>CM053793.1:834753468-839753468 GCA_028749045.1 Cupressus sempervirens
TAAAAGGTATACAATATAACACTTAAATCAGGCTCACATTATAAGCCTACTAAGGAAGTAGGCCTAGTGAAGGGCTAAAACTAGGTTTTTGTATCAGCTAATGAGTTGAGGGCTTAGTCACCTTGGGGACATGCTATTTGAAGTTGTTTGATGTGTGTGGAGGTGGAGGAAACACCTAGTTAAGGTGAAGTCAAGTTTGGCGCTATTGAGGCATTGTGAGCATTTGATAGTTTGTTGATTAGATTGCTTGGATGAATCCATTGGATGGATTGAGGAACATTCATGGGATTATTCCAAAGATGTAGAACCTAAGGTGGCATAAGGATTTGGTGTGCACTCTAATAGGTTATGGAGTTGGCTTGGATCAAGGAGAGGGATCTTATGAAGATGCTTGGTTGGTGTTGTGAGAACACTATGGAAGTCCCTCTTGTTATGAATGATTGCAAGTCCACCTAGGGTCTCTGCATCACCTATAGAGGCAAAATTATTAACCAAAAAATTGGGTAAGTACTTATATTATGTTTTCCCTATGAATTTTATTCTAGGTACAACTCCCTTTTATAGATATTTAATGAATTCCCTTTTCTAAACTAAACACTTACAAATGCTTTTGACCTGAAAGAAAATAAGGCTCAATACATTCATGCATCAATATGTGTTTTAAATAGTTTTATTTAATTAATTTACATTAATAGTTAATTTAGATTAGCAGTATTCTATTTGTAGTTGAAACTTGTAGCTTTTAAATAGATAATGAATAAACTATGTAACCGTATAAGACAAACATATTTCTATCAAGAAATGAATATTAAATAGATTAAGGATTGATGACATACCTCTAAATTTCATCATCATCATCCTCGTCATCATCATTATCATCATCATCATCATTATCCTCATCATCATCATCACCATCATCATCATCATCCTCGCCATCATCATTGTCATCGTCGTCATCGTCATCATCATTGTCATCATCATCAACATCATCATCATCAACATCAACATCATCTTCATCATCATCGTCATCATCATCTTCTTCTTCTTCATGAAAATTTGTGTCAAGAACATCGTCCAATAACTGTCAATCATGATCAACATCTACATCATCTTTTACGTCTTCGGTATCTTCTTCTTCCATCGCATTATACTTTATTGGACTTCCTTTCGGTTCATGTCGAACAACAAATGACCAACCCAGTTTATGTGGAACCTCTGAGTAAAATACCTGCTCACATTGGCTTGGAAGAACATAGGGCTCATCCCCAACTGGCTCAAACGACCTTGTATTAACCATTGTAAATCTGTTATCATGTTCAATAACAGTTCTATCAGGATCATTTGGATTAAGTCGTAGCCTATACCATTTGACAACGAAGAGTACTAATTTGAAGGAACTAAAGTCACACTCAAGTATATAATCCAAAATGCCATAGTATCAATTTTCAGACTCTCGAGGATGTAAGTCATTTCTAGATGAAGTATTAGTCACTTGAAAGACTGCAGTTATTCCTAAATCCTTCATGTCATCCAACACTTTGATGCAAAATTTTTGACCATTACAGAACATAGCCTTGTGATGTTTAACCTGCAATAATATGTGAAACATGTCAAAATTATTGTATCGTGAGTTGATAGACATACGTGTGATTAATAAATTTGTACGTACTTGGAAATCTCTTAAACCACGTGCTAAATCTATTTCCCTTTGCGTAACATTGGAATCTCCATTACGATGAGCTTCTTTAAACAATGAAGATACACCTTCCCATGTTAATGTGCAACCAGAATGTTGACATCATTCAATCCATACCGTCATCCAATCAAGATTGTTTGCAATATACAAATGTAGTACATCCCACTCTCAAGCACCTGTACAAAAAAAAATAGACAACTTACAACTGATTTATTTTGAAGATTATGAAATAATTTATTACAATAACATCTTATAATTTATTACCTCTCACTTTCCTCAATGTACCTTTCCCCATCAAGTACTCCCCTTCTAATTTTTTAAAAGGCTCAAGATCCCAAATGTGATCTACATGGATATTTGATGCAAACTTAGGAAGATATTCAGTAATGTACACCATAGTTTGGTATACCATATATCCCTCTACCATAGAACCCTCAGGATGTGCTCTTTGTCAAACCAAAGCCTTCAAAGATTTCAAGTGCCTCTCAACCATCCACATTGACCTAGTGTGTACAGGTCCACACAATTCAATCTCCTCAACTAGGTGTATGAGGTAGTGTTCCTGTGCATTGAAAAAAGTTGGAGGTAGACACTTTTTCATTTCACACAGTAAATGAGGAATTCTTCTCTTCCAATAGTTTATATCTTCTTTATGGATTTCTTTAGATGACAACCACCTACATTAAGAGATTCAAGTCACAAAAAATATATAGATACGAGACTTTACAAAATAATATACAATAGATTACATAGCAAGAAAAATAAATCACAAATATAATAAATATATACAACAAATTGAACAGATATTATTGCTTACCTCATGTATTTTCCAAGATTGTATATCACTTGTTTGATGTTATTGTTGAAGTGCTATGGGAGAGATAGAGGAAGCACGTACTGCAGTAATTATAAACAAATCATTTCATTATTTTTTAACATAACATAACGAACAATACACGTAGTTTATGAATATATTGTAAATACAGAAGAACATAACTTACCTTGACGAAAGTATGCCAATCATGCGTTTTGAGCCCTAGCCCAAATTCACTTTTTTTTTATATGAGATTGTTTATGTTCACAGCAAATCCTATGGGAAATCAATTTTTTCGTATGACTTCTTTTATGGCATCACTTTGCTGCTCCATTAATAACCAAGGAAGGGAATTTATATTAATCTAATCTCTGTTGCTATTTGAGTGAATGAAATTCTTCAATGCATGATTGGATTCATGAATGTCATTACAAATTTTGACAATTTTTTCTTTGTCACGCCTTCCATCCAATATTTTTCACAATGTCTCTGTTATATTCTTTTCAATATGCATAGTATCAAACAAATGCACAATTTGTAAGTGCTCGTAGTAGGGCAACCTACTAAATTGTCTGAGATAGCTTTTTAGTCCCTTTGGAAGATTGTCAGTACTGCCTTGATGACCTTCATGATCATCAATTACACAATTAGTAAACAAAAATCACAATAGAAATATATAAATTACAAACATAAACCATTAGGTGGAACGACATTACCTCAACAATTAATTCTATTATATTCCAACTTCCATAGGCGAGGTGTCATTCTTCGTGGCTTTGATGTAGTCTCTTCTTTCCCTTTGAAAAGATATTTTTCCGTACTTCGATACTTATGATTCTTGTGGAGGAAGTGTCTACACTCATCAAACACCTGCTTTCCTGAACTTTTTGAATGACAAGATTTATCTTTGGACCACAAACTAGACATGAAAATTTTCCCTTTGTTTGAAGACCTACAAGATAATGATATAATGGATTATTAAATATGTTGATTTTTATAATTAGAATTATCGTGCACAACTTGAATTCACTATAACATACCACAAAAATGTGTTAGCCCTAGGGCATCATGTACTGTCCATGCAAGTATTGCATGGAATTGAAATTGTCTTTGTCCTATTGGTCTAGACACGTCATACATAGTGACACCATTCCATAACTCCACCAACTCGTTGATAAGAGGCTCAATATATACATTCATATCTTTTACTTGATATTTACCTACTTGAATGAACAGTAACATTACATAATTATTGTGACCGTTTTACTGCAAGATTTGTAAGTATATGTAAATTAATAACTATCAAATGATAAGATACCTAGAACAATCATTGCCAACATAATGTGCTCCCTCTTTATTGACATCCACGGAGGAATGTTATTGTTGATAACAAAAACAAGCCACACCGAGTAAATAGATCTCATCTCTCCAAATGGATTGACATCGTCCGTTGCCAATGAAAGCCTAAGATTACAAGGTTCTTCTTTGAAGTGTTGCCACTTTTCCTCTATGTGCATAAATGTCGAACCATCTGAAAGGATTCAAATAATGTCATCTCGACTTCTATTGCATGCATGATAATCCATAAATTGAGCCAAGCTACTACAACTGAATAATTTTTGCATCCGTGGAATAATGGGGATGTAACGAAGAACCTTTTGAGGCACCTTTTTTGCTAGTTGATCTATTCGATATCTACTCGTATGACATACAGGGCATTGTGTTGCAAATTCATGTTCTTTATAATATATAATATGATCATTGGGGCAAGCATGTATTGCTTCATACTCCATTCCAATATCTTTCATAACATGAGATAATTCTTGATATGAGCAAGGTAGAATATTTGATGGTGGTAACAGAAACTCGCCTATCAATCTACAACAAAAAATATAAGTTGTTAATATAAACAATATTAGTGGTACATTATTCACCCTTTGTAAACTATAAAGACATATATGACATACCTTAACATACGTGACATTGTTATATTGGATAAACCATTCATAACCTTCAAGTTCAACAACTACAATACAGTAGAGAGAAGAGTTGTTTGGGAGTCTTTGTATAAGGGCTCGTATGCCTTCTCAAGTAGAGGTACATTGAGGCTATCATCATCATCATGATCAGATACGCTTGGACTAAATGTGTCATGGATTAATGTATTTATACCATCATCTTAAATTGTGTTTTCTAGCGCATGATCTTCATCTTCCATGGGAACATTATCTCCACCTTGGATATTCGCACCTCCATGTTCCTCCACTTCGAAAACCATATCCTTCGGATTGTTGTGGTTCATATCATGTACTTCCCTAGGGAGATCAACCTATATAAAATTGATTAACATAAAAAAACCATGATCATCAACTCATCATCAAGTGATTTCATATGTATATAAATTGTAAAAATGATATAATGAACAACTTACCAGTGAATGATAATCATGCCCCCCTTCAATGTGACCATTCTCCCTACAATGTCTCTTAACTATTTTGATTACCAGTCTTCTACGGTTTAAGCCCTTACAAATTTTGCAAGGACAATAACATTTTCCATCACCTTTTCTTTTCAAGTTAGACCATAATCTAGCAATTGTCTCCCTATTTTGTTCTTCACTTATATTATCTGACATGATCGTTCTTTGCAGGAAGCAAAAATTAGGCTATGAAAACTTTGGTCTACAACTTTCACAAACTAAGCAAAACTGTCGAAAGTACACAAATCTTCTTAGACCTAGCTAAATACTTTAATATTTTAAAAATACTTTCTTTGACTTTATTCCTAAGACATTTAACCCAATCACCTTTTATAACATTCAGTCAATTGCTCTAGGCAAATTTGTGGATAAGATTATTTGTAAAACTTTGACCAACCACCCGAAGGTTTTATTTCAAGAGACCTTACAACATTAAGCCACTAAAAGAAATTTAAAAACATATAAGCTAAAATTCTAGTTAAAATATACATTAGATTAAAAAATATACAATTTTCATACCCGAGCACGCGGCTATAACTCGTGCAACAACCTTCTTGCTTAGCTGTAGAAGCTCTCTAGCAATCAAATTATACAAGCTACAAGGCTTAACATCAATTTCAAAACATATAAGCTACAAGGAAAGACATATTACATGACATGGAAAAAGGAACAAAATTTACAAGCTTTAGCAAGACATATTAAATGACATCATAGTGCTAGAGAGATCACAATTATATGAGTCAAACATAGTCATGAAAAAGCACATAAATTAGTAATGACATTAAATGTTTAAGCATGGACAATCATCAAATACCAAAATAGAGCAGTGATAAATCATTAGCAAAAGTATTTTCTTGAAAGTTTATAAAGCCTTTTCAAAAAATCCATTTTGTACATATCATGCAATCATGGTATTCCATGATACCACATTTCTTAGATGAATTTGTTCAAAGAGTTCATGTGCCTCATCTATATTTCCACATTTTGCATACATGTCGCAATTGCTTTTGGTTCTATGATGACTACTAAGGGGGATGTTGGTCTCAACACAAGAACTAGAGGTACTATAAAGAAAAATGATAAGTGTGGTGATAAACAATGTCAAGACCATTAGGAACTTTAACAAAACTTCTTCCAAGTGGAATTGGAAGCTAGTAGTACCCTTAATAGAGTTAATATGTGATCAAAATCTTTTAATTATTCTCATGTGATCAATGCATACTTATGTAGCTTTTATTTGATTAGTTTATTGTGTTTTCAAAGTTTATTTGGTAAAAGGTGCTTGAGACAAATTTTACATCCTTAGAAATCTAAAGATTTCTATAAAGGAAATGTTGACAGTATCATATGTTTATCTTCTAATGTACTACTCCTTATATCTTGTACTCATTCTTTTTTATCTGTCTGATCATAATATAAACATTTTTGTATATGTTTATTTGCTGATGTACTGCTCCTTATATGCTACACTCATTCTTCTTTATATGTTTGATCATAATATAAAGATTGTTGTATATGTTTTGGTTATCCAGTTGGGGTTTATTTGAAGTAGCTAATGCAGAAAGACTCAAACTCAAAACATATATTTTGAGTTTTAGCAACATGATTAAGGCATGTTGCTAAAACTCAAAACAAAAATGTTGCAATGTATATCAGTGTACTCTGTCGAAAATGTTCCAGAGTAGCATAAGCATTTGTCTATGGGCAATAACGCATGTATCAATCAGCTTTTTCATGAACTGGAAACAAAACTATAAATTTATGTTGTCTTGTCCCTTAATTGTTAAATCCAACACTGATATAGTTAACGGTCAAATTATTTGAGGCCAATGTCAACAACATTTCCATGTCTGTTGTAAATTTCACTAATTTCTTTAGAAAATAATACTACTTTCATTTTTAAAAATACATCATGTTGGTGGGAACAACTACCTGATGTGTGAGATACATTTAAAGTATGTCAATTTTTATAATATAACACAGAGCCAATATACCTGGAAAGAGATTCAACAAGAGTCAAAGCTAATCCATTGTACTATTCAGATAGACGTTCAAGTTGCAAAATATTGGAAGACAAAAAATTAGATTGCTTCCATTCTTTTGTTTGGACTATTTGTGCAACACCCCACTAAGGAACCCAAGACGACGACACTAATCTAGCCAAAATAAAGGTGCAAATATTTTGTTTAAACAATCAACTACATATTCATTACATATGATTAGAGCTTCTATTTTAACATTAAGTTCAATTTACATTCTAAGAAAGTGGAATTATGGATATATCATCACATTACATAACTATTCATAAAACATAAATAGAAAATAATTAACTTAATCCTAGGTCCTTTATGGGTTTCTTAAAGTCGCTACCTGAGCAACGCTACTATAACATATCTAAACCATCTAGGTACATTAATGAATCACATAATAAGAACCTTAAATTTTATTTGCTTAAACTACAATTTCATTTTATAGCACCAAACCCAAATGTTCCTAGATTCTTTTCATCATCATCATGTAATGATGTAGTTCACTAACTCTAACTATCATTTAATGATTTCTTATCAATGTATCAAATAACTATGCAACAAAAAACAATTACAATATCATCTTATCCTACCATTACAATTTGTAATGGCATAAATTTTACACCCCTATGCAGAATGCCTTTTTCGCATCTAGCCAAACATAAAAACTCACCAACCCATGATCCTTGTCATTTACCAACTCATTGCTCAACTCAAAATCCTACAATGAAGCCCTAGCAAGGAGACATTCATGCAGCGTGCTCCTATCCGCAAATCTATAAATATGTAAAGGATTATTAAAATCAGTAGTTTACATCATTATTTGTCAAGCATTCATTTGTCTCTATATCTATATTTATAAATGGCAAAAATGGATTACATAAGCCAAGAGTTTGTAAAAATATGGCATTCTAGATAAACATGTAAAATAAATTGAGTCAAAAAAAGGAATAAAATAATATACTATATTCTTTTTACAAAAATCAGTAGTTTTTAAGAAATCAATTTGGAGGTTTTCAATTACCATGAATTGGATTGAGAAAGCCTAAACACTTATATCTTATGAGACTACATATAAAACGTATTAGGAATCTACCTCCAATCAAACAAATTAGAGGTTCCTACAAGATCCTGGGAAAGTATGGAGAAATTTTTTACAAGTTGTTGTAACCACCTTATATAGGTCTTTCTCCTATATTCAATATCTAAGATTTGACCATGTTCAAAGATTTTATTGATGAAGGTGTTAAACAAACATATTCAACTCTAAATGACGAAGACTAGGTGTCTGAATTACCATTGACAAAGGAGACATAGATTAAAGCTATTATGGATACTAGAGAATCCAAAATGACAAGGCACAAGGTGTAATGGGAAAAAATAATTGATAATGGATCAAACTATAAAACTTAGTAGCCACATGGATGCTAGAGGAAGAAATTAGGAAGAAATGTATTGATTTGGACCAATTTTTCTCTAAGAGGACTTTAGACTTCTTCTCTTTGGGATTATCATGCAAGAACACCTCAAGCTTAGATTGAAGGCCAAAACTAATTAAGTTCCTAGTAGGGCATAATAAGTATAATAAATTATATCGATAATTTAGACCAATGATGTAATGGAAAACAATATTTTTAAGCCAAAGTTGGCATGGATTTATACTTTAGGACCAACTAGGCAGCATTGTGCATATTTGGTCAAAGAGAGTCGAATGTGATAAAAACCATATCATCATGTTTTTAATGATATTCAAGGTCATCATCACCATTTTATATTTTATTGGGCCTTAGAGTGCATATGAATCTTCATATTGCAAAACTACAAAAATGTTAAGATGTTGTCAATGATAACATTGAAAATATTTGTGTTGGTCTTCTGGATCCTATTGGCTTTTGGGATTCTACTGGTGCTAAGCCTTCTACAAAGGCTAGAGGTGATTTTCCTAGGGTTTCTCTACCTACTGGCTCTATGTTAAGGGTAGAGGTCCTAGCCAGGGTTGTTGTTTCAACTAGGGTTAAGTCTAATGCATCTTCTCCTTGGGATTTTTCTTCTATTCCTGTGTTATCATATTCAATTGATGGTGTGACTAGGGTTTCTATCTCTACTAGTGACTAGGGTTTATTACTTGTTACGTTGGTGCATCTTTAGAGAGTATCATGATCCAAATCCTAAAGAGAATTGCACATGAACATAGGTATTTATTAAGCTATAGTCCATTTATTGCAAGTGATCTACACACCCATGTAGAAGACAAATGGTGAGTAATTACTAAATCAATTGGAAAACAAAGCAATAGAAAGAAACACTCATCGCTCCAAGCAAGAAAGTAGGGTGAGGGAGGCACGATGAAGATAGCTAAGCTTCATGCAAAATGCAAGGATGTTACAATTTGTTCACTGATATCAAACAAAAAGTACACTCACATTGTGCCTTCGGCATAAAAATTCATAGGAGATTAAAGGGGCTCCTAATTAATTGTAATATCCTCCCCTGATTTGAACTTTGACTTGTAGAAATTTAACTTAAGGAATATTGTCAAACACTTTGTATGCAAACTCATAAAGCTGATTTCCTCAATAAATTGCTTTCCGATGAGTAGATTTACGAACAACTATGAAGTGACATTAAAATGCATAATACACATCATAACATTTTCACAAACACTTGGCACACATTCAACAATATATGAAAAATCTGGAAACTCTTTCAATCTACTGATAAAGGGTGATTTTAAAATGTAGATGTGCACTTACTGCCGCCTTAAAGGCTACAACAACTATTCAGACTTGTATTCAACAATTATTATGCAAAGTATCAAAAATTTGACAGAAGAAACCTGGAATTAGTTGCCGTAGTATTTTGTAGATGTAGTCGGCAGCCTTCCAAACTTCTAATCAACCGGAAAAATAAGTAAACTTGATACCAACACTGTTCACATCGTACTATAGAAAAATACTGTTCATACCGACTGTAGCAAAATACTATTCATGCGGCACTATAGCAATAACTAACTTCAGATCTGCACCTCAAACCCTTGTAAATTTCTTTATGCGAACGCCCCAAATGAAACCCAGTGTGTTTCCTGAAGTGAAAACACCATTGATCCTCCTGACTGTGTCTTCCAACAATGAAGAGAATGCTAGCAAAGAGGGATTCCGTCCTCCAAGCCCGATAATCAGATATCTAGCAACATAACATTAATCTTCATCCAAGCATACAAAAAAAAAGCTCTTCCATTTCTTTTATAGTGTTCTCACAAGAGCTCAATCCTTCGTTTTCTCAATGTGGGATAAAACATAACTCCCTTTATGTACCTTATGTCTCCAATGTGTTATAAAAATAAAGGGAACTCTTTTAATTTAAATATTTCCCACAAACTATAGTCTATGCATTAATAAAGTTAAATATTTAAATTTAACTTTATAAAATGGCTTTATCAATGCATAACAAATCTTATCAATGATAAATAAGTTTTCCTATCGATTTTAAACAATTACCATCGACATACCACTGTGACTGAATGTCCGGCCATGTCCAAGATGACTTATTATAAATAGTAAGTATGCCCAAAGTTGCCTCAGAACCCCTCAGAAAGACCTGCAACTGAAACTGTCTAGGCCAAATGGCCTCTAAGCCCCTTTAATGTCCTAGTTAGCCTACGGGACTGTGGGGAAATAGGCTAGTGACAACATCATGCTATGAATGCTAGAAAGGGGACATTACAGTCTGCCCTTCCCAAAATTGCTTGTCCTCAAGCAATTTCAGCTCTAGATGCTGCAATATCTGCTCATTTTCCCAAGTAGCATCCTTGACAGGTAGGTTCCTCCACTTCACTAGATACTCCATGATAGTCCTCCTGCAAAGCACCCTCTCCCTGGAGTCAAGTATGGCCTCGAGAACCAAGATAAGCTTTCCCTCATCATCAAGAGGTGGCAATACTACTGAAGGCACCACATTGTGACCCAATGCCTTCTTAAGGCGTGACACATGGAACACATTATGCACTTTACTGTCTGCAGGCAACTCCAACTCATAAGCTACTTCGCCCACTCTCTTGATTACTTTGAACGGTCCATAGTAGCGTGGTTTCAATTTCTTTGCTCCACTCTTCTTGAGAGAGGATTGTCTATACAGCTGTAACATGAGGTACACCATATGTCCCACCTCAAAAGACCTCTCAACCCTGTCCTGATCAGCATATTGCTTCTGCTGATTTTGTGCTTTTTGCAAATTTTCCTTCAAGGATCGCATAATGTCCTGACACTCCTGCAAAGTATTCTTGGCCTTAGGCACCCTGCTGTCCCCAAATAACAAATCCAAAAAATTAGGAGCATCATACCTGTATAGTGCCATAAAAGGGGACATTTGAATAGACATATGGAAAGAGGTATTATAGCAGTACTCCCCTAGATGTAGCCACTTCACCCAAGCCTTCTGCTCTCCTGCAATGTAGTTTCGAAGGTACCCCTCAACCCATTTGTTCACTATCTTTGTCTGCCCATCAATTTGGGGGTGGTAGCTGGTACTCGGAGTGAGCTCTGTTCCACATAACCTGAACAACTCCTGCCAAAAGTGGCTCATAAATCTGCTGTCTCTGTCACTGACTATGCTCTGTGGTATCCCATGTAGTCTGAATACCTCTCAAAAAAATAGTTCTGCTATTTGTGTTGCTGAATATGTAGACGAAATTGCAAAGAAATGTGCAAATTTTGTCAATCTGTCTACCACAAAAAAGATACAATCCCGACCCTGTGCCTTGGGGAGGCCTGTGATAAAATCCATGGAAATGCTATCCCACTTCTTCTCTGGTATGGGTAGGGGCTGTAGTAAACCACCCAGAAAAGAATGTTCCTATTTGTTCTGCTGACACACATGGCATTCCCTAACAAACTGAAGCACCTCTGATTTGAGTCCTTTCCAAGTGAAGCGCTCTCTCACCTGCCGATATGTCTTAAAGAATCTGGGATGTCCTGCCATTGGTGAATCATGAAATGCTCTCAAAATCTTCTGCTTCATAGCAGACCCGAGTACTAAATAAACCCTTTCCTTGTAGATGATCAGATCATTTACAACAGTGTATTGACTATCTTGAATAGCTCCCTCAATAATGCTAGATGCCCAACTATCCTTAGCATATTCTGCCAAGATCATCTCTCTCCAATCATCCATGACTATCCCAATAGCAAGCAAATGAGGCCTTCTAGATAAAGCATCTACAACAATATTTTTCTTCCCTTTGACATAGGCTATGTCGAAATCATAGGCCTGTAATTTACTCACCCATTTCTGTTGCCTGTCATTAAGGTCCTTCTATCCAAGGAAATGTTTCAAGCTATTATGATCTGTTTTTACTGTGAACCGGCTTCCCACTAAGTACTGCCTGAACTTGGCTAGCGCGTGCATGATTGCTAGCATCTCTTTATCGTAGATGCTGTAGGTTCTCTCCACACCTCGTAATTTTCTACTCTCATATGCGATGGGATGTTTGTCTTGCATGAGAACAACTCCTATGCCCTCTCCCGAGGCATCACACTGCAGCTCAAAGGGCCTGATGAAATCTGGAATGGCTAAAACAGGACATGAACTCATCAGCTCCTTAAACCTGTCAAAACAATCCTGAGCCCTCTTTGACCACTTGAAAGTATCTTTCCGTGTCAAATCTGTAAGTGGTGCTGCTATCTATGAAAATCCCTTCACAAATCTGTGGTAGAACCCACAAAGCCCAAGAAATCCCTTGAGTTGTGAAGTGTTCCTCGGTGGTGGTCAATCTAGAATGGCCCTGATCTTGTCTGGGTCAACCCGAACACTTCCTGCACTAATAATATGCCCTAGATAGAGCAACTCTATCATCCCAAACTCACATTTACTCATCTTGGCATATAATGACTCCCTCTCTAGAATACTGAGCACTGTATCAATATGCTTCAATTGTTCCTCCCAAGTATGGCTGTATATCAGTATATCATCAAAAAATATCAACACAAACTTCCTCAACTGATCTCTGAACACTCTATTCATACAGGACTGGAAAGTGGTAGGGGCATTTGTCAACCCAAAGGGCATGACTAAGAACTCAAAATGTCCATAGTGGCATCTAAAAGCTGTCTTCTCCACATCCACCTCTCTAACCCATATCTGATGGTAGCCAGATCTCAAATCAATCTTGGAGAAGTAGCATGCACCATGCAATTCATCAATAAGCTCATCAATGCGCGGGATAGGGTATTGGTTCTTGATTGTCTTCTTGTTTAGCTCCCTATAATCAATGCACATCCTCATTGTACCATCCTTCTTCTTCACCAATACTACTGAAGAAGCGAAAGAACTTTTGCTTGGCCGTATGTGCCCCATTTCAATCAACTCCTTAATTGCCTTTTCTATTTCATCCTTACATCTCTTCGGATGGCGGTAAGGTGTGATGATAACTGGCTTAGCCCCTTCCTCTAATTCAATAACATGCTCGATTCCCCTATCCGGGGGTCTCCCTGGAGGTATCTCACCAAACACCTTAGTATGTTTGGTTATTATTTTTTGTACATCAGGTGGATACTCTTGTTTATGCTGCTCTGTCATCTCAGGCATTACTCTAAACTCTGCTGCCCACTGCACTTTATCATGTCTAAAGAAACTCTGCATCCGCTTGAGTGACACCACTCGAAGTCTCCCATCTGACAAACCTCTGAGCACTATCTTCTTACCATTTTCCTCAAACCTCATTTCCATTTTCTCAAGGTTAAATGTAAACTCTAACAGAGACTTCATCTAGTTCATCCCAAGCACCATATCCTGATCACCAATGTTGACCACAAAGAAATCTCCTGTCATGTCATAATCTCCCAAACGAAGCTGCAAGTTGGGGATTTTCTTGGTACATTCAATTTTGAAGCCATCGGCAACCATCACCTTAAATCCCCTACACTCCTCTGTATGTAGCCCTTTGTGTGTCACAAACTTCTCATCAATGAAGTTATGTGTCACCCCTATATCAATGAGTGCCACAACTCTCCGTCCATCCAAGGTTCCCCTAACTCTGAAAGTGATGGCCTCCTGTATACTTGACAAATGAGCTATCGTTCTATCACCGCGTGCTTCCTCCTGTGAAGAACTATCATCATCTCCATCTGATTCGGATGACTGCTCTGAATCTCCATCTACTGACTCTTCGGCTAAAAAGTACTCCATCTGCTTAGCTTTTGCTTTCAATGGACACTTATGTGACAAATCCCAAGGCTCCCTGCAATGAAAACAAAGCTTCTTCTTCCTGAGATCATTAAGTGTCTCATTGTCCAACATCTTACTTTCCTCCTTAGCTGGCTGAACCTCTTTATGAAAAGGTTTCCTGTCCTTATCTTTCCTTGAAGGGAAACTCTTTGCCTGGAATTTATTTTTTGAAGATGAAGAGGAATCCATGTCAAAAGCTTTCTTAATGGCTTCCTGCAAAGTGGGAGGGTTGAGAGCTTTATCCACCCTCTCAATGGATCAGCTAACCCATCCATAAATAGAACTAGTATCCTCCATTCAGATACATCTGTTACTAACACTGCAAGTTTCTGAAACTCTAAAATGTATGTTTCCAATGATCCCCACTGTTTAAGCTGAGCTAACTCCTCGAAATGGAGTTCTGGATCCTTCCTATCAAAACGTTCAATCAGCCTCTCTGTAAACTCCACATATGAGGTAATGTGTGCATGTCCCATAGTGACCATACCATGATGCCACCACTCGTGTGCTAACCCATCCAGATGAATTGCTGCGTACTTAATAGCTTCTTCCTTGGGCATAGGGTTCAATTGAAAGTATGTGTCAAGCTTTTGAACCCAAGCTCTTGCTGTAGACTTTCCTAAGCCATCATAATATGGTAACTCAAGTCTCCCTACTTTCTTCCGTAGCTCATAGCTCTGGTTCCTATCATGTCCACGTGGCATATGTTTCATCCGCACATCCATATACTCCCTAAAGGTAATTGCAGCAGTAAAATCTGGCCCTCCAGCTTCCCAATCTCTCCTCAACTGGTCCTGTATATCAGTAATAATATGGGGCTCTCGTACGAGCTACTCTGGAGCTCTAGTAGGAAATGTAGGAATCATGGGCCTTGAACTCACTATCCTAGCTCACTGGGGTGCATGACCAAAATTGTTCCCAACTTGTTCATCTCCATTATGTGTCCCATCCTGATCATTTCCATTCTGATTGTTACCATTCTAATTATTTCCTCCACCCATGTTAGCATTCAACCCCATTTGACGAGCCATCATCTGCATCATAAGATCCAATCTCTGATTCTGTTCCTGTGCCCTTTGTTCTGCTACTCGCTGACCCTGTACCAAGGTCTCTAATAACTGTAAGAATCTTTCCTCTCCAGGCTTTGGATCGACATTCCCGCCTCCACCTAATCTTGTATTCCTATCATCTCGGTCACCCATATTGCTGTCTTGATCAAAGAATACCTCCGCTATGTCTGTATGACTGGATTCTATACCCCCCTGTATGGATGAACTAGACTGTTTGCTTTGCAGGTCTAAACTCCTATTTTGTCTTGCTCTGGTATTGCGGAAATTATAAGGCCCCTGTCACATGCTCAAACATAAATGCTTTGATTTTAGTGTTTTGACATTTCATCAAACACTTTCCCCTCTATCCACCAGTTCCAAATTTCCTATAAGACCTCCACAGGATGGCAGGACTTATAGCTCTGATACCACTGTAATATCCTCCCCTGATTTGAACTTTGACTTGTAGAAATTTAACTTAAGGAATATTGTCAAACACTTTGTATGCAAACTCATAAAGCTGATTTCCTCAATAAATTGCTTTCCAATGAGTAGATTTACGAACAACTATGAAGTGACATTAAAATGCATAATACACATCATAACATTTTCACAAACACTTGGCATACATTCAACAATATATGAAAAATCTGGAAACTCTTTCAATCTGCTGATAAAGGGTGATTTTTAAATGTAGATGTGCACTTACAGCTGCCTTAAAGGCTGCAACAACTATTCAGACTTGTATTCAACAATTATTATGCAAAGTATCAAAAATTTGACAGAAGAAACCTGGAATTAGTTGCCGTAGTATTTTGCAGATGTAGTCGATAGCCTTCCAAACTTCTAATCAGCCGGAAAAACAAGTAAACTTGATACCAACACTGTTCATGTCGTACTGTAGAAAAATACTATTCATGCCGACTGTAGCAAAATACTGTTCATGCGGCACTATAGCAATAACTAACTTCAGATTTGCACCTCAAACCCTTGTAAATTTCTTTATGCGAACGCCCCAAATGAAACCCAGTGTGTTTCCTAAAGTGAAAACACCATTGATCCTCTTGACTGTGTCTTCCAACAGCGAAGAGAATGCTAGCAAAGAGGGATTCTGTCCTCCAAGCCCGATAATCAGATATACAACAACATAACATTAATCTTCATCCAAGCATACAAAAAAAAAGCTCTTCCATTTCTTTTATAGTGTTCTCACAAGAGCTCAATCCTTCGTTTTCTCAATGTGGGATAAAACATAACTCCCTTTATGTACCTTATGTCTCCAATGTGTTATAAAAATAAAGGGTTCACTCTTTTAATTTAAATATTTCCCACAAACTATAGTCTATGCATTAATAAAGTTAAATATTTAAATTTAACTTTATAAAATGGCTTTATCAATGCATAAAAAATCTTATCAATGATAAATAAGTTTTTCTGTCGATTTTAAACAATTACCATTGACATACCACTGTGACTGAATGTCCGGCCATGTCCAAGATGACTTACTATAAATAGTAAGTATGCCCAAAGTTGCCTCAGAACCCCTCAGAAAGACCTGCAACTGAAACTGTCTAGGCCAAATGGCCTTTAAGCCCCTTTAATGTCCTAGTTAGCCTACGAGACTGTGGGGAAATAGGCTAACGACAACATCATGCTATGAATGCTAGAAAGGGGACATTACATTAATGGAGTTTTAATCATGGCTCTAAAAACAAGTTCATCTTTTGTTTGAACACAATTTTCCTTGGGATAATAATCTCTTGAAAAGGGATAGTGAACTTGGCTCAAAATTGTGAAATCAAAAATCAAAATACACAAGTTTTATATTCTTCAATATATTTCAAATCATATTTAGTTCAGGTAATTTCCAATGATATAGTACACACAAAACAACCACGTACACCACAGTGACATTTTTTATCCATGGTTCCAAGTAATATGGCAAGCTTTGATAACACTTGAAGAACCCTAAAATGTATCCTATGCAATGAGTTCAAGATGGCACACCAGGCTCTAAAGTCCAATTAGGAAACTGTGTGGAAAATTCCTATCCTTTTATAATTCTAAATGTTGTGTCAAGATCCAATACTGTATTTGGAACCCATGCAAAATGTTGATGCCTTTTTTTGACATTTCTTCCTCTTGCCACTACTGCCACCTTTACATGCATCAGTCACTACATTAACACCTTTTATTTTAACCTTTGGTGGAGCTATGCTTCTACATAATTTCATTTTGCATTAATGTTCTTGTGACAAAGCTCACATTTTCCATCAAAAGTCTTGGGTATCAATATTGTTCCATTTACCACTGGGTTCTGAAAGTGGTTTTTCTAACCTTGGTATGACACCGATGGTTTTATTGACTAAGGACTTAAAATTGAAAATGGTGATGTATATTGTAGCTTTGACCATTGCTTCAACTTAGATTGCTGGAGCTTGCTGGTGGTTCTTGAACCATACCTCAGGCCTGAAATATTAATGAGTCCTTATAATTGCCATCAGATTTGGGAGTTTTTCAAAATATTACTTGCTCCCAACTCTCCATTTATCATTATAATCACTGCAAAAACCACCTAATTTCATCATGTATTTGTTAATCAAAAGAACACTACTATCTATATATTTTATTTTCCATGGCTCATCCATAAGGTATGTATTGTAGCTTCGATCCGAGAGAAAAAAAAAAGTGTGATCCAAAACAAGAGCTATCTTGAAAATATGCTATTCCATTCCATTTTAAAGCATGATAAGCATTCCATCCTTAGTTTGAACAAGGTATATTATCTGAATCCTCAAATTATCTGGTTACATTTCAGTGGATTACCAAACCTTAAAATCATAAACAACTTTCTAATCCTCACAAATTGTAGAAACTAAAGCTAACAAACCTCATTTCATTACTACGAATCACATAAGAAAAGAGAAAAAGGAAACAAAAAACCTCACCTACTCTGAAAACCTTCTAAAACCTTTGTGCACTCTAGAGGGCATAATGACCAACGCGCTTTTTTTCTTTTCTTTTTTTATATCCCGTTAACATCGCAATTGCAACATTGTCGAGTTATAATTGGAAAAAAAAAGCCAAAAACACATTACATTTGCCCACCGTCGCAAATTGATGTCGCAAATTCACCCCTAATGTATTAGTGCCATCATTATCACTGTGACAACATATATGATATGACATCAAGTCAGACACAAATCCATCCTTTGTTAATATAAATTGTAATATAGTTAATATTGATATTTGGTACTTTGAGATTTCAACTATAATAATTAATAAAATTGGAAGAAAAATTATACTTTATAAATAATTATAAAAATCTTTCAATTTGAAAATACAAAAAAAATCACAATTTTACATTTATAATTTAATTATAAGAGCGCCTACTCTATTTTTAAAGTATATTCTACCAAACATTTGAAACCAAATTTGATCATTTAAAAATAAATTATTCATTTTTTCTATGAATTGGTGTGAACATTTTATTAATAGCAAGTATAAGTACACCTATTGGACGAGAAAAATATTGGTAGATACATGGTCATAGCCTTTTATAATTAAGTCCAAAATAATTCATAAATTATAAAAGGCCATTAAGTCACAAGATAAAAACCAACATAAACAATTGTTTTATGATTCAAGAAATTTGTGAATATCACCTAAAGTGACACCATATCTGTGGAGACAAAGAATTCAAAAACCCAAGGTTGTGGTCTTAAGATTTGTGCAAGGACTTTCTCTACCACACCCAATACCATTGATATCATTACTTGATACCTACTATTGAAACCACATGTTACAAATATTAGGAATGGAGTAAAAGAAGAAGTCTTAATTTAGCTACCTTTTAGCAACAATTTTCAATGCTCTTGACCTTTTGATAATTAAACTCTATTGTTTATTTTTTAACATACATCTTAAATGGCATTTTAAACAAAATTGTTAACAATAATTCTTGTACAAAATTAGAGAAAAAACAAAAGAAAATAGTTTTTGGAGCCATGTGTCATTTTTATTATTCATTTCTAGCCTCTGCACCTCCCCTTTTCTTGGATGGAGGATTTTATAACATGTAGAAGTGTACCTATCAAATATGGGAGCACAAGCCACAAGCAGAACCTCTTTGACTAAGAGCTAATGATAAAGGAGTATTCCCTTTGTTCACCAAACATCTTTGAACCCATCGAAAACCACTCTTTCCATCATTAGTAAGAAAGAGCACAAGAATAGAAAAAGAAGAAAGGAGTGATGCTAAAAACACAAAATCGAATTAAAAAATATACTCACATTCACTAATAAATTGTGGAAATTTGATAATGTTAATGTTTTATATTCAATCCTATTTATATGTTCAATCCTAATTGTTTTAATATTGATCCTTGATCATACAAATTTGCTAAGGCATAATCATAAACATATTTATATAAGATATTTTCAGAATTCACATTTAAGTTGATTTATTAATATAGTTTTTTGGAGTATTATTTTATGATTAGGCTTAAATTTGGTATAATGTTTAGTTAGCCTTAACATTAAAGTTTACTTAAGTGTTTAACTTTATTTATTTAATTGATATGGTTTTAAAGATCTGTGCATTTATATAATTGATATTTTAGATTTATTTTATTAAATAGTAATTTTGTGTTTTTTTATGTTGTTTAAACATATATGCAGATTATATTTGATGGACCCAGCCCCACGCCTCCCCCTCCCTCAATTTCACCCCCTCCATCTCCACCTCCACCTTCACCCCCACCTCCAGAATTACCTAGTCCTCCTCCACCACCTACCACAGAGGATCTGTGGGAGAGCATGAGGTGTAATATTAGTGACCTCATGTGAGATATTAAGACTATCAGGCACAAGGCCCACCCCCCTCCTCACCTATTATGCCTTGCAGATAGCATGCAAGGTGACATTCACTCTATAGAGCATTTGGATTCTGATATTGATAGCTTTAGATTATGGAGGCAAAACATGTGTGCCTTTTATTTTGATAGCCTATCCTATAGAGAGGTCTATAATCTCAAAATAATTAAATGAAATTTTGCTAGATACTTTGCAAACCCTAAGATGGGTGAAGAGATTAATGAGAAGAAGCCTCACATTTCTATTAGATGGTGCATGCATCTGCATATATTAGCACACTTTTGGGAGTGCTGGTGGATGGTATTTGACCATCCACCACATGCCAATCATGAGGTACCCATGTACTTCCTTAAGAAACTATGGGCTGAGTTTGAATTGGGTTTGAAATCCAATTATTTTGATATTAGAGAATTTTAGGGGGTTGGTGGAGGGATGCCTCAAGATAGGCTTGGGGCAAAGTTGAGCGGTAGAACGAGAAATTGCATACAGCCTCGGCCTCTTGTACCTCTTCCCACACTAGTTGTCCCAATGCCACACCATCATTGAGTAGTGTCATCTGCTCTTACCTCATTGAGTGCCCTTTCGGGCAATTTAGCAGAGTAGTGGGTGTAGGCAAGAGGTATTTGTCCACTTGGACACATTTTTAGTAATTGTAGAGATATATGTAGAGGCCGCCAGAGTGATGTTGATGTGGCAAATGATGACCATTATGATTTTGATGATGACATATATGTTTCCCATGGTGATGGTGGTGATGATATTGATGTGTCATCATTTGTTGACCTCATGCAGGGAGAGCCCAGAGATAGTCAGGAGTAGCTTGATGGTTGCTGAAACATGTGACACCTCCTTTCTCTCCTTTAACCCCTCATCTAAGCTAGACTGAGAAGAATCTAAGATATCCTCTTCCTCCTCCTCCATTCTCCCTTCTCCAAAGGTTGAAGCCTTCTCCTTCATTCTCCATTTGGGGTGGCTTGTGTCTTTTGAATCCGTCTCCTCCTCATGCAAGGTCCCTTCATTAAATTTCCTTTCAGAATTAGATTTTGCTAACCTTCCTGACCTCCTCCTCCCCCCTCTTCCCTCCTTGTTCAACTCCACTAATTTTTTCTCTTTCCCTTTAACCCGTCTCCCTTTTTTCCCAAGAAAAGTGGGCTTTAATTCCATAGGGTACCCGCTAGGAAAAGATTGTGGGGTAGGGAATTTGGGACCCATGATCCTAAGGGGAACCAGTTGGGGACATGGGTTGGGATGAGCTAGAATATCAACATCCACTATCGTAGGGGGGACTAGGGCAAGGTGGAACTGATACAGACAAAAAATTAACCCTTGATGTAAAATGGTAAAATTTACCCCTTTTTTAGTTTTTCTTTTACATTAGTAATCATGTCTTCTAAATCATAGAACATAAAAATGAATGGAAATTAAATCATGGTGGAAAAAATGATTTAGGAGGGAAAATTGGTAGTAATAACAAAAATTGTACCTGCCTTCTAGTGTTAGGTACTTCATCAACATCAGATAGATCTCATTCTATGGCTTAGGGAGCTTCTTCCGCATAAAACCACCTCTTTGTCGAATAGTTTCCTCCCCATCTAGGAAGAAGCATTGTAGACTCCCTTCATCAGCTACCCTTGTCACCTTCTACCACTTCCTTCCCTTCATGGTCAAACCTGTCACTAGAGCAATGACTTCCTCATAGATATGGAATGATATGCCATTTATCATGACTCTGCGGTCCTCTTGGGAATTAACAAATTGCATAGAACAATTTTCATCATGCCCATTAAGAACCTCCATAAAAGGCACAAACCTGCCATCCTTCAATATGTACTACACTAGTGACTTCCTGGTAGTCTCCTCAATCATGGATGGCTCAATGCGCATAAGGTCGCAACCCATCTCAACAAATCTCCCTAATCCTTTCACCTTCTTCAGGACCCAGAAACACTTGCTAAGAACAATACCACACTTAAGACAAAAATCCCTC
This sequence comes from Cupressus sempervirens, assembly GCA_028749045.1. Classification (NCBI taxonomy): domain Eukaryota; kingdom Viridiplantae; phylum Streptophyta; class Pinopsida; order Cupressales; family Cupressaceae; genus Cupressus; species Cupressus sempervirens. The sequence goes on from CM053793.1 coordinate 834,775,617, forward strand.
AAACTACAATAATGACCATTATTATTAGTAATAATATGAGCATCCTTAATATAACTTAAAGTCATGTGTTGAACGCTACCATCTTCCTCCCAATCTCTTCCATCATTCCTAAAACACACAAACCATTTAAAAATCAAACCTTTTTTTTGCCCGGCATATGAGCACATGCATAGGAAAATTATTTAAAAACTTTCCTTTCAAACTTCAAATATCTTTATTTTTTGGGCCATGCGAATTTATTATTGCTAGTATCATCTCCTTCACTCCTAGCTATCTATCCTTCCCAGCTTTGTCCTTTCTGCCAACTCATTAACTTATGATGCAAAAATATAAAATATGTCTCTAACTAGGATTCATCATTCTTTTTTTCTTAGTTCACTAAATCTCTTACCAAATTTGGCAAGGCATTAAATTCCCTCCAACATCTTAGTCCTTTCACCTTTAGGCCTAACGCTACCATACTGTCTACCACACTATTTCCCTCCCAAAATATATGATTCAAATCAAACCTATTAAGATTGGCTAATAGGTGTCTAATATCTTCTATCACACATTTTATAGCTTACCCTTCTTTCATATTACCTTTAACAATTTCTATGATAATTTTGGAATCACCTTCAATTTCCACATATCTCCACCCCATGCTCATCACCAACTTTAAACCCCAATACAATGCCATCACCTGCGCGATATTTTTTAAAACTTTCCCTAGCTGCCTAGAATATGCCAAAAGCATCCATCCCTTGCTATCCTAGACCATTCATCTCCCCACCGAGCCTTCCTTCCTAACCACACCATCAAAATTAAGCTTAACCCAATTCACATGCAAAGGTTCCCATCTAGTTCTTTTCCTTTCCAATAGGTTCGATTTATCAACCTCCAATATCCCCTCCTCCAATTTCTAGCCTCTAGCCACTCTAAGCTCCAATTCTTTCAAGGGGAATGCCAGTTTTCTCCACTTGTTGCAACTCATATTCTCTACCATAAGTTTATATATCTTTTCCACCACGACTTCCTCCTCTCTCTCTTCATTCCTGAACACCCTATTATTTCTCTCCTTCCAGACACCCTAGCACACATGGGGGAGATAACCTTCCACAACTTGACAAGGAAAGGGTGCGTAAAGGGGCCTTGTCAATTCTCTACAAATTGCTCTAGATCCTTATTAAACACCTAGTCTACCTCCAACTTCTGTAAAAGCCTCCCCCAAACATTGGAAGCATACCTACAGTACAAGAACAAGTGGGGAATATTCTCCTCCTTCGTCTTACACAAGTAGCATCTATTTGGTGGTTGGAACCCTCATTTCATGAGGTTGTCTATAGTGAGTAATTTTTGATGATGCTCACATTTCATCTAAATTTCAGTGATCATGTTTCATTTGAAAATGGTATGTACATAATGACATCAGAGAAATCATTTGAAATAAGAATAATGATTATCTATGTTAGAGTTTTTGAGAAATATTGATTTTTTTAATAAACTAAAGATCACGAATAAAATAAGCACACCTAAATAATAAGGAAAACACAAGAGACAAAATAAAGAAAATTATGCACAAAGTGTTGCAAAATAAAAAGAAACACATAAAACTCAAAAAGAGAGCCAAAAAGAAAGAGTGAGTGGTTGAATAGCTAGAGACAATTGTCTAATTAGTCAATGTGACCATGTTCCCCATTACTTTTGTGTCAATTTCCTTTTTCAAGCTAGACTTAGCCAATAGGTCAACAAGCTAGTTCTAGAATATGAGCTTATATAATCAATAATAATATCTTCAATGTTGCAACAGATCTACATGATTTGAGAAATAATCACTTCAAATTCTTGGAATAAATAGAAATGTTTCTCATATAATGTAGGGCACCAACAAAAATTTGGGAGTCAAACTCTATAATTACTTTATTATATCCTCAACATACAATTAAAAAATAAGTTGTGAGAATAAAAAAGGCATCAATTTTTTTTAGTAGCTTTACTCGAATCCTTTAGGTCTTAGTATCAAATAATCCCCACTTTATCCTTTCACATCAAATTGGTGCTTGCATTGTCAAGATTGCCTTTGGTAGCACTATCAATGTTAATTTTCACCCAACCAAGTAGGAGCGGAGTACACTTAGGCCCTATTTTCTTTGATCTCTATTTTATTTTCTTAATCATCATGAGAGTTTGGATCAATGTGAGCTAACATGGTTTTAATGATTTTTATCCAAATAAAATGCCAAAAATAGTAGTTGGGGATGAGTTGGTTAGTTCTAACTTGAAGTGTTGGAATAAGTTTTTTTTTGGGAATATTCTTTTGTAGAAAAACTTAGATTAAAATAAGGTTAGAGGAGACGAGTCATATAATATTGAAAAGGAATGTTGGAATGAAAGTTTGTAGCCATAATTGGCTACACTTTACAACTACAGTAGTGAAGATTTGTGGCTGTCATCCCCGCCCCAGTTTTACCTTCTCATTGGAGGGTTTTTGGATAACCAAAATCTAATGTGTTATGTGTTCACTTACTTTATGTTTTGGATGTGATGCATGGTTACTTATTTTAGTTTACATGTTAAGTTATGAGATGGATGAATGGTGAATTATTTTAGAGGTAAAAATTTTAAGTGTTGATTCACCACCTCCCCATCAGAACTTACTTTCTCATTGCTATTTCCAACAGTTTGTATCAAATCTTTATTCTCAAAAAAGGAAAGTTTAATAGCTTTGGAGGTAAGATCTTGAAGATGGAAGTCTAAAAATTGGAAAGACTATTGAGAACCAGAAGATTGAAGTACAACTTTCCCTACATCAACTTAAGGAGGCAAGAGATGAACTACAATAGTCATTGAAGAAAAGAAAGGAATTGGCCATTCAAAAAAATGACACTCAATATAAAGAAGACACCACTAGATTGTTTAAGGAAAATAACTCAAATGAATTTGATGCAGCTATTATAGATCTGACGAAAAAGAACAATGCCTCTATCACTTCTCAAAATCCTGTCACTTGCTGAACTTTCCTTTGGAACTCAACACCTAGAAGATTCTCTTGCTTAATAGAAAAAATGTCTCATCTATCTACTTGAAGATTCCAATCAATCTCACACACAATATGGCTTAGTAATTCCCTACATATATTATTCATTTAGAAACTAAAGGGCCACAAACAAGAACATCTTGGAATCCCAATAGACCTTCCTTTGTGTTCCATACCCAACATCACCTCTCATGGGTAGAACACTTGATAAACTATATATTTTAACATTCAAAACATTTTTTCCTTTTACTCTAGTTTTTGATTGCAATATTACTTTAATAGCTACTATAGTTCTTCCAACTCAAATTATAATTTTGTTGATTCTTTATTATCTTTTACAACTACATCTTCCTTTCAATTCCTTTTTCTTCTCCATGTTTATGACTACAACTATCTTCTAACATATTAAAAACTCTTCTAATAGATTCCCTACTTCCAACATCTTAGAATACTCCAATACCAAGCTGATTCAAAAATTTCTTTGACGTTGTAAAACATGCTCTAAAGATAGTCATTTCTATAAATTTATGCCCAAAATTGAAAACTATAATAAACAAAATCTCATAGAAAGAGAAAATATAGTGAATTACTTGTCTTAGATCTGAGATATAAAGAATCAATCACAACATACAACAATATACCCACAATTGTGGGTTACACTTTTTTGGGGGAATAAATTCCTCCAAAATCATGAAAGATGATTTTTTTACCAAAAAAATTTCGATAGAAAGTACTCATATAGTTTCTATTGAAACTAATTTGTAACCTAGTTTCAATCGAAACAAGGTAAACTATTTAGGACAAAAAAATCAGCCTGAATAGTTTCAATAGAAACTATTTAGTTTCTATCGAAACTAAATAGTAATAGTTTCTATCGAAACTAAATAGTAATAGTTTCTATCGAAACTATCTAAAAACTTTCGATAGAAAGTTAGTTTCTATCGAAACTAGAAAACTAGATGTCTTCTGCAAATTCTATAATAGTTTTAGTTGTTTTCATGGCTTCTAGGCTCAATTACCAAGTCCATATGGAGCACTAAAATCATGTAATTTTTCATGATAGAATAGCTCTGAATGAGCTTTCTAATGACTATGAATTTGCTACATTTTGAATTTTTTAGGTACACATTTTTGCACATGAATTGAACAGAGGTTTGTTATAAAGAATAAATCTCTATATTGAACACTCATGGAAAAATAGTAACTAAGAGGAAAAAAAATTGAAAAATAAATACGGTCTTCGTATTCAAGTCCTCTATCAATCAAAAAAAGAAATTTTGAAATTAGGTAAATATATAATAAGTTACATGTGTCAAAAGCCATGTATGTCCAGATTCATGTTAGGTCAACTTTAAACACTAATAAAATATGAAATACTAAGGATAAAAACATCAGATTACCTCTATGGTTTTGGTATGGATGTTAGCAAACTAAATTTGAAAGAATCACATTGATATCTATTGTAGAAAAAAAGTTATGTGTGTCAAAAGCAATGCCACTTTTTAAAAATCAGGTTTTTGATAACATACCAATTTTCATGAGAGAAAAAATAATTCAATCAAATCAAGTCAAAAAAAAATTTCAAAAATATATTTAGATTCTACATAGAAAATCCTAAAAGACTCTAGTTTACTTCATCTTCAAATTCCTAACCGTTAAATGGCAATTTGCATCCGAAAGTGAAAGTTTTCTTGAAAATTCATAGTTCAGTGTCAGTTTAGGCAAAAAAGTGTAACCCACTATTGTGGGTTCACTAACATGCAATAGAATGAGACCAACTTATGCATTACACTCTAAATTATGCTAACCTCCTTTTATCTCTATCTTTTGACGATGGTTGTGTAGTCTATGTGAATAAAAAACCCTGAAAGAACACAATAAGCTAAAATGTTACAATAGTAAATAATAAAACAACAACAAATCATAAATACATTTGTTACAACTAAACAAATATTTACACATTGTAAGCCTTAGAACTACTAAATATTTCACTATAATATATTTTATTGATAGCCGTAAAATGACCAAAGCTTGATTTAACTCTTGAATCTTAAGGAAAGGTAATTTAGCCACACAATGTCTCCTATTTTACAAAGATCTAGAAGGTAGTAATGTTGGAAGTGGATGTTGTTTTGAGAGGGGACGGGTGAATCAGAACAATAAGCTTCTATATGAGTTTTAATCCTTTAGTACAACATTGAAATACCAAATATAACTTTCACTTCAATCTTTTATTTAAGAATGATTGACCATAAACTGAAACATAACTCTCATTTCAAAATAAATAATCATGAATGGAAACTTAGCCAATCAAAGGAAATATTACAACTCACAAAAGATATGCAAGATTTGTGCCCAGTGGGAAACCCTTGAAAATCCTTACAGTTTCTTCATAGGGAGAAAAACCACTCCATAACTTGTAGCTTTATTGAGTAACAAATCCTTTTACAACAACAATTTCAACTACCTGGGCTATAATCCTTCTCCTTTTCACAAATTGCTTACACACACAATTGCATGTTTCATAAAAATACATTTATGGATATAACCAATCTTAAACTTTGCTTTCAAAGTTTTAGTTATTTATTTCAAACATACATAAAGAAATATGCCTCTCACTTACATTTTCTACAGACACATTTCCTTATATAGGAAAATATGATATATAGTAAAATCTGTTACAAGAATTGTTTGTATTTGAATAGTTGAGAAACCATTTGAGATAATACATTTAACATCTCTATCAATTTGTAAGTGTTCATACACTAGAAAGTTTGAAAGAAAATTTAAAACATGTATAATGTTTATACAAGCTTATTGAAGATTTGATACCAAGAATAGATGGTACTAAGAAATCTTCAACGTATTAACACACTTTCACAACTAATTTTTTATCTAAAACAAATCCTTTATCACTGTTGTTTGGAACTAGAAAAAAATGTCTCAATAATGAATGATAGAAATTGCCACAATATATATATATATATATATATATATATATATATATTCCTAGAATCATGAAATCTCCTTAAATTTTTTTACCTCATGCAACAATAAGTGAATCAATCTTCTTTTCATTATTATATTTTCACAGTAAGCCCACAAATATCTAAGAAAAAAATGCACTCCTTCTCATAATGTTAAAAAAAAAATATCATTTCCATACCAGACATCAAAGCAACATTTACTCAGGAAATATTTTTCTTTTTCTTTTTCACTCCATCTTTGTAGAAGTATTGCAAAACCTTTGGTTCTCTATAGGCACAACACATAAACCATAGTAACTGAATCTTGCAAAGAGAAACCTAAGAAGGAAGGCTTGCTGAAGATATCCATAGAGAGAACATAAAAAATGACTTTAATGTTGTTACCTTGTTGGGAGATGCATCAAATTTACCTGAACATAAATATGTATTTTTCGTAGCAATCAAAACCTTGTTAGGGTTGAAGAAAGTGATTAAAATGAAGTCTCTTTTCTTTCTCAACAAAGTATCAATACTCTTAAGAAAAATATAATTCTTTTAAAGTCCACCATACTGAGCCAACACGTGGTTGTATCATGCCCAAATGAAATAACTCAAGGTCAAGCATTATTTTAATCATGGGTTTAATAGAATATGTGGGCAAAGAGCATATGCAATGACGTGCCATCATTTAACCTTTTGAAACTATGCATCAAGGACAAACAAAAGTCCAACAAAATCCCCCATTCATCCTTGATGCAAAATTATTTGTTCATTTTAAACATTTCAACTGAATCATAGCCATATACAATGCCAAGAGCCAAAAATAATATACTAAATACCATGCTCCAAACTGTTAATATTTCATGAAAATTGTCACTAAAAACCTATACTTGTTACTGAAACAAATTATAAACACTGTATCTATCATTGGAAACTTGTACCTATTGCTAAAACAAATTAAAATCACTACAAAATATTCTCCCCCATTTTGCATCAAGGATCAAAAAATAATTATGCAAATAGAAATATTGTAACACTTCTTTTGTACATTTGACATGTCTGAATAGGAGCAAAAACCTATATCAAACTCCCCTAGAATCAAAGAATTAGTGCAAGAGATACTGAGAAATAACTCCTAACCATGCTCAGAATTGCTCAAAACTATCTTAAGACAAAGGCTTTGTAAAAATATCTGCAACTTCTCATTGAGTTGGAACATATACCAACCAAAACTCATTATCAATGACCTTATCATGAAGAAAGTGAAGTTTCATAGCAACATGCTTGGTTCTAGAGTTTAAAATAAGATTTTTACTTAACTAAATGGCACTCATATTATCACACAAAATGGTGATAGGTTTGAAACTTCAATACCTAAGTCAAATAATCGATAATTCATCCAAATTAACTGAGTACAACATGTTGTAGTAGTAACAAATTCAGACTCACCATTAGATAATGTAACACAATCTTGTTTCTTGCTATGCTAGGATACCAAACAGCCATTGAGAAAGAAAGCAACACCATGAGTCCTCTTTTTATCTTTAAAATCACCCCAATCTGCATCTGTATAACCAAGTAGAGTGAAATCATCATTATGTGAATACTATAAACCAAAATCAAGAGTACCTTCAATATACTTAAATATTTGATTAACAAAATTAAGATGAGATTGTTTTGGAGCATATTGAAATGGAGAAACCATACAATCTTCTTGCATTATGTCAGATCTAGAAGTTGTAAGATATAAGAGACTATCAATCATGGATTTGTATATAGTTTGATTAACTGAAGGGGAATCATCATCTTTAATCAGTTTGCAACTCGTTTCCATAGGTGTAATAACATGTTTACATTCAGTCATGTTAAATTTCTTCAACATTTCTTTAGCATATTTAATTTGAGACAAAAATAGACCACATTCAAGTTGTGAGACTTGCAAACCAAGGAAGAATGTAAGTTCGTCCAAAAGTGACATCTCAAATTCAGATTCCATGATGTTAGAGAAATGTTTTTCCAATTCATCATTAGTGGATCCAAAAATAATATCATCCACATAAATTTCAACTGCTAAAATATCATCATTGACAACTTTAATATATAAAGTGCTATCTACACTACCACAAGAGAAACCATTTGCGGTCAGATATTTATCTAGCCTAGAATACCAAGCTCTAGGAGCCTGTTTTAGACCATATAGTGCCTTTTTAAGGTGATACACATAATTTGGTGTATCAGAAGATTCAAAACCTTCTAGTTGTTCCATATAAACTTCCTCTTCAAGATTTCCATTTAAGAATGTTGTTTTAATGTTCATTTGATTTAAACAGTGAACTTTTATAACTAACATATGCAAGAAAAATTCTAATAGATTCCATTCTCACAACTGGTGCAAAAGTTTCACCAAAATTAATTCCTTCCTATTGAGCATAACCTTTACATACAAATCTGGCTTTGTTTCTTACCACTTTACCATCTTCATTCAATTTATTTCAAAATACCCATTTTCCACTTATGACGTTCTTGTCATCAGGTCTAGGAACAAGTTCCCATGTTTTTTTTTTCTCAATTTGATTTATTTCATCTTGCATAGCATTCAACCAACAAGAATCTGTTAGCGCTTCAGTCACTATTTTCGGTTCAAAATCTAATATTAGACAAAAATATTCAACAATATGAGCATGCTCATATGTTTTGGCTTTTTTTCTAGTTAGAATCCCTCCTTCTACGTTTCTAATGACTTGAGACTCGGGATGTCTTTTAGCAATGATCCTGGATGGAGTTTTAGTCATTTTTAGACCAGTATTTGTTATTTTAGGATTTGAACAACTTTCTTATTTGTTTTCATTAGGTGTATCTAAATCAACATCATCTGATTTTTTATCGTTAGATATGGTTTTTGTTCTTTGAAAAGAAATAATTTCAAGATCATCATTATTATTGTTGTGTAAAAATGGACTTTCATCAAACACTACATTTATAGCTTCTACAATCTTATTCAATCTTTTATTGTAGCATTTAAAAGCTTTACTATGTGTAGAATACGTAAGGAATATTCCTTCATCAGATCTTGAATAAAACTTTCCAAAGAATCATTGTCCTTTTTAATGAAACATTTACAACCAAATATTTTAAACTTCTTTACATATTTTGTTTTTCCATTCCACAACTCATAAGGAGTATGAGTTGTCCTTACTCTTATTTGAGCTCTATTTAAAATATACACAACTATATGTACAATTTCTTTCTAGTATTTGTCAGGTAATTTGGCTTCATGCAACATTGTGCTAGCCATTTCTTTAATAGTTCTATTATTTCTTTCCACAACACCATTTTTTTGTGGTGTACGGGCAGTTGAATATTGCATCTTAATGTCACGTTTCTCACAATATTCAATGAATTCCTGATAGGTGAATTCACCACCTCTATCTGACCTCAAACACTTTAATTCCAAATCTGTTTCTCTTTCCACCATTTTCCTAAAAACTTTAATATGGTTGAATGCTTCACATTTGGTTTTCAAAAATGTTACCCAAACCATTCTTGAATAATCATCTACAAATAGCATGAAGTATTTTTCACCATTCAAGGATGGAGTTTTAGTTTGTCCACATAAATTTGTATGGACAAGTTCTAATGGCCTATTTGATAGATATTCTTTCATTTTGAAAGATACTCTGGTTTGTTTTCCTTTTGCACATTCTTCACAAATTTTGTCTAGTTTACTAATCTGAGGTAATCCTCTGACCTTCTTATTCTTACTAGTTCTAGTAAGATTATCAAAGTTTAGATGTCCCAGTCATTTATGCCATAACCAATTTTCTTCAACTTGACTCACAAGACAAGTATTAATTAACATAGATTCTTGAATTGTAGAGTCAATTAAATTGTAAAGATTTCCTCCTATCCTTAGACCATTGGAAATGACTTTATTTTTCTCATCTTTGATTGAGCATCCTTGAGTATTGAAGGAAATTGAGTATCCATTATCACAAATTTGACTGACACTTAGAAGATTATGTTTTAAACCTTCTACATAATACACATCATGAATAGGTGTTTCTTTATTAAGAATTATTGAACCACGACCTGTAATATATGCACCTGAATTATCTCCAAAATGAAAAAATCCTCCATCAAAATCCTTTAAGGTTTTGAATTTGTTTTTTTTTATAGCCAATCATGTGATGAGAACAACCATTGTCCAGAACCCAAGTTGCTGGTTTATGAGCAAATAGGGTTGTTCCAACAATTAATGATTTTTCAACCTTCTTGAAAATAAGTTTCCGTACTTGTTTAGACTTTAAATTCAATTTTCCTTGGTTAGCAAATGACCATAATGGAAACATTTGAAACACCTTACAATTTTCTTCAAACTATAGCTGGTACTGCTCATATTACATTGAAATGCCTTATGGCCAAAGATATTACAATTGAAGCAATAACCATTAAATATTTGTTTTGTCCTCTCTTTTGAAGCCTTCTCTTCTTTTATGTTTAAATCATATTTATTAAACAGATTTTGCAAAGAAATTAGCTTCTTGTCCTTTTCATCAAGTGATAACTTTTGGTTTTCAATTAATTTATTTTCTTCCTCCAAATTTGTAAGAAATTACTTGTTACTTATTTCATGACTAGAGATTAATTTCTTTAATCTCTTCAATTCTTGTAAGGAATGAAGAAGTTCTTCTTTAAGATCAATTTCTTCATCTGAATCAGATTAAGATTCAGATAAGCTTGATTTTGTATTGGGAATATTGACCATTTCAGCCATAAATAATCTTTCTTCTTCCTCATCTAGTTCACTTGATTCTTCATTTGAGTCTTCTTTTGACAAGAGACTCTTCTTTTTAAAGTTCTTGAATCTTTTGTTTTGATTCCAAGGCGTCCTTTTGGAAAACTTTTCAAATTTCTCATCATTATCATCTTGATCAACATAGGGACATTTTGTAAAAAAAATGTCCTAATTGGCCACAGCTCAAATATTTTGGTTTTCCTTGATATTTCTTTTTCATTTTCCTAACCAGTTATGCTTCTAAGGCTTCTGTTAAATCTAAGTCACTTTCTTCTTGTTTCTTAGCCTTAAAGGCCATCTCTTTTGATGTAGAACTAGTTTGATTCTTAATTCTCACTTCATAGTCAGTTAAGGTTCCTTGTAACTGATGTAGAGTCATTTTAGAGAAATTTTTCTTCTCTTCCAAGGTTGAGATTTTGGTTTCAAACTTTGGTAGGACAAACCTTATGACTTTTGAAACTATGTCTCATTGTTTAATCTCTTCTCCTAAACCTTGTCTAGCATTAACTGTTTCATCAACTTTCAAGAAATAGGATGCCATGTTTTCAACTTCATTCATTTTAAGATTGTCAAATTGAGTTTTAAGAGTTATCAGTTTTGACTCTTTTACCTTCTCATCTCCTTGATAGATAGTCTCTAATTTAACCCAAATGTCATTTTCAGACTAACAATATACTACTTTGGCAAACACATATTTAGTAAGACCACATAGAAGAGCATATCTTGCCTTTTTGTCCAACTCATATGTAAGTTTATCATTTGGATCAATAGGTACTTATTTTGAAACAATATAATTAGTAACAACAACATCCCACATTTTGACATCTAAAGAATGTATGAAGGCTTCCATCATAACTTTCCCGAAAACATAGTCATTTCCATCAAATAATGGAGCCTGATTAAGAGAAGCACCTTCAGCTTGAGCCATTATACTTCTAAGAATCCCAAGAACAGTTCCTATAGGCAGACCTAGGAAGGAACTCCTACACTCTAATACCACTTGTTGGAAGTGGATGCTATTCTTGGAGGGAGGGGTGAATCAGAACAATAAGCTTCTATATGAGTTTTAATCCTTAAGTACAATATTAAAATACCAAATACAACTTTCACTTCAATCTTTTATTTAAGAATGAAATTGATATAAACTGAAACATAACTCTCATTTCAAAATAAATAATCGTGAATGGAAACTTAGCCAATGAAAGAAAATATTACAACTCACAAAAGATATGCAAGATTTGTGCCAAGTGAGAAACCCTAAAAAATCCTTACAGTTTCTTCATAGGGAAAATAACCACTCCATAACTTGTAGCTTTATTGAGTAACAAATCCTTTTACAACAACAACTTTAACTGCCTGGGCTACAATCCTTCCTTCTCCTTTTTATAAATTGCTTACACACACAATTGCATGTTGCTTATACATATATTTATACGTATAACCAATCTTAAAATTTGCTTTCAAAGTTTCAATTGTGTATTTCAAACACACATAAAGGAATATGCCTCTCACTTGCATTTTCTACAGACACATTTCCTTATATAGGAAAGTATGATATTACAATAACTGTTCCTATTTGAATAGTTGAAACACCATTTGAGATAATACATTTAACATCTCTGTCAATTTGTAACTGTTCGTACACTAGATAGTTTGAAAGAAAATTTAAAGCATGTATAATGTTTATACACCCCTGTTGAAGATTCGATTCAAAGAATAGACGGTACTGAGAACTCTTCAACGTATTAACACACTTTCAAAATTGATTTTTTATATTAAAAAAATCCTTTATAATTGCTGTTCAATAACTTGTATAATGAATGATAAAAATTGTCACAATATATATGTTCCCAGAATCATGAAACCTCCTTAAAAATTTTCAGCTCATGAAAGAAGTAGTGAATCAATCTTCCTCAGTAAGCCCAAAAATATCTAGAAAAAAATGCATATCTTATCATAGTGTTAAAAAAAATCATTTCCATACCGGACATCGAAGCAACGTTTACTCAAGAAATATTCTTCTTTTTCCTTTGGACTCCATCTTTGTAGAAGTATTGCAAAACTTCCGATTCTCTGCATATGCAACACATAAACCACAACTGAATCTTGCAAAGAGAAACCTAAACAGGTAGGCTTGCTGAAGATATCCGTAGAGACAATATAAAAAATGACTTTAATGTTGTTACCTTGCAGGGAGATGCATCAGATTTACCTAAACAGAAATATGTATTTTTCATAGGGATGAAGAAAGTGATTGAAATGAAGTCTCTTTTCTTTCTCGACAAAACATCAATGCTCTTAAGAAAAATATAATTCTTTTGGAGATCAAACACGTGGCTGTATCATACCCAAATGCAATAACTCAACGTCAAGCATTGTTTTAATCATGGGTTTAATAGAATAAGTGGGCAAAGAGCATATGCAATGACTACCATCATTTAACCTTTTGAAACCGTGCATCAAGGACAAACAAAAGTCCAACAAGTAACACCTACTGAATGTTAATTATTGTTAGTTGGATAGCTGTTATTTCTGACCCGAAAATAGCAGCACTATTTATGGGTAGCTTGGACAGCTGTTCGTCCTTATCTATGAATAGCGGTTGTATTTATGGGTGTTTTGGACAGCTATTTGTCCACTTGCCAAAAATTAGTAAATGGTTATTATTTACTAATTTTAGTGATTCTTTTTGGACACTTTGCAACCAATTCTATTATTGGCTGTCGAGTTGTCTTAATCTCAGCCGTTGGTTAGATTTAATCTCGGTCGTTGGTTTACCAACAAGAGTAGTATAGAAAGGGGTCATTGGGTCATTTGGATGTGAAGAAGCTTTGGGAGAAACGTTTGCAGTGTTAGCAAACAGTCTTGCAGTGTTAGCAAGGGCGCAATGTTAGCGCAGGGATAGCAGTGAGGAATATCAGCGGGAGAAATTAGGAGGTTGTCGGAGTTCTGCCAGTGTGAGGCAAGGAATTTTGTATCTCTTGATTTGCTGAAGTTTAATATAATTTCTCATCTGTAGAACTGGTTTTCCCTTAGGGGTTTTTCCAGGGACAATTTGTTCGAAAATATTGTGTTGATTGTGTTGCGCATTTCTTTCCGTATTTTAAGTGAAGTTGCAGTTGTGTTATTTTTCGATATTAGCTGAGAATTTATTTTTCAGCAGTTTAATAATCATTTGTGATAGGAGATTAATAATCAGTGACTGCAATAGTTTGATTTTTCACATGGTATCAGAGCATTGTTAAGGGTAGAAGAGTTTTGCCCTAGGAAAGAAATTTTGATCTCTTTAGATTTATTATTGCTTTAAACCCTTGAGATGGCTTTAGCTGGTTTGAGAGATCAGGATAGATTGGATGGTGCCTCAAATTTTGGTGTCTGGAAGGCCAGAATTTCTTTATTGTTGGAAGAGAATGGTATCAAAGATTATGCTACCAGTGGTGTACCTGTACCAACGGATGCAACACAGCTTGCAGCATATAGGAAGGACGATGCCAAAGCGAGGAGGATTATCCTTGATGGTGTCAAGGATCATATAGTTCCACATATCTCGGAGCTAGATACAGCAAAGAAGATGTGGGACGCCATTCTAAATCTGTACCAGAATGCTACCACTAACAGGAAGTTGATTCTCAGAGAGAAGCTAAAGAATACCCAGATGAATCAGGGAGAAGACGTCACAAGTTACCTCACCAGGCTCAGACTTGTCAAGGATGAGTTAGCAGCTGTTGGAGATAGCCCTAGTGATGATGAGCTAGTGAGAATAGCCCTAAATGGGTTTACTAAACAATGGAGTGTCTTTGTTCAAGTTGTCAGTGGACGAGATACTTTACCGAGCTGGGATCGACTATGGACTGATTTCACTCAGGAGGAGTTTAGACTAAGTCTTGTCAATGGGGCCAACAAGAGTCAGAAAAATGAGGTGGAACAAGAGAACCTTGCCCTAGCGGGTAAAGGGAAAGCAAAGAAGGGATCTAGCAAAGGATCAAATTCACAAAGTGAAAAGAAGAAGAAGGACCTTTCTAAGGTCAAGTGCTTTGGATGTCACGAGTTTGGCCACTATGTCAGTGATTGCCCAGAGAGGAAAAAGGGTAAGAAGCAGGTGGCAGCTTCAGCAAGTGCAGAAGAACTCTCCAGCAGAATGGAAGATGAGTTTGCACTCATAGCTTGTATGGTTAGCTCAACCTCACAATGTGTTTGGTATATAGATAGTGGGGCATCATTTCATATGATAGGAGTTAGAGAGTACTTCTCTAGTTACAAGGAGGAGGACACCAACATCCAGATTTTTATGGGAAACTTGTCCAAACTCAACCCTGTTGGGAAAGAGACTGTTCAGTTTCAGAGGGAGAATGGAAAGATAATTCCTCTTCATGATGTGTTATATGTGCCGGGCTTAGGTATGAATTTGATTTCTGTATCTGTTCTTCAGGATAGGGGGTATAATGTACTCTTTAGAGGGACACATGTGTTGATTAAGCACAAATATTGGAAATCACCCATAACTATTGGAGTTAGGAGTGGTCGCCTTTATAGATTGCAGTTTGATACTCCTAAGGCACTTATGAGCAACAATAATCCTAGAGATCTTGGAGAGCTATGGCATAGGAGGTTGGGCCATATTCATCATGGAGCACTTAGATTGCTTCGTGAGACCGTGACAGGTGTTCCAGAGGTGAGCACAGAGCATGACGATGTATGTAAGGGATGTGTGTTGGGGAAGTTTGCGAAAGCATCTTTTCCAAGGAGTGACACCAGATCTAAGGGTGTTCTTGATCTAGTACATTCAGATGTTTGTGGACCAATGTCAACGAAATCTCTCAGAGGATATGAGTACTATGTTACTTTTATTGATGACTTCTCTAGAAAGACCTGGATATACTTCTTGAAGACTAAAGATGAGGTTTTCAGTCGATTCCAAGAGTTCAAGGCTCTTGTGGAGAACTCGACAGGAAAGAAGATAAAGGTTCTTCGATCAGACAATGGAGGCGAGTACAAAGGAAATGTCTTCCAGGAGTTCTGCACCAGAGAAGGAATCAAGAGAGAATGGACTGTTTCTTACAATCCACAGCAGAATGGAGTTGCTGAGAGGAAGAACCATTCTATATCGGAGGCAGCAAGAGCTATGCTACATGACCAGGACATGCCCCGTTACTTATGGGCAGAGGTGTGTAATACAACAGTCTACATTCAGAATAGAGTTCCACACAAGGTGCTAGGGAAGATGACACCAGAGGAGGCTTTCACAGGGAAGAAGCCAGATGTTAGTCACTTCAGGATATTCGGGAGTTTGGCATATTGTCATATTCCTGGAGATACACGTACAAAGTTAGATCAGACTGCAGAGAGGGGGTACTTTGTTGGGTACAGTAAGACCTCAAAGGCATACAGGATTTTCATTCCGGGGACTAAAAGAGTTATTGTCAGACGGGATGTCAAGTTCATGGAGGACAAGGCATTCAAGAGATCCAGAGATTTGCCAGCAGATGATCAGAGTGAGCAGCCAACAGAAGCTCCAAGACCAAGTCAAGGGCATCAAAGCTCAAGTACAGTTACCAGTACGAGTGTAGACTCAGTTAGTGAAGATTCACAGAGTATGGAGCAACAGGTGCAACAGGAAATGCATCTGGAAGACTTAGAGGTTGACATTTCATCCTCTACAGTTGGCAGCAGGAACCATGTGGTTCCAGATACACAAAGGGATACTCAGGAGTTTGTGGGAGCTCCTAGGAAGAGTACTAGACAGCGAAGACAACCAGCCAAGTTCAATGACTATGTGGCATTAGTTAGTCAGTTGGTAGATAGTGAGCCTTCTAGCTATCAGGAAGCTGCAGAACATCAGGTATGGCGAGATGCTATGGTTGAGGAATATTCTTCAATAATGCAGAATGATGTGTGGGAGGTAGTACCTATACCAACAGATAGGGTTGTAGTTGGATCACGCTGGATCTATAAGATAAAGCATGGTGTAGATGGTAGCATCGAGAAATACAAGGCTAGGTTTGTGGCAAAGGGGTTCTCTCAGAAGGAGGGAATAGACTATGAGGAGACATTTGCTCCAGTTGCCAGGTATACTTCTATACGAGCTGTAATCTCACTTGCAGCACAGATGGGATGGCAGATCCATCAAATGGATGTCAAGACAACATTCCTCAATGGTGAGTTGAAGGAGGAGGTATACATAGAACAACCAGAAGGCTTTGTAGCACACAGCAAAGAGACCCACGTGTGCAGATTGAAGAAAGCATTGTACGGACTCAAGCAGGCTCCTAGAGCGTGGTATGAGCGCATTGATACATACTTGCAGAAAATGGGCTTTGTGAAGAGTGAAGCAGATGCTAACCTCTACTACTTGATGGTTAGGGGTGAGATTCTCATTCTTGTTCTTTATGTGGACGACCTATTTCTTACAGGTTCACTAGGGCTCATAGTGGATTGCAAGAGGAACCTTGCAGAAGAGTTCGAGATGAAGGATTTAGGACTTATGCACTACTTTCTAGGCATGGAAGTGTGGCAGACAGATGGGGAGATTTTCCTTGGTCAAGGGAAATATTGCATTGAAATCTTGAAGAAATTCGAGATGGAGGATTGCAAAGCCATGTCTACACCCATGATCACGAATTGGAGGAAGGTAGATACATCTAAGGAGAAAGATGTAGATCCCACTTTATATAGACAGTTGATTGGTTCGCTTATGTATTTGGTCAACAATAGACCAGATATAGCATTTGCAGTAAACTCTCTTAGTCAGTTCATGGTTGAACCAAAGAGAATGCATTGGATAGCGGCTAAGCATGTGCTACGTTACTTGTGTGGTACAGTCGAGTATGGGATCAGATATGTTCGAGGTGAAGGTATCAGGTTGATAGGCTATACTGACGCAGATTGGGCAGGAAGTACAACAGACAAAAGGAGCACTTCAGGGTGTTGTTTCAGCTTGGGATCAGGAGTTGTATCTTGGTTCAGCAGGAAGCAGAAGTCTGTGGCTCTAAGTTCAGCAGAAGCAGAATACATAGCAGCTAGCATGGCGACATGTGAAGCTATATGGCTTCGAAAGTTGTTAGTAGCCTTGTTTGGTCAGAAGGTTGAGACTACTGTGATACATTGTGACAATCAGAGTTGCATCAAGTTGTCTGAAAATCCAGTGTTTCATGATAAGTCTAAACATATAGATATCAGATATTACTTCATCAGAGATTGTGTACAAAGGGGAGTTGTTCGACTACAATACATACCTACAGATGAGCAGGTAGCAGACATTCTGACGAAGGCTTTGGGAAAGGCCAAATTTATCTTCTTCAGAGATAAGATGGGTGTCATGCAGAACAGCTTCCTCGCTAAGAGGGAGTGTTAATTATTGTTAGTTGGACAGCTGTTATTTCTGACTCAGAAATAGCAGCACTATTTATGGGTAGCTTGGATAGCTGTTCGTCCTTATCTATGAATAGCGGTTGTATTTATGGGTGGTTTGGACAGCTGTTTGTCCACTTGCCAAAAATTAGTAAATGGTTATTATTTACTAATTTTAGTGATTCCTTTTGGACACTTTGCAACCAATTCTATTATTGGCTGTTGAGTTGTCTTAATCTCAGCCGTTGGTTAGATTTAATCTCGGTCGTTGGTTTACCAACAGGAGTAGTATAGAAAGGGGTCATTGGGTCATTTGGATGTGAAGAAGCTTTGGGAGAAACGTTTGCAGTGTTAGCAAACAGTCTTGCAGTGTTAGCAAGGGCGCAGTGTTAGCGCAGGGATAGCAGTGAGGAATATCAGCGGGAGAAATTAGGAGGTTGTCGGAGTTCTGCCAGTGTGAGGCAAGGAATTTTGTATCTCTTGATTTGCTGAAGTTTAATATAATTTCTCATCTGTAGAACTGGTTTTCCCTTAGGGGTTTTTTCAGGGACAATTTGTCCGAAAATATTGTGTTGATTGTGTTGCGCATTTCTTTACGTATTTTAAGTGAAGTTGCAGTTGTGTTATTTTTCGATATTAGCTGGGAATTTATTTTTCAGCAGTTTAATAATCATTTGTGATAGGAGATTAATAATCAGTGACTGCAATAATTTGATTTTTCACACTAAAATGAATAAAACCGATTTTCTGGAAGAGTTTCCAATCACAATCTGACGACTTTATGAGATCCATTTAAAAACAAGAATGGAAAATGCCCTTTTTACGGTTGAGAGGAAGAATAGAGAAATATAGATATATTCACTTCCAAAACATACAAATTCAAAGCTTTTAGGAAGAGCTCTAAACATTTACGGTGGAATTACATTGCGTATTCTATTTGATTTCCGAGGTTTTCGGCGTTCTGCTAAATCATCATTAATAATGAAAGGCTTCTTAACCTCTGGTTCGCCGGGAACGTAGGAAATCAAATATAATAGGCACGGTGATCCAGGAGCTCCTCACCATATAATACATTGGAAACATTAAAACAATTTTGCAGAAGATTTATCATTTGCAGACATTGCGAATAAAATATAAACCCTAAAAGCTTATAAATGCTAAAACCTAAGAATCCAGTTGTAATATTCCCAAGGATATTCTAAGATTCTTCATGGATCTCTTCAAAACGCAACACAATGCATTGTGATTGCCAAACATCGTCCTCCGTTCATTTTTCCTGGTTTGAGAAACACGTATTTCCCAAAAGATTTTGGAATTGAACGGCCAAGTGAGGCTAAAATAATAGCGTAAAGACAAAATCAATTTTAATTTTCAAGTTAAAAAACGGTATAGATGATTTTTCTCTTTAGCTTGATTTTAATCTTGAGAAATTAATTTAAAGATTGTTATTTTGTATTCGGTTCTATTTTTACATATATATTAAATTGTGCCCATTTCATATAGTTTTCTTTGAGAAAATAGTAATGATAATATAATTGTTATATTTGTCAATAGATATTTTGAATTTAGAAGAAAGTAATTTCATGAAACATTTACTCAATGTCAAACAAGAAAATAAAATGAAATGAATTATATCTTGTAATATAAATAGAGGTCATTTGTTTTATGAATATTGCTGTTTTAGCTTTCCTTATTATTGTTTCTATTAATATTTTAATTAGAAACCAAAATACATTCCTATTAATTCATTCTTGGGTATAACAATAATTCCTTGATGGAGTCACCTAAGAAATACTTGGTAATGACCCCTTAAATGATAGATCTAACAAGCACTTGATGATAATGTTGATGACCATAAGACTTAAGATAAGATCATCAAATTTTTAACAAACTTCATATTATAGCAACCATAAGACTATTATAAAATATATTTTTGTACTACATACAAGTTTATTTTTTGCACCGACTTTTCCATAGTGTTTCCCTTGAAAGTCTTCAACTAAGATCAACAATCTCTCTCTACCCTTCCTTCCCCTCCACCACCCCCTCCCCAATATGTTTAATTCTCTTTTCTCTAAAAACTTCTATGTCCTCTAACATGAAGCTTCATTTCTTAAAAAAAAAAAAAATAATTTTCTTTCTTCACTTAATTTTCCCTCTCCATTGGTTCTACCACTATGTTTGCTTCTTTTATGTGGTATTCTCATCCATGTAATAATAATTTTGTGACAAATTTATGCATCTTTCAACATAATGTTGTGAATCTTCTTATAGAGTCAAAATTCATACGATAAAAGAAGAAAGATATATTATTAAATGATGAGCTTATAATGCTCACCAATCTTTAACTAGTAAGACAAGAGATTAGAAGTAGTTTATATCCCTATTAGATATTGCCACATTTCCACTCACCATTGAGAGGAGGAATCTAACAAATCTTTATAGTATTTTTTTGATATATTTTGTGGTTGTATTTTTTCATGAAGATAAATTAGATTTTAGATGAGGTCTAAATAATACAAAATATTTTTCCATTATTTTTCTAAATTTACAATTTTATTTTTCTTCATGTGTACAATTATATTTACATCTTAAAATCTTATGACTAGTTTTCACTTTTTATATTAATAAAATGAAATAAATCATTTATTTGATGATCTATTTCAAGTAATATGGTTCTATTTTTATGATGTAAAAGATCATTACGTTTATGAGCTATATTATGCATGCCATTTTTTAAATGATACAACAAGTCAATATCAAATTGAGTATAAAAATTCATATGTATAAATTTATTATCACTAGTTTCTTATCTCTATAAACATAAAAATTAATAGATTACATCAATATAAGATATTTCTTTTATATAAGCTTCTATCTAATAAATTTTGCATCTTCAACTCTTATTAAAATTCTCTTTAACCTTTTCATTTAATATTCCATAGAAAAATGAAACCTACACATACATATGTGATACCAAAATATCATAAACAATTTTAAATACAATTAGACATAGAAAAATAGAGTTAGTTATCATGGATTACTTGTTTTAAAATATATGAAAATTTTAAAACTCTTCTTTAGTACATCAAGATATTAGAAAACATTTATTCTTGAGACAAATCTATTAGTCTAAAATCATGTAACTTTGAATATAATGCAAATAGTAAGTTAATGTTTCTTCATATAATATCATATGAAATATAATATTATCTAAAAATAATAGAACATAAAGAACTAAAAAATTTATAAATTAGGTCATTGCTATAGAAGTAAGGTTTAATATGTATTAATGCAAAATTTCTTTTATTGAATTGATATGCTTACGTTTATTTGATAAATGACTTATAAAGCCTTTAGTCTTTTTCTTGAAGTTTTATTTGCTCCACTAGACAATTGGCTATGAGAAAATTACTAAAAAGTATTATTACTCACATATTAATATGTATTTACACTATATAAAAAATGCACTATAAAAAAAAATTGTTATTTCTTGGTGTTACAGTTCTCTTTAGAAGGCACTACATTGTGTATTGATCCAGTTCTCATGGCCTGGATAAGCTCGTATTTGATGAGATGAGCATGAGCAACTTGTGCTATTTAAACTCTCAATCCAAACAGAGTCTGAGATAACTGGTTCATCATCTTGATTACGATGCCATGACCAATATGCATGTGTTGCATTGAATATCTGAAGTTCTCCATGTCCAAAACTTGCTTCTCTAAATAAAGACAACTCGGAACTTGGTGTCTTAAACCTATCAAAACACATACAACACATAATGTTTAATTGTCCAAATAAATATAGCATCATCACACATATTTAATCCAAATCAGTTTACAACTTAATAAAAATTGATATCCAGGAATTTATCAATTTTATTGCTATCATAATTTTAAAATGAAAGGAAAAAGCAACAGCCTTAGAAATGGAGATAAGGTGAATGAAAATGAACCTACTTTGAAGCAAGGCCCTCACGGTTCCCACCATCTCCAATGGTAATGTGAATGGTCCCGCACGCATCAGCCTTGTTGTCATACACGCGGGTCTGAATCACATCATTACATACCAAACAAACGAACATGAGACGAAAAAACAATGGCTATTTTTGTGACTGGACGACCAAGGGGATATGGTTTTCGTTTCAAGTGCTTACAAAGCGTTCGTACGCGTGCACGTGTCCAGCGAAGATCATGTCCACGTGGGCAGCGTAAAGAAGTTCTTCCATTGCTTTTCTCATCTCTTCTCCTTCTCCCTGGTGAGCAGTGTTTGTATTGTACCACGGCGCATGCAGCAGAGCTATTATCCATGGCGTTTTCCCTCTATCCACTCGTCCGAGGTCTCCCTGCCGCACAAACATCAAATGCTTAAATTAATCCAGTCGAGGTTAAAACTATCCATTTCAAAACTGAGGTCTTTAGGGTTTGAGCAACTTAGCAGACCTGGAGCCATTTATATTGCTCTGAGTTCTTCACAAAGTCTATGTAGGAGCCCAGCATTAGGACGTGTACTCCGGCAACGTCAAAGGAGTAGTAGAGATTCGAACTCGAGCCGCTCTGTTCGTATGGCATTCTCCATCTGGCGTTGTACGCTCTGAATGCGTGGTTCATTATGATCGGAATCGTCTCAATTTCATGGTTTCCTTCTGTAATCATCCATGGGCTGCGGCTCGCCAGAGGTTCAACCAGGTCGCCGAAAGAATCCCACAGAGGCTGATGTGTATCTGCATAAGAAAGGTCTCCCGGCAGCAGAAAAACGTCATGCTCCGTCTTTCTAACATGCTCCAAGGTGGACTTTGTATAATCTGTTTGCCCCGGATCACCTAGAAGCACAAATTTCCCCAATTAAATCAAGAAAAGTGAAGAAAAGGAAAATCGAAGCTGATTATTATAATTATTATTCCTGTCATGAATTCCAGCAAAGATTTCTCACCCACAATTGCGAAAGTAACGGGGAAGTTTGACGGAGGGGTTTTGAAATTATACTCCGCCCCAATGCCGCCGCAACGGTAATAGTAGACTGTATTTGCTTCTAGAGGCCCTATCACAGTATGATGAATTTTACCAGATCTATAAAGAAAATAAGAGTAGGAAGTGCTTTCCCCAGTTGCAGAGGATGTATATTGTCTTGAAGATGTTCCGTACTCAACCAGGGAGGGCACATCAAAATCCTCTGTGATCCATGAAACCCTCATGTGATCACTTCCTACCAGAGAAATGTGCACCTGCAAATCACACAAATCCATCGCTTCTTCCATAAAACCGTCTAAATGCTGATGGCATCTATTATCCCTTGTTAAATTCTAAGTAAATATTATATTTCTATCAATCGTCTCATTCACATGATAAACGAAACGATAAACAATCAAGTTATTTAAAAAAATAAAAAAATAAAAAATCCTGTAAGACTATTGATTTTCCTAGGGTTAGAGTTATTCTGTTGAGCTTCTGTTGAGCTCTCGTGCTGACTATTAATTTCAATTAAAACTCTCGGAAGAAAGTGAACAGTGAGTGAGTACAGGGCTTTTTCAAAATATCCAGCAGAAAAGAGCGAAAAATCTCTTCTTTATTTCTTAGGAGCAAACCCTAGGAAATCAAATATAGTGAGAAGCAGATACAGAAGCTTGTAGCAATGTAAAATAATAATCTTATTCTGCTGATGTGTTCAGATTATTTACCTGCTGGGGAGCCTTGCCTGTGAGATCTGCATTTGCTGCCATTGCAAATAGATATAAGCAGAAGAATTCATACATGGCCATTTTTACGTGTGAATATCCAAGAGAGGAAGAAGCTCCTGAAAACAATATGTGTGTCTGATTGCAATCGTTATTTATTTATGGATTCGAGGATGTAATATTCGGGCGGATATACGACGACTCATTGCAAGGCAATTGCTTAACGGAATATAATTGTCCAAGTCGTGGTGTAATTTGTAAGGATAACAGTTGGATTGCGATATATTTTCAGAGCATCGCCTTAAAATCCAGCAAAACTATAACATTGACTCCATATATAAATCCGATGGACAAATTAAAAAAGTGTTGGGATAAGTTTAGCAAAGCGTTAAGGATTGTAACGAGAATATCTCATCCGTGTTTAACTCTGACAAAATTTTAATTAACTCTGTCAAAGTTTTAATACGGAGAATAATCATTTATGCACGTGCTGACCAATTCGTTGATTTTCATAAATATTTGCTAATTTGTCCGAGCAGTGGGGGCATTTTCGTTTTGTGGAATGTTAGATGTACACACATAAACATCACACAAATCAATTGGGCAACCTAACACGCGTGGTCTTCAACATTATCAAATGCCATTTTAAGATGAATTGTATGTACATATCTTTCTATGAAAGTCATTGTTTGATTTTGAAGATGATTCTTCTTCCTAATTTTAAATTTAATTTTAGAAGTCTTTATATATCAAAAGAGCCCATGTTTTAATTTATAGGAAATAAGATTTATCCTTATATATTATAAGTTTAAAAGATATGATAGGGGACTTGTATTGGTTGTATGACACGATCTTACATAATCTCAATGTGGCAATTGATGAAAGTCTTAAATTGAGTTTTATACTATTTTTAAAAGAGTATCTAAAAATATCTAGATCGATAATTTATTATTCTTTATAATTATTAGTTCCAAGAAAGTATTGGAATCATTTAGGGTCCACTTGGTTCCTGGAAGATGACAGGAATTGACTTTTTCAAACTTCGGATTTGAAATTTTTTGTGTTTGTTTCAAAATTAGAAAAATGGAATTAGCATGCCGAACTTCCAATTTTACCTCAAAAACAGGTTTTCCAACTTCTTACTAGCAAGTAGGAATTGAAAATCAAAGCCTGGTTTTGTTTTTTAAGGAGTTTAAAAACAATAGATTGGACCACTTTTTGAAAATTTCCTTCAACTCCAAGCTTAAGCATAAAAATGTGTCTTCAACACGCATCTTCCGAGTGAAGCAAACGGTTCAAGCAAAATCCCCAAAATTGGAATGAAGATTTGCATAGCCTTGATTTGGCTAAACAAAGGTTTGTAGAAACCCCAGTTTTTTAAATTCCATGAACCAAACAGATCCTCAATTCAATTGACCAATCAACTCATAGGATTTAAAAGATTAAAAAAAACTTCAAATATTTATATCCTTTTCTAATTTTGTCATTATTTTATAAATCACATTTTTCATTCATTCTATTGGACCATACTATTTTTGGTAGGGAGAAAATTCAATTTTCTCCAACAAAAATAAAAATATTTTCTAACACATCTATCATGCATTAATTACAACTTTATCTTTTCCACATTTGTGACAAGTGGATTAACTTTATCGATAATTTATTATTCTTTATAATTATTAGTTCCTCCTTTGGCAAGAAAGTATTGGAATCATTCAATTCAATTCAATTGACCAATCAACTCATAGGATTTAAAAGATTAAAAAAAACTTCAAATGTTTATATCTTTTTCTAATTTCGTCATTAATTTATAAATCACATTTTTCATTCATCCTATTGGACCATACTATTTTTGGTAGGGAGAAAATCCAATTTTCTCCAAGAAAAATACAAATATTTTCTAACAAGTCTATCATACATTAATTACAATGCTATCTTTTTCATATTTGTGACAAGTGGATTAACTTTTCAATTCTTACATTGATGTTTATTTTTTGTCATTTGTAAGAAAATACAAATAACAAGTCTATCATGCATTAATTATAACTTTACCTTTTCCACATTTGTGACAAGTGATTAACTTTTCAAAAAAAATATATTTTTTAATCTTCCACCTCACAAATGAATGTCTAATCAATATTAATTATCATTAGCTATTTTTCTAAATATAGAGTTAAATGCTTTATATTTTTATTTTAAATATATTGATTAGTTTTACATTGATATTTATTTTTGTCATTTGTAAAATGTTATTTCTTTAAGTTTACACTATAATATTTCAACTTATAATTGAATTGGTAGAAATGACTAGTTCATTCATATAATATAATTTCTATTGTTATTTATATATGTTTGAAAATAATATAATTATTAAGATTTTTTAAATTCCCTTCAACTCTCTCTATCATTCTACCTTTAATTGTCCATATAATAACATATCACTCTTTTTTAGCTCTCTCTTCATATCTTTCCTTTCTACCTATAAATCTCTATTTTCCTTCTTTATAATTATTGGCAAGAACTTTGACGCATTGCGTCTCTTGTTGATGATACTCACGTTACATCTAAATTTCAATGATCATGTTTCCTTTGAAAATGGTACTTGTACATAATGACATTATAGAAATCATTTGAAATAAGAATAATGATTATCTATGTTAGATTTTTTGAGAAATATTAATTGATTTAAAAAAAACTAAAGATCAAGAATGAAACAACCATACCTAAATAATAAAGAAAACACAATAGATGGAATAAAGAAAATAATATAGAGAGTGTTGCAAAATCAAAAGAAATAGATAAAACTCAAAAAGAGAGCCAAAAAGAAAGATTGAGTGGTCAAATAGCTAGAGACGGTTGTCTAGTTAGTCAATGTGACCATGTTCCACATTACTTTTGTGTCAATTTCCTTTTTCAAGCTAGACTTAGCCAAGAGGTCAACAAGCTAGTTCTAGAATATAAGCTTATACAATCAATAATAATATCTTCAATGTTGCAACAGATCTACATGATTTGAGAAATAACCACTTCAAAATTTGGGAATAAATAAAAATGTTTCTCATATCATGTAGGGCACCAACAAAAAATTTGGGAGTCAAACTCTATAATTACTTTATTATATCCCCAACATACAATTAACAAATAAGCTGCAAGAATAGAAAATGCATCAATTCTTTTGTAGCTCTTCTTGAACCCTTTAGGTCTTAGTATCAAATAATCCCCACTTTGTCCTTTCATATCAAATCCGTGCTTGCCTTGTCAAGATTCCCTTTGGTAACACCATCAATGTTAATTCTCACCCAACCAAGCAGGAGTGGAGTACACCTGGGCCCTATTTTCTTTGATCTAGAGTTTATCTTTCAGAGGTTGGATCAATTGGAGCTAACATGGTTTCAATTATTTTTATCCAAATAAAATGCCAAAAATAGTAGTTGGGGATAAGTTGTTTATGAAGTTGAAAAATATAAGGTCTAACTTGAACTGTTGGAATAAGTTTTCTTTTAGGAATATTCTTTTGTAGAAAAACTTAGATTAAAAAAAGGCTAGAGGAGAATCATTTAAAGATTGAAAAAAATGTTGGAATGATTAGTCAATTTTTGAAGAGAGTTATTTTGGGTGAGCTACACAATATTTTCACCAAGGAGGAAATCTTTTCAAAGAAAAAATCCAAGATTCAATGGATCACAAAGGGAGACCAAAAGACCAAGTTTTTTAACCAATCTATGTTGAAGCATATAAAGAGAACCTTTATTAGAGAAATAATTAGCCCCTAAGATATCTTGCTAACTTTTTAAAAGGAAATTGGTGAAATTAATTTGTTGGACATCTCAATTCTATGGTCAACCAAGCTCTTATAAATGACCCTAATGCCTCCAAAGTCACATATTCTCTCTTGGGATGCATTTGTATGCCTAAAATGTGAGCACACTTCTATGAGTCATTACATTCAAGATTTCTCAAAAATGAGGTCTCGAATGGTAACTCATAGCTCCCTATTCATGGGGTGCAAGGGTTTGTAATGGAGGCCCTCAGTCTGACTTAGTTTGTGCCCATGCAAGTACACCACAAAAAAAGAGATTCAATTATCTAATATGCATGCAAATGGAAATGAAAAACTAATCTAAATGATAACAATGCAAAACAATGCAAGAAATGAAATCTAATCTATGAAAAGAAATAACAATGCAGATCTAATCTATGAAAGCAAGATCTAATCTATCAATGCAAGATCTAAGCTAACATGAAAATCAAAGTATGGATCATGATGATGGAAGCCATGCATGCAAGAGAGAATGAGACAAGAAGATAGAATTTCTCCACGAAAGCTTTAATATTCAAAACTCCTCCTTCAAAAATCATTCTCCAAACTTGCAACATAACAATAGCATAATAATGGGTGTCTCCAAAATGAGGAGAGGACTCTCCCTTATAAAGAAGATTTGACGATCCAGATTGAGAGGAAAAAGATTTAATCAAGGGTGGAGAAATAATGATCCATGTGAACTAAAGATCCACCAATGAGAAAAGTGGAGTGGTTGAGAAGAAAGTGGAGAAAGGATGAAGATAAGTCCCATATTAAGTGTAGATAAAAGATTTATTTAATTTTTTATTTGTTTTAAATCCTTTTTCATCAAAAAGAGATTTAAGTGGGATATTTTATTTAATTAAAAGGGAGCGAGTTCTTTTAATTAAATAGGAAATATTTAATCAAATTAAAAGAGGGGTTTTTCTCTTAATTAATTAAATGTAGATGAATTATTTAATTAAAAAAGAGGTTTTCTTTTAATTAAAAGGAGACTTATTTTATTTAATTAAAGGAGAGCAAGTTCTTTTAATTAAATAAGAATTATTTAATTAAATTAAAAGAGAGGTTTTCTTTTAATTAAACAAGGACTTATTTTATTTAATTAAAAGAGAGCAAGTTCTTTTAATTAAATAGGAAATATTTAATTAAATTAAAAGAGAGGTTTTTCTCGTAATTAATTAAATGTAGATGAACTATTTAATTAAAAGAGAGGTTTTCTTTTAATTAAACGGGGACTTATTTTATTTCATTAAAAGAGAGCAAGTTCTTTTAATTAAATAAAACTTAGGATAAAATGATCAACCTTAGAAATAAAACAAATTGAATTTGATCAAGAAAATTGATTTGAACTGATTTAATAAAATATTACACACCATTGATTTAGGAAATTTGATAAATTGATAAATTGAATAATGGGGGCCCATAGTCTAGGTGACCATTTTAGGGTGCATACATTTGCCCCTCTTTGACTAATGTGTGATTGATTTGGGAACACATGTAGTCAAAGAAAGAAATTGAAGTGTGAGGTCGATTTGGGATCACAAAACAACCCAGATGTGTGGTCGAATCGAGAACACAATAGGACAAAGAATACAAATAAATTTTGACTTGAAAAAGTCAAGGATAAAATTGATAAAATTGAATCAAAGATTGAATTTGATAATTACTGCCCTCTCGTGATCGAAATCAAAATGAGATAGAGGAGAAATAGCAAATTGCTAAATTTGATCAAATCAAACAAAAGATAAGGTTCTTGATGTAAGATGAAAGATATAAGAATCATAGAACCAAGGTAGATCATCAAGCATGAAATATTATGCCCCAAAGGTGATTTAGAAGAAAAGGAGTGGGGAAAAAGAAAATGGAAGATATGGAAAGAAACAGAAAGAAGAAAAGAAAATGCCCCAAAATCAATCAACTATTTAAGATAGAAATTTCAATTGAGATCACGAAAGAAGATAAGGAAATGAAGATCAAAACGTGACCATAGTTGATTAAAAGTCCACAATAAAGATGAAGGGAGAACCCTCTCAAACTCATAATGCAGCCTAAAAATGCAAACTAACATGAAGTCTAATAATGCAAGCTACATGAAAATGCAAAGGTGTACTTGCAAAAGAGCAACTATAACATAGGATTTTTGTGTTCATCATTCATTAAAGAATGTAAAAGAACTTATTTTCATTATTGGGCCATTATTAACGGACATCAAAAATCACACAATCATCACTAGTCACAAGTGCAACTATGAAGATATGAATGTAATTTATATCGGATTGAAATGTGGAAAGATTCTAACATAAGCATCAAAGACATAAAGGTCAAGATGACTTCAATGTTAGCTAACCCAATTTAATGTAGCAAAACCATGCTCGCATCAAGGCATAGATGCCAAGATGACCATAAGAACGGTTGTGCAAAAACAATCAAGGATGATGCCTCAAATCTCCTAAGCATTTCAAGGGGACAACAAGAGACACTCTAGAGTTTCAAGACCACACCCGCAAGCAAAAAAAAAAAAAAAACATGTCCCATGCCCCAAGTCCTCTAGCGATGCATCATGGAGAGATTTATCAGACAAGGACACTCAACAAAAATCAATAATAGTCAGCACACAAAGAAAAAAACATGACATAAGTCAAGCATTAAGTGTTGTGTTTAAAATTTAAGTGTGTTAACTGATACTGAGTTTGGAGGATAAGGATCAAATGCTTGCAGGAAGGGAAGATCACATGATGATACTGGGTAAGACCAAACCAATAAGTGTTGAAAAATAGTCAATTTCAAAGGTTGTATTGAAAAATACAATTGGGGTGGTGTTGAAAAGCACTGTTTGCGAGGTGTCCTAAAGACTAACACATCCAAGAGACCAAAGCTAACATAGTTATGCCCCCTAGACAAAGACCAATTCCAAACCAAGGCAACAAGGACAAGGCATGATGGAGAAAGGCTAAGTGTCGAGGACATGCGCTAAGAAATAGGGGTGCAAAGGCCTCAAGTAGTGCCCATTTCCAAGTTTTCACCACTTGGGTTCTTTTTTAAATCTTTTTTTTCTTTTTTCAGAATTTTTTATAATTTTTTTAAATTTTTGCTACCAAGGCGCCTGTTTTCAAGTTTTCACCAAGGCACTTTTTTTTTTTTTTTTTTTTGGGAATATATATATTTTTTTGGAGATACATCAAAGTGCCTATTGCTAGGTTGTCACTAAGAAGATCATTTTTTTCAGGGTTATTTTCAATTTTTAGACTTTTTTACAATATATCATTTTTTTGAATTTTTGAAATATATCATTTTTTTTTTTTTTTTGGTTTTTTCAGGATCAATAAATATATACAAAGATGCCCCTAGACAGAATGGGCATTATGGATAGAACTTCTTCAAGTGCAAGACATTTATAGGATCAGGCAGCTGCTCTCCCTCTGCTGTAGATAGTAAATAAGCACCAGAACCAAAAGTTGTTGTGATAATGTAAGGTCCAAGCCAATTAGGTTCAAACTTACCCTTTTGATCTCTATTCTGTTGATTCTTATGATTCACACATAGGACAAGATCTCCCACTTGGAACTCTCTAGGGTGAACCTTTTTGTTAAATACTTTTGACATACGCTTTTGATAGACCCTCATATGGTCAAATGATGCTTTTCATTTCTCATCTAGAATTTCTAACTCTTGAAGTCTCATGGCACGGTAGTCTTCATCTATAACTAGACCTTTGAGAGAAACTCTAAGTGAAGGAATCTCAACCTCTAAAGGTAACACTACTTCAACACCATATGTAAGAGCAAAAGGAGTAGCCCTAGTAGGAGTGCAAGATTTTAAGAATGGTTTTGTTTGATGCTTCTGCTTAACCATTCCCTTGTGGGAAATAAATAGAGGACCAATGTTGTTTTATCTTGAACTTCTTACAGAGTTGCTTAAGGTCCTTATTTTTAAACTGACCTCCATTTTCAGTGATAATCTCAGAAGGCACTCCATATCTATAGATAATATGATTCAAAATAAATAGAGAAACTATCTTACCCGAGGCAACAAAAAGTGGGACAACTTCTACCCATTTAGTGAAATAATCAGTGGCAGTGATAATAAACTTGTGTCCAGATGATGAGTTGGGATGAATTTGCCCAACAAGATCAAAGGCCCAACGCTGAAATGAGCAATGAGAAATAGAAGGAATGAGCTCCCTACTTGGAGTATGTATCAAGTTACCATGTTTTTGACATTTTTCACATGACTTTGCAAAAGCTACTGCATCAATTTGCATTGTGGGCCAATAATATCCTGTCCTAAGCAATCTTCGAGCCATGGCAAGACCATTAGAATGTCCCCCATAGATACCCTCATGGATGTCAACTAACGCTTGATTAGATTCATCCTTTTCTAAGCATCTAAGAAGTGTTACATCTAGACCCTTCCTATACAAATCACCAGAGATAAGGGAATGGTGAGAGGCATTTCGAATAAGGTTTCTGCATTCAGATCTATAAGAAATGATAAGATAGATCAAGGAACGAGAAACAATCTAAGTAAGTTAAGTGTGAAATAATGTTACCATGAGATAAGCAAAATCCAAGAGCATACACCAAGATAGTTCAACAATCGAGACAAGGATTTATAAGGGGAAAGCAAAGAAAACCCCTTGTGAGTATTATGAATGAAGGAAAATTCCTAGAGAAAAGAGAGAGAGAGTGTTGGAGCAAAATAGCTCAATACAATAACATCAAAATGATGTGTAAAGAACAAAGAAAGAGGAGCATCTCTTTTAAAGAGATGAGGAAGGAGTTGCATGTGTTCACATGTGTAACTCTCATTTCTATGAATGCCACATTCATAATAGGTGTGTGCAAAGTGTCACAATCCTCTTAAGGAGGATAAACTAAATTCCTTAATAAAGGAATTGTAAAAATGAGTTGTCCTCACATGTGGAATAAAGGACAAATAATGACATGTCCTCCACATGTGTACAATAGGACAAACTACATTTAAGGATCCTTGGAATATCCCAATTAAATACATCCAAGGGAAGATTAATGTTTCTAACATCCCCCCTTAATCTTTACTTGGGGAGTTTACATCAAAGGGTTGCAAACCCAAATCTTTACAATGAAATTGAAATCTCTCTTTAGAAAGTGGTTTTGTCAAAATATCAGCCACTTGATGTTCACCTTTACAATAAAGAAGAGTAACTTGCTTGTCGTCAACTTGTTCTCGAATGAAGTGATGTTGAAGTGAAATATGTTTGGTCCTTGCATGAAAAACTGGATTCTTTGCCAAGGCAATAACACTTTGATTGTCACAATGTAGAGGGGTAGGTGCTTGTCGAGGTAGACCCAAATCTTCAAGAAGTCTTCTAATCCATAAAGCTTCCTTAGCTGCATTGGTACAACCTTTGTATTCAGCTTCATTTGAGCAAAGGGAAATAGAGTGTTCTTTTTTACTTTTTCAAGAAATTGCACCTGAACCAACAAAGAAACAATAGCCACAAGTGGATTTCCCATCATTGGGATCTCCACCTAGATCGAAATCAGTATAGCCATGTAAAATAAATTCAGAATTGGCATCATAGAATAATCCCATATTAATAATTCCTTTAATGTACCTTAAGATTCTTTTAGCAACTTTAAAGTGAGTTTGTTGAGGTTTAGACATAAATCTAGAAACTAAACCAACACTATAAGCAATATCAGGTCTAGTAAGAGTTAAATAATATAAACTTCCTACCAACTGCCTATACAAAGTTTCATCAACAAAAGGAGTATTCATATCAACCATTAATTTAGCTCCTAATTCACATGGAATTCAAACATGGTTAGAATCATTCATCTTAAATTTTTCTAAAAGATCATGAGCATACTTGCTTTGAGAAAGAAAGATACCCTTAGGAGTTTGGAAAATTTTCATACCTAAGAAGTAATGTAAAATACCTAAATCAGTCATTTGAAATTTCTGTTTAAGTTGAAACTTAATATCAGAAATCAAAGCATCTGAACTAGAAGTGAGAATTAGATCATCCACATAAACAATAACAATGATAATATCATCTTCAGTATGTTTAATATACAAATTAGGATCATTCTTACTTCTAGAAAAGCCTTGAGAAATAAAGAAAGAATTAATTTTAGAATACCATTCTCTAGGTGATTGTTTAAGACCATAAATAGATTTTTTTACTTTGCAAACCAAATTTTCACTACCTTTCTTAACAAATCCAGGAGGTTGAGCCAGATAGATTTCTTCATGTAAATCACCATTTAAGAAGGCACTTTTAACATCCACTTGATGAATAGGCCAATTCATTTTAGATGCTAAAGCAAGAACTAATTTAATAGTAGTCATTTTAGCAATAGGAGCAAAAGTTTCATTATAATCTAATCCTTCTATTTGTGAAAAACCTCTAGCAACTAATCTAGCCTTAAATTTACTAATTTCATTATTAGCATTCAATTTTGTTTTGTATAACCATTTACATGAACCTATATTCTTGCCATGAGGTAACTTGACTAAGTCCCAAGTTTGATTAGCAATTAAAGAGTCATATTCCTCTTGCATGGCCTTTTGCCAATGAGGTTGAGAGTTAGCTTGATCAAAAGACTTAGGATCATTAGAATTCATAATAGTAGTCATTAAAGCATAATTACAATAATTAATCCTTCTATGTTTAATTCCACCAAATCTAGAAATGTAGTCATCACTTTCATTGATTAAGTTTTGAGCCCATTTAGGTTTATGTTTAGTTGTAATGGAATCATCACTAGAGGAAGAATTATTATCAATAAAAGCATCATTAGTAGCTACTTGAATATCATTACTAGTAGAAGCAGAAATAATAGATTGTGCTTGAGTTGTAGGGTTAAGAGAAGGAGTAGGGTTAAGAGACGGAGGTTGGTCCTCCACTAGCACAATTTTAGTGCCACTGAATTCTGCATCATGTGTAGTAGAACAGTCATGTACACCATTTTTTGCAATACAAACATCTCTAGCAACGTGAACTTTGTTAGTAGTAGAATCATAAACACGATAGCCCTTAGTGTTTTCATCATAACCAACAAACATATAAGGAGAAGACTTAGCATGTAATTTATGCCTTTTCTGTTTAGGAGTATGAACATAGGCAACAGATCCAAAAATTCGCAAATGATGTAAATCAGGTTTCCTACTAGACCAAGCCTCTTCTGGAGTAATATCCTTGAGAGCTTTGGTAGGAGTCCTATTAAGAATATAAGTTACACAAAACATGGCTTTAGCCCAAAATTTATAATGCAGATTCTTAGCATGCAACATGCATCTAGCCATTTTAACAATGGTTCGATGCTTTCTTTCCGCCACACCATTTTGCTGTGGTGTATAAAGAATAGTAAGCTCGTGTTTAATTCCACATGATTTCAAATAAGAATGAAAAGCATTATTCACATATTCCTTTCCATTATCAAATCTGAGAATTTTAAGTTTAAAACCAGATTGCCTTTCAACATATAACTGAAATTCAATGAATATATCAAGAACTTGATCCTTGCTATGCAAAAAATAGATCCAAGTTTGTCTAGAAAAATCATCAACAAAGGTAAGTGCATACCGAGAACCTTGGATGGAGTTATTCTCCATGGGGCTCAAAAGGTCACTATGGACAAGGTGCAACTTATGAGTTGCCCGCCATGATTTTCCACTTGGAAAGGGCTCCCTATGCATCTTACCACTCATACAACCAGTACAAGCAATCTTAGAAGGAATAATGTGAGGTAAGCCATCAACCATATTGCTTTTTTGCATTAAAGTAATATAATCCAAATTTAAATGGCCAAGTCTTTCATGCCATATATTGAAATCAATGGAAGTATGTAAAGAATATCGTGAACTAGCAAATTCATGGAATTTAAATAAGTTGTCATTATCCATTTTAGCATGAGAAATCACTTGTTTCGTTTGAGGATCTATGACATAACATGTATCTTTATAGAATTCAACTTTATAGTCCTGACATAACTGTGAAATAGAAAGCAAATTAGTTTTCAAATCAGGTACATACAATACATCATGCAATTTACCATTAGGAATAGTTACATCAAATAAACCTTCAACTTTACAAGTCTGATTATTAGCTAACTGAATAGGAATGTTAGCAATATCAAGTTGTAGAGAATCAAAAATTTCTTTATGAGAAGTTATGTGTTGTGATGCACCACTGTCAACAATCCATTATAAAGGTCTCCAAAGATTAAAGCTACAAGTAAAAGCATGATGAGAATTAGAACCAGTAGAGTTACCTTTTTTATGATTTGATTTTTTATTATGGTTACTGTTGTTCATAGGTTTTTTTATCATTTTGCTTTTTAAAACAGTTATTGATAACATGACCATCTTTGCCACAATAAGAACAATGAGGTTTGGAATTTGAATGATTCCTTTTATTATTATTATTACGATTGTTACTATGATGATTGTTATGGTTATTGTTATTATTGTTATATTTGGCATGAGATTTATTATTGAAATTATTAGAATTATTAGTATAGTGTTTGTTATTATGATTAGTATTATTAGAACGAAAATTATTATTATTTGAATTCTGAGACATAAATGCATGTTCAGTTGATTTAAGGGTACCAAACTGAATTAGCTTAGCTTCTTCTTGTCTTAATAAAGTTTGAAAAATAACATAAGTTAACTGAGTAGTTAATGTAGGAATAGCAAGCTGTGCATGAACATTAGTGATAAACTGTTGAAATTGTCTAGGAAGATACTTTTTAAGAATAATATGAATTAAACAAATTTCATCTAATTGAACACCTAAAGCAATAATTTGGCTTTTAATAGAATCAAATTCTAACAAAAATTCATCCATAGTCTTAAAATCTGTATACCTGAGATCTTCGAGTTGATCCTGCAACTGTATTTTCCAATATTCATCTCCACTGTCATACTTGGTTTGCAAAATTAACCAAGCATCATGAGCTTTAGAACAGTGTGCAATTAACACATATAAATCTGGAATAATGGAAATACCAATTAAACCTAAAGATTCTTCATTTTTAAGTTTCCAAGTATCTTTATCATCTTGAGTAGCCACTGAACCAGGTTCAACAGAAGGATCAGTGGCTATCTTGAAGAGGTGTTTAAAATGAAAAATGAACGAAATGTGAGTTTTTCAGGAATGATAATTAGTATGATTAAATTTTATTTCTAGAATTAAGGTTGACATTTTTATGAAAAAAAAAAGTCCCCCCTAATAGAAATATGACTTAAAAAATTAACTGGAATAAAAAAACTTGCAGAAGAAACTATGGTTAAAATTCTGAAGAAAAATAATAATACAGCCCTGCAGAGAGACATTAGAAAAATGATTAGTCTGAAAAAAATAGATGTGTTATATAATGATTAAAAAAGGAATTGCTTAAAAAGAATCTAATGAGTGATGAGAATGAACGACAGACAGATGAATCCAATTCACTATATTTAGGATTTCTAATGATGTAAAATGATTAAAAATAACTTATAAGCGATCAATTAACACTCTGATAATTAAGACGTAAAAAAAATTCTATCAGAAATGTTTAAAAAAAAAAAATTAACAAGATTTAATAGATCTTAAGAGTTTAATTAGGTTTTAACAACCCTTAAAACTCAAAAAAAAACTCAAAAAAAAAAAAAACTCTTGTTTAAGAAATAAAACTACAATAATTAGAAAAATAAAACGTACCAAAAGATATAAGAAAAGACTATATAAAAAAGTAAAAGCTATTCACTGCTATCAAACAGCTCTTAAAGGCTTAAAAAAGGTATGCGAATCTCACAGGAGAATTCGCCAAGGGAAAGATATTAAAAAAAAACTACAAAAAAAATGAGAAAAATGTTTTAGAATAACGTATACACAGTTCCAAAAAGAATAACATATATGCAGCTGTTTAGGCATGCCAACAGCATGAGAATGTGGATTTAACAAGAGATACTCAGTAGAGGATTTAAAAAAAACAAAATATGGATAGAAATTGGGGGAAAATTTGTCTTTTAACCCTGTCATGCTTTGAGTGTAGAAAGTCGCACTGAGCGATCAACTTAATTAATCAGAAAGTAGAAGAGAGATGAAACACATCTGGCGTGGGCGAAAGCAATGTAATGTTAGATCAGAGATCACGGGCATTTGGGGCCTCTACGCTTAGATGTTAATGCTGAGAAAGATTGGATTTGTTGAACTCCACTTTGCAGTGGAAAAGGTGCCCTGGTTGATGTATCCAATGTGATCTGGTCACATGCAGATCAACTAGAATAGGAGCACTTAAATACAATAAGACTCGAAACAAATTTAGATGAAGAATAAATTTACATACAGAATCAACTAGGCAGCTCATAGAAGGAAAAAAAGATACAGCAAAATGGAAGGCTTCAAAATATATAAGATTACAAATGAGATTTAGAAAGTTGAGTTGAGAAAGGCACAAATCAAGAGTAAACAAGGAAAGATACTGAAAAAGAACTGAATGAAGATATGGAAAGAATGAGATATTAAGAAGTCAAAATCTCATAGATTAAAATCAATTTTAAAAATAAAAAAAATTAAGATAAAGATTATGAAATATTTAAATTATCTCAATATATATATTGAAATGAAATATAAAATTTAAAATAGAGATGTTTTAAATTTCAATTTTTTTAAAACTAATCTATGTGAGTTCTAAGGTTTTTTTTTTTTTATTAACACACTTAGAATTATGATTTCATTCAAGAATATTAAGGAGAAATAATAAGAGTAATACATACACACACACACACACACACACACACACACACACACACACACACACACACACACACACACACACATATAAAGATTGCACAAATTATAATAAATGAATGCTTATGAAGTAATGCTTCTTGTTTTGGTGGCACGCCTTCCAAAACAAGAGGAAAAAAAATTTGAAATTTTTTTAACGGAGAACCCTTTGGCGGCAAGCCTTCCAAAGAGGGTTAGTAAACAATGATAAAAAATGATACAATAAAACCTGCACACAAAAGATGTTAGAATGAGCAAACAACCACAACACAAACTTCTTCTCTCAATAATGTCTCCAAATAAGGTGTGCTCCAATGAATGACAACCTTCAACACAAAACTTAAAAATGAGGATTAGTAACCTGGCTCTGATACCATGTAAGAAACGATAAGATAGAGCAAGGAATGAGAAACAATCCAAGTAAGTTAAGTCTGAAACAATGTTACCATGAGATAAGAAAAATCCAAGAGCATACACCAAGATGGTTCAACAATGGAGACAAGGATTTATAAGGGGAAAGCAAAGAAAACCCCTTGTGAGTATTATGAATGAAGGAAAATGCCTAGAGAAAAGAGAGAGAGAGAGAGTGTTGGAGCAAAATAGCTCAATACAATAACATCAAAATGATGTGTAAAGAACAAAGAAAGAGGAGCATCTCTTTTAAAGAGATGAGAAAGGAGTTGCATGTGTTCGCATGTGTAAATCTCATTTCTATGAATGCCACATTCATAATAGGTGTGTGCAAAGTGTCACAATCCTCTTAAGGAGGATAAACTAAATTCCTTAATAAAGGAATTGTAAAAATGAGTTGTCCTCACATGTGGAATAAAGGACAAATAATGACATGTCCTCCAAATGTGTAAAATAGGACAAACTACATTTAGGGATCCTTGGAATATCCCAATTAAACACATCCAAGGGAAGATTAATGTTTCTAACAAGATTGGTTAAAGGTTTTAGGTATAATTCCATCACGAATGTATGAGTAAATGGCACCATAATGAGATGACTCATGACCAACAAGGGTACATATAACATGACTTTTTTGGGAATCATAGATAGGGTGATGTAGCTCTTCCACCAGGAATTCAAATCTTGATTCATGTTGCTCTAATTGAAGAAGTGAAGCAAGTGTAGCCATAGCATCAGCTGCCTTATTTTCTATTCGAGGAATTTGTTGAAATGAGACAAATGTGAAGTAGAGTCTCAAGGAATCCACCATTTTCTTGTAGGGTACCAATTTATCATTTTTTGTTTGACAATCATCATTGACTTGGTTGATTATTAGCTGTGAATCTCCATAGATGTGTAACTCTGTAATTCTCCATTCTATGGACATCTTAAGTCCATTTGTTAAAGCTTCATATTCAGCAATATTGTTTGTACATGGAAATAATAATTTGTAAGATTTAGGAATTGTGTACCCATGAGGAGAAACAAACAACACACTCGCTCCTGAACCATTTTGCATAAAGGACCCATCAAAGAACATCTTCCATGTTCTTTTAGTCATATACATGAGGTGCTCATCTGGGAAATCAACTTGAATAGGTGCATCATCTTGTAGTGGGAAATCAGCCAATTGATCTGCTATAACTTGTTCTTTGATTGCTTTACGCTCAATGTACTCTATGTCAAACTCCGAAAGAATCATCATCCATTTAGCAAGTCTACATGTGAGGGCAGCCTTACATAGTAAGTACTTGAGTGGATCTATTTTTGCTATGAGGTGTATAGTGTGCACAAGCATATAATGTTGCAACTTTTGGGAAGCAAACACAACTGTGAGGCAAGCTTTCTCAATACTGGTGTAATTAACCTCATATGAAACAAGAGTATGACTAATGTAGTATATTGCTCTTTCTTTCCCATGTTCATCAAGTTGAGCTAATAATGCCCCCAAGGCAGATTTTGTTGCTGAAACATATAGGATAAGTGGTTTTCCTGGGATAGGAGGCATTAAAATAGGAGGATTTGCCAAGTATTTCTTGATCTGGTCCATGCTTTGTTGATATTCATCATTCCATACACATTTGACTCCTTTATGTAAGTTCTTGTTGAAATGTTGAGCTCTATCTGCCAATTGTGAAATAAACCTCCTTATAGATTGAAGACGTCCTTGAAGACTTCTCATTTGACTAATGTTTTTAGGAGGTGGCATATCCACAATTCCCTGAACTTTTTCAGGGTCCACCTCTATCCCTTTTTCTAAAATAATGAATCCTAGTAATTTGCTAGAGGTGACTCCAAATGCACACTTTTTAGGATTTAACCTTAGTTGAAATTGTTCCATATGATCTAGAATGACTTCTAAATCATCTAAGTGTGTATCTCTTTTCTTAGACTTGGCCAAGGTGTCATCCACATAATCTTCCATAT
The DNA here is from genome assembly GCA_028749045.1 of Cupressus sempervirens. Lineage (NCBI taxonomy): Eukaryota > Viridiplantae > Streptophyta > Pinopsida > Cupressales > Cupressaceae > Cupressus > Cupressus sempervirens. The sequence goes on from CM053793.1 coordinate 834,816,362, forward strand.
TTTTATGCATCATATCATGAAAAATAGTTGTCATAGCTCGTTGATAGGTAGCTCCTGCATTTTTTAATCCAAAAGGCATAACGTTCCAACAATAGGTACCCCATGCACAAGTAAATGCAGTCTTTTCTTGGTCTTCAGGAGCTGTCTTAATCTGATTATATCCAGAAAAACCATCCATTAAGAAATAAATCTCATAACCTGCAGTCATATCCACTATCATGTCTATATTAGGAAGTGGAAAATCATCCTTTGGGCATGCTTTATTAACGTCTCTAAAATCTGTGCAAACTCGAATGTTTTTGTCATGTTTTGAAATTGGTACAATGTTTGGTATCCATTCAGCATAGTCAATAGCTCTTATTAATTTTGCACCAAGGAGTTTCTCTAATTCTACCTTGACTAAGAGAGCTATATGAGGATGCATTTTTCTCAATTTTTGCTTAACTGGTTTAACACCTAGAGCTATGGATAAGTGATGCATAATAAGATTAGTGTCCAACCCTGGCATATCTGAATAAGTCCATTCAAAATTAATCTTCTTTTCTTGTAAGAACTTAGTATAGGCTTCTTTTTCTTGTGATGACAAAGACTAATCCAAATGTACCATTTGCGGAGCTTCATCTGTACCCAAATTGACTGCTTGTGTTGGTTCAATAAGTACTGAAGATCTATCTTGAAAATAACTAGGAAGAGAATCAAGTACCTCATTCTTAGGTGCCTCAGAGAGGTTTTCACCCTTGGATACGTCCTTTCTTTTTACTTTTTTTGGTTCTGACACCGCCACACAATGGTTTTCGCCATCAGAACTCCTTTTCTTTTTCTTTTCTTTTCTCTTTATTTTGTGACTAAGGTACTTGATATCTTTCTCTATCATACTAGCAGCTAGTTCACTGGTGGAAGAGACTATAGGTTCAATTACATTCAAATAACAGGCTATTTCATAATCATTTTGAAATGTTAAGAGCTTAGGTTATTGATTGCATTGGGACCAATCAATTAGGTCAGGATGAACAAGGGGTAAATAAATGATAGGTTCAAGGTTGTGAATATGGATGATATCTCTAGTGTTTGAAGATTCGAGGTCTATCAAGTAACTTAATCAAGATTCATCCTCACAAGTGAAGAATCGTCCACTAAGGCAACATGCGAGTTCAAATCCTCTAATCCTACACATGATTCATTGACTAACTCAGGTTGAGAACTATATGTATGAACAACATCAACATCTATATCAACTGTGGAAGATTCTGAGAAAGAATCCCATTCATACTCATTAGAATCTGTTTCAAAGTCTCGACTAGGATGCTTACACCATGAATGCTTGGGATGCCTAGATGTGGAAGCTTCAATATTATTAAGAGTCACACATTCTTGTTCTAAATTGGCAACTGTCTCATGAGATACTAGATTGTCTGAATCTCCCCAAAGGAGATTAGTAGAAAGGACCCAATCTTCACACATATCTTGTTGGTTTTCTGAATTAGGTATGTATTCTTGTTCTTCTTCACTGTCTGACTTATCAAGGATAGAAACAACATTTTTACTTTGATCCACATACCCTAGGCCAACTGACTTCTTAGACTTGCATCCAAAAAGTTGATGATCAAGAGGTTCAACTCTAGCATCCAATCTATTACTAAGAGAACCATGTCTAGGATAACCCATTTTCTTGACAAAAGAATACCCTCTTCCATGAGCATTAGGTGAAGGAGTGAAATCTTCATTGTACAAATACTTTTCTTCTCTATAAATCCAATCTCTAATAGCCACATTTTCTTTCTCATCTTGAATAGGCACTGATGACTGTACAAATGTGTCAAACAATGTCATCGCTAAAGAGGAAGGTTTCATCTCTTGTGAAGGTTTACCATAAGACCTAGGTGAAACTAGTAATGCAGTGAGGGAGTTAAGTTGATATCCCCCCATGCCAAGGTCTATGGACTTAAACTTGTTCTTGCAATTAGCTAAAACTGTATTAAAATCATCTGCTTGTCTATTAAGGGGAACATGAGCACTTGCTGAAATCGAGTTAATAGACAAAGTGTTATCCCCAGGAATACATATCTCTGTTCCATTGTAAGGAAACTTAACACACTGATGATAAGTAGATGGTACTGCTTGTATATCATGAATCCATGGTCTACCAAGCAAAATGTTGTATGCAAGGGGTCCAACATCAACTATTTGGAATAAAACATCTTTTTCCATAGGGCCAATCCTAACAGGAAGGACAACCAACTCCTTTGAACTTCTCTCTACCTCATCATAAGCTTTGATAGTAATCTTTCTTTTGCTATCAATAACATGTTCAGAATAACCCAATTTCTTTAAAAGACTCAAAGAACAAATATTAAGCCTAGCACCTCCATCTATCAACACACGCCTAACACAGATCCTATGTATCATAACCTCAATATGAAGGGCAAGATTGTGTGGATGGCTCAAAGATTTATCATCTTCCTTCGAAAAGGAAAGATAATGAGGGCTTGCAATATGATTAACCATGTTCTAGAATTGATGAACATCTAAATTATTGGGGACGTTCACCATGCACAAACCATCCTCAAGGACCTACTTATGTCTCAGAGACAACTCTAAAAGCTCAAAGATTAAATCTGAGCAGGATTTCTTTGCAATTGATCAACAAGATTATAATTTGACTTGGGATTAACCGCTGGTTTTGAAGGAACATTATTGTATTGCACTTTTTTTGGCTTACTTGGTTGGTTTGAACTAGGTCCTTTGATAACAAGGGGACCTTGACTTCGTGTAACAACATTGAGACTTTGGGAAGACACTTGCTTAGGTTTACTTGACTAGTTCGAATTGGGTCCTCTAATGAAAAGGGGACCTTGAGATGATTCTCCAGAGTGAGCACCCCTTAGCACCAAAATAGGTTTTTTGCCAAAGGTAGGAGAGTTCAAATTTAAATTATAACCATTGGGATCTTTATCTTCCATCATGTTGACACTTTCTTCTACAACGTCAAGCATATTGACAACATTTTCTGCACTTGTATAAGTATAATTGATTGCAGCCCTACCATTCTTAGGTTGGGAAGCTTCCCCTTTCTCATACTTGGGCAAAGGCTCTTTGAATGCTGTGTGATCAGCATTGGTATTTAGTCCATCTATTTTAAGTTTTCCATTCTCAATTAGATCTTGAACAATATGCTTGAATCTCCCACATTTTTCAATATTGTGTCCAATGCCATTGTGAAGCTTGCAATAAGCCTTCTCATCCCACCACCATGGCTTAACTTTAGGTATGTAGAACTTTGTAGCATCATAAGGGTGCACAAGATCACGTGCAAGGAGCTTTGTGAATATCTCTTCATATGTCTCACCTAATTGTGTAAAGTTACGTTTCTCTCCTTTAGACCTTTCTTGATATCTTGGTTTGTTACTCTGTTGATTAGCACTAGCCAAATGGAGAATAGCTTGGTCTTTAGGGTTTGAGGAATTCACAACTCCATCATTGACCACTTGTTTATTCTTATTCCAATTTATGTTCTTTCGTTTATCCTTGTTGTTGTTGTTATTATGACCATTATTGTTATTGTTCCCATTTTTTTTTCAAAATACCTTGCTCTCTCAAAACATCCTCAATTCTAAATGCAGCTTCAATCATGGTATCAAAGGATTCAAAAACCATCTTCTTAACTTCATACTTCATCTCAGGAACCATATTACTAATGAGGATTTCAATCTTTTCTTTCTCAGGAATAGTCCTAGAATAACGAGAGCATTTTCGTCTCCATCTTTGCAAGAAAGTAACAAAGGGTTCTCCTTGATTTTTCTTTGTGTGACATAAGTCCATTAGTGAGATAGATCGCGAAAGATTGTATGAAAAGTGTTGACCAAATCTTTGAATTAACTCAGGGAATGTATTAACAGGAGGAGTTATATTGGTAAACCATTCCATGGCTTGAGCCTTAAGACTCCTTGGAAATAATCTCATAAGATATGAGTCCTCATGATGAAACTCAAAACTCATAGTATAGAACTGACGCACATGATCATTTGGATCCCCATTTCCATCATATTTATCATATTGGAGGATCTCAACTTTTATAGGAAAATCTTTCATGTCAACACTCTTATCAAAAGGATTTGGACAAATTGAATCAAATGAAAAAGAACTCTTGGGTGCCAATATTTTCTTCATTTGTTTCTTCAATTCATAAATTTCTTCTTTCATGGAAGGATCATGCTTTTGAATCTTTTTATCCACATCAAAGTTGTAAGGGACCTTAGCACCCTTGTTGATCAAACGTTGAAAGCATGCATCTCTATTTTGGTCCATATATGCTTCCATACATTGTTGAAAATGTGGATCTTGTGGTATAGCCATGAAATCATAAGAATTATATTCAAATTTGGAGCTACCACCTCCATATTGTGAACCACGATGAGCTTGTTGTGAAGGTTTTCTTGAAACTCTAGGAGATGTTGGTCTCCTATAATAATCATGTCTTGAAGCTTGCCTTCCTCTAGGAGTAGGAGATTCTGAAGATGTTCTTGAATATCTCCCACTTTGTGGAGTCTTGGGAGGGGTAGATGGGGGAGAGTTGTTCCCACCACCAATGTGCACATTGTTGAATTGATTTTCAAGTTGTGAAGTCTTGAAAAAGTCTTGTTCTTCTTGACAGGATTTTCTTTCCATCTCAATAATAACTTGCCTTTCTTCCTCTAGGCGTTGAAATTGATCTTCTTTCTTAGCTTTTTCTTCTAGAAGGGCTTTTCTTTCACAATTAATTGCTTTGAGCCTTCCACTTGCATAACCTAGAGGTGTCATGAGTGATGTACATGGTCTTGATTGTCTAAACCGATTACTAGTAAATGTTGCATTCACGTGAGCACTAGAAGGTTCACCAATTTGATCATCATGTTGGGCTTCCTCTTCTTGATAGGCATAATTTCTTCCTTTCTCATCCCTTTGATGTGCATCCAAATACCTATCCTCAATAAGAGGTGAAGTTGGTCTACTTCCATGAGTGGGATCACCACTCAAAAGGTCAACATTATACTCACTACTTTGATTCTTCTTGTATGGCGCTCTTGTAAAACTCATATCCATAGCTGAATGAGGTGATGCTAAGGGTGTAATCAACTCAATAACATCACCACTAGGGTCACACAAAACTTCTGGAATACTCTCAGGTGATTGAATAGACATAGGTTCCTTTCCCTTACGTCTTCTATGAGTTTGAACTAAGGGTAATTGTTTAAAGACAACTTGAGGTTGCTTTCCTTGATCTACTTGATATCTTGTTGTAACTGGCATGAAAGAAAAGGTTCTAATTAATAGGATAACCATAAAAAATGTTGGTACCAAACTAGGATAGTAAAAGCACTAACTTGTCCAAAAGAGATGTGATAAGATAGAATTTTTGCAATAGGCATAAACCAACACTGCCACAGAGGTGCTCATAACTTTGGGTGAATACCCTAGCACATATGGACCAGGAGGATGATTTAATCAAATTAGAAATAATTAAAATTGATTTTTTTTTTATGAAAGTGAATGGACAAGAGATTACTAAGATTCTCCAAACTGTGTAATATCAAAGGATCCAAGAGTATATCTTTCTCAACAAGGACGATTTCTAACTCACCAACTCCAAACAAGGTCTCTTGTGAAATCAATGACTACTAATTCAAGAGGTCAAAGCACAATAACCTAAGGTGCAAAAAAGCTTCTAAAAATGGGGTAAGTAGCCTAATCCAAATAGGATCAACCTAGGGAGACTAGAAATAATGGGATAACAAAGTTATTCGATCATAAAGTCTCAGCTCAAGAACTCAGATTTTGTTCATTTTAAATATCCAACTGGATGTATCAATAGATTCTCTATCATGAACCAAGCACACAAGATATCAATCAGGGATTTCAAGCAAATAATCTTCAATGAGCAAGGGGCAAAGCAACCTTGTGCATGAACAAGTATAGTGACTTAGTATTTCTACTCCTTAAAGGTTCTACTTGTGTATGTTCTTGACAATGTTTTAGCAGGCACTTAGAACACAACAACACTTTATCAAGTCATCTACACGGATATATGTGGCTTTCTAAAAGGAGTCCTCGATATACACAAGGTACATGAGGCCCAAATTCGTAGATGAGAAAAATCCAAAATCACACAGTCAGGGGGAGACGGTAACCCAAATCTCCTCCTTCACTTCTCAAAGGTATAAAGTTCTTTGAGGCTTAGCCAAGAGTGATATCAAACTCAATTCCCAAGAGAGGTGTCTTTGGATTCACCTCTCGATATTTATACTCCGTCGGAACACAAGAGTTGAGGTCGTCCCAAGGGGTGATGAAATCCCCAAGCAGGCCTCCTAGAAATAAAAACTAAGTAATTCACTATCAAAAGTATTCAGAGCACTAATGGTGGAACACTTAACTCTTCAAGTAAATGTGAAGTGAGTCCAAAAGTGGAACATTTAACCCTTTAAGATAATGCGAAGCAAGTCCAAAAGTGGAACATTTAACCCTTTAAGATAATGTGAAGCAAGTCCAAAAGTGGAACATTTAAACCTTCAAGAGAACGTGAAGCGAGTCCAAAAGTGGAACATTTAACCCTTCACACAAACTCAAAGTGAGTCCAAAAATGGAACATTTAACTCTTCATACCAACTCAAAGTGAGTCCAAAAGTGGAACATTTAACTCTTCACACCAACTCAAAGTGAGTCCACACCTTAGAAAACAAGTGAATTCCAAAAAACACAAAAGGGTTGCCTAGTGGAGCAATTAACACTTCTTTCCTATAGACCCCTCCCCCTTAATGTGGCGCTGATCTTGCAACCACGAGATGGAAATGAGGGGCTGACAGATTAGTGAGTCTAATAACCCAAGATAGCAATCTAGATCAATCACAAGTAATCTAAGACTGCTAGTCAATACTACTCACAAATGAAAAAGGGTTGAACAATGGAATATTTAAATTTCCAAGTAAACATAGAGTGAGTCCACAAAGTGGTGCATTCAACTCCCTATGTAAACAAGGAATGAATCCATGCCCTCAATCACTTAATGAGATATTTGATATTGGATCCAAGAATTACTTAAGGTTTAAGCACAAGCATTCACTTACACAAACTTGTATGAAAGAAAATCTATGTTCATTCATTTCCCATTAAGAGCATCAATTGAAATGTGTTTTATGAAAGCATGTAAAACACTCAAGCCAAACACATGAGAGGTTTAATTTTAATCCAAAATTTAAATGTTTTAGAGTTCAAACAAAATACCTGATAATCCTTGCAACGCGTCTTTTCTTTGTTGTACCTTTCGTTTACGCTTGATCACTCGCTCGCAACGAACAAAGCAACAAACAACACAAGCAAAAATAAGATATGCAATATATGTCCAACTCATGGAAAACTAGGGTTAGATCTAAAAATCTGATTCATTGTAAAAATTAAATGCAAGCTATTCATTAAATGCCATTTTTTTCAGTTGATTTTTGACCTAGTCATAAAGATTGGATCTACATGATATGAATTCGGATCCAAAACTCAAAATACAAAAAAGTAACCCCTATCAAAAATCAGAGAGATTTCCAAAAATGAAAAAAATTTTGAAAAGATCTTTTAATTTGTGCCCTAGGGAGTCATTTTGTCAAAACAGACTAGTTTTTGCAAATCAAATTATTGAACCCTAATATGACCTCTAAAATTGAAACACAAAGAACCAACTCTATTTAAAATTATGAGATATTTTCAAAACTATAATTTTTTTTGAAGAATATGTTAATTTACTCCCAAAAATAAATTTTCATGAAAAATCAATGAAAAATCATAAAATATCGACAATATTTCAAAAAAATCTAAAAATTGGACCAAAACTTCTCGGATGCATCAAAACTTTACAAAAAAAATTCAAGATCTAAATACATAGCCAGTTGAAAGATATGATCATATCTTTCAAATCTAGGGTTTCTTTGAGTCTTGAATTATTGACCCCTGATATGACCTCTAAAATTGAAACACAAAGAACCAACTTTGTTTAAAATTCATAGAGCTTTCGAAAACTATAAATTTTTCTGAAAAATATGCTAATTTACTCCCGAAAATGATTTTTTATAAAAAATAAAGGAAAAATCATTGAAAATAGAAAATATTTTAGAAAAATATAAAAATTGGACCGAAGCTTCCCTGATACATTGGAACCCTGCAAAAAAAAAATTATATTATAATACCCAGCCGTTTGAAAGATATGATCAAATCTTTCAAATCTAGAAATTTTTTTTTTTTTTTTTTCTTTTGAGTCTGCAAACAGATTTACAAAAAATCTAGCAAGCAAAGGTGGGTTTCCCCATAGTGGGCACCAAAAATGTATGCCTAAAATGTGAGCACACTTCTATGAGTCATTATATTCAAGATTTCTCAAAAATGAGGTCTCGAATGGTGACTCATAGCTCCCTATTCATGGGGTGCAGGGGTTTGTAATGGAGGCCCTTAGTCTGACCTAGTTTGTGCCCATGCAAGTACACCACGAAACAAGAGATTTAATGATCTAATATGCATGCAAATGGAAATAAAAAACTAATCTAAATGACAACAATGCAAAACAATGCAAGAAATGAAATCTAATCTATGAAAAGAAATAACAATGCAGATCTAATCTATGAAAGCAAGATCTAATCTATCAATGCAAGATCTAAGCTAACATGAAAATCAAAGTATGGATCATGATGATGGAAGCCATGCATGCAAGAGAGAATGAGACAAGAAGATAGAAGTTCTCCACAAAAGGTTTAATATTCAAAACTCCTTCAAAAATCATTCTCCAAACCTGCAACATAACAATAGCATAATAATGGGTGTCTCCAAAATGAGGAGAGGACTCTCCCTTATAAAGAAGATTTGACAATCCAGATTGAGAGGAAAAATATTTAATCAAGGGTGGAGAAATAATGATCCATGTGAACTAAAGATCCACCAATGAGAAAAGTGGAGTGGTTGAGAAGAAAGTGGAGAAAGGATGAAGATAAGTCCCGTATTAAGTGTAGATAAAAGATTTATTTAATTTTTTATTTGTTTTAACTCCTTTTTCATCAAAAAGAGATTTAATTTAATTAAAAGGCAGCAAGTTCTTTTAATTAAATAGGAAATATTTAATCAAATTAAAAGAGGGGTTTTTCTCTTAATTAATTAAATGTAGATGAATTATTTAATTAAAAGAGAGGTTTTCTTTTAATTAAAAGGAGACTTATTTTATTTAATTAAAAGAGAGAAAGTTCTTTTAATTAAATAGGAATTATTTAATTAAATTAAAAGAGAGGTTTTTCTCTTAATTAATTAAATGTGGATGAACTATTTAATTAAAAGAGAGGTTTTCTTTTAATTAAACGGGGACTTATTTTATTTAATTAAAAGAGAGCAAGTTCTTTTAATTAAATAGGAAATATTTAATTAAATTAAAAGAGAGGTTTTTCTCTTAATTAATTAAATGTGGATGAACTGTTTAATTAAAAGAGAGGTTTTCTTTTAATTAAATGGGGACTTATTTTATTTAATTAAAAGAGAGCAAGTTCTTTTAATTAAATAAGACTTAGGATAAAATGATCAACCTTAGAAATAAAACAAATTGAATTTGATCAAGAAAATTGATTTGAATTGATTTAATCAAATATTACACACCATTGATTTAGGAAATTTGATAAATTGATAAATTGAATAATGGGGGTCCATAGTCTAGGCAACCATTTTAGGCTGCATACAACATCCACTAGATTATCTCCATAGAAGAATCCCTTGGGAAGAATCTTTGTATTACCTTGGAAAAAGCTAAAAGAGTCACCTTTTCCTTGATCCATTCCAAGGCTCTGGGCCTTGATGGGTTTCTCGTACACTTGTTTCAAAAAAAAATGATGTGCTAGGAATGGACATGTTCTAAGCCACTGAATATTTTTTTACCATGGGTATCCTAAAAGAAATTGATAACACTTTAATTGTTCTTATCCTTAAGAAAAATGGTGCTAAAAAGTTGATAATTTACAAACCATAAGTATTTGTAACACAATTTATAAAATCCTATCAAAATTGGTTGTTGATAAAACCAAATTGGTTTTGGAAAAGTTATTCATCTAGACAACAAAAATATTTTTCTCTAGGTAGACAAATCACTTATACATTAATCATTGCATGAAACCCTCCACTCTATGGAGATAGGTGAAAAGGAAAACATTATTGTAAAATTTGATATCTATAAAGCTCATCATACAGTGTCTTGGAAGTTCCTTTTTGTTTAGGGGAAAATCAAAGAAATGAATTTAACAATGTAAATTGTGTTAGATGAATTCATTAACTAACTACTTTCACACTAACATAGATATTTTTAACATAAACTTCATTTTCAAATGCATATTACTAAAAAGACATACAGAATTTGACGATGATGTAAACTAGTGATTTTTTGAATTTTCTATCTAGTTTCTACCAATAAATTTTGATTTTTTGTTTTATAATTTCATTTGAAGTCCATTTTTCCATCTCCTTTGAGAAGTGGTTTATAGAAAAATTGACATTTTCAAAGAGCGATGGGTGTTTTGATCAACATAACTTTTTTTTAAAAATATGATAATTACAATATTCTCTTAACCTGGCTAGAATAGTAACATCGATATATAGAAAGTTTTGTTGGTTTTGATCAATTTCATTAAAAATAAATATATTATTTAGTGACAAAGTGACACTAACGATAATTTAGACATAGATTGATTTTGATCAATATAACTTGATTTGTATTTATCGAAATGCAATTTTTCTTGACTTTCTAGAAAGCTAACACAACTAGCTTTAATGATCATATTTTTATAAAAAATATTCTTTACTTTTATATTTTTCCTAAAGCTTCAAACGAAGATTTTTAAAATGACAAAAAAGCCTATATTTAATAAAACTAAAAATAAAACAACACAATAAACACAATGTATGCTATAAATATATTCATTGGCAAGCTTATTGAAAGGAAAACACTTTTCCAAATTTATTTTTAGAATCTAGACTTATTTGACCCTTGTTGGAGCCCTTCAAAAGGAAAAAATTGATAGAAATCATGAACAAATTTGGAAATTTCCACTTTTAGAGGTTTCAGACGAAGTCAGCTTCCCGTGAAGACCTTTTTGCATCTTCACTTTAAGAGGCTTCACATGAAGCCATCAAGGTGGTTTAAAACCTTCTGATGGGGGCATCGTGTGAAGCACCCTAGGGTCATTTCTTGGCCACAATGGTGGTTGTGGGGGAACAGTCAGGGAGCTTCGTATAAAGTCCCCTGTCAGCTAGGGGGCTTCACTCTAAGCCCTGTGGCTATCCTTTTGGCCACCCAGGGGGCTTCACATGAAGCCCCTTGGATGACCTCTTGGCCAACCATGGGGCTTCACATGAATCCCCTTGGATGCCAAGGGGGCTTAGAATTTAGCCTATTTGTTAGCCAAGGGGCATCCACATGAAGCACACTGACCAATATTTATTTTAAATTTTTTCATTTGATATAAAAAAGAATTTTTCCTTCATTTCTTAAATCAATACAAAAAAACCTTACAAGGAAATCATTGTTTTTGAAGAAAAAGGAAGAAGATTGAAGACTGAAGACGATTTGAAATATTTTGATAGATTTTTGAAGACCAAAGACAATCTAAAATATTTGGATAGTTTTTTGAAGATCAAAGTGTTGGAATTACAAGTGGGAAAATAAAACTTCTTGGGGCAGGCGGGGGGTGGTGGTGGGTGAATGAGGAGTTTAAACTTGGACCCATACAAATTTCACCATCCATATATCACATGCATTACCATAGTGAAATAACATATAAAGTAAATGCATCTAAAACATGTAAGTAATCAAACACACACACTTGACACCAAATATGATTACCTAGAAACCCTCCAATGAGAAAGTAAAATTGGGCTGGGGATGACACCCAAAAATCTTCACTACTACAGCAATAAAGTGTAGCCAATTAAGGTTACAATGGTTTGACCATGAATCATGATCTTCCATGTGAAGGGCTTGCCCTATTAAAGGCTTACAAAGACTATTAAGTCCCACCTTGTTAGAGGATTTCAACACCTTGTTAGAAGTGTGCCTGGTTAAAGGACTTTATGTCATTCACTTGGAATGCCACCCTATTAAAGGATTTGGTAAAGCCTATTCAGACTACTCTTCCTAGGAGATTTAATTGAAATCACCTGTCAAAATGTCTTAGCATAGATCTTGTGGTTGGCACTTGCTTGCCTAATAGCAGATAACCTCTATCCAATCTCTGATTAATCCTTCATAATTTGATGCAACAATGTTGTATCTTATATCCTCTATTCTTCACACATCTGATTCTGTAATTCATTCTTAGTACTTACAAGTAAGTCACCTTGAATAATCTATAAACTATCTTGTTCACTCCTCCAATTTGATCATTCACCCCTTCACAATGCTCTCTACTTTCTTTAAAAGTTAGGGCTTCGTCCTCCTTAAGAAGATTGAGGTGGCTTAGGGTTAGGTATGAATCTATGACTGAGATTCATCCATTTTGCCACTTAAGCCTTCCCATTTTCTAATTGGTTGCATGTAATTGCATAGGGAATCTACATGTAGACTCATCCTTATGTCTAAAGAATCAAAATCTATCCTTATGTCATCTAAAAAATGGTTTACATAGTTGTTTGTGCCATATTAAACAAATATGTCCAATTTGTGTTACTCAACATATGTAGTTACTAATGCTCAACATATATTGTAATTCTGCTTCTGACTTGGCACCTAAATTGCTCGGCATCTGCTATTCACTCAGCACTTGAACTACTCAGCATGGTCTATCTGCTCAGTACTTGAGTGACTCGACACTTATTGCAACTTGGCATGGTCTTTTATTTACATGTTTTACTTGACATGTATTACTAGTTCGGCATGAACTAAGTAAATTTCTTAAATGTATTGACACTCAATTGTAAAAATCAATCTAAGATAAAAAAAAAATCTCCCCCTTTGACATGAGTGTCAAAAACACTTGAATATACATAATCAATCTAATCTTCTTGAATATAACATATCCATGACTCAACTTATATAAAGAACTTCAAAAATTTCAAAAAATTTCAATAGTCTATCTACCTCAAACTGTATAACTCCCTCTAAGTTAATATATTTGTTCTGTATCCAAAATCTATTCTCCATTCCAAGTAGATTTGTCTCTGTTGACTAATACTCTTTGACTTCAATGCACTTATACTCTTTATGTTCTACCTTTCCTGATATCTGCTCTACTATGTTCCTATTGTTGGGGTCAAAATTGATATCTCCCCTCATGCTTTCTCTTTTTCTTTTTTCATTGTATATCTCCCCCTTTCATTATTTTCCCCTTTTCTTACTTACTCTCTTACTCCCCCTTAACTCCTTGCATATTTACTCCCCCTTTTGACACTTATGTCAAATGGGCTAGACACTAATAGTGTATTTGTCAAAAAATGATTTTATGAACTTTCATGATAAATTTTAGAGCTACATCCCAATTGTCACATGAAACATCCAATGAATTGACTTGGATAGCGAGCTCAACTGCAAGGTGTACTAGGCCATCTAGTGTAGAAAGATTGGGATCTTTCTTTAACAAAGTTTCTACATAGCCTAATTCTTTATGGAGAATTTCCATGTGTGGGGTGAGAGAGGCCTGAATTTGTGTTAATTTGGCTCTTATGTTAGCCTCTTCTTCTATTAACACAACTAATTGACTATGTGATTGAAGTAATGTATGGAAATGCTTCGCACTCTAAGCTGGGTTCTTCGGTATTGTGTACCTGATATGCTTAGATTCCTCTCTAGGATCATAATTCTATGTATGGTATCTTGGTGAAGAGTGTGGGATCACACAAGTTGGTGTACAATGAGAAGATATTCTCAAGTAACTTCTTCACATCCTCAACCTTGGTTGCCAATGCAACTTGTGTCAGTGCTATGTCACTGGATATCTTTTCATTTACTTTTCCTTGAAACTTCCTTTCAGACCATTCTAAAAGTTTACCATTTGTATCCATGTCTTCATTATTAACCTTCTCCACAATATTTGATAGTTGTTGTATTAGTGGCTTGGTTTCTCTAGGAGTAGGCAAGCTGAATGCATCTAAAAAGATGTTTTTAATTTCTTGTAGTGCTTTTTCCTATATTCCTTCCTAAGCATTTCTTGGTGTTTCTTTTTCTCTAAGGCTTTTTGTAGAATGTTTATTTGATCTATTGTCATTATGTCATAGTCAAATTTAGGAATTATTATCTCTTCATCTAAAGTGATATCATCATAATGAATTATCTTTTCAACTTTAGAAGAGCTTGATCTTGGCACTAAGATTTGTAGGGGTATAGCTTCCATGCTTAGCTTCTAAAGAAGTTTTTAGGTGAAGAGCTAGATGTTGGTAAAGTTACCAATGCTTGGATGGCCTCCTACTCCTTTACTTTTAGTGTTTGTTCACTTTCTTTAGACTTATCTTGATCTGTGACAATGACATCACTTGCGCGTTATGTCTGTGCTTCAAGTATAGATGTATCTATCTGTCCTGCTTGCTCTATTGCTATCTCTTTTTCTTCTTCTTTGGCAATCTGCCTCTACTCAACTATGTCCACTTTAACACTTGTGTCAACCTTGACTGATGTGTCTTTAGTTTTTTGAATCAATGATTGATCACTAGTAACTAAAGGGATGACATAAGGTGGTTGTGTATTCACCTTATCTCTTGTAACTTCTATTACTGCTTTTTGAAGTTCTTCTACACTAATCAAAATAAGATTTGTACATAATTGTACTTGCAATCTAGATTGGTCTAAAATCTTTTTCAAATCTTCTGTAGTCAATGGGTTGATGTTTTTAATTGATGCATTAGAGACATCGTTGACAATTATGGTTTTTATAGGTATACTTGTGTCATGAAGAGGATTGGCACTTGACATTTGTGTGTCTTGCACACTTTATTCCTCATGCTGTTGTTCAGTTGTTTCCTTGTAAGTATCCATCTTCTTAGTCTCCTCTGTATTTCTTTTTTTCTTGATGTTCTCTTTGTCATCCTCTTCTTTATCATCATTTTTAACCTCAAAGGGGACCTTCTCTCCTTGCTTCATAGTTTTTAATCCATGAATTAATTTCCACATTTGAGTGGATTTCTTAACAACATCTTCAATGTCATTTTGGAGAATGTTGAAGGCTCTATAGTTTGATGTGAACCTTCCTCCATATTTTTTGTTTGCCTTAGCAATCTACCCTTTTGTCAGTTTTGGCATTACTTGGGCCAAAGTAGTTTCTCTTATTCGCTTTTTCAACTTTAAGTAATAGTTCCATTTTTTCTCAACTAAATCATATAATGGCTTGGGTAATAAGCTAGAAAATTCTAATGGTGTATTCTTAAATTTGGACATCATTGTGTATAGGGCTTCTTCTACTAACTTTTTGTCCTCTTTTCCCAAATTATCAAAATTTAAATTCTTAAGGTCAGATAGATTTGCATTATTCCTAACATTTTCACATAGATTTTCAAGATCAAAAAGTGGAGTATGACTTACCACTTTGAATTGGATTTGATCATCTGATTCAATTCTCTCTTCATCTAAGTTAGGTTGAGCAATATATTTCCTTCTCTACATCTTTTCCACTTGGCCTCCTTATTCTATCTGCTTGGTTTTCTCCTTGGCTTTTTGTGTGGTGGCTTGTGTGCTAGCTCTGGTGGTAGGTTTTGTTGGCTTTGCTATGCTTGGTTTAGCACCTTTCTTTTCTTTAGCCATAGGTTGTGCATTGGCCTTTCTCTTCTTTGTCTTAGCATGTATTGGGGCTTCCTTAGCTTCTTCTTCCTCGACACCCTCTGTTTCCTCTTCTTCTTTGTCCTTACCCATTCCTTGGGTCAATGCAAGAGGTCCTTGGGTTTGTTCTTGTTCTTCCTCTTCATCCTTTTCATCTCCTTCCTCTTGTTCCTCTTTAACATCTTCACCAAATTTGGCCTTAAGTTTCTTCACTAGCTTGTCCTTCTTTTTTCAGTGTAGAGGCTATCTTTAATTCCATTTCTACCTTTGAATTCATTACATCATAATTTCCAAAGATTTTGGTTGTTTTATCAACTTCCTCAACTAGAAGTGCAGTGATGGTTGTTGAGGCTTCATCAACATTGATCTCATAACCCAAGGGTCTTATCCATCTTACCCTAAGTGTGGTAGCCTATACATATGTGTAACCAATATCTACAAGAAGACATATATCATTATAGTATTCTTCAACTAAAGAAACAAGTATCATTATCCTTTACTTCATAGACTTCTTAAAGTCTTCAAAATAACTTGTCATGATACTTTCAAAATTTTCTCCCATTTGCTCAATGTACTCATTTATTTGAGTAGCAATTGTCCTATTTGTCTTCCATCCTATTTTACCAAAATATGGGAATGTTTTCTATACATATACAAAATATGCAAATTAGAATTGATTCAAATTTGCACTGTGCACTCTTAGTCTTCTTTACTAATCCACAGTTTTCCATTATTTGTTGCAATTGAAGCTCAACTAGATCATATGTATGATCTTTCTTCACAATTTTGTATCCAACATCTATTGCAATACATGGTACATTGTTTAATCTACTAGATTGATACAAATTATGAGAAATAACCCTTACTCAAAGTTTATCGAAGGATTTGTGATGGTGTCAATTGTCATTCCTCGTTTGTTCTACTTTGCTCCTGTATTCTTCTCTATTACCTCTTTGGAATCACTTTGTAGAGTCTTTGGCCAATCTAGGGTTGGGAAACCAGTCACCCTATGGATTATTCTCTTTGATATCTTTATTGTTCCACCTTCTAACCATAGAGATCCATCGTGTATTTAGCTCAATACTATTCTTATCCATTCAGTCTTGAATATAGTAGGAAATTCTAGGGCACGCGTCAAACCCTTCCTTTCAACAATTTTGAATTCTTCTTTTAAGATGCCATTTTCTCATAATCTATCATAGGCTTCTCTTATCTCCATGTAACCTATTCCTCCTATCTTTCAGTTGTAGAATTTTCTGACATCTTGGACTGTAATGACTTTTGGGGTAATCATGGACAATGCACTCGAAGGATCTCATTTGAAAGCAACATCTAGAATTGCTTTGAAATTTGGTTATTTTACCTCATTACTAACTAATTGAAAATTCAAGACCTCTTTCTCTTCTACATTTCTTGAGCTAGATGCCATTGTGACAAACTTGGGTTTTATAAATGCAAGCTACGTAGCTTGACTTGTGAATAAATACCTTTAAAATCTTATAAACCTGGTGTGAAATCATCACTGAGAACTTTTTGAATGCTTCAAACAAATTTTTGATTCACCTTATGCTCTTTTTCCTCTTGCTCAAACTTGAAATGATGAGAAATGAGTGAAAAAATGACCATATACCCTTCAAAAACCCTTGCAATTAATGCTTAGTGCTTGTACAACTATAAAATCAGCATCAACATGATTTCAGATTCATTTGACATCCATTGATATTACCATCTCTTGGTAGCTTCTATAGACTCGACATCAACTAGCTAGCTTGATAGCTTGACACTAACTAGTATTCCACTCGACTTCCATTGAAAATTTTTCAAGCTCGGCAACAACATGAAAACTTAAAAAATTTAATCTTGAATTTTCAACAACATCTTGCATCTTCATTCATGCTAATGTAGTCCTTTTACTACTAACTTCTTTTGGAACCAATGTATGATATAATACTTTAAGTATCAATCGGTCCTACATACCCCTTGTTAACTTATTTTGATGAGGTGTGGTCACTTGACCCATTGGGTGAAGTGATCCCTTCTCCATTTGATGTATTCCAACCATCTTTCTTCTTCCATGCCTTATTCATCTCATTCCTTATGTGTTCAACATCTTCCTTGCCTTTTCTTTTATCAAATTCACAACTTGGTGCCTTTGAGCTAGTTGGACAATTCTTGCTAATATGACTAGTCTTTAAATAGTTAAAGCATGTGGTTTGACTCAACCACCTTTTTTAGTTACCACTAAAGTGAGTCCTAATACAATTCTCAAGAATATGTCCATATTCTTGATAATAGTGGCAGCTATATCTTGTATTGTAATCCCAATCATAAGAGTTTCCATAGCTTCTTACCTTTGCTAGCTTGTTTTATGACCACATGGACTTGGATTTGCATTCAAAGGCTCTATGCCCACACTTTTGATAGTTGTAACAATATCCTTCAAATTTTGGTGCATGCATGGTTCTGGTTCTACATTTATGTTCCTGATGACCTTGTTTATTGCACTTATGATAGTGGATCATGTTCTTAGGCTTGACATTCTGATTTTTATTATTGCACCTGCACAAATTAGTAGTATATCTTTTCTTTCCACAATTATAACAAGTAGGTTTGGAATTTTTACCTTTGATGTTCCTTTCTTCAGAAAATTTGGATGATTCTCCTTCTTTAGTGCTTGTGTAGCCCAATCGTGATGCATCTCTATTGGATCTAGGGGATCTCAATAATTTCTCAAAGTATTTGATGGCTTCATTTAGCTTGTTGAAACTTTAAAAAAATTCCTTTTCTCTTTTCAGGTTATTCTGCAGTTGTTCATTCTGCAACTTCAATGTAGTTATCTCAATGTCCTTGACATTCAACTCATGATGAGCATTCATCATTTGGCTCAAGGTATC
This sequence comes from Cupressus sempervirens, assembly GCA_028749045.1. NCBI lineage: Eukaryota > Viridiplantae > Streptophyta > Pinopsida > Cupressales > Cupressaceae > Cupressus > Cupressus sempervirens. The sequence continues at coordinate 834,835,034 of CM053793.1, forward strand.
CAATTGCATTTTTGAGATCCTAGTTAGCTCTGTTGACTTCTCTTCCAATCTATTTATTAGAATTCTTTTGTCTTCTTCAATCATGGCTTTGTCTTCCATGGATTTCTTCTTTTGTTCAGTCACCTCACATAGCAATATAGCTTGTGATTCTTGCTCCAACTTGAGATTTTTGATTTCTTCAGCTTGGATTCTATTCTTCTCCATTAGATCTATAACTGCTACATCAAATTCACTGGAGTCACCATCTGCAAATAGCTTTGTGGTGTTGATATCTTTGTATTGTGTGTCATTTTCTGCAATAGCAATTTCTTACCTTCTCTTCAAGGAACTCTTCAAAGCATCTCTAGCTTCATTCAGTTGATGTAGTATAAGATGTATCTCAATCTCTTGGTTCTCAATGGTCTTCCCCAATTTGTAGTCTTCCATTTTAGGATCTTTCCTCTAAGCTACAAAGCTTCTCTTTTTGAGAAATTGGCTCTGATAACAATTATTGGAATTACAAGTGGGAAATGCAAACTTTTTTTTTTTTGGGGCGGGGGGGGGGGGGGGGCTGAATCAAGAGTTTAAACTTGGACCCATAAAACTTTCACCATCTATATATCACATGCATTAACGTACTAAAATAATATGTAAAGCAAATACATCTAAAACATGTAACTTATAATCAAAAACACACACTTGACACCAGATATGATTACCCATAAGCCCTCCAATGAGAAGGTAAAACTAGGGTGGGGATGACACCCAAAAATCTTCTCTACTACATAACGTGTAGCCAATTAAGGTTACAATGATTTGACCATGAATTATGATCCACCCTATGAAAGGCCTACCCTGTTAAAGGCTTACAAAGACTGTTAAGTCCCACCTTGTTAGAGGATTTCAACACCTTGTTGGAAGTGTGCCTAGTTAAAGGAATTTAAGTCATTCACTTGGAATGCCACCCTATTAAAGGATTTGGTAAATCTTGTTAGGCCTACTCTGCCTAGGATATTTAATTGAAATCACTTGTCAAAATGTCTTAGCATAGATCTCGTAGTTGGCACTTGCTTGCTTGATAACATATCACCTCTATCTAATCTCTAATTAATCCTTCACAATCTGATGTAACAATGTTGTATCCTCTATCCTCTATTTTTCACATAACTGATTATAAAATTCATTCTTATTGCTAAGTCACCTTTAATGTTCTGCAAACTATCTTGTTTGCTCCTCCAATTCAATCATTCACCCCTTCATAATGCTCTCTACATTCTTTAAAATTTAGGGCTTCTTCCTCCTTAAGAACATTGAGGTGGCTTAGGGTTAGTTATGAATCTACGACTGAGATTCATCCATTTTTCCACTTAAACCTTCTCATTTTTTGATTGGCTGCATGTAATTGCCTAGAGAATCTACATGTAGATTTTTCCTTATCTCTAAAGAATCAAAATATATCCTTATGTCAACTGAAAAATGGTTTACATAGTTGTTTGTGCCATAACAAACAAATATGTCCAATTTGTGTTACTCGACATATGTAGTTACTGATGCTTGACATATACTATAATTCTACTTCTGACTCAACACTTGAGCTGCTCAACATCTATTGTTCACTTGGCACTTGAACTGCTCGACATGTTCTATCTGCTTGGCACTTGAGTGACTCAACAATCATTACAACTCAGCATGGTCTTATATTTACATGTTATACTTGGCATGTATTACTAGTTTGACATGAACTAAGTAAATGTCTTAAGTGTGTTAACACTCAATTGTCAAAGCCAATATGTGATCAACACAAAGATGGGATGACAATAAGGAATATAAAGTAAATTTGCAAGAAATAGATCATTTGGTATAGAGTGGAGAAATCATGAAAAATATTTAGCAAATTATCATAAAAATGGATAAGGTATGTACATGTGTAAATTCATATGCACATCTATACTTTAAATTTTATAATTAATTTTCTAAATTTATTCATTTATATGCATGTAGATCTTAGCAAACATTCACAAGACAAGTAAATACATGTTGAAGAAGATTTGAGTCATGACAATCCAACACATGACAATCTGAGACATAACAATCTGGGATATGATAATTTAGGACATGAAGCAATGTAAGTTGGAGAAGGGTCAGGATGAGTTGCCCAAATTTCTATTGATGAACACATAAGACTAGTCACAAGTGTAAAGAAAAATATCAATAATAGAAATATAGATCATTTACTTAAAATTGATGTGGATAAATTGAAATTACTTTTTGATATTAAATTGTTAAGTCTTTCCAAAAAAAAAGCTTTGAATAAGATAGTAAAAGAAATAACAAGTAAATTTGATGTTTTGGAAACACTTGAAAAAACTCATGTACTTGCTTGTGTTCTTTTATATAAAAACTTGGAAGAGTTGTTAAAATTGATAGGTGTAGACACAACATCAAAAAAGTGAAAATTTTCTAACATGCAAAGTGGTATTACTGAAAATATTAAGAAAGGTTTGAGCTCTATAGCCTAGAAGAAAACTCGAAGTAGAGATAAAAGTACCACAAGAAGAATTATGTTAACATCTCTTCTTGGTAGTGGTATACCCCAAAATAGACAAATATCTTCAATTTCATCCCATATTGGTTTTAGTAGAAAAACCATATCAAAATATGCTAAGCTGAGAATGGTTTTGGATGATAGATCTTTGGAAGGAGATTGGGTAATTATGTGTAGAGCTCCTTGTTGTGATAGGATTGATGATAGAATAAAAAATTTAGTAATATCATGTCCTTCATCAAATACTAGAGGTGTTCTCAAACATAGGGTTAGAGCTAACCTTTGTGAACATCATACAAAACATTGGTTGGACATAACATAACGTGAAATGTAAATATGTCTCATTTTGTAGTTCAAATCTTGATATAAAGATTGGGTAGACATTATTTGAAAGATTGAATCCATATTATGTTAGGAGAAACAAAGTTTTTGAAACTTGTTGTTGTCTTTATCATATTGAATTTGATCTCTATTATCAGGTTTGTTGAAAATTTACAGAAAAAACTTTTGGTTATAAAAATACCCCTCCTAGTAGATGAAGCAAGTTCATCTTATTTATTTTATACGATAAAATAGATGATCCTATTGGTCAAATTAATTGCATTACAGGAACATGTGACACATGTTATAATTTGGCTCTTTTTCCTTTGAATAATGAAGATATAGATGTCATGGAAATGATAACTTGCAAGGGTTACAAGTATGTCAGGAATGAAACTAAATTTAGGAAAGGATAAAAAATATTAGAATATGCTAAAGATGAGATGAGTGTTGGAGCACTTATGGAAAAATATAAAGTTTGATACAACCATATATTCATCATGCCTTGGTTGTAATCACTTTGAGAATTAATCTAATTATAATATCTAGTTGCGAATTATATGATCGTGTAATCATTTGGTTGTAGTAATTACAAATAATAAAAGTTGTGATTGTTTTACATATATGCAAGTATTTTTGTTAGGTGATTAATGAGAAACTGTGATTATTTTGTACATATATAAGTATTTGTAACAAGTTGATTAATAGAATATTATAGATGGATAATTTATAAATAATTTAAAAATGAGCTATGATGACGTGGATCCACAGATAAATTAAATAAATATATCACAATGAGAACAAAAATATATAGGAAAAAAATAAAATAGTCTACAAAGAAAACAACAGGTGTACCATTTTAAAGAAATAATCAAATACCAGTTATATAGCATGCAACCTTTATCATTAAAAAAAAACAAAAATTAGAGAAAACTTCAATGTGTAATTATGTCGAGTGGTGTTTTGCATTCTATAAAATGGTAGTAAAAATATCCAAAAATATGCCAAAATAGATTCCTTGTCAATAAAACAGAAAAGGGAGCAATTACAAACTTTTAAATGAAATATTAAATTATTAAATCATAGAATCAAAAAACATTCCAAAAATAATAGTTGTCCAAAATAATAGGAAGCCAATTGGAGACCCCAAAAAAGTAGGACCTGAAAAAATAGGGCCAAAATAATTTCAGTATAATTTTTTTTGTTAAATATAATTTTGCATGCACATTCATGCTTATTTTTTGTGGGGGGTGGAGGAATTTCAAACAAATTCATGGAATGTGAAGAGATGTCTATTGGGGATATGAGGAGCCTTTCACAAGTTATAAAACAAAGGCTCCTTAATTCTTTCAAAATTATGTTTTTGCAGGAAGGAAGAGGTCGAGATTATTGGAGGATTAGATTGAAGTTTTTTAATAGGAGTAGACTAAAGTTTTGGGTGTAATTTTTTTGCAAGTGAAATTTCTATTTTTATTTTTTATTTAGATTTTCATTTAGATTTAAATGTAGATTGAGATTCAAAATTAGTTATTTTATATATATATATAAAAGTGAAGCCTTGATTATAATAAAATTAATAATAGAACAATAGAATATCTCCATTGAAACAAGCACTGGTAGGAAAGAATAGACAAAAATTAGTTATAATATTATACTTTGATTTAGATTTCAATTTTAATTAGTTTCATTTAGATTTAGAATTCTATTCAAAATTGTTTAGGCTTGCATTTAATAGTTTAGTCTTGCATGTTTGATTTAGATTTAGATTTGCATTCAAAATCTATTTGATTTATATATTTTAAATGTACATCTTTCAAATTAGTTTTAGATTTGCATATTTCCTATTAGTTTTAGATTTGCATATTTCAAAATAGTTTAGGTTTGCATGTTTTATATTTGAATGTTTCATAATAATTTTACATTTGCATGTTTCAAAGTATTTATTTTTTCATGTTTTATAATTAAATTTTATAAATATTGTGGACGACAATGCTACCATATCAATAAGATTTGTATTTTTATTAAAGTTAATGATTTATTTAAAGTAGATGAGTCATATATTTAGTATATATTTCACCTTGCCTTTAGAAGAGTAGGGCATTCAGATGATCATTATTAAATTATTAAATTAAAAAGCATTCTCAAAATGATAGTTGGCCAAAATAATATGAAGCCAAATGGATGCCGAAATAATAGGGCCCGAAAAAGGGGGCTAAAAAATAGGACCCAAAAATAGGGCTAAAATCATTTCATTAAATTTTTAAATATAAAACATTTTCTTTTTATTGAATATATTTTTTCATGCACATTAATGCTTATTTTTTGTGGGGAATAGGGGAATTTGAAAAAAAATCATGGAATGTGAAAAGATATCTATTGGGGGTTATAAAACAATTGCTCCTCATTTCATTTCCATTGTGTTTTTATAGGGAGGAAGAGGAGAAGATTATTGGAGTAGATTGGAAAATTTGAAGAGGAGTAGATTAAGGTTTTGGAGTTATTTTTTGCATGTGAGATTTAGATTTAGATTTCAATTCCAATAAGTTTCATCTAAGATTTATAACTACATTCAAAATTGTTTAGATTTGCACGTAATACTGCAAAAAGAGGGGTAAAAATTTGTTAAGATAGAAAGGAATACAACAAGGAGAGCTCAAAAAGGAGCTCGATCCTGAGCAACAAGATCATCAAATTATTGCACCATCTCAAAGGACAGTTGTCCCCTATCCCTAATATTCCAACCCAGATCATGACTAGAAGCCCATTTGGCTAAACAATCAGCAGTTCTATTCCATTCACGAGGAATATACATGAACCTAATGAACTAAAAAGAGGAAGAGAAGAAAAGAATATGCTTAACAACAATGGCCAGCTGCCAACTAACATCCTCAAGCTCTTGCGAAGAAAGCATGTTCACCACCACCTGGGAATCAGACTCATAAATAATCTTACTCCATCCCCGCAAGCAACACTGTTCCATAGCATATAAAATAACCTGAGCTTCCATGAGATTGTTAGTATAATCACCCTTATGAACTGAGAAGAAAAATTTAACATCCCCAGAACTACAATGAGCCACTTCGCCAATACCAGCCGGACCAGGATTCCCATGAGAAGAACCATCAGTGTTAATTTTCAAAACTCCACAGGGAGGAGGAGTCCAGTGCCCATCCCAGTTAACCCGACCCTTCCTCTGATGGTGAAGCTGCCTGGACATAGAAGGAAACCTATGAGCTGCAACCCCATCTTGCAGATGAAAATTGAGGTGATTATAGATAGCAAGATCCTCTAAGAAACCTCGATCTCTAATCTCCCTTGTGATGACATCAAGATTTTCTTGAGCAAGCCTCTTCATAAAGTGAAGGTTCCCAAAGCATTCCCTATTCCATATCTTGAGCTGCCTTTTAACATATTTCACCAACATCGCACCTGTCTTCAAAGTATGCCAAACCATTGAGCCACGACCTTCAAGAGGAAGTGTAGAAATAGAGCAAGGATCAGCACCATGAAAATATTTATGAGTGATAATATGAGCCCAAAGTTGATGTTGTCAAGAGCACCATCGCCAATAAAGTTTAGCAGCCAAAGCTTGACTACTCAATAGAGTAGATCGAAGACCAAGACCACCCTCCTTTTTAGGCCTACAAATAGTTGCCCAATTAACCAAGCTCCATTCAGTACTATGCAAATTACCACTCCAAAGGAATTGTCGAGAAAGAGCATCAAACTCCTTGAGAAAGTAAATAGGTGCAGCATGAACCATGCTTCTATAAGTAGGAAGAGCTTGGATAACAGCTTGAAGAAGAGTAACCTAGGTAGCAGTAGAAAGCCATCTATGAGTCCAATGATTTACCTTATCCTGAAGCTTGGTAATCAAATTTTTCTAGAAGAGACGTGGCTTCCTGGAAATAGCAATAGGAATGCCAAGATAAGTCAAAGGAAGTGAACCTATCTGAAACCGTAGGATACCAACAATCCTGTGCTGAATAGAATCAGGAGTGTTAAAAAAGTAAATGAAAGATTTGTGCTCATTAACTTTCTGGCCTGAAGCTGCCAAATAAATGTCCAAAGCATGTCGAAAGGCTTCAGCTTCCTTGATCCTAGCAAGACCGGCAAGAGCAGAATCATCAACAAATTGAAGATGGGAAAGAGAAGGTAAGCCATTACCCCACCGCCAGCCTTGAATAGAATTCTGGGACACCTGATGCTTAATGAATCTACCCAAGCCTTCAACCATGATGATGAATAGATATGGGGAGAGAGGGTCACCCTAGCGAAGGCCTCTAGAAGCACCAAATAGTTGTGAAGGTTGACCATTAATAAGAATAGAAAAAGAGGCAGAAGTAACACAACTCATAATCCAACTCACCCAGTCAGAGCTAAATCCAAAAGAAAGAAGAATACTCCTTAGGAAGCTCCATTTAACTCTATCGTAGGCCTTAGCCATATCCAGCTTAACAAACATGGCTCTCTCCCTTGAAGTAGCCATAGAGTGAATAGCCTCAGTAGCAATAACCACCCCATCCAAAATTTGTCTGCCAGCAACAAAACCACCTTGTTCTTTTGAGATAATAATGGGAAGCCACCTTTTTAGTCTCTCAGCAATCAGCTTAGTAATAACTTTGTAAACCACATTACATAAGGCAATTGGTCTTAAAAACTCCAATTGATTAGCACCCTCTCTCTTAGGAATAAGAGTCAAGAATGTAGAGTTCAAAGTTCGAAGCATCTGCTTGCTAGCATAGGATTCTTTAACCACCTCCAACAAATCATGATTAATGATGTCCCAAAATTCCTGAAAGAATTCAACTGGAAAGCCATCAGGACCAGGAGCCTTCCCCTTAGGCATGCCAAAGACCACCTCCTCCAGCTCTTCCAAAGAGATAGGACGCATGAGATAATCATTCATTTCCTGAGTGATAAGAGAATGAATACAGGACAAAATAATATTTTCTTCATTATCAGCAGGAGGAGAGTCCTCAAAGAAGAGGGTAGAGAAGTACGAAATAGCCTCCTGGAACAAAGCTGGCAAGGAATTCAATTGGATACCTTGAGAATTAACCAAAGAAGAGATAGTGCTCTGATTCTGGTGAGATTGCACTGTTTTATGGAAAAAGGCAGTGTTTTGATCACCTTCTTGGAGCCAATCAAATTGAGCCTTTTTCTTCTAAAAAAATTCGTCTCGAAGTTCCCATTCTTCTAGAGCTCTAGAAGCAAGGGATCCAGCCTGGCCAAGATCCTTTGAGAAACCTCGATCTCTAATCTCCCTTGTGATGACATCAAGATTTTCTTGAGCAAGCCTCTTCATAAAGTGAAGGTTCCCAAAGCATTCCCTATTCCATATCTTGAGCTGCCTTTTAACATATTTCACCAACATCACACCTATCTTCAAAGTATGCCAAACCATTGAGCCACGACCTTCAAGAGGAAGTGTAGAAATAGAGCTAGGATCAGCACCATGAAAATATTTATGAGTGATAATATGAGCCCAAAGTTGATGTTTTCCAGAGCACCATCACCAATAAAGTTTAGCAGCCAAAGCTTGACTACTCAATAGAGTAGATCGAAGACCAAGAACACCCTCCTTTTTAGGCCTACAAATAGTTGCCCAATTAACCAAGCTCCATTTAGTACTATGCAAATTACCACTCCAAAGGAATTGTCGAGAAAGAGCATCAAACTCCTTGAGAAAGTAAATAGGTGCAGCATGAACCATGCTTCTATAAGTAGGAAGAGCTTGGATAACAGCTTGAAGAAGAGTAACCTAGGCAGCAGTAGAAAGCCATCTATGAGTCCAATGATTTACCTTATCCTGAAGCTTGGTAATCAAATTTTTCCAGAAGAGACGTGGCTTCCTAGAAATAGCAATAGGAATGCCAAGATAAGTCAAAGGAAGTGAACCTATCTAAAACCGTAGGATACCAACAATCCTGTGCTGAATAGAATCAGGAGTGTTAAAAAAGTAAATGAAAGATTTGTGCTCATTAACTTTCTGGCCTGAAGCTGCCAAATAAATGTCCAAAGCATGTCGAAAGGCTTCAGCTTCCTTGATCCTAGCAAGACCGGCAAGAGCAGAATCATTAACAAATTGAAGATGGGAAAGAGAAGGTAAGCCATTACCCCACCGCCAGCCTTGAATAGAATTCTGGGACACCTGATGCTTAATGAATCTGCCCAAGCCTTCAGCCATGATGATGAATAGATATGGGGAGAGAGGGTCACCCTGGCGAAGGCCTCTAGAAGCACCAAATAGTTGTGAAGGTTGACCATTAATAAGAACAGAAAAAGAGGCAGAAGTAACACAACTCATAATCCAACTCACCCAGTCAGAGCTAAATCCAAAAGAAAGACGAATACTCCTTAGGAAGCTCCATTTAACTCCCCAAATTTTTTTTATTTTTTTTAATCGATAAGAGGCCAAAGCCAAGATTCATTATTATTATGTGATGTGATTAATTGTTATTATTTATTAAGCTTGTGTATAGTCGAACTCAAGACCTCTCTGATAAGAGGCTCACAATTTACCATTGTGTTTTAGCTCTTGCCTAATTTGACCCAAAAATTTAATCACATGAAATCATATTGTTATTTCATGATACTGTGTATGTAAAAGCTCATGTTAAAAAGCATTTTATAGTTTGACCCAAATTATTTTTTCATTTCAAATAGAAATGATAGGGATATTGATATAGAAAGATACAGAAAGATGGTGGAGGAGTAAAAGTAATGATAGCACGAGAGAGAGAGAGAGAGAGAGAGAGAGAGAGAGAGAGAGAGAGAGAGAGAGAGAGAGAGAGAGAGAGAGAGAGAGAGAGAGAGAGAGAAAGAGAGAGAGAGAGAGAGAGAGAGAGAGAGAGAGAGAGAGAGAGAGAGGATGAATATGAAGATATTTAATGATGAAGAAATGATAGTAATAGTGATAGTTAGAGGGATATAAAGATGGAAAGATGGAGGAGGAGGAAGATGAATGATGGAAAGAGATAGAGATGTGAGATGAAAAATAGAGACATAGATAGAGAAAGGAAGAGGATAGTGAGGAGATGAAGATATAGAATGACAAAGATGTATGAGGTGATAGAAAGACAAATAGATATAGGAGCTCAAATAGAAATAGAAGGAAACATTGAAATAAATAAACTAATCTTCATCCATAACAAAGTGGCATAACATATACAATACTATCGGCTTAACCATTGCAACCTCCCAAGATACAAGTGCTAGTTAGTCATTTCCAATTGGATATGGGCTTAAGAATGATAGTTCCAAATTTCCTTCATTATGTATAAGGACCTATCTATATATTCATGATTTTTTTTGTGGATTCATTTATAGATATGTATTACATTAAGTAGATTGCATATTTAAATAGTATAAATATTTAAAATTAATTGTGAAGGGAAGGTTCTTTGTAGTTAAACACAGTTGAGATATAATCGTATGGAATGGAGTAAAAAACATGAGAATATAATGTGAAGGAAGGCTACATGATAACGTCTCACTATCAAAATCAACTCAAACTTCTCTACATACCCATCTCTATTGGAACAAAGTGTGTCTTACAAAAACAATTACTTTTTCGTATGCAACCTTGGAGAGCCAAATTTTGGCTACAAATAATTTTAAGAATTTTGGATTCTAGGGTTTATCTATTTTCCTCCTATGTCTTAGTAATGTGGAGAATGTCGATTGCTTAAGCTACATACATGCCCCTCCTTGTTAGAATGCTAGCAATGTTTGTTTGATAAATCACGTTAAATTCCAATATTTCTAAATGACATCATCTCCCTTTTCAAATTATGGCCTACTCTTTTCAAAAAAATATCGCATGACAACCTATGAATCCCAACCCCCTCAATATTGATTTGGGAACTCTAGAAAGAGGTAAATAATAGTTTACTCAAAAAAAATAAAATTGTACAAACATAGCTCTAGTGTCATTGGGTAGTTGGAGGAAAATACAACTCACAATAGTATGGGCTATAATGGAAAACAAATGCCAATGATTAATGCTTCAAAAAGAGACAATCAACTTAGGAAAAATAGAGAGTTTGGGCCTATGTTCACAACCATGTCAGGGTACTAAAATGACCTTCACATACAACTCATGTTCTCCTTTGATTATTACTCCAAAATGCATAACAACTCATACATAATTATAAGACAAATAGAGGGAGATCTATTGCAACAAGTATATATCTCTCTCTCTAACAAATAAAGGTACAAGGGCTCCTGCTTATATCCCCCTCACATTATACAACCAATAATTACTCTCAAATTTCACAACTATTCTTAACACCTAATAATTTTTCCACTTGTATTGCAAGTGCTGATATCACACAGTACATTATGAACATTTTAAATAAACAAATATAATTTAGATGTTGAATAAACATTTTGCATTGCAATACATTTTACATTATAACTTTGTCAATATAATTATAATTTACATCTACTCGCACCAAAAATCCTTTTAATCGACTATATTTGAAATAATTATTCCTAACAAAAATAATGTCTCATTTTTTATTAATTTATATAACACTTCTTCATTATATTTCACCTACTACTAGCTTCAATTGTGCGCAAAATATGTACATCACTTTTGAAAAAATTGCAATCTGATTACCTAAGTTGTAGGTGGGCGTTCATTTCAACTTCCCATTAAGTTTGTATTATAAAGGAGTTAAAACATGAGATATCTGGAAATGTGATTAATATATCAGGCATTGAAAGGTCAATCTTTTGGTGCAATGACAAGTCTAGCTTCTAACACTTCCTATATGGTGTGTGCAAGACAAACCATTCGTACTCACCATTGCTAAGGACCTAACCTCCATTACCTCAACCACACTCTTGCTTTCAACCTACAACTACTCAAGCATACTCACAATTATAGAAATAAATTAGTACCCATCAATAATCATAATCAAATAAAATCTCAATCATAATCAAATAAAATCATATCACATAAATCATTAATTACAAAATTATGCAATACAAAATCATCACTAAATCTAATGAAATCAATACAATAACATCATCAATTTACTCATATAACATTTAATAATCGTTGTTGCATATAAACTCATGTTGTAATCAATATCAAACTATAGAAAGATCATAATTCATCATTAACATATAACATCATCATTATATATCAAATGAAACATGAAAGTAGAGAATAACATAGTCACATGGTCAAAAAACATATCAACTACAAGTCTAAGTTAAGAAACATATCAACTTTAAGTCAACAAGGTCAAAATGTCACATAAGTCCTACAAAATAGGATCCTAATAAGGTGGGTCATGACATTGCCACCATTTTTTTCTTTTCCCCATTAGGTGACTACATTAATGGTAAAAAAATCTACTAGGTTTTTTTATTTAGAAAATGAACTTTTAATTGCTAAAATGCTCATTGTAGATGTTTGATTTTTCAATACCTTGTTTTTTACTATTTAAAAAAATTAATGAGTATGTTGTAAAATCAAGATGATATCAGTAGATGAGTCACAATAGGCCCTATGTAGCATAGTCAAATTGACAATAGAATGAAAGGAGAACAAATTGTCTTGTTTGTTTCTTGAAATATGGGGTTTTATAGAAATATACAAATTGTTTCAATTATATCAATTTCTTTTATTAACTATTGCAAAAGGAAAAAAAAAAAATATTGTAGTTTATTTCAAATGATTTGTGAGCACTCCCACACATGTTTGGTGTATTCAGAAGATAACGTTTCAATTTTTAGGGTGATTGAGAAGATGTGAAGCAATGTTTTAATAACATGGCTTATTAGGTTGGTTTTTTTCTTTCATTTCAAATGATCTTCCAATACGAGATTGGAGAATAATTAAAAAACTAAGAATTATCAAAATGATCAAGCATTATGTATAGAGTATATTTGTGTTGAGTGTTACAACATATCTAGTTAAGGTTAGGATGTATTAATAAGCTCCCTTATGATAAAACTTATAAAAACTAAGGATTGACATTAAATGTAAGGTAAATACATATATATTTGAACCATTCTATTACATATGACAAGATGAAAACAAAAATCACTTGATTTAACATATCACTTTCAAGATTTCCAACAATATTTATGGGGATTATGGTTGAGATTTTGGTAGTATTAAGGTTGGGAAAACCCCTTTCAAGTGCAATATTTTGAAAACTTCCAAAATTCTAGCTTCTCCTATAGTTGAGCATATATGGACAATGTAAGATTTAGTAGGTGAAAATGTGTATAAACAATGTAAAAAAGCCTCAAATAACTTCTATGGAACTCCAAAGATCCTTGTAAGAAACACATTTCCCATAATTACTCCAATTACTCCCCTCCCTTGTTTTCATTGAATACTTACACGTTCCTCTAAAAAGGTAAGATCCATTAGTTGGGCACCCTAACTTCAAGGTTCTCAAAATCCTATATTAAAAAATTCAAGTAACTTCGAGTTTTTCTAGTAGCTTTCTTTGCAAGTCCATGCTTTTTATAAAGCTATACAGAAAGAATAAAAGAACAAGACCCATACTTTTGCACAAATTCATGTTTTAGACATGTGTTGATGTGGTATCACATGATTTGTTACTTTCTATATCTAAGGAATGCATTTAATTCAATTATGGTTACTCATGCAGTAACAACTTTAATTTCACAAGAATTAATGAAATATTGGACAATAAGTCAACAAGTGCTATAATAACTATTAGAAAATGCTCAACTCATTTTTTTGAAGCATAATAAGTACTCTATCCATTTGTCTTTTAGTTTTTGTTAATCCATTTATGTTTGGCCCCAATTCTAATTAGTTGATTGTGCAAACAAATATTGTGATTTCTAAGTGAGATGAGCTCCCTAATTATCTCCAATTGTAAACAAAATGAGTTTACTTGAAGCTTTGTTGCTACTCTTATTGCGTTTCTTGTTTAGTCACTATATTTTAACAATAGAACAATTATATTCTTTGTATTTAACATAAGATAAGAATTCCACCACCATCATAGTTCTTATTAATACAATGATTTAAATTTCAAAATATAAAAAAAATCTATTATAAATAATTATTTACATAATATACTATTTAACTCATTCCTAATTATATCTCAATTATTCAAACTAATTCTCATAAATCTCTTACGAAATTTTCTAAATAAAAAAATTAATCAATTTCTAGTTGAACTACTTCTAAGAATTCATATAAGCTTAATTAGCTATAAGCCATCCCTACCACCTAACCCTCCACGACTAGCCCTTTAAATACTTTGTATATTTCCTTATCCCAATTAAAAAATTTCTATTTACTTATATTGGCTAACTAATTTCAAATCTTAATTAAACCTCCATTAAATTGCTAGCATGGCAACATATTCAGAAGTAATAAGTGTATTTAATGAATCAAAAGTATACCATCTCATTCATAGATATATTTTATTTCGGCAAATCTTCCTACCAGAGAAACCACAATCTTGTCTCTATTTCAAGATGCGATCTTGCTAACTTTTACCACCCAACTTCCATTTGAATTTTGATTTTTGCTTTGCGAATTTGGTAATAACTAATCAATGACTCTCTCATAATTGGAAATAGCAGAATTACTTCACAATAAATTTGGTAGGGTTTTTACATTGAAATTGTTGCCTTTCAAAATGATCTCTTTCAGAATTAATCGATTTTGTTTTTTTTTTCTGTGTAAGCCCTCATTTTTCCATCGACTTGAATAATTCTATAAGCCTGCCAATCCAGGCCTCTTGGAAGCTCCTGACAGAGAGAATGAATAAGGTGGAGGTCAACATGAGAAGCTCAACGAACCCCATACTCCCTTCTCTTGAAAATAACTAGAGCAGAGAAGAAGGGATGAGGAGATTACTGAACGGTAGAATACTAGAAATGTAGCGGCAGGAGAATCCTATTCTCGTTCGTGTTGAAAACTGGCAAATGAGTGGTTGGTCACGTAAAGAAATGGACCGTCCAACTAACAACCCACGTCCATTGAAGAGAGCGAAGTTGACAATGGATGATGATGACAACATGGAAGTTGATCTTATTGATGACGACAACACGGAAGTTGATCTTGTTGATGACGACAACATGGAAGTTGATCTTGTTGTCCTGCTCATGCCTCCCATTGAAAATCACAGAAGAGAGTTTGAGGTCTGCCGATCATTGAACAGAGCGAAGCTAAAAATGGACGATGTTGACAACATGGAAATTGATCTTGTTGTCCCGCTGACGCCTCCCATTGAAAATCACCGAGATGGCCAGTCGCTTGCGGTGGACCATGAAAATGGCATGCAAGATGAGAGCAGAAGAGAGTTGGAGGTCTGCCTCTCTCTGTTCGGCCAATCATTAGAGCTCCTCCATAGCTTGGCCACAAGATTTTGATGACAATCTAATATTGAGAATAGTCCCCCTTTTCTTTCCCTTTTGGATTGTCCTAGTGTTATTGGAATAGCCATTCCTATTCCCAATATTACATGCCTATTCTCCATTCCTATGCCCACGGCCAAACGGGCCCTAACTTTATCTTAGACAATTTGCAGAAGCTCGTCTATCATCTATGTTACATGTATGCACGGTGCACAAAGCCCATCTCACTCATGCCTCCAGTTTATTACGCCGATCTGGCAGCCTACAGAGGCCGACTATACGTCGAAGCTTCTTCTTCAAACAATACTCTGCAGATCAATGATGGCATCAAGAATCTCATGTTCTTTCTCTGATACTCTTCATTTTCTCCTCTTATTTTTGTGCTAGACAACTCTTCTCAGGGTTAGACATCATACATTGAGCTTCATTTAAAACTAAAAGTGTTAAATACTCAAAGTTCACTTATTTGTTTCTTTTTTGTTAGTGTTTGATGTTTAAAGGTAGCTCAACTATTTGAGTATTTTTTGAATTGTTTATCTACTTGAAATATAAAGAATGTGAGCTCTTCATAGGCCATTTTGATATATAATAAAAGAAGAAATATACTAGCAATTGCACCTTATCAAATTGATGACAAAATGATACATCAAGTAATAATATATTGAAGGGTATAACATTTCAAGATGCCATCTTGCTAACTTTTACCACCCAACTTCCATTTGAATTTTGATTTTTGCTTTGTGAATTTGGTAACAGCTAATCAATGACTCTCTCATAATTGGAAACAACAGAATTACTTCACAATAAATTTGGTAGGGTTTTTACATTGAAATTGTTGCCTTTCAAAATGATCTCTTTCAGAATTAATCGATTTTGTTTTTTTTTCTGTGCAAGCCCTCATTTTTCCATCGAGCTGAATAATTCTATAAGCCTGCCAATCCAGCAGTGTACACGTACAAAGTCTTCACATTTAAATTAATATGTTCTCATTGTGAAAAATGTGGATTATACCTTGATTTCGAGCATTCAAAATTTTGAAAAATGCATGTCTTTTTATTGGGAGGAGCCATATCTAGTTTTTCACATTTCTCTAGTTGTTGATTGGTTTGCATGTTCTCGACATGTTATCTCAATTATTCAGGTTTATGAGTATCTTACACTATTGCCTTCATTATTTAATGATTTGAGTTAATTGATCTATCTGCACATGGTTGCAGTTTTATGCTTTTATAGCATCGTTCCATGCCCATGTTGGCACTTTATGGTTTTATACCATTGATTTATATGATATTTTTTGTAAGTTGCATCGGGAGCCAATTTATCAAGGTTAACTATGGTGGACCCGACAGTTTTAAACTGACTTGTAGTTGCCTTATCTGGCCCGTGGAGTATCCCTCCAACCTATAATTGGTGTGCACTTACTTCAATGGAGTTTCCCTCCATTTGTTCCACTTTGTTCCTCAATGCGAGGATGATATTTTATGGGGATTTCCCATTTCAATCTCTTTATCTCCTTAGTTTTTACTCCTAGTTTTGATTTAATCATGGTATGACTTCCTACACTTTGCTCATTTTTGAGTGTATAGGTGACGAGGCTACCATATCTTGGAGCACTCCTATATTGGAGACTTTATTTGAGAAAGTTGTTTTGACCCATCTTGATCTTTTTCCTCATGGAAATGATGTTTCTTGTCCATGATGGATTTCTTATTTGAAGGCAATATGTTGTTACTCCTCATAAACCCTTCCTTTGGTCCACTTCAGCTATAATTCTCAGCAAAACTGTAACTTGAATTATTTAGTGCTTGAGGCACATGTTCTACTTATTTATTATTGTCTCTCTTATATTTCTTTGATAAATATACAATGTGATAATGTTCTGCATACTTTATTGCCTAGATCATGGGTCATGTAGGTGATGGATTCATGACCCATTCACCTGCAGTGGGATGAATCATTAGTGGACTGTCTATATCCATGTGATTGATGCAATGTTGATGCAGGTTTCATTAGTTGGCCTTGTTTGTGGTCATTTGTGCATTAGTATGTTTCTTTCATGAGAGATTTATTGCATAAAAATTGGTCATTTTGACCCATATTATGATCATTTTTGAGCTTATGACTTATTTTTTAGATATCATGTTAACTCCATTGCATGTTGGTGAACACATTCATTTATTCTCATCTCTCTTAGTTCCTCCTTGATTAAATTATTATAACTTCATTTTTTTTTACTAATATTCTACTTGTGGATAATTGTCTTGTCTTGTTCTCTATTTTTTTTCCAGGTGATCCATCAAGGAACCTTCTCAATTTTTCACATATGAAAATGTGTCTATGCTTCCACTTGATCACATTCAAAGGACTCTTGTACTTCTCTTGGATCTGCCAATGTACCATATGGCTTGAAAACAATCAAATTACTTCATATTGAAGATTAAGTTGTAGATTTTTGTAAAAAATATGGGTTTAATACCCTTTGATGTAATTACCCCAAGTAAAGATTAAAGGGGGGTGTTAGAAGTTGTAATCTTTCCTTGGTGTATTTATAAACCAAGGTTAGACCTTCTTCCTTTATTGTTGTAATTTATTAGGATATAAGCCAAGGTATCCTAATATATTTCTTTTTTGTCCTTTTTCCACTACATCTTATTTTGTCCTCTAGTGGACTATGTGAGGACAAATATTTATTGTAATTTGTAATTTAGATTATTCCTCCTTAAGAGGAATCTCACACTTGGCCTCACACACTTATGAATGGTGGCATTCATAGACTATAAAAATAAAGTGATGTGCTGAGAAAGCCATGAAGAAGTCCTAAGAGATCCTTACAATACTATCTTGCAAAAGACTTCAAAAAAAATGCTAGTCCCTTCTCCACATCTAGGGAATCCTTAAATAGATCGAGATTGCAACAAGCTTCAAATGGAAGGGGCACCTGTTAGAAAATCGACAGAAGAGTACAGATATCTCAGAGAATTACATTCACCATTAAGTTTTTACACCTTCCATCATGGGTAACACCAAGATAATAATCATGAAAAACCAGGTGCTACATGGTGTAGGAGTACCTTAACTTCCCTTTGCTCCTTGTGGCATTCAAAAGATCAAATCCACAACCAGCCCAGCTAGTATATCATTAATAGTCACAATTGTTTTTAAGAAAAGATCATATATTTCTTGGTAATCATCCCACGGAAGTCATCTGATCTGATTTCCACCATCCCCATGCTCAAATGTAGATCAAACATTCATTAAATTGAGTCGTTTGGATCACCAACTTGTCCTCTTGATCGATGCCAACCCACACCACTTCATTCTGCATTGATAGTCTGCCACCTTTGGGCAAAATTTAACTAAGTGCCAAGACATATTCACATGTTACAACATGATAGGTCAGGTGTGCCACCTTTGGTTGATCAAGGAAGGTCGTACACATGATTGAAAAGTCAACCTTAACTCTGACCCATGATCACTCAATATTATGACCTTACGACATACTGAGAGAAAGACCCCTTGTAATATCTCACCATAAAAATCTTGGCTTTAAGATCCTATGATCACTGGAAATTATCTTGATATCACAATGTCATGAGCCCATGGAAATAGCTCAATGACCATATGACAACCATGTATTGTAGCATTGGAATATGCCCCTTTTGGCCCTTTATGACCTTACGACCACCCTTTTCTTTACTGGCCAGCATAACATCGACAACTTGATGTTTATCCTTTACAATCTTATGATAGACCATGTATCGTAAGATCGTAACCCATGTGAATGGTGCTTGAGACCTCATGACATTATACCTATCATAGTATTAGGGCTTCAAAACAACACATGCACTTTTTTTTGCTTAATGTTCCTAGGCCCACCTTGCCCTGTCTCTTAAGATCTTATGACATGCTACCTATTGTACCACCATGCCCCTTTCTTTTGGCTTTTTTGTGAACCTACGATTGTGTGTAGCAACATCAGAACCTAGAAACGTGTCACCTCCTTGCCTTGTTGCTATAGATAAGGACATTGCAACTTCCATTGGTGACAAAGCAATCACCATAGATCTGCTAGACATCTATGATGGAAAATGTCATTGGATCTCCTATATGCCTCTTGAAAACTCTAGTCAATAGGTATCTGTACGTAGGTTAGTTTTTCCTAACATTACTTTTGTTGTATTGTGGCCCACCTTCTAAAGATGCCCCCCACATATCCACGTGGAAACTGCTCCCTATGTCGCTTTGGATAAAGAACTTGTAGTTTTCATTGGTGACAAAGCAACAACCTTTGATCCACTGAAGATCAATTGCCTTCTTGATTCCTTTGATTTTATGACAAATGGGACCCACAAAATATGAAGCTTATAATGAAATTTGTGTAACCATAGATATATAGATTTGGAAGATTAAAACCTAGGGATAGAACAATAAAGCATGGTCAACCTTTTATGTATCCCCTAATTGCACAGGTATTTAATGAGTTAGAAAAATAATTTTCACCACCTTAGGAAATATGGTTGATCAACCTACCCATTTGTGCATGGTGATAAAAATGGGTAACATGAACTTCTTCACGAAACAGTTTATAAAGTGTTCTCTATTCCATGCAACTTCTTGAAAAAAGTAAAGGCTCATTTGTTCTTTGACTAACTACAACTTCTTGAAAAAAAATAAAGAATTTGTTACTTGATATTTTAGGAGCTTGCTACCACCAATATCGTACTAAATCTGTAAACCTTGCCTCCCTGAACCACATTGCTTCAAACTTGAAAGGACATCAACCTTGTGTTGCTTCCTCCCACAAATATAACTTGATTAGGTAGTGATTTGACCTAGTAATAGGGGGAAAAAATGCCTCACAAGTCCAAGTGGCATTCGCCTAGGTTCCTGAACTAGCCAAGTTTTTTAGCAATATTCAAGAAGCCTTCGCTTCTATTTGTCCATGCATAATCAACCTTTTTAAAGGGGAGGTCAATTAGACCATTGTTGACCACAAAATTGTTAAAATCATGTTGGCTTTGTCCCATCCAACCTACATCTCCCATGTTTACTCCCGAGAATAAAATTGCATTGAAGTCTCCAGGTAGTATAAAAAATTCTCCCATAGCTTACTTTAATGTCAAACAAAATATATATGAATAGGGATGAGTTCTTGCATAAATGCATGTAGAAGTTAGAGGAGTACAAGTGGATTTTGCAAATTTTGGAGATTGGTATCAAGAGGTTGCATGTTTGCGTATGGAAATAATAGATGATGCAACAAGTGAAATCAAGTGGAGGTAGTTCATGGTGGATCAAAAGCCATGGAGAGTGAAAGAGTGGAGAGGTTATTTGGTCGAGAAGGATAGAAAATGATGGTTTGGATCCCATGAAGGATAAAAGTGGAGGAGAAAGACTGTGGTAGAGAGGATAAAAATATGATGAATTCAAATCCACAAGAGAAGAGAAGAGTAGTGAGTAGAGCATGTAGGGGGAGGGTGATAGTTGTTCCAACAAGATGATGGAAGATAAAGAAAAATAAATTATTTTTGTGTATAATACAACCATGGAGTTTGTGATGATTAATTAACTCCATTTTGTGAGTTCTACTCAGACAACTTTTGCACCGAATGTGTCTAATGAATGAACATTTGGGGTGAATTGATGATCTGCATTAACTAAAAATGTTTTCAATTCATTGTCTTTAGTTTTGGTTTTTATTTTCAATTTTATGTATTTTTTACTTAGCTCTTTTTAGGCATGCCTCCATCCATTTTAAAGATCTTGATGGATAGAAGTGATTGACATTTTGCATGTGCTAAATATGATTCATCACATTGGATAAGATATTGCTATTGGAACATGGATTTGGCCAATGTGAAACTAAAACTTTTACTTTTTCACATACTAGGAGTGTGTGGCTTGTGCACTTTAAAAGGAACATGTACAACCTTAAATTTATATTCAATTTTGTTAGATATTGTAGTCATAAAGATAAGAGAAGCATGTGGAATGTTTGACAAAATCCATCAAAGAAGTGTGTTTCAGAATGATTGTGGATAATGCACAAATAACTTTATTGGAAAGACTTTATGAATTTTCGAGCAACTAAACTAGTTGATCTAATATTGTCTATTGATTGGAATTGACAAAAAAGAAATGGATGAATGAATGCAGGATTTTAATGACACTCATAAGCTTGAAACAATCTAAAGAACCAAATATATTAGAGAAAAAAAAATCATAACATACAAATAGAAAAATACAAGTTGTACAATAAAAATAGATGAAAGAAAGGTGAGATGGTAACAAATAATTAAAAATAAAATAAAGGACGAGTAACACCCAAGAATGGACACAACTATCCTTCATCCAAACTGTACAGTTGACCAATTTAAAAAAAATAAAAAACAACATGGATTTTTCTGAAAATTTCAGTGTTAGATTTTCATGATCTGCATAGCTTCTAGTCAAAAATAACAAAAAAAATGGAAAAAATAAAAATCACTGTTTTTTTGAGAATATGAAAAAAAAAATTTGAATTTGTTTTGTCTTTAGTACATTTTGAATGGAGATTATTCACTCACTCCGTCAAAATACATATGAGCTGTACTACTTTGATAGTTAGGAAGATTTTTTTCAAAAAACTTATTATTCAGAATATTTAATTCCCTTAAAATAAAAACAAAGTTCAACATGACATCCTACACTAAATTTCTCCACTTTTTAAAGATTTTATTTTTCATTAGCGAACCAGAATACAGTGACATTCTTCCGATTGAAAGAGAAATTCACGAGATTGTTAGACGGTAGAGTAGACTGCGGTAGATTGGAAGCAATTTAAACCAGAATGGATGAGATTTTCACAATTTAGCAGCAGGGAAATCTCACCTTTCAACCTAGGGTTTCAAAATGTAGGGGAATTGACCTAAGTTTTGTTGGTTTGGGTGCGTGGAGTGTTGCAGGTGGTGCATACGTATTGCAGGAAGACAAGCATTTGGTCGACCCACAGAAGCATCTGTGACTTTAAATGGAAGATGCGGTGCATCTTAATGGCAATTTTATTGCTGGATCTTTAGCTTCAACACAAGATGAAAGGGAAATTAATATCATCGAAGATTCAAAGAAAGAATACATGCAGCAAATTGTTCAAAAGTGAACAGAGTAGCTGCTCTCTGGATGGCCAATACAGAACGATTTAGCGATGTTGTGGTGGGGCTGAATGACACAATGAAGCTGTTGGGACCTCTATAAAGGAATGATTATGCTTTTCTCAACAATAAAATTAGAAATTGCACACTGACATCTTTATAAAAGAGTGAAAAAATAAGCACTTATGTGATAAAAATTTCAGCATAGAAATTCGTATTTCTTTATCTTTCCTCCCATCTTGCTCAGGAACTAGTGTGGGTCTGGGAATGAAACTCAAAACAAAAATCTGACAAAATACAATGGTTAGGAAATTAGACAATACAGTTTGATGAAGTTTGAATTTTGCTCATTTCAAATGTATATATTTATCTAAATGAAATGACTTTTCAGTTCATCTTCTAGATGACTATTCAACTCCTGATGTATCTATAATTATGTATAATAGTGCTGCAATGCGTACATTTTCTTCTGATGCCAACAATAATAATTGCCAATCCTTGAAAGGGGAAGTTGCTCATTAGTGAGTTCTTAGTGGCTAATGGAGCTCATAGTTTAGAGGAGGTGGTTTGTGTTTTTGAGGTGTGTGCTCTTGGGTAAAACTTATAATGTAGTCAAAATCTGATTCATAAAGAGGTTGAAGTCCTGGTCTATGACTTGATTGTAATCATTGTTTCATTTTCTAAAATAATCCTTAATATTTGCCAACTATCGGTTATTGATCTGTCTTCTCATAGCTTCATATACTTTTAGTTTCAATTTCTATGAAATGGAAGGTGACCACTTGGGGACTCCAATCTTTCAAATTATTCAGCAATTTTTTTATCTTTCACTATAGTTGTCAATATCAGTTTATTGCATAATAACTAGAGACTTGGGGTGTTGGCACTGATACATGATTAGATATAGCATTTATATTGAGGTATATGTGTAAATGAATAAAGTTATGACTATATCATGTATTGATAAAAGCACCAGAAGATGTGGGTATGTGGATGAGACTCAATCCTCCACCTAAAATATTTAAAAATCTTGCTGATTATTGTTTTTTTTATATTATTATTTTCTTATGGAGGAAATTTTTTTCCCCTCAAATTGGTGAGAAAGGGAAGCTCTTTCCCTGCGTTGCTTGTGTTAATTGGCATGATTCTCTTTATCCGAATGCAGATGCTTCATAAAGCCATTATAGGCTACTGAAGGTAATAGTTTGATTGTCTTTGTTATTTGTCATTTATATCCTGCCAAGTCTAATTTAGTGGTTAGCTGATATTAGATTAATCTTATTATATGGTGGTTGACATGGTTCTACTTATTTATTTATCTTCCAAAGCAATTGTCATTTCTAGTTTACTATTTTTATCGTTCTCTTTTCTTGTGGTGGCATTTATTTTCACTCATGAGAGGGAAGTTGCACACCTCATCAAATCATTGACTGCTTTCTTTTGCTGATTTTAGAATCTAGATGCTTCTTGAAGCTATTTGGTGTCGCTCATAATTTTGGTACAGGGTCTTTGGTATTTCATGGGTGTCTTGATAGGGATAATTTAGTTGTTTCTGGGCTTAGATGAGCTTAATTAAATACATGTCTATGAATTGATTGTACAAATTGCTTTTATCTTCTAAAGCAGTTTCCAGTATTAAATAACTATTGCGATTGTTATGAACATACATATTTTTAATGGAAGCAAATATTTTATGATCATAAATATATGTTATAAAGGTGAGAATCAAAACTAGAGGGAGTAGAGTCCCAACCAAATCAACAACTCAGATAAAGGTGCAAGAAGCAAAGCAGAAAAAAAAAAAAAAAATTTAAAAAAATGTAACAATGCATGTTGAACAAGGCTGCAAAATAATGCCTCAGTTGGCCTTTATATCTGCAAGATGTTATTGTTCTATTTTCTTACACATATCTAGACCTGATAATTTTTATCTAGGGTCTTTGGTACGTCATTTGTATGGTGACAAGAATTGAGGGATTTTCTTTTTGTGCTAATCTGAAATTGAATTTTGGCCTATGGCTTGATAATCAATTTAACTATTTTTTATTTTTTTTTAACATTTTATTTAGAAATTGACAGTATTAAAAAACTTTTGTTAGTAATTTAACTATTTTTTATTTTTTTTGCATTTTATTTAGAAATTGACAGTATTAAAAAACTATTATTGTGTTCAATTTTCCTGTGGTGCCAATTGTTTTTATAACTCCAATTGGCTAAGATGGAAGTCACTAAAATACTGATTCCCAGTTTTATGAGTTCAACTGAATCTTTCTCAGTAATTGAGCTTGGCTACTACTTACAACATGCAGTGGCTGCTGCTATTGTCAGTTTTGATAATTTGTCTTCGGTATTTTTCATGTCCTTATTAATAGGTACAGTGTGGCTGCTTTATGACCAATTTGAGTTATGTTAAATCATTGACAACACCTTACATGTTAACAGCCATTTTTCCAAAAAAAATGTCACTATAATTTATTTTTTCATCAACTACTTTTGTAAGGGTAGGAACTCTTTAGCAGCTCCTGTAGCTTATTAAGGGAAGCTCTTTTTAGTGATTCCTCTATTTTCTTGAAGCTCATCAGCAACTATTTTCCTTCTCTGATCTTGGTTTATGCTTAGAGTATTCAATAGGTGGCATAGCTTGTTATTTTGATTAGAAAAGGTCTTTGGTGCCTATGAGGTTTATGCCTATATGTGTCTATAGTTTGTCTACAAGTTTGGATGAATTGTCATTTTGATCAACTGTAATTTATGTTAAACGCTTGTATGATTGGATGCATTGGCTTTTGGATATTTGTAGCTCCTTTTGGGAATAAATGTAGCTACCAATATGTCCATATGTTACTCATTTATGCTTCATTAAATATTTTTATTAGACAGAGAGATATGAGGCTACTAATCAAAGATCTTGGAATCATTGACATTTAAGTTCACACGTAGGCTGACAAGCTTGTGAAACGGGCATTTGTTTGCCTCGGACTCTGAAATGCATAAAGTAAGGAAGGGATGCATGGTTGTATTATTTTTTAAGCAATTTACTTAAGGTCCTATTTGACAGTTATACCTTCTACTGTGGGGAAACCACTTTATATGGCAATAATTCAAGTGAGGTTATTGATAGCAGTTCCTTGATTTTTTTTTTCTTTACACATTTACAAAAGAAGAAACTAATATTGATTGCTTGTCTATGTATTTCATTGCTTTTGGTGGATGATTTAATCATTATAATGTTTCTTTGACATTTAATTAACTAAAAATATGTGGGAGCTTTTATATGGTGTAGATTAAAATTTGAAGATATTGAGTTCTTGAACAGAGCAGAGAAAAATGATAGGGAATCCAAGGTTTCAAATATCCTCTAGTAGCCAAGATGGATCAAAATCTCCTGTTAATTGGAATGTGCAACATAGAAAGTTAACTGCTTCAAACTTGGAAAGATCAAGTAGCTCTCAAGAAAACCTTAAAAGTCAAACTTTAACAAGAAAAGTGATTTCTCCCAGGGCTAGTTCATCATTACATGGAGAAAATTTGGCTCTATCACAGATTTTACTTCTGGATACATTGTCACTGGGAGATAAGAAACATCGTCATCATCCAGAATTGAAAAGGGTAACTAATGCTGCAATAGGAATTGTAGCAGAAGACCCATCATTGGGTTCAGTGCAGTCTAAGCCTCTTTCTTCTCTTGAAGTAGAAGAGCTGAAGCGATTAAGGAGTAGTGTCGCTGAAAATTCTCACAGGGCGAGGTAGTATTCCCTCCAAAGACAACAATATTACATTATGGATGATTATAGCAAGGTTGTTTTTAAAAATTTGTAGTGATTTCCATTTGTTATATGTTAAACATTTTCAAGCATAATATAGAAGTGTTTAGTGCATTTTTTCTGTCCTAGATGCCATGCAGAATGTTTATCATGGTTCGGTTGTTAACGACATTGGTCTGCATTTCTATTCATCATACTTAACGTGAATCTTCTGTGATGCAGAGAGCGAATAGTTTTTTTGAATGAAGCCATATAAATATTAGATAAATATCATAGACCACTGTTGCCAAGAAAGAGGTCTCAAACAGAATTATCATCACCCAATCTGTTATTTTCAGTTGATCGATCTGATGAGGATGGATATTTGATAAAAGATGGGCATCAGAATCACACAACTTTAGATTGGGTAGATTTTGGTTCCCATGAACTAGACAAGAGGGAATTTTTTGTTTCAAATAAACGAGTCTGCACATCCAGAATGGATATGGAGGTTTGTATCATAACTGCCTCTCCAAAATAATACTTTTTGGTAGTTATATTTTCTATTTCACTTCTTTTTTGTTTTCCCTTGTTCAATTGTACTAGTTTTACTTATCTATTGATTGTAGGAGATCAAAAATTTGGTAAGAAGGTTTTTAAATTTCAGTAAACAACAGTTTTGATTGACTTGGTTTTCAATTTTTTCTTTTGTATTTTCATTCATGTCATAGATAATGATATTCTCTTGAAATTTCTAGTGTTTGTGACAGGGATTGCTACTTGCAATTTAATAATTGAATATTGTTCTTAATAGTGCAGTGAATGGGCCCATGTTTCCATCAATGGAAAGGCTATACTAAAAGAAATATGTACATTGACTTTTTGATATATTGCTTAATACTTGATGAATGGTCTTAGGTAGAAGGGTGTACCAACAATTTTATGAATGGTATGGAGCAAAGGGCTTGCAGAGAGTGCCACTCAAGGCCAACTGAAGGCTATGGCTTTAGGTAGGACTTGTGATTGACACATTTTAATTTTAATTTTAATTTTTATATTGCTTCCAATCCATAATCAGATATGGCTGTCACCTATATTGTTTTGATTTCCATATAATTTTATCAAATGTTTTTAATTTCTTAAGTACTTGCATAAAGCTCACTGGCAGATGTATTCCATAATATTCTCATATTACTCTTTGAGAATCTTGAAAGATTGAAACAATTTAAATGTGTAGGAACCTCTCCTTTTGTGGAGGGGATTTTACCAGTCCCACTCCTAAGATAAACTTATATGCATCTGATAGTTGATTTGGAAAGATCTAATAATAAATTAAAATTCATGGTGAGGTTACATTTCAAATGATTGCCGGAAAATAAGATGCATATGTTTTGCATGACATAAATTTCATTGGAATGGGCACACATAATACAGGAATCAGAATTTTCTGTAATTTTAACAAATTAATACAATTAAGCATTGAATTACTCATAGAAGAATCATTATATTAACATAGATTCTAAATTTTCCTCATTTACTTTTACTTAATTATTTAAGTTACTGAAAATGCTGATTTTGACCTTGTAGCCATTTTTTGATTCAGTGCAGTTTCTGATTATGGCATTGTGGAAATATGACTGGGTTTCTCCTAAATAAACCTGAGTGAACCTAGACAGAATTCAAGCAGCTTTAGTAGTGCAAGCTAGAACCCAATCTTTTTGATAGAAATTCTAATTCTTTTTGTTTTTTTTCTAATAATTTTTAGTGTTTGACTGATTAAAATAGACTAAAATGAATCCACAACCCTAATAATTTGGAGAAGCTAGATAGCAAGCACACTATTGGTGTGAGTGAAATGACACTGCTTGTGATTCTTTAAATAATCTTCCATATCTAATGTTGATGATGATGTTTGATCTAGAACCTGGTCGTTGAACTTGACAATATATTTCTACGTTGAAGTTTGAGTAACGAATATTTTATCATATTTATATTTATCATGATATTCTTGTATATATTTATATGTATTTTGTACTAAACAAACCCAAATGGAAACCCCAAATTGAACCCCCAATTCTGAACTGAGCTAAAACTGACACCTTAGTTTAATCTCATCCCTTCACATTTGTTGACTCAAAATGGAACAAAAATAAGGACACTAAAATTTTAGTAACTGTTTAGAATTCAAACCTATGTGAGCACTGTAATCACTTGCTTGTGTCCAACAGGTCAGTTCATTTGGATGATTTTATCTAAAAATATGAATAATATGCTTTATAAGCCAACTCAAAACATGGTTACAGTTTATAAAAAAGAATGTCCACATGTACTGTGAACATTTAGTTACAACCCAAACTAATAATCAGTCAATGTTTGTATATTTATAGCATTTTTATAATCTAAGTTACCAGATTCTCTCTGGCAATCCTCAAAGTTTGGTTCGATTCTGTACAAAGTCTAGTCCTTGTCAAATTTTGTCCAAATTCTCTTGCAGAGCTACAAATTTGTTGCGAATTATGTGAGAGGAACCCTAGTAGAATTTGCAGCGAACTTTGAAGAAATTGCTGCCCGGTGGCCAGACTTGGACCGAATTTGATCTCAAAACATTTTTTTGGACATTTTTAAAGTGTTTTTAATTTTTTTGCATAATTTGGTCTATTCAATTCTCCCAACCCTAAAGTGACCACTAAAAAACCCAAAAAGACACTTTCTATTTTATTTATGCATTTGTGACTGAAAATGAAAACTTGCTTATAGAGGAAATCCACATTGATAATAGGTGACATCCAAATCGACAATTATAGAGGAATGTCTTTTAAAAAGATATGATATCTTTGAATCCAGGGCTTAAAATTTGAATCTCAACTTTTGATCTAGCCTGGTTAGAAATCCTCTGACCAATACAAAATAAAAATTCAGATAACTGCACTTATTTTTTGACAGTTACTTTCATTCTCATATGTCCCCTTGATATGAAAATATGTTCCATGCATGTGACCAAGCAAGTGTATCATGTTGTATGCATGGATAAATGCTGCAATTAATATCTTGTTGAATTGAAACATAGATATGGTGGTGTATTTTGTTATGTTACTTTACTATTAGCATAGTGATGTATGGACTTATTTGTTGTTGCATATATATACATACACATATTTTTTAATTTTGTTATGTTACTTTACTATTAGCATAGTGATGTATGGACTTATTTGTTGTTGCATATATATACACATACATATATATTTTTAATACTTATGTTTTTTTACGGACAAACCAAAAACGAATCCAAACCCAACCCCTAAAAAATTAGGACAAATTTCAAACCCTAATCTCGAACTCGCATCCATATCAGAATCTGAACCAGCAACTTAGTTTATAATTATTAATGAAGGCTTAAACAGAAAAAAGAGATCCTATGTGTCTTAAATAGATTCCTTCTCAGTAGTAATTGAACCCCCAAATCTGAACCATTGATTTGAACTCGAACAAGAACTGGCAACTTTGTTTAGTCTCATCCCTTCACATTTGTTGACCCAAAATGGAACAAAAATAAGGACATTATATTTCTAGTAAATGTTCAAAGTTCAAACCTCTTCGAGCACAGCAATCACTTGCTAATGTCCACCAGGCCAGTTCACTTGAATGATTTTATCTTTTAATATGTATAGTATGCTATAAGGCTATAAGCAAACTCAAACCATGGTTTCAACTTATTTAAAAGAATATCTGTTTGAACATTTAGTTACAAACCAAGCTAATTATTGATTAATGTTTGTAAGTTTGTACCATTTTAAAAATTATTAATGAAGGCTTAAACAGAGAAAGAGATCAAATTAGACTTAAATAGAATTCCCCTTAGCAATAATTTACTATGCAATATAGATTTCTGCAGTAGCAACAGAGAGGTTCTCACACTTATGCATGTTTCTACCCCATAAAAGAAAATTATGTTTTCCTACCAAATTTTATCATCTTCATCTCTTAGAAATCAATCGATTTCTTTTGTTTTAATATTTTGGATTTTCGTGGATTGAGGAAGGGAAACCACTTAGAAGTTTTGAGGCATTTGAAATAAATATTACACTTGACCTAATGGAATACTTGTTTGCAAGGGAGATGAATTCTCAATAGTGGGGCCATGTTACTTCCTGGATCAAGGGTTGAGGCTGGTTGAGGTGGCATCCTTTTTGGATCTTCTTAGAATATTTCCAGTCAAACTGTTGAACCTTGCAATTTTCTCAGATTTCACAATAGATATGCAAAGATCTTGAGAGAATTTAAAGGGTGTTATTAACATATGTGTTTAGTCCACACAGTTTAATGCCTTGGGCATCTATTCAATCTCGCTGCTGGCATGACAAAACAGAGAAAATGGACCTTTGATATAAATAAGGGAGCCGTAAACCATGTTTATAAAATGGTTGGTGGAAAAAGAATTTTAGGAGAGCATCATAGAACATATAAATGTAAGCAAGAAAAGATATATATTTGCATCCATATAGATAAGCAATTTGAAATGAGAAAATCCCAAACAGGGAAAGGAGAACACCTAAAATATGAAAGTTATGTCAACCGGTTCTCAAAAATAAAGTAGGACAATATGGTTAGAAGAATAGTTCTGGATCATCACTAATCTCCAACATCTCAAATTACAAGGAGCTATGAGTAAAATTCATGACTTTTTTTCATCCTTAAGCTATGACAATAAAGATTTAGAAAAACAGAGGAAAAAACTTGAAATAATGCAGAATTATGATAAGAGGATTGTAGCATGTGGTAATCAAGGAGAAAAAAGAGACATTGAATTCAAAAAATGATTCATTGTTCTGCAAATCAATCTATTTGCAGTTGACTCACATCTATGATCTGCCAACTTTTGGAACAAGCTAGCTTGATTATCTGCATTACTTTGTATTGCTGGAAAAATTAAGAAAACTTGCATGAACAACTTGCTCTGTTAAATATTGTGGCTGTGGAAAACCATATCTTTAGACTTACGCTTTCTTAGAATTGCCTTCTTGAAGTTGGGTTGTCAAAATTTAGAATTTAAAAAAATGTTTTCCTCATCTTTTAAGCTTTATTTTGTTCTTTGTTTGGAAATATCTATACTTGAGACATTCTATTTTGATATTTCTTGAAGTAATATTCCTTTTGAGAGAATACTGGCTCCTAGATAAGTGAATGCTAGAATAAAATGAACAAGTTCTATCTCTAAGTCTGCATGCCATGGCTAGATATAGATTTGATTGTGCACTTTCTGCAAATGAGAAGTGGTATTATTTTATTGGTTCAGAGAAGGATCAAACCATTAGTAAGAGCAGTTTTCATTTTGATTCTTAGGCTGTTATCCTTTCTTATTTTTCTTTAGTGGTCTACTTTGGTCAAGTTTTATAACTTCATTCCATTTTGAAACTGAATTCCTGCATATCTTCACAAAGCCTAGGTCATGTATGCATACATATAATATATGCAATAGCTAACAATATAATTTACCAATTCCTTTGTAAATGTCCATAATTATTGCTAAAATTTGAGCTTATCTTGTTACTATCTTAGAATTCAATACCTTTATGTTATTTTATGCGTAGGTCAAATGTTCATGACCAAAATCATGCAGTAAGACCAGCCATAATTACAAAGGGAAATTCTTCTTGTGCACCTCCCTCAGGCTTAGGTACATTTCGGGTCTCAACTAAATCTGCTTTGCATAGCCACTGTACTTAAGATAGCTGGAATAAAATTCAAATCTAAATAGTCAGATTGTTGGTGGCTCTAATTGTCACAAGCTCCTTTTTTCAACAGTATCTTCATCAATTCCTCTTGCCCAGTGGGGTAAGAAAAAGCCACCAAAGCATCAATGGTAAAAAAGAACAAACTTAGTACCACTAGTTTCAAATGGCTACAATTTATTGGAGAGGTTTTCAAATCCTGAGTCAGTTGCCAAACCCAATTCAATTGTAAGGAGCGGTCAAGGTTTTCTAAGACACTCTTCTGCAAATAATGTTCTCCAACAGAGCAAATTGACATCTAAAAAGATCTCTTCTTTGGCTACATTTTGTGAAATTGAGGAATCAGGAGTTGGTGATAAGTTTAAGGACAAGAATAAGAAACAAGTAGATGCAGATGAAAAAAATGCACCTCTTTATCAAAATGTTGAATTGTTCGCATTGCTTCCAAAGAAGACAAAAACTGTCACTAAAGAAGAAAGTGGGAGGTCTAGCACTCGCCTTAGAGTGAATGCTCCTCCAAGTGAAAAGCCTGAAAGTCCTACAACAACAAATTATCTGAAAAAGACAAAATCTGACATTGACAAATGGGCATGGTGAGCAGTGTTATATATATAGAATTCTAGTTTTTCATGATTAAATGACCAAGAATCATTGAAAAGAAATGGCTATTATATGAGCATGAGTGATTGTATCCTATTGGTTTCTTCAGTAAGATAGGTCAACATCCAAAAAAGAAATCTCCTTTGGATCGAAAGCTTGTTACACGGCCAAGCCATCATGTGAATGATAGATTGTCAGACTGTATAGGCATGCTGTTTTTATACCCTCAAAATTGAATATTTTCTTTTTGTGGATCTTCAGAATCATTTCTGTATGGTGGAATGTGATGTTAACATTTGGCTGGCGATATTGTAGCAGAATTGATTGATGATCATGAGGAACTGGTGGCAGCTGCAAATGCTGCTATTAATATAAGTGGTATGATTTCCAGTATTGTTGGATTAGGATCAGAGAATTGGCAATAGCTCAGAACTCAGAATTTTTGATACATAGCTAGACTGAATTTGAAAATGTTAATTGTTATGATCCAAGATTTTGTTAAAATTTTCTTTCGTCCAGAAGAAAGTAAAATCCTTATATGAGATTATGTTTCAATTCCTAATTTTCTCAATAGAGTTAGTTTCATTGAAAATTTTGAGGAAGTTTCATCTAATTATTGTAACATGGTCTCTGACATTAATACAGTCATAATTTGACTAAGTTTCTGAAAGTCAAATCTATTGTTTAGGATAATTCTGTTTGCAATTTTTTGTTTGACCTATTAGTACTTGTGGCAGATGTTGCATGCCAGGGAACCTTTTGGAAGCAAGTGGAACCCTTTTTTGCATTTCTCATTCAGGATGACCTAGATTTTCTCAATCAACTGGTAACTGCTGCCAATACATATATTCAAGGGTTACATTTTGAAAACTCACATAATTATATTGTTTCCTTTGATTGGATTCTTTTTTTGGTTAATGTGCACGATATATATGGGATTGGTTCATGCAGGTAAGAGAGGTAGAGGGTGTAGATGCAACAGTGGTGGGTCTTGGTAGTAATCAAACTAGAAAGGTGCAAGACAACTTCATTCATGTAACATTTTAATTTTATTATACATGAGATTCTGAGTTTAGGAGACAATTTAGAGTCTTGAAAATGACTCATTTACTTGATTAAATATTGTTTATTAAGTGTCAAGGTTGAGGGTGAATGTTGTTCATAGTTGTAGAGGTTTTGCAGGTTTGCAATTGCCTTTGATTTGTTAATATAGGTATCATGTAAAGATTATTTTTTCTTAGGATCTTTTTATTGCTTTAGTTTGACAAACAGTTTCTCTTTTGTCAGGGAGATTTTATCTACAGTACCCTGCCGAAAAACCCAAGTCCAATTATTTCAAGTAAGAAAAGAAGTTTTTTGAATGAGTGTTTGGATAGTGAGTCCTTGAGGCCTTCTAGAAAATTGAGTGCAATAGAAGAAATTGAGAGACCTGGAAAATTTAGATGTTTTGACAGGATGCTTCCACTTTCTCAAAGAATCCTTTCAGCTTTAATTGCTAAAGAAGATTTTGGGGAAGTAAAAAGAAGTTTCTATGATGGACCACAAGCTGACTACATTCAGTACACAAATAATGGTTCTTCTTTTGGCAATTGTAGTCATATTAAAAGTGAGACTAAAAATGCAAGGAAACAGGAATCAGAGATAGAGCAAGGCATTAAGATGAAAAATGGGAAGCATCACATGTTGGATTGTTGTAATGACAATAGTCATTTTGTTAATGAGCATCAGGATAATATGGCAAAAAATATTTACAGTGATGGTTTTAGGCAAGATGATATTGTAGTGCACTCAGAGGTTTTAGGTTTTAATAAAGAGTTTAGAGGCTTGGACAAACAATATAGACATGTAGTGAAAAAAGGAAAATTTGATTTGCAATCCAATTGTCAGACATTAAGATTAATTTCAGGCAATGTTGCATCTGACATTCAATACCAAGATATGGATTTGGATGAGCAAATTTTATTGGAACTCCAAAGCATTAGATTAAGTCCAAAACCATTGGTATCATTTCTAATCTAACACTATCTCTATCATTGTCTGTGAAATTTTTTGGATTATTTTATATGTAAAAAATACTTGCCTTAGGTTTTTAGTTTCCTCTATGATATTCTTTTGATACATTACAATATCCCTTGTTCAGCTAGATCTAGCACAAAAGGAAGATGAGAAAATAAAAGCATATATTTGCAAGCTTGAAGATGAGATCCAACAACAGGTAATTTTCATCAAATTCGTTAAAAGTACATCAATATCCTCTCTTATTTCTCGCTTTCCTCAAAGTTGATAAATATAAGTTATAAACAGTGATGATAAAGTGGATATATATATCCATGAGAAATGAAAGAGTCCTTTAGACAAAGGGTAATTTTCAATATTAGTATGATTGATTTCATTGCCCTACACCTTAAGTGTATTTTGCTTTGATATATAATGGCAGTTCTTTTTATGATCTTAATAAAGAGAGGTACTAGTGGATATTCACTCTTTATGTGTATAATACTGTAGTTTGTGAAAAAATAAGTAACTTATTATCCTTTGTTGCATCTCTAGGTATCCCAAAACAAGCACCATCTTCACAGACTAGAAAAGGCTGTCCTTAAAGGATTGGAAGTTGAAGAAAGGTAAATAGATTTTTGCTACAATAGATGTTCATTCAATAACATCGATATTGGTGTCTTCACCTTATTAGTTTGACATTTTTTTGGCTAAGCAGTAGTTTGCAATCATTATAGTTAAGCTTATCATTAGGCATGGATATATGCTTTGTATTGCTTCTACATTCTGTAATTTTTAATACAGTGTTGAACAAAAATTGCACCTTAATTGTATGGAATTTTTTTTGGTTGGTTTCTATTTTTCTAGAGTACCTAATATTTTCTGGTTTATTAATGATGTTTTCAGAGAGTGTGAAGCTTTGTGCATGAACAAGCTAGTGGAATCAGCATATGATAGGCACATGGTACGCACTCTAAGATAATCTCAACTAATATTTGGTTTGGTATTAGATATTAGCCTCTTATGCACACTGATTCTAGAGATTTATGCCAATCTTTTCAACATAGCCTATACATATATTTAAGGTTTCAAATTGTACATAATTCTTTGTATGATACTTTGATGCTTATTCTTTCTTTTCTTTTCTTGAAAGTAGTTCTTTGTTTAACAATTGAGAGTTTTACATAATCTTTCTTTCAATAGAATTATCAAAATCATTAACTTTATAGGATAAAATTTATGCTATAATGACTTGGAAAAATTCCAGAAAGCACGAATAATATATAGATGACTTAGCACTGCCTCTTTATGTGTGATTTACTTAATGAATGGAGTAACACTTAATGGCACTTCTATATAAACTATGGGACCAGTAGTGATACTTAAACATACCATCTTCAAATGACTGTAGTATTTAGCATTAGTTGCCAGTTCAGGTTTGAATCTTGTTTTGTGTTCACAGATTCGATTCATTGAAGAGGCAAATTGTTTTTGTGGGTTAGCGCCATTTTTTAATGTTTGGCTATAGAAAACATATACATATATGCATGTATGTTCTTACCACCAAGTCAATGATAGCCATAGATAATAAAATATTAAACCCTCCACAATTTTACAAGGGCTCTCACCAAATTTATCATTATGTGATGTCTGCTTCTTTCCTAGAATCACAATTACAAGTTAGGGTTAGGGTTAGGTTACATCTTTACCAAGTAAAATATCTTCTTGAATCATACGGTCCTAGCTTTGGATCCCACAATCATAACCAAGGAACACACATACACATACTTCCAAGTATTAGGGTTAGGTAATAACACATTATTCTTATAATATCTATATTATTGTTTAAACATATTGGGGTTTGGAGGGAAGGTACATGATAGGTCTGCCCAAAGCGATCTCTACACTAAGCGCAAGAGTGGACACCCACTCTCTTGGTCTTGGCGGGCAGGCAACATGGACATCGACCGAGGTGGCCTACTTAGTGGGATGCTTGTAATTTCTTTCTCTACATGTGCCTCATCCTTCCAAGGTCAATGGCCATCATTATAGAAATGAAGAGGAGGTTGTAAAGGGCTTTTTTGACTGTCCTATCTAAGAGAAGATCTTTTCCCTCTTGGCCCCAAGGGAAGGTAAAATGGACATCCATAGGGTGGCCTAATTAGATAGCAATCTTATAATTCCCCTCTTTCACCTCCTACCTTCCATATCATTTGGTGGTTTCAAACAGTTTCATCATGACATACATTTCACATTCAATCATAATTAAGGGATAATTATTGAGCAACAATGCATAAGCTAAATATATACCACAAGAGAAGTTGTTAAGATTATTAAATGCTTGGTAAAACCGATTTGAAATGCGTATAAGCCTGTTGTGCTCAAGTTGACCTGAATGCTACCCACTGATGATAAGACTTTATTTTATGTGTTGATGGAATCACTGGTGCCTGATCTTATGTCTGCTTGCTTCCTCAAATCAGAATGCTTGCTCATTCAATGTAATCTGGGAAATAATTGCTTGTATGTTAGATGCAACAGCCAAGTCGAACACTATTTTGACGTATGGCACTTTCATTGTGGAATCCTAGAAGGGTAGTTTTACTTATTTCCATTAACTTCGTCTGTTGTTCAGCTTCAAATTTTGTATCCTGGGTTTTAGCCTGGTGAGCTTTGCAGTGAAATGGTTGGTTTCTATCATCAGTTGTGTGGAATAATTTGATAATCAATAAAATAGTTAAATAGATGTTCATAGTGTATTAGTAAATTTTTCCAAATTCAAATTTTCTTCCAACTTTAATATACACTTTTTTTACATATTTAGAACTCAATTGTGGTCTATCTTATTCAATTGCAAATCAATTGATCTTTATGGTGTGCTTTTATTTATTGATGATTCTATATTTCATATTTTTGTTATGGAAAATTGTGTATATTAAGTGGGCATCATGTGGAGACTGGACAGGGTTTCAAATTTCAAGAAAACATTCTTAAATTAAAACTAACTGTAATGTCATGTAGATATATTAAATGTGACTGTGTTAGGTACTACAAAATTACTTTTAATTGCTACTTGTAGCAGCATAAAAGATTTTAGAAAATTATCATGGAGAAATAATTATCTATATTTATTATTAGGTCTTCATACGAGAGATGTTTTTTTCACAGGGATTGTGAGGCACCAATGCATTTGGTGGTAAGCGTGGAAGAAAAAAAGTTACAAAGAAAGCTGCTGTGGATTTTGTCAAACAAGCACTGTCTAAGTGTAGAATGTTTGAAGAGACTGGCAAGACCTACTTTTCAGATACACCTTTAGAAAAAAGAATGTTTTCAATATCCTCAAAGAAGATGGCTAAAAAATTAGGTGGGTATGCTGTCAAAGGAAACACTTCAAATATGCTTGCTGACAATGCTTATGCTCTCTCAGATATCAAAGCATCAGGTGTTGTACATGTGTCCTGAATTTTGCCATTTCATTCTAGAATAAGGGGGATATTCTCTACCAATGCTTGTAGTTGTTATCTCATTATTAATGGCATAAAAATGATTAACGTATACATATGTTACGGAAAAATATTTAATTACAATTATTATGCATTAAAAGCTCTCAGAGTCTTGTTACCATTCTGTGAAATCATATTTTTAAAATGGCCACAGACTGTGGATCAAGTGTGACATTTCTAACTTTTATGAGTAACATAAATGCATTCTATCATTGTTGTCTTTACAGTTAATCCTACCATCCCTTCAAAGAAAGGTGCACATTTTGTTGACCAACATACAGAGAAGCTGAAGAATCAAGATAAAAAATTATGTAACCCAATGCAAAGGGCGGCTTCTTATCTAGAGAAAACTATTGTGAAAGATAAGGTGCAGTCAACATTTTGTAGAAAGAGAGCACTGCCACTTGAAGAAATTAATGGTAGTGGCATTCTGAGGGAGACAACCACTCTTGAAGCTACTCTACTTGTGGGGGCTAAAAGAAAACACATTAAAATAGATAGAGAAGGCCAGGTGCAGACCAAAGTGATCTTAACCAAATCTAGTTCCACTCGGAGTGGTCGGCCTGATCTGGGCAAAGCCAAGATTGAGAGGAAAAGCAAACTTAAACCACGACAAAAGACTGCTTAGTTGTCAGCTGCAGAAAATGGCTTTCTTAATAAGCCGACTGAAGTAAAAAAGCCCAAGGTTGAGAGGGAAACCAAACTTGAACTACTGCAAAAGACTTCTCAGTTGTCAACTTGTAGGAATAGCCTTCTTGGGAAGTCAACTGAAGCCAAAAACCTTATGTCACCTGTAAATAATTGTGAAAAAACTAGTGAAAAAATTGTTAAATTGAAAGATGATTTTCCTTCATCACAAATCTCCATTGCTGAAGATGATGGATTTCATGATAATTCCCCTGTACCTTTGTCACATTTAGTACCTTATATGGAGGACTTTGATTTGGAGTTTGGAGACCAAGATCTGAGTTATTTGTTGAATTTTGAGGATGATGGCTTGCTAGATGCTGCCAATGATCTTATAGGTCTTGTTGTTCGAGTGGATGATCAAGTAGACCTGAACATATTCCATTGCTGATGATGGAGCCCGTGATAACAACCCTCCAGATTTGTCGCATATGCAACAACCAAGTTTGGAAAACTTTGATATGGGAGGCTAAGATTTGAGTGCTTGGTTGAACCTTGAGGATGATGACTTGCTAGATGCTACCAGTGATCTTATGGGTCTTGCTATACCAATGGACGATCTAGCAGACGTAAACATATTCCAAGAACAAGATGGAGCTACTATAGTGTATGACTTAAAACTTGAAGCTGTCAAAAGAAGAACTAGTCAGAAGCTGATCAATAACACAAGTTATCTTTGTTTTGGATACTTGAATTACACTAGAAAAGTTAATTGTTATTGAAGATCTCTTGGTTGGGAGAAAACTTGATTTTAGCCATCACAGGAACTGCTTCTGTTCTAAGCAAAAAATTGTTACTGCACCGAACTTGGCTATGATCTATACAAGAATTTTTTTTCTAAATCAAAGCTTATGATGAGAGTTCCTTCCTGATTAATGTTTTCAAACAAGATCAAGAGGCAAAGGGGATAGTACAATCATTCTTTGTCATAAAAAAATGATGTTCATGATTTTTGATATGGTCATCTCTTACAAGCTCCATGCATTTAAACTCAGATTGTTTATAGGCTAAAATCTCACAATTTGTGTAATGGATTCTTCTGGCCTGTGCTCAGAAGTCATGTACTATATATTTTCTATCTGACTGGTTCAATTTCAGGCCAAATTTCATGCGAAAGTTCCATAGTTACACTGCCATGGGGGATGGGGGGACAAGTTTTCGGGATGGGGGACAGAGGGACCTTACTTTGGGGATGGTGGGGGGATGGCAGCGGGGAATAGGAGAGGGGGTATATATATATGCATATGGTACTTAAAATGCTAGTTATGAAAATATGTATTGCAATATAAGCTATAAAGATGTAAAAAAGTAAATAATTGAACATTGCATTGAATTGGAACATCGAACATTTAACATAAATAATCAAATTTGTAAATAGTCAACACCGGGATGTCCCCCATCCTCAGTGGAGGTTGTGGAATCTGGTGTCGCTGCTGCGGATGGGGGGTTGGAGTCCCCAAGTCCCCTACCCAATGAAGTCTCTGGGACGTGGGACAAAAGTGGGGGGGGGGGGAGTGATGTGTCTCCGTGTTACTATGTGCGAAACTGACTTGGAATTTATTTTTCTGTAGATGCTCAGATGTACTTTCCTTCTCCATAATAAATCAATTTTTGTAACAATTGAGTGAGTCTGTTCACCTTTGAATTCCAAATTCAACTCTAGTACTGGTTCAGGAAAAACATTCCACTTATGATTCTTCCAATTTGTATCTTTACTAAATCTGCTAAATTTGTAACTAGGCGACTTTGCAGTCCTAACTTTTGAAATTTTATTTTTGACAGCATTAACAATAGCAGTCAATCATAATAAGAGCAGAAATTCAATGACAAATTTTTTGGTTTTATGTTAATGCATATATTATAGCCAAACCAATCTAAAGTTTCCAGCATCCTTCAAGAAAATGCTATTTTGTATTAAGTCAAGAAGCTTTGTTTCTAGACGTGGCAAGCTTCCAATTCATTGCTTGTTGATATATGAATCTATAGCTTCCACATTAATACCCAATCCATTTTTCTTCATGATTGTTGCAGTTCTCAGGAACTGTGCAATACGTGTTCATATGCTCAGGTCAATATATAATGGTAAGGTGTGTTCTCAACTATTCAGGAGCAGTTTAATGGGAGCTTACTGATTGTTTTCTTGTTTTTGTAGGTTTATCATTCTGTAATTATCTGAGCTGATATAGCAATTTCTAGTGTCAATTTATATTGGTTCATCAGTAATTTTCTCTCTTTATAATTTTAGTGAGTACTTATAAATGTTATGTGCTATTTGCTATTTGCTAGGGGGTGTGTCTGAGCTGATATAGAAGTTTGTAGTGCCAATTTGTATTGGTCAATCATTAATTTTTTCTATTTATAACTTTAGTGAGTACTTTTAAGTGTTATGTTTTTAATTGCTAAAACAATTCATAAATCAATTTGGGGGGTGAGGTGGGGGATCATAAACTTTTAGGTTTTGCAGTGTTATATATGTGCACATTGAGCACTAAGTACCTAATCTCAATAGAGTTCGGTATGGAACTATTGTCAGATTAAACTCGTAACTGTATTTTAGATGTTAGGCTATTTTGGTTGAACCATCCATTTCAAAATACTTTAATATTAATTCCCTGAATAATTTAAAACTGCGATATGTCGTACATTCTTTTTGCAAGTTTAGAATACGTATCTCCTCTTCTCAATCATAAGTGGTTCCATTTTTTAGTTGGATAATCTCATTTCCCGAAATATATCTAATTGTGCATAGATGTGGGCATGATGTTGAGGCAACAAATAAGATGTTGCTATTGTTGTAAGCTTCGTAATGAATTGAAGTGGTGCTCTCATAAATCGGATATCCGTAATTAGTAAGCTACCTCAATTATTACAGCTATGGATTGGATAGCAAAATGTGATATTCTACTGCAGGATTATTAACCGAAGATAACCGAATAAATATAACATTCAAATATTTTTGGATTTAAGTTGTTTAGGTTCAGTTATTCATATCAAAATATTCCAACATTGATGCACTGAGCTTTAGTTGGAAGTTGGTGTGCACTATGATGCAGACTCTTTTTACAAGATTCACTAACAGAAGAAAACTGAGAAAATATAATTTTCAAGAGTTTGGGGATTTAAGCTGCTTAGATTCAGCCATCCATATCGAGATGTTGCAGCATTGATTGCTCATTCTTATCTCTTAAATAATATCATTAAAAGATGAAGAGGATTGGAATTCCTGAAAGTGGCCTTTGAGTTGAAGAAGACAGAAGGCTTAGCCTGTCTCAACGCAATAATATGCGGAAGCTACCAGGACGAGTAAGAAATATGAATTTATGCTTGTTAAATAAATAATTTTTCTAAATGGGTAGTACTTAGAATAAAGTAAATAACGTGTTAATAGAAGATATGTAACAAAATGTATGAAGCAGTTTATATATTTATTCAGATAATATCTATATTAAATATGTCGATCAAGATATTGATGGACGTATTTAATATAGATATTATCTGAATAAATATATAAGCTAGTAGCAACCACACATATGACATACATGGATGATAACTATAATTTCTATATATAAGATTTTAGACAATATTTTGGTGAAATACATATTAATAAAAATAAATGTATTTAAACAATATTTATTTTTCGTCATTTTTTGGACATTGGTAAAAATAAATACATATGAATAAAAATAAAAGCATTTGAACAATATTTTAATTTTGTTTAAATTAATTGGAAACATAGTATATGATAATTATACGAACAAAATGCATATTTAGGTATAATTGAGTATTACTTTGAAGACATATATGGTAAGTAAAATTATAACATTTTACAATAGTATAATTCAAATTTTCATTTACATTTTAATTACAAATATTTATATATTTTATAATAGAGTATATTTTGGAGGACATATATAAGTAAAATTGAAATATTTTTCCATATTATTATCTGAAATATAAACTAAATCTATAATTATTGATCATTTTTAAGAATATAATATTAAAGCATCTACACAAATCACATTCATCAATCTAAACCATTATGCAAGGATTGAAGTTGAAGCAAAAATAATTAAAGTAACATATGCAATAGTTCATAATTAACCATATGAATTGTTTGATTCAAAAAGTTTGGAATAGTCGTACAACCATTACCATATCAATTATAAACCATAACAAATTTCATAGATCAAATTAACAAATTTGATAGGTCAAACTATGTAGCTTATTGATACAATTTAGGAGTTTATAAATGTTTTAAATAATTATTATTTAGAAGTTTGGTGATATTACAAGTCACAATGATCAATCTAAACCATTACAGAAAGCTTGGAGTTTAAGGCATACTAATTATTTGATTCAGAATAGTTGAAAAAGTTCTACAACCATAAGCATATAAATTATAGAGCATAACAAATCATAGGTCAAACCTTTTAGTTTATATCACAATTGAAGAGTTCAGAAATGGTTGAAATAACTCTCATTTAAAAGTTTTGTGCTGACAAAGTGGAAATTACGTAAAGAGCACTTCATTGTAATGGTGCAAATACATTGCATATTCTTTAGTGATTAGAATAGTATCACGACCTTTATTATGCAATTGATCATGATATACTTCTTCCATAAAACTTGTGAAGACAACCACCTTTGTATATGTTTCCTTAACCTTGTGTGCAACATCTTTCATCCTCATTATTTTTATCTCTTCAACGTAATCAATGGATAATGCAGTGTTTTCAATAGCTTGAAGAATTTTAGAGTGCAACACTGTAAAATTGACATTGTGCATTTATCAATGGGTGTTTCATCAAATGGAGTAGAGTTGACTGAGATGTTTGGACTTGCATCAACAATTTCAAATTCATTGTCTGA
Source organism: Cupressus sempervirens (assembly GCA_028749045.1). Classification (NCBI taxonomy): domain Eukaryota; kingdom Viridiplantae; phylum Streptophyta; class Pinopsida; order Cupressales; family Cupressaceae; genus Cupressus; species Cupressus sempervirens. The sequence continues at coordinate 834,878,507 of CM053793.1, forward strand.
TAGATCCATAGAGAAAAGTGTTACCTAAGAATCAAACAAAATCAAATCAATGTTAGTATATATAATTTAAGATAATTTAAATTTGAACATCAATAGGAAAAAACAATTTCTAGTTTTTCAATTTTGTGTACTTATATATACATGCAAGTTTATATACCATTTTAAAGTCATTATTATTTGAACTTATATAATGGACCAATATATTGTAATTAAAGAAATATCAAAAATAAAATGAATACCTTAATATTCTTCTAAACATTTGAGTCTATTTTCTTTAGCTTTTCTTTTGGAAAGTTGTATGCCATTTTTCATTTTCTCGTAATGGTCATATGTGAATGGTGGCGTTATTCTAAGACTTTGTAAAGACTTCACACGAGATATTGCCACAAATGTCAAATCTATTCTCTCTCTTGGACCTATATCAATTGTAGCTTTTGAGAGAGTTAGTCCTTGTGATTTATGAATGGTCAATGCCCATGCCAATCTTAAAGGTAGTTGAAGAGTTCCACCCCTTTGTATTGGTATTATTGGGACTATATTTGGTTGATAATCTTGAAAAGGTAATCCAAAGCAATTATCAAATTCAACCAATACATATGTTGGTGGCTCTATTGGTTTACTTTCTGGCTTGTAGATAATCTTTCTAATATACCCTAATGCTCCATTTACAAGACCTGCCTCTACCCAAAGATTTATAGTCAATATCACTCTTGAATTGTTACTGATTAATAATTCAATCTCAAGTTCTCCATTTGAGCAATCTTCTATTGCATTCAAACTTCCTACTTTTGTTGCAAGACTTCATGCAAAAAGATGCTTCAATGAATGTAACATTATCTTTGTTATGGTTATAAACATTGTCATTTGTGGAGAAGAAATGGACACAATTTTGAAACTCATCATTTGTTGAAGCATTTAAATTGATAGGAGTTCTCATCATAAGTAATTTCTAGTCTTCAATTTGTGGGTCAGCATCTCTTAAGATTTGTTAGAAGTTGACGAAATCTTTTTTGTTCAATGTTTCCCCCCTCTTGTCTAAAAATCTTATGTAAAGTTACCATAGGTTTCAATTCCTTCCACAATAATTTTTTTCATCTTTTGCTATCATATGCAGATCTGTCACTCACTGGAGGCAATTGACCCAAGTCTCAGACAAAAGTCATAGATATACCTAAACAAATTTAAAATAATTTTTTTTATAAGTTGTTCTGAATTTATAATGTGTTTAATATTTATATATTGTACTAAATATGGCATAATATGATAACATGTACTAATAGAATTGAAAATATACTTGCAAATATTTTTTTAGAATTTTGTGGAAATGTTTGCCTTAATCTTGAATCTATGTTTTCCAACATAGTCTAACCAATGAAGCTCATTTCATCAATCAATATGTATTCAAGATATGTTTCATTTCCTCTTGGAAACTTGCAAGACGTGATCCTTCTAGTTGTGAAAAATCTCTTACTGGTATTCTTAGCTTTGAGTGAATAGTGAAAGCTCCAATATTAAATGTTGCAACTCCTATTGGTGCTAGTAAAAAAAGGGGAGAAGGACCCAAAAAACATGCATTTTGAAGGGCTTCATGAATGACACCAATCCAATATGACTTTCCTATTCATGTTCTTCCTTGAATTATAATGAACAATGCGCCTCTATCTTCATTGGTATGGTAGTGTGTCATAACTATGTTTATTGTCTTTGTTGTTTATTGCTAAGGGTTGTATAATTGAAGCATTGAGGAATATCATCATATATGAGACATCCATTTTCCTTCATATTTTAATGAAATTGACTGCTCTCATTGTACACTCCTCACCTTGATATTCAGTAGACCAATTTGTATTGTTATCAATGTCTCTTCTTCCTAACATATTTGTTTCTAATACTTGCATATTTTGACCATTGTGAAGTCTAGATATGATTTCCCATTCATTCTCTATAGTATTACTTGCAATAGCTTCATCTTCTTCAATATTTGAACCATTAAAATTTTCATTTTCCTCTATAATTGCTTTTCTTTGTACATGCCAAGCATTATAATTAAATGAGTCCCACTTTTCTACTATGGAGTCAATATCCACACCAATATCCCTTTCTATGTCACAAAATAGTTTGTATAGTAATAACTCTGTAAAACAGAATTCTAACCATTTCTGTGAAGCATGTGGAGGAATGGATGTAAATCTTGGAAAAACTCTAACTAAAGTTGCTTTTTCTCTTGACTCCCATTTATTTTCTCTTTTTCTTTTAGAATTGTCTATCCATGATTTGGTTGCATCAATTAGTGCGATGCCTTCCATGCAAAGAGGCCTTTGTTTATATCCATCAATGAAACATTTTTCTTTGTCATCATTTTTCTCCTCATTACTTAGAGTTATAGATTTGAACATTTCATGTGAGACATTTAGATTGACAAATCTTCTACTAGTCCATGAGCAGAAGCTCTAACAACATGTGACAAGTTTTTTGAGCTCCAATGTCCCTTTCTATCATAGTTTCTATTAGCAGCCTTCTATATGCATGTGTAGCTAAACCATCAGGGTTTTCCATGTTTGAAAGACGCATCAACATCTGGTGGCATGTTTCAAAGATCTTCTCATCTTTTGATGCATACTTTTCTATGTGTTTAATGACTGCATGTTTGGACAAAACAAGTTGCCAATCTATATTTGCTCTCAATAATTGCAATATGTGAGTTCATTCTATCATCATTTCTTGCTGACTCAATTTTTTTTCAGCTATTCCTATGTCTTTGTATAGTTTAGATCTAGTAAGATTCAATAGCCAAGGAGCATGATATCTGAAAATACTATAAGAAGGTGAATGATTAATTATTTCATTAAATAAATAATATGTTGTACTATACAAATACTAATAACTATAATAGTTACTTGCAAACCATCTTTCCTTGCTTTTTGCATAGACATGCACCCTCTCTACAAACTGTGTGATGCTCAACACAATTTAGTATTTGTTCCTAGTCATTGTCAATATCCATATTGGTAAGTTGTGTTGTATTTTTGAGACATGGATTTCGACCAAATTTTTGGAATGCCTACAAGAAAATAAAGATATTTGAGATATGTTCATTATATAAATATAGTTTTAAAATAATATGTTATAGAATAACAAGATATTTTACAGAAAAATAATTTGAAAACACCTGTATATTTCTTTGATGTGGATCTTCTCTAGGATTCTATGCATGAATAATGCGAAGAAAATATTGCTCAGTTGTTCTTCATTCCTCCTCATTTGACTAATCAATATTGTCCATATTGGGAGCACCATTGATCCATCAAAATCCATGTGCATGTGAGAACCTCTATGTTGACATTCATACCTACACCAAAAATCTTTGACATCCATTCCATTCTCTAGAATTTATTTTCTGAATATTGTATGTCTTAAATACATGTAATGTGCAATTATATGAGGATAGCTGATAACATTTTGTTTTCTCCAATTTTGAGCTTCTAACATATTACTTGGGCATGTTCTGGGCATGAGAGCATGTAGACTAGGCCATTGCATATCTGTTGCACTTAAGGTGAAAAATATTGTTGGAGTGCCAATTTGGTGAAGCATGTCTGTCAATTTTGCACGATGTTTAGTCCAGTATCACTATGTTCTCCTTAACATTATTCCAAACCGCATCAAATTATAAGCTAAATGAGATTGTGGCATTAGTTCCATATGCTCATGTAGCACATTGATAGTAATGGACATGCCTTGCATATTTCTTTTCACAAACATGATAGATGAATTATATGCTCGGTGTCTCATTATCATGTTCATCATAAAATATCTAAATCATGGATGTTTACCAAAACTATGATCCCTATCCCAAAATAAATGTTTGACAAATTCACGTAGATGCACATGCCTCATTCGTGGTTCTAACTAGTCACAACTTCCATCAGGGAATAGTATTGGAAATGCCATTCTAGTAAACCTGATGTTACATACTCATTGATAGGAGAAGAACCAATACCAAGCCAATCAATCAATGTTGTTGGTTTTGCATCAGGGTTATTAATCCACAATTGGATTAATTCTATTTTTGTTTGAGCATTTGGTGGTTTTGAAGCCATTGATGTAGTGTGCTCTATTCTATTACCTTCATCAATCTCCAATATAAGACCGACATATGCGACTTCATTGGTATCTGAGTCAAATTCCATTTGTACTATAGTTAATCTACTAAATATATTTTCATATATATTTTCATCTGTATTCCTTGGTAGGTCATTGAGAGCATTTTCATCAATAATAACATCTAAATAAAATTTATCATGCTCTATTTTACATTTTGGTGCTTTGTAAACATGATCTCTATTGACAGTGAAATTATAATTTGTGTCACATTGATTCCTTCTTCTAACAATAATAATGGGCAAATTTTTTATTGTGTGTGGCAATATTTTTGAAACTTGCTGTACATTTTGAGGAAAACTTACGGTGTGACCTTTGTATTTATATTGACCACCTTTTGCATGGGCCACTTGCAGTATTGGGCTTCCACGTGTAATCAACATTTCCTCTACTTATGTCAATTTGAAAAATCCTCTGCTTGTGGTCTAGGATCCATATTATTTGAAGATGAAAATCTATGAATTCATCTTTCTTGTCTACATCTATTGCATATAGGACCTTCAAAATTTCAGGATACTTTGGTTCCAATATATGATTCTTGACAAACATTACTCAGATAATATAAAACATTACAAAATCAAAATATTCTTTAAATTTATTAAAGAAAAATTCATGGAGTCACATTCAAAAGCATTTTGTGGTGACACAACCTATGAAAATGGACCCAGTAACAAAGGTATCAAATAGAGTAATCCAAAAATATTTCAATATAATTTTATGAGGTGTAAAAACCTGATGTGATCGATCTTCTACATATTTTTATCCAAAAATCCTTCTTTCCAAAATCATAGGTCTTACAATAAAAAAATAGTTTTAAAGAGAACAATGACCAAATTGATTCAATCACGCAATCCATATTCTCATCAATTTTGCTTTGAATTTTATTTGGGAAAAGAATTGCAAATGAAGGAGAATAGAATAAATTAGCAAATCAACTTATATGATAAAGTTTTTAAAGTTATATACATATATAACATAGCATAAAATAAAATAACCAGATGATTTGATTCTTGAAAGGAAATATTGTAAAATGATACATTTCAACAAAACTTATTCCAACTAATAAAAAGAAAGAACAAATTCACTAAGTTGTGCGCTCGATTTCTGTGAGGCTATTGTGTGTGAAGAGTTAATGGTAGATTTAACATTTATAAGATTTTTTCAGTATTGACATCTCTAATTTTGTGGAAAAATGATGACGCGCTGCAAGTAGTTGAAGGGATAAAATGGAGAACTGGACTTGTTAGCAACAAGTATTCAATTTTGATCTATAGTTGTAGTTGAAAAATGATGACATAGTGCAAGTTTATGGAGGGTTAAAATAGAGAACTACAGTTGTCATCCTAAAGTGATCATTACAAACTGTCAAACTATAAATGATATTTATCATAGAAAGATCAATGCAAAAGTCAAACTACAGTTTTTATCGATAAGTATTTCTCATTGAATAACTATGGTATTTATCGCATAATCATTAATGCCAAAAATTGTGCAATTAGGTGGATCCAACTTGATGTGCGGCTGGTTGATAGGGTCACATGAAGACAACAAATTGTAGTTGTATCTGATTTTTGCCTCCACATTGGATTTCCCACCATTACTTTTGTCACCAAAATAACTTGTTGTAGCTGAATACAGCTCTGATTATGGCGGCAACTTTGTTTGGGTGTTTGAGCAGGATTCAAAGTAGGTAGAGAAAGATCATGGACACAAAATATCTCATGATCCTTCTTCCATTGTAGGATGACTATCAACATAATAAAGACAAAGATCAATGGGTTTTCCATTTAATCCCTGTAATTGGGTTATATGATGACTTTAAAAATAATAAAAAGTTAAGCTGGACAGATGATTTTCTTTGGAAATATTATATTATAAAAAGAATTATTTCAAGACTATAATTTATTGTATAAACCAAAAAACATTGTGATTTTCTATCATGAAGGAAAAAAATCCACCGTCAATATTGTTCTTTGTATTTGTTTACAATATAGATTTTCTTTGAACACAAAAAGTAATAATTGTAATTTATTATTATAAAGGCAATAAGATCAACAATAAGCAGCATGGTAATAAATTTTTTTATAATAATGATTTTCTTTGAGGGTTTTCTCCCTACCTAGTCTAGTATAGATTTTCTTCAAAAATTTCTTTCCCAAAAATCAAAGGATCCAATAAAAGAAATGTTGGAAATGATTGAAAAGATCATGAATAATTGAACTGGTAAAGAATGTTTTCAGTCATTGTTTAGTCATTGATGTCAAACTTGCTACTTGTATGAATGACAATTGCTTAAGTGATCCAAGTACTATCAATTGGTTGATTGACAAGGAGGTGGCAATCAATAAGATGTAACTAGAGTACCTAGAGAAAGGTTGAAGTTATGATGTTGTAATGAAGTATAAGGATCAACTAAGCCATTTCTGAAATAGTGTATTGATGACATACTCTAAGACACAGAGGATGAACACACTGAGACACATCAAAGATGTAAGGTTTAACTAAGTCATTTGTAAAGCTTAAGTAAGTTCATTGGAGAGAGCCGAGCAAGCTAGTTAGAGCTGAGCAGATTCTCAGTTGAAGTCGAGCAAGTTCAAATTTAGTGTGTGCCGAGCAGCCTTCAAGTGTCGATTGAAGATCAAGTGCCGAGCAAGATACAAGTGCTGAGAAAGATACAGGTACCGAGCAAGATACAGGAGGCGAGTCTTCAAGTTTCGAGAAAATAAAAAATGCTATAGGTGCCGAGCACTAGTAAAATAACAATAGAAATCGAGTAACGTAGAAGGAGCCAAGCATCAGTAATCCAATGATGCCAAGTTGCTACATTATTTGTTAAGTCAAAGATTCTCTAGATCAGTGATAATAAGTTTGTTACATCAAATTTTGTGAATTAGTTGGATGATAAGGATGACGAGTAGATGTCACAAAATTCTATGTAAACCATGCAAACCAATTCAAGGCGCAGGCTGGTGGACTTATCATGAAGTTTCTAGAAGAAACAATTTGGAGGGAAAACAATACCATTTTCTCAAGATCAAATTAAGATTTGAGCGGGAAATGAAGAACAAAACTTCTTTATAAGGAGTTACAAGTTAGAGATCAAGTGCGCATGCATGAGAGGGAGTTGGTCTTAAGTGTGGTCATGCAAAGAAGCCAAGAAGAGTAAGAATAGAGCATCAAGGCTCTGAATTGATCAAGTGACCATAGAGAGCATTGGCATAACAAGTGGAAGAACTCAAGGAGACAGATCTTGAAGGGTGAACAAGCTGTCAGCATTACAAGGGAGGAAAGCCAAGCAAAGAAAAGGACTGAAGAGCAATCTTAAATCTGCAAGGTTGAAGTTGCAATCTGTATCATGTCAAAACCCTTCTAATACTTTCTTACCATTGTATTAGATATTAAAATCCTACACTGCTAGGTTAGATTAACAGTTAGGTGGATAAGCCTCAGGAGAAGGATAAAGAGATCCTCAAGAGAAGGATAAAGAGATCCTTAGGAGAAGGATAAGAGATCCTTAGCAGGAGGATAGGAGATCCTTAAAGAGGGATGAAAGATTCTTTTGAGAAGGTGACTGTAAATCCTATGGACTTGGGTGAGCCTAACAGCTCTATGTAAATCCTTTAAAAAGGTGACATTCCAAGTTGAATGTTCTTAAGTCCTCTAACAAGGCACACTCCTAATAGGGTGTAGAAATCCTTTAACAGGGTCACATTTAACAATGTGTTGTAGCCTTTAACAGGGCATGCCATCAGAAGTGGTTGAAATCAATTGCGTAGTTATTTTGTGGGCATCATCCCCACCATATTTTTACCTTCTTATTCCTGGATGATTTTTGGGTCATCAAAATCCTTAGTGTTATGGTGTGATGCATGTTTTCTTTCATGGTTGTTTAATGTTTAATTGCATGCATGATAATTTTAATTATGTGCCAATAAGGATTAGAAGAAAAATTTGTATTGGACATCATTGGACCTTGGATAACTGATTCACACCCCCTCTCAGTTATTCTAAAGAATTCTAACGATTGGTATCAGAGCTCACTACTGATTTGTTTCAAGGTACTACCAGCTGAAAGATCAAGATGTCCAAGAGAGAAGTTCCCAAGCTGAACAAAGACAACTTTGCTGCATGGCAAAGTCTAATGAAGCTACACCTCAGATCAATAGGTGAAAATGCACAGAACTCAATCACAGTTGATCATGTGGACCCTGCAAGACCCCTCACTGCAGATGACATGAGCAAGAAAAAGGAGCACAATCAAGTAATGTTAGATATTGCTTCAGCACTAAGCTATGCCGAGTACAATGACATCAAAGGATGTGATACTGCATATCAGATGTGGAAAACATTGTCAAGAATCTATGGAGGAGATGATATTTCAAAGAGAGCCAAAAGAGAGATCCTAAGAGGAAAATTTGATGATATGAAAATGGAAGGAGAGAATGCTGCTCAATATAGTGCAATGATGAAAGAAGTTGTAAGTGCAATAAGATGCCTAGGAGGACAGTTAGTAGAAGAAACAGTATGTAACAAATACTTGAGAACTTTGTGTCCTATCTATGCTATAAGAGTATCAGCCATCCAAGAGCTAAGGTGTGTACCAAGCAATGCATTCTCATTTGAAGTGTTAGAAAGGTTAATCTTTCCTTGGATATATATTTTAATTGGGATATTCCAAGGGTCCCTACATGTAGTTTGTCCACTTGTACACATGTGGAGGACATATCATTGTTTGTCCTTTATTCCACATGTAAGGAAAACTCTTGTTTATTTCTTTATTTAGTTTATCCTCCTTAAGAGGATTGTGACACTTTGCACACACCTATTATGAATGTGGCATTCATAGAAATGGGAGTCACAAATGCAACTCCTCTCTCATCTCTATATAAGAGATGCTCCTCCTTCTTTCTTCACAACACTCTTAGCACTTGATGTTATTGTATTGAGCTACTTTTGCTCCAACACTCTCTCTCTCTCTTCTCTAGGCATTTGCCTTTATTCATAATACTCAAAAGGGGTTTTCTTTGCTTTCCCCTTATAAATCCTTGTCTCCATTGTTGAACCATCTTGGTGTATGCTCTTGGAGTTGCTTATCTTATGGTAACATTGTTTCACACTTAACTTACTTGGATTGTTTCTCATTCCTTGCTCAACATTATCATTTCTTACATGGTATCAGAGCTTGGTTATCTAATCCTTGTTTTAAGTTTTGTGGTGAAGGTTGCCATTCATTGGAGCACACCTTATTTGGAGACGTTATTGAGAGAAGAAGTTTGTGTTGTGATTTTAGCTCTTTTTAACAAATCTTGTGTATGCAGGTTTCATATTTTTTATACTAACCCTTTTTGGAAGGCTTGCCGCCAAAGGGTTTTCTTGTAAAGTTTCATATTTTTTACTAACCCTCTTTGGAAGGGTTGTTGCCAAAGGGTTTTCTTGTAAAGCTTCATATTTTTTTTAACTAACCCTCTTTGGAAGGCTTGCCGCCAAAGGGTTTTCTTGGTAAATTTCAAATTTTTTTGTTTTGGACGGCATGCCACCAAAACAAAAAGTATTACATTAGTAAAGTTTTATATAACTCTCTACTTTTTCTTACTTCATTTATAAAAATTTTTTTTTTTAAAAAAAAAATTTCAGTATATTGTGTTTTTTATAAAAATATTGTAAAGCTTCATTTTATAAAAATAAAAAAAATAAATTTTGAATTTTATCGGGCGGCCGCGCCACCCCCATGCTACCGCGCGCAACTGCCACTGACTGCAAAGACCCCGCGCCGCCGCGCGCTACCAGTCTGTGCGACAGTGAAGAGGGCGACGCCCTCTTCCCGACGAAGTCTGTGCGAAGTCTGCCCTTACGCCCTCTGCAACTCTACCCCAGATCTGCAACTCTGCCCTCTGCGCCACCAGTTTGCAACGCCGCTCGCAATATAACCCCTGACCACCGCTTCCGCCGCCCCCATAACCCTAAGGGCAAACCTTTCCGCGCGGCCCGCGTCCAGGCCACGCGGCAACCGTCGCCTGCGCGGGCAGAGCCCGCATCCTCATCCAAAACGCATTTTTTTTTAATTTCTCTAACGACCGACCAGGGCCGCCGTTTGGCCACGCGACAGCCACCGCCCGAGCTCCGCTCCCCCTTCTAAACTATTTTTAAATTTTCCCCCTCTTTGCCCACTTTTTTATGTTTTTCAAATTTTGTTTTATTTATTAAAAAATCAAACTCATAAAACCAGTTTTATATTACTATTTTTATTTGTTTAACAAATAAAATTTTTAATGTTCTCTCACACAAATAGTTGAAATTAAAAAATATTCTTAATCTTATATAAAAAAAAAAAACAAAAAAAACCAAATTTTTTTTCAATTAATAAAATTAAAATTATTTTTTTCTCATTTAACATCATTTTTTTTTCAATTAATCTGATTTTCAAATTAAGGAAATTTTTTTTTCTAAAAAAAAAAAAAAAGAACAATTTTTTCTTAATCATGTCAACATTAATTCCAAAAATCAAACTTAATTATTCTAATTATCATTCTTGGAAAACTCATATCTCATTTATTTTTCGTGTTAAACATCTCTTCGAAATAGCCACTGACCCTTCTCTTGAGCCCAGTTCAGTGGCTACTCAAGACGAGAAAGATACTTGGAAAGCTAAAAATGAAGAAGCTTTAGGGTTAATTGGTATTTCCATTATTCCAGATTTATATGTCTTAATTTCTCACTGTTCTAAAGCTCATGATGCATGGTCCATCTTGAAAACCAAGTATGACAGTGGCGATGAATACCCCAAAATACAATTGCAAGATCAACTCGAAGATCTCAGGTATGCAGATTTTAAAAGTATGGATGAATTCTTCTTAAAATTTGACTCTCTTAAAAGTCAAATTATGGCTTTAGGTGTTCAATTAGAGGACATTCGTTTAATTCATCTTATTCTTAAAAAATGTCTTCCTAGACAGTTTCAACAATTTATAACTAATATTCATGCACAGCTTGGTATTCCTACTTTAACTTCTCAGTTAACTTATGTTATTTTTCAAACTTTATTAAGAAAGGAAGAAGCTAAGCTAATTCAGTTTGGTACCCTCAAATCAACTGAACATGCATTTGTGTCTAGAAATTCAGCTAATACTTTTTGTTCCACTAATAATAATTACAAACAATCAAATTCTAATTCAAATAACTCCAACAATAAATTTCATGCCAAATATAATAATAATACCAATCATTCTAATAATACTCGTAATACTAATAATCAAAGGAATCATTCCAATTCCAAACCTCATTGTTCTTATTGTGGCAAAGATGGTCATCTTGTCAATAACTGTTTTAAAAAGCAAAATGATAAAAAACCTATGAATCATAGTAACAATCATCAAACCTCAAACCATAAAAAAGGTAATTCGACTAGTTCTAATCCTCATCATGCTTTTACTTGTAGCTTTAATCTTTGTAGACCTTTAGAATGGATTGTTGATAGTGGTGCATCACAACATGTCACTTCTCATAAAGAAATTTTTGATTCTTTACAACCTGATATTGCTAACATTCCTATTCAATTAGCTAATAATCATACTTGTAAAGTTGAAGGACTAGGTGATGTTACTATTCCTAATGGTAAATTGCATGATGTTTTATATGTACCTGACTTGAAAACTAATCTGCTTTCTATTTCACAGTTATGTCAGAACTATAAAGTTGAATTCTACAAAGATACATGTTATATCATAGATCCTCAAACTCTCAAAGTGGTTGCTCATGCTAAAATGGATAATGAAAATTTTTTTAAATTCCATGAATTTTCTAGTTCACGATATTCTTTACATACTTCTATTGATTTCAATATATGGCATGAAATACTTGGTCATTTAAATTCCGATTATATTACTTTCATGCAAAAGCATAATATGGTTGATGGCTTGCCTCACATTATTCCTTCCAAGATTGCCTGTACAGGTTGTATGAGTGGTAAGATGCATAGGGAGCTTTTTCCAAGTGGAAAATCATGGCGAGCAACTCATAAGTTGCATCTTGTCCATAGTGATCTTTTGGGCCCCATGGAGAATACCTCCATCCAAGGTTCTCGGTATGCACTTACCTTTGTTGATGATTTTTCTAGACGAACTTGGATCTATTTTTTGCATAGCAAGGATCAAGTTCTTGATATATTTATTGAATTTCAGTTATATGTTGAAAGGCAATCTGGGTATAAACTTAAAATTCTTAGAACTGATAATGGGAAGGAATATGTGAATAATGCTTTTCATTCTTATTTGAAATCATGTGGAATTAAGCACGAGCTTACTATTCCTTATACACCACAACAAAATGGTGTGGTGGAAAGAAAGCATCGCACCATTGTTGAAATGGCTAGAAGCATGTTGCATGCTAAGAATCTGCATTATAAATTTTGGGCTGAAGCCATGTTTTGTGCAACTTATATTCTTAATCGGACTCTTACCAAAGCTCTCAAGGCTATCACTCCAGAAGAGGCTTGGTCTGGTAGGAAACCAAATTTACATCATTTACGAATATTTGGTTCTATTGCTTATGTTCATACGCCTAAACAGAAAAGGCATAAATTAGATGCTAAGTCATCTCCTTATATGTTTGTTGGGTATGATGAAAACACTAAGGGTTATCGTGTTTATGATTGCACTACTAACAAAGTTCAAGTTGCTAGAGATGTTTGTATTGCAAAAAATGGAGTTCATGATTGCTCTACTACACAGGATGAAGAATTCAGTGGCACTAAAATTGTGCTGGTGGAGGACCAACCTCCTTCTCTTAACCCTACTCTTTCTCTTAATCCTTCAAATCAACTACCACCGATTATTTATCCTCCTACATCTCATGATACTCAAGTAGATACTAATGATACTTTTATTACTCATGATTCTTCCTCTAGTGATAATTCCATTACAACTAAACGTAAACCTAAATGGGGTCAAAACCTAATCAATGAAGCTGATGATTATATTTCTAAATCTGGTGGAATTAAACAAAGAAGGATTAATTATTGTAATTATGCTTTGATGACTACTATTATGAATTCTAACGATCCTAAGTCTTTTGATCAAGCTAACTCTCAACCTCATTGGCAGAAAGCCATGCAAGAGGAATATGATTCTTTACTTGCTAATCAAACTTGGGACTTAGTCCAATTACCTCCTGGCAAGAATCTAGTTTCATGTAAATGGTTATACAAAACAAAATTGAATACTAATAATGAAATTAGTAAATTCAAGGCTAGACTAGTTGCTAGAGGTTTTTCCCAAATTGAAGGATTAGACTATAATGAAACTTTTGCTCCTGTTGCTAAAATGCCTACTATCAAATTAGTTCTTGCTTTAACATCTAAAATGAATTGGCCCATTCATCAAATGGATGTTAAAAGTGCCTTCTTAAATGGTGATTTACATGACAAAATCTATATGGCTCAACCTCCTGGATTTGTTAAGAAAGGTAGTGAAAATCTAGTTTGCAAATTGAACAAATCTATTTATGGTCTTAAACAATCACCTAGAGAATGATATTCTAAAATTAATTCTTTCTTTATTTCTCAAGGTTTTACCAGAAGTAAAAATGATCCTAATTTGTATATTAAACATACTAACGATGATATTATCATTGTTATTGTTTATGTAGATGATCTAATACTCACTTCTAGTTCAGACACTTTGATTTCTGATATTAAATTCCAACTTAAAACAAAATTTCAAATGACTGACTTAGGTATCTTACATTATTTCTTAGGTATGCAAAATTTTCAAACTCCTAAAGGTATCTTTGTTTCTCAAAGCAAGTATGCTTATGATCTTTTAGAAAAATTTAAGATGAATGACTCTAACCATGTTTCAATTCCATGTGAATTAGGACCTAAATTAATGAATGATATGAATACTCCTTTTGTTGATGAAATTTTGTATAGACAGTTGGTAAGAAGTTTAAATTATTTAACTCTTACTAGACCTGATATTGCTTATAGTGTTGGTTTGGTTTCTCGATTTATGTCTAAACCTCAACAAACTCATTTTAAAGTTGCTAAACGCATCTTAAGGTACATTAAAGGAACTATTAATATGGGATTATTTTATGATGCAAACTCTGAATTTATTTTACATGGTTATACTGATTCCGATCTAGGTGGAGATCCCAATGATGGGAAATCCACTTGTGGTTATTTTTTCTTTGTTGGTTCAGGTCCAATTTCTTGGAAAAGCAAAAAAGAACACTCTATTTCCCTATGCTCAACTGAAGCTGAATACAAAGGTTGTACCAATGCAGCTAAGGAAGCTTTGTGGATTCGAAGACTTCTTGACGATTTGGGTCTACCTCAACAATCACCTACACCTATACATTGTGACAATCAAAGTGCTATTGCCTTGGCAAAGAATCTAGTTTATCATGCACGCACCAAACATATTTCACTTCAACATCACTTCATTCGAGAACAAGTTGAAGAAAATCAAATTATTCTTCTTTATTGTAAAGGAGAAGATCAAGTGGCTAATATTTTAACCAAACCACTTGCTAAATAGAGATTTCAGTTCCATTGTAAAAATTTGGGTTTACAACCCGTTGAAGTAAACTCCCCAAGTAAAGATTAAGGTGGGGTGTTAGAAAGGTTAATCTTTCCTTGGATATATATTTTAATTAGGATATTCCAAGGGTCCCTACATGTAGTTTTTCCACTTGTACACATGTGGAGGACATGTCATTGTTTGTCCTTTATTCCACATGTAAGGACAACTCTTGTTTATTTCTTTATTTAGTTTATCCTCCTTAAGAGGATTGTGACACTTTTCACACACCTATTATGAATGTGGCATTCATAGAAATGGGAGTTACAAATGCAACTCCTCTCTCATCTCTATTTAAGAGATGCTCCTCCCTCTTTCTTCACAAAACTCTTAGCACTTGATGTTATTGTATTGAGCTACTTTTGCTCCAACACACTCTCTCTCTCTCTTCTCTAGGCATTTGCCTTCATTCATAATACTCACAAGGGGTTTTCTTTGCTTTCCCCTTATAAATCTTTGTCTCCATTGTTGAACCATCTTGGTGTATGCTCTTGGAGTTGCTTATCTTATGGTAACATTGTTTCACAATTAACTTACTTGGATTGTTTCTCGTTCCTTGCTCAACATTATCATTTCTTACATGAAGGAATAATTGGAAGACTCACTGCCTTTGAGCTATCCAACTTTGACAACTACAAGCTAGAAAAATTTGAATTTGCATTCAAAGCCAAGATGACAATAAAAGACAATGATGAGGTGCAAACAAAGAAAAAAAATGGAAAAGGAAAGTATGTATCTAGTGACAACAACACTAATGAAGATGATGTAGACCAATTGGAGGCATTACTAGCAAGAAGATTTCACAGAGGAAGAGGCAAATTCAAAGGTAAGCTGCCAATCATTTGTTTTAATTATAATGAAGTTGGTCACATTGCAGCCAGATGCACACAAAATAAAAATTACAAGGATGGACGAAACTTCAAGAACAAGAAGGAGGATAACAAGGACTATAGAGGTAAAGGCAAAAGATGCTACATTTTTGAAGAAGACTCTAACAAGAATGATGATGAAGTAGTCTATGTGGCTATGAAAGATGAATCAGATGAAGATGAAGCAACTGCCTCGGTAACCTGCATGAACGATAATGATAGATGGATCATAGACGATGGATGCTCTCATCACATGACTCAAGACAAAAGTAAGTTCATTTCCTTTACTCAATATGAAGAAAATAGTGTTAGATTTGGTAACAATGCACCATGTCAGATCAAAGGGAAAGGTAGTATCAAGCTTACTGAAAAGATATCATGTGATAATGCATACTATGTTGAAGGCCTAAATTATAAATTGTTAAGTGTCTCACAGTTAGGCAACATAGGATACAAGGTTGAATTTGGAAATGGAATTGCTAAGATCTATGATTCTCAAGGAAGTCTATTAGGAAAAGGTGATTAGACTAGGAGTAATTTTTTTTACCTAGACATGGAAGATGCTTCTTGCCCCATTGTTCAAATTGATGATGTATGGTTATGGAACAAGAGGCTATGTCATGTAAATTTTGACAATCTAATAAGCATCAGCAAAATGAAGAAAGTTAGAGGTCTACCAAAGTTGAAGAAACCTGATAACACCATGTGCAAACAATGCCAACTAGGGAAGACGACTAAGTCAACATTCAAAAGCAAGGCTTATACTTCTAATGAAGTATTAGAGCTAATTCATACTAACTTGTGTGGTCCTATTGAAATGCAAAGCTACAAAGGTGATAGATACATAATGCTATTTTTAGATGACTATTCAAGGATGATGACAATCATGTTCCTAAAACTAAAATTAGATGCATTTCAAATGTTCAAATGGTACTTGGCTAGAGTAGAGAAAGAAATTTGAAAAAGCCTAAAATGTCTCAGATCTGATAGAGGAGGTGAATTCACATCAAGAGAATTTGAAGAGTTCTGCAATGAAAAAGGAATCAAAAGGCAAACATCAACACTTAAGACTCCACCACAGAATGGTATAGCAGATAGAAGGAATAGATCAGTTATTGACTGTGCCAAGACCTTAATGATGGAGAAAAATGTTGCACTCAAGTACTAGAGAAAAGCTGTAAGTACTACAGTCTACACACTCAACAAAGTTCAAGTCAAGAGAGGTACAAATGTAACACCTTTTGAATTATGGTATGGGAATTCTCCTAATGTAAAAAATTTCAAAATATTTGGATGCAAATGATATATATATATATATATATATATATATATATATATATATATAAAGAGTCTAGAAATGGAAAGTTTGATGCAAAGAGTGAGGAAGGCACATTTCTTTTTTATTCTACTAGAAGCAAAGATTATAAGTTCTTGAATGTTAACACTAACAAAGTAGTAGAAAGCACAAATGTGAAATTTAATGAGCTTGTAGAAGTTCAAAGCATTGAAGATACCAAGAAAGCAGAAGAATACAAGACCTTTGTATACTTTTATGAAGGAATTCCTAATAATGGTGAAGTTGCAACTCAAAATGAAAATCAACAACAAAATCCAGTATCTACCGAGTCACAGACAATGAATGTCAAACAACAGACACATTCAGAAGTTGAGCTGCAGAATGCAGAGAACGTTCATTCAAATTCTAAAGGAAATGAAGAAATATCTGATGAAAATATACATGAAGATTCAGATTTTGAAAGAAACAACATGCAAACAAGGAAAGAACCAATATTGGAAAAATATGTAAGAATAAATCATCCTGTAGATCAAATTATTGGAAACAAAGAGGCAGGACCAATGACAAGGAACAAACTCAGAAGTGAGACATGTCTACTTAGCAAAATGGAACCAAAAATAGTAAATGAAGCCATAAAAGATGGTGACTGGTACAATGCTATGAAAGAAGAAATAGAACAAATAGAGAAGAACAAAACATGTACCTTAGTCTCAAGACGAACTGACAAGAATGTGATAGGAACCAAGTGGTGTTTAGAAACAAGTTAGATGAGAATGGTAGAATCACAAGGAACAAGGCAAGACTAGTTTGTAAAGGGTATGCATAAGAAGAAGGACTAGACTATGGAGAAACTTTTGCTCCAATTGCCAGAATGGAAGGAGTAAGGACCTTACTGGCATATGCAGCCTTCAAAGGGTTTAAAGTCTATCAAATGGATGTTAAGTCTACATTTTTGAATGGTATACTTGAAGAGGAAGTCTGCATAGAGCAACTAGAAGGATTTGTGATGAAAATAAAAAAAACAAGGTATGCAAATTGCATAAGGCTCTATACGGATTAAAGCAAGCCCCTAGAGCATGGTATGAGAGACTTCACAAGTATCTAGTGCAAATAGGATTTGAAAGAACTGATGATAACATCAACATGTACATCAAATCAGAAGAAGGTAAGGATATTCTTGTATCTGTATTATTTTTGGATGACATAGTTTTTGGAGGAAAGGAAGTACTTTGCAAAAGTTTTGCTAACAAAATGAAACATGAGTTTGAGATGTCAATGTTTGGAGAAATCAAGTTCTTTGTTGGATTGCAAGTACATCGACTAAAACATGGTATATTCATGACACAATCAAAGTACATCAAAGAGATACTCAAGACGTTTGGATTAGAAGACTCCAAAATAGTCAGCACACCAATGACAATGGGACATAAGCTATCCAAAAATGATGAATCAACTGAAGTCAATCAAATAATTTACAGATCCATGATTGGAAAACTACAGTATGTTGTACATAGTAGACCAAACATAGCATTAGTAGTTGGAACAGTGGCTAGATTCTTTGCTAATCCTAGAGAAAATCATCTCATGGCAGTAAAAAGGATAATGAGGTATCTCAAAGGAATTAATGATTTTTGCCTATATCACAAAAAGAATGAGAAGTTTGAGCTCAATGCATACATAGACGCAGATTGGGGAGGCAAAATTGATGACAAGAAAAGCACAAGTGGAGGAGCATTATTCTTAGGAAGAAGGCTAGTTACTTGGACTAGAAAAAAAAAATGCACAGCTCAGTCCACTGCAGAAGCAAAATATGTGGTAGCAGCAGTCAATTGCACAAACATTGTGTGGCTCAAACATCTATTGAAAGGAATGAAAGAAGAGGTAACCAAACTTGTGATATTGTATTGTGATAATACAAGTGCTATAAATATATCCAAGAATCCAGTAATACATGCAAAAACCAAGCATATTGCAATCAAGTATCACTATGTCAGAGAATTGGTGGAAGACAAACAAGTGAAGATGGAGTACATTCACACAAAGGAACAAACTGCAGATATCTTCACTAAACCATTGCCTAAGGATCCTTATGAATATCTTAGAGGCAAGTTGGGGGTAATGCCCCTAACTCAAGCAATCTAAAGGAACAAAGAAGCTGCCCTGCATCAACAGGAGTAGATCATTGAAATATCAGAATAATGATGTAGAGGATGACAACAGGAACAACAATTCTAGATCAGTCACAAGCATGGTAACAGAGGGAGAAAACATGAAGATGTAAAGCTTATATTTAGCATGTTGAAGATGCTACATCTTTGGCATTTATGTCAAAGAGGGAGATTTATGAGAAACTGATCAATGAAAGGTTAGAGGGAGATGTATATCTATGCAAGGAGAGATGACAGAAGGAGATTCAGAAGAGATAAGAATCAACAAGTAGTTATGAAGGATCAGGAATACAAAGTAAGGATGCAGTAGTCCAGAGGGAGAAGTAGAACAAAGGATTCAATTTGTATCAGTTGTAGTAGCAAAAGAAGGAGTTATATACCAAGCAGAAAATGTATGTAATTTTGGTGGTAACTAAGTTGATCAATTGATTATTTTTTTTGTCATCAATGCCAAAGAGGGAGATTGTTGGAAATGATTGAAAAGATCATGAATAATGGAATTGGTAAAGAATGTTTTCAATCATTGTTTTGTCATTGATGTCAAACTTGCTACTTGTAGGAATGACATTTTCTTAAGTGTTCCAAGTACTATCAATTGGTTGATTGACAAGGAGGTGGCAATCAATAAGATGTAACTAGAGTACCTCGAGAAAGGTTAAAGTTATGATGTTGTAATGAAGTATAAGAATTAGCTAAGCCATTGATGAAATAGTGTATTGATGACATACTCTAAGACACTAAGGATGGACACACTGAGACACATCAAAGATGTAAGGTTTAACTAAGTCATTTTTAAAGCCTAACTAAGTTCATTGGAGAGAGCCAAGCAAACTAGTTAGAGTTGAGCAGATTCTCAGTTGAAGCTGAGCAAGTTCAACTTTAGTGTGTGCTAAGAAACCTTCAGGTGACCAATGAAGATCAAGTGCCGAGCAAGATACAGGTGTCGAGCAAGATATAGGAGCCGAGTGAAGAACAAGTGTCGACTCTTCATGTGCCGAGAAAAGAAAAAATGCTATAGGTCTCGAGCACCAGTAAAATAACAATATAAACCAAGTAACAAAGAAGGATCCAAGCATCAATAATCCAATGATGCTGAGTTGCTACATTATTTGTTAAGTCAAAGATTCACTAGATTAGTGATGATAAGTTTGTTACATCAAATTTTATGAATTAGTTGGATGATAAGGGTGATGAGTAGATGTCATAGAATTCTATGTAAACCATGCAAACCAATTCAAGGCGAAGGCTAGTGGACTTATCATGAAGTTTCTAGAAGAAACAATTTGGAGGGAAAACAATACCATTTTCTCAAGATCAAATTAAGATTTGAGTAGGAAATGATGAACAAAACATCTTTATAAGGAGTTAGAGGTCAGAGATCAAGTGCGCATGCATGAGAGGGAGTTGGTCTTAAGTGTGGTCATGCAAAGAAGCCAAGAAAAGTAAGAACAAAGCATCAAGGTTTTGAATTGATCAAGTGACCATAGAGAGCATTGGCATAACAAGTGGAAGAACTCAAGGAGATAGATCTTGAAGGGTGAACAAGCTATCAGCACTGCAAGGGAGGAAAGCCAAGCAAAGAAAAGGACTGAAGAGTGATCTGAAATCTACAAGGTTGAAGTTGCAACCTGTATCATGTCAAAACCCTTCTAATACTTTCTTACCATTGTATTAGCTATTGAAATCCTACACTACTAGGTTAGCTTAACAACTAGGTGGATAAGCTTTAGGAAAAGGATAAAGAGATCCCTAGGAGAAGGATAAAGAGATCCTTAGGAGAAGGATAAGAGATCCTTAGGAGGAGGATAGGAGATCCTTAAAGAGGGATGAAAGATTCTTTTGAGAAGGTGACTATAAATCTCATGGAATTGGGTGAGCCTAATAGCTCTATGTAAATCCTTTAACAAGGTGACATTTCAAGTTGAATGTTCTTAAGTCCTCTAATAGGGCACACTCCTAACAGGGTGTAGAAATCCTTTAACAGGGTCATATTTAACAATGTGTTGTAGCCTTTAACAGGGCAGGCCTTTAACAGGGCAGACCATTAGAAGTGGTTGAAATCAATTGCGCAGTTATTTTGTGGGCATCAACCCCACCCCAATTTTACCTTCTTATTCCTGGAGGGTTTCTGGGTCATCAAAATCCTTAGTGTTATGGTGTGATGCATGTTTTCTTTCATGGTTGTTTAATGTTTAATTGCATGCATGATAATTTTAGTTATGTGCCATTAAGGATTAGAAGAAAAAGTTGTATTGGACATCATTGGACCTTGGATAATTGATTCACCCCCCCTCTCAATTATTCTAAAGAATTCTAACAAGAAATTGCCATTATATCATTATTATTACTTGAAATTTGAAATTTGGACCAAATTGACCCACATTTAGAAATGTTAGTCTTATTAGAATAAGACATTATTATTATTAGAATAATACTAATATTTTTTTTTCAATAGTCTCATTTCAAGTCAAGATCTTGGAGGTTTCTACCAGATTGTTGTTATGTTATAGATCTAGGCTAGTTGGGATTCATTTTTGTAAGTTGGATCTTGTGGGTGTTGGATACAATTGTTCAATTGTGTGTTGTCTTTGATGTTACACAAATGTCATATTTAGATAGAGTCTACCAAGCTCAGTTGGTCAACAAATAAAATCATAGAGTTGACCGAGCTTAGTTGGTCAGCAAAGCAAAATATAGAGTCTACCAAGCTTAGATGGTCAAAAAAGTGAATTACAGAGTCTACAGAGTGTTCCTGAATGTTACTCTATGGAAACAATTTCTACCAAGCTCACTCAGGCATCGAAGGTTTTTTGTGGTAAAAGTCAATTTCTACCAAGCTCACAAGCTCATCGAAGGAAAGTTAGTGTTTACTGAGTTCACTCGGTCTCCAAAGGATTTTGTAGAATTTGCAATGTTTGCTGGGCTTCAGTTGGTTAAAACTGAACATCATTTCTGAAGTAGTGTTTATCGAGCAGGGTCAACCAATGAAGGATTTCATTGTTTCAGGAAATAAAGTTTAATTGTTTCATGTGATGTTTGTAGCCAAATGATGTAATGATTATTGGTAAATGTAACTTGTAAATGAGCCAACTTGATAATCTATATGGTATAAATAGAAGGTCAAGTTGTGAATTCAAAAGTATGGATGAATGAATGAGGAGCATGCAAGTGAGTTAATTGTGTGAAGAAGAAAGTGTGAGAAATTTTTTAAGAAGGATAAGATATCCTTGAGGAGGAAAAAAGGTGTACTTGGTTAGAAAGGATCTAGTAAAGCAGAACAAAGATCTGTAACAACAAAGTTCAACTGCATCTCATTTAGGTCACTTCATTGTTACTTTTTCATCATTGTAGCAGTGATTCCTAAATCTTTTAACAGGGTTTGTTTAACAACCATTTTTTTAAATCCTCTAACAAGGTGGAAAGTTATATTGAATTTTTCTAAAGTCCTCTAGCAAGGCCACTCCTAGCAGGGTGATTAAATCCTCTAACAAGGTCACACCTAACCATGTGTTTTGTAACCTTTAATAGGGTTGGCTCCTAACAAGGTTCACTTCAGAAGAGTGAAAATCAGTAGCTAGTTACTTGGTGATTTTTTCTATATTGGGTTTCCAAGTTAAATCTGGTGTCTCTTGTGTTGATGTTATTTCTTTTATGCATGCATGTTAAATCTCTGTGAATGCTTAAAGACCAGTAATAAGGTAATATACATTTACCAAGTTACAACATTTTTTTTGTGTGGCTGCCGAGTGATAATAGTAACTAAGTTTATAAGACATCTAAGGGATCTAGAGATTTGTTTTTGTTGTAACTAATTCACCCCCCTCTTAGTTACTCCATCTATATTTACAACAATTGGTATCAGAGCTTTTGGTGCTTACAGGAAGGATTTCAAGGATCTAAGCTAAAGATCAGGATATCTTAAAAGAGGGAAATTCCAAGGCTTAATAGAGATAACTTTTTAGCATGGCAAGGTCTCATGAGACTCCATCTGGCTTCCATTGGTGATATAGAATTGAAATATCTTGATGAAGCATATGTAACTCCTTCTGGTACACTATCAAGAAAGATTTCAAATCATTCAAGAAAAAAGGTAAGAAAACATGTTTCATGGCTAAGGATTCTAATAATTCTGATGATGGTGAAGATGAAATTGTTTACATTGCTGTGAAAGATGAATCTGATAATGATGAGGAAGATTAAATGACACTTATCTCTCATGTGAGCAAAAATGATACATGGAACATGGATAGTGGTTGCTCTCATCATATAACTAGTGACGAAACAAAGTTTGAATATTTTGAAGACTAAAATGGTGGTAGTGTGAGATTTGGTAAAAATGAACCTTCCTGCATGAAAGGAAGAGGAAGAATCTCACTAACCAAAGAGCTTGCATGTGATAATTCCTATTGGGTTGAAGGAATAAAACACAATCTATTGAGTGTGGCACAACTAATCAATATTGGATTCAAAGTGGAATTCATGCATGGAAAAGTAAGACTGCTGGATGACAAAGG
The DNA here is from genome assembly GCA_028749045.1 of Cupressus sempervirens. NCBI lineage: Eukaryota > Viridiplantae > Streptophyta > Pinopsida > Cupressales > Cupressaceae > Cupressus > Cupressus sempervirens. The sequence continues at coordinate 834,902,093 of CM053793.1, forward strand.
AAAGCTGATTGGATCAAGCATACAAACAAAAGGTAACTTGTTCTATCTTGAACTTGGTGAATGTTCATGCTTTATTGCTCAAGTTGAAGAAATTTGGTTATGGAATAGAAGGTTATTTCATGTGAACTTTGATAATTTGGTGAAAATAAGAAAATTCAGGAAAGTAAGAGGCATTCCTAGTATAAAGAAACTTGATGTTGGTCTATGCAAGAATTGTTAGATTGGTAAGATGGGAAAGACTAGCTTTAAAAGTAAGAACTATTAGTCTAAAGAAGTTTTAGAAATTGTACATACTAATTTGTGTGGACCTATTAGAATTGAAAGCTATACGAGGGAAAAAATTTTCATTTTTTTGTTGATGATTACTCTAGAATGATGAATATCATGTATTTGAGAGAGAAATTAGAAGCATTTGAGAAGTTCAAATGGTATTTGGCTAGAGTAGAGAAGGAAACATGGAAAAGAGTAAAATGTTTGAGGTCAAATAGAGGTGGTGAATTGATCTCCCATGAGTTCAATAAATTTTGCATTAAAAGAGGAATCAAAAGACATGTATTAGCACTTGGAACTCCTTAGTAGAATGGAATAACTAAGAGGTGGAATAGATCTATCATGGATTGTGCAAGAACTTTAATGATTGAAAAGAACATTACTATCAAATACTAGAAGGAACCTATCAGCACTGCAGTTCATACGTTGAACCGAGTACAGCTGAAGAAAGACTCATTCAAAACCCCCTATGAGTTATAGTATGGCTATAAACCCAATGTAAATTACCTAAAATTATTTAGAAGTAAATGTTATATTTTGAAAGAATCTAGAAAAACTAAATTTGATGTGAAGGGTGATGAAGGAATATTTTTGGGATATTCTTGCAAGAGTAAAGCATATAGATGTTTGAATTTGTCTTTTCACAAAGTCATAGAAAGTGCACATGTGAAAGTTGATGAGTTTGCAAAAAGGACTGAAGAAGAAAGAAAAAAGGAATGAGAAGATTACAAGAGATTTATTCTCATTGAACCTAATATAGTGCCAGATACATCTATCAATCAAGAAACTTCTACTCCCAAGTCTTCAGTCACTCAGTTGCAAGAAGTTCAAATTGAGCTATAGGAACTTGAGTCACATTTAGATGCTACTGAGCCAATGCCTATCGAGTTTGAAGAACCTGAGTAGCAGACAGGGTAGCCAAAACTGAAGTTGAAATACAAGAGGATGACAATGCCATTCACTAAAAAGGCAAGGAACTTGTATTAGCCAAGTATGTAAGGAGACATCATGCTCCAGATTAGATCATTGGAAACAAATCTAAAGGTACCATGACAAGAAGTAAGCTAAAAGGTACTTGTTTACTTGCTGATTTTGAACCTAGAAATGTCAAAGATGCATTAGAAAATGAAAGTTGGATTGAGGCTATGAATGAAGAGATAGAGAAAATAGAGAGAAACAAAACATGGACTCTTGTACCTAGGTTTATAGATAAAAATGTGATTAGAATTAATTGAGTATTCAGAAATAAGTTGAATGAAGATGGTAATCACTAGTACATTTGGGTTCACAGCTTGCCAAGATCACCTACATGAAAATAACCTATTGAAGGGAAAACAAAGAAGGAAGAGGCGGAGCTTGGAAAAACTAAACAGACTGAGTGAGAAGATATTGCAAACAAAGAAAAATGTATTGCTATACAATATACCTTGAAAATGGATTATGAAATACAATGAGAGAGCCTAAATATAAATCCCTCAAGGAAGCTTGTAGAACAAGCTAGAAAGTGCTAGAAGATAAGGTTGACAACTAACCATATGTCCACAAAAGGTGGGATATCCTCAAATAAGGTGAGATGATAAGTATGACTTTAAATAGGAACAAACTCCCATGTTGTCAACAACTCATCAAATAAAACTATTAAATAAATGCATTAACCTAAGTAAACTTAAGTAAAAGAATAAATAATTATTTACTCTGACACCCTCCCTTAAGTGCAACTTAGGGGAATTCCTAAGCTCACAAAAATTAAGATGATTCCAATATTAAGATGATATATAGTAATTTGAATCCAATATTGATTGAGCCACTCAATGTTAACCAAGTGATTCAGTTTATATCGAGCTCATTGTGATAGGATTGACCAAGCTATACAGTGTGAATCAAGTGATTCAGTTTATATTCTGAGTTTCATAGTATTCATTGAGTCACCAGTGCAAACTGAGTTTAGACTACTTGGAAGTGATTAATGTGGATTGAGCTTCTACATCTATTGAATGCATGACGATGTTGAGCATTGACAATGGATGCCAAGTATTAGAACCTCACTAAGCTAGTCTTTAGAACCCGAGTTCTTACAATTGGACTAACTTTATATATTTTGTGTAAACTTGTATTGTAGCCAACTTTGTTGATTTGTAAATTAGATTGGTATATCTGTAATGTATTTTATCACATCCAAAGATAAGAAATACATATAATATAATAAGAAGAGAAGAGTAGAAGTGTGAAATATAAAGGCTACAATAGTATAAGGAGAAGCAAATATTTATCTATCATAGTAAGGTGATCATTACACTCAAAGGAATCTCATTCAGCAAACCAAGTTGCAGATTAGAGATCAACCATTTCTTCATCTTAATAGATGGATCAGTTAAATCCTTGCATAGGCAGACTTAATAGTCTTTTGTAAATCTCTTTACCAAGTGCATGTTTCATTGTATGTTTGTAAATCCTTTTGCAAGGTGGACCTAGAAGTCCTTATTTCTCCTAAGAGGGTAGATCATCAAAAGTGATCATTTTAAGCCTTAACGTGCCAATTTTGTATTGCAGTACTAAAGCTTGTGGGTATAATCCCCACCCCAATTTTACTTTCTATTTGGAAGGTTTCTGGGTCACCATATTATGTGTCAAAGTGTTATATGATTTCAATTTTTGATGTAACTAGATCAAAATACACATAAAGGATTAAGTTTTATAAGTTATTGATTCACCCTTCCCCTCTTAGTAACTTAGCCTATCATATATATTTCCAACAATCGGTATAAGAGCTTTGTGGTTCTTAGGAAAGAATTTTAACAACTTTAGCAAAGATCAAAGGCTATGGAGGTATTCAGACATGATAAGGCTATTGAAAATGAAAAAATAGACTTAGAATTGGCTATTGGGAAACTCAAGAAAACAAAGGAGCAACTCTCTCAATTCCTAAAAAGAAGAAAATATCTTGCAATTCAAATGAATGACACACACTACATTGAAAAAAGAATTGAAGACATCCATTCAAAAAGAAATTTAGTTGAAACTAATGAAGCAATCAAAGAACTATTAGAAAAGAATGGTACACTTCAAGAAGAAGTAAGAAAACTAAAAAGAGAACAAGAAATTCAGTCAGTAAGATTATGTGAAGTCATGGAAGAGAAAAATAAGATAAAAGAAGAGATAGAAGGAAAGAACAATGAAATTCAACATCTATCCCTTCAATAGGTAGACCTCATTGATCATCTCACCAATGAAAATGAAGAAATCATGAATCTAAGATCAGAGAATGAAAGATTGTAGAATTATCTAAATACTGAAAGATAAAGCAAAGAAAGAATGATGAAATCTCAAGCAGACATAGATCAACTAAATGAGAAAATCCAATACAAACAAAAGGGAAAAGCAGGAATTGGATATATAGAAGAAGGTGAATCATCCAAGAAAGGAGCTCAAAAGAATCAAAGACCTACTTGAAATCATTATGGTAAGATAGGTCATACATCAAAAAAATATTGGAGCAATTGGAAGGCTAAATTCAATGGAAAATGCTACAATTGCAATCAGCATGGTCATAGAGTTAATGAATACAAAGAGAAACCTAAGTTTGAAGGAAAATGTCACAAATATAAGAAGCACGGGCACAAATCCTTAGAGTGTACACTAAGATATTAAACCCAAATGAACAGACTGTAAAAGTGAGATGGGTTGGGACTATGACACTTGGTGCAGATATCATTATTGTGGAGTATTTGGATATTGGAATGAATTGTGTAAAACATCACATGAGGACAAGAGACACCACTAGAAGATGTTTCATTTGTATAGAATTTGTTCATCTTGCTAAGAACTAAATGAATACTAGAAGAATTAAAAATGAAAAGAAGGAAAAAGATGATAACATCAAAAATAAAATGAGACAGCAATGTATTCCAAAATCTTCTGAGAATTTGATTCCGAGTAATGAAGAAAATGTCACTCAAGAATTGGGTGACTCAAGTATTTCTACTTGATCTCTCACAAGGAGAACTAGAACTAGGATTCTAAAGTAGACATCTTAAATCAATTCCACTTAGCAGAATGGAAAGATCCATATCAGCATTCAATATGCGAAGGGATCACTAAGCATTCAAAAGATGCCAATCATTACTGAATGAGGTTGGGTTGTCGACCTTACCGAGTGAGGTCAGGTTGCAAGACAGTACTGAGAAAAGGTCGGGTGTAACTAATTATTTTGTGGAAACTAAGTCATAGATTTTCTGACTGAGTATTCAATGTAGGCCGAGTGGAAGATTGTCTATCATTTGAGAAAACAATCATACTAGGCATTTATGGAAATTAAAAGATGAAATTTGATAAAAGGGGTGATATTGAATTCATTTGACACCACAAATTTTCAAAAGCTATTTGTGCAAAGTGATTTTTGAAGCATCTGAGTGATTCATGCAAATTACTATTGAAGATTTTTGTATCTTTGCAAACCCTACCAAGTGATGACATCCTCTAGTAGTAAGACTCAAAAAGAGTCAGAGATGCTAATTCAAGGCATGAAATGGAAGGCACCAAACTTTAAGCTAAGTCTGGCTATTGTGGAAACCCTAGATCTAAGTAGACCACAATCTCAAATTCCTTCCAAGGTACTGTTGATTAATGATATTCATTCACATTTTTGTTGTGTTATTCAAGATATTAGAACTCTTGAAATGGATGAGTCATTGGAGAAATTGTGTGTGAATGGTGCACTAAAACTAGAATATCAACACCTTGAAGATAAAGGTTTGACTCATATTCCTCACATGCCACAAGATTTTCTTATTAAATGGATAAGATTTATCCTCAACGGTGTGCATAATGGACAGTTGTGGTTGGAGCAACCTATTGTGATAGCTAAGAAGATGATCCATAGGATCACTAGTCTTCCTATATTGACAAAAGCAAAAACAACTAATACCGTAAGTCAGGTTGAACTATAAAAGAAAACCCTTGCCAAGTGGGATGGAAGGGGAATGAAGACAAGATGTGTTATATATATGGAATTGAAGTTTAGGATATATATCATTGCACACAAAATATACAGCTCAAGTAAACTCAACAACATATCATGTGAAGCTATGGATCTCACATATAAAGTGGTCAAGAATAATATGTCATTTAACCTTGATGAGTTCATGTTGAATCAGTTCAACAATTGGTATTAGAGCATTGTGTTGGAAATATAAGAGGAGTAATTGAGAAGTGAGGGGTGAATCAATTACTACAAAAACAAAATCTAGATCCCTTAGATGTCAATACAAAATAATTCTATGAAAACTTAATTCAGTTGATGCTCAATGAACAAAAATATTGTAACTTGCTAAACACTGTAATTGCTCGACAATTACTTAACATGCAAATCCTAAGATGTTATTTGTGATTATGATTACTTTAATGTAGCTGCAAACACATAAAAGAAATGAACATATTTGAAACTAAGATTTAATGTAGAAAGCCAATTTGGGAAAAACCACCAATTGCAACTAGTTATTGTTTTCACTCTTCTGAAGTGAGCCCTATTAGGAGCCAACCCTATTAAAGGTTACAAAACACACTGTTAGGTGTGATCCTATTAGAGGATTTAATCACCCTGTTAGAAGTGGCCTTGTTAAAGGTCTTTAAATAATTCAATAGAGCTGCCACCTTGTTAGAGGATTTACAAATAGATGTTAAGCCAACTCTATTAAGAGATTTAGATCACTGCTACAATGGTTAGAGAGTAACAATGACATGACGTGATTTGAATGCAACTGAATTGTTGATTATAGATCTCAATTTTGGCTTGTACTTGATCCTTCTTGATCAAATGTATCCTTTCATCTTCATAAGGATATTCTACATATCCTTCAAATTTGCTTCCCTTTAACATCATTGAATCTTCAAAAATCTTCCATGCATTCACACATACTACACACTTTCTAGCCCACAACTTGACCTTTATTTATATCTTTTATTTTGTCAAGTCAACTCAAATACAACTTAGAATAATTAATATTCATCTTCTCAATCGGCTAGAACCATCAAACAAATAAATTGAACTCAATATGCCAAAACAAGAAAATCCTTCATTAGCTGACCCTGCTCAGTATAAACTAACTTAGAAATGATTTTCCTGTGTTAACCAAGTGATGGAGAGCATAAGAACTTCAAAGAATAGTCCTTGTAAGTTAGGTTCATTATTGTTTATTTTTCTTTGTGCAAAATTTCTTCCCATCAAAAGGTACAATCGTATGGAGGAAAGATGTACCTATTCTATATTGAATTAATGAGTATATTATTGAAATGGGAAAAAACTATGTTAGTATTATGGGGGTAAGAGTACAAAGTTGTGTTACCTTTTAGGTTGACTTTTTAGAATGATGAAATTTGAGTATTTTTATCTAAAACTAAATTTTGTTCAAGCATATGACCTTGATAAATTTATTCTAAGTTATATATGGTCTCACAATTTTCCAATTGGAAATGTCTATTAAATGCATGTTTAATACTAGTCAGTATTCAATTACTAAAGAAATATAATTATTTCAGAAAAGTGACATTTCAATAATTCTTACTATTTTTTATGATTTTTTTTAATAACATATAAAATTCATTTTATAGATCTCATAGTCAAGAATATTCACATATAGAGTGCATAGTGTTTTAATTATATATAGTATTTGTAACTAAAAATTCTACAAGTACGTATTTTAACACTCAAGAAGACGTCAATTTTAAGAAATAAAAAATATTAAATCAAATCAATAAAAATTAAAAATTATATGATGTTCTAGAGGAGAGAGTCCTCTTTCAGAATCTAAAAGTTTTCTTTTGGTTGGAATATAATTATTTTGAAAAATGTGGTGGGAGATGAAAACTATCGATTTGAATAAGTTGAATTTGAATCATTATAAAAGAGAAAATATAGGTCTAAAGCCAATTTTTAGTTTTTATTGTTCTAGATACATATGTTATCTATAAGATAATATTAGATCAAAGGGAAATAAGTATATTTACATGTAATTTTGTTGTGAGAACTAGACCCTTGATTTCTAGGATTTTTTAGCATCTAAAAAGCTATCATAAAAAATAGGAAAATATATCATTTGTTATTCCAAATAATTATTAAAAATTGAAATCCTAAACTCCATCCATTTCTATACATTTCATTAATGTACTTCATTTCTAAATTCTAAATAATACTACTAGCTTTATGTCATTGATGGTGAACAATTATACTTCTGTTAGCCTTTTGCTTTGTAAAAGTGTGACATAGGTTTGTGCTTTTACCCATGGATAACTACTTTGATGAATTTAAGAACAAGATGAATAACAGATTCAATATTCTTAAGAAACTTGTAGATAACTAAAAAGATGATATTTGTTTCATGGTTAACTGTGATAAAGTGTATATACAAGTAGTTAGACCGAGAACTATATGGGTCAAGCCTCTAGGTTATGAGGTTAATATAGATGAAACCAAGGATATCAGTAAAGCACTAATAAATGAGCCTGTGGATCCAAAAAATGCATATTTTGGCACATATGAGGAAGAAAAGGCAAGAATCGAACATGAAATAAAACTTCCTCAGGTGGTCAACAGAGGAAAGAAGAGGATAGCAAAATTGAAACAATCTAGCTCCACTCTTCTCTTGACTAAAGGGAAAGGTGATGACATAGAGGAAGATGACGCAAAAAATGAATAGAAGGTAGAGGAAGAAGAGACAGTAAAGAAGAAAGGTAAGGTTATTATAACCAAACCTAAAAAAACATCCGCTGAAGTGTTCACAAGGAGGGCATCTAGGAGAAACTTGATAAAGGAGGAGATGTGATTTTTAAGCACCCTCCACCCACCTTTCAAGAAAGAATAAAAGAAATAGATTCAGGATTTTGTATAAAAAACTTTAAATCACTAAGCTATGATACAAGGACTACAAAGGAGTAGAAGCAAGTAGAAGACATGATAATGTCTAAGATGGGTAAATGGAAGTATTCTACAAATTAACTTGCTTAGTAGATTCTGAGTGATTTAATGGAGAAAGTCAAACCAAGATGGGAGCATGCTAAGAAAAGTGATAAAGACATTTATGAGTAGACCCTAAGGCAACTCATGTTGAGCTTTAATGATAAGGAGGAGAAAGAATCCATTAAGAAGAATGAAGAAAAACTTACCTTGAGATTCAACACTTGTCTAATATTGATGAATGACATTGAACATGTGGTAACAAATGCCACCAACACATGGAAGAACATTTTCAATCTTCACAAATAGAGCAATTTTGTGGTTCATGTTAGTGAAAAGGAAGAAGATGATGGTGTACATGACAAGGAAGAGGAAACTAATGATGAAGAGGTAACACATTATGATAATATAGATGATGAGGAACAAGAACAAGAAACTATCAAAGAAGACCTACCTAATTTTCAAAACATTAAGGAGACCAACCCAGAGAAGATTGCAACAGTGATCATAGTATCACTTCCTCATTCTCTAACCAAAGCATTGAAAATAGAAAGCTTGGAGAAAGCTACTACAAAATTGATTGTGCCAAACACTACAAGTACAAACACTCAATCAATTCTTGCACCTGTTTAGCTTAGTACTTCATTGACAGAAGTGACAAGCACTTCATCTACTGAGTAGACAACACTTCCTCCTCCATCAATTTTTATCACTCAAGATATTTCTTCAATAAGTGCAATATCTATTTTTTCTACCAGCCCTACTATTTCCACTATTGTTTATATTCCTAGCACACAAAGAATAAGTACAAGGATAGTTGAGACCAAGCTTCAACCAAGGACAAAAGTTCTGAGCAAAGGCAAAGAGAAGGATGAAGAAATTGATCTTGATTAGGAGATAGTCATCCCAAATTGGGATATCTCAAATCTTAATCCTAATCAGATGCATATATTTGGAGAACTACTTCAAAAGAAAGCTAAGCAGTAGAGGCTTATAGAAGAGATAAATAAAAAATTTCAAGTGGTTGAAGATGCTAAGAACATTCTTGTAGAGGCACTCAGCACAGGGGTTGACATTGCTTAACCAATTTTGGATCAATTAGTAGAGGTAGTCTAGAAATTCAAGGAAGATTTGAATGGACAAGAGAAATTGTTGCAGAGAGCTGAGAAGAAATTTGAGAATAAGGTTTTGGAGATAATTCTAGAAAAGATTGCAATTCATCAAGTAGACTTGTCTACTATTCTAAGCTCATTGGAGACCTCTTGCAAAAATGTAACTTCATTATTTGGTAAACTCTGTGACACATCAAATTTCACCAAAGAAATTAAAAATTGATGAAGATGTAAAGGCAAGTGCACATTAGTTGCAACTTGACCTGAGTTATAGCTCTTCCCACTACATAAAGATCACATTTTTAACTAATATGTATGAAGAATTACTAAGAGAAGAAGCCAAGATAAGAGCTATAGTGGTAGACATATAGGACATGATTCTCCAAAACATGGATGCATTGCAAAAACATGTTGCACATGCTAAAACCCTCATCCATGATAAAAAATTCTCTATTGCAAACCACATGATAGAACTTTCAGTAGAAGTTCAAGTTGCATTACACAAATGCAAGGTGTTGCATGAAAATTGGGACAAGATAATGGCACTAATTCTAAAGGTACATTCATATTTCTTGTCACATTTTGGCATTACTATATAGTATATAGCATACACCTTTGGCATTAATGTCAAAAAGGGGGAGAAGATGTATATTGTTGATATAAGATGTAGTATACATAAAGGGGGAGAAAATGTATATATCATATGTGAAGATGAGGAGATGGGAAAACATGTAAAGTATATTGTATATATGTATGGGGGAGCAGCATCATGTTATATACATGTATAGATATTCAGAGAAACCTCTCTTATAAAAGCAATTTTGAAAAATCTAAAAAACAAAGTACTCTACCGAGTTGAAGACATGAGATGGAGAATAAAAAGTGTTTTGAAACTTTTTGAAATTTTTGGGAATTCATTTTTGATTGATAAGTGTGTTTGTCACTAATGGCAAAGGGGGAGATTGTTGACACAATAAACTTTTTTATTAGTGACACACACTTACTCAAGTAGTTAGTACCTACCAAGTGTATTATATAGTTAACAAAGTTAACCAAGCATTTCAAACTCTATCGAGTTCTACAGTTGCTACTAAGTTCAGGGGATAGTATTTAGTTTGTGCCAAGTAGTTTCTACCATTATGGTGATCAACAATGTAAACTAAGCTTCATAAGGTTTACCGAGTTCCTCAGTGCAAACTGATTTGTGTAGTGCTTACCGAGTTCAAAATTATAGCAATTTGAATGCAATGTTGACCAACTCACTCAGTGTTAACCAAGTGATTTAGTTTATACCGAGCTCATTGTGATAGCATTGATTGAGCCATGTAGTGTGAATCAAGTGATTTAATTTATATGTCGAGTTTCACAGTATTCACTGAGTCACTAGTGTAGACTGAGTTCATACTACTTGGAAGTGATCAGTATGGACCAAGCTTCTACATTTATCAAATGCATGAAAATGCTAAGAGTTGATAGTGGATGTTGAGTATCAGAACCTCACCGAGCTAGTCTTAAGGCTACAGTAGTATAAGGAGTGGCAAAGATTTATTTATCATAGCAAGGTGATCATTACACTCAAAGGAATCTCATTCAACAAACCAAGTTGTAGATCAGAGATCAGCCACTACTTCATCCTAACAGGTGCATCAGTTAAATCCTTTCACAAGGTAGACTTAACAATCTTTGGTAAATCTCTTTACCAAGTGCATACTTCATTGTATGTTTCTAAATCCTTTTGCAAGGTGGACCTAGCAATCCATATTGCTCCTAATAAGGCAAATCATCAGAAGTGATCATTGTGAGCCTTAAAAATCTAACTTTATACTATAGTACTAAAGCATGTGGGTATCATACGCACTCCAGTTTTACTTTCTATTTGGAAGGTTTCTGGGTCACCATATCCTATGTCAAAGTGTTATATACTTTCAATTTTTCATGCAACTAGATTAGAATACACAAAGCATTAAGTTTTATAAGTTACTAATTCACCCCTCTACTCTCAGTAACTTAGCCTATAATATATATTTCCAACAAGAACCTCACCAAGTTTGTCTTTAGAACCTGAGTGCCAGTAGTTGAGCTGACTTTACGTATTTCGGTGAAAATTGTATTGTAGCTGACTTTGATGAATTGTAGTTTAGATTGATATATAAATAATGTGTTTTATCACATCCAAATATAAGAATTTGAATATGTTGGTGTAAATAAGTATTTACTTATTACACTTACTTAAGTTTTACTTAGGTTAATGCATTATTTAATTATTTTGCATTATTTTATTATTATTTTAGGTGAGACACTTAGGAGTTTGTGAACTCTCATTGAATTATGCAACTCTAATTATGCACATGGTGTCTACAACATAGGAGTATGCATCATTCATTGAGTTGTCATGATGACAACACAGTTATTTGCACTCCTCATTCAGCACATGTTGTCTACACCACTGATTTGTGTGCTACACCATTGTAGGCTTATCCTCACATCATCACACTTAATCCTATGCTTAATGGAGGGTAACCCATATCTGGTGGACATGTGCCTGGTTGTATGACATATCATGATGCTAACTTCTATGCATTCTAGAAGCTCTCTTGAGGCCTTTATATTCAGGCACTCCTAGTGTACTCTCTTCCAGTTATTGAATGAATATCATCATTCTGATCATACTCTATCTATTTTGGTCTATTGCGGGCTTGTGTTGAGTTCTTTAGTTCTTGGGTGAATTCTGGTCTAAGCCAAATTCTTACATCGTATCAGAGTTGAGGGAGATTCTCATCACGTAGCTGTTCGAGACCATCCATGCTTCAACACCTCGACATGATTCCAGAGGATCCACAGAAATTGGGAGCATCTAGAGCTAGATCTGACCTCATCGTTGCATCCAAAGCATCAATTCGGTGAAGATTGACTATAAATTTTCCTATATTGGGTGAAATTTGATCGTGAGGCAAAATTTTTTTGCAAATCAGAACTCGGAGGCCCTGATTTGCAATTGGGTATGATTGTTTATTTGATCTGATTAGTTATTTTTCAGATTTGGTTCTCTGCAATTATTGAATATTTCTTTGAAAATTTTTGGAATTAATTTTTCTGTTTGGGCAAAGAAAATATTTTTTTAATTTTTCTGTTTGGGCAGAGAAAATATTTTTTGGCCGAACTAGGCAGTGACACACCAGCCTGGCTCTATTATTTGGTGGGTGTTATATTAATTTTGCAGGGCATCTCTGTATTTTATCGGCCTGTAGACCTACAAATTTTGGCGAGCAAATTACAAATCGGTGACAGTGAAAATACGGCTCCACCTTCCCTGATAGGGATACCACAATCTGGCAGGAGTCTTTCAAGCTACGACCAATGTTACCGGAAGCCTTGCCTTTGCACAAAGCATGAGGCATGGTCATTTTTAAACAAGCCCCCACTCCACACTCCCACCAATGTGGGATAAAAGTTTAGCAATTCGGCAACAATAAAATGATTTTCGGCATTGCAAACAAATAATCTAGCAATTGACAATCGCTGCATGAAATTCGACGTTGCTTTCCCACCCACCGCAGAACCTCCACCTGTTCGGCACGTGGAGAAGTGCCAACGTAGACGGCCATGTCATCAAGTACATGTCACAATTGAATTAGCATCCACGTAGATCATCCCTATCAGCTACCATGTAGTTTGTCTACTCAAATTTTTCCGTACAGACTGTACGATCTGTACAGTACAGAATCCACATTAGTTGCCACATCATTCGAGGGAACAAAAATTTGCTGATGTCATTAATCTCTTCTCCTAAATTTGACGCTCATTTGGATGTCATTCCAGGGCCAGTTATAACTGTTACAACGATCGTATGACCATCAAATTTAACCCCATAATTCACTGATGCAACCTCTCTCCAAATCAATTTTGGTTTTTGTAGTCTGACTTGGAGAGGCCATAACTCAGACACCTGGACTCCAAATAAGGTGTGATTTTTTTTTGAAATTGGGTAAAATTTTCTAAATTTTTTAGTGGTGCAGCTATTTTCTAGTTTTGGTGCATGAATTTTTCGGAAATTGCATTTTTTGGTGACTATACCTGCATAATCCTGCATTTTGCAACTTCAAATGCTCCGTACGAGCACATCTGGAGTTGAAAATAGGTTTTGTTTTCTTTTAAAGTGCATTTTTTTTTTGTCTACTTTCTAGATCTAGCATCAGATTGTAGTGTTGTGTGCACAAAATTGTCACTTTTAGCATAGGGCCTTTCTTTGCTTTGTATTGCTTCAACATTGTAGCACATTGTATAGTTTCAGATTCATACTCTATTAAGAGGTTGTAACAAGTAGAATCAGAAGTCCACAAAGGCCAAAATTGGCAAGTGGCCCATTGTAATCGCACTACTAATAAAGTGCCCAATGCATCTATTTTGGGGGGGTTTCTTGATTTAGTGAAAAGGGGGGGTGTTCTTGGTGTTGTGTTCTCTCTTTTCTACAGTTTTCTTTCATTTTCTGCATTATGGGCAACATTAAGTTTCCTAAATTAACTCATCATAACTATGCTTCATGGTCAATAAAAATGTTGTATCACTTAATGCATCATGGAGTTTCACAATATGTAGACGATACTCTTCCTAAACTAGTAGGTGATAATGTGTTTGCAAGTGATATTTCAAATTAGGTAGCCATGGATAGGAAAGCCCTAGGTGATATATGTTTGGGGGTAGATGATAAGATCATGTATCAAATCAAGAAGTGTACTACATCCAAGGAAGCTTGGGATACCCTCGAAAGCCTTTATGGGAAAGTGTTTGAAGAGGATATGTTCAAAATTGAAGATGAGCTTGTATCCTTAGATCCTAAGTCATATGACTCCATACATGATTTTATCATCAAGGTGAATGAATTAAGGACAAAGCTTACTGATTGTGGGAGTTCTATAAAAGATGAAAAACTGATCTATCTCATCCATAACAAGCTGCCATCTGAATATTCCACATTTTTATCTTTTTTGAACACCTCAAAGACTACCTTAGGGTCTGCCTACAAGAAAGTCACTTTTGATGAATATGCTAAACTATTGGATGATGAAGAAAAGAAGTTGAAATTAATGTGGATTCTCAAATCACCTAAGTCTAAAGCATTGGTGGCCAACAATGAGGGTTCTCAAAATTCAGCTGCACAATCTTCAAATAAAAGAAAGAGTAAGAAGAAATGGAAGAGTAATTCTGAGGATGCAAAAAAGACAACACCTCAATCAAATCAACAAGGGAAGTCCTCAAATTCCAAAAAGAAGGGGGACAATGATAAGGAGAAGAAGAAGTGTGCTTATTGCAAGAAATCAGGTCATGAAGAGCATGAGTGTTATCTTAAAAAGATTGATGAATTGACCAACATCATGAAGAAACATAATGTTCCATTGCCTAATACTTATAAGGATAAGGGATCTTCTTCAGATTCAAAGGGCAAAGGACAAGCACTCATGGCTAATTCAAACTCTTCAAAAGAATGGATATTTGACTCAAGTGCCTCATATCACATGGGTTCTTCAAAGGAGGATTTTTCTTCATTGAATCACTCAAAGGTACCACACATCTTCATGGGGAATGATAGAAAAATGGAAGTTGAAGGAAAAGGAAACGTGCAGATGGAAAATCGAGAGTTTCAAGAGGTTCTCTATGTTCCAAACCTAAGTTTGAATCTCTCTCAATCTACCAAATCACTCACCTTGGAGATGGACATAGAGTTGAATTCCTTCCAGACTCGGTTCAGGTGCATAGTCTTAAAGATGATTCCTTGGTTGCAATGAGGAAAGTGAATGATCATAAGAGGTTGTACTCTTTCTCTCATTTTATACCCAAGTCTCCTTCAAAGGCCTTGTTATCTCAATCCAATTCAAACATGTAATTATGGCATGAGTGGTATGGTCATCTTGACTATCACTATCTTTAGCAACTTTGCACATACCACATGGTGAAAGGTCTACCTCAAATGAACTTTTCTAAGGGTGAGTGTTCAACAGATTCAGTGGATATGCATCCAAAGGGAAAGTTACAAAGAGAAAGTCTTCAAGAGCATCAAGTGTTCTCTAGATGGTTCACATGGTATTAGCAGGTGCTTTTGCATTTAGTCATGGTCGCTACATACTCACCTTAGTTGATGAATTTTCAAGGTTCACTTGGGTCTACTTTCTGCATAACAAGAATGAAGTGTTGGACAAGTTTCTAGACTTCAAGCCTCATGTAGAACGAAAATCTAGAAAGGCCATCAAAGTACTCCACATGGACAATGGAAACATGGATGTGAACAAAAGACTTAAGGACTTTTGCAAACATGAGGGAATTGATCTTCAAACTCCACCAGCATTCAATCCACATAAGACAGATGTTGCAGGATTGAGGATCCAAACTCTTAAGTCTAAGAAAAGTTGCATGATTCATGCCAAGTCTCTAGATCCATCATTAGAATTCGAAGCAATCTCTAGTGCCACTCACATTTTTAATCGTTCTCCTCATCCAACCTTAGATGGAAAAACTCCTTTTGAGGCATGGTGCAGCAAAAAACCTATTGTGACACACCTCAGAGTCTTTGGTTGTCCTGCATGGGAAAAGGAATCTTCTAGGGGATGCAAGGCACAGACATCTCAGCCTTGTACCTTCATTGGTTATGAAGACACTATGAAGGCATAGAAACTTCTAGGTCTTGAGATACATCAGATATTTGTGGAGAAGGATGTACATTTTGAGGAAAGTTCACCTAGCTTGTCCTCTAATCTTCACACATTATACAGTGTGGATACTGATAGTGACACCAGTGATAGTACTTCAATAGATTCAGACATGTGGGGTTCTATTGACAGATACAGTGGGAGGTCACTTCATCAGTTCAATCCACATGCATACATTGCCACAGTGATAGGTCTAGCATATAGGTTCAATGATAGATTTGGGGGACAGTATTCATGATCTGCCTCTTCTTCTTGATGCAAAAATACCTTCTTCAGTTGTCATGAGGGTTCCATCTGACTCTCTTGCTCATTCTCTACATGATCGATCCTTAAAGGTTGAAGTGATTGTGGATACTTATGATCAGCAGTTACAGCAAGGTTCTTCATCAGTTGCAAAGACAGTAAGTTCTTTGGTACAAGTTCTTCAGCCAGTTAAGCATGTTTTAGAGACATCACTCATCCATGGGATTCTTTCCACACACAGTGGAAGCGTCTCATTTGTACCCTTGGCATTGTTTCTTCCTAAGGGGAGGAACACCATTCTGCAGTCTTGGATCAGCTTCTTCATCGGAGAAGTCATTGTTTGGCATTCTTCTTTGGGGGGGGGGGGGGGAGCCCATCCTATCTCTCTTCCTCTTCTCATTATTTTCTTATGTATATACTAGATGTATGTCATAATGGGGGGGTCTTGATTACTCCATCCATCCATGCATCCTTCCTTATCTCTCTTTTTGGGAGAGGGTTTTTCCCATGAGGTTTTCTCTCTTTCCCCGCTTTATGGGAGATTGCATATCATTATGTACATGGGTACCTAACATGGCGTAGTAGGCAGGACCCATTCTATATTGCATCCTAGATTTTGTAACCTTAAGGGCATTCCCCTATGTTGCACTTAAGGGGGGGTGTTGGTGTAAATAAATATTTACTTATTACACTTAATTAAGTTTTACTTAGGTTAATGCATTATTTAATTATTTTGCATTATATTATTATTATTTTAGGTGAGACACTTAGGAGTTTGTGAACTCTCATTGAGTTACGCAACTCTAATTATGCACATGGTGTCTACAACACAGGAGTATACATCATTCACTGAGTTGTCATGATGACAACACAGTTATCCGCACTCCTCATTTAGCACATGTTGTCTATGCCACTGATTTGCGTGCTACACCATTGTAAGCTTATCCTCACATCATCGCACTTAATCCCATGCTTAATGGAGGATAACCCATATCTGGTAGACATGTGCCTAGTTGTATGACATATCATGATGCTAACTTCTATGCATTCTAGAAGCTCTCCTAAGGCTTTTATATTCAGGCACTTCTAGTGTACTCTCATCCAGTTATTGAATGAATATCATCATTCTGATCACACTCTATCTATTTTGGTCTACTATGTGCTTGTGTTGAGTTTTTTAGTTCTTGGGTGAATTCTGGCCTAAGCCAAATTCTTACAGAATAAAAAGTAATCATATGAGTAGGAGTGTGAATTAAGAAGGCTATAATTAGTATAAGGAGCAGTAAAGATTTATCTATTATAGCAAGGCAATCATTGTGCTTCAAAGTAATCTCAACTAGAAAATCAAAGTTACAGATCAGAGATTAGCCATTGGTTCATCATATCAAGTGTATCAATTAAATCCTTTCACAAGGTAGACTTAACAGTCTTTTGCAAATCTCTTTACAAAGTGCATACTTCATTATATGTTTTGTAAATCATTTAACAAGGTGGACCTAGTAATCCTTATTTCTCCTAACAGGGAAGATCATCAAAAGTGATCAATTGTAAGCCTTAACCAACCAACTTTATATTGTAGTACTAAAGCTTGTGGGTATCATTCCCACCCTATTTTTATTTTCTATTTGGAAGGTTTTTGGGTCACCATATCTTGTGTCAAACTATTATGAATGTTTTAATGCTTACAGTCTTTCATGCATGCAATCAAATCAGAATATAAATGAAGTATTATTTAGCGTAATAAGATTAAGTTATATTGGTTCTTAATTCACCCCTCCTCTCTCAATAACCTAGCCTATCCTATATTTCTAACAATTGGTATCAAAGCTTTGTGGTTCTTAGAGAAGAATTTTAACAACTTGAGCAAAGATCGGAGGCAATGGAGGTACATAGGCTAGATAAGGCTATTGATAATGAAAATTTGGATTTGGAATTAGCTATTGGGAAACTAAAGAAAGAAAAGGAGCAATTTTCTCAATCCTTGATAAAAAAAGAAAAGATCTTGTAGTACAAATGAATGACAATCTCTACACTGAAGAAAGAATTAAAGATATCTATCCAGAGAGAAATCTAGATAAAGCTAATGAGGCAATCAAAGACCTATTGGAAAAGAATTGCAATCTTCAAGAAGAAGTTAGAAAGCTAAAAAGAGAATAATAAATTTAGTCAGTAAGATTATGTGAAGTCATGGTGGGAAAAAAAAAATCCATAGAAGAGATAGAAGAAAAGAATAATAAAATTTAGCATCTATGTGTTCAACAAAAAGACTTCATTGATTAGCTCACAAATGCAAATGAAGAAATCATGAATCTAAGATCGGAGAATGAAAGATTGCAAAATGATCTAAACTCTCAAAAGAAAACCAAAGAGAGGATGATGAAATCTCAAGAAGAAATGAATCAGTTAAATAAGAAAAGTCAATACAGATAGAAAGGAAAAAGCAGGAATAGGATACACAAGAGAAGGTGAATCATCTAAGCAAGGAGCTCAAAAGAATCAAAGGCCTACTTGCAATCGTTGTGGTAAGTTAGGTCACACACCAAATTTTTTTGGAGTAATAGTAAAGAAAAATTCAATGGGAAGTGTTACAATTGCAATAAACATGGTCATAGAGAAAATGAATGCAAAGAGAAACCTAAATTTGAAGGTAAATGTCACAAATGCAAGCATGGACACAAATCTTTTGAATGCAAATCCAAGATATTGAACTTAGCAAAATAGATTGTGAAAGATATATTTGGATGGGACTACAACACATGGTGTAGATGCCACTATTGTGGAGAATTCGGGCACATTTAAGCAAATTGTGTAAAACATCACATGAGGACAAGACACACCACAAGAAGATGTTTTATTTATACAAAACTTAGACATCTTGCAAGGAACTATATGAACACTAGAAGGATAGAAGATGAAAATAAATCCAAAGCTAACAATATTAGAAAGTAGATGAGGCAATAATGGATTCCAAAATCTTCTAAGAATGAAAGTTTGAGTCTTGAAGCAAATGTCACTCAAGAATTGGGTGACTCGAGCATTTCAACTTGATCTCCCAAAGGAATGACTAGGACTAAGACTCTAAAGCAAACCATCTTACATCAGTTCTAGCTAGCTAGAAGGAAAGATCCATATCAACATTTAAGATGTAAAAGGGATCACCAAGTTATTACAGAAAACTAAAAACCTTACCGAGCTAGGTCGGGTTGCAAGACCCTACCAAGCAAGGTCAGGATACACTAAAACATTGTGTGCACACTGAGCTATGAATAACCCTACCAAGCATCAAGGTTGAATCAAGTAGAAGATAGTCTATCATTGAATGAGAAATCATACCAAGCATTTATGGCAATTGAAAAGTGAAAATTTGTTAAAAAGAAGGAAATTGAATTCATTTATCACCATGAATTTTTGAAGAGCTATTTGTAGAGGGCGATTTC
This sequence comes from Cupressus sempervirens, assembly GCA_028749045.1. Classification (NCBI taxonomy): domain Eukaryota; kingdom Viridiplantae; phylum Streptophyta; class Pinopsida; order Cupressales; family Cupressaceae; genus Cupressus; species Cupressus sempervirens. Next base: position 834,921,804 of record CM053793.1, read on the forward strand.
TGTGCTTCCAAGCAATCTGTTTGTTTGTCATTGAATTTTTTTTGTTTTCATAAGCCTTACTGAGCATGGCATCTTCTAGCAGTAAAAATAGGAAAGGATTTGAGATGCTGGTTCGAGGAGTTGGTTGGAAGGCACCAAACTCCAACTTGAGTCTAGAAATTGCAGAAGTGCTTGACCCAACTAGAGCTTAGTCATAGATTCCACCAAAGTTTTTACTTGTTAATGATATTTTTTCACATTTTCAATGTCCAATACAAGACATTGGAACCCTAAAGATAGATGAGACTCTAACAAAGTTATGTGTGAATGGTGCATTGAAACCTAAGCATCAACATTTGGAGACCAATGGTTTAACACACATTCTGCATATGCCCCAAGACTTTTAGATAAAATGGACAAGGTTTATTCTTAGCCATGTACATAATGGGAAGCTATGGTTGGAGTAGCCTATTCAAATAACAAAGAAAATGATTCATCGAATCACAGGGCTCCCAGTGTTGAACAAAGAAAAGACTACAAAAACCCTAAGTTAGGTAGAACTAGAAAGAAAAACTCTTGCTAAGTGGGATGGAAGAGGTATGAAGATCAGCAATGCAACTACATAGAGTTGAAATTTGGAATTCATATGATAACTCATAAGATCTATAGCTCTAGGCATCTCAACAACATGCCATGTGAGGAAATCGATCTAGCTCTCAAGGTAGTGAAGAACAACATGTCCTTTGACCTTGTGGATATAATGCTAAATCAACTCAACAAGAACATGGAGAATATGAAACTTTAAAGAACAATCTGTGTAAGTTTGGTTCACTCTTGACTTGTTTATTCTTCTTTGTGCAAAATTTTTTCCCTTCAAAAGGTTCAGTCATATGGAGAAAAGATGTACCAATACTATATCATATTAATGAATATATAACAAAGATGGGTAAGAAATTTTTCAATATCATGGACAATTACTTTGATTTACTCAAGGAAAAGATGAACAACAGATATAGAATTCCAAAGAAACTTGTAGAAGATTACAAGGATGATGTTTGTTTTATGGTAGATTGTGATAAAGTATACATTCAAGAAGTCAAACCTAGAGTGGTGTGGGTTAAGTCTCTAAGCTATGAGGTTAACATTGATGACACCAAGGATATCATTGAGGCACTTTTGAATGAACATGTGGATACCAAGGCCACATTTTTTGGTACTTTTGATGAAGCCAAAGCTAGAGTATAACTTGAAATCAACCATCCTCAAGTGGTCAATAAAGGAAAGAAGAGGATAGCAAAGCTAAGGCAAGCAAGTTCTACTCTCCTATTGATAGAAGGAAAAGGAGATGATATGGAAGAAGATGATGCAGAAGATGAAGCAAAAGAAACAAAGTCTAAAGAAGATCAACCTATAAGGAAGAAGGATAAGGTCATTATTACTCAACCCACCAAGTCATGTAGTGCAATATTCATAGGAACAACATCCAAATCAACAAAGAAATTGAAATTAGGTGAGGAAGATGTTGATGAAATTATTTTCAAGAAACCTCCACCTATGTTTCAAGAAAAATTAAAAGAAATTCATATAGGATCTGGAATGGAAAACTTCAAATCTCTCATATATGAAACTAGGAATGTAGATGAGAAGAAGCAAGTTAAAGACATGATAATGTCAAAACTAGGTAAATTGAAATACTCACCTAATCAACTTGCACAACAAATTCTCAATGAGCTTCTACAAGAAATCAAGCCAAGATGAGAAAATGCTAAGAAAACCACAAAAGATATATTTGAACAGACTCTGAGGCAGCTCATCTCAAGTCATAGTAAGAAAGAAGTGAAAGAATCCATGAAGAAAAATGAAGAAAAACTCACTCTGAAATTCAACACATGCATGATATTGGTAAATGGCATTGAACATGTGGTGAAGATAGCTACAACTACATGGAAGAATATTTACAAACTTCATCAACTAGGTGATTTTGTTGTTCATGTTACTAACATAGATAATGAAGATGACAAAGAAGAAAATGACAATAATGAAGAAGAAGATATAGAAAAAGATGATGTAAATCTAGATGATGAGAAGAAAGAATAGGGAGCTATAGAGGAGAATCTCCCTAAGATTCAGAGTACTGAGGAACTGACCTAGAGAAGATTACATCACTAGTGATGGCCTCATTTTCTCACTCTCCAAGAAAAGCTTTATTCCATGAAGCTCAGAGAAAGCTTTTGCCGAGTTGGTTTTTTAACTAGTGCAACATAATGCACCCAACCAATCTCTATACTTGTTCAGCTGAGAACCATATTGATTGAAGTGATCAACACTTCACTAGTGCTTCCTCCATCATCAAATTTGGCTATACAACAACTAGGTATTTCTACTATTAGTGCAATATCTACTTTTGTTGCTAGATCTTCTATTTTTACTATTGCTACAATTCCAAGTATTCTAATAGTAAGTACAAAGATAGTTGAGAGCAAGCCTCAACTAAGTACTAAAGTTTCAAGAAAAGATAAGGGTAAAGAAGAAGACATTGATCTTGATGAGGATATAATCATTTTGAATTGGGATATCTCTACTATGAATCCTTGTCAAATGAACATCATAGGTGAACTATTGCAAAAGAAAGCTAAGTAGAAGAAGCTTAGAGAAGAGAAAAGCAGAGAAAACCAAGTGCTTGAAGTTGTAAAGAACATACTTATAGATGCACTAAGCACTAAGGTTGATAGCATATGACCTATTTTGGTTTAGTTAGCAAAATTTGTCCAAAAATTCAATGAAGATCTCAATGGACAAGAAAAGTTTTTATAGAGAGAAGAGAGGAAATTTGAGAACAAAGTATTGGATCAAGTGGCACTAAAAGTTACAATAAATCAAATAGAATTGTATACTATTCTTAGCTCATTAGAAACCTCTACAAATAGTGTTACTTCATTATTGAATAAGTTGTGTGATTCATCTATCTTCACCCAGGGAATCAAAGATAAACTATCTAAGATAGATTAAAACTTGAAGGCAAGTGCACACTAGTTGTCACTTGACCCAAGCCACAATTCTAGTCACTATTCAAAGATCAAATTTTTGACTAATTTGTAACCAGAATTATTAAGGGAAGAAGCTAAGATCAGGGCCACACTTTTAGGCATACAAGGCATGATTCTCACAAACATGGATGCATTGCAGAAAACATTACATGCCAAAACTCTCATCCATGACAATAACTTCTCCATAGCTAATCACATGATGCAGTTATTAGCAGAAGTATAGATTGCACTTCATATAAAGGAAAATTGGGAAAAGATAATGGAATTGATTTTGAAGGTATATTCTAACTTCTTGTCACATTTTGGATCACCATGTAGTATACACCTTTGGCATTTATGCCAAAAAGGGGGAGAAGATGTGATATATAAAGGGGAGAAGATGAGATAAGATATGATATAAAAGAGGGAGAAGACAAGATAGGAGATATATGTATATAGTGAGAAAAGTATAATATGTGTATGGGAGAGTGACATAATATTATACATATACACATATAGATAATCAAAAAACATTCCTTACAAAAGAAATTTTGAAAAATCTCAAAAATAGAGTATGTAACTACCAAGTTGAAGACACATGATGGAGACTAAAAAATGTTTTGGACTTGAAATTTTGAGAATTCAATTTTGTTTAATAAGTGTTTTTGTCACTAATGCCAAGGGGGGAGATTGTTGACATTATGGTCAAGTTTGTTTATTAGTGACTCACACTTAGTTAAATGGTTAGTAGCTATTGAGCTTATCTTGCAATTTATAGTGTTAACCAAGTTCTATAGTTGCTATCGAGTTCCAAAATCAGTATTTAGTTCATACCAAGCTTGCAATGTTAGTGTTGACTGAGCCATGCAGTGTCAACTAAGTAATTTAGTTTATATGCTAAATTTACCAAGAAACTAGTACTGACTAAGTTCTAACTACTTTGAAGTGATTAGTATGAACCGAGATTCTACATCTACCAAGAGCATGATTATATCAAGTGTTGACAATGGTTGCCAAGTATCACCACCTCACCAAGTTTGTCTTCAGAACCTGAATGCTAGTAGTTGAGCTGACTTTTTGTATTTTGGTGAAACTTCTATTGTAGCTAACTTTGATGAATTGTAGTTTGGACTAATATATAAGTAATGTATTGTATCACATCCAAAAATAAGAATGTGAATAAAAAGAAATCATATGAGCAGTAGTGTGAATTAAGAAGGCTACAAGCAGTATAAGGACCAACAAAGATTTATCTATCATAGCAAGGTGATCAGTACACTTCAAAGGAATCTTAACCAGCAAATCAAAGTTGTAGATTAGAGATCAGCCACTGGTTCATCCTAACAGATGTATCAGTTAAATCCTTTCACAAGGTGGACTTAAAAGTTTTTTACAAATCTCTTTATCAAGTGCATACTTCATTGTATGTTTTGTAAATCCTTTAACAAGGTGGACCTGGCAGTCTTTATTGCTCCTAACAGGGCAGATCATCAAAAGTGATCAATTGTAAGCCTTAATTGGCCAACTTTATACTGTAGTATTAAACCTTGTGGTCATCATCCCCATCTTAGTTTTACTTTCTATTTGGAAGTTTTCTAGGTCACCATATCTTGTATCAAATTGTTATGAAAGTTTTCATGCTTTCAGTCTTTCGTGCATGCAATCAAATCAAAATATAAGTGAAGGATTATTTGGTGTAATAAGAGTAAGTTTTATTGGTTCCTAGTTCACCCCTCCCCTCTCAATAACCTAGCCTATCCTATATTTCCAACATGATCAACCTATTCAACCTCAACAACCTATCCCCCGACAATAGTCTATCCCCCTAGCAAGCTTCCATTCCACCCTAGCAGCATCCTATTCCATCTTAGAAGAAATATTATTGCACTAACTAGGACATTCAAAGACTTCAGAAATCCTTGGTTACTGGTACATTCTCTTGTGTATACAATAGTATATGCTAGAGTGTTTAACATGGACTAATTTACATTTGAGATGAGATTCATGGTGCTTCTCCTGATGCTACACACACCATATAGGGAGTCCTTGAGAGTAAGAGATGAGAAGTCTCTTCAGATCTTACTTTGTATGAGGCATATGTTGATGTTTGGTAGCTTCAATAAAATTTGAGACTAAATTGAAGTTACATACATACATACATACATACACATGTATGTACATATATACATATATATGTATATGTATGTATATATATGTATATAAATATATATGTATGTATATATATATGTATATCTATATATGTATATGTATATATATGTATATATATATATATATGTATATGTATATACATATATGTGTATATATACATATACATACACACACACACACAAATATATATTTGTGCGTGTAGTTAATTAAATAATAAATTATATATATGAAATATTATATATAATAACGTTGTTATCATTTTAATGAATACATGAATATACATGTCCTATGAAGGGACATCTCTCCTCTTAATGGACATGTCTCCTCTTGATTTATTATCATATAAATAAGAGATTACTGGGAATTGGAAAACATATACTGATCATGGTAATGCAATTACATTTGAAGTGGTCTTAGAAAAACCTTAACAATACAGGGCTTAGTGTCCAAAGACACCCTAAGGAGGGAATGTTTCCTTCATTACGTAGATTAAAATTTTGTGAAGGTGTATCATGAGGTGCATTGATCCAGAGGGACTAGAGCTCTAACACTTAACCAATATGAATTAAGGATCTAATCATTGAGCCATCCAATGGCTCCTATTTTCTTGATCTTTCTACCAATATTAACCTACAAGACTCTTACCCCAACTTGCTTCCTAGGTATAGTTGGGTTGGTGTAGACTTAATCTCCCTTATTAAGGCACTAGTCCTACTAGCCTTTCCTTCCGTCAAAACCCTAACCCTTTCTTAGGATCTTTCTCTCTCACTTTCTTGGTTTCTACTAAAGTTTTAGATACCCTCCATATCCTTCTTGACCTATCCTAACACCTCTAGTCACATCAACAACCATTAAAACTCACTATCTTCAAATAGGGCTAATTAGGCCTATTTGCTTTAGGTTTAGTAACACTACTTTGTTCCATTTATTCAAATTATTCTAAATATCCCCATGAAATACCTTAGTATTCCAAAATCTATCACCTATCACTTCTAGAATCTAAATTTACAGAACCACAAAACACCCACAACCCTGTTCACCCTCAAGCCCTTGTTTCTAGGCTATCTTTTAGGCCTCTAAACTAGTTTTCACCAAAAGACCTCTAGATTCTTTCAAAATTCAAATAAACCTTTCCAACCACTTTTTCTATCAAGGTACCTCCTAGGGATTATAAATATTCCATTGGATTGGCCTCGTCTGATCATGGGTGTGCTCTGCAACAACATCTTCACACTATCTTAGCTCACCTACTCCCAGTAGTAAGCCTAGGGCATCACTTCATAACTTGAAAATGAGATATAAAAATACAAAGGAAAGAAAAAACCATATGTACAGAGTCTAACCTATCATCCCAAAAGGTTTCAAACATTTTCCACAATGGATGATCAAGTTAGAGCCATTAATGTGACAACAACCCTATGAATGGAAACCATAGACCAGTCACCAATAAAACTTCCACAACTCACCAACCTTGTAACTTCAAACTAAGTTTTTATATTCAAAAGAAATATGAAATACTACTCTACAAAATCTAGAAGTCAAATGATCTATCCCAATCCATACAGAGTCATACTAGGGCATTAAACTTTGCAAAAACCATGACAAATAAAGTAAATTATCCATACAATAGGTTCACACATGTCTAATATGACTAAAAACATTCTAACCTCCCAAAATATTCTTCTCATACTTGAATACCTCAGCATGGGTGGTTACAACTTCCCAAACTATCATTTACAACTTTTTGCAAAAATTGATTAAGTTGTTCAAGCAACTTTTTGAGCAACTTTGCAACATTTGAGCAATTTTTGCTCTTTACATCTTTTGATCAAATGGGTTAAAGGACTATTATAAGACCCTAGTTAGGATTCCTAGGACCTATTAGTTACCCAAATATTTTGGTTTCCCATCCTTAGAAACTTTTAACATATTGAGTAAATTTTGACAACTCTAGGACCTAATGAGCAATTTTGGCTCTTTTACAAACATATTGGGACTAGTTGAATTCCAAGGACCATTGCAACTTATTAAATATACACATCCTCTTAACTAACCCTTAATAACTAAAAAAACCAAAAAGAAGGGGGTGCCTTGCACCATGCATAGATCCACATATGGCTGCATTGATATACCCACACTTCCTTGTTGCTTATGGTCATTATCCAAAGATTGACCGAATTCCACTCTATTTTGCACAACAAATTTTTGTCGAGGATTGATCAAGAAGGCTAGTGAATTATATTAATGTACCATTGCATTTAGGCTAGGGCCATAGTACACTAGTTGATAAGGATGTTTTTTGGTAGGAGGGTCATTATGCACTAACACACAGGGCGATTATCAAAGAGAGGGTACTTGTCATTGTCCATATAGTCAGTCCCTCAGTTGATGAGGCTATGCATAGTACCCATGTTTTAGGTGAGCCTCTATAAAGTTTTAGCGAACTCATACATCTATTCCAAGGATGAGATGCATTGTATAAAAATGTTAGAAGAAAAATAAGTAATAGGTAAGATCAAACTAAATAATAAGAAATCCTACTCATTCTTTTCATTAAGAATGATCCTTCTTCTAATTATCATACAATTGGCTTAGGATCTTATATGATATTTGATGAAGATCACCCTATGCCAAGGGTTACTATGAGAATTCTAGTGTCATGTTCCTTCTTAACACCAAATCAAAATCCTCTTTACATATTGCTAACTTATTTATACTCTATCCCATTTAAATGCTCCTACCATAGACATTTTTTCTTATGCCCTTGCAACATTTATTCAACCAAATATTTTTCTCATATAGTGGGGGATCGTGTATAAAACTATACATATATTTTAATGGGATGCCTAAAGGAATTGGAATATTAAAGCATTTAAGAAAAGTTCTTTCTAAATACTAACTTGTTTGTTAAAAATAGTGTTTACACCATGATTTGAGATGTATATAATATGATTCCTAGAAGAATTTGTAAACAATATCAACTATATATTGAAGAATAACAACTCCATTTTCTTTTCAAACAGTTGCATGTACATTGTCATTGGTTTGTACATTTACATCTAGATATGTATCATAGATAGTGTAATCCTAATTTACACAATTGAGATATATTTTGATTGCTTGGTTGTCTTATGTGTACAAAGATAAGTTTTTGGCCAAATCATATTTATGTGTGGTAAGGGATTTCACCAAAGTTTTTTCACATATAGTGACGGACTATGCATAGAACAGTTTCCCTTCCTTACATATGATCCCTTTGTACTCTCTTTCATAGTGGTTATCCACTTTCCCTATGTGCTCTTTTTTTTGAGTTTTGCATCGTATTAATTATCTAATATGTTATTCCCTGACAAAGACTTTAACTGGATTATTCAGATAATGTACAATAGTCTTACACCAAGAAAGAAGGAAATTAGTGTTGGTAAAAGATTCTAGCCTTGGGTCATGAAAAAAGGTGGAAGCAAAAGAAATGAGGGAAGTTATCCACTTTTCCCTATGTGTTGTTTTTTTAAAAAAAAAATCATGGTATTAATTATTCAATATGTTGCTCCCCAATTAAGACACAAACTGGATTGTTTGGACAATCTAGCAGTCTTACACTGGGAAAGAAGAAAATCGGTATTGGTAAAAGATTCCAACCTTGTGTCATCAAAAAAAGTGGAAGAAATAGATATGAGGGAAATTAGACACCAAGAGGAAACATATGGTAATAGGTTAATTGCCATGTTATGTTGCATGTTCTCTAGCTATCATAGGGGTGATAGTGTCGTGGATGATATTTTCTTCTAGTAGAGTGATTCTGCCCTTTCTATACATTATATCTATTACAGAATTATGTCACCATAGTCGTGTTCATTTTATCCTAAGTTGCACACTAGAAATAGAGAAGCTGGTCATCTAAGAATTCATACCAAATATGAGCCTTGATAGGCATTTGGTTGTGGCTACATTGTTAATTGTTTGAATCGTAGAAGAACAAGGTGGACACACATTTCATAAATCTTTTCTCGGGTGTGAGAATCAAATTAGGAAAACATTATAGTTTAGTTTGTAAGTTTTCCCCCCTCTTTAGCTATATTAGATTCTTGCATAAGAGAAAACTATTATAAGTATTAAGTTTAAAGTCTACTCAATTAGAGTGAAGATAAATTCATAATTTAGTGATGCTTATAATTTTTCTATTTAATAGTTTGTATAGTACCAAAAATCAAGTGTTGAATCCAAATTGAATCCAAGTATAGATAGACATACAAACTACAAATTCTTCACCTTCATTTTTGTTCAATTTTGAAAATTTGTTTGCATGAATAATAATCAATCTAATAAAAATTTGATTAATTAAATGAAATGGTGTATATTTTTCATTTATTTTTCCCACAATTTTTTGCTTTCTTGAGCACTAGAAATATGAGTTTTCAATTCAAGCGGATTTTGGAATGAGTTTAAAGTACATATGATTTTTTTGGTGTTATTTCAGACACATTTTTCTATTAATAGAGAATACACGCTGCTTTGCAACTAGCTTAGCAAAGATTTTGTATAGATTTAGGTACAAATCTCTCATTTACATTGTAAAACTGCTCAAAAATGTCTTTCTTATGATAAAAGAAATAAGTCTAAATAAATGATAAGAAATTATACAAAAGAACCTTTTATATAGAAAAAGAGAAATAAAATAGAAGGAAGTTGTAAATTTGTAGCTCTAAATATAATTGATTTTATCGATTGATTAAATGTAAGTAGAATGCCTCTATTTATAGACAATTTTGAGCATCCATACATGGGGAGAAGTCTCTAGATTTCTCGTATGTGGAGATGGAGTCCACCATTCTATTCTCAATTGTTAGCAAGTTTGTAGGGAAAATTTTTAATAGATTAATGTGGTCAAAGTTAACACTGCAATTCATGTATAACTCCATGTATATGTGGGAGGAGAGGAATTTAATATTGCCAACACTCTCTTTATAAACACTTACCCATTTTGGTTTGTCACCTTGAATGTCTAGGACAAGAATTCAAAATAGTTTGATTGTGAGGAGGAGTTTTTTTAATCTACCCTAAATGAACATTCTTGGGATTTTAATAGGCCTTTATGAAGTGTAGTTTTTCCTATGGCATGCAACTGATGTCGATATTTCTATTTGTTATAGAGCCTTGGAATGAAAAGTGTATTGTTTGGATTCTATCATTATTTAATATCATTCTTATAATTTTTCTCATGTGTAGATTGTATTAAAGGAATTGAAGCCCAACGTGTTCTAGGATATTAGTTGTTTAAGAAAGGAAAACATACAAAAGTCTCTTATCCATTAGAAGGACACCATGTAGATGTGGCTAGGTAAATTGGAATTAAAATATTTAATTTATAATTAAATTCAAACAAAAACTATATATATGTAGTCTTTGCTTGAATTTAACTTTCCTCATTTTCTTATGTTCTATTGCCTCTCTCATTTTTTCATCACATGCAAGTTATCATAATTTCTTGAGTCCTTAATGTTAGAGAATTTATCATATGATTTTTTTGGGGTTGTTGTATTCAAATCTGAACCCCAAATCAAGTCCTATTATTAGAGATTTTTTGAAGATATTGAAATGATATTATTGGAAATACAATAGGGAAGTAAACTTTGAGAGGGGTGAATCAACACTTAAAACTTTCAACCTCAAAAGCTATTCACCACACATCCATCTCACAATCTATGCATATAAATTGAAATACCAAATTAAGCATATACATCCATAGCATTAAAGTGAAATATTCAACACATGTATGACACAAGATATTTGGCTACTCAGAAACCCTCCAAGGAGAAGGTAAAATTGGGGTGGGGATGAAACACACAAATTTTTAGTACTACAATAATAAAGTGTATCCAATGAAGGTTACAATGTTTGATCATGAAACATGATCTACCCTATGAAAGGTTTTCCTTGTTAAGGGCTTACAATATTGTTAGATCTTTCCCTATTAAAGGATTTAAACACCCTACTAAAAGTATGCCTGGTAAAAGGACTTTAACTTACAATAAAGTAAGAACCCTACTGAAGGATTTGCAACAGCCTATCACGACTACTCTATTAAGAGATTTAACTGATTTTCCTATTAGAATGTCTCATCAATGATCCATTAGTTAACACTCTATTTCTTGATGTCAGATCACCTCTATCCTAATGTATACTTGATCCTTTCTAATCAGATGTATCTTTGTTGTCTTTTGATTCCTTTCCTTTGTTCTCCTTTAACTGATTCTGGAATGTAACTCAAATCATAACACCTTAGTCACCATGGTTTCTTTGTTTGTGCATGTAAAATCTCTTCAATTCTCCTTAAACATTCACAAAAATTTTAGGGTTTATCCTCCTTAAGAAGACCTAGGTGACTTAGGGTTAGGTATGAATCAATGATAGTGATTCACCCATATTGCCACTTAAACCTTCCTTTTTTTTTATTGGATGCATTTAATGCATAAGGATTCACTACTAAGATTCATCCTTATCATCAAAGATCATAAAACAATACTTAGGTCAGCCCAAAAATGGTTTACATAGAATTTTTTGCCATTACAAACATCTATGTCAAAACTATGTAATTTGGCACTTGAAGTCCCTGATACTCGACATTAACTACAACTTCAATGTTGTAACTCGGCCTTTGAATGACTCAGCATCCACTGATCACTTGGCATCTGAAAAGTTCAGCACATACCAGCTGCCTGATACTTGAGTGACTTGACACTTAGTAGTTACTCAGCTCATACTAAATATTTGTCGCTTGGCGTATACTACCTGACAACTTTATGCTCGACATGTATTACTTGTTCGACATGAACTAAGTAAATGGCTTAAGTATATTGTCACTCATATGTCAAAACCAATATGAGATTAACAATAAGCATAAGTACAATAGGTTTAAATTTTTTCCACCAACAAATTTATTTATATTTGGTATGTTTAAATTGCACTAAGGTATTAAGTTTACAAAGTCAAGAATCCATTTGATTAGATGAAGTTGATCTCTCTTCATGAAGTTTAGGCTTGGTACATTTAAAATTCTAAGTTTCCATGTGTATTTTTTACATTAAAAATTAAATTATTTAGATTCTTTAAATAGGTCGTGAACTATTTCATTTACATTGTTGAATTGATTGCAATCATTTATTTAATTGTAAAGTATATATTTAAAGCTATTTTAATTAATTATATTGACATTCCTTTTATTTATTATGGAAAAAGAACTTAGTAATTTAGATTATATTCTTAAATGAGATTAGATTTGTTATTAGTTGGAATAAGTAATTTTATTTAATTTTTTAATTGAATTTTGATTAATTTAATTTCACTTTAGATTTTATATTAGACCATGTGCTTTATTTCTCTAATTAAGATATATTTTTTTCCTATGAGTTTGGTTTACTTTAATAGCCACAAATATTACTTTTTCTGTTTTATTTCAAATTGACATTATTGTCCTAAAAATAAATTAATTTAAAGTTCAAAATTGATATTATTAAGACAACTTCTCATTTTAAAGAACTAATGTTTATATAAATTATCTTATAGTTTGACCTAAAAATTTAATCACATATGAAATCAAAATATAAAATTGACAGTATTAAGATAACTTTTCATTTTAAAAAAAACTAGTTTCTATGAAAGTATCTTATAATTTGACCCAAAATTTTTTATTTTTTTTAACCGATAAGAGGCCGAAGCCAAGATTCATTATTATTATGTGATGTGATTAATTGTTATTATTTATTAAGCTTGTGTATAGTCGAACTCAAGACCTCTTTGATAAGAGGCTCACAATTTACCATTGTGTTGTAGGCTCTTACCTAATTTGACCCAAAAATTTAATCACATGAAATCATATTGTTATTTGGTGATACTGTGTATCGTAAAAGCTCATTTTAAAAAGCATTTTATAGTTTGACCCAAATTATTTTTTCATTTCAAATTAGAAATGATAGTGATATTGATATAGAAAGATATAGAAAGATGGTGGAGTAAAATGAATGATAGCACTTGAGAGAGAGAGAGAGAGAGAGAGAGAGAGAGAGAGAGAGGGAGAGAGGATGAATATGAAGATATTTAATGATGAAGAAATGATAGTAATAGTGATAGTTAGAGGGATATAAAGATGGAAAGATGGAGGAGGAGTAAGATGAATGATGGAAAGAGATAGAGATGTGAGATGAAAAATAGAGACATAGATAGAGAAAGGAAGAGGATAGTGAGGAGATGAAGATATAGAATGACAAAGATGTATGAGGTGATAGAAAGACAAATAGATATAGGAGCTCAAACAGAAATAGAAGAGAAACATTGAAATAAATAAACTATCTTCATCCATGATAAAGTGGCATAACATATACAATACTATCGGCTTAACCGTTGCAACCTCCCAAGATACAAGTGCTAGTTAGTCATTTCCAATTGGATATGGGCTTAAGAATGATAGTTCCAAATTTCCTTCATTATGTATAAGGACCTATCTATATATTCATGATTTTTTTTGCGATTCATTTATAGATATGTATTACATTAAGTAGATTGCATATTTAAATAGTATAAATATTTAAAATTAATTGTGAAGGGAAGGTTCTTTGCAGTTAAACACAGTTGAGATATAATCGTATGGAATGGAGTAAAATAATGAGAATATAATGTGAAGGAAGGCTACATGATAACGTCTCACTATCAAAGTCAACTCAAAACTTCTCTACATACCCATCTCTATTGGAACAAAGTGTGTCTTGCAAAAACAATTACTTTTTCTTATGCAACCTTGGAGAGCCAAATTTTGGCTACAAATAATTTTAAGAATTTTGGATTCTAGGGTTTATCTATTTTCCTCCTATGTCTTAGTAATGTGGAGAATGTCGATCGCTTAAGCTACGTACATGCCCCTCCTCATTAGAATGCTAGCAATGGTTGTTTGATAAATCAGGTTAAATTCCAATATTTCTAAATGACATTATCTCCCTTTTCAAATTATGGCCTACTCTTTTCAAAAAAATATCACATGACAACCTATGAATCCCAACCCCCTCAATATTGATTTGGGAACTCTAGAAATAGGTAAATAATAGTTTACTCAAAAACAATAAAATTGTACAAACATAGCTCTAGTGTCATTGGGTAGTTGGAGGAAAATACAACTCACAATAGTATGGGCTATAATGGAAAACAAATGCCAATGATTAATGCTTCAAAAAGAGACAATCAACTTAGAAAAAATAGAGAGTTTGGGCCTATGTTCACAACCATGTCAGGGTACTAAAATGACCTTCACATACAACTGATGTTCTCCTTTGAGTATTAGTCCAAAATGCATAACAACTCATACATAATTATAAGAAAAATAGAGGGAGATCTATTGCAACAAGTATATATCTCTCTCTCTAACAAATAAAGGTACAAGGCCCCTGCCTATATCCCCCTCACATTATACAATCAATAATTACTCTCAAATTTCACAACTATTCTTAACACCTAATAATTTTTCCACTTGTATTGCAAGTGTTGATATCACACAATACATTACGAACATTTTGAATAAACAAATATAACTTAGATGTTGAATAAACATTTTGCATTGCAATACATTTTACATAACTTTGTCAATATAAATTATAATTTACATCTATTCGCACCAAAAATCCTTTTAATCGAGTATATTTAATATAATTATTCATAACAAAAACAATGTATCATTTTTTATTAATTTATATAACACTTCTTCGTTATATTGCACCTACTACTAGCTTCAATCGTGCGCGGAATACCTACATCACTTTTTAAAAAATTGCAATCTGATTACCTAAGTTGTAGGGTGGGCGTTCATTTCAACTTCCCATTAGGTTTGTATTATAAAGGAGTTAAAACATGAGATATCTAGAAATGTGATTAATATATCGTCCGCCTAATGCAAAGTCTATGACAAGTTTGACGTGCAATTACTGATAAATTCAGGACAGAGTTTTTCACAGACCCTCTGCTTTGCTCTCATTTTCCTCCTTTTTCTCATCACTCCCCGATTTAATTTGCCAGGTAAACCTTACTTCATGACTAAATTGAATTCAAGATTTCGATTTATCTCATTATTCTGTGCTGGTATTTTATAAGATTCTGATATTTAAGGATTTGAAAATTAGCAAGATTTTAGAAGCAATGATGTTGATGCTTGAGGTTTATGCTTGAAATCATTCAATTTTAATTTTAAAAGGGCAAAAAAAAAGTCTGCAGCTTTAACTGCGATGTAGTTGGATGTTGTTTAAGTTATTGGAAATTGAATTTGTGTAATGAAAGAGGTAGATATGATTAGAAACATTGATGGTAAAAAATTGTTATTGAATTGAATTCAGAAATAAGAATTCATTATCATAGATTGTAGAAACCTGATATTACTTAGACATAGACCCTTTCAAAGATGATGCATGCTGCGTGATAAATTAGAGAACAAAATGACATACAGTATTGCTTTTGATATAATAAGCACTACTTATCAAAGAACAATAAGGACGGAATTTTTGAAATTGTGTATGAAATTTGTAAAAGTATTTGGTTTGATGGTTTAAAACAGATTGATATATCGGTTTAGTGTGCAGGAGAGGGAAGAAAAAAGAAACAATGGAGAATAGAGGGAATCGAGGGGCAGAGAGAGGAAGTGGGCGCCAAGGGAGGGGTTGGGGAGCACCCTCTACTGGGAGGGGTCGAGGGAGAGTAAAAAAGCTTAATTCAGCCTGGAGTTTCAACAAGCCAAGCTGCACAAGTAGCTCAAGGAAGAGCAAACAGGCCCAGTTTTTCTGACGTGGTTAAGGGCCGTCAGGGATGTGGAACGCAAGAGCAATCCATCCCGCAGCCCTCTGTTCCGCCTCGTAACTACCAATTGCAACTATTTTCTTATTTCTTTCTATGAAACTGCAAATTTCCTTTATGTATCGGACATTTCGCTCAAAACGTCTGTTTAGATTTTGTTAAACAGCCGTTCAAAATTTTATTCAGAAGAGATTTGTCAAATGCATATTGTTTCAGAGTTTGCATTTACAACTGGAATATGCATTGAAAATTTTGAATGTTGTTTAACTGATACTCTTTAACTCCACTTAAATATGATGGATCAAGAACGAATATTCAACAACCTTAGGCCCAAGCAGTTAGAATTCCACAAACTTGTGGTAGCACTGGTGCCAACACCAGTACTGGCAGTAGCGTTGAAGATTTGAAGCCTATAAAGAGGCCTATTCAAGGAGGAGTCCAATGTGGGTCTACAGTACAGAAGCTCTTTGCAAATCATTTCATGGTCAAATTTAATGATACCACAAAACAGATCTTCCGTTATGATGTGAAAATTACACCTCAGTCTGCCAACAATAGTGGAGATGAGAAGCAAAGGAGTTTGTGGTGCTTCTACTTCTACTTCTACTTCTACTTCTAATGAAGAGCTTGATGGAGACATCGCACCCACTTTGTCTAGGGCAGATGCACAAGTGATAAAAAAATTAAGTACTTGGTGGATATCAAATGTCGATATTATGGAAGATCAAGATTCATGATATCAAATGTGATAGATCAAAGCCTTTCGAGTACTTGGTGAATATCTTGTGTCAATATTTTGGAAGACTAATGATCATGAAATCAAACATGATATCAAAATTATAAATATCTTCTAATCAAATATATATTTTTCCATGCCTAATATTACCAATGGTGTAATACATGTCATGTGTTTATCCTCCCTAGCTAAGAGAGGTTGTTGACAAATTCATAGCTTTAGTAGGATAAACTTGTGAGATCAAAGAGAAATTAAATATGATTACAATGATTCGCACGCGCGCGCACACACACACACACACACACACACATGTACACATACTTATAGTTAAATTTTCCATTATATTAATCATATTGATGAATAGACATGTCTCATGAAGGGACATCTCTCTTCTCTTGGTTTATTCCTCATAGAAATTCAAGAAGACACAACCATTTGAAAAACACGTACCACATACCAATAGTGTTTAGTACATTTGTAGTGATCCATTAAAATCAACACTACATAGATCTAGCTAAGAAATAAGAAAAACAACTTGCACAAATAAAATAATAGATAAAGAAAGAGATGTTGAACAATTAATAATTGATGACTACAATCTAAATATCAATGCATGATTTATACAATAGAAAACTACAACATTTGACAAGGCCTGCGGTGAATAAAGATGAAGCTAATGTAGATAGTAGTTTGCATGAGATAAACTACCATCAACAGATGAATTAAGGTGGGAGAAGAGGCATAGATTAACATTTGCAATTTTACGAAATCATTAATTAGACTTATGCATGAGAGAATCATGAGCGTAGTAGAATTTGTTCACAAATTTCTAAATTCTACTAAACTGAAGTCTATGCTAATAGTGCCAAGCATATGATCAAATCTAGGTGGAATAATATGCAGTGATGAAGTACACAAGACATCCCTCAAACTACCTACTATGGTCACCTTGCTCGAATGATAATATTTTTATCACTAAGTATTTCTTATAGAGATATGAACATTTCTAGAATAAGTAAAATGATTATGTAGTTACTATTTCTTATTGAATCTAGGCCAAACTTTAGCAATGTCTCAATTTTATAAAGATTGGATAGTGGATATAGTTCCCATGGAGTTTTGCCAAATTTGTGAAGGGCAGAGGTTTCCAAAGGATTATCAGTGAAACCAAATGCGCAATCGTGCTCCTCTTCTCGATGTGAAAACATGGAGACAAAGAATTCAAGGAATCATGGAAAAAGTAGATGGATGTAGCCATTCAATATTTTTACTTTTAGTAGTTGAGCTGAATTTTTTTATTTTGGTGAAACTTGTATTGTAGCTAACTTTGATGAATTGTAGTTTGGACTGATATATAAGTAATGTATTGTATCACATCCATTCAGTAGTTTTAGTTTTGCCATAGCGTACTGGTTTGCAATTCGTTTATACTGTGATTATTTTACCTTAGAATTCCTAAATAATGAAACAACATTATTTTTATGTATTACCATGGAGCTACCTCGCTGATCGACTTCAGAAATTAGTTTCCTATAAATGCCTCTATAGTTATAATTTACTTCATTTGGCATCCTATATACTTGGTTTACTCCCATCTAGAGTTGGGTGTGTCAAAATAGGCCATAAATAGTATAAAAATTCTGAATAATAGCTTTTGCAATATGAGAAAATAGGGCAAAAACAAAGTAAAATATAATATAGATATGTTCAACAAAAAATGTTTTTATTTATTTGATTTACAACTAAAAACTCTTCTAAATATTTTCTAGTTGTAGATATAATCCAAAAAAAATCTTCTTCAATGTAGTGATCTAGAGAAAACTATAACTACCTAATATTTTTGAATTCTCTTCGACAATATTACTCTTCTTAACAGAGTTAAGAATTCTAATTTAAAATAAGAATTTTAATTTAAAATAGCAATAAATATCTTAAATAAATCTACATAAAAAATTATCTAGAAATATCAATGGTAAAATACAAGTAAGAGTCTACAACACAACTTGGGTTCTAATCTACTCGAACATAACTAATAATCAAAGTAATTAATCCCAATAAATAATAATTAACTGGCCTCTTAGACATCATTTATGTTAAGACTCATCACAATCCACCCTCCACCTTTCTACCACTATAGAATGCCTCCCATTAATTTTGTTTTTTTTTAAAATTTGATTTGATCTGATTTTATTGAGCTTGTGGATAAACTTGGTGCAGTGGCCCATATCTGGAAGATTTTAAACTAGAAGTGGTTCCAAAAATGACACAAGTGATAGCACGTGTGCTAAATCAACCTCAGCTGAGGCTTGGATGGGGAGGGACAATTGCAGACTCTTCTAAAAGTGGAAACGAGATCCTTGAAAATGACATTTGAGTGACTTAAAAATGGTTATAAACTGACAGTTTCATTGATAGTGGCGCAGAAGCGTCATCACACAAGGCTGTTCCCCAAGGGCAATGAGGCAACAACTAACCAGCTAGTTATTTCAACTGGCTGGGTATGCCTTGTTGTTTATCTTCGTCGCCATCTCCGTCTGTCTACATTCTTGCTTCCTCTGACATGACCATCCTACGTCCATCCGAAAACTGTACTCTGATGGATCAATTCTAGCCAACTCTGACAAAAATGTTCAGGCATGATAAATATTTAAAAAGATTAATATTTTTAATAAAATTTATATTGACAAAGTAATTGTATTTCATTATAACATTAAAATCAATGTAATTGTAACATTAAAGCAATTGTATTTCATTATAAATGTTTTTTAACATCAATTACTTTGTCAATATAAATTTTATTTAAAATGTTAATCTTTTTAAATATTTATCCTATTTTAAATATTTGTAAGTTACTAATAATTAATTAAAATATGACATTGCAATTAGAAATGGATAGATCATAAAATATTTATCAATAATGATTAACTTACAATGCATTTGTAAGAATTTTACTTCTAGTTATTATTATATAAGTGTAAGAATTTGGCTTAGGCCAAAATTCACCCAAGAACTAAAGAACTCAACACAAGCACATAGTAGACCAAAATAGACAGAGTATGATCAGAATGATGATATTCATTCAATAAGTGGATGAGAGTACACTAGGAGTGCTTGAATATAAAGGCCTCAAGAGAGCTTCTAGAATGCATAGAAGTTAGCATCATGATATGTCATACAACTAGGCACATGTCCACTAGATATGAGTTATCCTCCATTAAGCACGGGATTAAGAGCGATGATGTGAGGATAAGCCTACAATGGTGTAACATGCAAATTAGTGGTGTACACAACATGTGCTAAATGAGGAATGCAAATAACTATGTTGTCATCATGACAACTCAGTGAATGATTCATACTCATGTGTTGTAGACACCATGTGCATAATTAGAGTTGCGTAACTCAATGAGAGTTCACAAAATCCTAAGTGTCTCACCTAAAATAATAATAAAATAATTCAAAATAATTAAATAATGCATTAACCTAAGTAAAACTTAATTAAGTGTAATAAGTAAATACGTATTTACACCAACACCCCCCGTTAAGTGCAAGATAGGGGAATGCCCTTAAGGTTACAAAATCTAGGATGCAATACAGTATGGGCCCCAGCTACTAGGCCATGTTAGGTACCCATGTACATAATGATATGCAATCTCCCATAAAGCGGGGAAAGAGGGAAAACCTCATGGGAAAAACCCTCCCCCAAAAAGAGAGATAAGGAAGGATGCATGGATGGATGGAGTAATCAAGACCCCCCCATTATGACATACATCTAGTATATACATAAGAGAATAATGAGAAGAGGAAGAGAGATAGGATGGGCTCCCCCCCCCCCCCCCCAAAGAAGAATGTCGAACAATGACTGCTCTGATGAAGAAGCTGATCCGAGACTGCAGAATGGTGTTCCTCCCCTTAGGAAGAAACAATGCCAAGGGTACAAATGAGACACTTCTGCTATGTGTGGAAAGAATCCCATGGATAAGTGATGTCTCTAAAACCTGCTCAACTAGCTGAAGAACCTATCCCAAAGAACTGTCTGTCTCTATAATTGATGAAGAACCCTACTGCAAGCGTTGATCATAAGTATCCACAATCACTTCAACCTATGACGATTGATCATGTAGAGAATGAACAAGAGAGTCTGGAACCCTCATGACAATTGAAGAAGGTATTTTTACATCAAGAAGAAGAGGCAGATCATGAATACTGTTCCCCAAACCTATCACTGAACCTATATCTGGAAGACTAGATGTACCCTCCTGTTCTGGACCTATCACTATGGCGATGTATGCATGCGGACTAAACTGATGAAGTGACCTCTTGGTGTATCTATTGATAGAACCCCACATGTCAGAATCTATTGAAGCACTATTGCTGAAATCACTATCAATATCCACACCGTATGATGTGCGAAGAGGAGTAGAGGACAAGCTAGGTGAACTTTCCTTAAAATGTACATCCTTCTCCACAAAAATCTGATGTGTCTCAGGATCTAGAAGTCTATATGCCTTCACATCGTCTTCATAACCAATGAAGGTACAAGGCCGAGATGATTGTGCCTTGCATCCCTTGGAAGATTGCTTTGCCCATGTAGGACAACCAAAGACTTTGAAGTGTGTCACAATAGGTTTTCTACCGCACCATGCCTCAAAAGGAGTTTTTTCATCTAAGGGTGGATGAGGAGAACGATTAAGAATGTGAGTGGCACTTAAGATTGCTTCGACTTCTAATGATGGATCAAGAGACTTTGAATATATCATGCAACTTTCCATAGACTTAAGAGTTCAGATCCTCAATGTTGCAACATCTGTCTTATGCAGACTGAATGTTGGCAGATTTTGAAGATCAATGCCCTCATGTCTACAAAAGTCCATAAGTCTTCTATTCACATACATGCTACCATTGTCCATGCAGAGTACTTTGATAGCTTTCCTAGATTTCTGTTCTACATGAGTCTTGAAGTCTAGAAACTTGTCCAACACTTCACCCTTACTATGCAAAAAGTAGACCCAAGTGAACCTTGAAAAGTCATCAACAAAGGTAAGTATGTAGTGACCCTAGCTAAATGCAAAAGGACTTGCTAATACCATGTGAACCATCTGAAGAACACTCGTTGCTCTAGAAGACTTCCCTCTATGTAACTTCCCCTCTAGATGCATATCCACTAAATCTGTTGAACATTCACCCTTAGAAAAGTTGATTTGAGGTAGACCTTTGACCATTTGGTATGTGCAAAGTTGCTGAAGGTAGTGGTAGTCAAGATGACCATACCGCTCATGCCATAATTGCATGTTTGAATTGGACTGAGATAACAAGGCCTTTGAAGGAGGCTTGGGTACAAAATGAGAGAAAGAGTACAACCTCTTGCGATCATCCACTTTCCCCACTGCAACCAAGGAATCATCTCTGAGACTGTGCACCTTTACTGAGTCTGGAAGGAACTCAACTCTATGTCCATCTCCAAGGTGAGTGATTTGGTAGATTGAGAGGAGATTTGAACTTAGGTCTGGAACATAGAGAACCTCTTGAAACTCTCCATTTTCCATCTCCACATTTCCTTTTCCTTCAACTTCCATTTTTCTATCATTCCCCATGAAGATGTGCAGTACCTTTGAGTGATTCAATGAAGAAAAATTCTCTTTTGAAGAACCCATATGATATGAGGCACCTGAGTCAAATATCCATTCCTTTGAAGAGTTTGAATTAGCCATGAGTGCTTGCCCTTTTCCCTTTGAATCTGAAGAAGACCCTTTATCCTTGTATGCATTAGGCAATGGAACATTATGTTTCTTCATGATGTTGGTCAATTCATCAATCTTTTTAAGATAGCTCTCATGCTCTTCATGACCCAATTTCTTGCAATAGGCACACTTCTTCTTCTCCTTATTGCTGCCCCCTTTCTTGTTGGAATTTGAGGACTTGTCTTGTTGATTTGATTGAGGTGTTGCCTTTTCTACATCCTCAGATTTATCTTTCTTCCATTTCTTCTTACCCTTTCCTTTATTTGAAGATTGTCCAACTAAATGTTGAGAACCCTAATTATCCACCAATGCTTTGGACTGACGTGTTTTGAGAATCCCCATTGATTTCAACTTCTTTTCTTCATCATCCAATAGTTTAGTATATTAATCAAAAGTGACTTTCTTGTAGGCAGACCCTAAGGTTGTCTTTGAGGTGTTAAAAGAAGATACAAATGTGGAATATTCTGATGGCAGCTTGTTATGGATGAGATAGATTAGTCTGTCATCCTTGATAGAACTCCCACAATCAGTAAGCTTCACCCTTAACTCAATCACCTTGATGATGAAGTCCTGTATGGAGTCATACGACTTAGGATCTAAGGATACAAGCTCATCTTTGATTTTGAAAACATCCTCTTCAGACACTTTACCATAAAATCTTGCGAGGGTATCCCAAGCTTCCTTGGATGTAGTACATTTCTTGATTTGATACATGATCTTATCATCTAGCCCCAAACATATATTACCTATAGCTTTCTTATCCATGGCTACCCAATTTGAAATTTCACTTGTTGATACATTATCACCTACTAGTTTAGGAATAATACCATCTACATATTGTGAAACTCCATTATGCATTAAGTGCTACCACATTTTGATTGACCATGAAGCATAGTTATGAGCAGTTAATTTAGGAAACTTAAAGTTTCCCATAATGCAAAAACTGAAAGAAATGTGAGAAAAAGAGAGAACACAACACCAAGAACACCCCCCCTTTTCACTAAATCAAGAAAAACCCCCAAAATAGATGCTTTGGGCACTTTACTAGTAATGTGATTACAATGGGCCACTTTCCAATTTTGGCCTTTGTGGAATTCTGATTTTGCTTGTTACAACCTCTTAATAGAGTACAAATATGAAACTTTACAATGTGCTACAATTTTGAAGCATTACAAAGCAAAGAAAGGCCCTATTTCTGAAAGTGACAATTTTTTCCACACAACCCTACAATCTGATGCCAGATTTAGAAAGTAGATGAAAAAATATGCACTTTCAAAAAAAATGAAACTTGTTTTCGACTCCAGATGTGCTCGTACAGAGTTTGAAGTTGCAAAATGTAAGATTATGTAGGTACAGTCGCCAAAAAATACAATTTCTAAATAATTCGTGCACCAAAACTAAAAAATAGCTACACCACTGAAAAATTTAGAAAATTTTACCCAATTTCAAAAAAAAATTGCACCTGATTTGGAGTCTAGATGTGCGAGTTATGGCCTCCTAATGTTGGACTACAAAAATGAAAATGAATCTGGAGAGGGGTTGCATCAGAGAACTATGGGGTTAAGTTTGATGGTCATACAGCCATCCCAGTAGTTGTTTACGGCCCTGGAATGATGGTCAGATGGTCATCAAATTTAGGGTACTGACTTGATGATGTCAGCGACCTCCAAGGCTATGATGACATCAGCATGATGTTGTGATGACATCACAATTGTACAAATTATACTAACAGGGTTGACGTAGCAGCCTACAGATTCGACCGGGCGCTGACTCAGCAATTATTGGCTATGACGTGCTTGTCCACATGGAGGAGTGACTAGACTGCAATGGAGGTCTGATGAGTCACTGTTGTCATGACTGTACAAACAGGTTGGCATTGAGTTGTCCTACCAACTGTACACGTTGTGGCATCTTCGAGTAGCCAAGTGTCATCAAACAGAGATTTGGACAATGCCATAATTGCGTCCGAGTTTAGAGAGTCGACGCCAAATTATCAGACCTCTGGTGGACTACGATTGCCAAAGTTTTGTGAATAGTCCCACATTCGTGGGAATAGCGTTGAATTAAGCAAGAGTTAAGAAAAGAGCACACCTTGTTCAACGCTTCTCACCAGAATTGGGTTTGTAGTCCCCCATTATGTTGTTCTGGTGATGGAAATTATTGGCCGGGGGTTGGTCGGTGATGTTCAACCTATGGGAATTGAAGACGAAATTTGAAAAAACTTCTCTACAAAATTTAATTGCAGAGTATGACCTGCCCTTGTTTGCAGAGATGCCCGTGATATTCAATGAAATCCTAAGAATTAAATAAATATTCCAACCAAATTTGTAGTACAAGATTTGACAGCCCAATACTGCAAAAAAAATTTCTCTGACAAGAATAGATCCGAAAAATAATAATTTTGCAAAAAAAAAAAAATTCTCTGACAGGAATAGATCCAAAAAATAATAATCAGATCAAATAAACAATCATACCCAAATTGCAAATCAAGGCTTCCAGGTTCTGATTTGCAAAAATTTTTTGCCTCATGATCAACTTTCACCCAATATAGGAAAATTTATAGTCAATCTTCACCGAATCGATGCTTTGAATGCAATGGTGAGGTCAGATCTGGCTCTAAACACTCTTAATTTTTGTGAATCCTCTAAAATCATGTCAAGGTGATGAAGCATGAACGGGCTCAAACAACTATGTGATGAGAATCTCCCTTAGGTCTGATACCATGTAAGATTTTGGCTTAGGCCAGAATTCACCCAAGAACTAAAGAACTCAACACAAGCACACAGTAGACCAAAATAGACAAAGTATGATTAGAATGACAATATTCATTCAATAAGTGGATGAGAGTACACTAGGAGTGCTTGAATATAAAGGCCTCAATAGAGCTTCTAGAATGCATAAAAGTTAGCATCATGATATGTCATACAACTAGGCACATGTCCACCAAATATGGGTTATCCTCCATTAAGCACGGGATTAAGAGTGATGATGTGAGGATAAGCCTACAATGGTGTAACATGCAAATCAGTGGTGTAGACAACATGTGCTAAATGAGGAGTGCAAATAACTGTGTTGTCATCATGACAACTCAGTGAATGATGCATACTCATGTGTTGTAGACACCATGTGCATAATTAGAGTTGTGTAACTCAATGAGAGTTCACAAACTCCTAAGTGTCTCACCTAAAATAATAATAAAATAATGCAAAATAATTAAATAATGCATTAACCTATGTAAAACTTAAGTAAGTGTAATAAGTAAATACTTATTTACACCAACAATAAGTAATGTCTTAAACTCACAATCCTTAATAAACAGTAAGGATTATATCAACAAATAGACTGAGTTAGATATAAAATGATTTAAAAAAATTAAATATATTGAAAATGATATATTTTATTTATAATTTTCTTTATCTTATTGTTTGATTAATATATACAAAAATGAACTTATATTCTCATCTAATACTCGGTAACATCCACATCTAACATAGATACAAATTGTTTTTAAACTAAACATTCAAAATGCATTTTTATATTCTAATTTTGTTAACATAAATAAATTTTCATTTAAGTTTTTCTATGGGTAATTTTCATTTAAGATTTTACTATATTATAGTATTCTACCATTTAATTTAAAATTACATTAGAATTTTTTTTTAAAATTATGGAAATTAATTTAGTAAATGTTAATCTAATGTACAAATTATTTTTTATATATATTACATACATTATTTGACAATATATATTTTATATTAGTATAATTTTAAAATATATATATTTATAAATAAACTATATTTATACTTATAATTTTATTTTTTTATAAGGAAGCAGGAATGTAGATGGACAGAGATGGCGATAGAGATAAATGGTAGGGCATACCTAGCCAGTCGAAATAACTGGTTGGGTAGCTATTGTTGGGCAATGAAGGCATTAATGTAGACTGTAGACACCTAAATTTGATTACACTATTTTAGTAATCCTATTTAGTTATCTAAAAAGGGCATTATTAATTAAATTTCTATTTAATTAATCCTTTGTCATCCCCTAGTTGATTAATTTAATTAATCATCTATAGTCCTAATTGATAAATCAAATAATCTATTATTTATCAATTAAATCCTATTCTTCTATCTAATTCCAAAAATCCCCATTTATTAAATAAATCTATTTGATAAATGAAATCCTCAAATTCAAAAACCCCTAACCTATCTCTAATCCTCCATTTAGCCTAATCCACCCCATCCACCCATACTAACCAAGCTTAGCCACTAACTCACCCACCCTCATTAATGCCATCCACTTGCAAATCTCTAACATCCCTAATCTAATCCTAAACCCAAGCCTAATCCACCCCCTAATGTTGTCACATTCCTTAAACAAGTTTAAGACTTTCCTAATCCAAACCAAAATCTCCCCTCAAAAAGCCCAACCACTAAGTCATGAGTGCTCTTACAAAACATAAAAGACTCTTACAAGCCCACTCATGACTCTTACACCCATCTTCCACACTCTTCCCTCTTCCACACTCATTCCTCTTACATCCCTCTTACATACTCAACCCTACTCATCATGCCTTTAACCAACCCTTTACCCTACCCTCTCACACTCATCCTCCTTGTGACAAGTGTCACCTTCCCATTGGTGCTAAACAAGCACAATCCATGTGCTCTCCTTTGAGTGCATCCTAGCCCTCCTTAAGCCTTCATCCATCCTTGCATCTAAGCCCTCCATCCCTCTACCCCTTGGCCTATAAATTGAATCCCATCCCAAGCCATTTCATCAACAATCTTTGAGCTAAAGTTACCATGCTATTTTGAGAACCAAAGCCATCAATATTACCCTTATAATGCCAAATTGAGAGCTCACAAAGCTACCAATTTTCCATTACCCATCTCCATTGAAGAAACTTTTGAGCATCTTGAGCATACATCCACAACAAAAGGACACATCTACAGAATCAAGAAAGCATGGAGTGCTTTTTCTTGTGAGGTTTGCACTTCTTGTTTTCTTCCTTTGTCTAAGCATATATGTGAATTTAGTTTTTGGTTTGAGAATGTTTACTTCATTTGTTAATGTTCTTTGCATACTGATTCTGGTTCTACATAGACAAGAATAAATTGGGGAATGTGCCACCTGGAAAAGTGGTGGACACGTGTATAGTGTACCCAAGGGAGTTTGATTTATATCTGTGTAGTCACTATGGGGAGAAAGGCACCAGCAAGCCAACCCATTATCATCTTCTTTTGGACGAAAATAAGGGCCCGTTTGGTTGCTGGAATAGGAATAGAAAATTTGGAATACGTATTCTATTTTCTGTTTGGTTCGTCACTTGGAATAGGGAATAGGAATATGTATTCCCATTTTGCCTCTAAAATGAGATTATACCCATTCCAAAAAATAGTTGTTATTGGAATAGCCATTCCTATTCCCAATATTACATGCCTATTCTCCATTCCTATGCCCATGGCCAAACAAGCCCTAAATTTACTTTAGATGATTTGTAGAAGCTTCTCTATCATCTATGTTACACATATGCACGGTGCACAAAGCCCATCTCACTTGTGCCTCCAGTTTATTATGTCGATCTGGCAGCCTACAGAGGCCGACTGTACGTCGAAGCTTCTTCTTCAAACAATACTCTGCAAATCAATGATGGCATCAAGAATCTCATGTTCTTTCTCTAATACTCTTCATTTTCTCCTCTTATTTTTGTGCTAGACAACTCTTCTCAAGGTTAAACATCATATATTAAGCTTCATTTTAAAACTAAAAGTGTTAAATACTCAAAGTTGACTTTCTTTTTCTTTTTTGTTAGTGTTTGATGTTTAAAGGTAGTGTTGTCACTTAGGTTTGCACCCTTGTCCAGAGCCTATGTGCGAGGACAACCTAGTGAAACATGGAAACAACCTCCAAGTTGTGGGACTTGAACTGTGATGTTGAGTCTCCAGAAAAGGCAAGCTTCCTCTTACTATCTGGATCCACCTAACTACTCTTGGAGAGGAAAAGGGAGAAAGAGAGCATGAAAGAAAATCTACCCAATCTAGTCTAAAGAGGTGATGCACCAAAATAGAGTGTTCAGACCAATCTCTGCCCATATATGCACTATTGAATGAGAATGAAACTAAGGATATTACACATTTAGACTTATTTCAATCAAATAACTACATGCAGATCAGAAAAGATGTATGAATGACACAAGAAAAAGGTATTCACTTATATATCATTCAAAGGCTGGAGAAGATACAGTCATGCAAATTATAGATTTCCATAAAACATCAATGAGAGGCAAAAGTTCTACACTTTCATATCAATGGCTGAAGGAGAATACAACACAGTGTTATACAGTTCAAAGGTAGGCGGATTTTACAATGGGGTTGCAAACTAACAGCAAAGAAAAATTAGAGAATG
Source organism: Cupressus sempervirens (assembly GCA_028749045.1). Classification (NCBI taxonomy): domain Eukaryota; kingdom Viridiplantae; phylum Streptophyta; class Pinopsida; order Cupressales; family Cupressaceae; genus Cupressus; species Cupressus sempervirens. The sequence continues at coordinate 834,950,687 of CM053793.1, forward strand.
ATCGATCTTTTCAAAATGTATAGAATTTGCCTTTATAGTGCAAGCATAATTGAGATCTTTTTCGGTTGAAGCTACTTCTCAACCACTGCATTGAAGTCCTGTAATTATGGAAAAAATCTGATCACAGATATGGATCTAGGGCAATGATATATGATCTTAACTAAAATCAAGCCTTGAGTAGACAGAAATGATGCCATTACTATGCTTTGATCGGGTAGATGGATCACTGGAGGCAGTGGAGTGTTCCTCTGCATCTGCATTTACTTCTAGAGTGGTTAGAATTGATCAGAGGATCAGATCTGCATGGTAAAACCTGATCTCCACTGCTTCTAGGGCATGAAACAGCAAAATCAACAAGTTGACCAAATTCTGCATCCGAAATGGGCCACGTGGACCAATAATCTCCTTTTATTTGGCCACCTTGTAGAAGTCTCCCCGAGTTGACCATCCTTGTTCTTCTCCACCCCTACGACATGGAAAACTCGTAACGTCGGGGCTCTTCATTTTGGAGCCTCCAACCACACGGCTTAACTATTCCTTTATGCCCTTACGGGCTTCCTCCACCTCGTAGGCTCAGAGAGCACTCACCACCGACATCCCACTCTTGTGTTTGCTTCATATCTGTGAAAGTGTAAAGCCTTTTCCCACCCTTAATACACCTTTTACGTCACGACGGGCCTTACGCCCTTACGGGTCCCTTTATCTTGTGTGCTCGGAGAGCCTCCACCACTGACCTCTCACCCTTACGTCATAAAGTTGTAAAACCCTCATGCACCCTTCAGACCAGCCTTACGTCATGATAGGTATTACGCCCTTATGGGCTCCCTTATCTTGTGTTGATGTAGATCACCAGGTGATACCTCTCCGCCCCTTTGCTCACAGTGCAACGCATGGCCCCGGGAAGCCTCTGATGACTGCATTCTACCATTACGAAAAGCAAAGAACATAACCCCATAGTCACAATTTAATCCTCTTTCGTCATTATGACAATAAAGTGTATCCCTAGGAAACCTCTGATCACACCTTTCGCCATTACGAGAAACAATGAACATATGGCCGTGATCACAGTTAAACCCTCTTTCACTCTTTCGTGAACTCCACCATCTGACCAATAGAACATTTTCTGAGGCATTAAAATAACATTAAAAACTGGTAGGTAGTTGTTGGCAGGTAAGATATTTAAAATTTGAATCTTTGGCGAGGGGAACAAAATGTATAATAGGTAGCTCAACTATTTGAGTATTTTTTGAATTGTTTATCTACCTGAAATATGAAGAATGTGAGCTCTTCATAGGCCATTTTGATATATGATAAAAGAAGAAATATACTAGCAATTGCACCTTATCAAATTGATGACAAAATGACACAACGAGTAGTAATATATTGAAGGGTATAACATTTCAAGTAGTTATTTTAATTAGACAAAAATAGTAGCACTACATTAGAAGATAACCCTAAAAAAATGAGTTGCTCCAATAGTAGAAATGCATTAGAAGATAACCCTAAAAAAATGAGTTGCTGCAATAGAAAACTATTTCAAGCAAATCTAATTTAAAATAGAAACAAATTTAGTGATCAATAATACTAACAATATATACACATTTTCTATTCTATGTTCAATTTTTTTTCATCCCACTATTATTTAGGTGGTGTACGTGAAACAAATAGCTAATTATAAAAAATAGAGAATGAGAAGATCTCATACAATTATCCCTCCAAATTTATTATGTATACAAATGAGCAACCTTTATATGCTTACAATTACCATATTCTTTATGTGTCATTACAATCTTCCACCCCTATCATAAGAAATATGCATTAGTTTTTAGTTTTCAAGGAGGAGTTTATTAAATATTTGAAAAACATCTACATTTTTTCTATAGAAAACACAAATTATATTGATAAAGATCAATAACATTATTATTATAGATTAAATATCTTAGAATGCATTGAATTATAGATAACACTTCAAAATTATAAAAATGTATTTATTGTACTATGTCAACCTTAATTTTCTAAGAAAATTAATTGTGGAATCAATATTGACATACATAAATATATTGAGAGTGGTAGATGGGCACAAGAATAAGATTGAAAAATTATATAATTATTGTAAGTTTATTTTAATTTAATGTTTAATTTTTAATATTACAACTTCATTCTTGCATGAAATGTGAAATAACACAATTGAATTTTGAAGGTGTGGATGGAACTTCAGAGCTATTCACAATTATAGGACATCCATATTGTGCATCCTCTTTTTCCAAATCTCAATATTTATGCAGTACCCCATTATTTTTAAAGCCTCTTCACCCCATTCTTTTTAAAGTGTCTTCAATCTCTATTAAAAATACGACCAAACCACAAACTAAAAATAGAGACATAGATAGAGAAAGGAAGATGGTAGTGGGGAGATGAAGATATAGAATGACAAAGATGTATGAGGTGATAGAAAGACAAATACATATAGGAGCTCAAACAGAAATAGAAGAGAAACATTGAAATAAATAAACTATCTTCATCCATAATAAAGTGGCATAACATAAACAATACTATCGGCTTAACCATTGCAACCTTCCAAGATAAAGTGCCAAGGGAGAGGTTGGGGAGCACCCTCTACTGGGAGGGGTCGAGGGAGAGTAAAAAAGCTTAATTCAGCCTGGAGTTTCAACAAGCCAAGCTGCACAAGTAGCTCAAGGAAGAGCAAACAGGCCCAGTTTTTCTGATGTGGTTAAGGGCCATCAGGGAAGTGGAACGCAAGAGCAATCCATCCCACAGCCCTCTGTTCTACCTCGTAACTACCAATTGCAACTGTTTTCTTATTTCTTTCTATGAAACTGCAAATTTCCTTTATGTATTAGACATTTCGCTCAAAACGTCTGTTTAGATTTTGTTAAACAGCCGTTCAAAATTTTATTCAAAAGAGATTTGTCAAATGCATATTGTTTCAGAGTTTGTATTTACAACTGGAATATGCATTGCAAATTTTGAATGTTGTTTAACTGATACTCTTTAACTCCACTTAAATATGATGGATTAGGAACGAATATTCAATAGCCCTAGGCCCAAGCAGTTAGAATTCCACAAACTTCTGGTAGCACTGGCGCCAGCACCAGTACTGACAGTAGCGCTAAAGATGTGAAGCCTATAAAGAGACCTGTTCAAGTAGGAGTCCAATGTTGGTCTACAGTACAGAAGCTCTTTGCAAATCATTTCATGGTCAAATTTAATGATACCACTAAACAGATATTCCATTATGATGTGAAAATTACACCCCGTCTGTCAACAATAGTGGAGATGAGAAGCAGAAAGGAGTTTGTGGTGCTTCTACTTCTACTTCTACTTCTAATGAAGAGCTTGATCGAGACATCGCACCCACTTTGTCTAGGGCAGATGAACAAGTGATAAAAAAATTGAGTAGTTGGTGGATATCAAATTTTGATATTCTGGGAGACCAAGATTCGTGATATCAAATGTGATAGATCAAAGCCTTTTGAGTAATTGGTTAATATCTTGTGTCAATATTTAGGAAGACTAATAATCATGAAATCAAACATGATATCAAAATTATAAATATCTTCTAATCAAATATATATTTTTCCATGCCTAATATTACCAATGGTGTAATACATGTCATGTGTTTATCCTCCCTACCTAAGAGAGGGTGTTGACAAATTGGTAGCTTTACTAGGATAAACTTGTGAGATCAAAGAGAAATTAAATATGATTACAATGATTCACACGTGCGCGTGCGCGCACACACACACACACACACACACACACACACACACATGTACACACACCTATAGTTAAATTTTCCATTATATTAATCATATTGATGAATAAACATGTCTCATGAAGGGACATCTCTCTTCTCTTGGTTTATTCCTCATAAAAATTCAAGAAGACACAACCATTTGAAAAACACGTACCACATACCAATAGTGTTTAGTACATTTGTAGTGATCCATTAAAATCAACACTACATAGATCTAGCTAAGAAATAAGAAAAACAACTTGCAGAAATAAAATAATAGATAAAGAAAGAGATGTTGAACAATAAATTCAATTAATCATTGATGACTACAATCTAAATATCAATGCATGATTTATACAATAGAAAACTACAACATTTGACAAGGCCTGTGGTGAATAAAGATGAAGCTAATGTAGATACTAGTTTGCATGAGAAAAACTACCATCAACAGATGAATTAAGGTGGGAGAAGAGGCATAGATTAACATTTGCAATTTTAAGAAATCATTAATTAGACTTATGCATGAGAGAATCATGAGCGTAGTAGAATTTGTTCACAAATTTCTAAATTCTACTAAACTGAAGTCTATGCTAATAGTACCAAGCATATGATCAAATCTAGGTGGAATAATATGTAGTGACGAAGTACACAAGACATCCCTCAAACTACCTACTATGGTCACCTTGCTCGAATGATAATATTTTTATCACTAAGTATTTCTTATAGAGATATGAACATTTCTAGAATAAGTAAAATGATTACGTAGTTACTATTTCTTATTGAATCTAGGCCAAACTTTAGCAATGTCTCAATTTTATAAAGATTTGATAGTGGATATAGTTTGACACAGATCTTAGTTTACTAAATAATTTGTAATTCCATAATGCAACCCACATATATTCTCAACACTCCAAACATCTAAAGTCCCAACACTTTGTGCATGCATGCCAGGGAAATTGACAATTCACACCTATTGACTTATGCTTCAAACAAAGTTTGTAATTCTTGTTAGATTTAATGGATGAAGAAAAACAAAAGGGTTCTAATCAAAACATAAAATGCAACCAACTTGAGCTTAATATTGATGCAATTTTAAAGAGGGGCAACTTTGGAAAAGGATGACACTTTTACATTAAGTTTTAAAATGACAACCACTTTGTATTCTATTATTTTGCCAAGCATTTACAACTTTAGCATTTATCAACGAAGTATGGATACATACAATTTATAGTAAAATGTGAGTTTTCTACATAACCATTTAGGTTTGCACATAAGCATAGTTATGTTACTTCCAATTTCAAAGGAAATAGAGACATTATAAATAAGACACAATTAGTAAAAGTTGATATCAAGGTTTAATGCTAAAAGACAATATCATTTTTAATTTATTCAAAATTTAAATTAAAAATGTCTTTTTCCTGAGCCTTTGATGCCCACCTACCTATTAGTAGCCTTCAGAATTAAAAAATAACAATTTAATAATTTTGAAGAATGTAATCTTCAGCTAGCTCTTGACATTGAAAATAATTCTGCAACCCAATAGTAAGTAAATTAATTGTTCATGGGTAAGTTTGAAATTTGAAATGTGTGTAGGAAAGATTTGTGGACATCAAATAGAAAAAAGGAAATAATGTTATTTTTATTCTTCAACAAGTCAATTTTTCAGCAGCAATAAAAAGAATGCTTCAAATTTTATTCTCAATGTGATTCAAAGAATTTTAGTTGTGTGTTTGTCTTATTGAGCAATGATTAGCCGAGGAATTTTGTGTGATTTGTTTGTTTTATTGAGTGGTGATTGCTCTAGGCATTTTTTGTGAACTCTAAGAAGCTCTAGGTAGTTTCTGCGCAATCCCATATTATTGCAAGGTTATTTTTTAATTAGTGCTCAGTAGAAGCTATTAGTTTTATTTTCTAAGTTTGTAGTTTGAATTTTCATATTTACAAAAGTTATTTTTAGAATTAACAGAAAGAAATAAAAAAATAATCTTGCACATGTACATCCATCTCTTTTTTTGCCTTTATTTGATTTATTTCATTGTGCATTACTATTTTTCAAAAAATTACGGTTGCAATTCTTAGTGTGTTTTCCCAAATTTGGGAATTTCATTTCTTTTACAAACCTATACTAGGAAACTATAATTACATTTACATGTAGAAGCACATTCACAATATTAATAGCTTTTCTTATTATCAAACCATAGTTAAATTGAAATAAGAAAGGCAAAGTTACAAATTGAGGATAAGGTATTGGACACACTTTTTACATTTTAGTTTATCAAGGAATGTAAGTGAAATGCACGTGCTACATAAAATACACCTACAAAAGATAGACAAATAGTTCTTAGTAAGGGAAGTTAATCACATATCCTACCTTAAAAATATAATTAAAAATAAATAAATAAGCATGCACACCAATTATCATCCACCTTTAGGCAACAATAACTTGGAATGCATAGTTTACCCAAAAAAGAAAGGAAACAATACTTGCAACCTTTTTAATGAAGGCAATTAAGTTGTTCCCCACCACCTAGGTAAGAGTGGTAATTTTAAACTATTATAATTACAATATCTTAGTCTCAATAAGATTTAGAAGAATGAAACCATAGCCCTCAAATTTGGTGAGTTTTATCCAAAATTTTACTATGTAGCATTTAACCTTACAAGATGCACAACAAAAATAAAAGATAAAATTAATAAGATTTCAAGGGTTCCACATGGTTGTTGAAGAATTCCATTTTATTTTTTTTGAATCTTTATTTAAAATAAAAACACATGCATTCCTCTATAAATTTGTAGAGATGTTTCGACGTGATAAAAGAATTCAAAACTTGGAACTGGTGATACAAATTGGTAAGTTGGTTTCCATTATGTCTTACTCAATATTCCTTTCTATTCCCTCTTACTATCATTCACTTCCACCATAGACAAGGAGAATCATAAAGTTTTACCACCTAACTATATACTCCCCAAAATCATTTTTTTTCTTTCTTCTTTTTATTCTTCTCATTCTTTCTCTAGAATCCACTTCACTTGTGCATGTCTCCAACCAGACTTGGCTATACCTTATTTATTAAGCACTCCCCTTGTTGTAATTATTTTTCATCCTCAGTGTCTATCTAAATCAAGGCATTACCTTTTTGTTAACATTTTCAACCAATAAAAGATTAAAGGAATTTTATTTTTTCATATAAAAATTAACACATTGTTTATGTATTTAAAAAATTTAACACATGGTTTTACCATGACCATAATATAAGATTTCCAACATTTACACACTTTTTTTTAAAAGTTCTTTTCTAATCTAAATTATATGTTATGAACCTATAAATGAGAACAACTTAGTTCATAAGGAATGAATGAATTATTTTATTTACCACATTTACACATGTAAGATATTAGTGCATAAATACACACAGTATTATTTATTATTCTTTTTTTTGGATAGGTAATGGGTCGAAGCCTAGATTATTTATTATTATAAGTTGAGATTAATTATAATTATGTGTTAAGCTTGAGTAGATTCGAACCAATGACCTCCCATATGAGAGACTTGCAATTTATCATTGTGTTGTAGGCTCTTGCCTATATTATTTATTTATTATTCTTGGTAATCAAACAAAAGATCAATTTTCCAATTCAATGTATAAAATGTCTACAAAAACAAATATCATCATTCAAATTCATTTAACTAGCCAACACAAGAAAAGACTAGTGTTATTCTTGAATTTTATGTTTATCCACATAAGGTTTGAACAAGAGGCAATCATTGAAATTTTCAATCAATTGCATAAGCTTCCTGTTGGACTAACTGCCAACATTCCCCTTAAGGATTCATGACATGGCTTACCAACCTCCTTTGTTCTATAAGTCTAGTGGTTGTACTGGGCATTGAAAGGTCGATCTTTTGGTGCAATGACATGTCTAGCTTGTAACAAGTGGTATCAAAGCTTGGTCATAGGTTCGAATCTCCTCGGGTAACACCGAGGGGTGGGGGGATTGTTGGACTAACTACCAATGTTTCCCTTCGAGATTCGTGACATGGCTTAACCACCTCCTATGTTCTATAAGTCTAGTGCTTGTATCAGGCATTGAAAGGTCAATCTTTTGGTACACTGACAAGTCTAGCTTCTAACACTTCCTATATGGTGTGTGCAAGACAAACCATTCGTACCCACCATTGCTAAGGACCTAACCTCCATTACCTCAACCACACTCTTGCTTTCAACCTACAACTACTCAAACATACTCACAATTATAGAAATAAATTAGTACCCATCATTAATCATAATCAAATAAAATAATATCACATAAATCATTAATTACAACATCATGCCATATAAAATCATTAGTAAATCTAATTAAATCAATACAATAACATCATCAATTTACTCATATAACATTTAATAATCGTTGTTGCATATAAACTCATGTTGTAATCAATATCAAACTATAGAAAGATCGTGATTCATCATTAACATATAACATCATCATTATATATCAAATGAAACATGAATGTAGAGAATAACATAGTCACATGGTCAAAAAACATATCAACTACAAGTCTAAGTTAAGCAACATATCAACTTTAAGTCAACAAGGTCAAAATGTCACATAAGTCCTACAAAATAGGATCCTAATAAGGTGGGTCATGATATTGCCACCATTTTTTTCTTTTCCTCATTAGGTGACTACATTAATGGTAAAAAAATCTACTAGGTTTTTTTATTTAGAAAATGAACTTTTAATTGCTAAAATGCTCATTGTAGATGTTTGATTTTTCAATACCTTGTTTTTTTACTATTTAAAAAAATTAATGAGTATGTTGTAAAATGAAGATGATATTAGTAGATGAGTCACAATAGGCCCTATGTAGCATAGTCAATTTGACAATAGAATGAAAGGAGAACAAATTGTCTTGTTTGTTTCTTGAAATATGGGGTTTTATAGAAATATACAAATTGTTTCAATTATATCAATTTCTTTTATTAACTATTGCACAAGGAAAAAAAAAAAAACATTGTAGTTTATTTCAAATGATCTCTGAGCACTCCCACATATGTTTGGTGTATTCAAAAGATAACGTTTCAATTTTTAGGGTAATTGAGAAGATGTGAAGCAATGTTTTAATAGCATGACTTATTAGGTTGGTTTTTTTCTTTCATTTCAAATGATCTTCCAATACGAGATTGGAGAATAATTAAAAAACTAAGAATTATCAAAATGATCAAGCATTATGTATAGAGTAAATTTGTGTTGAGTGTTACAACATATCTACTTAAGGTTAGGATGTATTAATAAGCTCCCTTATGATAAAACTTATAAAAACTAAGGATTGAAATTAAATGTAAGGTAAATACATACATATTTGAACCATTCTATTACATATGACAAGATTAAAAAAAATCACTTGATTTAACATATCACTTTCAAGATTTCCAACAATATTTATGGGGATTATGGTTGAGATTTTGGTAGTATTAAGGTTGGGAAAACCCCTTTCAAGTGCAATATTTTGAAAACTTCCAAAATCCTAGCTTCTCCTATAGTTGAGCATATATAGACAATGTAAGATTTAGTAGGCAAAAATGTGTATAAAAAATGTAAAAAAGCCCCATATAACTTCTATGGCACTCCAAAGATCCTTGTAAGAAACACATTTCCCATAATTACTCCAAATCCCCTCCCTTGTTTTCTTTGAATACTCACACATTCCTCTAAAAAGGTAAGATCCATTAGTTGGGCACCCTAACTTAAAGGTTCTCAAAATCCTATATTAAAAAATTCAAGTAACTTCGATTTTTTTTAGTAGCTTTCTTTGCAAGTCCATGCTTTTTATAAAGCTATACAAAAAGAATAAAAAGAGCAAGACCCATACTTTTGCACAAATTCATGTTTTAGACATGTGTTGATGTGGCATCACATGATTTGTTACTTTCTAGATCTAAGGAATGCATTTAATTCAATTATGGTTACTCATGCAGTAACAACTTTAATTTCACAAGAATTAATGAAATATTGAACAATAAGTCGACAAGTGCTATAATAACTATTAGAAAATGCTCAACTCATTTTTTTGAAGCATAATAAGTACTCTATCCATTTGTCTTTTAGTTTTTGTTAATCCATTTATGTTTGGCCCCAATTCTAATTAGTTGATTGTGCAAACAAATATTGTGATTTCTAAGTGAGATGAGCTCCCTAATTATCTCCAATTTTAAACAAAATGAATTTACTTGAAGTTTTGTTGCTACTCTTATTGTGTTTCTTGTTTAGTCACTATATTTTAACAATAGAACAATTATATTCTTTGTATTTAACATAAGATAAGAATTCCACCACCATCATAGTTCTTATTAATACAATGATTTAAATTTCAAAATATAAAAAAAAATCTATTATAAATAATTATTTACATAATATACTATTTAGCTCATTCCTACTTATATCTCAATTATTCAAACTAATTCTCATAAATGTCTTATGAAATTTTCTAAATAAAAAAATTAATCAATTTCTAGTTGAACTACTTCTAAGAATTCATATAAGCTTAAATATCTATAAGCCATCCCTACCACCTAACCCTCCACGACCATCCCTTTAAATACTTTGTATATTTCCTTATCCCAATTAAAATTTTCCTATTTACTTATATTTGCTAACTAATTTCAAATCTTAATTAAACCTCCATTAAATTGCTTGCATGGCAACATATTCAGAAGTAATAAGTGCATTTAATGAATCAAAAGTATACCATCTCATTCGCAGATATATTTTATTTCGGCAAATCTTCCTACCAGGGAAACCACAATCTTGTTTCTATTTCAAGATGCCATCTTGCTAACTTTTACCACCCAACTTCCATTTGAATTTTGATTTTTTCTTTGCGAATTTGGTAACAACTAATCAATGACTCTCTCATAATTGGAAATAGCAGAATTAATTCACAATAAATTTGGTAGGGTTTTTAAATTGAAATTGTTGCCTTTTAAAACGATCTCTTTCAGAATTAATCGATTTTGTATTTTTTCTGTGCAAGCCCTCGTTTTTCCATCGACTTGAATAATTCTGTAAGCCTGCCAATCCAGGCCTCTCGGAAGCTCCTGACAGAGAGAATGAATAAGGTGGAGGTCGACATGAGAAGCTCAACGAACCCCATACTCCCTTCTCTCAAAAATAATCGGAGCAGAGAAGAAGAGATGAGGAGATTACTGAACGGTAGAATAGTAGAAATGCAGCGACAGGAGAATCCCGTTCCCGTTCGTGTTGAAAACTGGCAAATGAGTGGTCGGTCACGTAAAGAAATGGACCGTCCAACAGACAACCCATGTCCATTGAAGAGAGCGAAGCTGACAATGGACGATGATGACAACATGGAAGTTGATCTTGTTGACGACAACAATAGGGCCCATCGCCTTCTTTCTGAGCAAGCCCAGTAACACATCATCTGCCGAATTCAGATTAGATCAATGGTTGTCGCTGCTTCGCTATGGCAAGGTGCTCGTTCTTTATGCATAACGAAGTAGCGACCTGCTGACATGTGTCCTCAATTTCCAGTGGGTCCGGATATAAGCGCCATCAAGGAAAGATTTATGTACATGGTAAGTTGTCATTGGATGAATTGACCGACATGTCAAATGCAACACCTAGTTGTTCTCTCCGTATCACATGATCGTAGGATCTTTGAAGATCGACGACACAACTTTAAACACAGAATGTGGTGCCACTCTCTATATTAATTAGACATGAAAGCATCGTCCATGAGAAAAAATAGAGTATAATATAGAAATATTTCATCAGTTTCATCTTACGCGAGCAAAGATTTTGAGCCATTCTTGTGCAAAAGCAATTACTGAAGGAAAGTGTGCTGAAATCTAGCAGAAATTGTGAAGTTGTTTGTTTGCGAAAAGTTTGCAAAAATACAAAGGAAAAAAAATAAAATTCAAGTAAGTAGTACTACCATAATCTTTGTAGGCTTTTCAGTTTTGTAAAAAATAGTCCAAGATGCCTCTGAAGAAGGGATTTTTAGGTCAAATAAACTATTTGGATAGAAATGTGCATGATGACTTGCTTGAGTTGCTCCTTGAGTCTACTGCAGAGACAGTGCAAGTTAAAAGGTTAATCTTATTGAACCCTAGGCTAAGGATAGCTGATGGATTCTATGATAAGGGTAATTGGGTCCAGGATGCTCAAACTTCTCAAATGGGTTTGAGTTTGTTGAGGCCGTGGCGAAAAGTTATGATCAAGCCACTAAGGTAGTGAGAAGAATGGATGGTGAGGTTTTAATTACCATCAGTCCAGAGGAAATTAGGGAAGTTTTTAGTTTGGGACCTCTCACTAGGTATCATGTGCCCATTGATTTGATAGAGTTAGAAAAAGAATATATGTCCAAAAGGGATGTAGTTAGACAAGGTGCACTGAAGGCCCACATAGGTAGAATTGGAAACCTACCAGCAATAACATCATCTTCTAAAGAACTTTTCAAGAAATCATGCTTTAATGCCAGGGCAATGGAGATATACAGGACCCTGTGCAGAGTCTTCAGAGAGGGTGAAGATGATTTTATTCCTGTGAGCTTCATGTATATGATCACCCAAATCTCCTCTTTCGGTGTAGAAATAATTTTTGATTTTGCATCTTACTTGGCTAATGAGATTCACAATGGATTGGTGGGGATTGCAAAGGGCAAGGTGGAAAAGGTTTGGGGTCAGTACTCCCTATTGATGCATATGTTTCTATTTAAAGGGGCTACATATTTCAGTAAAGAAATGGTTTTAAATAGGGAACAAGAAGGGGAAGCACTACTAGTTCAATTATGGAGTATAGACATGACTGGGGAAGTAGAAAATGCTAGTTTTGTTAGATTTGATAGGCACTTTGCTTCTAAACTAAGATGCCTCATATTGAGTGACAATCCCAGAATTCCTAAGGCACTAATGCACCTTGTTAGGCCTATGGACAGACCCCATAGTTTAAAAGTTTCACATAATTGGGGAGATATCATCCCATATCCAATCTCAACTGTCATTAGAGTGTATGGATTCAAAGGAACACCCCATGTACTACCCTATCAGGTGCCTTTAAAGGTAGGAGTAGCTGAATTTTTATGGCAGTTGGGAGGAGTGGAGGAGACCTTTTTTCACAAAAGGGGAACATGATCATTTTTTCCTACTTGCATTGTAGCTCACCAGTTTGTAATAACTAAAGAAGGATGGATCTTCCTCTACAAATTTTTGGATCAGTATAAGATGGCAGTATCTCATGCTCATTTTTGTGAGACAAAAGATTTCTTTAATTCTGCTCTTAGACATTGGATCAAGCTTCATCCAAGTCAGCATGAATTCTATTTCCCTGAAGATATAATAAGGAATGAATATTCTCTCCAGGAGCAAGAAACAAAGAAAGAGAAATGGAGAGTCTATTCAAAAGTTTTGGAGTTCATTAATTATTTTGACAAGAATTACAATCCTCTTAGTAATGCTGCAACTAATACAGATAGAATAAATAAGCTCATGAGTACATTCTCAGAAATAATGGAGGTAATGAATGAGAAGAAACAACATTTTATTGATTCTTTTCCAGATCAAGCCAGAGAAGTTATGAGGAAACTGGGTTTCACCACTAACATAGGGGCAGGTCCACTGGTTGTGCAAAAGAGGATAGGATATACTGTTATTTGGGATCAGATGCCCATTGTAAACAAAGAAAAATAGATAATTGAATCTACTAGTATTGTCCTTGAAGAAAGACCCCCTGAACCTTCTCCCAAAAGAAGAAAAATAATAAGGGAAGAGGAATCCCATGATGAAGGTTACTCACCTTCCCAAACTCCAATGAAAATTGAGGAAGAGCAGCTCACTAATGAGCAAATTGAACAAATGGGATCACAAGGAGGAGTTTTTGTTACTCAGGTAGAGATTGATGAAGGGAACCCCCAAGAGCCTCCTGTGTCGAGTTTTGAATTAACTGTAGCAGATTTCAGGGGAAGGAAATTAGACCCTGTTTTGGAACAAGCTAGTCAGCAGTTTTTGTCGGATAATAATTTTGTAAAATCTAGGGCTTTCCATCAGTTTGCGTGGAGGGCAAACATGCACATTTTTGAGAAAAGATGTAGGAATATGAAAATAGAGCATCCAAAAATGGATGAAGCCTCTATTCAGAATCAAATAAAGGAACAAATGATACAAGAGTTCTAGAATATAACCCCTGAAGAGGGTAGACAGATGGTAAAGGATGCAAATATTTTATTATTGCCCAATTGGGATATTGTTGATGCCTTAATTTTTAATTCTGTGTCAAATAATTTAGGATTTCAGGATCTAGATAAAGAGGAATTCTTAGGAACAACATTCAGTAATGACCAAGCTGCTCTTGTTATGTGGTCATTAAGAAGAGGATCCAGGACTACTCCATCATAGCCTGATGATTCAGGACTAATAGGGAGTATCATTGTGAGGAGGGTCGCTAATACTTCACATGTATAGGTAGCTCACATGAATGTGGACTATTCTAAATTTTCCTTGGCCACTGCAAAAAAAGAAGAAAGGGAAATGACTGATCTATAGAGTAAGTATGAAATAGTGGTGGATGCCTACAACAAAGAAGTAAAAAAGAGAATTGAGCTTGAAAAAAAGATGTCTCAAATGGAAAAGATACTTGGGAAAAGAAAGGTGGGAGAATCCAATATACCTAGGATTACATACCCTTCATAGTCATTTGTTGGAGCAACCCCTATTATTGAAATACCAGACACCCCTGAAAGGCCCCAATTCTATACTGCAGAAGATTTTGAAGAAGAAAAAACCAAATTACATGTGTTGTAGGTAGAATTAAAAAATTAGTATGAAGGAAAATTAAAGCAGGGTGTAATATATTTAAGGAATAAAATACAATGGTCAACCTTCTTTGATCAGTTGACAAGAATTACAACCCTTATGGATGAGTTGAACAGAGATAAGGATAAATTGACTCCCCTAGCACAGAAGTGGAGGGATAGGAATAATGATATTACAATTATATGTATATCTGCCGTCCAAATGCCATATCATCAAGTAGAGAAATTTTTTGATTTGTTAAATAAACTAGAAGATTTTGATGATAAAAGGGATTCTTTACAGAAAAGATTGATACTCTATTTTTCCAAATATATGGCTGAAAATTTCACTTTATTTCCTTGTGCTTTAGAATCTGTTGATACAATAAAGGAAAAAGAAAAATGGAAAAGGGAGTTAGATGAAATATTTGATGAAAGGAACAGGAATATCATGAGTGAAACTAGTCACTGGTTTTGGGCAAGGACAAATGAAGAATTGGTAAAGATACAGTTATATTATAATGACATCAGAAAAGAGCTTGATGATTTAGAAGAACTTGCAAATTCTTTACTGGTTATACAAAGAGAGGCTCTAAATTTTGATTGGCCAGATGATGCTGCCTATAACAAATGGAAAGATCAGTTTATAGAATAGATGTCAGGAGAAGATGAGGAAGAAGATGCAAAAGTAAAAGTTACCCTTGTAGTTAGTAATGAAGACATGGAAAATCCCCAGGTTAAAGTAAGTTTGCAGGTAACTGAGGAGGATACATCACTTTCAGACCTCATGACTATGTACTCCGAGGATGAAGAATGATTGTAAAATCAGATCATATTTTCTTGTCTCAACAAATGAGAAACATAACAGAAAGGGACCCACCAAGGAATGTTTGATGTAATAAGCCTTTCTGTTATTTGTTTTTGTCTTTTTGATAGAGGTGTATGTAAGTGTCTTTTAAAGGACACCTGTCATTTGTCTTTAGCCTGAAGCTTGTTGCATCTCACACTATTTAAGTGAGATCCCAAGGCTAAAGAAGGGTTTGAATTCTATTTCTTCTAAGTACTATGCTTAGTCTATTTTTGGTCCAAATTTTGAAAGCAAGTTTATAATGTATTTTTCTGTCAATTCTCTAAGAATACATGAATATAGAATGAGTTGTGTTTCTTTTTGAAGGCCATTCTGAGTCTATTGTAAAGGATATACCATTTTCAAAGGAAATGAATACAAATTGTGAACTATCCCCATATCAGTTCTTTCTGAATTTTGTCTCCTTTTAAATACTTAGCTACCTTGATGTTGTATGAATAAAAGCTTATGCAATTGAATGCAATCTAGTTAGGTTGTATATCCATTTATCATTGCTGTTAATTCAATGGATTAAATAAAGTCTTTGATGAATGTGATGAGATTCCTTAAGTATTGAAAAGGATTTTGAATGATAAATTCTGATAAGAATTGCTGATAGAATTTGTTGTAAGGCAACAAATTAGATCTAAGAATTTTCTATAGACTCTGAACCCCAATGGATGAGGCACTGATCAAGTTATTTTAGCTGAAGGAGAAATATATTATAAATGGTTATTCAAATGCATCATCAAATCAAACTTTACTGTTATTTCCTGTAGATCTTCAAAGTTGGCCAGCACTTGTCTGCATGAAATGTTTTAGCTTCAGATTAGCCACTATTGATAAGAACATCTGCAGATCTATAGAAGAATTATTGGCCATATCTATTTTAGGGGATGTGTTTATCAAGTTAGTGAAGAATTATGTATATGTCTGAGGATTTTGAAATGAGAATCAGAATGAAACTAAGAATAATCCTCATATAGTTGTTCTAGTTTTGAATCATCCTTGGGTACACCCACCCTGGTTTTGCAGAGCCAAAAGAGCAAAAAATCATCTGTGGTTTTGTTAAAGTTGGGTCCAAGTACTTTGCATATGTAATTGTAAATGAGAATTGGCTAGTCTTTAGGTTGTGTATGTACTGTTATCTTGGTATTAAGCCTTTTGTCGCTTAGTAGTTTTTTGTGCAATTTAAAACACCAACAACACAATTGACTTTTGAAGGTGTGGATGGAACTTCAAAGCTATTCACAATTATAGGGCATCCATATTTTGCATCCTCTTTTTCCAAATCTCAATATATATGCAGTACCCCATTCTTTTTAAAGCCTCTTCACCCCATTCCTTTTAAAGCATCTTCAATCTCTATTAAAAATACCACCAGACCACAAACTAAAAATTTTATATTCATTAAAATGTTAGTAATAAATAACAACCATTTCAATTGTTCAACTCATAATTCATTACACCTTGTAGCACACATACAAAATTGTTTGATGTTATTATCAGATTAAAGTAAACTATTATTAAATTTTTGTAAAAGTAATATAAAATAACTTTAGAATGTGACATGTTGATATTTGAAAGACAACTTTGTTTTCTTAGTGTGTAGGTTAAACTTGAAACCAAACTAAACTCATGTGTCAACCTTTTTACTTAATGTTATTTGATGTACACTTACAACAATTTCAAATTTAACTCAAATTATATTTAAATTATAAATGTATATATCAACAAAATATTCAAAATATTGTCAAATTTTTAAGAAACAAAATTCTAAAAATAATTTAATCAAATATGCTCAAGATTCTTAAAAATTAACATTTTCTTTATCATTAGTTAAGTTTAGTTTTCAAGGAGTTTATTGAATATTTGAAGAGGACCTTCATTTGTACTATAGCAAGCATATCAAGCATAAATAATATTGATAAATATACATTATTCTTAAAAATGGTATATTGAGAATGTATTGAAAAAGTAACACTTCAAGACTATAAAAATGTATTAATTACACTCTATAAAAAAATAGTATTTCAAGGAAATTGAGTAGACCCACAAGTAAGAGCATGGCCTTGGCTTGTGTTTGATAAAGATGTCAAGGGATGAAATTTGATGGTGTTACATAGCCTTCTCCAAGGCCTCTAGTCTTCATCCAACATCCATTGACTACATGTCCCACATACCACAAAAACTGTAAGACTCGTCCAACTTCTTCATATTTATCTTGAATTGTTGATTCCATTCTAAATTTTTATTCTCACTTGTATACACAACAAGAGCATAAGATTTGGAACTTTCCAAAGTATCATCTTTATGATTTTATACTGATCATGTATCATAGATTTGATGAAAGCATTAAAAGTGAGCATCTTCCAACTCTTCTCTTTTGTAAGCTTAATTGTGTGAAAAGAAGATATAAACACAACATATTGTGGACTCAATTTTTCCAAAATATAAATAATTACTTTTCTTTCTTGTGAGAATTTCTCAATTCTACATTATTTTAACTGAGGTAATAAAGCCTTAAACTTTGTAAAGAAGTCTTGAATATTCTCAAAAATACTTGGATCTAATGAGTTAATCTCATTTTCAAGTATGTGGTCCACTTCTCATCTTGCTTCCCAAAAATAGTGTCTAACATAGTCCAAAAGTGGTTTGGAACTTGTGTGCATGCTTCAACATGAAATGATAATTCAAGAGACATGGATAAGAAGTGAAGACTAAAGCCACATCCATGTGATTAGATTATTTAGTTTCAATAGTTGAATAGGGTTCAACCTTTGTTGAACCATGACTATTTGATACAAGTCTTTTTTCTTTGAAGCTGAAGTTGAATATATCTTTGGGTTCCATTTAAAATAGTTGTATGCAATAAGAAAAGAAGAAGCTGGATATTCCATTCTAATCTTTGATACCTAGAAAAAAAATGCTCTCTTTGGACTACTAGCTAGGCTCTAATACCACATGTTTAATTTTACTGCTATATATATGTGGCATTAATAAGAAAACAATATGTTGAAAATTCAGATTTAAGTTGGATCTATATTATATTGAAATGATCTTATTATGCAGAATTACTATTCTTGGGTATTATAGTAGCCTCTTTCTCATTTTTCTATACGAGCTATATATCTTGATCTTTTCCTTCGAGAATCTTCTTGTAGGAAAAAGAGGGAGATTGAGATTCAGGGGGAGGCTAACATTTAGACAATCTTGAAAGAGAGAGAAGATAGAGGATATGATTTAACCTTTAGTAATCTCGATCACATTGATTTAGAGGGAGCAAACCATGTTGAGATGGATTCTTCAGTGATCCTCAACATTCTGGAAGGCCATTTCTCAAAGAGTATTTGGCGAATATCATTGATATTTTGGGAGGTCAATACTCATGATATCATATGTGATATCAAACATTTTTGAGTAATTACTGAATATCATGTATTCTCGGAGAACAATACTTATGATATCAAAAAAAATTGAGTACTTGGTGGATATCAAATGTCGATATTCTGGGAGACCAAGATTCGTGATATCAAATGTGATAGATCAAAACCTTTTGAGTACTTGGTGAATATCTTGTGTCAATATTTAGGAAGACTAATAATCATGAAATCAAACATGATATCAAAATTATAAATATCTTCTAATCAAATATATATTTTTCCATGCCTAATATTACCAATGGTGTAATACATGTCATGTGTTTATCCTCCCTAGCTAAGAGAGGGTGTTGACAAATTGGTAGCTTTAGTAGGATAAACTTGTGAGATCAAAGAGAAATCAAATATTATTACAATGATTCACGTGCATGCACACGCGCGCGCACGCGCACACACACACACACACACACACCTATAGTAAATTTTCCATTATATTAATCATATTGATGAATATACATGTCTCATGAAGGGACATCTCTCTTCTCTTGGTTTATTCCTCATAGAAATTCAAGAAGACACAACCATTTGAAAAACACGTACCACATACCAATAGTGCTTAGTACATTTGTAGTGATCCATTAAAATCAACACTACATAGATCTAGCTAAGAAATAAGAAAAAAAACTTGCAAAAATAAAATAATAGATAAAGAAAGAGATGTTGAACAATAAATTCAATTAATCATTGATGATTACAATCTACATATCAATGCATGATTTATACAATAAAAAACTACAACATTTAACAAGGCCTGTAGTGAATAAAGATGAAGCTAATGTAGATACTAGTTTGCATTAGAAAAACTACCATCAACAAATGAATTAAGGTGGGAGAAGAGGCATAGATTAACATTTGCAATTTTAAGAAATCAATAGTTAGACTTATGCATGAGAGAATCATGAGCATAGTAGAATTTGTTCACAAATTTCTAAATTCTACTAAACTGAAGTCTATGCTAATAGTACCAACATATGATCAAATCTAGGTGGAATAATATGTAGTGATGAAGTACACAAGACATCCCTCAAACTACCTACTATGGTCACCTTGCTCGAATGATAATGTTTTTATCACTAAGTATTTCTTATAGAGATATAAACATTTCTAGAATAAGTAAAATGATTACGTAGTTACTATTTCTTATTGAATCTAGGCCAAACTTTAGCAATGTCTCAATTTTATAAAGATTTGATAGTGGATATAGTTTGACACAGATCTTAGTTTACTAAATAATTTGTAATTCCATAATGCAACCCAAATATATTCTCAACACTCCAAACATCTAAAGTCCCAACACTTTGTGCATGCATGCCAGGGAAATTGACAATTCACACCTATTGACTTATGCTTCAAACAAAGTTTGTAATTCTTGTTAGATTTAATGGATGAAGAAAAACAAAAGCTTTCTAATCAAAACATAAAATGCAACCAACTTGAGCTTAATATTGATGCAATTTTAAAGAGGGGCAACTTTGGAAAAGGATGACACTTTTACATTAAGTTTTAAAATGACAACCACTTTGTATTCTATTATTTTGCCAAGCATTTACAACTTTAGCATTTATCAATGAAGTATGGATACATACAATTTATAGTAAAATGTGAGTTTTCTACATAGCCATTTAGGTTTGCACATAACCATAGTTATGTTACTTCCAATTTCAAAGGAAATAGAGACATTATAAATAAGACACAATTAGTAAAAGTTGATATCAAGGTTTAATGCTAAAAGAAAATATCATTTTTAATTTATTCATAATTTAAATAAAAAATGTCTTTTGCCTGAGCCTCTGATGCCCACCTACCTATTAGTAGCCTTCAGAATTAAAAAATAACACTTTAATAATTTTGAAGAATGTAATCTTCAGCTAGCTCTTGACATTGAAAATAATTGTGCAACCCAGTAGTAAGTAAATTAATTGTTCATTGTGAGTTTGAAATTTGAAATGTGTGTAGGAAAGATTTGTGGACATCAAATAGAAAAAAGGAAATAATATTATTTTTATTCTTCAAATAGTCAATTTTTCAGCAGCAACAAAAAGAATGCTTCAAATTTTATTCTCAATGTGATTCAAAGAATTTTAGTTGTGTGTTTGTCTTATTGAGCAATGATTAGCTGAGGAATAGATTTGTTTGTTTTATTGAGTGGTGATTGCTCTAGGAATTTTTTGTGAACTCTAAGAAGCTCTAGGTAGTTTCCGCGCAATCCCATATTATTTCAAGGTTATTTTTTAATTAGTGCTCAGTGGAAGCTATTAGTTTTATTTTCTAAGTTTGTAGTTTGAATTTTCATATTTACAAAAGTTATTTTTAGAATTAACAGAAAGAAATAAAAAAATAATCTTGCACATGTACATCCATCTCCTTTTTTGCCTCTATTTGATTTATTTCATTGTGCATTACTAGTTTTCAAAAAATTAGGGTTGCAATTCTTAGTGCGTTTTCCCAAATTTGGGAATTTCATTTCTTTTACAAACCTATACTAGGAAACTATAATTACATTTACATGTAGAAGCACATTCACAATATTAATAACTTTTCTTATTATCAAACCATAGTTAAATTGAAATAAGAAAGGCAAAGTTACAAATTGAGGATAAGGTATTGGGCACACTTTGTACATTTTAGTTTATCAAGGAATGTAAGTGAAATGCACGTGCTACATAAAATACACCTACAAAAGATAGACAAATAGTTCTTAGTAAGGGAAGTTAATCACATATCCTACCTTAAAAATATAATTAAAAATAAATAAATAAGCATGCACACCAATTATCATCCACCTTTAGGTAACAATAACTTGGAATGCATAGTTTACCCAAAAAAGAAAGGAAACAATACTTGCAACCTTTTTAATGAAGGCAATTAAGTTGTTCCCCACCACCTAGGTAAGAGTGGAAATTTTAAACTATTATAATTACAATATCTTAGTCTCAATAAGATTTAGAAGAATGAAACCATAGCCCTCAAATTTGGTGAGTTTTATCCAAAATTTTACTATGTAGCATTTAACCTTACAAGATGCACAACAAAAATAAAAGATAAAATTAATAAGATTTCAAGGGTTCCACATGGTTGTTCAAGAATTCCATTTTATTTTTTTTGAATCTTTATTTAAAATAAAAATACATGCATTCCTCTATGAATTTGTAGAGATGTTTCGACGTGATAAAAGAATTCAAAACTTGGAACTGGTGATACAAATTGGTAAGTTGGTTTCCAATATGTCTTACTCAATATTCCTTTTTATTCCCTCTAACTATCATTCACTTCCACCATGGACAAGGAGAATCATAAAGTTTTACCACCTAACTATATACTCCCCAAAATCATTTTTTTCTTTCTTCTTTTTATTCTTCTCATTCTTTCTCTAGAATCCACTTCACTTGTGCATGTCTCCAACCAGACTTGGCTATACCTTATTTATTAAGCACTTCCCTTGTTGTAATTATTTTTCATCCTTATTGTCTATCTAAATCAAGGCATTACCTTTTTGTTAACATTTTCAACCAATGAAAGATTAAAGGAATTTTTTTTTTCATATAAAAATCAAGCCATTGTTTATGTATTAAAAAAATTTAACACATGGTTTTACCATGATCATAATATAAGATTTCCAACATATACACTCTTTTTTTAAAAGTTCTTTTCTAATCTAAATTATAATTTATGAACCTATAAATGAGAACAACTTAGTTCATAAGGAATGAATGAATTATTTTATTTACCACATTTACACATGTAAGATATTAGTGCATAAATACACACAGTATTATTTATTATTCTTTTTTTGGATAGGTAATGGGTCGAAGCCTAGATTATTTATTATTAGAAGTTGAGATTAATTATAATTATGTGTTAAGCTTGGGTAGATTCGAACCCATGACCTCCCATATGAGAGACTTGCAATTTATCATTGTGTTGTAGGCTCTTGCCTATATTATTTATTTATTATTCTTGGTAATCAAATAGAAGATCAATTTTCCAATTCAATGTATAAAATGTCTACAAACACAAACACCATCATTCAAATCCATTATACTAGCCAACACAAGTAAAAACTAGAGGTATTCTTGAATTTTATGTTTATCCACATAAGGTTTTAAGAAGAGGCAACCGTTCAAAATTTTCATCAACTGCATAAGCTTCCTGTTGGACTAACTGCAAATTTTCCCCTTAAGGATTCAGGACATGGCTTACCTGCCTCCTATGTTCTATAAGTCTAGTGGTTGTACTAGGCATTGAAAGGTCAATCTTTTGGTGCAATGACATGTCTAGCTTGTAACAAGTGGTATCAAAGCTTGGTCACAGGTTCGAATCTCCTCGGGTAACACCAAGGGGGGGGATTTTTGGAGTAACTACCAATGTTCCCCTTCGAGATTCATGACATGGCTTAACCACCTCCTATGTTCTATAAATCTAGTGCTTGTATCAAGCATTGAAAGGTCAATCTTTTGGTGCAATGACAAGTCTAGCTTCTAACACTTCCTATATGGTGTGTGCAAGACAAACCATCCGTACCCACCATTGCTAAGGACCTAACCTCCATTATCTCAACCACACTCTTGCTTTCAACCTACAACTACTCAAGCATACTCACAATTATAGAAATAAATTAGTACCCATCAATAATCATAATCAAATAAAATCATATCAAATAAATCATTAATTACAATATTATATCATACAAAATCGTCACTAAATCTAATGAAATCAATACAATAACATCATCAATTTACTCATATAACATTTAATAATCGTTGTTGCATATAAACTCATGTTGTAATCAATATCAAACTATAGAAAGACCGTGATTCATCATTAACATATAAAATCATCATTATATATCAAATGAAACATGAAAGTAGAGAATAACATAGTCACATGGTCAAAAAACATATCAACTACAAGTCTAAGTTAAGCAACATATCAAATTTAAGTCAACAAGGTCAAAATGTCACATAAGTCCTACAAAATAGGATCCTAATAAGGTGGGTCATGACATTGCCACCATTTTTTTCTTTTCCCCATTAGGTGACTACATTAATGGTAAAAAAAATCTACTAGTTTTATTTATTTAGAAATTGAACTTTTAATTGCTAAAATGCTCATTGTAGATGTTTGATTTTTCAATACCTTGTTTTTTTACTATTTAAAAAAATTAATGAGTATGTTGTAAAATGAAGATGATATCAGTAGATGAGTCACAATAGGCCCTATGTAGCATAGTCAATTTGACAATAGAATGAAAGGAGAACAAATTGTCTTGTTTGTTTCTTGAAATATGGGGTTTTATAAAAATATACAAATTGTTTCAATTATATCAATTTCTTTTATTAACTATTGTACAAGGAAAACAAAAAACATTGTAGTTTATTTCAAATGATCTGTGAGCACTCCCACATATGTTTGGTGTATTCAAAAGATAACGTTTTAATTTTTAGGGTAATTGAGAAGATGTGAAACAATGTTTTAATAACATGACTTATTAGGTTGGTTTTTTTCTTTCATTTCAAATGATCTTCCAATACGAGATTGGAGAATAATGAAAAAACTAAGAATTATCAAAATGATCAAGCATTATGTATAGAGTAAATTTGTGTTGAGTGTTACAACATATCTACTTAAGGTTAGGATGTATTAATAAGCTCCCTTATGATAAAACTTATAAAAACTAAGGATTGACATTAAATTTAAGGTAAATACATACATATTTGAACCATTCTATTACATATGACAAGATAAAAACAAAAATCACTTGATTTAACATATCACTTTCAAAATTTTCAACAATATTAATGGGGATTATGGTTGTGATTTTGGCATTATTAAGGTTGGGAAAACCCCTTTCAAGTGCAATATTTTGAAAACTTCCAAAATCCTAGCTTCTCCTATAGCTGAGCATATATAGACAATGTAAGATTCAGTAGGCGAAAATGTGTATAAACAATGTAAAAAAGCCCCAAATAACTTCTATGGAACTCCAAAGATCCTTGTAAGAAACACATTTCCCATAATTACTCCAATTACTCCCCTCCCTTGTTTTCTTTGAATACTTACGCGTTCCTCTAAAAAGGTAAGATCCATTAGTTGGGCACCCTAACTTAAAGGTTCTCAAAATCCTATATTAAAAAATTCAAGTAACTTCGAGTTTTTTCAGTAGCTTTCTTTGCAAGTCCATGCTTTTTATAAAGCTATACAGAAAGAATAAAAAGAGCAAGACCCATACTTTTGCACAAATTCATGTTTTATACATGTGTTGATGTGTTATCACATGATTTGTTACTTTCTAGATCTAAGGAATGCATTTAATTCAATTATGGTTACTCATGCAGTAACAACTTTAATTTCACAAGAATTAATGAAATATTGGACAATAAGTCAACAAGTGCTATAATAACTATTAGAAAATGCTCAACTCATTTTTTTGAAGCATAATAAGTACTCTATCCATTTGTCTTTTAGTTTTTGTTAATCCATTTATGTTTGGCCCCAATTCTAATTAGTTGATTGTGCAAACAAATATTGTGATTTCTAAGTGAGATGAGCTCCCTAATTATTTCCAATTTTAAACAAAATGAATTTACTTGAAGTTTTGTTGCTACTCTTATTGTGTTTCTTGTTTAGTCACTATATTTTAACAATAGAACAATTATATTCTTTGTATTTAACATAAGATAAGAATTCCACCACCATCATAGTTCTTATTAATACAATGATTTAAATTTCAAAATATAAAAAAAAAATCTATTATAAATAATTATTTACATAATATACTATTTAACTCATTCCTAATTATATCTCAATTATTCAAACTAATTCTCATAAATCTCTTACGAAATTTTCTAAATAAAAAAATTAATCAATTTCTAGTTGAACTACTTCTAAGAATTCATATAAGCTTAATTAGCTATAAGCCATCCCTACCACCTAACCCTCCACGACCAGCCCTTTAAATACTTTGTATATTTCCTTATCCCAATTAAAATTTTCCTATTTACTTATATTGGCTAACTAATTTCAAATCTTAATTAAACCTCCATTAAATTGCTAGGATGGCAACATATTCAGAAGTAATAAGTGTATTTAATGAATCAAAAGTCTACCATCTCATTCGTAGATATATTTATTTCGGCAAATCTTCCTACCAGGGAAACAACAATCTTGTTTCTATTTCAAGATGCCATCTTGCTAACTTTTACCACCCAACTTCCATTTAAATTTTGATTTTTGCTTTGCGAATTTGGTAACAACTAATCAATGACTCTCTCATAATTGGAAACAGTAGAATTACTTCACTATAAATTTGGTAGGGTCTTTACATTGAAATTGTTGCCTTCCAAAACGATCTCTTATAAATTAATCGATTTTGTTTTTTTTTTTCTGTGGAAGCCCTCGTTTTTCCATCGACTTGAATAATTCTATAAGCCTACCAATCCAGGCCTCTCGAAAGCTCCTGACAGAGAGAATGAATAAGGTGGAGGTCAGGATGAGAAGCTCAACGAACCTCATACTCCCTTCTCTCAAAAATAACCAGACCAGAGAAGAAGAGATGAGGAGATTACTGAATGGAAGAATAGTAGAAATGCAGCGGCATTTAAGTTATTCATCAAGAAATGAAGCTGATCTTGATGATGACATGGACATTGATCTTGTTGACGACAACATGGAAGTTGATCTTGATGACGACATGGAAGTTGATCTTGTTGACGACAACATGGAAGTCGATCTTGATGACGATAGCATGGAAGTCGATCCTGTTGACGACAACATGGAAGTTGATCTTGTTGACGACAACATGGAAGTTGATCTTGTTGTCCTGCTGACGCCTCCCATTGAAAACCTCAGAAGAGAGCTTGAGGTATGCCTCTCTTTGTTCGGCCGATCATTGGAGCTCCTCCACAGCTTCGCTGCAAGATTTTGATGACAATCTAATATTGAGAAGTGATGAAGTTTTAGTTCTACTGCTCATGATCAGAATGCACTCACAATGCATTACCATCATTTTTTAAAGTTTAAATTTTTTAAAGTCTCTTACAATCAACATGAAAAAGTACATCTCAAGTGAAATGGCTGGCGAAATAACTAGCGTTGGAAATTAAATCTTCCAGACTGTGATTTTATGTCTCTTATGTTTTTTGCGTTCATAGCCAGTCGTGACAGCACTTTGCCTTTTAAATATGTAGTTTTGTTTTTACTTGTTGTCTGTGGTGCACTGTTATTGTAGCAAAGTAGACCAACTGGTTTGCATGTTCGAACAAGGGGCGGCAACAGAGAAATGACATTATTAAATTATTGGTAGAAGACCACTGCTCCTACTGTGAATTAGTTAAATGAACATCCGAGATTTTATGTATATATTACTTATTTCAATATTTTCTGGAGTAAAAGGTTAAGGTTAAAGATTATGTTAATATTTTAAGAAAAACTATATATAAGGTTTGTTTGAATAATTCAAGATTATAATATATGTTATCCTATCATAGTGATGTGTTTTACAAATAATCATTTCATGAAGATGTCTACTATTTATTAATTTTGTAGTCTTTTGATGAATATTGTATTTCTTTATAATTCGTTGCTCCTAACTTTTCATTGCTTCCATAACTTCTCCCCCTATGTCATTTTGATGCCTTTTTATTTTCTCCTTTCATAACAATTTTAATTTCTTATTGATGAATTCAACATTTCATTAGATTTTTTTTTATTAAAAACAAAACTATGTTGACATATTTCCTTCTTGTTTTTTGGGCTCAATAACATATATGTATTTTATTAATAATAAAAGTGATTACATCAAGTTTATATAATCCCCACATATCATCAGATTTTTATACTTATTATGCACAAATCCATTAAATCTATCTAAGGTGTCCACATTACATAACATTTATTGATTTCATCAAAATTAAACCATCACCAAAAAGTTCATCATAAATTTACATTCTTCAGTATGAACATCAAAACCATGCCGTTAATACTTGGAATTGTGCAAACACATGCCATAGTTACTACCTTCACAAAAAAGAAACAACATATGGATAGTTAGCCCTTCAATTGTTATATGGATAGTTAACCCTTTAATTGTTATATGGATAGTTAGCCCTAACCTTTGTAAGTGTTTCATTCTAAACAATTAAGACACACAATTGAATGATATTCACTTCATGTTCAATTCCTTCTCACTTAGTACCCTATCCTTTTTATTTTCAGATAACGACCTAGTTGCCTCTTGATTAAACCTTCACCCAAAGCTCTTCTCCATTAAAACTCTTAATAACTTGAAAATCTTGTTCTTAGCTAGCCTTACCTTTACTAAATTATGGAAAACAATAGTGCTCTTGTCCTCATCTTTAAGCCATATTTTCCTTCACATTTTCCCCTAATACACTTCTTCTCTTGCTAGAAACTCTTCTTATTCTTTATTCAACTTTCTCTTAGTTTCTATATTTGATTTATTCTTGTCATTGTCAATAAAATTAGAGTGTAATAATTGTAAGGATTTCTCTAGTTTGAAATGTTATCTCTAAAAGTTGTGCCTATGATTGGATTCTAACTCAGTCAACTTCGAGTAACATGGAAACACTCATAGGTAGTGAGAAATACCTGAAAAATAGGAGTGAATCTTAGGCTAGCTCCTCTTGATGTTTCACTGATTTACTTATTCGAACAGGAAAATAAACTTGAAGGGAAAAGGGATAGACAGATTGCTTTGGAAGGTAAATATTGAAAAAGTAAAAGGGGTAATACATCGAATGGTAAGATTGTTGGTCTGACTTGACGAAACACTTACGGGTAGCTGACAAGAACTCATATTTTAAAGAAGCAATCACATATGAATATTTCAGAAGAAGGATGTAATTTAGACAAGACATTAAAAATGCTAACATTCATAATGTCACAACTTGAATGGGAATAGAGTATCTCGACTTGTAACTTACATGAATAATCAAATTTCCATTTATAGTTAAAACTGAGACAAAATCCAAGGATTCAAAGAGAAAATCTTAAGAAATTCTATCCAATCAGAAGAACTTGAACCACGAGTAGACACAATAAGGGTTTTAAGACTGTTCCATCATTCAAATTTCAAATGTCATTGACAAAATTCATCCAGACTGACTATAAAAATAAAGTGATGTGCTGAGAAAGACATGAAGGAGTCCTAAGAGATCTTGACAATACTATCTTGCAAAAGACTTTAAAAAAAATGCTAGTCCCTCCTCCACATCTTGGGAATCCTTAAATAGATCGATATCGCAACAAGCTTCAAATGGAAGGGGCACCTATTAGAAAATCGACAAAAGAGTACAGATATCTCAGAGAATTACATTCACCATTAAGTTTTTACACCTCCCATCATGGGTAACACCAAGAGAATAATCAGGAAAAACCAGGTGCTACATGGTGTAGGAGTACCTTAACTGCCCTTTTCTCCTTGTGGCATTCAAAAGATCAAATCCACAACCGCCCCAGCTGGTATATCATTAACAGTCACAACTGTATTTAAGAAAAGATCATATATTTCTTGGTAATCATCCCATGGAAGTGATTTGATCTGATTTCCACCATCCCCATACTCAAATGTAGATCAAACATTCATTAAATTGAGTCGTTTGGATCACCAACTTGTCCCCTTGACCGATGCCAACTCACACCGCTTCATTTTGTATTGATAGTTTGCCACCTTTGGGCAAAATTTAACTAAGTGCCAAGACATATTCACATGTTACAACATGATAGGTCAGGTGTGCCACCTTTGGTTGATCTAGGAAGGTCATACACATGATTGAAAAGTCAACCTTAACTCTGACCCTTGATCACTCAATATTAAGACCTTACAACATACTGAGAGAAAGACCCCTTGTAATATCTCACCATAAAAATCTTGGCTTTACGATCCTACGATCACTGGAAATTATCTTGATATCACAATGTCATGAGCCCATGGAAATAGCTCAATGACCATATGACAACCATGTATCATAGCATTGGAATATGCCCCTTTTGGCCCTTTATGAACTTACAACCACCCTTTTCTTTACTGGCTAGCATAACATCGACAACTTGATGTTTATCCTTTATGATCTTACGATAGACCATGTATCGTAAGATCGTAACCCATGTGAATGGTGCTTGAGACCTCATGACATTATACCTATCATAGTATTAGGGCTTCAAAACAACACATGCACTTTTTTTTGCTTAATGTTCCTAGGCCCACCTTGCCCTGTCTCTTAAGATCTTATGACATGCTACCTATTGTACCATCGTGCCCCTTTGTTTTGGCTTTTTTGTGAGCCTACGATTGTATGTAGCAACATCAAAACCTAGAAACGTGTCACCTCCTTGCCTTGTTGCTATAGATAAGGACCTTGCAACTTCCATTGGGGACAAAAAAATCACTGTAGATCTGCTAGAGATCTATGATGGAAAATGTCATTGAATCTCCTATGTGCCTCTCGAAAACTCTAGTCAATAGGTATCTGTACGTAGGTCAGCTTGTCCTAACATTACTTTTGTTGTATTGTGGCCCACCTTCTAAAGATGCCCCCCACATATCCACGTGGCAACTACTCCCTATGTCGCTTTGGATAAAGAACTTGTAGTTTTCATTGGTGACAAAGCGACAACCTTTGATCCGCCGAAGATCAATTACCTTCTTGATTCCTTTGATTTTATGACAAATGGGACCCACAAAATACGAAGCTTATAATGAAATTTGTGTAACCATAGTTATATAGATTTGGAAGATTAAAACCTAGGGATAGAACAATAAATCATGGTCAACCTTTTATGTATCCCCTAATTGCATAGGTATTTAATGAGTTAGAAAAATAATTTTCACCACCTTAGGAAATATGGTTGATCAACCTACCCATTTGTGCATGGTGATAAAAATGGGTAACATGAAATTCTTCACGAAACAGTTTATAAAGTGTTCTCTATTCCATGCAACTTCTTGAAAAAAGTAAAGGCTCATTTGTTCTTTGACTAACTACAACTTCTTGAAAAAAAATAAAGAATTTGTTACTTGATATTTTAGGAGCTTGCTACCACCAATATCATACTAAATCTGTAAACCTTGCCTCCCTGAACCACATTGCTTCAAACTTGAAAGGACATCAACCTTGTGTTGCTTCCTCCCACAAATATAACTTGATTAGGTAGTGATTTGACCTAGTAATAGGGGGAAAAAATGCCTCACAAGTCCAAGTGACATTCACCTAGGTTCCTGAACTAGCCAAGTTTTTTAGCAATATTCAAGAAGCCTTCGCTTCTATTAGTACATGCATAATCAAAATTTTTAAAGGTGAGGTCAATTAGGCCATTGTTGACCACAAAATTGTTAAAATCGTGTTGGCTTTGTCCCATCCAACCTACACCTCCCATGTTTACTCCCGAGAATAAAATTGCATTGAAGTCTCCAGGTAGTATAAAAAATTCTCCCATAGCTTACTTGAATGTCAAAAAAAAAATATATGAATAGGGATGAGTTCTTGCATAAATGCATGTAGAAGTTAGAGGAGTGCAAGTGGATTTTGCAAATTTTGGAGATTGGTATCAAGAGGTTGCATGTTTGCATATGGAAATAATAGATGATGCAACAAGTGAAATCAAGTGGAGTTAGTTCATGGTGGATCAAAAGCCATGGAGAGTGAAAGAGTGGAGAGGTTATTTGGTCGAGAAGGATAGACAATGAAGGTTTGGATCCCATGAAGGATAAAAGTGAAGGAGAAAGACTGTGGCAGAGAGGATAAAAATATGATGAATTCAAATCCACAAGAGAAGAGAAGAGTAGTGAGTAGAGCATGTAGGGGGAGGGTGATAGTTGTTCCAACAAGATGATGGAAGATAAAGAAAAATAAAATCTTTTTTGTGTATAATACAACCATGGAGTTTGTGATGATTAATTAACTCCATTTTGTGAGTTCTACTCACAAAACTTTTGCACCGAATGTGTCTAATGAATGAACATTCGGGGTGAATTGATGATCTGCATTAACTAAAAATGTTTTCAATTCATTGTCTTTAGTTTTGGTTTTTATTTTCATTTTTTATGTATTTTTTACTTAGCTCTTTTTAGGCATGCCTCCATCCATTTTAAAGATCTTGATGGATAGAAGTGATTGACATTTTGCATGCGCTAAATATGATTCATCACATTGGATAAGATATTGCTATTGGAACATGGATTTGGCCAATGTGAAACTAAAACTTTTACTTTTTCACATACTAGGAGTGTGTGGCTTGTGAGCTTTAAAAGGAACATGTACAACCTTCAATTTATATTAAATTTTGTTAGATATTGTAGTCATAAAGATAAGCCAAGCATGTGGAATGTTTGACAAAATGCATCAAAGAAGTGTGTTTCAGAATGATTGTGGATAATGCACAAATAACTTTATTGGAAAGACTTTATGAATTTTTGAGCAGCTAAACTAGTTGATCTAATATTGTCTATTGATTGGAATTGACAAAAAAGAAATGGATGAATGAATGCAGGATTTTAATAACACTCATAAGCTTGAAACAATCTAAAGAACCAAAGATATTAGAGAAAAAAAAAATCATAACATACAAATAGAAAAATACAAGTTGTACAATAAAAATAGATGAAAGAAAGGTGAGATGGTAACACATTATTAAAAATAAAATAAAGGATGAGTAACACCCAAGAATGGACACAACTATCCTTCATCCAAATTGTACAGTTGACCAATTTAAAAAAAATAAAAAACAACATGGATTTTTCTAAAAATTTAAGTGCTAGATTTTCATGATGTGCATAGCTTGTAGTCGAAAATAACAAAAAAATTGGAAAAAATAAAAATCACTGTATTTTTGAGAATATGAATTTTTTTTTAGACTTTGTTTTGTCATTAGTACATTTTGAACAGAGATTATTCACTCACTCCGTCAAAATACATATGAGATGTACTACTTTGATAGTTAGGAATATTTTTTTCAAAAAACTTATTATTCAGAATATTTAATTCCCTTAAAATAAAAACAAAGTTCAACATGACATCCTACGGGTATGTGCAGGATCATGGTGTGCCAAAAAGTGGCGATGTGAAAAAAAAAGAGTTTGAAGACGCCTAAAAGCGCTTCAAAATCCGCTCTGACTTTTTTTTACCTATCTAGGAACCAAACTTGGAAGGTTAAGCCGAGCCTTATCGGATATCCGATTTTAAATCCAATATCTGACTAATAATTAAAATCATATAATAGTATGATATATTATTTAATATTATTATTATTGATATAAAATAATAATAATAATATTAAATAATATATCATACTATTATATTATAATAATATTATTATTATTTAATATTATTATTATAATAATTATTATACTATAATATAATAATATTATTATAATTATTATTATACTATAATATAATAATATTATAATAATAATTATTATTATACTATAATATAATAATATTATTATAATTATTATTATACTATAATATAATAATAATAATATTTTAATAATTATTATATTATATTATAATAATAATATTATTATATTATAATTGTATAATATTATACTATAATAATAATATTATAATAACATATTATATTATAATAATATAATATAATATTTCATATATTATAATATATAGTAATGTATGATTCGAATATGTCCCTAGGGGTCCTAGGACCCCTAGAGACATATGTCGTCATTTAAAGGGTCAAAGAGGGTCATAGGTTACCCTATGACCCCATTTGACCCATATTACCCATTCGAATATGTCCTTAAGGGTCCTAGGACCCCTAGGGACATACGTCGTCGTTTAATGCATCAAAGGGGGTCATAGGTCACCCTATGACCCCCTTTGACTCATATGAACGATTCAAATATGTCCCTAAGGGTCATATGTTGTCGTTTAATGGGTCAAAAAGGGTCATAGGTCACCCTATGACCCCCTATGACCCCCTTTGATCCATATGAACAATTCGAATATGTCCCTAGGATCCTAGGACCCCTAGGGACATATGTCATCGTTTAATGGGTCAAAGAGGGTCATAGGTCACCCTATGACCCCCTTTGACTCATATTACCCATTCGAATATGTCTCTTGGGGTTCAAGGACCCCTAGGGACATATGTCGTTGTTTAATGGGTCAAAGAGGGTCATAGGTCACCCTATGACCCCCTTTGACCCATAATACCCATTCAAATATGTCCCTAGGGGTCCTAGAACCCCTAGAGACATATGTCGTCGTTTAATGGGTCAAAAGGGGTCATACGTGACCCCTAGGGACATATGTCGTCATTTAATGGGTTAAAGGGGGTCATAGGTCACCCTATGACTCCCTTTGACCCATATGAACCATTTGAATATGTCCTTAGGGTCCTAGGACCCCTAGGGACATATGTCGTTATTTAATGGGTCAAAGGGGGTCATAGGTCACCCTATGACCCCCTTTGACTCATATGTACGACTCAAATATGTCAAAGGGGCTCATAGGTCACCCTATGACCCCCTTTGACCCATATGAACCATTCAAATATTTCCCTAGGGTCCTAGGACCCCTAGGGACATATGTCTTCATTTAATGGGTCAAAGAGGGTCATAGGTCACCCTATGACCCCCTTTGACCCATATTACCCATTCGAAAATGTCCCTAGGGGTCCTAGGACCCCTAGGGACATATGTCATCGTTTAATGGGTCAAAGAGGGTCATAGGTCACCCTATGACCCGCTTTGACCCATATTACCCATTCGAATATGTCCCTAGGGGTCCTAGGACCCTTAGAGACATATATCGTCGTTTAATGGGTCAAGAGGGTCATAGGTCACCCTATGACCCCCTTTGACTCATATGAACGATTCAAATATGTCCCTAGGGGTCCTAAGACCCCTAGAGACATATGTCATCATTTAATGGGTCAAAGAGGGTCATAGGTTACCCTATGACCCCATTTGACTCATATTACCCATTCGAATATGTCCCTATGGGTCCTAAGACCCCTAGGGACATATGTCGTCGTTTAATGGGTCAAAGGGGGTCATAGGTCACCTTACGACCCCTTTTGACTCATATGAACGATTCAAATATGTCCCTAGGGGTCCTAGGACCCCTAGGGACATATGTCATCATTTAATGAGTCAAAGGGGGTCATAGGTCACCCTATGACCCCCTTTGACCCATATGAACTATTCGAATATGTCCCTAGGGTCCTAGGACCCCTAGGGACATATGTTGTCATTTAATGGGTCAAAAAGGATCATAGGTCACCCTATGACCCCTTTTGACCCATATTACACATTCGAATATGTCCCTTGGGGTCCGAGGACCCCTAGGGACATATGTCGTCGTTTAATGGGTCAAAGCCTATGACCCCTTTTGACCCATATTACCCATTCGAATATGTCCCTAAGGGTCTTAGGAACCCTAGAGACATATATCATCGTTTAATGGGTCAAGAGGGTCATAGGTCACCCTATGACCCCCTTTGACCCATATGAACAATTCGAATATGTCCCTAGGGGTACTAGGACATCTAGAGACATATGTCATCGTTTAATGGGTCAAAGAGGGTCATAGGTATTTGACCCATATTATCCATTCGAATATGTCCCTAGGGGTCCTAGTACCCCTAGAGACATATGTCGTCGTTTAATGGGTCAAAGGGGGTTATAGGTCACCCTATGACCCCCTTTGACCCATATGAACAATTCAAATATGTCCCTAGGGTCCTAGGACCCCTAGGGACATATGTCGTCGTTTAATGGGTCAAAGAGGGTCATAGGTCACCCTATGACCCCCTTTGACCCATATTACTCATTCAAATATGTCTCTTGGGGTCCAAGGACCCCTAAGGACATATGTCGTCATTTAATGGGTCAAAGAGGTTCATAGGGTGACCTATGACCCCCTTTGACCCATAATACCCATTCAAATATGTCCCTAGGGGTCCTAGGACCCCTAGAGACATATGTCGTCGTTTAATGGGTCAAAGGGGGTCATAGGTCACCCTATGACCCCCTTTGACCCATATGTACGATTCGAATATGTCCGGACATATGTCGTCGTTTAATGGGTCAAAGAGGGTCATAGGTCACCCTATGACCCCCTTTGACCCATATGAACGATTCGAATATGTCCCTAGGGGTCCGAGGACCCCTAGGGACATATGTCATCGTTTAATGGGTCAAAGAGGGTCATAGGTCACCCTATGACCCTCTTTGACCCATATGAACGATTCGAATATGTCCCTAGGGGTCTGAAGACCCCTAGGGACATATGTCGTCGTTTAATGGGTCAAAGAGGGTCATAGGTTATCCTATGACCCCATTTGACCCATATTACCCATTCGAATATGTCCCTAGGGGTCCTAGGACCCCTAGGGACATATGTCATCATTTAATGGGTCAAAGGGGGTCATAGGTCACCCTATGACCCCCTTTGACCCATATGAACAATTCAAATATGTCCCTAGGGGTCCAAGGACCCCTAGAGAAATATGTCATCGTTTAATGAGTCAGAGAGGGTCATAGGTCACCCTATGACCCCCTTTGACACATATTACCCATTCGAATATGTCCCTAGGGGTCTTAGGACCCCTAGAGACATATATCGTCGTTTAATGGGTCAAAGAGGGTCATAGGTCAGCCTATGACCCCCTTTGACCCATATTACCCATTCGAATATGTCCCTAGAGGTCCTAGGACCCCTAGGGACATATGTCGTCGTTTAATGGGTCAAAGGGGCTCATAGGTCACCCTATGACCCCCTTGACCAATATGAATGATTCGACTATGTCCCTGGGGGTCCTAGGACCCCTAGGGACATATATTTCGTCATTTAATGGGTCAAAGGGGGTCATAGGTCACCCTATGACCCCCTTTGACCCATATGAACGATTCGACTATGTCCCTAGGGGTCCTAGGACCCCTAGGGACATATGTCATCGTTTAATGGGTCAAAGAGGGTCATAGGTCACCCTATGACTCCCTTTTGACCCATAATACCCATTCGAATATGTTCCTAGGGGTCCTAGGACCCCTAGAGACATATGTCATCGTTTAATGGGTCAAAGGGGGTCATAGGTCACCCTATGACCCCCTTTGACCGATATGAACGATTCGGCTATGTCCTTGGGGGTCCTATGGACATATGTCATCATTTAATGGGTCAAAGGGACCCTCTTTGACCCATTAAAGGATGACATATGTCCCTAGGGGTCCTAGGACCCCTAGAGACATATATCATCGTTTAATGGGTCAAAGAGGGTTATAGGTCACCCTATGACCCCCTTTGACTCTTATATTTTAATAATATACATATTAATACTATACATATATATTAATAAGATACATATCAATATAATAATATATATATATATATATATACATATACATATTACATTATTATATTTAATGAAAATATTACGTTATTATATAAATATATTAATAACATACATATTAATATAATAATATTTATAATATATATTATATTTAATAAAAATATTACGTTATATAAATATTATATTATTATACATATTAATATAATAATATATAATACATATTTTATATATATATATATAAATTACGTTATTATATTTAGTAAAAATAATAATAATATATATTATATTTATAGATTGTAATAAGATTAATATAAGATATTATTATATATTACTAGATTATATCTTGTATGTTTACATTACGTTATTATATATATATATAATATATTAAAATATGCCTTTACATATTAATATAAGTGAAATAATTTAAAAATAAAAAACTAGAACGTTTAAATCAAATTTCCCTCCAAAATTTGAAGATTTTTGGAATTTGACTACCGAGCCATATCGGATATCCGATGTCAAATCGGATATCCAATTTTGAATCGGATATCCGATCAGGCTTGGTATTTACCAAGCCTGCCCGGTCAACCCCAAAGACGTGTTTATAGAGAGTTTTAGTGATACTCAGACTTCGGGTAGCCGTCTGACAATGTTATTTTTATCAAAATTGAATGAAACGAAATGAGTTTTTTAATATCGCTCTTTAGATTCCATCAATATAATTTTTGTCAAATTCTGAGTTCGATAAGTATTTATTAGTTAATTATCAATGAAGATTATTGTAAAGTGTTGATTGACATACTGAATGAAAAATAGCTATAACTTTCAAACGGTATAAAATTTTTTAAATCTAAAAGTTGCATCACATTCTATACTTCGCCTAGTATAAGAAAAAAACAAAAAAAGAAAAATTTGATCGAATTTTCTATTAGTTAGGGTGGTCAGACACAGGACTTTTTTTAATCCAAATTTTTTTGGGTAGAAAATTCATATTTAATTATTTATTTGGAATAAAAATACCAAAAAATATGCATCACATCCGGGCATGAGTCTAGTTTTCATATCTATAATTATATTAAAAAAAATTATGATTTGATTTTGATTAAGGTGGTCAGACATACACCTACTTTTTATTTTCGCCCTGAAATTTTCTTAGTACTGCATTAAAATTCAAACTTTTGACCAATCAATTATTTTTTTCTCCTGATAAGGCTTAGTAGTTTAGAAACTATATTCAATTTTTTACAAATTATTTTCTTACAACTTTTCGATATAAAGTCCATAACCACTTCAAAATTATGTGTCAAGTTGACATAAACCTGATTTGCTGATTTTTCACTGCCACTTAAGGCCATAGTTTGGTACACCATGATCTTGCACATACCCCTACACTAAATTTCTCCACTTTTTAAAGATTTTATTTTTCATTAGCTAACCAGAATATAGTGACATTCTTCTGATTGAAAGAGAAATTCACGAGATTGTTAGATGCCGGAGTAGACTGCGGTAGATTGGAAGTGATTTGAACCAGAATGGATGAGATTTTCATAGTTTAGCAGTAGGGCAATCTCACCTTTCAACCTAGGGTTTCAAAATGCAGGGGAATTGACCTGAGTCTTGTTGGTTTGGGCGCGTGGAGTGTTGCAGGTGGTGCATATGTATTGCAAGAAGACAAGCATTTGGTCAACCCACAGAAGCATCTGCGACTTTAAATGGAAGACGCAGTGCATCTTAATGGCAATTTTATTGCTGGCTCTTTAGCTTCAACCCAAGATGAAAGGGCAATTAATATCATCGAAGATTCAAAGAAGGAATAGATGGAGCAAATTTTTCAAAAGTGAACAAAGTAGCTGCTCTCTGGATGGCCAATACAGAACGATTCAACGATGTTGTGGTGGGGCCGAATGACACAATGAAGGCTGCTGGGACCTCTGTAAAGGAATGATTATGCTTTTCTCAACAATAAAATTAGAAATTGCACATTGACATCTTTGTAAAAGAGTGAAAAAATAAGCACTTATGTGATAAAAATTTCAGCATAGAAATTCGTATTTCTTTATCTTTCCTCCCATCTTGCTCAGGAACTAGTGTGGGTCTGGGAATGAAATGGAATGAAATGGAATGAAATACAAAACAAAAATCTGACAAAATACAATGGTCAGGAAATTAGACAATATAGTTTGATGAATTTTGAATTTCACTCATTTCAAATGTATATATTTATCTAAATGAAATGACTTTTCAGTTCATCTTCTAGATGACTATTCAACTCCTAATGTATCTATAATTATGTATAATAGTGCTGCAATGCGTACATTTTCTTCTGATGCCAACAATAATAATTGCCAATCCTTGAAAGTGGAAGTTGCTCATTAGTGAGTTCTTAGTGGCTAATGGATCTCATAGTTTAGAGGAGGTGGTTTGTGTTTTTGAGGTGTGTGCTCTTGGGTAAAACTTATATTGTAGTCAAAATCTGATTCATAAAGAGGTTGAAGTCCTAGTCTATGACCTGATTGTAATCATTGTTTCATTTTCTAAAATAATCCTCAATATTTGCCAACTATCGGTTATTGATCTGTTTTCTCATAGCTTCATATTCTTTTAGTTTCAATATCTATGAAATGGAAGGTGACCACCTGGGGACTCCAATCTTTCAAACTATTCAGCAATTTTTTGTCTTTCACTATAGTTGTCAATATCAGTTTATTGCATAATAACTAGAGACTTGGGGTGTTGGCACTGATATGTGATTAGATATAGCATTTATATTGAGGTATATGCGTAAATGAATAAAGTTATGACTATATCATGTATTGATAAAAGCACTAGAAGATGTGGGTATGTGGATGAGATTCAGTCCTCCACCTAAAATATTTAAAAATCTTGCTGATTATTGCTTTTTTTATATTATTATTTTCTTATGGAGGAAATTTTTTTCCCCTCAAATTGGTGAGAAAGGGAAGCTCTTTCCTTGCGTTTCTTGTGTTAATTGGCATGATTCTCTTTATCCGAATGCAGATGCTTCATAAAGCCATTATAGGCTGCCGAAGGTAATAGTTTGATTGTCTTTGTTATTTGTCATTTATATCCTGCCAAGTCTAATTTAGTGGTTAGCTGATATTAGATTAATCTTATTATATGGTGGTTGACATGGTTCTACTTATTTATTTATCTTCCAAAGAAATTGTCATTTCTAGTTTACTGTTTTTATTGTTCTCTTTTCTTGTGGTGGCATTTATTTTCACTCATGAGAGGGAAGTTGCACACCTCATGAAATCATTGACTGCTTTCTTTTGCTGATTTTAGAATCTAGATGCTTCTTGAAGCTATTTGGTGTCACTCATAATTTTGATACATGATCTTTGGTATTTCATGGGTGTCTTGATAGGGATAATTTAGTTGTTTCTGGGCTTAGATGAGCTTAATTAAATATAGGTCTATGAATTCATTGTACAAATTGCTTTTATCTTCTGAAGCAGTTTCCAGTATTAGATAACTATTATGATTGTTATGAACATACATATTTTTAATGGACGCAAAGATTTTTTGATCATAAATATATGTTATAAAGGTGAGAATCAAAACTAGAGGGAGTAGAGTCCCAACCAAATCAACAACTCAGATAAAGGTGCAAGAACCAAAGCAGAAAAAAATAATTTAAAAAAAAAAAAAAATGTAACAATGCATGCTGAACAAGGCTGCAAAAAATGCCTCAATTGGCCTTTATATCTACAAGATGTTATTGTTCTATTTTCTTACACATATCTGGACCTGATAATTTTTATCTAGGGTCTTTGGTACGTCATTTGTATGGTGAAAAGAATTGAGGGATTTTCTTTTTGTTCTAATTTGAAATTGAATTTTGGCCTATGGCTTGATAATCAATTTAACTATTTTTTATTTTTTTTAACATTTTATTTAGAAATTGACAGTATTAAAAAACTTTTGTTATCAATTTAACTTTTTTTTTTTTTTTTTTGCATTTTATTTAGAAATTGACAGTATTAAAAAACTATTGTTAGTGTTCTATTTTCCTGTGGTGCCAATTGTTTTTATAACTCCAATTGGCTAAGATGGAAGTCACTAAAATATTGATTCCCAGTTTTATGAGTTGAACTGAATCTTTCTCAGTAATTGAGCTCGGCTACTACTTACAACATGCAGTGGCTACTGCTATTCTCAGTTTTGATAATTTGTCTTTGGTATTTTTCATGTCCTTATTAATAGGTACAATGTGGCTACTTTATGACCAATTTGAGTTATGTTAAATCATTGACAATACCTTACATGTTAACAGCCATTTTTCCAAAAAAATCATCACTATAATTTATTTTTTCATCAACTACTTTTGTAAGGGTAGGAACTCTTTAGGAGCTCCTATAGCTTATTAAGGGAAGCTCTTTTTAGTGATTCCTCTATTTTCTTGAAGCTCATCATCAACTATTTTCTTTCTCCGATCCTGGTTTATGCCTAGAGTATTCAATTGCTGGCATAACTTGTTATTTTGATTAGAAAAGGTCTTTGGTGCCTATGAGGTTTATGCCTATATGTGTCTGTAGTTTGTCTACAAGTTTGGATGAATTGTCATTTTGATCAACTGCAATTTAGGTTAAACACTTGTATGATTGGATGCATTGGCTTTTGGATATTTGTAGCTCCTTTTGGGAATGAATGTAGCTACCCATATGTCCATATGTTACTCATTTATGCTTCATTAAATTTTTTTATTAGACAGAGAGATATGAGGCTACTAATCAAAGATCTTGGAATCATTGACATTTAAGTTCACATGTAGGCTTACAAGCTTGTGAAACGGGCATTTGTTTGCCTCAGACTCTGAAATGCATAAAGTAAGGAAGGGATGCATGGTTGTATTATTTTTTAAGCAATTTACTTAAGGTCCTATTTGACAGTTATACCTTCTACTATGGGGAAATGACTTTATATGGCAATAATTCAAGTGAGGTGATTGATAACAGTTCCTTGATATGTTTTTCTTTACACATTTACAAAAGAAGAAACTGATATTGATTGCTTGTCTATGTATTTCATTGCTTTTGGTGGATGATTTAATCATTATAATGTTTCTTTGACATTTAATTAACTAAAAATATGTGGGAGCTTTTATATGGTGTAGATTAAAATTTGAAGATATTGAGTTCTTGAACAGAGCAGAGAAAAATGACAGGGAATCCAAGGTTTCAAATATCCTCTAGTAGCCGAGATGGATCAAAATCTCCTGTTAATTGGAATATGCAACATAGAAAGTTAACTACTTCAAACTTGGAAAGATCAAGCAACTCTCAGGAAAACCTTAAAAGTCAAACTTTAACAAGCAAAGCGATTTCTCCCACGGAGTTCATCATTACATGGAGAAAATTTGGCTCTGTCACAAATTTTACTTCTAGATACATTGTCACTGGGAGATAAGAAACATCGTCATCATCTAGAATTGAAAAGGGTAACTAATGCTGCAGCAGGAATTGTAGCAGAAGACCCATCATTGGGTTCAGTGCAGTCTAAGCCTCTTTCTTCTCTTGGAGTAGAAGAGCTGAAGCGATTAAGGAGTAGTGTCGCCAAAAATTCTCACGGGGCGAGGTAATATACCCTCCAAAGACAACAATATTACATTATGGATGATTATAGCAAGGTTGTTTTTAAAAATTTGTAGTGATTTCCATTTGTTATATGTTAAACATTTTCAAGCATAATATAGAAGTGTTTAGTGCATTTTTTTCTGTCCTAGATGCCATGCAGAATGTTTATCATGGTTTGGTTGTTAATGGCATTGGTCTGCATTTCTGTTCATCATACTTAATGTGAATCTTTTGTGATGCAGAGAGCGAATAGTTTTTTTGAATGAAGCCATATACAAATTAGATAAATATCATAGACCACTGTTGCCAAGAAAGAGGTCTCAGACAGAATTATCATCACCCAATCTGTTATTTTTAGTTGATCAATCTGCTGAGGATGGATATTTGATAAAAGATGGGCATCAGAATCACACAACTTCAGATTGTGTAGATCTTGGTTCCCATGAACCAGACAAGAGGGAATTTGTTGTTTCAAATAAACGACTCTGCACATCCAGAATGGATATGGAGGTTTGTATCATAACCGCCTCTCCAAAATAATACTTTTTGGTAGTTATATTTTCTGTTTCACTTCTTTTCTATTTTCCCTTGTTCAATTGTACTAGTTTTACTTATCTATTGATTGTAGGAGATCAAAAATTTGGTAAGAAGGTTTAGAAATTTCAGTAAACAACAGTTTTGATTGACTTGGTTTTCAATTTTTTCTTTTGTATTTTCATTCATGTCATAGATAATGATATTCTCTTGAAATTTCTAGTGTTTATGAAAGGGATTGCTACTTGCAATTTAATAATTGAATATTGTTCTTAATAGTGCAGTGAATGGGCCCATGTTGCCATCAATGGAAAGGCTATACTAAAAGCAATATGTCCATTGACTTTTTGATATATTGCTTAATACTTGATGAATGGTCTCAGGTAGAAGGGTGTACCAACAATTTTATGAATGGTATGGAGCAAAGGGCCAGTAGAGAGTGCCACTCAAGGCCAACTGAAGGCTATGGCTTCAGGTAGGACTTGTGATTAACACATTTTAATTTTAATTTTAATTTTTATATTGCTTCCAAGCCATAATCAGATATCGTTGTCACCTATATTATTTTGATTTCCATATAATTTTATCAAATGTTTTTAATTTCTTAAGTACTTGCATAAAGCTCACTGGCAGATGTATTCCATAATATTCTCATATTAATCTTTGAGAATCTTGAAAGATTGAAACAATTTAAATGTGCAGGAACCTCTCTTTTTGTCGAGGAGATTTTACCAGTCCCACTCCTAAGATAAACTTATATGCATCTGATAGTTGATTTGGAAAGATCTAATAATAAATTAAAATTCATGGTGAGGTTGCATTTCAAATGATTGCCAAAAAATAAGATGCATATGTTTTGCATGACATAAATTTCATTGGAATGGGCACAAATAATACAGGAATCATAATTTAATGTAGTTTTAACAAACTAATACAATTAAGCATTGAATTACTCATAGAAGAATCATTATATTAACATAGATTCTAAATTTTCCTCATTTACTTTTACTTAATTATTTAAGTTACTGAAAATG
The DNA here is from genome assembly GCA_028749045.1 of Cupressus sempervirens. Lineage (NCBI taxonomy): Eukaryota > Viridiplantae > Streptophyta > Pinopsida > Cupressales > Cupressaceae > Cupressus > Cupressus sempervirens. Next base: position 834,995,033 of record CM053793.1, read on the forward strand.
CTGATTTTGACTCTGTAGCCTTTTTTTGATTCAGTGCAATTTCTGATTATGGCATTATGGAAATATGACTAGGTTTCTCCTAAATAAACCCGAGTGAACCCAGACAGAATTCAAGCAGCTTCAGTAGTGCAAGCTAGAACCCAATCTTTTTGATAGAAATTCTAATTCTTTTTGTTTTTTTTCTAATAATTTTTAGTGTTTGACTGATTAAATTAGACTAAAATGAATCCACAACCCTAATAATTTGGAGAAGCTAGATAGCAAGCACACTATCGGTGTGGGTGAAATGACACTGCTTGTGATTCTTTAAATAATCTTACATATCTAATGTTGATGATGATGTTTGATCTGGAACCTGGTCATTGAACTTGACAATATATTTCTACGTTGAAGTTTGAGTAACAAATATTTTATCATATTTATATTTATAATGACATTCTTGTATATATTTATATGTATTTCGTACAGAACAAACCCAAATGGAACCCCCAAATTGAACCCCCAATTCTGAACTGAGCTAAAACTAGCACCTTAGTTTAATCTCATCCCTTCACATTTGTTGACTCAAAATGGAACAAAAATAAGGACACTAAAATTTTAGTAACTGTTCAGAATTCAAACCTCTGTGAGCACTGCAATCACTTGCTTGTGTCCAACAGGCCAGTTCATTTGGATGATTTTATCTAAAAATATGAATAATATGCTTTATAAGCCAACTCAAAACATGGTTACAGTTTATAAAAAAGAACGTCCACATCTATTATGAGCATTTAGTTACAACCCAAAGTAATAATCAGTTAATGTTTGTATGTTTATAGCATTTTTATAATCTAAGTTACCAGATTCTCTCTGGCAATCCTCAAAGTCTGGTTCGATTCTATACAAAGTATGGTCCTTGTCAAATTCTATCCAAATTCTCTTATAGAGCTAAAAATTTGCTGCGAATTATGTGAGAGGAACCCTGGCAGAATTTGCAGCGAACTTTGAAGAAATTGTTGCTCGGTGGCCAGACCTGGGCCGAATTTGATCTCAAAACATTATTTTGGACATTTTAAAAGTTTTTTAAATTTTTTTGCATAATTTGGTCTATTCAATTCTCCCAACCCTAAAGTGACCACTAAAAAAACCAAAAAAGACACTTTCTATTTTATTTATGCATTTGTGAATGAAAATGAAAACTTTCTTATAGAGGAAATCCAAATTGATAATAGGTGACATCCAAATCGACAATTATAGAGGAATGTCTTTTAAAAAGATATGATATCTTTGAATCCAGGGCTTAAAATTTGAATCTCAACTTTTGATCTAGCCTGGTTAGAAATCCCCTGACCAATACAAAATAAAAATTTAAATAACTGCACTTATCTTTTGACAGTTACTTTCATTCTCACCTGTCCGCTTGATATGGAAATATGTTCCATGCATCTGACCAAGCAAGTGTATCATGTTGTATGTATGGCTAAATGCTGCAATTAATATCTTGTTGAATTGAAACATAGATATGGTGGTGTATTTTGTTATGTTACTTTACTATTAGCATAGTGATGTATGGAATTATTTGTTGTTGCATATATATACACATACATATATATTTTTAATACTTATGTTTTTGTACGGACGAACCCAAAACGAATCCGAACCCTAATCTCGAACTCGCATCCATATCAGAATCCGAACCAGCAACTTAGTTTATAATTATTAATGAAGGCTTAAATAGAAAAAGAGATCCTATGTGTCTTAAATAGAATTCTTCTCAGCAGTAATTGAACCCCCAAATTTGAACCATTGATTTGAACTCAAACCAGAACTGGCAACTTTGTTTAATCTCATCCCTTCACATTTGTTGATCCAAAATGGAACAAAAATAAGGACATTATATTTCTAGTAATTGTTCAAAGTTCAAACCTCTTCGAGCACAACAATCACTTGCTAATGTCCACCAGGCCAGTTCACTTGAATGATTTTATCTTTTAATATGGATAGTATGCTATAAGGCTATAAGAAAACTCAAACCATGGTTTCAACTTATTTAATAGAATATCTGTTTGAACATTCAGTTACAACCCAAGCTAATTATTGATTAATGTTTGTAAGTTTGTACCATTTTAAAAATTATTAATGAAGGCTTAAACAGAGAAAGAGATCAAATTAGACTTAAATAGAATTCTCCTTAGCAATAATTTACTATGCAATACAGATTTCTGTAGTAGCAACAGAGAGGTTCTCACACTTATGCATGTTGCTACCCCATAAAAGAAAATTATGTTTTCCTACCAAATTTTATCATCTTCATCTCTTAGAAATCAATTGATTTCTTTTGTTTTACTATTTTGGATTGTCGTGGATTGAGGAAGGGAAACTGCTTAGAAGTTTTGAGGCATTTGAAATAAATATTACACTTGACCTAATGGAATACTTGTTTGCAAGGGAGATGAATTCTCAATAGTGGGGCCATGTTACTTCCTGGATCAAGGGTTGAGGCTAGTTGAGGTGGCATCCTTTTTGGATCTTCTTAGAATATTTCCAGTCAAACTGTGGAATCTTGCAATTTTCTCAAATTTCACAATAGATATGCAAAGATCTTGAGAGAATTTAAAGGGTGTTACTAACAGATGTGTTTAGTCCACACAGTTTAATGCCTTGAGCATCTATTCAATCTCGTTGCTGGCATGACAAAATAGAGAAAATAGACCTTTGATATAAATAAAGGAGCCGTAAACCATGTTAATAAAATGGTTGGTGGAAAAAGCATTTTAGGAGAGCATCATAGAACATATAAATGTAAGCAAGAAAAGATATATATTTGCATCCATATAGATAAGCAATTTGAAATGAGAAAATCCCAAACAGGGAAAGGAGAACACCTAAAATATGATAGTTATGTCAACCGGTTCTCAAAAATAAAGCAGGACAATATGGTTAGAAGAATAGTTCTGGATCATCACTAATCTCCAACATCTCAAATTACAAGGAGCTATGAGTAAAATTCATGACTTTTTTTCATCCTTAAGCTATGACAATAAAGATTTAGAAAAACAGAGGAAAAAACTTGAAATAATGCAGAATTATGATAAGAGGATTGTAGCATGTGGTAATCAAGGAGAACAGAGAGACATTGAGTTCGAAAAATGATTCATTGTTCTACAAATCAATCTATTTGCAGTTGACTCACATCTATGATCTGCCAACTTTTGGAACAAGCTAGCTTGATTATCTACATTACTTTGTATTGCTGGAAAAATTAAGAAAACTTGCACGAACAACTTGCTTTGTTAAAAATTGTGGCTGTGGAAAATCATATATTTAGACTTACGCTTTCTTAGAATTTCCTTCTTGAAGTTAGGTTGTCAAAATTTAGAATTAAAAAAAATATTTTCCTCATCTTTTAAGCTTTATTTTGTTCTTTGTTTGGAAATATCTATACTTGAGACATTCTATTTTGATATTTCTTGAAGTAATATTCCTTTTGAGAGAATACTGGCTCCTAGATAAGTGAATGCTAGAATAAAATGAACAAGTTCTATCTCTAAGTCTGCATGCTATGGCTAGATATAGATTTGATTGTGCACTTTCTGCAAATGAGAAGTGGTATTGTTTTATTGGTTCAAAGAAGGATCAAACCATTAGTAAGAGCAGTTTTCATTTTGATTCTTAGGCTATTATCCTTTCTTATTTTTCTTTAGTGGTCTACTTTGGTCAAGTTTTATAACTTCATTCCATTTTGAAACTGAATTCCTGCATATCTTCACAAAGCCTAGGTCATGTATGCATACATATAATATATGCAATAGCTAACAATATAATTTACCAATTCCTTTTTAAATGTCCATAATTATTGCTAAAATTTGAGCTTATCTTGTTATTGTCTTAGAATTCAATACCTTTATGTTATTTTATGTGTAGGTCAAACGTTCATGACCAAAATCATGCAGTAAGACCAGCCACAATTACAAAGGGAAATTCTTCTTGTGCACCTCCCTCAGGCTCAGGTAAATTTTGGGTCTCAACTAAAACTACTTTACATAGCCACTGTACTTAAGATAGCTGGAACATACTTCAAATCTAAATATTCAGATTGTTGGTGGCTCTAATTGTCACAAGCTCCTTTTTTCAACAGTATCTTCATCAATTCCTCTTGCCCAGTGGTGGAAGAAAAAGCCACCAAAGCATCAACGATCAAAAAGAACAAACTTAGTACCACTAGTTTCAAATGGCTACAATTTATTGGAGAGGTTTTCAAATCCTGAGTCAGTTGCTAAACCCAATTCAATCGTAAGGAGCGGTCAAGGTTTTCTAAGACACTCTTCTGCAAATAATGTTCTCCAACAGAGCAGATTGACATCTAAAAAGATCTCTTCTTTGGCTGCATTTTGTGAAATTGAGGAATCAAGAGTTGGTGATAAGTTTAAGGACAAGAATAAGAAACAAGTAGATGCAGATGAAAAAAATGCACCTCTTTATCAAAATGTTGAATTGTTTGCATTGCTTCCAAAGAAGACAAAAACTATCACTAAAGAAGAAAGTGGGAGGTCTAGCACTCTTCTTAGAGTGAATGCTACTCCATAAAAGCTTGAAAATCCTGCAACAACAAATCATCTGAAAAAGAAAAAATCTGACATTGACAAATGGGCATGGTGAGCAGTGTTATATATATAGAATTCTAGTTTTTCATGATTAAATGATCAAGAATCATTGAAAAGAAATGGCTATTATATGAGCATGAGTGATTATTGAAAATAAATTGCTTTAGTTTGACAAACAGTTTCTCTTTTGTCAGGGAGATTTTATCTGCAGTACCCTGCCGAAAAACCCAAGTCCAATTATTTCGAGTAAGAAAGTAAGTTTTGTGAATGAGTGTTTGGATAGTGAGTCCTTAAGGCCTTCTAGAAAATTGAGTGCAACAGAAGAAATTGAGAGAGCTGAGAAATTTGGATGTTTTGACAGGATGCTTCCACTTTCTCAAAGACTCCTTTCAGCTTTGATTGCTGAAGAAGATTTTGGGGATGTAAAAAGAAGTTTCTATGATGGACCACAAGGTGACTGCATTCAGTACACAAATAATGGTTCTTCTTGTGGTAATTGTAGTCACATTAAAAGTGAGATTGAAAATGCAGGGAAACAGGAATCAGAGATAGAGCAAGGCATTAAGATGAAAAATGGGAAGCATCACATGTTGGATTGTTGTAATGACAACAGTCATTTTGTTAATGAGCATCAGGATAATATGGAAAAAAATATTTATAGTGATGGTTTCAGGCAAGCTGGTATTGTAGTACACTCAGAGGTTTTAGGTTTTAATAAAGAGTTTAGAGGCTTGGACAAACAATATAGACATGTAGTGAAAAAAGGAAAATTTGATTTGCAATCCAATTGTCAGACATTAAGATTAATTTCAGGCAATGTTGCATTTGACATTCAATACCAAGATATGGATCTGGATGAGTGAATTTTATTAGAACTCCAAAGCATTAGATTAAGTCCAAAACCATTGGTATCATTTCTAATCTAACACTATCTCTATCATTGTGTGTGAAATTTTTTGGATTATTTTATACGTAAAAAATACTTGCCTTAGGTTTTTAGTTTCCTCTATGATATTCTTTTGATACATTACAGTATCCCTTGTTCAGCCAGATCTAGCACAGAAGGAAGATGAGGAAATAAAAGCATATATTTGCAAGCTTGAAGATGAGCTCCAGCAACAGGTAATTTTCATCAAATTCGTTAAAAGTACATCAATATCCTCTCTTATTTCTCGCTTTCCTCAAAGTTGATAAATATAAGTTATAAACAGTGATGAGAAAGTGGATATATATATCCATGAGAAATGAAAGAGTCCTTTAGACAAAGGGTACTTTTCAATATTAGTATGATTGATTTCATTGCCCTACACCTTAAGTGTATTTTGCTTTGATATATAATGGCAGTTCTTTTTATGATCTTAATAAAGAGAGGTACTAGTGGATATTCACTCTTTATGTGTATAATACTGTAGTTTGTGAAAAAATAAGTAACTTACCATCCTTTGTTGCATCTCTAGGTATCCCAAAACAAGCACCATCTTCATAGACTAGAAAAGGCTGTCCTTAAAGGATTGGAAGTTGAAGAAAGGTAAATAGATTTTTGCTACAACAGATGTTCATTCAATAACATCGATATTGATGTCTTCACCTTATCAGTTTGACATTTGTTTGGCTAAGCAGTAGTTTGCAATCATTATAGTTAAGCTGATCATTGGGCATGGATATATGCTTTGTATTGCTTCTACATTTTGTAATTTTTAATACAGTGTTGAACAAAAATTGCACCTTAATTGAATGGAATTTTTTTTGGTTGGTTTCTATTTTTCTAGAGTACCTAATATTTTCTAGTTTATTAATGATGTTTTCAGAGAGCGTGAAGCTCTATGCATGAACAAGCTAGTGGAATCAGCATATAAAAGGTACATGGTACGCACTCTAAGATAATCTCAACTAATATTTGGTTTGGTATTAGATATTAGCCTCTTATGCACCTAATTCCAGAGATTTATGCCAATCTTTTCAACATAGCCTATACATATATTTAAGGTTTCAAATTGTACATAATTCTTTGTATGATACTTTGATGCTTATTCTTTCTTTTCTTTTCTTGAAAGTAGTTCTTTGTTTAACAATTGAGAGTTTTACATAATCTTTCTTTCAATACAATTATCAAAATCATTAACTTTATAGGATAAAATTTATGCTATAATGACTTGGAAAAATTCCAGAAAGCACGTATAATATATAGATGACTTAGCACTGCCTCTTTATGTGTTCTTTACTTAATGAATGGAGTAACACTTAATGGCACTTCTATATAAAATATGGGACCAGTAGTGATACTTAAACATACCATCTTCAAATGACTGTAGTATTTAGCATTAGTTGCCAGTTCAGGTTTGAATCTTGCTTTGTGTTCACAGATTCGATTCATTGAAGAGGTAAATTGTTTTTGTGGGTTAGCATCATTTTTTTATGTTTGGCTATAGAAAACATATACATATATGCATGTATGTTCTTACCACCAAGTCAATGATAGCCATAGATAATAAAATATTAAACCCTCCACAATTTTACAAGGGCTCTCACCAAATTTATCATTATGTGATGTCTGCTTCTTTCCTATAATCACAATTACAAGTTAGGGTTAGGGTTAGGTTACATCTTTACCAAGTAAAATATCTTCTTGAATCATACGGTCCTGGCTTTGGATCCCGCAATCATAACCAAGGAACACACATACACATACTTCCAAGTATTAGGGTTAGGTAATAACACATTATTCTTATAATATCTATATTATTGTTTAAACGTATTGGGGTTTGGAGGGAAGGTACATGATAAGTCTACCCAAAGTGATCTCTACACTAAGCGCAAGAGTGGACACCCACTCTCTTGGTCCTGGCGGGCAAGCAACATGGACATCACCGAGGTGGCCTACTTAGTGGGATGCTTGTAATTACTTTCTCTACATATGCCTCATCCTTCCAAGGTCAATGGCCATCATTATAGAAATGGAGAGGAGGTTGTAAAGGGCTTTTTTGACTGCCCTATCTAAGAGAATATCCTTTCCCTCTTGGCCCCAATGGAAGGTAAAATGGACATCCCTAGGGTGGCCTACTTAGATAGCAATCTTATAATTCCCCTCTTTCACCTGCTACCTTCCATATCATTTTGTGGTTTCAAACAGTTTCATCATGACATACATTTCACATTCAATCATAATTAAGGGATAATTATTGACCAACAATGCATAAGCTAAATATATACCACAAGAGAAGTTGTTAAGATTATTAAATGCTTGGTAAAACTGATCTAAAATGAGTATAAGCTTTTTGTGCTCAAGTTTACTTGAATGCTACCCACTGATGATAAGAATTTATTTTATGTGCTGATGGAATCACTGGTGCTTGATCTTATGTCTGCTTGCTTCCTCAAATCAGAATGCTTGCTCATTCAATGTAATTTGGGAAATAATTTCTTGTATGTTAGATGCCATAGCCAAGTCGGACACTATTTTGACCTATGGCACTTTCACTGTGGAATCCTAGAAGGGTAGTTTTACTTATTTCCATTAACTTCGTCTATTGTTCAGCTTCAAATTTTGTATCCTGGGTTTTAGCCTAGTGAGCTCAGCAATGAAATGGTTGGTTGCTATCATCAGTTGTGTGGAATAATTTGATAATCAATAAAACAGTTAAATAGATGTTCACAGCATATTAGTAAAATTTTCCAAATTCAAATTTTCTTCCAACTTTAATATACACTTTTTTTTACATATTTAGAACTCAATTGTGGTCTATCTTATTCAATTGCAAATCAATTGATCTTTATGGTGTGCTTTTATTTATTGATGTTTCTATATTTCATATTTTTTTTCTGGAAAATTGTGTATATTAAGTGGGCATCATGTGGAGACTGGATAGGGTTTCAAATTTCAAGAAAACATTCTTAACTTAAAACTAAATGTAATGTCATGTAGATATATTAAATGTGACTGTGTTAGGTACTACAAAATTACTTTTAATTGCTACTTGTAGTAGCATAAAAGATTTCAAAAAATTATCATGGAGAAATGATTATCTATATTTATTATTAGGTCTTCGTACGAGAGATGTTTTTTTCATAGGGATTGCGAGGCACCAATGCATCTGGTGGTAAGCGTGGAAGAAAAAAAGGTTACAAAGCAAGCTACTGTGGATTTTGTCAAATGAGCACTGTCTAAGTGTAGAATGTTTGAAGAGACTGGCAAGACCCGCTTTTCAGATACACCTTTAGAAAAAAGAATGTTTTCAATATCCTCAAAGAAGATGGCTAAAAAATTAGGTGGGTATGCTGTCAAAGGAAACACTTCAAATATGCTTGCTGACAATGCTTATGCTCTCTCAGATATCAAAGCATCAGGTGTTGTACATGTGTCCTGAATTTTGCCATTTCATTTTAGAATAAGGGGGATATTCTCTACTAATGCTTGTAGTTGTTATCTTATTATTAATGGCATAAAAATGATTAATGTATACATATGTTACGGATAAATATTTAATTACAATTATTATGCATTAAAAGCTCTCAGAGTCTTGTTACCGTTCTATGAAATCATATTTTTTAAATGGCCACAGACTGTGGATCAAGTGTGACATTTCTAACTTTTATGAGTAACATAAATGCATTCTATCATTTTTGTCTTTATAGTTAATCCTACCATCCCTTCAGAGCAAGGTGCACATTTTGTTGACCAACATATAGAGAAGCTGAAGAATCAAGATAGGAAATTATGTAACCCAATGCAAAGGGTGGCTTCTTATCCAGAGAAAACTATTGTCAAAGATAAGGTGCAATCAACAATTTGTAGAAAGAGAGCACTGTCACTTGAAGAAATTAATGGCAGTGGCATTCTGAGGGAGACAGTTGCTCTTGAAGCTACTCTACTTGTGGGGGCTAAAAGAAAACACATTAAAATAGATAGAGAAGGCCAAGTGCAGACCAAAGTGATCTTAACCAGATCTGGTTCCACTCAGAGTGGTCGACCTGATCTAGGCAAAGCAAAGATTGAGAGGAAAAACAAACTTAAACCACGGCAAAAGACTGCTCAGTTGTTAGCTATAGAAAATGGCTTTCTTCAAAAGCTGGCTGAAGTACAAAAGCCCAAGGTTGAGAGGGAAACCAAACTTGAACTACTACAAAAGACTTCTCAGTTATCAGCTTGTAGGAATAGCCTTCTTGGGAAGTCAGCTGAAGCCAAAAACCTAATGTCACCTATAAATAATTGTGAAAAAACTAGTGATAAACTTGTTAAATTGAAAGATGATTTTCCTTCATCACATATCTCCATTGTTGAAGATGATGGATTTCATGATAATTCCCTTGTACCTTTGTCACATTTAGTACCTTATATGGAGGACTTTGATTTGGAAGTTGGAGACCAAGATCTGAGTTCTTTATTGAATTTTGAGGATAATGGCTTGCCAGATACTGCCAATGATATTATAGGTCTTGCTATTCCAGTGGATGATCTAGTAGACCTGAACATATTCCATTGTTGATGATGGAGCCCATGATAACAACCCTCCAGATTTGTTGCATATGAAACAACCAAGTTTGGAAAACTTTGATATGGGAGGCTAAGATTCGAGTTCTTGGTTGAACCTTGAGGATGATGACTTGCCAGATGCTGCCAGTGATCTTATGGGTCTTGCTATACCAATGGACGATCTAGCAGACCTAAACATATTCCAAGAACAAGATGGAGCTACTATAGTGTATGACTTAAAACTTGAAGCTGTCAAAAGAAGCACTTGTCAGAAGCTGATCAATAACACAAGTTATCTTTGTTCCATATACTTGAATTACACTAGAAAAGTTAATTGTTATTGAAGATCTCTTGGTTGGGAGAAAACTTGGTTTTAGCCATCACAGGAACTGCTTCTGTTCTAAGCAGAAAATTTTTACTGCACTAGACTCGGCTGTGATCTGTACAAGAATTTTTTTTCTAAATCAAAGCTTATGATGAGAGTTCCTTCCTAATGAATGTTTTCAAACAAGATCAAGAGGCAAAGGGGATAGTACAGTCATTCTCTGTCATAAAAAAATGATGTTCATGATTTTTGATATGGCCATCTCTTACAAGCTGCATGCATTTAAACTTAGATTGTTTATAGGCTAAAATCTCACAATTTGTGTAATGGATTCTTCTGGCCCGTGCTCATAAGTCATGTATTGTATATTTTCTATCTGATTGGTTCAATTTTAGGCCAAATTTCATGCGAAAGTTCCATAGTTACACCGCCCTGGAGGATGGGGGAACAAGTTTTTGGGATGGGGGACAGAGGGACCTTACTTTGGGGATGGTGGGGGGATGGTGGCGAGGGACAGGAGAGGGGGTATATATATGCATATGGTACTTAAAATGCTAGTTATGAAAATATGTATTGCAATATAAGATATAAAGATGTAAAAAAGTAAATAATTGAATATTGCATTGAATTGGAACATCGAACATTTAACATAAATAATCAAATTTGAAAATAGTCAACACTGGGATGTCCCCCATCCTCAGTGGAGGTGGTGGAATCTGGTGTCGTTGCTGTGGATGGGGGGTCGGAGTCCCCAAGTCCCCTGTGCATTGAAGTCTTCGAGACGTGGGACAAAAAGGGGGGGAGGAATGCGTCCCCATGTTACTATATGCAAAACTGACTTGGAATTTATTTTTCTATAGATGCTCAGATGTACTTTCCTTCTCCATAATAAATCAATTTGTGTAACAATTGAGTGAGTCTATTCACCTTTGAATTCCAAATTCAACTCTAGTACTGGTTCAGAAAAAAACATTCCACTTATGATTCTTCCAATGTGTATCTTTACTAAATCTGCTAAATTTTTAACTAGGCGACTTTGCAGTCCTAACTTTTGAAATTTGATTTTTGACAGCATCAACAAAAGCAGTCAATCATAGTAAGAGCAGAAATTCAATGACAAATTTTTTGGTTTTATGTTAATGCATATATTAAAGCCAAACCAACTAAAGTTTCTAGCATCCTTCAAGGAAATGCTATTTTGTATTAAGTCAAGAAGCTTTGTTTCTAGACGTAGCAAGCTTCCAATTCATTGCTTGTAGAAATATGAATCTATAGCTCCCACATTAATACCCGATCCATTTTTCTTCATGAGTTTTGCAGTTCTCAGGAACTATGCAATACGTGTTCATATGCTCAGGTCAATATATAATGGTAAGGTGCGTCCTCAACTATTCAAGAGCAGTTTAGTGGGAGCTTATTGATTGTTTTGTTGTTTTTGTAGGTTTATCATTGTGTAATTATCTGAGCTGATATAGAAATTTCTAGTGCCAATTTATATTGGTTCATCAGTAATTTTCTCTCTTTATAATTTTAGTGAGTACTTATAAATGCTATGTGCTATTTGCTAGGGGGTGTGTCTGAGCTGATATAGAAGTTTGTAGTGCCAATTTGTATTGGTCAATCATTAATTTTCTCTATTTATAATTTTAGTAGGTACTTTTTAAGTGTTATGTTTCTAATTGCTAAAACAATTCATAAATCAATTTGGGGGGTGAGGTGGGGGATCATAAACTTTTAGGTTTTGCAGTGTTATATATGTGCACATTGAGCACTAAGTACCTGATCTCAGTAGAGTTCGGTATGGAACTATTGTCAGGTTAAACTCGTAACTGTATTTTAGATGTTAGGCTATTTTGGTTGAACCATCCATTTCACAATACTTTAATATTAATTCCCTAAATAATTTAAAACTACGATATATCGTACACTCTTTTTGCAAGTTTAGAATACGTATCTCCTCTTCTCAGTCATAAGTGGTTCCATTTTTTAGTTGGATAATCTCATTTCCCGAAATATATCTAATTGTGTATAGATGTGGGCATGATGTTGAGGCAACAAATAAGATGTTGCTATTGTTGTAAGCTTCGTAATGAATTGAAGTGGTGCTCTCATAAATCGGATATCTGTAATTAGTAAGCTACCTCAATTATTACAGATATGGATTGTATAGCAAAATGTGATATTCTATTGCAGGATTATTAACTGAAGATAACTGAATAAATATAACATTCAAATATTTTTGGATTTAAGCTGTTTAGGTTTAGCTATTCATATCAAAATATTCCAACATTGATGCACTGAGCTTTAGTTGGAAGTTGGTGTGCACTATGACGCAGACTCTTTTTCCAAGATTCACTAAGAGAAGAAAATTGAGAAAATATAATTTTCAAGAGTTCGGGGATTTAAGCTGCTTAGATTCAGCCATCCATATCGAGATGTTGCAGCATTGATTACTCATTCTTATCTCTTAAATAATATCATTAAAAGATGAAGAGGATTGGAATTCCTGAAAGTGGCCTTTGAGTTGAAGAAGATAGAAGGCTTAGCCTGTCTTAGTGCAATAATATGCGAAAGCTACCAAGACGAGTAAGAAATATGAATTTATGCTTGTTAAATAAATAATTTTTCTAAATGGGTAGTACTTAGAATAAAGTAAATAACGTGTTAATAGAAGATATGTAACAAAATGTATGAAGCAGTTTGTATATTTATTCAGATAATATTTATATTAAATATGTCGATCAAGATATTGATGGACGTATTTAATATAGATATTATCTGAATAAATATATAAGCTAGTAGCAACCATACATGACATAAATGGATGATAACTATAATTTCTATATATAAGATTTTAGACAATATTTTGGTGAAATACATATTAATAAAAATAAATGTATTTAAACAATATTTATTTTTCATCATTTTTTGGACATTGGTAAAAATAAATACATATGAATAAAAATAAAAGCATTTGAACAATATTTTAATTTTGTTTAAATTAATTTGAAACATAGTATATGATAATTATACTAACAAAATGCATATTTAGGTATAATTGAGTATTACTTTGAAGACATATATGGAAAGTAAAATTATAACATTTTACAATAGTATAATTCAAATTTTCATTTACATTTTAATTACAAATATTTATATATTTTATAATAGAGTATATTTTGGAGGACATATATAAGTAAAATTGAAATATTTTTCCGTATTATTATCTGAAATATAAACTAAATCTATAATTATTGATCATTTTTAAGAATATAATATTAAAGAATCTACACAAATCACATTCATCAATCTAAACCATTATGCAAGGATTGAAGTTGAAGCAAAAATAATTAAAATAACATATGCAATAGTTCATAATTAACCATATGAATTGTTTGATTCAAAAAATTTGGAGTAGTCGTACAACCATTACCATATCAATTATAAACCATAACAAATTTCATAGGTCAAATTAACAAATTTCATAGGTCAAACTATGTAGCTTATTCATACAATTTAGGAGTTTATAAATGTTTCAAATAATTGTTATTTAGAAGTTTGGTGATATTACAAGTCAAAATGATCAATCTAAACCATTACAGAAAGCTTGGAGTTTAAGGAAAACTAATTATTTGATTCAAAATAGTTGAAAAAGTTCTACAACCATAAGCATATAAATTATAGAGCTTAACAAATCATAGGTCAAACCTTGTAGTTTATATCACAATTGAAGAGTTTAGAAATGGTTGAAATAACTCTCATTTAAAAGTTTTGTGCTGACAAAGTGGAAATTACATAAAGAGCACTTCATTGTAATGGTGCAAATACATTGCATATTCTTTAGTGATTAGAATAGTATTACGACCTTTATTATGCAATTGATAATGATATACTTCTTCCATAAAACTTGTGAAATCAACCACCTTTGTATATGTTTCCTTAACCTTGTGTGCAACATCTTTCATCCTCATTATTTCTATCTCTTCAATGTAATCAATGGATAATGCAGTGTTTTCAATAGCTTGAAGAATGTTAGAGTGCAACACTGTAAAATTGACGTTGTGCATTTATCAACAGGTGTTTCATCAAATGGAGTAGAGTTGACTGAGATGTTTGGACTTGCATCAACAATTTCAAATTCATTGTTTGATAGATCCATAGAGAAAAGTGTTACCTAAGAATCAAACAAAATCAAATCAATGTTAGTATATATAATTTAAGATAATTTAAATTTGAACATCAATAGGAAAAAACAATTTGTAATTTTTCAATTTTGTGTACTTATATATACATGCAAGTTTATATGGGTGCAACCATTTTAAAGTCATTATTATTTGAACTTATATAATAGACCAATATATTGTAATTAAAGCAATATCAAAAATAAAATCAATACCTTAATATTCTTCTAAACATTTGAGTCTATTTTCTTTAGCGTTTCTTTTAGAAAGTTGTATGCCATTTTTCATTTTCTCATAACGGTCATATGTGAATGGTGGTGTTATTCTAAGACTTTGTAAAGACTTCACACAAGATATTGCCAAAAATGTCAAATCTATTCTCTCTTTTGGACCTATATCAATTGTAGCTTTTGAGAGAGTTAGTCCTTGTGATTTATGAATGGTCAATGCCCATGCCAATCTTAAAGGTAGTCAAAGAGTTCCACCCCTTTGTATTGGTATTATTGGGACTATATTTGGTTGATAATCTTGAAAAGGTAATCCAGAGCAATTATCAAATTCAACCAATACATATGTTGGTGGCTCTAGTTGTTTACTTTCTGGCTTGTAGACAATCTTTCTAATATACCCTAATGCTCCATTTACAAGACCTGCCTCTACCCAAAGATTTATAGTCAATATTACTCTTGAATTGTTACTGATTAATAATTCAATCTCAAGCTCTCCATTTGAGCAATCTTCTATTGCATTCAAACTTCCTACTTTTGTTGCAAGACTTCATGCAAAAAGATGCTTCAATGAATGTAACATTATCTTTGTTATGGTTATAAACATTGTCATTTGTGGAGAACAAATGGACACAATTTTGAAACTCATCATTTGTGGAAGCATTTAAATTGATAGAAGTTCTCATCATAAGTAATTTCTAGTCTTCAATTTGTGGGTTAGCATCTCTTAAGATTTGTTAGAAGTTGACGAAATATTTTTTGTTCAATGTTTCCCCCCTCTTGTCTAAAAATCTTATCTAAAGTTACCACAGTTTTCAATTCCTTCCACAATAATTTTGCTCATCTTTTGCTATCATATGCAGATCTGTCACTCACTGGAGGCAATTGACCCAAGTCTCAGACAAAAGTCATAGATATACCTAAACAAATTTAAAATAATTTTTTTAATAAGTTGTTCTGAATTTATAATGTGTTTAATATTTATATATTGTACTAAATATGGCATAATATGATAACATGTACTAATAGAATTGAAAATATACTTGCAAATCTTTGGTTATAACTTTGTGGAAATGTTTGCCTTAATCTTGAATCTATGTTTTCCAACACAGTCTAACCAATGAAAGCAAACAGATTTCCACAATCCATGAATATTGAAATGATTTCTGGGGAAGATTGTGTGAGAGTTTTTTCATCAACGTTTCGGATCATACTGTATGATCCATCATCAGGATGCCACTGAGTCACTGAGAGCAAAAAAAATGGAGTGCAGATCTAGGAGAGGTGATAAAAAGAGGATGGAGAGGAGGGAAGGGGCATGGAAACCGAGGAGGCACGGATGACGGAGTGGGAGAGAAGACAAAAGAAGAAAATGTAAGGAAGAAAGGATGAGAAATGAAAATGATGAGGAAACAAGAAGAAAATAAAAACGAGAATAAGTGAATGAATATGTGTAAACAAAAATTCAAAAACAGAAACCAAGGACAAGCAATCAATAAATTAAAGTAATAAATATCAAAAAATAATTAAAAACCTGAGCCAGTAACCACGCAAAAACCAAGAAACAAAAAATTATATAAATATCAACGGGGATAAATGAGCAACTATACGAAGAAATCTATGAGAATATATGTAAAACAATAAATAAATATGAAAGAAAGTCTAAAAGAATGAATAAATCAAGGAGAATAAATTCGTATAGATATATATACGAATATATATCTATATGAATGAAAATGTCAATAAGAATATATATATATATATATATATATATATATATATATATATATATATATATATATATATGTATATATATATAAAAGCCAAAAATACCAAAAAATAAAATAAAGGAAATAAAAATAAAAATAAAATAAAGAAAATAAAAATAAAAATAAAGATGAGAGATTAAGAAGAAAAAAGAAAAAAGGAAAGAGAAAAGAATCCAAAAACTAAAAAATAATAAACGTGAAGGAATACACACATCAATAACTAGAAAGAAAAGTACAGATCGCAGCAAGACCGAGGGTGACGAAGATGGAGTGAGAGGGAGGAGGGGGGGGGGGGGAGAGAGCGCAAGAGTGGAGGAGACGAGGACAAGCATCAGAGCTGGAAAGCGAGGGGGAAGGGGGAGAGACAGAGGGGAGCAACGGAGAGCCAGGAAAGAGAAAAGAGGATGAAAAAGTGGGAGGGGGGAAGCCCGAGCTAGGAGGGAAGAACGCGAGGCGAAAGAGGGGGGAGGGAGGACAACAGAGGATGCCAAGCGGTGCTCAGGTTCCAGCCGTCATCGCGGTTGAGGTTGGCCGGGTTGTTGAAGATTTCAACAGCCTCTTTGAGTTTCCTCTTGAAGAAGTTGTCTTCCTTGCACACGACAAGAGCGTTTTCTAAGGAGACATGATGCTTAGTGGTGGCGGAGTGTTCTGCCAAGGCAGATTTGGCCACTCGTTCATGCCTAATGTCAGCAGCATGTTCTTTGATCCTCGTGTGGAAAGAGCGACCAGTTTCACCTATATAAGGAGTGCCACATGAGCACTAGATCTTATAGACGCCCGATTCCAAGAAGACATCCCTGGGGTCTTTAAGCGAGGGGATGCAATTTTTTAAGGTGGTCAAGGGTCTGAAAGCCACCCGCACACCCTGCTTGGTAAGAATTTTGGCGATCTTGTGAGAGATGCCGGCAACGAAAGGAAGAGAGACAAAAGAAGGGGGGTCTGGGGGAGAGGAGGAAGGGAGCGCGGAGGCGTGCGAGAAAGACCTAGCGAGCTTGAAAGCCCGAGAGATTTGTTTGTGCGAGTAGCCATTCCAACGGAAGACTTGGCGGAGGTGGGAAAGCTCAAGGTCTAAGTTGTCCACATCGCAAATGCGGAAGGCTTCCTTGAGAGCCTTGAGAGCCTTGAGAGCCTTCCGCATTTGCGATGTGGACAACTTAGACCTTGAGCTTTCCCACCTCCGCCAAGTCTTCCGTTGGAATGGCTACTCGCACAAACAAATCTCTCGGGCTTTCAAGCTCGCTAGGTCTTTCTCGCACACCTCCGCGCTCCCTTCCTCCTCTCCCCCAGACCCCCCTTCTTTTGTCTCTCTTCCTTTCGTTGCCGGCATCTCTCACAAGATCGCCAAAATTCTTACCAAGCAGGGTGTGCGGGTGGCTTTCAGACCCTTGACCACCTTAAAAAATTGCATCCCCTCGCTTAAAGACCCCAGGGATGTCTTCTTGGAATCGGGCGTCTATAAGATCCAGTGCTCATGTGGCACTCCTTATATAGGTGAAACTGGTCGCTCTTTCCACACGAGGATCAAAGAACATGCTGCTGACATTAGGCATGAACGAGTGGCCAAATCTGCCTTGGCAGAACACTCCGCCACCACTAAGCATCATGTCTCCTTAGAAAACGCTCTTGTCGTGTGCAAGGAAGACAACTTCTTCAAGAGGAAACTCAAAGAGGCTGTTGAAATCTTCAACAACCCGGCCAACCTCAACCGCGATGACGGCTGGAACCTGAGCACCGCTTGGCATCCTCTGTTGTCCTCCCTCCCCCCTCTTTCACCTCACGTTCTTCCCTCCTAGCTCGGGCTTCCCCCCTCCCACTTTTTCATCCTCTTTTCTCTTTCCTGGCTCTCCGTTGCTCCCCTCTGTCTCTCCCCCTTCCCCCTCGCTTTCCAGCTCTGATGCTTGTCCTCGTCTCCTCCACTCTTGCGCTCTCTCCCCCCCCCCCCCCTCCTCCCTCTCACTCCATCTTCGTCACCCTCGGTCTTGCTGCGATCTGTACTTTTCTTTCTAGTTATTGATGTGTGTATTCCTTCACGTTTATTATTTTTTAGTTTTTGGATTCTTTTCTCTTTCCTTTTTTCTTTTTTCTTCTTAATCTCTCATCTTTATTTTTATTTTTATTTTCTTTATTTTATTTTTATTTTTATTTCCTTTATTTTATTTTTTGGTATTTTTGGCTTTTATATATATATACATATATATATATATATATATATATATATATATATATATATATATATATATATATATATATATATATATATATATATATATATATATATATATATATATATTCTTATTGACATTTTCATTCATATAGATATATATTCGTATATATATCTATACGAATTTATTCTCCTTGATTTATTCATTCTTTTAGACTTTCTTTCATATTTATTTATTGTTTTACATATATTCTCATAGATTTCTTCGTATAGTTGCTCATTTATCCCCGTTGATATTTATATAATTTTTTGTTTCTTGGTTTTTGCGTGGTTACTGGCTCAGGTTTTTAATTATTTTTTGATATTTATTACTTTAATTTATTGATTGCTTGTCCTTGGTTTCTGTTTTTGAATTTTTGTTTACACATATTCATTCACTTATTCTCGTTTTTATTTTCTTCTTGTTTCCTCATCATTTTCATTTCTCATCCTTTCTTCCTTACATTTTCTTCTTTTGTCTTCTCTCCCACTCCGTCATCCGTGCCTCCTCGGTTTCCATGCCCCTTCCCTCCTCTCCATCCTCTTTTTATCACCTCTCCTAGATCTGCACTCCATTTTTTTTGCTCTCAGTGACTCAGTGGCATCCTGATGATGGATCATACAGTATGATCCGAAACGTTGATGAAAAAACTCTCACACAATCTTCCCCAGAAATCTAACCAATGAAGCTCATTTCATCAATCAATATATATATTCAAGATATGTTTCATTTCCTCTTGGAAACTTGTAAGACGTGATCCTTCTAGTTGTGAAAAATCTCTTACTAGTATTCTTAGCTTTGAGTGAATAGTGAAAGCTCCAATATTAAATGTTGCAACTCCTATTGGTGCTAGTAAAAAAAGGGGAGAAGGACCAGAAAAACATGCATTTTGAAGGGCTTCATGAATGACACCAATCCAATATGACTTTCCTATTCATGTTCTTCCTTGAATTATCATGAACAATGGGCCTCTATCTTCATTGGTATGATAGTGTGTCATAACTATGTTTATTATCTTTTTTGTGACATACGAGACATCCATTTTCCTTCATATTTTTATGAAATTGACTACTCTCATTGTACACTCCTCACCTTGATATTCAGTAGACCAATTTGTATTGTTATCAATGTCTCTTCTTCCTAACATATTTGTTTCTAATACTTGCATATTTTGACCATTGTGAAGTCTAGATATGATTTCCCATTCATTCTCTATAGTATTACTTGCAATAGCTTCATCTTCTTCAATATTTGAACCATTAAAATTTTTATTTTCCTCTATAATTGCTTTTCTTTGTACATGCCAAGAATTATAACTAAATGAGTCCCACTTTTCTATTATGGAGTCAATATCCACACCAATATCCCTTTCTATGTCACGAAATGGTTTGTATAGTAATAACTCTGTAAAACAAAATTCTGACCATTTCTGTGAAGCATGTGGAGGAATGGATGTAAATCTTGGAAAATCTCTAATGATAGTTGCTTTTCCCCTTGACTCCCATTTATTTTCTCTTTTTCTTTTAGAATTGTCTATCCATGATTTGGCTGCATCAATTAGTGCGATGCCGTACATGCAAAGAGGCCTTTGTTTATATCCATCAATGAAACATTTTTCTTTGTCATCATTGTTCTCCTCATTACTTAGAGTTATAGATTTGAACATTTCATGTTTGACATTTAGATTGACAAATCTTCTACTAGTCCATGAGCAGAAGATCTAACAACATGTGACATGTTTTTTGAGCTCCAATGTCCCTTTCTATCACAATTTCTATTAGAAGCCTTCTATATGCATGTGCAGCTAAACCATCAGGGGTTTCCATGTTTTAAAGACGCATCAACATCTGGCGGTATGTTCAAAATATCTTCTCATCTTTTGATGCATACTTTTCTATGTGTTTAATGACTGCATGTTTGGACAAAACAAGTTTCCAATCTATATTTGCTCTCCATAATTGCAATATGTGAGTTCATTCTATCATCATTTCTTGCTGACTCAATTTTTTTTTCACCTGTTCCTATGTCTTTGTATAATTTAGATCTAGTAAGCTTTAATAGCCAAGAAGAATGATATCTAAAAACACTATAAGAAGGTGAATGATTAATTATTTCATTAAATAAATAATATGTTGTACTATACAAATACTAATAACTATAATAGTTACTTGCAAACCATCTTTCCTTGCTTTTTGCATAGACATGCACCCTCCCTACAAACTATGTGATGCTCAACACAATTTAGTATTTGTTCATAGTCATTGTCAATATCCATATTGGTAAGTTGTGTTGAATTTTTGAGACATGGATTTGAACCAAATTTTTGGAATGCCTACAAGAAAATAAAGATATTTGAGATATGTTCATTATATAAATATAGTTTTGAAAGAATATGTTATATAATAAAAAGATATTTTACAGAAAAACAATTTGAAAACACTTGTATATTTCTTTGATGTGGATCTTCTCTACGATTCTATGCATGAATAATGTGAAGAAAATATTGCTCAGTTGTTCTTCATTCCTCCTCATTTGACCAATCAATAATGTCCATATTGGGAGCACCATTGATCCGTAAAAATCCATGTGCATGTGAGAACCTCTATGTTGCCATTCATACCTACACCAAAAATCTTTGACATCCATTCCATTCTCTAGAATTTCTTTTCTGAATATTGTATGTTTTAAATGCATGTAATGTGCAACTATGTGAGGATAGCTAATAACATTTTGTTTTCTCCAATTTTGAGCTTCTAACATATTAGTTGGGCATGTTCTGGGCATGAGAGCATGCAGACTAGGCCATTGCATATTTGTTGCACTTAAGGTGAAAAATATTGTTGGAGTGCCAATTTGGTGAAGCATGTCTATCAATTTTGCACGATATTTAGTCCAGTATCACTATGTTCTCCTTAACATTATTCCAAACCACATCAAATTATCAGCTAAATGAGATTGTGGCATTAGTTCTATATGCTCATGTAGCACATTGATAGTAATGGACATGTCTTGCATATTTCTTTTCACAAACATGATAGATGAATTATATGCTTGGTGGCTCATTATCATGTTCATCATAAAATATATAAATCATGGATGTTTACCAAACCTATGATCCCTATACCATAATAAATGTTTGACAAATTCATGTAAATGCACATGCCTCATTCGTGGTTCTAACTAGTCACAACTTCCATCAGGGAATAGTATTGGAAATGCCCTTCTAGTAAACCTGATGTTACATACTCATTGATAGGAGAAGAACCAATACCAAGCCAATCAATCAATACTGTTGGTTTTGCATTAGGGTTATTAATCCACAATTGGATTAATTCTATTTTTGTTTGGGCATTTGGTGGTTTTGAAGCCATTGATGTAGTGTGCTCTATTGTATTACCTTCATCAATCTCCAATATAAGACTGACATATGCAACTTCATTGGTATCTGAGTCAAATTCCATTTGTACTATAGGTAATCTACTAAATATATTTTCATCTATATTCCTTGGTAGGTCATTGAGAGCATTTTCATCAATAATAACATCTAAAAAAAATTTGTCATGCTCTATTTTACATTTTGGTGCTTTGTAAACATGATGTCTATTGATAGTGAAATTATAATTTGTGTCACATTGATTCCTTCTTCTAACAATAATAATGGGAAAATTTTGTATTGTGTGTGGCAATATTTTTGAAACTTGTTGTACATTTTGAGGAAAACTTACGGTGTCACCTTTGTATTTATATTGACCACCTTTTGCATGGGCCACTTGTAGTATTGGGCTTACACATGCAATCAACTTTTCCTCTACTTATGTCAATTTGAAAAATCCCTTGCTTGTGGTCCAGGATCCATATTATTTGAAGATGAAAATCTATGAATTCATCTTTCTTGTCTACATCTATTGCATATAGGACCTTCAAAATTTTAGGATACTCTGGTTCCAATATTTGATTCTTGACAAACATAACACATCTTTGGGGTTCTAAAACTATCTAGTTGAGATCTAAACTACATTTGGAATCTTTTCAAATCAAATTGAACTGAACCATTAGAATTGTGTACATTGTGGACACTTCATTGAACACCTAAATTCATTTGTAATGAATTTCCATGTTGAGGTGTTTCTGGAAGACAATCTATTGAGACTGAATTTTCATATTCATCATTGAACTGAATATTTCCATTCAAGTAAGGATAGGTAGTCTCATTTGGTTTGACATGATCCTCTTGTCTTTCTCAACATTGAGAATTAGAAGTTTGTGCAGGTGTCATTTGATGAACATTTATTTGCAGAGTTGTATTCTCACTATTGCCAACTTCCATATGTTTTACACTTTGATTTTCCTTTTCTTTTGCATATCATTCTCTATCAGCTTGATTTCTCTTCCCTTTTTGATTTTCTATCTGAGATCCTATTTGTTGTTCTCTTCTTTGTCTACAATAGTTTCTACGATACTCTCTTTGGTATTCTCTTATATATAGTCTTCGTTGGTCTTCTGATTCAAAATTTCATTTCAGACATACCATAGTTAATATTGAAAAAATATAATATCAAAAAACAAAGCATATTTCAATATGATTGATAAAAATATGATTAAATATATACTTCTATATAATTCATGACTAAGTAATTCATCTATCTATTTTAATATTGTGTTTGTATCTATAGAATAGATGCTTACTTATCAAAGACATATTTACTTTTTAATTGATTAAGTAATACTCATGCAAAAATAATAAATAAGAATATAAAAGTACATTTACATTGATTTGGTGGGACAAACATTATCAATAATTTATTTATTTGTAGTTTTTGCAAGTACATGAATTCAAAGAAGCCTTGGTGTTAATATCTCCTTGTTCAAGCGATGTAAGAAATCATAACATAACATTTGAGAGTTGAACAATTTATTTAGTTGTGGTTTTTGTAACTACATGAACTCAAAGAACCCTATTACAATATCTACTTGTTCAAGTGAAATAAGAAATCATCACGTAATATTTGAAAGTTACCTAAATCATAATGCTTATCATAAAACATCTCTTTGACAAATACTTCAATGCTTCCTATTTTGCAAGCTATTTTTCTAATGAAGGATGTTATTTCTCTTGATACGTTGACATCAATCTTGTCAACATCATGTATATGTACTACTAGGTTCTCAATATTAGTTACCATCTCTTGGAAATGACCACAAATGTTTTCCATTACATTTTTAATGGATTTTTCTATCTACCCATTTGAACCTATGAAAATTGTAGGACTCGATGGAGGTGGCCCATTTATGATGTCTTATGTATCTGATATTTGTATGACACTATTTTTTCATTGCAGCACAAGTCCATTGTATATCTAACCTATGAATATAATGGAAATGTATATCATGTATAATGTCAACTTCATAATTCAAATCTCTATATAATCACACAAAAATGCAATACATGTAAGAAATTTAGTTATTAAATAATAACTGAAAATATTATTGAAGCAAGTCAATAGTTATAAAGGACCTAGATAATGACCTTTAAAGTAGTCAAATGAGTTGTATGACCAATATATTAGATACCTACAATTTGAAAGAAAATAATATAGTATTAGTCCTGAAGATAATGTGATTTTGTGCATGTGCTTTATTTATAATAAAACATTTATATTAAATTAACAAATTCAAAAATATTTTTAAAATATTTAAAATTTAATGGTTAAATTTTAAAATAGTATAATTTATGAAATCCTAAACCATTTACGATAATAGATACAAAATAAAGCTATGTATTAGGAAACTAATTATAATAAAATCAAAAATAAAAATTAATCTTAAATTTATTTTGTATCTATATCATATATGACTAAAAATTAATTTTCAATTAATAAATAATAATAAACTTTGAAAAGATATGATCAATCTTATGTAAGATATTAAAAACTAAACATATCTTGATATGATAATAAGTTTTTATTTTGATTATAAAATATCTTATACTTTCAACTTGAGACCATACTCAGCAATCTGTCAATCACAATGATATAAATTTTTTTTTAAAAATGATTACTCATATAATTTAAAACATTACAAAATCAAAATCTTCATTAAATTTGTCAAAGAAAATTTCATGGAGTCACATTCAAAAGCATTTTGCGCTGACACAACCTATGAAAATAGGTATTAGATTTGCTTTTGATTATAAGATATCTTCTACTTTCAACTTCAGATCATACTCAACAATCCGTTTATTGGAATGAATTAAACATTAGAAAAATTAATGATTACTCAGATAATATAAAACATTATAAAATCAAAATATTCTTTAAATTTATTAAAGAAAAATTCATGGAGTCACATTCAAAAGCATTTCACGGTGACACAACCTATGAAAGTAGACCCACTAACAAAGGTATCAAATAGAGTAATCCAGAAATATTTCAATCTAATTTTATGAGGTGTAAAAACCTGATATGATCGATCTTTGACCTATTTTTATCCAAAAATCCTTCTTTCCAAAATCATAGGTCTTACAATAAAAAAATAGTTTTAAAGAGAACAATGGCCAAATTGATTCAATCACGCAATCCATATTCTCATCAGTTTTGCTTTGAATTTTATTTGGGAAAAGAATTGCAAATGAAGGAGAATAGAATAAATTATCAAATCAACTTATATGATAAAGTTTTTAAAGTTATATACATATATAATAGAGCATAAAATAATATAACCAGATGATTTGATTCTTGAAAGGAAATATTGCAAAAATGATACATTTCAACAAAACTTATTCCAAACAATAAAAAGAAAGAAAAAATTCACTAAGTTGTGCCCTCGATTTCTATGAGGCTATTGTGTGTGAAGAGTTAATGGTATATTTAAAATTTATAAGATTTTTTCAGTAATGACGTCTCCAATTTTGTGGAAAAATGATGACGCACTGCAAGTATTTGAAGGGTTAAAATGGAGAACTGGACTTGTTAGCCACAAGTATTTAATTTTGATCTATAGTTGTAGTTGAAAAATGATGACATAGTGCAAGTTTATGAAGGGTTAAAATAGAGAACTACAGTTGTCATCCTGAAGTGATCATTACAAACTGTCAAACTATAAATGATATTTATCATAGAAAGATCAATGCAAAAGTCAAACTACAGTTTTCATCGGTAAGTATTTCTCACTAAATAACTATGGTATTTATCACATAATCATTAATGCCAAAAATTGTGCAATTAGGTGGATCCAACTTGATGTGTGGCTGGTTGATAGGGTCACATGAAGACATCAAACTGAAGACAACAAACTGCAGTTGTATCTAATTTTTGCCTCTACAGTGGATTTCCCACCATTACTTTTGTCATCAAAATAACTCGTTGTAGTTGAATGTAGCTTTGATTACAGTGGCAACTTTGTTTGGGTGTTTGAGCAGGATTCAAAGTAGGTAGAGAAAGATCATGGACAAAAAATATCTCATGATCCTTCTTCCATTGTAGGATGCCTATCAACGTAATAAAGACAAATATCAATGGGTTTTCCATTTAATCCCTGTAATTAGGTTGTATGATGACTTTAAAAATAATAAAAACTTAAGCTGGACAGATGATTTTCTTTGGAAATATTATATTATAAAAAGAATTATTTCAAGACAATAATTTATTGTATAACCCAAAAAAAGATTGTGATTTTCTATCATGAAGGCAAAAACATCCACTGCCAATATTGTTCTTTGTATTTGTTTACAATATAGATTTTCTTTGAACACAAAAAGTAATAATTGTAATTTCTTATTATAAAGGCAACAAGATCAACAATAAGCGGCATGGTAATCATTTTTTTTATAATAATGATTTTCTTTGAGGGTTTTCCCCCTACCTAGTCTAGTATAGATTTTCTTCAAAAATTTCTTTCCCAAAAATCAAAGGATCCAATCAAAGAAATGTTGGAAATGATTGAAAAGATCATGAATAATGGAACTAGTAAAGAATGTTTTCAATCATTGTTTAGTCATTGATGTCAAACTTGCTACTTGCAGGAATGACAATTGCTTAAGTGATCCAAGTACTATCAATTGGTTGATTGACAAGGAGCTGGCAATCAATAAGATGTAACTAGAGT
The DNA here is from genome assembly GCA_028749045.1 of Cupressus sempervirens. NCBI lineage: Eukaryota > Viridiplantae > Streptophyta > Pinopsida > Cupressales > Cupressaceae > Cupressus > Cupressus sempervirens. The sequence continues at coordinate 835,021,892 of CM053793.1, forward strand.
ACCTAGAGAAAGGTTGATATTATGATGTTGTAATGAAGTATAGGGATCAGCTAAGCCATTATTGAAATAGTGTATTGATGACATACTCTAAGATATAGAGGATGGACACACTGAGACACATCAAAGATGTAAGGTTTAACTAAGTCATTTGTAAAGCCTAACTAAGTTCATTGGAGAGAGCCGAGCAAGCTAGTTAGAGCCGAGTAGATTCTCATTTGAAGTTGAGAAAGTTCAAATTTAGTGTGTACCAAGTAGCCTTCAGGTGTCGAGTGAAGATCAAGTTCCAAGCAAGATATAGGTGCCGAGCAAGATACAGGTGTCGAGCAAGATACAAGAGCCGAGTGAAGATCAAGTGCCTTGTCTTCAAGTGCCAAGAAAATAAAAAATGCTATAGGTGCCAAGTGCCAGTAGAATAACAATAGAAATCAAGTAACATAGAAGGAGCCAAGCATCCGTAATCCAATGATGCCAAGTTACTACATTATTTGTTAAGTCAAAGATTTGCTAGATCAGTGATGATAAGTTTGTTACATCAAATTTTGCGAATGAGTTGGATGATAAGGATGACAAGTAGATGTCACAGAATTCTATCTAAACCATGCAAACCAATTCAAGGTGAAGGCTGGTGGACTTATCATGAAGTTTCTAGAAGAAACAATTTGGAGGGAAAACAATACCATTTTCTCAAGATCAAATTAATATTTGAGCAAGATATAAAGAACAAAACTTCTTTATAAGGAGTTACAAGTCAGAGATCAAGTGCGCATGCATGAGAGGGAGTTGGTATTAAGTGTGGTCATGTGAAGAACAAGTGGAAGAACTCAAGGAGATAGATCTTGAAGGGTGAACAAGTTTTCAGCACTACAAGGGAGGAAAGCCAAGTAAAGAAAAGGACTGAAGAGCAATCTTAAACTTGCAAGGTTGAAGTTGCAATCAGTATCACGTCAAAACCCTTCTAATACTTTCTTACCATTGTATTAGATATTGAAATCCTACACTACTAGGTTAGATTAATAGTTAGGTGGATAAGCCTCATGAGAAGGATAAAGAGATCCTTAAGAGAAGGATAAAGAGATCCTTAGGAGAAGGATAAGAGATCCTTAGGAGGAGGATAGGAGATCCTTAAAGAGGGATGAAAGATTCTTTTGAGAAGGTGACTGTAAATCCTATGGACTTGGGTGAGCCTAACAACTCTATGTAAATCCTTTAACAAGGTGACATTCCAAGTTGAATGTTCTTAAGTCCTCTAACAAGGCACACTCCTAATAGGGAGTAGAAATCCTTTAACAGGGTCACATTTAACAATGTGTTGTAGCGTTTAATGGGGCAGACCATAAGAAGTGGTTGAAATCAATTGCGCAGTTATTTTGTGGGCATCATCCCCACCCCATTTTTACCTTCTTATTCCTAGATGATTTTTGAGTCATCAAAATCCTTAGTGTTATGGTGTGATGCATGTTTTCTTTCATGGTTTTTTAATGTTTAATTGCATGCATGATAATTTTAGTTATGTGCCACTAAGGATTAGAAGAAAAAGTTGTATTGGACATCTTTGGACCTTGGATAACTGATTCACCCCCCCTCTCAGTTATTCTAAGGAATTCTAACAATTGGTATGATAGCTCACTCCTAATTTTTTTCAAGGTACTAGAAATAGAAAGATCAAGTTGTCCAAGAGAGAAGTTCCCAAGCTGAACAAAGACAACTTTTTTGCATGGAAAATTCTGATGAAGCTACACCTCGGATCAATAGGTGACTATGCACAGACCTCAATCATAGTTGATCATGTGGACCCTGCAGGACCCCTCACTGCAGATGAAATGAGCAAGAAAAGGAGCACAATCAAGTAATGTTAGATATTGCTTCAACACTAAGCTATGTTGAGTACAATGACATCAAAGGATGTGATATTGCACATCAGATGTGGGAAACATTTTCAAGAATCTATGGAGGAGATGATAATGCAAAGAGAGCCTAAGAGGAAAATTTGATGATACAAGGATACAAGGTTGAATTTGGAAATGGAATTGCTAAGATCTATGATTCTCAAGGAAGTCTATTAGGAAAAGGTGATTAGACTAGGAGTAATTTGTTTTACCTAGACATGGAAGATGCTTCTTGCCTCATTGTTCAAACTGATGATGTATGGTTATGGCACAAGAGGCTATGTCATGTAAATTTTGACAATCTAATAAGCATCAACAAAATGAAGAAAGTTAGAGGTCTACCAAAGTTGAAGAAACCTGATAACACCATGTGAAAACAATGCCAACTAGGGAAGATGACCAAGTCAACATTCAAAAGCAAGGCTTATACTTCTAATGAAGTATTAGAGCTAATTCATACTGACTTGTGTGGTCCTATTAAAATGCAAAGCTACAAAGGTGACAGATACATAATGCTATTTGTAGATGACTATTCAAGGATGATGACAGTCATGTTCTTGAAACTAAAATCAAATGCATTTCAAATGTTCAAGTGGTACTTGGCTAGAGTAGAGAAAGAAATTGGAAAAAGCCTAAAATGTCTCAGATCTGATAGAGGAGGTGAATTCACATCAAGAGAATTTGAAGAGTTCTGCAATGAAAAAGGAATCAAAAGGAAAACATCAACACTTAAGACTCCACCACAGAATGGTATAGCAATTAGAAGGAATAGATCAGCTATTGACTGTGCCAAGACCTTAATGATGGAGAAAAATGTTGCACTCAAGTACTAGAGAGAAGCTGTAAGTACTACAGTCTACACACTCAACAAAGTTCAAGTCAAGAAAGGTACAAATGCAACACCTTTTGTATTATGATATGGGCATTCTCCTAATGTAAAAAAATTCAAAATATTTGGATGCAAATGATATATATATAAAGAGTCTAGAAATGGAAAGTTCGATGTAAAGAGTGAGGAAGGCACATTTCTTTTTTATTCTACTAGAAGCAAAGCTTATAAGTGCTTGAATGTTAACACTAACAAAGTAGTAGAAAGAACAAATGTGAAATTTAATGAGCTTGCAGAAGTTCAAAGCATTGAAGACACCAAGAAAGTAGAAGAATACAAGACCTTTGTATACTTTTATGAAGGAATTCCTAATAAGGGCAAAGTTGCAACTCAGAATGAAAATCAGCAACAAAATCCAGTATCTACCGAGTCACAGACAGTGAATGTCAAACAACAGACACATTCAGAAGCTGAGCTGCAAAATGCAAAGAATGTTCATTCAGATTCTGAAGCAAATGAAGAAATCTCTGATGAAAATATACATGAAGATTCAGATTCTAAAAGAAACAACATGCAAACAAGGAAAGAACCAGTATTGGAAAAATATGTAAGAAGAAATCATCCTGCAGATCAAATTATTGGAAACAAAGAGGCAGGACCAATGACAAGGAATAAACTTAGAAGTGAGACATGTCTACTCAGCAAAATGGAACCAAAAATATTAAATGAAGCCATAAAAGATGGTGACTGGTACAATGCTATGAAAGAAGAAATAGAACAAATAGAGAAGAACAAGACATGGACCTTAGTCTCAAGATGAGCTGACAAGAATGTGATAGGAACCAAGTGGGTGTTTAGAAACAAGTTAGATGAGAATGATGGAATCACAAGGAACAAGGCCAGACTAGTTTGTAAAGAGTATGCACAAGAAGAAGGACTAGACTATGGAGAAAATTTTGCTCCAATTGCCAGAATGGAAGGAGTAAGGACCTTACTGGCATATGCAGCCTTCAAAGGGTTTAAAGTCTATCAAATGGATGTTAAGTCTGCATTTTTGAATGGTATACTTGAAGAGGAAGTCTACATAGAGCAACTAGAAGGATTTTTTGATGAAAATAACAAAAACAAGGTATGTAAATTGCATAAGGCTCTATATGGATTAAAGCAAGCCCCTAGAGCATGGTATGAGAGACTTCACAAGTATCTAGTGCAAATAGGATTTGAAAGAACTGATGATAACATCAACATGTACATCAAATCAGAAGAAGGTAAGGATATTATTGTATCTGTATTATTTATGGATGACATAGTTTTTGGAGGAAAGGAAGTACTTTGCAAAAGTTTTGCTGACAAAATGAAACATGAGTTTGAGATGTCAATGTTTGGAGAAATCAAGTTCTTTGTTGGATTGCAAGTACATCAACTAAAATGTGGTATATTCATGACACAATCAAAGTACATCAAAGAGATACTCAAGACATTTGGATTAGAAGAATCCAAACCAATCAGAACACCAATGGAAATAGGACATAAGCTATCCAAAAATGATGAATCAACTGAAGTCAATCAAACAATGTATAGATCCATGATTGAAAAACTACAATATGTTGTACATAGTAGACCAGACATAGCATTAGCAGTTGGAATAGTGGCTAGATTCTCTGCTAATCCTAGAGAAAATCATCTCATGGCAGTAAAAAGGATAATGAGGTATCTCAAAGGAACTGATGATTTTGGCCTATATCACCAAAAGAATGAGAAGTTTGAGCTCAATGCATACACAAACGTAGATTGGGGAGGCAAAATTGATGATAGGAAAAACACAAGTGGAGGAGCATTATTCTTAGGAAGAAGGCTAGTTACTTGGACTAGAAAAAAATAAAAAAAACCTGCACATCTCAGTCCACTGTAGAAGCAAAATATGTGGCAGTAGCAGTCAATTGCACAAACATTGTGTGGCTTAAACATCTATTGAAAGGAATGAAAGAAGAGGTACCAAACCTGTGATAGTGTATTGTGATAATAAAAGTGCTATAAACATATCTAAAAATCCAGTAATACATGCAAAAACCAAGCATATTGCAATCAAGTATCACTATGTCAGAGAATTGGTGGAAGACAAACAAGTGAAGATGGAGTACATTCACACAAAGGAACAAACTGCAAATATATTCACTAAACCATTGCCTAAGGATCCTTATGAATATCTTAGAGTAAGGATCCTTATGAATATCTTAGAGGCAAGTTGGGGGTAATGCCCCTAACTCAAGCAATCTAAAGGAACAAAGAAGCTGCCCTGCATCAACAGGAATAGATCATTGAAATATCAGAAGAATGATGTAGAGGATGACAATAGGAACACCAATTCTAGATCAGTCACAAGCATGGTGATAGAGGAAGAAAACATGAAGAGGCAAAGCTTATATTTAGCATGTTAAAGATGCTACATCTTTGGCATTTATGTCAAAGAGGGAGATTTATGAGAAACTGATCAATGAAAGGTCAGAGGGAGATGTATATGTATGCAAGGAGAGATGACAGAAGGATATTTTGAAGAGATAAGAATCAACAAGTAGCTATGAAGGATCAGGAATACAAAGTAAGGATGCAGTAGTCTAGAGGGAGAAGTAGAACAAAGGATTCAGTTTGTATCAGTTGTATCAGCAAAAGAAGGAGTTATATACCAAGTAGAAAATGTATGTAATTTTAGTGGTAACTAAAATTGATCAATTTTTTTTCCATCAATGCCAAAGAGGGAGATTGTTGGAAATGATTGAAAAGATCATTAATAATGAAACTGCTAAAGAATGTTTTCAATCATTGTTTTGTCATTGATGTCAAACTTTTTACTTGTAGGAATGACAATTGCTTAAGTGATCCAAGTACTATGAATTGGTTGATTGACAAAGAGGTGGCAATCAATAAGATGTAACTAGAGTACCTAGAGAAATGTTGAAGTTATGATGTTGTAATGAAGTATAAGGATTAGCTAAGCCATTGATGAAATAGTGTATTGATGACATACTCTAAGACACTAAGGATGGACACACTGAGACACATCAAAGATGTAAGGTTTAACTAAGTCATTTTTAAAGCCTAACTAAGTTCATTGGAGAGAGCCAAGCAAGATAGTTAGAGCTGAGTAGAGTCTCAGTTGAAGCTAAGCAAGTTCAACTTTAGTGTGTGCCAAGCAACCTTCAGGTGCCCAATGAAGATCAAGTGTCGAGCAAGATACAGGTGCCAAGCAAGATACAGGAGCCGAGTGAAGATCAAGTGCCGAGTCTTCAAGTGCCAAGCAAAGAAAAAATGCTATAGGTCTCAAGTGCCAATAAAATAATAATAGAAACTAAGTAACACAGAAGGATTCGAGCATCATTAATCCAATGATGCCGAGTTGCTGCATTATTGGTTAAGTCAAAGATTCACTAGATCAGTGATGATAAGTTTGTTACATCGAATTTTGTGAATTAGTTGGCTGATAAGGGTGATGAGTAGATGTCATAGAATTCTATGTAAACCATGCAAACCAATTCAAGGCAAAGGCTGGTGGACTTATCATGAAGTTTCTAGAAGAAACAATTTGGAGGGAAAACAATACCGTTTTCTCAAGATCAAATTAAGATTTGAGTAGGAAATGAAGAACAAAACATCTTTATAAGGAGTTATAGGCTAGAGATCAAGTGTGCATGCATGAGAGGGAGTTGGTCTTAAGTGTGGTCATGCAAAGAAGCCAAGAGGAGTAAGAACAGAGCATCAAGGCTTTGAATTGATCAAGTGACCATAGAGAGCATTGGCATAACAAGTGGAAGAACTCAAGGAGACAGGTCTTGAAGGGTGAACAAGCTGTCAGCACTGCAAGGGAGGAAAGCCAAGTAAAGAAAAGGATTGAAGAGTGATATGAAATCTGCAAGGTTGAAGTTGCAACCTTTATCACGTCAAAACCCTTCTAATACTTTCTTACCATTGTATTAGATATTGAAATCCTACACTGCTAGGTTAGCTTAACAACTAGGTAGATAAGCCTTAGGAAAAGGATAAAGAGATCCCTAGGAGAAGGATAAAGAGATCCTTAGGAGGAGGATAGGAGATCCTTAAAGAGGGATGAAAGATTCTTTTGAGAAGGTGACTGTAAATCCCATGGACTTGGGTGAGCCTAACAGCTCTATGTAAATCATTTAACAAGGTGACATTCCAAGTTGAATGTTCTTAAGTCCTCTAATAGGGCACACTCCTAATAGGGTGTAGAAATCCTATAATAGGGTCACATTTAACAATGTGCTGTAGCCTTTAACAAGGTAGGCCTTTAACAGGGTAGACCATTAGAAGTGGTTGAAATCAATTGCACAGTTATTTTATGGGCATCACCCACACCCCAATTTTACCTTCTTATTCCTAGAGGGTTTCTGGGTCATCAAAATCCTTAGTGTTATGGTGTGATGCATGTTTTCTTTCATGTTTATTTAATGTTTAATTGCATGCATGATAATTTTAGTTATGTGCCATTAAGGATTAGAAGAAAAAGTTGTATTGGACATCATTGGACTTTGGATAACTGATTCACCCCCCCTCTTAGTTATTCTAAAGAATTCTATCAAGAAATTTCGATTATATCATTATTATTACTTGAAATTTGAAATTTGGACCAGATTGACCCACATTTAGAAATGTTAGTCTTATTAGAATAATACTAATATTTTTTTTCGATAGTCTCATTTCAAGTTAAGATATGCTTTCAAATAAAAGTCAAAGAATTACAAAACAATTATTAATGACATATCTTTGTAATCACTCCACAAATCAGGCATACACTACCTCAAACCTTGGTGGAAAGATTTCAATGATTTCTATGGTTGTCTATACATGTTTAGAGATACACGATATTAATGGTTTTCTATACACATGCATAAAGTAGATAATCTTAATCCTTATTGGAAAATACAGTGTAGTACCCCTTTCTTGTGGCATATAATTTTACACAGGGCTTAACCTTGCCTCCCTCATAAGTATACTCAACTTTCACACATTTTCAATGTGAAACTTCTCTTTAATATATGGAAAAATAAAAATATCATTCTCTTTAATCTTAGTTTTATTGATAAACATATTTTCCTTGTACTCTAAAGCCATCATTTTTTCTAATATTTTTATTAAGATTTTGGTGCAAGAAAGAAAATTTGTACTTTAAGTTGTGTATCTCCAAAAGTTGTTAGATTTTTGGTGTAATGTTGTTTGTGTTTGTACTTGGGTTCCTTCTAACTTAACATGCCTTAATAGGTGTTGACATGGATGCAACCAATCTTCCTAGCAAGACAATCATAGAGATTGTGGGTCTCATTTGTTAGGATTAGAGAGATAGAAATAACAATTACATGAAAATATAGCTAATATCAGAAAAGAATAAAGCACAAAGAAGATAACAAAAGACACAAAAATTTAATGTGGTTCACCCAATCCTTGGGCTACATCCACGAGACAACAAGTCCAATATTATATTATCTAATGATTTTAACCTGATTACAATCCACAACTCATTGTGCCGCAATAAGCTGCTAAATCATCATCACTTAAAATCCCTAACCCTAAGCCTTTTATAAAAGTATTTGTTTGCTTACAAAATTAGGGCTAGAGTCGAATACAACATTTCAACCCTTAGAAAATAGTTGAAAAAATAGCCCCCCACTAGGATACATGAAAAGTGTAGAGTACTTACCTGATTAGTCACCACAAACTAACAATCTCTCACTTGGGGACTAGTCAGGCTCCACACAAAACAACAATCTCCCACTTAGAGACTGATTATGTAGCAATACTGCTACCCTGTGAGGCTCCCATTGGATAAACTACCTTAGACTCTATTGTTTTCTTATTTTGTTTAGTCTAGAAGACCAATTGAAGCTGAAAAGAAGTTCAACTACTCCATTGTCACTTCCTTTGTGAACATATCTACCAAATTATTGTTTGTATGTAGCTTTTCAAGTTATTAAAGAATACTTTATCTAATCCCTCAAGAGTAATACAAGTTTTAAATTACAAGTGTGTTACATTATTTATTAATCATATTAGAATACTTTTCAAGTGCTTTAAACTTTTGTACGTAATGATATTAAATTATTTTTAAATATCTAAGAAGATACTCAATTAAAGATTAATTATTATGATAAGAGACATAATTACATTAGTAACAAGTTTTGAATGCAATGACATAAGCATGTTTCTAAAAGATTCCTATAATAAATAAATAATCTACAAATTAAATTATTAATTAATAAATAACTCGTGAAAAAGTTTTAAAAATATAACTCTAAGTGAAATGCATTTACTCTTAAGTAAATAAGATGATCACTACCTTATCTTCATTTTACTATATATTAATGTCTTAAATAGCTTATCTAGTAATTTAGATCATGGAAGCTATAAGAGGGCCTAGTCTCTCTAGAGATGACTCATCAAGAAAAAAGAGAAACAAAATGAGCTACAAGTTTCATGTAAGGATTTTTTGAGAAACTAATCAGAAAGAAGGATCTTCAAATGAACACCATAATTTTATACTAAGAAAAGCACCTCAAGCTATAAAGAAAATAATCAAGGAAGAGGCCAGTGAAGAATCCAAAAGGAAAGGTAAGAAAAGTGAGCTTGGAGTTAGAATCAAATTTAAAAAAGAGATTACAGATCCTTATTAATCCTTAGTCTCATGGAGAAAAATAAACCATCTTACACATCAAAAAAGAGAGAAAGGTAACAAATCAAAATAAGAAATTTGAGGAGGGAGGACACAAACTTCAACCTAATTTGACTAATTTTTCTTAAGCTTAATTTGTTCCTTAGTGTATGATGTTTAACATTTTCCCTCACACATAGTCTTTGACTAAATAAATTATTCAAACCATATCTTGAGATATAAATTCCCCTGCAAACTGTACTTTAGAAACCACCTCCACACAATTGGATGTGTTAAGGAAATATAATCTATAGCCTAGGGAATATATCCAAGTGAAGCTAGAAAATCATAGTACCAAAGGGAAAAACATGTGCATAAATAAAAGTCAACAAGCATGAAGAATCATTGCTCAAGAAACCTTGGAGAAGTGACATCACTGGAAATACAAATGCCTCACACAACCCAAATGAAGTTTAGATCACTCACTTCCAACCTTAACACAATCTCTATAGATTATTCTTCATACTTCCAGCTTATAATTTTTCCTCCACAATTCTATTTGATTTTTTTACTATTTGAAGAAAGAACCCAATTTTATAAGTGGATGAAGATACCTTTTTTTTTGGCATCTCAATTTTTTAATTATTAATTTTAAATGATTTAAAATAATATATATCTAAATGATCTATTTATATTTTTTTTGAAGGTATCAATATTCAATCATTTTAAAACTTTCTTTGGTTCATAATTGTCTCATTTACACCACTATGAGGATCATAAGTATGACATTTTTGAGTGCATAATTACTAGAGCATCCTTAATATAGGTATCAGGTGACATTAAAGTGGACATTTTAGTTGTTCGACACTTAATGAATTCTATCTGGAGAATCATTACTATCCTAAAGCTATAAAATATATTTTAAAGTTTTTAATAGGTAATGAGTCAAAGACTAGATTTTTTAAAAATTTGTTATTATTAGTTTAAATTAATTAGTATTATGTGTTGAGATTGAGTAGACTCAAACCCAAGACCTCCTAGATAAGAGACTCACAATTTACCATTGTATTGTAGGCTCTCACCTAAAAAATATATATGAAGTATCTTTTAAGTACTTAAGTCACATACAAAGATAACAAAAAAATGGTTGCAATGTAATGTATAATTTAGAATCTATAAGTATGAAAAGTGTTTTGAAAAATTTGAATAATTGAGAGGGGTTGAATTAGTTATTCCCACACAATTATTTCAAAAATTCAACTATTGAAAAGTTCTTAACAACCATCAACTGCAACTTAAGATATTCATGCAAGAGCATCCTAGGTGTAAGGCAAATCTTGCATCACCCAAAAAAATATTTATGTTTTGTCTTTTCAATAAGGGCTATCTCAGTGCAAAGTTTCTACTTCTAAAAGATTACTATTTTTAGTTAGCTAGTTGTTTGATCACAGAATGTTCTAATTCATTCCCCAGAGGTCCATCGCAGGTATATTAGCCTACTAGTAAAGGTCCATTGCAATATTAAGTCTATGTGTGACAATTTTGGTCAAACCTCAATTGATTAGAGCTTGCACAAGATAGGAATTGTAGAGAACTTCATGGAATTTAAAAAATAAGGTCATAATAATTAGTCAATGCAACAAGCATTGAGCTATGGTCTTTAGAAGTTGTGCCACTTAAAATCAAAGAAAATGAAATTCTATCAAAATTTCTTTTGAATTTTGAAATTTGTTGGTGCCTACTCTAATGTAATAAAATATGACTATTAATAATATTTTATGGTTGGTTGGCTTCAAGGACTAGGGTTAATATGATGTAGGAGAATCTTGGCCATCACGTTATCCCCCTGTTTCTGTTGGTTGCTATCGAGGTACACCAATTGCCGAGTGCTAGTAATTTTGTAGTTTAAGCCAAGTTTAAGTTATCCCACGTCATGTTAACACTCGGATTCACATGTTATCCCATCTCAACACTGCAATATGTGCCAAGTTTTGTAGTGTGTGCTGAGTTCCATAATGTGTGCCAAGTGATTTTTACATTTTTGGTGCTAACTGACTTGCGAGATTTATTTCAATCACAACATTTATGATGAGATCTTTACTTGGGATGTGTCCTGACCATTGGTTCGTCCGCCTTATTATTTTGTATTTTCTAGAATGATATGTAAGCCATTTGGAAAGCATAAACAGGGTGTTTTGTCTTAGAGTTAAGCAAGCTTTTTGGGAGGAGGATTTTGGAGTAGTGAATTTGGGAGTAGATGAAGGGAAAATTTTTCTGAGTCTATGAATAGAGCACTGAATTTGAAGTAGTTTACAATAGGATTATGGTGGAGTTATGAGTTTGGATAAGAGCTAGTGGGTGTGGTTTAGAAATAAGGAGGTTGGTTGGTGGCTTGTGAGCACAAGTTAAGATCTTGGAGGTTTCTACCAGATTGTTGTTATGTTACAGATCTAGGCTAGCTGGGATTCATTTTTTTAAGTTGGATCTTGAGGGTGTTGGATACAATTGTTCAATTGTGTGTTGTCTTTGATGTTACACAAATGCCATATTCAGATAGAGTCTACCAAGCTCAGTTGGCCAGCAAATAAAATCACAGAGTCTACCGAGCTTAGTTGGTCAGCAAAGCAAAAGACAGAGTCTACCAAGCTTAGATGGTTAGAAAAGTGAATTATAGAGTCTACCGAGTGTTCCTGAATGTTACTCTGTGGAAATAGTTTCTACCAAGCTCACTCAGGCATCAAAGGTTTTTGTGGTAAAAGTCAATTTCTACCAAGCTCACAAGGTCATCGAAGGAAAGTTAGTGTTTACCGAGTTCACTCAATCTCCAAAGGATTTTGTAGAATTTGTAGTGTTTACTGGGCTTCAGTTGGTTAAAACTGAACATCATTTTTGAAGTAGTGTTTACTGAGTAGGGTCAACCAATGAAGGATTTCATTGTTTCAGGAAATAAAGTTTAATTGTTTCATGTGATGTTTGTAGCTAAATGATGTAATAATTATTGGTAAATGTAACTTGTAAATGAGCCAACTTGATAATCTATATGGTATAAATAGAAGGTCAAGTTGTGAATTCAAAAGTATGGATGAATGAATGAGGAGCATGCAAGTGAGTTAATTGTGTGAAGAGGAAAGTGTGAGCAAATTTTGAAGAAGGATCAGATATCCTTGAGGAGAAAAAAAGGTGTACTTGGTCAAAAAGGATCTAGTAAAGCAGAACAAAGATCTATAACAAAAAAGTTCAGTTGCATCTCATTTAGGTCACTTCATTGTTACTTTTTCATCATTGTAGCAGTGATTCCTAAATCTTTTAATAGAGTTGGTTTAACAACCATTTTTTAAAATCCTCTAACAAGGTGGAAAGTTCTATTGAACTTTTCTAAAGTCCTCTAGCAATGCCACTCCTAGCAAGGTGATTAAATCCTCTAACAAGGTCACACCTAACCGTGTGTTTTGTAACCTTTAACAGGGTTGGCTCCTAACAGGGTTCACTTCAGAAGAGTGAAAATCAGTATCTATTTACTTGGTGATTTTTTCCATATTGGGTTTCCAAGTTAAATTTGGTGTCTCTTGTGTTGATGTTATTTCTTTTATGCATGCATGTTAAATCTTTGTGAATGCTTAAAGATCACTAATAAGGTAATATACATTTACCAAGTTACAACATTTTTTTGTGTGGCTGTCAAGTGATAGTAGTAACTAAGTTTATAAGACATCTAAGGGATCTAGAGATTTGTTTTTGTTGTAACTGATTCACCCCCCTCTTAGTTACTCCATCTATATTTCCAAAAATTGGTATCAGAGCTTTTGGTGCTTGTAGGAAGGATTTCAAGGATCTAAGCTAAAGATCAGGATATCTTACAAGAGGGAAATTCCAAGGCTTAATAGGGATAACTTTTTAGCATGGCAAGGTCTCATGAGACTCCATCTGGCTTCCATTGGTGATATAGAATTAAAATATCTTGATGAAGCATATGTAACTCCTTCTGGTACACTATCTATCAATGATATTACTGAGAAGAAGACTCATAACACCATGATGATAGATATTGCATCTGCCCTAATCTATGAAGAATTTGATGATGTCAAGGACTACAAAACTGCCTTTGAAATGTGGAACAAGCTAAAAGATATCTATGGAGGTGATGATAATGTGAGAAGAGCCAAAGTAGAAAGTCTAAGAGGACAACTTGATTAGATGAGGATGAGAGAGGATGAAAACATTGCCAGATATGTTGAAAAGTCAAAGTAGTCATCAGGGCAATCAAGGCTTCTGGAGGAGACATTGAGGAAGAAACAGTTGTAAGTAAAGTTCTTAGAACATTACTTCCCATTTATGCAATTAGAGTTTCTGCAATTCAAGAAAGAAGATGTGAAGAAAATCATAAGATAAATTTAGAAGCAATAGTAGGAAGATTGATTGCATTTGAGCTAGATAACTATGACAACTATGTTCCAACTTCCAAGAACATTGAATCAACATTTGAAGCCAAGCTTTCACTCAAAGAAAAGGGCAAGAAGATAAAGGAATCTCAGTTAGAAAGTGAAGAAGAATTAGAACAGAGTTCTGATAGTGATCTTGAGGTGGTTGAAGCTCTTCTAGCAAGGAAATATTCTAGAGGCAAAGGGAAATACAAAGGTAAAGTTCCTCTAATCTATTTTTCATGTGAGGAAATTGGACATATTGCTGTTAGGTGTCCAAATAAGAAAAATAAAGATGAGAAGAAAGGTCACAAGTGCAATGGCAAGAAAGATTTCAAATCATTCAAGAAAAAAGGTAAGAAAACATGTTTCATGGCTAAGGATTCTAATAATTCTGATGATGGTGAAGATGAAATTGTTTACATTGCTGTGAAAGATGAATTTGATAATGATGAGGAAGATTAAATGAAACTTATCTCTCATGTGAGCCAAAATGATACATGGAACATGGATAGTGGTTGCTCTCATTGTATGACTAGTGACAAAACAAAGTTTGAATATTTTGAAGACTATGATGGCGGTAGTGTGTGTATATGAGCAATGTTAGTATGCTAATAGAAACCAAATTTAAATAAAGCTTCTACAAACTAAAAAAAATTCATAAACTTCAAGATAGACTAAGATGAGCTCTCAATTGAGAATATGAACCATTAATGGGCTCTCTCAATGAGAAGCTCTCTTGTTGAGTAGCTTTATCTAAATGGATAGGATGTATGCTCAATATGCTTCCAAAGGCTTCAATGGATGATTGTGGATTTTTGGTGTGGATAGATGGCTTTAGTATGGATTTGGCTCTCAAAATAGCATTATAACTTTACTTCATGGATTGTGTTATTTTGTAAAGGGGAAGGATCCAATTTATAGGCAAGAGGCTTGAGGGATTGAGGGCTAAGATGCAAGGATGGGAAAAAGCTTATGGAAGGCTTAGATTGCATGAGAGGAGAGCACATGGATTGTGCTTCTTTATAGCCAATCAAGGAGTGACACATGTCACATGGTGAGAGGATGGAGGAAAGGGCAAGGATGAGTCAACAAAGGAGGCTCAAGAGATAAAATCTTCATAAAGACCCTCATAATGACTTGTAAGAGCAATAAAAGGGCTTGTAAGAGTCATTTATGACCTAGTGGACTTCATAAAGTTTTATGGTTGAGATATTTTGAGGGTGATGAGAGCAAATTCGACTTGGACTTGATTAGGAAGGTTTTAAGCTTGCTTAGGCTTGTGCAAATGATTAGAGGATGGATTAGGATGGTTTAGGATTAGCTTAGGGATAGGCAAGTGGATGGCATTTAATGAGGGTGGGTGAAGGAGGAGATATTTGTTAACTTTGGCTTGGGTTAGTAAGTCTTAACCCATGTTTAGGGAATGTGACAAGGTTAGGAGGGGATTAGGATTAGGTTTAAAGACATCTTCTAGAAGAGTCTAGACTTTGGATGAGGATAAAGACTTTCTAGAATAGTCTAGAATTTCCTAGGATGAGGATGAAGACTTTCTAGAAGAGTCTAGAACTTCTTAGGGTGAGGATAAATTAGATTTTTAGGAAATAAATAAAGTTTTATTTATTTCAAGGGTTTGGGTTGAGGAGATATTTATTAAAACTTTTTTATTAAACATGAGGATTAATATTTAATTTTAATTAAATATTTTGAGTTGGGATTAGGGGTAGGAAATGATGGGATTAGCCTTTAATCAAAATTAAAGAAGGATTAGAAAATTTTGGAAGAGGTTATTGGTCATAAGGAAATTGGCCAAGTTTTGGGCAAAAAATAAATTTTTTATTTATTTTAGGATTTTTGGTCAATTTATTAATTAAATAATTAATAAATAAGGAAATAATGTTTAAATAAGATTTAAACATTTTTGGGAGGGATTCCTTAATTAAATATTTTTAATTAAGATAAAGGGATTTAATGGCATAAAAATTAATTAATTAATTAATTAAATAATTAATAAATGATGATGTCATCAGGAATTTTTCAGAAAATAAAAATACTTTATTTTCTAAAGGATTTTTAGGTGTCTACATTTTGCCCCTCTTTGATGTGATGCCGCAAGTGGCATGACATCAAAGATAAAAAAAAAAAAGATGCCCAAGGCTAGAGCAGAAGAGGAGAGAATGGACTGTGAGATGCTCCCTCAAGAAGGCGGCAGGGAGAGAAAGCGAGGCTCGACGACTTCTTGAAAAGTACAAGAAATTGAGATGATCCAAGACACAGGTTTGGCAAAGAGAAGGGGCTGAATTAGCTCAAACTCTCACTACGAGAGGATGATAAAGGGAAATCAGGGGCACAAGAGGAAACAAGCTTAAGACTTTTGGGAAGGTGGAGGCTGAAGGAGCAGAGCGCTATAAAAAGGAATCCAGGATAGGGAGATGGATGAGGGGATTATAAAGCTGATGCAACAGGATTTCAAAGAGTCAGATTGGTGGAAGATGGGTTTCGGAGATCCCTAGGACTAGGATTGTGGATCTCCAAAGATGAGGCTTGGTGGATTGATTTGGATTGGTGGATCCCTAAGACTAGGATTGTGGATCCCTAAAGCTAAGAGTGATGAGTGATTCAAAGAGATACTGATGCATAAGCTAGGGTAGGAGAGACGGATGCTGGATATGGATGGGGGATAATGGAGATGAAGGAAAACCATTGAAGCTTTTTGAGCGGGGGGATACTTCAAAGAGAAGTACCATCATGTAGTTGAGCACTAGATTTGCTATAGGACTGTTGGTTAATTGCCAAGGTTACCAAGAACATCAAGGCCTTTTCACCAACCGTCCAAAGGACTGACAAACTAACTCAAAAAAAACACACAAGGATTTCCCCAGCATCACACATGAATCCTAGAGGAAGCAGCGTGGAAACGACACTGGAGAACCCACAAGCAGAAAAGAAAAACAAACGAAAGACCTGATCAAGACCTTACGCTCTAATTGCCCCATTCGCAGCATACCATGATATGGAAGATCGTGGCAACCTTAAGGAGGGAACAAGGAGATTGCTTGGAAAAGATACTTCAAGACCCAAAAGGGAAGATCCCAAATCAAAAGAAAGTGAAAATCCAAAAGAGAGCCGTTTGCCAATGAGATGGGTAGGACAAGGCACTAACGGACCAAGATCAGACATGAGGAAAGCTATATCTTGCAAGGACCTATTGGAGAGCACCTAAGCTGGTGGATTTGGATGAGTGATGCATCTGGCAGGCTGAACTAAGAAAGATAACACTTTGGTGACAGGAAATCTAGCTAAAGGATGCGTTGGAATAGCTAACCAAGATGTGTGATGGGTGCAAGATGCTGATCAAGGATGAACTGACACGAACATTGGATAGATACAATGGTACTAAGCTAAAGAGGATGTACAAGCTGACAGACCAAGATATTTACAAGCGGGCTAATCAAGATATGGTACAAGCTAACGGACCAAGATAGTTACAAGCAGGCAAAAGCTCAGGATGATAGGATAGCGGGAT
The DNA here is from genome assembly GCA_028749045.1 of Cupressus sempervirens. Taxonomy (NCBI): domain Eukaryota; kingdom Viridiplantae; phylum Streptophyta; class Pinopsida; order Cupressales; family Cupressaceae; genus Cupressus; species Cupressus sempervirens. Next base: position 835,039,209 of record CM053793.1, read on the forward strand.
GGTTCAATGTTGTGCAAGATGCGAAAGCTAAGGGTGGGGTGATAGAAAAAGATATGGATTTGGCAGGATGCATCCAATGATGATGAGAGATTTTGTGACCAAGGATAGCTAGAGGAGCAGGATGAGATGGCTGGATAGGATGGTAGATAGCTAGGATTATGATGGATATAAAGAGATGACATTGGGTTTGCATGAGGATAGCCTAGAGCTAGATACCAATGACAAGGGAGGATGGACAAGACAAGATCTCCAAGGAATATAGTGCCCCCAATCAGAAGATAACATGTAGAAGGATGTCTTATGATGGATGTGATAGGATTGAAGCTAGGATGGAAAAAGCTGAAGGGGCTAGGGAGATGGATAATAGCTGGGATTGTTGGCTGAAGCTACAGGAGATAAGTGGATGGTGTGAGATGGAAGATGGAGGATGGAGGATAGGTGGATAGATTGGAAGATGGAGTTGGATGTCAAGAGATGACCAAAAGCATGAGGGTGATAGGCTAAGCTGGGGATGGAGGGATTACGCATGATGCTTGTTTGCCAAGTTTTCATCATGGTACTTGTCCAAGGCGCTTGAATTACCAAGTTTTCACCAGTGGACGCTTTATTTTTCTTTTCTTTTTTGACTTTTTGACTTTAGATTTAGCTGGAATGATTTTGGCTTTCTTCAGCTATTTTGACTTTTTTGGGATTTTTCACTGGCTGTTGGAATGTTCAATTTTTTTGCTAGCTATTGGTACACCGGATGTGTGATTTATGCAATAGATCGGATTAGATGGGATTGATGGTAGGAGATGGAGGGAAGAAAATGCTAGAAAGGAGCATGAGATGGGGATGCTTGCAAGAGCAACATTGGCACATGTTGGAACGGGTGTGAAAAGAGCATATGGGGGATAGATGGTAGATGCGGGCGTGATGGAGGATTTGTGGAAGCGTGCTTGGGGATATAGGCACCCAAGATGGAGTTAGGAGATGCGGGACATGAGTCACTAGATGGGGGATTAGCAATGGTGGATGCCATTATGCATTGGGTTTCAACTTTTTTCTTGGGGATCCACATGGTTTTGGATTTTCTTTTCATAGGCTTTTGCATTGTTTTGCATTCTTTGATTGGATTTTGCCTTTTTGGAGTATGTCTTTTAGAATAGACATATGATTGCCTAGGATGTGGATTTTTAGCTTTATGCATTTTGAAGTTGGTATTCACCTTGCTGTGGTAAGCTTTGGGAAGATGGTTAGGAGAAGCTTTGTGAGATGGAGAGGATATGAAAGAGCATGTAGGGGGATGATGATGGATGATGTGCCCTGATATGTTCCTTTGTTGATCTTGCATAGGAATGGATGGAATAGGATTTTTATGATGGCTAATAGGAGGATGGAGGATGGTAGATTTTGGGACATAGGGACCCAAAATGGATTTAGCGGATGAAGGGGGGATATGGTAGGTTGTTTTGGGTTGCAAAGATGGTGGAGGGGGGATGACATAAGATTTCTTGAAGGAGTGATGGGAGGCTGGCATGGTGGGCTTGGAGATAGGCTTGGTTTGGGGGTGTGGTGTACCAACACCTTTAGATGGTGAGCCTTTGGATACATATCCAAGACCATGAAATCCTAGATTTTTTTGTGCAATAATAGGCTCTTTGATTCCTTGCTCTTGTGGTCCTAAACCTTGACCTTGATAATGCCATCGATTGAGCATTTGAACAAGCTGAGGAAATTTTTTTCTTGCAGAAAATGGTAGAAGTGATTTATTAGGTGTATTGCAATGGGGAGATACTGTTCTTAATTCTTTTGCTGAGAGAGGGCCACTGTGGATGAATGTAAGTGAACCAAGAGGGTAGATTATAGATGGTGGAATAGCTTGGATAGGTGGTAAGATGGAAGCATGGAGCGGGGGAGATGGAAGGATAGGATCTTGATGTAGCTGGTGGGATGACAAGATATCTTGTAGTGGAGGAGATATGGCGTGAGGTTTTGGAGATGGAGGAGATGGTGACTGCACTATGGATGGAAGACATGGTAAGCACTAGTACATTTGGGTTCACAACTTGCCAAGATCACCTACATGAAAATAACCTATTGAAGGGAAACCAAAGAAGGAAGAGGCGGTGCTTGGAAAAACTAAACAGACTGAGTGAGAAGATATTGCAAACAAAGAAAAATGTATTGCTATACAATATACCTTGAAAATGAATTATGAAATAGAATGAGAGAGCCTGAATATAAAGCCCTCAAGGAAGCTTGTAGAACAAGCTAGAAAGTGCTAGAAGATAAGGTTGACAACTAAGCATATGTCCACAAAAGGTGGGATATCCTCAAATAAGGTGAGATGATAAGTATGAATTTAAATAGGAACAAACTCCCATGTTCTCAACAACTCATCAACTAAAACTATTAAATAAATGCATTAACCTAAGTAAACTTAAGTAAAAAAATAAATAATTAATAAATAATTATTTACTCTGACACCTTACCTTAAGTGCAACTTAGGGGAATTCCTAAGCTCACAAAAACCAAGATGAAATGTACAATGGGTCCTAGCAATGAGGTCATGTTAGGTACCCATGTACAATGCAAAGAAATGCAACCTTTGAAAATGGGGAAAGAGAGAAAATCACATGGGAAAAACCCTCCACCAAAAAGAGGTAAGAAAACCTAATGAAGAACCGAAGAAGCCTCCAACTATAGGAATGTCCCAAAATAGGAACAAAGAGTGATCATGAAGAGCATCACTAAAGCATTAGGAAGCTGCAAATTCTTTCATTAGAAAGAAACTACTGATCTAAAGAACCTCCATGGAAGAAGAAGGCATAAATCAAGCGTGTCTATATGGTAGATGATCCATCTCACCGAAATACATAGGTAGCTAGCCACTACAATCACCTAGTATATAGGATCAACCACTAAATACATAGTTCATAATATCAAACCATCGAACCAAGGAAGCATTAGAACAAAAAAAAATCCCCCCTAATGTAAATGGGGTGAGATAACAAGCAACTAAAAAGGTGGTCTAAAATCCTTTGCAGAAAGAACCAAGAATGACGAGAGAGTTGAAGAGGTACAAACACCTATAAAGGTATGGTCATTGACACTACATGGGGCAAAAAAAGAAGAGGGCAAAAAAGAAGCAAACAACTATCCCCCCATGGTGCTTTATAAAATAGTGCTCGTACAACTATCTCAAAACAACGTTCATGAAACTAAAATGCAAGACTAGCAGTTTATCTCAATGTGTTTGCATAAAGATGCTTACAAATGATAGCTAGATGATTAGGAAAGGAAAAAAGCTTATATAAAAGATAGTATAGCCAAAAACAAAAGATCCCATGCCATGAAAATGATCCTCGGAGTTGGAACACCCAAGATATCCACCATAGAAAAAATGCCAAAATACATGATAGAAAGAGCATGGGGTAGAATTTAAAGGAAATGACAACATTTTTGATAAGTAGACAAAACCAGCTTTCCAAAATTATAATGTTTTCAAAAAATAGAGATGGGATGCAAAAGATATGTTTGCTAGAGTGAAAAGCTAAACTTTAGACTTTGACTACAAAAATTTGCTAAAAACTACATCAAAACCTAAAAATACCTACACCAATGTCTCCATCTTAGAACCAGCTTTCTAGTGCTTCTTTCAGATTGAAAAAATACTTTTGTATGCTCAAGTTATGGCCAAAAAACTACGAGTAGGTCAAAAAGGACCCTAAAGACCTTGCAGGTGTGATGATGTGGTGTTGACATCATTCTGATGTTAGCAAGTCATTGCATTAAAATTGATGGTGTTGTAGATATGCCAACAAAAAAAGAGGCCACGTGGCATCCACGTGGCAAGATGTTGATGTGGCTAGGTGACATGACAGTGGCCACATGGAACTCGTGCCACATGTCACTTAGAGATTGGTCCAACTATGATGGAACTCCAACTATGCAACAGGTGGTAGAAGGGTTGTAGAAGGATGATGGTCACTGGCGGTGATGGCCACAATGGTGGTAGAGGCTGGTAGTGCCACGGGCCGCAATGGCTAGAGGGAGGCCCGATGGTAGTGACCAGGCTGTGGTGTCACCGCGGTGGTTCTATGGTGGCACAGCTAACTGTAGTAGCTCCAAGGCCAGGTGCAAGCTATGAGGGGGTGGTGTGATGGTAGAGTTCTAGTGGCTGCTAGGTAGTGGTGCCAAAATCAATTTTTTTTTCATACAAAAATCATCTGTATAGGTCTGTACAGCATCCTGAACAAAAAAAATTTGCCTCCCAAATCAAATTTCTCCAAAATAGACAAATTTTATATGGATCCTAACTGTAATAGGCCTTCTAAACTAAATGGTAGTATTTTTTAGGCCCAAAGTGCTTTGAAAAATTTCTCTTCCCCTGATTGAAAAAAAATGCACAAACAAACTAGGGTTTGTGTCTTCGAATCGCAACTTCAAAAATCCTTCAATGAGGAAGCAATAGGGAGGCTCTGATACCATGTAAAATTTGATGGAATCCAACTTGATAGCTCACCAAGATCACCTGCATGCAAAAAACCTGTTAAAGGGAAACCAAAGAAGGTAGAGGTGGAGCTTGGAAAAGCTAAATGGACTAAGAGAGAAGATATTGCAAACAAAGAAAAATGTATTGCTATACAATATGCATTGAATATGAGTTATGAAATACAATGATAAAGAACAAATATAAAGGCCTCAAGCAAGCTTGTAGAACAAGCTAGAAAGTGCTAGAAAATAAGGTTTACAACTAAGCATACGTCCATAAAAGGTGGGATATCCTCAAACAAGGTGAGAGGATAAGTATGACTTTAAATAGGAACAAACACTCATGTCATCAAAAAATCATCAACTACAACTATTAAATAAATAAATTAACCTAAGTAAACTTAAGTAAAAAAAAAAATAATTATTTACTCTAACAATGATCTTGGAGGAACCTAATTTGTAAAGATGGTTCGTGGTAGAGGAAATGCTGATAATGCTATATTGGATCAATTGAAACAAATTGTAGTAGGATTAGATGTTGCAGAGATAGCCTAGAGGAGAGGAGCACATATTGATGATGTAAGTGATGATGAAGTAGCTGTATCAAACCATAATCTATAACTTGAAGAAGATCAAGATGAGAAAAGATTGTTGAGAGTATTGTCTAGGGAAAATTCAAAGCCTACTGTAGAAGTTGTTACTTATGATAGAAAATTGGATACCAATGTTGTGTTAGATTGAATCTCAAATATGGACAAATTCTTTGAGTATGAGAACACTCCTAATAATAAGAAGGTGAAGATTGCAGTTAATAGGTTGAAAGGTCATACTTCACTATGGTGGGAGAATTTGCAAACTAATAGAGAAAGGAGAGGAAAGGAGAAGATCAAAACTTGGCCAAAGATGGTGAATAAGGTAAAGAAAAAATTCATTCCTATTGATTACCAAGTTAGCTTGTTAAGACAGATGCAAAATTTAAATTAAAAGGACATGACTGTGAAAGAGTATACTGAGGAATCCTATAGATTGGACATCAAATCTGGACATGTATATGATGATGCTGAGGAAATTTCAAGGTACATAAATGAATTGAGATCTAGAATTCAAGATGAAATAATTTTTTTGAAGTTGGAAAGTGTGGAAGAAGCATATCAATATGCCTTGAAAGTTGAGGAGATCTTGACAAAGAAGCATGAACAGAGACAAAGAGGTAGAGGTGGTAGATTCTAGAGAGGTAGAGGTAGATCTTATGGAGAAGGTGGTAGATCTAATAGTTCTATGAATGATAAAAGAAAATCTAAATGGAAAAATGATGACAAAGACAAGACTGAGTGGAAAGGTGGTAATTCATACCAAGGAGGTATTGGATCTTACCGAGGAAGATGTAATACTTATTCTAGAGGTAATTTTTGTGGTAATTGTTTTAGATGTGGTAAAGAAGGAAATAGATCTTTTGAATGTAGATATTTTGAAAGTGGAAAAAATAATAGAAATGTTGTGATTCAAGGAAACATTAGGAGTTCACCAAATGGACCTAAGGCTAGAGAAAATCTGATGGTGAGAACAACCTTATGTAATAAGCGAAGTGATGAGGAACATATCCTTAGAAGAAGTCTTTTCAAGACTAAATGTAAAATGGATGGAAAATGTTGTAAGGTAATCATTGATAGTGGAAGTTCTACAAATTTGGCATCAGAAGAGTTGGTTACAAATTTGTAGTTGTAGAGGCTGAAACATCCCAAAACCTATCATGTTACATGGATCAAAGATGAGCATAAGATATTAGTAAGTGAACAATGTGTTGTGAAGTTCAAAATTGGACATTACTTTGATTAAGTCTTGTGTGATAATATACCCATGGATTGTTCTCGTATTTTTTTGGGTAGACCTTGGCAATATGATAGGTATGTTGCACATGATGGAAGATTGAATCAATATACTCTTTGGGTAAATAGTAAGAAACAAATATTGCTACCTTTGATTGAAAGTCCGGATGAGGTCATTTGTACTACAATAAAAGTTTTCATGGTTAATGGAAAAGTAATTTGAAAAGGAAGTAAAGAGAATCAAGTTTTTTTGCTATAGTTCCTAGAGGACTGAGTGTTGGTAGTAATGACCAAGCATCAGAAGTTGGTAATGGCAAAGCGACAATAGATAGTGGTGGCTGAGTACCAAAAGAAATTGCAAAATTATTAAATGAGTACAAAGATATTGTTGCTACAAATATTTTGGATGGTTTACCTCCAGTAAGAAGTATAAGTCATTGTATGGATCTAATTCCTAGAGCTATTCTGCCAAACAAAGCACCATATAGATTGACAAGTTGGTTACAAAGTTGTAGTTATAGAGGCTGAAACATCCCAAAACCTATCATGTTACATGGATCAAAGATGAGCATAAGATATTAGTAAGTGAACAATGTGTTGTGAAGTTCAAAATTAGACATTACTTTGATGAAATCTTGTGTGATAATATACCCACGGATTGTTCTCGTATTTTGTTGGGTAGACCTTGGCAATATGATAGGTATGTTGTGCATGATGGAAGATTGAATCAATATACTCTTTGGCTAAATGGTAAGAAACAAATATTGCTACCTTTGATTGAAAGTCTAGATAAGGTCATTTGTACTACAATAAAAGTTTGCATGGTTAATGGAAAGTAATTTGAAAAGGAAGTAAGGAAGAATCAAGTTTTTTTGATATGGTTCCTAGAGGACTGAGTATTAGTAGTAATGACCAAGCATCAGAAGTTGGTAATGACAGAGTGAAAATAGATAGTGGTGGCTAAGTACCAAAAGAAATTGAAAAATTATTGAATGAGTACAAAAATATTGTTGCTACAAATATTCTGGATGGTTTACCTCCAGTAAGAAGTATAAGTCATTGTACGGATCTAATTCCTAGAGCTAGTTTTCCAAACAAAGCACCATATAGATTGACTCCTATAGAGAATGAAGAACTTAACAGACAAGTGCATGAGTTGTTGTAGAAAGGTTTGATTAGAGAAAGTTTGAGCCCATGTGTTATACCTATTGTATAAGCACCTAAAAAGAATGAAGAATGGAGAATGTGTACTCATTTTAGAGCTATTAATAAGGTCACAGTAAAATATAGGTTTCCTATACTGAGGATGGATGACATAATGGATTTTTTGAGTGGAGCAAAGTATTTTACCAAGATTAATTTGAAGAGTGTCTATTATCAGATTAGAATCAGAGAAGGTGATGGGTGGAAAACTACTTTCAAGACAAAATATGGTTTGTATGAATGGTTGGTTATGCCTTTTGGTTTGACTAATGCACCTAGTACTTTCATGAGGTTGATGAAAAAAGTTTTAAAAAGATTCTTGGGTAAGTTTGTGATTTTTTATTTGGATGACATTCTAATATTTAGTAAGACTAAGGAAGAACATCTTGAGCATGTTAGACAATTATTACAGAGATTGAAAGAGGAAAGGTTGCTAATTAATCTAAAAAAGTGTTCTTTTATGCAAGAGGAGATTGTGTATTTGGGATTTTTTATTTAAGTTGATGTTTTGAGAATGGATCCAGAGAAGGTTAAAACAATATTGGAATGGCCTACACCTAAGAATGTGAGTGAGGCAAGATCATTCCATGGTTTGGATAGTTTTTACAGAAATTTTATAAAGAATTTCATTGTTGTTTGTAATGCTATGATTGAGACAATTAGGGTAGATATAAAGGAATTCAAGTGGACACATGGAGCTGATAAGAGTTTTGAGACTTTAAAACAAAAAGTTGTTGAATTACCTATTTTGGCTTTGTCTGATTTCAATAAGGTATTTCAAGTTGAATGTGATGCAAGTGGTAGTGCAATAGGAGTTGTATTAAATCAAGAAGGTAAACCTATTGCTTTCTTTAGTAAAAAGTTGAATGATGCTAAAGGGAAATGTTCTATGTATGATCAAGAATTTTATGTTATTGTTCAAGTATTGAAGAAGTGGAGACATTATTTGATTCCTAAGGAGTTTGTGTTGTATACTAATCATAAAATTTTACAATACTTGGAAAGCCAACATAAATTGAATCAAAGACATATGAAGTGGGTTGAGTATTTGTAGAATTTTACATTTGTGATTAAGCATAATAGTGTAGTTCCTAATAGAGTTGTTGATGCATTGAGTAAAATATATTATTTGTTGACTCAAATGAAGGTCAAATTTCTTGGTTTTGATGAAATGAAAGAGTTGCATGCTGTTGATCCTAATTTTTCTAAGGCGTGGAGAGTACAGAGTACCAAATCTGATGAATCACATAAGTATGATGAGTATTTCATTCAAGAAGGTATCTTGTTCAAAGATATTAAATTGTGTATTCATAGATTTTCTATGAGGTTGAATCTAGTTAAGGAAAAGCATAGTAGTGGATTGCGTAGACATTTTGGAATTGATAAGACATTGAGTTCGCTAAAAGAGAAGTATTATTAGCCACAAATGTATAAGGATGTTTAGAAATTTGTAAAGAGTTGTAGAGTTTGTCAAGTTGCAAAAGGAGTGAGTCAAAATACTAGTTTGTATACACATATTACTATTCCTGAGAAATCTTGAGTGACATTAGTATGAATTTTGTTCTTGGATTACCTAAGACAATGAAGTGGTATGATTCCATATTTGTTGTAGTGGACAAATTTTCTAAGATGGCTCATTTCATACCATGTAAGAAGACATTAGATGCTGAGCATGTTGTTGAACTTTCCTTTAAAGAGATTGTGAGATTGCATGGATTACCAAGAAGTATTATTTCTTACAAAGATAGTAAGTTTGTTGGTTATTTTTGGAAAACTTTGTGAAAGAAGATGGGTACTGAGTAGAAGTTTAGTTCTACATTCCATCCATAAACAGATGGATAGATAGAGGTTGTAAATAGAAGCTTGGGTAATTTGCTGAGATGTTTAGTTGGGAATAAGCCAAGTAATTGGGAGATGGTATTGGCACAAGTTGAATTTGCATATAATAATTTTGTGAATAGGAGTATAGGGAAGACACCTTTTGAGATTGTTACTAGAATGAAGCCTAGACGAGTATCAAATTTGAGAGATATTGGTGGTGAAGAAAAGAGAAGTTTTGTAGGAGAAGAATTTGTTGGTTTTATTGAGTATTTACATAAGAAATTGAAGTTGAGGATAGAAAAAAGTAATTAAAAGTACAAGGAGAATGTTGATCAGTCTAGGAGACATCATGATTTTCAAGTTGGTAATGAGGTGATGGTTCATCTAAAGAAAGGAAGATTTCTAGTTGGAACATACAGTAAGATAAAGATGAAGAAGTTTTGACCTTGTAATATCTTGAAGAAGTTTGATAGTGGAAATGCTTATGAAATTGAGTTACCTGATAATATGGATATATCTCCTATATTCAATGTTGTTGACTTATACAAGTATCATGAGTCAAATGATGAAGTTATTGTGTCAGAGGACTATTCTAAGAAGTAGATTGAAGAAGTTGAATAGATATTGGATTAGAGATTTGGTAAGAGAACAAGGAGAAATGATTATTATGAATATCTGGTGAAGTGGAAGAATAGACCTATGGAAGATGCTTCATTGATTTCTCAATTTGAGTTAGATTCAGCTCAAATTGTGAAATCTAAATAATTCAAGAGAATCAATTCTTCATATCCTAGTTGTATAATGTAGGAGCATCCTAGGTTGCACTGTTATCTTGCATGTTTTCAAATTTTTTACATTGTTGCTAAAATTGTGTTTTGCTAAATCTATATTTTGCTAAAACTGTGTTTTCTAGTTTCTAGGTGCACTTTGCAAACCAATTATCTAATTTTGTAAAATGAATGAAAGGATGCACTTTTAAAGGATTGAAGAGGGCACAGATTACTTCCTTTTATCAAAGGCACAAGTTCTAATTTCTCATAGGTTGGGAGATATGGCAATTCTCCCATAGTATTGATTTTTGGTAGTTCTATGCAATAGTTTTCTATGCTTGTCTTTCGGGATGGATGCACACTTATCCTTAGTGAATTAGCCTTTGGGAACTTAAAAGCTAGTAGAGGACCTAAAATAATACCTACAGTTTGAAGCATGAGTTCTAATTCAATTGGAGCTAGGATATATCTCAATTTTTCTCAAACATCAATTTCTAAACATTTAATTCTTGATGCAGGGTGACTTGTGGCTCTTCAAGTATTTAATGCTAGGTTTATTTTCATGATGGGTATTTAATATTCGCTAAGAGTTGATTTTTTCTAGAAATATTTGTAAGCCATTTTGGCTGGTATAAATAGAGTGTTTAGGCCTAGATCTAGAGCAGTTTTTAGAGATGATTTCAGAGCAGAAATGGAAAGTGTGAATTTGAAGTTGGATCTTTGATTTGAATGTATTTTGTATCTAGCCATAACCTAGAAGGCCTTACAAATGGGCATGTATGATGATATTTTCATGAATCAATAAAAAATATTGTTATCTCTCCATGGTGTTGTTCTCTTTTGTGTTTTTTTTCTGTTGTGTTAAATCATACATGGTGGTTTGGGTAGCTAAGCATGTCATTGGCCTTAGTTGCTCTCGAGATACCCTATGTCATGTACATTTTCATATATATTTCAATTTTCAATTATAGCTTCTCCTAGGTTAATGAAATTCCTAAATTAGGACCCATTTAAACACATATTTATGAACTAATTTCAAGGAACATATAGAAAATTATGATAGATACCTAATGGTGTTTGATTTAATATATTTTCCCCCTAAGCCATTCTTTTGGGGACCTGTTCAACATCAATGATAGATCTTGATGTTTGATTGTATGCTTTATCCTTAATCCATCATATTATGACCCCTATAAACATGCATCCATTTAAGCCAATCCTTTTAGCATCCCTTTCAACATAATTATTTGTTAAACATTCTATTTTACATTTCACTACTTAAACCATCCTATAATGGCCCCTTTATACATGCATGTAACACATATATGAACTATCTATATGACCTAGTTTAGAAAATTATGATGGATTAAGGTTTGATTAAATAGGTTACCCCATTTTAAGATATTTAATTAGAACCCCTTACATTAAATTATGATCTAGCTTGATAAATTTTCATTTTTAGATCATCCCTTTAAGTCATCCTATTAAGACCCCTTCAGATATCCACATGCACGTATAAACTAGAGATCATCATGACTAGTTTGGAAAATTATGATCTAGACTAATGTTTGATTTTAGTTTTAACATCAAGACCTATTTCAACATTATGATAGACATTTAATTTATATTTTTAGATTTCCCCCTTAAGACATCCTATTAGGACCCCTTTATTAATGTATGTACATGATATGCCTACATTTATTTTATGTTTAGGACTTAAATATGTGCATGTTCATTTCATGTATGTATAGGAATTATATGACCATTGGTTCATTTAAATTTTATATAAATGATCTATGTGTATGTTCATTTCAAGTTTAGGAAGTTTATGTATGTACATGCATATATATGTTCATTTAATGTTTAGGAATTATATGTATGCATGCTCATTTCATGTTCTTAAATATAAATTTGATAATATATGTGTATGTTTATTTACATATCCTAATTTAAACATGCACATATATTCATTTTATTTTTAAAGGATAGTTCATAATTGTATGTCCATTTTGAATGTTTAGGTCTTATATATGTGTATCTGAACATTTCACGTGTATATGACTTAATTGTGTACGCTCTTTTTAGGTTTAGGACTTATAGATATATAAACATGTTGTTATCTAGTTTTTTAAATGTCATTTTAATAAAATTTAGGTACACACATATGCATACACATATAAACATTTACATACTAGAGCTCAACACATGGTAGATCTGTTGACATTATGGTCAAGTTTGTTTATTATTGGCTCACACTTAGTCAAATGGTTAGCATCTACCAAGCTTATCTTGTAGTTTACAATTTTAACTGAGTTCTATAGTTGCTACCAAGTTCCAGACTTATTATTCAGTTCATACCAAGCTCACAATGTAAGTGTTGACCAAGCCATGCAATATTATCCAAGTGATTCAGTTTATATGTTGAATTCATTGAGTCACCAGTGTTGACTGAGTTCAGACTACTTGGAAGTGATTAGTATGAACTGAGATTCTACATCTACCGAGAGCATGATGATGTTGATTGTTGATAATAATAGTCGAGTATTAGAACTGTTGACATTATAGTCAAGTTTGTTATTAGTGACACACACTTACTCAATTAGTTAGTATCTACCAAGCATATTATATAGTTAACAAAGTTAATCAAGCATTTGAGACTCTATAGAGTTCTACAGTTTCTACCGAGTTCAAGGGACAATATTTAGTTTGCACCAAGCAGTTTCTACCATGATGGTGATCAACAATGTAAACTGAGCTTCATAAGGTTTATCAAGTTCCTCAGTGCAAATCAAGTTGTGCAGTGCTTACCGAGTTTGTATATATAGTAATGTGAATCCAATATTGACAGAGCCACTCAATGTTAACCAAGTGATTCAGTTTACATCAAGCTCATTGTGATAGTATTGACCAAGCTATACAGTGTGAATCAAGTGATTCAGTTTATATTATGAGTTTCATAGTATTCATTGAGTCACCAGTGCAAACTGAGTTTAGACTACTTGGAAGTGATTAGTGTGGATTGAGCTTCTACATCTACTAAATACATGATGATGTTGAGCATTGACAATGGATACCAAGTATTAGAACCTCACTGAGCTAGTCTTCAGAACCCGAGTTCTTACAGTTGGACTAACTTTATATATTTTGTGTAAACTTGTATTGTAGCCAACTTTGTTGATTTGTAAATTAGATTGGTATATCTATAATATATTTTATCACATCCAAAGATAAGAAATACATATAATATAACAAGCAGAGAAGAGTAGAAGTGTGAAATATAAAGGCTACAATAGTATAAGGAGCAGCAAATATTTATCTATCATAGTAATGTGATCATTACACTCAAAGGAATCTCATTTAGCAAACCAAGTTGCAGATTAGAGATCAACCATTTCTTCATCTTAATAGGTGGATCAGTTAAATCCTTGCATAGGCAGACTTAATAGTCTTTTGTAAATCTCTTTACCAAGTGCATGTTTCATTGTATGTTTGTAAATCCTTTTGCAAGGTTGACCTAGAAGTCCTTATTTCTCGTAAGAGGATAGATCATCAGAAGTGATCATTTTAAGCCTTAACATTCCAATTTTGTCTTGCAGTACTAAAGCTTGTGGCTATAATCCCCACCACAATTTTACTTTCTATTTGGAAGGTTTCTAGGTCACCATATTATGTGTCAAAGTGCTATATGATTTAAATTTTTGATGTAACTAGATCAAAATACACATAAAGGATTAAGTTTTATAAGTTACTGATTCACCCTTCCCCTCCTAGTAACTTAGCCTATTATATATATTTCCAACAATCGGTATAAGAGCTTTGTGGTTCTTAGGAAAGAATTTTAACAACTTTAGCAAAGATCAAAGGCTATGGAGGTATTCAGACTTGATAAGGCTATTGAAAATGAAAAAATAGACTTAGAATTGGCTATTGGGAAACTCAAGAAAACAAAGGAGCAACTCTCTCAATTCCTAAAAAGAAGAAAATATCTTGCAATTCAAATGAATGACACACACTACATTGAAAAAAGAATTGAAGACATCCATTCAAAAAGAAATTTAGTTGAAACTAATGAAGAAATCAAAGAACTATTAGAAAAGAATGGTACACGTCAAGAAGAAGTAAGAAAACTAAAAAGAGAACAAGAAATTCAGTCAGTAAGATTATGTGAATTCATGGAAGAGAAAAATAAGATAAAAGAAGAGATAGAAGGAAAGAACAATGAAACTCAACATCTATCCCTTCAATAAGTAGACCTCATTGATCATCTCACCAATGCAAATGAAGAAATCATGAATCTAAGATCAGAGAATGAAAGATTGTAGAATGATCTAAATACTGAAAGATAAAGAAAAGAAAGAATGATGAAATCTCAAGTAGATATAGATCAACTAAATGAGAAAATCCAATACAAACAAAAGGGAAAAGAAAGAATTGGATATACAGAAGAAGGTGAATCATCCAAGAAAGGAGCTCAAAAGAATCAAAGAGCTACTTGAAATCACTATGGTAAGATAGGTCACACATCAAAAAAATATTGGACCAATTGGAAGGCTAAATTCAATGGAAAATGCTACAATTGCAATCAGCATGGTCATAGAGTTAATGAATACAAAGAGAAACCTAAGTTTGAAGGAAAATGTCACAAATATAAGAAGCATAGGCACAAATCCTTAGAGTGTACACTAAGATATTAAACCCAACAGAACAGACTATAAAAGTTAGATGGGTTGGGACTATAACACTCGGTGCAGATTTCATTATTGTGGAGAATTTGGATATTGGAATGAATTGTGTGAAACATCACATGAGGACAAGAGACACCACCAAAAGATGTTTCATTTGTACAGAATTTGTTCATCTTGCCAAGAACTAAATGAATACTAGAAGAATTAAAAATGAAAATAAGGAAAAAGATGATAACATCAAAAAGAAAATGAGATAGCAATGTATTCCAAAATCTTTTGAGAATTTGAGTCCGAGTAGTGAAGAAAATGTCACTCAAGAATTGGGTGACTCAAGTATTTCTACTTGATCTCTCACAAGGAGAACTAGAACTAGGATTCTAAAGTAGACATCTTAAATAAGTTCCACTCAGCAGAATGGAAAGATCCATATTAGCATTCAATTTGCGAAGGGATCACTAAGCATTCAAAAGATGCCAATCATTATTGAATGAGGTTGGGTTGTCGACCTTACTGAGTGAGGTCAGGTTGCAAGACACTACTGAGCAAAGGTCAGGTGTAACTCATTATTTTGTGGAAACTAAGTCATAGATTTTCTTACTGAGTATTCAATGTAGACTGAGTGGAAGATAGTCTATCATTTGAGAAAACAATCATACTAGGCATTTATGGCAATTAAAAGATGAAATTTGATAAAAGGGGTGATATTGAATTCATTTGACACCACAAATTTTCAAAAGCTATTTATGCAAAGTGATTTTTGAAGCATCTAAGTGATTCATGCAAATTACTATTGAAGATTTTTGTATCTTTGCAAACCCTACCAAGTGATGACATCCTCTAGTAATAAGACTCAGAAAGAGTCAGAGATGTTAATTCAAGGCATGAAATGGAAGGCACCAAATTTTAAGCTAAGTCTGGCTATTGTGGAAACCCTAGATCTAAGCGGAGCACAATCTCAAATTCCTTCCAAGGTACTGTTGATTAATGATATTCATTCACATTTTTGTTGTGCTATTCAAGATATTAGAAATCTTGAAATGGATGAGTCATTGGAGAAATTGTGTGTGAATGGTGCACTAAAACTAGAATATCAACACCTTGAAGATAAAGGTTTGACTCATATTCCTCACATGCCACAAGATTTTCATATTAAATGGATAAGATTTATCCTCAACGGTGTGCATAATGGACAGTTGTGGTTGGAGCAACCTATTGTGATAGCTAAGAAGATGATCCATAGGATCACTAGTCTTCCTATATTGACAAAAGCAAAAACAACTAAAACCCTAAGTCAGGTTGAACTATAAAAGAAAACCCTTGCCAAGTGGGATGGAAGGGGAATGAAGACAAGATGTGTTATATATATGGATTTGAAGTTTAGGATATATATCATTGCACACAAAATATACAGCTCAAGTAAACTCAACAACATATCATGTGAAGCTATGGATCTCGCATATAAAGTGGTCAAGAATAATATGTCATTTAACCTTGACGAGTTCATGTTGAATCAGTTCAACAATTAGTAGCAAAGCATTGTGTTGGAAATATAAGAGGAGTAATTGAGAAGTGAGGGGTGAATCAATTACTACAAAAATAAATCTAGATCCCTTAGATGTCAGTACAAAATAATTCTGTGAAAACTTAATTCAGTTGATGCTCAATGAACAAAAATATTGTAACTTGCTAAACACTGTAATTGCTTGACAATTACTTAACATGCGAATCTTAAGATGTTATTTGTGATTATGATTACTTTAATGTAGCTGCAAACACATAAAAGAAATGAGCACATTTGAAACTAAGATTTAATGTAGAAAGCCAATTTGGAAAAAACCACCAATTGCAACTAGTTATTGTTTTCACTTTTTTGAAGTGAGCCCTATTAGGAGCCAACCCTATTAAAGGTTACAAAACACACTGTTAGGTGTGACCCTATTAGAAGATTTAATCACCCCGTTAGTGTATATGAGCAATGTCAGTATGCTAATAGAAACCAAATTTAAATAAAGCTTCTACAAACTAAACAAAATTCATAAACTTCAAGATAGACTAAGATGAGCTCTCAATTGAGAATATGAGCCATTAATGGGCTCTCTCAATGAGAAGTTCTCTTATTGAGTAGCTTTGTCTAAATAGATAGGATGTATGCTCAAGCTTTATGCTTCAAAAAGGGCTTCAAATGGAGTTGGAATTTGGGTGTGAGTGTATGATTTTGATGTAAAATGGCTTCTTAAAATGACATTATGAATTTAATTTATGGATTGTGTTATTTTGCAAAGGGGAAGGATCAAATTTATAGGCAAGATGCTTGAGGGATTGAGGGCTAAGATGCAAGGATGGGGAAAAGCTCATGGAGGGCTCAGATTGCATGAGAGGAGAGCACATGGATTGTGCTTCCTTACAACCAATCAGGGAGTGACACATGTCACAGTGTGAGAGGATGGAGGAAAGGGGAAGGATGAGTCAAAAAAGGAGGCTCAAGGGATAAAATATTCATAAAGACCCTCATAATGGCTTGTAAGAGCAATGAAAGGGCTTTGGAAGAGTCATTTATGGCGTAGTGGGCTTCATAAAGTTTTATGGCTGGGATATTTTGAGGGAGATGAGAGGAATTTTGACTTGGGCTTGATTAGGAAAGTTTTAAGCTTGCTTAGGCTTGTGAAAATGATTAGAGGATAGATTCGGATGGTTTAGGATTAGCTTAGGGATAGGCAAGTGGATGGCATTTAATGAGGGTGGATGAAGGAGGAGATATTTGTTAACTTTGGCTTGGGTTAGTAATTTTTAACCCATGTTTAGGGAATGTGACAAGGTTAGGAGGGGATTAGGATTAGGTTTAAAGACATCTTCTAGAAGAGTCTAGACTTTGGATGAGGATAAAGACTTTCTAGAATAGTCTAGAACTTCCTAGGATGAGGATGAAGACTTTCTAGAAGAGTCTAGAACTTCTTAGGATGAGGATAAATTAGATTTTTAGGAAATAAATAAAGTTTTATTTATTTCAAGGGTTTGGGTTGAGGAGATATTTATTAAAACTTTTTTAATAAACATGAGGATTAATATTTAATCTTAATTAAATATTTTGAGTAGGGATTAGGGGTAGGAAATGATGGGATTAGCCTTTAATCAAAATTAAAGAAGGATTAGAAGATTTTGGAAGAGGTTAGTGGTCTTAAGGAAATTGACCAAGCTTTGGGCAAAAAATAATTTATTTATTTATTTTGGATTTTTTGGTCAATTTATTAATTAAATAATTAATAAATAAGGAAATAATGTTTAAATAAGATTTAAACATTTTTGGGAGGGATTCCTTAATTAAATAATTTTAATTAAGATAAAGGGATTTACTGGCATAAAAATAAATAAATAAATTAAATAATTAATTAATTAATAAATGATGATGTCATTAGAGACTTTTTTCAGAAAATAAAAATATTTTATTTTCTAAAAGATTTTTAGGTGTCTACAGTTAGAAGTGGCCTTGTTAGAGGTCTTTAAATAATTCAATAGAGCTGCCACCTTGTTAGAGGATTTACAAATAGATGTTAAGCCAACTCTATTAAGAGATTTAGATCACTGCTACAATGGTTAAAGAGTAACAATTACATGATGTGATTTGAATGCAACTGAATTGTTGATTATAGATCTCAATTTTGGCTTGTACTTGATCCTTCTTGATCAAATGTATCCTTTCATCTTCATAAGGATATTCTACTTATCCTTCAAATTTGCTTCCCTTTAACATCATTGAATCTTCAAAAATCTTCCATGCATTCACACATACTACACACTTTCTAGCCCACAACTTGACCTTTATTTATATCTTTTATTTTGTCAAGTCAACTCAAATACAACTTAGAATAATTAATATTCATCTTCTCAATCGGCTAGAACCATCAAACAAATAAATTGAACTCAATATGCCAAAACAAGAAAATCCTTCATTAGCTGACCCTACTCGGTATAAACTAGCTCAGAAATGATTTTCCTATGTTAACCAAGTGATGGAGAGCATAAGAACTTCAAAGAACAGTCCTTGTAAGTTAGGTTCACTATTGTTTATTTTTCTTTGTGCAAAATTTCTTCCCATCAAAAGGTACAATCGTATGGAGGAAAGATGTACCTATTCTATATTGAATTAATGAGTATATTATTGACATGGGAAAAAACTATGTTAGTATTATGGGGGTAAGAGTACAAAGTTGTGTCACCTTTTAGGTTGACTTTTTAGAATGACTAAATTTGAGTATTTTTATCTAAAACTCAATTTTGTTCAAGCATATGACCTTGATAAATTTATTCTAAGTTATATATGGTCTCACAATTTTCCAATTGGAAATGTCTATTAAATGCATGTTTAATACTAGTCAATATTCAATTACTAAATAAATATAATTATTTCATAAAACTGACATTTCAATAATTCTTACTATTTTTTATGATTTTTTTAAATAACATATAAAAACCATTTTATAGATCTCATAGTCAAGAATATTCACATATAGAGTGCATAGTGTTTTAATTATATATAGTATTTGTAACTAAAAATTCTACAAGTACGTATTTTAACACTCAAGAAGACGTCAATTTTGAGAAATAAAAAATATTAAATCAAATCAATAAAAATTAAAAATTATATGATGTTCTAGAGGAGAGAGTCCTCTTTCAGAATCTATAAGTTTTTTTTTGGTTGGAATATAATTATTTTGAAAAATGTGGTGGGAGATGAAAACTATCGATTTGAATAAGTTGAATTTTGAATCATTATAAAAGAGAAAATATAGGTCTAAAGCCAATTTTTATTTTTTATTGTTCTAGACACATATGTTATCTATAAGATAATATTAGATCAAAGGGAAATAAGTATATTTACATGCAATTTTGTGGTGAGAACTAGACCCTTGATTTCTAGGATTTTTTAGCATCTAAAAAGCTATCATAAAAAATAGGAAAATATATCATTTGTTATTCCAAATAATTATTAAAAATTAAAATCCTAAACTCCATCCATTTCTATACATTTCATTAGTTTACTTCATTTCTAAATTCTAAATAATACTACCAACTTTATGTCATTGATGGTGAACAATTATACTTCTGTTAGCCTTTTCCTTTGTAAAAGTGTGACATAGGTTTATGCTTTTACCCATGGATAACTACTTTGATGGATTTAAGAACAAGATGAATAACAGATTCAATATTCTTAAGAAACTTGTAGAAAACTAAAAAGATGATTTTTTTTTCATGGTTAACTATGATAAAGTGTATATACAAGCAGTTAGACCGAGAACTATATGGGTCAAGCCTCTAGGTTATGAGGTTAATATAGAAAAAACCAAGGATATCATTAAAGCACTAATAAATGAGGCCGTGGATCCAAAAAATGCATATTTTGGCACATATGAGGAAGAAAAGGCAAGAATAGAACATGAAATAAAACTTCCTAAGGTGGTCAACAGAGGAAAGAAGAGGACAACAAAATTGAAAAAATCTAGCTCCACTATTCTCTTGACTGAAGTGAAAGGTGATGACATAGAGGAAGATGAAGCAAAAGATGAATAGAAGGTAGAGGAAGAAGAGATAGTAAAGAATAAAGGTAAGGTTATTATAACCAAACCTAAAAAAACATTTGTTGAAGTGTTCACAAGGAGGGCATCTAGGAGAAACTTGATAAAGGAGGAGATGTGATTTTTAAGCAGCCTCCACCCACCTTTCAAGAAAGATTAAAAGAAATAGATTCAGGATTTTGTATAACAAAATTTAGATCACTAAGGTATGATACAAGGACTACAAAGGATTAGAAGCAAGTAGAAGACATGATAATGTCTAAGATGGGTAAATGGAAGTATTCTACAAATTAACTTGCTTAGTAGATTCTGAGTGATTTAATGGAGAAAGTCAAACCAAGATGGGAGCATGCTAAGAAAAGTGCTAAAGAAATTTATGAGTAGACCCTAAGGCAACTCATGCTGAGCTTTAATGATAAGGAGGTGAAAGAATCCATTAAGAAGAATGAAGAAAAACTTACCTTGAGATTCAACACTTGTCTAATATTGATGAATGACATTGAACATGTGGTAAGAAATGCCACCAACACATGGAAGAACATTTTCAATCTTCACAAATAGAGCAATTTTGTGGTTCAAGATAGTGAAAAGGAAGAAGATGATGGTGTACATGACAAGGAAGAGGAAACTAATGATGAAGAGGTAACACATTATGCTAATATAGATGATGAGGAACAAGAACAAGAAACTATCGAAGAAGACCTACCTAATTTTCAAAACATTGAGGAGACCAACCCAAAGAAGATTGCCACAGTGATCATAGTCTCACTTCCTCATTCTCTAAGCAAAGCATTGAAAATAGAAAGCTTGGAGAAAGCTACTGCAGAATTGATTGTGCCAAACACTGCAAGTACAAGCACTCAATCAATTCTTGCACCTGTTTAGCTTAGTACTTCATTGACAGAAGTGACAAGCACTTCATCTAATGAGTAGACAACACTTCCTCCTCCATCAATTTTTATCACTCAAGATATTTCTTCAATAAGTGCAGTATCTATTTTTTCTACCAGCCCTACAATTTCCACTATTGTTTATATTCCTAGCACACAAAGAATAAGTACAAGGATAGTTGAGACCAAGCTTCAACCAAGGAAAAAAGTTCTGAGCAAAGGCAAAGAGAAGGATGAAGAAATTGATCTTGATTAGGAGATAGTCATCCCAAATTGGGATATCTCAAATCTTAATCCTAATCAGATGCATATATTTGGAGAACTACTTCAAAAGAAAGCTAAGCAGCAGAGGCTTATAGAAGAGATAAATAAAGAATTTCAAGCGGTTGAAGATGCTAAGAACATTCTTGCAGAGGCACTCAGCACAGGGGTTGACACTGCTCAACCAATTTTGGCTCAATTAGTAGAGGTAGTCTAGAAATTCAAGGAAGATTTGAATGGACAAGAGAAATTGTTGCAGAGAGCTGAGAAGAAATTTGAGAATAAAGTTTTGGAGATAATTCTAGAAAAGATTGCAATTCATCGAGTAGACTTGTCTACTATTCTAAGCTCATTGGAGACCTCTTGCAACAATGTAACTTCATTATTTGGTAAACCTTGTGACACATCAAATTTCACCAAAGAAATTAAAAATTGATGAAGATGTAAAGGCAAGTGCACATCAGTTGCAACTTGACCCGAGTTATAGCTCTACCCACTACATAAAGATCACATTTTTAACTAATATATATGAAGAATTACTAAGAGAAGAAGCCAAGATAAGAGCTATAGTGGTAGACATATAGGACATGATTCTCCAAAACATGGATGCATTGCAAAAATATGTTTCACATGCTAAAACTCTCATCCATGATAACAACTTCTCTATTTCAAACCACATGATAGAACTTTTAGTAGAAGTTCAAGTTGCATTACACAAATGCGAGGTGTTGCATGAAAATTGGGACAAGACAATGGCACTAATTCTAAAGGTACATTCATATTTCTTGTCACATTTTGGCATTACTATATAGTATATAGCATACACCTTTGGCATTAATGTCAAAAAGGGGGAGAAGATGTATATTGTTAATATAAGATGTAGTATACATAAAGGGGGAGAAAATGTATATATCATATATGAAGATGGGGAGATGGGAAAACATGTAAATTATATTGTATATATGTATGGGGGAGCAGCATCATGTTATATACATGTATAGATATTCAGAGAAACCTCTCTTATAAAAGTAATTTTGAAAAATCTCAAAAAAAATTACTCTACTAAGTTCAAGACACGAGATGGAGAATAAAAAGTGTTTTGAAACTTTTTGAAATTTTTGGGAATTTATTTTTGATTGATAAGTGTGTTTGTCACTAATGGCAAAGGGGGAGATTGTTGACACAATAAACTTTTTTATTAGTGACACACACTTACTCAAGTAGTTAGTACCTACCAAGTGTATTATATAGTTAACAAAGTTAACCAAGCATTTCAAACTCTATCGAGTTCTACAGTTGCTACTAAGTTCAAGGGATAGTATTTAGTTTGCGCCAGGCAGTTTCTACCATTATGGTGATCAGCAGTGTAAACTAAGCTTCATAAGGTTTACCTAGTTCCCCAGTGCAAACTAATTTGTGTAGTGCTTACCGAGTTCATAATTATAGCAATTTGAATGCAATGTTGACCAACCCACTCATTGTTAACCAAGTGACTTAGTTTATACCGAGCTCATTGTGATATCTAGCATTGATTGAGCCATGCAGTGTGAATCAAGTGATTTAATTTATATGTTGAGTTTCACAGTATTCACCGAGTCACTAGTGTAGACTGAGTTCATACTACTTGGAAGTGATCAGTATGGACCAAGCTTCTACATTTATCAAATGCATGAAAATGCTAAGAGTTGATAGTGGATGTTGAGTATCAGAACCTCACCGAGCTAGTCTTAAGGCTACAGTAGTATAAGGAGTGGCAAAGATTTATTTATCATAGCAAGGTGATCATTACACTCAAAGGAATCTCATTCAACAAACCAAGTTGTAGATCAGAGATCAGCCACTACTTCATCCTAACAGGTGCATCAGTTAAATCCTTTCACAAGGTAGACTTAACAATCTTTGGTAAATCTCTTTACCAAGTGCATACTTCATTGTATGTTTCTAAATCCTTTTGCAAGGTGGACCTAGCAATCCATATTGCTCCTAATAAGGCAAATCATCAGAAGTGATCATTGTGAGCCTTAAAAATCTAACTTTATACTATAGTACTAAAGCATGTGGGTATCATACGCACTCCAGTTTTACTTTCTATTTGGAAGGTTTCTAGGTCACCATATCCTATGTCAAAGTGTTATATACTTTCAATTTTTCATGCAACTAGATTAGAATACACAAAGCATTAAGTTTTATAAGTTACTAATTCACCCCTCTACTCTCAGTAACTTAGCCTATCATATATATTTCCAACAAGAACCTCACCAAGTTTGTCTTTAGAACCTGAGTGCCAGTAGTTGAGCTGACTTTACGTATTTTGGTGAAAATTGTATTGTAGCTGACTTTGATGAATTGTAGTTTAGATTGATATATAAATAATGTATTTTATCACATCCAAATATAAGAATTTGAATATGTTGGTGTAAATAAGTATTTACTTATTACACTTACTTAAGTTTTACTTAGGTTAATGCATTATTTAATTATTTTGCATTATTTTATTATTATTTTAGGTGAGACACTTAGGAGTTTGTGAACTCTCATTGAATTATGCAACTCTAATTATGCACATGGTGTCTACAACATAGGAGTATGCATCATTCATTGAGTTGTCATGATGACAACACAGTTATTTGCACTCCTCATTTAGCACATGTTGTCTACACCACTGATTTGTGTGCTACACCATTGTAGGCTTATCCTCACATCATCACACTTAATCCTATGCTTAATGGAGGGTAACCCATATCTGGTGGACATGTGCCTGGTTGTATGACATATCATGATGCTAACTTCTATGCATTCTAGAAGCTCTCCTGAGGCCTTTATATTTAGGCACTCCTAGTGTACTCTCTTCCAGTTATTGAATGAATATCATCATTTTGATCATACTCTGTCTATTTTGGTCTACTGCGGGCTTGTATTGAGTTCTTTAGTTCTTGGGTGAATTCTGGCCTAAGCCAAACTCTTACATGGTATCTGAGCTAAGGGAGATTCTCATCATGTAGCCGTTCAAGACCATCCATGCTTCAGCACCTCCACACGATTCTGAAGGATTTTGACCTCACCGTTGCGTCTAGAGCATCGATTTGGTGAATATTGACTATAAATTTTCCTATATTGGGTGAAAGTTGATCGTGAGGAAAATTTTTTTTGCAAATCGAAACACGGAGGCCCTGATTTGCAATTGGGTATGATTGTTTATTTGATCTGATTAGTTATTTTTCAGATTTGGTTCTTTGCAATTATTGAATATTTCTTTGAAAATTTTTGGAATTAATTTTTCTATTTGGGCAGAGAAAATATTTTTTTAATTTTTTCGTTTGGGCAGAGAAATTATTTTTTGGCTGAACTGGGCAGTGACACACCAGCCCGGCTCTGTTATTTGGTGGGTGTTATATTAATTTTGTAGGGCATCTCTATATTTTATCGGTCTGTACACCTACAAATTTTGGTGAAAAAATTACGAATCGGTGATAGTGAAAATACGACTGCACCTTCCTTGACAGGGATACCACAATCCAGTAGGAGTCTTTCAAGCTGTGGCCAATGTTATTGGTAGCCTTGCCTTTGTACAAAGCATGAGGCATGGTCATTTTTAAACAAGCCCCCACTCCACACTCCCACCAATGTGGGATAAAAGTTTAGCAATTCGACAACAATAAAATGATTTTCGGCATCGCAAACAAAGAATCTGGCAATTGACAATCGCTGCACGAAATCTGGTGCTGCTTTCTCGCCCAATGCAGAACCTCCATCTGTCCGCCACGTGGAGAAGTGCCAACGCAGATGGCCATGTCATCAAGTACATGTCACAATCGAATCAGCATCCATTTAGATCATCCCTGTCAGCTGCCATGTAGTTTGTCGACTTGAATTTTTCTGTATAGATCGTACGATCCGTAGAGTAGGGAATCCACATTAGCTTCCACATCATCCGAGGGCGCAAAAATTTGCTGATGTCATCAATCTCTTGTCCTAAATTTGACGCTCATTTGGACATCATTTTAGGGCCAGTTATAACTATTACAATGACCGTATGACTATAAAATTTAACCCCGTAATTCACTGATGCAACCTCTCTGCAAATCAATTTTGGTTTTTGTAGTCTGACTTCGAGAGGCCATAACTCAGACATCCAGACTCCAAATAAGGTGTAATTTTTTTTGAAATTGGGTAAAATTTTATAATTTTTTTAGTGGTGCAGCTATTTTCTAGTTTTGGTGAAAGAATTTTTTAGAAATTGCATTTTTTGGTGACTATACCTGCATAATCCTACATTTTGCAACTTCAAATGCTCCGTACGAGCACATCTGGAGTAAAAAATAGGTTCTGTTTTCTTTTAAAGTGCATTTTTTTGTCTACTTTCTAGATCTGGTATTAGATTGTAGTGTTGTGTGTACAAAATTGTTACTTTCAGCATAGGGCATTTCTTTGCTTTGTAATGCTTCAGCATTGTAGCACATTGTATAGTTTCAGATTCGTAAGGTTGTAACAAGTAGAATCAGAAGTCCACAAAGGCCAAAATTGGCAAGTGGCCCATTGTAATCGCACTACTGATAAAGTGCCCAATGCATCTATTTTGTGGAGTTTTCTTGATTTAGTGAAAAGGGGGGTTGTTCTTGGTGTTGTGTTCTCTCTTTTCTACAGTTTTCTTTCATTTTCTACATTATGGGCAACATTAAGTGTCCTAAATTAACTCCTCATAACTATGCTTCATGGTCAATAAAAATGTTGTATCACTTAATGCATCATGGAGTTTCACAATATGTAGATGGTACTCTTCCTAAACCAGTAGGTGATAATGTGTTTGCAAGTGATATTTCAAATTAGGTAGCCATGGATAGGAAAGCCCTAGGTGAAATATGTTTGGGGGTAGATGATAAGATCATGTATCAAATCAAGAAGTGTACTACATCCAAGGAAGCTTGGGATACCCTCGAAAGCCTTTATGGGAAAGTGTCTGAAGAGGATGTGTTCAAAATTGAAGATGAGCTTGTATCCTTAGATCCTAAGTCATATGACTCCATACAGGATTTCATCATCAAGGTGAATAAATTAAGGACAAAGCTTACTGATTGTGGGAGTTCTATAAAAGATGACAGACTGATCTATCTCATCCATAACAAGCTGCCATCCGAATATTCCACATTTGTATCTTCTTTTAACACCTCAAAGACTACCTTAGGATTTGCCTACAAGAAAGTCACTTTTGATGAATATGCTAAACTATTGGATGATGAAGCAAAAAAGTTGAAATCAATGGGGATTCTCAAATCACCTAAGTCTAAAGCATTGGTGGCCAACAATGAGGGTTCTCAAAATTCAGCTACACAATATTCAAATAAAAGAAAGAGTAAGAAGAAATGGAAGAGTAATTTTGAGGATGCAAAAAAGAAAACAGCTCAATCAAATCAACAAGGCAAGTCCTCAAATTCCAACAAGAAGGGGGAAAATGATAAGGAGAAGAAGAAGTGTGCTTATTGCAAGAAATTGGGTCATGAAGAGCATGAGTGTTATCTTAAAAAGATTGATGAATTGACCAACATCATGAAGAAACATAATGTTCCATTGCCTAATGCTTATAAGGAGAAGGGATCTTCTTCAGATTCAAAGGGCAAAGGAAAAGCACTCATGGCTAATTCAAACTCTTCAAAAGAATGGATATTTGAATCAAGTGCCTCATATCACATGGGTTCTTCAAAGGAGGATTTTTCTTCATTGAATCACTCAAAGGTACCACACATATTCATGGGGAATGATAGAAAAATGGAAGTTCAAGGAAAAGGAAATGTGAAGATGGAAAATGGAGAGTTTCAAGAGGTTCTCTATGTTCCAAACATAAGTTTGAATCTCCTCTCAATCTACCAAATCACTCACCTTGGAGATGGACATAGAGTTGAATTCCTTCCAAACTCGGTTCAGGTGCATAGTCTTAAAGATGATTCCTTGGTTGCAATGGGGAAAGTGAATGATCATAAGAGGTTTTACTCTTTCTCTCATTTTATACCCAAGTCTCCTTCAAAGGCCTTGTTATCTCAATCCAATTCAAACATGCAATTATGGCATGAGTGGTATGGTCATCTTGACTATCACTATCTTTAGCAACTTTGCACATACCACATGGTGAAAGGTCTACCTCAAATCAACTTTTCTAAGGGTGAGTGTTCAATAGATTCAGTGGATATGCATCTAGAGGGGAAGTTACAGAGAGAAAGTCTTCAAGAGCATCAAGTGTTCTCTAGATGGTTCACATGGTATTAGCAGGTGCTTTTGCATTTAGTCAGGGTCGCTACATACTCACCTTAGTTGATGACTTTTGAAGGTTCACTTGGGTCTACTTTCTGAATAACAAGAATGAAGTGTTGGACAAGTTTCTAGAATTCAAGGCTCATGTAGAACGAAAATCCAGAAAGGCCATCAAAGTACTCTGCATGGAAAATGGAAACATGGATGTGAACAAAAGACTTAAGGACTTTTGTAAACATGAGGGAATTGATCTTCAAACTCCACCAGCATTCAGTCCACATAAGACAGATGTTGCAGGATTGAGTATCCAAACTCTTAAGTCTATGGAAAGTTGCATGATTCATGCCAAGTCTCTAGATCCATCATTAGAAGTCGAAGCAATCTCTAGTGCCACTCACATTCTTAATCATTCTCCTCATCCAACCTTAGATGGAAAAACTCCTTTTGAGGCATGGTGCGGCAAAAAACCTATTGTGACACACCTCAGAGTCTTCGGTTGTCCTGCATGGGCAAAGGAATCTTCCAGGGGATGCAAGGCACAGACATCTCAGCCTTGTACCTTCATTGGTTATGAAGATAGTGTGAAGGCATACAGACTTCTAGATTCTGAGATACATCAGATATTTGTGGAGAAGGATGTACATTTTGAGGAAAGTTCACCTAGCTTGTCCTCTACTCTTCACACATCATACAGTGTGGATACTAATAGTGACACCAATGATAGTACTTCAATAGATTTAGACATGTGGGGTTCTATTGATAGATACAGTGGGAGGTCACTTCATCAGTTCAATCCACATGCATACATCACCATAGTGATAGGTCCAGCATATAGGTTCAATGATAGATTTGGGGGATAGTATTCATGATCTGCCTCTTCTTCTTGATGCAGAAATACCTTCTTCAGTTGCCATGAGGGTTCCATCTGACTCTCTTGCTCATTCTCTACATGATCAATCCTTAAAGGTTGAAGTGATTGTGGATACTTATGATCAGCAGTTACAATAGGGTTCTTCATCAGTTGCAGAGACAGATAGTTCTTTGGGACAAGTTCTTTAGCTAGTTAAGCATGTTTTAGAGACATCACTCATCCATGGGATTCTTTCCACACATAGTGGAAGTGTCTCATTTGTACCCTTGGCATTGTTTCTTCCTAAGGGGAGGAACAACATTTTGTAGTCTTGGATCAGCTTCTTCATTGGAGCAGTCATTGTTAGGCATTCTTCTTTGAGGGGGGGGGGGGAGCCCATCCTATCTCTCTTCCTCTTCTCATTATTCTCTTATGTATATACTAGATGTATGTCATAATGGGAGGGTCTTGATTACTCCATCCATCCATGCATCCTTCCTTATCTCTCTTTTTGGGGGAGGGTTTTTTCCATGAGGTTTTCCCTCTTTCCTTGCTTTATGGGAGATTGCATATCATTATGTACATGGGTACCTAGCATGGCCTAGTAGCCAAGACCCATACTATATTGCATCCTAGATTTTGTAACCTTAAGGGCATTCCCCTATGTTGCACTTAAGGGGGGGTGTTGGTGTAATTAAGTATTTACTTATTACACTTAATTAAGTTTTACTTAGGTTAATGCATTATTTAATTATTTTGCATTATTTTATTATTATTTTAGGTGAGACACTTAGGAGTTTGTGAACTCTCATTGAGTTATGCAACTCTAATTATGCACATGGTGTCTACAACATAGGAGTATACATCATTCACTGAGTTATCATGATGACAACACAGTTATCCGCACTCCTCATTTAGCACATGTTGTCTACACCATTGATTTGTGTGCTACACCATTGTAAGCTTATCCTCACATCATCACACTTAATCCCATGCTTAATGGAGGATAACTCATATCTGGTGGACATGTGCCTAGTTGTATGACATATCATGATGCTAACTTCTATGCATTCTAGAAGCTCTCCTAATGCTTTTATATTTAGGCGCTTCTAGTGTACTCTCATCTAGTTATTGAATGAATATCATCATTCTGATCATACTCTATCTATTTTGATCTACTATGTACTTGTGTTGAGTTCTTTAGTTTGTGGGTGAATTCTGGCCTAGGCCAAATTCTTATAGAATAAAAAGTAATCATATGAGTAGGATTGTGAATTAAGAAAGTTACAATCAGTATAAGGAGCAGTAAAGATTTATCTATCATAGCAAGGCGATCATTGTGCTTCAAAGGAATCTCAACTAGCAAATCAAAGTTATAGATCAGAGATTAGCCATTGGTTCATCATATCAAGTGTATCAGTTAAATCGTTTCACAAGGTAGAATTAACAGTCTTTTGCAAATCTCTTTACCAAGTGCATACTTCATTATATGTTTTGTAAATCCTTTAACAAGGTGGACCTAGTAATCCTTATTTCTCCTAATAGGGAAGATCATCAAAAGTGATCAATTGTAAGCCTTAACCAACCAACTTTATATTGTAGTACTAAATCTTGTGGGTATCATTCCCACCCTAGTTTTATTTTCTATTTGGAAGGTTTTTGGGTCACCATATCTTGTGTCAAACTATTATGAATGTTTTAATGCTTACAGTCTTTCATGCATGCAATCAAATTAGAATATAAGTGAAGTATTATTTAGTGTAATAAGATTAAGTTCTATTGGTTCTTAATTCACCCCTCCTCTCTCAATAACCTAGCCTATCCTATATGTCTAAAAATTGGTATCAAAGCTTTGTGGTTCTTAGAGAAGAATTTTAACAACTTGAGCAAAGATCGGACGCAATGGAGGTACATAGGCTAGATAAGGATATTGACAATGAAAATTTGGATTTGGAATTGGCTATTGGGAAACTAAAGAAAGAAAAGGAGCAATTTTTTCAATCCTTGATAAAAAAGAAAATATCTTGTAGTACAAATAAATGACAATCTCTACACTGAAGAAAGAATTAAAGATATCTATCCAGAGAGAAATCTAGATAAAGCTAATGAGGCAATCAAAGACCTATTGGAAAAGAATTACAATCTTCAAGAAGAAGTTAGAAATCTAAAAAGAGAAAGTTGGAAAAGGGAAATCTATCACATGAGGACAAGAGACACCACAAGAAGATGTTTTATTTATACAAAACTTAGACATCTTGCAAGGAACTATATGAACAAGTTAGAAGGATAGAAGATGAAAATAAAGCCAAAGCTAACAATATCAGAAAGTAGATGAGGCAACAATGGATTCCAAAATCTTCTAAGAATGTAAGTTTGAGTCTTGAAGTAAATGTCACTCAAGAATTGGGTGACTCGAGCATTTCAACTTGATGTCCCACAAGAATGACTAGGACTAAGACTCTAAAGCAAACCATCTTACATTAGTTCTAGCTAGCTAGAAGGAAAGATCCATATCAACATTTAAGATGTAAAAGGGATCACCAAGTTATTACAGAAAACTAAAAACCTTACCGAGCTAGGTCGGGTTGCAAGACCCTACCAAGAAAGGTCAGGATACACTAAAACATTGTGCACACACTGAGCTATGAATAACCCTACCAAGCATTAAGGTTGAATCAAGTAGAAGATAGTCTATCATTGAATGAGAAATCATACCAAGCATTTATGGAAATTTAAAAGTGAAAATTTTTTAAAAGGAAGGAAATTGAATTCATTTATCACCATGAATTTTTGAAGAGCTATTTGTAGAGGGTGATTTTTGTGCTTCCAAGCAATCTGTTTGTTCATCATTGATTTTTTTTGTTTTCATAAACCTTACTGAGCATGGCATCTTCTAGCAGCAAAAATAGGAAAGGATCTGAGATGTTGGTTCGAGGAGTTGGTTGGAAGGCACCAAACTCCAAGTTGAGTCTAGAAATTGTTGAAGTGCTTGACCTAACTGGAGCTTACTCATAGATTCCACCAAATTTTTTACTTGTTAATGATATTTGTTCACATTTTCAATGTCCAATACAAGACATTGGAACCCTAAAGATGGATGAGACTCTAACAAAGTTATGTGTGAATGGTGCATTGAAACCTAAGCATCAACATTTGGAGACCAATGGTTTAACACACATTCTGCATATGCCCCAAGACTTTCAGATAACATGGACAAGGTTTATTCTTAGCCATGTACATAATGGGCAGCTATGGTTGGAGTAGCATATTCAAATAACAAAGAAAATGATTCATCGAATCATAGGGCTCCCAGTGTTGAACAAAGAAAAGACTACAAAAACCCTAAGTTAGGTAGAACTAGAAAGAAAAACTCTTGCTAAGTGGGATGGAAGAGGTATGAAGATCAGAAATGCGACTACATAGAGTTGAAATTTGGAATTAATATGATAACTCATAAGATCTATAGCTCTAGGCATCTCAACAACATGTCATGTGAGGAAATCGATCTAGCTCTCAAGGTAGTGAAGAACAACATGTCCTTTGACCTTGTGGATATAATGCTAAATCAATTCAACAAGAACATGGAGAACATGAAAACTTTAAAGAACAATCTGTGTAAGTTTGGTTCACTCTTGACTTGTTTATTCTTCTTTGTGCAAAATTTTTTCCCTTCAAAAGGTTCAGTCATATGGAGAAAAGATGTACTAGTACTATATCATATTAATGAATATATAACAAAGATGGGTAAGAACTTTGTCAATATCATGGACAATTACTTTGATTTACTCAAGGAAAAGATGAACAACAAATATATAATTCCAAAGAAACTTGTAGAAGATTACAAGGATGATGTTTGTTTTATGGTAGATTGTGATGAAGTATACATTCAAGAAGTCAAACCTAGAGTGGTGTGGGTTAAGTCTCTAAGCTATGAGGTTAACATTGATGACACCAAGGATATAATTGAGGCACTTTTGAATGAACATGTGGATGCCAAGGCCACATTTTTTGGTACTTTTGATGAAGCCAAAGCTAGAATATAACTTGAAATCAACCATCCTCAAGTGGTCAGTAAAGGAAAGAAGAGGATAGCAAAGCTAAGGCAAGCAAGTTCTACTCTCCTATTGATAGAAGGAAAAGGATATGATATGGAAGAAGATGATGCAGAAGATGAAGCAAAAGAAAAAAAGTCTAAAGAAGATCAGCCTATAAGGAAGAAGGATAAGGTCATTATTACTCAACCCACCAAGTCATCTAGTGCAATATTCATAGGAAGAGCATCCAAATCAAGAAAGAAATTGAAATTAGGTGAGGAAGATGTTGATGAAATTATTTTCAAGAAACCTCCACCTATGTTTCAAGAAAAATTAAAAGAAATTCATATAGGATCTGGAATAGAAAATTTCAAATCTCTCAGATATGAAACTAGGAATGTAGATGAGAAGAAGCAAGTTAAAGACATGATAATGTCAAAACTAGGTAAATTGAAATACTCACCTAATCAACTTGCACAACAAATTCTCAATGAGCTTCTACAATAAATCAAGCCAAGATGAGAAAATGCTAAGAAAACTACAAAAGATATATTTGAACAGACTCTGAGGCAGCTCATATCAAGTCATAGTGAGAAAGAGGTGAAAGAATCCATGAAGAAAAATGAAGAAAAACTCGCTCTGAAATTCAACACATGCATGATATTGGTAAATGGCATTGAACATGTGGTGAAGATAGCTACAACTACATGGAAGAATATTTACAAACTTCATCAACTAGGTGATTTTGTTGTTCATGTTACTAACATAGATAATGAAGATGACAAAGAAGAAAATGACAATAATGAAGAAGGAGATATAGAAAAAGATGATGTAAATCTAGATGATAAGAAGCAAGAATAGGAAGCTATAGAGGAGAATCTCCCTAAGATTCAGAGTACTGAGGAACTGACCTAGAGAAGATTACATCAGTAGTGATGGCCTCATTTTCTCACTCTCCAAGAAAAGCTTTATTCCATGAAGCTCAGAGAAAGCTTCTACCGAGTTGGTTTTGTAACCAGTGCAACATAATGTACCCATCTAATCTCTGTATTTGTTCAGCTAAGTACCATATTGGTTGAAGTGATCAACACTTCACTAGAGCTTCCTCCATCATCAAATTTGGCTACACAACAACTAGGTATTTCTACTATTAGTGCAATATCTACTTTTGTTGCTAGATCTTCTATTTCTATTGTTGCTACAATTCCAAGTATGCTAATAGTAAGTACAAATATAGTTGAGAGCAAGCCTCAACTAAGTACTAAAGTTTCAAGAAAAGATAAGGGTAAAGAAGAAGATATTGATCTTGATGAGGATATAATCATTTTGAATTGGGATATCTCTACTATGAATCCTTGTCAAATGAACATCATATGTGAACTATTGCAAAAGAAAGCTAAGTAGAAGAAGCTTAGAGAAGAGAAAAGTAGAGAAAACCAAGTTCTTGAAGATGTAAAGAACATACTTATAGATGCACTAAGCACTAAGGTTGATAGCATATGACCTATTTTGGTTTAGTTAGCAAAATTTGTCCAAAAATTCAATGAAGATCTCAATGGACAAGAAAAGTTTTTATAGAGAGAAGAGAGGAAATTTGAGAACAAAGTATTGGATCAAGTGGCACTAAAAATTACAATAAATCAAATAGAATTGTATACTATTCTTAGCTCATTAGAAACCTCTACAAATAGTGTTACTACATTATTCAATAAGTTGTGTGATTCATCTATCTTCACCCAGGGAATCAAAGATAAACTATCTAAGATAGATTAAAACTTGAAGGCAAGTGCACACTAGTTGTCACTTGACCCAAGCCACAGTTCTAGTCACTATTCAAAGATCAAATTTTTGACTAATTTGTAAGCAAAATTATTAAGGGAAGAAGCCAAGATTAGGGACACACTTTTAGGCATCCAAGGCATGATTCTCACAAACATGGATGCATTGCAGAAAACATTACATGCCAAAACTCTCATCCATGACAATAACTTCTCCATAGCTAATCACATGATGCAGTTGTTAGTAGAAGTATAGATTGCACTTCATATAAAGGAAAATTGGGAAAAGATAATGGAATTGATTTTGAAGGTATATTCTAACTTCTTGTCACATTTTGGCATCACCATGTAGTATACACCTTTGGCATTTATGCCAAAAAGGGGGAGAAGATGTGATATATAAAGGGGAGAAGATGAGATAAGATATGATATAAAAGAGGGAGAAGACAAGATAGGAGATATATGTATATAGTGAGAAAAGTAAAATATGTGTATGGGAGAGTGGCATAATATTATACATATACACATATAGATAATCAGAAAATGTTCCTTACAAAAGAAATTCTGAAAAATCTAAAAAATAGAGTATGTTACCGAGTTGAAGACACATGATGGAGACTAAAGAATGTTTTGGACTTGACATTTTGAGAATTCAATTTTGTTTAATAAGTATTTTTGTCACTAATGCCAAGGGGGAGATTGTTGACATTATGGTCAAGTTTTTTTATTAGTGACTCACACTTAGTTAAATGGTTAGTAGCTATCGAGCTTATCTTGCAATTTACAGTGTTAACCAAGTTCTATAGTTGCTACCGAGTTCCAAAATCAGTATTTAGTTCATACCAAGCTCACAATGTTAGTGTTGACTGAGCCATGTAGTCTCAACTAAGTAATTTAGTTTATATGCTAAATTTACCAAGAAACTAGTACTGGCTGCGTTCTAACTACTTTGAAGTGATTAGTATGAACCGAGCTTCTACATCTACCAAGAGCATGATTATACTGAGTGTTGACAATGGTTGCCAAGTATCACCACCTCACCAAGTTTGTCTTCAGCACCTGAGTGCTAGTAGTTGAGCTGACTTTTTGTATTTTGGTGAAACTTATATTGTAGCTAACTTTGATGAATTGTAGTTTGGACTGATATATAAGTAATGTATTGTATCACATCCAAAAATAAGAATGTGAATAAAAAGAAATCATATGAGCAGTAGTGTGAATTAAGAAGGCTACAAGCAGTATAAGGAGAAAAAAAGATTTATCTATCATAGCAAGGCGATTAGTACACTTCAAAGGAATCTTAACCAGCAAATCAAAATTGTAGATTAGAGATTAGCCACTGGCTCATCCTAACAGATGTATCAGTTAAATCCTTTCACAAGGTGGACTTAAAAGTCTTTTAAAAATCTCTTTATCAAGTGCATACTTCATTGTATGTTTTGTAAATCCTTTAACAAGGTGGACCTAGCAGTCTTTATTGCTCCTAACAGGGTAGATCATCAAAAGTGATCAATTGTAAGCCTTAACTGGCCAACTTTATACTATAGTATTAAACCTTGTGGTCATCATCCCCATCTTAGTTTTACTTTCTATTTGGAAGTTTTCTAGGTCACCATATCTTGTATCAAATTGTTATGAAAGTTTTAATGCTTTTAGTCTTTCATGCATGCAATCAAATCAAAATATAAGTGAAGGATTATTTGGTGTAATAAGAGTAAGTTTTATTGGTTCCTAGTTCACCCCTCCCCTCTCAGTAACCTAGCCTATCCTATATTTCCAACATGATCAGCCTATTCAACCTCAACAACCTATCCCCCCACAACAGTCTATCCCCCTAGCAAGCTTCTATTCCACCCTAGCAGCATCCTATTCCATCTTAGAATAAATATTATTGCACTAACTAGGACATTCAAAGACTTCAGAAATCCTTGGTTACTGGTACATTCTCTTGCGTATACAATAGTATATGCTAGAGTATTTAACATGGACTGATTTACATTCGAGATGAGATTCATGGTGCTTCTCCTGATGCTACACACACCATATAGGGAGTCCTTGAGAGTAAGAGATGAGAAGTCTCTTCGGATCTTACTTTGTATGAGGCATATGTTGATGTTTGGTAGCTTCAATAAAATTTGAGACTAAATTGAAGTTACATACATACATACATACATACATACATACATACATATATATATACATACATACATACATATGTATGTAGATATATACATATATATGTATATGTATGTATGTATATATATATATATGTATATCTATATATGTATATACATATATGTGTATATGCATATATATACATATATATACATATACATATATAGATATACATATATATATATATATATACATACATATATATATACATACATACATATATATACATATATACATACATATATATATATGTGTGTGTGTGTGTGTGTATATGTATATATATATATGTATATATGTATATATGTATATATATATATTTATAAATGTATATGTATACATATATATATTTATATATCTATATGTATACATATATATATATATGTATATATATATATATTTATATATAGATATATAAATATATATATGTATACATATACATATATAAATATATATATGTATACATACACATATATATAGACAAATATATATATGTATATATATACATATATAAATATATATATATGTATATACATATACATATATACATACACACACACACACACACACACACATATTTGTGTGTGTAGTTAATTAAATAATAAATTATATATATATATGAAATATTATATATAATAACATTGTTATCATTTTAATGAATACATGAATATACATGTCCTATGAAGGGACATGTCTCCTCTTGATTTATTATCATATAAATAAGAGATTACTAGGAATTGGAAAACATATACTGATCATGGTAATGCAATTACATTTGAAGTGATCTTAGAAAAACCTTAACAATACAGGGCTTAGTGTCCAAAGAAACCCTAAGGAGGGAATGTTTCCTTCATTATGTAGATAAAAATTTTGTGAAGGGGTATCATGAGGTGCATTGACCCAGAGGGACTAGAGCTCTAACGCTTAACCAATACGAATTAAGCATCTAATCATTGAACCATCCAATGGCTCCTATTTTCTTGATCTTTCTACCAATATTAACCTACAAGACTCTTACCCCAACTTTCTTCCTAGGTATAGTTGGGTTGGTGTAGACTTAATCTCCCTTATTAAGGCACTAGTCCTACTAGCCTTTCCTTCCGTCAAAACCCTAACCCTTTCTTAGGATCTTTCTCTCTCACTTTCTTGGTTTCTACTAAAGTTTTAGATACCCTCCATATCCTTCTTGACCTATCCTAACACCTCTAGTCACATCAACAACCATTAAAACTCACTATCTTCAAATAGGGCTAATTAGGCCTATTTGCTTTAGGTTTAGTAACACTACTTTGTTCCATTTCTTCAAATTCTTCTAAATATCCCCATGAAATACCTCAGGATTCAAAAATCTATCACCTAGCACTTCTAGAATCCAAATTTACAGAACCACAAAACACCCACAACCCTGTTCACCCTCAAGCCCTAGTTTCTAGGCTATCTTTTAGGCCTCTAAACTAGTTTTCACCAAAAGACCTCTAGATCCTTTCAAACTTCAAATAAACCTTTCCAAACTCTTGTTCTATCAAGGTACCTCCTAGCGATTATAAATATTCCATTGGATTGGCCTCATGTGATCATGGGTGTGCTCTGCAACAACATCTTCACACTATCTTAGCTCACCTACTCCCAGTAGTAAGCCTAGGGCATCACTTCATAACTTGAAAATGAGATATAAAAATAAAAATGAAAGAAAAAACCATATGTACAGAGTCTAACCTATCATCCCAAAAGGTTTCAAACATTTTCCACAATGGATGATCAAGTTAGAGCCATTAATGTGACAACAATCTTATGAATGGAAACCATAGACCAGTCACCAATAAAACTTCCACAACTCACCAACCTTGTAACTTCAAACTAAGTTTTTATATTCAAAAGAAATATGAAATACTACTCTACAAAATCCAGAAGTCAAATGATCTATCCCAATCGGTACATAGTCATACTAGGACATTAAACTTTGCAAATACCATGACAAATAAAGTAAATTATCCATACAATAGGTTCGCACATGTCTAATATGACTGAAAACATTCTAACCTCCCAAAATATTCTTCTCATTCTTGAATACCTGAGCATGGGTGGTTACAACTTCCCAAACTATCATTTACAACTTTTTGCAAAAATTGATTAAGTTGTTCAAGCAATTTTTTGAGCAACTTTGCAACTTTTAAGCAATTTTTACTCTTTACATCTTTTGATCAAATGGGTTAAAGGACTATTATAAGACCTTAGTTAGGATTCCTAGGACCTATTAGTTACCCAAATATTTTGGTTTCCCATCCTTAGAAACTTTTAACATATTGAGTAAATTTTGACAACTCTAGGACCTAATGAGCAATTTTGGCTCTTTTACAAACATATTGGGACTAGTTGAATTCCAAGGACCATTGCAACTTAATAAATATACACATCCTCTTAGCTCACCATTAATAACTCAAAAAACCAAAAATAAGGGGGTGCCCTGCATCGTGCATAGATCCACATATGGCTGCATTGATATACCCACACTTCCTTGTTGCTTATGTCATTATCCAAACATTGACCAAATTCCACTCTATTTTGCACAACTAATTTTTGTCGAGGTTTGATCAAGAAGGCTAGTGAATTATTCTAATGTACCATTACATTTAGGACAGGGGTATAGTATACTATTTGATAGGGATGTT
This sequence comes from Cupressus sempervirens, assembly GCA_028749045.1. Lineage (NCBI taxonomy): Eukaryota > Viridiplantae > Streptophyta > Pinopsida > Cupressales > Cupressaceae > Cupressus > Cupressus sempervirens. The sequence continues at coordinate 835,078,457 of CM053793.1, forward strand.
TTTTGGTAGGAGGGTCATTATGCACTAACACACAGGGCGATTATCAAAGAGAGGGTACTTGTCATTGTCCATATAGTCATTCCCTCAGTCGATGAGGCTATGCATAGTACCCATGTTGTAGGTGAGCCTCTATAAAGTTTTAGCAAACTCATACATCTATTCCAAGGATGAGATGCATTGTATAAAAATGTTAGAAGAAAAATAAGTAATAGGTAAGATCAAACTAAATAATAAGAAATCCTACTCATTCTTTTCATTAAGAATGATCCTTCTTCTAATTATCATACAATTGGCTTAGGATCTTATATTATATTTGATGAAGATCACCCTATGCCAAGGGTTACTATGAGAATTCTAGTGTCATGTTCCTTCTTAACACCACATCAAAATCCTCGTTACATATTGCTAACTTATTTATACTCTATCCCATTTAAATGCTCCTACCATAGACATTTTTGCTTATGCCTTGCGACATTTATTCAACCAAATATTTTTCTCATATAGTGGGGGATCGTGTATAAAACTATACATATATTTTAATGGGATGCCTAGAGGAACTGGAATATTAAAGCATTTAAGAAAAGTTTTTTCTAAATACTAACTTGTTTGTTAAAAAAAGTGTTTACACCATGATTTGAGATGTATATAATATGATGCCTAGAAGAATTTGTAAACAATATCAACTATATATTGAAGAATAACAACTCCATTTTCTTTTCAAACAGTTGCATGTACATTGTCATTGGTTTGTACATTTACATCTAGATATGTATCGTAGATACTGTAATCCTAATTTACACAATTGAGATATACTTTGATTGCATGATTGTCTTATGTGTACAAAGATAAGTTTTTGGCCAAATCATATTCATGTGTGGTAAGGGATTTCACTAAAGTTTTTTCACATATAGTGAGGGACTATGCATATAGCAGTTTCCCTTCCTTACATATGATCCCTTTGTACTCTCTTTCATAGTGGTTATCCACTTTCCCTATGTGCTATTTTTTTGAGTTTTCCATGATATTAATTATCTAATATGTTATTCCCTGACAAATACTTTAACTGGATTATTCAGATAATGTACAATAGTCTTACACCAAGAAAGAAGGAAATTAGTGTTGGTAAAAGATTCTAGCCTTGGGTCATGAAAAAAGGTGGAAGCAAAAGAAATGAGGGAAGTTATCCACTTTTCCCTATGTGTTGTTTTTTTTAATTTTTTCATGGTATTAATTATTCAATATGTTGCTCCCCAATTAAGACATAAACTGGATTGTTTGGACAATCTAGCAGTCTTACACTAGGAAAGAAGAAATCAGTATTGGTAAAGATTCCAACCTTGTGTCATTGAAAAAAGTGGAAGAAATAGGTATGAGGGAAATTAGACACCAAGAGGAAACATATGGTAATAGGTTAATTGCCATGTTCTGTTGCATGTTCTCTAGCTATCATAGGGGTGATAGTGTCGTGGATGATATTTTCTTCTAGTAGAGTGATTCTGCCCTTTCTATACATTATATCTATTACAGAATTATGTCACCATAGTCGTGTTCATTTTATCCTAAGTTGCACACTAGAAATAGAGAAGCTGGTCATCTAAGAATTCATACCAAACATGAGCCTTGATAGGCATTTGGTTGTGGCTACATTGTTAACTGTTTGAATCGTAGAAGAACAAGGTGAACACACATTTCATAAATATTTTCTTGGGTGTGAGAATCAAATTAGGAAACCATTATAGTTTAGTTTGTAAGTTTTTCCCCCTCTTTAGTTATATTAGATTCTTGCATAAGAGGAAACTATTATAAGTATTAAGTTTAAAGTCTACTCAATTAGAGTGAAGATAAATTCATAATTTAGTGATGCTTACAATTTTTTTTATTTAATAGTATGTATAGTACCAAAAATCAAGTGTTGAATCCAAATTGAATCCAAGTATAGATAGATCTACAAACTACAAATTCTTCACCTTCATGTTTGTTCAATTTTGAAAATTTGTTTGCATGAATAATAATCAATCTAATAAAAATTTGATTAATTAAATGAAATGGTGTATATTTTTCATTTATTTTTCCCACAATTTTTTTCTTTCTTGAGCACTAGAAATATGAGTTTTCAATTCAAGTGGATTTTTGAATGAGTTTAAAGTACATATGATTTTTTTGGTGTTATTTCAAACACATTTTTCTATTAATAGAGAATACACACTGCTTTGCAACTAACTTAGCAAAGATTTTGTATAGATTTGGGTACAAATCTCTCATTTACTTTGTAAAACTGCTCAAAGATGTCTTTCTTATGATAAAACAAATAAGTCTAAATAAATGATAAGAAATTATACAAAATAACTTTTACTATAGAAAAAGAGAAATAAAATAGAAGCAAGTTGTAAATTTGTAGCTCTAAATATAATTGATTTTATCGATTGATTAAATGTAAGTAGAATGCCTCTATTTATAGACAATTTTGAGCATCCATACATGGGGAGAAGTCTCTAGATTTCTTGTATGTGGAGATGGAGTCCACCATTCTATGCTCAATTGTTAGCAAGTTTGTAGGGAAAATTTTTAATAGATTAATGTGGTCAAAGTTAACACTGCAATTCATGTATAACTCCATGTATATGTGGGAGGAGATGAATTTAATATTGCCAACACTCTCTTTATAAACACTTACCCATTTTGGTTTGTCACCTTGAATGTTTAGGATAAGAATTCAAAATAGTTTGATTGTGAGGAGGAGTTTTTTTATCTACCCTAAATGAACATTCTTGGGATTTTAATAGGCCTTTATGAAGTGTAGTTTTTCCTATGGCATGCAACTGACGTCGATATTTCTATTTGTTATAGAGCCTTGGAATGAAAAGTGTATTGTTTGGTTTCTATCATTATTTAATATCATTCTTATAATTTTTCTCATGTGTAGATTGTATTAAAGGAATTGAAGCCCAACGTGTTCTAGGATATTAGTTGTTTAAGAAAGGAAAACATACCAAAGTCTCTTATCCATTAGAAGGACACCATGTAGATGTGGCTAGGTAAATTGGAATTAAAATGTTTAATTCATAATTAAATTCAAACAAAAACTATATATATGTAGTCTTTGCTTGAATTTAACTTTCCTCATTTTCTTATGTTCTATTGCCTCTCTCATTTTTTCATCACATGCAAGTTATCATAATTTCTTGAGTCCTTAATGTTAGAGAATTTATCATATGATTTTTTTGGGGTTGTTGTATTCAAATCTAAACCCCAAATCAAGCCCTATTATTATAATTTTTTTGAAGATATTGAAATAATATTATTGGAAATACAATAGGGAAGTAAACTTTGAGAGGGGGTGAATCAACACTTAAAACTTTCAACCTCAAAAGCTATTCACCACACATCCATCTCACAATCTATGCATATAAATTGAAATACCAAATTAAGCATGTACATCCATAGCATGAAAGTAAAATATTCAACACATGTATGATACAAGATATTTGGCTACTCAGAAACCCTCCAAGGAGAAGGTAAAATTGGGGTGGGGATGAAACCCACAAATTTTTAGTACTGCAATAATAAAGTGTATCCAATGAAGGTTACAATGTTTGATCATGAAACATGATCTACCCTATGAAAGTTTTTCCTTGTTAAAGGCTTACAAGATTGTTAAATCTTTCCCTATTAAAGGATTTAAACACCTTGCTAAAAGTATGCCTGGTAAAAGGACTTTAACTTACAATGAAGTAAGCACCCTGTTGAAGGATTTACAACAACCTATCAAGACTACTCTGTTAAGAGATTTAACTAATTTTCCTGTTAGAATGTCTCAGCACTGATCCATTAGTTAACACTCTATTTCTTGATGTCAGATCACCTCTATCCTAATGTATACTTGATCCTTTCTAATCAGATGTATCTTTGTTGTCTTTTTATTCCTTTCATTTGTTCTCCTTTAATTGATTTTGGAATGTAACTCAAATCATAACACCTTAATCACCATGGTTACTTTGTTTGTGCATGCAAACTCTCTTCAATTCTCCTTAAACATTCAAAAAAAGTTTAGGGTTTATCCTCCTTAAGAAAACCTAGGTGACTTAGGGTTAGGTATGAATCAATGATAGTGATTCACCCATATTGCCACTTAAACCTTCCTTTTTTTTTTTGGATGCATTTAATGCATAAGGATTCACTACTAAGATTCATCCTTATCATCAAAGATCATAAAACAATCCTTAGGTCAGCCCAAAAATGGTTTACATAGAATTTTTTGCCATTACAAACATCTATGTCAAAACTTTGTAATTCGGCACTTGAAGTCCCTAATACTCGACATTAACTACAACTTCAATGTTGTAACTCGACCTCTGAATGACTCAGCATCCACTGATCACTTGGCATCTGAAAAGCTCAGCACATACCATCTGCTTGATACTTGAGTGACTTGACACTTAGTAGTTACTCAACTCATACTAAATATTTGTCGCTTGGCATATACTACCTGACAACTTTATGCTCGACATGTATTAGTTGTTCGACATGAACTAAGTAAATGGCTTAAGTATATTGTCACTCATATGTCAAAACCAATATGAGATTAACAATAAGCATAAGTACAATAGGTTTAAATTTCTTCCACCAACAAATTTATTTATATTTGGTATGTTTAAATTGCACTAAGGTGTTAAGTTTACAAAGTCAAGAATCCATTTGATTAGATGAAGTTGATCTCTCTTCATGAAGTTTAGGCTTGGTACATTTAAAATTCTAAGTTTCCATGTGTATTTTTTACATTAAAAATTAAATTATTTAGATTCTTTAAATAGATCGTGAACTATTTCATTTACATTGTTGAATTGATTGCAATCATTTATTTAATTGTAAAATATATATTTAAAGCTATTTTAATTAATTATATTGACATCCCTTTTATTTATTATGGAAAAAGAACTTAGTAATTTAGATTATATTCTTAAATGAGATTAGATTTGTTATTAGTTGGAATAAGTAATTTTATTTAATTTTTTAATTGAATTTTGATTAATTTAATTTCACTTTAGATTTTATATTAGACCATGTGCTTTATTTCTCTAATTAAGATATATTTTTTTCCAATGAGTTTGGTTTACTTTAATAGCCACATATATTACTTTTTTTGTTTTATTTCAAATTGACATTATTGTCCTAAAAATAAATTAATTTAAAGTTCAAAATTGATATTATTAAGACAACTTCTCATTTTAAAGAACTAATGTTTATGAAAATTATCTTATAGTTTGACCTAAAAATTTAATCACATATGAAATCAAAATATAAAATTGACAGTATTAAGATAACTTTTAATTTTTAAAAAAACTAGTTTCTATGAAAGTATCTTATAGTTTAGCCTTGCTAGTTTTATTTAAATTTAGAATTCGAATTGATTCAAAATCTATTTTATTTATATACTCGATAATACATTTCATTTGCATATTTTTAATGTGCATGTTTCAATTTAATTTTAGATTTGCATGTTTCATATTAGTTTTAGATTTGAATATTTCAAAATACTTTAGGTTTGCATGTTTTAGATTTGTATGTTTCATAATAGTTTTATGTTTGCATGTTTTAAAATATTTATATTTTCATGTTTCATAATAGTTTTATGTTTGCATGTTTTAAAATATTTATATTTTCATGTTTCATAATTAAATTTTATCACTAATGTGGATGGCAAGGTCGCATTATCAATAAAATTTATATTTTGTTAAAGTTAATGATTAATTTAAAATAAAAAATGTTATATTCAGTTTATATTTTGTCATTATCTAATTAGATTATGTATGTGTTTTCTTTAAATATTTTTTTATAGTATATATAGATTTTTATTAATATTTATGTTTGTAATGTTTGAAAAGTGGAAGGCAATGCCACCATATTTCAAATATTACAATCTAACGATTTCGTTTGAAATAGTTTAGATTTTTATTTATGTTATTTTGAACATTATTCATGTGAAATAATTTGTGTTAATTACTAATACTTTTTTATTCTGATTATTTCTATATGTTGACGTTTGTTTATAAGTTTGCAAGTTACTATTTGAGTTATGGATGCCTCAAATGGAGAATCAAACATTATTTGATACTAGTCCGACTACTTCAATGACCTCAAATGATTTCTTTGAGACCAATTTTGGAAAATGCCTAAAAATAATTAAAGAGTCATGCACAACTATAATTAAAGTTGTGGAGAACACAATATTTCCAATTGACTATGTGCAGGAAATGGAAGTAGTGCATATGAAAGATACATAAAAATTCATACGCAACACAGATGTGCAAAAGTGGATGGGTTTCCCTCAAGGATGAAAGAAGAATTTTTCAATAATTGTTCAAATAAGTGTTACAAAAGAATCCTAATCATTGAAGAATGTGACATGTATTTACACCATTACGAATTTTTTTTTGTATATAGTCTAGTTTTGTCTCCGGTTTTAGAATTTTACTTCTAATTAGTTGTATTATAAATTTTGTTTCCCCATTGTTCTATGTAACTTTCATGAAGAAGAGAATAAGGAAAAGTAAATTTATTGTTGTACAAAATTTTCTTTAATGGGTGTGGCTACTAAATATGTTAATTAAGATATACAATCACAAGTCTAAATAGATGTCCTTAATGATAGGCATATTTATTGATTAAAATTTGTAATCATTGTAATAAAACATGCATTAGAATTATTAAAAATTTAACAATATATAATGTTCTCACATAATCATGGAGAAATAATTTCCATAAAATTGATTCTTATCTATTCTTTCACACTTTTTACATTATCTAAATAGTTGTGCTAGGACTTATGATTTTCCTTTCATGAACAAGACACAATTAGAAATTTTCCACTATTAGAGTCATTTGTATAACATATATCCCAAATTTGACCATAGTTGTACTCCAAATTTACTCCAACAGTACACCTAAATATCATACTTCCCCTAACCATGTCCCTTATTTTAGTGTAACATTTAACCACTTATTAACCCTAACCATAACACCAAGTCTCATATAAATCAAATTGTAAGTTATTTGGATCCTAACTCTAACTCTTAGTCTATATATGAAAGTACTAAGAATTTAGTAAATTATATACCTTAACCTAACCCTATATGTACTAGTGACTAGAAATAATATTATACTTTTTATAAGTGAGAATATATATATATATATATAAAGAGAGAGAGAGAGAGAGAGAGAGAGAGAGAGAGAGAGAGAGAGAGAGAGACGGGGGGGGGTAGCATATCTAGAGAGGGAGCTCATATTATGTTTATTATAGAGACATGTTTTCAATAGAAAGAGAGATATTAGAGATAAGGAAAGAGATAGTCATATAATGGTTTATCTAGAGAGAGAGATTAGGGGTGTCTCTAGAGAGAAATAGATTAGGGGGTATATCTAAAGAGAGATAAGGGGATGTGTCTAGAGAGAAGGGAGAGAGAAGGAGAGAGATTGGGGGTATATCTAGAGAGTAGGGTGAGAGAGATAAGGGGGTGTATCTAGATATTAGAGAGGGATTAGGGTGCATATCTAGAGACTAGAGAGAGATATTAGAGGGTGCATTTAGAGAGTGTGGGGGAGATATATTACTAGGTATAGAGAGAGAGAGAGAAGGTGGGGGGGGGGGATTACATTATTAAAGAAGTTAATAACTTGTATCACAATAACACTAATCATGGGCATTATAATAGAAAAAACCCAAATAAAAATTTAACCTAACAATTACCCTAACACTAAGCTAAAGTTTAATAATAGCAATAAGATTAGCTATAGTATAATTAGTAGCCCAAAAAAAAACTTAACTTTAATAATAATACAAACCCCAACTCTAACTCTAACTCTAACTCTAACCCAAATCTTAATTCTAATTCTAACCCTAACCCTACCCCTAAGCCTAACCCTAACTCTAACTCTAAATCTTTTTCTAATTCTACCCCTAACCCTAACCTTTATCCTTTATAACCTTAACTCTAATCCTAACCCTAATTTTAGCCCTAGCCCTAGCCCTAACCCTTACTATAACTAATCCTAACTCTAATTCTAACTCTAACTCTAATTTAAACCATAACCCTAACCCTCATTTTAACCCATATTCTAACTCTAACCCTAATTCTAACTCTAACTCTAACTATAACTATAACCTAGAAACCCTAAACTGACCCCTAATTCTAACCCTAACTCTAACTCTAACTCTAACCCTGCCCCTAATCCTAACCTTAACACTATATATACCACTAATCCTAACCCTAACACTATATGAAACTCTAACTCTAACTCTAACCCTAATAAAAATCCTAACCCCAACCCTAATTCTAACCTTAACTCTAATTGTAACCCTAAATCTAACCCTAACCCTAACCCTAAATATAACCCTAACTCTAGCCCTAACCCTAAATCTAACCCTAACCCCAACTCTATCTCCAACTCTAACTCTAACTTGATCCCTAACTCTAACTCTAATTATAACCCCAACCCTAACCCTTACTCTAGCCTCAATTCTAGCCCCAATTCTAACCCTATCTGTAACTATAACTCTAACACTAGTATTAACACTGACACTAACACCAACACTAATAATAACACTAATTATAACCCTAAGCCTAACTCTAACTATAACCCTAGTGTTTGTAATCACCTAAAAATGGTCATCTAGACTATTAGCTCCCTTTTCAACATTTTGGCTAAATTAATTTAATCACTTACCTAAGCCAAATTGCTAATAATCAATTTATTTGATTATAACCTATAGTTTGACTATGCTATCCTAAGTTCATTATTTGATTAAAAGAACATGTCCCCTTTTAATTAAATAAAAGACCCCATTCTTCTATCCCACTTAAAGTGCACACATAAAGTCCTTTTTCTATTTTGAAATTAAAAGAAAAGGCTTTGTGACTTTTGTCTTATATGGCAAGTCAACTTATATTCTATTGGTTGACTTGTGTGTGCACATGGATCACTCCTCTTTTTTAATTCCACCGTTGATCATCCACCATCTTCATCTTGATCTCTACTGTCCATACATCTTTAAAAGGGAGAGAGCTTTCCCCCTCAATCAATCTTCATTTTGAATATTGTTATGCTGCAGGTTTTCTAACAGGTTTTTTTGGAGCTTTGTCGAGAACATCTATTTCTTGTCTACATTCTCTCATACCATAGCATTTTAGCTTAGATTCATGTTGCATGTTAGTTTAGCTTCTATTTTGCAATAATCTATCTCACATAGCTTAATATTTGGATTGTAACACTCTCATCCATGCTTAGAATAGCTGCACTTTTCATATTCATTCTAGCTTAATCTTTAGTTGCATTGCATTCTTGAGAAACTCCTTGGGAAATTTGCATTCTTGCATCTTGTCTTTGGAACCTCCCATTGCATGGTTTACTAGCAAGAAGAGTATCTCTAAGGCTCATCTAAGAGATTTCTTATTCTTGAAATATACTCTCTTGCACTCCATGGATAGGGAGCTCTAAGCCGGCATCCAAGCATTCCTAACTCATGGAATCGTTTGGATAGAATGGTTTAGAGTGCGACACTTTCGAGTGTACATTTTTGGCACCCACCATGGGGCTTGAATTAAGTTTCTAGCTCCATTTTCTTTTATTTTTTATCTCTAATTTTTTACAGCAGCAAATTGGATCTAATCAAATACTTTTGTAGAATTATCACTTTGGTTTTAAGGCCAACCCATAAGTAGATTGGTTTGAAGGCCAAAAACTTAGTTGGTTTAAAGATTTGATCATATCTTTTAAACCGCTTAGAGTTTGGTTTTGAAATTGTTTTTACAAGTTGGATATGTGCTCAAAATGTCTCAGTCCGATTTTTAGAGAATTTTGATGCAATTTTCCGGAGTTATGATTTTTTCTTTGTTTTTCATAAAAAGCCATTTGTGATCGCAAATCAACGAATTCTTCAAAAAAACTTATATTTTCAAAAAGGGTTTTTAATTTTAATTGGGGTTCTTTCTTTGTGTTTTGAATTTTGAGGTCGTATTAAGGACCCAAAACTCGATTTGATAAATTTGGCCTATTTTGACAAAATCAATCTTTAGAGCGCAAATGAAGAGATTTTTTTAAATTTCTTGAATTTTTGGAAATTTCTCTGATTTTTAATAGGGGTCTCTTCTTTTTATTTTTATTTTTGGATACGAAATCATAGCAAACAAGTCCAATCTAGTTGACTAGGTCAAAATCAAAGAGTAAAAATGAGAGCATTTATGATTAACTTGCACTTTCTTTGCATGCACTTGGTTGGAAGATAAATTGGATTTTTGAGGCAACTCACCACTTTTTATTTTAGATTTTTATGTTATTTCACACTAACTTTTGGTGCTAACAAGTTGTGATTACAAGTTGCCATCGTTATGAAATAAAATTGAAACATTGCATAAAAAGAACGCATACCAAAGCTTCAAATGCACAAGGGCTACTAACAATTGTTTGCAGGGCTGCCCAAAGCATAGAAACTCAAAAAATTTTGCTTTTTTGTTTTCATGTGTGGCATTGAATAATTGTTCATTTTCCATAGGCACATAAAACTTGTGATTGGAGTCTTTTGGTAATAGGAGAGTATGCTCTTCACCCTTGTGGTGAATCAGAAATCTTGACTTGCCATTTGGTTTCAAAAGCAAGGGGTAACTAAATCTTCTTGGTGTGTTTGGGATAAAATGATTGGAATAGGAGAGTATGCTCTTCACCCTTGTGGTGAACCAGAAATCTTGACTTTCAAAAGTTGATCCACTTTGTGTAGTTAGAATCCTTTAGAGGGCCTGCTCTCGGACAACCTGAGAGGAACGACCCAAGTGGGGACAAGCAAATTACCCAGCTCTTCCAACCCACTATAAAACCAAGGATATCAAGGACACAAAACCTTGGTAGACGTAGTGTTTATCTTCACCTAGTGTGATCACTTATGAGATTTTGACCATAGGGAGATCACTAGGCAAGAATGCTTAAGGTACTCTTGTGGTTGCAAGATCGGTTACTCATCACAAGGTGAGGTGTCTCATAATTGGGAGAAAGAGGAACACTATGAACGGAAGTCCTATCTAAACACCCTAAGTTAGTAACTACTTTTTTTAGCCGCTCAACTTCTTGGTGCAAGGATCGATCCTAGTGGACTACCCGGATCACCCCAAGATTTTACACTCACCATATGTGTTCCCTTAGTTGTGCTTATGGCACTTCTATGACAAAGCCAATATCTCTTGTGGGAAACCACTTGGTGTGAGGCAAAGGAGCATCAAGTGTGGGCCAAGTTGTTGAGTAATGAACCATGACTTCTAGGTAGATATTGCTTGATGTGTTCTTGAATGTGCTAGACCTGTGAAAATCTTTGGAACATACACATGATGATAGTTATACGGATTTCTTTTAAGACCTCACATATGCTTGTATCATGCAAGGTTTCTTTGTCCCTTTCTTTATTGTTTGAAGACTACTCCATGTGTCACTATCTTGCTTGGAAAGAATTTCTTTTGAACATCAAACTTGCTATGCTATCAATTATTGTCAAACTTTGTCAACCAAGTCAAAATTTCAAGTGCAAACATTTTCTTATGTTGCTTGCTAAGGGGAGTCTCATCATTTGATTTTTATTTTATATGTCTCTAGTTCTTGAACATGCTTAAAGTGACTTTTTGGTCTTGGTGCTCTTGGTCTTTCTATCTTCATGGTCTATGTCCACTTGCTAGTTATCTTTTTGTTGAAATGATTGCCTTGATTTCTTGACTACACTCTTGGGTTAGAGAGTTGTTCACTTGTCACCCTGCTTGCTCTATCTATTTGGCTATTTGGGCATCTTGCCTAGCTATTGACTTGAGTCATTCATTTCGTAAGTTTCTTGGACATATTTTTTGGAAAGTCACTTTAATCTCTCTCTGCTATCTTGGCAAGTGAACACTCTACCTCCTATAGTTTCAACATCAAGTTTTTTTCTAGGCTCTTTTATGCTTGGCTTTGCATCTAAAACTATGGGATCTAAACCTTGTGCTACCAAACTTCAACCAAATCTAGATGATCATGATATCCTCCATGTCACTAAAGAGTTTCAAGATCTATATGCACAATATGAATAACTAGAAGAGACAAATGATCTTTCTTACCTTCATCTCTCTAAGCGCATGATAGAAATGAAGTCTAAACTTGAGAAAAGGTTGGAGGAGAAGATTGCATCATTACATGAATCTTCTTTAAGATCTTTACATGCATGTGAGTCACCTTCTTTGAGGTCATCCTCTTCTTCTAGGTCTACATGCTCTACTTTAAGACATCAAATGTCTTCTTCTTCTAGATCTAAAGACCTCTTTAGAGAACAAGCAAGTGATACCTCCTTTGAGCCTATGCTAAAATTTCATGATGGACCTATCTTTGACCAAGATAATGATGAAGACATGAGTGCATGCTATTCACTTGAGAAACAAAAAGAAGATCCTAGACATATTTTTGAGAGGACTTTTACTCCATTGGAACATTCTTATGATGACATTTTGCAAACACTTCTTGAAACTAAGCTCATCATGTTGCCTAAGTCTAGCTCCTATGGAAATCCTTTCTTGGATGCTTATTGTGCTTATCATCAATCTAATGACCATTCTACTTCTGATTTTATAGAGCTGAAACATAAAATCCAAGATCTCATTGATGATGAGATTGTTGATCTTGGAACTTCTTGTGACTCATGTGCTGAGGATACTTCTCTTGAGCAAGATTACATTGATTAACCTATGTCTAGTAGTGGCTCCATTACATCTTCCACTTCTTCCAACCCTCATGCATCTCCCAACACTTCAAAGCTTTCCAACATGCCTCTATCAAAAAAGGAACCTAATGCTTTCCACATAGACTACGTGTATCCTCAAGGGCTACCTCTAAAAGAAACTCAAGCTAACCTTCACTTGGCTTCAAACCTTTTCCATGCTACTAATCCTAAAAATCCTCAACCTTCATGCACTACTATGCCTAATCCAAGCACTACTCCATTCACTCTTCATTCTCCCTTGTCCTTAGAAGTGGCTTCATGTCAAGAGGGCTCTCAAAATGAAAAAGCTATAAATGTTAAGAAAGATCAAGATCAAGCACCCTTTCATCTCCTTCAAAATGTCACTCCTCCATATCCTATGTCTTATCCACCTCCTAAGTATGATGAAGATACCACTTCCATTATCTCCCTTGAGCTTACTGAAAATTATGAGAAAAGTTCTCTTCATATGCTATCCAAGGCTACTTGTCAAGATCCAAGCATCCCCTCATGTTCTTCTTCTCCACATCCACTTCAAAATTGTGCTCAAGCTTCAAGTGCTTCTATTAAAAATGTTGTTCCTATCAAAGGTACTCATGAGTCTATTGATGGCTTTGACCATGTTGCTTACTCTAAAGATGTTGATATCCCTTCCCACTATCCCTTTGCATCTTCAAAATCTATCCTTGGTCCTTATCCATCTAAGCTACATCATTCAAACCTTCCATCCATATTGGGGCCTTATGTTCCTCCATCTCCTACATTCACTCATAGCTCATTCCCTAGCTCTCCCACCATACCTCAAGATCAACAAAGACACTCATCCTTGATGACTTTTCACCCATCTATACATCTAAACCAATCATACCATCCTTATTCATCCACAAATCCCAAGTCCTTTGGAAGTGAGAATAAACATAAGAATCCATTGAAAAATGAAGATCACTATGTCCCATCTAATCGACATGTGAATGCTAAGAAGGAAAATGCACAAAAGAGACTACAAAGGTCCACTATTAAGAGAGCTAAATCAAAGAAAATGTGGGTTCCTAAATCCATCATTGAAGAAATGCACTCTCAAGCACCCAAAGAACAAGGAAAATCTAAAGCTATGTGGATTCCCAAGTCTCTTTTAAAAGACTTGAATATTGAAAATACTTCAAAGTTGACATTCAAGCTTCCAAAGGCTTCCATTCTATCTTCTTCCAAAAATCTTCCTAAAATTATTCCAAAGCCTTCCACTCCACTTTTTTTCCAAATCTCTTCTACCACCTCATACATCTAATCCTCAATCTATTTCATCCATGATTCCTCCATTGTTCCAATACCCTTCAAGGTGTGTGTCAATGTTGATCTTGTCCAATATTTCAGCTACCCTCATGAAATCCTCTAAAGCTTACACTTACTTTCTATACATGAACTCTTATCCTTAATATATTCTTCCTACTACCATTTCTCTTTCATCACCCTATCAACATCTTTGAGCATACCTTTCTACGGTCTTGTCTTATCATGACTTATCTTTTCTATAGGAGCATTATCTACATTCAAACAGCTTTAGCTCTTTCTAAAAATTCAAAAAAAATGAAAAAATGAAAAAAATGAAAATGTGCCTTAGTGAAAACCACATCTTGTGGCACCTTGGTAGCAAAAGTAAAGAGAAATAAATTTATCCTATGGTGAAAACTACTTCTTGTGGCACCTTAGATAAGTACCATGATAAAAACCTGGCAAACAGGCATCATGCATAATTCTTCCATCATCCATCTATCCCCTCTTCTCTCTTTGATCTTGACAATGTTGAGCTATCTTTGCATATTGGCTATCTTATCCACGAGATTTTCTATTGTGCTCTCCCATTCACTCATAGCCTCTATCTTGAGCTTTATTTTTATTGCTCTATCCCATCACTATCCTATCTAGTTGACCCTTGAGTCTTGATCATAATAAATGAAACATGGTTCTCATAGGTCTCTTGACATGGCTACTCTTTTGGACTACACACTTCATGCTATCTCACTTGTTGGCTTTGTTTCTTATCCTACATGCTATCTTTCTCATTACTTCCATTGCTTATCCAAAATATGCTTCATATGACTATTTCACCTCTTTCCCTAGCTTGGGTACTCTTGAGGAGTCAGTCCTTGAGGATCACTTTCACTTGATTCATACTCTTTTTTCATCCATCTTTGCTTATCCACTGGCTCGTTGCTCCATTATATCCTATACCTTGCTAGACATTGGGAGAAAATGATGTGATCTTGCTTGAGAACTAGTGATCTCTAAATTATTCTAAAAAATCCAAAAACTCACATATGATCTTGAAAAAAATCCTAAAAATCAGAAAATGTCTTGAAAAAAAGATCTTCTTAGTGAAAACCTAGCAATAGGCACTTTGATGTATCACCAAAAAAATAAAAAATACAAAAATACAAAAAAATTGAAAAAATTCCTAAAAAAATCTGTCAAGTGGTGAAAACCTGGAAACAGGCACTACTTGAAACCCTTGCACCTATGTCTATCAGTCTCAATCACCTACTTTGCTACACATTTCTTGGCTTGGAATTGTTTCTTGTCCTCGTCTTAGGGGCATAGCTACTTAGCCTATTGAGGTATTCTTGTGCAGTAGGGTTTCTTTGACGACTCACAAAATAGTGTTTCTCAACACTTCCCCCACTTTGACATCAAGTGTTTTTCAACACTTTACAGATAGTTTACCTATGGTCTCTGATGTCGTGATTTTTCTCACTATCAGAATCAAGTCTTGAAGAAATGGCCAAGTGACTTACAAACACGGGCTTTAACACTTAAACAACTAAGCTATGTTGATCTTTATCTACTTTGTGTGCTGTCTATGATGATTTCTTTGCCATGTGTTCCCTCCCTAATAGTCTTTCGAGGATGTCATTTACTAGAAGACTGGGGGCATGGGACATATTTTCTTGATTTCTTCTTGTGGGTATACTTTTGTTTGTCTATAGTGTTGTAAGCATTTATGCTGGTCCTATTCAACACGTTGACTTACAAATGTATCATCCTTGACTATTTTGCAAGACCACACTCAGGGTTTATCCTGGCACTTATGCCTTGATACAGGTGTAATCTTGCTAAATTAAACTTAGGGAATCTAATCGTGTAGTTATCTTGACTTACATGTCTCTGATGCTTAGATTGGATTTCCACATACCTATCTAATATCGATCATATTCATATCCTCATAGTTATACTAGTGATGGTTGTATGATCTCATGATGTCCCTAATAAATGCTCAATGATGAAATTAAGAGTCTAAATGTTATGTGCTTCTTGCTGGTAAACCACTTTGCATATTAGCTTGCATTTTAGGTTCATTTTCTAGCTTAGTCTTGCATTCTTGCATATGGGGAGAGCTCTCTCTTCATCTTTTTGTGGACATATCAGCTAACTCCTTTCATATATTTCTTTACTTTCTTCTTGTTCATGTCTTTTCACCTTCTTAATCTTTTTCTTCATCTCTTTTCTATCTTGTCATCACATTATATAAAGTTTTGACCTCTTAAATAATTTTGACGTCGTAGATTCATTTTCGGGATCGAAATCCAAATTTGAGTTCATCTTGATGGTCAAAATTGTCTTTTAAAATTCTACTTTCTTCTGAGTAGCTAGCTGACCTTTTGAGGTCTAATCTCTAAATCATCACTGGGGCATCTTCATTTCTTCATGTCTTCATCATTTCCATACTTCATATCTACTTAAATTCACTATTTCATGTCTAAAATCACCTTCCTACTCATTTCGACCTCATTTTTATGCTATATCCTTCAAAGTCAACTCTAGTCAAACTGGGGCATTTTATCAATTTTTTAATATAGTCATTCTTGGTTTCTAATCATCTATCTGTCATCTTGGACATTGCTATATTCTATTTTTCTCATTTCTAGCCAGTTTTTGCATCCCCTTACCTCATTTCAATTTTGATCCCGAGGGGGCAGAAATACTCTATCACTGCTTAGGAGCATTTGTTTGATCTTCTCACTTGCTCTCACTCTATCTGCTTTTCTAAGTGTTAGCATTCTTCTTGAATTCTGACATCATCTTTTCCTAGTGTTCAGTACTACCACTATCAGGCTGTACATTCAGGACTTGCTATCTATTTCTGCATTTCACTCTTCGAAATTAGACATCTATATCTACCACTGCCTAGTTGGCTTCGATTTTCTTTGACATAATGTGTTCCCAGATCGATCACGCATTAGTCAAAGAGGGGCAAATGTAATCACCTAAAAATGGTCATCTAGACTATTAGCTCCCTTTTCAACATTTTGGCTAAAGTAATTTAATCACTTACCTAAGCCAAATTGCTAATAATCAATTTATTTGATTATAACCTATAGTTTGACTATGCTATCCTAAGTTCATTATTTGATTAAAAGAACATGTCCCCTTTTAATTAAATAAAAGACCCCATTCTTCTAACCCACTTAAAGTGCACACATAAAGTCCTTTTTCTATTTTGCAATTAAAAGAAAAGGCTTTGTGACTTTTGTCTTATATGGCAAGTCAACTTATATTCTATTGGTTGACTTGTGTGTGCACATGGATCATTCCTCTTTTTGAATTCCATCGTTGATCATCCACCATCTTCATCTTGATCTCTACCGTCCATACATCTTTAAAAGGGAGAGAGCGTTCCCCCTCAATCAATCCTCATTTTGAATATTGTTATGCTGCAAGTTTTCTAACAGGTTTTTTTGGAGCTTTGTGGAGAACTTCTATTTCTTGTCTACATTCTCTCATACCATAGCATTTTAGCTTAGATTCATGTTGCATGTTAGTTTAGCTTCTATTTTTCAATAATATATCTCACATAGCTTAATATTTGGATTGTAACACTCTCATCCATGCTTAGAATAGCTGCACTTTTCATATTCATTCTAGCTTAATCTTTAGTTGCATTGCATTCTTGAGGAACTCCTTGGGACATTTGCATTCTTGCATCTTGTCTTTGGAACCTCCCATTGCATGGTTTACTAGCAAGAAGAGTATCTCTAAGGCTCATTTAAGAGATTTCTTATTCTTGAAATATACTCTCTTGCACTCCATGGATAGGGAGCTCTAAGCCAGCATCCAAGCATTCCAAACTCATGGAATCGTTTGGATAGAATGGTTTAGAGTGTGACACTTTCAAGTGTATAGTGTTAACCCTAACCCTAATGATAATAACTCTAACTCTACCTGTTGTTCTTACTCCAATTATAACTTTAACTCTAACTCTAGCTCAAACCCTAACTCTAATTATAACCCTAACCCTAATCCTAATTCTAACTCTAATTATATTTGTAACCCTAACTCTAGCCCTAACCCTAATTCTTACCCTTAACCTAATCCTAACTCTAACTCTATCTCTAGCCCTAATTAATTTGTAACCATGATTCTAATCTTAACCCTAACTCTAACTCTAACTCTAACTTAATTCTACCCCTATCCCTAATCCTAACCCTATATAACCCTAACTATAATTCTAATTCTAACTCAAACCCTAATTCTAGCCCTAATACTAACCTAATTCTAACCCTGACTATAACTCTATTCCTAACTCTAACTCTAATTCTCACCCTAACCCTAACCTTAACTCTAACTCTAATGTTAATTCTAATCCTAACCCTAATTCTAACCTTAAATCTACCTCTAACTCTAAACCTACCTCTAACTCTAACTCTAACTCTAACTCTAACTCTAATTGTAACCCTAACCCTAACCCTAATACTAACCCTAACCCTAACTATAACTCTAAACATATCCCTAATCCTAACCCTAACACTCTATATAACTCCAACACTAACCCTCACCTTGATTCTAATCCTAATCCCAACCCTAACTCTAACCCTAACCTTAAATCTAACCCTAACTCTAACCCTAACCCCAACTCTATCTCTAACTTTAACTCTAACTCTAACCCTAAACCCAATTTTATCCCTAATTCTAACTCTAACTCTAACTCTAACTCTAACTCTAACTCTTATACTAACACTAACACTACCTCTAATTTTAACTCTAACTATAATTGTAACCCTAATCATAACCCTAAAACTAACCCTAACTCTAACCCTATTTCTAACCCTAACCTTAATTCTAACCCTAACTATAACCCAAACTCTAACTCTAACTCTAACCCTTATTCTAACTCTATTTCTAACTCTAACTTTAATTCTAACTCAAATCCTAACTCTAACCCTAACCCTAACCCTTACTTTATTTGTAACCCTAATTCTGTCCCTCGCCCTAATTCTTACCCTTACCTTAACTCTTACTCTAACTCTATCACTAACCCTAACTATATTTATAACCCTAATTCTAACCCTAACTCTAACTCTAATTCTAACCCTAACCCTAACCTTGACCCTAACTCTAACCCTGACCCTAACTCTAGTTCTAATTATAACCCGAACAATAACCCTAAATCTAACCCTAACTCTAATTCAAACCATATCCTTAATCCTAATTTTAATCCTAATGCTAACCCTAACTCTAAGTTTAACCCCTAACCCTAACCTTAACACTAACCCTAACCCTAACTTTAACCTTAACCCTAACCTTAACTCCAACTCTAACCTTAAAATTAACCTTAACCATAAACATAACTCTACCCCTAACTCTAAGCCTAAATCTAACTCTGCCATATTTTGACTCTAACTCTAACACTAACCCTAACCTTAGCCTTACTATTTAACCTTAACTATAACCATAACCATAACACTAACCCTAACCTTAATCATGAGCATAACTCTAACCCTAACCTTAACTATAAACATAACTCTACCTCTAACTCTAACCCTAAATCTAACTCTACCATAATTAGACTCTAACCCTAATCCTAATGCTAACTTTAATCCTAACTCAAACTCTAACCCTAACTCTAAACTTAACCTTGACTCAAACCCTAACCCTAACCATAAACCTAGCCTTACCATAACCCTAACCTTAACCTTAACCATGACCATAACCATAACTCTAACCCTAACCTTAACTGTAACTCAAACCCTAGCCCTAACTCCAATCCTAACCCTAATGCTAACCCAAACCCTAATTCTATCCCAAAGGTTAACATTAACTACAATGGTAACTCTATCCCTAACCATGTATCTACATTTGACTATAACATTTTACATTACAATATCCCAAAAATAAAATATATTTTTATATCTAAATTAAACTTAACATATTAAATTAAAAAAATATGTTGAAGCATAATTTTATAGTAAATTTATACAACTATAATTAAAAATCAATTAACAATTTTATATTAACCATATCAAAATATAAATAAAAAGTAAATGGTTTTCCTATTGCACAGCAATTGCCACTAGCTTATATATACCTATATATTACACCGAGAGTAATTGTTATCGAGGCAACTGTTTTCATAAATCCCAACTGTGATTAAAATAACCTTGGGATTAAATAAAAATAGGCTCCTTGAGAATGATTACTCTCGACTATATATATATATATATATATATATATATATATATATATATATATATATATATATATATATATATATATATATATATATATATATATATATATATATATATATATATATATATATATATATATATAATCTCTAACCTTATTACAATCAATTGCACATGAATATAAATTAGCTAGAGAACCACTTTACACTAATAATTGCTACGTGACATATTATCTTTAAGTCATAAGTTATTATAAATGTAAATATTTTCTCAATTGCAACATCATTTCTAATTGGTCATTAGCTTAGAATTTAATATAATAATAATAATAATAAGTTCAATACAAAGCACCAAAATAATAGGGGAGAAATAAGGTAAGTTTTTATTTCTAATTTCACAAATTCTAAGAGAGAAATAAGATAAGTTTTTATTTCAAAATTTAAAATTTCTAATTTTCAAAGAAAAAAGAGAAAAAGCTAAAAGATTTTTTTATATTTCCACAAAAGAGAAACCTACCAAATAAGTTATTTTAGAAGTGGCTTGAATATAAGCATATATTTAGAATATACATACATTCTCAAAGTACTATAGTACACTACCATTCACCTCGCTAAAAAAAAATTACTTAGATATAAATAGAATAGTCCCTATCTTCTAGTCACTACTCACTTGATTTGGCCACCAAAGTATTACTTGATAATATGAACACTTGATTACATAATTCTAAAAAATATTAGAATTCCCTTAATAAATATAAATTTCTATTGATTTAACCAACATATTATATATGAAAACAAGTAATTCATCAAGTTTGATAAAACATGTAAAATATATATTTATGTACTAATAGTTGCAATTAGGTATCTCTATATTTATATATTTTTTAATCAAAGGATTTAAAGTGGGAATACATCTTCCTTTGAATTAATATGCATATGGAAAAGGAGTTCAATGTATTGTGGGTTGAGAAATAATTTTCAAGGTGAGGAAAAGAAAAAGATTGAGATGAGGATGTACATATAGAGAATGAATAGGTACTATATGGAACCAATATGAAGATATTGGTAATATACATCCATTGATCATGAATACAATACAAAGAAAACTTAGAGTATGTGGTGGATCATCTGTTTATTTTTCTATATGATTGTCTTATCCACAACACTTGAATCTTTCTTAAGTGGGAGGTCATTGAAAGGGAGTTCAAAAATCTTACTATAAAATTATTAAAAATTAATCAATATTTGTCAACCTGTTTAACAATTTTACATATTTATATAATTGAAGAATATAGACTCCAACTTTCATATTTAAATGTTTTACAAATTTTTTTTAAAAAATGTCAAAACAAATAAATGTAGATATTAGTCACTGTCAAAAACACAAACCAAAAGATAAAAATGACAAAACACTAGATTATTTCTAATAATTGAAAAATAACATATACATTTAGTATTACTGCATAATTATGTACGAATACACCTAATCATTATAGACTATTCATCATAAAACATAATCAACCAGATCATATTTATTTAAAGAAAAAGACAGAACTTTAAAATAACCAAATCATATTTTGCGCTCAAACCCGATTCCTGGATGTCCATGCTTTCCATGAATTTG
This sequence comes from Cupressus sempervirens, assembly GCA_028749045.1. Classification (NCBI taxonomy): domain Eukaryota; kingdom Viridiplantae; phylum Streptophyta; class Pinopsida; order Cupressales; family Cupressaceae; genus Cupressus; species Cupressus sempervirens. The sequence goes on from CM053793.1 coordinate 835,100,294, forward strand.
CTCGTGCTTAACAAGGCAATGTTATTTATTATTAAATAATAATAAATAATAAATTCCAAAGGTTTGCTCGTATTTAGGTTCAGAAAACTATTAAAAAAATGACATTGAAAAGGCACGCAATTTATTCACTTATAATGTCTGTCGGTGGAAGCCAACATTCATTATTTAGGTTTCCGCAAAAACAGAAGAATTCTCAGAGTGATTACAACCATGGCAGGGAGATTTATCAAGCCAATTATAATATTTAGTTGCTAATTATTATATGACCGTGTAAACATTTGGTTGTGGTGATTATGAATAATAAAAATTGTGATTGTTTTACATATATGCAAGTATTTCTATCCAGTGATTAATGAGAAATTGTGATTATTTTGTACATATGTAAGTATTTGTAACAAGTTGATTGGTAGAATATTATAGATGAATCATTTATAACTAATTTAAAAAATGAGTTATGATAATGTGAATTCACGAATAAATTAAATAAATATATTACGATGAGAACAAAAAGTTTTAGGGAAAAAAATTAGTCTACAAAGAAAACAATAGGTGTAAGATTTTAAAGAAATAATCAAATAACCTTTATTATTAAAGAAACTAAGTAAAAATTAGAGAAAACTTCAATGTGTAATTCTTATTTTGATGCATTAGAGAGAAAATTCCAAAAATATTGTTCATAGAGCTATAGAAATAAAAGATGCATTGAGAATTTAGTATTATTTCAAAACTCAATGTTACAAAAGTAAATCCTAATTAAATTGATGGATAATTTAGTACCAAAAATTGAAATAAAATTTATATATCTCTACCTTATTACAATGAGAATTGAGATAAAAATAAAAAATCTCTAACCTTATTACGATCAATTGCACATGAATATAAATTAGCTAGAGAACCACATTACACTAATAATTACTAAGGGCCCGTTTGGTTGCTGGAATAGCACGAGAATTGGCATTGAAAATTAGAATACGAATTATATTCTTTGTTTGGTTGGCAGAATTGGAATGCAGAATAGGATTGCGAATTCCCAAAACAGCCCAAAATGAGCTTTTGTCTAATCTCAAAAATACTTGTAATTGGAATGCCCCTTCCTATTCTCAATCTCACTCAATCATATTTGACAATCTCGTCGGGTCCGTGGTGGTAGGCGTTGATATTTTTTGGGTTTGGTTGAACTCTCGCTCATTATCAACGAGTCTGAGCTAAAATTACCTCAGTATAAAGGCATAACACAAAAAATAGAAGTCGCCTCACAAAGAATGAAGCACTGCAAACAAGAGAAACCACAACAATTCTTCCAATGCTTTCACAGCCACACTCTCTAACGTCACCAAAAATTTTGCCATGTCCCATCCTCCAAACAAAAACACTGCTGCCGTAGTTCACTGGAATCCAGACCTCCTGCACTGGCCAGCTGCGGACACAACTATAATCGCTACTCTCGAACCCTTCGAAGGCTGGAAAAAGCCCTCAAAACTCTCATTTTTTGCCTTCATTTTAGTACGAGAAATACTAGTACAAGATTAAATAATATACCAATCAAAAGGCCGTGAAGAGTATAACGCTGTCAAAGAAAACACATAAAGATTTTATCTGCTTTACTTTAAAACAAAATGTTGTGCTTAACTTCTTTTTTCCTCTTCGGCCTTTCATCTCCATTCCTCTCGTTTATCTTCCCAATCAAATACTATGCGAACCAAACAAGAATGGGATTGATCTTTTCCATTCGCATTCCCCATTTCTATTCCTATTCCAAATTTCCATTCTAATTCTCTATTCCTACGCTTGCAACCAAATGGGCCCTAAGTGACATATTATCTTTAAGTCGTAAGTTATTATAAATGTAAATATTGTAGGGCCCATTTGTCATTGCACCAAAAGCCATGACTGTTAGTGAACATGGAACACCACATAATTAACTACCTGTGGGCAGGGGAGCGCGTCGCATCACCCAACAATCTCCCCCTCGACGCGCATACCAGGTGCTTACGCAGGTCGGGAAGGCACCAGGGAGATTTGAACCCATGACCAGGCCAAAACCAAGCTCTGATACCAATTGTTGGGCCCATTTACCGTTGCACCAGAAGCCATGACTGTTAGTGAACATGGAACACCACATAATTAACCACCTGTGGGTAGGGGAGCGCGTCGCATCACCCAACAAATATTTTCTCAATTGTAACATCATTTCTAATTGGCCATTAGCTTAGAATTTAACATAATAATAAGAAGTTCAATACAAAGCACCCAAAAGAATAGGGGAGAAATAAAATAAGTTTTTATTTCTAATTTCATAAATTCTAAAAGAGAAATAGGATAAGTTTTTATTTCAAATTTTAAAATTTCTAATTTTCAACAGAAAAAGGAGAAAAAACTAAAAGATTTTTTTATATTTCCACAAAAGAGAAACCTACCAAATAAGTCATTTTAGAAGTGGCTTGAATATAAGCATATATTTAGAATATACATACATTCTCAAAGTACTATAGTACACTACTATTCACCTCGTCAAAAAAAAAAGCTTAGATATAAATAGAATAGTCCCTATCTTCTAGTCACTACTCACTTTATCTGGCCGCCAAATTATTACTTAGATAATATAAACACTTGATTACATAATTCTAAAAAATATTAGAATTGCCTTAATAAATATAAATTGCTATTGATTTAACCAACGTATTATATATGAAAACTCCCTAAAATGTATTGAACATTGTTTCCGCTTGGAAATTTACTAAAAGAAAATGACATATTCTAACATTGTCCAGAAACCTAAACTGTCGTATTGTTGGTTTTTACATAGTAGTAGCCCCATATAACAATGCATTTGGAAGGCATAAATGTTTGGCATATTCTAATGTATATACCCCTTGACAAAGAGAAGAATCCTGTTACTTTCAAGGCAATTTGTTAATTTCTAGATTCTTGAATGACGTGTATTCTATCATTGACAGACGCGAACGTTTTTAATATATGATTGAAAGAGACCTGGCCTCACATTTCATTACACATTTGCATTGCAAGTCCATTGCGCTCCCATTTCAACATCAGTGCAGCGCAATGTGCCTAATTGAGACTATATAGCTTCTCAGTTGGATCTACAGAAACGAAGCGGCAAAGATGGGTATGTGTTGGTGTAAACTGTTTTATCTTCTGTTTATAATTGCAGCTGGGTCATTTAATGGCTTCCGTTCCGTCAAAGCTGACACAGATCAAGATCCACATCAGGTAAAAAATTTCATTAAAATTTTCGTTACTAGAGTTGAGAGCTTATGTTTCAAGCATTTTAATGGATTTGTATTGGGGAAACAGGTGCATATTTCTCTGGTAGGAAGTGCTTATATGGGAATTTCATGGATCACAAAGTCTTTTGATGCGCTCCCATTGGTGGAATATGGAACATCCCCTGCAAAATACACTTCCTCTGCAACAGGAAATAACACTTCTTATTCCTATCTGTTATACAAATCGGGTAGTATTCACTATGCTGTGATTGGACCACTCCAAGCAAACACAGTTTATTATTACCGTTGTGGGGGAACAGGGGCTGAATTCAATTTCAAGACTCCACCTTTGCAGTTCCCCATCACCTTCGCAATTGTGGGTACGTATTCCTCTTAATCAGCTTCAGATTTCAAGTTTTAACATTCAATCAAATACACTCAGACTGTGTTTATTTAAATTTTAACTTAAGGTTTGCTGTGATCAAAATTGTTATTAGAATGGATTATTTAGGAATGAATGTAGGGTTTTAGATGTACGAGTCTATTTGGTGATTGTTCTATAAATTATTCAGCTGGTTTAATTTTTAACACTCGTCTATATGGGTTTCTAATATTTATTTATTTTGGATGTGGCGATCTGATATCGTGATGGACTTTTTAAGAAGTCAGCCAGGAATTTGAAGCTAAAATGGCGTATCTGTGATTCTATTGTTTGATGACTTACCAATAAACTACCAAGTTATATCCATGCATCCTTCAATTATAACAAGATAGACAATTGGGTACTGTTTGGAATTGCAGGTGATCCAGGACAAACAGATTTTACAAAATCCACATTAGCACACATTAAAGAGATGGAGCATGATGTCTTCCTTCTGCCAGGAGACCTTTCTTATGCAGACACATATCAGCCTCTGTGGGACTCATTCGGCAAGCTGGTAGAGCCTCTTGCGAGTAGCAGGCCATGGATGGTCACCCAAGGGAATCACGAGATCGAATCCATTCCACTCATAATGAGACATGAATTCAGAGCATACAACGCCAGATGGAGAATGCCATTCGAACAGAGTGGCTCGAGTTCGAATCTCTTCTACTCCTTTGAAGTTGCAGGAGTGCATGTCGTAATGCTAGGCTCCTATGCAGACTTCGACCCGGCTTCAGATCAATACAAATGGCTGCAGGTCTGCAAAAAAACACTATTCTCATTCTTAACTGCATACTTAAAAAGGGCTATCAAATAAGATTGCAATACAATCCGTTGACTTAATAACAGGGGCTTATGTTGGTTATGACATAATTAGGCGGATCTTGGAAGGGTGGATAGAGGGAGAACACCATGGCTGATAGCAGTGTTGCATGCACCGTGGTACAACACTAACACTGCTCACCAGGGAGAAGGAGAAGACATGAGAAAATCCATGGAGGAATTGTTGCATTCTGCTAAAGTAGACATGGTGTTTGCAGGGCATGTCCACGCATACGAACGCTTTGTAAGCATTTCAATCAATGATAAACCTTGATTTTCATATGTTCGGAGTTGTGGGTAATCATGGTGATGATCATATTCTTAAATATAATTTATTTGCAGAATCGAGTGTATAACAACAAAGTCGATTCATGTGGAGCTGTTCACATTACAATTGGAGATGGGGGTAACCGTGAAGGGCTTGCTTCGAAGTAGGTCCTCCTCCTGCATTCTAATCTAGTTATAGTTTACAAGTTGTATAATCATCCCTATTAAAAGGGTTTGTCTGTTTTTTGTTTTGGGGTTTCAACAGGTTTGAGGAAGACGGCCAATCTGGGCTATCTTTGTTCAGGGAGGCAGAATATGGGCATGGCGAATTGGTGGTGAAGAATGCAACACACGCGTATTGGACGTGGCACAGAAATAACGATGTTGAATCGGTTGCGGCAGATGAGATATGGATCCAGAGCCTGGCCAGGTCAACAAGCTGTACTGCATCCTGAATTCTAATTATTCTTATTCTTTATCAACCCCCTAACTTGGGATACATTGTAATATGGGAAGAGGGATTAAACATTTTGTGTGCATTTCCAGCAGGGGATATTGTTTTGTTGGATAAGAATTATCTGTTTTTATCATGTCATGCGGTACAAATACCTCTCTGTCACGATTGCAATCAGTCTAAATATGACTATGTTTGAGGAAGACCTAATTGGCTTCCACCAACTTCGTTGAAAAGCGTGTCGCATAAGCGTACAGAGTATGAATTGCGTGGCATTTTATAATTTGGTAAGTGTCGTTTTTTTAATAGTTCCCTCTACCTAATCAAAATTATAGAGTCCTAACAATATTATTATAACTTTTGGAGAGAGCTTTCCAGTGGTAACCCATATCTCAATCTTCAGATCTCTGCGATGAAAGGAGAGCCCTTAAATCTCTCATGGAATTAAATATCGCTTTGTTAAATTTGTTTCTACGGTTAAAACAACTTCAATTGCCAGCGATATTGTGTAGAATTTGTTTCTATGGTTAAAACAAGTTCAATTGATAACGATCTTGTTAATTGTCAACGTTGATTTCTCTATATTTGATACATTCTGAGATTCCGCGTTTGATATAATAATAAATTACATTGCCTTGTTAAACACGACTGAATTAATTTGAAAGCATGGAGATCGAGGAATCGGATTTGAGCAGGTGGACGTCTAGAAACACAAATATGAGTTGGCATTCAAAACATTGTCGTGTTGATGGCTTCTCAGCACAATATTTGGTGGTCTCTTTTGTTCGTTGCACTGCCCAAAATTCAAGGTGCTAGTACGTGGCATTAAGACTTCTAAAAATCTGTTTTCAAGAGTTACTATGAGTTTCAAATCATGGGAAGATATACACGTCTAATATCATCTAACTTGATCTTTCTAAAGATCTCAAGGATTCGGTGGAAATCCAGATTGGTGCTCAAACCTTCGCACATAAGGTGCTTTACTTGAACCTACCTAACACCTGTTATAGGTGCCAGTCTGCGGAACACAAGATCAGGGATTGCCCTTTGGCTACGCCTAGGGTCAAACCCCAGCCTAAAGCGATGCCTGTCAAGCAGGTCGAAGGAAAAAATGAAGAATGGGTTACTGTTGGGCGCAAAGGCAAGCTTGCCTTGAATCCTTTGGCCCCCAAGCCATCCTATGCAGCCGTAACTGCGATTCCTTCTGCTTCCATCGAAGTATCAACACCTGCTAGCGTGGAGATGCCAGCGGCTTTTGTTGCGCCGGTTTCAAACCCTGCTAGCTCGCAGGGGATTAAAGCAACCGCCAGGACCTCATCCTTCGCTGGGGCTCGTTCTCCTCTTGCAGTCTCTTCCATAGTACCGCCAACAACAAGGCGTTCTTGCAGTCCTCTTGGACATGCGAAGATATCAGGGGTCAAACGGCAGGCTGTAAGTCCAGAGGATTTCCTGTCTGACTTTCACCCAGTTTCTACCTTTTTGCAGAATAGTTGCTCCTCTCTCGAGGACGAGGATGATATGGAAGAGTTTTCATGAACTTCCTCTCTTGGAATGTTCGAGGTCTTACAGACCTCCCGAGAAAATTCTATGTCTGGGATACTTGTCATAGACTTGGGAATTTAGATTTTCTTTGCCTGCAAGAAGTTAAGATTTCTGGTTTCATGCTTTCTGTTGCATGCCGCGTCATTTGGCAGGATAGCGTCATGTTTTCTTCTCAGCATGAAGCTGGCCGAGGTGGTGTAGTTACTCTCCTGTCACCTCGCCTTCATTCTGCTATTATTTCGCACGGTTCTGACCCCACACACCGTATTATTTGGCTTTTTCTTTCCATCAACAATCATTCTTTTGGAGTCATTAATGTTTATGCCTCCAATGATGCTGTGGAAAGGGTGCAAATGTGGGTTTGGCTTGCTGACAACCTGCCGCTAGCTACTTGGGTCCTGTGTGGGGACTTCAATATGGTTGAAGTGGCCTTTGACAAAGATGGCATTCTACCTTTCCGTTGGACAGCTAGGGAAAGACAAGCCTGGTTTCACATGCGTCATAAATTGGGCCTCTTTGATCCCAATACTAGCCGCCATCATGATAATGGGGCTTGGCACACTTGGTCCAATTTTCGAGCTGGTCTTGATCGCATATTGAAACGTCTTGATCGTGCTATGATCTCGGCGCAATCTTTTTTTTATTTTTCTGAAGATCGTGATCTACCTGTCATTCCCTTGACAGATGTGATGTTGTCAGACCACTATCCCATTTATTTTGGCATTTCTTGGCAAACAGCTGTCCCCAAAGTGGTTAAGTCTCAATTCTTCCTCAACACATATGTGCTATTGCATGTTTCCACTATCTCCCACATACAACGTGTCTGAAATTTGGAACCACGTCCACATTCCCATCGAGGTTGGATTCAATGGTGGAATGATGCCATTACCAGAACGGCTCATTTTTTGCGCATCTACGGGCGTCAGCTGGCAATTTTTAGAAAACGATCTTATGAAGCCAACACCCTTTCCCTCAAAAGCCTCTAAAGTGCTCACCTTCAACCCTTTTGATGTGGATCTGCAACTTCAGCTTGCCAAGCTTCGCCATGAAAAGCAAATTGTTGATAACTATGATGCCCGAGGAGCTCAAATCAAAACCCGTCTCCACTGGTAGGAGGTTGGCGACAAAGCCTCGAAGGAGTTCTTCCAAGCTCTACGAGCCTATCATACCAATATTGGGATTAAAAAGATAAAACAGGGAACTGAGGTTCTTTCCAATTTGACAGACATCCTGCAAGCTTCACTATGAGAACGTTTTTGCTTCGCAGGGCCATTCGGTTGCTCAGGAGGAGGCTCTCAGAAAGTGTATTTCTGTTACTCCAAACCACCTCGCGGTTGAGCAACGCGCTTTCTGTGAGCAGCTTCTTTTCCTCCGAGACCTTAAAGAGGCAACTTACTCCATGGCGGATGACAAATCCCCTGGGTGTGATGGATTTCCCTGTGAATTTTACAAATATCTTTGGGAGCAAATTGGTCCTTATCTGCACAAAGTCTATCTTGAAGCATACCATTTTAAAAGCTTAGGAGCGATCATAAATAAAGGCAATATTAAATTCATACCTAAAGCTGGTGATCCTGAGGACATCTGCAATTGGAGGCCCATCACCCTCCTCAATGTGTCTTATAAGATCATTGCTAAGGCGCTCTCTCTCAAAATCTGCCATATGCTTTCTCTAATTGTGCGGCCTGAACAAAATGGCTTCATCAAATCCAGGTATATTCTTGACAACATCCTTGTTGTCTGGGAAGGTATGGAATGGGCCTGTAAGTCCAAGCAGCAGGCTATCTTTTTAAAGATAGATTTTGCTAAAGCCTATGATCGCATTGAATGGCCTTTCATTTTGGCTATGCTTCAGGCTTTGGGTTTTGGCCCCAATTTCCTTCAGTCTGTGGAGATGCTCTTTGGTGACGCTAATGCTTGCATCACCATCAATAATTTGCAATTTGAAGCTTTTGGACTTTTTCGTTCCATCAGACAAGGTTGTTCGTTAGCTCCTGCGCTTTATGTCCTTGCTGCCGAAGGCTTTGGTTATTTACTTGCTCATTCTGTGTCTTCTGGGCTAGTCCGTGGCATTTCCTTGCTTGATTCTTCCTCCCAGTTAGTCAATGGTCATTTTGTTGATGATTCTTTTCTCACTCTTCTTGAAGCTGAAGAAAACATCAAAAATGCATTAGATTGTCTTGACACTTTTGTCAAGCCTCTGGCTCTGCCATTCAATGGCATAAAACGCTCTATTATCGATAGTCTTTTTTGCCAGCTCCACCTTGGCTCAGCCAATTCCAATGGAAATAAGTTACTCATGGAGAAATTTTCCGCTTTCTTGGCATTCCCTTTGCTTTCTAGGCTTCCCCTGTGGAACTTTGGAATGTTGTGCTTACAAAGATTACCAAAAAGCTTGATTATTGGATCACTAAGCCGCTTTCTCTTGCTGGTAAATTCTAGATTTGTTCTAAGATTTTGGCTGCCACCCATGTGTTTTATTCTTCTTGTTGGGCTACCTCCAAAGCTTCATACTTCAAATTAGAACATTTGCTCAGAGATTTTCTTTGGGCCTCTGGTTCTAACCATCATGGTTTTCACAGAGTTGCTTGGGATTTCTGTTGTCTCCCGAGGGAATCTGGGGGTCTCGGCCTGCTTTCCACTCGGAAGCAAGGCCTTGCCCTCTGTGCTAAATGGATTATCAGAGCTATTTCTGGAGATGAAGCCTGGAAAATTCTTGTCAGACATTGCATTTCTTCAAGCTTCCTGGCTAACAGACTGGCCTGGAAGGGAATTGTTTTTCAGACCCTTCTCACTGTGCGAGAACCAGTGGTCATACAAGGCTCCTTCATTATAAAGAGCATCTGGAAAGCCTGGGAAGCTGTTAAACCTTGGCTTCGTTGGGCTGGTAATGAGTTTTGCAATGGACTGTCCTTAAATCAGCAGAACATTTGGTGGTCTCCCCTGTTTGCCTTCCAGGGTATTCCTCTTGCCAAGACTCAAGGTGCCAATGCTCTGTGTTTCTATAAACGTGGCATTTGCACTACTAAGGATATTTTTTCAAGAGTCACCATGAATTTTAGGTCTTGGGAGGATATGCAAGTTCAATACCACTTTTTTCGTGTCGATCGTCAGACTTATGAGCTTCTGTTGTCTTCCATCCCTGTGCACTTACTTCATAAAGTGGGGATTCAGTCTGTTCGACCTTTGTGGTATGATTGGAAGTGGTTTCCTGCCACTCCATTTACCAATTATAAGCCCAATATGGGATATAGATGGCTTTCGCCCCACCTTCCGATGGTAGACACGCTTAATCAATGGTGGCATTTGCATTCTTCGCTTTCTCAATTGAGAAAATGGTTCAACACCATTTGGAGTGCCATTACAGAACCTAAGATTGCTCACTTTGCTTGGTGCCTTGCTTTCCAAGGTCTTCCCCTAGGGCCTCGGCTCAAGCACATTGGGGTTTCTGACCCCAGATGCCCCTTCTGTGGCCAACCTGAGTCCTTTTTGCATATTTTTTAGTTTTGTAAACATGCTTAGAATTATCGGCACTAAATTCATGATTTTTTCAAGCCTTTCAGGGCCGAACCTTTTTCATGGCACATGATCCTTCTGGGTGATTCCCCTAGATTTCCTCGAAAGTTTTCCCAGATTTGGCATACCTTCAAGATGGAAATTTTGTTTTCTCTATGGAAAGATAGGAATGCAGTTTTATTCACTCACAGTTTTTTGGATGTTAACATTGCAATGTACACTAAGGCATGCATTTGTAACAATGTCATTATGTAGATACAGGTGCAAGCTAATAAAGTTGCACTGGAGGTTGCCCACTTACAAGAATTGTTAAACCACTGGGGCAATGCTCCTTGTACCATTACCAGAGTGCCTCCAGATGCCTCAGCTGATTCTTCCTCATCCCGCGATCGCCGTTCCAGACGCCAGTCCTCTGGCCACCATTCACACATGCTGCGCTCCCAGGGTCCTCGCCATCGCTCACCCAGTGGTGGTCATGGCGGTTGGAGGCGCCGCTCCGCTTCCCCACCACATGGTGGTTCTGGCTGGTCCCCAGCCCCCCTAGGTGGGCTTTTGGCTTGTCTCCGGCTCCTCCCCTTGGACGGGCGCACTCTGGCAAGTTTCCTCAGCTGGCCTTGGCAATTTCTCCTCCACGACCAGACAAGAAGGATGCAGAGACTGCAACTACCCCAGATCCTACGGATGCTGCTGACGGCTGGACTATTCCTAGTCCGCCTCACAATCCCATTGATGCATGGGGATTTCTTGATAAAGATGATCCTCCTCCCTCTGCTGGTACTGCCTTGGCAACATGAGGTTGTTTTTAATATTTTTTTTTGATGAATAGTTTATAGTTGCTGGCTGCGGCCATGTTGTTTGCTCCGGCTTCGGCCAACTGAACTCATTCGTGGGGTGATCCTGTATCCCCCGACCCTTTTTTGTGAATTATAATCTTAGTAAATTTTATTAATTGAAAAGGACTATTCATCAAAAAATAATATCATCTAACTAGTCTAGATCGACAGACTTTTGATCTATTGGTCTCTGCTTTGCCTTCTCATATGCTTCACCAGCTGGGTATCCAGCCAACTAAGTATCACAACCCATTTCTCCTACCTCTGAATAAAATGGGTATTGTTGTGCGACGAATCTTATTTCAGCCTAATTATTTCGCAATAATAATAATAATGTTCAGCAGTTACAAAAGGGAGCTGGAATGCAAAGAAAGGAGGTCCATTACACATTTGGAGAGAATTTTTATTTAAAATCTATTATGAATCTTAGAGATGGGAAGCAGCGGCTGCTGATTTGGGAAGGAGATTGAGGAAGCAAGCTCAAGGAGGTGAAACAACAACGATTTAATTAGGGCCAATCTTTACATATGGTATCAAAGCTCTTGGTTCTATATTCGGGCCTTGAGTTCACTATGCTTTGTCATAACCCTATGACACCGAACTATAAGTCAACCAAGCTTAGTTGATTACTGTCTCTCTGAGTTATGATTACTTTTGACATGAAAGGATATGATGCTCCTTATATATGTCATGCATCTTGTTTGACCTTTCTTTCTTTTAAATATGGAAATATTTTGGAAATAATTGATAAAATGAGTACCTCGGACTGGTATGATTTCATTTTGACTAAATCTTTTTGATTGCATAATATGCATATTATTTGTATTACATTAAATAAACTAATACTTGCTTCTATGCATGTGTGAAGAAAGAAAGATGTGAAATTCTATTATTTGTTGAGATAGTCAATTGATGGTTGACTTTGCACTAGGTTATGAGTGCCCACAACTTCAAGACTTGGCTTGTGATATCAATGAAAAAATGTCTTTTATTGTGTAAGTGACACATATTTCACTTTGGATGCTAGATTCATGAGGTTCTTTAAGTAACCTAGTATGATATGTAGGGAGAACATGCAATTTGTTTGCAAAAGTATTGCATGTGGCATTTTGCATTTATAAATTGTGGAGATTGCAAAGAGAAAATATGTGATTACCAAGATGCATTATATGTGATGCATGTTGAAGTTTGGTTATGTTCTTAGTGCTCCTTAAAAACAAGGTGTCACGATAAATCTACTCCCTCTTGGTGAATAGTGAGATTCACTCTTCTTTATGTGAATAGGTTTTCATTTGATTATGTTTAGTTTTCATGAACTTCGATGTGATGAGGGGCTAGCTTGAAACAATTTCCTTGTGATCACTTGGCCACTGGTTTCTTATGTGACATATCTACTGAGAATCTTGTTCACTTTTATTTTATTGGTTTTGTGCCTCCTTTTTGGACTTTGAATTGAAAATTGGGAATCTTGATTTCAAGATTTCTTTGATCTGGGCTCGCTAGGGTGTATGTTTTTTATTATGCTATTCATGTGGTTTGAAGTGATGTCATTTATCATGTTCATTATGGAACATTGATAGGATGTAAAAGGGAGTAGATTGTTTGGAACATGTCATTCTTCCTCTTGCAATAATTTTTTTTCATTTTATGTATGAGATTTGGAAAGGTTACCTTCCAATGTGGGTGTGGCTATTCAAGAAGGATAGAAATGGATATAGTATTTTTTTTTTCTTTCTATCTACCAGTTCTGATTAGAAATGGATATGGTGTGTTTCGTTTGTTTCTATCATTTAAATCTGGATCAAAGTGATTTGGTCAAAGCACTTTATTTTTACTGCATATGTGTAGATATGTTGTTACTTTATTCTCTACCACATTTCATGATTAGGCTGCTACTTGAGATATGTGGAAAGTAATGTGTTTGATGACTACACCAGATACCTCCTAATAGGGCTACATAGACATATGTGGAAAGTAGTATGTTTTAGGGTTGGGAATTCTACATGTTAGATAGGATCCTAAGGAAGAGTAAGGCTTCATGATTGGGAAAGAAAGAACCTCAACCATATCTTATGTCATGATTGAATGGTAAGAAGGTCATACATCATAAATTGTTATTATATGCTGGTTAAGCACACTTACATTAAGGAAACTATTATTTTGCCCCCACCCTGCTAAAAATTTGAATTTTAAATGGAAAACATGTCTAATGGTCAATTGACTATTCAAGTTTGAATTACCACAAGGTCAAATAGATACATAATGCTTTGAGCCTTATATTCCTAAGTCCAACCTTACCCTTCATGATTTTTATGTTATATCTTATGAACATTCCAAGTTGTGACCATGTGATTACTCCTTTGTCACCTAGTCACAAGCTATTAGAACTTAACATTCAGGCAGACTGCGAAAGTGCAAAATGGTTAAAACTTTGGTTAGCACATTTTCAGAGCATTTCATGCTAGTTTTTAGTAACTGCATGTGAGGATGCGAGAGGCACGAGCATCTTCTATTGAATTTTCTCTATTTTTAGATCCTATTCGATCGATGGCTGGCACATGAGCACTTTTTGAAATTGCATGATCTTTATCCATTGCGAGATAATGACAACCTTCCATGTGTACGAGTAGGGCCTCTTGGTTGGAGCCATGTGCAATAGTCAGTGACATCTCCATCGTAGATCTCTAGATAGATCTAAAGCTATCACTTTTTTGCTATAGAAAAATGCAAGATCTTTAGTCACAGTGACATAACGACAACATGCCGCATGCACCAATGGGCCACTTCATTTTATGGCTAATGGATATGTCTTAATGAGATGATATTTGTCTAAGTTTTATTTGTGTTGTACAAAAGTGGGCCAATTTCTTAATTTATCTTTGTCCACCATTGATCTCAGAGTAAATCTACGACTATCATTTTGTTGCTATAGAAAGTTGCTAGATCTTTAGCCATGCTGATATAATGATAGCTCGGCATGTGGAGGTGGTAGGACCAGCCCATGTAAGGAGTTGCCGAAGGTTTTCTTTCATGAATGAGGCTCTAGATGTCAAGTTCTTATTCGCTGCAAATATAAACATAGAGAGAAAGGGTATTTTTTCATGGTCATCTGATCTTCCAAGATCAACGGATGTCACTTTTTCGCTATGGAAAGTTGCACAATGAATATACATAGCAAGATACTGACAATGCAACATGTGTCTCAGTGGACCCCATGCATGAGCTTCCTTCATCGCTTGGTCATAGAGGTTTAGGTCTAACCAAAGGTTTACATGGCGAAGTGGCAAGTGCCTTCATTCATGGTTTCGCAAGATTAAATCACTAACTTGTGGTCATGGTTGTCAAGTTTTGAAACTTATCAATTACACAGTCATGGGGTTAAACATCAAAGCTAAAAGTTAAGTCGCAACTAGGTGATGGTGGTCAATTTGATGTCTTTGCATGGTCACAACAATTAGTAGAAATGATCAACAACTATTCATGACCATGCGAAAGGTATGTTAGCATTTGGGTTCTTAGTGATCGTGAGGTCCCTAACATTCGATGTTAGCCAGCAAAACTATGGTGACGATGTGAAGGACAAAAATCATACAGTCGCAAGGTTGCAACAGTTAAGAAAATGAGAGAAGACAAGCCTCAAAGAAGCAATAATTGTTAGATTTAATGGTGTCACAGTTTTGCAATGGTAAAATAGTTAATGAAAATAAAGGTGGAAAAGTTGTGACTAAGGAAAAGGCACAGGTCAACATAATTTTGAATGTTGGGGTGAGGTGGAAGAAGGTTTTAATGTCATTTGGCCATGTGGTAGGATTGACGATTGATTTTGTTTTACTTGCTGACATATATGATTCGGTAGTGTTTAAAACACATAACTAGCAGCTCTTTAATGACCAGATTGATCTTTTGATCATCTACAACTACTATTTTGCATTCCCCATGCATACTGAATGATTTTTCTATCTTCTTACTGCTTTGGGTTATCCATCTCCCCAACCTTTTAGTTATGGCCATCATTTATGTCCCTTTAAAAGTTGAATATGCATATAGGGATTAGATTTCTGCATATGGACACGCGCTTGATCAAATCCTTCTATATTTGCATTGATGTCTTTCTTCCAACTTGGTGGTAGTGGTTGATTTTTCTTGGCTTCCAGTAGAGGTTTCTTAGTTATGCTTGAACTATAAAAGCAAGTTTTGTAACCCTTCCAAGGGGATCTTTTCTCTAATTCTATAGCATTGTATTCTATTCTCTACTACTATAATTTTCTTTATCTCTAAGTTAATATAATTCTTAGTTGTATAGATATTTCTTCCATTAATATACTTTGCAATACCTTCTTGCCTTGTGTTAATGTATTGTTTTATTCTTCAACTATATGATTGTATCTATTTGGCCTTTAAGTGATATAGAGTGAAGTCTCTTCCTTATAGCATTCTTTTGGTTTCTGATCTGCGTGTAGTTGTTGAGTTAAGCAAGGATTGAATTTGTATATTTTGAAGTTATATTGATGAACTATGCATTCTTAGCTAGAGATAAGGTTGAACATGCTATTTGGCGTATCACCTCCTCTTAGATTAGAATGGGTATTTTTCTTTCATGCATTCATGAACTCCCTTTTCCTCTCAAGAGCTAGTTAGGTGCATCCGAATAGTAAGGAAGTCAGCCTTCTCTGGAGACTCAATCTCATAGTTCAAGTCCCACAACTTGGAGATTGTTTCCATGTTTCAGAAGGTTTCCTTTATGTCAAAACTTTAGGAAAGGGAGCAAGCTTTTGTGACAATAGTTCTTGGCATGCCTAGTGGGAGCAACATTCAAAGCTTCAAATCAGTTTCTAGAACCTCTACCATTCATACCATAGTTTTTGGCATGCCTGGTGGGACCTTCATATTGAAGCATTCTAAGTTCACTAGTGTCAAAGAAGAGAACTTCAAATATATGCTGAGAAGATAGTTTTTCTCTTACTATTCCAGGCCTTCAAGAGGCTCATTTTACAAATACTTGGTGACTCTATTCTACAATACATCCTAGTTTTCAAACCAAGTTGTTGTGATTCATGCCCAAGGCTCACACAAGGGCATCTTCTAGAGGTAACTTTCAATATACTAAGCTCTCATTCTCAAACCTTAGAATGAAAAAGAATAGGCTCTCTCTATCACTAGTGAGGAGTATAGAAGAAATACATACACCTACAAGATCCATCTTTACCCCTCCTGCTAATAGATCACAGCCTAGAATACCATCTTCTCACTTAAATAGACCACTTGTTTATATGGCTAGAACCCATGCTTTTTCCACCTTCAATGGTGGAATTCCCCTTCTTCTACTCAAAGACATGATATTCCAGTATCATCTCTTAAAAGTACACCTAAATTTACTGGTTAAACTTCCATTTCACCCTTTGAACATATCCAAGAAGTTTCAAATGTCTACAATATAGATGGTATTGCAAAAGATGTTGTTGTTAGGTTTCTAGCTTCATCTCTAAAAGGGAAGGCCTTATAGTGGTATAGAGGTTCGGCTCCTAACTCTATTAATGATTGGGATGGGTTAGGAGCTAGACTTTGTAAGAATTTTGAAGATAAGAGTGATCACTAGTCACTCTTGGAGCTGTTGACAATAATTAAGAGATCCCCCCATGAGGACATGACTAATTTTAATTATAGATTTCAGAAAACATGGGATAGAATACCCACTACTATAAATCCTTCTCCTGATAATGCTTTCTTGTATTACATCAGAGCTTATAACTGTGATATTGCTACCACTCTACAATCCATGGGAGGGGACACCTTGCCTGATGCTTATGAAATTGATATAAGAGTAGAAAATATCTTGATATAAGGGGGGAAATTAGCTCCAAGACCTCCAATGCCTTTCTTCCTAGATATGCCCAATCACTAGCCCACAATAGTCCCTATCCCTACTACCTCCACAAGCCAACCTCTTGATCTAACCCAAGTAGCCTCCACATCTTCTAGTGAGTTTGGAGAGTTGAAGGACATGATGTAGGCCCTGATATTAAGCAATTAGAAGTTGCAAGATCAGTTTTCTAAAATAGGAAAGAAGTTGCAAGATCAAGAAAAGAACCTGAAGGAAAATTTCTCAATAGTCCAGAAGATAAGAAACAAGGTGGTGACCTTGGAAAGGTAGCAAGCTCAGAATATTAGGCCTCCCTAGCCTTATTTTCAAAACCCTACATATAATAGGTCTATTGGAAATACCTTTGCAACAAATATAAATCCAAATATAGTGAGGACATTAGTTCCTCAAAACAATCTTGCTCAGGACCAGGACTTTTGTCCCTTGTACAATTATTCCTATGGGCATTGCATGTACCAAAAGGAAAAATCACACCTAGCCCTAACCACTCAAGACCAAGCATTAGTATAGCAATATAATGCCCTTCAAGCTACCAATGCTACCCATTTGCAACACCAAGGTAATTATTCTTTTATGAACCATCAACTAGGAGAACGTTTCCATACCAATCAGGATGTCATAGCTCACAACACCAAAAGTAAGAGAAGAGCTATTGAGGATGCTATCCCTCCTCCACCTAATCAAGCTTGAACTTCAGGAGTTCCTCCTCATGTTCTAATAATGAATACATGCATAACCAAGTGTGGCTACCCAACATTAGCAAGACACAAATAGAGGGAAGCCCAATGAATCTTAGCTTGCTCATGTTTAGTCATCCATCCCAATAGTTCCTAAAGCTTCAATAAATATAGTTGGTATTTTTCTTAACATTGTGGATCAAATGAAGAGGACCAATGTTAGTCTCCCTGTGTGGGATTTTGTTGCTACTATGTCATCACAAAGGGTGCTACTACAATAGGAGCTAGAAAACATGAGGATGGAAGATTAGTCAGCTACTCTTAAAGATGCTACAAGCCTAGTGTAACCAAGCAAAGAGGTAGAATCAAGTAAGAAAATAAAACCTCCTCCCTTCTATGTCTCTTTAATCATAGGAGATGACCTAGTCCATAATTGCATGATTGATTCAGGGGCTAGTAGGAATCTTTAAAAACAAGATATAGAAATGTTTTTTAAAAAAATTCTAAATCTTCTTGTTCAAATTCAGAACATACCTTTCCCACATTCTTTTAAAGATTCCTACTATGGGAAAGGTATGTTCTGAATTTGAACAAGAAGATTTTGTTCATCTATGTTAGGAGTTTAATAATATATTTACTTAGACCTATGGTTATTTAAAGGGTTTTGACCCTAGTTTATTTCAACGTACCATAGATTTGAATGATAATGCCAAACCTGTTAGACAAAAATAGAGGCTAGCTAACCTAGAATTTAGCCATTAATGAGAAAGGTGTTATCCAAACTAATAGAGGCCAATATAATTTTTCCTATTAAGCATTCATCTTGGGTAACTAACCTAGGAAGAAGAGTGGGGAGATTAGACTATATGTAGATTTCATAGATTCTAATAAGGCCTCTCTTAAAGATCACCACCCCCTCCTTTCCATGGAGTAGATATTATCCAAAGTTAGTGGTTCAGAAAGATTTTCTTTCTTGGATGGGTTTTCAAGTTACAAACAAGTATTGGTTCAAGAGTCTAATAGATATAAGATATCCTTTACAACTAAGTGGGGCACTTATACCTATAGTAAAATGGCCTTTGGGTTAACTAATGCAAGTACCACCTTCCAAAAGGCAATGGAGATGACTTTTAGTAATTTGATTGAAACATTTGTGTTTGTCTACCTTGATGATATCATAGTATATTCAAAGAGGGTGGTAGACCATTTTGGCCATCTAAAGAAAATATTCACCAAGTATAGAGAATATGGTGTATCCCTAAACCCAAGAAAGTGTGTATTTTCCACTAACCTAGGGAAATTGCTAGGACATATTGTGTCCAAAGATGGTTTGACCATTGATCCAAAGAGAAGAACTATTTCAGTTGTCTTGACATAATTAAATGATACAAATGAAGAACAACCTATAACCTTTTTCAAGGAAGGACTAAAAGATTATGAAGATAAGTACAACTATGTTGAAAAGTAGGCTCTTGTATTCATAAGAGCTTTCAAGAAATCCATGCATCTTTTTTCTCACAACAAAGTCCAACTATTGGTCCCTCATGCAAGTGTGAAGGACTTCGTCCTAAGAAAGGATATCAATGAGAAAAGGGCTAGGTGAATCACAAAAGTCATGGAGTATAATGTAGAGATCAAGATCACCAAGCTTGTGAGAGGAAAAGGGTTGTGTAAACAAATGATTTCATCTCAGGAGATGATTGAGGAGGTTTCACTAGTATTAATAGATGATCAATTGGTAGGAGACAAAAGTCCAAATAATTGGATATGGGACATGATAGCCTTCATTCTAGGAGAAGGATATCCACAAGGGTTAAGAAAGGCCAAAAGAAGACAATTCATATTACAATTTATCCCTTTTGCCCTAGTGGATGGGATTCTTTTCAAAAAAGATCTAAATGGAGCCTTACTAAGATGTATCAACCCTAACTTATAGATAGGTTGGTTAAAGAATTTCATCATGGTCCTAATGGGGGCCACTTCTCAACTAGAAAAACAACTATGAAGGTCATGAGAGTTGGTTATTATTAACCAACTCTGTTCCATGGTTGTTATAAATATGTAAGGAAATGTGAGAAGTGTGCTTTTTTTCAAGCTAATAGAGATTAGCATCTCTTCCTCTACATCCTATTTAGGTTGATCAACCATTTGCCCAATCGGGATTGGACTTTATTGGTCCAATAAATCCACCTTCTAGCATTGGTCATAAGTGTTAAAAATACAGAATGCTAGGGGGGGGGGGGGGGGGGGGGGGCGCGCAGGGGGTGATCAGTATTCTACAAACTTTTGTCACCAACTGGATATTATGAATTATTGTGCACCATGCATAAGAAAGTAAACAAGTAATGTTGAACAAAAATAATAACCATGCATAAAGAGAACTCCTAAAACCATATTTTATTAACTAGGGAAACCCTGGCCAAGGAAAAAAACTTAGTGGAGATGATACCGAGTAGATAATATATTGACATATATGTTCCTTATTAGAGGATGGACCTTGTTAGGAGTCAATGAGAAAATTCAATATAGAGAGTCCTTGTTAGGAAAATTTGAATCCCTATTAGGATATTCCAACCCTATTAGGAGTTGTAGTATATTAGATGCAAGAAAAGCTTACTACCAAAACATGCACTTCCAATTACAAGAAGAGCTCACAACCCAAAAAAGTAATTAGTCCTTAGGTATATAGGTGTTGTAACTTCTTTCTTGAGTGATCTCTAACCTCAGCTTGATCTTGGATCACAAAATTAGGTTCTCAAAAACTCGCTTCACAAGATACAAAAGTTTGCATTTGTAATTCGCATTACAAAATTCATTCACAACTTCTCCAAGTAAACTTGCAAGATGCCTTTGCATGAACACCATCCCTTTTCACAAATTTTTGTTGGGTTAGCGAAGACCAAAATACACTTTTCCAACTTAGAGAAAACATCTAGGATGTTAGCTTTAATTGGTCAAGTAATTATTTTGTAAAAAAAATAGTTCCTTTACCTTTAATTTTGTTGTTTTGTTTCATTGGTAAGATGTGAATATCTATTTTCCATATTGTCTATATTGATGTCTGAGGTTATACACATCATCATCAACATGTATATTGTCTCCATCTAACTTCACTAGTGATAATATGACGTCAAAAAAAATTTACGTATAAAAAAATGTACTGTTGTAAATCAATTTCATACTCAGACAATTGTCTGGGTACCAAAAGCTAAGTATCTTTATTTTTGAGGTTTTCTACAAGAATGTACATGTCACATGTTTCAATAAATGACAACAATTACATATCTTCATTAGATAGTTGTCAACAATCTCCCCCTTTGGCATTGATGGCAACAAAATAGGGAAAATTGGCTAAGTATCAAAAACTTGTTCAAAACATTACAATATCAATACATTAATCATCTTTTACAACTGATCTATCTTACACATGCTCCCCCTTTCAATATGATTTCATACCTTACCTTACTTGAGTTTTTCTAATGCATCTTCTCCCCCTTTGACATCAATGAAAAAGGTCAAAATGTCAAATTTTTTTTGTCAAAATTGTTCATTTGTTATCAAAAACTTTGTTCATTTTCCTTAGGCTGATAAAATATTCATGCAATCATCAAAACTTGCTTTGAGACTATTTATACCTTTTACCCATGTGCCCTTGGCTATTTTAGTAGAAGTAAGAATTGCACATAGGGCATATAATGTAATCTTAACTACATTGAGATCAGAGTATAATAAATTTGAATAGGTGTCCTTGGCTTTGACACATTCCTCCAATTGTCTCTCAATGGTTGATATCTTCAAAGCAATAGACTCTCTGAATTCTGACAATCTCTTCAAAATTTATTCTTTCTCAAGTTCCAGTTTCTTGATATCACTATGAACACTGGCCACTTATCCTTCAAAGCCATCAACTTTGTTGGAAGGTTGTTGTATTTGGCTTGTTAGAGCTTCTAGTTCACTTAGATTTCCTTCAATATTGCTATAAAAATCCTTGGTCAACTTATGATATAAAGTACACTTAATGTACAATACCTTTCCATATTATTGATATCTCCAAAGTTCCTTGATACAAGTATCAAGACTTAGCAAATCTTTCTTGATATTCTGACAAATGGTGCTAAATAGATTAGCATGATTAAAAATATGGACCTTGGACTCTACAACATTCAACAAATTTGTAAATTCCTCGTCAAAATACTTTAACACTACTTGTTCCCCATGTCTGAGATCTGCCTCTATATGCTTGACTGCCAGAGTACTATGCAATCTACCAATTGCCTCCATTAATGTTCTTTGTAAGCTTTTTACTTTTCTATTCTTCTCAATCAGTTTTGTCAAAGATGGGATCAAGTCAATTTTATCATCATCATCACTTGTTAGGCTAGCAAGAAAAAATGGATTAGATGAACTAGATGGTTTAGTTTCATCTTCCTTTTTCTTCTTCTCTAGTACCTCCTTAGCTCTTCTCTCTTCTTTCTCTTTCTCTCGTTTTCTTTCTTTCCTTCTCTTTATTTTCTTCCTCCTCTATTATTTTCTTCTTTTCTTCCTCTACTCTCCTTTCCATTTCTTCTTCAAGAAATTTCTTCTTGGCTTCTTTGATCTTTCTCTTTTCTTCCTCTAATTCCCTTTCTTCTTCTTCAATTTATTTCAACTGATATTTAATGATCTTGGCCTGAGATTTAGGCTGATTGAAACTTTCAAAAGGGTTAGTGCCATCAATGTTGATAGTAACATTGGTTTGGTCAATCTACATAGTATCACCATTTTGTGACACTTCTAAAGTTTTAGGTGTTGGTGTAGGTGTTGCCTTTGACTCTATCATCATCTAACTAATAGCTATAATTGTTTCACTCTTTCTTGTATTCTTCTCACCCACAATAAATAGAAATGGTCTCATCTTGTTCCTCAAGTAGGGTGCCAACTTGTTCAACAATTTCTTGACTTCTTTCTTATCATCTATTTTGCATATAGTCCTTAACATACACTTCCAAAGTTCCATATCCTCTTCCCAACATGGTGCTTTCTTCTCTATAAGTTTTTCATAGACTTTCTGATTTACTACACCTTCAGTATCCTCAAGTTTCAAATTGTTAGAAATCATATATCTCACAATAGAGATATCATTCTAATCTTTCTCAATATCATTATATAAATCATAGAATTTCCCTTCATTTGCAATGGCTGAGTTTCTCAATCTTCGGCTTCGAAGGTTGCCTTGCTTTTCTTGCTGTCTATTTAGAAATAGTAACCTTTTCTGCTTGTTTTACTTCTTGTTCTTCTTCTTCTTCATTGGATTCCACAATTGTCAACAATGACTTCTATCTTTTTCTTGGTCTAGTATCCTAATGCTTGAGTCTTTTAGTCATGGTAGTCATAGCTTCTACTAATCTTTCATATTTTCTCTTTGACTCACATGGTTATTTAGTTGATACTGCAACATATTGAATGCTTTTTTCTGAAGGTGTTTCTATAATTGACACACCATATGGTTTCCCAACTGATAATGTTTTCACATACATTATTCCTTGATTCATTTTCTACCTAACTTTATGTGAATCACTTTTTGTCATACTGGCCTTAGAGCATTCTTCATTATTGTCTCAATCTTTTTGTGAAATGATTTCTCTAAGGATGCTTGATAAGTTGTCTAGGTAATCTCTTCATATGTCCCAAATCCGTACTCAACTTGGTCCTTTACAGAGTTCAACAGTAGATCAATATATCCAATTGCTACATCATCACTTAACTCGTAACCTAAGGAATCAAGGAATGTTTCCCAAGGTACTACTTCTTAAATATGATTTAAATCTATATCAATCATAACACATATATGATTTTTGAATCTTACTAAAATTACAAGTGCAATTCTGAATCTTTGTTTCATCCCATCTTGAAATGTTTTCATGATCAAAATTCTATTGTCCAAGATTTTGTCTATTGGATGTCTTCTACATACATCTCTAATATTTTCCATGGTACATTTCTCACTACTCATAATCTTTGTAATTGATAAGTATAGAAATCTGTTAAGTATGTGAAATAATATATGATTGATCAATGATTGGAATCTAAACACACTATTCTTGGTCCTCTTGATTTTCTCTAAGTTTTCAAGGAGTTGCACTCTTAGAATTTCATTTAGGTTAACTTGTTCTTTCTCAATAAAAATCTTATAAGCTGAATGGATGAATCCTGCTAATAATTCATCAATCTTAGAACTTGCACAAATAGAATAGGCAATGATTTTTCTTAGGAATCTTACATCATCTTCTTTAGTGGTGCTAATCACCATGGCCTTTCCATTATACATTGCCTTAGTGTAGCTCTCAACCTTCTTCTTAACTATTTTATCACCTATAGGTACATTGCCTTGTTTGCTAAGACCAATTACCTCATGAATAAGGTTAGCTGAAATGTCAACTACATTATCTTCCATCCACAATTTTCCATCATGAATTCTACTTAGTATGATTTGAGTCCATTTTTCATTGTCTAATTCTCGATAGAAGTGATATTTGAATAGGTCTAATTCTTTCAAATGTTCAAATTTGAGCTTTATTGACATATCATGGTTAAAGACAATTTCCATATCTTTGTTCATATACTCACTACCAATAGTTTCAAACTTTCTATTAAGATAACTTCCTATGTCCTCCAAATAAACTACATTTTTTGGAGTAATAGATAATGTTGAATTAGCGTTTCCTTCTATGGGTTTCATGAGAACAAACTTCAATTTTAGTGTCTCCTCATTCTCAACACTATGTACTACTAAAATATCCATGATTTTATCAAATATAGACTTTATCAAAGAAATTCTATGGAGAAACGATAAAATACCTCTTTCTAAAATAGGGTTTAGTTTGAAATTGCCTTGTCAAGTCACTTCTGAGTGCTCTATGCTTTTGGTGTGATCACAATGAAGTGGTAATCAAGTCTTTAATCTATTTTATTCATTCAATTTGAACTTGCATTAATTGCGTACTTTGCAAACATGAAAAAGTTGTCAATTACATTTTGAAATCAAATATCTACTTGAGATCTTTGTTTGATCTTCAAACACTACTTGAGGTTTACCATAGCTTCCGTGCATCATGAAAATGCTCCAAGGAACTTCACTCCATGAAATTCTTTCTAAAAACATAGTTTTCATCTTCTACTATAGAATTAACTTTCTCTATTATAAAAATAACTCTTAATTCCTTCGTAACAACTTTTGATAAACTCCAAATTGCATACGAGCTTAGCTATAGTCTAAGCTTACCTTGATACGCCTTTTCCCAACTTTGCTACCTATAGTCCAATCTCTAAATGAAATTTCAAATTCTGGTGTTGTGAACAAGCTTAATTAAACTTGGTTGAATCAAACTTGATTGCTAACTTCAATTTTCCTATCTTTGCATCACCTAACTTTTCTTCAGAAATATTCAATCCCTTCACAAATGCCTCATTAAGTTCTTCTCAAAGTTCACTGACTATATTCCTTTGATCTTCATTATCTTTTCTAGTTCCTAAGTTCCTTTCATGGTTCCTTCTATTATTTTTGACATTTCTTCCATCGTTCCTTCTATTTCTAAAGTTACTTCCATTTTTCCTTCTATCTTTGAAGTTTATGTCCATTCTACAATACTTTTTTGTATGTCCAAAGTTGTTGCATAACTGGCATATTAGGGTTCTACTTCTACGATTCTGCTGATCAATAGGTGCATGACAATTCTGGGGTATGTATCCAAAGTTGTTGCACTCATAACACATGATTTGCCTTCTTTCTTCTTAAGGTCTTCCTTCTTTCAATGTCCTCTCATTAGATCTTCTTCTATTTGTAGGGTTAGTATTTCCAAACATTCTACTATTCCTTCTATCATTATCATATTTAGGTTTCCTAAAATCAATTTCTTTATGACTCATACCATGACAATTATGACAATAAAAATTCGTAACATGATTAAATGATTTATTTGGTCAATCTCTTTTCATACGACCTATTTCATTACATGAAAAACATTTACCTCTAAATTCATACCAGGTTTCCTTAGGAGATTCAACTTTCTTTGGTTCATCCAATATCTTAGTTTCCTTGTCTTGTCCAACTTCTTTAGGTTTATCAGAAGATTGACTAGATTCAATATTATTATCAAATTTATCTTTCTCTTTTGGATTTGACTTACTTTCAAGTTTCTTTACAAACATGTTAAATAAATAACCAAGACTAGTCTTATCATAAGTAGGTCTTTGTATTGACATTGATTCATCAAGCTTTTCTTTTCTAGTGTAAAGCTTTTCAAGTTGTTTCTTGCACTGAGTTATTTCACCTTTCACAATAGTGATGTACTTATGAAGTTCTTTGTGATCTTCTTTCAATGTTTCAAATTTAGATGTCTTTTTTTCTAGATTCTCTCTAAGATCTATGTTTTCAATCTTCAAATCAGATTCAATTTTGCTAGGATCACCCTTCAAGCTCAACTTTAGATTTAAAATATTAAATTTATGCTTCAAGATCTTGTACTCTATCTTCAATTTTGAATGATCATCATCTTCAATAGATTTAGTAGATTCAGGCTTGGATTTGAGATGTTCAATCTTATCCTTCAATTGTCCAATGTATACTTTGGAGTCATCATATCTATCTTTTAGCTTATCTCTTTCTTTAGTAAAGAGATCAATTTGGTCAAGTGTCTCTTCAAGGTTCTTCATTAACTATTCCATATCCATAGGGATCTTACTCAAGATGTTAAGCCTCTTTTGAGTAAGTGTGCTCTGGTACCAATTGTTAGAAATAGGGAATACTGGGGGGGTGGGTGAATCAGTATTCTAAAAACTTTTGATGCCAACTAAATATTAGTAATTACTTTGTACCATGCATAAGAAATTAAACAAGTAATGCTGAAGAAAAATAATAACCATGCATAAAGAGAACTCATAACACCATATTTTGTTAACTAGGGAAACCCTAGCTAAGGGAAAACCTTAGTGGGGATGATACTCACTAGATAATATACTGATATATATCTTCCTTGTTAGAGGATGGACCCTATTAGGATTCAATGAGAAAATTCAATATAGAGAGTCCCTACTAGGAGACTTTGAATCCCTGTTAGGAGTTGTAGTACAATAGATGCAAGAAGAGCTCACTGGCCAAACATACACTTCCAATTAAAAGAAGAGCTCATTGCCCAAAAAAGTAATTATTCCTCAGGTATATAGATGTTGTAACTTATTTCTTGATTGATCTTTGACCTCAACATGATCTTAGATCACAAAATCAGGTTCTCAAAAACTTTTCTTCACAAGATACAAAAGTTTTCATTCGTAATTTACATTACCAAATTCATTGACAACTTCTCCAAGTAAACTCACAAGATTTCTTTGCATAAATACCATGACTTTTCACAAATTACTACTAGGTCGACTAAGACCAAAATACACTTTTCCAACTTAGAGTAAACATCTAAGATGTTGACTCTACTTGGTCAAGTAGTTATTTTGTAAACAAAATAATTCCTTTACCTTTAATTTTTTTGTTCTATTTCATTGGTAAAATGTGAATATTTCTTTTCCGTACTATCTATACTGATGTTTGAGGTTATACACATCATAATCAACATGTATACTCTCTCTATCTAACTTTTTTTTTCATAATATGACATCAAAAACATTTTACATATAAAACAATACACCATTGTAAGATAATTTCATACTTAGACAATTTTTTGGGTACCAAAAGCTAGGTATCTTTATTTCTGAGGTTTTGTACAAGCATGTACATCATGTGTTTCCATAAATAAGAGCAATTACATATCTTCATTAGCCAATAGTCAACAACAAGTGGATCTTAGCTACAATAGATTATTTTACAAGGTGGACAATAGAAGTAGCTTTGAAGGATGCCAGAGAGGCTTCAGTAGTGGAATTTCTTAAAGGAATTGTTACCAAGTTTGCTACTCCTTCAACAATAATATCAAAAAATTCTAAGTCCTTTGTTGGGACTCATATTTTCTCTTGGGCAATTGGTCATGGTATATATTTGAGCACATCCTAAAATTACTATCCCCAAGGTAATGGCTTGGTTGAGTCCTCTAATAAGAACCTAATTTGAATCATGAAGAGGACAATTGAAGACAACCGAAGGTGTTGGCATTCAAAATTAAAGACTTCCCTCTGGGCTGATAGAATCACACCTAAGAGAGGAGTAGAGAACTCTCCTTTCATGTTAGTATATGTGAGGAAAGTAAGGCTTCCTAACTCACTTGAGTTCCCCTCCCTAAAGTTAGCTCATCAATTGGAGCTAATGGAAGATGATGCCATGGTTGTCAGAATGGGAGAATTAATGGAATTAATGACTATTCAAGTTTGAATTACCAAAAGGTCAAACAAATACATAATACTTTAAGCCTTATATTCCTAAGTCTAAGCTTACCCTTCATGATTTTCATGTTATATCTTATGAACATTCCAAGTTGTGACCATGTGATTACTCCTTCGTTGCCCAGTCGCAAGTTGTTAGCACTTAACACTCAAACAGACCATAAAAGTACAAAATGGTTATAAATTTAGTTAGTGCATATTTAGAGCATTTTATGCTAGCTATCAGTAACTATTTGTGATGATGTGAGAGGCATGATCATCTTATGTTGACTTTTCTTGACCGTCAGATTCTGTTCAATCGACAGTTGGCGTATGCACTCTTTCTGAAAGTGCATGATCTTTAGTCATTGTGAGGAAATGAAAATCTACCATGTGTCCATGTGGGGCCTCTTACTTTGATCCATATGCATTACTTAGTGTGACATCTCCACTATAGATCTCTAGATAGATCTATGATTGTTATTTTGTCACTATAGAAAAATGTAAGATCTTTAGTCATAGTGACATAATGACTGTGTCATGCATCCTAGTGGGCCACTTCATTTTGTGGTTGATGGATATATCAGAATGAGATGAAAATTATTCAAGTTTTTTTTGTGCTTTACAAAATGAGGCCAATTTTTTAATGTACCTTTATCCTCCATTGGTCTTAGAGTAAATCAATGGCTATCATTTTGTCACTATCAAAAGTTTCTAGATCTTTAGCCACAACAACATAATGACAACTTGACACATGGAGGTGGTATGACCAGCCCATGCGGGGAGTTGCCAAAGGTTTTCTATCATGAATGACGCTCTAGTTGTCAGGCTTCTATTCACTACAGATATAAACACACAAAGAAAGGGTATTTTGTCATGGTTATTTGATCTTCCAAGATCAATGGATGTTACTTTGTTGATACGAAAAGTTGCATAATGAATATACATAGCAAGATAGTGATGATGCAACAAATTTGTCAATAGATCTATGCATGAGCTTCCTTTATTGCTTGGTTGTAGAGGTTTAGGTCTAACTAAAGGTTTACATTGGGAAGTGGTGAGTGCCTTCATTCGCGATTTTGCAGGGTTAAATCGCTAACTTGTGGTCATGGTTGTGAAGCTGCAAAACTTATCAATTGAATAGTCACAGAGTTAAACATCAAAGTTAAAAGTTAAGTTTTGACTAGATGATGATGGCCAATCTGATGTGTTTGCATGGTTGTAATGGTTAGTAGAAATGAGAAATAGTCAACTACAACCATGCAAAAGGTATGCTAGCAGTTAGGTTCTCAATGATCATGAGGTCACTGACATTCGATGTTAGCCAAGAAAATTGTAGTGATGATGTGAACGACAAAAATTATGCAGTTGCAAGGTCATGAAAGTTAAGGAAATGAAAGAAGGCAAGCTATGAAGCAGCGATAGCTATTAGATTTGATGGTGTCTCAATTTTGCAAGGGTAAAATAGTTAATGAAAATAAAGGTGGCAAAGATGTGAGTAAGGAAAGGGCATCGATCAACATAAGTTTGAATGCTAGGATGAGGTGGAAGAATTTTTTAATGTCATTGGGCCACATGGCAAGATTGACGATTGATTTTTTTTGACTTGCTGACATATTTGATTTGGCAATGTTTAAAACACATAACCAACATCTCTTTAATGACTAGATCGATCTTTTGATCATCTGCAACTACTATTTTGTGTTCCCCATTCCTGGTGAATGATTTTTGTATCTTCTTGCTGCTTTGGGTTATCCATCTACCCAATATTTTAGTTATGGTCATCGTTTCTATCCCTTCAAAAGTTGAATATGCACATAGGGATCTGATTTCTACATGTGGACGCACACCTGATCAAATCCTTGTATATTTGCATTGATGTCTTTCTTGCAACATGGTGGTAGTGGTTGATTTTTCTTGGCTTCCAGCAGAAGTTTCTCAATTATGCTTGAACTATAAAAGCAAGTTTTGTAACCCTTCCAAGGGGATTTTTCTTTGATTCTATAGCATTGTATTCTATGCTCTACTACTATAATTTCCTTTGCCTCTGAGTTAATATAATTATCTATTGTATCTCTTTCTTCCATTAATATATTGTACAATACCTTCTACCCTTATGTTAATGTATTATATTTATTCTTCAACTGTATGATTGTATCTATTTGGCCTTTGAGTGATATGGAGTGAAGTCTCTTCCTTATAGCATTCTTTTGGTTTTTGATCTGCATGTAGTTGTTGAGTTAAGTAAGGATCGAATCTATATATTTTGAGGTTATATTGATGAACTGTGCATTCTCAAGCAGAGATAAGGTTGAACATACTATTTGGTGTATCACCTCCTCTTAAATTAGAATAGGTAGTTTTCTTTCATGCATTCCTTCTCCCTTTTCCTCTAAAGAGCTAGTTAGGTGCATCCTGATAGTAAAAAGTCATCTTTCTCTGGAGACTCAATCTCATAGTTCAAGTCTCACAACTTGGAGATTATTTCCATGTTTCACAAGGTTTCCTTTAGGTCAGAACTTTAGGCAAGGGTGCAAGCATTTGTGACAACAAAAACTATGAATGCATATTAATGTTAAGATGTAACATTTTTTTCAACTTAACTTCCTTGAACTATTATGGTGATGAGATGGGATTGAATTCCTAGCTCATGGAAATGAGAAAACATGGTTCTACTACTCTTTATAGATGATTGGTTAGCATACCTTGATTATTTACTTAATTGCGTAGATCACATGGTAGATGATTTTGTACTTGTATGATGTGCTTATTTCTCCATGTCTAACATGAAGGTTGACATTTTTTATGATGCTCATTGAGGTATGATTCTTCAGTTTATACTTTATGTAAACATATGATGAAATGAAGTTTGATGTGTAGGTCAACTTCTTGAGTATATTCATCTATTGTATATTCATATGATGACATGTTGTGCTTGATAGTTTTGTTGATAATTGGCTTATGAAATGTAATTATATCTATCTTTAGACATGTCAAAAACTAGATGATATTTACATAATTAATTGGAAGATATTTTATTTACTTGTTGATTTGACTATGTGTAGTCAACTTTTGACTTTGACTTGACTTGACTTTTTAGCCTATGTGAAAAGTATATGGAAATGTAGTCTTCCTCTAAAAATGAAAAAGGATATGCATATATCCTTCTTCTATCTAATGTTGAAAATATATTACATTTGTGTTGCGTATATGTCATGATCCACCTTGTACAACTCCTACTTATAGAAAGTCATCAACATATTTTACTACATCAAACTAGTTGATGAACGTCGACTAATGATTTAGTCATCTTGAATGTCTGTTGGACTCCTAGTTGATATGTTATTTGACATATTCTTAGTCATTATGTATTTGACTTAGACCTTTGGTCGATATGTGCAATTGGGATTTTGTTTTTTTATCTATAGATGTAAAATTTTGGGTCAATGTTGCTTGATACATTTGATTGTGTGGCTTTCTATCATCCATCTTCTGATTATGTTGGTTAAATATATTGATAGCGAGGTTGGATGAATCACTAATTGATTCATGCTCTTGATCATTGTACATGACTCTTAGGGTCTCTCTTCCATACTGCTGGTCACATATATGATCTTAACTACATACGGATCCCTTGGTCACTCTAGCCAACCCAACTACTAAGAAACATTCCTCAATCAAGTCAAAACTTGATACACTCTCACTTCATCCATCCTAGCCCTTAAAGAAACATAAAGGCTCTCAACCCCAAAATATTGAACTAGGCCTTGTAGATATGTGGAGGTATTTTAAAAAACTTAACCTCAACCAATTAGGTGTTTTAGAAGTCGCATCAGTTTCATCTCCCCATTTGGTTTCTTCATTTCTTTACAAATAGGCTTAAAAGGCTAGTAGCCCCAATTAGGTCTCCTATAGCAAGAAAATAGGGTTTTTATCCTATGCTTTCCAAAAGAACCATGCAATATTTTTTGGTTTTCTTGGTTCATTAGTCATCCCTTTAAGGATTTTTGGGGCCTTGGGGTCATACCCTTCAATCCATTACCCTAACCCACATTAGGTAAAAATTGGGCTTTTTAGGCTTCACAAGGTGCTTCAACAACCTTTATTGTTTTGAGCCTACTCTAGGATTTATGTGAACCTCACAACTTCTTGCAATGATGGTAATACTTCCTTCTTCCATTTCCAAAAGGAATTTAGACTCTAGCTTTACTCATGTGCAAGAATGTTGATTTCTATATGGTTTTCCCTAGTCAAACTCACCATAGGCTCACCTAGGGAAAGGCCATTGAAATAATTCCTTTTAATTTGAGGGCCCTAGATTCTATACACATTATGTAAATGGATTCTACTCATTATTCCCAAGATACCATTCAGTCTAGATGATGGGAAAGTGAGCTAGAGCTCCATCTTCATCAACTGCCTGGACAAAACTAGTGATAGTGTAAAACCAAAATAATTTCACAAAAAGAAAATAAATTGATCAAAATCCATATCTACCAACACAAAGGATAAATAAAATATATCTTCCAAAGGATACATAGGTGACAATATGAATCTTAAACTCCTAACTGCCTACTGTCATTAAAAACAAGGAAATTGCTTAAAATATTGATTGCAAAAACACTCATTCCATACAATGAGCATCCAACCCTTCTCATAGGACTTGTCATGACTTATATAGGGTTATTGGGTGGTTATTTATCATTTATGACTTATCCCCAATGATTTTCCACTTTCTTGACAAAAGTTACAAAGTTGCACAATTGAACTTTTACATCTTTTAGCAACTTTTCCCCAATTTGGTCAAATGACCTTCATATCTTCCTAAATTTAACCACAAACCTTAACTAAGGTAAAAAAAACCCCATCCTAACCCTTCCTATACCCTATTGACCTCATGATGATGTAACCAACATGCTTTGGGACATTCAGAGTGCTTTACAACTTGCTAGCCCCTAATTGCACATAGTAAAAGGCTCTAAGACCCTATGAAAAAAGCCCTATTTTAATCCTACTATGGTCAACATGACCTTATTTCCAACACATAAAAATTCCCTTAAGTCTCACACTCACACAAAAAAAAAATGAAATATTGGATTGCAAGGGCAATCCCTAAGTGCTCCTGCACCATTCTCCCCCTTAGCATAGCTTTCAAGGAACATGAGGAGAAATTA
Organism: Cupressus sempervirens; assembly: GCA_028749045.1. NCBI lineage: Eukaryota > Viridiplantae > Streptophyta > Pinopsida > Cupressales > Cupressaceae > Cupressus > Cupressus sempervirens. The sequence continues at coordinate 835,133,452 of CM053793.1, forward strand.
GAGACATATTAATGGCAAGCTTTTTGAAATTTTCTTCCTCTACCCATGTAGCTTCAGCTTTTGGTTCTCCTTTCTATTAGAATAGGTGCTCTATATAAGTCTTGTCCCTAGTAGACTTTTTAACCCTAGATTCCAAGATCATCTCAGCTTGTTGTTTCACCTTGGGAGGTAGGGTTGTAGTATTGTCATCTTCCAGTATCTCCCTATTGTTCTGACTTGCCTCTAACAATGGTCACTTTTATTTGACCAAATAAGCCACATTGAATACTGGTGAATTGTTTTATTCTATAGGAAGCTCTACCTTGTAGGCATTTTGTCCATATTTTTCTAACACCTTGCATGAACCCTCTCTCTTCATTTATAACTTTTTTCACACTCCTTTTATAGTCTATATTTGTTTAGGTGGACCATGACATAGTATCCCACTTAAAACTCTATGTCCTTCGTAAACATGTCTGCCTTGGTCTTTAATTTGTGAGTAGCTTCTATTATGTTCTTCTTCAATTGCTCTTGTATCTCTTTCATAGTCTGAAAGAAATCTTCTACATGACCACTTCTATGTGTAAGGAAACTTGCAACAAAGAATATAATCATTTCCACATAACCCATAATAGATCTGAAATAAATATACAACTAAAATTCAGATGCAAGAGAATAGACAACATACCCACAAAATTTGTGACACAAGATATGCCCTGGAAAACCCTCATTGAGTAAAAAAACCTAGGCTCCAAAAGCATCCATCAACATGAATTATTCAGCAAAAATATTGTTGCAATACAACTATGGAAGACTTCAAAGCCATAGCCACAATCGAGCAATCTATGTGAACAAGTATGAATCAACACATCCCAAGCCATGCTTCCAACCTTCACAAATGCTCCATTGGCTAACCTATCAAGCCTTGTCCCACTTGACTCTTTCCCTTGTTGCCTTCTTCTTCTCACATACCAACAACTACCCTTGTGGTTGCTTATATAGTAGCAAGTCCCACAAAACCACCGAGTGGTATTACATAAACCATGTGCCAAAACCATGTGCTACCTAACCCATTCCCCACATGTAATATTGGAATTTTAATTTATTTCCCCAATATTAAATAATTACATGAAATATTATCACAATGTTACAATACAAATCATCAAGTATATCCCATGAGAATCTTTACATCTTATCCATCTAAGTGCAACATTACATAATAAAATAAAATAATACAATATAAAAATATTATGCAATGTGTGCAACACTCATTATCTCAAAATCTCCCACTTGTTGAATACATTACATAGGGTCAATCTGTAGCCAAATAAATGAACAAGGGAAGAATCCCTCCTAGCACATCCACCATCATGGATCAAAGTAAAAAAAGTGCTCAATCCTAGTACCGGTAACAAAATTAAAGTATTCATCATCTCAAACATGAATGATCTCACCTCCTATTATGCCACTACCACCAGACATACATAGAATCCATCCAAAGAGAATGTCACCCAACCTTTCATATTAGAAGATCATAAAATCCTATACCAAGGGTAAGTGCAAGAAGTTGGGTTTCACTTTTGGGCAAAAAGTGGAAGTGTTTTTCTTATTTTTAAAATTTCTTGTCAATTGATGTCAAAATTTGAAGCACTTAGACATTGAATATAAAAAAACTTTAGAAATAATTTTTTTTGTGTTCAGAATCTAGTTTTTAAATATGTAATTTTTTTCTATACCCATATGATAGATTTTTTTTTGGTATGGATCTTTAAAAACCACTTTTCAAAATGCCTATTTTAGGACCATGCCACACTTGTATATGGACACCATAATTTGATACAAATAAATGAATTTTCATAAATCCTTTTAAAGGGAGTTACCTAATACACCTAAGATTGATGACAATATTTTTTCTTAATTTTTGATTGAATAATTTTTATTTTTATTAATTATTAATTGGCTATAAAGGTAAATTTTAAAACCTCTTGTGTACAGACACCATAATTTGATCAAAATTTCACTTTTTTCAAAAATTCTTTTTTTTTAACCTCAAAAAAATTGTATGTAGATTGATGACATATAAATTAATTTAAGAAAAATTATAAAATAAAAAATTTATTAAAGTTTTAGTGAACTTCACTATTTTACATTTAGGTTCCACCTTTCATTAAAAAATAATGCAAAAATAGTAAATAAAATCATAGCACTATAAAATTTATATTTATAAAATCAGGACAGTGAGAGCTCTAATGAGTTTTTGTTTCATAAAAAAATTTGATTGAGAAAACCCTCTAAAAATGATGGCGAGGCGTAAAGTTTTTAATTCAATGCCTTAGCCAAATCTTGAGAGGTCAAGACATAGGCTTGGTCTCACCAAGCCTATCCCGAACCAAAATGCGAGGTAGGAGAAATTTTTTTTACCCAATGTTGTAAGAAACGGGTACCCGTTATTTAAATTCAAAAAAATGGGTACCCATTTTGAAAAAATCAAATCAGCGTACAAAATTCCCCCCAAAAAACAAAATTTTAAATTATTAGAAATAGGTACCCATTTTTTACTTTTCAAAAATGAGTACCCATTTCTAAAAAATACTTTTTTTTTATGTTTTAAAAAATGAGTGCCCATTTTATAAATTTTAAATCGAGTGCCCGAACCTAAAACGGGTACCCTTTTTCAAAAGAGTACGATCTCAATCCGTGGACTTCAATGGAATTGAGATCCAACTCCTTGCTTCTACTCCCAATTGAAATGCCAAGCGCAAAACATGATCCAAAGGTAGTCACATGTATCCCTAGTTGTCAAAATATCCATAGCTGAAATAGCACCCACAACAAGTGTCAAACCCATCCATTATCCATACCTCCAAAGGTATACCAAGTGAATCTCACATTGTCAACATATCCAATCTATAACATGCAATCACAAACCTCAAGAGCAATAGTTGCCACATATAAACCATGAATCTCCCACTGCAAAAGATAATGTTAAATCTATAACCAATTCACTCATAAAATTTCAAAGAAGTGAATCCATGTAGTATCAAGGACATCCACAATACATAAACCAACAACCTACAAGAACAACTCTTATAACAAATCTCTAATAGTCTCCCATGTTCTCCACAACCAACAAAGGAAAGAGATAAAGAAATAACCATGTCATCTCTCACATGACATACATGAATACAAACTAGTGATCAATCTCTAACCAATCTCAAATCCAATGTAAGAAAAATTGAACATCCAAGAAGATAACCAAGACTAAAGAGAAACCATGCAAATCATAACCAGTATCATTTACTTCTACACACACCTCTAGATTTAAAGTGTGCAAGTATGATCTCCTCCATAAAACCCCAACAAGAAGTCACAACAACACCCAAACCATACCATATAAATAATCATGGATGTAAGCCTCTCACAAGAAGATCAAACTCATAAAACTATTCCTAAACCAAAGAATATACCCAATATAAAACCATCTCCCAAACTCAACCAACATAACAACATATGCAAATGGAGATAACCAATGCTAAACCATCTCTCAAATGAACCCTCTAGAATTAACTCATTTAACATGGCTCAAGATCCATATCCATGAAAGACAAGCATAGACATAATGCACCTAAGAGAAACAATGGGCTATACCTCCCAAGTCTCAAACTGCCAAGTAGACCAAGAGTGGGGAATGAGAATGTTCATCAAGATATCCAAGTCTCCAACCAAGAATCACCTTATAAAAATCTCCTCTCAGGTCCATATCAGGTGAATGCCCCTCAGAATTTCTACTAAAACCATCAACTATCCCAACAAATACTTCTCTAATCTAAGAGAAATCAACATCACCACCATTTCTAAGTATCCATAAGCACCTATAACCAATAAATCCAGCCAACTCCAAATAAAACATAAAAATATATCATGAAATTTCTATCTTATGATCAATGTACTCAATACCAAGAAACTAAACCAAGATCAATATCAAAGTTCCAACCAAGGCCTCAGAAACATAAACATGACAACATGATCTAACCATCTCAACCAAAGAGATAACATGCTTCATATGAACATACCATAACATGTCACAAATCTAAATGTGTACCAAGTGTATATCATGACATAAAATGAAACCATTCTCACACCAAGGATAGCATGCCAAATGAAAGCATAAACCACACTTTTACCAAGAACCCCATTAGTTGTCAAGATGTAACCATCTTCACACACCATGAAGAAAACCATCTCCACATACCATGAAGATAACCAAGAACTCCATGAGTCCTCAAGATCTAACCATCTTCACACACTATGAAGATAACAAGTGCACCATGCAAATGTCAAAGATGCTTCTGCAACAACAAGATCTAAGACAAATCTCCAACATCTGCAAACACTCAATAAATATATCAATGCCAAAAAATTCACACTCAACTGTGGTACCAACCCACCTATGGCATTATAAAATCCATCTCCTACATGAAGATCCTCTAGGTCTATACACACAACCAAACTGTTAGTACCATGTGAAACCAAGATCTCCAAACCAAGAAGATACAAACCAAACTGGGAACTAATCCTCCATTGTCACCTCATAATTGTCAAAAGCTCCTACTAAATCATCTATCCAAGCTATCCATGACATCATGATGAAAAACCATCCTCTATTTATGAGAATTAACCAAGGCATCAAACCATCAAAGAACTCAAAGTGCACATCATGAGCTCCTTAAAAGAAACTAAATAACCATGATCCTCAACCAAGATGATATACCACCACAACCAAATTAAGAATCCAAACCAATAAACATCAAGAATGTACTTTATATTCAATCATGTCATGCCAAAATACATGGCACCATGATCACATTAATGAACCAAGCATCTAACTCTCAATATGTCCAACCTGTTAGCATAAAATAGTCAACCAAAATCCTCCACCATGACTGTACTTGGTAATAACATCTCATCCCTTCTACATGAAGAAAAAATCAAAAAATTATGTGACTTAGGTCATAGACAACCCAAATCTAAGCCACCAATCTAAATATGCATCAATAATGAAAGATCAATGGGCAAAGACAACCCATAACCAATCCATAAATGCAACCTATAAGTATCAACCACTTACAATGCTGCATAACTTGTAGATCCAACAAGTCATCACACATATCCAAACCAAACACTGATAACCATATTATCATGAGACCAATCTAAAATATGAATTGAGTATACAATGACATCAAATCTTAAATCTCCAAACATATAATGTCATAAACTCACAATGCTACCATAGTCAATATATAACCTAAATTGTTCAGATTAATATATCACCAAATAAACCATGCCAAACCTACACCAAATCTGAACCAATGTGTAGAGTTCTCCAAGAGCTTTCTGTTGACTATTTGAAGTCCAAAATTGACTCCATATGCCCAAGTTATGCCCTAATCTATGCTCAAAATAAACAACATCTAACTTTCAGGATCTTAAAACCTAACAAAATTTCAAAATCACAAAACCAAACCCACACCAAGTTGTAGTGGTCTAAATTAGCTTTACAACACCGGTAAGAATTCTACAATTTGATATCATGAGAGAAAGTTATGGTCGTTTAACTAAGACAGTCTTTTTACCATTTTCACTATGATTTTTTTTTTGTGATGAAAATTTTGACGAGATTAAATTTGATGACCATCATGAGCTGAAACTAAAAACTCTTTCATTTCCTCTGAACATGGCCAAACAAGGGCATTTTATATATCAAAATTTATGAAAATGTCGACCCGGATCCAATGGTGAGGTTTGTTTTTATCTAGGAGGTCATTTCTGCAAGCTCCCCTTTAAACCCTCATTTAAATGAAACATTCAAAAAAAACCTTTTGTCCAACAATTTCACATGCCCAAAATCTACCAATATCCCATCATAATAGCTTACCCAAAACCCTCAAATCTACAATAAACAACTCATATATCTTGCCCTTTCTTTTATCCTCTCATGTGTTTACATGGATTCAATCTAGGGTTACAACAAAAAAATCATAACTCTAATACCACTTGTAAGGAAACTTGCAACAAAGAATATAATTGTTTCCACATAACCCAAAATAGATCTAAAATAAATATGCTACTAAAATCCACATGCAAGAGAATAGACAACATACCCAAAAAAATTGTCACACAAGATATACTCTGGGAAACCCTCATTGAGGAAAAACACCCAACCTCCAAAAGCATCCATCACCATGTATTATTCAACAAAAGTACTATTTCAATACAACCATGGAGGCCTTTAAAGCCATAGCCACAACCGAACAACCTATGTGAATAAGCATGAATCCATACATCCCATGCCATGCTTCCAACCTTCATAACCTGTCAAGCCTTGTCCTACTCGACTCTTTCCCTTTTTGCCTTCTTCTTCTCACATACCAAAAACTACCATTATGGTTGCTTAAGTAGTAGAAAGTCCCACAAAACCACCAAGTGGTATTACATAAACCATGTGCTACCTAACCCATTGACCCCACATTTAATATTACAATTTTAATTCTTTTCTCCAATATTAATTAATTACATGAAATATTGTCACAATGTTACAATACAACTCATCAAGTATATCCTATGGGAATTTTTACATGTTGCACATCCATCTAGGTGCAACATTACATGATAAAATAAAATAATACAACATAAAAATATTATGCAATGTGTGCAACACCCATTATCTCAACACCATGCTCCATGGCTCCTAGATCTCTGAGTTCACACACTCCTCTTGGGTGCATACCATACAATATCTCAAAAGGACTTCTCCTTGTTGTCCTATTCACACTATCATTGTAAGAATATTTATCTTGATGGATGATTAAATCCTATGTCTATCCATACTCCTTGGTTAGGCATCTGAGAAGGTTATCTGGCACTCTTTTGACCACTTTAGTTTGACCATCAGTTTGAGGATGGTAAGCTGAACCAAATGTTAGATTCGTTCCTAGCCTACTCCATCGAGTCTTCCAAAAGTGACTCATGAACTTCACATCTCTGTTAGAGACTATGCTTAGGGATAATCCATGGATTCTTACAATTTCTTTGAAAAATAAATGAGCGATATAACTAGCATCATGAGTGGTTTTACAATGGATAAAATGACTCATCTTGCAGAGCCCATATACCACCACATAGATACTATATATCCAACCCTATTTTAGTCTTAGGAAGACCTACCACAAAGTCCATGCTAATGCACTCCCATGGCCTATTAGGAATGATCCGGTGGATAATTTTAGTAAAAATTGAAGTGTCTTCAAATCTCCAAATTTTTGCACCATTAAAAAGATCTCAGTGTCTTGATTCCAACACAACTTGAATGGAGCAAAAAGGAGTCCGTTTGTGCAAGTTACGTTCGATCAAAGTTCTAGTAAACAGGTAGACCAGAGGGCTAGATAAGGGGCAAAATCAAACCACCTCAAAAGTGGTCAACAATGAGTTTCAAATTAAAGATCTCGTCACAAGCTTTCCAACAACATTCGTTTCATTGAAAACGGACTTCATATGTAAAAGTTATGGCCATTTGAATTTTGGAGGTAAAAAATATCATTTTGAATTTTGACGATGTCATCATGATGTCATGGTGGCATTAACACATCATTGGCAAGTGGATGGAAGACTTGGGCTAGTGGGGGTCTAACCCCCAACCACCTCTTTACCAAAATAAGACTTGGTCGTTGGGCCACACAGAGCATTCAACATACAAATGTCAAATTTGCTATTTAAATTGTTCCTGTCACCAAGTTTAGTTTAAACAACCCACAGATTTGAACCCCCAACCTCGCGGCGGGTGTAAAAGCTATGTGGCCATTGCACCACATGTTGCTTTTAGTTAGATGTGGGGCATAATTTTTATTTGAGTTTAAAACAAACAAACCACCTACTCTTTAAATAGGATATATTTGTTATTTTATTAATAATTAATCCCCAAAATTGTATAAATGCCAAAATATAAAAATGGGAAAGGGATTATTCGAAGGGGCTGTTTTTTTTTATACCATAATTTGTTTTGAGCCAATTTAGGCAAATTATTTTGTATAAAAAGGGGGGTAGGATTTCATTTTGGGGGCAATCAAAGTTGGAGAATTATTGTAATTCTTGAAGGAGACTTGTAGAGAAATTGGTTTTGGTGAAGTTTTGAAAGAATAGAGAGGTCTTATAAGGAGATTTTTTTTTGAGCCATTCTTGTACATCAGAGTTTTGTTGCTGCCGAAGTGCTCGAAGGAATGGACTTGGTGCATTTGTAATTGATTTTTGGAGATTAATGATATCAGTCATACTCTATTGGAGCCGACTTGGAGACGTAGTCACGTTTGTGGCGAACTCCAAAATCAAACTTTGTTTGCACTTTCTATCTTCTTCTCTCTCTCAATTCTATTTATTTAACCTAAAGTCTTTGATGCTTAATTTCATTTATGTATAATGTATTAAGACTTTCGCTAAAATTTGATTTTATTTAAGCATTCAATACTGCAATTAGTCTTGATCTGTCCATCAGATCAAGTGGTATCAGAGCCCAGTTGACTATTATTGCTATTGTTTTCTTGAATGCTAACAAGATCTAGGATTTATAAGGGTGAAGGCAAGCTTGAAGAATTTAATCCTGAGATCAAGAAGCGAAGAACTTTTTCAAAGATGTCTATTTCTGGAATGGAGGTTTCTGATGAGATCAATGAGCAAGAATTTCGAAGAGCATTCCTCGAGATGAAGGCTAAGGTGGACATTCTTTTTCAAGAGAGACAAGAGCGGAAAGAATGTGAAGACAAGAAAGGGAAACATGATGGAGATGGTGATAAGAAACTAGATCCACCCTCTTCTTCTTCTCCTCCCTCTTCTCCTTCTTCTCCATCTTCTCCTTATTCTACTTCTTTTAACCCTTTCAAGAGTGGGTATAAGCCTAAGATCAAACTGGATGTAAAATTTGACTTTCCTAAGTATTGTGGTGAACTTAATGCTAAAAAATTGGATAATTGGATTTAGCAAGTAGAAGTCTACTGTAGAGTCCATAACCTATTAGATGATGTCGATAGGATTCAATTAGCTAGTCTTCAGTTATGAGGTACAACTTTAACCTGGTGGGAGAGCAAGACTAAGGTAGAAGTTTCATAGCATGGTAGAGTTAGTTTAGCTTGGGCAGAGTTTGTTAATGCTCTTAAGAAGCAATTTTATCCCCTAGGACATATGCAACAATTAATGATGGACTAGAAAATGTTTAGGCAAGGGAAAGATCAAATTGTCCAACAATACACCCATGAATTTAGGAAAAGGGATATTGCTTTGAATGTTCCTTTGTACACCCAAGATACTTTGTTGAAGTACATAGGAGGTCTTCATTCCTACTTTAGGCATTCTATTTTGGTATTAAACCTGTGTAATTTGGATGAAGTGTCTGTTCAAGCTACACACTTATAGTCAAGGGGTAAAGGATCATTTATTGATAAGTTTGATAATGATGTAAAGAAATCTTCTAAGACTGTTGAGACAGAGAAAGGAAAGAAGGTAGCTACAGTTAAGAAGGATGAGAAACTTTCTTGCACTCATTGTGACAAGAAGGGTCATGATGAAGGACATTGTTGGAAGTTGCATCCCGAATTGAAGCATAAGTGGGCTTAGAAATTTGATCAAAAACAGAAAGGTAAGGAGAAAGCGACAAATGTTGTTATGGATCTTGGTTCAGATTCAAATGATGAGACTAAGATAACAGCTATGGGTTTGAAAGGTAAAGCTCCTATTTCTAGTGTTTTTGTTGTTAGTTGTGCTTCTACTTCTACAGTTAATGATTTCTCTAAAGATAAGAAAAGGAATGAATTTTTTCATTTAAGGGTTGTTTCTAAGAACACTAAAATTGATGCACTCATAGATAGTGGTTCTCAAGTGAATTCGATTTCTGAGAGTATTGTGAGAAACTTGGGATCGAAAACCATATTACATAAGAAACCTTATCCACTAGGCTGGATTTGATCTGGTGGATAATTTCAATAAAAATTGAAGTGTCTTCAAATCTCCAAATTTTTGCACCACCAAAAAGATCTCAGTGTCTTGATTCCAATGCAACTTGAACGGAGCAAAAAGGAGTCCGTTTGTGCAAGTTATGCTCGGTCAAAGTTCTAGTCAACAAGTAGACCAGAGGGCTAGATAAAGGGGCGAAATGAAACCACCTCAAAAGTGGTCAACAATGGGTTTCAAATTAAAGATCTCGTCACAAGCTTTTTGACGACATTCGTTTCATTAAAAATGGACTTCATATGTAAAAGTTATGGCCATTTGAATTTTGGAGGTAAAAAATATCATTTTGAATTCTGATGACATCATCATGATGTCATGGTGACATTTACACATCATTGGCAAGTGGATGGAAGACTTGGGTTGGTGGGGGTCTAACCCCCAACCACCTCTTTACCAAAATAAGACTTGGCCGTTGGGCCACATGAAGCATTCACCATACAAATGTCAAATTTGCTATTTAAATTGTTCCTACCGCCAAGTTTAGTTTAAACAACCCGTGGATTTGAACCCCCGACCTCATGGCAGGTGTAAAAGCTATGTGGCCATTGCGCCACGCGTTGCTTTTAGTTATATGTGGGGCATAATTTTTATTTGAGTTTAAAACAAACAAACCGTCTACTCTTTAAATAGGATATATTTGTTATTTTATTAATAATTAACCCTCAAAATTGTATAAATGCCAAAATATAAAATGGCAAAGGGGTTATTCGAAGGGGGTGTTTTGTTTTATACCCTAATTGGTTTTGAGCCAATTTAGGAAAATTATTTTGTATAAAAAGGGGGGTAGGATGTCATTTTGCGGGCAATCAAAGTTAGAGAATTAATGTAATTCTTGAAGGAGACTTGTAGAGAAATTGGTTTTGGTGAAGTTTTGAAAGAATAGAGAGGTCTTGTAAGGAGAATTTTTTTTGAGCCATTCTTGTACATTGGAGTTTTGTTGCTGCCGAAGTGCTCAAAGGAATGGACTTGGTGCATTTGTAATTTATTTTTGGAGATTAATTGGATTGTGTGTACTCTATTGGAGCCGACTTGGAGACATAGTCACGTTTGTGGCAAACTCCGAAAATAAACTTTGTTTGCACTTTTTATCTTCTTCTCTCTCTCAATTCTGTTTATTTCACCTAAAGTCTTTGATGCTTAATTTCATTTATGTATAATGTATTAAGACTTTCGCTAAAATTTGATTTTATTTAAGCATTCAATACTACAATTAGTCTAGATCTGTCCATCAGATCAAGGAATTGGTAAGGGTTGGTATAGCCCTACATTTCTGGCTACCCCTTTTTCTTTCATGCACACCACACATTTCTCTACATACTTCCTAACACCTCTTGGCAACTTGGGCCAATAGTATAATTTTTGAAATAACTCCAATGTTTTATTAATACCAAAATGGCCACTAAGACTGCCATTGTTGTTTTCTTGAATAAGGTTCACCCTCATTGAACCTTGAGGAACACATAAATTATTGCCTTTAAACAACAACCCACTTTGCAGATTATATTAAGAGAACTAACTATGAAAATGATTTTGAAAATCAGCACATACCTTATATGCTTCAGAGAAATCTTCATCATCCTTGCAGAGGTCCTTGAAACTTTCTATGCTAATGCTCTATAATTGAACCTCTTTTTTTCTCAACATTCTTCTACTTAGTGCATCTACCACCTTATTCAATTGTCCATTCTTGTGCTTAATAGTGAATGTGAAAGCTTGTAGGTATTACATCCACTTTAAGAATGTATTGTTCAACTTCTCCTGAGTGCTAATATAGCTAAGTGTGTTGTTATCAATGAACACTAAAAATTCCTTAGGTAGGAGATAATGCCTCCACTTCCTCAATGACTACACTAAAGCATATAAATCCACTTCATAAGAAGAGTACTTTTCTTGGCCTCATTGAGATTGCAACTGAAGAAAGCTATGGGTCTACCTTCTTTACTTAATACTCCCCCTATTGTAACGACACTTCCATCACACTCCAATGTGAATGATTTATCAAAACTAGGTAACGATAGGATAGGTTGGGTAGCCACTTCTTGTTTCAATCTTTCAAAGGATCTTCCTGCCTCAAAAGTCCATTTGAATTTGGTCTTCAATCCACATTTGATGGTGTCTAACATTGGTGCACAAATACCACTAAAGTTCCTAATAAAATTTATATAAAATTGAGATAAACCATGGAAACTCCTTACCTATGTCCCTGCGGTAGGTGTTGGCCAATTCAAGATAGCCTCCACCTTGCTTGGGTCCATCTTTAATGAACCTCGTGATACTAAAAATTCTAGGTATACAAGTCCTTGCTTGAGGAATTACCACTTTTCCAAGTTGATAGACAACTTCTCATTCTACAATATTTTGAGCATAATCTCCAAGTGTTTCATATGTTCGTCCTTGGTTTTTTTAACGATGTGATGTAGGAGCATCCTAGGCTTTCCTGCAATCCTGCATGTTTGGAGGGATTTGAGTTGAGTGTTGAGGAGCATCGAGCTTGGATTTTGGTGGAGCTATGTTTTCATGGATGTGGATGTATTGGAAACATATTTGAGAACAATTCCTCATGATTTTATAGAGATTGGATGGATTGTGTTGAAGTTGGAACTATTTGAACCTTGCTGTTGGAACTGTGTTTTTCTAGTTTCTGGGTGCCTATTGTAGAGCATGTAACTAATTATCCTTAATGAATGAAGGGCTAATAACTATAGGGTTTGAATAGGTCCTAGATTACTATCCATAGTTAAGTGCATAAGTTCTAACTCTTTATATGTTGATAGATATGCCAATTCTCCTGAAACATCAATTTCTAGTATTTTCATGCAATAGTCTATTGTGTGGGACTTTTAGAGTGGATGTACACTTTTCATTGGGGAATTGGCCTTTTTTCATTTAAGTTGCTGTAGAGGACCTATATTTCTACCTATGGTTGAAAGCATGAGTTCTAATTCAATTAGAGCTAGGATATATCATGATTTTACTCAAATATTGATTTCTAGACATTTAATTGCTATTGCAAGCTGACTTATGCCATTTAATTTATGTATTTGTATTTAATTTGTGATCTGGGCTGACTTGTGGCTTAGATTAGTATAAGTATGGGTCTTGGGGAGTCTTTTATTCATTATTTAGTGGAGATGGAATGAAGGAAAATGAAAATTTATAGTAGAGCTAAAGCTACGACTTAGGAACTAGAGGATCTCTTAGTGGACCTATGGGTACAAGTGTGGATTCTTCTTGGTGTTCTTATCCAGTTGTATATCTAGACTAGCTAAGATTGGTTGTAAGTTGGATCATTTTGGATCTTTCAGAACTAATTTTGTAATTTTCTATTGGTATTTGGCCCTAACCCAAAAGGCCTTATAGCAAGGCATATTGCATGTAATCAGTTATATTTTATAAACCAAGTATTGTAATTTGGTATCAAATCTTGCATTGTTTATTCTTGCTATTGTGTTTCCATTGTTTGGTTATATAGTTGGGGGTTAGGACATCTCATTTGGGGATATTCCCACCTTTCACTGCATCAAGATGAGTATGTTATCTAGGTATACTACCACAAAATTTCCAATGTAGTCCTTAAGCACTTTATTCATTAACCTCATGAATGTGCTAGGAGCATTTGTAAGCCCAAATGGCATAACTCTCCACTCATACAACCCTTATATTATTATCTCTAACCATTATTGTTTATTGGTGTCAACTACTTAGTCATTTACAAGGTAGAGTCAAATGGTCATCACTATGACTGAGCTACTCTATATAGGTCGAGTCATGTACATAAGTAAGTATGTACCTATCTCTATAGGAGCTGAGTAAGTGTTTGGGTCAAAAGTGTTTTTGTATATGAGTTGAGCTCATCAATAACTAAGCACATTTTCAGAATACATGTACCGAGTTACTTAATATGTATTGAGTACAATGAAGGTTGAGTAACAATAATGTCAAGCATCAAGAAATAGTAAAGGCTTAGCCATGTAGAGTTTACATGAAAGTTGGGAATGAATTAGAGTTTTATGCAAAATGATTATCAAGCTAACTTAGAAGGGATATTTAAGTTTTGACAAGGTTTTTATAGAACATTTAATACTATTAGAGATTTTTATAGAACATTTAGACATTGTGTATCACTGATCCCTATGTTGTGTGTTTGATGATCAAGATGAAGAGGCAAAACATGGAATTGTATAGAAAACTCTTTATGGAAATATTTATACAGCAATGATCTTAACCTAGATCATATACCAATAGAGAAGGAGATGAAAATATTTTATGTGCAAACATGAAGCTATTGATATAAAAGCATTGAGATCAATTTAGAAGTCACTAAAGGGTTTCATTATCACCTAATAGACCGAATGACCTATTCATCGCAGTGAAGTGAAATGGAAAGAAAATCATATTAGATTAGAGGACAGGATTAGTTAACAAGGAGAAGAATCAAAATCATCTTACAGAGAAAATCAAGAGTTAGGTACTAAATTGATTTTAATAGACTTGAATCAGGTTAAATATCTTAACAGGGTGGTCTTAACATATCTTTGTAAATCTCCTAACATAGTCTTTACTTTGTTGTACGTGTTAAATCCTCTAACAAGGTGAGACCTAATAGTCTCTTAAGAATTTAATAGGGCATACCCCTCATAGGGTAGATCATATTTTATGGTCAAACATTGTAACCTTAATTGGTTAACTTTATTACTGTAGTAGTGAAGATTTATGGGTGTCATCCACACCCTAGTTTTACCTTCACCTTGGAGAGTTTCTAGGTAAAATATTGTGTTACGTGTTTTATTTTAATGCATGTGATTGATCATACTTATATGTTACATTAGATTTATATTACTAGTTTTCTATGCACAAGTTATTGATAGATGTGGATGAATTTTTGAAAAGTGAAAAGTATTTTAGATTCTGATTCACCCCCTCTTAGTATTCATTTTTTTCCTATTTACTCCTCCATCAATCAACAATTGGTAACAGAGAGTTGGTTCTCTAAAATAAACTTAAAGTGTTGGAGATTAGATCTTGGAGATGGAGGCTTTCAAATTGGATAAGACTATTGAAAATTAGGTGATTGACATTCAACTCAAATTATAGAAACTTGAGAAGGAAAGACAAGATCTAAAAGATTCTCTAAAAAGGAGAAAGGAAATTGCCATCCAAATAAAAAAAAATTCCTATGAAAAAGTTGATACTAAAGGACTTTTTTGAATCAATCAATCCAAATGATAAAGCATCTATTGATCTACTTGACAAGTACAAACTACTAAATGAAGAAGTGACATCACTAAAAAGACAACATGAAATCCAATCAGTAAGACTATGTGAAGTGACCGAACAAAGAAAGAAAGTTGAAGAAGACAAGACTATGGCTGATGAAGACAAAATGGTAATGGCTAATAGACTTAAGGAAAGGATATAAAATGTACAAAAGCTCACTAATACTCAAATGGACATGATGAACCAACTAGTGCTTGCAAATTAGGAATTGAATCACAAGGATGTGGAAATTACAAATCTCCAATCACAAAATGACATACTGAAGAGTGAATTGATAAATGAGAAGAAATCTATGGAGAGATTGAACAAACCAAAGGAAAAAATCAAGTATTTTGAAGAACTTATAAATTCATCAAGTTGTTCAAATGGGTTAGTAGATTTATGCACCGAGAAAGGAGAATCATCAAGGAATGGAGAAATGAGAAATGCAAAGCCAAAGGATAAGCCAACATGCTATCACTATGGAAAACTTGGTCATATTGAAAATATTTGTAGAAGAAAAAATGGTATGCAAAACTCTAAACCTATGTTTACTAGTTACTATTTTTATTGCAAGAAACAAGGACCTCAAATATATGAGTGTAGGTCAAGACTGAGGAACACACTAGCTACACCTAAATTTGAAGGATATTGCTACAAATATCACAAATATGGGCATAGAAAATATGAATGAAGATCATATGAAAAACCCTATTGGACAAATTAGAGAAATAATTATGCACCTAACAATGCATGTTCCGAATGTCACAAGTTTGGACATCAAAGTAAGAATTGCAGGAATCAAGTATATTCAGTGAATCAAATAGGACAAAGGCAAAGGAAAAGTGGATATTGAGCAAATTAAGAATGAAATGAACCAAAAATGGAAAAGGAAAATAGAAGATGGAAATAGTGGAGCTAATGGAGCTGAGGTCACCCAATCCAATGGCGAAGGTGATCATGTCATCTCAAACTAAGTAAGAGAGGTATATGTGGAACTGTATGCTTAATTGATTTATCATATATCATTTCCTTACATATAAATGTGCCAAAAGTTTATATTTGCATATACAAGATGCATAAGAAAAAAATTGTGAAAGGTTGAAAAGTGTAAGGAAATCATCTATGTTGACTGAGCATTGCAACATGGACCAAACATTTCAAGAATGATAGAGACCAAGTGACAAATAAGAGACTAAGTTGTAGACCTAGTTGAAAGGCATCAATATTGACTGAGACATCTAGCTTCCACTCATCTAATTATGCAACCTTAATGGAGACCCTAATTGATTACAAAGAAGGTATATAAAAAATTTTGAAGATATTATTTCATACATTGCATCCAAATTTTTCAGAGCATAGAGAAATTTAGCGATTTTAGCAACTAGCAAAGATTTCAAGGGCAATTTGATCAAAGAACTTGAATGAGTAGAGAATTTGAACTGTGTTGAGTATCCAGTGAAGAAATAACTTCAAAATCTATCTATGATCATGGAAGCTTCATCAACCACTAGAATTATCCAAGAGATTAGTAGAATTCAACTAGTGAAGAGTGACGCTTGTCCTCCATCTAAATTCTATGGTATTCTAGAGACTACTATGAAAGGAGACTCAATGGGTGTGTTATCTTTGATACTACCAAAAATCATTATGATCCATGGTGTAAAGAAGCTTATGAGAAGTTGTGTAATGAAGGAATCTTGAAGGATGAATTTCAAATTGTTGAGAGGAAAGGATTAACTCACGCCCTACAGTTCCTAAGAAATTTCAAGATCAAGTGGATTAAATTTTTTTTGAGAAGAATTAATGACATGAAGTATTGGCTATAGAATGGATCAATGGAAATCATGAAGAAAATGATACACAGGGTTATAGGTTATGGGTATGTGCAAGATCATGGTCAACCAAACCATGGCCTTAAGTGGTAGTGAAAAACCAACAAATAAGGGTTATGTCAACATGACACATAAATTTAAAGTGGTTCTACACTTTATATCAAAAAGTTGTAAGAAAATAATATATATGAAATTGAATGTAGTTTCTAAACTACTAGGCCTTATCTAGAGAAAAAAATATTTGATTGTTCAAAATTTTAGATTTTAATGCAGTACTACAAAAATTCTAGGGCAAAAATAAAAAGTAGGTGTATGTATGACAACCTCAATCAAAATCAAATGATAATATTTTTTAATATAATTATAGATATAAAAAATAGACTCATGCCTGGATGTGACACATATTTTTAGGTATTTTTAATCCAAATAAATAATTAAATATAAATTTTATGCTATAACTTTTCCAGAATAAAAAAACTTCCGTGTCTAACCACCTTAACTAATTGAAAACTTTACTAAATTAAATTTATATTTTCCTTATACTAGGAGAAGCATAGAATGTGACACAACTTTTGGATTTCAAAAATGTTTTACCATTTGAAAGTTATAGCTATTTTTCAATTAGTGTGTCAATCAACACTTTACAATCATCTTCATTAAAAATTAACTAATAAATACTTATCGGACTAATAATTTGACAACAATTATTTTAATAGAATCCTAAGAGTGTTATAAAAAAAACCCTTTTCATTTCATTCAATTTTGATGGAAATAATATTGTCAAATGGCTACTCGAAGTCTAAATGGCAGTGAAACCCTTCTCAAACACATTTTTTGAGTTCACCAAATAGGTTTGGTAAATACCAAGCCTAATCGAGTACCTAATTTCAAATTGGGTATCTAATTATGGATCAAATACCCGATATAAAATCAGGTACCTGAAAAGTCCCAATTTTCCAATTTCCAAAACTTTGGAGGGAAACCACCCACACTAGAAATTTTGGAGGGAAACGACCCATATTAGAGGGAAATAAACATTCAGGAAGTGTAGGCATTATTATTATTATTACATATGATTATGATTATTATTATTAACTATAATATAGATATATATAATTATTGTTATAGCTAAATATAATATAGTAATATATTATTATTATATTAAAACATACAGTATTATATTATTATTAAATATTTTCGTGAAATGCATCTTCTCGATGCATTTCATGACAACATATGTCCTTAGGGGCCCTAGGGCCCCTAGGGACCCATTTGGAATGCGTTGGAAGGGGTCAATGTCCCTATGAGCCTTAGGGCCCCTAGCGACCCATTTGGAATGTGTTGAAAGGGGTCAATGTCCCTAGGGGTATTAGGGCCCCTAGGGACCCATTTGGAATGTGTCGAAAGGGGTCATGGTTGACCCCTTTCAACACATTCCAAATGGGTCCCTAGGGACATATGTTGTCATGAAATGCATCAAAAGGGGTCATAGTTTAACCTATGACCCATTGTCATGAAATGCGTCGAAAGGGGTCATAGGTTAACTTATGAACCATTTTGATGCATTGGAACCAACCAAATGGGTCCCCAGGGTTCCTAGCCCCTAGGGACATATGTTGTCATGAAATATGCTGAAAGGGGTCATAGGTTAACCCATGACCTCTTTTGATGCATTTGAACCAACCAAATGGGTTTCTAGGGGCCCTAGGCCCCCCCTAGGGACATATGTTGTCATGAAATGCATCGAAAAGGGTCATAGGTTAACCTATGACCCCTTTTGACTTATTGGAACCAACCAAACGGGTCTCTAGGACCTAGGGAAATATGTTGTCATGAAATGTGTCGAGAGGGATCATAGGTTAACCTATGACCCCTTTCGACACATTTAAACCAACCAAATAGGTCCCTAGGGGTCCTAGGAGCCCTAGGGACATATGTTGTCATGAAATGCATCAAGAGGGGTCATAGGTTAACCTATGACCCCTTTCAAAGAATTAGAACCAATCAAATGGTTCCAAAGGGGTCCTAGGGCCTCTAGGGATATATCTTGTCATGAAATGTGTTGAGAGGGGTCATAGGTTAATCTATGACCCTTATTGACATAGAACCAACCAAATGGGTCCCTAGTAGTCGTAAGGCACCTAGGGACATATGTTGTCATGAAATGCATCAAGAGGGGTCATAGGATAACCTATGAAACCTTTTGACGCATTCAAACCAACCAAATGGGTCCCTAAGGCCCCTAGGAACATATGTTGTCATGAAATGCATCGAGAGGGGTCATAAGTTAACCTATGACTCCTCTCGACACATTCAAACCAACCAAATGGGTCCCTAGGGGCTTTAGGTCCCCTAAGCACATATGTTGTCATGAAATGCATCAAGAGGGGTCATAGGTTAACCTATGACCCCTTTCAATGCATTAGAACCAACCAAATTAGTCCCTAAAGGTCCTAAGGCCCCTAGGGACATATGTTGTCATGAAATGCATCACAATGCATTAGAACAACCCAAATGGGTCCTTAGGGGTTGTAGGGCCCCTAGGGACATATGTTGTCATGAAATACATTGATAGGGGTCATAGTTGAGCCCTTTCAATGCATTAGAACAACCTAAATGGGTCCTTAGGGATTGTACGGCCCCTAGGGTCATGAATTGTGTGGAGAGGGGTCATAGGTTAACCTATGACCCCTTTCGACACATTGGAACCAACCAAATGGATCCCTAGGGGCCCTAAGGCCCCTAGGGACATATGTTGTCATGAAATGCATTAAGAGGGGTCATATGTTAACCTATGACCCCTTTCGACGCATTGGAACCAACCAAATGGGCCCCTAGGGGCATCTCTTGCCATGAAATGAGTTGAGAGAGGTCATAAGTTAACCAATGACCGATTTCAACATATTTGAACCAACCAAATAGGTCACTAGGGGCCTTAGGTCCCCTAAGAACATATGTTGTCATGATTAACCTATGACCCCGTTTGACACATTAGAACCAACCAAATGGGTCCCTAGGGGTCCTAGGGTCCCTAGTGACATATGTTGTCATGAAATGCATCGCCTTTTAATGGATTAGAACCAACCAAATGGGTCCCTAGGGGTCTTAGGTTCCCTAGGGACATATGTTATCATGAAATGCATCAAAAGGGGTCATAGGTTAACCTATGACCTCTTTTGATGCATTTTGAACCAACCAAATCCTTCCTTAGGTGCCCTAGGGCCCCTAGGGACATATGTTGTCATGAGATGCATTGAGAGGGGTCATTAGTTAACCTATGAACCCTTTTGACACATTTCAAACCAACTAGATGGGTCCCTAGGGGCCTTAGGGCCACTAGGGAGAGATGTTGTCATGAAATGTGTCGAGAGGGGTCATAGGTTAACCTATGACCCCTTTCGATGCAATGGAACCAACCAAATGGGTTCCTAGGGGCCCCAGGGCCCCTAAGGACATATGTTGTCATGAAATGCATTGAGAGGGGTCATAGGTTAACCTATGACCCGTTTCAACACATTGGAACCAACCAAATGGGCCCCTAGGGGCTTTAGGGACATATGTTGTCATGAAATGCATTGAGAGGGGTCATAGGTTAACTTATGACCCCTTTCAATGCATTGGAACCAATCAAATGAGTCCCTAGGGGCCCTAGGGACATATGTTATCATGAAATACATTGAGAGGGGTTATAGGTTAACCTATTACCCCTTTCAATGCATTGGAACCAACCAAATGGGTCCCTAGGGGTCCTAAGGCCCTTAGGGACATATGTTGTCATGAAATGCATCAAGAAGGGTCATAGTTTAACCTATGTCCCCTTTCAATGCATTTGAACCAATGAAATAAGTCCCCAGGGGCCCTAGGTCCCCTATGGACATATGTTGTCATGAAATGTGTCAAGAGGGGACATAAGTTAACTTATGACCCCTTTCAACGCATTGGAACCAACCAAATGGATCATAGGTCATAATATTAATAATAATAATAATAACATATATTACTATATTATATTTAATAATAATAGTAAAAATAATAACAATATAATATAATAATAATCATATATAATAATGATCATATATATTAATCATATATAATAATCAAATTTGTTCACATTGCCCACAAAATTTGTTCACTTCCCTCCAAAATTTGGAAATCAATTTTGGTTACCTGATCTCATATCAGGTACTTGAAATATTGGCATGTTTTTCCCAACATATTTTATGTCACTGCAAACTCGACAATCACATTTTTTGCAGGCCATTTTCATGGATTTGGAGAAAACTAAATTTTTGGGGCGCATACGATCAAAAAAGGTTCTATAATATATGATTAGGTGTCCAATATTGTGTTTTGAATGGGGAGTAGTAGTTGTCAAAAGGCTAAATGCAAAAGGAAGGTATCGAATGAAGATATTGCAGCATATAGGGAAAGGGACAAGCTAAATCATTGAAGGAAGAGAGTAGGTATGTTAAATATGAGTCAAGTTGACGATGTATTGATCAAAGGTGAAATCATAGAGTCAGATAATGAATGTGTAGTTGGGAAATGAAAATGTACTAATTGATAATGACAATGTAGGGATTGAAAATTTAGAGAATGAAAATTTGGAAAATGAAATGCTACTAGGTCATAATGTAAATTGCATGATTGACCATGTTGAAAATGACAATGCACAAGAAAGTTACATATCTCCTAATTATAATCAACATGAAGGTTCTAGAACACCAAAATGGATAATTGAAATTGATGAAATGGTTATTACCAATTCAGAAGGGAAAAAATTCGAAAGAACCATTCGATTATGGGCTTCAAGAGTATATAAGATATTTTTTGAGAACAAGATAGTGGTCGAGAAATATCAACTTTTTATGCACTTATTAAAGATGCAAAAGATGAGACCTATGCTTTCCAAATTGAAGATTCAGGTCAATAAAAAATTGGAAAGAAATGCCATTATTGTGAAGAATTTTTTCAGTGCTCTCAATAGCATTGGAAAAAATAGTAGGGAGGAGGATAAGAGAGCTGCTCGAAGGGTTATTACCTCTTTAGTAAGTTATCACTTGAGAAAGGGTAGAAGGATAAGAGAGCTACTTGAAGGGTTATTACAACCTCTTTGGTAAGTCATCATTTGAGAAAGGGTAGATATATGAGACAAACTTGTATTGACTTGTACCTAAATCATACTACTTTAAGAAGAGCACTTAGTAGATCAGAGAGAATTGATGATCCTCTTCAAAATGAAACATGGGCTTTTGGTTGGAGACTTCCATGTTTTGATAAGAAGCTATCCGATGATGTGAAGGAAGAAATTACACAATTCTGGCACTCTAGCTCAAGAGTATCACCCAATCCTAAAGACGTGTTAAAGTTGAGAATTGGCATTAGAGACCGCACGCTACATCCTAAACCTTATTTGGAGGTAAGTCAAACTATATTGTTCAAACAATTTAGAGAAAGGCATCCAAGATTTCATATATCACAAAGGGATTTTGAATTGTTAAAGCTATTTAATTGTGTGTCACTTTAAATTCAAAACACATGTTGTTGCAAATATCATGTCAAGTTTTCTGTGCACCATGAACTATTATGCTCCATCCATTCTACTTTATATAGTAAAGAAATGTTGGAGAATTGTGGTGCTAGTGGCCTTCCAAAATCATAAAGAGACTTGCTAGATCAATTTTAATGTCGTAGAGTTGATGGTTGTTTCTTTTATAGAAATGCTTGCTTAAATGAGAAGTGTTCAGAATGTGGTGGCTTATCCAAGTTTGACACATGTTTCCATGAGGGGTGCGAACAAGATCTTGGGAAGAAAATAGTAAAAAAAAATGGTATATGAAATGGTGAAATACACATTAAAGAGTTGGGGTGACAGTTCTAGATGTGAATTGGTTGCAAAAGAAATCAGTGTGGCTATTTTTATTTTAGATTTCAAGACAAATCTTTTCTACAAGTATGCAAGGCATAGTCATAGGTCTCAATGGTTGGATCAAAAATTTAGGATGTGTAAGGAGACTTTTCCCATTTGCACTATTATATTAGTTGTTGACTTTGCTAAGAACTACACATTGTAGCCTCAAAATGAGACACAATCTCAGTATTACAAATCCATTTAGATTGCTATTTTCATCCACATAACATATAGACATGCCCCTAATAGTGTGGAAGATAATTGGAAGATTATTAGAGAGTACCATTTTTATATGAGTGATGATAGATCTCACTCTCATGAGTTTGTGCAACATTGTTTCAAGAATTATTTTGATTTCTTACAAGAGCATGCAATTGCTATGGATAGACATATCATCTGGTTAGATAATTATACAGGTCAATTCAAGAATGCTCTCATGTTTTACTGGTTGTGTAGGATGCACATAGAGAGGGGGGTGCCTCATATTTGGAGTTTTTATTAAGTTTGGCCATGGGAAAGGAGAACATGATAGAGCAGGGGCATTTGTGAAGAGAGCTCTAGTTAAGGAGCAATTCAAGATTTCAGGAGCAAAGCTTCTTGATGCTCATAGCATTGTTGATTGGTGTAGTTTAGCATTATCATAGGAGGGACTCTTGATTTAGTAGTTCCAAAGTTCTTTTCGTTGGTTGAGGAAGGGTCTGTAGGTGATAGATCAAATTGTGCTATAGTGAGAGAATCATAAAAAATGCATTCATTCTGGAGCTCTGATTCTAGTATATGGACCATTTGGATATGATAGCTAGCTTGCTTTTGTCCTAGTTGTTTTTAGTGTAATTGGGATCACTGTGAGTCGAGTGAGTGTGTGGACACATGGGCTCCACATTATCTTACTCCATTGTCGATCATACCCTCTATAAAAAATAATGACATGGAAAGCTCACTTGAGCATAACCATCTATCAGATTTTCTTTAGCTAGGACATGTCTTTGCATTGGTTGCACCATAGGGGAATGATGAGAAATCAAATTATTGGTTAGCATGTTGTGTAAGAGAAAAGCTTGCAAAACTAATCATAGATGATGATGGATTCACATATCCTACTAGTTTAGTGGTTGTCACTGGAACATGGTTGTAGACATACATGCTTAGAATGAATATAATTCCTACATTTGAAGACTATCAAAAGCACAAAACAATTCTCATATATTCACATCTTATTATAGAAACAAATGTAAAGTTGTTGAAGAATCAAGGAAGACCAATAGTAAAAGAACTTTTTACTATTACTAATGTTGATCATGAAGCCCTATTGGAGACCCTAAAATAGAGAGAGGACCCTACTTAGAACATTCGACTAGGTATATTTACTTCTTATGTTTTTTTGTTCATAATGATTTGTGAACCGATGATTATCTTGTTTAATACAATAAGTTACTAATATTTTTTAAGATATTGGAATGTAGGTACATCATGAAGAGTAGCCATGCATGAAGATAAAAAACTAAATAAGGAGCAGAATGAAGAAAAAACTATTTTATTTTTGACACTATGATTTTTGATAGTTGTGTATTGATGTAATAATGATGAAACACTTTATTTATTGTAAATTTAAACTTGTTGATTTAATGTAAGAAACAAAGATGATTTGAATTAATGATATTTATGTGGAGGGACCTAAAAAATGATGATTTTAATACATACTAACACCAAACTTGCACTATGCCCAATGCCAAAAACTAGAGAGAGGTAAAAAATAATGTTTTTACTTAATACTAACCTTAGTGACACCCTTGTTCTAGCCACAGAGAGCCTCCATTTTTTGCAGCCACCCCGTACCAAAGAGTCTCTAAGGTTCTCTAAGTGCATTTTGAGGTTGATCTTCTGAGGGTCTTAACTCGGAGCTCATGGGGGGTAATCAATGAAATGTTGATTGCTACATGATGGTCATGGTGAGGCCTAGAATAACCTATCTCATTTTTGAGAGATCACATTCCATTTGGATTTGGCACAATGATCTCGCTCGATGCCAAAACTAGTAGTGTGCCTCAGTTCATAGGTGCATCATAGTGTAACTTTGAAACAACTAATCTTGGCATTGAATTGTCAGTGCCATTAGCTCTAGATGGGTGAGTCAACTCTAGTGACACCCTTTTTCTAGCTGCAGAGAGCCTCCATCGTTCATGGCCACCCCATACTGAAGAGTCTCCAAGGTACTCTAAGTCTGTATCGAGGTCAATATTCCAAGGGTTGTAACTCAGAGCTCATGAGGGTTATAAATGAAACATTGAATGCTACATGATAGTCATGGTGAGGCCTAAAATAACCTCATTTTTGAGAGATCACATTTTGTTTGGATTCGGCACAATGATATTGCTCGATGCCAAAACTCGCAATGTGCCTTAGTTCATAGGTGCATCATAGTGTAACTTTGAAACCATTGATCTTGTCATCAAATTTATTAGTGCTATTAGCTCTAGATAGGTAGGCAAACCATAGTGACACCCTTTTTCTGGCTGCAAAGAGCCTCCATCATCCACGGCCACCCCATACCAAAGAGTCTCCAAGGTGCTCTGATTACGTATTGAGGCCAATCTTCTGAGGCTCATAACTCAGAGATCATGAGGGCTATCAATGAAAAATTGAATGCTACATGACACTCATAGAAAGGCCTAAAATAACATATCTCATTTTTAAGAGATCACATTCCATTTCAATTCAATACAACAATCTCGCTCGATGCCAAAACTCGTAGTGCGCCTCAATTCATAGGTGCATCATAGTGTAACTTTGAAACCACTAATCTTGGCATCGAATAATTAGTGCCATTATCTCTAGATGGGTATGTGAATCCTAGTGACACCCTTGTTCTTGTTGTAGACAGCCTCCATTGTTCGTGGCCACCCTGTACTGAAGAGTCTCCAAGGTGCTCTAAGTGCATATCAAGGTCAATCTTTCAATGGTCATAACTCAAAGATTGTGAGGGCTATCAATGAAATGTCAAATGCTACATGAAAATCATGCTAAGGCTTGAAATAATCTATCACATTTTGTTTGTATTTGACACAGCTATCTCGCTCGATGCCAAAAATCATAGTGCCCTTTAGTTCATAGGTGGATCACAATGTAACTTTGAAACCACTGATCTTGGCATCAAATTATCAGTTCCATTAGCTCCAGATGGGTGGGTGAGCTCTAGTGACACTCTTGTTCTAGCCACCAAGAGCCTCCATCATCCATAGCCACCCTATACCGAATAGTCTCCAAGGTGCTCTAAGTGCATGTTGAGGTTGATCTTCCAAGGGTTGTAACTTGGAGCTCATGAGGGCTATCAATAAAATGTTGAATTCTACATGACAGTCATGGTGAGGCCTAAAATAACCTATCTCATTTTTGAGAGATCACATTCGATTTGAATTTGGCACAACGATCTCGCTAGATGCCAAAACTCAAAGTGTGCCTTAGTTCATAGGTGCATCACAACATAACATTGAAACCATTGATCTTGGCATCAAATTTTCAATTCCATTAGCTCCAAATGGGTGGGTGAACACTAGTGACACCCTTGTTTTGGTCACAGAGAGCCTCCATCATCTGCGACCACCCCATACTGAAGAGTCTCCAAGGTGATCTAAGTGTGTGTTGAGGCTAATCTTCTGAGGGCCATAACTTGGAGCTTGTGAGAGCTATCAATGAAATTTTTAATGCTACATGATGGTCATGGAAAGGCCTAAAATAACCTATCTCATTTTTGAGAGATCACATTCTATTTGGATTTAGCACTACGATCTCGCTCGATGCCAAAACTTGTAGTATGCCTCAATTCATAGGTGCATCACAACATAACTTTGAAACTACTAATCTTGGAATCGAATCATTAGCACCATTAGCTCCAGATGGGTAGGTGAACCCTAGTGACACCCTTATTCTAGCCATAGAGAGCCTCTATTATCTGTGGCCACCTCATACCAAAGAGTCTGCAAGGTGTTCTAAGTGTGTATCGAGGTCAATCTTCTGAGGGTTGTAACTTGAAGCTCCTAAGGGCTATCAATGAAACATCAAATGTTGTATGATATTAATTCCAAGGCCTAAAATAATCTATCTCATTTTTGAGAGATCATATTCTGTTTGGATTCGGCACAACGATCTCGCTCAATGCCAACACTCACAGTGTGCCTGAGTTCAAAGGTGCATCACAGTGTAACTTTGAAACCACTGATATTGGAATCAAATTGTCAATTCCATTAGCTCTGAATGGTGGGTGAAACCTAGTGAAATCCTCATTCTAGCCATAGAGAGCTTCCATCATTTACAGCCACCCCGTACCGAAGAATCTCCAAGGTTCTCTAAGTGTGTATTGAGGTCGATATTCTAAGGATCATAACTCAGAGCTCATGGGGGTTATCAATGGAAAATAAAATGCTATAGGATGATTATGGAAAGGCCTAAAATAACCTATCTCATTTTCAAGAGATCACATTTTTTTTGGATTCAGCATAGCAATCTCGCTCGATGCCAAAGCTCATAGTGTGCCTCAGTTCATAGGTGCGTCACAATGTAACTTGTAAACCGTTGATCTTGGCATTGAATTGTTAGTGCGATTTTATCTAGATGGGTGGGTGAACACTAGTGACACCCTTGCTTTGGATGCAAAGAGCCTCCATCATCCGCGTCTACCCCATACTAAAGAGTCTCCAATGTGCTCTAAGTGTGTGTCAAGGTTGATCTTTTGAGGGTCGTAGCTCAAAGCTTGTGGGGGCTATCAATGAAATGTTAAATTCTACAAGACAATCATGCTGAGGCCTAAAATAACCTATCTCATTTTGAGAGATCACATTTTGTTTGGATTTGGCACAATGATCTCGCTCGATGCCAAAACTCACAGTGTGCCTGAGTTCATAGGTGCAGCACAATGTAACTTTGAAACCCTTAATCTTGGCATTGAATATTCATTTCCATTAGCTCCAGATGGGTAGGTGAACCCTACTCACACTCTTGTTTCAACCATGGAGAGCCTCCATCATTCATAGCCACCCTAGTGTAGGAGAACCTAGGTAGTCTAGTTTGTACCTAGTGCTTATTTCTTCTATTTTTGGCTTGTAGTTATGCTAGCCACATCACTAGTGGTTTAATAAGACCTATTAGGTCCTCAAGTAAGGTTAACTTAGTTGCTAAGTGGGTTTTTGCTCCTAGGTTGTTGTTATGCCTATAAGTTGCTCAATAGGGGTTAGGTTGACCAAAGTGGTGTAAAAGTTTACCAAGGTTCAAAAACCATCTTGGAATGTCTAAATCAACCTAATAGGACCCATTACAAAGTTTTGTGAACTCATCTAATTAAGAATTTTAAGTTATAGCAAAAATTGCTCAATTTTACAAAAGTTGCAAAATTGCTTAATTTTACAAAAGTTGCAAAATTACAATTTTGCAAGTTTTGCAAATTTTTCTTAAAAAATTGAAAATGAGTGCAAAGAGTTAGTTAGGGGTTTGAGCATGACCATACAAGGTTGGAAAAACCTATATAAAGTGTGAAATGACCTTGCTATGACTGTGATTTTAATGTGCTAACAACATCTAGTTGAAATTTGTTTGAGATATTGATTTTTAGTTATTGTAGAGATGTTGGTTGATCCAAACTCATACATATCAATGTCATGATGCTGATGAAATCCTTGAATATTTCTTGCATTGCCAAAATTTCATGTGGTCTTGGTAAGCCAAATGTGTAGTAAAGTCTCATAATAGCACTTGTTCTCATTTTTCTTTGAAAAGTTGATGTTACCAGGTTGAAGGAGGTGGATTGTAGAGATTGTTTCAAATTAAACATATATGATAGCATTTAAAATTAAAAATTGCATCAAAATTTGATAATAAAGGTTGTTAAAATGTTATTCACAAATTATTGCATTTGAATCAAATATAACAAACATGATCAAAATGAATGATATTCCATAAACATGAACAATACACATGATCCACGATAAATTGAACAATACTATAGTAAAGTAATATGTATATCATTGTGCACATAAATTAAAAAAATATATATCAAAATACATGTATCCATAGACAAATTACACAAATATATATCAAATTTCATGTATCTATACATCCATATACAAAATGTGGCTGATCATGCCTTTGGAATGTGTATAATATCAATGTTTTTGTAAAAAAGTGGCATTTGCTATCACAATATGTCTCATGATGCATCCTATGACAACTATACTATCCTAGGCAACTAGTAAATGATCAAAATGCAACCTCTTTGATGCACTAGGTGGATCAGATGCCTCCTACTAAATTTATATGATTATATGTATCTAAAATTGAATTACTCAAATGCACAATGATATTTTTTTTAATGAAGATTTATAGTATTAAAATTTCATGATAAATACCTCTCTTGTCAACCTCTTGTGCTAGTTAGGAATCCTCTCATATGTCCTTGGCAATGTTCAACCTTGTTGATTATGGTCTGTGTATGCTTGTCGAATGAATCTACAACTTAAACTATAACATTATAATTCATTGCGTGCTAAAATTATAAAATATAATCAAGAATTCAAACTAAAACTTACTTGTGTCATCTCCTCTTCTGGATATAATGGTTGCGTTAGCAAAGATACAAAACTTTGATGTTCATCCTCTTGTGCACTAGGTGTTTCCTATGAGATACAAAATACTAGTTGTTAATATGATGGAAATTAGTTTTGAATTTATTTATGAAAATAAGGAAAATAAAAAATAAATGATACTTATACATATGATGGGGCTCTTAGTGCAAATGGAAATGCCAGAGTGTCGATGATGAGGAGTCTGCCTGGACTCATCACTAATAGCCACACCCTACACAATAAATAATGTAATTAAATTTCATTACCACAAAAATTTTACAAGAATGTATTGATATTTAATCAAACAGAAACCAACTAATTACCTTTCCCTTGTTAATGGGTTCTGCCTCATCCTCCGCACTCTATCCCCCATTGATAGGTGATACCTACAAGAAAAAAGAAATATTAGAAACCATATATGCTACAATATCAAATGGAAAAAACAATGAGAACATGAAATAATGTACTATAGATGTCTTAAGGCCAAATGAAAGAATCGAGAGTGTGACATTATCAACCTATCTAAGCTCCTCCTTAGTCATCAACTAAACATGAATGAAGATCACATACATGTATAAGTTAGTATGGATTAAAAATTAAAATTACTCTATTATAAATATTAACTTTAAACCACATATGTCATAACAAAAAAATGTATACACATACCGACACAAAAGGAGTCCATGCCTCTACATGCCCCTCCTCTCTCACATTAGGGTGTGTAGCCTCTGTATGTGCATTTGGTGTATCCTTGTCAAATACAAATTGATACTCAAAAATATCACCTATGGAACCTAGAAAAATATTCTTGCATGTTATGAAAGTATGGGGCACACAAACATGTGATGAGCTCATTGATGATGAACTCACACTAGCATCATCCACATGGGGAGGTAACACTGACCTAGCATGGGATATCAATAGGCTACTTAATCTATGGATGACACTAATAGTTTGAGAGCTAGCCTCTGCAATGATATTAGGATGTTGCAATCGAGGAGGGGGGAGACATTAGTAGGGGGGGAAAAAGTGCTAGCTTTCTTCCACTGGGAAAAGGGTCTATCCTGAGGAGCTCCTCCTCCTACACCCATGTTGGGCTTCATGTTCCACTAGTTCACCTTGAGGCCCAACACAAATTTTGCATACAATTTTCTAAGGAAATAAAATGGAACCTCTAAATTTCTATGGAGGGATGTCAAAAACCATCCACCAATGATCCCAAAAGTTCACATGCATAGCCTCATTTGTGCACCATTTAATTAATTGTTTGGGCTTTGTGCGTTCAACTTGTTTACTAGTTTTTGGGTCTACAAAAAGGCCAACCAAATCAGCTTTACTTATATTTAGGGCCACAACCTCATCATAGTCCAACCCATCATCATACGTGGCATGCATTTGGTCATGCCAATGAAGAGCAACATTTTTTTCATTGGTAAGTGTTTCAATATTATCCACTATGGTGTTTAACATGGATAACATAGCAGCCAATGTGGGTATAGTATTATATGTGGTTTGCAAAACCCTCAATTCAGAGAGATTTTCAAATATCAAATCTTTGATTTGAGGAGGGTTTTGAGGGGGGAGGGGATCATTTGGTGGACTTTGAGGGGGCACTAGATTGTTTGGTGGAGGGTTATGAGGAACATTATTTCTTGCCTCAGTATCATCATTTCGGTCAGCCATATCTATTAATTTGCAAAACATAATTTCTATTAAAGAAACCTAAATTTCAATAATTTATATTTAAAAAAACCTAATTTTTAAAAAATTCAATTAAAAATAACTAATTTATAATAAGATTCATGCAAAACATTTTAAAAAACAAAAAAATACTTACTAATATCATATACTCGTTTTGAGATCGGATACTGAAATAGAGGGAGCTCTCAAACACACAAAAAACACAATGTGAAAATAGCCCTTGGGTTTTTTTTTTTTAAAATCAATGTTATAGGTATTAGGTATTTGTTTTCATATTGGATACCTAATATTATTAGGCATCCGATATGAAGTTGGATACCTGATAAGGCCCGTCCTAACTTTTTAGCTTTGGTATCAGGATGGGTGGAAAAAAAGTCCGAGCGGATTTTGAAATGCTTTTAGACAATTTCAAACTCTTTTTTTCACATCACCACTTTTTGGCACACCATGATCCTACACATACCCTTATCTAACCCTAGACAATTAGAAGACCATGCAATGTTTGAGTCATGAAGAAATTGAGGTTAACACGGGAGTCAAGTAGAATATATGTAGTCTATCTATTATAAACATTTCTTATCCACTAATTGAATTTTTAGTGAGAATTATTTTTCACAAATTTTATTAGTCAAGCAGATTAAATAACATGCCTTGAATGGTTATGAATCAAGCTTGGAATATTGTGATGAAATATCATGAGTATGATCTTGCCAAGTTACATAAGTTACAACTTGTAGAAAATCTATCATCAATAAGAAAAGCAAAGAATTCAATGTGTAAGTTTGGATCCCTCATTGTTTCTATTTTCTTTTATATCCAGAAGTACTTTCTTGGTATTTGTAATGTTTAATGGGAGAAAGACAAACCAATG
This sequence comes from Cupressus sempervirens, assembly GCA_028749045.1. Taxonomy (NCBI): domain Eukaryota; kingdom Viridiplantae; phylum Streptophyta; class Pinopsida; order Cupressales; family Cupressaceae; genus Cupressus; species Cupressus sempervirens. Next base: position 835,165,669 of record CM053793.1, read on the forward strand.
AAAAAGAAGATCAATGAGTACTTTACTCAATTGGGAGAAAACTTTGATAATGTAATGGATGCTTATTTTGATGAATTTAAGAAAAGGATGAAAAGAAGAATGAGGATTCCTGAAGAATTGCTCACAAGATACTACAATGACATATGTTTTCTTGTTGAAATAGAGAACACTTTTTTATAGGCAATTAAATCAAGGAAGGCTTGGCTATAAAGTTTTGAATATGAGATAGAAAGTGATGTTGTAAGTGCAAATAGTGAGGCATTACTGAAAGAGGAGATAGATGCCAAAGAAGAACAACTATGAATATTAAGATAGCTTCCAAAGATAAGAAAAGAAAGAAAACAATTGAAGACCTAGAAGCTAAGTTGGGCACCCTAGGCAAGGGAAAGGAACCATTGCAAATTACACAAGGTCTTGGTGAAGATGAAGAACAAGAAAATGGTGATGAGGAAGAAGAAGAAGAAGGTGACAAAGGTAAAGTCCTAGTTGTTGTCATGCCACCAAGAAAGAAGGCTCAAGGAACACATAAGAAGAAGATAGTGACACCTCCACCACCAAACAAGCCAAGGACTAGGGTAGTTGTTAGTGCCAAGAAGTCTATAGAGTAGAAGGTACCAGAGACTACTGATTCTAGTACCCTTAGAATTAGAAGAAGGAGATTAGTCATAGGACCACCTATCAGGTAGATAAAGATTATTGATGAGGTATGTGAAACTTTGAGAAGATATGTAGGATTATCTAGTTTTGGATATGTCAGATATGACACACTAGATAATGATGATAGAAATAAAGTTGAGGACACTATGGTAGAAATGACAGCAAATAAAAAACTATATCCTAGTGCAACAAAGAAGAAGATACCCAAAGATATTTATGATAGACTAGGGAGAAGATGGTTGCAATCTCAAGTAGCAGAGAAAGAGATAACAACTGAGACATTAGTTAGAGTTATGCCCGATCTGTCACAAGATCAATGAGACACATTTTTGGAATAGTATAAGAGAAGAATTATTATGAAATACAGAATGTTTTTTATATTACAAAATAAAGAGGAAGTTGTACAACAATAAAGTGAGTTGCTATGGAAGAGCATTTTTTAGCTAACTACAAAGAAGGTAGAGATTGTAAACATTGATGATGAATATAGTAGTGGATAAATATCAAGTGTGTGGAGTTCGTAAGGAAACATATCTCCTATACGTGTTGACACCTTGACTATTGTTTAGTGTGGAGCTTGATCAGTCCTCAAGTGGGAGATTGTTAGTTTGTGGTGATTGATTAGGAAAGTACTGTACATACTTCATAATAAAAATTTGGGCCCTATTTTATCAAAATTTTGGGCCGACACGTAATTATTAATTATAACTCTAAAGTGGTAAAAATACTTGTATAAAAGAGCTTAGGGTTAGGGATTGTTTTATAGTGGTGATGTAAAAAATGGTTCTTGTGGTGGTATTGAGTTGTAAGGGATTACAAATTGTAATCAAGTTGTAAACACTGGATCATAATAATATCAAACTTTCTATTTCATGGACGTAGCCCAAGGATTGGGTTTATCACATTAAATCTTGGTGTCTTGTGTTCTTTTTTGTGTGATCTATTATTTTCTAATATTGGTTATATTTGCATCTGATTGTTATTTATCTCTATCATTTAATCCTAACAAGTGGTATCAGAGTGAGGTTGTTTTTTAGTTATCCTCTACAAGAAAGTCTCATGGTTGAGTGGGAGCAATGGCAGATGAGGGCAAGCTAAGGGTTGATAGGTTTAATGGGTAGAACTTTTAGTTATGGAAGATGAAAATGGAAGACCATCTTTATCAGAAAGATTTATGGAAGCCTTTGGAAGGAAAAACCAAGAATCAAGGATCTATGTCAAATAATGACTAGGATCTTTTGGATAGAAAGACACTTGGAAGCATTTGATTATGCTTGGCACCATCGGTGGCATTTAATATTACAAAAGTGAAAATGACAAAAGGATTGATGTAAACCTTAGTGAAACTATATGAAAAGCTCTCCACTTCAAACAAGGTATTTCTCATGAAGCATTTATTTAATATGAAAATGATATAAGGTGGATTTATTGTAGATCATTTAAATGAGTTTAATACTATTACTAGTCAGTTATCTTCTATGGGTATCAATTTTAATGAAGAAATTAGGGCTCTCTTGATTTTGTGTTCTTTGCCTGAAAGTTGGAATAGCTTGGTAATGGTTGTGAGTAATTCTGTTCCTGGATCTAGTACCCCAAAATATGATGATGTGATCGATGTTGATTTGAATAAAGAAACTTGTAGGAAAACCTTAGATGGTTCTACATCAGGAAGTGCTTTGAATGCACAAAGAAGAGGTAGAATGACTAAGAGAGGAATTAATTTCTGAAATCATGAGAAATCAAGAGGAAATTCAAAGGGGAGGAGGTCTCAATTGAGAGGACCAAATGACTACTAGTACTATGGAAAACTAGGGCATAAAAAGAAAGATTGTTGGAATCGAAAGAAAAATGAAGGAGATAAACTAGATGGAGACAAGGAGGCAAATGTGGTAAGTAACAAATCTGAAGAGGATGCTTTGCTTTGATCTTTAGAAAGTGTTGATGATTCATGGGTTTTAAATTCTGGTGCTTCATTTCATGCTACACTCATAGAGGTTATTTCATTGATTATGTCCAAGGGGATTTTGGACTTGTTTATTTGGGGGATAATGAACCCTATCAAATTTTTGGAAAGGGAAAAGTTAAGATTAAGTTTCAAAATGGGAATCATTGGCTACTACATGAGGTAAGACATGTTCCAAGGCTAAGTAGGAATTTAATTTCAGCAAGGCAACTTGGTGATGAGGGTGGTGTAGTTACTATTAATGATAAAAATTGGAAGGTTTCAAAAGGTTCACTTGTACTAGAAAAAGGTGTGAAAGTAGGCACCTTATATCTTTGCATAGGTCATATTTTTCCTTCTACTTTAATAATTTCAAAGAAAAATGAATGTTTAGGAATAGTTGCTGCAGTTTAGCAGGGAGAGCAAATAGCTGCTGTAAATTCTGATACAACACTATGGCATAACAAACTTGGGTACATGAGTGAAAAAGATATAAAAGTACTTCATTCAAAGAATGTTTTACCAGGTCTAAAATGAATTAATATGGATTTCTATGAAAGTTGTGTGTATGCAAAACAAAAGAGAGTGAGTTTTGTGAAGACTGGGAAGAAAAACAAAAAGGAGAAATAAGAACTTTTGCATATCGATGTATGGGGACCAGCTCAGGTATCTTCCCTTGGTGGCTCTCATTATTATGTTACATTCATTGATGATGCAACTAGAAGAGTATGGGTTTATTTTCTTAGACAGCAATTAGATGTATTTCAAACTTTTAAGAAATGGAAATGCTTGGTTAAAAATGAGACTGGTAAGAAATTAAAATGTCTTAGATCTGATAATGGTGGTGAGTATTGCAGTCATGATTTTAAAGATTATTTCTCCAATAATGGTATTCATAGACAAAAATTTGTTCCAAGGACTCCACAGGAAAATGGAGTGGCTAAACACATGAACAGGACTATAATGGAGCACGCAAGGAGGATGAGGTTACATGTTGGGTTGCCTTTACATATGTGGGTGGAGGTTGTCAATACTACTGTATATTTGATTAATAGAGGTCCTTGTACTCTTTTGGGTTGTGATATTCTAGAGGAAGCATGGATTGGCAAGAAGGTGAGTTATTCTTTTCTCAAAACCTTCGATTGTGAAGCATTTGCTCACATAGATTCTGAAAATAGAACCAAGTTGGAAAGCTAAGTCAAAAAAATGTGTATTTTTTGGATATGGCTTTAAGAAATTTGGTTATAGGCTTTGGGATTTTGAAAATCATAAAATTGTAAGAAGCAAGGATGTCATATTCAATGAGAAAGTGTTGTACAAAGATCTATTGCAGCATCATCAGAAGAAAGAAGATGATTATGTAGTGTTGTATGATACTCCAAAAGATGATGTTCCAGCCATTCCTCATGATGTGCAACAAGTGCAAAAATAAATACCACACACACTAGTGAATGTTAGATGGTCAACAAGGAAAATTAGACCTCTAGAAAGATTTTCTCCCTCTTTGTATTCAATTTTACTTACTAATGCTAGTGAACTTGAATGTTATGATGAAGCGGTGCAGGTGGATATTAAGACTCAGTGGGAGTCTACAATGAAAGACAAAATGGACTCTTTTCTGAAGAATAAGACATTAGATTTATACAAGTTGCTTATAGATAAAATATCTTTATAGAATAAGTGGGTGTATAGGTTAAAAGAAGATGATGGAGGTAAGAAAATATTTAAAGCTAGGTTAGTTGTAAAAGGATTTGCATAGAAAAAGAGCATTAATTTTGATGAGATATTTTCTCCTGTTGTTAAAATGACTTCTATCTGTATATTTTTAAGTATTGTGGCTACTAACGATTTGCATTTAGAGTAGCTTTATGTTAAAATAGATTTCCTTCATGGTGGTTTGGATGAAGAGATATATATGGCTCAGCCATGGGGATTTGAGGTAAAAGGTAAGGAGAACTTAGTGTGCAAATTGAAGAAAAGTTTATATGGCTTGAAGCAAGCACCTCAACAATGGTATCTAAAATTTGATAGTTTTATGCATGAGCATGGATACAATAGGTTTCATTCAGATCATTGTGTTTACTTTAAGAGGTTGGATGATGATAGCTACATTATTTTATGTCTATATGTTGTTGATATGATTGTAGCTAGGTCTAACATGGATCATATTATAGGGCTGAAATGCTAGTTAGCACATGCATTTTCTATGAAGAATTTGGGGGCAAAAAAACTAATCCTTGGTATGAAGATTTGTAGAGATAGGAAGAACAAAAAATTGACGCTATCTCAGGTTGATTATGTTGAGAAGGTGTTGCAATGTTTCTCTATGGAGAATGCTAAAGCTCTCAGTACACCTTTACTTGGTCATTTAAAGTTGACTAAGGAGATGTGTCCCAAGACACAAGTAGAGGAGGATGAGATGTCCAAGGTACCCTATGCTTCAGCTGTAGGAAGCTTGATGTATGCTATGGTATGTACAAGGCTAGATATTGCACACACAATGGGAGTCGTTAGTAGGTAAATGAGTCATCTAGAAATTGAGCATTGGAATGTGGTCAAATGGATTCTCAGATATTTGAGAGGAACATCCAATAAGTGTTTACACTTTGGGGGCTCTAGTACTAATTTATAGGTCTATGTTGACTCATATTTGGTAGGGGATATTGATACCAAGCAGAGTTCTATAGGTTATGTTTTTACTATTGATGGGGCAGCCGTGAGCTGGGTTTCTAGGTTACAAAAGGTTAATGCTTTATCCACTATAGAGGCCGAGTATGTAGCTACTAAAAAGGCATCTAAGGAGATGATATGGCTTTAATTCTTCTTGGAAGAATTGGGACACCCTTAGAAGGATAATTTTTTTTTTCCAGATAGTCAGAGTGTCATTCACCTTGGAAAGAATTCAGCTCTGCATTCAAAGACCAAACACATACAATTGTAGTACCATTTCATTCAGTTAGTTTTGGAGGATGGCTAGTTAAAGCTAGACAAGATACATATAGATAAAAATCTAGCAGATATGTTTACAAAGGTAGTAACAAGGGAGAAGCTAAACTCCTCTTTAGCTTTGGTTGGTCTTCTAGACTGAACATGAATAAAAGAACAATAGAGTCCAGGGTGGTTTGATCTAGTGGGAGCCTCATGGAGTAGCAACATAGCTACAGGATTAGTCTCTAAGTGGGAGATTGTTGTTTAATGTGGTGCCTAATCAGACCCCAAGTGGGAGATTGTTAGTTTGTGGTGACTGATTAGGAAAGTACTATAATTTTTTGGGCCTTATTTTATCGAGATTTTGGGCCAATGGGTAATTATTAATTATAACCCTAAAGTGGTAAAAATGCTTGTATAAAAGAGCTTAGGGTTAGGGATTATTTTATAGTGGTGATGCAAAAATTGGTTCTTGCGGTGGTATTGAGCTGTAAGGGATTACAGATTGTAATCACTGGATCGTAATAATATCAAATTTGTTGTTTGGTGGATGTAGCCTAGGGATTGGGTGAATCACATTAAATCTTGGTGTCTTGTGTTCCTTTCTATGTGATCTATTATTTTCTAATATTAGTTATATTTGCATCTAATTTTTATTTCTATCTATGGTTTAATCCTAACACTAACACTAAAGAAGTTGAGCAGTCAAGGCTCATAAACACAAAGGCTGATGGTGAATACAGAGAAACAAATATAAATGATAATATTGTTTCAAAACCTCATATTGAGGAAGACAAAGAATCAAATAAGGTTTAACCAAGTGCAACTATTTTTGTCTCAAGCACATATGCACAAACATGAGCAAGTTGTGATACCCCCTCACCAACTCCAAAAGTAGTGCCAAGTAGCAACACTCCTTCACCTAGCAGAAAGAGGAAAGAAATAAAAGACATGTCATAAAATATTCATGTTAGTCTAGATGAAATAATTGAGATGCCACAATTGGATCTAGCAAATCTCACCTTGGAGAATTAAACTATTTTGCTAGAAGAAATTTTGATGAAGAAGAAGAGACAAGCAGATCTTAGAAGACATCACAAGCAAAAATAGGTACTACATGATGTAAAACATTTTTTTGTTGATGCTTTTGACATTCAAATTTTTGAAGAAGATGCACCAATCATAAACTAGCTTGTAAATATAGTTGAAAAAGTGAATGCTGGAAATATGGAGTCAAATGAGAAGTTAATGGATTAATGAGCAAGAAGATTTAAAACCAAGGTTATGGACAAAGTTTCCATAACTATTTCCAAATAGAAAGTGCTACTACAAGAGAAAGCATAGGTTTTTATTGAATTGATTTAGACGGTACAATATTTGTACACAATTTTGTTAGATGTGCCAAGATTTACTCACAATATTTAGGAAAAAATAAATTCAATTTAGGCTAAGATGAAGGAGTCTAGCAACATTATTTCAGAGTCAACGAGATAAAGAATTGATCATTACAATAATCTACTAAATGATCAAGGCATATTGGTCAAGCTTTAGGTAGCTAAAAAAAATATGAGATCCAAATTCATCTCTATTTGGATGTCATGCAGAGAGAACTAAAAATAGCTTACAATCTTATCATAGAAGATCATAATTTATTAGTGGTTGATAGTTTAATTTATTTGGTTGCAGAATTCGCTTGTAGAATCACATTTTGGAGGCAACAAGAATCACTTTGGATCATGCACTATCCATTATTACCATAGTTCACAAGGAACTCATTGAAACATATGGATTAGTTCCACCCATTCAACCCTAGTAGCAGTGACATAAAGTGTTCAAAAACAAGGGGGAATGAGATATGTGTAGAAGGAAAGTGATGTAAATATGGGCAATGAAAATTGAAGAGAGATAGAGAAATGCGATGTGAACAAGATGAAAAAGAAAGATAAGAGAAGTACAAATGTACCACGTACAGATTTGAATAAAGGTAAAATAATTGTGTTATTCATTTTAGTATTGGTTATTGCATTGTTCATTCATATGACTTAGGGGGAGAGCTTGTTATCAAATTGTATTGTATAGATGTAAATATGCCAAAGTGATGTAAATATGAAAAAATGTTTTTCTCACTAATGTCAAAAGGGGAAATTGTTGGTATCTCTAACTATTGTTGTCTATTAGCATCAACCACTTAGTAATTTACAAGGAAGAGTTAGATGATCATCACTGTGACTAAACAACTCTATATATGTTGAGTCATTTACATCAGTAAGTATGTACCTAGCTCTATAGGAGCCAAGTAAGTTTTTGGGTCATAGAGTATTTTTTTATATAAGTCGAGCTCATTAGTGACCAAGAGAGTCATTTGTGATCGAGAAATTTTTGAGAATACATGTACCAAGCACAATGAAGGCCTAGCAATAGAAATGTTGAGCATCAAGAAAGAGTAAAGGTTGAGCTACGTAGAGTTTACATGAAAGTAAAAAATGGAATAGAGTTTTAGGAAAAATGGTTATCAGGTTGATTTGGAAGGGATATTTAAGTTTTCAAGATATTTTGTAGAACATTTAATATATTTATAGGTTGTTATAGAACATTTACACATTGTGGATCACTGATCCCTATGTTGTGTGTTCAACAATCAAGGTGAAGAGCTGGAACATTGGATCATTTAGAAAACTCTTTACAAAACTCTTTATATATTGATGATCTTAACCTAGATTATATACTAGTAGAGAAGAAGATGAAAATATTTTTTGTTCGAGCATGAAGCTATTGATAGAAAAGGATTGAGATCAATTTAGAAGTCATTGAAGGGTTCTATTATCATCTAACATACTAAGTGACCTAGTCATTCCAATGAAGTGAAAGGGAAAGACAAGCATATCAGATCAGAGGAAAGGATCAATTAGCAAGGAAAAGACTCAAATCAACTTACAAAGAAAACTAAGAGTCAAGTATTGAATCAATTTCAATAGACTTGAATCTGGGTAAGTCTCTTAACATAGTGGTTTTAATAGATCTTTATAAATCTCCTAACAGAGTCCTTACCTTGTTGTAAGTGTTAAATCCTCTAACAAGGTAAGACCTAATAGTCTCTTAAGCTTTTAACAAGGCAGACCCCTCATAGGGTGGATCATATTTTATGGTCAAACATTGTAACCATAAATGGTCAACTTTATTACTGTAGTAGTGAAGATTTGTGGGTATCATCCCCACATAGTTTTACCTTCATCTTGGAGGGTTTTTGGGTAAAAAATTATGGGTTATGTGTTTTACTTTAATGCATTTGATTTATTAGACTTTTATGTTATAGAATACTTACATTACTAGTTTCGCATGCACAAGTTATTGATAGATGTGGATGAATCTGTGAAAAGTGAAAAGTGTTTTCAATTTTGATTCAGCCCACCAACCCCCCCGCCCCACTTAGTATCTTGTTTATCATGTTTGTTCCTCCACAAATCAACATCGTTCATGGTTTTGAATGTTGTTTTCCACTCATCTCCTTCTTGGATCTTGATCTGATGGTAGCCACTCTTTAAATCCAACTTAGTCAAATACCTATACCCGCCTATACAATCCCTCAAGTCCTCAATCCTATGTGTAGGAAACCTATATCTAATTGTGATCCTATTAATAACCCTAGAATTAGTTAAAAGTCTCCACTTACCACCTTTCTTCGATCCCACTACCACTGGTACTACAAAAGGACTAATGCTCTTCTTTATCAATCCCTAGTCTAGTAGCTCTTGTACTTGTCTAGCCACTTCTTGGTTCTTCTCTTCAATGAACTTATAGGTTGCCTTGTTAGGCAATGAGGCTCTTGGGATAAATTCAATCTAATGATTAATAGATCTTTTAGGAGGTAAATTTGTAGCTGTCCCATCACTGATTATGTCTTTGAACTTATTGAGCAAAATCTGCACCTCCTCTAGTATAGGTGTTTGCATGGTCTTCTCTTCTTTTTTGGGTTGTAACAGGATAGCATATCCTTCACCACCTTGTTGTAGGATGTTGACAAACTCCTTCTCACAACTCAAAAAAATACTAGGGGTCTTTGATTGTGGTTCTTCATCCTCCATCAGTGGCTATATTTTGAATGTCCTACCATCCTTCTTAAAAGAAATGGTATTCTCCTTCCCATCATAGATGACACCTTTGTCATACTACCATAGTCTGCCCAATAAGAGTTGCCATGCATCCATAAGAAAGACATCAAAAATCAACTTATCCTTGTGTCCACCAAAAGAGAACTTCACCCATGCTTTTTTATTTACAAGGAAACTTTTCCCTTTGTTCAACCATGTCACCTTGTATAGATTGGTATGGGGTATCTTCTCAAGTTTGAGCTTCTTCATTTCCTCTTTAGAGATTATGTTATTTGTGGACCCTGAATACAAAATAACCTTGCAAAATTTTCCAAGTATTTTGCAAATTAATATGAATAAGGATCTCCTTTGCTTTGGTTCCTCCTTCATAGGTTGTCTAACCAAAACCCTCCTAAACATTAGTTTCTCCCCCATTTCTGATTCAATATGGTTTATCTTAGGTGACTTGACACTTTATGAGTCTTCTTGATCATATCCAACCTTTTTCTCTTTGTTCAAAGAGGATTCCTTCTTAGGAAACCTATAAGAAGGATGAACCAATTGTCCATAGCTATAGCACTTCATTCTAGCAAAGTATTAGTTACTTCTACCTGCACCTCTTCCTCTATTAGAAACCCCTTGAGATCCTCTATATCTTTCATGGCCTCTTGTTGGAGTAGTTTCACTCCCATTCTCTATAGCTTTGGGCCCCCCTTAGTTCCTTGATTCTATCAATTTTTCTTGATAACCACCTCTATGACCTCTCTAATCTCTTCTTCTACCTCTATCTTTGGAGGACTATTCATGCTTTCTTTGATTCTTTTCTTTTATTTTCATAGTCAATTGATAGCATTGATGCACTATTTTAGGAGTGAGAAGAATCATCTCTTCTTGAATGTTCCACTTTAGGCCACTAAGGCATCTAGCTACCTTGTGGTTTTCATCCTCTACCACATTTGACCTCATGCAAAGCATTTGAAACTCCTTAATGTAGGAACTTACATCAAGATCCCTATGCCTTAGATTCTGCCTCTTTTAGTATAATTGGATTTCATAGCCCTCTAGAATATATGCCTCTCTAACCTTAATAACCATCCCTTTCCATGATAATATTGATTTCATACCTTCTTTTTCCCTCTCTACCTGAATGAATTTCCCCCATGTTAGAGAAAAGCCTCTCAAGTTTGATTTTTCCACCCTAACTTTCTATGCCTTTGTGATGCCATCACACTCAAAATGGTTTTCTATCCCTTCTATCTAATCGATGACTAGATATGCTTTCATCTTTCCACTAAAAAAAATAATTCCTTCTAGTGCCTTCCCATTGATAGCCTTCAATACTTCCAAGAAAGGCTCTTTGTGAGAACAGGGTCTGGGGTAGGAACTTCATCTTCTAAAACAACTTTTGGTTGTTTCCCATCAAATTTCTCCTTGACTTCATCAGGCTTCTCTTCCACCTGATCCAACTTATCCTCTAGTTGGGCTAATATCTCTCTAAGAGATTTTTTTTATTCCTCTTACTCATTCATTTTCTTGGCTAACTCTGCATTGGTCACCATTTTAGTTTCTCCTATTGATTCTTCAGTCTGAAACATCTATCCATAAAACTAATCTTTTAAGGCTTGGATATCACTCTAACATGGAGGTTGGATGAATCACTCACTGATTCACACTCTTGGTCTTCTTACAAGACTCTTAGGATGTATCTTCCATAAAAATTGTAACCTATAGGACCTTAACTACCTAAGGATCTCTTGGTCACTCTAGCAAACCCAACTATCAAAAAATATTCCTCAATCAAGTCCAAACTTGATGCACACTCATTTTATCCATCCTAACCCTTAAAGGAACATAAAGTTTCTCAACCCCTAAATCATGAACTATGCCTTAGATATGTGGGGAGGTATTTTCAAACACTTCAACTCAGCCAATTAGGTGTGTTAGAATTCCCATCAGTTTTATCTCCCTATCTGATTTCTTCATTTCTTCACAAATAGGCCTAAAAGGCTAGTAGCCCCAATTAGGTCTCCAATAGTGAGAAAATAGGGTTTTTCTCTTATGCTTTCCAAAAGAACCCTATAGTATTTTCTAGGTTTCTTGGTTCATTATTCATCCCCTTAAGTACTTTTGGGGTCTTGGGTTCATACCCTTCCATCCATTGCCCTAACCCAAATTAGGGAAAAATTGGGCTTTCTAGGCTTCACGAGATACTTCAACAATATTTATTGTTTTGGGATTGTTATAGGATTTTTATGAATCTGACCATATTTTGAGATGATTTTAAGACTTCCTTCTTCCATTTCCAAAATTATTTTGGACTCTAGCTTTACTCCTCTACAAGAAATGTCAATTTCTATATGGTCTTCCCTAGTTGGACTCACCATAGGCTCGCCTCAGGCAAGGCCTTAAGAATAGTTCGTCTAAATTTTAGGTTACTAGATTCCATACACATTATGTATATATAATATACTCACTATTCCCAAGAGACCATACAAAATGGACAATGGGAAAGTGAGCTAGAGCACCATCTTCATCAACTGCCTAGACAAAACTAGTGATAGTGTAAAACCAAAATAATTTCACAAAAAGAAAATAAATTTCTCAAAATCCCTATCTACCAACACAAAGAATCAATAAAAAAATTCCTTCAAAGGATACATAGGTGACAATATGAATCTTGAACTTCTAACTACCTACTGTCATCAAAAACAAAGAAATTGCTCACAAATTGCTTCAAATGCAATTTGCAAAAATACTCAATCCATACAATGAGAATACAGCCCTACTCATAGGTATTTTCATGCCTTATATAGGGTGTTTTGGTGGTTATTTACCCCTTAGGACTCCTCTCCAATGATTTTCCACTTTCTTGACAAAAGTTGCAAAGTTGCACAATGCAACTTTTACATATTTTAGCAACTTTTCCCCATTTTGTCAAATGACCTTCATATCTTCCCAAATTTAACCACAAACCTTAACTAAGGTAAAAAAATCACCCTAACCCTTCCTATACCCTATTAAGCTCATGCCGACATCACCAATATTTTTCGGGCCAATCAGAGGACTTTACAACTTGCTAGCCCCTAATTCCACCTATTAAAAGGCTTTAAGACCCTATGAACAAAAACCCTATTGTAGTCCTACTATGGCCAACATGACCTTATTTAAAACACATAAAAATGACATAAGGCTCACACTCACATAACAAAAACATGAAATATTAGATTTCCTAGGCAATCCCTAGGTGCTCCTGCACCATACATACCACTAAATTTTAAGCTAATTGATGCATTATGATAAAAATGCATTTGAATGTCAACTTCTGCAAGAGTTCATATGCATAATGATGATTAAATGTTAAATGAGTATATTGAAAATTTTATATGTGGATGTCATTATATTTCATGATGATTTAAAAGATGATGGAATAGATGTAATGTGATTGTATTACCTAATTTGTCTCATGGATACTGGCCTATTGATGTTGACACTTACTCACTTGTGAAAACCACATGTTAGATGGTACATGTGAATGATTATTTATGCTACTTGTGATCTAGATGTGATTAAAAGCTGGGTTAAGAAGTCATAAAATTAAAGGGAAAATATTGACTCAATATTTAAATTGATCTCTTTGAGTTACTGACATTGTGGATGAGCTAAAAGTATTGTGAGTGTATATGTATAAGTATGGAAGGAAGTGGATATGAAGTATGTACTAGTAGGTTCAAATTCATGTGAGACCTAGGTATGATAAGTAAGAATAGGTATGTCCTTGATATCATATGATTTTAAGGTAATATGTTACAAAATTTTAAGAATCCTTAAGATAAAGAAGTATTATATTTGATATTTTCTAGGATGATTGATTTTATTTATGATATACGATGGACTGATATTTTGGTGTTTCTCATGTAATGCAATAGAGGCAATGACACATCATAAGAAAGGGGGAATATTATCAAAGAGAGGTAGTCTAACCTTGTAAAACTATATAATGGTAATGGAATCCACACACTCATATAGAAGATACTATTGAAATCATTAATTGGTAGAGGTGCTTACTTTAAGTATATGTTTAGCTTATTTTAGTTATTTTTACTATACTATGTGTTATCTCTATCCTTGAATTTTATGTGTTGAATTGATTAGAATGCATTGAAGTGAAAATTAGGTTTCATTGAGGATAATGAAATTTGACCTAGATAGGTAGATAGAAGTCAATGCTATTGATAGAATTGAATATAGTACATGCATTATTGTGAGTAATGGAAGTTAGATTTTAGTCATGTTAATCTGATTTCTTAAATTTCATTGAATATGATTTCATTTTCTTACTTATCTACATTGGGACAATGCATTATCTAAATGGGGAAGGATGTCACAACCCATTTCTCCTACCACCAAATAAAATGGTTATTGTTCTACCATGTATCTTATTTAAGCCTAATTATTTTGCAATAATAATAATATTCAACAGTTACAAAAGGGAGTTGGAATGCAAAAGAAAGGAGGTCTATTACACATTTGGAGAGAAATTTTATTTAAAAACTGTTATGAATCTTGGAGATGGAAAAAGAGAACTGGAAGTGATGGCTACTGATTTGGGAAGGGGATTAAGGAAGCGATCTCAAGAAGGAATTGAGACTACATTGATTGAATCGGGTTCCTTTCTTGTTATTACATGTTGCTAAGTTCCACTACCAAATTGATAGATTATTCACTACTGTGTGCATCTCTTTACTGGCTCTATGCTTTATAATCAAAGGAATTGGATTTGAATAGATAAAATAAATTGTATGGGCTCTGATTATAGTTTAGTAAACATTTAGATGAGTTAGCCCCAAACCACATGCTGCTAGATTAGTTGTTGAATTGTATTCAAAATAAATAAATAAACAAAAATGTAGTCACACACAATAACTTTCATGCAAACTACAAAAAATTGAATGATTGTAACTTAGTAACCAGTGCTTCATTTATCCTTTTTGTTTAAGATGCAAGTGTAAACACACATCAATTGACATTTGGAAACTCTACTACAACTAGAAATTTTAGCCTTATCTTCTTGAAAATGATATATTTGATGGACATTGGGTGCCCCAAAACTAGCAATGTGGGGGGTTCCTTTCCAGTAATGAGATTCAAAAATTGTATTTGCTATCTTGATGTCATTAATTCTCCTCAAATTTCATTCATAGAATTTTGAAAATCATAAATTGTCAACTATAAATTCCAAGACTTGAGACTCTATGAAAACCATGCATTGTGAACATGACCATAGGATATGTTAAATATCATTCTCTTACCTTGAGTTAACAAAATTTTTATGATTTTTAAAGTGTAGGAATTGGTATAGGACATATGTTGTTCTTGATTTTCAACTCAATTGAATTAAGTTTTGTCTTGAACCATAATAACCACTTCTTGAACCTTCATCACTCTTTGTCAAAAGTGAGATCTATAAATAATTATGGTAATTGTGAAATTTACTTGAAAGGCTTAGCATTTATTTTGGGGGTTTTATAATTACCAATATGTTATGAATGAAGTGTGCATGATCAGTGAAATAATAAATGAGAAATTACACTCTTTTGTCTACCACTAAATGTCACCCTTAGCTAGGAAAATGGTTTCAATTGTGATCGTACTTGAATTGCACTTGATCTTTTTTATAAATATGCCTCTGAAAACATGATTTAGTCTATACTTTAATGCATCACATTGTTAAATTTAATTTATTGGAATGATATCTAGAATAAGATCTATTAAATCGTTGTTCTAAGATAATGTATTTATTACTTCTTCTATGTAGAGTAGCATAGCCTACAATGAAATTTACTCCTTAAAGGAATAGCACCGAGTCATGTGAATAATCTGAAAGAGATTGAGTGGATTATTTTAGTAATTTACTATATTCAGATGTTATTCACTAAGAATTTCATTTGGCCTTAAATGAATAAAGTTCACTAACTATGACTACCCATGTTTCAAACATGCATGTAAATGATATGTGTATAAACTCCAACAATTCTAAGATATAGTAGTACCTTTATATATTGTTTGGTTTACTTCTCTATATCAGAAGCATTGAACATATAATTCACTATAGTACATATGAACTAAAGGTGCATAATGTAATTTTTTTATAATGCATAAGAGATCATGTTCAGATTTGAAAATTATTATGTTGTTAATCTTATTGGACTAGTGAAGATAAGAACACCATGCACAATGGCATAAATTGAGATGTATGCATTGGAAATATCCCTTTTTATAAGTTTTATGACTATGTGCCTATGTGTAGATACTGCATATGTTATCGTGCATATGAAGCAATGGGGCATTAACAATATTTTTGCATTTATGAAGTTATTACTAATTATTGATTTTTCCTTGTGTGAGTACCTTATGTTACTGTATCGGATGGATGGTAATTTTCTAATCATATCTTAGAAAATATGTTACAAAATTCCATTACTTATCTTGGTTTTACCTTTTTAGACTGTCCTCAATGTTAGGTTGGGTATCTTTCATGACAGGAAAGATTGTGAGGAAGCTTTATTTAAAAACTATTATGTATCTTTGAGATGGCAATGGAGAACTGGAAGTGACAACTATTGATTTGGGAAGGGGATTAAGGAAATGAGATCAACAAGGAAGTGTGACAATGACAATTGAATCAGGTTCCTTTCTTGTTGTTACATTGCTAATTTCCATTATTGAATTGATAGATTATTCACTATTGTGTTCATCTCTTTACCAACTCTTTTCTTTATAATCAAAGGTATTATATTTGAATAGATAAAAAGAATTGTATGGGCTCTAAGTATAGTTCAATCAAAATTTAGCTGAGTTAGTCATAGAGCTCATACTACTAGATTACTTACTAAAATGTATTTAAAACAAAAACAAAAAGGAAGTCTCACCTAATAAATTTCATTGAAACTATAGAAACTTGAATGATTGTAACTTAGTAATTAGTATTTCATCTATCTTGTTTATTTAAACTACAAATGTAAACACTCATCAATTGATATTTGGGGCAGTCTAACTCATCTAGATTGGTCATCTTTTGACCTAATAGTCTTTGCTTTTCCTTCTCATATGCTCCACATGTTGGGTATTTTTGTCACAAAAGATTGCACCCTTATCCAAAGTTTTTATCTAAGGACAACCTTGTGAAACATGGAAACAACCTCCAAGTTGTGGGACTTGAACTATGAGGTTGAGTCTCTGGAGAAGTTTGACTTCCTCTACTATGGGGATGCACTTAAACTAAGAGAAAAGGGAGAAGGAATACATGAAAGTAACTACCTAATCTATTTGAAGGAACCGATGCACCAAAATAGGGTGTTCAAACCAATCTCTTCTTGTACATGCATGATACAATTTTCATGACATCCCAAAGATATGTAGAGTCAAGCTTGCTCTAATCTATTAGCTACATATATATCAGACAACCAAATGAGTGACATGAGGAAAAAGAGCTTCACTTATTATCATTCATAGGCCAAAAGAGATATAGAAATGTAGGTTATAGATATCTATAGTACATCTAAGAGATGAAAACAAAGCTTGCATAGTACATCAATGATTGAAAGAGATAAGATAGGATGTCATATAACTCAAAGGCAAAGAGGGAATTTAGAGTAGTATGTCAGGTCAATACTAGAGAAAATAGAGAATATCTAACCCTAAGAAAGAGTACATCCACTTTTACAGTGTAAGCATAACTTAAATAGCTTTCACCCTAAGATAAAACTCAACCACTGCATTCAAATTTATAGAGAATAATTACTGCAAAAACTAGAAATGATCTAACCACAACACAAATCTAGACATGAGAAGATCACTTATCTTCTAATCTCTTAGAGGGTGAGAATGATGGCCATTAGTCTTCTGACAAAGTAGATGAATCAATAGGTGGAAATGGAGTGTTCTTTTACATTTATTGGGCCTAGGGAATGATGAAAGTGGTTGCAATAGATCAAAAAGATTAGATCTATCATTAAAGAGTTGCTTCATCTATCATCAACTTTCCAAATCACATAGAAAAGCATAGGTCAACCATATTCAATTGTTACTTTGTACCTTTCCTGCTACCTGATTGGTTGGGAGTTCCTCTTTGTCCAACTTAGTGGGTGAAACTCTTTATATGTTTTGGTCAACACTAGAACTTATGACCCTATGAGTGCCAAATATGGTCAAAACCCTTCATGTTACCCTTTTTTTATAACCCTGACTTTTACAATCTTATGATTGTCAATACATCATAGTATTGAGCCCATCATTCTATTTACGATCCTTCAAAAGCAATAAGATCCTATGATCTCACAATATAAAGGTGACCCTTAACACCCTTGGCATAAGCTCACAATACCATTATTCTTTCTTTGAGATGTCATGGGCATGATTGATTTGACCTTTATGATCTTACGATCACAGTCCATTGTGATATCGACAACCTTGGCAATAACTATTGTAATCCTATGATTGCTATTTAACTATCCTTTGTTGTGACCTCAAGAGGCATCCTTTCTTGTGCTTGTGATCTTATGACTCTAATATCATACAACCAACCTTCCCCTTTATAGCCTTGGCAACTTGGGAAGTCAACCCCACAATCCTATGATCATTGACTTTTGTAGCACCAAAATGCATCCTTGCAGTATCTATGATCTTACAATCACATACTATCATAGCATCAAACAAGACCTCCTTCTGGCTTATGAACCCTTGACTATCTATGATGTCATGACAACCTAACCAACAGGAGCCTCGTAGCATCTTATCATTGCTAGCTTGATTTTCCTGATGATCTTCTTATATATGGGCTATCATAAGATTGGGACCATGCATTATGTCACTGCCCTGAGAATTAAAATATAACATGAAGGTGACCATTGGGGGGGTTTAAATATTTGAATTCAATTTTTTGGCAGGATGACACTTTTGGCCAATGTTTTTGGTGACTCGAGGGAGATGCAAGTTTGTGTGGCATATGACTAGTGACCACTAAAAGATCCATTGGGTTATAGAGAATATCCATTGGGTTATAGATTCTCTTTGTAACTCTTCAAAAATAGAACCAAAATTCTCTGCAACAAACATATGCTCAGCACTTCTTGGAAAATAAGAAAAGACAGAAAACAACTACTCTTACTATGCACAGGAAACCTCATATTTTCCTAGAAATAGAGCTTGAGATGTATTCCATTTACTAGAATAGGTGGAATTTCACCATCATGTTTGCTTAATTGGAAAACATTGGCCTATTTGCAACTGATGATCACATAGGGACCACTCCATAAGGCATCAAATTTTTAGTGTCACCCTAATTTTTTTGTCTACATCCCACTTCAACACAAGATCACTCTCTCTAAAAATTTTGGACTTAGTCTTCTTATCTAAGTTCCTCTTCATCTATTTTTGATGCATCTCTAAGGTTCATATTGCTTGGTGTCTCTTCTCTTCTAGCTCCTTTAGTTCTTCCATTCTTATAGACATAGAATCATTTTCAATTAGTTCCAACTGATGAGCCAACTTAAGGGTAGGAAACTCTAATGAGATAGGAAGTATAACTTCTCTATTGTTGTGGTTCCACAACACACAGTCCATTTCAATAAAAAATGGGGACCCCCTCTTTTATTTTTTAGCTTTTTTGGGACCCTAGTCCAGGGTCTGAGTTTTTTTCAAGGTTTTTTTAGTCCCCTAATTTGCATTTGAGTCCTGATTAGGAAGTTTATTTTTTCAAAATTTAGGTATTTTAACGCCAGAGGCCTATTTTGCAAGAAAAAAAAAAGGCACACTAGCGTGCCTAGTTAAGTACATTGATGTGCCAAAAAGAGGAAGAGTTTTCATTTTAGCTACTGTAGCTATGCATCTACTGTGCTTCATAGCTCCCCATGGAGCCAGGGTCTATAAAACCCTAACCTCCCTCCTAAGCTCCTCACTTGCATTGTGTTTTTTTCCCTCTTTAGCAATGCATCTTCAAGAGCATTCAAAATCCTGCACCTCCCAAGTGTGACTCCTTTTCCCACAAGACCTGCACAAAGAAACACAAACCCCTAAGAAAGGGGGTGCATAGTAGTGTACCTAATTTTGTGTACTACTCCAAACCATCCCAATCATTCTAAAAAAATCTTATTAACATATTTCAAATTTGGGTGCGCACTAGCATACCTAATTTGGTGTGCTAGTGTGCATCCAAAAGGCACACTAAAACATTGTGAAAGCTAAGTAAAAACATTTTTTGAAAACCCTAAGGTGTGCTACCTAGTTAGGTGCACTGTTGCACACCTTGGTAGTTATGCAAAGAAACTTTAAAAACTTAAACAATAAAAAAATCTTAAGTCGAATGAGGTGCGCATTAGTGCACCCCATTGGGTGTGCTGATGTGCACATCATTATTTAAGTTTTCTTGGTAAAGAAAGCACACCAGGCACACCTATTAAGTGTTCTAGGTGCATTTACTTTTTAATTCCAAGGATTTTTAAAGGGTTTTTCAGTATTTTTAGGGTAAGAGTTAATTATTTTTTCTTGCACTAATGGAAATCTTTTTGTGCAAATATAATGGCATCCTCTTCATCTTCCTTGGGTGAGAAAATGGCACCAAAGCGTATGGTCTTTAAGTTCCAAGGCATTCTGACAAAGTCAAGATTTCAAGATGATAACCTAGATATCAAGGATCTTGATTTAAAGCATATAGATTTGGGGAAATTCTTGAAGATTTGTGACAAACCTACTGAGAGGTCACAAATGATTTCTACACTTATCAG
The DNA here is from genome assembly GCA_028749045.1 of Cupressus sempervirens. NCBI lineage: Eukaryota > Viridiplantae > Streptophyta > Pinopsida > Cupressales > Cupressaceae > Cupressus > Cupressus sempervirens. The sequence continues at coordinate 835,186,065 of CM053793.1, forward strand.
ATTAGGACTCATTAATGTAACTTCACACCTTGTGTCGGTATAATCTTTGAAGCTCATTATGACACTTGCAAGAAACTTTTTCCCTGAGGAGAGGGTTGTAAAAAGCATAATAGGAGAAACTATCCTTGATCTATGACCAAAGAATATCAAGAAGGTATTTCATCTCCCATGAGAAAATCAATTCATCAGGCTCACCTATGAATAGGTAGAAAGGTGGTATAGGGAACATATTGAGGAGGCATCTGAGATCATTCAATCATTCTACCTCATAGAGAAGACTCCCTTGGGAAAGAAGAATGCAAATGCTGATATGACCAGAGGGTATATGATAGAAGACATCAAATACTCCATCATACTTTTAAGTAGAGTCATGGGTTTACCTACAACTAGACACCTAAATATCTTCATGGTGCACTTCATCAAAACAATAAAGAAATTAGAGATGCTACTAGATTGGGCTTCTACTCTTAGTCAGAATTTGTATAAACAATTGGTGATGGCAAATAACCAAAGAAAATTCTATATGACATCATACCTAGTGTACTCATTGGCTGCAAGAGCAAAAAATTCTTGGGGGCTTTATAGGAATGGCAACATGCAAGTTCCAAACACATGACCATATATTGTCTATCCCTAACTAGTAAGGAAGAGGATCTTAGAGTAGAGTAAAGAATATAGAATTGTTAATGATGCCTTCATATTCACTATAATTTGATTCATAGAAGGGGATTATGCAAAGAGATTATCAGATGATACAATAGCACAGATATCAGTACTTAGAGTGTACTATATCCAATTTTGAAATTTTACATATTTGAGGGTAGTAGGTACAACCATTAACCCAAAAAAGATCTTGAGGTATCCTTGTGATAGACTTGTTCTCCTGGAGATTTCTCGACAAATCTTGTCTACCTATGACAGAGTCAGAAGGCAACATAAAAAATGTTTGTCCTAGCCATTGACTATAAGGCCTTTTTGGGTAGATCAGAGGCAAGATATCCCCTCTTTTGAATGTGAATGGGATCAATATCCTGTGGAAGAATACAATTCTCTACGGCCATGTTTTGACAATATCGAGAGACTATAATATTTGGCTAGTAAGACAATCTAGCACAAAGAGGCTATTGCGGATCATTGGATGAACGCAACAAACAACTATGATATCCAAATAAGGGATTATTGTAGGATGACTTTGTACCTAGTAGAGAAGGCCCTAAAAATAAAGATTTCTTTAAAGATATTACAACAAGAATTAGAGGAGTTTCTTGATCCTCTATTCAATAGGGACAAGATTGGCAATAGGCCCATTATAGTGTTGAGGTTGATAGGGAGGAGAATTATAATATCAACTATAGGGCAAGGCATGTCATTAAAATGACACAAGGTTAGATTAAGAAAACATTTAAGCTTGAGCCAATTCCTGAAACGGTGATCTTTCATGCACAAGCCCGCCCAGCCAAAGGTAGAGGAAAGAAAGTCACCATCCCTACCTTTGCAGCTCAGTCTCCTATAGGACCAAAAATAGTACACCAACTTGATAGACCAATTGGACACTTTATAATATCATATTTCCACAATCCATTACTAATTATGATTACGCTTCTAGATTTGATTGCATATGTTTTTTATCATCAACATTTTAGATCACACTCTATGATCCATCATCAGGATGAAAGAAGGATGTAAGATGTATGCAGACCAACCAAGCTCAAGTGAAATAAAAAGGAGAGAAAGGAGAAGGAGCACACATCATGAAGAAGAAAAGAAAGAGATGAGAGTAAATATTTAAAAACTTCTAAACTAGTGATAAGAAAAAGAGAGAAAGAGAGAAAAGATGCCACCAAGAGGGTTGAATGAAATAATTAGAGAACAAAGCGAAAGAACAAAAAAATGAAAAAAGAGGGGGGGAAATGAAATATAGAATTATAAAATAAATAAAAATAAAGAGAGAGACCAAAAAACAATGACTAATAAAAATAACTATTGAACTCAGAAGGGCAAAGGAGGGGGCAAGAGGAAAAGAACTTCTCCTCCAAGAGTTGAGCCAGAAGAGGGTGAAATCCCAACACCTCCACAATAAGGGGAAGGAAATGTACAAGGGTTGGAAGATATTAGAACTCCACAAGTCCAGGTTGATCCTCAAGTGCCACCAACTACAACAAGCTAGATAGAGACAGGGGTTGAGGTTAAGGAGGTCTCCCCTCCCCGTCAAGCAGAACAAGCATCCCCTTATGTGCCCAAGAAGGGAAGAAAGATCAAGACTCTAGTCAAAAGAGGCGAAGGGTGATCAAGAAAGGAGTTCCTATCTAATTAATCCCTAAACCTATTCCTAAAGAAGGTGAAGAAGAGGATGATGAGGATAATGTACCTTTGAATAGGAGGACTCAACTTGCTAGATCCATAGAAGAAGAACGAAGAAGAAGCTCGACAATCACACTGTCACCCATTTCTAAGTAGGTTATTCAATCCAAAACATATAAGGATGAAATGCAACAATAGATTGACCAAAAAGATGTTGAAGGGACTGATGTCTTTAAGATTAAAAATTTTGATTTCATGCCTATTGGCACTGAATTGGTGGGAGACAAGATCAAAGATACCCCAACTAATCAACCTCAACAAGAGGATTGGAATTAGATGCCACCAGAGTCATAAGGTCCTAAAATTACTCCTTCATCCCTAGAACAAGTCATAGTCTTTGTAGATAAAGGTTTTTCTACTCCTCTACCATCAAACATGGAAAAAGAACAAGTTCAAGAAGAACAAGAGGAAGAGCCACAACAAGTATCAACTGTTCAAGTGTTTAAAGAAGGACAAATGGTTGAATATCCTCAACAGAATTCTTAGAACACTAAGGTGAGGATTGTAGATTCTGCTAATATAGAAGCTCCTAATGCAGATCCATCACAGAAGGAAAAGATTCAGGAGAGGAGAGATAAGGGAAAGAGCATAGCTGAAATCTCTCCTTCATCCTCAAAAGGAAAAACTTTAGTGGAACAAATCCCAAGATGGTTGTAGAAAGAAATGAGAAGAAATAAGAAGCAACAATTCAATGTAGATGAGGAGGATATGATAGAATTAATTGAGGTTCTTGGGAAACCTGGGTCTCCATCAAAGGAAGCAAGAGCATTAGCTTTTATTAATACCCTAATATAGAAATAGAAGATTTGACTCCACGCCACTATCAAATTAGAGAGGTTATGCTTGGGAATTCTACATTGGACATAGCTAAGCTGATGGTCATAATGGGTATGAAGGAAGTATTCAAAATTTTAGAATAGGAAGGGATAGAACTAATAATACTTTGAAGACAAAATGAAATCCTAAAGGGATATTTAACCAAAGTTTTTGGTCCCTTAGATCCTGAACACCTCGAAGACACTTTAAATGTAACAATTGAAGGGAGAGATAGGGGAGCAATGTGTTTGGATCCATTTTTGAATGCCTGTTAGCAATGATAGGAAAATTTTGAGGAGAAAGGTGTACTTATCATCCAAGGAAATATTAAGCTACTACATGTTATGCAGGAGAATTTAGATAAGATAATAGCAATTTTGAATCAAGATTTTGGTCTTATGGATGAGGTACATACTTGGGGAAAGGATTTATAGGTATTGCAAGAAATAAAAAGCTAGAGGTATCGCATGCCTATGGATGTATATACTATGAAGGAGTTAGATTTAATTGATCATTGGATAGAGAAGATAACATATAGTAATAAATTAATGGAATCATTACATGCAGAGATCCACTGGTGCAAGGACCAAGCCTAAGAGAAAAATTTGGAAGCTAGGAAACAATATAGTGATGCATGTCTAGACATTTTTGAAGACGATCCAGGGGAGAAGTTGATACTTGTAGAGATAGTAGTCTATAGATTCAAGAATATTTTTGATGAAGTCTCTAATGATGAAGATATTTAGCAAGCATTTAGGATGGAAGAAGCACTTTTGGACCTAGATACAAAACTCAAGGATTTTTCTGAAACCTGTATAGAGGTAGATAATTATAGGCAAGAGGTCAAAGATAAATATAATGCCTTACATTTACTAGATGTGACAAAGGTAATTGAAATAATAGAGAAATTAAAGGGCAAGCACCTAGACATAGCTCTAGTATGAAGGGGAACAAATACCAAAAGCCAGAATTTCATTTTTGACACTTAGTGAAATTTTGCATTTTTGGACCCTTGAGCTGTGTTGCTACGTTGGTGCACTAGGTGTGCTAATGCACCAAGTTTTCTAGTGCACTTTTGCAACAATGTGTTGGAAGAATTTTGGAGAATTTAGAGGTGTGCAAGTGTGCTAGGTGCACTTCTTCCGAGGTGCACTTTTCTAGAGGTGCACCAACAATTAACTGTTAGTTCCAAAATTAGAGCTTTCCATGCACTAAAAACACATTTTGACAACAATTTAACTTTGATAGATTCCTAGTAAAATTTGGACTTCTATTTTTGACACTTCTAGACACTTCTACATCAACTAAAGGCTCTCTTCTTCTTGTTCTTTCATGATTTCTTTGTTTTATGACATGTAAAGGCTCATGCATCCAATTAATGATATAAAAATGGATGGAGTCCTACTAAGCACTAGTTAGATAGTTAGTTTGCATATAATTAGTTAGTTTTATTAAATTAAAAGTATGTGTTTACATAAAGATATCTCTCTCTCTCAACACAAATTGAGGAGATGATTTCTTATAAATATGTGATTGTAATATGTAATTAGGGCCACCATTATTTTGCAATAATATATACTTTTGGTGCTCACATTTGGAGTGTAGCGATTCTTGCCTAAATGTGTTATGTTTTGTGAATGTATGTTCATGGAATGTAATTGTGCCAAAGGTTTATTGCATTTTTTTTGGGTGCAATCTTTTAATTCTGGTATTTGCTATGGTTTTACAAATTTCACTGACGTATCTAGTTCAATAAGAGATCACCTATGTTGTTCTTGCATAACTTTTTTTCTCACATGAGTGCACTTTCTATGGCCTTGCAATTTGATGAAAAGTGAAATATCTTATGGTTGCTAAAAATCCCATCGATGATTGCAGCAGTGGAATTAAGGAAGCACTACGCCTAATTTCATTAGTTTGTCACTGATTTTTCAAAGGCTTAACTCATAGATGTGTTGTTTTCATAGCTTATGTCCGTTAGGATTTTACATTCATGTTTATTTTCTTAATTTTCTCATTGCCTTATATTTTTTATTTTCTTTACTAACCCCTTGTTAATTTAGGAATTCATATTAGTTGCACTTTTAGATTACATTCATTGAAAATACAAAAAATACAAAAATATAGTTTCCTTTTTGTGTGTTTTATTCTTTTGAAGTGGTGAACAGATTTTACATCTTACCTAAAGTTTTCAGAACCAACAATGGTCTCCTCATGAATATTCACATTTATCTTCAATTGAGTGGATTCCAATAGGTTGCAAGATCACCCAAAACCTTGGAGTTGATTTTCAGATTAACTTTTCAAGTGAGGAGTTCGAAAGAATTCCTACTATTAAGCATCGTGCAAAACAACAGCTCAACAGAAGTGGCACTTGAAGGAGGGCCCATTAACATCTAGATTGGAAGAAAATTTTCCAAAACTTCAAAATTCTACACTTTTTACAAGTTTAGAATTTTTTTTGAGTTACTAAGATTTTGAGGTGCACTAGTGCACTACTACACCTATTGCAATGGTGTGCTACTATGCTAAATTCTATGGTGCACCTCATTTTGTGACAAAGTGTACTTTTGCATAAGTATGCTTTTTCTAGAGTTGATGCAAATTGGAGGATTTTGATCCAAAATCCCCATTTCAGTGAGCTTTAAGATCTTCACTGAGTGCACATGAGTTCCTCGAGCTCACCCATTTTGAGAAACCCCGCAGTGAGAAAGGAATACCTTGAATTCAACCACTTCCATTCAACATTTCATCATCTTCTTCAACTTTGCCTCCATGACAACCACCTAGTGGGCCACCAAATATTCCAATGCTTTCAAAACAACCACCACTAGGTCCACCAAATCCTCCAATGGCCTTTTTTTGCAGATGTTGTAGATTCACCCATCAACTTGATAGGTGTACTCAATGATGTTTGAAAGAATCCTGAAAAGTTTTGCCCAAGGTTCATATATGGAGAGACATGAACTATCAAAGATCACATTAAGGTATTCAAGGAAATCTGCAGCCAAAAATAGATCATTAATGAGAATGTGGTTCTTTGCCTATTCCCCTACTCTTTGGGGGAAGTTTCCTTTAATTGGTACATCAATCTACCACCTGGATGTATTAGAGATTGGGCTACCTTCAAAAAAAATACTTGGAACAATTTAAGACTTTCATCAACCTAGTTGTGCTACATCAACAATTCATATCAATTAAGAAGGATTCAACTAAGATAGTGTCATGCTTCAACCATCATTTTCACATGGCATACTACAAGTTGGAAGTGCCATATACTATACCCATTGAAGCTACTATTCAAATTTATCTGAATGCTATGGACCATCTTACTACCATTTTTCTAAGAAGACTTCCACTAATGAATATTGACACATTGGATAAATTCTTCATAGAAGCGATTACCTTCACTAAGCAAGCCAATCCTAATGGAGGAGGATTGATGCTTCCAGCTCAAGTTCTTACAATAGTACCAACATACCCTATTGGAGTACCTATGATTCCTATTCAATTCATACCTATAATTCCATTACAACAGGAACCTGCTCTGGAGAACCCTACCTTAACTTACCTAGGTATGAATGTCCAAAGGCTACTTTCTTTGAACAAAAGGTGGAGACTTCCACTGAGGCAGACAACAACTTTGCATCCAACTTTAGTCAAATGAAAAAGACCATGTCACAAATGAACAATGAGTTAAACTATTTGAGGTTGGAATAGGGAAAAAATAACAACTTCCAAAGAAATAATGTTGGTATTTACAACAATAATTAGAATTAGAACTACAATAGGAACTTTGTTGGGAACAACAATGTTGGAAACATCAATGTTGGGAATAACAATGGAGGAAGTGGTTCTAATCCTCCTGATCATAACAATGGCTTCCAAAGATAGAACCGATGGTGGAACACTCATTCAAATAATGGAAGCATTCCTACAGACAATAACAACAACAATATTCAGTATATAGATATCAATCAGTATGACGATGGTCAAAATAAGTCTAACAATGATGGTCTGTACTATAATGGAAATCAAGAAATGCTTTAGAATTCACAACTCAATAATAATGTTCCTCTTGTATAGTTTAATGCTATACTACTAGAATCCTATGATTCTACACAAAATGTTCAGCTAGAACAACCAACCAATGAAGAGTTCTCTTTTCCATTTAGTCAAGAACCAGATATCCAGCCTGAAGAGATGTTTTCTTTTCATAATGACAATCAAATATATGTAATCTAAGAAGTAGAGAAGAACCTATGATAGATGGAATCCCTCCAGAACTACAACCAAATCCTCCTAATCTGAGAGAGAGTAACAATCTAGTACCCATTAGGCCACCTCATGGAGGACAAAAAAATTAGAGTCAAGGAACTATCCCATTAATCTAGGTAAATTAGCAAAATTAGAGTCAAGGAACTGTCCCAACAATTTTGAAAAATCCAGCTTGGTCTATAGAGAAATATAGCATGATAGAGGATCTGAAACAAACAAAATCCAACATGTCAATGTTTGACATTCTACAAAATTGTCCTCAACAATAAGAACTGCTAATGAGAACTTTGGATCATACAAAAGTACCCCATGGTACATATATTGTTTCTCAAAAGCACAACAAGCCAATGCTTTGAAAGTGATGCCAACTATGTTTAAAGATAGGTTGAGGTGCCCCCATTTCTGCTTAGCATTAGGATATATGGGAAGAATCTTCATAATTTCCTAATTGATTCAGGAGCCTGGTGTAATGTTATGCCACTATCAATAGCACCAAAGTTGGGGGTTATCCCTCAGCCCTCTAATCGGATAGTGATACAACTAGATAAAATAGAGGTAAAAGTCATTGGTGTGTTAAAAGATGTCCATATTTAGTTGACAATTTCCCCTCGAATTCAAGATGTCATTGATATACATGTGGTTGATATTCTTGAAACTTATGGATTGCTACTAAGCAGAGAATGGACCAAATGTCTAAGGGGATGGTTTTCCATAGGTTTTACTCAACTTTGGTTACCATGGAAAGTTTTGAACAATCAAATCAAAATAGATGTAGATCCAAAGTTAAAAAAAGATGATTACATAATACAATGCTCCTAATGAGGTAGCCTTCTTACAAAGAGATTTGGACTCCTACAAGGTGATGGTTTTTTATACAATTTCGATCAAAATATTAGATGATCAAGATATGGAATCCATGAATTCAACCCTGAAATATGAGATCATAACATAATTCATAGACCACATGATGGCTAATTTATAGTGTCTAGGATGAAAAGTTGACCCCAATATCCTCCTCCTTGTAGGATTTTGTTGATTGTATAAAATTAGCCATTCAGAGTTTGAATGTTCATCATGTCAAGAAGCAATTGCTAAGGTATTAACACAAATGATGGGCATAAAGAAAGGAAACAATCCAAAAGATGAAACCACAAGAAAACAAAGTTTTATAAACATTTTTGACGCTATTGAAAATATTGAAGAGGAAATTGAAGATCTAAATGCATCATATAGAAATAATTCTTTAGATGGTGGAGGTTTATCTTCTCCTCCACCCGAAATGATCAAAATTCAAAGAAGAAGATGGTATGTAAAAGGCCAAGGATGGAATTTAGTATTCATCCATCCTAAACCTAAAGTGAATGAAATTAAAGAGTTGATAGGAGAAATTGAGGACAAACAAGAAAAACATACACTCCCAATATCAAGGAATAGCAATGGAAAATCACTAAGTCCACCCCCCGAAAGACTACAATGGGTACCCAAGAGATAATCCTTCTAGGCTCAAGTAAAGGAAAAGCTAAGGATGAATAAGCATAAGGTTAGAAAACCCAATTTGGACACTTCTCTTTGATGGTTCCAAATGAAAATCAGGAGCTAATGCAGGTATTGAGCTGATCAATCTAAAAGGTAAATCTTTCTATGCAACACATCAATTGAAATTTAGATGTACTAATAATATTGTTGAATGTGAAGCATTGATCCAAGGACTTCTTTTTGCACTCGAGAAAGGAGTTATAGCTCTCATAGTCAAAGGAGATTCTCAGTTGGTTATTCGACAAGTGAAATCATTATACTCTTGTAATGATAGAAGGTTGCTTGCTTATAGGAAAAGAGATTGGGATTTACTAGATGATTTTGAGGCTTTGAACATAAAGTCTATTCCAAGAAAGAAAAACATGGTAGCAGATGCTCTTGCTATTTCAGCAAGTGCATTACAACCAGTTGAAAGAATGAAATTGAAATGATTCTCAATACAATTGGTTGTTGCTCCATCTATTCTGGATAATATCACAAAATTTTAGGTCTTTCAAGATGATCAACATATATTTGAATTTATTATGTGCAGTGACCACTTTAAGGGGCAAGAAATTTATGACATTCTAGATGAAAAACTTGAGGACAATGAATTTGAAGATGAAGATGGTATCCTAAATTTGAAAACTAACACTATTCCTAAGGGGATGATTGAGTTGGAGCTCATTTTTTATTGTGATGAATCATCATTTAATAGGAGGATTGTCGAAGTAAAAGGTATTGAGGAATACAATTCGTACAATTTAGGTACTGATGATGATCCTAGAATGGTAAGGATCAAGAAAGTGTACAATCCACAAGAAAGGGAAGACATGCTCAAATTTCTTATAGAATATAAGGATGTCATTGCTTGGAGATATGAAGAACTAAAGACATATGATCCTCATATTATTACACATGATATTTCACTCAAACCCAATGCCAGACCTTTTCGACAAAGGCAGAGACCTGTTAATCCTATCCTTGAACTATCAATAATAAACGAAGTCAAGAAGTTACTGGATGCCAAGATCATTTTCCCCGTGCACCACTCTACGTGAGTGGCTACTTTAGTTTCTATATGAAAGAAGACTAAAGAGATTTGACTTTGTGTGGATTTTTGCAACTTGAACCTAGCATCTCAATAGGACAATTACCCTTTACCCTCACTAGATGAGGTCTTGCAAATTGCGAATGGTTCAAAGATGATATCTTTCTTAGATGGATATTCAGGATATAATCGGGTAATGGTAGAAGAAGAAGATAGGCTAAAGATAGTCTTCACTACTAAATGGGGAATGTTTGCCTACAAGAGAATTTTGTTTTGACTGATTAAATTAGGGGCTACATTTGAATGAGCCATGGACGAAGCTTTTAAGGGACTGATAAATGAGTGTATAGTTATCTACATGGATGACTTAACTATCTTTTCAAAGGATCAAAGTACTCACATAGCTGATTTAAGATAGGTATTCAAAAGATGCCATAAATACAATACATTTCTCAATCCCAAGAAATATTCATTTGGGGTCACTAAAGGAAAGCTCCTAGGTCATATTATTTTTGAAGCTGGCATCTCCATTGATCTTGATAGAGTTGAAGTTATTCTGAAGTTATCACCTCCTCACAATCAAAAAGAGCTTAAGTTTTTCTTTCGTAAGGTAAATTTTGTGCAAAAATTCATAAGTGGATTCACAAAAATAGTCCATCACATTGATGATTTACCTAAAAAGGGGGCTAAAACATAATGGGTTCCAGAGGTTAAGAAATCATTTGAGGATATCAAAGTAGCCATTTCCATGGCTCTACTACTGGTAAGTCTTGACTATGAGCTACCTTTTAAGATATATTCTTTTCCTTCAATTTTTTTTTGTGTTGGGATCTTAACAAAGAAGAAGGTGTTAGGATCAAACCATAGACAAAAATCCTAATTTGCCTTCACTCATGTTTTGATCAGATTCCTCTTCTTCTTCTTCTTTAATTAGCATATAAACAATTTCTAGGTCTTCTAGACTTGAACCTTTCCTTATACTTTCTTTCTCTTTTAGGACACTTTGATGCATAATGACCATATTCATTACATGTCCAACATTTGAAGATATTCTTACCATCCTTTTCTCTTTCCACAAGAAGAGCTACTCCCTCTTGAATTTTGTCTTCAATGGTCTTTAGTTTGATGTTTAGTGCACTGAATGTTGTCTCAAATTTTGCTAATTCTTCAAAGTATTTCATATTAAATTTTGTAGCTTCCAATCTACCAAGAAATGTCTCTTTGGTGATATTAGTAGTACAAGGTATCATTAGTTAATCATTTATGCTACTGTCTTGAAAAGTGGTGTTAGAATTTTTAGAATCTTCCATATCATTGCATCATCAGATTTCTTTCCATCAAGAGATGTGATTCCTACAACAATCTTAGATATTCTCTCAACATAGCTTCTTACAGATTCATCTTCCATCATTCTAGCATCTTGGAAAGCACAATACAAATTTTGCAATCTAACCCTTTTTGCATGTGTATCAATCTCATAATTAGCCTCTAATGTTTTCCAAATTTCATGAGATGTTTTAAGTAATTTTACTTGACTGTACTCACTTTCAGGTAATGCTGATAGTATTGCTTCTCTTGCCCTTATGTTGTACATAAACACTTCTCTCTATTCCTTGGTATAGGTTTCAATATTGTCTTCTTCTGCAATTTTTTTTTGATGTCTTGGTTACAAACCAATATCCTGGACCCATGCACAAGAGATGAGTCTTCATCTCATCCTTCCAACTATCGTAGTTTGTGCCATTGAGTGCAAGACTTTCCTTCCTAAATAGATTCACCATGGATCTCCCAAAGTTGTTAATTTTCTCTTCAAGGACTTGAAGTTCTAATACCAATTGTTAGAAATAATAGATCACCAATATAACTGAGAGGGGGGGGGGGGGGGGGGGGGTGAATTAATTATATATTAATCTTGAGAAATTATTAAATATTCAACCAAGTGAACAACAATCATAAAGAAATGCACATGCATAATAACACCAGATATATTGACTAGGGAAAACCCTAGTGGGAATGATGCCCACAAAATAATGTACTAATTTGAATATTCCTTGTTAGAGGATAGACCCTGTTAGGAGTCTATTACAAGACTAGGTACAAAGAGTCCCTGTTAGGAGACTTTGAATCCCTATTAGGAGTTTCCAACCCTGTTAGGAGTTGTAAAAGGCAACTAAACCCATTGTCCAAATAGATTCAAGATCATATCAACAAACCCACTGTCCAATTGATCTTGGTACTTTTCCTTTTAGAATAATAGATGTGAAATAATCTTTACCTTCTTCCTTTATCTAGTATGTCAAACTTTTTCACCTTTAGATCATGCAATCAGATCTGAAACTCTGAACCTATCAATAGTAACCCTATGGGTCACACATTAGCAGATTACTTTGCTCCTCTACTTCATAATTCATTATTCTTATCTACTTCTTGATCTCCAATGATGATATCTTAAACTTGGAAAAAATATTTCCTTTATACCACACTCAATATTAATTCGTTGAGTCGGCTCCATACTTTTTAATAAGTTAATTAAATGAAATACACATTTAATTAATGTTTTTGGCTCACAATTATACACAAACTTTCACACGTGTGACTTCCATACCTATGCACTCGCTAACAACATAAATGGTTAGTGTAATACCTTTGGTTAACTATGCAACCCTTCATTCCAAATACAATGAGCTATATCAATCATACAATAGAAATTGTTTTTCCATTGCCCTGTTTCCCTGTTGTTCTTTGTAAATCATTAATAACTTTTGTATGTAGTCAATTCACATTCTGCACACTTTCCCACATGTCACATACATGTTGTAGTATATGCTGGTAATTATGCATGAGTAGATATGCAATGTGTTTTCCTTAATAAAAAAATCATAGTCTGCTACTCTGCCAATTTTACTAACTTATTACTATTTTGTCATTAGTGAAAAACATGTTTATGTATCATTTCAATGTTTTGCAATAATCCCCCATAGCATCAGCATACATGCTAACAATCTCCCCCTTTGGAATTGATGGCAATATAGATTAAAAGCATCTAGTTCCAAGAATACCAAAAAGTTTCTTCATCACTCAAGTTTCTTTATGCAAATCTTTTATTGCAACACTTCTCCCCCATAGTAAAAAATTTCTCTAATTTTTTTCATGTCACTCTCTCCCCCTTTGACATCAATGTCAAAGATTATAAAAAAATTGATCATACAAAAATCTATCAGCATGACCACAAGTCAGTCTGTTGCTTTACAACTTTTGCATATAGTTCTATAAACAACACAAGTGTCTAAAGACACTCTTGCACACAAATTACCTATTTTGAAGAGTCCTTGACAAACTCTATTCATCATAGATACTCTCCCATTGAGGAAGCATCATCATATAGTCTAGTCTAATAATGGTGCTATATACCCTGGACTGATGCACTTTTTGCATCTTCTATTATGAGCTAGGTAGGGGCATAACCCCAAGCATACCTCTTAGGAACTCAAATGTATCCTTTGGCAAGGCCTTTATGAAAATGTCTACAAATTATTCCTCAGTATTAATTTACTCCAATCTAATTTCTTTCTTAGCAACTTTATCTCTCAACACGTGATATTTTATGGCAATGTGTTTAGTCTTAGAATGCAAAATAGGATTCTTAGACATGTTAACTGTACTTGTGTTATCATAGTAAATGATAATAGGTTCTGTGAATGTAAGTCCAATATCCTTCATCATCTACTTCATCCATATGACTTGATTACAGTTGTTTGCTATTGCAACATACTCTGCCTTTGTAGTACTTTGTGAGGTACAATTTTGCTTCTTGCTAAGCCAAGAAACTAGTCTTCCTCCAAGGAAAAATGCTACTCCACTAGTACTTTTTCTATCAACCCTATCTTCTACCCAATCAACATTTTTATAATTACAAAGAGTAAAGTCATTGCTTCTATTATACAAAATTCCATAATCTAATGTTCCTTTTAGATACCTGAATATCGTTTTTACCACTACGTAGTGATATTCTTTAGGGTCAACTTGAAATCTGGCCACAATTCCAACTACATTAGCTATATCTGGTCTGTTATGAGTCAGATACTGCAATCCTCCAATCATAGATTTGTACTTCTTTTTTTCAATAGTAGGTGTCTCATCTTTGTTTGATAACTTGTGATCAGTTACCATAGGAATTCCAATAGGTTTACAATTTTCTAGACCAAATCTTTTCAGCAAGTCTTTTAAGTACTTGGTCTAAGAGATAAAAATACCTTCTTTGTTTTGAACAATCTACAATCCCAAGAAGAATTTCATTTCTCCTATCATGTTCATATAAAATTCATTCTTCATGTCTTCTAAGAATTTGTTACTAGCTTCATCATTTCCACCAAAAATGATGTCATCAACAAATACAATGATTCTTAGCAAATCATCTCCTATTTTCTTCAAGTACAAGTTACTATATGTTGTTCCTTTAGAAAATCCAAGCTTTGCTAAGTATTTTTCCAACCTTGCATACCAGGTTCTTGGTACTTTCTTTAATCCATACAATGCTTTTTTTAGTCTGTAAACCATATCCTTCTCTTTTTTTAAAGTAAAACCCTCTGGTGTTCAATGTAAACTTCTTCTTCAAGTTCTCCATTCAAGAATGTTGACTTAACATACATCTGATATACCTTAAAATTCGTGTCTGTTGCATATGCCAAAAACATTCTAACTACTTTCATCCTTGCTACAGGTGCATATGTTTCCTCATAATCAATTCCTTCTTGCTGAGAGTAGCCTTTGCATACAAGTCTTGCTTTATTCCTTATTACTTCTCCTTGTTCATTCATTTTATTTCTAAATACCCATTTTGTGCCAATCACATTTTTTTCCTTAGGTCTAGAAAATAATTCCCATGTGTCATTTTTAATTATCTACTAGAGTTCTTCCTCCATTGCTCTTGTCCAGTGATCATCTTTGATTGCTTCATCTACACTTCTTGGTTCTATTTGAGATATTGGACATAGTTCTTCATTAATTCTACTCCTTGTCATTACTACCTTTTCTTTAATTCCTTTTATCTAGTCAATAGGATGATGTCTTATCATGTTCCTATTTGGATTAGGAGTTGTTGCTTCAACTCTTACTTTAGGAACTGTTCTTTGTTCTTCTCTTACATCTTCCATTTGCACATTATTCTATAAGTCATTATTAGTCTTGAGAAATAATTCATTACTTGTGTTAGTCATTCCAGAGTAATCATCTCCATTAGAGTTATAATCCATTATCCTTTCCTTGGAGCCAAATTTTTCATCAATTTTAACATTTGCACTCTCTACTATAGTTTTTTTTCTATAATTGAAACATCTATAAGCTTTACTTTTTAATGAATAGCCAAGAAACATACCTTTATCACTCCTTGGATCAAACTTACCTATATCATAATCTCTTTTGATGTAACATTTGCTTCCAAATATCCTAAAATACTTGACTGATGGTGAGTGATCAAACTGTAACTCATAAGGTGTTTTATCCATACCTTTCCTAATCTATACTTTGTTCAATGTGTACATTGTTGTATTGACTGCTTCTCTCCAAAAATTCTTTGGTACATCATTCTCATATAACATAGCCCTTGTTGCTTCAATAATTGATTTTTTTCTTCTCTCAACAATCCCATTCTTCCCAGGTGTATGGGGTGAAGATAGTTGTCTCTTGACACCATGCTCTTTATAATAGATATTAAATTCTCTAGAGGTGAATTCTCCTCCTCTATCTAACCTTAAGCTCTTGATTTTGACTCCAAATTCATTCTCAAATTTATTCTTAAATATCTTGAATTTCTCAAATGCTTCTAATTTTTCTTTAAGAAAAGCTACCCACATCATTCTAGTGAAATCATCAACAAAAATATAAAGTACCTTTCTCCATAGTATGCTCTTGTTCTTGCAGGACCACTGAGATCTTTATGAATCAATTCTAGTTTTTATGTAGTACAAAACTACTTGCTAGGAAATGAGACTCTCTTCTACTTAGCAAAAATACATTCCTTACAAATAGTATCAGTGGGCTTAGTGATCTTAGGTAAATATCTTATAGCAAGTGTATTACTGGCCTTTACAATGTTATCAAAGTTAATGTGACAAAATATTTTATGCCATAACCAACTGTTGTCAATCTTAGCTACTAAACATGATATTTTAGTGGAGTTTAACTAAAATACACTACCTCTATTTCTTGTGCTAGTACTAAGAAGTTTTCCTTCCTTGTTTTTTATAATACATTGTTATTACCAAACTAGAGTTGATAACCTTTTTCCATAAGTTGTCCAACACTCAACAAAGTAAACATCATCAGTGTATGTTTTAACATCAAGTTTTATAGATCTAATTCCTATAATATGATAGGTTATATTGTTCCCTACTCTAAAAATTCCTCCATCATGGCTTTTCAATTTGGAAAATTTTCTCATATCACCAGTCATGTGATGTGAACAACCACTATCAATGATCTAATCTTTCTTTTCAACTTGTGAGATTAGTGCACTTTGTTCTTTGATTTTTATTTCAAGATCATTCTCCTTTATAGCTATGAATCCTAATTTTTCTTCACTCATGTTTTGATCAAATTCCTTTTCTTCTTCTTCATTAGCATATAAACAATTTCTAGGTCTTCTAGAATTGAACCTTCCCTTATACTTTCTTTCTCTTTTAGAACACTTTGATGCATAATGACCATAATCATTACATGTCCAACATTTGAAGATATTTTTACCATCCTTTTCTCTTTTCACAAGAAGAGCTACTCCCTCTTGGATCTTTTCTTCAATGGTCTTGCTACTACTAGCAATGTCTCCCTATGCTTTTGTGCTCCTTGCTAAACCAGGTTTAATGTTTAGTGTACTAAATGTTTTCTCAACTTTTTCCAAATTCTCTAAAACATTTTAGATCAAATTTTGCAGCTTCCCATCTACCAATAAATGTCTCTTTGGTGAAATTATTAGTACAAGGTATCATCAACTGAATCATTTGTGCTACTATCTTGAAAGGTAGTGTCAGACTTTTCATAATCTTCCATATCACTTCATCATTAGATTTCTTTCCATCAAGAGATGTTATTCCTACAAAAATCTTAGATATTCTCCCAATATAGCTTCTTAAAGATTCATCTTCCATCATTCTAGCATCTTGGAAAGTGCAATACAAAATTTTGCAACCTAACCCTTTTTGCATGTGTATCACTCTCATAATTAGCCTATAATGTTTTCCAAATTTCATCAGATGTTTTAAGTAATTTTACCTGAACAGAGTCACTTTCAAGTAATGATAACAATATTTCTTCTCTTGCCTTTATGTTGCACACACACACTTCTCTCTAGTTCTCAGTACAGGTTTCAAGATTTTCTTCTTCTATAATATTTTTTGATGTCTTGGTTACAAGCCAATATCTTGGACCCATGTACAAGAGATGATTCTTCATCTTATCCTTCCAGTTGTTGTAGTTTGTGCCATCTAATCTAGGACTTTCCTTTCTGAATAGATTTGCCATGGATCTCCCAAAATTGTTAAACTTACCTTCAAGGACCTGAAGCTCTGATACCAATTATTAGAAATAATAGATCACCAATATAACTAAGAGAGGCGGGGGGGTGAATCAGTTATATATTAATCTTGAGAAATTCTTAAATATTCAACCAAGTAAACAACAATCATAAAGAAATGCTCATACACAATAACACCAGATATGTTGACTAGGGAAACCCTTGATCAAAGGGAAAACCCTGATGGGAATGATACCCACAAAATAATGTACTAATCTAAATATTTCTTGTTAGAGGATAGACCCTATTAGGAGTCTATTATAACATTTAGCACAAAGAGTCCTTATTAAGAGACTTTGAATCCATGTTAGGAGATTCCAACCCTATTAGGAGTTGTAGAAACTAGCTGAACCCACTATCCAAATAGCTTCAAGATTAGATTAATGAACCCACTATCCAATTGATCTTAGTACAATTCCTTTCAGAATAATAGATGTGAAATAATCTTTACCTTCTTCCTCTATTTAGTACGTTAGACTTTTTCACCTTCAAATCATGCAATCAGATCTGGAACTCTTAACCCATCAATAGTAACCCTTGAGGTCATGCATTTCTAGATTACTCTACTCCTCTACTTCATAATTCACAATTCTTATCTTCTTCTTGATCTCTAATGATGATATCTAAAACTTGGAAAACATCTTTCCTTTATACCACACTCAATATTAATTCCTTGAGTCGGCTCCATACTTTGTTATAAGATAATTAAATGAAATACACATTTAATTAATGTTTTCAGCTCACAATTATACAAAAAATTTTATAGGTGTGAATTTTGTACTTGTGCACTCACTGACATCATTAGTGGTCACTATACTACCTTTGGTTAACTGCACAACCCTTCATTCCAAATACAATATGCTATATTGATCATACAATAGAAACTATTTTCGTATTGCTCTATTACCATGTGGTTCTCTATAAATCATTAATAACTTCTCTATGTAGTCGATTCAAGTTCTTCATGCTTTTTGACATGTCACATACATGTTGTAGTATATGCTGGTAATTGCACATGAGTAGATATGCAATTTGTTGTCCTTAATAAAAAATTACAATCTGCTACTTTGCCAATTTTACTAACTTATTACTATGTTGTCATCAATGACAAATATGGTTATACATCATGTTAGTGTTTTGCAGTACTCCCCCATATCATCCGTATACATGCTAATAGAAAGACCTATTTCCTCAATGAGCTACCCTCTAAGAAATGCCAAGTTGTATTATTCCAACCTCGATAAATAGTCTTTTGCTTTGATTAAGGTGGTAAAGAAGTTTTGCCATTACATACTAAGAAGCAAGGTGTATGCTATTTTACCTGATCCAGTAGTCAAGACATTACTAGTGCAAAATGAACTTGGTGAAAGAAGAGGGAAATGGATGGTGATATTACAAGAATTTGATCTGTAAATTCAACCCATGAGATTGGTTAGAGTTCAAGGATTATGAAAAATGATAGTGGAGAACCAGATTGAAGATGAAAATAAATTCAAATTTGATGGTGAAGTAGATACAAAAGATCAAAAGAAGATGGTTGTATCTCAAGTTGATATTGGTCAAGGTGTAGTGACAGATGTTTGGTACTAGGATATTGTATACTATCTTTTAAAAATCAATACCCTAGTTGGATGAATAGCTCACAACATAGGGGACTCAAAATGAAGTGTGAATCCTACATGTTGCATGATAGAAAGTTGTACAAAAGGAATTATGAAGGAATTTACCTAAAGTGCTTGGGATGTGAATAAGTAAAAGAAGTCCTAGAACAATTTCACGATAAGTATGGAATAGGGAATGGTTCAGAAAAAGTGACTACTCATATGATTTTAAGATTAGGTTATTTCTAGCCCACAATATTCAAATACACTTTTGAGCACGTACATTCTTGTCATATTTGTCAAACTAGTGCTAATAGAGAAAGACACCCTACAATGCCATTACAACCAGTGTTTGAAATACACCCCTTTGTAAAGTGGGGGATTGATTTCATTGGTCCAATTAATCGACCTTCATCAACTAGACACGCTTTTATTCTCACAGCTATTGATTATTATACATGATGGACAAAAGTGGAGACTTTTAGAAATTGCACTACTAAGGTGGTAACAAACTTCTTGGAAGAGCACATTGTTACTAGATTTGGGATTCCATTTTCCCTAGTATGCAATAATGGATCAGATTTTGCATCAATATTCCTAACTCAATGACTATTTGAAAATTAGGTCATTATCAAATTCTCTTCAAATTATTATCCACAAGGGAATGGTGTTGTAGAATCTATGAATAAGAACTTGATGACAGTAATAAGGCATTTGTTGAAAGAAAACCCCAGAGATTGGCATACGCAAGTCAAATATGCTCTATGGATAGATCGAGTAAGAGTCAAGAATACTTTGGGGACATCTCCATATTTTCTTGTCTACAGACAAGAGCCAATATTCTTACTTAATCTCAGGATTCCTATTTTTAAATTTATGAGTGGGTATGCTAAAGATGCTGACAAAGTACTAATCAAATTGTTGAATCTTTTAGAGATGGACAAGAAACAAACAACTGCATTGTAGGACATGGCTAAACATTAGGTTTTCATCAAGAGGTAGTTCAACAAAAGGACTACGATCAAATCCTTCAAAATTTATGACCTTGTCCTACTTTAGGATAAGGTAAAAGAAAAGTTGGGAAGTCACACCAAATTTCAATGCTTGTGGATTGGTCCCTATCAAATCACGAAAATTCTCAAAGAAAATACTTTTAGGCTAAGTTCCTTACAGGGGGAATTGCTTTCGTTTCCCATTAATGGGCAATTTTTGAAACATCACTTTGAAGCCTAAAAAAATAAAATTAGATAGATTTCATTTCTACAAGTGTGTTTTCTTTTCAGTTGTGTGTTTTCTTTCAAAGTTGTGTCAGTCCAGGGGGTAGGTACACTTGAGATTTTATCTTATTAACTTCTCTTTTGGTTTCAATTTTAGGAAGATTTATTTCGTTATCAGAATATTTTGATGATGTTTTGTCTTATACCAACTGATGAATAGATGTTACTCATAGTAATAGGAGACTTTCAGTCTTGAATTTAGGATTGTAGATCAACAAGTTCTCAACACTACACAAATTTAAGAGATCAATTGTCTAAAGTGTGGTCAAACCAAGGTTGAAGATAGCAAGGGATGATCCAAGCCTTATTGCTTCAAGAAGAAGGGTCTTCTCAAAGGAACTGCTAAGATCATTGTCTAGCATGAGAGTTTCTAAAAATTTCTTAAAAGAGGAATGCAAGGGATGTTCATAAAAGATCAAATCCAAGAAAACCACACAGTCTAAGTGTGGTCAGGATACAAAAGAAAAATATAAAAAAGAAGGAATGGTGTTAAGACTAAAGGATTCTAAAAGATCTAAAAGAGTAATCTGATAAATGGATATGCACTCAAAATAAGTTGTCTGATTCTTAAAAAATTGCTTCTTTGAAGAATCAAATGGTGGCATTATGAGCTACATGGAGCAATTATTCAAAGGATTTCCAAGAAATTCAAATAAAGTGACAACCCACTAAGAGCCCTCGAACTAATTCTCTCATTTGGTCAAGTAAAGGATCAACAAACTCTTCATGGAGATTCCTAACAGATGACCCAAATGGGGTGGAAGATTGTTTCCATATTGTTAGACAATTTTGATTGACTACATCCTAAGATGTCAAAGGAAATGAATATATGAAAAACACACTGAACTTGGAGCTTGAGATTCTAAAGTTTTTACTGAGAATTCATTCAAAATACACCTAGAATATTTAGGATCCAATTGGTGTTTGACACATATCAGAGGAATGTTTGTAGATGAAGAAATGCCCTTGTCATTTCTTCCTCTTGTTGGGGCTATTTTTTGTGGTTGCAGAATGAACACCCCATTTCAATCAAAAATGGGGACCCCCTATTTTTTTAAAGCTTTTTTGGGATGCTAGTCTAGGGTCCAAGTTTTTTTAAAGGTTTTCTTAGTCCCCTAGTTTGTGTTTGAGTCTTGACTAGGAAGTTCACTTGTTTAGAATTTAGATATTTTAATGTTGGAGGCAGTCTTTTGCTAGATAAAAAAGGGTGCACTAGCACACCTAGTTAGGTGCGTTGATGCACCAAAAAGAGGAAGAGTTTTCATTTTAGCTACTACAATTATAGTGCTTCATAGCTCCCCATGGAGCCAGGGTCTATAAAACCTTGACCTCCCCCCTGAGCTCCTCACTTGCATTGTATTTTTTCCCTCTCCAACAATGTATCTTTGAGAGCTTTCAAAATCCCACACCTCCCAGGTGTGACTCCTCCACCCACAAGACCTGCGCAAAGACACACAAACCCTTAAGAAAAGGGGTGCACAGTAGTGCACCTAATTTGGTGCACTACTTCACACCCTCCCAATCATTTTGCAAAAAAAAAATTAAAAATTAATTAACATATTTCAAATTTGGGTGCGCACTAGTGCAACTAATTTTGTGTGCTAGTTTGCACCCATAAGGTGTACTAAAACATTGTGAAAGCTAAGTAAAAACATTTTCTAAAAACCCTAAGGTGCACAGAAGTGCACCTAGTTAGGGGTGATGTTGCGCACCTTGGTAACTATGCAAAGAAACCTTTAAAACTTAAACAATAAAAAAATATTAATTCGAATGAGGTTCACATTAGTGTACTCCATTGGGTGTGTTGATGCTTACATCATTATTTAAGTTTTCTTTGTAAAGAAAGTGCACTAGGTGCACCTATTAGGTGTGTTAGGTGTGATAAGTTTTTTTATTCCAAGCCCTTTTAAAGGGTTTTTCAATGTTTTTAGGGCATCTAATATTTTTCAAGGTATTTTTAGGGTAATAGTTAATCATTTTTTCCTAAACTAATGGACATATAGATATAATGGCAGCCTCTTCATCTTCCTTGGGCAAGAAAATAGAAACAAAGCCTATGGTCTTTAAGTTCTAAGGTGTTCTGATGAAGTCAAGATTTCAAGATGATAACTCAGATATCAAGGATATTGATTTAGGGCATACAGATTTGGGGGAATTCTTGAAGATTTTCAACAAACCTACTAGGAGGTCTCAAATTATTTTTGCACTTATCATATTAGGACTTGTTAACGTAGCTTCACACCCAGTGTTGGTACAATCTTTAGAGCTCATTATGACACTTGCACAGCAATTTATCCCTAAGGAGAGGGTTGTGAAAAGCATAATAGGAGAAATTATCCTTGATCTATGACCAAAGAATATCAATAAGGTATTTCATCTCCCATGAGCAGATTAGTTCATCAGGATCACTTATGAGCATGCAGAAAGGTGGTTTATGGAACATATCGAGGAGGCATCTGAGGTTATTCAATCATCCTACCTCATAGAGAAAACTCCCTTGGGAAGGAAGACTAGCAAGGTTGATATGACCAAAGGGTATATGATAGAAGACATCATATACTCTATCATACTTTTGAGTAGAGTCATGGGTTTACCTGTAGCTAGATACTTGAATATCTTCATGGTGCACTTCATCGAAACAATAAGAAAAGTAGAGATTTCACTAGACTAGGCTTCTACTGTTAGCTAGAATTTGTGTGAATAGTTTGTGGTGGCAAGCAACCAAAGGAAACTCTATATGACATCATACCTAGTGTACTTGTTAGCTATAAGAGCAATAGGTTATCGAGATCTTTATAGGAAAGGCAATATCTAGGATCTAAATGCATGTCCATATATTGTCTATCCCTAGCTAGTAAGGAAGAGGCTCTTAGAGTAGAGAAAAGAATATAGAATTGTTAATGATGCCTTCATATTCACTATTATCTAATTCATAGAAGGGGATTATGTGAAGAGATTATCAGATGATGCACTAGCGCAAATATCAATATACCAACTTGATAGACCAGTTGGATACTATTGAGCTTAGAAGGGTAGAGGAGGGGGAAAGAGGAAACAAACTTCTCCAAGAGTTGAGCTAGAAGAGGTTGAAATTCCAACACCTCCATAGTAAGGGGAAGGAAATGTAAAAGGGTCAGAAGATACTAGAACTCCACAAGTCCAGGTTGATCCTCAAGCGCCACCAGCTACACTAAGCCAGATAGAGATAGGGGTTGAGGTTCAAGAGGTCTCCCTTCCCCATCAAGTAGAACAGGAATCCCCTTCTATGCCTAAAAATGGAAGAAAGACCTTTGATCAAAAAGAGGCAAAGGGTGATTAGGAAATTAGTTCCTATCCCATCAATCCCTAAACCTATTCCTAAAGAAGATGAAGAAAAGGATGATGAGGATAATGTACCTTTGAATAGGATGACCTAGGTTGCTAGAGCCATAAAAGAAGAATGAAGAAGAAGCTTGACAATCACACCATCACCCATTTTTGAGTAGGTTATTCAATCCACAAAATTTGAGGATCAAATGTAACAATGGATTGATGAACAAGATTTTGAAGGGACTGATGTCTTTAAAATGATAGATTTTGATTTCATGCCTATTGGCACTGAATTGGTGGGAGACAAGATCAAAGATACCCCAACTAATCAACCTCAACAAGAGAATTGGAATCAGATGCCACCAGAGTCATAAGGTCCTAAAATTTCTCCTTCATCCCTAGTACAAGTCATAGTCTTTGTAGATAAAGGTTCTACAACTCCTCTACCATCAAACATGGAAAACAATAAGTTCAAGAAGAATAGGAGGAAGAGTCACAACAAGTATCCACCAATGAAGTGTCTGAAGAAGAAAAAATGCTTGAATATAATCAGCAAACTTCTCAGAACACTGAGGTGAGGACTATAGATTCTACTGATATAGAAGCTCTCAATGCAGATCCATCACAGAAGGAAAAGACTCTGGAGAGGAGAGATAAGGGAAAGAGCATAGTTGAAATAAATCCATCCTAAAAAGGAAAAACTTTGGTGTAATGGATCCTGAGATGGTTGCAGAAAGAAATGATAAGAAATAAGAAGAAAAAATTCAATGCAGATGAGGAGGATGTGATAGAATTAATTGAGGTTCTTGGAAAACCTGGGTTTCCATCAAAGGAAGCAAGAGCATTAGCTTTTATCAATAGTGACTAGAACCAAGATTTGTTTGCACAAGTGGCTATCCCTCCCCCCAATAAACAAATAGAAGATTTGACTCCACATGACTATCAAATTAGAGAGGTTATGCTTGGGAAGCCTACATTGGACACAACTAAGCTAATTATCACAATGGGTATGAAGGAAGTATTCAAAAGTTTAGAATAGGAAGGGGCAAAACTGATAAGACTTCAAAGACAAAATGAAATCCTAAAGGGATATTTAACCAAAATTATTGGTCCCTTAGATCCTAAACACCTTGAAGAGACTTTAAATGCAACAATTGAAAGGAGAGATAGGGGGCGGTGAGTTTGGATCCATTTTTGAATGCCTATAAGCAATGGCAAGAAATTTTTGAGGAGAAAGGTGTACTTATCATCCAAGGAAATCTTAAGCTACTACATGTTATGTAGGAGAAGGTAGATAAGATGGTAAATTTTGAATGAAGATTTTGGTCTTATGGATGAGGTACATACCTGGGGAAAGGATTTATAGGTATTGTAGGCAATAAAAGGCCAGAGGTATCACATCCTTATGGATGCATATACTATGGAGGAGTTAGATTTAATTGATGATTAGACAGAGAAGATAGTAGATAGAAATAAAGTAATGGAATTATTACATGTGGAGATCCACCAGCTCAAGGACCAAGCCCAAGAGCAAATTTTGGAAGCTTAGAAACACTATAGTGATACATGTCTAGACATTTTTGAAGATGATGCATGGAAAAAGTTGATACCTGTAGAGATAGTAGTTCAAAGATTTAGGAAGATTTTTAATGAATTTTCTAATGATGAAGATATTCAGCAAGCATTTAGGATGGAAGAAGCACTTTTGGACCTAGATACAAAACTCGAGGATTTTGCTGAAACCCATATAGAGGTAGATAATTATAGGTAGAAGGTAAAAGATAAATATAATGCCTTAGCTTTACTAAATGTGGCAAAGGTCACTAAAATAATAGAGAAATTCAAGGCCAAGCACCCCGACATAACTCTGGTATGAAAGGGAACAAAACCTAGAAGCCAAATTTTCTTTTTTGACAATCAGTAAAATTTTGCATTTTTGGACCCTTGAGGTGTGTTGTTGTGCCAAGTGCGTTGGTGCACTTTTGCAACAATGTGTTGGAATTTTTTTGGAGAAGTTAGAAGTGCACTTCTTCCAAGGTGTTCTTTTTAAGAGGTGCACCGATAATTAACTGCTAGTTCCAAAATTAGAGCTTTCCATGCACTGGAAACACATTCTCACAGCAGTTTAACTTTGACAGATGCCCAATAAAGGTTGGAATTCTATTTTTGACACTTCCAAACACTTCTACATCAACTAAAGGCTCTCTTCTTCTTATTCTTTCATGATTTCTTTGTTTTATGACATGTAAAGGCTCATGCATCCAATTAATAATATAAAAATAGATGAAGTCCTACTAAGCACTAGGTAGATAGTCAGTTTGTATATAATTAGTTTGTTTTATTAAATTAGAAGCATGTGTTTGCATAAAGATATCTATCACTCTCAACACAAATTGAGGAGATGATTTCTTATAAATACGAGATTGTAATATGTAATTAGGTTCACCCTTATTTTGTAATAATATATGCTTTTGGTGCTCGCATTTGGAGTGTTGTGATTCTTGCCTAAATTTGTTATTTTTTGTGAATGTATGTTCATGGAATATAATTGAGACAAAAGTTGATTGCATTATTTTTGGTTGTGTAATATTTTAATTCTGGTGTTTGCTACAGTTTTAAAAATTCTGCTGACGTATCTAGTTCAAGAAGAGATCAACTATTTTGTTCTTGCATAACCTTTTGTCTCGCATGAGCACACTTTATGTGGCCTTGCAATTTGATGAAAAGTGAAACATCTTATGTTTGCTAAAAATCCCATCGATGATTGCATCAGTGGAATTAAGGAAGCACTGCTCCTAATTTCACTGATTACTCACTAATTTCTTCAAAGGCTTTAACTCACAGACATGTTGTTTCCATAGCTTATGTCCATTAGGATTTTACATTCATGTTTATTTTCTTAATTTTCTTGTTACCTTATCTTCATTTTTTGCTTTACTAACCCCTTGTTAATTTAGGAATTCATATTAGTTGCACTTTTAGATTGCATTCATTGAAAATACAAAAAATACAAAAATATAGTTTCCTTTTTCTGTGTTTTATTCGTTTGAAGCAATGAAAAAATTTCACATCTTATCCAAAGTTATTAGAACCAGCAAAGACCTCCTCATGAATATTCACATTTATCTTCAACTGAGTGGATTCCAGTAGGTTACAAGATCACCTAGAACCTTGGAGTTTATTTTCAGATTAACTTTTCAAGAGAGGAGTTTGAAAGAATTTATGCTATTAAGCATCATGCAAAATGACAGATTAACACCTATCATATACTAACATGAAAGGAAAATTTCCAATAGCCCTCTCAAGCATTATTTTATCAGCCCACAGGGCTATCTTGAATTTTTTTTGTTTTCAACACCTTTAATTATCTTAAATTGTCCTCTTGATGATTCTAATGATGTGCTCAAGTAAATACCATGATCAATTGCCCATGTACAAATTTGAGCTCCTACAAATGGTTTAGTGTTATCTAATATTATGGTGGAAGGAGCACAAAACCTTGTAACAAGTCCATTAAGGAATTCCATAGCTGAAGCTTATGTAGAATCCTTCAAGGCTATTGCCTCTATCCACCTTGTAAAGTAATCTATTGTAGCCAAAATCCACTTGTGACTAGAACTAGAAGGTGGATTAATGGGACCTATGAAATCTAATCACCACTAAGAAAAGGGCTAATCGACTTGGATGGGGTGAAGTGGAAGGGTTGCGAGTCTCATTTTACCTAAGAAGAAAGTACACTTTTCACACTTCATTACATGTGTGTGGTAGTCATGGAACAGGGATGGCTAGTAGTAACTGGCTCTCATGATCTTCATTGCAATGGTTCTTGGTAAAAAGTGGCCACCATCAAGACCATCATGAAGCACCTTAATCATTCTCTCTGCTTGATCTACATCAATACATCTTAGCAATCCTCCATTGAAGTCCTTTCTAAAAAGAACACCATCAACTATAGCATCAAGAATAGACTGCAATCTCAACTGTCTTCCTTTTTCCCTATCCAATCCCTGAGGATATCCATCTCTTGATAAGAAGGTCATAATATCATCTATCCAACTCCTTGGACTATCATTCTCACTTCTTCTTGTTCTTCCAAAACCAAGGAAACTTCCTCATTTGTTGCTTCTTGAGATGAGATAACCTACTTGCACAATCCTTTCCCTCTTACTAGTTTGGTAACCTAGATGTCCACATCATACTCCATCACTTTAGTGATCCAACCTACTCTTTTTTTGTTGATATCCTTTCTCAACAAGAAATATTTAACACTCACATAAGGAACCAATAAGTGGATCCTATTGTGGGATAGAATATATCTGAATGTCTTCAAAGATCTTATCATTGCAAGGGCTTGCTTCTCTACATAACTATATTTTTCTTCGTACTCCTTCAATCCTTTAGTAAAGAAATCAATAGCTTGTTCTTCATTCTTATTATTTAATTGATTAAAAACAACAAAAATACCTGACTCACCTCCTAAGGTGTAAAGAACAAAATCCTTATCAAAATTCAGATTGATGAGAGTAGGGGTTGAGGCTATGGTTGCTTTGATCTCTTCAAAAAAAAATTTCCCTTCCTTGGTCCATGAAAATACCATATTCTTTTTAAGCATAGCTATAAGAGGTTTCACCATGGTAGCTAAATTATGAATAAATCTCCTCACAAAATTTATTTGACCAAGAAAACTTTGCTGACCTTTCTTGTGACTAGAAAGGGAAAGAGCAAGTATTTTCTTTGTTATTTATGGATCAATGGTCATACCATCCTTAGATAAAATGTGTCCTAATAATTTACCTTGATTAGTGGAAAAGACACGCTTGGATTCAAAGATACCCCTTACTTTCTACATCTTATAAACACTTGTTTGAGATGACCAAAATGATCTGCTACATTCTTTGAATACACTGTGATATCATCAAGGTAGACTAACACAAACCTTTCAATCATGTTTTCAAAGTCCATCTCCATCACCTTTTGAAATATGGCACCTGCATTTGTTAGTCCAAAAGGCATTTTACTATAGGCATAGGTGCCCCATTTGGTAGTGAAAGTAGTCTTATATTTGTCAGCCTCTTTGACTAACACCTGATTATAACCTAAGAATCAATCCAAGAAAGACAATCTCTCTAAACCACTAACTTTGGACAATACCTATTCCATGGAAGGAAGGGGATGATGACCTTTAAGGGAGGCTTGGATAAGATCTCTAAAGTCTACACATAGTCTAATTTCTCCATTCTACATCCTAACAGGGATAGGGTTTTCCACCCAAGAAGAATTCTTAATAGGGAAAATGATATTGGTCTTAATTAATTTGGATATCTCATTTCTCATTAATGGCTCAATCTTGGGATTTTTTGGTCTCTACGTTTTCCTAACAGGCTTGACATTATCAACTAGATCTATGGTATGTTGAAATAATTTTGGTTCAAAACCCTTTAAATCATCAGAAGTCCAAGAAAATACATCATTAAATTCTTGAAATAGATGAATAAAACTTTCTTGCTCAATTTTAGAACATACCAGCATCCTTCCATTAATAACTATAATAGGCATATGATCATCTTTGTTTGCAGCAAGATCCATGCTTCTATCACTTGCATGGTCATCAGGATTGAAGACTCTCTCTAAGGTAATGAGACCCTTAGGCAAATTAGTGGAGCTAAGGTTGATGATTTGATCACCATACTAGTCATGCAATCTTGATTGATTTCTATTTGAGAACTCTACTTCATTCTACAAGAAAATTAGAATTTGTGCATCAGATTCAAAGACATGCCAATTGATATTATTATACAAGACATGGGGTCTGACCACCACTTTAATCTTATTCTTCTTTTCATCTTCGAGGCTCCTTGGGACATCATAAAATGTGCCCATTACTGCAATTCTATCAACATTTCTATTTCCTCTTCTAGAGATGCTCTGAATATTAAATTCATTGAAACTTTCAAGAAAATCTCATACTCTATGTTTATAAGACTTGAGAAAACCATTGTTGGTGATATTTTAATTTCTCGCTTGATTAATCACCAAATCACTATCTCCATATACACTTAATGCTTGAATTCCTCTTTTTTGAGCAAGTAGAAGATCCTGAATCAATGCCTCATACTCGACCATATTATTTGCACAACTAAATTGAATCCTAAATGAGAAATAGTACCTTCTTAGCATAGGATAAATCAGCATCACACTAGCCCCTAATCCATTTTTATTTCTTGATCCATCAAAATACATACTCCATATCCCACTCAAGTGTCTTCTTTGATTTTTATTAAGTTGGGAACACGAGCATCCTTTTCTCATATACAATAGGTGCCCAGGCTGGTCTCTAAGGTTTCTGATATAGGATCAAATTGACATGCATTAGCCAATTCATCTAAGAGGAAATCAGGTATCTCTACTAAAGAAGTAGCAGGCTCATTTGATGTGTCATTTTCATCTATTTATAGGATGGTGTAGTTCATATTGATGAGATTAGGAGTGTAGGGATCAATATGATGGAGGGCTTATGGTTGTGCTCTAATTAAAGTTTTGGTTCCATATCTTGTTCCAAAAATTATGTATGACCAAAAAAAAGATATGTAACCTCCTATTTGGGCAATGAAATCTCTTGAAAGGTAAATGGAAAAGTGTGGTTTAACCTTAACAATTAATATATCTTGTACTATACCAAAACTAGGGCATGCATTTAAGGCCATTTCAACATTCTTAAGAATTCCTATAGTCTTGGTAGTATTACCATCTAACTACAATATATACTTAACAACAGGTTCATATTTCACTTCTAAGATATCAAAAACACATATGGGCATTACTGAACTACTAGCCCCTGAATCAATAACACAATAAACCCTGGCAATACTATGATCATAGTTTAACTATCCTTTGTCATGACCTTGCGAGGCATCCTTGCTTGTGGTTGTGATCTCAAGACTCTAATATCATATGACCAATCTTCTCCTCCATAGCCTCAACAACCTAGAAAGTTAATCCCATGATCTCATGATTGTTGACTTTCATGGCATCAGAATGCATCCTTGTAGCATCTACAATCTTATGATCACTTACTGTCTAAAAATTAGACATGACCTCCTTTTGGCTTACGATCCCTTGACTATCTATAATGTCACAACAAACTAATCAATAGAAGCCTCATAACATCTTATCACTGCTTGATTTGCCCCACAATCTTCCAATATATGGGCTATCGTAAGATTGGGACCGTGCATTTTTTCATGGCCTTGGGAATTAAAATATAACATGAAGGTGACCATTGGGTGGGTTTAAATATTTTAATTCAATTTTTCTGGTGGGAGGACACTTTTGGCCAACAACTATCCAGCCAGCTAAGCCATGGTGGAAGGACTGGAAATGGTATTTGTATACTCATCTTGTCAATAGAACTAGAGACACAAGTTTAATACTATTTGGAATGTCATCATTGAGCCAAAGATTGCACACTTTGATTGGTGTGTCTTGTTCCAGGGATTGCTCCTAGGTCCTTGGCTCAAGCACCTGGGTATTCTTGACCCTCATTGTCCCTTTTGTGAGAAATCTAATTCTTTCTTACACATATTTTGGTTTTGTTGCAGATCATAGCATTATTGGCTCTAGATTCATGATTTTTCTAGCCTTTTTGACCGAAGCCTTTTTCTTGGCACATGATTGTGTTGGGCAATTCTCCAAGAATTCCCTTCAAGTATACCCAATATTGGCATGCTTTCAGGATAGATATTTTTTTACTCTTTGGAATGATAGAAATGTTGTTCATTTTACTCAAAAATTTTAAAATATAAATATTTCTATATACACTAAAGCTTGTGTATGTAACAATGTAATGATGCAGATTCAAGTGCAAGACAACATAGTAGGCCTTAAGGTGACCCCCCTATACAAGTTCATCAATCATTTGGGAAAGGGACCATGTACAATCTCTTGAGTTCCATCAGATTCTATCAAAATTTGCCTCTATGAACTAAACTCTACCTTGTGGCCATCATCAGGGTCACAATTCCTCTTCTCATCACTTACAACTACCACACTCTCAAGATCCCCATCACTCCCCTTGGGATGGTTTTGAGGACCCTCATTGCCTCTTTGTAGCATAGCTCTGGCTAGTCTCTAGTTGCTCCTCCTACTGCCTCCAGTTGTCCTTCCTCTAGTCATGACCCAAAATGGTTATTCCCCTAATTGAACTTGGCAATTTTCCCTCCCAAGGCAGAGAGAAGAAGAAAAAGAAAAGGATGTTGTTGATGATGGGTGGGCTCCTTCTGATCCACTCACCAACCTTGCTAATGAATGGAGTTTTGATGATCATTGTGATCCACCTCCTCCCTCAGCTAGAACTGCATTAAACACTTGAGGGCATTTTATATTTATTTTTATGAATAGTTTATAGCTTATCAATAACAAATTTCTACAATCCATGATATTCTATGCAGACCTAGGCTTATTAAGAAGAAAAGGAGAAGGGGCATAGAAAAGAAGCATGCAAATCAAGGGAGACTTAAATAAAAAGATTAAAAACTAAAGAGGAAGAATAAGGAAAGAAACACTAGAAAAGAAAAGAAGAAATTAGGAAAAAGAAAAGGAAGACAAAAGAATCAATCCCAAAGAACACAAAGAAACACCGAGCTCAATGTATGTGTGTGTGTGTGTGTGTCACCAAATGAACATAAAAAATACAAATTTATATAAAAAGTAAGTCAAGACTTATATAATGGAATTGAATATATGTATGTATGTATGTATGTATGTATATACATATATGTATATATACATATACATACATATATATATACATACATACATATATATATATATATTCAATTCTATTATATAAGTCTTGACTTACTTTATATATATATATGTGTGTGTGTGTGTGTGTGTGTGTGTGTGTGTATCTATATATACATATATGTATATATACATATACATATATATATATATATACATACATATATATACATACATATATATACATATATATATATATATATGTATATAAATGTATGTATATATATATGTATATATATGTATGTATATATATATGTATATATATATACATATATATGTATATAATATGAGAAAATAAACTAATCTAAAAATACAAGATTATACCTAATTTTATATGTGTGTTTTTGTATATGTAGTATATGTATATATATGTATTGATATGTATGTGTATGTATGTACATGTATGTGTGTGTGTGTGTGTGTGTGTGTGTAATCTTGTATTTTTAGATTAGTATATTTTCTCATATTATATACATAATTTCATAGATATATATGAAACTATGTATACAATATGAGAAAATATACTAATTTAAAAATACAAGATTTTATATATATATATATATATACAGAAAAAACTCCAAGGAAAAGAGGAGAGATGTGAAGATTAAAAAATCAAGCTAACTGTTAGAGTATTTTGTTGTTTTCTTACTACTTAAATCATTTTTATTTAATTAGTTAAGTTATTACTCTTTAGTGCTTAGGATTTCTCTTAGGTGTATTAATAATTAATCCTTTTATTAATTATTAATGAGAAACCTAGCTTTCTTAGGCTTTAGGTTTTTGTTCACCTTTAAGGTTGAACTCTTGTAATTTCTTTTTCATTATCTTGGAATACATTTTTTCTCTCACTCCATTGAGATTTCTAAGCTGCTCTTTTTTCCTTCTTTGGTTTCCCTTCAACAACAGGTAATTTGCATGCAAGTGTTCTTGGCAAACTGTGAAGTTGGTTTTCTCAACTTCTACCTGGTATTAGAGCATCCCAACTATTTCCTAGTCTGGAGATCTTGAAGCTGTAATTTGAAGACAAAAAACCCATCTTTTTGTGGTCTTTTCTCTTCAATCTAGAGGAAGCACCTTTTTTGGTGCACTTTGGGAAAAAATAATAGTTCCATCACACTCAAAAGGCCTGGTATAGTCATAATTCATATAAACTTTGCGAATTTCGGCTATAGTAGCCTCTGAAAAATAATTTTGGCCTCCCAAGGCTTGTATGGATTTCAAAAAGCAAAAAAAAACAAAAAAAGAAAAAAAGCTTTTAAAGCATTTTTAAGGCAAGCCACCCAACGGCCACCCACGCACCACCGGCGAGCCACCCACACCCTACCAAAGCCCTACCTTTGCTAGCATGCCACTACTACCTAAACAACACCTAGCCGCCATCGAAGAACCACCCACCACCCACCACTATTGCCATCACACCACCTAGAATCCACCATCTATGTTGTCCCACCGCTCAACAACCCTACGATAGGATGGCATCATCATTCTGTCAGTGACATCATTTTCTAGTAACTTGACATCATCATTCTAGGTAGTGACATCATATTCCAACCAGTTGAATTTTTAGGTGTTGACATCATATTTCAGTTGGCTAACATCATTTTTCGGTGACCAGATTTATTTTTCGACAATTAAAATTTTTTTTGGCAAACGACCATGCAGCCATCAAATTTTTTACAGTTTCTCTAATTTTCTAGAGAGCTCATTCTTTGGAGGAGCAGTTCATTTTTTGGCCATAACTCAAGCATACAAAGGTCTTTTTTCAATCTGAAAGAAGTGTTGAAAAGCTAGTTCCAAGATAGAGATGATGATGCTAGTTTCATTTTATGATGTAGCTATTTAAGCTCCTATTTTTTGTGTTGAAGTAGAGGCTTTAGTTTCCTCTCTCTCTACATTTGGTGTCTAAGTTTTCTTCTCAATTTTTGTGCTTTCCTTAGTTATTTATTTGGTTTACGAGGGATAATTTCATACATTGTGGAAGGATGCATTTTTCTTTCTAAAATTTAATTCAAAAATGACCCTACTACTTCTATCTACTTTCTCTCAATGGT
This sequence comes from Cupressus sempervirens, assembly GCA_028749045.1. NCBI lineage: Eukaryota > Viridiplantae > Streptophyta > Pinopsida > Cupressales > Cupressaceae > Cupressus > Cupressus sempervirens. The sequence goes on from CM053793.1 coordinate 835,220,693, forward strand.
AGACTCTTCTATCGCCTACCTTACACCTCACAACTACCATACTTGGAAAGGACAGATGACCAAATTGCTTATGGAAAAGGGGTTATGGTCATGCCTTAGTGCAGCTTTGCCAAATCTATAGAGGCTTTATGAGGTTCTTATGTAGCACAATAAGATGGATGAGGCAATGGGCCTCATTGCAATGAATATTTTAGATGGGTTACTATTTCACCTAGATGATTTGACTACACTCAGGGCTATATAAGACAAGTTTTTAGCTTTGTTTGGCATAATGAATTAGTTCAGGGTTTTACAGATAGATGAGAGTTCACCTCCTTGGTTCTTGAATCATTCACCAACATTGAGGACTTCTTGATGAAATTTAAGTCTCTTTGATCTATTTTACAGGTTGTTGGAAAGATAAAGTCAGATGGTGAGTGTATCTTTCTAATACTCTCAAAGCTTTGAGGACCTTATCATATTTTCACTTCTACCTTCTACTCCACTATGGATGTACTAGGTGCACAACATGTTATGCCCTCTATTGAGACATTCTATGACGGGTTAACCCATGAGTAGTCCAAGCTCACTTGGATGGATTCACTTACAAGTTCACAATCATAGGTATTTCTTACCAAGTCACATCAGGACACACAGAAGTAGAAGCCGAAGCAAATATCAGATTCCTCCTCTCAACACTCTATTGATCCATCATCTTCTTCTAAGAAGGAGAAAAAGAAGATTGAGATTCCTACCTATTTCTATTGCCGAAAGGGACCTTATGATGAGTCACATTGTTTCCAAAAGAGATTTGATGGCTATGAGAAACAAATTGTAGATTTACAAGCTCTTCTTCAAAAGAGCATCGTTTCCTCTCCATCCTCTTCTACCTTACAGGGGTCTACCTTTTAGTCTTCTTCCATCTCTTCGACATCTACGCTAGATTTTGGATAGGGTCATGCATTATGAGCATCCATTTCATTCCCTTCCTAGGTCCCTAGGATACTGGATTTAGGTGCTTCTCACCATATGACATCTTCTCAAGGGGTCTTCTCCATTATTGAAGCTCCTCCCATTCCTCATATTCTCATGGGGAATAACATTTCCCTAAAATTCTGTGGGAAAGGTTTAGTTGGCATTTAGGATGGCACATTCAATGATGTATTATATGTTCCATCTCTATTTGCAAACCTTCTCTCAATTTATTAGATTACATGTAGTGGATTAGGGAAGACAGTTGAGTTCACTACATATTCAGTCTTCATTCAGGATAGTGCAACAAGAGGCCTTATTACTATAGGGATAGTTGGTCATACCACCCATCTTTACACCTTCTTGCACTTTGGTCCACCATCTCCATTATTAGAGAACTCTTCTCTTTCGCAAGAGCATCATGTGGTGCAGTCAGGACATTTGAACCTTTGTATTGTTCCTGAGATCACTATTTTGACTACCACACCACATCTAGTTGAGGTCTTTTCTCTTTAGAAGGATTCTTCTTTAGCTCTTCTTGACCCTCCAGCTCCATTCACTGAGCCTCTAGGTGGGTATAGGCACCGAGTTGTGGTGCCAAAAAGGTGACAACTCTTTTTTTTTTTTTTTTTTTCTATTTTCAATAGTGTGTACGTGCTTTAAAAAAGTGATTTTTTATAGATGGGCTGCATACACACAACCCATCATTTTCATCTCTATTTTTCTGCATTCCTACACTAGCAGTGCGTACGTGGGTTCAAGAAACAAAGGGTTTCTCCATCTCAGTTGCCAATATGCCTCCTTGATAGCAAAATCCAAGATCACAAGTACACTAACATCGATGTTGTATGTGATCTTAATTTCATTTTGCATTGTTTGATATGTTTTTCATATTGTTTTGTAGGTTTTTTATATTATTTTGTAGGGTTTTTACAGTTTTTATTTAAATTTATTTATTTATTTGGATTTAAATTAATTTTTATCAAGAAATGTCCATAATCAACTAGAAAATCCACAAGAACCTCAAAACCCTCAAAACCAAAACCCTCCCCAAGAAGAACAAAAAATTCCACAACCCGAACCAATTGCAAGACCTTCACTAGGCACACAAGAAAATATAATAAATGAAATAGAGAGAGGCAAAACTATATTAGAAGGACTCATTGCTTAGTTGAAAGAATCTGGACAAACCAATCCAATGAGGGCTCAATTGGCATCATCCCTTGAATCCATTAAGACCCAGATAGCCTCAGTTAGTGGTCAGTTAGATATTTGGTAGGATAAGAGGGATGAACCAAAAAAAATTAGGCAAATAAATTTTCATATGAATATGTTTAAAAAAAAGAAATACCAAAAGGTAGAATATGTGCATTATTTAGAAAACTCGGTGAGAAAAATACTGTTAGAGAGGGTACTAAATGGTTTCCCATCCATTGGTGCATACATGATGCTATTAGAAATTATTTTTGGGATAGATGGTGGATGGTTTTTGATGCCCCTCCTTGCAACAATCACGAGGTCCCCATGTATTATTTGAAGAAATTATATTGTGAGTTTGTCCTTGGGGAGAACCCCAATTATTTTGATATATTAGACTCCTAGGGTAGAGGTGGGGGGTCATCATTTGAGAGGTCGGGAGCATGTCGTGACCCTAATGTAGTTAGGGCACCTATGGTCAGGCCACAGTACGAGCATGTGACTCAAGTGAAGGAACATGTAGAGGACAACACTCTAAGGACCATTAATGCTTTGACGTAGACCCTCATCCATTCCATGAGCTGATTAGTTGAGGGGGAGCCTTCTATGCATCGTGGTCACATGTGCACTTCATGTGGATCCCTATGCACATTTGGCACTCATGCTAGAGATGGTGCAGATGATGGGCTCATCATTGATCAGTCCCTAAATGAAACATTTGTCATTGACACACAGGTAAATTACAATTATAATTTACTAATTTGATCACATTTCATATGTATAGTGAATGATTAATTAATTAGCGTCTATTGACATTGTTCAAAATTTAGGGTCAGAGTGTTGCCGGGCCTAGCAATGATCCTCCAACCCCATTTTTTGTCCCCTCCATGAGTCCAAAGGTATGTATCAATTTAATCATTTAAATTAATACATATATTTATTAAGTAATCATATTAAGGATTCATGAAAAAAATTATGCATGTGCTTCAGTTCTCTATTGGACCATCAACCTTTACTATGAACTCGGAGCATAGACATCATACAAGCTATGTATAGGTACATTTGTTTCATGTTAATTTAATTCATTTGATTATATTTGTTTCAAGTTTTATGTTACATGTAACATGTATTGTATGACATGCAGCTCATGACGTTAGACACCCCTCCTCATCTCTGACAGTCTGTTGATCGTGGAGTGGCTGCAGCTATGGCTAGCTCATAGCCATTGACTAAGGTATGAAATAATTTTTTTCATTTTATTTGTTGTTTATAATAGTTAGTCTCAAAATTTCTAATGTTATTTATAAGTGATTGTATTTATTTAATTGTTGTAGGGTCTCGTCATGCCTGATCATCCACGAGCCTTCGAGGTGGACTTATAGAGTGACTATTTGACGACAGTAAGAAAATAATTGATTTTGTGTGTACATATATTTGATTTCAATGTATAATAAATATTGATTCATATCTATTTTTTTTTGTATCAGCTCGAGTTAGAGAAGAGCCTCAATAAGAGGACGAGTGAGTGTGTCAAGAGGACCTTGTCATCTCCACCATCTCCCTCCACATGATGACAAAAGACGTCGAGAGATTTATTTCCTTCCCCTCATGGGAAGGAAAAGATATAGTTGATCTAGACATGTATATATATAGGCATTAGTGGACATATTCGATACACATTTGATGTATATGAAATTTTATATTTCATGTATGACATTTATTTGATGTATGACATTATTCGACCTATGACATTATTGGTTAATATATGATATGTTTGTTCATATACAACATTATTGGTTATCATAATATATTATGTATTTGTTAATGTACATGACATTATTGGTTATCATTTTATATTATATGTTTTTCCATGTATGACATTAAATTAGATATGTTCGTATATGACATTAAATTCAATACCTAATTTGTTCAAAACTTTGATAGAATATTCATTAACAATAAACTTTATCACTGTTTAAGCATAAGTTAATCATTTGCAATATGTCATCATCATATGATTTATGATCTTGTTCATGTTTAAAGTTTTCCTTCTCTATCATTTGTTTATCAAGTTTAATTAAATACCTAATTAGTTTAAATTTTTGATACAATATTGATTGGCAATAAACTTTATCAGTCAATATTGATTAGGACCTCCTGGCAATAAACTTTATTAGGAAATATTCGTGGACCTCCTGGCAATTGGTCACCTAAATGAGAACCTTGATATTTATTGGGAACTCCATGAAAGAAATCAGTAGCTTGAGAAGCTCTCCATTTGTTAGCTGAATTAAAATCTTGGATTGTAGATGGCTGACCTTCATTGTACAAACCAATTTTATAGATATATAATCAAATAAATAGTTTATTCATCTAAGCATAGAAATATTGTTACATAAGAAGAAGATCAAGTTTTACAATTGCTAATAGTCATTAATGTATGCACATACACTTAAACCTAAAAAGGATGACCTAAAGAAGACAAATTAAGTATGAAGTCGATAAAAAATCAATAAGAGAGTTCTAGCATGATATCTTCAATATTTTTTGAATTAGAGAAAACTAAGTATTAATATGATGATCTCTATGAATCTATATCACCATCTAGATGTCTCTCTGCGTCTCCCTAAGTCTCTCTATTTTACCTCACATTCATCCTCTTCTTATATCTCTATTCATTTATCACAATGTTTTTATTTCCTTTAATCTTCATGTTTACCTACACCTTCTTTTGTTTCCCTCTATCTCTATGCATCTTCTCCATGCTCAACAAGTATTGGAGTTATAGGGATATGTTAAGAAACATGCTTATGTTGCAAAGAGAGGTGAGAAGGTGAAAATAAGGATGTACTATAAGTTGGAAGTTGAGGATGATTTAATTGTTGATAAGTGGGCATTTTATTATGATGATCCTAATAATTAGCACATTTGCATGGAGGTTGTCCAAGGTAGAGCTCATTGCAGTCTTATGCTATATGACAATCCATATGCAGATGCTATTTTGAATAAGTCTATCTTTGTCCCTTGATTGCAATCTTGGCTCCATGATGTTTTGATTTGGGAGGTGGTTAGATGGAACTATGAATATCTTTAAGTAATAAATTGTATTGATTTTGATTTAATTTATTATTAAAGATTTTAATGGATACAACTTTTCTCTAAATATTTCACTCTATCCTTGTATCTCACTCTCTCTTGTTCCCCCCCTCTTTATATTTTTATTTTTTCAATATCTATTTTTTTTCCCCATATCTATGTAGCCATCTATTCTCTTTATCTCCCCCTCACTAATGCAGAGATGCTGAGCAAGAAGTGAGTTTTAAGCACTTTCTTCTTCCTAATATACCAAACTAAACTTGTGGCCTTCCTAATATCTTACTCCTTTAGGATATCATTTTTGTGGCCTATCCAAAGTGATAGGGTCATTTGTGAACTCCTCCAAGGTGAGTACTTCTCCAATCAAGATCTTGCACCTTTTTGTTTTAGGGACACTAGCCCTATTCCAAGCCAATAACTGTAAATCTTCACCAATGGCTTCACTAACCCCAAGATTCTATTGGGACACCTTCCTTATGTTGAACTAATTGAGAATCAACTCTTGGTTTAAACCTCCAATTGTCATATAGTACAAAATGTTGACTATCATAGAATTCCTTGTAGGTCTCCTACTCTGATTTTCTGGACTTAAATTCCTCTTAGGTTAAAATCTAACTATTCTATGGGTAGATTCAGACACCCTTTTAGAATTTACCCAACCACCTGGAGCTAATGGAGTAGATAGTTCGATCCCATGGCGAAAGGTGAGAGAGATTTGGAAGTTGGCAACTTTGTACTGGCCAACACTGCAAGTTTTAGCATCACCCGAGATGGCATCATAAAATGAAAATAGAGAGTGATCTCCAAAAAATGAGAGAGGTTATTGTAGGCCTCTACAACATGGTCCTGTAGGAACTAGAATCACATCCATACCTCAAATGAGCTCTAAGATATGCCCTGTCAAATATCGTAGTCCTATGGCATTTAGTGACCCTTAGGAACATTCCAGTTTGGCATGCCCGAGAATGTTTAAGCATTGAAGGGGATAGGACAAGGTTGGGCATAGGGTTTACCTGGCCACCTAGAGATAAAAAAGTAGATAGTTCGATCCCACGATGAAAGGTGAGAGGGATTTGACAGTTGGCAACTTTGTACTGGCCAACACTGCAAGTTTCAGCATCACCTGAGATGCCATTGTAAAATGAAAATGGAGTGTGATTTCCAAAAAGTGAGAGAGGTTATTATAGGTCTCCAAAACATGTTCCTTTAGGAACTAGAATTGCATCCATACCTTACAAGAGCTCTGATATATGCCTCGTCAAAGATCGCAGCCCTATAGCATTTAGAAACCCTTAGGGACATTCTGGTTCAACATGCCTAAGAATGTTTGAGCGCTGAAGGGGATAGGATGAGATTGGGGATAGGGTTTACCTAACCACTTAGAGCTAATAGAGTAGACAGTTTGATCCCATGATGAAAGGAGAGAGAGATTTGGCAGTTGGCAACTTTGTACTGGCCAACATTGCAAGTTTTAGCATCACCTGAGATGGCATCATAAAATGAAAATGGAGTGTGATCTCCAAAAAGGGAGAGAGGTTATTGTAGGTCTTTACAACACAGTATTGTAGGAACTACAATTGCATCCATACCTCACACGAGCTCTGAGATATGCCCCGTCAAAGATCACAACCCTATAGCATTTAATGACCCTTAGGGATGTTATGGTTCGGCATGCCTGAGAATGTTTTAGCACTAAAGGGGATAGGATGAGGTTGGGTTTAGGGTTTACTCGACCACTCAAAGCTAACAGAGTAGACAGTTTGATCCCATGACAAAAGGTGAGAGAGATTTGGCAGTTGGCAACCTTGTACTAGCCAACACTGCAAGTTTCAACATCACCAAAGATGGCATTGTAAAATGAAAATGGAGTGTGGTCTCCAAAAAATGAGAGAGGTTATTGTAGGCCTCCACAACATAGTCTTGTAGGAACTAGAATTGCATCCATACCTCACACGAGCTCTGAGATATGCCCCGTCAAAGATCACAACCCTATAGCATTTAGTGACCCTTATGGACGTTTCGGTTTGGCGTGCTTGAGAATATTCAAGTACTAAAGGAGGATAGGATGAGGTTGGAAATAAGGTTTACCCAATCACCCAAAGCTAACAGAGTAGACAGTTTGATCCCACGATGAAGGATGGGAGAGATTTGGCAGTTGACAACTTTGTACTGGCCAACACTGCAAGTTTCAACATCACCTGAGATGGCATCGTAAAATGAAAATGGAGTGTGATCTCCAAAAAGAGAGAGAGTTTATTGTAGGCCTCCAAAACATAGTCCTATAGGAACTAGAATCATATTCATACCTCACACAAGCTCCAAGATATGCCCCATCAAAGATCACAGCCCTATAGCATTTAGTGACCCTTAGGGACGTTCTGGTTCAGCATGCTCGAGAACATTTGAGCACTAAAGGAGATAGGATGAGGTTGGGGATAGGGTTTACTTGACCACTGAGAGCTAACAAAGCAAATAGTTTGATCCCACAATGAAAAGTGAGAGAGATTTGGCAGTTGGCAACTTTGTACTAGCCAACACTGCAAGTTTCAGCATCACCTGAGATGGCATTGTAAAATGAAAATGGAGTGTGATCTCCAAAAAGAGGGAGATATTATTGCAAGCCTCTGCAACATAGTCCTGTAGGAACTAGAATCACATCCATACCCCACACGAGCTCTAAGATATACCCCATCAAAGATTGTAGCCCTATAACATTTAGTGACCCTTAGGGATGTTCTGGTTCGGCATGCTCAAGAATGTTCAAGTGCTAAAAGGGGATAGGACAAGGTTGGAGATAGGGTTTACCCACCCACTCGGAGCTAACAGAGCAAATAGTTTGATCCCACGATGAACGATGTGAGAGATTTGGTAGTTGGTAACATTGTACTAGCCAATACTACAAGTTTCAGCATCACCCGAGATGGTATCATTAATTGAAAATGGAGTGTGATCTCCAAAAAGTGAGAGAGATTATTGTAGGCCTTTGCAACATAGTCCTATAGAAACTAGAATCAGATCGATACCTCACACGAGCTCCGAGATATGCCTCATCAAAGAATGCAGCCCAATAGCATTTAGTGACCCTTAGGGACATTTTGATTCGATGTGCCTAAGAATGTTTGAGTGCTAAAGGGGACAGGATGAGGTTGGGGATAGGGTTTACCTAACCACCCAAAGCTAACAGATAAAATAGTTTGATCCCATGATGAAAGCTGAGAGAGATTTGGCAGTTGGCAACTTTGTACTGGCCAACACTACAAGTTTCAGCATCTCCCAAGATGGCATCGTAAAATGAAAATGGAGTGTGATCTCTAAAAAGAGAGAAAGGTTATTGTATGCCTCCACAACATGGTCCTATAGAAACTAGAATCACATCCATACCTCACATGAGCTCCAAGATATGCCTTGTCAAAGATCGCAACCCTATGGCATTTAGTGACCCTTAGGGATGTTCTGATTCAGCATGCCAGGGAATGTTTGAGCACTAAAGGGGATACGACGAGGTTGGGGATAGGGTTTACCTGGCCAACTGGAGCTAATAGAGTAGACAGTTGAATCCCACGATGAAAGGTGAGAGAGATTTGGCAGTTGGCAACTTTGTACTGGCCAACACTGCAAGTTTTAGCATCACCCAAGATGGGGCATCGTAAAATGAAAATAGAGTCTGATCTCCAAAAATTGAAAGAGTTTATTGTAGGCCTCCACAACACAGTCTTGTAGGAACTAGAATTGCATCCATACCTCACACGAGCTCCAAGATATGCATGTCAAAGATCGCAACCCTATAGCATTTAGTGACCCTTAGGGACGTTTCGGTTCGGTGTGCCTGAGAATGTTCAAGCGCTGAAGGGGATAGGATGAGTTGGGGATAAGGTTTACCTGGACACTCAAAGCTAATGGAGTAGATAGTTTGATCCCACGATGAAAGGTGAGAGAGATTTGGTAGTTGGCAACTTTATGCTAGAACAGAGTTGGAGTTTGATCTTTTGGAATCTCTAAGAAGTGAAAAAGCATCTTAGTTGCTTCAATATATTAGTCACTTTGATATATTTGGAAGTTTGATATATTTTCATATTCCAAGTGATACACATGTACTAAGTAAGATCTAATTATAGATATGGGGTACTTTGTTTGGTATAGATATTCTCATTCAAGACTGAATACCAACTACTTCCCCCTTGTAACAACCAAAATCTCATTCACTCAACCTTAACACAATGTGACATCAGCAATTGCAACCTCCCCTACATCAATAGAGACCTAAAACCATCCAACACAATCCAAACTATAAAACAGTGGTTAGATTTACTGTTATTATTCACAGACCAATAATATAGCAATTGGCATTATTCTTCACACAAAGTGACAAGACTGAGACTTTGGAACTTCAAGATTCCCCACACACTTAAAGATGGTTTAAAGTAACTTTAAAATGACCAAAACAAGGTGTATCAATGGTTGGAAGCTCAGTATGTAGCATCTAATGAAAACTAACACCACAGACACCACAGTTTCAAAACTCCTCCACTCCAGCATACACTAACCCTACCTTGCACATAGGCCTAATTAGCAAGTTTAGGCGTGGTTTACAAAGCAAAGACCAAGAAATGGGTGCATGGACTTCATTCTTCAACTCCAGAGCATTCTTCTAGGTTAGATGAGGTGTTTTCCTGATTTGACAAGTTCTCAACTCCTATTCTTTTCATTACTTAACCAAAACATCAAATCTAGGTCTAATACATGGGTCTTATTAGACCTAGGGCTTGCTCCCATTTATTCCCAATTCAACCCCCTATTCTAAAACAATAAAAATATTAAAATACATAGCCCTAGCCTACCCCATGCAAGTTTCGAAGAAATTCCAACTGTGAGAACTCAAACTAGGGCCATTTCTTTGGCCAAACCCTAGGTTCAAGGGTTTCACAGGCAGTGAGGAAGGAAAAATGTATAACTTGCGAACGGAAATTGATCTCTCCTTCAAACCACCTCCAAAATTCTTCAAATTAGATACACTAATTGATCAATGCAAAACATCACCCTTTCAATTTGAAAAATCTATACTATATGTCCAAAAACAGTCATAAAATGTTGGAACAGTGGGTTTTTAATTAGATTCTTGGACGAAAAACATATCAAACTCCTTCTATGACTCTCATTTGAGTTAAAAGGTCCTATAAAGGCATTTACAAATAGTTTCAACCATCCAAAGACAGTTTTATGGTTATTTCCAAAAAGTTGCTAAATTGTTGCAAAAGTTGCTAATGCAACTTTGCAATTTTTGCACTTTTTGGAATTTCAACTAACCACCAACTGAAATGAATCCTAATAATCCTAAATGATTATTATAGGACTCAAAACCACTAAAACAACCTTAAAAAGTGCACAAAATTGCAAAATGCAAAAAGTTGCTAAAGAGCAATTTTTGCAAATAATAGTTGTCAAATTGAAAATGAGGTTGTATGGTGTTTCAACCATCCAAATAAAAATTATAACTATAATAAGGCATGTACTTAAGATCCCCACACATGGGAAAGGTCATTTTACGGACGGTGGACAACATTGGTGAATAAAAAACTCAGATTTTATGCCTTTTTTACTATTTTTCCAATTCTATACAACCTGTATGGGTTGGTGGTGGTACAAGTCTTATATGGTTGGATATAGGGTTGATTCAAGGTTCCATTTCAATTGGTTTGAGGTCTTTATCTTGTATACAGCAAATGTTATATCAGTTTTAGTGCAGATAGGTCAGATTTACTCCAAATTTGAGAGTTTTAGCAAGATGGAATCCTAATTTGCAAAGCCACTATGGGATTTCAATGCCTCTTTTTGGAATACAAGTTAGAAGAGGGTTCTTTGAGATGGCAAATATTTAGGGATGTAGGAGCATGGCATCTATTTTTACTAGCAAGCCCTAGACTGAACATAATCTTATTTCTAATCTAGATTTGAAGGAAAAAGGAGGATTAGGCTCCCAAAATGATTAATCTGACCCAGGTGAAGGGTGTAGAATGAAAATTTTGATTTATAGCAAAGATCCAAGGGGTTGAACCAAGTTTTTAAACCCATTTGTTTATGTTTTCCTTGTAACCCAGCCTAAACTGGCCATTTGGGACTGTGACACAAAGTGGGCATAACTTGATGCCAGAGCCGAGTTAGTGGTTAATCTTTTGGAATCTCTTAGGGGATGTTGAAGAGTGTTTAAAATGAAAAAATAGTGGGGGATCCTTTTTATGGTTTGGGAGTTTGACCATTAAAACTAGAAATCGTCCTAGTAGGAAGTATTGGTAATAGTTTTGAAATTTGATTGTTGAGTGTTGAGAAACCTCAAGTTTGGGAATTTTTCTTGTTGGTTTGATTCTATAATAACCATTTCCATTTGAAAATTTGAGTGTTGAAACCATTTAAGAAATATTTTCCTTTCTCTGCCTATTGGTGGCAAGGAGTTCCTAGGTGTTGATCCAAGTTGTTTGAGTACGCTAAGTTTGAGGGTTGGGCTTGTGAAGTGGAGTCCACTTGCAGGGTAGAGTCTCCCTATATTATAAGTCCATTGGATACTTAGTCCTTGGTATCTTCAATGAAAATGAAAATGACAAGATCTAGTAGCTCAATCGATAACACAAATTTTCCAATTGTTGGCCAACACTGGTGCAGGAGCACTAAGGTCACAAGCAAGAGGCAAGATGAGAAATCCTTAGGTGGATTGGAAGACAAATGGAATTCTTAAATCGTTAAAACTTTTACTGAGTTTAATCATGGACATGTGATCTTGTTTTGATCATAGATTGATCATATTGTAATCAAAGCTTTAGTGTAAGCCTTAATGGCATTATTGAGCCTACAAGGTACCTAGGGGTCACTAGGAATGGATTTGGATTGATCCTAGGTCAAGGGTGGATAGGAAAGACCTATAAAGGTCTTGAATAATGTAATAAGGCTGTCAAAGCCTCTAAAAGATGTAAAAGACACTAAAAGTGCAATATTTTGCAAAAAAAGCCAAAATGGGCTTTAATCGAGTCATGTAAGGGGTCCAAAGGGTAGATAGATTTTTTTTTTTTTTTTTTGTGTTTAATAAGGTCTCAAATGACCATATTAATGTAATGGGATAGTCATGTAGCAAGGAATATCAAAAACTTGTCAATTGACAACTAAAAGTGTCAATTTGAAAACAAAATAAGGTGATTAATGCACAAAGGTGGTTAGAGGGGTAGTTAGGGAGGTTTAATTTAGTTTTGAGAGTATAAATGAGTTTAAAACCTCATTCCCACATGTGGGAGACAAGTTTGGATAGTAAAAATTGTTTGGTAATGTAAGAGTTTTGAAGTTTGAGCAATGAATGCATAGTTTTCCCTAAAATTTTGATCAAAAATCTAAACTTGTAATTGCTATAATTTCATTTTCACGGTACCTTTTGATTTGATTCTTTTTCTAGGTGATAGGGAAATGTTTTAATTTTCATTTAGTGTATGAAGGTTTAGTCAATCATTTTGTGTTTTTCATATTGACTGCCCTAAAATCTGTTGTAGGTGATAATTTAAGAGGGGTTTGAGAGTCATTTTGTGAATCTGACCCATTTTACTTTATGTGGTTACTGGGGCTTGTGGAATGGGTCAAGAATATTGTAAAATATGTTCTTTAATCAGTCATGTGCAGGGAATAAACTGGAGTTGATTTTTTGATGCCCAAGGGTATGGGGTTGAGTGAGAAAGAGTGCATAAAAAAGGGTATGTGACTACTCCAAAGGTGGATTTAGTGTTTTCTCCAAACAAGAGTTGCATTTTATGTTTTAAGTCATCTAATATAACCAAAGTGAAGGTTTTTGAACCATTTTGGGGTTCTAGAGACATTGTAAAGTAAGATTTCTAGAAAGCCCTAGGGTAAAGGGGCTAGAAAGGAGGGTTTTGTAAAAACCATTGTAAAGTTGATCATGAGACCAAAAAAATAGAAGAATCCTTGCATTTGAGTCATTTCTTAAGACTTTTTTGGGTCATGGGAGTTCCAAGAGTCAAGGTATTGTGAGTTTCTTTGTAAATGGCCTCAAACTGGGCCTAGTTAGTAGATTGAAATAGCCAGTTTTGAGTGATATTTTACAAACAAGTTTAGTAGATTTTGGAGTATATTTTAGAGTGAGGAAAAGGGAATTTTAATCACCCAATATTTTAGGAATTTCTCTAGGAAATTTTTTAGAAAACAAAAAATTAGTGACTGGCAAGGGCTAGTTGGAACAAGCCTAGAAGAGGCAAAATTGAGAAAGTGTAAGAGATGAGTTGTTGAGAGTGTGAAAGGAGTTGGAACATGTTAGATGGGATTTTTTGAGATGATCCAAGTTGTTGGGGTCATGGTATGAAGCCAAGGACGAGTTTTGGTATGTTGGAGGCACTAGGGTACACTAGGTGCATGGTGAACAATGTGAGTGTTTAGAAGACAAACTGAAGATTTGGGTTATAACCTCTTACATATGGTTGTAGGAAGATGTTACCAAGTCAAAGACCTCCTCTTGAACCCTATTAGATTCTAATTCCTTGGTTAGATTCTAGGAATACAAGAGAATCCCAGAGTTGAGTTGTGGTTCCTAGGGGAATATAGGAGGGCATTGCATCAAACACACACACTCGTTGTATAGTCAAGGATATTGTGATCATTCATGAACTTGAAAAAATAACACCATGTTAGAAATAGTGTTGTGAAAAAGGACTACAAAATAGAGGGAACTGGCCATCGAATAGCCCTTTACTTCATAAATCACTTCAACTCAATCATTACGTTGTACAGACAACCTCATCATATGTCACTTGAACAAACCTATCATGTACAAAATGATGGAAAAATCCACAAAATTAAATCCTAAAATGTTACAATAGTAAAAACCTCATGGAACACACATGGGATGAATATACATAATCAAGTATTAACCCTTTTCAGCATTCCAAATTTATGATAATAATGAGTCAAAGTCCAACAAATTGGAATGCAATGATTGCAAGTATTCTTGGGTATCTATTACAAGCAACCCTGGTTTGGAAGAAAATTAAGAGTATTAGTCTTGTAGCCAGGAAAATGAGCTCAGAAAACACTTTTGAGATGGTCATCTCATGATGAACATGGATAAATCATTCAAAGCATATGCTGAACCTACCCAATATATACCCACATCACTTAAATCACATTAAATGCTAGAACAAAATCAATAAATATAGTAAAACTTGTTAATATAAGAACCATTTTATTGAAGACTAAATTGATTGTCTATATAATTTTAATTCTTTTCAAATCCATCAATATACATTTTGTATCCTAAAATATCAAAAGTTTGATTTCTTTTCAGTAGACCTAAATAGTCTTTTGGTTCTCTCAACCTATACATCAGCTTATCGACATTATCCTTAGAGAGAACTATATCTGTAATTGCCCCATTATTATCAGATCAAGACCTATTTTCATTCTTACTTTTTGATGATTGTGATCCTTTGCAATTCCAGGCATAAGATGATTAACACACAATGGTACTTGAACAAAGAACACTAATAAATATTGAGGATGTGAATTGATAATACCATTTCGCAGATGATTTTGGCATCTCACCCTTTATCACTAGTGCTTCGACTTTATTAGCCCTCTTCTTTCGTGACCTAAAAATGAAGACTTAGCATAGTAAAAAATCTAATATAAGATTAATCCACTAAAATTAGAGAATGACATAAATTGAATTTGGCTTGTCATTAAGAATTATCCATTTGTAGAAATCCTTGCTTTCTGAGTTATATGGTAACCCTTGCTTGATGAGTATTGAAAACTTTTCCCATTGTATCCTTGCTTTCACTAGTTTGAAATTTCTAGTTATATGAACACAATCATGAATTTACATCACAAAGCATTCATATTCTAACAATTTTCATGTTCTTTCATTACATTTTGATCTAAACAACTAATTCTAAACTTTCACTTATTCAAACAACTAATCTAAAAATGGGTCCTATTAAAGAATCTAATATAAATTCAAATAATGTATCTAGATTCTAAACAAATTAAAAAAAAAATATCTATGATTTAAACTAAATCTCATCACTTACACATCATAACAATACAGTCCACCTTATTCATGTGGAATTTCTTGGGGAAGAGGTTGCAACATTGTATTTGGATCCAATTGATCACTCTTTCTCTCTCTCCCTCTCTCCCTATTCAATCTAATGAGCCAACTGGATCTGCTCAACATTTTAATGTCTCAAGTATTGCCTCATGGTCTAACTCATGAACTTTCCAAAGAATCTTATTATGTGATTTTCCACCATATTTTATCAAGTGGACATTTGATGTGACAACAAGGTTTGAATAATGAAGAATCTTCTTCTCTGTTTGCCAATCCTCAAAAAACCACAAGTTAGGGTTCTTCATAGAATATCATCTAAGCCATGTGTTGTTTACAACCACTGCACCAACATGGTACTCTAAACCTTCACCATCTATAACCGAGTGATCCAATTTTTTTTTGGCTTCAACACAATGACACAAATAATAATCTGTCCCTTCTTCATTGTCTTCAAGTGCAATAACAACAAAAACATGGCCTACAGTGAAAAATGTACAAAATGTGGTCATTAATTTAGAAAATACTTGGGTAAAAGTTATAAAGTTACATATTGAAATTTTATATATATATATATATATATATATATATATATATATATATATATATATATATATATATATGACCAGGTTGCACTAGATCTGACAAGCGGTCAAAGTCAATAGATGAATCCATCTCTACCATTTCTAGTGCTTGTGGGGGACAATAGGTGTCAATTGGGTCCAAAACTCATATATCCCATTTGTCCACCCATTTAGTTGACTCATAGTCATCCCAATTTTCCTCTACACATGATGGACAATAGCATGCCATTTTTCATGTGTTGATACTCGATGAACCTACATTAGAGCTTCTAAAAGAGTGTAACTCACTAGATCTTGTTAGTGTGCAACAATCCTAATATGGTGCAATGTTAGTATTATCTATCAACCAAAGAAATCTACAAACCGTAGACTCACCTTCCTTACCTAGACCCATTGTAGTGTTACACCATTGGATGATGGATTTTGCATTTATCAATATTGCTCCATCTTTGTACTTTAGTTCTTCACGAGCCAAGGCTCTTTTAATGCATGCACTTGCACCATCGTGCTCTTTGATGTAAATAAAATCAATGGAGTAAACCAAATTTTGGGATACTAAATTATCCCTTAAAAATTCATGAAATAAATGTCATTTTAAAGACATCTCATGAGGCAAAATAAAGCATTTTCCAAAACAAATTCATCAACCCTTCTTGAATTGCATATCCTGACTTCTATACCCATGTACATTATTCATAGCTTTTAACTCTAAAATTTTATTTCAAAAACATTTGGATAATTTGTTCCAAATTAGGAATACTAAAACATATCCAAACATTAGTCCAAAATAATAAATCCACTACATGTTATAATCTCTACATGTAGACCCATTTTCTCTGTCATAAATTAGAAGTAAAACTCGTAACCCTTCCTTGGGCATCTAATAACTTTCTCAAAATGACTCCAAATAAAAATTTAAAAAAAAATCATAAACCTATATGAATCTAGTTTTTTAATATATAAGCCATTAAATTTTTCAATTCATAAATTGTTCTACAAGCACCAATCATTGCCTGTAACTTCAAAACAAATCCTTAAAAACCAGTCTTCATTAAAATGCACATATCTAAATGAAAATGACTCAAACCAATTGGAAATAAAATCTGGTTCATTTATCTTTCCAATGAATACAACTAGAATTTCTATTTAATCCAAATATTCCTGTACCAAACATATAAATCTGACTATAGCTGGGCATCCTCAAATTTGCAAATGACCACTTTTACCAAAACTAGCATAACTTCTTCAAAACTTAACAAAATTGTTCCAAACAAAAAAGAGAAAGAAGATTATTCATCCTACTCTTCAAATGTATAGAAAATAAAAGGGCTCCAGATTGTACATGGCTGTACAAGACCTAGAACCAACACTAAAATAGTTAAAAGCAATAAAAAATGACAAGTTCTTGAAAACCAATTGTTTCAAAATGATCTATTCTTCTTCTCATTCACCCCTCTCTATTTGGAATGACCAATACAATGATTTTAAAGTGTTTTTGGTGGTTTAAAACTTTCCAACCACCTTTTTAACCAACCCAACACATTATTTTAACCCTTGTACATTTTTCAATGCTTCTTTAAGCACTCCCATTACACTGCAAATGTATTTTTTTCCTAGTTTTTAATACATCACAATGCACAATTAAGAATTTTAACCATTTCTTCAACATGGTTATAAGAAAATATAAATGACTTAAACATTACAATATTATGAAATTCACCATAATTTTTGAAGGGTCAAGATGCTCCCGCATCACTCTCCCTTACCATGACCAGCCTCTGTGAAATTCCACATATATTGAATTCTACACAACCTATGCATCCTGCTCAACCAATAGAACATCTGTGCATTCTTGAATTGAGATGCATAATTGTGTGACCAAATAATGTGTTGACAATATGTTATGCCCCTATTAGCCAAATCTCAATAAAATAGTTGAAAACAACCATGTACAAACTCCATAGAATGTGATCGATCATCGCTGATGTAAAAATGGTACTCCCTCAAAATCTTCCTATCATCCTCTGTACTTGTAGGTGAATGCATGAATGTTATGTAAACAAATATGGAAACCTGTTGAGAAGTATAATACTTTGCTTGCACCTCATTTTGTGATTGTAGTGTGCAGTTCTCTATGAAATCTACAACCAAAAAAATGGTATCCAGTGGAAATGTATCCTTGCACAACTTGAATTGAAAATCCAGCCATCGAGCTCTATGGGTATGCCTTTCATACTCGTAAATAATCTTTTCACAAAAAATCTTCATGAACTCATACACTAGAATATTTTCAATGACTGAATCACATCTTTTACCATGTTTCCCATCTTTTAGAGCATATGTCAAAGTCTTAAATTTTTCATAATCTACTATTTCATTTCCAATTGCATGTGTATTATCCATATGTTGACAAGTTGATAAAAGTTGCAAAGAACGACAAAATAAGAATGTACCATCCAAGCATGATGTATTGTAAAATTGTTGGCCATCCCCTATTTCACATAAAATGTTGGATATTAATTCTCTTAAAGATCTTGGTGGCTCATTCATGTCACAATCTTGCAAAACAAACTGAGAATGCAAAACTATGCATATATGCCTTAAAACATCAAAATGGTTAGAAAATTCAATATGTATTCTATAACAACAAGTTGTGTGTGTGTGATTTATCTTTACATAAAAAGGTTTACCCATCTCAAAAAATATTTGACTTATTCAAATTTGAGGATACAAACCAATAAATTTTGCAAAAAATTGTGTTTGAGTTGAATCCAAAAAATGTTTTGCATGTGGGTCGCGATTTTGACTACCAATCCTCCTTACAACATCTATTTGATTAGGGGAAACACATGTGTTATTTTTCGAAAAATCTTTGATCAATGATTTCAAGGCTTCACTAATTTATTTATCCTTTCGCGGTAGTCTACCACTAAATGTCCATAACTCATTTTTTTTTGGATCTTCCAATCTCTCATGCCTTAGCATGGCTCTCCCTAGAGTACCTCTACCAATTTTTAATGTTTTGCTTGTCTTTCTCATGAGTCAAGATTTCTTCATTTGGCTACTTACTATTTTTGATGTAAGTACTCATCTTGTGATATTAATATCTTTGGTGCATGATTTAGAACCCACTTTGTCATAAGCACTCATTAGATTCTTTACAATGATTTTTTCATTTGAATCATCTATCACTCTTAGCCCAAGAATCTTCATGATAGGCCTAAATTTCAAATTCGTCATCATTTCAACAAATAATTGGCATTGACCTATAATATTTAATTCTTCAAAAAATAATCTCCACATATGATTAACTTTTCTTTGACAAGTATGCTCGCTAATCTTGTCACACATTGAATTCAAAATGTTAGTATCAATATCAATCAAATATTTTGGTCTTCTAAAATGAATTCTAGAAGGTGTTCTAATCTCTTCAATTCTCTCAACATTTTCAACATTAATATAAGGTTGAGTGTATTGTGTACCTTGTACCAAAGATGATGTACCTTGGCAATAAGATGTAAAAGATATAATATCTCCTACTTGATGTGTTGATGTTGTGCTTTCAACATGACATGATGGAGTGTGTATATCATCAGATCTACAAATCAGTGTCTCTTCAACATGAGAGGGCAATATGACTTCAACATTGGAAGATGGTGTAGCAGACGATATGACTCCAACATTGGAAGATGGTGTAGCTTCACAATTCAATTGTCTTCTTGAGTATAATAGTCTCATTCGTTCTTTTTGTCTTTCTAATTCTTCCTCTTTGTTTCTTTGTACTGGTGGTTCTTGATCCTCTTCGAAAGTCAATTCTTCATTATTGCTTTGCAATTTTCTTTGTTCACGTAGTAATTTCATTTTATCTCTTTTAATTGCCAAATCTCTCTCCCTATCTTCATTTGTTTGAGTTTTTGGTTTCTTCCTTGGCATGATGATGGTTTCTACATGTCAAATTATTCAAACATCTAAATTACTTAAAATGTGTAAATTACAAATTATTCAAATACATATGAAAATTATAATTATTTGAATGAATACACAATATATATCAAATGACTTGTCAAATTTCTAACCATTTTGAAATAACATTTCATTCAAACATACAATTTTCAATGAATTCACTATATATTAAACAACATGTCAAATTATAATCAAATTTGTATCTATATATCAACAAAAAATATTTAAAATGGATTGCACTAACCTTTTCTATACAAGGAATATTCAAAAAGTCTTCAAATTGTGTATCTAATGATTGAATTTGGTGTTTGCTAGCTTGAAAAAGTGTTGAAATAGTGTTTGCTATGTTGAAACATGTGATTTCTATCAGAATAACAGAGTGCACAATAGACCAAAAGTAGAGAATGGATGAAATGGACCCCAAAGTCACTTTTTGACCTTTTTAAGTGATTTCATATAGTGCGTATGCATTATGAAGCGCGTACGCACTATAGTGTGTATGCACTATGTGAAAACACATCACTCCCCATCCTCCCTACTCTCTATCCTCCCTACTCTCTCTCTCCATACTCTCTCTCCCCTCTCCTATCCCCTACTCTCTCTCTCTCCCATCCCCTACACTCTCTCTACCCCCTCTCCCATCCCCTACTCTCTCTCTCACTCTTCCTCTCCCACCGCCTACTCTGTCTACCTCTCTCACCATCTCTCCTCTCCCATCCCCTACTCTTTAGATATCTCACACACACTCCCATCTTCCCTCTCCCACTTCCTACTATCTATCTCTCTCTCACATCCGCCTACTCTCTCCCATCCCCTACTCTCTCACACACTCTCTCACATTTGCTACTCTCTCTCTCTCTCTCTCTCTCTCTCTCTCTCTCTCTCTCTCTCTCCCCTCTCCCATCCCCTAAACTCTTTCTTTTATGGATACACACTCCCATCCCCCCTCTCTCTCCCCCTCTCCCACTCCCTCTCCCACTTCCTACTATCTCCCTCTCAAGTTCTCTCTCTCCCTCTCTACTCTCTCTCTCTCCCCCATCTCCTACTCTTACTCTCTCTCTCTCCAATCCCCAACTCTCTGACACACTCTCTCCCATTCCCTACTCTCACTCTCTCTCTCTCTCATCCTTTCACTCTATCTCTCTCATCCCATAATCTCTCTCTCTGCCATAGGTCCTACTCTCTCTTACACTCTTTCCCTTCTATTTAATCTATCTCTCCCATCCCATACTCTTTCTCTGCCACCCCCTACTCTCTCTCTCACTCTCACAATCTCTCCCATCCCCTACTCTCTCTCTCTCTCTCTCTCTCTCTCTCTCTCTCTCTCTCTCTTACAGAGAGAGACACATACACTCCCATCCCCCCCTCTATCTTCTCTCCCATCCCCTACTCTTTAGATTTTTCACACACACTCTCATCCCCTCTCTCTATCTCCCTCTCCCTACTCTCTCCCA
Source organism: Cupressus sempervirens (assembly GCA_028749045.1). Lineage (NCBI taxonomy): Eukaryota > Viridiplantae > Streptophyta > Pinopsida > Cupressales > Cupressaceae > Cupressus > Cupressus sempervirens. Next base: position 835,242,025 of record CM053793.1, read on the forward strand.
TCCCCTACTCTCTCTCTCAAACTCTCTCCCATCCCCTACTCTCATTCTCTCTCTCCCATCTCGTTCTCTCTCTTAGCCACCTCCTACTCTCTCTCACACTCTCTCCCATCCCCTACTCTCTCTTAAACACACTCCCATTCACCTTTCTCTCCCTCTCCCACCACCTAGTCTCTCTCCCATTTGCTACTCTCTCTCTCTCTCTCTCTCTCTCTCTCTCTCTCTCTCTCTCGGGCTACTCTCTCTCCCCTCTCCCATCCCCTAAACTCTCTCTTTTTTAGATACACACTCCCATCCCCCCCTCTCTCTCTCCCCTCTCCCATCTCTTACTCTCTAGATCTCTCAAACACACTCCCATCCCTCTCTCTCCTCCTCTCCCACTCCCTCTCCCACTGCCTACTATCCATCTCTCTCAAGTTCTCTCTCCCTCTCTCTCATCCCTTACTCTTACTCTCTCTCTCCAATTCCCAACTCTCTCTCACACTCTCTCTCCCATCCTTTCACTCTATCTCTCCCATCCTATACTCTCTCTCTGCCACCCCCTACTCTCTCTCTCTCTCACTCTCACCCATCCTTTCACTCTATCTCTCCCATTATGTACTCTCTCTCTTTGCCACCCCCTACTCTCTCTCTTCTCTCCCATCCCCTACTCTCTAGATTTGTCACAAACACTCCCATCCCCCTCTCTCTATCTCCCTCTCCCTCCTCTCTCTCACACTCTCTCCCATCCCCTACTCTCTCTCACACACTCTCCCATCCTTTACTCTCACTCTCTCCCTCTCCCACCACCTACTCTCTATCATCCATACCCTACTCTCTCTCTCCCCTCTCCCATCCCCTATTCTCTCTCTTTCATAGACATGCACACTCTTATCCCCCCACTCTCTTCTCTCCCATGCCATATTCTCTAGATTTTTCACACACACTCCCATCCCCCTACCTCTCTCCCTCTCCCTCTCCCACTCCCTCTCCTACCACCTACTATTTCTCTCTCTCGAATTCTCTCTCTCTCTCTCTCTCTCTCTCTCTCTCTCTCTCTCTCTCTCTCTCTCTCTCTCTCTCTCTCTCTCTCTCTCTACCATCCCCTACTCTCTCTCACACTCTCCCATCCCCTAATGTCACTCTCTCTCCCATCTTGTATGAGCTCTCTCTGCCACCACATACTCTCTCTCACACACTAACACTCTCTCCCATCCCCTACTCTATCTCTCTTACACACATTCTCATTCCCCCCTCTCTCTCTCTCCCTCTCCCACTCCCTCTCCCACCACCTACTCTCTCTCCCCCATCGCCTACTCTCTCTCTCCCCTCTCACATCCCCTACTCTCTCTCTCTTTCATAAACACACACACTCCCATCCCCTACTCTCTAGATTTGTCACACACACTCCCATCCCCCCTCTCTCTCCCTCCCCCCTCCCTCTAGCACTGCCTACTATATCTCTCTCTCTCAAGTACTCTCTCCCCCTCTCTATTTTCTCTCTCCCATCCTCTACTCTAACTCTCTCTTCCATCCCCTACTCTCTCTCTTACTCTCTCCCATCCCCTTCTCTCTCTCTCTCTCATGCACCCATGCACCCCCATCCTGTATGAGCTCTCTCTGCCACCCCCTACTCTCTCTCAAACTCTCACACTCTCTCACATCCCCTACTCTATCTCTCTTATACACATTCCCATTCCCCTCTCTCTCTCGCACTCCCTCTCCCACTGCTTACTCTCTACCATCCCCTACTCTATCTCTCTTACACACTTCCATTCCCCCTCTCTCTCCCTCCCACTCCCTCTCCCTCTGCCTACTATCTCTCTCTCTCCCTCTCACTCTCTCCCTCTCTCTCTCATCCCCTACTCTCACTCTCTCTTTGCCACCCCTACTCTCTCTCTCACTCTCATACTCTCTCCCATCCCCTACTTTCTCTCTTACAGACACTCCCATCCCCCCTCTCTCCCTCTCCCACTCCCTCTGCCATTGCCTACTCTCTTTCTCTCCCATCCCCTACTCTCTCTATCTCTCTCTCCCCTCTCTCATTCCCTACTCTCTCTTTCACACACACACTCATCCCCCCTCTCTTCTCTCCCATCTCCTACTTTATCTCTCACTCTCTCTCCCTCTCCCACTGCCTTCTCTCTCTCTCTCTCTCTCTCTCTCTCTCTCTCTCTCTCTCTCTCACTCTCACTCTCACACTCTCTCTCACTCTCACTCTCTCCCTCTCTACTCTCTCTCTTCTACCCCCTACTCTCTCTCACATTTTCACACTCTTTCCTATCCCCTACTCTCTCTCTCTCTCTCTCTCTCTCTCTTTCTCTCTTACACACATTTCCATCCCCCCTCTCTCTTGAGCTACTCTGTCTTCCCCCTCTCCCATTCCCTACTCTCTCTCTTTCACACACATGCACTCCCATCCTCCTCTCTCTCACTCTTCCTCTCCTACTCTATCTCCCACCACCTACTCTCTCTCTCCCTCATCCCCTACTCTCAATCTCTCTCTCCTAACCTATACTCCCTCTCACACTTCCTCTCTCTCATCCCCTACTTTCAATCTCTCTCCCCCATCTCGTACTCTCTCTTTGCCACCCCTACTCTCTCTCACACTTCCTCTCTCTCACATCTTGTACTCTCTTTGCCACCCCTAATCTCCCATCCTATACTCTCTCTGCCACTCCTACTCTTTCTCACTTCCTCTCTCCCATCCTATACTCTCTCCCCTCTTTTATCCCCTACTTTCTATCTCTCTCACACACACATAGCCATTCCCTCGCCCCCCAGCTACTCCACCCCCCACCTAGCTCTCTCTTGCTGTTGGGTTGCAATTTAGGTCTCAATAAGATGTGTGCACTATAGCACGCACACGCTATTGAGAATTTACATGCTTCTAATAGCTTATGCATGCTATAGGGTGCACGCGCTATTGAAAGCTTTGTATTAAAACCAAGCCTAAGGCTTGGTTTTTCCTTGGAGATCCAACCCAAAGGTTTGGAGTTTATAAACAGGTCCGAGATGTGTTTTCCAAGAATCATACCAAAAATGATTGAATTTTCTTGTGTGCTCCCCTTCAAGATTCCTCGTGGTTGGGTATCGATAAGATCAGGTTACATAGCATTATAGGTCTTTGTGTTAGCTATCTAATCATATAATTTATTTTCAATTTGAACTATTTCAAGCCTTTCATCTATAATTTCTTTTGAATGTACATTCATTTTTTTGTCAAAAACCACCATGTACTAATTGGGCTATAGATTTTAGCTCATTCATCGAATTTTGCAACAACTTAGTTTTTTAGAAACTAGACTCCATTCTACACACTTTGATAAAAAAGTCTTGAATTTAGATTAGTTTTCAATTATTTCTAGGGGGAGCACATAGATATTTCACATTTTTGGGATGTGTCTAGTTAAAAAATTCATTAAAAAAAAATACACATTATAAAATTACCCAAAAACTCTGGGATAAACTACATAGTGTTAAGTAACTTTTGACCAGAGCGATTAAAGAATTTTACAAAAAAATTTAAAATTTTTTGGGGGCCACACTTTGTCCTGTGTTATGTTTTTTTGGAATAAATAGTACCACTTTTTGTGGCCCCCTTTTTTGCGGACCTAAAACTAAACCATTTTGAAAAACAATTTGTAGTTTAGAAACTAGATTCAAAGGACTACGACTTTTTTTTTTGTCATATCTTAAAATTTTGAGTGTAACTATCTTCAAATTCTTGTTGAAGTTCAAAATTTGCAAATTTTAGGAAAAAGGTGTCCACTTATACCCCCCTTTTGGCACCACAACTTGGTGCACTTACCTAGGTGCAATTGTTAAGGATTCTACATAGAAAATTCATCTCCTCTTTTATGACAGTGTCAGCACACTTGCATTGGGGATTCCCTTTCAAGATCCTCATCTTTTCTCCTTTATGCATCAATTAGGACTTCTAGTTTCACCTCTCATTAAGGGGTTTCCATTTTTTTTGCCCTTGTTTCTTTTGTATTAGAGTTCCATTGGTTCGATCATTTCTACAAGGGCTCCATCATCCTGGGGGGGCTTCGGTGTCTCTTTTCTCTCTCATGGGGGGGCTGGTTGTACTTATGGTTTTGAAAGAGTCTCTTGAGCCATTTCTTTTTGTTTTTTTTTCATCTCTTTTTGGAGAGGAGTTTTCCCCACTGGATTTTCTCCTTTGTCTCTGGTTTATAGAGATTTCCTTCGTTTTGGGTACCTAATCAGGCCTTGTTGTTGGGACCCATTTCTTTCTTTCATAGCTGTGCTAGGTTAGCTTATCCCCTTCACTTAGCTTAAGGGAGGTTGTTAGAGTAATTTTTTTTTTTCTTACTACTTAAATCATTTTGATTTAATTAGTTAAGTTATTGCTCTTTAGTGCTTAAGCTTTCTCTTAGGTGCATTAATAATTAATCCTTTTATTAATTATTAATGTGCAACCTATCTTTCTTAGGTTTTAGGGTTTTGTTCACCTTTAAGGTTGAACTCTTGTAATTTCTTTTTCATTATCTTGGAATACATTTTTTCTCTCACTTTATTTAGATTTCCAAGCTACGTTTTTTTCCTTCTCTAGTTTCCCTTTAGCAACAAGTAATTTGCAAGCAAGTGTTCTTGGCAAACTGTGAATTGGTTTTCTCAACTTCTACACTAACAAGATAAAAAGAAGAGATGACATGAAAAACAAAAACTCATTGACAAACAATAACCAATAAGAACCCAAAATTAGAAACTAATAAAGCAGATAATTTGTGTGTGTGTGTGTGTGTGTGTGTGTGTGTGTGTGTGTGTGCATGTTAATGTGCATATGAGTGTATGTATAGGAATATGGATTTGTATATGTATATACATACATGTATATATCTATATATACATATACACACAAACACACACACACACACACACACACACACACACACACACACACACACACACACACACACACACACACACACACACACATATATATATAGATAGATATATACTCTATTTCTATTTTTGATTGTTGTCATGTGAATTCTCACAAGGTGATCCATGTATCCCCTGACCCTTATTTGTGAATATGTAAATTTAACAATTTAATTAATAGAAAAGGGACTATTCATCATAAAAATGAAAAAAAATCATGTTCTTTAAGCTTATTTTAAACCCCCTTTTCTTATAATTAAAATGATAACATTGAATTAGTGAGAATTAAAATAAAGTGTACTTTTCAGTGACCTTTTTGGAAACTAAAACTTAGATTCTTTAATGTTTCGGTCATAGATTATGAAACTAACAACACCCTAAAATAGATGAATTATGTACACTATCTAGTTTTTTCTATTACCCATAATATAAAAGTTTGCTACACCATGTAATGTCACTTACTACCATACCACAAGTCTACAAAATAAATCAACAAGTATTTTGATCTTTGGCCTATTCATATAAGCCATGGTAATAATGAGGAGAAGCATAACATTGAAAAGTTAATAGATCATAATGTAATGTTAAAAAAATAATAAATCCATAATTAAATTCACTAAACCCTAAAGTGATTGCCAATGTATTGTTGAAATTTACAAGTGGAAAGATTTACTTCTGAGAGAGTGGGGGGGGTTGGTGAATTAGAAGTAACAAACTTTAACCTCTAAAACTTTTAACTGAGATTATTCACATGCATCTAACACATCTAATAAACATGAAAGTAAAGAAATTCATGAAAATAGATAACACAAGATTTTGGTCACCTAGAAACCCTCCAAAATGAGAAGGTAAAATTGGGGTGGGGATGACACCCACAACTTATCACTACAGCAATATGTAACTAGTTAAGGTTACAAAGTTTGACCATCAACAATGGTATGCCCTATGAAAGGCTTGCCCTATTAAAGGCTTTACACCCTGTTAAAAGTGACCTATCTAAAGGATTTACAAACATTCACTTGGAATGTCACCCTGTTAAAAGATTTATCTAATTATTAAAGGTTCTAAAAAATAGTTGTTAAGCCAACCTATCTTCATAGGGTTTTCATTCTCCTAATTCAATGGTTAGAAAGTATAGTAGAATGTGTTGATCTAATGACTTAAAATCTTCAATTGCTGATTCTAGATCCTTGTTTTTCTCAATCTTTTATGATTCTTTTTTATATGATATATCTCTATTTGAAAGTTGATGCTCTATTCTAACCAACGTGATTTTGCAATGTTTCTTTTCCTCTAATTCTTTATACCCCTTTTGTTTCCTTGAAAACCTCACTACCATTCTCTCATGCATTGCATACAATCCACATGACTCTCTTACTTACTCACACACTGAATTATGGGGTTTTGACCTCCTTATAAAGGCTTCAAGACTTAGGGTTAGGTATGAGTCTACGATCAAGATTCATCCATCTTTTCCCACTCAATTCTTTACACTTTTCTTATTGGTTGCATGGTTTCTCCATTTTTTTGATTGGTTGTATGTTGATTACATAGGGAATGTAATAAATTTGATTTGATATTTTAGATCCTTTAAGATTCATCTTGAGTCTACTCAAAAATGGTTTACATCTAGGTTTGTGAAGGCACAAACTCATATGTTGATTCTGTGTTGCTTGACACTTATTGATTGCTGATGCTCGACATATATAGGATTTCTTTCTTGCTTAGCTCCTATAGTAACTATGTCTTGCTCAGCTCCTATAGTAACTACTTAGCTCCTATAGTAACTCTATCTTGCTCAACACCTATACTTTGCTTGGCATCAATTGTCACTCGGCACTTGAAAGTTGCTCAGCTCCTACTGAATTTCTAGCTCGGCACATACTATAGCTCGACATCTATCAACATCAACCTTAGAATTTTCTTAAGTGTGTTGACACTCAATTGTCAAAACCAATCTAAGACCAACAATCTCCCCCTTTAACATGAGCATCAAAAACACTTAACTAAGCATTATGATTCTAATCTCTAAGAGTATAATATACAACTTGCTTGTCATATGTACAAATCTTCAAAAAACTTGTTCAAAATTTTTTAGAAGACTATGTACCTCAAAAACTTGTAACTCCCCCTAAGCTGAGTGCCATTTCTATGTCCTTATGTTGGATTTGACTCATGTTGTTTCCATGCTCTGCCTTATCATTTCTTCCCTTATCTAATATGTTTCTATCTGTCTACTCTATTTCTACTTTTTTTGTTACTCCCCCTTTCACACATCTTCCCTTGTAGTTTTTCTACCTTTTCGCTTTATCTTCTCATCTCTTCTCAAAACTCAAAATTTTATTATCTCCCCTTTTTTGGGTATCTCCCCCTTTGGGTCTGATGTATTTTTATCATGTATTATCTCCCCCTAATTTATTATATCTCCCCCTTTTTGACACTTATGCCAAAGGGTTCTATGAATGAATTGAATACTTAGCCAAAAAATATTTATTTACCTCCATTATGATCTTTAGAGAAGCATCCCAATTGTCTAATGCAATTTCTAGTGCTTTAAGCTGGATGGTTGTCTCTGTTGCAAGGTGTACTAGGCCTTCCAATGTAGAAATATTGAGATCTTTCTTCAATACATTGCTTGCATAGGCCATTTCTTTATGCAAAACTTCCATGTAAGGGGTTATTATAGATTGAATTTGTATTAATTTCACCTTGGTGTTAGCCTCATCTGTTGTGAGTACAGCTAATTCCTTTTGAGTGTGAAGCATTGTAGCAAAATGCTTCTCACTTTGAGCTAGATCCTTTGGTAGTTGCATGCTAGATACTTTGAGGTTCCTCTCCAAGCTCAATATCCTTTGGCTAGTTTCTTGTGTAATGTATGAGGAATCATACAGTTTGGAGTACAATGAGAATATATTCTCAAGTACTACTTTCACCTTTTCTACCTTCTTTGTTAGCTCCACCTATAATAGTGTTGTCTCACCAGATATTTTCTCATTTACCTTCATCTGGAATTTATTTTTAGACCATTCAAGTAATTTGACATTGGTATCTAGGTCTTCATTATGTACCTGGTCCACTATGTTGGATAATTGCTCCATTATGGGCTTTGTCTCATCAGGTACTTGCAATCTGAAAGCATCTAAAAATATGTCCTTTATTTCAAGTAGTGCTTGCCTTTGCTTATACTCATTCCTGAGTATTTCTTGCTTCTTCTTCTCCTCCAGTGCCTCTTGCACTTCATTGATTTTCTCTATGTTCATTTTTTTATAGTCATAGCTTGGTATGACTATCTCTTCATCAAGTGTAGGGTCTCCATAGAGAAGTACCCTTGCTACCTTGGTAGAGCTCAAGCCTAGTGCTGATATTTGCAATGGTACTACATCAGTGCTCAGTTGTTGTGTTGTTCTAGTGGGAGTCCCTGTAGTAGGAAAATTGACTAATGTTTGGATTTTCTCTTGTTCCTTCTCCTTAGGTGTCTTCTCCTCTTCTTTTTCCTCTTCAGTTCCACCTTGGTCAATTATAGTTATTTGAGGAGGTGCACCTTGACTCTTTGTTGTAGGATTAGAGGTATCCTTCTATCCTATCTTCTCCTTTGCTTGCTCCTTAGTAATTGAAGTCATTGAGACTGTGTAATCAACCTTAGTAGATGCATCTTATGCTGCTTGCTCCTGTGGTTGTCCACTTGTAGATGTTGGAATTTGTGAAGGTGGTTCTTGTGTATTCACCTTCTCCTTGGTTATCTTAGCTACTTCCTTTTATAGTTCCTCTACACTCACCAAAACTAGATTAGTACATAATTATAATTGCAAAGTGGTTTGGTGAAGGATCTTTCTAAGATCCTCTGTAGTCAATGGGTTAATGTTCTGACCAGTAGTGTCAGGAACATCCTTCACAATTACTATCTCTGTAGGTGTAGGTGTTACATGTGGAGGGCTAGGAGGTGGCATTTGTGTGTCTTTCACACTCTATTCCTATTGCTGCTCCTCAGCTTTTTCCATATCACTCTTTTGTGTGTCTTTCTCCACAATAACTTCTTCCTTTTCTTTCTCTCCTTCTTCCTCCTTTTCATTTTCCTCTTCTTCCTCATCACTATTCCTTCCCTCAAAGGGATCTTCTTGTCCTTCCTTGATTGTATGAAGGCCATAAATCACTTTCCACATGACAGTGGACTTCTTCACAACATCTTCTATTTTATTCTACAAAATACTAAAGGCTCTACATTTGGGTGCAAATTTTCTCCCATGCTTCTCATTTGCCTTGCTTATTTGACCTTTAGTGAGGTTAGGCATCACACGAGCCAAAGTTGACTCCCTTATTTCCTTCTCCATTTTTAAGTAATAATGCCATTTATTTTTTACAATTGTATATAGTTCCTTAGGCATGGTATTATCTAGTTCAAGTGGAGTATTCTTGTACTTGGCCATCATAGTGTAGATTGATTCTTCCACTATGTTTTGCTCCTCTCTACTTTACTTATTAAAATAAATAGTTTTCAATCTAGAAAAGTCTACATTATCCCTAATATTGTCACAAATATTTTCCAAATTTGATTTTGTGGTGTGACTTACCACTCTAAATTGTTCATTGTCATCTAACTCTGTCCTCTCCTTGTCTGATTTTGGAGGTGCCACATATTTTCTTCTCTTTTTTTCTATTAGCCCTCCCCACTCTGTGGCTTTCTTCTTTTCTTCTTCTCTTGCCACCTTTTTTGTTGCTCTTGTATCTGCCCTTGTGGTAGGTTTTTTTGGGCTTGGCTTGGTAGTTTTCTTCTTGCCTTTAGGCTATGTAGTAGGCTAGTTTTGTGCTGTCCTCTTTTTGGGCTCTACCTCAAGTGCATATTTTTCTTGCTCAACACCTTCTTCTTCTTTAGCATCTTCACACCTACCTTGGGTTAATGCTAGTGGTCCTTGCCCTTGTTCCTCTTCTTCTTTTGCCTCTGTTGTGCCTTCTCTAAATTATGCTTTGAGCTTTTTCACTAGTTTATCCTTTTTCTTCAGTGTAGATGTAGTCTTTAGCTCCATATCCACCTTGGATCTCACTACATCATATGTACCAAAATGTTGGGCATCTTTAGCTACTTCATCTACTAGTAGAGTTGTTATGGTTGTAGATGCCTCATCAATGTTTATCTCATACCCAAGAGGTCTAAGCCATCTTACCCTTGGTATGGTTGCTTGAATGTAAGTATAGTCAATATCAACAAGAAAAAAAATGTCATTTTTATGCTGCTCCACAAGTGAGACTAGAATCCTAAGTCTCTATTTCATTGAATTCTTAAAATCTTCAAAGTAACTAATCATAAGTGTCTCAAAATTTGGTCCCATATGTTCTATGTATTCATTCACCTGGGCTACAATGGACCTATTTGTCTTCCAGCTAATCTTTCCATAAGAAGGGAATTCATTCTATACATAGAAGAATATACATATCAAAATTACACCAAATTTACATTAGGCTCCCTTTGTTCTCCTTATAGCTCCCAGATTTTCATTGATCTGTTGCAGTTGCAGTTCTACTAGATCATAGGTATGATCCTTTTTAACTAGTTTATAACCAACATCCACTGCAATACAAGGAACATTTTTGAGTTTGCTAGATTGGTAAAACTTGTGGAATATGACTCTGACAGAAAAATCAACAAGAGGATCCTTAATGGTATCTATGTCATGCCTCTCTTGTTCCACTTGGCTCCTATATTCTTTTCAATAGCTTCTTTGGAGTCACTTCTTAGGGTTTTAGGCCGATCTAGAGTTGGATACCCTATTACCCTATGAATAATACTTTTTTCTATTTTAACTAGCCCATATTCTAACCATAAGCTACCATCATGTATCCTACTCAACACAATTCTGATCCATTGAGTCTTAAAAATAGTAGGGAACTCTAGGGCATGGGTTAAGCCCTTCTTCTCAAAAATTTGATATTCTTCCTTGAAGACTCCATTCTCACACAATCTATCATATGCCTCTCTAATTTCTATGTCTCCAATAGCACCAATCTTACAATTATAGCATCTCCTAACATCCTGAACCATTACAACCTTAGGAGGAATTACAGATAGGGCTCCAACTAGGTCGTTCTTATAGGAAACTTTAGGGATAGGTTGAAAATCAAGTTGTTTGACTTCATTTGACACCAGCTGAATTTCAAATGGCTCTTTATCCTGAGGTTTCCTAGAACTGGAGGCCATCTATGCAATTTAGGGTTTCAATGCAAAGGAATTTTGAAACTGCGTAACTCGACACTAGTATTAATACCTTGAATCATCGAAACTATGTTGAATCTCAGTTGAAATCTAATCAAATACTTGATTCTTTTCTTGGAAATTGTTCTTTGTTTTTCTTTGTCTTTTCTCTTTGCTCACGATGGTGAAAAATGAGTCAAAATGAAATCATATACCTTGTTTCATAGCATTTAATGCTTAGTGTGTTTACAATTGTCCACTTGGCTTCTTAAGTATTTTTTCTTTACTCATCTTCTATTGTCTATCTACCACTTAGAATACATTGGAGTTTCCCTTACTCGGCTTCAACTAAAATTTACCTTCACTCGGCATTCACTACTAACTCAGCTGCAACTAATCATTTGGCTTCTACTAACTTTGTCAAACAACTCGACATATACTAGGATTGTACTCAACATCTGAAGGAAACTTTTCTTACTTGGAAATACTCATAAAAATTTGAAGTTTTAACTTTGCATCTCTATTTATGCTGATCTGTCCTTTTCAGTACTGACCTAGTATTGGAACTGATGTATGATAAAGTATTAAGTATCAGTTCCACATATTTTCTTTTTCTTAGTATGATGAAGTGTGACCACTTGACCCTTTAGGTGAAGTGATCTCTCCATTGGATGTGGTGCCTTCATCTTTCTTCTTCCAAGTTTTATTCATCTCTCCTCTAATGTGTTCAACATCTACCTTCCCTTTTCCTTTCTTGAACTCTAAGTTGGGCTCCTTTGACCTTGTTGGGAAATTCTTGCTGATGTGACTAGTCAACATGTAGTTTGGCTCAACCATCTTCTGTAGTTTCCACTGAAATGTGTTCTTATGCAGTTTTGTGGGATGTGTCCATATTCTTGACGGTAGTGACAGCTTTGCCTAGTTTTTTAGTCCCAATTGTAGTGATGTCCATAACTATTTTCCCTTGTTGGCTTATTAGGTGTCCACATAGGATTTGATCTACACTCAGGCTCTATGTCCATACTTCTTGCAATTGTAGCAGTGACCTTCAAATCTTGGTGTTTTGATGGTTCTAGTCCTGCAATCTATGTTCTTGATGTCCTTGCTTGTTGCACTTATGATAGTGACCTATATTCTTAGGTTTTTCATGTTGATGGGCATTCTTTCTCCTGCACACATTAGAGGTATGTCCTTTTTTACCACAAAAATGACAAGTGGGTTTAGTGTTGTTACCTTTTTCATTTCTTTCTTCTGCAATCTTGGATGACTCTCTCTTTTCAATGCTGGTGTATCCTAGTCCTGAAGTGTCATTACTAGATCTTGGTGATTTCAGTAGCTATTCAAAATACTTGATAGCCTTATTAGGTTTTTTGAAGCTCTCTCCAATCTCCTTTTCTCTTTTCAAGTCATTTTTCAATTGTTCATTTTGCATCTTCAATGTGGAGATCTCAATGTCCTTAACATTCAGCTCATGATGTGCATTCATCATCTAGCTTACGGTGTCTAGTTTCATGTTGGAAATTCTTGCAAGCTCAATTGATTTTTCTTCCAATCTATTAGCAAGGTTTCTCTTGTCTTCTTCTATCATAGCCTTATCTTCAATGGCTCTTTTCTTCTGTTTAGTCACTTCACAAAGCATCATGGCTTGTGATTCTTGTTCAATCTTGAGAGTTCTGATCTCTTTTTCTTGAACTCTATTCTTCTCCATTAGGCATGCTATTGCTGTATTGAATTCCTTGGAATCTCCATTTGCAAACACTTTTGAGGTGTCAATCTCCTTTTACTGTGTATAATTCTCAGCTATGGCAATCTCTCTTCTTCTCTTTAAGGATTTCCTCAATTCTTCCCTAGCTTCTTCCAGAGAATGTAGAATGAGTTGTATCTCAATCTCCTGGTTTTCTATGATCTTCCCAAGTTTGTAGACTTCCATTTCTAGATCTTTTCTCCAAGCTGTAAGGCTTCTCCTTGTGAGAACCAATCTCTGATACCAATAGTTGAAATTTGCAAGTGGGAAGATTTACTTTTGAGAGGGGGGGGTGGGGGTGAATCAAAAGTAATAAACTTTAACCTCTCAAACTTTTAACTGATATTATTCACATGCATCTAACGCATCTAATAAACATGAAAGTAAAGACATTCATGAAAATAGATAACACAAGATTTTGGTCACCCAAAAACCCTCCAAAATGAGTAGGTAAAACTAGGGTGGGGATGACACCCACAACTTATCACTGCAGCAATATGTAATTGGTTAAGGTTACAAAGTTTGACCATAAACAATGGTCTTCCCTGTGAAAGGCTTGCCTTGTTAAAGGCTTTACACCCTATTAAAAGTGACCTGTCTAAAGGATTTACAAACATTCACTTGGAATGTCACCCTATTAAAAGTGACCTATCTAAAGGATTTACAAACATTCACTTGGAATGTCACCTGGTTAAAGGACTTATCACCTTGTTAAAGGTTCTATGAAATAGCTATTAAGCTAACCTATCTTCATAGGGTTTTCATTCTCCTAAGTCAATGGTTAGAAAGTATAGTAAAATGTGTTGATCTGATAACTTACAATCTTCAATTACTGATTCCAAATCCTTGTTCTGCTCAATTTGTTCTAATTCTTTTTGATCTGATATGTCTCTATTTGAAGTGTTGATGCTCTATTCTAACTAACTTGATTCTACAATGTTGCTCTTCCTCTAAGTCTTTACACCCCTTTTGTTTCCTTCAAAACTTCACTACCATTTTCTCATGCATTCCATACAATCCACATGACTCTCTCACTTACTCACACACTAAATTATGGGGTTTCAACCTCCTTATAAAGGCTTTGAGACTTAGGGTTAGGTATGAATCTATGATCAAGATTCATCCATCTTTTCCTGCTCAATTCTTTACACTTTTCTTATTGGTTGCATGCTTTCTCCATTTTTATGATTGGCTACATGTTGATTACATAGGGAATGTAATAGATTTGATCTTATCTTTTAGATCCTTCGAGATTCATCTTGAGTCGGCTAAAAAATGGTTTACATGTGAGTTTGTGAAGGCACAAACTCATGTGTTGATTTTGTGTTGCTTGGAACTTATTGATTGCTGATGCTTGACACATATGGGATTTCTTTCTTGCTCAGCTCCTATAGTAACTCTGTCTTACTCAGCTCCTATAGTAACTCTATCTTGCTCAGCACCTATAGTAACTCTGTCTTGCTCGACTCCTATAATAACTCTATCTTGCTTAGCACCTATACCTTGCTCGGCATCAATTATCACTCGGCACTTGAAACTTGCTTAGCTCCTATTGAATTTTTGGCTTGGCACATACTATAGCTTGGCATCTATATTATACTCGGCATCAACCTTAGAATTTTCTTAAGCGTGTTGACACTTAATTGTTGAAACCAATATGAGACCAACATGTATTTGCGTCCAACCCATTTAATACACAAGTTTGATCTTTTAATAACCTTCAAGTTGAATTCAATATCATTGAAAGCAACCATGAAAAGGTAGATAAGCTAGATAAAAATCATAAAATAAACACTAAATTCACTTTAGATATAGCTTCAAAATCTTCTTTCAATAATGAGGTCTCAAATGAAGAAGATTTTTCTGAGGATTCTGATTCTAAAGATGAAAATAGTGAAGCCACAATATTGAAAAAGAGATGGCTACTAGAAACAATCTTGGAAATGGATGACTTAGAATTGGGAGATGACTAGTCTAATTCAAGAAGTATGCGAATTCAATTTTTAATAAAGATGATATCCAAACTAATATTAAATATTATTAATAAAACACTATTATATCTTAAGAATAAGATAAATTATTCTAAGATATATGTTATTTAAATAATTTTGAATGATATTTTTATCATGGAGCCAAATAATTAAACATCAATGGCTCAAATCTTGGCATTAAAAATATAAATTCATAAGGATAATAATTCTTCATACCTATTGAGTAACTGTATTCAACCAAAATAATAAATGTACCCTTAACACCTATAATCTCATTAATAATAAAAGGACTTCTAGAAAATTAATAACCCATTTAATATGACAACAATAATTAATTTAAAACATTTGAATAGAATTTATCTAACCTCCTATGTTAAATTTTTTTTAAATTATGATTTCTCTTTTATGAATATGATATTTATTTCATCTAACAATGATCTTGGTCAATATGTGTTAAGTTTTGTAGCTACAATCAAATAAGGCAAGGGATGGACTCTTAATCATAGTGTAGCAGTACATTTCTATCAAATGAATGGTCAGAGCACAAATGATCTCTAATAATATGTCTAAATTGAAATATTTAAAAATCTTTCTTAAATCAAGGGGATGCCCTAAGAAATTTTTGTAAAAGGAGGTATGCCTCCTTAAAGCCTTGTATATTCTATATTTTGGACTCTAGTTTCTAGACTATGTCCCAAGCGAGACTGGAGGTTTTCCTCTCCTTTCTTTTCTACCAATGCCTACACTAAACAAAGACTTTGTATAATATAATTTAATTAATAAAAATTATTTGGCTTCACCCTTTTACCAAACAAACAAAAAAACATATTTTGCTTGTCAATATTGCTTATAATATTATACTCATTTCAAAAATCTAATAACCATAATGGAATGATTGATTTATTGAATATTAATGATAGTTTATAACATTATAACATTAGGCCCATGAGGGTTCTGCTAGTGGTGTTTTTATGGACTCTAATTATTATGAAGTTTGTTTATAAATTAAGTTGTATATTATTTTTGGTTTGCTTCATCGTAACTTTGGGACATGTTAATATGGAGTTTTTTGAAATTGAAAGGGGGGGTTGGTTAATTATGGACTTGCCCATTAATTAGTTATTTTTCATCATCTTGCACTTCGAGTTAGCCCCCGTTTTGGCTACTTTCATTTTTCAAAAACATTATTACATTAATGATTTAATGATTTTGAGGACTAACTAAATGAAATTTTAAAGAAATTGTAGATCAAGTTCCATCCTTGATCATGAACCTAATCTAATAAAAAATAACATATTTATGTCTAATTAGGTTAAGAATCAAGCTAGTTATGAAGTTAGTAATCTAGTTAAATCCATTAACACATCTAGAAAACCCCCCAATAGTTCTAATACCAATAATGAGGAGGAAAATAATGTTAAAAATTTAATAGATCATAACATTAAAAAATCAATAGATCTATAATTAAATTCACTAGATCCTAAAGTGATTGACAATGTGTTTGTGTCCAACCTGTTTAATGCAAAAGTTTAATCCTCTCATAAACTTCAAGTTGAATTCAATGCCATTGAAAGAAACAATGAAAAGGTAGATAAGTTATCAAAAATTATAGAATAAATTCTGAATTCACCTTGGATCTAGCTTCAAAATCAACTTTTGATAATGAGATCTTAGATTAAGAAGTTTTTTCTGAGGATTTTGATTCTAAAGATGAAAATAGTAAAGCTGTAATATTGAAAACAAGATGGATAATAGAAAAAAATCTTGGAAATGGATGACTTGGAATCAAAAGATGACTAATCTAATTCAAGAAGTATGCAAGTTCAATTTTTAATAAAGATGTTATCCAAATTACTATTTAATATTAATATTAAAACACTATTAGCTCTTAAGAATAAGATAATTATTCTTGGATAGATGTTATTTAAATAATTTTTAATGATAGTTTATTATGGAGCCAAATAATTGAACATCAAAGGCTCAAATCTCGTTAAAAGTATAAATTCATAAGGATAATTAGTCTTTATACCCATTGAGTAACTTTATTCAACCAATCTAATAAATGTACCCTTAACACCTATAATCTCATTAATAATAAAAAGGACTTCAGAAAACTAATAATATATTTAATATGACAACAATCATTAATTTAAAACATCAAAACAATTTATCTAACCTCCTCTGTTAAATTTGTCTTAAGAAGTTATGATTTATCTTTTATGAATATGATATGTATTTCATCTAACAATAATCTTGGTTAATATGTGTTAAGTTTTGCAACTACAATCAAACAAGCCAAGGGAAGGACTCTTATTCAGTGTTGTAGTACATTTCTATCAAATGAATTATCTAAGCATAGATGATCTCTAATAATATGTCTAAATTGAAATATTTAGAAATCTTTTTTAAATCAAGGGTATTGCCTAAGAAATTTGTGTAAAAGTAGGTATGCCTCCTTAAAGCCTTGTATATTCTATATTCTAGACTTTGTTTTCTTGACTATGTCCTGGGTAACAATAGAGGGTTTATTCTCCTTTCTTTCCTACCAATTTCTGCACCGAATGAAGATTTTGTATAATAAAATTTAATTAATAAAAATTATTTGGCTTCATCCTTTTACCAAACAAAAAAAAATCATATTTTGCTTGTACATATTGGTTATAATATTATACTAATTTCAAAAATCTAATAAGAATAATGGAATGATTGATTTTTTGAATATTAATTATAGTTTATAACATTATAACATTATTCCATTAACGATTTAATGATTTTGAGGACTAACTAAATGATAAATGTATAATGTATCACTTTAAATATGTTGATATTACAAATACGTAATGGTATGGAAAACCATTTTCCAAACAACATATTACAAACATATGACACAATTGTTGTGTTTTCTTAGGCTTCCATAGAGTCTATAACTTTCCATTATAGGGGTACAACATTATGAATAGTAGAATTTCACTTTTAAAATTGATATCGATTGTTTTATTATTGACATCTATAATACTTAGGTAATTTGACAATCAATAATTGTAAAATATTTATATCCTTACATTTAAAAAGAATTAAATAATATCTTATATTTTAGAAGGGAATTATACTTTTGTCCAATCTAAATTCAATTTTATTTTCACATTTTAATGGATACACATATGACTTTACAATTTGATTACACAATACAACTTATAAAATGTCAAACTAATTTTGACAAAGAAATGACAACTTTAGAATTTCATATTTTATGACTCACAAAATGTAGATGCAATTTAAAACTCAGATGTCCTCTAATTAGTAATTAAGAATCTAATTTGCATATTATATATTGTTTTGAATGTTAATGTAATTACTTCAAACTCAATCAATCTAGTATGCAATAGTTGGCATAGTTCTCTTCTTATATAAAAATAACTAAGGATGAGAATTAGAATTAAATTTAATATTATAGATATTTTTATATAAATAATTAATTCAAGGGTTAATATTCTTTGCTTATATTTTTATCTTAAATTCTTAATCACATAGCATCCCCATACTCTATTATTCTCCTTTCCTCCTCCTATTATTGTATGTAATATACTATTAAATTCATTTTCTTTGAAAATTAAATTAGTTTCCACCAATCATAAATAATCATTTTTTTGTAATTGACATCTTTCTAAAATTCTTATATTTATTTATGCAATTTATATATTATAAAAGATATTTATATCAAATATGATTGGTTAAATTGGTTTGGTCTTATAGAACCCCCTTTGTGGAGGCTACTTCCATATTACATTTTTTTCGTTAAGATTTTTGGGATGTGCATTAGAAAACAAAATCTAAATGTATTGGCATAACATGATAATTAATTTTTCACTAGATTTAAACCTCTACCTAAAATTTGCAACTAATATGTTTGTTGTGAAATTAATATAACTTTGCAATTTAAGAAGAATATATTTTATTCAATTCATTAATTACTAATAACCATTGTGATATTATACAATTTAATTAACACCGTGGATCATATTTTAAATTAGTTTAAATGTATACTATATTTTTCACTTAGTAAAACTCAACCTAAGGTTCTATTGTCATGGGCTAATGAATAAATTTGGTTAATACATGAATATAAATCCTTATGATAAGCTTTCTAATTTGATTGAATCACACTATTATTATCAATTATATAAATCGATTTTTTTTAATGTAATTAGTGTAATATTTTTGTTGTTCGTTTAACAATACTTTAATCATTTCTAATTTCTCAACTTTGATTAGATAAAACAAAACTAAAATTATATTATGTAAATAATTTCTAAAATATAACATTGTATCTCTTATTTTAATTCCCATTAATTTAATGTTAAAAAATTAAGGGTAGTACGATGTCTATGCTTTCCAAAAAAAAATTGCTGTTGTTTAACAAGGCAAACGTAATTTACTATGCTTTCCAAGAATTTGCTCGTATTTAACAAGGCAATTAGATTTATTAGATTGGTTGACCTCTTTTTAAAGTGCCATCATAGAGAAACACGGACAATTGTATATTTTATTATAGAAAGGGCTCTGGCTTTACAAATCCGCTTTCACATTTGATGACTCCACAATATTCCATTTGTAATGTGGATAAATATCACTTTTAATTTCTCATTTGGATGAGCTGAAAACCTCCCCCTCCAAAAATAAACATTTGAGTTTAACAAAAGCAGAAAACATGGGACGATGGTGTCTGTGTAAACTGTTTTGTTTACTATTTATAATTGCGGCATATGCATCTCATGGGTCCTTCGGCTTCCGTTCTGTGAAAGCTGACACAGATCAAGATCCACATCAGGTACTCAATTTCATCAAATTTTCGTTTCTAGAGTTGAGAGCTTATCTTTGAAGCATTTTAATGGATTTGTATTGGGGAAACAGGTGCATATTTCTCTTGTAGAAAGTGATTATATGGGAGTCTCATGGATTACAAAGGCTTTTGATGTACCCTCTCTGGTGCAGTACGGAACATCCCCAGGAAAATACACTTCCTCTGCAACAGGAAATAACACTTCTTATTCCTATGTATTCTACCAATCCGGTAGTATTCACTATGTTGTGATTGGACCACTCCAAGCAAACACTGTTTATTATTACTGTTGTGGGGGAACAGGGGCTGAATTCAATTTCAAGGCTCCACCTTTGCAGTCCCCCATTACCTTTTCAATTGTGGGTACGTATTCCTCTTTATAATCAGCATCAGATTTCAAGTTTTAAACTATACCCACTAGTAACCTACTTGATAACCTACCCATCTAAAATCTATAATAAGACTGCTACTTTGAAATGGCAGACATGTAATTAATGTTTCCAAGAAGATCACAAAATGTTGTATACTGTGAACAAGATAACTTGAGAGAGAAAAAAATAGTTAATGGTTGAATTTGCAGGTGATCTGGGACAATCAAAC
The DNA here is from genome assembly GCA_028749045.1 of Cupressus sempervirens. Taxonomy (NCBI): domain Eukaryota; kingdom Viridiplantae; phylum Streptophyta; class Pinopsida; order Cupressales; family Cupressaceae; genus Cupressus; species Cupressus sempervirens. The sequence continues at coordinate 835,262,268 of CM053793.1, forward strand.
TGGACAAAATCCACATTAGCCCAAATTCAAGAGATGGAGTATGATGTTTTCCTTCTCCCTGGAGACCTTTCGTATGCAGACACAGATCAGCCTCTGTGGGACTCTTTCGGTGAGGTGGTAGAGCCTCTTGCAAGCAGCAGGCCGTGGATGGTTACCCAAGGAAATCACGAGATTGAGAGTTATAATTCATTCATAATAAGAGATAAATTCAGAGCATACAATGCCAGATGGAGAATGGCATTCGAACAGAGCAACTCGAGCTCGAATCTCTTCTACTCATTTGAAGTTGCAGGAGTGCATGTCGTAATGCTCGGCTCCTATGCAGACTTCGACCCAGCTTCAGATCAATACAAATGGCTGCAGGTATGTAAACCCCTTCTCATTTTTTACTATATACTTATGACTATTTAACTCTTTTAGCTTAGAAATCAAATCTTAATATATAATATTTAAGCCGTCGACATACTTAGAAAGGGCTATCAAAATTAGATTACAATACAATCCATTGAATAACAACACTTATTATGGTGCCTACGATATAATTAGGCAGATCTCGGAAGGGTGGACAGAAAAAGAACACCGTGGCTGATAGCATTGTTGCATGCACCTTGGTACAACACCAACACTGCTCAGAAGGGAGATGGAGAAGAGATGAGGAAAGCCATGGAGGAGATGCTCTACTCTGCAAGAGTCGACATGGTGTTTGCAGGGCACGTTCATGCATACGAACGCTTTGTAAGCATTTCAATTGAAGCAAAAGAGAAATCTTAACTTTTATCGGACGGCTTAAACATAAATTTGATTCCTAGACTAAAAGTGTTAACATTTTGATGTATTATGAATTGTAGGTAGTCATGATGATGATCATATTCTTATATAATTTATTTGCAGAGTCGAGTGTATGACAACAAAGCCGATCCATGTGGAGCTGTTCACATTACAATTGGAGATGGGGGCAAACGCGAAGGGCCTGATTCAAAGTAGGTCCTCCTATATTCTAATCTAATCTATTAATGGGCTTCTGATCACTATAATTTACAAGTTTTATAATCATCACTATTAAAAGTGTTTTCTTTTCTTTTGGTTATCACAGGTTTGAGGAAGACCCGTCTGGGTTATCTGTGTTCAGGGAAATAGAATTTGGGTATGGTGAATTGGTGGTGATGAATGGAACACTTGCTTCTTGGACGTGGCACAGGAATAATGATACTGAATCAGTTGCAGCAGATCAGACATGGGTGCTGAGTTTGACCAATTCAGCAACATGTGAATGATAATCAGAAGATCTGATCAAGAAAAGAAAAACCATTAACTCTGGTTTTGTAAACAATGGCGCCACCATAACTTAAGTTTCTGATGCACATAGATAAACCTCTTAAATTTGTTTCAACGGTTAAAATATGTTAAACTTGATTTTGTAATATTTTAAGAGTTTCTCAGATTTTAAATAGATTTCTCTATCCTCTTGCATGGTCGTGATTATAACTATGTTTCGTCGCTAAACACGATCCAATTCTAGGAAATAGACATCTAAAACATAAATATGAGTTTTCTCAAAAACATGTTCTCCTTTCCACTAATTTTAGACTTCCCTTGTTGAGAATAAAAACAATGACATTAACTTGTGGGGAATATATATATAATTCTACTGCTAAATCAACGAACATCGATTTCCAACTTTACTGTTGAAGTTAGTTTTTCTATATTTGATATTTTTTAACATATTGTGAGTAACTTTGGTGAATAACTTTCTTGTCTTATTTAACAATAATAATAATAATCAGCTTAAGTGCCAAAGTTCTTGTTTTTTTGTTGTGGAGTTTGAAATGGAATGGTTGAAGCAATAACAAACTTTTAATTTATGAAGGCATATTGCATTAAATTTATTTACCAGCTTCAATATTTACTTAATGTCAGATGTGTAAATCTTTTAAGGTTAAGTATGGTGATTTATGAGTATGTGTTTAAGGTTGAGTGGACAAATTGTGTCGTAATAAACATTTACATAGTCACCCATTAGAATGATTGAAGGAAGATTTTCTAAGAGACTAGTCAAGTCTTACTATTTTCAATAGCTAGCAAAAAAATTTGTGTGAAATAATAATGTGACAATAGGCAATTGTAATTAAAGGAAACTATTAGTGGATCCAAAATGTGGAAAAATTCTATCCTATTTTGTTATGATCCTAGTGGGCGGCCTTCACTAGCACCTCAGGGTTTTGGTGCAATGCTTCGTACCATGTGGTATCAGAGCCTCTGCTGGCATTATAGTGTTCATCCGGGGCTCATACGGCCAAGGGAGGGTCCACCGTATGGGCGCGCATCCAGCCTAGAGTTTGGACTGTAGAGTGTGCAGGGATGTTATGATCTTGGTGGGCAGCCTTCACTAGCACCTTAGGGTTTTGGTGCAATGGTTTATACCATATTTAATGTGAATCAGATGTATGTGCATTTGATATAATTGAAAGAAAATCCTTAATACTCAAATGAATGTGAGAAAATTGTTTGATCTACTAGATGACATGATTCTGTACTAGAACTTTGAAATACAATGAAAAAATCAAAGACTATGGAAATGTTTAAATTAAATAATAGCTTGCAATATGCGACTTTCTAAAGTATATACATTAAGCTTATATTTTTTGTATACTATCTAGGCACATAATTTCTTTGACTTTAAGAGTATTCTTGTAAATCTTGATTGTGGGCACAAAATTTATGTTGTCCCACTCAATTAGCATTAGATATCTTCAATTTCCACCTTCAACAATTATACAAAAAAATATGTTAGAAAATGAAAAAAAAAAAAACTAATTTAACTTAACAAAAGTTGTGATGAATTTGTAGGGGAAATGGGAGAAGACATTATAGTTATCAGGCCCATATCACTTCCTGTTTTTGAGCAAGTAAAATTGGACACTAGTTTTCAATGTGGTTTACCTTTAGAAAGTTGACATATGGGTATGTTTCCTATTCATCTTCACCACTTGAAAAAACATGGTCACTTTAACATGCATCTATTACACAAATCTATATTAGAAAAATCAGATCCATTAATGATATCACCTCCTACATATGCTCTATACATTTTCAAATCAGTAAATAATGTTTAAGACTAATAAGCTTTAGTTAAGCATCGGAGAATTAAACATCACACACTAAGACTAGATTCCTAGGCTAAAAGTGTTAAATAGTCAAAAATAATCCTTAATTTGTGATGTTTAAAGATGGCCACCAAACACATAAGCAAATGAATAACATTGACCCAACAGACTAATGTCACATATATGACATACCTTTACCTTAAGAAAACATTGTTAATTTTACATAATGGTGTCAATATTATGGACTGCAAGTAGTTCACATTTTTACCTTGATAGAAAGTTAGCTCATTTAGTACAAGCTTCAACACACTTTTGGGTTATTCATGGGCAAAACCAGCCTTGGATACCTAGGCTTCATGCTAGAATATAGCTGGCACACTATTGGATTACCTTACACACCATCAACCTAGCTTTGTGATTTCACTCATAGAAGTGACAAAGAAAAACTAAATAGCTTTATTATGTAAATTTCATTGCTCAAAACACAAATAGAGGTGAAATTTGTCACAAAAAACTAAAGAGATATTCATATTTTCTTCAAATGGGATACAGTATTATGGAAAGTAGACTTGACTTGAGAAAACAAACTTAGGTCTATATACCAAGTCCATATCTTGGTTCTTGAAAAACTACATAAGGGAATCACTCAAGCAAAACCTTCTGCAGAACACTAGAGCTTCATATAAAAAAGGAAAGTGCCATAAAGAAGTTATCCCATTTGCAGCAAAACAATAGTTCTAACAATACTCTTATAGGTTAAGGGGGGAGATGTTATAATAATGCACATAACCCTATTAGTAGGATTATATTTTACATTTCTATTTATACTCAAAGTTAAAAAATTATCGAAAAGAAATATTGTTAACTATGTACATGAAATAAGCTTTCTTGAATATTTTTCCTTTTGTCCAAGTCTTGTAATTCTATTGACAAATTTTATAAGTTTTCTCCTCAATCCTACAAGAATTTTGAACCTTGAGAGATTCAATTGGAATGAAAGCAAGACTAAAGACACCTAGAATTTTAGCTAAGGACTTTTGTGAAGGCATGGGTACATTCTGACTCATCCCTAGAAATAGGACATATAGCTATTGACTAAATTTGAAAATTGACTCGGTTTCTCCATTGTTGTGAGTTAAAAGTATTCTAGATGTGAATCTATGATTTCCTCTTACACTAAGTGTATCAAGTTTTATTTTGATTAATAGAAAATATAATAGTATTACTAAATAATGTCTTCTTTAATCTCAAACTATTTGGTTGGGCTGTGAAGGTTATTTTTGTGTTATGGTATAAACTTTTTGACATTTTCCACTAAAAATAACACGATCCAACATTAATTTGGGCATTATAGAAAATTTAAGATGTCTTTAGAAAAGTTAATTCCAACTTATTTAGCAGTTCATAAGTTTTATTCTTTCCTACACCTTATTATAATGATTTGTGTTTGTATTATAAAGAATTTAAAAGATTATAAAAATTATTTTAAGTAAGAATATGATTCATTATATCAAATATAATATTTTTCTATTGAATTATTTTATCAAATATAAGAATCTAATATTTTATGTTTAACTATTGAATTATCTATGTTGGATATAAATATTAGAGATAGTGAGGCAAGAGTCCACAACTCAACGATAAATTTGTGAGTTTCTTATGTGAGAGGTCTTGATTCAAGTCTAGTCGAGCTTAATTAAGGTCGAGAGACATTCTTCAATGGCAAAAGGGGTGGAGTGGGATGGTGTGAGTATGTTAATGTTAACTTTTATCTTTTAAGATTAAATTTGACAACCATCTACACGTCAAAATTTTTAATTTTGTTATAAATAAAATATTTGTTAAAATTAGAATATTTGGAGGTATAAATCATCAAAAAAATTAGAAATTAAAATGAAAAGCTTAAGTTAGTGAAAAAAATAAATGGAGATAAAGGAACTATAAATAGTTTTTGGTGTAGTAAATTAAATTTTAATTGAATATCTATCGACATTTCTTTACATAGATTTATTTAAGATGTCTATTATAATAAATTATTATTATTATTATTAATTACAACACATGATGATGATGATGATCAATTGACAGGCTTTTAATGTGGGATTGCCCTTGTACTTTTTGAGTAGAAATTTTGTCTCACACTGTAAAACTTCTCTAAAGTCACAAAACAACCTTTAGAATATTGTAAAACTATTTTGCACCAGTCAAAAAATCTATAACATTAAGAAAATGATTTTCAACATTATATATTTCTAATTTTATTTGAAAAAACTCTTCTTTATCTATTTTTTATTCTATAAAACAATCATTAATAATTATCTTTTTTATTAATTAAAAATCAAAACAAAATTCCTTATGTGAAAAATATAAATTAATTATAATCAATAGAAATTATTTTTTTATTAAATAACAATTTGAAGCTTAAAATAAACAATAATATTGTATAAAATAATAGCAAAATTAATGAAATTAATTGTATAAAGAGATATGTAGTAATCTAAGAAAGTATTGAAAGTATAAGTAAATTTATAGTGTTAAAAAAAATTGTTTTATTGATACATAATAGTATAAAAAGATTTTTTCTTCTTTAATTTAATTTTTCTTTTAACAATAAAATCAAAATCTATTTTTGATCTATTCTTTATTAATTAAAATAATAATTACAAAATATTTATTTTATTAATTAAAGATAATAATATCCTTGAGTGAATAAAATAGAAAAAATATAAATGTACTAATAATAACTTCACATTAGAAATTAATTTACAATAATATCTTTGAAATTTTATATACTAAATTGTACATTACTTTTTATATTAAAAATCAATTAAATATTTTCTCGATATTTTTGCTTTTATTAAAAAATAAATATCATGTATTTAATAAATTAAAAAAGTCTATATAAAAGTTAACTAAAATAATATTTCTAAATTTCTATAATAATAAATAAAATAGATTTATATTAATTGAAAAAATATATAATTTAAATCTTTTATGATAATAAAATTCAAAATAGATTTGGGGATGACCCCGTAGTGTGACAAAAATGTCACGAGCCTTGGTAGTATGAGGTCTTGGTTTTGAATCCGACCAGTGGGCTCGTTTCTTACATTTTCAAGGGTGTTGATGCCCATATGCTTTACTCGTCCGCGTGCCTTGCTATGTGTTTCATGCCTTGTGAATAGGGAAAAGTTGACGTTGATATGTGGTGGACCCATTACCATCCTATCCACCCCTGGTGTCTTGTGGAGGTGGAGCCACCTAGTTCTCTAGTTCACAAATCCTACACACTACTCAAATTGCACTCTTAGTCATCAACGATGGGAGGTGAGGGAGATATAAGGAGTTTGGAGCGATAAGGAAGGTATCAGGAGATATAAGGAGATTGGAGTGACAAGGGAGTTGATGGGATATCTAAGGAGATCAGAGAGATATAAGGAGATATGTATGGCTTTGTTGTTGACGATCTAGGCTCAGGGTCTATATTGGTGTGAATTTAGAGTGAATTAGGCTTCTGTGTATTGTTTGCTTAATGGATATTGTAATGTTCTACCAAGGGAATGGGGTCCCCCAGATGTGACCCCAATGTTCCAATCAATAAATAATAATGCTACCAATCCAAAAAAAAAATCAAAATAGCTTGTTGTTTATTTTTTCTTAATTAAAATAATTAGTAAAATAATTTTTTTATTAAATAAATAGATCAAAATTGAAATAAACTATAATATGATTCATAACTCTCCATATAAATATATATATATATATATATATATATATATATATATATATATATATATATATATATATATATATATATATATCGGTAAATGGCCAAGGCCTTGATTAATTTTATTAAATAAAATAAATAAGTTACAACATTTTTCTCTATTCAAACAGGGATTGGTAGGAAAGAACAAAGAAGAAAACCTCCAGTCTCACCCGAGACAAAAGTCCTTTATTAATACATCTTAAAAGGGGCATACCCCAATCAAATTACAACATTTTATATTACATTTTATCAAATTGTTTATCAAGCATAAATATATTAATTGGGATATGAGTCGAGTATCACTAATTTTCTACCTTTCCTCCCAAGCTAAGCAAGGCACTCATCCTCCTTAGCTTATCAAAACATGGTTAGAGAATACAAAACATCTAAAAAGATAAAAGATTTCCAAGAGAAATAAATAGAAGATACAAATCAAAATAAAGAGGGGAGATAAGAAACAAAGAAATAAAACCTAGATGGTACCTAAGAAAGAAAAAGAAAAAAGAAGGAAAAACATAAAAAAGTCTACCACTCAGATCTAAAAATACACTAACCACCTAGGGGGACCACTAGATCTTGCTATCAAGCGGGCCAATTCAAGATGGAAATCTCCAGCCCAAAATGAGCAAAAGGGGAGATAAAACAAATCCATTTTTAGCTAGACTTCATAATCGAAAACCTCAATTAGTATCTATAGAATGAGCTAGACAAGAGTAATCGAGCTCTTCACCTATCAGTTGGAGTATATGTAACCACAGAACATACCAACTGAGCATCGAACCATCACTTAGCAGGCTTCTGTCTCTACAAAATGTTAGCGAAATACATAGATGCAAACTCATCCAATCTAGCAATGAGCCAAAATCAAAGATATGATTATCCAACCAACCTTACTAGCCCAAGAGTAAGAGAATGATACGATAAATAGGCAAGACAAACAACCAAATACTAAAGAGATTAGCCTTAAAGACATACTAGATCAAAAGGATTAAACACAAATATAAACCTACACCTATGAAACAGAGTAGTACAGAGCACATGAATCGCAAATAATCTGACAATGTAAAGATTAATCCTAATTCAAAATACCATTTCCTCAAGGAAGTCCTCCACTTTCCTGTAGTTATTAGTGAAATCCATAAAACAATAACAAATTACTAGTCATTGATGAAACATATATAATCCTCATAATCTTTCGGAGAAACAAACAAACACAAATCCAACTGGACATAATCGTAACCCTGAAATGTGCATGAAATATACAAAGTAACAAAAAGACCAAACATAAAAAGAACTATGTATAATATATATGATATCATAACCAATTACAAGAAATTACATACAACTGTCTATATCTACTAGAATGTGCCACCAATACTTAATATGTTTGGTCCTGCATCACAAGACACCACTAACTTATTACAAAGAGAAAAATGTGTGCCCTTATGGGTGCTTTAGCTAGATACAAATAGAGTAAACATAACAAACCAAACATAAAACCTATACAGGATAGTAGCAGCCTCAATAACATGGGCCATATCCACGCCGATACTTACAACAAAAAACTAGTAACCCCAAATACGAAACAACCTGCACAAGATCCCAAAAGACCAAGAACCTCAAACACCCCATTGCTCCATCCGCTCCATCCTTACTTCTTCCAGTAGATCATGATGACCTCTACCACATCGCTCGGGTTCTCAGCCCTAAAGAAAGGGGGAAATTTGAATGTCAATTTCTCTCTGCTTGTCTTTTCAATGTTGGGTGTATAAAAATCCAAATTCTCAATGTTGTCCAATACCACACCAGGATGAATATAAGCCTTATGCATGGTGAATTAATTGACAATCCACCCATTACTCATAAATGGCACAATCTTTTTCCAACCCATAAGAAAATGGAAACAGGTTTCCATCTTGGGCCATGTCAAATTGAAGGCAACTCTATCCCTAATAATTAGGGTTGGGCGTCTGGGGATGCTCGCAATGATGAGGCTACTTGTAGTTGCTCCATATATTCCTTAGGGAGGGGTAGACATAGGTTCTCATCTAACCCCATGATAGCTTCCTTGATACCCTTACACTAGGTGGATTGGAAAATATTGAGGCACAGTTAGATCATGGCCCATTTCCTAAATCCAACTTTAGCCATGCACCCGATAAAAATACCTATGACATCACTATTCGTTCTCCAAGAATGGTCATATTTAAATATACCTTCACCAATTGCTCTACTGATAGAAATTCTAGTCATACCATCCACTTTCCTAAGTATGTCATCCACCTCTCTGGCTTCACATTCCCAAGGAACACCATAGTTCTTTCTTCAGAAGAATGGAAAACATAGATGTTTGTATCCATTGTCAGACTCTACAAACCTTGTCTGATAGCAACGCCCAGACAAGATAGAAAAAAGAATGAAATAAGAAGGTCCTCGAAGCTCCTAGAAACTAGAACTATTGAGCTATCTCACACCAAAAAAAAATTAAATGATAGCTATCGAAAAAAGTTTGGGGAATAATCAAAAAACCTAATTATGTAATCTACTGCTAATATGCAGAGCACTTCCATCTGGGTCATTAAGTAATGTACCATCTCCCATAATGAGAAATTAAGGTGCATTAAAGTGCTAGAGTTGCCCTTAATAGCCGACCAACTCACTAATACATTGCATGCAATTATTTAAAGAATTAATGTCCTAGAGTTTGGCTGACCCGATAATAAATACCTAGATCAAATATTAGAAAATTAGAACCATCTGCCCATGCATTTGCTAATGAGTCAGCCTTGCCATTACCTTCTCTATAAATATGGCATATCCTTGAGTCTCTCAAACTTATTGATCAAATGGATTACTTCTTCTAATTTGGAATTAAGAATCCACTTAGGAGTTGATCTCTTTCTGATTGCATTTAAAACTATTTGAGAGTCACCTTCAATAATAATTTTAGATATGTACCTAATTGAAGACAAATTCTAAGACCTTCCTCCAAAGTAATGAACTCAGCCATATTATTAGAGGTAGGAGTGATCGACATTATTTTTTTAGCTAACCATTTACTAGAGTCATTATTGATGATAAATATGATACCTGCAATTTCAGGATTACCTCTAGCGACTCCATCAAAATTCAGCTTAGCCCAACCCTGGGGGGGGGGGGGACACCATTTAAAGTTATTTCTAGCCTCCTTATTTTTATTAAAGTAGATCAGCAAAGGATTAGTTAGTTTGGGCCACTTATTTTTGATATGACCATCCCATAATGAGAAGGAGCCTTCTTCAAAATGAGCTTTTCTGAGATAAGAATTAATCATCTCCACAGTACTTACCTTAATTTTTAGAATCAATTCTTCCAATTTCATTTCTTTATCACAAAAAATCCTCCTATTTCTCTCTTTCCAAATCTCCCACATGAGAATAGATGGGAAAATGTTCCAAAGTTTGCTATAAATGCCCTTACAAATGCGAGTTAGCCACCCAGTAAGAAAATCTTTAAGATTTTTGAGGAAAGGAAAGGGCCAACCAAGATTATGAATAAGCCATACCCAGCACCTGCACGCATAAGTACATTTGAAGAGGAGATTATCATCATCTTCAAATTCTTCCTTACAAAGAATACATCTTGAAGGCCCTGCAAGACCAATTCTATTTAGTCTATCAGTAGTCAGAATCCTATTTTGAAAAGCTAACCATAAGAAGAAGTTGGCTTTTGGTAAACAAGTAGAATCCTAACATAGATTAAGAGGGATTTCCACTTCCTCCCAACTTTTGGAGTTAATCAAACCTTTATAACCAATTTTAACACTATATTTTCCATCATTCAAGGCTGCCCAAATCAATTTATCCTTCCAGTCTATCTGCTTGACTCTCCTGGATGTAATGATATTGTTATAAGCTTATACCTCCTTAGGATCCAAATCTACACCTTCCACTAATTTCCAGGACCAATATGAATGATTATTCATGTTGGTCTTAATTTTATAATCACTAACTTTCCTACCCTAGCAGGTGGAGAGTTTTTCTTTGAGATTAGTAGGGACAAGACATGAGTGTAATGGCAGATGTCCATCCCATGAGTCTTCGCAAAAAAGAGCATCTTCACCTATACCGACATCCCAAGTAATAAATTTACTTATTAGATGATGACACCTAACCATAAAGTTCCAACTCTCTGATCCCTTGGGAAGGGACTTCATTCTGAAAATTAAGCTAGGATCTTCTGTGGAGATATACTTATTATACAAGATCTTGGCCCATTTTTTCTCTCTTTCCAAGTAAAGACGCCAGATTAGTTTAGCCCCTAAAGCTTTGTTCTACCATAGGATATTCTTGATGCCTAACTCCCCCAACTCCTTTGGTTTACAAATGTTATCCCATTTGATGAGGGCCAATTTTTTGGATTCTTCACAATCATTCCAAAGAAAGTTTCTAAGCTTGACTTTGAACTTGTGAAGGAGGTGTTTAAGGAGGGCTAGACAAGATAGCAGATAGGTAAGAATGGCTGATAAGACTGATCTGATCTTGATACTCTTACCTACTTTCATAAGCCATCTATCTTTCCAACTACCAATCCATGCTTCCAATTTATCCAAAGTGTTGTTCCAAACCTTGCTTGATTTACAACCCTTCTCTAGCCTATACCGACATACTTGCAAGGGAATACCCCTTTTTTATAACCCATAATCTAACAAATTTGATCTTCAATCGAGATTTCTAGGTTGATAAAAAATATTTTTGATTTGGCTTCATTAACTTTTTGTCTAGAAGCTTTCATGTGCTTCTCGATGATTGACTTTATATTTACTGCTTCCATTTTAGAACTCTTTCCAGGCAAGATTGTATCATCAACATATTGTTGATGAGTAATATTAGGAATATTCTTAGTAACAGTTACTCCTTTAATTTCTTTGTTATTATATGCCTTCTTAATGGCTCTCCCAAAAGATTTTGCCATGATGATATATAGGAATGGGGATAAAGGACCCCCTTGTCTAGTACCCCTGGAAATTTTGAAAAAACCTTCAGGAGACCCATTAATTAGGATAGAAATTTAGTAGAAGAAATGCATTTGAAAATTAGATTAATCCATTGATGAGAAAATCCAAAAGCTTCCAAAGTTTTGCAGAGGAAGTGCCAATCTACCATATCATAAGCTTTCTGGATGTCCAATTTCATAAACATACATGCCTCTTTATTTTTAATGACTGTATGAATTGCTTCTTGGATGATAATGATACCATCTAGAATGGATCTACCCAAAACAAAACTTGTTTGCTCCTCCAAAATAATTTTGGGCAGAACTAGTTTAAGTATGTTAGCTAAAATTTTAAAGAAGATCTTATAAATGGTATTAAATAAAGCAATCAACCTAAAATCACCTGGATACTCAAGCTCTACCTTCTTTGGAATCAATGTGAAAAAGGAATGATTGATTTCAGACAGAATAGATCCAATCCTTCTAGAGGCTTCAATTGCCTCCCAAAGATCTTTATCGATTATATCCCAACATTTTTTTAAGAAAAGAAAGCCTAAAAACCATCTGGCCTTGGCGATTTCTCTAGATTCATATTAAATACTAACTCTCCTACTTCTTCTAAAGAAATAGGTTTTTTTAAAGCTCTATTGTCTTTTGGAGACACCAATTCTGGAATACCTTTAAGCATTTCATCCTACTCAATTTTATTTGACCCTTCCATATTGTTTAAAGTTTTATGAAAGTGGTCAACAAAAATCTCTATGATCTCAGAGGATTTATCTATAACTAATTTTTGATTCTAGTTATAGTATTTTTAGCTCTATTATAGAGAGTCAAATTATGGAAATATTTAGTATTTTGGTCTCCCTTCTCTAGCCATCTTTCTCGAGATTTCTGTCTCCAAAAAATTTCTTCCTTGGTCAAGATGTCTTCCTGTTTGGCCAACAGTTCTTTTTCTAGCTCATAGCTGTCATTATTCATATTGTATTTAATGATTTCTAAATTTAATTCTTTTAATCTATTTTCAATTTCTAAATTTTCTTTGAAAATATTGTTGAAATGGTTTTTGTTCCAATTGAGAATATTTTCTTTAAGCATCTTCATTTTAGAAATGAAAATAAACATTTTTGAACCTTTGAATTCACCTTGAGACCACCAATTTCTAATATTTTCTAAAAACTAGCATCCAAAAACCACATCTTTTCACATTTGAACAAGATTCTACTAGGTTTGCGTGGTTTTATCAACTTCAATCTGACTGGGAAGTGATCTGACCTAGCAATCGGAAGGATCGAAGACTGAATATTGAGATCATTTACTTCTAAGTCCCCTTTGATAAGAAACATATATAATCTCTCTTCTATATATGCAAAATCTTTCTATTTGTTATTCCATGTATAAACCCCATTACTACAAGGAATATCAATTAAATCATGCCCTTCACATCATTCTTTAAAATCCTTCATGGATTGAGAAATCTATTGAGAGCCCCCAGTTTTTTCATTCATATTTAATATTGTGTTGAAATCTCCTCCTAAGATTATAGGAATGTTATAGAAATTTCCCATATGATGACTGATTTCTTTCCATACTATTTTTTTTCCCTATATTACTGACATGTCCATATATATTACAAAGAATGAATTTAATATTTGATTTCACACTACTTACTAATCCACTTAACCAATTATCTCTGGTAGTTAATATTTCTAATGAGATATTCCTATGATTCCAAATGAATCCTAAACCTCTAGAAGCTCTTATAGATTCAAACATACTACAACTCCAATTACCTAGCTTTTTACCTAAATTAATTCCTTTAGTTTTATTTAACTTAGTTTCTTGTAGTAAAACAATGTCTGATTCAAACTTATTTAAATTTTTTTTAAAAAATATTTTCTTGTTAGGGGCATTAAGACCCCTAACATTCCATGTAGTGATCTTCATGATACCGTGCGAAGGCTCTTCCCCCTCCCTTTATTAAACAGTTGACTGATTTTTTGCTATTCCCAAGCTTTGACATCTACTTCTCTAAGCTCTTTAAGTGACTTCCTTCCTCTCTTTGTTGTCTTTTTACCATAATTAGGAACCTTGATTCCTTCAAGATTCTTTTTAATGCCTAGCTGATCCAAATTTTCCTATGCACTCTTAACCAATTCATCTTTATTACTTTCCACAATCATCTTTTCATCTGCTTCCACCTCTTGAAATAAAAGTTCAGCAAAACATTGAAGTTCCCCTATCATTTCCTCTTCCACTTCATAGCTACTCTTTTCCAAAGGAGTGTTGTTTGTTGACTTATCCTCATCTTCAAAAGAGGATAAATCCCTTCAAAGATCTAAAAAAGTATAGTTCTCACCCCCTAGCTGTAAAATTTTCTACAAGAGATCCTCTTTTTGAGCCATTTTATCATTGTCTTCTTTATTAAAGTCAAACACTTGGTTTAGTTCATCTAAAAGCTCCTCAATGTAGTCTAATTCTTCCTTTTTAAGTAGATCTATATCTAACACTTCATTCATATTCACCTTCTGATTTTAAAAAATGTGAAAGTCTTGAATGGAAATATCCTTAAGATTGCATACCTCTAACCCAACAGTTCTAACCCTGCTTTTCGTTGCATCAATTTTTGGAGATGGAGTTTGCCAAAATTTAGTGAGCCATTTTGGAAATTCTTTATCTGGAGTAGAATTTTCTTGAGGAGATGCTACCCATTGCGAATTCATATTGCTATCCTCTGTATCCCTATCCAGTTTTCTTGGTTCTTCAAATAGGAGTGCCTACTCCTTCTCATCCAGACTACTATGACTATTGACTCAATTTTTATTGTCTTCTATGATGGAGACTGCTATCTACTGTGATTCTTTTTTCTACCTTTTTTACATCTTTCTTTCTTTTTCCTTTCTTATCTTTCTTTCTCTGTTTTCTATTGTCCACAATAATACTCTATAGCCTAGGCCTACTACTTGCTTTAGGAGACCCTTCAATGACACCGATAATGTTATCCTAACTCAATGCTTTCAGTGGAGATAGATTGGGTTTGCAACTGACTGTAGAATTGATCCTATTTGACTAATGACTCCAATTTTTACTTTTTGGAGATGTATACGAACTGACCTGTTGACTGATTTTCTTTTGATATGAGTAGTTATTATTCTTTTCTACCTCTGCCTTTGACATATCTTATATTGTGATCCTTAAATTCATGATTGTCCTACATCATCCTGAGATGCCTTCTTCTAATCAAAGAAAAAGACCTATTAAGGTCTGAAGTTTTTGATAACATGTTGAAGGAAAACTTCCTTTCATCATCAAGGCTAATGATATATGTGTTGAGATAATGGGTGTTGCACACATTGCATAATATTGTTATTTTATTATTTTATTTTATTATGTAATGTTGTGCCTAGATGGACGTGCAACATGTAAAGATTCCCATGAAATATTCTTGATGAGTTGTATTGTAACATTGTGATAATATTTCATGTAATTATTTAATATTGGGGAAAAGAATTAAATGCCCAATATTAAATGTGGAGTCAGTGGGTTAGGTAGCACATGGTTTTAGCACATGGTTTATGTAATACCACTTAGTGGTTTTGTGGGACTTGCTACTATATAAGCAGCCACAAGGGTAGTTGTTGTAGAGAGAGAGAGAGACAAGAAGAAGACAAAAGGCAATAGTCGAGCAGGACAAGGCTTGACAGGTTAGCCAAAGGAGCATTTGTGAAGGTTGAAAGCATGGCATGGGATGTGTGGATTCATGCTTGTTCACATAGTTTGCTCAGTTGTGGCTATAGCCATGAAGGCTTCCATGGTTGTATGGCAATGGTATTTTTTTGCTGAATAATACATGATGATAGATGCTTTTGGAGGCTGGGTTTTTTTCCCTCAATGAGGGTTTCCCAGGGTATATCTTGTGTCACATTTTGTGGGTATGTTATCTATTCTCTTGCATGTGGATTTTAATTCCGTGTTTATTTTAGATTTATTATGGGTTATGTGGAAACGGTTATATTCTTTATTGCCAAGTTTCCTTACAAGTGGTATCAGAGCTATGGTTTTATTATTGTAATCGTAGATTGAATCCATGGGAATGCATGAGAGGATAAAAGAAAGGGCAAGATATATGAATGATTTATTGCAGATCTGAGGGTTTTTGGGTTTGCTGTTATGATGGGATGTTAAAAGATTTGGGCATGTGAAATTGTTGGACAAAAATATTTTTTCAAATGTTTCATTTAAATGAGGGTTTTGGGGGGTAGCTTGCAGAAATGACCTCCTGGGTAAAAACAGACCTCACCATTGGATCCGGGTCAACATTTCCATAAATTTTGATATATAATATGCCCTAGTTTGGCCATGTTCAGAGGAAATGAAATAGTTTTTTTGGTTTTAGCCCATGATGGCCATCAAATTTAATCCCGTCGGTATTTTCGTCACTGAAAAAAAAAATTAATAATGAAAAATCGTACTGAAAATGGTAAAAAGACTGTCTTAGTAAAATGGCCATAACTTTCTCTCAAAATATCGGATTTCAGAGTTCTTACAGGCATTGGAAAGCTAATTCAGAGCACTAAAACATGGCATAGGTTTGGTTCTATGATTTTGAGATTTTGTCAAGTTTTAAGAGCCTTAAAGTTAGATGTTGTTTATTTTGAGCACGAATTAGGGCATAACTTGGGCATACGGAATCGGATTTTGGACTTCGAATAGTCAACGGAAAGCTCTTGGAGAGCTCTACACATTGGTTCATATTTGGTATAGGTTTGCCATGATTTATTTATTGATATATTGATCTAAACAGTTTATAGATATATTTTGACTATGGTAACATTGTGAGTTTATGGCATTGGAGATTTAAGATTTTGATGTCATTGTATAGTCAGTTCATATTTCAAATTGGTCTCATGATGATATGGTTATCAGTATTTGGTTTGGATATGCATGATGACTTGTTGGATCTACAAGTTGTGCAGTGTTGTAAGCGATCTATACTTACAAGTTGCATTTATGGCTTGGTTATGGGTTGTCTTTGTCCATTGATCTTTCATTATTAATCCATATTCAGATTGGTGGCTTGGATTTGGGTTGTCTATGCCCTAAGTCACATGATTTTATCTTCATGTAGAAGGGATGAGATGTTGTTACCAGGTACAGTCATGGTGGAGGATTGTGGTTGACTATGCTGACAAGTTGGACATATTGAGAGCCAGATGCTCAGTTCATGGATGTGATCATGGTGTCATAGATTTTGGCATGACATGATTGGTTATACAGGTACATCCTTGATGTTCATTAGCTTGGATTTCTGATTCAGTTATGGTGGTATATCTTCTTGGTTGAGGATCATGGTTATTTAGTTTCTTTTAAAGAGCTCATGATGTGCACTTTGAGTTCTTTGATGGTTTGATGCCTTGGTTGATTCTCATGGTTAGAGGATGGATTTTTTCATCATTATGTCATGGATAGCTTGGATACATGGTTTAGTGGGAGCTTGTGACAATAATGGGGTGACAGTGCAAGATTAGTTCCTAGTTTGGTTTATATCTTCTTGGTTTGGAGAGGATGGATTTTATGATGCCATAGGTGACTTGGTACCACGGTTGAGTGGGAGTTTTTTTGGCATTGATATATTTATTGAGTGCTTGCAGATGTTGGAGGTTTGTCTTAGATCTTGTTGCTGCAGAAGCGTCTTTGACATTTGCATGGTGCACTTGTTATCTTCATGGTGTATGAAGATGGTTAGATCTTGAGGAGTCATGGATTTCTTGGTTATCATCATGGTGTGTGGAGATGGTTCTTCCTGGTATGTGGAGATGGTTTTTCTTCATGGTGTGTGGAGATGGTTTTCTTCATGGTGTATGGAGATGGTTGCATCTTGAGGACTCACAGGGTTCTTGGAAAAGGTGTGGTTTATGCTTTTATTTGGCATGTTATCCTTGGTATGAGGATGGTTTCATTATTATGTCATGGTATACTCTTGATACGCATTTAGAGTTGTGACATGTTATGCTATGTTCATATGGAGCATGTTATCTCTTTAGTTGAGATGGTAAGATCATGTTGTCATGTTTATGTTCCTGAGGCCATGGTTGGAACTTTGACATTGATCTTGGTTTAGTTTCTTGGTATTGAGTACACTGATCATAAGTTGGATACTTCATGATATTGCTATGTTGCATTTGGAGTTGGCATGGATTGATTGGTTACAGGTGCTCATGGATACTTAGAGACAGTGGTGATGCTTATTTCTCTTGGATTAGAGAAGTATTTGTTGGGACAGTTGATGGTTTCAGCAGGAAGTCCGAGGGGCAGTCACTTGATATGGACTTGAGAGGAGATTTTTCTTAGATGAGTCTTGGTTGGAGACTTGGGTATCTTGATGAGCATTCTCATTCCCCACTCTTGGTCTACTCGGCGATTTGCTACTTGAGAGGCATAGCCCATTGTTTCTCTCAGTTGCATTATATTTATGCTTGTCTTTCATGGATATGGATCTTGAGCTATGGTACATGAGTTAGTTCTGGAGGGTTCATTTGAGAGATGGTTTAGCATTGGTTATCTCCATGTGCATATGTTGTTATGCTAGTTGAGTTTGGGAGATGGTTTTATATTGGGCATATTCCTTGGATTAGGAATGGTTATTCCTTGGTTTAGGAATGGTTTTATTGAGTTTGATCTTCTTGTGAGAGGCTTACATCCATGATTAGTTATATGGTATGGTTTGGGTGTTGTTGAGGCTTCTTGTTGGGGTTTTATGGAGGAGATCATACTTGCACAGTTTACATCTAGAGGTGTGTGTAGAAGGACATGATATAGGTTATGATTTGCATGGTTTCTCCGGTCTTGGTTATTTTCCTGGATGTTCAGTTTTGACTACATTGGATTTGAGATTGGTTAGAGATTGTGATCACTGGTTTGTGTTCATGTATGTCATGTGAGAGATGACATGGTTATTCATTTATCTCTTTCCTCTGTTGGTTATGGTGAACTTGGGAGAGCATTGGAGACTTGTTATGAGAGTTGTTCTTGCAGGATATTGGTTTATGTATTGTGGATGTCCTTGATGCTACATGGATTCACTTCTTTGAGATATTGTGAGTGGATTGGTTATAGATTTGACATTATCTTTTGCAGTGGGAGCTTCTTGGTATATATGTGGCAGGTATTGCTCTTGAGGCTTGTGATTGCAGGTTATAGATTGGATATGTCGGTGATATAAGATTCACTTGTTATACCTTTGAGGTATGGATAGTTGGATGGGTTTGGCACTTTGTTGTGGGTGTTATTTCAGCTATGGATATTTTGACAACTACGGATACATGTGATTACCTTTGGATCAAGTTTTTTTTGTGCTTGAAATTTTAGTTGGTACAGGATTTTATGATCTTTTAATGTGACAGGTTGGGTGGTTTTCTCTTTGGATGGTTTCTATGTATGTCCAGTGGGAGTGGCATAATAGGAGGTGAGATCATTCATGTTTGAGATGCTAGATACTTTGATTTTGTCGCGGGTACCAGGATGGAGCACTTGGTGTATTTTTTATCCATGATGGTGGATGTGCTGGGAGGGATTGTTCCCTTGTTCATTTATGTGGCTACGGATTGATCCTATGCAATGTATACAACAAGTGGGAGATTGTTGAGATAATGGGTGTTGCACACATTGCATAATATTGTTATTTTGTTATTTTATTTTATTATGTAATGTTGTGCCTAGATGGACGTGCAACATGTAAAGATTCCCATGAAATATTCTTGATGAGTTGTATTTTAACATTGTGATAATATTTCATGTAATTATTTAATATTGGAGAAAAGAATTAAATGCCCAATATTAAATGTGGAGTCAGTGGGTTAGGTAGCACATGGTTTATGTAATACCACTTAGTGGTTTTGTAGGACTTGCTACTATATAAGCAACCACAAGGGTAGTTGTTGTAGAGAGAGAGAGACAAGAAGAAGACAAAAAGCAAGAGTTGAGCGGGACAAGGCTTGACAGGTTAGCCAAAGGAGCATTTGTGAAGGTTGAAAGCATGGCATGGGATGTGTGGATTCATGCTTGTTCACATAGTTTTCTCGGTTGTGGCTATGGCCATGAAGGCTTCCATGGTTGTATGGAAATGGTATTTTTTTGCTGAATAATACATGATGATGGATGCTTTTGGAGGCTGGGTTTTTTTCCCTCAATGAGGGTTTCCCAGGGTATATCTTGTGTCACATTTTGTGGGTATGTTATCTATTCTCTTGCATGTGGATTTTAATTTCGTGTTTATTTTAGATTTATTATGGGTTATGTGGAAACGGTTATATTCTTTATTGCCAAGTTTCCTTACAATATGATATTTTACCCTCATGCTTCTGAAATTCTAAGTTATATGTTGATCTATTTGAGATCAGTTTTATAGGTTTAAGATTGGTGTTGTTGATTTGAAATTTGATAAGAAGTTTAACATTATTGCATCTTTCATATGACAAATCCAAATCCATTAACCTTCCTAATGATCTACCAATTCTTTTTAGAATACTAATTTGATTTAATTTTGGAGGTCGAGAATTGATTACAAACCAAGTTGGGATTGTAAAATCAAGATTAACTTCACTACAATTAGGGATCCAATCAAAAAAATATACAGCATGACCTTTAAACATACATTCAAAAACCCTAAGAAATTCTTTTTTAACCAACTCATCACAGCAATGAATAAAGATTAATCTATCAAAATAATGAGAGATGCATACCTAGGAGCCACAAAAATCCTCAAACCAGTCAATAAATTTGTGCATATCTGATGTGGGACCATTCCAAAAGGCAAACAAACCTACCTCCTAGCATTCTTCCCATTGTTCTTCACTTTCTTGATTGTTGATGATGAGAACTGTGTCTTCATTGACTTTCGCAAGGTGATGAAAGTCTATAGAGGGCAAAGGATCCTGTTGAAAAACAATAGACTCTTTATGATGTGGAGGGATATAAAAGGAGGTGGAAAGCACTGGAGGATGGCCCAATGATTGAGACGGGGCATCTACACAAGGATGGAAAGCAAAACCCTCTTGCCTTAGAAAAAGAGAATTAAGATTCTGGCTGGCATATTTTGTGGAATTAAACACAAAAATCTGCTTATCTAAGCTTGCTACAAAGTGCATTCTAGAAGAAATGTCCCTACCCTTAGCAGACGAATCCCTGTCAGAACATCCAGTCAGGTTTGCATCCTTTTCAATTTGTAAATTTGCCAGCAGGGCAAAGAAATTGGAAGCATTAACCGCTAATTTTCCCGTATAACCTGAATCCTCCACCTTGTTCTAAGAAAAAGGTCTTCACAATCCATGGGAATTATGTCTGGATGAAAATGCCTATCCATATGCGTTTCGCTTGGGAGGTTTGTTACAATAGGGTCTGCGAAAATTCACACGCTTTAACCAGTTCACATTTTTCGCTTTCTTATGTCTGCTTGCCATTTTTTTTACTTATAATAAATAATATATATTTATATTCAATAAAATAGATTTGTATTAAAATTGAAAAATATCAAGTATTTTTAAATTTTAACAATCAAATATAAAGAATTTTTTACCTATTTATTAATAATCAAAATAATCAATATAAATTATCTTTTTTAATAAATTAAAATATCTAAATTAAAATAAATAATAATAAGATATCTAAATCTCTAGAATAATAAATAGAATAAAATAATTGTTTTTTTTATAAGTTTTTTTAATTTGTCTAATAGACTATGCATAAATCTTCTCAAGTGTTGAAATTCTATCTATAAATATAGGGTTAGAGTATTTCAAAGAACCACAATTTTGAGAGGACTTGCACACTAAAAGGTGTTTGACATATTCATACGAATGAGGTTCAAATTAGATTTTCAATTGTCAGAATTTTGTTACTTGTCTATTTTGTATAGTTTTAAGTTTCAATTGTTCATTTAATATACTAACTATTGTCTTTGTTGGCTCTTCTATACAAAAGGTTTTGCTTTTATTATTTCAAATTGGAGGAGGCACGGGAAAAAAGAGGTATGCATTTGCCATTCAATCTTTAGAAAAAATGTTTCTTTTGTCATTGTGTTATTTCAATGATTTCCTCTACGTGTTAGTTGTCAACGATGGGAGGTGAGGGAGATATAAGGAGTTTGGAGCGATAAGGAAGGTATCAAGAGATATAAGGAGATTGGAGTGACAAGGGAGTTGATGGGAAATATAAGGAGATTAGAGAGATATAAAGAGATATGTATGGCTTCATTCTTAATGGTCTATGATCGAGGTCTACATTGGTGTGAATTTAGAGTGAATTAGGCTTTTGTGTATTGTCTACTTAATGGATATTGTAATGTTCTACCAAGGGGGTGGGGTCCCCCAGATTCCAATCAATAAATAATAATGTTACCAATCGTTTGTTATTTATTTTTGATTAATTAAAATAATTAGTAAAAAAAAAATTATTAAATAAATAGATCGAAACTGAAATATACTATAATATGATTCATAATTCTCCACATTAATAAATAAAATATATTTATATTGAATAAAATAGATTTGTATTAATTAAAAAATAATTATTATTTTTAAATTTTAATAATTAAATATAAAGAATTTTTTTACCTATTTTTTAATAATCAAAATAATCAATATAAATGATCTTTTGTAATAAATAATAATATCAAAATTAAAATAAATAAATAAATAATAATATATCTAAATCTCTTGATTAATAAATAAAACAATTTTTTATAAATTAAAAAAATTGTATTAATTGAAAAAAAAATATTTGGTAATAAACACTAATATTTTATTAGGCAAAATCCTACAACGCAATGGTAACTTGTGAGCCTCTCATGTGGGAGGTCTTGGGTTCGAATCTACTTTGCTTAACATATAATATAATTAATTCTAACAAATAATAATAATTAATCTAGGCTTCGGCCATTTACCGATTAAAAAAAAACTAATATTTTATTTATTTTTAATAATTAAAACAATCAATATAAATTTTCTATTTTATTAAATAAAAAATATCAAAATTAGAATAACTAATAATAAAATTTATAAATCTTTAGAATAATAAATAGAATAAAATAGTTGTCTATTTTATGAGTTTTTTTAATTTGTCTAATAGACTATGTATAAATCTTCTCATGTGTTGAACTTCTATCTATAAATATAGGGTTTGAGTATTTCAATGAACCACAACTTTGAGAAGACTCACACACTAAAAGGTGTTTGACATATTCATATGAATGAGGTTCAAATTAGATTTTCAATTGTCAGAATTTTGTTAGTTATTTATTTTGTATAGTTTTAAGTTTCAATTGTTCATTTAATATACTAACTATTATCTTTGTTGGCTTTTCTGTACAAAAGGTTTTTCTTTTATTGTTTCAAAGTAGAGGAGGCATGGGCACAAAGAGATATGCATTTGTCATTCAATCTTTAGAAAAAAAAATTCTTTTGTCATTGTGTTATTTCAACAATTTCCTCTATGCATTTGTTATCCAATGCTCTCTAATTTCTCTTTGTTCAACTCTTATTTTGTATATTCCCTTTGATATATAGAGAAGAAGAAATTATGCAAGGTGGGGCACATGATCTGAGCAACGAGTGCATAAGCATTTGTGTGGTAAGGAAAATTAATGAAGTGTATCTGTGAAGATATCTTACTGACCCCAAAACCAATCAATCTTCCTCATGCCAAATTGTGTAAGGAAATGTGAATTTCATGTGCATTGGGGAAAGTGCGTAGAGAATTCCATTGGGTGGTGTCCAAAGGATAAAACATTCAATTATTACCAAAGCACGAATATCAACTTAACCCTAATGATTCTAGTTGGGAAGAATCATGGATTTCAGATAGTGTGTGGGTTGTCACAAAAGTGAAGAATTGTTGGTCAAGAGAGGAAGTAATATCAAAACAACATATTGAGGAGTGTTGGAGAAGTAAATAAATTTGTGAGCTTTAATGTAAATATATTTTGATTACTTGTTAAAATTGGAAAATACAACAAGGATTGATGATAGACACATATATATGTATAAGTTTGGTTCACACGAATGCCAACACTTCATCTCTAAGTGAGGGAATGCAAATTCATAGTTTGATCATTAGGACTTGTAATCTTGTTGATTTTAATATTTTTATTAAGATTTCCCTTATAGACATGTTTTCATAATGCAATAAAATTGAGGATACACACCAAATGCTTGACGAGATGAGCGAGGCTCAAATTGTCTCATCGAGTGTAATAGTTAGAGGTTAATTTTAGAAAGGTGCAACAAAATGAAATTTTGGTTTCTATGGGTATAATGTAGATTAATGTATACGAAGTCGCATATTGTGGACTCAATGGGAGGAACAAGTTATATTTTTATGATTGTGTGCTTCAATCCAGGTTTCTTCTCTAAAGCCTTAGATGCACTTAGCCTTGTAGGGCGATGTACTCAAATTGTAAATCATGATATCAAAGCCAAGGTAGACTACAAGATTATTAAGGTAGATAATAGTGTTATATGTTTCTAAAAGCTACTATTACATCATTTTGTACAGTCATGAACTGATCTTCATATCTTTTCTCAGAAGAACATGCATGGATATTGAGATATTCTTTCAAATCATATGCACCTCTTGGAAATGGTGGTCACTATGTATGCTAAATGTGGAAGTATCAAAGATGCATGCAATGTGTTTGACAAATTACCCATACAAATTGTGGTGTGATGGACAACAAATAGTTCAAGATATGCCATGCACGAATGTGGTTAGGCAATATAACCAGATTAATGGACTATTCCTCTAGATCTATAACTTGAGAAATTATCTTCTAATGAGTAAGTTGCATATCTAAATGAGACAAGTCAGCAGGAAATCCCTATTGACAAATGGTGTATTCATGCAAATGTTCACTATAATGATGAACACAAAAATCTGTATTGAATTAATTATTATCTAAGCACCCTTATACTAGTGTATTATTGATCATGTAAAGTATTATGGGTTTGTTCCGCCTTTGCATTTAATTGCTGTCCACCTTGGCACAGAGGTTATCCCACTTACTTCAGGGTCTGGCTGCGGGAATAAGAATATGGGAATATGAATACATATTCTAGAATTGTTATTCTAGAATAGAAAATGAGAATACGTATTCCTATTCTTGTTTGGTTCAATTAGAATTTGATGGGGAATTCACAGACCCAAAAAATTTATGTTTTCTAAAATAAATAAAATTGGAATAGGAATGTGTATTCCAATTCCACTTATTTAGGTGGAATTGTAAATGCTCATTTTTTGGCCAAAATTGGAATACGTATTCCTATTCATAATTCTGATTTGGTGCACCCAAACAGAGGATTTGAATTTTAAGAATTTACATATGCCTATTCCACTCATATTCCTGCTGCAAATGGACCCTCAAAGAATTGCATCCTAGATTATTAATTTAACTAGATTTTTAATGAGCTTTATTGAAATTTTAATAAGTTAACAATTATCAAAATCATCACATTTAAAGTTTCCTATCGACTATTCCCTTGCACCTCTTATGGCAACAGTGCTAGTAATAATCTCTTATAGATAAAAGAAAAACCATTAACAGAGACGTTGATGATGACATAAGCATTTAGATTAAAACCGTATTGAAATTAACTAGATGTGTTACCAATGTAAACATGCCAAAACCATTAATAATATAACAAGAGCTCTAGCAGAGCTTGAGTCCATGCCTTTTGCCTTTGTCAAAATTGACTGACAAATTTTGTAAATGGTCAAATTATAATGACTGAGAAACATAATGTACAATAACACAACTCCTAAATATCAAATATTGATTTTATAGTTAATCTATCAAAGAAAAGGTTGTTGCTAAACATATATAGTTAATCTATCAAAAAAAAGGTTGTGGTTGAACATATATACAGATAGGGAGAATTTGTTCAAATGTTTATGCAACATAATATATTTTTTAGTATATAAAAATATCTAGAAAGTAAGATTGAATTTAATAGTTTAGAAATTTAAAAATTAACATCTGAAATTTAATAATAAATGTATAGTCAAATTTATAGATTTTAGATAAATAAAATAAAATATTTAGTTAAAATTTAATGTGATGTAGTGTAATATACTATCAAATTTATATATATAATATATATTATAAAAAGAATGTCATTGATGACACATGGTTCATTTTTGGACTATAGTTTCATCTATTGTGCAGAACAAACCCTATCTATTAAAAGAAAAATTGAGTTTTTGCCAAAGTTGATGGGGATTAACACATTGCCAGATTGCCTTTGTATCTACATCTCATTAGACTTTCAAATTTCTTCCATATAGCTTTTGCACTTGTATTCCCAATTTAACTCTTTCAACTACTAGAATGGTTTTTATTTCTTAGAAATATTGTTTATCCAAGGACATCAATTCGAGTTCAAAATAAATTGTGGACAATGAAGAATGCCTTGCTAGCATTAATTTGATGGTTGAGTAATGCAGATAGTTTTCATGCTAGCTACATGTTGTTTTAGCATATTTTAAGTGAATTCAATTTGTTTCACACACCATAATATGGAGATCCAATTCTTAGTCAAACTCCTAGGACAATCAAGCAAAGTGATATAAATCTAAGATTTCAATTAGATTTCAATACTATAATTTAGTATATAAAAATCAAGTAAATAATTTATTTATTTTAACTAAAGTATATTCTATTCACTTTGGCTATTATCAATTGAGTAAAAGACACAACTTATCCTCCAGGGCCAGTGACTATCATGACATCTTCTAGGTGTCAAACACCACCTAAAATCCATCTTCATAATTGATAGCTCTCAACCCAAGTCAATTGACACATGTAAAGGCTCATATCACAATGACCGATAGCTGTAGCACTGCTAATTGAATGGACATTGATAAGCCTAGAATGGTAGTTGTGTCCATGTATTTTAAAAACAAAACAACCCCATTAAAAGGCAATAAAGCTCTAACCTGCTATAATTAAGGTACCAAAAAACCTAGATATTTGTAGCACTCAAGACAATCCATCAGAAGAAAAATTTGTGGTCTGATATTTTGTATTTTTATTAGAGATTTAAGATGACCAAGGCAGTGTATATCAATTTTCTAAGTATTATATCGTTGATTTCTATGGCCTGTAGAGATTTTCAGAGTGATGAAAGAGAATGTGCATCTATTTTGCAAGAGCTAGAGCTTTTTTGGATGTCATTATTGGGCCCATATCCCCCTTCATTCTTCATTATCGAATTGACATTCCATCGTTCTCTCGATGACTGATATGCTATTGCAAATTGGGGTTTGCTAAGGTTATACATTAGATCAAAACCTTGAACCCGTTGTATCATAGTAAAAGAATAAGAATAACATGTAATACGTGTTGGTGCCCTTCAAGGTTGGGCTGTTGTTTGATCAAATTAGCGCAACAATTCGTCTCAAACCAACATTTTTCCTTAATTCCAAAAAATCAAGGAGCAAAGCTTTCCCACGCAGTCTGCCTTGAAATGGTGGGAAAGGAAGACATGGCATCTACCTCAGATTTTTTATAGGCAGTGATGGAGCCAAAAATAAATCCCGGTTCTACAATTTTTAATTTTTTTTTCTACTTATATTTATTGCAAGGGATTTGGCACTTTGCATGCCAGCGTTTATTGTAGGCTTCTTTGAGATTTTGAAAAGCTTTTCTGCATGTTCTGGACCATAAATTTGTGGCAAATTTTGGGTACTTCGGATTTTGGAAAGTTAAAAGACATTAAAAATCCCCACGGTAATCCTGAAGGCGATGACAAGAAGCTGTAAAGATTGGCATACAGTTGTTTTTCGTGGCAGTAGGGAAACAACATAACTCAAATCCTACCGTTATTTTCATGGCAGCAATATGAAAAAAAATATGAATTTATCATACTATACAGAGCTTTGCAAACTAATTTCAAGCAAAACAAATGGACAGACAAACTTTGGCAATAGAGTGCCAGATTTTAATTTTCAGATTTTCCACTCACAAAAATCAGAATATAGCCCAGGAAATTACCGTCCGACCAATCAGAAAATAGTTATTAGCAAAGAATAATTAATTTTTTAAATCGAGCATTAAAAAAGTTTACAATATAACATCGATTTGTTCGGCATAAATTAATTGAGTAATAGATTAGGCCTCCCATCACATGGGTGGGAAGTGCAAGGCCAGCGACGTAACGACACATTTGTAATCTGCTACTTCAACGTATGTTTTGAATTCCCACCGTCCTTCCACCAAACTATACATATTTTTGTTTGAATTAAGATTGAAGTTGGCAAATGTGCTCCCAGACTTATTAAACACATTTCCTCTTATCTCTCGAAATGTGTAGGTTCCTCCAATTTCAAACCTCATATTATACGTAACTAGCTGCTTCTCACGTCAGCCGTGCGTCCATCTTGTGAAAAGTCCACGGTGAAGCTCCAAACATACGTGACTATGAGATTCCGTGAAGCAATGGCCTTCCATTGCGTATCGAATAGAGCCGATTACAACCCGTTCTTCAAGTAAAGAATCATCCCTTACATCATATTGACACTGCAGATCAACTTTGGCTGGCCTTAATCGCCAAAATTCATAAGTAATTAATGGGTGCTCTAAAGTTGTTCTGTATTTCCCTTTTTGCGATCGCATCTGTTGCAGACAAGAACCCACAGCAGGTAATTAACCTGCACACTCTATTTTCTGTTTCTTTCTTCCTGATTATATGTGATGTTGAACGGATTTCAAGAAAGGATTTGATTGGAATTGTGAGATTTAATGGCGCAGGTTCACATATCTATTGTAGGAAGTGACCACGTGAGAGTGTCATGGATTACGGAGGACACAAACGTGCCCTCTCTGGTAGAGTACGGAACATCGGCTACAGGGGAATATGATTTTTCTGCCAATGGTGAGAGCACGTCATACAGCTATTTGCTCTACCAATCAGACGCCATTCACAATGTTGTCATTGGACCGCTCGATGCAGACACGGTGTATTATTACCGATGTGGAGGATACGGGCCTCAGTACAATCTCAAAACCCCTCCCTCAAACTTCCCTCTTGTTTTTGCAATCGTGGGTAAGATCCTTATTGTAAACTCATTTGGTATACATGTATTCAACTTCAAGTTGGGTAGGGATAATATAAATGTGTTGGTCTTTCGTTGTTAAAGGTGACCTCGGGCGAACAAAATGGACAAAATCAACATTGCAACGCATTAAAGAGATGAAACACGATGTTTTTGTTTTGCCCGGAGACTTGTCCTACGCAGACAGGTTGCAGTCTCTGTGGGACTCATTCGGGAAGATGGTAGAGCCCTTGGCGAGCAGCAGGCCATGGATGGTGACACAAGGAAACCATGAGGTGGAGAGGATTCCACTTGTTATGAAAGAAGCATTCAGAGCTTACAATGCGAGGTGGAGAATGGCGTATGAAGAGAGCGGGTCGAGTTCGAATCTGTTCTACTCGTTCCAAGTGGGAGGAGTGCATGTCATAATGCTGGGCAGCTACACGGGGTTTGACGAGGAGTCGGAGCAGTACAAATGGGTGGAGGAGGACGTTGGGAGGATCGATAGAAGGAGAACGCCGTGGGTGATAGCGGCGATGCATGTGCCGTGGTACAGCACCAACAAAGCTCACCAGGGGGAGGGGGAAAAGATGAGAAAAGCCATGGAAGGACTTCTTTATGCTGCCCACGTCGACATTGTCTTTGTGGGTCACGTACACGCCTACGAACGCTTTGTGAGTACTCCTCCATTTCAGTCCAATCTACTTTCCTTCCTTGCTTGTTTGATTTATCGTTTTTGTTTTACGGTTTACCTACTTGAGCTTTGTTTGTTGTTTTCTTTAGAGTCGAGTGTATGACAAGAAGGTGGATGCGTGTGGACCCATTCACATTACTGTAGGTGGTGGAGGCACCAGCGAAGGCCTTTCTTTGAAGTAATCTCAGAAACTTTTAATTGGATTCCTTATACTGAATTACTGAGCTCGCTCGTTTTTTGAGTATTTGATTTGTGTGGATGTTTCTTTTTTGGCATAGGTTTAAGGATCCGAAATCTGAGTTGAGTGAGTATAGAGAAGCGAGCTACGGGCATGGAGAGCTTCGGATGTACAATGCAACGCATGCACGTTGGTCGTGGCATCGCAATGAAGGTGAGGAGTCGGTGGAAGTGGACCCAGTTTGGATTGAGTCCCTCTCGTCTTCCACACGCTGTGCGACCACCCATTCTCTGCACTTGGAAGAAACTGTGAATAATAGATTTCTTCAGGGACGATGTGATGCGTTGTAATTCTATAGATTTTTTATTTCCAATATAGTTTTGATCAAAATTCAAAAATTCGAAAATAAAATAGATTTTTCAGAATTTTTCAGCATTTGTTCTTTATGCTCTGCATGTTTTATAATTGAGAATTTTTAAAACATTGAGAAAAAATCACTGTAATTTTAGAAATTTGCAAAAAAAAAAGTTTTGACTTTTGATACATTCTGTCTACAAATAACAGGTGCCGTTTTTAACTAGAACTAGCAGTTCCAGCCATAGGAGAACATTGCTTAATCAATATTGATAAACTGTATGCTCGCTCAATTTTTTCATATTTGATTTCTTTTGAATTTTGAGCATTCAATTTTGATCAACTAAGATTATATAAGTTGTTTTTAAATTTTTTTTAAAAATTTCTTACACTCAAATGCAAAACAATTAAATATAAATTATGCTAAATATTTTAGCAGGCATGTATACATGTAATGAAAAGGGACCTTAGATTTTGAGAAAAATCATTTTAAAAAATCATTTTTTAGGATCTTGGGTTTTCTCAGTGTGCAAGATAATATATTGTAATCAATTAGTTGTAAAACAAAATATTTGTTAAATAAGGAAATAATAGAAGTGTATCACTTTTAATGAGTGTAAAGTAAATGCACATTTCTGAATTTGTTAATATGATAGCAATCATGGATGAACTTCTCTCTTTCTAATAATGTTTTCATTCTTGAATAGTGATTAAAAGAGAATGTAAAGTTATTTGAAGACCTTTGATGGTTTTGACTCTACAAGTTGTAAATGTGAGACCTTCTCTTTCAACTTTACCAATATAAGTTTTTTTTTTAATTTAGAGTTGATCCTTGTGATTTGTATATAGTGACAGGCCATGTCATTTATATTGGTCTTTGTGTATGATTGGTTGAAGGTATCAATTGTATTGGTATTAATTTTGGGCTTGTTTCGTCCATGGTGCAACATTATAGTTTTTCAAATGTTAAATATACTAGCAATTTTGGTGGTTTTACTCCTAAGGGATATGCATTATCTTTGACCTCTCCAAGATATCCATTCACAAGACCATCTTGGATCCCTAGATTTTTTGTAGCAAATTACACAGTGAGATCTTCTTAGTAACACACCATTATCAATAGAAACTAGTTTATGTTGTCCATCTACTTTAAGAGTGAATGAAATAGCTACATTAGTTATAGTGCAACATTTTTTATTATGCATAATGTTATTAACTCATTTGTAACAAATAAATACATCAAAATCTTCTTTTTCAATCATTGTTAGTTATTTTTTTAAATAATTCCCATCATACTTTATTGGTTATGCATTATACATATTTTGTAATGTGTTGGATAACAAATTCACCCCTCTTATTAAATTAATCTATGACTTTATCCCTTATAGTAAGTACAAATAATTAGCAACAACTAGATAAACCACGAACAATTTCCCTCTAAGTTTTTTAGAAGGTACAACTCCCTTAAGTTGATTATTAATAAATAAAATTAAACTAAATCATTTCCATATAATTTTGACCAAAAAGTAAAAGGACTCCAACTAATAACAATTCCATCAATAATATTATGAACATGCAAAGAGTGTGATGGGTGTGAGAGGTAGAGGGAGAGGGAGTGACGTGAAGGTTCGAAACCTAGGGTTTCTTACTACTGCAAGGGTGTTGTAGGGGTGCCCCAAAATGGTGGGAAGAGGATAAAAAGATAATGGGGATGGTGATGGGAGATTTTATTTCTCTAAAGTGGGGGTTTTCTCTTGTCCATGTCTAGATTCATTTTTCTTGGACTTGGATATGTTTTCTCTGGCTGATGTGCTTGAGCTTTTTGTGAGGAGTTTGGTGCCTTTTTCCCATTTGGCTCAAGTAATCTTGGGGTTCAGATCTTGGTGGCTTATTGAGTTTTTTAGTGATTGGGGGGTTTATGTTGTTAGCCCTTCTACTACTCGTATCTGGCCTCTATGAAGTCACTAGTTGTGTTTGTGGGATGATTGGAAATATACATAATGTGAGCTATATATTTCGCTTACAATTTTGTGTGGCTATATTTTTGTCTTGACAGTGTTGGACATTCTTTCCTCTGGTCCTTACTGTTTGGGCCTGTTCTTCCCTTTGACTTTG
Source organism: Cupressus sempervirens (assembly GCA_028749045.1). NCBI lineage: Eukaryota > Viridiplantae > Streptophyta > Pinopsida > Cupressales > Cupressaceae > Cupressus > Cupressus sempervirens. Next base: position 835,294,538 of record CM053793.1, read on the forward strand.
GTTGTGGGGGGATGTCTTGGCTAGGGGTTGTCTATAGACAATGTGGAGTGATATGGTGTGGGGTTTATGGCATGATCCCTTTGTTGGGTGCTATGCAATCCAAACTCCTTGGTAGCTTTTGGTGTTGGCATGGGCAAATGCCTATGGACATTATTGGTGTTTAAACCTAGATCTCTGCCCATGGTTTAATCTTGACCACGGGTAATTCTTATTTGCACAAGATTGTGGTGAAATTTGGAAGGTTCTTAATCATTCTTCAATAAGAAATTCTCAAGGTATGCTTTGTTCCACTTCTATGGTTGGGTCTAAGCAGTACCCTTCTCTTTGGAGGGTCATCATGTCCAAGTCTTTGGGTGACTCTTTTATTGCTTGGGATAAATAAATATAAAAGCCAAAAAAGGGATTTTCTTCCTCTGTTGTTGGCACGTATCACATTGGTATTTATTTACTGATATGGATTAGGGGGAAACAGTGTTGTGTTTTTGTTTGGATGATTATCTATGTGACTATTATGGGAAGGATTGGGAGCATCCTAGTTTTTTGGACTATTTCTATGTGTATAAATAGCTCTCTTGGGCTAAGTTTGATGGGACTAGTTGTCTTGCTATTACCCCCATTTCATTGGTGGGTAAGGTCCAATGTGCTTGAGTATCATGATGACTCTATGTTTTAGTTGGTGTGATCTAGAAGAGTATCCAAGTCATGAAAAGAAGCCCAAGTTTTTTATAAAGGATGTTGACTTGTTTGACTGGTGTTTTTGTGCCTTTGAGCCTTTCCTTTAGTCTTGGTTTCCCCCTTTACAAGGTATTTTGTTCCTTCTTCATAAGGCTTTGTTATGCCTCTTATTTATAATAAATATGTGTTGACTCGAGTGGTGGACTTGGAGTTTTTTGTTTGCTTCCTCCGTGATGTTTTTGATGAAGGGAATGTCTCCTATAGAGGCAGAGTTCTTGCTTGTGATTTTGGTGTTAGAGGTGATCCATATTGAAGGGGGAAGTAGTTGGGCTACCACCTGTAATAGTGTTGATGTCTAGAAATTTCATTTCCTCAACATTGGTTTTGCAATCTATGATCCCCCTAATTCTATTAAGGTGGACCCCTTCACTATTGAGATGGTAAGGGAGTATGCAGTGGGGTAGAAGATCTTTTGGATTGCTGATCCAAACTAGTGGTCTTGTTGGCTTTGGACCTTTGGTGATCATGGTGAAAGAAGCATAGGTTATCTGTTGCATGGGTTTTGTTATTGAACCTTTTGAGGATGAGTTTGGCTCCCCCTTTATGTTTCTTTTCTTCTTATAACTAGATGTTTGTTGTTAGTTTTAAAGGGCTCACTTAGTTCTTTTGTTCTTTTTTATATATTAAAGAATGTAACTAGTGTGGGGGCTTGTCCCATGATTATTTGTAACAATGCAGACTATGGTTAGTTTTTTTTTTCCGCATTCAAACCTTTTTTAATAGAGGTAGACCTAAGTTTCTATCATTAATAACTTGCACTAGGTGATATTAATGTTTTCTTTCAATGTCTAGTGTCTGCTATTTGTACCATAGGCCAACATCCTCTTGATTCATTTCTTTCTCCAAAATAATTCCATCAATATGCAATGAGCATGATATATTTATCTTCTTGATTTAATTTTTGAAAGGACTCACAAATCCTTCACATCAAAGTCACACAACTTCTAAAATGGTTTCAATAAATCATAGACAAGTATGTAGAATATATGAATCAATGTAATAGTTCAACACAATGATTCCAATTGATTGGAATAAAAATTTCAAAGAAACATGATTCTAAGTTCTCCAAATGCACAGGGATATCATCTAAAATATCATCCACTTTCCATTCAAAGATTTAAAGTTTCTTTGGAAAATATAAAAATAGAGGATGTAAAGAATATTGTTACTATCTTCTAGAAAGGGATCAAAATCTTGTGTTGATCTTATGATTAGTCATATATAGTTTTTACATATGCTGAGTTAAAAACTCATAGGATTTGAAATTAACCCATTTTTTCTTAAACACCAATTTCTAAAACTATATAGCCCCTTCACCCCGCCCTCCGTCCCCCGAACCCACCCACCTTAACTATCTATCAAAAACTACCCTCATAAAATATGTTATGCAATTAAATGATGGATATAGCAGATTGGTTATAGCTAGGCAATTTTTGTGATCTTGTGGACTTAATTTGTTGAACAAGAAAAGTCTGAGTTGTCTTCATTCTTTGTAGAGATGAATGAACTCCTAATTGTTTGGACATTTTGAATGTTGATGTGAGTCACTCATTTCCTTTAAACATCTTTATTTCACTTTATCTCTTTGATCTTCATCATATGTGCTAGTAAATTCCTAAACACACACACATCAAGGTGTCAATTTGTGTAAATTTTGAGACATCTTCAACTATCAATGATGTAGGATCATCTTGGGTGTAAGAGAAATCTTGCATCACCCAAAAATATTTTATTTTCAATCTTTTCTATTTTAATAAGGACTAGTAGATAAGGTGGTTACTATTTATGGGAACTTGCTATTTTTAGTAAGTTTCTCATACAATCTTGGAATGTTCTCATTTTCTACATGAAGGTTCATTTTGGAATTATAAGCCAACCATAAAATTCTCATTGCTCTAGCTTATGTATCAAAGAATTTATTGCAGATTTTCGATGGAAAATTTTGTAGAAAAATCTGCAAGCTCACTATTGGGGGCCTTAGAGTGCCTAGATGAGGTCTGAAAACTCAATGTAAGGGCACTTGTGCCATTCCAAGATTGTAAATCAAGAGCTAGTGTTTTCAAAAAGTGGTTATAATAGCCAATCAGAGAAACAGTTCGACAGTTATGGCCTTCAAAAGTTGGGCTACTAAAATTTCTAAAATAATTTGTCAAAGATGTAGTTAGCTGAGTCTATATGTATTTTTAGGGCCTATCAACCCTAGGTATTAAAGTTGAGCATCTTGAACCTTCCTAGGTGGCATAAAATGTCCTATTTAAGAAAGGCCCGAACATTGTCTAAGACAGCTCTAGTGGTAGTCACAGCTTAGTATTGCAAATTATTGTAATGAAGGTGCCCATGTAGGTTAGCATATTGTACTTGTGAATTATGTAATTTCACATTTATGGTACAAATAAGAAGTCCATTTTTTTCTCACATTCACTGTTGTTTCTTTGTTTCTATTTTGTGTTTATGGTATTAAGGGGAGCACCCTTCATCAAGTGGTATCAGAGCAAGGTTCTTGAGTGTGTCGATAGATCATCGACTATTAGGAAATTTGCACTAGGACTGTGGTTTGGGCTAAGCATGTAGATAGATCACTAATAGTGAGGTAATTTGCACTAGGGTTTCAGCAAAAGCACAAAAAATGCCTCCACAAAGAGAGCATAGTGGAAGAGTTGTAGGTATTACACCTGAGGGTTTTAGAGCCCTCTAAAGACAAATGCAAGCATTGGAAGAACAAATGCATAGGGGAATAAATCTTCTCATAAGAGATGAAAGTGAGGATGAGGACGAAGTAGAAGAAAATGTTGAAGCAGAGGCAGTTCTAAAACCATAAGAAGAAAGGTTCTTTAGGGCCATCTCCAAGGTTGGAAAAAGACCTAAGTTTGAAGTTCCCACATTTTTAGGAAATATTAACCCAAAGGAGCTAATAAATTGGTTCAATGAATTGGAGGAGTACTTTGAGTATGAAGATATTGAGGATCCCGATAGGGTCAAGTTTGCAAAGGCAAAACTGAAGGGACATGGAAAGATCTAGTGGCAAGAGGTTCAGTTGGAGAAAAATCAAAAAGGAAAGGACACAATCACAAGATGGGAATGGATGATAGGTAAACTGAAGTGGCAATTCATCCCTGTGGATTATGAGCTTGATCTGTTAAAGAAAATGTAAGGGTTGAAGCAAGTGAGAAAATCTATTCAATATTATACTGAAGAGTTCTATCGAGTTCTTATTGGAACTGGCCATGCAAAAGTTGATAAGGAGAAAGTCACATGTTACCTTAATGGGTGAAGGCTAAGTATTCAAGATGAGTTGATTCTAGTTTGAATGAATAGTATTGAGGAGGCATACCAGTTTTCCTTAAGAGTTGAAGAAAAATTGAACAAGAAGTTTGACAACAAGAATAGCAGAAGAGGTCACAGTGGAAGATCTAGTGGACAATCTTGTGGAGGCCATAATGATTATCATAAGAACAAGGATGAGGTTGAAGTAGCAATTAGAATTAGAGGGGAAATAATTCCAATTGTTTCCATGATCACAACAATAGAGATCAAAGAGGAAGAGGCAGAGGATAAGGATCTAGAAAAGGAGGCTTTTGTGGAAAATGTTTTCACTATAGAGAAGAAGGGCATAGAGTATTTGAATGTTCCTAGCACCAAGGAAGGATAGATCGATGAATAGAAGGCTAGGCCAGAGTTGCACATGTTGATGAAGAGGCTAGATCCTCACATTCTGAAGATTTTGAAAGAGGAGAAGTCCTAGTTAAGAGAAGAGTCCTACTAAGTGGTGAGAATGAAGTTGATCAAAGAAGGAGCTTGTTTTGCACAAGGTGCAAATGTGAAGATAAGTGTTGTGATGTGATCATTGATGGTGGAAGTACTAACAATTTGGTGTTAGAAATTGTAGTGCCTGCCCCTAGATCACATTTCTGTTATCATTGTCAAATTCTTTTAGGCTGATTTTATGCATTGATTAGTTTTAGAGATACTAGATTTACAATATTATGATATTATTTCATGTCTTGAATTACAAATATATCGGTTATGATTGTTTAGTTGATTTCATTCATGTGTTGTTAATGATATTTTGATGATCCTAGTTAGTAAATGTGGTTTCTTTCATAAAAATGTTAACATGATGTCTTTAATGATGATTATGTTGTATTGATAGAGATGCATTATTATATGTACGCATTTGATGTTAGACTTGTGATTTTTACAATACTTACCCCATACTTGCATGTGTATGGTGCGCGTATTTTATGTTATCTTTCTGTCTGACATGTTTGATGTGGTTAAGGGAGGGAGTCGTAGTCACCTGCTAGTCAGGATCTACACGATGAACCACTCCCTGCCATTGTCTGTTTAGTTTAGATATATTATATACATGTACATGCTCGTCTTTTATGCAAGATGCAGGTACCGGGCATCGACTTCCCTGAATTGCCAGGATGAGTGTGCCCTATTACAAATACTCAAATGGTGACAATGGGAAGATAATGATCAGGTCCAATCCTAGCCATAGCCTATAATACGTGTCCTACAAGGAGGACTCGTAACAGACTGTCTACCCTTTTTAAAACCCGTGAGTATTTTGTGCATATGTTGTTTTGTGAGTCTTTGATGAATTTTCTATTAATTAAGTCTAATTAAAAGATTAAATTAATGATTTAATTTAATGGAAAATTATTATGACATTTTAATATTTAATTATATTTAATTAATTGAGAAATTAATTAAATAAAAAGAACTGAATTTGAAGATAAAAGCTATAAGATTAAATTTAGAACATGATAATATTTATTTAATTTAATAATAATATATTTAGAGTTCATTTTTAAATAAATGCTAAATATTATTTTTATTTAAGTTAATAAATATTTATCAAATTAAACGTTCAAAAATAAATTAAAAAGTTAAAATATATTGAATTATGAATATGTTTTAAGTTCACATGAATGAGTTTAAAATATAGAAAATTAATTAAAAAGATAAAAGCATGTGAACTTGAATAAAGATATTTTAAAGTGCGCATGAGATTTAAAAGTTAATAAATTAATTTAAAAGTGAAGTCAACTTGAAAAGTTAAATAAAGTAATTTAATAATTCATTTGTCTTAATTAAAAGCAAATTAATTGTACATGAAAGAATTAATTAAATAAAATAATTATAATTTTAGAGTTGTGGAGACAGAAACCCTAAAAGGTAATTAGATTCTATATTAGGAGTTTTCGGGTCATTATTACACACACAGGTTTATGGAGAGTAACTCGAAGGATTTGGAAAGAAAAGAATTTTATGTGGCTTGAAAGATTTTGCTTGCGGTAGGAATTTGCATCTAGTTGTCAGAGGTTAGCATAAGATCCAGGTAGGATCTCGTGGCTTGACTGTATAGTGGTTTTCACTCTTCAAGTTTCTGTCTGCTTCGTGTCTTTTGCATGTGTTGTTTTTCTAGTATGCAATATTGTTCTTGTTTGAGAAATATCTGTACATGGCTTAGATGGATACTTCGTTGAGTTTATTTTAGAGGATTGTATTTGAATAAGAAATTAATTAAATACGAGAATCCATTGGATATTGAAATCAAGCTTGAGATTTAAAAGATAAACGTCCTCTTTCAATAGATTTTAAGAACGAAAATTAATTTCAGAAAAAATTTGAAATGAAAAAAAAATTTGAATGGTTAAAGTTAGTTTTTCTATCAGAGTAATTATATATATATATATATATATATATATATATATATAATTGTGAATTGATTAAACAGAATATCATAAATTTTAATAAAATAAAAATTATAAAGTTATAAAAACAATTGTTGAAATTTCATAAAATTCATATTTAAATTTAAATGAAATGAATAAAATAAAATAAAATTATAATAATAAATTTTTGGGGTCTGCACCCCACCTTTTTAATTGGGTCAGCGGCCTGCCATACCTGGAGATGGTGCGTGCGGCTTTAAAAGCTAGCAAGTGATTTAAAATCGCATGAAGATAAATTTGATTGCTTTATATAAAGTTTTTTTTTATATAAATCAATTTGTAAGTTTATATGTTATAAACTTATATAAAGTTTTATAAGTATAAGTTTCTTTTTATAAAGTTTTTCTTATAAATCGATTTGAATGTTATAAAGTTTTAATATAAGTTTTTTTCTTATTAATATATATAATGTTTAATATTAAATTTTAATTAGTATTTAATAAATACTTTTTATTATTCGTTATAATATTATATACTAATAATTTTAATATTATATTTATTAGATTATTGATTAATATTAATAAGTAATAATTAAATAATGTTATTATGAAGTTTTAATTATTTAATAATTAATGAATATTACTTATTAAATAATTATTAAGAGTTATAATTAAATATAGAAATTTAGATTATTAATGGAGCTGATTCGAAATTAATGTTAATCATAGTTATTGTTGAGATTATTAATGATTGGTAATATAGCTAATACTTGTATAATAATTAATTAATTTAATTAAAATTAGAATAATTGAATTTAATTAATAATTAATATTGTTAAGAAAGATATAGAGTGATTTCGTTATTATCATTAATAAAATTGATTTTTAATAATGTAGTATTATTTAAATATCAATTTTTTTTTTTTTTAATGATTTAAATCAATGGTTACCCTTGATTAATTTGAAAAAAAAAATACTTAAATCAAATAGGGGTAGTTGCGTAATTATTTAAATATAGAATTGGCTTGATTGTAAGGGTTAATTGTAAAACCTATTACTTGAAACATACATTGAACACAAAACTAAAACTTTTGTCTTTAAAATCAAACCCAAAACTATGAAAATTGTATTGTTTTGTGTGTATTGTCTATGCTTTTGGATTTTGGAGTCGATTAGGTGTTGACCAGCCTAGGATGTACACCAAAGATTTTGTGAGGTTTCTTTGATACCATTTATGTGGCTGGATGTCGTGATGTATTTTGTGATTCATATTGGAGATTATATTTATGAGGTTTATCTTATGGAGCATTTATGTGTACTTGGATGGGAGAACCATCTTATTATCAGGTTGCCTGTTAAGGAACCGAGTTTGATCTTTATGGGTGTTGTGGTATGGGACACAACTATGGATTTATGTGCTTAGGAGAGGTTGTCTAGGTACATGACTTGGGAGTGGCTTGCAATAGGGGTCCGGGACCTAAAGTGGTCAATACTAGGGTAACCTAATGCAAGTTCTGTAATAAGTGATAATCTAGTAATTAAAACTTTTGGGGAGAAAACACACTAAAAAGATAAGTTAGAGATATTTGACCCACCTATGTCTTGAGTGCTTGTATAGACTGAGGATGGGAATGGGATGAGTACCTCGTCTTCTTGAGAGGACTTTTTGGTTTCCACATGTGTGATGTTGAGGGTCTGGGGTTCAGAGTAACCAGTCCAAGGTAACTCAACGCTTGAGGGTCCGGGGTCTATTAGAGATCAGTCCAGGGTAACTCAAGCAGCCATGTGATGACACTCCTTAGTATGTAGCCTGAGTCTCCTCTGTAGATTTTGTGTACCTCTGGTGGTGTACTTATTGTTGGATGTTGTTTATTATGGTTATTTGCTTTCATTGATGATGATTGATGATTCATGGATGATGTACTCTTGATATGTGGTTTTTTTTTGACTTGAGGTGATTATCTTTCGTTGACTTTATGTTATGATCTTGGTATTTGGTTTATACTTGGTTCATGTATGATGTTGGTTATGTGGAGTTGGTATTGGATTGAGTGTTCTTACTTTTGGATTATTTTATCTTCTTGAGTAGCATGTGTTACCTTTGAGGTAGTTTTGGCTAGTAGGTATTCCATTCCTAGGAATGTTTTATGTTTGATAGTCATATGTGGATCATTCATTATCTTCCCTGTGGTGGGAGTGGAAGCCTGACTAGGTAACCACGCGGTCGGGAGGTAGTTTCTTCTTACCATTTGGGTTCCCCTTCACATTGATAGCTGTTGGATGTTCATTGCAGAAGATGTACCTTTATCATTCTTATTTCTTATCTCAGAGACTTCTTTTAAGATGATGTATATATGTTATCATGTATTATGATGTATAGTATCTATTTTCACATACCCTGCGACATGTGTAGTGGATGTTATTTAGTGGATGTACCTTCAATGTATTAGATATACTTATGCTTTGCTTATGCGATTATGTATCTGTTATTCCTTTATGATCTTGAGACATTGTACTTGGAACTTAAACTAATTAATTTTAAATTATTAAATGTGACTCAACGTAAAGGAACCCTTGAGGAATTGAAACTATATCTATAATTGCTAGTGTGTATTTGACGTGTATGTTCATGTTGCTTCCGCATTAATGTTATCTTGATGTTGTTTAAACTTTAAAAAAAAATAGTTTAATAAACATTGTAACATGTTAGGTTTATTTCTCTTGGGTTCCTAAGCAGGGCATTACAGAAATGATAGTCACCAAGTTGAAGCTGAAGAGATAAAAAAGACCCATGTCCATACCATATTGCTTAGATGCAAGATGACCACAAGGTCATGGTCAAGAAACAGTGCTCAATGAAGTTCAAAATTAGAAGCTACTAGGATGAGGTACTGTGTGATATCATACCTATGGAGATGTCATATGTTGATGGGTAAGCCATGACAGTTTGACAAACATGTTGTACATGATGGGTGATCAAATACCTACACTCTGAACAAGGATGGTGTGAAACATAAGTTGAAGCCGTTGAAAGATAAAGAAGAAAAGGTATATAGTGCTGCCAGAATATGTTTTTTTGATGGAAAATATTTTCTCAAAGGTATGAAGTGTGAGCATATGTGTTTTGCTATAATTCCAAAAGATAGTAAAGAAGAAGTAGGGGAGGTGTTTGCAAAAGTTGCAGATATGTAGGGAGTGTTTCATGATATTTTATAAGATAATGTTCCTAATAGATTTCTCCCAATGAGGAAGATCATTCACCAGATGGATTTGGTTCCAAGAGCCAATTTTCCAAACAAGGTAGTGCACATAATGACACTAGTAGAAAGTGAAGCTCGTTGAACAAACAAGTTCATCAGTTGTTGCAGAAGGGGTTGATTTGAGAGATTTTGAGTCCATGTGTTGTACAAGCCATATTAGCACCAAAGAGGAATTGAGAATGGAGGATGTACACAGATTCTCATGCTATCAACAAGATCACAATCAAGTATAGATTTCCATTGTCAAGGATGGATGATATTATGGATTGTTTGAGTGGAGCTAAGTATTTTACAAAGATAGATCTAAAGAACGGATACCACCATATTCATATCAGGGAAGGTGATGAGTGGAAGACTGCTTTCAAGACAAAAGGACTGTACAAGTGGTTATTCATCCCTTTTGGCCTAACCAATGCACCAAGCACTTTCATGAGGCTCATGAATGAGGTACTGAAGGAGTTTTTGGGTAAGTTTTTCATTGTTTACCTAGATGATATTTTAATCTTTAGTAACACATTAGAGGAGCACTTGATCCATATTTGCAAGGTGTTTGATAAGTTGAGGGAAGAAAAGTTGTTGATAAACTTGAAGAAGTGTAATTTTGTAAAGAAGGAGTTGATGTACCTAGGATTTCTAGTCTCAGTAGAAGGTTTGAAAATGGACCTAAAGAAAGTGAAGGCTATCATTGAATGGCCTACTCCAAGTAGTGTGAAAAAGGTAAAGATCTTTTCATGGACTAGCTAGTTTTTACATAAAGTTCATAAGAGGATTTAAAGGTATTTTTGGACCGTTGACTAAAATAATAAGAGGAGATAGGAAGGAATTTAAGTGGACTATAGGAGAAAATAAGAGTTTTAATCTATTGAAATAAAAAGTTGCTAAGAAACCTATTTTAACACTTCCTAATTTTAACAAGGTGTTTCAAGTAGATTGTGATGCTAGTGGTATTGCAATAGTAGCTATTATGAGCCAAGAAGGTAGATAGATCTATTGCTTATTTTAGTGAGAAGTTGAATGATGCAAAAAGAAAATATTATGCTTATGATCAGGAATTTTATGCTATAGTTCAAGCATTAAAGAAGTGGAGACACCATCTTCTATCTAAGGAGTTTGTTTTATATACTAATCATCAAGATTTGCAATATTTGAATAGTCAAGGAAAATTGAATCAAAGGCATTTGAAGTGGGCTGAGTTTTTGTAGAGTTATACATTTTTTTGAAACACAAGAGTGGGAAGTCTAACAAAGTTGTAGATGCTCTTAGTAGAAGACAACTTTTGCTGACAGAAATGCTGATAGAGGTGGTTAGGTTCAAGGAACTCAGTACTTTGTATCCAAATGATCCTAATTTTGGTGAAGTGTGGAAGGCTTGTATAGAACCTATTACACTTGAAAAGACAAAGTGGTTAGATTTCATGATCTAGGATAGTATGTTGTTCAAAGGAAGCCAGCTGTGCATTCCCAAAAGTTCAATGAGAGAGAATCTCATTAAGTCAAAGCATAGTGGAGGATTGGTTGGACATTTTGACAAAGATAAAATCATAGCTTTGGTTGCTAATAATTATTACTAGCCATAATTACAACAAGATGTGAAGAAGTTTGTACAAAATTGTAGAGTAGGTTAGATGGTGGAAGGAGTAATATAGGGTTGTATCAGCCATTACCTATACCAGAGAAGCCGTGGGAGGAAGTCAGCATGGATTTTGTTCTTAGATTACTAAAGACACAGTGAGGGCATGATTCTATTTTTGTGGTGGTTGATAGGTTTTCAAAGATGGAGCATTTTATTCCTTGCAAGAAAATTAGTGATGTTGTTCATGTGGCAGAGTTGTTTTCCAGAGAAGTGGTGAGACTACATGGTTTGCCAAAGAGTATAGTTTCAAATTGAGATACCAAATTTGTTGGGTATTTCTGGTGTACATTATGGAAGAAGTTAAAGACAGATTTTAAGTTCAATTCATCACATCATCCACAGACTAATGGATAGACAGAAGCTGTGAATCATAGTTTGGGAAACTTGCTAAGATGTTTGGTTGGAGACAAGCCAAAAGGATGGGATATGATTTTACCGCAAGCAAAATTTGCATATATAATAATTCTATCAACAAAAGTACTGATAAATCACCATTCTAGACTGTATATGGGAGTAGTCCTAGAAATTCTTATGAATTGAGGTAGTTGGATAAAGGAGAGATAAGTAGTGCTGAAGCAAAAGAATTTGTTGAATATTTGAAGAACATCCATGAGGAGGTAAGAAAGAACATCATAAAGATAAATACATAGTATAAGGCTAAGGTAGGAGTGAAAAGGAGGTATAAGGAATTTCAGATTGGAGATGAAGTCATGGTTCATTTAAGAAATGAGCATTTTCCAATGGGTACATATAATAAGTTAAAGATGAAGAAGTTTGGACCATCCAGGATAGTGAAAAGGCATGATTCTGAAAATGCTTATGAAGTGGAGTTGCTTGTTGAATTGAATATTTCACCATTATTTAATATTTCTAATTTGATAGAGTATTATGAAGGAGGTGATGGGGATGAAGTCATAGAAGCATAGTGAAGTATTCTAGTAGCTTGTTTGGCTACAAAGGAGATTGAGGAGATATTGGATAGTCATGTAGGCAAAAGTACAAGGAAAAAAACTTATGAGGAATACATAGTCAAATGGAAAGGGAGGCTAGTAGAGAATTCATCATGGCTAGCAAGGGAGGAGGTTAACCATCTTGATTTTCCTCTGAACACCTTAGACATGATGGAGTCCCTTCTCAAATTACAGTAGGTGTCTGATGCAAGAGCATCCTAGGTGTGAGAGCAATCATGCATCACCCAAAAATATTTTATTTTTTAGTATTTTCTATTTTAATAAGGACTAGTTGATAGGGTGGTTACTATTTATGAGAACTTGTTATTTTTAGTAAGTTTCTCATACGAGCTCAGAATGTTCTCATTTTGTACATGAAGGTTCATTTTGGAATTGTAAGCCTACCATAAAAATCTTATTGCTCCAGCTTAAGTACCAAAGAAGTTATTGTAGATTTTCAGTGGAAAATTTTGTAGAAAATTCTCTAGGCTCATTATTGGAGGCCTTAGAGTCCTCGGATGAGGTCCCAAAACTTGACAAAAGGGCACTTGTCTCATTCTAAGCCTGTAGATCATGAGCTGGTATTTATGAAAAGTGGTCATAATAGCCAATTGGAGCAATGGTTTAAGAGTTGTGGCCTTTAGAAGTTGGGCTACCAAAATTTCTAAAATAATTTATCAAAGATATATTTAGCCAACTCTACATGTATTGTTAGGTCTATCGACCCTAGGTATTAAGTTTGAGCATCTAGAACCTTCCTAGGCAACATAAAAATTGCCTATTTAAGAAAGGCTCGAACATTGTCTAAGATAGCTCTGGATGGTAGTCACAACATACTCTTGCAGATTACTATAATGAAGGCACCCATGTGGGTTAGCATATTGTACTTGTGAATTCTATAATTTTGCATTTGCAGTGCAAATAAGAAATCCATATTTTTTTCTTGCATTCGTTGTTGTTTCTTTATTTATGTTATGTGTTTTTGGTATTAAGGGGAACACCCTTCATCAATTAGAATCTTCACTTCCATAATCGTTCTTACCTCTTCCCTCAACCTTATGAGTACATAGTCTTCATCCTTCTCCACCGTATCATTCTCATTCACATAGATTAAATATGATTGATATGAGCTCATCTAGGATAGAATGGTGTGAGACCTCACCCTGACCTGTCATAGCATAGATTTTTTATTTCATTTTGATATTTGAGACTTTGATATTTTGATAGCTATTCGAGACTTAGATGGATAGTGGATTGTTTTATCTATTGATTTTGAAACTGCAATAATATTTTTCATCATGATATGCACTAGGAACTTGTTATTGTGTATGAGATGATCGAACACATATGGATGTAGTCTTATGACATGGTACTATTAGATTTTGATGTGATGTGAAATGTTAATTTGATTATGATGATTTATGATGGTAGATAAATTTTAATTTGATTATGATGCTTTATGAGATGAATGATTATGATATGTAGATAAATGTAATTTGATAATGATGACTTATGATATGCGGAATTTGATTTTTAACATTTCAAATGGAATAATTGAAATGACTAGGAAAGGAAAATTTATTTGAATTATGTTAATGTGGATTTCATAAAATTTGAATTATGCATTTATGATATACATGTTATATGATCTCCTTGGAGTACTGATGCTCAAGTTTGATGTTTAGGAAAGTGGAACCAAGGAATTTCTCAGGGGAAACAAGTTATGAACCTATGTGAATACTGTTTAACCAAGGCAAATCTTTGGAAGATTCAAAAGCCTCGTTGTGAAAGAATTTTGTTTGTAATGTAAGTTTTCTTGTATGAGGAAATGTTTAATCATAATTTAGATGCATTAAGGACATGTCATGGTGAAGTGAATGAATTTTAATGTGTGTCACTTGACACTTATAATTGTCTATGTATTGATGACATGCCACCTAGAGTATTGGTTACTTAATCTAAGTCATTTCCTTTTCCTCCAATTAATGTTTAAGTACACCCACTTGGGAAAGAGTATTAGGATGGGTCACCATCATGTTGATTTTCGAATTCAAACTTGTCAATATTTTTAGAGGACCCAAATGGGATCCTAAAGTGTCATTTTATTGAAAATAGGCCACCCTAATGGTAGTGTAACATGTTAGGGGCCTAAATTCAACCATTTTAGTGATTAGACAACTTAGGAGACCCCTTAAACAATGCACTCTTGAACCAATTCAAAATTTTGGGGTTTCCCATGAGAGTATCCTCACACCTCCACTTGGTCAATTGATGTTCCTACTAAAAAAAGGTGGATAGAGAGTCCTTTTAGAGGAGTGGTGACAAATTAGTGATTGTTCACCCACTCTCTAACTTTAGAGACAGTTAGGTTTTAAAGGGAGATTAAGGGAGCTCTACTACAACTATCATTACCCTAGCTTGGACCAAGGTTGGTGTTTTCTAACTATGCTCATTTTATTTCTTTCTTTCCTTGAGTATGGCAAAGTAAACCTGCAAGTATGGAGGATATGTAAATGGAGCATGCATTTTGTTGTGAGTCTTGCATTGAGGATTTGGCATTGTGTTTTTTTTTTGTTGAATGTGTGTGTTGAATGTGTTCATGGGTGTGAAGTCTTCACTCATCCCTGGGAGGGAAGAGAAGCCTTAGGTGAAGGGATTAGTCGGGCTCAACATTATAGTTGAGAGAGATACCTCATGATGAGGGATTTGATTTATTTAATGGAGTATGGGCTCCATTGAAGCCATATACCTTTGTTATTTTGTGAGACATAAGGAATTTTTTGTGAATAAGGAGGAGATGTTTATGATGGCCTTGAGAGGAAAAATGTAATGGCAATATGATGTTTATGTTTGGTTATGGCATCTCCTCTTTAAAGAGCCCACCTTCACCCAATGTGAAATCGTTCTAATGGAGAATCAATGTGCAAGCCATGGGAGGGGTTTTTTTGTGTTATGTGTTGTGCTTCATGAAACATATGTGTAATCCCATTTGGATCTTGTTTCCCCTACTCGGTGGGTGGCTTCAAAGAAGCCTAGGTTGGGAGGTGAGCCTCCATGGTTCCTATTTTGTGTGGTATGTGCAGGTTTGTGAAGATGCATACTATGAAGGCATTAGGATTTCACCCTTGATGAAGTGGAAAAGATTTAAGAGTGTAAAGAGAGATTAATGTTTATGTCATATTAAATGTGTTGTGATTCTAAGTCTCCATTGTTATTTCAATATGATGTAAAATGAAAATTTCAAGTTATTATATACTAATGAAAGGAGTAAGGATATTATTGAGAAGTTATATATATTTTTACTTGCAAGACATATTAAATGTAAGATTTGATGTACTAGGAGGAAACTATGTATGAGATCTTTCTTCTCATTTTGATATGATTGGAAGACATATGTCATAAATGTTTTGTGGAAGAAAATTATGTGTATAGTTGCTGAATTCAAAAACCATAGTTGTTGCTTTGCAAATTTATATGCACTCAATAAGATAGAAGAAAATTATTATGTAGAAAAGCTCTTTGCACATGTATGATTATTATTTACCTTGGATTTCAAGTTCAAACAAAATCCTAGTAGATAACACCATCCTCATCATCCAAAATGTACACTAAAATACTATGGTAAAGATAAGAGAAAATTTGTTTGAGAAAAATATGTTGCAGGTGTCTATTTTTACTCCTCTGGAAAATGTATGAGGAAGACCAAAATATGAAGATTTCTATTATAGTTAAATATTTTATTCATAAAGAATATACTTGTATACTTGAGCATAAATTAATTAATTAACCCATGTCTTGGTTATAGGATGGGATTCAACAAAAAAAAAAATGTCAAATCATGTGGTGGAAGCCTAGGGACCCACCCCTAAACTTGATAGGATCTAGAGAGCATTTCCTTAAATAAATAAATAAGAATTTTATATATATATATATATATATATATATATATATATATATATACTTATGACAAAAAGAATAATGCTTTGAATCAAACCAAAAAAGGGAAAATAAATATATAATTCAAATGCTTATTCCAAGACACCCATACCTATTCCTAAGTGTCTAATCCAAGAAAGACTATTTTTTTTAAAACATCATGGGGCAGGGGTGGGGGTGGGGGGTGGGGAGGACCACTAGGAATCCACACTCCCTTTCTCCCACCCTGGACACAAGAAAAAAAGACATTTTAAGGTGACCACTGACTTGTGATTCAGACCAAAGTCAAAATGCCCTTTTCTAGGTGCCCATCTTGGGAGGATGAAAAGGGTTGTTTTGTTTTAACCTTGCGCTAAATAAATTAACCTTAAAATTTCCCCATTTTTGGTGCTAGAGGTGGTTTGGGAGATGGACCAAGGGTTGACATTTGTCAGCAAACATTACTTGGGTTCCCCACCTTTTGTTTTGGGTTAATGGCCACTTGGGGGGGGGATTTCCTTTGTAATTTTCTTTTAAAAAAATTTGACCATACATATTTGTAGGATCTTAGGTACCTTGAAAATGGAGCTTGTTCTGGTGGGACAAGTAAAATTAATGCCTGGATTTAGAAGGGGAAGAGTTTATGTCCTGATGAAGGGTAAATGAAGTCTTAGGTGGGATGGTTATAGAGTCTTAAGTGTTTATATTACGGGTAAAGGTTAGAATATAGAAGTTGGCTGATAATGAAATTAGGGAATTTATTGATAGTGAACTAAGCAAGTAAATTTAGCATGAGGGAAATTTTCAAGGAATAATTAGTAGTGTATTTCATTACTAGGATTGTTAAAAATTATAAAGAAATTAGGTTATAGATTAATTATCTTGTAGAAATAAACATTGGATTAGAATAGTATAGAAATTGTAAAGTAACAGTTGTATTCATATAGGAAGTAAAGAAAGGTTAAGAATTATAATGACAATCATTAAAGTAGTATTAAAAGAAAACATAAGAGATGGGAAGTTAGGCAAGAAAAGGTAATTAAGTCTATTATGGGTACGTAGTGTCTTCCTATATGATTTAATAATTATGAGTTTTTTTAAAGTATGTTTACATTAATTATTTGATTTGTTTGTTATTTTAAATATAGAGAATTTGAATCTAATAGATGGAAGTGAAATTAAGAGTTAATTTAACTAATAAAATATGTTGTTAATGGGGTGATTAAAGATGCATTATATTAAGGGGAGTTATGGTTTTAAAATAATAATAATAATTAGCTTTGAATACTAATAGTAATAATAATAATGATAATAATGTTAATGAAGTTCTAAATTAAGTTATGGTTAGTACTAAGTTAAGTCCTATTTTTAAAAAAAAAATTAAGTATGAAATATAGTTAACACAATGCGAAATCTAAACCTTTGAATATAATTAGTAAGAAATGATAAAATTGGTAGTGGGTAATAATTGATTAAGTTCATAAATATAGGTTGAGTAGGAGTCAACTAGTTATGAAGTAATGAAAGGATGTTTAGACTCCTGTATTCCTAGTTGGTTATGATGCTAGAAATGATTAAAAATTAACATAATAATTGAAAGGGGTGAGAAATGGGAAAAGGTATGTATGTGATGGGGTGGTTTGTATTTAAATGTTTAGGACAATCACCAAAAATTTCAATATTCACAAACCCTAGAAACAATGTAACTACATTGAGATGAGAAATTGAATTTCACTTGCTTATATGAGATTTCTTAATTGGAGTATAGAAGGTGAAAGGACTATATCCATAACACCCTTATAACTTAGTATTGCAATCAATGTTAAGCTATTAGGAGACCCTTCATAGGAAACTTGAAATCTAGGTTTCGAATGAAATAGATGTCGTTTCATCAACTAGCTTTACCATATCCAAATTTAGTGGAATTACACATTGGCAAGACACTTTTCAATAGAACATAGATCTATACATAAAATTTAAAGTACTTTTTCAAAAATAAAAAATAAAAATTGGTTATGTTTTTATCTCGTAAATTTAGGGCATGACAAATGGGTGAGTTGATTTGATTATTTGACAAATTTTATTTTGTTCCATCTTAAAATGAAATCACCCATAATTTTATATCATTTATCTCTCTCCCTTTAGTGGTATTATGGATTGTGGATGGATTTGTGCTCAATTGGCTTTTTCTCCTATTTATTCCCACTTCTTCAATTTTTATAAGTGTAATTTTTGAGACATCAAGGTTACCCATTCTTGGGATAACCTTGGAATAGGTCAGTTAAAGTTAACCTATTATAGAATATTATGACCTAGGTTGACCTATTATTTGGGGACTTTGACTCCTAGAGCCAATTTTGTCTTGCGGTTTCAAATTTGAGAACCGAGTGACCCTGTCAACTTGCTTTTTTTTCGCACCCAAAAAATAGTATAAAAAGAAGCTTTGGAGACTCATTTATATATACACAAGCCATCCAAGGACATATATCATCTACTAAAAATTCATAAGACATTCATTACTTATGCAAGGACACTCAAGCTAGTAGATTTTTTCAAGCATCCATTCAAGATTCAAGAATCCTTTGTGAGAAATTCCTCTTCAAGATAAAGCATTTTGTTGGCCATCAAGGGAGGAGATATACATATATAATTCATCATCTTCTTCTTTGATGAACATTTACATCCATGGCTCCATGATTCAATTTTTGTAGATCCATCATATTTGTGGAAATTTCTGGCATCCATCATTGCAAATTTAACATCTACAAAACAAGCATTATAAAATTCTTATTGATAATGGCTTCATAGAGAAAGGAAGATATTTAAAGTTTTCTTTATTCCTATCATGCTTTATGTTTCATTTTATTTTAATGTTTATTCCTCAGTGTAGGGCTTGACCAAGGGAATCCCTTCCCTGACAAATATGACCAATTTTTTTTGTGCACAGGAGTAGGATATCTAAATTGTCATTATAAATCAAAAAACTATTTGTTGAGAAATTTTGGAAGGACTTGGGTAAATTTTTCTATTTTTCCTTGGGAATATGTTTGTAATCCTATAAAGCATTTAGACACTTTCTTAACACATTCTTGGAGATCTAGGAAAAATAGGGTTTTAGGGGTTTTCTATCCCAATTACATATCTATAGTCAGAATTACAATTATAGTTTTAGATCCACAATCTTTGGAGTAAAAATGCATCTTCTCTTGCACATTTTAAGGTAATTTCATCATCCTTTATTTTGTCTCTTAAAAAAGATGTATTTTTATATTTTAGTTGGTTTGATTGCATGCATTTAGTACCTAGATCTATCCTACTCTTGTCTTTAAATTATCAAGTAGTTCATTTTCACATCCACGTTGCATATTTTAATGTTAATAAATATTGCATGAAAGGGGACTTTCCTTTGTACTTCCTATAATAATTAGGAAATGCTAAGAGGGGATGAATCAATATTGAAACACATTTACACCAACTTTATATTCCAAATTTGGATCATATGCATCCACAAATAATTAACCTAAAAAGTAAAGCACACAACTATAAGAAACTCATAACACTATATTTTTTTAAAGGAAATATTGGCCATGGGAAAACCCTATTGGGGATGGTAACCACAACAATGTACTGATCTAAAATTTATCTATTGGGATTTCAGACCCTATTAGGAGTCATTACATGCATTTAGTACATTGGTCCTTATGAGAGGGTTGGACCTTGTTAGAGGTTTCAACCCTGTTTGGAGTTGTATTATCGTGGGAGCTCACTACTCTACAAAGATATTAGATCTAGATACAAAAAGTAATAAATACAATACTAGAATGATTGTATTGATATATGCAATATCTTATAAGTCTTTTGAATATCTTGCATATGATTTTATATAACAACAACTCACATCTAACCATGAAAACAATATCATAGTATCATCAATAAAACTCACATTTGAATGCACATCACAATACCACTCTTCAAATGACTAAATTTTCCTCTTTATATACATTTTCAATTATATTTTCTAGTTGGCCTTAATCATTAAACGTGTAATATTCCTCCAAAAAAAATTATAAAAACTTTCTAACTAAGGGTTAACATCTAGGATGTCATCTCTATATTGTCATGGGATTGAATTAAGGGGGGAAATGAATCCACTACCCTAAGCATAGATGAAGGATGGACCAAGATTTACCTCCTAATATAGGTCTGATTTAACATAAGATAAAGTATAAATTTTAAACCTAATGCAAAAGGGTAAATTGTTTGGAATTACTTCTCCCTCACCTCCACAAAAAGAGGTTATTTATGTAGATGTAATGTAAAGTTAAAATATAGAAGAATAGAAATATGTATTAAAGAAAAGAAGTAAAGATAACTCACCTTGAAAATATCCAAACCCATAAATGGGGCATCAAAACATGTCAGAAACTATTAGGATTCAAGTTCCAAACATGTAACAATAGAATTTGTGAAACCTAGAAATCTTTAGGCTAGTGATCAGGATCAATCTAGAGGATTGGGGTTGAATTCAAGGATCAGGGTTAATATGGAGAAGGATCAAATTCACACAATGTCCTTGATTTGTAGTTTCTGATTGTGAAACAAATTTGAATCTTTGGAGTTCTGCAAAAAGTGTGTTTGAATATGCACTTTGTTCTATCTTCCAGAATTTCTAACCTACAATAAAGAAGGTTTTTTTTTGTTGATGAGGGGTTTTCCTTATTCAAACCCTAGTTTGGGAATTAGCCTTAAAATGAGATAACAGATATAGAATTCTAACAAGTAGTAGAAATAGATCTAACATGAAGCAATGCAAATGTATGAATATTCTCTTGAATTCTAGAATGTAATCAAGTATGTTGATGCAATAGCCTTCACTCAATTTTAAAAACCATACTAAAGTAAATCAAAGTAAACTGAAACCTTCATGAATGAATGCACTTGAAATTTTCCTTAAGAATGAGTTTGGATCTTGGATAAATGAATGTAGAAGATACAACAAAGAAATCCAAATGTATGAAGAAATTTATTGAATGTTGAAAGTGTTAGATCTTAAATAGACTCCTTCAATTTCTTGAATGCTTGAATACTTGATCTTTAATGGAAAATTTTCTTGAATGCTTCAATAATGCTTGAGTGTGTAATGATAGATAGGTGGATTGATTCCTTGTGTGTTTGATGGTTGGATTCAAAATGAAGATAATGGATGTCCTTATAAAGGGCTGAAAATAAACTTTCTCTTGTCAGACAATCAAACACAAAATTAATGCCTCAGATCAACGTCCACATAGGCCTCAAGAAGGGGACCCAAAGATTGATCTATATCAAGCATTTACTAAATCATCAATGGTGAATGACATCCCTAACTTCTAGGTTTAGATATCTTGAGGATTCCCTTTTGGTCCCATAACAAGTCTCTGTATCAGGAAATCAGAAGAACATCTTAAGAAAAAACAGTTTTAATGCAAAAAAAAAAAAAAAGCTTTTGAGTGATTGGAGGAAGGGGAGGAGGACCTGATTGGATAGGTCCTACCTCAAGATTTGTGCCAAGTAGGATCTATTAGGTCCTATCTCAATTATCTCTAGGATGGATGAGAAGAGATAAGAGGAAAAGGGGTCAATTAAATGGGTTTTAAACTATCATTAAATTGAATTACTTCCTATTTAAGATGATACATTTAGCAACCAATTTAGTGAGAGTATGGGTCAACTCAAACTCATAGTAAAGTAGATAAGGAATGGTCTAGTGAACCATAATGAGATAGAACATAACTAGTCCAAGGGAATGAGACCTCAAGACAAAGGCATTTAACTCCACATCCATCCAAAAGGGTACAAAAGACAAGGAAAAATAAAAAACCCAAAAATAAAAAGGCACAAAAAAGGGGTTAGTACTAAAACAAACACAAATCAACCAGCAAAGAGGCCTCAGTCAAAAACATCTTTCCCACTAATATCATATTTAGAATGCTATTAAAAGGGTATAAGTGATGACATAAGAAATGCAAGAGCAACATCATTAATAACATATCTACATGATTTATTTTCACTACGATGTGCATGAGAGAGAGAGAGAGAGAGAGAGAGAGAGAGAGAGAGAGAGAGAGAGAGAGAGAGAGAGAGAGAGAGAGAGAGAGAGAGAGAGAAGTGATTATCTCACCCAGTAAGGTGGCCACCCTATTGTCAACCAAAGGAAGAGCCTCTTACAAATCATGGTATTGAATTATCTAATGGGGTGGTAACTATTGAAAACAATTCTTCAAATTGTATGTTGCCATTGATGTTACACAAATGTCAATATTAATCAAGCAATGAAGAACTTGTAGTATTAACCAAGTATATTCAATGTTGACCAAGCAGTTGGGCAATGAAGGGCATTCAATGTTAATTGAGCAATCAAGAAATAAATGGTATCTAGTTTGTAGTGTTAATCGAGTGGTCAGGCATCAAAGCACTTCCAGTGTTAGCTGAGTGATCAATCTTAGTATTGACCAAGTGACAACAAAACCCACTTGTCTAATAATTGATTAATTAAGGCTAGCTATTTAGATGTTTAATTTTTATTTGAAAGGGTATTCAAGATGACTTGTCAAATCTTATGATATATAAGAAAGGTCAAGTAGTAAAGATAAGATGTGCAAGTGGAAATAGAAGAATAAGATGGAGACGTGATCAAAGGAAGAGGCAAAGCAAGAAAGTGTAGGAGATAAGATGCAAAGAATATTATGATTAGTAAGGATCCAGAGGTCAAGCCAAAATAGAGATCTAAATATGCAAAGGAAGTTGCTTCATAAATAAGGTCAAATTACTATTACTTTCTAACCATTGTAGCAATGAAGAAATCTCTTAATAGAGTTGACTTAATAGTCAGATTGCAAATCCTCTAGCAAGGTGAAATTTCAAGACTGAAGTTTTTGAATACCTCTAACCAGACCACTCCTAATAGGGTGAACTAAATCATCTAACAAGTTCATACTTAACATTGTGTATTGTAACTTTTAACAGGGTTGTCTCCTAACATGGCTCACTTCAGAAGAGTGAAAAATATTGTAACTAGTTGTATGGTGGTTTTTCTAAATTGGGTTTCCACTTTAAATCTTGGTGTCATATGTGTTTATGTGATTTTATTTATGCTTTGTTTTTCTACAACTAAGTTACTAAAGGTTAAATAGATTAATATTCATAAGATTTATTTGTTAACCAAATTACATCAAGTAATTAGTTTTAACCAAGTTGGACAAAGAATTGCACTATCACTGAAAAGTTTGATTTGACATCTAGGGATAGGAAAAAAAATTGTGATAACTAATTCACCCTCCCTTCTCAGTTACTCTCTTCATTTACAAGAATTGGTATTAGAGAATTTGGTGCTTGCAGGAAAGGTTTCAAAGACCTAATCTAAAGATCAAGACATCATACAGAAGGGACATTCCCAAGCTTAATAGTGAAAATATTTCAGCATGGTAGGAATTGATGATGCTACACCTTTCAAACATTGGAGATACTAGTATATTCTACTTGAAAAACAAATGTGTCACCACCTAAACCTATGACTATGGAATAGATGAAAAAGGCAAAGGATCACAATATAATGATGACTGATATAGCTTCCTCTCTCAACTATCCTAAATTTGATGAGGTTAAAGATTGTCCTACTACATTTGAAATATGGAAAAAACTACAAAAAGTCTATGGAGATAATAAAAATGTGCAAAGAGACAAGGCAAAAAGTTTAAGAGGCAAGTTTGATTGAATGAAAATGAAAGAAGGTGAAAACATTGTCCAATACAATGAAAGAATCAAAGAAAGTATGAGTGCAATCAGAATTGTAGGAGGAAAAATAATTGATGAAATAGTGGTCAACAAGGCACTAAGAAATCTTCTTCTTATTTATGAAATTAGAGTTTTAGCAATTCAAGAGATGAGATGCAATTTTAAAAATAATATAAGCTTGGATGCACTTGTGGAAAGATTGACTACTTTTGAATTGAACAACTTTGATAACTATGCTCCTAATCTTGGAAACTTTGAATCTACATTCAAAGCCAAACTAACTCTTTGTAGAAAAGGAGGAAACTTAAAAGGAAAATAGTTTGATAGTGAAGATGAATATGAAATAGATGAAGACCTTGAAGTCATTGAACCCCTACCTGCAAAAAGAGTATCAAAAGGGAAAGGAAAATTCAGAGGCAAAATTCCATTGATTTGTTTCTCTTGTGAAGAGGTTGGTCATATTGTTGCAAGATTTCCAAACAAAGAAGATAAATATAAGAAAAGAAAAAACAAGTTCAAAGGCAAGAAAGACTTAAAGAACTAAAAGGAATACAAAGACAAAGGTAATAAATCTGGTTACATTGCTAAAGATTCAGATAGTGATGATAATGAAGAAGAAATGGTTTATATTGTTGTTAATGATGAGTTTGATGATGAGGAAAATGAAAAAATGGAACTTATTTCTCATGTTATTAAAAATGATACATGGATCATAGATAGTGATTATTATCATCAAATGACTAATGACAAAACTAAGTTTGAGCATTTAGAACACTATGATGGTAGAAGTGTTAGGTTTGGAAATAGTGAACCATGTTATGTAAAAGGAAAAGGATTAATAGCATTAACTGAAGGAATCAAATGTGAAAATGCCTACTAGGTTGAAGGTTTAAGACATAATCTACTCAATGTGGCACGGCTAAACAATATAGGATACAAGGTAAAATTCAAGAATGGCAAGGCTAAACTATTGGATGGTAAAGGAAACCTAGTTGGGATTAGGAATCAAACAAAAGGAAATTTGTTTTACCTAGTCCTCACTAAAAGTACATATTTATTGGCCAAAATAGACGAAAGTTGGCTATGGAATAAAAACATGTGTCATGTTAACTTTGATAATTTGGTTACCACAGGCAAGAACAAAAGAGTAAGAGGCATACCAAATCCGAAGAAACTTGAGATGGGCATGTGTAATCAATGTCAAATTGGAGAGATGAGTAAAAGAAGTTTCAAAAGGAAGTATTTCAATTATGAAGAAGTTTTGGAGCTAGTTCATACAAATCTTTATGGACCAATAGGTATAGGAAGATACTATGGAAACATATACTTCATTCCATTTGTTGATGACTATTTGAGGATGATAATTGTAATGTTCTTAAAAGATAAATCTAATACTTTTCAAAAGTTCAAATGGTATTTGTCTAGAGTTGAGAAGGAAATAGGGAAGAATCTGATATGCATGAGATTAGATGGAAGAGGTGAATTCATCTCAAATAAATTCAACAAGTTCTATAGTGAAAGAGGAATCAAAAGATAGGTATCAACACATAGAACACCAGACAAAAATGACATAGTAGAAAGAAGGCATAGATCCCTTATGGAGTATGAAAGAACACTAATGATTAGGAAGAATATTGTACCAAAATATTGGAGAGAAGCAATTAGCATAACAGTTCATACACTAAACTGAGGTCAACTAAACAAAGGTATAAACAAAACACCCTATGAATTATGGTATGGGTACAAGCCTAATGTTTTTTATCTCAGAGTATTTTGAAGCAAATGCTAAATCTTGAAAGATGTAAGGAAAGGAAAATTTGGTGCAAAACCTAATGAAGGTATATTCCTAGGTTATTCAAATAAAATTAAGGCATACAAATGTTTGAATCTTACTACTCATAAAGTCATAGAATGTCCACATGTGAAGATTGCTGAGTTTGCAAAAATAAATGAAGAACAGAGTAGGAAGGAGCCTGAAGACTATAGAAAATATGTTTAATATGAAGAGGAACCTAATACTTCACCAAAATTAGTTGGAGTTGAGTGACAGTAAAATGAATCTATCGAGTCGCATGCAGTGAAACCCAAGTTACAATCAAATCAGCCAGAGGAACCTAAGTTATAGTCAGGTAGAGGTGTAGTGCCTCTCCCATTTGACTTTTGTAAGTCATCCTGATGGATGCAACCTTGATGATATTTTTTTGTGATGGGATCATGATTGTGACCCTGAGTGGCCTACACCGTTGAGGTGTTTGGGTTTATGTTTCTATATCAGTTGCTTTGTTTATGCTTTTGACTGATCTTTGAGATTATGATGTGATTTTTGGTTCACTAAGGTTTGTGCCAGTGGTTACCAAGATCGATGTGGTATCATAAGGTTGTTCTTTGATTACCCTGAGATGTGTGCAGAGATTTGCACCATGTTCTATTAGCATGCTACACGGGACTAGGTCCCTATAGCAGTGGTTACTCATGTTTATGATTGTGTTTGCTTATGTGTTTTAAGTACCTTTTTGATGCAGAGTAAACAATCATTATTAAATTCTTTAGTAACCAGAGTGGATTGTTCATTGTGGGATTATTTGGTTATGTCCTGTGGACATTTACCTTGTTATATTTCTGATTAGAGAGATATTTGTTATTCATGTTATGTTTACATTTGAGAGGACCCGAGGGTTAGATGTTACATCTTGATTCTAGTATCATAGATTTTAGACTACTATGCTATTCAGTAAATCATATTGCATTATGATGCCATTTTGAGATGACAGTGTGTTTTATGATGATATCTAGTTATCTGGTATTTGGACATACCGATTTTGTTATGTGATGGATTTAATGCTATGGTTATTTACTTCATTCCTTCGTTGTTATGCTTTATGCGAACGTGAGTGATGTAAATAGATTATTTTAATATAATTAAATAAATGGTTAAATTAGGTGATTTAATGCATTTATTTCTTCAGCTATGTTATTATATGCAATTGCACTTGATACTATTGTTTAGTGTGCAGGATTATATCCCTGGCAGTGGCACATGGAGTTAGTGATTCAGCCATTCATATTTTACCAATGTCATCCTTATATGGTCGACGTATCCTTTATTAAAATGTTTAAATTAAACCTTTTAGTGATTATTAAATCCGAGATCATTTGCATTATGTGATTAGATCGGTAAGCGTCTCTGTGCATTTAGAGGTTCGTATTGTCGCGAAAAGTTACTAAGGAGGTTTATGTGTTTTTGGGTTTTCGATCTTTTTAATTGATTTATTTTAGTTTTTGGCAGCTTTGCCATAGATGAATTCCTATTTATAGGAATAGCCTATTTTTGTTTGGGTCGATTCGAGTTTTAACTACATTGGCTAGTTATTTTCCCTAATCAATTATTCACTCGAAAAGTGAATAAGTATCCAAAGAGGAATTTAATTCCTCACTTCTCACTTTCAAATTGGAAAGTTGGAGAGTAAAACCCAAAATCCTCTTCATGAGGATTTACTGTTTTGTTCGTTGTGGGAGCTACGGGCGTGGGATCGTGACGAGGTTGGGCTCGTTGGATCCAGCTCGGGGAAACTTTGGACTGCCGCAATTTTAAGCTACTTCTGCGGGCTATTTATTTTATGGTTCACATTTCCATTTTTCGCTTTTGGCTGTGAGGTAGGGCTTTCCCATTTTATTATTTTTGCTTTGTTTCTGCTTCTATTTTTGGTAGTTGTTTGGTTGGAGGCTGAGAACTAGTGTTCCCCTCCATTTTTTGTATGCTAGTTCTACCCGGTTGGGCAGGTATGAACATTTCTCTATTTTTCAACATGAGGATTTGGAGTTTTGCACCATTATGTTGGCCGTTTTTGCATACAGTGTCCGATTTCATTTATTTTTTGATTTTTGGAGTTTTTGAACCCAAAGGCCAAATGGGTTTTAATTTTGAAGATTTCCAAAATTTTGGAGTTTTTACCTCGTTTTGTGTGCCACCCTATTTTCTAGAGTTTTCTTGGCACAATGTGGGTCATGGACCTGGATGATCTGTTTGGATATCAGTCAGACCACTATTGCACCTTTTGTTGCATTAGGATGCGTGTTGCACCCGTACTCCCGACTTTGTGTTCGGTTGAGTGATTTGTTACCTGTTATGTTTTCTTTTGGACCTTTACTTTTGTTTCGTGAACACTAGGATTCGTGTAGAATCCATACTCTCGGATTGAGGCCGGTTGAATGAGTTCATGATGTTTGGTCTTATTACATCATTGGAATTCATGTAGAATCCATACTCTCGGATTGAGGCCAGTTGAGTGATTTCATGGTGTATGATTTTATTGGCTTTGGGATTTGTGTAGAATCTTTCCTTCCCATGTTGCTTTCAATTAGGTGTTTTCTTTACATTGTGTTCTCATTCCTGTCCTTGTGTAATGATCTTCATGATGGTGGTGTGCCACACATGAGTACATGCACGTATATTTGTTGGGTGACTTGCGAGGCCCAATCTTTCGTGGATTTGTCAGAAGTTATGATCATTGGGGTTGGGATGGAAGTATGCATGCCCATGGGCACTTGTTGTAGGATGAGCATGGGTAGGGTAGGGTAGCATCTAGAGGGGGCTTCTATCTTCTAGCTCGGTGTTCATGGCCCAGTGGTTGACGAAGGATAAGAAGTTTTAAGCAAGTGATAACTAAATAAAATGTGTGATTGTTAATAAAACTTAAGATAAGTAAAATGTGTGAGCACCCAATTAAGTTCGAGGACACAATGTGTGAGCACTAGTTTAAGTTTGAGGACACATGATCCGAGCTTGGGCTTTTCAATGCCAAGTGACTCTCCAGGATGTCAGCCCCTACTTAGCAGCCTTTTGAGTGTTTGACCAAGACCTGTACTCCTTGCATTGTCTTAGGCTCTTGGTTGCAACCATCATACTGTCTGGCGTGAGTGTTAGCCATGGATGTTCTTTCGTGTGTTTTTGGTTGGATCATTATCTCCATCAGCACAGCGGGTGTGGACCTACGGGTTCTACAAGGTTGGGAGGTACAGCTACCTTTACCACTGCTAGGGATCGGTGTACAGAGACGATCTTTTGTCCTAGTGTGACCATTGTTGGATGTCTTCACTTGGTACTTTGGGTTCTGGAGTATGCTTTCTTGTGATTTATTCTTTCATTGGGATGCTTGTATATCATGTTTAGATGATGTTATTTTATTTGGTGCATTCCCTCATTATGATGTTTAGCATATGATTAGATTATGTGATTTGCTTTAGTAGTATATCTGTTGCTTACTGCTGTTTAGCATGTGATAGGTGATGTTATCTACTGTAGGACTATCTTATGCATTATCACTAGCATGTTAGATTTTCTTATGCTGTTATTGTTGCATGTTTTTAGTAGTGACATCCCTATTATGACAGTACCGACGATCTGGACAGTGGCTTGGGATGTTACACGCGGGGGATGGCTAGGATCCACGATGGTCTTATGATGCTATTGACGGTTGGGAGGAAATGCGTACTTAGTTGATTGTTTAGCTCTCTACGATGTTTATTTCAGTGTGTTCTTTGTTGTTGTAGTTGAGATGGATAGATGTTCTTCTTTCTATGTTGTTCTTGCACTCGAGTGTTCATTCCTCGATTCACATGGATCCGGTACTCCCTAGTGTGGAGGTTCTTTGCTCCATTTTGGTTTTTTTTTCTTTTGAGAGTGTTTTTGTTTTCTATGGGCGACATTTTTTTAGCATGGTGCGACACTTTAAAAAGTATCGCACGCCCATTCAAACTATGTCGTACGACATTGTAAAGTATCGCACACCTTCTTGAGAAATGTCGTACGAGACTGGAAGAGTGTCGCACGCCTTCTTGAGAAATGTCGTACGATGCTGAAAAGTGTCGCATGCCTTCTTGAGAAATGTTGTATGAAACTGGAAGAGTGTCGCATGCCTCAAGGTGAAGTATCGCCCTCCCTTAGTAAAAAGTGTCGCACGATTTTTGTGAAAACCATGCGCATGCCAAAAATGGGCACTTTTCTTCATGATCCGATCTTTTTGAGAGTGGTTTTGGATACCCTTTTGGGTGTTCTTCGACCCTATGCTCTTGCATTTTGAATTGTGTCAGTTTCTCTTGAAATCAAGTTTTCGTGTTTCTATTTTAGTCTCTTGGGGTTTAAAATATATCATTTAAGCATAATTTGACGTATATTTAATTTCCTATACTTAAGATATATTTTAATATATGCAAAAAATCATTTGAGATAGGTTTCAGACCTCTCGGAGATAAGTTATGGATTCTAGGAAATTTCAGGGCTTTACAAATCTAGACTTAGCCAATTTTCAAGGCTTCAGGATTTTGGGCTTAGCCAAATTTGGGGATTCTGCATTTTACCCCAGCTTGATGTTTTGTTGATGAGTGGTCATTTCTTGTGCCCTCATCTTGTTGTGGTGGTTGTTGACTTTTGTTTGGGTGTGTCTGTTGGGTAGCAGCATTTGGAGATTCGTTGGTTGCCGGGATTGTGTTGAAGTCTTCCATCTTTGTGATCCCTGTTTGATGTTGTCTTGTGCATTCATACTTGTAAAAAAAAAATATCTTGGTTTGATTTGAATCCTTGTTTCCAAGGATCTCTGGGTGGGGCATTACATCTGGTATCATAGCCCATGTTCAAACATTGAGATCTTTGTGTTTATGTTGCCCATGTAGTTGTTGTTGCGTTGGTTGAGTGTGAGTGTCTTGGTGAGAACTCGTGATCTTTGTTGCTTTGGTATCTACTCGTGATGGACTTGCTTGTCTAGTAGATGCAACTAGAGCAGTGTGTGGAGAAGGAAGTGAGTCTTCCTAGCTTTATAGGTGGGATCGATGTGCCTTGTTTGGTTGGTTGCGTGTGTGACCCTTTTTGGATGGAGCCACTAATTGGTTTCCATGTGTTGACTTCTATGCCTCTTCTTGTTTCTCCTTGTGGGGTTAGGTGCATTATTTCCCTGTTTTCTCCTGATTGTAAGTTGATGAATGAATCTTAATTGTGATTTTTTATTTTTTTGTTATAATGATGAAATGGTTCCTTTCATTGAAAATGAGTGTTTACTGTGAATCATTGCAAAGTTGTAGTTTTGCATTACATATTTGGATTAATGACTTAAGTCCCCAATCTGATTGTTTCTTAAGCTTATGTAAAACTGTATTAATTTGATGGATATCTAAATGTTGCATTGCATGGAAATTTTAGTTTTTTGCATATGCATGAGATTACCGATCGTATACGGTTTGATGTGTGTGAGTGTGTTCTCTAACATTGCTAGGATGATGTATTCCTTAGCATTGTGTGGTGATTTATCCCTCTTGTGTGATTGTACTCAATCATCACCTGTAATGTGATTTGTTTGATGCCCTATTTTGTTTGGCTAGAGGTACTTTTCTCATGTTGTTGGGCTAGCATTGGTTTTTAGTATTTTCCTCTCTTGGAGTAATCATCAAATTTTATCTATCGCTCTCTTTGTGGCAGTTGTCACATTTGACTTATTGTTGAAATGAGCTCTTTTGGTACTTACTATTGGAATCGGCAATTCTCCCATTTGGGCTTTTTATTTTGTTTCATGATGACTATTCTGGATGTGTTTTACTGCTGCCCAATTGTGTGTTGTGACTCTATCATGTTCATCTCGAACCTCTGGTAGTACGTTCAAGGGATAATATCATGGAGAACATGCTAGTGTGTCTTTGTTGGATCTAAAGTTGTTATTGTAACTGAATAGTTTAAATGGTGATCGAACTTAATGTTATTTTTGAAAGAAATTGAAAGGTATGTACTTGTTCTATAGTGACTCTTGGAACCTTGCTTGAAAATCTTTTAGTTCATTATGCATTAGTGCTTATGTTACGATTAATTAATGAATTTATGAAAGAAAAGTAATGATGGTTTCAATGTGTGATTTACCTTTCATTCCATGCCTAATGTTGTTTTGGGCATGTGTGCTCTTGTGTGGATTTGGACATTTCGTCCGTTGCTTGTCTTGGTGACAAAGGCTATTGGTTCTGTCTTTGTTGTTTTGATTTAAGTGGTGGCTCAGATCGTAGGTCTTCGTCTCTCTTAGCTTCTTCATGTTGTAGTCTTTGTCAATATCTTTTTGACGCTTTTCAAATGGATTCAATCCAAGTCCGGCTATGAGGCGATGACTTTTGGAGTTGTTGATCAATATTCTGAGTACCTTTTCAAGTAGAGGCCAATTCAATCATGACATATCGTATTTATGGCCATTGGAGAATTTTAACTCCTCATGTTATTCATAATGAAAGAGTTATCTTGTCTTGATAATCTACTAGGTACTTGTTGGAGTTTGTGCTTGGGTTTTTGTGTTTCCTTTTGCACTGACCCACCCTTGTGAGGTGTTGTGTGGTTGTGAGCGTTCCTTGTTGTGGATGATGTTGCCTTATCGTTTGGGAGTGACTTAGTTCTTTGATGAGTCTACATTCTCCTTTCTGGATGTTGACCTTGGCACATCTTCGTATTCTTTCTCTCTTGAGAGAGTAGGCTAGTGTGATTATGCCACTAGCTCAATTAGTGTTCTCTTGTGAGTATGTTGATGGTTGGGGGAATTGTGAGTTCCCTAATTCATCTTGGGCTGATTTTTTGTAGAGGTTGAGAGCGACTCCCTCTCAGTCCTATACTCTTTAGTATCCTTATTCCTAAGCTTATATCTTCATGTGGATATGAACATTTCTCTATTTTTCGACATGAGGGTTTGGAGTTTTGCACCGTTATGCTGGCCCTTTTTGCATACGGTGTTTGATTTCATTTATTTTTGGATTTTTGGAGTTTTTGAACCCAAAGGCCAAATGGGTTTTAATTTTGAAGTTTTCCAAATTTTTGGGGTTTTTACTTCATTTTGCGTGCCACCCTATTTTCTTGAGTTTTCTTAGAACAATGTGGGTCTTGGACCTGGATGATCTATTTGGGTATCAGTCGAACCACTATTGCACCTTTTGTTGCATTGGATGCGTGTTGCACCCATACTCTCAACTTTGTGTTCAGTTGAGTGATTTTTTACCTGTTATGGTTTCTTTTGGACCTTTACTTTTGTTTCGTGAATGCTAAGATTCGTGTAGAATCCATACTCTCAGATTGAGGCCAGTTGAATGAGTTCATGATGTTTGGTCTTGTTACATCATTGGGATTCGTGTAGAATCCACAGTCTCAAATTGAGGCCAGTTGAGTGATTTCATGATGTATGATTTTATTGGCTTTGGGATTCATGTAGAATCCGTCCTTCCCATGTTGCTTTCAGTTGGGTGTTTTCTTTGCATTATGTTCTCATTCCTGTCCTTGTGTTATGATCTTCGTGATGGTGGTGTGCCACACACAAGTACGTGCGCGTATATTTGTTGGGTGACTTGCGAGGCTCGATCTTCCATGGATTTGTCGAAAGTTATGATCATTGGGGTTCGGATGGGAGTATGCATGCCCACGGGCACTTGTTGTAGGATGAGCATGGTTAGGGTAGGGTAGCATCTGGATGGGGCTTCTATCTTGCAACTTGGTGTTCATGGTGCCAGAGGTTGATGAAGGATAAGAAGTTTTAAGCAAGTGATAACTAAATAAAATGTGTGATTGTTAATAAAACTTAAGATAAGTAAAATGTGTGAGCACTCGATTAAGTTCGAGGACACAATGTGTGAGCACCCGTTTAAGTTTAAGGACACACAATTCGAGCTTGGGATTTTCGATCCCAAGCAACTCTCTAAGATGTCAACCCCTACTTTGTAGCCTTTTGAGTGTCTGACCAGGACCTGTACTCCTTGCATTGTCTTAGGTTCTTGGTTGCAGCCATCATACTGTCTAGCGTGAGTGTTAGCCATGGATGTTCTTATGTGTGCTTTTGGTTGGATCATTATCTCCATCATCATGGCTGGTGTGCACCTACAGGTTCCACATGGTTGGGAGGCGTAGCTACCTTTACCACTACTAGGGATCGGTGTACAGAGATGATCTTTTATCCTAGTGCGACCGTTGTTGGATGTCTTCACTTGGTACTTCGGGTTCTAGAGTATGCTTTCTTGTGATTTATGCTTTCATTGGGATTCTTTTATATCATGTTTAGATGATGTTATTTTATTTGGCACATTCTCTTATTATGATGTTTAGCATATGATTAGATGATGTGATTTGCTTTAGTAGTATATTTGTTGCTTAGTGCTATTTAGCATGTGATAGGTGATGTTATCTACTATAGGATTATCTTATGCGTTATCACTAGCATGTTAGATTTTCTTATGTTGTTATTGTTGCATATTTTTAGTACTAAAATCCCTATCATGATAGTATCGACAATCTGGTCGGTGGCTTGGGATGTTACGCATGGGGGATGGCTAGGATCCACGATGGTCTTATGATTCTATTGACGGTTGGGAGGAACCGCATACTTAGTTGATTGTTCAGCTCTTTGTGATGTTTATTTTAGTGTGTTCTTTGCTGTTGTAGTTGAGATGGATAGATGTTCTTCTTTCTGTGTTGGTCTTGTACTCAAGTGTTCATTCCTCGATACTCCCTGGTGTGGAGGTTCTTTGCTCCATTTTGGTTCTTTTTTCTTCTGGGAGTGTTTTTTTTTTCTATGGGTGACATTTGTTCAGCATGGTGTGACACTTTAAAAAGTACCACACGCCCATGCAAACTATGTCATACGAAACTATAAAGTATCGCACGCCTTCTTGAGAAATGTCATATGACACTAGAAGAGTGTCGCAGGCCTTCTTGAGAAATGGTGTACAATGCTGAAAAGTGCCGCATGCCTTCTTGAGAAATGTTGTAGGACACTGGAAGAGTGTCACACGCCTTAAGGTGAAGTATCGCCCTCCCTTAGTAAAAAGTGTCACACGATTTTTGTGAAAAACCTATGCATGCCAACAGCGGGAACTTTTCTTCATGATCCAATCTTTTTGAGAGTGGTTTTGGATACCCTTTTGGGCGTTCTTTGACCCTATGCTATTGCATTTTGAATTCTGTCAGTTCCTCTTGAAATCGAGTTTTGGTGTTTCTGTTTTAGTCTCTTGGGGTTTAAAATATATCATTTAAGTATAAGTTGATGTATATTTAATTTCTTATACTTATATTATATTTTAATATATGCGGCAAATCATTTGAGATAGGTTTCAGACCTCTCGGAGATAAGTTATGGATTCTAGGAAATTTCAAGGCTTTAGAAATCTAAACTTAGCCAAATTTGGGGATTCTGCATTTTACCCCAGCTTGATGTTTTTTTGATGAGTGGTCATTTCTTGTGCCCTCAACTTGTTGGGGTGGTTGTTGACTTTTGTTTGGATGTGTCAGTTGGGTAGCAGCATTCGGAGATTCGTTGGTTGCCGAGATTGTGTTGAAGTCTTCTGTTGCGATCTTTGTGATCCCTGTATGATGTTTTCTTGTGCATTCATACTTGTAAAAAAAAATATCTTGGCTTGATTTGAATCCTTGTTTCCAAGGATCTCCGAGTCGGGCATTACATTTGGTATCAGAGCCCATGTTCAAACATTGAGATCTTTGTGTTTATGTTGCCCATGTAGTTGTTGCTGCGTTGGTGAGAACTCGTGATCTTTGTTTCTTTGGTATCTACTCATGATGGGCTTGCTTGTCTAGTAGATCCAACTAGAGCAGTGTGTGGAGAAGGAAGTGAGTCTTCCTATCTTTGTAGGTGGGATCGATGTGCCTTGTTTGGTTGGTTGCATGTGTGACCCTTTTTGGATGGAGCCACTGATTGGTTTCAATGTGTTGACTTGTGTGCCTCTTCTTGTTTCTCCTTGTGGGGTTAGGTGTATTGTTTCCCTATTTTCTCCTGATTGTAAGTTGATGAATGAATCTTAATTGTGATTCTTTATTTTGTTTTTATAATGATGAAATGGTTCCTTTCATTGAAAATGAATGTTTATTGTGAATCATTGAAAAGTTGTAGTTTTGCGTTATATATTTGGGTTAATGACTTAAGTCCCCAATCTGATTGTTTCTTAAGCTTATGTAAAACTGTATTAATTTGATGGATATCTAAATTTTGCATTGCATGGAAAAAAAAATTTTTTGCATATGCATGAGATTACTGATGGTATACGGTTTGATGTGTGTGAGTGTGTTCTCTAACATTGCTAGGATGATGTATTCCTTAGCATTGTGTGGTGATTTATCCCTCTTGTGTGACTGTACTCAATCATCACCTGTAATGTGATTTGTTTGATGCCTTATTTTATTTGGCTAGAGGTACTTTCCTCACATTGTTGGGCTAGCATTGGTTTTTATTATTTTCCTCTCTTGGAGTAATCATCAAATTTCATCTATCGCTCTCTTTGTGGCAGTTGTCACATTTGACTTATTGTTGAAATGAGCTCTTTTGGTACTTACTATTGGAATCGGCAATTCTCCCATTTTGGATTTTTATTTTGTTTCATGATGACTATTCTGGATGTGTTTTACTGCTACCCAATTGTGTGTTGTGACTCTATCATGTTCATCTCGAACCTCTGGTAGTACGTTCAAGGGATAATATCATGGAGAACATGCTAGTGTGTCTTTGTTAGATCTAATGTTTTTATTGTAATTGAACGGTTTAAATGGTGATCGAACTTAATGTTATTTTTGAAAGAAATTGAAATGTATGTACTTGTTCTATAGTGACTCTTGGACCCTTGCTTGAAAATCTTTCAGTTCATTATGCATTAATGCTTATGTTATGCTTAATTAATGAATTTATGAAAGAAAAGTAATGATGGTTTCAATGTGTGATTTACCTTTCATTCCATGCCTTATGTTGTTTTGGGCATGTGTTCTCTTGTGTGGATTTGGACATTTCATCCGTTGCTTGTCTTGGTGACCAAGGCTGTTGGTTCTGTCTTTGTTGTTTTGATTTGAGTGGTGGCTCAGATTGTAGGTATTTGTCTATCTTAGCTTCTTCATGTTGTAGTCCTTGTCGATATCTTTTTGACGCTTTTCAAATGGATTCAATCCAAGTCCGACTATGAGGCTATTTCCTTTGGAGTTGTTGATCGATGTTCTGAGTACCTTTTCAAGTAGAGGCCAATTCAATCATGACATATCGTATTTATGGCCATTGGAGAAGTTTAACTCCTCATGTTATT
Source organism: Cupressus sempervirens (assembly GCA_028749045.1). Classification (NCBI taxonomy): domain Eukaryota; kingdom Viridiplantae; phylum Streptophyta; class Pinopsida; order Cupressales; family Cupressaceae; genus Cupressus; species Cupressus sempervirens. Next base: position 835,331,560 of record CM053793.1, read on the forward strand.
CATAATGAAAGAGTTATCTTGTCTTGATAATCTACTAGGTACTTGTTGGAGTTTGTGCTTGGGTTTTTGTGTTTCCTTTTGCACTGACCCACCCTTGTGAGGTGTTGTGTGGTTGTGAGCGTTCCTTGTTGTGGATGATGTTGCCTTATCATTTGGGAGTGACTCAATTCTTTGATGAGTCTACATTCTCCTTTATAGATGTTGACCTTGGCACATCTCGGTATTCTTTCTCTCTTGAGAGAGTAGGCTAGTGTGATTATGCCACTAGCTCAATTAGTGTTCTCTTGTGAGTATGTTGATGGTTGGGGGAATTGTGAGTTCCCTAATGCATCTTGGGCTGATTTTGTGCAGAGGTTGAGAGCGACACCCTCTCAGTCCTATACTCTTTAGTATCCTTCTTCCTAAGCTTATATCTTCATGTGGATTGTCTCAATCAAGTTTTCTCTTTAACTATTTGTATATGAGCAATGTTAGTATGCTAATAGAAACCAAATTTAAATAAAGCTTCTACAAACTAAACAAAATTCATAAACTTCAAGATAGACTAAGATGAGCTCTCAATTGAAAATATGAGCCATTAATGGGCTCTCTCAATGAGAAGCTCTCTTGTTGAGTGGCTTTATCTAAATGGATAGGATGTATGCTCAATATGCTTCCAAAGGCTTCAATGGATGATTGTGGATTTTTGGTGTGGATAGATGGCTTTATTATGGATTTGGCTCTCAAAATAGCATTATAACTTTACTTCATGGATTGTGTTATTTTGCAAAGGGGAAGGATCCAATTTATATGCAAGAGGCTTGAGGAATTGAGGGCTAAGATGCAAGGATGGGGAAAAACTCATGGAGGGCTTAGATTGCATGAGAGGAGAGCACATGGATTGTGCTTCCTTACAACCAATCAGGGAGTGACACATGTCACAGGGTGAGACGATGGAGGAAAGGGCAAGGATGAGTCAACAAAGGAGGCTCAAGGGATAAAATCTTCATAAAGACCCTCATAATGACTTGTAAGAGCCATAAAAGGGCTTGTAAGAGTCATTTATGACCTAGTGGGCTTCATAAAGTTTTATGGTTGAGATATTTTGAGGGAGATGAGAGAAATTTCGACTTGAACTTGATTAGGAAGGTTTTAAGCTTGCTTAGGCTTGTGCAAATGATTAGAGGATGGATTAGGATGGTTTAGGATTAGCTTAGGGATAGGCAAGTGGATGGAATTTAATGAGGGTGGGTGAAGGAGGAGATATTTGTTAACTTTGGCTTGGGTTAGGAAGTTTTAACTCATGTTTAGGGAATGTGACAAGGTTAGGAGGGGATTAGGATTAGGTTTAAAGACATCTTCTAGCAGAGTCTAGACTTTGGATGAGGATAAAGACTTTCTAGAATAGTCTAGAATTTCCTAGGATGAGGATGAAGACTTTCTAGAAGAGTCTAGAACTTCTTAGGGTGAGGATAAATTAGATTTTTAGAAAATAAATAAAGTTTTATTTATTTCAAGGGTTTGGGTTGAGGAGATATTTATTAAAACTTTTTTAATAAACATGAGGATTAATATTTAATCTTAATTAAATATTTTGAGTTGGGATTAGAGGTAGGAAATGATGGGATTAGCCTTTAATCGAAATTAAAGAAGGATTAGAAGATTTTGGAAGAGGTTATTGGTCATAAGGAAATTAGCCAAGTTTTGGGAAAAAAATAAATTTTTTATTTATTTTAGGATTTTTGGTCAATTTATTAATTAAATAATTAATAAATAAGGAAATAATGTTTAAATAAGATTTAAACATTTTTGGGAGGGATTCCTTAATTAAATATTTTTAATTAAGATAAAGGGATTTAATGGCATAAAAATTAATTAATTAATTAATAAATGATGATGTCATCAGGACTTTTTCAGAAAATAAAAATACTTTATTTTCTAAAGGTTTTTTAGGTGTCTACACTATTGACTTGAGGCTAGAGATTGAGTTTAGCAATAGTTTGGGTGTAGTTTTCCTAGCATGGTGCTAGAGGGACATGGTATCGTTGGACACATGTTACCATCTCGTGAGTTGGTATGAAGACATTTAATGATTGTGTCCACTGACGAAAGTCTTTGAACCTTGTGGAAAGGTGACATCTTGTCTGGCTGGGTTGTGCTACCCTAGTTACCAGTGATAGTTGAGCTTTTGTGCCTTGGTGAGGTGTTGTGCTCCTACGCTTGGTGGTGAGCAGTCTTTTGGAGTGTGTCCTTTTTTTGGTAAACTTTCATCCTCTTTGTTCTAAGGGTGAGTTTACGTGGATTCCAGAATGATCATGTGTGACATGATAGTATTCTTGGGAAGTTTGGAATGGTTATTCCCCATGATTCCAACTCTTGTTGGAAGTGTGTTGTGTTTTGACCTTGATTTTTGGTCATGTGGTTGGTGCATTTCTTGGTTGGGCACTTGTTGACAAGGTAGAGTGGCTTGTTCCTTACCTTGTATTGTTGACTCTATGGCTAGATGGGTTCTTCGTAGTGCATAGAAGGATCCTTGTTGGAGGACCTCTTGTCTTTGTGACACCCATTCTCTGGTGGTTAGCCTATTTGGGGGTTAACGTGATGGTTTGAGAATGTTGGAGTGATTTGGGTTTGACTTGTACAGAGTTGTTGAGTCATTCCTATTTCTCGCTTTTGATATTGTTCTTGTGTGTTTTGTGTTCTATTCTTGGATTGCAGGCTTCCAAGAGCAAGCCTAGTCTTTGGGGGGGATGATGTAGTGCCTCTCCCATTTGACTTTTGTAAGTCATCCTGATGGATGCAACATTGATGATCTTTTGTTGTGATGGGATCATGATTGTTACCCTAAGTGGTCTACACCGTTGAGGTGTTTGGGTTTATGTTTCTGTATCAGTTGCTTTGTTTATGCTTTTGACTGATCTTTGAGATTATGATGTGATTTTTGGTTCACTGAGGTTTTTGCCAGTGGTTACCAGGATCGATGTGGTATCATCAGGTTGTTCTGTGATTACCTTGAGATGTGTGCAGAGATTTGCACCATGTTCTATTAGCATGCTACACGAGACTAGGTTCCTGTAGCAGTGGTTAGTCATGTTTATGCCTGTGTTTGCTTATTTTTTTAAGTGCCTTTTTAATGCAGAGTAAACAATCATTATTAAATGCTTTAGTAATTGGAGTGGATTGTTCTTGTGGGATTATTTGGTTATGTGCTACGGACATTTACCTTGTTATATTCCTTATTAGAGAGATATTTGTTACTCATGTTATGTTTACATTTGAGAGGACCCGAGGGTCAGATGTTACTTCTTGATTCTAGTATCATAGATTTTAGACTACTATGCTATTTAGTAAATCATATTGCATTATGATGCCATTTTGAGATGACAGTGTGTTTTATGATGATATCTGGTTATCTGGTATTTGGACATACCTCTGATTTTGTTATGTGATGGATTTAATGCTATGGTTATTTACTTCATTCCTGTGTTGTTATGCTTTATGTGAATTTGAGTGATGTAAATAGATTAATTTAATATAATTAAATAAATGGTTAAATTAGGTGATTTAATGCATTTATTTCTTCGGCTATGTTATTATATGCAATTGCACTTGATACTATTGTTTAGTGTGTAGGATTATATCCCTAGTAGTGGCACATGGAGTTAGTGATTCAGCCATTCATATTTTACCAATGTCGTCCTTATATGGTCGACATATCCTTTATTAAAATGTTTAAATTAAACCTTTTGGTGATTATTAAATCTGAACTCATTTGTATTATGTGATTAGACCAGTAAGCATGTCTGTGCATTTAGAGGTTCGCATTGTCATGAAAAGCTATTAAGGAGGTTTATGTGTTTTTGGGTTTTCAGGCTTTTTCATTGATTTATTTTAATTTTTGGCAGCTTTGCCATAGATGAATTCCTATTTATAGGAATATCCTATTTTCATTTGGGTCGATTTGGGGTTTAACTAGATTGGCTGGTTATTTTCCCTAATCGATTATTCACTCGAAAAGTGAATAAGTATCCAAAGAGGAATTTAATTCCTCACTTCTCACTTTCAAATTGGAAAGTTGGAGAGTAAAACCCAAAATCCTCTTCATGAGGATTTACTGTTTTGTTCGTTGTGGGAGCTATGGGCATGGGATCGTGACGAGGTTGGGCTCATTGAATCTAGCTCAGGGAAATCTTGGATTGCCGTGATTTTCAGCTACTTTTGCGAGCTATTTATTTTATGGTTCAGATTTCCATTTTGCCCTTTTCGCTGTGAGCTAGGGTTTTCCCGTTTTATTGTTTCTGCTCCATTTTTGCTTTTGTTTTTGGTAGCCATTTGGTTGGAGGCTGAGAACTAGTGTCCCCTCCTTTTTTTGTATGCCAGTTCTACCTGGTTGGGCAGGTATGAACATTTCTCTATTTTTCGACATGAGGGTTTGGAGTTTTGCACCGTTATGCTGGCCGTTTTTGCATACGGTGTTTGATTTCATTTATTTTTAGATTTTTTGAGTTTTTGAACCCTAAGGCCAAATGGGTTTTAATTTTGAAGTTTTTCAAATTTTTGGGGTTTTTACTTTGTTTTGCGTGCCACCCTATTTTCTCGAGTTTTCTTGGCACAATGTGGGTCGTGGAACTGGATGATTTGTTTGGGTATCAGTCGGACCACTATTGTACCTTTTGTTGCATTGGGATGCATGTTGCACCCGTACTCCCAACTTTGTGTTCGATTCAGTGATTTGTTACCTATAATGGTTTCTTTTGGACCTTTACTTTTGTTTCATGAAAGCTAAGATTCGTGTAGAATCCATACTCTCAGATTGAGGCTGGTTGAATGAGTTCATGATGTTTGGTCTTGTTACATCATTGGGATTCGTGTAGAATCCATACTCTCAGATTGAGGCCGGTTGAGTGATTTCATGATGTATGATTTTATTGGCGTTGTGATTCGTGTAGAATTTGTCCTTCTCGTGTTGCTTTCAGTTGAGTGCTTTCTTTGCATTGTGTTCTCATTCCTATCCTTATGTTATGATCTTCGTGATGGTGGTGCACCACACACGAGTACGTGCGCGTACATTTGTTGGGTGACTTGCGAGGCCCGATCTTCTGTGGATTTTCTGGAAGTTATGATCATTGGGGTTGGGATGGGAGTATGCATGCCCACGACCACTTGTTGTAGGATGAGCATGGGTAGGGTAGGGTAACATCTAGAGGGGGCTTCTATCTCACAGCTCAGTGTTCATGGCGCCAAAGGTTGACGAAGGATAAGAAGTCTTAAGCAAGTGATAACTAAATAAAATGTATGATTGTTAATAAAACTTAAGATAAGTAAAATCTGTGAGCACCCGATTAAGTTCGAGGACACAATGTGTGAGCACCCGTTTAAGTTTGAGAACACACAATCTGAGCTTGGGCTTTTTGATGCCAACTGACTCTCTAGGATGTCAACCCCTACTTAGCAGCCTTTTGAGTGTCTGACGAGGACCTGTACTCCTTGCATTGTCTTAGGTTTTTGGTTGCAGCCATCATACTGTCTAGCGTGAGTGTTAGCCATGGATGTTCTTTTGTGTGTTTTTGGTTGGATCATTATCTCCATCATCATGGCTAGTGTGGACTTATGGGTTCCACATGGTTGGGAGGCATAGCTACCCTTACCACTACTAGGGATTGGTGTACAGAGACGATCTTTTGTCCTAGTGCGACCGTTGCTGGATGTCTTCACTTGGTACTTCAAGTTCTAGAGTATGCTTTCTTGTGATTTATGCTTTCATTGGGATGCTTTTATATCATGTTTAGATGATGTTATTTTATTTGGCACATTCTCTTATTATGATTTTTAGCATATGATTAGATGATGTGATTTGCTTTAGTAGTATATTTTTTGCTTACTGCTATTTAGCATGTGATAGGTGATGTTATCTATTGTAGTATTATCTTATGTGTTATCACTAGCATGTCAGATTTTCTTATGTTGTTATTGTTGCATTTTTTTAGTACTAACATCCCTATCATGACAGTACCGACAATTTGGTCAGTTCTTGGGATGTTATGCATGGAGTATGGCTAGGATCCATGATGGTCTTATGATGCTATTGATGGTTGGGAGGAACCGCATACTTAGTTGATTGTTCAGCTCTCTACGATGTTTATTTCAGTGTGTTCTTTGCTATTGTAGTTGAGATGGATAGATGTTCTTCTTTTTCTATTGTTCTTGCACTCAAATTTTCATTCCTCGATACTCCTTGGTGTGGAGGTTCTTTGCTCCATTTTGGTTCTTTTTGCTTCTGGGACTATTTTTTTTTTCTATGGGCGACATTTGTTCAGCATGGTGTGACACTTTAAAAAGTACCACACTCCCATGCAAACTATGTCATATGACACTGTAAAGTATCGCATGCCTTCTTGAGAAATGTCGTATGACACTAGAAGAGTGCCGCATGCCTTCGTGAGAAATGTTGTACGATGCTGAAAAGTGTCACATGCCTTCTTGAGAAATGTCATACGACACTGGAAGAGTGTCGCACACCTTAAGGTGAAGTATCGTCCTCCCTTAGTAAAAAGTGTCGCATGATTTTTGTGAAAAACCTGCGCATGCCAAGAGCGGGCACTTTTCTTCGTGATCCAATCTTTTTCAAAGTGGTTTTGGATACCCTTTTGGGCGTTCTTCAACCCTATGCTGTTGCATTTTGAATTCTGTCAGTTTCTCTTGAAATTGAGTTTTGGTGTTTCTGTTTTAGTCTCTTGGGGTTTAAAATATATCATTTAAGTATAAGTTGATATATATTTAATTTCTTATACTTACATTATATTATAATATATGCGACAAATCATTTGAGATAGGTTTTAGACCTCTCGGAGATAAGTTATGGATTCTAGGAAATTTCAGGGCTTCAGAAATCTAAACTTAGCCAAATTTGGGGATTTTGCATTTTACCCCAGCTTGATGTTTTGTTGATGAGTGGTCATTTCTTGTTCCCTCAAATTGTTGTGGTGGTTGTTGACTTTTGTTTGGATGTGTCATTTGGATAGCGGCATTCAGAGATTCGTTGGTTGCCAAGATTGTGTTGAAGTCTTCTGTTGCGATCTTTGTGATCCCTGTATGATATTTTCTTGTGCATTCATACTTGTAAAAAAAAAATATCTTGGCTTGATTTGAATCCTTGTTTCCAAGGATCTTCGAGTGGGACATTACATCTAGTATCAGAACCCATGTTCAAACATTGAGATCTTTGTGTTTATGTTTCCCATGTAGTTGTTGTTGCGTTGGTTGAGTGTGAGTGTCTTGGTGAGAAATCGTGATCTTTGTTGCTTTGGTATCTACTCGTGATGGACTTGCTTGTTCAGCAAATGCAACTAGAGCAATGTGTGGAGAAGGAAGTGAGTCTTCCTAGCTTTATAGGTGGGATCGATGTGCCTTGTTTGGTTTGTTGCGTGTGTGACCCTTTTTGGATGGAGCCACTGATTGGTTTCCATTTGTTGACTTGTGTGCCTCTTCTTGTTTCTCATTGCGGGGTTAGGTGCATTGTTTCCCTATTTTCTCCTGATTTTAAGTTGATGAATGAATCTTAATTGTGATTCTTTATTTTTTTGTTATAATGATGAAATGGTTCCTTTCATTGAAAATGAGTGTTTATTGTGAATCATTGCAAAGTTGTAGTTTTGCATTATATATTTGGGTTAATGACTTAAGTCCCCAATCTGATTGTTTCTTAAGCTTATGTAAAACTGTATTAATTTGATGGATATCTAAATATTGCATTGCATGGAAATTTTTGTTTTTTGCATATGCATGAGATTATTGATGGTATATGGTTTGATGTATGTGAGTGTGTTCTCTAACATTGCTAGGATGATGTATTCCTTAGCATTGTGTGGTAATTTATCCCTCTTGTGTGACTGTACTCAATCATCACCTGTAATGTGATTTTTTTGATGCCTAATTTTATTTGGCTAGAGGTACTTTCCTCTTGTTGTTGGGCTAGCATTGGTTTTTATTATTTTCCTCTCTTGGAGTAATCATCAAATTTTATCTATCGCTCTCTTTGTGGCAGTTGTCACATTTGACTTATTGTTGAAATGAGCTCTTTTGGTACTTACTATTGGAATTGGAAATTCTCCCATTTTGGCTTTTTATTTTGTTTCATGATGACTATTCTGGATGTGTTTTACTACTACCCAATTGTGTATTGTGACTCTATCATGTTCATCTCGAACCTCTGGTAGTACGTTCAAGCGATAATATCTTGGAGAACATGCTAGTGTGTCTTTGTTGGATCTAAAGTTGTTATTGTAACTAAATGGTTTAAATGGTGATTGAACTTAATGTTATTTTTGAAAGAAATTGAAAGGTATGTACTTGTTTTTTAGTGACTCTTGGACCCTTTCTTGAAAATCTTTCAGTTCATTATGCATTAGTGCTTATGTTACGCTTAATTAATGAATTTATGAAAGAAAAGTAATGATGGCTTCAATGTGCGATTTACCTTTCATTCCATGCCTTATATTGTTTTGGGCATGTGTGCTCTTGTGTGGATTTGGACATTTCATCCATTAATTGTCTTGGTGACCAAGGCTATTGGTTCTGTCTTTGTTGTTTTGATTTGAGTGGTGGCTCAGATCGTAGGTCTTGGTCTCTCTTAGCTTCTTCATGTTGTAGTCCTTGTCGATATCTTTTCGACGCTTTTCAAATGGATTCAATCCAAGTCCGGCTGTGAGGCTATGTCTTTTGGAGTTGTTGATTGATGTTCTGAGTACCTTTTCAAGTAGAGGCCAATTCAATCATGACATATCATATTTATGGCCATTGGAGAAGTTTAACTCCTCATGTTATTCATAACGGAAGAGTTATCTTGTCTTGATAATCTACTGGGTACTTGTTGGAGTTTGTGCTTGGGTTTTTGTGTTTCCTTTTGCACTGACCCACCCTTGTGAGGTGTTATGTGGTTGTGAGCATTCCTTGTTGTGGATGATGTTGCCTTATCATTTGGGAGTGACTCAGTTCTTTGATGAGTCTAAATTCTCCTTTCTGGATGTTGACCTTGGCACATCTCCGTATTCTTTCTCTCTTGAGAGAGTAGGCTAGTGTGGTTATGCCACTAGCTTAGTTAGTGTTCTCTTGTGAGTATGTTGATGGTTGGGGAATTTGTGAGTTCCCTAATGCATCTTGGGCTGATTTTGTGCAAAGGTTGAGAGCGACTCCCTATTAGTCCTATACTCTTTAGTATCGTTCTTCCTAAGCGTATATATTCATGTGGATTGTCTCAATCAAGTTTTCTCTTTAACTGTTGACTTGAGGCTAGAGATTGATTTTAGCGATAGTTTGGGTGTAGTTTTCCTAGCATGGTGCTAGAGGGACATGGTATCGTTGGACACATGTTACCATCTCATGAGTTGGTATGCAGACATTTGATGATTGTGTCCATTGACGAAAGTCTTTGAACCTTGTGGAAAGGTGATATCTTGTCTGGTTGGGTTGTGTTACCCTAGTTCCCAATGATAGTTGAGCTTTTGTTCCTTGGTGAGGTGTTGTGCTCCTACGCTTGGTGGTGAGTAGTCTTTTGGAGTGTGTCCTTTTGTTGGTAAACTTTAATCCTCTTTGTTATAAGGGTGAGTTTACGTGGATTCCAGAATGATCATGTGTGACATGATAGTATTCTTGGGAAGTTTGGGATGGTTATTCCCCATGATTCAACCTCTTGTCGGAAGTGTGTTGTGTTTTGACCTTAATTTGTGGTCATGTGGTTGGTGCATTTCTTGGTTGGGCACCTGTTGACAAGGTAGAGTGGCTTGTTCCTTACCTTGTATTGTTGACTCTATGGCTAGATGGGTTCTTCATAGTGCATAGAAGGCTCCTTGTTGGAGGACCTTGTGTCTGTGTGACACTCATTCTCTAGTGGTTACCCTATTTGGGGGTTAACATGATGGTTTGAGAACGTTGGAGTGATTTGGGTTTGACTTGTACAGAGTTGTTGAGTCATTCCTATTGCTCGCTTTTGATTTTGTTCTTGTGTGTTTTGGCTTCTATTCTTGGATTGAAGGCTTCCAAGGGCAAGCCTAGTCTTTGGGGGGGATGATGTAGTGCCTCTCCCATTTGACTTTTGTAATTCATCCTAATGGATGCAACCTTGATGATCTTTTGTTGTGATGGGATCATGATTGTGACCCTGAGTGGCCTACACCGTTGAGGTGTTTGGGTTTATGTTTCTGTATCAGTTGCTTTGTTTATGCTTTTGACTAATCTTTTAGATTATGATGTGATTTTTGGTTCACTAAGGTTTTTGCCAATGCTTACCAGGATCGATGTGGTATCATGAGGTTGTTCCATGATTACCCTGAGATGTGTGCAGAGATTTGCACCGTGTTCTATTAGCATGCTACACGGGACTAGGTTCCTGTAGCAGTGGTTAGTCATGTTTATGACTGTGTTTGCTTATTTGTTTTAAGTTCCTTTTTAATGCAGAGTAAACAATCATTATTAAATGCTTTAGTAATTAGAGTGGATTGTTCTTGTGGGATTATTTGATTATGTGCTGCGGACATTTACCTTGTTATATTCCTTATTAGAGAGATATTTGTTACTCATGTTATGTTTACATTTGAGAGGACCCGAGGGTCAGATGTTACACCTTGATTCTAGTATCATAGATTTTAGACTACTATGCTATTTAGTAAATCATATTGCATTATGATGCCATTTTGAGATGACAGTGTGTTTTATGATGATATCTGGTTATCTGGTATTTGGACATACCTCTGATTTTGTTATGTGATGGATTTAATGCTATGGTTATTTACTTCATTCCTATGTTGTTATGCTTTATGCGAACGTGAGTGATGTAAATAGATTATTTTTATATAATTAAATAAATGGTTAAATTAGTTGATTTAATGCATTTATTGCTTTGGCTATGTTATTATATGCAATTGCACTTGATCATGTTGTTGAGTGTGCAGGATTATATCCCTGGCAGTGGCACATGGAGTTAGTGATTCAACCATTCATATTTTACCAATGTCATCCTTATATGGTCAACATATCCTTTATTAAAATGTTTAAATTAAACCTTTTGGTGATTATTAAATCTGAACTCATTTGCATTATGTGATTAGACCAGTAAGCGTGTCTGTGCATTTAGAGGTTCGCATTGTCGTGAAAAGTTATTATGGAGGTTTATGTGGTTTTGGGTTTTCAGGCTTTTTAATTGATTTATTTTAATTTTTGGCAGCTTTTCCATAGATGAATTCCTATTTATAGGAATAGCCTATTTTCATTTGGGTCGATTCGGGGTTTAACTAGATTGGCTGTTTATTTTCCCTAATCGATTATTCACTCGGAAAGTGAATAAGTATCCAAAGAGGAATTTAATTCCACACTTCTCACTTTCAAATTGGAAAGTTGGAGAGTAAAACCCAAAATCCTCTTCATGAGGATTTACTATTTTGTTCGTTGTGGGAGCTATGGCATGGGATCGTGACAAGGTTGGGTTCATTGGATCCAGCTTGGGGAAACCTTGGATTGTTATGATTTTTAGCTACTTCTGCGAGTTATTTATTTTATGGTTCAGATTTCCATTTTTCCCTTTTGGCTATGAGGTAGGGCTTTCCCGTTTTATTATTTCTGCTCCATTTTTGCTTTTGTTTTTTGTAGCCATTTGGTTGGAGGTTGAGAACTAGTGTTCCCCTCCGTTTTTTGTATGCTAGTTCTACCCGGTTGGGTGGGTATGAACATTTCTCTATTTTTCGACATGAGGGTTTGGAGTTTTGCACCGTTATGCTGGCCATTTTTGCATACGGTGTTCGATTTCATTTATTTTTGGATTTTTGGAGTTTTTGAACCCAAAGGCCAAATGGGTTATAATTTTGAAGTTTTCCAAATTTTTGGGGTTTTTACTTCATTTTGCGTGCCACCCTATTTTCTCAAGTTTTCTTGGCACAATGTGGGTCGTGGACCTGGATGATCTGTTTGGGTATCAGTCAGACCACTATTGCACCTTTTTTTGCATTGGGATGCGTGGTGCACCTGTACTCCCAACTTTGTGTTCGGTTGAGTGATTTGTTACCTGTTATGGTTTCTTTTGGACCTTTACTTTTGTTTCATGAATGCTAAGATTTGTGTAGAATCCATACTCTTGGATTGAGGCCGGTTGAATGATTTCATGATGTTTGGTCTTGTTACATCATTGGGATTCGTGTAGAATCCATACTCTCAGATTGAGGCCGGTTAAGTGATTTCATGATGTATGATTTTATTGGCTTTGGGATTCATGTAGAATCTGTCCTTCCCATGTTGCTTTCAGTTGGGTGTTTTCTTTGCATTGTGCTCTCATTCTTGTCCTTGTGTTATGATCTTCATGATGGTGGTGTGCCACACACGAGTACGTGCGCATACATTTGTTGGGGGACTTGGAGGCTCAATCTTCCATGGATTTTCTTGAAGTTATGATCATTGGGGTTGGGATGGGAGTATGCATGGCCATAGGCACTTGTTGTAGGATGAGCATGGGTAGGGTAGGGTAGCATCTGGAGGGGGCTTCTATCTCACAGCTCGGCATTCATGGCACCAGAGGTTGATGAAGGATAAGAAGTTTTAAGTGAGTGATAACTAAATAAAATGTGCGATTGTTAATAAAACTTAAGATAAGTAAAATGTGTGAGCACCCGATTAAGTTCGAGGACACTATGTGTGAGAACCCGTTTAAGTTTGAGGACACATAATTCGAGCTTGGGCTTTTCAATGCCAAGTGACTCTCTAGGATGTCAACCCCTACTTAGCAGCCTTTTGAGTGTCTGACGAGGACCTGTACTCCTTGCATTGTCTTAGGTTCTTGGTTGCAGCCATCATATTTTCTGGGCTGAGTGTTAGCCATGGATGTTCTTTTGTGTGTTTTTGGTTGGATCATTATCTCCATCATCATGGCTAGTGTGGACCTATGGGTTCCACGTGGTTGGGAGGTGTAGCTACCTTTACCACTGCTAGAGATCGATGTACAGAGACAATCTTTTGTCCTAGTGCGACCATTGTTGGATGTCTTCACTTGGTACTTTGGGTTCCAGAGTATGCTTTCTTGTGATTTATGCTTTCATTGGGATGCTTTTATATCATGTTTAGATGATGTTATTTTATTTGGCTCATTCTCTTATTATGATGTTTAGCATATGATTAGATGATGTGATTTTCTTTAGTAGTATATTTGTCGCTTACTGCTATTTAGCATGTGATAGGTGATGTTATCTACTGTAGGATTATCTTATGCGTTATCACTAGTATGTTAGATTTTCTTATGCTATTATTGTTGTATGTTTTTAGTACTAACATCCCTATCATGACAGTACCGACAATCTGGTCGGTGGCTTGGGATGGCTAGGATCCACGATGGTCTTATGATGCTATTGACGGTTGGGAGGAACTGTGTACTTAGTTGATTGTTCAGCTCTCTACGATGTTTATTTCAATGTGTTCTTTGATGTTGTAGTTGAGATGGATAGATGTTCTTCTTTCTGTGTTGTTCTTGCACTCGAGTGTTCATTCCTCGATACTCCTTGGTGTGGAGGTTCTTTGCTCCATTTTGGTTCTTTTTGCTTCTGGGACTTTTTTTGTTTTCTATGGGCGACATTTGTTCAGCATGGTCTGACACTTTAAAAAGTACCGCACACCCATGCAAACTATGTCGTATGACACTGTAAAGTATCGCATGCCTTCTTGAGAAATGTCGTATGACACTAGAAGAGCATCGCGCGCCTTCTTGAGAAATGTTGTACGATGCTTAAAAGTGTTGCATGCCTTCTTGAGAAATGTCGTACGACACTAGAAGAGTGTCGCACGCCTTAAGGTGAAGTATCGCCCTCCCTTAGTAAAAAGTGTCGCACGATTTTTGTGAAAAACCTGTGCATGCCAACAGTGGGCACTTTTCTTCGTGATCCGATCTTTTTGAGAGTGGTTTTGGATACCCTTTTGGGTGTTCTTTGACCCTATGCTATTGCATTTTGAATTCTATCAGTTTCTCTTGAAATCGAGTTTTAGTGTTTCTGTTTTAGTCTCTTGGGGTTTAAAATATATCATTTAAGTATAAGTCGATGTATATTTAATTTCTTATACTTATATTATATTATAATATATGCAACAAATCGTTTGAGATAGGTTTCAGACCTCTCGGAGATAAGTTATGGATTCTAGGAAATTTCAAGGCTTCAGAAATCTAAACTTAGCCAATTTTCAGGGCTTCAGGATATCGGGCTTAGCCAAATTTTGAGATTCTACATTTTACCCTAGCTTGGTGTTTTGTTGATGAGTGGTCATTTCTTGTGGCTTCATCTTGTTGTGGTCAATTTTTGCTTTTGTTTGGGTGTGTCGGTTGGGTAGCGGCGTTCGGAGATTCGTTGGTTGCCGAGATTGTTTTGAAGTCTTCCGTTGCAATCTTTGTGATCCCTGTATGATGTTGTCTTGTGCATTCATACTTGTTAAAAAAATATATATCTTGGCTTGATTTGAATCCTTGTTTCCAAGGATCTCCGAGCGGGGCATTACAAGAGGAACCTAAGAAAAAGGTAGAAGATCATGGAGAACCAAGTGAACCAAGTTTAGAAACAAGAAAGAAAGAACCAAGACTTGCAAAATATGTCAAAAGACATCATGCACCTGAACAATAATTGGAGGAGAGACAGATGCGATATTGATAAGTGATAAATTAAAAGGTACATTCTTGCTTAGTGAATTTGAAACGAGATCTGTAAAATATGATTTAGAAAATGAAGGTTGGATAGAGGAAATGGATGAAGAAATTGAGAAAATGGAAAAGAATAATACCTAGTCTCTTGTACCTAGACCTAAGGATAATAATGTGATTGGTACAAAATGGATATTTAGAAACAAGTTAAATGAGAAAGAAGAAGGAACAAGGAACAAGGCAAGGCTAGTATGCAAAGGTTATGCACAAGAAGAAGGTATTGAAAATGGAAAAATATTTTCCCTTGCTACAAGACTTGAAGAAGTTAGAATACTACTAGCATATGCTGGACAAAATGGATTCAAAGTATATCATATGGATGTAAAATCATCTTTCTTAAATGGAATCTTGGAAGAAGAAGTTTACATTGAACCACCTGAAGGTTTCATTGATCCAAGAAAAAGAAACATGGTATGTGAACTACAAAAAGCTCTATATGGATTGAAACAAGGTCCTAGAGCATGGTATGAAAGGTTGCATGGATATCTGGTAAGAATTGGTTTTGAAAAGATAAATGATAATAGTTATTTTTATATAAAGGAAGGACCACAAGACCAAATATTACTAGCAAAAATATTTACGAATGATATCATATTTAAAGGACACGAGATGTTATGCAAGTCATTTTCTAAAGAAATAAGGAAAGAATTTGAAATGTCTATATTTGGAGAGATAAAATTATGTGTTTTTCTACAAGTTCATCAAATGAAGGATGGCATATTCATTACTCAATCAAAGTACATTAGGGAAACATTGAAAGCATTTGGAATGGAAGATTCCAAACTAGTTGTAACACCTATGTCTACTGGACATGAAATCTCAAAGAATGATGATTCAAAGGAGGTAAATTAGACTACCTACAGATCAATGATTAGGAAAATTGAGTATGTGGTACACACCATGCCTGATATTGCATTGGCAGTTGGCATAGTTGCAAGGTTTTCTAAAAATCCTAAAGAAAATCATATGATGGCAGTAAAAAGGATTCTAAGGTACCTAAAAGGAACTAAAGGATATGGTTTATGGTATAAGAAAGGAGAAAATCTTGATTTAAGAACCTTTACTGATGTAAATAGGGTAGGAAGCATTGATCACAAAAAAATCACCAGTCGAGGAGCATTCTTTCTTGGAAAGATATTAGTATCTTGGACAAACAAGAAGCAAAATTGTATTTCTCTATCAACAGTAGAGGAAGAGTATGTTATTACATGAGTTAATTGTTCTAACATTATATGGATCAACCAATTAATGTTAGGTATGAAGGAGGAAATCAAGGAACTAGTGGTTATCTATTGTGATAACACAAGGGCAATCGATATATCTGAGAATCTTGTGATGCACACAAAGACAACACACATTGCAATGAAGTATCATTACCTAAGGTAATTGGTTCAAGAAAAAGAGGTAAGATTGGAATATATGAATGCCAAGGAGTAGATAGAAGAAATATTTACTAAGGCATTACCTAAGGATGCATTTATCTATCTAAGAGGTAAACTAGGGGTTATCCCTCTATCTGATGCTCACTAAAGATGTAAATTGTAAATCAAGTTTAATTGAAGATCTATCAAGTTGATGTAAATTGTCACACTTCAAGTTTGAAATGTTAGAATATTACATATGAATCAATACAAAAGGTGCATAGTAACTTCACAATATGTATCCTTTGGCATGTGATGTCAAAGTGGGAGAGTTTAGTATCAACAAGGAAAAGTTGATATCAAAAAGGGAGAGTTTTATATCTTAGAAGGAAAGTATTCAGATGATGGAATTTACAACAAAGAGAGAGAAAATGACAAAAGTACACAACAAGATGATGACACATGTAAGAGGGAGAATTCATTTTTAGTTTATCTTCCACACTTTCCTTCTTTGCCTCTTCCTTGTTGAAACTAAACTTGGTTCATAAGAGGGAGAATTAATTTGGAAGCAACTAAGACAAATCCAAGCAAAATCAAAGAGGGATTTGGTATGGATGAGAATCAAAATGAAACCAAGGATATTATTAAACTTCTCATACTTTTATCATTTTTTGTTGACATTTTGTGTATCCATCAATGTCAAAGAGGGATATTGTTGGAAAAAATTCTTTAAATTTTATGTTGCCATTAATGTTACACAAATATCAATATTGATCGAGCAATGAAGAACTTGTAGTGTTAACCAAGCATAGTTAGTGTTGACTAAGAAGTCAGGTAATGAAGGCCATTCAGTGTTAACCAAGTAGTTGGGAAATGAAGGATATCCAATTTTTTGGTTAACAGAGTGGTCAAGCAACAAAGCACTTCCAACATTAACCAAGTGATCAATCTCAGTATTGACTGAGTGACAATAGAACACACTTGTCTAATAATTAATTGATTAAGGTTGACTATTTATATATTTAATTATTATTTGAAAGGGTATTCAAGCCAACTTGTCAAATATTTTGATATATAAGAAAGGTCAAGTAGTAAGGATAAGATGTGCAAGTGGAAAAAGAAGAATTTTATGGAGATGTGATCTAAGGAAGAGGCAAAACAAGAAAGTATGGAAGATAAGCTACAAAGAATATTCTAATCAATAAGGATCTAGAGACCAAGCCAAAATAGAGATCTAAATCTACAAAGGAAGTTAATTTAATAAAATAGGTCTAATCATTGTTACCTTCTAACCATTGTAGTAGAAAATTAGAAATCTCCTAACATAATTGACTTAACAGTCAAATTGTAAATCCTCTAGCAAGGTGACATTTCAAGATTGAAGTGTTTGAAGACCTCTAACTAGGTCACTCCTAACAGGGTGAACTAAATCCTCTAACAAGTTCATACTTAACCAATATGTATTGTAACCTTTGATAGGGTTGGCTCCTAATAGGGCTCACTTTAGAAGAGTGAAAAATATTGTAACTAGTTGCATGGTGGTTTTCCCAAATTGGGTTTCCACATTAAACCTTTGTGTCATCTGTGTTTATGTTATTTTATTCATGCTTTATGTTTCTACAACTAATTTACTAAAGGTTAAAATAGATTAATATTCATAAAATTTCTTTGTTAACCAAGCTATAGAAAGTAATTAGTTTTAAACAAGCTAGACAAAGAATTGCACTATCAATCAAAAGTTTGATTTGACATCTAGGGACAAGAATTTTTTTGTGGTAACTGATTCACCCCTCCCCTCTTTATTACTCTCTTCATTTCCATCATTAACCTATTAGTCAACCCTTGAAGTTCCATCCATATATCAACATCGTTGTATCACCTTGCAATGGTCCAATAAAAATATGTTGCATGTGTATGGAATTTAGCATGTTGTGGTTTTTAATGTGTTAGCCAAGTATGAGATTTAGCATATATATTTGAATATATTACCCATGTATGGGATTTATCATATATGTTTGAACATTTTGCCCATGTATGGGATTTAGGATATGTTTTAAAAGTGAAAAAAAATATATACGAAGGACGGTGTATATATGCCCCCTCCTTATCATGTCTATATAATAGACATGATAAGGAAGAGAAAGGAGGATGCCTACTTCACACAACAAGGAGATATCCTTAAAGTGACAATGTGTACTATATTCTTAGTAAAGGGCATTAACCCTTACAATCTAAGAACATAGAAAATTGTGAAAAGGATATATCTCCTATGGAAAGACAAGGCTCAAAAGGGAGAAATTTTAAACACAAGAAATCTACCTAAGATGAGTGATTGAACAAGATAACATCTCTGAGACAAGAAGAGAGGAACAAAAATTCAACCATATAGAGCCTTGTTTCCAAAGGAGATAGGAAGTTTTGATTCTTCAAACTAACACCTAAAGCAAGGAAAAAATAATTTATATGGACATAGTTTTTCTAATAAAGAAGAGGTGATGGTGGAGGACATAAACTATTAGAGAAAAAGGCTAATTCAATTTCATTTAATAAATTACCTTTTCTCTCTTCTTAAGATTTTTCTTTATGTTTTTTTAAGCTTTCTCTATTTAATAATTATTTTATAATTATTAAATAGCTTTCAACTTTAGGTTACCCTTTGTAACTTATTAGGTTACCCTTTTTGGGTTTCAATCTCCTTTTATAAGGATTGATCTCTTTGTAATAATAATCTCTTCAATCTATTCTTCTTTTGAATATACAATTTTTGTTTTTTTAGATCAAACTCTTGCCTCTTCTTATCTTTTTCTTCTTCGTGACAAGTTTTCTACATGCAAGTATTCTTGGGCTTCGTGGATTTGATTTTCATATTTTCTCAAATCCTACATGGTATTAGAGCTAGATCTATTATAACTTGTTCAGTATTTGGAAAAAAAGGGAGAATAAGGGTTTGGTGGATCAAATCTGGTGTTTTTTAGGTATTTCCTGAGAAAATTGGGGGATCACTAATTTTTAAAGCAGTTTGAGGCCAAATGGATTTCACAAATGGATCCAAAAGGCATCAAAACTTCCATTTTCATATAAATTTTGTCCAATTTGGACAACATTGATCTGGGAGGCCAAAAATTTTGCCCGACAAGGCCATACTACCCATGCACATAGTTTGAGATGTGAAAGTTTGAAAAAAAAATGTAAAAATCATTTAAAAAGGGGCAGCAGACCTTTTTTTGGCCACAAGCCCCTTTTCCAACCATTTTTTTGCATTTTTTAGGCCTAGGAATGTTTTCTAGCACCGTAGAGGTGTCTTCTGGCATTTTCGATCCTCTACCTTTTTTTGGCTATCAAATGGGATATGCCACTACTAGGATATGCCACTAGGAGTCCTTGCTACTGGGATACACTACCATAGGGAGACCTCGCCACCACACCATGCTAGATGCTACCACTATGCCTTCCACCATGGCTTTGTTGCCTACCCTAGCTCCACCACCCCTGCAACTACCACCATGACACCCTACGGCCTCACTACATTCGCACCTACATGGCACCATTGGCACCTACCATGTGTCAGGTGCCATGTAATTTTTTAGGCCTGTACTACCATGTGACAGTCTTTTTTTGTTGTGACAGCCTTTAAGCCATCAATTTTTTTGCCATGAAATGCTAACGTCAATAATGCATTAGCCCTCTCACATGCCCTTTAGGTCCTTTTTTTTTTACCTATTATCATTTTTTTGCCATAACTTGGGCATACAGAGGTCTTTTTTTGATCCGAAAGAAGTGTCGAAAAGTTGGTTCTAAGACAGAGATAGTAGTGTAGGATTTTTTTGGTTTTGATACAATTTGGTTTTATATTTTGGCAGTCAAAGTCATATATTTAGTTTTTCACTCCAGAGGGCATATTTTGAGCGTCCCATCTCCTTTTTTGAAAATTTTATTTTTTTGGAAAGCTAGTTTTGTCTAATTTTTAGAAATGATGTAATTTCTTTTAGATTCTACTCCATGCTCTTTCTATCATAGTTTTGACTTTTTTGCTATATGGTGGATACCTTGGCTATTTCAAGTCCGGGGATCATTTTCACAGCATGGGATCTCTTCTTTTGGGCCATACTATTTATTGTATCAACTTTTTTCCCTTTCTAATAATTTTTGATATCATTTGTAAGCATTTTTATGCAAATGCACTGAGATAAAATACCACTTCTTGCTTTTCAAGATCTCTTTCATCATTGTGATTTATTGTACTCACACTATATTATAAAGTGCCATGGGGGAGGATAGTTGTTGCCATTTATGCCCTCTTCCTTTGTCAAGTGAGTGTCCCTTCCATGACATTATCCCTATGATGTGTCAATGACACATGCCTTTTTAGGTGTTTGTACCTCTTCCCCACTCTCGATGTTCTTGGTTCTTTTTGTTTTACAGGAGTTTTTGGCCCACTTTCTCAATTTCCTGTCACCTCACACTAAGGGGGGGGGGGGGGGGGGGGGGGGGGGGTTCTTCTATTGTTCCTAATGCTTCCTTGGTTTGTTGGAGTGAGATATATATTTAATACTTGATCCTATGTACTAGGTGATTGTAGTGGCTGGATACCTATGCATTTCGGTGAGATGGATCATCTACCATATAGACACTCTTCTTTTAATTTTTTTTCAGGGGAGGTTTGATAGATTATTAGTTTCTTTTTTATAGAGTTTGTGGTGTCTTAATGCTTCAGTGGTTTTCTTCATGATTACTCTTTGTTCCTATTTTCTAAAACACTCCTCTAGTTGGAGGCTTCTATAGTCCTCCACTAGATTTTATGTTATCTCTTTTTGGAGTAGAGTTTTTCCCACTAGGTTTTCTCTATTTCTCTATTTCATAGAGATTTTTTGGTGATTGGGTACCTCATCAGGCCTTGTTGTCAGGACCTAAGTTTTCTTTCTACCTTGTTTATAGCTGCATTGTTGCTCATCTTAAGGGGGAGTGTTAGAGAAAAAGGCTAATTTAATTTCATTTATTAAATTACCTTTTCTCTCTTCTTAAGATTTCACTTTATGTGTTTTTTATCTTTCTCTATTTAATAATTATTAAATAGCTTTCACCTTTAGGTTACCCTTTGTAACTTATTAGATTACCCTTTTTGGGTTTCAATCTTCTTTTATAAGAATTGATCTCTTTGTAATAATAATCCCTTCAATCTATTCTTCTTCTGAATATACAATTTTCATGTTTTAAGATCAAACCCTTGCCTCTTCTTGTCCTTTTCTTCTCCATGGCAGGTTTTCTGCATGCGGGTATTCTTGGATTTCATGGATTTGATTTGCATATTTGCTCAAATCCTACATAAACTTGTTCTAAAGGAGAGAATCCCTAGTCAAGACACTATTTTTTATAAGAAACTAAAAATGTCACATAATAACAAGTGTTTCTTAAGCCTTAGAAAAGTATATTCTTAGAAAATAAGAGAAAAAGAACATACAAACAAGCTCCCCCCCCCCCAAGAGCGTGAGGAAATAAATAGAAGTCTATGGTGGATTATATAACACTGGTACATTAGGCCTCCATTTTCAACCAATTTTTTCAATGATGGGAAAATTTGGCTTGTTAAATTTAATTATTTTTAAATATGATTTCAAAAATGTCAAAAATTTGACAATAGTTAGATTTTTCATCAAAATTTTAATGACGGTTAAGTTTCTCATCAAAATTTAGATGTTCTCAGGAACATATTATAAAATAAAATAAAAGTGAAATAGTTCAATTTGTTTTCATGTGACAGATTGTTGGGGGGTGGTTTGGGTGAGGAGAAACCATAGTAAGAGGTAATTCCTTTATCAAATTTGAGGGTCAATTGCATGCTTGTTTTTTTGTTCCTTATTTGATTTAACTCTATATGCAAATTCACTATAACCCTTATCACATTTTAGTAGCACAAATTGTGGCACCAATCATCTTAGGATGACTTCCAAACTCATTTCTTCTCCTTATCTTTACATTGAGACTTTGATACGTCTATGGAACATATATAATTTGAACCAAGAACTCAAAATGATGAGTACAAAAAAATCAGTGGGTTAAACTCCATTATGTCAACACTTTGATCGAATCTATTTGAGTGTTCTAGGTTAGGCATTTTTCTTGCTCCCTATTGGGTGATTTGGTTGCTCCTTTTAGCCATAAATATTAATGTTTCTTCTTCTTCTTCTTCTTCTTTTATTATCCCTTGAAGCGGTATGCATTTGGGTCAAAGTTAGCTAACCTCTCAAACTAGAGAAATGTTAGGAAATGACTTAGAAGTAAAGTAAAACACTAAAACAAATAAGACTGAAATGTTTAGATTAAATCCAATTAGGTTACCATAGGTCTCTTTTGGGGTTCAGAATAATGTAGCTCATGTCACATCATTAAGACTATTTTATTTTCTCCTTGGAAACTAGTGTCTTCTAGGAAAATTTAATTAATGTATATGTTACTACTGGCCAGTGAAAAATAGATTTAAGTTCTATTAGGTGCTCCCTCCTCCATTTTATAAATATTAAGTCAAAAATGTTGAACCAAAAATTGTTGTAAGTACTAAATTAGATATAAAAAATCCCTTATGCTATGCTAAAACATAAATGATGAATTGTTCCTTATTCTATGTTAAAGCATTATCATTTTTTGTTGTATATGAATTAGTGTTGCTCAATGGCTAATGTTTATGTATTTTTTGTGATTTCTTTGGTTTAATCTAACCTACAAACATATATTATCAAATCTGAAATGTTATTATATTATTGTTTATAATATGTTTTTAGTAGAAAATATTCATATAAATAGATTAAGATAATGCTTTGGTACTATGAAAATAGACTTATGAAGGAGAAAACCAAGCCAACAAGAAACTACCATGTAGGATAGAGGATTATGTATTAAAGACAATTTTTTTGACCTGATCCTTTGCATTGGGTAGGAGGATTGTACCATCAAACACAATCAACAATTGATGAAAGTATCTCAAATAGAAAAATCAAATCTAGAACCTTTGGAAAGTAAACCTTTTCTCAATGCATGTATTTGTGATTTGATCTATTGTTAGAGAGTTTTCTACTATTAGTTTGATATTGTTAAAGTGTGACATCCATTACTAGTTTGTCTACTACTAGTGCTTCATCTTTTGTTTGTTTATTTATTGTAGGTGTGTTGCATATTGTTGGTTCATTTCTTGCTATTGTACCATTTACTTTGTATTTGATATAACAAGTATTGCTAGTGCACCACCTTACCTTGGTGGTGTACATGTTTTTGTTGTCCCCTTATTGATATGATCAAAATCACTTACCCAAACATTTATGGTGGAGGGTCCTCTTAAGCATTTTTTTGAATATCCTCATTGCAAACATCTTGGTTGTTTTCTGTCCGCGCCCCTTTCAACTAGGTGGTCTACGCATCCATGTATGTGGTCCTCCTATTGTGGTTTGAGAGAGGAGGCTTTAAGATTCAAAGAATATAATTTTATCTCATAGTATTTTTCTCTACAAATTTGATAGAGGTGGTGATTTTTAGACATTTTACAAATGATAGTCTATTATATCTAAGGGAAAGTACCTTTGTGCTAAGTTTTTCTTTTTTTCATTTTCTACCTTGCTTCATATTAGAATATTTTTCTTGACATTAATTCATGGTTTTGAGGTCATCTCTCCACCCATTGTTGAATCCTTTGGATCTTTCTTTTAACCCCCTTATTTAATATCTCACTTTCTTTCTTATTTGATTTAACTTCATAATCTATCTCTTTATTTTTGGTGCAAATCCTACCATGCAGGCATTGGTAACTCTAGGGTTTGTTTCATCAACATATATTGTGCTACTACAAGTTCATCGCACGCACTTTCACTCTCATCAAGGTAGAAATATATTTTTCCAAGTATCCCCCATTTAGTGCAAGTGATTCTTTGTTTTATGATATTTAGCACTATTTTATTAACCATGTCTTAAATCCTCAATATCTTTCTCTCATTGGAAGAAATCTCTTCATGAACATCTTGTAGTGGATATGGTTTGTTGATTGAAATATTTATCACCACCAAATTTATATAATTTCACTCTAAGATTCCTATTTGTAATAAAAACTCAACCACTTATTAGAGAAGTTGTACCTTTTTCAACTTTTATCTAATCAAGGTATAACTCTCTCTTCCAATACATTTAGAATTTTGGGGTTTCTTTTAACTAAAAGAAGAAGATGAAAATACCCAAAGTTTACTAAGAATGTGAAGAAAAAAATTCAATTTTTTTATTTGTTAGAATAATAGGTTAATTTTCTAATTCATTAAAGAGTTTACATATTTAAATATAGGTGATGGTGTGTCATGTATAAATGACCCAAGTAACACCTATCACTATATAATTTAATCCTTGGAAATGGTTTTCGATCTAGGGTTTGGGTAAGAGCACAAAGATGGGGGACCAAAAAGTTGCATCTCACTTTTTGGTCCCTAAAAAAGGTTATGGAATACACCCAATATGGAATATTGCATATGGTTTGTCATGTTGAAACCTAGGCTTGAGCACACCAAGCCCCTCTCTCTCTCTCTCTCTCTCTCTCTCTCTCTCTCTCTCTCTCTCTCTCTCTCTCTCTCTCTCTCTCTCTCTCTCTCTCTCTCTCTCTCTCTCAACCTCAACATCAACTAAAGTTACATGCAATCTTAGAGAAATAATATATACATGAAAGATAACATTTAAATATAACATTCAAATAACCTATTTGGATCATTAATTTGAATAATTTTTTTGTATATGTTCCCATCTAATTTCTTATGATGGATATTTTGAAAGTTTTTAAATAACATAATAGAATAGTTAGAAGGAATAAAGTAAAACAAAACAACAAAATTGTTTGGATGAGATCCAACAAGTTTGTTCACCCTACAAATGGTTGGAATAGAAATCCATGTCCACTATGATGTGTGCAATATACCTATCAACCCAAAAAAATGTAACCTTCTATTACCACAAAATCTATAACTATAGACTAGCAAAGACATAATTCAAATAAAATAGCTATTGTCATGAATAAAATATTGTAAGAATTAAAATTAGGGAGTTAAGAATTTATTATCCTCCTTAAAGTATTAGAAGCTATATTATTTTATCGATGGAAACACCATTACATGCCCATTGTTGAGTACTCTTCTCTGTAAGATACACTTTGACCCATAAATGAAAGAATGGATTTCTACTTCTTCAAGTACCTCAACCTTTCTTTAGGGTCCCAGAAAGATTGTGCACACCCCCAAAAATAAAATAGTTTGGATGATATCTAACAAATAATTTTATCCATGTACAAGTCTACTTGTGTATGGATGTACAAGGCTTAGTGTGTGATGTTTAAGCTATCATAATGACCAATGACATATTTAGGCCTTTCATTGTCCCTTATTTTGGTCTATCTGGATGACAAATTTGTGTTTGGAATAATATGGAATGAACATTTCCAACATTTTGAGAAAGCATCCCTAAACATTGCAATAACAAAAACTCAGGTACTAGAGAAAAGTTCCTATTTGGTGTTGAAAACATTCAATATAGTTGTAATGAAGGGACTTATGAGGGTCATAAATTTTAATTGATTTTTCATATTGAGTTAGAATTTTATGAGGAGGTATATCATGATTTCCAAAACACTAGATATCGAGTATGGCTCACCAACTTGAAAAAAAATCATATTAATATTCACCATAAAAATGTCCAAAATACTAGATATCGAGTATGGCTCACCAACTTGAAAAAAAATCTTATTAATATTCACCATAAAATGGAAGCATTTTTTTTTAATATTGCTTTAACTTGGACTTTTGACTGCAAGAATTATCACAAAGTTGTACTTTTTTGCCACCAAACAAAAACATTTCTTGAATTTTTATGGCATTGATGCTACTTTCTTCATTTTTTTCTAGAAAACCAATAGAGCGTGAGAAATTTTGTGGTGTTGGATTTTTTTATGGACTCAATCCTCTAGGATCACCTAAAAAACCAAAATGATGGTTTCTATAGGAGAGAATCAAGAGAAATTTTTTGTTTGATTATCAACCCAATGGATAAAATACAAGACATTAGGGATTCCTTCTTCACCAATTATGTTGTGCATGATATACATTGTAGGATTATTTAATTCACTCACATTTTCACTTTGCCTTAACTAGTCATCAACAATCTATAAAGACAAAGTTTAAATGAGGGGCTTATCCTAGTAGACCCAAAGCTCGGTTAAAAAGGAGACACCAACAAGCCTAATAACTAACTCCCCTCTAGAAATGTTAAATCTCTCTAGACAAAGATTGTCGAAGGAAAAATGAGAACACAATCATTATTTTAATGACACAAATTACACGTACAGAAACCAAGGAAGCCCCACCAACACAAATTATCCCAAGACATCAATTTTGAACCATTAATTAGCCTCATGAAAAATATTGCATGTGTTAAGAGAATTTGTTCCACACCTGCTTAGTTTAAATATAGCATTTTTTCTTATTACTATATATATTTAAATAAATAAGTCATTTGATCTATTTAGATATGTAAAAATTTGCCTAAGGGTAAGATTCACCGAGGAACTAAGAACTCAAACACAAGCACATAGTAGACCAGAGAGAGAGAGAGAGAGAGAGAGAGTATTATCAGAATGATAATGTATTCAATATGCCATGATTAAGAGTACACTACGAGTGCCTGTATATAAAGGCCTCTCGAGAAGCACCTAGAATGTCTCTAGAAACAACTAGAAGATAAGACAACTAAGCACCTTGTCCAACATTCTCGATGAATGGATAAGAATGACAAAGTGTCATATGTGTGTAGAAGATTCATGTGTTGTAGACAACATGTGCTTAAAAGAGGTGTGGACCCTTGTGACATCATCATGACAACTCACAAGAGTGCACAAACTCCTAAGTGTCTCAAAAATAAAATAATACAAAATAATAAACCAATGCATTAACCTAAGTAAACCTAAGTAAGTGTAATAAGCAAATACTTATTTACACCAACACCCCCCCCCCCCCCCCCCCTTAAGTGCAACTTAGGGAAATGCCCTTAAGCTTACGAACTAGGATGAAGATGCATAATGGGTCCTGGCTACTAGGCCATGTTAGATACCCATGTATGTAATGAGAATGCATTCTCTCATAAAGCAGGGAAAGAGGGAAAACCTCATGGGAAAAACCCTCCCCCAAAAAGAGAGATAAATAAGGATGCATTGATGGATGGATTAATCAAGACCCCCCCATTACAACATACATCCAATATATACAAAAGAGAATGAGAGAAAGAAGAGAGATAGAGTAGCCCCCCCCCACCCCCACACAAAAGAAGAATGTTGACAAGTGAAAGCCGCTCTGATGAAGAATTTGGTCCATGAATGTGGAATAGTGTTCCTCCCCTTAGGAAGAAACAATGGCAAAGGTACACTTTTGAAGATGTATGGTGGCCCTGAAACCTGTTCAAGTATCCCTATATTGATGCTAAAATTTAACCCCTTCCAACTGTGCAAAAAGAACAAATGCAGATCGATCAAGGATGTCTATTGAACCTATTCCACTAAACCATCTATCTCCTCAACTAAAAAAGAGACCTCCACTAATTGCTATTCATAAGGATCTACAATCATGCCAACCTATTCAGATTGATCATGTAGAGAATGGACATGAGGGTTAGAGTGAGCCCTCATAACAACTGTAGAAGGATCACCTTCATCAATGAGAAGATGTAAGTCCTCAAGTCCATCTCCCAAGTCAACTAAAGCTAGAGCTAGAAGAAAAGATGTACCATGTTGTGTTAGACCTTACACTGTGGCAATATAATCATGTGGACTGGACTGATGTGACCTCTCACTACAACTATTGACAGAACCCCATGTGTCTAAACCTGTTGAAGCACTATCATTGATGTCACTATCAGTTTCCACTATGTATAATGTGTGGAGAGGAGTAGAGGACAAGCTAGGAGAATTTTCCTCAAAGTGAACATCCTGCTCCACAAAAATCTCATGTGTCTTTGGATCCATCAATCTATAAGCCTTCACAGTGTCTTCATAATCGATGAAAGTACAAGGCCTAGGTGTTAGTGCCTTGCAAATCTTGGAAGATAAGGTAGCCCATGCTGGACAACTAAAGACTCTAAGGTGACTCACAACTAGTTTTCTACTTCCCCATGCCTCAAAAGGAGTCTTTCCATCTAAGGCTGGATGAAGAGACCTATTAAGTATGTGAGTAGCACTGCTAATGGCTACAACTTCTAGTGTAGGATCGAGAGACTTGGCTTTTGTCATGCAACTTGCCATGGTCTTGAGAGTCTTAATCCTTAGCTACAACATATGTCTTGTGCAGACTAAATGCTGGTGAGTTTTGAAGATCAATCCCCTCAATTCTACAAAAGTTCTTAAGTCTTCTGTCTACATATCTATTCTCATTGTCCACTCTTAGTACCTTTATGGCTTTCCTTGACTTGTGTTCAAGATGAGTCTTGAAATCTTGAAGCTTATGAACCACTTCATTCTTATGATGAAGGAAGAAGACCTAAGTGAATCTCAAAAAGTCATCAACAAATGTGAGGATGTAGCAGCCCTGGCTGACTGAAGTCACTACAAAGGGTCCTGCTAATACTATGTGAACTAGCTAAAGAACAACTAGAGCTTGAGAAGACTTCCCTTTATCATACTGCTCCTTGAGATTCATATCCACTAAACAAGATGAACATTCTCCCTTAGAAAAGTTGATATTAGGTAGACCTTTGACCATATGTTTAGAGCAAAGTTGTTGAAGAGAGCAAAAGTCAAGGTGACCAAACTGCTCATGCCATAAGTTGATGTGTGAAGTAGAGTGAGTCAACAAGGCTTGAGAAGGACACTTAGGCACAAAGTGGGAGAAGGAATAAAGCCTCTTGTCATCATTGGCTTTCCCCACTACAACCAATGAATCATCTCTTAGACTTTGCACCATCACCAAATCTAGAAGGGAACTCAACTTTATGATCATCTCCAAGGTGAGTGATTTGGTAAACTGATAGGAGATTAGAGCTAAGATTTGGAATGTAGAGAACATCCTTGAATTCCCCATTTCCATTTCCACATGTCCTTTCCCTTCAACTTCCATCTTAGTATCATCTCCCATGAAGATGTGTGGCACCTTTGACTGCTTCAATGAAGAAAATTCTTCCTTTGATGAACCCATGTGGTAAGAGGCACCTGAGTCAAGTATCCATTCCAAAGAACTTGTGTTTGCTATAAGTGCTTGACTTTTACCCTTCAAAGAGGTTAGAGTTGAATCCTTGGAAGTACCTAGCACTTGAATCTTGTTCTTCTTGAGTAGATTTTCTAACTCATCGATTCATTTTGTCTTGCAATGATGCTTGTCATGATTTGGCTTTCTGCAGTATGTACAAAAGAGTTTGTCCTTCTTTTCATTACTTCCCTTCTTGTTTGAAGAAGTATTGCCTTATTGAGAGGAGGATTATTGTGTCTCAGATTGTGTTTTTTTCTTCCACTACTTCTTCTTGTTGTTTCTTTTCCCTCCTTGACTTAATTTTTGATCATCATTAGCCACCAAGCCTTTTGTCTTAGATGACTTGAGAAGTCTAAAATCCACCAAGTGAGATTGTTCAACAATCAACATCTCTGCAAATGCATCAAAGGAAGGCTTGTGGTAAGTAGATCCCATGGTCAACCTATGAGTATTAAAACTTGAAAAAAAGTTAGTGTGCTTAGAAGGTAGCCTCTTTAGGATGTGATGAATCAACCTGTCATCCTTCATGGGATTTCCACAATCTTTAAGAAGTGCCCTATACTCATTGACTTTGATGATGTAATCCTGAATTGTGGGATCCAAGAGAAGTAGATCATCCTCAATCTAAAATCCCTTTTCTTCATCCACCTTACCATACAACTATTCAAGTTTATCCCAAGCTTCTTTAGAGTTTGAACAATTTTTAATGTGAAAGAGAAGATCTCCACGTACACAACTCCTGATAACTCCTAAAGCCTGTCGGTCTTGATTTTGCCAACCAATGAGTTCTTTAGCATCAGTAGGTTTGGTAATTGTACCATCAACATAAAGACTAAATCCTTTTTCCATTAATCTACTCCATGCAATATCTTTCCATGTAGAATAATTATGTGAAGTTAGAGGAGGACATTTAAAACCCATGATGTAGAATGAAAGGAGCACAATAGAGAGACAAGAACATAGTACACAACCCCCCTTTTCACTCAATCAAAAGACCCCACCAAAAAAGATGTTGTTGGCACTTTATAAGTAGTGTGTTTATGAAATGTCCATTTTTTGATTTTATATGATATTTCAAGCCTCTAATCAGATCTTTAAGATCAAATAACCAATCTTTCAAAGATCCACCAATTTCTCAGTAAACCCCAAATCGGGTATGTCGGAAATAGTGACAAAAACTTCACAGCTTCCCATATTATTAGTAAATCTGAAAGTGGAAATTTTTATAGAAATTTCAGCAGCATAATAGCCTAAAAAATAAAATTTTCAGATTTGTGTAACATTTACACAACAGCTCCCAAACAGAGGATAAAAACAATACTCATTGAGCTCCCGAAAACAACATAGAATAGCTTGGAAACACCACAAAAATACTAATAATCTATCACAAAAGTATAATCATGACCAAATACATATATTCAGATTTATTTTAACATCTAAATTTCTGATATACATCAGCAACCCAAACTGATATGAAATACTCAACAGAAAACACCAAACTCTTACAAAAAACACACCCGAAAACCCACAAATCTGCACTGTTTAGCACAAAGGCAAACTCTACATGATCATGCACATGGAATGGCTTCAAAATCCTATCCTTAGCCTTCCTAGAAACCTAAAAAATCCCATTCTTGGGTCTCCTTCTCCACAGGTTTGGCAGCCTCTGAAGAACAATAAAGCAATGCGCAAAAATCAAGTTTTGGAATCAGCCCAAAATGCCTCCAAACTCCTTAAAAGAGGGCATAACCCTAAATCATGTCCAAGAGGGGTTAACAAAAAATATTTTAATAATAATTTTCATTTATTAGTCCATTAGCTTCCAAATATTATCCCCTTTTTTTGAAACTTCACCTTTTTGGGCCTGCCTGCCTTAGAAAAGATTATTATTTTTAATTATTTTAAAAGGGGACATGACAAGTCCTCCCCTTCCAAATATTTCTTGTCCTCAAGAAATGACTGAACAATAAACCAATCAATTCAATTGGATCCCAAATTTAGTCATGAACTATACTATTGTCAATTAACGCAGGCTCCTGCAATATCCTCTGCAATATAACCAAGAGGAATCCATAATCAAACTGACAATTACTGCTCAACCAAACTCCAAAGTCAAAAATTCCACAAACAAAAACCCACGAGACACAAACTCTTAGAACATCAAAACCTAAGTAAAGTGGACAAATCAAACTACCAACATAGTAAATACCATCAACACATTCCACTGGCCTATACGGAATGTACAATCCAACTCTGCAACAATGGTGAATGCTCCCGAATGAAACTGTACCAAGTATGGAGAATCCACACACTGTACAACTCCTATAGTCAACACAACTTTGTAGATCACTGACCATTGTCTCATAACCATAACTCCCATGCGCCCCTGATGGTGAAAATAAATCACAAGATAAATAGCAAGAATTGGAACCCAAACCAAATTTGCCTGCCATCAACTCCTTAACACGAGGATCAAATGCTAACTGATGTACATACCTTGCAATATAATGTTGATAAAAAAAACCAACCTCAGTCTACAACTCACCATGAACAAGTGATACAACCCACTGTGACTGATCACCAGCTAAGTTAGGAGATGTCATAGCCAAAGGAGTAGAATCAATAAAAACACCCGCTAAAGCATCACTCTGAAACTCCTACTCTAAGTCATGTTTTATCAAGCTATCAACTGTAGAACCTATCGCCATGTCATGCCCATCACAACTCTCATCCCGGGGTGTTAAACTATCCCATAACTGATGATAAGCACTAGGAAACAAATTACATCTGTGTATCATCATCTCATCAACATGGTCATCAAAGGTAAATTGATGAGCATACCTTACAATGTAATGCTGATACAATGCGCCAATCTTAGTCAGTGGCTCAGACTACAATCTAGATGTAACTAATTGCAATCGATCACTAACCAAGTTGGAACTGACTACTACCTCTAAAGACATCGCCAAGGGAGTAGTATTACTAGTAGGAACCATGCCAACTATCGGCTCACCAACATCACACATGGTCTTTGATATAGCATCTCTAGTCTTCATGTCATTAGTGCTAGAGGTCACCACCATGTCAGGCATACCACAACAATCTGCTACAGCACCCAACTCAACTGAACCTGACTCTAGTGGGGATGAACCCAATATGCCGATGTTAGTATCAAGGATGGATGCATCCCCATCTCCACTATCTTTGAAAATCTCAACCATGGACATCCTCGGATCATTAGACACCATGGCTTGTGACTGTACAGAATCTACTAAAGACTGTAGTTGCTCTAACTCCATGGTCACCTTAGCCAAATGAAGCTGTGACTCCTTGGAAGCCAATTGTGTACTCTCAAGAATCTCAGAAGTCACCTCAAGCTACTTAGTAAGCTCACTCACCTCATCTTCCTTGGCCAACAATGCATCATATGTTGTACTGCCCCACTCCATAAGATAATCTTTGTCGGCTACCAACTACATATAATCCTGTCTTAGAATTTAGATAGCCTCCCATAAAGAGTGGAACTCTGTCAAGGAAAGATAACTGCCTCCCTACTCATCACTAGTAGAAGAACCCCATCCATAAACTGCTAACAATTGATGAGCATCATCGAAATGTTGGCAAGCGATAGTAATGTCTCGCTCACTAACTCTCAACTAATTAGACACATGATGGCACTGGCTTAATTGTCTCCTACAAACCTTCTCTGATGCACTATCTAAAGGAGTATCCTCAAAGTTACTAGTCTCTAGATTATTACCATCCATATCCTATGAATCAACTCTAAAGCTCATATCAACAAACAGAGTATCAAAAACTGTAGCACTGTTGTCCAACTCCTTTGTACCCAAGGAAACTAAGTCTTCAAAACTGCCCACTGCATCCTCCTAGATGTCATCAATGCCAATATGATCCTAGGACTCATCTGTACACACTACCAAATATGAAAGATCATCAACACATTCCAACAAGTATGGTCGACTGGATATATGAACAAAGCCCAACACCGGTGTATAAAAACTAATACCAACATCAAACAAGCTGCTAGCACAAGAAAAGACAACACTGTGCAATCTGCTAATCAAATCCATGATAGCACCCAATAAAACACTGCTACCAAAAAGTGTTAAAGATCTCCAATCAACTGAATCCCAAATGCCAATATAACAATCTCGAGTCCATATCTGTAAACTAGAATCAGCTGGTAACTCAAGAAAAATCCTCACTTGAGTAATATGACCAATACCAACTAACTCCACATACCTGTCATGATGAGATAATGAAGTCACAATACTGTCTTTGTTCACTTTCAGTTGGCTGGACAAATCGTGTGAAGTACTACAAGCCTCAACCTCATGTGACGAAGCATCTAACTATGCCTGGTACTCTTTCTCAGAAAAGTCATGAATGCTCAATGTTTGCTCATCTCTACCAGGTATCTCACCATCATGCACAACAACATCCTCATAATCATCATCTGAACCCACTACGTTGTAGTCACTACCTGTTGTAACTATACCATCTTGAATACCTGTGATATCACCCTTTAACGACCTATATACAATTGTCTCAATTTGAGTATCAAGTTGACCATTACTATCAATCTACATAATATCCTTTCTCACTACCTCTTGTGGTGGAGTAGAATCTGAGACCACTGCCTGGCTATAAGCTAGTTTCTCAAACTCCTCATGCAAGTTCTTGGTAATCGTGTCATCTGTCCTGTGAGAAAATCTGTCAAATAGAAATTCAGTCAACTTATCCACCTTAGCTAGGTCGGACAACATGTCATTCATTATATGGTGGTGCTCAACCAACTGTTCATACATGTCATGGCTTATTTTCTTAAGTTTATCTCGAATGTCTAAATAACCATCCTTTCTACTGTTCTGACTCTGGATATCAATTGTCCAAGATCATGTCCTCTGAGACTCTGTACTATACCTGTCCATTTTGGATAAATTAGAGTGTAACCCCAATAGTTTATAAATTCTTCAAACACCAAGAACTAACATGCAATTGATTAGAAGTAGCATGCAACCATAGATTTTTACATGCGGCTGATTAGAAGCAACATGCAACCACCAAATTCACCAAGAACTAACATAAAAATTATTAGAAGTAGCATGCAACCATAGATTTTGACATGCAACTAATTAGAAGCAACATGCAACCACCAAATTCACCAAGAACTAACATGCAAATGATTAGAAGTAGCATGCAACCATAAATTTTGACATGCAAGATTTGGGTAGTTGTCAAAACTGACATGCAAACTTCTACAAACCCTTAGGCTGGCAAGATCATAGCTCTGATACCACTGAAATGTACCTTTTCGGATTTTATATGATATTTCAAGCCTCTAATCAGATCTTTAAGATCAAATAACCAATCTTTCAAAGATCCACCAATTTCTCAATAAACCCCAAATCGGGTATGCCGAAAATAGTGCCAAAAACTTCACAGCTTCACATATTATTAGTAAATCTGAAAGTGGACATTTTTATAGAAATTTCAGCAGCTTAACATCCTACAAAATGACATTTTCAGATCTGTATAACATTTACACAACAGCTCCCAAATGGAGGATAAAAACACTACTCATCGGGCTCCCGAAAACAACATAGAATAGCCCGAAAACACCACAAAAACACTAATAATCTATCACAAAAGTATAATCACAACCAAATACATATATTCAGCTTTATTTTCACATCTAAATGTATAATATATAGAAGAAACCCTAACTGATATGAAATACTCAACCGAAAACACCAAACTCTTACAAAAAACACACCCGAAAACTCACATATTTGCAGTGTTTAGCACAAAGGCAAACTCTGCATGAGCATGCACATGGAATGGCTTCAAACTCCTATCCTTAGACTTACTTGAAACCTAAAAACTCCCATTCTTGGGTCTCCTTCTCCACAGGTTTGGTAGCCTTTGAAGAACAACAAAGCAATGCACGAAAATCAAGTTCTGGAATCAGCCCAAAATGCCTCCAAACTCCTTAAAAAAAGGGCATAAGCCTAACTCATGTCCAAGAGGGGTTAATAAAACATATTTTAATAATAATTTTTATTTATTAGTCCATTAGCTTCCAAAGATTATCCCCTTTTTCCGAAACTTCACCTTTTTGGGCTTGCCTGCCTTAGAAAAGATTATTATTTTTAATTATTTGAAAAGGGGACATGATAGTTTACAATGGGCCACTTGTCAAAAATGAACAAAGTGGACTTTTTGGTTTTACTTTTACAGCTGCCTTATGAGGCTAAAATCTGTCACTTAAGCACTGTAGCTTAGTTTTACAACAATTCTGAAAAATAATCAAAGCTTTACAATTCCAAAGAAGGCCTAATTTTGAAAGTGAGAAATTGGTCCACACAACCATAGAATCTAACTTCAAATATAGAAATTAGACAAAAAAAATACACTGTTTCAAAAAAAAATGGAACATGAAAAAGTGACCAAATGTGTCTATATGGAGCATTTGAAGTTGCAAAACATAAGATTATGTAGGTATAGTCACCAAAAAATGCAATTTTTATAAAATTTGTGCACAAAAACCAAAAAAAAACACAACCATTATAAAATTTAGGAAATTTTACCTAATTTCAAAAAAACTTGCACTTGAATCGGAGTCCAAATGTCCAAGATAAGGGCTCACAAAGTTAGGCTGCCAAACTGAAAAGCAATTTGGAGAGGGGTCCAGAGGAAAAACTAAGAGTCTAAATTTGATGGTGAAATGGCCATCAATACAATTGTAAAATGCCTTGGTTTGAGGGTTAGATGGTTGTCAATTTTAAGATAGTGTACTGCTAACATTAGCAAAAAATTTGTGCCCTAGGTGAGTGACAGATGATGTGTGTGTCTGTATTGTATAGCCTACACACATGTCAAAAATGTTGTATGCGGACGTATCAAAAATTTCGGCTATCCATGTGGATGATGTGGCAATTTTGATGTGCTTACTGGGTGACGCATTAGCAGTTTGCATGTCAACAGGGACACATGGCAAGCAATTATTCGATCCACATGGAGGGCAAGTGTCACAGTCCATCCACCAGTGGGAAGTTCAGAAAAATGAGCAGGAGTCACTTCGCATGCCTAGAAAAATTTAACAGAGGTTGCAAAACTTGAAGTCGGGTGCCAAAAAATTGAGGCACTATCGAGAAATCTTTTTAACATCGGAGTTTTACTGCATGGGCTAGAGCTATGGATTGACGACTTGAAAACACTGGACATTTGCTGAAGTATTAAATGTTGCGCCCGAGATAGAATATGCATAGAGAATCTACCATGTGCTAGGAATTTTTTTTTTAAAAGTATCGCCAAGGTCATGAAGGATTAATCCCACATTGATGGGATATGCGCTTGGAGTGCTTAATAAAAGAAAGATCCAACAGATCTTTAGCAAAGAGCTCCGCCGAGTGTATTTGGTCAGTGGTGGAAGAGTTGGTCGACCTATTTGTGAAGTTAGCCAATTTTTCACTGGTAAAAATATTTGTAGTAAGGGTATAGCCTCTATGTAATTAATGAAAAATATTATTCCCTATGACAACACACAATAAAATATCTTCCAAATGGTAGATCCCGAGTGTCACTGCCTAGGTCTGTTAAAAAAAAAATTTCTCTGTCGAGTTTCGAAAATACTGATGGAAAAAAAATAGTGCAAACAAATAAAATTGCAAATCTAAAATTAATCAATTAAATCCGCAAAAAATGATCATACCCATACTGCAAATCGGGGCCTCTAGGTTCTAATTTGCAGAAAAAATTTGCCTCACGGTCGACTTTGGACCAAGATAGCCGAGTTTATAGTCGATTTTCACTAATTCAGTGTTCTAAATGCAATGGAGAGGTTAGATTTGGCTCTAGATGCTCTCAATTTCTATAGCACTCTGGATTTGGGTTGAGGTGAAGAAGCAAGCATGGTCTCGAACGGCTATGTGATGAGAAAATCTCCAAGTTGCTCTGATACCAAATAAAAATTTTCCTAAGGGCAAGATTCACCCAAGAACTAAGAACTCAAACACAAGCACACAGTAGACCAAAGAGAGAGAGAGAGAGAGAGAGAGAGAGAGTATGATCAAAATGATAATGTATTCAATATGCCATGATTAAGAGTACACTACGAGTGCCTGTATATAAAGGCCTCTCAGAAAACACTTAGAATGTCTCTAGAAACAACCAGAAGATAAGAAAACTAAGCACCTTATCCAACATTCTAGATGAATGGATAAGAATAACAAAGTGTCATATGTGCATTGAAGATTCTTGTGTTGGAGACAACATGTGCTTAAAAGAGGTGTAGACCCCTATGATGTCATCATGACAACTCACAAGAGTGTACAAACTCCTAAGTGTCTCAAAAATTAAACAATGCAAAATAATAAACTAATGCATTAACCTAAGTAAACTTAAGTGTAATAAGTAAATACTTATTTACACCAACAAGATATCACCCTTAATGAAGATATAGTAATATTTAATTATTTAATTATTTTTTATTATATACAAGATACTGCTAATTCTTGTATGTTTATATTTGATATAATTTTATAGCCCAAATATTTTCCTATGAAGAAAGTCCATGCCTAACAATATGAACCCAGAACAAAATAAGGAGAGAATTTCTAGATTTTTCTCTTGATTCAAAAGAAAAAATGATGGAAAATGTTATTGTCCTTGCAAAAAAAGAAAGGTCTTAAAGAATCAAATAATTCTAATCACAACAACTTAGAGACATTGTAGGCAACATGATCACATTGAAGGGGGAAAGGATTTTCATCCTTTGGTGAATGTGGATTTCCAATTGGTAGAAGTCAATTCTCCCATGGAAGAAGATGATCCTGAGGTAGAGTTGTTGAAAATATAAGAGGAGAAACTAAGGGGAGAGAGATGAATCAGTTACTAGTAAAATAAATCCTAGATCCTTTAGATGTTAGTACAAAATGCAAACTGAAAACTAAATATTGTTGAAGCTCAGTAAATGCTTGACATGTGAACTTTAGATGTTATATGTGATTACCATTACTTTAACTTAGTTGTAAACACATAAAAGGAAATAGCTTGAACACATTTGACACAAAGATTTAACATAGAAATCCAATTTGGGAAAAACCAACAATTGCAACTACTTACTGTTTTCACTCTTTTGAACTGAGCCATGTTAAGAGCCAACTATGTTAAAGGTTACAAAATTCACGGTTAGGTGTGACCCTATTAAAGGATTTAATCACCTTTTTAGGAGTGGGCTTATTAGATGTATTTAGACAATTCAATAGAACTGCCACCTTGTTAGAGGATTTGCAAATAGCTATTAAGCCAACTCTGTTAGGAGATTTAGATCACTTCTAGAATGGTTAGAAAGTAACAATGAGATAACTTGATTTGAATGCAACTAAATTTCTAATTAAAAATCTCTATTCTAGCTTATACTTGATCCTTCCTGATCGAATATAGCTTTTCTTGTCCACAAGGATATCCTACTTATCCTTCAAATTTGCTTCCTCTTCTCATCATTAAATCTTCAATAACATCTTCAAGCTTTCACATCCATATCATCATGCTTTGAAATCACAACTTGACCTTATATTTATACTTAAATCAATTAATCTTACTATGCCAAAATAAGAAAATCCTTCATTAGTTGACCCAGCTCGGTAGAAACTAACTCAGAAATAATTTCCTTTGTTAACCAATAGAAGCTCGATTAGCACTGAAAACTTTATGAAAATCCTTTGGCAACCAAGTGAGCTTGGTTAGCACTAGTTCCATCCAACTTTCCTTCATTAACTGAGTGAGCTTAGTTAATAGTCACTTTTTGCATACTTTTCTTTCGATGCCCAAGTGAACTCGATGGATACTACCTTCTGAACTAGGCAATCACAAGAATGCTCGATAGACATAGAAAACTATCTTCACTGTCCGAGTGAGCTTGGAATATACTTACTGATAATGATATAACATTTGTGTAACATCAAATATAACACACAATTAATTAATTGAATCTAACAATCTTCCTCTTCGACATTGATGGCAACACAACATGTCATAGCATAATGAAATTTTGGATTTATCTTTGAGAACTCCCTCTATCAGTATGAGCTCTTCCTTTGACTAGATTCTTCTTTTGTCTGCAACAACTTCTACAAAGTTCATTAAGAACTTCCTCCCTCTTTCAAAAAACTTCTTCTTCTTTGGAAAACTTCTCCCTCTTTGGTTCCTTACTTTATTCTAGTTCCAAAAAATTCTCAGAGATATGACAGTAAATTTCTCTCTCTTTGACAACACATGCCAAAGTCAATAATTCTATAAATACCAATATACCTTAAGTATTGATTCATTTGCAATATGCCCTTGTCAATTCTGCACCAACTAATTAATCTTCAACAAGTTCTAATTGATGCATCACTAAGCTTTATTTAGTGAACTTTAGATAGGGGAATGACCCCTAGCTTACCTCTTAGATATAGAAATGCATCCTTAGGTAATAATTTAGTAAATATGTTTGCAATCTATTCCTTTATATTAACATATTCCAATCTGACTTCTTTTTCTTGCACCAATTCTCTTAAGAAGTGATATTTAATTGCAATGTGCTTTGTTTTGGTATGCATCACTGGATTTTTTGATATGTTGATTACACTAGTGTTATCATAGTATATGACTATTGGATCCTTGACCTCTATCTTCATTTCTTGCAACAATTGTTTGAACCAAACAATGTTAGAACAATTAATTGTTGTTTCCACATATTCTACCTCTATTGTGAATTGAGATGTACAATTTTGCTTCTTACTTGTTCAAGACACTAGTCTTTTACCAAGAAATAATGATCCACCACTAGTGCTTTTTCTATCATCAATACTTCCTACCTAATCAACATCAGTAAATACTTTCAAGTCCAAATCGCCTCCAATTTTATACCATAAACCATGGTCTTCGGTACCTTTTAAATATTATATGATTTTTTTGATTGCCATTATATTATTTTCCTTGGAATTTTTTGAGAATCTTGCCACTAATCCAACTGCTAGAGCAATATCAAGTTTTGTGTGTACTACATACTACAATTTTCTAATCATTGATCTGTATGTGGTTTGATCTACTTCTTTGGAATAATCATTTTTGGAGAGCTTATGTCCAGTAGACATAGGGGTTCCAACTGGTCTTGAATCTTCCCTTCTAAATTTCTTCAGTATTTCTTTGATATACTTAGATTGAGTGATGTAGATACCATTTTTGTTCTATTGTATCTATAATCCAAAAAATAATTTTATCTCACCAAACATAGACATCTCAAATTCTTTACTCATTTCTTCTAAAAAAATTTTGCACAAGTCATCATTCCTTGTAAATAAAGAATCATCAACAAATATTTTTTCCAACACAATCTTCTTGTCTAGTCCTTCCTTGATATACAAATTTATGTTGTCATTTATCCTTTGAAAACCAATCTGTACCAAGTAATCATGAAGTATTTCGTACCAAACTTTAGGAGCTTGCTTGAGACCATATAATGCTTTGTGTAACTTTTAAACTATGTCTCTTTTGCTAGGATCTACAAAACCTTCTGGTTGTTCAATGTAGATTTCCTCATCAAGAATGTAGATTTAATATCCATTTGATACACTTTGAATCCTTTATGTGGTGCATATTCTATTACATTTCTAACACCTTCTAGCCTTGCCATAGGAGCAAAAGTCTCACCATAATCAATACCTTCTTCTTGAGAAGAGTCTTTGCACACCAATCTTGCTTTATTTCTTGAAACTTTTCCATCTTCATTCAACTTATTTTTGAATACCCACTTTGTACCAATTATATTTTTATCCTTGGGTCTAGTAACAAGAGTCCAAGTTTTGTTCTTTTCTATCTATTCTATCTCTTCATTCATTGCTTCAATCCAACTTTCATTTTTAAGAGCATTATTAACACTTCTAGGTTCAAATTCAACAAGTAAACATGTACCTTTTAATTTGCTTCTTGTCATTGTTTCATTAGATTTATCTCCAATGATCTAATCAGTTGCATGATGCCTTTTGACATATCTTGCTAACATAGGCTCTTTGGGCTTTGAATGAGTTCCACCATCTTCATATTGAATTTCAATTTCAAGCTCAGGTCTTTCTATCTATCACTTGGGTCCATTAGACTCGATTTGAACTAGCTCAGTAGTCTTTGATTGTAGCTCAAGTTGCACTATCTGCAATTTGGTAACTATTGGATATTTGAGGGACTCTAGAGATGAAGCTTCCTTTCTTTCAAATAGATTTTCTAGGGTATTAGGTTCATAGTAAAGAAATCTTTTGTAATTTTCT
This sequence comes from Cupressus sempervirens, assembly GCA_028749045.1. NCBI lineage: Eukaryota > Viridiplantae > Streptophyta > Pinopsida > Cupressales > Cupressaceae > Cupressus > Cupressus sempervirens. The sequence continues at coordinate 835,373,186 of CM053793.1, forward strand.
AGCTCCTTGTTGCTTTCTTCTTCATTCTTTTATGCAAACTCATCAATTCTAACATGTGCACTTTCTATAATTTTATGAGTAGACAAGTTCAAATATTTGTGTGCTTTACTTTTATAGGAATATCCTTAAAATATGCCTTCATCACTATTTACATCAAATTTTCCCTCTCTAGATTCTTTTAAGATATAACATTTTCTACCAAATAGTATCAAGTAGCTTACATTAGGTTTGTAGCCATACCATAGCTAATAAGAAATTTTGTTTGAGTCTTTCTTCAACTATACTCTGTTCAAGGTATGAACTACAGTGTTGATAGCTTCCTTCCAGTATTTGAGAGCAACCTTCTTTTCAATCATTAGGGTTCTTGTGCAATCCATGATAGATATGTTTCTTCTTTCAGCTATACCATTCTACTGTGGTGTACCAAGAGCTAATACTTGTTTTTTGATTCCTCTTTCAATGCAAAAATTATTGAATTCATTGGAGATAAATTCACCACCTCTATCTGATCTTAAGCATTTTAACCTCTTTCCAGTTTCTTTTTCTACTCTTGCCAAATACCACTTGAATTTTTGAAAGGCTTCTAATTTTTCTTTTAGATACATTACTTTCATCATTATAGAATAGTCATCAGCAAAAAGAATGAAAAAATTTTCTCCACAATAGCTTTCTATTCCAATAGGTCCACATAAATCTATATGAACAATTTCCAAGACCTCTTTTGACTGATAGTTTTTGCTTTTGAAACTAGTCTTTCCCATCTTACCAATTTGGCAATTCTTGCATAGACCCATGTTAGGTTTCTTCAAACTAGGAATACCTCTTACCATTTTATGTTTTCTTATTGTAACTAGATTATCAAAGTTTGCATGACATAGCCTTTTGTTCCATAACCATCTTTCTTCTACTTGAGAAATAAAACATAAAAAATCACTAAGATCAAGATAAAATAGATTACCTTTTGTTTTCTTGTTGTTTTCTTGCTAGATCCAACCAAATTTGCTTTTTCATCCAGTACTTTTGCCTATCCATTCATGAATTCTACCTTGAATCCAATTTTGTTCAATTATGCCACACTCAATAGATTCTGCTTTAGTCCTTCAACCCAATAAGCATTGTCACATACAAGTTCTTTAGTCAATAAAATACATCCTTTTCATTTTATGTTACAAGGTTCATTGTTTCCAAATCTCACACTACCTCCATCATAATATTCCATGTGCTCAAATTTTGTTTTATCTCTAAATATATGATGTGTACAGCCACTGTTAATGATCCATATATCATTTTTTCTAACATGAGAGGTAAGTGTCATCTTATCTTCTTCAACATCAGATTCATCTTTCACAGTAATGTATACCATTTCATCTTCACTGTTATTAGAATCTTTAGCTATAATACAAAATTTCTTACCTTTGTCCTTTTAGTTCTTGTAATTCTTGGAATCCTTCTTGCCTTTGTACTTATTGCTTTTCTTCTCATCCTTGATTTCCTTATTTGGACTCCTAGCAGCAATGTGACCAACTTCTTCATAGGAAAAGCATATCAGAGGAACTTTACTTTTATCCTTTCCTCTACGTTTGGAATACTTCCTTGCAAATAGGGCTTCAACAACTTCAAGATCACTATCTAAACTTTCTTCAGATTTCCCTTCTTCTTCACTTCCTAATTGACTAGACTTTGATTTCTTACCCTTTTCTTTGAGTGAGAGTTTGGCTTTAAAAGCAGATTAAATATCCTTTGAACTAGGAACATAGTTATCAAAGTTATCTAACTCAAAAGTTTTCAATCTTCCAATTAGAGCATCTGAATATATTTTATTATTTGGATCACATGTCATTTTTTGACTAGAAAATACTCTAATTGCATAAATAGGAAGAAGAGTTCTAAGTACCTTGCTTACAACTGTTCTCTCTTGAATGTCTCCTTTAGATGCTTTGATTGCACTTACACTTGCTTTGATTCTTTCCACATATTTGGAAATGTTCTCATATTCTCTCATTCTCATCTAATCAAAATGACCTCTAAGACTTTTAGCCTTAGCTCTTCTTACATTGTCATCTCTCCATATATATCTTTCAGTTTGATCGACATCTCATAAGTTGTCTTGCAATCTTTGACTTCATCAAATTCAGCATAACTAAGAGTAGATGCAATATCAATCATCGTGATGTTATGATTCTTCTTTTCATCAATATCTTCAACTGATAATGTTCTAGTGGGAGTCTTGTATTTAGTATCAAGATACTTGCATCCTAAGTCACCGATGGTAGCCAAGTGTAACCTCATAAGTCCTTCCCATGCTGAAAATTTGTCTTTGTTCAGGTTGGGGATTTCTGTTTTGTAAGACATCTTGATCTTTAGCTTAGGTCTTTGAAACCTTCTTTGTGAGCACCAAAAGCTCTGATACCAATTGTTGGAAATATAAGAGGAGTAACTAAGAGGGGAGGTTGAATCAATTACTACTAAAATAAATCTTAGATCCCTTAGATGTCAATAGAAAATGCAAACTAAAAACTAAATATTGTTGAAGCTTTGTAAATGCTTGACATATAAACTTTAGATTTTATTTGTGATCACCATTACTTTAACCTAGTTACAAACATATAAAAGAAAATAGATTGAATACATTTGACACCAAGATTTAACATGAAAAGCCAATTTGGGAAATACCACGAATTGCAACTAGTTACTAATTTCACTCTTCTAAAGTGAGCCCTATTAGGAGCCAATCCTATTAAAGGTTACAAAACACACTATTAGGTGTGGCCCTATTAAAGGATTTAATCACCCTATTAGGAGTCGCCTTGTTAGAGGTATTTAGACAATTCAAAAGAACTCTCACCTTGTTAGAGGATTTTTAAATAGTTGTTAAGCCAACTATGTTAGGAGATTTAGATCACTGCTATAATGGTTAGAAAGTAACAATGAGATGACCTGATTTGAATGCAACTGAATTGTTGATTATAGATTTCTTTTCTAGCTTGTATTGATCCTTCCTAATAAAATATAGATTTTCTACTCCACATGGATATTTTTCTTATCCTTCAAATTTTCTTCATCTTCTCATCATTAAATCTTCAATAACATCTTAAAGCTTTCACATCCACATCATCACACTTTGAAATCACAACTTCACCTTATACTTATATCTTTCACTTTGTCAAGTCAACTCAAATACAACTTAGAATAATTAATATTCATCACCTTAGTCATCTGAAATCAATAGATAAATCAATTAATCTTACTATGCCAAAATAAGAAAATCCTTCGTTAGCCAACCCAGCTTGGTAGAAACTAACTCAAAAATGATTTTCTTTGTTAACCAAAAAAAGCTTGGTTAACAATGCAAACTTTACAAAAATCTTTTGGCAACTGAGTGAGCTTTATTAGCACTATTTTCATCCAACTTTCCTTCATTAACTAAGTGATCTCATTTAACACTCACTTTTTGCATACTTTTCTTTTGATGCCCAAGTGAACTTGGTAGATACTGCCTTCTGAACTAGGCAATCATAGGAACACTTGGTAGACACAGAAAATTGTCTTCACTACCCAAGTGAGCTCAGCATATATGGATTGATAAATATATAACATTTGTGTAACATCAAAGAAAACACATAATTAGTTAATTGTATCCAACAAGAGTACATAGGAATTGAAGATGTTGGTATTGGCATTTGTTGATAATGTGTCAAAGAATAGGATTGAAGAAGATGTTACTGGTGCAACTGATGAAGATGTTGAAGATGATGATAGTAGTGCATCTAATGATGATGATGATGATGAAGAAAAACTTGATATACCTATAATTGAAAAGGCATATGAGCCCCTGTACCAATGCTCCCAAATAACACTTCTCTTTGTTGTATTTTATTGTTAAACTTCAAGGTTATGAATGGTATATCTAATGTAGCAATCTCATGTACGCTAAGGTATAGTGTCATTTTTTTCATCTTCTATGTTAGTGTACCATTAATATTCTTTATATAACAATTTCTTTTTCATAGGTTGATAGGTGAGTATTTTTTACCACCATCAAACATTCTACCTCGCTCTTATTGAGAATCATGGGCCATTATGAAAGATATTGGAATGCAATATCAAAAAATGCATGCATGTCCCAATGATCATATTATATATCATAATAAACATGAATTTGGACACAATACCCTGATTTTGACATTAGTAGACATCGATCGGATCAAATAACCAAAAAGGTACCTCGCAAGGTTCTTTGGTACATTTTTGTTATTTCACATCTGCAATGATTATTCAAGTAGACTAGCTTGGCACAATTTATGGATTACCATGCACACAATAGAAGTCAAGATAAAATCATGTGAATGCTTGTGGATGGTTTTGCATTTAAAAATATAGAAGATAGGTGCCAATATTTAAAGAAGAACCTCATAATTTGAAGCTTTCATTGGTTCCAAACGGTGTCAATCCATTTGGAGAGATGATATATGTTTACTTGATCTAGCCTATTTGTATTATTAACAATAACAAGCCTCTTTGTATTTCTATAAAGAAGGAAAACATAATGTTGGAAATGATTGTACCAAGTATTTTTCTATTTAATAGTCATCTAAATTAATTTATAAACACAATATCAAAATGGTCATAATAATTATGTTTTATTTATGTTCATTCAACTTAGTACAAGTACGAAGTGAAAGATATGAATGTATATATTGTGCCCTTGATTGATGAGTTATTGGAGCTATGGAATGGGGTCACTATGTATGACATCTCTAGACCAATTAGTGAGACAATTTCAATTGCATGCAATTCTTGTATGGACAATAGATGATGCCCCTCGACTAACACATTATTGTAGTATGTAAAAATTTTAACACATATTTTTGGTATGTAATAGTACTAATGCATTTTCATTATATTTTTAAGTTGCATGTGATAATTGTAAATATGAATCTTCTAGTAAAAATTTCATCTAATTATACATGATCTTGTAGGTCTTCAAACAAAAGGAAAATTTGCATGTCCAATTTATTGTCCAAAGATGAAATCTCATCATTCAAAAAGTTTAGGAAAGAAAATATTTGATGAGCATAGAAACTTTCTCCACAAAAATCAAAAGTATTGAATTACTAAAAATAAAATTAAAAAATTCAATGGGAAAAAAGAGAAAACATCAAAGCCATGAAGAATGACACCTCACATATGGAAGTTGGAATACAATAGAATGAATTTTTGAGGTAATGTCATTCCATTTGATGTAGGTTTTTGTATGAAATCAAATTTTGGATACTATCCTTTTTTTAGTAATGATTTAATTGATGTTTGTGAAGGTCATCAAGGCATTGATGAGCAACTTCCAAAAGGACTTAAAAGCTATCCTAGAGAATTTAGTAGGTTTTTGTACTACAAGCACCTTATAATCAAGTATTTGTTTGATGCTATTCATATTGGAAAGAATATAACAAAGACACTATGGAGAATATTAGATGGAAGGCAGGACAAAAAAAAATTGGTCAAATTTTGTAATGATATTGATGAATCCATTTATGCATTGAAGTTTTTCCTTGAATCAAATAGCAATAGAAACCAGATTAATACAAGTGACATTCCTTGGTTATTAATGCAGCAGCAAATTGATGCCATATTTGAAGCCATAAAAAAACTAAATTTCCTATAGGATTTGCTGCAAACATAAGCAGTCTCATATCAAAGAGAGGTGATTTTGGGTTAGGGTTGAAAATGAATGATTGGCATAACTTCTTCAAGATAAGTCATGTTCTTCTCTATTTACAATAAATTTGTAAAACATCATGTATTTTTCATTGTTTTATTGTATATTTTTTAATTCGTTGCCTCTACAGAAAACATATGGTAAGTAATCAACACCAAGAATTGAGCATCAAAACAAATATTTACTCCTAATTAACACCTAATACATTTCCATTGATCATGTCATTGATCATATTCTTCATCCATCTCATCATCATGAACATCATCATTATCACCATCATCATCCAAATCATCATAATGACCATCCTCATCATCATAATCATCACTATGACCATCATCATCATCATTGTCATCAACATCATCACCACCACCATCACCATCACCACCACCATCCTATATATGTTTATTTTTTGAGTCATGATGACATGCATATTCCTTCTTCCATTAGGTCAGCCAAAACTCTGAGATTTTTGACTGTAAGATCAACAACAAGAAGCATGCAAACATCCACACCTGCTACAACTAAAGCTAGTAAATCCTTGTTTTGCTAAATGTTTTTATGTGTTAAATATGATTTGATTTGTACTTTCTTTTTCATTTGATCATAGTATGAAATTGATTGACTTTTTTCACTGATAGGTACAGCTTCTCATGATGATAGAATAGATACCAATATTGGTGATAATTTACTAGCCTTTCCTAGAGCAACCCGTGTTACTTCTACTGAATTGTTGGAGGCATCATTGTTGATGGATGAGAAAGATATGATTCCCTTAAAATTTTCTAAGCTTTTGAGTACTTTAAAATTTTAATTATTTAGAGTGTAAGTGTAGTTTACTTATTCATTACTCATTTTTTACTAATGATCTCATGATGATTTTGCAAGAAATGATCTTTTTTATGAAACTTTTTATGATTTAACATTGAAGATATTTAGGCCCACATTACATAAAAGGTACATAGCTTCATATAATTGGTTCATCCATTTGTTGTAATATATTCAAGGCCTATAGATTGAACTAATTTTGTTATCTAACAATTTTATTTTTTGGTTAAAAAGTGGAATGAGAAAGGCCCTAAATTAAAAGATTAGCCCATAAAATCTCTAGAGGATCTCTTTGGTCAAAATATTTTGAACAGAATACAAATTCTTAAAAAAGCTTCCAAACATCTAAAGACTATGAGAGGCCAATAGAAAAGGGGTCTAAAGCTCAACCCAAAGTATGAGCATCCTCCTATGGTTCCAGAGCTAGAGTGGAATGAAATCATTGAAGATGCAAAAGAGATAAGACTAAGAGATAAAGGAATTCACCCACCACCCAAAAAAAATAGGTATATGGTAGTATTAATGTAGCTATGCAAAAATTAGTGATTTTTATATTTATATTATCTAACATATTTCAAAGTTTACATATATAGGCTTATGACACATCAAAGGTTACACAAGCTAGGAAAGATAAGGTTGGTCAGTACCATCTTGGCTCTGATGGATATATGAAAAATCACTCACTACTTGTAAGTAGCAGTAAATGAAATTTCATATCAAATTTTTTATATAAAATTACAAATAAGAACTACATTCAATATTGATGATATTATAAAAATACAGGGTACTGAATTTAATCTAGTGCCCATAGAAGAGGATAAACAAATTGGCTTCAAGCAAGGCTATAAAGTAGTGGCTTCCCATCACCACATAGCTTCCAATCGCCAAAGAGATGTAGAAAATTCTAGTGCATCAATTCACACACATGTAAATATGCCTAATGAATAATAACAAAAATTAAGAACTTCATGAGAAATAATCTATTTGGTGTTAATTTCAAACAATGATAACAATGTGAATGACATTTCACTTCAACCTTCTACTCCCAGCATAGATCCTACGCATGATGATGAAGGCACTAATCCTAGACATAACAAAGGCCTTGATGTGCATCACAATGATAGAGGTACATATTCAATTTCTATTGAAAATTAACTATGTAAATATTAATAAAATTTAACATCTTAAATTACAATTGGTGTAACCTTTATGTGATAATTTTTTAGTATGAAAAATGTCATGGTGATGGACATGAGCGTGATATTAGTGTTGAGCATGTTGAGGTTGGGGCTGAATAAAATGTGATAGTAGATGATGTGGCACTATCAAGTAAAGAAACATCCCTATTATTTTCTTTAGAATAATGAAATACTTATAACATTTTTTAAAATGTTTAGAATTAAAATAAATAAATTTCTTATTGCAAGGGAGCATCAACCTTGTCCTCAAAAAAAGAAGAGAAAGCCTCATCTCATAATATCAAAACCACAAGAGCCATAGGAGAATGTTGAAGATAGTCATGATGTGCCTATTAATGTTTATCTTCAACAAAAGAAAAATAAATGAAGAAATGAATGTTAAAAACCTTGTTTGATGATGAATGTGTTGATGCATTTTTTACGAATGTTACTTATTAATGAATTTTATGTCATGTTATTGAATATTTCTATGTGATTATAATGATTGATGTATTCAAAAATTATTGATGAATTTTTATATGTATTGATTAAGGGTGCTCCCCTTAAAACCATAAACCATAACAGAAGCAAACAACAACAAATGCGAAAAAAAATATGGACTTCTTATTACCACTACAAAAGTAGAATTATAGAATTCACAAGTACAATATGCTAACCCACATGGGTGCCTACATTATAGTAATCTACTAGAAAATGTTGGAAACTACCACCCAGAGTTGTTCTAGGCAATGTTTGAGTCTTTCTTAAATAGGTAATTTTATGCCACTTGGGAAGGTTCTAGATGCTCAAACTTAATACATAAGGCCGACAGACCCTAGCAATACATATAAAGTCATCCAAATACATCTTTGAAAAATTATATTAGAAATTTTGGATAGCCCAACTTTGGAAGGCCATAACTCTTGAATTGTTGCTCTGATTGGCTATTATAACCACTTTTTGGAAATGCCAACTCCTAATCTATAGGCTTCAAACAAAAAAATTTCCCTTCCTTTGAGTTTTTGAACCTCATCCAGCCACTCTAAGGCCTCCAACAGTAAGCTTGAAGATTTTTCTCCTAAATTTTCCACCAAAAAGATACAATAACTTCTTTGATACTTAAGCTAGAGAAATGAGATTTTTATGGTAGGCTTATAATTCTAAAATGAACCTTCATGTAGAAAATCACAACATTCTGAGGTCCCATGACAAACTTACAAAAAATAGTGTGCTTCCAAAAATAGTATCCACCCTATCTACTAGTCCTTATTAAAATAGAAAAGACAGAAAAGAAAATATTTTTGGGTGATGCAAGATTACCCTTACAACCAGGATGCTCCTACATCAGACACCCAGGGTAATTTGAGAAGTGACTCTGTCATGTCTCAGGTGTTTAGAGGAAAACCAAGATGAATAACCTCCTCTCATGTTAGCCATGATGAATCCTCTAATGGCCTCCTTTTTTATTTGACCAAGTATTCCTCATAAGTTTTGTTCCTTATACTTTTGCCAACATGATTGTTTGGTATCTCCTCAATCTCTTTTATAGCCAAACTAGCTACTAGAATACTCTATTGCACTTCTAAAACTTCATCTCCATCTCCATCACCTCCTTCATCATAATATATCAAATCTAAAATATTAAATACTGGTGAAATATTCAGTTTAGTAGGCAACTCCACTTCATAAGAATTTCCAAAATCATGCACTTTCACTATCTTGCATAGTCCAAACTTCTGCATCTTCAGCTTATTATATATACCCACTGGAAAATGCTCCTTTCAAAAATGAACCATGACTTCATCTCCAATCTAAAATTCCTTATACCTCCTTTGCACATTTGCATTAGCCTTGTACTATGTATTAATCTTTATGATGTGCTTCCTCACCTCATCATGGACGTTCTTCAAATATTCAACAAATTCTTCTACTTTAGCACTACTTATCTCTCCTTTATCCAACTGCCTTAATTCAAAAGCATTTTGGTACTACTCTCATAACAATCTAGAATGGTGATTTACTAGTACTCCTATTGATAGAATTATTATATGCAAATTCTACCTATGGTAAAATCATATCCCATATTTTGGGTTTGTCTCCAACCAAACATCTCAGCAAATTTTCCAAACTATGATTTACAACTTCTATTTGTCCATCAGTCTATGGATGATGCGATGAACTAAACTTTAAATTTGTCTTCAACTTCTTCCATAATGTATGCTAGAAATACCCAACAAATTTGGTATCTCGATTTGAAACTATACTCTTTGGAAAACCATGTAGTCTCAGCATTTCTCTGAAAAACAACTCTGCCACATGAACAACATCACTAGTCTTCTTGTAAGGAATAAAATGTGTCATCTTTGAAAACCTGTCAACCACCACAAAAATAGAATCATGCCCTTCCTAAGTCCTTGGTAATCCAAGAACAAAATCCACATTGACATCCTCCCACGGATTCTCAAGTACAAGTAATGGTTGATACAACCTCGTATTATACTTCACTACTTTCAACATCTAACATACTCTACAACTCTATACAAAATTCTTCACATCTTACTACAACTATGGCTAGTAATAATTCTCAGCAACCAAAGGTATGGTTTTATCTCTACCAAAATGTCTAGCCAATCCTTCATTATTCTTCTCCTTGATGAGATGCTCTCTCATTGAAATTTTGGGAATGCACAACTGGCTTTCTCTAAACAACATACTATCATGGATCACTAAATCTAACCACTTTGTCCTATCAAGTGTAATAGGTTATGTACAAGCCTTCCACACTTCACCAAAATCAAGATCATCTAGATACAAAGTACTAAGTTCCTTCAACCCAACAACCTCTATCTATATTTTTGCTACAAAAGTTGTCTTCTACTAAAAACATCTACAACTTTGTTAGACTTCTCACTCCTGTGTTTCAAAACAAATGTATAACTCTGAAAAAAATCAACCCACTTCAAATGCCTTAGGTTTAATTTTCCTTGACTATTCAAATATTGCAAAGCTTGATGATCAATACACAAAAAAAATCCCTTAGGAATAAGATAGTGTCTCCACTACTTCAATGCTTGAACTATAGCATAAAATTCTTGATCATAAATAGAGTATTTTCTTTTTGCATCATTCAACTTCTAACTAAAATAAGCAATAGGTTTACCTTCATGGCTTAAATTAGCTCCTATTATAGTACCACTAGCATCATAGTCTACTTGAAACACCTTGTTAAAATTAGGAAGTGATAGGTTGCTTAGTAACTTTTTGTTTGAATAGATTAAAACTTTTATGTGCTTCTACAGTCCACTTAAATTCTTTCCTATCTACTCTCATTGTTTTGGTCAAGGGTTCACAAATACTGCTAAAACCTCTTATGAAGTTTCTATAAAAACTAGCCAGTCTATGAAAAGATCTTACCTCTATCACACTTCTTGGAGTAGGCCATTCAAGGATAGCCTTCACTTTCTCTAGGTCCTTTTTTAGACTTTTTGCTAAGACTAGAAATCCCAAGTACACCAACTCCTTCTTTACAAAACTTCATTTCTTCAGGTTTATCAACAAATTTTCTTCCCTCAACTTATCAAACACCTTGTGAATATGAATCAAATGCTCCTCCAATATCTTGCTAAAGATCAAAATACCATCTAGGTAAACAATGAAGAACTTACTAGAAACTCCTTTAGTACCTCATTTTTTGAGCTGCATGAAAGTGCTTGGTGCATTGGTTAGTCCAAAAGGCATGACTAACCACTTGTACAATCTTTTTTTTGTCTTGAAAGTAGTCTTCCACTCATCACCTTCTCTAATATGAATATGGTGGTACCCACTCTTTAGATCTATCTTTGTGAAATACTGAACTCCACTCAAACAGTCCATAATATCATCCATCCTTGGAAATGAGAATCTATACTTGATTCTATATTTGGTTAGGATCTTGTTGATAGCATGAGAATCTATGCACATTGTCCATTCTCCATTCTTCTTTAGTGCTAATATTTTTGGCATAGCACATGGACTCAGACTCTCTTGAATCAACCCCTTCTGGAACAACTCATGAATTTGTATGTTTAACTGTTCACTTTCTACTAGTGTCATTATGTGTGTTGCCTTATTTGGAAAATTGGCACCTAGAACCAAATCCATCTAGTAATTGATCTTCCTCATTTGGGGATATCCATTAGGCACATTATCTGATACAATATCAGAAAACTCTCCCAACATATATGCAACTTCTATAGGTACCTCCTCTACTTCTTCTTTACTATCTTTTGAAATTATAGGAAAACACATATGCTCATGCTTCATACCTTTTGGAAACTCTTTTCCATCAACAAAACATATTCTAGCAGCACTACATACCTTTTCTTCTTTCTCCTTCAATGGCTTCAACTTATGTCTCACTACATCTTTGGTTAGAGTGTAGGTATTTTCTTGCCCATCATGTACAACATGCCTGTCAAACTACCACAAACTATCTAGAAACATATGACATATTTTCATAGGTATGATATCACATGGTACCTCATCCTGGTAGCTCCCAATCCTAAACTTCACTAAGCATAGATCATTTTCCATGACCTTGTGGTCATCTTGCACCCAAGCAATACATTATGGACGTGGGTGTTTCTGTCTCTTTAGCTTCAACTTTGTGACCATCATTTTTGACACCAGATTGTTAGTACTTCCATCATCAATGATCACATCACAACACTTATCTTTACATCTACACCTTGAGTGAAACAATCTCCTTCTTTGATCCAATTCATTCTCACCACTTAGTAGGACTCTTCTATTAACTAGGACCTATCCTCTTTTAACATCTTCAAAATATAAGGATCTAGTATCTTCATCAACATGTGCAACTCTAGCTTGGCCTTTTGTTCTTTGGTTTGTCCTTCCTTGGCACTAGGAACATTCAAGTTCTCTATGCCCTTCTTCTCCATAGTGAAAACATTTTCCACAAAAGCCTCCTCTTCTAGATCCTTTTCCTCTACCTCTGCCTCTCCAATCTCTATTATTTTGATCATGGAAATGATTGGAATTGTTTTTCCTCTATTTCTAACTACTACTGCCATCCTCATCCTTGTTCTTTTGATCATCATTATGACCTCCATAAGATCATCTGCCAAATCTTCTATCATGACCTCTTCCACTATTCTTGTTGTCAAACTTCTTGCTCAGTATTTTCTCAACTCTTAGGGAAAACTAGTATGTTTCCTCAATACTATTCATTCAAACTAAACTCATCTTGTCCTAAATACTTGGCCTTAACCCATTAAGATAACGAGCCACTTTCTCCTTATTAGCTTTTGTATAGCTAGTTCTAATGAGAGCTTGGTAGAACTCTTCGGTATACTCTTGAACAGTTTTTTTGCTTGCTTCAACCCTTGCATTTTCTTCAATAGATCAAGATTATAATCCATAGGAATGAATTGTTACCTTAGTTTAGCTATCATCTAATCCCATCTGGTGATTTTTTCCTTTCCCTTTCTATTTCACTTCAACTAAACCTCTTTCCACCAAATCTTTGTATGTCCCTTCAGTTTTGCCTTCACAAACTTAACTTTATTAGGATCCTCAATATCTTCATAGCCAAAGTACTCCTCGAATTCATTGATCTGATTGATCAGCTCCTCTAGGTTAAGATTTCTCAAAAATGTGAGAATTTCAAACTTAGGTATTTTTCCAATCTTGGAGATGGCCTTAAAAAGCCTCTCTTCCTTTGGGTTTATAACTACCTCTACTTTGGAATTTTCTTCCACTTCATCCTCATCCTTTCTTTCATCTCTTATGAGAACATTTATTTCTCTACACATTTGTTCTTCCAATGCTTGCATTTTTCTTTGGAGGGCTCTAAAACCCTTAGGTGTAACACCTATAGCTCTTTTGCTATGCTCTCTCCATGGAGGCATTTACGTACTTTCATTGAAACCCTAGTGAAAACTACCTCACAATCAATGATCTATCTATATGCTCAGCTCAAACCATAGTCCTAGTGCAAACTACCTCACAATTGGTGATTTGTCCACACACTCAAGAACTCTAGCTCTGGTACCACTTGATGAAGGGTGCTCCCCTTAATACCATAAACCATAATAGAAACAAAGAAATGAAAAAAAATGCAATAATAAATATGTACTTCTTATTATTGCCACAAATGTATAATTACATAATTCACAAGTACAATATGCTAACCCACATAGGCACCTTCATTATAGTAATCTACTAGACAATGTTGCAAACTACCACCCAAATTTGGTGTAGACAATGTTTGAGCCTTTCTTAAATAGGCAATTTTATGTTTCTCAAGAAGGTTCTAGATGTTCAAACTTAATACCTAGGGCCGAAAGACCCTAACAATACATATAGAGTTGGCCAAATACATCTTCAAAAATTCAAATTCAAAAGGCCACAACTCTCGAACCGTTTCTCCAATTGGTTATTATAACTACTTTTTAGAAATGCTAGCTCATGATTTGCAATATCAAAATAGTGCAAGTGCCCTTTTGTCAAGTTTTTGAACCTCATCTGAGCACTCTAAAGCCTCCAACGATGAGCCTAAAAATTTTTCTCCTAAATTTTTCATCAAAAATATGCAATAACTTCTCTGATAATTAAGTTGGAGCAATGAGATTTTTATGTAGGCTTATAATTCTAAAATTAACCTTCATGTAGAAAATCAAAACATTTTGAGCTTGTGTGACAAACTCACTAAAAATAGTAAGCTCCCAAAAATACTAACCACCTTGTCTACTAGTCCTTAAAATAGAAAAGACTAAAAAGAAAATATTTTTGGGTGATGCAAGATTGCCCTCACACTCAAGATGCTCCTACATCATGTATTAATAAATTATATGTCATGTTAATGAATTTTATGTGAGTATAATGATTGATGTGTTCACAAATTATTGATGAATGTTTATATGTATTAATTTATTGTATGTCATGTTAATGAATGTTGTGTAATTATAATGATTCAATGATATACTTCTTAAATGAATGAATGAAATATTTACTTAGTTGTTAATAGGTAATATAGAGTGATTATGGGGGGGTGAATGCCAAATGAGCTTCCACCTTCATGTGGTTGGCCTTGTTAATTAGAGAATATGAAAGGATTCTTGAAACCAAGTGAACCTCAAAGTAAACCTATCAAAACTAAACACCAATATATGGTCCCATCATCAAGTGGCTAAAGAACTTCACCATAGTCACTAATGATTGTCATTTCTTCCATGCTAATGTAGACATGTCTAATTAACTCCTTTTATCATCACCAAACTACACCTAATGCACTTTTCTCAACTTTATAATGAGGCCCTTTACAACACCCAAATATTGCCTTCTTTTCCCAATATGGTTTCTCTGTCCTAAATTGCTTGAACTTGCTCCTTTATTTTCAAGGTCTTAGAGAAAGTTTAATAAAGTCTAAAAAACTTGGTTTTGATCTAGAATTAACAATCAAAATGACCCCAAACTCCCTTTCTCTATTGATTTCTAAACTAGTTGGTTACTTCCTAGTAGCCCTTTCATGCAAGTATTTTATGGCAAACAAGGGTTTTTTGTTTCTTAAAAAATAGCCAATCTCACTACTTGAAGATAATATTCTATTGTGAGATTGTACACATGCAAAGGCATTAGTGTTGAGAATAGATTGAAAATAATAAAAGAGGGAGATTGTTCAAAACATACAAGTATGATTAATGTGTTTCAATCACTGTTTTGTCACTGATGTCAAACTTGCTATTTTTTGGTAAGACAACTACTTCTATGATTAAGTACTATCACTTATTTGATTGATGAAGAGGATTTGATCAAAAGATGTAACAATAGCACCTAGAGAAAAATTTGAGTTATGATTATGTAAAGAAGTACAAGAATTAGTTGAGACAGTGATAACATGATGTATTGATAATCTACTTAAGGTTACAAAGGTTGGTTAAACTAAAAAAGTTTAGAAGAACAAGTTAAACAAATTTTATCTACCAAGCTTGACTGACTGGATAGTAGGTGCCGAGAAAAGTTAGTGCAAGCCAAGAATAAAATCAATTGGAGCCAAGTAAAAGTTTATTCTAGTGTATGTCGAACAAAATAGTGGATGTCGAGTAAAGTTTAGTTGATGTCAAGCACCAATAAACTTTAGTTCATGTTGAGTGATTTCATAGAGGATGTCAAGCAACACAATATGTGTCAAGCATCAGAAGCAAGATAAAGTCGAGTGGTTGCATTATTTAAAAGATCATGAAATTGATAGATCTAAGCAGACAAGTTTATTTTCTTGGATTGTGTGAACTAGGTGGAAGATAAGATTGATGAGTTCATGGCACAAAATTCAAGGTAAACCATTTTTCGGTGAATTTAAAGAGGATTCAAGGAGAATTTTCTATAAGAGATATGGAATAAGTGGTAGATTCATTGTATCCTACCTAATCTATCCTAACCCTAAATTGGATGATGTAGAATGAGTAGTAAAAGACATAATTTCCAGTTTATAAGAATGATTGGTCAGAAGAAAAGGTTGTCATATGTGAGAACCTAAGGAAGACAAGGAGTCAAGGGTTTTGTTTCATCAAGTGACCTAAGAGAAAAGTCTACATTGGCATGTTAAGCAAGAAGGCTTAAGGGTATAAATGCTTGAAGGGTGAACAAGCTATCAAAGCTAAAAAGTGTGAAAGCCAAGTAGAATGGAGGACTAAAATAGAGATCTGTAATATGAAAATGGAGTTGTAAGTTATTATCAGATCAAGCCTTACTATTACTCTCTAATAATTGTATTAGTCTAGGTTAAATCTTTTGGATTAAGGTTGACCTAACAATCATTTGTAAATCCTTTAACTGGGTGACATTCTAAGTGAATGGTCTAAAGTCCTCTAAAAGGGCTTACTCCTAACAGGGTGATTGAAATCCTTTAATAGTGTCACATTTAATAGTGTGCATTATAACCTTCAATAGGGTTGGCCTTCCATAGGACATAACTTCAAAAGAGTGAAAAAAGGTAGCATGTTACTAGTGGTTTTTCCCAAATTGGGTTTCCACATAAATCATTGTGTCAAGTGTGTTGATGAATCTATTATGTTTCATGTTTACATTTCTACAAGTTGATTCAATAGTAACCTACAAGTTTTAAGTGATTGCATAATCTAATGGATGTATGCATGAAGATAAATGTTTTATGGGTTTAGTAAAGCTATGAAAAGTTTTATTTATACATCTGGACCTTGGATAACTGATTCATCCCCCCCTCCAACTTATTCTAAATTATTCCAAAAGGAAGATAGCTTAGTGGATATGGCATGTACATTTGATAATATTCTATTATTTTCATTAAGTTTGAGGAGAATAGTCCAAGGTAGTTGTGAATGAGTATGTAAGAGCTTTCTATTTGGACTCCTAGTAAAGGATTAAAAATTTGATTTATTAAAATTTTCAATCCAATATTTTATTAAAATCTATTCTTTGGCCCTCAAATAGAATTTAATTCTTTTCAAATTCCTTACCAACTTGATACTCAAGTAAACCTTTAATAAACCATCATAACACCTTCTAAATAGGATTAGATTGATCAAACTCATTTGTTGATTACAAAATCTCTATGAACAAACTCCCAATGGAAGCTTCACCATTTCCATTATACAAACCTAAAGGGATATTTGGATCTCTAATTCACCATTCCCTCCATAAAAGTAATTAGAATACCCAATCCCCTAGACATTTAAACTTACTACACTTCCACTTATGAAGCACGCAATGGAATTAGATCATTAAAATGAACTGTCAACTCCTATAGCATTCACTAATCACATTAACAATAAGGCATATTAGGTAGTTAATGAAAATGTTACTCTACCCACCTAATGCTCAACCCTTGAATCAACTTGACAACTCTCAAAATGGATTCAATTTTTCTCTGCACACCCTTTTAAACATGACAGATGAATGCATAGACTTTGTTGGAACCAAAGGCTCTTTCTTTTCAAAATCTAATTTGAATACCATATTGTGACTATGGCATAATAGTGACACATGAAAGGATATAAACCTTCCAAATGCACACTTCAAACCAAATAAATAACCTCAATGCACTTCAAGGTCAATCAAAGTGTTTTGTTCCCAACTATACAAATCTGACCTTTAATGAATCAATATATTACTATGATTGGTACTATCATGGTCAAGATAGTATGATAATGTATTTTCTACACAAGGCCTAGAAACAACTTAAAATAAATTTGTATCAAATGCATGAGTGTTCATCTCATTAAACTTCATAGAATAATAGGAGACCCAATCATAATGGTGACTTATAAAACTCTGCAATAACAGTTACAGTTCACAAAATAGTTGGACAGATTAGGGGAAATGGAATCCTCAAAATACTTGAGATCCTTGCCATGATACTTAAATTGATCCTTTATATTTTCCACAACCTTATTTGAATCCTTTCACTATTTTGAGACTTCCATGATGTTTGGTCTCAACCACTTTCATATTGCAAAATAGATACATGTAATTTTTCCACTTTTCTTTTGGTGTCAACTATTTCTTATCATTTAATATTTACTCCTATAAATTATTTTTTCCTAATGATCATCTATGAGATTAAATTCTTTGACATATTAATTTGTTTCATGTGTTTTGGTTTGACCATATGATACTTGTAAAAAAAAAATTACAAAATTCTTTATTTATTTATTGCTAATTGGACACTCTTGAATGTTAACATCCCTTTTTTAATCCTCTTTTTTGTTTTGCTTCATCCATGTGCTCTTTCTCCTGTCTAGTATTTCTTCTTTTATTAACTTAGGCCAACTACTTTCTTTCATATGCTAGGTATTCTTTAGGTATCTCAATAGTTGGGTCATTATTGAAGCTTCTACTAGGAAGGTACGTGTTTTTTCCAATAAGATCTCTTAAATAACTATTGTTTTAATTTTGAGGTTGGAGATGATGAGATGCTTAACTAAGAAACCCTTATTCCATATCTATGACCCAAAATTAAGTCTTTCAAGCCAAAATTGGGGTGATCCTACACCATTCTCCC
The DNA here is from genome assembly GCA_028749045.1 of Cupressus sempervirens. NCBI lineage: Eukaryota > Viridiplantae > Streptophyta > Pinopsida > Cupressales > Cupressaceae > Cupressus > Cupressus sempervirens. The sequence continues at coordinate 835,391,943 of CM053793.1, forward strand.
CCACAAAGAAAGCAATTTTCATGAGACAACAAGGGTAAGTTGTTGAGGATTGATTACTCTCTTCTTGAAGTTAGTTTCAGGGCCCTTTATACATTGTTAAATCTACCACTTTGAATGTAACCAAAATCCATGATGACTTTACATACCTTGTTGAGAATCTTGTAATTAATACTGATAATTTGTTTATCTTCTATTTCTATTTGATAGATACCTAAATTAATTGAGGCAATACTTAAACTCTTCATTGCATCTGCATTAGACACTTTGTTTTCTATTTGTAAGTTAATCTTGTTAGTAAACATATTCAAGAGAAATTGGAAATTAATATGTTGGATATCCTTTACTATTTATGTTTCAAAGAAAAAATAAAATGTTATGCTTGAGTGTACCAAATCAATGGAGATGGCATTAGATGTTAACTATGTCAATCTTTTGGTTTTGGACAATGCAAAAGGAGGCCCTAGTTCAATATGCAATCTCAATTGATATGCATATGACATCATGTGGAGCTGAAAAATGCAACATGTTTGTAATTTTTATGCAGTTCATTAATGTAAATGTGGTTCATTTTCTAGCTCCACCTATTGTCCATGCATATGGAACACTGTTGCACGTGCATTCTAGATTCAGAGTGGTTTAATCTTATTTTGAATGGGAGGGAGAGAACCCAAAGACATATGGATGCTTAAGTGGATATAGACAATGATTCTTCACTATCTACATTGTAGTTCTATCACTGAGTTCTTTGTTTTGACTATTGCTACATTCTACATTTTGATGTTATTAAAAGTAATATTTTTTTTCCTTTGTTGAAATGTGTCATGCCTTAATTCACTAAAATTGATCTATGCTAATTAAAACCATATTGGTAACATGTTGATCTTAGTATTCTTAAAGTTATTATAACACTATAGATCCTAATATGCATATAGCACACTGACCAATGCAATAAAACTAGAACATATCTTGAAACTTTTCAACATCTTTTGTAATGCTAATTGATAATTATTTAGTTGTATTTGGTTGTAGGGTACCAAGTAGTAGAACTTAATGATAAATTGAGCTTGTAAGGTAAAGAAAGCATATCTCCATCATGTGAGTTTAATTCCAAGTAAGGACTAGATCTATTTATGGTTTGAATCTAGAAGGAAAGTGTTGATGACAATATTTTTTAAGATTCCTACATAATGTTATTTTATTACATGTTTGGTGTTGAATGATGAATGTCAATCGATGATCTTCTCCTTATTTCAATTGGATAGAATTTTATTAAGGTTGCTCTAATTGTAGTAATTTGTAAAGGATAATATTGCATTATAAAAATATTTGGTTGATCCCCCCTTGAAAATAGTTTGAATCCCATCTTATATCTTGAAAGGATGCAAAGAGATACACCCCTCCAAGCATAGATTGGTTGGTTATTAGTTGGAATTACACACAATGTTTAAATAAGGATGAGTTCTCAACTATTTGTAAGATACAACTTCTCACATCATCTACCCTTACCAATGTGGTGCAAGAGAAGCCTATGGTCTTGTTTAGATTCTAGTTCATTTTGGGTTGTAGGCGGTTCTAGACAACCACCATGGTAATAAGGATTTTTGATAAGGTCTTAAGTGAGGTGTAATGTGTGTTTATAGATAGGTATTCTTAGGCTCATGCTTGTGGTCTATTTTTAGTAAGTCTAATGTTGAGTGCTAGAACATTCAACATGGGTAAAAGGTTGACCAAGTCTCCAAAATGGAGTGTCATTCATACATTTGATGCTTTTAAGTGTTTTTATGACCATATTATGTGGTTTAGGTCAAATTGTGCATGGGAGGATAGTAGAAATGTAAAATTGCAAAAAGATGTAAAGTTGCTCATAACAACATTGCAACTTTGCAAAGTTGTCATAACAACATTTCCTAAAATATAGGAAATAGCTATAAAGGAGTCCTAACCCCAACCTTAGGGTCTAAACATGAGGACTTGATATATTTAAGGTTATAAAAACCCTAATCTAGAAGTTAGTTGTTAGGTTGTACTATTTGCATTAGGAACTTGATATTAAATTTTGTATGACGGAGAAACTTTTACCTTCATTCAAACTCTGAATGGATTGAATAGATGAATGTGAGGCATTGAGGTGTTGATTCTTCTTATATAGTTAAGTTTTGAGGAGTTAATTTGAAGATTTTTAATTCTTCTTTATCATTTTTCAAAATCTTTAATTTCCTCTAGTTCGTTGTTTTGACAGTGCCAATCATGTAAATATGAGCCCCAGTTGAATTCTCGTGGTTAAAATTTAATGGCCACTTGGAATCAAGTAAGGGACACTAAAAATAGTCTAAATATGTGTTTTTAGGTTCTTTTTTGTAGGGGATCTATTGTTTCCATCAATCCCTAGGTGAATGCAGAGGCATTCTGGCTAGGAGTTTGTATAAAACAGTAGCAAGAAAGCTTGCAAGATTAATTAGTTTGTATCATTCAATGGTTGAAGTAAGGGCATGTTTCCTTAGTAAGTGATTGCTAGGAGAGGGGTATTGAAGCTGAATAGAGCACCTAATGGAATCCAAGAACCTAGACTGGTTCACATGCCCTAAAAAACCCAAGAAGACAAGGGTTTGGTGATAGACCTATGTACGAACACCTTGGAGATCTAAAACCTAGGAAATCTCTAAAGCCTAGGAAGTCCTTAGAAAGAATACCTAATTAGGTTGGGGTTTGTTTGGAGAATTTGAGATTTATTCCAAGAAAATTGATTTTAAGAGGTCTAATTGGGCTAAAAGAGCTACAAGGCCTAAAACTTGAAAAGTAAGAACTCGATGAAAAATGCAAAGAAGAATCCATCCAAGTGGATCAAAATGGATTGAAACTAAATAGGGGATAGCTAGGACACCTATTATGTAATGCCTACCCCTATTTTACTTTTCATGTTATGTTGTTGAACTCTTTTAGGCCTGTTTTATGATTATGTTTTATGATTGTGGTACTTCATTAATCGATTTGATTTAGATGTTTTTCAGATTTAATTTATATATGTGATGAATTACTTAGCTATTTCATGTGTTCATGATTATTTCAATGATGATACATGTATGTTCATATAGTGATTTTAGTTGTTTTATGATGATAGTTAGATAAATGATTTATATGCAGTTTCTATGGTTACTTACCCCATACATGCAGCTGTATGGTGTACTTGTATATTTTATTTTATGATTGACATTTTTGATGTGGTTGAGGGAGGGATTTGTAGTCACTTTTTAGTTGGTATCTACATGATGCACCACTCCCCACCATTTTCTATTTAGTTTAGATTATATGTGTATGTACATGTGATGAGACCAAATATTGCCCTTATTTCATAATAGTTTTAAGATACTTGGTTGATACTCTATTTTATCTTTGAAATAACATTTGTGGACCTATGTTTACTGAACCTATGATAAACCTATGGGTAGATACTATGCCATCTTTTACTAGTATTATATATAGTATGCAATATTTCATATAGTTATCAAAATGTGTGTTCTTATATTTGAATTTAATTTGATAAATGTTTATTTGCAAACATGTCCCTGTATTATAACTAACCTATTAATGAAGACTAAAAGATGATTGGAAGAATTCAAAAGATGAGTTCCAACAACATTTAAAGAGAAGAGAATACTAAGGAGTAGCCATGGTGGAGGAAAGTTGAAGCGGTTCCAGAAGACACAGCAGAAAATAAGGAGGAGCTATGAAGACTTATTACCTTCTCTATATTTTTTCCATGGCAAGTGGATGTTCAGACTTTATTGTTCCCACCTTAAGCCATTATTTCTTCTTCTCACCTTGAGTTGTTATTTCCTTCTTTCTCTCCTATGGATTTAAAGCTAGGTCATTTACTTTTCTATTATGGAATAAGTGTTGGTCTCCTATATATAGGAATCAACCCAAGTGTGATAGTTTAGATAGTTAGAAGAAAAAGTTTATAAGAACAAACTATTGACTTTTATAGTTGTGTTTTTACAGTTATGTGTTATGTAATGAATTTCTAAAATCTAATGAAATATTTTTTGGCTTCCATTTTGTGTTAGTAGTTTAGTAAAGCCAACCAAGGGGGCTCACTTGGAAGGTGAATTAGATTAGGATAGAATAGATTTATTTCCAAGCATTCTTAGTATTGTAAGTAGAAGTTGTAAGTTCCTTCCTGTAGCATCACACTTCATGAATTTTCCTATAGCATATGTGAGAATAGTTATAGTAGATGAACCAAATTAGAATATTTGTTATTTTTCATTATATTTACAATATTCATAGAGTTAAGTGTGTTAGTCTCGTGCAGTAATACTGTAAGTTCTTTTCCTTGCATTTTTCTTTCCTACAACATAAGCTTAGTGACTTATTAAGAGACCTAGTGCACATACTGTGTCGACCATTTCAAGTATATGTCCCTGGGTTGACAAGATTAAATGCACCTCATAGTAGGAAAATTGGTCCTTAGTTTGAATATATTATTCCTAAGTATGGCCTAGAGTATGACTATGATACACCTATTGTGAGGTAGATCATTTTTGGCACCATTGCCGGGGATGGTGTCAAGCTAGGAGCATTTGTGAGTCATATTTCTTAGATATTTTTTTTTTAGAAATCTCCAGTTTGAAGTTTCTTTCACTAGTGTGAAAATTTTAATTGCATGCATCAAAGAGGAAGATGACAAGATGAATATGGCATATTTCTTCCACAAGATTTTGTTAATTTGAACAAAAAAATTGAAGAAGAAGTTGAGTTGCCTTTTGAAGATGCAAACCTTATTTTTCCCACAACAACATCATCAAGAGTTGAACCAATAGATACAAGTGGTCTTCAACCCTTCACTAAAGTACTAGCCAATTTTCTTGATAACACTGCTTTGAACCCACTAGTTGTTAATCATCCAATACCCAATGTCCCTTTTTAGTAGCAACCTCATAATCTAATATTCCAATCATGGCACAAGAATATACCTGTAGCTACCCTTCCAAAGTTCTATGGCCTTGCAACCAAAGATCCTGATACTTTCTTGTTTGAATTTGACATACTTTGTTCTAGTTTTGACTACAACATTGATGCCCATAAGCTTAAATTGTTTCTAGCAACATTGAAAAAATTAGCTCTACGATGGTTCATGGGCTTAGGAGCCAATGCAGCAAGAAGTTGGGATGAGATGCAAACTCTATTTTTGGATAATTACAAAGAGTATTGTAAGGCATCTAGTTCAAGAAGAGATAATGTCTTTAGGATATCACAGAAGGAGGAAGAAACATTGGAAGACTATGTTTCATGTTTTCTATATACACTGCAAAAGAACCCTCAGCATGTGTTGTCTGAGGATTCACAATAGCTAGTCTTTCTAAGAGGTGTTAATGATGATTGTTTAGAAGCACTAGACCTAATGGTTGGTCGTGATGTATATCAAGCTTCTTGGGAAGGCCTCAAGAAGATCTATCAAAACTATTCAAGGTCAACCATGAAGAAAGGCCAAGGACCTCATTCCACAATCACTAAAGGAATCAATCAAGGCATTTCAAAGCTTGAGATATCTAACATATTCTTAGATTTCAAACAAGAGATCATCAATGATGTCACTACACATCTTGATACCATGACTACAAATAAGAAGTATGCAAAAGTCGAGTTACAACTAGTTCAATACTATCCTCCTTGTTAGAAGCAAAAGAAGGATTTCCAATGTAAACTAGTCACAAGCATAGAGAAACAACATCTTCCAACCAAGTATGTCAAGATAGATGGAGATAATGAGAAAGTATTCTTTATTACTCAATGCCGACCATGGGCCCAACATCAAGTTATGCCTCAAGACCATTTGCAAAATTCAAATTTATATGGTAATCAATGGCAAAATTGTAATTCCCAAGGTCCTCCACAAAATCAACCTAATTGGAAAAATGTTGGGCAAAACAACCCACAACAATCCCAATGGCCTCAAAATTCCCAACCACCCTAGCCTAACCAATAGAGTAACCAATGTCAGAACCAATAGAACTACTAGTAGAACTAGCAAAACCAATGGTAACCACCCCAAGGGAATTGGCAATCTACAAACTAATGGAGGGGATCTCAACAATGGCTTAACCAAAATACTAGTACTCCACAATTACCACCTCTAGTTTAGCAACCTGCTCTAATGCCACCACCTACAAATCCTGGACCTCAAAAGCAAACAGAGTTACCTACACAACCTTATCCAAACCCAAATAGCCAACAACCATAGTAGCCCATGTATAGTACTGATGCTTAGCAATATCCTGCTTACACTTTGGGTGTTGCAGATATACACCTAAGATCTAGAATGCCTTTACCAGCACCTAAACCACCTCTTATCACTGAAATACTAGACCCTCCTATAGCATCAAAACCCTCAGTTGCTAAAACTGTTAACTCAACCAATGTTACTATGTCAACCCAAGCTCAACCAACAGTGGAACCTCCTTTTCCAGAAAAGCTGATACAAAAGAAATCTGAATAAATAGAGGAACAACCTTTTAATATTGTTGATCAGCTAAAAAACATATATGTCCAAATACCCTTGTTTCAAACCATTAAGGATGTTCTAGTTTATGGAAAAGCTATTAGGGAAGCCTACTTGAAGAAGATTGGAAGGAAGAAAAAGGACCTCACCACAGTCCATGTTGTGGGACAATTGGCTGACATCATGCTAGGGAAATTGATCACATCAAAATATTTTGATCTAGGAAGTCCAGTAGTGAATGTCAGTATAAATGGTTAGTTTGTAAAAAATGCTTTAATAGATTTTGGAGCTACTATAAATGTCATGACCAAGAATACTATGAAGAAGTTCAAAATAGAAAGGCTAAGGGCTACACCAACAATTCTACAACTTGCAGATAGTTCTATTGTTACTCCTGATGGGATGATAGAAAACATAGTTGTAGCCTTAGACTCTTTAGAATATCTTGGAGGCTTCATGATTTTATCCCCCAAAGTTAATCTATTTGGTTACCCTGTCATCCTAGGTAGACCATGGTTAGCCACAGCTGATGCAAATATAAGTTGTAGATTAGGGAATATGACCATCTCAAATGGCCAAGGAACAAAGAAATTTAATTTACATCCTCCAGCCCCACCATTACTAGATTTAAGCACGTCTGTTTGGCTAGATTTTAGAGATAAAGAAGAAGAGTTAAACTCCATAGTATAGCTCATGATGTTACATAGACATTTTTTTCTAAAACTTCAAGAGGAAGATTAAGTACCTCAGAGTATCCTTGCTAACACTTGTGTGGTAGAAAAAGATGTATCTGAAAGTTTTGTGTTGGAATTAATCACATATGAAGAATGTGATAAGAATTATACTTTGCTCAAAGAACTTGATATTCCTTATCTACTCTTATCGTGTCAATCAAAAGCAAGTCCACTCCTTGAAGCTACTATGATTGAGTCCACCACTACTATTGAACTGACTAAAGGTCATAATCTCCATGTTAATCCCAAATTAACACCCACACAAATGGAACAGTTAAAAGAATTGTTTCAAAGGCATGAAAAGGCCTTTGCATGGGACTATAGTGATATGAAAGGGTTGAGTCCTACTCTATGCACCCATAGGATATATATCAATGAAGGTTGTCTACCACTCCATTAACCCCAAAGAAGGATAAATCCAAGCCTTAGAGAAATAGTTAAAACTGAATTACAAAAATTGATTGATGCTAGTTTTATTTATCCTATATCTGATAGTAGATGGGTGTCACCTATAGTCACAGTGCCTAAAAAAGGAGGAAAATGGATAATTTGTGCAGATTATAGAGAATTGAACAAGGCCACCAAAAAGGATCACTTTCCTTTACCATTCATAAACCAAGTTCTGGACACACTAGCTAAAAAGAAGTATTTCTCTTTTCTAGATGGGTATAATGGTTATTGTTAGATTAAATAATTAATAATTAATTATTTATTCTATTTACTTAAGCTTACTTAGGTAAATACATTTCATTTATTAGTTGTAGTCTAGGAGTTTGTTATAAGTTGTTGACAATACGGGAGTTTGTTCTCTCCTAAGTCATACTTATCCTCTCACCTTGTTCAAGGACTTTCCACCTCATGTGGATGTATGCTTAGTTGTCAAACTTATCTCCTAGCATCTTCTAGCTTGTTCTAGGAGATTCCATGAGGCCTTTATAAGCAGTCTCTCCCTCATTGTATTACACATCACTTCTTGCATATTGTAAATACATACTTTCTTGTGTTTACATATCTTGTTCTCTCTCATGTCCATTTAGGATTTTCCCCTTGCTCCATGCTCTTCCTTCCTTGGTTTCCCTTTGACAAGTTTTCGTATGCAGGTGATCTTGGGCATTTTTGAAGTTGGATTTTATTAACTCCAACATGGTATCAGAGCATCCCTGTTGCTGCTTCATTGAAGGATTTTTGAAATCGTGATTTGGAGTCACAAACCCTAGTTTGTTTATGCATTTTTTTTCAAATTAGGGGAACAGCAAATTTTTGGAGCACTTTCAGCCCAAACAGACACTGCCATTAGATTTGAAAGGTCGTTTGTAGGTAGGATCCATATAAAACTTTTCAATTTTGGAGACAGTGCTTTGGAAGGAAAAAAAATTTGTTGTAAGGCTTCCGTATAGACTATACGGAAGATTTTTGAGCGAAAAAAAAAAATTCCAGTGGCCCCCACCGCGCAACTAGCACTCAGCTCACAGGCTATCGTAGCACTAGTGCGGCCTGGCTGCCACCTACCCATAGAGCTCCACTAGTGGCGATCCTTAAATCTTCACTCCACCAACATTTTTAACTGACACACCACCTAGATTCCTCTGCCTCACCGCTCTTGCACCTCTCCTACACCATCACTGCCACCTACTTTGTCATTAGCGACACATTGGATTCTTTCACCCAGTTAGCACAAAATCCACGTGTGACATGTGGTAGGTCTGCCACATGGCACTTTTCCACGTGGCCCTACCACGTCATCAGCTCCACCATGTGGCATCCACATGGCACTACCGTGTGGTTGCCACATGGCATCTTTTTTCTATGATAGGCCACAGGCTATCAAATTTTATATCATTTTCTACTGACATCAGCATGATGTCATCCTACATCATCAACCTTGCTTGCACATCTCCTAGGTCCTTTTTGACCTACCTTCAATTTTTTGGCCATAACTTGAGCATATAGAAGTATTTTTTCGATTCGAAAGAAGCACCAAAAAGCTAGTTCTTAGATGGAGACATTGGTGTAGGTATTTTTAGGTTTTTATTTTTTTGTTTCCTTTTTTTAGTTGAAGTCCAAAGTTGTGTTTTTGACTCCGGTATGCATATCTTTTGGGTCCCATGTCATTTTTTTGAAAACTTTATATTTTTGGAAAGCTAGTTTTGTCACCTTTTTAGAAATATAGTCTTTTTTCTTAGATTTTGGCCTATGCTCTTTCTATCATGTTTTTTGCATTTTTGTTATATGGTGGATATTTTGAGTGTTTTAGGCCTGAGGATCATTTTCTTGGCATGGTTTCTTTTGTTTTAGGCTGTACTATATTTTTTTTCAGCTTGGTTTTGGTTTTGATCATTGTAACTATCATTTTGAAGAACTTTTATGTATTAGTGCCACTTTTGCATTTTCAAGATCATGAACGTTGTTTTTGAGTCAATTGTATATGCACTATTTTTATAAAGCACCATGGGGCCGGGGATAGTTGTTTGCTATTTTAGGCATTCTACCTTTGTCAAGTGAGTGTCCCTTCCATGACATTAGCCCCATGTAGCATTAGTTTGACCATGTCTTTATAGGTGTTGATACCTCTTCCTCTCTCATCATTCTTAGTTCATCTACAGGAGACTTTGGCCCACCTTCTTAGTTGCCTATCATCTCACCCTATCTACATTAAGGGGGGGTTATGTTGTCATTCTAATGCATCTGTGGTTTGATGTTTTGATAGTGTGAATGATGTATTTAGTGGTTGATCCTATATACAAGGCAATTGTAGTGGCTGGCTACCTATGCATTTTGGTGAGATGGATCATCTACCATATAGACATGCTCAGTTCATGCCTTCTTCTTCCATGGAGGATTTTCAGATCAGCAGTTTTCTTCTGATGGTAGATTTTGCGACTTCTTCATGCTTCAGTGATGCTCTTCATGATCACTCCTTGCTCCTATTTTAGGAGACATTTCCCTAGTTGGAGGCTTCTTCTATTCTTCACTAGGTTTTTACCTCTTTTTGGGGGAGAGTTTTTCCCACATGATTTTCTCTCTTTCCTTGTTTATAGAGGTTGCATCTCTTTACATTGTACTTGGGTACCTAATGTGGCCTCATTGCCAGGACCCATTCTGCATTTTTGCATTTCTTAGTTTTGTGAGCTTAAGGCATTTCCCTAAATTGCACTTAAGGGAGGGTGTTAGAGTAAATAATTAATTATTAATTATTTATTCTATTTACTTAAGCTTACTTAGGTAAATGCATTTCATTTATTAGTTGTAGTCTAGGAGTTTGTTATAAGTTTTTGACAATATGGGAGTTTGTTCTCTCCTAAGTCATACTTATCCTCTCACCTTGTTCAAGGATTTCCCACCTCATGTGGATGTATGATTAGTTGTCACACTTATCTCCTAGCATCTTCTAGCTTTTTCTAGGAGATTCCATGATGCCTTTATAAGTGGTCTCTCCCTCATTGTATTACACATCACTTCTTGCATATTATAAATACATACTTTCTTGTGTTTACATATCTTGTTCTCTCTCTCATGTCCATTTAGGGTTTTTCCCTTGCTCCATGCTCTTCCTTCCTTGCTTTCCCTTTAACAGGTTTTCGCATACAGGTGATCTTGGGCATCTTGAGAGTTGGATTTCATCAACTCCAATAGTTATAACCAAATCAGTATTGCTTTTGAAGATCAAGACAAAACCACATTTACATATCCATGGGGTACTTTTTCATACTCTATTTTACCATTTGATCTATATAATGCTCCTACAACATTCCAATGAGCAATTATTAGCATCTTTACTGATATATCACATGATTGTATGGAAATATATATGGATGACTTCACAACATTTGAAGTCACTTTTGAAGAAGCAATGGTGAATTTTGAGAAGGTTTTGGTAAGGTGTCAAGAACATAATTTGGCACTTAATAGTGAACAGTGTTTCATGCTCATGCAGGAAGGCATGGTACTTGGTCATTTCATATCAGCTACAGGAATACAAGTGGATCCAACCAAGATAGAGGTAATTCAAATATTTCCCATACCTACAAAATAAAAAGATGTAAGATCTTTTCTAGGGCATGCTAGACATTACAGACATTTTAGTAGAATAGCTAGTCCCTTGTATAAATTACTCATAAAAGAAGCTGAATTTAGTTGGACATCTAAATGTGATGAAGCATTCCTATAGCTTAAGAAACTTATGACTACAACCCCAGTTTTACAAGTCCTTGATTGGAATTTACCTTTTCATATATATAGATATGCCTCTGACTATGCCATAGGTGCAGTCCTAGCATACAAATCCCAAAATCTTGAAAATACAATCTATTATATTAGCAAGAGCCTTCATGGACTAGAATTAGACTACACAGTGATAGAAAAAGAATTGTTAGTAGTAGTTTGTGCCCTAAACAAATTTTAACATTACATAACTGGCTATTCCATATTTGTTCATACTGATCATGTAGCAATTAAATATCTCATGAATAAACCTGCTATAATAGGAAAATTAGCAAGATGGTTACTGTTGTTGCAAGAATTTGATATAACTATTGTTGATAAGCCTAAAAAATCCAATGTTGTAGCTGATTATTTATCAAGAATCCATCATAATGATATTGAAACTACTTTGGTAGATGATGCATTTCTAGATGGGCATTTATTTGATATTACTATTCAAACTCCATGGTATGTAAATTTTGCTAACTACATTTTAGCCAATAAAATACCAAAACATTTTTCTTACAAGGAAAAGAAGCTACTAGTAGAGAAAAGTTTATGTTTCTCCTAGATGGATAATCTCTTGTTCTACACTGGACCTAATCAAGTTATGAGAATATCTGTGAGAGAAGATGAGACATATGATATTCTACATGCATGTCACAATGAACCATGTAGAGGACACTTTGTAGCAAAAAGAATAGCCTTGAAAATTTTGACAATTGGTTATTATTGGCCTACACTTCACAAAGATGCAACCAACCATACAAGGAAGTGTGACAAGTGTCAAAGGATGGGCAAACCAACAAGAACAAATGAAATGCCTCTTAATCCTCAAATGGCATTAATACCATTTGACAAATGGGGCATGTACTTCATTGGTCCAATTGATCCTCTGTCTAATGAGAAATCCTATATTCTTGTGTGCACTAATTACCTGATAAAATGGGTTGAAGTCAAGGCCATGAAGCATGCTCATGATGAAAAAGTTCTTGAATTTCTATATGAAGAAACTTTTACTCGCTATGGTGTACCCAAAGAGCTAGTCACTGATTAAGGTGCATAGTTTGTCTCCAATCTAATCTCAAAGTTGATGAAATAGTATAACATCAAGCACCAAAAATCCAATCCTTATCACCCTCAAGCTAATGGACAAGTAGAGGTCACAAACTGTGAACTAGAAAACATCCTAACAAAAATAGTTCATCTACATCGTAGGGATTGGACTAGCAGATTACAAGAAGTTGTTTGGGCTTATAGAACAACCTAGAAGACTACTATAGGATTTAGACCATTTCAGCTTCTATATGGAAAAGTAGCAATGCTTCCAATTGAATTTGAACATAAAACTCTAAGGATAGCATTGGCATTGGTTATTGAACTTCCTATAGCACAAAGAGAACATCTTCTACATCTTAATTCTCTAGATGAAATGTGCAAAGCTACTTTGGAGTGCACTAAACTGATACAACAACAAAAGAAACAATGTCATGACTCTCATATTAATAGTAAAAAATTTAAATTTGGTGACTAGGCACTACTATATGATTCCATATTTAAAGTATGCCAAGAAAGCTGCAGACAAGATGGGTTGGGACCATATGAAATTAGTCATGTCGTTGATAATGGAGTTGTTCAACTAACTACCATTGATCTAGTACCTTTCAAATTATTAGTCAAAGGTCACAGACTTAAATTATATAAATGGATCCTAACTAAAGAGGGCTTCCTGTAGCAGTTTTAGTGGCTAGATTCAAATATATATCAGATAACTCTTCCTACAGCTGAAGGTGTCAACCTTCTGACTACAGCTTTTCAACATTACTTTATTTATTTGTGCTCAAAATAAAGATTTTATGTTCACATAAAGTTCACTTTTTCATTCACTTTCTCCTTCCATATCATCTCTTTACCTTCCACCCATCCACCTCATCTCATTTCTTTATCTTCCATCCACCCACTTTTCATGTCATCAATTCCCATGTTTTCAATAAACCAGCGAGATGCTAATGGATGCTACTAATGCTAATATCACTTCTGCCACCTCTTTTTTGGGTACATGTAAAAATTAGAATGATAGGTATAACATTTTCAAATTATTATTCACTTATAATCCACAAATTTCATTAATTATATTTAATATTGCATAATTTATATGATGGTGATGTTATGCCAGTCCCTTACCCATACTAGGTCTGACAAGTGTGGACACTTGTCCATATTTAGTAGGGGGAAGGGAAGGTCACTAATATCCAATGGAATTTCTATTTATCCATAAAGATTTTTTCAAATCTTCGCATTCCCTTCATTAATGAAAATTAATTGCCATAATTACACAAGTGAGGTGTTATATACCCCTTATTTTTGAATGATTTTCTATGTCAAGCTGTGATGTGACTTGTGTTTAAATTTTATGTGATCCAAACCCTATTTTTGGATGATTCTCACACATATTCATGATTTTCCTTCATTAAAAGCCATATTATTGTGCATAACAATTTGTTATGACATTAATTTCCTATTGAAACAAAGAAGTGTGAGTTGAGTTTGTAAAACAATGAAGCAACTTGAATTCAAAAGGGGGAAAGTAGACTAAGCAAAGAACATGTTAAGAAATGGGTGGACAGTTGTAGAGGAGAGAACCAATGGAACATATTGTGTTGTTCTTAGACATAGAAGTTGTGAGAAGGTTTAATGCATGCAAATGGCTAGGATATTTCTTGAGTTTGATTGCATATGATGAAGAGGCAGTCATAGAATTCACAAGGACATTTGATGAGGGTGAAGCTGTCATTTGGGGTTTAATGGTGATTGCAATAGAGGAACACATTGCTAAAGTGACTAGGTTGCATGCAATTGGAGAACATTACCCCAGCACACATGATGTGAGGTCAGCAAGAGCTCAATTTACTAGATCGCCCGATTCTCAAATGGACATTACAAAGCAAGGTTGCAAGGGAATGTCACTATCACCATCATACAATGAATTATCCATGCATATTATTAGTCATTTTACATGTGAAGGAAGATTCTCATACTTGCATGCACATAATTTCAAATTACTTAGTTGTGTAAGGCATAATCTTGCAGTAAACATTCCAAATTTCTTGTATAATATGCTCTATATCAGTGCGGAAGAGACTCAAAAAGAAAAGATGATTCTATTACTCGTCATGCCTTAATCAAGTTACTGATAGAGAGGTCACTTGGGGATGTATCTCCCATGACATGGGATGAATTTGTGCAAGCCAAAACTCTACAACCCCAAGCTACCCCTAGTGAATAGCCTAGTGAGGAAAATGTCCCCACCAATGAGCCTATTGAACAAAATACCCCAAAAGCTAAAGTCAAAAATGCCCAAGGAAAAGTGTAAAAAAATATTCCTATTCAAGAGATCGTGCCTTCACCTATGCAAGAACCCTGAAACCAACTTCTAGCAAAACTAAGAGGAAATGAAAACTGCAAGAAGAAATCTCTATTCAAGAAAAGGAAGATCTGAACCCTACAATTGTGAGATAAAAGAGAACAAAGAAAAGTCCTATAGTAGAGACACCCAAAGGTAAAAGTAGGCAAAATTTTGTGATGCAAGAAGAAACCCCCATAAGGAGAAGCCCTAGAATAAGAGGGCAAGCTTTTAAGGACTCTACTTTGTCTACAACATCTACTAGGGAATCCCCTGTGAAAATTATTTCAGATCACTCTCCTCCCCATCTTGAGATTACAAGCATTCCCAAAAATCCTACTAAGGAATGTAGGGATGAAATAAAAGAAATTCCAAATGATACCCCAGTAGACCTACCAAGTACTTCTAGCTGTAGGGATGAAATAGTTCCTAAATATGTTGATCCAAACACTGCCCTAGTTCCCCATAAATCAACATGGATTGCTAGTTTTGTAGAACATTTATGGAAGGAACAAAGGAAGAGGAAAATAAATCATGAAGAAGATATTAGTTCTATCACACTAGAGAAACTCTTTTTTTAGTTGTATGGACAACATCTGTTTGTTGAGGCCTTGTGGAAAGAAGAGAAAAAAAAGATGGATAAGATTATAGCATCCAAAGGTGAAAAATTTGCAAATTTAAAGGAACAGTTAGCAAGCCAAAAGCAACAAAGGGACCATGCCCTAAAGCTAGCTAATCAAGCCCTTGCTTGTGGACCACCATCGAGAGTTTATGCTCTCTATTTGAAAGAACAATTTCTTTTGTTTCAATTAATGTTAATGCATAAGAATGTTAATGTAGAGTTCAAATCAGCACAAGAATGTTATGGACTATATCAGACTCTACCACCTTGGCAGCAGAATTTACTTTGTGAATTATATGTGCATAATTTTTTTATACCTTCATAGACTCAATGAAATCCTTTGCTTTACATAGGGGATATACACTTAAGATCCCTCATGTCCTGGATGTCCAATGAAGCAAACTATGATAGGCAGTTGAACAATTACAGGGATGAGGAAAGGACAGAAACTTTGCCTTTAAGAGCAAAGAGTAGCAAGCTAGATGAAGTTATTAGGGATTGGTTCACATTAACTTATGGAAAGAAGAATCTAGAAGTAACGAATACAATCTTTGCTGCCAAAAAGAATCTAGAAGTAACGAATAGGATCTTTGCTGCCAAAAAGAATCTAGAAGTAACAAATAGGATCTTTGCTGCCAAAGCTAAGGTTTATGCTAATTATAAAAATTTTCCCTACTTTTCTTTTCAAAGAGCTATGATTGGTGCTAGGAGTAGATGGGCCAGATTGCATGAATCTCTTAAAAAGTTAGAACCACATAGTCCCATCAACTTGGAGGCAACACTTCATAGGGTTCCAAAATATTTAGAGTTAGGGAAGCTAACCAGACCAAAATTGTGGCATCCCCTTACCATACAACCTCCAATGCTCTTGTGGCCCTTATATGACATTAATGTCAATAGACTCGACAAGTTGCAAGGAGATCATAGAAGGGAAGTGTGGGAGAGAACCAAAGGATTTTACTACACTTTCAAGAGCAACAAGAAAGGAAGGACAGAGATTGGAGAGTTTACGTCATTAACCAGGAAGTGCAATGCTTGAGGACAAGAATTTGTTTAGTAGGGGCCAGATGAAGAGACCAAATATTGCCCTTATTTGATAATAGTTTTAAGATACTTGGTTGATACTCTATTTTAGCTTTGAAAAAACATTTGTGGACCTATGTTTACTGAACCTATGATAAACCTATGGGTAGAAACTATGCCATCTTTTGCTAGTATTATATATAGTATGATGTATTTAATATAGTTATCAAAATGCGTGTTCTTATATTTGAATTTAATTTGATAAATTTTTATTTGCAAACATGTATTTGTATTGTAACTAACCTATTAATGAAGACTGAAAGATGATTTGAAGAATTCAAAAGATGAGCACCAACATCATTCAAGGAGAAGAGAATTCTAAGGAGTAGCCATGGTGGAGGAAAGTTGAAACAATTCCAGAAGACATGGCAGTGAATAAGTAGGAGCTATGAACACTTATTGCCTTCTTTGCATTTATTCCATGGGGAGCAGATGTTCAGACTTTATTGTTCTTTCCTTAAGCAATTATTTCTTCTTCTCACCTTGAGTTGTTATTTCCTTCTTTCTCTCCTATGGATTTAAAGCTAGGTCATTTACTTTTCTGTTATGGAATAAGTATTGATCTTCTATAAATAGCAATCAACCCAAGTGTATTAGTTTAGCTAGTTAGAAGAAAGAGTTTATGAGAACAGACTGTTAACTTTTACAGTTGTGTTTTTACAATTTTGTGTTATGTAATGAATTTTTGAAATCTAATAAAATAGTTTTTGGCTTCCATTTTGTATTAGTAGTTTAGTGAAGCTGACCAAGGGGGCCCACTTGGAAGGTGGATTAGATTAGGATAGAATAGATCTATTTCCAAGCATTCTTAGTATTGTAAGTAGAAGTTGTAAGTTCCTTCCTATAGCATCACACTTCGTGAATGTTCCTGCAGCATATGTGAGAATAGTTATAGTGGATGAACCAAGTTGGAATATTTGTTAACTTTTCATTGTATTTATAGTATTCATAGAGTTAAGTGTATTAGTCTCTTTTAGTAATAGTGTAAGTTCTTTTCCTTGCATTTTACTTTCCTACAGCATAAGCTTAATGACTCATTAAGAGACCTAGTGTACATATTGTGCCAACCATTTCAAGTATACATCCTTGGGTTGACAAGATTAAATGCACCTTATAGTGGGAAAATTAGTCCTTAGTTTGAATATATTATTCCTAAGTATGGCCTAGAGCATGACTATGATACACCTATTGTGAGGCAGGTCAACATGCTCAGATTTTATGTAGATTGCAAGTACTAGGCATCGACTTCCCTGAATTGCAAGGATGAGTGTGCCCTATCATAGTATCTCAATGGTAAAAGAGGGGAGATAATTCTTCAGTCCAAATCCTAAACCTAAACCATTTTTCCTAGAAAGTAGGACAAGTATCTAAGTTATTTACCCTTATGAATTTGTGAAGTGACATGAATTCATGATTTTGCTCCTTGAGTTTGATTTAGTACTTTTTCCTTTATTATGGGTTTTCTTTTAGATTTGTGAGTCTATGGTGATTTATAGTTATAATTAAATCAAATAAAAAGATAATTAAATGATTTAATATAATGAAATCTTATTTTTTTAGGCAAAAGTGGCAAGCCACTATATTATTTTATTATTTCAATAATTCTGATTCAATGAGGTCAACTGGGGAAGAATCAGAAAAGAAAACTCAGCATCATCCCTAATATATACAAAAGTATAGATAGTTTAAATAAATAAGTGCAAGAGGTATTTCAACTACCACCCATTGCAAAACAGAAATTGTCATGGCATTTTGGCAATGTCCAAGCACTATCTTCATGACAATGACCTAGAAAAAAACAAAAATCTTACAAATCTACCCAATCAGATCTAAAACCACCTTCAAATGAACCTAGCTCACCAGGAAGAGGGCTAGAGCCAGTACAAAACTTTGAGGAGGTTTGAATCCAGTCCAAATTCAAGTAAACCTAATCAATTAATTCCCAAAAATTATGTTCAATCGGCAGCACTGAAGCTACATTCATACCCCTCAAAACTAAAGCAATAGAATCCTTATGTAAATCAAATAAAGCCTGACCTACTAACTTAATATGCTCCACCAATTGAACATCCATTAAATTTTGTGCAGAGGGCAAAGCATATTTCAAATAATTAAAGCTGCCAATGTCTATAGCTTTCTTAATTGCTTCAAAAATATTACAAAACTCATGTTTATGCAGAAGTTGATAATGTGAGAACAAACCACCAACTACTGCTGCTCCATTCCATAAGTCATACTTTTGCATAGCCAAAACCAATTTATTATCAACTAGAAAATGAGGATGGATTACCTTATGGGCCAATGTTTAAAGCAAATCAGGTGACTGTTTTAAATACATTACATTAGAAAGGAAAATTGAAATAAAGTGAGATGGATATAGAAACATAGGTGTGGAAGAGCAAAAGAACTCTTCACCAATAATATACTGAATAGCTCTTCGAACTATGGATGAGTAAATTAAAAACATTTGATCCATCACTTCATCTATAATAATGTTTGGTAACACCTTTTCCTCCAAAAATGAAGATAAGAAAATACGAAAATTCTTTAGCATGATGGCATGGTGCTGTTTGTGACACATATCACAAGCCTGAGTGATATCCCACCCATAATTCATCTTGTAACCAGATCACAAAATTGTATTCTTGCAAAAAATGTAACTAAAGGCTGAGGTAAATAAAGATTGCAATCCTCATGTAATAAATTATATAGTACAACATGCTAAAAGCCACCTATATTCGCACACAAGAGAATGTCCTTGCAAGAGCTGAAAAAAGTACTAGCAACAGTGTATTTTAATGACTCAGATTAAGCTACATGAGAAAATCAAATCCCAGTATCAAAAAATTCAATGTCGTCAGGGAATAATCAGAATTGAAGCACTTAAAATATACTGTGCAAGTCATGTCATCATAAATGTTTCTGAGTAAATCATGCAAAATTTATTAACATGTAGTCTATTACTAGGGAAACTTGGCACTTATTCAACAACCAAAAACCTTAAACTCAACACCAAAACTTGGCATGTACAAGTTTTCACTTGACAAAAAACATACAGCTTTGCATCAGTTGGCACCTGATACAATTCTGAGCAACTCGGCACCTGATACCAATCTGGACAACTTGGCACCAAATACAAATATTGTCAAATCAGTACTTCACCAACTAATTGACATACAGCTCTACATCACTCGATACCTCTAATTGACCAACTCAGCACTTGATACAATTCTGGACAACTCAAACTAGCACTACATCATCTAACTAACTAGTTCGGCACTTGAAACAAATCTAAACAATGCAGCTCCTAATATAATTCTGGACAACTCAGCACTTGATACCACTCTAGATAACTCAACACCTAATGTAAACCTAGATTACTCAGCATCGTGATACAATTCTAGACAGCTTGGCACTTGATACAACTTTGGACAACTCGACACTTAATGCAAATTTGGATTACTCGGCACCTAAACAACATACTGGGCACTTGATAAAGCTTGATCTACTTAGCAGTAAGGGGCATCTAAATTTAGTTCACAAAACTCGGCAGCCATGGCATCTACTCAGCACCTAAAATATGAACGTCAGATACCAACTGGGTAGATGTAGATGCATCCAAGTCTTCTTGAATAAGATTTTGAAAGACCTTGTATTTCTCAATAAAAGTCAAAGGGTGAAGAGTAGAAGTAGTAATCCCTGCACAACCCAAATTTGATAAAAACATTTGTAACTTTATTCCCTTCTCGATAAATATGTGAAATGCTAATATCCAAACATTCATCGAGAAGTCTTCAAATCTGATTAAGAACAAATTTTAGCTTCCAAGAAATGATGCGCCTATGGATACAAGCATCAATAATAACTGACGAATCCCCTTCTATATGTAGCCTATGGAAACAACCTTTTTCAGCTAGAATAAGTCCAACCAATAGTGCATGAGCCTCTGCAATATTATTAGTGTCAATAGGCAAAGGAGAAACTGTGATAGCCACAACTTGGCCAGAGGGATTTCTAATGCATGCTCCAAAACTTGATGGGCTAGGGTTTCCTTTTGAAGCTCCATCAAAGTTTAGCTTCCAAAAATCATATGCTGGAGGTCTCCAAAAATTCTTTCTAGGTAAGAGAGAAGATGGGGAATAGTTAATTTTCCAACCATATGGTATGAACAAATGTTTCCATTTTTGGATAATTTGAGAATCCCATTTGGTCACAATTGGGTTGATTTTAACCACTTTAAGACTAGAATTAGTCACTTTCGAGATTGATTTTTCAATACCATTCAAAACAATGTCCAGAGGGAGTGATTCCTTTCTGAAAATACGCTTTTTACATTCCCACCAAATAGCCCAGATAACCAATGCTGGTATGCATTTTCAGATATTTGCAAACAAAGATTTTTGATAAAGAACTGGCCAGGCTTGAAAGAGATCCCAGAGATTGTTTGGAAAAGGAGTATAATAATTGAGTTTACTCAAAATAAAGCACCAACATTGAAAGGCAAAGGAACATGTAACAAACAAGTTATCCATAGATTCTTCATGCTCCTCACAAAGAACACATTTAAAAGGAGGAGCAATATTTAATCTGGTCAATCTGTCACTAGTTAAAATCCTTTTTTTAAGAGCTAACCGTGAGAAACAACCTGCTTTAGGAATAACAATCGGATTCCAACAAAATGAAAAAGCTCTTGAAATAGGATTTTGCAGACCATTCTATTGCAAAATTTTGTACCCCTCTTTCACTGAATAATTTCCATCCTTAGTTGGAGCCCAAAAAATCCGATCTTGGGTTTCAGAGAAAAAAACTTGTCTAGAAGACAAAATATGTTGAAATTGACTGATTTCCTAAGGTGGTAGAGGTAACTTCATGGGATCCTTCCAAACTATTTTCTTAGAAATTTCATAGACATAATCCACATAATGAAAAAATTGAGACCCCCAGTGAAGCTCAGCAACTTGGATAACATTCACTGAGATTCCACTCTTAGAGAGTGGAATTTGACCATTCCAAGAATCATTCCAAAAGTTAATACTAAAACCATTATTTACTTCCCAAGAGATGAAGTCAACTATGATTTTGTGCTAAGCTATCATAAAGTCCCAAATAACTAAGCCTTTTGGTTAATATAATGAAAATTTAATGAATAAAAATCAATATTTAATTATATTTAATTATATTTAATTAATTAAATAAAAGAACTAAATTTAAAGATTTAATTAAAGTTCTATTTTTGGCATAATCATATTTGTTTAATTTAATAATAATATATTTAGGAGTTTCATTTTTATAATAAACTCTAAATACTGTCGTTAGTTAAATTAATAAATATTTTAATCAAAGACGTCTTGTGATTCGATAAAAGAGAGAAAGAATTAATTTAATAAAGTTCATTTTAATTGAATTAAATAAAGTTTGCACATGAAATAAAAATATAATAAAATAATAAAGGAAAAAGGTTTCCCGTGATTACAAAATCAAAATCCTAACGGGAGAAAGATCTTTATTAAGAAATTAGAGCTCATTTCTACACAAATTTGGAGGAGCCAACTTCTAAGAAGAGGGTTTTGAAAGAAAGGGAACTTTTTTGTCCATGCATCTGTTTGTTTGACATCAGATCCAAGTAGGATCTTATGAGTTTTGTACAGTAATTCCTCTTTTGAATTCTTTTTCTTCTCTCTGTTTGTCATGGATTTGTATTCAAAATTTAATTGGGTTGAAACCCTTGTTTGTGAATTTATTGTTCTTCATGTTGAAAGAATCTATAAATAAATCGAAGGTTTGCAACCCTTGTTTGGTCAATTTTAGAGAATTCGTAATTAGATTGATTAAAATTGGGATGGAGGTTAGAAAAGAAACCCAGATTTGTTAATTATTTCAATTATTTACTCTAGGTTTCTACATCAAATCTATATCGAAGAATCATAAAAATATATATACATATGATTATCACAATAATAATTATTGTGATAATAATAAATATATATTAGTAAAATTATAAAATTATTTTTTATACAGGGGACATTTAAATTGTTTTTTTTATAATAATATAAATTAAATGGGAGGGGAGCCACCACCCCCACCTCCCTTTCTCCCAATGTTGGTGCCTCCCTTTTTAAGGGGTTGTGTGTGGTAGGCCTGCTACGTCAGTAGGGTTACACATGGCAACAAGCCTACGAGCTTATTAATAGGGGGAGGTAAGTTTTTTTTTTTAAAATTAAATTTTATTAATATTTTTAATTTATTTTTATTTTAATATATATTTCTTAAATATATTAAATGTTAATAATTATTAAATATTAAATGTTATTAATATTATTATTTTATTAATGATTAATAATTGTTTTATTAATAATTTAATATAAATTATTTTATTAATAAATAAATAATATTATCTTTAGTAATGTAATGATTATTATTATTTTTAAATATTTTTTAAATTAAAGATTTTATTGTTAAAATATATTTGAAAAGTAAAATTGATAATTGTAAATTTGCTAATAAATAGATTTCTTTAACAAAATACTCAATTTTTTGTTAAATAGTTTAGTTTGTATATAAATGATTTTATACTAGGGAAATTTTATTCCTTTTGTATAATTGAAAAACTTAGTAATTATGATACTCTAGAAATGAAAACTAAAACCTATTTGAATATCAAACCTTTACGATTTGGAAACCAAATGAACTATGAAAACACTTGTTAAATTTCACGATGTGATGTATGGTTTATTGTTGTGGGTTGCAGGTTTTGACTTGGTATGTTGACCAGTCAAGATGTTTACCAAAGGCTCGGGGAGTTTTGTTCTATGATGATGTTATGTATATGATCTTTTATACATGACCATGGTGATGTGTCACACATTTTCTATGATGATTTTTTATTAGTGCTTGTTAGTGCTTTCCAGTTGCTTGTATAGAACTGAGGTGATTATTGTGACTTTCTTGTTGTAACCTTTGACTTTTTTATTGGTTATCTTTTGGTTTTTTCTAGTTGCTTGTAAAGGACTAAGGTGAATACTATGTTTTATCTTTAGGTGCTTTCCATTTGCTTGCAAAAGACTAAGGTGAATATTGTGTTTTATCTATAGGTGCTTTCTAGTTGCTTGCAAAGGACTGAGGTGAAAATTGTGATTTTATAAGTTGTTCATTTTATGAGCCTAGGGTAGGTAATCTATGTGTACATTGGGAATTGGCTTGCAATGGAGGTCACAGCCCTAAAGAGGTTGCCTGGGTAACCCATTGTAAGTTTTTTAATAAGTGAGAAAATTTCATTAAATGAGAGTAAAATGAATTAATAAGAGTTAGTGTTTTCCTCACCCATGTCCTAAGTGCTAGTAAAGGCCAGGATGGCAGTATAGAGGATGTTTGATTGTGACCTCACTTCGTTAGTATGCATTGTTTGTACAAAAGGATATTGGTGTCACATAGAGACACTAGGGGACTAGAGTCTAGAGAGGCTACCAAGGTAACCTTAGAGTTGGCTCATATGATGACACTTGCCCACTTACATAGTAGGTTTCTTATGTGTCTTTGTTGCCTCTGGGATTAGATGATACTGGAGTATTGGAAGCCTTTGGGATAGTTTTCTATCAAGTATTTCCTTGACCTAGATGTTGGTTATGACTTGTGGATTGATATCTACTTGGGACTTAAGACTATCTCCTTAGCATGGTGGGGGTGGGCCATTTAGTTTCCACGAGGTTAGGTGGTAGTGTTTCTTATACCATTGAGACTCGATATCTGGATGTACTTGTGTAGCTATTCCTTTCTTTCTAATCTTGTATTACTATTGGATGGTAATAATTTTTTGAATTGTACTTGATTATTGGAGATCTTATGAGATGATGTATTTATTTATGATGTATATTCTTTGAGCTTTTCATACCCTGTGACTTGTACAGTGGATGATTATGCATTCTAGTTATGACAGGTGGCATCCTTTGTAATTATATATTATTTAATTGGATTTTTACTTGCAATTATTCCATGATTTGAATTTTGGTTATGTGTTAGATTTAATATTAGTAAACTTATACATGTGATTCAATGTCATGGAACCTTAAGAGATGTAATATGTTTTGTATGATTGTATGTATGTGAGTGATTTCTTATCCTATGTTATCTGTTGATGTTATTATCTTGAAAACAAATATGTTTGGCAAACTTCGTGAAACTTTAGGTTAATTTCTTTTGGGTTCCCTGGCAGGGCATTACATCTAGTATCAGAGCCTAAGTTTTTACATTGGGAGCTCGGGTTATATTAGAACACTGCTAGATGACAATTAGTTAAACTAAAACAAAACCTAAATAGTTATATATATATATATATATATATATATATATATATATATATATATATATTACAAATTGAACACTTGAAAACTTTAGACTTTTTTTCTTGAAACATAGAAAAAGGAAAAACTTGAATAACTCTTGAGTTGGATTTCAAAGATGTTTTCTTATGATTGTGCTTTAAGGTGGCATGCCTTTGTTGAGTTCATGAGCATTTTTGTTGTTCTTTCTTGGGTGTTGTAGGAGAATGGTATCTAAGACTAGATCCATTGTTAGGGGTCATAGTGCAAGTAGAGGTAGAGGTAATGGGAGAGTTAGACATGATAGTCCTCTTTCGACTCCTATACAAAGTCTTGTTTAGGAGGAGGATAGAGAGGATATCCATAGAAAGAGCATGCTAACTAAAAGGAGACTAATTTGAGATAGGTGGTGTGGATGATCTTAGAGAACCTAGCTCCACCAAGGTGTGTTTATTAGGAGGGATCACATCATGCTAGGAATGAGGAGAGGTGAAGATCCATGAGTCCTCAAAGAGACCTCCATGGTGATAGATAGAGGTCGGCTAAGGCCTCTCAGATGAAGGACCTATAGAGGTCCAAGATCAAACATTTCAATGGGGTTGGTATAGGATATGTGGTAGAGTAGTTGTTAATTGCATTAGATAGATTTTTTGTGATGTAGGACTTTGACTCTAATGTTAAAGTGAGGTTTGCCATCACCCACCTAGAGCTCTTTGGGGCTATATGGTGGAATATTGAGGAGAAGAAACTGGGGGTGAACATGAACACCATTACATTGGAGTTATTTCTTGAGAGCTTTTTTGAATGCTTCCTACCAGAGGAATGACACCAACAAAAGGAAGATGAATTCCATAATTTGAGGCAATGTACTATGACAGTGGTAGAGTATGGGCAAAAATTCTATGAGCTCATGCCTTATGCAGGAACCAATGATAGTTCACCATTGATGGTTCAATGCTTTATTTGGGGTCTAAAAAACCATCTCATTAGGGGTGTAAAGGTTTTCCAACCTAAAACCTCAAGGATGTGGTACATCAGGCTATCCTTGTAGAGAAAAATGTCACCTTGGGACATGGTGGTTTTGTAGGAGCACCTGTACCATCAGGGTCTAAAGGTAACTAGGGAGCAGGTAGTAGTAGGAAGCCTTCTTCTTTTGGAGGAAATTAGTAGCAGTAAGGAGGATCTTATCCTCTAGCATGGAGTGGTGATGGTGGTTCACAATCTAGGGAATCTTAGTACTCTCAGCACAAAAAATGCAACTAGTATGACCAACCATCACAAAGTACTCATTATTTTGCTAGTGGGGGTAGTTTTCAGCAGTCCAACACACCTAGAGTGCAGAGGAGTTTTGACAAAGAATGATTTTCATGTGGACAATGTGAACACAATTCATCCCATTATCCTCAATGGAAATCACAATTCTTGAATCAAAGACCTACAACTTCATAACACACAATTAGATATATGGGTAGATATCAGAGGATGTTTCTAGTGGAGTCTTATCTTCCTACAGGGGGAAAAGGTCCAATGGTACCCACACAGTGAGTGCTATAGTTTTATCTTTCTTATAGGCTTCCAAGAGTAAGCCTAACTCTAAGGGGATCGATGTAATGCCTACCCCTAGTTTACTTTTCATGTTATGTTGTTGAACTCTTTAGACTAGTTTTATGATTGTGGTACTTGGTTACCCAATTTGATTTTGATGTTTTTCAGATTCAATTTATATATGTGATGAGTTACTTAGTTATTTTATGTGTTCATGATTATTTCGATCATAATACATGTATGTTCATATAGTGATTTCAAATATTTCATGATGATAGTTAGATAGATGATTTATATGTAGTTTCTATGCTTACTTACCCCATACTTGCATGTGTATGGTGTGCTTGTATGCTTTACTTTATGATTGACATTTCTAATGTGGTTGAGGGAGGGAGTCGTAATCACCTAGTAGTCAAGATCTATATGATGCACCACTCCTCTCCATTAAATGCTTACTTTAGATTATCTATGTATGTACATGCTCAGATTTTATGTAGATTGTAGGTATCGGGCATCGACTTTCTTGAATTGCTAGGATGAGTGTGCCCTATCATAGTATCTCAATGGTAAAAGAGGCGAGATAGTTCTTGAGTCCAAATCCTAACCCTAAGCCAATTTTCCTAGAAATTAGGACAAGTATCTGAGTTATTTGCCCTTTTGAATTCATCAAGTGATGTGAATTAGTGATTTTGACCCTTGAGTTTGATTTAGTACTTTGTCCTTTATTATGGGTTTTCTTTTAGATTTGTGAATCTATGATGATGTTTAGTTATAATTAAATCAAATAAAAAGATAATTTAATGATTTGATTTAATGAAAATTTAATAAAGAAAAAATCAATATTTAATTAATTAAATAAAATTATTAAATTTAAAGATTTAAATAAAGTTATAATATTTGCGTAATCATATTTATTCAATTTAATATTAATATATTTAGCAGTTTCATTTTTATAATAAACTCTAAATATTATTATTAGTTAAATTAATAAATATTTTAATTAAAGATGTCCTGTGGCTCAATAAAAGAGAGAAAGAATTAATTTAATAAAGTTTATTTTCATTAAATTACATAAATTCTGCACATGAAATTAAAATATAATAAAATAATATAGAAAAAAGGTTTCACATGATTGCAAAATTGAAACCCTAAAGGGAGAAATATCTTTATTAAGAAATTAGAGCTCATTTCTCCACACACAAATTTGGAGGATCCAATTTCTAAGAAGAGGGTTTCGAAAGAAAGGGAATTTTCTTGCAAGTTTCATGCATCCATTTGTTTAGCATCGGATCCAGGTAGGATTTTGTGAGTTTTTTGCAGTAATTCCTCTTTTGAATTCTTTGTCTTCTCTATGTTTGTTGTGGATCTATATTCAGAATTTAATTGGGTTGAAACCCTTGTTTCTGAATTTATTGTTCTTCATTTAAAAAATATATGTAAATGAATTAAAGGTTTGAAACCCTTGTTTGGTAGATTTTAGCAAATTCATAATTGGATTGATTAAAATCAAAATGGAGGTTAAGAAAATAAACCCATATTTATTAAATTTTTTTATTATTTACTCTAGGTTTATATACATACATACATATATATATATATAATTGCAATAATTATAAATATATATTAGTAAAATTATGAAATTTCTTTTTGCATGAGAGGCATTTAAATTATTTTGTTTTGTTTTTTTTTAATAATATAAATTAAATGGAGGCATGCCACCCCCCACCTCCCTTTCTCCCAATGTGGGTGACTCCCTTTTTAAGGGGTTATGTGTAGCGGGCCTTCTCTGTCAGTAGGGTTGTGCACATAAGCAAGCTTAAGGGTTTATTAATATGGGGGTTGTTGGACTAACTGCCAATGTTTTGCTTTGAGATTCATGACATGGCTTAACTACATCCAGTGTTCTATAAGTCTTGTGGTTGTTTCGGGCATTAACAAGTCAATCTTTTTGGTGCAATGACAACTCTACCTTGTATCAAATGTGTCACATGTTTTTATGATGAGTTTTGATAAATGCTTGTTGGTGCTTTCTATTCTCTTGTATAGAACTAGGGTGATTGTTATGAATTTCTTGTTGTAACCTTTGAGTTTATGATCGGTTATCTCTTGGTTTTTTCTAGTTTCTTGTAAAGGACTAAGGTGAATACTATGTCTTATCTTTAGGTGCTTTCCAATTGCTTGCAAAGGACTGAGGTGAATATTGTGTTTTATCTATAGGTACTTTCCAATTTCTTGTAAAGGACTAAGGTGAAAATTATGATTTTATGAGTTGTTCTTTTTATCATCCTAGGGTAGGTAATCTATGTGTACATTGGTAAGTGGCTTGCAATGGAGGTTGGAGCCCTTAGGAGGTTTCCTAGGTAACCCATTGTAAGTTTTTTTAATAAGTGAGAACATTTTATTAAATGAGAGTAAAATTAATTTATAAGAGTTAGTTTTTTCATTGCCCATGCCCCGAATGCTGGTACAGGCTAGGATAGGAGTAGAGAGGATGGTTGGTTGTGACCTTTCTTTGTTAGTATGCTTTTTTTGTACAAAAAGATACCGGTGCTACATAGAGACACTAGAGGGCTAGATTCCAGAGAGACTACTAGGGAACCTTAGGGTTGGCTCATGTGATGACACTTGCCCACTTACATAGTAGATTTCCTACATGTCTTTGTTGCCTCTAGGATTAGATGATACTGGTGTCTTGGTAGCCTTTGGAATAGTTCGCTATCAGGTATTTCCTTGACCTAGATGTTGGTTATGACTTATGGATTTATATTCATTTGAGACTTGAGATTATCTCATGGTGGGGGTGGGCCATTTAGGTTCCATGAGGTTAGGTGGTAGTGTTTCTTATACCATTGAGATCTAATAGCTAGATGTAATTATTGGATGTACTTGTGTAGTCGTTCCTTTCTTTCTGATGTTGTATTTATTTTGGATGGTAATAATTTGTTGTAATGTACTTGATTATTAGAGATCTCATGAGATGATGTATTTATTTATGATGTATATTCTTTGAGATTTTCATACCCTGTGACTTGTAAAGTGGGTGATTATGCATTCTGGTTATGCCAAGTGGCATCCTTTGTAATTGTATATTATTTAATTGGATTTGTACTTTTGATTATTCCATGATGTGGATTTTCATTATGTGTTAGATTTGATATTAACAAACTTATACATGTCATTCAATGTCATGGAACCCTTAAGAGATGTAATATGTTTTGGATGGTTGTAAGTGTGTGAGTTATTGCTTGTGCTATGTTATCTGTGGATGTTATTATTATTATTTTTTTAAATATTTGGAAATCTTATTAAAAATTTAGGTTAATTTCTTTTGGATGCCCTACCAAAGCGGTACATATTCCTAGACCAAAGATTAGTTTGGGAGCATAGTGACTAAGTTGAGCCCATGAGTGCATAGTTGGATTGAGGAACATAGTCGAGTGTTTGAAGTTGGTGGTGAGTTCTATAAGGATAAAGGGGATCCTAGGAGTGATCTTTGAGTAGGGTAAAGTGGAATGCCCTAGTAAGACCAAAGAATAGGTTTTAGGATGAGCAAGAGTGGTATTG
Source organism: Cupressus sempervirens (assembly GCA_028749045.1). Classification (NCBI taxonomy): domain Eukaryota; kingdom Viridiplantae; phylum Streptophyta; class Pinopsida; order Cupressales; family Cupressaceae; genus Cupressus; species Cupressus sempervirens. The sequence continues at coordinate 835,421,908 of CM053793.1, forward strand.
AGAGTTAGTACTCCCCCCCACAATGTCATTGTTCAATTCCTTAAACACCAAGAAAATAGGATTCTTATGAAAAAAAACTAGGGTTGTCATTGAAGTTTTGACAATCATTAGTCAATCTATCAATGGTCATTGTCGTTGATGACATGAAAAAGTCATCAAAATCTCACAAGACTCTGGCAACATTTTATCAATGTTTTGATGAGGCCTATTGTCAGTGGCATGGCAATCATGTTGATACCAATCTCCTAATCATCAAATTTTTTATGTTTCTTAGTAATGGTCTAACGCCACTTCATGACAAAGATTGGGATCATTTTCAATAGGTTTTTTTGTCAATATATAGACATCCCTGAATTTCATCAAAATTTTGATGAAATTATAGGGACACAATTTTTTCACCATTTTCCATCAAAAATAAGGTACAAATTTACTAGTGTAACAAAATCTTGGGAGATATAAAGATGAGTTTCCAATAGCAATCTTAGCTATGAAGAAAACGAAAACACTATTCATCCAACAAGAAGTTTCATGAAATAATGCAATACCATAGAGAAACTTAAAGCAAGAAACATCATAGGATAATCAATTCCAAACAAAAATGGAGTAAACTATACATGATTATTAAATGAGAAACATTAAAATCCAAGGCATGAAAGACTTTTGTTAGGTAGAGACACTTCATCTTACATGTAACAAAGCTCTACCTAACCATGGATAAAAATGTACCATAAAATAATATGAATCTATAGAGAAATGAGAGAGGTAGATAAAAGGATACTATGTTAAATGCCTACGTAATTATCAGAAAGGGATAACTGATCCTAGAGAGAAGAGAGAAATATTTATCAGAAAGGGATAATTGATCCTAGAGAGAAGAGAGAAATACAAACTAATGTACACCCTAAATGATAGATTATTTATAATAAAGATGCTCTTACAAGCATAAGATTGCATTGACGATGCTAATCCCTACATAACAAAGTAAATGCATGCAAGAGATAACATCAAAGTATAAGAGAATGCAAATTCATAAAAGATATTGGATGTATTGCAAAAGGGAAGATAGACACATTATGTCTCCCTATGTGGTTTGGATTTATACTATCTACATGTAATTTCAAGAATACATAAGATTACAATTAGGATGTTAATCCATAAGTAACAATAATAAATGAATGCAAGAAAATATGTCATCATATAAAAAGAAAACAAGTTAGCAAAGGGATAAAATAGATCCATTGATATAGATAGAAAAGAGGGAATATTTCTCTTGCCACCAAGTTAGGAGACAATAGAAATAACTATTATGTGTTGACACTAAGGTCAATTTGTCTATTAGTGACTTAACACTTATTTAGTTGGTTTCTTTACTACCAAGCTCTATAGTTTCTACTAGGCTTATCATTCATCTAGCAATGTTAACCAATTGTTTCAATTGCTACAAAGCTAAACAATTAGAATGCAGTCTATGTTGAGCTTCAAAGTTTCTACTATGCATCTGAGATAATTTATAGTATCACCCAAGTGTAGCAAAGTTTATCAAGCTTTCCAATAGAAGTGATGAAGATCATAGTGTTACCCTACCTCTATAGTGTTTACCAAGCTCTACAGTGTCTACCAAGCTTGTAGAGTTAATGAAGAGAATCTAGTATTGACCGAGTCATGCAATATCAACCAATTGATTTGGTATCTAATGATTTTCTCAATGTTCACCAAGACACACAGTATTGATCAAGTTTGTGCTACTTGAAGTGATCAGTATGGATTGAGTTTCAACATCAACTGAGTGCTAGAGTATGCTAAGTGTTGACAATTTTTGTCGAGTGTTAGAACATCATCAAATTTTTCTTTTGAACTTGAATTATAGCAATGGGTTGACTTTGAGAATTATGATGAATTTGGTATTGTAGATGACTCTAGAAGGTAATTAATTGGATTGATATATATGTAATGCATTGTATCATATCCAAAATGAAATTGTAAGAGTAATGTGAAGAAGTAAGAAGTAGATATGTGTGAATTGAAGAAAGCTACAAGTAGTATATGGTACAACAAAGGCTTATCTATCACAATTAGGTGATCACTGCAATTCAAGGAATCTCATTTAGCAAATCCTAGTTGTAGTTTTTCACACATTAGAAAGATTGTGTAATGCCCCGCCAAGGGATCCAAAGAATTAACCTAGAATTTCACTAAGTTTGGTAGCATTTTTTTTTTTACATGAAAATAAATACCACATATAACACATGCACCATATGGAAGCAATAGCAATGTCCATCTAAAAGTAAACATAACATACATAATAGATTACATTCTTTAAGATCCCTTAACATTGAATTACATCTAAACAACTAACATTAATGAACCCATCTAGTACAACATCCACATGAAATAATAATGATAAGTCCAATGTTTTTCAAATGCTTATTCATCCTCTGTACATGTCACAGGTTATGACAAGCTCAAAAGAATATACATATGTGAAATATGGTACATCATCTCATTTAAATCAAGCCAAAGATAATCACATGATACATTATCCATCATAAAGATCAAACATAATAAACTAAGTGCATGGTTCCTCCCAACCGTTAATAGCATCATTGGACCATCATGGATCCTAGCCATCCCTCTGTGCATAACATTCCAAATCACCAAAGAGATCATCGGTATTAACATAGTAGGAATGTCACTCCTAACATATACTATATCATATGTAGAAAGTAATCCAACATAAGATAACATCATCTAATATATGCTAATCATCAATGAAAGGATATATATCCACCATCATGAAGGACGCATCAGCCACGATGTCTCAATGAATCTCAAATGATAAGAGTGGAAAATACACTACCACCTGACTACGTGGTACCTAAGTGGTCCACTCCCACCATGCTAAGGAGATAATCTCAAGTCCCAAACAGGCTATCCAAAATCACATAGCATAAAACTCTACAAGTCCAAGAATCCTAAAAGTATAGTAACTCAAAGGTTCCAAACACAAAATCCGACATCTAATCCCCAGAGGCACACAATGACATGCAGGAACCTACTATGCAAGCGGGAAAGTGTCATCGCATTTATCATGTACAAGTTACCCTGGCATTTAGCTAAACTCCATAGATCCATATTGATCTCATGCGGCTACTAGTATCCTCTCATACTGAAGAGGCATACTACAGAATGCAAGGTTGCAACCATGCGTTCTCACTACTCCCATCCTAGCCTATACAAGCACTCAAGGCATGGACGAGAAAAAAACTCTTATCTTTTTAGGTTCATTCAGTTAGTATTAGGTGTGTATGTTATCACTTATTAATCCAACTTACAATGAGTTAACCTGGCAGCCTCTTAGGGCCCCGACCCCCATTGCAAGCCACTTCCCATCACTACATGCAGATATCCTACCCTAAGCTCATGGAATCATAAATTTCAAAATCACAAAAGATAATCCATAATAAAATCATCAAATATGCATAAAAGCATCGAATCTCCATGAGCAACATCCATAGAAAATCATGAACACAACAACTCTCTATTGGCAACTGAAGTATCACTGATAATCAAAGTATCCAATGGTACTCAATAACCAAAATATATCTCAATCATACTGATTGAAGACTCCAAAAATAGTTGAGTCAAACATGTCACAACATGACATCATCAAGAATAAATCCACATTTCAGTCCCATCATGGTGACTAGAAAATAACCAAGGATAACTGATCGATGACCAAAAATAATGGTTAAGTCAAGTGTCTCATACATAAGAATCTCAACTATAACAATCAGTAATCACATCTAATACATAGATCATTCCATCACATAACCATGGTTGGGTTTATAAAGATCAAGATTAAAACATCATCATGAAATCACAATCACATAACTCCCAAGCCTCTGGTAGACGTCCTATAACTCGTCAACACTAGTCAACCCAAAACCCAAAACAGTAGCATAAAGAATACACAATGCAAACACATGTTTTGGTTTTGCTAAATTTACAACTTAAATTTAAATGCAAAAGTCTCGGTTTACGTTTCCAAGTTTAGAGAAAGAATTGGAGGAACATTTATACATTTTGGATGAATACAAGTATTCTTTATAATCCATCTTTTAATTATAAACTTTGATTCAAAACATCCCCCACCAAACTAACAATTAAATTCCACATACTTAATAAAACAATTAATTTTAAACCATGAACCTTTGATATAAATGATTTATCAGTTATACAATTATAAACTCAATTATTATTAATCATATTCACATATTATATATATACTTATCTATATATATATATATAAATTAATATTACATTATACAAAATCGAATTAACAAATTCGATTAATATATAAAATTTTTAATAACAATTAAAGAAAATAATTTCATATGGCAAATGTTATAAACATTCATATAACATAATAGTCCACTGGTATGCAGGACCTTGCGGTCACAGGGCCTGCGACGTCAGTGGTACTGCGTACCTCTACCGTCGCAGTACCTGTGATGATGGTACACTGCGACCATAGTGGGGGCGCAGGTCTCATCCCCCCCCCCCTACTTAATGCATAATATGTATTAAAATCGCTTACATGATTTTCATTCGGGTTTTGCAATTTGGTTTTAACGTTTCTTAAAACGTTTTTGCCTAAGGATATATTATTCAATTTTTTTAACAAATATATATTATATATACATATGTATATATATATATATGAAGGTATATATATATGTATATGTATGTATATATATATATATAAATACACGCAGAATAAAAGATATCACAGCATATGAACATGTATACATATATATATATATATAATTGCATATATATGTGTGTGTGTGTGTGTGTGTGTGTGTGTGTGTGTGTGTGTGTGTGTGTGTGTGTGTGTGTGTGTCTAAGCAAATTGTTAAAATATATATATATATATATATATATATATATATATATTTCAATTTTTAGAATTTTTGCATAAACCTTTGATCTCCAAAATTTCCAATAATTAATCTAATGGGTTTGACTATGAATCTCAACCCTAGCCTCATGTTCTTTTCAGATCTATGCATATAAAATTCTCAAATAAATTAAACTACCCATATTGAGAATGCATACAATAAAAATATGAAATTCCTCAGAAGACATATGGAAGACATGAAGAAGACAGGGAATGCATGATGAGGAAATAGCATAAGTAAAATCACAAGAATCTACCTGAATTTTGATGCTAATTCGCTCTTCCTCAGAAAACCCGCAGAGCAAGCTCCCTTCTTCAGGACTCTCGAATCCTCCAATGATCCTTGGAATTGCACTCCAAATGCTATGTCTAAGCTTCTAGGAATGCCTGAATATAAAGAGCTCTCAAGAAACATCTAGAATGCCTCTAGAAATAGCTAGAAGGTGTCACCAACTAAGCATGAGGCTTTTCCAACCTTCTAGATGAGCCATAGGGTTGTAGACACCATGTGCTTAATTGATGCACTAACCTTCATGTTGTTGACACATGAGAAATGAAAAGGTGCATTAACTCTCATGCAAGCTTATAACTCCAATTCACTTTTTATATAATTCCTATTTAAATCTTTATAAATTTCATTTTAATTTTTATAACTTTTATTATTATTATTTATTTATTACTTTATTATTATTTATAATTATTATTAATTTTAATTTCTAATTTTCTTAAATTTAATTCTTTTTCCTCAATTAATTCTCATTTAATTAATTATAATCAAAATATCAAATAACATGATATTTTATATTAATTTTCTCAAATAATTAATTTATTAATTAAATCTATTTATTAAGACTTAATTAATAGAAAATTCACCATAGACCTCCAAGATACAATATGAAAACCCATCATAGAGAAAATCACTCAAAATCAGTCTAAAGGGTTAAAAATCATGAATCATGTTATCCGACACATTCGGTGGGTAAAATATCCAGATACTCGCCCTACCTCACTAGGACAATTGGCTTAAAGGTTTGGGATTTGGACTTGAGAATTTATCTCCCTTCTCTTATCATTGAGATAGTATAATAGGGTACGCTCATCCTGGCAATTCAGGGAAGTCAATACTCGGTACCTGCAACCTGCAAAAAAACCATGCATGTACATACAATATATATAATGCTAAGCTAAATAGACAATGGCAGGAAGTGGTGCATCGTGTAGATCCTGACTAAGCAAGTGACTACGACTCCCTTCCTTAACCACATAAAAAATGCCATACAATAAGAAAACATGCACGCCATACACATGCAAGTATGGGGTAAGTATCCATAATAAAATACATGAGATAATAAACCATCCAAATAATCATCAATAATAACTAAAAATAATATAATGATCATCATGTATGCATGAAATGTAAAGTCTAAATGATCTCATCATATAACCACTGAATCCATAACATAATGTCTGATAGTGTCAAAACAATACCACTAATCCATCAACATAAAACTAGTTTGTCATAGTCTGATAATAATAGCAACAATATGTCCAAAAAAGATGTGAACAAGGGTAGGCACTACAGATTGGATGCCTAACAAATCTACAAGTAGAGTTGTTAAGTAAAGAAGCCATAATTAGGGCTATACTTGCAAAATTTTAGGGCATGATTCTTCCAAACATGGATGCAATGCAAAAACATATTGCACATACAACAATATTGGTCCATGATAATAACTTCTCCATAGTTAACCACATGATGAAATTCACAGTAGAGGTATAGATAGCCTTGCATGCATCTAAGGTATTGCAAGAGAATTGGGAAAAGACCATGACAATCATTTTGAAGGTACATAGTGATTTCTTGTCACATTTTGGTATTAACTTATAAATATTTTACACCTTTGGCATTTTTGTCAAAAAGGGGGAGAATAATATTAATAAAGGGGGAGAAGATTATTTGAATGGAAAATACTATCATACTCCAAATATATGTATGGGGGAGTAGTAATATGAAGTAGATGTACAGTTAAGCAAAAAATATGTTTACAAAAGAAATTTTGAAAAATCAAAAAAAAGATTAATTTACCGAGCTACAACAGTAGTAAGTCAAAACTGAGTTTAAGACACAAAATGTTGTTAAAGGAAGGTTTTGACTTGTAATTTTGAAAATTCATTTTTTTGGTATGATAAGTGCTTTTGTCATTAATGCCAAAGGGGGAGGTTGTTGAGATTAAGGTCAATTTGTCTAGTAGTGACTTTACACTTAGTCAGTTGGTTTCATTGCTACTGAGCTCTACAGTTTCTATTAAGATTATCATTTATCTAGCAATGTTCACTAAGTGTTTCAGTTGCTACTAAGATAAACAATCAGAATGTAGTTCATATCAAGCTTTATAGTGTCTACCGAACATCTGAGACAATTTATACTATTGCTCAAGTGTAGCAGAGCCTATAGAGATTTCCAATAGAATTGATGAAGATCATAGTGTTAACCAAGCTATGTAGTGTCAACCAATTTTTTTAGTGTCTACCAAGCTTGCAAAGTTAACAAAGAGAATCCACTATTGACCGAGTCATGTATTGTCAATAGAGTGATTCAATATCTATCAAGTTTCTCAGTGCTCACCAAGTCACACAATCTTGATCAAGTTCATGCTACTAGAACTGATATGTATGGACTAAGCTTTAACGTAAACCAAGTGCCAGAGTATGTCGAGTGTTGAAAGTGTTTTCGAAGTGTTAGAATATCACCAAGTTTGTCTTCTAAACCCAGGTCACAACAATGGGACAAATTTGTGAATATTGATGAATTTGGTATTGTACCTAACTCTAGAAGGTAATTAATTGGATTGATATATATGTAATGTATTGCATCATATCCAATATGAAATTGTAAGAGTAATATGAAGAAGTAAGAAGAAGATGTATGTGAATTGAAGAAGGCTACAAGCATTATATGGTACAATAGAGACTTATTTATCATAGTCAAATGATCATTACAATTGAAGGTATCTCATTCAGCAAATTAAAGTTACAAATCATGGATCAGCCGCTGATTCATCCTAACAGGTGCATCAGTCAAATCCTTTAACCGAGTGGACTTAATAGTCTTTTTCCAAATCTCTTAACAAAGTGCATACTTCATTATATGTTTGTAAATCCTTTAAAAAGGTGGACCTAATAGTCTTTATTGCTCCTAATAGGGCAGATCACTAGAAGTGGTTAATTGTAAGCCTTAACAACCAAATTTATACTATAGTACTAAAGCTTGTGGGTATCATCCCCACCCAAGTTTTACTTTCTATTTGGAAGGCTTCTGGGTCATCATATCTTGTGTCAAAGTGTTATGAATTTTTTATTGCTTTTAGTCTTTCATGCATGTAATTAGATCAAAATAATATATGAAGGATTAATTGGTGAAGTGAGTTAAAGTTTTATTGGTTCAGAGAGTTAAAGTTTTATTGGTTCCTAATTCACCCCTCCCCTCTCATTAACCTAACCTACCTTTTATTTCCAACATTATGTTACTTGCAAAGTAGGACAATAACCCCCCAAAGGAAAAGCTAATAATGTCTAAAGCTAGGATAAACATAATAGGGATGTAGATTGATCAATTAAAATGATCATGAAAAAGATTCCATTCATCATTGCAAGTCATATGAAACATAACGTAAGAAATGAGTTTGTTAGATTGCAAACAAGAATGAAGTATACAAAAAGAAGATATGTTATTAATTGTAAACAAGAATGAAGTATAGAAAAATAAGATATGTTAAGTGTAAGTATATTTGCATGTAAAGATAAAGATTAAATATGAACATATTCATCAAATAAAGGTGTTTGATTCACAAAGTAAAAAATGTGTATTGTTCCATAAGATGTTGGTGTGAAATATAAGGTTGTTGAATCTTGAAAAGTTGAGAAACCACTTTGTAATGTCCCCATTTTTAGCAAATTCTTGCATTTTTCTTAGTCAATTCATCATCATGACACTTGTGAGATGATAGTGGGAGTTGAGGATCTCATTTGTGGGGTTATAGGCTTTCCAGGAACCTATGGTGAGTTTTGGCTTAGGTTTGATGGATTTACTATTTATAGTAAGTCAACTATTGGTTCTAATGAGCTCAAATGAGTAAGAGAAGTTGAGTAAAGCTATCATTTTTTATTTTGGGCTTCTAGTTTGGACTCCAAGAATCTCAAAGGGGGCATCTATTTTTAGCAAGTCACCCTGTCAGGTTCATTCATCATCTTTCTTCTTTAGGACCACTATGGTGTTTGTTGGCCAAATTTTCCTTCCCACTAAAATTGCCATATTTGAATTCAAATGCTAATCAATCACATTTCACCTTTAATATTAAACAATGTCATGGGAATACAAAATAAATTAAATAAAACCTTATAATATTTTAGGTTTTCCTAAATTAATTTTTCTAGCCATGTAACTTTCTCTGACTGTTAGATCTACCACAAATCTATGGTAGTCGCTTTCCCACATTTTAGAATTTCTCAGTGTTTAATGAATAAGGGGAGAAACCTTTTCCCACGTATCTAGGGTGGGGCCTTACTTCTTGTTTGTTGGTTTTTTTTTTTTATTGTGCTGACATGCTAGTGTTTGTTAGCATTTTGATTGGCCATCACTTTCCCACATTTCCTATTTTGTCAAAGTTTCTAAGAATGCAGGGAAGCTACTTTTTGAAATGTGGACATGTGATTTTGTTCTTCTATATGGGTCACCAAGGCTAAAAAGGGAGTACTCACCAAGAATTTTCTAGGTGGAAAACATGTGTTAGTTGCTTCATCCTAATTGTTCAAGGATTTACATGTCTGCAAAGGTGAATTTTGAGTGTTTGGTAGGCCCAAAATATTTTAAGTGCAAACACAATGAATATGAAGGTTCTTCCCGATCATTGATCTTTCATAGAGATCGATGCTTTCCCACATTATGGAATTGCAAGGAATTTAAGCATTGTAGGAAAGTGACAAATGGCCACATCTCCCAGTAGCCTTGGTTAAGGAAATAAACACTACAGTCACATCACAGTTGGGTCATTGTTCCATGAATAGTTGGTCATTGATTTAAAAAGTTGGTGTAGTTAGTTGGCCAATGAGGTAGTCAAACTTGTGAAGACTTTGTGAGGTGGAAAAAAGAAATAATGCTATTGGTCCATGTGGCTCATCTTGGTTGCAAGACTTTGTTTGACTGCTAAACTTGCATTTTCCTTCATTGCTAGTTTGTAAGCTAGAAATGAAGGAAAATTGGGTTTTCTTGCATGATCTGATCTTTCTGATCGATCCCAACCACTCCAAGTTAATGCTAGGCTTTAAACAATGGAAATGACACTCTTCCCATCATTTGATCATCTATTTTGAGGAGTTTTAGCATTGATTGGTCTCATTTTCCATCACTTCAAAGTTTGCTCCAATCAAGGTTTCCTTGATTTTCATGCCTCTCCAAGTGTACCAAATAAAATCTATTATTTGGATCACCTTATTTATTCTCTAAGCACTTAATGGCAATGGTTGTGGAGTGACTCTAGTTAGAAATATCTCAGTTATGCCTAAGCTATAAAGGTAGATTTTGTAATCTTTGTAAGGGTTGATCTTTCTTTGATTATCTAGTATTGCTTCTATGCATAGTACTATAATTTATCATGCCTCTAAGCCATTGTAATCCTCTATTGAGTCTCTTTTAGTCATTAACACACTATGCAGGATTGTTGTGCTTCTGATTAATATTCTTGTCTATATTATGAATTTATGTGATTATATCTACTTTTGGCATTTGAATGATATTAAGTGAAGTCTCTTCCTATAGCATTCTTTTGTTGTCTGATCTACATGTGGTTGTTGAATTAAGAAAAGTCTAATTCTGTATTCTTTGAGGTTATAACTAGTTAATTGTGCATTATGGGTAGAGACAAGGTCAAACGCTCTATTTTGGTGCATCACCCCTTAGGTTAGAGTAGGTAGATTTTTTTGCATGCATTCCTTCTCCCTTTTCCTCTCCAAGTGTAGTTAGGTGCACCTTGATAGTAAAGGAAGTTGGCCTTCTCTAGAGACTCAACCTAATAGTTCAAGTGCCATAGCTTGGAGGTTGTTTCCATATTTCACAAGGTTTTCCTTAGGTAAAAATTTTGGACAAGGGTGCAAACCTTTGTGACAATAGTGTTGTCAGATTTTGATTCTGGTGCTTCTTTAGTCATTTTTGCAAGATGGTTGAATTATTTTTATTCATCTAAATATGTTGAGGTTGTTATTTTGTTGGTTTTGTATGTTGGTCACCTTAGTATCATAGCTCATTAAAATTGGGTTGAAAATTTTTAAATCATGGGCACAAGAAACAATAGCCTTGTGTGTCACAATATTATGTTATGATGAAAAATGTCATTTTTGGGAGCCAAAAGAAACTAATAAATTATATTATATGGCACTTTAATATATTTAATGTTATAAAATTTTGGTGTGTTGAGGAAGCTTCTTAAGTGGAGTTACATTTGGGAAATTGGTGTCATTTGGAGATTATAAGTATGAGCCCATTTGGTGGGAAAAGCATCTCATTGATTCTTTTCTTTTGTTGCCTATGAAGAATTTTTAGAGTTGGTGATTACTAGTCCCTTTCTTAGGTATAATGGTTTTTTTATGAATTGTATATTTCATCAACAACTAAAGTATTATAGGTTAAAAATATGAGATTAGTGCTTGGGAATTCAAAGTCTTCTTTCTATGTGAGTTGTTGCTAAGATGACATTGAGGAATTGAGGACATTAGTCACAAATACATTGTAGAAGGAAGGGCTTCAAATTTATCTAAGTTAATCCAAATTTTGACTTTTTGTGTATTGAATTCTAGGCAACATGTTATTATTATTTTTTGTCATCTTTCCTACAAATTACAAGGCTTTAATTTTGCATATTTGACATTGATCTTGAGGCATTTTTATTAAGTTCTTGTACTTGTCTATTAGGCATTCAATGCCTTATGTAATTCCCACACTATCTCTAATTTAAGCAATTTTATTGTTGAATCATGAGGTATCCACATTGGTGTAATATGGGTGTCGATTTACTACTATTTGGAGGATGTTTAATAATATCTCCAAGCACTAACCCTATATAGTGGTGGGGTGTTTTTTAAGCTCCTAACATCATTGAGACCTATTGTTAAGTGTTGCTACAACCTCCACTTTGGTGATAATACATCTAAAGTAGCTTATTGGATTTGGAAACATTATTCCAAGTGCTATCCATTTTTAAAATGATAGTTATTTTGTAGCATTATTTAAATTAATGAATAAAATCAGAATTTTATGTGAAACCCTTATCATTTCAGAATTAATAGCTGGATAACTGATTTACCCCCACCCCACCCCACCCCCTACCGCCCCCCACCCCATGCCCAGTTATCTTGGTGGAATTTACTTTTTAATAGTAAAAAATCCTTACCACTCATGAGAAGTATGTTTGGATGTAATGATGTATCTGCCCCTTCTTCACTAATAGACTAAATTTTGTAGGTTACTCCATCCTTCTTGAATGTCTACAAATTCTTCTTCCCATGATAGATGGAATCCCTGTCATATTTCCATGGTCTACCCAATAGTAGATGGAAAGCATGCATGGGGAAAAGATCACATAAGATCTTATCTTGGTATTCTCGAATAGAGAATTCAACCCAAACTTGCTCATTAATTAACACATTTTGTCCTTTTTAGAGATGTGACCTTGTAAGAGGATGACCATGAGAGATCCTTGTTAATTTGATTTTCTAAAAAACTTCAGACTCTGATATCATATTATTAGTTGAACTTGAGTCTACAATGACTTTACAAACTTTTCTAAGTATCTTTAACTTCATCCTAATGAGTGTTTGTCTTTACTTGGGTTCTTCCTTGCTAGGTTCTTTGATCAAAACCCTTCTAAAAATTAGCTTCTCTCCTTTATTAGAATAAAGATTCACCTTTGAATTTGTGGTGATTCTACACTCCTCTTGGACATATGTAATCTTATTTTCACTTTGAGAGGATGATGCCTTTTTAAGACACCTATAAGTTGGATGGTCAATCTTCCCACAATGATAACACTTCATGTTATCAAAATGTGAACCTATATTGAAGTTACTTTATCCACCTCTACCACCACCATTAAAACCTCTTCCTCTATTGTAGTTACCTCTACCACTTTATTTACTTCTTTATTCAATCAAATTTGAGTCTCCTTGGTTATTGGTTTCATTACTTCTACCACCATATCCAACCCTATGTCCTCTAGAGTCTCTTCCTCTTCCTCTACCTCTAAAGTTAGAGTCTTGTCTTTTTCTATTCTTCTCTTCCACCTTGAGTGCTAGCTGAAAATACTTATTGAACAATAGCAGGGGTCCATAATCTGATCTCTTCTTAGATAATCCACCTTAATCCACCTAAGTATCTTGCCACCTTTATGCTTTCGTCTTCTTAAACCTTAGATCTCAAGAAAAAATTTTGAAACTCTTTAGTGTATGAGGCAACATCCATGTCCTTTTTCTTCAATCTCTACCTCTTCTTATGCAATTGAATCTCATAGACACTAGGTAGATAGTTGTCTCTAATTTTAGCCACCATAGCCTTCCAATTTTCTATTGGCTTCTTACCTTATCTTTCCCTCTCTTCTTGAAGGAAGCTCCACTAGGTTAGGGCTAGTTCCTCAATCTTTATTTGGCAACATTCACTTTTTGTGCTTTTGTGATCCCTTCACATTCAAAATGATTTTACGTTCCCTCTATCCATTCCATAACTACATTTGAATCCATCTTACCATTAAATAGGGGTATACCCTCAAGAGCCTTGCCACCCAATGCCTCAATGGCTTTAAGGAAGGGTTCTTCTAGAAATGGAGGACTAGGTTTTGGGATTACATCCTCTTCATCCACTTCCTTGCCATTGTCTTTACTATCTTCTAGTTTCTCTTTCACCTTATTAGTTTCCTCTACAATTTCATCAAGAGTTGTCTTCATAGCCTCTAGGGCTTCCTTTGGGAGTTTATTCTTCTCTCATTGTTTAGTCACTTCTCTAGCTAGCTCTTCATTTTTCACCATGGTGGTTTCTTCCACTAACTCACTTCCAAAGTATGACATACAACTAGCCCAAACCTTTTTGACTTTGATACTAATTTGATGGGAGGATCCCAACTAGGTCCTAATTTTCTTCTAGGACTCAAACTAGGCTTCTTCCTAAGCCTCTTAGGGTTCTTTCCCTTACCCTAACACAAGAGGGATCTGTCCTATATTCCCCTTCTCCTTAGATCCTCACCTATCAAGTGATCAACTCTTCAATTCTACTCACACCTTAACAATCAATGGATCAAGTCCATCACCAAGCAACCTAGAGTATATTCCATTATTAGACGATATGCAAGGTTTTCTTTCATAGTCCATTTAATAGTTTTTGGGGTCATCTTGGCCACAAGACCCATGGTTTTGCTATCAATTTCACTGAGTCCCTTAACTAGTCCTCATAGCCTTTTTCTCACAATGAGCCCTCTTGTTTGAGTTTTTGACACTTAACTTGGAAAACTCCTTAACAAGCCTCCAAAATATCGACACTTCCAAATACCCTTTTTTTAGTTCTTTAGGATTTTCTAGGTTTCCAACCTACAAAGTGTTCATATAGTACTATCCCTAATTATAGCCTATTTTTAGGGTTTCTTGTTTTATAAGACTATATTCCTTAGGGTAAGTTCAAAAATTTATCAAATGGGATCAAAAAAAAAAATTTAATTGGATTTTGAAGCCTTCAATAGTTTCTCTTCCTATCCATTCACTTGGATTAATCAATTCAATCCATTCAAAGTGTCATTCAGCCTTTGATTGCTGACTGATTCCCTAGTCAGGTGATTAAAACTTGCCTAAGGCTTGTGCACAAAAATAGGAAACTTGGTCCAAATGTTCTAAAAATCCATATTTATAGCATATGTACATTTATCTTCTTGATTATATAATTCCATGAGAGGTCAACTGATAGAATTAAAGATAGATCCATATCTTTGCTACTATCGATTTACAAACTAGTGAACCGGTCACTATAAAAAAAAACTTAACAAAATTCCTATCAAACCTTGGTTGGTTGAAAAAAAAAATCATTGTAAGAAACTAGAAATAATTATGTAAGAAACCATGCAAGGAAACTTGTCAACTCAATCCATTGGGGTGTGGAGGAATTACATGCAAGATGACTAAGAACACAAAAACATTGTTTTGTTCATTGATTCCAATGTGTTTCCATACAATAACACCACTAACCCTTTCCTCAAGCCTTCCATGGGCTTATATAACCTTTTGGAATGTGATACAACTGATTTTATGAGATAAAAATGATTTATGGACAACTTGCATAGGTTTGTGCAAAAGTTGTCATTGTTGTCATGACAACTTTGCAAAGTTATCATGAGCAACTTTGCAATATATTTGCATTTCATTGCTCCATGACCTCAACCCAACTCAAATGAACCTAATTTATTCCAAATCCACTATTCAACATGTTTCCACATGTTTCCAACCCTCCTAGATTTTAGTTCAATGTTTGACTAACTCAAGGGCCTTTATAAGCAACGTGTGTACTAATGACATCATATTGAGAACTTACTCACACCAACTTCTCATACACCTAACAACCTATTTATAAAGAATCTCAAACACACCAAGGACATTATATTAATTTTTATTCCTTGGTGGTTGGATAGAACCACCTACAAGCCAAAATTGCATAGGAGATCATAGGTTCTCCTGTACCAAATGACCCTCTCATCGAATTTTGCAATAGCCAATTCTGACTCACTAAGACTTTTTTTAGCTTGTGACATCTAAAAAAAATTCCTCATATCCACAAAATAGTATCTCTTTCTAGGAAGAATTTTTAGTGTCTTTCCTTATCCCTCTATGATATATCTATCAATTTTTATTTCTTAGGGCATTAGTGCTCCCATGATGATGTTTCTAGTTACTCTACTTTCTCCATAGGGATAATATCTAGTTTAGGGGAATCAAAATTCACTCTCCCCTCCTCTTGTTTAGGAACCTCAAGAAATCTTGACATGATTTCCTTATAATTTTTAATATATTTATCTATTCTTTTCAAGTTCTTTTCATCACATAAAAATACAACAAATGTAGGATCAACTCTTTTTAATTCATATTCAACTTTTATAATGTCTTCCCACTTCTAGTTCCTTTCCTCACAAGCATTTTTAAAAAGGAAATTTTTTATATCATCCTCCTCCTACAATGATTTATTTGGATGCAAATTATATCCTATATTTTCTCTTAATGCATTTCAACCACATATTGTTGGTCATAAATCCTAGGGGTAGAGAATGGAAACCTATAATGTCTAAGATACTGGTGAGTTTGATTCACAACATCCTTCCCAATAGAAAAATTCCCTATCTTGAAACTCCTACACATGAAAGTATGATTGTGCCTCTTAGGAACTTGATGTTCTTTTTCTATAATTATGAGTTGCCATATAAATTCTACAATACCTAACCTTTCATGAATAAACTTTGGCAAGATGTAGGGAGGTTGAGAGAATCTATATACTCTCATAATAGAAAAGCATCCCCCCAAGTATGGTCAAGCCAAAGTTTTTTATGACAAATATTAGGCTTGAGTAACTTCCTAACAATATAAGGAATCCTTGGTTACACACCCTCTAACACATTCAAATAAGAAAGAAAAAACCATTAAAAATGAAATTGAATTGCAATAAGGGTAGTGTCGATCACATACTATGGTCTATAACTACACAAACAATGCACCTTTGATGTCCTTATTTTTTTCAATGAAATCTCCATTGATGTAGCCTATATTCTTGTACATGATCAAATTCATAAGCAAAGAGTAATGATAAAATTTGAATTTTCCCAAATCACATTTCTTCACAGTCATGATCTCATTATGCACCACATTTATTATATGCCCCACATAGTCATATTATCTATTTATGTATAAATCCTAGACATAGGTGGCCATTATATAAATATCATTGGTTACATTTACAAACACATCCATTCCTAACACTCTATGTAAATTGTAAGAAATGTTTTTGAAATACCCACAGAAATGCTCAAGAGGCAAAAGTTTATATATGTTCTTTGTTATTTCACCAGCTTCCCTCCTCTTGTTAGGGATATGCCACAACATAACCTTGTCAATATAATACTTTTTTGGTATATTAAATAAGGCCTTATATTCTTCAAGTTTAATCTCCACACTCATAGGGCCTTGTAGGTAAAATGCTTCAACGGACATTTCCATGTCCAGTGTACATAATATACTTTTTTCCTTCTTGTGGAAATATTTTTTGGTTGGGCTATGTGTGTTTATTAGTTCCTTCATTAGATCAACATCAAAAAAAACTTCTAGAAAAATCAATATTTCTAGGTTTATGTCCCAAGAATTTGAGGTTGTAGGTCCTTTGAATATTTTTTTATAAAAACACATGAAAACATCATATATATTAGTCTTTGGACATATAGCATCCCTGCAAAAGGTGTAAGGATCCCTCCACTCATAACACTAATACATTATGTTGGAATTCTTTAGAATAACTCAGAGGGGGGTGAATCAATTATCCAAGGTCCAGATGTACAAATAAAAAATTTCAATTCTTAGCATACCCATATCCATAAAACTTCAGCATTCATGCATCCATTAAACTTTTTAGGTTACTATCCTAGTTCAAAACAACTTTGTAGAAATGTAAACATGAAACACCATAAGAAAATTCACACAATTTGACACAAGGAGTTTTTATGGAAACCAAATTTGGGAAAAACCACTAATAACATGCTACTAAGTCTCACTCTTTTGAAGTGATGCCCTATGAAAGGCCTGTATATGAGCAATGTTAGTATGCTAATAGAAACCAAATTTAAATAAAGCTTCTACAAACTAAACAAAATTCATAAACTTCAAGATAGACTAAGATGAGCTCTTAATTGAGAATATGAGCCATTAATGGACTCTCTCAATAAGAAGCTCTCTTGTTGAGTAGCTTTATCTAAATGGATAGGATGTATGCTCAATATGCTTCCAAAGGCTTCAATGGATGATTGTGGATTTTTGGTGTGGATAGATGGCTTTAGTATGGATTTGGCTCTCAAAATAGCATTATAAATTTACTTCATGGATTGTGTTATTTTGCAAAGGGGAAGGATCCAATTTATAGGCAAGAGGCTTGAGGGTTTGAGGGCTAAGATGCAAGGATGGGAAAAAACTTATGGAGGGCTCAGATTGCATGAGAGGAGAGCACATGGATTGTGCTTCCTTATAGCCAATCAAGGAGTGACACATGTCACATGGTGAGAGGATGGAGGAAAGGGGAAGGATGAGTCAAAAAAGGAGGCTCAAGGGATAAAATCTTCATAAAGACCCTCATAATGACTTGTAAGAGCAATAAAAGGGCTTGTAAGAGTCATTTATGACCTAGTGGACTTCATAAAGTTTTATGGTTGAGATATTTTGAGGGTGATGAGAGCAATTTCGACTTGGGCTTGATTAGGAAGGTTCTAAGCTTGCTTAGGCTTGTGCAAATGATTAGAGGATGGATTAGGATGGTTTAGGATTAGCTTAGAGATAGGCAAGTGGATGGCATTTAATGAGGGTGGGTGAAGGAGGAGATATTTGTTAACTTTGGCTTGGGTTAGTAAGTTTTAACCCATGTTTAGGGAATGTGACAAGGTTAGGAGGGGATTAGGATTAGGTTTAAAGACATCTTCTAGAAGAGTCTAGACTTTGGATGAGGATAAAGACTTTCTAGAATAGTCTAGAATTTTCTAGGATGAGGATGAAGACTTTCTAGAAGAGTCTAGAACTTCTTAGGATGAGGATAAATTAGATTTTTAGGAAATAAATAAAGTTTTATTTATTTCAAGGGTTTGGGTTGAGGAGATATTTATTAAAACTTTTTTAATAAACATGAGGATTAATATTTAATCTTAATTAAATATTTTGAGTTGGGGTTAGGGGTAGGAAATGATGAGATTAGCTTTTAATCAAAATTAAAGAAGGATTAGAAGATTTTGGAAGAGGTTATTGGTCATAAGGAAATTGGCCAAGTTTTGGGCAAAAAATAAATTTTTTATTTATTTTAGGATTTTTGGTCAATTTATTAATTAAATAATTAATAAATAAGGAAATAATGTTTAAATAAGATTTAAACATTTTTGGGAGGGATTCCTTAATTAAATATTTTTAATTAAGATAAAGGGATTTAATGGCATAAAAATTAATTAATTAATTAATTAATTAATAAATGATGATGTCATTAGGACTTTTTTCAAAAAATAAAAATACTTTATTTTTTAAAGGATTTTTAGGTGTCTACAAGGCCAACCCTGTTAAAGGTTACAATACAACTATTAAATGTGACCTAGTTAAAGGATTTCAATCACCCTATTAGGAGTGAGCCTTGTTAGAGGAATTTATATCATTCCATGAGAATGTCATCTAGTTAAAGGATTAACAAATGACTATTAGGTCAACCTTAATCCAAAGGATTTTATGCACACTGGTATAGTTATTAGAAAGTAACAGTACAACTTAATTTGATAAAAACTTACAACTCAATTGTAGATTACAAATCTATATTTTAGTCCTCCATTTTCCTTGGCATTCATACTCTTCATCTTTGACATCTTGTTTACCCTTCAAGCATTCATCCCCTGAATCCTTCTTTCTTTGTACGTCAACTACAGTATCTTCTCTTCAGTCACTAAATGAAGCAATACCCTAGATTCCTTGTCTTCCTTAGGTTCTTGCATATGACAACCTTTTCTTTTGACCAACTATCTCTATAAATAGATAATTTAGATCCTTTGTCACTTAACCATAATCATCCATTTTAGGGGTAGGTAGGATTAGGTAGGATTCAATGAATCTACCCACTTTTCCATTTTATTCCTCAAGAAACTTCCTCTACAATCTTCCTTAAATTCACCTCAAAATGGTTTACCTTGAATTTTGTGCCACTAGCTCATAATAGTTAGCTTCCACATACTTCACATAATTCAAGAAATCAAATTACTCATCTCAGATTCATCAAATCTTTGATTTTACATTATTTTTTGTCACTCGAAAGCTATACTATTTTCTCACTCAGTCAACACTAGTTCACTCAGCAAACACTAAAGTTTATTGATGCTTGGCACCAACTAAATTTTACTCGGCATATGCTAAAATTCACTCATCTTGCACTATTTTTCTTCTTTGATTGGAACCTCTTATTTTCACTCAACTTCTACTAATTTATACTCTACTTGCACTAACTACTCGGCAAGGCTTGGCAAACACTTTTCTTACTTGATCTTCTTTTAGTCTAAATTTGAGTAATTTTCATTTTAGACTTTTAGTAGATAAACAATACACTATAGTATCAATGTCTTACTTGGTCTTAGTGCTTCTTTTACATACCAAATAACTCAACCTTTCTCTAGGTGCTCTTGTTATCTCCTCTTTTCAAATCCTCTTCATCAATCAACTAAATGATAGCTTTCAAACCAAAAAGAAATAGTCTCACGAGTAGGTAGAAGGTTTGACATCATTGACAAAATAATGATTGCTCCATTATAGGTTCTTCACTTCAAAAAAATCTCATATCAATATATCATAAGTTAATTTTTGACCTTTTAATTTGACCAACCCCTTAATTGGCTTGTTGAATATATTGTTTTGGTTTTTATGCCCAAGTTGGTCAAAATTTTGACCAAATTAGGTTTTCCCAATTTGGTCAAAATAATCAAAAAAAGAAAAGAAAAAAAAAGCTCCATCATTTTTTTATTTGGTCAGAGGAGGTTGGATGCTTGTTGCATGCATAGGAGCCATTTGAGGTAAAATTTGAACTCCTAGCATTGCTCTTTTTGCCTTTGCTTTCTACAGTCTGTGATGTCTTTATCTCAATTGGCCCCCCAAGGGCCCAACTAGAGTAGTTCATCCCTGAATTTGAAATGTGATAAAGCTATTATGGAGCCCTACTATTCTCACTCAATGCAATAAGCCCTATATGTCTATACACATTTATTGGTAGCTATCATTGGTCATTGGTATTGGTAGTCATCACCAAGGGGATAGATTAGGCAAATCCTGGCAGTGATGGATGGGTGATGCTAGTCCTTATATCAAGCAATTATGAGTGGAGGATAGTATGGTATGCATGTAACAAGATTCATCATGTTACATATAGAGAGTATATGATAGGACCATCAAACGAGGCATTACATAAGATTCCTTCTCTGAGATGTCAAGGAGTGAAATGAACTAGATTAGCCACGAATAGATGGGCATTCTCATCAGTGTGGTTAGAGGCCAAGTCAAACCTAAGAACTAAATTGCTCTTTCCTTCTAACACTTCTACTACGATATCTCTAGTTGCTTTCAAAGCCTCTGCATGACTATGCCTTGATTATTTATCTTTTAGCATTGAAATTAGTTTAATCCTAAGCTCTTCTAGCTATGGATTGTCCCTTTGTATAGACCTATGCAAAATCACTTTCTCATGCTATAATTTAATGTCTAAGCCTAATATATTAGTTTCCTCTTATAATTTGTGTGAAATAGATGCAATTTGTAAGGTTTCAATATATTGTTCATTTGGTATATTATTTAGAGATAAAGTGATGATCCATTTTTTAGAGACAAAATTTTTCATGAAGATCAACAACATTTTCAAAAAGTAAAGCTAAGGAGTCAAGTGATAATATTTAAGAATATGATGAAAGGAGTGTTTCAAAACCAATGACATGGATTCTTTCTTCGATAATTTTTGTGTATCTTGCATGAGCTTATTATCTCCATCAGTTTCAAATCAAATATATAATACTTACAAATAGATACCAAAATCTTGAGACTTTAAATTTGTGTAGTTCATTTAAAGATTATGAGTCCAAATAGAATAGACATACCATAATATATAGTATAATATTTTTTTTTACTCCTTATTGAGTTTCATATGCTATACTCTTTTGCTTTCCATTTCTCACCCAAATTTTGGTGCAAGAAGTCAATGCATATGAAATGTCCTTTTTTTTTTATTTCCTATGATATTTCAAGCCTCTAATCAGATTTTCAAAATCAAACAACCAATATTACAAAGATCCACCAATTTCTCAATAAACCCCAAATCGGGTATGCCCGAAATAGTGCCAAAAACTTCACAGTTTCACATATTATTAATAAATATGAAAGTGGAAATTTTTTATAAAAATTTCAGCAGCATAAAAGCCTAAAAAAATGACATTTCCAAATCTGTATAACATTTATACAGTAGCTCCCGAACGGAGGATAAAAATAATGCTCATCAAGCTCCCGAAAACAACACAGAATAGCCCGGAAACACCACAAAAATACTAATTATCTATCACAAAAGTATAATCATGAAAATATACATATATTAAGCTCTATTTTAACATCTAAAAGTCTGATATACAGCAGAAACCCAAACTGATATGTAATACTCAACCGAAAACACCAAACTCTTACAAAAATCACACCTAAAAACCCACAAATCTGCACTGTTCAGCACAAAGGCAAACTCTGTATGAGCATGCATGGAATGACTTCAAAATACCATCCTTATCCTTCCTATAAACCTAAAAACTCCCATTCTTGGGTCTCCTTCTCCACATGTTTGGTAGCCTAGAACAACAAAGAAATGAGCAAAAATCAAGTTCTGGAATGAGCCCAAAATGCCTCCAAACCCCTTAAAAGAGGGCATAACCCTAACTCACATCCAAGAGGGGTTAATAAAATATAATTTAATAATAATTTTTATTTATTAGTCCATTGGTTTCCAAAGATTAGCCCCTTTTTCCGAAACTTAACCTTTTTGGAGCCTGCCTGCCTTAGCAAAGTTTATTATTTTTAATTATTTGAAAAGGGGACATGAAAAGTCCTCCCCTCCCAAATATTTCTTGTCATCAAAAAATGAAGGTTGGAATTTTCAAGAATATTTTCTCCTTCCCAAGTTACATCCTCTAGTGGTAATCCTTTCCATTTGACCAAATGCTCTATGACGCTCTTGTTTCTCAATCTTTTCTCTCTTATATCCAAAATCTCTTCTGGTATCAAAACTAATTTTCCTTCATCATCAAGACGTGATAATTTTGTAGATACTATGGTTTACTGGCCTAGAACCTTCTTCAAGCAAGATACATGGAAAATATTATGTATTTTGTTGTTTGGTGGGAGCTCCAATTCATAAGCTACCTCTCCTACCTTCTTGATGATCTTATAAGGCCCATAGAACCTTGGCTTGAGTTTCTCTACCCCACTTCTCTTCAAGGTGCTTTGCTTATATGGTTGCAACCTAACAAATACCAAATCTCCCACTTCAAAAGATCTTTCAATCCTTTTCCTATTAGCATATAACTTTTTTTGGTTCTATGCATGTTGTAGATTATCCTTGAGGGACCTTATTATGTCTTGGCTTTGCTTAATGAAATCACTTGCTGTAGGTACTCTGTTATTGGAAAGTATTAGATCAAAAAAGGAAAGGGCATCATAACCATAAAGAGCATGAAAAGGAGGCATACCAATAGACATGTGATGAGATGTATTGTAACAATACTCCCCTAGGTGTAACCATTTCACCCAAGCATGTTGTTGATTTGAAACATAGTTCCTCAAATATCCCTCTATCCATTTATTAACTATCTCTGTTTGTCCATCTGTTTGAGGGTGATAGCTAGTACTGGGAGTGAGTTCAATTCCTGCCAAATGAAAGATCTCCTTCCAAAAAGAGCTGAGGAATCTACTATCCCGGTCACTAACAATGTTTCTAGGCAAGCCATGTAATCTAAAAATTTCTTTGAAGAACAATTTGGCCACTTGTGATGTCTTGAAATCAGATGTGATAGGAAAGAAATGTGTATACTTAGTTAGTCTATCTACCACTACATATATCCAATCCTTACCTTGAACCTTAAGCAACCCAGTGATGAAGTCCATGGAAATACTTTCCCATTTTTGTTCAGAAATAGGAAGTGGCTACAACAACCCTGCAGGAAAATTTTGTTCACTCTTGCTTTGTTGGCATACCATACATTCCTTAATGTGTTTAAGGAAATCCTCCTTCATACCCTTCCATGAAAACCGCTCTCGAATTTGCCTGTATGTCTTGAAGTATCCTTGATGACCACCCAAAGGTGTGTCATGAAAGGCCCTCAATATCCTCTCCTTAGTTTTTGATCCTGGCACTAAGAAGATCATATTCTTGTAATAAATCAATTCATCAACAACCTTGTACCTGTTATCATCCACTAACTTATCCAAAATCATGGTGGAAAAGGAATTTTTAGCATACTCTAAAATTATGGAGACTTTCCAATCAATAGAGATAGATGTTAAGGAACAAAAGGTGGGCTTTCTTGAGAGAGCATCAGCAACCACATTATTCTTTCCTTTCATGTATTCAATATCAAAATCATAAGCTTGCAATTTTCTTACCCATTTTTGTTTACAATCATTCAAATCCCTTTGGTTCAAGAAGAACCTGAGGCTATTATGGTCTGTCTTTACAATGAATCTCCCACATACCAAATATTATCTAAACTTATAAAGTGCATGCATGATTGCCAACATTTCCTTATCATAGATGGAGTAACCTTTCTCTGATTGATTTAATTTTCTACTCTCAAATGCTATTGGACATCCCCTTTGAGTTAGGACAGCCCCTATACCTTCTCCAGAAGCATCACATTCAACAACAAAAGGTAAGGAGAAATCTGGAATTGCAAGCACAGGGCATGAACTCATTACCTCCTTAAGCTTATCAAATGTTTTTTGTGCCTCTTCTGTCCAAACAAAAGCTCCTTTCTTTGTCAAATCAGTCAAGAGGGCAGCAAGCTGAGAAAATCCCTTGGCAAATCTCCTATAGTAGCTACACAACCCGAAGAAACCTCTCAACTATGTAAGATTAGTGGGTGGAGGCCAATCCAAAATTGCCTGGATTTTTTGTTGATCAACCTGTACTCTTTTAGAACTTATAATATGTCCCAAATATAGGATCTCTTGATTCTTTGGAGAGCTTGTTGGATGGATTATGACTTTTGCTGCCCATGCTACTTGTCCTCTTCGAAAAATCCTCTCCATCCTCTTTGCAAAGACTGCCTTAGGTGCTCCATTCGATAAGCCTCTCAATATGACTTCTTTCCCATTGGAATGAAATTTAAACTCCATAGTTTGATGGTTCATGTAATAGCCTCCAATAGAGTGAAACCATTGAACACCCAATACAAGATCTATCTCCCCAATACCAACCACATAGAAGTCATCACATAACTCATAATCTCCTAAGGTCATCTTGAGTTGTTTCACCACCCGTGTGCAAGGCATAGTGAATCCATCAGCTACAGTAACATTGAATCCCTCAAAATCTTCTACTTTAAGCCCTCTTTTCATGACAAATCCCTCATCAATAAAATTGTGAGTTGCCCCACTATCAAGAAGAACTGTCAACCTTTTCCCTACTAGTACCCCTCGAATTTGAAAGGGATGGTATCTTGGGACTCCTGATAATGCTGCTAAAGTGCCATCCTTGCTGATTTTTTTTTCTTTCTCTTCTTCTACCTCCTCCTTAGTGTCATAAAATTCCTCATGCTCATCTAAATCAGATTCTAAAGCAACTTCAATATAGTGCACTTGACCTTTCCCCAAACATCTGTGTCTTGGAACCCATGGTTCTTTACAAGTAAAAAAAAGCTTTTTCCTTTGTAATTCACTCATAGTCTCTTCATCTACCTTCTTTTTTGCCACATTTATCACATCTTTTGGTGGTAGTGTTGGGAAAGTCTTTTTCTGAAAATTTCCCTTATGTTGCCAAAGATTTGGGGGTTTTTGATTAGTGACTGATTTCATAGGCACGCAAGTTTCAAGTTGCAAGCTTCTTTTGATAGCTTCCTGTAAGGTTGAGGGTGAGAAAGCCTTAACCAAACCCTTAACAGAATCTTCTAAACCATCAAGAAAAAGATAAACAATCCTCTTTTCACTCACATTAGGTACCATAACAGCCACTTTTTGAAACTCTTCTCTATACTCATTAACTGATTTGGTTTGCTTCAACTTTGACATTTTTTTATAGTACTCTTCATCATTCTTGAGGTCAAATCTATCTATCACTCTTTGACTGAAATCATCAAATGTAGTTACCTAATCATGACCTTGAGTAATCATTCCATGATACCACCAATCATAGGCTACATCTTCCAAGTGTAGACTTGCAAATTGAACAACATCACTCTCCTTCATGGGGTTAAGTGTGAAGAAAGTCTGTAATTTTTGTAGCCATGCTCTAGCTGAAATTTTATTTGTTCCATCAAAAGTAGGTGCTATAAACTTGCTTATTTTATTTTTGAGCTCTCTTCCACTTATGTCATTCTCCCTCCTATTCTCTTTCTTGGGCATCAAAGTGTTCATCATATCCACATATTCTCTAAAAGGAACCGAACTACGAAAGTCATCATCTAAGCCATTGTAAGTAGCTCTTAATGCAATCAAGTTACTTGTAACCTCTTCCATGGTATTAATGGTTGGATTTGGTACTGGTGGCTCATCTACAAGCAAGAAAATAGTTTTGGTTAATTTAGATGGTGTGGATTTTATATTTCTTGGCTCCTCTGAAGTGCTCCCTTTCTCATTAATAGATACAACTCCTTGTAATTTTTCTGTCAATATTCGCAAAGCCTCTCTAGTTTTTGCCAAACTATCCACTGTTTGCTTCTAAGTATTTTGGATGTCTTGGAAGAATTTCTTTGCCATCTCATCTGGATCAGCCATAATTTCTCCTTCCTTGGATTTTTTACTTTTACTTGCAACTGGAGGTTTGATCAAAATTTCTTTATTCTTTTCTCGCTGCAAATATCTTTTTTCTCTTTCACTTAGTTGCATGCGACCATAAATTTTGACATGCAGCTAATTAGAAGCAACATGCAACCACCAAATTCACCAAGAACTAACATGAAAATAATTAGAAGTAGCATGCAACCATAAATTTTGACATGCAACTGATTAGAAGCAACATGCAACCATAAATTATGACATGCAAGATCTGGGTAGTTGTCAAAACTGACATGCAAACTTCTACAAACCCTCAAGCTAGCAAGATCATTGCTTTGATACCACTGAAATATCCCTTTTTTCTAATTTCCTATGATATTTCAAGCCTCTAATCAGATTTTCAAAATCAAACAACCAATATTACAAAGATCCACCAATTTCTCAATAAACCCCAAATCGGGTATGCCCGAAATAGTGCCAAAAACTTCATAGCTTCACATATTATTAATAAATTTGAAAGTGGAAATTTTTTATAAAAATTTCAGCAGAATAATAGCCTAAAAAATTACATTTCCAAATCTTTATAACATTTACACAACAGCTCCCAAATGGAGGATAAAAACAATGCTCATCGGGCTCCCGAAAATAACACAGAATAGCCCGAAAACACCACAAAAATACTAATAATCTATCACAGAAGTATAATCATGACCAAATAAATATATTCAACTCTATTTTAACATATAAAATTCTGATATACAACAGCAACCCAAACTGATATGAAATACTCAACCGAAAACACCAAACTCTTACAAAAATCACACCCGAAAACTCACAAATCTGCATTGTTCAGCACAAAGGCAAACTCTGTATGAATATGCACATGGAATAGCTTCAAAATCCTATCCTTAGCCTTCCTATAAACCTGAAAACTCCCATTCTTGGGTCTCCTTCTCCACAGGTTTGGCAGCCTCTGAAGAACAACAAAGAAATGAGCAAAAATCAAGTTCTGGAATGAGCCCAAAATGCCTCCAAACCCCTTAAAAGAGGGCATAACCCTAACTCACGTCCAAGAGGGGTTAATAAAATATAATTTAATAATAATTTTTATTTATTAGTCCATTGGTTTCCAAATATTAGCCCCTTTTGCCGAAACTTCACCTTTTTGTAGCCTGCCTACCTTAGCAAAGTTTATTATTTTTAATTATTTGAAAAGGGGACATGACAGCATAGGGTTCCTAAGTATCTAATGAAGAAAAACAATGATTCATTGTACATTCATATTTTAGATAGATAATTTTAGTGCTAGATTTGAAAGAAGGCCATGGAGGAAAATAGCAATTATATAATTTTGTCTTGTTTATGAAAAGGCAATGGAAATGCTTTAGTATTGCCAAAGGTGATTTACAAGCATTCTAGAAATTTAATTAACATTGTTTTATCAAAAGAAATTAGAATTCATTTAGGACACTTATCTAGTGGTTCTTTTAGCTACAATATTTATCATCAATATAATCTCCTTTTTTTGATGCCAAAGACAAATGTTTTGCAATTTCCATTTCCATACAGTTCAAAAACAATCATGAAATCATTACAAGGTCCAAAATAAATAATTTATTAGTTAAGCTGTTGATTTTTTGTGATTACCTTTCCTATATTATAGTTAGGTTGTGATTGGGCCAGACTTTGATTTTTTGTGAAGTCTATATCATTTTAGCACTCAATCATGCTTGATTCCAAGCTTTTCTAATATTAAGTTCATCATGATTATATGAAGAATCTATGTCAAGCAAGTAGTTATTGTTGTCATGAGTCTAACTCTTATAATTCTAATTGTGAAGTTTCTTAAATTGAGTTGTGTTTAAGAATATTTCAATTAAAGAATAGTTGAATACTTGGATTATATCATATTCGTAGTGATTCTAGAAGTAGAGAGATGAATGATAAGTACGGGAGATTATTTGCATTATCTTCTAATTGTTTAACGATACACACAAGAAGTTATGTAAATATTATAAATTTGTATAGTATCTTATTGCTTGGTTCTCATTTCAACAATGAAAGGACTGTGGCATACTATGCTTATTTTGTAGGGTTGTGCTTATGTTTGATAAATTATATTGGATCTAGAATTCTTAAGATCATTTTGAGTTTTACCAAAAGTTCTAAGGGATTTCCTTGGTGTTAAAGTTCAATCCAGTGTCTCCTTCCTTTCCTAAACCCAAGTTCATGAAGAGTCATATTCTTTCAAAGTTTCTTTAATGGTTTGAAACTAGGTCCCATAGCCACTAAACTTCCCATGTGCACTATAACTTTCTAAGCCACAAAACTTAGGACCAACATGCACCAAAATAAGCAACCCAAGTAGGACCTAGCTAAGAAAAGGTGGCACACAAGTGTACCCCTCAAATAGGTCCACTTGTAAGGCCAATTAGCTCTTAAGTGACCAAAAGAGCTAACAACAAG
The DNA here is from genome assembly GCA_028749045.1 of Cupressus sempervirens. Classification (NCBI taxonomy): domain Eukaryota; kingdom Viridiplantae; phylum Streptophyta; class Pinopsida; order Cupressales; family Cupressaceae; genus Cupressus; species Cupressus sempervirens. The sequence goes on from CM053793.1 coordinate 835,451,132, forward strand.
TTATAATCAAGTCTAGCTAAAGAGAAGGCATGATGATAGGCAACCTTGCATATTCTCATTAAATGCTTTAACACTTCATTAAGATACAATTACACCCCTAGACTTGAGCCTACAATGGTCTTTCCAACTACAAACTACTATGTACAATTCAAGTTCATAGAAACTTTGGATACTTAACAAATATGTTTGGAACAAATTTAGAACCATATTATTGAGCTAACAAGACTAAAAATCTCCAATTTTTTTAGTTAGTTTTGGTTTAAGAAAACTAAACTCAAATAATTTTAAAGGGTCATAAATGCATTAGAGGCCAACAAAATCCAATGATCTATATACTTAAATAATTTATGTTGTAGTCTGAATTCATAAACAATGATGAAATTACATAAATAGACTCAGGCATCACCAATTTTTGAAGAACTAATTTAGAAAATTATGTATAAATATTGGTGCTCATTCAAAGTATTTGACTTGGTATTTCCTAAAAATCAGAGCAACTACTATGACATATTAGCAATAAAATTATGCTACATAGATTGTAATAAGAATTACTTCATGAAATTATGTTACATAGATTGTAATAAGAATGACTTGGTAATTCAAAATTGAAAGAGACTCTACAACATTGAATGCTTTGATTTTCCAAAGTGGATTCCATATACAAGCACTCAAGATAAAGAAATCAGAATTACAAGAAGAGCTTCCATTGGGTGAATTCCACAGGAGGCAAGATCTATTGTAGTGGCATCATGGTCTACCTTTCTTAGGAGAGGGAGAAGTTTGTACCAACATCAAGCTCCATGACATCCTCCATGAACCAACACAAAGTGTTTGTTTTCCCTTACCACTTCCTTTTCTTGCATTACTAATTTTCTTTAATGAATTGAATCTTTCACAAGAGTTTATTATAAGAAAAGGGAGAACAAATACAATAGATATATGACATCATGCCATGTCATGTCAATACAAGAAAAAGATGAAATGCATCCATTTCACAAGTAAGTCAAAGAAATTAGAAAGTAAAGGTTATTTTCATAACAACTTGATTGAAAATAATGATCACTAACATGTGTCATCATTTTTGAAAAGAGAGACCTTTAAATGGAAAGGGAACAAATGTAATGGATATATTACAACATTTCATATGAATTGAAGAAAAGTTCTTTAATGATGAGATATATCCAAATCACATGATCAACTAAATCAAGAAATCAAAGATCATTTGCATTAAAAATATTGACTATGAACATGACTTATTATGGATACATCACATAATCTCGCATTTCTTCATATTGAAAATAGAAATTGCATTCAAAACTAACAACTTCAATGTTTTTTGAATTAACCATCTACTACCAACATGTGTCATCAATAGTTGATTATAAGAAAATATGAACATATATAATAGATATATCATTTCATATAATATGAATTAAAGGGAAAAAAACTTGAATGATGAAACATATCTATATGACGTGATCAAGTAAATCAAACAAGTCAACGATTACTAGTGTTACAATTTTATTCCAAAATCTTCATGGCAGTTATATCAATCAAATTGATAAGGAACTTTTAACTATAATTATCTATTTTATTTTCAATACCACAATAATATTTATAAGGAAATATTCTAATGTGATATTTTTATGAACATAACCCCTCTTCAAAGATTATATTATAAATCAATATGTCTGACAAAAAAGTGTCTTTTTGAGTTTGTTTAAAGAGATTTTGTTTGTTACTTCACATGGAATTTGTTTCTAATCAAATACTATTGTGAGAGGTGTATTTCAAGCTTAAAAAATTCTTTTATTTTCCTTCTTGGGAATTTATGATGCAGAGTTACACAACAAATATTCTTCCCAATCCAAAGTTCAAATGTGGATTAAAGTGTTGATGTGCTATCAACTCAATCTTATACTCTTCCTTCTTCAAGATTCCTAATTTACTTCTTGGTTCCTACGTCCCTCCAAGGAACTATGAGTCTCAATATGCTAAACCAAGACTTAAGGTATCTTATACTAGTTTAAAAGAAGGATTTGGCACTTTTTTCAATCACCCAACCTTCCAAATAAAGGCTGACTACCTACACATCATATTTGTGGCCTTTAGCCTACTTGTAGACTAGGTCTCTCCTAGTGACTTCTCTCCAAACAAGGATGAGATTGTGGTTTCAAGGATTCTTAGGATGGACTTAGAAAGTTCAAATAAAATCCTTACTTTTTTCCAAATAGAAATAATCATTTTTACTCTAGCAATACAAGTAACTATGTAGTGCCTCTCCCATTTGACTTATGTAAGTCATCTTGATAGATACAACCTTGTTGATCTTTTGTTGTGATGGGATCATGATTGTGACCCTAAGTGGTCTACACCGTCGAGGTGTTTGGATTTATGTTTCTGTATCAGTTGCTTTGTTTATGCTTTTGACTAATCTTTGAGGTTATGATGTGATTTTTGGTCCACTGAGGTTTGTGCCAGTGGTTACTAGGATCAATGTGGTATCATGAGGTTGTTTTGTGATTACCTTGAGATGTGTGCAGAGATTGCACTATGTTCTTTTACCATGCTACACTGGACTAGGTTCTTGTAGCAGTGGTTAGTCATGTTTATGACTGTGTTTGCTTATGTGTTTTAAGTGCCTATTTAATGTTGTTTAACAATCATTATTAAATTCTTAAGTAATTAAAATGGATTGTTCATGTTGGATTCTTTGGTTATGTGTTGCGGACATTTACCTTGTTATATTTTTTATTAGAGAGATATTTGTTACTCATGTTATGTTTACATTTGAGAGGACCTAAGGGTCAGATGTTACACTTTGATTCCAGTATCATAGATATTAGACTACTATGTTGTTCAGTTAATCATATTGCATGATGATGCCATTTTGAGATGACAGAGTGTTTTATGATGATATCTAGTTATCTGGTTTTTGGACATCCCTCTGATTATGTTATGTGATGGATTTAATGCTATGGTTATTTACTTCATTCCTGCGTTGTTATGCTTTATGCGAATGTGAGTGATGTAAATAGATTATTTTAATATAATTAATTAAATGGTTAACTTAGGTGATTTAATGCATTTATTGCTCTGGCTATATTATTATATGCAATTGTACTTGATCATGTTGTTTAGTCTGCAGGATTTATATCCCTGGCAGTGGCACATGGAGTTAGTGATTCAGCCTTTCATATTCTACCAATGTTGTCCTGGTATGGTTGACGTATCCTTAATTAAAATGTTTAAATTAAATTTTGGTGATTATTAAATCCGAACTCATTTGTATTATGTGATTAGACCTGTATGCGTGTCTGCGCATTTAGAGGTTCGCATTGTCATGAAAGTCATTAAGAAAATTTTGCGTTTTTGGGTTTTCAAGTTTTTAATTGTTTTATTTTAATTTTTGGCAGCTTTGCCATAGATGAATTCCTATTTATAGGAATAGCCTGTTTTCATTTGGGTCGATTCAGGGTTTAACTAGACTGGCTGGTTAAATGCCTTAATTGATTATTCACTCAAAAGGTGAATAAGTATCCAAAGAGGAATTTAATTCCTCACTTCTCACTTTCAAATTGGAAAGTTGGAGAGTAAAACCCAAAATCCTCTTCATGAGGATTTACTATTTTGTTCGTTGTGGGAGCTACGGGCATGGGATCATTGTGAGGTTGGGCTTGTTGGATCTAGCTCAGGGAAACCTTGGATTGCCATGATTTTTAGCTACTTCTGCGAGATATTTATTTTATGGTTCAAATTCTCGTTTGGCCCTTTTGGCTGTGAGGTAGGGCTTTCCTGTTTTGTTGTTTCTGCTCCGTTTTAGCTTCTATTTTTTGTAGCCATTTGTTTGGAGGCTGAGAACTAGTGTTCCCCCTCTGTTTCTATATGTTAGTTCTACCCAGTTGGGCAGGTATGAACATTTCCCTATTTTTCACGATGAGGGTTTGGGATTTTGCACCGTTATGCTGGCCATTTTTGCATACAGTGTCTGTTTTCATTTATTTTTGGATTTTTGGGGTTTTTGAACCCAAAGGCCAAATGGGTTTTAATTTTGAAATTTTTCTAAAATTTGTGGTTTTTACCTCGTTTTGTGTGTCACCCTGTTTTCTCGAGTTTTCTTGGCACAATGTGGGTCGTGGACTTGGATGATCTGTTTGGATATCAGTCATACCAATTTTGCACTTTTATGTTGCATTGGGATGTGTGTTACATCCATACTTCTGACATTGTGTTCGATTGAGTGATTTTATACCTAGTGTTATGGTTTTTTTAGACCTTTGCTTTTGTTTCATGAACGCTAGGATTCATGTAGAATCCATACTCTTGAATTAAGGTCGGTTGAGTGAGTTCATGATGTTTGGTCTCGTTACATCATTGGGATTCATGTAGAATCCAAACTCTCGAATTAAGGCCGATTAAGTGATTTCATTATGTATGGTTTTATTGGCTTTGGGATTCATGTAGAATCCATCCTTCCCGTGTTGCTTTCAGTTGGGTGTTTTCTTTGTATTTTGTTCTCATTCCTGTCCTTGTGTTGTGATCTTCGTGATGGTAGTGAGCCACACATGAGTACGTGCACGTACATTTGTCAGGTGACTTGCGAGGCTTGATCTTTCGTGGTATTTCTGAAAGTTATGATCATTGGGGTTGGGATGGGAGTATGCATGCCCACAGGCACTTGTCATAGGATGAGCATTGGTAGGGTAGGGTAGCATATGGAGGGGGCTTCTATCTCGTAGCTCGGCAATCATGACGCCATGGGTATGGCTGAGAAGAGCTTGATTAAGTGATAACTAAAGAAAATGTGTGACTGGTAATAAAACTTAAGATAATAAAATGGTACTTTTGTGTATTAGCCTTTCGTTGAGGGAGTTGAGCTACACGGTGTATTGGCCTTCTGTTGAGGGAGTTGATCTACATAGATCCGAGCTTGGGCTTTTCGATGCCAAGCGACTCTCCATGATGTTAGTCCCTACTTAGCAAGTTTTTGAGTGTCTAACTAGGACCTATACTCCTTGCATTGTCTTAGGATCTTGGTTCAGCCATCATATTGTCTGGCATGAAAGTTAGCCTTGGATGTTGTGCTTTATGTGTGGTTGTGGTTGGATCATTATCTCCATTAGCATGGCAGGTGTGGGCCTATGGGTGCTACGTGGTTGGGAGGCATAGCTACCTTCACCACTACTAGGGATCGGTGTACAAAGATGATCTTTATCCTAGTGCGACTGTTGCTAGATGTTTTCACTTGATACTTCAGGTTTTGGAGTATGCTTTCTTGTGATTTGTGCTTTCATTGGGATGCTTGTATATCATGTTTAGATGATGTTAGTTTATTTGATGCATTCCCTTATCATGATGTTTAGCATATGATTAAATGATGTGAATTGTTGTATTAGCATATCTATTGCTTACTATTGTTTAGCATGTGATAGGTGATATTATCTACTGTAGGATTATCTTATGCTTTTCTACTAGCATGTTAGATTTCCTTATGCTTATATTGTTGTATGTTTTAGTAGTGATGTCCCTATTATGACAATACTAACAATCTAGTCGGTGGCTTGGGATGTTACGCGCGGGGGATGGCTAGGACCCATGATGGTCTTATGATGTTATTGATAGTTGGGAGGAACCGCACACTTAGTTTGGTTGTTCAGTTCACCGCGATGTTTATTTTAGTGTGTTCTATGCTACTGTAGTTTAGATGGATAGATGTTCTTCATTCTATGTTGTTCTTGCACTCAAGTGTTCATTCCTCGAGCCTTTGTGGATTCGGTACTCCCTGGTGTGGAGGTCCTTTGCTCTATTTTGGTGCTTTATGCTTCTAGGAGTGTTTTCATGTTCTTTGGGCAACATTTGTTCAGCATGGTGTGACATTAAAAATGTATAGCATACCCATGCAAACTATGTCGTACAACACTGTAAAGTGTTGCATGCCTTCTTGAGAAATGTCATACGACACTGTAAAGTGTTGCACATTTTCTTGAGAAATGTCATACGATACTGGAAGAGTGTCACACGCCTTCTTGAGAAGTGTTGTACGACATTGGAAGAGTGTCGCACGCCTTAAGGAGAAGTGTCGCCCTCTCTTAGTAAGAAGTGTCACATAATTTTTTTTGTAAAAACCTGTGCAAGTAGACAGCGAGCACTTTTTGTCATGATCCGAACTTTCTGAGAGTTTTTTTGGATACCTTTTTGGGTGTTCTTTGACCCTATGTTGTTGCATTTTGAATTTTATTGGTTTCTCTTGAAATCCAATTTTTGTGTTTCTATTTTAGTCTCTTGGGGTTTAAAATATATTTTTTAAGTATAAGTTGACATATATTTAATTTCTTATACTTAAGGTATATTTTAATATATGCAATGAATCTTTTGAGATAGGTTTCAGACCTCTCAGAGATAAGTTATGGATTTTAGGAAATTTCAGGGCTTCAGAAATCCAGACTTAGCCAATTTTCAAGGCTTCAAGATTTCAGGCTTAGCCAAATTTTAGGTTTTTGCATTTTACCCCAGCTTGATGTTTTGTTGATGAATGGTTGTTTCTTATGCACTCATTATGTGCATTGTCATTGTTGGCTTTGTTTGTGTGTTAGTTTGGTAGTGGAATTTGGAGATTCGTTGGTTGCCGAGATTGTGGTGAAGTCTTCTGTTGCAATCCTTGTGATCCCTGTATGATGTTGTCATGTGCATTCATACTTGTAAAAAAATTCTTGGCTTAATTTGAATCCTTGTGTCCAAGGATCTCCGAGTAGGGCATTACAAACTACAAACAACACTCTAACCTAAGTGATCAAATTAGGCTAGGGCTTGCTAGAACTACCTCCGTTGGGTGCATAAAAATAATCTATTGGTTTTGTGACCTTCGATAGACCAATAATGTACTATTCCATTCAAAAAAATTGACCCCCAATCTTCTCTTGCTGATTACTTGCTCAAACAATGCATTCTAAGGCTAAATACATAGTCATATTTAGCCTAGGGCATCAAGTTTGAAGTGGCTAATGGGATTTTCTTGTCCTGAGTCTTTGAAGTCTCAAAATTCATCCTACCTAATTACATTTCACTGAAGGGCATCAATTTCTAATGGTAAAATTGCAAGTTATGGCCATTTCTTGACTTCAAACCCTTGAAATAAGGGTTTCAGATCCTCAGTCAGAAAATTTTCTATAACTACCTCCAAACTCATAAAATTCAACCAAATCAATTGCAAATGAAAGGTAACATAGGAATCCAACTTCACATGTGTGTCATCTATCCATACCAATCTGTACAGAGTCGTACAAAATAAAATTACTCTAGAAAATAGGTTTTTCCCTTCATAAAATGTTCATTCTTATGTACAACTTGATGATCAGTTATGAAATGGATACAATGAGTCTTAAACACCTTCATCCAATTTGTTCAAACCAACTTTTGATGGTTATTAATGTTGGGATGTCAAAAAGACATTTTTGACAACTTTTCAAAATTGCATATTTGCAATCTCTTGTCAAATATGACAACTTTTTTCCATTTTGATCCTAATGGACACCAACTAATCCCAAACATTTAGGAATTTTAGGAAATTCATGTGTAAGGTGAAAACATCAAAACACTCAAAAACCAAGAATAGGTGTTTTAGTGATGAGTTCATAAACCAATGAAATAAAAAAATATTTAAGAATTTACATCTTCAAGAAGAATTAAGAATGAAGTGACACAAAGGAGGATATTAAAAAAGACCATTGTAAGCAAACAAATTTTTATTGATTATAATATGGGTGAATTTGAGCGAGGTGACCAAATGTTTCTTTCAAAACCATATGTGCAGATATAAACATTAAGTACAACATGTCCAATATTTTTGTAAATATACACATTAATTAAACCAAATTTTTCTTTCAAAACCATATGTGTAGATATAAAAATTAAGTACAACATGTCCAATATTTTTGTAGATATACACATTAATTACACAAAAATTTTCTTTCAAAACCATATGTGCGGATATACATTAAGTACAACATGTTTAATATTTTTGCAATTATATTTTCCTATGAAGAAAGACCACGCCTAGAAATATGAACCCAGAACAAAATAATGAGACAATTGCTAGATTGTGGTCTCAGTTTTGAAGAAAATTTGATAAATGTAATTGTCTTTGCAAAAAGTGTAAGGGCTTGAAGAATCAAAGAATTATAATCACAACATCCCAAAGTCATTGTAGGAAACATGGTCACATTGATGGGGGCCACAACTTTTTTCAATTGGTGTATGTGGGTCTCCAACTGGAGGAACATAAAGGTGTGAATATCTAAGATGGGAATAATGATCCCATGGAAGAAGATGATAATGTGCCAGAGGACATGATTGAAGAACATGGTATTGGCACAATTGATCAAGATGGTCGTGACGATGGTAATAGAACATCTGAAAATGATGATGAAGATGGTCTTGATATATCTATACTAGAGAAGGCATATGAGCCCCAATGCCAAGGCTCCCAAAAAAATCTTCTCTCTATTATAGTGTTATTGGTGAACTTGAAGGTTATGAATGGTTTATCCAATGTAACAATGTCATGTATGCTAAGGTATGTCATTTTTGTCATCTTCAATGTTAGCATACTATTACTATTCATTATTTTAACAATTTATATTTATCTATAGGTTGATAGGTGAGTTTTTGTTACCACCATTAAACATTCTACCTCATTCATACTAAGAATTATCTACCATTATGAATCTAATTGAACAACCAGTCCTTCTCACAAACCTTAAGCTCTCTAAGCTCTTCTTAGGTTTTCTACCTAACAAAATAGGGTTTCTTTCACACCCTATGCCTCTGAGGATTCTAGCAAAGAGATCCTACTTCTTCAACTAGTGCACATCAATTGGTTAGTACAAGCTTGCTCATAGCTTCATAAACAAAAAACATAACCCCAATGCTAATTAAATCTCCCACATAATGAAATGGATACCTAGGCATGCCCTAGGTCACTTATCAACATACCAATTGCAAAAGAGGTACAAAATCTATTCAAGTTGCAATGCATAGGTCAATTTGTACTCAAATGCTTGGAAAAGGGCTACAAGAATTAGCCCTCCAAATGCACTAAAAGTGAGATATTTTTAAAAGTCCCTTACCAATGACCAAATCAAATCACCTTTCTAGATACCCTTTTTAGAGTAATTAAATATTTTGGAATTCTTAAGCCCTCAACTTGTTCGTACAACACAAGCACATTTTAGGATTAATTTGAGGGTTTCAAGGGTTTTAGTGTTGTTTGGTTTTAAAACCCCTTTATCAAAATCACCAAGACTTCTCCTTCAGATTGGGGTTAGTCTATACCTTCCTAATACTTACCACATGCCTAGATTGATGTCTCTATACTCTCAATCCACCCCAAATTCTCTTTTTAAAATTTGTGATCCCTAACCAAACATGGTTTGTTTGCCTAGGGTATCACCTCACAACTAATTTTTGTGCTTCCCATGGTTTCTCCATTATGTTACATGGAGTACATGGAGCCTAGGTCCAAATCCCAAAAGATTGTAGAATTCATACAAAGGGAAGTGGCCTAAGACTCCATTTTCTCCAAGTAGCTTTGTTCAGAACAACAAACTGCTAAGTTGCAAAATAATTTATTTACACACACAAAGCTTATTAAAAGCACAACCAAAAACTTTACATAGATTCTAAATAAAATAAATAAACTTAACCAAAACCAAAACTACTACATCTAACATGTACAAAGCATAGAACACACAAACAAGAAAATTGTTGTATTAAAAATGTTGAACATAGTTCATACACTATCAGTTCTACTTCCTCCAACCCTTAGAAAAAGTTGGATTTGGTATTATATAGGCTTGGAATTTATGGTTCCAACTACCTTAACTAGTTTAAGGGTTCCCACAAAGAAGTTTCTCTTTTTACATAAAAGTTGCAAAAGTTGTCAAAGACAACTTTGTAAGAAAAGAGCATTTTTTGCAAATTGGCAAATCATCTACTCAAACTTTCTCCACTTGCTATAAAACTTCCCAAGAGGCCTAATATGGATACAAAACACCTAATAAATACCTTAAAACACTTGTTATCCATGTTTATCCCTCAAACCCAAAAAATGCTCTATTCAGCCAAATGAGCACTTTTTGAGCAATTAGGACTAACTTATTTAAGCTCACCTTAGGACCAAGTTGGTCCCCTTATTGATCTAGTGATGTGGATAGAATAACTACAATAAAAAATCATCAAGAAGCCCTAGGTCTACCCTTATCCTCCCTAGATGCTCCTACACCATACTTCTCCCATCAAAAAAAAACTAAGTCACACCTGATGGCAACATGTCTAGGGGTATTCCAAACTTCTTGAACTCTAAGAAACTCAAGTAGCCTCTAAAATTGGCTTTCCCTTCTATTTCATGAGATTATCCCTATACACCTTGTGCCTTTTATACTTCTTCACCCTAGAATCTAACAACTTCTCTACCTCAAACTTGCTGATCAAAGTGCTATAGCAGGTTCAATGTCTTCTTGAACACCTGGAGTAGTCTAAGGTAATGTACCCTTGAAAACCATCAAGTCTTGTACATTAAAAATAGGAGATATGCCTAGATTTGATGGTAAATCTACCTTGTAGGAATTTTCTCCATACTTAGCTAGAATTTTGCAAGGGCCTACCCTCTTCATCTATAGCTTGGTAGGAACACCTTTTTGAAGCCTTTATTTATTCAAATGGACCATTACATAGTCCCCAATAGAAAATTGAATATCCTTCCTATTTTCATCCACTTTGGCCTTGAGCTTTTGAGTGTTATCTTGGATGGTATTGTTGACTTGCTCTTGAATCTCCTTCATGGTTTGAACAAAGTTTTCAACTTGACCACTTCTTTGATCCATATCACCAAGATATCTTAGTTCACATGCACCCTTTGGATGCATTCCATAAACTATCTCAAAAGGACTCTTTCCAGTTGTCCTATTCCTATTATCATTATAGGCATACTATGCTTGTGAATGGTAACATCCCAAATTTGACCATACTCTTTAGTTAGGCACCTTAGAAGGTTCCATAAGGTCCTATTAACCACTTTAGTTTGACCATAAGTTTGGGGATGGTAAGCTTAACCAAATGACATTTTTGTACCAAGATTTTTCCACAAGGTTTTTCAAAAATGGCTCATAAATCTAACATCCCTATCTGATACAATTCTTAATGGGAGTCCATGAATCCATACAACCTTCTTGAAAAATAGATGGGCAATATAACTTGCATCATTATTTGTCCTACACGGAATGAAATGCCCCATTTTACTAAATCTATCAACAACAATATAGATGCTATCATAACCTTGCTTAGTTTTTGGAAAACCAAAAATCCATACTTACACAATCCCATGGCCTATTTGGAATTGGTAAATGTTGATATAGACCTTCATTTCTCATTCCTCATTTTATTTTCATGCATGTCATGCACTACTCCACATACTTGATTACATCCCTTGCTAACTTTGGCCAATAATAGAACCTTTGCACTAGTTTTATGGTTTTGTTGACACCAAAATGACCACTTAGGATGTCATTATGCTTCTCTTATTTTAGGTTCTCTCTCATCTAACCCCTTGGTACACACAACTGGTTACCCTTGAATAGAAGCCCATTTTGTAAGGTATATTCTGAAATTTTTCTATGAAAATGATTCTCAAAATCATTGCATACCTTGTAGGCTTCAGCAAAATCCTCATCTTCTTTGCAAAGATTTTGAAAACTCTCTATTCTAATTCTTTGGAGCTAAATCTCTTGGAATGTCATGATTCTCCTACTTAGTGAATCTACCACTTTTTTTAATTGCTCCTTCTTATGCTTGATTGTGTAGGTAAAGGCCTACAAATACTTCATCCACTTCAAGTGTCTTTTGCTTAGCTTCTCTTCAATGTAGATGTATCTAAGAGCTTGATTAGCTATCAACACAAAAAATTCTTTTGGAAAAAAATAATGTGTCCACTTCCTTAGACACTAAACTAAGGCATAGGATGAATACTTCTTCTTGGCCTCATTAATTTTCTCACTATAAAAGGCTACTGGCCTACCTTATTGACTCAAAACACCACCTACTGCTAAGCCACTTGCATCACATTCTAAGGTGAACAATTTTTCAAAACTAGGCAATTGTAGGATAGGTTGGGTAGATACTTGTTTCTTCAACATTTCAAATGACTTTTCAGCTTCTAAAGTCCACTTAAACTTAGACTTGACTCCACCCTTTATAGTATCCAACAAAGGTGCCCAAATATCACTAAAGTTCCTAATGAATTTCCAATAGAATTGAGACAAACCATGGAAAATTCTTACCTTAGTTGATGTGGTAAGTGTTGGCCAATCTAGTATAGAAGAAACCTTCTCCTTTTCCATATTTAATGTGCCTTAAGACACCACAAAGCCTAAGTATACAATTTCCTCCTTGAAGAAATCACACTTCTCAAGTTTGATGGCTAGCTTCTCTTCATGAAGTCTTTTCAAAATTGCCTCATCATGCTTGATATTATCTTCTCTAGTCTTTCTGAAGATAAGTATATCATCTACATATACAACTAAAAATCTTCTTATGAAGTCCTTAAGCACTTCATTCATGAGCCTCATGAATGTTCAAGGAGCATCGGTAAGACCAAATGGCATCACAAGCCACTCATAAAGACCATCAATAGTCTTAAATGTTATTTTACATGCATCTCCCTGCTTTATCCTTATTTGGATAACCACTCTTCAACTCCAACTTAGTGAAATATTTAACTCCTTCAAGGTAATCCATGAGATCCTCAATCCTAGGTATGGGAAACCTATACCTAATTATGATCCTATTTATGGCTCTTGAGTTCATACATAATCTCCATTTTCCCCCTTTCTTAGATGTCAACACAACATGAACTACACACGGGCTTATGCTCTTTTCTATCAAGCCTTGATCCATCAATTTTTGGACTTGTCTTGCCACTTCTAATTCTTGACCTAGAGTGAGCTTGTATAATACTTTATTAGGTAAGGAAGCTCCTAGAACAAAGTCAATTTAATGACTTATAACTCTCTTAGGAGGTAGAGTAGCTAGAGTACCATCACACACTATGTCCTTGTACTTTTAAAGCAAAGATTAGACTTCCACTGGTAAGGGTTCCTTGGCTGCATTCTTATCTAATTTAGACTTCAGCACTACTAAAAAACTTTGACATTCCTCATCCTTGAGGTCTTTAACAAACTCTTTTCCACTACAAAATAGCACACTAGGTAATTTGGGCTGAGATTCTTCCCCTTCTAGCAATAATTAAATTTTGAAGGCCTTACCTCCCTTCTTAAAAGTTATGGCATTAACTCTACCATCATATACAACTTCCATATCAAATTTTAAAGGTCTACCTAGCAAAAGATGACAAGCATCCATAGGAAAAACATTACACAACAACCTATTTTTGTATCCTACTATGAAGAAATCCACCCAAGCTTGCTCATTCACCAAGATGATCCATCACTTGTTAAGCCAAGTAACCTTATAAGGGTTGTCATGAGGTATCTTCTACAATTTTAGCTTAGTAATAGCCTCCTTTAATATTACATTATTAGCAGAAGTTAAATCCACTACCACTTTGCACATTTTTCCTAGGATTTTGCATTTTATCCTAAACAATGTCCTTCTATGTTTAGGTTCATCGGGAGTTGGTTGTTTAATCAGCACTCTCCTAAACATGAGATTCTTACCTTTTTTATATTCAATGTGGTCCACATCTTATTCTTTCTTCAATCCTCTTGTACATATGTCATTCTTTTGTCTTGGTTTGAGGAAGGAGGCTTGTTTGGTCATCTATATGTTCGATGACACAACTAGCTGTAGTTATAACATTTCATACTTACAATGTGTGAGTTGGATTTTCCTAATCATCTTCCCCTATTTGATCATCCTTGGTTGCCTCTCCTTCTATTGTAACCACCTCTTGAAGAGTTGTCACTAGTTTTCTCTATGAGCTTGCTCTCTCATTTATTCTTTTTCTCACTTCCTCTACCCTGGTAGCCTCCCCTTTGTCCTCTCTAATTTCTATCCTTGCCTCCTTGTAGTTAGAATATTCTTTCTTTTTTTTCTTTTCTTCCACCTTTATAGCTAGTTGATGGCATCTTTGAGCTATGGTAGGTGCCCACAAACTGAGCTCGTCTTGGATAATTCCACTTCAAACCACCTAGACATCTTGCCACTTTGATTGGCTCATCTTCTTACTGCTTGGATCTCAGACATAACCTCTAAAATTCCTTAGTATAAGAGGTCATTTCTATGTCTTTTTTCTTCAGCCCTTGCCTTCTCTTATGGATTTGGATTTCAAAATCTTTAGGTAAAAAAATTTCCTTCACTTTAGTGACAATAGCCTTCCAATTTTCTATAGGAGTCTTCTCCATGTTGATTCATTCATCTTGCACATATTTCCACCATGTCAATGTTGAACCTCTAAGCCTTGACTTAGAAACTTTAACCTTTTGTGCCTCTTATACCCCCTCACACTCAAAATGGTTCTCCATGTCATCTATCTAGCCCATGATTGCATCAATGTCCATCTTTCCACTGAAAAGTGATGTACCTTCCAAAGCTTTAACTCCTAGGGATTTGATAACCTTCAAGAAGGGATCTTCATTCAAGATAGGGTCAATTTTAGGGACTACATCCTCCTCTGCTACCTCTTCACCCTTCTCATACTCCTCTTCTTCCTTCATCCTAGTTGCTTTAGTAAATTCATCCAGTTGCACATTTACCTCTGCTAGGGATTCTTCAAGAACTTTATTCTTCTCCCTTTTTTTCATCAACTTCCTTGGCTAGTTCTACATTAGTCACCATGTTGGTTGCACCTACTAACTCTCTAGTAGCTGCAAACATCCACCAACTATTCCCAAATCTTTAACTTGCTCTGATACCACTCTGATGTGACAACCAGTCTTCTCACAAACCCTAAGCTCTCTAGGTTCTTCTTAGGTCTTCTACTTGACCAAATAGGGTTTCTTTCACAATCTATGCCTCTAAGGATTCTAGCAAAGAGATCCTACTTCTTTAACTAGTGAACATCAATTGGTTAGTACAAGATTTCTAATAACTTCACAAAAAACAAACAAATGTTGATTCGATCTCCCACATGATGAAATAGATAACTAGGCATGCCCTAGGTCACTCATCAACATACCAATCCCAAAAAAAGTACAAAACCCTATTTAAGTTGCAATCCATAGGTCAATTTGTACCCAGATGCTTGGTAAAAAGGCTACAAGAATGAGCCCTCCAAATGCACTAAAACTAAGATATTTTGAAAAATCCCTTAGAAATGACCAAAAAAAATCACCTTTCTAGATACCTATTTTAGAGTACTTAAATATTTTGGAATTCTTAAGCCCTCAACTTGTTTCTACAACAAAAGCACATTTTTAGGCTTAATTTAAGTGATTCAAGGGTTTTGATGTTGTTTTGCCTAAAAACCCCTTTTTAAACCCCAGCAATACTTATCCTTCATATTGGGGTTATTCTATACTTTCCTATACTCACCACGTGCCTAGATTGTTGTCTTTGTACTCTCAATCCACTCCAAATGCTATTTTTCAAATTTGTGATCCCTAACCAAACATGGTTTGCTTGCAAAAGTTCTCAATGACAACTTTGCAAGAAAAGAGCAATTTTTGCAATTTGGCAAATTGTCTACTCAAACTTGCTCCACTTGCTATAAAACATTCCAAAAGGCCTAAGATGGATCTAAAAAACCTAATAAATATCTATAAACACTTTTTATCCCTATTTAGCCCTCAAAACCCAAAAAATTCTCTATTGAGCCAAATGAGCACTTTTTGAGCCATTAGGAGCAATAATGTATTGTAGGGCTCTTCTAACTTATCTAACCTTATATTAGGACCAATTTGTTCCCCTTATTGATCTAGTGATAAGAATCAAATTGGAATGAAATATTAGACAATACATACATATCCCAATGATCTCATTCTATATCATAAACAACATGAATTTGCAATAGACTTCCCTGAATTTCATATTAGTAGATATCAGTTAGATTAGATAATAAAAAATGTGCCTTACAAGGTTCTTTGGTACATTCTCATTTTTCCACATTCAGAACAATTATTCAAGTGCACTAGCTTGGCAGAATTTATGGATTACCATGCATGCAATAGAAGTCAAGATAACATTATGTGAATGCCTGTAGATGGTTCTTCATTTAAAAACATATTAAAAACATGGTCATAATATTGGTAAATAGATTTTTCTTTCTGATTCTGATTCTTAAATGCCTAAATTATGAACAATATCTAATTACTAATAGTTGAAAAGTTGCTTCAAAAGGCTAACTATTCTCTTAATTAGTAGATACAGCTCCCTATTATGGATTTGCAATGAATTATGTTGTGTTCCTAAAATTGATATGGGTGTGTTCTTGACTTGAGAATAGGAGAGGTAAAATCGAGCCAGGCCTAAACAAAATCTAACTCAGGCAAGAAATAATTTCTGAATGATTGGTTAAGTTTGTAAACACACACATCCTATGAACTCACAAAGCTTAATAACTAAAAATGTTATAATGGATAATACTATCTGATTCAATTAAAATCTAAGCTATAGGGAAAGAAAAATTAACTAGAAGGAAATATATCTAAGAGGTTTTTATTTGAACATGCCATGACACTGCTTATCACATCCATTCACTACTTTGAAACAAGGAAATGAAACTCTGTTCGTTCCTTGCCTCAACTTAGATTAAAGAGAAAACATGTAATTAAGAACTAACAGAAATGGAATACAGAATAATACAGAATACCATCCAATTGACTCTACAACATCAAGTATTTCACACCAAAAATTAGTTGACCTTTTATTAATCTTTCAATTTCATACATATAGGATTCTAAGATGACTATTACAATAGAAGTTCAATTACAATAGAAGTTCAGTCGGTTCATATCCTCAAAAGAATGACAAATGGCAAGAAACTAGTTTGTCATGTTATAATGATTACGTTAGAAAATAAAGAGGCAAAATATGAATCACTTTGCCTTCTTTTCCTTTTCAACTTTTGTCTTATATGCCTTAGCAATGACAATGATTGAGATTAGCTCTTCATGCTTAGGCACATGTATGTTGGTGTATCTCAAGAGCCATTGCATTCAATCAATCTTGTGGTTCCTTCATGGCCACATGTATGCATCTATTAAGTTTCTAGAGTTTCGCAACTCTATTTTGATTACAGGAGGATATATCTATTAGACTATCAATGAATTTGGAGAAATCCTCCTGCATGACAGTTATTCCAATGAATCCTTTCCCTTGTCTTCTAGTCTATGAATCTATATGTAGTCCTGTCATGAGCTCAAAACTTCTATCTTAGTCCTTCTTTACTTTCTCCTCTATTTCCTTAAGTCCTTTCTCTGCTAATAGGATCATCTCTAATTTGAACTGCATGCTCTGAAGCCATTTGAATAGAGGTTCATCTCCCTTTGGCAAGATTTTTTCTTTGATGGCTTCCTTTGCCTTCATTTGAATAATCATCTTTAGAAGAGAGATACAATCATCACCCTTCACTCTTTCTCCAACCAAAGTATTTCTATTTGTTGAGATGTTATCCTTCTTTGTTTATAATCTCAAGATAACATTGCCAGTTTGTTCTATAATGGAGACTCCCTCCAATTTTAGTTTCCTAGTCTAATCCTTACCAATTTGACCAAAGTTTCTATCTTCCTAAAGCTAAGAGATAAGGGTTTCCTTGTTACTGACATTCCAGAGATACTTGCTAGTGGAGTGACCAATTGTCTAATAAATCTATTTAGTTCCTCTATCTCTGCCTTCATCCTAACCCTTGACAACTTGAGGCTTTCTAGTTGTCCTTCAATTATTTCATTGGTTGACTTCCACAAGCCAACCTTGGTGTCATGTCTAGCCTCTCCAAGATCTACTTAGTGTAGAGTGAAATTATTTGTGGTCATGTCTTCCATTCATCCATCCTTGGTGGGCTTTGCAATCTCCATTGTTAAGTTCCTAGTTTCAGGATCTTGTCCAAGGATAGACAAGGTCTTTTTCTTCTTAACCTTACTTAAAGCAGACACAGAGAAAACTACGAGAGATAAGGCATCTTTTTTTGGAGCACCTTCATCCTTCCTCTTCCTCTTCTTCTCCAAAGTGTCTTCCAACTAGGAATCTATGCCTATCACCTTAGAGGCTATCCCAAGTGAGTCTATGCTAAACATCTTCTTCCTAACTGGAGTGATTGTCACTACAATTGAAGAGAAGGGATTCTTTGGGGCCAAAGAAATGAGCTTGGATGATCTCTGCCCTTTCTCCACCTCTGAGGCTTTCTTAGTTGCCTCATCTAATTTAGTAGACTCACTACTACTGCTCTTTCCATCTCCTAAATCCACTATCTGCACTAGGAAGCTACTTGGTTGCATAAGCATAGCACTTACTTGTGGAACATGACTATGATGAGGTGAGGGAACTAGAGTGACATGAGGGGAGGAAACTGGGGTGGTATGAGGAGAGGGAATTGAGGTGATGATACTATCTTTTGGCTCCTCGATCTTCTTCTTCTCAGCTTCAATTTGGGTTCCAATAACTAGGAGAGAGCCATGGGAATGTTCTTATTTGGAGGTTGGTCACCTCCTCTTAATGGTTGAGTTGGTCCTTGAGTAATAGCCAAGGTTACACTTGTTGTGCCACCTTGAGAGGAGGAAGGAGCTGCAACTATTGGAGAAGCTTGAGCTAACATGCTTTTACTTCTAGTCCTCCTTGTTGTAGTCCATTCGACCCACTTTTTAGTTCTTTTGATGATTCAGGCCATCATGATATCTATGTCCTTCTTAGCATCCTCATAAGGCTCCAAACTGATAGGATTGTTTCTTAACTTAGTCAGATATGTATTACTATACATATGTTGCCCATCATCCTCCAATCCTTCAACATCAAAATTGATATTGTATGTTTTTATTTGCTCCACTATGAGCCTGGTGAAAGCACAATCTTGACTTTCAAATTCATCTCTACAATCTACCCAATAATCCTCAATAGTGGTAATGTGTTTGATCACACTCCCAATCTATAACATCTCCCTAGCATATCTATACTGATCAAACATAGGTCTCAGGACCTCATACATCTCTAGTTTGTATCACATCTTGAACACTTTAAGCATATTCTTTGCATCCAATTGAGACTTGCAACTAAAAGCTCCTACTTTCATAGGGAACTCATATCCCTTCTTCTTCAAGCTCCTACTCAACACATTCACTTAGATCGCCTACCTCACAATCTCTATCAGCATGATCATGTCACTTGGATATTTAGGTAGCTTCAAGGGGAATCCATCAAAAGCTACAAGGCACAAATAGGAGAAAGATGAGAACTAGATAAAATAACTTTCAAACTGGCTAATAGCCACCATTACTTCTAGGTTGAATCTCCTCTCTGGGCATCCCTAAAGCTCCCTACAAATTCTCATAGTGAATGCATCATTAACTTTGAAATACTCTGCATAACTATTCTATAATTGCAAACATGGATAGAACTCATAACATTTCACATCATCGAGAAATTTTCTATCCTTTGCAAGCTCAACCACAACTATAGAGATGCTAGCATGTAAATTAGAAAGGAAGACATATAGAACATATTGTAGAACTTTGTAGCACTGAGAGCATTGGAAGATTTTCACTTACCTCATGAGCCTAGTCTATATATTGTGTATCTGAACAAATAACTTGTACCAAAAAGAAATATTGTTCAACAAAATTTAGAGATTCTACCTCACCTTTCAATCTATGTAGGAGAACCAGAATGTATACAATCTTAGGTTTGAGATTAGTACCAAATAGAGTTTTGGGGGACTTACTCTTCATGCTCTGTGATTTTTGAAACCAAGACTGCATAATCTCCTTCCTCCAAACCATCTTCTTTGTGGAGAACTCAAAAACTACTCCTCCCACTATCAAATCCAAAAACTCCTCCTATTTTGGAACTTGGAGGAAATTCACCATAGTCTACCTATTAATGGAGATCAATACTGTATCATTTGGAAACACAATCTATCTAGTATCTGGATTATAATGATTTATGCATTCATAAATCAATTCTAGAGCTTGGACTACCATTAAGAAACTAGCTACTTCCACTAATCCACATCCTCGGATCTTTTCAGTTATGGAATGAAACGACTCCAATTTCAACCTCTTTTGAAAATCTTTCATATCATAAAAATGGATTGAAGTGTCCATGAAATTTTATAATGTGGACTTGATTCCATTCAATTCATCAAAACCTGCAAACCTGGTTGCCATTCTGTTTGAAAATGAAATGAGTTGAAATTTCAAATCTAGAAGAAGAATAGGATATTGAATTCACAATTATAGGCTATTTGAAAAAGTTGTGCAATTTAACAGAATAACAGTTCAAGGAAAAGTAGTAGTTTGAATAACTATTATGTTTCCATCTATATAGGATCTTCAATTCACCCATTGATCTTCAGGATTCGTGCCACACAAATGAATTAAAGGATGAATCCATTGAAATAGTAAATGTGGGAGCTCTAATGGATATTTTGGTGTCTTTTCACTATTTTTGTTGGCCCAATAGTAACTTTTCATTCTTTCATACTTTCTTTTCTATTTCTCTTTAAGTTTTGAAAAATTATGAACAAAGTACCCTGTAAGGAAATATCTGCCAAGTCAAATTTTACTCAATATACCTTTCCCACAATGGTTAGATTGTTTCCATTATCATCATAAGATTTTTTTTGTACAATTTGTGGGTCCAATCTACTTACAAAGTTGATTTTCTTTTAAATACAAAAAATCATCCTCGTGGGTTGAAAACCTACTGAGGAGAAGATGATTTTCAATTCTCTACCCAGGATTTCTTTTAAGCTTTATCCTTCAAGTGAATATTTCCTTTGGTTTCAAAGAAGTTTAAAAGGACTATGAAAGTCAAAAGGGACCCACTTCCTCACTTCTTTTCCTTTACAATTGCCTTTGGCAGAAAACAGACTTCGTGGGTTAAAAACTCATTGAGTAGAAGTGAGTTTTGAGTTTTCCACTTAAGATGATTCTGAGCGTTGTGATGAATCCTGAGTGCTTTCTAAGGTGGTCTATCAAAGTGAAAATAGGAATTTTCCATAAGATATCTCATTATGTTCTTACATGGATCCATAAGCATCATTTATTTCTCTTTACAAGAAACGGCCTTCATGGGTTGAAAGCCCACCAAGGAGAAGGTGAAGCTCAATTTTCCACGAGCTTCTTCTTTTCATTAAAAATATGATAAGTCATGAGCAAGCTCAGCCTTGTGAATAATTATTACATGTTGCAAGGATCTTCATCAAATTAGGTACTAAGCTACCCGCAAAACTCACAACATAAAAGAAAACCACCTGGCTATGAGATGTGTGGGATGGGAAAAATGAAAAATATGATGAAGACTCCTTCCTAAGGGAACTTAAACTAGACTCTAAATTCCTAAACTTGACTAAGACACAAAATTCTCCACTTTTGCAAAATGTTTCAAGGGTAAAATGTGGGGAAACACGTACTTTAAAGAAGAACCTTGTAATCATAATCTTTCATTGGCAACGGACGGTGTCAATCCATTTGGAGATATGAGATCTATTTACTTAGTGTGGCCTATTTTTGTAATTAACAATAACATTCCTCCTTATTGTCCACAAAGAGGGAGAAAATAATATTTTCAATGATTGGACTAGGTATTTTTTAATTTAATAGTTATCTAAATTAATTTATAAATAATGCATCAAAATGGTCATAATAATTATGTAATGTTTATGTTCATTCAATTACTAGGTAAGTACCGAGTTAAAGATATGAACGTGTTTATTGAGCCCTTTATTCATGAGTTGTTGAAGTTATAGAATGGGGTCACTATGTATGAAATCTCTAGACCAATAGGATAAAGACAATTTCAATTTCATGCAATGCTTGTATGGACAATACATGATGCCCCTAGGCTAACTCATTTTGGTGGTATGTTATAGTGTTAAGGTCACATATTTTAGGTTTTTTATAGTGCTTACACATTATTTTTATATTTTTAAGTTTTGGATGTAATTGTACATGATCTTTTAGGTCTTCAGAAAAAGTAAAAATTTGCATTTCCAGTTTGTGGTCCAAAGATGAAATCTCATCATTCAAGAAGTTTAGGAAAGCAAGTGTTTGATGAATTTAGGCACTTTCTCCATAATAATCTTAAGTATTGAATTACTAAAAAAAATATTTTTAATGGGAAAGAAGAGACAAAATCAAGGCCATGAAGAATGACACCTCATCTATGGAAGTTGGAATATGATTGACTAAATCGTTGAGATAATGTCCAATTTGTGGTCCGAAGTTAAAATTTATATTTTGATATTGTCTTTTATTTAGTAATAATGTAATTAATGCTCATGAAGGTCATCAAGGCATCAATGACTAACTTCCTAGAGGAATAAAAAGTTATCTTGCTCAATTTAGCAGGTTATCAAACTACAAGAATCCCCCAATCATGCATTTGTTTAATGCTATGCATATTGGAAAGAATGTAACTGAGACACTATGGAAATTATTAGATGAAAGGTGTGATAGATAAAAAATTTCCAAAATTTGTAATGATATTCATGAATCTAATCATGCACTAAAAATTTTCATTGAATCAAAATGAAATGGAGACTGCATAAATACAAGTTCCCTTCCTTGCTTATTAACAGAGTAGAAAAGTGATGCATTAAAAGAAGTCATAAAAAAGCAAGATTTTCCATAGGCTTTGCTACAAATTAAGTAGTCTTTTATCAAAGAAAGGTGATTTTGGGCCAGGGTTGAAAACACATGATTGGCATACCTTCATCAAGGTAAGTCATATTCTCTATTTACAATATATTTGTAAAATTTCATGTACTTTTTATTATATTATTTCATAATATATTGAAAATATCATTTTTTAATGATTGTAGTATGTCCTACCTCTATCCCTCCCACACCAATTTGACAACAGTAGTAAACAAGTTATATATGATCTTGTAAAACACATGAGGTAAAAAAATTTATTTCTTAGATTTATTTTACATATATTATATTAATGAGTTGCTTTACTTTTTATGTAATTTATTGTATATTTTTATCTAAAATCTCATTTATATGTTCTTGCATGTTGAATCTCTTTTAGGTAGTTATCATCTAAAGAATTTGATAAAAAAAGATATTAAATATTGGAAGAGAAAAACTCCACTACTTATATGTGAAATGCAAAAGTGTCTACCTTCAACTTTTTTCAATGCTCAAGAACACTACATCATACATCAAGTTGAGGAGATTGAATTGTGTAGATCTATATAGACTAGGTCAATGTGGATGGTTGAGAGGCACTTGAAGTTTCTGCAGGACTTGGTTCGACAAAGATAACATCTTAAGGGCTCTATGGTAAAGGGATATATAGTATACCAAAATATGGTGTACATTAGTGAATATCTTCTTACGTTTGCATCAATGATCTATGTAGATCGTATTTGGGATCCCAACTCCATTAACAGATTTGAAGGAGATTTCTTGATGGGGAAAGGTAGATTGAGGAAAGTGAGAGGTAATTATAAGATGTTGTAGTTAATTAATTCTTATCCATGATCAATATAAGTTATTTCTAATAGTCTAGTTGTTTTCTTTATAGTTGATCGTGAGTGTGATACACTACATTTGTATATTATAAACAATTTTGATTGGATGAGAGTATGGATTCTACAATCTCAAGAAAATGATCTCTCGTTAACATGGGACAATTTTGCATCATTGGTTAAAGAAGCTCATCGTAATGGAGATCCCAATGTTACATCAATAGTACTTAATCTAGCATATGGCTTAAGAGATAGAAAGGTACATATAAGATTACAAATCATGAACCATAAGTTCAATATCAACTCACAGATCAATGCAAATAATCTTTACATATTTGAATAATTTCATATCAAACACCACAAAGCTATGTACTACCATGGCCATAAATTTTGCATTAAAATTTTAGATGAAATGAAAACATTATGAAGACTTCCATCACTCTCCAGTTCTTCTCCTAGGCCTAATTAGCCCTCTCCTAATAAAGAAACCATTATATCTACTTGTCTCCAAGACTCCATGACCCTAAAAAGATTTGGTAAAGGATCAAAGGACACAACTTTTCAACTTAGTTTTTCCATACTCATCCTTCTACACTCCCATTCAATAAACCCTCACCTTTTGGGCTAGAAACTAAGGGTTTTAGAGAAATCCCTCTTCCCTATAACTCATAACCAAACTACAAGTTCTAATACTTTACCCTAAATTCAAAACCACACATAATACATATAATTCATCTAAGGAATCCCCCACCAAACTAAAATTAACATAGAGGTAGGAGTGCCCTTACATATTAAGGGGTTTCAACATTTAACCATTGACTATGTCTACAATGCCAGTCATTGCCCCTTAATACCAGTCTAGTTTTGATATCCTAATATCACTATAAACAATGAAATAATTACATAAACTTGTAAAAAAAGCACAAATAATTTTTTTATGATTTTCCAATCACAATCAGTGTGGAACACATGGAGGCATGTGTAGGCACACATTCTTATCCTTAGTAGATGCAGGCATAATCATAGAATCATCTTGAAGATCTGTAACGTATTCCTTTTTCTCCAAGTCAATTTCTTCAATATTTATGCATTACTCTCCTCCATATCCAAGGAATCTTTTAGCTTATCTCATTGTTTTATTATACTGTTGACCATCTCATAATAAGTTTTACAAATATGTTCTTCTTGCTTCACAACAGCTAACAACATAGATAAAAGGCATGGGAAATAAAATCATATTAATAAAAATGATTAGGACCGTAATGATTTCCACACAAGAAGATATAGTTTCTTAATGATCCTTATTGTAGTAGCTATGAGACTTTTGAAAGTTCTAAGAATGAGATCACAGTCCAAATCAATCACAAGAACACATTTTCTAGCCCTAGACATCAACATTAAAATCTCCATCCTCTTACCATAAGAAGGGCTTCTAGGATCACCTAAGCCATGAAAAGTGTCAGTAATTAGTTGGAGATTCTCCCTCTTTATGTCATCTTTTTAGGGTAATTGAAGAGTTAGAATCCCCATAATTTCACTGAGGCAAGTGGTGACTACAAGTCTCACATCTCTATTCACATACTTGGTCTAGAAATGGGCTATGCAACCAAAGGTTTCCTTTGTTGCACACTTGAATAACACAAAATCTAATTTGTCCTATTTTTTTCCAACACATTTCCATTTTCTCCAACTTGCTAACAAGGAAATCCTTAGACTAATTTTGGAAACTGAAGTTGCTACCCCAGGGCATAAAGCAGGCCACAAACTCTTACGA
This sequence comes from Cupressus sempervirens, assembly GCA_028749045.1. Taxonomy (NCBI): domain Eukaryota; kingdom Viridiplantae; phylum Streptophyta; class Pinopsida; order Cupressales; family Cupressaceae; genus Cupressus; species Cupressus sempervirens. The sequence goes on from CM053793.1 coordinate 835,476,541, forward strand.
CTTTCAATGCAGGCTCAGAATTAGTACTTTTGAATTACTTTTGAATTGTCTCCCAAAGGACTCTTTTCCTTGTTGGCCATCATCTAAAGACTAATGGACTAATACTTAAACAAACTCACACAGTCATGGGTTTACAAGCTCTAGTACCTTTGTAATAACCTATCATACTTCACTACCCAAATTTTTCAACTCTTTTTCACTCTAAGAATTTTTTTTGTTTTCCTACCCAAATGTTTTTAGCTCTTATGCACTCTAAGGATTTTTCTTTTCAAACATTTTGTTGATTATAGGACATTTGTGATTTTTTTATGACATGATCAAGTTTAAATGGTATTGCATGAAAATTCTCCTCTAGTATTCATGGGAAAGAACATCATAACAATTGAAACCAATAATTGAGTTTTTCAAACATAGATATCAAAGATGTTCAATAGTATTAAATGTTTAGCAAACTGCTTGTTTTGAAAATACATAAATGGAGTAGTTTCATTTTGACCTTAATGGAGATAATACCATGGTTCAACCATATCCTAGTTGAATTTTTAAATAAATATTAACTCACACATTAGGAATAACACTAAGCTCTTTCCTTGACTGAAGGGATCTTTGATTAATATCTTTCTCAATTTGAATCTTTAGCAAAACCAATGCCTAAGGCAAAGGACCCTCACACCTAATGAATTTGCACACACCAATTCCAGGGATCAAAATGATTAGTGTAAAGCATTAATTTAATTTCATTTATTAAATTCACTTTATTCCCTTCTTAAGATTTCATTTATGCACCTTTTGCATCTCTATTTAATAATTAATTAGTAATTATTAAATAGCTTTAACTTTTAGGTTACCCTTTTTGGGTTTCGATCTCCTTTTATAAGGATTGATCTTTTGTAATTATCTATCATCTTTTCCATTTCTAATAATAAAATTTTCATATTTTCAAAGCAAAACCCTTGCCTCCTCTCATCTTTTTCTTTTGTGATAGATTTTTTACATTCAAGTATTAGAGGGCTTTGTGGATTTGTATTGATCAAATCCTTCATCGTATCAGAGCCAAATCTATTATAGCTTGTTCTTTATTTTGAGAAAAAGGAGAAAAAGGGTTTGACAAAATAGATCTAGATTTTTTTGGGTATTTCTTGTGAAAAAAGGGGGGTCTCTATTTTTGGAGTAGGTTGAGGCCAAACATACATCACAGTTGGATCCAAAAGGTGTCAAAACTTCTATTTTCATATAAATTTTGTCCTTTTTGGACAACATTGATCTGGGAAGAAATTTATTTTTTCCTATAAGGTCGTACAACCTCCTGCATGCATTATAAGGTGAGATTTTTTTATTTTAAAAATTAAAAAAAATCAATTTTCAGCCTGTAGGCCCCTTACTAGTGTTGAAAAAGTCTTTTCTGGCACTGTACTAATACCAGTGCCTCACTGGCCATCAATATTCATTTTGGCACTAGTTTATTCTCTCTCTTGAGCCATCGCTCACTTGTTACCATCGCGTCATTGCTGCCCTGTGACCCTACTCTACTAGCGGCACCACTACCCAGCTCTACTCCTCCATAGTGCCGCTCTCCCATCACCAAGTAGCCACCACCACTCCACTCGGGGTGTTATGTTTTCTTTTTATTTATTTTTTTAATAAATTCCTTTTTGATGCATATCCAAGGGCCCTATCATTTTTTTTAATATCTTGAGCATACAAAGGTATTTTTTCGATTAGAAAGTTAGTTTTGAGATGGAGACAATAGAGCAAAAAAATTTGCGATTTTTTTCCAGATTGATACCTATTTTTGGCACTTAAAGTTTGTTGATGACTTCTATCTTCTAGGGGGACATAATTTCTTTGTTATAGATCTTTTTTTCATTTTGAAAAAAATGTCAAAAAGCTCTTCTCAATCACTTTCTAGATTCTCTATCATTTCACCAGTATTTTGTACCAAGTATTTGTGATTTATTTCTAAAGTTGTTTTTCTCTTTTCTCATTTACGCTTTCCTTTTCTAAGATGAGGTTTGGTTATTTTCATTATGGGTGGTGTTTTTATATTGCTTTATGTTATTATATCAGCATATTAGCAACCTTCAAAAAACCCCTTCTAAAATAATGGTTGAGACCTCTTCTGGTCTACTACTTCTAAGCCCACATAACTATCATACATGAAAATCTCATATGTAGTGGCTTCTCCATTCAAAGGGTTTGTGGTCTTGTCTAAACACAATGCAGCCAATTTTTCAAATTCAATACTATTTTGGTTTCACAACACACACCCCATTTCTACTAGAAATGGGGACCCTTAGTATATTTTTTATCTTTATAGGTCCCTAGTCTAGGGTCTAAATCTTTTTTAGGGTTCTACCTAGTATCTATGCCTAGCTTGGCTCTTTGCCTGAAAACCCATTTTGTTGGGAATTAGAGTTTAAGGTAAAAAATGAATTTTTTAAGTGAAAGGGTTCACTAGCACATTAGAACACTTAGCACACCCCACAAGGTGTGCTAGTGCACTAAGTTCACTAGTGTAGGAGCACTTCCCTTTGGAAGTGTGCCCTGTGTAGCTCCAAAGGTGCGCTCCATCCCAAGCCTATAAAGCCTAGGACCCCACCCCCTTCCTCACTTCATTTTCTTCTCCTACACTCTAGTAAGTGTACCTCTACACTTTTTCAGGTGCACCAATCTTCAAAGAACTAGTACAAAACATACATAAAATACTAAGTTAGAAGGTGCGCACCTTGTGCACCTTTTTTACAAAAAATAAACAAAACTTAATTTAACAAACTTCACCTAGGTGAAAGATGCACACATGTACACCTATCCAAGGTGCACACATGCACACCTTTCAAAGGAAACTTCCTCCTAAGTATTTTAAAGGTGTGCTATGTGTGCACCCTTTTTTCAACACTTGGCCTACTCTTACATAGTTAAGGGTGTGCACCTATTGTACCCCACAAGGTGTGCTATGTGTGTACCCTTAAGTTCTAAGGGTTTACTTAGGAGGTAAGGCACACCTAGCGCACCCTTAAGGTGCACAAATTGTACTAGATTTTTGTCTAAAAAGTATAAAATGATGAACTTTTTAGCTATTTTGTGGCATTTTCAAGTTCTGGGTTTGATTTTTTTGTAAATAGGGTTTGTTTAGGGTTTTTTTTTCAACCTTTTGGACTAATTAAATCCTATTTTATGTAGATAAAATGGCTTCCTCCTCATCCTCCATTACTACAAAGATGGCTGCTAAATCAGTGGTCTTCAAATTTCAAGGTGTTCCATCAAAATCATGCTTCCAAGATGCATATTCAGAGATTTGAGGCATTGAGTTAGGCCATATTGACTAGAATGCATTCTTGGTTCTATGCAACAACCAAATGAGAGGCCCCCAATGGTGTCTCCACTCATCAAATTAGAGTTAGTAAACATTGCTTCACACTTGGCTTTAGTATAATCTTTTGAGTTGGTTATGGCATTGGCAAAGAATTATGTTTCAAAGGAAAGGGTGGTAAAAAGCATAACTAGAGAGATCATTCTAGATCTAAGGCCTAAGAATATAAAGAAATTTTTCCATCTTCTAAGGGAAAATTAGTACATTGGGTTGACATACCATCAAGTAGAAAGGTGGTATAGAGAGCATGAACAAAAAGCCACAAAAATTATTCAATCCTCTTATCTCATTGATAGAACTCCTCTTGGGCAAAAAGCAGGGAATGTAGATACGGCAAGAGGTTATATGAAAGATGATATTGGACATTCTATAGTGCTCCTAAGTAGAATCATGGGATTACTAGCAGTGGGACACTTAAACATATGGATGGTACACTTCATTGAAACCAATTAGAATGGCAAAGATGCCAATTAATTGGGCCACAATTCTCAATGACAATTTAGATGAATAGATGGTGGCAATAAAAAATGACCTAAGGTTCTATATGAAATCTTATTTATGTATCTGTTAGTAGCAAGAACAATAGATTATCTAGGGTTGTTTAAAAGGGGAAACTTGCAATATGTTGATGCATGGCCTTATGTGGTATACCCCCAAATAGTGAAGAAAAAGATTTTGGATCATAGCAAAGTACATAATAATGAATGATGCTTTCATTTTTGCAATCATCTGATTCATTGAGGGAAACTATGCAAGAAGGATATCAGAAGAGGCAGTAGCAAAGATTACATATAGGTGCCTACTGCATCCAATTCAAGACATTCACCTATTTAATGGTAACGGGTACAACTGTAAATCTATGTGATAGAATCATATTGCTAGAGATTGCATGATAACCATTGTCTACATATGACAAAGTAAGGAAGTAGCATAAGAATATTTCTATATGGCCCATCACTATAGGTTTTTTTGGGTCAAATAGAAGTAGGATGTCACAAATTTTGAGTCAAAATGGGATTAGTACCCCTTGGAGGATTATAACTCCCCTCATCCATGTTTTGATAACATTGATAGAGTTCAATACTTAGCAAGAAAATAGTTCAAACACAAAGATGCCATAGAGGATCATTGCAAGATGAATGTAGTAGATGATTATGAGATCCAAATAAAGGATTATTGTAGGATGACTCTTTATTTGGCAGGTAGTGCCTTTAAAATGAAGGTCCCATTAAAGATTGTGCAACAAGACATTGAAGAGGTCTTAGATCCCTTATATAATCAAGATAAGATATATGATCAGCCTATCATGAGTGCAGAGATTGATAGAGAAGAAAATGTAGATATTAATCATAGGGTGAGGCATATCATCTAGTTGACCAAGGAATAGATTAAGAGACCATTTAAGCTAGATCCAATTCCACAAATAGTAGTTTTCCAAACTATAGCCTGCCCAATGAAAGGTAGAGGAGCAAAAGTGACACTGCCAACATTCATAGCCCAATCTCCAATAAGGAAGGAAATGGGGCATTAGCTTGATAGAGAAGTTGATTACTTCAGGGCATAGAAGGGTAAGAATAAAAGGAAAAGAGCTTCCCCTCAGCAAGTTGAGCCTAAAGAGGAGGCTACTCAAGCACCTAAGAACCAAGGGGTAGAAAATGTAGAAGTCATTTAGACTTAGGTGTTAGGAATAAGGTGTCTCAACCTTGGACAATTATTATTCTTATTATTTGTTTTGTAAATGTATTTTTTGCAAATAATATAATTAAGTGTGAGTGTAGATGTCTAGTTGGCATGTTGATGTGTCACTCCACTTGCATGTTTTGGCATCTTGAATAGTGTGTAAGGAGATCATGACTAAAATGGTTATGACAAATTCCTATGACACGTAAGAGCTATCTTTAGAAGATACGATGATGGGTGAAGATGTGAAGACATGTGGAAATTGATCATTGAGTACTGTACACTCGAGTCTCCATCTAGTGCATGGGGTTCAAGGCATCACCTCGAAAAAATTTATGGGTTCCTACTTTTTCAAAAAATGGTAAAAAACTTAATAAGGTTCTTCTTTGGAACTTGCTCTAAAATGGAAAGTGCATGATATAAGTGACTTTAGGGTTGCAGATAAGAGTGAGTGAAAGTGTATAGTTGGTAGTGTTTTATTGTGACTGGATTTGTCTTCCATGTTCTAAAAGAAGTTTCGTTGCAAGTGTGTTGTAACCTTTGTGTTGAATATAATACATTGTGTAAGTTTTGGAGGGGTGGGGTTGTTTTGCCAAAAGGTTTTTCCCCACTGGCATATCTTTGTGTTTGTGTTTTCTTTCTCTATCTATTTTTCTGTATTCATGTTTGACTATAATATTGTTGTTTACATAATATCAAATTTTGAATTGTAAGCATTTAAATAGAATTTTCACAATACTTTCCTTAAGGGATGAGTGTAGGAAGTTGTTTCTACCCTTGAGTTTCTTTACATTTGGATAATCCCCTGGTGCCACCACCAGAACAAGGGCAACAAGCTAAAGAAAAAGGACACCAAGTGTCCCTTCCTTCCCAAGAGGAAGAAGCCTCTCCATCAGCTCCCAAGAAGAAAAAGTTGAAAACTCCAATTAAAAGGACAGGGATACAAAAGGTGATAAAAAAGGTTATTCCTTTTTCATCAGTCCCAAAAGTTATTCTACAAGGAGAGGAACAAGATGACAAAAAAGAAGAGGATAACATTCCCTTGAGTCAAAGGACTTGTCTTGCTAGGGCTACTGAGGTACAATAGAGAAGAATATTGACTATAACACCACCATCCATTCCTACACAACTTATTCAGGTTACAACTTCAAACGATGAGTCACAACAATAGATTGATGAGCAAGAAGGTCAAGGGGCTGATTTTTTGAGATGTCAAATTTTGATTTCATGCCTGTAGGAATTAAACTTGTAGGTGATTAGATAAGGGATGCACCAACAAATAAAACTCCATAAGAGGATTGGAGTCAATTGTTTCCTTAGCCACAGGGACCTTTAATTGCTCCACCATCACCAAGTCAAGATTTATCTTGCTTGGATAAAGGTTTAGTTACTCCTCTCCCTCTGGATAATGAAGAAACAGTATAAGATGAATAGGTAGAAGAGCCATAGAAAAGACCCACCAATGAAGTATCAGAAGAGGGGTAAATAGATGAGGAACCTCAATATACTTCCCCAGATATGGAGGTGAGGACTATAGACTCAATAGACACAAAGATGCTTGATGTAGATCTCTCACAAAAGGAGAAGACTCTAGAGAGGAGTGATAAGGGAAAAGGCCTAGTAGTAAAAGCCCCATCTTCATCTAATAATAAGTCTTCAATGGAAGATACTCCAAGATGGTCAAGAAAAGAGGTGATGGTTAGGCATAAAAGGAAACTATATTGTATTGAGGAAGAGGGAATGAGAGAATTAATTGAAGCCCTCAAGAAACCTAAGACCCCTACAAGTGATGTATGAACATTGGCCTTCATTATGAGCAACCAAAATTAAGACTTGTCTATCTGTGTTGCTATTCCTCCTCCACATGTAGATATTGAGGAGTTGACCCCCAAAGATTATCAAATTAAAGAGGTCTTTCTTAGAAAACCCACTGTTGATACTACCAAATTAATGATCACTACGAGAATCAAAGAAGTGTTTAAGCACTTAAAGAAGGATGAGTCTGAAGTGTTAAAGCTCCAAAAGCATAATGAACTCCTAAGAGGTAATTTGCATAGAGTATTTGGTCTATTAGATATTGAAAATCCTAAGGAAGCTTTAGGTGTGACACTCAATAGGAGGGATAAGAAGAATGTGCAATTAGATCCATTTTTGAAGGCTTATTAGCAATGGAAACAAAGTTTTGAAGAAAAAGGTGTATCGATCATACAAGGAAAGATTGAACTACTACACCACATGAAAAATAATGTAGACAAGCTAGTTGCTATATTGAACTAGAATTTTGGGTTGATGGATGAGATACATACCTAGGGTAAAGGCCTACAAGTGTTACAATCAATAAAGGGTCAGAGGTACTAGATGTTGATGGATGTATATACAATAGATGAGTTAGATAAGATAGATGATTGGATTGAGAAGATTGAAAATGGTAATATAGTAATGGAAACATTACATGTGGATATTCATAAGCTCAAGGATCAAGCCCAAGAGCAGATTTTGGAAGCAGAGAGACATTACAGCAATGCTTGCCTTAACATTTTGAAGATGATTCAAGGGATAGACTCATGACTATGCAAATATTTGTTGAACAATTTTGGAAGACTTTTGAGGAAGCTTCCACTAATGAGGATATCAGACAAGCATTTAAGATTGAAGAGGCATTGCTAGAATTGGATGTGAAATTGGGAGATTTTGTAGAGACTAGCATAAAGGTGGGCAACTATCAACAAAAAGTAAAGGATAAATATGATGCTTTAGATTTTTTGGATGCAACCCAAGTGATGGAGATTATAGATAAGTTTGAGAACAAATACCAAGACATAGCTTTGGTATGAAGGGGAACAAAAGCTAGAAGTTATATTTTTAGTTTTGACACTTGGTGAAATTTTACATTTTTTAAACCCTATCTTCTAAGGTGCACAAGGTGCACTTCTCCAAAGGTGCGCTAGAAATTTTTGAAGAATTTAGAGGTGCACCAATAGTTAACTACTAGCTCTAAATTTAGAGCTTTTCATGCATCAAAAATGCATTCTAATGATAGTTCAACTCCTACAAACCTCCAGAGAAGTTGGAGCTTCTATTTTTGGCATCTTCAGAGACTCTTACATCATCTAATGCCTTTCTACTTCTTATTTTCTCATGTTTCTTTTTTAAAGACATGTAAAGGCTTGTACACCCATTAAATGATATAAACAAGGGTGGAGTCCTACTTAGCACTAGTTAGAGAGTTAGTTTGTACATAAATAGATTTGTTTTATTATTTTTAAGCATATATTTGCATGAAGGAATCTCTCACTCTAACACAAATTGAAGAGTAGATTTCCTATAAATTGAGGAATTAAATATGTATTCTAGGCCATTATTTTGATGCAATAATATATGTTATTGTTGCTTTCATTCAGAGTGAAGTTATTCTTTCCTGATTGTGTTATATTTTGTGAATGTATGTTCATGGAGTGTAATGGAGCCAATAGTTTTGTTGTGTTATTTTGATTGAGTGATATTTTAATTTTGGTGTTATGTTTACAAATTTTTTTGATGTACTTATTTGGAGAAGAGATCACCCTATTGTTCCTACATAGTTTTTTGTCTCACATGACTGCACGTTCTGTGGCCTTGCAATACAATGAAAAGTGAAACATCTTACAGTTATTGAATTCTCATCAATGAATACATTAGTAGAATTAAGGAAGCATTGCTCCTATTTTCTTTGGTTACCTAGAAATCTTTTCAAAGGCTTAACTCATAGATGTGTTATTTTTATGGCTTATGTCCATTAAGGATTTACTTTTCAAGTCATTTTCTTATACTTCTTGCTACCTTATCTTCATTATTTTCTTCTAAAAACACTTGGCTAATTTAGGAATTCATATACTTGCATAGTTAAAACTACATTCATTATAAATACAAAAATATATTTATTTTTTATGTGGTTATTCTTTTGAGATAGCAAGAAAATTCAACATCTTATACGAAATTGGTCAGAACTAGAAAAGGCCTCCTTGTGAACACTCACATTTATCTTCTACTAAGTAGATTCCAGTAGGTCACAAGATCACCTAGAACCTTGGAGTTGATCCTAGATTAACTTTTCAGGAGAGGAGTTTGAAAGGATTCATGTCAAATAGCATCATGCAAAATGAAAACTCAAAAAATACTAGACTTTGTGACAGGAATAAGATGGATGAAGCCATGGGTATGATTTCTTTGAGTGTTTAAGACAACTGACAATTTCATCTTGAAGAGTGTTCCACTCCTTAAGAAATGTGGGACAAGTTTAAAGACTCATTTGGCACCATCAACAAGTTTAGATCACTTCAAATAGAGGCAAAGATTACTTTTCTTGTACCTAATGCTCTCCCCTCTATTGAGGACTTTATTATGAGGTTCAAATAGCAAAGGACTTTGTTATAAGGATGCAGGAAAGAGAAGATAGATAAGGATTGCATCTACCTAATTCTCTCAAAACTTCAAGGAAACTTTTAGATTTTCTCTTCTACCTTCCATTCCACTATGGATGCCTTGGGTCCTAGATTTACCATGCCCACTTTTGAGGTCATTTTTGATTGATTGACTAGAGATTACTCCAAGCTTACACAATTGGATACTATCACCGATTCAAAGACTCGAGCATTGGTTTCTCAGACATCTATAGGGAAATAGAAGAACAAACCAAAGCCCAAGATAGATTCAATAGGTAGTGAGAGTTCCTCTAAGCCTACTCCTAAATCAAATGCATAGAAACCCTCTCAGAAGGGTAAATCTTCTAAATTTGATGAGTCTTCCTCCAAGACTAAGAGGTTCAGAGGTGATCCTTGTAGTTATTATGGCAAGGAAGGACATCTAGTTTCTAGGTGTTGGAAATGTCTTGAGGCTTTAGAGGAGGCCATGCAGCAGCATAGTACGACTTCTTTGAAGTTTCCACCTCCTCCCTTAGGGAAAGGACATGCTCTTTTTGCATGAGCTTTATCCTCTATAGCTACTTGGATTCTTGTTTCTAGAGCTTTACATCATATCACTCACTTGATTTTCTTACCTCACTTGCTCAAAGTGTTACTATATAGATTGCAGTTGGTGATTCTTCTTAGCTTTTAGTCATAGGTTCAGGAACTATCTCTTTAGAAGATGGTTCACTATAGGATGTTCTCTTGGTTTTGGCCATTTCTTCAAACCTCTTGTCTATCTTTCAAATTTTTCATTCAGCCTTTAGAAAGGCAATTGAGTTCTCACCACATGATGTGGTTATTTAAGACCTCCATGATCTTGACTTGGTTATTGCTATAGGGAGTGTTGATCTTCAGTCTCACTTATATTAGTTTGATGGCTTTGAGAGCTCCTATTCTACAAGTGTTTCTCTCATTTCTCATGTAGATATAGTTTGAAAGATTTGGCATGAGAATTTTGGCCATGTCAACTATAGATATCTCTAGTAAATGAGTACACTGGAGCTAGTGATTGGATTACCTCAAATCTCTTGTATCGACGGTGTGTGTCAAGGTTGTGCACTTAGAAAACATCATAGAGATCCTTTTTTGATATGTAGATCTACATGCGCTAAGGCACCATTGGAGTTGATACACAGTGATCTTATGTCATTTCTGACTCCATCTTTTTTAGGTGCTTGATATGTGCCCACCTTCATTGATGACTTTGTGAGACACATATGGATGTACTTTTTGAAGTACAAGTCTAATGTCTTTGATTCATTTTGAATCTTTAAGACAATTTTTGTAGAAGTAGTCTAGTCTTTTAGTCAAGCATATACACATTAATAATGGGGTAGAATATGTCAATTAGTATTTCAAAGATTTTTTTACTAAGCATGGTTTACAGCATCAGTTTATAGTTTCCCACACTCCATAATAGAATGGGGTTGCAAAGAGAAAGAATAGGACATTACAGGAGATGGTCAATTGTATGATATAGTCTTGAGCTATGAGCTCTTCATTTTGGGCTGAGGCTATCAATTATACCAACTATATTTAGAATGAAAAGCTTCACAAGGAATTGCAACACTTGACTCCTGAGGAGGCTTGGATTCATGTCAAGCTTGATGTTTCTACTTTCTACATTTTTGGTAGTGAGGCTTGGGCATTTATTCCATATGCTCAATGAAAAGCCATGGGGAAGAAGAGTTGACCACTTATTTTTGTTAGCTACTATGAGGATGTTAAGGCATACAAGTTGTTTGATCCTGATTCCAGAGATGTCTTGTTTTGGCAAAATGTTCAGTTTGATGAGTGTTATCCTCCATCTCCAGCTTCTTCCTCACTACCCAATACTTCCTCTACTCCTCCATTGGATTATGCATCCTTTGAGGGAGATCTTGATATTGATCCCCCTTCACCACCTCCACCATATGTTCCACAAGTTCCCAAGTGGGCTTGTGATACTATTGATGTAGTTGGACCTTTCATAGGTGATCCTACAGATACTTGTCACACTCAGACTATTGGTAGTAGCCTTTTTAGTCATGCTACTTTAGATTATCCTCAAATTTTTTCATAGGTGATAGGACACTTAGAGTGGGATAGGGCTATGGATGAGGAACATCTCATTGCAAAGGGTTTTTCATAGGTTGAAGGTATTGATTACTCTAAGATCTTTCCCTTATTTCCAAGATGAATTCTATTTTCCTTGTACTCTCTCTAGTAGCTTCACAGGGATGGACAATTTTTTAGATGGATGTGAAGAGTTCCCTTTTGCATGGAGACCTTCATGAGGAGATCTATACAGTGTAGCCTCATGGTTTTTGTAGGACTCTTCATTAGTATGCTGGCTTTAGAGGTTTTTATATGGTCTCAAATAGGCCCCTTGGGCTTGGTATGAGAAGATGGATTCCTTCTTGCTTGCTTCACAATTCACTTAGTGTCATTCGGATCCTATAGTTTACATTCAGTGTCATGGGGCTAACTTATTGATACTTGTGCTTTATGTTGATAAGCTCATCATCATAGGAAGCTCAGTCTCCATGATATAGGGTGTTTAGCAAGCATTGAGAGAGTAGTTTGAGATGATAGATCTTGAACTTCTACATTATTGTTTGGGCCTACGGGTTGTTTAGTCTTCAGATGGGATAGCCATACTCTAGTAGAAGTATGCTCTTGATATGCTTCAGAGATTCAACATGCTTGATTGTAAGCCTACCCCCACACCTTTTCAATCAAGTATTTTTTTATCTACCACTTGCTCTACTCCTACAGTGGATTCCACTTTGATGAGAGCTAATCATAACCTATTTAATGCTCTATTTTAATCTATCTTACGCACTTTCCTACATACTTCTCTATTCCATTTTTATCCCATTCTATTCTATTTTACCATTATAATGTTGCATAAGTTTAATATAATTAAGTAGTATTTAATATTGTTTTGGGATTAAAACATGGAAAATTCATTGTTGATTATGTTTTACTAATCTTTAATATTGTAGCATGCTAATTTGTAGCACATATCTTCTTGTCGTCTATAGATCTTCCTGTAGCTATTTCAAAAATATAAAGTTCCATCCACTTTGAAATGTATTTCTTGTTATATCTTATTGGCATTCATTATTTCTTCAACAATTTAGAGCATTATTCCTTTCAAGAGTATTATGTTTATAACTGCTGACTAAAAATAAGGACAGCCAGTTTTGCATCTCCTTTTGTGAACAGATATGGATGAATCTCAAAAATCCAAGATATGGGTATTGTCCAGAACGTGCCCAATTACAATCCCACGTGGAAAAATCTTCAAAAAGTGCATGATGGAAAAGTTAGAGGCCTATTTCAAAATGTGATTATTCTATTACGGGTTTTGATTTCAAATTTCAAAGTTTTTTTTTGCTGCTATCACCGGCTCATAATAGAACTCCTCCAACTTAGCTGAATTCATACTGTATATGAGCAATGTTAGTATGCTAATAGAAACCAAATTTAAATAAAGCTTCTACAAACTAAACAAAATTCATAAACTTCAAGATAGACTAAGATGAGTTCTCAATTGAGAATATGAGCCATTAATGGCCTCTCTCAATGAGAAGCTCTCTTGTTGAGTAGCTTTGTCTAAATAGATAGGATGTATGCTCAAGCTTATGCTTCAAAAAGGGCTTCAAATGGAATTGGAATTTGGGTGTGAGTGTATGGTTTTGATGTAAAATGGCTTCTTAAAATGGCATTATGACTTTACTTCATGGATTGTGTTATTTTGCAAAGGGGAAGGATCCAATTTATAGGCAAGAGGCTTGAGGGATTGAGGGCTAAGATGCAAGGATGGGAAAAAGCTCATGGAGGACTCAGATTGCATGAGATGAGAGCACATGGATTGTGCTTCCTTACAGCCAATCAGGGAGTGACACATGTAATAGGGTGAGAGGATGGAGGAAAGGGGAAGGATGAGTCAACAAAGGAGGCTCAAGGGATAAAATCTTCATAAAGACCCTCATAATGGCTTGTAAGAGCAATAAAAGGGCTTGGAAGAGTCATTTATGGCCTAGTGGGCTTCATAAAGTTTTATGGTTGGGATATTTTGAAAGAGATGAGAGGAATTTCGACTTGGGCTTGATTAGGAGGGTTTTAAGCTTGCTTAGGATTGTGCAAATGATTAGAGGATGGATTAGGATGGTTTAGGATTAGTTTAGGGATAGGCAAGTGGATGGCATTTAATGAGGGTGGGTGAAAGAAGAGATATTTGTTAACTTTGGCTTGGCTTAGTAAGTCTTAACCCATGTTTAGGGAATATGACAAGGTTAGGAGGGGATTAGGATTAGGTTTAAAGACATCTTCTAGAAGAGTCTAGACTTTGGATGAGGATAAAGACTTTCTAGAATAGTCTAGAATTTCCTAGGATGAGGATGAAGACTTTCTAGAAGAGTCTAGAACTTCTTAGGATGAGGATAAATTAGATTTTTAGGAAATAAATAAAGTTTTATTTATTTCAAGGGTTTGGGTTGAGGAGATATTTATTAAAACTTTTTTAATAAACATGAGGATTAATATTTAATCTTAATTAAATATTTTGAGTTGGGATTAGGGGTAGGAAATGATGGGATTAGCCTTTAATCAAAATTAAAGAAGGATTAGAAGATTTTGGAAGAGATTAATGGTCTTAAGGAAATTGGCTAAGTTTTGGGCAAAAAATAAAATTTTTATTTATTTTGGGTTTTTTGGTCAATTTATTAATTAAATAATTAATAAATAAGGAAATAATGTTTAAATAAGATTTAAACATTTTTGGGAAGGATTCCTTAATTAAATATTTTTAATTAAGATAAAGGGATTTAATGGCATAAAAATAAATAAATAAATTAATTAATTAATTAATTAATTAATGATGATGTCATCAGAAATTTTTCAAAAAATAAAAATACTTTATTTTCTAAAGGTTTTTAGGTTTCTACACATACATGGAGAGATTATTGAAGACTAAATTGAAGGGATTATGGATTATTCTATTTTTAAGATAGATGGTTGTATATGGAACAGACAATGAATATGGTTGAGATATCATATATTACAGCTAAAATTTATTCCCAAGAATTACTTGGCTATTAAAAAACCCATGCAACAAATAACTACATTATTATTGCTGCTAAGGAGATGAGATGCTATTGTTAAGAGGGATATCCATGCCTCACGTGGAAAGCCCAATAATCAGACTTTTGCAAACTGTTACAAAACTATGGTTCAGCAAATGTGAATGAAGGAAATAGTATTTTGTTTGAATGATGACAACAAATTGGCTATTCTTTTCAAGCCATATATTTTTGTTATAACTTTTTTATGTAATAGCCACTCTTTTTATAGAGTGCATAACAAATTAGTTATTAAATTTGTAAAGTTGCATCTATATAAGCAGCAACAATAGTGAGGATGGACACTCATGTACAGTTCTAAAAACACACAATGATGTACAGGTTTTATAGATTGCACAGCATTGTAATAGATCATTCTCATTTGGAAATATAAAATTTATATTTTCATGATTACAAAGACTTAAGACTACTACTTGGCTTCATCACTAGGCAGCTGAGGAGGAAGGGCCCACTCCAAAGTTATCTGGTGATCTCATTTTTATTTCCGTTTGGAGTATATTTAAATTAGTTTTCATTTATATGTTAATTAGCTTAGCAATACATAGTATAGATATAATCGTAGTAAATTAGTTTATGTGTTTAATATCAGTACTTGATTATATAATAATATTTTATATGAAATAGATTATGATTTGATAATTTATTAAGATTTATAATCATTTTTATTACAGATTAGTTTTATTGAGTTATTTATGTTTTTGATGTTCTTGTCGCCAGGAAGTGACAATTCCTATCGCTGGGATTTACTTGGCTTTTCATAGATTCAATTTTGTGTGTTATAGATGCATTCATAATTTCTCATATCACAAGCTACACCCCTTGATAGCATACTGCTCAGACACTTTTCACAAGCTTACACTCTCGGATTGACACGTATAGACCAGTTGAACTTTATTATAAATCATCAATTCTTTATTATTATTTGTCCCAGTGTTGGCCTATCATTTTGGTGCCGTTGCCGAGGAAAGGTGTCAAAGGCATGTTATTTTGTTGATTTGAGTTAGGAACAATGCGTTAGAATGAAAGCTTTTGCAACTGCTAGCCTTGCTTAAGTAATTAATCTTAATTTGTGTTGCGTAAATCATATAGATGCATTGCTTCAGAGCTTTTTTTTAGAGTTTGCAAGTAGGCCTTAGAAATTAGATTCATTAGTTTCTTTAGAAGTTATTAAAATTTACATTATCACTAGTTGTTGTGAGTTATTGTTGGTAAAGAGAAGAAGCTATTTTGAAGAAAAAAATGTTTAAAATGATGAATTTTCAAGGTTGTTCAAGTACATCAATTTTAGATGCAAAATGTTTGAAAAATAAAAAATTTGAAGGGACCACAAGAGGAAAAATGTGCTTGGGCACTACCCCAGGGCATTGCCCCTTGACCCCATTGGTGGTTGCTGCCCCCAGACCCCAACCTTCAAATTTAAAACCAAAAGAAGAACTTGGTGGGGAAAATGTGCCAATAAAAGGTGATATTTTAATACCCTCTCTACCTAATGAATGCATCTTTTCTTATCTTGATCTTCCCTTATTAGAGGTATGCAAGAATTCTATCCCTATGTTTGAACATGAACAAATCATTGATGAATTCTTAGAGCAATGTGATTTTGATGATGAAAATTTAACCACCTATTGTTCTCTTTGCTACAGGAAAGAAGACCAGTGCATATGCCTTAACAATCAAAAGCAAATGGTGAATGAGGTACCAGCTTTTTGTGATCCTTACCATGATAAGGATGAAAGTGAACAATTCTTCCTTATACCTAGTACTCCATGTAGAATACCAACCCAAGAAGATCAAGGTATGCATTATGTTGATGACATATATTATTACTCTAATTCATTACAAAGCCAACATATTTCTTCAAAACGCACTTCTCTACCCCGCATGCACAACGAATGTAATCATGCATACTCACAACAACCACCATATCCATCCTTACCATCTTTATTCCACCAGTCATACTTATTACCATCTACTTTATCTCCTTCACATTTCTTACCACATTCGTTATGTCATTCACATCATATTCTACCCACTCCACCATATCCATCAAAGAAAACTATATTGTCTCATTTACCACTTCATAATAAGGTGGCTAATGATACATATAATATCGAGCTTTCAAGGATCCCTCCACAATCTAATGATATGCTTGAAATCGATAAATCAACATTGGAATATATTGATGTATATAAGGGATGTGATTTTGGTTTATTTAAACTAGAAGAACAATATTATTTATTGAAATATAATCAACTTTGTTCTTCTTTTCTACTTAGTGAATTCAACATACCCACAAATGAGCCCATGCATCAAATTGCATCAATTTTAATTAATGGACTCATGAGTATGCATGTTTATCTTAATCATTCACTAAGTAGTATTAAGCCATATACATTCCATATTTCACAAACACAGTACTAGATCCTCCAAGATCTATATTTTATTTTTGTACTTATGCATATTGATATTTGGAGGCCTATGGTTAAAATATGCATCCCTCACACACTTGTTGATTTAGGACCAATAATTGATTAAGCATGACCATATGGGATTCTATGCATTAATGACCAAACAACAACTATTATAATTGGATGAGTATTATTTGTCATTGTTAAATCTTTCTATTGTCCCAAGAAGACCAAATACACTATGGAGGATTCATTTATTTAGCAAGGACCAAGGTATTACTATCCATATATTTTTCATTCTTGGTTCTTATCTTCATATGATCATTCATTGATTACACCTGTTGATTTCTTGATTCCTTGGATGATTCAAATTCCCTATGTTTTTATAACCTATAGTTCATTTTGGAATTCATCCATTTAATTATTGAAATATTTGATTCAATAAGACTCACAAAATTCTAAAGATGTGTTACTCTTTGTGGGTTACCTAATTTGTTTGGCTATCCCAATGATTTCATGACCTTGTAGCATGAAGTTAAGTTGGGGGGAATTCCTCCAATCTTGTGGTTCGTAGATGATTTCCAGTCAAGTTTCGTTGATTATCTCATTGGTCCTTTTAGCAAATCTCCACATGTGACGTCTCCACAATTCAAGATATGTGTTGTAGTGTTAATTCGCATTGCTATTATATGAACACAAGAGTTTATTTGTATTTATCCATTCTATCAAGTATCTATTCATAGTAATAACTCTATCTATCATTTATAAAAAAATAACCTACTTAATCATAGAGTTATTGAATGGATGATATTCATTTACTATGCTTGATATGCTTGGTTTTGAGAATATGGTTACAGGTCCCTTGTTGTGTTGTGATGATCTTAGAACCAATACTAGTTAATGATGCTTCTCTACATAAGCATTGAATAATACACTATGTTTCTTTGTTCACATTATGCGGGTTTGCTAGCTATATGGTGCATATCCATTCCATCAGTGCTTTACTATTGGAGATCACATGCAAATTTTGGCATAGGGTGTTCAACACCTTGAGATGAGACTTCTTGTCTTTGGTGATTTATCACTTGGAGGAAAATATGCAGCATGGTCTATGAGATTCATGATTATTCAACAACACATCTGAAGATACTTTGAATATAGTGCCAACTACTACACTCCTTCCTTGAGTTGTGTCTCTCTGAAGTTCTATGGACACATTGGTGACTATTATTGGTTTTCACTCCATACTCATTTATTTGGTAATGAAGGTGTGTTACTTGCAACTTTCCATTTTCATCCAATAGATATTTCACAAGCTTCACAAGAACAGGGTTTCATATCTTCAAGAGATATCTTCTTATTCAGTCAGCATAGAGAAATATGAGAATCATCATCCTTGTGAGTAGTTCTTTCATCCAAGTGTTCTAGTATGTTCCCAAGTTCTCCAAGCATATTTTAGATTCAGTGGTGAAGAGATACATAGATAAAAAATGTTTCAAGCGCAATGGTTTGTGGTTCCAGTTTTGATGAGGTTATTCTTGGTGATCATTTCAAGTTCATTATGCAATCAAGTTTCAACAGTGCCTTTTGTGAGGTCATGGACAAAAATTGAGCTTTGGATGGTATCATTTTTCATCATCCATGTCAGGATTTCATTTCTTTGGTCATTTTATGCAATTATTGAAAAATTGAAAAAAATGAAAAAAAAAAATCAGAAAAAAGAAAAAAGAAAAAAAATAAAAAATAAAAATAAATAAAAGATCCAACAATGAAAACCTTCAGGCATTGTTGGCTAGTTAATATCTGAAAACCAATTTTTGGTGGATGTTAGCTACAAAATAAATTCTTAGTGGTGAAAACTGTTCTTACAGTGCCATTAAGCGGTGAGTGATTGAAAACTGTCTTGCCAGTAGTCACTTGTCATTATCAAAATTTATTCAAAAAAAAAAGAAAAGAAAAAAAAAGAAATAATTGGTGTTCCTGGTTTTTTTGCTAATCATTCTTTTCAGGAACACTTGTTGGTTTTAGTGCTTCTTTCCTTTTTGGCATCTCCTGTCGCTCACTTTTGAGGCTCAATGTGATCCTCAAATCTTTGATCACCCCTCGTATGTGCTACATGATCAATTGAGGTATCTTCAGTGGAATTTTCTACCTACTATATGATCTCCAATGCTTCAATTGATGATGGTGGTCCCTCAGATTGCCCTCTTTGTCCTAGTTTTATGGTTCCTTCCAATGGTCTTCTCTTCGATGCTTTCAATCAGATGGTGGTGTTTTGTGGTGTTGCAGTTCTGGATGCTTCTTCGTTCATTGTTGTAGATTCCTCATTTTGGTGGCTATAATTGCTAAGTTACTCTTTATTCCAACCTTGGTCTCTCTGCACATGCATGTTGGTAAAACAATCAATTTTGTTTTTTCATATTTTATCTCTTAACTTTATTTGTATTACTTATTATATTGATCATTATGTAACACTCCTTTTTATCCTCTCCTTGTTTCCCATGGACGGTCAACCTTTAAGTTGGGGGGAGCAATGTCACCCTATTATCTTCCATCATATTATCCATAATATCCATCATACAATAACCTTTGTTTTGTCTCTCATCTCTACTATTTTACCCATTTAAACTCCTCCTATGTAAATTGAGATAAATTCTCCTATATGAAACCTTTTGAACCATGATGCTATAAAAAATGAAAAGAGATGAAAAATGAAAGAGAAAAGAAAAATGATAAATGAAAGTTAAAGGAGATATCCCTATTGAAAAAGGAAGAAAAAAAGAAAGAAAAAGAAAGCTTGTCATGTAAAGCAAAGAAAGGGATTTGTGTTCATCTAAGAGTAATCATGGTTCAGGGTGGAGACAGAGCTAAAAACTATAAACCTAAAGTGCTTTCAGTTAAAACTAAAGACCTCATGATCATAATGATTGTATGAGGATGTGAAATAAGCTAATTTGGGGGGAATGATGAGAGCTAATCATAAGCTATTTAATGCTCTATTTTAATCTATCTTACGCACTTTCCTACATACTTCTCTATTCCATTTGTATCCTAATGTATTTCTTGATATATCTTATTGGCATTCATTATTTCTTCAACAATTTAGAGCAATATTCCTTTCAAGAGTATTATGTTGAGAAAGAGCCTAACAGGAATAACTACCGACTAAAAATAAGGACAACCAGTTTTGCATCTCCTTTTGCGAAAAGATACGGATGAATCTCAAAAATCAAAGATATGGGTATTGTCCAGAACGTGCCCAATTACAATCCCTCGGGAAAAAATCTTCAAAAAGTGCATGATGGAAAAGTTAGAGGCCTATTTCAAAACGTGATTATTCTATTACGGGTTTTGATTTCAAATTTCAAAGTTTGTTTTTGCTACTATCACCGGCTCATAATAGAACTCCTCCAACTTAGCTAAATTCATATGTGGAGAGATTATTGAAGACTAAATTGAAGGGATTATGGATCATTCTATTTTTAAGATAGATGGTTGTATATGCAGACAATGAATGTGGTTGAGATATCATATATTACAGCTAAAATTTATTCTCAAGAATTACTTGGTTGTTAAAAAACCCATGCAACAAATAACTACATTATTATTGCTGCTAAGGAGATGAGATGCTATTGTTAAGAGGGATATCCATGCCTCACGTGGAAAGCCCAATAATCAGACTTTTGCAAACTGTTACAAAACTATGGTTCAGCAAATGTGAATGAAGGAAATAGTATTTTGTTTGAATGATGACAACAAATTGGCTATTCTTTTCAAGCCATATATTTTTGTTATAACTTTGTTATGTAATAGCCACTCTTTTTATAGAGTGCATAACAAATTAGTTATTAAATTTGTAAAGCTGCATCTATATAAGTAGCAACAATAGTGAGGATGGACACTCACGTACAATTCTAAAACACACAACAGTGTACAAGTTTTATAGATTGCACAGCATTGTAATAGATCATTCTCATTTGGAAATATAAAATTTATATTTTCATGATTACAAAGACTTAAGACTACTACTTGGCTTCATCACCAAGCGGCTGAGGAGGAAGGGCCCACTCCAAAGTTATCTGGTGATCTCATTTTTATTTTTGTTTGGAGTATATTTAAATTAGTTTTCATTTATATGTTAATTAGCTTAGTAGTACATAGTATAGATATAATCGTAGTAAATTAGTTAATGTGTTTAATATCAGTATTTAATTATATAATAATATTTCATATGAAATAGATTATGATTTGATAATTTATTAAGATTTATAATCATTTTTATTACAGATTAGTTTTATTGAGTTATTTATGTTTTTGATGTTCCTATTGCCAGGAAGTGACAGTTCCTGTCGCTGGGATTTACTTGGCTTTTCATAGATTCAATTTCGTGTGTTGTAGATGCATTCATAATTGCTCATATCACAAGTTGCACCCCTTGATAGCATACTGCTCGGACACTTTTCACAAGGTTATGCTCTTAGATTGACACGTATAGACCAGCTGAACTTTATTATAAATCATCAATTCTTTATTATTATTTGTCCCAGTGTTGGCCTATCACACTCTATACAAATAACTTGTGGGTAGTTTGTTGTACCTGACACACATGTGTACTAAAATTTCCTTTGTGATTGCACTTTTCTCTCGATTATGCCATGATCCTCATGAGAGTCATTAGTAAGCTTCCAAACATATCTTAAGGTATATTAGAGGTAAAAAATGTTATGGTATTCACTACACATCAGGGGATCCTTACATTGTTGGTTTCACAGATTCAAATTGGGTTGGTGATATTGATGATCGCAAGTCTACTCCTTGTTTTGTACTCTATCTTGGTTCTAGTCCTATCACATGGTCTTACAAGAAGTATCATGCTCATGCATTGTCATCTATAGAGGTAGAAGAAGTTGTATTGGCTAATTAGGAGATTTTGTGGCTTTGATTGTTGATGACTGAGTTTGGATTTTCTCTTGATAATCACACCTTTCTTTGGTGTGACAATCAGAGTGCTATACACATTTCATGCAACCTACTTGTGCATTAGCAGACCAAGCACATTGAGCTTCACATGTACTTCATTAGGAATCTCATTTAGGTTGGCCCCTTGAGCTTGGAGTATATTCTTGTTGTTTAGAAGGTTGTAGACATCTTCACTAAACATTTTTCATCCTTGCAGTATATTTAGTTGTGTTCTATACTTGGGGTGAAGGAAGTTGTCCTTGGGGGGTCTCAGTGATGAGTCCTTCCTTCCTTCTTTTTCATGCTATCTCTTTTTGGATTAGAGTTTTTTCCACTAAGTTTTCTCTATTTCCCTATTTTATAGAGATCTAGTTGTGATTGGGTACCTCACCAGGATTTGTTGTCAAGACCCAAATTTTCTTTCAATATTGCATTATAGTTTCCTTTCTCTTTCTACATTATTTGTAGTTGCATTATTGCTCATCTTAAGGAGGGGTGTTAGAGTAAAGCATTAATCTAATTTCATTTATTAAATTTTCTTTATTCCCTTCTTAATATTTCACTTTATGCACCTTTTGCATCTCTATTTAATAATTAATTAGTAATTATTTAATAGCTTTTACCTTTTAGGTTACCATTTTTGGGTTTTGATCTTCTTTGATGAAGATTGATCTTTTGTAATTATCTATCATCTTTTTCATTTCTAAGAATACAATTTGTATATTTTTAGAGCAAAACCCTTGCCTTCACTCGTCTTTTTCTTCTGTGGTAGTTTTTTATGTAGGTATTCAAGGGCTTTATGGATTTGTATTGATCAAATCCTTCAAAGATTGTGTCCAAGAAATTTAACAACTATCAATGCTTGCTAGAAGAAAGGTGTTTTTCCCAACAAAGAAGAAAGGCAAGGAATATCTCCAATCAGGAATAGAGTTAACGACTTCTTTCTATCTTGGTACACTTGTAGCAACAAGGTTTAGCATCAAATAAAGTCTTTAATGATTCCTACATTCCTTTTTCTACTTAATTTCCTTCCTATCAATCATCCACATAATTTAGCAACTTTAATGTCCTCCTTGTGACAATTAATCAAATTTTCAATGCATAGATTGCAACATGAAACCTCACATCTAGTGAGTAGGGATAAAGATTTTCTTAATCAACCTTCACCTTTCTAATTTGAAAGGACATAATTAGCACTGAGTCTGAAGGTTTCAAGTATCAAATAAGAGAAGACATTGATTTCATTCATCAATTTTCACCTTTCTAAGGATGCCCAACAATGACCCTGGAAGCTTCAAATTTGAAATAGATGTTGGCAATAGACCCACACAAAGAGTAGAACTTTTACTTAGGATAAAGAAGCATACAGAAAAACATTGTGATCATATGCAACTTGATGAAATCACTTGCTAAAATAGCACATTCAAATACTTTAGGGTGTCATGAGGTCTTAGGTTCTCAAGGTATACCAGATGCTCTAACTCAAATTTTGAGGGTTTGCTAGGGTTTGGAAACAATCTAGACTAGTCAAAAGAAAATCTGCTCTTCCCCCTCACTAGATATCTTCAACACTTCTCCTTGCACCCATAGTGTCTTTACTCTATGATTTCTCCATCCATAACACCCATTCCATTCAAAATAATTCACCCTTGCAAGAAACGGCCTTCCTTGTTTCAATTTTTAGCCGAGAACAACCCAATCTCACCTAGGGCTTCCAAAGAAAAGATTTGGTCATGTGATTCCAACTCCACCCTTCCTATAATACAAAATAAAAAAATTCTACTATCATTTCTCAAGGTTTCAAAGAATTCCAACCATGGGGAATGCTAGTAGACACCATTTTGTAATGTATACCCCAGTACTAGCTTGCAAATAGGAATATTACAAAAACAATTATGGCAATCACCAAAAAAATTCTAGAACCTTCAAACCAAAGAAAAAATAAATTAATAAATATTCATAAACCAATTCTAAACACAAAAATACTAGATGTATCACATTTCTATCAAATACATTCTATTTACTCAAAATTGTCAACACTTTTCATGGATTCATTTGCATCTATACTTCAAAAAAATTCCAACCTCTACAATGGTGACATGGAGGGATTTAAGAAATCATTATCCAACTAAATAAATAAACTCTTTCTCATTGGTAACCTCCTTGTTCCTTCTATCCACTTTTGCAACTTCTTGGATAGGAAAATTGTGAAATTGAGAAATTGTCAATGTGCATTTTTTGCAAAATCCACAAATTTTGCATTTTTACACTTTAGACTTTATGAGGCTAAACATCATGACTCCAAATAAACCATGGAAGTTATTTAGACCATGCTTAGGAAATTTTCTTTCCTAACCACCCTCCTACACTTAACTATCCCTCTAAGACAACTTTTAGCACTTTTGGACCTAATTGACAACATTTTGCCAATGTAACATTTTGACACCAAGTTGCCTATAATGCATTACATTGTTTATTTACATGTATAAGGACCCAAAAACTAGTGACCTCATTACTTCTAATTCTTTCCAAGACTCTTATTTTCTTGCTAACTACCTATCCTAGGTGTTCCTGCACCAATCAGTTAATTGTTGAAACCTTCTTGTCATTACCTTGCTCTCAAAGACTAGATAGAGTTTTTTGCCATTAGGAAAGATTTGAAGTGAAGCTTTGTTGATATCAATTTTTATACCACTACATAACATATTAGCAATTGAATATCTAATACAAAGTATCAAACACACAATTCCTCTCTTAAAAATTTAATACTTATGCGGACATAAGCAAGAACTCTAATGTTCCTTACACCTATGGATACTAACTCAGTATATTGATTTGATTTGCTGGTAATCAGGTAGGCGGCCTTACACTATTTTTTTGAGGATAAGTTGGACTTTGGTGGAATGATGGTGATGTTGATTTGATGTGAATGCTAAATGATGTTTATGGAGAAGGTGATGGTGATGAAGGGTGAATGTTCTTATGACTTGTGTCTTTCTAACTCTCTTTTTCAAAACTCAAACTCCTAAATACTTGCTATTCTACTCCTACTCCTATGAATGGAAAGATTAGAAAATGGACGAGGATTAAATCTAATGAAAGTTTACCAGTGGCTCCACCTCCATAGATGTAATGATTTAAAGGAAAATGGACTAGCTTACCACACAAGGCTTCCCAACAAGCCACTAGGATGCTAGTGGTCTAGTTATTAATCCCTATCAAACATCCACTAATGCTACCATGCAACTATCCATCTATTTTACTCTTACTTAACAACTTGAAATGAAATCCACTTTAACAACTTGAAAATAAAGTTTATTCTAACTATTTGGAAGTAGAAATAGTGCAAAAATACAAAAAGCTCTTAATCACCATGAGAGTCACAAAAATGAGAAAGAAAAGCAATTTTTTGGCATTATCTTTGCAACAATTTTCTTTGACCATTACAAATGAGAGAAAATGGCCTTATATAGAGCCCAGAATGTATAACCAATAGTAGAGATAAAGAGTCAAAACCAATGATCTAGATTGAATCCTAGAAACCCTAATTAGGGTTGTCACCCCACCAGCCAATGAGAAGATGCCACCTCACCAATGAACCAATGAAAAAAGTGGAAAAGTAGCAACCAATGAGAAGGCACCAAAATGTTGGCCAATCAGAATTAGTCACTTGTCCTACCCCAAAAGAAAGAGAAATTGCCACTTGGGCTTACATCAAATGATCTTTTAATATAAATCTCCCTTTTTCTTTCATTCTTTTAGCTAAGGAAATGAACCTAGCTAGTCTTTCATTGACTTCCTCCATGGGAAGGCAAAGTGTATGATTTATCTTGAGCTCATTCAATTTCATCATCATATTTGTTGCTTGTAGTGTCTTCTCATCGTCCTTCTCATACTCCTTGCAAATATGATAAAGGCATTGAGGGAGGAAAGAGTGCCCAAATGTTTCTTCTTGATAGCAACCTTTCCTAACTCATCCAATCTTGATCCAAGTCTTGTCTCATCAATTTCCTCTTTTCTAATGTCTTTAAAATCAAGTGCCACCCCAACATCACTCATCATGGTTGAAATAGAAGTGTCGACACTTGGGTTGTGTTGTGCAACTACATTCTATATCTCCTCGAGTGTTCTCAATCTAGTAGTCAAGGTAACAAACCAAGACTCAACCACATTTAATCCTCTTTCATCAACCAACTTGGCCCTTTCCAAATATGTCTCTACTAGCCCAATGAATGCCTATAGCCTGGGAATAGCTAAATCCTTAACTAGAAGGAAATCCTTCCACTCCTCTTCAATTACTCTGAACTTATTTCTAACGGTCACTAATGACTAGAATGTTGAGATGAAGGAAGGAAAGAAATTTTTCCCATCTTGGATTGTATCATGGATCCAATCCCTAACTTCATGTAGTTGAGCTGATATCTCTTCTAGGTTGCTCCCACTGTCTTGAAGAAGGGCTGCTTGGTGCAACTATTAGATAGGTTGGCAATCTCTCCAATATTTGTTCTCAGCCTCCAACTTTATGATCCTTTCATTTTCCTTCCTCAACCTTTATTTGATTGAAGCTATACATTTCTAGATCTCCTCACATTCCATGTCATCTATGTTTCTTCCCAAATTATGCTCCACTATCTCATATTCTTGGGCTGCAATCTCATCCAATGCCTTGTTGACTATTAAAATAGCAATCTAAACCTTTCGGTCACCATCATTGTCACTCCTAATTACCTTTGCCACCATTTTTGCCACTTGTTTTTGGTTCTTGCTATCACCCTTTTCTATTAGTCCTTGGATGTTTTCAACTATTCGGGCAATTACTACCTCACCTCTTGGCATAAGAATTTGCCTTAACCATAGTATTGTAGTGCATCTCCCCAAATCTGGATTTGATTCAACTAACAGAGCATCACCAATGGCCTTAGGTGCCTAACTTATTTCCTTAATATCAATCGGCCCATCTCCTTCTTCACTAGTAACTACCATATCATCTCCACATTGATTTTCTAAGAGAGGAGAGTACTCAGTGCTATTACTATAACCACTTGACTCTGAATCAGATCTCACCTCTATCACAGTCCTTTGTTCACTTGTGTTATCTTCTTGGCCTCTATCCTCAATTATACTTACCCTTGATGGTGTTGTGTGTTATCTCTTTGTTGGAGGTTTTGGATGTTCTTTGCCTTTCTCCACCTCCAAAGCTCTCTTCTTGCTTCTAACTATTTCTTGTTGCCAACTACTTCCTTCACCCTTCTATCTGACTGATTTCACTGTACCTTCTTTTGGCTTCATCTTCTCATAAGTAAGGGGAATCCTTTAACTTTGTAGCTTCCTTAATCTTTCATTATACCATGACTCGGTGTGCAAATCAACTACTCTTGTAACTACCTCCAAGGAAGGATCCTAGTGATCATCCCAATCTATTAGATTCAACTTTATCCTGTCTACTATATCATAATCTTCTCTTAACACATTTCCATCATCTTCCAATTGATCAGGAATATCAAGGCCTCTCCATTTGATGTCTCTCATCATGTTCACTAACAATCTTGAGAAAGCTAGCTTTCTCACATGAAAATCATCCTCGGCATTGGCCCAAAAGTCTTCTATAGTGGGAACATGTTTAAATACATTTCCATGAGATACCTTGATAAGACCATTAGGATCAAATCCTTGCCTTGCTCTGTACCATCCTAGATGATACCATTCCAATTCCTTCTCCATAGCTGCAAAGGTGACATAGTTGGGGCAACTATCATTGCTAATCCTGAATGAGAAGGTAATCCTTGTCTTACCCTCGAGTTTCATTATTCTATCATAATGCTCAAGTTTCCTAGCCAATTCCATCAAAACTACCTTGTCAAGTGGGTATCTTGGAAGCCTCTTGGGACAAACTGTGCTTCCTGCTACTCTAATGTAGGTAAATTGCAAAAATTGGATGAACCAACTTCCATACTTCTTTATCTTTGCTTATGTTTTTGATGAGAGTCTCCTAGCAGGTGTCCCTTGTAATACCCTTATTGTCTTCATGGAAAAGGCATCACAAAATATTTTGTAATCTTTTTTGTTGTGTAAATGTAGCTAAAGATAGCATTCATGCACCAAATATTGCCCTGATCCATTTCCAACTTCTCCTAAGGCCTTAAGTATTAGACTTTTATACAATCTAGCAATTAGGTAAATAGATAGGATCCCATGTAGAATTGGTTTTGGTTTTGTATGGTTCTAAGTTGCAACTCTAGATTCTCACTTATGATCCTAGCCCAATCAAATTTTCTTTTTTCTTTTTCAATTTCATCAATAAAGAAGTACATCTAGTTTTCAAATTTCATACCTTGAGCTAGGCCCATGATCTAACTAAGGAGCATAATGAGATCACCGTATTGTGATATGAAATCTGCCACTGTGAGCCTCAATGATCTGGTTACTCCTTTCTTTCCCTCGTGTAGCCAATCTTATTTTAAATGTGTGAAATAAGCTTTCTAATTATCCTAAAATGATTTGGCTACCTGATCCATCATTACCACTGTCATACTCTTGTACTAGGAAATGTTAAATACTTCTTTGATTGCTTGTCCACCAATTTTGGCCAACACCCTCTTCCCTTCATCAAAAATGTTGGATTTATTGATCATATCAAGCCTAGATGTGCACTCCATAACCAATTTTGGACAAGGCAAGGTAGGAGGAAAAGCTTATGCATGTACAATCCCACTTCTATATATCTTCTTTGCCATGGGGGATTGTCCTTCCTTTAGTTTTTCCTTTACCTGTATCATATTTACTGTACCGACATTGCTATTAGTTATTCGCCTCATTTTCAAGAAGAAAGTTGTTTTGGGCATCATATCCTCTTTTTCTTTCTTAGTATTTATTCCTTTAGGGTTCTTGCTTGCACTAATATCTACCATCCTAAGCACTTATTTTTTTCCCTTTGTTCTAAGTGATATGGACTACACTTATCGATCTCCAAACTTCTTTCTATTGATGGATTCTACACTTATTTCTACTTCACCAAGTCCTATCACTACACTTATCAATCTCCAATCTTCAACCTAGGGGTGGGACTACCACCTATTTTTGCCTTATCATTGCCTTAGGATGGACTACACTTATATCTCCCAACTTCATTCCTAGGGTGGTCTAGCTTATTTCTACCTCTTCAAATGTCCTATCATGGATTCTACCTTTATCAATCTCCAATCCTCAACTTATGATGGGATGATGAATGCAAGAAGAACCAAGGGAAACAAAACTAGATAAGAATAAAAGAGTGAAATCTGCTTAAGGACCCCTTTCAACTCTAAATGAATTGAATTTACCTTTACCAATGACTAGGTCTTCTTTTAAATTTTGGATTAGACCTAAGAATTTCAAGCCCCTTGCAAATATTGATGCCCTAGCTAAAGAAATCAAAATTCTATCCACTTGAAATTGCCCATGCATGTGCCAAAAAATTAGACTTTATCACTTGTTTTCTTCACCAACAAAAGCATCCAATCTCTAGGAGAAAATCGCAACCCCTCTTGAAAATCAAAATCTTGTCTTCCACAAATTTTGGCTCCTGCAAAATTTGGCTCCCACAAAACTCACCTTAGGGCAAGAAAAACAATTAGATCTGCCTTCCAAAAGTTGCCAAGAAGGGAAAATTTTGTCCTTAAACCAATTCTCCAAGCATGGCGGATGTTCTTCTCGACAAAAAATGCCAAATTTGCAAGAAAATCAAACTTAGATCATGAGAAATCTGCCCTAGAAGAAATTTGCCAAGTATAGAGAGTGCAGATTTGCCCTTGCAAAAAATAATCCAAGAAAAATAACAATCTTTCCTTGCAAAAATCATCCAAGGAAAAAGAAATATGTTCCTTAGTCTAAATTGCTAAACACTATGAAGAGGAACAATGAGGAATGATGAGATAAGTGGAAAGAGCTTCCTCTTATACCCAATTTGCTTGCTCTCCTTAGCTAGCCGACTTGCACTCTGGGATTAAAAGACATTAATTAGAACACAAATCTCTGGCCCCAATTAAATGCTTAGTTAAAAATTAATTTTGCCACAATGAAATTTACATTATTAAATTGTCGGTTAGACAAAAAATTGGAAAAAATAGAATAAATAAAGCCTTGCAGATGCTAAATGTTTCCATTTAATGACAATTTAGTAATTAATTTTTCATTAAAAATTGAATTTCACAAGCCAAAAGAAATTCTTTCAATTTTAAATTACTAATTTCTTTAAATATTTTAAAGTCTTCAAGGCAAATTAAACCCATTTAATGCTAATTTTTGCAATTTAATCCAAATCAATTTTCCTATGCAATTTTAATTTTTTATTTTAACCAAAATAAAATCATTTCTCTAGAGTCCAAAATTGATTTTGCTATGCAATTTTAATTTTTAATTTTAACAAAAATAAAATCATTTCTTTAGAATCTAAAATCGATTTTCCCATTTGATTTCACGATCACAAAATTAATTTTCTCACCGAAAAATTTCAAGATTTTCCCAAAAACCCAAACCTAACAAAATTTCATTTTTTGAAAATTATTCAAATTTATACAATTAAATCCAATTTTTTTTAAAAAATTGTTGAAGTATAAAATTTACAATTTTATCCTGCCAAGTGTTGTTCTTTGAAATTTGTTCAGCCTAAGGATGAAATTGGTCATTCTAAAAAATTAAGTTAAAACTAAAAATAAATCTAACCCTCTCCCTTTTGGCCTAAAGGTTTCCAACACTTAAAATTTTCAAAAAAAAATCAATTTTTTTTTGGACAACTTCAAAATTTATGCCAAGGCAATTGAGAAAAAGGGGATCCCCAAAATTTTGGGGTGATGGTGTGAAAACCTCACAAGAAGTTGTAGTAGATTTCTAGGCCTTTTTCAAGGAAGAAATATAGGGAAGAGAGTCCCAAGGCAAAGATCTTATCCCATGGTGCATGTCTTTTGATTCCACAAAAAGAGATAGTAGAAATTTAATTCTTCTTACTAAATTTTTTGATAAGAAAATTAAGTTTTGAAGGGAGCCTGAAACCCTTTACAAATCAAGAAATTTTCAAAGAAGCTCAATCAAAAAAAAACTACAATCCTAAGGTGAAACAAGTCACCCAAGAAGACACAGTGACTAGGGTGACATTACAGATAACACAATACTCATCAACCACACAAACAAGTTTTGAACGAGCACATGAAACCCCAAACAGGTTTTGAAGGGTACCTAAAACCCTATACAAAACAACCACTGAAGGTGAAATGAGTCACCGAACAAAAGGTGACCAAGGTAGCAACACAAATAAAATAGAACACTACAGTCACAAAAATAGGTTTTGATTGGGTTCCTAAAACCCCATGATGAGACAAACTTCAAAGAACTAGAGGCCAAAAGATAGTACAAAGACCAATAGGCCAAAAGCCAAAAGAGCCAAATAAACAGCCACATCAAACATTTCCTTTAGAACCCTTCTTATTAGACCGTAATGCCATATCAAAAGTGGGATTGGATGGCTTGACCTTTTTTCCTTTTACTATAGTCCATCCATCCTCCACCAAACCAGCAGCCTTCTGCCACTTAAAATTAGCACCATTACAGCCAGTTCTAGAAACCCCCAAAGCCAGGGAAAAGGCCATAGAAGAGGAAGTGATAGTAGTAGCCTAAAATAGAATAGCATCACCTAGAAAAGGAACATAGGAGGAACTGCCTTGGAAACACCAGAAATTAGAACAATAGAATCAGATGGACCAGTAACCACCACAGAAGGAGCCAACTATGGATCCACCATCAAGATGCTAGGAGTGGATGGACAAATAGAGGCACCAGCAAAGTCCATACCAAAAACTAGGACAGCAAAATCCAAAGATAGACCAACTACCACCATAGAAGGAGCCAAAGGAGGGGATAGACTAAAAGAGATAGTAGCAGAATCCACACTAGAAACTCGGACAGTACAATCTAGGGATGGACTAGCTGCTACCATAGAAGGGGCCAAAGGAGGATCCTTCATCAAGATGCCAAGAGAAGATGGTTTATGAGAAATAGTAGTAGAATCCACCACTAAATTTTCTTACAAAGAATCGCCATTTCGTGCAGAAGGGACCTTATAGAACATGTAGTGGTCATCTGAAACCCTCTTCCTCAAGGAAGGGGACATTTTTGGTCTAGACTTACTAGAGGAGGACCTGGTGGCCAAGTGACCAGTCAAGTGGCAATTCCTACAGTAGAAGGGGATGCCCTCATAGTCAAGAAGAATATTCCAAGAACCAAGAGGAGAGTCCAACAAAAGTATTTCTGGGAGTCCCTTAGAAATGTCAATCTCAACAAGCATGCTAGCATACATCATTTGATACACTTTGGAAGCAGCCCTATCAGTCATCACAAAGTCTCCAAGGGTATTCCCCACCTCCTTTAGGACAGAGCATTTCCAAAGGTGAAGGGGGATATTCAGCAGCCTTACCCATAGAGGGAACTTATTAAAATATTTCGTCAATGGGTTGAAATCCTTGTGCCAAGTTTCGGCCATCAAGGGAAACTTCTCATCCCAAGTGAAGTTATTGCTGAAAATAGCATTTCTTTCTTCAATGATGTCAAATTTCACAACAACAAAACCCCTTGCGAAAGGGTAAATCTGGGCAATCTTTGAAATTAAGGGCTTCCAAACACAAGAAATCCATGCATGCAAATCTGTAAGAGAAGGCTAGAAACCCTTAAAGTGAAAGATAGTAGTAGTGTCTAGGAAATCTTCCATATTGATAGAGATCTTATCAACTATAGTAGAATTTAAAACAAGCCTTTTCAAGTTACATACCACAATTGACATAGTGTCACGAAGCCCCAAACACACAGTATCATGAAACCCTAGACATATAGTCTAACCATCAATACTGGCCTCATTAGCAGCCACATCAGCATAGGAAATGGCCAAACCACCCACAGCACCTGGTGAAAAAATATTCCCTCTAAGATCAGGAGAAGCCCTAGCCCTACAAGTAGAAGCCGAAGTGATCACCATAAAGCTGGACACAGGAGTAGAAGTCAAAGAAACCATCAAAAAGATGGATTGAAAAAGTTGAATCTAGACATGGCAGATAGAACTAGGCTCAGGAGCCAAAGTCAAAGCCAAGCAGGAAAAAATGATAGAAAATTATTAACCCTTAGTTGTAAGCACTACAGGCAAGAAGCCCCACTACTTCACCAAGGATCAATGGAAAACATTCTCAATTAAGATTCACAGTAGAGAATGGCCCTGTGGGGACTTGAACCTTGGTTGTAGGCCCTATAGGCAAGAAGCCCCACCATTTCACCAAAGGGACAAGCCCTTTTAAAATGTATTAACCCTTGGTTGTAAGCACTACAGGCAAGAAGCCCAACTATTTCACCAAGGGTCAATGGAAAACATTCTCAATTAAGATTTACTGTAGAGAATGGCCCCTAGGGACTTGAACCTTGATTGTAGGCCCTACAAGCAAGAAGTCCCACCATTTCACCAAAGGTACAAGCCCATTCTTCTTACTAAATTTAAGAAAACCTTCTTCTAGGGTTTTCTATAATGATTAATCTAAACTATTTCACTTACCAATTGTATCAACAAGTAATGTCAACAAATGCCCATGAAACTACCTCTGAAGACCACTTATCCATAATAGTTGGCCCACAAGGGTCAAGGCAATTTGTTAATCTAATCATAAACTATATCATGCCAAGAAGTGAACATTACACTATCAGATTGTTGCACAAGAATGCTTATATGCTTTGAAAACAAAAATGAGATCCAAGTAGAATAAAAACAATTTCAAAGTAAATGAGTAAGTGAAAATGGGTGAAAGGGAAATGAAATGTGTTTGAATGTCTCAGGATCTTGTTAGTTTTACATTTGATTTGTTCTACTTTTATTTTTTTATTTGAAGGAAAAAAAAACCAAAGACATTCAAGTATTTTCAAAGTGTGATACAAGCCCCACAACAAGACTTGAGAAACTCAAAAAATCTCGTGAGTCTAGAAACAAGACTTGGAAAGTCTACATGTTACTACATACTTACTGAGGGTACCTCATGGACTTGTGAGTCAAAGTGAAAACCTAGAAAGTTCCAATATAGTGCTTTGGAATAATCAAATTATTTCATTAGATGCCTTTTAAACATTAGAAAGAATCATGGCTAGAAAAATCACACATTACTTTTAATAGCTAGAGTGACGAAGAAGCGTGACTTTTAAAAGCTAACTATTGGAAAGAATGACCTTTTATTCTTCTTATTTTCCTCAATAGTGATTTTTCTAAACATATTCCTTCATAAATGTATATCCTCTCTTCTTATTCATATTTAGTTTGATTTTCATGGAATAGTTTATATGACTTCAGTTTCTTGGAGTTACATTGTCCTTGCTATACACTGTCACTTATAAGATTATGTTTTCTATTTTAGGCCTGCCTTAGGGAAATCCATGCATATTTTTTGCATCATCATTTGCAATGGCTACAAAAGTTCAAATTACAATCAACAGAAAGCGAAAAAAGAGAGATGCAGAACTTGAAATTAAGTACAGTAAGAGAGCAATAGAAGGTAGGATTTGAGATGTTGATTGGGGCACACTTCTTTCATTATAATTTGTAATAGTTCTTGTTTAGTGATCATGTTCATGTAACTATATCTGTATTGTTATATTTTCCATGTCATAGCAACTTTATTTTGTTTTTAAAGCTTTCCGTATATGATGATTGTGCAATTTTTTCTCTTTTTAATATAAGTGTGTTTATTTATTCAAACAAAAAATAGAAATTAAAAGTTTTGTTGAAATATTTTAGATTATGGACCTCATAGCCCTGAAGTGATCTTAGTGGAGGAAGCAAACAAGGAACTTGATGAAGAGCCTAGATCATTTTTGTTAAACCTATTGCATGTTTATGAAGGAGAAGAAGGCTTGGATCTTGAAGTTGATAAGGTAGAATTGATAAGGCTTGTTTATTTAATTCTTTTTTTTTTCTTCATAATTTTATCTCTTTATATTAATTTATTTTTGAATGTCGACCTAAATGAATGTGCTTGTTTAACATCTAGAATATCTTTATTTAAATTGTAAAAGAAAAAAGATATTACTTGTATCATTTTTCATTTGTGTAAACTTAAGGCTATAGTGTGTATCACCATGTTGTTCACAACCAAGAAAGTGGTCTATGGGTAGTAGTTGAACCATGCATTCATTTGGTTAGGAACCTAGCTTTCCTAAAATGGAAACTAGTTTTGAATGCCTAGTCTACCATTGTGGGAGTTAGGTCCATTATTGCATGTTGCGTTCATTACAACATTTTTGTACATCTTTTATTTTTATCTTATTTCAAATTTTGCATGTTTGTCTTGCTTCTCTCCCCAATAAAAGTTATCATCTATGTTACCAAGTTCCATAGTAATAGCCAACATACTAGCTCTCAGCCCTACTCAGGTCTAACATAGCCTAGGGTTTGCCAAAGGTTTGACCTAGGCACCCCAGGTATGTAGTGGATCCTTCTATGTTATCGTGTACCCAGGATTTCTTGGGTAGACTCTGGGTGTTCCCATTGGAGGCTCATGCATCATTGTTTATTTTGGTGCATTGATCTAAGATAACTTTATCTATCCATGTTTTGTTAATATTTATTGAACTGACTTGTGTTATTCCATATGTGTAGTTGTGATTTTGGTCATATTTGAAGGTGAAATGTTCTTTTTCGTTTTTCTCTATATTACTTCCTATGAAGAGTAACTTGTCTAATCTTTTCAGGAGATTTCCTTGTTCAAATATACACTTATCTAAAATTAGGGAGACAAATACTTTCTAAGTCGCTAGTGTTTTCATTTTTCTAATCTTTACTTTGCATACCATAGATTAATGCTAATATGCTCCATTTCAAACTCAAAAGTGTAATATGCTTTTGCATCCTTCTAATTTTTTCCTTCCCTCACAAATTGATGAAGGGAGCTTGACCAATCAGAAAGAGAGACAAGAGACCATAATGGATAAATCCTTTCAATGTTGAAAGCATTGATTGAGGGATCAATAGAATATTGCATGTCAAAATTATATGAAGTTTTGAGATATTACATTTATGTCATAATAAAATATGAAAGTTTAAGCCTGCAAGTCATTTAAGTTATATTGAGTTATTATTTCTATAAATACATATGTACATATATGCATATGTATACGATATTGTATTGTGTAAACTAATGAACCTGTACCCATCCCTGTACTAGGACTAAGAAGTTAGGTTATTATTTCACATGTTAAACTCTTCAAATTTGACAAATTCCATTTATAAGGAAGATTTTTTGTCAAGTTCCAAGAAAAGAAATGTCTGCCTCTTAAGTGTGTCAGTGTTACAATCAGCCAAAATGGTGTTTGAAGTATTTTCTTTATAGAAAACCTAGAGAATTTTTAAAGTTACTTATATAAGAAACTTGAGTTGCTAATAATGCCTAGAATATATTTAATAGGAAAGAAGATGGGTTTTTGTATTGGAAGAGTAGTAGCATAGGTTGAGGAGGCTTCTATGAGACCCAATGTAATTAATGACATTGAATTGACAAAGCAAGAAAGAACACTTGCTATAAAAGCAACGGGAGTCATGGAAGATGGAGATGTTATTTTGGGTTCTAGTTTTGAAGTGAATCTTGAATCACAAGTTTATTGAGATTTCATTTTGTAATCTATTTATTTTAGGTCTCTTTTGGTTTCAATATTGACAAGATTCGTATTTATTTTTTCAAAAATATATTTAAGTTATTTGTTATTTTGTGATGCTTGTATTTAAATTTATCTACTTAAGTATTGATAGCCTTGATGTTCAAGTTTATTGGTAGCATGATAAATATCATCCTCGAAAGCCCAAGTACTTCAACCAAGTGTAGACTGGATAAGAATGGAATAAATATAACCAAACACATTATGACCATGATGATCCTCCTCAAAAGATTGTATAGGGTTATAAGTTCAATATATTTTATCTAGATCTTGGTGATAAAATAAGGGCTCCCATATATACAATTGAGAAGGATGGGAGCAATAGTGAAACATGCCTAATAAGATTTCATGTTGGACCTCCATATGAAGACATTATAAGCTTTTACAAGGCATCACATACATGAGATTTTCTTATATTTTTAAGTTTTTCTTTTTCCACTGGCTTTAATGCATAGATATTTTGTTTAATATTTCTTCTTATTGTTACAAGCTTTCCACATTGTGAATAAGGAATGGGAATATTCACATAAGAAAGGATTCAAGTGTACATTTCAATGAGGGATTTTGCATGTCTATTTCTATTTCAAATGGTACAAATATCATTGATAGAGATTGATTACACTAGTATTTAATTGTCTTTTGTTGGAAAATCCCAGATAACTTCTTTTTAGAAAGAGCTTCAAACATGAACCAGAGACTAAATGGAAAGCAAGATGTATTAATCCAATAATTTGTAGCATATTCTCTTGTAATGTATGCTTTAATTGAGGTAAATTAATTGTGCTTAATAATGATTGAGTGCTTCTTGGGATACATTGATTAGATTTATGTGATTTCCTTCATTCTTGAATTGGTGTGTTGGCATTGACAATGAGGATCAATTGGCAGAATTAGTCGTGACACAGAAGGGCTATCTTGGTCTTCGAGCATGTTCACATTGAAGTTGTGATTTGTAAATGTTGATGTCAAATCTACTAATGAAGAAGAAGAATGAGAGGAATCTTTCATTTTAGATTCATCAATTATCTTCCAAAAAGATACTCATTTTTTATTGATTCGTTCATATTCCAAAATGTTCCAACTCCTCCTTGCAGATCTTTACCTCTTTCATATGATAATATTGTTAAAGTGCATGATTTATATAAAACTTAGAAAACCTTACCACTTGGTATCAAGCTCAAATCAAATGTATAAAGCATATTTGTGTAATGATATGGGAAGTCAAGTTTATGGCTCAATAGCTCACCTGGATAGTCAACCTTATGAGTGTAGTTATAATGGTTTCAAATTATAATTAACTTAACAATATTGGGACAATGTTTTGGTATGTAATGTATGACATTACATTCGATTTGATTGTTAAGAAAAAAGATAGTCCAATTTTTGTCCAAAAATTTGTAAACATTAATACTTACATTTGCTATTCTTATTAATGTTATGCTAACTTATACATGCTTTAAAAACTTCATGAATCCAAGGGTTAATCATTTGGTTGAGCTAACTATTCTATTCACATGATTGTTAAAGAAGGATGTGCACTTCAAATGGGGAGGTAAATGCTAGGGAGGAATTTGATTCCATCAAGAAAAAATTGCTAATCCTTCCATGTTGATGTACTCTATGTAAGATAGGTCCTTTATGTTTTCAACATTGCACAATGCTTTAGCAACTTTATTAGCTTAGTATGATGACAAGGGAAAATAAATTTTATTTTATATTAGTCATGTTCATCTTGAGTATAGCTCTCGTAACTCTACCATGGAAAAATAATGTCTTGCTATAGTTAAATCACAACATAGAAGTTGAGGCACCACCTTCAACATACAAAAACTTGAGTCCTCACTAAGAACAATTTACTTATGATTTATTTTCTGAAGCTAATATTTGAGGGAGATTAACAAAGTGGGTGATGTGTCTTTCTGGGTTCAACCTCAAGTTTGAAACATAGAAGTCATTCAAGGGATTACTAGTTAATTAAAGCAACTCCCTTACCTAAAACATTTCCCACATTCAATTTTCTTTTTATTGAGAACTTTCTCACAATCAATCATGACCCTATTTAGGATATTTATTTCAATGGATGAAGGTGTCAAACTAGTTTTAGAGTAGGTGTTATCTCAATCTCACTTAAAAGAAAACTATTTCCTTATTCTTTTTGTCTTAATTTTTATGAATATATATAGGTGTGAGGGAGCTAAGCATTAATAGGATAAGGTTAACTCACATTCCTAGTGCACATGATGTGCTCTAACATCCATGCCTAGTATATTTGGTAAGTTTTGATTTGTAGTACTCATGGTGTATGCAGCAATTGAGATTGTGGTATAGGTGGGCCAGCATGCTACGACCCCAACATATATTTTCTCCCTCTCCATGGTCTAGATGTAGGGAACGAGACACCCTGATAGATGGGAACCCCATCCATCTTGTTGGTCTAATTTTTCACAATGCAGAAACTACGAAAAAATTTAGTGAAAAATCATTTAAATCTTAAAATCTTGCAAAATATGGTTTTGTTCCTTATATTTTGAGAATCCTTAGATTTCCCTAGTTCATAGCCTAGTCTTTATGTCTTTGAAATTCCATTAAATTCTCAAGGTTTGTTTGCAGAGAATTTCTTAGAAACCCTACTACCATGTCTTATTTTACCCTAGTTTTTGAAAAACCCTCAAAATTGTTTTTCATAAAAATGATTTTGAAAATATATCATTTTACCCTAAGGTTGGGCCTACATGAGCGTGGTTTTATTAAAAGCTCATTTAAAACAACTTATTGGCCATATTATTTTATTGAGAAATGCCCAAAGTATTATTATTTCTATGTGATCATCGATCTTGTTTAGATCAATGAATATCACATTCTCGCAATGTTGAGATGCAAGGCTTTTAAACAATGTGGGCATGCGCTTTGGTGACACGTAGCAAGGTGGGGCCAAGAATTGTCAGTGTGTGCTATGGTGTGCCAAGCTATAAAAAAAATTGCTGATATGTACTGCTAGTTATGCAAATAAAGTGTTTTGTTTGTCAGATCAACTAAAGTTTTGTTAGATCATAGATCCTTCAAGGATCGAGGCCTGGCGCACGCCTGCATCAAGAAACTGCTCAGGAAATAAGGAATGCGGGTATGTGCCTTTGTGCTGCATGTCATAGTGGGGCCAAGGATTGAGGAAAAATGCTGAGTCATGCCATGTTGTATGACACATATGCCCAAGTGGAAATTCTTATGATGTGGGTGTGGATTTTTAACAATTAATGCAGTAGTCAGGTGGGTCAGAGCATGAGGGTTGAGAAAAGTTATTTTATTGGTCCAGGTAGATTAAGTAACCATAAAGTGAAAAAAAAAAAATTTACACTGTTGATCTTGTTTTGATCAATGGAGGGTGCTTGCCCACATTGATAACTTGAAAGAAATTTAAGGAATGCGGGAATGTGCCAGCTTGACACGTGGAGAAAATGACGTCAAGTATTCATTCGCTCAAGAGGTGATATGGGACCTACTTGTGTAGGGGTTTTCAAAAGGCACAGACTCATATGGAGACATCCTATTGCATAAGTGGCTAACTGGGCCTTATTCAACTGTAGATTTGTGTAATTGTTGATCTTGTCTTGATCAACAGTTGGCACTTACCCACAATTTTAAGATGCAAGAAATTTAAGGAATGTGAGTAAGCAGTAATGAGACACATGGACCCACTCTTAAGGATATAAAGTTCATTGTTTTTTGAATTAGAACTGCCCAATGTGGTGAAAATTGATGGATGAGATTTGAAATTATGATGCAACTTGAGGTAATAGTTACTAAGAGTTAAATATGGCGTAGAGCTCATTCATGTGATTTCAATGCTCAAATATAATCTATGATCTTGCCATTATTTGAACTATAGAATTGTAGGAAATTAACAGAGCATAAAGTAGTTTCAGAGCCAGGGCACATAAATTTATCCAGCAATCTGAAGAGTTACAGTGGGAATTATATAGTGAAGAGGTGAAAATTTAATGTTGCAAATGAAATTGCAATTAGATTTAGATATATTTTCATCTTATTTGACTTCTCCAGCAATGGAAGGGATGAATTGAATATTTTTGGAGGTGGTTGAAGCAATTGTTTTTTCTGGCAACTGCACAATGATGAATTTTACGGCAAAGAAAATGTGGCATGTTGAGATCAAATTTTTGGAGCCTCAGTATAGATTGTGATGATTTCTTGATATTCCTTCATGAGATATTTGCATATTTTAAGTGGGGATATATTAGATATTTTGGCATCATTTATGGTTTTCAAAGTGCAGGTAGATGAGGAAGTTCAGTCTCAACAATTCTAGATTGAAGACTCTTTTAGTGGGACACATGTCAAATTCAAATTAGAGACCTAGAAAGATTTTCTCTCCTATATATCTTCCTTTTCTATTTATTGTAAGGGTTGCAATTCTTGAAGATTTTAGGTGGATTGTGAGACCAGTTTGGTTCCAATTTCCTAAGTTTTCTCATAGTTGTGATACCAATTTTTCTCAGTATTCTCCTATTATGAACAACATATTGTATCTCTTTTGAAGCATTGTTATATTACAAAGTCATTTCTTTGTGTATTTTCTGAGTTTGATATCTAGATGATGTATTACTTTCAATGAAATTAATACAAGAGCTTCACCTTTCTTAGTTTCATTCTAATTCTCATCTCCTTCTGTTATCTATAATCTTTTGTTTTTGAGAACCATGGTCTTGAATTCAGTTGCAATCCCTTAAGGTTGTATATTAGAATAGATTTTATGTTGGAACAAAGAACCAAGTAAATGCTTGTTTATACAGGTAGGGTTGCAGGTTACACCGGAAGGATTTTTCAATAAGTACAAGAGTTGTTATGAAGATTGATGTATGTTTGCAAGTCAAATAGATAGATCACATGCCTGAATATATGAGTATACTTTAGGTATCCATCTGCATGTTAAGGTTTAGTTGATGACCAATGGATAAAGGACTGGTCAGCTTGAAGGATGCATGTTCTCTATTATTGCATACCCAAGTTATGCTAAGATACAAATCTTAATCGAATATCTTTTCTTTGTGTTTAAGAATTAAAAGAGTTTTCCCTCACTTAGTTTATTAGGTTCATGTGCTTTGTTAAGTAGCTATTTCATCCATGGATGCTTGCATAAACATAGAAGATTAAGAGATTTTATCTATTTTTCTAGATTTAGTTGTATGCCTTTACACTGGTACCATATAAAGAGTCTGAGGTCCACCCACCTAGGTCTAATGGAGCCTAAAAAAGAAGAAGGATTTATCCTTATAGTTGGCCCAAGACTATAGTCAAGTGCATCCACTATAGGAATTTTCTAACCTTAGATGTATTGATCTGGTTTCTTGGTTATTTCCAAAACTGTTAAATCAAGAGCCAACAAAATGGAAACTCTATTGGGGATCTAAGATGGAAAATAAACCTTGTTAAAAGGACAAGAATCTTTGGTTTGAATTGAATATCTCAATCTTGTTTTTCAATATGGTTTTACCCATCTGAGTCACCAGCAAAATGGTGACTCTACTGGGGATATACTCTCTATGTTGTCATAAACTAGTATATCATTTAAGATCTATGTTTACCTTGGGTAGAGTTTGAAGTAAGTGTTTCATGCTGAAGTTTCCCATGGTTTTGGAAAGATATTTTCACTTTGCCTAGATTATCAGTGAAGTGGTTGTGATCTATTTAGAAATTATTCCCATTTTGGTAGAGTGGGTGGTGACTCAAAAGGTTTTAACCAATGTCAAGATTAAGAAATTTGTTGTCTCAAAACCATGGAAAATAAAAGAAATACATGGGCAAATGTGAGGAAAAACCTAGGAATCAAATTGCAAACTGATCTCCCTCCTAGAGGAAGACAAATTTGGGTTGTGAAGGGAAATCAGAAGTAGAAAGGTATCTATTCACAAGAGCAGCTAGTAGGGAAAGATAATGCTCACCATTCTATTATTGAAAAGGTGCTTTTCTCCAAGGGTCCAAGATCTCATCCAATTTTGTCTAATGATGATTTCTATAATACCCCTAAAATGATATGTTAGGAAAAGGTTGTGCAACCACATACATTTGGTCTTGAGGATAGGACTAGTAACAATCTTTTCCAATGTAGTACAAACCCTTTCATGTCAAATTATTCCCCTGAAAAGGTTAGACCTAGACACCTAGAACCTAAAAGTTTTAATGATGAGAAAACATCTAGGTCTGAGTTCACTATCCCTGATCTTGATGAGAATGAAATTTTGAAAGCACAGCTTGCTAAGAAAGAAGCTATAAATAGGAGATTTCAAAAGGAAAGGGAAGAAAAATCATGAAGGCTTATGAAGAAAAGCAAGAATTACTTAGGTGAATCACTGCTATGAAGAGGGAAAATGAGATAGTAGCTAGTGCCTAGCAGCCTGAGATTGTGCAAAAAGTTCAACAGCTTAAGAGACAAGAGCAAAATTTGTTGGAAACTTAGAAAATGAAAGAAGAGGGACCTATAATATAGAAAATTAGGAACTATACTACTCTAGAAGTTGATAACAATAGAGTAAAAAATGTGGAACCTTTTTTTGGGGCTAAGGACAAAGGAAAACAAAAGGAGATTGGTATTAAGATCAATGAGCTAGTAAAGACAATTCAAATCCATGATTCCATGTCACTTTTTGATATTGAATTGGAAAAGAGAAGAAAAGAAAGGGATGCTTTAGCCAAGAGATTGGATATTGCAGAAAGTGAGGCTACTATAGCTGAGATGAACAATAGGATCAAATTCCTAGAAATTACCAAGAAATAGTCGATAGCTATGCCTAAAGATGATGATGGATCTAATGATGCAAATCACAATACTACTAAGGTACCTATTTCTTTCTTGTCTTCATCTTCACTAAAAGTAGATCTTAACAAATCTGTTGGTGATGCTAGCACTAATAATACTATGAATAATACTAAGAAAGACAGTGCTAATCACCCCAAGATTGGTTTACGAAGAAGACATGTTCAATTAGAAGGCTACAGGAAAATATGTTTTGATGGAATCCCTAGTTTTCCAAAACATATCCCAAAAGAAATGAGGAAAAGATTGCCTAAATTTGATGGAAATAATGCTATCTCTTGTGAAGACCATTTAAGGATTTTTCTTGATATGATGAGTGATTATGAGGTTGAAGCTAAAGATGTCATTATGAAGTTGTGTGTGCAGTCATTAACTGAAGATGCTAGAGAGTGGTTCAAGAGACTTCCTAAATTTTCTATTGTTGATTGGAAAGATATTGAGTATTGTTTCAAAGAGAAATATGGTGACAAGAAAAATCATAGCTATATTTTGAGTGAATTTAATAAGATCAAGATGTTGCCTAATGAATCTGTTACTAAATTTAACACTAGATTTCAAAAAAGGATGTACAAGCTAATGAAAGCCATGTGAATTGATGACAAGTTATGTATGATCACTTATCTAAATGCTTTTAATGGTAAAATGGCATACCAACTTAGGGATAAAGAGCCTAGGACCTTAAGAGATGCTTTTAGGATTGCCATTAATATAGAAAATAATTTGAGGATTTCAAGGAGATTAGAAAGCAAAAGAGATGATCCTAGGTTATTTGGGAATAAGGGAAATAGAAAGGAAGAAAATAAAGCCATAGGAGGAAAAAGGCAAGAGCCTAGTGAAATGAGTCAAATTCTAAATGCTATAAAGGGTCTAAACCTTCCTTAGATGAAGAATGAACCCCACTGATAATAGGGCCCCTTATCAATAAAATTTCAATAGATAAAATAAGCTACAAAATTTCCCTTATAACACTACTTGGAAGGATGGTCAGCCTAGTATCCCTCTTCCCAAGAACAACAACAATAAGGTGACCCCTGATCCTTTGTCAAAAAATTTTGTAAATTTGGTTGATGATCCTAAGTTTGTTGCTAAACCTACATGGTGCTTTGCATGTCAATTACCCCATTCTCCTGACTCTTCTGTAGTAGCATTGTCATTCCTAGAAAATCAAGCTATAGTAGAAAATTTTCATGAGCAGCAAGAAAATAATGATGATGTAGGATGCAATATGTTTGAATCAAATTATTCTGACTATGAAGATTATAACAGAGATGTGTATGACCAAAGACAGTTTCAGAATGTCATACAATAGCAAGTAT
Organism: Cupressus sempervirens; assembly: GCA_028749045.1. Classification (NCBI taxonomy): domain Eukaryota; kingdom Viridiplantae; phylum Streptophyta; class Pinopsida; order Cupressales; family Cupressaceae; genus Cupressus; species Cupressus sempervirens. The sequence continues at coordinate 835,521,377 of CM053793.1, forward strand.
TTTCTGATGAGAGTGATCTGGAAGACAATGTGTGTAACATGATAAATGCAAAGGAAGAAGTAACACTAAGAAAACCTTCTAAGGAAGAGATTGATCAAATTACTGCTAATATGGTAGCTCAGAGTCAGACTAGAAACATGGCTCAGAGAGATAAAAAGTAATAAGGTAGCTAGTATCTTCATAAAAGGGGTTGAAGAAGAGAAGGGGGAAATTGTGAAACCTAAAGAATCTCCTGCTATGAAGGTTAAAATTACTAATAGAAGATGGGAACAAAAGAAAGAAGGAAATCCTAAAGATATGGAGTTTTCAAATAATTTCCCCAGAAAAATAGATGAGAAGCTATCAAAGATCATCATAAAACATGATGAGAATCATCATAATGCTCTGAACATTTTGGATAAACAATATGAGAAAAGGAATGTGACTAATAATGATCCTCTTGGTTCTTCCATAGATATGCTTGTTGTTTTGTCCCAGATTACTGTTAAGGTTCCATTGTCTGAATTGCTAAGAATCCCCAAACACCAAAATAAAGTTATAGCATGGTTGGGAAATATTGATGTAAATGTAAGTCGGGATTGTAATGAAAGTCGCAGTCCCAAAGAAAGTAGTGAAGAAGAAGTAAAGAACAATGAAGTTGATGGAGTTGTCTCTCAAATTCCTCAATTTTTTTTAGATAATTCTATAAATCAATGTTTGGGAAATTTTGAACCATTTTTCTTGAACATTTTAGTAAATGGTAGAACATTAAAAAATTGCATGATTGATTTTGGTGCTTCCAACACTGTGATGCCTTGTGAAATAATGAACGAATTATTCTTAAAGGTGGATACTACTCAAGGAAGATGTTGTGCTATGGATAAAAGAGAAGTGATAGTTATATGCACTATAAACTCTTTTCCATATAGATTAATAGCCTACCCTGACAAAGAGCTTACTATGAGTGTATTGGTTGTTGATATTCCACCTCAATATGGCATGTTGTTATCAAGAAAGTGGAGTGCTGCTATGGGTGGGAGTTTACAGTGTGATTTTTCATTTGCTACTTTCGATATTGATGAAAATTTGATAATAGTCAATAGGGAACCTAAGAGTATATACATGATAGAGGAAGATGAAAACATGATAAATTTTGTGGATATAGATATTAATGCATTTAGAGTTGAGGTTTTGACTTTGAGGAAATCTAAGCATAAGTCTTAGTTAGAAGTGGAAGTTGACACAAAAATAGACAAGGGTGATCTATGGACTATGTTTTTTGATGTTACATGTTGCAAAGATGGATCTGGTGCAGGCATTCTGTTGATATCTCCACCAGGGGTAACATACAAATTTTCCTTTACTTTAAGTTTCCCTTGTACTAACAATATAGCAGAATATGAGGCTTTATTGTTAGGTCTTAAATTAGCTCATAAGTATGGGATAAAGTGTTTACATGTTGTAGGAGATTCTGAATTGGTGGTATCCCAAGTAAGAAATGCTTATGTGTCAAAGAATAAAAGATTGAAACAGTATAGAAATGTAGTGTGGGACATGATTGAATGTTTTGATGCATTTGGAATAATTTGGAAGGATAGGAAAAATAATAAAATGGAAAATTTACTAACAAACATAGCAATAAAACCTGATGATATCACATTTGCTGGTGTGTCTAAAATTGAGATTCAAACTAGACCTTCTATCCCTGATAATGTTCAAAATTGGAAAGTGTTTGAAGATGATAAGTATATTCTAAGATTTTTGAATTGTGAGCATATATTGTCAGGACAAGAAATTTATTGTGCAGCCTATGTGGAAAATGTAGATGGAAAAGATACTATTTTTGGGCAAGAAGTTGTGCAATTGAAGACAAATAAAATTTTGAAGGGTCTGGTTGTTTTAGAAACCATTTTTGATAAACAAGATAGGTCACAAATGGACACTAATGTATATAGTGCCAAGGATTTAGAGGAGGTGAATTGAAGAACTTAGGAAATACCTAAAAAAGTATATATTGGTAAGAAATTACCTCCTAAAATTAGGAAAGATTTAATAAACCTGCTAAGGAAATATAGACATGTGTTTGCATGGTCATGTGATGATCTGAAGGCTTGTAGGGAAGATCTTTTTCAACATGAAGTCCCTTTGAAACCAAATGCTAAGCCTTTCAGACAAAAAAAAAGGCTAATAAACCCAACCTTGGCTCCCAAAATGCAAGAAGAATTGATCAAGTTAAGAGATGCTAAGATCATAAAACCTATTAAACATTCTTCTTGGGTATCTAATTTAGTTCCTATTAGGAAGAAAAATGGAGACATAAATTTGTGTGTTGAATTTAGAAATCTAAATATATCTTCCTTAAAAGATAATTATGGATTGCCAAATATGGAAGCGATGTTGCAAAGGGTCACTAGTTCAAAGCTTATGTCAATGATGGATGGGTTTTCAGGTTATAATCAAGTAGTTGTTAAAGAATCAAAATAGTTTAAAACTACTTTCACTACTCCATGGGGTACTTATGTTTATGTCAGAATTCCTTTTGGGCTTACTAATGTTGGAGCTACCTTTCAAAGGTCTATGGATGTGGCTTTTGCTGATATTATTGACAAATTTCTAGCTATGTATCAGGATGACCTTACTGCTTACTCCAAGGATGAAAATGATCATTGCATGCACCTAGAAAAGGTATCTATCAAAGCCCTTAAATATGGAATATCTTTAAATCCAAGGAAATTTAACTTTGGTATCATTGAAGGAAAATTTTTAGGACATCTAGTTGGCAAGCATGGAGTAAGGATTGACCCTAAAAGGGTAGAAGCAATAGATAAGATTCAGAACCCTAAGAGTGTTAAAGGCATTTAGTCATTCTTTGGATAGATAAATTTTCTTAGGAGATTTGTGACAAATTTTGCAGAGATTAGTAGGCCTATATCAAGAATGCTAAAGAAGGGATCTAAGATAAAATGGGATGGTGAACCTAGTATTGCATTTCAAAAAATAAAGCAAGCTATTAGAGATGTCCCTATTCTCAGAGCTCCAGATTCTGACAAACCAATGCATATATTTTCTTTTGCCTCCTTTCACATTGTTGCTGCAGTACTATTACAAAAAAATGAGTAGGGTTATGAGCAACCTATTGCATTCTTTAGCAAGTCTTTGTAGGCAATAGAGCTTAAGTATGACATCAATTAAAAATAGGCATATGCACTGGTGAAAGGGGTGAAAGCTTTTAGATGTTACTTAATGGGAGCTACTATCATTGCTTTTGTTCCTAATGCTGCTGTGAAGGACATCTTTTCACAACAAGAGGTATCTGGTAGGAGATGTAGATGGATTAATAGGATACAAGATTTTAACATTGATATTCAAATTACTAAATTGGTTAGGGGTCAAGGTTTGGCTAAATTGATGACAGAAGCTAATCTAGAGGAAAATCAAATTAATCAACTTGATGATAGTTGCAAAGACAATCCTTGTGATATGGATATCTTTGACTGGTACAAAGACATAATTTATTATTTACAAAACATAAAATCTCCACCATGGCTAACAGATAACCAGAAAAGATCCCTCAAGTTGCAAGCTATGAGGTATATTATAGTGCAGGGTCAATTACGGTGGAGAAGTATGGAAGGGGTACTTTTGAAGTGTGTAGATGAAAATGAATCTAAAAGGATCCTAAAAGAAATGCATGAAGGTGTATGTGGTGGTCACTATATGGAAAAAACTACTACCATAAAATCTTGAGAGCTAGTTTTTGGTGGCCTACACTCTTCAAAGATACTCATGAGTTTGTAAAAGTTTGTGATGTTTGTCAAAGGTTCAGTGGAAAGTTAAAATTCTCTGGGAATTTTCCATTAAGACTAGTTGAAGTCCAGACACCTTTTCAACAATGGGGAATTGATTTTATAGGTGAGATCACAAATAAGTCCAGTGGTGGTCATTCATGGATCTTAGTAGCCACTGATTATTTCACCAAGTAGGTTGAGGCAATCCCTACTAAGAATGCAACAAGTAAGGTGGTGATTAATTTTATTTTAAATAATATTGTGACCAAATTTGGATGCCCACAAAAGATTGTAACTAATAATGCTATGTGTTTCAAATCAGAGGAATCTAAAAAAAAATTGCAAGAAGTATGGCATTATAGAGTACACATCATCACCTTATCATCCTCAAGGAAATGGTCAGGAAGAATCAAGCAATAAGAGTATACTAAAGGTTATCAAAAGAATTCTAGGGGAAAACAAGAAGGTGTGGGATTCAAAGTTGCCATTAGCTCTGTGGGCTGATAGGGTTACTATGAAAAAGGCCATTAGTTGTGCCCCATTTGATCTGGTTTATGGTATGTAGGCCAAACTTCCACAAAATAACCTAAAGGAGATGTATAAACTTGTTCAACTATATGAAGATGACATCATTGATGAAATGCAACTAAGAATGGATGATATTTTGCAATTAGAAGAGGCAGGGAGAGAGTCTTCTATTAAAAATTCCAAGTTACAATCACAAATGAAGCATTTATATGACAAAAGAGCCTATGATAGGAAATTTGAAATAGGTGACATGGTACTGATGTCAATAATTTTAATAATATAAACTACTTGAGATGAATTTATTAACCAACCATTCACACATTAAGTCTTTCAATACAAGAGAAAGAGGGGTTTCCAACTATAACTCTCAATATAACCTAAGTTAGATTAGAAAAACCCAATTAGGATGAAGGGATACCAATAGTGAACCCAATAAATATTAATTAAGTAAGAAAGGAATTCTTCTTTTATAGAATTTTAATTAACTTTGTAGATGTGAATTTGAACTAATTAATTTAAAGACACAAGTAGGATCGATCTAGGCACTAAATGTATGTAATCTACCCAATTAAATATTAAATAAGTTTATGCTAAGAGACAAAATAAAGGATGAATAATTTTCCTTAAAATGTGTAAGAGAATATAACCTTTTACTCTAAAAATCATGGATCTAAAACTGTGACTGTAATTCTAACTACAAATATGTGATCAGGAACAAAAAACTCATAAAACCCTATTTTTCCTAGATCTCTACAAACACATCAACCTAGAGTAAAATAAGGATTTCATTTATACAATAATTTCATATTATAAATAATTTCATATTATAAAAGATGCATAGTACACCAAGTAATATGGAGTAAAATGAATATATTATGAATACATAGTTTAAAATTACCTAAAAGGTCCTATAATGATGTAATATGAGTCATTAGAACCCTTAACATTGATAAATTGTATAAATAATGTCATATTGTAAATCATGAAAATATAAAGGTTTATAGGGTTTATTAAGGTATCAAGTTCATATTATAACCTTTGAATAATGTTTTGAATGATAAAAGGGAAGAAATATATAAAACTAACAACTTTTGTCAACATGACAACTTATTTGTAATTGCAAAATAATTAAAAACTAATAATAGCCAGTTGTAGGAAGTTGTAGATGGGTAATTTTGGGATTTGGAGGGTCTTTGTAATATATTGAGTCTATTTGAACATATATCAGTTGATTAAAAAGGTGAGAGTAGTGAATGGTCAATGTAAGGAAGTATTGAATCAATAAAAGCATGATTTTCTATATTTTACCCTGTAGCAGTCAATTTATTTTTATTTTTGGTGAACTAAATAGTAATATTTTGAGGAACCATTATTTATAGGAGAGATTATATTTTTAAGATCCATTTGGATTTAAAATCATTCCATTTGGTGGATTGTGCGTAAGTTGGCTGGTAAAACCCTTGCTAGGGTAACCAAAGAGTTAGTAAACTATAGTTTTCTATTTCTCAACATGGAATAAAAGCCTCCACATGTGTAGGGATGTGTAAAGGAGTGTTTATAACTTTTATGTGTCATTTTAGGAGGATTTTTCAAGAGTTTTACACATGATCTAATAAGGAAAGTGTTGTGATAGGAAAAGAGAGAGTTTTTGGTCACAAAAAATTAGGTGTTGTTACGAAGGTCATATCTCACAAACCCACAAAAGAATTTATCTCATCTTTTGGTATGTTTTTGGGGGCCAAAGTTCACAAACTATCAATGGTTGGATTGAGTAAATAATGTATGGTTAAAATTTTATAGACCTATATGTACATGTCTATAGAAGAGGGCAACGAGCAGGTACAATTTGGTTCATTTAGTTTCCAAAGTTGTGTTTAAGGATGAAAGGATTATGGTATGTTTGGAAAAGTTAAAGATAGGTTTAATATAGTCTTAGGAGGAAGTTAAGGGTTTCTCAAAACATCAATTATGGAGGTACACTAATTTAAAGGGTTTGAAGTGACTACCTCAAGGCATGGTGTATGGTTGCTATGTACACAAAGTACAAGATAGTAAGAGTCCTTATTATTTGTGAATCCAAAGACGGAATGCGGGTGAGTTTTTTTCTTTTTTTAATTAATGTTTTCCATTGAGAGAATGATAGGGGAACCAATTTCAAGATGTGATCCAAGGTTGAATAATGATGACAATGTTTTGAAGCGACATTATTAGGATAGTCACAAAGTCTTTGAAGAATGAGTAAAACATGATCAAGGGAGTATATGGAAGGAATTTATGGTTAGTATGGTTAAGTAAAGGTGTGGATCCTAGTGGTTATATTTTTTTCAATGAACATTAGTAGGTGTATTGTTTGGGTTAGGTCTAAGGAAGTTGATACATTTGTGAGGGTGATTGGGATAGTTTCCAAGAGGATTGGTTGAATACCACTAGCCTCTACATCAGTTTCTCCATCAAGAATTTGTTTACACCATACTTCTAGATTTTATTTATCTCGGGCACTACATTGGTCCATTTTGTTTCTTTATTTTCCTATACCAATGTATGTGATAGTAGCTCCCCTGTAACAAAGACTAAATCATCATAAACTATTTTAGAGTTTTCAATATAGTTCTTGCCTTGTTAGATTATGCCTTCCAACCATTCTTTGAACACTCATATAATCATTTTTCTTCTATCAACCTTGTCTAGGAATTTCTAACTCAATATAGACCTGGGATCAAATGACTAAGGCTCATGGGAAATAAGCTATAGATTTGGGTCACATATAACATTGATGTGTATAGCCATCACCTTCAACATTTTATTTAGCTTTTTTTTGTCCCTTTTCATCTTTCTAGAAGTGGCTTAGAGCTCTTTCTATAGACACTTTGAAGTGGTGATTGTTTGCATCCCTGTTAGCCACTTTAAGGTCCACCTTTTCTACTTTAAAATTTTGAACAATCAATTTTTAAAGTTCTCCATCTATTAAAGACCTAGCCACTTTTGTAACCTGGATTCCTATTTGGTAATCCACTAACATCCTTGATGTAGCCTTAAGTTTTATAGGCTTTAGAGTTGTTCTTGGATATTTACTTATGATACTATCCAAAGGCAACACAATGGGAATATATTTTCTCCCTTTTTCTCATGGAAACCTCTAACCATTTGGGAGGTTTATTAGGGGTATCTATGGAAAGGGAAGGTCAGCTAGGTGCGGTATTGACTATACTCAATGCACTTGTAAAATTAGTGGAATCATCTAAATAAATAGTAACACCAAGCTAGTAGATCATATCCAGTTTAAGAAAATCTACCTCCTCATCAACCATATTCTTCTTAGATCCTTATCTTAATTCTAAATTGGTCTCTTTTTCTCAATTTATTTTTCTTTTCCTTTATGCCTTGACCTCAATCTAGTTGCTTTAGAAAGATAAGTGATTTGTGGGGTTTGTTTGGATTCTTATTAGGAGTAGTTTTCCTACCCCTAGTTTTTGGCTTACCTACATCATAGATTTGGACACCTCTTGTTAGAAAAATTAACATGTAATTTTTTTCTTTGGAAACCTTAAGAGATCTCAGTTTATGGTGTTAGACCTTGCTGGATCTCTTTTCATTAATTCATTTATGTTATCTTCTTATAATTGGGAATGTATTAAGCTCCAAATTATCCTTCTCTAGCCTTATCCAATCAACTTTTGGTATAGTAATGGCTTATCTTTTTCATAAATTGGATCTATCATTTTTTTTTTTGTACTAATACTTAATTTATTGAATATATTAAGTTACACATTTCTTTCATGAACTATCCATTGCATAGAAAAATGGCCATGTCTATTAGATGCCACTTCAACCATATTGAAGTCCAAACACAAAATGTATTGAATTAGAAAAGTTTGTTTATAATCCATCTTCGAAGTAGCATCCTTTTGTAGGAAAACAAAAGGGGAAATCATGCACACATGACGAACCATCAAACTCAAAAGCATGTACAATGAATCATAATCCTCACACAAAAGAAATTGAGACAAAAGGTAAGAAAACAAGCAAACTTCCTCAATTTGATAATGGCACCCTTTCTTGATTCTCCAAAAAAATGGATGTAGCTCCCACATTGACAAAATGAAATCAAGATAATGACATGATAGTGAGAATATTTGAAATATGATGGTTAGTTTTGGATTGAAGATCTAATCTCAATTTATAGGAATTGGAGACCAAAATGCAGATTTGGAAACTTCAATGTGCAAATAAAAGATTTTCATAATTATTAAAAATTAAATACACAACTTGAAATACATAAATCAAGGACAAAGTGTAAGGGAAATTGGTATGAAATTGACAGGAAAATTAGAGGCCAAAATAGTGGAGAAATGAATGGGAAAGATGTAAGAAATCATGAAGCATGATTATAGGGATTGGAAGCACAATTAGGGGAAGGTAATTTTGAATTTTAAAATTTATTAGTTCCCACAAAAATAGGAATTAATAAATTGAATATTTCTTATAAGCCTTGTGCTTATTCAAGCAGCAACATGAGACTTACAAGCTTATTCAAGATCCTTATGAGAAATTGCACTAGAAACAACAATTGGAAGACTGTGAGTGACAAATTAGAATCCACCTTTTTGCAATGAGACAAATACAGCCAATGGAAGACCAAGAGTCACAGCTTAGAATTCCATAATGATATCTCTCCTTGGATTTGAACCAGGAACTCTATAATCAGAGCTCATTACTTCAACCAACTAAGCTAGACCACTCAGACAGGAAAATAGGAATTTAGAAAATTTCAACATAGAAAGTTACCCAATTAATTAATATAAATAATCAATTATGAAGACATAGGAAGAGGGTGAATAAATCAATCCAATTTATTTATTCAATCGGGACTTAAGGATAAAGTGTGGGTTATTTATTCCTAGAGAACAAATGAATTGATCATTGACTAAAATGAATGTGCTAATGTGAAATAAGACTGACTTTCATGAGGGTTTGGATTGATTTTCATGATTTTGAAAAGGATTTGTAATTGAGGGAATTGACAATTATTAAAGTTGATTTGAAATGGTTTGATAGGTTGAGAGTGATGTTGAAATGATGAGGGTTGACTAGAAATCATTTTGAAAGGCTTGACATGATTTAAATTTAGTTTTGGAAATTTTGATAATGATTTTGAACACAATAAAATTTGCCAAAATGATCAAGATTATGATGTAAAATAAGAGAAATGAACTCACATGGAATCAAAAAATGATACCATACCATCTCAACATTACTCATGATTCTTAGTGAAAAAGATACTATTCAATCACATCGATCACGTTACTTGACACATCTCAAAAAAAAATTCAAAATCAATCTTTAATGGAAAAATAATATCAAATAAAATAAATTTATTTAAATTCTTGCATGATTAATTTACCACTCGAATCTATTAGGGTCCTTAAATTCAATGAAATGTAATTAATGAAATAAAAAGTTTAGAAACTTCACAAAAAAATGAAATGAAAGGAAAGGAAAGGTTTTTTTAGAGTCCACCGTATCAAGAGAATTTTGAATGGGTCTGAAGATGTCTTATAGTAATTTGAGGCTATCCTGCTACTTGTAAGAGATAGTTATCTAAATAATATATAACTACCCTTACTCCTTGAGACACCCACCCAAGTAATTTGAGATTTCCCTATTATTTGAAAGATAAATCTAAACAAATTACAATTTGAACATACATACCTTATAAAGGATGATTCAATTCAAATTCCCTAAGTATTTTTTAAGAACAAATCCTAGCAAATATATGGCACATGGATTCAAATATAAAGCACAAAGAAACAAGAATACATTTTAATCTCGAATAAACACAATAATAAATGCAAGTGGGACCAATATATAAATCTTAATAGTTAAATTCCAAATAATTTATGATTCCTGAGAGATACAAGCAAGAAAAACTTCTATATTTTCTTCTCATTTATCCTTTGGCTTTTTTAGTATGATTTTTTTGTCTTTTTCATATACTTATCTTTAAGTGGCCCTAGTAACTTCCTTAAACTATCTCAAACAAAAATAACAAATACTACAATACTTCTGTGAGAAAAAAAAAAAGACAAAATTAGATTGAAATGAGGAACATGAATTATGAGATCCCAAAGAAATTAGCAAAAAGATGGAAAAATAATCATTGATCCCTAAAGAAAAGTTGTCTATTAGTGTCAAACACTTGGTCATTCACAAGGCGAGATTGGTTAGTCATCACTACAACCAAGCCATCCTATTCAACTCCGGCCATGTATGAAAGATGTGTACATACTTTAGTTAAGTGTTGAGTAGTAGTCACTGCCAAACAAGCCAGAGGTCATACGAGTACTCCAGTGATTGCCAAGTTTTTTAAGTAAGAAATAGCAGCTAAGTGATATAGAGGTTGAGAAAATTAGTGTTTTTTGTGTATGGTTAAGGTTGAGGGACAATGTGAAGAATTAGTTTGAGCCAAGCACTAGTAAGGTCTATGTGTCAAGTAAGACAATTTCACATATTTGTTTGGAATGAAATAGAATCCTATGTAAACTATTTTAGTTGAGTTGGAAGTCTATTTTACAAATTGATGATCTATTGAAGGATTTGATTATGGATCTAATAGAGAATCATTAATCCCTATGTAAGGCAATCCACCAATCACAGAATTGAGAGGACTAAGTGGAAAAAGGAATGAGTCTAGATTATTGATTAGGATTTATAAGATTCACCAAAAAAACTATTTAAGAAGGGTTTATGACCTAGTTTGTGTGTGTGGAGCATATGTGATTAAGAGTTTGGATGCATGCATAATTGAAGGTGAATCAGGCAAAGTAACTAAGTAGTTTAGTGAACAATTTTGAGTAGGGTTATTGAAGATTATCATAGAGAGGTGATATTGCATTAGATAGAGGAGATTTGGCATCAACATTGAAGTGTCAGTCAAAGGATTAGATATCGATACATTCTAACAAGTATTTTATGGTTTAAATGTCTTAACAGAGTGCTTTAATAGGCTTTTGTAAATTTACTAACATACTACACACTTAGGTGTGATGTAAAATCCTTTAATCAAGGTAGACCTAATAGTCTTGTAAGCCTTTAACAAAGAAGACCCCTCACATGGTAGATCATAAAAAGTGATCAACATTATAGCCTTAATAGACACACTTTATTGCTACAATAGTGAAGATTTTGTGGGTACCATCCCCACGACAGTTTTACCTTCACCTCAAAGGGTTTCTGTGTTTCCAAATCTTTATGTTAAGTGTTTTATGTGTTTTTTATTTCTATTCATGCAATTAGATATTAGATATGATGTTATTTTGAAGTACATGATTGCATCGATATAATTTTAAGGTTTAATGAGGGTTTATGTGAAGACATAAAATATGGTTCATGTTTGAAATGTTAAAGTTTTATAGATCCTTATTCCCCCACCCTCTCAGCATGTTACTTTCCCTATTAGATTTCAAACATTTGGTATCAAAGTTGTGTACTATTGGAAAAAGTCTAACCATTTGGGAGTAAAAGATTTTGAAGATGAAATACTTAAAATTGAGAAAGATCATTGAAAACCATATGCTTGATGTTCAACTTTCATTTGAGCAAGTCAAGACTACAAATGAGACATTGAGGAATTCCTTGAAGAGAAGGAAAGAGATGGAAATTAAACAAAATAACACCCAATACAAAGAAGAAACTATTGAAGAATTTTTGATGAAGGAAGATCTAGTGAATTTGATACAAAAATAGCAGGTCTATTAGAAAAGAACAAGAATCTGAATGAAGAAGTCACGACATGGAAAAGAGAAAATGAAATACATTCAGTAAGGTTTAGTGAAGTCATGGAATAAAAGAAGAGAGTTGAGGATAATAAACCAATGGCTGATGAGGACAAGAGAAAAATAGCTACAAGATTGGATGAAAAGATCACTAAGGTACACAATCTAGTGCATAATCAATTTGACATGGTCAATCAATTATTGGGTGCTAATCACAAGATTGCTAGAAATGTGGAAGAGATTCCAAATCTCATATCTCAAAATGATAGACTAGAGAATGAGTTGATAGCTAAAAAGGAATTCATTAAAAGGTTAAACAAACCAAAAGAGGCTATGAGATTACTCAATGAGTAGATGAATGTACCAAGGAGACCTTGTAACACTTTTAGACTAGGCTATGATGAATTCCTATCAGGTGTAGAGCAAGGAGAGTCATCAAAAAAAGGAGAAAAAATGAATGTGACTATAAAACCAAAGAACAAGAAGCGTACATGCTATCACCATGGAAAGCCAGGCCATACAACAAACATTTGTAGGAGCAAAATTGGTAAGTCAAACCCCAAACCCAAATTCAACGGTTATTATTTTAATTTCAAAAAACAAGGTCATCAAATAGATGAATGTAGATCAAAGGCTAATAAGACATCAATTACCATTATATTTGAAAGTTAATGTTACACATGTCATAATTATGGTCATAAGGCACAAGATTATAGATCTAAAGAAAAGAACAACTACACACCTAAAGGTCAAGGAAAAGCATCTAAGAAAGGTAATACCATAAATTAGGATTACCATGCTTGGGTGAGTTTTCAACATTGTGGAAAGTATGGACACATTGTAGTAAAATGTGCTAGGATACATCTCAAAAGAAGATCAGCAAACTAGAATCTTTTTTTACTAGTATGCTTCAATTATCAGAAGGTCAGTCAACTAAGAAAAGACTGCATAAGCTGAGCATAAACACCTAATGTTGAAGAGAACAATGGAAAGGAAAAGGTCAATGTTGAAGAAGTAAAAAGTAAAATGAATCAGACATGGAAAAAGAAAATTGAAGTAGAGCACATTTCAAATAGTAAATTTGTGATCACCCAATCTTATGGATCAGGTGATTGCCCCAGCTCAAACTAAATAAAGAGGTATGTATGGAACTGTGTTCCAATTGTTGAATCTTATATTAGTTCCTAGATTAAATGCACTAGAGTCCAAATCTACATGATAATGGATGCATAAGGAGAAACTTGAAGTTTGAATTTGAGTAATGTATGTTAGTACCAAGTTGAGTTGTTAGTATTGATCGAGTGTTAGTAATGAAGTTCTAAAAGTGTGAAGCGGTTGAGTTACATTAGTAGTTATGAACCAGCTAAGGTGTTGACCAATTTTATGGAATGAGGTAATGTAATAACCAAGCTATCATGTTGTTAGTGAACAGATTGTCCATTGAGGAAATACATGTAAATCTAACCTTGAATGCCCATGTGAGAGGACAAACCAACACCAACAGTTGGATAGGTTATCACGGGGTTGATAACCTTCCTCTGAATTTTACCAGGTATGGCTCCCCATATGAAATGTTCAATGAATCAAATGTGAATGCTTTTACCAGAAAGCATAAAAGGATAACAAACATCTACCTATAAATACAGTGTAGATGCAGTAAAACCTACACAACTACAAGAAATTAAATGGTAAATGACACAAAGTCCATTCACCCTGACATGCTACAAAAGACGGAGTCAAGAAACACATTATCCATCTTCTTGAGAAAGTGCATAAATGAAGATATGGAGATATAATAGCATATGTCAAAGAAAACTAAAGTGACACAAAGATCACAATTAGTGGAAAGTAGATTGCTCAAACTCAAAGTTTTGACAAACAATTAACTCTCAAGTCTCCCTCCTCTGAAAGCATAAAGATGCACTTGCTATCACAATCACCATTAATAAAATCCAAAGTTTTTCTCTGCATTTCAAACAAACACAACTCTCTTATTTTCTAACATGCACAGCTCAGAAAGCAAGAAAGGAAAACTCTGGCTCTGCTCCTCATGGCCTTCACAAGAAAATGGGCTAATGCTGGAAATAATCTGGAAAAATTTCTCTCTCTGCTATAGCACCCAGTCTGCAGTCCTAGAGAGAAAAAGATGGAACCCCCGCTTCACATTTACTAGAACATATTTATCTTTTCTGATGTTTGTGACTGTTCAATTTTCGCAACTGATTCTTGAAAAACTTTTGATTTCCTTCTTCCTTTGCAATATCTCCACTAATTCTTATTTGAATATTAACTCTTAATGACATATGTCATTAAAGTTATAATATAATACATAATCTTTCACATTCTGTCTTGAAAAGATTATACGAGAGATATGTTTATAACCCAGAATTTTTTATATATCCTGATAATTATAATGTTTAATAAAACATTATAATTTTATTTGTTCCTTTCCAAACTTTAATTTTAGACACCTGTCATATATCTGCATTATGTGAGAGAGTTTACATATGCCATAATGTTTAATAAAACATTATAATTTTATTTGTTCCTTTCCAAACTTTAATTTTAGACACCTGTCATATATTTGCATTATGTGAGAGAGTTTACATATGCCACCTGTCATTTGAATGATCTAATTTTAAATAAGATATTCATGATACTGGGCGGATTGGAAATGATTCTGATAGTAAAAATAAGCCTGATTACGGGGGGCATAACTAATTATTCCACCATTGGATCTTTGCCAAATTTTGGATATGTTATCCAAATCCTAGTTCTCCACATCCTCACCAAGGCGATTTTGAAAATAATGCCCAAGTCAAAAGTTATAGATCTCTGTTTGGGGGTCTATATGACTGTCAGAAAATTCGACTTGCTGAATTGAAATTCCCTACTGATCATTGGACATCATTTTGAACATGTCTCCCTGCTGTGATTTTATCAATGTTTCTGTGCCAAAGGATGTCTAATGTGAATGTGCAAGCATGGGTATTCCTATCTTTAGTTTCATTTGAACTATTGCTATGTGACTGCAGACAGACCTGTGGCCTTCCAAACTTATTATAATGCTATCGCCTGCAAAAAGCTGATAGGTTGCACATCTAACATATTGGATTCTCCATTGATGGTTTTCCCTAGGCGGTGCTTTCTCCTCCATTGGTTGTCGGGCTACCTTCAGGATGATAGGATGGGTCTTCACTTTGATCTACAGCTTGAGAATCTTCAACAAACAACAAATCCATAGCTTACACATTAGGCATCAACTTCCTCCATATTCAGTTTCTCCCTACTTTTCACTCGACTGCTCTATTTCTACTATCAGCTTTCTCCATGCATGATCTTTTGTATTGTGCTTCTAAACTACATATCCAAAGCTGAGCTAAATCCAATGGTGCAATTGGAAGTTATGCCTATCGCACTGAGACTAATTTTCTAGAATAGCAAGCATCCGATTTCAACAAATCTTGAGATATATATTTTTTCTAATTCAAATACAACCCATCTTTATTCCATTTATGACTATGGCTCGCATCTTTTGTTGGTCATGTTTTATAGATCATTTTTTCCCCAAGCCCATGGGGAAGCCATAGATAAAATAATTCACATGCACCTCTTCTTTATCGTTGTACCATGACAGATGGATGCATTTTCTCTACGCCCTCCATGCATACAATTGTAGCATGATCATGGCAGCCACTTGAGGGACCAAGAATTGACAACCATATTGTGGGCTCAATAAAATGTGTTCTTCAAAAATTGGTTCCTGCGGCACCCTGAAAGTCATATGTTTCATTAGCGTTATCCCTTGGGAGTGAATGCAGCCTTCCTTAGGATTAGATGTGACTGAATTTTGGTTAGTTCCAGTGTTGTGCATACAGATTTGCAACTTAGATGAAATTAAGTATCTTGATAAATGGATAGCCACCATGACATCAGCATTCCATTGAACTATTCAACATCACCCATTGGTTTGATAGATAATCTGGCTAGCATTTAGCACATTCTTCCTATGTATTCATATTCAGACCTCATGATTTTCCATGTATCTCTGAATACTTTGAATTGATATGCCCAAAAGAAAAAAGATCTTGATAATTTTGATGAAGTTTTCTTGTGAAGACCAAATCTATGTTCTTCATACTCTTGTACTGAATCACCAAACCTCAGCCACTGAATTGCATAGGTGACCATCACAGGATAACCATGAACTTGCAAAACAATCTGCTTTAAACTACTGAACCACTTCAAACTTCTAAATTAAGGAACCTTGAATCATGGACTAGGGCCGAGCTTTGAACTTTTCTGAATTAACGAATCTACATTTTGAACCCAGAGTCTGAACTTCATTTATATTGAACCTACAGGATGGGTTATTTGAACCATTAAACCATTCTAAACTATGTTGAACTACTTTGAACTTCAGTTCAAAGTGGTTTGAAGAGGTTCAACATCTGAAACTGAATTTGGAAACTGTGAAACTTCTTGTGAAGTCCTCTGAACTTGGATTAAATGATCCTTATACCTTTGCTCTGAATCATTGAACTTGACAACCTTAAGCCTGATATGAGTCTGCATGTTGAACCAACAAACCAACTTGGACCTCTGAACCATCGAACTACTTTGAACTACTTTGAACTTCAGTTCGAAGTGGTTCAACAACTCTAAACTTGAAGTTTTGAAATTGTAACCATATCGGGTACTAACACATGTGTTGGCTAAGAAAACTTTATCTCACCTACAAAGTGTATAGAGTATTAATAAGGCCCTAAATTTTTAATTTCTAAACTATATAGTTAATTTTGCAAATAATTGTACGCACCTTGCATTTGAGTTTTCATAGAGCAAAAAGAATTAAAGAATTTCCTGAGTATTTTGAGTGAGTTTGAGTTGGATTCAAGTGCATCTCTTTGGCTACAAGAGTGATTTGCGGATAGATTATTGAGGCTAAGCTATGCAAAAGACTTCGTTCATACCCTAAATTGAGAAAAATGGCATCAAGCATGTCTACATGTGAGAAGAAGATGGAACTACAAGTAAGTAATAATCAATTGGTTAGAAATGATGTATGCCCTCCTCCAAAATTCAAAGCATACCCTAAAATCGTAATGAATGGTGATTCTTTAGGTTCCCTATCATCTATTCCACTCAAATTTATCATGATTCATGATGTGAGATCATGCTACATGTGAAAGATAGGAGAGCTTGGATATTTTGAGTTAAGGGTTGCATATGACAAGCTATGTGAAGATGGTCAATTGAAGGAAGAACACTAAATTATTTTCGAGAAAGGGTTGACTCATGCCCTAACTTTTCCAAGGAATTTCAAGATTGAATAGATCAATGTTGTCTTGAGTTGTGTTCATAACATGAACCTATGGCTAGAGAATACACCATTCAAGATCACCAAGTAGATAATTCACTATGTCACTAGATACCCTATTATGGACAGAGTTAAGAGTATTCAATCTTAAGGAAGAGAATAAATTGAAGCCAACACTTTGGCTAAATCGACTAAGCAAGGGATGTCTATCTCCACCATTAAAGATCCTAAGATAGATGTTATAGTGGAGGTAATGGATCACAAATTTGTTAGAATATTTAGAATAACCGAGAGGGGGTTGAATCAGTTATCCAAGGTCTAGATGTACCAATCAAACAATTAAACACTTCAACTAATCCATATCTAAGCATCCAATAGCTTGGCCTCTATAGTAAATAATCAATAATATAAACTTGTAGTCCACTATCCTAATACTTATCAAACTTGCTAAATGTAAAACATTAATAGTAAAACATCTCAAATGACATCAACACAAGTTGACAGTAGGATTTAATGTGGAAACCTAGTTTGGAAAAAACCACCAATAACATGTCACCAATTTTTCACTCTTCTAAAGTGAGATTTTTTAGGAGCCAACCCTATTAAAGGTTACAAAATACATTGTTAAATGTGACGTTAAAGGATTTAATCATCCTATTATGAGTGGCCTTGTTAGATGACTTTAGAACATTTCATTAGAATGCCACCTTAATTAAAGGATTTATATATGATTATTAGGTCAACCTTGATTAAAGGATCTCAATACTAATATAATGGTTAGAAAGTAACAATAGGTTTGATTTGACAAATACAACTAACTTTTCAAATATAGATCACAGTTTGGTTCACATGTTGATCCACTAATTGGCCTTCATTTTCATCTTTGTCCTTGATCTACTTGGCACTACTTCAAGAAATCACACTTTGACTCTTCACAACTCTTCTCAGCCTCCATCATAAGTTTTCCAATAAATAGCATCAACAACTACTCCAACCTTGATTAGTTCTTCACTTCTGTTAACCTCAACTCTCTTTCAAGTTAGTCCTTACACCTCCTTGAATCAGTAATTATGATCTTTTTCCACTTAAACACCATTGTAGATATTAGGGTTTGGTCAACTTCATTGAATCCTTCCATCATTTTGTCTCCTCTTTTTTTCTTCTAGAAACTTCTACAAACTTTGCTTTGAATTCTTGCATAGGAATGCTCAAACACAGTTTCCCTTGAATTGAATGCTCCAGATCATCCATCCTTATCTTCCACAAAATTTATATATTCAATAAATCAATGGTGTTAGCTATAAATCATGATTTCCTCTTAATTTATCAAATGGTGTCCCTCGGCCAAAACTACGCTACTCAATCACTACTAACCTTTCTATTCGGCACATATATTGACACTCAATCAATATTGATGCTTAGTCACCACTAAATTTTCTCAGCTTATACTAGCACTCAATTGGCATTAGCGTCACTTGGTATAAACTTCAAGTTTCTTAGTCTTTTACTCTAAATTTCAATCAAGCCTACATATTTGGTCAATCTTTGATCACTTCTTCAAGGCTTCAGTATAATTTTTTTCTTCACTTATAGCATGATTTAAAAAATCACTTTATCTTGTCAAAGTTTGACTAATCAAGTCCCATTGTAATTCCTCTCATAACTTGACCTTTCCTCTAGGTTATTTTGTTATGACCAACTTCTCAAATCCTCTTCATCAATCATCTTGATATGACACCCAAATTAGATAGGAAACTATCTTACCAATTAGGTTTGACGTCAATGATAACATAACAATTGTATCAATTCTAGTTTCCAATAATCTCCCTCTTTGGCATTGATGGAAACATCTCTAGTCACCATACAATCCAAAACATGTACTACTTCAATAAATCTCCCACTTTGTTTAGTATCAGATCTTTCATTAATATCCTTAGTTTCATTCTAATTCTCATCTTTGTGTCCAACAATCTCTTTCTTTCAGTTTCATTTTGATTCTCATCCACACAACTCACATGAGTTTTTTAGATCATGAAATCAATCATATTATTTTGTATTAATGGCAATACCTTGCAAAGATTCTCCCTCTTTGAAACATCTCCTTACTGAATAATATTACTCCAAAGTAACTATCATATTCTCCCTCTTTGACAATAGTGTCAAAGACACTACATCTGTCTCATACATCTTTATCATGTTGATATCTTCATGTCAGTGTAGAATCCACCTCTTTCATTTGGTCTATGACTATTATAACATTATGTTCTCCTTCCTTCACTACTTTAGGTAACCCCTAAAGTATGACCTTCTATATCAACATGTAAGATATTATGATCAACATATTTGATGCAAAGCTCCATCTTAAATTAAGTAGCCTTGTCTAAGGAATCACCCCTAATTTACCTCTTAGATACTCATGTGCATCCTTAGGTAATGCCTTAGTAAAAATATTAGTGATTTTCTCATTAGTATTCACATACTCCAATGTTACTTGTTTGTCTTAAACTAGCTCTCTCAAGTAATGATACTTGATAGCAATATGTTTGGTCTTTGTGTGCATTATAGGATTCTTTAATATGTTTATAGAACTTATTTTGTCACAGTAGATAATGTTAGTGTAGTTTTTTATTTTTTCTATTTTGCTAGGTTTTTCCTACACTTTTAATAATCTTGCTTAGGTTAATAAAGCATGTCTTATTAGGTGAATGGTTGTGAGGTGTCACCTTCCTACATGTGAGCATCCATTAGCTATCTTGGGAAGATACTTTGCTATCTTTAGTCCGATAGATGGTTGCTCCTCATTGGTTAGTGTTGCCACCTCCTCTCTCTTCCTTGCCTATATAAGCATGCTACCTGACTTGTATTTGGATCTCTTGTTTTTGCATCCTCTTAATGCTATTTTGCTTCCAGCATTTGCATTACTCTCTTGGAGACTAACTCTATGATGCTATTTTGATTTTGTATCATTTGCATTCATAGTTTAGATATTTACTCTTTGCACTAGTTTTCTGGGTTATTAATCTTTTCAGATTCTAACATGGTATCAAAGCTTTTCTATGTGCAAGAGTAGATTTTAGTTTCCTTATTTGAGAGATTCGGGGGGGGGCTAATAAACTTTATTGTAGTTTTTTGAAAAATGAAGTATGCTCTTCTCTTGCATCTTTGGATGATCCTGAGAATCAGAAAAGTTTTGACAAAAACGGTTTTTCTTTGGGGTTTCAATCTCAAATCTGACAACCAACTTGCATATTTGGAGTTTTCAATCAGTATTGCAGGTTCCAGCATGCCATTGATGGACTTAGGAAGCTGATCCAGCATTTGCATGTCATATTCTGGTTGCTGGGGTCATTTTTTGATTTTTGGAGCCATTTTTTACTATTAAAAGCGTCTGATTTACACTACAGCAACATCTTCTATACATCAGCAAGAAAAACACTTTCTAGGTTTTGTTTGCAGCCCTAAAAAACCATCTGGGTATCTTTTAGATTTTCCATGCAAGCTGTATATTTTGTAGAATCGAGCATGCAAAGCTACAGCCATACCCCTCTCCATTGGTAGTCGCAGATTTGAATGCAATTTTTAAATGTCTCATTCTTGCTCATACGGACTCCGATTTTGATGATTCTTGTTATGAACTTGGCTATTTTTTTGTGCTCTATCCACTAGTGGAGTTGTTTTTTGATTTGCATGCATGAATTCTTCAGAAATTGCAAATTCTCAGTCGTGACTGTGCACAGTTCTCATTTTGGAAACTTTGGAGGATCATAACTTTCTCATACGACCTCGTATCGAGGCGATTCCTTTTTTGAAAGTGCATGATTTTTCGAGTAGATCGCAGTGGTGCTATTTTTTTCCTTGATTATTGTGCCAAAGTTTCACTTTTAGCATATGCTCTTCATGAGGAGGCCCTATCATTTTTTCTTCCGTAACTTGAGCATACAAACGTATTTTTTCGATCCAAAAAATGCGTCGAAAAGTTGGTTCTGAGATGGAGATGATGGTACAGGTGTTTTTGATGTTTGCTATAGTTTGGCTGCCTATTTTGGCAGTCAAAGCCAAATGTTCTATTTTGCCTTCCGGGAGCCATATCTCGCTCATTCAGACTCTTTTCTAGGCTCACCAGATATCATTGGAAAGCTGGTTCTGTGAGTTATTCAGTTACAGAGATCTTTTATCCAGATTCTACTCTAGGTTCTTTCTCCTTTGAGTTTTGTACTTTCACAGTCTGGCGGATTACTTGGATTCTACAGGTCCTGGAATCTCTTCTTCTGTTCTTTTGGCTCACTCTTCTTTCTGACTTCTGACCATTGTATGCTTCTATTTTGTTGCATTCCTTTTTTTGTAAATGCACTGAGATAAAGTGCCTACTTTTGCATATCTGGGATCTTGTACACCTTGTGTTTGTCTGTACTCGCACTCGGTTATAAAGTGCCATGTGGGGTCATGATGTTTTGTCATTTTGTGCTCATCCACCTTTGTCAAGTGAATTTTTCTTCCACGACATTAGCCCATGCAGTGTGTCGGTGACACCGCCCTTTATCCTGTGCTTGTACTTATATTGCACTATTGGTGTTCCTGATTCTTCTTCTTGCAGATGTTTTTGGCATTGCATTTCAGTGTTCTTGTCACCCCTCTCCCTGTTCAACATTATGGAGGGTTCATTTTTTGTTCTATGCTTCTTTGGTTGATGGTTCGTGCCTTCTATTTCCATGGAGGTTCTACAGATCAGCATTTTGATAGAGTTTTGCAGTTCTTCATGCTTCAGTGATGCTGCTTCTTCATGATCACTCCTTGTTCCTGTTTTAGGGGACAATTTCCCTAGTGGGAGACTTCTTCAGTTCTTCACTAGGTTCTTACCTCTTTTTGGGGGAGGGTTTTTCCCTTGTGGTTTTCTCTCTTTTCCCACTTTTAGAGGTTGCATCTTCTTGCATTGTACTTGGGTACCTAACATGGCCTCGTTGCCGGGACCCATTTCTACATCCACCTAAGCTTCGCTTATGGGGGGGTGTTAGTGTAGTTTTTTATTTTTTCTATTTTGCTAGGTTTTTTCTACACTTTTAATAATCTCTCTTAGGTTAATAAAGCATGTCTTATTAGGTGAATGGTTGTGAGGTGTCACCTTCCTACATGTGAGCATCCATTAGCTATCTTGGGAAGATACTTTGCTATCTTTAGTCCGATAGATGGTTGCTCCTCATTGGTTAGTGTTGCCACCTCCTCTCTCTTCCTTGCCTATATAAGCATGCTACCTAACTTGTATTTGGATCTCTTGTTTTTGCATCCTCTTAATGCTATTTTGCTTCCAGCATTTGCATTACTCTCTTGGAGACTAACTCTATGATGCTATTTTGATTTTGTATCATTTGCATTCATAGTTTAGATATTTACTCTTTGCACTAGTTTTTTGGGTTATTAATCTTTTCAGATTCTAACAGATAACAACCAAGTCAATGATTTATTCCTTTATCCCTTTCAACAATTTATTGATCCATATAATATTTGAACAATTTATTGTTATTGTCACATATTCATCTTCAACTATTGATTATGAAATGTAGTTTTGTTTCTTTCTTGTCCATGAGATTAGTCTCTTTCCTAGAAAGAAAGCTCCATCACTTGTACTCTTTCTGTAATCAACATAATTAGTAAACACTTTTAGTTCAAACTTGTCACTCTATTTGTAATATAAATCATAGTCTTTTATTCCTTTTAGATATCTTTGTATCCTTTTTATTTCCATCATGTGATTCTCTTTAGCGTTTGTAGAAAATCTTGCAACAATCCCAACTGCTAGGGTAATATTAGGTCTGTTGTGAACAAAATGTTGTCATTTCCAATCATTGACCTATATAATTTCTAGTTCACGTCAGTAGAATCATCATTCTTAGATAGCTTATGTCCTATAGTAATAGGTGTACAAATAGGTCTTTAGTCTTTCATTCTAAAAGTTTTCAATATATCCTTAATGTATTATGATTGAGTAATGAAGATACCTTGCTTCAATTGATATACTTGTAAACCAACAAAGAATTTGATCTCACCAAACATGCACATTTAAAATTCCTTCATCATCTCATATGCAAATGATTTGCATAATGCTTCCTTTCCTCCAAATATGATATCATCAACAAAAATTTCATATACCAATATCTCATTATTACCTCCAGTCTTCAAGTATAGATTATTGTTATCATTTGTTCTTACAAATCCAATCTTCACTAAATAATTATGCAATCTTTCATATTATTCTCTAGGGCCTTGTTACAAACCATATAGAGCCTTATGTAGTTTGCATACCATGTTCTTCTATCTAGGATCTATAAAGCTTTCAGGTTGTTCTATGTAAACCTCTTATCCAAGTATTCCATTCAAAAATGTAGATTTGACATCCATTTGGTATATTTTAAATCCTTTATAAACAAAATATGCAAATAGTATTCTAACTCCTTCCAATCTTTCAACTGGGTCAAATATTTCCCCATGGTTAATTCATTCTTCTTATGTATATCCTTTCCATACCAATCTAGTCTTTTTCCTTGTGACTTCACCTTTTTAATTCACCTTGTTTCTAAATACCCACTTTGTTCCAATAACATTCTTTTTCTTTGGTCTTGGTGCCAATGTCGAGGTTTTTTTCTTCTCCATCTACTCAATGTCTTTATTCATTGCATGAATCCAATCCTCATTCTCTGATATAGGAGCATCCTGGGTATAAGAGCAATCTTGTATCACCCAAAAATATTTTCTTTTCAGTCTTTTCTATTTTAATAAGGACTAGTAGATAGGATGGTTACTATTTCTAAAAACTTTCCATTTTTAGTAATTTTTTCATACGAACTCAAAATGTTCTCATTTTACGCATGAAGGTTCATTTTAGAGTTGTAAGCCTACCATAAAAATCCCTTGCTCCAGCTTAAGTATCAGAGAATTTATTGCAAATTTTCAGTGGAAACATTTGTAGAAAAGTCTTCAAAGTCACCGTTAGAGGCCTTAGAGTGCCTAGATCAGGTCTAAAAACTCAACAAAAGGGCACTTACACAATTTAGAGCCTATAGATCAAGAGTTAGTGTTTCCAAAAAATGGTTATAATAGCCAATCAGAGCAATGGTTCATGAGTCATGGCCTTTCAAAGTTGGGCTACCCAAAATATCCAAAATAATTGTGAAAGATGTATTTGGCAGACTCTATATGTTTTTTTAAGGTCTATCAACACTAGGTATTAAGTTTAAATGTCTAGAACCTTCTCAGGTAGCATAAAATTGCCTATTTAAGAAAGGCCTAAACATTGTCTAGGATAGCTCTAGTGGCTTATCTTGCAGATTATTGTAATGAAGGCACCCATGTGGGTTAGCATATTATAATTATGAATTATGTAATTCCACATTTGTGGTGATAATAAGAAGTCCATATTCTATCCTTGCATTGGTTGTTATTTCTTTTTTTCTATTATGAGTTTACAGTATTAAAGGGAGAACCCTTCATCAAGTGGTATTAGAGCTAGAGTTCTTGAGTGTATAGACAGATCACTAACTGTGAGGTAGTTTGCACCAAGACCATAGTTTGTGCTAAGTGTATAGACTGATTGCCAATTGTGAGGTAGTTTAAAGTAGGGTTTTAATGGAAGTGCAAAAATGCCTCCATGAAGAGAACATGGAAGAAGAGCTCTAGGTGTTACACTTTAGGTTTTAGAGCCCTCCAAAGACAAATGCAAGCATTGGAAGAACAAATGCTCAGAGGAATAAATATTCTCGTAAGAGATGAAATTGAGGATGAGGATGAAGAAGAAGAAAATGTCGAAGTAGAGGTAGTTCTTAACCTAGAGGAAGAGAATATTTTTAGGGCCATCTCCAAGAATAGAAAAAGACCTAAGTTTGAAGTTCCCACATTTTCAAGAAATCTTAACCCAATAGAGCTGATCGATTGGATCAATGAACTAGAGGAGTACTTTGAGTATGAAGATATTGGGGATCTTGATAGGGTCAAGTATGTGAAGGAAAAACTAAAAGGACATGCAAAGATCTAGTGATAGTAGGTTTAGTTGGAGTGAAATAGAAAGGAAAAGGACAAAATCACCTGATGGGATTGGATGATAGCTAAACTAAAGTGACAATTCATTCATGTGGATTATTAGCTTGATCTGTTGAAGAAAATGCAAGGGTTGAAGCAAGAAAAAAAAAATTTAAGAGTATACCGAAGAGTTCTACTAAGTTCTCATTAGAACTGGCCATGTAGAAGCTGATAAGGAGAAAGTCACATATTATATTAATGGGTTAAGGCCAAGTATTCAAGATTAGCTGAGTCTAGTTTGAATGAATAGTATTAAGGAAGCATACCAGTTTGCCCTAAGAGTTGAGGAAAAACTGAGCAAGAAGTTTGACAAAAAGAATAGCAGAAGAGGTCATGATGGAAGATCTAGCAGACAATCTTATGGAAGTCATAATGATGATCAAAAGAACAAGGATGAGACTAGAATTAGTAGTCAGAACTAGAGGGGAAATAATTCTAATCATTTCCATGATTAGAGAAATTGAGATCAAAGAGGTAGAGGCAGAGGACAAGGATCTAGAAGAGGAGACTTTTGTGGGAAATGTTTTCACTATGGAGAAGAAGGGCATAGAGCATTTGAATGTTCTCGATAGATCAAAGAAAAAAAGGCCAGGCCAAAGTTGCACATGTTGATAAAGATGTTAGATTAGCACATTCTAAAGATGCTAAAAGAGGAAAAGTCCTAGTTTAAAAAAGAGTCCTACTGAGTGGTGAGAATGAACCTAATCAAAGAAGGAGCTTATTTTGCACAAGGTGTAAATGTGAAGATAAGTGTTGTAATGTGATCATTGATGGTGTAAGTACTAACAATCTGGTGTTAGAAATGATGTTCACAAAGTTGAAGCTGAAGAGACAAAAACACTTGCATCCATACCATATTGCTTGGGTGCAAGATGACCACAAGGCCATGATCAATGAGCAGTGCTCAATGAAGTTCAAGATTGGAAGCTACCAGGATGAGGTACTATGTGATATCATACCTATGTACATATGCCATATGTTGTTGGGTAGGCCATGACAGTTTGATAGGCATGTTGTGCAAGATGGGAAAGCAAATACCTACACTCTAACCAAGGATGGAGTGAACCATAAGTTGAATTCATTGAAGGATAAAGAAGAAAGGGTATGTAGTGCTATCAAAATATGTTTTGTTGATGGAAAAGAGTTTCTCAAAGGTATAAAGCACGAGCATATTTTTTTCCTATAATTCTTAAAGATAGTAAAGAAGAAGTAGAGGAGGTACCTGTAGAAGTTACAAATATGTTGGGAGATTTTTCTAAAATTATATCAGATAATGTATCTGATGGATTGCCCCCAGTGAGGAAGATTAGTCACCAAATGGATTTGATTCTAGGAGCCAATTTATCAAACAAGGTAGTGCATAGAATGACACAAGTAGAAAGTGAAGAGTTGAACAGACAAGTTCATGAGTTGTTATAAAAAGGGTTGATTTGAGAGATTTTGATTCCATGTGTTGTACTAGCCATATTATCACCAAAAAAAAATAGAGGATGGAGGATGTGCATAGATTCTCATGCTATCAACAAGATCACAATCAAGTATAGATTTCCATTACCAAAGATGGATGATATTATGGATTGTTTGAATGAGGCTAAGTATTTCACAAAGATATATTTGAAGAATGGGTACCATCAAATTTGTATCAAAGAAGTTGATGAGTGGAAGACTGCTTTCAAGAAAAAAGAAGGATTGTACGAGTGATTAGTAATGCCTTTTAGGCTAACCAATGCACTGAGCACTTTCATGATGCTCATGAATGAGGTATTAAAAGAGTTTCTGAGTAAGTTTGTTATTTTTTACCTTGATGATATTTTGATCTTTAGTAAGACATTGGAGGAGCATTTGATCCATATTCACAAGGTGTCTGATAATTTGAGGGAAGAAAAGGTTATGATAAACCTAAAGAAGTGCAATTTTGTAAAGGAGTTGGTGTACCTGGGATTTGTAGTCTTAGTAGAAGGTCTAAAAATGGATCTAGAGAAAGCAAAGGATATCCTTGAATGGCCTACTCCAAGGAGTGTGACAGAGGTAAGATCTTTTCATGGACTAGCTAGTTTTTACAGAAAGTTCATAAGAGGTTTTAGCAATATTTGTGGACCCCTGACTAAAACAATAGAGGGGATAGGAAAGAATTTAAGTGGATTGTAAGAGTAGATAAGAGTTTTAATCTATTGAAATAGAAAGTTACTGAGTAGTCTATTTTAGCACTTCCTGATTTTAACAAGTTGTTTTAAGTAGACTGTGATGTTAGTGGTACTGCAATAGGAGAGAGTTTAAGCCATGAAGGTAAACATGTTGCTTATTTTAGTGAGAAGTTGAATGGTGCAAAAAGAAAATACACTATTTATGATCAGGAATTTTATGCTATAGTTCAAGCATTGAAGAAGTGGAGACACTATCTTCTTCTTAAGGAGTTTTTTTTGTATATTGATCATCAAGCTTTGTAATATTTGAATAGTCAAAGAAAATTAAACCAAAGGCATTTGAAGTGGGTTGAATTTCTACAAAGTTATACATTTTTTTTTAAACACATGAGTGGGAAGTCTAACAAAGTTGCAAATGCTATCAATAGAAGACAACTTTTGCTGATAGAAATGCAAATAGAGGTGGTTGGGATCAAGGAACTTAGTACTTTATATCTTGATGATCCTAATCTTGGTTAAGTGTGGAAGGCTTGTACAAAACCTATTACACTTGACACAACAAAGTGGTTGAATTTCATGATCCAAGATAGTATGTTGTTCAAAGGAAGCTAGTTGTGCATTCCCAAAAGTTTAATAAGAGAGAATCTCACCAAGGAGAATCATAGCGGAGGATTCGCTGGACATTTTAGTAGAGATAAAACTATAGCTTTAGTTGTGGAGAATTATTATTGGCCATAGTTGTAGCAAGATGTGAAGAAGTTTATATAGAGTTGTAGAGTATGTTAGATGGCAAAAGGAGTAAAGCAAAATATAGGGTTACAACCATTACCTATACCAGAGAAGTTATGGGAGGATGTTAGCATGGATCTTGTTCTTGGATTACCAAGGACGTAGCATGGGCATGATTCTATTTTTGTGGTGGTTGAAAGGTTTTCAAAGATTACACATTTTATTCCTTGAAAGATGACTAGTGATGTTATTCATGTAGTAGAGTTGTTTTTTAGAGAAGTAGTAAGGCTACATGGTTTGCCAAAGAGTATAGTTTCAGATCGCGATACCAAATTTGTTGGGTATTTCTAACATACATTATGGAAGAAGTTGAAGATAGATTTGAAGTTCAATTCATCACATCATCCATAAACTAATGGATAGATAGAAATTGTGAATCACAGTTTGGGAAACTTGATGAGATGCTTGGTTGGAGAAAAGCCAAAAGGATGGGATCTAATTTTTTCATAGGCAGAATTTGCATATAATAATTATGTCAATAGGAGTACTCATAAATCACCATTCCAGATTGTATATGGAAGTAGTCCCAGAAATGCTTTTGAATTGCAAAAGTTGGATAAAGGAGAGATAAGTAGTGTTGAAGCAGAAGAATTTGCTGAACATTTGAAGAACATCTTTGAGGAGGTGAGGAAGCACATTATAAAGATGAATACATAGCATAAGGCTAAGGCAGATGTGAAAAGGAGGTATAAGGAATTTCATATTGGAGATGAAGTCATGGTTCATTTGAGAGAGGAGCATTTTCCAGTGGGTACATATAATAAGCTCAATATGAAGAAGTTTGGACCATGCAAGATAGTGAAAATGCATGATTCTAGAAATTCTTATGAAGTGGAGTTGCCTACTGAATTGAATATTTCACTAGTATTTAATATTTCAGATTTGACAGAGTATTATGAAGGAGGTGATGGAAATAAAGTTGTAGAAGTGCAATGGAGTATTCCAAAAGCTAGTTCAGCTACAAAGGAGATTGAGAAGATACTAGATAGTTGTGTTGGCAAAAGTAAAAGGAATAGAACTTATGAGGAATACCCATTCAAATGGAAAGGGAGGCCAATAGAGGATTCATCATGGCTAGCAAGGGAAGAGGTTAACCATCTTGGTTTTCCTCTAAACACTTGAGATGTGATGGAATCACTTCTCAAATTATCCTAGCTATATGATGTAGGAGTATCTTGGGTGTAAGAGCAATCATCACCCAAAAATATTTTCTTTTCAGTATTTTCTATTTTAATAAGGACTAGTAGACAGGGTGGTTACTATTTCTAGGAACTTGCTATTTTTAGTAAGTTTTTCATACAAACTTGAAATGTTCTCATTTTCTACATAAAGGTTCATTTTAGAGTTGTAAACCTACCAAAAAAATTTCATTGCTCCAACTTAAGTATCAGAGAAGTTATTGTAGATTTTTGGTGGAAAAAATAGTAGAAAAATCTTCAAGCTCATCGTTGGAGGCCTTAGAGTGCCTAGATGAGGTCTAAAAACTCGATGGAAGGGCACTTGCGCATTTGTGAGCCTATAGATTAGGAGCTAACATTTTCAAAAAGTGGTTATAATAGCCAATCGAAGCAACAATTCATGAGTCATGGCCTTTCAAAATTGGGCTACTCAAAATATCTAAAATAATTGTTAAATATGTATTTAGCTGACGCTATATGTTTTGTTAGGGTCTGTCGGCCCTAGATGTTAAGTTTCAATGTCTAGAACCTTCATGTGCAGTATAAAATTGCCTATTTAAGAAAGGACCAAACATTGTCTAGGACAGCTCTGGGTGATAGTTTGTAGCTTGTCTTATAGATTATTATAATGAAGGCACCCTTATGGGTTAGCATATTGTAATTGTGAATTCTATAATTCCACATTTGTGGTGATAATAAGAAGTCCATATATTGTTCTAGCATTGGTTGTTATTTCTTTGTTTCTATTATGAGTTTATGGTATTAAGGGGAGAACCCTTCATCATTCTCCAAAGTATCTTTTACTGATTTATGTTCAAACTCACAAAGTAATAATGTATCACTTCTGATTCATTTCCTTGTCATAACTTTAGATTCTTTTTCTCCAATGATTTTATTAGGTGCATGTTGTCTTCTCACATACTTTTCTAGCACATATTCTTAACTTATTTCTTCTTACATAGCCTCATCTTGAAAAATGATCTCAAGGTCATTTTGTCTCTCTAGTTTAGGTCCTTCTTGCTCAACATTGTCTTCCTTATGTTCAACATCTACTACATGTCTCTTAGCATCTGTAGTCTATTGCTTGACAACCTGCTACTACAAGTTGATATTCATTATTCTCTGATGTGTGGTAACTTTATTCTCTTTCACAAGTTGTAGGGAGCATCTTCATCCACATAAATGAATGTGTTGTAGTATTTAGATTCTTTCTTGCATTCAACTTCATGTTTTTCTACATATTTATCAACTTTTACATTTGCACTTTCTACAACTTTGTTAGTGTTAGAGTTCAAACACCTATAAGCTTTGCTCTTAGTGGAATATCCTAGGAATATGCCTTCATCCCTCTTAGCATCAAGTTTTCCATTCCTATTATCTTTAAGCATATAGCATTTTCTTTTGAAAACCTAAGATTACTTCACATTAGGTGCATATCAATACCACAACTCAAAGGGTTTAACATTTGTACCTTTCTTGACTTGTACTATGTTCAAAGTATAAACTGATGTATTTACAACTTCTCTCCAATATTTATGTCACATGTTCTTGTTCATCATCAATGTTCTAGCATAGTCTATGATTGATCTATTTCTCCTTTCAATCATCCCATTTTGGGAAGGAGTCTTAGGTGTTGACATCTATCTTTTAATTCCCATATCATTGTAGAATATATTGAATTCATTGGAGATAAATTTTCCTCCTCTATCAGATCTCAAGCACTTTAGGCTCTTGCCTGTTTCCTTTTCAACTCTGGCCAAATACCACTTAAACAACTAAAAAGCATCAAATGTTTCTTTAAGGAACATTACAATCATCATTCTAGAATAGTCATCAACAAACATAATGAAATATTTTTCTCTCCAATAGCTTTGAATACCAATAGGTCCACAAAGGTCAGTATGAACCAATTCCAAAATATCATTAGATGAGCATGTCTTTCGCTTAAACTATACTTTTTAAATTCCATGTTTTCAAATTTACTTTTATCACCATTCATGTGATGTGAACAACCACTATCATTTATCCACCTATCACCTTTACTCACATATTAAATTAATGCAATTTTCTCATCTTTATCAGAATCTTCTTTCATAGCAGTATAGACAACTTCTTCATCATTACTTTTAGACTCATTATCAGTTTATTCTTCAACAATGTAACAAGATTTCTTACCTTTGTCTTTGTAGTTCTTGTTTCTCCTATTGTCTCGGTCATCTCTTCTTTCTTTGTACTTGTTTTCCAATTTTTCGTCCTTGTCTTCTCTGTAGGGACATCTTGCAACAATGTGACCAACTTTGTTACATGGAAAATAGATTATAGGAATTTTACCTTTGTATTTTCCCTTGCCTCTTGAAAGTCTCCTTGTCATCACTACTTCAAGCTCATCATCAAAAGCATCACTATCACTAGTCACACAGTTTCCTTTTCCTTTCTCACTAATAACCAATTGTGATTTGTAAGAAGATTCAACATAAGTAGGATGAAATTATCAAAATTTGACATTTTAAAAGCAATGGCCTACCAATTAC
Source organism: Cupressus sempervirens (assembly GCA_028749045.1). Taxonomy (NCBI): domain Eukaryota; kingdom Viridiplantae; phylum Streptophyta; class Pinopsida; order Cupressales; family Cupressaceae; genus Cupressus; species Cupressus sempervirens. Next base: position 835,553,473 of record CM053793.1, read on the forward strand.
ACTTTCCAAGCTTAGGTTGTTTCCAGGGGTAAATCTAAATTCTTTTATTGTAGAAACTTTAATGACATAAATAGAAAGTAGATTTCTCAATACCTTGTTGATCATAGTCTTATCATCAATCTTTCCATTTGCTCCTCTTATAGAATTTACAACCTCTTTGATTCTTCCTCAATACTGTATAATATTCTCACCTTCCATCATTCTCATTTCATCAAACTTATCTCTCAAGCTTTCTAATTTTTCTCTCAAAACATTTGTGTCACCTCCATAGATGGTCTGCAATGTATCTCACATTTTCTTTGTAGTAGTGCAATCCTTTATGTCATAAAACTCAACATAGCATGATTTGTAAAATAGGATTTACAAGTTTTATAACTTTAATTCAAATACAAATTTAATCCTTGATCTAAGTAGTAATTGCATGGCTATGTGTTCTAACCATTGAAATTATAAGAATATTTATGCTTAAACATTGAATTAAATAATGTGTTTAATGTACATAAAAGAGAATAATAATAAAAGAAACTTAAATGGCTGAGAGAATAAGAAAGAGAATAAAGAGACACAAAACAATTTGATATGTAGTTCGTTCGAGTAAGACTACATCTTTGGGTCCACTTCTCAATCAAGCAACCATTTTATTAAATTTGCCAAGCAAAAAACTTTGTTACAAATTCCAAGCTTTGAGCCTTCACAATATCTTTCTTCTTTTACAATTTTTGGTGTAAAATAACACCTTGCAAATTCTCTCACAAACAATTCTGTCCAAACTCTCCAAAAAGTCTAATTACTTGAATTATTTCTTTAATTATCCCTTTGCCAAAATTCTCCTGGACAATTTTTTTCCCCAAGAACTAATTGCCTTTACAAAGGAAAATAACACCCTTTTATACAATTTTGCATGCCAAAGTAGGAGTTTAACCATAATATTTCTATATCTTCTATTTTAACCCCTTTTACTAATTAAATCCATTATCTTTTCAGATTTACTAATATTTAAATGGCCCACATTAACTTGAGCACATAATCAAGATAGGAGATCATAATCAGAAATAACTGACCAAATCAAGCTAAGTAAAATATCCACCAATCTCAATCTTAAAAATCTCGCTAGCATAGTTGGTAGAGAGAAAATAGGACGTGTGTGGTTGTGGGTTCAAACCACATGGCTATTTTCATCCTACAGTGGTTTTGTCTTTTAGCAATTACTTTTAACAAGATAAATGGTCCATTGGTTGCGAAGCTCCATTATAAGGTGGAGGTTAAAGGTTCAAACCTCATGATGGATTTTTTGTAATAGTTGACCAAGATGTCATGTGAAATTCTTAAATTCACTTGTATGGAGACATGTGAATTGGTTGTGAAGCCTTATTATAAGGTGGAGGTTAAAGGTTCAAACCTCATGATGGATATTTTGCAACAGCCAACCATTGGTTGTGAAGCCTCATTATAAGGTGGAGGTTAAAGGTTCAAACCTCGTGATGGATATTTTGTAATAGCTGACCAAGATGTCATGTGGCATTCTTTAATTCACTCTTATGGAGATATGTGAATTGGTTGCAAAGCCTTGTTATAAGGTGAAGGTTAAAGGTTCAAACCTCATGATAGATATTTTGCAACAACTGACCAAGATGTCATGTGGCATTCTTTAATTCACTCTTATGGAGACACGTATCTCCCATGTATTGGTCCACTTGTTGAAACATGTTAAATTGTTATTGTTCAATTCCATCAACTAATATAACATGGAAAAGTGCCACATGTCAAAACATGACTGGCCCACATCATCGAACTATTGATTGTAACTATTGACTGTGTGTTGAAGTCATGTTGACATCATCATTTTGACTCGATTTCCTTACTATCTGCAAATGAGCATATCTTCCACATAAAAACTTCATTTTTGATGAAAAGAATGTTGTTAGAAAGCTATTGATGTACTCTTTAATTTGAAACCCATTGTTGACCTCTTTTGAGATGGTTAAATTTGACCTCTTTTTTTATTAAGTTAATACCTAGTTCACTAGTTTGACCCAACCTTTGACCAAGCATAAATTTTGTATACGAGCTCATTTTTCACCCATTCAAGTTGCATTGGGTTCAATTTTTTGAGCTCTTTGTATTCTTATTGAATTTGAGAGATTTGGAGCCTATGAATGTTTTGACTTTCCTAGATCCACCTAGGTCATAGCTAAAGGTTGATACAATCTCCAACATAGCTTGATTTTGTTCTTGCTTCTCATTTATCGTTTAAGCTATCAAAGAGACTGTTGTTATCGCCACATATGAATTTTTTGTTTAGTATATTGCACCATCTCCAATTCCAGCTAGATGCAACTTTATCAAACTTTTTCATGCAGGAAAGTTCTCTTTGTTCCACTTTGGCACCTCCTTTTTGTACATCTTGATCTTTAGCTTCAAGGGCCTTCAAACTTTCTTTACAAGCACTAAAGCTCTGATACCAATTGTTAGAATATTTAGAATAACTATGAGGGGGGTTGAATTAGTTATCCAAGGTCCAAATGTACCAATAAAATAATTAAACACTTCAACTAAGCCAGATCGAAGCATCCAATAGCTTGACCTCTATAGTAAACAATCAATAACATAAACTTGCAGTCCATTGTCTCAATACTTATCAAACTTGTAGAATGTAAAACTATTCGAAGTAGTAATCTTTCTTTGGTTGTATTTATTTATTAAATGGGATAAACCAAGGTATCCCTTTTGTATTTTATCCTTTAGTACACATGTGAAGGACATATTATTTTCTTGTCCTCTAGTCCACATGTGAGGATAACTCTTTTTTGTATTTTCTTTATTAAGGAAAGTAGTTTATTCTTCCTTAAGAGGATATTGACACTTTGCACACACTTATTATGAATGGTGGAATTCATAGAAATGGGAGTTACACATGCAACTCCTTTCTCATCTCTATAAAAGAGATGCCTCTCTCATTCTTCTACAGCTACTCCTTCTAAACATCATCTTGATGTTATTGTAATGAGCTATTTGCTCTACCTTCTCTCTCTCTCTCCTTTCTTAGAGCTTTTGTCTTCTATTCATAATATTACACAAAGGGTTTTCTTTGCTTTCCCCTTTCAAGATCTCTTGTCTACATTCTTTTTGATCCATTGGGAAACTCATTTGGTTTATGGTAATATTCTTCACATTAAGCTCTCTTGGATTGTTTTATTAGTTTTCATTTTTTCTCAATTTCTTACATGGTATCAAAGCTTTCTAATCCTTGTTTTGAGCTTTTGTGAAGGTTGCCATATTGAAGAACTTTGTTGAGAGGAGAAGTGAAGAAATGAATTCATTCCTTTTTTTTTGCAGGTTTTTTATTCAATCTTGAAGTTTTTTTTCTAACCCTCTTTGGAAGGTTTACCGCCAAAGAGTTATTTTTATCATCTAACTCATTTTTTTCCTTGCTTTGGAAGGCTTGCCGCCAAAACAAAAAAAAAATAGATATACTTTTATTGCTCTTAACACCTTCTTTCATAGACTTTAAAAATATTAATCAGTTCATTTTTTTTAACAAAAAAAAACTTTACTCTTTACAAGTCATTAAAAGCTTCATTAATAATAATTTTAACTATCTTGTTTCTCTTTATTCTATATTTCTTTGAAATAAATTTATATCCATCATTGGTACAATTTTTTTTTAATGATAGTTATAATTTCAAAGCTATAAGGGTTTCTATTTCAAATCTTAAAAAAACTAATAATTCATAACTATTCTTCTTTTCTATTTATAACACTTCTTTCCTATTATTAGCTTATTGTGAGTTTTACAATCATAACTATGTGTCTTATTCTCTTCTTCTAACTTTAACCATGTGGTTTGTTCCTTTTGTCTAATCATTTATGAGATTCTGTTTTTCCTTTTTTTCAAACTACTTGAATTTCTTCTCCACTTCTTTCATATTATTAGCTTATTGTGAGTTTTACAATCATAACTATGTCTCTTATTCTCTCCTTCTAACTTTAGCCATGTGGTTTGTTCCTTTTGTCTAATCATTTATGAGATTCTATTTTTTTTTCAAACTACTTGAAATTCTTCTCCATCATTTCAATCAATTACTAATTTTTTTTTAAAAATGATTGCTCTCATAAAAAAACTGCATTGAGATATACAAAAAAATTTAATCATATTTTTTTTCCTCTAATGTGTTTTTTAAAAAATTTATTTACTATTATTATTCATAAAGTTTTTAATTAAATCTTAATTCAAACTTGAGATTTTTTTCTAAAATAAAGTAAAGTACATCATTATTTTTAGGAAGTTTTTTTTTAAAGAAACAAAAAACATATACTTTATATATATATATATATATATATATATATATATATATATTATAGTTATTTTTTCTAAGAAAATATAATCTAGATTTAATTTTAAAATTTAAAATTAGAATTATTAAAAAAAAAATTTAAAAATAAAAAGGGGTTTAATTATTATTATTATTTTTCTCTCTCAAATATTTTTTTAATTTAATTTTTTTTTCTTCAGATTTATTTAGTAAAGAAGGTATTTTTTTTCCCTCTAATAATCATGTTGACTCTCATTCCTAAAACTAAGTTGAATAACTCTAACTATCATGCTTGGAAAACTCATCTCTCCTTTATTTTTCGATTTAAGCATATTTTAGATGTTGCTACTGACCCTTCTGTAGTTCCCAATACTTCGGCTACACAAGATAAAAAATATGCATGGAATACTAAAAATGAGGAAGCCCTTGGCCTCATTGGTATATCTCTTAACCCAGATTTATATGTTCTAATTGCTCATTGCACTGTTGCCCACGAAGCTTAAGATATTTTAAAGCAAACGTATGACATGCCATCTAAATCACACAAGATTCAATTGCAAGACAATTTGGAAGACTTGAGGTATATTGATTTCAAATGTATGGATGAATTTTTACTTAAATTTTATTATATTAAAAGTCAACTAATTGGATTAGGTGTTACTCTCACTGATATTAGATTAATTACCATTATTTTAAAGAAATGTCTTCCTAGACAATTTCAACAATTTATCACTAATGTTCATTCTCAACTTGCTATTCCTACTTTGTCTACTCAATTAACTTATAGTATTTTTTAAAATTTGTTACGTCAAGAGGAAGCTAAGTTGTTACAATTTGGTACTCTTAGATCTAATGAACATGCCTTTGTGTCTAAAAGTCAAAATCAGAATTTCAAATCTTCTAATAATGATTCTTCCAATACTCATAATAATAGTAATCACAATAATTATAATTTTAATAATAATAATCCAAACACACATTGTAATAATACTCATCCTAATCAATCTAATAAAAAATTCCACTGTACTTATTGTGGGAAATATGGTCATGTAACTAATAATTGTTTTAAAAAACAAAAAGATAAGCAATCTATCAATAACAATAATCAAAACTCTCATCCATCTCATCATGCTTTTACTGTTAGTTACAATGTTCTTAAAAATTTAGAATGGATTATTGATACTAGTGCATCTCAACATGTTACTTTTCATAAAGAAGTGTTTGATTCTTTAAAACTCAATCCTTCTAATATTCCAATTCAATTAGCTGATAATCATAGTTGCAAAGTTGAAAGATTTGGTAATGTTAGTATTTCAAATGGAAAATTACATGATGTCCTTTATGTTCCTGAGTTGAAATACAATCTTCTTTCTGTTGTAAAATTATGTCAAAATTACAAAGTTGAGTTTCATAGGGACATGTGCTCTGTTATTGATCCTAACACTAATGAAGTTGTTGCTAATGCTAAGTTAGGCCATGATAACTTATTTAAATTTTTTGGGTTCACCTATTCTAGACACTCTTTGCACAAAGATATTGCTTTTAATATGGAGCATGAAAGGCTTGCTCATTTGAAAAATGAGCATATCTCATCTAATATAGTTGAAAATTTAACTCCTATTGCTTCATCTAAGATTTCATATATAGGGTGCATGAGTGAAAACATGCAAAATATCAAAGGTTATCAAGCTTATAATCTTATTACTAACAAACTGCACATAGTAGGAAATGCTTGTCTTGTAGGAAATGGTGTGCATGATTCTTCTAATGCTCAAAATGAACAATTTAGTGGAAGTAGAATTGTGTTAGTGGAGGACCAACCTCCTTCTCCAAACCCTACTCCTCATATATGTACATTTATTTCTCCTATTCTTTCTTACAGTGGTAATGATAATGATGCATTTATAGATCATGGTAATAATGCTAATATTGATAATGGTAATAATGTTAGTGTTGATACAAATGGTACATTCATACATCATGACTCTTCCTCTAGTGATAAATTTGTTAAGAGAAAAAATAAATGGTTTCAAAAATTACTTAGTAAAAGAGATCAATTTCTAGAAGGGTTGGACTTTAACCTAGGAGAATTAATTACTGCAAATATGGTTTGATGTTAATGATCCTCATTTGTCATCTTTGGCATTTCTCCTTAGTATGTTGCCTAGAAATTATGTTCTATATATGATCTTAATTGTCTTTGCATGATTTCATACCATGATATTTTAGGTATATTTATTCGTGTATATATATGGGAGCCCACATATATATCCCAATAAATATACAATTTTTTGTGTATTTTGTGACTTGACAATTATGAGTGCATTTTTTATATATTTCACATATGCAATTTTTTTTTCCCTTGGGATTATGAGCTATTATAAACTATTGCCTTCAACATTTATCTTGTTCTATTGATTGGCACATAAGTGCAGTTTATGCTTTTCTAGCATCATTCTATTGTCATATTGGCACTTTATGGTTTATACCATTTATTCTTGGAGTTTCCCTCCAATTTTAGTTAATTTGACCCATCTTGAAGGCATTTTACTCTTATTTGAAGGAAATCTATTGTTAATATCATACTTCTCCCCTTTGATATCTTTGAAAACATGCCATATAATGTTATGTATACTTCATTGCTTAAATCATGAGTCATGCAGGTTATGGATTGACCACCCATTAACTTGTAGTAAAATGACTTATTAGTGGACTGTCTATATCCACATGATTGAAGCATTGTTGATGTTGGATTCATTAGCTAGCCTTTTCTATGGTCCTTTCTTGAAAGTTTTGATAACATATTTGTTCTTTGCAGGATATGATTTATCTTGATTTCTTTGCAGTACCAAGTTACACTTATATTTACTATATGAGAGTTTACTTATACATAAAAGTTTCTAACTTGAATATAAGATGAAATTATCCTTGTGAATAGTTGTTTTTTTTCTTGTTTCTATGTTTCAGGTAATCCATCAAGGCACGTACAAGACATCATTATTTGTTGGACACATCCTATGCCACATGAATCCACTTGAAGATGTAACACATTTGAAGGACTATCCACTTCTCTTGGATCTCCAACGATGTACCCATGATAATAAGAGACCTTTTGCACAATGAAGATATTTCAAAAAAATCAAGTTGTAATATTGTAAATTGGATTTGACACCCTTTGATAAAATCTCTCCAAGTAAAGATTAAAGGGGGATGTTAGAAATAGTAATCTTTTCTTGGTTGTATTTATTTATTAAATGGGATAAACCAAGATATCCCTTATGTATTTTATCTTGTAGTAAACATGTGAAGGACATTATTTTCTTGTCCTCTAGTCCACATATGAGGATAACTCTTTTTTGTAATTCTTTTATTAAGGAAAGTAGTTTATTCCTCCTTAAGAGGATATTGACACTTTGCACACACTTATTATAAATGGTGGCATTCATAGAAATGGGAGTTACATATGCAACTCCTTTCTCATCTCTATAAAAGAGATGCCTCTCTCATTCTTCTACAACTACTTCTTCTACACATCATCTTGATGTTATTGTAATGATCTATTTGCTCCACCTTCTCTCTCTCTCTCCTTTCTTAGGGCTTTTGTCTTCCATTCATAATATTACACAAGGGGTTTTCTTTGCTTTCTCCTTTAAAAATCTCTTGTCTACATTCTTGTTGATCCATTGGGAAACTCATTTGGTTTATGGTAATATTCTTCACATTAAGCTCTCTTGGATTGTTTTATTAGTTTTCATTTTTTCTCGATTTCTTACAAAAACATTAATAGTAAAACATCTCAAATGACATCCACATAAGTTGACATTAGGATTTAATATGGAAACCCAATTTCAAAAAAAAATTATTAGAAAAATGTCACTAATCTTTCCCTCTTCTAAAGTGAGCTCTATTAGGAGCCAACCTTATTAAAGGTTACAAAACACATTGTAAAATGTGATCTTGTTAAAGGATCTAATCTCCCTATTAGGAGTGGCCTTGTTAGAGGACTTTAGAACATTCCATTAGAATGCCACCTTGATTAAAGGATTTATATATGACTATTAGGTCAACTTTAATTAAAGGATTTCAATACTGATACAATGGTTAGAAAGTAATGACAGGTTTGATGTAACAAATACAACTCACTTTGCAAATATAGATCACAGTTTGGTTCACATGTTAGTCCACTAACTAGCCTTCATTGTCATCTCTATCTTTGATCTACTTGTCACTCCTTCAAGCAATCACACTTTGACTCTTCACAACTCTTCTTAGCCTCCAACATAAGTTCGCCAATCAATAGCATCAACAACTGCTCCAACCTTGATTAGGTCTTCACCAGTTTTACTAACCTCAACTCTCTTTTGAGTTAGTCCTTACACCTCCTTAAATAGATAATTATGATCTTTTGTCTCTTAAACACCATCATAGGGTTTGGTTAAATTCATTGAATCCTTCCATCATTTCTTCTCATGTTTTTTTTCTTCTAGAAACTTCTCTAAAATTCACTTTGAATTATTGCACAGGAACACTCAAATATAGTTTCGCTTGAATTTAATGCTCCAGATCATCCATCCATATCTTCCACACTTTTTACATATTCCAAGAAATCAACTATGGTCAACTAAAAATCATAGTTTCCTCTTAATTTATCAAATGTTATCTCTCCACCAACAATGTGTTACTTAGTCACTGCTAACCTTTTTATTTGGCACATAGACTGACACTCAATCAATATCGATGCTCTATCACCACTAAATTTTCTCAATTATACTAGCCCTCAGTCGACACTAGAATCACTTGGCATAAACTTCAAGTTTCTTAGTCTTCTACTCTTTTTCTCGATCAAGCCTATGTATTTGGTCAATCTTTGATCACTTCTTCAAGGCTTCAGTGCAATTGTCTTCTTCACTTGTCTCATGATTTAAACAATCACTTTATCTTATCAAAGTTTAAATCAACCCCTCTCATTACTCAACCTTTCCTCTAGGTGCTTTTGATATAACCAACTCAAATCCTCTTCAACAATCATCTTGATATGGCATCAAATCAGATAGCAAATTTCCATAATAATTAGGTTTGACATTAATGACAACATAAAAATTGTCTTAATTGTAGTTTACAAAAAAATATTGTCAATCCAATGGACTAGGGAGGTTTTCGTATGTTTTAGTGGACTTGGGTTAGAAAATTATGAAGAAGGATCATATTTACAACCTAGTCGAGCTCCAACTCACCCAACTTTTGGAGAATTTAGAGAGAATTAGAAAGGAAAAGAACACAATGTGTAAGTTTGGCTCATTATTAGTTTTCATTTTCTTTTATGTGCAAACCATGTTAGGACAAGACTAGGCCAATCGCCCAACAAATCAATGATTTCATGAGCCAGATTGGTGATAATTTTGACACTATTATGGATGGGTATTTTTAGGAGTTTGAGAGGAAAATGAAGAATAGGTATAGGATACCTCAATCCCTTGTAGAAAATTACTATAATGATATATACTTCTTGGTAGACATTGACTTTACCTATTCACAAGTAGTTCTACCTAGGGTTATGGTTGAGACCTCTACCTTATGAGGTCAACATTAATGAAGTGACTATAGTTATAACTACTTTATTGGAAGAGGAAGTTGATAAGAATTTCAAGCCAATCAATAGATATGAGTCAGCTAAGGTGAAAAAAATAGTTCAAATCAATGCACCTAAGCTAAATAAGAAGAGGAAAGCAATGATTGAAAACCTAGAAAGATCTCTAGGAGGAGTCAAGAAAGAGATGCCTCTATAGATTATAGAAGGAAAAGGAAATGATGTGACTAGTAGTGATGATGATAGACGTGATGACAATGAAGGAAAAGGTAAGGAGATAGTGGTTGTTGAGCTATAGGATAAGAAGGGCAAACAAATTATTATCATTGAACCTAGTGTGGAGAAGAGTCTCAAGGAAGTGGTAACAAAGGCCACACCTACACCACCTAAGGTCACAAGGTAGAGAACAAGGGAAACTACTAAATTTTCTAAGCTCTAGAAGAAAGGAATAGTAAAGATCATCAAGCCTAGGTGTAACAAAGAGGAAGTCTATTACTATGGAAGTTGAGTTGAGCAAATAAGAAAAGAGATCAAGAAGAAAGCTCATTGTACAAAAATATGATGAAGAGGATGAAGATAAAAGGATAGAGTTGTAGGACCTGAGTCAATTCAAGGTGGCAGTACATAAGAAGCCTCAAAACATTTATGAGGTATGTAATAACCTTAGAAATACTACAGGATTATCGGGTTTTCATTACATTAAATTTCAAATATACACATATAGATCTAGTGAAATTGATTCCAAGAGAATTGTATAATAAGATTGATGGTAAGTGGAAGTTTTCTCTAAGCAAGCCACATTGGCTCAAATTATGCTTGAATTGAATAAAAGTCAAATTTCTTTAGCTTTGAGAGAATATGCTAATAAGTTTGTAGCAAAAAGAAGAGAATATTTGATATTGAAAAATAAGATAGAAAGCATTTTTGAAGAGAGAAAATTTGTATGGAATATGATCTATGATGTAATGCCTACTGATGATGAACAAAAGGACTATTGTCAATTAGGATTGCGCCTATAGCAAGATGTAGAATCTAGCCATCCTGTTGAAACATGGAAACTCCCTTGAGTGGTGGGTTGTCCTAAAATGAGAGATGAATCTTTGGAACCTAGGCTAGTTCCTAAATAGTGATCACCTAAACCTAAATTATATGTGAGATAACGAATGAGAAGTAAATGACAAATAATGAATACTAACATAAATGAGGCGATACACCGATGGTTTTGAATGTAACTTTAATCAAATCAACATGAATTATGCAAGACACAATTGATTCACAATACTCAGACAAACATGCAACTAAAAAAGTGTTTCTATGCAAGGACTTGAATCTTCTTCTTTGAAAGGAAAACCTAAGCTTTACCAATTTTTTTCAAAAAGAACAATGGTCATAAACAAAGACCTATAATCACACGTATCAAGATTCAAATCTACAATAAGGTATATAAATTAAATGAAGGTGAACACAACATGAAATCAAAGAATCCATGATATTGCATGAGAATAAATGAGAAGGAACCGTTGAATCTCTATTACCAATACTAGAAAAATCTCTACTACAATTTACTCTTACAATCAACTCAAAATCTGCAATACACAAAAAATTTGAATCTGAAAGAAGATCCCTCATAATGAGATGAATGTACAATATATAAAATTCATAACCCTAATTCGGATTTCAAGATCATGCCTAGAAAAAATAAGTCAAAAATGATAGAAACTATGAAGAAGTCCCTAAAAACTACCATCAACCACCTGCCCAACTGATAGATAACTGGAAAACTACCTCTAGCACCTCAAAATCATGCATAAAACCCTAACTCGGATCCCTCAAATAACCCAAAAATATAGCATGTAAAACTCCTCCAAAATATGCAAAGTATGCATAAAATAGGCTCTTATCATGAACTGCATGCAAAACTAGCCTTAACTGCTCCATAAATCACCAAAAATAGCACCAAAGTGCTCCATCACTACATGAGAAACTCAAACTACCCTTAGCCTCCAAAAATAGCTCCACACTTAACTCTATTATTGCATGTAATGTTCAGTTAACTCAACCAATCCATCTCTACTAAAATAGAACTTGTCTTTGCATCACTTGTAGAATTTTAGTAAATAAATGACTACGTGACTAAAAAAATTAGTCACAAGACTAAATTTTTTAGTCACATGACTCAAAGTGATTAAAATACAATAATGATTTACAATTTATAAGTACATGTGACTAAATAAATGACTAATTTAGTCATTGGGTAAAATAACAAGGTTAGATAAAAATAAGTGACTAAATAAATGACTAAAAAATTGGTCATTAATAATTAGTCACCCAAACAAATGAATTAATGAATGATTGGTGGATTTTTTATCATATTAATAAATTCTAATGAATGGTACTTTTTTTTTTATAATTTACAAGTATAAATGAGTATTACTCTCTTTTTTTTTTTTATCATAACACATTTAGCTTAAACCCCCTAATGGGAACCCCACATAAACCATTTGGCCACCTAGGTTTCTTAGTGCATAATGAACTCCAAAAGGAACCAACTAATGATAAACACAAAAGACACGAATTGATGATAAACCAAAAAAGACGCCAATTGATGATCAACTTTAAAAAATACCAACTAATGATAAACTATCTCAAAAATGATCTATAAGCCCCCTTAACTATTGCAAAAGAGAAAAAATGCTCTCCCTCAATTATGTGCATGCACGTAAAAAAAATCAACTCCCCTTTTCCATAAATCTCCTCCAAGGTGTCTCAAAAAAATAATCACATACCAATTCATCTTCAAAGTGCAAAAATATCCTTTCTATTTTGTATTATAAAATTTAATATTTACCAATCAATTTATAACACATCACCTAGTAAGTAATAATCAAAACATCATAATGTGTGTTTTTTTTTACTTCAAAATATACAAATACATCATAACTAAGTGTTTAAGTAAGTGATATCTTACAAACATATGATACCTTTATTAAATAATCACCATTTTTATTTGTTCCAATTATAGGATTCAAATTTATATGATTATTTTATACTAGCTTAAAATTATATTTTTAATGATATTAAACAACACTATTCAAGATTGCTACATTTTTCTCTAAGATGCAAAGATTTCAAACTTGTATTCTTAACATATTTTAACAATAAAATCTCAATCAATCTATGAGAAATTTTTGTAGTCAATATTTTTGTACTCATTAAATCTATAATATATTTTTGGTTCTTTTCATCTTGAGATGTGAAATTCTTTGTGTTGTTATTGATTTCAGCTTAATATGATCAAATTGTAAACCTTTTTGTGTATTGTGACAATTTAGGATTTACATGGTAAGATATAGAAAAATATCTTATGTTCTATGTTGAATTTACTTGTAACTAGTTGGAAATATATATAAACTTTCTATTATTATTATTATTGAATGGCTCACAAAGAGCCTACAAGGGATCAAGTCTTGTTGAGTGCAAGGCTTGAAGACATCAAAAGGGATGAGGTTGGGATCGTGCAATTTGGCAGCATGGATGCTGCTTAGTCCTTGGATCAAAAAAAATGTTTTGCAAGATAAACTACACATAAAATTATGTATCTTTGTTGTGGATTTATAGAAATTTTAATCTTTGGCATGAATTTGGAAAGATTTTGTTTCTAATTTGTACACTTTTATTTAGTTAAAAAGGGAAATGGCAATAATATAAGTTACAATTTACATAGGTTAAGTAATTTTTCGTAAAAAGATATTTATTTGCATTCTATTGCCTATTCTTATTTTTATAATTCATTTTTCAAAATAAGTTAAGATAATATCAAAATTATTCTTTATATTTAAAAACTAAATATATTAATAACATTATTATTCAAAAAATAGTTATAATAGATTTCTTTTACTATGTTTCCATATTTCTCAATTTTATGATATTTCTATAATATTACATGAGAAATATTTATTTTTACATACTATTTTAAAATTTTATTACTTATCCTTTCTTTTAATTTAATTTATTTTAATTAAGATTTAATTTCTTTTATGATTAAATTAGAAATAATTTAATACCACGACTTCATTTATGAGAAAGATGGTAAAGCTTCTTAACTATTTTACGTATATCCATAATATAATTATTTCACAAAATTTCTAAAAATATCTATTATATTATATTCATAATATAATAAAAAATATTCTTCAAATTCAAATTGTCTGATAATATATGGAACCAATATTTTAAATCACACCATAACCTATAATTAAGCTAAAAAATAGTTGAAAATTATCTTAATACAACTTAAACACAACTAAATCAAGACTTAAACATAAAACTAACACTAAACCAAACTCTGTAAGCTTAATCAAATTTAATTTAATCCTAAAAAAAAAATTGTAAAGTTGACTATACTCTCTCACCCTAGAATACTAAACCAGGATAATCGTTAAAGAAAAGCTAATTTTAAAGTTTAACTTGAGACGCTAAATCAAGCCCTCACTTTCAAGCAACTGCAACTGGCAGGTCTAGAGCCGAACTCCTGCACCAAAATGGAAGATTTGTAAAATGGGAGATTTGTAACAAGGTATTGCCATCGATCAAATCAAATTATTATTAGATGTTATATTTACAAAAAAAAAATCTTGGTAGACATGCATGTGAGATGTGGAAGCATAGGAAAGGCACATGAACTATTTTGGCAATACCCCTCAAAGAAATGTGATCTCTTGGAATGTGATGATCATAGGATATGCACAAAATGGGTTTGTTGATAAGTCTCTGGACACTTTTAAGCAACTGGTAGATGTAAACCCAAATTGTACAACCTTTTCCAGCATCTTCCTAATGTATCATGTTTTTAAGGGTATGTTGAACCAAAAAAGATATTGGCATTGATAATCTGAGGTACATGATTCAACCTTCTTATTTCATGTATTTAAATAATCTACTAATATCTCTTTGACAAATTATGCAATATTACAAAGTAGTTTTGTTAACAATCTACTAACCATAGTGATATAGTAAGTCATCAATAAAACTTGAGAAGATATTGCTTGACAAACCTTTAAAGGTATTTTTGATTTCCTTCTTACTTGAAAACCTTTTAGGGTATTTATGATTTCCTTCTTACTTGACAAACCTTTTAGGGTATTTGTGATTTCCTTCTCCAATTACAATTATTCAGATGATTAAATACACAAAAAAAGTTGCAACTAAAAGACAAATCTGTTTCCATCAAAATATTATGACTATGAAAATAAGGACTCAATAAATTTTTTATGTTAAACATAAATGAGGACTTGGAAGCAGAGTTATTGCCCATACTTTATACTCAATTTCTCTAAATGAAAAGCCTCCCAAACTATCTAATTGCAAAAAGGCTTCAATATAGCCTAAACACCATGATTATGACTTTAAGATCCAAATTTGATTGATGCAAATGAAAAGATGTCCCTTTTTCTGCAAGGATGCTCAAAGAGATTGTATAAACATGTGGGAAAATTAAGGTAAGCCTAAAATTTCTCCAAGAAAAGTATTGTAGCTAGGCAGATGAAGATAAATTAATGACATCCATTTCAAAAATTCATATGTATATTATGTCAATGGTTAGGCCTTTATCAAGTACTATAAACAATGTAAATTAGGAGAAAATGAATCCATGATCATACCACATTCATGGTAACTAGAACTAGCTACACCCTAATTTTATAATTTAGTTCACTTAATCATTAACTAAAACACAGACAAGGTAATCCAATTTGGAATGATAGAGCTAAAACTACTCTAGATCCAATCATCTACCCAACTTTCACATCAATAGTAGCAGAATTATAAGTACCATTATTGAAAACTACATTGATGTCTAATCAAGAGTGAATGAATCATTAGAAAATTAAAATATCATAATGATTGAATAATACCACATCCAAGGCTAGGATATCCCCTAAGTTATTCAAACCTCTAGTTGTCTACATAGGTCTACAACTCTTCAACTCATGCAATTATTAGACATGCCAACTAGAAGATATCTTGAGCCCCAATGACAACTCAAAGGAGAAGGAGGAGAACTATCATAGATGGAAATTATATGTAGGTGAAATTTAATATTGTAGAGAGTGAACCAACTTAGAGTCATTAATGAACTTGGGGTGTTTGAGTCGAAGTTTGTGTGAAATTGCTAGCCTTCTTATTAAATACATATGTTGTTGCACTAGTATTTGTTTTCACACAAATGCATTTGTAAAACATTCAACCAAAATACCATAATGACTATCAACAGAACCCCATTCTCACTTACCAAAATTATGAAGGATATAACCACTAAAATATTGTTACATAGGGTGCATTTTGGTAGTAGATGAATATAAAAAGTGGGGATATCATTGTCAAGATGTAGCTTTTTATTTTCACTCTCTCAAATTGCACATATTATTGACCTATACAGCATTCCCTTTGGCCAAACTGGTAGCTTTCTGACTAAACCATTTTTAGCCTACTCATGATGACCACTAGGATTGTCAAGTTTGAACAATGGCCATAGAAATGTTCACAAAAGTATAGTTTCTCTATTTTACAACATACATTTTAAATCCTTGTTTATTTATACTTTAAGTCAGCTACTTGACCATTAAAAGAGGCATTAGTTATGTATTTATGTCTTCTTATTTTGAATGTGAACAATAAGCATTTTGAAAAAAAGAATGCAAAAGACTTTGCAATATAAGTTGTGAAATTGGAATGGATGAATCTGCATCCTCTCAAATAATGTACACATCATTGTTTTCTCAATTTAATCTAAACACATAATTCTATGTTGGGTTATTCCTTTAGGTTAAAGTCAATGTAAGGAATTATGATTTTTTTCAAGTTAAATAAAATTTCTTAATTAGCAACCATCTTCCTGCAAGACACCTTTTTCTAGAGTATAATTCCAAATAGTGTTTGACAAGCAATACAATATTTAAAAGAGAATTGATGCAGTGGCATCCAATCATCTAGAAATATCCCTATTGATATATTAAAATAATATATTATTCATTGTCTAATGGAACAAAGGAGAATATAATAATATTGTTTTTAATGTAAAATGTATAATGGTTGCAAGATTATAAACTTTGCAATGTTATATCAAATTATCTTACAAGTTGAACCGAACAACCATAGTAGAAAATTTATAACCGCCTATGAATTGTAATATATATGGGCTGGAGTTTTTTAGAATGATAAGGTCTAGAGGAGAGGAAGAATGTAATTCCTTAAATCTCCAAGATTTTTTACAGCAACATGAATGACTTCGTTATTTGTTTGGAGTAATAAAAGTATCGATGTTCTATTTTTTATTGTAGTTGAATTCAGTTATAATATTTCTCCTTTTATGGTTATCGGGTTGCAGCTAGTGTTATTTCTTGTTCTATGCATTTCAATGGTATTGATTGTGCAAAGATACGGGCTGGTTTATAATTGAGTGGAAAGTTATTAAAAAGTGTATGAATTGGTCTTGAGTTCAAATCTAAATATGAGTAGATCCCAAATCAAACCAGCTTAATTAATATTCATTTGATCATTTTGTTTCAAATAATTTGGTGATTAGAAGCATCAAGTTTTATATGGGTTTGAGTTTGTATTAATGGGAATCCCAAATCGATACTAAGAATCAATTCCTACAATTTGATTTGAATGTTAAAATTCAGATTTGAGTTGGGATAAGTTAAGGATCTATTTCTGCTATGTGAAACTCATGCTTGCCAGCTTAGGATAACAATTCTTGTTAAAATTCATATTTGAGTTAGGATAAGTTAAGGATACTAATTCTTGGTATTGCTTGGTCTTACTATATCAGTTTATTATAATGTATTTGGTTGAAGACTGATGCATTTTTCATACATTCAATTTCAGATTCATATTTCATATCAATGATTCTTCATATTATTCAAAGCTTCAATTTGGGCTCTTAGTAATATGAATCGATTCTTCAAATTTGGTTTGAATAAAGTTGATGGAGTATAAGCAATTCCATGTTAGAGTTCTATCCATTTGGCAACCATTTTTTGTTATCATTTATGATCATTATGTGAACTATTTCACATTCACTCTCAAATTTGACATGTGGGCATTTTGAATTAGAATTAGATGAATTGGGGCTCGATTAGATGAATTGGGAATTGAAAAATGTATCATGTTTTGAATACTATTGATTCTCAAGAATTAGTTATCTTCATCATACAACTTTTCTTATTTTATTTATTGATGGCATCTAAGTTACCTGATCTTTGTTCATTTCCAAGCATTGGCTATGTGCTCCTATTTACATTTGATTCAAGAAGAATATGAATCAATTATTAAGAAGGTTGGGTTCTTAAAGTTATTGGGCCCTTCTAGTTTGAATGAAAATATTTCATCAATGCTTGGGTCTTGGGTTTAAGTTTGAGGAATATGAATTAAATCAATTTCAAATCTATTGGTTTATTCCTCGTATTGGTTTTCTTTATTCAAATATTATTTACATTTTGAATCTTCACGAGATGAATTGGTTTTGGATCGTACTACTTTGCTATATGAATGTCACGGTTGGATGAAGCTTTTGCTGCAGAGTTAGAACTTTGAAATGACATTTTGGCTCATGCATTCAGTATTGATGCATGTAATGGGAACTTGTGTTTGAAACAATGAACTTTTAATGGAATAATGGCTACAAGAAAAAAGATTAAATAATCAATAAATATGTAAATTTCAGTGGTAATACAAATTCAATTTGAGTTCTCCTCTTCCTATCAATATTATGACAGTAATTTTAGTATGAATATACAAATTTTGGTTATCTCTTTCTGGTTACTTGCATTGAGAACCCTCCAACATAGAGTGCAGGACATAGGACATATAAACTGTCAAGAAAGAACTTATTGGATAGTATAGAGACAATTTTATTCAAATTTAGATAAGTTATTAGCTTATTAATTTATGTGAAATATTATTCAAAGAAAATGTATACAAATATCTAATAAAATTTAATGAAATATGTGAACAAATAGTGTTGATTATTATTATACATGCTTTTTGGGGCTTCTATCGTCTATGCTACTCTTTTTGTAAATGGTCACAATTTTTCATTTTTCCATACATTCTTAGAAATTTGAAATCCATTTCTAGTTTTTCTTTCCTACTTGCATGTCTTAGCTCACCTTGTATCATATAACCCTTTAAAGTAAATAGGCATAACCTTAACTCTCAACATAACAAACCATTGAATTAGAGCATACAATATTCCCCAAAAAGCACAGATACGTATCAAAATCTCAATAAACATTGAACTAAGTAGAGCTTCCCTCATTTTAAATAAAAAACATTTTTTTCTTGATTCATTCAATTCAAGGGCTCAAAAAACCCTTCAAAGCTTAAATAGAGACTTGAAAACTACTTGTATAGCATAAACTTAGTAAACCAATCCTTAAAGGAAAAAGAAAATTAGCAGCAGGGATACTCGTTGATTTCGATCCTTTTACCAATGAATCAGTAAGAGATTCAAAGTAGAGAATGACTTAGAATTATTGACAAATCAATTTTTAATATCACTTATATCCTCATTTGTGATGTTCCATGCATCAGGTGACCTCTTGCTAGATCAAGTTGTGTGTTATCTAATATCTAACTAGATAGATAAAGGTACTTAAGTACTAGAGAATGTTTCAATTGATTTATTGAACCATTTAAGAAAGATGTTGATTTATTTTTAGTAACTTTTAATTTATTAGAAAATTTGTAGTGGAAAATAATGATGCAATGTGTATAGCAGTTTAATTGAAAGCATTGCATTTAAGTTGTTTCTACTACTTATTGTTATATAAGTAGTTATAAATATTTTTTCTCTTCTGGAGGTAAGTACATTCATGTTATATATTGGATTAAGCTATGCATAAACTAGTTTCTCTAATAAAAATAAAAATTAAGAACTTAGAAAAAAATAGTAAATTTTGTCCCAAATGTTTAGACGTAGTTTTCTTCCTTGTTTGCAAAAATAAGGGTCTTTCATTTTTTGTTCCATAAATTCATTATAATGAGGGGAATAAGCAACATGCAATGAATATGATAATGAAAAAAATATCTTGATCTTTATATCATACATTTAACAACATTGTTATTCTTTAAAGGGTACTAGCTTAATGGAAGGGCACCTGCTTTACAAGTAGGAGGATGGTGGTTCAATTCCATCGTGCCCTAATATGATTAAACCAGTAATTAAATAAACTACTAAATATATAACCAAATTAGCTACCAAATATACTACCATATAACTACCAAATAAGCTACCAAATAAACTATCAAATAAACCACCAAATCAACTACAAAATAAACTACCAAATTTACTACCAGAGTTATCAAAAAAACTACCAAATAAACTACTAGGTAACAATAATAAACAACCAAATTAATGATCAAATTAGTGATTAAATTAGTTTAGTCATAAATTTGGTTGCAAGATAAATGTCTGGAAATAAACTACCATTGGTCACGTGATTAAAATTAGTCATATATCTACATTTTATAGTAGTTTATTTAGTCATATATTGTTGTTTATGTACTAGTGCATGAAAGAGTTAACTGAATGTCACTTTAGAGTTCAAAAATAGCCACTGAAAAGTCTCCTTGCATTTAGCATTTAAAACTGTTAACTCATTATAATTCTCTATATTTAATTAATAAAATCAAAATATTTATAATTATAACCATTTGATATATTAATTTTACAATAACAATCTTATTTTTCTTTTTTTATATTTATTAATATTAATGTGTTTAATAATTAACATTATATTTGTTAATTTTAAACATAGTAGTATTAATAAATATAACAAAGGGAATATATAAAATATAATTTTTTATAAGTTTTATATATATTAAATGATTGTAATAGACATAACTCATTTAATATATATAAAACTTATATCAAACACTTTTAAGAGTTTCAAAAATGAATGATAAAAAGGCCCTACCATGGACCTGAAATCTTCCTGAAATATAACAAATATCACCAAAGGAAAAAGGGCAAACACTTATTTTGCTTTGGTCATTTGGTGATTTACACAAGAGGAAATGGGTTTTTTCAAACCCTAGCCATCATGAGAGTTGCTCCTGCAATTTCTTGCTTGTTGGGCATTGTGGTTTTGTAGGATTCTTTTGTTGGATGGGTGCCATATCTAATAATTGCGTGAGTTTCTCTTGTGGATTCTTTCTGGGCATGGTCATGAGAGGTCTCTAGTTTTTTTTTCTTTGTGCTATCATTGCTTTTGTTGGTTATACTTCTTGTTGGATGGCTTCTAGTTGAGATGCCATATTTACTACCTGTATGATTTTCTCCATTCTAGCTGAATCTTGGACATGTTTCTCCTTATGGGTTTCATTCTTGCTGATGGCTAATTGTGAATCCATTCCCTCCATGGGTTTGAGCTATGATGGATGGCTAGGCATATGCTTAGACTCCATTCTTGAAATGGTTTCATTTTATGATTTTATCTACAGGTTATGAACAACCATGAGGGTTTTCCTATTCTGGTTTTGATTTTCATGGGTTTAATGTGAGATATGAAAGCAACTACTGGAGTTCTTCATGGATACAATAAGAGATGCCATTTTTATGGGTATTTGATTCTGATATAGCTATTATTACTTGGTGAGTTCTCCTTTTATGGCCATGAATTTTCTGATTTAAACTTCATACTTCTTTCAAATGTGGGTTTCTTTGATGTTGTAGTCTTATCACAATTTCATCGTTTTATCTACTATTAGCATGCCATGAATTTATTTTGTTATTCATGGTTTGCTATGGATGTATGCTTCTATGAGGCTATATCATCATTATTTTCCTTGACGATTTAATCATCACTTATGGTATCTTTTTCATAATTAGAGCTAGAGTTTCTTTATCTGCTGAATATGATTAAAAAATTTTGCCATCAATGAAAATCTGCACTTTGTTATTAAAGGAATTTGGAATTTTTTGGAATATATACCTCTATTGTAACTAGAATTTTTTTTCCTATAATGAATTCCATTTTCATGATCAGACTTGATACTTGCTGCTATAATTTTTGTAGATGTTTTCTGCAGAAACTTGACATTTTTGGTAAAAAAATAGTCTTCTTTGATGTTAATCCAGTTTAGAACACTCATGAAATCATTATGTTATGCATACATGATGAATATCTTATTTTAAAAGGTTGAACACATTTCATCCATTTATGTGGTAGCTATGACGTTATTTTCAAGATTGCTAGTGTGAACTCCATTTCACGTCTGATTAATGTTCATTATTGTAAAATATATTTTTCCATTTTCAGCATTCCCTATTATAGATGAACAGCAACCACCTTTATTTAATGATATACCCCATTATAGATGAACATCAATCTATCCCAAACCATATAATATGGTGTTTATCTTTAGCACGTACACTTTTTCATTGGAAAATACTTGTAAAAAATCATTGATTGTATTCCTTAATGATATTTTAGATTCACCCATTAATAAATGATATTTGATTACTTTGTAGATTAGAAACATTTATGATTGTAACATAGAAACACTCATTCCTTATTGCAATAATTGTTGTAGCTTTATTCAATTTCATTACATATCAAAACTTTTCCATAAAATCTATGTTGTTTAACACCTTTTTATTTCCTACCCGTATACTTGTAAAGATTCAATTCCTTTAGCTTGTAGACTAAGAATTGCATATGCCCTCGATGATTTGATTGAAAGGTCTCATACATGTATCTAAATGTACATCCCTTTAATAATTTCCTTGTGTCTTCAATCTTTTGCAATGGTTCAACTAGAAGGTCCCATACTTGTAATTTATGTATGCCCTCTCAACAGTCCCCCCATGTCTTTAGTCTTCACCTCTACATGATTTAGCCAAAAGGTTTCAAGCTTGTAATTCATGCATGTCCCTTCAATAGCCTCCTCAGTCTTTCAGTCTTGGCCTCTACATGATTCAGTTGAAAGGCTTCGTGTGTGTAATTTATGCAAGATCCTTCAACAACCTCAAACTTCATACCTATATTTGCACATGAAACAAACTCATTAGCATAAACCTATTTTACTTTTAGGTTTCACTCTTGCCTTCTTGTCTTTTAATACAGTTATCTAAATAACCATGTTGTAGGAACAATAGTGTATAGATAACTAGAAAGATTTCCATTGCTCAGTTCATATGAACTAACTCTCCTCTTCTTTCATTTTTGTAGGGCTTTTCCCAAACAAAGATGCGGGCTCAATCCTTTAGCATTTAGGACAATGAATCTTCCATTCAGGCAATGGAGGCCTTTCATTTTATCTTCTTAGTACTTTTCTATTTATATAGTGTGTTTATTTAGATATTATGTTAGGAGCTTAGAATGCTTGTGTGGTATTTGAATGCATTGTATTTAAGTACTATGTAAAACTTGAACACTTTGTACCTTATCAAAAAATAGTTTTGAATATTTCAATAAAAATGTACTATTTTGGTACTTATATTTCAAATAAAAGTGATCAATTTTCTTGTTTACTAATTTTTGTAATTTACTTTCTACATCCATTTCATTCTATAATATGTATGCTTAGCAACTAAAAACACCTAGCTCAGTATAAAGGCTAGCATAACATAGCAATTTAGGAGATATGTTAAATTGGTAACAAGGACGAGGAAGAAAAGGATGACTAGGAAAAGGTTGAGTTAGACAACATTGAAGATTTTGATGACAAACAAGTAAATATTGGTGATACTTTCAATAACCTAGTACAACTAAGTGAAGGGAAGATATAGAGTGTAAATATTGATGATATTAGTCCTATGAAGGAAGTCTCAATAGATATAGAAATGCAAAGTGTAAGCCAAGTTCAAACTGAGTCTATGCAATTGTCAGTCCATGCAAAGTTGATGGACTTTAATCTTGTACTAGTGAAAATAAAGGATTATCCAAAGATTAAGAAATATGTGGCAACTCAATTGGTCAAAGTTACATCTACCCCTATTGCTATATCAAGTCAAGTTATCAGTCAAGATAATGTACAGGTTAGTGTTTTCAAACAACAAAGTGTGTCAGTCAATACAAGATAAATCACATAGAAAAATGAAGCCACTGAGGGCAGAAAAGGAGATGAGAAGAAAGATGATAGCCAAAATGTTAAAGTAGATGAATCTACTATAGGTGAAAGACCACTAGCCTTAGAACCTCAAATTGAGGGAAGTAAGGAGGCAAGCTAGTGGAGTTTAGGTAGTGAACTCAAAATAGTTGCAATCAAGGACAAACAAGATGAATTTTTACAAAAAATAGGTACAATTTTAAGTTTAGAAGAGAAAAATATAGGTGATGTGACAAGGATAGTTGGGATGATAGAAGAGTCACACAAGCCAAGTCTAGAGGTTACAACACAAATTTTACCAGTAATTGTGTTGAGCTCCAACACACCAGACTCCAAGGGCAAGAGGTTGAAGAAGAAGGTGAAGCACTGTCCTTAAGAAATAAAAGGAAAACTTGTCACACTAGATGAAGTGGTTGTGATTCCTAACTAGGATACAAACAAATTAAAGTATGCTTAGATGAAGACACTTCAAAAGGTTTTGGAAAGAAAGACTAGACATGAAGAAATGAGAAGATAACAAAAATAGAAAGAGGTATTGTATGAAACCAAGGACATATTCCTTGTCACAATTATTGTTGATAACCTGAATGAGAAAGCTCCAATCCTTGAATAGTTGGTTCAAATAGTGGGGAAATTAATTGATCTAGACATTGATACAAATGAAAAACTTATGCAATGGTCTGAAAGAAACTTTGAGAAAAAGGTAATGGAAAATATTGTAGAAGAGATTGTTGTAAGACAAGTGGAACTTTCTAAACTTATAGATAATTTGGAAAAGGTTGTACAAAATGTACATATATTATTCAAAAAAATTTGTGATGTTTCATTTTTCACAAAGGAAGTTCAAGCCAGTATAGATAAACTTGAAGTAAATTTAAAGTATAGTGCCAATACATCAAACATGGACACAAGTTCAAGTTTTGCACATTTTTATAAATTGGGATTTTAGCAAGTAAGGCTAGTAGAATTAATAGTTGAAGATAGAAAAATAAGACCTAGGCTCATTTCTATTCAATCCATGTTGACACCTCACTTGGAGGTAATGCAGAGATATTTGTAGACTACTAGAGAGATAGTAAAGAGTGATCCTAATCTTTTCATAGTAGATAATATGGTTCATCTTGCTACTAAGTTGGAGATTGAGATTCAAGCATTACATTCTATACAGACTTCATTCGATGATGCTTTAGTAATGATTTTGTAGATTCACAAACTATTATTGGACAAGTATGGTTTGATCCCTACTCCCCAACAACAATCATGACTAAAACAAGGGAGAATGAATCTATGAATGATCAAAGGTATGACAAGAAACACAAAATCATTTGTATTCACATTGTAGAATGTTAGGATTAACTTCACACAAAAATAACAATTACATGAAAATATAACCAATATAAGAAAATAATAAATCACACAGAAGAGAACACAAGACATTAAGATTTAATGTGGTTCACCCAAACCTTGGGCTACATTCACCAAACAACAAGTCGAATATTATTACGATCCAATGATTATAACCTTATTACAATCTATAATCCCTTACAGCTCAAAACAACTACAAGAAGCAATTTTCGCATTACACCTTATGGAAAAATCCCTAACCCTAAGCCCTTTTATACAAGTATTTTTCCACATTAGGGTTAAAATTAGTTACAACATGTCAGCCATAAAATGGCAATAAACTAGCCCCATCGAGGAATTATAGAGTATGTACAATACTTCCCTGCTCAATCCCATAATCTAAAAATCTCCCACTTGGGGACTGATCAGGCTCCACACTAAACAATAATCTCCCACTTGGAGACTAATCCTATAGCTATGTCGCTACTCCATGAGGCTCCCACTAGATCAAACCACCCTAGACTCAACTATTCATTTATTTTTGTTTAATCTAGAAGACCAACCAAAGCTAAAGAGGAGTTCAGCTTCTCCCTTGTTACTACCTTTTGTAAACATATCTACTAGATTTTCATCTATATGTATCTTGTCCAGCTTTAATTGTCCATCATCCAAAATTGATCGAATGAAATGTTACTACAACTATACGTGTTTTGTCTTTGAATATAGAGCAGAATTCTTTGCAAGATGAATGGCACTTTGGCTATATGTAAACAAATAATTATCCCTCTATGGGTGTCCCAATTCTTCCAAGAAGAATTAAAGCCATATAATCTCCTTGGTCACCTCTATAGTAGTAACATACTTTACCTCTATAGTGGATAAAGCATTAACCTTTTGTAATTGAGAAACCCAACTCACAGTTGCCCCACCCATAGTAAATACATAACCTATAGTACTCTATTTGGTATCAATATCCCTTGCCAAATATGAGTCAACATAGCCCTATAAGTCAGTAGTAGAGCCCCCAAAGTGTAAACAATTATTGGATGTTCCTCTCAAATATCTGAGAATCCATTTAATTGCATTCCAATGCTCATTTCCTAGATGATTGATATACCTACTAACGACTCCCACTGCATGTGCAATATATGGCCTAGTACATACCATAGCATATTGATTCGTATAACTAAAGCATAAGGTACCTTGGACATCTTATCCTCCTCTTCTTGTGTCTTTCAACACATATCCTTAGTCAACTTCAAATGACTAGGTAAAGGTGTGCTGACAACTTTAGCATTCTCCATAGAGAAATGTGGCAACAACTTCACAATATAATCAACTTGAGATAATGTCAGTTTCTTGTTCTTCCTATCTTTGCAAATCTTCATACTAAGGATTTGTTTTGCTGCCTCCAAATCCTTCATAGCAAATGCATGTGCTAACTATAGAATTTGATGATGAACAAATTCATAGATCCTTGGATATCTTACATGTAAATAACCTATTACAAGGAAGAAAGAAAGGTAGAGAGAGAGAGAGAAGGATTTACTCAATAAACAAGAAGATTGAATTTTCTTGTGTAAAATAGAATGAATGAAATTACAATCGATCAATCCTTATGAAGGAGATCAAAACACTAAAAGGGAAGCCCTAAGAGGTAAAAGGCCAATTAATAATTACTAATTAATTATTAAATGTAAATGCAAAAAAACATAAAGGAGAAATATTAAGAAGGGAGAAAAGATAATTTAATAAATTAAATTAAATTAACCTTTTTCTCTAACACCCCCCTTAAGATGAGAAACAATGTAGTACAAATAATACAATGAAACTATAATGCTGAAGCAAACTTGGGTCCTGACAAGAAGGCTTGATGAGGTACCCAATCACAACTAAATCTCTATGAAATGGAGAAATAGAGAAAACCCAACGGGAAAAACTCTTCTCCAAAAAGGGATAGAAAAAGATGCATAAATGAAACATCTCAACAGAATCTCTCAAGACTATAAGTATATTGAAAGCCCCCATGATAGAAGTTTGAGACTCCACAACCCCCCCAAAATGGCAAAACTCCTCTGTCGATAAACATACGAACATGGCTCTAATCTAAAGGAAACAAAGCTAGTGGACAAGGATGATAAAACCCACGTATGTAAGGTGTAGCTAGAAGTCTTAACTGATGCTCAAAGAAGAAAGCATGAGAATCCTAAAATGGAATCTCTAATGGAGGTGAGATAACAGGTGGGTTGAATCTATCATCTGAGAGAAGATGTGTGTCCTTTAATATATCCTCAACAACTATAGTAGGTGGCTCGATGACTAGAGTTGTAATAATAGGCAATGTTGAAGAGCAATCCTATGCAAGAGATGAAATCTAAATAAGAGGTGGAGGTGTAGAAGTGACAACACTCGTCTCAAGAACAACACATAAGTTCAAGTGACCTGACTTCACCTTAGTAGACTCTCATGAAAAAAAAGAGTGAGTCTCTGATAGTGGAGATCATGGACCAAACTATGAGAAGGAATATAGGTGAGAAACATGATCAATAGTCCTTGTAGCAATAATATTGCATGTTTCACTATCGTTTATGTGCACTGAATCCTATGCAAACTCTACTGTCTTCCCTATCCCACTATGGGTAACCTAATAAATAGAGAGAAGGTTAGAGGACACAAATGGAACACAAAGTACATCATAAAATGTACCATCATCAATGTCAATATAACCTTTCCCACATATAGTCATAACAGTGTTGTTCCCCATCAAAATGTGTGGAGTAGGAGAAGTCTCAAAAGAAGAGAACAAATCCTAAGTAGATGCCATATGGTGTGAAGCACCTGAATCCAGTAACCATCTAGAAGAATGAGGAATAGTACTTTCACATAGTGCATGGCCCTTTCCTATATCTTTACCATTTGACTAAAATGATGATGAAGAAGAAGGTCTGTCAGAAGTAGAAGGAATATCAATGTTGCTCTTATGAAGGAGAGCTATCAAATTTGAAACCTATTTGGCATGGCCATCTAACTTCTTCTCATAGCAATGTGACTCATCATGATTAGGCTTATTACAATAAGCATATTTTGGTATTTCTAGCTTTGATTTACCCAAAGCATATTTGGTGGAATAGAAGGTAGAAGAAAAAATTTGAAAGTTTCCACAAAGCTTAGAAAGAATTAGGTAGATACACTTAGTGTTAGTCTTCATCTTCCCACAAACCTACAATAAAGATATCATTTGTTTGAATTTCATCAAGAAGTCCTCAATAGAGGTAAAAGAATTTGGTATAAGAGAGGTAAGCTCTGCCTCAATCTAAAGTGCCCTGAACTCATTTACTGTACCAAACAAGCCTTTAGGCTTGGTTCACATAGCTAGAGGGGTATTGCACCCATCAAGATGAAACTGTAGACTATTGGAGACCTATAAAGAAATTAATCCTATTGCCTCATTCATCTTGTTTCTATGTTGTGTGACCTCAAAAGGCCTCTGTAAAAATGGCTACACTACATCTAAATAAGACAAAAACCCTTTTGACTAGAGAAGTTGTGTCATCAAGGTCTTCCATGTGTGATAATTATGAGGGGTCAGAAGTTCTAGAAAAAAAGAGGTTCAAGCCATTATTTTAGAGGGTTTTGGATTATTTTTGAAAAATGTTTTGGTTTACTGATGTAAATAATAGAAATAATAATACAAAACACCCCCCACAATACAAAAATTGAACCTGACTACTAGAAGGAATGTGTAAACAAGAAGAGAGAAAAAAACTTCAGTTTATAATAACATATACCTTTGAGGAATACTAATGCAAAATAGAAGATAATCTTAATAGGGCTCATGAAGAGCTTTCTGACTTTTTTTCTAGATCAAAAAATAGAGCTATAACGAAGAAGTTATGCCCCCTAGAAGATAGAAGTCATCAACAAACTTAAAGTGTAAAATCAAGTACCAAAATAGAAAAAAATACAAAATATACCTTCACCATTATCTCTATCTCTAAATTAACTTTCCAACACTTCTTTTGGATCCAAAAAACACTTTTGTATGCTCAAGTTAGAGTAAAAAAATCAACAGGGTCTTTAGAACAAAAAAAATCATACACATGACAACTTGAAGGCCATTGAATTTTTGCCCAAAAGTAATGACATCAGTACATGTGCCCTGCTGACATCAGCATCTGTGCAGGTCTTCTAGTACTTGCATATTTGTTGATGCAAATGTACTTTGATGATGCAACCTTACATGATTTTTGTTTTAAAAAAGAAAGCACTTTTTTTAATAAAGAAAGCACTTTTTTAGAAAATTTAAAGAAATGCCCCTTCCTTTTTTTAATTTATATATTTTTTAATTTATTTTTTTAATAAAAAATCGTTGCCTCAGGAAGCATGCCCAGATCTGGGAGCAAATTTGTTGCCTTACCAGTCGACTGTGTCCAAATTGGATTATATGAAAATAAGGGTTTTAACGTCTTCTAAATCTAACTATAACATTCATTTGGACTTAGAGCTCTAATTTTTAGAGACCACCCTATCTGCACACACACAAAAAAAACTAAAAGAGCCAAATTTGTTCTGTCAAACCCTATAGGCAAGGCTCTAATACCATGTAGAATTTGATGATGAACAAATTCATAGATCCCTAGATATCATGCATGCAAATAACTTATTACAAGGAAGGAAGAAAGGTAGTGGGAGAGAAGGATTTGGTCAATAAATAAGACAATTGAATTTACTTGTGCAAAACTGAATGAATGAAATTATAATTGATCAATCTTTATGAAGGAGATCAAAACCCTAAAAGGGAAGCCCTAAGAGGTAAAAGTAATTTAATAATTACTAATTAATTATTAAATATGAATGCAAAAAAAGCATAAAGGAGAAATATTAAGAAGGGAGAAAAGGTAATTTAATAAATTAAATTAAATTAACCTTTTTCTCTAACACTAACTAGCATTTTAGCCCCTTAATGTGATCCATGTTAGACCCAGCTACAAGCATATCATCAACATATAAACATAAAATAATGTAGTTGTCATCATCCAACCTCTTAAAATAAATACAATGATTTGAATGACACCTGCTATATCCATGCTCATGCATAAAACTATCAAATTTTAGATACCATTTCCAAGGCGCTTACTTCAAGCCATATAAACTTTTCTTCAATCTACACACTAAGTTCTACTTTTTTTTGACTTTGAATCCCTATGGATGCGTCATATATATCTCTTCATCTAAATCACTATGAAGGAAGGTTGTTTTAACATCAAGCTAC
The DNA here is from genome assembly GCA_028749045.1 of Cupressus sempervirens. Lineage (NCBI taxonomy): Eukaryota > Viridiplantae > Streptophyta > Pinopsida > Cupressales > Cupressaceae > Cupressus > Cupressus sempervirens. Next base: position 835,584,104 of record CM053793.1, read on the forward strand.
TCCAAATACAAATCTTCAGTAGCCACAATACTTAAAAAAGTGTGAATAGAAGTCATTTTAACAATAGGAGAGAATGTCTCATCAAAATCAATGCCTTTTTTTGTGCAAATCCTTGTACAACTAACCTAGATTTAAATATTTTCTTCCTCCATCCTCTTCTTTCAACCTATAAATCCATTTATTCTGTAAAACCTATTTACCTGCAAGCAACTTGCATAGATCCCAAGTCTTATTTTTCATCAAGGAGTCCATTTAGTCTTTCATTGTAGATTCTAACTGAATCTTAGTATTCACCTACATAGCTTCATCATAACATTCAAGTTCAGCAACATCTGTTAGTAAAATAGAGTACAAAGAGGGAGAAAATCTACTTAGCCTTGTTGACTGTCTAACATTCATTGGGGTATGTGGTATTTGTTGTTGCAATTATTGCACATCATGAGGAATTGCTAGAACATCATTTTTTGGAGTATCATCCAGCACTACATAATCATCTTCTTTCTTCTCATGTTGCTGCAATAGATCTTTGTACAACACTTTCTCATTGAATATGACATCCCTGCTTCTTACAATTTTACAATTTTTAAAATCCCAAAGCCTATAAGAAAATTCATCAATGCCATATCCAAAAAATACATATTTCTTTGACTTAACTTCTAGCTTGGTTCTATTTTTAGAATCTATATGAGCAAATGCTTCACAACTAAAGGTTCTAAGAAAAGAATAACTCACCTTCTTACCAATTCATGCTACCTCTAGAATATCACATCCCAAAGGAGTAGAGGGACCTCTATTAATCAAATATACAACAATATTGATAGCCTCTATCCAAATTTTTAAGGGCAACCCAACATGTAACTGCATGCTCCTTGCACGCTCCATTATAGTCCTATTCATGCATTCAACCACTCCATTTTCCTATGGAGTCCTTGAAATAGTTTTTTGTCTACAAATACCATTAGTGGAGCAATAATCTTCAAATTCATGACTACAATACTCACCACCATTATTAGATCTAAGACATTTTAATTTCTTACTAGTATCATTTTCAACCAAACATTTCCATTTCTTAAAAGTTTGAAATACATTAGATCTCTGTTTAATGAAATAAACCCATACTTTTCTAGTTTCATCATCAATAAATGTAACATAATAATGAGAGCCACCAAGTAAAGATACTTGAGTCAGTCCCCATACATCTATATGCACAAGCTCTAATCTCTCACTTTTCTTTTCCTTCCTACTCTTCACAAAACTCACTCTCTTTTGTTTTCCATACACACAACTTTCACAGAAATCCATATTAACACATTTCAAACCTAGTAAAACTTGCTTTGAATGAAGTACTTTCACACCTTTCTCACTCATGTGACCAAGTTTCTTGTGCCACAACGTTGTATCAGAATCTACAACAACTATTTATTCTTCCTGCTCAACTACAACAATTATTCCTGAACATTCATTTTTCTTTGAAGCAATCAAAGTAGAAGGAACAATATGACTTGTACAAAGATATAAGGTGCCTACTTTCACACCTTTTTTTACTACAAGGGAACCTTTTGAAACCTTCCAATTTTTATCATTAAAAGTAAATACACAACTCTCATCACCAAGTTGCCCCGCAAAAATTAAATTCCTACTCAGCCTTGGAACATGTCTTACCTCATGTAGTAGCCAATGATTCACATTCTACAACTTAATCTTAACTTTTCCCTTTCCAAAAACCTAATAGGGTTCATTATCCCCAAAATAAACAAGCCCAAAATCCCCTTGGACATAATTAATAAAATAACCTCTATGAGGTGTAGCATGAAATGAAGCACCAGAATCTAAAACTCATGAATCATCAATACTTTCTAAAGATAGAAGCAAAGCATCCTCTTTGGATTTGTTACTTACCACATTTCCCTCCTTGTCCTCTTCTAATTTATCTTCTTCATTTTTCTTCCAAGTCCAGCAATCTTTCTTCTTATGCCCTAGCTTCCCACAGTAACAATAGTTGTTTGGTCCTCTTGATTGGGACCTTGTCCCCTTCAACTTTCCTCTTGATTTCCCACAATTTTTAGAATTATTTACTCTCTCGATCATTTTGCCTTAGCTTTGTGTATTCAAAGCACTTCCTGTGTAGATCCACCTAAGGTTTTCCTATGAGTTTCCTCACTAAAAATAACACTGATCAAATCATCATATTTTAGTGTATTAGATCTAGAAATGGAATTACTCACAACCACTACCAAGCCATTCCAGCTTTCAAGCAAAGAACACAAAATCAAGAGAGCCCTAATTTCTTCATCAAAATTAATACCCACAGAAGATAACTAACTAGTAACAATATTAAACTCGTTTGAATGATCTGCAATAGATCCACCTTCTACCATTTTAATATTAAATAAACACTTCATGAGAAATACCTTATTTGAAGTGGAGGGCTTTTCATACAATTTTATTGGGGTTTCCATCAGCTTTTTTGTCATCTTTTCTTTTATAATGTTAAATGTCATCGATGGTACCAAGCATAATCAAATGCTCCCAAGTGCCTTTCTATCTAAAAGATCCCAATCCTCATTTGTCATAGTTCCCTGGTTCTTAGTTTTTCCTTCCAATGGCTTCCATAAATCCTTCTAATATAGATAGTCCTCCATGTACATTTTCCATGACTAAAAGTTATGCCCATTAAACTTGTCAAACTTCATCTTACCCTTGTCTTCCATCCCTCCCACTCAACCGTGAGACTTTCTTGTAGAGGATAACTAAAAAAACAACCTCGCTCTAATACCACTTGTTACAATTAACCTCAGACATAAATAAAAATTACATGCAAATATAACCAATATCAAAAAATAATAAATCACATAGAAGAGAACACAAGACACCAAGATTTAACATGGTTCACCCAAACCCTAGGCTACATCCACCAAACAACAAGTTCAATATTATTATGATCCAATGATTACAACCTAATTACAATCTATAATCCCTTACAGCTCAATACCACCACAAGAGGCAATTTTTGCATGACACCTTATGGAAAAATCCCTAACCCTAAGCCCTTTTATACAAGTATTTTTCCACTTTAGGGTTAAAATTAGTTACAACATGTCAGCCATAAAATAGCCCCATAGAGGAATTATGGAGTATGTATAGTACTTCAATCTAACACTGAATAGATTGCTAAAGAGATTGTTGTAAGATAGGTAGAACTTTCTAAACTTGTAGATAATTTGGAAAAGATTGTACAAAATGTAGATATATTATTCAAAAAATTGTGTGATGTTTCATTTTTCACAAAGAAAGTTCAAACCAGTATAGATAAACTTGAGGTAGATTTAAAGTATAGTGCCAATATATCGAATGTGGATGCAAATTCAAATTTTTTGCATTTTATAATTTGGGATTCTAGAAAGGAAGGCTAGTAGAATTAATGGTTAAAGATAGAATAATAAGACCTAGGCTCATTCCTATTCAAGCCATGTTGACACCTCACTTAGAGGTAATGTAGAGACATTTCCAAACTACTAGAGAGCTATTAAAGAGTGATCCTAATATTTCTATAGTAGATAATATGGTTCATCTTGCTACTAAGTTGGAAATTGAAATCCAAGCATTAGATTCTATATAGACTTCATGTGATGATGCTTTAGCAATGATTTTACAGATTCACAAACCATTTTTGGACAAGTATGGTTTGACACCTACTCCCCAAAAACAATTGTGACAAAAACAAGGGGGAATAAAGCTATGCATGATCAAAGGTATGACAAGAAGAACAAAATCATTTGTATTGACATTTTGAGATTTTTTTGTGTTTTGGAGTAATAAGGATTTAGTCAGTCTTATACTCAAAAAAGATTATTCAAAAAGATTTTGAAAAAAGTAAATATAGGAGTGTAGATCAAGTAATAGTCATGGATTAGATCCTAAGGTGGAGTACTTATGTTTTAGTTTTGTAATGTAAAGTTTTTTTTATCATTACAAAGTGTTTTTGCCACTAATGCTAGAGGGGGAGATTGTTGATCCCTAAGTCAAAGTTGTTTATTAGTGTCAAACACTTAGTCATTCACAAGGCATGATTGATCCATCATCACTGTGACTGAACCATCTTATACAAGTTGAGCCATGTACTCACCTAATTGAGATGTAAAATCCTTTAATCAAGGTAGACCTAATAGTTGTGTAAGCCTTAACAGGGAAGAACCCTCATAGGGTAGACCATCAGAAGTGATTAAACATTGTAGCCTTAACATGCACACTTTACTACTACAGTAGTGAAGATTTTGTGGGTGTCATCCCCACCACAATTTTAGCTTCACCTTGGAGGGTTTTTGTGTTACCAAATCTTTGTGTTAAGTAGTTCATGTGTTTGTGAGTTTTATTCATGTAGTTAGATATTGGATCAGATATTATTTTTAAGTACATGATTGTATTGATATAAGCTTAAGGTTTAATGAGGGTTTATGTGAACACATCAAATATGGCTCATGTTTGAAGTGTTAAAGTTTGATGGATCCTTATTGACCCCCCCATTGTCAGTATCTTACTTTCCCTATTAGATTTCCAACAAAATTGACACCAATTCTCCAATATATTAGATATAGATGGTAGGTTTTGAAGCATACATACAACATTCAAGGTCAAAAATAAGAAAAGATCAATCATTGTCACAATGGATGATCAAAGGGATGAATCTAAATGAATTCCTATGTTTAGTATGTTAAAAAAATAGTGTTTTATGATCCAATTCAACTTTTTGAGGATGTTTTCAATGGTTACACCAACTATGTTTGGGAACCCTAGTTTCAATATCAAAACAGGGGAAGCAATTGTATAGAAGTCTTATATACTAGGTTATTGTCAAGAAGTTACACCAAAGTAGGGAAAGAAATAATTTTATGTAAATAAAAATTAATCCTAAGGTGTAGGAAGACACAAAAATATTGAAGTATACAAAAAAAGGAAAAAATTCGAGCTATATTACCAAAAACTACGTTGAAAGCATTAGGGAATGTTGAAACTGAACATGAACAAAATAAGTGTAGACAAAATAAAGAAGATATAAATATGAATATTTTATACCATTAAACATCAATTTCCAAAAATCATGAGGTAGGATCTCAAACAACAAACAAGACAAAAGTTGGGGAAATAAACCCACAAAAAAATACAACCATTCTTCAACACCTTTAATGCGGTGTCCAAACTTATTTGTGAATGAGCTAATGTTCATGAAGGTGGAGCTTTAACTCTTAGAAATAGCTAATAATTTTGAAGATATTAAGATAAATAAAACCACTTAAAACAATATGAAGCTAACAAGTGAGAAAAAAAACTTAGCTAGCAAGTACAAAGACTATAGTTTAATAATAATAATAATAATTGAATTCAAGTTATTTTTGTTATGGAGGGCACTACATAAAATGAAAATGACATAAGGAAGCACATTAAGTGAATGTAAGAGAGATGATCCATAAATTAAAGAATACAATCTTTAATAGCAAGAGTTAAAAGAAAACCAACTAAGAGAACAAATAAAAGAGGTCAAATCATGAGATCAAGTAGTGAAAGGGTCATTAAACATGCTAAGTGAGCTCATAGGAAAATAAACAAGGAGTCAAATACAATAAGAGAATAACATAAATAATAAGGTAGTGAATATCATCATTAAAGGGTCAAAAGACTATAGAGAAAAGGAAAACACAAAAAATTTAGCAAGGGAGTTCTTTAAGGACCATCTAGAGTGATATGGAATAATTCAACAAGCACAAAGGATTGGTAAATGAATGAAAGATAACATAAATAGGCATGTAAGGGGCAATTTAAAGAACATAGAAGAAAAGAACACAATATTAAGGAACAAGAGGTTCCTTAAAGGAACACACGTATATCTTGATGAGGATCTTACCATATTTCAATAAGGAAAAAGAAGGGAAAATGGGAAAAGGTAAGGCAACAAGAGATAATGGGAAATGGGCATGGTTGCAAAATGGTAAGGTCCAAATCAATAAAATAATAAAACATAAGAAATAGGAAATTGGGCTCCCCCAAGAATATTTCACTATAGTTTGGTAGAATTGTAAAGGTTACCCATGGAGAAGAGGACGTAGGTTAGGGCTCATAGCTAAAGGTAAAGATATTATCTTCCTCGTAGAAATGCATGAATATGACAAATGTACAGTACCAAAGTTTGAGGGACACAAAGAAATAATAGTTGGGGATGAAAGAACTAATAGCGGCAAAGGAAATCATATATAATCAAGTTGTAATAAGAGTGACAACATGCTACTTTGATCCAAAGGGATAAAAACATATAAGAAGAGGAACCTAGATTGGGAAGATACCTACACATTGTTGAAAAGGGACATCCTTATTTTTGATACTTTGGTTGAAGTCTTAATAATATGTGATTTTAATGCTAGCAAAACAAACAAGCAACCCTCAAATTGAAAAGAAGTTACAAAGAAATAAGTGGTCCACTATGGTTAGAAGAGGATTATGATAGGTCTCCAAGGGAGAATAAGAGAAATGATAATCATTATGGGGTATAATTATTGGGCTTATGCATCTTGTATAATATGGTCATATTTAATGATATGAAAATGTGGCCAAATTTAGGAAACACTACTTGTAAAACATACGATAGACAAAGTGTTGTAGATTATGTTATATGTTCTCAAGATCACAAGGATAAAATAGATAGAGATAGGATAATACACAATACAATTAAAATTGGATTACAACCCATTTTTTAAACAATTGACCATTTATTTAAATGGCTAAGAGGGAGAAAAAACTCATCTTATGCAAAAGAAAGTATTCTTACATGACAAAATCCTAATGATCCCACGAAAAATCTTCAAAGATAATCTTAAAGGGATTATTAAGATTTTTGAGTGTGAATTTAAACACATAAAACAAAAAGTTGTAGGAGATGATATGTTAGTTCATGTCTTCTTCATAAGGCATTAGAGAAGTGTAAAATAACTAGACCGAAAAGAAAGACAAAAAATAATTTTCCACCAAACCCTTGGTTTGATGATGAGTGCAAGTTAGTTGAAAGAAATATGAGAGTAGGAATGAGTAAATACAACAAGAAAGAGTATGAAAATCACTGAGGTGTAAAAAGAGAAATATGTGATCATAAGAATGATAGAGTTGATTACTCTTGGAAATAATATCCCAAAATATTTTGGAAAGAGTTGCGACAAAAGAGGAAGAAAAATAAAAACAACATCAAAGAGTCTCAATGGCTTAAATATGCAAAAATATTATATGAACGTGAGAAAGATAAGCATAGATCCCCCGTCATCAATGCCACAAATGAGATTTTTACAATTGAAGGTATACTCCAAGGCACAAATATATTGACTAGGGGAAAATAATACTTAGATATTGATGGGATGTTTTACCATCTTTAAAAATATGCACTCTTTTTTAGACCTCCTTAGTGTGGTTTGATATTTCAGAACTCTTATGACATTTAATAACTTAAATCAAGGTACTTTTATCTCTTCTTATGTTTCTCAAAATTCTAAGATCAAATTAATTTCTATGCATGGTTCCTCATTTATTCTTCCAATCTTGAAAATTAGGATTTAAGTGCATTTCTATTAGAGTTTTAGGTGACTCTACAACACCCCCAGAATCAAATGAAAGACCAAGATAAATTTCACAAGACATTGACAAGACATTTTCTTTAAGATGAAATAATGAATTATTGATTATGGACTTACTTTACATAAATTAAATGTGCATAGTAGGCCTCCTTACATAGGAAAGGTGACAAGAGACAATGAAAAGAAGAAGATAACCTATACACAAGGTGGAATCACATGTCCACCAAAGGTGGATAATCCTCCATTATGCAATAAAGTATGTGCAATGACGAGGATGATAATGTGACATGTGCACTAAAGTTGGAATGAGATAACAACTATCACCATCTAGAGTGGGATTCTCCTACACAATGTGCTTAATTATGGTGCAAACTCCTAGGTGTCTTAATGACAAAATATTGTCCAATACATTATCCTAAGTAAGCTTAAGTAAGTGTAATAAGTGAATATTTAATTACACCAACCCTGCCCCCCCCCCCCCAAGTGAAACTTAGGGGAATGCACTTAAACTCACAATGAAAGATGGGTCCCGACTACTAGGCCATTTTAGGTACCCATGTATAATATGCAAAGTAATATATGAAATGCAATCTCCCATAAAGCAGAGAAAGAGAGAAAACCTCATAGGATAAACCCTCCTCTAAAAAGAGAGATGAAAAACAAGATGCATAGATGGATGGAGTACTCAAGACCCCCCAAGAACTAAATAAATCATGTATTTACAAAGAATGATCCCCTATAAAAAAGGATTATAGGAAACATGATATCCTCCCCATATTGAAGAAGCTCCAATGTTGATGAAGAGTACCTATAAAAAAAACATAATCCAATGCCTACAAGTAACATGTCTCCCCTTAGGAAGGGATAAATACATCAAATAATGAAGAAGCTAACCCATGTATAAATGAAAGGAGGAAGAAGCTCTTCATATATGCATCTATAAAGATTGGATAGGTGTTTTCGAGCTCAAAGATTCCATCACACCATCAAGCTGACCTATGAGATGTGACATGTAATGCCCTGCCAAGGAATCCAAAGAATTTCACTAAGTTTACCAAATAATTTTTTTTTTAGACATGAAAGATAAACCATTCATAACATTCGCGAAAGCAATAGAAACAATTCGAATAAAAGTACACATAACATAACATAACATATTACATTCTTTAAGGATCCCTTATCGTTGAATCACATCTAAATTAACTATTCATCTAACATCACATCCTTATGAAATAACAATGATACATCCAATGTTCATAAATTACATTTTTAGATTGCTCAATCATCCACCATACATATCACAGGGTATAAAAAGCTTAAAAGAATAAAGCATCCATGTAAATAAAGTACATCATCATCCAATATTAATCTATGATGTAATAACATAAATGAAACCACATATCATACATGTTACATCATCACAAAAGATATAAACATCCATCATAAGAGATAACCATATATCACAAACATAAATAAGTGCACAGTTTCTCCCAACCGTAAATAGAATCCTTAGACCATCGTGGATCCTAGTCATCCCTCCGTGCATAACATTCCAAAGCACCAAAGAGATCATCGGTATTATCATAGTAGGAATGTCACTCCTAAAACATCCTACTAACATGCAAAGTAAAGCATAGGATACCATCATCTATCATATGCAAATCATCAATATAAGAAACATACCAGTAAATACATCCATCATAAGGTATATTATCTTTCATTATGATCCAAGATCATAATGAAGATAAATACCAACCAAGAATGCTCCAGCCACGGTGTCTATGGACGGATCTCAAATGATAAAAGTGGAAAAACACTACCACCCGACCGCGTGGAACCTAAGTCGTCCACTCCCACCATGCTGAGGAGATAATCTCAAGTCCCAAACAGGCTATCAAAACCACAAAGTATAAATCTCTATAAGTCTAGGAATCCTAAAAGTATCCTAACTCAAAGGTTCCATCACACAAAACTGACATCTAATTCTCAGAGGCACATAATGACATGTAGGAAACCTACTCTACAAGAGAGAAAGTGTCATCGCATTTATCATGTACAAGTTACCCTGGCAATTAGCTAAACTCCACGGGTCCATGCTGATCTCATGCAGCCACTAGTATCCTCTCATACTGACGAGGCATACTATGGAATGCAAGGTCGCAACCCTGCGTTCTCATTACTCCCATCCTAGCCTGTATAAGCGCTCAAGGCATGGGTGAGAATATCAAAACAATTATCTTTTTAGGTTCATTTAATCTCCATTTAGTGTGTAAATGTTATCACTTATTAACCAAACTTACAATGAGTTACCCTGGCAACCACTTAGGGCCCTGGCCCCCATTGCAAGCCACTTCTCGACACTACAAGTAGATTACCTACCCTAAGCTCATGGAATCATAAATCACCACAGTCCTGTACAAGCGACTGTAAAGAAAATCCAAAAGATAATCCATAAAAAGAATCATCAAATATCCATGATAAAGGCATCAAATATCCATAAGAAGAATCTTCAAATATCCATAATAAGAATCATCAAATCTCCAAGATAAGAATCATCAAATCTCCATGAGCATCTGGAAAAGCATCCATAGAAAATCATGACCACAACAGTTCTCTATTGGCAACTGAAGGTATCACTGATAATCATAAGTATCCATTGGTTCTCAACAACCAAAATATATCTCAAATCATACTGATCGAAGACTCCAAAATGGTTGAGTCAAACATGTCACAACATGACATGATCAAGAAATAAATCCACATTTTAGTCCCATCACGATGACTACAAAGTAATCCAAGGATAACTGATCGATGACCCAAAAATGATTAGCTCAAGTGTCTCATACACATACATCTCAGCTTCACACATGAAGACTGGTGAGCAATAACAATCAGTAAATACAAATATTTCATAGAGCATACGATCACATTACCATGATTGGGTTTATAAAGATCGAGATCAAATAGGATCAACATGCCATCATATCTCATAACCCCCGAGCCTCTGGTAACAACCTAGGACTGGTCAACACTAGTCAACCCAAAACCCAAAACAAGAAACATATAGAATACACGATGCAAACACATGTTTTGGTTTACTAAAATCATTAAGTGTAGAAGTTTCAGCTATCCATTTGCAAGTATACCTCAAATGTTTTAAGTTTCATCATTTGACCTACAAGTCAGCCCATTTGTTCCCCGATAGCAGTATCCTTCCATTATTAAGAATTACATTCTAAGAATAACTTAAGGATAAATATTCACTAAACTGATCATCATTGACTTTTAATTAAATTGTCCTCTATATTTAACCATGATCCATATTCTAATTGATTAACCTTTCAACTTTTCTAGGATCATTATTCATTACATTAAAAGAGGACCAATTATCATTCTTCGAATAAGAAGATTATAATTTTATTAGAATGATCAATTAACATCGGTTCACAATCCTTGACCTTTTTTTCATTCAAATAATTCTCAATTATATATATATATATATAAGTCTTCACCATAAAAATATCTAAAGTCGTTATTCAAGTCATCGGAATAAGATCTATCAATTTTGATTTTAGTATTTCTACAATCTCATTAAAAGAATTATATCAATTAAATCTCTATTATTAATTAAATCTAATTAATTCTCATTAATTGATTTAATTAATAATTGTATAACCATAGCAATGTTCCAATTTAATATCAGTTGACTAATAACTAACTAGAATTCTGTAAGATAAAAGTCAACTATAATTCAATGCTCAAATGATCATATTAATAATTCAATAATAATAACTTGTTAATATTTAAATACAAGCTATATTGGGAATCTTAATAATAATCTATAATAACCACATTCGTCATTCTATCAATGAAAACTAACTTTTCCTTGACAAACCCGTATTATTGATAATCATTCAGTTAAACTCCATTTGATTCAACTAATTATCAATCAACTATATTCCATTTCATTAACATTAGGATTAGTAATAGTTTAATAACTAATAACAAGTTAAAATAAATCTATGATAATAGATTCTTTATTATTTTTGCTAACAACGATGTCACTAGTAAATTAAATATAACTTCCTTAAGAATCATTCTCCGAATAAGATTTACCAATAATCAATAGGTAATCATTTGTCCAAAATAATCTTTGATGATTCTAAGTATAATGATCACCAACTTCATTAATCACAATTTCATTCATGATAACATGAATTCATTTCCATTGTATTTTCCCCCCCTTAATTTGATCTCAACTAAATTCTTAATACTATACTTCAATTATTAACTAATCTCAATTAGATTGAATTTAATTGAATCAATTAATAATTATATAAACTTATCTATACTATCTTTCATTAATAATTTGTTAAACTTAACAATTATTAATAAATAATAACTCACTAATAAATTCAATATTCAATTATAATGATTGATATTTGAACCAATCAATGAATAACAACTAAATCATTAATATCTTCTTCTTCTTCTTTTTTTCTCACTTAAAAATCCATTTACTTAAATTGACTAATAATTAATTACACTTCTTCTACTATTAACTAATCTTAATTAAATTTGATTTAATTAGATTAGATAATAAACCATATAAAACTAATTCATATTAATAAGATTCTAATAAGGAAAGATTACAATAATATCTTTAATTTATTTCATGCTTTAATATATTATTTTTGTGAAGTTTAAGCATAAAAACTCTTGGTTATGGGAAATGGAGAAATATCTGTCCTTGAATAAAATAGTCCCAGTACGAAGGCCATATCTCCCTAATGAACCATTGGATCGGGCTGAAATTGAAATATGTTGGAGAGGGCCAAGTTGTGCCAATTCTAACCGGAGTGATCGAATATTCGATCACGATAAAAAGTTATGAATGACTGAGTTTGGGTCTATCCAAGGGGCAGCAACAGGACAATTTGTGATGAATTAAGAATTTTCTCTTAAAATAATTGTTCTCTAAATTTAACCATAAAAGGGTTTGTTCATACGCATCTAAAATTATGATTGATAGAAAGATTACATCTAATCATTCGAATTTTTACCATAAAATTTTTATTTTAATTTCAAATCTTGTCTTTCTAATTTAATATAAATTTGAACCCAAACCCGGTTCATATCTAATTATTTCTCCTTAATTGGATCTAAGTTTTTTCTATTGTTTTCTTCTCAACCAAATAGCATATCTAGATTCCAATTTCAAAATTGCAAATCCAATCACAGAGAATATTCAGACACAAATAGCAGACACGATGAAGACAGGAAGGGAAAGAGTGCAAATAAATTATGTGATTATCACGAGTGCACCTGAACACTGATGCCAATTTGTCATGCCTCAGAAGTCCATAGAGAATCCCTTCTTTCTCCAACATTCGCAATTCCTCCAAGATCCAAGCCAACCAAATCCTCCAAGTGACTAGAAGTGCTAGAAGAAGCATGGAAGCATATAAAAGCATATGAGCATGTAAAAATATATGAGCATGTAGAAACATATGAGCATGAAGGAGCATATGAGCATGAAGAAGAATATGAACATGTAAGCTTGAAACTTCCATTTTTAAGCTTGTAGCTTGTAGCTTCCATTCAGCTTGTCCAAACACACTAGGAGAGCTTCTATTTAAAAGCCTCTAAGATGCATCTAGAGTGTCTTTAGAAATAATTAGAAGATAAGCATGACAACCAAGCATGGGTCTTCTCCAACCTTCTAGATAAGTCTTAAGGTTGTAGACACCATGTGCTCAAATAAAATGCTAACTTCTAAGTGTAGACAACTTGTGCATTCTTAGAGTGCAAACTCCTGTGTTGTCTACATGACAACTCCCAAGAATTTCCCAACTCCTATGTGAGCAAATATTAATATAATATTTAATTTACTCTCTCCAATTTAATTAATTTATTTACTAAATCTCATGCACTAACTTTAATATCTCCACTTTTCAATCTTAATATATTTATATTTTAGTCACATGAAATCTAGAATCTTTTAATAATTTAAAATATATTTTTCACTTTTAAATTTCATTTTCCAAAAACTTAATTGCTAAAATATTTATTAGCTTTAATAATATTATTATTTAGTCATTTATTTAAAAATGAACTCCAAATATATTATTATTAAAATAAATATTGTCACATTCCAAATTTAAACTTTTAACTTTTATTTTTAAATTTAATTATTTTATTTAATTAATTTCTCAATTAATTAAATAAAATAAATATTAAAATATCATATTAATTTTTCATTAAATTAAACCATTAATTAAATCTTTTAATTAGGCTTAATTAATAAAAAAATACATCAAAGACTCATAAGGGTAAAATATGAAAATCCATCATAGCCAAAATACATACAAAATCAAACTAATAGTTTAAATCACGAATTACGTCATCTGACACATTTGGAGGGTACTCAACTCGGATATTTGTCCTAATTTTCCAATTAGGACAAATGGCTTAAAGGGTTGGGATTTGGACTTGAGAATTTATCTCCCCTCTCTTATCATTGAGATAATGTGATAGGGTACGCTCATCCTAGCAATTCAAGAAAGTTGATACTCAATACCTGTAACCTGCATAAAAAACATACATGTACAAGCACAATATATACTAAACTAAACAGGCAATGACAGGAAGTGGTGCATCGTGTAGATCCCGACTAGCAGGTGACTACAACTCCCTTCTTTAACCACATCAGACACGCCATACAAAAACAAACACACAAAGCAAACACGCACACCATACACATGCAAGTATAGGGTAAGTATCCATAAGAAAATACATATGATAATAAATCATCTTACTAATCATCATTAATAACTGCTAGCAATGTAATAATCATCATCAATAATTTCGAACACTAAAAATAATCATCATACATACATGAAATGTAAAGTCTAAGTAATCTCATCACATATCAACTGAATCCATAGCACAATATCTGATAATCTCAAAAGAATGTTGCTAACCAACAATATAAAACTAGCTCCAAAAGAGTTCAGCAATGATAACAAAATGTGAACCAGGGGCAAGCACTGCATGACAAACCAAGTAAAGTCAAAGAGTTGGGAAATCTAATCTCCAAAGAAAGTGAAGAAGTATCTCCAACTACAATTATATCATCAAAGAGGAGAGAAACCCCCTCAAATATGTCTCTCAAAACTACAATATGAGACTCAACAAACAATAGTCATCCCACACTTCAAGATCTAAAGCAATATAATTATCCCAATGATTAATAGAGCCCATGTCTAAAGAAGTAGGAGGTGGAGAAGTGGGATCATTAAAACTTGTCTAAAGAACACAATGATGTAAGTGTCCAAAGTTCTCTCCAGTTACAAAATTCTCCCTTGGTATATGGGTCGATACATCATGAATATCATCATCATCATCTATAAATGTGAAAAAGAATAAAAGTGTGATATATGATCAACAACTCCCATAGCTATGATATTTGTAGTCTCCATGTCCCTAATGTAAAAATAATTAGGAGTGATCTCAACAATTTTATCTTATGCCCCATGAGTAATTAAGTAAATGGAAACGAGATTAGTGTTCAAGGATGGTACATAAAGAACATCATTAAATATTGCCTCTCCAATAGGAATGAAACCTTTACTACAAATCTTTATGTATGTATTATTACCCATTACTATAAGTGGAGAAGTACAAGGCTCAATGGAAGAAACCATATCCATAGAAGATTCCATATGATGTGATGCACCTAAATCAAGAAACCATTTACCTTGCTTAGAATGTGTACAAGCAATGAATGCTTGTCCTTTACCTTTATCATTGGATGATGATGTAGATGTAGAAGTTTCCATAGGTGTAGAAGGAGTAGACATTGATGAGGGAAACTTGATATTTTTCTTTTAAAGAATGAGTGAGCTCATAAATTATCTTTGTCATGTTTCTTAGGATCCTTGTGTTGCTTCTTTTCTTTTCCTTTGGAATCCTTTGGAGAGGATTCATTTGCAACCAATGGTGCTTTGAAGGTTTCAAGAGGAGACATTTTGTTTGCACTACCAAGAGCATCCACAGTAGCATAAAATATGGAAAAAAAAATTGAATATTTGGGACCTAGCTTGGAAAGAATATATAATATCAATTTTTCATAATACCATAATTAGAAAGCTCCAATCTAATAGAGAAAAAATCTTGAATATTGTCAAAATCGTAAGTATTTAGACCTATCATATTTTTCTCCAATCTTTATTTTTTTCATTCTATCAGGTTTATCAAAGATTCCTTCTAGTGTTGTCCAAGCACCATGAGGATGTGTACAAGATGCAATGTGGTATATAAAATCATGCAAGATGACAGATCTAAGAGAGCCAAGTTCTTTATCCCTTTGATCAAACCATTTCCTCTTTTTTGCAACATTTGTATATGGATCTAGATCTTGTCCAAGAATCATTCTAGGCAACCCAATACTCAATAATTGACTAGAAAATTCTTGTTTCCATTCATCATAGTTAAATGGAGTGAGCAGTGAAACCTTTGAAAAGTTCATCTTGAAACCAAATAATGATTTAAATCAATAGATAACTCCTTCAAAAGAATCCAACAATGATTTAAAAGAAACCTTAGAAAAGTTCATCATGAAACCAAATAATGATTTAAATCAAAAGATAAGTTATTCAATTGAATGATGCAAATCAGAAACTAAAATCCAAGGATTAACTAAGGTATAAACAACAACTATACTTATGGACCTAGCAACAACTAATCCTAAATCTTGTTATCATGTTTATACTTCCATCAATACTCAAAGTCTAACTAATCAAGTGTCCATTGTATCTTCTTTTTCATAACTCAACCTTTCCTCTAGGTGCTATTATTATGAGCAATTTCTTAAATCCTCTTCATCAATCAAATATATGTGACATTTAGATTTAGGTAGGTCTTATCAATAGATTTGACATCAATGACAAAACAACAATTGTTCCAATTATGACTTTTCAACAAAGATTTAAATGAAACTTTTGAAAATTTCATCATGAAACCTATTGGAGTTGAGGAAAGCTAACTCTAAAGATGCTCAAGATCACCTGCATGCGAGAACTTGTCAAAGAGAAGCCAAGAAGAGGAAGAGCATGGAGCTAGAAAAAACCCTAAACAGACATGAGAGACAATATGTGCAAACATAAGAAAAAATGTATTTACAGTATGCATAATGAGATATGATATGTGATATGATGTGAAAGTACAAAGAGGGAGCTTTCTTATAAAGAGCTCAAGGAATCTTCTAGAACAAGCTAGAAGATGCTAGAAGATAAGTGTGACAACTAAGCATACATCCACATAAGGTGGAAAGTCCTCGAACAATGTGAGAGAATAAGTATGACTTAAGAGAGAACAAACTCTCGTATTGTCAACAACTTATAACTAACTCCTAGACTACAACTAATAAATGAATGCATTTACCTAAGTAAGCTTAAGTAATAGAATAAATAATTAATGAATGAATTATTTACTCTAACACTCCCCCTTAAGTGCAACTTAGGGAAATGCCTTAAGCTCACAAAACTAAGATGAATGTAGAATGGGTCCCGACAACGAGGCCATGTTAGGTACCCAAGTACAATGCAAGAAGATGCAACCTCTGTAAACGGGGAAAGAGAGAAAACCACGTAGAAAAAACCCTCCCCCAAAAAGAGGCAAGAACCTAGTGAAGAATTGAAGAAGCCTCCAACTAGGGAAATTGTCCCCTAAAATAGGAACAAGGAGTGATCATGAAGAAGCATCACTGGAGCAAGAAGAAGCCACAAAATCTACCAAACTATTGATTTGAAGAACCTCCATGGAAGAAGAAGGCACGAACTGAGCATGTCTATATGGTAGATGATCCATCTCATCGAAATGCATAGGTAGCCAGCCACTGCAATCGCCTTGTATATAGGATCAACCACTGAATACATAGTTCACACTATCAAACCATCGAACCACGGATGCATTAGAACAACAGCATAACCCCCCCTTAATGCAGATGGGGTGTGATGATAGGCAACTGAGAAAGTGGGCCAAAATCTCCTGCAAACGAACCAAGAACGACGAGAGAGGAAAAGAGGTACAAACACCGATAAAGACAAGGTCAAACTGACTCTGCATGGGGCTAATGTCATGGAAGGGACACTCACTTGACAAAGGAAGAAGGCCTAAAATAGCAAACAACTATCCCTCCCATGGTGCTTTATAAAAATAGTGCATGTACAACTGACTCAAAACAACATTCATGATCCTCAAAATGCAAAAGTGGCACTTTATCTCAGTGCAATACATAAAAGTGCTTCAAAATGATAGCTACAATGATCAAAATTGAAAAGAAGCTACAAAAAAATAAAGTCCAGCCTAAAACAAGAGAATCCATGCCAAGAAAATGATCCTTGAGCCTAAAACACTCAAAATATCCACCATATAGCAAAAATGCCAAAACTATGATAGAAAGAGCAGAGGCCAAAAAACTAAAGAAACAGACTACATTTTTGAAAAGTACACAGAACCAGCTTTTCAGAAATATAAAGTTTTCCAAAAATTGACATGGGACGCAAAAGATATGATTGTCAGAGTTAAAAATAGGACTTCAGACTTTGACTAAAAAATGAGCAATAAAAAGCATCAAAACCAAAAAATACCTACACCAAAGTCTCCATCTCGAAACCAGCTTTTTGAAGCTTCTTTTAGATCGAAAAAATACCTTCGTATGCAAAAGTTATGGCCAAAAAATCACAAGTAGGTCCAAAAAAAAATTAGGAGAGTGCAAGAGGAAGGATGTTCATGCTAGCATTGATGTCAACAAGTCGTGCGATTAAATTTGACAATTTCTAGGCTGTCGCAGCAAAAAAGAGGCCACTTGGCATGCCATGTGGCAGATGATGACGTGGTGGGTGACGTGGCAGGGTCCAAGTGGCAAAGTGCCACGTGGCACCTAGGCCATGTGTCACCCCCACAGCTATTGACACAGCCTGCTGACGAAGCAAAATTGTTACAGTAAAATAGACGTAGGCGCTGACAAAGTAGGTGACGTGGGTGGGCAGAGAACACTGGCGGAGGAACACAGAGAAGAGGCACCGCTGGGAGGAGGAGGCGCTGGGGTTGCAGACTCTGGCGGGTGGGTGGCGCGGCGTCTGAGGCGAGGAGGCACCGCTGGCGGCAGTCGGGTTGGGCTGCTCGTCGATGACTCAGCCGGCTGCGGTGGTCGATGAGCGCTACACAGGTGGTCGCCTGGCAGCACACTGGTAGAGCGCCTAAAAAATTATTTTTTTTAAAAAATCGCCGAGATCATCCGTATGACCGTATGGAAGGGCCTGTGGGCAAAAATTTTTTGCCTCCCAGAGCTCTGTCTCCAAAATCGACAAGTTTTATATGAATCCTGACTGCAAATGGCATTCCAGATCTAATGGTGATGTCCATTTGGGCCCAATGTGCTCTGAAAATATGTTGATCCCCTAATTTGAAGAAAAAATGCACAAACAAACTAGGATTTGTGACTTCAAATCACGGCTTCAAAAATCCTTCAACAAAGCTGCAGCAAGAAGGCTCTGATACCATGTTGGAGTTGAGGAAAGCCAACTCCGAAGATGCCCAAGATCATCTGCATGTGAGAACTTGTCAAAGAGAAGCTAAGAAGAGGAAGAGCGTGGAGCTAGGGAAAAACCCTAAACGGACATGAGAGACAATATGTGCAAACACAAGAAGAAATGTATTTACAGTATGCACAATTAGATATGATATGTGATATGATGTGAAAATACAAAGAGGGAGCTCGCTTATAAAGAGCTCAAGAAATCTTCTAGAACAAGCTAGAAGATGCTAGGAGATAAGTGTGACAACTAAGCATACATCCACATAAGGTGGAAAGTCCTCGAACAATGTGAGAGGATAAGTTTGACTTAGGAGAGAACAAACTCCCATATTGTCAACAACTTATAACTAACTCCTAGACTACAACTAATAAATGAATGCATTTAGCTAAGTAAGCTTAAGTAATAGAATAAATAATTAATAAATTAATTATTTACTCTAACAAAACCAAATAATGATTTAAATCAACAAATGACTCCTTCAAATAATTGATGCAAATCTAAAACTAAAATCCAACGATTAACCAAGTGCAAGTGGAGCCCAAAAATGACTTTTTTATTGTTATGGATAGACCTTTTCCATTGATTTAAAAATTTAAAGATACATATTCACAAAAAAGGGGCTAGGGGATACAAGATCACCCCACAAGTTCAAATGGCCCAAGGCCAGAGATCAATTATTCATCAAAAAACATATATAAACAAAAATAAAAACTTTAGGCTGCAAGAGCAATGCCAACCGAAGGAGGGTCTTTGTCATTAGAACCCCAGAAGTCCTTGGGGTCTATGGTTGGCTTAGGGGGAGCCCAATCATTCGTAGCCTCGGCCCTGGGAGGAGAAATGGAAAGATCCAGCTGAGGGAATGCCCACGTAGGATCACGGTGAGTAGCTAGCCAACTCGCATTAGTGGTAGCAGGGGGAGCCACTAGGGACCAACCTGAGCCTACCCTTTGAGTGTCTGGAATTATAATAGGAAAGGTAAATTGCTGGCGAGGGGGGTGGGTGAATTAGTAGTTTAAAATTTCACCATTCATTCATCATATGCATTCAATGTGTAAACTGAAATAACATGTAAAGCATATGCATCTAAATCATGTAAACATGTAAGAAATCACACACATAACACGAGATATGATTACCCATAAACCCTCCAAGTGAGAAGGTAAAACTGGAGTGGGGATGACACCCACAAATCTTCACAACTGCAATTGTAAAGTGTATCCAATTAAGGTTACAATGTTTTGACCATGAATCATGGTCTACCCTATTAAAGGCTTACTAAGACTGTTAGGTCTCACCTGGTTAGAGGATTTCAACACCTTGTTATAAGTGTGCCTTGTTAAAGGACTTCAACTTACAACTAAGTAAGCACCTTATTAAAGGATTTCATATAGCCTGCTAGGACTACTCTGTTAAGAGATTTGACTAAAATTGCCTATTAAAATGTCTCAACATGGATCCTACAATTGGCACTTGCTTTCCTGATGATAGATCACCTCCAAACACTTATCTTTTCATCCTTCTCGATCATATGTCTCAATATTGTATCCTTCTCTCTATCCTCTGTTCTTCTCTAAATAATTCTACAATTCACTATTAATTCTAAGTCACCTTGAATGCTCTACGAACTATCTTGTTCACTCCTCCAATTCGATCACTCACCCATAAAGAGTTTAGCGCTTCATCCTCCTTAAGAAGACTTAGGTGGCTTATGGTTAGGTATGAATCTGCAGACGAGATTCATCCATATTACTGCTTAAACCTTCCCATTTTCTAATTGGTTACATTTAATTGCATGGGGAATCCAAATATAGATTTTTCCTTATCTCCAAAAGATTTTAATCTATCCTTAAGTTGGCTAAAAAATGGTTTACATAGTTTTTTGTGCCATTACAAACAAATATATCAAAACTATGTCACTCGGCATATGAAGTCACTGATACTCGGCATGCACTATATTTTTGCTTTGACTTGGCACCTGCACTACTCGGTATCCACTATTTTCTTGACTCTTAAATCACTCAGCATGGTTTATCTGCTCAACACTTGAGTGACTTGACACTCATTTCAACTCGGCATGGTCTAATGTTTATATGTTGTGCTCTGCATGTATTACTAGTTTGAAATGAACTAAGTAAATGGCTTAAGTGTGCCATGTATTACTAGTTTGAAATGAACTAAGTAAATGGCTTAAGTGTGTTGACACTCACTTGTCAAAACCAATTTGTGATTAACACCGAGGAAGCAAAGCCAAGCGGTGATGAGGCTGCAACCTGGGGGTCTGTGAGTAGCAAGCAGAATTGCTCCAGCCTCTTCGATGACCGTGAGGAGGAGTGTGGTCACCAGATAAAACATCTAGAGGTACTCGGGAAACCGTACAAGGGGCATTTCCCCAATGAGCAAGTAGCTCCTGTAGGTGAGCCACTTTCAGTGTGACCTTTTTAGTTTGTACTTGGATTTGCATTATGACATTATTACAAATACGTGCTTTAGAGTACATTGCAACATAAATATCAAGAAAGTTGTGAGAGAATAAAACAACATTGTGATCTTTCTAGATTGTGAATAACATCTCCACTCTGAAAGCATGCCAAATCTTGGCATATCTAAAAGGGAGTCTGGGAGCATCTCCCAGAACCACCATATGCCAAGTGAAGGCCTCGGGATGAAAAGGCCTAAAGAAATAAAAAAGCTAGAGACAGTAATACTGAGCTCTTCTGCAAAACCACAAAATTTGCAAAAAGATTTCAGTTTGGCCACAAAAAGGGCATCTAGGTTTAGGAACCCCCAAATGTTAGAGCTAAGGACCCAAAGGCAAACCCTAGAAAAGGAGACACCAAGTGAAGTGAGCAATCTTTGGCTTAGTGATAGCATACTAGATAGTGGCAAATCTAAGACTCCAAGTCTTGTGCAAAGAATGCAAATGCCAACGATGATTGAGGGTATCAACCATTGGAAGATGGGGCACTAGCCACCGATACACCAACTTGGGTTTGTAACTAGTCATTAGAATGGTAGGGTACCACTTCCAATCTTTCCATCGAGGGCGGGATGAGTGAATTCCAAGCTTGTGTAACAAATTGGGAGGAACTGCAGAAACTAGAAGATCAATTGTCTATCAATTTGGACGAATAAGCTGATACTGCACTTGCAAATCCTCGCATGAGCGTAGGCTCATTGTAACCTTGGAGAATAATCTTTAGGTGCCTTGATACCCCTACAAAATAAATGCAAAGCACTGGCTCCTTGAATCTTGGCTAGAGGCACCCCTTGAATGGCAAACAAGGGTGACCACCAAAGATTTTGTTGATTCATCAAGAGCCCATCTCTTAATTCATTACCAGCCCAATAAACCCAAGGCTTAATGGCTTCCTAGGACTTCCAAATGCTCTTAGAAACAAAGGTACCCTATATCTGAATAGGTTCAAAAGTCACAAGAAGGGTTTGAAAACCAATCTCTTTCTAGGCCCTATGGTTAACTAGGAAGCCTAAAGAAATGCAGTGATGTAACAAAATTTTCTAGGCCTCATCGTTAGTGAGAGACCATATGACCCATTTGGCAGAGAGGGCAATCCCTTGTTTGCAAGTGGAAAGTAACCCAAGGCCACTAGAATCCTTGGGTAAACAATAGAAATCCTAGGCCACTCAATGAAAGCCATGATGCAAAGCATTAGAGGCCCAAAGGAAGTCCCTGAGAAGATGTGCAAGCTTAAGATATGAGGCTTTAGAGGGAGCCCAACAAGAGGAATAATATACATGAGTAGCAGCAAGCACTTTGGAGAATATTTGGAACTTCCCTGCAAGTGAAAGAGGCTTAGTGATCCAATACTCCAACTTCTTCTAAATTCTAGCAAGCACAACATTCCACAACTCCATAGGAGATTCTTGGAAAGAAAAGGGAATGCCCAAGAATTTAAAATTTTCACTATATTGGACCCATTTCCATCCATACTATTGCAACCAGTGTGGGCTTGGAAGAAAAGATTGTTGGTAGCATAGGGTTTTGTGCCATTGGATAGTCGACCCTAAAGCAAGACAAAAGGTATCTAAACACTGCAAGGCATTGGTAATATTCTCCTCATCCTCAATCAAAGTGAGGAAATAATCATCAATAAAATGGCCATTAACCAGCTGGGTGATCGAATTTAGTAAATAAATGCCATGCACCAGCCCTCAAGAGATGGCATTGGCGAACAAGTAACCAAAGCCCTCGGTTGCCAAAACATAGAGAGAAGGTGTAAGAGGACAACTTTGACAAATAGATCTAAAGAGCCCAACAGCTTTAGACTGGCAACCATTAATGGTGATGCAAGCAGAAGCATCCCCAAAAAGCATCTGCATCGATTGACAAAATACTGGGCCAAAACCTAGAGCTTAAAGCATAGCAAGAATAAAGGGAGATTCAATACGATCATATGCTTTGGCAAAGTCAATCTTCAAGAAAAGGGCATGTTGTTTGGATTGCCTAGCCCATTCCATTCCTTCCCAGACATCAATGATGTTGTCCAAGATATAAGAGGACTTGATGAAGCTAGTTTGTT
Source organism: Cupressus sempervirens (assembly GCA_028749045.1). Lineage (NCBI taxonomy): Eukaryota > Viridiplantae > Streptophyta > Pinopsida > Cupressales > Cupressaceae > Cupressus > Cupressus sempervirens. Next base: position 835,607,855 of record CM053793.1, read on the forward strand.
CACGTTGAACAATCTAAGGGAGCAAGTGCCAAATTTTAAGAGAAAGGGCTTTGGTAATTATCTTGTATGAGACATTCAACAAGGTGATGGGCCTCTAATTGCAAATCTCTTAAAGGTCTCTAGCTTTAGGTATGAATTTAATATTCCATTTGTTGATAATGTTGCCTAATGCTTTAGAATTATAGGCTTCAAGATACACCTAAAGCAATTCAGGGCCAATGCCATCCCAAAGCGTCTTATAGAACTCACAAGGGAAGCCATCACAGCTAGGGTCTTTGTCATCAGCCATGGATATGATAGCTTCCTTTAAGTCTATGAGAGAAAGCTTTTGTTCACAAAAGGCATACTGTTCTGGAGCAAAACTATTGGGAGTAACATCAAGGTGGGCTTGCAGCGCTTGATCACACACAATAGACAACCCCTAAGCCATAAAAGCCTGCTCATAAGGATGCACAAAAGCCTTGAGAATATGAGGTAGGTTGGTGAGAACCTGTTGATCTTCCTAGATGTGCTTAATGCCCACAACAAAATGATAAGTCCTCAAGGCATTAAAAATTTCCTTGGAAGCCTGATCACCGACCTACCTATTTCTCAAAGTGATATGTCCACTCCAAATCATTGAAAACTAATTGTAGATCTAGAAATTATTGGATGTGCCCAAATGAAGCTATTGAAGTTGCCAAATGTAGGAGTAGACATGAACAATCTTCAAAATCTACAAATTCAGATTAAACTAGGCACCAAAATGCAAAATCAATTCCACTACTAGAAAATTTAGTAAATTCTACCGCAGATTAAAAAAAATATTGCTTGAAAAAAGGATTGAATATGAGCAATATATAGGGGTTTGAAGTTAGGCTACAAAACCAAAAACTCCAATTGTGAGGGAAGATATGCAAACTAGTCTGATGATGTTAGAAAACCTCTTGATTAAATTTGATGGTTGTACAACTCTCAAAGAAAAAAAGCCTCCTACCCCAAATGAAATGTAGCTGGTCATCATTTTTTAGATAGGGAAATTGATTTGGTGGCCAAAAAGTGATTATTGACTAGATGATTGGTGATTTTGCAAAAAGCATGTGGCAGAAGTTGATTGGACTGTTGACCAGACAATGAGAAAGCATACTAGATTTGTAGATCAGGTCATACACCTCAATTAAAAAATTTCTTGCTCCAATTTTGACTATTATCAAATGTAAGTGTGTTTATAGTCAATTTTAATTGAAAACAACCTCTTAGATGCAATGGTGATGTCTACATTGCCAAATTATGCACCTACAATAGAATCAAGCCAAGATTTCTATCTTGAGAAGAGGTCTTCACACCTTGATAGCTTTGATACTATGTTAGAGTCTTAGGTGTGACTCTACAACACCCCAGAATCAAATAAAAGACCAAGATAACTTCCACAAGAGATTGGCAAGACAATTACATTAAGATGGAAGAATGAAATTACTAATTATGGACTTCCTTGACATAAATGAAATGTACATAGTAGGCCTCCTTATATAGGAAAGGAGATAAGAGATAATGATAAGGAGAAGATAACATATCAGCTACGCAAGGTAGAATCACATGTCCACCAAAGGTGGATCATCGTCCATTATAAAAAGTGTGTGTGATGATGAGGATGATAATGTGATATGTGCATTAAAGGTGGAATGAGATGACAACTGTCACCACCTAGTGTGGGATTCTCCTACACCATGTGCTTAATTGAGGTGTAAACTCCTAGGCATATCAATGCCACAATACTATACAATGCATTATCTTAAGGAAAGCTTAAGTAAATGTAATTAGTGAATATTTAATTACACCAACAATTTCCAACTAATTTTCCATATTTCTCATCATTTTTCCTCTAAAAAATGATGTTTCTTGAACCTAAGACCACGTTGCCGTAGAGTATGCACCTTTGAGTAGAGGATGAGATAAGCCTCTACCGTAGGTAAGTGTGAGATTGACCTTAATCATGGATAATGGCTGAGGTTGACCTTTACCCTTGGGGTAAGGGTTGACATCATTCTTTACTTAAGAAGCCAATCTTGATTGGCTCTTAGGCATGATGTAGAGTGTTATCTTCTTTTCCCGCATTGTGGAGTTGACCTTTCAATTTTAATGCCCAAAATTGGCATAAAACAAGGTTCAATTACGTCATTTGATCATCAATTATCATTATAAGCAATTTATGCTCAAGATTTCAAGGTGCATTCAAGGAGTTCTCAAGAAAGAAAGCACACAAGTAAGCAAGATATTCCTCTTCATCTGTGAAATTATTCAATATCTCCATCCATTACACATTTCCTCTTCTAGGTTTAGCTTCTTTAATAATTAATGATAGTGGAGTTGGCCATTAAAAAGGAGAATCTACTTTAATGCATTCATCTATCCATCATTGAGCATAATTAAAAGCATTTTCATCTTACATGATCTCCTTTTATTTTTCATCAAGGTTATTGCATTAACATATTTGATCACATATCAACATGATTGCATCTACATTAGTATGATATTCTTCATTGTTAAATTCACATCTATTGCATGCTGACATTTCTTTTATTTCAATTGAAGTTTAATTCCTAAATTGAGGCTTGAATGAGGTAAGCCTTGCGCAGCTCAGCTCCACCAATAAAATCCCCTTTTTCTTGTGTGTAGGTACAAATTTTAGAGTTGTATATCTAGATTATGAAGCTAGGGCTTCCCTTTCTATTAGAGTTTCAGATTTTGGAAAATTGGTGTAGAGTAGGTCAAGGTTTAACTTGAAATTTAGCCTCTTCATCTCAACCTTCACCCTCTAGATCAACCTTTACATGAGGCCTCTAGATTCATAGGTTTCACATATCTTAGGTGCCAAGGGTCTAGATCCAACTTAGTTTTTATTTTAGTTATAGTCAAATAACCCATTTTTTAGGTTTGTATCTCAGTAAACATATCTCCCCCCTATATCATTTTATAAAGTTTACTTTTATCATATTTTACTACATTATGATTCATTATCTTAGGGAAAGGAGGAACAAAAATTGAGGGACCTATATACCAAGGGGATCACATATTAGTACCTCTCTTTGTACTAATTAGATTCTCTTTGTAAGGGGATTCTTGGTATTCTTCCTCTATTTTTGGTGTGATGCAGGCAAAAGTGGATGAATAACTGGGGCCAAAGGCTCACCCAGCTATCCAAACCACCCTGCAAGAGTAACAAAACGGAAGCAAAAACAAGTGGACAACAACCAAAGGAGGAGAAGAGGGAAATACTTTATTAATTTATCAAAATATCTTCATACATGCCCAACTACGAGACCTTCTGGGTTACAACCAATTACAATACATTCACATTCAAAGATCCAACAACAAATTTGCACTTTCAGTTATGCTCCCTCAAAACTTTCTTTTTTCTAAAAACTTACTTAGCTCTAAGCCTAAACTCTCTATTTATACTTGCCAAAACGGCTTACAGAACATTCTAGAACATTACATAAGAGGAGGACCGACCCAACAATGGTCTGGACTCATCCCAAGAAAAGATCTTAACATAAATGTCACGAAAGAAACAAATCTTGCAAATCGGCTCGTAGAAATCACGTCCAAATACTGGCACTTGGCATACACGGGGTAACTCAACACCTGAAGGAATGCTACTGTAACTCGACACCTGAAGAGTGCTATAGTAACTCAGTACCTAAAGAGTGTGACAAGAACTCGACACTTGAAGAGTGCTATAGTAACTCGGCACCTGAAGGGTGCAACAGGAACTCGACACCTGAAGAGTGCTACAGTAACTCAGCACCAACTGCAAAATGAGCAAAAATGAGCATGATAACAAGGCAACCCAGGATGCTCCTGCATCAGACAACCGGGGTTCAAAGAAATGATTCTCCTGAATCATTGAGATGTCCCAACCTGAGCTGAATCCAACTCAAATTGAGAGATCCATGAAGCATCTTCAATAGGTATGTTCTTCCACTTCACCAAATATTCATAGTAATATTTTCCTCTTGTACTCTTGCCAACTCTCTGATCCAATATCTGTTCAACTTCCTCAATCTATTTCTTAGGATAATCATCTGGTATAACAACTTCATCCTCTGACTCATGATACTTATACAAATCAGCAATGTTAAATATAGGAGATATGTCCATGTCATCAGGCAACTCAACTTCATAAGCATTACCACTGTCAAACTTCTTCAGGATCTTACAAGGTCCAAATTTTTTCATCTTCAACTTGCTATATGTTCCAACTGGGAATCTTCCTTTCTTTAGATGAACCATCACCTCATCACCAACTTGAAAATCATGGCATCTTTTAGACTGATCAGCATTCTCCTTATACTTCTGATTACTTTGTTCCAACCTCAACTTCACTTCTTTATGCAAAGACTCCATAAAATTAGCAAATTCTTCTCCTGCAGTGCTTTTCTTTTCTTCACCAACAACATCTCTCAAATTTGATATACCTCTAGGATGCATTTCAGTAACAATCTCAAAAAGTGTCTTCCTTGTACTCCTATTCACAGAATTATTATATGCAAATTCGGCTTGTGCCAATACCATCTCCCAATTACTTGGCTTATTCCCAACTAAACATCTCAGCAAATTACCCAAGCTTCTATTCACAACCTCTGTCTGTCCATCTGTCTGTGGATGGAATGTAGAACTAAACTTCAATTCAATACCCATCTTCTTCCACAAAGTCTTCCAAAACTAACCAACAAACTTACTGTCTCTATCTAAAATAATGCTTCTTGGTAATCCATGCAATCTCACAATCTCTTTAAAGAAAAGTTCAGCAACATGCTCATCATCTGACGTCTTCTTACGTAGTATGAAATGAGCCATCTTAGAAAATCTATCCACTACAACAAATATGGAATCATACCCTTTCACTATTTTAGGCAATCCAAGAACAAAATCCATACTTATATCAGTCCAAGGTTTCTCAGGAACAGTAATAGGTGTATACAAACCCGTATTTTGACTCACTCCCTTTGCAACTTGACAAACTCCACAGCTCTTTACAAATTTCTGAACATCCTTATACATTTGTGGCCAATAATATTTCTCTTTCAACAAACTCAATGTCTTATCAATTCCAAAATGTCCAGCTAATCCACCACTATGCTTTTCCTTAATCAAATTCAACCTCATAGGACTTCTAGGAATACACAACTGAATGCCTTTGGACAACATACCTTCTTGAATGAAATACTCATCATACTTACTTATGTGATCTATCAGATTTGGTGCTCTGCACTCTCTCCACGCCTCAGAAAAATCAGGATCAACATCATATAACTCTTTCATCTCATCAGAACCAAGAACTTCAACCTTCATTTCAGTCAACAAAAAACATCTTCTACTCAATTCATCAGCAACTTTCTTAGTAACTCCACTCTTATGCTTGATCACAAATGTAAAACTCTGCAAATACTCAACCCACTTCATATGTCTTTGATTCAATTTATGTTGACTTCCCAAGTATTGTAAAGCTTTATGATCAGTGTACAACACAAACTCCTTAGGCATCAAATAATATCTCCATTTCTTCAATGCTTGAACAATGGCATAGAATTCTTGATCATACACAAAATATTTCCTTTTAGCATCATTCAACTTTTCACTAAAGAAAGCAACAGGCTTACCTTCTTGACTTAATATAGCTCCTATCGCATTACCACTTGCATCACATTCAACTTAAAATACTTTGTTGAAATCAGGTAAAGCCAATACAGGTAATTCAACAACCTTTTGTTCCAAAGTCTCAAAACTCTTATCAGCTCCATGCGTCCACTTGAATTCCTTTTTATCTCCCCTCATTGTTTCAGTCATAGCATTACAAACAACACTGAAATTCTTTATAAACTTTCTGTAAAAACTAGCCAAACCATGAAATGGTCTTACCTCACTTACATTCTCAGGTGTAGGCCATTCCAAAATTGCTTTAACCTTTTCAGGATCCATCTTCAAACCATCAACTAAAATCACAAATCCCAAATACACAATCTCCTCTTGCATAAAAGAACACTTTTTCATATTAATCAATAACTTTTCCTCTTTCAACCTCTGCAATACTTGCCTAATATGCTCAAGATGTTCTTCCTTAGTCTTGCTGAATATCAAAATATCATCCAAATAAACAATCACAAACTTACCCAAAAATCTTTTCAGAACTTCATTCATCAACTTCATGAAAGTACTAGGTGCATTAGTCAAACCAAAAGGCATAACCAACCGTTCATACAAACCATCTTTTGTCTTAAAAGCAATCTTCCATTCATCACCTTCTCTAATTCTGATCTAATGATAGCCACTCTTCAAATCAATCTTGGTAAAATACTTTGCTCCACTCAAACAATCCATTATGTCATCCATTCTTGGCATAGGAAACCTATATTTCACTATTATCTTATTAATGGCTCTGGAATCAGTACACATTCTCCATTCTCCATTCTTTTTAGGTGCTAATACAGCAGGTATAGCACATGGACTCAAGCTTTCTCTGATCAAACCTATCTGCAATAGTTCATGCACTTGTCTGTTAAGTTCTTCATTCTTTGTAGGTGTCAATCTATATGGTGCTTTGTTTGGCAAACTAGCTCCAGGGATCAGGTCCATACAATGACTTATACTTCTTACTAGAGGTAAACCATCAGGAATATCTTCAGCAATAATGTCTTTATACTCATTCAGCAACTCTGCAATTTCTCCTGGCACTTGGTCAATACTACTATCTATCACTCGGTCACCACTGACTATCACTTGGTTAACATTGTTTCTGGCACTCAGTCTCCATTGACAAAACTCAATTTTCTTGGAATTATAGCAAAACAAACTGGATTCTTTTTCACTTTTTTTTCAAATTGTTTCCCATTAACCATGCAAATTTTTATAGCAGTACAATTAACCTCATCTGGAACTTCAATCAAAGGCAACAATGTTTGTTTCTTCCCATTTACCCAAAGAGTATATTGATTCAATCTTCCATCATGTACAACATATCTATCATATTGCCAAGGTCTACCCAACAAAATATGACAACAATTCATGGGCATAATATCACACAAAACTTCATCAAAGTAATGTCTAATTTTGAATTTCACAAGGCATTGCTCACTTAGCAATATCTTATGCTCATCTTTGATCCATGAAACATGATAAGGTTTGGGATGTTTTAGCCTCTGCAACTGTAACTTTGTAATCAGCTCTTCTGATGCTAGATTTGTAGAACTTCCACTATCAATGATCACTTTACAGCATTTTCCAGCCATCTTACATCTTGTCCTGAAAAGACTTCTCCTTAAAATAGGTTCCTCATCACTTCCCTTATTGCATAAGGTTCTTCTCACCATCAAATTTTCTCCAGCCTTAGGTCCACTTGGTGAACCCTCATCATCTTCTTGAATCACATCATTTTTATTATTCTGCCCACCTTCAAAAGATCTATATTGAAAGGAATGTATGTCCCTCTTTACCACATCTAAAATAATTACCATGAAATCCACCTCTAGAATAAGAATTACCTCTTCCTCGGTAAGAATTAGTGCCTCCTCGGTAAGAATTACCACTTTTCCATTCAGTCTTTCCTTTGTCATCATTCTTCCATTCATATCTGCCTTTATCATGCACAGAACTTTCAGATCTACCACTTTCTCCATAAGATCTACCTCTGCCTCTCTGGAATCTACCACCTCTGCCTCTCTATCTTTGTTCATGCTTCTTTGTCAAGATCTCCTTAGCTTTCAAGGCATATTGATATGCTTCATCTACACTTTCCAGCTTCACAAACCTTATTTCATCTTGTATTCCATATCTTAATCCATTAATGTACCTTGCAATTTTCTCAACATCATCATCCACATGTCCAGATCTGATGTCTAGTCTATAGAATTTCTCAATATACTCTTTCACAGTCATGTCTTTTTGTTTCAAATTTTGCATCTTTCTCAACAAGCTAACTTGGTAATCAGCAGGAAGGAATTTTTTCTTTACCTTGTTCACCATCTTTGGCCAAGTTTTGATCTTCTCCTTTCCTCTCCTTTGTCTATCAGTTTGCAAGTGCTCCCACCATAGAGATGCATGACCTTTCAGCCTAGTGACTGCTATCTTCACCTTTCTATTATCAGGAGTATTTTCATACTCAAAGAACTTCTCCATATCAGAGATCCAATCTAGCACAACATTGGTATTGAATTTTCCATCATAAGGAACAACTTCTACAGCAGGCTTTGAATTCGCTCTAGACAATACTCTTAACAATCTTGCTTCATCTTGGTCTTCTTCAGGTTCTAGATTATGGTTTGGTGCTACTGCTTCATCATCACTTACATCATTAAGATGTGCTCCTCTGGGCTGTCTCCACAGCATCTAATCTGGCTGCAATTTGTCTCAACTGATCCAATATAGCATTATCAATATTATTTCCTCTACCATGAACCATCTTTTCAAATTAGGTTCCTGCAAGATCATAACCCTCTGCAAGTTATAGGTCAAATCCACAGATCTGCCACCCTACAACCAAATCCAAATCAGGGTTCTACATGATCCAATCTCCACAAGGATGAACCTCAAGCTCTAATACCAACTGATGCAAGCAGAAGTGGATGAATAACTAGGGCCAAAGGCTCACCCAACTATCCAAACCACCCTGCACAACGGAAGCAAACACAAGTGGACAACAACCAAAGGAGGAGAAGAGGGAAATACTTTATTAATTTATCAAAATATCTTCATACATGCCCAGCTGTGAGGCCTTCTAGGTTACAGCCAATTACAATACATTCACATTCAAAGATCCAATAGAAAATTCGCACTTTCAGTTCTGCTCCCTCAAAACTTTCTTTTTTCTAAAAACTTACTTAGCTCTAAGCATAAACTCTCTATTTATACTTTCCAAAATGGCTTACAAAACATTTTACAACATTACATAAGAGGAGGGCCGACCCAACAATGGTCTGGACTCATCCCAAGAAAAGATCTTAACATAAATGTCACAAAAGAAATAAATCCTGCAAATCGGCTCGTAGAAATCACGTCCAAATACTGGCACTCGACATACACTGGGTAACTCGGCACCTGAAGGAATGCTACAGTAACTCGGCACCTGAAGAGTGCTATAGTAACTGAGCACCTAAAGAGTGTGACAGGAACTCGGCGCTTGAAGAGTGCTATAGTAACTCGACACCTGAAGGGTGCGACAAGAACTCGACACCTGAAGAGTGCTACAGTAACTTGGCACCAACTACAAAATGAGCAAAAATGAGCAAGATAACAAGGCAACCCAGGATGCTCCTGCATCATGGTGTGGGTGTGTATCACATTTTCCCACATCATAGATGCAAGTTGAACATTTGAAATGGGGCATTGATGTCTTTGCACCACATATTAATCATATCTTCAATGATGTCAATGAAGAAAAAATTCTTAAAAATTGCATAACTAGCATGGTGATTCCTCTCCAAAAAAATGGTGACATAAAAGATCCATCAAATAATTTTTCTATCATGACTAACCCCCTCCTTGGGAAGCTCTTTGGTAGCATGGTTGAACACAAGATCGACAAGTGCACAAAAACATAACGTAAAAGAGGCCAGTGGTGACTAGTTTCAAATCAAAACATTCAAATATCAATCACAATCTTACACTTAGATTCTTACATGACATCTAGAGAAAAAAAATTGGATACAATGAAAGAACGATAAAATTCCTATTGAGTTCAAGGTTGTAGTACAAAGACTATATGAGCAAATCAAGGCTAAAATTAGAACTATTAATGGGATGTCAAAGTGCTTTGGTAGCAATATAGGTTTCAAATAAGGATGCCCCTCTCCAATCTTATTTAGGTTATATATTGGTAAGTTAAAATAATGGCTAAACAAGATTAATGTCGATGGGGTTTAACTAGCTAAATATGTGACAAAGCTACTTCTCTATGTGAATGATCTTATTTTAATTTTGGAAATGGTTGATGGGCTTAGGGAACACTTGAAGACACTTCCTATCTTTTGGCATGAGGTTGGAATGCAAGTGAACACTAGCAAAACCAAAGAGAGTAATCTTCTCCTTGAAAAGAAAGAGGAAGATACAAACCACTTTTTTTTTAAGATAGTCCTTTAGAGATAGTAGATGAGTACAAGTATCTTGGTATCAATTTCCACAATAAACTTAGTTGGGAAACATGCAAAGCAAAAATAATTAAAGGAGGCTTGAAAGCACTATATTCCTTACACAATAGATGTAGGAATGTAGAGTCATGAGATTAGAAAATGAAAAAGATGCTTTTTGGTTTGTTGGATATCCTGATGATCCTTTGTGAATGTAAGATTTGGGACAACAACATGTCAAATTAGAAATGAAGGCACGTAGAGAGATCCCAAAAATATTTAATCATCAACAACTTCAAAATTAAAACTATTGTCCCCTATGAGATCTTATTGGCCTGAACAAACATATTTTCTTTAGAGGCTTTAAAAGTGGTTTGATTGTTAAGCTATCTAATGCAAACTCAAGGTATGAGAAAATATTGTTGGCCTAAATTGATCATGGAGGAAATACTATATAGAAGAAAAAACATGTGGATGTAAGAAAAAATCAAATGCATGAAAAATGAAATGTTAATATGTATGAATGTTTGGATAACAATAAAGAAATAAAAAATTTTATGATGAAAAAATTTAGGAGTATCTTGTTGTCAAAACAGAATGGGCACAAAAAGACTACTATATCAAATAATTTAACCTCATGAAAGATCATGAGGAGAAGGCATACATATGAGCAAATATTAAATGGGGAACAAAAGTGCTTATAGCACATATTAGTGTTGGATACAATTGTCTAATTTTATGTTGTCTTTGATGTTACACAAATGTCATATCAGTTGTCAGTCAGTGCTTACCAAGCTCACTTGGTCAACAAGACAGTTTTCTTTGTCTATCGAGCATTCCTAAAAGATTACTCTACTGAGACAGTGTATACCAAGCTCACTCGGGCATCGAAGGAATTCTGGTAAGAATCAATATTAACCAAGTTCTCATGGTTAGTGAAGGAAAGTTGGACAGAGTCAGCATTCACTGAGTTCACTCAATTGCCAAAGGATCTTTGCAAGTTCATAGTGTTAACCAAGCTTCTGTTGGTTAACACAGGAAATCATCTCAGAGCCCATGTTTACCAAGCACGATCGACTAATAAAAGATTTTGTTATTTTGGCATGTGAAGCTTAATTATTTTAAGTATTGGTTCTAGTTGACTATATTGATGATTATTGGTTATTGTAATTTGTAATTGAGCTGACTTGACAATCTGAATGATATAAATGAAAAGTCAAGTTGAGATTTTTAGTGTGTGCAAGTATGTTGATTGAATTGAGAAAGAACAAGTAACAACAACCTTAAAGGATAAGTAGGGATCCTTGTGGAGTAGAAAAGTGTTATTTAATCAAGAAAAATCAAGTATGAAGCATAATAGAGATTTGTAATCAGGAATTCAGTTGCATCACAATCAAGTCATTTCATTGTTACTTTCTTACCATTGTAGCAGTGATCTAAAATCTCTTAACAAAGTTCATTTAATAGCCATTTGTAAATCCTCTAACAAGGTGACAGTTCCATTGAATTATTTTAAGACCTTTTGCAAGGCCACTTCTTATAGGGTGATTAAATCCTCTAACAAGGTCACACCTAACAATGTGTTTTGTAACCTTTAACTGGGTTGGCTCCTAACAAGGCTCACTTCAGAAGAGTGAAAATAATAACTAGTTACATTGGTGGTTTTTTCCATATTGGGTTTTCACCTTAAATCCTGGTGTCTCATGTGTTCATGTTATTTCTCTTATGCTTGCAAACTAATCATTGTTAATGTTTTAAGATCGGTTAAAAGTAAATCACACTCTGCATTTACTGAGTTACAACATTTTTTGTGTATACCAAATAACAAAAACAATCAGTTTTATTGATGACATCTAAGGGATCTGGAATATATTTTAGTGGTAACTGATTCACCCCCCCTCTCAGTTACTCCTTCTATATTTCCAACAATTGGTATCAGAGCTTTTTGGTGCTTGCAGGGAAGGTTTCAAAGACCTAAGCTAAAGATTAGGAGGTCTTACCAGAGAGAGATTCCAAAGCTTAATAGAGACAACTTTTCAACATGGTAGGGACTCATGAGACTTCATCTGGCTTCCATTAGTGATTCAGGCTTAAAATACCTTGATGAAGAATACACGACTCCTACTAGTACATTATATGTTGGAGATATTGCTGAGAAAAAGAACCATAACACCATAATGATTGATATTGCATCTGCTCTTAACTATGATGAATTTGATGAAATCAAGGATTGCAAAATTGCTTTTGATATGTGGAACAAGCTAAAGGACATTTATGGTGGTGATGACAATGTGAGGAGAGCCAAAGCAGAAACCCTTCGAGGACAGTTTGATCAAATGAGAATGAGAGAAGATAAAAATGTTGCCAAGTATGTGGAAAGAATCAAAGCTAGTGTCAGTGCAATCAGAGCATCTGGAAGAGAATTCAAGGATGAAACTGTTGTAAGTAAAGTTCTCAGAACATTGCTTCCTATCTATGCAATTAGAGTATCTGTTATTCAAGAAAAGAGGTGTGAACCAAATCACAAGATAACTTTGGATACCTTGGAAGATTGACAACTTTTGAGCTAGACAACTATGACAATTATGTTCCAGCTTCCAATAATATTGAATTTGCATTTGAGGCCAAACTTTCACTTAAGGAGAAAGGCAAGAAAATAAAGGACATTTAGTCAGAAAGTGAAGAAGAATCAAAGGAAAGTTCTGATAGTGATCTTAAATTTTTGAAGCTTTACTTGAAAGGAAATATTCTAGAGGCAAAGGAAAATATAAAGTAAAAGTTCACATGATATATTTTTCATGTGAAGAAATTGGTCATATTGTTGCTAGGTGCCCAAATAGAGAAAGCAAGGATGAAAAGAAAAGTCACAAGTGCAATGACAAGAAGGATTTCAAAAATCACGAATCATTCAAGGACAAAGGTAAGGAGACTTGTTTTATGGCTAAAGATTCTGATAACAGTGAAGATGGAATAATATACATTGTTGTCAAAGATGAATTTGATGAAGAAGAAGATAAGATGACACTTATCTCTCATGTTAGTAAGAATGACACATGGATCATAGATAGTGGATGTTCACATCATATGACTGGAGACAAAACAAAGTTTGAACACTTTGAAGACTATGATGGTGGTAGTGTAAGGTTTGGAAACAATGAACCTTGTTGCATAAAAGGGAAAGGTTGAATCTCATTAACCAAAGAACTTGTATGTGACAATGCCTATTGGGTTGAAAGACTAAAACATAATTTGCTAAGTGTGGCACAACTGATCAACATTGGATTCAAGGTGGAATTAATGCATGGTAAGGCAATATTGTTGAATGACAAAGGTAATCTAATTGGATCATGCAAACAAACAAGAGGTAACCTATTTTATCTTGATCTTGGTGATTGTTCATGTTTCATTACTCAAATGGAAGAAAGTTGGTTATGGCATAGATGATTATGTCATGTAAACTTTGATAATATGGTCAAGATAAGAAAATTCAGAAAAGTAAGAGGTATTTCTAGTTTGAAGAAACTAGACATTGGTTTATGCAAAAATTGTCAGATTGACAAAATGGGAAAGATTAGTTTTAAGAGAAAAAACTAGCAGTTTAAAGATGTCTTGGAAATTGTGCATACTGACCTATGTGGACCCATTGGAATAGAAAGCTACAGTGGAGAAAAATTCATTATTTTTTTTGTTGATGACTATTCAAGAATGATGACTGTTATGTATCTTAGAGAAAAGTTGGAAGCATGTTGAGAAATTCAAATGGTATCTAGCAATAATAGAGGAGGAAATAGGGAAAAGATTGAAGTGCTTAATATCAGACAGAGGTGGTGAATTAATCTCCAGTGAATTCAATAATTTTTGCATTAAAAGAGTAATCAAAAGACATGTATCAGCCCTGGTACTCCCAAGCAAAATGGAATAGCTAAAAGAAGAAACAGATCTATCATGGATTGTGCAAGGACTCTAATGATTGAAAAGAATGTTGCTATCAAATACTGGAAGGAAGCTATCAGTATTACAGTTCATACTTTGAATCGGGTACAGTTGAAGGACTCATATAAAACTCCCTATGAACTATGGTATAGTTACAAACCTAATATAAGTTGCCTAAAAGTATTTGGAAGTAAATGTTATATCTTGAAAGAATCTAGAAAAGGCAAGTTTGATGTGAAGGGTGATGAAGGTATATTCTTAGAATATTCTTGCAAAAGTAAGGCATATAGATGTTTGAATTTGTCTACTCATAAAATCATAGAAAGTGCACATGTGAGAATTGATGAGTTTGCAGAAAGGACTGAAGAAGAAAGCAAAAAGGAACCAAAAGATTATAGAAGATTTGTTTAGATTGAACCTGATACATTGTCAGACACATCTATCAATAAGGAGATTTATATTCTCGAGTCTTCCTTAGTTATCGAGTTGCAAGAAATTCAAACCAAGTCACAAGGACCTGAGTCACATTTTGAAGCTACCAAACCAATGCCTACCAAGTCTGAGAAACCAGAGCAAGAAGTTGAAATTCAAAATGAAGATAGTACAATTCATTCAAAAGGCAAAGAACCTATATTGGCTAAGTATGTCAGAAGGCATCATGCACCTGATCAGATTATTGAAAATAAATTAGAAGGTACTATGACAAGAACTAAGCTAAAAGGTACATGTTTATTTGCTAATATTGAACCTAAAAATGTTATAGATGCATTGAAAAATGAAAGTTGGATTGAGGCTATGAATGAAGAGATAGAGCAAATAGAGAAGAACAAAACTTGGACCCTTGTTCCTAGGCCTAAAGATAAAAATGTGTTTGGAACAAAATGGGTATTCAAAAATAAGCTAAATAAAGATGGACAAGTATTAATAAACAAAGCAATACTGGTGTGTAAAGGATATTCTCAAGAAGAAGGAATTGATTATGGTGAGACTTTTGCTCCTGTAGTAAGATTAGAAGGTGTTAGGACTCTACTTGCGTATGCTGCTCATGGAGGATTTAAAGTATATAAGATGGATGTTAAATCTGCATTTCTCAATGGTATACTTGATGAAGAAGTCTACATTGAACAACTAGAAGGTTTTGTTGATCCAAACAAAAAGGACATGGTCTGCAAATTACATAAAGCACTGTATGGTCTAAAACAAGCTTCTAGAACATGGTATGAAAGGTTATACAACTACCTTATACAGATTGGTTTTCAAAGAACTAATGATAATAGTAGTTTGTATATCAAGAAAGGACCAAATAACAAGATTCTATTGGTAGAAATATTTGTGGATGACACTCTATTTATAAGGAATGATGATCTATGCAAATAATTTTTAGATCAAATGAACAAAGAGTTTGAAATGTCCATATTTGGTGAAATAAAATTCTTTGTTGGACTACAGATACAACATAGCAAGAATGGTATCTACATTACTCAATCTAAGTATATCAAAGAGATACTCAAGAAATTTGGAATGGAAGATTCTAAACCAGTTGGAACCCCCATCTGTACTAGACTAAAGCTTACCAAAGATGATTTAAAAGAGGTAGATCAGACCTTATATAGATCAATGATTGAAAAATTACAGTATATAGTTCATACAAGGCTTAATATTGCTTTAGTAGTTGGGATAGTGGCAAGATTCTTCGCTAAACCTAGAGAAAATCATATGATGGCAATCAAAAGAATTTTGAGATATCTGAAAGGTGTTGAAAACTATGGTTTATGGTACAAACTTGGAGGAAATTTAGACCTAAAAGTATTCACTGATGCTGATTGGGTAGGAAATCTTGATGATAGAAAGAGTACAAGTGGTGGAGCATTCTTTCTTGGTAAAATGTTGGTATCTTGGACAAGCAAAAAGCAAAACTGCACATCCCAATCTATAGTAGAAGCAGTGAACTGTTCTAATATTGCTTGGTTTAA
This sequence comes from Cupressus sempervirens, assembly GCA_028749045.1. Taxonomy (NCBI): domain Eukaryota; kingdom Viridiplantae; phylum Streptophyta; class Pinopsida; order Cupressales; family Cupressaceae; genus Cupressus; species Cupressus sempervirens. The sequence continues at coordinate 835,623,861 of CM053793.1, forward strand.
ATAGTTGTTGGAAGGCATGAAAGTTGAGATCAAAGAACTAGTTGTCATGTATTGTGATAACACCAATGCAATTAACATATCAAAGAACCCAGTGATGCATTCCAAAACTAAGTACATTGCTATAAAATATCATTTTGTCAGAGAATTGGTGCAAGATATAGAAATTAGATTGGAATATGTTCACACAAAGGAACAGATTGCAGACATATTCACCAAGCCATTACCTAAGGATGCATTCCAGTATCTAAGAGGCAAGTTAGGGGTCATCCCCTATCCGAAGCTCACTAAATAAAGTTTTAGTGATGCATCAATAGAAACCAAGTTGAAAATCAATCAGTTGATGCAACATAGTCAAGGGAATATTGCATATGAATCAGTACTCAAGGTACATTGATACTAATTTGGTATGTGTTGTCTTTGGCATGTGTTGTGAAAGAGGGAGAAGATTATTGTCATATCTTTTTGAAATTTGTTAGAGGTTATGTAATTCTTTCATAGAGGGAGATTACTGCATGAAAGAGAAGAAGTTTTTGGTAAAAATCTAAGAGGAAGAAACTTTCTATTAGAGAAAGTCTTGTTTTCAAATTTTATTGTGCTATGACATGTTGTGTTGCCATCAATGCCAAAGAGGGAGATTCTTGGATACAATTGTCTAATTGTGTGTTGTCTTTGATATTACACAAATGTCATATCAATTGTTAGTTAGTGCTTATCGAGCCCACTTGGTCAACAAGATAATTTTTCTTGTCTACCGAGCATTCCTAAAAGATTACTTTGCGAAGACACTGTCTACCGAGCTCACTCAGACATCGAAGGAATTTTGCAAGGAATCAGTGTTAACTGAGTTCTCATGGTTAGCAAAGGAAAGTTGGATAGAGTTAGCGTTCACCGAGTTCACTCGGTTGCCAAAGGATTTTTGCAAGTTCGCAGTGTTAACCAAGCTTCTATTGGTTAACATAGGAAATTGTCTCAGAACCTGTGTTTACCAAGCAAGGTTGGCTAATAAAGGATTTTATTATTTTGGCATGTGAAGCTTAATTATTTTAAGTATTGGTTATAGCCGACTATGGTGATGATTATTGGTTATTGTAATTTGTAATTGAGCCGACTTGACAATTTGAATGATATAAATGAAAGGTCAAGTTGAGATTTTTAGTGTGTGTAAGTATGTTGATTGAATTGAGAAAGAAAAAGTAAGAGCGACCTTAAAGGACAAGCAAGTATCCTTGTGGAGCATAAAAGTGTTATTCGATCAAGAAGGATCAAGTATGAAGCATAATAGAGATTTGTAATTAGCAATTCAGTTGCATCACAATCAGGTCATTTTATTGTTACTTTCTTACTATTGTAGCAGTGATCTAAAATCTCTTAACAGAGTTTGTTTAACAGCCAGTTGTAAATCCTCTAACAAGGTGACAGTTCCATTGAATTGTTTTAAGACCTCTTGCAAGGCCACTCCTTACAGGGTGATTAAATTCTCTAACAAGGTCACACCTAACAGTGTGTTTTGTAACTTTTAACTGGGTTGGCTCCTAACAAGGCTCACTTCAGAAGAGTGAAAATAGTAACTAGTTACATTGGTGGTTTTTCCCATATTGGGTTTCCACGTTAAATCCTGGTGTCTCATGTGTTCATGTTATTTCTCTTATGCTTGCAAATTAATCACTGTTAATATTTTGAGATCAATTAAAAGTAAATCACACTCTGCATTTACCGAGTTACAACATTTTCTGTGTATACCAAATAACAACAACAATCAGTTTTATTGATGACATCTAAGGGATCTGAGATATGTTTTAGTGGTAACTGATTCACCCCCCCTCTTAGTTACTCCTTCTATATTTTCAACAATTAGGACAATTTCTCATCATTTGAAGAGTGAAAGAACTAGATGGATGATACTAGAGGAAGAATGGGAAGAGAGAATATGTCTTTTTGCAACATGAGAGTGGTGGAAATAGAATAACATTTTATCATAGAATACCTAACATACAATGACATCTCCTCCTTTTGACAATATTTTAGAAGCAAACAATTTAGATATTTCTTTTTGAAAAAATACAACTAAACATAACAACAAACTTGTTGAAAACTGATAAATTTTTTTCAAATAACTTAAAGTTCCATAAAGAAACTGTTTTAATCTTTAACAACATTATTAAAATGAATCATCCATTTCCGAGTCTCTTAAAAAAAAAAGAGATAGAGAATGATTTTTAAATTTCAAATCCCAAATCCCAAATATTTCTTGCACTCGTATTGTGCAACCTTGCGGGAGGGCTGCTGGGAGCCTTTTTAAACGTGCGTTTTGCAAACTGCAATTCCCTAACGAATAAATATTTAATCGCTATAGATGGGACTTCCAAACATTCTGGACTTCTGTATAGATGGGACAGGGTTAAAATTCCATACTGACTGTATGATAATTCAACTACAATTTGTCATAGCGCGGTCGGATCCTTCGAAGTCCCTATTGGCTTCGCCTTGTTTGATTTAAAATTAATTCCATGAATACCCAACTCCGTTTCCAAATACCCAGAAGTCCTCAGATTTTATGTCTTCCTCTTTATCTTCCCCGACACTCCCTCGATTTCAAATCCAGACGTAAGTGAAAATTCATTACCTGTTTATTTGAATTCCTAATATTCTCAAACGGTTAAGTTGACGAGTCCTTATTTGTCACTATAGACTCTTCGGCATGGAAATCCAAGCCGTCTTTAGTAAATCTCAGATCACCTCTTTTGGTTTGCCAAGGTAGAATGATTTACCCCGCTTTTTCTCTGGATCTTAATTTTGCGTTACGAAATTGCTTCGTTGTGAATGTAACTGATAACTCCAATGGCTTTAATTCTGTAGATACATATGAAAAGTCCATTAAATGTCAAAATCAGGAAATCGGAGCTAGTGAATGGGAGCAAAAGGAAGAGGATCTCTCGATTTCAAAGGTAGGTTTGACCTCTTTAAGCATTTATGCAATGCCTATATGAGGCCCAATATACACCTTATTTCAGTACCGTTATCGTGGCAAAATACAATGCATATAATGTGTCATTCCTTATATTAGCAGACAAAATGTACAGCTCTGCATATAGTTCCATGACCTCCTTTTCAGTTTCAATCCTCTGCAGAGTTGTAATTCTTAATAGCGTGTGTGTTATGCTTTAGGCTTGTATTGATAAAGAATTAAGTGATTAGGGAAATCGCATTGTGTTCAACGAGTTGTAGACAATTTGACATTCAATATCACAAACATAATATAAGGTGTTTTTTCGGATAATCAAGGGCAATAAGTTCTTATTTTAGAAGAATTGAAGCAGCTTGAAATTAGGGCCTCCTATTGGGAGGGTCTGGTTTTGTTATAATGTGGATTGGACCTTGCTGCCTAGATCTGATGCCATGTTGGAAGGCATGGCTCGGTTAGAACTCAAAACTGGAACCTCTCTTCAGTACTATTGGGCACCTCTGCACTGATTCATCAGCCTTTCACAGGTTCGGGCTTTGTGGGAGTGTAGATTGAAACTATAATAGAAATTTCAAGGAAAACAGGCACCTTAATAAAGCTGATTTTAACTTTGATATGGCTATTATACCGAATGCTAATGGTATCTCGTAAACAAGACTTGTGCCCTTGAATTAACCTGAATCATACTTCTTAAACTTATTTCGAATTCTACTTACATAATACTAATGCTTTAACTTTGATATGGCTATTATACCGAATGCTAATGGTATCTCGTAAACAAGACTTGTGCCCTTGAATTAACCTGAATCATACTTTTAAAACTTATTTCGAATTCTACTTACATAATACTAATGCTTCTGTGTTAGAGAAAAGGTGCTAAAAATTATAGTTCACGAATTCATAACTAGGGGAAAAACTCTTGAATGATGATCTGTGGGCCAAGTTATCCATGCTTTAGATAGGAACTATTAATGTGTGCATCGATTGTTTATTTGCTTTTGACGTTTTGCTGTGGCTGGAAAGAAATGCTACCATATGCACTGCAGAAAGTATGCGGTGAAAATGACTTCGTTTTGGACACAGATAGCTTAACCTACCATAACATCTATGAAAAGTGCATAAACAAAACAATTTATATACATGAAAGTGATTCAAATATTTTGTTGCCACTGTCTATATTTCTCTTGTATAACAGTAGTAAAATTGCTGCAATTTTAGGCTTAGCTTTCCTAAAAGTAAATTTTGGTCTTCCTTCATATTCTGTTCAAACTTTCTAAGTGGCGCCTCTCTGAGCATGTGGCAATAAGCATTCTTGGGCTTATCTGAACCCCTCAGCAATTGTTTTTAGTAGCTTCTTTGCTGAATATGTCATTTGTAAGAAAACCATAGTTTTGGCATTGTTTTCTTATCTGAACCCCTCTGTAATTGTTTCTACTACCCTCCTTGGCTGAATTGTTATTGCAAGAAAGCTGTAGTTTAGGTATGGCACGTCTTCTCTGAATTCATCATGTCTGGTCGGACTGATCTTTATGTCTGTCCCATTGCAATTTCTTTCTCACTGAATAAAGGGGGATGCATTTCTTGCGGCTACAAATGAATATAACAGATCACAGTTTTTTCCAGCAAATAATGTCACCATCTTCTTTAATATTAAACCTGGGAACTAGAAATTAATAAAAGTCGACCTTTCTCCTTTTATTGGCCTTAAGGACATCTGTAATGTTGGCTGATCAATAGTTCAAAATATTGTCATAGGCAACTTATCGCTGAGGGCAAAACAAATAGTGGGAAATATTGGAGATAAATCGGCAACTTAAAAAATTGCATTAATTAAATTAGAAATGCATTTTGTTCTGCAAAATTCAATGAGGAGATGCATCTAACGATTCAATAAATGAGTAAACAAATCTAACAAGCTGATTCTAGATATATGTAAATGCAAATAGGGTACAAAATCGCATCCTCATGTGAAATGCTGATTGCTGGCAGCCATAGTCAGATAGTTTGAACTCTGAAGCAAACTAAAAATAGAAAATTGTCTTTGTAAAACTGTAAGCAAATACAAGTACAATATCAAATTAGTCTACATCGTCCTCTTCCCCTTCCAAGCAGCTCTAGTAAAAACTAATGGAGTGGTAGGGGGTCTAGCTCTAGAAGTCAATTGTGGCTGTGTCTCCTCCCTCTGCACAACTGGCTATGACTTGACCTCCATCCCAGATGTAGATAGTGCTTATGCTGGCAATGGTATCTCAACCAGAATCCTCAATGTCCTCATTGTGATGTCCCCTATTTGAAAATAGGATTGAATAATATAATAATAAAATTAGAATATATTTAATGAAAGAACCAAATATAATGAAAGGAAATGACTTTTCAACTCGAAAAGCTACCACCTCTTGGTTTGGAAGATATAAAGGTTGAGTTCAAACACAATCAATGGAGGAATATAGAATATAATAGAGGAATTTTGGTAAGATCAACAAAATAACATTTGAGAATTCATCATAGAATATTTACAGAATACTCCACACAGCAATGGCACCATGGAAGAAATATAAGAAAGGGAAATTAATTACACATTGTTTGCATCTACATATTGAATACAGTCAGATCCCTATACAACCAGTAGCATCGGGCAAGTAAGGAAAATTTTCAGATCATAAGTCAGGGATTTATGCATCTATGTGACTGGTATGAACTGCCTATTTAAATAATAAATTTAAGAAATATCAGAGCACTATTTTAAACAAACATGCTCAAGTCTAGTTACTAAGTTTGAGAAGGATGTCATAAATGCAATAAGGGAGAGACCTGTGTAAATCCCGCCAATCGGTCAATCCCAAGACAGGATAAAGATCAATGACCCCGAGTGCCTTGCGGACATGTCCAAGAAAGGCTTAAGGGGTTGGATTTATAAAAACCTTGAGGGAAACCATTGAGTGTGGTGTCTAAGCAACTTATTGCATGATAAGTAGGAGATATTTTTCCGCAGCAAGTCAAATTGTGATATTGCTATCAGGATTTAATTGTGTAGTTTTTTGAGTCAAACTCATTCTCTCATGTTTCATGAGTTGATTCACAAGAATCCATGGAACAGTTAGCACTCATTGGATCTGGGATGGATGACCACCTGGGAAGTCCCGATGCTTCATCTCTATGAGCATCACCTAGATCCAATGAGTGCGAACTGTTCCATTTATTGTCATGAGAGATGGATTCTTGTGAATCACTACTCATGAAACACGAGTCAACGAGTTTGACTCAAAAAACTACACAATTAAATTCCGATAGCAATATCACAACTTATTGCATTTCAACATTCTCACGAACGAGAATAATGAGCAGGATAGCATGGTCTTCTCAATTCACATATATAGCTTATTACCAAGTTATCTATAATTGTTATCTTTATAGCATGAGTTAAGTTAATATAACTCAATTTAAGTACATTAAATATAAGTGTAATTATACATAATTACTTAAACTTACACGGGGACACTACAAATGGTATCAGAGCATGATCTTGCCATCCTGTTGGGTAAAATGACAAAACAAGGAATCATTCTAATAGATAAACAAGAATCTAGAAATATATACATGTGTACTTGAGAAAATATTGAAGTAAAAAAAAAAATTGTAAATGTTATGGATAGAAAGACACCTTTATTTTAATAGGAAGAAATCTAACAAGATGCATGTATAATGTGTATACTTCGTGTATGCTTGTGTCTTCATGCATAAGTGTATTCTTTGTGTATGCTTCACATCTTTATGCATTAACGTGTATTCTTTGTGTATGCTTCGCATCTTCATGCGTTAAAGTGTATTCTTCATTATGCTTTGTGTCTTCATATATTCATATATTTCATACTTTCAAATCTATGTGATTCTATATCTAATTATTCTAAGAATAAGAAGACTCAAGTATGAATTTACAGATTAATAACAGAGTTGTGACTCACAAAAGACTTGTATAAAAATTAATATTGCTCGAGGACAAGCAATTTTGAGGAGAGAAGGACTGTGATGAAAGGAAATGATTTTTCAACTCCAAAAGCTGCCACCTCTTTGGTTTGGAAGAGATAAAAGTTAAGCTCAAACTCAGTCAATGCGGGAATATAGAATATAATAGAGGAATTTTGGGAAAAACAACATAATAATATCTGAGAATTCACCACAGAATATCTACAGAACATTCCACACTGCAGTGGCATTGTGGAAGAAATATAAGAAAGGGAAATTAATTAGACATTGTCTTCAACTGCATATTAAATATAGCTAGATCCCTATACAACCAATAGCATCGGGCAAGTAAGGAAAACTTTCAGATCATAAGTCAGGGATTTATGCATCTATTTGACTGGTGTGAACAGTTTGCCTATTTAAACAATACATTTAAGAAATATCAGAGCACTATTTTAAACATACATGCTCAAGTCTAGTTATTATTTTTAGGTTTGAGAAGAAGAGCATAAATGTAATAAGGGAGAGGCCTGTGTAAATCCAGCCAATTGGTCAGTCCCAAGACAGGATATATATCAACGACTTCGAACGCCTTGTGGACATGTCCAAGAAAGGCTTAAGGGCTTGGATCTATAAAACCTTGAGGGAAACTCTTAAGTTTGGTGTCTAAGCAACTTTGCATTCTCATAAACGGGAATAATAACCAGGATAACATGGTCTTCTCAATTCACATATATAGCTTATTACTAATTTATCTACAATTGTTATCTTTAGTCAACTTAGTTTGTAATTGGTTGACTTAAGTTGACTACAAAATATTCACCCAACACTTGTGCAAGGTGACATTGACAAAAGACTGAATAGTCACGAGACCAAGCCACTATGAGAAACCTGCGAGAGAGGGAAACAAGACCTAAAAGACAAGTAGGTACAATCTATAATGCCCCATTTTGTAAATGCTTTAAGTTTCGCCCTAAATCACAAATTCCAAGTAGAACAAGAAATAAAATAGAATTAGTAACATCCATGTATTCAGTGGAGATCCTTCATGTTAGGAAATCATTGAAACATAATCCACAAAATAGATCTTCCTTTTTAGAGGCATTAATAACATAGATCCTTCCTACTAGAGGTAGGGACATTAATTAAGTTATAGAAATATATTTAATTTATTGATGGAATTCAACCATAGGAAAGCTAGGATAAGGGGCATATTAGAAACAATCCTCTACCCTAGGTCCAAGAGCAAATGTCATCCCTTGTGGCCATTGTGTGGCCCTTTGCCATCCATATGAGGGGGTGTACTTAGTGAGCAATCCCATAACCGTTGCCCTCTTGCATTGCCACTCTTATCCTCATGATTATAGTTTCTTAACATAATGGTCAATTGAGGTATGCATTTGTGGAAGCTACAATAGGGTGTTTGAAGCGTTCTTCCCTTCTAAGCCCAAGGGCAGGGCACTCATTGCACCCCCTTGGCCTCATGGAACAGTCTGTCATCACAATGAGGTGGTGGACCTAGAAGAGGACCTCATAGTAATTTCTGCCTCTTGTATTCCCTTATTATCCCTACCATGGCCGATTACCACAAACACACAAAGAGTTACACATTATTGCATGTACTTTTCAATAAAAATCCTTGTTGGTGACAATTTTGCCAATTTTAATAAATCGTGTTTTGTTAGGTAAAAGACAATGTAATGACAAATAAGTTCTAGGGTAGTTGTCAAGAATCGATGTTTGACACGCTTAACCAACTGTTGAGTGCTTTATATCATGAAATGGTACCACGAACAAGCTAGCATTAAATGTATGTTAGATGTAAACAATGGATATATCATTTTGCCAATATCTTGTGCTATGTGATTGATCTAAGTTGCTATGTTATCTACATTCTGGTTATATTTTTGTTTGCTTTGTGTATTAAATACATACCTTGAAGGGACTAAACATTTTGGCATTGCCAACTAATTGAACCTAGAGATCTAGAGGAGAGGCAATAGGCGAGATGACGGAGTAATGGACCATACGTTTGAATAACAGTGTGTTGGTAAACAGATTCGTTCTTTTTAATTTCTTCTGTCAATATGACTCTTGATGCCCGAACAATAAACAAAATCTGTTTGCAACAGTTGAAAAGCCGTTTTCTTGTTAACTGGCTTATCTCTAAATTTGTAGGTACAGCTCCCTATTATGAATGATATTCGATGAATTATGTTTGATTCCTAAAACTAATGCGGGGTATGCTCTTAACCCGAGAGCAGGAGAGGAAACCAAGTCTCACCCAGACAAGTGAAACTCAGGCAGGAATCTAAATGTTAGGATGTTATGTATATGGCACCCACAATCTTATGGCTCCCGCAACACAACAGAATGAAATGCAAGATATGGACCGCGAATGCAATATGAGATGATTAGTTAGTGCTACTGCGTTCGGATCTTCACGATCTCATGATTTCCGACACGCAACAATGTAATATAAGATCTAATGCAGATGACTGAAATATAAGGGAATGCATATGGAGAACAAAACACTAACCGAGATATTTCCCACTACTAGCTCCAATACTCTGATCGGTTCACTAGTTCAATTAAATAGAAACAACGAAATGAAACTCTGTTCACTAAACCATTTCCATCCAATATCGAAGAAGTATCTCATACACAAATGAAAAGAAAAGGACAGTAAAGAAATGGCACAAATTCAATTGTCTCTGCAACCGGATTCACACCAAAAATTTGCCGACCCTTTATTAATCATTCAAAATCTTACATATAGGGTGAGAGAGATGACCGTTACAATGGAATTTAAATCGGCTCATCTTCTCAAGATGACAAATGGCGAGATGCCAACTTATCATATCTACACATTTACAAAATCCTAAGATTAATGGAATAGAAAACAAAAGGGGGAATTTTGAATCATTTAGGCTTCTTCCCCTTTTCAGTTTTCGCCTTATATGCTTTAGCAGCCGCTATGATTGGGGTTAATTCATCATAGCTTGGTACGTGTACATTTGTGAATCTCAATAGCCACCTTGCATGTTCTTGAGTAAATTCTTTGGCTTGATTCTGCTGATTCACTGCTTCCTCAGCTACCACGTGCACGCATCCGCTAAGTGTTTGTAGTTCTGACACTGTGTTTTGGCTGCTTGAAGCTATCCCAGACAGATTGCTCAAATGCGTGGAGAAGTTGTTTTTCATCATATCAATGTCGATGAAGGACTTCCCTTGCCCACTGGTTTGTGATTCAGTGTGCAATCCTCGCATGAGCTCAAAAGCTTTCTCTTGGGCCTTCTTTACTTTATCCCCTGTTTCTCTAAGCCCTTTCTCGGCTTCCTGGATCATTTCCCGCTTGAATTGCATGCTTCTGATCCATTCATTCAATGGTTCATCTCCTTTCTTCAGAATCTTTGCTTCAATTGCATCCTTGGCTTTCATCTGGATGATCATATTCAGAAGAGAAATGGATTCTGTGCATTTCGCCTCTTCTCCCGCCAGAATATTACTATTGGCAGTAATATTGCCCTTTTCTGCTTCTAATCGGATGAGCACATTGCCGATTTGACCAATGAGGGCGATTCCATCAGTATTAAGCTTTTCGATCCACTCTTTCCCAATCTGACCGAAGTGCCTATCTTTCTGCAGCTGTGATATGAAGGCCTGCACTTCTTCTGCCGAAGGATCCTCTGTAGCGGGTAAACCGGTAATAGTTGCCAATGGGACAACTAACTGTCGGATGAATTTTCTTAGTTCTTCGATCTCAGCTTTCATCTTAATCTTTGATACCTTGAGGTTCTCCAGCTGCTCCTCTATTACTTCGTTACTTGATTTCCATAGGCCCACTTTAGTGTCATGCCTGGCTTCTCCGAGATCGATGGAATGCAGAGTGAAGTCTGCTGGAGTCAAATCTTCAATTTTTCCCACTCTGTTTGATTTCGCCACCTCCATGGTTAGGTGCCCTGTTTCTGTATCATGCCCTAGTATGGATAGGGTTCTCTGCTTCTTGGCCTTCACCATCATCGATCCTGAATGAACTGCTTGAGACACTATATCTTTCGCAGGAGTGCTGTCATCTTTCCTCTTCCTCTTCTTCTCCAGGGTGTCTTCAAGCCAAGACTCTGTGCTAATTATCTTAGAGGCCGTTCCCAAAGACTCAATGGTGAACATCTTCCTCTTTACTTGAGTCACTGCAGCAGTAGTCGCAGAGAATGGGTTCCTCTGGTCTCGAGAGAGAAGTCGAGAGGAACTAGGGATCTCCTTTTCTTCTTCAGGTTCAGTGCTACTACTTTGATCATCCTTGATCTCTACAATTTGAATAGAGGAGCCAGTAGGCTTCAAGGACGGGGCACTTATGGCTGGAGTAGGGCTATGATGAGATGGTGAACTTGGGGCGAGCTGAGGAGATGGGGGTGGAGTGGAAAGAGAAAAAGGGATTGGAGAAGTGGATCCATCCTTTGGCTCTTCGGCCTCCTTTTCCTCTGCTGCAGCCTGAGTTCCGATGACTGGCAACGATCCGCCTTGGCATGTTGGTACTATCGGAATGTTCTTCTCTGGGGGTTGATCTCCTCCTCCGGCGGACTGAGCTAGTCCTTGTGCAGCTGAAGTTGTGGTACTGGGAGTAGCGCTCTGTGATGAAGCAGGGGTAGCTGTGGCTGGTGAAGCTTGAGTGGCTTTACTTCTGCTCCGACCTTTCTTAGCTGTCCATTCTACCCATTTTCCAGTCCGCTTGATGATTTTCGCCATCATAACATCGAAATCTTCCTCGACATTGAAGTATGGTTCGGAACTGACAGGCGTGTTCCGCAACTTGGTCAAATATGTATGACTATACATATTTTGGCCGTCATCTTTGATTCCTTCCACGTCTAGATTGACGCCATACATTTTTACCTGCTCCACAGTGAATCTTGCAAATGCCCGATCACGGCTCTCCAGCTCGTCTTTACAGTCCGCCCAGTAGTCTTCCATGGTAGTCACATGTTTGATCACGCTCCCAATTTGGAGCACATCTCGGGCATAACCATTGGGATCGAACATGGGCCTGACTACCTCATACTCTTCCAGCTTGTATTTGCTTTCAAACGCCTTGAGGATGTTCTTTGCATCCGGTCTGGCCTCGCAGCTATAAGCTCCGACTCTTATGGGGAATTCATACCCTTTCTTCCGCATACTGGCGCTCAGCACGTTCACCTGGACGGCTTGTCTCACGATCTCTACGAGCACGATCATGTCGTCTGGGTATCTGGGCAGCTTCATTGGGAAACCATCAAATGTTGCAAGACGCAAATAAGAAAAGGATGAGAACTGGATGAAATAACAGCCAAATTGACTGATTGCCGCCATCGCTTCAGGACTGAATCTCCGCTCCGGACATCCTTGAAGTTCCCTGCAAATTCTCATAGTAAAGGCGTCATTCACTCTGACATAATCTGCATAACTGTTTTGCAACTGTAAGCATGGATAAAACTCATAACTTTTAACATCTTCAGGAAATTCCTCAATTCTGGGAAGTCCTGGCCATAACTGAAGAGAAGCCAACATGTATATCAAAAAGGACGACATATAGAAAGAATTATAAAACTTAGCTGCGGCGAGAGCTCTAGCAAGATGCTCACTCACCTCATGCGCCCAATCTATATACTGAGTATCTGAGCAGATAACTTGCACTAGAAAGAAACATTGCTCCATAAAATTAAAAGCTTCTACCTCACCTTTGAGCCGATGCAACAGGACCAGGATGTCCACAATCTCTGGTTTGAGGTCAGTACCGAAGAGGGTTTTAGGGACCTTACTCTTGGCTCCTCTTGGCTTCTGAAACCAAGAGCTCATTATTTCTTTCCTCCAGATCATCTTCTTCAAGGAGAACTCCGACATAGCTCCACCCATGGTTAGGTCAGAGAATTCTTCTCTCTCCGGAATTCTCAGACAATTCACCACTGCTTTCCTGTCGATTGAAATCAAAACTGATTGATCAGGCAAGAGGATTTGCTTGGTGTCCGGGTTGTAGTTGTTGATGCATTCGAGAATCAACTCCGGGGCTTGAACTGCTACTGGGAAGCCAGCTGCTTCCACCAATCCGCTTCCTCTGAGTCTCTCCGTGATAGGGTGGATAGGTTTCGTTTTCAATCTCCTCTGAAAGTCCTGCATGTCGTAGAAACGGAGTGAAGTGTCCGTTATGGTCGACCATGCGGACTTGATGCCACCCATGCTATCGAAACCTGCAAATCTCGCTGCCATATTGCTTGAAGGATAATAATGGATATGCGGATGAATAATAGTGATGCAACAGAAAACAAACTCAGCAAACTCGGGAATTATTGCATATACTAAGCAATTTTAACAATTCGACAGTAAAGCGGGAGTTTGAAAATCTGTTACATTCCCCTTTATAGAAAACTTCAGATTTGCCCGTTTAATTTCATAAATCGTGCCACACGAGCGAATTTATGATTGAATCCGTTGGGTTAGTGAAGGTAAGAATTTCTAACGGATTTAACCTTGTCTTTTCACTATTCCCGTTGATTTCAACGGTAACTTTCATTAATTACAGCCTTACCTCTCGTTTAGCAACCCGCGGAAAAATGAAAACGGAGTACTCCTTCGGGCAAAATCCGCATATGTCAATTCTCTCTGAAATAACTGGTGAATTTGGATGATCTGCTCTCAATTCCCCTCTGAAAACCATCTGCAATCAATCTGAATACTTACCATGCTTACAGTTGCGTCTTCTCATCTGATGCGGAAAATCGCCTCTGAGGGTAGAAAACCCGCAATGGAGAAGTCGATTTCTGTTTTTCCGCCACTGCCTTCTCTTTATTTAAGTCACTTCGTTTCAACCCTTTTCGGAAAATCTCCAAGCGGCTTCGCCAAAAGGTAGGGCCCACCGTCTTATATTATCTCTTCGGAAAGCTCCTTTTCGGAAAATCTCCAAGTAGCTTCGCCAGAAGGTGGGACCCATATGTCAACTTTCCCTTCTAATAGTGCTTTTGCGGAAATCTCACTTAGGATTTCGAAACCCGCCGAGGAGAAGCCCTTTCTTCATTTTCCGCACATCTACCTTTTGATCATTCCATTAAGTTATAATTGATTCCGGTGGTAGGATCGCGACAACATACGAAAGATTTCTTAGAAACATGAACTATTTCGCTCCAGTTGAATTCCTTTACTGTATATACTGAGATCTGCGGAAAAAGGCCTTCGGGGTGCGAAATCCGCCGAGGAGAAGCTAGAACCCAATTTCCCGCCGACTTGATTTTCTTAACTCAAAGTGGGCTATATTGAAGGCAAGTCACATGATGCAGTACAATTCGAGAATCTTCATCGAGTAAGGATCTAAACTACCCCTCCGACTTATAATAGTCAAGGAACAACCCACCCGGCTCATATGTGATACGGAGGAAGGCTACAGGTGAAAACCCGATGAAGAAGCTCCTCACCTAAGAGGGCAAAGACCTATTGACTTGACCAGACCACACAAGACTATGATCTACTCCACTTTGTAAAATTGGGACAAGGTGTAAAAGTGGGGCAACACAGTGGTAGTGACTTACAATGACATTGAGGATAATGGGAAAGAAACCCAAGAGGAGCAATTAATGAACTTGGTGCACATGTGGGAAGTTTTGCTCAATCAATGCATGTAGAGGGAGGTTTGAGAGAGATTGGTCCTTGCAGACACAGTATGTGTCAAACTCATGGTGCAAATTGTACTCTATGAACTTTTGGGAAGTCTTATAAGGTTGCTGATTCACGATTTGATTGAATTACAAGAATGACACAAGGAGATGCGATGAGAGCAATACCAACAATAGATGCTATGATGGTGCAAGGAAAGGAACCAAAGGGAGGAGGAAGAGCATGATACAAACAAATGTTGTACCTCCAACAATTCCATCAATTAATGCCTCTTCTGCTAAGCAAAGAAAAAAGAAGAAGTACAAGGAGAGAGATAAAAAGAATTGTTGATGAGATCTCTCCAAATCAGGGATTAGATTGAAAGGCTACAACGATTACAAAGAATTGTCAAGGAGTCTCAAAGCCTACCATGGAGCAAAAGTTGTAGTATCAATAGAAGCTAAAGTAGAGGTGAGAGCCAATCTACAGGGAAGGTAGGACACAACGTACGTGGCATAAGTGGGAGGAGATTGCCAAAAACCTATGACTCCTCGATGAGGTAGGAGAGGATCTTGCTGACCAAGCAAATGATTAGTCCATACAAGCAAAGATGGATGAGAAGACTTAGAGTACTCCACTCAAAGTGATCCGTTTGTGCACTCTGCATGCGACGAAGACAACGTAGAGAGAAACATTGAGAGTGAGGTAGCTGAATTATTTGAGAATGCTCTATTGGGCATTGAAAATTTATTCATATAAGAGTACTCAAGGGTGGGGGGGCCAAAACCAAAAACTTTGGGGAGGGAGTACAAGCACGAGGGATGTGACCAAAGTGTGGACAACACATGTGGACGTGTAGAGAGCTCGCCCATGGTTGAGAGGGCAAGTGGAGCACAGGAACAATGAGAAAGAGACATTCCATTATGGTCTGAGATATTAAGTGCCAATTGAGCAAGAAAGATGATGAACACCACGAAGAAGCAAAAGCTCCCCAAATTTACATAGCATGGATCCGAGGACCCTCTACACCATTGTAAGACTTGTGTGACAATATGGTGTTGGCATTACCTATTGGAGATTAGTACTGAAGGAGTTTGGAAGATTGTAAGCATTTTGTAAAGATTTGTACGTTTTTTATTGACGGCAATCCATAGCAATCCATATGGTAATACAAAGAGAAGATTGCTGATAACTAAGTTAGTTCATTACAATAGGGTGATCGGTAAAGGGAAAACACAAGTAATGATTGGTGATCACGAGAGACGATCAATGACTATAGCAAAAAGGTTGGCAATGTTTAGAGAATTCACAACCAGTCAAGGAATAAGTCAAATCTTGAGATGCGATCACATTGGACAATGTGATACTACAGAGTGAAGGAAAAGAGATAGTACATTGGTATTAGTTGGATCATTGGATCAGTATAAGGAAAAGGTGAAAGGATACATTAGGAAGGTAATGCGTTTTGACCAGTCTAAGTAATAGATAGGTAAATCAAGTTGAAGGCCGATGCGATTAGTATAAACCATATTGAGACATTGAGATATGTAAAATGATTAAGGAGAATGAGTGGGAAGCTTAAGGTTTGAATGGATGGTTAGGATTAAGAGTAAAAGAAAACAATTATTAAAGAAAGGTTTTGTAATGGAACATGTGGTGGAAGAGAAAGTGTAAGAAAGAAAAAGTGGTGATTGAGAATTTGGAGAGTGATCAAACAATTGCGATCAAGACATTGAGTAGAGAAGTGCACTATGCAGTGGTAGCAGATTAGAGAATTAATCGGATTTGACAGACAAGGATTGCCACAGCCAAATCAGTGATTTAGTTGTTTCTTAACAGTTAGAATAGGTAAATACTTGAATCGGGTGAACCCTAACAAGTTCTAGTTGTAAATCCCTTAACATGGTAAGCTCTCAAAATAGTTTTGTAAATCCTTTGATAAGGTAGATCTTAGCAGATTTGTTTGTACTTCTAACAAGGTACAAAGTCACTCCTAACTGGTTAACTTACTGCAATGGTGAGCTTTGTGGGTATCATCTTCACCACGGTTTTTACCTTCTAACAAGGGTGTCTAAGATACCAAAATCACTGTGTCATGTGTCATGAATGTGTGGTGGTTTGATATTGATATGTTTTATTTATTGATACTATATGCTTTACTGTTTGGAAGATAACAATTCAGTTTTGCAGATCAGTGGTTAAAGTTTTAAGTTACTTGTTTGTACTGATTCAGCCCCCTCTCAGTACTTAAGAATGCTAACATATGGGAGGCTAATGGCGAACGAAGATGACCAAGATCAATGTTTGAAGGCATTATCTACCACCTTATGGGGAAATGCCATCGAATGGTACACAAACTCACCAAGAGGGTGCAAAACAAATTGGAATGACTTGAAGAGAGCATTTGAAGAAGAATTCAAACTACTACGAGACAACAATGAAATCATGGAAAACATCTATAACATGAAATAAGGAAAGGATAAGAATGTATAGGCCTATAATCATAGGCTCCAAGAGTTGCTTGGAAATTGGAAAAATAGCCAAGTGATGGATTGAAGAAGAAATAGTTTATTGAAGGTTTAATCCCTTCTCTGCCAAAGAAAATGAAGGTGATACCCCGTTCTTTGTATGCCAATGCCTATAATCAGGCAATGGATATTGAGAGTAAGAAAAAAAGTCTCGAGGGAAGAAGGTGGTCAACGAGGATGATGGTACAAATTGTTAATGTTGTAGCTTCAGTTGGATTGAATTGACCTAGAGATAATCCTTCTATAGTTAATGGTTAATCATCAATTAGACAAACTCTCATATATCTACTTATATATACTTATATATAAAATATTGATATGTTTATGTATTAACGTTGATATTGTCTAAATGGTTATTAACTTTTAAATTACCATAGAGACATGTATTTTCATGAGACATGTCTCCTCTACGCATATTTATATACATTCAAATCTGCATTTGAAATACACAGAAATAATTGGCAGTGCTATGACATTTGTAGCGATCTTTTTCTCTTAACATGGTATCAGAGCAAGGTTGCAAATGTATTTTCATGAGACATGTCTCCTCTACGCATATTTATATACATTCAAATCTGCATTTGGAATACACAGAAATAATTGGTAGTGCTATTACATTTGTGGCGATCTTTTTCTCTTAACATGGTATCAGAGTAAGGTTGCAAATGTAGAAATGGAGACCACATTGAGAAGGGCTAAGAACCACGATTCTCTATAGATTAGATCAAGTTAGATAAAATATGATCTTGAAAGGAGGCTCATGCTATGGACAGGCAACTCAAATGCAATGTTTTGCAGTGATCCACATGGGACTGCTTAGTTGTGGTTGCTCTATCAAGATGGATAAATGTCTCATGACAATAACCTTTATGAACAAGATTTTGCTTAGGCAACGTATGCGACTTCAGTGAGCATCCTCTATGTTGGAGATTTCAAAGCACAAATCACTCAAGGAATGGCAATTGACTTGTAATAGATTAGATTAGTGGCAATTTCACATAACTCACATGTGGATCGATCAGGTAAATAACTTTGACAAAATGATGATTTGGGGCATTGTGAAATGGGCTACCACAGGTTCATTGGTTGTGCTTGAGAATATCTATGACAGTGCATCCTCTGATGTTGATCTGCAAGTGTGACTTAGTGTTCAATGATATGGAACCGCCTATTTGAGAAATGAGTTTTGCTTCAAAAAAGCATATCGTACATATGCTTCTAGTAATGAATTGAGTTCGTGAACAACAAATCTATACAACCTCATTTACAAATATCCACAAAATTAATTCATAGAATATGAAAATTAGCTTGTGGGTAACAAAAAACAATGCATCCAGATCCTTTTCAGACCTGTGCTCGAATGGAATACAGGTGTTTGAAAGTCGATGCATAGCAAATCTATTTCCTAGAAGAGCAATATGGGATACAGTGTGTCTGATCCTTTTAACTATCATAATGAGTCCTTGGAACTGACGCTTATAGCATTAATCTCAAGTTGTCACTATGGGGTGGATGTGTCCAGTTGCATCTAGATAAATTAAATCATTATCATAAGTCTATGTTGCAAATATCCAATGCGTTAGAATCTACAAGAGAACCATTTGGGTCATGAAAACATAGACATATAAAATACAAATTCTAGATTGAGACTAAGGGGGTGAATGTGCACTCAATGTGCTCGGGTCTGTTGTTGGTTGACAAGACAATGTGCACTCAATGACTGGTACCAGTTGATGGATCAATTGAGCCTGAGCTATATTCTGACTTGGATCGAGAGTAGATTACAGAGTAGAGTTCACCTCCAATGTCGCAGCCTGATCTCGTGTGAGAGAAAATCTAAGTTAGATCGTGGGGGTATGTCACTCGGTGATGTGGTAGAGGACATGCTAGGGTAGTGCTTGCGGCAAGAATGAGGGATGTCTGATGTATCTTTGTGGCCCCCGATGTTGGATGTTCGTATAACTTGGGAGGTAACTTTGAACAAGGAAACGTAAAGATCAATCTAGCATTTATATCCATTCGAAATATGAAAAATTTAATATTTATGGTCAACAAAATTAATGGTGAAGGGAGTTATTGTGTGCATAAGCAGCTATAGGAAAACATTACTCGATATATTGGCAAAGTTTAATAATGTGCATTATTAGGTTGTGTGTTTTCTCTTGTTCGATCTCTAAGCCTTTTGAATATCATTTGTAGCATAGAGAACATGCATTTCATACAATATTGTAGACACTCCACCGTTACACATTTGCTAGTCATAGTCAAATATACGACTTATCACACAAGACCAAACTTTTTGCCTTTCCCATACTGCCGTCATATTTCATATATGGTGCTGTGCAAGGCACAAAGAATCCCCAAAGGAGATGTCCAAGCCCCCAGCTAACAACCACACATCGGAAATGTAATAAAAACACAAGATCTGATACCAAAATCAACCCTTTATTCATAAATCGATTGATTACATGCAATGTCAAAAGCAATAACAATAATAGTTCTGCAAGATCTCGCAAGATCCAACCCAACCCTAGCTAGCCTAGATCTGTATCACAATAGTACTCTGGTAGAAACCCAAGAGAGATCTAAACTTGTGCTCACAAGCCACCAAGCAATCTTCTTGTTTCCTAAGCCCACACTCAGCTACTAGCTCTGCTCCCAAATTCACAACTCCAGATCCATTCTTGAATCTTTGCTACTCAATGCCTTGTCTCCACTGCCTAAAACACTACCTAAACCCTCCTTTTATACTTGCATGACCACAAGTCAGCCTGTTGCAAATAGAATCATCTAGAACCCAATACAAAATGCCTTAGTTGGCTTACATCAATTATTAAATGCACATAGGAGAAAGAACTAAGACCCAAAAAGGTCCCCACACATCCCACGATCGATCCACGTCATGATCACAAGCTATGTGCATTAAATGCACAAAGTTGGCCGTTCAAACCTCCCAAGAACATCATTCGGTGAGCCAAATCACCGAGCATCAGCAAAAACCACCAAGAAAGCCAAGCATCACCGAGCAAGCACGTTCACAGAGCTCCCACAAGCATCACTGAACATAAGTTCTACCGAGCCAAATATTAACCAAGCACCACAAGCTTCATCGAGCTCCTTCAGTCACTGAGTTCCTCGGGCAACACTACACCCCAAGAACTACCCCAAAATGATTGAACATCACCTCTCTTCAACTGAGTTCTCCAACTCCAAGGTCAAAACTTCTCCAACATGTAGGATTGCCAACTAGCCCAAGATGCTCCTACATCAATTTAATATTATGAACACTCCACAAAATCATATTCGAATTATGTGAGAATATGAGTTACCGAAAGGTGCAAGTCATATTGTCTTTGATGGAAGCTCCTCGTAAATTACATCACCAAACCAAAATCACAAATGGTGTGACAATATTTACGATAGAATAGTTTAATAATCTTCTACTTGAACTTATATTTGGATAGGATCCTTATTTGACAACATACATTTTTTAATGTTGAATATTCTATTGGGATTCATAAGTTCCTTGAAAGTATTACGATATTAGATGGTTTCTATTTACTCTCTTTCGCCTTTTTCTAATGGTCACTCTTTTTGTAATGTTTCCATAAACTCCTTCTGTTTGTTATGGAAACTTTCTTTTTTACTCTACAAGCATGTTCCTATTTCCTCTCTCCTATTCATTATAGAAACATTCTCTTGTATCTTTTATATATAGATCATTCATGATCTTTGTTTAATAACACATTCATTGTTTTACCATGATATGGTATCAAAGCAAATTCCTGCCTCTTCGAAAATTTTTAATTTCTTTTTTGAAATTATTAGTTCAAAATTTTGGAAATATTTACCTGAGTGTGTTCAAAATTTGCATCCTTTTTTTCGACTCCAATCCTAACTAAGGATTTAGCCTTCAATTTTTTTTGTTGCAATTTTCTTCGTGCAAAATTGCAGGTCATTAAAATCACTTTTTTTTTCTTGAAGATTGTGGACATCTTCCTCTTGTTGCAGACGTGTCTTTGACTTCTAGTTGCATTTTTCTTGTTTCTTATCAATGACTTAGGCATTTTTTGGTCTTTTGCAACCTTTTTTTAAACACCCACAATCTCTTTTTCTGCAAAACACATGAGTTTTGTCGCCATTTTCAGTGTTTTTCTGCAATGTTTTTGCTCAAATGCGATGCTTCCCTGACCTTTCTCACAATTTCTGCCTCCATCTTTTGCATTCTTCAGCTAACACAACCCCCTGAATGGATCGAAAAGTGCCTTTTTTAAAAATCCGCCCTTTGTTCAAGAACTTTGCAATTTTTTTCAATTTTTGTATCCGACTAAGGTTTTTTGAAAATCTTTGATTCTCGTGTTAGATTAACAAATTTTTTGCGTATCCCTAGTGGGTTTTGGCAGATCTCAACTGGTTTAGTCTCCCTTTTTTTGGCTGCATCATTTTCTGTGCCTCAATTTTTGAGCCAGCAAAATCAAAATTTGACAGTAGATTCTATTTGGGTTTTTGAGCTCTTATCTAGGTGTCTCTTCAAATTTTTCGAGTCTTGTATCAATTTGGCTCGAAGTTTGTGCCATTCTATTATTCACATTTTGTTGCATCGGAAAACGTGTCATGACATCTCTCGCCAATCTCATCTTGGAAGGTAGGCAACTATTCAATGGGAAGAACTACAACACCTGGAAGTAGAGAATAATAATGATCTTCCAATACCGTTGCCTTGAGATGCTTGTTCTAGTTATTGAGACTCGTCCTACCACAGTGGCGATGAAAGAATTGTCATTGACGTCATTGATGAAAGTACTGACAAAAGGATTGAATATAAAATATATGAAACATAGGTTATTGACACAAGAGCATCCTAGGTGTAAGAGTAATCTTGCATCACCCAAAAATATTTCTTTTTTTTGTTTCTTGAATAAGGGTTGTTTCAGTGTAGAGTTGTCTGTGAAGGCTTGCTAATAGCAAGTCGGTCATACGAGCTCAAAATGTTCTAATTTCAGAGGTGGATGTTCATCTTGGAAATATCAGCCTACCAATTGAGGCTTAGTGCCATATCATGAGTATTCATGAAGTTATTGTGGATTTTTGGTGTGCAATTTTGGTATATAACCTTCAGGCTCAGTTTTGAAGACCATAGAGGCCTTGGATGGGCTCCGAAATGGGGTTGATTGGTGCTTGCTCAAGTCAGACTTTGTATATCAGAAGCTGAGGATTTTGAAAAGGGGTATAATAGCCAATCAGAGCAGCGGTTCAGAAGTTATGGTATTCTGAAGTTGGCCTGCCCAAAATTTCCAAATAAGTGTCAAAGGTGTATCAGGTCGACTTTATATGTAATTATAGGGTTAGTTGGTCCCAAGGTTAGGGTTTGAGGTCTAGAAACTTACCGGGCATTGTAAAAATGCCTATTCAAGGAATGGTCATACATTGTCTAGGACAACTTCGGGTGATAGTTCACAACTTTGTGTTGCAAATTATTGTAAGGCACCCATGTGGGTTTGCATATTGTATTTCAAAATTTTGTAATTTAGCATTTGTGGTGATAATAAGAAGTCCATATTTTGTTCTCGTAGATTGTTGTTATTTTTTTTTTTTTTTTTGTTATGTGTTTGCGGTATTAAGGGGAGGACCCTTCATCAAGTGGTATCAGAGTAGGAGTTCTTGAGTGTGTAAACAGATCGCTGATTGTGAGGCAATTGCACCAGGACCATGGTTTGGGCTGAGTGTGTAGACAAATTGTAGATTGTGCGATACTTTGCACTAGGGTTTTAGTAAAAGCGCAAAAATATCTCCATGAAGAGAGCGTGGTGGAAGAGCCATAGGCATTACACTTGAGGGTTTTAGAGCCCTCTATAGACAGATGCAAGCATTGGAAGAACAAATGTGCAGAGTAATAAATCTTGTCTTAAGAGATGAGAGTGACGATGGAGGTGAAGAAGTAAATGCTGAAGAAGAGGTAGTTTGAACCTAGAAGAAGAGAGGCTTATTAATGCCATCTCCAAGATTGGAAAAAGTTCTAAGATTAAGGTTCCCATATTTTTGGGAAATCTTAACCTAGAGGAACTGATCGATTGGATCAACGAATTGGAGGAATACTTTGAGTATGAAGATATTGAGAATCCTGATAGGGTCAAATTTTCGAAGGCCAAACAGAAGGTTAACATGAAGATCTAGTGGCAGGAGATTCAGTTGGAGCAAAATAGAAGAGAAAATGACAAAATCATCAGACGGGACTAGGTGATAGCTAATTGAAGCTACAATTCATTCCCGTGGATTATGAGCTTGATCTGCTAAAGAAAATGCAAGAGTTGAAGCAAGTAGGAAGATCTGTTCAAGAGTATATCGAGGAGTTCTATTGAGTTCTCATCAAAATTGACCATGCAAAAGCTGATAAAGAGAAAGTCGCCCGTTATCTTAATGGGTTGAGACCAAGCATTCATGAGAAGCTGAGTCTAGTCCGAATGAACACTATTGAAGAGGCATACCATTTTGCCCTAAGAGTTCAGGAAAAGCTGAACAACAAGTTTGATAACAAGAATAGTGGAAGAGGTCGTGGTGGAAGATCTAGGAGACGGTCTTATGGAGGCTGAAATGACGATTATAAGAACAAGGATAAGGCCGACAATAGCAGTCAGAACCAAAGGGGAAACAATTCCAGTCGTTTCCATGATCAAAACAATAGAGATCAGAGAGGAAGAGATAGAGGGCAATGATCTGGAAGAGGAGGTTTCTGTGGAAAATGCTTTCACTGTAGAGAAGAAGGGCATTGAGCATTTAAATGTTCCCAGCGTCAAGGATAGATCGGAGAACAGAAGGCTAGACCAGAGTTGCGCATATTGATGAAGATGCCAAATCATCCCATTTTGAAGTTGCTAAAAGAGGAGAAGTCCTAGTTAAGAGGAGAGTCATGCTGAGTGGTGAGAATGAACCTAATTAAAGGAGTTTGTTTCGCACGAGGTGCAAATATGAAGATAAGTGCTGTGATGTGATCATTGATGGAGGAAGCACTGACAATCTAGTGTCAAAAAAGATGGTCATGAAGTTAAATCTCAAGAGGCAGAAACACCCATGTCCATACCGTATTGCCTAGGTGCAGGATGACCACAAGGTCATGGTCAACGAACAATGCCTAGTGAAGTTCAAGATTGGCAGCTACCAAGATGAGGTACTTTGTGATATCATGCCTATGGACATATGTCATATGTTGTTGGGTAGGCCATGACAATTTGATAGGCATGCTATACATGATGGGCGAGCAAATACCTACACTTTGACAAAGGATGGAGTGAAACATAAGTTGAAGCCACTGAAGGAGAAATGTAGTGCTCCCAGATTATGTTTTCTTGATGGAAAGGAGCTTCTCAAAGGTATGAAGTGTGAGCAAATGTGTTTTGCTGTAATCCCAAAAGATGGTAAAGAAGAAGTAGAGGAGGTGCTTGTAGAAGTTGTAGATTTGTTGGGCGAGTTTCTTGATATTGTGTTAGATAAAGTACTTGATGGTATAGCACCAAAGAAGAATGGAGAATTAGGATGTGTATAGATTCTCGAGCTATCAACAAAATCACAGAGATAGATCCGAAGAGTGGGTACCATCAAATTCGCATCAGATAGGGAGATGAGTGGAATACTACCTTCAAGACAAGGGAAGGATTGTACGAGTGGTTAGTCATGCCTTTTGGGCTAACTAATGCATCGAGCACTTTTATGAGGCTCATGAATGAGGTACTGAAGGAGTTTCTGGGTAAGTTTGTCATTATTTACCTAGACGGTATATTGATCTTTTAGTAAGACATCGGAGGAGAATTTGATGCACATTCGTAAGGTGTTTGATAAGTTGAGGGAGGAAAAATTGTTGATAAATTTGAAGAAGTGCAGTTTTGTGAAGGAGTTGGTGTACTTGGGATTTGTAGTGTCAGCAGAAGGTTTGAAAATGGACCTTGAGAAAGTGAAGGCTATCTTCGAATGGCCTACTCCAAGGAGTGCAACAAAGGTAAGATCTTTTCATGAATTAAGTAGTATTTACATAAAGTTTATTAGAGGTTTTAGCAGTATTTGTGGACACTTGACTAAAACAATGAGAGGGGATAGGCAAGAATTTAAGTGGATTGTAGGAGAAGATAAGAGTTTTATTCTGTTGAAACAAAATAGTTACAGCACAGCATGTTTTAGCACTTCTAGATTTTAATAAAGTGTTTCAAGTAGACTGTGATGCTAGTGGTAATGCAATAGGAGCTATTTTGAGCCAAGAAGGTAGACCTGTTGCTTATTTTAGTGAGAAGTTGAATGATGCCAAAAGAAAATATTCACTTTATGATCAGGAATTTTATGCTATAGTTCAGGCGTTGAAGAAGTGTAGACACTATCTTCTTCCTAAGGAGTTTTTTTTGTATATTGATCATCAAACTTTGCAATATTTGAATAGTGAAGGAAAATTGAACCAAAGGCATTTGAAGTGGGTTCAGTTTTTGCAGAGTTATACATTTGTTTTGAAACACAAGAGTGAGAAGTCTAACAGAGTTGTACAAGCTCTTAGTAGATGACAACTTTTGCTAACAAAGATGTGGATTGAGATGGTTGAGTTCAAAGAACTCAAGAATTTGTATCCGAAGGATCTTGATTTTGAGGAAGCTTGGAAGGCTTGTACAAAACCTGTTACACTTGACAGGATGAAGTGGTTGGATTTTATAATCCAAGATAGTATGCTGCTCAAAGGAAATCAGTTGTGCATTCCTAAAAGTTTTATGAGAAAGAATCTCATCAAGGAGAAGCATAGTGGAGGGTTCGCTGGACACTTTGGTAGAGATAAGACCATTGCTTTGGTTATTGAAAATTATTACTAGCCATAGTTGTAGCAAGATGTCAAGAAGTTTGTGCAGAGTTGCAGAGTATGTTAGATGGCAAAAAGAGTGAAGCAAAATATTGGGTTGTATCGGCTATTACCTATACTAGAGAAGTTGTGGGAGGATGTTAGCACAGATTTGGTTCTTGGTTTACCAAGAACATAGCAAGGGCATGATTCCATATTTGTGGTGGTTGACAGATTTTCAAAAATGGCACATTTCATTCCCTATAAGAAGACTAGTAATGTTGTTCATGTGGTGGAGTTGTTTTTCAAAAAAGTGGTGAGACTACATGGTCTGGCAAAGAGTATAGTTTCTGATCGAGAGACCAAGTTTGTTGGGTATTTCTAGCATACATTGTGTAAGAAATTGAAGATAGATTTGAAGTTCAGTTCATCACATCATCCACAGATTGATGGACAAACTGGAGTTTGGAGAATTTGTTGAGATGCTTAGTTGAAGATAAACCAAGGGGCTGGGATTTGATTTTACCATAGGCAGAATTTGCATCTAATGATTCTGTCAATAGGAGTATTGGTAAATCATCATTCCAAATTGTAAATGGGAGCAGTCTCATAAATGCTTTTGATTGAGGTTGTTGGATAAAAGAGAAATAAGTAGTGCTAAAGCGGAAGATTTTGCTGAACATTTGAAGAACATCTGTGAGTAGGTGAGGAAGCACATTATTAAGATGAATACACAATACAAGGCTAAGGCAAATGTGAAAAGGAGGTATAAGGAATTTTAGATTGGAGATGAAGTTACAGTTCATTTGAGGAGAGATTTTCAGTGGGTACATATAATAAACTAAAAATTAAGAAGTTTAGACCGTACAAGATAGTGAAAAGGCATGATTTTGGAAATGCCTATGAAGTGGAGTTGCCTATTGAACTAAATATTTCACTAGTTTTTAACATTTCAGATTTGATAGAATATCATGAAAGAGGTGATGGAGATGATGTTGTAGAAGCACAGTGGAGTATTCCACCAGCTGGTTCATCGACAAAGGAGATTGAGGAGATATTGGATAGTCGTGTTGGCAAAAGTACAATGAACAAAACTTATGAAGAGTACCTAGTTAAATGGAAAAGGTAACCAGCAGAAGATTCATCATGGCTAGCAAGGGAGGAGGGTTTAGGGTTTAGGGTTTAGGGTTTAGGGTTTAGGGGGTTAACCCTCTTGGTTTTCCTCTGAACACTTGAGACATGATGGGGTCACTTCTCAAATTACTGCGGGTGTGATGTAGGAGCATCCTAGGTTAAGAGCAATCTTGCATCACCCAAAAATATTTTCTTTTTTTGTTTCTTGAATAAAGGTTGTCTCAATGCAGAGTTGTTGTTTGTGAAGGCTTTCTACTTAGTAAGTCGGTCATACGAGCTTGGAATGCCCTAATTTCAGAGGTGGATGTTCATCTTGGATATATTAGCCTACTAGTTGAGGCTCAATGCCATAATATGAGTATTCGTGAAGTTATTGTGGATTTTTGGTGTGCAATTTTGGTATGAAAACTTTAGGGTTAGTTTTGAAGACCTCAGAGGGCCCCATGTGGGCTTTGAAATGGGGTCGATTAGAGTTTCGACAAGCTAGGCCCTATAGGTTAGAAGTTGAGGATTCTGAAGAAGGGTTTATAATAGCCAATTAGAGCAATGGTTCAAAAGTTATGGTCTTCCGAAGTTGGGCCGCCTGAAATTTCCAAAATTAGTGTCAAAGGTGTATCCGGTTGACTTTATATGTAATTTTGGGGTTAGTCGGTGTCAAGGTTTAGGGTTTGATGTCGAGAAACTTCCTAGGCGATGTAAAAATGCATGTTTAAGGAATGTCCGTACATTGTCTAGGACAGCTCTGGGTGATAGTTCGAAGCTCTGTGTTGCAAATTACTGTAAGGAAGGCACCCATGTGGGTTTGCATATTGTATTTCAAAACTTCGTAATTCCACATTTGTATTTCAAAATTTTTGTTTTTGGCAAGGGTTTTTCTTGCAAACGATTTTTTTTTAATAATTATATGTCTCTACATGGTTGTTTTCAGTCCTGCTAGGGATTTCATTTCTTTTGTAGCAGATAGGGTTTTGCATGTTTTCCTGAAAAATGTGGTGGTTTGCATGATTTATTCCACAAAAAGCATTTTGTTAAAAGATTTTTCACAATTTGTCCTCATAAAGTGTCAAATTTTTCTAATTTTTTCCCAAAACAAAATCATTGTTATTAACTATTGCTAGTCTCGGGATTGTTTTGAAAACAATTATTGGAGGGTTTGAGGAATTTCCACAAAATTGTGGTTTCTTGTAGCCAATTTTTTGGTTGTAGTGCTCATCTACAAAAGTTTTTGACAATTTTTTGAAGAAAATCGTGGTTGCTTTTTTAAAGCAATGGAAGGTTTGCTGATTTCTCCTCAAAATCATGGTTTCAATTGAGAAGTTGACCTTGATGTCTTTGGCTACAACGAGGAGGAGCTTTGTTACCCAACATCAGGTTGAAAGGATTGTGTCTATCTTGGTTGTATCCAAAAGTTTTGTAGAATCAAGGAGGGTCTCAACGATTGACTCATGTTCTAGAAGGTTTTGAAGCGAAGGGGGCAATCTTCTATGCATTCATGACCAAAAGACTTGCAAATTATGTCTTTTATAGGGTCGTTAGAGTAATGACCATTGAACGAGAGCATTAAAATAATACTGTAATGTTTCTATGCTGGTCATCTTAGTTAGTCTCTAATTCTAGGTCTAAGTCATGGTTGTTTACTTTAGAAGCATCATCTTGTAATATGTTATAAATAGAGCCTTTTGCCTCTATTGTCGATATCAATTTATAAGAACACAAAAGGGTCACAACCCTTCATCATCTTTGCCCTTGAAAGAGTTACAACCCTTTATAGTTGTCCCTATTTGAAAGAGACCACCCTTTCAAAGAGTCACAACCTTAATAATTACAACCCTTTGAAAGAGTTACAACCCTTCATCATTGTTGCCCTTTGGAAAAGTTTGTCCTTATTTTCTTCCCATTCCTTTCTTCTCCTATTAATCCTTCCATAATTCCTATGCTTCCCGCTTCCTTCCTTCCTCCTTATCTCCTTTCAAATGAACTCTCCCTAATATATTTAATGTTGAACTAGTCACATCTCTTCATTTTATATCTCAGGAACTTTAATTAAACTTAATTAACTTGCAATTATATTATAATATATATTGTTATTTATTTGTTTATTTTGATATTTTAATAATCCTATTTTACAAAAGGGACATTACAAATGCATTCATTGAGGATAGAGGGTTAGGATTTTGATTTACCCTTATTCCTAATGGTTTAGATTTGAAATTGTGATAGCTAGATGCCCAATGTGCAAAAAGTGTTAGGGAAGCAAGCTGGGAATTACATTTTGGGGTTTGGGGATTAAGTGCGAACCTTTCCACTTACTGCAAGTCAACTCAAGCTTTAAGGCATACGTCCAATGTCTAATGCCCAACACATTTAGAGAATTTTGATAATGAAGAAGAGGCATTTGGGCGTTGAGGTTTCACCATTCGACTCTCACAATCTTAACAATATCCAAAAAGGAAAAACTCGATCCTTGAAGCCCAAAACACTAGATTTTTCTACAATTCTGACTGTGACTCTAGGGGTTCAGGGAAGATTTGTTGCTGCAATAGGGAGGTTTGTTTCAAACTCAAATTATAAGTTCCTACATTCTTTTTAAACCCAAATTGAAAAATGTCTAAGTTCATTTTACCATTTACACTATCAAGCATACATCCAACTAGATCAAATCATTACACAATCGTGCTTAGCTTCAACAATAAGTCACGTACTTCAATTCAATTCCTATCATAGTCCATCCAAATACATACCATCTCAATATAAAGTTCCAATGAATGAATATCATAAATTACATTACATGAGGACTTAATGTGCTTTCAATATACAATTTACATTGAAATAAGAGAATCAAACATAAATACATTATTGCTACTAGTAGCAACATCTTTAATCTTCTTCCATGATCCTCCATCCTATAATGGTTTCCATGCTACCCAACCTCGTCGAATCAAAATGTTAAGTTTTGCTCGGAAAATAAAAATATACAACAATAAGGGAGAGCAAAATAGATACAAGAGACACACAAGATTATCATGGGAAAGCCCTTCCACCTGAAGGGAAAAACTCAACCACAACCAAAAATATCACTTTTATTAATGAAGAAAAGGTTCAAGTACAATGCTTTTCACTTGATGTGATACCCATACACAATGTAATCATACAAATATATAGAGTTTGAGAGACTCTTCACATCACAAGGAAAGGTCTCTTTAAGTTCCCAAAATAAGTCTCTTCATATTTACAAATGCATGTCTCTACACATGATGTATATAGTATGACACTTGTCATTGTATTTAATATTATCTTAATTATTATCGCCAATGCCTTCTTCAACTGAAGATGACCATAATGGTTATAACGATTATATTTCTAAAAACCTGAGATAAGGATCTCTATCGCAGCTACAATCTTCAACACAAAAGACCCCCTCCCACCATGGTAGGAGATGGCCACACAAGCTAGAAGCACACCGTGATGTCCCCTTTTAAAAATAGATTTTAATATTTAACAATAATAATGAATTTAAAATATAAAAGAACAAAAGTAAAATCTAAATTAAAAAAAAATGATAAAATTAAAATACAACATAATTCGAATTAGTGAAGTTAATAAAGGGTCAAAAAGCATGAAATGAAAAGTTGCGACTCCCTCAAACATGAGATATAAAAAGGGAGAAGAGAACTTCATTTGAATGGAGGAGAGAGGAAGGAATAGAAAAAGGAAGATGTTAAGTGTGAAGCAAGGAAGAATAAATAGAAGAGAAAAAAGGAATGAGAAGAAAATAAGTGACTCCTTTAAAGGGCAAAATTATGAGGGGTTGTGACTCTTCGAAAAAATGGTAATGAGAAAGGTTTGTGTCTCTTTGAAAGAGGGACAATTATGAAGGGTTGTGACTCTTTCAAAGGGTATAAATTATGAAGGGTTGCAACTCTTTCGAAGGGAGGTGATTGTGGAAGGTTTTGACCTTTGCAAAGAGTAGCCATGATGAAGAGGTGTGACTCTCCCCTATGTTGGAAGATATAAAGGGGAAAATATTTCATTTGGTTTCATTTGAGGACATCCAAGGGAGAGCTTTTTGGGGAGTATTATATTATTGTCAAAGGCAACAATGAAAAGTGGTGACTTAATTCTAATGAGAGGTGGTGTCCCTTTCACTAATAAAATAGATTCGTTCCAAGCAAAACAAGGAGCAACAATAAAAGAGTTTGATTCAGATCTTGAGAGCAAACTAGGCCGAAGAATTCCATTGGATAAAGTAGATCGATCTAAGAGATCAACCTGATATGTGAAATCAGACTTCAGATATTTATACAGCTTATCTCATCTAATTCGAATATGAATTACATCCCTAACTATATTTTTTCTCTTGTTAATTTTGGATTTGTGATATTAGGGCAACATATATGGTGATCCCAAAAGTGCATATTACACATACTTAGACCAAACACATAGGGAAGAGGTCTTACAAATGCCATACAAAAGTATACACATGCAAGTAAATTATCAATAACATCAAGGGGAAAGTACAATCCCTCATCGAGAATGAACTCAAATGGCTCAAAACCAAACACTCACATTCGAGACACTCAACAATGAAGCCAAGCAATACATCATCATTGAACATGATCACCAATGGCACAAAAAAAATACACACACAAGACAAATAGGGAGAAGGCATAAGTACATCCAAGCACAAAGAATACATGGCATCCAATCACCATGCTCCCACAACATCCAAGAACCAGAATAAATGGCATCCAGTTATTCATAAATAAGTCAGCACCAATAGGAAAGGAACAATACACTTTTTCAGGTGCTACTCAAGGTATACAAGGACTAGATGCTAGAGAGCTAGTTAGGGAGTGTCATCATGGATTACAAAGAATAGCTACCATGTGGAACTAAATACCCTCTCATATGGATGAGGATGTTTGATCATACAAGTTCTCCTAGAGCTAGCATATCTTCCCAAGTCATCTTTAATCTTTAGAAGTACTCAAGGCATGCAAGGGGCAACCATTATTTTAGACCTTGGTCAATACTTACCCATGTTTAATTGGTTTTTACTTGATTAGTTGACTCCTACATGTGAAAACCTCCCACGACCACTTTGGGTTGGGTTCATGTCCAGTCCATTACCCTCTCTAGTACATATGTCCCATGCTCATCACATTCACCAACAAATATGGCATAAAATCAAAGAATATGCAATTTTCCGTTTTCACATTTAGTTTCACATCATACATTCATTTCACAAAAAATGTCCAAGTCATAATTGCCAATGCTAAAAATTGAAGGGTAGTTGTTTCTATAGTGGAGGGTACATATGGATGTACTTCTTGGACCCCTTTGCTTATCACTCACTTGACCTGACATTGCAAAAGATTGTCACAGAGATTGGTTGGGTCAAAGAAATCTACTTTTTGGTTGGGGGAGTCAAATGTTTTTGACTAATCATCATATGTCAAAAGGAACCTTTAGGTTGTTCTCCAATTTGGAGTTGTTGAAGGTAATGAAAATACTGTTTTTTAAGTATATTTTTTAATTTTTCAATTATTGATATGTGGCATGTCATCTACCTTTGAATATTGTAAGAAACCAGTACTATTTCCACCTTAAAATACTTGCTACTGCTTTTTATTATTTCCAGAATTGGAGGTTTAGTGTATTTGTTTTGTTTGATGAATTCATTGATAGTCTGCATTGTGAGTTGCTGAAATTATTATATAGCAACCAGTTTACATATATGTATGCAATATTCATCTAGCTCCAATATTGAACCTAACAGAAATGAAGAGTCACTAGAATGCAGAAGACAATTCACGCTGAACAGCAGAGAACTCAGCAGCTTACATCAAAGGTAGGGTCAAAGATGAAGACCAACTACCCATCTGCTAACTTATCCGTTGCTGTGCCAGGTGACTCTGCAATAAACTCCTGTGCTGCTAAAGAGAAAGCCAAGACCACGGTAAATTTTTCAATCTGAAAATTGAAAGCTCACAATTTGCGTAGGGACTGAAAACATTCCTCATGCCAGAATCACACGAAAAGTATGATGTCTCGCAGACTCAGCAAAACTTGCATTTAGGAAAGAACAGTCATGCAAGCCGGCCCTCATTAAAAGCTCTTGCCAACACATTATATGCTCTTGCCAACACATTATAAGCTCTTGCAAAAGAAACAAATATGACTTGCGCTTTCATAAGAAGAAACAAATGAATACATGGGCTGATGATTTTATGTTTCCCCTTTGATTGAATCGGCTCATAATATTAGAATTAGGTTCTTTATTTTGCCATAAGTCTGTGCTATAGTAGAAATCCCTGTCTTGATAAAATATATTCTTCAGCAAAATTAGATCTGTCAAATAAGATAAGCACTCTGCACAATAGAAGAAGAGGTCAAAAGTTCAAATTATGGTAATTTGTCCCTCCCTCCCCGTATATGGTTCTTTATTTCTGGGTTTACAATGTTTGTTGTGATGAATTTATATGATCTAGGGCTCTTTAGGACTTTTTATCTGGATGGATGGGTTTGTCTCTTGCATGGAATGTTAAGGGGGCACTACTACAAGATTCAATTCAAATCCATTTAGCCCCTTTGCACGTGGAAAAATGTTTTGTCTTGACATTATATATCTTGGCTCTTGGTTAGTTTTAGTATAATTGGTACAAGTTTCTCCATTTGTCTGGTTTCAGCAAGGGCGGGAATTATATTTTTCTCCTATGCAAGTCAGTATGCTAAATGTTGGAGAAGCTCCTGAGGGATAATTCTTTTCAATTTGCTAGTTGTTGTGACAATTCTCTTGAACAATAAGATTAGGATGAATAATTTCATATTTTTATTGTACTTAGTGAGCTCAATGCTATCATGAATTTAGGATTTCAATGCTCCTTTTTTGTGTTGCTCCTAGGTGGTGCAGGAGCACCTTAGGGAAGGACAAATCCCTAAAGCAATTTTGGCTTGTAAATGGTCTAGCCAACCATTTGATGAATAAGGACTAATGATGAAGTTCCATGGTGTGTCTAGGAGATGTAAATAGGTAGAGGTGAAGTCCTAATCATGAACTTAGAAGATAGGACCTAAGTATGACTAGAAGGCAAAATTTGGTCAAGGAGGCAAAATATGGAAAAATACCTTAAAATGGGCTAAGGAGTGATTTCGAGTGGTCTTTAAGTGTTCATGGAACAATGTAGGAGGTTTGAAATCAAATTGGATCAGTTTAGAAGGCCAAGTAGCCATATTGCCAAAAATTGTCAAATTGCTCATTGACAACTTTGCAATTTTTGCAAAGTTGCAATGACATTTTTTGTATTTTTCTAGGAGAAGGCAAAGGGAGAGTTTGTAACTTGACCCAAGGGTCTGAGTGGCTAAAGGAAGTGTATATAAGCATCATCCAACTCATTAATAGGGGTTTGTTATGCGAATGTATGGACAGTTAATGAAAGAACAAGAAATTGCTGATAGGAAACGAGGTTTTTGATTGGAAGTATGTTTTCTTGCATTGATTTGCTTATTGTTCTAAATGGAATAGATGGTTGAGGCCATGTAGTGATGAAATCTTGGCTTGGTCTTTTGCATTCATTTTATTAGGTTTTAAAAATCATTTTGTTTCATCATTCCTGCTGGTTAGATTTGACATGGCTGCACTAAAATGGCTAAAACTTGAGTTCCCACGGTTGAAAACCTATGACCTTTGGGAATCAAGTAATGGCCCGTGTGCATTATATAAATATCAATTTTGGTGGTGGTAGGAGTCAGTTTTCTATTATTGCAAGCAAGCACTAGGCAAGCTAGTGAAAGCTTGGCAAGGCACAATGATGCTTGCAAGTGAGTTCAAGTGAGAACAGTGGATTGGTATGTGCCAATCTTGGTTAGGCAATGGTAGAGTAGTGCGTTAGGTGTCCACAAACCAGAGGAGAAGGATTGATGCATAGGGTAGGTCATCTTTTAAGTTGAATTGCTAACATTGCCATTGAAACCCTCAAAATAGGGGTAATTTGGAAAGGTACTGTACGGATACCATGGAGGCCTAAGACCTAGAAAATCCTTGAGCCTAGGTCAATTGGAAACAAAGTCTAGAAGGCATCAATAGGGCTTGTTAAGAGTTTTAGCAAGTTATTGAAGAACCCTTGTTTTTAGGAGGGCTAATAGGGGCTCTATGGGGTACAAGGCCAAACAGAGCAAGAATGGATTTTGGGTGTGTGAACCCTAACAAGATGGTGCAGAATGACTTGAAATGAGTAAAGAACCTCATGAGGAAGGTCTAAGCTTGGTTTTGCCTTGCTGGGAGCATTTGGTGGACTTTTGGCTTGATAGGCCAAAAAAGGTGCATAGTTGGGATTTTTGGAGTTAGAGGAGTGAAAACTCAATTGATTGGTGAGTTTCTTGGTGGAAGGGGATTAGGAGAGAGTCCTCTAGGTTAGGGTTAGAGAAGAGACCCTAAGAAGGCTAAGAGGTAGCCTTGGTAGAGCAAAAAGGCTCTAAGAAGTAGCTCCCCATCAAAGTGGTACTAGAGACATAAGATTATGGCTTGTTGTGGTATGCTGTTTCCTACTGAATCAAGTGGGTCTACAAAGATGGTGACCAATGTAGAATTGGCTAAGGAGGTAGATGAGCAAAAGAAGATCATGGATGAGAAAACTAGGCTTCTAGATGAGGCTATAGAAGAGATGAAGGACAAATTGAAGGAAATGGAAGAGGTAGCTCTAGCAAAGGGAGATGAAGACACTAGCACCAGTAAAGGCAAGAAGAAGGTAGACTTGGAGGATGAGATTCTTGAACCTGATCCTCCACTTGGTGAGCAAGAACCATTTGTCAAGGCCCTTAAGGCATTTGGAGGAAAGAGTCTTGAGAATATTCCAATGTTCTATGGGAAGATGGATACAAAAGTGGTCCTATAATGGATTGAGAGCATTGACAATCATTTTGAATGTGAAGGGTTAACAGAGGCTCAAAAGGTAAAGGTAGCAAAGTCAAAATTGAAAGGACAGACACGATCTTGGTGGAAGTTTGTGCAAGAGGAAAGAGAGAGTGAAGGAAAGAAACCAATAGCCAACTGGAAGGCTATGGTAGAAAAGATAAAGGAGACCTATTTATCAGAGGACTATGAGATCCAACTTCACAAGCAAAGGCAGAATCTCAAACAAAAGGATCTTGATGTGGCTTCCTACACTAAAAAGTTCCAAAAACTAGCTCTGAGGTCAAGGGTACAAGAGATAGAAAGCATTGAGGTGGCAAGATACCTAAATGGCCCTAAGTGGTCTATCCAAGATGAACTAAGTTTGTTGAGTCGCACTACTTTACATAACTGTTTCCAAATGGCTTGAAAGGTGGAAGACAAGCTGAGAAAGAAGAATGACTCAAGCTTTAAAGGCAGAGGCAGGGGTAAAGATTTCAGAGGTAACTTAAGGGGTGGTCCTAGTGGAAGGACCAATGATCAGAGGAGCTATGGAGAGTCCAAATGGACTGAGCAGACTAGTGAGACCAGTCAAAGGGGAGGCTCTGAAAGATGAAGAGGTTCCAACAATAGTGGCAGAGGAAGATATGTGAATAGCAGCAGGGGATCACATTTTAATAACATGAAATGTTACCAATGTGGAAAGCTAGGGCATCCTGCCTATAGTTGTCTAGATAAGGCATCAACATCTTATGGAGAGAAGAAAATAACCTATGTACAAGAAGATGGCAGTCAGAAAACAGGTGAGGTAGATCTTGAACTAGAAAAGGGTGAGAACCTAATGTTGAGAAGAGTTTTGGTCAAGGAACCAGTGAAGGAAGAAGCTAAACAAAGGAGGGCACTTTTCAGGACTACATGTAGGGTACTTGGAAAGGTATGTGAGGTGATCATAGACTCAGGGTCTAGTGATAATGTGATATCTGAAGAAGCGGTGCACAAGCTTGGTTTGACAAAAATTCCACGTGTGTGTCCTTATAGGGTAACTTGGTTGAATAAAAGGCATAATATATTGGTGAATGAACAAGTATGGGTGCACATCTCCATTAGCAAGTACCAAGGCAAGTACCAAGACAAGATCTTATGTGATGTACTTCCAATGGATGCTTGCCATCTACTACTAGGAAGGCCTTGGCAATATGGTAGGGAGGTAGTGCACCATGATAAGGAAAACAAATATTCCTTCAAGAAAGATGGAGTCACCTATAGAATACAGTCCTTGTTAGAGGAAGACAAAGTGGAGAAGGCTACTGCTAGTACCATGTTGATGAGTGGGAAAGAGTTCCTCAAAGACCTAAAGGAAGGTGAAGGAGTAGGGTATGTTATCATGGTGAAGCCAAAGGAGGAGAAGCCATCACCACAAGCACCTATACTTGCAGAAGTACAAGAATTGCTAGATCAGTTCAAAGACATTATATGTGATGGAGCACCACCAACATTACCCCCAAAGAGAGCCACAAGTCATCAAATTGACTTCATATCAGGTGAATCTTTACCAAATAAGGCTGCATATAAAATGACACCAGAGCAGAATAAGGAGATAGCAAGGCAAGTCCAAGAATTACTTGATCAAGGGCTGATTAGGAAGAGCATCAGTCCATGTGCAGTCCCAGTTGTCCTAGCCCCTAAAAAGGGAAGTAAGTAGAGAATTTGTACAGACTCTAGGGCAATCAATAGAATTACAATTAGATATAGATTCCCTATTCCTAGGATAGAGGATCTAATGGACTGTCTTGGTGGAGCTAGATACTTTTCTAAAATTGATCTTAAGAGTGGCATTATCAAATAAGGATGGAGGGTGATGAATGGAAGTCTGCATTTAAAACTATTGAGGGTCTCTATGAGTGGTTGGTAATGCCATATGGTCTTACCAATGCACCAAGTACCTTCATGAGAGTTATGAATGAAGTCTTAAAGGATTACATAGGAGTGTTTGTAGTTGTGTACCTAGATGACATCCTCATCTTCAGCAAGACAAAAGAGGAGCACATGAAGCACTTAGAAATGGTGTTGAGGAAACTTCAAGAGGAGAAGTTGACAGTGAAACTTGAGAAGAGTGAATTCATGAAAGAAGAGCTAGTATACTTGCGCTTTGTAGTTTCCCAAGGAAGTCTGAAAATGGATAAGAGTAAGGTAGAGGCAATCTTGAGTTGGCCTACTCCTGGATCTGCTACTGAGGTCAGAAGTTTCCATGGCCTAGCACAATTCTATAGGAAATTTGTGAGGAAGTTTAGTGAAATTTGTGCACCTATGAATGATACCATCAAGGGAGGCATGAAGACAAAATTCACATGGACCAAAGTTGCAGATGAGAGTTTTGAAAGGCTAAAGAAGGAGGTGGCAACCCAACTAGTGTTGGTCTTGCCTAGTTTTGAGAAACCATTTGTGGTAGAGTGTGATGCTTTGCAACATAGCAATTGGGCTGTCTTAAGCCAAGAGGGGAGGCCTATGGCATTTTTCAGTGAGAGACTTAATGAAGCCAAGACAAGATATTCAACATATGACTTGGAACTCTATGCACTTGTCCAAGCCCTTAAGAAGTGGAGGCATTACCTACTGCCTAAGGAGTTTGTTGTCTTAACTGACAACCAAGCACTAAGTTTCATCAATTCACAGGAGAAGCTTAGTCTTAGGCATATTAAATGGATGGAATTCCTACAATCCTACACCTTTACAATCAAACATAAGAAGGGCACCAATAACAAGGTGGCAGATGCTTTAAGAAGGAGATCGTTGACAGTTCAAGAAGTCAAGTTGCAAAGCATAGGGATAGAAGCATTCAAGGACATGTATGGTGAGGATACTAATTTCTCAGAAGCATACAAAGTATGTACTAACTTTGAAAATCATTTTCGTAGTCAATTTTCTGAATATACATTGTAGAATGGTTTGTTGTTTAAGGGTCAACAGTTGTGTATCCCAAGGGGATCTATGAGGGAGAATCTCATTTATGAAAAACACAATGGAAGCATGAGTGGGCATTTTGGCCTTAACAAGACCCTAGATCTAGTATAAAGGTTTTACTATTGGCCCAAGATGCAAAAAGATGTAAGTAGATATGTAGAGCAATGTGGCATATGTCAGAAGGCAAAGGGCACCTCATCCAATGTAAGACTTTACCTATCACTACCCATTCCTAATAGGCCTTGGGAGTGCATAAGCATGGATTTCATAGTAGGCTTACCTAGGACAAAGACAGGGTTGGATAGTGTGTTTGTGGTAGTTGATAGGTTCAGCAAGATGAGCCATTTCATACCATGCAAAACAACTCATGATGCTAGTAATATAGCTAACCTATTCTCCAAAGAGGTGGTCAAAATTCATGGGCTACCAATGAGTATAGTTGCTGATAGAGATGTCAAGTTTATGGGACATTTTTGGAAGACTATGGAAAAGATTGGGTACAAACTTGGCTCATGGTTCTGCCTACCATCCCCAAACAGATGAGTAGACAAAGGTCACTAAGAGGGTCCTAGGCAACCTATTAAGATGTCTTACTAAAGAATATGTGCAGAGTTGGGAACAAGTCATTCCTCAGGCAGAGTTTGCCTATAATGATAGCAAGAATAAAACAACATGATCGAGTCCCTTTCAAATAGCGTATGGGTCACATCCAATGGGTATAATGGAGTTGGGGGAGCTACCAACACATGACACCATCAGTCGACATGCAGAGGATTTTGTTCAGTCCATGAAGGAGATACATGATTAGGTTAAGAAGACCTTGATGGAGGCAAATCAGAGGTTGAAGGAAAAGAAGGATGAAGGGAGGAGAGAACTCCAATTCCAGGTAGACGATTTGGTCATGGTCTATTTGAATAAAGCTAGACTACAGAAAGGCATCCCAAGCAAGTTGCAAATGAAGAGGATTAGGCCATGCAAGGTGCTAGAGAAGTATGGTTCCAATGCCTACAAAGTTGACTTACCAAAAGACATGTCCCATCTCTCCCATTTTCAATGTCAAAGACTTGATACCTTACAATGGTCTAGATTAATGAAGTGAAGTATGAGGCAGAGCTAAATAAAGACATATCAGACTTGCAGGCACTTGAAAGGCAACAACCACAAGTGGACAAGATACTGGACTCTAGGGTGAAGAAGAGCACAAGTAACAAAGTTTACAAGGAACATTTGGTAAAATGGAAAGGTAACCCTAAAGCTGAGGCAAATTGGATTGTTGAGAGTGACTTCAAGAAGCATGGCATCAGCAAGGAGTTCCTCTCACCATAGGTACCTTAGTCTTCTTCTTGTAGGGGGAGTATGGTGCAGGAGCACCTTAGGGAAGGGCAAATCCCTAAAGCAATTTTGGCTTCTAAATGGTCTAGCCCACCATTTGATGAACAAGGACTAATGATGAAGTCCCATGATGTGTCTAGGAGATGTAAATAGGTAGAAGTGAAGTCCTAATCATGAACTTAGAAGATAGGACCTAAGTATGACTAGAAGGCAAAATTTGGTCAAGGAGGCAAAATATGGAAAAATACCTTAAAATGGGGTAAGGAGTGATTTGGAATGGTCTTTAGGTGTTCTTGGAACATTCTAGGAGGTTTGAAATCAAACTAGATCAGTTTAGAAGGCCAAGAAGCCATATTGCCAAAAATTGTCAAATTGCTCATTTTTCTAGGAGAAGGCAAAGGGAGAGTTTGTAACTCGACCCAAGGGTTTGAGTGGTTAAGGGAAGTGTATATAAGCATCATCCAACTCATTAATAGGGGTTGGTTATGTGAATGTACAAGCAGTACACGAAAGAACAAGAAATTGCTGACAGGAAACAAGGTTTTTGATTGGAAGTATGTTTTCTTGCATTGATTTGCTTATGGTTCTGAATGGAATAGATGGTTGAGGCCATGTAATGACTGTGAAATTTTGGCCTTTTCTTCAGCATTCAATTTTTTAGGTTTTAAAAATCATTTGTTTCATCATTCCTGCTAGTTAGATTTGACAGGGCTGCACTAAAATGGCTAAAACTTGAGTTTCCACGGTTGAAAACCTATGACCTTTGGGAATCAAGTAATGGCATGTGTGCATTATGTAAATATCAATTTTGGTGGTGGGAGTTAGTTTTCTATTATTGCAAGCGAGCCCTAGGCAAGCTAGTGAAAGCTTGGCAAGGCGCAATGATACTTGCAAGTGAGTTAAAGTTAGAACAATGGATTGGTATGTGCTAATCTTGGTTGGGCAATGGTTGTAATGTCCCCATTTTAGCAGTTGACCAAGTGTGTGTGCGTTAGCCTTGTTCTACATGGTCCCGAGAGCTAACGAAGGGTTTAATGGGATCTTGGAGTGTTTTGGCCTAGTCATTTTCAGTTTGGGCCAAAATGAAGTTGATTTACTCAGTTTCAGGCATACTTACTATTTTTAGTAAGTCGGCAGGACATAGTGCAGGTCAATTTTGGTGATTGGATTTGATACTCTTCGGTGAGAGCTTTCCGATGAGCTATCACTTGCATTATTCGGAGTCCGATTGCTAATATATTTTAATACCTGAAGTTTTATTAAAGTAACGTCTAATTTAATTGTAGAATATTAAAGTGTTACTTTAATATTTATTTTATGGGGATGTGCACCCAAGGGAGACATAAGGGGTATTTTAATATATGTTTTATATATTACACATCTTTTATCCCACATTGTCCATATGAGTTGATCGGACCCTTGGAAATAGAATAAAAGGAAGCATTTGTGGCTTCATTAGTGGGGTTGAATATGAGAAGAAATTGGTGCGTGAGTTGCAGCTCTGTTCTTGGCATTTGAGGACGTTTATCCTCTCTTGTAACATTCTAGACGTCATTCCCTTGGGGTTTGGCCTTTGGAATTCTTTGTTATCGGCTTCATTATCAGGCAGTTTAGTTGCATTTCCAGCTACAGGCAGATTTGGTATTTTGCTCATATCTTCTTCACTACTTGTTCGACGCTTATGCCGCTTTGAGGGAATGATATTACGAAGGTAGTGGACTGATTGAAGGACAAAGTACAGTAGTAGCACTATTCATGCGGCACTATTCA
Source organism: Cupressus sempervirens (assembly GCA_028749045.1). NCBI lineage: Eukaryota > Viridiplantae > Streptophyta > Pinopsida > Cupressales > Cupressaceae > Cupressus > Cupressus sempervirens. The sequence continues at coordinate 835,665,824 of CM053793.1, forward strand.
CGCAACACTATTCACGCGGCACTATTCATGAGACACTATTCACGTGGTACTATTCACACGGCACTGTAGCAGCAAGTTCGAAAGCATGGGCTAGAGTATTATGTCAATAATGCTGAAGTAATTAGTGAGTTGATAAATCTGCCATGTATTTGGTTTTATGAATTCTGAAAAGAACATTTTATTGGCAGCAGTTCATTTCCACTTTGCATATTATTGTAGTTTCTTTCTTGTTTATGTTGTATGATACCAATTCCATGCACAAAACACAACAAACAATTAAACGTTTGATTTCCGGAGTTATAAGGGGTTTAAAACATTAAACGGAGAAATAAGAGGTTGAATGCAAACTGTTTGACATAATTCCTTTCAGCAATTTGGTTTAGTTTTTTGGGACATTCAGGGGTGCCCATTTCAGTGGTATCAGAGCTATAAGTCCTGCCATCCTGTGGAGGTCTTATAGAAAATTTGGAACAACCGGATAGAGGGAAAAGTGTTTGACGAAATGTCAAAACGCTAAAATCAGAAATAAATAAAAAAAAACACAGGCTAAGTATTTGTGTTTGAGCATGCGACAGGGGCCTTATAATTTTCGCAATACCAGAGCAAGACAAAATAGGATTTCAGACTTGCAAAGCAAATAGTCTAGTACATCCATGCAGGTGGACATTGAATCTAGCCATACAGACACAGAGGAGATATTCTTTGATCAAGACAACAATATGGGTGATCGAGATGACAAGAATACAGGATTAGGCGGAGGCGGGAATGCCGGTCCAGATCAGCGGAGGTAATGTTTAGACAGTTACTGGATACATTAGAGTAGGGGCAGCGTATGCAGCAGGAGCAGAATAGGCGAATGGACATGATGTTGCAGCTCATGGCTAGACAGATGGGTGTCAATATTAATCCAGGTGATGCCAACAACAGAAACAGTAACAATGAGGGAAACAATAACAATGGGGGAAACAATAACCATGGAGGCCAAGGCAACAACAATGGTCCTGAGAATAACATTAATGGTAATAATGGACACGGCAACAATGGGAATGAGGCTGATAACTTTAGACACGTTGCACGCCTAGCATGGATTGCGGGCTCGAGACCTCTTCTACCCACTTTCCCACCCAGAGATCCGGTTCAACCAATAAACGAACCGCAGATTACCGAGTTACAGGATCAGTTCAGGAGGGACTGGGAGGCTAGTGGACTAGAGTTTCAGGCGGATATTTCCCTCAAAGATTATATGGACTTGAGGATGAGACACATGCCTAGAGCAGGAGGGAGGAATCAAAACTTTGAGCTGAGAAAGAAAGTTGGAAAACTTTCTTTACCTTATTATGATGCTTTAGGGAAGATGACTTCACGAGCTTGGGTGCAGAAGGTAGATACATACTTGGAGCTAAATCCTATGCCTGAGGAGGAGGCTATCAAGTATGCGGCTATGCACTTGGATGGCGTTGCACATGAATGGTGGCATCATGGCATGGTGACTTTGGGGCATAATCAGATTACATCCTATGAGGAATTCACCGAAACATTGATTGAGAGATTTGAAACTAGGGATCTCAAGTTACATTTCAAGGAGCTAGCACAGTTAAAACAGTCAGGTTCTGTGGATGCTTACATTGCCGAGTTTCAGCGCTTGTCTGTACTTGTTACAGATATCTCTCCTAGGAGATTGGTGGTGTTATTTTGTGATGGTCTTGCTGATTCATTACGAGGTTGGGTGAAGGGACATGATCCACTCACCTTAGTTGAAGCAACTAAAAAGGCACGAGATTTAGCCCCTTCGATATACAAAGGAAAAAACCATTCAGCAGATTCTTCCTACCGCAAGGACAAAGACAAAAAACCGTTTCAGAAAGAGTATAGCAAACCCAAAGAAGGATCAAAAGGACTAGACAATGAAACCTTGAATGAACTTTGAAAGAAGAAGCTGTGCTTCCATTGTAGAGAGCCTTGGGACTTATCTCATAAATGTTCTCTCAAGGCTAAGGAAAATCAAATGGAGTATTTTTCAGCTGAAGAGTCAGAGTCAGAGGGGGAGGATCAACACTCCGATTCAGATGAGGGTAACACTATAGAGGAGAGCAACATTCCTAAGGATGATAGATCGTTGGCATGCTTTACAGGGGCCCAAAAGGCAATCACATTTAAGGTCAGGGGTACTATCCAGGGGCAGAAAGTGATCTCTTATTGACACTGAGGCTACACATAACTTCATAGATGCATAGTTGGTAGCTAGGAGAGGGTTACAGATAGAGGAGCATGATGGGTTTAGAGTCATGGTGGCTAATGGTGATAAATTATTATGCACTCGGAAGATATCTAATCTTTGCATCAGGTTTGGAGATGGCTACGAGTTGGAGGATGAGTTCTATGTTGTGGACATGGGAGATTATGATGTCATCCTCGGCATGACATGGATGGCTTCACTAGTTGAGTTCACACTCAACCTAGCGAAATTGGAGATGAGATTCCAGCATGAGGGCAGAACTGTGGTACTTAGAGGACTTTCAGATGGAGGTTGCAGAGTAGTGTCTTTGAGGAGAATGCAGAGACTTTTTCGTCATGATGACATAGAATGGGCGGCAGAGTGCTACATTATGCCAACTTCACCAGAGCCACAAGAAAAGAGTCATCCACCAGATATCCAGAAGATACTTGATAGACACGCTAAAGTATTTAGCGATATTCCTCATGGGGTTCCTCCTGACAGAGGGATGGAACATGTTATTGAGCTCGAGGAGGGAGCCAAACCAGTTATGATTACTCCCTATCGTCATCCTAAGAAACACAAGGATGAGATAGAGAAGGCGATTAAGGATTTGTTGGAGATGGGGCATATCAGGCCCAGTAAGAGCCCCTTTGCTTCAGCAGTAGTATTGGTAAAGAAGAAGGATGGGACGATGTGCATGTGCATCGATTACAAGGCACTGAATAAGAAAACAATTAAAAACAGATATCTCATTCCTAGGATTGATGAGTTGATTGATGAGTTGCATGGGGCATGCTTCTTCACCAAAATTGATTTGCGATCTGGATACCATTAGATCAGGATGAGAGCAAAGGACATTGAGAAAACAGCCTTCCGATGTCACTATGGCCATTTTGAGTTCATGGTTATGCCATTTGGTCTAACCAATGCACCCGCTACATTTTAGAGTTGTATGAACTAGGTATTCAGGAAGCAGCTGAGGAGATTTGTCTTGATCTTCTTTGATGACATCTTGGTCTTCAGTAAGACTTGGGAGGAGCACTTACATCATCTGGAGGAGGTGTTATCTATTCTGGAGAGAGAGTCATTATATGCCAAGGAATCTAAATGCGAGTTTGGCATGACTGAGCTCCTTTACCTTGGGCATATCATTAGTGCAGATGGCGTTCAGGTTGATCCCGAAAAGATTAGAGCTATTGTAGAGTGGCCTACTCCCACAAACCTTACACAACTTAAGGAATTCTTTGGTTTATGTGGTTTTTATAGGAGGTTTGTTAAGGGATTCTCACAGATTGCTACACCCTTGACAGATCTTACCAGGAAAGGAGCCTTCGTGTGGACAGGGGCAGCACAGAGGTGTTTTGAGCATTTCAAGCAGGTAATGTCTTCATGTCCAGTTCTAGCTCTACCGGATTTCACAAAGCCTTTTGAGCTTCATTGTGATGCATCAGGTGATGGGATTGGAGTAGTATTGATGCAGGAGAAGCATCCCATTGCATTCGAGAGTAGGAAGCTCCAGGGAGTTGAGAAGAGTTATTCTATCTATGATCGGGAGATGTTGGCCATAATGCATGCATTGGCCAAATTTCGATCATATTTGGTAGGTGGACGTTTTGTGATCAAGACTGATCACAACAGTATTAAATACTTCATGAGCCAGCGTGATTTTAATGACCGACAACAAAAATGGGTGACTAAATTGCAGGCTTATGACTTTGACATAGAGTTTGTCAAAGGTAAGAAAAATGTGGTGGTTGATGCCTTATCTCGGAGACCTCACTTATGTGCTCTGGCAGAGATTTCAGGAGATTGGAGAGATCGGATTATAGTAGAGTATGTCGGAGATGCTTGGGCTTCTGGATTGATTTCAGGTACCATACAGGATGATCACTATGAGGTGATAGATGGATTGATTAGAGTTCAGGACAGGGTTTATTTGATTCCGTCATCACATTTGAGAGAGGTGATACTGAAGGCATTTCATGATGCATGCACAGCTGGACATCCAGGGGTCATCAAGACCTACAGGCAGATCCAAGAGCGGTTTTCATGGAAAAGGCTCAAGGATGATGTTCAGAGGTATGTCAAGGAGTGTGGTTTGTCAACAGAATAAGGGAGAGCACACATTTCCTGTAGGTTTATTACAGCCCTTGCCCATTCCTGATAGGAAATGGGAAAGTATTTCGATGGACTTCATCATTGGTTTACCACGAGTGCAGGGAAGAGATTGCATCTATGTGGTGGTGGACCACTTGACGAAGTTTGCTCACTTCTTTGCTATTCCGTCCACTTACACAGCAGCACAGGTGGCAGATCTTTTCTTTAGAGAGATATTCAGGTTACATGGGCTGCCCAGATTCATTGTCAGCGACCGGGATAGTAAGTTTATGAGTGTTTTTTGGCAAGAGTTGTTTAGGTTGTGTGGTACAGATCTTACACCTAGCACTAGTTATCATCTGCAAACAGATGGGCAAACAGAGATTGTGAATAAATGGGTGGAAGGATATTTGAGGTACTATGTAACTGCACAACAAAAGGCTTGGATTAGATGGTTGCATATGGGAGAGTATTGTTATAACACCACTTATCATATGTCCATCAAGATGACTCCTTTCATGGCAATCTATGGTTATGAAGCACCTAGTTTCATGGATTTAGTTTTGGGGGACAGTAGAGTGCCCAAAGCCAAAAGCTTATTGCAGGATAGTCAGGACATCCTGAAAGTGCTCAAAGAGAATATACAATAGGCTCAGAATTAACAGAAATTGTATGCTGATCAGCATCGAATAGAGCGTAGCTTCGAGGTAGGGGATATGGTTTACTTAAGGCTACAACCATATAGACAGTCATCGCTCAAGAAGAGTGAAGTTGAAAAGTTGAAACCTAGATTTTATGGTCCCTACAGGGTGATTCGCAAAGTGGGCAAAGTCACCTATGAGCTTGAGCTCCCAGAGGGCAATCGAGTGCACAACGTGTTTCATGTATCTAGGCTTAAGAAAGTCATTGGTTAGAGTGTAGTGCCTTCTATAGATTTACCCTTTTGGATGAGGAGGGGAAGCTTGTGTTAGTACCCTAGGCTATTCTGGGCACCAGAGAGAGGAAGCTTAGAAACAGGATAGTGAAGGAGTATTTGGTCAGATGGAAAGACTTGCCGGAGGAAGATTCTACATGGGAGAGTGAGCAGGTTATTCAACAGGCTGGACTAAGATTGCTTAAGGACAAGCAATTTCAAGGGGGGCGGACTGTAATGTCCCCATTTTAGCAGTTGACCAAGTGTGTGCGCGTTAGCCTTGTTCTACATGGTCCCAAGGGCTAACGAAGGGTTTAATGGGATCCTGGAGTATTTTGGCCTAGTCATTTCCAGTTTGGGCCAAAACGAAGTTGATTTACTCAGTTTCAGGCATACTTACTATTTTTAGTAAGTCGGCAGGACACAGTGCAGGTCAATTTTGGTGATTGGATTTGATACTCTTCGGTGAGAGCTTTTCGATGAGCTATCACTCGCATTATTCAGAGTCCGATTGCTAATACATTTTAATGCCTGAAGTTTTATTAAAGTAACATCTAATTTAATTGTAAAATATTAAAGTGTTACTTTAATATTTATTTTATGGGGATGTGCACCCAAGGGAGACATAAGGGGTATTTTAATATATGTTTTATATATTACACATCTTTTATCCCACATTGCCTATATGAGTTGATCGGACCCTTGGAAATAGAATAAAAAGAAGCATTTGTGGCTTCATTAGTGGGGTTGAATATGAGAAGAAATTGGTGTTTTAGTTGCAGCTCCGTTCTTGGCATTTGAGGACGTTTATTCTCTCTTGTAACATTCTAGACGTCATTCCCTTGGGTTTGGCCTTTGGAGTTCTTTGTTATTGGCTTCATTATCAGGCAGTTTAGTTGCATTTCTAGCTACAGGCAGATTTGGTATTTTGCTCATATCTTCTTCACTACTTGTCCGACGATTATGCCGCTTTGAGGGAATGATATTACGAAGGTAGTGGACTGATTGAAGGACAAAGTACTGTAGCAGCACTATTCACATGACACTATTCACGTGGCACTGTAGCAGCAAGTTCAAAAGCATGGGCTGGAGTATTATGTCAATAATGCTGAAGTAATTAGTGAGTTGATAAATCTGCCATGTATTTGGTTTTATGAATTCTGAAAATAACATTTTATTGGCAGCAGTTCATTTCCACTTTGCATATTATTGTAGTTTCTTTCTTGTTTATGTTGTATGATACCAATTCCATGCACAAAACACAACAAACAAATAAACCTTTGATTTCCGGAGTTATAAGGGGTTTAAAACATAAAACGGAGAAATAAGAGGTTGAATGCAAACTGTTTGACATAATTCCTTTTAGCAATTTGGTTTAGTTTTTTGGAACATTCAGGGGTGCCCATTTCAATGGTAGGGTAGTGTGTTAGGTGTCCACAAACTAGAGGAGGACTGATGCATAGGTTAGGTCATCTTTTAAGTTGGATTGCTAACATTGCCATTGAAACCCTTAAAATAGGGGTAATCTAGAAAGGTACTGTACAGACACCATGGATGCCTAAGACCTAGAAAATCCTTGAGCCTAGGTCAGTTGGAAACAAAGTCTAGAAGGCATTAATAGGGCTTGTTAAGTGTTTTAGCAAGTTATTGAAAAACCCTTGTTTTTAAGAGGGCTAATAGGGGCTCTTTCGGCTACAAGGCCAACCAGAGCAAGAATGGATTTTGGGTGTGTGAAACCTAAGGGGCTCTTTGGGCTACAAGGCCAACTAAAGCAAGAATGGATTTTGGGTGTGTGAAACCTAACAAGATGGTGCAGAATGACTTGAAATGAGTAAAGAACCTCATGAGGAAGGTCTAAGCTTGGTTTTGCCTTGCTGGGAGCATTTGGTGGATTTTTGACTTGATAGGCCAAAAAAAAGGTGCATAGTTGGGGTTTTCGGAGTTAGAGGAGTGAAAACTGAATTGACTGGTGAGTTTCTTGGTGGAAGGGGATTAGGAGAGAGTCCTCTAGGTTAGCATTAGAGAAGAGACCCAAAGAAGGCTAAGAGGCAGCCTTGGTAGAGCAATAAGGCTCTAAGAAGAAGAAGCTTGTTATGATCCTTGTGGGCGGCCTTCACTAGCACCTCGGTGTTTTGGTGCAATGGTTCGTACCATGTTGTATCAGAGCCTCCACCCAGGTTCGAGTCTCAGAGTGGGTGGCAACGTTGGCATTGCAGTGTTCATCCGGGGCTCATATGACCAAGGGAGGGCCCACCATATGGGCGCACATCCAGCCCAGTGTCTGGACTGCGGAGCATGGTGGGATGTTATGATTCTTGTGGGCGGCCTTCATTAGCACCTCGGGGTTTTGGTGCAATGGTTTGTACCAAAGCTTCCCATCACTAGGTGCCTTAGTTCTATAGATATATGTCTTGAAATTTAAATTTGGAGCTTTCAAATTAGTACAAAATAAATATGACTATTTTCAGACAGATGAAAAATAGTAAATGGAATTTTTTGTTGTAGACTGGATTTAAAAGAGAAGGAAAAAGAAAATGAAGATAATGTCGAACAATGACAGTGGTGTGGTTGAATGACTCAGAAGAGGCTTTGACCTTTGAGCATTACCATCAAGAACTGTAGCGCTTTAGTGTAGCTCTATTTGTGGCAGCAATAGGCATTGGCTATGGCTGTTTTCTTGGAACTTTGTATTTTTAGGTTGATTTTGTACAAAGTGAATTCGAATTGAAAATTTCAAAACAATTAATATTTAGTTATCATTTACGATTGTGCAGAATGTGCAATGTAGTGTAATCAGAGATATGAACATAAATGGAAAAATCTATATTGCTCTCTATATCCTTATGCTATTAAAATGTTTTTTAATTGAAAAATATGCCCCTCTCTCTCTCTCTTTCACACACACCCCAGCTTTCAACCTTTTTTGAAAATCTGTGTTCTTTTTCCACGAATTTTTCCTGATCAAATCTTGATTGATTGAAAAATTCTTCATCTTCTGCTTGGCCCATTTTTTTTACAAAAAGATTTTGGCCACGGTTCCTCTACTGGATTTCAAGTTTACTAATATTATCTGCCAAACAATTTGAATAATGGATATATAATTTGCAGAGAATACATGCTTTATTAAGGAAGTTCAGCTTAAATACTTGTCAGATATTCAAATCAATCTTATTGACATCTATTGTTTGGTGATCTGTGTATGAAGCTTAGCATAGTATGTCATATTCATGTTCCAAGGTTTATTGAAAAATTAAATGAAGCGAGCGCTGAATTGTTTCTTATTTTACTGAAGAATTGTTTAATTGGAATTTTGTATGTCTACCAATTGTCATTTTCTGTATTTACTTTATCCTAATAATCCTTCTGCAGGATTTTACGTTGAACTGGATCAATTCATTAAACTTGCTGAAGAACGCAAATTCCTTGATTCCTTATGCAGTTGTGGCAAGTACACTCTTGGCTCTTGTATTCCCACCATCTTTCACTTGGTTCACTAACAGGTTATCTTTCTCTATGCCATCTTATTATATCCCATTGTCTTGAGACAATCTGTCAGTGATGTCTTCTGCATTGCTAAGTTCATTGTGTATATGCGTATATATTAGACTGTTTTAACGGGAAGGTTTGTGTCTAGCATCAATACATCCTGCTTCTTTCAATCTATGGCTATCAACCAAGGATTAGATATTGGTTGCTACATGGCTAGAGCTTAACTTATAGTCAAGGTCTCTTTCAAGAAATGACTGTTAATAGTAATAAATACCTAAGTCTTCCTTTACTTCAGCTCATTCATGTGTTACATATAAATTACAGGAAATCACTTTTGTCAATTAGGATCTAAAGATTCTACATGTAAGGACCTATAAAATACATACTCGAACATAATTTAGTGTTAGATCCCTCTTAATATTAAAAGTGACACTTAAAACATACTGGGAAGTGGAAAGAAAAGAATTAATGGATACATAATGAGAAATTATCAAGGATTGCTCATCTCCATTAAGTTTGTCATTTTGTAGGTTGAAAGGGTTTTCCTTTCTGTTTTGGATTGCCCGCTGTCTATTTATGTATGCACATTCAGAAAAGAGATATTTATTATTTGTCCCTAGGGCTAAATTACAATATGATCTTATGCAAACACTAGGGAAAAGTGGTGGATCCTTGTATCTAAGAAACATAAGTTAAATTCTTTAAGAGAAGACCATATTAGAACACATGAAGAAGTGTATTACATAGGGTATTTACTATTTATAACGCTTATGCACCCGTCACATGTACTGGTTCAATTCATATTTGAAACCTTTATTCCTCTATTTGGGGTGCACTTACAAATGGGCCTATATATTTAATTCAGCTATATGTAATTTGAAAGATAAGGTTTCATGATATCTCATATCATAATGATGTTTTGATTTCTTTATACTCTTGAGTTTCTTTGATGGTTTTTAAGGTCTTCATGTCACAAGATGTTGCAGTGGAAGCATTTTTTTGAACATGAGTTTTCCGTGTATAGTTCTCTTGTCGAGTTACATCATTCTTTTGTGATTCAGTTTATTTGGACATTTTGTCTGTGACATATTGTCAAATGGTTCAAAATATTTTGGGCTATGTTACATAGGGACAGATTTCCTATACCTAGAGGATTTGTTTTTGACCCCAAAATGTCCTGGGGATAGTGAGATGAAAAGGGATGTCCCCCAACCGTCCCCAATTTCAAAAAAATGTAGGAAATGACAGGAAATGTCTCCTAATATCCAAGAACAACTAGCTTTCTTGAAAACACTTAGTGGTTGCCCAGAATGTCCCTAATCCATCCCTAAAATGCAAAAGTATCCTCTACACATTTGATGTCTTTTGGCATTAAAAAATAAAAAATAAGCTCTTTTTAAAAATTCTTTTTGCCAAAGCAGCAATGGGGGGCCCACAAGATTCAAATTTGTGTTTGTAGACAATAAAATTCAAATGAAGGAGGTGCAACCAGGATTGGTTGGGCTACCATTGGATGACCCACTTATGCTAGAGGGAGATATTGACTCATATGACTTTGAGCCTTTGGATATAGATAGCTAGGATGCAACTTAGTTTCATATGTTGTACCTATAGCTTGTTATATTTTGATGTTTGAGATTTCTTGATACATGTTTGAGACATTTTGATTAGGATATTTATATTGTCAGACTATGGTTTCGATTTTTGAGACTTTTGGTTGGAAATTTTCTAAGTCTTAGTGGCAACTTATAAAACTGTGGTGTTTTATTACTATAATAGATAAGCTTCTATTATTAATTAATGGTTATCTATTTGTAGTCTATTGTAAATATTAGAATGTTTCTAATATTACTTAGTCTGGAGTTATCTATTAGCTTTTTTTAGCTTTCTTTTAGCTTGAATAGAATGTTTCTATTCTTTACGATCGTTTCCTAAGAAAAAATCGTTTTATTCTTTTGTATATATTGACCTCTCGGTGTCAAACAAATATTTACCAATTACTTCGTAATATGGTACCAGAGTCACTTTTTTGAATTTTTTCGAAAATCATAAATTTTTTTTCTCAAATTATCAGACCCTATTTTCGAAATTATTTTTTTGAAATATTTTCTTTGAACTAGGGTTTGTCTGAGAATATTGACCATCAATATTTACCTTTCTTTTCTGGCCGTTTTTGAGAAAACGTGACTATTTGTTGGGCATTTTCGTCCCTTTTTTTTGCACATCTAGAGCTTGGAGCGACGCCAAGGGTTTCTTAAAATCCTCAGTAACAAATTCGTGCCTAGAAATTATGTTTTTTTTGTTGCAGATTCACCATTAATTTCAAGCTTTTTTCAGCCCAGGATATTTCTGTTCGAAACCCTAATTTTTGGGCTTGGGAAATTTTTTTGAATACAGATTCTTGATGGGTTTTTCAAGAGCTCAACTGGGTTGTCAGATTCTTCTAGGTACCTTGATTTTCGTGCCTCAACTTTTGAGCCATCGGATTTGAAAACCGTCAACATATTCTTTTTGGATTTTTTCAAGCTCTCTTCTAGGTACCCTTTCACTTTTTCTGGGTCTTCCATTTTTCTGTCTTGAAGTACATGCCTTCATAGACTTTTACGCTTTTCTATTGAAAAACTTGCTATGTCATCTTTGACTAATATTTTGCTCGAGAGCAATTCAAACTTCAATGGTTGGAATTAGGGCACTTGGAAGCAGCGGATAATAGCAATTTTTGAATATCAGAATACTGTTTACAATGATCAGATTGTTCTGGGTGTTACACAACGTCCGACTTTCCTTGGTACTGATTAGGATACATGGGATTTGAATAATTGGGAGGCGGTGATGCTTCTCAAATTATCTGTAGCTGATGATCAACTCTCTCAGATTCCATCTAGCACGACAACTGCCAAGATATGGGCACATCTCAAGAATTTTCATGAGACTTCTGACAAAAGCAGAGCTTTCTTTTTGAAGAACACTTTGTTTTCTATTATCATGGATGAGCGAACATCGCTCTAGGCTCACCTTAATAGGATTCAGGAAATCCGTGATCAGTTGCTTGCCATTGGTGGCAAGATGGAGGAAGAGGATGTAATAACCCCAACCGGTTATAACTTTCTTTTATAATTCAGTTGTTTGACATTTCATCAAACACTTTGCAAGCAAGCTCTAATACCACTGAAATAAACCTTGTTGGCTCTCAAACAATCTGTGTTGAAGAATTGATTTCTTTTTTTATTCTTGAGATTTTGCAATTTTTGATATAACAATATAGCAACAAAATAGAAGATATTGGAATAATAACTTCAACTCAAATATTTGGATATTACATAAGGAATATACAGCTGAAAAATTTCAGATTTCAATATCAGCTTAGATACTGAGTATTTTCACAAAGTACCAACAATCCAGTTGATAAAATATCTCCTATTATAAATTAACAATACCAGAAAAATTAGAAGTTACATTCCATGAACTTACAAGTAAGACATGCCTTGATACCCTCTAAAATGAAGACCAACAACAACAAATTAATTCTTCAACCAACCAATGCAACTGCAAATTTGGAAAATGGTGCTCCCAAAGTGCACATAGAGAATAACACCCGGCAACAGATATAAATTGGTGCTCAACCAACTCCAAATTAAACAACACCCAATTTGATATAACAATTCTAGTGAATCCCTTCACAAATTCCATAATAACCTCCAGTAGCAAGAAAAAAAAACTTCTGCTTATCAATAGTTAATACAGTAGGAGAATTGACAAATCGTATACTTCAGCACAATTTGCCAAGCAATCTCAGAATTGAATCTATAATACTTCAGTTGTAGATCCCAAACCCTTATACTTCAATAAGGGCACAAAATTTCAGAACTTCAGAAGTGTCACAAAGACAAGAGAAAAATAAATAATCAATTGGATGCTTTACTCATCAAATGAGCTTATATTTATAATCTTCAAATGGCACAAAGTTTCCCAAATGAACTTCACTTAAGAAGCTTCCCACACACAACATTAAAATATAATAAAATGCCATTATAATCTAATTATTAATTGCTTTTGGCTCCAAAAATGACCTTTTCCTTCACAACTTAATATTCTGACACGTAAGGCCATTGTTTCTTGTTCCCACGAGTTAAAAAATTTCATCCTAGTTCCAACGAGCTATGATACAGAGGTGACCAACAAACAACACCAACAAAAATAACAACCTCAGCGTATTTAGATGAATAATAATAATTCACCCATCTTGCAAAAACAACTGAAGAAGCATCAAAATCGAAATCTGACAACACCAAAGTGATCCTGATGATGAAAGAACTTGACAGGGTGACTTACTATAAATAGATGCTCCCTCCAAGATTCTTGGAGCTCAAACTAGAAGTCTGAAATAAAAATTGAGAGCATCACCAAACTCCTCTAACTCACCTGAGCTCATCGGAACCAACAGATTGACTTACAATAAATAGTAAGTCCCTCAAACGGAGCCAAAACACAGCATAGGCTGCTGGAAAGCCTATAACCACACAACTGAGTCCCTTAAATCCTATTGTCAGCTCACGAGGGTAGCTCACGAGGGTCACGATGGTGAACTGACCTAGCCAACTGTAAGAACTTGCTAAAAATGGGGACATTGTAGAGGACATTGTGGTCATCACTCTTAGGAGTTTACCCAAGTCCTACGAGTATTTTATCGAGACTCTCAACATCACGTCTTCTGGTGTTTATCTGAAATTCACAGATCTCTGCAAACTCCTGCTTTAGCAAGACCAGTGGAAACAACAGTTTGGTAGCAGTTCCAACTCCACCTCCATAGAGCAAGCCTTTGCTGCTAAATCCTTTCAAAAGGATAAAGGTGAGTCTCAATAGTCTTCTCAGCAAAAGTCTTTTGCTCCCGCTTCAGAAGGCTCCTGGAAGAAGAACATTCAATGCAACTATTGCCACAAATTTGGTCTCGTGAAGGTTGAATGTCGGAAATGCTTAGTTGCCCAATCTAAGCGATCAAGTTCGCAGCTCAAAGCAAACAATGCAAAGCACACTAAGCACACAGAATCTGCCTTTTATGCCTTCATGGCTAAAAGACGTACAAATCATGTAAAGTCGTTTGCCAGGTACATTGATTCAAGTGCCTCTCATCACTTCACCCACTGCCAACACTGGTTCACTGACTACTAGCCTTATTCAAATTCTGTTATTTTTGGTGGCAGAGAAGAGTACACCATTGTCGGCAAAGGCAACCTTCAGATTTCGTTTGTTGGGAGGAATCTCATTTTCCTCGATGTGTACTACGTTCTAGCGATGGAACTAAAGCTACTCTCAGTTAGGTAGTCACTGCGACATTATCCCAAGTTGGATGTCACCTTCAATTCACATCATTGTAACATCACTAATAGGGCGACACAGTCTATTGTTGTAGTGGATCTTGAGGATCATGGTCTTTTCCAACTTACTAATTTTGGCGATTCTCGGGACTTAGCTATGGCTGCTCGGCGGTCTTGTATTAGCACACTTTGGCATTAATGGTATGGGCAATTAAATGTGCATTATCTCTCTTAGCTTGTTCGGGAAGAGCTTGTCCTCGGTTTGCTAGAGATTTAGATTCAGCAGCTTGGAGTTTGTGATGCATACGAGGCTGGGAAGCAATATTGCACACCTTTCACTAGTGGCGATTCATGGTGAGCTTCTCAGATACTTCAGCTTGTTCATGTCGATATTTGCGGCCCTATGGTCACTCCTTCTGTTCTTGGGTTCATGCATTTTTTGTTGTTCGTTGATGATTTCAGTCGAAAAATGTGAGTATATTTTCTTAAAAAGAAATCAGAGGCATTTCCTGTCTTTCAGAAGTTTAAACCTTTAGTTCAAAAAGAGTTTGGGAAATCTATTATTACTTTTAGATCAGAAAATGGGGGGGGGGGGGGAGATTTTGTTCTAATGAATTCTCTAGATTCTTGGATACTTATGGCATCAAATGCCAGTTAACCACACCCCACACACCGCAACAAAACAGTGTAGTTGAACATCAGAACAAAACAATCATCGAGATGGCTTGATCCATGCTCAAACACAAACATGTTTCAAAGAAATTTTGGGTAGAAGCAGTTAACACTACAGTTTATCGTTTGAATCGGTTACCCACAATAGTTGTCAAAGGTAAGACTCCAGAAGAGGCTTGTTCAGGTTGCAAGCATTGAATCAGTCACTTGAAAGTTTTTAGCTCTCTTGCTTTTGTTTGGATCCTTGATGCGTCCCGCACCAAGTGTCGTCGGTAGAAACTGTAGCTGACGGGTTCATGTCATCGGTAAAGATTTTGTAGCCAACGGGCCGATAGGTTGATGTCGTCGGTAATTGTTATGTAGCCGACGGACCCCTTCGGGAAGGTTCGACGGGTAGTATTTATATCCCGTCTAGGTACATTGTAAAGCATCTTATCACCAGTTATGCAATCTGTTGGCATATGCGAATAAAGGAGTACTGCTGTTCGTGTTCATTATCTGTGTGCATTTCTTAATTAACCTATGCGGTAAACATTTGGCGCCGTTGCCGAATGCCAAAGGAGATTCCAGAAGATTGCCGACGGAAACCGGAGCATGGAAGAATTGTTGGAGGAAACTTGGTAGCAGGTGGAATTGGTGGAAGAAGCATGAGAGGAGTTTTTGAATTTGTGTTCACCAAGCGAAGAGAATTCAGACGGAAGAGCATTGACTCGCACGACTCGGAGTGCTGAGGGAGCACGAGTGTGGAGTGAACTCTTCGTCCAGGATACACTTCCGCAAGGGACAACTTTAGAAGATCCTTCTTCACCAAGGTTCGCAGCTGTTGAGATTGCGGGAGAACAGTCCACCGGCGTGGGAGAGCAGACCGCCGGTGTGGGAGTACAGTCCGCCGGTGTGGGAGAATAGTCCGCTGTGTGGGATTGTAGACCGCCGGTGTGGGAGACCAGTCCGTCGGTGCAGGAGTGTAGACAACCGGTGTGGGAGTGAACAATGCCTGTTTACAAAAACCAATTGTGATGGCGGGACCAAAAGAAAAATTGCCGAAGTTCGATGGCGATGGTACGACCGATCCTATTCGACACTGCAAAACATGTGAAATGATCTGGAGGGCAAATGGCATAACTGATGAAGACGATTGGATGAGGCAATTTTCGTCCACCCTACGGGGAGTGGCAATTGATTGGTTTACTAGTATAGATCCGCAGAAGCTAGACAGTTGGAATAACATTAAAAAGGAGTTTTTGGCCGAATTTCAACTGTTGCGCAATGATAATGAAATTGTAGCAGAGATCTTCAATACTAAGCAGGGGAAGAATGAAACTGTCCGTGTCTACGCCAGGAAATTAAGACTTGATAAACAAAATAGAAAATAAGTTGGCAGACGGACTTCAGAAAAGATGGTTCATGGAAGGTCTACGCCCAAACTTGAGGAAGAAAATGAAAATTGTGCCGCCGTCGTCATACACGGAAGCTTATAACAAAGCATTGAACCTCGAAAGTGAGCAGAAGATAAAGTAGAAGAAGAAGACTAGCTCATTTGATTCTGATAACGACTAGCCTTCCAGAGAAGATGGCAGCGATGATGAAGGCAGCATCAAGAAGGTCCACGCCCTACAGAAGGACATGATCCGCATGGAGTTTAAAAATATGTAGAAGGAGACGAAGGGCAGTGAGCTGTGGTGCACGGAGTGTAAGAGCGACGGTCATACTAAAGGATCCTGTCCAAAGAACCAATTCTGCGACATTTGTCAGATCATGGGCCATTCGACCAAGGAATGTCCCTTTAACATGAAGACTAGAGGATCTCCACAGGTACTTCTTACATAGGAGGCGTCCCCGTCAAGCAGTAGAGCAAATATCGGAAATACCAATAATGCTGGTGCTACGTCAAGAGGATACAAGAATTATAGATGTGGGCAGAATAATAATAACAATGCAAACAATAACACTAACAATACCAGCAGAAGCTGAATCCAGTATGATGCAAACGGACAGTCGATCGTACAATGTCACGCATGTAACTCGTGGGGGCACTTTGCTCTGGAATGTCCAACTGCAAATACACCCCAACTATTATGCAGATGGTGCGGACCTGGCGACCAGGACAATGCCAAATGTCCAAAATCGGGAGTAAACTTGATCATTGTTAGGACGGATGAAGAAGAGGTGTTGGCGATTACACATAGGCAAGCAAAAGAGTACCCGGATCCGGCGGAGGAAAAGAGGAAATTTGGAGAAGCGCGGGCGAAGATTGCAAAGGCATTGCAGGCGGAAACATCTCAACTGAAGGACACCACCGGCACTTTGGCAAGAAACTCCGTGGAACACAACATCGTACAACTGATTTTACAAACAGAGGTACGGGTCAAGATAAATGATTTGCTTCTTACAATGCCCGAGCTCTGATCCGCTCTTACAAATATTGCACCAGCTCCAAGGATACCAAGAGAGCAAGGTAGAGGGAAGGAAAGTGATGTAGGCGGAGAAGACCAAATGTTGCTAGCCCTCACATCTGGCCAGCATCTGGCGGTTGTCGAGATGGGGATCCTCAGACATGTTTTCATACACAATAGTCGATGGTGGGTCCGGCATAAATGTCTTACCTGAGGAGACCTGGAAGAAATTGGGGCAGCCGACATTGTGGCCCTCGACATTTCAGTTGCTTACAGCAGACCAGCATGGCATCAAACCTCTGGGCGTTCTCATGGCACAGTCGGTGACGATTGGCACACAGCCGTTCCTATTAGACTTTGTCGTGATCTCGTTGAAGAGAAAAGGATACGATGCCATCTTTGGCCGCGGATGGCTTATTTAAGACAGAGTAAGACACGATTGGAAGAATACCTTGTCACTCGAAAGTAAAGGCTGGCGATTTATTATTGATCTGCACACCCAAATGGTTGGGGAAGAGGCCCTGTCATCAGATTCCAAGGGAGAGGAGGAAGGAAGACAACGTATGGAACCAGATCGAGAGGGAGTCCTGCGATTGGACGGAGGATCAACGGATGACGACTTGGATTTAGTCAACGGTCTCTACCACTGGCAAATAGAGGATTACGAACTATTCTAGAGTTGCAATGTATTGTCAATTGAGGAAGGTCCGAGCGGGGATGAATTTCCAAAGGAGTTCATTGAGGTAAACGAGGGGGATGTACCGTTGGATGTTACACCCGCCCATGCATTCAGTGAGGGGGAGACAATCAAGTATAATGAAGCTACACTACAAGCAATGAATTTGGGTGATGAAGCAGCATCGAAGAACATTCTGGTAGGAGATAATTGGGATCTAGTACTCAAAGCGGCAACATTCAAGATAGTCCTGGAATACAATGATGTATTTGCATGGACATACAAGGATCTGAAGGGTGTACTGCTGGAGTTGTGTGTGCACCGCATTCCACTGATCGAGGGAGCGGTACTTGTATGGAAGCGACCCTACAGGATGAACAAGAACTATGCAGCACGGGTCACGGAGGAAATCAACAGGATGTTGGAGGCCGAAATTATTTTCAAAGTGCAGACAAGTGAATGGGTGTCGCCTATAGTTATCTCACTGAAGAAAGACACCACCCAGATCCGGATATGCGTGGATTTCTGATGCCTCAATGCAGTCACGGTCAAGGATCCCTTTCCAATTCTGTTTACAAACAACATTTTGGAGGAGGTCGCCGGACATGAAATTTACTCGTTTATGGACGGGTTGTGCGGATACAATCAGATCTCTATAGCAAAGGAGGACAAATTAAAGACTACATTTGTCATCAAAGATGGGGTCTATGCATACAGTCGGATGCCATTCGGGTTGTGCAACGCGTCGGCAACCTTCCAGCGGATTATACTGCACATCTTTGACAAGATCTCCGTGGGAAACTTCAAAGCGTTCCTCGATGATTGGTCGGTATTTAGCGCGGAAGACAGACACTTGGCAACACTCGGTGAATGTATGGAGAGATGTCGCAGGGCACGGCTGGCCTTGAACCCCAAGAAGTGCAGATTCATGGTTCCGCAGGGGACACTGCTCGGACACATCGTCTGTAAGGATTGAAGACTGACCCAAACAACGAGACTTCATGCCATTTAACCCAACGAGATTTGTGGCCGACGGTGTACAACGATGCGGGGGAATGGGTCGTCGAATGTGACACTTGCCAACGGGCCGAGAAGCTGCTCAAACGAGACTTCATGCCATTTAACCCCTCCCACGCGCAGGAACTCTTTGAGCGGTGGGGATTGGATTTCATTGGACCCCTAAAGGTGAGCAAGGCTAGGTGGTGCCGGTACATCATTTTCGCAACGGAGTCCCTGACCAAGTGGGTGGAGGCACGCGCATTACTAGATAACTCGGCCGTGAGCACATCGAAGTTTATTTACGAGTAGATGATTACCAGGTATGGAATTCCATTATAGTTAACAAGTCATAGGGGAGGACATTTTGTTAATCATGTCATTCGACTGCTCACCACCCAATTAAAGATTTGTCATTCACTGTCGAGTCCATACTACTCGAGAGCAAACAGACAGGCCTAGGCTACAAATAAAATTCTGGTATCAATCATCTACAGGCCCTGCGCGGTTGAAGGTGTAGATTGGAAGGAAAACTTACCTGTCGCCCTTTGGGCTTATCGCACAGTGTATAAGGTGACGACAGGGCACACGCCATTCCAGTTAATGTTCAGACAGGAGGCAGTGGTACCAGCAGAATTCATGATTCCGAGCTTGCAAATAGCACTGGAAAACAAGCTAGGTGACATCGAAAGGTTAACGAAGCGGCTGCATAATTTAAATAAGCTCGAGGAGAAGCGATTGTTGGCGTAGTGGGCGACGAAAGTGACATAGAACAGACGCAAGGTCTGGCATGATAGGCATCTGAAACTTAGTAGGTTGCAGCTAGGGCAACTGGTACTGAAGTATGATGGGCGGAATGAGATCAAGCCAGGGAAGTTCAAGGTTAGATGGGTCGGACCCTACCAGATACGGGAGGTCGGCGACAATGGAGCAATCAAATTATCAACTTTGGACGAGCAAGACGTACCTCAGGCAGTCAACGGGTCCAAATTGAAAACCTATCACGCCAGGAAAACTTCGCCGCTGTCACCGTTATAGAATGACCAGATGGCTTCCTTGTCGTTGTCATTGCAGAACGGTGACGCCTCGAGGCAGAATTGAAGAACTGTAAAAAAAAAATAAAAAAATAAAAAAAAAAGAGAAGAAGAAAACAAAAACAAAAAAGAAAAAGAAAAAAGATTCAAGCTGAGTGGGCCGCGGGAGGATGTTCTGCGGGTACCTGTCCGCGGGAGAATGATCCGCGAAAAACTTTTCGCGGAAGCTTGTCCGCCCGCGGGAATGCATTATTGGCGGGGGCTGCGGGCTTTCTTTTTCCCTCTTCATCTTAAGACTAAGTTGAACAGAACGACCATTCCAATTGAAGGCACTTGGAAGGTGATCAACTCCATGGAAATCAATCCCACCTAGTAACCTCCTTTCCAGTAGTAGTCGGAGTTTTCTTTGCCACAATTTTCCTCTCCTCCGCAGGGCTTCTTCTCCGCTAGAGCTTTCCACGGGTGATTTTTGCCACAGCCTTTCTCTTCTCCACAGGCTTCTTGAGAATCAAATGGCATGATAAGCAAAATAAATGTATCAGCAAGACCTCGGGCGCCAATACCTATTGACCGGTGTCGCTTCCATAGGATAGTAATTCACATCGATGATTTTGTTTAAGTTTGCAGTAACTATGGCTGTGACTTCTCCTAACAGTTCAAACAAGCTTCGATTTAGCTGGAACCCCCTTTTCCCTCACAAATCTTGGGTGAGCAAGTGATGCCAAGTTGCAGACTGTAGTTTCTGTTGGGCTGGTGTACTCAATAATCCCAGTGCAAGGGTTCGAGGACTTCTCTTTCTGTTGCAGTGATCCTTGAAGAAAGGATAAGGGTTCTTCTCTGCTAGAGCTTTCCGCGGGTGGTATATTTTATTCTCGGTGGCGTTTCTCTCTCCGTGGACTAAGCAATGGGCTGCGGCTTCTATTCTTTCGCGGACTAGTCTCTTCCAGTGATGTTCCCTCCTTTCTCCATGGCTGGCGTGTCTTGCGGCAGTTAAACTTTGCTCCCCGCGGGCTACCTTAGTCCCTGCGGATGTCTTCTCCTTCCGTGATAAACTAAAGCATTTTGGCATTTGGGCCATTGGCACGGGAAGATTACAGCGACAGACCAAGCTCGGCAGTAGCTTGTATTTGTAAGGCTCTGGAGCAGCACGTCCTTTTCGTGGACGGCAATTGTGTCTTGGTGTTACCTTCTCGTGGGCATTATGTCTTTTAGCCACAGCTTGTCTTACTTCCGCAAGGTTACATTTTAAAGCAACAGGTGATTGCGGCACTTTCAGCAGAGAGAGACCAAGAAGGGTGACATGAGATTTTCTAACATTAAAAAAAAAAAAAAAATGACAGATTGAGGCAGTTCGGAATGAGTAACGAATGATCAGTGGTTGCCAGAAAGAGTGTGGAATCAGAAACATATCACAGAAATAGTGTGTTCCATACAGTTTTGTGTGGGTTTTAGAGTGCTAATTTGGTCTTGGTGGCGAGGGGCAACCTCGCCCTGTATTGTGATAGGGAGCGCACTTGGGGGGCTGCCCCAAGACCACACAGGGGCGCTGCCCCTCGACCCTGCTGGGGGCGTTGCCCCTTGGACCCCTAGTCGTTGCGGATATCATTCGTGGGAAGTATGACCAGTTGATGGAGACTTGGAGCTGCTGCAGGTGTGGAGTGTCTGTGTACTAGAGAGGAGTAGGTGTTTTGGCGTAAGGCTATCTTGGTGGATGCATAGAGAGTTCGGGAGGAGTTGATCATCCAGTTGAGGGCAGTAGAGCAACACTTGGCGCCGTGTACCCAAGAATTGGAAGTAGAGAAAGCGACACAAGTGGCTATCAGGGTCAGATGTCAGATTGGCTAAGGTGACAGTGTTGAAGACCAGTTAGTCAGTTAATGTATTTTGGTTGTTAATTTCTCTCAGATATTTTGTAATTGTCGTCCGGAGACTGCTTTTTCTTTTGGGGGGATGATGTTGTCGGTAAATATTGTAGCCGACGGGTTGGTGTCGTCAGTAATTGTCGTGTAGCCGACGGGTTGATGTCGTCAGTAATTGTCATGTAGCCGACGGACTCCTTCGGGAAGGTTCT
Organism: Cupressus sempervirens; assembly: GCA_028749045.1. Taxonomy (NCBI): domain Eukaryota; kingdom Viridiplantae; phylum Streptophyta; class Pinopsida; order Cupressales; family Cupressaceae; genus Cupressus; species Cupressus sempervirens. The sequence goes on from CM053793.1 coordinate 835,687,698, forward strand.
GCAGGAAGTAGATTAGTATTGTTATGTAGCCGACGGACCCCTTCGGGAAGGTTTGGCAGAAAGTATTTATACCCCGTTTGGGATCATTGTAAATCATCTTATCACATCTTATCTGATCTTATCACCATTTATGTAATCTGTTGGCATATGCAAATAAAGGAGTACTGCTGTTCGTGTTCATTATCTGTGTGCATTTCTTAATTAACCTATGCGGTAAACACCAAGTTTGGATGCCAAGAGTCGAAAACTTATGCTTGCTGGATATAGTAGTCTTCACAAAGCCTACCACTTGATCGACACTAAGACATCTCGTCTCCTGTATAGTTGTGATGTAGTCTTTGATCAGCAGTGAGGACTATTCATGCCTGTTTCACCCTTCCTGATCCAATAGACCAACCTATGAAGGCTCATGATTTGGGAGTTAGACTTCGATTAGGTCTACCTGATGGGAGGACTCCAATAGCTCTTGCAGCTCTAGTTATACCAATGATCCCTGTATAGACACCTCTAGCTTATCCTGCAAGATCACCTAGATTTATAGATGCTTCACCTGAATTTGATCCAGATTCTTTAGATGAGGAACGTGATCATAAAGCATCTCCTAATACTAATGTTAGTCATTCTCCTCTCTGGCCTAAATGGTGAGCTAAGACACTTGCTGATCTTCATGATTATGAGCTCATTGATGGGTGAACTGCTCAGAAAAAGAGCAAAACTATAGAATTTGTTAACTTTGCTCTCATGGCCAACATTCACAGTGTGTTTGAACCTCAAACATATTTCAAAGCTAGAGGAATTCCAGAGTGGGAACATGCCATGACATTTAAACACCAGAGCTTGCTGAACAATAACACTTGGGTCCTTTCTGATCTTCCACCAAGGCAGAAACCCATTGACTGCAAATGGGTGTACAAAATCAAATACAATTCTAATGGTGCTTTGGATAAGTAAAAAACTCGTTTAGTTGCAAAGGGCTTTGCTCAGTGTCCTAGTATTGATTATGAGGAGACCTTTGCCCCTACTGCAAAGATGAGCATAATCAAATTAGTCCTAGCCATGGCAACATAGTTTGGTTGGAAGGTCCATCAAATGAACGTCAAGAGTGCTTTCCTAAATGGTGATCTCCAAAAAGAGGTCTACATGAGGCAACCTCCTAGTGTGAAGGTTGCTAGTAAGGAACATCAGGTTCTTAGATTAGTGAAAGCTCTCTATGGCTTGAAAGAAGCCCCTAGGGCATGGTACTTGAAAATTGATAAGTACCTCAGTGAGCAAGGCTTTCAGAGGAGTTCTTCAGACTCAAATTTGTACATCAAGACTACTGACAGTGACATCATCCTTCTGGTTACTTATGTTTTCATCAGCATTGACAGTTTGACATTTTTGATTCAGGGAATCAAACAAAATTTACGCTAGTCTTTTGATATGACTGACCTTGGGCTCATGCATTATTGCTTAGATGTTGAGCTTTGGCAACAGTCTTCAGTTATATTCATTTCTCAGTCCAAATATGCTAGGGCTCTGTTAGACAAATTCCGTATGCAGGATAGCAAGCCTGCATGTACACCCATGGAGAAAAGTCTCAAGTTAGCAACCAAGTTTGATTCTCCTCCTGTTGATGATACCATAAACTGGCAACTAGTAGGCAGCCTCTTCTACCTATCTGCTACTAGGCTTGATATCAGCTTTGTAGTCATCTACATCTCACATTTTATGACAGCTTCTAAGGTTGATCATTGGATGGCAACTAAGTGGGTGCTTCGTTATGTTAAGGGCACTACAAATTTTGGACTTCTTTACTCTTGAAGTTCTAATCTTAGACTTAGTGGGTTCACAGATTCAGATTGGGCAGGCTCCATTGACGATAAAGTGTCAACTTTTGGATGTGTTAAGTTTGGGATCCAGTGCCGTCACATGGACTAGTAAGAAGCAGCAAATAATTTCTCTCTCCTCTACAAAAGGTCGAATACAGAGGGACAATCAAGGTAGGTTGTGAAGTTGTTTGGCTTCGTCGGATGCTTGGGGATATGCAAATGTCACTAGCTAGACTGACCACTTTGTTTGTTGATAACGAAGGTGTTATCAAACTAGCACAAAATCCAATCTTCCATGAATGAACCAAGCATGTGGATGTTCACTGTCACTACATATGACAGCTGGTTGAAGACGAGACAATAGACTTGCACTATGTTCCTACAAAGGATTAGACCGTAGACTTTCTCACCAAGCCTCTTGGTCCTGATAAGTTTGTAAAATTCAGAGGACAACTTGGTGTTGTGGATAGATTAACCATTAAGGGAGGGTATTACGATAATAAATAAGCTTTTATTATTAGTTAATGGTTATCTATTTGTAATCTATTGTAAATATTGGAATGCTTCTAATATTAGTTAGTCTATAGTTATCTGTTAGCTTTCTTTAGTTTTCTTTTAGCTAGAATAGAATGTTTCTATTCTTTACAATTGTTTCCCAAGGAAACATCGTTTAATTCTTTTTTATATATTGACCTCTCAGTCTCTGTGAATATCAAGCAAATATTTACCAATTACTTTGTAATATGTTTTGAAACTGACAGTTTTTAGGATCAATTTCAAAACAGTGGTTCCAGCCACTATACGTGAGATCTAGTCTCTCCTACTTATTAGGGAAGGCTTCCCCCTCTTATTGCTATTGGAGTCAACAAAACACACTACTATTTACACTAAGCTAAATCAAGGAAGGGCATTCATCCTATTCCCTTATTTTAGAATAGATGTTAATATTACAATGCAATCTTATAGATATACTATAATTCAGTTAGAAAGTATCTGTTGGAGCAATAATTTTGATAAACATAAGAATAATCTCTAGCGCGCCAACATTGTTTGTAACCTAGAAACTCATGAAAGCTCAAGGTCTTTCCATGGCTGCGAATGAGATTTTGAGAACAAGAATGAAACACATATTTAGCTCAAAGTTTCTAGCATATATTTTATCTTGCATGCACAAACAAGCCTCATGCTGAATTGAGTGGTTTTGAAGATCGGTAGCTTCCTAGATGTAAAGAGAAAGACACCTCTGATTTGTAAATCGAAGGTAGAGAGAGTTCTCGAGACATCCTGAAGGGATAGTAGAACCTCCCCTTGATCTCATAATAGATCGGACAACAAAATACGAAGTGCTCCTTAGTCTTAGGAAAAGTTGGCAAACCTTGTTCTCTCTATCCAACAAACTGTTCATCTCAATGTGAAGCGGATGTGAGCCCCCCCTGAAGGAACCTAGAGGATCCAGAGGGAATTGGATTGATGGTGGGATAGGTACGCAAGCTGAAAAATGATCTCCAGATTCTCAATAAAGTGTGATGCATATAGTGCCCTCTTTGGGCAAAGATCCTCATGAGGGGAATGAATTGTCTGTAAATGTCAGTTTTGATACACTTGTTCAGCTCCTACTTGGGGGTAAGGAGATGAGGGGGAGCTCTAGAGAGTACTAGAAATGGGGGAGACAATCAATCTCGATACTTATAGACCTAAGAAGGGCAACAACCTCAAAAAATCAACCACAGGACCTCCCAGAGGAGGCAGAAGTGGCAATAGACTCTGAGGAACTGAGGGCGATTTAGAGAACTAACAATATTTTGCAAGCACCAACCCATAAGAATTACATCAAATGGAGACACCAATCCCCAATTAGATTTGTGTGCACCAATTTGTAGGAGACACGAATCTCCTAATACAAGGACTAAGCACCAATTGAAATGATAAAGCACCAACCTCAATTCAACAATGTGTATGAGAGATATATGATGTAGACCTTCTAGTATGAACCTTTTGCAGTGTTATCCTACATTATGTCACCACAAAATGTAGGGAACAATACGAAACTTTTTGAACTTAGTTTCGCATTTCTTTGAGTTAGTTTGTTATTTAATTGGAGAACATTGATCAACCAATCAACTCTAATTGATGTAATGAATCCTTTTATTAAAGGCTCTCGTCAAGTCTTTTAGTTTTTCTATTTGGTGAGCCATGCTTGATTTTTGAAGCCTTCAATGTCCTTTTTCTCGTTTTTGAGTGTGTGTAGAGCTGCTGATGAGGAGGGTTTCTAGGCTGATCTTTTCAAGTTCGGTGCCTCAGTTCTTGGGCCCCTATCTCTCTATTCTTTTCAATAGAGTGATTCACACTGGATTTTTGACCTTCTGGTCCACGCATCTAATTTATCCTATTTACAAGACCGGCCCTGTCTCTAATCCAAGAAACTACAAAACCATCATGATTGGGCACACTTTTGCCAATTTGTATGCAAAAGCCCTTAATGCTTTGCTATCTGCGGAGCTAGATAGGAAAGGTTGTAGGGCTAGAGGGCAGGCTAGTTTTCGGGCTGATTATCAGACTATGGATTGCATCTTCACCCTATGAGCTATTATTGAGGAGGCTAGATACAGATCGGAGAAGGTCTATTGTTCCTTTGTTGATTTTTGCAAAACTTTTAATTCTATTCTTAGGGTGGCTCTGTTTGAGAGACTTAGGGAGGTTGGTATTTTTGAGATATTACATATCGCTATTATGAGACTGTATGAGATTGTGGCTGGCAGATTCAGGACTCCTGAGGGTTTCTTGGATCCGATCCATAGCACCATTGGGGTTAAGCAGGGATGTCCTCTCTCTCCTACTTTGTTTGGGTTATATATTGATGAGCTTGAGGACTTCCTCGTGATGTCTTCGTTCCCTAGGGATGGATGTTATCTTCATCAGGTTCTGATCTCCATCCTTCTTTTTGTGGATGATGTGGTTCTCCTTTCTTCCTCTCCAGACAGGTTACAGAGACTTCTTGATGATTTGGCTTCATTTTGTGATCAGCGATAGCTTGTGGTTAACTTGGGTAAGACTCGGGTCATAGTCTTTAATTGCTTAAAGACTTCTCATCTTCACTTCATTTTTTAGGGTCAGGAGATTGAGATCACTTCATCCTACACATATCTGGGGGTTATGTTTTCCGATCCGCGTTTCAATATGAGACCAGCTATTTAGCCCAGAGTTAATAAGGGTATGGGTTCTCTTGCTTTGCTTGAGAAATAGTGTTTCGGACATCACTTCCAAGATACCTCGTCCAAGCTATCTCTCTTAGACTCTCTTGTGCAGTGAACTGTGCTTAATGGATCTGTGGTTTGGGGCCCTTTTCTTCTTAGCTCAGATTGGGCCTCGATAGAGAGGGTTCAGACTTCGTTCTTGAGACGCATCATCAAATGTCACAAGTTCACTCCTCATAGTGTCATTTTTGCTGAGTTTGATGCTCATCCTTTCAGTCTCGCAGCCATTTTTGATTTGGTTTGGTTCCTCCATCGCCTTCGTGGGTTTGTGGATAATGCTGGGAACCTTAACCAATACTCCTATTTAGCTTATTGTTCATCTGTTTCTACTGCGAATGCTGAGTTTGGTTCTCGAGCGCACTGTTGGTATGCACAGGTTTCTTCTTTGCTGGGTTTGATTGGGATTGACATTGATTGTCTCCCCCCTTTTCAGTTCTCATTGGATGCCCATGCTCATCTTCTCCCCTCTCGGCAGGAGTTGAATGAGCATGTTCGACTTGACATCTATAGACGTTACATTACTACTACCTGGGTTAACCCTTCTGGCGGGTTACGCCTGTGGATGTCCTTTTATGTGGAGCACTTTTTGGAGATTTCAGATGGGATTATTGTCCATCGTAGCTACCTTTCTCCGTAGTGGTCTCACGCCCTACAGATCTCCTTAGTTTCTTTCAGAGTTGGTTCTCACTGTTTTCGGGCTTAGACTGATCATCATGTTGATAGTGGGGAGCGGATCTGTATGCTCTGTACTTTAGGGGAGGTGGAGACTGAGGCTCAATTCCTTTTTCGATGCCCTATAAATCTTCAAGTCTATAAATCTTGCTATTTTGGCTGTATGGTCTCCAAGTACATGGACATTTTCAATCTTGCTCATTAATTCATGCTTATCTTGCTATTTTGTTGCATATTATGGCTTGTTATTGCACATTTGTCCAAAGACATGCCATGAAAAGTGCATTTTTCCTTTAAATAAGATGAAAACCTTCATTTTCACATGTTTGGAATTTCTCCAAATTCCAATTTCGAAATTGCATATAGGAGAAAAACTTGATATTTTGTCAAGTTTGAGTCAAAGCAAGGGGTATGTTTTTGTTTTGCTTGTTTGTTTGCTTGCTTGGGAAGTTAAATAATTTTTCCCAAGAATGCAAGTGTGTATTGCATGCATTTCACTTTCCACCTTTCCATGCAAATGCATGACATCTTTCCGTATTCTACCAATACATGTCAAAACATATTTACGTCTATTCCTTTCATATGCAATTACATATTGAGACCATTTACATGTAATCTCACTCTCCATCCTCAATTACATATAACTCCATCCTTCATATGCATTTACATATAAATCCATTTTCCACACTTACATGTAATCTCATCCTTCGAACCTACTTACATGATTACATCAAGTTACAATTACATGTAAATTACTTTGCATCCAGAGAAGCCGATCTTGGCCAAAGGTCACTCTTTAAAGTCAAAATACATCATTTGCATGCATCCCTATGTGCATTCTTGGCCATTTGCATGAAAACCCATTTTTGCCCACATGCAATTCACCGTTGAGAGTCTGATTTTGGCCCTTTCCATCTAAATACATATGCTTTCTGGTTCATTTCCAGCCATCATATGTGTTCCATAAGTGTCTAATCCATACTTTGAATACCTTCCGCTCATGGATTTGTCATTGTAGCTCAAATTCAGAGGTTTTCATGGATCTAATTTCATTGGAAGATGTTTTCATCTTCATGTTGCAGCGCACTCTTCAAGATTTTTCAGAACTTCTTCAAAGAACAAAGATATCATGTCAAGAAGACATGTTTTGATTCTCAAGAAGCAGTAATTCATTTGATCTTCATTTTCATAATAGTTGTTCAAGAACCTGAGTTTGTGTTACATCCCAAATTTTGATCTAGTTTTAAATTTGTTCATAGCCATTAGACTGAACGGATTTTTATTTCATAATCATGTGAAGTAGGTAGTTATTTATATCCGTTGTATTAATTGTTTAATGAAGATGTTTGTTATTCATTATTTCTCATGTGATGTTTAGCAGTTGCTTGATTTTGGAATTATGGTTAATAATCAAATTCTTTTAAATGTTAATATGAAAATTATTATGGAACTTGTTATTATCATGGAAATATTGCACAGGTGATTGCAGGAGAAGATGAAGGGGGGAAGCATTGCTAAACAGGATCAACGAAATGAGATATTGGCTTAGTCCAATCATCAGGTTGACAGGTATGACCTTAAATTGCCTTGGTAAGGACCTAGCGACTTGAACTTCAGGATACAATTGAAGGACCTGCATGAGCTATTAAGTAAACATTTTAAAACATAAAATAATTTAATTAAAATATAATGCATACCTCAAAGGATTTTGATTGATCTTTCCACCACATAATTATAATAAATACCTATGTACGTACACATAGATATAAGAATAAAGTGACACCATAATATTATTATTTCTTTTATAATAGTATGATGTGACCTCATAATTATATCTACATGCATGTAGATAGATATAAACCATAATTATTTTCGATTTATAACCTTTAAATCTTTTTCCATCTTTATTCATTCTTTTTGCTAGAAAACTGAATGGCACTTGACATATTTATTTGGTGCCTAAGAGCCAAGACACTTCTTTTATGTTACGGCTTCTTGGAAGCCAAAGAGGCATATTATCTCTTTTTATTAAGAAGTAGAGAGAGGCAGAAGACATCTTTTTCTTCAAGCACCCGACTTTCCTCTCATTCCCGACTTCCTTCTCATTCCTGATTTCTTTTTCTACCATTCGATACCTCTGCATTTTATAACAGTACCAATCGTGTTCACATTCTGCCTTGTGTTATACTTTACTCGCTGAAGTCATGATTGTAATTCACAGTGTTTACATTTGGAAAGCAATTTGAAGAAGAGCTGATACATTAGCATCTAGCAAGACTCCAAACATTTCCAAATTACACCAGGTTATGTGGTTAATCAAATTCCAAGCATTGCTATAAATTTCATTAACAATTGTTATTGCATTTCGATTACCATAGCAATAAGTTGCAATTTATATTCATCATACTTAAGTATCATCGGTTAGACCCTGTCAAGGAGTTGTTTATCATAAATAATAGTAAAGTATCCATGACATGGAATCATGATTTATTTTTGCCACTAGAAATCAAAATTGAATGATATATATTTTTTTTTCTGCAAGTCTCAAGAAACACATTATTTCAAATCACGGATTATGATAAGTTGGAAACATATAATAATCAAGAATCAACTGAGAATCAATGGACAGAGCCGATTGCTCTGAGATCCGAGTACCTAGGACTCACCGGTTGTATAGTCATGGAAAAGGTGAAGAGGTGAGATGGAATCTGCAATGGCATAGAAACAAAAGTTAGGCATTATACAATAATCTAAAATAATTTTATTTAATAGCTCATGCTCATCCATATTATTGTGCCCCTGTTGTCAAGTCGAGCGGTGGTGATTAGGTCAATGAACCCATTAGAAAAACCTTGGCTAAGGTCGTTTAAAGACATGTTTGCTATCTATGATCACTTGATGTTAGTAGAGCCAGTTATTCAAACATGTCCGTTTATAACTGTGCGGACATTCTAAACACCGGAATGCTCAAGTGGCTGGACTAGAAGTATCCCAAGCCTGATCTCGGAGTAGGGAGGGCCTTTCTAATTCAATAGATTATGTGGGGATAAGTATGGTCTGGAATTGGAAGGTTAAGCCCAAGTCAATGCTTCTCCTCTTACCGAAAGCTGAGGCTTGCACAACCAATTAAAGACTCACCGGATAATACTTGTATGTTTTTTTTCTTTTCATGTTAAGTATTTACTTTACTTGTATGTAGGGAAAGATAGTAAATCATTTTTCTAGTTATTACAGTTGATCATTGATACAATTATTTCAATTAATCATTATTATAATTATTTTAGTTGATCATTGTTACAGTTATTTTCAGTTAATCTTTATTATAGTTATTATAGTTGATCATTGATATAGTTATTTCAGTTAATCGTTATTACAGTTATTATAGTTGATCATTGATATAGTTATTTCAGTTAATTGTTATTATAGTTATTACAGTTGATCATTGATACAATTATTTTAGTTAATTGTTATTATAAATATTTCAGTTGATCATTGTTACAGTTATTTTTAGTTAATCATTATTATAGTTATTACAGTTGATCATTGTTTCAGTTCTCTCAGTTGAGCTTGGTTATTTCAGTTAATCATTGGTAGTTAAAAGCAGTTAATGTCCCATGAAAAAGGAATTGAGTTATTTGTTCAATAATTTGTTGGGAAAAACCCTTTATTGATTGTCTTTATTTTGTTATGAAAAATTGTTTGTTACAATTCGTGTGGGAATGCGCCAAGCACTTTGCTTCATGAAAAAAATGTTGCAGATGTTGATGGGAAAATTTGTTCAAATTCTACATCCGGACATTGCCAGGAAGGTTTTCAAAGGGCCAAAGACTCCAGTTTGTGTTGATCTGCGAAGGAGAATTCATGACAACTTGAACGAGAAAAAACTTGATCACATCAAGTTTTTAAATGACAATGGATAGTTCATCAAAGAGAGTCAAAGGCTATCAAAAGATGCAACACCATGATTATCAAAGTGAATACAGTGGCACAAAAATACAGGAACTCCCAGTCCAGTGATCATCTGGGATTATATCATCAAGTGCAAGGCCCTTTAGAACAATCCCTAGGGTAGTTTCAACTCTCTTTCGTCTTCTTCCTTCTTTAGTTTTCACTTTTATAGTTGGAGAGAATGAATTGCATGAAAATGTGTAATTACATATAATTTGATTTGCATGTTCTTATGACATGTAATCCAATAATTTCTATCACCTAGTTTGATCGGGTCAAAGTTGGTTGAGTTGCTCACACTTTTTCCTTCACTTTTTTCTCAACTCCTTTGCTTATATAAAGGAGTGCCCCTTCATTGTAAAAATCATCTTTTGTTGTATGCAAGAAAGCTCTGCCAAACTTGTGCAAGCATAACTTTAATTGTGTAGTACCAATTTGGAGAAAAGTTAATGTAAGAAGCAATTGGATTCAAAGCTTTGATTGGAGGTAGTTGTGATAGAATAAAGTAGAAGCTTTGACTGGAGGTAATTGTGATAGAATAAAGTAGAAGCTTTGACTGTAATTTGTGCCTATTGTCTTCAATTCATGTTATTACTGTGTGTTCAATAATAGAGCATAGTGAATTAAGAAACAATCGGAGCTGAAGCTTTGACTGGGAGCGATCTTGGTGATACATAGACTACTTTGACTGTAGCTTGTATTACTATCTCAAATTCACGAAAAATAGTTAGAATGCCCTAGTTTTGGAAGTCTTTGTGCCCTAATGGTAGAGGATATTCTTATAGAATAGGTTCAAACAGGACTTAGAGCCAAATTGGTACATTTCCAGCTAGCTTTTGAGTTAGTGTTGGTTTATCAGTATTGCTGTTTACAACTTTAGATAGAAGTGTAGTTAGAGGTTTCATCTTGCCCATTAGTCACTCTGCAGGTAAGTTGATTCTTTTCTGAAAGATAAGAGGAAAGAATATTGGTAACCCTTACAAATCTCTCAACTTCTTGCTTACTTTGAGTTGATACAAGGAACAATCAGAAGGGGGAGCCTTCGCTTTAAAGTAGGAGAGACTCTGTCTCATACCCTGTGGCTGGTCATCCTATCTTGCGACTAGATTTTAACAAAATTGTCGGCTGCAAAATATCTAGCCAACAAGCAACAAATTGATTAGCTTCAAAACACTACTAGAATGTGCCTAAGATCTAAGCCAAATTGGTACATTTCTAGCTAGCCTTTGAGTTAGTGTTGGTTTATCAGTATTGCTGTTTACAACTTTAGATAGAAGTGTAATTAGAGGTTTCATCTTGCCCATTAGTGACTTTGCGGGTAAGTTGATTCTTTTCTGAAAGATAAGAGGAAAGAATATTGGTAACCCTTACAAATCTCTCAACTTCTTGCTTACTTTGAGTTGATACAAGGAACAATGAGAAGGGGGAGCCTTCCCTTTAAAGTAGGAGAGACTCTATCTCATACCCTGTGGCTGGTCATCCTATCTTGTGACTAGATTTTAACAAAACTGTTGGCTGCAAAATATCCAGCCAACAAGCAGCACATTGATTAGCTTCAAAACACTACTACAATGTGCCTAAGATCTGCATTTCAGGTCAAACACTTAAACAAATATTGATTAGACAGCTTGCACAACTTTTTCCATGATTATGTAATGTCCCCATTTTGAGGCCTTCCTTTCGGTACCAACTAGCAAGATAAGTTTATCACTGGGATCTCGTAAGCTAGTATAGTGCATATGGAACCCATTCAGGGGGTTTGAGATCCTTTGAAGTTTGATGAGGTTAAGCAGGAGGCTTTACTTGGATGTTCAGAGTTAGTCTTCCATTTCTTAGGAGATTGTCAGTTGACTTGAACACCTAGTGGGCCATGGAGCATGACAAAAGACCTTATCAGCATTTTCAGTTGATTGGACAAAATCTCCTATTTTCTGGGAGAAGACTGCCAGTTGGCTTGGCTCGTTCAGACATTTACCTGAGACCAAGTTACAGTTTCAGATTTCAGTTGGAGATGTCAGCTGGTGACGATTTTAGGAATAAAATGGAATATTAAAGTAATGACTTTAATATTCTAAAAAAATTAGTAAATAATCATCTAATAAAGTTACTTTATACTATTTTAGTAAAGTTACTTTATATTATTTTAATGAAGTAGCCGATAAGTGGACCACCATGAGTCGTGATGCCTAGAAAGGCTTAATTAAGTTGTTTTTAAAGCAACTTGTTATTAATAAATCAAGTCATAAGACTCGACAGGTTCAAATTTTATGAGGAGAAATAAGTTTTTAAAAACATTAAAAAATTAAGAGAGAAACCCTTAAAAGGGATTGAGCCTCTTCGGAGAGAAATCAACTAACTTTAGGAGCCTTCATTATTCATTCTGCACATTGAGAAAATTGGAGTTTTGGATTCTTGCAAGGCAAGGGTTTTCAGCAGCAGCAATCAGTTTTTTAGGAATGACAATTCTCAAGAGACTAGGTATCTATAGGTGTGAAACTATCACCCAAGTGTATTCTCACAGGTTTTCAACAATCAGGGTATAGGAAAGATATATTTTCAGTCATTGGTGACTAGAAATCAGGTAGAAATCAGATAGCAGAGTTAAATTGCAGATTCAGTCTTTTTGGGCATCTTTACCAGCTTGGCAATTCATTTGCAGGCCAGCCATACCCTTCAGGAAGAATTTACCATCAAACCCTAGCTTGGACGTGGAGGAAAAGGAATTCTCAGGTTGCAGATCAGTATTGTTTAGGGTCAGATACCACAGATCAGACATTAAGGGAGGGTTGTGGTGATGAAAACAAGGTTATTCATTTCAGTTATTAGCTGCCTAGTATAAAGATCAGACTGTACTTGATTTGTATGGGCATGTAGACTTGTTTGGGTGGAAATAAAATTCAGAATTATTAATCATTGTCTTAGTTTTAATTACTATCATTTCCAGCAATTAGTTTAATTTTCTTAAATTAAATGCAGAGTAGAATTTCATCATAAAACCCCCCAAAAATTTAAAGAATGCAAAAAATACCTTGAGGAACACAGTAAAAAGACGAAAAAATTAGAAAATTTGCAATAATCAAACCAGGGGCAGATATTACAGATTATCAGTTTTAGTCACTACTACTTCACTACCTTGGAATGATTCCAATAATATATGCATTCTTACATTAATTACAATCACATGTCAGTCTAGAACATATTTACAATATCCGCAAGTCAACCATGAACAAGTTTCTTTATCAAACGTGTAGTCAACTTGGTCCTAAAATTCAACACGCTACACTAGGAGTGGGGACATGCTTTGCATTACTCAGCATAGAGTCAAATGGTCCCAAACTATCAGTACTTGCTTCCTCTGATTAAGGAATGTTAAAATCCTTTGGCACATTCATCGGAAACATCTAAATAGACTGTGAACTGGCATATTGAACATTTGTCACTTCAAGCTTTCCGTCCGCTGAAGGTCATCCTATGAAAATTTCGAATGTAATACATTATATGCAACGTTACTTCCAAACTGCAAGCCATAACTCTCAATTTTGATAGAGGCGAAGCAAAACCACCATGCCAGTGCAATTGAGTACACATACCGTTTCTAAGAAATAGACCTCAGCAACCTACCAAAGTATCTGCAGACAACATATGTGCTAGACACTCAGGAACAACTAATTCAAGAGCATAATGATAGCATTAAGAGAGCTATCATACTTGAATCTTTCCATAGATGATTTGCATGTCATGTTAGAAGTAAATAAACCTCCAACAAACTCCTTGATAGCTTGACATCAATAACAACAATGATTGTGCCTTTGACATCAATGCCAACACACCAATAGATGGCAAATCCATCCCTATCCAAGCTTGTCTCGTATCTTCCATCATCACACTCAGCTTAGGATATTCTCTATCAGGAGGGTGGAACATAGTTTATGTGCCTGCCCACTTTTTAATTTAAAAATGTGTATTTGTTATTTTTAAAAATATTCGTCCAACATGTTGCTGGCTCGTAAGTGACAGCTAGCTATGCCCTATGCGAAACAAAATGTTTATGATTATTGACATAAAAAGGGTAGAAGGGAGAGGATGACTCTTGGACATCCTATCCCAAAAACGATCTCTATAGGAAATGGACCTTCTAGGCGCAGGGGGTGCATTCCTATGGGGCATAGGTTTGTAGGAAATTGTGTTTGTTTTCCTTTAACAAGTTTTCTTTTTGTAATGTCAAAAAGTCTTGTCCACAAGGCTTCATTATTAATGGTCTAGTGCGTGTATTGAGGGAAAACACATAGGCACTTAGACATTTGCATTTATTCAAACCCCCTTGGTGAATTATTGTATAGCTTCCATACTTGTATGTCTTGTCTATAGTTTTGTTTTAGGGTTCGTTTTAGGCTTAATTATATCTCAAGGAGCTTCCCATCATAATTTTAAGAAAGGTTCTACCATGCAAACTATTTCATTAATGTTGTCTCACGAGAGACGAATGCTATCAAGGTGAATGATACACAATATCCTCATTTGATTGTATATTAATTTGGTAATTATAGAGCCCCATCCAATTTATATTTAATCCATTCAAATTTCCAGTGTCTTATCAAGACAATGTGTTGCATGAGCTCCAAAACACAATGAAATGGATGCTTTTCCATCAAAAAACTTAGTGCAAGAACATTATCTATAATAAATTGGACCACATTGTGCGGCACTACCTCAATCACCTTATCAAATAGTATGAAAAGTGCCTATGCTAATTTCATCCTATCTTATGCATGCATAAGAAAACTATGCCAAGATTGAATGCGACAAGCATGTTACTAGAGCATGGAATCTTCTCTTCATCTACCTATTTATGCAATGTCTCGAATTGAGGATCTAGAAGATATACAATTTAGTAAGTTTCAATTAAAGATTGAAGCTTATTAATATAAACACCTACCATTTATTGGCAAACATAAGGAAAGCTCATAATGTCACTTACTACAAAGGATAAATATTTTGTGACTTGGAATAGTTTTATAAACATGCATAAGAAAACTATGCCAAGATTGAATGCGACATGCAAGTTGAGAGAGCATGGAATCTTCTCTTCATCTATCCATCTATGTAATGTCTCAAATTTTGGACCTAGAAGATATTTGATTTGGTGATCTATAATTAAAGATCGAAACTTATATATATTAACTTCCACCATTTATTGGCAAGCATAAGGAAGGAAAGCTCCAAATGTTGCCTAATACAAAGGATAAATATTTTGTGACTTGGAATAGTTTTATACATGATTACCTTTCTGAAGAACTAATTCACAATATTTCAAAGCATTAAATATATTCTAACATCGATCATGCATATCTAAAGCCTATGCAAGACCAAGGATTATTGTCTAAGACCGAGATTCAAACATATTGCCTTTGCTTTGACTAAAATAACTTTGAAGAACATGGATGATCATTAGCTCACAATGAGGAGTGCTTCAACCAACCTCCAAAATTATCCTTTCGTAATCCCAAAGATTGGAGACAAAATCAATGAAATCTATGAGAAACTGAGCATTGTATTAACCTTGCTCCTACAAGTATACACCTTTGATAATTATCAGAAGCCATTGAACATGAAATCAACATCAATAAGGAAAAGAAATGGATTGACCACCAATAATATCAACTCGCATGAGTGACAAATATAATTGTTGTGAAGTTTTTCGCACCATCGCATCATTGCAAATAGGGACCCCCTCATTTTGCTCGTCATTGTTAGGGTTTGGCAGAGGAGGTAGCAATTTAGAGCTCAAAAGATTGAGGAAGCATTTCGTAATCAAGTTGTTGGGTTACAAGTGCAAATCAGAATGTCTAGATTAGGGGTCTTCCAAACCAAGTTGTAATGGGTTGGGGTAAAAATTCTAAGTGCGTTCAAATCTTGTCTAGTTAGATAGTCCAAAATATATTATAAAGGCAAATTTTTTGCATAAGAACCTTGAAATCCTTATAAAATTGATTTTCCATACTTAAAAGGTGTAAAATCCCAATAATAATCTATTTGTCTTTGGACAAATGCATAAAATCCGGATGAGGCATGAATTTCCCCTCTAAAAATGCATAAAATCCGGATGAGGCATGAATTTCAACACTTAAAATGATGAAAATCCGTATGAGGCATGAATTTCCCCACTTTAAAGATATGTTTGGAATGAAAAAGAAAAAAACTAAGTGCTGGAATAAAGTGAAGAGTCTAGATGAAGAGTGATTTTCCCCTTGGACAAACTTAGAAAATTTTAAGACAATTACTTTCTCCAGATGGGTATGGAATTTCTCCCTTTGTCTTGATGAAGATGAATGTTCCCCTTTTTCAACACTTGGAAAAAACTTGAGTTTTAAAGATAGGAAATCAACATGAAATCCCTTTGTCAAGATGAATAATGAAATTCCTCAAATCCAGAGAGAGGTCGATTTTCCCCTTGTAAACAATTGAAGAAGGGCAAAATAATTGAAGTACAGGATTGAGTTTATCTCCATCGATTTTGGCTAAGTATAAAAGTGGGAATTTATCCCTATGGGGTTCAAATTTTTGCACTTGGTTGAATGAAAAATAACAATGGACAATTCTTATGAAGTTCAAATTTCCCCACTTGGGGATGGGAAAAGGATGATTTAGGAAATTAAAAGACGGTTAATTTTCCCTTGGTGAAATAAAATAAACAATAAATATAGTTATAAAGGGAAAATAAATTACATATTACACAAACTTCAAGGTGACAAGTTTTAATCCTACATTGCTTGTGTGGGTTAAACTCCAATTGGTTGATCTACTTTAAAAGAGCAAGCTACAGCCACATAAGAGAACAGAGATTGACTGAGTGATTAAAGGTAGTGAAAACAAAAGCTTGAAGCTGGAAAAGGGATTGTCCAGCCATAGCAAGGCTGAAAATCAATCCAAGGAGAGTGTCATGGCCATTTTAGTGAATTTGTAGTGCTGAAAAGTGTGTTTCTTCAGATCAAATATGTGAATTTCTCCACGTGGGGCCATTTTTTTGTTGGAAAATTCCTAAGCTACTAAACCATTTAAAACTTGATTGGAGATTGATTGTAAGGTTGAAACATGATTGGAGGCATCAAGTGGACTGAATTTGTAAGTTTTCAGGCTAAGGTCTAGGAATTCCACCTCGGGGTTCAATTTTTGTATAAAACCTGAGTTTTTTCCTTCCCCTCAAGAGTAATGAATTTTAATTGCAGACTTTCCCATTCCAAGGCCAAGGTAGGTTTGAAACAACATTTGTCTTCAGACTAAGGTCTGAAAATTCTAAAACAGGGAATTCACCATCTTACGAAATCATTATAAGTGTTGTTGCTGAGTGTTTAGTGGGTATTCTTGCACAGAAAACACCAAGTTTGAGGGTCAAAATCTGTTACAAGATTCAAGAATTGGCAGATTAACGGATTTTCGAATGATTGATTGATTAACAGAGGAACAAATGTGTTCCTTATAAAGAATTACAAGGACGTTGTTTCTAAAAGAAACAACGTAGACTAAAGATGAAATTAGAAACAAAACTGAAGACAGGATAGGAAACATTCCTATCTAGACTGAAAGACGAACTACAAACAAGTAGTTGACTATTATAGAAAGTATTTAACTAAGGAGATAATATCTTAATACCCTCCCTTAATGGTCAACGTACGGATGTTGGAACATTTTGGGATAACTGAGACCCTCCCTAGATCTACAAAATGCTCTAACCAAGAAGCTTTGCCAGAAGAGTGCTATGACTCAAAACAGATTGCAATTACAAAACTTCATTTTTGTGAAAAAAACGGTAAAACCCAGAATCTCACGCAACCTTGAGTATTACAGACAGCATGAAATGATTTTTAAGGAGAAAATTGACAAACCCAAAAAAAAAAAAGAAACAGATTCAGAAGGTGAAAAATGCAGCTTCGCCTTGATTAGGAAGCTCGATAACTTGTGCTGTTGGCTTGGTTTGAGGTCGGACAAGTCTTTGTGCTTAGAACAAGCTCATCTAGACGACAATACTCGAAGATGGTTAACATGCGTTGCTTCCAATGGTTATAATTGCAGCCATTGAATCGTAGACTGCCCTCCAACATCAGATTAGTCAAAGATGCCATTTCGAAGAATTCAGGTACAAACTTCAAGACTAAAATTCAACAGGCATGGATTTCAAGGCAAATTCCTTGTTGACCCAGAAAAAATTGACAGGTACCCAAAGGAACTGATACAAAACCCAGAAAGAATCTGAAGTCGATTTCTGGATTCGCTAGCTCGAAAATCGAGGCATGAAAAACGAGGCACCCAGAAAAAAGGACGACAACCCAATTGAGCTTTGAAAAAACCCATCGAGAATCTCCAATCAAAAAGTTTTTTCGACCCAAAAAATTAGGGTTTTGGGCAAAACTCTAGCCATTGGATTGGAGAGTCGAATTTGAAAAAAATGGCGGATTTAGGCAAAAAATTGCAGAATCTGAGGTTGCGGTAGGAGCAAAAAGTTGTCCAGACGTCTAGACATTTTGCAGACAATTTGCAGGCCAAAATCTACCTGACGCGAGCTCCTTCAGACGTGAGTTTTAGACACGCGATTTGCAATAAAACATGCAGGATTTTTGAAATCGCAGAGCCGTCTATTTAAAAACCAGAGCTGTGAGTTCGAGTTTGCAAAAAAACTCACGGGTTGCAGAGGTAAATGTCACCCAATCGCGAGTGTAGGCCGTGGATCTCCTAAACCTAATACAAAAAAGCCACAATTTGTTGCCAAGGAAATCCGTGATTTCTTAAAAAAAATGGCCACAATTTTTTTCTTCAGATGTTTGATAAACCGATTTTGAATAATAAACCCTAGCCTGAGATTTCTCAGGCAGAAAACCCTAGACGGGTTGAACAAATAATTTCACGAAGAAATTATAAGGCTCGATACCATGTTACAAGATTCAAGAATTGGCAGATTAACGGATTTCCGGATGATTGATTGATTAGGCGAGGAACAAATGTGTTCCTTATAAAGAATTACAAGGACGTTGCGTAGACTGAAGACAAAATTAGAAACAAAACTGCATGTAGGATAGGAAACATTCCTATCTAGACTGAAAGATGGCCTACAGACAAGTAGTTGACCATTATAGAAAGTATTTAACTAAGGAGATAATATCTTAATAAAATCATCTAGAAAGAGGTGAGTGTCAGAGGTTGTCTTCAAAATCTGAATTTTGTCATAATGGTATAGTGGATCTATTATCATGATTGGTTTGTAATATAATTCCTAATAAAGATGGGGAGCTTGGATCATGATTTGAAGTGAATTTGATGAAGCATTAGGACTGATTTTAATGACTTCAGACTTACCATAGGTTGTCTTCAGAAAAATTAGAGTTCTTTCTTTGGGGATGAGGTCTGATTATACATGTTTGCAGACTTAGGCTGCAAACTTAGTTTTCAGACTTTATTTTCAGAATATAGTAGCTTCATAAGTCTGATTTTTCTTTACAAATCAATGCATTTAAGCTTAGTTACCGGTTCGAGTTCGGTTTGAAATACGGGTTCAAAGAACATGTTTGCCAGTACGGCAAAATTTTGGAAAGGGTTTTGGTTTCGTTTGGGTTTGTTCGTACAATTTTTTATTTATAAAAAATTATATATATACATTTATGAAGCCTAGAAGCATAGAGTATCATAAAATCATATGATGTAAACTAAGTCAATCATTTAAATAACAAAAAACACCATAGGCATAAACTTTAAACACATAAGTTACTAAGTTGTAATCATAGCATCATGAATAAATATTAAAGATCATACCATACCATCATATAATTTAATTTTCAAGTTCAACATTAGAGATTTAAAACATTAAAACTTAAAACTTAAAAGTAAATCATTATCCATGTATCATAACGACAAGTTCAAGTATCATTGTTTCAACTTCAAGTCTAGTAATCTTAATGTATAAAATTTTAATATTCATCTTTTTCTTCTTTTCCTCCTCCTAGTCCTTCTGCATTAGTTGACTCAGCAATAGAGCTAAGGCCAATGGGATCAGCACCAACAACAATAGTATGGGCATCAAAATCTTCAAAGTCTTCACTTGTAAGCCGAGAAGCAGAAATATCCAAGTCCGCCAACTCTGCATCTACATCCCACCTCTTTGTCTCCCCTTCTTTGTATTCTTTAGTCTTGTACGAGAGAAACAAGTTGTAACGCACATACACCAAGTTTTCCACTCTTTTTGATTGCAACCTATTGCGCTTCACTGAATGGATGAAAGAATATGTGCTCCAATTTCTCTCTGAAGCAGATAAACTAGCAATCTATGAAGACATGACATTTAAACAATTAAAATAAATTTTAAATTAACTTGAATCTTAGAATTTCTAACAATTTTTCAGACAAAGTAAACTAATAACAAATTTTACAAAGTTAAACTTGTGATCACTTTGATTGCAAGGGGCTGCAACCTTTGAAATCTTTGGCCATGGTAGTACCACTAACAATGAGCATCCTTCTTAAATCAATGACGAAGAGCATCATTACTTAAATTTTTTGCTTCCACAAACTGTATGAACTCATCCGTAATCAAATCTCGCACTTCATCATTAGAAAAGATTCTTTCAAATGCTGCCTTGTATCCATCAGACACTTCTATGTTGCTATAGGGTGGTAGCCTTCCCGGTAGATCAGTATATTAGGTGCTATAGTATTTGGGCATCAATGCATAGGCAAACAAATGTAGAGGAGTGGTTATTTTGTTCCATCTTTCTATAACAGCTGCTCGCAATTGTTTGAAGGTCTCTTGAGGATCTTGTTCCTTTTCATTTACAATTTTCTTGATCTTCTTAAGCATTGAGTCTATGCCATCATAGATCTCTCCAAGGCAAGGCCTATCCATGTCTGTGTACCTAAGCATGATCATAATGGGCGCAATGAGATTAATGAGATATTCCACATATTCCCACCAATTTTCATCCAATCCTCCTCCTTATTGTGGTTGCCCTCTCAGTATTGCTTTGCTGCCATATAGCCCAATTGTTGTTGGTTACCATATTGGTAAGTGCCTTTTTCACTTGCATAAGTCGTCTCAAGACAATTACATTTGATGCAAAACGTGTCTTAGCAACCTTTAACATAAAATAGAGCAAAAACAATACAAATTTTTAGATATATACTTGATAAAAAATATATATCATTACATAATCAAAAAATTAGAAATTGTAAGATACTATTTTTTTAAAATTAACTAACTTGAGTTCAAGTTTACTTACTGTTGGGTGGATATTTTGCAATCGACAGTTTTGGGTAAAAATCCAGTCGCAAAGTAGGATGACCAGCCACAGCGTGTGAGACAGAGTCTTTCCTACTTTAAAGGGAAAGCTCCCCATTCTCACCCTTCCTTGGATCAACTCAAGGTAAGCAAGAAGTTGAGAGATTTTTATAAAATGGGTGTTACCAATATCCTTTCTTCTTATCTTTCAAGAAAGAATCCACTTACTTATGGAGCAAGTAATGGGTAGGGTGAATCTCTAACTACACTTCTATCAAGAGTTGGAAACAATGATACCGATAAACCTTCACTATTTCGAAGGCTAGCTGAAAATGTACCAGTTTGGCTCTAAGTCCAGTCATAGTTCTAATAAAAACACTTTACATTAGGGCACAAAGACTCCTAAAAGTAAGGATAACTATTTTGCGAATTAAGAAAGAAGTATAAGCTATAGACAAAGCTTCTAGCTATATATTTCCACAACTGCTCCCAATCAAAGCTTTGGCTCCAATTGCTTCTTAAATCACTATGCTCTTGTATTGAACACACAATAATAACATGAATCAAGACAATAGGCACAAATTACAGTCAAAGCTTCTAATTTGCTCTATCACAATTGCTTTCAATCAAAGCTTTGAATCTGATTGCTTCTTTTATTCACTTTTCTTTCAACTTTGTACTACACAATCAAAGTTATACTTGCACAAATGTGGCAGAGCTTTCTTGCATACAACAAAAGATGATTTTTACAATGAGGGGCACTCCTTTATATAGGCACAGGAGTTGAGAAAAAGGTGGAGGAAAAAGTGGGAGCAACTCAACCAACTTTGACTTAGTCTAACTAAAAGAGAAAATATAGGGTTACATGCAATTGCACGTGCAACTTGCATTACATCTCTTCATATACATGCAACTCGCATTATATGTAATTACATTTTTTCATGCAATGCATCGTCTACAACTACAAATATGAAAGAAGAAAGAAGTCGGAAGAGAAGGAAACAATCCTAGGGATTGTTCTAAAGGGCCTTGTAATCAACAATGTAATCTTGAATGATCACAAGATTGGAAATTCCTGTACTTTGTACCACTGCATTCACCTTGATAAATATGGTGTTGCGTCTTTTGATAACCTCTAACTTTGATGAATTATCTGTTGTCATTTGAATACATGATGTGATCTAGCTTTTCTCGCTTAAGTTGTCGTGAATTCTCCTTTGTAGATCAGCACAAACTGGAGTCTCTAACACTATGAAAACCTTCTCGACAGTGTTCGGATGTAAATTGGAAACAACTTTCCATCAGCACCTTTAACCTTTTTTTTTGAAGCAAAGTGTTTGGAAAAATGAAAATGGAATGTGGAGTGAAGTGAAACGTGCTCAAGTTCTTGGGAAAGAACTTGTAACTTCTCCAAAGTGGAGAAAACCGGCAAGCAAGCACAAAGCACAAAAACTTCGAAAGAAAAACATACCTTTGAAAAATGACTCAAACAAACATGACAATAAGCAAGTTGCTTTCAAGTGCGAATTCGAATTTGGAATTTGGGGAAATTCCAAAAGTGTGAAAATGAGAGTTCTCATCATTTTTAAAGGCAAAATGCACTTTTCATGGCATATATATGGACAAGCAAGTGTGCAATAACAAGCCATAATATGCATGGAAATAACAAGATAAGCATGAATTGATGAGCAAGTTTGAAAATTTCCACTTATTTGAAGGTTAAAGAGCCAAAATAGCAAGTTTTATAGACTTGAAGAATAATTCTCCCTCAAATCTAGATTTTCAAACAACTTTTTGGCCTACGTTGCAAATTTAGCACCTACATCCAATTGTTTCCAGACACGAAACATATTGGAAGCGAATGCGCTTAAAATACCATTTAGATTCATATTTGAATCATATTTTCCTTCTCTGAATCGTTTTAATGAATTTCCTCGTGAATACTGTTGAATCTAGTTGCGACCGAAAATTTCCAAAACGAATTTGACATATTTACACGAATTTGGGAAAGATTTTTCGGTTTTGGGGTTTGCCGTGATTTTGGAACGAATTTTCTATTTTATTAACCTTTTAAAAGAACCTTCTATTTCATACACGAGATTTGCCAAAGTAAATAGACGTCATTACTTGCTGTTGAACACCACGATTTGTAGATGTTTTTGGAGGAGGACGAATGCCTAGCAGAATTTTTTTTGCGATTTGCAGAGGAAAAATGCGGTAGGAGGCAAGAGCTGGCCAACTCTTCATAGGCGAGGCACTCGAATGCAACCTGAAAGTCTGCACGTAGTTTTTTATTTAATAATTCATCCTCTATTGACTATAGTTTATTTAATAATTCGTCCTCTATTGACTATAGTTTATGTCATATGACTTTATATTGTTTATGATATTTATTAAATTGAAATTTTCATAGTTTCAAATAATAATTTGTTTATTAAATTTCACTAGTTTCTAATAATAATAATTTGTTCATTACATTGTCTTATTTGCTTTATATTTGATAATTCTTGATTATATAGAGTTAATAATATTTTATTTTCATTTTGAAATGTACAAATCTTTATTTTATATGTAATTTTATGGTGTTAATTAATGTTTTTTAATATTATGATATCTTTATATTGGAAAAATTAAGTTAATAAAAAATCGTATTATTAAATTAATAAAATATTATCAATTAATTTGTATTCATATATTAGAATTTAGCAATGTTAAGTTTATAATATCTAGGAATATAAATTAATTCTAATATTTAGTAATTTTTTTGTAAAATAAAATAAATAAATAATGAAACTAGTATATTGTACAATGTATTTTAATGTGTTAATTAAAAAATAATAGATATAAAATAATTTAATTAGTGATAGAACTAGAAGTATTAAATAAATAATAATAAAGTAAATTTTCTATTAAAATTTGACTTATAAATTTATAATATATGTTTATAATCATGTTAATTAATTTTTTAATAGTTGATCAAATATTCGACCTTTATTAAAAATATTAATTATTAATTCCTTTAACAAAAATTCGTGACAGGATAATGGCGACTAATGTTAGCTCTCCCACCTTCAATATCGATCCAAATTCACCTCTATGGAAATATGTCCAAATGATAGAACAAGTAAAAGGGGGCGGAACATTTGTTTGGATATGCAATTTTTGTAATGTGAGGTACAAAAGTTCATATAGTCATGTGAAAGCCCATCTTTGTGCGATTCCGCAACAGGGAATCAAAGCATTTCCAGGAGAGAATGGTAATGGATTACCACCTCAACAAATAGCAGGATATATTAAAGAGCAAGAAGAAGCACATGCAAGAGTTTCTCGTGGCACAAACCATCCTTTAAAGAAAGGGAAGAAATCAAGTAAGCATCCTCCATCTCATAGTGACTTTCCTGATGTTTTAGTAGAGAGTCATCCATTTTTGGGTAGATATGAAGAACCTGATAATGTAAAGAGAAGCAAGGGGCCATTAGAGAGTGCATTTAAGAATCATGCTAGGGAGATTGCAGATCAAAGTGTTGCAAGATGTTTATATGCAAATGGTTTGTCATTTAACATTGTACGATCACCATATTGGCAAGATATGTTGAGAAAAGTAAATGAGGCTCCAAAAGGGTACATGGGGCCAGGATATGAGAAGGTGCGTAGCACCTTATTAGCAAAGGAGGTAAAAAGCATTGATACTGCATTGGCTCCTATTAGGAATTCATGGAAACAAATAGGGGTGTCAATTATTTCTGATGGGTGGAAGGATGCCAAAAATCGGCTTCTAATCAATGTGATTGCGGCGTGCCGTAAAGGGGCAATGTTTCTTAAAGTTGTAGATTGCGAAGGGCAAGTGAATGATGCACAATTTATTGCTAACATCCTTATACAATGCATTCAAGATGTGGGCCCTCAGAATGTTGTCCAAGTAATAACGGACAATGCAAAGAATTGTAAAGCTGTTGGCATGTTGATTGAGACATGATTTGAACACATATTTTGTACACCTTGTGCAGTGCACTCTCTCAATCTTATGCTACAAAAGTTGGGTAGGAAAATAAATTGGATCAAAGAAATCTATGCAAAAGCTGAAGAGATCCAAATGTTCATTACAAACCATCACATGTCACATGCCATTTTTAGATCATTTTCGCAGTTGGAGTTGCTAAAGGTAATTGAAATACTTTAGTTCTTAACTTTTAAATTTTGTATTTCACAATAATAATTATGAATTTAGTTTTTAAAGGTAAGCACATCTTTGTATTTTGAACTTTATTTTTTTGTGTTTTGAATAGGTTGCCGAGACTCGATTTGCATCCAACACAATTGTGTTAAGGAGACTTGTTAAGGTGCGAGAGTCACTTGCTAGTATGGTTATTGGTCAAAGTTGGTCACTATGGAGGCAATCTAGTACTGAAAGGGCTACAAATGTAAAACTAATGATCTTGGATGACACTTGGTGGGAACGAGTGGAATATCTTCTTAGTTTCACTGAGCCCATCATGAGTATGATTCATTATACTGACATGGATCATCCATGTTTAGGAGAGGTATATGATGGAATTGACTAAATGCTTGAGAAAATGAAACATGTCATCAATGAAAAGGAGCAAGATCCTGAAGAAACTTTCTTCAAAGAGGTGTAGACAATTTGTGTTGAGAAGTGGAATAAAATGACCACCCCTCTTCATCTTCTTGCATTTGCATTGACTCCCAAATTTTATAGTGATGAAATTCTTTCTATGCCTTCAAGGGTACCACCCTATAGAGATGCAAAAGTTGGTGAGGGGTGCAGGAAAGCACTTACAAAACTCTTCCCGATCGTGAAATGGAGAATATAGTTACAAGTGAGTTTGCTGATTTTGTGGCTTCCAATGGTCAAAGTGCTTCTGCTCTTCATGACAAGTATACAAAGGATGCTCATGTTTGGTGGTATCTTAATGGTCATATGTCACCACACCTCCAAACTCTTGCAATCAAACTTTTATCACAAGTAAGTTTTTTGTTTTCCATTTTCCATTTTCATTGCACTTAAGTTTTTTGTTTTCCATTTTCCATTTTTATTGCACTTAAGTTATATTGTATACTATTTGTAAAAATGACAAAAATTATCAACTATAAAATTTCAATGATATTTTTAATGCCCCTTACTTCGTTAATATAGGTTGCTAGTTCCTCCTCATCTGAGCGAAATTGGAGTACATACTCCTTTATTCACTCAGTGAAACGCAATCAGTTGGCTGCAAGTAAGGCAGAAAAACTAGTTTATGTGCATTCCAACTTGCGCCTTCTTACTCATAGTCAAAATGAGTACAAGGAAGGGGGCATAAAGTATTGGGATGTAGATTCGAAGCGAACTGATTTGGATTTTTCAGCTGCCACACAATCTTTACTGGATGTGCAGCCGGGCGGCCACTGTCCTAGTGCAAGTAGCAGTGGGGTTGCATGTGATTCTAATCTACTTACATCAACTAATGTCATTGATGATGTTGATGTTGATGATCTTATATGATGCCTATATCATTGATGCAGAATTAGTAGCTACTAAGTGTGTTATTTTAATGCTACATTTGAATAAATGAACTATGAATTGAATAATTTGTGTTATTTTAATGTTGCAGTTGAATCAATGAACAGTGAATTGAATAATCTATCATAAATTCAAGTTTTGACAAATTGATAGCAAATTGATACTATTGTATTTTGGGTTTTTAATATTAATGGAAGTTCTAAGTTTGTTTAGCATGTATGATCTGTGATATTCTAAATTTAATCTTGTTTTTACTTTTAACTTTTAAGCCTGCAAATATTGATATAGTTATGATTTTTAATGTTTTTCTTTACGAATATACCCAAACGTACCAAAACTCCTCCCAAAGTATCAACGTTCCCGTATCCGTGCCCGTACCCATACCGACAACTTAGTTTATGGCTTTTTCTGTACTTACATGTAATGGACATTCAATGGTTGAATTTGACATGAGAAGGCCAAAATCGTGGTCTCCAAAGACAAGAGCACGCATTAAAACTCAAAAACAACCCCTCTTGATCCAAATATATGCGCTGAAATGCCATTTTTAGAGTTTTTTTAACAAAAAAAATGACTTTTTAATGCAAAAATCTAGGCCGTTTTTGCAAAAAAGTGGCAAAAAAATGCATGTTTTTGAGTCATTCTTGACTTGTGAATGCAAAAACGACTTCCCCAAATGCTAATACATGGATCCAAATGTAAAAAAGTGGCTTGAAAATGCATAAAAGTGGATTAAAACCCCAATTCTGTGGGCGTTTTTAGCAAAAACGTGATTCATAAAAAGCATAAGTCGTTTTTCACTTCCAAATGCAAAAACGCGACCCTTGATGCATTGCCAATGATTGAATATGCCAAAATGCCTCTTTTTCTTGCAAAAATGTGATTTAAATCACTCTAAAATGGATTTATTTGAAGATTTTTCCAAAAACATGCCCTTGGAAGGAGTTTGAAAAAATGTTTTTTTAGCAAGATAAATCCATTTTTGATGTTAGAAAATCCATTGCCAAGCGAAAGTGACCATATTGGGAAAGATTTCATGCAAATCCACCAAGTAAATCTCTCACAATGAGCAAAATCGGGTTCTTGGAGAGCAAATGCATGTGTTCTTCCAAAATCAGATCTTTTGGGGTGATATGCATGTTTAAAAATATGCTTTTGATCAAAATCGGACTTTTTGGAGTGACTTGCATATTTTAAAAACTTTCAACAAAGAAAATCAGACCTTTCAGAGTGCAAAACACATTTAAAAATATGCATATGGTCAAAATCGGACTTTTTGGGGTGCAATGCATATTTTAAGTTGCACATTTATTTGATGCAATGACACAAAAACTTACCTTCTGATGAATGACATCAAAAAGGTCCACTTTTGATAGCCTTTTGATGTAATAACATCAAAAAGGTCCACTTATGTTTTCAAGTTTAACTTTATATCCAGTGACATGTAAAATGTGCACTTTTGATGGATTTTACTTCTAATTACATATAGAAGGTCCAATTTTGATAACTTAAAGTTATTTAATCAACTTAATTTCATTAAAAATGTTACTTAATGGGACATAAACAACATTTATATATCATATTAAAAAATACAACACATAAATATCATTTAAAAAGTAACAATAAAATGAGTATTTGATTTAAAAATTAAAAATTAAACTAAAACTATATAGTTTATATAGTCACTTTAAGTGAAAAATCAAAAAAGTAACTCAACTTAGAATTATAACATAAAGTGCACTCTGGTTACTTCAATTGAAAATTTAAATAATAAAGTAACTTAAAAACATAACATAAAGTGAATTTAAGTTATATTTTTCAAAAAGTGAATGCCAAATTGAAAATATAACATGATATTTTTAATTTGTGTTGTTGCACCAAAAAGGTCCACTTTTGAGGCACTAAAACGACATTATCTCTTAATTGACAACTTCGATTGAGCTCTAGGTTAGACCAAATCAAAGGGGAAACTGAAAGCCATGACATGAGCAAAACCAAAAGACTAAAAATGAACAAACGCAAATTCAAAAGAAAAGAAAAGGACGATGAAGGCTTCAAAAATTAAGCAAAAGCTTGATAGAAAGCAAAACGAAAAAAGACTTGACAAAGGCCTTCAGTAAAATGATTTGATATACGAATTGAAATTGATTGATCGATCAACATTAAAAAATTGAATATCAAATTCAAACTTAGAGATACGCGAAACTAGCTTGAAATTTTTTTGTACTATTACCAGCATTTTGTGATGACAAAATGCAAAACAACACGTACCTTCAACAACTCCAAACGTGAGAACATTTTGAATATCCCTTGAGTCATGTGGTGGTTTGTGATGAACATCTGGATGTCCTTAGCTTCTGCATGCATCTCCTTGATCCATTGAATACTCTTCCCAATCTTTTGTAGCATAAGATTGAATGAATGAATTGCAAAAGGTGTCTAAAAAATATGGTGGTATCTCTCTTCAACCAACAAACCAACAGCTCTACAATTCTTTGCGTTGTCTGTTATGACTTGGACAATGTTTCTTGCACCCACTTGTTCAATGGCCTCAATTAGGAAATTAGCAATGAATGGCCTATCTTTTACATGCCCCTCACAATCCACTGCTTTCAAAAATAGTGCCCCTTTAGGGGACACTGCCAAAACATTGATCAATGGACGATTTCTAGCATCTTTCCACCCGTCTTAAACAATTGTTACCCCTGTCTCAATCCACGTGTTAGTTCTCAAAATTGCAGATTGGAAATCCAAGAGCTTGCCACTTCTTTGATAGGATTCCGCAATCAGTTCTGGCCAACGAATGGGAATACTTCTCGATTCCCTTGCACTTCAGGCTCCACTATACCCAGGCGAGTAAACCTTCACTTCAAACGCTAACTTCCTAATTCAAGGCTTTTTCTATAGAAAATTTAAGCTTTGGAGTTATCCAACTAGCAAAGTCTTGGAACTCAATTAAAATAGGATTGAATGTTGAATGTTTGAATTGTATAATATTTGTAAATAAGTGATTTGATACTTGTAGGAAGGAAGTGATAGATTTTCTGACTTCAATAATAAAAAGACCAGTGCCTTTGCTCATCTGGGCAATAGAGTCAACTTCAATGAATTTTCACCTACAATTTTATAAAGTTCTTATGCATTTATACTGCCAACAACTAAATAATCAAGATGCAACAAATCAAATATTTATGCAATCTTCTATTAGTCCAGATTGAATTTTAACTCCTCTGATAGGGAGACAAACTGGACACAGATACAGAAACAATTTAATATTTCACAATATCTATGATGGTCAAATTTAAAATGCTAAATGACCATGTCCACTTATCCAGCATTTTAATTGTATACAGAATTCCAAAAAATAATTTCAAAGAACGATTCATCTGCGCTTTAAATCTCCATGCCTTTAATAATAAACAAAGAATATTTAATTTACATTAGAAAAGCCATATTAAGCTCCTTATCCCTCCATACAAAATAATATAAAATGCTTCTTCTTTGAGAATATGAATGTCTTTGAATATTACAATATATATTTTTGTTCACTCACCGCTGCCCCATATTTATACTTTAAATATTCAAGAGTCGCGTCAACTCATAAATAAATTACATCTCTTCTAAACTATGAACCATTACTTTATACTTCTTTACTTTTAATCGAACCAACTAATTTTACATTATCAAGCGATAATATTTTCAACTTTATATGAAATTCATTGGCCCACTAATTTTACTTTAATCCCGTCTCTCATGCCGGCAAAGAATTTGCTTGTGCACAAGATCCCTTTTTTGGATATGCTTCATTAGTATCTTTAAATCGCAAAGCTTTTGACTTAATCCCCGATATCTCTGGTTGCTGCTTTTGGTAGTGTTCATGTTCCTTCATCATAATTCCTTGGTTGATATCCCTCGTCTTATGCTTTGACTCACCCATTTATGTGTTATGCCGGGTAATTGTTTGCTTTGGTTGCACTCGTTCTCCTCTTGTGCCTGTAAAGTATTGCCATTTGGAGTTTATTAATACTTATTTTGGATTGAACGTTGTTTAGGAAAATCACCATCGTTCATATGTAATCTGACGTATTGGAAAGTTCTTCCCTCCACACATCATTCTATTTATTTCGTTTCAATATACCGATGCTTATAATGAAAACCAATAAAAGCACTGACTTGATGGCAAAAGATTTTGTCATTCCTTCGTTCTTGCTGGAAACAATTAAGACTTTTGACTACTTTCTTCAGCACTGCTGTGCTTCGACAGTTCCCAAACAATGGCACTAAATACTGCACATACACCTTTCTTTATGCTGATACAATTGATTTGGTATGATGGTAGACCCCCATGAATATTTCCAATGAAATTAAACTTAGGTAGAGTTATGCTAATTCCATCACTTTCTGCTTATTGATGTTGTTTTTATTTGGTGCAACCTGTTGTACTAGAAATTTATGATGCTTGTATGATCTAACTCTACATCTCATGGCTCTGAGAGTAGCCTTCATTGGGTTAGGATTGCACTTTAATTGTTAGTCATTTGTTAGCGTTTCATGCTAAGAGATCCTTAATGTTTTTCTCACTCTTCTGGATTTAAAATGGTGACTAGAATTTTGGGCTCCATCACCACAAATCCTTAATAGGCTTCAATTGCTCATCAATCGACTTGAACTCGTCATCCAACATGGTGGTTCACACTCTCTCATAATTGGGACCTGAATACTTTGCAGGTGCTTTATTAGCATTTCTCAACATCTGCTTGAAATATGGAGAGTGAAGAAGATTAAAAGACAGCCCATTTCCATACAAGCATCTTGCTGCATCAATGTCGGCAATTTCCCTACTCTAATTTTGAAATGCAGTTTCAAGTGGTCCCTTTCTTTTGTGTCAAATGGGTGCTTCATTTTGAGAATCAGGGGCAGTTGCGGTAGCATAGAAGGGGTGATTTTCTATCACAACATCTGGGGTGGATTTCATTCCTTTTGTTCTTTTCTTATTCTTATTGCCATCAATGGCATTTTGTCTAAGTTCCTCTCTTGCTTCAGCTTGCTCATGCTCTTCAATATATTTTAATACTACTGAGTTTGGCATAGGTGCATTCTTTTTCCTATACACTTCTTCACTCCTCTACCAGGGTATCCACACAAATGACCCACCACACGATAATATGAACTATTTCTTTCTACATTACAACCTCAACATTTCCAACAGAAGCCACCACCTCCTGGAAGAGGTTTTAGAGTATCCACATACTTCCACAAAAGAGAATCAGATGGAGGTTCTTTTCTTTGTGGGATATTGGCATTTCCTGCTGAGGAAGATGTAGATCCCTTTGAGGCTCCTTTTCCTATGATAAGAAATTGTGTACATATTGACATATTGATATAATTATTGAGAATAAATTTTAAAACTCTAGTGTTTAATATTTATGAAAGATTGAAACAAAAGCAAAATAGGACAAGAACTTACCTCTTCCTGACATTGTAAGCTTGCAAAGATGTAATAATGAGACACAAACACTTCAATATAGCTAACAATCTAGTCTTCCAACTCCACCTTGCACAAATTGCCTAATCACTTATTTGCTCACAAAATCACCTATTTGTGCACCACAAATGATGTTAGAAGCCAAAATAACCTACTTATATTCACTTTTTAGGGCAACCGGACCTCAAAACATATTAAATTTGTTATAAAAATTAACTTGAAAGTTGCCCAACAGCGGAAATTTGTCACAGTTTCGATCTGGGCAGCCCAAATTCACTTGGGTTTGAATTCTAGGCTGCAGGTTTGAACCAGCCTAGGGAAATTCGAACCCTAGTCAAACTTGGGTCGAACTAGACCTGAATTTTGAACTGGTTCGAACCCAGGCAGGGTTCTTGGGCCAATATGGAGAACTCCGGTAACTAAGCATTTAAGGATAAAACAACTCATTTTGAACTTTATTCAAATGCATATTTCATTTGCAGCCTATTAGTGTAAATTTCTTAAGTCTTTCAATTGGATTTAAAGATTAAATCATATGTTTTAAAGGTCTGAAATTTGTTCCTTATGTGAGTCCGTTAAGCTATACTTACAATGAGCTTGTAGTAGAAATAATGTCTAGATCAAAGATAGGGATAATTACAAGGAAGTGAACGAAAGAAGATGGAGGACAAGTTCAAGTTCGAGGCCAAGGATAGCAATGAAATAGGACTAGCCTCAAGTGATCAAGTTCAAAGGACAACACTTTTAAGTTAATGTAGGGAAGTGGCTAAGGAAAGAAGAAGGATTCAACAACGCAATTACAACATGGATAATTTCTCAACTAGGCAAAAGGAACTTGATACATTCAAGGAGGATACTTAGAGGATTCAAGATCAAGCCTTCATAAAGAAAGGATGTGGATGAGTCCAGATTTAAAAACAAGGAGTCTATGGACAAGTTCAAGTTCAAATTCAAGAACATTCATGTGTCCCTATGCAAGGCAACTTTCTACTTGATTAAACACTTGAAGGATAAGGACTATCTTGTAGGGAGATCAACTTGTCCCTATTCACATCAATTTGTCATAAGGATTAAACCAGATTCAATTCAAGGATAAGTTGATAAGAACTCCAATTTTTCGCTATGAGGGATCAAGGATCATGGATGTCTAGCCAAGGAGGTAATGGATAAAGGTATCAAGGATGTCCCAAACAATGGGAGAAGAAAACCTTACCACATGGGGATGATCAAATTACACGAGGAAGAAAAGTTTGCAAATTAGAAAGATAGCCATCATCAAGGTTTCAAGGACATGAAGATTTACAAGTCCATGATCAATCAAGGGAAACCCATCACTTCAAGAAAATTGAGATATCAAGAACAATTTCAAAGAGAGTTTCCTAAAGAAAGAGGATGAAGAATTGAAACAAGGATCAAAGATGAGCAAGTTGAGGTGGCGTCCGATTATCATCCAACCAATCAAAGAGCTCCAAGTTGATATCTTCAAGATTATCCAATCAGAATCATTACAAATAGACATGTGGAACATATTATTTTGTCACTGGTTCATTTTCAAGGGGATATGGAATGTAATCTTCTCATTAGCCCAAAGGGTGCTGCCTTGTTATTATTGGCTATGTATTTAGTGATTGTAGCAACTCTAATTAGGGTTTTTCATGGATTAATTTTGGCCGTAGGTGTCAAATTGATATTTGTTGGTCATAACTTCATTGTATGGGATCATTGTTGCAATGGCATTGCCCATGAAGATGATAATAGTGACCATCATTAAACATGATGAAGAGAAGCTAGAGATATGGGTTAGTTTCATGCCATCAAACTTGCAAGAGAGATTACTGATGGATAATTTTGTAGTCAAATGTGATCACATTAAATGATCACAATTTCCCTTGCTCAAATTATTTCATTACAAGAGTCATTGCAATAAGAACAAAGCTCTCTCTGTGCAAGCCCCCACTTAATTGAAGATCAATGTGAAAAACCATCTACCCAACAACACCTAGAATCTGAGGTGATAAGATCTTGATACCAAAGGAAAGAAGTGAGGTATGCAGAAATTCTTTCTACATTAACAATTTGAGGAGAGTATTGTACAAATTTCAATCTTTTAACAATAGCAGATATTAGAACACACTTTAATATAAAAATAAACAATCAATACCCTTACATGTATTTGATCTAGTGAGCATATTGGGCTCCTTCTTTTTTAAATTGACATACTTGATGAGATCTATTCAACGGGCACTGCCATAGATGGTGTGGAGTAACCAATAATTTTTATTTTGGGCAAAAACTAAGCCTATGGCCTAGAAATTGTGTTTTTCCATTTTATATCTGAAAATCACATTTTGTAGCAAGGTTGAGACACCTTTCCCAGTAGAGAAGCATTTGGTGGTAATCCTAAGTTGACAATAATTCTTTCAAATCTACCTCAACTGATCTCAAATCTGGACCATAGCAGCTTCAAAATATTTCTGATCAGTACTAAAAAATCAGATTTTTTTTGTCAAATTGAAGAAAATATGCTCTTAACAATTTGATCTCATTAATTTTTTTTTGCCTGGTTTTGCCTTCTAGCAGATACCAAGATCACGCTTTCACACCTCTTGAAATAAACTATTTTGAGCAAAGAAAAATCTAATAAAAAATGTTACAAATAGATTATAATTAAGAATAATAAGCTACTGTGAGGGTGACATGTCCCCACCGGCAGGCTTATAAAGATAATAACAATCAAATGAGAAAGTCATTTAATATTAATCTAAGGGAAATAACGATCATTAAACTAAATAAAGAAGCAATTCATGTCAATAAAAGATAATTAAAATATAATTAAGGCTCAAGAGTTGTGACTTGATCAAAAGGGCAGATGTAATGAAGATTTATGACTCCTCCCCTATCTAGTGCAAGATATAAAAGGGAGAAAAATTCATTTGAAATATAGAAGGATCAAGATTCAATATGGAATGGAATTGGTAGCTTCTCTCTTCTTTTTGTTCTAAGGGATAAATATTTAACAAGAGTGGATAAGGCATTCAATCAACCAGAATAAGAGATAGATATCTGAATATAAGCAATAGATTGGATTGCCACAAGCCAAACAATAGACTTACATACTGATGTAATGCTTAACGATTTGGCTGACTATGACTGGTCTTTTATTTGGAAGGAAGTAGAATATTATCCATTGCTAGTTGTTTTTTATATATATGCATATTTATGTTTGTTAATCACTGGGGATTGGTAGCTTCCTAGTAGAGAACATTGCATAGACTACATAAATTGCCATTTTCAAGTGAAATCAAAGCCCTAGTTGAGTATTTCAGGGTAAATCAAGTGAAGTCCTAGTTGGGGATATACAGAGTGGAGAAACCTCCAAAGGTTGCCAATGTGAAAACAATTTACAATTTAAGAAACTAACCACTAGGTCCATATCTATGTATTTCATGCTACATAACTACCTATAGACGACCATAGTTCAAAATAGGGCAGAAATAGCACTGATATCTTGTTTTCTCATAAGATTTTGAGGGTGGCACAAAAACTGGTGTTTTTCTCGCGAGAAATTTGGGAAGAGAAGTTGTTAACTTCTCGGCAAGAAAATTGCCACTTCTTGGTGACTTCTTGGCAAGAAGTTGTTAAGTTCGTGCAGGCATTTGCCATTAAAACTGTCACGCCTAGCAAAATGGCAAAACACAATTTTATTCCAATGTTAAGTGTCTTGGGTAGAGGGTTTAGGAGGAGAAAATGAGTGTTTGGCAGCGATCTAGAACTACTAGAACTACTGGGAGGGGTAGAGGAAGATGTAGATTAGTTTTATATTGTCTTGACATATGTATTTGCTTATCTTTTTACAAATACAATTCGTTATTTGTAGTTTGCTTTAGATTTCAGAGTCTTTGACAACATCGACATTCAACATGAGGATGCAATTTTGTTACTTATTGCATTTATATATATCTAGATCAACTTGTTTGGTTTGTTTACTCATTTACTGACTCATTACATGCATCTACTTATTGAATTTTGTAAACAAAATGCATTTTAAATTAAATTTAAGTCATTTTTAAATTTCCAGATATTTTCCTGAGAAGTTGTGGATTTCTCTCCGAGATTTACCGAGAAAACTTTTTATTGCCTCGACGATAAATGGTAGAGAACGAGATTTTGAACTATGTATAAGACTTTAAATGATTATATGACCTCGTTTAATTTAATCTTAGCCACAAGTTAGCTGCATATATCCCAACATCAATAGGATAAGGGCATAGCAACTATGAATCGATAAGAAAGCATTGCCTTTCCTTGCATTTCCCCTCCTTTGAAAATAGAAACAATCAACTCCTTTATTTTGAACTCCACTATGTTTAAATCCTTGACATCTCAACCTTGACAAAAGATCTAATAAATAATACATTACTACATATCTAAATCATTCATGCAAACATGCTGGTATAATCTCCTCCTTTGCGTGGTCAATCCATACAATGAAACTATTGTAATTAAATATTACCCTTGTTTCTCTTGTTTCTATTACCATCAAGATATTACCTAATATTACGTATCTTTAGAGGGATATAGGTAAAGTATGCCAAAAGATATCATAACTTTTCATTGTTCGATTAATAAAATTATTATATTGTAATTTATACTAGCATACCTATATTAAAAAACTCTAGGTAAAATATGTCAAGATATATCATTGTGGAGAAGACTTTATTGGTACTGCTATTGATTTTTTACTTTTAATAAAGTATATTGAATAAAATATTATATTATATATTTATGTTTAAATATTGTAGTATAATATTCTTAATATTTAATGAAATGTATTTAATAGAATATTATATTTAATATTTTGTACAATATAAATATAAATATAAATAAGATTTATTATTTAATATTTTAAAGAAAGTTTTATTTTTATAAGGAGATATTTTCCCAATTCTTATGCTTTTTTAATTTAATGTACAGATAAAATAATATAACATAGTCTTTCAATATTACAGTTTGAAAATTAGGCAAGAGCCTACAACACAATGGTAATTTGTGAGCCTCTCATGTGGGAGGTCTTGGGTTCAAATTCGCTTAACACATAAAAATAACAAAAATTAATCTAGGCTTCCGTCGTTTACCGATCCAAAAAAATAAAATAAAAATATTACAGTTCAAAAATAAAAAATTTAATAAAAATAAATAAATGACTATTTATATTCATTATAATAAACAATCAATTTGTTTTTCAATCTTTTTGTTTTTTTGACAGGAATAAGAAAGCATGATTCATTGTATAGTTATGACTCTCGATGTAACTAGAGAACATAAATAATAAATATACATTATGGTGGGATTTTCATTACATTTATTACGACTTTTATAAAAGCATTCTTTCCTGTGAACTCGCTTCCCAACCACCTATTGTGGAATCAACGATCTCTAAAACAGCCAAAGTTCCTAGATTCAGACTCAGTGAGAATGACTTGACTCATGACTCAACAACTACTCGAGAAAACAAAAAAAACCCTTGAAATATAGATTTTTTAATGATTTAAAACTTGTTCCATGTACCCAATTATTGAATAAATCTAAAAGACACTATAACATCATCAAATAGAAGCTAATTTGATTAGTTATATCCATCACATATGTACAAACATAAATTGTAGTTGAAGGAAATAGAAAACATAGATCTATATAATTATAACTATAAGCGTTGTCAAATGCATATAAAATCTATGAAATCCATGACATCAAATGTTCCCAAACAATGTGTAAACAAAAAAAAAATCTATGGATTTGGCTCAGCCTTAGAGTAGTTTGTCTCCCTCCAACAAAGGCGTGTAAGGTATGTCCTAGATGACTGAGCAACAATAGTTTCTGTCTGTGAGGTGCTACTCTGATCAACATTAGTTGTGCATGATTGTGCTCTAACTTCCTCATCCATACCACAACCTCAACCCCTCTGTCTACCTAGTCAACCAACTCAAGGTTCTCATCAGTATAGGCAGGATCGACAAACTCTGTGAGCCACTCAGACTCTGGATCAACCTTCACTATAGTGATCGAAGAGGAGTCAATGGCCAAAATTTGTCTAGCCCTAAGACAAAGATTGTAATGAACAAAGACTAGATCATTCAACTTTTCCACAAACAATCTATTACACCTCTTCAATTGGATGTGCTCACACATTCCCCAGTTGCGCTCACATTTAGAAACGATGCATGGATCACTGAATATGGGGATGACAATTTTTTGAAAGTTTGGGGTTGTAGGCCCAAACATTTGCCACCTATCTGAAATGAGGAAAAGAGAAAAAATAGTCTCATTTCCAACTTTAAGGTTAGATTATAAAATTAAAATGCATAAGCCATAAACTGAAGAATCTTAAGTTTAAGCTATATTTCTAATTTTCTACCTGGCCGCAATTCTGTTTGAGCATCTTTGCACATCTTGCTTGCAAAAATCACCCTTGTTGCATTATTAGATGCATCCATCTTGTGCAATGTAGTTCCGCTATTAGTAAACATCTTTTGTACCACTGTATGTGGGCCACTAAGAACCTCCCCATCTGCCCTGAAGTTATTGCAAACACAATGCTGGAGTGAGGAAAGAAGCTGGTTTCACCATCTCCTATCAACTATCTCCTGAATGGGGCCACACTTATCTTTGATGCTGGATATATGGATCAAATGACCTCCTTGGCCTTGTCCATGCCCTCAAATATGTAGGCCATAGAAGGATTTTTCCCATTGACAACTTGTAGGAGAACTACCAGGGGCTTAGTAACTTGCATATAATGTTAAACAAAAACAATTAAGTCACAATTGTGCATGAAAATAAGCAAAATTGCAAAGTTGCAAACAAAACAAAAATATGCATGTAAAATTATAAAAAATAAATACTAAATATTGAATAGTTTGTAATAAATTTACTTACACGATCTGTGCATAAGGGGTTTAGAAACCTGCCTCATCAAAAATGCAATTTGCCACATCCATCCCTCTAGTGGTCATGGCATAGGATGATGAAGACCACTCCTCACAAAAAACCATGCGCCTCAAAGGTGCCTTTGATTTCATCAAGGATTCTAGTGCGAAAAAATTTAGGCGAATTTTGTGATACTAGGATGAGTCAACTCCATTTTCCCTATGTGTTGCTTCATAATGCTAAAGACCAATGCATGTTTGTAAATAAATTTGCAGATAATTTTTACCATAGCAACACATTTTTTCACCCATTCAAGCTTACTAATATCCTCCAACATGAGGTCAAGGTAATGGGCCGCACATGGATAAGTTTACTAGTAGAAATATTAAATTAATTAGATATTAAGATGTGATAACAAAAATTTAAATAAATTTTTGGTCACCTCTTCATCAAAACTTGCATGATTGTAAATAAACTTGCAGATATTTTTGACCCTCGCAACACATTCTTTCACCCATTCAAGCTTACTAACATCCTCCAACATGAGGTCAAGGCAATGGGCCGCATATGTATAAACTTACTAGTAGAAATTTTAAAATAATTAGAAATTTAGAGGTGCTAACAAAATTGTAAATAAATTTTTGGTCACCTCTTCATCAAAACTTAAAAGTTGGCATACATCAACATAAATTGTTGCATTATCTATCACCACTTGCACCACATTCTTCCTCCACCTCATGTATGACTTCCTCAATAGCCTCACATAATTATGTGATATTTTTCACATGCGAGGAAGCATTGGTGGACTTCAAAAACATAGTGGATCCTGAATATAAAGCAAAATAATTATCAATTATCATTGATCAATAAATAAATCAAAATTTAAATTATTCAATGTGTTTAGGGAAGTAAAGTGATCAATTACTTGCAAAAGAAACAAGAAAATTTTGAAAATTTTACGAGGGAAGAATCTGCTTACAGCCTTAGATAGGAGAGTGAAAGTTTTCTTTTGAGACAAGGGAATATTATACTTGTTGCCGATTTCCTCCCATGTCCCCATCTGCTTGTTAACTATTATATCATGTATGAGAGGTATACCCTTCTTATGCCACTTTTTTGCAGAGCAACATTGAATTAGTGCTAAGGGTTTACTA
The DNA here is from genome assembly GCA_028749045.1 of Cupressus sempervirens. Lineage (NCBI taxonomy): Eukaryota > Viridiplantae > Streptophyta > Pinopsida > Cupressales > Cupressaceae > Cupressus > Cupressus sempervirens. Next base: position 835,727,730 of record CM053793.1, read on the forward strand.
TTAAGGTAAATACCCCACCAAACAGATCTGTCTACAACAGTATAGTAAGGGTTATTGCCAACAACACTCTTAGAACAGATCAAAGGTCTAACTTGACACCAAGCCTTCCATATAGTTGAGAACACATTTGAGCCAAACACTTTAATATCAAACTCACCAAACACAATATCAATTAATAAGTATTCTCCCAATTTTTCCCCTTCTTAATAGTTGAATTTATCAAGTTGTTCCTGATCAATATTTTCCATGGTTCATTACCAGACAGGGATTTAATTACCCATTTGGAGGCTAATGCTAGACCTTGGGTTTGGAGATCCCTTATCGCTAGACCTCCAAGGCCTGTAGGAACTAATTATATTTTTAAGAAATACTATCCATCAAATCTTTAGACAAATACTATAACCAATATATTACTTTATAAGAAAGGAGATGATACGAAATATATTAGGAAATTGACATAGTATTATGCTTAACCAAATGCGGCAAGGAATAAGTCCAAATTGTTGAAGTTTGGTACAGGCAGACAACAATGTTTCTTTGTATTTCACAACATTTTATGGCAGGTCTTATCACGACTGCAATGATGGAAGAATAAAATGAACAATATTAAGTCTTGTCCAGTGATCATCAACAATTAAACCCAACAGTCAAGTGAAGGACAGTGTTTCATGTAATGGATAGTTGAATATTAATTAAAGATTATTGACAGGAATCCTTTTGCAATGAATAATTTGATGATACATTAGTGCGGGCTATTAATTCATTGTTAGGTGCAGTAACTACAGCAGATAATTTGGTTAATAGGCAGGGATTACTGGGAATGATCATTGTGTGACTCTGGGCTCATAATTGGAGAGTGGTTGTTATCAGATTGGAATATGGATCTTTAAAGAATAGGAAAGTATAAATATATTTGTTACTCTTCATAATGAAGAAGTAATGCAAGAAAAAAATCATTTGCAATGCTGCTAAGCATTTGTGACAACTAGCAATGTTGTAATACATCTATGATTTAATACTGATTTACAAAAGTATATATTGTTGAGAAATTTAGCCTCATAGTGGATTGAAGCAAATTCCATTTGTAATATGTGTTAATATATATGTGTGTGTTGATGGATTTATGTTAATATCCTTAAATATACCATTCCAAGAATATCATACTGAGACGATCTCTTCGAATACTTAAAAGCATAATGTGTTCTATATCAATCCTCCCTAACTAACAGGGAGTGGTAAGATTATAGCTATAGTCAGATTGATTTAATCTTTACATACAATGTTGATATAATATATTATATATATTATATTATATATATATATATAAAATATTGTAACTATACTATATATAATAAATATGCTATATTGTGATTTATATTGTTAATATATTAACTAATAATGATTAATCATAGAGACATGTCTCCTACTCTTATATTTATAAGGGATTGGGATCTGCATTTGGAACACACCTATAACAATGGCAGTGTAAATACATTTGCAGAAATGATCGTTACAATATTAACATATATCTAAATCCTAGTAATGATAAGGAACCCTTAGAGGCTCTAATAAGAAGGGAAGGTTGTGATGTTTCCAAGGAGGGGTTTGCATAAATTCAAGCAATGGTTATGTATCCCAAGATAGTTTATGGATCAGTGACCTTGAGCGCCTTGTGGGCATAGCCCCAATATAGGCTAAGGGGTTCGATCTGTAAACTTTGAGGGAGCCCATTGCAGCTTTCCTCTAGACAGCTTGGTTGCATGCCTAATCTTCCCTTAATTGAGTTGAAGTAGTAATAAGGTAGATATGGACGGTAATAATTTATACAGATAACTGAAACCTAATAAGATGAATGGCTAATCCTATTAAAGGACATTACAATCCAAACCACAATTGAGAAATTACTTGTTGAATTTTGTCCAGAATTGAATAATAAAGATAACAACTTATTATAAAATTCAACACTTTGCTGGAAATGATCACAATTATCAAATTTATTCTAATTTCAATTGTTATATAACACAACAATTAAATATATTAAATGAGCACCCTTTTTTGAATTAAGAACCCAGTTGGAATGAGACGCAAACCTCCATGAATGTGCACTAACTCTAATGCTAGTTACGCAGCCATTAAAAAGTGACGCAGCTCTTTCAAATCTCTATAATAGCAGCAATTTAATAGTTCTCTTCAAATTTGGTATACAACAGCACCAAATTTGCATCCACAGAATCAGAATAGTATTCTGAAAATTCAATTTGCAAAATTCATCATCAATCAGTGATGATTCAGATTGCCAAGAGAGAAATCAGTCCTCAAACCCTAGCCATTTCTCACAGCCAAGAAACTTAATAAATTTTCATCAAATGAACAATGGATATCTTAGAATCAGCTCTCAAGTCCCTTTTTATTCTTTCTTGTGAGAGCTCAAACACAATTCTTACCAATGTGGGATAAAAAGATATACTTTTCTTTTTAATAATTCATTTACTCCAATACTCTAAATTAATACCTTGGCTTAGGCTTCCATGAATTAATTAAATAAATGGCCCCTTCCCATGATGACTCAACCCTTAAGTGAAATTATAACTTTATAATAAGCCATTTAATGATTTAATAATAATTTGTCCACCAAAATAATAATAACTCCCAAAATACTTATCCTTTTAATATGTCGTCTAAAATAGGAGTCACACCTATTATTTCCCCATGTGACCAAATGCACTTTCCAAAAATAGAAAGGGTCCTTCTTGATCAATATTAGACTTACTATAAATAGTAAACATGGAAAACTATAGCAAATGAAGTCCGAATGATGCCAAAGGAAAGCCAAACCAAAGGATACTGAATCTTGAAGTAGATGCCCACTGAAAGAGACCCTCTATCCATCCTCATTAGACTACGAGGGTCACATGATAGGCTAATCCCAAGAGCCTAAAAAATGGGGACATTACAGTCCTCCCTTCCCAAGATTGCTTGCCCTCAAGCAATCAGGAAAAACGAGCAACATCACAGTCCACCCGGATCCCAAGGATGGTCATGAATAATGTCCCAATCCTCACCGTACTCTTGTGAAGAAATCATCAACATCAATAGTACAAAAATCAGCAACTGAGAAATTGCACTTAACATCCAAACAACTGACATCACTGACAAAATCATCTGAAGACCAACTGTAGATGCCGATAGAAGAAACCACTCTGCAAAACTCAAGCCAACTAAAACATCGACTCTATCAAAACTCAAGTCCCTGTCTAACTGACACTCGCACCCAACTGTACTGTGGATATGACAATAGCCATAGGTACTTGAGTCACTGACACCAAATCCAATCTCTGATAAACTATCCTAGGGGTGTCGATACTGCAAACTGTGTAACTTGCAACTGCCAATTCCATCTACAAAAGATGGTGCCAATCCATCCCATAATAGATGGTAAGAAATTGGAGCCAATCTACACCTGCATGAAATCAAATCTTCTATCTTTGGGTCAAAAGAAAATTGATGAGCATACCCCACTGTATAATTCCGGTACGAACCCCCAAACTCCGCTATTGGCTCACCATCACTGAACTGGAAATCAACAAATGGCTCCAATCTCTGACTCCGAGTGGCTGTAGGCTGGATAGGACCCTATGCAATCCGTGCAACAAACCCCACCTCAAAATCCTTGTGAGGTAGCATAGTAGAAAGGATCACTATAATCTCCCCAAACAATCTGCGAATAGCACTAGTGCCTCGGATGAGAACACCTTCTGACACTTTATGCGAGTCTAGACGAACACCTGCACTATCCATCAAATACTCCATGAACAGTTCAGTGTAGTAAAAATTATATGAGGAAGCATCAACATACTCCCTCGTACACCACAATTGATCCCTTTGTAAAGGTGGCATGGCCAACTGTACCACACTGTCATCTGTGTGAGAAGAATCAATGTGGAGACTCGACTCCACTGGTATCCCAAACTTATCAGGACCAAGTACTCCCAAATCCTGAACATTTGTGTCAGCCCCAACAACATGTTCCTCAGTAACAACTACAGGAGCGTACTCACCACCAACCACCTCAATATACAAATGAACTGGGTTTGGGGCTGGTGTAGACCGCAAATGCTCCAACTCCATGGTGACCTCCTCTAATTGAAACTGCAACTCCTGTAGATCTTGCTGTGTGTCCTCCAAAGCCTCAGTAGTCACTGTGAGCTCCTGGGTAAGCTCACTCACCTCCTCAAAATCCAAGAGTGCCTCATAGGTTGTACTCCCCCACTCAACCAGGTGATCACGGTTGGCTACCAACTGTAAGTAATCCTTTCTCAAGACCCTGACAGCTTCAAACAAGGCATGAACCTCTGCCAAAGAAAGGTAACCATTGCTGGACTCATCTGTCATAGAAGCACCCCAACTAGTAACAACCAACAATCGACGAACGATATCCAAATGCTCAAGAGCAGTAGTGATATCTCTCTCGCCAATTCTCAACTCGTTGGTCACATGGTGACTTTGCATTACGGGGCCTCCTATGAACCATCTCAAATGCGCTGTCCACACTATGAAAGAAAGCTGAATCAAATGAACTCCCCTCAAGATCACCAATGTTCAGTCTACTTACATCTGAGTACACCTCCACACTTTGAACATAAGCATCGGACCCATCCTCATCTAACTCTGAAGAAGCTGCTGCTGAAACTATCTCATCATCACAATCTCCAGCTTCCTCGTCCTATGCAACTAACTGAGAGTCCAAATCCTGACAAATATCATCAGGGGTCATTGAGAAAGTAACTCCCTCAACTGACAAAGTAGCCCTAGCTGAAACAATCTCCTGCCACTCAAACTCTACCTCATCCTCATCTATGGGTTCTGACAACATTGAATCAAGGAACCCATCTCCACCAACTGTCGACGCTAAATCTATGCCCAAAGTCGGAAATGAAAATCTAAATACACTACAACACTCATAATCCTCACTCACAACAACAGATGAATCTGGAATGCTAGTGTATATATCCTCTAACTGCATCTCCTCTACCGACTCTGACCACGTACACAACTCGACGTCGACCTGTGGATAAGCTATACTGTAGCATGGAGTGTCATCAGACAAAACATCTATAACACTCCCATCCTGAGTGTCGTCACTAGAAATCTCCATGCTCACATCCTCAGCACAGGAATATAACATTGTCTCCTGTACCGTACCCATACTGCGACTGCTATCATAAATATCAAAATTGTCAGAGCTCAAACTCTCCTTGCAGTCATCACTCAATATCATACAGGGGGCATCATCACCAATGCAACTCACAACATTCTCGAAAGTGTCCTCAGATGTGTCCATACTGACAACTCTCACATCACCTGCAGGAATCTCAACTGCAGACATAGATCGCTGTACACATGACTCATCGTCAACCTATACACCAACAATGTTGGAGCCCAAACTGAAATCAAGTGTCCCCTCTGTAATACTCTGATCACCAAGTACACCACTGGGAGACTCCATAAAAGCCTCGGGCCTATTTGAGGAAGCCACTGCCTCTTGAATTGGAGCCACGCTATTGAAGTTGACATACACATCCCCAATGACAATTCCCTCAGAGATGACCACAGCATCAACTGCCTCTATAGAACCCACAATAATTGCTCTGGGAGCCTCAACCCGGTGATGCTCGACACTAGTGTCCTCCAGTGGCACATAAACATCCATTGAGTCTGGTGCAACAAAACTATCATCAGCATTACGGATGGTAATAGCAGGTGCTGAACTAGATAATGGTACATCAGCATCACAATTAGCTGATGGAGAAAACTCAAGTCTTCTCCCTTGCGTACCCGATGTCGGCCTACTAAAAGCAGAAGTAAAATATCTCTTTGCCCTGTCAATTATAGCCGGATCCGACAATCTCTCTGCAAGTCGCTGCTGATGCAATCTTAATTTCTTGACACTTTCCACCAAAGCATCTAACTCTATTCTCTTCCCTCTACTACTATGTCAACTTCCCAAACTCGACCTCCTGTATCTATCCATCGCTGGGAAATAGAAATACTGATCACTTTGATAATAATCTCATACAAATAATGAAATCAATTCCCACAGGATGGCAAGATCAGAGCTCTGATACCACTGTAATGAGCCTGCTTGGCTCTCTTTTGAAGTAATTATTAATTTCTGAATTCACTTGCAAAAGTCTTCTGTTTCACTTTTAATAAAAATTAACTTGTTGAATTTTGTCCAGAATTGAATAATAAAGATAACAACTTATTATAAAATTCAACACTTTGCTGGAAATGATCACAATTATCAAATTTATTCTAATTTCAATTGTCATATAACACAACAATTAAATATATTAAATGAGCACCCTTTTTTGAATTAAGAACCCAGTTGGAATGAGACGCAGACCTCCATGAATGCGCACTAACTCTAATGCTAGTCACGCAGCCATTAAAAAGTGACGCAGCTCTTTCAAATCTCTGTAATAGCAGCAATTTAATAGTTCTCTTCAAATTTGGTATACAATAGCACCAAATTTGCATCCACAGAATCAGAATAGTATTCTAAGAATTCAGTTTGCAAAATTCATCATCAATTAGTGATGATTCAGATTGCCAAGAGAGGAATTAGTGCTCAAACCCTAGCCATTTCTCACAGCCAAGAAACTTAATAAATTTTCATCAAATGAACAATGGATATCTTATAATCAGATCTCAAGTCTCTTTTTACTCTTTCTTGTGAGAGCTCAAACACAATTCTTACCAATGTGGGATAAAAAGATATACTTGTCTTTTTTAATAATTCATTTACTCCAATACTTTAAATGAATACCTTGGCTTAGGCTTCCATGAATTAATTAAATAAATGATCCCTTCCCATGATGACTCAACCCTCAACTTAAGTGAAATTATAACTTTATAATAAGCCATTTAATGATTTAATAATAATTTGGCCACCAAAATAATAATAACTCCCAAAATACTTATCCTTTTAATATGTTGTCTAAAATAGGAGTCACACCTATTATTTCCCCATGTGACCAAATGCACTTTCCAAAAATAGAAAGGGTCCTTCTTGATCAATATCAGACTTACTATAAATAGTAAACATGGCAAATTATAGCAAATGAAGTCCGAATGACGCCAAACGAAAGCCAAACCAAAGGATACTGAATCCTGAAGTAGATGCCTAGTGAAAGAGACCCTTTGTCCATCCTTATTAACCTACGAGGGTCACATGATAGGCTATCCCCAAGAGCCTGAAAAATGGGGACATTACAATTTTAAATATAAATTATAAGCTTTAAGCAATCAACAAAATGTCGCAAAAGTACCAAAACTTGCAAATTTGTTTTATTGCAGCGTAATGGGCCTCCTTGTTCCAACCCATGCTCTCAAGCGAGGGTTGTGCACCAAGAGTAGTGCATGACACAACACAATTGTCCAACTTGGATCTTTGGACTCTAGGACTAAGGGTAATAGTGCCACTAGGAGGAGCACAAGCAGAGGCACTAGCACTAGTAAAAGCACCTAGACAGAAGGGAGACATGGAAGAACCCTCTCCAACACAGCCTACAAACGTGGATGCGGATGCGGATGAATGGGAACCAATACCATTTAACTCTTCCCATTGCCTTTTCTTATTTTCCTTTTCTTGTTCAAATGTTTCTAATCGACATAACATAAACAAATTGCCTCAGATGTTCCTAATTTACATGGCTCAACATCATTGCCACGTATGCCGACAATATGGTATTTAAATTTATTTATGCTACCACGATTAATTTCTATACAAAGCATACATTTTGTTTGATTCTTGTTCTACCAAGAATGTGTTCAATAGATTTCCAAGCCACATCCTTTGTACCATACCTCTTAGGCTTAGGTTGAGGACCAAGAGGATTAGGAGAAACCCTTGGGAAAAATTATTGTTTCCAAAGCGTGAAGGCTGCTGCAGTAAGATATTTTGCAAAATATTGTCATTTGTACATTATATTTTATAAATTATAAATTAATAGAAAAATTCAACAATCTCTACATTTGTGCATTACGCTTTTTCTTTAAAGTTTTCAAATTTCAAAGGAAAATTTTAGGAAAATCAGCAAACACTACATTTTTACAATTTTTTCTTTAAAAAACTAGGGTTTTCTATTGTTCTACTTTTATTGAAGTATGCAATTTATATTTTAACAGAAAATATTCAAGATTTGGAAAGCTAAAAAATTTATCAACAAAATGAAAAATACATAAATATACAAAAAAACCAACAAAATCTACAAAATTGAACACTTACCTTTTTCAAATGAGTTGACAAGTCTTGCAACTCTTCTATGGACTCCTTGATGCTCTCAATGCAAGTATACTGCTGCCCCATTGTGATTTGGGGAATTTTTTCAGCTCTTCTTCCATGTTGGTTGCAAAACTATGGCTTCTTGTTTCCCTTCCTATCTCTGACTTTTCCTCTCTTCTTCTCATGACAAGCAAATAAGACACCTTTTAGATTTATAAGGAAAATATATGCAAAACAAAAGGTTGAAAAAGTTATTGTGTTTTTTTTCATTGCCAAACTGGCTGTTGCACGGTCGGGTTAGGGACCACAGACTCATTAAGTCAGCCACTGAGCTATGAACTCAATGAGTCACATGGGTAAAATGGTCCAATCCTTTGAGTCATGGGTCAGGGTTAGAATGATCCGCAGAGAAAGGCTCGGCTTGCTGACCTGGGATACCTGCCTGACTCGCAGTGAGTCATGAAACAATTCAAATAATTCATAAGTCTAATAAAAGGAATTAGGTTAATTACTCTTAAGTGAATCAACTAGCTATAAATTGGGTTGGGGTATTTCACATACAAGAAGCATTTTCCACATACATTTATTTAGAAATATATAAAACAAGCCTCTTGGACCAAAAGACCTGACATTCCCTAGCAAAGAGGTAACTGCTGTTGAGACACAGTTTTCTGCAATAGTACTTAGACTCCCTCTTGAATAAAAGAAAAAAAAAAACCTTTGAAAAATGGCTTCTTAGGTGACTATTTCAACTAGACTGGGTTTGGATTTCAGCCTTCATTCAATAGAATGAGCTCCTACATGGGAGAAACATGTAAATTTTTTTTTTTATTAATGTGGTTAGTACGAGGCCTGCAAATTTGGTCTGAGGAGGATTGATGTTCTGCTGGCTTGAGTCTGCAGCAGGGTGCTATGGATATAGCTTATTAAAGCAAGGCTGGGGTTTAGTCATCAGTATCTGTTTATTACAAGTGGCTGGATGGGGGAAAGTGTTAATTTAGTACTGTATCTGATCTTGATTGTTTATAGTTTTCTCTGTTAAGAATATAACCTGATAACCTACAGGTCTGGAAATGCAGTTCGCACTTATTCTTCTAAACCTATATACTGCGTATGGCCTTATATATTATTCCTAGTATGAAACGGCAACTTCCTAGAAGTATTATGTGACATTAAAACTAAACTAATCACTTGGTGTGTGTTAGTATTTAATTATAACTAAAACTTGTAAGTTGCCTATTTAAGGAAGAGGCATATGTATAGACCTACGTAAGAGACATGTCCTTTGGAGTGTTACGACCTTTAGTTAGGTATATAGGAAGGTTAGTATTGCAGATTGAAGAACACACAATTACAATTAAGTCTACTTCTTCAAGCTATACAATCCTATCGATTTATTGCATATATATATATATATATATATATATATATCAAAGTAACAAGAATCGGAATCGGATTGGAATCGGCAAGGCCGAATCGGATTGTGAATCGACAATGAATCGGCGATGAATCGGAAAATTTGAAAAAAAAAATTTAATTTAAAGATTTTAACAATTTAAAACTTATTTCATGCCCCCTTTATTGAATATAACTTAAACACACTATAACATTATCAAATAGAAGTTAAAACTTAACATACATAAACATGGAACATAAAATCCGTCACATACATAACTATGTTATCTAAAATGTAAATTGTAGGGTAGCTGAAGTAAATAGAAATCAAATGATCATAATGATTTATATCATAGAATGTATGTAAGATGATCCATAAGACATCAAATCATAAATGTATGTAAGAATCTAAGATGAAGATCCATGAAAGTTTGAAACATATGTCTATCAATGATTTAGTATCAATATTTGTAAACAAAATATAAAACCAAGGCTCCAGCTCAAGCCTCAGACTTATAGTCATCATCATCATCCTCAACATCATCCTGAAGCTGCGCTGCAGCCTCAGCCTCAGCCTCTAAGTATCCAGTCTGCCTAGTAGCAAGGCTTCCAATGTAGGTCCTTGAGGATTGTCGAGCCATATCTCCCGCATGTAAGATGGGCTCACGAACGTCGCTAGGCCCTGTGCCTGTGCGTACACATGTGCGTCTACCAATGCCTGAAGAACGTGCTCTAGCTGCCTCAGGCTCTATATCCACCTGGTCAACCCACGCACGGTCTTCCTCAGTGAAGACTGGATCCACAACCTCTGTGAGCCACTCTGATTCTGGATCAATCTCCTCCAGAATGATCGGAGAGGAGTCAGTGCCCAAAATCTGTCTGATCCTAAGACGGAGGTTGTAATGAACAAAGACAATATCATTCAACTTCTGCACTGCCAACTTGTTTCTCCTCTTCGAATGGATGTGCTCGAACATGGACCAACTGCGCTCACATCCAGAAGCATTGCTTGGCTGACTCAGAATACAAATGGCAATTTTTTGAAGTTTTGCGGTTGTGGCCCCAAACATTTGCCACCATCTATCTGCAATAAAGGAAAATAAAAACAATTAGTCTCATTTCCAAATTACAAGTTAACTCTAAAATTACATAATTAACTTTAAGTTTAGAATCTAGATTCATGAACATTGAATATATTATTTAATTTTTACTTGACTGTAGTGTTGTCTGAGCATTTATGACCATCCTGCCAGAGAAAAGTGGCCCCTCTTTATTGTTGAACTGGTCTAGCTCAACAATCGTAGTAGCACTATCTTCATCGCTACTTAACCTCTGAATCACTGTGTATAAGCCAGTGAGAACCTCCGCATCCGCCTTGAACTCAGGACGGAAACGAAATGCTGGATTCAGAAAGTAAGCTGCTGCATGGATGGGTCGATAGAGCTAATTTTGCCATCTCCTATCGATGATGTCCCATATAGGGCCATACCTCTCCTGCACTCCTGCATATTGGGCTCTGATGGCCTCCTTGGCCCTATCCATGCCCTCATAAATGTAGCCCATAGAGGGCTTCTCCCCATTAGCAGTTCGTAGCAAAGCTATAAGGGGCTTAGTGACCTACATATAAAGTAAAACAAAAAATTTGAGTCAAAACTTAAATATAAAATAATATAACTTAAAGTAAAAGTAAAATACTAAATGTTAAATTGCAATAAATTTACCTTCAGGATTTCTCTAGTGGGTTTTCAAAAACCATCCTCATCAAATATGCAATCCGCCACATCTATCCCTGCAGTGGTCGTAGCATAGGAAGAGGAAATCCAGTCTCGCCCAACAAACATGCTCCTCAATTCATCCCTTGATGTCAACAAGGACTGCAGGGTGATGAAATTCGAGGCAAACCTTGTGATACCTGGGCGAGCTAACTCCTTGCCTTCTGTGTACTTCCTCATTGTGCTAAGGACAAATGAATGATTATAAATGAATTTGCATATGTTTTTTGCCCTTTCCACACATGACTTAACAAACTCAAGTTTGCCAATTTCCTCCAGTATAAGGTCAATGCAGTGTGCCGCACAAGGGGACCAAAATATGGTGGGGTGCCTCTCCATCAAAAGTTTACCTACAACAATTTTAAGTCAATTAGAAATTCAAATTTCAAAATTCAAATAAATTTATTTTCAAAACTTGAAAAGTTAAAAGTTTACCTGTAGCAACATAACTTGCTGCATTATCTGTCACCACCTAGATCACATTTTGTTCTCCCACCTCTGTTAGGACTTCCTCAATAGCCTCACATAAGTATGTGGCATTTTTTGCATGTGCGGAAGCATCGATGGATTTGATGAACATGGTATATCCTACAAGTAACAAAACAATGAATTAGAATATTAAATGGATCATCAACAAATTAGCATTCAACAAATCAAAATTTACAATTATGTATGTAGCAAAGTAGAATGATCAATCACCTCCACAGAATACAAGAAAATCGAGGAGTGTTCTATTCCTCCTATCTATCCAACCATCAGTCATGATGGTGCAACCCTTTGCAATCCACTCCTTTCGGTTCTCCTCGAGCTCAGCCCTCATGTCCTCTACCATCTCATCCAAGAGGTATCCGCTCAACTCAGCCTCAGTTGGGGCTTTAAACCCCGGACCACAAATAGCAACCGCATCTATCATGTTCTGCCTATAAGGAGCCCTGTCACAAATAAAAATTTAGATATCAAAGACTCAAATTATAAAACAAGTAGATATAATTAAAGTTTTACTTTTACTTTTAATTTTAACTTTAAAGAAAACAAAGAAAAAAGAATAAATTACCTAGCTGCAATAAATGGAATGTTGCAAAAGTACCAAAATTTGCATATCTCTTTTCTGGCAACATCATGAATCTCCTTGTTCAAACCCATGCCCTCAAGCGTGGGTTGGGAACCAAGAGTAGTGCGGGGCACAAAGTAACTATCCATTCTGTTTTGGCGCACTCTAGGCTGCAATAGGTTGGTGTGGGACTCTGTCTCAGTATGTGACTGACTAGCACTAGCACTAGCACTAGCACGAGCAGAAGAACTAGGATAAAAATGAGGCCTAGAAGAACCCTCTCCAACCCAACCTACGGATGCGGAAGCTGATGCAAATGCAGATGTGGATGCAGCTGTGGATGCGGGAACATGGGAGCTGTTGTCGGTAAATGTATCATGTAGCCGACGGGTAGAGTAGAATCCGAACGGGTGCGTGATGCTTGAGTCACCCCTTCGGAAAGGTATATGTACACGTCCGAGATGGACTTTGGAATCATTCTTTGATCATTGTAGTCATTGTAATCTGCAAGTGCATACATGAATAAAGTACCTGTTCTGAATTGAATCGTGTTATACATGTGTTGAACTTCTTACCCTATGCGGTAAACATTTGGTGCCATTGCCAGATGAACCTGGAACGAACGAATGATATGAAGATTAATGCCAAATTTGCCAAACAAAGATCGGAATAAGGTGAAAGATAAGAATGAACAAAGTACAACAAAAGAAATTTTAATTTTAACACAGCAAACAAAACGCAGACAGAGACTTCAGCAAATTGTCGAGGAGCACCGAAGGAGTGAAGAGACACAGACGGAGGGAGTGCACTCACCTAGTAGGCTGAGGAGTGCCGAGGAATTGCTGGAAGAAACTCGACAATGCTTGAATTTGGTGGAGGAAACAAGGGAAGAATTCCTTAACCTATATATGCCGAGGGGAGAGTGTCTGAACGGAAGGGAAGCAACTCGCACGACTAGGAGTGCCGAGGGAGAACGAGCATGGAGGGATCTCTTCCTTCCCAATACATTGGACGAGCGAATACAGGCGGAGAATAGAACATCACTTGAAGACTTTTCACCAGACAACGCAGTTGTTGGAAACAAGACTGTTGTCCAGAACAGCGCAGAAGTTCAGAATAGCGCGGGAACACAGAACAACGCGAGAGTTCAGAACAGTGCAGGAACACAACAACACAGGAGTCCAGAACAGCGCGAGAGCACAGAACAGCGCAGGTACACAAGTACCTCAGAATCCAAGACAAGTAACGATGGCTAGCCCTAAAGAAAAGTTACCCAAGTTTCACGGTGATGGTTTAGCAGACCCTATCAGACATTGTAAAACGTGTGAAACCATATGGATGGCAAATGGTGTGATAGATGAGGATGATTGGGTAAGACAATTTCCAGCGACCCTAGGGGGTGTGGTGATAGACTGGTTTTCTGACACTAGTCCTCAGAAACTTAATACATGGGAGAATGTTTAAAAAGAATTTATAGCACAATTCATATTACTCTGAGATGATAATGAAATAGTGGCAGAAATCTACAACACCAAACAAGGAACAAATGAGATAGTTCGAATCTATGCCAGGCGACTGAAAGAATTGATCGGAAAGATGGAGAGTCAACCAGCGGATGGGTTGAAAAAACAGTGGTTCGTGGAGGGGCTACGGCCGGCTCTTAAAAAGAAAATGAAGATTGTACCACCGTCATCGTACATCGATGCATACACTCGTGCCATGGATTTAGAAAGCGAACAGAAGACGAGTAAGAAAAAGAAACATAAGTCCTCTGATTCAGATGATTCATCCTCGGAGAGTAGTAGTAGTGATGAGGAATCAAACAAGAAGGTGAATGCGCTACAGAAAGACATGTTGTGGATAATGAAAGAATTCAAAAATTTGAAAAAGAATCCAGATACAGTAAAAAGAGAACTGTGGTGTATAGATTGCAAGGAGGACGGCCATACAAAGGGTTCATGCCTGAAGAAGCAGTTCTCTGACATCTGCCAGGTGGCGAGGCATTCCCTGAAAGAGTGCCCGTTTAACTTGAGAACAAAAGGACACCAACAGGAGTTACTAACGCAAGAAGCGTCAAACAATAGCAGCAACGCGGGCAATGATACAACTTCAGGTGGATATTGAAACAATAATAGACGCGGAAGGGGTGGAAACAATAACAATAACAATGGAGGCCGGAGTAGAATACAATATGATGCGAGTGGACGACCGATGATATAGTGTCGGGCATGTAATTTTTGGGTTCACTTCGTGAGGGATTGTATTACGAAGGAGACGCCGTAGCTACTGTGCAGATGGTGTGGTCCAGGGGACCATGAAGATTCAAAATGTCCAAAGCAAAGCGTAAATTTATTAAGTATTGAAACAAGTAATGAGAACGTGTTGGCAATCACACGGGAGCAGGTGAGGAAGGCAAAATATCCAAATGCAGAAGAAGAGAAGGAGAGGTTACAAAAAGCCCGAACAGAGATAGAGAAGCAAATGAGAGTGGAGAAGTCACAAGTAAATGACATTGCTGAAACTTCGAAAAGAACTTGGCGGAACAAGACATGGTGAAACAGATAATGCAAACGGAAGTACCAATTAAATTAAATGATCTTCTCACCATGCCACAGTTATGTACGGCTATCATAAATATGACACTGTCCCCGAGAGTGACAAAGGAATCAAAGGATAGTAAGGAAACAGCCATGGCAGCAACAACAGATCCGTTGTTACTAGCACTGACGATAGGTAGACATCCAGCAATGGTGGAGATGGGCATTTTGGGCACGGTGCTAAAGGATACAATAGTAGATGGAGGATCAAGAGTGAATGTGATGTCAGAAGATATCTGGAAAAAACTTGGACAACCAACACTGTGGCCACCCATCTTTCAGTTACTTACAGCAGATCAACATGGGATAAAACCCTTGGGCACTCTAATGGTGCAGCCGGTAACAATTGAGACACAACCATTTTTACTGGATTTTGTAGTTATTCCATTAAAGAGAAGAGGGTACGACACCATCCTAGGACGGGGTGGGCTGGTGCAAGCTAAGGTAAAGCATGATTGGAAAAGGAACACCCTGTCAATGGAGAAGGGAGGTAGGAGATTTATAATCGATTTGCATACATAGATGGTAGGAGAAGAAGCCGCGTCGTCAGACTTAGAAGGCGGTGGCGAGAGTGATGAGGAAGGGAAAAAGAGGATGGAACCAGATGATGAAGGGGTGCTGAGAATAGGAGGGTCAACTGATGATGACCTAGACTCAGTAAACGGATTGCTACATTGGCAAATGGAAGATTATGAGGTCTTTCCGAGCTGCAATATTTTGAGTATCGAAGAAGGAAAAGAAGGCCATGAGTTTCTGAAGGAGTACAGTGAACTAAAGGAGGGAGAAGCGTAGGTGGATGAAACACCTGCCCATACATTTAGTAAAGATAAACCAATAAAGTATGAAGAGCCGACAGTGAAAACAATGAACTTGGATGATGAGGAAAATCCAAAGAACATTCTTGTAGGAGATTATTGGAACCCAATATTGAAGGCGGCAGCATTCAAAATATTCATGGAGTATAAAGATGTTTTTGCTTGGACATATAAGGACTTGAAAGGAGTACCACCAGAACTATGTCCATCGGATACCATTAATTGAAGGCGCGGTACCAGTATGGAAGAGACCGTACCGAATGAACAAAAACTATGCAGCGCGGGTCACGGAAGAGATTGATAGGATGTTGGAGGCCGGTATCATCTTTAAAGTGCAGACAAGTGAGTGGGTATCACCGATTGTGATATCCTTGAAAAAGGATACGACACAGATAAGAATATGCGTGGATTTTCGATGTCTGAATGCCGTAACAATTAACGACCCGTTTTCGATACCATTTACAGAAAGCACTCTGGAGGAAGTGGCGGGGCATGAAATTTACTCATTCATGGACGGATTCTCAGGGTATAATCAGATATCCATCGCTGAGGAGGATAAACTAAAAACGACATTCATTGTCAAGGATGGAGTATATGCATATAACAGGATGCCATTCGGATTATGTAATGCTCTGGCAACTTTCCAAAGGATTATCCTATATATATTTGATAAGATGTCTGTTGGAAATTTTAAGGCATTTTTAGATGATTGGTCAATTTTTAGCACAGAAGACAAGCACATAACGGCGTTAGGGGAGTGTATGGAGAGGTGCAAGCGAGCAAGATTAGCATTGAACCCGAAGAAGTGCAGGTTTATGGTGTTGCAAGGGAAGCTGCTTGGGCATATAGTTTGTAAAGAAGGATTGAAGACGGACCTAGACAAGGTCTGCGTGGTCTTAGAGATGCCACCCTCGACAGATGTGTCGGAAGTAAAGTCGTTTTTGGGGCACATCGGTTATTATCGAAGATTTATTAAAAACTATGCAAAATTTTCGTATCCACTGGACAAACTCACCTGCAAGGGTGAACCTTATAGATGGGAGGCTGAGCAGAACGAAGCCTTCGACAGATTCAAGGCAAGGTTGGCTATGGCTCCGATTTTGGCCTATCCGAATTGGGATAAAGAATTTCATGTCCATGTAGATGCTTCAAATTATGCCATCGGAGCAACACTGGCGTAGATTGGCAACCATGGGTTGGACCATCCAATGTACTTTGCAAGCAGATTGTTGTCGAAGGCGGAGAGAAATTATAGTACCATGGAGCGAGAAGCATTGGGGATGGTATATGTAGTACAAAAGTTTAGACACTACTTGTTGGCTACTCCATTTGTGTTCTACGTAGATCATCAGGCGTTACTCTACTTGGTCAATAAGCCGATTATTCAAGGAAGAATAAGCCGATGGTTGTTATTATTACAGGAGTTCACATTTAAGATCGTGGTACGGCCAGGGAAGAGTCATGTGAGTGCAGATCACCTATCAAGAATAAAATCGGGGGAGCCACTTGAAGGAGTTAATGATGATTTTTCAGATGCGCAACTTTTTCAAGTTACAGTACTACCAGCCTGGTACACACGCATTGGAGAATATCTATCGACGGGGCAGTTTCCAAGCGACATGTCACCAAACGAAAGATGAAAATTGGTGCTGAGAAGCCGGACATTTCAGTTAATTAATGGTCTACTGTATAAAATGGGACTAGATCAGATTCTAAGACAGTGTGTCCTCAAGGAGGAAATTCCTAAAGTACTGACGGAAGCACATGAAGGCCCAACGGGAGGACACATGGGGCTGGATACTATTGCGCGGAAGTACTTTTGGCAGGACTATGGTGGCCGACTATATACAACGATGCCAGGGAATGGGTCGTTGAGTGTGATACATGCCAACGGGCTGGAAAACCATTGAAGAGAGATTCTATGCCTTTGAATCCCTCGCATGCACAGGAACTGTTTGAGAGGTGGGGATTGGATTTTATCGGACCATTGAAGGTGAGCAAAACAAGGTGCCGATACATTGTGGTAGAAACGGAGTACTTAACTAAATGGGTGGAGGCACGCGCGTTACCAGACAATTCTGCAGTCAGCACAACAAAATTCTTCTATGAACAAATTATTACAAGGCACGGGATCCACTCCAGTTGACGAGTGATCATGGGGGACATTTTGTTAACCATGTGATTAGAGTACTTACTACTGATTTCAAAATTTACCATTCATTGTCAAGCCCGTACTACCCAAGAGCTAACGGACAGGCAGAAGCAACGCACAAGATTTTGGTAGGAGTGATTTATAAATCCTGTGCAGTTGAGGTAGAAGACTAGGAAGAGAAGTTACCATCTGCTTTATGGGCGTACCGCACTTCGTATAAAGTAACTACAAGACATACCCCGTTTCAACTAATGTACGGACAGGAGGCAGTGGTGCCGACAGAATTCATGGTGCCAAGTTCAAGGATAGCGATCGAGAATAAACTAGGTGATATGGAGAGCTTACGAGAGAGGTTGTATAACCTGAACAAACTCGATGAACGGCGGTTGCAAGCGCAGTGGGCCATCGAAGTCACACAAACAAGGAAGAAGGCGTGGCATGACAAGCACCTAAAATTGAACAACTTTCAACCCGGTCAGTTAGTACTTTATAATGGACGAAATGAAATAAGGCCTGGAAAATTCAAAGTTAAATGGGTTGGACCGTATAAGATACGAGAAGTTGGATATAACGAAGCAATTAAATTATGGACACTGGACGGAAAAGAAATTCCAGATGCCGTAAACGGATCAAAGTTGAAAATATACAGGAAAAAGAAGGATCCCCCACAGACAAATAAGTGAACGAAGAAAATGTCTGTAAATAGTGTATATATGTATAATATTAAAATCGAATATAGTTTTAAATGTGAAGTAATAAAATGTAGTTGTAAAAGCATGAGTTGATAAAATGAAGTATAAATTAAATGTATAAAGAGGTGAATTTTAATATAATGGGGATGGAAGCCTACAGGAGGGCCTTAGCCGAGATTATATGGACAAGCATGAAGAAAAGAAAAAGGCCGTATGGCCTAGAAAACAAAAAGTGAAGCAGTTTACATGACCGTACGGCTTCTCTAGATAGCCGTACGGCCCAGAGGACTTTTATTAGAAAAAGAGATATAAGTAAATATGATGAAAAAGGGAGCAAAATAGAAAAATATTAATAAAGAGACAAAACAATAATAAAAGGAGTTAGTAAAATTGGCAACAGGAGTCTTTGAGGACCAGGATTTAAGACCGTACGGACTCAAGCTGGGTGAAGGGATAGCAAAAATAAACAAAATAAATAATTATTAAAAAGGCGATACAACAATATCCAAAGTTAGGAAGACCGTACAGTCAGATCAGCATAGAAGAGTGAAATAGAAGACCATACGGCCCCTAGGAGATACAAGGAAGCTAAATAGAAGACTGTACGGCCCCTAGGAGACACAAGAAAGTTAAATGGAAGTCTGTACGGCTTGAGAGGAGACACAAGAAAGTTAAATGGAAGCGGTACGACTTGAGAGGAGACAAGAAAGTTGAATGAAATACCGTACAGCCTGAGCCAAGACTATGTACTGACTTGGAAGGAATTGAATAGAAGTTTGCATGACCGTATGGAAACCTGTATGAACGTATGTGGATAAAAGGAGCATGTCACAGTGGAAACCATACAAGAATATTGTGACCGTACGGTGTGCCGTACATAGGGCATAAGGAATACACATTTCATTGGAACTTGTTTGGAAGCCATACGAATGAAGGTATCAAAAGCATAGGGGAAGACAGCATACGGCATTAAGGAGGAGATTGCAGATCATAACTTAGATTATGTCTAGGTCCTGGACTCTGTATGGTTCCAAGAAAATTTGCTGAAATTAGGAGGACGCCAAGGAGTAGAAGAGCAATTGGAAGCCATTCAAACAGGGAATATCTACACCGTACGGCCATACAGAAGCAAGATACCGTACGGCAGATAAAAGGAATATACAAGACCGTACGGTCTGGGCAGCACAAGGAGATGTCCGTACGGAGTATGTAAGATACTGCAAATTTGTAAACAGCCATACCATTAAAAGGAGTAAGCTATCCTTTTCCAAGAAGCCGTACAGTACGGAAGCCAAAAAAATTGTGGAAAGTAACTGCCGTAACGGTGTGACATTTATTCACAAAACAACAAAAAGGTGACAATCATGCAGTCAGCTGGGAAAAGGGCTTGGAAGAGGAAACTGGATGAAGACATGAACAAGAACGTGAAGACACTACCGTTTAGAATTCGTGTAGTAGGAGGGATGTATACAGGAACCACTAGTGCAGGCGCAAGTAAGAAAGCAAAGCAGACCAAGTGGCAGGGAGAATTTCCTACAGTACAGAGTATCACATTCAAGGGGTTAAATGGTGCAGAGTGTCGGAAATGGTGGCAGGAGACTCCGGACAACCACCAGGTGAAGGTTAGTATCCGGAAAGCACAGGTAGAATGGGTAGTGCAAATGCCAGTATTTTGCATCAGAGACTACGAGGGGTTTTTGCGCATAATAATTGAAACATATGACAGGTTCTCCAGAAGCAGTACATTTGAATATCTTGGTTGCAAGTTAACAGTAGCATTCAGACCGACAGATTTTACACGAGTATTTAGCATACCTAGTCATGCTCAGGGTGGGAGAAAAATAGAAAGCAAGCCGAAGAAGTTAAGCCGTGAAGTGAAGATGAAATTGATACAGCTTGTGTGCGGAGACCTGTCACAGGTAGAACAGGAGGCTCTCTCAGTCACGTCCAAAGGCAGAGGACTAAAGAAATCTAATATCCAGGAGGGGCATTGGCGTTGTTTGATGGACATAGTTAAAAGCCGTCTCACAGGTTCGAGCCGTGCTTCAGATATCTCATTTCCACACGTAGCCATGATGAACGGAATCCTGCACGACAGAGTTTATGATTGGGCAGCACTATTGGCAGAGCGGATGTCAGAGTTTATGACACTACAGCACAAAACGTTCTATATGCCACATTATGCTATTGGTCTGTTTTTGGATGCAATGACGCGGATGATCTCGAATGATGCACTGGAGGCAAAATTGGGACCCATTGCGCCTGGCAAACCACCTATAATGCAGTGGAAGCATTTGGATACTCTCGGCACCGAAACAATAGGACAGAAGCGACTAAGACTAGATAGTGGAAGAGAGGAGACATCTTCAGAAGAGAATGGGTTTGACGGGGAAGAAGAGGAGGATGAAGAGGTAGAAGTGATCACGGCTACGCCCTTGAGATTTCCACGGCCTGTGCTTTCAGATACGACACACTTGGTTCCTGTAAGTGCACATGGTATTCTAGGATTTGGACAATTGAGACAGCCGGTGGTGATGACGTCAGTTTCAGCTACGACGCAGCCCACTATAGAGACACGCACTGTAGAGACACAAGCCGTAACAAAGTCACATTTAGCACCGACGGAGATAGTAGCTCCGGAGGCACCAATGGAGCTGGCTCGTGAGACTCTACTAGATATAGGAGAGACTTTGGTACCGAATATGGAGGTGGCGATAGACACAGAGACAGGGGTGTTGGAGGCACTTGTAGGCAAGGAGTTGGGGCCACCAGGTGCCCGATTGGATGTAGTAGAATCTGATGCGGAGGTCGTAGTAGACACGGCACTGATGGCATCACCAAAGCAGGACAGCGAAAGAGAAGACAGAACCCAGAGGGTGAGTGCTTTTCTAAGTACGAAGTTCCACCGAACTCCGGCACCTCGAGTGACATACTTGCCGACACCCACGTGGGGAGCAGTCTCAAAGAAGGTCGTGCAGACACAAAGTGAAGGAGTGCCGCATAGCGCTGTTGAGCATATGGAAGATGCAGTGGAGAAGGCTATGGGTATACAGTAGGAACACCCACTAGCGCAGGAGACAGTGATGGCAGAGGTAGTTTTTTTTGATGATGTCGCAGCTCTAGCATCTCGGGCTCGCGAGGTTCTGGCTTTAGCAAAGACGCAGGCATTGGAGTCAGTAGGGAAGGAGCTGGAGAGAGTCATATCCTTCATACAGACGGGATGTCCAGCTGCCTTTATGGTTTGTTTTGAGGAGAGGGGATGGCCCGATGTGGAGACCACAGAGATGCGACAGGATTGGTCTATGACGAGAGAACCTGAGAAGGAGGGCCGGATTGAGGTACTGATTCAGGAGATCGTGAGGTTACACAGGGAGATATATTACACCCTTCGGAGGAGTTAGGTGGACCAGTTAGCAGCTGAGAGAGCTCGGGAGGAGTCAGCTGCCAGGTTTGCTTCGGAGAAGGCAGCCTGGGAGTTAGAGAGGGTGGCCTGGCAATCCGAGAGGACAGCCCTATTAGTAGCAAAAGAACAGTTAGCAACAACAAATGAACAATTGAGGGCAGAAAAAGAAAAGATGGCAGCAGAGAAGGAGAAGGAATTGGGAGAGGTCGGAGAGATGATGTAGTCAGCTTTAGAGCTCCAGTTGGAAGTAGAAGTAGAGCTGAAAATCAGGAAAGAACAGGTCTACAAGCTGAGGGCAGAGGTGAACGAGTTGCGAACGCGGATGGCCACTACGACAGGGATGCATCCCTCTGTCTAGTACTTATACATTGATGTAATTTGTTAATGAATTTTGTTGTATTGTCGTCCGAAGACGACCTTTCTTTTGTGGGGGGATGATGTTGTCAATAAATGTATCATGTAGCCGACAGGTAGAGTAGTATCCGAACGGGCGCATGACACTTGAGTCACCCCTTCATAAAGGTATATGTACACGTCCGAGATGGACTTTGGAATCATTCTTTGATCATTGTAGTCATAGTAATCTGCAAGTGCATACATGAATAAAGTACCTATTCTGAATTGAATCGTGTTATACATGTGTTGAACTTCTTACCCTATGCGGTAAACAGGAGCCAATACCCCTTAACCCTTCAAGTTGCATTTTCCTATTGGCTTTGTCTTTTTCAATTTTTTCTAATGCCATTAAGCAAGTGTGTTTTGCCTCAGGAGTTTGGTGAGTGCAAATTGTAACATCATGTCCAGGTATAGCAGCAATGTGGTATTTCAATCTATAAATACCCCTAGAAGTTATTTTTTCTTTACAAAAAATACATTTTGTTTGATATTTGGTTCTTCCAGGAAACTCTTCGTTATATTTTCAAAATTCATCTTTTCTACCCATTGCGAAATTGAAAAAATTGAAAGCAAAGGCTGCTGCAATAAATTTTTTAATGTAAATTATTAAAGTTTGAAGCTAATAAAAGCTACAAAACAACAAATCCTAGTTTGCAACTTAGTAAAAATAAAGAATATTCAAGAACTAAACTAAAAATCTTGAAAACTATAAAAATTTAACAAAAAATTGCATAATACACTAAAAATTTAACAAAAAATGCATAATACACTAACATGCAAAAAAAAATGAGCACTTACCTATTGCAAATGAGTTGAGGAGTGTTGAGATTGGCTTCTTAATGCTCCCAATCAAATTGATGGCCTCCCCAAATGGATTGTTGATCTCATTTATGCTCTTCCTTCTTGCCGGTTAGAAACCTATGGCTTTTCTTTTCTCTTCTTCTCTTTCACTTTTCCTCTCTTCTACTCATGTTAAACAAATAGAAGGTCCTTTAGGGTTATAACAAAGAGAATAGGTCAAAAAGAAAGTTAAAAAAACAAGTGATTTTTTTAAATTTTACAAGTCCATACTTTACTGGCCGTGGGTGATTTCTTGGCGATTTTATCAGGCGATTTGGGCGATTTTTTGGATGAATCACCGATTTGGGCGATTCAGGCGATTCACCTGATGAAATCGGTGATGGCGATTTTCGACTCCAAAAAAATCGCCATCCATGAATTTGATCGCTGAATCGCCAATTCACGCAATTTTTGGGTGATTCTCGTTACTCTAATATATATATATATATAGATCAGAAGTAAAGGCCACAACTTCTTCTATATTCAGATAACAAGAAGATTAGTCTCAGGCTTCAGCAATCAAGAACAGACATAAAATCTTCATAAGGGCATATACCTTAGGACAAGAGTCTGTTGTAGATTTTACTGAACATTTCCAATCAGAATTTGCAAAAACTTTACATGGTATCAGAGCTCTGGTAGTTGAACCTAGGCTCTGCAAAATTTAGTAATCGGACTTTGTATATATCTAGCAACAATCTTCTATCTTCAATGACATACACAATCAGACCCGAGGACAAGTATGATGTGAAGGAACATTTTGATGTCTGAAAATTCAGAATCGTGATGATTCTTGAAGAGAATGATGTAAAAAAATTTGTTGATGGAGCATCCAAACAACCTCCAGTTGAACCTCACAAATCTATCTGGAGCAGAGGAAATCGAAAAGCTATTCAAATCATCTTAGATGAAGTAAAAAATGATATTGTACCTATGCTTACAAAACATCAAACTGCCTTTGATATGATGAATGCATTGCGAAATGCATATGAAGTAAACAATGCAACTAGGGTTCTCGCACTAAAGAGGCAATTGAATCATATTTAGATAAAGAAAGGAGAATCGATAAATTCTTACTTCCTAAGAGTTGCCGGCATTAGAGATGAACTATCAAGCATAGGAACCCACCATTAGTGACACAAAATTAATGCTTATGGCTATAGATGGATTGCTAGATTCATGGGAGACATTTGCACAAGGAATAAGTGCCAGAGATAATCTTCTGGACTTTAACAGACTCAAGAACGATTGTCTTCAAGAGGAATTCAGAAAACTAAAGAAAGGAGGGAAACCAAAAGCAAAAGATGAAGAACTTCACGTTCTTAACACAAACTCCTATAAGGGCAAGAAGAAGCATTTCAAGAAGAAAAAGGGAAATCAAAAGAATGGAAAACCCAAGAAAGATATATCAAAAATAAAGTTTTTTAAATGTGAAAAATTCGGACGCTATAGATCTAATTGTCTTGATAATTCCAAACAACAAGCAAACTGTACAAATGTTATTAGAGAAGAAGATACTTATGATTCTGAGAACCGTGTTTTGTATTCCTCTCTATCAAATGAAATTTCAAATAAAGCATGGGTAATTGATAGTGGATCTTCTAGACATATAACGGGATACAAAAAAACTCTACACTCTTTATCGGAGAAGGTTAACAGTGAAGTTACCATTGGTGATAACTCAGCACACTTCTTTGAAGGAATTGGAAATTATAGTTTGAAACTAAAATCAAGAAATACTCTTCTTCTTAAAGGTGTACTCTATGTACCAGGAATTAAAAGAAACCTAATCTCAATTACAGCACTTGAAGATGATGGGCACAATGTTGCATTTGTGGATGGCAAAGTATTAACTTGGGCTAAGAACTCCTCCATCAAGAAAGCAAAGTTAATTGGT
Source organism: Cupressus sempervirens (assembly GCA_028749045.1). Lineage (NCBI taxonomy): Eukaryota > Viridiplantae > Streptophyta > Pinopsida > Cupressales > Cupressaceae > Cupressus > Cupressus sempervirens. The sequence goes on from CM053793.1 coordinate 835,753,027, forward strand.
CAAAGAAAAGGATATTTGTATGAATTGAATATAAAATCTAGTCGATCTATTCAAGCCCTAGTTCATGAAGCTGCAGATATAAATGAAATATGGCACAGAAGATTAGGGCATCTAAATTTCAAAACTTTATCAACTATGGAGAAGATGGTTATTGGATTACTTAAACTAAATAAAGACCACCCAAGTATTTGCAAAGGGTGTGCTCTGGGTAAGAACACTAGAAGTCCTTTTTATTATAGTACTAGGAAAACAAATAATGTACTAGAATTAATTCATTCATATTTATGTGGGCCTATGTCTATTCCTTCTTTTGGAGGATTCTGGTATTATATCTTGTTCATAGATAACTTCTCTAGGAAAACATGGATTAATTTTTTTTAAATGCAAGGAATCAGAAGAAATCCTACAAAGATTTAAATAAATCAAAACATTAATTGAAATTTTTTTAGGGCATAAAATTAGAACCCTTAGAACTGATAACAGAGGAGAATATACCCCAGACTTGTTTAAAATATTTTCTAAAGAATCAGGGATTAAGAGAGAGTACACTGTTCCATATAATCTTGAACAAAACGGGGTAGCAAAAAGAAAGAATAGGACAATTATAGAAGCTTCTAGAACTATGATTTTTGACCAAAATCTAGAATATTATCTTTGGGCAGAAGCCTCTTGTAGTGCTATATATATTCAAAACAGAAGCCCTCACTCCTATCTTAAAGATAAAACCCCTGAAGAAGTATTTACTAAAGTAAAACCCAATATAAGTCATCTTAGAATTTTTGGGTGTCTTGTATATATCCATGTTCCAAAAGAAAAGAGAACCAAGTTAGAACCCTCTGAGAGGAAAGGTATTTTTGTAGGGTATAGTGAAATATCTTAAGGCATATAGGATTTTCATAGTTGGATAGAAAAGTATTCAACTTAGTAGGGATGTAATCTTTGAAGAAGATCTTGCATTCAAAAGAGCCATAAGTTCTGATGAGCCTTCTCCTTTATCTAATTATGAAAAAAATAGTGAATCTAGGTCCCAGAGGGAGAACTTAGAAGAAATCGAAGATGAAATTCAAAATATGAACCTTGAAGAAAATTCAAAGAAAAGACAACTTTGGGCCATTAAAACAGTTGAAGCAGCTCAAGACTTTGCTGCACCTTCCAGAACAGTCAGAGAAAGCAAAAGACCTAAAAGATTCTGTAGTTATACAACAAACATGAGTGATTTATCCAAAACAAAACCAACCAATCCTTTTGATGCTATTAAACATACAGCTTGGAAAGAAGCTATGACAGAAGAATACCAATCTATTATGAAAAATGATGTTTGGGAAATTGTTCCAAGACCTAAAGGAAAATCTATTGTTTCTTCCAAGTGGATATTTAAAATAAAATATGTTGCTAACGGTAGTATTGAGAAGTATAAAGCCAGATTTGTAGCTAGAGGATTTTCTAAGAAAGAAGGGATTGATTATGAAGAAACCTTTGCTCCTATTGCTAGATATACCTCCGTAAGAGCATTCTTAGCAATTGCCGCATCAAAGGGATGGAAGGTGCATCAAATGGATGTAAAAACAACATTCCTAAATGGAAAGATTTCAGAAGAAGTATATCTCGAGCAACTTGAAGGATTTGAAACTTATGATCCTAATGCTTTTGTTTGCAGGCTCAAGAAAGCTCTCTATGGGCCTAAACAGGCTTCTAGGGTCTGGTATGAAAGAATTGATAAGTATCTCACCAGCTTAGGATTCTCCAAGAATGAAGTTGATCCAAATTTATATTATAAAAGAGATAAAGATGATATGATAATTCTGATACTATATGTTGATGATTTACTAATAACAGGTGATGATCATCTCATAGATCAATGCAAGAAAGATCTAACTAAAGAATTCAAAATGAAAGATTTGGGACTCCTTTATTACTTCCTAGGATTGGAAGTATGGTAGAATTCTGACAGTATCGTACTTAATCAAGGAAAGTATACATCAAACATTTTGAAGAGATTTGGAATGTGGAATGGCAAACCTATGTCTTTTCCAATGGAGACTAATCTACATAAACTTAAGGAAGTAGCAGTAGAATCACCTTCCATAGATTCTACTCTCTGCAGACAGATGATTGGGTCCCTTATGTACTTAGTAAATACAAAACCGGATATTTGCTATGCAGTTAATGCTTTAAGTCAATTTATGTGTGAATCAAAGAAGATTCACCTAGTTGCAGTTAAACACATTATGAGATACTTACAAGACACTCTTAATTTTGGACTCAAATATGAGAAAGTTGCTTTAGACTTACATGGATTCACCGACTCAGATTGGGGTGGAAGTGTTAAAGATAGAAAAAGTACTTCAGGATGTTTTAGTTTAGGATCAGCTATGATATTTTGGATATGCAGAAAGCAGTCTTCAGTAGCTCAGAGCTCCATAGAAGTTGAATACATTGCAGCAACAATGGCCTCTCGAGAAGCAGTTTGGCTAAGGAAGTTATTTGTAGGATTATTTGGACAAGCTATGAATCCTACGATTATTCATTGTGACAATCAAAGTTCCATCAAGCTTTTAGTGAATCCAGTGTTTCACGATAGGTCCAAACATATTGAAATTCCTTACCATTATGTAAGAGATATGGTAGACAGGAATTCTGTAAAATTAGAAGACATTTGCACTGCAAATCAGACAACGGATATTCTCACCAAACCTCTATCTAGAGTAAAGATAGACCACTTCAGGAGAATACTTGGTATGGTTGAATTGTAATTCATTTGTATTTTTCAAATTATTAGTAAAATAAATCTTTTTGTCAGGCTATTGACTGTATGGGCTCCACCATTTGTATTCATTATTTTAGAGGCGACAATCTCTGAAATGATGAACACATGTATAAAAAACATTATGAGAGGTGATGATCCCTTAGATAATGTGCTAAATAGTAGAGTTCTACTGTAAGATCTATATGAGTTCAAGATCATATTGTGATGTAGACATTACTATGTTTAAGAGTCACAATTTGGATAAAGGGAGAATTTTAATATTCTCCAGGTTTATCCTGTTTTCTGGTAGATTATAAACTCAGTATCTTGTTGTGATATAGAAATACCAGTTTCTATGAGTCACAACTTGGAAATTTATCCTATATATAATCACTAGCAACAGTGATTTGTCATATCATAGGTTTAGTAATATGACTTTGTATCATGTGTTATGATACCTAATACTAAGAAGATACAGATAGATATAGAGTATTAATTCTTGCTTATTCATCTGTATTGATGTTGCTAGATAGGATATCTCTCCATATGATTATCAGGTTAAGAGGGAGTGTTAAGAATATAACCTGATAACCTACAAGTCTGGAAATGCAGTTCGCACTTATTCTTCTAAACCTATATATATACTATGTATGGCCTTATATATTATTCCGAGTATGAAACGGTGACTTTGTAGAAGTATTATGTGACAGTAAAACTAAACTAATCACTATGTGTTAGTTAGTATTTAATTATAACTAAAACTTGTAAGTTGCCGATTTAAGGAAGAGGCATATGTATAGACCTAGGTAAGAGACATGTCCTTTGGAGTGTTATGACCTTTAGTCAGGTATATAGGAAGGTTAGTATTGCAGATTGAAGAACACACAATTACAATTAAGTCTGCTTCTTCAAGCAATACAATCCTATCGATTTATTGCATATATATATATATATATATATATATATATATATTTAGATCATAAGTAAAGGCCACAACTTCTTCTATATTCAGATTAACAGGAAGATCATTCTCAGCAATCGAGAACAGACATAAAATCTTCATAAAGGCATATACCTTAGGACAAGAGTCTGTTGCAGATTTTACTGAACATTTCCAATCAGAATTTGCAGAAACTTTACATTCTCGAGATTCAATTTCCAATATGGTTATATCAAAGTTATATGTTATTATCTATCATTATTTGGTTTCAATAAGATAGTCAATTTAAAAGTTTCAGTTTTTGCCAGCCATTGATTGACTTTTTATGGGAAGGAGGCTCAATACAACCCTTAGTTTACCTAAATAAGTGTGTTACATTTTTTTAAAAATAGCATAAAGAACATGTAAGTTTTCATGATTTTGCATAAAGTTGGGATTAGCCAAATTCTAGGCTAGTTATTTTTTCTCCTAAATGAAGATCTCTCAAAATGCATCAAACTTATTAATATTACAGATAAAGATTGTGTTTTGTATCATGTTTCAGGTATTATGCTCCTGCACTTGGCTTTTTGATGTTTGCTGTTGGTATTAATTCAAGTGCAAAAGACTTCATCCTTGCCATCAAGCAACCAAGAGTTATTGCCTCTGGCTGCGTTGGACAATTCATCATAAAGCCCTTACTTGGTGTTTCTGTTGGAAATATTGCAGTGAACATTTTCCATCTTCCGGAAGCCATTGGTATAGAGTTTTTGATGGACAATATTTGAATCTTGTGCTTTTAAAAACTTTTAGGAGTTAATAATCAGACATGGATTTGTATCTACAGGTGCAGGAATAATTCTGATATCATGTGTCAGTGGGGCTCAACTTTCAAATTATGCAACATTTCTGACTGCGCCTACCATGGCTCCTTTGAGCATAGTCATGACAGCTTTGTCAACTGCTTCAGCCGTTATTGCTACACCAATGCTTACACTTCTGTTGCTAGGCAAGCAACTTCCTGTTGATGTAAAAGGAATGATGGGCAGTATTATGCAAATTGTAGTTGCCCCTATTGCAGCAGGGTTGCTTCTGAACAAGTATGCATATATCTCATTAGACCCCAACAAATGAAAACAAATCAATCATTCTGCTGATTATAACTTTTGAGTTGAATTTTACTATCTTAATATTCATTGTAGAAATTGTTTTTTTTGGATTAAGATGTTAGTGATGCTTTAGTGTCTCCATAAAAGGTCTATTCAAACCTAAATTATATATATATATATATATATACATACAGAGAGAGAAGGGGGTTTGCAGAGTTGTAATGTCCCCTTTCGCAATAACCTTGTACATTGCCTGCCATTCACAAATTCAAAATGAAACAGGAGAAAAATGCAATTAGAGATGCAATTCTCACTCGAATAGATGAGATAAGCTGTATAAATATTTGAAGTTTGATTTCTCATATTAGGTTGATCTCTTAGATCAATCTCCTTTATCAAATGGAATTCTTCTATTCTGTCTGCTATTCAAAATCTGAATAATACTCTTTTATCGTTGCTCCTTTTTTTGCTTAGAATGAAATCTCCTTTATACTTTATTGGTGAAAGGATCACACTTTTCACTAGAATCGAGTAACTACTTTTCATTGTTGCCTTTGAGAAATATATTTTCCCCAAATTGCTTTCTTGGATGTCCTCCTCAAATGAAACATTCTCCCCCATATATATATTCCAGTGTGGAGGAGAGTCACACCTCTTCATCATGGCTGCACTTTTGATAGCAGCCCTGCAGTCAGAACAGAGAACAGAGGATTTCACAGAAAACAGAGTTTTAAATTAGACAAAGAAATGACTGGTAAAATAAACTCTGGTTAACAAAGTTCTCATTGATCTTCAATAGCACGGTAGTACAACAAACAAATAGATAAGCTACACAGAGATCCTACAGAATGCAAATGGATTGTTATTTCAGAGATTCAAAATGTGACAGGGATAAGTCAAAATGGGGCACAAGACTATATTTCATTATTCCAAATATGAAAACAATTGCAATGACAAAAGGGTCGTTCAAGGACCAATTCAATTCCACCTGACTCTTTTCCACTACTTAATGTTAATGTCAATCTTTCCTGCCAAATCAGCAAAACTCTACCAGTCTTTCCAAACAATCACTTTGCCTCACCCTTATTTATACATGCTCTTCTTTCAATGAAGAACAGCCTCCCTCACAAGCCTACCCCCTCACTAACGGTCTTCAATCATTATGAAGGGATTAGCTTCCCACAACTGGCGACCGCCCATTGTTCAGTTCTTATACCCATTAACTTCTTTCCGAAACAGATTGCTAACCAGTGATAGGAAGATAGAAATTCATGGCGAAAGGAAATTGGGAATTCGAATCTGTACACTAACAAAACGTAAATAGGCATGAAAGAACATCAAAGTTTCAAACAATAAAACCAAAAAAAATAAAAATAAAACCAAAATTCTGGGAGCATGATGCTCCTCTGCATTAGATCCCCAGGTATTAAAAGATTCACCAGGTCTTGCTGACAAGTTCGACCACTGAATGGCCCGATTGGATACTATTTGGTTCAGTAACCAATGAAGCATCCTCCAATGGTTGATTTAGCAACTTAACTAGATACTGGAAGTGTTCTTGTCCCTGGGTATTCTTCAATAGCTGTTGATCTAGAATGCATTCTATCTCAAGCAGATGTGAGGTGGTTCCCTGCTGCTCTTTGGAGAATGATAACTCAGCCTCTGCTGCACCTCTTCTCCATCCCGTTTGTAAGGGTACAAGTCCGCCACATTGAAGATTGGAGAAATGCCCAAGTTTGAAGGTAGGGCTATTTTGTAAGCATTGACTAAGAATCTTGCAGGATCCTACTTCATTTTCAGTTTACTATATTCACCTTTTGGAAACCTCTCCTTCCTAAGGTGAAAATATCACCAATCTGAAACACAGATCTCTCTGCTGCTTATCAGCATGTTGCTTATAATGTTGATTGTTCTCTTCTGTGTTCATCTTCACTTGTTCATGAAGTTCACCGATAGTTGCAGAAAATTCTTCTCTATGTGTGTTTCTTTTCTCCAAACCTCCAAGATCTTTAATTTCAAATACCCCCTTGGATGCATACCGTACACAATGGAGAATGGGCCAAAACATGTTCTCTTATTTGGAGAACCATTATATGAAAATTCCGCTTGGGCTAAAGCCAAATCCCAATTTCCAGGTGTACTGCCAAGTTGCCAACAAGATATCTCAACATGTTTCCAAGACTTCTATTAGCAACCTCCATTTGGCCATCCGTTTTGGGATGGTAAGCTGAGCTGAAACTCAGATTTGTCCCTAATTTCTTCCTCAAAGTTCTTCCAAAATATTCCACAATTTTAGTATCCTGATCAGAGATAATACTAATTGGAGTACTGTACAATCTCACCACTTCTTCGAAAAACAAATTTGTAATGTTAATAGTGTCACTACCATTCATACATGGTATAAAATGAACTATTTTCGAAAATCTATCCACAACCACAAAGATTGAATAATTGTCTCTCTGAGTTGGAGGCTATCCCAAAAGAAAATCCATACTTACAGAGTCCCATGGTCTAGCTGGAACCGGTAGTGACTGATACAACTCAACATTCTGACTTCTTCCTTTGGCATGTTGACAAACTCTATATCTTTCCACATATCTGTTGACATCAGTTTGCATCTTTGGCCAATAGTAATAAGTGCTTAGCTGTAAATAAGTTTTATCCTGTCCAAAATGGCCAGCAAGGTTGCCACAATGCTTTTCTTTCAATAAATTATCTCTCATAGAACCTCTATGTATGTACAGTTTGTTTCCTTTGAATAACAAACCCTCTTGTAGCATATAATCCATCCATGGTCCTCTATCCCTGCTAATAGGATTGCTGCAAGATTCAAATGCTTCCTTGAAATCTGCATCATCTACATATAACTCTGTCAAACTCTCAAAGCCAATATTGTTAGTTTGAGTTTCTTGCAACGATAAACTCTTTCTACTTCACACATCAGCAACCTTATTCATTTGACCACTTTTGTGCTTCAATACAAATTTGAAACGTTGAAGATATTCTACCCATTTAGCATGCCTTTGATTTAATTTTTGTTGGCTGTTAATGAATTTTAAAGCATGATTGTCTGGATATGCTACAAACTCCTTGGACAGCAAGTAATGCCTTCGCTTTTTTGGTGATTGAACTAAGACATAAAATTCAAGATCATAAATAGAGTATTTCTTTTTAGCCTTGGTCATCTTACACTGGTTTACTTTCTTGACTAAGGACAATCCCTATAGCCAATCCACTTGCATTACACTCAACTTGGAAAACCTTATCAAAATAGGGGAAAGCAAGAATGGACTGATCATTCACCTTTTGCTTAAGAAATCTGAAAATTTCCTCAGCCTTATGTGTCCATTCAAACCGCCTTTTATTTCCCATAAAAGTTTCAAGAATAGGAGCAACAACATGACTGAAATTCTTTATAAATTTTCTGTTAAAACTAGCAAGGCCATTGAAACTTCTTATCTCCATTGCACTTCTTGGTGTTGGCCAATCAACAATGGCTTGAACCTTCTCTCTATCCATTTTCAATCCATCCTTGGACAACACAAAAGTAAATCAGTTCAGTCTACAAAACACACATCTCTAATGATTGATCTGCAACTTTTCCTCATGCAACCTCATAACCATCTGTGAATGCTTGAGATGTTCCACCTTTGACTTGCTGAACATCAAAATGTCATCGAGATATACTATCATAAATTTCATAGGAATGGTTTCAAAACCTCATTCATAAACCTCATAGCATTGGATGCACTAGAAAGTCCAAATCCATCATTAGTTTCAGACATTATTTTCCAGTCATCTCTGGGTCTGATTCTAATCTAATGTTAACCACTTTTCAGATCCATTTTAGAAAAATATAGAGCCACTTAATCTGCAATCCTAGGATTAGGAAATCAATATCTAATAGATATCTCATTAATAGTTCTAGAATCAGTACACACTCACCTCCTTTCTTAGGCGCTAAAGCAGTAGGAACAGCACGAGGACTAAGACTTTCCCTTATCAAACCTTTCTTAAGTAGTTCTTCCACTTGCTTCCTAATCTCCTCTTTCTCTTTTGGGGTCAGTCTATATGCATCCTTATTTGGAAGGCTAGTCCCTAAAACCTGATCCATACGGTGACTAATACTCCTCATAGAAGGCAACTCATTGGGCAAAGCATTTGCTACAATGTCCTTGTGCTGCTCCGAGATTTCGTTTATCTCTTTAGGCAATCATCTGGTTTTGTAGTGGTGAGTACAATTTCAGATTTAAACACCAAAGCAAAATCTCTGTCTTCATTCTTCATATCAACCACTTACCGCCATTGCCTTAATGTTTCTACTGCTACTGCTTCCCTCTTCTTGTTCTTGCATAAGCTTTAAGGTATGCTTAACTGTCTCCTTCTCAAAGGTACACAAATTGTCTCTTCCATCATGCATGGCCTTCTTATCAAACTGCTAAGGTCTACCAAGCAATACATGCCATACATCCATAGGTGTTACATCACATAACACACTATCTATATAGCTACCAATATGAAATTCAACAAAAGCTTGTTCATCAACCAATATTTAGTGCCCTTTTTGTAACTAAGAAACTATATATGGTGTAGGGTGTTTAGTTTTCTTGAGGCCTAACCTGTCTACCATCTTTGTGGCTACAAGATTATCCATACCACAATAATCAATCTGCAACACTTACTTCTATAACAATACTTTCTTGAATAGCAACGAATCTCCTGATTCTGGTTCATCTTTATGGTGAGCATGTAATGTCCCCAAATTCTGATAAAATAAATAAATACAATTAATTATTCTAAAGTTGTTCAAATTTCCAAATAAATTAAAAATTAACTGGATGACTTTATTTTAATTAATTTAATTAAAAAGTGACTAAGACAAAATTATAGAATAAAGTCACTTCATTTAATTAAGCTCGCCAGCTTATTCACGAAGCTGCACCATGCATGGAGACTCGAGAAAATTCACCAAATTGTTATAAAAGGAGGGTTTTGGAATGCATTTGTCATATTCAAATTATTATTGGAATTGATTGCTAAATCTCCGATGATGCAAACCTTCAGCAGATTATTAGAAGGGTTGGACAAAACCCTAGTTCTTTTAAGGAATGAATTCACAAAGGAGTTCAAACAGGTGCTAATTTGTGAAGTTCTCTGGAAGAAAAATTCAGAGAAAGAAAAGGTATTTCATATTAAAGGCACATAGCTTTGGCGTGTTCTATTTGGGTGTATTATTATTTGTGAAATAACCGAAGGGAGGAAATAAGGTTTATATCTTTCATGAAATTACTTTGTTAACCAACTTGGCTTGATGTATATTTGTTGGTAGTAAGAATTATTCTATATAGAGTTGATATATTTAATGTGAGCCCTTGAATATTATTCATTATTTATAAAGACAAGGGATTGAAGTATTTAGTCAAGCTGAAGATTATGAAACATTTGTCTAGGGCTTGACATTACAAAGTAATTGGTAAAATACTAGCTTGTTATTAATAGTGATCAATAGATCAATATATACAAATGTATAAATGACGTTTCCTTAGGAAACAATTGTAAAGAATAGAAACTTTCTATTCTAGCTAACAGCTAACTAACAACTAACTAAATACTAGAAACATTCTAATATTTACAATAGATTACAAATAGATAACCATTAATAATAATAGATAATAATAGAAACTATCTATTATCGTAATCAGTGTTACTAGCCTCAAACTCTGTTCGGACTCGATCAAACCCAAATTGGACTTGGACTCAGTCTCAGCGGCCGGACTCGGCAAGGACTTGACAAGTAAAAAAAAAAACCATGAAATTCAAAGATTTTTAAGGATTTAAGTTTTCTTCATGTATGATTTGGCCAATTAACATCCAATACACAATAATTGAGATAAATAGAAGCTACTTTGCACACATATACAACTTTTCATAGATCATGTAAGTATAAATGCGAATTTTTGAAAGAAATTACTTAAAGTTAAACTGAATAACATAATAGAAATCCAAAATATAGTGTAATTGTCAAATGTCTGCAATATCCATGGAATCAAAAGTTCAAAACATATATCAAAAGAAAGGCTCATAGTAGCCTGTGTGTTCCTACGAGTACACTTAAGATAGGTCATGAAATACTCTAGAGCCATCCTCTCTTCGTGTGTCTAAGGTTGAACCTTAGTGACATGCTCATCATGATCATCCTCCTCATCCTCATACTGTAAGAACCCTGATTGATCTCTACTATTGAAATTGTTTATCTCAATTTTTGTTTTTTCAAGTTTATAGTATTTTTGGAATTCTCAAGGGGTTTTAGAAACAAATACCATATAATTATGAAATTCTGAAACAAATAAAACAACAGCTGCAACTTGTATTGATTTCACTATAAAATGACAAGTACAATAAATACTTATTTTTTCGATGAAAATGATAGTGAAAAGCAAGTGTTACAACCAAATAAAAACCCGATTTTGTTTCGTAGACATAGGCTATAAACTGATATGCACTGGCAAAGAATGCAGTTTGCTGTAGCTGACATTCATTGAAGAAGCTGCAAAATACTACCAAAGCTACCCATCTTAATCCTTCGGAAGAGATCCTTTCTCCAATCACCCATTCTTTCTCCAATCACCCAACCCTTTGGTGAGAGAACTACGTCTCAATTAGGTAATTGTCATAGAAAGAGCTTCTCCCTTAGGCCTCTTTGGGATCTCTGGTAACACTACTTGGTAGAGATCCCGCCTCTACCAAGTCTCTTGTCTCTGACATATGTATATGTTTGACCACTACAATATATATTGCCTCTAATGGATCCTCTATACATCCCTCTTTGGATTCCATTTTGGAAATCCGACATTCGACTTAGAATGCCCTCTGGGTCTTGAGTTCTCCTTTAGAGAAACTCGGCATTCTAAATGAATGCCCTCTAGTCTTTGATTTCTCTTTAAGAGAGCTTGATCTTATAATAATCATTCTCTCTTTGAACTAAAAATTCTTATTCATTTATACCTCTAGTTATCTTAATTTCATACTTAATGGAAACTTCTCATTATTTTAACTCTCAATTGTCCATCTCTAATAGCAATCCTACTTCCCTAGTCTCAATATATACGTTATGATATCTCCATACTTCATTATTTATTGTAATCTTAGCTGTTCTAGTCTTCAATATCTTCCTCTTGGATCACTGCTTGTTCCAGTGTGTGGATGAATTGTTCTAATAATCCCCCATCTCACTTGGCCGGTGATCCTTCAATAATTGTTTGATCAACCCCCAAATTTATCCACTAATTCTTTGTTATTTATTGACGTGTTGCCTATCTAGTGGGTATCGGGTTCTATGGCCCTCTATGTTTATGTTGTTTGAAGATGATCAAAATGTCGTTTTATCTCAATCTTCCAAAGTGAACACGATGTGGGCATTTTGACTTGACTGATTATTGTCTTCTTATATTGCTAATGCTCAACTTCCTTCCCATGCGAGTAGTTCCTCGTAACCTTAAGAGTGGTGTTTTGCGTTTGGCCCGGCTGGTGACTTTGTCGTTTTTGTATGTGTCCCTCCAACGTTGGTCTATTCTATACTTGGTAATGTTTCAAGTGCTCTCACAGCTTCAGACACTGTGCAAATATTCTCCTGCACAACTTCTGCCTCCATCTATAATATGGACATCGTGCAACTCCTGCCTTGCCACACTGTCCCGTGCTTTGGGTGTTTGTTATCTATGTGGAGGGTTTGCTTGTCTATGCCATCGATGTCTTACTATATGCCTAGGCTTTATTCGATTTGTGTTTGTCCATCGATGGGACACTTCTTCTAATGTCATTCCCTCACACGGAGGATATAATGTTTTGATACTTGTCCTTTTAACTAGTAATCATTTTCCGCCTCTAAATAATATCTGACGGAGATACGAGATATCTTCTAAATTCTTGTTTCTCTACCTTTGTCAATGTTTCATTGAATCATCTTTGATGTTGACTTTGTTGATTGAGTTGTCATGCCAATGAAGTTATTTCTTCCTCCCTCTTCATATTTTATTCCCTCTTTTGTTCAAATATGACTTTTCAAATACATTTGTCAAGGTCTGGTTGTGACTCTTAGTCACACTCTTTCAGTTTCTTAATCCTTATTATTATTTAATAACAGATTCACTAATGTTAATCTATGTTAACCATTATATTTCGATTTTCATTGTAATTTATATTTCAACTATGTATATATATATTATTTTATTTATAACAATAATATATCTTATATATTTATTAGCATGGACAATGTTTCTATAACTTTAATCATGTTATAAATGCATTAAAATAGATTGATTTGTATGTCATTTTCAGGTCACGACACTTTCAAATGGCTAACTGGAATCAGAAACCCTTTGCTTCTCCCAAATTTATATGAAATAAATATTAATTCCCTCACCATAATGAGAATGAGCTCCTAAGTCCCTTTTTATTCTTTTCTTATGAGAGCTTAGTCACTTTACTGACCAATGTGGGATAAAAGATATATTCACACTTCTAATATTAAAGTGACTTTATCATTATATAGTTACTTTATAACTTTAAAATAACATTAAAATATTTAAATAAATCACTTGAGTCACTTAAACTTTAATATCTCTTGAAATACTTGTCTGATTGCTATGCCATCTCAAATAGGAATATCTCCTCATAATTCCCCATGTGACCAAACACACTTTCTAAAAATAGAAAGGGTCCATCTTTATTATTCCTTACTATACATAGTAAGTATGGCAAAAGGAGTCCATATGATATCAAATGAAAGCCACATCCATAAATTCCTGAATGTTGGAGATGAATCAATCCCCTGAATACGAGGGTCCAATAATAGGCTAAATCACAGCTAAACCAAAGTATCTAGCTAGAAGGGGACATCACGCATACTCATCCTCATAATCCTCATCATCAGAGTCAGATCCATCACTCTCGTCCTCAGGGTCCTGCACTGGGTCTCTTTGTGTTCTAGCCTCCTCCACTGCCTTTGCCTCTCGATCCACCTGATCAACCCACTCTAAGTTTTCATCATTGAAGATAGGATCATCAACCTCAGTGTTCCACCTTGCTTGTATATCAACCTTTTCTAAAACAATGGGAGATGTGTTGGTGCCCAAAATCTATTGGTGGCGGAAGCGAAGGTTGTAGTGAACAAAAAAGAGATCACTGAACTTTTTTGCTGCCAACTTGTTGCGCCTCTTCGAGTGTATATGCTCAAACATACTCCAATTGTGTTCGCATCCTTAAGCACTAGATGGTTGGCTCAAGATACTCCAATTGCATTACCTCTTCAAATTTGCTCTAGAAATAAAAATGTAACCCAAGTTTGAAGAAACCTCCTCCAAATGCTTCTTTCAACTCCTCTCAATGCTTATATGTGAGCTACAAAGTGGCACAAACAATCAAAAACCGATAGATGAGAGCCAACTGATTTTTTAATCCATCACTCAAAACCCCAATACTCTTCCCTCAACTCTTATTTCTCTATTCTTTGTATTTGCAAGTGATAGAATGACCTTTTTAGGTCTTACACATGCTTAACATACCAAAAAAAACATTAAAATTTTTTTTTTTTGTCTTTTCCAAACACTGCCCACTGGCCGAGTCAAGTTGACAGGACTTGGTGAGTCAGCCAAGCCAGCCAAGACTCAGCTAGGACTCGGCCGAATCTGAGTCCTGAGGCAATTTGCCTTGTTTTGATGGCCTCGCAGAGTCTTGTAACACTAATCGTAATACCCTCCCTTAATGGTTAATCTATCCACGCCACCAAGTTGTTCTCTGAATTTGATAAACTTATTAGGACCAAGAGACTTGATGAGAATGTTTCTAGCCTGATCTGCAGTAGGAACATAATGCAAGGCTATCGTCCCGTCTTCAACCAACTGTCGTATGTAGTGATAGTGAACATCCACATGCTTGGTTCATTTATGGAAGATTGGATTCTATGCTAATTTGATAATGCCTTCGTTATCAACAAACAAATTGGTCAATTCTATTAGTGACATCTACATATCCCCAAGCATTCGACGAAGCCAAACAATTTCACAACATGCCTTGAATGCCCCTCTATATTCAGCCTCTATAGAGGAGAGAGAAACTACTTGTGACTTCTTATTGGTCCGTGTGACGGCACCGTATCCCAAATTGAACACATATCTAGAAGTTGACATTTTATCGTCAACAAAACTTGCCCAATTTGAATCTATGATCCCACTCAGTCTAGGATTATTAGAACTCTGAGAGTAAAGTTTGTAATGCCCTTCACATAACGAAGCATGCGCTTTGCTGCCATCCAATGATCAGCCTTAGGAGTTGTCATAAAACATGAGATGTAGTTGACTACGAAGCTGATATTAGGTCTAGTAGGAGAGAGGTAGATGAGGCTACCTACTAGTTGCTTGTATGTTGTATCATCAATAAGAGGAGAATCAGACTTGGCTGATAACTTAAGAATTTTCTCCATGGGTGTGGATGCGGGCTTGCAATCTTGCATACAAAATTTCTCTAATAGAGCTCTAGCTTATTTGGACTGCAAAATGATTATACCAAAAGACTGCTACCAAACCTGAACACGTAGGCAATATTGCATTAGCTCGAGATTAGTTGTATCAAAGGACTAGCATAAAATATGTTTTATTCCCTAAATCAAAGGTGTCAAATTGCCTGTGATGATCAAATCATCCACATAAATGACCAGAAAGATGATGTCCTTGTCAGTAGTTGTAATGTCCCCATTTGTAGCAGGTTCTTGTAGTTGGTCAGGTCAGTTCACCATCACGACCCTCGTGAACTGACGTTAGGATTTGAGGGTCCCAATTGTGATAGGCTTTCCAGCAGCCTATGGTGTGTTTTTGGCTCCTTTTGAGGGACTTACTATTTATAGTAAGTCAATCTATTGGTTCCAATGAGCTAAGTTGAGTCAGAGGAGTTGGACCAGTTTGGGCTCCAAGAATCTTGGAGGGAGCGTCTATTTATAGTAAGTCACCCCGTCAGGTTCATTCATCTTCTTTCATCATTGGGATCACTTTGGTGTTGTCATATTTTGATTCTGATGCTTTTTCAGTTGTTTTCGCAAGATGGGTGAATTATTATTATTATTCATCTAAATACGTTGAGGTTGCTATTTTTTGTTGGTGTTGTTGGTTGGTCATCTCAGTATCATAGCTCATTGGAACTAGGATGAAAAGTTTTAAATCATGGGAACAAGAAACAGTGGCCTTACATGTCAAAATTTGAAGTTATGGTGGAAAAGGTAATTTTTTGAGCCAAAAGCAATTAATAAATTAGTTTATAATGACACTTTATTATGTTTTAATGTTGTGTGTGGGAAGCTTCTTAAATGAAGTTCATTTGGAAAACTTTGTGTCATTTGGAGATTATAAATATGAGCCCATTTGATGAGTAAAGCATCTGATTGATTATTTTCTTTTGTTGCCTACGAAGAGTTTATGAGTTTGCAGATTTCTTTGCCCTTGCTGTAGTATAAGGGCTTGGAATTGAGAAGTGCCCAATAATTCACAGCTGAGGTATTGTGAATTATATTTGAGTATCATTATTGTCTTCTCATATTGTCTTTCATATGTGGCTTGAGAAGCAATTTATTACTGTGGGTTTGGAGTTGAAATTGATTTTCCAAATCACTGCTGAAAATATAGTGGATTGGGTTTGGTTGCTTCATATGATTTGGGCGAACACTTGAGATTTGATTTGTGAATTTGTTGCAGCTAACTGACTGTTGTTATTATGAATGGAAGGCCATAAAATCATTTCGGCTTGAGGTTTTCCTGCTATTATATTCACACAGTCGCAACTTGTTGAATTAAGGGTTTGTGCATCTTCTTATAGTTGTTACTGGGCGTCTGATTTGGTGGCAGTTATGGAGCGATATATCTCCTGGAAATTTGGGTGAACTGGTGGCTGTGTAAGTGCCATTATTACCTCTTGTTTGGGCATCTATGTGGCTGCCAGTCTGGGTGATTATCTGAGAAGAATAATCTGCATATTGAGAGATAAATTTGCCCTATCAGGCTGCTTGTTTTAGCACCAACATATTTTGTGATTGCTGTGTTTTCCTGAAAGCATTGAACCACATTCAAGGCCTATATCATACTGGTCATTGGGTGTTGGAGCTGGACAAATTCTTCTTGCAGAATTCACCAGTTTTTGATATTGGTTCTCACTGTTATGACACTACCACTCTAGTCAAGAATGTGCATTAAAGGCTCAATTTGGTGGGATCAAATGTCATAGTTTATGAGGCTGCATTCATGCAAATCATTGGCTGTCTGCTGCTATTCACATTATTCAGGTTCCAATCAAACTCATATTGTATTTAAATAATCATTGTATGCTGAATTTGGGAATTAATAATTGCAGATCAGTTCTAAGAATTGAGCTTGTTATTGTGAGTTGTTTATATCTGCTGAATTTTTCATTACATCTTTTCAGTACTACATTTGGGCTTATTTCATTCCAAAATATCGAAAGCATATATTCTTGAAAAAAATAAACAAATACATACCAAACATCACATACAGTTTTAAGCAAAGTTGTGTGCCAAGTGTTTGACGAAATGTCAAGCTATTGATTATAAAAGAAAATTGATGATTGGTGGAGCTATACTTTTAATTCAGGTTATTATAGTAGTCTTGATGTACAAATTTGAGTCTAAAGATCTCTAGAAGCCTTAATCATTGGGGTACTTAATCAGTTTTCATGCATCATGCCTAGGGACCTGCTTCAAGCCATAGAGAACTTTCACTTACATGAGAACCTAATGCTCTTTACGAACAACCTTGAAACCTGGAGGTTGCGTCATGTAGACCTCTTCTTGTAGGGCGCCATTCAGGAAAGAACTCTTGACGTCCATCTTGTAATATCCCTGTCATAAAATAGTTTATTAATCAAATCTTTGTTATTGGGCCAATTGATTTAAAATATCTTGGACCTGTTTTTATTTTGTTTCCGTTGTTTGTGTTGTCGTCGGCTATCTTTGTACACCTTCGGAAAGTTTTCCTCGACAGGTATTTAAGCACGGCTTGTAGGTAGTCATTAGGTATGCGATTTGATTATACTTTTTGTACTGCGAATTTCTATTGGCATTCTCTGCTTTTTGCCATTTCGGAAGTGAAAGATTTTCCGTATTTGGCTTGTTTCCGGTTTCGATGGGATTCAACCCTCACCCTATTTCGTCGCCTGTGATACTTTGCTTGGATCTGGCAAATCAGAGCACCTTCATTTTGCAAATTGGAGAAGCCACTGTGTTTAAATTGATCAATTATCTGTTGTGTAACTGGGTAATTCAATCTCTTTGTTATCTGCATTTTAATTCTCTTTGTTTCACCACCCTTACCACTATTCCATTGTCATCAACTCCATCCATCACCTGTACGGCCTAGGCATTCCCCTTCAAGCACACCATACGGCCAAGAATTCCACCCTACGTATGGCCTTCCTTGAACTCAGCATACAACCAACTCACCAAGCCACTGTACGGCCCACTTAGTCTTCTCCCCTATGGCCCACTTAGTCTCCCACTGTACGGCCATAGAACCCCACGACATCTACCTCCCTCTCCGTACACCAATCCATCCATACTGTACAAAGTTTCTATTATACCGTACGACCTCCTGTCACTGCATTGTAGTCACCGTACAATAGCATTTTACCATCAAGTTCTAGCGTACGGTCATCGTTGATTGACATCTCTGGTAAAAGGTTGATAGTCTCCTGGTAGGGTTGTGACAAAAGGGCAACGAAACATTACACATCTAATGGACCTTCTAACCAAATGTAATATCCCCTATTTTGGAGATTATATTAAATAAATAATAATTAATCATATATATATATATATATATATATATATATATATATATATATATATATATAAACTTATAATAGCATTACTCACACTATATCATCTTTAATATAAGAAACATTGATAGTATACATATTAGAATTTATAAAACAATAATAATAAAAAGTAATTATTAAAATATAAAAGCTACAAGAACATACATACTAAGAATCATAGTATAATGTATGATACATATAATAGCTAAACAATTATAATAATATAAATCTAATATATTATAACTTATATAATTAAATATTGTCATGATTAATGATATTATATATATATATATATCATTTGTTATAATCTGAAACATATAAATCTGCAGTAACTGTCACTAAACAGAAACAACCAAACGACGTGTCTCATTACCCTTTTATGCACACACGATATAAGATAAAATGAGGAGTACGGATCAGGGGGAAAAAAAGGGACAAGGCACGCATAGGGAATAAACAGCGATATTAGATGCGCAGATAACAAATGGATGTAACGCGTAAAGAGCTTTGGCTATCTTCCGATGACCATCTTCGGCAAAAATAAACAAGGTACGATGTCTGGATGAGGAGAAAGAACTAAGGTTGAAAAACATCCACTCTAATGACATTAAAAGAGATGCAATACTGCGTAGAGCCACATACACAACTGAGCAATAAGATTAAAACAGAGACCATCATAATCAATCACGGGAAAAGAATGAAGGATTCATCCACCGATATCTGTACCTACCATCATCTTCTTCAGAGCGGTTGATGGTAAGGAGATCAAGCATTTCGAAGCAGCAATAAGTTCAAGAGAACAATGGCGAGTAAACAAGAAAGTGCTGGGTCATCATCTAATAAGAAGCATATGTTGAACAAACAACTTGGAGAGAATACATACAAGCGATCCCAAGAGAGTTGTGATTAAATACATACAGTGATAATACACCGCAGCAATGTTTGAATAGGGGACATCAGATAAAAATGAATTAGGGCCTGCATACTTAGGAAATGATCAGTTGCTGAAGGTCTTGATTAAGAGGAGAATCAATTATATTACATCCAGCTTATAGATGAGATACATGAAATGTGAATATGGAAAGTCACTGAGCATTAAGACGGTGAAATTAATAAATACAAAACTCATCACTAAGAACTCAGCAGAGAGGAAGACATTGAACCACAGCAATTTAATATATAGCATTACACATAGGATTAACCAGTGATAAGGGAACAATAAGAAGATACTTAATGTTAATAAAATATATGAGTTGTGACATCACCAGTTCAGATTATATCATAACAATAATTCAGAAAAGGAGGATGGAATAGTAATAGAGAGCAGTGGCATGGTCACCATATGTGAATTCAATCTTATACAATATATCAGAGGACTGAGAAGCTATTCATAGAGAGTTGGACAAACGGGACTGAGAAACAAGAGAACTAAAAGGGAAAATTGAGAGTTAAATAATATATATAATTTTGAAAAGAGACCAAAGGCTAAATCCTCATTTATCAATTCAGAAAGGGAGGACATTACATGGGTTAATAACAACGAAGTAATTTACCACAGATGGGGTTTCTTCTATTGTCCAAATACAATTAGAATATAATTTAGTAAGGATAGTCCCTTGCAATGAGGAATTAATTCTGAACTTGAGATCCAAGTGGAGGACCCATTACAAGAATGATCCAAGTTCTTGGTGTAGGACATTCTAGAGGAATGTCATACACAATCCGGGTTATTCCGGTGGAGAACATTTGTTATAAATGTTAATTACTTCTTAAGGATATAAACTACTTAATTAGATTTATTGTGATAATGTCGATCTTTTATAGTTTTTATGGATTCTAATGTAACCCTAATGGTGGGGACATTACACCAAAGTGAGTTGTCATGGCTAGGACTAATCTGATAGTGCTCATCTTTGTTTGTAGGAGCAAATGTCTCATCATTGTTGTCCTCCATTTTGTCATCACAAAATGGAGGTAACAATACAAAACTTGGTTTCCCATTTTTTTAAGACAATTCATTATTTAATTGGCAAACATTGATCAACCAATCAACTCCAATTCGCATAATGGATCCTTTTAATGAAGGCTTTCGTCAAGTCCTTTCCATTTTTCATTTTATTAAGCCTATGCTTGATATTTGAGGCCTTAAATGTTCTTTCTTGTGTTTTTTAGTGTTTTTAGTCGTTTTGTTTTGTCCAATCTCTTGCTTTCGGTTTTCCCTTCGATTCAATATATCTTAGGGCTTTATTGGACTTAGTAGTCAAAATATATGATCATTTAAGTGCCAAAAAGTGGACCCTTTAGGTGCAATCGCATATTTAAAATAAAGATGTTATATTTTAATGTTCACATTCAATTTTTGAAAAATATTACTTAAAATGATTTTATGTTATCCTTTTAAGTTATTTTATCAGTTAAATTTATCACTTAAGTGACTATAGTGCTCTTTATGTTATATTTTCATGTTGAGTTGCTTTTTAATATTTCACTTAAGTGACTTTATCACTATATAGTTCTAATTTAATGTTGAGCTTTCCTTTATGTTTTATTTTAAAACATCCAAGTTAAATATTACTTATTGAATTATATTTGCACATGATATATGAACTATATTATTTTTGACAAGTGATATTAACTCAATAATCAATTAGACATGTGTTAAATAGATCACTTAAGTTGTGAAACCCATTTACATGTCTTTTTCAAATATGCTACATGCAGTTGCATTTAGAGGGTGCAATTTTTCACTTAAATGGAAAAGATTGGCTGAGGCAAATGCTAAAACAAGTCATATGTAATATGTAATGGACTTCCAAGAGTCTGTCATGTCCCCAATTTCTGCCCTTAGTCACAACATTTCTAGCAAGGTTAGTCTATTATCTGGTTCCCATAGGCCAGCAGAGCATAGAGGGAACCAACCCAAGGGCTTTAAGAGTCATGCATGAGCTTCCCAAGTAGTTTGGAGCAGTAGACAAAAGTTTCCTATAATTTAGGAGAGATTCCTAATTTGTAGGGATTGACTAGGAGTGGTCTAAGAGGCATTTTGAGACCTCGGCGAACATTTTGGAGGCTTAGAGTGCATCTCCTATTTTTTTAGGAGGAACTCCTAGTTTAGTGATAGTTCTCTCAGAGGTGCACACAGCAGGGGAGTCATTGGGACTCAATTTTGGTTGATTGGGGTTGTCTCCTACTTTTTAGGAGCATCCCTAGATTTTAGGGATGGACTGCCAGTTGACCCATCTTGTCCGGCATTAGTCACAGACAGGTGACAAGATCAGATTCATGTTTGATTGGTCATTTTGGGCCTTTTGGGACCATTTGGGAAATATTTTAATATATTTAAATATTTCCTAAGTTGGTGATTAAATAAATTAAAATAAGGTTAATAATATAACCATTTTGGAGTAATAAGGGGATTTTGGCTTCAGTTGATTAGGTACACCTATGTGTTATAGCTCATTGGAAAGGTCTCGAATTATTATACATGATTTTTACTATCTGTAGACTTTTTGGTGCCTTCAGCTATGGAATTTTAATAAAGTAATGTTTTTCCTATTGCATGGACGACTTTAATTGGGAAAATGTTATTTTATTATATTTTATTTAAAGGGCAAAGTGTAATTTCCCTTTAGGGTTCAATTTACAATTGGAAGGGGATATAAGGAGATGGAGACTTAATTTCTTATTATCTTTTGCATATTGAAAAACTTGTTTTTGTGAATTGGCTCTGAGAGAGCAATTTTTCATCTGGGACGCAAACCCCAAGTTCTGGACTGGCTGGGACGTAGCCCTCAGCAGTTATTGACATTGGGTTCTTCAAACAGTGTGCGGTGCTATCGGGGATAGAGTACACCATTCTTTATTGTGGATTCAGGTTGCAGATTTATGGTTTCAGCGTTACAGATTGATTCTTTCAGCTGGGACGTGATTCCTTGCAGTCTTACGGCTGCCATTTGCAGCAGTTTGGCATCATTGTTGGATGTAAGCTCCTTGGAACTGTATTGGATTTATTATTTGGCTTTATAAATCAGAAATCTGCCTGGTACGATTTATAGCAATTCTGATTTGGCTCTATGTTCTTATTTATTTTCAGTCTCCTCTCATGTTTATTGTTCATTATTCATTACTATTGTGAAAACTATCAAAAAACACAAAACAAAAACAAAACCTTCTGCAACTTCTGTCTATTCTCAAAGACCATCAAAGAAATCACAGGAAAATATAGTTTATTAATTTAAAAACTACAACAGATCAGCAAGGGCATCTATCAGGGATCTTTCAGTGGTATCAGAGCCTACATCCTGCCAGCCTGTAGGGTTTGTGAGAAATTGTTACAACAGATTTTGGCATCTGGGTAATGGATAAAAAGTTTTGATAATTGATTTCAGCATTTGGGTACTGGCTTAAAAGTTTTGATAATTCTTTTTGGCATCTGGGTATTGGATGAAAGGTTTTGATAATTCATTTCAGCATCTGGGTACTGGCTAAAAATTTTTGATAATTCATTTTGGCATCTGGGTACTGGATCAAAAGTTTTGATAATTCATATTAGTAGTACAAGTTCGATTTTTGCTTTGGCATGTTAGTTTCAGTTGGTCAGCGTGGTAGTTCATTATGGAAAAATTGTTAAGAGATATAACCCTGTGGAAAGAATGGGAACAATCACAACAAAAATTCAAGCTTCAATTGCAGCAGTTCAATGATTCTATGTCAAGGAAATTTGGACATGCTAGTAGATCATCATCTTCTTCTAGAAAGGATCCATTGCCACTAGACAGGAAAACGGAAGTAATTAGCATACTTGAGGAGTATAATACTCTTCCTCAATATGTTAGGGAGAACTTTCATTTCAAAGATTACATTGACATGCATCCAAAAATTTGTCATAAGGTTAAGCTTGCAAAAAAGGAATACCATGCCATAGTTGATGATATGTTTTCATGTGAGAAAGAAGATTTGTGTCAACCTATCCATGTTCATGATAAAAACACCATAATGGATCAGTCACTTGCAGGGTATGCAGAAGAAAGGCATGAAGATGTGTTATCATTTGAGTTGCAGCCTATGAAAAACAAAAATCAGTCATCATGTGGGATTCCTAAAGAAGAAATAACTCTAGATCAGGAGGAGACACATAGCACACCATTGATTCATCAAGTTGATCACAAAATGGAAGAGATTACAATTATGGATCAGTCCATTAGGGATGCTGAAAGCATGTCTCCAAGGTCTGATCCCTATTCTAATTTTTGCAATAGTAGCTCTAGTCATGTGGTATCATCCATTTCACATGAAGTTAATGAGGTTGTTGAGTCTTCCTATGATGGTACTCAGGTTAAGTGTGTTGCACATGAGATTTATATTGTGGATTCAAACCACAAAGGTTTTGATTGTGTTTACCCCACCTTGGAAGATGTGAAAAAGGCTCAAGAGACGTGCAATGGATGGTCACATAGAGCTAAGAAGGCCAAGATGCTTGCTGCCCAAGCAAGACAACACTTACAAGAGGTCAAGGAAAGATGCAATCAACTTGATAATGCAAGAAGACAAAGAGAGTCATACATTAGATCCTTATTTCTTCCAAGGGAAGAAAGTGAGGATGTTGAGCATACAAGGGAAGAGCTTCTTGAGGTAAGTCCACAAGAAGAGCATGTTGAGATGTGTGAAGAAGAAAAGAGTTATGATTTAGAAAACTCAGTTTGGTCTAGTTTGCATCATGAAGTTTATGGCGTTCCTCTTTTAAAGAGCCCCTTAAAGGCTCCAAACAATTATGATATTAGTTTCACACTTGATGGACCAGCCACAAGTGTTATTTTCATTTGTGTGGAATGGAACATTATTGATGCTGATTTGGTTAGTCATGCATCATCTACAATGGAAGGACAATTGTTAAGATCATATGAAGCATCTTGTCTTAAAGAGATGATTAGGGAGACTAAGAGGTTGCTTACTAAGAAGATATTGCATTTTGATAATGTTTGGTTTGTTTGGCATACTATACCTTGGAGTTTGTTAGTAATGGAAACATATCAGTTATGGAGATAGAGGTATGGATCAAATTTTGGGCAGCTACGGCAGTTAATGGGACATGTTATATTCGTTTGAACACACCCCATCGACCAACACCTTCAGAGGAGTCACCTACCTTGGAAGGAGAGGCAAGAAAAGACTGCAAAAACATTGTGGAAAGGTATAAACATACTTCTGATTTTCTGACTTTGAACAGAAATTCTCTTTCATCTCACGAGTCAAACTTTGAACCTTGGGTTGGTTACATTCAAGTTGGGGTGTTCAAGTGTGAAGTTGATCCTTCCCTACCAAGAGTTGATGACATATTAAGTTGCATACCTAGTGGACCAGCCACAAAGAGCCTGTCTTTGTTGAGAATTAGAAACATCTCTCAATCATCAATGGGTTTATCACCTCTTTCATATGATAGGGCAGTGATGTACCTTTTGATTGAAGATTCAGATTTTTTAAATATTACATTGGGCTTTCAAGATCAGAATATAAGGGACTTCGTTGGTTACATGGTTAAACAAAACATTTACTTAACAACCTTTAATGAAGGCACACTAATTTGTGGAAATATAGGTAAAGTTGCAGTAGCTATTTGGAAGAGTTGGAAAAGTATTCAAGAAACTTTCCTTGCCGATGATTGGCTCATTTGTGAATTCTTAACAGCATTGGTTGTTGGTAGTAATTGTGGCTTCATTTGGAGTGAAGTTCTTAGTTGGTTGGATGAGGTACAGTTTCACAACAACAACATAATGATTATCAACACACCAGAGGGATGTGTCAGTGCAAAGATTTGGGATCTTGGTATCAACATGTGTTGGGCATTTCTTCAGTGGATTCATATTGAGTTGTTTCACTTTTGGTATACAGATGTTTACATCAGAGTAGCGCAGTGGTTGGGTGGAGCAACATTTCTCAGATCGATATGGGATTCAGGAATTGATAATCCTACAATGTTGGGTACAAATGACACATGCTTTGGTTTTTCTCATGATGGCATACATACTTCATCTTCGAGTTTGTCATCTACATCCATTGATATGGCAGTGGTATCTTTGTTGATTGGTGATTCCATAGTCTTCGATTCCTTATGGACTAGTGGCTATCCAAGCTGGAATCATTTACTACTTGACTTGGCATTGACTACATCCATGATTCAGTATGAGGGCATTGAGGAGTGTTTCTTTGGGACATTTGTTGTTTGGAATTGGTATGATGATGTCTATGATATCATTCGAGTTGCTGGTCAGAATTATAGCAACATTGTTAGGTGGTCATGTGGGTTGGAATACTAGTTTATGGGAGTTCACTTTCACAACTTGCTGGTCTGCTTCATTGTATGTATGTTTCATGGAGTGCGGTTGAGATACTTCTTCATCTCATTCAATACATTTGGTATTTTGGTTTGGGATCCGAGCCCTGGTCTCATTGATACATTGGTGCTTCAAGGTCCTAATGAATTGCTTTACAACTTGTGGTTCACTAATATTTATATCAGAGTGACGAAGCATCAACATGGTGGTTCCCTTTTGAGGCGGATTTGGAATCCTGGAATCACTTGGATTTGCAGTTCAATAGTTGAGGATGTGAAAGCCAATGTAGGCTTACTAGAGTTTTCGCCTTTAGTGTTCCAGTTTGGTTCTTTCGGAGAGCAATTCATTGAGGAGTTGACAGAGTTGGTACAGTATTTGATTGCTCTTCCTTCAGCAGGTTTTCATGAGGCTACTTGTTTGGGTGTAGTGCAGGACAATGTTTCTAGAAGATGGAACTACAAACCTTCCAGGATGGCTTGGGACCCTGGGATCATTCTCGGTTATGGTACGGACTTGCCTAATGTTTGTGGAGTTGGATTTACATTGCTTGAGGACAAGCAATCTTTGGGAAGGGAGGACTGTCATGTCCCCAATTTCTGCCCTTCCTTAGTCACAACATTTCTAGCAAGGTTGGTCTATTATCTGGTTCCCATAGGCCAGCAGAGCATAGAGGGAACCAAACCAAGGGCTTTAAGAGTCATGCATGAGCTTCCCAAGTAGTTTGGAGCAGTAGACAAAAGTTTCCTATAATTTAGGAGAGATTCCTAATTTGTAAGGATTGACTAGGAGTGGTCTAAGAGGCATTTTGAGACCTCGGCGAACATTTTGGAGACTTAGAGTGCATCTCCTATTTTTTAGGAGGAACTCCTAGTTTAGTGACAGTTCTCTCAGAGGCGCACATAGCAGGGGAGTCATTGGTACTCAATTTTGGTTGATTGGGGTTGTCTCCTACTTTTTAGGAGCATCCCTAGATTTTAGGGATGGACTGCCAATTGACCCATCTTGTCCGGCATCAGTCACAGACAGGTGACAAGATCAGATTCATGTTTGATTGGTCATTTTGGGCCTTTTGGGACCATTTGGGAAATATTTTAATATATTTAAATATTTCCTAAGTTGGTGATTAAATAAATTAAAATAAGGTTAATAATATAACCATTTTGGAGTAATAAGGGGATTTTGGCTTCAGTTGATTAGGTACACCTATGTGTTATAGCTCGTTGGAAAGGTCTCGAATTATTATACATGATTTTTACTATCTGTAGACTTTTTGGTGTCTTCAGCTATGGAATTTTAATAAAGTAATGTTTTTCCTATAGCATGGACGACTTTAATTGGGAAAATGTTATTTTATTATATTTTATTTAAAGGGCAAAGTGTAATTTCCCTTTAGGGTTCAATTTACAATTGGAAGGGGATATAAGGCGATGGAGACCTAATTTCTTATTATCTTTTGCATATTGAAAAACTTGTTTTTGTGAATTGGCTCTGAGAGAGCAATTCTTCATCTGGGACGCAAACCCCAAGTTCTGGACTGGCTGGGAAGTAGCCCTCAGCAGTTATTGACATTGGGTTCTTCTAACAGTGTGTGGTGCTATCGGGGATAGAGTACACCATTCTTTATTGTGGATTCAGGTTGCAGATTTATGGTTTCAGCGTTACAGATTGATTCTTTCAGCTGGGACGTGATTCCTTGCAGTCTTACGGCTGCCATTTGCAGCAGTTTGGCATCATTGTTGGATGTAAGCTCCTTGGAACTGTATTGGATTTATTATTTGGCTTTATAAATCAGAAATCTGCCTGGTACGATTTATAGCAATTCTGATTTGGCTCTATGTTCTTATTTATTTTCAGTCTCCTCTCATGTTTATTGTTCATTATTCATTACTATTGTGAAAACTATCAAAAAACACAAAACAAAAACAAAACCTTCTGCAACTTCTGTCTATTCTCAAAGACCATCAAAGAAATCACAAGAAAATATAGTTTATTAATTTAAAAACTACAACAGATCAGCAAGGGCATCTATCAGGGATCTTTCAGAGTCTGATTTACATGAAAACTCCTTTCTACATGCAAAAGAGGTCACATGTAATTGCATTTGGAGAGTGTGAGTTTCTCTAGGAAGCCAAGTTATGGACTTGGGCAAATAAAAAAGAGTATTTTTAAATATGTAATAGGTCTTCAAGACTTTGGTTTACTTGTTTTTTCCGCCAACATGTAATATGTAATGCCCCTTATAGAGTGCAATTTTGTGCTACAACACATGTAATGACATCCCAAAAACCCGTTTTTGCATTCCAAGGCCAAAACCGCCTAAGTCATAACATGTCTTACCTATTTTACATATGCATTGTGGCTGGGAGGATGCAATTTGCACCCACCACATGCATTTTCAAACCTAACATTGCATGCAATGCCTCCAAGAGAGTGCAATTGAGCTTTCCACCCATATTTACATGCATTTTAAATATGCAAATACTTTTTTAGGGTCTGACTACGCATATGAAAGCATGTAAATGATATTGGAGAACACGGTTTTGCATCCCAAAGCCAAAAATGCCTCACATATATGCATTAAAAGGGTATGTTTTAACCAAGAACACCCAGAAAATTGCATTTTCAGCCCAAACGATTCATCAAGGAGGGCACATTGTTGCATTTGAATGCATTTTTTGGCATTTGAGAATCATGTTTTTCAGCAAGAACTCTAAAGTTGACCCAGATTTTTGCATTTGGAGGGCACATGTTTTCCCACAAAAGTCTCAAGAACAAGTTTTATGCAAAAGCATTTTGCACTACATGGGTTTTCTAACTTGCATTTTGCCTTCTACATGCAAAAGCACCCAAGTATTTGAGCATGGAGATTACCATTTGCAACTTTGAATTGGTCAAACGTTATTGAGTTGTTGCATGCATTTGCACTTGGAGGACCCAATTTTGAAGAAGACTTGTTCATTTCAACTTCTCTTTCTTCCATTTTTGGCTCATTGAGCTCCAAGTAAGTAGAAGATTTCAACTTTGCTTATATTTCTTGCTTGCTTTGCTATTATGTTGCATTTTTTTGCTCATTTTTGTCAATTTTCTCAAAGGCATGCCATATCTTTTGCATTTCTTTTTTAAATAAGATGAAATCTTCTCATTACAAATGCTTGAAAACCCTCCAAACTCCAAAAATTAGAAGAACATCTTGAAGTTTATCATGTCTAAGTCATTAGCAAGAGGTATGTTTTTGTTTTGTACTTAGTTTTTCTTGTTTGATTGATTGTTTGTTTTTTGTAAGAAGGTTGAGAATTCCTATCTGAGAATGCAAGTGCATCTACATCCTTTCACCTTTGATGTTTTCATGTCAATACATATATCATCCATTTTTCAACACATGAAAGTACGTCCTCCAAACCCAATTGCATGTTTTACATCATGTAAAATGAGGAGTTTTTCCCCATGCCATGACATCTCGAGAACTCGATTTGGGTGGAAACTCATATTTTTAGAAGTCAAAATTCTAATTTTGCACATATCGATTTACATTCAACTTTCATTTTTGGTCATACAAACAAAAGCCCATCTTTTCCCACATGCAATCCATTCTTCTAAGTCCAATTTCGGCCCTTTTTGTCCAAATACATATGCTTTCCGATTCATTTCCAACGATCGAAGGTGTTCAATAAGTATCTAATCCATACTTCGAATACTCACCCCTCATGGATCTGTCATTGCAACTCAAATCCCAAAGTTCGGAAGGATTCAATCTCATTGAAAGATGTTCCCATCTTCATGTTGTGGTACAATTTTCAAGATATGTCAGCATTTCCTCAAATAACAAAGACATCCCATCAAGAAGACATGCTTTTAATCAAAATAAGTAATATTCAATTAGTCTCCATTTTCCCAATGGCAGCCTTGGAACCTTAGTTTGTGTGAGAATGCACCAAAGCATTTTGATCTTAAAAAAAAATTAAAGAAAGAGAGAGAAATCAATTGAAGATGTTGATGGAAAAGTTACTTCGGGTTTACACCCAGATATCATTGAGAGGATTTTCGAAGTGTTAGATGCTCCAGAATGTTCCAATCTATAGAGGAGACTTCACGACAACTCAAACTAGAAAAAGCTTGATCACATCAAGTTTTCAAATGACAACTAGAAACTCATAAAAGAGAATGCAGTGGTGCAGAATACAAGAATGCACGATCCAGAGATCATAACGAAAAACAAGGCTTTTGATGATAGTCGAATTGATTCATTCAAAATCAATAGTTTCAACATTTTCTTCAAGTGTTTTCCATCTTTGTAGATGTAGAAGATGGATCACATGTAATCGAATTGCATGTCCTCATGCCATGTAATCCAATAATTCTTCATCTAGTTTTACTGGGTCAAAGTGGTTGAGTTGTTCTCACTTTTTGCTCCTTTTTCTCTCTTCTTTTCCTATATAAGAAATGCCCTCCTCATTGTAAAAATTATCTTTATTTGTATGCAAGAAAGCTTTGATAAAATTGTGCAAGCATAACTTTGATTTTGTACAGCTATTTTGAAGAAAAGTGAATACAAAGAAACAGTTGGAGCTAAAACTTTGATTGAGTGCAATTGTGATAGTGCAAATTGGAATCTTTGATTGCAATTTGCGTTTGTTATCTTTGATTCATGTTGTTGTATGTTTAATAATAGAGCATGAAGAGTTCAGAAGCAATTGGAGTCGAAGCTTTGATTGGGAACAATTGTGATGATACATAGACTAGAAGCTTTGACTTTAGCTTGTATTGCCTTCTCAATTCACAGAAATAGTTAGAATTCCCTACTTCTAGAAGTCTTTGTGCCCCAACGGTAGAGGTTATTCTTATAGAATAGATTAAAACATGACTTAGATCCAAGTCGATATGCTTTCAATCAGTACTTGAGTTGGTGGTATCGATATCACCGTTTCCAGCTATTAGATAGAAATTAATTTAGAGATTTAATCTTGCACTTTACTCGCTTCATGGGTAAGTGGATTTTTTTCTGAAAGATAAGAGGAAAGAATATTGGTAACACCTTGTACAAAAGCTTTCAACTTCTTGCTTACCTTGAGTTGATCCAAGGAATAGTGAGAAGGGGGAGCCTTCCCTTAAAGGTAGGGTAGATTGTCTCATACGTTGTGGCTAGTCATCCTATTTTGTGATTGGATTTTAACATAACTGTCAGTTGCAAAATATCCACTTAATAGTTTTTCCCAACTCTGCTTGGGACATGACGGGCATTTGAGAGCTTCATGCTTTCATTTGAAGCATACCCATGTTCTTTTTCATTATAAATATTCATTGTGGTTTATTTTTTGAAGTTGTTGGCCCAAGGTCCTTAGGGAAATGCTTGGACTATTGAATCTAGCTCCACCTCTATGTGATCTTCCTGATGGATCGCGAAAGAACTTTCCCAAGTTCTTTGGTGATGAACAACAACATTCTGATGAACATATTGCTGCTTTCTACATTGCATGCGGTGTTCATGCTATCGGATATGAGGATGTGTCTTTAAGGTTGTTCGTGGAAACTCTCCAAGGCTTAACTACTGATTGGTTTTACAATTTACCATGATGTATTATCACAAATTGGGCTACTCTCATAGCCAAGTTTGAAGAAAGGTTTAATCCTCCTGAAGATGCCCATGCATTGTTGGCCCAACTTGCTCAGTTGAAGAAGTTATCTCACGTACCTATGCTTGAATTTATTGCTTAGTTCAACAAATTGACATGAAGAATTCTAGTTGCTGCTCAACCTACAATTGCAAACTTGAAGTGTTTCTTTGTCAATGCTCAAATTTTTGATATCTCTTTTCTATTAAGGAGAGCAGCCTTAGCTACTCTTGTAGCTGCATAGATATTCTTGCTAGAAAGATAAGACTCGAAGGAAGTGGATTTGAAGAAAGTTATCATTCTTTTGATTCATTTTCTTCCAGTGCAAGGATGGATCCTATAGCGTAGCAGTTAGCAAATGAGTTACTTGCCCTCAAAAAGAAAACAGCTCAAGGCATGCTCTTCGTTACATAAGAAGATGAACAAAAGAAGCCTCTTCCAACTGTTCCTCGTAGTTCTATTGTTGGGAATCGACAAAAGTTAGCTTCAGCATCAAAGAAGCTTGCAATTTGGGAACCATTAGCAAAGACAACAATGAAGCATCCTATATCTGAAGCTAGTGATCTTGCTATTCTCTTCCACGAAAAGTAAGAAGACATAGTTGTTGACTTGTATCTGGTGTAGGCAATCACAGAAAGACCGTCATGAAAAGAAGAGGAAGTAAGCTTTTTCTTGGAGTGTTGAAAATAATCATGTCATAAAAGGGGACATGCGAGCTGTTGGGACTCAAAATTGTGGATGGATTTTGAGTACCATATTTGTAACTTTGCTAGAAATACCCCTATAAATGTTTTTCATCTGTATGTGCCCAGTTGTCATTTTGAGGCCTATGATGTGTTTCAGGTATTCCACACATTGCATTTAGTATATACATGCATCGCAAGTTGTTAGGTTGCAATTCCGAATCATTTCGTGAGATGTCATTTTGGGCATTTGTCAAATTTGCATTTTGCCTGTATCAAACAGTATTCAAAGGGCTAGTTTGCATTTGAATATCTTGCACTCGGTTTAGTTTCATGATCCACCACTTTGGGTGTAATGTCCCCTCTTTAGTTCGACATGGCATTGATCATGGATTTGCCTATTCCAGACTCTCGTAGGCAAATGGTGTGGAGAGAGAGTCAATTCTGCGGATCAGATGGTCATATCTTGCTCTTGAAGAAGTGTTAAGAGGTTATATTTTATTATTATGTGTTATTGGGGCCTACATGTTATAATTTTAAGTTGAGTTGCACTTTTTATTTTATAAAATTACTTTATTATAAAAAGTGCATTATAATGAGATTTTATAAAGGATGTTTCTAGAAGTTCTAGCAACTTCTTCGAAAAGTGAATAAATAGAGGGCTGGGCCTCTCATTTTGGACATGCTTGGATTTGAGATTTCTTCTACTTCTTCCATTGTGGAGCAAATTTGTAGTCTCTTGGGTCTGCAAATTATTATTTGCTCTTTGGGAACGAATCACTCCCTTGGATTGGCGACTTTGAGGGTGTGAAATATCACTTGAATTGTTGCATTTGAGGAGTTGGTAATTCAGCCATCTCATTTGGACTTCATTGAGATTCAGTTATAAGGGTTTACTTTGGTTGGAATAAGGGTTTCAGTGTGCCCTAGCATTTGTGGATTGATTAACAGGGTTTGAAGACACAGTTGTGCATTATTTTCAGACTGTCAGTCCAGGGTTTGGACCCACGTTTTTGCTCATAACTCCTAATTGGCTTGACGAATGAATTTCATATTTTAGGGGGTTATTCAGCAACCCTAGGCGCCCAGATTTATTGCTTTTGGAGTGATAAAAAACGCTGCAATATTTTTATCTAGCAGCCGTACCAGGCCGTACCTGTACAGCCCTGTCAGTTGGGCAGCAGCAACAATTTTGTGAGTCGGTTTGGGGCAGATTGTGAGGTCTTCGTGTGGCATTAATTCAACATTCATATCCGGCAAAATTGGAGCTATTCTAGGTGCACAAACTGAAGTTTTGATTGCCAAAATATTGCATGTTATGGATTAGAACAGTCAGCACTGTCATTGCATAAATAGTTATTTCCAGTCATTAATAACTGTTGTAAAAGTTTCGTCATTTGCATTCCAAATCTGAATTGGGTTATTGTTCATGTCATAACATTGCATTGTCAAGAGCTTGATGTATTAGAAGTGCATAGTTGTGACAGTCTCTCATTGTAATCAGTTCTATTTGCTGTCATAAAATCAGAATTGCATTGGACTTCATATTTGAGTTTCATATTGTCATCTACCTCTTAGATTGGTAGTGTTATAATCTGGAATTGTTGTTCATACATTATTGGCATCATATATTGAGGTTTCGTTGTACAACAATTAGTAATATTGCAGCCTTATTCGGTTACATGCCAACTGTTTAACAAAATTCCTAAGTCCAGTTTGAGGGTTTCAGTGGCCTTTATAGTAAGGGCCATTACATTGGAAATAATTAACATTCATATCAGAGATCCTATGTTCCAGTTTTCAAATCATTTCAACATGTTTTGCTAGGGTTTTGAATTACTTAAAGGTGGTTGTTAATCTCTGTTTTGCTGATGCACTATACCCAGAAATCCAGGAAGCCCTGATTGACCTGTTATAACTTTGACCCAGTTGATTGAAATGAGAAATGTCCTTTACCAATGTATTCTAGGGGTTAGAGACATGTTATGTTCCATATTTGAGCTTATGAGGAATCCATTTGATCAATTTGCAAACGTGATTCCAAATGCGATTTCTAACTCTTGATTGTAGATCATTTTCACATATTGATTGGTAGCCCTGTTCAAGATGTTATAACTTTGAAACCGTGATAGGTATGCCCAAACTAATCATACCACTATACTCTATATTGAAAATACTCCATGTATGTCAATTTTCAAGTCTTGACAAATCCATTTGCATGCTTTCCTAGGTCCTTCCCATATGCAAAAATCATTGTTTTAGCAATAACCTAGTTTTGTAAATTTTGGAAGCTAACTTTAGACGCTTGCCAAATGTGCCCTGTTAGTTGTCATGAGTCATAAATGCAGACACATACTCTTCATATAAAAGTGTACCTATCCCCACAGTTTCAGATTCCTAAGTGATCATTTGACATGTTTATAAAGTCAAAATCAAGATGCACTTTTCTATTTCTAACAAGTTGTCTGCAAGATAAATTAAAATGTGCAATTTTGGAGATCGATATCTTTTGACCTAAATGTTGTCTTGAGGCAAGGTTTGCAGGCGAGATGCATGTGGATCAGAGAACAAATGTGCCAAGTGTTGGCCCCTGGTTACTAGTTTTTGTCAATTTTTGAGACCAATTTTGGAGCCTATCAGTGCAAAAGTGACCCTAGTTAGAAAGGGTATGAAATGAGTTCTAGATGTTAAATCAGTGATCAATTCTGAATTAAATCAGTACGAGGATATCAGTGGATTAGTTTGAAGGGTTAGGTGTTTGAATTTTGAATTTTTTTTAGCCAGGCCACTTGGTTACAGGACTTGACTTATCAGCATCTTGCTCATTCATGAAGATATTATATGTTAGTATTTAAATCATCTTGATTTAAATAATAAATGTTGTAGTTGAGTCAAAACACAATGACAAATTGGAAAGTGGTACATCAAAAGGTTAATTCATCACATTGTCAGTTTACAAGTGAAGGGCACAAGTTTAAAAAGAAAATGTACTATGGAAGTGGGGTTATGTTTGTGGTTGGCACATGATATTAATATGAAGGATAATTACGAGAGCCATTTGCCATTCCTAATAAGAGGATTGTACTGTTTCAAGTGGGTGTGAGGAATAATACATAGTGAACAATAGGGAAAAGTTTAGCATATCATAAATCCCAAGGCTCATTTGTTGAAAATCCACTGTCTAAAACTTTCTAATTAGATAACGTGTTATGAGCTCTTCATCAATGGGATGGAGCTTCAAACCTATGAGATAGTTGCATATTGTTCCATACTATGCTTCTAATGAAGTTAGAAGCCATTTTATTGTAGAGAACATATTGGATTCTCTTCCCAATCTACATGTTAATGCACAAATTGTTGAAACTATTGACTAATTGAGTATTGTCTTTGATGTTACACAAAATGTCATATGATTACCAATCAGTATATGCCGAGCTCACTCGGGCATTGAAGACAGTTTTCTATGGCTACCGAGCAATCCGAAGTTTGCCTAGTTCAGAAGGCAGTATATACCGAGTTCATTCGGGTGTCAAAGGAAAGTCTGCAGAAGATGAGTGTTAACCGAGCTCACTCGGTTAATGAAGGAAACGTTGGATGAAACCATGGTTAACTGAGCTCACTCGGTTACCAAAGGAACTTTGCTAGTATGTAGTGTTGACCAAGCTTCAATTGGTTAACACAGGAAAATCGCTTCTATGTTAGTGTCTACCGAGAAGGGTCAGCTAAAGAAGGATTTTCTTATTTTGGCATATTTAGTTCAATTGATTTATTTGATGGTTCTAGCCGACTGAGAAGATGTACATTAATTATTCTAAGTAATATTTGAGCCGACTTGACTAAATGAAAGAGATAAATAAAAGGTCAAATTGTGAATTAGAGTGTGTGGGAGAGAGTATGAATACATTGAAGATTTGATGAAGATAAGAGGAAGCGAATCAGAAGGATAAGCAAAATATTCTTGTGGAGCTGAAAAGATATATTCGATCAACAAGGATCAAGTATACAAGCCATTGAGATCTGTAATCAACAATTCAATTGCATCCAAATCAGGTCATCTCATTGTTACTCTCTAACCATTGTAATAGTGATCTAAATCTCTTAACAGAGTTGGTTTAACAACTATTTGTAAATCCTCTAACAAGGTGGCAGTTCTATTGAATTGTCTAAAGACCTCTAACAAGGCCACTCCTAACAGGGTGATTAAATCCTTTAACAGGGTCACACCTAACAATGTGTTTTGGAACCTTTAACAAGGTTGCCTCCTAATAGGGCTCACTTCAGAAGAGTGAAAACAGTAACTAATTGCAATTGGTGGCTTTTCCCAAATTGGGTTTCCACGTTAAATCTTGGTGGCCAATGTGTTCTGTGTTCATGTTATTTCTTTTCCGTGTTTGCAACCAAGTTAAAGTAATGATAATCACAGATAACATCTTAAGATTTGCATGTTAAGTAATTACCGAGCAATTATAGTGTTTACTGAGTTACAACATTTCTTTGTTTGCCAAGCATCAACAAAATTGAGTTTTGACAGAATTATTTTGTATTGACATCTAAGGGATTTGGGATTTATTTTTGTAGTAATTGATTCACCCCTCCCCACAATTACTCTACTTATATTTCCAACACAAATAATGAAGTGGAGTAATCCAATTCTCCTCCACAATGCTTATGCAGTGTGGCTGAATTTGATGGTGTAGGTGGTGAAGAGATGTTGTGCCGCCTTCTCAAAAGGCTTACATATCCAATGAAGGAGGAAAAACACATCGAGTGGAGATTGAGGAGCTGCAAGGTGCATAAAATCCATAGGCAAAGAAGAATCCTGTGGGAGGTTTAGAAATGTTGCATTGTCTCCTTGTTTGGGCGTCAGTGAAGATGTAAATACATAGAATGGTACGTGTAGATGTGAAGGAACACAACTAATTAAATGCCTGGCTATGGAGCCTCTAGTCTTGTGTACAAATTGCCAATATTGTCAGCCATTTCAAAATAAACAATTTCGTATGAAATAGGGGAGGATGTTTATTAAATGAAAGTCAATATATGTGCTATTTTCCAACTTGAGACGCTTGTGTTTTGATTGAAAGGTGAACAAGCAAGTTAGCATGAGTGTTATGTTAAACAAGAGTGTAATATCCCTTGCAATTTTGATTTTAATTTTTTGATTTCTTGACTTGAGAATTTCATCAAACACTTTTGCACACAAGGAATATATTGCTGATCTAAATTCTGTTTTTGTCTAAATGCCAAACTTGAATTGATACACTTGCAAAATCAAAACAACCAACAATAAAGATACAGGTATTTTTTATTTATTTTGAAATATATAAGCATTGACTACAAATGAGAAAATATGCATTTACAACAATAAGAAATTAAGGCAACGTCTTCTATGATTTTCAATGATATCCCAATCTCTTATAACAAATTCTGATGTAAAACTTTGATATAAATCAGATTACAATACTTCACAATTGATTTTTAAATTCTTACACATGCCCTAAGATATTCAAATCTATCCTCCATGCATTGCAAAATGAAATGGATAGGAATTTGGAAACCGCTCAAGAAATTTGGATTTTACTGTCGTGAGTCACTGTAGCAGTGGTGGTACTGTAGCAAATCACTGTAGCAATATCCAACTTATTCCTTCAATCTTACTCCACAAATCTGACCCTAGGCCACAAATTTGGCACATTGAAAAGACTGATTTGCCTTCTCCAATAGCTGCAACCCTTTGGAGGATCTTTCACCACCTCAGTTATGCAAATCAATGGGAGTGTTCGTTCCCAATGTCGAATGTAGTAACTGCAAAAACCCTTGGCTCCACCAATTATCAGGTAAAGTAGACGGCAACCCATTCAATGTCCAACAATGAGGCTTCCCTTCGTATTTGTTCTTTTACTCCAAGAGGTGGACCTCCTCCTAGAAGAAATAAAATAATATTTAATTTCTCCTTCTAGAAAACTCTTTTAATTAATTTATTTATTTAGCTTTAGTCACTTTTAATTAAATTAATTAAATATAAAGTCACCTTTTAATTTTGATTTATTTAATGACTTTACAAGAAATTAATTTAAATTTTAATCAATTTCTCCTTATTTCTCTATTTAGCCTTCGGAGAATGTAAAGGCTAAGAACTCCACTGAGAGGCTAAAAAGATGGGGACATTACAAGGAGCGTCAGTTTTATTTCTAACATATCAAGTATATTAGATGGTGAAGTAATGGAGATATGTCTCCGTAGCCTGCAAAAAATGTTTGAAATTGATTCATTGTTTTATGGGAGAGTCATTGTCTCAAGGTTTATACAGGTGTCATTTTAAAACTTTGGGGCTGGTGCAGTAAGACTAAAATTGAAATTGCTTCCCATATGATAATGAAGGCGTCGATTTTATTTGCATCATAGAGTTTGTGTTTATTTCAAATGGGTGATTTTTTGCTTAAGTATTTGTAATATCCCTTTTCGGATATTATACCAAAAACCCAAGTTATGTACTTGCAGATTTAAATCCAAATAGTAAACCAATATGCAATATAAATTCCAGAACTTTAATAGATTTATAACCAGCAGATTTGAATACAAGAAAACTCAAAAAAGTTCGTTTATTTCCTCCAATATTCAAGAATACATATATGCACCAGGAATTAACACAAATAACTGCCAAATATGTTACTGTATTATACAACAGCTATAAAATAACACTCAACAATCCAGAAAATCCAATCTTATAAACAAAAATAACAATTAGATTGAAAAATGTAGATAAAACCTGTAAGAAGGCTAGGTTTGCGTCCAACCTTCAAATGCTTCTTCAAGGGTTTGCATCCTAGAAGAAATAACCAGCAACTGTTTCCAGCTCCCAGATTAATATTTGTTTGAATATTATAATCTTCCTATCCTCCCATGTGGGCCATGTTGTACTTTTATCACTTTTCCCAATGTGATGCACACTCTTGTAAGCAATGTGGGATAAAACATCTTTTTGTCCTTTAGTCACTTAAGTGAACATAGTACCTTTTTAAAATAAAGTGAAAAATTAAATGACTTTAATAGTCACTTCGTCAATAAACCACATAATCATCAGGCATTAAAATAACTAATCAAACAAACTCGGATAAGCACGTGCAATAGCTCGCTGGAAAGCTCTCGGTGAGATGCTTCTAGACCAACATTGAGGTATCAAAAATACTAAGCTCTGTTTACATACTAAAAATAGTAAGTATCTGGACAACTTGCCAAAATTGCTCCGATGGGTCTGAAACTGGAAATGCCTAGGCCAAACCTCGAATTGAACCCTGTAAAGAACCTTTTCGCCCCTAAAACCTAGGTGAAGCGAGCCAGCACACAGAATTATAATGTTCCAGAAAAAAGGGGACATTACAAAGCCTCCCTTCCCAAAGATTGCTTGCCCTTAAGCAATCCACTCATACCTGTAGAAACCAAATGTCAGGATCCCATATTTGCCTTGAGAAGGAAATTCTACTCCTCAGTCGATGTACCCTAGCATGCATCTTCCCAAACTCAAACGGGTGAAACAATACAATAAGAATCAATGTGCCAAATATCTGAATGCCAAGGTCCCAAATCTCACCATAAAGGGACACCAACTACCATGTACTACTGCCCTGTGTGCCAATACCATAAGTCAGAATGAATGCCTCACTCCATGAGTGACCCTGTGAGTCTATACTGTCAAGTGAAAACGGGGACTCAACAATATACCCATATCCACCCCAAGATGATAGCAACCTAACTCTCCTCCTAACTTCCCGACCAAAGGCAATACCTAGGAATGCTCCACTTGGATCCCAAGTGAGGAATTGTATGCTGTTTGAAATACCACTGACCAGTTCTTGTAATACCTGCACCACTGTACCACTGCACCACTCCTATAATATCTATTTCGATGTCAATGATAGATCCAGCCAATCTGACTCCACCACCATATCACTCTAGTGTAAGAGGAGTAGTCCTAAATTCTGGGACCCTAATATGTCAGAAAGCTGAAACACATAGATCATAATCATGTGTCTGTGTAGCAACATAGCATAATCAGCCAGATGTAATATACTATTAACACTTGGATTCTCGACTTCCCAAACAATAGGATCCTGGGTAAATGAAAGAGTGGTTGGTGAATCACCAACACCATGAGTGCTAATGCTGCCTTCAATACCTTGCTGAATAAAAAATGTAGACACCTCATGTGGAATGTAGGATAATGTGTGATCTCTCCATTGACCTGCAAATAACTCGTTGACCTTGGAAAGCCAAATAGAATCAGCGGATATATCACTAGCATACACAGGCAAATCACTGATAGGGGAAATATACCAACAAGAAAAATCACCAATCAATAAGTAGGCCGTGGCTATCTCATAGGAGCTAGGTGATAAAACTCTAGGCAAGCTGAAGATTCCCTCAGAGCATGCTAAGGATAAATCTGAACCTCCTATTCTACCATAAGTACTCTCGCTTATGTCAAAGTCTTTATAAAAGGATGGTTCACCATTAGCTGAAAACTCTGAATTATTCTCACTTGTTGTATCACTGATCATGTCCTCCTGTGAAAATGTACAGCTGCTGTTATAAAAATCAAAATTTTCAGTCTTATCAACTTGCTGACCCATAAATTTTTTGTCACCATAAAAAGACTCAAACGGGAAATACGTGATTGAATCACATTGCTTGCCTTCACATCTACCCACTTTATGAATTCCTTCAATGATTTGCATGATTTCTTGTGCCCTTGAGCCAGTGTCATCTTTTTCATAAGTGGCTGCCCCACTTGTTTGATTTTCAGCTTGGTGGATGGAATAATGTGTTAAGCTCAATTGAAGACATAGCTCATCTACCTCACTCTCCTTGTCCCTTCCAAATTTTATTGCTAGATCTCTATCCATTAATAGTTGCAAGTACTCATATTTTATCATTTTCAAAGTTTCAAAAATAGTATGTAAAAGAGGACTTGTGATACTGCAAACATTCCCATGCCTCTCTTTTATCACAATCTTCTGCATGAGATCCTCAATCAAATTGGAAGAATCATCCAACCTCGTCAACACTTGGACAATCTTGTCCTCTTTGACCAAAAGCATATCCAATAAGTCAAGGAGTGATAATGATTTTTGACCAACTCCTTCAAACACAAATGGGCTGTTCTCCATAGAGTTTTTTGATTTTTCATCAGCTGGGGGAACAACATTTTCAAATATATCCTTTAACTCGATGTGTGCTAGATCATCTATCTTGCCAACATTGCGGTCCATTTTCTCACCCTCAAAACTTGACATAATTTCCAGCTTGGTGCCATCATAAAATTCATCCAAGTTAATTTTCATGTCACCAAATAAGATGCTGGAGTTGCCAATGTTGACGGTTTGGTCAACTCTACTACATGGGCCATTAACCTGCTCATCAGAAGGACTAGTGTAAATAGCTTCATAAGATACTTCTGTCTCCCAATTACCTGTTAGTATACTTGTGCCATTATTAGTACTACTATCAGGTTGATTGATATCTTCCCTATGCAATTCTCTATAACTGTCCTTTGCAAGAAGACCTCAGGCCAAATCATAGTATTTGTTTCTTATCATAGCCGTCTTGTTTTGTAGCTCTAGCTGAAAGTCAACATAGTCCGTAAAAGGTAATTCTTTCTAAATCTATGGAGGAAATTTGTGGTAATCATCATATATGTCCATAATTTCAGCCCTCATATTGGATTGGAAATTTTGGGCTAACTATTGTTGCAACTTATAGCTAGGTATTTTCCCCATTTTAATCCTGTTAAGCAGTTTGCAAGCTTGTTGATACGATGTTTCAGTTTGTGCAGTGATAATTTATGTTGCTGTTTGGACTGCTAGGATGTATTTACAGTAACTCCCATTTACAATTTATGTCCCAATACTTTAATTGCATAGGCCCAGATTTTCGAACATATTAAATTGCATGTAAAATAATGCATCCTTGAAAATTTGAAGCTTATTAGTTCCCTCTTTCATAAAGATGCTCATTTAGTACCTTTACCTATCATTGTGTTCTATGAAAGTTTGTTCAATTAAAGTTCGCATGCATGATTTGCAGTCCTCTTGAGTTTTCTGATACCACTGAAAAAAAAAATTTCTGAAACTTAAATTTTATAATCCAATGTTGAAAGTGTGGCTGAGAGGAATTTTGTCAAAAAGTTCTCAGGTATCCTAGATAT
Organism: Cupressus sempervirens; assembly: GCA_028749045.1. Classification (NCBI taxonomy): domain Eukaryota; kingdom Viridiplantae; phylum Streptophyta; class Pinopsida; order Cupressales; family Cupressaceae; genus Cupressus; species Cupressus sempervirens. The sequence goes on from CM053793.1 coordinate 835,795,500, forward strand.
GCTTTGATATTACTGTGATTAACTTGGCTAAATTGTTCACAAACCACAACTCTGAGATCGAAACATTTCATCAAACACTTGTACTACTGCTTTCATGAAATAGCTACTAAACTATCACCGCAGGGAGTCCAACAGCTGTGATGACCTTGCTGGAAGATTAGCTTTCCCTTTGTTATATACGGAGACAATTTATCAAAGAGTTTGCAGGCTTCCAAAATGGGGAACTCCAAGAGTCAATCATAGTCTGAGAATTGGCACTTGTTAAGCTGAGTCACTCCTTCAACGTCCTCAATACATCTCCAAGCAACTCTCAATCCTGTAAGCAATCACCTACAATCTGATTGCAGCCAAGACCATATCGCTCACCCGACAATGTACTTCACAGGCCCGCATAACTAGTCAACATAGAAGCAAACCCAATGTTGAGGTATAAGAAAGAAATGACCCACTCGCAGAAGATAGAAACACCAAAGGGAGGGAATTTAGTCGCATGATGTGCAGTCCAAACAATGCCCAGCAATTTGTAATGATGGCATTTTTTTATTTTTATTTTTTATCAGAAAATGACCCACCACTGAACTTGACTTTCTTGGCATTCAAATATTCGATTAAACACCTGGAGTGCAAACTCAAATAATGCCCAGCTCTTCACTGTCCAACAACAATACATTGAACACACAGGTGCCTAGTCATGTGAAGGAAATAATGTCCAATGTCAGATATAACAGTTCTCTAATGTCTTTACCATGAACCCCAATTTTTGATCGCCCAATGCAGGTCCGAATTTTTCAATGTGTAGGTAACTTGCAACAAATTCCCTAGTCACAAACGACGTCTTCCTTCCTCAGCTACTAGTTTTTCCTTGATTAATATTTCCGCCCTTAAGTCGCGTCATGCAAACAGTCCTCTAGCAAACCCGACATCGTGAATGAAATACACTGGTCGCAAGGTGAGCCCGACGCCTATTAAAAGATTTCAGGGGCTTGATGTGAAGGAAAATGCCATGCAAATATGTCCAGTCGCGTGCCAAAAATACCTTCGAAAATGGTTTCCAGTTGATTTCGACTCCACCAAAGCCTCAGTTGATCAACAGAATGCCAATCACAAATGACTGCCTTGTTGTTTACTGTGAAACCCGACTAATAACCCAAAGCCGACTATGCCAATCGTGGATGCTACAACTCTGAATAGAGCACTTGTTATTGTCGTCACTTGCTTACTACCCATGCCATTCCATCTTGACTATCATTTCAATCCTTGATACTGTGTGTTACCCCTTCTTTTCACATTTCCAACATAAGCTTCAAGAAACTTCGTTTCAGTAGGAAACTTGGAAACACGTGTTTGCACACTGAAATTGATGAGATGTCCAAATCGTTCAAATCTACATCTGTAACAAAAATATTCATAGAATGCACTTCTGCACCACATAATAACCCTCTTACCCATCTTTGTATAGTGAGTATCTAAATCAACATCAGCTCTTTCTTCTGAAGTTCTTGCTTTCAAGAAACGTAATATTATGGAGATAATGGTGCGGTCAATCTTAGGAAAACATTCAAAGCCTCCTCCAGTTGCATTAAGTAATGCCAAGGATGAAATTCCTAATAAAAACTCTTAATAAACAATTTCCGATAACCACACAGGCTGGCAGGATGCACAGCTCTGATACCACTGTAATATCCCTTTCTGGATATTATACCAAAAACCCGAGCTATGTACTTGCAGATTTAAATCTGAACAGTAAACCAATATGCAATATAAATTATAGAACTTTAATAGATTTATAACCAATAGATTTGAATACAAGAAAACTCAGAAAAGTTCGTTTATGTCCTTCAATATTCAGAAATACATATATGCACCAGGAATTAACACAAATAACCGCCAAATATGTTACTGTATTATACAACAGCAATACAATAACACTCAACAATCTAGAAAATCCAATCTTATAAACAGAAATAACAGTCAAATTGGCAAATGTAGATAAAACCTGTATGAAGGCTAGGTTTGCGTCCAACTTTCAAATGCTTCTTCAAGGGTTTGCATACTAGAATAAATAACCAGCAACTGTTTCCAGCTCCCAGATTAATATTTGTTTGAATATTATAATCTTTCTATCCTCCCATGCGGGGCATGTTGTACGTTTATCACTTTTCCCAATGTGATGCACGCTTTTGTAAGTAATGTGGGATAAAACACCTTTTTGTCTTTTAGTCACTTAAGTGAACATAGTACTTTTTTAAAATAAAGTGACAAATTAAATGACTTTAATAGTCAGCCAATAAACCACATAATCATCAGGCATTAAAATAACTAATCAAACGAACTCGGATAAGCACGTGCAATAGCTCCTTGGAAAGCTCTCGGCGAGACGCGTCCAGACCAACATTGAGATATCAAGAATACTGAGCTCTGTTTACTTACTAAAAATAGTAAGTATCCGGACAACCTGCCGAAACTATTCCGATGGGTCTAAAACTGGAAATGCCTAGGCCAAACCTCGAATAGAACCTTGTAAAGAACCTTTTCGCCCCTGAAACCTAGGCGAAGCGAGCCAACACACAGAATTATAGTGTCCCAGAAAAAAGGGGACATTACAGTATTGGAGACCTTCTTGACTACACGATTTCAATGCAGGCACAATTAACTATTTGAAGAGCAATTTTGCATTCGAATGGAGGCGTTGGCCTATTGTAACGCATTATAAATCATGCAAGAGCCCCGTGTGGAAGTGTCTGTAACTATATGAGAGTTACGGGTTTATCCCACATTCCTTATGTGGGTGACTTTATATATCTTTTTATACAGTCGCTCTTGCATTGTATATTGTCTTAAGCGCTTCCCTTTTTAGGCAAAGTCATAGTCTCACGCGTGGGTCCCAAGGGTGACTCGGTGAGAACAATGAAATTGTGGAACTAAGTGATATCGATAGAGTGATGTGGCAAACTGATGGACAAATAAGGTGCCATGTGGCACACAGATCGAGATGACTAAGATGGATAAGCAGACACGTGGCAGGATGTCGCAATGCTGCGAAGAAGATGGCGGGTCCTGAAATTTGATCGCGATATTGTGACTCGATGACTCGTGGTAGGTAGTAGTGATGTGGCATCGAGGTGGCGGATAGTGCGGGTTGATCAGCTGAGTTGCAAGCTGACACATGGTGCAAATCTAAGGCATCCACGATCAGATCAGACGATTGTCGCGATGTTTCCAAAAAAAGATGCAAGAAAGATAACTATCGTGATAGACTGACACGTGTCTGTGGACCCAGGTGTAGAATGATGAGGTGACTGATCAACAAACCAATTAAAGCATGCCTCGTGGTGCTGACATGGCAGGCTCTCAGGTGGAGCAATGACTAGATGATGACAGAGTCGATGAAAAGGGTTTGATGGCCAATCAGAGAGTGCCATGCGGCAGTGCAAAACACAAATTTGACCAAGCATGAAATTTGGAGGGAATACTCAATTCCGAAGTTTAAATTGAAAATATTATGATATTATTCTCATAAGATGAACACACAAGTCCAAATAGCATTAAGGATGAGATAAGGAGGTAGGGAGGCTATTCATTGGGTAAATTTCCACCAATGAAAAATAAGTTGCGTTCAGAGGCATGCCTGAATAATTTTTAATCAGGGTTTGCATTTTATATAGTCCGGACTTTATTATAAAGTGTAATATTTTTAATTGTTAAAAGGCTTGTTCCTTATTTTGGTCTGCAACTTTAACTAGATGCTAGAGACATGTTTTTGATCCAAACATAGCACTATTATATATCAAGGAAGTTCTCATTTTTGGAGGCCAAATATGTGCAGGTGTTAATGGATGAAAGTTATTTTCAGATTTGTCGAAAAAATATATATTTTTAACTTGTTTTCTGTTGGCTTTTCCATGGCAAGTTCGGATTCAATTTGTGGGCAAGTGATGATCTAGGTTGCCTCCAAACTTGGAGAGGGTCTTGCCACTAGTATTATTTTGCTTCTACCTACATTTGGTGGGCATTTTAGGAGTAATTTTATTAGTAGATCCGGTACTCTTTCAAAGGGGTTTTCCCAAAATATTTAGAGAGATATTTGGCAAGTTTGTTGTACCAAATGATGAGATTTGATTTGGTTTTCAGTTAGGGAGAAATGAGAGAGGCTTTGCACCAAGAGCAGATGGATAATGGAAGTGACATTTGGCATCCAATGATCAAATCTGACCAGATTCCTCTTCCTATATCTTCTTCTCTCTTCTCATTGTATAGGGTTAGTTTCAGTTTGTTGAGCAAGTCTCATTGTTGTGTTTCCACCATTCTCAACATTTTCTTGTGTAGAAACAACATGTGTACAGATTTCGTGAGAAAAATGAATGAATTTGATGTTGAATCCTTGTGGGTCTATGAGTTTTGAGTTTTATTATCATTGTATATGAGGAACAACAAAGATTATAATGAAAAGTTGTTCTGATTTGGTTCTTTCCAGTGTGTTAATCAGTTAAGTTTTAGGATGAAATAAAGCAAGGCTTCTTTCTTCCATTGTCTTGTTAAGAGATATTCACTTGTCTCTCATGCTTTAATCCAACGGATTCATTAAATTTGCTTGATAGATATTGGGGATTTGCTAGTCTAACACAGGGATTTGATAAGTAGGCTGAAGTAGAACTACTGTTGTGGGGTATTGCAAGACATTACTTCATAGATCTGAAGTTCTTTCATAAGTTGTTATGTAATGGTTTATTACTTCATGACTCCATGCCCTCATTGATAGGACACTGATCTTAGTTTGATGGTGTGCATTTTCTTGTTGTTTCATTCATGGATCTTGTTGCATTTTATAATCAAAGTGAGTGACCATTTCCCTTTTTGTTGTGGAGCTGAAAGGAAGAGCCCCACTTAGCTTGTGAATTCATAGATTTTGTAACTAGCTATTGCATGAGTAAAGAAGATTAAAGGGTTTTATCTGCTTTGTATGGATTTAGATCTATGTTCTTGCATTGGTGACATTGATGAATCCAAAGTCTACCTGCCTAGGTTTTGTAGAGCCTGAAGTGTAGGAGTATAACCTTATAGTTGACCCAGGTTCTATTCAAATGCATCTATTATAGGAATTAACTACCCTTAGATGTATTTTGTTTAAGCTTCTTGGTAGCTAAAATCCTGTCAAATCAGGAGCAAACACAATCAAGTTTTGACCAAGCTGAAAATGATGTATTTGTATCTCAAGATCATGAAGTTGAGTACACTTTGCATAAATGTTGTACCCCGAAGCTTGAAAAGGAATTTTTGATAAACAACAAAGATTTTCCCAAGTCAGTTGTTTGTGAGTAGCATGTTGTGGCAGACAGTGCAATAAGGTCATTACCAGAAACCCCTAAGTGAGGTTTTCCCAAGTGTCCTGAGGTGCTAGTGATTGATGAACAAGTAAAGCAAGTTATGGTTGGCAAGAAGAGTACAAAATTTGTTTGATCAAGGGGATGTCCAATCCGACATCTTGCTTGGTTGGAAGCTAATGGAAAGATGGACATTCCACATGGACTTAAACATGAAAATACTATTGAAGAAGAAGCAAAAGAAGCATGTTCAATTCTTGAGGAGTAGTTTCAATTCTTGAACCTTTCTTGGAGCAGCAGTACACATCATTCATCTCAAAAAGGTGAATGTACATTAGGCATTGACATCATTGCTCCATTTGTTCGCATTCAATCTATATGAAGTTGCTTGTGAACATGCAAGGTATTGCAAGCTACTAAAAAAAGGTAGCTATTTTGTTGAACCCGTTAATGGTTTCATCTAAAAATTTGCATTGTAGATAGTTTTAATTAGGTAGGTTTTTCTTTGTTTTTAATAAGTACGCTTGCACATTTTTTTTTTATGTTAACTAGATTTGCTTTTCTTTAGTCCCAATAGAGTCTTTTTATTTTATTTTTGTTGTAGGATTTTTATTTTTAGTTTTGGTTTTTTTGGTCGCCTTGCTCTATAACCTGACAAAATGGATGAAGGCACTTAGAGAATTGGATTCTATTCCACTCCTTGTTTTCAAGAACAAACAGGTAACATTCTCTAGATAGAGCTAGTTGTTGTCCTCCATTTGTTGTCATCACAAGATGGAGCTAACGATACGAAACTTAGTTTCGCATTTCTCTGAGATAATCCATTATTTAATTGACCAACATTGATCAACCAGTCAACCCTAATTTGCATAATGAATCTTTTTGCTGAAGGCTTTTATCAAGTCCTTTCTGTTTTTCATTTTATTAAGCCTATGCTTGATTTTTGAGGCCTTCAACATCCTTTTCTTGTGTTTTGAGTGTGTATTTAGTTGTTTTTAGTCTTTTTGTTTTGTCCAATCTCTTGCTTTCAGTTTTCCCTTCAGTTCAATATATCTTAGGGCTTAATGGGGCTTAGTAATAAAAAAAAATGATCATTTAAGTGCCCAAAAAGTGAACTCTCCAAGCACAACCTCATATTTAAAATATAGATACTATATTTTAATGTTGACATTCACTTTTTGAAAAACATAACTTAAATGACTTTATGTTATGTTATTAAGTTACTTTATCACTCAAGTGACTACAGTGCACTTTATGTTTTATTTTCAGGTTGAGTTGCTTTTTAATTTTTCACTTACACTTAAGTGACTTTATCACTATATAGTTCTAATTTAATGTTGAGTTTTGCTTTATGTTTTATTTTAAAACATCTAAGTTAAATATTACTTTTTGAATCATATTTGCACATGATATATAAAATGATGCAGAGATGCACTTTGGAATGCCTTTCGTGGATAAACTCAACATAAAAAGACCTCATCAAAGACTCACGCTCATCAATTTGGGGCTCCTTGCACTTGTCTTTCCATACTAATCTTTTTGCTCCACAAACATACTTGGCTGTAGGAGCATAGAACATTAAACATTGTTCTTGGTATACCTTCACAACAGAATGAATTAAGAAAAACACTTATCATGTAGCCAATAAAACAGAGATCATATCTTACACAATCGGCAAACTCTTCAAGGACCTAGTGAATCAGCAATTTTTCTTTAACAATCCCATCTATAAATCTGCAATCTGGTTTCTGTCATAAAATGACAGGAAGAGGCAGATTTTTTGAAACAACTTTCTGGAGCAATTCCTAGCAAACTGGAACCAAAACTTCTTTAGTAAGATTAAACCCTTCTTTTGTCAAAGCTAATAGAATGATAGGAAGATTAAACCCTTCTTTAGTAAAAATGACTTCACTCCTTCAATATTACAAAAAACATCAATAAATTTGTAGAATACACCCACAATTACAGTCACCCTTCAAACATGCAAAATCAACTTATGGCTGTTTTGGCAGTCATGATGGTACCCGAATAAAACACCTGTAACTTTCATTCCTGAACATATTATCAAAATCTCTTCAATGTAAGTCTAGAGAATTAGGTTTTTAATGACATATCCAAAAATTGCGAAAATCCAATGGTGGATTAGGGACAAATGACTGTTGTAACAATACTCAATTTTCTGTCAAAATACACTTAGAAAACTCACAGTTGACGCAGCAAGGGAATCAAATTTCTCACACACACCATAACCATTCCATTCCAAATTGATATTAATGGAACCGCATATCTTGAAATTGTAATGTCCCCATTTTTTTAGGCTCTTGGGATTAGCCTATCATGTGACCCTCGTAGGCTAATGAGGATGGACAGAGGGTCTCTTTCAGTGGACATCTACTTTAGGATTCAATATCCTATGGTTTGGCTTTCGTTTGGAATCATTCGGACTTCATTTGCTATAGTTTTGCCATGTTTACTATTTATGGTAAGTCTGATATTGATCGAGAAGGACCCTTTCTATTTTTGGAAAGTGCATTTGGTCACATGGGGAAATAATAGATGCGACTCCTATTTCAGATGACATTAAAAGGATAAATATTTTGGGAGTTATTATTATTTTGGTGGCCAAATTATTATTAAATCATTAAATGGATTATTATAAAGTTATAATTTAACTTTATAATTTCACTTAAGTTGAGGGTTGAGTCATCATGGGAAGGGCCATTTATTAAATTAATTCATGGAAGCCTAAGCCAAGGTATTAATTTAAAGTATTGGAGTAAATGAATTATTAAAAATAAAAGTATATCTTTTTGTCCCACATTGGTAAGAATTGTGTTTGAGCTCTCACAAGAAAGAATAAAAAGGGACTTGAGAGCACATTCTAAGATATCCATTGTTCATTTGATGAAAAATTATTAAGTTTCTTAGCTATGAGAAATGGCTAGGGTTTGAGGACTGATTGCTCTCTTGGCAATTTGAATCAACACTGATTGATGATGAATTTTGCAAACTAAATTTTTAGAATACTATTCTGATTCTGTGGATACAAATTTGGTGCTGTTGTATACCAGATTTGAAGAGAACTATTAAATTGCTTGCCTCTTCATTGGGGACTCAAGGCGCCACCAAGCTACAGGTTCCTTTGGATATTTCATGCATTTTTCATATCATTTGGATGCATATTAGAAGGTATGGCTGTAGGTGAAAGGTTGTATCAGATTTAAGTATTATTCTTGTGGATTTAAGCCAAGAGTTTTGGCATCTTTTCATTGTCATCATTATAGGAAAGATAGCATTACAAATTAAGTGTCATCCTTTGGGAGTTATATATTATTGTAATGATCATTTGAATATTGTACGAGGATGTATGCCAATTATATGAGGAAAAGTCACTTGGCTTTAGGTGATTAGTTTGATGTTAGAATTCATTATTATGCATAGAAAGGATATAAAAGACTTGCATAAGCATCCTAGGTGTTTGATAGAATCATTTAGAAGTGAACTTCAAAGCAATACTTGCAATCACAAGTGTTGTTATAAGTTATTAGAGCAAACTGAAATTTATATCAGTCATATGACCTTTGTATGCAAAGTGTTTGATGAAATTCTTTGAGCCTTTATCAGCATTTTGAGATCAGATTTGAGCAGGGTCATTATAGAAATGCAGAAAATTGTTAAGTAAAAATGGACATAGAGATGTCACCCAATTAATTCTGCATGTCCATTTGGCTCTCCTACAACAAAAGTAATAATACAACACTAGAAGAAAACATAAAATTATTAATGATCCTCCAATGGCCGACAGAGACCATTGGAGGATCTTCAAAAACCCTCCATGTGAAGACCACTCTAACAACAACAGAGAGTTTCAGACTGCTAAAGATGAAATGAAAATGAATCTAAGCTACAGAGATTTGAAACTCAATGATTCTCAAATGAAATCCAATGCATAACAGAAAACATGCATATAGAACCGTACACAAAAACAACCAAAAAACATTGTATGAATGCTGAAAACTCCAGAAGTTGCAGGAAAAATCAAGAAAACTTAAATCTATTCTCTTCTCCAACTGTTTACAAGATGAATCCCTTCTTCGTTTTGAAGAATCATAGTTTTGTAACTTCCAAGAAGCCATCAAATTCCTTCTTGCAATTACATTCGAATACCAGCTGGTTCTAAAGATTGCACATGTTATTTTGACATCTTTTCCCTACCTAATAATTAATTAGAAACGTTTAGATTTTTCCCGCACACACACTTTGGGAAAATAAAACTCAAATTAAAACACTCAAAGCATTAAAAAACTAAAGCCCAAGGTCTAAGTGGCTAATGTCTGGTTGGCTTATATGGGATGCCACCATGGCATTGCCACCACATAGAAAAATGACTTTTTTTGAAAACTTCGAAACTCACACACACCCAAATTTAAACTTAAAATTTAAAACTATTTAATTTGCCCGATAATTACTTTGTGCCCCTACACCATACTCCCCAATAGGTTTGATCTCAAGTCCACTGGAGATGAGATGAGCTGCTTCCATGAAGCACTATGCTTCTTAATTTGGTTTTCATCCATCTAAATGGCCTTTGATGTTGACTTATCTTTCCATTTGATCAAATTCTAGGTATACTGTCACCTTGTATTCTTTATTTTGGTATCCAAGATGCACTCAATTTGAGATGATTTTGGTTTGGGTAAGTCATGCAAGTCTGTTGCTTCTTCTTTTTCCTGCAAGGACTGATCTGAGGTTGCTGCCCCTTTGTAAGGAGTAAGATCATATACGTTAAAAATTGGAGATATACCAAAATCTGAAGGTAGTTCTATCTTGTATGCATTCTGCCCATACTAAGCCAATAGTTGGCAAGCTCTCACCTTCTTTGGTAGTAGTTTAGTGTGTTTGGACTGAGGTAATCTTTCCTTTCTCAAGTAAGCCCATACTAAATCACCAACCTTAAATTGTAACTCTCTTCTTTTCTGATCAGCAAGTTGTTTGTATTTCTGATTTGCTTTTTGTTGCTGCTTCTTGACTTGGTCTTGTGCTTCTTTGATAATTTCAGCAAAACTCTCTCCATCAGCACTAATTGGAGTTGAATTCGGAAAATCCCTAAGTTCAAGAACTCCCCTGGGATGTATACTAATACAATCTGAAATGAAGACTTTCTTGTGCTCCTATTAACTATGTCATTGTAAGAAAATTCAGCTTGTGCTAGTATGTTGTCCCACTTCTCTCCATGTTGCTTTGTTAGACATCTCAACAAGTTGCCAAGGGACATATTGACAACCTCTGTTTGAGGATGGTATGCAGATGAAAAAGATAAATTTGTGCCGAGTTTCCTCCATGAAGTTCTCCAAAAGTGACCTATGAACTTGACATCTCTATCAGAAACAATGCTCAAAGGTAATCCATGTATTCTAACTATTTCTTTGAAAAACAAATCTGCATTATGAGAGGCATCATTTGTAGATTTGCTTGGCAAGAAATGCGTCATTTTGCTTAACCGATCTACAACAACATAAACACTATCATACCCCTTTTGAGTTCTTGGTATTCCCATGACAAAATCCATACTAACCCATTCCCATTGTCTTGAAGGAATTGGTAGGGGCTGATATAATCCTGTATTTGTACTCTTCCCTTTGCCTTTTTGACAAATAGTACATTCTTCCACAAACTTTCTTACACCTGTCCGTAGCTTGGGCCAAAAATAATTCCTTCTAACCAGCTCTAAAGTTTTATTTAGTTCAAAATGACCAAACATTGCCCCACTATGTTTTTCTTGTATAATAGTGGCTCTCATTGAGCACTTACGAATGCAAAGTTGTCCACCTTTGAATAGTAGTCCTTGAATCAAAAATTCAGAATATTCATGATTGTACCTATCATCTAGGTTAGTACATGCTTGATAAATATCCTTAAAATCATTGTCATTAGCATACATGTTCTTCAAGGCTGAAATACCTACACTTTCCAACTGAATTTCTGAGTTTGTTAAAGCTCTTCTACTTAAGGCATCTGCAACCTTATTAGCAACTCTTTTTTTATGCTTTATAGAAAAGGTAAAAGCTTGTAATGTCTCCACCCATTTTATGTTCCTACGACTGAGTTTTTCTTGACTATTTATGAAGCCAAGGGCCTGGTTATCCATGTATACAATGAATTCTTTCGGAAGCAAGTAATGTCTGCACTTCTTTAGGGATTGGACAAGGGCATACATTTCCAAATTATATGAAGAATACCTTTGTTTAGCTTCATTGAGTTTTTCACTAAAGAAAGCTATAGCTCTTGGCTATGTACACCTCCTATTGCTATGTGGCTAGCATCACATTCTATTTGGAAAACTTTACTAAAATCAGGAAATGTGAGGACTAGTTGTTGGACTACTTTCTTCTTAAGGAGTTCAAAGGCTTCATTTGCTTCCTTTGTCTATACAAATTTACATTTCTGTCCTCCTTTTATAGTATTCAAAATAGGTGCACAAATCAAGCTGAATTTTCTAATAAACTTTCTGTAGAAGGTTGCTAAACCATGAAAACTTTTAACTGCTGCAATATTCTTAGGAGTTGGCCAAGAAAGGATTGCACTTATCTTATCTTGATCCATCTTGAGTGTTCCTTTGGATATCACAAAGCCAAGGTATGTCAGCTCTTCTTGCATAAAAGTACACTTCTCCAAGTTAATCATCAGCTTCTCTTCCTGTAGCCGCCTTAATACCATGTCTAGATGCTGCAAATGCTTCTCCTTTGTGTTGCTGAAAACTAGAATGTCATCCAAGTAGACTGTTACAAACTTGCCTGCAAAATCCTTGAGAGCCTCATTCATGAGTCCCATAAATGTACTAGGAGCATTAGACAATCCAAATGGCATCACCTTCCATTCATATAATCCTTCATTGTTATTAAATGTTGTCTTCCATTCATCTCCTTTCTTATTCTTTTTTGATTGTAACTACTTTTTAAATCAATTCTTGAAAAATATCTTGCACTCCACAAACAATCAAATAAATCCTCTATCCTAGGCATTAAAAATCTATACCTTATGGTAATTTTATTGAGAGCTCTTGAATCCGTACAAACCTCCAAGTTCTTTCTTAGGTGCTAGTATTGTAGGTACTGCACACGGGCTTAGACTGTTTACAATTAGGCCAGCTTCAAGCAATTCTTGAATTCGTTTTTCTATTTCCTCATTTTGCTATGGTGTTAGCTTGTATGCAGTTTTGTTGGGTAATGTTGAACCTGGTATAAGATCTATACAATGACTGATTTCTCTCATGGGAGGTAGACTCCTAGGCTTACCATCAACAACTATGCCTTCGTACTTATCAAGTATTGATTTTACTTCTTCATTTATAGTTGGTTCCCCTGTAGCTTCTACCTTCAAGCTTAAATCTTCATTTTCTGATTTATTTTCCTCCTTCACACTCTCTTGTAGCTTGTCTTTCAACACAAGTACTGATGCAAAAAGTGGGCATTTGTTCCCCTTAATACCCTTCATGAATTCTTTCTTATCCATCACCATAATCTTGGATTCTTTAGGTCTGATTTCTTCTTCACTAGATTCAATCAATGGTAGCAATTCATTGGTCTTTCCATTCTTAGTGATTGTATAAGTGTCCTTGACCCCATCATGGTGCGCTTGGAGATCATATTGCCATGGCCTACCAAAAAGTAGATGGCAAGCATCCATGTTAACAATATCAAACAACAACTTATCTTTGTATGCTCCAATTTGAAATTCAATCCATGCCTGTTCTTCTACTATTGTCTGCTGCTCCTTGTTGAGCCATGACACTTTGTATGGGTATGGGTGAGTAATTCTTGGTAGTTTAAGCTTCTACACCATCTCAAGAGACACAAAATTTTCTGGAGAACCATGTTGATGCGAGTTTGTATCACTTACATAACATATTAGTAATTGGATATCCGAACAGAGTATCAAACATACAATTCCTCTCTTGAAAAGTTATTGCTCACGGGATATGAGAATAACTTTAATGTTCCTTACACTTGTGGATATTCAGTTTTATTGATGTGATTTGCTAGTAATCCCGTAGGCGACTGTACGCAAATTGTTGAGGATGACTTGGACTTTGGTGGGATGAAGGTGATGGTGGTTCGGTTTGTGAAATATGCGGGGGGCAGATAATGTTGATGGTGCTGATGGAGGATGTGTCTGCCAAGGATGATGTTGGTGGGAAAGCGGCGGTGGTGGAAGGTGAATGGATGAGTTTTGATATTTGACTTACTTCTCTAACTCCCTTCTCTAAACTTCGACTACCCAGCTACTCACTATTCTACTCCTACTCCTATGAATGGAAGGTTAGCAAATGGACGGGGATCGAATCTCATGAAGGCTAACCAGCGGGCCCACCTCCACAGATGCAATGATTCAAAGGAAAATAAACTAGTTTACCACACAAAGCTTCCCAACCAGCTGCTAGGATGCTAGTGGTCTAGTATTGATCCCTATCAAACGTCTACCAATGCTACCATACAACTATCCATCTACTTTAACCTCACTTAAACAACTTCAAATGCAATCGACTTTAACAACTTGAAAGGAAATCTAACTATGTGGAAGTAGAAAACATGCAATAACACCCAATGTTCTTAATCACCATGCAAGTCGCAACAATGAAAAAGAGAGCGATTTTGGTATTATTTTAACAACAATTTCTCCAACACTTTACAAATGAGAGCAAATGGCCTTATATAGGGGCCAAAAATACAACAGACAGTGGAGATCAAAACAAGATCAACGATCTAGATTGGATCCTCAAAACCCTAATTAGGGTTGCCACCCCATCGGCCAATGAGAAGCTGCCACCTCATCAATGGATCAATGAAAAAAGTGCAAAAGGTGGCAACCAATGAGAAGGCACCAAAATGGTGGCCAATCAGAAATAGACACTTGTCCTATTCTAGAAGAAAGAGAGATTTGCCATTTCAGCTTACATCAAATGATCTTCTAATATAACTCTTCCCTTTTCTTTCATTTTCTTAACTAATACAATGAACTTAGTGTATATGAGAAAATGTTAGTATGCTAATAGAAACCAAATTTAAATAAAGCTTCTACAAACTAAAAAAAATTCATAAACTTCAAGATAGACTAAGATGAGCTCTTAATTGAAAATATGAGCCATTAATGGGCTCTCTCAATAAGAAGCTCTCTTGTTGAGTAGCTTTGTCTAAATAGATAGGATGTATGCTCAAGCTTTATGCTTCAAAAAGGGCTTCAATGGATGATTGTAGATTTTTGGTGTGGATAGATGGCTTTAGTATGGATTTGGCTCTCAAAATAGCATTATAACTTTACTTCATGGATTGTGTTATTTTGCAAAGGGGAAGGATCCAATTTATAGGCAAGAGGCTTGAGGGTTTGAGGGCTAAGATGCAAGGATGGGAAAAAGCTTATGGAGGGCTCAGATTGCATGAGAGGAGAGCACATGGATTGTGCTTCCTTATAGCCAATCAAGGAGTGACACATGTCACATGGTGAGAGGATGGAGGAAAGGGGAAGGATGAGTCAACAAAGGAGGCTCAAGGGATAAAATCTTCATAAAGACCCTCATAATGACTTGTAAGAGCAATAAAAGGGCTTGTAAGAGTCATTTATGGCCTAGTGGACTTCATAAAGTTTTATGGTTGAGATATTTTGAGGGTGATGAGAGCAAATTCGACTTGGACTTGATTAGGAAAGTTTTAAGCTTGCTTAGGCTTGTGCAAATGATTAGAGGATGGATTAGGATGGTTTAGGATTAGCTTAGGGATAGGCAAGTGGATGGCATTTAATGAGGGTGGGTGAAGGAGGAGATATTTGTTAACTTTGGCTTGGGTTAGTAAGTTTTAACCCATGTTTAGGGAATGTGACAAGGTTAGGAGGGGATTAGGATTAGGTTTAAAGACATCTTCTAGAAGAGTCTAGATTTTGGAGGAGGATAAAGACTTTCTAGAATAGTCTAGAATTTCCTAGGATGAGGATGAAGACTTTCTAGAAGAGTCTAGAACTTCTTAGGATGAGGATAAATTAGATTTTTAGGAAATAAATAAAGTTTTATTTATTTCAAGGGTTTGGGTTGAGGAGATATTTATTAAAACTTTTTTAATAAACATGAGGATTAATATTTAATTTTAATTAAATATTTTGAGTTGGGATTAGGGGTAGGAAATGATGGGATTAGCCTTTAATCAAAATTAAAGAAGGATTAGAAGATTTTGGAAGAGGTTATTGGTCATAAGGAAATTGGCCAACTTTTGGGAAAAAAATAATTTTTTTATTTATTTTAGGATTTTTGGTCAATTTATTAATTAAATAATTAATAAATAAGGAAATAATGTTTAAATAAGATTTAAACATTTTTGGGAGGGATTCCTTAATTAAATATTTTTAATTAAGATAAAAGGATTTAATGGCATAAAAATTAATTAATTAATTAATTAAATAATTAATTAATTAATAAATGATGATGTCATCGGGAATTTTTCAGAAAATAAAAATACTTTATTTTCTAAAGGATTTTTAGGTGTCTACACTTAGCAAGCCTTCTGTTAACTTCTTCCATAGGAGGACAAGGTGTGTGCTTCGCTCTGAGTTCCGTTGACTTCACCACACCACTTGCTGCTTGTAGTATCCTTTCATGGTCCTTCTCATATTCCGTCGCAAACCGAATAAAAGCGTTGAGAGAGGAAAGGGTGTCCAAATGCCTCTTCTTGATAGCAACCTTTCCTAACTCATCCAACCTCGATCCAAAATCCGTCTCATTGATATCCTCTTTTCTAACATTCTCAAAATCAAGTGCCCCCCAACGTCGCTCATCATGGTTGAAATGGAAGTGTCGATGCTTGGGCTATGCTGTGCAATCTCATTATGTATTTCTTCAAGTGTTCTAAATCTAGTAGTCAATGCAACAAACCAAGATTCAATTGTACTCAATCCTGTCTCATCCACCACCTTGGCCCTCTCTAAATATGCTTCTAGTAGCCCAATGAACGCCTGTAGCCTAGGAATAGCCAAATCTTTGATGCAAAGGAAACCTTTCCATTCATCTTCGAATAATCTGAACTTGTCTCTAATAGCCACTAATGACTAGAATGTCGAGATGAAGGAAGGCAAGAAATTTCGCCCATCTTGGATTGTATCATGGATTTAATCCCTGACTTCATTTAGTTGAACTGATATCTCTTCTGAATTGCTCCCGTTGTCTTGAGGAAGGGCTACCTGGTGCAGCTGTTGGATGGGCTGGCAATCTCTGCAATATTTGTTCTCGGCCTCCAACTTTACTATTCTTTCATTTGCCTTCCTCAACCTTTCTTTGATTGATGCTATACCTTCTTGGACCTCCTCACACTCCATATCATCTGTATTCCTTCCCAAGTTATGTTCCACTATCTCATATTCTTGGGCCGCGATCTCATCTACTGCCTTGTTGACTGTTGGAATAGCAATCTGAACCTTTCGGTGACCATCACTGTCACTCTTGATTACCCTTGCCACCATTTTTTCCATTTGTTTTTGGTTCTCGCTATCACCTTTTTCCATTAACCCTTGGATGTCTTCAACTATATGGGCAGTTACCACCTCGCCTCTTGGCATAAGCATTTGCCTTAACCATAGTGGTGCAACGCATCTCCCCAAATCTGGATTCGGTTCGACTGACAAAGCATCACCAGCGGCCTCGGGTACCTGACTTGTTGCCTCAATGTCAATTGGCCCATCTTCTTCTCTACTGGTTTCTACCATATCATTTCCTTGTTGGTTTTTCGAGAGAGGGGAGTACTCGGTGCTTTCACTGTAACCACTTGATTCTAAATCAGAGCTCACCTCTACCACGACCCCTTTATCACTTGAATTGACCTCTTGGCTTATTACCTCAACTATACTTTCTCTTGATGGTGTTGCGTGTTGTCTCTTGGTTGGAGGTTCCTGATGTTCTTTGCTTTTTTCAACCTCCAAAGCTTTCTTCTTGCTGCTTCTGATTGTTTCTTGTTGCCAGCTACTTCCTTCATTCCTCCGTCCGACCGATTCTGTTTGTCTCTCCTTTGGCTTCATCATCTCATAGGTAAGGGGAATCCTTTGCCTTTGCAGCTTCCTTAGTCTTTCATTATACCACAACTTAGTATGTAAATCTACTGCCCTTGTAATTGCCTCCAAGGAAAGATCCTGATGGTCATCCCAATCCACTGGATTCAATTTTGTTCCTTCTACTATATCGTAGTCTTCTCTCAGCGCATTTCCATCATCCTCCAGTTGATCCGGAATATCGAGGCCTCTCCATTTGATAGCTCTCATCATGTTCACGGATAGCCTTGAGAAAGCTAGCTTTCTCACATGAAAGTCATCTCTGGCATTGGCCCAAAAATCTTCTATGTTGGGAAATGCTTGAATTCATTTCCATGAGATACCTTGATAAGACCATTAGGATCAAATCCTTGCCTTGCTCTGTACTATCCTAGATGATACCATTCTAATTCGTTCTCCGCGGCTTCAAAGTAGGCTTGATTTGGGCAACTATCATTGCCAATTATGATTGATGCTTGTTTTTCCTTCATTTCTCATTATTCTATCATAGTGCTTAAGTTGCCTAGCCAATTCCATTAAAACTACCTTGTTGGGAGGGTACCTTGGAAGCCTCTTAGGACAAATTGTACTTCTTGCCACTCTAATGTATGTAAATTGCGGAAATTGGATGAACCAACTCCCATACTTCCTAATTCTTGCTTCTGCTTCTGGTGAAAGTCTCTTAGCAGGTGTCCCTTGTAATACCCTTACTGTCTTCATGGTGAAGGCATCACAAAATATCTTGTAATTCTTGTTGTTATGCAAATGGAGTTGTGGATAGCATTCATGCACCAAATATTGCCCCGACCCACTACCAACTTCTCCCAGGGCCGTAAGTCCCAAACTCCTGTACAATCTAGCAATTAGGTAGAACGGATAGGATCCCATGTAGAATTGCCTTTGGTTTTGTACGGTTCTAAGTTGCAATTCTAGGTTCTCGCTTATGATCCTAGCCCAATCAAATCTTCTTTTCCCCTTTTCAATCTCATCAATGAAGAAGTACATCCAGTTTTTAAATTGCATCCCTTGAGCTAGGCCCATGCTCTAACTGAGAAGAATAACGAGATCGCCATATTCTGGTTTGAAATCTGCCATTGTAAACCTCAATGATCTGCTAACACCTTTCTTTCCCTCGTGAATCCAATTTCGCTTTAGATGCGTGAAATAGGCCTCTTGGTTATCTTGGAATGATTTGGTTGCCTGATCCAACATCACAACTGTCATGCCTTTGTACTGGGGAATGTTGAATGTTTCTTTGATTGCTTGTTCACCGATGTTGGCCAAGACTCTCTTCCCTTCATCAAAAATGATGGATTTACTATTCAGATCAAATATGGATGCACATTCCATAATCAATTCCGGACACGGCAATGTAGGAGGAAAAGCTGCCGCATGTACAATTCCGCTTCTGTATATCCTCTTTGCCAAGGGGGATTGTCCTTCCTATAGTCTGTCCTCCATCCGTATCATGTCCACTACAGTGATATTGGTGTCGGTTATTGGCTTCATTTTCGAGGATAAGGGTGTTTTGGGCATCATATCCCCTTTGTATTTGTTAGTGTTTGTCCGCTTGAGATTCTTACTTGCACTAACATCCTCCATACTCGTCGCCCTATTACGGGATGGTAGGGTGGTGGACCAGAAAGCAAGTAGAACCAAAAGAAGCAATCCTTAGACTAGAACGAAAGAAGGATGTCAGCTTAAGGACCCCTTGCAACTCTAAATGATTAAAATTCACCTTAACCAATAATTGTACAGCGACTTTTTGGAATTAGGACTAGACCTCAAAAACTTCAAATCCACTTGCAAATCAGAAATTTATCATGTAATCACCTCCAAATAAAATTACCCAACCTAGGGCCAAAAATCGCAGCTTCTTGCAAAAATCAGAATTTGCATAAAATCGCCAACAGCATAAAAAAATCTGCCTTCTCACAAAAAATCGCTCATGACAAGGGCCAAATCTACCCTCAAGAAAAATTGCCTAAAATGGAGAAAATTCTGCACTTGCAAGGAAAATTGCCAATCACCAAAAGCTGCTCCAAGAGGAAAATAATTGCCAAACAATGGAGAAATCTGCCTTGAAACCAATTCGCCAAACACCAAATCTGCTCTTCGCTAAAAAACTTGCCCAAGCATGGAGAAGAAGGAATGAGGAATGAGGGAGAAAGGGGGAAGGACCTCCTCTTATACCCAACTCCACATGTCTTCCCAGCTGGCCGACCTGGACCTGGAGGGGAGAAAAAACAAAAATTAAATCAAAGTCATGGCCCACAATTAAATACTTAGCTAAAATTTAATTTTGCCCAAAGGAAAATTGCCTTTTAAAATTGCCAGTTAGTTCTAAATTGCAAAAGGAAATTAAATGGTGCCTTGGAGATGTTAAATATTTCCATTTAATGAGGATTTAGTAATTAATACGTCATTAAAATTGGATTTTGGCTAACCAAAAGCCATTTTTCAATATTAAATTACCAATTTCATTAAAGGGAAAAGGTTTTCAAGGCAATTTTAATCTATTAGAGCCAATTTTTTGCAGTTTCTCCAAATCGATTTTGCTAGGCTATTTAGAATTTTTTTTTGACCAAAATAAAATAAAATTGCCTCTGGGGTCAAAAATCGATTTTTGCAATTTAGCCTCATTTTCACAAAATTAAAATTTTCACCAAAAAAAAATTTAAGATTTTCCAAAACTCAAGTCTAACAAAATTTCCTCTTTTGAAAGATTATTCAAATTTACACAATTATATCCAGATTTTCAAAAGAAAACATCTAAGTACAAAATTTACAATTTTATCCTGTTAAATGTTGCTTGTTGAATTTTATTTGGCCTAAGGATGAAATTGGTTGCTTTGGAAAATTAAGCGAAACCGGGTGAAAATAAGCTAAGTCTCTCCCCTCTTTGGCCTGAAGGTGTGCAAGGCTCAAAATTTTCAAAACTCAAAAAAAAAAAAAAAACTTTTGGACAACTTCAAAAAGCTATTGCCGAGGCGATAAAAAAAAGGGGGTCCCCAAAAATTTTTTTTGGGGCGATTGTGTGAAAACCTCACAACAAACTAGAAGCAATTAGTACCTTACAAACCTTTCGTCCAAATTTAAAATTTGTTGTGAAGATTGCTTTCCTTTGTGGTGGCTTTGATTTTGTAGGCATTTTCAGAAGAACCCTTTTCATCATTAGAGCTTCCCCTTTCTCTGGATAATCAACAAAATCAGCCTCATGTTGTGAATCAACTTCTTGTGTTAAATGTGCTCTTCTTTCCCCTTGAGAACTAGAGCTTTCCCTTCCTGGACACTTGTGAGCCATATGATCTTCTTGGTTACAATTATATGATCTTATTGACCTATTTGATCTCCCTAGTGATCTTCCTCTAAAACTTGGTCTTCTACCTCTGAAATTACCTCTAAAGGAATCAAATCTATTCCCTTCTTGACTTGCTTCTAGTTGTGACTAAAAGTTGGGACTCCTTCCCCTAAATGAACCTCTTCCTCTGTAAGGCTGCCTACTCCTGGTCCTATTGCTACTTTCTTGTCTTCTTTTGATCTTTTCCTCCACCTTTAAGGCTACTCGATAACACTTTGCTACTATATTGGGACTTAGTAGCTGTAGCTCTTCTTGGATGTTAATTCTCAATCCATTTAAATATCTTACTACCTTGACACATTCCGGTTCTTGGATTTTGGATCTAAGGCTCAGTTTTTGAAACTCTTTTGTATATGTACTGATATCCATATCTCTTTGCCTCAGATTCGACCTTCTCTGATGTAGTTGAACTTCATAATGCTCAAGGATATAAGTTTCCCTAATCATTTTAACCATCTTCTTCCAAGAAACAATCTTTTTCTTGTTTTCTTTGGCTCTCTCTTCTTGAACAAAATTCCACTAGGTAAGGGTTGTACCCTTCATTTTAGACTTAGCCAACTTAATTTGTTGTGCTTCTCAAATCTTCTCCCATTTGAAGAAATTTTCAATGCTTCAATCCATTCTAAGACTACTTCAACATCCATCTTTCTTGTAAACATAGATAACTCAGTAGATTTTCCTCCCAAAGCATTTAAAGCTTTAATGAATGGCCTCTCATGTTCAGGCACTTTGTCTTCTTCATCCTCTAGGACGTCTTCCTCATCATCTTCTTCTTTCACTTTTTTCTTCTCAACCACATTTTCCATTTGTTCCACCTTATTTTCCAATTCTGCCAACTTCTCCTTCAATTCCCTATTCTCTCTCCAATAAAACTCATCTTGATCTTCAACCTTATTAGCTGATTCCGCATTGGTCACCATCTTACGTGACCCCACCGAAGACTCTGAATCAGGTACAAACAACATATATCTTCCAACTAATTTGTGCTTTAGGCTCTGATACCAAAAATCATGTAGAGCTGCACTTTCAATGTCTTTCATGGATAAATTCAACACAAAAAGCCCTCATCAAAGGCTCACACTCATCAATTTGGGGTTTCTTGCACTTATCTTTCGATACTAATCTTTCTGCTGCAAGAACATACTTGGCTAGAGGAGCATAGAACATTAAACACTCTTCTTGGTTTACCTTCATAGTGACGGGAATTAAGACAAACACTTATCACGCAACCAGCAAATTAGAGATCATATTTTAAATCTACAAAACCAATAGTGCACAATCCTCAAACTCTTTAAGAACTTGGTGAATCAACAATTTTGCTTTAACAATCCCATCTATAAATCTGAAATCTGGTTCCTGGACATATTTTCAAAATCCATTCGGTGAAAGTCTAGAGAATTAGGTTTATAATAACATATCCAAAAATCGTGAAAATACAACGGTGGATTAGGGAGATATGACACCTGTAATAGCACCCAATTTTCTATCAAAATACACTCAGAAAATTCACAGTTGAACAAGCAAGGGCCTCAAATTTCTTGCACAAATGTTAACCATTTGTAGTGATCTGGGCTTAAAATGATAAAAAATAATTAAATCTCCACTTGGGGTATTTTGTCAAACAGTTGGTATGTAATCTGGATATTGAACATGCTAATACTACTGCAGTATTCTTTTTAAGGTTATTAACCAAAGTTATTTTAAGAAATGGCTACCCACGCATCTACTTAATGTCTCCAAAGGATTTGCATTATTGGTGTTTAAAGAACATTAGTTTGCATTGAAAATGTGTGGTCTCAAATTCAACAGTGACAGAATATATTAAATCTGATATGCAGGAAAAACAATGGACATAATACCTTACTCGTCTAGGAAAATTTCATAATACACAGGCAACTTGATTATAGCAAGCGGTGAGATGTAAACACACCCAGTTACACCACACAAGAGTCTGATGTGATTGGGAGTCAGGCATACTAGCTGTTACCGCATCTTGTTCCCTGTTAAGTCAGCTGCTAACTGTTCTTATCTTGGTTCCCAACGCTGCACATCAGCACTATATAGATGTTTTGATACCACTGGATAGATTGCAATAGCGTCCATAGAGATCTGATATGATAAATATTATGTGAACTACTTGCCACAATGGAGCCTCCAACATACACATCAGTCCCAAACAACAGTGCAGGTCTGAACCTTATAATCGCTGTTATCAAATCCTTCCAAATCAGACAGTTACACTTGCATAAATGGGCTTCTCTTGCCAGTAATCACAGTTCTGAAAGACAACCAATTCCTCTCAAGAAATCACACCCAGAAATGAACAATAATATTGTCCAAATCAGATGTAACCAGTTTCAATTTCTTCAGTCATCAGCAAACTTCCCAGTCACAACATGTACGGTAGGAAAGTCCAGGCAGCAGCAAATTGTAAACAACTCCAAACAATCTTGACTACAATGTTAACTTCCAGCCACAATCAAAACAGTAAGGAGAGAGAAACAATTTTCAGAATTAAATCACTATACCTCAGCAGTGATTCAGTGTACCTCTCAGCTTCAAACCCCTCCAAGAGGACGTCAAACCAACCAGTGTTGAATACAGTCAGAGTCTGGACAGATGCAACAGTAACCTCATTCCTTCTAGTTACGTGCCAGCATTCTCACCAACTTCACAACAGGCTACTAACAGATATAGAACATTATCCTCACTGCCGAATATGCTGAAGACTTATCCTTGCCAACTTCCTGCCTGGATCTGATCGACAACTTCAATGAGTTGCTGGGGCTATGTCTAGCTTCTCCACTATCTCAAGGGTTTCGTCCTTAAGATAACCAGTCACATTTAAGCAACTCTTAGGATTTTAGAAAATAACATATATCCGTGGTAACAATCTCAATGCAAATGCTTTAACTTCGAAATGAGGAGAGGCTCGAACAACTTAGCAATGTGGGATAAAAGACAATTTCGTCTTTTAGTCACTTAAGTAACTCTACAACTTTATAACATTAAAATATTTAAATAAATCACTCAAGTCACTTGAACTTTAATATTTCTTGAAATACTTGTCTAATTACCGTGCTGTTTGAAATAAGACTCTCCTCATAATTCCCTATGTGACCAAATACACTTTCTAAAAATAGAAAGGGTCCATCTCTATTACCCCTGACTTACTATACATAGTAAGTATGGCAAATAGAGTCCAAATGAACATCGAACGAAGGTCAAATCCATAAATCGCTGAATGTTGGAGATGAATCAATCCTCAGAAGACCCTCTAACTATCCTCATTAGCCTATGAGGATTCAATATTAGGCTAATCCTTGAAATTCTGATGTTGGCAACCAATGGGGACATTACACCATTCCATTCCAAATTGATATTAATGGAACCACATATCATGAAATGCAGAAAATTGTTACCCAATTAATTCTACTTGTCCATTTGGTTCTTTTGCAGCAAAAGTAATAATACAACACTACAAGAAAACATAAAATTATCAAGAATCCTCCAATGGCCGACAAAGACCGTTGGAGGATCTTAAAAAACCCTCCATGTGAAGACGACTCTCACAACAACATAGAGTTCCAGTCTGTTAAAGAGGAAATGAAAATGAATCTAAGCTACAAAGATATGGAACTCAATGTCTCTCAAATGAAATTCAAAGCATAACATAAAACATGCATGCAAAACTCTATACAAAAACAACCAAGAAATGTCATATGAATACCGAAAACTCCAGAAGTTGCTAGAAAAACCAAGAAAACTTATTCTATGCTCTTCTCCAACTATTTACAAGATGAATCCCTTCTTCTTTTTGAAGAATCAAAGTTCTGTAACTTCCAAGAAGCCATCAAATTTCTTCTTGCAGTTACATTTGAATACCATTTGTTTCTAAAGATTGCTCATGTTATTTTGACATCTTTTGTCCTACCTGATAATTAATTAGAAACTTTTAGATTTTTCCCACACACTTTGGGAAATTAAAACACTCGAAGCATAAAAAAACTAAAGCCTAAGGCCTAAGTGGCTAATGTCTGGTTGGCTTATATGGGATACCACTATGGTATTGCCACCACATAGAAAATGAACTTTTATTGAAAACTTTGAAACTCACACGCGCGAATTTAAACTTAAAATTTAAAACTATTTAATCTACCTAATAATTGCTTTGTGTCCTTGCACAATAAATTATAGAGTGTAAGTATTATTTTTGACGCCTTAAAGTGATATTAACTCAATAATCAATTAGACATGTACTAAATAGATCAGCTTAAGTTGTGCAACCCATTTACATGTCTTTTTCAAATATGCTACATGCAATTGCATCTAGAGGGTGCGATTTTGCACATAAATGGAAAAGTTTAGCTAAGACAAATGTTAAAACAAGTCATATGTAATATGTAATGGACTTCCAAGAGTTAGATTTACATGAAAACTCCTTTCTACATGCAAAAGAGGTCACATGTATTCGAATTTGGAAAGTGTGATTTGCTTTAGGAAGCCAAGTTGTAAATATTTAATTTTCTTTAGGAAGCCAAGTTGTGGATATTTAATAAAAATGAGTATTTTTAAATATGTAATGGGCCTTCAATGCCATGATTTACATGTAAATGGCTTTTCCCAGCAAACATGTAATATGTAATGCCCAAGGTCACCGGGAGACGGGGAGACTTCGAGTTCTCCGGTACTGGTATTGGTACCGGTACGGCAATTTTTCAAATAGGAGACGGGGGTACTTGGAGACGGCAAATTTTTTTATTTTTTTTTTTAATAGTTTAAAGAGTCTAATACTAAAAGTAAATACAAAATTTGAAAATTGTAAGACTAAAGTAAATAATAATAGTAATGCCACATTAAAAATTAAAATAGACTCGTAGAGTCAAAGATTTCAAAACTCACATGATCACAATATTGTATCTCATAGACATATTTGTTTTTCGAATATTGCATATGATCACCATCATATCAGATTGATAATCGTTGACATTATCATTACATATTCAAATTTTAAATTCAAAAAAGTATAGTTTGATGCTGAATTGCCGATATGCAAACAAAAATGAACACTTTGTACAATAAACAATAAACAAAAATATATCTAGTATTAGTATGTCGATGGTACTATCATCTACTCCACAAGGTTGCGATCATCCATCTCAAGGTCTTCAACTATCATGCTCTCCAAAAAATCATCACTCTCCAAAAATATTTTAAATGATTTAATCATTTAAATTGTCGAATAAAAATAATTTTTTAAAAGTGTTTCTAATGTTTTTAAAGTTATTAATTTATTAAATAAAATATTTTAAATGATTTAATCATTTAAATTGTCAATGGTCTTAATTTTTGCATTAAAAACATTAAAATGAG
Source organism: Cupressus sempervirens (assembly GCA_028749045.1). Lineage (NCBI taxonomy): Eukaryota > Viridiplantae > Streptophyta > Pinopsida > Cupressales > Cupressaceae > Cupressus > Cupressus sempervirens. The sequence continues at coordinate 835,821,615 of CM053793.1, forward strand.
GGCTAAAATATATAAAATTATTTAATATTATATTTTACATTTATATTTTATCAGGAGACTTCGAGGAGACTTCACTTTTTGGTTTAGGAGACGGGGAGACTTGAGGAGACTTCGTCATTAAGTCTCCAACCTTTTTTGAGGTCTCCGAAGACGCGAAAAGTCTCCAAAATCGAGACGCAACTTTTAGGGGGGAGACGGGTCTATTTACCGCATAGGTTAATTAATAATTGCACACAGACAATGAATACGAACATGAACAGTAACCAGCAGAACTCTTATTATTATTCGCATATGCCCACAGTACATTATACTTGCATGATAAGATATGATCTCTACAATGCTTCCCGAAGGGGTTATAAATACTTTCCGAAGAACTTTCCCGAAGGAGTCCGTCGGCCAGATACATTATGCCCGCTACAAACTATTTACCCATCGGCTACATAACAAGACTTTTTCCGAAGGGACCCGTCGGCCGATGCACAATTCCTTTTCCGAAGGGACCCGTCGGCCGATACACAATTTCCTTTCCGAAGGGACCCATCGGCTGATACACAATTTCTACCAACGACAGGGTCTCCTGGTAACCATGGTAATGCCCCTTATAGAATGTACTTTTGCACTACAAGACATGAAATGACATCCCAAGAACATGTTTTTGCATTCCAAGGCCAAAAACACATAAGTCATAACATGTATTGCATATTTAAAATATGCAATGTGGCTGGGAGGATGCGATTTGCACCCAATGTTGCATGTAATGCCTCTAAGAGAGTATGGTTTGTACTTCCATCCCATATTTACATGCATTTTAAATATGCAAACACATTTTTAGGGTTCGACGATGCATTTGAATGCATGTAAATGATATTGGAGAACACATTATTGCATCCGAAAGCCAAAATAGCGTCATCTATATGCATTGAAAGGGCATGCTTTTACCAAAAACACCCAAAAATTTGCATTTCCAGCTTAAATGGTTCATCAAGGAGGGCATGTTCTTGCATTTGAATGTTGTAAAGATCCAATCTAGCTCCTAACTGAAATGATGATGCACAATTGGAATTTTTGTAATTGTTTTGGAAGTTTACTATATTTTTTTGTAATTTTTTGGAATATATGCTTTTTTTGGTATTTTCTGAATATGGAAAATTGCTTCAAAGAGATGAGTGGAAATTAAATACTATTGCGATAATAGATAGTTATCTATTATTAGTTAATGGTTACCTATTGTAAATATCTAGTTAGTTTTAGTTTGCTTTCATTTTTTTAGCTTTCTCTGTTAGAATAGATTGTTTCTTGTAAAAACCCAAACTAGCTTCTAATTGAAATGCTATAATGTCCCATTTTTGTCAAATAATAAATTATCAATTATAATAATATAAAATAAAACAATAATATAAATACATATCAATTGTTCACTTATAATATGACATATAATAAAAGTGAAGTAATATTATTATAATATGACATTAAGCATATGAATAGAGTCGACAAGCCATACATAATCTCTAACGTGGCTTACAAATAAGACTATCATATATATTGACTATGAATTATAATGTAGGGAGATGATGGAATGGTTCACATGGAACAATTGAGAAATGAGCTATACTACATGGTTATCATAAGCTATAAAGTAACGTCACAAGAGAATAGCATGATGGAACAGGTATACTAGCAATCATATGGCCTCGATATATCATTTTTGTCAAAGGCTCCATTATAATAGAAAATCATTGGAGATAATGAATCCAAGGAATAATAATATAAGAAGAATGCAGGCCCTCAGACACCAAACTTTGTAGACGTAATATACTGTCGAGTGGATATCATTATAATAATCTGTCTGTGTATAGGAGCTTACAAATAATGATACAAGTCTATAGATATAACGTGTTGAAGTATTTAAAACTTAATGATTAAAAGATGTTAGTAGTCATTGAAAGCTATATTGATCCAAATAAAGAAAATATGATTATCATATCTATTAAGGGAGAAAAGACGTGTGACGATCATCATAAATAAATTATTAACAATATCAATTTATTAACTAAAAAAATGATCCGACGCAATAGAGAATGGTTGTGTCTTTCCATGAGCAATGGTAACAGATGTTGAAGACCCTCATCTAAAAGGAGGGGGAGGCATTGAAGAAAGTGATATATCTGTATTCTCCATAGAATAAAGCAAGACACCAACGAATAAGACACGGGAGTAAGAGACAAACGAAGGCTAAATTAAACAAAGTTCATAGAGCACTAACAGGTCTTACGCATACTTACCCAAAGCAATAGTTGAATCCATATTGACGAGAGTGTGCAGCTGACAATCGATGAATACAAACTAAGACTGATGGTATAGATCATTGGAAATAGAATAAGAGAAGACACCTCCGCCAGCTTGGATGATCAAACTCTAGAGCAACCACTGCATCATATTCCTTGTATTAACAACGTTAAGGTCGGAAGCGCACTAGACAAAGAAATAATAGTCACCCAAGGGGCAAGAGATCAACCACAAGAGTATACGAAGGAAGAACTGACATAACCAGAAGAGAGGCACATATGGAGATGATAGTTCATTAAATTATACCATTAAGAGAGGATTAGTTGATGTGGAAGGAACCAATTCCCAACATTAAAAGAGACTGTGACCATAAAATTGGAATTCCTAGTGCACATTTAAGAATCAAACACAAGTTCCAACTTTCATTCCCTATACCAGAAGAGGGGATATTACATCTGATATATATATATATATATTTTTTTTTTTCTCAAAACAATTATACCAATATCCACATACCTATCAATTATAGAAGCTTGGATAAATTGTATCAGAGAACATAATAAAGGAAGACTTGAAGAAAGAAGGCTCCAGCACGTGCCTTGAAAGGAAATTGTCCCAAATTTTCAAATTATACAAAGGGGGACATTACAGTGGTATTAAAGAATAATCCTGCCATCTTATAAGTGAAGGCATATGGAAACTTACGAGAGAAGGACAAATAAAACTACAATGAATGACTTAGCAAATGAAGTGAGAACATATATGGAGCAAACCCACCAAACCAATCAAACTATATTGAATCAAATGGAGAAGTCAAATCAGGTCCTCTTGCAAGCATTACAGAACATGGGAAATTTGATCAATAATTTGAGGAGTCAACCTAACATAGGGAGAGAAACTAATTCAGTCCATTCTGAAAATAACAATGTAACTTCAAGCTCTAGTGTACCCCAACCCACATTCCTACCTAGAAGAGTAAATCTAAGAGAGGAGGAAGGGGTTGAGCAATCCCTAACTAGTACGGAAGATATTGCGAGGGCATATGCTGCTCTAGAACCTAACATTAGAGAAGTAATATCATTCAGAGAATTTTGTGATGATAAATAAAGGGAGACTTCTAGAAGGATGGTAAATGAAGAACTCAAACATAAAATTAACAAAATAAAGCTTCCACATTTTGATGGTTCAAAAAAGATTACACCGTGCCAATGGTTAGAAAAGTTAAACACATTTTTCATTCTAAATCCCATGATGGAAGAAGATGCCTTGCAATTCGCTATAGTGCATCTAGAGGGAGCAGCACATGATTGGTGGACCCATGGGCGTATCTCATTAGGACATAAAGATATAAAATCCTATGAAGAATTCTCCCAAAAGCTCATGAATAGTTTTGATGATAGGGACATCAAATGGTATTTTCAAGAACTAACTCAACTCAGACAAATTGGAATAGTGGAATACTATGCTCGCAAATTCCAAGAGTTATTAGTTATGCTTCCAGACCTTTCCCAAAAGAGACTCACTCATATATTTATAGAAGGATTAAAAGACTCCACTAGGCACTCTGTTAAACCGCATGAACCACAAAATTTGGGAGAAGCCATTAGAAAAGCAAAAATGGTAGAATCAAATTTATCAAAAGAAAGATCTAAGAATTTCTCGACAAAGACAGAGCATAGAAATAAAGACTCACGCAAAGACCAAAGAGAGAAAGAATGTTATTTTTGCAAAGCGAAATGGAGCCGAGGACACCAATGCCTGAGTAAGGAAACCCAAAAGCAAAAAGAGGATACATTAAAGAAAGACATGTTTCAGATGCAGAGGCCCTTGGGAACTTGGACATAAGTGTGACAAGAAAAGTCAACTCCATAAAATTGAAGCAATGCATGAAATAAATAATGAAGAGACTTCAAACAAGAGTTTGAATGGTGATCAAGAGAGTCTCAGCGATATCTAAATAGGATTTGGGAATAGGGAATCATTGAAGCTTCAAGGAAGTTCAACTTTAGTCATACCCTAATAAGGAAGTGTAAACATCAAACAATACATATATGTACATATTTTTATGATTATTAATAGAACTTTAATATTCAATTTAAATAAAAGGAAAGAGTGGCAATTTAAGGAGAATTGCTAATGACACCCTATTTATAGCACCTTCCTAAGAGTGCAATTAAGGGAGAATAGCTAGGGCACCCTATTGCAGCATTAGTTGAGGGAAAACCGCTGAGGGCACCCTATCATAGTGATAGTAAAGGGAGAATTGCTAGCAGGGCACCCTACTACCTTGTTATTATGGGAGAACTGCTAGGGCACCCCACTATAGAGGAAATATTATAGAGACCTTGGGATGAGATAAAGTCTCACCTAAGAATTATAAGAGGGGTAATCCTAAAGAGATACCTGTTGAGGCCTAAGTGTGAGATAGAGTCTTCCTTAAGGATTTGGGAAGAGATAAAGACTCTACCAAAACTTATAAGGGTTACTCATCAAGACTTGTCATGGACCAAAGAAAGAGCACAACGTACCTAATACATCAAAGATAAGTTTGTCTTTTCTTTGAATTATTCTCAGTACTTTGGTAATATTAATTTTTTTAAAAAGATTTGTGTGTCATTCTAACCTCAAGTTAAAATTATTGTTTCAGGATCATCGAAGTGGATATCAACATAACACACAATCACTCATACTAAAGATTTGAATTGCTTGAGGACAAACAATTTTTGGGACAGATGGATTGTAATGTCCCATTTATATGATATTATTATAATATGACATAAAATGAAAGTGAAGTAATATTATTATAATATGACATAAAGCATATGAATAGAGTCGACAAGCCATACATAGTCTCTAACGTGGCTTACAAATAAGACTATCAAATATATTGATTATGAATTATAATGTATGGAGATGATGGAATGGTTCACGTGGAACAATTGAGAAATGAGCTATACTACATGGTTATCATAAGCTATAAAGTAACATCACAAGAGAATAGCATGATAGAATCAAAACAGGTATACTAGCAATCGTAAGGCCTCGATATATCATTTTTGTCAAAGGCTTCGTTATAATAGAAAATCATTGGAGATAATGAATCCAAGGAATAATAATATAAGAAGAATGCAGGCCCTCAGGCACCAAACTTTGTAGACATAATATATCGTCGAGTGGATATCGTTATAATAATCTGTCTGTGTATAGGAGCTTACAAATAATGATACATGTCTATAGATATAATGTGTTGAAGTATTTAAGATTTAGTGATTAGAAGACGTCAGTAGTCATCGAAAGCTATATTGATCCAGATAAAGAAAATATGATTATCGTATCTATTAAAGGAGAAAAAGACATGTGTGGCGGTCATCATAAATAAATTATTAACAATTTCAATTTATTAACAAAAAAAATGATGCAACACAATAGAGAATGGTTGTGTCTTTCCATGAGCAGTGGTAACAGATGTATAAATATTGAAGACCCTCATCTGAAAGGAGGGGGAGGTATTGAAGAAAGTGATATATCTATATTGTCCAAAGAATAAAGCAAGACACCTGCGAATAAGACACGAGAGTAAGAGACAAACAAAGGCTAGATTAAACAAAGTTCCCAGAGCACTAACAGGTATTATGCATACTTACCTAAAATAATAGCTGAATCCATACTGATGGGATTGTGCAACTGACAATCGATGAAGACAAACTAAGACTAATGGTATAGATCATTGGAAATAGAATAAGACAAGACACCTCCGCTATCTTGGACAATCAAGCTCCAAAGCAACCATCGTATCATATTCCCTCTATTAACAACGTGAAAGGTCGGAAGCGCATTAGACAAAGAAATAATAGTCACTTGAGGGGCAAGAGATCAACCACAGGAGTATACGAAGGAAGAATTGACAAAACCTGAAGAGAGGCACATATGGAGATAATAATCGTTCATTAAATTATACCATTAAGAGAGGATTGGTTGATGTGGAGGGAACCTATTCCCAACATTAAAAGAGACCATGACTATAAAATTGGAATTCCTAGTGCACATTTAAGAATCGAACAGAGGTTCCGACTTTCATTCCCTATACCAGAAGAGCGGATATTACATCTGATATATATTGTTCTCAAAACAATTATACCAATATCTACATACTTATCAATTACAAAAGCTTGCATAAACTGTATTAGAGAACATAATAAAGGAAGGCTTGAAGAAAGAAGGCTCCAGCAAGTGCCTTGAAAGGAAATTGTCCCAAATTTTCAAATTATACAAAAAGGGACATTACAAATGCTGATGCACAACTGATATTCTATATTAAAGTTTCTCTGATTTTTCATTTGTAGTTTTGGAAGATATGTTTTTTGGATTTTCAAAACATCAATTATAGATTCAAATTCTCTTCTAAATGAAATAGAGAACATTCACCAAACTTTTACCAAAGACTGAATTTTAAAACCAAAAATCAATGCATTTAAATTGGAACCTGGCGGCTCTGATTATCATTATCGATAATGCTCAATCAGCATAGGTTACTGACATGAAATTGGCCGCCAAAGATCAGCAAAACCTACCTGCCGTAGAACACAAATTTCCAAAGGAAACTGCTGCAATGTACTAGCTGATTGCAGGTCTGAATTATTGTTGAGGTCTTGCCCAGGTTATAACTGAAGACCCTCTAAAGTGTTTGACATCTTTGTTGGAGTGCTGGCTACTGGTCCAACCCGAATTGCACTATAAACACATGGCCTCCCTTAATGCAATTGCGTTTCCAGCTTTGAGGATAATTGGTTGACGACAACCAATTAATTCACAGTCAATGTCCTCAGTCAGAGTTGATGATGCCTAACCTTTGTTGCAAATATTCTCACACCAAATCTCGTGAACCCATTGAATAGATTTCTCTTTAATAACAGAAAACAATAGTAGGAGTGAATGTCGAATTGCTATACATCAGCAGCAATTTGCATAGCCAACCTTCAGAATAACTCTCAAAGATGCTTCGTAGAAACCCTTAGCCAATCAATATAAAATATTCCAAGTTATTCTTCTTAGCCACAGAATTCACAGTAGGAGTTTGTTGGCCAATTGTATACTTCAGCACAATTGTTTAAAACTTCTCAGACGAGACCCTTATACTTCAGCAAGGGCTCACAAATTAGAAATCAAGAAAAGCCACAAAGGCACAAAAAGAAAATATAATTTCAAGTGTGTCCTTCCCAATGAAATGAGCTCACTTATAAGCTTTCATTGGAAAAAGTTTCCATAAAATTCCATTTCAGAAAACATGGAAGTTTCCCAAAAGAACTCAACACTAAAAACTTTCCAACTTGCTTTTTGGAAATATCTTTTAAAGTCATTATTATAATAATATAAACATTATTATAAAATGCAACTTAATGAATAATAAATAAATAAGAGCTCATGCAATTATTACCCTGATCAACTGCAAGTGATGACTAACTGTCAAGCCACCCATTGCACTACCAAATGCCCTGTTAGCTCATGAGGGTCTCTATGGTGAACTAACTTGGCCAACTGGTGGAACCTGCTAAAAATGGGGACATTACATTTCTATTCTTTATGATCGTTTCCTAAGGAAACATCATTTTATTCTTTTGTATATATTGACCTTTCGGTCTCTGTTAATAACAAGCAAGTATTTTACCAATTACTTCGTAATATGGTATTAGAGCCTATTTCTTAAATTTTTTCGAAAATCATAATTTCTTCTTCGAAATTATCAGAACCATTTTTGAAATTAGTTTTCTGTGATCCTTGCTTCGTCATATCAAAATCCTCTTATTTTTGAATAGGGGTTTTGTCTTAAGTTTTTGTTTGAGGATCTACGAGCTGAAAATCACGAGCTAGGAAACCGCGAGAAAAGAATATCACGATTTTGTCTCTGCAAATCGTGTCTAAAAATCACGAGCTCCAAATCACGATTTTTTTCCTTGCCTCCCGACTGCAACAAACAAATCTGCAACTCACATTTTCTCTGCTCGCGTTTTCTGCAAACCTTACCTCGGCTCGTACCTTGGGTGTTCTTTCCGTTATTCATGACTGTGATTATGCATTTTCTCACAGCTCATCATAGGAAAAAATGCGGGCAACTCGAGCTAGCAGTTGTTCACGTTTTGGTTGCTGGTTTGATCCCTCATGCACGCTTAAGACACTCTGTGGTGTCGTTTTTGCTCCCCTCAACCATCGATGACCTCAAACTAGTGTGTGTGACCACAAATCAAGCATCTTTCTACCTGCAAAACACCAGTTTTCTACATTTTCGACCATTAATGGTCGCCAACTAGTGTTTCCTCGAAACCCTAATTTCTAAGCTCAAAATTTTTTTTGATCATAGATTTTTGGGGGGTTTTTCGAGAGCTCAATTGGGTTATCTTCAAATTTTTCTAGGTCCCTCGATTTTTGTGCCTTAATTTTCAAGCTAGCGGATCCAGAAAACGACAGCAGATTCCTTCTGGGTTTTTTGAGCTCTCTTCTGGGTCACTCTCCAATTTTTTTGGGTTTTCCATTTTTTGCCTCAAAGAACCTTACAGATTTTCACAAATTTTCATTGGAAAACGTGCCATGGCATCTCTAACAAACATTTTGCTTGAGCACAACTCTAAATTCAATGGTCGAAATTATGACACTTGTAACCAGTAGATCATAGCAATTTTTGAATATCGGAACACCGATCAACTTGTTCTAGGTGTTACGAAACGTCCGACTGCTCTTGGTTCTAATCGGGATACATGGGATCTGAATAATTGGGAGGTAGTGATGCTTCTCAAATTATCTGTGGCTAATGATCAGCATTCTCAGATTCCATCCGGCAAGACAGCTGCCGAGATCTGGACATATCTCAAGGTCTTCATGAGACTTATAACAAAAGCAAAGCCTTCTTTCTGAAAAGCACTCTGTTTTCTATTGTCATGGATGAGTGCACCTCGCTCTAGGCACATGTAATGTCCCCAATTTTGTCGGTATTTGAGTTTTAGGGATTAGCCTATTATTGTGATCCTTGTAGGATAATTATTGTGGATAGAGGGTCTTCTATGGCAGAGGCTTGGCTTGGGAGGTCATAACTTCTCCACATTTCAGTAAGCTACACGTTGGCCTTCGTTTGACTTAGATCGGACTTCGTTTGGGCTTAGTTTTGGGTACTTACTATTTGTGGTAAGTTGGTGTTGATCGAGATGGATCCTTTCTATTTTTGTAAAGTAAATTTGGTCACATGGAGAAATAATAGGTATGACTCCTATTTCAGACGAAATATTTAAATGATGAGTATTTTGGGAGTTATTATATTTTTAGTGGCCAAATTATTATTAATTATTAAATGGCTTATTATAAAGTTATAATTTAACGTTATAATTTCACTTAAGTTGGGAGTTGAGTTATCATTGGAAAGTGTCATTTATTAATTAATTAATCCAAGTCAAGTGAGAATTTAGAGGAAGTTTCTAATTGATGTTGTGTGGTTGAGCTTCTTGAGTGAAGTTACATTTTGGCAACAAAAAGGAATTTGGAGGTTATAAATAGAAGCCCATTTTTTGAGAAAAGCATGCTTGATTATTTTCTTTTCTTTTGATGCCTTTGTGGTTTTATCTGAGGTTCTGAATTTTGTTGCCCTTGCTAAGGTATAAGGGAAGCTGAGAAGTATTTTCAAATCACTGCTAAGGTAAAGTGATTCCATTTAATCTCCCTTACTGTTATTGTATGTGGCTGGAAGTATTATTATTGTGGAGGAAATTACATTTTTGGGGTTTCAAAATTCTAAGATTTATTTCTAAGGACTGCATTTGCAATTGTGTTGAGGTATATAATTGCTCTCTTCTCCTACTGTTCTCTACTGTGGCTAGGGAGAAATTAGTTTTGAATGAATTTGTGAAGGAATCGGAGGATTCTTTAATAGCTATGATTTACATTTGAGGATCCACATGAGTTATTCAGAGGCAGCCATTACTACTATGTGCAACGTTTGGTATTTTGGGGAAGTGTAGATTTCACTTCCACGCACCACATGGGAAATCTGAAGCAATTTTATCATTTTCTCTCACCTGCGATTTCTCCAAGAGGCTTTCTTTTGCATGTTCACAAATACATATCATCCTATAGGCTGCAATCTAGTTTTTTGAGGATAGTTATTCACACTTTGGCAGCGATCTGGTCATTGGGGTTAATAAATCTGCTCCTACATACAGGTTTCAAAAGTTATTGTGATTTTTCTCAATGCAATAGAACTTAATAATGGCATGATTATTATTTGGTCTCATTATTCTAGTTACTGCATTCTCCATTCAGTATTAGTGGTCATAGAACACTTTCAGAATTATGTGTGCAAACAAATAAGGAAGAAGTTGTAAATTAGTTGTTTGGTATTTATTTATACAAGAGCCTTCAATGTTTGATTTATCCAGTAATTATGAGTAGCTCATTTCATATCCTAGTATTGTACTAGAAAGTTAAAAATCATCACAATGATAGCTGAATTGCTTGCCAAATGTTTGACGAAATGTCAAACCAGTCAGTGTGGAAATTGATGATTGTTTGAGTCATAACCGATAGGGGTTATTATAGTGGTATCAGAACGGTTTCCTGCCAGCCTATAGGAATTGGGCTCAGTTTGATTGGTGCTTTGTTTTGGAGATTCGGTTTTCAGCGCTATGGATGGTGTCACGAGGTTTGGTATTCATTATACCCGCAGAGGGTGTACTTCTCCGCCTATGGATGGAGAATCTAAGATACAGGATATTGTGAAATAGTTGGATGTGTTAGTGAATGAGCTGAATCAAAATCACAAACGGATGACCGATCTGATTTCAAATTCCGAGATTTGAGCAACGCCTGATATCACTTTTTGGAAGAGCGAAATGTTATGATATAGTTGCAACTACAGATGTGCGGGACATTTCTTATAAGACACCACATGGGTGGGGCACAATTGTGGTGGAATGTGATGAGAATTCACGCTAGGTTGAGTCAGATGATGCTGTTGTTGGCACAAGTTCCCAAGATCATGTATTTGATGGCGATGCAACGGTAGTGGGAGTAGGAGCATGCGAGGATACTATCATATCAGTAACCATACTTGTGTCAGTTGAGCCATCTAGCAAGGAGTTTAGCAGTAAGCATGCAGTGGTTGTAGATGTGTGCCCTAATGATAGTACACATGTCAATGATGATGAGGTACACTTTGTGGACAACCCTATATTTGACATGGATACAACATTGTCTTATGACAATCTGCTGTTTGAGATTGATATTGATCACCCACTAGAGAGGAGTAGGACTCAGTTTTCACCATCTGTAGACACAGTTTAGTTTTCTATAGCCACAGTTTCTGATAAGGATGTAGTTACAGGTACAGTCGGCATGAGTGCATATGGTTCTCCTGTAGCTACGTTTTTTCCTAGGATTTTTGGTGATGATCACGATTCCAGTCCAATATATATTATATGGGTGGCTATGGGGAAGAAGACTATGTTGAGATCTCCTATAGAGTTATCTTCTGGTGATGCCTTGACTCTTACATCATCAGCACAGGTGTTGGGTGCTATATTGCAGGCAATGTTGATTGACCTAATGTTATTGGAATGCAGTTGGTTCAATGCTATCAGGGATGCCATGTACTTCTTCATTTGGGATCTAGGTGGAGGTTGGAGTTCATTGTGTTGCCGGATTGCTCGAGGACAAGCAATCTCGGGGAGGGAGGACTGTAATGTCCCCAATTTTGTCGACGTCTGAGTTTTACAGATTAGCTTATTATTGTGATCCTCGTAAGCTAATTATTGTGGATAGAGGGTCTTTTGTGGCAGAGGCTTGGCTTGGGAGGGTCTTAACTTCTCCACATTTTAGTAAGCTACAAGTTGGCTTTTGTTTGGCTCATATCGGACTTCGTTTGGGCTTAGTTTTGTGTACTCACTATTTGTGATAAGTTGGTGTTGATTGAGATGAACCCTTTCTATTTTTGGAAAGTGTATTTGGTCACATGGAGGAATAATAGATGTCACTCCTATTTTAGATGACCTATTTAGATGATGAGTATTTTGGAAATTATTATATTTTTAGTCGCGAAATTATTATTAATTATTAAATGGCTTATTATAAAGTTATAATTTAACTTTATAATTTCACTTAAGTTGGGAGTTATCATTGGAAAGTGTCATTTATTAATAAGTTAAGCCAAGTCAAGTGAGAGAGTTTAGAGGAAGCTTCTAATTAATGTTGTGTGTTGAAGCTTCTTGAGTGAAGTTACATTTTGGCAACAAAAGGGAATTTGGAGGTCATAAATAGAAGCCCATTTGTTGAGAAAAGCATGTTTGATTATTTTCTTTTCTTTTGATGCCTTTGTGGCTTTTTTTAAGGTTCTGAATTTTGTTGCCCTTGCTGAGGTATAAGGGAAGCTGAGAAGTATTTTCGAATCACTGCTGAGGCAAAGTGATTCCATTTAATCTCTCTTACTGTTATTGTCTGTGGCTGGGAGGATTATTATTGTGGAGGAAATTATATTTCTGGGGTTTTAGAATTATGAGATTTATTTTTGAGGATTGCATTTGCAATTGTGCTAAGGTATACAATTGCTCTCTTCTCCTACTATTCTTTATTGTGGCTAGGGAGAAATTAGTTTTGAATGAATTTGTGAAGGAATTGGAGGATTCTTCAATAGCTATGATTTACATTTGAGGATCCACACAAGTTATTCAGAGGTAGTCATTACTAGTATTTGCAGCGTTTGGTATTTTGGGTAAGTGTAAATTTCATTTCTAGGCACCAGGTGAGAAATCTGAAGCAATTCTGTCATTTTCTCTCACTTGCGATTTCTCCAAGAGGCTGTCTTTTGGATGTTTGCAAATACATATCATCCTATAGGCTGCAATCTGGTTTTTTGAGGATAACTGTTCACACTTTGGCAACGATTTGGCCATTGGGGTTAATAAATCTGCTCCTATATATAGGTTCCAAAAGTTATTGTGATTTTTCTCAATGCAATAGAACTTAATAATGGTATGATTATTATTTGGTCTCTTTGTTCTAGTTATTGCACTCTCCATTCAGTATTAGTGGTCATAGAACACTTTCAGAATTATGTATGCAAACGAATAAGGAAGAAGTTGTAAATTAGCGGTTTGGTATTTATTTATACGAGCCTTCAATGTTTGATTTATCTAGTAATTATGAGTAGCTCATTGCATATCCTAGTATTGTACTAGAAAGTTAAAAATCATATGCATAGTGATAGCTGAATTGCTCGCCAAATGTTTGACGAAATGTCAAACCACTGATTAGTGTGGAAATTGATGAGTTTGAGCCATAACTGATAAGGGTTATTACAACACACCTGAATCGGATTCAGGAAATCCGCGATCAGTTACTTGCCATCGGTCGCAAGATGGAGGACGAGGATATTGTGGTTATCACTCTTCGGAGTTTACCAAAATCCTATGAGCATTTTATCGAGACTTTCAACATCACATATTCTGGTGTTGATTTGAAGTTCACTAATCTTTGCACACTGTTGCTTCAGCAAGATCGGTGGAAACAACAGTTCAGTAGCAGCTTTGGTTCCATGACAGAGCAAGCCTTTGCTGTGAAATCCTTTCAGAAGGATAAAGGCAAGTTTCAGCATCCATCTCAGCGGAAGTCTTCTGCTCCAGCATCAGATGGTTCCCGAAAGAAGCACATTCAATGCAACTACTGCCACAAGTTTGGACACATGAAGGTTGAATGTCGAAAACGCTTAGCTGCACAGTCTAAGAGATCAGGTTCACAGCCCAAAGCGAACAGTGCAGAGCACATTGAGCAGGCGGAATCTGCCTTTTACGCCTTCATGGCTAAAAGACTTACAGATCATGTAAAGTCATTTGCCTAGTACATTGATTCAGGTGCCTCGTCATTTCACTCACTGCAGAGACTAGTTTATTGACTACCAGCCTTATTTATACTTTGTTATTTTTGGTGGCGGAGAAGAGTACACGGTTGTCGGCAAAGGCAACATTTAGATTCAATATGTTGGGAGGAATCTCATATTCCTTGATGTGCACTACATTCTAGAGATGAAACTAAATCTACTCTCAGCCAGTCAGTTGTTGCAACATTCTCCACACTTGGCAGTCACCTTCAGTTCACATTAGTGCACCATCACTGATCGGGCGACTAAGTGTATTGTTGCAATGGGTCTTGAGGATCATGGTCTTTTCAGACTTACTGATTTTGGTGATTTTGAGGACTTAGCTATGATTGCTCGGCAGTCTTCTATCAGCACACTTTGGCATTAGCGATATGGACATTTAAATGTGCATTATCTCTCACAACTTGCTCGGGATGAGCTTGTTCTTGGATTGTTAGAGATTCAGACTGAACAGCTTGGAGTTTGTGCATGTCAAGTTGGGAAGCAACATTGGGCACCTTTCACCAGTGGCGATTCATGGCGAGCTTCTTAGGTACTTCAACATGTTCATGCCAATATCTATGGCCCTATGGCCACTCCTTCTATCCTTGGATCCAGGTTTTTTTTGTTGTTTGTTGATGATTTCAGTAGAAAAATGTGGGTGTATTTCCTTAAAAAGAAATCAAATGCATTTCCTATACTTCAAAAGTTTAAATCTTTAGTTAAAAAAGAGTTTGGGAAATCTATTATTACTTTTAAATCAGACAACGGGGGGTAATTTTGTTCTAATGTTTTCTCCAACTTCTTGGATAAACATGGCATCAAAAGCCAGTTAACCACACCCCACACGCCACAACAAAACAGTGTAGTTGAACGTCAAAACGAGACAATCACTAAGATGGCTCGATCCATGCTCGAACACAGACATGTTCTGAAGAAGTTTTGGGTAGAAGCAGTTAACACTACAGTTTATCTGTTGAACTAATCACCCACAATGGCAGTCAAAGGTAAAACTCCAGAAGAGGCATGGTCAAGTCGCAAGCCCAGAATCAGTCACCTGAAGGTTTTTGGCTCCCTTGCTTTTGTTTGGATCCCCGATGCGTCATGCACCAAGTTGGATGCCAAGAGTCAGAAACTCATGCTTGCTGGATATAGCAGTCTTCACAAAGCCTACCACCTGATCGATGTTGAGACATCTCATCTCATCTACATTCGAGATGTAGTCTTTGATGATCAGCGAGGACCATTCATGCCTATTTCTTCTATTCCTGATCTAGCAGACCAGCCTATAATGGCTCATGATTTGGGAGTTCGGCTTCCATTAGATCCACCTAATGGGAGGGCTCCAGTAACTCCTGCAGCTCCAATCATTCCAGTGATACCTATACAGACACCTCTGGCTTCTCTTGCAGGATCACCTCGCTTTGCAGATGCTTCACTTGAATTTGATCCAAATTCTTCTGATGAGGAACCTGATCATCATGCATCTCCTGATACTCATGTTGGTCATTCTCCTATCCAGCCTAAGTGGTGGGCTAAGACACTTGTTGATCTTTGTGATGATGAGCTCATTGATGGGAGAACTGCTTGGAAAAAGAGCAAAACTACAAATTCTGTTAACTTTGCTCTCATGGCCAACATTCACAGTATGTTTGAACCTCAAACATACTCCGAGGCTAAAAGAATTCCAGAGTGGGAATAGGCCATGAAATTTGAACACCAGAGCCTGCTGAAGAACAACCCCTGGGTCCTTTCTCATCTTCCACCAGGGAAGAAACTCATTGGCTACAAATGGGTTTACAAAATCAAATACAAATGGGATGGTACTTTGGATAAGTACAAAGCTCGTTTAGTGATGAAGGGCTTTTCTCATACTGCAAAAATAAGCACCAATAGATTAGTCCTAGCCATGGCAGCACAGTTTGGCTGGAAGGTCCATTAGGTGGACATCAAGAGTGCTTTCCTGAATGGTGATCTCCATGAAGAGGTCTGCATGATGCAGCCTCCTGGTTTCAAAGTTGTTGGTAAAGACCATCAGGTTCTTGGATTGGTAAAAGCTCTTTATGGTTTGAAGCAAGCCCCTCTAGCATGGTACATCAAAATTGATAAGTACCTTAGTGATTAGGGCTTCAAAAGGAGTTCTTCAGATTCGAATCTGGAATCTGTACATCAAGACTACTGATAGTGACATCATCCTTCTGGTTATTTATGTGGATGATTTGATCATCACTGACAGTTCGGCATCTTTGATTCAGGGAATCAAACATAATTTATGCCAGTCTTTTGATATGACTGACCTTGGGCTCATGCATTATTGCCTAGGTGTTGAAGTTTAGCAACAGTCTTCTAGTATATTCATCTCTCAATCCAAATATGCCAAGGCTCAATTAGACAAATTCTGTATGCAGGACAGCAACCTAGCATCTATACCTATGGAGAAAGGTCTCAAGTTATCCGCAAAGTCTTAATCTCCTTCTATTGATGATACTACATACAAGCAACTAGTAGGTAACAACATCTACCTCTCTGCTACTAGGCTTGATATCAGCTTCACAGTTAGCTATATTTCATGCTTTATGATAGCTCAGGTTGATCATTGGATGGTAGCAAAGCATGTGCTTCCTTATGTGAAGAGCACTTTAGATTATGGACTTCTGTACTCTCCAAGATCTACTCCTAAACTCAGTGGGTTCACAGATTTAGATTGGGCAGGCTCTGTTGATGATAAAATTTAATGTCCCCTTTTTTTGGGACATTATAATTCAGTGTTGCCGGCTCACTTTGCTTAGGTTTCGGGGGCGAAAAGGTTCTTTATGGGGTTCAATTTGAGAATTGGCCTAGACATTTTCAGTTTCAGACCCATCTGAGCAGTTTTGGCAGGGTGTCTGGATGATTACTATTCTTAGTAAGTAAATAGAGCTCAAAACTCTTGATATCTCAGTGTTGGTTTGGAAGTGTCTCGCTGAGAGTTTTCCAATGAGTTATTGCATGTGCTTATCCGAGTTTATTTGGTTAGTTATTTTAATGCCTGATGATTATATGGTTTACTGACTAAGTGACTATTAAAGTCCATTTAAATTGTCACTTTATTTTAAAAATGGTGCTTTATCCCACATTGCCTAAAAGGACGTGCATCACATTGGGAAAAGTGATAAAGGTACAACAGGCTCCACATGGGGAGGCATGAAGATTATAATATTTAAAACAAATATTAATGTGGGAGCTGGAAACTGGTTATCTCTTCGAGGATGCAAACCCTTGGAGAAGCATTTAGAGGTTGGACGCAAACCTAACCTTCTTACAGGTTTTATCTACATTTGCCAATTTGACTATTAGTTTTGTTTATAAGATTGGATTACTTGGATTGTTGCATGTTATTGTATTGCTGTTAAATAGTATAGTAACATATTTGGTGGTTATTTATGTTAATTCCTGGTTTATATATGTACTTCTAAATATTGGACGAATAAAACAAATATTTTTGAGTTTTCTTGTATGCAAATCTGCGGGATGCAAATCGATTAAAGTTCTGGAATTAATATCAAATATTGGCTTTCTGTTGGGTTTTAAATCGACATGTTTATATCACGGGTTTTAGCAAAATATCCGGAAAGGGATATTACATAAAAAGTCAACTTCTAGATATGTGTTCAGTTTGAGATCCAATGTAGTCACATGGACCAGTAAGAAGCAGCAAGCAGTTTCTCTCTCCTCTACAAACACCGAATACAGAGGGACTAGTAAGGCAGGATGTGAAGCTGTTTGGCTTCGTCGGACGCTTGGGGATCTGCAAATGTCACCAACAGGAGTGACTACTTTGTTTGTTGATAACTAAGGCGTTATCAAGTTAGCACGAAATCTCGTCTTCCATGAACAAACCAAGCATGTGGATGTTCATTGTCATTACATACGACAGCTGGTTGAAGACGAGACTATAGATTTTTAGTATGTTCCTACCACAAATTAGACTGCAAACATTCTCACCAAGCCTTTTGGTCTTGATAAGTTGTCAAATTCAGAGGACAGCTTGGTGTTCTAGATAGATTAACCATTAAGTGAAGTTATTACAGTAATAGATAGTCATCTATTATTAATTAATGGTTATCTATTGTAAATATCTAGTTAGCTTTAGTTTGCTTTTGCTTTTTTAACTTCCTCTGTTAGAATAGAATGTTTCTATTCTTTACGATCGTTTCCTAAGGAAACATTGTTTTATTCTTTTGTATATATTGACCTTTCGGTCTCTGTTAATAACAAGCAAGTATTTTACCAATTACTTTGTAATAAATACAAGTTTTCACCATAATAAAATAAAATAGACAAATCTTCTTGCTTAATTGTGTGAAATAGATGACAAAAAGGAACTTGAATTCAATCCACCATGCTCAATGTAATGGCACTACAAATCCTACAACTCGTATCTCTTGCCAGTTTCTTGTGGCCACAAATTTGCAGTAAAGATGCCTTAGATTTGGTTAATTGCAGGATTCCAATTTTGTAGACCCCAAGCATGGAAAACGTCCTCCCCTATTGACAAGATTACACCAGCTGTAATTATTGTGAGTCCTTTCTTATGCAGCCGCAAGTCATAACAATGACATCGTAGGCCAAGGGTGAAGGTGACAGCCTGCCCAGAACTTAGCCGATACCTCCCAGCTCATGCACAATTTCTTAATTGGTTTTTGCAAGATTGATAGTTGCTTGCCGCCCAGTCCTAGGATCAGAATTTCAGCTCGAAGATTGCCAAAATACAAGTCGGTCCAAATCTCAGCCTCCAATTTTAATCCAATTCCACTCACATTCGATTCCACAAAAAAATTGATATGAATTCCCCAATGTCTTTCCTCCACAAATCAACTAATGACAATCAATGTCAGATCTCCTAGAAATAGTAGGAGAATTTGCACATCTGCTATACCTCAGCAACAAATTACAACAATTCTCAGAAAAGGCTTCCTAGAAACCCTCAGCTAGATAATCAATAAGAAATATAATATTCAAGGTGTCTCACATTCTCCCAAAAAGTCATATTTGTAATGCAATTTGAGCCAATTAGCTTCACCCACGCATCTTTCACTTCTAAGTAACTTTTTTAATATGAAGTCTGGACACTTTATAATAAAACACACAATAATAATTAAATGTGCATTAAATATTCTATAAATTCTGTCATACTTGAAATAAATATGTCTCCATCAAAAATCCATTGTGAGATCAAGTACCCAAATGCCAGACAATCACCCAACATGAACTGCTCAACCAAAAATAGTAACTGGCCAAAAGTGACATACTAAAAATAGTAAGTCCAAAAATAGTAATTCCTTGACAAAGACCCCCAAATTCAAACATCAACTCACGAGGGTCGCAATGATGAGCTGACAAAACTAAACTCCAAAAAACTACTAAATTGAGGATATTACAAATGCATATTTTTGCATTTGAGAATCACATTTTTCGAGCAAGAATTTCTAAAAATGACCCAAATTTTGGCATTTGGAGTAAATGTTTTTTTCCTAAAAAATGTTTCAAGAACAAGTTTCATGCAAAAACGTTTTGCATTTCATGGGTTTTCTAACTTGCATTTTGCCTTCTACATGCAAAAACACCCAAGTATTTGAGCATGGAGATTACCATTTGTAGCTTTGAATTGGTCAAAATTCAAAGAGTTGTTGCATGCATTTGCACTTGGAGAACCTGATTTTGGAGAAGACTTGTTCATTTCAACTTCTCTTTCCTCCGTTTTTGGCTCAGCTTCAAGTAAGTAGAAGATTTCAACTTTGCTTATATTTTTTGCTTGCTTTGCTATTATGTTGCATTATTTGGGTCATTTTTGTCTATTTGTTCAAAGGCTTGCTATATCTTTTGCAGTTTTTCTTTACATAAGATGAAATCTTCTCATTACAAATGCTTGAAAATTCTCCAAACTCCAAAAATAAAATTGCATATAGAAGAACATCTTGAAGTTTATCATGTCTGAGTCATTAGCAAGAGGTATGTTTTTGTTTTGTACTTAGTTTTTCTTGTTTGTTTCATTGCTTGTGTCTTTTTTGGAAGAAGGTTGAGAATTCCTATCCAAGAATGCAAGTGCATCCATATCCTTTTACCATTCATGTTTTCACGTCAATACATATTTCATCCATTTTTTAACACATGAAATTACATCCTCCAAACTTGATTGCATGATTTATTTCATGTAAAATGATGAGTTTTTGCCACTTGCAATGACATCTAGAGAGCCCGATTTGGGTGAAAACTCATATATTAAAAAGCCAATCTTATTTTGCACATATAAATTTACATTGAACTTGAATTCTTGGCCATATAAACAAAAGCCCATCTTTGCCCACATGCAATCCATCCTTCTAAGTTTGATTTCGGCCCTTTTTGTCCAAATACATATACTTTCCGGTTCGTTTCCAGCCATCAAAGGTGTTCAATAAGTATTTAATCTATACGTCAAACACCCACCCCTCGTGGATCCGTCATTGTAACTCAAATCCCAAAGTTCTCAAGGATTCAGTCTCATTGAAAGATGTTCTGATCTTCATGTTGTGGTGCAAGCATTTCCTCAAAGAACAAAGACATCCTATCAAGAAGACATGCTTCTAATCAAAAGAACTAATATTCAATTGGTCTCCATTTTCCCAATGGCAGCCCTGGAACCTGAGTTCATGTGGGAATGCACCAAAGCATTTTGATCTAAAAAAGAAAGAAAGAGAGAAATCAATTGAAGATGCTGATGGAAAAGTTACTTCAGGTTTACATCCGGATATCATTGAGAGGGTTTTCAAAGTGTCAAAGACTCTAGAATGTGCCAATCTATAGAGGATAATTCATGTCAAATCGAACGAGAAAAAGATTGATCACATCAAGTTTTCAAATGACAACTAGGAACTCATCAAATAGAATGCAATGTTGTAGAATATAGGTTTCCCCAATCCTGTGGTTATCACGAAGAGCAAGGATTTTGATGATAGTTTATAGGATTGATTCATTCAGAATTAATAGTTTCAACATTTTCTTCCAATCTTTTCCAACTTTGTAGATGTAGAATATGGATCACATGCAATCCAATCGCATGTCTTGATGACATGTTATCCAATAATTCTTCTCACCTAGTTTTACTGGGTCAAAGTGATTGAGTTGCTCCTACTTTTTCCTCCTTTTTATCACTTCTTTTCCTATATGAGAAGTGCCCCCCTCATTGTAAAAATCATCTTTATTTGTATGCAAGAAAGCTTTGATAAAATTGTATAACTTTGATTGTGTAGAGCTGTTTTGAAGAAAAGTAAATACAAAGAAACAGTTGGAGCCGAAACTTTGATTGAGTGCAATTGTGATAGCACAAATTGGAAGCTTTAACTGTAATTTGCGTTTGTTATCTTTGATTCATGTTGTTGTATGTTTAATAATAGAGCACAACAAGTTAAGAAGCAATTGGAGCCGAAGCTTGGAGTTTGACTTTAGCTTGTATTGCCTTCTCAATTCACAAAAGTTAGAATTCCCTACTTTTGGAAGTCTTTGTGTCCCAATTATAGAGGTTAATCTTAGAGAATAAATTTAAACAAGACTTAGCTCCAAGCTGGTATGCTTTCAATTAGTCTTTGAGTTGGTGTTTGATATCAGTATCACCGTTTCCAACTAGTAGATAGAAGGTAGTTTAGAGATTTAATCTGGCCCATTACTTACTCCACAAGTAAGTGGATTCTTTCCTGAAAGATAAAAGGAAAGAATATTGGCAACACCCCATACAAAATCTCTCAATTTCTTGCTTACCTTGAGTTGATCCAAGGAATGATGAGGAGGAGGCTTCCCTTAAAGGTATGAGAGACTTGGTCTCATACGTTGTGGCTGGTCATCTTATTTTGCAACTGGATTTTAACAAAAATTTTGGTTGCAAAATATCTACTCAATACTTATAATCAATGCCCTGTTGCTAAAAAAAGCCCTTTGCAACTAAACAAGCTTTGTACTTATCCAAAGTACCATTAAAGGTAAACTTTAAGCAACCCCCTTCGAAAAAGAGATATAAAAATATTGGCGAATCTTACATTATTTTGAAAAATAAAAATAATTTCTATTATTAATTGGTGAATCTTTAACTATTTAAATATTTTTATAATTAAATTTAATAAAAATGTGGTGATTTTAAATATTTTAAAGAACTAAATTATTAGCCAAAATTTTCCTAAAATTTGCCAATTAGCGAATATTAGCCACTAAAAAAACCCTGGACTACCATTTTATTTTGTAAACCCATTTGCAGCCAATGATTTTCTTTCCTGGTGGATGTTCAGAAAGGATGTGATTCTTTAGCAGGCTTTAGTGTTCATTTTGCATGGCTTGTTTTCACTTTGGAATTCCTTTAGCCTTTAAGTATGTTTGAGGTTTGAACCGAAGTAACAAGACTTGGACTTGACCCTGAGTCATCAAGGGTAACTCAACTCGTGACTTGGCTCAGACTCGCCCATGCCTCAACAATGACTCGGCAAAGTGAAAAAACCCTTGAAATTTAGAGATTTTTTAGGATTAAAGCACATTTCATGCACCCATTATTGAATAAAGGTTAAAGACAATAACATCATGAAATAGAAGGTAATTTGATCACATACATAAACATACAGCAATTACATAAGTACAAAGGTAAATTACTAAATTTTACCAGAAGGAAATAGAAAACGTGAGTGGAGTAATTTATAAATGATGTAACTATCTAGGAGGCATAACTCTCTAAACTTGATAAACTTTCTATGCGGTATAATTTCCTACTTCCAAACTAAATTTCATAATTTAGTCAACAAAAAATTGTGTCAGTGTGTGATCCAATTGTAAACAAAGAAGCATACATGAATGTAAGAAACATGATGTGCACAGGCTTGGCATTTATTGTATATTCCAAAAATAGCTCCACTTGTTCCAGTGCAAACTTTTCCAACTGCTGATGGCAATGGTCTAAAATGTTGGATGTCTATTAGGCCATATATACAAAATTTTATTTTACATATTCTTGCACAAAAGTTATTTTTTATCTGTGTTCTTGAGCAATACCATTTGATAAAAGCTTGAGAACCAATTAAAGGTTGCAACCCATGCTGTCCAAATTCCAACCAATAAAAGACTTAAAAGAGGTCCTTATGACTACATTCTATTGAGTAGTCCAAGCTCGAAACTGAAAATAAGATTCTTATACTAGGCGCTACCAAAACAAATGAGACCCATTGAATGGATCCAATTTAAATGACCCTAATATCCAACATCTCATGAAATTTTTGTTTCATCTTGTTTACAAAATGGAGTTTGTTTTGCATGGACGATGTTTCATTGGATGGGTACCAATTTGATCCATTGTTCACAAATTCATACTAGCTCAAGGAGTAAGTAGACACCCAAACCATTATCTGTAACCATTCTTCTTAAACTTTATGAATATTGTGATCTTCATGGCCTTAATATAATGTGTACTTTCTTATGAGGAGGTTGTTTACCACTCCCATACATTGTACCCTCTCTCAACATTAATCACTACCTCACAAATCCTTGGGAAAAAAATATTTCCCAATTGTTGCCAATTTTTTGTTTTAAATTTTAGACTTGCCTAGCCACGACTAAGTCACGGGCATCGTGACCCGGAAGTTAAGTGAATCAGGCGAGTCAACCCAGTTGACCTAACGAGTCAGGGTCACGAGTCATTTTGACCCAACCAAGGTTTCTCGACTCGCCAACTTGGACGACATGCCTAACTCACAGTAAGTCTTGTTACTCTGGTTTGAACAATCTGTGAATGTTGGCCATAAGAGAAAAATCAACTGACTATGTAGGTTTGCTCTTTTTCCAAGTAGTTCTGCCGTCGATGAGCTCATCATCTTGAAGATCAACAAGTGTCTTAGCCCACCACTTACACCTGAGAGGAAAAGCACCAACATCAGCATTAGGAGATGCTCTATGCTCAGGTTCCTCAAAAGAATTTGGATCAAACTCAAGTGAAACATCTACAAATTAGGGTGATCTTGCAAGAGAAATTATAGGTGTCTATACAGGAATTACTGGTAGAATTGGAGCTATAGGAGTTGTTTGAGCACTCCCATCAAGTGGACCAAATGGAAGCCGAAATCCTAAATCATGAGCCATCATAGGCTGATCTATTGGACCAGGAACATGAGAAACAATCATAAATGGTCCTTCTCGTTCACAAAGACTACATCATGACTGTACAGGAGACAAGATGTCTCAGTGTCAATCTATAATAATCTTTGCTGGTTTTGATTAAAAATAGTGAACCTTGACTAGCGGGAATTACATCAAACAGTTGATATGCAATCCAAAGCCTTAAGCAAATATGCCTCTATACTACTACTTTACTGTATATCATTATAAATGTCATGAAACAGTTATGTGAAAAAGAGCTTCAACAAATACATGGATAGTGGTATGGACACATTAGACTATAATATCCACTTTAAAGATTGCAACTATAAACCCAGGTCTGTTATGCTCTGTAATTTATGACAGAATTCCTACATGCAAGAAAAGAAGACCATAACATATAGTTATAGGTATGAGATAGTACAGACCCGATTTTTGATAATATAGATTGCTGCCAATTGGAAATGAGGAAACCCGTGAACTGCGTGTGAGCTATTAGTAGGATACTTAGGTGACTTTGCAACTCCTTCGGTTTTCATGTACTATTCCTGTTATCAATTCATTGCTTGTTGCCATTGAAGAAAGGTATTCAAGTGCTGCATTTATTGTGATGCGATTCTGAACTACCGTCCAACGATTCCCTTATCACAAGCTCAGTTACTGTATGTTTGATGCTAGGAAGAAACGCTGGTAACACACATAGATATGTTGGAATAACGTTCATGCAAGGCACTGATATTATAACAATCTCTTATGCTACAGGGTGACTATCCTCCTTGTTAGCTTGCCGTACTATGCCAGTATTATTCAATGATGACCTGTGCGTGCAACCTCATATACTGACCTGTTTTACTTCACTGTTGTTTGAAGGTCTCCACTCCCTATCAACCTCCAATGTATTCACTTGAACTTCAATTCTGAAAGTACCTCTATTACTGCCAGTTCAACACACTTTGCCGAATATTATCGAAATGGAACTATGATTAACGTGGTTATAACTAGATGTCCCAATGTCCTCCAATACCATACTCAAACTCCACAGACCGATATTGTTACTGTTGATGCATAGTTATTACTATTTCCTATCGGCCATGCATTCCTCAAACTACTGAGTTCTTAGTTGCAGAATATCGTATCCCCATGTAAGATTGGAATCCGTACATACCTATCTTAAACCTCATGTTCTCCCTTTTGCCTTTAAAGCTTCACATTCCTATAGACCAATATATCGAATCACTACAATACTGAAGTAAAATGTGAGTACTAGGTTTTGCATCCAGCCTCACTATTTTCCTTAAGGGGTTTCGTCCTTAGGAAATATCCAGTCACATTCAAGCAACCAATTAGGATTTGAATAATAACAAATATTCGTGGCATCCATCCCAATGTAGCTCCATGCTTTTATAACCTTGATATGAGAGAAGACACAAACAACTAGCCAATGTGGGATTAAAAGCCAATTTTGTCTTTTAGTCACTTAACTAACTTTATAACATTAAAATATTTAAATAAATCACTTAAGTCACTTGAACTTTAATATCTCTTGAAATACTTGTCTAATTGCCATGCCATCTGAAATAGGAATCTCTCCTCATAATTCCCCATGTGACCAAATACACTTTCTAAAAATAGAAAGGGTCCATCTCTATTACTTCTAACTTACTATACATAGTAAGTATGGCAAATGAAGTCCAAATGACATTGAGCAAAGGCCAAATCTATAAATTGGTGAATGTTGGAGATGAATCAATTTTCAAAAGACCCTCTAACCATCCTCATTAGCCTATGAGGATCCAATATTAGGCTAATCCCTCAAATTTTGATGGCAACCAATGGGGACATTACACAATCAAGCAGTAGGCTTTGTGAAGACTACTGTATCCAGCAAGCATGAGTTTTCGATTCTTGGCATCCAACTTGGTGCATAACGCATCAAGGATCCAAACATAGGCAAGAAAGCCAAAAACCTTCAAGTGATTGATTTTGGGTTTGCGACCTAACCAGGCCTCTTCGAAGTCTTACCTTTGACCACCACATTTTTTGACCGGTTCAAAAGATAAACTGCATTGTTAACTGGTTCTGCCCAAAACTTCTTTAAACATGTCTGTATTCAAGCATGGATTGAGCCATCTTGATGATTGTTCCGTTTCGACGATCAATTGCACTATTTATCTATGGTGTGTGGGGTGTGGTTAGCCGGTGCTTGATGCCATGAGTATAACAAAAGCTAGAGAGTTCAGTAGAACAAAGTCCCCTTGCCCCCTCTCCTCCCCATTATCTGTCCTAAGAGCAATAATAGATTTGCCATGCTCTTTTTCAACCAGAGGTTTGAACTTTTGAAATACAGTAAACACATCGTATTTCTTTTTAAGAAAATATACCTACATCTTTGTATTGAAATCATCGACAAACAACAGAAAATACCTCGACCCAAAAACTGAAAGAGTAGCCATAGGGCAGCAAATGTCGGCATTAACAAGCTAAAGTACCTAAGAAGCTCCATTAACCACCACTATAAAAGGTGTGCGATGTTCATTCCCAGTTTGACATGCATCACAAACTCCAAGCTGAGTCTAAATCGCTAGCAAACCAAGGACAAGCTCTTCCCGAGCCATGCTGCTGATGCCAAAGTGAGCTGACAGAAAACCGTGGAGCAGCCATAGCTAGGTCTTGAGAATCACCATAATCAACAAGTCTGAAAAGGCCACAATCCTCAATGTTAATTGCAACAACAAACTGAGTATCCCTATCAGTGATGGTGCACCAATGTGAACTGAAGGTGATATCCAACCGTGGAGAGTGGTGCAACATCTAAATAACTAGGAGTAGATTGAGTTCCATCCCTGGAACATAGTACACATCAAGGAAAATGAGATTCATCCCAACAGACTAAATCTAAATGTTGTCTTTGCCGACAACTATGTAGTTTTCCCCTCCACCAAAAATAACTAAATCTAAGAAAGGCTAGTAGTCAGTAAACCAGTCTCTTTGGTGGGTGAAATGATGGGAGGCACCTGAATCAATGTCCCAGGAAAACGACTTCATGTAATTTGCATGCCTTTTAGCCATGAAGGCATAAACGACAGATTTTGTTTGCTTAGTGTGCTCTACGTTGTTCGCTTTGGGCTGCAAACCAAATTGTTTAGCTTGGGCAGCTAAACGTTTCCAACATTTAACCTTCATGTGACCATACTTGTGGCAATATTTGCGTTGAATATTATTTTTCTTGGAGCCTTTAGATGCTGGAGTAGATGACTTCTGCTTAGAAGACTGCTATGAATGAGACTTTCCTTTATCCTTCTGAAAGGATTTAACAGCAAATGCTTCCTCTATGGAGGTGGAGGTGGAATTGCTACCGAACTGTTGTTCCCACCAATCTTGCTAAAGCAGAAGTGTGCAAAGATTTGTGAACTTCAGATCAACACCAAAAAAAGTGATGTTGAGAGTCTCAATAAAATGCTCGTAGGACTTGGGTAAACTTTTGAGGGTTATTACCACAATGTCCTCTTCCTCCATCTTGCGTCCAATGGAAAGCAACTAATTACAGATATCATAATTCTTGTTTAGGTGTTCCTGGAGCGATTTCCACTCATCCATGACAATAGAAATAGAGAATTCTTGAGAAAGAAGACCTTGATTTTGTCTGAAGTCTCTTGTAGCTTCTTGAGATGCTCCCATATCTCAGCAATTGTCTCACCAAATGGAATCTAAGGGAGCTGATCATCAGCTTCCAAAAATTTGAGAAGCATCACCACCTCCTAATTATTTTGATCCCATGTATCTTGATCAGTACTAGCTGCACTTGGATGTTGTTTTACACCCAAAACAATCTGATCAGTATTCTGATATTCGAAGATTGTTAACATTTGTTGCTTCCATGTGCCATAATTTCGACCATTGAACTTTTGATTCCTCTCGAGCAGAATATTTGTCAGAGATGCCATGATGTGCTTTTTCAATAAAAAAATGAAAATTTGTAAAGGCACATACTTCGAGGCAAAAAATCGGAAGACCCAAAAAAATGAAGAGGTACCCAAAAGAGAGCTTTGAAAAACCCAAAAAGAATATGTTGTCGGATGCTAGATCCACTGGCTCGAAAATTGAGGCATCTAGAAAAATGGATGACAACCCAGTTGAGCTCTCAAAAATCCCACAGGTATTTATAAAGAATATTTTGATTTGGTGCTGAAAATTAGGATTTCAAACAAAAATGGTCTTGGCTGCAAAGAACACCAAAATAATGGCGGATTTGCAAGAAAAACGTGGTTTCTGGGTTGGATTGGAGGCATAAGCCAACAACAGAAGATTGGAAAATCCTGGATGCCTCTAGCAATGACGATTGGAGGTTGCAAAAAAGAAGAAATGGCGCACGGGTTATATAGGCTCAAAAAATGTCACAATTTGCAAAGGTAATGAACCATAGGTAGGGTTGTGATTTGCAGAGATAATAAACCGCAAGTAGGGTCGCGATTTGGAGAGGTAATATCACCCAAAAAAAGCTGCCCAACAGACCCAACCAGAGAAAATGGTGCGATCTTTCTAGACGTGAGCAACAAAAAATTATAGGGATACAAATGGTAGTTTCAGAATAATGGCCATGAGTAGTAGACATACCCTAGCTCAAAGCACATTGCATAGAAAAAATTATTTCAAAAATATTGCACTTATAATTTTGAACAAGAAATTATAATATTTTTTGAAAGAATTCGAAGTATTTGCTTTAATACCAAATTACAAAGTATTTGGTAAAATACTAGCTTGTTATTAACAATGATCAATAGATCAATATACACAAATGAATAAACGATGTTTCCTTAAGAAACAATTGTAAAGAATAGAAACTTTCTATTCTAGCTAACAAGTAGACAACAACTAACTAAATACTAGAAACATTCTAATATTTACAATGGATTACATATAGATAATCATTAAATAATAGTAGACAATAATAAAAACTATCTATTATCATAATACCGGACTCTTCTAAAAGATTGGTATATGAAATAATTGTAACACCGCTGGGAGAAGTCATGAAGTTTATCGAAATATTTGTTTTAGTGCCTAATAAATCTTTCTATTGAAAGAAGAAATTTTATTCAAAATAAGAGAGAAATTACATACTGAAATTTTATTTTTCAGCCTAATATTTGGTTTTGAGGTTTGGATGATTAAGTACAGAGTGTCTCGAGTGTTTTGATGACTATATTTATTGTGTGTCATATACGATGATATCTAGATGTTGTAAATATCTATTTGATGCCAATTATTTCTAATAATCCTTTGAGCGTAAATGATTTGTAAAATGGTGCAAATAAAACATGGGTTTGTTGTGGTGAACATATACTATTGTGATGCCGGTTTGGGAAGCTATGGCATAGTGTTTGCACCTAGCCAAGGATGGGAACTCTTGGGCAATAATAACCTTGTTGTCTGGTGTCCATTGATGACAAAACCTACAATGATGGTGGCGGACTTTCTTTGGACTCTCATGTCATGTAATTGAGTCACGACATCATTTGTGTGATAGTGTTACCATTTCAAGTATTGAGACATGGCATCACCAGAAAACATTGAAACTCCAAGAGAGGGTAATCCTTCCTAAGAAATATTATGTGGGGCAACAAACCAAGAGGGATAAGCTATCACAGTTACAAGGTATATATAGATGTTTAATAATCTCTGAACTCTATGTATTTTTTATTATATTACAAACATCTTGTAAGAGCTGTCTGTCATTGTCGAATATTGGTCAAGGAGTGACTGCTGTAGCAATTGTAATATCATTTGACTTGGTCTACATATTATGCATATTCTGGTAAGTACGTATAAGTAAAGAATGTTGTGCAACTGCAATATTATTTTTGAAGGTTTTAATTGTTATTAGTCTGAGCATATGCAATTATCATCTCTACAACCATCTTGTAAACAAAAAACAACATGGTTCAGATAAAGAATGGAGTTCGCTTACAAACTTATGACAATGTGCCAAATATTTGACAAATGGCAGTGTTGAATTAGTTACAATTTCTGAACAGTACTTTCTTTGAAAGTGTTTGTTCAAATGTTTGTTTGTGAACTTGTGATCTTTGATGAGTCTTGAGTTCAAAACTAGTAAGGGTGCTTATAGAGCAGATGACCCATGCTCTCTTCATCTGCTTCTTTCAATAATTTGATTGCTTCTTCCAATAACTTGGTTGCTTCTTTCAAACTTAGTATGCCCTCCTTGTGAAGATTCTGGACATTCCCAACTTTTGTGACTATCATATAGGTTACACTTTAAGTATTTACTGGCAAAGCATCTTCCTCTTCCTCAATATCCAGCTCTTCCATAAGATCTTCCTCTATTTTGATAGCCTCCTCTTTCACTATTGGCTGCCCCACTAGACCTCCCAGCCCCTTCTTCTTGATGATGTTGCTCTCCTTCCTCTAAACCCCCTTTTTCTCTTTCTTGCTTGCTGAGCTTAGTAATTCCTCTTCTGCCTTGAGGGCCAATTGATAAGCCTCTTCAAGAGATCTAGGAGTCACAAGAATCATCTCATCCTGCAAACTAAATTTCAAACCATTCACATTTCTTGCCACTTTCTCCATGTCTTCTTCACAATGATCAGATCTAATCATGGACTTAAAATACTCTTCATTATAGTCTTCTACTGACATATCCTTTTGTTTGAGGTTTCGCAATCTTTTGAAAAGATAGATTTGGTAATCACTTGGAAGGAACTTTGCCTTCAACTTAGCAACTATTAGATCTCATGACTTAAACTTTTCCTTATTCTTCTTCCATCTCTTCACTTGGACATAATCCCACCACATTGCAGCATGGGCTTTGAGTCTCGTACAAGAAAACTTCCCTTTCTTCTCTTCTAGTACTCCTACAAACTCAAAATACTTATCAAGCTCATGAATCCAATCAAGAATTTCCTCACCATCGAGGCTACCAGAATACGTAGAAAAATCTACCTTAGGCTTGGCTCCGACACTCATGATGAGAACTTTGGTAATTACTTGGAAGGAACTTTGCCTTCAACTTAGCAACTATTATGTCTCATTACTTAAACTTTTCCTTATTCTTCTTCCATCTCTTCGCTTGGACATAATCCCACCACATTGCAGCATGGCCTATGAGTCTCATACAAGAAAACTTCCCTTTCTTCTCTTCTAGTACTCCTACAAACTCAAAATACTGATCAAGCTCATGAATCCAATCAAGGATTTCCTCACCATTGAGAGTACTAGAATACGTGGAAAAATCTACCTTAGGCTTGGCTCCTACACTCATGATGACTCTTATTAATATTTCATCCTCTGCAGCCAGTTCTACAATAGCTCCATCATTGATTTGGGGTTCCTCTTCTATATCACTGCCTTCATCAGTCATCACACCTCTTCTTTGTTCCCTGTCTATGGCAACCAACCTTGTCAAATTATTTTTGCATTATCTCAAACATTTTCTCTTCTTGACCTACCGCCTCCCCTATTTGCTCTTTTTGGAGGCATACTGTCTATTTCTTCCCAAGTTCTTTATGAGTGTGATACCATTTTGATAGAAGCCTTGCAACCAGAACAGAGAACAAAGATGTTAAGATAAATCAACTATTTAAATGAGACAAA
Source organism: Cupressus sempervirens (assembly GCA_028749045.1). Taxonomy (NCBI): domain Eukaryota; kingdom Viridiplantae; phylum Streptophyta; class Pinopsida; order Cupressales; family Cupressaceae; genus Cupressus; species Cupressus sempervirens. The sequence goes on from CM053793.1 coordinate 835,853,542, forward strand.
CAGCGGAGCACAACGATTTCAATAACTGGTAAAGTAAACTCTAGTTCAATCAAAGTTCTCATTGCAAACAGATAGATAAGCCACAAAAAGATCCTGTTGTGACCAATAGTCACGTCATCACCCAAGCCTGGGGCCCCTTTCTATTTTCGCTAGCTATTTTCTTATTCTGAGAACGCATGCAGTGAAGACGGGGAAAGAATAAAATCTGCCAATTCTGAAAATTCCCGCTTTTCATGGGTCGCAATTTTCAGGGAATGGAGGAAACTTGTGACGAGGAAAAATCCACTCATTTTGGAAATATGCCAGCTGCTCCAGAAATCATGGAGCGTAGTTTCAAGGAAGTGAGGGAATAAAACCAAATTCCTCCAATCCTTAAGAATCCCGCTTCCCATTAAGGCACGGAGCGCAGTTTTGAAGAAGTCACGGAAAAAGTGAAATCCCTCACTCCATGAAAATCCCGCTCCCTAAAATTCTGCTTTCCTTAAAACGTAGAGCGTAATTTTCTATCACTGAGGGAATGGAGGATTGTTTGTAAAAATCAAAATCTTTCATTGGGCAAAAATCTTGTTGTCTGTAAGTCTTCTTTGACTTCTCTTTGGATTTACGGGTGTCCTAAACTGGAGTGTCTACTTGAATCTTTGGGGCATCTTAATCACTTGGAGAAGTTATCTATAGTAAATTCAGGAGAAAGATCCTTATCAGTTGTAACGAGAAATGCTTCCACCTCCAGAGATTGTTATCCAGGCCTTCGATTTCTCAACCTTAAAAGAAATAAGTGTCTAACAGAGATAGATGTCCAGTCAACTACACTGAAGAGGATGTGTTTGACAAGTTGTGAAATGGTGAGGAAGTATAAGGAGACAAGTTCCTTCTTATAAAGATGAGTATTATATTATAACTATCTTTGCCAAGAGAAAATTGTAAGGATATGGTGTTTTTTACAGGCACAAAGACAGATGAGAAATCCCAGAGTTCTCCAGGGCATGATCAAAATTTTAGATTTATCTAAAATAGTCAAGGAGAGTTGCTCTTCACACAAATTCAGAGGAAAAAGTGAAAATGGAGAAAAAGTTGCAAAAGAATTTGATTTTTTTTTAATTTAAAAATGAAAGTTAATTAAATATTGATTTTAAAAATAAAAAAATTGATATTTAATTAATAAAACTAAAAAAAAAAAAATCAAAATAGAAGAGTACTTAGCTTCATCATGAAGCTAAGAGCATCAAAGATAGCAACTTTTTGAATCCAGTAGCAAAAAGGCGACAAGTGGCACAAAAAATGGAAACTTTAATGGTTAAGTAAAGCAGCTGCCTGATTTTAGTCTGCAGCTTTAAAGGCATCTTTTGAAGAATGATTTATATAAGATACCCTCTCATTCATTCAGGCTCACACAAAAATTTGAAGAGCAGATTGAGAATAGGAGTAAGGAGTTCAAGGGAGCAGATTTTTGAGAAATTTTCTGAAATTGTTGAGAAGCTTTTTGGGAGTTCACGACAAAAGATTTTGAATCCCATCAGAAAGGAATTTTCTTTGCAGTGAGTTGTGCGGAAGAGTTAAAAAGTGAATCTTGAAAGGAGAAAGGAAAATGGCAGAGCCCAAGGGAACAGGAGAAATGTGAGGACAATTGATAAAGAATGAAAGGAGAGGATTCTATCCTGAATCCAAAATTGTGTCAAAGTGGGCAGAAATCGGAGATACAAGCCTCGGCGGCCTTGATTTGAAAGATTTCAACCGGAGAATGCTCGGATACAATGACCATCAACCGACACACCTGGCTACAAAAATTGTGAAAAGTGGAATTTTTGCTGCAACTGGTTTCCCTCCTTTTCAGCATCCAGAGTTAATCGTGGAATGTACCAAGCACTACAGTCCTAGAGACAGAACCATCCGGGATTCTGAACAAAATATTCTGGCAGATTTTTCTCCGGCATCCATTTCTGAAGCATTTGGAACTCCTTCAAATCCAAGGATGGTCACAAAAACACAAGAGCAAGCACTGAGAATCTATACATCTGGAATCAATTTTTGTGAAGAAATAATCAACAAAAAATGGCTGAAAAAGAATAGACCGCATCATTCCAAGATTCCTAAAGAAATAGTATGGTTTGACTTGCAGAGGGAATATAGTGATATGGTCATGATGTTGAGTCGCATATTTGGCATGCCTTATTCTTATAGGTTTGAATCTTGGATGTGGTATTTTGTTGAGCAGGTAATGGAGGAAGGTGACAGAATAGATTGGGCTGGGCTCATAAGTGATAACCTAAATGAGCAGTTGATGAATCTAGAGCATACAAAGAAATTTTACATGAGCTCCTATGTCATCTACATGCTAGCACGGAGGACAAGTTATGATGGACTACGATGCAAAGGACCAATTGGAAGCGGAAGCCAACACCTCAAAGTCCACGAATGTTACCCGCGGTTGCATTTGTATTCAAAGGATGATTACATGAGGGTTAATGATATATTTGCCATGCGCATAGTAAGAACGCTACAAAAGAGGCCACATGTAAGAATGTCAATAGGTGCAATGAAGTTGGTTGAAGAATATGGTGCCTGGTTCATTCAGTTTCCTACCTTTTCATACATCCGAGTTCAAGGATTCTCCATGGAGCCATACAAACTTCCCAGGTATCCAACAGATAAGATGGTCTTGTTAGAGCTTACTCGACAACTTACTGCCTATGACAAGATTCAGAAAGGGAAGAAGAAGTTGGGATTGCAGTTTCCAATTTCCATAGGAGAAGGAAAAACTGAGGTATGCTCATGTCTAAAATCTGCAGAGAAATCATCAGATGAGCTCCACTTCTTTCGCCTTCCGCTTTATCCAAAGAGGAATGATTTTGATCCTTTCAACAAGATCTCATCAGTAGGAGGGTCAAAGTACCAACACAAGGTTCACCTTGAAGACTTTTGGGCAAATGCAGCAGATGAGAACGAGATTAGAAAAAGATTGCATTCAAGACTACCATTGAACATTATTAGAACATGCAACATATTCAAGGTTCCTGATCAAATGGAGGAGGACCCAAATGTGATGCGAAAAGGATTCAATCCAGAAATGACAGCTCAACCATTTGATTGGAAGAAGAAAGAAATTACAGATCTCGAAGCCCTTTCAAAACCAGTCTTAGATTTTACAAAGTGGTGGATTGAGCGTAAGCTTGAAAAACTAGTTGCACCAGCAAATGGATTCACATATAGTTTGCTTGGCCATAGACCACTTAGGGATGAAAGATCAAGACAAATATCTGAAGGGACTACTGAAGGAAGGGGAACTCCATCCGAAGATGTAGGAACCAAGAAAGGCAAGGAGGTACCTCGAGAAAAGCGCCCTAGGATTGAGGAAGTCATCCGAGAACCTCAAAATAAGAAGCAGAAACATGGAGATGCTCCCTCTTCTCCGAGTCAAACTCCAAGTGTCCAAGAGATAGAAACTTTTGAAAGGCAGGATGTAGGAACAAGTATAAGGAGATTTGAGCAAGAAGAGAATTTGGATAGGCCAATTCATGATAGGCTGAGTGTAAATGCCTATGAAAAGTCCATGCGAGAAAGAGGGAGAGATCAAGATATTGCTACGGAAGAAAGTCTTGCTACAATCTTAGAGCGAGAAATGATTAATGATGGAGATGGTCCACTAGAGGAAGAAACTCCAAGAGTAGCAATACATCTTCCAAGTACTAAGCCCATAGTTCCTGAGGTTATGATGGATAGTCCAGGAGGTGAAGAGGAGATTGACGTTCGAGCAGTCCAAAGGAAAGAACAATTGGTAATTCCAGGAGACCAAAGTATACCTATTCCAGAATGGTTGAGGCAACGAATTCATTTGCGTCAACAAAGGGAGGTTGATCCAGCAATTGAATTACAAGAAATTTTGGACCGATCAAACCGATCAGAAGAACAAGGGAAAGCAAAAAGATATACTAAATTCATCAGAGGAGAATTAGGATCCAGAATCTTACAGATTGCGACTCCCACAGTTGACAAAGGGAAAAATCAGATTGCTCCAGATGAATACCATGTTACAGAAGTAAATCTTGGTCGGGCCTCCCGAGAACAAATATTAGAAGAATTTGATGACTCCACACAGGCTTTGAAGGATAGGCTGAAGAAAGTAGAAGAAGGGTATGAAAAGCAGAAAAGAGAAATTCGGGCCTTATGTCAGTACATCAATAACTTGCCTCATCCAGTAAGAGAGGAAAGTCCATCATTTGTCCCTCCAACAGGTGTTTCTTGTGAAGTTGTAGGTGACATTGACAGAATCAAGCGGATTGCTCAGGGTGCAAAGATTTGGATCGAAGGAATTCAGGAGGTAGCCTTCAAACATGCAGAAGAGTTAGTGCAAGTGCACAATAGGGCATTGGCTGCAATCTCTAGGATCTAGTGCATGGAGGAATCATGGGTGGATGAGCATATTTACCAAGAAGAGGTGATTGCCGACATTCAGAGTCTGATGGATACCCCAAAGCAAGAATTAATTGATGGTCGAGTTATCAGCGAGGGGGATGTCTATGATTTTATTCGATGGTACAGTGCAGTGATCATGGCTAAGGAAATGTTTGAGAGCTTTGCCAGGGAATCTAATCGATGGAAGAAGATTGTTGATAACATCAAACAAGGAATATCGAATGCGGTTGCATCTTTGTTATCACAGAGATTGTTAGAAGAAGAAATGACAACTGATAATCTGAAAGTCAAGTTAGAGGAATTCTTTCAGCTAAACGTATATGGAAGAGATGATTTTGAGAACTTCTCCATCTTCTCAAATACAATGCACACTACTAAGGACTTGATACCAGATTGGGATGAAAGCTTGGGAAAAGCAGAAAGAGCAATTTCAGTTCTAGAATTCAAGCAAGAATCTGCACCAAGCATCAGTATAGAGGAGTTGGAAATAATATTAGATCGATTTCGATCTTTCAGGCGAAAGAATCAAAGATAGATGCATTAAATGCATAGTGGGTGTGCATAAGGATCATTTATTACACTACACTCCTTTTTACGTGAGCATGCATAGTGGGCATTTATTACCCACTATAGTAGTGGATTCCTTGTGGCATTAATGTAGATTCCTTTCCATTGCCCTAACCCTAATTAGGGCTGATGTGGCACGATCTTGGCCATCGGTTATTGTGATCATCCGGGCCACCCGTTGTAATCGAGGACCTATATAAAGGCCTCATTTCTCATTTGTAAGAGGGGGAGATTTTTATGAGATTGTTGCTATGAGCTACTAAGATAATAAAGTTTTCATTGGAGTTTGGTGAATACTTGACGTGTCTTAGTGCTTACTTGTTCTCCTAAATTTCTTCAAGTAGATTAAGTTTAGCATAGTCAATGTGTGGTGATTACAATGGAGAATATGATGGTGTATTGATGAATTCCTTTGGTTCATACTTTTGACGTTTTAGTGATTCTAATTCGTTGTGTAAAGTTAGCTTGAACCTCTTTCATGCATATGCTCAACTTCTATCATTTGTATACATTGTTCTTTATGATGGTGTATGCGGTGATATGAAAATCTTTGGCATAACCCTTGAAGATTGCACTGGTTCATGCTTAGTTGTAGTATAACTTGGCGAAGCGGAATTCAGTAAATTGAGGAATTTGTCCACTAGAATACTATTTGTTGTTATCACTACCCTTAGGATTAGAATAGAATTCCTGAACCCCGTCCTATTTAATTTCTGCATATTCTGTGAAAAATCCCAAAAAAAAAAAAAAAACACTTCATTGCAAAACCTTAAGATAGCTCCCACATCCAGTATGACTTGAAATGAATATGAATTAACATGTAAGGCCCCTTTGTGATCATCAGCAAATCACATCAACCACCGATCTTATCCACAGTCAAGACCTGACATTAAAGGAACCTTGAAGTCATTGTATGATCTTCTAGCAACCTTAGCATACATAAGACTTTATTCAAGAGAGGATAAGATATTTCAGTATTTTGTTCTACTGTTTGGTGAGTCATAAAACACACATCAACAGATCCCACACAATGCAAATGGATTGTTATTTTAGAGATTGAATGTCTCAGAACAGGATAACTCAAAATGGGGCACAAACTACATTTAGTTATTCCAAATATGAAAACAATTACAATGGTATATGATCTGTTCCACCCGACTCCCACTACTTATTGTTAATGCCTATCAATCCTTCCAAACAATCACTCCACCCCACCCCTGATTATACATGTTCTTTCAATGAAAAATGACCTCCCTCACCAGCCAACCCCTTCACTAACTATCTTCAACCTTTATGAAGAGATTCAAAGTCTAAGAACAGGGATAACGCAAAATGGGGCACATACTATCTTTTATTATTCCAAATATGAAAACAATTTCAATGACATCTGATCCTTCAAGGACCAATTCAATTCCACCCAACTCTTTTCCACGTACTTATTGTTATGCCAATTTCCCTGTTGAATTGGCACAACTCTACCAATCCTTTCAAAAAATCACTCTCGCCCCTGATTATACATGTTCTTTCAATGAAGAACAATCTCCCACACCAGAAGACTCCCTCACTAACTACCTTCAACCCTTATGAAGAGATCAGCTTCCCACAACCAACAACTATCCATTGTTTGCTTCTCATACCTGTTACCTGATTTCCCAAACGGATTGCTAACTTGCAGTGTTAAAAGTTCATGGCAACTGGAATTTGGGAATTTGAATTTGAATACTAAGAAAAGGCAAATTGACATGAAAGAACATCAAACAACAAAACCAAAATTCTGGGTGCATGATGCTCTTGCATCGCCTTTGCGAAGGTCACAACCTTCCACAATTACTACCCTTTGAATGAGTCACAACCCTTCATCGTTTATGCCCTTTGAAAGAGTCACAACCCTTCACAATTGTCGCTCCTTGAAAGAGTCGCAAACTTTCATAATTGCCAACTTTTCAAAGAGTCGTGACCTTAATAACTTTTGCCCTTTGAATGAATCACCGCCTTATTTTCTTTACTATTTGTTCCTCCTTTGTCCCTCCCCTTTCAAATGAACTGATAATGCTGATTAATATATATGTAAGAGTCATATTAGTTGGGGCTAACAATCTCCCCCTTTGGCATTAATGGCAACACATAAACATAAGATTTTACATTACAAAACATTTCATCATAAGATAATCAAATGTATGCATTGACAACAACACAATTGTTTAGCTCTCTGACTTGATTCAGCATTTCCAGCTCATGTCCACTTTGACAAATGCTACCCCTTTGGGTGTACTTCACTTTCTGTTCAGCAGCTTCACTTCATATCAACTTCTCTCTTTCATACAGATTCTCTCCCCCATTGACAACAATGCCAAAGGTAACTATAAGTTCCAATGTGAAACTTATAAAACCTTGTAGTAGTACCTTGTACCTTGCATGTAAATATTACATTAGTTTCATTCCATTCACTTTTCACAACATATATCATCATACTTTCTTCAAATCCTTTTTATCAATCAAATGATATGACATTCTAGTGAATTAGCATAATGTTTAACCAAGGCTTGACATCAATAACAACATAACAACTGATATGACTCTTACATATACATTAATCAGCATTATCAGTTGGCACTAACATTATGTTGAGGGAGTCTCAACTCTTCATTAAGTATCTCTTGTTATTTCATTAATTTAATTAACTTGTAATCATATTTTAAAATCATTTATCTATTTATTTAATATTTCAATTTTATTATTATTACTATTAAATCTTATTTCATAGAGGGGACATTATAGTCTGCCCTTCCCAAAATTTCATATCCTCAAGCAATGCCAAGTTTTATGCAAACCTTTAATGTGAGTAGCTTCTAACAATTACCAATCCATTGAGAATTTGCAAGGTTCGCAATTTGAAGACAAGTTTTTGCTCATCATCTAGAGAAAAGGATCACTACCATACTAATTAGGATTGACCAATGATCACCAATAATATCATATATTTTGGGTTCAATCTATTTTTTCACGTATTCCAGATCAGCCAAAAATAGAACCACACATGGAGCATACTGTTGAAAATACAAAGTATACACATGAATGTGTGAACATACAAAGCATACAAGAAGTATACCCATGAATGTATAAAAGCAGAAAGCATACATAAGTGTACACATGAATTTATGACAATACAGAGCATACACACAATACATGCATTGTTATATTCCTTCTTATTGACCAAAATGATTTCTTGTTTTATTTTATACCCTGGAGGATGGCATGATCATGCTCTGATACTATTTGTAATGTCCCCTGCCCAATTTACCCTAGAATTTTCCTTAAAATTACAATTTGCAAAAAACTAGGTTTAGGGTTAAACAAATAAATGGTTTCTTTATATATCTATTTGTATGTTTGCGATTGTGCTCATGTGTTGAATGCAGGAGTCAATTTACAAATCACATAATTAAAGAAACTATTTATTTGTTAAACCCTGACCCAAGTTTGCTGCAAATTGTGATTTTAAGGCAAATTCACATTACACGTTAGGGTGGGGAAGGGAGTAGGGAGTGGGAAGGTGGAAGAGCTGGGGACATTACATATTCGTTTAAGAAATGAATAGCTCTTTTCAATAATTTATGAACAAAATTTAAAGATTTGATGTTCTGATGTATTTTTTCATACTTCTGCATATTTCAAAAAAAAACAAAAAAGAACTTGCTATTGTATTAATTATTAAAGATCTGAGGTCCACCTGGCTTAATAATCCTCTTATCTGTTTTACATGGGTTGATCAACATCCACAGAAGATTTCTGGTAAAATCCATTTTGTCCAATGGGAGCCAAGTGGCGGGGGAAAAAATTAATTCAGTAGCAAGCTAGGGCTCCACGAGGATAATAACTGCTAATTTTCCTTGTCTATTATAGCATAAAGTAGGAGCCATTTGAGCATATTGAAAAGAATTTGAGCTATTTTCTATATCACGAGGATTTGTTTCATTTTTAAAAAAGTACAGAGACCTATTGGAGAAAATAAGAGAGTACAATTACAGGGAATTTTCGGTTGTTTTCAATTAAGTAAAAAAGAAGAGAGGCTTGTTGTAGATGACACATATCATTGTGTGGAAACACTTTATTCCAGTATAACCTATGCATTCGTGATGGATGGAATGCCAAGAATTGTAGGAAGAATTTAGATAAAAGCAAGCCTTGAAGAACATCTGGCAGCAATCACCAGAGGATAAGGCAATTCAAGCTGGACCATCCTCATGGGAGAATGTAATGGGCTTGCTGATAACCTGCTTGTTAAAACACCCGTATTGTTTGATGGATCAGTCCAGTTAAATGTGTGGAACAGTTTCCCCTTTTTGTTGTGACCCAAAATGAAAGAAGAGAGGCTTGTTGTAGATGACACATATCATTGTGTAGAAACACTTTATTCTAGTATAACCTATGCATTCGTGATGGATGGAATGCCAAGAATTGTAGGAAGAATTTAGATAAAAGAAAGCCTTGAAGAACATGTGGCAGCAATCACCAGAGGATAAGGCAATTCAAGCTGGACCATCCGCATGGGAGAATGTAATGGGCTTGCCGATAACCTGCTCGTTAAAAAACCCGTATTGTCTGATGGATCAGTCCGGTTAAATGCGTGGAACAGTTTTCCCTTTTTGTTGTGACCCAAAATGCTTAAGTGTAGTTCCAGGATTGATTACTATACAACTCTCAAGGAAAAGACCATAAAATAAGCACAGACATACAATTTATCACTTTTCCACAGCTTTAACCAAATAGCGCAGGTATTAAGATTAACTATTCTCACAGTGCTACTTCATACCATCTTCAGAATGGAGGACCGACTTTTGACTGTTACAATATACATAATCATTCGTACCCACCTGGTGTCGAAGTCCCTTGTTTGCAACATGCAGTCAATTCTCTCCGTCCTATGGCACTGAGGTGTGCAAGCCTGATCAAGCGATGGGCTCTGCCTGTGCCACACCCCTTCACGACAACTTGCTAATGTATGACAGTCACCATGTCACTCCTCCCATAGATTCTACCCTCCCATATCTGAAGGAATACCCGACCTGCAATGTGACTGTTAGCTTTCAATCAAGTCTGCCTTGCCACGGTGCTTGTTGGCCTCTCACTACCGTCAATCCAAAACTGTCTGAGAAATGCCGTGCGAAGGTGATTCGCGTAGTACTGAACCCCAAGACCATGTACTGCAATGGTGTCAAGGTTTTCGGATATGTGAGATTCTCGTCCCACAATCCCTGCTAAGTCCATGACTGTTACTCCCAATCGTGCTGCTAGATTTCCAACTTGCAAAGAACTCCTGAGTCCCCTCCTGCGATAAACTCGTAACTTCTCTATTCCCACCCATCTGCCTTCCTTGAGCATAACCGATGTCTAAGTAACACTTGAGAATCTCTGCAAATGGTCATTACATGGCTCAGGTATGACAGGACTGCATATCATCCACCTTGGCATCCAAGACTGACATGTCCAAGTAAGACAAGAGCTCGTAGTTGGCTTATCCACCACTACAGCATACTAGTTTTTGTCCCTTTTACCCTCCGCCCAAACCTATCAATAGCCCCCTGAGAATGAAGCACAGGAGGCTACGTTCATACATCTCTACTGTTGTTTTCTAGGGGACATGACAGAGAACAAAAGTAGGGCAACCATACTCGAATCCACATAAAATCATCCACCACAGTGTAATAGCAAGTAATGGATTAATTTGCATTGAACTGGGCATAGACAAAAGACGTGTCAGAAGCAACTCTTCTGCTTCTTAAGGTGCAGATCTGCTGGAAGAAGTAAATACAGCTCTGGTTTCAACCTTTTGAATCAGGAAATAGATGAATATTTTCTGAGAACATTTATGTTAATATTTAGATCACCAAGACCTCAGATCTTCATGGTTAGACATTTGTTAATAAAATAATAACTAATCAAAACATAAAGTGAATCTACTGCATATTGTCTTTTCATTGTGTATTAACAAATAAGTTAGTTGCAGAAACAGAACAGTTTTATTTTAATTTTTTATTATTATGATCTTCATTTTGGTTGGCAACCTTGTTGGACTCTGATTTGATTAATCATTTTTCTTCTTAAGATTTGCTCCCCAAATTTGTTCAGTCATTCAACCATTGCTGCCAGCAATATCAGTATTTGTAACTTCGCTCTGTATCGGATCTCCATTGGCAACAAATATCAATGCTATTCGCTCTCCTTTTGGGCTTACCATCCTTATTCTCATAATTGGATTTCATGCATCAGCTTTTGTGGCTGGTTATTTTCTCACTGGTTTTGCCTTTTCAACTGCACCTGATGTCAAAGGTCTCCAGAGAACCATTTCCTTTCAGACAGGTAAATATCAACTGCTCTCCTTATCATGTTATTCAAATAGAACTGATAGTCCTTTAAAATGGACGGAAATGGTATCTGGTCTTTTAAAGTCTGAGACTTTTGAGTTTTGTTTTGCAGGAATGCAGAGCAGTCTTTTGGGCCTTGCTCTTGCAAATAAATTTTTCGAGGATCCTCTTGTGGGAGTACCTTCAGCTATTTCGGTTTGTCCTCTGCACTTTCCCTTTGTTTATTTCTAAATTAATATGAATTATAGTTCATTTATTTATAATTTTATTTCACCCCTACCTTGTACGGCTGTATTCCCCCATTCTTGTACATAAAGTGTGAACTGTGAATGGTGGAGTTTAAAGAATTTCAATCCTTCTATTTTGATTAAGTAAAAACACGTTTCAATAGGACCCAAAGCCTTTTACAAATAGCAAAGCATACAAGCATTAAAAGTCCAAGTGAAACTATGCATCAGCACCCAAAATGGTAGCAACCAGAACCAAAGAACCCTCAACAAAAGGGCAAACAACAGACAGCAAAAAAACCAAAGAAAGACAGCAAAAGAACAGTTAGAAAGTCTTCAACAGGTCCACAGCCTGCTCAATCCTTCTGTTATTTATCTATTGTTTAGTAAATAAATTATCCTTTTTATTAATTGGTAAATTGGCTGGCCCAAACTGGTGGATGCCACAAGTGAGGAAACCTCCACCCCTCCACATTAACACTAAGAGACACTTAATATATATGGCCAAGACCCAATTCAACTAGAGTAAAGCGAGGGCGGCCAACCACAAACTTGAAGTGACAACGCCACCATTTGAACTAACCCTTACGGGGCCAGCATGATAATTTTAAGTCTCACTTAGATATTAACTTGAGGTAACAACTTTAGATATATATTAAGAGTTCGCAATAGAAGTCGAAGTGTAGTTACTTAAATTTTATCTTTTTCTAGATTGGGGTTTCAAAGTGAGAGTCCAAACCTTTCACTAATCAACTTCAACCCCTTTGACAACTCTATTGTCAAATATATTGCTTTAAGAAAGCATAATATCACATGCATGGCAAGTCAAATCGGGAAGTGAGTGCAAAGCACAACTTGTAATATGAATTAGTAGAAAAAAAGAAATAATATATTACAGCAATTAGAAGAATCAAAGTGTCAAATACAATCAGGGGCAAGTCTAAACAAGTCTAAATATAGAATGTATATTGTTGGCGGCAGATTTGAGAATATTGTTGGTGATAAACAAATGTTAAGAAAGTTTGCAATTTGATTACAAGAACTAACTAGGAAGATTCATTAGAATGTTCCAATATTAAATATTATATTAACACGTTTTATGTTTTTTCATATTCTTATTTCTTAAGTAAGTTGGGGTAGCAAGTCTGGAGAATAGTATGGATAATCTTCTTTTATTTAGATACAATATATTAATGTTCTATTTAAATTCAAAGTCAAGATGAGAATATTTCAATTTAAAATCAAGATGAGAATATGAAAATCAAATTAATGTATGAGAATTATTTGGAATAAAATTGAAATAATAAGGTGAGTGCAAGATTGCAATAGTCACACAATATCTCTGTGATGATGAAAATGATAAAAAAGAAAAAGAAGAATTTAAATAATTTAATGAGAAAAATTGAACGGATTATCTATATTGTAATAAAATTAGTAGGAAATTAGATGTCATTTATGGGCTACATATTTTTGAAAAAATAAAAAAATTGTTTTTTTGGACTTTGAAGTTTCTTATATTTTATTTTATTAAATTCTAATAAAGAAAAGTCCAACATAAAAAGGAAAGGAGCCTAACTGTGCACATACCTTACCCTTATGGGATTTGAACTTGTGACTACGCTTTAAAGAGTGCATGTTCTCTACCACTAGGCTAACTCAAGTGAAGTTAAAGAACCTATAAAATTATTGCAACTCAACATTTGCATGGAAAATGCAAGTTTGGGATTTCCAAGTCTGATTCCTATGAAATTTTGTGGGTTTGAAGTGGAGGTAGATTTGAAATCAAAGTGGTCATCCATTTATTTTCTACACAATTCAAAGTAATAAATGAAGAAAAAATATATAACTTTTTTGTTTTGACTTTTCCAAGTAAACAAATGTTGAACATCCAAGTGTAAAAATAATTTGGTGATTTTGGAAGTGTGATTTTTCCACCATTACAATTGTTTGACCTATCATAATCTCACACTCAACTAAAATATTAAAAAAACATATTTATATGTCCAACATCAAAAGAATCAACAACAAATTAAAGAAAAAACAGTCATAGATTACAAGGGTCATTTCCTCTTTGATTATTCTCAGAAGAATCAAAATATTTATAATGTTAAGAGAAAAATGTCAATTATTTAAAAAATGATCACATTGAGCATATAATATTGTTGGTGTATGGTAGAGATTAACATTCCATAAGACATAGTGAAGTGGAAAAAGACAAACAAGAAAGATGTGGGAGATATCACATAAGTAAGCCTGTCAATATTGGCATTTAGAGGTAAGTAGAATGGAAATGATATATAAGGACCATATCTTTGAAAGTGTTTTTGAATAAAGCAACAACAAAATAAGTGGGTTGACCATTTTACAAATACAAGGAACATCAACGGCAACAATTGACCATAAACAACATAATGTCAGCACAAAGGGTGCTAATAGAAAATAAAACATAAACAAAAAGGCACTAAGGCCTTTGCACAAACAATGTAGGCCAAAACTCACACTGCAAGAGGGGTGGGCAACAATTCTTCATGAACCTTTAGATAATTGACAAAACACAAAGGAAAAGCCTACAAAGAAGGGCCAAACTCACAATACAATAGGAGGGTGAGAGATATTTCTACACTTTCAAGCAACTATCCAGATGATACAATCCTTAGGTTCCCCAACAAAGGAGACACCACTATGGGAACCGACAACACAACAACCAAAGTGGTAAAGAAGTTAAGCATCATTAGCATATCGATGGTGCAAGGTCGTAGTAGAAGAGGGACCTAAAGTGTCTTCCTGGTTTGAGGACAAAGCACCAATAGAGTTGGGGGCTACAACAAGGGATAAGGTAGGAGGAAGACTTGGGACAACAACAAAAGCATGTCCACGATTGATAATAGACATAGGGAAATGTAGAAGTAGGTGCCTCAACAAGATTCTCTACAAGGGTAACAACTTCACTAGCAATCAAGGAACCTATAGAGAACTCTAAGAGGGAGTCACTAACTTGAATAGTCAAATGGTCGTAACTAGCAGGCTTCTATCAAGAAGTAACATCTTTGCAGCGTAAAAGAGCACGATCTGAAGCCATGTGCCAATAGCAAAGCAACATTGATATAATAAAAGGGGAGGCCATCATAATCCAACGCTTGTGTCTATGAGCTTGAGACATATCCAAGTCAACCGAAATACGTGAAATGGTAGTATGGCACAAAGTTGTTGTAGCTTCATCTGCCTTCAAGAACCACCCAAGGGAGTTCCCAACAACCTCATTGACGCAAGGCTAGTTGGTAAAAAGAGCACCTCCCAACTACCCTTGCTAAGAGTTACATAGAGAAGCCACCAAATTGAGATAACACAATATATTATAGAGGAAACAATGCAACAATGATCATATAATCTTCATTCCACATCTTAATTCCAATTAGTGAGCTTAAGAGCTCATGTTTATAGAGCCAAATCTTAGTATTTTTCTTTTATCTAACTTCATTCTATTTTTCCTAATCCTAGATGGCCTATCAGGCAATTTATTACAAATTATAGATCCTACCCCAAAGGAGAAATTAGAATCCAATATAAAAGCAAATTAACTTCTGCGAGGACAAAGACAGGTTCACACTTGTCTCAGCAAGGTAATCGCAAGTGCGCGGAATGCCAAGATGGCATATGAAATTGTGACGAAGCCAAACCTTCATGTTATATGAGCTGCCAAGAAATCATCATGCCTTGAACAAAGGAAGGAATAACTTCTGCAATGATGGAATTATGTTTTGCGCTCTTAGACCAAGGATCCATGATGGGTCCACATTAAGAAGATGACTGCATGGAAAGTGAAACTACGAACGACGACCATTCTACAAACAATGAATAGGAACAAAAGAAAATAAATATTTTTGGTGATGCAAGATTGCCAATGTACCCAAGATGCTCTTGCATCAAACACCTAGCGTAACAAAACAATTGATGTCCACATTAGGAAGCCCTAATGCTATGAAAAGTATCATAGAAATCTAATCGAGCCTCGATGATCCAAGAATTGTCTTCAACAAGCTTATTATGCCACTGAACCAAGTAATCTTTGTAGTCCTTTCCTCTGATGTTCTTACTATTTTTTTTTGTCCAAAATCTTTTCAATCCCCTATGTCTTCTTCTTAGGATAATCAGGTTTATCAGTTGCCTCTTCATTTAACTCATGGTATTCAAAGTTGTCTAAAATATTAAACACAAGTGAAATATACATATCCTTGAGCAATTCCACTTCAAAAGCGTTACCATTGTCATGTTTCTTCAAGATCTTACAAGGACCAAACCTTTTCATCTTTAGATTATAGTATGTGCCAACTGAAAATCCATTATTCTGCAAGTGTACAATTACCTCATCTCCAACATGAAAATTCTTATGTCTTCTCCTTTTATCTACTTTGTTTTTATATCCTTGATTATTTTCATGTAGTTTACTTTTAACTTCTTCATGCAATTCTTCATAAAATCCACAAATTCATTAGCTTCAACATTGTTCTTTATCTCGGCATCCAATTTCCTTAATTCAGTAGTCCTTCTAGGGATCATGCCATTTACAATTTCAAAAGGAGCCTTCTTAATACTTCTATTCATAGAATTGTTATATGCAAACTCAACTTGTGCTAAAATCAAAACCCAATTAAAAGGTCTATCTACAATCAAGCATCTTAAAAGGTTACCCAAACTTTTGTTCACAACTTTAGTTTGTCTGTCTATTTGTGGATGAAATGTAGAACTAAACTTAAGATCAGTATTCAACTTTCTCCAAGGCGTCCTTGAAAAATAACTAGTAAACTTAGTATCTCTATCTAAAATAATAGTCTTAGGCATCCATGAAGTCTTGCAATCTCTCTGGAAAAGAAGTTTACTATGTGTACTGCATCCAATGTCTTCTTGCAAGGTATGAAATGTGTCATTTTAGAAAATATGTAAACCACTACAATGATAGAATCATTACCTCTTTGAGTTCTTGGTAATCCCAAAATAAAGTCCATACTAATATCTTCCCAAGGTTTGCAAGGAATAGGTAAATATGTACACAAACCATCATTCTAACTACTTCCTTTAGGAACTTGACATTTATGCATCTCCTTACCATCTTCTAAACATCCTTATATATCTACGGCCAAAAGTACCTTTCTAAAATCATTTTTATTATCTTGTCAATCCCAAAATGTCATGCAAGTCAACAACTATGTTTCTCTTTAATGATGTTCTTTCACATAGATCCTACAGCTATGCATTATTGAACTCCCTTAAACATGTCTTCCTGAATGAAATGATCGACGCACTTGTCTTCATAATCAATCCTAAGGTTCTACAAAATTACAGTTAGTTTCATACAAGCTCTTTAAATTCTCAAAGCCAAGCACTTCAACTCTCATTTTAGTCAACAAACTCCTACTCAAAGCATTTGCCACCTTATTAGATTGTCCACTCTTATGTTTCAACACAAAAGAAAAATTCTGCATATAGTCAACCCATTTCAAGTGTCTCTGATTCAACTATTTCTGACTTTCCAAATACAATAAAACTTTATGATCGGTATATAGCACAAATTCCTTAGGCGTAAAAAAATGTCTCCACTTATTCAAAGCTTGAATAATTGCATATAATTCTTGATTATAGAGTGAATACTTCTTCTTAGCATTATTCAATTTCTCATTGTAGAAAGCTCTAGGTTTACCTTCTTGACTCAAAACAGTGCCAATGACATTGGAAAACTTTGTTAAAATTAGAGAAAGCAGGCACATGTAATTCTATGATCTTTTCCTTCAATGTTTCAAAGCTTCTATTTTCTCCATGTGTCCACTTGAAATCCTTTCTATCTCCCCTCATAGTTTCAGTCATAGCATTACAAATAGAACTGAAATTTCTAATAAACTTTCTGTAAAAAACTTGTCAATCCATGAAATGATCTAACTTCCTCAACACTCTCAAGTGTATGCCAATGAAGAATAGCTTTTACCTTCTCAAGATCCATCTTCAAACCATCAACAAAAATTACAAAGCTAAGATACACATGTTTCTCATTCATAAAAGAATGCTTCTTTAGATATATCAACAACTTCTCTTCCCTTAACCTCTGTAAAACTTGTTTGATAACTCGCCCCATTTTTCCAAGAAATGGGGACCCCCTAGTAAAATTTTGCTTTATCAGACCCACAATTCGGGGTTTGAGTCTTTTTAGGGCTTTGTCTGGTGTCTAAATCTATCCTGGCCCTCTGCTTGAAAAACCCAGTTGTCAAAAACTAGAGGTTTTGAATGTAAAAATGATTTGAAGTGTAAAAGGTGCGCACCTTGTGCACATGTGCACCTTCTAAGGTGCGCTCATGCGCTAGGTGAGTTAGTGCAGGGAGCACTTCCTTTTGGAACTGCACACCTCTGCATGGGTTCCTCCTCGAGCCTATAAAAGCATGGGGCCTGACCCCTTTTCCTCTCACTTCACACCTTTGCGAGCACACCTCCACACCCATAGCGGTGCGCTAAA
Organism: Cupressus sempervirens; assembly: GCA_028749045.1. Lineage (NCBI taxonomy): Eukaryota > Viridiplantae > Streptophyta > Pinopsida > Cupressales > Cupressaceae > Cupressus > Cupressus sempervirens. The sequence goes on from CM053793.1 coordinate 835,871,610, forward strand.
GACCTTCATACCTGCACACACACAAGCAAACACTAAGTTAAGAACAAAGGTGTGCACCTTGTTATTTCACAAAACCTAAAAAACAAAGAAACCTAAATAAAAACTAAACCTATGTAAGGTACACATATGTGCACCTTACAAAACCTAAAGCGAAGACATAATAAGTTGCGCACCATTTGTTGGCTTTACAAAGGCCAAATCTTCAAGAAATTAGGGTGTGCACCCTAAAAGGTGCGCATATGTGCACCTAATTTCTCTATGGAAAGGCCCTTTGCAATATAAGGGAGCACACATTGCGCACCTTGCAAGGTGTGCAAGGTGCACACCCTTTGGTGTCCAAGACATGTTTAAGTATGAAGGGCACACCTAGCGCACCTTCAAGGTGCGCAAGGTGCACCAAAACTTGCATAATAGAGTAAATTTGGGTTTTTTGAGTGTTTTAACAATTTTTGGGGTTCTAGGTCAATTTTCTTAGCAATTAGGATTTGTTTAAAATTGATTTTTTCACCTTCTGGACTAATAGGATTTTGTTTTTTTAGATATAATGGCTTCTTCTTGATCCTCCCTCGTAGCAAAGATTGTTCCTAAGCCAATTGTTTTCAAGTTCCAAGGTGTACGGTCCAAGTCACGTTTTCAAGATGCGCATTCAGAAACCAGAGATACAGAAATGGGTCATATTGAGTAGAATGCATTCTTGGTTCTATGCAACAAACAAAATGAGAGGTCCCCAATGGTGTCTGCACTTATAAGATCAAGATTAGTAAATGTAGCTTCACACCCAGTTTCAGTACAATCTTCTGAGTTGATCATGGCTTTGGCTGAGAATTATGTTTTAGAAGAGAGGGTGGTCAAAAGCATAATTGGAGAGATCGTTCTCGATCTAAAACCCAAGAACATACAGAAAGTATTCCATCTTCTGAGGGCAGATCAGTATATAAGATTGTCATACCATCAAGCAGAAAGGTTATATAGAGATCATGAACAAGAAGCTACAGAAATTATTCAATCTTCATTTCTCATTGATAAAATGCCTCTTGAGCGAAGAGTAGGGAAAGTAGATATGGCAAGAGGTTACATGAAGGATGATATCAGACATTCCATATTGCTCTTGAGCAGAATCATGGGATTGCCAATAGTAGGACACTTAAATGTATGGATGGTACACTTCGTTGAAACCACCAGAATGACAAAGATGCCAATTGACTGAGCCACAATTCTCAGTGAGAATTTAGATGAACAACTGGTGGTAGTAAAAAATGATCTAAGGTTTTATATGACATCTTATTTGGTGTATTTGTTAGCAACAAGGACTACAGACTACCTAGGGTTGTTTAAGAGGGGCAACTTGCAAGATGCTTATGCATGACCTTATGTGGTATACCCCCAACTGGTGTAGAAAAAGCTCTTAGGTCACAACAAAGAATACATTATAGTGAATGATGCTTTCATTTTTGCAATCATTTGGTTCACTGAGGGAGACTATGCAAAAAGGATGTCAAAAGATGCAACAACAAGAATTCAAGACATTCACCTACTTAAGGGTAGCGGATACAACTGTAAATCCTAAGAAGTTGCCTAGGTATCCATGTGATAGGCTCATTTTGCTCGAGATTGTACGATAACTCTTGTCTGCATATGACAAAGTAAGGAAACAACATAAGAAGACCTAGGTATGGCCCATCATCATAGGTCCATTTGGTGTCAAGAAGAAGCAAGATATCGTAACTTTTGAGTCAAAATGGGATCGTTATCCCTTGGAGGATTATAACTCCCCTCATCCATGTTTTGATAATATTGGTAGAGTCGAATGCTTGGTAGGAAAATAATTTAAACATGAAGATGCTATAGAAGATCATCGGATGAATGCAATAGATGACTACGATATCTGGATAAGGGATTATTGTAGGATGACTCTTTATTTGGCAGGCAATGCCTTGAAAATAAAGGTCCCATTGAAGGTTGTTCAACAAGACACTTCAGATGTCTTAGATCCCCTATATAATCGAGATAAGATATGCGATCGACCGATCATAGATGCAGAGATTAATAGAGAGGAAAATGCAAATATTAGTCATAGGGCGAGGCATATCATCCAATTAACCAAGGAATGGATTAAAAGACCATTCAAGCTGGACCCACTGTAATGACCCTGCTCAAATCTGATCCCAAAATGTTGATAAAGGTTCAAGAAGACACTTTGCATACAAGGGTCATATGACTGATATATAAATCCTAAGAAGTTGCCTAGGTATCCATGTGATAGGCTCATTTTGCTCGAGATTGCACGATAACTCTTGTCTGCATATGACAAAGTAAGGAAACAACATAAGAAGACCTAGGTATGGCCCATCACCATAGGTCCATTTGGTGTCAAGAAGAAGCAGGATATCATAACTTTTGAGTCAAAATGGGATCATTATCCCTTGGAGGATTATAACTCCCCTCATCCATGTTTTGATAATATTGGTAGAGTCGAATGTTTCGTAGGAAAATAATTTAAACATGAAGATGCTATAGAAGATCATCGGATGAATGCAATAGATGACTACGATATCTGGATAAGGGATTATTGTAGGATGACTCTTTATTTGGCAGGCAATGCCTTGAAAATAAAGGTCCCATTGAAGGTTGTTCAACAAGACACTTCAGATGTCTTAGATCCCCTATATAATCGAGATAAGATATGCGATCGACCGATCATAGATGCAGATATTAATAGAGAGGAAAATGCAGATATTAGTCATAGGGCGAGGCATATCATCCAATTAACCAAGGAATGGATTAAAAGACCATTCAAGCTGGACCCGTTGTAATGACCCTGCTCAAATCTGATCCCAAAATGTTGATAAAGGTTCAAGAAGACACTTTGCGTACAAGGGTCATATGACTGATATAAAATTTCAGTTTGCTTTTATGGCTCTTTCCTTCACTTAGCATCAATAAGAATGCTTGCAAGAAGACTCTCAATTGACTAAACAATGACCTAGCATGAATGTGCAACTTATTTTGACAATATTCAATGCATATATGTGACTGAAACTACTTGCAATATGCAGCTACAGCAACTAGTAATTTTGACAAACGCTTGGTATGCAGAATTATAACATTATTTATGCCAAAAAGAGAACCTATAGCCAATTGACATTTTGTCAAACATTTGGCATGCAAACTAATAAGCTGATCATGAATGATTAAATACATATTCAATTACACTATATCAGACCAACAATTTATGTCTCTTTTATTGCACATAAAATGTTAACTACAATGCTAGTATGAAATGGCCAAGACTCTTAGCTTACATCCGCAAGAATAATGCTTAAATCTATTACAACTTTCACCTACAGCCTTACCTTCTAATATGCATGATAAGAACAATGCGTGTAATATCCAAAAGAACCTAATTGTAGATGGCTGTAACAATTTTCTCCAGTGTTGCCTTTCTGCTTTGCTTTTTCACCTACTTTTTTCGGATCTACTTTTTCGCTTTGCTTTTTCGAACTGCTTTTTTCGGATCTGCTTTTTCGGATCTTCTTTCAAAAACTCAAACCCTCAGGTAGTCTGAGTATACAAATTAAGCTCAACTTGAAATGGTTAAATACCACTTCCAAAGTGCAACCCTTCAGAAGATCTTTCACTTCTTCAGTTATGCAATTTCTTGAGAGGTATCGTTCTCAAGGATTATGCTGAATATTTACAGACTATCAAGCTCCACAAATGCTCATAGAAGATGTAGTTGAGTTACCAAATCTCATCTGTCCAAATGGGAGGCCAAGCCCTCTATTTATCTACTTTCCTAAGAAGCTACTAAGAACTTCTAGAAACATCCATTATAAAATCCCATTATAATGCACTTTTTTATAATAAATAACTTTGTAAAATAAAAGTGCAACTCAACTTAGAATTATAACATCTAGGCCCCGTATAAGAAGTGATGATAAAATATAAATAAAATAATATCTCCAAGAGCATAATGAGTCATCTAATCACCAAATAACGCCAAAAATGACTCTCTCATCAACCCCATCTACCTACGAGAGTCTAGAATAGGCAAATCCACGATTAATGCCATGTCGAACTAAAGAGGGGACATTACAGTCTGCCCCTCCTGAAATTGCTTGGCCTCAAGCAATCTCAATGCCGGGTGCTGCAAAATAACTTCCCCCTCCCAAGTAGCATCCTCCATCAGTAGATCTTTCCACTTAACCAAGTATTCTTTGATCACCCTCTTGTGAAACTGCTTTTCTCTGCTCTCCGGGATGGATTCTGGCACTAAGATCAATTTTCCTCATCATCTAAGGGAGGTAATATTGTAGAAGGCACCACATTTTGACCCAACGCCTTCTTGAGGCATGACACATGAAACACATTGTGTATTCTACTGTCTATGGGAAGCTCCAACTCATAAGCCACCTCGCCTACTCGCCTGACAATCCTAAATGGTCCATAATAGCATGGCTTGAGTTTCTCTGCACCACTCTTCTTAAGAGTAGACTGCCTGTATGGCTGCAACATGAGGTAAACCATATCATCTACCTCAAAACTACGCTCAGTCCTCTTCTAGTCTGCATATTGCTTCTGTTGGTTCTGAGCTCTAGCAATACTGTCTCTAAGAGTAGCAACTATATCCTTACTCTCCTGTAATAATTCACCTACACTAGGTACCCAGCCGTCGCCCAACAACAAATCCAAGAAACTGGGTGCTTCATAACCATAAAGTGCCATGAAGGGTGTCATCTGTATAGTTATGTGATATGTAGTATTGTAACAATACTTGCAAAGATATATCTGCCTAACCCAAGCTCGCTGCTGAGCTGCCACATAATTTCTTAAACACCCTTCCACCCATTTGTTCACAATCTCCGTTTGACCATCGGTCTGTGGGTGATAACTAGTGCTGGGTGTAAGCTCAATGCCACATAATTGGAATACCTCCTGCCAGAAGTAACTCATGAAACATCTATCCCTATCACTCAAAATGTTCTGAGGCAAACCGTACAATCTGAAAACCTCCCGGAAGAAGACCTCTACTACTTAAGCTGTTGAGTATGCAGTGGTGATAGGGAAAAAATGAGCATATTTTGTTAATCTATCTACCACCACATAAATATAATCTCGTCCTTGTACCTTGGGCAAACCTGTGATAAAGTCCATGGAGATACATTCCCACTTCCTATGAGGAATCAGGAGTGGCTATAGGAGCTGTGCCAGATAGGTGTGTTCTTGTTTGTTCTGCTGGCAAACAAGACACTCTCAAACATACTACAAAACATCATTTTTCAGCCCCTTCCAAGTGAATCAATCTCGAACTGACCTGTAAGTCTTGAAGTACTCGGGATGGCCCGCTGTCGATGAGTCGTGAAGTGCTCTCAAAATCAGTTGCTTAACCTTCGATCCTGGTACTAAGTAGATCATGTTCTTGTAAATGATCAAATCATCTACAAGTGTGTATTTGGTATCAATCATTGTTCCCTCCACTGTATCGGAGGCCCATGTATCACTGGCATACTTTGCTATAATCAAGTGTCGCCAATCCTCTGATATCTGAACCATAGAAGTGAGGTGTGGCCTTCGAGATAGAGCATCTACAACAACATTCTGAGTTCCCTTGACATATGTGATGTCAAAATCATATGCTTGCAACTTACTTACCTACTTCTGCTGGCGATCATTCAAGTCCCGCTGTCCCAAGAAATGCCTTAAACTGTTATGATCAGTTTTAATACAAAACTTTCTACCCACAAGATACTGCCTGAATTTGGCCAAAGCATGCATGATGGCCAACATCTCCTAATCATATATACTAAATGAACACTCGGGACCTCTGAGCTTCCTGCTCTTATAAGCTATAGGGTACTTATTCTGCACGAGTACAACACCTACTCCCTCTCCAGATGCATCACATTGAAGCTCAAATGGCTTCATGAAGTCAGGCAATGCTACAACTGGGCACGTCGTTATTATTTCTTTGAATCTCATAAGACAGTCCTATGCCTCCTGAGTCCACACAAATGCCCCTTTTTAAACCAAATCTGTCATGGGGGTCGCATGTCGTGAATAGCCACTGACAAACTTGCGATAGAAACCACATAAACCAAGGAACCCCCTCAATTGTGTAAGATTCTTTGGTGGAGGCCAATCAACAATAGCGTGAATCTTTTCAGGATCCATCCGCACTCCATCTGCACTAATGATGTGTCCCAGATATAACAGCTCTGTCATCCCTATGTCACATTTGGACTCCTTGGCATACAAGGACTCCTTCTGTAGAATGCTCAACACCGTCTCCCAAGTGCTCTAGATGCTCCTGCCATGATCGGCTATATATCAAAATGTCATCAAAAAACACCAGCACGAATTTCCTCAACTGATGGTGGAAAACCCTGTTCATAGTGGACTGGAAAGTGGGTCAAACCGAAAGGCATGACTACAAACTTGAAGTGTCCATAATGACATCTGAAAGCAATTTTCTCAATATCCTGTTCACGGACTCTGATCTAGTGATATCCTGATTTCAAATCAATTTTCATGAAATAACAAGCCCCATGCAATTCATCTATCAACTCATTAATGCGAGGAATGGGATACTTGTTCTTAATGGTTCTCTTATTTAACTCCCTGTAATCAATACACATCCGAAGAGTTCCATCCTTCTTTTTTACCAAAACAACAGAAGATGCAAAAGGTGACTTACTTGGTCGGATGTGCCCCATAGCGAGCAACTCCTCAATGGTCCTCTTGATCTCATCCTTGAGTCGCTTTGGGTGTCGGTATGGTGTGATCATGATAGGCTTAGCACCTTCCTCCAGCTCAATAATATGCTCAATGCCTCTGTCTGGTGGCCTGCCCAGTGGAATCTCACTGAATACCTTCTCGTACTTAATCCTCAATTTCTAAATATCAGGATGATATTCAGCCTTATGTTGTTCCTCCTATGTAGGCATCAAAGTACAAATTGTTGCCCACTCTATATCATTATGCCTGATAGATCCCTCTCTCTGGATACTAGACAAACGTGCCTCCTATAAATGTAGCTCTAGTTCCTTCTTTTGCTCTGCACTGTCTATCTCCTGCTCACCCTCTGCTTCATTAGGATCCTCATCTTGGTGCTCTGAACTATCTGAATCTGAGTCCTTGTAATAAGCCCACATCGCCCGGTTGGCCTTCTCTTTAGGCCTCATAGGATAGTCATAGCCATACTCATAGGGATGTTTGCAATAGAAGCATAGCTTCTTCCTACGAAGGTCATTAAGTGCCTCACTATCCAACCTCTTACTTTCCTCCTTAGCTAGCTGAGCCTCTTTATGAAAAGGTTTCCTATCTTTATCTTTTCTCGAAGGGAAACTCGTTGTCTAGAATTTATTTTTAGATGCTAAAGAGGAATCCATGTCACAAGCTTTCTTAATGGCTTCCTGCAAAGTGGGAGGGTTGAGAGCTTTAATCCACCCTCTCAATGGATCTGCTAACCCATCCATAAATAGAACCAGTATCCTTCGTTCAGATTCATCTGTTACTAACACTGCAAGTTTATGAAACTCTGAAATGTATGTTTCCAATGATCCCCACCGTTTAAGCTGAGCTAACTCCTTGAAATGGAGTTCTGGATCCTTTCTATCAAAACATTCAATCAATCTCTCTGTAAATTCCACATATGAGGTAATGTGTGCATGACCCATAGTGACCATACCATGATGCCACCACTCATGTGCTAACCCATCTAGATGAATTGATGCGTACTTAATAGCTTTTTCTTCAAGCATAGGGTTCAATTGAAAGTATGTGTCAAGCTTTTGAACCCAAGATCTTGTTGTAAACTTCCCCGAGCCATCATAATATGGTAACTGAAGTTTGCCTACTTTTTTTCGTAGCTCATAATTTTGGTTCCTGTCGTGTCCACGTGGCATATGTTTCATCCGCACATCCATATACTCCCTAAAGGTGATTGCAGCAGTAAAGTCTGGTCCTCCAACTTCCCAATCTCTCCTCAACTGATCTTGTATATCAGTGATTGGGGGCTCTGGTTCTGGCTGCTCCAGAGCTCTAGGAGGAAAGGTGGGAATCATAGGCCTTGAACTCATTTTCTTAGCTCTTTGGGGTACGTGACCGAAATTGTTCCCAACTTGTTCACCTCCATTTTGTGTCCCATTCTAGTTATTCTCGTTCGAATTATTACTATTTTGATTATTTCCACCACCCATGTTAGCATTCAACCCCATTTGACGAGCCATCATCTACATCATAAGTTCCAATCTCTGATTCTGTTCTTGTGCCCTTTGTTTTGCTAATCGTTGTCCCTATGCCAAGGTCTCTAATAACTGTAAAAATATGTCCTCTCCAGGATCCCTAGTATTCCTGTCTCCCATATTGCCAATAACCTGTTCACCTGTATCAATATGACCCTCTAGATTTCCCTGTTCCTCTTGTCCTGTGTTTAGACGAGCCCTAGTTCTTCTTAAATTATAGTGATGAGTTAAAGATTGAACATTCCAATCTGTCATATCACCACCTTTTCATTGTGTTTGTACCCACTAGGATGGCAGGATAATCTAGCTCTGATACCATTGTAATGATCCTGCTCAAATCTGATCCCAAAATGCTAATAAAGGTTCAAAAAGACACTTTGCATACAAGGGTCATATGACTGATATAAAATTTCAGTTTGCTTTTATGGCTCTTTCCTTCACTTAGCATCAATAAGAATGCTTGCAAGAAGACTCTCAATTGACTAAACAATGACCTAACATAAATGTGCAACTTATTTTGACAATATTCAATGCATATATGTGACTGAAACTACTTGCAATATGCAGCTACAGCCAGTAGTAATTTTGACAAACACTTGTTATGCAGAATTATAACATTATTTATGGCAAAAAGAGAACTTATAGCCAATTGACATTTTGTCAAACATTTGGCATGCAAACTAATAAGCTGATCATGAATGATGAATACATATTGAATTACACTATATTAGACCAGCAATTTATGTCTCCTTTATTGCACATAAAATGTTAACTACAATGCTAGTATGAAATGGCCAAGACTCTTGGCCTACATCCGCAAGAATAATGCTTAAATCGGTTACAATTTTCACCTACAACCTTACCTTCTAATATGCATGATAAGAAAAATGCATGTAATATCCAAAAGAACTTGATCGTAGATAGTTGTAATAATTTTCTTCAATGCTGCCTTTCTGCTTTGCTTTTTTCGATCTGCTTTTTCACCTGCTTTTTTCAAATCTTCTTTTTTGCTTTGCTTTTTCGAACTACTTTTTTCAGATCTACTTTTTCGGATCTGCTTTCAAAAACTCAAACCCTCAAGTAGTCTGAGTATACAAATTAAGCTCAACTTGAATTGGTTGAATACCACTTCCAAAGTGCAACCCTTCAGAAGATCTTTCACTTCCTCTGTTATACAATCTCTTGAGAGGTATCATTCTCAAGGATTATGCTAAATATTTGCAGACTATCAAGCTCCACAAATGCTCATAGAAGATGTAGTTGAGTTACCAAATCTCGTGTGTCCAAATGGGAGGCCAAGCCCGCTATTTATCTACTTTCCTAAGAAGTTACTAAGAACTTCTAGAAACATCCATTATAAAATTCCATTATAATGCACTTTTTATAATAAATAACTTTGTAAAATAAAAGTGCAACTCAACTTAGAATTATAACATGTAGGCCCCGTATAAGAGGTGATGATAAAATATAAATAAAATAATATCTCCAAGAGCATAATGAGCCATCTAATTACCAAATAATGCCAAAAATGACTCTCTCATCAACCCCATCTGCCTACGAGAGTCTGGAATAGAAAAATCCACGATTAATGCCATGTCGAACTAAAGAGGGGACATTACACCTAGTTCCACAAGCAGTAGTTTTCCAAAGCTGCAGGCCGCCTAGTGAAAGGTAGAGGAGCGAAGGTTACAGTACCAACATTCACAACTGAATCTTCAATTAGGCTAGTGATAGTGTATCAGCACGATAGGGAAGTTGGGTACTTCAAGGCACAAAAAGGCAAGAATAAAAGGAAAAGATTTTCTCTGCAGTAAGTTGAGCCCAAGGTTGAATGGACTCAAGCCCAGGAGGCAACTCAAGCCCAAGAAGCCACTCAAGCTCAAGATAATCCACAAGTGCCACAACAGGGAGAACGACCTGAAGAGGAAGCACAAGTGGTGTCTCGACAGGTTCAAGAAGAAGCCTCTCTGTCAGCTTCTAAGAGAAAAAAAGGTTATGACTCCACTTAAAAGGACTAGGAGACAAAAAGTGCAGAGTAAGGTTATTCCTATTCTGTTAGTCTCGGAAACCATTCCTGAAGGAGCTAAAGAGGATGAAGAAGATGAAGAGGATAACCTTCTCTTAAGTTAGAGGACTCGTCTAGCTAGGACTACTAAAGCAGAACGAAGGAGTTCCACTGTAACACCGCCATCCATTCCTACACAACCTATTCAGGTTAAAACTTCAAAGGATGAGTTACAATAGTGGATTGATGAACAAGAGGACCAAGGGGTTGATCTCTTTAAAATGTCAGATTTTGACTTCATGCCTGTAGGTACTGAACTCATAGGCGACAAGATAAGGGATATACCAACAAATCAGCCTTTGGGAGAAAATTGGATTCAACCATCTTCTCCACAAGGACCTCTAGGTGCTCCACCATCACCAGCTCAAGATGTGTCTTTAGTGGATAAAGGTTCAGCCACTCCTCTCCCTCTTGTCAATGAAGAACATGTGCAATCAGTGGAAGAAGAAGAGCCAAAACAAAGACCCATCGATGAAGTATCAGAGGAGGGGCAAATATATGAAAAACCCCAACTAACTTCTCAAGATATAGAGGTAAGGACTATGAACTCAATAGATACAGGGATCCTTGATATAGATCCCTCACAGAAAGAAAGGACACTGGAGAGGAGCGATAAGGGAAAGGGTCTAGCAAAACAAACCCCCTCTTCATCTAAGTATATGATGGAAACTACTCCAAGATGGTTGAGAAAAGAGGTGATGGTTAGGCATAAAAGGCAACTGTATTGTATTGAGGAAGAGGGAACGAGAGAATTAGTTGAAGCTCTCAAGAAGCTTGAGTTGCATAAGGGTGATGTGTGTAGATTGGCTTTCATTACGAGGGAAAAAAATCAAGACTTGTTTGCTCACATTGTTATCCTTCCTCTACATGCAGATATTGAAGATCTGACCACAAATGATTATCAAATCAAAGAAGTCTTGCTGGGAAAGCCACCTGTGGACACGACTAAATTGATGGTCACCACAGGAATTAAAGAAGTGTTTAACCACTTAGGCAAAGATGAGGCAGAATTGATCAAATTAAGAAAGCATAATGAAATCATGAGGGGATTTCTACATGAGTTAGTCGGTCCTATTGACCCAGATAATCAAGAGCTTGAAGCAGCTTTAGAGAAGAAAGATAAAGAGGAGGCAGTTATATAGGTGGATCCATTTTTGAAGGCTTTTCAGTTGTGGTGTGAAAGTTTTGAGGAAAACGGTGTATAGATAATACAAAGAAACCTTAAGTTATTGCATCATATGTAGAATAATGCGGAGAAATTGGTTGTTATTTTAAACTAGGATTTTGGATTGATGGATGATGTACATACCTGGGGAAATGACCTTCAAGCATTGCAGTCAATAAAAGGTCAAAGGTATCGTATGTTGATGGATGTATATATGGGGGATGAGTCAGATAAGATAGATGATTGGATTGAGAAAATTGTAGATGGTAATAAAGTAATGGAGACATTACACATGGATATTCATAAGCTCAAGGATCAAACCCAAGAACAAATTTTGGAAGTAGAGAAGTATTATACTGATGTATGCCTTGACATCTTTGAAGATGAGTCAAGAGATAAACTCCTCCTAGTGCAAATAGTCGTCGAACAATTTCAAAAGATCTTTGAAAAAGCTTCGACTGATAAAGACATTAGACAAGCATTTAAGACGGAAGAGGCATTACTAGAATTGCATGTAAAGCTCAAAGACTTTGAGGAGACTTGCATAGAAGTGGGCAACTATCAGCAAGTAGTAAAAGACAAGTATGGCACTTTAGATTTTCCAAATGCAACCCAAGTGATGGAGATAATAGAGAAATTCAAGAGCAAACATCCAAACATAGCTTTGGTATGAAGGGGAACAAAACCCAGAAGTTAGAATTTCAGTTTTGACAATTGCAAAAAATTTGCATTTTTTGAACCTTGTCTTCCAAGGTGTGCAAGGTGCACTTCTCCAAAGGTGCGCCAGAAGTTTTTGAAGATGTCAAAGTTGTGCCGACAATTAACTGCTAGTTCCAAATTTAGAGCTTTTCATGCACCAAAAATGCATTCTGACGACAATTCAACTTCTACAACCCTCCAGAGAAGGTTGAGCTTCTATTTTTGGCATCTCTAGAGACTCCTACATTGTTTGATGGCTTTCTTCTTATTTTCTCATGCTTTCTTTGTTTGAAGACACGTAAAGGCTTATACACCCATTTAATGATATAAATAAGGGCGGAGTCCTACTTAGCACCATTTAAAGTCAGTTTGTACATAAATAGATTTGTTTCATTAGTTTAGAAGCATATATTTGCATCAAGAGATCTCTCACTCTCAACACAAATTTAGGAGAAGATTTCCTATAAATTGAGGAATTAAATATGTATTCTAGACCGTTATTTTGATGCAACAATATATGTTATTGGTGCTCTCATTCTGAGTGTAGTTATTCTTCTCAGTTGTGTTATATTTTGTGAATGTATGTTCATGGAGTGTAATGGAGCCAATAGTTTTGTTGTATTATTTTAATTGAGCAATCTTTTAATTGTGGTGTTTACCACATGTTTACAAATTCTGCTAACGTACTTAGTTGGAGAAGAGATCAACCTATTGTTCCTGCATAGCTTTTTGTCTCAAATGAGCGCAATTTTTGTGGCCTTGCAATTTCATGAAAAGTGAAACATCTTACAATTACTGAATTCCTATCGAAGATTGCATCAATGGAATTAAGGAAGTGTTGCTCCTATTTTCATTGGCTACCTACCGATCATTTCAAAGGCTTAGCTCGCAGACATGTTGTTTCTGTGGCTTATGTTTGTTAGGGATTTTACTTTTCATTTCATTTTCTTAAACTTCTTATTACCTTATCTTTGTTATTTTCTTTTACAAAGACTTGGTTAATTTAGGAATTCATATAGTTGCATAGTTAGAACTGCATTAATTATAAATTGAAAAATACCAAAAATATATTTCTTTTGTGAGATAGCAAGTAGATTCAACATCTTATCTGAAATTGGTCAAACCAACAAAGGCCTCCTTGTGAACACTCACATTTATCTTCTACTTAGTAGATTCCAATAGGTTGCAAGATCACCCAAAACCTTGGAGTTGATCTTTGATCAACTTTTCACAAGAGGAGTTCAAAAGGATTCCTTCCGTTAAGCATCATGCAAAACGACAGCTCAACAATATGCTCAAGGTGTTCCTCTTTAGTCTTGTTGTAGATCAGTATATCATTAAGGTATATAATCACAAACTTAAGAATTTCTTCAAAACTTCATTCATCAGCCTTCTTAAAAGTACTAGGTGCATTACTTAGACCAAAAGGCATAACACACCACTCATACAACACCTCATTAGTCTTTAAAATAGTCTTCCATTCATCATCTTCTCTAATTCTAATATGACGATATCCACTTTTCAGATAAATCTTTGTAAAAAAATTTGCTCCACTCAATCTATCCATGATTTCATCCATTCTAGGCAAAGGAAACCTATACTTCAATGGTATCTTGTTTATAGCTCTAGAATCTGTGCACATTCTCCATTGTCCATTTTTCTTAAGTTCTAATACAACAAGTACTACACAAGGGCTTAAACTTTCTCTAATCAATCCTTTCTCTGACAATTCTTGCACTTATCTATTCAATTCTTCATTTTCTACAGGTATGAGTCTATGTGGTGCCTTATTAGGTAAACTAGCCCCAGGTATCAATTCCATATAATGACTTTTACTTCTCACATTAGGTAACCCATCAGAAACATTTTCAGAAATAATCTCTTAAAATTCATCCAACAAAGATCTAACCTCTAGTGCATACTCAAGTTCATCTTGTTTTCAGTCTTTCTAGGGATCAAAGAAAAACAAATATTTTGCTTCTTCATATCTTTCACAAATTGATTTCCTTAAACCAAACAAACTCTTACATAAGAAAAGTGACTTTCCTCGGATTTCTCAACCAAAATTAACAATATTTGTTTCTTTCCATTAACTCAAATAGTATATTGATTTAATCTACCATCATGCAAAGATTTTCTATCATACTTGCCAAGGTCTTCCCAAACGTATATGACAACAATCCATAGACTTGATATCACACAAAACTTCATCAAAGTAATTCCCAATTTCACAAGGCACTATTCACTTATGAGAATTTATGTTCATCCTTGATCCAAGCAACGTGATAAGGGTTAGGTGCTCTAACCTCTACAAATTCAATTTAGTCAACAATTCCTTAGATTCCAAATTCTTAGAACCACCACTCTCAATGATTACTTTGCAACATTTATGTTCAATCATACATCTAGTCTTAAAAAGACTTTTCCTTAAAATAGGGTTAGTTTATAACTGCTCATTCCACAAGATTCTACTTATCATCAGATTCTCTGCTTTCTCAAGTTCATTAGGTACATCAGTAGATTCTTCTTGACTTAGGCATCTTTGGTACACTTGCTATTTTCTTACAAGAAAAGTTACATTCAGAAGCTCTATGGCCTTCCTCACTACACTTAAAGCAAGTTCCCTTAAACCAAGATCTATCTTCTCTCTTTCCATTACTATTATTCCTAGAGTAACTAGTATAATTACCTCTAGTGTAGTCACCTCTTCCTCTGCTTCCATTGTCTTCTTTCTATTCTAATTTATCCTTGTCATTATATGTTTTTTCAGATCTGCTACTTTCTCCATAAGATCTTCCTCTACTGCACTAGAATCTTCCACCTCTTGTTCTTTGTCTACTTTCTTGTTTCTTTAGCAAAATTTCTTTTGCCTTCAAGGCATACACATATGCTTCTTCAACACTCTCCATCTTTACAAAGTTAATCTCATCTTGTATAGAATTCCTTAAGCCATTCAAGTATCTAGCAACCTTCTCAACTTCATCATCAATATGTCTGCATCTAATATTCAACTTGCAGAATTCATCAGTATAATCTTGCGCAACCATATCTTTTTGTCTAAATTTTTGCATTCTTCTCAACAAATTAACTTGATAATCAACAAGAAGGAATTTCTTTCTTCAACTTACCAACCATCTTTACCCAAGTCTTGATATTTTCTTTTCCTCTTCTTTGTCTAATATTCTACAAATGTTCCCACCAAAGAGGTGCATGCCCTTTCAACTTTATAGCTTCTATCCTCATCTTCCTATCTTCATGGTTACTCTCATAATCAAAATACTTCTTAATCTCAGAGATCCAATCCAGCAAAGCATCAATATCAAATCTTCCATTAAAAGTCAAAAGTTCAAAAATAGGTCTAGCTTTCACTCTATTCAAAGCTCTCAAGAGCCTTTCTTCATCTTGTTCAACCTCGGGTTCAAGATTCGGTGCAGTTGTTGCTTCTTTGTAATCACTAACATGCTTAAGATGTACTCCTCTTCTCTAGGTCCAATTCTCTAGGTTGTTTCAATAGCTTCAAGTTTAGCTATAGTCTCTCTCAACATATCCATAATAACATCATGTATATTTCCTCTAACTTGAACTATTTTGGCAATAGTTCCTACAAGTTATAGGTCAGAATCCATTTTTGCTACTTAGCAACCAATCTTCAACCAACTTCTACATGATTCAAAACTTTGCTAAGAAAGAAAGTCGCTCTGATACAACCTAACACAAGGTTGGTTAGTAAAAAGGGTACCTCCCAAGTACCCTTGCTTAGAGTTATATACAAAAGCCATTAGATAGAGATAACACAATAGATTACAAAGGAAACAATGCAACAATAATCAAATAATGTTCATTCCACACACCAAGCATAAGGCCTACCTTTTTGCAGCAATATAAGTCTTAATTACAATAAAAAAATCTTAAGAGCTTGGGTTTATAGAACCAAATCTTAGTATTTCCCTTCCATGTAACTTCATTCTAATTTTCCTAACCCTAGATCTCTACTTTTATAGCCAGTAAGACCATAAGTCGGCTCGTAAGGCAATTAATTACAAATTATAGGTCCCGCCCCAAAGGAGAAATCATAAACCCATTAAACAAGTAAATTAACTTCCGTGGGGATAAGGATAGGTCCACACATGTCTCACCAAGGTAATCCCAAGTGCATCGAATGACATGATGCCATATGAAACTGTGTCAAAGCCAAACCTACATGTTACACAAGCTACCAACAAAGTAGCATGCCTCAGAGAAAGGAAGGAATAACTTTTGCAAATTATGGAATTATGTTTTGTGCTCTTAGACCAAGGATCCACGATGGGTCCACATTAAGTAGATGACTGCGCTAAAAGTGAAACTACAAACAACAATGATCATTCTCCAAACAACAAACATGAACAAAAGAAAGGAAATCTTTTTGGTGATGCAAGATTGCCAAAGTACCCAAGATGCTCCTAGGTCACTCATAACAAGACATCTCCTGGAAATGAAATAGGAGGTTAGAATGAGAATCCATACTAAAGATACATTAAGTGGTTCAGTAAGAGAGTTAAAGAAACTACTAGGGTTCAACAAAAAGGTAATGATTCCCCCAAGCCCACATTTTGCTAAGGATTATATCTTGACCTTTAAGAGAAGAAAAAGAAGCAAAAAAGAAACCATTAGCACAGGGGTAAAGCTCAATATCACCAAAGACAAGGGGTTTCCAACAAGTTGTTACCTCACAATGTAGATCCAAGAGGTAGGGCCAAAGACCTGCAAATCTACCCACTAGCCCATGTTGTTGGTAGAAGTCAACATTCTCAACCACTTTAGCACCACAAACCACCATAGGTGAGGCCTTAGAATAGGAATTGTGACAAACTTTCTCTCTTAGAGAGCTAGTAGAAGCAGACTTAGTAGCATAAGCATAACTCTTGTTACCAATAACAATAGAATTTGGGAGGGGGCGCCCTCCATTCATTGTTTTAGGTCCAAAGCCACCAACACCAGTCATCAAAGTACCAACCACAGTAAGTGGGTAGAAGGAAAACCCCCAAAATATTCAATTTGACAAAAGATAAGACACAAATAGCAACAAGCTCGACAAGGTGAGCACCTTGAGAAGTCGCTAAATGAACACAAAAAAAGTCCCCTGAAGTAGGGGCCACAAGGGTTGCCCACACATAAACCACTGTAGGGCCATCTCTAAAAGCCGAACAGTTGGGTGTCGTAGAAGGATCCACAACATAAACATCCACAACAAAATACACCAAGGGAGGGCCCTCGTGCCTCGAAGCCATGACAAGATAGTCCCCAATGTCGCCACAAATACCAATTGGAGCCATAGCAGTAGCACGACAATCCATTCTAAGATATTTGTTATATATGTTTGAAAATGTTGTTGAAAATCTTTGAAAGGGCCAGACCCTTTTACAATACAAATGATGAAGCATTCAACTTGAAAAAATAACAAATAGAAACACAAGACAATAAATCACAACAAAGAAAGGGAAACCATGATGCACAGACAACCATCTTGCTATAAAGCCTCCCAAGCAACTATAGGCAAAAGGATAGGGGATTTTTTCAAGGAACCCCAAAGCTTCCAATAGCAAAACAGCTCCTCACTTGCAAAGATCCTATCCACCTTAATAGGAGAGGACTCCACCATAATAGGAACACTAAAGGAGAAGACAAAAAAGATGGTGAATCAAATAAACTTCAACCTTGGATGTGAGAAACCATGGTTAAGAGAACAACACATAGAACAATATTCATCATCCAACCACTAGTAAATCCCCAACTCCACATTAGATGTTGACACCTCAATAGAGAATGTGAATTACTACAACAAAATGCACCACACCTACATCATAGTCGCAAATAGAAACCCCAACTTTATAGAGGCTAACTTCACCTCCTTAGAAGCCAATACAAAAGGGTCCAACCAAGAACAACAAAAATCCACTTAAGAAGAAGAAATAGAAACCTCTAAGCAGCAAAAAGGACAAGCACATTCAAACGAAACAAGCTCCTAAGGAAAAATAATTTAAGACCGAATTGGGCCTTTGCAAATTGCTAGCATTTATCTAGCCACCAAAAGTACCAACACCAAATAAAAAACCAAAATTAAGAATATAGGAACAACTCAACTTCCCACAAAGAGTGAATCTCAAGATTTGAAAAGAAAAAATAAAATCCAATAAGAAGAAGCTAGAATCTATAAGAGCCAACCTCCAACACTCTTCCTACATCTTCACCACACTTAGATATCAGTCAAGGGCTCCACTTGCACCTGACATAGAGAAGAAACCCCAAACAAAGGGCAAAGCCCGTACATAGTGGGGGTTATGCAACCCAATTGTCCAAACTCACCCCATACCAACAAAAGGGAGCCACACCAAGACTTAAAGCCTCTCTGCCCAAACCATCTTGGCAACAACTTCGACAACCAGGACAAGAAACACTCCGACCAAAAAAGAAGGGAAATAACCCAACATCAACCCCAATACGTAGAACATTCCAAATGGCAGGGACCATCACAAATAAACCACAAGAGACTTTAGCCACCAATGTCGAGAATAAAGAGATCACATACAACAAGGAATAGGGCCACCCATAAGCCTTGCACTAATAACATCAACAATGAAAACTTCTGAAGGGAAGGTTGGTTGCCACTCAAGCAAAACCAAGGAGAAAGGCATAACATGGCTAAGAACCCACCATGCAAACTAAGGTAAACTATTGCAAGTGTCCAAAATGCAACCAGTGTCAAAGAAAAGAAAAGAACATCATAGATCTTTGACTCTGCAACACTAAGAATCATGAACAAGACATCCATAATATGTAGGACACTCAAAACTACAGAAGAGGAAGAGCTTCGTTAGCCAAACAGCTCGGACCTCCAAGCTTAGGAGGGGAGAAAAGTCCTTCATCGCATCTCCAAACAAAACAGAGCCACAGGTTTTGGAAGAAACAAGAGAATCGTTAATCCATGAAAATACCATCCTTTGAGAACTCCAATAGACCTCCTAAATGAGGGGGAGTCATCCAACACTATTCACAAACATGAGTCCCAAGACCCAAGCTTCAACAAGGGGGAAAAAATCCTCACACCCACAGTTGCCATTGTAAGATCAATCACACCCAAGAGGAACACAAACAACACAACTTGAAGTAGGGCATTGATCACAATATCAAACACGGGGCCTTAAACACCAAATACTAGAGTGGGCTACCTCCAGAAAACCATCAATCCCTTCTACAAACTTAGCCCACAAAAATAGGGCCAAAAGGGTGTTTGAGGGATTCAATACCACTTTCCTACCGAGTGGCCAAGCTTGGAAAGGAGAGACTGAACATAGATTTGAGTCCTCATCTAAGGCCTCACTTCCATCCCCTATGTTTGCATTTCCTTCACTTCTCGAAACCCTACCACGTGTCGGTTGCTTCTCTCCCACACTCCATAAACATTTCAATTACTTTAGTTAAATCACTTTTAAAACATGCAATGGTCAAAGCTTGGTGGACTATGTCATTCACTCTCAAGATTACAATTCAAAGGATAATGGAATTTGAGATAGGGGACTGCCCAATTAGACTAAGGTCTCATCAAAACCCAATTTTATTAAAACTAGCCACTCATGTAAAGGGCAACATAGTATTCAAATCCCTTCTTAAGGCAAGAAAGAACCTTCATTTGGCATGATTCTAATGACTTAAGAAATTAAGGAAATATTCAATGACACCCTTAAATTGTTACCAAATAAGAAAAGTAATATTAATAGTTCGAAACAACACCTTGTTGAGAAAGATAATATCGTTTTTCTAATCCTCAAGGCATTAGAAGAATGTAAATTGTCAAGACCCAAAAGAGATGCTAAGAATACTTTCTCAGCTAACCCTTGGTTTGATGATGAGTGCAAGTAGGCAAAAATAAATGTAAGGGAGAAAATGAATAAAGAAAATTAAAGGAAGTATGAAAATCGTTTCTCTAATCCTTAAGGCATTAGAAGAATGTAAATTGCCAAGGCCCAAAAGAGATGCTAAGAATACTTTCTCAGCTAGCCCGTGGTTTGATGATGAGTGCAAGTAAGCAAAAATAAATAAGGGAGAAAATGAATAAAGAAAATTAAAGGAAGTATGAAAAGTTGCCAAGGCGAAAAGAAAGTAAAGTATGTGGACTTGAGAAGGCGAGAGGCAATAACATTGGAAATACAATCCCAATTTTTTTGGAAAGAGTTGTGGTGAAAGAAGAAACAAATAGAGAATAACATAATGGTCTCTCAAAGGTTGTAGTACGCCAAGATGATATATGAACATGAGCAGAAGGAACATAGAAGCGTGGTAATCAAGGCCATGTCTGAGCTTTTCAACATGGAAGATATTATTCAAGGCATGACAAGGTTAGCAAGGGAAAGCCTAAGATATTCATGGGCTGCAAGCTAAACATGTAAAATGGGGCATTGATATTCTTGCACCTCATATTAATTATATTTTCAACAATGTTAATGAGGAGGGTTTTCCCAAATACTAGATAACTAGTGTGGTGATTCTCCTTTACAAAGGCAACAACATAGATAACCCTTCAAATTATTGAATTATTTATGGTTAATCTCCTCCTCGACAAGCTATTTGGTAGCATGGTAGAGTGGAAAATCAGCAGATGAGCAGAAATAAAAGGCAAAAGGGTTGAGGGACAGGTTGGTTTTAGACCAAGACATTCCACCATAGATCACATGGTCACTCTTAGATTTGTTGGTAAAAAAATTGGAACAACCAAGGAGTTGAGGCTTTTTGTTGTTTTTTGAACTTTGAAAAGGCCTTTGACATGGTGCAACATGAAAAACTCTAAAATAGAATGGAAGAAGTGGAAATTCCTAAAGAGCTTAGAGTTGCAATACATAGAGTTTATGAGCGGGTTAAGGCTAAAACTAGAATTAGTGATGGGATGTCAGAATGGGCAATGACATAGGGGTCAAACAAGTGTGTCGGCTCTCTCCAACTTTGTTTGAGCTTCATTTTGATAAGTTGGAGGAATGGTTAAACAAAACCAATTGAGAGGGTACAACTAGCTAGCTATGTGATACAACTACTTTTTGTATGCAGATGATCTAATATCAATAGCCAAAACAACCAATGGTTTGAGAGAGCACTTGAAGGCACTAAAAACCTTTTGTCATGAAGTGGGAGTACAAATGAGCCCCAATAAAATGAAGGCGATGATCTTCTCTTTCAAAGAAATAGGAAAACTTCAAGCATGTTCGTTTTTGAAGGAAATCTTTTAGAGATAATGAATAAGTACATGTTTTTGGGATTGATTTGCAAAACAAACTTACTTGGGAAAGTGCAGAGAAAAAAAAATTCAAGGGGGTTGGAAAGCATTGTATCCTTTACAAAATAATTGTAGGAATGTTGAGCCGTGAGATTAGAAGCCAAGAAAATGTCGTTTGGTTTATTAGTGATCCCGATGATCCTTTATGGGTGTGAAATTCGGGGTAGTAGTATTTCAGAGAAAAAATGGAGACAAGTAGAAAGAATACATAAACATATAAGTATGAGCACCCTCAAAATTAAAACAACTTATGAGATCTTACTAGCAGGGTAAACTTTAAGAAACCCCCCTCCAAAAAAAGTTATTGGCAAATCTTTCATTATTTTGAAAAACCAAATTATTTTTATCGACGAATCTCTCAATTTTTTTATTTTAAATATTTCTATTGCCAATTATTTTAGAATTTGAATTTTTTAGTAGAAAACGACAAATCTCAATATTAATAGGAAGTTTGCTAATCATCATGGAATATTACAATTCAAAATTGAACATGTTTTATCTCATGGAAATTATGAGGATAATTATATTATATTTTAAATCAATAGTGAAAACTAAATATTGGTAATATATCCCTAGAGCAATTAATAATTATGATAATTATTGGTGAATTAATTTTAATTTCTTCAATAATAAGTAATATTTAGGTGAATCAAATCTAATCATGTATCAAATATTGTGGCGAATTTTTGAGTTTAAATTTTTTAATAAAATAAATGATTGAGTGATTTTAAATATTTTAGAACTAAATGTAATAAAAATCTAGCGATTGTAGAACAAGATTTAGTATGCAAAGAACATTAACAAATAAAGTAAACATTCACAAACTAAAAACTAAATTCACATATATGCTTAGACAAAGAAAGCAAACAAGAAGTGCAAACTTCACAAGAGAAAACACTCCATGCTTTCTTGATTCTGTAGATGTGTCCTTTTGTTGTGGATGTATGCTCAAGATGCTCAAAAGCTGCTTCAATGGAGATGGGTAATGGCAAATTGGTAGCTTTGTGAGCTCTCAATTTGGCATTATAAGGGTAAGATTGATGGCTTTGGTTCTCAAAATAGCATGGTAACTTTAGCTCAAAGATTGTTGATGAAATGGCTTGGGATGGGATTCAATTTATAGGCTAAGGGGTAGAGGGATAGAGGGCTTAGATGCAAGGATGGATGAAGGCTTAAGGAGGGCTAAGATGCACTCAAAGGGGGAGCATATGGATTGTGCTTGTTTAGCACCAATGGGAAGGTGACACTTGTCACAAGGAGGATGGGTGTGAGAGGGTAGGGTAAAGGGTTGGTTAAAGGCATGATGAGTGGGGTTGAGTATGTAAGAGGGATGTAAGAGGAATGAGTGTGAAAGATGGGTGTAAGAGTCATGAGTGGGCTTGTAAGAGTCTTTTATGTTTTGTAAGAGCACTCATGACTTAGTGGTTGGGTTTTTTTGAGGGGAGACTTTGGTTTGGATTAGGAAAGTCTTAAACTTGTTTAAGGAATGTGACAACATTAGGGGGTGGATTAGGCTTGAGTTTAGGATTAGATTAGGAATGTTAGAGATATGCAAGTGGATGGCATTAATGAGGGTGGGTGAGTTAGTGGCTAAGCTTGGTTAGTATGGGTGGATGGGGTGGATTAGGCTAAATGGAGGATTAGAGATAGGTTAGGGGTTTTTGAATTTGAGGATTTTATTTATCAAATAGATTTATTTAATAAATGGGAATTTTTGGAATTAGATAGAAGAATAGGATTTAATTGATAAATAATAGATTATTTGATTTATCAATTAGGACTATAGATGATTAATTAAATTAATCAATTAGGGGATGACAAAGGATTAATTAAATAGAAATTTAATTAATAATGCCTTTTTAGATAACTAAATAGGATTACTAAAATAGTGTAATCAAATTTAGGTGTCTACATTTTGCCCCTCTTTGACATAGTGTTGAGACAACACTATTTCAAAGAAGTTTGAATGAAGACGACACAAGGAAGATGTTTTAGCAACAAGGTTGCCCCAGTCTCGGATAAGAAGAGGAGAGACTAGACTTAGATGATGCCCCCTCAAAAAGGCGACGGGGAGAGAAATGAGGCTCGACGACTTCTTGAAAAGTACAAGAAATTGAGATGAGCTAAGACATAGGTTGGCAAAGAGAAGGGGCTAAATTAGCTCAAACTCTCACTACGGGAGAATGATAAAGGGAAATTAGAGGCACAAAAGTAAAGCAAGCTTAAGACTTTCCAAGATTGGGGGGGGGGGGAGATGGAGGAGCGGAGCGCTATAAAAGGAATCTGTGGAGGAGGGGAGGGATGATGGGATGATAAAGCTGATGCAACAGGATTTCAAAGAGTCAGATTGGCGGAAGATGGGTTTCGAAGATCCCTAGGACTAGGATTGTGGATCTCGAAAGATGAGGCTTGGTGGATTGATTTGATTGGTGGATCCCTAAGACTAGGATTGTGGATCCCTAAAGCTAAGCATGAGGAGTGATTCAAAGAGATACTGATGCATAAGCTGGGATAGGTGTTGGATATGGATGGGGGATAATGGAGATGAAGGGAATCCATTGAAGCTTTTTGAGTGGAGGGATACTTCAAAGAGAAGTACCACCATGTAGTTGAGCACTAGATTTGCTATAGGACTGTTGGTTAATTGCCAGGGTTACCAAGAACATCAAGGCCTTTTTACCAACCGTCTAGAGGACTGACGAACTGACTCGAAACAAACACGCAAGGATTGCCCCAGTATCACACATGAATCCCAGAGGAAGCAGCGTGGAAACGACACTAGGTAACCCACAAGCAGAAAAAGAAAACGAGCAAAAGACCTGATCAAGACCTTACGCTCTAATTGCCCCATTCGCAGCATACCATGATATGGAAGATCGTGGCAACCTTGAGGAGGGAACAAGGAGATTGCTTGGAAAAGATATTTCAAGACCCAAAAGGGAAGATCCCAAATCAAAAGAAAGCGAAAATCCAAAAGAGAACTGTTTGCCAACGAGATGGGTAGGACGAGGTACTAACGAACCAAGATCAAACATGAGGAAAGCTATATCCTGCAAGGACCTATCGGAGAGCACCTAAGCTGATGAATCGAGATGAGTAATGCATCTAGCAAGCTGAACTAAGAAGGATAACACTTTGGTGATAGGAGATCTAGCTAAAGGATGTATTGGAATAGCTAACCAAGGGTTGTGCGACGTGTGCAAGATGTTGAGCAAGGAGGAACTGACACGAAAGCTGGATAGATACAATGGTACTAAGCTAAAGAGGATGTACAAGCTAACGGACCAAGATATGTTACAAATGTACAAGTTTGTTCATGTTTTGTTTTTTGTGAGATGGAAATGTTTGTGAAGGATGGGATGTCTATAATAGTTGATAGGTGGATAGGTAGATGGTTTGTGAAAAGCTTAAGGAAAATGGGATTCTGTGTGTGCATGTGATAGGATACAAGCTAGGATACAAGATTATTTACAAGCTGGAATATGGTACAAGCTTTGGACAAGATTCAGATATATACAAGGTATGGTACAAGATTTACAAGGTATAATACAAGCTTTGGTACAAGATTTACAAGCTGTACAAGAGGTATTGACAAGCTCCATCAGATTTTGGATATTTGATTGGAACACCAAGGGAACAAGCAGGTGTTTTATGGGATGGTGGGTGAATGGATGAGGGATACGGTAGTGATAGATAATGGATTAGTCTTTAGCACACAAGGCACCTGAATTACCAGGTTTTCATCAAGGTACCTATCCAAGGTGCTTGAATTGCCAAGTTTTCACCATTGGACGCTTATTTCTCTTTACTATTTTTTTGTATTTTTCAAAAGCTGGGTATACCAAAGATCTTCAAGCATAGAACTTCTTGAGATGAATGATGTTAGTGGGATCATTCAAGAGTTCTCCTTCTCGTGTAGATAATTGATAGGCTCCGGAGCCAAAGGAGGCAGTAACCACATAGGGACCAGGCCATGTAGGTTCAAACTTGCCTTTCTTTTCTCGATCTGCTTGGACTTTCATATTTTCTTTGAGGACCATATCACCTGGCTAAAAGTGTCGTGGGAGCACCTTCTTGTTGAAATTCCTTTTGAGACGAGTTTGGTAGACTGTGAGATGGTCATAGGCTTGTTGTCTCTTCTCGTCTAAGAGATCTAGCTGGGTGAGTCGAGCTACTCTGTATTCTTCATCTGAGATTTGCCCTCGCAAAGATATGCGTAGTGAGGGAAGTTCAACTTCTATAGGTAATACCGCTTCGGCACCATAGACTAGGGAGTATGGAGTTGTGCCTGTGGATGTACGGAAGGAAGTTCGATAGGCCCATAGAGCCGGATTTATCTGAAGGTGCCAATCACGGCCGAAATCATTGACAACTTTCTTTAGGATTTTGAGGAGGGTTTTATTAGTTGCCTCTGCCTGGCCGTTACCTTGTGGGAAATATGGGCTAGAAAAGTGGTGATGGATGCGGAGGGAAGTGCATAATTCTTCCATGTTGAAATTTTCAAAGTTACCTCCGTGGTCAGTGAAGATGGTGGATGGGATGCCAAAGCGGCAAACAATGTGGTACAAGATGAACTTGGAGACTTGAACTCCTGTAGCTGAGACTAGGGGGACTACTTCCACCCACTTAGTGAAATAGTCTGTAGCTGTTATTATCCATTTATGTCCATCAGATGAGAGAGGTGTGATAGTTCCAACTAGATCAAGGCCCCAACAAGCAAAAGGCCAAGGTGGCGCAATAGGCTGTAGATCCTGTGCTGGAGCGTGCACAAGATTTGCATGCTGTTGACATGGGAGACACTTTCTGACAAAGTCACAAGAGTCTTCTTCAATGGTAGGCCAATAGTAGCCTGCTCTAAGGATTTGTCGTGCTAGGACAATACCACTCGTGTGGGCACCGCAAAGTTCGGAATGTACTTCTTTTAATGCCATCGCGGCCTCATTTTCATCTAAACATCGAGAGAGGGTATCATGATAACCCCGACGATATAGGGTATTGGCTATGATAACATAGCGGGATGATTTTCGAATAAGGTTCTGGCGTTGGGTGCGTGTGAGGTGAGGGGATATGATACGATCGTTAAGGTAAGCGTGAATTTCATGGTACCAAGGGGATTGGGGACCAACCAAGATACAAACACGGTTTGAATCCTCATTCGCATAAGCGGGTGTGAGGAGCTGCTCAACTAAAAATTCATACTGCGTAGCTTCTTGGGGAATTTCCAAGAGCGAGCCGATAGTGGCCATGCCATCTACTGCCTTATTCTGCATTCGAGGCACTTGTGTAAACTGAAGCTTTGTAAAATGCTGGGTCAGCTGATCAACTAGCTCTTTGTAGGGTAATAGCTTTTCATCTTTGGTTTGATATTCATTTAAGACTTGTTTGATGATGAGCTGGGAATCGCCAAAGATTTCTAACTCAGTGATATTCCATTCTGCAGCTATCTTTAATCCTGCTACAAGAGCTTCATATTCTGCTATATTGTTGGTGCTAGGGAATTGTAGCTTGAAGGCTTTTGGAATGTAATCTCCTTGAGGTGTAACTAATAATATTCCTACCCCTGATCCATGAGAGGTGTATGAGCCATCAAAATAAAGCTTCCATGGGGGCTGTTCTTCAATTAGGCAGATATGCTCATCTGGAAATTTTGTGAGCAAAGGATATGCATCTACTAGAGGTGCATCAGCTAGGTGATCTGCTATAGCTTGCCCTTTGATTGCCTTTCTGTCCACATACTGGATGTCAAACTCACTTAGTAGCATAACCCACTTTGCTAGCCGACCTGTGAGTGCTGTTCTAGAGAGCATATACTTGAGAGTATCAATTTTAGAGACTAGTTGGATGGTATGACTTAGCATGTAGTGGCGAAGCTTTTGAGTTGAGAAAACA
This sequence comes from Cupressus sempervirens, assembly GCA_028749045.1. NCBI lineage: Eukaryota > Viridiplantae > Streptophyta > Pinopsida > Cupressales > Cupressaceae > Cupressus > Cupressus sempervirens. The sequence continues at coordinate 835,898,975 of CM053793.1, forward strand.
ACAGCCAAACAAGCTTTTTCCATAGGAGTGTAATTGAGTTCATAACCAACTAGGGTTCTACTGATATATTAGATGGCTCTCTCTCTGCTATAATCATCATGTTGTGCTAGAAGTGCCCCTAGAGCAGTAGGTGTTGCTAATATATACAAGATCAAGGGACGACCAGGAACTGGTGGAACCAAGATAGGGGGATTGGTGAGATACTGCTTGAGCTGATCGAAGTTGCGCTGACATAAAAGATCCCACTTGAAGTTCTCATTCTTCTTTAGCAAGTGTGAAAATGGTGTACACTTATCTGCAAGTTGGGAGATGAAGCGTCGGACAGATTGAAGTTTTCCCTGAAGAGAGCGAAGCTGTCGCAGTGTCTGGGGAGGAGGCATGTCTAAGATAGCCTTGACCTTTTTGGGGTCAATCTCTATACCCCGTTTAGAAACTATGAAGCCTAGAAGCTTGCCAGATGTGACCCCAAAGACACACTTCTTGGGATTTAGCATGAGATGATATTGGGCCAACCTATCAAAGACTTTTTCCAGGTCAGCAAGATGATCCATGAAGGTGTGAGATTTGACTAGGATATCGTCCACATAATCTTCCAAAATGCTATGGATAAGATCATGGAAAATGGCTGTCATAGCTCTTTGATAGGTAGCCCCAGCATTCTTTAGGCCAAAAGGCATCATGGTGTAGCAAAAGGTTCCCCAAGGGGTAGTGAATGTCGTCTTATGCTGGTCCTCTTCTGCAATCTTGATCTGATTATACCCGGAAAATCCATCCATAAGGGACAGAATTTCATGTCCAGCTGTAAGATCTACAATCATATCTATGTTGGGCAAGGGAAAATCATCCTTTGGACAAGCTTTGTTAAGATCTCTAAAATCAGTGCAAATTCTGATGTCACCGGAAGGCTTAGTGACAGGGACAATGTTGGAGATCCATTCTGAGTAGTCGATAGGTCGGATAACCTTAGCAGCTAACATTCTTTCTAGTTCAGCTTTGACTAGTAATGCCACCTTGGGGTGCATTTTTGTAAGCTTTTGTCTGACGGGCTTGATCTTTGGATCGACTGCAAGATGATGAACTACAAGCTTTGAATCATTGTATGCCACGTCCTGGCAGTGCATGTAAAATTCTTTGATAGGTGTGACAGGGTCTCCTTTTCCTCTGAATTTGTCAAATTTAGGTACCTCAAAGTGTTTGGGAAATTGTGTCGTGGTAATGGCTCTGTCAAATGGGTAAGGACACACATTCTCAAACTTGAATGTCTTTGGATCATTCCCTTCTTGGATGGCTTTCAGAGCTGTCTTCATTTGCTCCCATTCTGAATTGATAGGTGATGGCTGGGGTGCCCCCAATGTAGGAGTGCCTTGAGGTAGGTATGTGCTGGATGGGGCCATTGAATATGGATGGTTATGAGGGATTTGCTGATAGGGATTGTACATTGTTTGGGCAGCTGCATGGTGGATGACGGGTTGTTGAGGGGGAGGTGGCGCATATTGCTGCATGTGCTGCGAGGCTTGCTGTTGATATGGGATTTGAGGTTGGGATTGAGGAACATAAGCTGGCTGTGAGATAAATGGATTGCTTTGTGGAGGTAAGGTACAAGATGGTTGTGAGGCTTGAGGAAAGGATCGGGGGGCTTGTGGGGTTTGACCAATATATGTGGGTTGTGCCCCCATTTGGGATGGTATCTGCAAATAATTGGTGGTTGGCTGGGGTGGTGGATTACCTCCTAGAAGTGGCATTGAAAAGTAGTTGGTAATAGGAGGTAATGGATTAGTTGGTGGTGGAGGTGGTGGGAATTGAAAGCTTGGGAATGGAATTGATGGGGTTTGATAGCTTGGTGGCTGGATTTGGAAGCTTGGTATAGTGGTGGCGGGAGCTGGGGTCACTTGGGAGCTTGGTAGAAGATTGGCAATAGCTTGTGGGATTTGATAGCTTTGTGGAGTGAAGGTAGTAGCTTGTGGATTTGTGGTTGGTAGTATTGAGCTCCCAAGACCTAATGGAAATGATGGGATTGTGCTTCGGGCTGTGGTGAACAAGCTGGGGGCGATGAAAGGTTGATTACTTGGCCTCATGGGTGGCATCCCTGTTGTATATTGTTGAGGTTGGCCAAAGATGCTAGCACTGATTTGGGAGATGGGTGGATTAGGAAGGCTGGGTTGGGGAGCAGCAGCAATAGTGAAGGGGGTGAACGGTGAGGTGTTTTGGGTAAAGGGGGTTTGGAGCGGAGAGGTATGAACCAAGGATGGAGTGGTGGTGGCTGGGTTGGCTTGCGGCATGGAGATTTCAACTTGGGTGGATGATGGTATGTTTGGGTCTGTTGGGTCATATGGATTGGCTGGAGGCTCTTCTTTTGGAATATATTGAGGATAATTTGGATCATAAGAGCCTATGGGTGGTGGCAGCTGCCCAAACAACGGGTGAGATGGATCTGATAATGGAGGGGGTCTTCCAAAGTCAAAGGTTCCTACATTGTCCCTTCGAAAATTAGCCATGATTGTCTCTTTGTTTTTGTCTATAATGGCGTTTACCAATACTGCATTTCCTGGTTGGTTCATGAAAGCTTCAATGTCAATAGGTGATGGCATAGCTTGCTCTGGGCTGAAGGATGGTTGAGTGCTCAAGGGGGGTGAGGTTGTTCGATCCAAATGATAGGGCTCCATTGTTTCTTTCTTCTTGGCTAAGCGAGTGACGGGTGGCATGAAAAAATACTCCTAGGGATGAGATGCAATAATGCTGATGGATGCAAAAGGGGGAAGGCTTTTCTATGCAAATGATTTCCTAGGTTGAGGCAAAGCTATATGAAAAAACCTAAGGAGGATTGGGTTGGGGATTCTAACTTCAAAGATATGTTGTCAAAGCACAAAAGGCCTGCTTTCCTATGTGCAATCTTGGTGGTGATTGTGTCAACTTAAGGATAGACTGATGATCCTTTAGGAAGAACACGAGATTGACCACTTGTGGATCCCAACCTTTAGCTCAAGGTGATGAGGGATAACAAGTGACAAAGCTAGATTACCCTAGACAAAGCTTTGTCAAAGGGATAACCTTGGTGAGATTGGTGGATTTGGAAGATTTTAGGAATGGCAATCTTTTAGCAAGGTGACAACAATTTTGAAAGCTTAGATGTGCAGATTTTCGATTGCTGGCTAGATGGTTTGATTCTAAATGAGATGGATGAGCTAATAATGCTTAAGGGGATAACCTAAGATGGCTGGCTTTTCTACAAAGATGACTCTAAAGTGAAGCTTATCCAAGAAGATGGGGAGAAACAAGGGTGTCTAATCATAGAAATCATGCCTAGTTGGTAAGGCATAAGCAGGATTAACTCCTGGATGTTGGCTAAATTTGATGGTGCGCTCTAATCAGGCCTCTTGAAGTGCTTCGTCGGTAGCTTTGTCCTCTACTTTGTGGAGTTTGGCAATTCGTGGGCTTGGTGTTATTTCTTTTCTCTTGGCTGAAAGTTCTTGATATGCTAGAGATGGCTTGAGTTTGACCTTGTGAAACTTCTGTTTGGGTTTGGGTTGTTTCGACATAAATTCCTGAATTTGCTTGGCTTTGGGAGATTCTGGTTGTTTTGCTTCAACTTGTTCAACTTCTAAAATAGGCAGTGACTACGCTAAGTGTGCCCTAAGCTAAGATTGACCAAGTTTGGCAAACATTCATTCAACAAGTAAAATAAAAACAAGCAATAGATAGGAACACCCAGATAGAAGTTTGTGGTTCTCAGAATGTGATACTTGCGCCAAGGAGTGTGTATGTTCTACAAATGTTTCGATCAGTCACTCCAAACACATTAACATCCTAGATGGTTTTCTGCAAGGTTGACAATTGGTTTAGCTAGGGAGTCCTCGATATACGCAAGGTACGTGAGGCCCAAATCCGTAGATGAGACCAAAAGGATGTCACACAGCCGAGAGGAGCGGTAACCCACTTCTCCTCTTTCACTTCTCAAGGGTATAAAGTTCCTTGAGGCTTAGCCCGAATGACAAAATCTCGATCCCAAGAGAGGTGTCTTTCGATTCACCTCCCGATTCTTATACTCCACCGGAACACTGGAGTTGAGGTCGTCCAAGGGGTGATGAAATCCCCAAGCAGGCCTCCTAAAAAGAAACAAGGTTTTGGATCCTAATCTTATGCACCCAAGATGGCCTCGAAAGACGACAAGGGGAGAGAAGACTTGGATGACCTTGGGCTAAAAAACACGCTTGTTCTTTTACCAACTGACTCTTATGTGTGCTAATTTAGACTTTGCAATCACTCATGTTTAAGAGACAATTTTCAATTCCAACTTGAAGCACCAACAAAAGTAAATCGATCGAAGAATGCAAACAATAAGAAGAGTTAGGGTCAACAAAAGCAAACTCGCGCGCCCGGAGGCCCTCCACGTCAAGTATCGATTAATTTTCTTTAAGGCATTCAAGATTGAGTGTGAGTTTGTTTTAAGCCCAAAACAAAAGTGTGTGAGATTCGATTTCAAGTGCGCGCCCGGAGGCTCTCCACGTCAGTTGTTGTTCGATTTTAGTGCCCAAACTTGAAGTGTTAACAAAGTTTCTTAAATGTCCAAAAATCAAACTTTACCTAGATTGCATGTGGAAAAGAGATTTGTTTTGTTCAATTTTAGAAGCTCCAAATGAAGTGTTTGATATTGCAATGGTTAATTGATCTTTGGCATTCAAGATTGGATTTGTTGTTTTAAGCATGCATTCCAAAGAAAGTTGATTTTAATCCATGACATTCAAGAGTGTGTTTTGAGCAACATTCATTCAATGGAAAATGTGTTTAACCATTCAAGTTCATTTTTTAGCAACATGAAAACCTGCAAGAAACATGGTTAGTGGTTCCATATGTGCTCCAACTTGCAATGAGACAAGAAAAAAAAAGCAATTTAGTTAGTTAGCCAAAATCTTCAAAAATGAGAGCTTAACTATGGAAAAAAAATTTTAACTTTTATTGTTTTTTTTCTACGCGTAAAAATGCTTAAAATGGTCTAAATCCTACGGAACCACCAAAAGTCAAATTTTGATTTATACTCCCTTTTTTTTTTTAAGCTACAAAGTGCAGAAATAAAGAAGTTAAAACAGAAATGCAACATAAGCAGGCAGAGACGACAGTTTATCAAGCGGAGACGCCAAAATACAAAGACGCTGAAATACAGAGACGCTAGTATTTGAAGACGACAGAACAGATTTGCAGCACAGAAAATAGGTGACAAGCAGAGACGCCGATTTACGCAGATGCGGATTTTCGCAGACGACGATTTGGATTGGCGGTGGCGGAGACGTCAATTTGCGCAGACGCGGATTTTCGTAGACAGAACAGGTTGCAGACGCCAAAACTACGCGAAAAAAGTTGAAAAACGCGAGTTTTTTTTTTTAGATGGTATTTCTTCTTCCTAAGTGCATTCTTTAACCTGCAAAAACAAGCAAAACACCCTCACAACACACTCAAACAACAACAAACATTAGATGGTTAAAAAAAATGACATATAGATGAAAATAGATGATTAAATGACCCATAGTGGGGTCCCACCGGGCGTGCCAAAATGTAGAACAAGATTTAGTATGCAAAGAACATTAACAAATAAAGTAAACATTCACAAACCAAAAACTAAATTCACATATATGCTTAGACAAAGAAAGCAAACAAGAAGTGCAAACTTCACAAGAGAAAACACTCCATGCTTTCTTGATTCTGTAGATGTGTCCTTTTGCTGTGGATGTATGCTCAAGATGCTCAAAAGCTGCTTCAATGGAGATGGGTAATGGCAAATTGGTAGCTTTGTGAGCTCTCAATTTGGCATTATAAGGGTAAGATTGATGGCTTTGGTTCTCAAAATAGCATGGTAACTTTAGCTCAAAGATTGTTGATGAAATGGCTTGGGATGGGATTCAATTTATAGGCTAAGGGGTAGAGGGATGGAGGGCTTAGATGCAAGGATGGATGAAGGCTTAAGGAGGGCTAAGATGCACTCAAAGGGGAGCACATGGATTGTGCTTGTTTAGCACCAATGGGAAGGTGACACTTGTCACAAGGAGGATGGGTGTGAGAGGGTAGGGTAAAGGGTTGGTTAAAGGCATGATGAGTGGGGTTGAGTATGTAAGAGGGATGTAAGAGGAATGAGTGTGGAAGATGGGTGTAAGAGTCATGAGTGGGCTTGTAAGAGTCTTTTATGTTTTGTAAGAGCACTCATGACTTAGTGGTTGGGTTTTTTTGAGGGGAGACTTTGGTTTGGATTAGAAAAGTCTTAAACTTGTTTAAGGAATGTGACAACATTAGGGGGTGGATTAGGCTTGGGTTTAGGATTAGATTAGGAATGTTAGAGATGTGCAAGTGGATGGCATTAATGAGGGTGGGTGAGTTAGTGGCTAAGCTTGGTTAGTATGGGTGGATGGGGTGGATTAGGCTAAATGGAGGATTAGAGATAGGTTAGGGGTTTTTGAATTTGAGGATTTCATTTATCAAATAGATTTATTTAATAAATGGGGATTTTTGGAATTAGATAGAAGAATAGGATTTAATTGATAAATAATAGATTATTTGATTTATCAATTAGGACTATAGATGATTAATTAAATTAATCAACTAGGGGATGACAAAGGATTAATTAAATAGAAATTTAATTAATAATGCCTTTTTAGATAACTAAATAGGATTACCAAAATAGTGTAATCAAATTTAGGTGTCTACAGCGATTAGGTTGCATTAAATCTTAAATTATTAGCCAAATTACTAGCAAATTTTTTCTAAAATTCACAAAATTATGAATATTTATCACTAAAAAACACCCTACTTACTGAAACAAATTGGCATCTTCCCCTTAGAGGCTTTAGCAATGATCTGTTATTGAGTTATTAGAAGAAACCTCAAAGTATGGAGATTCACTATTGGCCTAAGTCATGGAAGAAAAATAGGATAGAAGAAAGAGCACATGGATGAAACGAAATGACAAATGGATGAAAAAATGGGGTGTTAATATTCAAGAGTGTTTGGTTAGCAATCACAAAATAAAGAAGCTTGTTTGGGAAAAAAATCAAAGTATTATAGAGTCAGAGCATATGGATGGAAAAATATATTATATCAAAGAATTTAAACCCCTAACAAATCATGAGGAAGAAATATATATAGGAGCAAGTATTAAATGAAGAGAAAAAATGCTCATAGCCCAACTTGGAACTAGCTCTTGCCATTTGATTTGTAAAACAGGTAGATGGTTTGTACCAAAAGAAGAGTGAAAACATAATATGTATATTCTGTGACGTGGAGGTGGTTGATATGGAGGATCATTTTATCATAGAGTGCTTGACTTATGACATCAGATCTTGGCATGTAGAAATTTTAGGAGAAGGTAGCTTAGACTACCTACTTGAGAATAAATGAGGCATAACCACAAACTTGATTATCAAAATCCATAATCAAAGAGAAGATTTAATCAAGAGGTTACATTTAATTTAAGTTATCAACCTCTTTCACAAGGGTGTGTGCTAGCTTGTGGGTCCCATATGTTTTTTATTAAGATAAACAGATTTTGAAGGGTGCCTGAAACCCTGTACAAGACTAAAGATTTTCAATAAGTTTAGATACAAAGATACAACAAACAAAAGTAGAACTGATCACCCCCTGAACATAGGGTAACCAAGGTGACAAAAAGCCTATCACCAACCAAAAGTAAAGATCTAGCAAGGGAGCAGAGCCAGATATATCACGATTTGCCCTTTGATTTAGAGCCATCCTTGCACGATCAAAGGTTCATTTCTAAAGGAGGAGCAAATGGTCTTGTGTTCTTTCTTTTTATCAACCTCTTTCATAAAGGTGTGTGCTAGCTTGTGGGTCTCATATGTTTTTTATTAAGATCAACATATTTTGAAGGGTGCCTGAAACCCTGTACAAGACTAAAGATTTTCAATAAGTTTAGATACAAAGATACAACAAACAAAAGTAGAACTGATCACCCTCCGAACATAGGGTAACCAAGGTGACAAAAAGCCTATCACCAACCAAAAGTAAAGATCCAACAAGGGGGCAGAGCCAGATATATCACGATTTGCCCTTTGATTTAGAGCCATCCTTGCACGATCGGAGGTTCATTTCTAAAGGAGGAGCAAATGGTCTTGTGTTCTTTCTTTTAATCGCAGTCCAACCATCCTCCACCTTAGCTACCTCAACAATCCAATCCCCAGATGAAATTAAACAATGAAGCCCAGGGGAATCCAAAACACCAACAATCTTCCTTGAAGAGCCCATTGCCAAATGCCCCCCCACAGAACCAGGAGGAGGGACAAGGGCTGGGCCAGGAGAGGGAATAGGGTCCTGGCCCCCAACAGGACCAGGAGGAACATCCAGTACTGGGGCAGGAGAAGGAACATGAACCTCCTCTAACACCAGCACCGAAAGATCATCAGCAACGGAAACATCCACAGATACAACTGTTGAATCCAAAGGTGCATCACTAGACTTAACCACCGTGTAGTGTTCAGAAGAGGCCCTTGACCACAAAGAAGGTGGTCGCCTAGATTTAGTCTTCACAGCACCACAGCGAGCAACAATGTGACCAGTCTTATGACATTTTCTACAACGAAAAGGGATACCTTCTGTTGGGCGTTCGTTTTACACGAGGTCAACAACAGGAATCCATAGTGTAATTCCTCTCTTGAAAAGCAAATCTTTTTAAGGATCCACTCCAAGGTTCAGTGTTTGTCTTGCGACGTACCAAAATCCACTCAGTAGAAGATAAATGTGAATGTTCACGAGGAGGCCTTTGCTAGTTCTAAAAAAACTCTCGTCTTGGAATCGAAGTAAAATCTATTTGCTGTCTCAAAATATCACACCAAAAGAACAATATTTTTGTATTTTCTATTTTTTTTAATGAATGCAATTCTAACAATGCCACTACTATGAGGTCCTATCTTAACAGGGGGTTAGCAAAGCAAATAACAAAACTGAAAGAAAATAACATGAAATCAAATAACTTGAAATTGAAATTCCTAAACGGACATAAGCTACAGAACACAACATGTTGCGAGTTAAACCTTTGAAGAAATCGGTAGGAAACCAATGAAAACAGGAGCAGTGCTTCCTAGAATCCACTGATGCAATCGTCAGTGAGAATCTTTAACAAATCGAATGATGTTTCACTCTTCATCAAATCGCAAGGCCACGAGAAGTGCACTCATGCAAGACAAAAAGCTATATAGACACAATCGGGTGATCTCTTCTCAAGCTCGTTACGTCAACAGAATTCATATATATGTAGCAAACACCAGAACTAAAAGATCGCACAACCAAAAACAACGCAATAAACCTTTGGCTCAATCACAATCTCATGAATAAAATCCACAAAACAATGACACATTCAAGCAAGAATAACTACACTTTGAATGCTAGCACCAAAAGCATAACTTTATTGCATAATAACGTCGGCCCTTTTTACATTTTACAATGGGGTATTTATAAGAAATCGTCTCCTCAATTTGTGTTGAGAGTGAGAGATATCTTGATGCAATAAAATGTTTTTAAAACATTTAAACAAACTAAATATATACAAACTGACAATCTAACTGGTGCTTAGAGGGACTCCATCCATATTTTATTCATTAATTGGATGCATGAGCCCTTTACATGTCAAAAAACAATGAAAGCATGAGAGAGAAAGTAGGAGGAAGACATCAGTCGAAGTAGAAGTGCATGGAGACACCAAAAATAGAAGTTGGCCCTTCACTTAATGTGTGTCGGAGTTAACTTGCCATCAAAATGCACTCCCAATGCATGGAAAGTGTTATTTTTGGAACTGGCAATCAACTGTTGGTGCACCTTTGATTTGCGGACCTGCATGAAAATGCGAAGCTGCGGACCTGTGTAGTTGTGGAGCTGCGGAGCTCAATTCGCCAAAAAATCAAAGTTCTCAATTTTGAAAACGATTTTTGGGTTTTACTCAAATGAGGTTTTAGATCACTTTTTGTATACATTCTTTGCCCTTTTTTTTATGATTTACACCCGCTTTATAGCCAATTACTTTCATAAACTTGCACTCCCTCTGCTTCTTCAATCGAAAATCTCAAGGCACCTGCATTGAATCTTGTCCCCAATAGTTGCATAAGATGAGGAACCTAATTTGCTTTATGTGTCCAACCTCTATATCTTTGACCTTTGTCTTCTCTCCACCTGTCCAATCCTTCTCAGCGAGAAACCAAGTGATCCAAATTATCTAAGACGATCAAATGTTTGCAACTTTTTCATATTTTTTCACAAATTTTCTAGGTGCTTTTTTTTAAATAACCTTTTTGGAGGTCTTTTGCCCAAAATTTCAAGTCGGAACCTTCGCCGGTCCCTAAAATTGGATAGTCGAAAGCTCATTGTTTTAGGGACTGAAATTAGATCTTCAATTCTTCTTTCCAATGGTGTAAGCAATTTTGAATTCTGAGGTCTGAGTCAAAAGTTATGACCTCGACAAGTAGAGGATGCCATTTTTATCTACAAAAGAAGCAAACATTAATCCGTATAGTTAACAATGCATAGTAAAGACACACTAGCTACTCAAACAAAACTGGAGGTGAATCCTGAAATCTGGCTAAGTCTGAAATTTTGAAGCCCTGAAATTTGGCTAAGTTTGAAATCCTAAAGCCCTGAAATTTGGCTAAGTCTGGATTTCTGAAGCCCTGAAATTTCTTAGAATCTTTACCTTATCTCGAGGAGGTCTGAAACCTATCTCAAAAGATTCGTCACATATATTAAAATATATCTTAAGTATAAGGAATTAAAAACGTCAACTTATACTTAAACAATATATTTTAAACCCCTTTTATGGCTACTCAGGCAAAACTGGAGGTGAAAGGGTAGCTTCGCAAGCATGCACGGTGCCTTGGGAGTGTGGCAGCACGAATGCGCACGAGGCGCCTTGGTCGTGCACGCGCGGCGCTAACAGGCGAGTCGTGCCAACGCGACGCAAGCACACGTGCGCGTGTGCGGTGTGAATGCGCAAGCCGCTCCAACGCGAGCACGGTGCGAATGCACGAGCCACTCCAGTGTGCGCACGGTGCGAATGCGCAAGCCGCGCCAGCACACGAGCACGTCGTCGCATGAGTGCGCGGCGGCGCAAATGTGTGCGGTGCTTTTTTTTTAATTTTTTTTTTTTTTGTTATTTTTTCAATTTTTAGTGATTTTTGGACTCAACTTTTAAACAAAAATTCTTCTCCTGACTCTCGAATTGCGAGTCCGGGAGTCGAAAAAAGCAAGGGGTCCCCATTCCTAGTGAGGAATGGGGTGTGTGTTGTGGACACCACAACACCTTCATAATCCAATATTAGGGTCCAAGAGCTCGTCGAAGAATCCAAACAAACCTTCTCAGAAAGGCCCTTAGAAATATCCATCTCTACGAGAGATTGAGCATATGTCGAATGAAGGATATCCGAATTGTCCGATTCCACATATAAAAAATCACCAATAGCAGCCCCAATAGCTTCATAAACTAAATCTAGCAATAGATGCATTGGGAGATTCGGTATCTGAACCCAAATAGGAACCTTGTTAAAAGATTCAATTAGCGGATCAAAATCCATATGCCACAGTTTGGCCATAAGAGGAAATATGTCCTCCTATGAAAAATTGTTATTGCACAAAATACTCTTCCTATCTTTAACAGAATTAAACTTTACCATGAAAAAACCTTTAGCCATCGGAAAGATGTGGACCTCACTATCTAAAATCTAAAATAGGCTTCCAATGCTTAGAAATCCAAGCATGAAGATTAGAAAGAGAGGGCCAGAAACCTCGAAGTCTAAAGATAGCAACAAAAGAAGAGAGCTCATCTGTCATACCTAAAATATTATTGACTATTTCAGAGTCTAAGAGTACCCTTATAGGGTTTGAAACACATACAGGGGAAACTTCACGGGTACGGGAAGGCCCGGATTGAACAAATCGAGCACCTTGAAGACCTGCCTCAAATGCAGCCACATCGGCATAAGAGGCAGATCTACCCCCAAAAGGCATAGTAGAAGCTGACCCAGAACCAGCAATAGGAAGCATAGCACTCCCACACCCTGAAAACGAGCAACTAGCTACAACCAACGAAGAGAGGCACAAAGTGCCCAAGCAAACAAGATCACGAGCGAAGAGCATGCAACAGACCAAAGACTAATGTCAGCTTTCAATCTTTGATCAGAGAAGAGCACGCAAAAATGGGCCAAAGGCCACAGCAAGGGTTGCGGGAGCCGACCTACTGCCATAGCCAGGGCATTGGCAGCAACAACCACGGCTAGGGCAGCAGCAAGGAAATTTTTTAAAATACTTAAGAAGTGTCGTTATGTTCTTTTACTTCTTGAGAGGAGTTACTCTTGCAACCTCAACAATATTCCCCTATGGGTCCCATATGTTGCTTTGGCCTCATGGATGTTAAAATCTTTCATAAATTCATTCATTGAAAATGTTAAAATCATCATGTTCAAAATAAATTGTCGTTAACTTGTATGATTGATATTGGAATGTTCCACCCTTTGTGCTATGCAAAAGTAGTCATTAAATTTGCTTCAACACTAGGAATCCCTTTCTATTTTATAGTTTTTAGATAATATGTAGCTCAAATATCTCTAAAAACTAGGCCTCTTTCAATCTTGTGATTGTTTATAGATATCATTAGGATCCTTTACTTGCATTTTTATAGAACCCCTTAAATGGGCCTTTTGAGATGCTTCCTTTAGATATGGAACTTGAATTTTTGATACTCATTTATTTGACAATTACATTTACTATAATTTTAGTTTCTAGAGGTTAAAATCTAAGAATTCTTATTGTCTATTTTCATTTTGATGATTTATTGTCCATATTATTTTTTATGGAATTGAAGATTGTCCATTTTTATATTATTTGTGTGCGTGTGCGGAATTTTTGTCCATATTATATTTTATCAAGTTGAAGATTGTTCTTGTGTATGTGTGCACACGTGTGTGGGTGTGGGTGTGGGTGTGTGTGTGCATTTGTGTGGGTGTATGTGTGTGTACGTGTGCTCAACTTGATTTAATAATTATGATATTAATTCTTTTGGACATTGAATTCACATTCTTGGTTTATTATTATTTACTTAGTCAAATTTGAGACAATTTACGTGAAGGTAGTATTTTACTCATAAATATTAAGTTAAGACTATTTCATATATTGTGTTATAGTTCTACAAACTTTGTGTTGTGTGAATATATAAATACTACAAATTATTTGAACCTTGACCTATATTAAAAACATAGCTAATGATTTATATTCTTAATGACATTCTAGCATATAGATAAATATTTTCTCATCTTGATATCTTTTTTATTTAAAAATTGATTTTATTAAAAAAAAAAAAATTATATATATGTCTAATGAAGTGTAATGTTTCATTGCAGGTAGTTGTCATGTCTCTAATAGCATTTGGCCTTGTAATATGGTGGGAGAAAGAGAAGATTGTCAATCAAGATGAATTATTGGCTTCAAGGGTTATTGACTCTTAGTTGCAATATTTTGATTTTTTTCATATTTATTTTCACATGTAATGGGATTATTGTGAAATTTGTAAAAATAGCTCTTAATTGGCTAAAGATCTCATCTTTGTTCACTTTTAAATTGCCTGGAACTTATAATGGAATTAAGGTTGTCTTTATATCCCTAGTGGATGAGAAATTCTAATATTAGTTTCGATTATAATGTGATCAAATTTATATCCATATAAATTTAGAAAAAGCTTTTTGAAGAGTTGTATACTTCAAGTAATTGGTAAATGATTAATATATAAGAATGTCTATATTGCTTATCCATTTTAATATTTCAAACATCCCACTTCAACTCCTATCTATAGTACATAAGATATGTTGCTTTCAATTAAGCAAAAGGTGCTTGTAATTAAGAGAGTTGCATGGATTTGTATATAATAGAATTTCTTAGGGCTTGTCATTCTTGTGCTTTGAATTTTGTTAGGCTATAAAGCAGACAATTTGATGAATTTCTTACTTTTTTGTCATGAAGATTGAGGGACAAGACAATGCAAATGGAATGTAAATAAGATTTTAATTTTATAAGAAAAAGGGATGTTTTGATAGATATATGGACACATGTTCATGTACCCTTATGTGCATTGTGAATTATAAACAATAAGGTTACAATACACCTTCGGAGCCTAAGCTTTTATAGGAGTTTATAATAGCAAGAACTTTGAAGCAATCACAAATAAATTGAGTTGTGAAATGACATCATATAATTTACTCCACAAAGCATCTTATTTATAACATTTATTATATGCGAGAAAACGATGCTTCTAATTTAGATGCCCAATAATGTCACATGATAAATCCTCAAATGGTTATACATACTCATGAATGCAGTCTTGCATGTAAGGCACCAACACCTAATAAATACTTGCTTGACATGCATGCACACAAAACTAAATTTGCATATAAAACACCAACTTACACAAATGCACTTATAATAACATTTTCTAGTTCTAAATTTATTTTCACTATAGTTATTTTCAATGAATGGAATCCACATAGTAGGATGCTTACTTTTAGAAAAATATGAACATTTTTATAAAATAAGATACATGTCATCCTAATCAGATGACATGTAGAATGACACCTCATTGTGCAAACTTGCACAATATGTCTTAAATTGATTAACATGACTAGCTTACATAAGAAAATAAATAAACTAATGGACATAAGCCAAAGTAACAACACATCTGCGAATAAATTATCAAAAGGATCTTGATAGGAAACCAATGAAACCAGGAGTAGCGCTTCCTCAATTGCATTGATGCAATTGTCGATGGGAACTTCAATAATAATAGGAAGATGTTTCACACTTCATCAAATTTTGAGGCCACAAAAAGTGGGCTCACACAAGACAAAATGTTATGCAAGAACAAAGATGATCATTTCTCCAATTCATCACAATAATGGAATTCATTAACACAAGGCAAACACCAAAACTAAAAGATTGCATAATCATAATAACACAATAAAACCATTGGCTCCATTATTATTGATGAACATGAATTCACAAAAATAACACACTCCAACAAGAATAACTATACTCAGAATGAGAGCACTAATAACATATAGTATTGCATCAAAATAATAGCCTATAGTACATATTACATCCATGTATTTAAAAGAAATCCTCTCCTCCCTTTGTGTTAGGAGTGAGAGATCTTTTGATACAAACTCACGCTAAAAACTAATAAAACAAAGCTATTTACATACAAACAAACTCTCTAAATGGTGCTAAGTAGGACTCCACCTTCGCTTATATCAATTAATGGGTGCATGAGTCTTTACATGACTTAAATCAATAAAAGGAGGAGGAGATAAGAAGATAAGATAGAAGCCATGAGATGATTTGGGAGTCACTGAGCACTGTAAAAATGGAAGCTTGACCTTCTCTAGGTGTCTCTGGGAGTTGAATTGTTGTCAAAATGTGTTTTCGATGCAAGGAATGCTCTAAAATAGCAATTGGTAGTTAATTGTCGGTGCACTACTTCTTCAAAATTGTCGGTGCACCTCTGAGAAAAGTGAACGTTGGAAAAAGTGCACCTGTGCACCTGCATACCTTGGTGAAAGGACCCAAAACTTCAAAAATTCTTGTAAGTGTCAAAACTGAATTTCTAGCATCTGGGTTTTCTTCCCCTTCATACCCAAATGATGTCTAGATGTTTGCTTTTGAACTTCTCTATTACTTCCACCACTTCATTAGCCTTTGGTAAATCCAATGAATCATATTTATTTCTAACTACTTGTTGGTAGTTTCTCACTTCTATCCTTCTATCCTTGTATCCGCAAAATCCTCAACCTTAGTATCTAGTTATAACAATGCTTCTTCAGTTTTAAATGCTTGTCTTACATCATATTCTAACGAAGCATTTTCAAATGTATCCCTAAACTATTGGAGTACTGTTTGCACCAAGGAAAGCTTGGTCTTTGACGCATCTTCTAAAATCTCAAGGCTAGCGATGTTTTAGTATTTATCTGCTTCCAAAAATTACTCTTGAGCCTTAATTCTTAGTATGCTAAATATCATCATGTAACCCCTCCATAACTTTATTCCTGGAAAATATATTTTCTATCCAATCATCTAATTTATCTAACTCCTCTACTGAGTATATCTCCATCAACATCCAATACCTTTTCCCTTTTATAGATCTGAATGCTTGCAAATCATTGGCCCACATATGCACTTCATCCATTAGCCCAAAATCTTGGTTTAGAATGGAAACCAATTTGTCGGTGTTAGTTTGGATGTTGTGCAACAAGTTCAAATTGCGTTGTATTATTTGTACTCCCCTCTCCTCAAAACTATGAGTCCATTGCTGACAGGCGTCCAAAAATAAAGCCATTTGTGGTCCTACTTGCTTCCTTTCCAGTGCAGCTCCAAGAGTGATCTTAGGATTATTTAGGTCTATCAGTCCCACCACTTCGTTCAGGTATCCTTTTAATAGTTCATTTGGCTTCTGCAACATTACTTTCTCTGACTCATCTATGTTCATGTGTTTGTAACCAAGACCTTTACTGTATCCACTGTGGGATTTCTCAATATGACCTCCTTCATCTAATAATCTTTTGAAGTCAATTATTCTGTGTCGGCATGACGAGGTGGAATGTCAAAGTGTGCAAGAAGGTCCTAATCTTGATTCTTCATTATGAAGGCAAGTATTTTAGCATCACCCTTAGGTGGCTTAGGCTTCTTAATCACTTTTATCAATTTCATCATTCCCTTCTCTTCTATTGGTTCCATCTATCTTTTTTTCCTGAATATAATCTCCTCCTTCAACCATGATGGTGTTGTCCCCATTGGTGACATGTATTGTGCTGAAGAAGTTGGTTTTGAAGCAAGCTCCTTTCCCATATCACTTCTCTTTGGAGTCTTCTCATGTCGAGAAAGATCTTCAAAGAGGGCTTGTGTGTCATGTTGGGCTAAAGACCTAGCCTTTATATCTAGAGGAACTTGTTACCTTCTTTTTCTATATGTCCTTCCTCAGATACTACATCGGTATGCAACTATACATATTCACCTTCCTCCATATTTTGACCCTTTGATTCTACTTTAATTGTCAGAGGAGGTGGAGCCACTGATAGTTTATATCTTAACACCATCATGTCCTGTATTGGTGGAGGAGGAATGCTAAGAAGTCCTTGAGGTAGAAGAGGCAATTAATTCCAATCCTCTCCTAATGGCTCATTCTTGGGAGTATCCCTTATTTTATCTCCTACCATCTCAGTGCCTACAAATATAAAATCAAAATTTGAGAGGTAAAAAAGATACGCTCCCTTGCCTTCCATTTCCGCTTTGCATTTCTATTGTTCATCTTTTTAAGTTTTAACCTGGATAGGCTCCCTAGGGATAGATGGAAGTGTTTGTTTTGAGCTTCTTCTTCTTCCCTCTTCTGTCATAGTAGCTGACTGAGTTCTTTTATTCAAAGGGACAAACTCAATTTGTTCCCCTTCTTCCCTATCCTCCACTTTTGGGATAGTTTCTAGCACCTATGGAGAAGGAGTGCTCTTCTTCTTTAGTCTTCTTCTTTTCACTCCTACCACTGTTGTTTCTGTTTGGGCTCTCTTGGGCACTAACAAGGAGGCTTCTTCTTTTGAGGCTCAGGGAGGTGGAATTGATTTGAGTTTTGGCGGTTCTTGTTGTTGCTCTTGTTGTTTCTCTTACTGAGCTTGTTTCAAAATTTGTTGGGTTTTTGGTTCTTGGGAAGCTGGTTCTGCTTGGACCTCAACTACTTTCTTTCTTACCCTAGGGTTTTCCTTTCTCTTCTTACCCTTTCCTTTTCATGTCTCAAAATACTTGACCTCTCACTCATGTTGATGTACCATTTTCGACCTCACTGATGATTTGGTAGGGTAAGTTGGTATAGTGACTTTTGTTCCTTTTCCTCTCCTTAGTCACACTATAGCCTCAAGAGGTATGGCCTAGGGAATTGGATCCATTCCCTTGTATGTTTAACCACATGTTGACCCTGATGCTCCATATCATCATTCTCCTCATGCCCAATTCCTGCATTCATAATGGACCTATCATAGATCTTATCCCTATTGTATAAGGGATCCATTATCTTAGGGATATCTTTTTCATAGGCCTTTAGGGGTATCTCCATTTCTGCTAAGTATAGACTCATTCCACAATAGTCCCTAATACTATAGTGCCTTTCCTGTTTGCATTATGTACCTTGTTATATTTTGATCTAAGAGATACTAATGTTATTTTTACATTTGAGATGACATAAGGGTCAGATGTTATACTTTGATTTCTAGTATCATAGATGTTAAATTGATATGTTGTTCAGTTGATCATATCTCCATGATGATGTCTTTTTGAGATGACAATATGTTTCATGATGATATCTGGTTATCTGATATTTAGACATATCCTTTGATTATGTTTATATGTTGGATTTGATGCTATGGTTATTTACTTCATTCTTTCTTTGTGATGCTTTATGTGAAAGCAAGTGATGTAAATGGATTATTTCTGTATAATTAAATAAATGGTTAAATTAGGTCATTTGATGCATTTATTGCTTTAGCTACATTGCTATATGTAGTTTCACTTGATCATGCATTTTAGTGTGCAAGATTTATGTCCCAACAGTGGCATATGGAGTTAGTGATTCAATTATTCATATTTAACCAATGTCTTCCCTATATGATCGACGTATCCTGTTTAATTGTTTAAATTAAACCTTCTGGTGATTTAATAAATCCAGATTTATTTGCATTATGTGATTAGACCCATGAGTGTGTCTGTACATTTAGAGATTCACATTTTTCACAAAAGTTATTAAGGAATTCTATGATTTTGGTTTAGAGAATTTTGGGCTTTACTTTATTTAACTTAATTCCCAACAGCTTTGTCGTAGTTAAATTCCAATTACTTGCAATAGCTTATTTTTGTTTAGGTTGATTTAGGTTTAACTAGATGACCTGGTTATTTACCCTAAACCATTATTCACTTGAAAAGTGAATAAGTATCCAAAAAGGAATTTTATTCCTCGCTTCTGACTTTTGGAAATAAGAAAAATGAGAGAAATTTCCAAATCCTCTTCTACAGGATTGTGTTTCTATTCACTGTAGGAGCTACAGGTGTGTGATTGTCATGAGATCGATCTCGTTAGATCCAACTTGTTGAGACTTTGGATTGTCATGATTTTCAGAAACTTCTACAGGATCTTTATTTTATTGTCTAGATTCCCGTTTTGGCCCTTTTGGCTATCAGGAAGGGCTATCCCTTTTTTTGTTTCAGGTCCATTTCTGCTTCTATTTTTGGTAACTATTTATTAGGAGGTTGAGAACTAGTGTTCCCCTCTATTTCTAATTGCTAGCTCTACCCATTTGGTCAGGTATGAACATTTCCCTAATTTTTGGGATGGGGTTTGGGCTTTCACACCGTTATGCTGGTTGTTTTTGTATAGAGTGTTCAAACCCAATTTTTATTGGATTTTTGTGGCTCATTCATCCATGGGTTGAATGGTTTTTATTTTTGTTGATTTTCCTCAACATTGGGTTTTTGAGGTTTTTACCTCAATTTGCATGCAACCCAATTTTCTTGGGTATTCTTAGCATGGTGTTGGCTGTGGGATTGGATTATCCATAGGATGTCAATCTGACCATTGTTGCACTTTTATGTTGTATTAGGATATGTATCGCATTCGTACTCTCGAGCTTGTTTTTGGTTGAGTGTTACTTTGCTTGTGTTCTCATCTAGGTCTTATTTTTATGATCTTCATGATGTCGGTGTGCCCACACACGAACACGTGCACATGCATTTGTCAAGTGCTTGAGAGGCCCAATCTCCTAGTTGTTATTGGTGGAGTTATGTTCATTGGGGTTGAGTTGGGAATATGCATTGCCTATGGGCACTCATCGTCTGATGAGCATGGGTATGTAGGGTAGCACCATAAAATGAGAGATTCAAATAGGAAAAGCAAGAGTGCTAGTCTCCATGATCATCAAATATGTATGCAAATTAAGGTGCGAGCTAATCTAAATGATAACAATGCAAAGCAAGGCAAGAAAGGAAATCTAATCTATGAAAGGAAATAACAATGCAAAATTAATATATGAAAGCAAATATGACTCTTGTAATACCCCAAAATTGGCACATTGCCATATTAACCAACTTTGGTTTATTCGCTTACTCCTAAGTCTTATTTTACTAGGCAATTCTAATGCTGATAATTGCTAGTTGACCTAGGTGTCAAAATGCAAAAAAATCCTAATCTGCATTAATCATATTACTTATTTAATTCCTAAGTATCGACTCAAATTAGCTATAATACACCTATTGATTTAATTTAATTTAATTATAAGTGTTCTACTTTAATTAAATTAAAATTACCTCTTAAGCTAATAGATAAAAGAATTAAATATATTTGATTTAATAAGATATCTCCTCTTTTTAATTATTGCATTTAATTATTCAATTAATTAAAGTTTATCCATTTATGAGGTCATATTCTATTTTATTAAATTAAATATTCTCTCCAAATCTTCTCTTTAGTTCAGAAATGGAAACTCTGGGTGAACTAAAATCAGAAAAAGAATTTAAATCAGTTAACTCCTTTTTTAACTCAAATTTAAATCAGTTAACTCCTTTTGAACTCAAAAGAAACCAGTTAACTTCCTTTTCATAAGGAATTTTCCATTATGACTGAGTCTCATCTTCAATCTTGATCATTCATTCTAATTAATCTTGACCGTCGATCATCTCTTGAATTCTATAAAAGAAGCTCTTCATTCCTCATTATAGAGAGGAGAATTTTAGAATTTGCATCGAACTTATTATGAAATTCTTGTTCATCTTGCTCACATTGTCATAGCTTTATTTCTTGCATTGTAATATCATTTAGATTTTAAATATGCATCCATTTAGCATAGTATGTTATTTCATTTATTAGATTAACAATTCCATCTCTCATCTAGCTAATTGCACTTTCATTTAGCTGCATAAATCTTTCATTCTAGAGGTTTGGTTGTTTGCTTCTCATTTTGAGAGCAAAGGCATAATCCTTCTAGTTAGAGGGCAACAGGTCACTCTGTTAGACTTTTCAGATAAACAATACAATGTTAATTGGGATGATCTCGTAGGTAATGACCATGTTGAAGTGTGTGTGAGAATTTGAGGCCCGTATTTCACGTACACAACTCTAAGCTGATATGAAAATGCAAGGATGAAGCATGATGATGGAAGCCACAGATGCATGAGAGAAGAAGACAAGAAGAGAGAAGTTGCAATGAAGCTCCAATGTCCAAACCCTAATGCTCAAACTCCTCCAAAATTATTCTCCAAATCTACATCATCATAATAATATAGCAACGAAGATCTATCCAAATGAGAAGGAGAGGGCTCCTTATAAAGAAAAGTGTGGGTGTGGGAGGCTTCTCACAAGAATAATGTGGGATAAATCCCTAAAAAGGAAAATAAGAGGAAAAACCCCACCACTTAGAGATATGTGCAAAATAAAAAGGAATCTTTATAAGATTTTATTTGATTTATTTCCTTTTTTTCATCAAAAAGAGAGCTTTAAGTGGGGATTTATTTATTTAATTAAATTTTCTTTTAATTAAATAAGATTATTTTATTTATTTAAAAAGATATTTTCTTTTAATTAAATAAGATAAGATAATTTAATAAAAAGAGAGATCTTAATTAAATAAGATAAAACTATTTAATTAAAAGAGAGATTTTCTTTTAATTGAATAAGATTATTTTATTTATTTAAAATGGATGTTTTCTTTTAATTAAATAAGATAAGATTATTTAATAAAAGAGACATTTTAATTAAATAAGATAAAATTATTTAATGAAAATAGACTTTTTTTTTATAGGTAATTGGCCGAAGCCTTGATTATTTATCATTTATCTATTATTATTTGTGAAGATTAATTATTATTGTGTTAAGCTTGAGTAGTTTCGAACCCAAGACCTCCCTGATGAGAGGCTCACAAGTTACCGTTGTGTTGTAGGCTCTTGCCTAAAGAGAGACTTTCTTTTAATTAAATAAGATTATTTTATTTATTAAATATGAAGGCTAAGCATGAAAGGAATGAGAGAAAGACCATCATAAAATGACTCACAAGATAGCCAAATGTTTGTGTATATGTCAACATTATCAAGATCGAAGAGAAATGAGGTAATGGATAAAAGATGTAGAAGAACTACGCATGATGCCTGATTGCCAGGTTTTCATCATTGTACTTATCCCAAGTGTCAAAAGGGAGTGGTTTTCACCATAGGATGGGTTTTCTCCATAGGATGAATTTATTTCTCTTTAATTTTTCTACCAAGATGCCTATTTCTAGGCTTTCACCAAGGCACACTTTCAATTTTTTCATTTTTTTGTCATTTTTTTTGGAAGAAGGCAAGATTTTTAGATAATGCTCCTTGAAAGGATAAACAATGATATGCTAATAATTCAATATGATATGCTAAGAATTCAATATGATATGCTCAAATATGGTAAATGATCCGTCTTATCGAATGCATAGGTACCTAACCACTACATCCACCTAGTACATAGGAAAAAAATACTGAATACATAGCTCACTCCATTGAACTAGGGAAACATAAGAAGTAACAAAAGACTCCATCCCCCCCCCCCCCCTAATGCAGACAAGGGTGATGTGGTTGGAAATTTGAAAAGTGGACCAAAAGAACTGCATGTCAAAGAACTACAAGCTCACTCCATCAAACTAGGGAATTATAAGAAACAACAAAAGAACCCCTCCTAATGTAGACAAGGGTGAGGTGACTAGCAATTGGAAAAGTGGACCAAAAGAACTGCATGTCAAGGAACTGCGATCAAGATGTGCAAAAGAATACATATGTGTGTACAGAGGTCATCAATCTCAGACACATCATGAGGCTAACATCACGGAAGGGAAACTTACTGGATAGAGGAAGATGACAAACAAGGCAAAACATCAACTCCCCATGGAACTTTAATCAAAGTAGTACATGTATAGTAAGGCACAAGATATGGTAAATCCTAAGAATACAATAATTTGCATGAGTGTCCTTAGATGACACTACTCAAATCAGAAGGAAAAACAAGGCAAAATAACTAAAACAAAAATACAAATGCAATATGACACTTTATTTCACTATGTTTGCAAGCATGCATACAAATGATGTCTAAAAATACTAGAAGAGACATAAGGTTGATACAATAGATAGCAAAACCCATGACAAATCATCCAAAGCAATGAAATTGTTAGAGTAAAGGGTTAATTTCATTTCATTTATTAAATTACCTTTACTCCCTTCTTAAGGTTTCCCTTTTTGCACATGCATTCCCATTTAATAATTAAATATTATTTATTAAATGTCATTTACCTCGTAGGGTTTCCCTTTTAGGTTTTATGATCTCCTTTTATAAGGATTGATCAATTGCAAATTTAATTCATTTCTTCAATCTGATAATATATTATTTCATATTTTCAGAGCCAAACCCTTGCCTTCTCTTTGTCTTTTCTTCTCTGTGACGAGTTATTGCATGCAGGTGTTCTTCAGGTTTTGTGGATTTGTATTTCTCAAATCTTTCGTGGTATCAGAGCCGAATTCGCTTTAGCTTGTTTAATTTTTTAAGAAAGTGGGAACGAGGGTTTGTTGGATCAAATATGACAATTTTTTGTTTTTTTGGGAAAATAGGGAGGTCTCTAAATTTTGGAGCACTTTGAGGCCAAACAGACCTCACGGTTGGATTCAGAGGACGTCAAAACCCTTATTTTCATTTTAAATTTATCAAATTTGGACAACATTAATTGGGGAGGCAAAAAAAATTTGCCTACTAGGGTTGTACTACACTTTACACACATACTGATGCAATTTTTTATTTGAAAATAAATAAAAATTCACGTTTTAGAAAAATGCGACACATTTTTAAAAATGTATTGCTAGGCGGCCGCTCCCATGCCACCTCTGTGCTGCTTGCGGCCAGCACGCCACCTCGAGCACCACTTGTGACTCATCGTCACTCGAGTGTTGCCAACCCTCCTCCATTGCCGACAAACACCACCACCTCATTGTTGCCGCACCACCTCTGGGCTGCTATCCCTTTTCGCGTCCGCCTATCGTCCTATGTGCGTCTAGAGGGCTATTTTTTTGGGTTGAAGGGGTTATTCATATTTTTTATTTTGCCTTCTTGAGTACCTAGCAGTTTTTTGGCTCTAACTTGAGCATACAATATCATTTTTTGGAAAACAAAATATCATTCAAAAGACGATTTTGAGATGGACATGATGGTGAAGGTATTTTTTAGATATTTTCCATTTTGGTACCTATTTTTCACTCAAAGTCAGATGATGCTTTCTACCTTCTAGGGGCATAACTTGCTCGTTTTAGCTCCATTTTTTTATCTGAAAGAAGTGTCAAAAAGATCTTCTTGAGCACTATCTAGATTATCTATTATTTTAATTATTTATTTCCAAAGGTATGTGTGATTATCAAACTGAAGTCTTTTTTCTCTTTTCTTGTATACACATTCCTTCTAGTAGTTAGGGTTCACTTTTTTTTGTATTGTGGGGGGTATTTTTTTAATTATTTTTTGTTATAATATCAGTATATTAGAAAAATTAAAACACTTTCTTAAAAGAATGGCTGAGATCTCTTCTTGTCTAGAACTTCTGACCCCTCATAACTACCACACATGGAAGTCCTTGATGACATAACTTCTCTGATCAAAAAGGTTGTGGTCTTGTTTAGACACAATGCAACCAGTTTTACAGAGGCCTTTTGGGGTCATGCAACACAAGAATAGTATGGATGAGGCAATGGAGTTGATTTATTTATAGGTATCCGACAGTCTATAGTTTCATCTTGATGGGTGCAATACCCGTCTAGCTATGTGGACCAAGCTTGACGGCTTGTTTAGTTCAGTGAATGAATTCAGGGCACTTCAGATTGAGGTAGAGCTTACCTCTCTTGTACCAAATTCTTTTCCCTCCATTGAGGACCTTTTGATGAAGTTCAACAACAAAGATATTTATTGCAAGGTTTTGGAAAAACCAAGACTGACACTGAGTGCATCTACCTAATTTTTTCTAAGCTTCATAAAAACTTTCAGATTTTTGCTTCTACCTTCCATTCCACCATGGATGCTTTGGGTACTAGATTTACCATGCTATCCTTTAAGGTTTTTTGTGATCATTTGACTCGAGAGAAAGCTAAGGTCTCTTAGTTGGATTCTCTCACAAGCTCACAAACTTATGCACTGGTAGCTCATACATCTTCTAGAAAGAAAGAGAAGAAACATAAGTCACATCCTACAGAGTCTCAGATTGACCGTAGCCCTCACATCTCATCAGGCCCACCTCCTCCTAAGGGGGATAAATTTCAAAGTCAAATAGACTAAAGTATGCTTGTTGTAATAAGCCCAATCATGATGAGTCACATTTCTATGAGAAGAAGTTAGAAGAAGTTAGATGGCTATGTCATATAGATTTTAGATTTGATAGCTCTCCTTCATAAGAGCGACATTGATATTCCTTCTACTTCTCATAGATCTTCATCATCATCATCATTTTAGTCAGATGATAAAGACATAGGAAAGGTTCATGCACTATGTGCAACTACTACTTCACATCCTTATAGATGCTTATTGGATTCAGGTGCTTCACACCATACAACATCTTCTTAGGATTTATTCTCTTCTTTTGAGGCTTCTCCTACTCCACACATTTTGATGGGGAACAAAATTGTTATGACTGTATGTGGGAAAGGTTATATTGACATTGATGATAGTAAATTGTATGATGTACTATGTGTTCCATCTTTGTCCTCTAACTTTCTCTCTATTTATAATATTATACACTGTGGGACAGGGAAGGCATTTGAGTTTGCACAAGATTTAGTGCACATCAGAGATAGTGAGAGAATAAATATTGTTGCTACATGGACTTTTGACCATTATTCTCGCCTATACTCTTTCTCTAATTTTGGTCCACCATCTCCATTATCGAAGACTCACTCTCCTTCTTCATGAGAGACTACCGAGGTGAAGTCAAGTCACTTGAACTTATGCATTGTTCCTAAGACCAGTGTTGTGACTTCTACACCTCCACCTCCTATTCAGATTCCATCTATTACACAAGTTTACTCTTCAATATTGCCTAACATTACAACTCCATTCATCAAGCCACCTAGTGCATTTGTTGAGGATATATCAGAGGACACACATCTCCTCTCATATGATAGCTTTAACACACATATTATCCCACTTGACCTTGCTTGGAGTCTGTGAGTTAGAAATTGTCCTTGTTGAGAAGATAAACTTTTGGATTCTTTGATAACACACTTTTAGAGTCTTAGTAATCTCTTGTCCATTCACATCCATTCAAATTCAATCTCAATTTATTATAATTTTGGTAAATTAACCTCATTATCCATATGTGCTAGGGTATTCACCCAAAGTAGGGGGCACCTCTATGGCAATATTAGTTTATGCCTATTACCTAAATTATATCTTATCATCTCTCTTTTGGACAAGTGAGTGCTTTTACTATCCTAGTTTAGTACTAACATTTCTTAGGGTTGTCCTCTCTCCTAATACATTTTCTTTCATGTCGGTTACAACAACATATCAAGTAGATCAAGGAAAGTGACATCAAGTAGTCTTTAACTAATTACACTTAGTTCAAACTTGCCAAATATATAAGGGAAAAGAACCCAGATTTGATCAATCACCACTCAAGACACTTTCAAGATACATGAGTGAAAGATGTAAGAGAATCAAATGCAAAAAGAAAGCCTTACTAGATGAACAAGCTACAGAGGAAGAGATATTTAGACTCATGGATTTGGAGAGACAAGCCTTGTTGGAGATAGAAGAGACAAATGATCCTACTTACCTTTATCTCACTAAGTGCAAAATGGGAATGCAATATGAGTTTGAAAAATTATTAGAGGAGAAGATTATATCATTACAATAATCATCTTCTTTAAGTTCTACATCTTCTACTCCAAGACATCAATTGTATTCATCTTCTACATCCAAAGACCTCTTGAGAGAGAAAGTGAGTAGTAACTCCTTTGAGAATATGTCAATATTTCATTATGGACCTATTTTTGACCAAGATGAGAATGACAAAAATGGTCCTAGACCATATTTTTGAGAGAACTTTTACTCCTTTGGGATTTTCATATGACATGGTGCTTGAGACCTTAGTTGCAAACAAGATAATTACTTTACCATAAAAATCTAGACCTTATGAAGCTCAGGTAAAACCTCCATGGTGGAGAGATGATCACTATTGTGGTCACCATAGAAATAAAGGTCATAAAACTGAAGATTATATTACATTGAACATAAAATTCAAGATCTTATTGGTGATGGAATCATTGATGTTGAAGTTCCTAAAGATTTATATGATGAGGATACTTCTCATGAGAAAGATCATGTTGATGAACCTATGTCAAGTGATGGTTTCCTTGTTACCTCCACTTCTTCTAACACTCATGAACTCCCTAAAACTTCAAAGCTACCCAACATACCTCCATCAAACAAAGAGCCTAATGCTTTCCACACTAATTATGTATATCCTCAAGGGCTACCTGTAAAAGAAACTCAAGCTTATCTACACTTGGTTGCAAACCTTTTTCATGCTACTCAGACTAAAGATGCTCAACCTTCATATGATGTTATTCCTACTATGCTCACTTCAACTAGTCATTTACTATCTCCTCAAGATACTATCATGCAAACCACATATTATCTCTTGTCCTTAGAAGTGGCTCCATGTTAAGAGGACTCTCAAAAGGCTAAAGATAAAAATGTCAAGAAAGATAAAGATCAAGAACCCTCCATGTTATCCAATACTTTTCGTGATGTCTCTTATATGTTTCATGGTTCTTTTGATCCTGTGTGCCCTTTCTCATTCATTCCACCATGTCTTAAGACTTCTCCTAAGAAAGATCAAGCTACTACTTACACTGTTGAGCTTATTGATAATCAAAATAACCTTACTACACTTGTGCTTTCTAAATATGATCCTTCCATTAAGGTTAATAAAAATGGTGTTGTTACTTTCAATGTTGAGCCTATTGAAAATCAAGAGAAAAATTCTATGCTTATGCTATCCAAAGACCCTTGTCAAGATCAAAGTATTTCATCTTCTTGTGTTACCACTCCATGTTTGCTTCCACTTTCTACTCTTCCTAAGTCTTTTCGAGCTCCAAACAATCCTATCAAAGAAGTTGATCCTATTCAAGATGATCATGATCCTATTGAAAATCCTAATGCTCACTCTAAAGATGTTGATGTCCTTAGTTGTAAAGCTTTTTACAATATTTATTTATAATTTACTTAATTTTAAATGGAATGAGATGGGTATATGGAAAAAAAACTTCATGTTTAGACACATTAAATAAGTGAATAAATAACTAAATTGTTTGTGTCGAGTTAATTAATTGAATTTTATCTAATAAGTAGTAAGATGTACCAAAACAACACTTTTAAGTTCATATATTTCTATTGTATTAAAGTATTTTAGATGCATATTGATCAGTAATATAGCTTGCAATACTCAAGAATATTGAAGACATCATTTTGTTATTATATTTTAGGTCTCAAAGACAAAAAAAAAACCAACAAATGTATTGTACATGACCAAGTACATATCATATCAATGATTAACGCATCTTCTAAAATTATAGTTAACTATCCTCTTACATAAGATTACAATCATTCAAAATTTTATTCTTTTCCTTTACTTGAGTAGTAAACTTCTAAATAAAAGCTATCTAAATTATTGTACCATCTAGATGTCTACAATGCTGACATGCATATATATTTATGTGCATACATATGGATATACACATATACACATTTAACAAAAAAAAAATTATCATTTATTTATATATAAATAAATACACAATGTATTTATATAAATTTAAAATCAAAATTTTACTATACATAAATTAGGAATTAAATTTATCTAATATATTTTATTTATAATAATTACATTTAAATTGGCTCACACTTTTTTAATTTCTAAACATCCATTTCAACAGATCTATGATTTATATTCATATTTAAGAGAACTTATTTTTATTATTAATTTTGTAATAATAAGATATAATTATAAATAACATAATGAATTTACCTATATTGGTCATAAAATATATGAACTTATTAGTAATTATTCATTCATTCTTTTATCATTATTACTAATCTACTTTAATTTTTAAGTAACCTTCATTTGTTAGAAATTGTTCTCCCAAAATTCTTCTACATGAAGAAATTGTATGTTTTTTGTTGGAAAAGTGTATCAATATGATTAGATTAGGATTTAGTACTAATACCACTAGGAGCATAGGGTAAAATAACTAGGCTATGATGAAAATGCTATAAACTATTTAATGGTCCAAATTTGTTCAATTGTCTTACATGATACAAATGTATGAACAATCATGTACATGTTCAGATAGGGTGATCATTTCAAATAAAATGCCTAGCATAGCTAAAAACTAGACAATATAGTTGGATTATTTTGATTGAATTTGATTTTACGTAAGGGTGGGGATTAAACCTATTACATATTCATTTGGCAAGTCTCTACTATCTATTTAGTCTTAATCATGACTAGTAAATCTTGGATCAATTTCATGCGAATTTTTTTTTTTTTTTTAATCACATTAGTATTCTTCAATATGAATTTTTTTCTATGCACATGAGGCATTTCGTGTGGCCCTAGGAAGAGGATAGAAACATAAAGGACATGTTTAGTCATGGTTAATAAGTTTTCATATCCATTTCGAGTTCCTTGCATGCCATAGGGGAAGGAGTGCTAAATGGGGTAGCTAGCACCAATTCAATTAAAGACAAATTTGGTTTCTCCTTAAGTCTTAACAAAACCCTAATCATTTGGTGACATCTTCATGTGCAACTCACTATATACCTATCAATGAAAAGAACCACTGAGAAGCAAAAATATTTAGAGATAAATCCTAATAGGGTCATATGCCTTCTCTTTATCAAATGCAAATGAGTCTAGCGTAGAATAAGTGGAGGTTGTGTAGAAGAGAACAACATTAGAAAATGGAGTGATTGTTGTCAGCGAGATCTTGACGGTGTTGGCAATTTCTCAAGAATACGTATATGCAAAATAAAGAAGCATAATAAGGTACATGAGCTATTGGATAGAATGCCATCAAAGTGATGTCATCTCATGGAGTATGATGATTATAGAGTATCTATGGGTTTTTATTGAATCTTTCTACCCATTCTTGTCTTTGGAGTTCTATTCTTGAACTATAGGTGATAGTTGTACACTTTCTTTAAATGAGATTATTTGTTGACATCGAGAAGCTTGATTTGGGTTATGTTTTCATTGTAGGTTTTAGAAGATTGGATTGAGTGCAAAAATAGGGTTTATGCTCATTTTAGATCAATTTCATGAATGTAAAACTCATGTAGTTTGCTAGCAATTTTCAACAATTCTAACATCCCAATGTCTTTGTGTAGCTTGTGGCTCAGCGAGTTCACACTCAAATTGCAAATCCTTGGTTATTCTTTATCGCAACAAAAAACTTCTTATAGAGGTCATATCTTCATCTAATGAGCTGTAAGTTTGTCATTTGTTAGGGTTTGGTTGTTAATTTATATGGGAAAGTGTGCCCTAGGTTCAAAATTTGGCTACAGCAATACCAAAAATTGATTATGCTAATCTAACAAATTATGGCTCGTGAAAATGACATAGTAGTCATGACCATCATTTTCATACAAATTGTTAATGAGCTCCACACTCTTAAAGAAATACTTGGTATTATTTAATAATTATTTCTTGTAAGGGACTAATGGTTTACACATCTTCTAAGATTTAAGTTAATTGTCCTCTTATATTGGATTGAAATTCTTCTTCTTCTTTTTTTCTCTCTACTCTTCATTATATTACTTGGATGTATCCTCCTATTAGCTTAACCATTGCACCTTGTTGAGGTGTAATTGCTAGTTATAATAAAATGATTGATTGAGTGAGAATGCCTAAAACAAATTTTGTGTTCTGGTCAAATAAAAAAGCTCTTTTTTCCCCTTCACTATTAGAATGACATTCTATAAAAAAAATAATGACAGTAAGGACATCGTAGTTGAATAGAAAATCTAAATAATCAAACGTTAAATAATTCAATAATAATTTAGATTTTTAAGCTTAGGTAAAGTTAGAATTAAAGGTTAAATATAAACATAGAAGGAAAATATATACACTAAAATATTTTATACAAATATTAAATTATAAAATTATGTTGGAAATTAGTCTAAAATTTATTTAAAGTATTAAATTTTTATGACAATCATTGTGAGGATTCAACTATATAGTTTTTGAGTCAAACTCATTAATCCATAATTCATTAGT
Source organism: Cupressus sempervirens (assembly GCA_028749045.1). Lineage (NCBI taxonomy): Eukaryota > Viridiplantae > Streptophyta > Pinopsida > Cupressales > Cupressaceae > Cupressus > Cupressus sempervirens. Next base: position 835,930,345 of record CM053793.1, read on the forward strand.
AGTGACTTCACAAGAATAAATGAAACACTTAAAATTCATAAAATTGATGAAAATTAAAAAAAATTATAATAAAGAACAATACATTTTATCAACATTTGTTGCCCTTTATACCCTTCATATCTGAAAAGAAATATATAAGAGTCGTCATGACCATAGTGACTTGTGGATCATCTAAAAGAGTGGTAAGAATACTGATTATATAGTGCCTAGAGGGGAGGCGTAAAAACATAACTTGGACTTCCTCTATATGCATATGGTTGCCGTGGCAGTTTCATGATATATCTCGTTTCTAATTTTAAACTTATGAAAACAACTTTCATAACAAGAGCTTTGTGCAAGCAGCAGTCCCTACCTTTTGGGGCTCATATGTTTGATGTGTGGTGGGGTATGTATTCAATAGGGCAATCATTTTTTATTCAAATGCATTATTTGCTATGTGTCATAGGGTATAAGATGAAATAAAATTAGACATGGATAATGATCTATACTGATTTCAATTTGCACAATGGTAAATTTGAAGTAATTCTTTGGTGGTCGAACACATAATGCCAAACCTAATCCTAGAAGTGATCCAAAAATTGTGCCACACATAATATTCATAGGAATGAAGCACCTGAATGCCAAAAGGAGTAGTTAGAATGTCACCAAAATTAAGAATCTAGATACGAACCACATATAACAAACATTAATTGATTAATCATGTTGTATAAGGCCCTTCAAAAAAGTTCTACCAAACAGCTTATGGTGTTACATCATATCATAAATATGAGATGAAAATTAATAGAAAATGGTGCAAATCCTAAATTAAGACATCTGAGAGCTGAAAGAGCATTACCAGTCATTAATATTTTATATTGTTGTATTGCTCCATTTTTTGTGAATATTCAGTATTCCTTGAGGATTAACATCAGGATTGCTAAATTGGCTCATTTAAAGTTTTAAGAGAACTTCTTTGGTACCTTAAAAGAAGTTTCAAATTTCACCTATTTCTATTTCAGATTTTATTAATATTTATCACCTACAAGTATACAAAAAAATTAGTTCCTTCAAACATTTGTTCATTAAGGAAATACGACAATCCTCATGAAAAGGATATTAAAGGCTCTAAAGCCAACATGACCCAAGGTCAAAGTCAAAAAATCAGGCCCAGATTTAGACATTAGCACTTTTTAAACTGTAAATTGAAATAGAGGCATATGATAACAACAAACAAATGGAGTTGAAAATAATGAAGTAACATTAACAACAAACAAATGAAGTTGAAAATAATGAAGTGAATAGAGAGAACAAAATATGACAAAACTATAGTGTGTTGGCTGTAAAAATAGTTTAAATATCTGTATTTTCAATGCTTACAAACTGTACAGTCTTTAATACAGTGGCTACTAAACAACACCAAATATATCACAAGCATTTACATGGAGCATGTACCTTGATATTATATATTTTGTTGTATAGACATGTAGGAAAAAAAATTTATTCTATATTATGTCTTTTTTTTACATGTTTCCATATATTCGATGAGATGGAGACAACAACACATTCTAATAACAAACTTGGAAAATCTGTATGAGCTCTGTAGTTTTGTCACTTATACATATTGTTATGCTTTGTTAACATGTACAAACTATATACATAAGGTGGTGAATTGCCAAAATTGATGTTGAGAGATTTTGCTTTGATTTGCTTCTGATATAGATAATGTGCCTGCACAAAAAGAATGTGGTAGTTAGAGCTACACAGTAGTTTCATGCGAATTTTGTGATGAAATACACTAAACATTTGAAAAGAATGAATTATTTCAACTGCGTGACTGTTTTTATGGTGTTGTTCATTTTACCTTGTTGCGTGGTGTTGTAGTTTTCCAAAATTATTCGAATGATCATTTGTTGCCTATGTACCCTGCAATTTGCAAATAAATATAAGTTAGTAGTTTTGTTTGTATTTCTTTGAAATAAATTTGATTGTGCATAACTGTAGTACTAGAAAATTGTATATAAATGCTTACAGTTGAAGTCTCTCTTGTGATTGTTGTGATTGTGTGGTCCATAGCGAGTGTAATAGTGCCTTGAATCTCAACGTTCCGCATCATGTATACTGCTGCAGACATAGTCTTTGTGTACTTGTCAAATTCAATTTTTGTTAGTTTTGGGAAATAGTCTTGCAAGAGCTTGCCGTGTAGACTACATTCAAAGATGTTGTCTTCTATTTCGATGGTACATTAGAGATAGGGCTGGAATTGAAATGTTGTATCTTTTCCACATTTAGTGTAGTGAATGCCAGTTAGATCACCTGTTGTTGATACAAACACTACTTGTTGGCAAATTTTGCATAGTGGCTAATAGAGTGAGCTATGGACATTTTTTGCTCGCAATGTTCCTGTTACCTGGAATTACAAAGAGTGAGGTCAATTGTAACTAATTGCAATGATATTTTTGTTCTCATTGAATACTGAATTTTAGCGAATTGTTATTTTTTTAATTACCTGCAAATTGGTGGCTGCATAGTGCATTTGTCATTGAGGTTGTCTATGTAGGTGGCTAGGCCTAATCTAATAACTGTTGAACCTCGTGGGCTGGTGCATGTGACATTTTTTAGTAGCAGCAAAAGTGTTGTGGGCAATGTTGTTGATCTGCAAATATTTTCTAGGCTTTTGTAGCTATAGTTGTGCATTTTTGGTACTATGAACTAGCAAGAGAAAAGTAGATATTACATTTTTTAGTAGCAGCAATAGTGTTGTTGGCAATGTTGTTGATCTGCAAATATTTTCTAGGCTTTTGTAGCTATAGTTGTGCATTTTTGGTACTATGAACTAGCAAGAGAAAAGTAGATATTAAGAATTTAAGTACTGAAGTTAGATAAAAGCATTATGGTAAAAGTTATTGTGTTATTTGTTACTCACAGTCGCTGTGTCAAATGGATATTGTCCATCTCTGCTCTGGAGTTGGAATTATGTGGGCTTTTGCACATATGAAGTTACAAAGATGCCAAGACTGCCAGTTGGATAGCTATTGTGTGACTGAATCAGCTGCGATATTTTGGTATTAGGTGACAGTTTCTAGTGTTTGCAAACAGTAGGTATTTTTTCCACTTTAGTTTCTGACCAAAACTGTATGCAGTAGTCAACATTTCCTCTTCATATTGTGAATTTTTTTCCTTGATTCCAAATTTCTGAATGCGAATGCTTGTTCCAGGAGTCAGCCAGTGCAAATATATATCAATCAAGGTGTTGGTAATGTTTGTTGTTATAGTGAGGAGATCAGCTTTGTCTATCAAATCTATATGTGAAATTCATGATCTTTGTTCATTTTGTGCAGAGTTCTTGCAAGCTGGTCCATATGTAGCTAGGATGTCACCCTCAAAGACTATTGTTGATGGTGTGTTACAGATGTCAAATATGGAAGTTGGGGAAGTTGCAATGAGCTTCTATCTTCAATGAAAGTGGATAGATTATCTTCAAATACACAGACTATAATAAACATGTATATTGAGCCATTATAGAGGAGTATGAAAGCAGTAAGACTACTTGCCTTTTTTTCTTGTTATTATGGACAATAGTTGGAGAGCCTTTGTTCTGATCTATTTCCATGGTTTGCTGAAATGGACCTGTAGTCAAAACGGACTTACAGTCAAGATGCAGCCAATATTGGTGGTTAATTGTAGGCTATTATATTTATTTTTGTGTTTGATGTGGGGAGTAGATTATGGTGTCATTTGCTACAGTTACAATTGGATTGTAGCTATAAAGTTGTCAGTCCAGTATGTGTTTAGAATAGTAACTTTTGTGATCTCGGTATCTGTGTTATGTATCCAAATATGGTCAAGGTTGCTTTCTTGTCTGTGTTGTTGTGTTATCTATTGCAAGTTTTAAATTGTGTTGTTGCATAATGTTGAAAAGGTGTGATTTTTTTGTTGATGTCTTTACGATGTTGATGTTGAAGTCTCTTGCAATTAGTAGTTTTGAATGTTTCAATAGAGTGGTGGTGATGTTTTGCATGAAAGCGAGAAAATTGTTTGTTGGTGCAGTTGGTGTCATATATATGTTTGCAATGTGCAAGCATTTTTGCATATAAGAAATACCAATTATGATTGATTCGAGGTGTCTTGTTGCGTATGTTTTTATGTTTTGCATTGTGTTAGTTTTGCTACAACATGTGAGTAATCCATGAATGGCGTACGATGGGTAGAAGTGAAATCTTTCATTTAGTAGTGGCAGTTGGTCAATGTGTTTGGCTTTTGTCTCTTGTAGACAAAGTAAAGTTGCACTATGCAAGTCATGATCGGGGTCTATTTCTTTTGCATGCAGTTGCAAGCGTCAGGTGTTTAAAGTACATATTGTAATGGTTGTTAGTGATGTAGGAAAAAGAGTGTAATGTAGAGGCCATTGTGATAATGTTTCTAGTCATTACACTTCTACTTTGACTTTCTGGGATAGCCTAAAATTATTGTGATGTAGTTTGTTCATCAAGTACAATTTTTCTATGTCTCTTATGTGAGATAGAGCAGTGTACGAAAGGTCGTGTTGATAGACCTTTGTGGGGTCAAAAGCAACAGTGTCCATTGTCAAACCCTGTGCTCTGTGAATAGTTCTTGCAGATGCAAGTTGTATAGGAAATTGTGATCGTATGATTATGTTTGTTAATGTTCGCATTCTTCTTGTGATTCGTGTGAGTAGTGTCCATGTAGCTGGTGTTCTATCTGTGTACATATGTTGCAGTTGTTGTCTTCGTAGTTTTCTGATATCAAAATCATTGAACTTGATCCAGAGGACGTCTTCATTGTTGTTTGTGTGTAGCTGGAATGTGCCATTAGCGCCATTGACCAAACCATCTCGTGTGTCACGATTGTCTGCTATAAGCTCAACTAGGATTCTTGGTTTCACGAATATAGTTGAGGGTAAGCTTGTCCTCTCTACTTGATTAGGGTTCTTCTCTAATGTTTTATCTTTTTTATCAATTGCTTCGAGTTTATAGAGTGTTGTTGGTAGGAGGTCCAACATTTTTCTATTGTGGTCGTCAACAATAGAGTTGCATTGGAACAAATGTGGTAGTTTTCGATCATTAGGTATAGACTTCTAACATGCTTTATTTATGTACCAAATGTCTTCATCTGTTTGTTCACAGATTCTTATATGGTTTAGAACGAAGACAAAGTGTTTACTTCTTTGTCTAACAAGACTTTTCAAGTTGTAGTATTTGACATTGTCAGTCCAAAATGTGTATGGAATTTTCTCACCATTAATTCTTGGTTCTTCGAAAATCCATCCGTCACATACTGGTTGTGCTTGGTATAAGTCACCAAAAAATATGATGTCTTACCAAATGCTTGAGTCGGTGTATGCTTTATTTGGTGTAGTCTTTTGTCTATGTTGTATATGGTTGTTGATCCTATTAGCGATGTCTCATTGATTAAAAAAATTGAAGTTGATCTAGTCTCTTGCTTAAGGTATCCAAGGTGTCCGAGTCTAATGGTGTAATGTTCGATGAGTTACATGGGAGATGAAATATGGAATGAGCAATTAGGCCCCCTATGTTGTATGCAGCCTTTCTTGTCGGTGCGACAACAATGCCTTTTGGTTTCAGTGGATCGCTTTGTAGTTGTTTGTCATATAGGTGGATCAAAGCCTCATAGAGCAATTTTGCTGTGAAGATTTTGCAAGTTCCTGCTCCTCCCATTAGGGATAAGTATAGTGGTTTATGTGGAGAAAGTCTTTTTGTCATAATGACATCCTTTAATATTGTTTGTTGCTCTTTGTTTAATTGTCTTCGCATTCTGAAGTATTCTTGTGTGCTTTACAAGAATGGGTGTGCAATTTCTGAAAATAATTCATTGTGTACAGTTTGAACATTTTGCTTTGGTTTGGGTTTTCTATTGTGCATTAGGTCATTAGCTAAATCGTATTGTTCTTGCGTTGTTGATTCATTGTCAGATTGTATGTGCCAATCGAATATCATTGTTGCATTTTCACTGTTCTCTAGTTCGTTTTGTACATTGTCTATGTTAGCCCATACATAATCAATTTGAGCATTGAACATTTTTTCAATTTTTGCTATTTGTGTTTTTTTAGCATTGAATGCATCAACCCATGTGTTGTGTTCTAATAGCAACGTTTCCTCATTTACTTGGAAAGGCATGTATAGCATGAGTTTTTCTCTACAGTAATTGTCATAGTCAATGTGTGGATTGTATTTGACAAAGCGTATAATTTGTGCTTTTCATCTTTTTCAAAAATCAATTGATTTATTATAGTAGAGTGTAGTGTACTCAGCAAGTGATAAATTCTCCAGTGTAGCTGGCCTTGATATGTATTTTTCTATTGTAGACGTATACATGATGTTTTCAGAGTTGTCATGTTCTTTAGCCAATAGTTTTGGGCTTTTTAGCATAAGTACTCTGCTCTTAGATTGTGCAGTGTTAATAAACACAGTTTTTCTTGATGATCTGTGTAATGCCAATGACAGTGCAATATGGATAGCCTAACAACTAGACATTTGTTGGTAGTTTAGTAACGCATTTCCAAGTTTGCATATAAATTCTATTTTGTTCTCATAGGTTGTTGTTGTTTGCTTGCGCAATTGTTGAAAGGCTAATGTTGTTGTTGTATCTTGCTTTGTCATATAGGAGCAACAGTAGGATGCAACAACATAGGCATCTAGTATGAATTGTGTATTAGTATTCGTATACCACAGAGATGGCACTTGCCTTGCAAATGCATTTGTTTAGATGTCACTTGGTTCTCTTTTTAGTAATAGTACTCTTCTTCTTAATGTCACTTGAAGCATTAAGATGTAATCGACTTCAATAATTTGTAACTCATTGAGAAATTGGTCAAATGTAACATCGCTTGAATATTGTTTTTGCTCAAGTTGTTTGAAGAGTTCTATTGCTTTGTCTTTCACTCTTGTATCTGTTGTTGGTAAAGGCTCTAGAATAGTTGTTTTTCTCATTGGAGGCATCAGAAAGTTGAACCGACAAGTTGATGTCCTATACCTCTTGCAACTTTTTGTGTGATGGTGTGTTTGAATTTTTGCAAGGTTTGCATCTAGAAGCGTAGAATTAGAAGAGACGTATTTGTCAACGAAGTTCACGATTTCTTGATTTGTGCATTTTCCATATATGGGTGCATTTTCAGTCTAGACCATAAAATCTGCATGTTCATTACCTCTATTTTGAAATTCAGTGACAAAGAAGTAGTCTAACACTTTGCCAAATAGATCTATATTTTTTAACATCATTCTATGAAATGCATTAAGTCGATGATTGAAATACCAAGTGCATAGAACTAGATTTTGTCTTATTTGAAAATCTAAATTTCTATCCTCTATAGTCTCAGTGTCTTTATAGTTATTGTCAGCATAGATATCATCCAAAGCTTGTACTAGTGGTGGCCATAAGTGCTCAGCACTTGTTAGTGTAGCAAAGAATGTTGGGGATCCTAGTTGTCTTATCATTGCAAATATGTTTTTCCTTGTATTGTCCAAGTAATCAGGTGATGTATGAATACTTTTCAATGATCTAAATCCAATTGGTGATCTTAGTATTCGTTCAATGTTTGCTGGGGTGCAGACATCTTTTGCCAAAAACATTTTACCTTTGAGCTCAACTTTTCTTATGCAAACCCATGCAACTGAAGAGATTTGTTGAATGATAAGTTTTATTGCTTTAAAGAAAATGTTTGTAATATGCATGGCAAAGTCATTCTCTACGTGCATGAGCTCCCATTTCACTATTTTTTGGAACGAGAAATTTGAGACAATATGTTGTGGTCTTGGATAACCATAGAAGAGAGTGGGAAAGTTCATTTCCTCAGAGTTTTGATCTTGAAATATTCCAAGAGGTCTTATTCCTTTAGAAGGTGCAATCTTGATTATCGTTATATCAAGATCTTTGATTGAACGAGTGTTATTGAACCAATGGATAAGTGATTCTGAGACTGGTTCATTATTCAATTCATGATTGTCATTAGAGCCTTGCATTCTTGTATTGCTAACAGATGCTATCTCCTTTTTCCCCTTAGAGTGGCTTCCCAATGCTCATCTATGACAACATTCTCTCTAATATACAAGGGCGTTGTTGCTAGAGTTGATAATGCATTCATCACACGTAAGGGTCTTATATTGCCTTAGGCATATGCATTTTCTTACTCTAGTTTTCATTTCAATCTTATTGCAATTGTTCTGTTGTCATCTAATTGTCAAAGCAATACTCATTGTACTTTATCAATATCTACAGGCACATTGATGATTGTTCCATTTAGGCCATACTGTGACGTTTTGTAACCTAGCTCTCTTATTTGTGCAAAAGCGATGCACAAGGAGAAGTCTTTCTTCTAGTGACGTTAGTGTATGTACTACATCGATATGTTTGTTTCTTTCTATCCTCCGAGGTGCAGCAAAAGGAGGAACGTTGCCAAATATCACTGCTTTGAAACATTGGGTACATACAGATTTGTTAATTTCAATTTACTTCTCTTCATGTGTTATTGGAAGAGAGTTGAAAGCATCGAGAAATGTTTGGTTAATGATTTGAGTGTTTTTTTTAAAATGTAACATTTCATAATAGTTGCATGGGTTTATGGGTGTGTCTTTGATAACACGTCGATATATGCTTTGGTTGATTTTGAGATTTGTTTGCGTGGTGAAAGTTGTTTAGACTTGAGTCTTTGAATTTGATACAAATGCAAGTGGAGGTTGTTTTGTGTTCGGCCATTGTCAACTTTTCCTTGCTTCCTATTTCGTTGAACAAAGCTTGTGCTTTTGTTGTTGCGTATTATATTTTTGAGGGAATGCAATGAATCCCTACTTTTGACATGACCTTGTTGTGTCGTTCTTGAGCATATTCTTGATAGATTGACAGGTGTTGTAGATTGTGCTTCAGGTGGTTGACTTTCTACCATGGAGGATGATGTTTGTTGCCTTTTGTTTTCGTTACTTTTTTGTTTGTTTGTCTGCTAACGTATTATTCCTTTTAAGGATCGTAGCGAGTTTCAAATGCTTGCATTCGTTGATGTTGTTCTTAGGTCTGTATCCTATGAGATGTTAAATGATGTTGCAGGTAGTGGTGTGGGTCGTGCAGTTTGTGGCTCGTGAGACTGTGAGGAGCCAAATTTATTGCAAGTACTATAGAGATCCATTCCCTAATAACCTTTTGTGCAAAAGTGAAATGAGTGTTGTGACAATGATGGTATATTCAATTAACTGAGAAGGGCAAGATAAAAGCAATGAAAGAAAATAACTACACCCTATGCATTAAAGTGGACGAATTCGCTGAAAGAAAGCTAGTTGTAAAAAGTAAATGAAAGTGATTTTCGAAGGTACTATATACATTTAAATTTGATTCAGATATTTGTAACTAGAAGCACAAGTAGAGCACTAGTACAATTTCATTAGACAAAAGTTTATGGTAGTTTCAAATTATTATTCATGGTATTTCAATTTTTGCTACAACAAGTGCAATGATTGATACAAAATTCAATTTATTAATAGGAAAAAGAGGACAATCTTCTAAGCAAGATTATATTATGATTATTATTAAAAATCTTAAAGGGCTTTCTAAAATCCCCACTTGATTGCTGAGTATAAAGGTCGTACCTACCACAAGTTTCGCTTGTCTATTTGCTAGCCGCTAGAATTCCTATGTCAATCAACTTTGCACTTGTTGCTTGTGTGGATGAAATCATTTAGGTCAAGTGTTCTATGAATAGATTACATAGATAAGGAATTGAAGAACAAGGAACCGTAACAAACATGTAGTTGGATTAATATTTATAATTTACAAAAAAGAGAAGAGAAGGAGAGGTCACATTGTTTCAAATCATTTAGGTCAAGTGTTTTATGAATAGCTTGCATAGATAAGGAATTGAAGAACAAGGAACCATAACAGACATATGTAATTGGATTGATATTTATAATTTATTAAAAAAAAAAAGAGAAGGAGAGATCACATTGTTTTTTTTATTTTAATAAGATGTATTATATTAGTTTTGTATCTTTTTTAGTTTTTGTAGTTATAATATATCTTAAGTTAGTATATGCATTTGAGGTGAAAAGATATATGTTTGTTTACTATTTTTTAACAAAAAAAAATTATATTATAGTACTATAATTTATATTGGGCATTCTATAATTATTGTGACTAGCTAAGCTTTCAATATATTGATTTATATAATCAACTAGAAAATCATTTATCAAATAACTTTTTTTCATAAATAATATATTAAAACAATATTAAACAAATTCTTAATTTATAATAAATGGTACACAATTTTAACTATATTTATTTTTATACCTAATTTTATCGTAAATAATAAATGGTATAAAATCTTAATTATTGTTTATGATAAATAATAAATAAATTATAATCTTGATAATTAAAACTGTATGAAAAAAAATTCTTATAAAAGATTTTCATAACTTTTTTTCTTATTATATTGTTCTTGCATTCTTGATGTTTTAAATGTTGTTAATATTTGAAATTTGTAAGATTAATTTGTAGAATAAAGATATAAATGTTGTTAAAACTAGAAATTTGTAAGATTAATTCTTAGAATAAAGATATAAATGATATAAATGTTGTTCAGATATGAAGTTGAACAAGATTTTATGTTAGCTTTAAAAAAACAAAGATTTGTTTCTAAATAAATTCAAAGAGTAAAGAGTTATTTAGGAAATAAAGAAGATGATATAGGATTGAGAAGATATTTATGATTTTCTAAAAAATACAAAGTTGACAAAATGAGTATCTTTAATTTTTTTTAAAAATTTTGGATTTAAGAAGAAAATAACCATGCATTTTTTTCTTTCAAAATTTAACAATTTGAATATATTTTCCATTTTTTGATTTATTGTCACGTTTGAATTTAAGAATTTAGAAATTAGCAATTATAGAATTTTTTGAGTTTTTGTAGATTTTAATTAAATTAAAAATTCAATGGTGAGAAAGGCAAGGTTAATCTGAAATTAAGATGAAAATAATTACAATTAGATGGAATGGAATTATTTGGAAATGAAAGTGAAATTAAAGTAATTTGACAAATTAATTTAATTTAGCAAGAGTAATTAGATAATTAAATGATAATTATTCAAACTACAAAATAATGAAAATTGAATTTAAGAACATTTATTGAGGTTTAGTTATTCAATAGATTTTAATTATAAGAATTTTAGCTACCAATAAATGAGAAAAGAAAAAACTATGCAACCAATTACAATTCAAATAGTAATATGCAAGAAAAAAAGAATAAAAAATTATATAAATTATTAAAAAAGTTTTACATTGAACATATTTTTGCATTAACAAAACTTGATATCATGATGAAATTGCAAAACTTGTTCCTTGATTTATTAAAATTATTTTTACATTTATTTTAAACAACAATCATGAAATTCTATTTTCAAAAAAGACGGCTAAAAAATAAACATACAAAACCACATATTCTTCAGGAAAACTATAAAACTGCTTGCCTTAAATTATTCATTCTCAGCATATTTTAGCGCTTGGCTGTTGTGTACACTGCAGGCTTTATTTCAGAATCAGAGGAAGGTCTCCAGAATTGTACAGTATGGAAATCTTTTGTCCATTTGATCTCTGTCCCAAAATTTGGCGCCCAGAACAATTGTTTTCTCACGCTCCGTGGCGAAGAGTAATTGTTGGAACAGACTTATGGTTTGAAGTGCAGCTGCGCCCAAACCTTAAGGCTTTGTATTTCTCAGTTCAAAGGTTATATGGACTTATCTTGCTAGCCTGGGTTGGTCCTAGTCTGACATGATTCTAAATCATGATTTTTTCCACTATTCATGATCCCAGAATCTAGCGCATTGAACATTTCATTTCTGAAGTTGTACAGTAAAGAATGATGGTTTATTTGCCAAGGATTTTGTGTATTATTATTTACTGCAGTCTGGTATAAATAGAATACTTTGTTGTGATAGCTACCTGCGTTTTCTTCACACATTGTCTTCTTATAAGAGAGACAAATTGCCTAGGCTTTAGCCTTTTGTGGGGTTAAATGCAAAAGAAGAAATGGGGAACTCTGAACCTTTTTATTTTCCTGAGATCCTAAAGTACCTTCTTCGAGCCAAGACAGTATTGTAATTATGGAAGAAAACGATAGTTATCAACTTGATCCTCTGTAGTCGATTTTTAGTGCTTTATTGGAGGTGATGCAGAATTTTAAGACGGTTGGGCTAATCCTAGCCTCCAGAATTGTAGTTTATCGAAATCTTATGGCAATATGATCTCTCTGTCCTAGAATTTGGGACACGGGACAATTGTTTTGTACAGCTCCACTCAAACCTAAATCTCAGTTTGAGTTGCTGATGTTGGAACGAGAGGGCTATTTGCCCCTTTATTTTTGGGTTCGCGTTGGAGAAATTGAAACCAAACCCTTAAAGCGCAACGACTGGATTCAGATTGTGATTTTGCTGTCGGCTTGAAGAATTTTTGGAGTTGAGAAGGGTTCAGTATTTATTTCTCCTGCTCGGCTTCAAAAATCTCCAAGGGTTTCATTAAAGCTTCCCAAACAAAACCCATTTCCCCACTAAATTCTCTGTGAAAATCCAACTGCGATTCTTGCTAAAATCCCAAAAAACGACTCAAAAAAGAAGACCAGAAAATGAATAAAGCAAAAACTACTGAAAATTTTGTAAAAGCAAACTTATAAATCAGTGCACAAAGTTGTCTAAATCATGAATACATACCTTGTCTCCTTCACTTCAACTCTGCAGTAATGTGAACGGTGAACCACAATGCTTCATTTTATTTGCCCACAATGTCGTCTTCCTGCAAATGCATTTACTGCATTTTTTCAGATCAAGCTTTTGCTTCTTTTCTAAAATGAATGATAGGGAACTCGAAATAAAAACAAATTGGTCTCTAGTATATTTTATTTGACTAAGATCCAATAAGCTAGTTATTCAAATATAGATAGTTCTATCAAAGAAACAAAAGACAAACCTTTTTTTCCACGACACGAAGAGACAAACCTATATCTCTCGTAAAGAGAAAAAGAGTCTTTGGTAATGCAAGAAAAGAAAAAGGGAAGGAGAAAAAGAGAAAATGAAATCTTCTTCCTTACAGTATTGTATGGTTCATAAATCACCCTCAAAGAGCAGTGTGATAAAGCATAAGAATTATCCTGATTATTTCTATTCAGTTTATTAAAAAGAGCTTCGGATCAATGGAAACTAAGAAAATTGATTCTTATAATAAATATAAATAAGAACTCCATTGCAGAGGGTATACCTAAGCAGCCATTTAAAAGCTATGGGAACGATGGAACCTGTGACTGCATAAGATCATATAGAAATCTTAATCATTCATTGGATAGGATGGCGAAATAAACCAATAAAGAATCAATTTCATTGGAGTCCAAAAAACCCAAATAATTTAGAGTTAATATTCGCTTGTAAGATACTTATTGGACATATAGAGGCATTTGTATCCTCATATTATATGAATAACTAATATGTGTAATGAGTCAATACTGATTGATTTCTAGGACCTCACTATTTATGATCCCATAGATTCTTCACAAGGAGCCGGATGAGAAGAAACTTTCATATCCGTTTCTGAAATAGAGATGGAATTCAAATAGTATTATATTATACAACCATCGACTAGAACCCAAAAAGAACGAAATTTCGTCACCAACATAGGGGAAGAATCAAGGGAATATCTTCTCGGGGTAATCGCATTTGTTTTGGTAGATTTGCTCTTCAGGCATTGGAACCTGTTTGGATCACATCTGGGCAGATAGAAGCAGGATGACGAGCAATTACTCATTATGCCCGTCGCGGTGTTAAAATATGGATACGTATATTTCTTGACAAACCTATTAGAACGAGACCTGCAAAAATACGTATGGGTTCGGGGAAAGCTAAGGGATCTCCGGAATATTGGGTATCCGTCGTCAAACCAGGTCGAATACTTTATGAAATAAGTGGAGTATCAGAGACTATAGCGAGAGCAGCTTTTCAAATCGTTGCATATAAAATGCCTATACATACTAAATTTATTACTAGTTCGCGTAAATAATGCCGAACCAAAGAGATATTTCTGGCAGAAAAAGATCATTTATTTGATATGATAAGAAATACCTTTTTTTTCTGCCGAGGTAACAATTGGAGGAAAAATGATTCAGTCCCAAACTTACTTGAATGTAGCAGACAACAGTGGAGCCCGAAAATTAATGTGCATTCGAGTGCTAGGAGCAGGTAATCGTAACACCGCTAATATTGGCGATATTATCATCGCTGTAATTAAAGAAGCAGCACCTAATATGCTTCTGCAAGAATCAAAAATAGTTAGAGCCGTAGTTATACGTACGTGTAAAGAACTTAAATGTAGCGATGGAATGATAATACGATCTGATGACAATGCAGCAGTTGTCATTGATCAGAAAGGAAATCCAAGAGGAACTCGAGTTTTTGGTTCAGTTACTGAAGAATTGAGAGAATTGAATTTCACCAAAATAATCTCATTGGCTCCTGAAGTACTATAAATACTGATAAATTATGTAAAAGTAATGTCAGGGATATTCCTAAAAAAAGATAAACATGCCTTTATATTTAGTAAATTATTAAGAATTAGTTCGTCATGGGTAACGACACTATTGCTAATCTAATGACTTGTATTAGAAATGCTGACATGGTAAAAAAAAAAATAGTTCGAGTGGCGGCTACTATTATTACCGAGAACATCACAAGGATTCTTCTACAAGAAGGCTTTATAGAGGATGTTAGGAAACAGAGAGAAGGTCAAAAATATTTTTTTATTTTAACTTCAAAATCTAGGGGAAGGACGCAAAAGAGATATATAACCGCTTCAAAGCGTATTAGCAAACCTGGTCTGAGAATCTATTCTAATTATCGAGAAATCCCTAAAGTTTTAGGTGGAATGGGGATTGCAATCCTCTCTACTTCGCAAGGAATAATGACTGATCGAGAAGCTCGACAAAAAAAAATAGGAGGAGAACTCTTATGTATTTTTTGGTAACTCCAAAACAAAAAGTAAATGCCTAAATTGCATTTTTGCCTACAATATTGCAATGCTATAAAAAAAGTAATTTACTATTATAAAAATTGAGTGTTCATTGTCAGAAATTTAGCTGACAAAAAAAAGAATTCAATTATATTCAATGAATATTATTAAGTTAGTAATAGCTGATAAAAAAAGATATTAACGAAGAAAAAAAAAAAATGAAACGTCTTTTATTTTATTTAATTAAATGATTCTTCTCTTTTAGAAATCTAATGTCATAGTTAGGTTAATAACAAAGTTTAATAATATTATAATTATAGCGAAAATCTAGAAATGAGTACCAAAAAGAATTTTGTCACTCTTGATGGCGTAGTTACCATAGCATATCCTAATGCTATGTTTTTAGTCCATCTAGATAATGATATAGATGTTTTAACGGTTATATCGGGTAAAATGAGATATCGAACAATACGAGTAATACCGGGGGATAGAGTAAGAGTTGAATTACCTGTTTATGATTTAAGCAAAGGACGTATAATATATAGATATCTCGTCAAACGAAAGGATGATGCTACCGATGAGGCCCATTAACAAAAGATTTTAGTATTCAAAAAAGGACCACAAATATGAAAATGCGTGCTTCTGTTCGCAAACTTTGCGAAAAGTGCCGCCTAATTCGTAGACGGAAACGCCTTGTTGTAATTTGTTACAATCCGAGGCATAAACAAAAACAGGGATAATTCCCATTATAAGGAATTATAGAATAAATAAATTTCGGCGTCATATTCATACTAGATTATAATCTTTCTAAAATAGATTATAATCTATTTATAGAATAGATTTTTTTTTTTTACTTCAAAATATCAAAATTGATCAGAAATTATAACAAGAAAAGATTTGTGTCAAAAAATACGAAAAAATTTGTGTCAAAAAATACAAGAAAATATGTGCCACGTAGAGCTACAAGAAGATTTTTGCTATGTAAAACTAAACATCGAATACTGAAAGGAGTTATTTGTGTTCGAACAAGTTTTCGCAATACCATTGTTACTGTTACAGATACACAAGGGCAAGCGGTTTCTTGGTCTTCTGCCGGTTCTTGCGGATTCAAAGGTACAAAAAGACGTTCACCATTTGTTGCTCAGATTGCAATAGAAAATGTTGTTCATACCTTAGTAAATCAA
The DNA here is from genome assembly GCA_028749045.1 of Cupressus sempervirens. NCBI lineage: Eukaryota > Viridiplantae > Streptophyta > Pinopsida > Cupressales > Cupressaceae > Cupressus > Cupressus sempervirens. The sequence goes on from CM053793.1 coordinate 835,946,508, forward strand.
GGTCTTCTGAAAGAAGCAGAAGTTATGCTACGTGGCAATGGTCCGGGGAAAGAACCAACACTGCGAGCTATTTATCAAAGTGGTATAAAAATAAAGAATATTTATGAGGTAACTTCTGTGCCACATAACGGGTGTAGACCTCCCAAAAGGAGACGTGTGTAAAAATTGAATATATTTCAAGAGAAAGAAATGATTCAATTCAAGAGAAAGAAATGATTCAATAATTTATTAAAGTAATTAGTGTAAAAATTAAAGTAATTAGTGTAAAAATTGAATATATTTCAAGAGAAAGAAATGATTCAATAATTTATGTAAAAATTAGAATTTGTAAAAATTGAATACATTTTAAGAGAAAGAAATGATTCAATTTTTACAAATTAGAATTTGTAAAAATTGAATACATTTCAAGAGAAAGAAATGATTCAATTAATTTTTTTTTTTTTTAAAAATAATTTATTAATTTATTAAACAATAAGTTTTATGAATAACAATAAAAAATCAGTCTCAATCAAGATACCAGAATTGAAGTGCATCGAATTCAGAGTAGAGAGTGACCGTTTTCATTATGGTCGTTTCACTTTATCTCCGCTTCGCAAAGGTCAAGCTAATACGATAGGCAGTGCAATAAGAAGAGTTTTACTCGAAGAAATAGAAGGAACATGTATCACATGTGCTAAATTTCACAATATATCAAACGAATATTCCACGATAACAGGTATTGTGGAATCAATACATGAAATTTTGCTAAATCTAAAAGAAATTGTACTCCAAAGTGATGCGTACGGAATTCGAGAAGGATCTATCTATGTTATCGGACCAAAAGAAGTAACCGCTGGAGATATCATACTACCACCTTCTGTGAGAATAATTGATACTACACAACATATAGCTAGCATAAACGAACCACTTATCTTAGATATATCATTACAAATTGAAAAAGACTGCGGATATACTATTAAAAATCCTTATAACTTAAAAATTAAGAATGAATTGGATGAATTTTTTGATATAGATGCTGCCTTTGCCCCTGTTCAAAATGTAAATTACAGTATTCACTCCTATTGGGACAAAAATGAGACACAAGAAATTATATTTCTTGAAATATGGACGAATGGAGCATTAGATCCTAAAGAAGCACTTTATGAAGCTTCTCGTAATTTAATTGACTTTTTCCTTCCCTTTCTAAATGCAAAGGAAGAGAATGCAAAGGAAGAGAACAGGGATAAATTAGCTATTTCGCATACATCGACTGATACGAAGGGAATAGATTTCAATCAAATGTATATTGACCAATTAAACTTATCTACTAGGATATATAATTGTCTCAAAAAGGCAAATATAAATACAGTATCAGACCTTTTGAATTACAGTCGAGAAGATCTCATGAAAATAAAACATCTTGGGAAACAATCTGTCAAAGAAATATTGGAATTGATACGAAATATTGGAATTGATTCACCGGGGAATACATTTTAGACTTATAATAGTTCTATTTTTTCTCCCCATTCATGACCCCTTTTTACTAAGTTCTTCTAGAAAGTCAATATGAAAAGAATTTTTGACCGTTTTGTAATTCTCAAAATAGTTGCAATTCTCAAAACAAAATAGTTGCAATTCTCAAAACAAAATAGTTTAGTTGCAATTCTCAAAATAGTTGCAATTCTCAAAACAAAATAGTTGCAATTCTCAAAACAAAATAGTTTAGTTGCAATTCTCAAAACAAAATAGTTGCAATTCTCAAAACAAAATAGTTGCAATTCTCAAAATAGTTGCAATTCTCAAAACAAAATAGTTTAGTTGCAATTCTCAAAACAAAATAGTTGCAATTCTCAAAATAGTAGTAATTCTCAAAACAAAATAGTTGCAATTCTCAAAATAGTAGTAATAATATTAGAAATAAAAGCATTTTAAAAAACATATATCTAGGGAGAGACCATTTATCTTAAAGCAACTACTCCCTAGATATATAAACAAAAGATTTTCCTCCTCCCCTATATTAAGATATTCTAATTTCTATCAAATTGGAAAAGACCTAGAGTTAAAGATTCATCGATAGGTAACGTTGCTCCAATACCTAACCAAAGAGCTACTGCGGTACCGATTAAGAATACTGTTGTAGCTACTGGACGACGAAATGGATTTTGGAATTGATTCGCATTCTCCAAGAAAGGAATTGTCAATAGTCCTGCAGGTACTGAAGCCATTAAAAGGACACCTAATAATTTATGAGGTACTGTACGAAGTATTTGAAATACGGGGAAAAAATACCATTCGGGTAATATTTCCAAAGGAGTTGCAAATGGATTTGTCGGTTCACCAATCATTGATGGTTCTAGAACTGCTAAACCTACGGTACATGCAATAGTACCAAAAATAACTACTAGAAAAATATATAAGAGATCATTGGGCCAAGCGGGCTCGCCATAATAATTATGTCCCATGCCTTTAGCTAATTTAGCTCTTAATACAGGATCATTCAAGTCAGGTTTCTTTGTTATTGGGATAAGTAGATTTTTATGAATGAATATGAATCTATCCCCCGAAAGAACTGGACATGCCAATTTTGATCATCCGGCTCGAGCAATAGTTGAAATAAAAATGATGAACGACGTATCGTTAGAATCAGTATAACTAAGAAGATCTATGGAAAATTCATAATTTTATTTTTTCGTATGCTCAGTATCCAAGTAAGCTCACAAATTTGATCATGATCAATATGCCTTTTGGATCATCTTATTCCTTGTAATCTGTGTTTATCTAGACCCTCACAATGTATTTTGCATACAAGGTATTGACTTGTTACTGATCTGGCCTTTTTCCTTCTTTAGATCCCTTCCTTTACTCCGATAATTTACCGTATTGAAACGCAAGGGAAATGCATGCATTTTCATACTATGAAAAGGAAAGGATAAATTTAAGTAATAAATTTGAGTTCTGAAATGTTATTACTATTACCTGGATCTCACGGAGCCTAATTCGGATTCGATCATAGAAATAATTCTCTTATAACACAACAAAGTGTTTGCCTTTTGCCCAGGTTCTAAACCTCTTATTTTTGGAAAGAAAATTGGGATAGAGACACATTTCAATCTAAATCTTTATATGACAGATCCTATAAATTGATCTGCACGGCCTAACTAATAGTTCAAGTCACACACTCCCATAATCCATTTTCTCCATTTGAGATTAGTATCTACTTCAATTCTTTGTATTAAATATACTTAATACTTAATAATTGAAAGGAGAAATCCGAGAAACATGTTTTTCGCGGCAATGATCTATTAGAAAAAAAGAAAATAATAGGTTTTCAATACTGATTCAAAATGTAGATTTCCTTTTTATAAAGGACCTGAAATACCTTGTTTGCGGATCATTAGAAAATGCATTAACATAAATACAACAGTAAGAAGGGGTAATATGAAAGTGTGTAAACTATAAAAACGAGTTAAGGTCGATTGGCCCACACTAGCACTTCCGCGTAATAACTCTACCAAAGGAGTTCCTATTAACGGAATGGCCTCAGGCACACTGGTCACAATTTTGACTGCCCAATAACCAATTTGATCCCATGGCAAAGAATAACCGGTTACACCGAAAGATACGGTTAATACGGCTAGAATTACACCCGTAACCCAAGTTAATTCGCGAGGTTTTTTGAATCCACCTGTTAAATAAACGCGAAATACATGTAAAATCATCATTAAAACCATCATACTTGCCGACCACCGATGGACCGATCGAATTAGCCAGCCAAAGTTCACTTCAGTCATTATGTATTGAATAGAGGCAAAAGCTTCTAGAACGGTGGGGCGATAGTAAAAAGTCATAGCAAAACCGGTAGCTACTTGTACCAAAAAAGAAGTCAGTGTGATTCCCCCTAGACAATAAAATATATTCACGTGAGGAGGAACATATTTACTAGTGATATCATCTGCAATCGCCTGAATCTCAAGACGCTCTTCAAACCAATCGTATACTTTATTGAGATAGGTAAACTCAAGTCCCCCCTTTGAAAACCGTATATGAAAATTTCTTTTCATAAGGCTTAAACAAGAACACTCAAATAAAAAACTTTTTTGAACAAAGTACATGGCTTGTAAAAAAAAAAAAAAAAAAAAACCAGTACATGGCTTGTACAAAGTATATGGTAATTTTTTTTTCCTTTTGATGTGTATGCAACACAGCAGCTATCTTATTCATTTGCATTAAGCTAAAACTTCCTTCTTGCATACGAGCTCCGCCAGAAGCACATACGAGAATTAATGGAAGAAGATGCTCAGTAGCATACTGTATTAAACGGGTTATTTTCTCACCCACTACGGATCCCATACTGCCTCCCATGAACTGAAAATCCATAACTCCGAGTGCGACAGGAAGACCATTTATTTGACCTATGCCTGTTTGAATAGCGTTGGGTAAACCTGTTTCTTTTTGTTTCTATACAATGGCAGCACGAGAATATGCCAAGATTCCTTGTCAATAAAAAAGATTTGGGAGCAGTTACAAACTTCCAAATTAAATATTAAAAAAGAATTCTCGAAATAATAGCTGGCCGAAATAATAGGAAGCCAAATGGAGGCCGAAATAATAGGCCCGAAAAAGTAAGGCCCGAAAAAGTAGGACCCGAAAAAATAGAGCTCGAAAAAATTGGGGCGAAATAATTTCAATATATATATTTTTTTTGTTAAATATAATTTTGCATGCACATTCATGCTTTTTTTTTGCGGGCAGTGGGGGAATTTGAAACAAATTCCTGGAATGTGAAGAGACGTCTGTTGGGGGATATGAGGAGCCTCTCAGAAGTTATAAAACCAAGGCTCCTCATTTCATTTTCATTTTATGTTTTTGCAGGAAGGAAGAGGTGGAGGTTATTGGAGGATCAGATTGGAGTTTTTGAATAGGAGTAAATTGAAGTTTTGGTGTAACATTTTTGCAGGTGAGATTTCTATTTTTTATTTACATTTTCATTTAGATTTAGATGTAGATGTAAATTGAAATTCAAAATTAATTATAATATTCTACTTTGATTTAGATTTCAATTTTAATTAATTTCATTTAGATTTAGAATTCTGTTCATAACTATTTAGGCTTGCATTTAATAGTTTAGTCTTGCATGTTTGATTTAGATTTAGATTTGGATTCAAAATCTATTTCATATATATATTTTATAATACTTTTCATTGTTAATGGTGCTTGATGGGAGTGTTTTAGGGGTGTCTTCTTTTCTATTTCTGAAATATTTTGGTCCAATATGTACTTTCCTAACCAGATCTATCCATTTTCTTCTGATTCATGCATGGAGCTTCTTGACGCTATTAGCGCGTTGCTGGGACTGAATGGGAATGGATTAAAGATAAATGATTGACTCTGGATCTGGATATGCATTTGGAATTGGCTCTGTTGGGGCTCCAATTTATAGGTTCCTTCCAATCTATGAGCACACTAAAATCTTTGCAGAATTCAGAAGATCCATGACAAATTGAAAAATTGAATTTTTGGAGCCTTTTGATTTCAATTTCTATTTGACTTTGATTTGGGTCATTCTATTTGGACAAAATTCCAAAGTTGCTCGGTCTTCTCAGATTTTATTTATTTTATTTCTCTATAAATGTTGTTAATAAGAATGAGTCTTGTTCATTTGAGTGTTGATAGCATCAATCTCTCTATTTTGAAAATATAGTATTTGTAATGTTTTTATAAAAAAAACCTAAATGAATATTCGATTGTTCTGTGATAGATTATTCTGTGAGGTTCCAGCTTGGAGCTAATAAGATGCTCACTTCTAAAAACTCTTCGTAGTATACCCGTGTGTCTTCTTTAAGTTCTTTACTAATCTTTATCGTCTCCCTGCAATGGATTGTTTTTCAGTGTATTTTAGCCGGTGTGATTCATGAGTACGAAATCAGTTTAAACTATTGATGCAAGAATGCAAATCCACGGCAAACCCATTTTGGATTCCGTCATACTCATCTATCAATATGAAAAAAAATTATTTCCCACTTACATTAATATTAATTGGTATGGATTTACTTTCATTGTATAATGTATGATATGAACAAAATAATTTATATTAGAGAAGATACAAATAATTGGAAGTCAAGAATAAATTGTTGTTACATAGTTTTAAAATCTGTATTATGCAGAACAACAAATCTTTTACATAGTTTTAAAATCTGCATTATGCAGAACAGATCTATGTTGTGTAGATTTTCTATTTTTAATTTAATCACATTTGAAACAGAGCAATTAAGTTTTACAATGGGGTGGGTAGATTTGGTAATTTAGTAATTCAATATAAAAGTCATCATTTAATCAATAAAATACACTTCAACACAATTTATTTCTGCCTTGCATCCTGAGCATTTGATATTTTAGTCATTCATTTTAATATTTTCAACTTTGATATTTTATATCTTGATATTGCTTACTCATCTTTGGAAGATGCAATGCCAAGATGAGACAAAGTTCATTCAAAACCATTAGATAAATGAAAAAAATTAATGCATTTAGTGCACAAAATAAAGAATGCATATGCAATCAATTTTTTTATCAATCTTTATGATAGCTTTTTTTTTTAAATAGAAAATAGAAATTATTCTTTTATGTATGTAGAAAAAAATTAGAAAGATTTTATGTATGTAAAAAATTAAAAGAATTCTATATACATCTAGATTTTTTGAAAAGAATTCTATTTACATCTACATATTTTGATTGAAATAACCATAATGTAAAAACAAAATATAAAATAGAAATGTTAATATATGTATGTAGAAAAAATTAGAAAGATTGCATGCATCTAAAAAAATTCTATTTACATCTAGATTTTTTTAGAATGGAAAAAAATGGATAATAGAAATATCAGTTGTATGTTTGTAGAAATAAATTAGAAAAACATGTATCTAGAAATTAAAAAGATTCTATATGTGTCTAATTTTTAGATTTTACTTTATTCTAAACTAATTATTGATGGATATATATTTTATAAATATTTCTGTAGTTTAAAGTTTAGATTTTAATTAATTTGTATGCAAATAGGAAAAAGAATAAATATTTTATATATATGTAGATTAATTTCTATTTTAAAAATTTACAAGTAAATGAGTACTTTATTCATTTAAAGTAAACAAGTTTTTAAGTAATATATTTTTATTTTAGAAATATATTAATCATAATGTTCATTTATTATTACTTATTTAATATACTTACTCTCAAATCTAAGACAATAGAAATGATATTTTATTAACTTTGAAATAGGGAAGTGTTAAGCAAGTTCGTTTACAAAAATACCAAAAATATATTTGGTCTTTGATCAAATTGGAGTTAATATTAGAAATATAAATATGATCATTAACAATTAAGCTAAATTCAGTTCAAAACAATAATATTATTTAAATTTAAATAAAATAAGCCATGTTTACTTTGAAACATCAAACAAATAATTAACTAATACAATAATTAAAATAAATGAATCTATTATGACATAGAAAAATATTTTCGAAGTATAATTTCTTTGTTTTTCAATCAATATGAGTTTTTTTTTCTACTTGAAAAGATAAACCATCCTAATTGTCATCCTTAGTTAACCCTAACAGCAACCCCTACCTTAGCCCTAGCCCCAACAATGATGTACAATCTAACTATAATCCAACATTAAACTATAATTATAGCACTAAAACATATCCCTATTGATATTCTAAACTTTAATCATAATGAAAATCTCAGCCCAAACCATAATCTAAACCAAAAACCTACACACTAATATTGGTTATAGTCCTAACCCTAAAATCTAACCCTTAACAATAATGCAAAAACAAACTCCAGAATATTGATCAAAATCCTAAACCTAACTATAGGGATAACCATGATATTAAACTCTAAATCCAGTCCCAAGGTCCTAACCATGGTATAAACCTATAACCGAACTCTTACAAAAAATACTAATCCCTGATCCAAATCACATTCCCAACTTTAAACTTGAACCATAAACCATAGTTGTAACCATAACCATAAACTTAAACAAAACCTTAACCCTAAAGGTACAATCATAAAATTAATCATAGCTTAGACCCTAATCCTAGCACAAACCATAATCATGACCAAATATAAATCTTCACCTTACCCCTAATCATAATTTCAATGTTAACCCTAACATTAGTTTCAATCCTACCATGATATGAACCCTAATATAGACTTCACCTTGATCCTCACCCTAATCTTAAGTCTAATTAAACCCTAACTAAAACCTAATCTATATGATATATCTAACTATAATCCTAACTGTAACTATCATACAACCCAATGCTAACCCTCATGTATATTTAATCCCTAATCTTAACTCTAAATATTCTATAAACTCTTGAATTGACCTTGATTCTAACCATAACCCTAAAATCTAAATTGTAACCATAGCATGAAAGGTAGGGACCCCCGCTACGTGGCACAATTATGGGTCTTGGAGCCTCGCGAAAGCACTACAGAGTGAGGAAATGTCAGAAAGGTGACATGTGGTAGCATGACACAATTTTGGGCTTTAGAGCATTGAAGAAACATTGCAGCATAAGGAGGCGCTAGAATGGAGACTCATGGAAAGAAGAGGAAAGACTTTCATCTCGCTGGCAGAAAACTACGAAAAGAGATAACATGATGTGTTAACCTCCCACAAAAAATGCAAGGTTGACCAAAAGGGGGAATTTGGTTTCCCCAAAAATGAATGATGGTCATCGATGAAGGTCTTCCTCTCGAAATAGATGGCATAGATGCATCGTGAATCCTCACCAATGAAGGATTAAGTCGCAACCGTTGATGTAGATTCTCCCCTCAAAAAGGATGACTGAGATGCAACAAGGAAACTCCTCCCAATGAAAGATTAAGTCACATTCGTCGATCAAGATTGGCTTTATTTCCAATGGATGACTAAGATGTAGTGAAGAGATTCCTCCCAACGAACGAAGCAGATAGCACAAAAGGTGTGAACCCCCTCCATGTGGCACAATTTTGGGTCTCAAAGACTCATGAAAGCATTGTGGAGTGAGGAAATGTTGGAAAGGCAATGCGTGGTAGCATGATGCAATTTTGGGCTTCAAAGAATTGAAGAAATAATGTAGCATGACGATGCATCAAAATGGAGATGCATGGCAACATCTTGTGCAATTCTAGGCTTTAGAGTGTTTCGAAGACACTAACGTATAAAGAAACGTTACAATGGGAATGCATGGCAACATCTTGCACTTTTGGGAAGATGGGAAGATAGCTCGCGAAGAAATAAGAGTTATCGAATCTCGTAGCATGAATCAACCTGACCAAGAAAAAATGATCCAGCGTGGTCAATGAAGAAACCGAGCCAACACAAAATGTTAGCCACCAACTTTAGCAATGTTAACCCTCTGCAAAGAACCTATACCATTTAAGGTCTCTCAGATTAGACATCAGTGATGGGTTGAATAGGGGGAAAAAATAGCACACAATGCCCTCCTAAATGAAATTATAAATGTAACACTAATAACCATGGTCCTACTTCTTTCCCTAACCTTATCCATGAGCGTGGGAATATACATATTATTATATAGGGCACCTTATATAATAATAAATATAATCTAAAATCCCAACCCTTACTCCCCTCCTAACTATAACTGTGACCATAAGAAAACTTCTAAATATAACCCTTCCTCTAACTCTAACCCTAAACCTAACCCTAACTATAACTGTAACCCTATCCCTACCACTAACTATAACCCTGAATCTAACTCTACCATCATTGGACTTTAACCCTAACTATAACTGTAACCCTAAACCTAACTCTAACCTTAACCGTAACCATAACCGTAACCTAAAACCTAACCCTAATCGTAGCTAGAATTCTAATACTCTGTCTACCCCTAACTCAAACTATAGCCCTAACTATAACTCAAACTCTAACCCTAACTCATATTATAACCCTAAACCTAACCCTAACCTTGACCCTAACCCTAACCCTAAGCCTAAGCCTAACCCTTTGTCTACCCCTATCTCTAACCCTAACCTTAACCCTAACCCTACCCCTAACTCTAACCCTAAATCTAACTCTTGCTGTAAATCTAACTCTACCATAATTAGACTCTAACCCTAACCCTAACTTTAATCCTGATTGAAACCCTAACCCTAACCCTAACTCTAACCTTAACCCTGACTCAATCCCCTTACCCTAACCTTAACATTGATATAACTCTCTCTATATATAACCCTAACTCTAAATATAAACCTAACCCTAACCCTAACCCTAACCCTAAATCTAACTCTAACCCTAACTGTAAGCGTAACCCTACCCCTACCCATAACTCTAACTGTAAATCTAACTCTACCATAATTGGATTTTAATTTTAACCCTAACCCTAACTCTAACCTTAACCTTGACTCAAAACTCTAACCCTAACCCTAACTCTAACATTAACCCAACTGTAAAATTAACTCTATTGGTAACTCAAACCCTAAACCTAACCCTAATTCTAACCCTAACTCTAACTCTAGCTCTAGCTCTAACCCTAACTCTAACCATAACTCAAACTCAAACCCTAAACCTAACCCTAATCCTAACCCAAATTGTAATGCTCTGTCTACCCCTAACTCAAACTATAACCCTAACCCTAACTCAAACTCTAACCCTAACTCATACTCTAACCCTAAACTTGACCCTAGCCCTAACCCTAACCCAAAACCTTACCCTAACCCTATCTATAACCCTAACCCTATCTATAACCCTAACCCTAACCCTAACTCTAATCCTAATCTTAACCCTAATTCTAATCCTAACACTAACCTTAACCCTACCCCTAACTCTAACCATAAATCTAACTCTACCATAATTAGAATCTAACCCTAACCCTAACCTTAACCCTAGCTCAAACCCTTACCCTAACTTTATCCCTAACCATATATCTACGTATGACTATAACATTTTACATTACAATATCCCAAAAATAAAATATATATTTTTATCTAAATTAAACTTCTTATATTAAATTTAAAATAATATTTGACTCAAACCTTAACCGTAAACCTAACCTTAACCATGAGCATTACTCTAACCCTAACCTTAACCATAAACATAACTCTACGCCTAACTCTAACCCTAATTCTAACTCTACCATAATTGGACTATAATCCTATCCCTAACCCTAACTATAAGCATAACTCTAACCCTACCCTTAACCATGAGCATAACTCTAACTCTAGATCTGACTCTACCATAATTGGACACTAACCCTAACCCTAACCTTAATTTTGATCCTAACTCAAACCCTAACCCTAACTCTAACCTTAACCTTGATTCAAACCTTAACCCTAACCCTAACCCTAGCCTTACTATAACCCTAACCCTAATCATAACCATAACCATAACTCTAACCCTAACCTTAACCATGACCATAACTCTAACCCTAACCTTAACCATAAACATAACTCTAATCTGAACCTTAACCATAACTCTATGATAACCATAACCATAATTCTATCCTTGACCTTAACCATAGCTCAAACCCTAACCCTAACTCCAACCCTAACCCTAATGCTAACCCTAACCCTAATTCTATGCCTAAGGTTAACATTAACTGTAATGTTAACTTTGTCCCTAACCATATATCTACGTATGACTATAACATTTTACATTACAATATCCCAATTTTTTTTTTTAATCTAAATTAAATTCCTTATATTAAATTAAAAGATATATTTGACTCAAACCCTAACCCTAACCCTATCCCTACTATAACCCTAACCATAACCATAATGATGACTCTAACCCTAACCTTAACCATGAGCATTACTCTAAACCTAACATTAACCATAAGCATAACTCTACCCCTAACTCTAACCCTAATTCTAACTCTACCATAATTGGATTAGCCCTATCCCTAACCCTAACTATAAGCATAAGTCTAACCCTAGCCTTAACCATGAGCATAACTCTAACTTTGGATTTGACTCTACCATAATTGGACTCTAACCTTAACCCTAACCTTAATTTTGATCCTAACTCAAACCCTAACCCTTTAAACTCTAACCTTAACCTTGACTCAAACATTAACCCTAACCCTAACGTTAGCCTTACTATAACCCTAACACTAACCCTAATCATAACCATAACCATAACTCTAACCCTAACCTTAACCATGACCATAACATTAACCCTAACCTTAACCATAAACATAACTCTAATCTAAACCTTAACCATAACTCTAACAATAACCATAACCATAACTCTATCCCTAACCTTAACCATAGCTCAAACCCTAACCCTAACTCCAACCCTAACTCTAATGCTAACCCTAACCCTAATTCTATCCCTAAGGTTAACATTAACTATAATGGTAACTTTGTCCCTAACCATATATCTATGTATGAATATAACATTTTACATTACAATATCCCAAAAATAAAAAAATATTAAACTCCTTATATTAAATTTTTAAAAATATTTTGAAGCACAATTTTATAGTAACTTCATACAACTCTAATTAAAAATTAATTAACAATTTTATAGAAACCTTATCAAAATAAAAAATAAAAAGTAAATATTTTTCCTATTGCGCCGCGACTGCCACTAGCTTATATATACCTCTATATATATTACGTCGAGAGTAATTGTTCTCGACGCACCTATTTTTATTTTCATTAATCCCAACTTCGATTAAAATAACTTTGGGATTAAATAAAAATAGGCGCCTCGAGAACGATTACTCTCAGTGTAATATATATAGAGGTATATATAAGCTAGTAGGTAATAAATGCATATTAAAGTGGACCACCTGTTTATGTATTTATCTTGGATATTATTTTTCCAAAAATTACAGAAACCTTGGGTAAAATGCCGCTTGCCAATCACAAATTTGGAATTCGTACTTAAAATTTAGATTTTTTTAATTATATTTCAAAAACTTTACAAAAAGCTGCAGCCATGCGAAGGAAAATTAAATTAGGGAGGGCAAAAGATAATATTAGTTCGTGCATTCAAAAAGCAATAATAATAATAACAAGAGCTCTTGGTGAGCTAGAGTCCCTGCGTTTTGGAAAAATAGGAGTAACCATGAAATTGAAAAGAAGTGAAAAAATCAATTAAGGAACAATTCATAAATCTTACTCGTGCTGACATGAAAGGTAAAAGAATAAATCAATCATGATATCAATTTAAATAAATTTGTAGTGTGTTCACCCGTTGAAGTTTCCAAATTGTTGATCTTAGCTTTGATTTTGGTAGGCTAAAAATGATGCCCTGTGCGCCAAGGTTCTCTTCATTTAATGCATTCAAGGCACCAACAAAGAAAAATTACACTTTAATTTAAGTTTCAGTTATCTTCATGAAGTTTCACATTGAAAATCTGATTTAAAAAAATTAGCCATCCTAAATAAGTAGCCTTCATATTTGTGTAAATTGTTGTGTGTGTCAATTCAATATCCATTATGTGTTACATGATTCATGACACTCCTCCTAACATATTTTGTACCCTCCTATTGTTGCTAAAGTTTATAGTTTAGTAGTGATAGGTGTTTTTTCACAAATGGTGGAGAGAGCAAAGTGAGAGAAAAAAAGCCATCGGGCATCATGTACCAAGAGTCTCCCTGCGATGTCATCTTGTGACCACTTTTAAAGCTGCCACGTATATAGCTAACCCCCAGTGCACTTTTCCAAATTTCATGGCTTTTACTTGCAAACCTTCGCCACCGCTATTTCTTCAAAAAGCGGGACCCACGTCCGACAACATCATATGTATATGAATGTCCACGTCAACCATGCTCCCAACAAAATCACGTTCCCACCCATGTTACTACTGAAATCCCTTTGACTCTTGTACTTCACTTGCTCTGCCGCTTGTTCATACAGTCACAAAAATGTACTTCCTTACGAAAGAGAGGACTTAGGCCATTCTCTTCAACTCTCCAGCGTAGATTTTTGCAGCCTTGTCAATGACGCCATAGATTTTCCTGCTACCAAAGAAATAGGACAATCACATGTACCATATATCTTGTCTATATATATTTAATTGCTCTTTACTCTCATTGCCTTTGTACATTTATATGTACATGCACGATGAAAACCAAGAGGTCGGACCATAGAAAATGGTAAACTAAGTAGCATTGAAAATTTGCTGAAACTAAAATTCAAATCCATGGCCAACCCACGCGGGTATTTGTACTCCTAAATTTGTCTGGACTTTGAAGCTTTAATGGCGTGGGGCCTTGGCATTCAATTTAGATTTGATCTCTGTTAGCTGTTTCTGAGCTTTAATGGCAGGAAGAATGTGGCGAATAGAATCGAGAAAGAAGAAGAGTTTGACGAGATGTCTGAAGTGTTTGTGGTAGTCACCGTAGTGGAAGAAGAGTGCTTAAGGCCGCAATATTCCCTCCTTACTCGCTGGAAATGTTTTTTTGAACAGAGGCCCTTGGCTCGCAAGCAAATCATGGAGAGAATTTTGGATGTACCTCGCATCAGCGATTAGTTCTTGATCATTAAATGAAATCATAAATTTGAAGTGCATCTTGACATATGCATTAAATGTAATTAATGCTGTTGGTTCATAATTTTCAGATTTTTTTGACTAAAAAAATAAAATAAACCCCTAACAAAATTGTGAAAGCCAATGGGAAAATCAGTATAAATTAATTTAAAAATAAAGATCTTCTCAAACTTTAGAATCTGATTTTTTAAAACTGGACAAATTAATTAAAAAGAGTGTAGTGAAAACATTAATTCCCTACCTATTATAAATTATAAATAAGGAGGGACTAATGATAATAATGACAATAATAATAAGTCGCAACAAACTTGACATTCTACTCTTTATAGTTCATCACTAACAACATAAGATCTCCTTTCCGAGAGGAAAAATTTTCATCTTCAGACCATGGATTGTATGATTTTACAGGCTAATTATATATATTACAGTCCGCTCACATCACCGTCCCCGACTGTTCTAGCATTTAATTCACAACAGTAGGCAGTTGTCGTCGTCCTTAGCCGTCGATCTCATATTCTCCAAGTCTTTTCACACGAGTCAAAAAAACACAAAATTTGGCCATCAAATTTAATTTCGGGTCCTGAATGTCTAGCAATAAACCAAATGGGTACGCTCTTCGTCAACCCCACAACTGTGTACGCTCTCAACGAGACCACAGGTTTGCTGGCTGGCTTGAGCTCTTGTGCTTGTAGTAGAAACTTTATTAAATACTTATAAATTTAAGCTGGCATTTACTCCATAAATGATTAAAAATATCCACACGTACACACACGTTCTGGTTTCCAATGCATGGAAGCTCTTGTCTCGATGCTGCATCTAATGACTTTAACTACTACGCCCCAATTTCTGGGAACAGTTGTTCAGTTCCATTGGGGATGTGGGTTGGTGTCGAACGGGGTTATCAGAAATGGGTGTCGTCTTTTCACTTGTTTTTCTACTCACGTCGGTTGGTGTTTACTTATGCCTCTGTGCTGGTCCTGAACAGGTAATATTCTATGCTCTGCTTCCTTCTCTTAGGCCTAAACCTAGTGTAAACTTTGATCAATAAGCAGATATATCAGATTTAGATAGAAACATGGAAGAGAATTGCTGTTGAGGAAACCTGGGAGATAATTGTAGTGAACAAGTTTTATGGGAGATAGTACTATTAGTCCCACTATTGTTTTTAGAGTCCGCCGAAACATTTTGATGCATGATGTTTTTCGAACAGTTTTATAAAAAAAACTAGTCTAGATGGAAGCATCGTTTGCCAATAAAAGTTCCCCTAAAATGTTCGAGCGTGCACTGCTAAGTTTTCAAGCCCCTTGTTGCCAGAAACTTTTCCAATCCTGCCTCCCCTAAAACAGCAGGTCTGTATCTTCATAATAAGATTCTAAAGCTTGCCATTTTGTTGTGAAATGGGTCTCATAGGCTTACCTGTTCAATGAAACAGTAGTAGTTTCTTCAATGAGATTAGCTCCCTGTTATGGAGCTGAAGTCCTTTAACTTGTCAGTATTATAAAACGATACGGTTAGAAGGCCTTTGAGAAATTCATTCGAGTTTTGAGCAAACGAAATTGAAACAATGTAATGTCTAACAGCCACAGAAGCAGTAACCTACGATATAAAGAAGTATTAAAAAGCTTGGTCTATTAGGCCTCCGAAGCTGCCAGCAATGTATAATGAGACTATGCAGAATGTGAGATGAATGTAAGAGACTACATAGACCATTGAACAAAAACCTCAACTTAAACCAAAACTGAAATAAAAAATGGAGAGCCCAAACATCGACCACAAACATCTGTTACTGATGACGGTTACAACATTCAAATATACAATAGACAGAAGAAACTGATGGGTAGTAGGGGACCTGTCACAAAAGAGTAGTTACATCCTCGTTCCCTCTTTTTAAGATTTTGAACCTTCAGCCTAAGGTTTACAGATCTGATTTTGTAAATTTCATGTATTCTTCTCCCTCTCCTTGGGTTAAAGTAAGCAAAGCTATTTCATTGAATGCATATTGTAATTCTCGGAATTCGTAGTAGTAACCTTAAGGTTTGGTATCTTTTCAATCATCTTTATCTGTGGTAATTGACTGGTCACTGCTCCCAGTATGTTCTTGTCTTGAAGGTTTTTGCAACCTAAAAGATAGGGGTAAATCTCTGTGAAATTTATAATTGGACAAATATCAAAATATTTAGGCAATTTTACCAAAGAGGTATTCTCACTAATTTGCTTCAGTAGCTTGTAACCGTCAATTTTGTTTGTTTTTAATATGTTGTAAGTGCTTGAGAAAATCTGTATTTACGCATGTAAACCTAAGTTACTGAATTAGATCTGGGTACTTATCCAATCTCTAAGACCAAGCTTCAATTTATAGAAGAATTACAAAAAACTATAGGATGGTTTTGGAAACCATTG
Organism: Cupressus sempervirens; assembly: GCA_028749045.1. NCBI lineage: Eukaryota > Viridiplantae > Streptophyta > Pinopsida > Cupressales > Cupressaceae > Cupressus > Cupressus sempervirens. The sequence continues at coordinate 835,963,394 of CM053793.1, forward strand.
ATAGGATCAAGAGAGGTTAAGCGCCCAAATCAGTTGATCTCAAATCCCAATGCCTCCCTTGGTGTAAGATACCCCTAGCTATTAATAACACCACAGGGTTTGGACTTTGGGTCTCAGGCCAGTTTGAACCTGTTTCACGGTTTGAGTCTAGTCTGCTGTGGGTTCAGACAGGATTGGACCTAGGCTGTGGGTCTCGCCTTGGTGAACTTCAGATGAATTTTGTCCCCAGACTTGCCATTCTTCTGAATTTGGTAAGTCTTAGTTTACTTATTTTTACTCTTAATTGTAAAAGGTTCATTTTGCCTCACCAGACCTAATTTATGCCATACAGAACATCCTAAAGACAAAATGAACCTCATTTTCATTTTGTAAATGAAAAGCAAAACTTCAAAAATATTTTCCTCATTTGCTGAACTTATTCTCTTGCTTGCCAGCGCATGAATAGAGTTGAACAATGATTGTTGAATGCTCCAAGCTGGTTGTGCTATTCTTATGCATTTGCAAGTGTTGGTTTGATATCAAGTAGATTCTATAGGAAGATTTCTTCAAAAGAGGTAAACTTTCTGAAGTTTTGGTTTTTATCCCTTACATTTTTTTTACAAATGAACTCTCTCGTTTTTTTTGTTTTTTTTTCTGGTTTGTTTCAAATGTGTTGTTTAATGAAATTGTTGTTTTAGATGTTAAAATGGCAAGTGTTTCTAGCTGCCTGAACCTACCTCTTTTCAAAACTAACTCAAAGTCTCCCCTTAGGAAATATGTTGAAATGGTACATCACTTTTTAGGTTGTGGAGGTTATACTTGGATTTGTCAACATTGTAAAGTTAGATATTTGAGCTCATAAGTCAAGTGAAAGCTCTTTTGTCCAAGCTCCTAGGACAAGGCGTCAAACATTGTACAAGTGGACTAGGTCCAACTAATAAAGCCCTTCCAAATAAAGTATTCTATGCATATATTAAAGAGCAAGAAAAATCAGACTAAGTATCTAGGTGTACATAAAGTCAGAGTCATCCTTTGTAAATAAAGGACTAAGAGAGATGAAACCACAACCTTCTTTTGAACCTACGAACAGCCATCAATTTTTTGTCCATATTTTAAAGAGCTTGTGGCCTCTACACATAAGAGATGAAAGGTACCATTGGAAAAGACATTTCATAACAAGTCTAGAGATTGCTGATCAAGACACAATGAGATAAGTGTATACAAATGGATTGCCATTCAATGTCGTTCACTCACGGTAGTGGCAAAAAATGGTGGGGTCAATTAATAAGGCTCCAAAAGGCTACAAGGGTCCAAGTTTTGAAAAGGTCCATAACACCTTATTGGATAAAGAGGTGAAGTTCATAGGGGAGTCCTTGAGGCCCATAAGGGATTTGTTGATTGAAGCAGGGGTGTCTATTTTTGATGGATGGAAAAATGCAAAAATTCAATCATTGATCAATGTTATTGCAGTGTCCCCTAAAGGGGCAAATTCTTTTGAGGGCAATGGATTACAAAGGAAAGAAGAAAGATGGTATTTTTATTGCTAACATTCTCAAGCCATTGAGGAAGTGGATCCTCAAAAAATCGGTGCAATGTATAATAGATAGTGCCAAAAACTGAAAGGTTGTTGGGTTATTGGTTGAGGAAGGTATTCACACATATTTTGGACACCTTGTATTGTCCACTCCCTCAACCTAGTGGTACAAAAAAATTGGCATCAAAATTGATTGATCAAACAAATGTATAAGGCTGAAAACATCCAAATGTTTGTCACCAACCACCATAGGTAAGAAAGTATATTTTAGAACATTCTCGAGATTGGAGCTGCTGAAGGTAAGTTTTATAATAAAATGATTCACTTCAGTAAACTTTTTAGTTTTATTTTAATTCAATTTTTTTAAATTAGTTTGACTTTCAAACAGCTTGCTAAGACTGTTTTTTCCTCCAACATAGTTGTGATAAAGCGACTTGTAAAGGTACACGAGGGACTTTCTAACATGATAGTCAGCCCAAATTGGTCTATATGGACACAATCTAACACTTCAATTGCAACAAAGGTTAAATGACATCTGGTGGGATCATGTTGAGTATCTCCTTAGTTTAACTAAGCCTATATTGAGCATGATCCATTATACTAAAATGGAGCATGATCCATTATACTAACATGGATAGGCCTTGTTCGGGTAAGGTAAGGTATATGATGGCATTGATTCAATGATTGAGAAGGTGGAAATCATCATAAATACAAAGGTTCAAGATTGTGAATGAAAACTTTAAAAAGAAATACACCATATCATTGTAGAGTAATGAAACAAAATGACTACTCCATTTCATCTTCTTGCGCATTAAACCCCAAATATTATAGTTCTTAATACCTTGTAGATACCACTAGAGTGACCGCACATAAGATCTTGAAGTTGCTCAAGGGTGCAAGGCAACACTTCGTAGACTCTTCACTAATCAAGACATGCAGGATGTACTAAGGGTTGAGTTCATGGGTTATCCATACTCTAATGGTTGTGGCCTTAATAGTCTTTAGGACAAGTATATTGTTGACACTCACAACGGTGGTACTTCCATTATGAAACTTACACCTAGAACCTTGTGCAATCAAAATTTTATTGTAAGTTTTATTATTTTTTTAATCTTGTAAGTTCTATTTTAATTTATTTTGTAGTTAAATTTTTTGGAATATGTAACTTTTAACTCCAATTTTGCCTTATTAGGTAATTAGTTCATTTGCATCTAAAAGAGGAGTTGAAGAACACACTCCATCTACTCAATAAAGTGTAATAGGCTATAGTCAAAAAGGCAGTGGACTTGTGCATTCAAACTTGGGGATCCTTATATAAAAGCATAGTGGCTATAAAGAAGGGAAGACAAAAGAAAAGGAATATCAAGCCAAAGAATAGACTTGGATGCTTCTATTGCCCACTTTGCTATACTTTATGTTGATGAGGACTATGAGCCAACTAGTGAGCTTGATAGCGCTAGTGGCAATACTAGTCATTCCTTTAACTTACCACAACTTAGATCATCTAAAATGGATGACGATGATCATATTTTTGATGACCCTTATAATATTTGATAAATGATGGCTGATTGTAAACACTTGATGATATTTTTTTAACTTCACAAGCTTAACATATATTGTAAGTTGTAACATTTAAGTTTGATTAATATTTGACTACTACTATGGTGTATGTATTTTGCTACGTTATTTGACTTTTAATATGTCAGTGTCCTTTGGATTTAATCATTGATGTAAAAATTGCCTAAGGAGATTAATCGCCTAGGCCTGAAAAGGTTTAATCGGGAAAAATCGGCAAAAAATCGGGAAAAAAATCGAGAACTCAAAAATCACCAAATTTTAATAAAAAAATGCAATTTTTTTACAGAATTCAATGTTTTTTTGCATCTAATGACTTAATTACTAACAATACATAAGAAACAATCATGTTTAGATATATATCAATGCAAAAAGAGTTATTAATCGGTAAATTACTAACAAGTAAGTAGTGACAAGTTGTAAATTACTAACAACTAACAAGTTCACAACACATGAGAAGTTGTATTCTCATAAATAAAGTGTCAAATGTAAAGAGTTCAAATAAGCACATCAACACGACTACAAATAAGTACAAATGTCAAATACAGGACTACATCTTCCTCTTCCCAGTCGCTTTACTAGCGAGTGCAGGAGAGGGTAAAGCTCTAGAACTAGAACCTTGCAAGGTCTGTGCCTGTGTCTGTGTTTGTGCCAATGCAGGAGATGGTGTAGCTATAGAACTAGATGTCGGTAGCTCCACATTCGCTGCGTGCAAGATGTCAAGGTCCTCTGCAATAAGCTCAATGTCATCGTCCTCATCATCGCCCTCCTCGATGTCATCCAAATCGATGTCATATCTAGTTCCACCCCCTTCCTCCTCCACAACCTCCTCTGCGGCCTCCCTCTCCAAATTGGAGATGTCCTCCTATGTAAATAAGGGAGCCTGCTCTTGTGTCGTCCAATCATAATAAGGATCTATCTCATCCAAATCGATTGGCCCAGGAGGATCTTGTTGTGCCCTTTTCATGCGCAATTTAAGATTATATTGCACATAGACCATGTCATTCATCCTCTTTTGGGACAACTTGTTTCACTTTTTGGTGTGGATGGCCTCAAACAAACTAACTCCAGTTGCGCTCACAATGTGATGCGTTGCAAGGCTGTGATAGGATTCTGAGAGCAAATTTTGCAAGATTTGGAGTGCTTGCACCCCAAGTGGTCCACCAAGCCACTGCATCACAAAAATTGTACAAGTTAGAAAATACTAATAGACAACAAAAAGTGAAACATAAATGTTAATTTAGCATTTGAGATTTCGAAGTTTGCAAATGTATTACCTGGGGTTTGTGTAAGCCTTGCTCTCTTGCAGAGAGGAGTGGAGAACACCTTGCCCCTTGTTGAAGTGAAGATCTCCTGCTCAGTGATGATTTTATCTCTTGTTTCCTCGCTGGTTACCATCTTTTGGACGCACTCACTTAGGCCTCTGATGACCTCTCCATCAGGATTTGCATATGTACCATCAGCCCTAAAACCAAAAACCAAAAACAAATAAGTCTTACAATTTTAGTACACACCCAACACCCTACAAAAGCAAAATGAACTCAAGTCTTCGTTAACTTAAATTTGAGCAAGAATGAGCTTACGGTATACCTAAAACGTGGGTTGAGGAAATATCCTGCTGCATGAATGGGTTGGTGGAGCTGATTATTCCACCTTCTATCAATGATCTACCAAATGGGTTCATATTTGATGCTTTCCCCCTTGTAGTAATTTTTGACAGATTCTTTGGCCTTGTCCATGGCCTCATATAGTTCACCCATTGGCATTTGGTCTCCATCAACCAAACGCAGAACTCTGACTAAAGGCTCAGACACCTGCAATATAAATTTGAAATTAATTGACAAGTTACAAAATTATTATTTACTTGAGTTACAAACTTATTATGTTATAAAGTTGTAAAGTGTAAACTAAAACTTAAAATTTTGTAGTTACCTTTACTATTTCATCAGCCTTATTTGCAAAATATTTATCAAACACAATCTGCACAACATTCTCTCCTTCACTCTTCTTTGAAAATGTGGAATCAAGCCATTTTTTGGAAACAAACATTTGCTTCAAAGAAACCAAATTATCGAGAATGCTTTGCAATGTCAAGAAAATTGTTGCAAACCTTGTGACGGCAGGCCTGACAATTTCTTTGCCATAAGTGTGCTCTCTCATCAGGCTAAGGACCCATGGGTGATTGTATATGCATTTTGTCCCCTGCCTTGCATCCTCCACAATTGGAGTGACCCACTCAAGTTTGCCCATGTCCTCCAAAAGAAGGTCAAGGACATGTGTTGCACACGGGGTCCAAGAGAGAGTGGGGTGCCTTTGCTGTAGGAGTTTTCCTGCCAATTGTAAAAGCAAATACTAATTAGTTTCCAACTTTTCAAAAATATCAAACTATTAAAAATTCTTATTGTGAAATTCACAATGCACATGCAACATAAAATTACGGTTTACCTGCTGATAAATATGCAGCAGCATTGTCTGTGATGATTTGCACCACATTTTCAATGCCAATCTCTAAGACTATGTTCTCCAACATCAATGCCAATGTCTGAGCATTTTTTACCTTGCTGGAGGCATCGATTGATTTCAGGAACACCACATTATCATTACAGCAGGCAAAAAAATTAATTATGATCCTGCTCTTCCCATCCGTCCACTCGTCAGAAAGAATGGTGCAACCAAATTTTGTCCATTCTTGTTTCCGTTCCTCAACAAATGCTTTGGCCCTCTCAACAGCAGTTCTAATAAGCCTACAAAAACAAAATTTAGTTATGTCTTAGATTCTTAGTAATTTTAAATTGATTTAGACTTTAGTAATCAACATTCTAATTTCTAGATAAATTAATTAAAATTTAGAACTAAGTAAAAAGTTAAAAATTAAAAGAAAATTGAGTGTAATAAAATTATTCGCTTACCTGCCACCCAACACAAAACGAGAAGGGGACTTGTACCCTTTCCTGCAACTGTCAACCTTGTGGCCAAAGCCTCCCAATAGGGACTGGCAACAACACTAATAGGAAGGTTGTTGAAAACCCAGAAATCTGCTAGTGCATTGTCCACCTGGTCATGCACCTCCTTATTCTATCTAGTGGCCTCTAATGAAGGTTGTGCACTAGGTGTGTGCCTCGGCACAAAATAGCTCCCTATCCCATAAGCACCTGCTGATCTTGATGGTGTGGAAGTGCTAGGAGGTGTAGGAGTGGGAGTGGGAGCGGAACTCGTGAAAGAAAAACCATCTTGTTTGCGGACACGCGGTCCACGATAAGAGCCGGCCATGCTCTCAATGGCTGCCTCCTCCTCTTGAACATCAACGAAACTGCCCTGGGTCTCTGCTATGGTTGCCTTGACATGCAATTTATTCTGCTCTCTTTGCAATTTTTTTTGCTCTCCAACTGCAAGCAAGGCATTTGCAAACCTTTTTATTTCTTCTGTTGTACTCTCACAAGGATTCGTATCATGTTTTGAGATCCCTGCGATGTGATATTTGAACCGGTAAATGCCCCTGGATATTACTTTTTCACATCGAATGCAAATCACTTTGGTTGGTTCATCGGGTGCTTCATAGGCATATTTCTATGCCTGATCTCTCGCATTCTTTGGCCTGGTGCCAATGTAGCCTGAAGGGCATGGAGTCAATGGCCATTTGTCTGCCATTTAAAATTGCTGCGGGCTGCCTTACGCATACAAATTTAAAAGAAAAAGCTATAAATAAATTATAAAAAGATCAAAGTTAACAGTTAAACAAAGAATTCAAGCAACTTTCCAATAACAGTGCCAATAAATTGAAATCCAAATAACATTCAAACAAATTAGCTGCTAGGGTTTCAAATTTTCAAAAAAGTGCAAATTTCTAACATAAATTCGATCTAGAATGGAAAAAAATGCAAATGAATGCATTTAATCTTGCTTACATTTATCAAATGCATTCCTAACTAATTGGGAATGTATTTTTATCCATTTGCATGCAAGAAAAAAGAATACAATCTCTTGCAAAAATAAAAAACAAAGATTCAAATCACTTACCTAGTAACAAAGAAATTGAATCAAAAGGCCTCCAAATGCACTCGATTTCGCCTCTTGCTTGCCAAGAACTCCTCCTCTATCCTCTCCTCTCCAAAATGCCCTAAGCAATTTAAAAACCGAATGAAAAAAATGTCTTTTCGTCACTTTATGTGACTGCCGAGCGCGGGCGATTTTTTCCCAAGAAATCGCGATTTTTTCCCAAGAAATTGCGATTTTTAGGCGATTAATCGCCTATTAATTTGCAAAAAAAAATGCGATTTTTGGGGCGACTAAATTGCCGGCCCCAAAAAATCGCGATTTTTTCTAGTCGGCGATACTCACATCTATGGATTTAATTACTTCTACAAATATGTATATATCTTTTATTTGCATATATTTTCGTATGGATGAGCTCAACCCCAATTAAATTTTGGCCAAACCCGTAGACTAAATGTTTGAACCTGAACTTGAACTAGAGTCCAAATTGGTAACTTAGTTATTATATTCCTTCATCTTGTCATAGTATCATAACATAAAATATTTGACTAGCCAATTTGTTTATATTCTTCCAAGCATAGTTCAAAATCTTGTTCTCTACCACTTATCAGTGAGGCCAAAAAAACCATTCTTCATAAATATTAGAGATAAATTAGTAACTTCTTGAGAAAATATCAGGAATTTTAAAAATGACTTATATTAATTAGAAATGCATTATTTTTGCAAAATTCAATAAGGTGATGCATCTAATGAGTCAGTAAATGTGTAAACAAACCAAACAAGCTGATCTAGATATAAATAAATGCAATATATTAAAAATTCGCATCCTCGTGTGGAATGCCAATGGCTGGCAGACATAGTCAAAGACTTTGAACTCTGAAGCAAACTAAAAATAGCAAATTGTGTTTATAAAAAAGATAAGAAAATACAAATGTCAAGTACAACATGCAACTAGTCTACATCTTCCTCTTCCCCTTCCCAGTGGCTCTGGTAAAAACTAGTCCATTGCAAATCCACTTGCAATCGATCTACAAGGCTGCCAAAGACTCTCTCTACCAAAACCCTTCTCTTCTCCAAACACTCAAAATTACAAAACAAACAATGATTGGGAAAATCGTGGGTGTCTTAGTTTCATTGGTGGCGCCTACGAGTAGTAGTTAAGTTATCACGAGAAGTTCGCAATTTATCACAGAGAAGTGGCCAACTTCTTGCCGAGAATTTAAGGTCTTCTCGGCATCAATATCTCAAAAGAAACCTTAGGTTTTTGTGTTTTGCAAAAGTTCTCACGAGAAGCAGAGATATCTGCCACTCCTCAGAGATTTTAATCTTATGCTTCCAAGCAGTAGATGCTTCATGGCAAGGTCTAACACTATCATAAGGCTGATCAGTATTTCAATGTAACCTTCCTCTTACATAAGAATCTGTCATATATGACCACCATAAAACTAGTCATGTTGCTCTTGCACACCTCCCAAGATGTCGACACGTGCCCAAACAAGTCAAGACAAGAGTGAGATGCCTACATCCTTATGTAAGGTTCCACAAGAATACAATCTATCCTTTTTCAAAATGGGATGCCAACTTTCTCAAGGGGAGACCAAAGACACAAAAGTTGAAACAGCAGTACATACAAAAGTCAAGACATGAACATAAGGATTGCAAGGTGGAGACACCTTATCCCAAGAATAGATATAGAATGAACATGCAGTATCAGCCAAATCGCAATGGCAAGTTTATCCTTTATGCCTTTGCTGGAACTACCACAGCTAATTCCCATGAATGGCTGCCATGCGCAGGCCAAACGGACCTCAGCTTAAATCGAGAAACATTAAAAAGAGGACAGCCAAAAAGGGACCACAACATTCATCACTCAGAGAAATCACAACCCAAAATTCAAGTACAATAAAGATAAAAGGGACTGTCGGGCAGTGGGGGACCTGTCATAAATGGGCAGTTACATCACATTATAATTTCAGTTCTATGAAATTATGACTAGCGTTTAACAAAACATGATTCATACAACACTATCATATCAGGAAATCTTAATAAATCTGTCAGTTTATACTCATTTCAGTTTCAATACTGTGGTAAATGATGCACTGGCTGTACATTCATTTGCTACACTAGTGGTTTTGATAATTTTATCAACATTTTAACTCTAATTCAGGTTAAGATATAGGAAATGAAGTAACTTGATTAACTAATTAGAAAACCAAAAAGATTGTTCAAGACAACTTCCTAATCACATCATGCCTGTCTATCATCCAGTTTTCAACAAAGGTAAATATATCCATTTAATCACATAAAATTTATCATGTCAACAATGTTTGAGAAGTTCGCACAATCTTATTTAATAAGAATCAAGCTTCTATTATGAACTTAAACCCAATTTGAAAGATACTCACAATATTTGCTTGTAATCTTTAAAATATGATTTAGCTGAAGCAAATAAATGTGGAGAAAATGATAGATGTGTCATCTTTTTCTTATTGATTAGTCGCTCGTAGTGTCATATGACATGTAAGATTTGTCATGCTTTTCTCTTAAGGGTAACATGGGTGGGTATCAACCTCCATTGTCTTGTCAGGAAGGAAAGTCTAGTTGAGCTCAATGCTTATCTATCAAGGATTCTATGGCATGCTGAGACCATTACAAATTTAGTTGCTAAGTTTCCAGTCCTCATTCATATTTGGATTTGGCTTTGAGATTCAATTAAATTTTTTTTGGGTGAATTTGGGTTCGCTTTGGGCTTGTCCGTACAAAAACACATAAAAATAAACAATAAAAAATATATACATATTCACAACTGAAAATAAGTTCATAATACACCACTATGCGAATAGTAAAATAACATAGCAAAATACATCACCATATATATTAATTTTCTAGTACAAATAAAATAGCAAAATGCCAAAATGCACCACCATAGCAATGTTTTAGTTCAAAAATAATGATAACACTGACAGTCAACCATCACTGATCAAATATCATCAAACATATGAACCTCTCTTGATGTGTCAAATATTGTCACTAGCATCAATGTTAGCAATGTCACCGTGAACAACATCGTGATCACTAGGTAGCTCATGATTATCATCATCGCTTCTCAGTGCATCAAAGGGGGTAATTGAATGATCCAACTCTGCACGTTCTGGTTTGGAAGTGGCTATCCTTCAAACTAAAATGTAAAATATATAAAGGAGAGTTTAAAAACAAAACAAAGTGTCTCCCATGGTAAGACGTGTTTTAGTTTGTTACTTAGACGTCGTTCTAGTTCAACATCCTAATGGTTTGTCTCCCCATGTTTGTAGGTGTTAAGAGCCTCAAGTTTAATGCACATAGGCCAAGTATCCCACCTTCTTGGGATGTAGTTTGATGGCCTGAATTTTTACCCAGTTTAAATTTTTTTGTATCTTGTGAAAAGTAGGAAGAAAATATGTTTTGTTGCTTAGGGTTTCTTAGAATGCTGTTACTCCTTAAGAAAAAAAACCCTAGAACCATTATCATACCCTATGTCTTGATGGGTTATCCACAAGTTGGTATGCAAGTATAAAAGAGGGATACTTTAAAAACTTTGGTTATGTGTTTAATTTCTTCATACCCCTAAGTCCTTTGATATTTTCATGTATCCTAAGTCATATCCCTAAATGTTTTAAGTTGCAATTTCGCGAAATCTTTTCAATCGCTTCATCTCTTTGTTTTGCCCCCCAACTGTTTTGGTAGCCACAAAGTCGCGAAGTAGTTATTTGCATGGTCATTGCAACATCGCGGGCATTAGTGCTAACATTCAAGTTAGGGCCGTGAAGAGGGGATTAACTATAGATCGCAGGGTCGCAACTTGTGTTTGGCTTAAAAGATTTTAAGTTGTGATGATGCGAATCATAACCATGGTAGTCAGAGTTGTAAGCCTTCACTACTTCGTGGGTAGTTAATATTAACTTGGGGTTACAATGGAGAAGTGGAAATGACTTATTATGGCAGCTTCACGGGGTTAAGAGACAAGTTAAGATTTAAGGTCACGAAGCCGTGAAAGGAACAACAGTTAACTCCAAAGAGGTCATCGCAACATTGTCGGCAGCAAGGTAAATAATAAATTTTAAGTTGCGAAAAGTAATTTGGGCAGTCAAATTTGAAGCTATTGCTACATCTCCTATAGTTAAAGGTGACCCAAGGTTAAGGTGGAGAAGTAGAGATACCTTGTTATCGCACCATTGCAAGGTTCAACCACAAGTTAAGTTTTATGGTTGCGAAGCCGCAAAACAATGTAGTAGTTAAATAAAGCAGTTATTGCATCTTTGCATGGTTTGAAGTTGTTATGTATCTGATGATTGCGAAGTGGCAACAAGGTTAAAGATGGAGTTTTCGCTGAATTGCAGGTGATAAAAATGTTAAACCATAAACCGTGGAGAAGTTGCGAGGCGGTCAATTCGAAGGGTTTTGCTACTTCACGGGATGGTTGTAAACAATTTGTTTAAATGTTGCAAAGACGCGAACATGGTTAGTGGTGTAGTTTTCGTTACATCTCCGCGGTTAGTAAAGTAGAACAGTAAACAATTGCGATGAGGCGAAAAGGGCTAAATAAAGACTTTGCCACTTCGTAGGTCAATGTGGTAAACAGGAAGATAGAGTTGCAAAGTAGAGATTGACTTGAAGCGCGACATCATAGGGTTAACCTAGTAGTTAAAGAATTAGGTGGCGAAGTTGCGAAATAGTCAAAATAGCCCTTTCGCATGGTCGTGACTAGAAACAAAGAAACACATGAGATCACCGAGAAGTAGAGATAAAGAATTGATTGCCACTTCCCTACTCACAGTTTTAAAGGCATTAAACAAGGCTAAAAAGCGCATGTCCGAGCTGTAAAAAGGGATGATGAGTTGGAAGTACTAATAATGTACAATATGAAAACAACACAGCTTCTGAAGGACTGAAAGGATTTCGAGCATGCCAATTTTATTGACATTAATGCTATGCTCCAATTTGTAGAAACGGATAAAAGTAGAAAGAACAATGTGTAACAACCAGTTTTCTCGGGTCTAATTTTAACATCTATCATAAGCATAGAATACAGTTTTAACTTCGACTTCAAAAGAAGGTAGTTACATCATTCATGTTCATGTGAATAAGATTACCGTTAAAGTCAGTCAAACAAAATTTCTTAACTAAATACTTGAAATACCTTTTAATGAAATTACTTTAGAAATTGAAAAAATCACATACCTTGGAAAAACTGAGACTAAAATTCATCTAAGTATGCTTCTGCAACCACCTAGGTTAGTCCACAAATATACTATAACAATTTCTCAAGTTGACTACTAACTCAAAAATCATTTGATGAATACCACTAAATACCAATATAACCTAAATTAGGGCATCACATATCATCTTACCAATTAGGGCATCAATTACCATCAGTTTATTTAGGGCTTCTGGTACTGCTTTACCACTTAGGGCTTCCGCAACCACGGATTCAATTTAGGGCTTCCGCGACAACGAATTTTATCTAGGGTTTCTGCGACGATGGATTCAATTTAGGGCTTTCACAACCACGGATTCAAGTAGGTTTTCGATACCACGGATTCAATTAGGGCTTCCAATACCACCATATCAATCAAGGTTCCAGCTGTCACGCAATCAATTAGGGCTTCGGATTTCTTTTCCTTCTGATCGCTGCTCTGTGACAATTCCTCAAGATTAGATAATTACTTATTCAATATTCATTTATATGAAGTAAAATGATGATAACAATGAAATACCTCAAATTAATCTTACCTTCTCATAAACAAAAATGATAATTCCTGTTTTTAATAAACAATTGATTTCATGGTTTATCTATGTTTGATGCATATCTAACATCTTGAGAGAGGTGAAACATTGCCAAGGGCTTTTCCACCCAACCTCGGACCACTATATATATATATATATATATATATCCCCACATGATCTCTAACGAGCAAGGCCCTCCCTACTCGGAATTGACAGGGAACATCTTACCATTCACTGGGCATCATGATATATAACACACCATACGACTTGGCAGTAGGAGATCATCATAACAGGAATATGCATGAGCTATTATTAATTCATATTAAATGATATGTATTAAAATGTCATAACTGATAGTACTGGTTCTTATTGTTGATGAATCTTTCCTCACACCCCCTCAACCTCATCAGGCCTCCAAGCTCGCGATTTCCAGGTGCTTGATTAATATTAATAAATTCACTCTTGCAGGGTATGAATGTTTGTAATACATTCTGAACTGCATATCCATATCTTTTATACATGTTTAATACTCTCTTATGAATGAAGAAACATTTATGGTTTAAGGCAGTTTTCCAAGAACTAAAATTCTTTTACTGACCATCTCGATTCAGTTTGCAATTATATTAATGAAAAAGAGACACATTGAACATTCTTGATTCAACAGTTGCATTAGAAAGAAAAACACGATTGGCCATTCTAAATTCGGCAACATTCTTACTTACCAATTTTCAATATCTATATCCTTGAAAAACAAATTCTCAATACACACAGATACAGCAGATGAACTCATATTATATCCAACTTGCAAACTAGAAAAGAACAACTCATTGCACTCACTAACCATCAACAGATCTTTAGATTGATGTCTCCTCGGTGCCTGAACCGTTACATCTTATACCTATTCATAAAATTAAGATTCTACATTCTCAGAATTTCCTTGGTATTCTGAGTTGATCATTATTACTGTTATTTTGTTTGAGAACATAGCTTTTCATGACAAAATTTACAGATTTAAGACATAGGTGGTTTGATAAAGATATAGTCTGTATTCAAAAGTATTTTTGAATTAAGTGATGGCAATCGGTAATATCAGACAATGAATAAGATGAGAACATAAAGTTTTATTACATCCATAGTTGGCATAACATCAACTACTTCATTAGCAACCATTTAAACAAGTTCTATTGGCATTCTTAAATAACCTGGGCGTATGGTAACAGCAAGACTCAATGCTATGCATGCAACTCTTATATTTGAATTGACCCGACTTAGAAAGGGCAAAACGCAAGTAAAAAAATTGGAAGATAAAACCAATTTGTCACATCCTTACTTGGCTTGGCTATGCACACGGGTTACTGGATCTTGTTGAGCGGCCTCTTCTGTTATCCACTGGAACCAAAGATCAGAACATGCAAAAATGATCTCGTGGAAGCTTCAGAGAATATATTATCGCAGCAAGACAGGATGATATCGCAGGTGATAATGGTAATTGCAGGTTGGTCGATGGATTTTACAGAGTGATAAACGTGAGAGCAGAAGGGGTTTGAGATGGATATCTCAGGATACAAGGCGAATAGTCTTTCTCTGATAAACAAACTCGGGTTGCAGAATAGTAAAGTGCTGAGACTATGGCGGAACCATGAACAGACGGATATCTTGTTGGTGTTGTCTGAAAACGACAAGGCAACCATATAAAAAGATAATGAATGGCTTTTCAGCTTCTGTTGTTACAAGACTCAAATGCGCTTTGAATTCCATCAAATGGAAAAATGAATCGTTGGAACAAAGGTGAAAAAGTTTTATTAATATTATTATAATTTGAAAATTTATTAAAATCTTATAAGTACTTTTTAAAACATCAATCTATTAATTTATTAACATATAAAGATACCAAAATATTTTTATATTCAAATGCACATGTATTAACTATTATTAAAAATAATACGACGAAAGATAATTTAAAATCTTTTAAGAATACGTTTATATTTAAACTTAATTAATTAAATTTAATTAATTATTAACAACTCATGCAGTTCCAGAGATGAGTCTTGTTACAAATTGCTTGGTCCTCTACCTATTTGTCCAATGATGGTGATGCCCTGCCTAATTCTTTTCTGACAATGCTTCCACCCCTTCGACAAGCTCGCTACAAGGAATTTCTCTGTAATTAAATTATAAATTATAAATAATCATATTAGTTAACCTATCATCTTAATTCCATGAATTCACGATTAACGAATAACTAGCATGTCATCTTCACTTGAAATCATAGCGACTAACTATTTTACCATTTCGCCAGATTATATCAAACTAAACTACCAACTGACTTCATGTGAACTTCAATGTCTATATTTCAAACTAGGTCAAAAATTGGGATGTAACACAATGAGTTTCATTACCAATTGCATAGTGTTTGAAGTTTCAAAGTAGAGTTCAAATTGCAAAGAAAATTTCAGCATACAGAGTTCAAAATTGTTTTGGTACTTTGAGCTATGGCACAAAAGGAGGGAGAATTGATTGCACAGGCTCAAATTGAGGAAACTATGGCGAAGGGAAAAAGCCCTAGCCCTTTCGTGGATGAGTGGTTACAAATTTTACTAGGTTCCTCCAACCTTCAATCTGCAAATGACCATGCATTTAGAGATCCATATAGTTTTTGTAGAGATTCAAAGGTGCTTGACAGAAATGGAAGTGAGTTATTCTGGTACTTCTACAAGAATAGAGTGGAAAAGGTTCCTATGTCCAACCCTTGTACTAGGAATTTGGGAAAATTAATCATGCCTGAGGTTTTTGTAGATGTTGATTTGGTCAAGGCATTGATAAAATCATACAACCCAGTCAGCAAAGCATTCCATAGAAGAGATAGAAGTATACTCTATGCACTTGACAAAGAAACATTCATTGAAGCCTTCGACTTGGGAGGACCTATGTCATTACCAATTGACATGGATAAGTTAAATGAGAATTTCAAGAAGTCAAAATAGCCCTTTTTGCATGGTCGCAACCGGAAACAAAGAAAAACATGAGATCACCGAGAAGTAGAGATAAAGAATTGATCACCACTTTCTTGCTCATAGTTTTAAAGGCATTAAACAAGGCTAAAAAGCGCATGTCCGAGCTGTAAAAAGGGATGATGAGTTGGAAGTAGTAATAGTGTACAATATGAAAACAACGTAGCTTCTGAAGGATTGAAAGGAATTCGAGCATGCCAATTTTATTGACATTAATGTTGTGCTCCAATTTGTAGAAACGGATAAAAGTAGAAAGAACAAGGAGTTTCATTACCAATTGCATAGTGTTTGAAGTTTCAAAGTAGAGTTCAAATTGCAGATCAAATTTCACAATATAGAGTTCAGAATTGTTTTGATACTTTGAGCTATGGCACAAAAGGAGGGAGAATTGATTGCACAAGCTCGAATTGAGGAAACTACGGCGAAGGGAAAAAGCCTTAGCCCTTTCGCAGATGAGTGGTTACAAATTTTACCAGGTTCCTCCAACCTTCAATCTGCAAATGACCATGCATTTAGAGATCCATATAGTTTTTGCAGAGATGCAGAGGTGCCTGACAGAAATGGAAGTGAGTTATTCTGGTACTTCTACAAGAATAGAGTGGAAAAGGTTCCTATGTCCAACCCTTGTACTAGGAATTTGGGAAAATTAATCATGCCTGAGGTTTTTGTAGATGTTGATCTAGTCAAGGCATTGATAAAATCATACAACCCGGTCAACAAAGCATTCCATAGAAGAGATAGAAGTATACTCCAAGCACTTGACAAAGAAACATTCATTGAAGCCTTCGACTTGGGAGGACCTATGTCATTACCAATTGACATGGATAAGTTAAATGAGAATTTCAAGAACCACAAAGTCCTAGGTTCAGATGGGACCATGAATGCTCTAGGTGGACATTATGTCATGGCATTGAATATTTAGGACCCATACTGATGAAATTAGTACAAGGACTCATAAATCACATAATCACAACTTCATGACTTATCAATATTGCACACTTTTGCAAACTTTCAACCAAATCAACAAATTAGGACAGATTCAGACCTGCAATCACCAAAATGGCCATAACTTCTGCAAAACTGAATGGAATTCAACCAAACCAAACCAAAAGAAAGCTAACTCAAATACCTTTCCAAAAAAATAAGTTGCAGGTCTGTATCTATTCATATGTTCTTGCACCAACACAAACAACAGCCGGATTTTTAGAAAAGTAATTCAGAAATTTATCATAAAACTCACAAAAATAAACTTCTCTTTATTTCACCTTTTCTTCCAACTTCTCCAGCCATTACATTATGAAAATCATGACCAATACATGATACTTTAAAGATTTTTCAATTTCTATAGTTAATTAATTACCTCCTATGACCTTTCATCTTCTCTCTTACATCAACTTTTTCATATTGTCATATTTATGACAATATTTTATTACATATTTGACAACTTTTGTACTTTTTTACAAATGACCGCTCAACTTTATAAAATCCCTACTACATATAAACATAGACTATTTATGAAATTTATGATATTTTACCCTTCCATGGGTCTATTTAAATCATTTGACTATACTAGACAACTTGGACAATCTATTACAAATGGCTTTATTTAGCCTTACACATTGACTCAAATAGATTCAAAATACATTTGAAAGATCATGATGAGTAATTAAATGTATTTGATGCTCATGGAGCCTCTTATTGTGCCTTTTGTTAATGGGTGTTACTACAACACATACACTAATGTTGGGTATGATTATGTGACCTATGTAATCAATAGGATTCATGATGAGATTGTAGTAGCACAAGAAGGAAGGCTGGAAAATTTCAAGTGTCATCACTACTCGCTGCTCATGCACCTAATTCTGTACAAGAATGTGCAATTCATTGACCAAAGTTTCTTTTTAAGTACAGAGGAATGGGGAGAGAGACTTCCTGTGCAGCGTGGACAAGGGCATGACAAAGATTCTACCCTTACTCAAACACTTTCTTTTTATAATGATTTTGTATACCCTGTTCTAAACATGTTAAGGGCTATGATAGAAAGGATACCTACGAGTGTTAGAAAATTAGTTAAGCCCAACATGTGTTATGATGAGGGAAAACAATTAGGGCATGATTGGGGAAGTGTATTTCTTTATGAAGACTACAGCCATTAGGGTTTATGGGTGCCCTCAACCACCTCATCTTCTCCCAAAATTTGTTGCAAGGTGATTAGGGATTGTGGAGTTTTTCTGGCAATTGATTTCATTAAATACAGAGTACTTAGGTCGGAATGTCAGGAAGGGCACATTTTTGTGTAGATGCTCTGAAGTTGGAGATTTTGACACTGGCAAAAAGGCAATCGAGAAAACTGATGCCTTCCTAAGAAATTATAAGTTGCCAACTATTCCTGCAAGAACATATGTCCCTTATAGTGTAGTTAGAAATGCAAAATGAGGGGATACAACCTACCTCAAACCAAGGGTTTATGGGAGGAAGATGTGATTGCAGATTTTTTCGATGAAAATGTATGTAGAGAAAGAATGATAAAATTCAGAGATGTGATGAATTTTGAGCCAGAAATGAAAAAGACAGATCCATCCTTCAAGGGATTTTATCATGAAGTGGACTACTGGTGAAGGTTCAACAAATGCATTGAAAATTTTGATGAGATTGCAGCTCAAGTACCTGAAGAGATCAGAAACAGAGTAGATCCTAGGTGTAAAAACCCTCGATACTTGAACAACTCCGATTTTTCTAATTTCTTATATCATTTGGATGGTTTGACATTTTATAAAATCTTGGTGAGTATGCACCCAGTTCTCAAGTAACTAACACAATTCAACTCTATACTGATTATAATGATTTATAATTCCAGCAAGACTTTTGTTTGTCATTCTTCACAACCCACAACTTGCAATACCAAAGATAGTAATATTGATCTAAATATATTTCTGTATTGTATTCTTTCTTTCAGAAATTGTAAGTACCACTTATTTAATTTATTTTCTTACATAATACGAAGAGAAAATTTAAAACCCGATCTTAATTCTCAGAATCACACATTGCTGAGATTATAAAATTCCAAATTCAAAACATATAACTCAGAACTTGGCTGCTATGGCATGGCACTTGCTTATTGAGATAATTGAAACGCAAGTACAGTCACAAGTATGTTGGACCATGTACCAATGCATTTGAACTCCCAATGAAGCTCCTGCAATTGATAATCAACTGGCAATCATTGTATAGTGTTTGACGATTCACTAGGAAAGCAACTGTAGATCATATGTGGTTGACGTCTTCACTTAGGAAACAACTGTAGGTCATATTCAATGATCGAATTCCTTGTTGGCAGTGTTTATTTACCTCAGCAGCTCTTACACAATGATAGACTTCCCTCTAATCACGCATGGCCTCCAAATTGCAGGTCTGCGTTCCAATTTGGGGAATATGTTGCTAATGAATTGGAGTCGGCAACCAATCAGACCTCCAACAATGCCTTTGCGTAAAACGACGAGTCCAGTTGTGTAGATAATCAACTGGAAGAATCCTCTCCTTAGCCATAGCAAACAACGGTAGGAGAATTTTCCAAATTGCTATATGTTGATGTCAATTTTTATACCACATAACATATTAGCAATTGAATACTTGATATGGAGTATCAAACACACAATTCCTCTTTTGAAAAGTTAATACTCATGAAAACATGAGAATAACTCCAGTGTTCCTTACACTTGTGGATACTAACTCAGTATATCGATGTGATTTGTTGGTAATCACGTAGGCGGGCTTACGTTATTCCTTCAAGGACAACTTGGATTTTGGGGTGATGGTGATGGTGATTTGGTATGAGTGCTAGATGGTGTTGATGGTGATGGAGGGTGAGTGTTCGAATGGCTTATGCTTTCTTAACCTTCTTCTTCAAAACCTCGACTAATCAACTACTCGCTATTCTACTCCTACTCCTATGAATGGAAAGATTAGCAAATGGATGGGGATCAAATCTAATGAAAGTTTACCAGCGGCTCCACCCTCATAGATGCAATGATTCAAAGGAAAAAGAACTAGTTTACCACACAAGGCTTCCCAACAAGCCGCTAGGATGCTAGTGGCCTAGTTATAGATCCCTATCAAACATCTACTAATATCACCATACAATTAGCCATCTAATCCTACTCTAGCAACATGAAATGAAATCCTACTTTTAATTTGAGAGATGAGAAAAACCATGCAATACACCAAAATGATCATGTATATCCACCATGCAAGCCACAACAATGTATAGAGAAAATTTTTGATAGTATTTTGGCAACAATTCTCCGACATAACTCCCCCACAAATGAGAGCAAAATGACATTATATAGAGGCTCCAAATTACAATGAATGGCCGAGATTAAGAGGCAAAATCAAGGGCCAAGATTATATCTTACAAACCCTAATTAGGGTTACCATTATTCAACCATTTACATGAGGGTGCCAACTTTGTGGGCCAATGAGAAAATTACAATAATTTGTCAACCAATGAGAACATAGGACACTTGGCATGATTTGATTGCATGCACATGAAAGTGCCACCTCATCAACCTTATCTTATAAATCTATTCAATCCTTGAGATAAGGTGAAGCGTCGGATGCTTGAGCTTGTCCTTAGAAACTTTCTCATCACCACTCGAACTTGCTTGTACTTGATGTCCTGACCCTGAAAGGATGAGGTCTTCATGCACTTGGGGTAATCTTGTCTTGGCCTCTGTGGCTTCCCTAGATGCGAACTTCTTTGCAACTTGAGAGCCTTGTTCTTGGCCACTACCTTGAAATTGAACTCAATCTCTCCCATTATCCTTGCTTTCCTGGTCTTCCAACCTTTCCATTCGAATTCAACCAAGCTAGCTTGCATGAATAGCCAAGCCTTGCCTAACCTCAAATATTTTCAAATCTCTTCTACTAATCCACTCTTTCTTGAAATTGTGGGGCTTCTTGAATCTTAATCTTCAATCAAATTCACCCCTCACCCGATTTCATTCTTCACCAAAGCTCGCACTTCAACCTTTCCCAGCTTGCAATCAACCAGAAGGGCTAGGACCCCATGTGGAATTGCTTCTAGTTTTGCACTGCCCTAAGTTGTAATTCTACATTTTCACCTAGCCCAATCAAATTTGCCCCTTCCATTTGCAATTTCATCAATAAAGAAGTACATCAAGTTTTCGGATTGCATAACTTGAGCTAGGCCTATGATCCGGTTGAGAAGCACTATGAGATCGCCATATTTTGATTTGAAGTCTGCCACTGTGAGTCTCGATGATTTGGTGACTCCTTTCTTTCCTTTGTGCAACCAATTCTGCTTTTGTAGATCTTTGCCATGGGGAATTGTCCTTCCTTTAGTTTGTTCTTTACCTGTATCATATTTACTTTACCGACATTGGTATTGGTTATTCGCCTTATTTTTTAGAAGAAAGTTGTTTTGGGCATCATATCCTCTTTGTCTTTTTTAGTGTTTGTTCCCTTAGGGTTCTTGCTTGCACTAACATCTACCATCCTAAACACTTATTTTTGCCCTTTCATTCTAGGTGATATGGACTACCCTTATCGATCTCCAATCTTCTTTCTATCGATGGATTCTACACTTATTTTTGCTTCGCCAAGTCCTATCACTACACTTATCAATCTCCAATCTTCAACCTAGGGTGGCACTAACACTTGTTTTTGCTTTGCTTTTACCTTAGGATGGACTACACTTATATCTCCCAACTTCAACCTAGGGGTGGTCTAGCTTATTTGTGCCTCTTCAAATGTCCTATCATAGATTCTACATTTATCAATCTCTAATCTTCAACCTATGATGGGATGATGAAATGGTGGATGATGAATGCAAGAAGAACCAAGGGAAACAAAATTAGGCAATAACAAAAGACCAAAATCCGTTTAAGGACCCCTTTCAACTCTAAATGAATTGAACTTACTTTTACCAATGGCCTGGTCTTCTTTTGAATTTCGGATCAGACCTAAGAATTTCAAGCGTCTTGCAAATATTGATGCCCTAGCTGAAGAAATCAGAATTTTGTCCACTTGAAATTGCTCATACATGTGCCAAAAAAATCAAACTTTATCACTTGTTTTCTTCACCAACAAAATCGTCCAATCTCTAAGAGAAAATTACAGCCTCTCTAGAAAATCAAAATTTTGTCTTCCACAAATTTCGGCTCCACAAAAATCGCCTTAGGGCAAGAAATTCCGATTTACCACAAGAAGTTGCCTAGGGCAGAAATGCAGCCTTCATGGAAAAACAAAATTAGATTGCCAACAATGGAAATCCACCTTTGCAAGAATACCAAAATCTGGAAAAATTCGCCTTAAGAAAAATTGCTGCCTTCCTCAAAATTCGCCCAAGCATGGAAGAGGAGGATGGAATGAACGAGGAGGTAAGGGAAGGAGATCCCTCTTATACCCAATTCACTTGCCTTCTCTAGCTGGCCGACTTGCACCTAGGAGGGAAAAAAAAAAAAAACATTAATTAATGCATAATTCTGGTCTGGATTAAATGATAAGCTAAAAATTAATTTTGCCACAATGAAATTTGCATTTTTAAATTGTCGGTTAGACCAAAATTGCAAAAATAAAATAAATAAAGCCTTGGAGATGCTAAACGTTTTCATTTAATGACGATTTAGTAATTAATATATCATTAAAAATCGAATTTGGCAAGCCAAAATTGATTTTTTCTATTTTAAATTACTAATTTTAAAAAATATCTTAAAATCTTCAAGGCAGATTTAATCCATTTAATGCGAATTTTTGCGATTTACTCTAAATCGATTTTGCTATGCAATTTTAATTTTTTAACAGAAATAAATCATTTCTCTAGAATCCAAAATCGATTTTGCAATTTGATTTCACCATCACAAAATTAATATTTTTTTTCACCAAAAAAATTCAAGATTTTCCAAAAAACCCAAATCTAACAAAAATTTTCATTTTTTGAAAATTACTCAAGTTTATACAATTACATCCAAAATTTTTAAAAAATCCTCTAAATACAAAATTTACAATTTTATCTTGCCAAGTGTTCTTTGAAACTTGTTCAGCCTAAGGATAAAATTAGTCGTTCTGGAAAATCAAGCTTAAAATCGGGTGAAAAATAAATTTAACCTCCTCCCTCTTGACTCGAAGGTGTCTAAGAAATAAAATTTTCTAAGATCGGAAATTTTTGGACAACTTCAAAAATTATTTATCGCCAAGGTGATCGAAAAAATTGGGGGTCACCAAAGTTTTGTGGCGATGGTGTGAAAATTTCACAACACTATACAACAACATCAATTCACCGAACCAGCCTTCAGAACAATTCTCAGAACTTCAGGAAAACCTTCACTAGATAATCAAGAAATAAAATATGTAATCGAGATTGTTCTCCTTAGCTACAGAATAAAGTAGTAGTAGAAAGTTGGCCAATTGTATACTTCAACACAATTGCCAAGAATTTCTTAGACGAGACCCTTTACTTTAGCAAGGGCTCACAGGTCAGAAAAAGAGGAAAAGCCACAAAGGAACAAAAAGAAAAAATATTTTCAAGCATGCTTTCTCCAATGCAATGAGCTCTCATTTATAATCTTCCGTTGGCCAAAGTTTCCTAATTATCTCCACCTCATAAATTGTGGAAGTTTCCCAAGAGAACTCAACACTAGAAACTTTCCAACACGCTTTTTGGAAATATCTCTTAATGTCATTATTATAATAATATAAACATTATTATAATAATGCAACTCAATGATTAATAAATAAATAAGAGCTCATGCAATAATTAACTTTATTAACTGCAAGTGATGACCAATTGCTGAAGCCACCCACTGCACTGCCAAAAATAGCAACTGCCAATAGTAGACTTACTAAAAATAGTACGTTCACAATTGAGACCCCCAAAACACCCTGTAAGCTCATGAGGGTCACTATGATGAGCCAACTCCATTAACTGCGTAGAACTGCCAAAAATGGGGACATTACACTGGGTCTCCTAATCAGGCATTATTGTGGAAGTAAGTGATGATGAAGACCAGCCAGAAAGCTCAGCATGGGCTCATTAGAAAAGGAAGAAGCAGAAAATGGTAGAGATTCCCAAAAAGGAAAGAGAAAAAGCCTTATAGATTTTGCCAAGGAATAGCCAATACTTTGACAGTGCAAGAAGAAGCTTCCTGATGGCTCAAGCCACTAAAGATGAGCAGAGGGCAAAGAAGTTGGAGCTTCAACCCTAAATGATTGACGACATAATTATTGAAGCTAGAGAATTCATGAATGGTGACAATTTTATAAAAACAAAGGAATTCAAAAGCTTTTTGTTTAAATTAAAACAAAATGAACTATCATTGCAAATGAAAGTAGGTGACTCCGATGAGAAAGTAGCATAAATGGTTAAGAAGCTATAGGAGTATGATCTTGCAAGTGAAACTCTGATTGTAGAAGAGGCAAGAGAGCTGATATAGAGAAGTGGCATGGTTGTTTTCCTAGGATGGGATATTAGTTCTTCTTTCCTATTAGATCAAATGAGAAGACAAGAAAGGACTATCTCATTTGAAGATGAAAATCAATAGGGGCAGTTGAGAGGGTCTAGTTACAACATTGATGCTCAAACCATGGCAATATGGAGTTTAGCTCTAGAGCATCAGAAACCAATTGTCATGGAAATCAAGGAATCCCTTAGAGGGAATGTAATTTTTTGGAATGTCATTGTTGACTTCAGCATCACTGCTAGGTAAAAACATAATTGATGTGCTGGAAGAGCAGTTAGATAGAGCCTATGAGAGGTATATCAAGACCAGATTTTGCTGATCCATAAAATAAATTCTTTGAAATATGTTTCTCAAAATGTGCACAACAATTATATTGTCTTGCAAGGGGTAGAGTATCAGTGTTTCCTGAGGTAATTTCCTTATTGTCTCCCTTATTCACCACATGGGGCCCATACACCCAATTTTTTGAGAGCCTTGTACCCATGCTAACACAGAAGGACTTACCAAAAGTGATAATTATTTCTGTCAAAAAAGTAATCAATAGGGTGGAGTTGTATGGTTTCTTTGTAGCCTATGCTCCTCTGACAGTTAATTCAGAATAAGATGAAAACAATTGCTACAACACCAAATTTAGTGCCCAGTATAGTAGATGAAAGTGGAGCAATAAAGGATTGGCAAGAATGGTCATCCTCTTTTGATGACATTTTAAATCACTCTAGATTTATGGCATACTGCAATGGTGAGGCAGACATTGTAGTGGTTGATGATTTGGTTGATATGTTGTATAAACTAGAGTTAGAGATGGGCAAAGTAACTGCAGAGGTTAAGGCCATTACAGATGCTAAATGGAGCAAAAGCCTTGAAGAGTTAAACGGGATCAGAGATGCCACTTGGTCAGACATTGAAACTGACATAGCAATCTGGGAGGTCATAGCTAGCACAAAGGCCTTGCCATTTGGGGAAAGTGATTGAGCAGTTGAGATTACAACTCAAAAGGCAGAAGAGACAAAGTGAAGAAAAGACAATGAAAATGACAGGTTGTTGAAGTGTGAACAGATTCATGTTAAAGACAATTGAAGAAAGTGCCACTTGCCGGTTTCAGAACTGTTTCCTCAATTTTGTCTAAGTACAAAGAATGTTTGTAAAGGAAATGTATTTGAAATATCTTTGTATTTTGTTTTAAATCAAATTTTGACACGTGTCCTCCCATTTGAAGCTTGTTGCAATCCTTGTCTATAAAAGGATTTCCAAGATGTGGAGTCAGGGTTCGAGTTTTGTATAATTTTAGTGTTTATGCTATTGCAGTCGGTCCAGTTTTTTGTGTCAATTGTATGTTGTTTCAAATTTGCACTCTAAGAATATAATCAATATTGAATGACAGTATTTGTCATATTTTGAGTTATATTCTAAGTCTTATATTAGTAATGTATTATTTTCAAGAAGATTAATGCAAAGAGGAAGTTCTGAAAACCCTTGTCTCTGAATTCTGTCTCCATTTTCATGTGTTTGTTATTTTGATATTGAATAAGCAAAGTTCTTTCAATTTATTGTAGCTGAGTTAGGTTGTATGTCATTTCACTGTTGCTTTTAATTCAAGGAATTAAGTAAATGCTCCTATGAATTGATAGGGTTTTTAGGTATATTGGAAGGATATCATAAGAATGGAATCTAGGGTTAATAGTTGATAAATTTAATTGCAAGTCAATTAAATAGGTCAAGATTTACTAATATGACTCTCTATAGCAATGGATAAGGCATTGGTCATAAGTTGTGATGCAAATTGATACAATCATTTGGTTGCATGATACACATTTAAATCAAAATCAATTGTTATTTTTTGTAACAAAGAACTATATTGTTGGTCATTCCCTTAGTGTAAAAATGTTCTTTGAATTTATAGTAAGCTGCTGTAAATCAACAAGTTGATTACATTTTCAAGAAGATTTCTGACCATTTTTCTGCTGTAAGGGATAAATATAAGATGAGGAATATCAATGAGTAAGTATATAATCCCTAGGTGCACCTGCCTTGGCCCTGTAGAGCCTAATGTGTAGAAAACCCTTGTGTTTTGTCAAAGTTCGTCCAGATCTGGATGGGTTCTTGCTGAATATGGGAATTAGCTAGCCCCTAGGCATCCACCATCATTCTGCATCTTGGTGCTGTTTTGAGGCATGTAGTTTGAAAACACCAACAACTATTGCATTTTATTGAGTAGATGGAATATGAGCTCCAATTCCTCTTGGATGATGATGAGCTAGAAAACTATCAAGATTTCTAATTTTGAAATTAGAGTAAAAGTTATAAATAAAAATTGTGAACATAAATTCAATATTCATCAATAAGAATTCAGAAATTAGAATTTTAAGAGTTGAGAACTTGTGATAAAATTTTGATGGCAATGATTTGTAGATGCTGGTATATTTATGGAAATATCACTATTTATGAGCATCATCATCTTCCTTGTCTTGAAGAGCGTTAAAATTTAAGACCATGATCATCGGTACTTGCAAAACTCATGAATTCAAACCTCCCTATAGGATGTGTGTGATTGGAAAATAGTCTACAAAGGGCTTTAGTGTACCTTCGAGTAACTTCAAGAACTCTAGTGTTGCTCTCATTAAGGATCACTTGACATAAGTACATAGAGCTCAATGTAAAGGCAAGCAAAAGAAAAGGGTTAGTCATTTTTTTCCACCTCTCCACTATTATTTTTTGTAGTTCCTTGAAGAGTGTTTCTTTAGAATCTTGCTCTTTCTTGCTTATAATTTTTTAAATCCTTAATAATAGAATCATTGCCATTCTATACCTCACCCATGCAGGTCCTATCCATGTTAATGTATCAAATCATGCTCAATCTAGGCTTAGTAAATCTCAAGAGGTACTTAGGATGATCCCACCAAGAGTCATCTAATATCATTGCATTAACGACCATTGCCCTTGTAAATTGGATTTAGTCCATATGCTATGATTAAGCTTGATTATCATTCTGGACGATACCTCTTTAGCCTTTGCAAGTCATCTCAAAACAAATGTGTTGGAGGCAAAATGGGTCTCATCCACCTATTTCAAAATCAAAACAATAATAATTGAAAATTAAAAACTTTGAAAGTTTACTAAACTAAAGTCTAAAACATACTTAAATTTTAAATAATTTAACTTACCTTCAAAAGCTCCAATCTTGATGAGATAAATTTATTATGTCGAACAAATGACCAACTAAACATTCCAAGGAATTTCTGAAACAATTAACACAACATACAACTGGAGTGCTAAATGGTGCCTACAGAAAGGGATAGAACAAGACAACAAGATCAAGAGCAAGAAGAAATGGCCAAACCAAAACAATCTAGCTAGTTGCTTTGAATAACTAGGAACAAGTCCAAAAACGACAGATAGGCCCTAGGACAAGAAATCTCAAGATGCCTTTGAGGGTGCTGGAAGGTCATTATTGAGTGAAGGATCTTCAAGGTCTCACATCCTTGGGAGACCCAGAGTGGGGGATCAAATGGTTGCTTAGTACCTCGAGTAGGGGGAACCTTCGTAAAGAATAAAGTGATGAGCCTATCATAGTGTGGTATCAAGGGGAACAACTATTGCAAGGTGAGGTCCCAGAGCCTCCATGTCTCCTAGAGATAGAGTGTAGGGGACCTCTGATCGATATATCTAAAAAAGAAAGGAAGAGACCGAGTCTCCTTGAATAAGCATTAGAATCTCTCTCTAATTTGGTAGTAGATAAGGCAATGAAAATGAAGTGTTTGTCTCAACGACCCCCATGTCACAGAGTTGCCAGATCCTATCCTTTTATCCAAATGGTGGTCAATCTGAATGCAAATCTTATGTGAGCCCAGTCTGAATGAACCAAGAGATATGTGGAGTGCATGAGACCAACATTGAGTAGGTATGAGGGGAGAACAATGAGCCCATCTTGTAACTCAAGAAAGTGCTCTGCACAGGATTTACCCAAGTAGTGAGAATATATTGTTTGTAGATGTCTCAAGACGTCTTTGATTCTAGTAGGTTCACTGTCAGCTATCATGAATCGTAGAAAGAAGCGAGGCAATCAAGGAGTCTCGATGGGCCCTTTATAGAGGACGTCATGAGGACCACATCATTCGCAAAGAGAAAGATATAAATCAAAACCTAGTGTAAGGATCATTAATTCTCGAGGAGGGAATGCACCTAGAGATATTCCCTCGACTATAGATACTTCCTTGATGGCCTCACATCTTTCTACAATTTTGTAGATAGCCCGAATATGTCTTTGATTAAGCTCCCATGAAAGAATATCATGTAAGACTGCAATATACAATTAAGAGAAAGTGTGCCCCACCATAATGGTTCTATAATTTTTGGGATCTAAAAGAGGCCCAACCTTATGAATCAAATGGATGATGTAATGTGACCAAGAGGGGTGGACCTTGTGCAAACCACCCTATTGAATAAATTTGCGAGGAATGAGTCAAAAATTGTGTTGTCATTATTTGAAGAAATTCGCCTACAACCCTTCCTCATCCATTGCCCTACAACAGTTCATGGACCCAATCACATTGCTTACATTGGTGAAGGTGGTAGTGGGGGGGACAACGAAGGAAAGTTAGCCAAGGATATCATAGAGGGTGGAGGTGTGGGAGACCAATGAGCTATGGTGTTACATCCCAAATTTGACCTAATTTTAAATTTATTCATAGCCTTAGACTAAACGATTTTTTCTTTCATAATCATGTGAAGTAGGTAGTTATTTATATCCATTGTATTGACTGTTAATGAA
This sequence comes from Cupressus sempervirens, assembly GCA_028749045.1. Taxonomy (NCBI): domain Eukaryota; kingdom Viridiplantae; phylum Streptophyta; class Pinopsida; order Cupressales; family Cupressaceae; genus Cupressus; species Cupressus sempervirens. Next base: position 835,992,494 of record CM053793.1, read on the forward strand.
GATGGTCGTTATCCATTATTTTTCATGTGATGTTTAGCAGTTGCTTGATTTTGGAATTATGATTAATAATTAAATTCTTTTAATGTTTATATGAAAATTATTATGGAACTTGTTATTATCATGGAAGTATTGCACGGGTGATTGCAGGAGAAGATGAAGGGGAGAAAGCATTGCTAAATGGGATCAACGGAATGGGATACTAGCTTAGTCTAGTCATCAGGTTGATAGGTATGACCTTAAATTGCCTTGGTAAGGATCTAGCGACTTGAACTTCAAGATACAACTGAAGGACCCGCATGAGCTATTAAATAAACAATTTATAACGTAAAATAATTTAATTAAAATATAATACATACCTCAAAGGATTTTGATTGATCTTTCACCATATTATTATAATATATACCTATGTATGTTCACAGATATAAAATAAGTGACACCATAATATTATTTTCTTTATAAGAAAATGATGCCACCTCACAAACATATCTACATGCATGTAGATATATATAAATAATAATATTTTTGATTTATAACCTTCAAATCTTCTTCTATCCTTTTATTCTTTTTTTTTTCTTGCTTAAAACTGATTGAACACTTGGCACATTTTCTTGGTGTCCAAGAGCCAAGACATTTATTTTATGTTACGGCTTCTTGGAAGCCAAAGAGTCCTTTAACCTTTAATATATATATCATGAGGTCAAGAGAGATAGAGTACATACAAAATCACATTTCCCAAATTCCTTTCTTATTCCCATTTTCCTTGCTCATTTCCAGCTTCCATCTACCACCCGATACTTTGCAAATACTGTTCGAATCTCTACAAATTCCATTCAAGACCTCTGCATTTTATAGTAGAGCCATTCTTGTTACATTTTGCCTTATGTTATTCTTTTCTTGCTGAAGTTGAGGTTGTATTTACACACTGAGGTTACACCTGGAAAGCAAATTGAAGAAGAGTTCATACATAAGTGTCTAGCAAGACTCCAGACATTTCTGGATTATACCAGGTCATGTGGTTAATCATTTCCAAATATTGCTATAATTCCATTAACAATTGTTATTGCATTTCGATTTCCATACCAGTAAGTGACAGATTACACTCATTAACACTTAAATAACATTAGGGAGTTGTTTACCATAAATCATAGTAAAGTATCCATGACATGGAATCATGAATTATTTTTGCCCTTGGAAATCAGAATTGAATGATATTTATTTCTGCAAGTCTTAAAGAATATAATCTCTCAAATCACAAATTGTGAAAAGCTGGAAGTATATAATTTTCATGAATCAACAGACAAAATCGATTGCTCGAAGATTTCGAGCACCTAGGACTCACTGGTTGTATAGCCATGGAAAAGGTGAAGAGGTAAGATGGAATCTGCAATAATATGGAAGTGAAATCAGATATGATACATTAAATCTAAATAATTTTACTTAATAGCTCATGCATGTCCGTATTGTTGTTCCCCTGTTGTCAAGTTGAGCGGTGGTGATCGGGTCATTGAACCCATTAGAAAAACCTTGGCCAAGGTCGTTTAAAGGCATGTTTGCCATCTAAGATCCCTTCATGTTAGTGGTGCTAGTTATTTTGACTTGATTGTCCATAACTATGCGGACATTCTAAACACCAAAATGTTCAGGTGGCTAGACTAAGAGTATCCCAAGCCCGATCCTGGGGTAGGTAGGGCCTTTCTAATTCAATAGATTGTGTGGGGATAAGTATGGTCTAAGGTTGGGAGGTTAAACCTATTGGTTCCCAAAACCACAGATTGGAAATCGAAGAGCCTGCCACTTCTTCGATAAGACTTCTCAATTAGTTTTGACCAACGAACGGGAATACTTTTCAATTCTCCTACACTTCAAGGTCTGCTACACCTAGGCGAGTAGACCTCCTCGAACTTGATCACTTCGTTCAGAGCTTTTCAAAAACAAATTTAAGCTTCTGGAGTTCTCTAGTTGGTAAAGTCCTCGAACTAAATTAAAATGAAAACTAGATGCTAAGTGTGATTTGAATGAATTGTATAAGGTTTTAATAATAGATTTGATGCTTGTAGAAGGAATATATAGATTTTTTGACTTCAATAATAGAAAGACCAATGCCTCTGCTCATCCGGGCAATAGTGTCAACTTCAGTGAATTTTTACGTACAACTTTATAAAGTTCTTATGCACATACTACCAACAACTAAATAATTAAGATGCGACAGATCAAATATTTATGCAATCTTAAATTAGTCTAGATTGAACTTTAACTCCTCAGGTAGGGAGACAAACTGGACACAAACACAGAAACAATTTAATATTTCACAATATCTATGATGATCAAATTTAAAATACTAAATGACCATGTCCACTTATCCGACATTTAAATTATATACGGAATTCCAAAAAATAATTATAAAGGACGAACCATCTGCAGTTTAAATCTCCATGCCTTTTAAAAAATAAACAAAAGACATTTTATTTTATTATAAAAATAAAATAATTGAATTTATATTACAAAGTCATATTAAACTCCTTATCCCTCCGTACAATATAAAATGCTTCTTCAGAATATGTGAATGATTGTTAGAATATATTTTCTCCTCGCTGTTCAACAAATGATTCATATATCTTTTATATCGTATTCATAAAAAAAAATGCCTTTTCAAATAAAAGGTCATATCTCTTCAAATGTAAATTACATCCCTTTTAACCATGATCATACCAAGCCGTGCCACCATTAACAAATTATTTTCCTCAACATTGTTAACCGAACCATATATTAAAAATAAACTAATAATATTTGTGATCTTCAATTTTAAAAGGTTTCAATTCTTAGTATTAAGCATAGAACAATATCCAAACTCCCAATGACTTCTCCATGCACCTGATTATGTATTTTCCTAACCATTGCCTTTTAAGTCAGTATCTCCTGGCTAGACATTGAACATCCCATACATGAGGAGAGTCATTTTTAAGAGTCTTCTCGCACAATACCATGCTATTCAAGGCCACTGCTCAACCACAATATCTGCATATACTCACGGCAACAGGTTTCTGCCCAGAACCCTGGGTATTATCGGGTTTCTTTCTTGCTAGTGGATTAATGATTTTTGCTTTATATATATATATCACTGACCAAATCTCAACTTCATCAATAATGTCTCCGTGGCTTCCCTAGCTGCTTAGTTGCATCTATATTGGCATTGTGGTGATAATGCTGAAGCTAATCATTACCAGGTGAAGACGTTAGAAGGCCTGTTCATTTAACTTCATGTGTTTTTCTTTAGCAGAGCTTTCTGATAGTGTAGCTCCATGATAGTGAAACTTATTGGAAAAGGACATTAGAATCCAAGTACTCTATTGATGTTGTTACTTTCACTGTCATTATTTGTGATTTTTCTAAGGTCAAGAGATGTGCAGATGCCTATGAATTATGTAGCCAGATGTGCAATAGTGCAGTGGCTCAAATCTGCTATAAAGTTCTAATGGATGGTTGTTGGCTTTGAGGTTTGGGTGCTTAGTAAAATCAAATAAATATGCTTTTGCTATAATCTTTTTCTCAAATCAATCTCTATACTTCTTGCTAGTTATTCAACAAGAACCTGATTTATTTATATACAATAGTGTTGATCTAAAAATGCCATTGCCATATTATGCTGATAGGTATGTTTAAATAGACCACCCTTTGAAAAACTTGAATAACATGAATCCTCCGTTGTAATACAAGAACTGCATCTTTTCTAGTCCTCCTTTTGAGATTAATGTTGACACTTGTGTGTTCTGGCTCATTAATTGCAATATTTAGTCATGAGTTTTCAACAATTGTTTGAACACAATGGTAGTTAAAATCTGAAAATTCTCTCTTTGGTATGATATTTCGGACTCTAAAATTTGCCAAATTTTAGAGTTTCATCAAAGCCTAAGTCAATGCTTCTCCTCTTATCGAAAGCCAAGGCTTGCACAACCAACTAAAGACTCACCAAATATTACTTGTATGTTTTCTTCTCTTCTTTTCATGTTAAGTATTTACTTTACTTGTATGTAGGAAAAGATAGTTAATCATTGAATTACAGTTGATCATTGATACAGTTTTTCAGTTAATCGTTATTACAGTTATTTCTCATGATCAATGTTACAGTTATTTCAGTTAATCGTTATTATAGTTAATTCTAATGATCAATGTTATAGTTATTTAAGTTAATCGTTATTATAGTTATTTCTAATGATCAATGTTACAGCTATTTCAGTTATTGTTATTATAGTTATTTCTGATGATCAATGTTACAGTCATTTCAGTTAATCATTATTATGGTTATTTCTGTTAATCCTTATTTAAATTATTTTAATTAACTGTTGAAAGTGGTTAATGTCCCATGAAAAGGAATTTAGTTAATTGTTGGGGAAAACTCTTTATCGGTCATCCTATTTTATTATGAAAAACTGCTTGTTATATATGGTATCAGAGCATTGGGTTTGACACTGAACCTAGGGCACATTACTTACTAGTAAATCTGAAAGTTCTTAGAATGAAATGTATAGGATGCAAGTGCATAAAGCACCTTGCAAGAAGGCGTGACATCCCATCTTCTTGTACTTAATATAAAACATGCCAAACTTCAACTACACTTGTTGCTCCAAGCCCCAAGACAATGAAACTCTAAACCAGGCTTTGCAATGAATGAAGAAGGAAAGAGTTAGGTGGACTCCTGCTAGTAAAGCAACATATAGAAACAAACTAATTCAAAATTGGAACGCTTGTTAGGGCAACTCTCTTCTACATTTCTATAGATCTTGGATGGTGCAGGATATGTACAAATTTGAATCAGAACTGAATGCTTGAGAAGCAAAATTTAGATTCCATAATGTAAACATCCTCAGTAGAGGAAATTTTTGTAAATAAGGCTGCCATTAATGCAACAACAAAAGTATTAAAGTTAATTAAATAAATTGGTTTATTCGTGTGTTATATTCACTCACAAACTCTTTTAATGTGTTGTAGGCCCACTTAAAAATATGTATACAATAAATTGACACAAGATTTTGTAAATTTCTAGGTTAAACCCGTAATCAAACAAAATGAGCAGTAGCGAGAATGTTGCAGATCATGACATGGTCCAAGAAAACACACAATCATCAACTGAGTTTATTACTTCAGATTTTGCAAGAAACGCAACTGAAGTTGGATAATATGGAAAAAAGAATGAATGAGATGGCAACTCATATGGGGCAGAACCTTGAGGAAATGCAATCCTTGCCTCCTCTCAAAATAGAGACAAGAGTCTCTGAACACAACAAGAGAATCTCACAAGCTTCAACAACTCAAACTGAAAAACAAAAGAAACAAGAAATAGTGAGTGATCTATCCGCAAATATTAAGAAGATCAAACCACCCAAATTTGCTGGTTCTAAATCCAGAGAGGATGCAGAGGCCTAGTTAACCGAAATGGAACAATACTTTGAAATTAGGAACTTTTTTAAAAACCTCAAAAGCGGTTTGGGGAATATACCACTTTACTGGAGAAGCTGCTACATGGTGGGGAAACACCAAGGTTGAGCAAAACATTAAAACCGAGGAAAAATTTGTAACCATTTTTAGAAATCATTGGTTACCTCAAACCTTTTATGACCAAAAATTGCTGGATTTTCAAAACTTGGAGCAAGGAGACATGATTGTACACAAGTACTGGGAGAAATTTACCTGACTACTAAAGTATGTACCACCATATCAACAAGACATATATATGAAAGTGAGGAAATTCATCATGGGTCTGAATAATAAAATAGGAGGAGCAGTTGATGTTCTCACTCCTTGAACCATGAAAGAAGCTTTAGAGAAGGCTGTCCAACAAGAATATAAAATCAAAAGAGATGACTCCATTCGGGATAATAAGAGAAAAACAAATTGGAATATAGAAAATACAGATACTGGATCTCAGAAGAAACAGTTTAAGGATTATAAGTTTAGCAAGCCAGAATCAAAAGGGAATGGAAACAAGGATTTTAAAAGTAATTTCGGTACAAGTAAGAATAATAAGAGCAATGAAAGGAAGGGGCCACCTTCAGGATGTTATAATTGTGGGGGAGATCACTATGCTAATAAATGTGCCGTCAAGCCCAACACCAATCAGCCGCACTGACCACCTCTTCCACAACAATAGCATGTTTATTAGCAAAGGATCCACGTAACCCTTGACAATAGGCAAGAAGAACAACATATAGGCTCGATTGAAACTACGGGTAAGATTTACAGGAATCCTGTCTCTATTTTAATTGATACTGGAGGTTTTGAATGTTTTATATCACCTAAACTATTAAGTAGATTTCCAAAGAGATCTGGTTTCATGGCAAAACCATGGATAGTCGAGTATGCAAACCAGTGAAGGGCTAAGGTAGAGCAGTGTCTGTTTGATGCTCGGGTTGATTTTCCAGATTTCTCCACTAAATTGAATTTGTATGTAGCACCTCTTGGGTCTTACAACATTATTGTAGGCATTAATTGGCTCAGTGAGCATAAGGCCAAGGTGGATTGTCTTGCTAAAACTGTAGATTGTTTGGATGACCAAGGCAAACCTGTAAGCATTATAGGGATTAAACATGAAATTAAATCAAAATAGATATCTGCCATGCAACTTGAGAAATGTGGAAGAAAAGGCTGGGACATTTTTACAGTAAGAGTTGAAGAATATGAGAAATCCTACAAACACCACATATGGAGACAATTACATTTTTGAAGATGGGGAAATCAGTGAAAAATTAAAGGAATCTTTTGAAGAAAAATATCCCTACCTAAAGAATTATCAGGATGTGTTTCTCGAAGAACTTCCCGATCTAACTCCATTCCGAGTCTTTGATTTTACCATCGATTTGTTACCAAGAGTAGAACCCATTTCTTGGGCACCATATCGAATGACCACCACAGAATTAATGGAGTTGCAAATACAATTACAGGATATGTTAAACAAGAAACTGATTCGGCCTAGTGTTTCACCATGGGGAGCCCCAATATTGTTTGTTAGGAAGGACGAAACTATGAGATTATGCATAGATTACAGAATGCTCAATAAGGTTACTATCAAGAACCAGTGTCCACTTCCTAGAATTGATGACCTCTTTGATCAAATGAAAGGCGCGACAATATTTTCAAAAATTGATTTGAGGTCAGGATATCACTAGCTTAGTGTTAAGGACGAAGATATTCACAAAACTGCATTTAGAACCAGGTATGGGCATTATGAATTCACAGTGTTACTTTTCGGGTTAACCGATGCTCCAACAACTTTTATGAACTTAATGAATAGCATATTCCAAGATTGCTTAGATAAGTTTGTATTGGTCTTTATAGATTATATTCCAATCTATTGAAAGAATGAGGAAGAACATCAAGAACATCTAGAAGAAGTCTTACAAAGGTTAAGAGAACATAAATTGTATGGAAAATTGTTTAAGTGTGCTTTCTACCAAAAGGAAATTTAGTATTTAGGACACATTATATCAGCTCAAGGAATAGCTGTAGATCTATCAAAAATCAAAGCAATTAAAGAATGGCCTATACCTAAAAATGTGACAGAAGTTAGAAGTTACATAGGATTGGCAGGGTTCTATAGGAAGTTTGTCAGAAAATTTTTCAAGAGAGCCTGCCTGATTACATCACTTCAGAGAAAGGGAAGGAAGTTTATATGGAGGGAAAAATGTCATTCAACTTTTGAATGCTTGAAGGAAAAGTTAACTACATCACCCATACTAAGAGTACCTGACCCACAAAAGAAATTCGTTGTTATAACTGATGCATCAGGAGGGGGAGTAGGAGGTGTGCTAATGCAGGATGAGCAGTTAATTGCATACAAATCTAGCAAATTGAAGAATTACGAGCAGAATTACACCCCTCGTGATTTGGAATTAGCAGCTATTGTTCATGCTCTTCAAATGTGGAGACATTACTTGATTGAAAACCCTTTTGATCTATGATCCAACCACCATGGCCTAAAATATATTTTTACTCAACCTAATCTCAATGCTAGATAAAGGAGATGGCTGGAATTTTTAGCAGACTAAGAATTTGACATAAGTTATATCAAGGGCAAGGAAAACAAAGTGGCAGATGCCTTAAGTAGGAGAAGACACATTTTTGTAATGACTACTATAAATTTCAAATTAAAAGACCAGATTTTGTAGCATCTAGAGCGTGAGGAATTTTATGCAGAGATTAGCCTAACTATCATCAAAGATCCACAAGATCCCAAGTATTCAGAATTTAGGGTAGCAGAGGATGGATTGTTAAGATATCATGACAGGATTTATATACCTAACAAAACTAAACTTCGGAAAATGATTCTAGAAGAATCTCATTCAGCTCCATATTCAAGACACCTTAGAGCAACTAAAATGTTGTTAGATATAAAACCCCTATATTTTTGGAAAGAAATGAAAAGGGAGATGACAGAATTTGTGCTGGGATGCCCAGAATGTCAAAGAGAAAAAGCAAAACATTGTTAACCAGTTGGTCTTTTGCATCCAAATGAGGTACCAAAATGGAAATGGATTTTGTACAAGGATTACCTATGACATGGAATAGACACAACATCATTCTAGTAGTAGTAGATAGATTGACAAAAGATGCTCACTTTATACCAGGAAATCTAACTGATGGACCACCAGAAATTGCTCATAAATTCATAAAAGAAATTTTCAGATTGCATGGAGTTCCAGAGAAAGGGATGCTAAGATAACTTCTAGATTTTGGCAAACATTATTTTCAGCATTAGGGACTAAACTGAACATCAGTTCAGCTTATCATCTCGAGACAGATGGTCAAACAGAAAGAGTAAACCGGGTATTAGAAGATCTTTTGAGAGTTTATTGTATGGATCGACAGTACCAATGGGAAATGTATTTACCATTGGTATAATTTGCTCATAACAATCCCCACCAATCCACCATTAAAATGGCCCCCTTTGAGGCTCTATATGGCCGCAAATGTAAAACTCCTATGAGCTGAAATCGATTGGAAGATAGAATTCTTGTTGGGCTTGAAATGCTTAAGAAAATCGAAGAACAGATAATCCAAATTTGTTAGAGATTGAAGGAAGCCAATGACAGACAGAAAAGTTATGCAGATGCAAAAACAACACCTAGGGAATTCTCAGTGGGAGAAAAGGTGCTATTAAGAATAAAACCTCAAAAGAGTACTATGAAGTTTGGTAAGAATGCCAAGTTAGCTCCAAGGTATGTGGGACCCTTTGAAATATTGAAAGTTATGAACCCAGTAGCCTACAGAATTGCCCTATCACCAGCTCTTGCAAGGATGCATGACGTCTTCCATGTGTCATACCTTAAGAAATACATCACTCATCATGATCATATAATTGATTAAAACCTATTATAGGTGCGAGAACCAAGGGTGGTGGAAATAAAACCATTCAGAATACTTAAGGTGCGTAAGCTACGCTTACGAAATCAAGAGGTGATTTAGTGCAAGGTCCAATGGGATCAATATGTAGAAGATAATGCTACTTGGGAAGATTCTCACAAAATTTTTCAAAAATACCCTCATCTTTTCTCCAGAGCTAGAGCCTGAACCTTTTCTTTCTTGAAATAATCTGAATAGATATTGTTTAAGTTTTGTTGTGATATTCATCAAGGACATGAAAATTTTAAGGGGGAGGGTATGTTATATCCCAAATTTGACCTAATTTTAAATTTATTCATAGCCGTTAGACTAAACAGGATTTTCTTTTATAATCATGTAAAGTAGGTAGTTATTTATATCCATTATATTAACCGTTAATGAAGATTATCGTTATCCATTATTTGTCATGTGATGTTTAGTAGTTGCTTGATTTTGGAATTATGATTAATAATTAAATTCTTTTAATGTTTATATGAAAATTATTATGGAACTTGTTATTATCATGGAAGTATTGCACTGGTGATTGTAGGAGAAGATGAAGGGGGGAAGCATTGCTAAACAAGATCAACAAAAGGGGATACTAGCTTAGTCTAGTCATCAAGTTGACAGGTATGACCTTAAATTGCCTTAGTAAGGACCTAGCAACTTGAACTTCAGGATACAACTGAAGGACCTACATGAGCTATTAAATAAACAATTTAAAACATAAAATAATATAATTAAAATATAATATGTACCTCAAAAGATTTTGATTGCTCTTTCACCATATTATTATAATATATATCTATGTATGTACACATAGATATAAAATAAGTGACACCATAATATTATTTTCTTTATAATAAAATGATGCCACCTCACAAACTACATGCATGTAAATAGATATAAATCATAATATTTTCAATTTATAACCTTCAAATTTTCTTCCATCCTTTTATTCTTTTCTTTTTTCCTTGCTTTAAACCAATTGAACACTCGGCACATTTTCCGTCTAAGAGCCAAGACATTTCTTTTATGTTACGGCTTCTTGGAAGCCAAAGAGTCCTTTAGCCTTTAATATATATATCATGAGGTCTGGAGAGACAGAGAACATACAAAATCACATTTCCCGACTTTCTTTCTTATTCTCATTTTCCTTGCTCATTTCTAGCTTCCATTCTACCACTTGATACTCTAAATACCATTTGAATCTCTGCAAATTCCATTCGAAACCTCTGCATTTTATAGTAGAGCCATTCTTGTTACAGTTTGCCTTATGTTATTCCTTGTTGAAGTTGAGGTTGTATCTACACACTGTGGTTATGCTTGGAAAGCAAATTGAAGAAGAGCTAATACATAAGCGTCTAGCAAGACTCTAGACATTTTCGAATTATATCAAGTCAAGTGGTTAAATATTGCTATAATTCCATTAACAATTGTTATTGCATTTTGATTTCCATACCAATAAGTTGCAAATAATACTCATGCACACTTAAATAACATTAGGGAGTTTTTTACCATAAATCATAGTGAAGTATCCATGACATGTAATCATGAATTATTTTTGCCACTAGAAATCATAATCGAATGATATTTATTTTTGCAAGTGTTAAAGAATATAATCTCTCAAATCACAGATTGTGAAAAGCTAGAAGTATATAATTTTCATGAATCAACAGACAGATCCGATTGCTCTGAGATTCCGAACACTTAGGACTCACCGGCTGTATAGCCATGGAAAAGGTGAAGACGTGAGATGGATCTGCAATGACGTGGAAGTGAAATCAGATATGATACATTAAATCTAATTAATTTTACTTAATAGCTCATACATGTTTGTATTGTTGTTCCCCTATTGTCAAGTCGAGCAGTGGTGATTGGGTGATTGAACCCATTAGAAAAACCTTGGCCAAGGTTGTTCAAAGGCATGTTTGCCATCTAAGATCACTTGATGTCAATGATGCCAGTTATTTTGACATGATCATCCATAACTGTGCGGACATTCTAAACACCAGAATGCTCAGGTGGCTGGACTAAGAGAATCCCAAGCCCGATCTCGGGGTAGGGAGGGTCTTTTTAATTCAATAGATTGTGTGGGGATAAATATTGTCCGAGGTTGGGAGGTTAAGCCTAAGTCAATGCTTCTCATCTTATTGAAAGTCGAGGTTTGCACAACCAACTAAAGGCTCATCGGATATTACTTGTATGTTTTCTTTTCTTCTTTTCATGTTCAGTATTTACTTTACTTTTATGTAGGAAAAGATAGTTAATCTTTGAATTACAATTGATCATTGATACAGTTATTTCAATTAATCATTATTATAGTTATTTCTGATGATCAATGTTACAATTATTTCAGTTAATCGTTATTATAGTTAATTCTGATGATCAATGTTACGATTATTTTAGTTAATCCTTATTATAGTTATTTCTAATGATCAATGTTACAATTGTTTCAGTTATCATTATTATAGTTATTTCTGATGACCAATGTTACTGTTATTTCGATTAATTGTTATTATTGTTATTTCTGTTAATCGTTATTTAAATTATTTTAATTAATCGTTGAAAGCGGTTAATATCCCATGAAAAGGAATTCAGTTAATTGTTGGGGAAAACTCTTTATCGGTCATCCTATTTTGTTATGGAAAACCGTTTGTTACATATTGTCCAAGGTAGTGGAAAGGGATGACTTGCGAGGAAAAAGGTTGTGCCAAAGCACCTTGGGGGACTGAACGAGTGAAGTTCGAAGAGACCAATTGCGATGTGAGATGAAGGTGCGCTTCTTGTAGCAAAGGAAGTGGCAGTAAGAGTAATTCAATCGTGCAAAGGAAGGTGGGTGAAAGGTGGAGGTTGTGTGTTGTGTTCAATGGAAGGATTCGTAATCGTCATCATACCATTGGTTGAGAGGGCAAGGATTCTTACAAACTCGAGAGAGGGCCCAACAGGTGGTGCAATAGGGGAAAGGGAGGAGAGAAGCCCCCCAAATGGATGTAGAAAGGCGGTCGAATTAGGAGGCACACTCAAGGGAGGAAAAACAAATCGAATGAACGAGTCGCTTGAGGTGCATTGTGTAAGTTGATAGCCAATGTAATTCAGTGAATCCAGGAAGTGGTTGAGCAGGGCTCTCATGGATCTCAATAACAAGTAGAAGATCTGTTGAACCAATCGCATCAAGAAGCAACCCTGACATGGACCAAAAGGTCCCATTGTCGTTCCAACAGTTGACATGCAAGGAACCAACACTATGTTCCTTCATGTCTAACCACCCCTATGACCGACATTTAGCAGTCATAGTCATTAGTCGACCCGTCTAACCTAGGGGAAAACTATCACAATCCACTACCTTAAGGTTCCTAATCACGACCTTCTTGTCATCCTACAGTCGTTGACACTAGCTTGAGCATGTTTAAGTTCTGCTACCTATGGTGTAGTAAGGTCCTTGTACAGGTATATCTTAGATGGTAGAGGAAAGAGTTTCCTACGTACTTTGAGAATGCGAAGTATCTTTGAGGAATTGTGAAATTGTAAGAACAAGGCAGGAATCATATCCAACCTAGGCTTTATCAAGAGATATATCAAGAAGCTTTAGTTGGTCACAACGAAATGCATAAGTCATGTCTAGTGGCTCAGTATTGACAGGCAAGAGGCTACAAACCCTCAAGTTGAGCTCTCTAGCTCTTCTAGCTCTCTCATCCGCAAGTTTAGAGTGGACAAGTGCCTCCACCCCAACAAGAGGAGAGGTGGCCTCACTGTTGTTACAAACCATAACCCACGACTTTAGCCGAGATTCCCTTTCTATTTTAATGAGGTCTATTTATTGTCCAATTTGTGTTGCTTTTCCTTGATGTGTTTGATCTTTGACACTTGCTTAGATGTGCGAGTCTAGCAATAGTTTACAACCATTGATTTCAGTTATAGTAGAAGAGATTGTGGAAGAGATTTCAGTGATTTGAGTTCAGTTCAATTCAAGATGTTGTTTAAGATCAATATAGTCCTTTCACCATATAACATAATGGCAAATAGAATACTGAGCTTTTTAGATAGGGCAATCAATGTACTTTTTAAGATTCTGATTTTCTAATTCAAAACTACACTTGCGTCCCAACAACACAAAAAGAGTAACTTTGTTGTCTTTGTATTGATATGTTTGTAGTGGGGCTGATGCTAGCCCCATGTCGCTAGAGCCTAACTTAATTTAGTGGCAACAATAATATTGGAGGCAAAGTGTAGAGTCCACATGAATGAGTATCTTGAACCAGGTAGAATGATCACAGAAGCAACAGGGAGCTCAACACAAGAAACAAACACAATGCTTAAAAATACTGCTATTCTAAACTAGGTCTTCATATGCAAGCCGACAAATCAGGGCCTTGGGAATTGGCACTACATCAACGTATGCAACCAAACCACCACCCAAATCCAGGGAAACACAATCGAGACAATAAAAGCAATAAAATAAAACCACATGAGCATAGAGTGTTGCGAGTAGAGCCTACTGAGAGACAACCAACATAAGCAAAAGATAATAACAATTCACTGTTGACGAGAAGAAAGGTTTAGTGAAGGGAGATAGTGCCTACTGTGAAAGGAGCAAGAGCTGAGTTGAGCCAAAAAGATCCAAGTCAGTTGTGTGGGTACAAACTAGAGAAATCCTGGAGAATGGAGTGAAGAGCAGAAGGTGACACTATGAGGAGAGAACAATGTGTCGAAACCGTAAGGAAGCAAGCTCAAAGAGTCTCTAGGGGAGCCAAAAGACCAATCATGAGAAACTCCAAAGAATGGTAGAAGCGACATGTGAAAAGAAAAAAGTGTAACATACTAATTTTCCTATTTCTAAATAAACAATAAATTGTAAACAAAATAAACTATATCTTTCATATTCACATAAAAACAGTTATATCAACTACTCTACGTATTCAAATGAAAGGGATCAATGGTTATAATAGATTAACTGAATCCTAGTCCATTGAAAGAGAGTAATAGATCTAACAATATTAACCAACTAGCATATATTCAACTCAAAGAGTAAATACATAAAAGTAAAGTACCCATTAAAAAGAAAATAACTTGAATGCAGATCATATCCTTGTCTTGTGCAAGTCTTGCCATCTAGTGAAGAGGAGAAGCATTGTTAGGGGCTTAACCTCCCAATCGTGGGCCCTTAAGTATCACACACAATCTCAACTGAGAAAGGCCCTTGCTACTCGGGATTAGGCATGGGACACCCTTGTCCTACCACTAAGCATCCTAGTGATACAATGTCGGTTAGGTAGCCAACTAGGCTATGGAGTCCTTCTCATCAACCTCTCTATCCAACTTCTAGCAAACCTTACCTTTAGTGATCACAACAGTAAGCATGACACTAAACCTACCCTAGCCAGGGATTTAAATGGACACTATGTGCTCGATCACTCACCGCTGGACTTGACAACAAGATTAGTACCACTTGATCACCTTGAGTTGACTCAGTCTATAATATTTTTTTAAGTTTATTAATTAATTATTTTATTTTTGATTACTTCCTCTTATCTTGTAGGTATAACTCATTGTTCATTTACTATCAACCCACACTCTTCATCTCGACCTTGCATCTCGACCTTGTTGGTCACTTGACAACAAGATTAGTACCACTTGATCATGTCATGTCCCCACTCTAGCTCAGTCTAGCAGAGACATGTGAGTCAGCTTATTATGGGGTCTTGTAGGCTGACAGGGTTGGATAGAGACCCAGTATGGTTATTCAGTGTTGGGGACTTGGTTTTCTGGTGGGTATTGATCAGTTGGGTGACGTTCCTTGTTTTTAGGAGGCAGTTCCTATATTTATGGGGTTCATTCCTACTTTTTAGGAGGTATGATCATGCCCAGGGCTGGGTTTCCATGAGATGACCCATTGGGTTCAGTTTCAGAGGGATAGGGCTTGTTTCCTAAATTTTAGGAGCATCCCTAGATTTTAGGGATGAGACTGCTAGAGGATCCTTGATTTCCGACTTCAGTCACAGACAGGTGACAGGATGATTTTATGGTTTGTGATGTCGGTTGGGCAGTTTGTGGCTATTTGGGTTATATTTTTAATATTTCCTAAGTTAGCGTTTAATATTTAAATAAGGCTAAGTTAATAGCCATTTTGGAGTAATAAGGGAATTTTGGCCTCATCTGGATGCGTATCCCATGTTATGATAGCTCGTTGGAAAGGTCTTGAAATTCTCTAAATCTTCCTCTTTGGTCTCAGGGCAATTCGGTGAACGGATTTATTACTATGTTGGAAAAGGTCATTTTCTAGTGACATGGTCACTTTAAAATAAGATTTAATTCATTTTTTATAGCCAATGCCAATTTGGGGTCACTTTAGGGTTCGAATTGCTTTGCAAGGGGTTATAAGGAGATGGGCGCCATTTCTCATGATTATGCATATTTTTCAAACACTTCTTTTCAAATTTGCTCTGCTTGAGCGATTTGCATTCTGGGACGCAAACCCCAAGGTAATTGCTGGCTGGGACATAACCCTCAGCAGCATTGGGTATTGGTTTGTCAGTAGTTTCAACAGTATTCAGGAGGAAGGTAGACGCCACTTCAGCTTGGGCCTACAATTTGTTTTGTTGGGCATGTTCTTTGGCGTATGGGAGGTGAATTCTAGCAGCCGTACACTGCCACTTCTTGCAGCCGTACTCTGTCATTTGCAGCACTTGGATACATAGAAAAATCGATTACTTAGCAGCAGATTCTTGCATCTTATCAGCCTGTTTTCATCAGCCAGTTGTGGCGTCATTATTAGAGGAAATGTACTGGATCTTTTATTTGGCTCTATAATTCAGAGATCTGCCTGGTACGATTTGTATCAACTCTGACTTTACTGCATATTGTTATTTATTTTCAGACTCTTTTCTTGCCATTTGCTACTTCTCATTTCTATGTGGAATAATCATCAAAAACACAAAAACAAACAATTTCTTCTGCATTTCTGTCTAGTTCTACAAGAAAACATTAATAAACAGGAAAAAACAAAAATAAAATAAATCTACAGCAGATTTGCAGCAGAGATCCATCAGGGATCTTTCAGTGGTATCAGAGCTTACATCCTGCCAGCCTGTAGGGTTTGTGAGAAATTGTCACAACAGATTTTGGCATCTGAGTATTGGATAAAAGTTTTTGATAAATCATTTCAGCATCTGGGTAGTCACTAGTTGGTGGATTGAATTCAAATCTATGCATCTTGGTAGAGAAATACACAAATTCTACGAGCGCAAGAGAAACCAGTGGCAAGCAGAGGCCGCCAGAGACGCACAGATACTAGCTATGGGTGAGGCACAGGGTGCTGCTGGCGACAGCATGCCTACAGAGGCAGAAGAAAGAGAGATGGTGCGGACCCTATTCACTACTCAGCCCAGGATCGCTCAGGCTCTAGACAGGTTACAGGATACCTTGGAGCGTTTGGAGATGGGTGGACACAAAGGCAGGCAAAGTAGATCAGTTTTAGTGGCTGGTAGTCAGCGCAGCGATCAGTCACATTCTTTAGTTGGGAGCTCCCTTCATTCCAGTAGGAGGCATCGCCATCGTACACCTACTACGAATAGGCCATTGCTTCCCCAATTCATACTAGGTGAACAGCCAGCGCAGGTGGAACCACTAGAAGTGGGGTTTTAGGAGTCAGTTTTGGTGGCCACAGCTGAGTGGAGAGCTCTACTTCCTGAGGTTAGGGACGTTTTCCCTCTTCCCCAGTATTGTGCACAGCGTAGAGATACAACCAGGTTCAAGGGAGATCATGGTAATAGACTACCACAACAGCAGCAGAATTATGACCTCAATAGAGCTACTGGGAAGATTACATTGGCCCTATATAATGGCTCAGGAGACACTAGTGCACGAGCTTGGGTCCACAAGCTGGACATATACCTTTCATTGAGGCCCATGCCTGAGCGTGAGGCTATTCAGTTTGTTGTGTTGCATTTAGAGGGGATTGCCTATGATTGGTGGCACCATGGATTGGTCACCTAGGATCACGCTTTAGTTCACTCCTATGCTGAGTTCACCGAGCAACTCATTGCACGATTTGACCGTAAGGATACAGAACTTTATTATAGGGAGTTGGCTCACCTTAAACAAACTGGTCATGTAGAAGCCTATATTAATGAGTTCCAGCATATTCCAGTTATGGTACGGGATATGCCCCAGAAACATAGTGTGATGTTGTTCATTGAGGGTTTGCAGGATAAACTAAAAGGATTGGTACGTGCTTTCCAACCAGCTACTCTTAAGGAGGCTATTGATGTGACATTGAGATTGGATACTGTTCCCACTTCTTATTAGGCAGATAAGAAACCATTTAGAGATTCACGGCCTGCATAGAAGGCCAATACGACACAGAACAAAGGAGGGACCTCATCTAAAACTCCTTGGATGAATCAGGAGATGAGGAATGAATTGAGGAGGAAAAAGTTGTGTTTTTCCTGCAAAGAACCATGGGAACCAGGACACCGTTGCATGGGTAAAGGAAAGGTTCATTTGATTGAGGTGACTTCTGAGTTAGGGGATGAGGAGGTTCTTGATACTGATATTGAGGATAATACAGAGGATGTTGAGCAGTTTCCGACACAGTTGGAGTTAGACACCGCTGAGCCTGTAGCATCAGCTAAAGTAGCTATGGCTAACCTCTCCAGTTATCCTAAGTTTCATGCCTTCCGGTTGAAAGGTACACTTAAGGGTAAGCGGATCACCAGTTTGGTAGACACAAGTGCTACGCATGACTTTATTGATCAAAAATTAGTTGAGAGGCGTGGCTTACATTACGAGGAGTTTGGTGGTTTTGGAGTGAAGGTGGTTGATGGTGCCATTTTGGGTTGTACCAAGCGGATTCCATAGCTTAGTATTCAGATGGGAGATTATACTTTGACTGATGACTTCTATGTGCTTCCCATAGAAGATTATGATGTGGTTTTGGGCATGCAGTGGTTACAGGGTATTGGGCGTTACATTATTGATCACCACCGTATGCAGTTAGAGTTTCTTTCTGGCGGGCAGAAGGTGATTTTGAGGGCAGCGTCAGATGGTGGACCCAGGGAGGTGACTTCTCGCAAGATGGAGACCATCCTTAGGCATAATGATGTGCTTTGGGTTACACACTATTTGGTTAAATCCAAAACATCCATATCTCAGGATGGCCGTGTATTTCATGTGGACATTCAGTCAGTGATGGATTGTCACAGTAGAGTGTTTGGTGATATACCTCCTGGAGTGCCACCAGATAGAGGGTTTGAGCATGGTATAGAGTTGGAGGATGGAGCGAAGCCAGTGATTACTACCCCATACCGTTATCCTAGAGCCTATAAGGATGAAATTGAGAAGACTATTCATGAGCTATTGGACATGGGTTTCATTCGACCTAGTTCCAGCCCCTTTGCTTCTTCTATAGTGCTTGTTAAGAAGAAGGATGGGACTCTACGGATGTGTGTAGACTATAGAGCTTTGAACAAGAAGACAATAAAAAACAGATATCCCATTCCGCGCATTGATGAGTTGTTAGATGAGTTACATGGGGCTGTCTACTTCTCTAAGATTGATCTTCGTTCAGGTTATCATCAGATAAGTGTACGAGCAGAGGATGTACACAAGACCGCCTTCCGTTGTCATTATGGGCACTATGAGTTTCTGGTAATGCCTTTTGGCCTTACCAATGCACCAGCTACTTTCCAGTCCTGTATGAATCATATCTTCAACAAGCAGTTGAAGAAATCGGTTCTAGTGTTTTTTGACGACATATTGATTTACAGCAGTACTTGGGAGGACCATCTCAGACATCTCGAGGAGGTACTTAGCATAATGGAGAGTCAGTCTCTATTTGCTAAGCTTTCCAAATGTGAGTTTGGATTGGGGGAGGTGTTATATTTGGGTCATGTGATCAGTGCTGAGGGGGTCAAGGTGCATGAAAAGAAGATTCAAACGATTCAGAATTGGCCTTTTCCTCGGAATATTACTGAGTTACGAGGGTTCCTTGGATTGTGTGCTTATTATAGAAGATTTGTGAAGGGTTTCTCACAGCTGGCAGCACCTTTGACAGATCTCACAAAGAAAGATCGTTCAGATGGACAGAACAAGCACAGGGGGTCTTTGATAGACTCAAGGAGGTTATGAGTACTTGCCCCGTTTTGGCACTACCTGATTTCTCGCAGCCATTTGTCCTGGAGTGTGATGCGTCGGGCTTGGGTATAGGAGCGGTGTTGATGCAGAATAGACACCACATTGCCTATGAGAGGAGGAAGTTGCAAAACAATGAAAAGTTGTACTCTACCTATGATAAGGAAATGTTGGCTATTATGCATGCGTTAGCCAAGTTCAGACAGTATCTTGTTGGCAGTAAATTTGTGGTGAGAATAGACCATAACAGTCTGAAGTATTTCCTAAATCAAACAGAGCTCAATGATCGACAACAAAAATGGGTTAGCAAAATTCAGGCTTATGACTTTGATATCGAATTCATAAAGGGGAAGAATAATACTGTGGCTGATGCACTCTCTAGGAAACCTTCATTGGCTGCCCTATGTTCATTGAGCGAGATTTCAGCAGATTGGAAGGCTCAACTTTTAGTTGAATACTCCAAAGATCAGCATGCTTGTGAGATTATGGAGGGATTGATAGTGGATGACAGATACAGTGTGGTAGATGATATTATCTACTATAAAGACAGGGTTTACCTTGTTTCGGGTTCTCAGTTGAAGGAACAAATTTTGCATGCTCTCCATGATATTCCTACAGCCGGACACCTAGGATATGGTAAGACTTACAGGGCGGTACATGAGAGGTTCTCTTGGAAGGGTCTCAAAGATGATGTTTTACGCCATGTCCGTGAGTGTATGACTTGTCAGCAAAACAAGTCGGAGCATACCTACCCAGCGGGATTATTGGAGCCCTTGCCTATACCGGAATAGAAGTGGACAGGGATCTCCATGGATTTCATTACAGGTCTTCCTCGGGTTCAAGGGAAAGATTGGATCTACGTTGTTGTGGATAGGCTAACAAAGTATGCCCACTTCTTTCCCATTGCATTAGATTTTACAGCATCGCAGGTGGATGAGTTGTTCTTCAAGGAGGTGTTTAGACTTCATGGTCTTCCCAAGACCATTGTGAGTGATAGGGACAGCAAATTCATGAGTTCCTTCTGGCAGGAACTTTGTTAAAACCTAGTACTAGTTACCACCCTCGAACGGATGGGGAGACAGAAATAGTTAACAAATGGGTTGAGGGATATTTGCGTAACTATGTGTCAGGGCAGCAAAAAGCATGGGTGCGTTGGCTGCATTTGGGCGAGTATTGTTATAATACTACGCATCATATGTCCATTGGCATGACGCCTTTCAAAGCTCTCTATGGATATGAGGCATTATCTTTCACTGATTTGGCATTTGGTGACAGTAGAGTTCCCTTGGCTCAGGATTGGTTACAAGAGAACCAGGATGTCATGAGATCTCTTAGGGAGAATTTGCAGCAGGCCCAAAACCAGCAAAAGATGTACGCTGACAGGCACAGGATTGAGAGGGCATTTGAGGTGGATGATATGGTCTTTCTACGTTTACAACCATATCGGCAGAGCACCCTAAAAAGGGGGGGAGCGGAGAAGCTCAAACCACGTTTTTATGGTCCATACAGGATACTCAGGCGAGTGGGAGAAGTTGCATATGAGGTTGAGTTACCACATGGCAGCAAAGTTCATAATGTATTTCATGTATCTTGCTTGAATAAGGCCCTTGGACAACATATTATAGTTTCACCCGAATTACCTCCTATGGATGAGAAAGGTAAATTGATTTTGGTCCCTGATGAGATTCTTGAGGTGAGGGAACGACGGCTGAGAAGCCGGGTGATTCGAGAGTATTTGGTTCGATGGAGAGATCTTCCCATAGAGGATGCCACCTGGGAGGGTGAGAGCATTTTATAGCATCCTGCATTACAGTTGCTTGTGGGCAAGCATCTCCGAGAGGGGAGGACTGTCATGTCCCCACTCTAGCTCAGTCTAACAGAGACATGTGAGTCAGCTTATTATGGGGTCTTGTAGGCTAATAGGGTTGGATAGAGACCCAATATGGTTATTCAGTGTTGGGGACTTGGTTTTCTGGTGGGTATTGATCAGTTGGGTGACGTTCCTTGTTTTTAGGAGGCAGTTCCTATATTTATGGGGTTCATTCCTACTTTTTAGGAGGTATGATCATGCCCAGGGCTGGGTTTCCATGAGATGACCCTTTGGGTTCAGTTTCAGAGGGATAGGGCTTGTTTCCTAAATTATAGGAGCATCCCTAGATTTTAGGGATGAGACTGCCAGAGGATCCTTGATTTCCGACTTCAGTCACAGACAGGTGACAGGATGATTTTATGGTTTGTGATGTCAGTTGGGCAGTTTGTGGCTATTTGGGTTATATTTTTAATATTTCCTAAGTTAGCGTTTAATATTTAAATAAGGCTAAGTTAATAGCCATTTTGGAGTAATAAGGGAATTTTGGCCTCATCTGGATGTGTATCCCATGTTATGATAGCTCGTTGGAAAGGTCTTGAAATTCTCTAAATCTTCCTCTTTGGTCTCAGGGCAATTCGATGAACGAATTTATTACTATGCTGGAAAAGGTCATTTTCTAGTGACATGGTCACTTTAAAATAAGATTTAATTTATTTTTTATAGCCAACGCCAATTGGGGGTCACTTTAGGGTTCGAATTGCTTTGCAAGGGGTTATAAGGAGATGGGCGCCATTTCTCATGATTATGCATATTTTTCAAACGCTTATTTTCAGATTTTCTCTGCTTGAGCGATTTGCATTCTGGGACGCAAACCCCAGGGTAATTGCTGGCTAGGAGGTAACCCTCAGCAGCATTGGGTATTGGTTTGTCAGTAGTTTCAACAGTATTCAGGAGGAAGGTAGACGCCAATTCAGCTTGGGCCTACAGTTTGTTTTGTTGAGCATGTTCTTTGGTGTATGGGAGGCGAATTCTAGCAACCGTACACTACCATTTCTTGCAGCCGTACTTGCAGCCGTACTTTGTCATTTGCAGCACTTGGATACATAGAAAAATCAGTTACTCAGCAGCAGATTCTTGCATCTTATCAGCCCGTTTTCATCAGCCAGTTGTGGCGTCATTGTTAGAGGAAATGTACTGGATCTTTTATTTGGCTCTATAATTCAGAGATCTGCTTGGTACGATTTGTATCAACTCTGACTTTACTGCATATTGTTATTTATTTTCAGACTCTTTTCTTGCCATTTGCTACTTCTCATTTCTATGTGGAATAATCATCAAAAACACAAAAACAAACAAACTCTTCTGCATTTCTGTCTAGTTCTACAAGAAAACATTAATAAACAGGAAAAAACAAAAGTAAAATAATACTAAAGCAGATTTGCAGCAGAGATCCATCCGGGATCTTTCAGATCACCTTGAGCTGACGCAGACTATAATATTTGTTTAAGTTTATTAATTATTTATTTTATTTTTTATTACTTCCTTTTATCTTGTAGGTATAACTCATTGTTCATTTACTATCAACCCACACTCTTCATCTCGACCTTGTTGGTCATCCTTGACAAATCTCAATATGTCTGTCTATATCCTTGAACAATCACTATTTATCACAGCCAATTACTTTCTACCCAGCCTGGGCTTATGACGGATATTTACATAATAATTTTGTGTTATTTCTTATCAATTTCCATAACTCTTTGAGTGCCTTATCTTATTGCAGAGGCATATTTAAGATTCCCTTGTATAAGTATTGCACAAAGTTGGAGATCCTTCCGATTTTAAAATAGTATGCAATAGATAGCTTCGACCCTTATGCATGTTTTATGCAAATAGACTTATGTAAAGAAGGCATTCAATTCAGAGCTAGTCTATCTAGCTCTATCTATAATATCAATGTTTCTTTCAAAATTCCAATCTAGAATTTTTAGAGCCTTTTAATATAACAAAAATGGAAATGAAAAACATAGAAAGAACGCACAAATTGATAGAGGTATTATCACCCTCAAGTGCTAATGAAAATTGGAATGCCTGGTATGGCTCCTTGCTTGTAGATTCTAGAAAATAGCAGTACAAATGAAACGTGGTTGAGGAGCAAGCTGATTATGTAAGAAATCACAAGTACAAACCCACGACACTATTAGTGCCTTCTTAGAAGGGAGCTAATGAGATATGAAATGCTAATACCAATATGGAACACGACACTAAATGTGTAGTTTGCAGCAAAGAGCTTATGCAATATGAAAAATTCTATTGCAAATATCTTGCATGTGTGTATTACAACAGAGTGATATGAAAATGCTATTGCAGATATGGAGCACGAGACTATGAATAAGTTTGCAAATGGTAAAAGAAATTGCCAAAAAGCTAGCATATGCGAACCCTCCCACTAATATATAATAAATCGCATAAAAGATATTCCTTTCTTGTTCTCGCATGAATGCTTGGTTAGGGTGGCAATGTCATGAGTTACACTCGAGAGTCATCCAAAGAGCAACAAGATAAATGGTTAATATAATAGATAGGCCACTTGGAAAAGAATATAGAAGGCTGATGATATGAGTTAATAATATTTAAACATTTGCCAAGGGGTCGAAATAATAATTTCACTCTCAAAGTGTTAATATAAGGATACCATCCTATATCCACCTATACTTTATATATATATATATATATTCTAAGCATAAATATCTTCGGCATACATCTTATCTTAAGTGGGCGTATATGCTCATTTGTGTCTCATTTGAATTTACACATATATACATATATATGTACATACATGTACAAGTATATGTAGGTACCATGGTATTGTTATATTAAGACATGTTAGTTATCATAGGATGCTCTAAGTTCATACCGATATATATACGTGTAACAATTTGTTCCATTTAATTATTTTATAATCTTATTAAATGTGTAGACCACTTTTGTTACATCCAAAAATTTTGCCCTAAGTTTTTAAATTGAACTTAGTCGTTGATTTAACAAATCAATATCATGTGAAAATGACTTAGTTAATTATAGCCGTTGTATCAATTTACTTCTTCATGATCATGTGAAAATGAGTTAGTTAATTATAGCTGTTGTATCGATTTATTTCTTTTCCCGATCATGTGGAAGTGAGTTAGTTATTCTGACATTGATGAAATCTCTAATGGTCACTAGATGATTTTGAATTAACAATTTATAAATCTTGAATTGATGTTTTGGCAAGAATGTTGTTTTGAATGATTATAGGAAGAAGACTGAAGAGAGGGGAAGCATTGCTAAACGGGATCATCGGAAGGGGATGGTTGAATAGTCTAGTCATCTGAATCGATAGGTTTGACAAGGATACTAGGAACTTGCAAGGATACTAGGTTTGATAACATGTTGCAATATGGAACTTGCATGAGCTATTAAAAAGAACAATATAATAAAAAATTAAAAATTAAAACTATAATTCATACCTTTGATGAAATTATTAATGAATTCATTATTTAATTATTATTATTCACACTTAAATATGAACATATGTACATTAAAATAAAGTGACACCAATAAATAATAATAAGCCTTTATCTAATGATGTCACTTTACCTAAACGTACACATGAGCGTATTTAATAATGAACGACAATAATAAAATAATAATAATAATTCTTTAACTTTTTATTTCTTCCCTCTTTCTTCTCCTCTTTAAATGTTTTGAATAGCATTTGAATGGATTCTCTTGTAACTAAAGGGAGCCATAGAGTCAAGCTCCTTCCATTTTAATAGAACATCTTAAATCATATCACGCATTCTTCCATAAACCTTGTACTCTGCGAACGGTACTTTTTCTAGAACGATTGAAACCAAATTTCGTCTGTTCTATTGCTTATACCATCCTCTTTTATTATCTATTCTTCCCTTTTTCTTGGCCACGGGAATCAAAGCAAGTCGTGGGGTACTTGTACCCGACTACAGAGTCTTCCAGAAATCACAGAAGCTTCAAGTAATATCATTGCCATGATATGAAACATTTCCTTTATTTTATTTTTCTATGCTATGATAGAATATGAATCATATGCCATCGAATGTTTTCCTGAACTTTCCTTTCCAGATTATAGTATCTGTAGTAACTTTTGCATCATAGAACCATAATATTTCTATCTTACTCCTATGCTGGCTGTGAGCTATGACCATTGTAACATACCCTACTAATTCTGCCTTGAATTTTTCAGTTTTTGATTCAACAACATTTTGTCAAAAAGTTGGTGTACAAAGTCTGATTTGAAATTTTTGAGTTCTTGTTCAGATGTTAAAATGCTTCTCTACCAAACAAATGACAATATGATATGAAGAATAGCAAGGACAAATATCTTGGCACTTGAACACTACTACAAATATGCAATGTAAAGAGTTCTTATGAACTGATTATGAATGTCACATACACTTATCCTCTATTCAAGATATACAAACTTCATATAGCTGTGTACAAAAAGTGACTGAATTTATAATGCAATGACTGTTAAACAGTGACTGAATATGCAAACCCTTTTACAATTATGACACCCATACATTCATCTAACTATTATAATTGGGTGTAGAAGAACCTAGAAATGATACGATTGTTGTTGATCAAAATTTGATGATGTATGTCCAGTTTAGCAACCCCCGAATTGTCCTTGGTGCAGGTCCATACTCTATCCAAGAGCAGGACGTACAGTATGGCACTGTATGGAATATATATATTAATTTTTGCTGCAACAATGGTTGCCGAAAATGACCTGTTCTGAAACGCCCAGGCTCTAGCAATGCAACAAGTTGGAAGCATGTGATTTGGACCAGGAATGATGGACTTATGACCTCCAATGTGCTTTCAGGCAGACTTGCGAATTCACTAGTTTGGTACCAAATTTGCAAATGAATGTTGACCTCAAAATAATGTTGACCAGGCACTACCCCAAACTAGTTCAATGAATCTCAAGACCATCTATTTCAATGGCGTCAAGATTTCCAGCTTGAAGGGATTTCGTCCTTCAAACTATTGAGAAATAACCTCGAGAATATTATCCAATTTCTTTGATATTTCCAAGCCCCCCAACCTAAAGAGAGCTATCCTCTTTCTTTTAATCCTTCCTCACTAGAACTATGCTTCCCTCTTGCCAATGTGGGATATTACTTTTTTCCCCTTTACAAAAGCCCATGTATGCACTCTAAAGGGAGATCTTGATTTTTAATAAAGTGATTTTATGAAACATTATAATATTTAATTTAAGTGGTCACTTTATTGTTATAACTTCAGACATTAAAATAATATACCAAATAAACTCGGAATCCCACATATAATAGCTCATCGGAAAGAGCTCAACAAAATGCATCACATCCTGTCATTGAAAATTGAAGGCACTGTCATTAAAAATAGTAAGTCTTTCTGAAAACCCACCAAATGAACTCTATTTGGCATGTAATTAAATTTGTCTAGGCCAAATAACCTCAGGATCCCTTTTGAAGTTCTGGTTAGCCCTCAAGACCATAAAAAGTGGGCTAACGACAACATACATCCAGATTGGCCAAGTGGGGAACATTACAATCCGCCCCTCTTGAAATTGCTTGTCCCCAAGCAATCTCAACTTAGGATGCTGAAGAATCTGCTCAGCCTCCCATGTCGCATCCTCAACTGGTAGGTTCCTCCACTTCACTAGGTACTCCCTGATAGTCCGCCTGCAAAGCACCTTCTCCTTGGAGTCAAGTATAGCCTCGGGAACCAAGATAAGCTTCCCCTCATCATCAAGTGGTGGCAATACTACTGAAGGCACCACATTGTGCCCCAATGCCTTCTTAAGGCGTGACACATGGAACACATTATGCACTTTACTGTCTGCAGGCACCTCCAACTCATAAGCTACTTCGCCCACTCTCCTTATTACTTTGAATGGTCCATAGTAGCGTGGTTTCAGTTTCTCTGCTCCACTCTTCTTGAGAGAGGACTGTCTATATGGCTGTAACATGAGGTACACCATGTCTCCTACCTCAAAAGACCTCTCAATCCTGTGCTGATCAGCATATTGCTTCTGCTGATTTTGTGCCTTTTGTAAATTTTCCTTCAAGGATCACATGATGTCCTGACACTCTTGCAAAAGAACCTTGGCCTTAGGCACCCTACTGTTCCCAAATAACAAATCCAAGAAATTAGGAGCATCATACCCGTACAGTGCCATGAAAGGGGACATCTGAATAGACATATGGAAAGAGGTGTTATAGCAGTACTCCCCTAGATGTAGCCACTTCACCCACGCCTTCTGCTGCCTTGCATTGTAGTTTCGAAGGTACCCCTCAACCCATTTGTTCACTATTTCTGTCTACCCATCAGTTTGGGGGTGGTAACTGGTACTTGGAGTGAGCTCTGTTCCACACAATCTGAACAACTCCTGCCAAAAGTGGCTCATAAACCTCCTGTCTCTGTCGCTAACTATGCTCTGTGGCATCCCATGTAATCTAAATACCTCTCGAAAAAATAGCTCTATTGTTTGTGCTGCTGAATATGTAGACGAAATTGCAAAGAAATGTGCAAATTTCGTCAATCTATCTACCTCAACAAAAATACAATCCCGACCCTGTGCCTTTGGAAGGCTTGTGATAAAATCCATGGAAATGCTATCCCACTTCTTCTCTGGTATAGGTAGGGGTTGTAGTAATCTGCCTAGAAAGGAATGTTCCTGTTTGTTCTGCTGACACACTAGGCACTCCCTAACAAATTGTAGCACTTCAGAGTTGAGCCCCTTTCAAGTGAAGCACTCTCTCACCTGCCGATATGTTTTAAAGAATCATAGATCTCCGACTAATGGTGAATCATGAAATGCTCTCAAGATCTTTTGCTTCATAGCAGACCCAGGTACCAAATAAATCCTCCCCTTGTAAATGATTAGATCATTTATAACAGTATATCGATTATCCTGAATAGCCCCCTCAATAACGCTAGATGTCCAACTACCCTTGGCATACTCTACCAATATTATCTCTCTCCAATCATCCATGACTATCCCAACAGCAAGCAAATGAGGCCTCCTAGATAAAGCATCTGCGATAATATTTTTCTTCCCTTTGACATAGACTATGTCGAAATCATAGGCCTGTAACTTACTCACCCATTTCTGTTGCTTGTCATGAAGATCCTTCTGTCCAAGGAAATGTTTCAAGCTATTGTGATCTGTTTTTACTGTGAATCGGCTTCCTACTAAGTACTGCCTAAACTTAGCTAGTGCATGCATGATTGCTAGCATTTCTTTGTCATAGATGTTGTAAGTTCTCTCAACACCTCGTAATTTTCTGCTTTCATATGTGATGGGATGTTTGTCCTGCATGAGGACAGCTCCTATGCCTTCTCCCGAGGCATCACAGTGCAACTCAAAAGGCCTGGTGAAATCTAGAATGGCTAAAACAGGACATGAACTCATCAGCTCCTTGAACCTGTCAAAACAATCCTGAGCCCTCTTTGACCACTCAAAACTGTCTCTTCGTGTCAAGTCTGTAAGTGGAGCTGTTGTTAGTGAAAATCCTTTCACAAATCTGCAGTAGAACCCACAAAGCCCAAGAAATCCCTTGAGCTATGAAGTGTTCCTTGGTGGTGGCCAATCCATAATGGCCCTGATCTTGTCTGGGTCAACCCGAACGCCTATTGCACTAATAATATGCCCTAGATAGAGCAACTCTGTCATCCTGAACTCGCATTTACTCATCTTGGCATATAATGACTCCCTCTCTAGAATACTGAGCACTGTATCAAGATGCTTCAGATGTTCCTCCCAAGTACTATTGTATATCAGTATATCATCAAAGAATATCAACACAAACTTCCTCATCTGATCTCTGAACACTCTATTCATACAGGATTGGAAAGTGGCGGGGGCATTAGTCAACCCAAAGTGCATGACCAAAAATTCAAAATGTCCGTAGTGGCATCTGAAAGCTGTCTTCTCCACATCCTCCTCTCTAACTCGTATCTAGTGGTAGCCGGATCTCAAATCAATCTTAGAGAAGTAGCGTGCACCGTGCAATTCATCAATAAGCTCATCAATGCATGGGATGGGGTATCGGTTTTTGATTGTTTTCTTGTTCAGCTCCCTATAATCTATGCACATCCTCATTGTACCATCCTTCTTCTTCACCAATACTATTGAAGAAGCAAAAGGACTCTTGCTTGGCCGTATGTGCCCCATGTCAATCAACTCCTTGATTGCTTTTTCTATTTCATCCTTATATCTCTTTGGATGGCAGTAAGGTGTGATGATAACTGGCTTAGCCCCTTCCTCTAACTCAATAACATGCTTGATTCCCCTATCCAGGGGTCTCCCTGGAGGTATCTCACCAAACACCTTAGTATGTTTGGTTATTAGTTCCTGCACATCAAGTGGGTACTCTTGTTCATGCTGCTTTGTCATCTCAGGCATTGCTCTGAACTCTGCTGCCCACTGCACCTGATCATGTCTAAAGAAACTCTGCATCTGCTTGAGTGACACCACTCGAAGTCTCCCGTCTGACAAACCTTTGAGCACTATCTTCTTACCATTTGCCTCAAACCTCATTTCCATTTTTTGGAGGTTAAATGAAAACTCTTCTAGAGACTTCATCCAATTCATCCCAAGCACCATATCCTGATCACCAATGGTGACCACAAAGAAATCTCCCACCATGTCATAATCTCCCAAACGAAGCTGCAAGTTGGAGATTTTCTTGGTACAGTCAATCTTGAAGCCAAACTTCTCATCAATGAAGTTATGTGTTGCCCCTATATCAACGAGTGCCACAAATCTTTGTCCATCCAAAGTCCCTCTTAACTCTGAAAGTGATGGCTTCCTATAGACTAGACAATTGAGCCATCGTGCTATCATTTTATGCTTCCTCATACGAAGAACCATCATCATCTCCATCAGATTTTGATGACTGCTCTGAATCTCCATCCATTGACTCTTCAGCGGAAAAGTACTCCATCTGCTTAGCTTTTGCCTTCAATGGACACTTATGTGACAAATCCCAAGGTTCCCTGCAATGAAAACAAAGCTTCTTCTTCCTGAGATCATTAAGTGTCTCACTATCCAACCTCTTACTTTCTTCCTTAGGTGGCTGAGCCTCTCTAAAATGGTTTCTTATCCTTATCTTTCCTCAAAGGGAAATTCTTTGCCTGGAATTTACTCTTAGAAGCTGAAGAGGAATCCATGTCCTGAGCCTTCTTAATGGCATCCTGCAAAGTGGGAGGGTTGAGAGCTTTAATCCATTCTCTCAACGGATCAGCTAACCCATCCATAAATAGAACTAGTATCCTTCGTTCAGATACATCTGTTACTAACACTGTGAGTTTCTGAAACTCTGTAATGTATGTTTCCAATGATCCCCACTGTTTAAGCTGAGCTAACTCCTTGAAATGGAGTTTTGGATCCTTCCTATCAAAAGGTTCAATCAGTCTCTCTGTAAACTCCACATATGAGGTAATGTGTGCACAGTGACCATACCATGATGCCAACACTCATGTGCTAACCCATCCAGATGAATTGTTGCGTACTTAATAGCGTCTTCTTCAAGTATAGGGTTCAATTGAAAGTATGTGTCAAGCTTTTGAACCCAAGCTCTTGCTATAGACTTCCCCAAGCCATCATAATATGGTAACTGAAGTTTTCCTATTTTCTTCTGTAGCTCATAGTTCTGGTTCCTGTCATGTCCACGTGGCATATGGTTCATCTGCACATCCATATACTCTCTAAAGGTAATTGCAGCAGTAAAGTCTGGTCCTCCAGCTTCCCAATCTCTCCTCAGCTGATCAAGTATATCAGTGATCTGGGGCTCTGGTACCGGCTGCTTCGGAGCTCTAGGAGGAAAGGTGGGAATCACAGACCTTGAACTCACTGTCCTAGCTTGTTGGGGTGCATGACCGAAATTGTTCGCAACTTGTTCACCTCCATTTTGTGTCCCATCCTGATTATTCCCGTTCTAATTATTACCATTTTGATTATTTCCTTCACCCATGTTAGCATTCAACCCCATTTGACGAGCCATCATCTGCATCATAAGCTCAAATCTCTGATTCTGTTCCTGTGCCCTTTGTTCTGCTAATCACTGTCCCTGTGCCAAGGTCTCTAATAACTGTAAGAATCTTTCCTCTCCAGGATCCCCAGCATTCCTGTCTCCCATATTGCCAATAACCTGTTCACCTGTGTCAATATGATCCTCTTGATTTCCCTATTCCTCTTGTCCTGTGTTTAGATGAGCCTTGGTTCTTCTTAAATTATAGTGATGAGTTAAAGGTTGAACACTCCAATCTGTCATATCACCACCTGTTCATTGTGTTTGTACCCACTAGGATGGCAAAATAAACAACCTCTGATACCATCGTAACATACCCTACTAATTCTGCCTTGAATTTTTCAGTTTTTGATTCAACAACATTTTGTCAAACAGTTAGTGTGCAAAGTTTGATTTGAAATTTCTGAGTTCTTGTTCAGATGTTAAAATGCTTCTCTACCAAACAAATGACAATATGATATGAAGAATAGCAAGGACAAATATCTTGGCACTTGAACACTACTACAAATATGCAATGTAAAGAGTTCTTATGAACTGATTATGAATGTCATATACTCTTATCCTCTATTCAAGATATACAAACTTCATATAGCTGTGTACAAAAAGTGATTGAATTTATAATGCAATGACTGTTACACAGTGACTGAATATGCAAACCTCTTTACAATTATGACACCCATACATTCATCTAACTATTATAATTGGGTGTAGAAGAACTTGGAAATGATACGATTGCT
Organism: Cupressus sempervirens; assembly: GCA_028749045.1. Taxonomy (NCBI): domain Eukaryota; kingdom Viridiplantae; phylum Streptophyta; class Pinopsida; order Cupressales; family Cupressaceae; genus Cupressus; species Cupressus sempervirens. Next base: position 836,024,641 of record CM053793.1, read on the forward strand.
GTTGATTGAAATTTTATGATGAATGTCCAGTTTAGCAACCCCCAAACTGTCCTTGGTGCAGGTCTGTACTCTGTCCAGGAGCAGGTCGTACAGTACGGCATTGTATGGAATATATATATATTAATTTTTGCTGCAACAATGGCTACCAAAAATGACTTGTTCTGAAATGCCCAGGGTCTAGCAATGCAACAAATTGGAAGCATGTGATTTGGACTAGGAATATGGACTTATGACCTCCAATGTGCTTCCAGGCAGACTTGCGAATTCACTAGTTTGGTACCAAATTTGCAAATGAATGTTGACCTCAAAACAGTGCTGACCAAGCACTACCCCAAACCAGTGCAATGAATCTCAAGACCATCTATTTCAATGGTGTCAAGATTTCCAGCTTGAAGGGATTTCGTCCTTCAAACTATTGAGAAATAACCTCCAGAATATTATTCAGTTTCTTTGATATTTCCAAGCCCCCCAACTGAAAGAGAGTTATCCTCTTTCTTTTAATCCTTCCTCACTAGAACTATGCTTCTGTCTTGCCAATGTAGGATATTACTTTTTTCCCTTTTACAAAAGCCCATGTATGCACTCTAAAGGGAGATCTTGATTTTTAATAAAGTGATTTTATGAAACATTATAATATTTAATTTAAATAGTCACTTTATTGTTATAACTTCAAACGTTAAAATAATATACCAAATAAACTCGAAATCCCACATTTAATAGCTCATCGAAAAGAACTCAACAAAATGCATCACATCCTGTCACTGAAAATTGAAGGCACTGCATCCCCTGGTGGCTTACTAAAAATAGTAAGTCTTTCTGAAAACCCAACAAACGAACTCCATTTGGCATGTAATTAAATTTGTCTAGGCCAAATAACCTCAAAATCCTTTTTGAAGTCCTAGTTAGCCCTCGGGACCATAAAAAGCGGGCTAATGACAACATACATCCAGATTGGCTAAGTGGGGGACATTACAACCATCTTGTGGAACCATTTAAACTTTGAGCAAATGTATAATTTATTTCCATTCTAGTCAAGTCTCTGAATATATATATTTTAAATACTGAAGCTACCTATTTTTCTATCAGTCTGAAATCGAAATGATAATAAGAAGATTTTAGATCAACTATTCTATCCAAATAATCCTTGTTTTATTTTGAATTTCAACCATGGAAATGCAATAATAATCGTGAATAAATAACTCTGTTCAGAAATCAATACATTCATGGTAAAAATATACCAACACCAAGGAATTCACCGACGAAATTGCCATTATAGGTGAAGAGATGGAAAGAATACATAATGGATACGACTCATGAACACCTACGAATCACTAGCATGGTAGCCTAAGAAGGTTAGGAGGTGTAGATGAGCTTGCACAGAAAAAGAATGACATCAGATATAATAAATAACAAGTCAAATACTACAATAGCTCATGCATGTGCTAGTTACACAATATGTTGCCAAGTCAAATGGTGGAGATCGGGTTTGTAGACCCAATTTGAAATCCTTGGCCAGGGTAGAATTTAGGCGGATGTGCCGAACATGTGATCTTTGTTGATTGTCCATACGCTTCAGTAATTTTGGAGAATAACTGTTAGGACTTCAACCCACCGGGTTGCTCTGTGTTTATCGTACTGGTAAAGAAATCAACGCATACAGACAATGAACACAAACACAAACAGCAGAATTATATTCGCATATGCCAGACATACATTATGCTTGATAAGATGAGTGATAGAAGATCAATTACAATGATCCCAGACGGGATATAAATACTATTTGCCGAACCTTCCCGAAGGAGTCCGTCGGCCACAAACATTATGTCCGCTACAAACTATTTACCCGTCGGCTACAGAATACAAAAACACCGATGACAATCACTTCGTCGGCTACAGAAACACCGACGAAAATCATCCCATCGGCTATAGAAACACCGACGACAATCCAGTCAGCTGACACCATCCCCCCCAAAAATAAAAGTTAGTCTTCGGAAAACAATTACAAAATATCTAAAACTAATGAACAAACAAAATACATTAACAGAGTGACTACGACAAAAAATCTGCTTCTGTCACATTACTTCCACATTCATCCAGTTACATCTATAGCCTCTGCTAACACAATACTATCTCCTCAAGCTAACCTTGATAACCACCAGTGCTGCTTTCTCTGCTTTCAACACTGGGTCCACTGAGCTAAGTGTTGCTGTATTGCCTTCTGGATGACCCACTCCTCTTGAGCTCTCTATGCATCCACCAAGAGAGCCTCTTGGCCAACACCTACTCGTAGTGCCTTTGGTACACAGACACTATGCCTGCAGCAGTTCTAAGTCTTCATCAACTGGTCATACGTCCCATGAATGATATCCGCAACGACTGGGGGGCGGGGTCGAGGGGCAGCCAAGACCAAATTAGCAATCCGAAACCCACACAAAAATGCACGGAACAAACTATTTTTGTCACTTTCTGCCGATTCTACACTCTTTTTGGCAACCACTGATGCGTCCCCTTCCCTTAGACATCATTTGTAACTCATTCTGAACAATTTGAATTTGTCGTCATTTTTTGTTTTTAGTTAACTCCTTCACTTCTGACTGAGAATGGCAACGATAGAAAAACCAATCCGCATGAGATATCCAAATGCCTGTCTGCCTCCAATCGATCCAAAGCAAAAATCCACACAGTTCCCAACTACAATCAGAAGCTCCTCAGAATCCCTTCCAATCTCACGACTACAACCAGTTGGGTCACAAATCAAAAGCTTCTCCAAATCTACTTTTCAATCACACGGGCGCGATAGGTACAAATCCCACATCTTCGATATGTGATGCAGCTTCCAAGTTAACCTTGCAATTTCATGGACTGCTCTCATGACTAGCTCTCGAAATCTTGTCCGAGTTCTTCAATATTCCACTAGCTACAGGCTATGGGCGAAGCACAAATCAAGGCGACTCAACTTCCCTACAAATCACACGCTCAGCAACCAAAAATGATTTCCACGTGCGGAAAAGAGAGTTCGCGGGAAAGTGCGAATTTGTGAACTCTGGCAAACAAAACAATCCGCGGCCCAACCAAGTAGAAAAAAGGGTCCACGGAAATGTGGAAAGACTCCGTGGAAAGGCAGAAGACCCCGCGGAAAAAAAGATTCCGCAAACTAAAAGAACTCTGCGGGAAGGCAAGAAGGGAGACCTCGCGGACAAGCTGCCGCAGACAGGTGCCTGCGGAGCACCTCTCGCGGACAGATGCCCACGAAGCATCTCTTGCGGACGCCTTTTCCAATTTTTTTTTTTTTTTAGTCCAATTTTTTTTTTCTTTTTTTCTTTTTTTTTTTTCAAAAATAAAAATAAAGAGATACTTCAATTTTGCCTCAATTTGGACCCATTGACCACCTGAGGGATCTCTTCCCCGTCCAAGGTTGACAATTTAATTGCTCCATTGTCGCCGACTTCTCGAATCTGGTATGGTCCGACCCATCTAACTTTGGACTTTCGCGGCTTGATTTCATTTCGCCCATCATACTTGAGTACCAACTGCGCTGGCTGAAACTTGTTGAGTTTGTCATGCCATGCCTTATGTCTGTTCTGTGTCACCTCCGTCGCCCATTGTGCTTGCGGTCGTCGTGAATGTAGCTTATTTCCTTATTGTCGGTACCCTTCAAGTAATTTTATGGTGCGATGCATTCGTTTCTTCCTGTGCGGTCCGTACATCGTGTACCGAATGGTGGGATCTTTCTTTTTTTGGGTTTGGACTGTATGTTCTTCCCCTTAGCTTCAGGCGTAATCGCCTTTCCTTCTTCCGCTGCTCTGTATTCCTTCGGATACTCATTTTCCTCCTTTTTCTCACCTTCATCGACCCTTAGCATATTACAACTCGGAAAGAGTTCGTAGTCTTCTATTTGCCAGTGGTAAAGGTCATTCATTGAGTCTAGGTCATCGTCATTCGATCCTCCTTCTAGTGTCAATACTCCTTCGTCATCCGGTTCCATTCTCCTCTTTCCTTCGTCGTCATTTCTTTCGTCATCACTGTCGCCTTCACCTTCTGAGTCTGACGACGCTGCCTCCTCACCTACCATTTGTGTGTGCAGGTCAATTATAAATCTTTTGCCTTCATGCTCCATTGACAGGGTATTTCGTTTCCAATCATGTTTTACTTTTGCTTGTACCAACCAATTCTGTTCCAGAATAGCATCATATCCTTTTCTTTTAAATGGAATGACTACGAAATCCAATAAAAATGGCTGTGTCTCAATAGTTACCGGTTGCGCCCTCAAGGTTCCCAATGGTTTGATCCCATGCTAGTCTGCCGTGAGCAACTGGAATGTAGGTGGTCACAGCGTTGGCTTTCCCAACCTCTTCCAAGTATCCTCCGGCAACACATTCACGCCAGACCCTCCGTCGACAATTGTGTCTGTCAGAACATTTCCCAAGATCTCCATCTCGACAACCATCGGATGCTGTCCGGATGTGGGTGCCAGGAGCATTGGGTCTGTTGCCATCGTTGGACTACTATCCCTTCCTGTGTCCTCTGTTGCTTTCAGAAATGGTGTATGATTCAGAATGGCTGTCCGCAACTGGGGCATTGTGAGAAGGAGGTCACTTATCTTGATCGGTATCTCCGTTTGTAAGATCTATCGTACAATGTTTTGTTCTGCGAAGTTCCTTGCTAAGGTGCCGGTGATGTCCTTCAACTGAGATGTCCCTGCCGACAATGCCTTTCCAATTTCTGCCTGCGCTTCCCCCAATTTTCTTTTTTCTTCCGCCAGGTCTGGGCACACCTTCGCTTGCCTTCGTGTAATTGCCAGAACCTCCTCTTCATCTGTGCCGATAGTGATCAAATTTACTCCAAACTTTGGGCACTTGGCATCTTCATGGTCGCCGGGTCCGCACCATCTGCATAATAATTTCGGTGGGTTTGCCGTTGTACAATCCCGTGCAAAATGACTCCACAAATTACATGCTCGGCATTGAATGATCGGCCGTCCGTTTGCATCATACTGGGTTTGACTTCGGCTCCCATTATTATTGTTATTGTTCGCATTGCTGTTATTTTGCCCTCTGTTATTATTCCTGTACCCTCCGGATGTGGCACCTGCGCTATTCGTATTTCTGCTACTGCCCAACGGGGAAGCCTCTTGTGTAAGAAGCACTTGTGGAGATTCTCGTCTTCATGTTAAAGGGGCACTCTTTTGTCGAATGGCCCATGATCTGACAAATGTCACAAAATTGGTTCTTTGGACACGATCCTTTAGTATGACCGTCGGTCTTACACTCCGTGCACCACAACTCACTACCTTTTGGCTCCTTCTGCATGTTTTTAAACTCCATCATGTGGATCATGTCCTTCTGTAAAGCGCGAACCTTCTTGCTACTGCCTTCATTGTCGCTGGTATCTTCTCCGGCAGGCTCGTCGTCATCATAATCAAATGAGTTAGTGTTCTTCTTCTTCTTTGTCTTCAGCTCACTTTTGAGGTCCAATGCTATGTTATAAGCTTCTATATATGATGACGGTGGCACAATTTTCATTATCCTCCGCAACTTCGAGCGTAGGCCTTCCACGAACCATCTTTTCTGAAGTTCGTCTGTTGGCTTACTTTTCATTTTATTTATCAAGTCTTTTAATTTCCTTGCGTAAACACGGGCGATTTCGTTCTTCCCCTGCTTAGTATTGAAGATCTCTGCTACAATTTCATTATCATCCTGCAAGAGTTTAAACTCTGCCAGAAACTCCTTTTTAATGTTATCCCAACTATTTAGCTTTTGTGGATCTGTATCAGTGAACTGATCAATTGCTACACCTCATAGGGTGGCCGGAAATTGCCTCATTCAGTCGTCTTCATCAGTTATCCCATTTGCCTTCCAGATTGTTTCACATGTTTTGCAATGTCGAATGGGATCGGCTGTACCATCGCCATTGAACTTCAGCAGTTTCTCTTTTGGTCCCGCCATCACAATTGGTTTCTGTAAACAGGCATTGCTCAGTCCTGCAACAATGGCGCTCTTCACTCCCACACTGGCAGTCTGCACTCCCACACCGACAGTCTGTACTCCCACACCGACGGACTGGTCTTCCACACCGGCGGTTTGCACTCCCACACCGACGGTCTGCACTCCCACACCGGCGATCTACACTCCCAAATCGGCAGACTGCACTCCCACACCGGCGGATTGCTCTCCCACACTAGCGAACTGCACTCCCACACCGGCGATTTGCACTCCCACACCGGCAAACTGCTCTCCCACACTGGTGGACTGCACTCCTACACTGGTGGACTGTTACCGTCGGACTCAACAACTGCGAACCTTGGTGAAGAAGGGTGTTCCGAAGTTGTCCCCTGCGGAAGTATATCTCGAACGAAGAGTTCACTCCACACTCTTGCTCTATCGGCACTCTGAGCCGTGCGAATCGATGCTCTTCTGTCTGGATTCTCTTCCCTCGACGAACACAAATTCAAAAACTCCTCTTGTGCTTTTCCACCAATTCCACTCACTGCCGAGTTTCCTCCAACAAATCTTCCGTGCTCCGATTTCCGTCGGCACTCTTTTGAAATCTCCGTCGACGTTCGGCTTGCTGTGCCAAAATTAAATTCTCTTGCGTAGTACGGATTCCATCTTTTCCCTTGACCTTATTCCGATCCTTGTTAAGCTGATTTGGCATTAATCTTCATTCCTCCCACCTTCCAATTTCATAGGGCAATGACGCCAAATGTTTACCATACTGGTAAAGAAATCAACGCATACAGACAATGAACACGAACACTAACAGCAGAATTATATTCACATATGCCAGACATACATTATGCTTGATAAGATGAGTGATAGAAGATCAATTACAATGATCTCAGACCGGATATAAATACTATTCGCTAAACCTTCCCGAAGGAGTTCGTCGGCCATAAACATTATGTCCGCTACAAACTATTTACCCGTCGGCTACAAAATACAGAAACATCGACAACAATCCAGTCGGCTAACACTCTGATGGCTGGACTTATGAACATTCCAAGCCCAATCTAAAGGTAGGGAGGGCTGTTCTATTTAATTAGAATATGTGGGATAAGTAATGGTTCATAGTTGGGAGGTTAAGCCTATGTCAAAGCTTCTCCTCTCACCAATGCCGAGGCTTGGACAACAAGTTAAAGAAATTCTTTCATTTATACAGCATGTTTTTTTCACTTTTAACCTTTGAATGATTCGATGGTTATTTTCATTTAATTTATGAGAATTTCAATTGATATAATTTAGCCGTTACTTTAATTTCAGTTGAATAATTAGAAGTAGTTGAATGTTAGCAATACTTTATTATCTCTTTTATATCTCAAAATTATGCAGATTTCCTTTTAGTTATAATCAGATGGTTTAAATCAATGTCATGTGAAATGAATTCAGTTACTTTGGAATTACTTTTGAACGTTAGTTATTTAAGATTGTATAATTTGGTTAAGAAAATTCATATGTTACATATGGTATCAGAGCACTGGGTTCGACACTGAACCTAGGGCACCCTACCTTCTTAAAACTTGATAGAAATCTGAATTGACTACAGGATGTTAGTATGTAAAACTCCCTACAAGAAAACTCGGTATCCCATCTTTCCCTATTTTATTAGAAACATGACTAAATATGACTACTGTTGTTTTGAACCCCGAGACAATGAAACCCTGAATCAGGCAATTCAGTGGATGAAGAAGGAAAGAGTTAGGTGGACTCTTGCCAAAAAGGCGGCATATAGAAACAAATTGATACAAAGCTGGAATGCTCAACAAAGCAGCCCCTTTTTACAGTTTCATAGGTCCTGGATGGTACGAGATATGTACTAGTCTGAACCAAAATGTAATGTTGCAAAGCAAGATTAAAGATGTTGTTTGAATGTAGACTTCCTCAATAGAGGAAATTTTGTAAATAAGATTGCTTAGTTGAGCAATGAAAATAAAATTAAGTTATTTGATTAGATGTGTTGTGAGACTTTTTCACTTATAAATTTCTTCTTTTCGCATAATAACACAATTGCAAAATTAACAGGTGGAAATGCTAAACATAAAAATGAATAACAGTGGAAATGCAGAAAACCAAGATATAATACGCGAAAACCCTCAATCTTCCAATGAGCTGCTACAAATTTTGCAAGAAACAATTAAAACTAGAAACCATGGAAAGGAGGATGAGTGAAATGGCAGCCCAGATGGGGCAAAACCAGGAGGAGGTACAAACCTCGTCCACTTTTAGAGCAAAGATAGAAGTCTCTGAACGTAACAAAACCCCCTCTCTCAAGCAATCAGAAAAGCAAAAGAAGAAAGAAATAGTGGCTGATTTATCAGCAAACATAAAGAAAATAAAACTACCTAAGTTTTTCGGTTCTGAGTTCGGAGAAGAAGCAGAAGCATGGTTGACCGAGATGGAGCAATATTTTGAGGTCAAGAATTTCTCTGAGACTTCAAAGGCATTATGGGGGATATATCATTTCACCAGAGAAGCTGCAACTTGGTGGGGAAACACTAAGGTTGAGCAAAACATTAGAACCATCGATATCACCTGGGAGAAATTCGTAAGCATATTTTGGAGACGTTGGCTGCCTCAGACTTTTTATGATCAAAAGCTCTTAGATTTTCAGAACTTAAAACAAGGAGACATGTCAGTACATAAGTATTGGAAGAAGTTCACACAATTGCTCAAATACGTGCCACCTTATCCGCAAGACACCAATCTGAAGGTGAGAAAGTTTATCATGGGATTGAATAATAGGATAGGAGTTGTCGATGTTCTCACTCTTCGAACCATGGAAGAGGCTCTAGAAAAGGCTGTCTAACAAGAGCATAAGATCAGAAAGGACGACTCAATCCGGGACAACAAAAGGAAAACTACCTGGAATTTAGAAGGTGCTGATTTTGGACCGCTGAAAAAGCAATTTAAGGATTATAAGAATAATAAACTTGAATTTAAAAGCGGTGGAGCAAGGGATGTCAAAAGTAATTATTATGCAAATAAAAATGACAAGAATAATGAGAAGGGACCACTAGGAAGATGTTTTAATTGCGGAGGGAATCACTACATGAGACAGTGCCCTATTAAACCCAACATCAACGAGCCACAACAACCACCTTTGCCACAGCAGCAACAAGCCTTTCAGTAGAAGATTCATGTAGCCCTGGATAATAGGCAAGCAGAGCAATAGATAGGCCCTATTGAAACGCTGGGTAAGATTTACAGGAACCCTGTGTCCATATTAATTGATACTGGAGCAACTGAATGTTTTATATCACCGAGGCTATTAAGTAGATTTCCGAAAAGATCGAGTTTTATGGCAAAACCATGGACAGTCGAGTATGCAAACCAGTCAAGGGCTAAGGTGGAGCAATGCTTGTTTGGTTGACTTTCCGAATTGCTCTACGGAATTAAACTTATATGTAGCACCACTGGGTCATATAACATTATCATAAGAATTAATTGGCTCAGTGAACATAAGGCCAAGGTAGATTATCTTGCCAAAACTGTAAATTGTGTGGATGATCAAGGCAGACAAACAAGCTTTTTAAGGATTAAACATGAAATTAGATCAAAGTAGGTTTCTGCAATGCAACTTAAGAGATACGGGAGGAAAGGTTGTGAAATTTTCGCAGTTAGGATTAAAGATACAAGGGAATCTAAAACAACCACATATGGGGATGATTGCATTTATGAAGATAGAGAAATCAAACAAAAATTAAAAGAATCTTTTGAAGAAAATTACCCTTATTTGAAGAATTATCAAGATGTGTTTCCTAAGGAACTTTTTGGATTACCCCCTTTCCGAGCATTTGATTTTACCATAGACTTGATACCAAGAGTGGAACCCATATCTAGAGCTCCATATAGAATGATCACCACAGAGTTAATGGAGTTACAGATTCAACTGAAGGATATGTTAGACAAGAAGATGATTCAACCTAGCGTCTCACCATGGAGAGCCCTAGTATTGTTTGCAAGGAAGAAGGATGGAACCATGAGACTATGTATAGAGTACAGGATGCTTAATAAAGTCACCATCAAAAATTGGTACCGATTGCGAAGGATAGATGATCTTTTTGACCAAATGAACGGTGCAACTGTATTTTCAAAAATTGATTCAAGGTCAGGATACCATCAACTGCGAATTAAAGATGAGGATATACGTAAAATTGCATTCAGAACTAGGTATGGACATTATGAGTTTACAGTACTGCCATTTGGATTAACTAATGCCCTAGCAACTTTCATGAATTTAATGAACAGTATATTTCAAGATTGTCTGGACAAGTTTGTATTGGTCTTTATAGACATTTTAATATACTCCAAAAATGAAGAAGAACATCAGAGGCACTTTGAGATAGTTCTGCAAAGACTAAGAGAACACAAGTTATATGGGAAATTATCTAAGTGTGCTTTTTACCAAAAGGAAATTCAGTATCTAGGGCACATTATTTCAGCATAGGGTATAGCGGTAGATCCATCTAAGATAAAAGCAATTGAGGAATGACCCAAATCTAGAAATGTATCCGAAGTTAGGGGCTTCATGGGATTAGCTGGATTCTACAGAAAATTTGTTAGAGATTTCTCGAGGATAGCCTATCCAATCACTTCACTTCAGAGAAAGGGGAAGAAATTTGTTTGGACGGAAAAGTGTCAATCAACCTTTGAGTTTCTGAAAGAAAAATTGACTACTGCACCTATTATGAGGGTACCTAATTGACAAAAACAGTTCATAGTTATAATCGATGCGTCGAGAGAAGGTTTAGGAGGTGTGCTAATGCAAGAAGAACAAGTCATTGCTTATGAGTCTAGGAAATTGAAAAATTATGAACAAAATTATGCACCCCGTGATCTTGAATTAGCAGTAGTATTGCATGCTTTGCAAATGTGGAGACATTACTTAATTGGAAAACTTTTTGAGCTTAGATCTGATCACCAAAGTTTGAAATATATTTTCACCCAACAGAACCTTAATGCTAGACAAAGGAGGTGGCTGGAATTTTTAACAGATTACGAGTTCGACATAAGCTACATTAAAGGTAAGGAAAATAAGGTGGCTGATGCCCTAAGCCAGAGAAGACACATTTCAGCAATGACTACGGTAAACTTCAAATTGAGGGATCAAATTTTACAACATCTGGAACATGATGAGTTTTATACAGAAATCAGCATGGCTCTTATCAGAGACCCATAGTATCCTAAGTATTCAGAGTTTAGCTTAAAAGAAGACGAATTGTTAAGATATCACCATAGAATCTATGTGCCTAACAACCTTGAACTTCGAAGACTGATTTTAGGTGAATATCACTCTGCTCCATACTCAGGACATCCGGGAGTAACGGAAATGTTATCCGATATAAAACCTTTATATTTCTGGATGGGGATGAAAAGGGAAATAATCGAGTTTGTAGCAAGATGCTTAGAATGTCAGAGAGTAAAGGCAGAACATTGGTACCCAGCAGGTCTATTGCATCCAAATGAAGTACTCGAATGGAAGTGGTAGGTAATATCCATGGATTTTGTGGAAGGGTTACCTATGACCCGGAATTGACACAAATTAACTAAGGTCGCTTATTTCATACTAGGGAATTTATTTGATGAAGCACCCGAAATTGCTCATAAGTTCATAAAAGAAATTTTCAGGTTGCACTGAATTCCAAAGAAAATTATTTCAAATAGGGATGCTAGGATAACTTTCAGATTCTGGGCCAATAGTGGCATGTTGTGATTGTTAAAGTTGTTGCATTGTTATCCTTGCCATCAAGGTTCAAATCTCATGGGGATGAGGTCCCTCGTTTGTGGCCTCACTGGTTCATAGCTCCAGGTCAAAGCGTTTACCCCTCTTTAAAAAAAAAAACTTTCAGATTCTAGTAGATATTAGTTTCAGCTTTGGGCATCAAATTGAATATTAGTTCAGCTTATCATCCTGAGACAGATGGTCAGACTGAACGAGTAAATCAAGTATTAGAGGATCTTCCAAGAGTATACTATATGGACCAGCAATACCAATGGGAAACATACTTATGTCTGGTAGAGTTTGCATATAATAATTCTTATCAGTCTACCATTAGAATGGCTCCCTTTGAGGCGTTGTATGGTCGTAAGTGCAAAACTCCAGTAAGTTGGAATTGATTGGAAGACAGAATCATTATTGGGCCTGAAATGTTTCAGGAGATGGAAGAGTAGGTACTTCAAATTCATTAGAGGTTAAATGAAGCAAACAACAGACAGAAGAGTCAAAAGGACACCTAGAGAATTCTCAGTAGGAGACAAGGTGTTACTAAGGGTTAAACCTCAGAAAAGTACTATCAAGTTTTGCAAGAATGCTAAGTTAGCCCCGAGATATGTAGGACCCTTTGAAGTTTTGGAGTTTGTTAACCCAGTGGCTTACAGGATTGCTTTACCACCAGCCCTTGCCAGAATGCATGACGTCTTCTATGTGTCTTATTTTAAAAAGTATATTACCCACCATGAATATATGATTGATTGGAAATTACTGTAGGTGCAAGAGCCAGGAGTGGTAGAGGTAAGACCACTCAGAATACTTGAGGTGCATAAGCTATGCTTACGAAATCGAGAAGTAACGCAGTGCAAGGTCTAGTGGGACCAGTATATTGAAGATAATGCCACTCGGGAGGATTATCATGATATTTTTCAAAGATATCCCTATCTTTTCTATGAGATTGAAAATTGAATATCTCTTTTCTTTTCATATAACTGATTAAGTATTACTTAAACTTACTATTATTTTCATTGAGGATGATGAAAAATCTAAGGGGGTGGGTATGTCACATCCCAAATTTTTGCCCTAAATTTTTAAATTGAATTTAGTCATTGATTTAACGAATCAATATCATGTGAAATGAGTCAGTTAATTATAGCCATTGCATCAATTTACTTCTTCCTGATCATGTAAAAATGAGTTAGTTAATTATAGCCGTTGCATCGATTTACTTCTTCCTGATCATGTGAAAATGAGTTAGTTGATTATAGTCGTTGTATCGATTTATTTCTTTTCCTGATCATGTGAAATTGAGTTAGTTATTCTGACATTGATGAAATCTCTCACAGTCATCAGATGATTTTGAATTAACCATTTATAAATCTTGAATTGATGTTTTGGCGAGAATGTTGTTTTGAATGATTACAGGAAGAAGACTGAAAAGAGGGGAAGGATTGCTAAACGAGATCATCAGAAGGGGATGGTCGAATAGTCCTGTCATCTAAATCGATAGGTTTGACCTAAGTCCACTCTAGCAAGGATACTAGGTTTGATAACATGTTGCAATATGGAACTCACATGAGCTATTAAAATAGAACAATATAATAACAAATTAAAAATTAAAACTATAATTCATACCTTTGATGAAATTATTAATGAATTCATTATTTAATTATTATTATTCACTCTTAAATACGAACATATGTACATTAAAACAAAGTGACACCAATAAATAATAATAAGCCTTTATCTAATGATGCCACTTTACCTAAACGTACACATGAGCGTATTTAATAATGAACGACAATAATAAAATAATAATAATAATTCTTTTACTTTTTATTTCTTCTGTCCTCTTTAAATGTTTCGAATGGATTTTCTTGCAACTGAAGAGAGCCATAGAGTCGAGCTCCTTCCATTTCAATAGAACATCTTAAATCGTATCACGCATTCTTCCACAAACCTTTTACTCTTTGGGAACAGTGCTTTTTCCAGAGCGACTAAAACCAAATTCCATCTGTTCTACTGCTTATACCGTCCTCTTTTATTATCTATTCTTCTCTTTTTCTTGGCCATGGGAATCAGAGCAAGTCGTGGGGTTCTCATACCCGACCACAGAGTCTTCCGGAAATCCTAAAAGCTTCACGTAAGATCATTGCCATGATATGAAACATTTTCTTTATTTTATTTTTTTATGCTATGATAGAATATGAATCATATGCCATTGAATGTTTTCCCAAACTTTCCTTTCCAAATTATAGTATCTAGAAAGTAACTTTTGTGTCATAGAAGCATAATTTCTATCTTACTGCTATGCCAGCTGTGAGCCATGACCATCTTGTATGCCAGCTGTGAGCCATGACCATCTTGTGGAACCATTTAAACTTTGAGCAAATGTATAATTTATTTGCATTCCAGTTGAGTATCTGAATATATTTATTTTAAATACTGAAGCTACCTATTTTTCTATCAGTCTAAAATCGAAATGATAATGAGAAGATTTTAGATCAACTATTCTGTCCAAATAATCCTTGTTTTATTTTGAATTTCAATTGTGGAAATACAATAATAATTGTGAATAAATAACTCTGTTCAGAAATCAATACATTCATGGTAAAAATATACCAACACCAAGGAATTCACTGGCGAAATTGCCATTATAGGTGAAGAGGTGGAAAGAATACATAATGGATATGACTCACGAGCACCTAGGAATCACTAACATGGTAGCCTGAGAAGGTGAGGAGGTGTAAATGAGCTTGCATAGAAAAAGAATGACATCAGATATAATAAACAAGTAGTCAAATACTACAATAGGTCATGAATGTACTAGTTACGCAATATGTTGTCAAGTGGAGTGGTGGAGATCGGGTTTGTAGACCCAATTTGAAATCCTTGGCCAGGGTAGAATTTAGGCGGATGTGCCGAACATGTGATCTTTGTTGATTGTCCATACGCTTCAGTTATTTTGGAGAATAACTGTTGGGACTTCAACCCACTGGGTTGTTCTAATGGCTGGACTTATGAACACCCCAAGCCCAATCTCGAGGTAGGGAAGGCCGTTCTATTTAATTAGAATATGTGGGGATAAATAATGGTCTGTGGTTGGGAGGTTAAGCCTATGTCAATGCTTCTCCTCTCACTAATGCCAAGGTTTGGACAACAAGTTAAAGAAATTCTTTCATTTATACAGTATGTTTCTTTCACTTTTAACCTTCGAATGATTAGATGGTTATTTTCATTTACTTTATGAGAATTTCAATTGATATAATTTAGCCGTTACTTTAATTTCAGTTGAATAATTAGAAGTAGTTAAATGGTAGCAATACTTTATTATCTCTTTTATATCTCAAAATTATGTAGATTTCCTTTTAGTTATAATCAAATGGTTTAAATCAATGTCATGTGAAATGAATTCAGTTACTTTGGAATTAATTTTGAACATTAGTTATTTATGATTGTATAATTTGGTTAAGAAAATTCGTATGTTACAAATTTAGCTCATGATGATCACTTGGTATCCCCTTGCTTGTCTAGTTCATGGTTTAGGACCCCATACCTATTAACTCAATGGTAGGTGGTGCCCCTCATACCCTTTCCTTTTTTGGCAATGCTTCCCCCCTTTTGTCGTGTTCTTGAAAAAGAAATTTACTATGCTAATAACATATTTCTCATCATTTAATCAAACTGAAATTACTATAGCAAGTATTCATATTTGCTATCCATTTCCAATTCATATAACATAATAACAATTAGCCATTATGCCAAGTCCCATTGAATTTATAACGAATAACCAACACTTCCATTTCACATGAACCATAACAATTAACTAATTTAACCAAATTAACTCACTTTACATAAAGTTCTTAATGGCTATAAAGAATATTTTATATCTAAGCAAAAATAGGGATGTAATAGAAACCAAGCAACAAGAAAAGAACAACGTGAACGCAAGACGAGTTCAGTGATAGAGGTGTGGGTATTAACGATCACCATGGTAGTAAGTAGTTGCTTGGACAAGGGCAAGGAGATCGCACATGGAAAGATCGTGGAAGGTCATTACACGAATAGAGGCAAGTAGATTTTTCTAAATATGGCTTGCAACATATGGTGGTTCGTGATGAACATTTGGATCTCTTGGGCATCAAACATACATTTGTTTGATCCTCTCAACTTTATTTGGAAATTTTTTGGAGCATTAGGTTAAGAGAGTGGACAGCACAAAATGTCCAAAAATGTGTTCATAGTTCTCCTTAATCAATAACTTGGTAGCCCTATAGTTTCTAGCATTGTTTGTTATCACCTAAACATTTTGAGGGCCAACTTGCTTAGTGGCTTGGAAAAGAATGTTTGCAATAAATAGACCGTCCTTTACTTCTCGTTCATAATCCACTATTCTCAAAAACTTTGCACCTCTCATGGGCACTGCAATATATTGACCGAAAGTTGATTTTTTGCATCTTTCCATGCATCTAATACTATGGACATATCTATTTCAATCCATGGATTCTTAATGGGATTCAAGGAATCGTCTACATGTTTTACCTCATTGTCTAGTAAAGTGGTGCACACCTCCTCATAACTTGAGCCCTTGAACCCCCTTGGAGCCTCATTAATTTTTCTCATCATTATTTACCAATATGGTGAGCATGCAACATTAAATAACAATCCATTTGCAGAAATGCATCTCGCTATGTCTTCTTCAGCAATGTATTTACCCTCATTATGAAATGCCATTTCCAAGGGCACCTTTGCTTTCTTATTCGACACCAGTTCTTGAGAAAAATACAAGAATGTATGGCCCCCTATGGGTTGTTGGTTTCTATGGGATGGGTGGGAAGATAGCCAGATTAGTCCAGGCCCTACTATTTTAAAGGGGGATGGGAATCATAGGGTTCCTACATCAGGGTGGGAAGATAGCCAGATTAGTGCGGAACTTTACCTTGGCGTAGAACCCCCCGCTCCCCCCTCTCCCCCCCCCCCCCCCACCCCATAGAGACCTTTGATGCTTTTTTACTTCTAGACCTTTCCAAAGGATGAACAATTGCATTTCTAGGTGCTTCATTTGCTTGTCTTTGCTCTGCTTTAGTACAATAGTGTTTGCAAGAAAGGTTTTAAGTGGAGGATCCCCTTGAACTTTTGGCATGCTTGTACAAAACTTGATGCCTTTTTGAGGGATGAAGCACAAATATGCCTTGACTATAAGAGCTCTTATATTCCTCTTTGCAATGGCTACAAATCCAAAAGAAACCTCCACATGGTAGTTGTTGAACCATTTGCACATATTTCCATAGTGGAGAGCCCAAGTCTGTTTGAATCAACAGTTACCAGTGCTAAAAGCACTTTCCATTCTATGAATCTATACACAACTTACAAAGCCACAAACTAAAATCAAAAAATAAAATAAAACTAGAGAGTTAATATCATTTTGTACAAAAAAGCGCAAAGAAAAATTTAAAAAACAATCAAAATCAACAAAAACCTACCTCTTTTTATTAAAATCTTCCTCTTTAATGTCTTTGAGGAGTTCTCAACACTTGCAACCACATAGGAATAGTTCGTAGACCATCTTAGAGCATGCAACAATCACCCTTCAACACTTCTTAAGCAATTGTAATGTTCTTTTTTTAGCATTCATAGCATGATGTTGTCGTTAGCCTATTTACCCACGGTCCCGTAGGCTAACCAGGACATTAAAGGGGCTTAGAAGCCATTTGGCCTAGATAGTTTCAGTTGCAGGTCTTTCTGAGGGGTTTTGAGGCAACTTTGGGCATACTTACTATTTATAGTAAGTCATCTTGGACATAGTCGGACATCCAGTGGCAACGGTATGTCAATGGTAATTGTTTAAAATCGACAAGAAGACTTGTTTATCATTGATAAGATTTGTTATGCATTGATAAACCTATTTTATAAAGTTAAATTTAAATATTTAACTTTATTAATGCATAGGCTATAATTTGTGAGAAATATTTAAATTAAAAGAGTCCCCTTTATTTTATAACACATTGGAGACATAAGTTACATAAAGGCAGTTATGTTTTATCCCACATTGAGAAAACGAAGGATGGAGCTCTTGTGAGAACACTATAAAAGAAATGGAAGAGCTTCTTTTAAGCATGCTTGGAAATATCAAAAGAAATTGGGTAATATTCTGGAGATTATATCTCAATAGTTTGAAGGACTAAATCCCTTCAAGCTGGAAATCTTGACGCCATTGAAAGATATGCTCTTGAGATTCAACATGGTAACAGCAAGTTCCTGTCGCGCGATACTGTAGCAGCGAGTTATTGTAGTAGTCGGAATCACTGTAGCAGCGAGTTACTGTAGCAGTCGAAATCACTGTAGCAGCGAGTTATTGTAGCAGCCCAAATAATTGTAGCACGGTACTGTAGCAGCGAGTTACTATAGCAGCCCGAATCATTGGTACTGTAGCAGCGAGTTACTATAGCAGCGCGAATCATTGTAGCGCAGTACTGTAGCAGTCCGGATCACTGTAGCTGCAAGTTACTACAGCAATTTCAGAACTATTGACACTGTTGTAACCACAATGGGTATGGACCATCATTGAACTTTTTAGTTGATATAATGCATTGAGTTTAATGAGAAGATATGATTGTTATGGTAGTTGTAATTTCCTGATAATCTGAAACAAGAAATAAATGAATGGTCATTGTTATTAGTTGCATATGGTTCTATGTTGCCTCCTATTTGCATCTCATATGAAACACCAACAATCTTGAGAAACCATTGATCAACATCAAGCTGAAAACTATAAGAAATTTAGTTGCAAGACAATTGTTTGACAAAATTACAGGAAGAAATAGACATTAAAATAACAGAACAAGGCAGGTTGTTATAGTGGTATCAGAGCTTGTTTATCCTGCCATCCTAGTGGGTACAAACACAATGAATAGGTGGTGATATGACAGATTGAAGTGTTCAACCTTTAACTCATCACTATAATTTAAGAAGAACCAGGGCTCGTCTAAACATAGGACAAGAGGAATAGGGAAATCTAGAGGATCATATTGATATAGGTGAACAAGTTATTGGCAATATGGGAGACAGGAATGTTGGGGATCCTGGAGAGGAAAGATTCTTACAGTTATTAGAGACCTTGGCACAGGGACAGCAATTAGCAGAACAGAGGGCACAGGAACAAGATCAGAGATTGGAGCTTATGATGAGGATGATGGCTCGTCAAATGGGGTTGAATGCTAACATAGGTGGAGGAAATAATCAAAATGGTAACAATCAGAATTGGAATATTCAGGATGGGACACATAATGGAGGTGAACAAGTTGGGAACAATTTCGGTCATGCACCCCAGCAAGCTAGGACAGTGAGTTCAAGGGCCATGATTCCCACATTTCCTCCTAGAGCCCCAGAGTAGCCCGTACCAGAGCCCCAGATCACTAATATACAGGACCAGTTGAGGAGAGATTAGGAAGCTAGAGGTCTAGATTTTACTGCTGCAATTACCTTTAGGGAGTATATGGATGTGCAGATGAAACATATGCCATGTGGACATGACAGGAACCAGAGCTATGAGCTACGGAAGAAAGTAGGGAAACTTCAGTTACCATATTATGATGGCTCGGGGAAGTCTACAGCAAGAGCTTGGGTTCAAAAGCTTGACACATACTTTCAATTGAACCCTATGCCTGAGGAAGAAGCTATTAAGTATGCAGCAATTCATCTGGATGGGTTAGCACACGAGTGGTGGCATCATGGTATGGTCACTATGGGTCATGCACACATTACCTCATATGTGGAGTTTACAGAGAGACTGATTGAATGTTTTGATAGGAAGGATCCAGAACTCCATTTCAAAGAGTTAGCTCAGCTTAAACAATGGGGATCATTGGAAACATACATTTCAGAATTTTAGAAACTTGCAGTGTTAATAACAGATGTATCTGAACGGAGGATACTGGTTCTATTTATGGATGGGTTAGCTGATCCGTTGAGAGGGTGGATTAAAGCTCTCAACCCTCCCACTTTGCAGGAAGCCATTAAGAAAGCTCGTGACATGGATTCCTCTTAAGCTTCTAAAAATAAATTCTAGGCAAAGAGTTTCCCTTCGAGGAAAGATAAGGCCAATAAACCTTTTCATAGAGAGGCTCAGCCACCTAAGGAGGAAAGTAAGAGGTTGGACAATGAGACACTTAATGATCTCAAGAAGAAGAAGCTTTTTTTTCATTGTAGGGAGCCTTGGGATTTGTCACATAAGTATCCATTGAAAGCAAAAGCTAAGCAAATGGAGTACTTTTTAGCCGAAGAGTCAGTGGATGGAGATTCAGAGCAGTCATTAGAATCAAATGGAGATGATGATAATTCTTCACATGAGGAAGCACGTAGTGATAACACGATAGCTCAGCTGTCCAGTATACAGGAGGTCGTCACTTTCAGAGTTAGGGAAACTTTGGATGGACAGAGATTTGTGGCACTCATTGATACAGGGGCAACACATAACTTCATTGATGAGAAGTTTGTGTCACGCAGAGGGCTACATACAGAGGAGCATAGGGGATTTAAGGTGATGGGTGCTGATGGCTTCAAAATTGACTTTACGAAGAAAATCTCCAACTTGCAACTTCATTTGGGAGATTATGACATGGTGGGAGATTTCTTTGTGGTCAACATTGGTGATCAGGATATGGTGCTTGGGATGAATTGGATGAAATCTCTGGAAGAGTTTACATTTAACCTCCAGAAAATGGAAATGAGGTTTGAGGCAAATGGTAAGAAGATAGTGCTCAGAGGTTTGTCAGATGGGAGACTTCGAGTGGTGTCACTCAAGCAGATGCAGAGTTTCTTCAGACACGTCCAGGTGCAGTGGACAGCAGAGTTCAGAGTAATGCCTGAGGTGACAAAGCAGCATAAATAGGAGTATCCACCTTATGTACAAAAAATAATAACTAAACATACTAAGGTGTTTGGTGAGATACCTCCAGGGAGACCCTCGGATAGGGGAATCGAGCGTGTTATTGAGTTAGAGGAAGGGGCTAAGCCAGTCATCATCACACCCTGCCGCCATCCAAAGAGATATAAGGATGAAATAGAAAAGGCAATCAAGGAGTTGATTGACATGGGGCACATACAACCAAGCAAGAGTCCTTTCGCTTCTTCAGTAGTATTGGTGAAGAAGGATGGTACAATGAGGATGTGTATTGATTATAGGGAGCTAAACAAGAAGACAATCAAGAACCGATACCCTATTTCGCGCATCAATGAGCTTATTGATGAATTGCACGGTGCATGCTACTTCTCTAAGATTGATTTGAGATCAGGCTACCACTAGATACGGGTTAGAGAGGTGGATGTGGAGAAGATAGCTTTTAGATGCCACTACGGACATTTTGAGTTCTTAGTCATGCCCTTTGGGTTGACTAATGCCCCTGCCACTTTCCAATCTTGTATGAATAGAGTATTCAAAGATCAGTTGAGGAAGTTTGTGTTGATTTTTTTTTATGATATACTGATATACAACCGTACTTGGGAGGAACATTTGAAGCATATTGATGTAGTGCTCAGCATTCTAGAGAGGGAGTCATTATATGCCAAGATGAGTAAATGCGAGTTCGGGTTGACAAAGTTGCTCTATCTAGGGCATATTATTAGTGCAGGAAGTATTCGGGTTGACCTAGACAAGATTAGGGCCATTCTGGATTGGCCACCACCGAGGAACACTTCACAACTCAAGGGATTTCTTGGGCTTTGCGGGTTGTACCACAGATTTGTGAAGGGATTTTCACAGATAGTAGCACCACTTACAGATTTGACACGGAGAGACAGTTTCAAGTGGTCAGAGAGGGCTCAGGATTGTTTTGACATGTTCAAGGAGCTGATGAGTACATGTCCTATTTTAGCCATTCTAGATTTCACCAGGCCTTTTGAGCTGCAGTGTGATGCTTCGGGAGAGCGTAGGAGCTGTCCTCATGCAGGACAAACATTCCATCGCATATGAGAGCAGGAAATTACGAGGTGTTGAGAGAACTTACAGCATCTATGACAAAGAAATGCTAGCAATCATGCACGCGCTAGCTAAATTCAAGCAATACTTAGCAGGGAGTCGATTCACAGTAAAAACAAATCATAACAGCTTGAAACATTTCCTTGGACAAAAGGATCTTAATGACAGGCAACAGAAATGGGTGAGTAAGTTACAGGCTTATGATTTTGACATAGTCTATGTCAAAGGGAAGAAAAATATTGTCGCAGATTCTTTATCCAAAAGGCCTCATTTGCTTGCTATTGGGATAGTCATGGATGATTGGAGAGAGTTGATCTTGGCAGAGTATGCCAAGGATAGTTGGGCATCTAGTGTTATTGAAGGAACTATTCAGGATAGTCGATACACTGTTGTAAATGACTTGATCATTTACAAAGGAAGGATTTATTTGGTACTTGGGTCTACCATGAAGCAAAAGATCTTGAGAGCATTTCATGATTCACCATTAGCAGGACATCCAGGATTTTTTAACACATATCAGTAGGTAAGAGAGCTCTTCACTTGGAAGGGGCTTAAGTCAGAAGTGCTACAGTTCGTTAGGGAGTGCCCAGTGTGTCAGCAAAACAAACAAGAACATTCCTTTTGAGGCGGTTTCTACCCTACCTATACCAGAGAAGAAGTGGGATAGCATTTCCATGGATTTTATCACAGGCCTTCCAAAGACATAGGGTCGGGATTGTATTTTTGTTGTGGTAGACAGATTGACGAAATTTGCACATTTCTTTGCGATTTCATCCACATATTCAGCAATATAGACAGCAGAGCTATTCTTTTGAGAGGTATTTAGATTACATGGGATGCCACGGAGCATAGTCAACGACAGGGATAGTAGGTTTATGAGCCACTTTTGGCAGGAGTTGTTCAGGTTATGTGGAACAGAGCTAACTCCGAGTACCAGTTACCACCTCCAAACTGATGGGGAGACAGAGATAGTGAATAAATGGGTTCAGGGGTACCTTCGAAACTACATTGCAGGAGAGTAGAACGCTTGGATGAAGTGGCTACATCTAGGGGAGTACTGCTATAATACCTCTTTCCATATGTCTATTCAAATGTCCCCTTTCATGGCACTGTACGGGTATGATGCTCCTAATTTTTTGGATTTGTTATTTGGGGATAGTAGGGTGCCTAAGGCCAAGGATAGTTTGCAGGAGTGTCAGGACATTATGCAATCCTTGAAGGAAAATTTGCAAAAGGCACAAAATCAGCAGAAGCAATATGTTGATCAGCACAGGGTTGAGAGGTCTTTCGAGGTAGGAGACATGGTGTACCTCATGTTACAGCCGTATAGACAGTCCTCTCTCAAGAAGAGTGGAGCAAAGAAATTGAAACCACGCTACTATGGACCATTCAAAGTAATCAGGAGAGTGAGCGAAGTAGCTTATGAGTTGGAGTTGCCTATAGACAATAAAGTGCATAATGTGTTCCATGTGTCACGCCTTAAGAAGGCATTGGGCCAATGTGGTGCCTTCAATAGTATTGCCACCTCTTGATGATGAGGGAAAGCTTATCTTGGTTCTCGAGGCTATACTTGACTCCAAGGAGAGGGTGCTTCGCAGGCGGATCATCAAGGAGTACTTGGTCAAGTGGAGGAATCTACCAGTGGAGGATGCTACTTGAGAATATGAGCAGATATTACAGCATCAAGAGTTGAAATTGCTCGAGGACAAGCAATTTTGGGAAGGGCGGACTGTAATGTCTCTTTTTTAGCATTCATAACATGATGTTGTCGTTAGCCTATTTTCCCACGGTCTCGTAGGCTAACCAGGACACTAAAGGGGCTTAGAGGCCATTTGGCCTATATAGTTTCAGTTGCAGGTCTTTCTAAGGGGTTTTGAGGCAACTTTGGGCATACTTACTATTTATGGTAAGTCATCTTGGACATGGTCGGACATCCAATGGCAACGGTATGTCGATGGTAATTGTTTAAAATCGACAAGAAGACTTGTTTATCATTGATAAGATTTGTTATGCATTGATAAACCTATTTTATAAAGTTAAATTTAAATATTTAACTTTATTAATGCATAGGCTATAGTTTGTGGGAAATATTTAAATTAAAAGAGTCCCCTTTATTTTATAACATATTGGAGACGTAAGTTACATAAAGGGAGTTATGTTTTATCCCACATTGTGAAAACGAAGGATGGAGCTTTTGTGAGAACACTATAAAAGAAATGGAAGAGCTTCTTTTAAGCATGCTTGGAAATATCAAAAGAAATTGGGTAATATTCTGGAGATTATATCTCAATAGTTTGAAAGACAAAATCTCTTCAAGCTAGAAATCTTGACGCCATTGAAAGATATGATCTTGAGATTCAACATGGTAACAACAAGTTCCTGTCGCGCGGTACTGTAGCAGCGAGTTACTGTAGCAACAAGTTACTGTAGCAGTTGAAATCACTGTAGCTGTCCGAATCATTGTAGCGTGATACTGTAGCAGTGAGTTACTGTAGCAGCCCGAATCACTGTAGTGCAGTACTGTAGCAGCGAGTTATTGTAGCAACAAGTTATTGTCGCAGTCCGGATCACTGTAGCTGCAAGTTACTGTAGCAATTTTAGAACTATTGACACTGCTGTAACCGCAATGGGTATGGACCATCATTGAACTTTTTAGTTGATATAATGCATTGAGTTTAATGAGAAGATATGATTGTTATAGTAGTTGTAATTTCTTGATAATCTGAAACAAGAAATAAATGAATGGTCATTGTTATTAGTTGCATATGGTTCTATGTTGCCTCCTATTTGCATCTCATATGAAACACCAACAATCTTGAGAAACCATTGATCAACATCAAGCTGAAAACTATAAGAAATTTAGTTGCAAGACAATTGTTTGACAAAATTACAGGAAGAAATAGACATTAAAATAACAAAACAAGGCAGGTTGTTACAGCAATGGCAAGCAAACAAGAAAGTTAAGTGATGGAGGCAAGTTGTCTTTCATTCCCAAATGCACAAATGAGATTAATCACTTTTAAGTCTTTTAGTGGTCTAGTTTAGGGTTGGAGGGTCAAGTTGACCAAAATAGACCAAAAAGAAACTTCAATTTTTTTTTAAAAAGTGCCAAAATCTGTCAAATTCTTCTCTGGTTCAACTATTGTAAAAACCCTTAGCCAGCTATATCCTTAACAAACATCAATTTACTTTGGTAATCAACAATTTGACATTTCGTAAAACATTTGGCATACAATGCTAATTCCAATGAAATGAACTCCCAAAGTTTGCTGATTCTCAAGTACTAATTTCCACACTTATAGATAAAGGCAAGACAACTTTCAGTAATATCATGGATGACAGCCAAGCTAAATCAGACATTTAAGGAAAGAATTGCAGATTGTTCATTAGGCTAAATTAACACCAAATTATTGAACTTTCTGAACACACTAACTCTGAAAATTTATTGCAAATATTTATAACTAAATTCTGATCTCTGATGGTAAACTACAATTTGGCCAGCAATATCAATATGTGGGAAAGCAAAACCAATCCTCAAATTTATTATTATTTTGCCAGTCAAATTTCTTGAGAAGATACAACTCTTAGCAAATTGCTCTGATCAGCTAGATGAAATGCCCACATACAAGCTGCTCTCCCTGAGCAAATCACAGATGCTAACTGGGAATAAAGCCGCCCATGTAATTTGCAGAAGTCTGAGCATTCAACTTAAGATTTTCAACCACCTGAGAAATGAGGTCAACCAGATGCATTTGGCACTACAGTTGCAGCAACATAGGTGCCGAGATTACAACAGTCAAGGTGCCCTATCAGAAAATAGTTGGCCACCTTATTCACAGATCTGAAGATGCTAACTTAGCTGTCCAAAATGCAGCATTATAATTTTCCATTTTTATTTAATAATTGCAGATGCTCAGCATCAACCAAAACATACAATATTCAATGTCCTTGATTAACAAATAAAGGAGCGATCAACTTCAACAATTGTGCCCTCTAAATTCAGATCGCAACAAATCAATCCACTTTACCTCAGCAGTGGTAATGGAAACTGTTGAAAACAATTATTCAATTGTATATTGTCATTGATGTTACACAAATGTTACATTCTAACAGAGCACTGCTATTAGTGACCAAACTCAAAAGACTCCAATATCAGCCAAGTAGAAGTTCAGAAGAAACCAAGTTCAATGATCCAGTGTAAACCGAGTTAGGTCGGTCATTGAAGGATTGCTGTGTAAACTGAGTCAAGTTGGTTACGAAAGAAGTTCAGTGTAAACCAAGTCAAGTTGGTTACCAAGGAACTCAGTGTTAACTGAGTGACTCAGTTTCAGTGTCAACCGACCTACAACTATATTGTTTTGTTTATTATTTGGTTTATGCAAGCCGACTTTGTGGATGTTAATTGTTTGTTTGTAAGGGTATTCAAGCGAACTTGACATTGAGTTTCATATATATGAAAGATCGAGTTGTGGATTGAAATATTAAGTTGTGGAAGAGAAAAAGATGCAAATTAAGAAGGATATCTGATTAAGAGCAAAACATCCAAGGAGATGTAAAGAATATTCTGATCAAGAAGGATCTAGAAGATAAGCCAGAATAATGATCTGAATTTGCAAATTTGTTTCTTCAATAATTAGGTCAATCATTGTTACTCTCTAACAATTGTAGCAGTGAAGAAATCTCTTAATAGAGTTGACTTAATAATCATTTTGTAAATCCTTTAACAAGTTGACATTTCTAGATTGAAGTGTCTTAAAGACCTCTAACAAGGCCACTCTTAATAGGGTGATTCAAATCCTTTGACAGGGTGACACCTAATAGTGTGTTTTGTTAGCTTTAACAAGGTTGGCTCCTAACAAGACTCACTTCAGAAGAGTGAAAAGTTGTAACTAGTTGCATTGGTGGTTTTCCCAAATTGAGTTTCCACATTAATTCTTGGTGTCTCACGTGTTCATGTTATTTTCTTACTGCTTTATCTTTCTACAACTAAGTTACTAAAAGTTAATACACATTACTATCTCAAGATTGTTTGTTAACTAAGTTACAGTGAATATCTAGTTCTAACCAAGCTGTGCAAGGATTTGAGTTAATAAGAAGTTTGTATTGACATTAAAGGGATTTGAAATTGTTTTAGTGGTAACTGATTCACCCATCCCTTCTCAGTTACTATCTCTGTGGTATTTCTCGATTGGAGGCTTGACCAAATAGGCTTTGTGGAGAAACTTGTTGTTCAGTTGAAGTATGTTATTCGGTTGAGGAAGTGTTGCTTGGTCCTTATTGGGGTAGTTCCTAGTTGCAGGGTCGCTAAAGGAGCTCGGTCATGGAGAAACTTGGCAAAGTTTATGGTGCTCTGTAGAACCAATGGGAGCTCAGTTGATGTGCTAGCTTGGCAATGCTTGCTCAGCGATGCTTGGGGAGCTCGGCATACACTATGTTGCTCAGCACATGTGTTACTCAGCTTATACTGGGTTGCTCAACAATGCTTGGAGTTTTGTTAACTCTCGGTAGTTTGGCGCATCGCATGGAGTTCTTGCGGATTGGATTGGCCAACTTGGTGCATTTAATATGCGTAGCGTATGATCATGACATGGATGATCATTGGGATGTGTGTGGACCTATGTCTAAGTGTTGTATTCTTATGTGGTCGTATGGATTAGTTATACATTATAAACTTTGGGCTTGTCCTAAGTATTTAGTTATTTTGTGTGGTTGTATCGCGTGTTAACTGCGGCAAGCAGAACGGATAACAATTCTTATTTAATATCTGTTGCAAGCGGATAACAATTCTTATTTAGTGTCTGTTGCAAGCCAACTTGTGGCTTGAATATGTATTTAATGTAAGAGTTTATTTAATTTGTAACTTGCTAGACCGACTTGTGGCTTAGTTGGGTATAACTAGAGGGTCTTGTGGAATCTAGATTCATTATTCATCCAGCATGGAGGAAGCAAGGGGTAGCTAAGAGAGCGAAGTTTGTTAGCAGATCTAGTAGCTGGGGATTGGGAAACAAGAAGGTTGCTTGGTGGCTTGTGAGCACAACTTTAGATTCTTCTTGGGGTTTTTACCAAATTGCAAATCTGGGCTAGCTAGGGTTTGGATTTTGCGAGATCTTGTAGAATTACTATTGTAATTGCATTTGGTCGTAACCCAAAAGGCCTTACAACTAGGCATGTTGGATGTAAATTTCATGATTATATCATGAGAATTGGCATTATTTCCAATCTAAATCTTTGTGTCATTGTGTGAATTCTGATGTGTGGTTATTTGTTGGGGGCTAGGACATCTCCTTTGAGGATTCTCTTGCCTTGCATTGCGTGAAAATTCAAGACCTGAAAAAGCCACAAAGGCAACAAAAGCAAATAAATATCCAAGCATGCTTTTTCGAATGAAATGAGCTCATATTTATAATGCTTTGTTGATAAAAGTTTTCAAAATAACTCAACTTCAGGAACCGCGAAAGTTTCCCAAAAGAACTCAGCTGTTGAAACTTTCCAACACAGCATCACTTTAAATATTTAATACTTGGCTTAGGCATATAATAAATGGCCCCTTCCAATGATGACTCAACCCTCGACTTAAGTGAAATTATAAAGTTAAATTATAACTTTGTAATAAGCCATTTAATAATCTAATAATAATTTGGCCACTAAAAATATAATAACTCCCAAAATACTCATCATTTAAAAATGTTGCTTGATATAGGAGTCACCTATTAGTTCTCCATGTGACCAAATGCATGTTCCAAAAATAGAAAGGGTCCATCACTATCAACACCCAACTTACCACAAATAGTAAGTACACAAATCTAAGCCCAAATGAAGTCCAATCTGAGTCAAAGGAAGACCAACCTGTACGTACTGAATTGTGGAGATGACAAGAACCTCCCAAGCCAAGCCACTACCTCAGAAAACCCTATATCCACAATAATTTGCCTATGAGGATCACAATAATAGGCTAATCTCTAAAACTTCGATGCTGGCAAAAATGGGGACATTACAACTATTGTCTTCAAATTCACTCCAAATTTGCCAAGATTTGTGATGCAGGATTATCCTGAGTATAAGAGCAATCTTGCATCACCCAAAAATATTTTCTTTTCAGTATTTTCTATTTTAATAAAAACTAGTAGATAGGGGGATTACTATTTCTAGGAACTCGCTATTTTTAGTAATTTTGTCATACTAGCTGAGAATGTTATCATTTTCTACATGAAAATTCATTTTAGAATTATAAGCCTGCCATAAAAATCTCATTGTTCCAGCTTAAGTATCAGAGAAGCTATTGCAGATTTTTAGAGAAAAATCATCAGGCTCACCATTGGAGGCCTTAGAGTGCCTAGATGAGGTCCGAAAACTCGATGGAAGGGCACTTGCACGGTTCCAAGCCTGTAGATCAAAAGTTGGCATTTTCGAATAGTGGTTATAATAGCCAATTGGAGCAATGGTTCGAGAGTTATGGCCTTCCAAAGTTGGGCTACCCGAAATTTCTAAAATAATTGTCAAAGATGTTTTTGGCCGACTCTATATGTTTTGTTAGGGTCCGTCGGCTCTAAGTATTAAGTTTCAATGTCTAGAACCTTCTCGGGCAGCATAAAATTGCCTATTTAAGAAAGGCCCGAACATTGTCTAGAACAGCTCTGGGTGGTAGTTCACAGCTTAGTCTTGCAAATTACTATAATGAAGGCGCTCATGTGGGTAGCATATTGTACCTATGAATTCTGTAATTCCGCATTTGCAGCGATAATAAGAAGTCCATATTTTGTTCTCGCATTTGCTGTTGTTTCTTTGTTTTTGTTATGTATTTATGGTATTAAGGGGAGCCCTCTTCATCAATTTGCCTTGGTTCCAGAGAAAACCCATAGGGTATTTGTGGGACCCTGTCTAGATTGCATCCATACCTTGAGCATTCAAAGAAGAATCTTGTTACATAGTCTAACTGTAAGAGTCCCAAGCTTTGCTTCCATCAACAAATTGATGAAATATTTTCAGTGATGATATTTATGTAAAAAGGAAAAATGACTCAGATCTTGAATCAACATTTGCTCAAGTTCATGTTTATGTGTTTGATGTTTTCTTTATGTTCACTTGAATCATATAAATTTAATCTGGATTCTGGCAGAAAATTATGTTAAAAAACAATCTGTTGAGGGAAAAAACGAAAGTGATAGGAAGAAATAAATAAAAAATATTAGTATCCACAATCATCCAAGGTAGGTCAATGGGAATTGAAAATACGGCCAATCAAAACAATTAGAAATTTGCCTCAAATACCTAGGGTTAAAAATAGAAAAGATATAGTCTAAAAAGAGCACTAGGAATTGAAAATCAAACTAACTATGTAAAGATAAAAGAGGAAGTGACCCAAAAGACTGATCAAATGCAAGTGTATGTAGACTTGAGAGGGGATATTCATTGGGGAAAGCCCTCAAAGAAACAAGAAGCTCATGAGTACAAATGCTGGGATTCAGCATCATCACATTCATGTAGCAATTCTTTGAAGTAAAAATTGCATCATTGTCGTTAACTACCATGATAGTGTCCCATCCAATATCAAGCGGAGGAAACACTCGGTGTGCAATTATAAGGTCAACCCTATGTAACTATAATTACAGGGCAGTCTATTTCCTTTTTTTGTCTTTGTATGATTGTCTGCAAATAGCTTGTTAATAGATTAATTCCACCATTTTGTTACTTATTCCACAAGTGTTTGTGTATTAGATTCTTGTATGGTGATTGCTATTTTACTTCTCCCCAATCACTTAATGACCTATTAGAGAATAATTGAATTTGCATGACTTTGAAGAGAAGATGTTATCATGATAAATTGTATGGACATCAAGGCATTTTTACTTCCTATTCCTATCTCATGTTGAAAATGTAAATTCTTTTATTATACATATTGTTATCAGATACATTCTCGTACATTTGTGGTTACCTGTTTTTAATATGGATTCAAATGTAATGCTTCTTAGATACCTCATGCATTTTATAAATACATATTGTTATTTGG
This sequence comes from Cupressus sempervirens, assembly GCA_028749045.1. Lineage (NCBI taxonomy): Eukaryota > Viridiplantae > Streptophyta > Pinopsida > Cupressales > Cupressaceae > Cupressus > Cupressus sempervirens. Next base: position 836,055,330 of record CM053793.1, read on the forward strand.
ATATGACTCGATTAATGTCAGAAGATGTATTGAATAATACCAGAGACAACTGAGTCATATCCCATTAAAATTGGGAAAGAACAAGAGAAAACTAATAAAAAGCATTTAGACAAAACAAGTGTTAGTCTGGACTTATCAATAATGCCAAAAGGGGAAAGCCATCTTTCTTCTGTGCATACCTCTTATATTGGTAATTTGGTACACACATTGGAGGGATTTGGATGTGAAGCTTTTGTTTTGAATTTTCTACATTTTAAGGGTTTTTGTTGGGATATATGCTTGTATGTACAAATATTGTATACTTCCTATTGCAGCCATATCATATGTAAGTTTTCCTAAAAGATTTTATTCCTATATCCAGCCTCCTACGGTTCTACCTATCCAGTCACCAAGAGGATCAATAGTGGTACAATGTGTCTCACAGAATTAGAAACAGGTACATGGAAAATATGGACAGAGGGTTATTGGAAGTGAAAATGGCCAGGTTTGATCAATTGTAGAAACTTAAAGGGTACATACTATAGAAAACAAAAGAAAAAAGATAGGAAAAATCAAGATATGGGATTTAAAACTTCAGCGGTAAAAACAAACAGAATGTCAAACTTGAAGGCCATTCCCCTGCAATAAATGGCAAAAAGTGGTATTAGAAACTTTCTTATTTCACTGGAAATGAAACTTTTCTAGTTCAGCCTGTAAATTTGAAGCATTTTTAGCTATTATTATTAATATCCATCCAAGATAAAGTTTCTTTAAGCTTCCAAGATAAGGAAGTCAGTACCTAGCCTTATGGAAACCATTTCTGATATTCATGGGTTTTAACATGCAACGATGGCTGGTGTAACATGCATACCAAAATTGGAAGCTGAAGGGTAAACTTGAAGCTAGCATTCCAAGATCAATCAAGTCAAAGGTCAAGGGAAATAACCAAAAAAATAAAACTTAGAATTCACCTGTTGATGCTTCGGAAGAGTCGATAATAATTCAAAAACCTACAAAGAAATTGTTAACTGTTAGATGAGAAAAGTGTTGTGGGGTGAAAATGGTATTTGCTGAAATAGGCAGTGCACTGGCTGAAGTTTCAGATTCAAAGCTACCACTTGATCCATCCATCTGCGTGAATCAATATTCTGGAAATACAACTCACTAAGATAATGCAATTTAGCCAAGATGATGCAAAAAGGATATCAAAGCTATTAGATTTCCACAATCCATGTAATCTGTGATAGTTTTTCTGGATTCAATTATGTGAGCAATTTTAATCATCAACATTTTGGATCACACTCCGTGACCCATCATCAGGATGCAGGAGAACAAAAGGAGAAGAAATATGATAGATTGCAGACCTAGAACTCAATAAAAAAGAGAGAAGAGGGAAGAGACATCACAGAAATCGAGAAAGACAAGACCCCAAAGAACAGAAGAAAATAAATTGCACAATCTTAAATTAATGGGTTGTATTTTTTTGGGTTTTTTCCCTTTTACCCCCCTTTACTTTCCCTTCACCTGAGTTATAGATACCAACCTTGTGAGCAAGAGTTGTTGTTATAGAGGAAAGCCATAGAGTTTAGGATTAGTGCAGGGATAGTATTACTAGAAAAATTAAATGTCAAATCTTTCAGGGAGTTTGCAGAAATACCATTGGATGGAAGGCTTTTTCAAATACTCTCTAAAAGAGTATGTGAGAGAGAAGGTAGAGAAGTGAGATGAGAAGTTATGTTACTATGAAGAGGGGAAATATTTATTATTGTAATGGAGAGAGAGGAAGAGTTTCAACATTGCAATGAAGAGCAATGTAACTTATCACTATAGGTGGCCCAACATGTTGCAGCTATGGAAGCAATCCACATTAGAGATGAAGTAGAACATAGATGGAGATCTTGGAGGTGTCATATTTGATGGTGGAGTCCTCATAAAAATGATGACATTTTGAAGAATGTATGTCCATGACATGATACTGTGAGCATGGCAGAAGTTGATATGGGGAAAAAAAACGCGGAAAGACTACAAGCTGCAAAGAAGAATAAGAAAGCATGCCTATATGGCATAATGCAGAGGAGATATGCATGGGAGTTTTTTATCCCCTTAACTTGATTTTTTTTTAAAGCAAAATAAAAAGATGGACAAATGAAGAGGAGAGAAATAATGGATTTGGTGGAGGAGGATCATTAGAGGTGGATCTAAGCCCACAAGATGTTTTGAAAATAGAAGAGAGCAATTTTTACCTCTTTTTCTACTTTAAGCACGTTTAATTCAAAATAGAAATCAAAAAATTGATTTATAGTCCGACAAGAGGCTGGAAAGATGGGAAGAAATCATGTGGAAAAATGCTGAAGCACCTGATATGGAAGAAGGGCAAGCCGTGGGAGGAAGGTTCATGCAATGTTTAAAATTTCTAAAAGATGGGGAGGATTAAGTGGAGTGCCTTTGGTGCAAATCCTTCCACTCCAGTTGGTTTCCGTTGTGCTTAGGTATTTCTGGAATCTGCTTTTCTATTTTTCTATTTTTATTTTGTTTTTAGTGGGAATGTTGGCTGGAATGAAGAATGTATCTTTGGGGACTGGGCTGGGTAGCCATTGAAGAGGATTTTGTGATCTATTCAAGCTCAGAATAAAAGGCGTATTTTTCTGCTATAATCTTAAGTTTATTGAGTTTGTTTCTGCAATCAAAGTGATGTAATATATTAGAGAGTAGAGAAGAATAAGATTTTTTATCAGTTCCTATGTTGTGTTTTTTGTAATCTTGTTTCTGTTCAATATCTGCTAGAACAAAGGATTTAAACTTAAAGTATTCAACTTTTAGCAACAAAGGCTGTGTGCATTACATTTTAAAGTGCATTCAGAGATTTAATGACTTGTAACACCATATAAGATGAAGTCACAAAATGGACTTGGGAAGACATGGGAGAGACCTTTGTTTGATAATGATGGTATGTGTAAAAGGTTTAAAAATACCAAACTGGAGAGCGACCAAGTTTGGTGTGTGGACTGTTTGACCTTGAGAGTTACATACTAGCTAATCTTATAAGGTGGATTCATTATATGAGGTGTTGGGATTTGAAAAGATCAATTTCTTGAATCCAAGTTGAGTCCCTTGGTTTGGCCCCATGGCTTTGGAAGCCCCTTATTATTTTGTAGTTTGCATCTGTCCATATATTGGATGTTTGAAATAAAATTTGTACACTTGTGGATTTGCAGCGGTTATGTTACCAGAATTTCTCCACATCTGTTGAGGATCTCTATTGAACAACAGATTGTATGAGAGTGCATTGAAATCTGGTGGTTGGGATTAATACATCAACTGTGGTCCTTTGATGTTACATTTTTCTCATTAAGGTTTTACTGTTTGTCCTAGGGTATATCTTGTATTCTGTTTTGCTCATTTCGGTTATTGTAAAAATTGCATATTTTACTGAGTTTTCTTACAAGAAGATTAGCCTCTAAATTCCAACCAAACTCATTTGAGATTGGAAGGCTTCTCCAAAATTTAACCTGGTAAGCTTAGTTGTTAGAACCTTAAGGAGTTCTGATATGGAAAGTTTATAGTTATATTGTTAGATAATCATGCTCCTATTTTGAATGTAGAATGTTTTATAAATAATGGTCCTAAGAAATTGCACAAGTTGTTTAGGATGTGAGATAGATTTGTCTGATCTGACATCCTGAATATTAATGGTAACTGTAGATGGAAATCTACAGTCCTGATTGCAGTTTATGTCCACCAATCAAAATTTGATTTTGGTATCTATATATTGCTTGGGAGAGACATGAATCTGACCTTTTTTGGTAGTTCTAACTATTAAGCTGCTCACTACAGGCATGCATATCATCATAAAGAGGAGACTCAACATTTTGTGCTTCACCCTCTTTTGATTGTTTTGTGGTGTTCTTCTGTTGATGAAATGGGCAAGATTTATCTTATTAGTGCCTGATTTTGGCAATATAATGAATCAAATGCATAAAATACAGAGACAAGTCATGCTGGTTCTATAGTTTTGTTTCCATATATGATTTGTTTTTCCTTGTGTTTTTGTTTTAGCATTTATAAGTTATCTTTATGGTAAATTAGTTGGTAAGGCATACAGTAGGTGTCGTTTAGCTTTGCATACTGAGCATAATTGATAGGTGTATGACAGTTCCTCTAGATATGGATTTGGCTGCTTTCTCTATACTCTTCCTCCTTTATGACATTGCCTGATATTGTAAAGATGTGATCATGTTTGGCTTTGATGTGGCTCAGTCATCTCTTATGGAGAGGGTGATTCTTGATGTTGATTGTTAATGATTCTTCTCTCAAAAATGTTCGATCTAAAAATATTATAAGTTACAGTATCAATGTAGATTCCTTCTCTAACCTATAAATAACCACCTTCTTTTAGTTCCATGCAGAGAAGCTGTCCTGCCTTTGGCTATTATTATTTCTTTTGTCTTCCCCCAAATTCTGTGCCTTGCCTCACCTTTCCATTTCTTACTTTCCATCTCCCTCTCTCTTGCTTCTGTCCTTCCCTTTTTTTCTCCACCTTCCCATCCTCACCTCTATCTCTATATATTTTAAATTTTTCATTTTTTGTTAATTATTTGCACCATTTCTTCATGTGAATTTAGAATCACTAGAAAGAAGCTTTATTTTTTCACCTTTTTCATTTCAAATTTCTAAAGTAGCCTTACAGTGCTTCATGTGAAACTTGTCCTAATTAAGATCATAATGCTTAAGTGTCTGGAAGAATCAGTTAGTATAGCCATCAAGAAAGACTCTCTTGAATTGGTACTCTCAAGCAGGATAGGAGATTTATTTATTACCTGCTGTTTTTGTAACCCAAATTGTGTATAAATAAGAACAACGCAGTCTTTTAGAAGGCATCTCAAGTTTTAGCATGCTTCTACAGCTAATTGTTTGAGCAATTTTTAAAGCAAGGAAAGCTTGTGAGAATATTTTACAATTACTAAGGGAGAGGATAGAGTAGTTGAACACCCTAACCTCATACCTTTCAAAACCCTACGTGACAATTTCAAATCAATTCCAAATTTTCAAAGTAGTTTATAGAGCGAGTCCTGCACTTATAACCAAGGTAGGTCACATCATTAAATTTGATGCCATATCAGCATGTTTTTTCTTGGTGTTCAAATAGGCCCTCCCAAAAAGTCAGACTAGCAGTTGTGGGCTAAGTCATGTTCGATTGGTGCACTGATGTGGCATTACATTATTCGTCACTTTATAGATCTAATGACTACAGTTCATTCAATATTGAGTGCTAGAATCAACACTAACAACTTTAAAGTCGCAACTTCTACTGTTATATTATTAAAAATATTGAGACATTAAATCAACAAATGTTATCAAAAATATTAGAACATGCTCAACTTCTAGGTCCTCTCCCCTAATTCAGTCCTGCCGTATTTTTTGAGGTTCATTGGGAGCAATAGGCCTCTAGTTCTTGCTGATTTCCCAAGTTACCAGAGTTTTCCACACTGGGTTTTCCCTTGATTCTGTTGTTTGTATTATAATGGGGGGAGAATGATTTAACAATATAGTATTTCACTTTTAACCAAGAAGGGCTTCTGACATTTTCGTACTTTACAGGTACATATTTCTTTGTTGGAACAGAATCAAATGAGAGTAACATGGTTAACAAATGATACTGGTGCGACATCAATAGTTGAGTATGGAACATTGCCTGGAGTGTATAATTATTCAGCGAAGGGAGGAAATACTTCTTATTCTTACTTGGGCTATAAATCTGGCCTGATTCATGATGTAACAATTGGGCCATTGGATGCAAATACAAGTTATTACTATCGTTGTGGAACTTCTGGTCCAGAGTACAAATTGAAAACACCACCATTGCAGTTTCCTATAACTTTTTCAATTGTGGGTAAGACAAATATTTCTAGTTTTCCTTTTTTTGTGTCTTCTTGAGCTAGCTTCTTTTTTTATCTCCTTTCTGAAAATTTACCAAATGTGCCTGCAATTCCTTCTACATTAATTAAAGCTCAACTTTGGCTCAACAATGTGTTGTGTACATATTCCAAGCTGTTGTGGTGCTATTAAACAGGCAACGTAATGTTTTTTGCCTTGGATTTCCAACAGGTGACTTAGGACAGACCAAGTGGACAAATTCAACTTTACAGCACATTCAACAGACAAACTATGATGTCTTCCTTTTGCCAGGTGGTCTTTCATATGCAGATACCCAGCAGCCATTATGGGATTCCTTTGGAAAGCTGGTAGAGCCTTTGGCAAGTACAAGGCCATGGATGGTCACAGAAGGAGAGCATGAAACTGAAACTGTACCCATTGTTGTAACAGAGCCATTTATTGCTTATAATGCACGATGGAAAATGCCTTTTGAGCAGAGTGGATCAAGTTCAAATCTCTATTATTCCTTTGACGTAACAGGAGTACACATAATAATGCTCAGCTCGTATGCCCGCAATGGAAAGTATTCAGACCAATATGAGTGGCTTCAGGTTCCATTTTTGCATAAATTTTGTCAATATACAGGCTTGTTAGTTACGTATTCCGGATAATATCATGTGGAATGTCACACGTTCTTGATGAAAGTACATTTGGAATTCGCAGGCTGACCTTTCAAGAGTAAATAGAAGCATAACACCATGGCTTCTTGTGCTCTTCCATGTCCCTTGGTATAACAGCAATGCTGCCGGTCAGGGTGAAGGTGATGAAATGAAGAAAGCCATGGAGCCACTACTTTATGCTGCAAACATTGATGTTGTCTTTGCCAGCCATGTTCATGCCTATGAACGCTTTGTATGTCTTCTATAAGGCTTTGGTTGGCTAGTTTTTGCACAAATAGCATAGACAACTGTTATTTCCTTATTGATCAAATGAGTTGTATTTGTTTCAGACTCGAGTTTACATGGATGCAATCAATCCATGCGGAACCTTGCATATAACCATAGGGGATGGAGGAAGTCCAGAAGGCCTTTCCTCACAGTATGTGAATTATTTGTGTGATTTCAAGTGCTTTCTGTTTGTTTTTCTGAATAATAAGTGTCATACTCGTTTAATTTTCCACAGGTTCCTGGACCCACAACCTCAATGGTCACTGTTTCGAGAAGCAAGCTTTGGACATGGCGAACTTACGATTTACAATGCAACTCATGCACATTGGAGTTGGCATCGTAATGATGACAACGACTCAGTTATAGCAGATGAAGTCTGGATAAACAATCTAAGCTTTTCAAGCAATTGCACCATGTGAAGTTTAAGCAGAAATCAAATATCAATCGTATTACAGAGCAGGCAATAGGGTGTATAGTACAAACAATCAACTGATCCTCTTTCCAATTGCAATGAGAAATTACTAATTAATGTAAAGAAAACTGTACGTGTCAGTTGATTTGATTTCTGCACAAATTGATTTATGGGGTAATTGTTCATGACATTATTTATTTTGAAAAGGCCCTCTGCATTTGTTGCATGCTCTTTAAACTCGTCCTATGCTTCATTAATAGACGATTTCAAACACCATCATAGTAGAGTTCAATGTTAAAAAAAAATCAATGACCTTTTCATTTAGTAAAATGAAATTCTTTACCACATCTGTTCTCTTTTGCAAGCAATATGAGATACAGAGATGGGATCATGCATTACAAATTAAATATGAAGATGGTAATGTGACATTGCATTCACTTATGGTGGAGATTTTATATGTAGCAAATAGAACTTGCACACTGCAGTGGTATTTTTAGTGCAGGATAACAGAATTTTGTTGGCATATTTTTTTGCAAGACAGCACAGTGCAAGTTATCCAGAAGGCAACAATTTGAAGTTGGAACTTAAAACTAAGCTAAACTGACCTTAAACTATAAATTATAGACACAATATAAATATGCACACTATACCAGATTCAATAAGGTCTTGATGAAGTTATTTAATCACATTTTGATCGATAAATTGTGATGTGCCAATAGAGGTGTACAGCTAGTGTTGCCTGTGCAGCTCCTTGGTACCATCCGTATGGTATAGCTTCCCTCCATGTATGGCCCAGGTATCTGTACAGTCATTTAACTCTTCACCCGTCCAGAAAGCTCCCCTCTACCATACAGCTTGCACTCAATGTCCTGTACGGTGAGATATACCCGTCTGAAAACCATTGGGTGTATTGAGGATGATGGTTGTACGGATTCTGTATGTGTATGGTCTCCAACTCTCCCTGTACGATATTTAGCCCTCCACTTCCGTACAGTATTCACAATATTCTGACTGAAATTTTCATTTGGACTCAACAAGTGTTGACTGGCTACATGTGAAGCTAAGTCTGGTGTCTGGGGTTTATTATACTGCCTATGTTTGGCAAACAACAGAGTCCTCCCATGCACATCAACATGATTTACAAATTGGGAATCTTCCTGGAAGATGTAATTAGCTTTAAGCCATATACTGGCTAAGAATGCTGTGTGTGATTGTACTGTGATGAATACAGAGAGCATCCCCTGCTCAATGTGGAGATAGCCATTTTGGTGAAACGTGTTAAAACGTATTTCTCCTTGCTTTCTATTTTCTGTGTTATTCAATTTCTCGTTTTGCTGCATTTCTTTTATTTGTTCTTTGCTGTTTTTAAAATTCAACAGTTGGTATCAGAGCTGGGAGTTGAAGCTTGGCGTAGAATTCGGTTTTGGAAAAAGGTGAAGAAAGCCATGGAAGAAGCAGACAAATGGAAGATTGAGAAATTTGAAGTCAGAACTTTGGGCTATGGAAAATCCAGATAGAGTCATTGTTAATCAAGGAAGATCTGTCACCCTCTTTGCTTGGGAAAACCTAAGGAAGGGCAATGTCGGATGAGGATTGGGAGAAGGTGCACATAAAAGCTTGGGCAACTATCTTCTCATTATTGTCCATCAATGTTCTCTTCAATGTCTCAGCTGAGAAGACCACGAAGGAGTTGTGGGACAAACTATCTTCCCTGTATGAGATTGCATCAGCTTCCAATAAGGTATTCATCATGAAGAAATTGTATTATCTGAAAATGTGAGGATGAGTTCTGTCAAATCATTTAAATGAATCAATACGTTAGTCACCCAATTGATATCTGTGTTGTATTAAAACAGCTGATGAGGTCAAAGCTATTTTATTATTCTGTTCTTTACCGAGTAGCTGGGAAAGGTGTGATGATGGCAGTGAGCACTTTGGTTGCTGCTAAAAGCAATTTAAAATTTGATGATGTTGCAGACATTCTTCTCAGGAAAGACATGAGAAGGAAAAATCAAGAGCCCTCATCCAGTGATGCCTTGACTGCAGTAAGTACTGATAATAGAGGAAGGGGTTAAGATAGAGACAGAAATAAAAATAGTGGAAGATCAAATTCTAGGGAATGTTGGTTTTGTGGCAAGCCAAGCCACACAGAAAATAACTGTTGGAACTACAAAAAGGCTCAGGAAACAATGATCAATTATGAAGCCAACACAGCATGCCAAGAAATTGTTGGTGTTCTTAATTTCACCCAAGATGAAATTCCAACTAATGGTTGGATGCTTGATTTGGATTCATTGTTTCATGTCACTCGATGCAAGGAGTATGTCCAAACTCTACAAATTTGTGACTTTGGTAAGGTTTTTTTTTGGTAATGATGAATCTTGTGATGCGGATGTAAAGGGGAATCTGTCATTGGAAGTGAAAAAAAGATATACTTATTTGTTACGTGATGTTAGATATGGTCCCTAGCTAAGAAAATTGTAATCTGTAATGTCCCCTCTTTAGTTCGACATGGCATTGATCATGGATTTGCCTATTCCAGACTCTCGTAGGCAAATGGTGTGGAGAGAGAGTCAATTCTGCGGATCAGATGGTCATATCTTGCTCTTGAAGAAGTGTTAAGAGGTTATATTTTATTATTATGTGTTATTGGGGCCTACATGTTATAATTTTAAGTTGAGTTGCACTTTTTATTTTATAAAATTACTTTATTATAAAAAGTGCATTATAATGAGATTTTATAAAGGATGTTTCTAGAAGTTCTAGCAACTTCTTAGAAAAGTGAATAAATAGAGAGCTGGGCCTCTCATTTGGACATGCTTGGATTTGAGATTTCTTCTACTTCTTCCATTGTGGAGCAAATTTGTAGTCTCTTGGGTCTGCAAATTATTATTTGATCTTTGGGAACGAATCATTCCCTTGGATTGGCGACTTTGAGGGTGTAAAATATCACTTGAATTGTTGCATTTGAGGAGTTGGTAATGCAGCCATCTCATTTGGACTTCATTGAGATTCATTGAGATTTTGATGAAGAAATCTTAACCTACTACTGGGGATATCTCTGAGCATTTTTATTTTACTTTATGACTTGTCTTCAAGTGGGAGATCGTTACTAGCTACGTGTGAAGCCAAGTTTGGCATTAGGGGTTATTAGACTGCCCATGTTTGGAATATTTAGCTGCTGCCTAAGTTTGGCAAGCAACATGACTCCTATTTATGTCAATGCATGACTTACAAATTGGGAATCTTCCTGAAGATGTCATTAGCTTTAAGCTATATACTGGTTAAGAACGTTGTATGCAATTGTATTGTGATGAATATAGAGAGCATCACCTGCTCAATGTGAACCACATTAAAATCTGTTTCTGCTTGCTTTCTATTTCATGAATTCTTCAATTTCTCTTTTTATTGCATTTCCTATGTGCTCTAATGTTTTTGAAATTCAATGTCACATGAAGTAAGATATACGAATTTGGCAACTATATTTTAGATGGTAGCATTAACTCAATCTTCAATACAAACAACTCATAGTTGCACGGAATATAGTATTTGCCAATGGCAAAGATTAAATAAGATCGGTATTTGCAAAGTATATTTGTATTCACAAACTTGAACAGTGAAGCACATATGATTATTTAAAGTGATATCTCGAACAGCATACTATGGTGGTTGCTAACCGCAAAAACTACAATTAAAGACTACAACAGGAATTGCAAATAAACACAAATGTAAATTCCATGATGATTACCTACAATGCCAAACATGTTCCTGTAAAGGCCTCTAAGAAGTTTCTTGAAGGGCTACAAGCAGATTGACATCATTTTATTTATTATTTTATCATTTTGACCCCTTTATTTAATAATTAAATAAGTCCTCATGATATGATTTGAATTTTAGGATAACTTCTACATAAATCTACAAATACAAGTGAATTAGCCTAAAATGTATTTTACAATATAAATGAATCATACAGGTCCATAAGACATGTACCCAAATCACTTATTTATACTACACAAATGTCTAATCTTTAAAATTTAAAAATAATTAGAATTTTGTTCTAAGAGCAAGCTTTATTGAACATTGCATATTACATTTAAAAAAAGAGCAACTCATAAGTGAAATGTTTTAATGATGTAACTTTTCAAAACCAACTAATCCTAACAAGTAATAGAATGGAAACTAAGTGAAAAGACTTTTAAAAAAGGTTCTCATTTTTTCCAAAAGAGATTGGAAAAATGTAGTGCCTACCTTGTTTTGCTTTTGGTTATATTGTCAAACATTTTTAGGTCAATTTTCATGTTATGTTATTTAATGTAGCAGTACTTGGTTACTCAGATGGGTTGATACTATCTTCATGATTTGCTTATATATTTGATAAAATACTTAGTACTCGGGATATTTTTGGTATTATTATGATTCATGGTTATATATGTGATGTTTAGATGCTTTTATATAATGATTAAAGACTATGATGATGTGTTATATTGAATATGGATACTTACCCCATACTAGCATGTGTATGGTGCAGGTTTATATATATATATACACTCAACTTTTATGCAGGTTGTAGATATTTGGCATCAATTCTTGTGAATTGCCAGGATGAGTGTGCCCTATTGTAATATCTCAATGGTAAAAGAGGGGAGATAGTTTTCAATTCCAAATTGCAACCCTGAGCCAATATGTCATGTGGTAAAGGACAAGTATTTGATTCTCTACCTTTCTAAATTCGTCAAGGTGACGTGAATTTGATGGCTTAAGCCTTGAGTTTGATTTTATATTTTGTCTGGTTGTCGAGGTTCTTTTGAGTATGTGGTTTACCTTGTGAGTTAAAGTGTAATTTTTGGACTTCCTTGTAACGTGATCTTGGAGTGCAACTAAATTTCAGCTTAACATATCACTCGAAGACCAATGGTCAAACAAAGAGTGAATCAGGTTCTGGAGGATATGTTGAGGATGTATGTCATGGACCAACAGATTCTTTGGGAGGATTACCTTTACCTAGTTGAATTTGCATATAATAATGGGTATCATAGTTGGATTGGGATGACACCTTCTCAGACATTATATAGTCATCCTTGTTGTACACCTTTTAGTTGGGATAGTCTAGAAGATCGCATCATGTTGGGTCTTGAGATGCTTCGAGATATAAAGCAACAGGTAAGTGCATCCGTGAGCACGTGTCTACAACACACGATAGATAGAAGAAGTACGCATATGCTCATAGGATAGACAAGCACTTTGTAGTGGGAGGCAAGATCCCCTTGAGAGTGTTCATGGAAGAGTTCGATCTGTTATGGAAAGGGTTTGAAGCTAGCACCTCAGTTTGTGGGTCTATTTGAGATTCTTGAGAGGATAGATCCAGTTGCCTACCATCTTGTATTATTGTCCAGCTTTGCTCGTATTCATGATGGTTGCTGTGTTTCTAGACTTAGACAATATATTCTTATTGTGGAACATGTTCTTGATTGGAATGCATTACAGAAAGATGACAGACAACTAACTTTGGAGCCCATATGCATTTTGCAACGACGAGAGTTAACCCTCAAGGGTTGGGCCATAGAGCAGGTACAAGTCAAATGGGACCCTACTAATGTGACATCAACTACTTGGGAGGATGCAACTAGATTACGAGATTTATATCCCTATTTGTTTGTAGGCTTCTAGGAGTAAGCCTAATTTTAAGGGGGAGGATGTAGTGCCTACACTATTTTGCTTTCAATTATATTACCAAATACTTTTAGGTCAGTTTTCATATTATGTTATTTGATGTAGCAGTACTTGGTTACCCAGATGGGTTGATACTATATTCATGATTTGCTTATATATTTGATGAGATACTTCGTACTAGGGATATTTTTGGTGTTATTATGATTCATGATCATTCATGCGATGATGTTTAGATGCTTTTATATAATGATTACAATTAAGACTATGATAACATGTTATATTATGGATACTTACTCTATACTTGCATGTGTATAGTACACATGTTTGTTTTATCTTTTTGTTTGTCATGACTAATTTGGTTGAGGGAGGGAGTCGTAGTCACTTGCTAGTCGGGATCTACACCATTTACCACTCCCTGTCATTGCTTGTTTAGTATACACACACACACATGCTTAGCTTTTATGTAGGTTGTGAGTGCCAAGCATCAACTTCCCTAAATTGCTAGGACGAGCATGCCCTATCGCAATATCTCAATGGTAAAAGAGGGGAGATAGTTTTTGAGTCCAAATCCAAACCTAGAGCCAATTTGTCCTATGGAAAAGGACACATATCTAATTCTCTACCTTTCTGAATTTGTCAAGATGACGTGAATTCAACGGCTTAAGCCTTGGGTTTGATTTTATATTTTGTTTGGTTGTTGTGGTTCTTTTGAGTATGTGTTTTACCTTGTAACATTAAGTGTAATTAGTCAGCCAAAGGAATTAAATAAATAAATAATTTAAATGGAAAAAGATTTAGGAAGAAATATTACCATACTTATTTAATTAATTAAGAATTAATTAAATAAAAGTGTTAAATTAAAAGATAGTTAAAAAAGTCAAACTTTGGAATTAGAAATAATTAAATATGTCAAAAAACTAATGTTGGCAAATAATAATATTATCATCTAAAAGTAGCTTGTTGAATTAAGAGAAGTGGAAATTAAAATAAAATAAAATTTAAAAAGGCACTAAGTGTGCATGAAATATCTAATTAAAATAAAATAAAAAGGAATTAATTAAGTGAGAGGCCAGTTGTTCAAAAAAAAAAGAAGTGAGAGGCAAATTGGAAAACATAAGCCCTAACTAGGGTTAGAGACCTTTAATTGGGAATTAGAGCTCATTTCTCCACACACAGAGGTTTAGAGGAGCAACTTGAGAATTTGCATGCATAAATTTTCTCTGTGGGCTTTCGGAGACAAGAATTTATGGGCACAAGGATTCACCGGTCTTCATTAGCATCAAATTGATGTAGGAATTTGAAAAAACTCATTGAAAAGTCATCAAGAATCTTTTTTCTTCATCATGCCTGCAAGAAATGGAAAATTACCATGGCTGATATGTGATAATTTGAATTGCTTTCACTTTTTTAAATTTGATAAAAGATTCAATTTTCCTTGAAGAAATTAAAGTCGTGGGATTTCAGGCCCACACATTGTTGAAGTTCTTTTGGGACCAAGCCATTCATTCTAATCATGATAGGGGTAAGGATTGAATTGCTATTCTTGTTGGGCCTAAGTAGGTTGATAATATTAGTGACAAAGATGTTTTCTCGAAGGGATTTATGAATCATCTTCACCAAGGATGGTTGTAATCTTGGCATTTGCAATATTTATGTTGCTAATGATTATAGGGATAGGATTAAGTTGTGGCATTCAGATATCACATCCATGCCTACTACACATTGGATTTTTTATAGTGATTTTTATATGATTGAATATGGTGAAGACAAATCTAGAGGTTTAAAGTTTAAATGGAAAGGCAATTAACTCTTCTTATGGAACAAATCTAAAAGGAAGTTTAATCTTCTTTACCCTATTGAGAATAGGAAAAATGAGTTTTTGATACTTGGTTCACCTGGTGTAATAATTAGGAGGGTCCTCAGAGGTTGTACTATAGGCTTGATATATTTTATGATGATGATAACTTTTTTCCTTCACTACTCAAGGTTGGCATTCCCTTATAGAGGTGTCTCCTACCACTACATCTGATCATTCTCCTATTTTTGCCTACATTGGATTTGAGAAGGAGGTGCCTCCCTTAGAGATTGCCATGAGAGATCCTTTGATATTATTGTGGTTCTTCATCACAATGTTGATACTATAAATGATATAAGAATGGTCTCCTATCTATCCAAGATGTGTAATGACCATCCTAAACTGAGGGGGCAATGGGATGATCTTGCAAATTCTGTGAAAGGTATTTTCAAATTACTGGTGATAAAAAACTACATGGATTTGAACTTGGAGGAATATGTTTCTTAGCTTAAGCTTAACTCATTGAAAATGACATTCAACTAGTTAAAATGGATGATCTTCAGCTTCAAAGTGAATAAATTAGGGTAAAAAAATCTTGGAAGGGTTCAAAATTATAACATACAAAGTCAAAAAATTAGAGCCAAAATAAATTAGTTGCATGAGGGTGACAAAGGATCCAAATACTTTTCAATATAATTAGTGATAAGAATAAAAAATAACTTATAGAATTTCAAACGCTATCAAAAATATGTTTTTCAATTATTACCTGTCAGCTATTTTCTTCTAAGCATGGTTCCAAGAATAAAGAGGCCCTTGCTAAGTGCCTGAAATTGATTTTCCAAGAAGTCATCTAAGGATGATGTTGTTATGCTTGATAAACATATTTCACTAGAGGAAATCAATTGTGTCATTAACTCTCTTGCCAATGATAAATCCCTAGGTTTAGATGGCCTACCTATTGAATTATATAAACAAAATATTGAGTGGATTAGAATGGATCTTTTGGCTCTTTACGGGATGTCTTTGATTAGGGCTCTTTATGGGTTAATATAAGCATCGGTGTTATTAGACTTTTGCCAAAATATAGAGATAAATATTTGGTAAAATATTGGAAACCCATCACACTATTGAATGTATATCTTATAAGATTATTACTAAAGTCTTCGCCAGAAGGATAAATGATATGCTTAAAAACTTTATATCTGTCACCCAAAATGGTCTCATTAAAGGTAGATATATACTAGAGAGTGTCATAACTAATTGGGAAGCCATGCATTGGGCCAAAGCTGATGGTCAAAATGTTGTAATGACCCTCCTTGATTTTTAAAAAATCCTATAACAAAATTGAATGGCCTTTCATTATTAGCATTTTGCAAGCCTTCGATTTTTTCTGAGTTCTTCTGTAAGTGGATTCAATTTGTTTTTAAAGATTCATCGACTGTGATTGATATTAATGGTAATAGGACTAAGCCTATATACTTGAAGAGGTCCATTTGACACAAATGTCCTATTTCTCCTACTTTATTCATAATTTGTGTTGATGTTATCTTTTATATTCTTAGATCCATTGAAATCAGTCCTCCTTTTAAAGGTTTATGTCATCCTAATGGATATGATCTTATTAATACCCAGTTTGTTGATGGTACCTCTCTGTTCTTAGAATTTTCCAAACCCAACTTTAGAAATGCATTGGATAGAATTTAGCTCTTTTGCCTTGCTCCTAGTGCTAGAATTGCTCCCCATAAATCCTTGGTGCTTGGGTGTTCTAATAATGCTCCTAGTTGGCTACTCTCTCATGGGTGGCAATGGGATGACCCTAAAGCTACTTTGAGATATCTTGGCATCCCATTTTCTATAAATCCTTCTACCAAGGATAGGTGGTTATGGTTATTTGAAAAGATTGAAAAGAAACATCTAAAATGGAAAATCCATAAGTTGTCTCTTACTCATAGATCTCAAGTGATTCAAAAATTTCTTGCTTTACATCATATTTATTCCTCCTTGGCTTTTCTTTTCTCAAACTATCAAATGAATAAAAATAAAAAAATATTTGAGGGATTTTCTATTGTCAGGTGGTGTTGGTAATAAATAAAACACATTGTGTCATCTAGAACTAGGGTTGTAGACCTAAAAATTTAGGAGGGTTGGGGTTAAGAGACATCTAAGCCCATGGTATTGCTCTTGCAAAAAAATTGACACTTAAAGAAACTATTGGTAATGAACCTTGGAAGATTCTTATTAGAAACAACATTGAAAAGTCTACTATTACTAAGGGGAAACATTGGAAGAGTGTTCCTTTTTGTGACTTTTTTTGGGTAATTTAAGATTAAACTTTTTGGATCTAGCGTCTTTACCACTTCATGAAAGGAATGATCTCATATTAGGTAGTTTCTTCCTATCAAAGGGGATATATGGTCCTCTCCCTCTTATATTATTGTTGATAGATCTTTCTGGTGGGGATTAGCTTTGAGTAAAAAACCCTTGCATTGGAAATAATTTTGGCATTTCAGTAATCAAGGACCTATTTGTTGACAATTGACTAGGTTTTTGGGAGGAGATTAGTGCTAAGTTTGGTATTCCAAATACTCATAAGAATATATTTACTTTGTTTTCAAAGGCCATTGGTGATTTTTCCATGAACAAAAATTATGTTTTAGATTCTTTTTTGAACCAAATGAATTGGATGGATGACTTATGATTTAGCAATATCTCCATTAAGAAATTATATATTATTCCAAAGTTAGACTCATCTATCTTTCATTAGGTAAATCATGGTTGGGGAATAAAATTTCCTTTTCTGACTGATCTTTTTTTCTTTGATTTTTTTGCCATTCTTTCACATAATTTAAAAAACTGTGTTTTAGATGACTTATTTTGCTTAAAAATTTGTTGTTTTGTTTGTACTTAAGCTATTGGGTCAAGAATCTATTAAATGTGGTGATCTAGGATCATCTTGGGTTGCAATATTATCATACTTGATAGGTATGTGCTTAGTTATACTTGATAGGTATGTACTTAGTTATCATTGTGAACCTGTTCAGTAACTTCTTGGTTGTTGGCTCGGTGGATGTATTCCTCTCTTCGTTCACCAAGTGGTTCTAGTTCCTTGTTCACCAAGTGGTTTATGTTCTGTGTTCAACAAGTGCCTCAGTGACTCTATGTCTATTGTTCGATGATGTCTTGATCTTCTTTGATTGATTTGTCTATTTGGTTCTTATTCGAGAGTCAACTTGTGTATTTAATTCTTGGTCATGATTTAATGTATTGGATCAATCATTAAGATGTGTGTAGACCATTATTTGGTTGACCTTCTTCAATTCAATGATCTAGAAACTTATGTAAGACCTTTTGGAAAGTATAAATAGAGGATCTTGGTCTACGTTTAGGAGAGAAACAAGTAGAGGAAATCAAAGGAAGAGATCATAGATCTCGCATACTGGAGGACATTCTTGTGTATTTGAATCTTTGTAATGGTCATAACTCCAAAGGCCTCACATTCACGCATGTATGATGAAAATTGATGAATAAATGAAAGATTTCTAGTTGTCTCTCCTTTTGGTGTTGTTCTTTGTGAATTGCTTTTGTTGTGTAACTCAGTGAGGGTTGGTTGATTGTAAGGTGAGCCTTTGCACATACCTTTCATCCATCCCCTTGCATCATGTGATATGAGAACAAGGTTTCATCTTAGTGGAGATTCGATCATGGAGAACCTTAAGTGAATTTGGTTATAGGGTAGCAGAGAGTTACGATCTTTTAGGAACCTATTGTCAAAATGGTTTACAGTAGAGGAAATGACGATAATGCCATTATGGACATGCTAAGACAATTTGCAACCAGACTTGATGTTGTTGACATATCCCAAAGGAGAGGAGTACACCTTGATGATTTTAGTGATGATGAAGGATCACAAAACCCTAACCCTAAACCTGAGGTGGAATTTGATGAGGAAAGATTGTTAAGAGATTTATCTAGACAAAATTTGAAGTGCATTGTTTAGGTTACTAGCTATGATGAAATGTTGGACACCAACACTTTGAAGATAATAATCACCAAGTTGAAAGGCCATGCTTCACGTTGGTTGGAACATTTGAAATTGAAAGACAAAGGAAAGGGAAAGAGAATATCATAACATGGATGAAGATGGTGAAAAAATTGAAGAAGTTCATCCTTGCTAATTACCAAGTCAATTTGTTGAGGAAGATACATAATTTGAGGCAAACAAATATGAGTGTGAAATACTATACTGAGGAATTTTATAGATTAGACATTACATCTAGAGATGTTGATGATGAGGTAGAGAAGGGGGATAGATATTGTTAGGATTAACAAGACAAAAAAACCAATTACATGAGAATATAACCAATATCAGAAAATAATAAATCACACAGAAGAGAACACAAGACACAAAGATTTAACATGGTTCACCCAATCCTTGAGCTACCTCCACCAAACAACCAATATAATATTCTTATTATCCAGTGATTATAAGATGATTAGAATATGTATTCCCTTACATCTCAATACCACCACAAGAAGCTACAATCTCATCATAAATTATGAGATCCATAACCCTAATCCATTTTAGACAATTTTTTGCCGCTTAATTGACAAGTTAACCTTAAAAAACACTTGACGAGTCAACCTTGGGAAATGGTTGATTAGTCATTCTGAAAATCCTTGAGAAGTCAACCATGTTAGAATCTGAAAAGATTAACAACCCAAAAAATTAGTGCAAAGAGTAAATATCTAAACTATGAATGCAAATGATACAAAATCAAAATAGCAACACAGAGTTAGTCTCCAAGAGAGTAATGCAAATGCTAGAAGAAAAATAGCATTACGAGGATGCAAAAACAAGAGATGCGAATACAAGCCAGGTAGCATGCTTATATAGGCTAGGAAGAAGGAGGAGGTGGCAACACCAACCAATGAGGAGCAACCATCTATTGGACTAAAGATAGCAAAGTATCTTCCCAAGATAGCTAATGGATGCTCACATGTAGGAAGGTGACACCTCACAACCATTCACCTAACAAGACATGCTTTATTAACCTAAGCGAGATTATTAAAAAGTGTAGGAAAAACCTAGCAAAATAGGAAAAATAAAAAACTACACTAACACCCCCCCATAAGCGAAGCTTAGGTGGATGTAGAAATGGGTCCCGACAAGTCAAGCCTGATGAGGTACCCATGTACATAAGATTTCCCAAAAGAGAGAGAAAAGAGACCCACACACACAAAAAAAGTCAGGACTCCGAGCAAGAGGAAGAGGCCCCCCCAAAAGATGAAGCATCCCGCACCCCCAACAAAGCTCGCAAATCAAGGAACTAGCTCTCAGTGACGGGTTTGGTGAAGATATCAACAACTTTCTCGGAAGTCGAACAATAGTGAAGGTCAATGACATGACCATGGATAAGCTCCCGGATGTAGTGCATGTGGACCTCTATGTGTTTGGTCCGCTGATGATGAACTGGATTCCATGAGATCTGAATGGCACTCTGGTTGTCACAAAATATGACTAATGGCCGTCTGATCTGGATACCAAACTCAACGAGAAGATGTTGAATCCAAATGGCCTCAGTGGCGGCATTTTTAGCCCCCCGACACTCAGCCTCAATAGAAGACAGAGCAATAACAGACTGCTTTTTGCTCGACCAACAAACAGGACTTGACCCAAGTGAGAAGCTATACCCTGAAGTAGACTTGCGATCCTCAGAATCACCTGCCTAATCTGAATCTGTGTAGCCCACCAAATCAAGCTCAATAACTGTTGCGTAATGAATCCCACAACTATGAGAACCCTGAATGTAGTAAAGGATCCGCTTGGCTGCTTTCCAGTGTAACTCATGGGGCTCCTACATGAATCGAGAGACCATGCCTACAGCATAGGAGATGTCAAGTCTCGTATGAGTCAGATAAATGAGACTCCCAACAAGTTGGCGGTACAAAATGCCATCAACAAGTGGAGAAGAACATTGAGCCTCAAGTTTGACTAAAGAAAGGAAGGGAGTCGGAGCAGGCTTACAGTCAGCCATATCAAACCTCGAGAGTAGATCTAGAGCATACTTGGATTGTGTGATGGTGATCCCAGAAGCAGATTGAAGGATCTCAATCTCGAAAAAGTAATGCAGCAAGCCCAAGTCAGTCATCAAAAAATTGTCCTGAAGGGCCACTTTGACAGCCTTAATGGTGGGTGAAGAACTTCCTGTGATCAGCAAGTCATCAACATACAAAACCAAAAATAGAAGTGAATCACCCTGTTGCAAAATGTAGACATTAGGATCAGAATGGCACCGAGTGAACCCAACTGATAGAAGGAAGGAGTCCATCTTGGCATACCAGGCCCGAGGAGCTTGTTTGAGGCCATAGAGATACTTTCAAAGATGACACACAAGTGAACAATCCTGAAGGAAGCCCTGTGGCTGCTCCATGTAGATCTCCTCATGAAGGTCACCATGAAGAAAAACACTCTTCACATCCATCTGATGTACTTCCCAACGATTAGCTACAGCAATGGCAAGAACAATTCGAATGGAATTCATTCGGGCAACTGGTGCAAAAGTCTCAGAGTAGTCAATCCCAGGAACCTGGGAGAATCCTTTGGCGACCAAGCGAGCCCTGTGTTTGTCAACTGACCCATCTGCTACAAATTTTGTTCGATAGATCCACTTACATCGAACAAGTTTTCTTCCTTTAGGAAGAGGGACAAGATCCCAAGTGTGGTTCCTCATCAAGGAACTATACTCTTCCTGCATAGTTGTATCCCACTCAGAAATACCATAAGTCTCATGAAAGGACTGTGGATATGAGGCAGTCGCAATGAAGACATGTGGAGCATCCTGGAATTGTGAACGAGTTCGCCTAGTGTCTGATGGATCCCCAACCCAATCACCTGCAGACTGCAAGGTTTGTCTAGCCCAAAGTGGGCAAGAAGATGGAGAATCTGGAGGGGAATCATTAACCTCTGAATAATGACTAGGAGAGGAAGGAGGTGAGTTCTTTGAATCACTTTTTGCATCAGAAGTAGAGGTAGAAGACTATTCAGGTGAATCTGACTCATCAGAAGATCTGTCATGTATTCCAAGTGACTCTAATGTCAAGGTAGAAGGAGTTGGAGAAATGATATAAAGTGAGCTTGAAGATCCCTCCTCAAATTGAACACTCCTCTCAATGAATAACTCATGTGTAGTAGGGTGGAGCAACCGATAACCCTTCACAGCATCAGGATAACCTACAAATATGCAAGGTCTGCTTTGCGGATCCAAGGCCTTACGTTTCTTTGTAGGAATGTGGGCCCATGCAAGGGAGCCAAAAACTTGAAAGTGCTTAACTGATGGTTTTTGACCGCTCCAAGCTTCAAAAGGAGTAACTCCCTTCAAGGCTCGGTGAGGAACACGGTTCTGGATATAACAAGCATAGTTAATGGCTTCTGCCCAATACTGTGGTGCAAGAGATCTAGAGTGAATCATACAGTTTTCCATTTCCTTCAAGGATCTATTCTTCCATTCTGCAACACCATTTTGCTGAGGATTGTATGGAACTGAACGCTGTAAATCAATCCCCTCTGAAGTGCAAAATCTTTCAAACCGATGGTTGACATACTCACCGCCATTGTCTATGCGCAAAACATTGATGGCTTTCCCAGATTGCTTTTCTACAAAATTTTTGAAGTCTTGAAAATGATCAAATACTTTTGACTTCTGTTTGAGAAAGTACACCCATGTATATCGAGAAAGGTCATCAATGAATGTGAGGACATATCGGGCCCTGCTGAAAGAAGGATGTTGAAATGGACCAGCCAAATCACTATGAACTAACTCTAGTATCTGTGAAGCTCTCCATGCCTTACTTTTGTCAAAATTTTCCTTAGGATGCTTACCAAGAATGCAACCTTGGCAAACAGCTCCTGAGAATTGAACCGAAGGAAACCCTGTGACCATGCTCTGTTGGTTGAGCTGATGCAAATAGAAAAAGTTAAGATGGCCAAACCACTCATGCTATAATTTAATCACATCATTAGAGTGAGTGAGCAAACCAGATGAAGGAGGATCAGGAACAAAGTGAGAAAATAGATAAAGTCATGACTGATGATCTGCTCTCCCAACTGCAACTACATAATCACTATGCAACTCACATATCTCCACTGAATCAGGAGTGAACTCAACCCGCTTGCCTAAACCTGTGTGAGTGATTTGGTATATTGATAGGAGATTAGTTGATAATGAGGGTACACAAAGAACCTCATGGAATGTGCCATCACCCACATCAACAGACCCTCTCCCACACACCTCAATAGGAGTGTCATCACCCATCAAAATAGAAGGCATAGTACATGGCTCCAAGGATGCAAGTTCTTCCTTAGATGAAGCCATGTGGTGCGAAGCACCCGAATCAAGAGCTTTGCCCTTTCCTTTCCCCTTGTTGTTTTCTTTTGCCTTGTTAGACTCTTCATTAGAACTTTGTTTGATAGACTTAGGAACACTAATATTATTCTTCTCAAGAATGTATGTCAAGTGATCAATTTGTTTCTTCAAACATTTATGTTCATCATGACCGGGTCTTTTACAATAGACACATTTAACCTTTTCTTTCTTAGGCTTATCACCCTTGGAGGATGAGGTATCAATAGTTGCTTTTGAAGCAATTGGTATCTGATCCTTCTTTTCCTCACTATTATTTTGTTTCTCATCCTTACTATTGTTGTTACTACTTTTTCCTTTTTGTTCTTTTGTGCCTTGGTTGGTTGTTAAGGCATGTGACTTAGAGGACTTAAGAGTGCCCATCTGGATTAGCTTGTCCTGTTCTCGAGTGAGATTGACAACAAAATCATCTAGAGATGGCATGGTGAATTGAGTACCAAGTGCACCCTTAGTAGCATAGAAGGTAGAGACAAACACAAAATATTCTAAACTTAGGTTAGAGAGAATACTGAGAATCAGTTGTTCATCTTTCTTTTCAATTCCACATTGTTTTAACTGTAGCCTTAGTGATTTCAATTTGGTGAAGAAATCTTGGATTGTGTTGAAATTTCCTGGACTCAAACTAATTAATTCATTTTCCAACATATGACCCCTCATTGAATCTTGTGTGCCAAATATGTTTTTAGCTTTGTCCATACTTCATTTGGTGTATCCAAAGACTCAATGTGAAATAGCAAGTCAGGAGAAATAGACAAACACAATGTTCCATATGCTTCATCACATTTGTTAAACCACTTAGGCTTGTCTTCATCTTTAGCAAGTTCAGTTTCAAGTCCCATAGTTATCCTATTTAATCTAGCTTTCCTTAAGTGAATTATCATGCATGATTTCCACTCAAAGTAATTGTATGGAGTTAGGATGGGCATATTTGTTTCATCCATGATGAAGAAATGCAAAGAAATGCTAAAAAGAAGAGAACCCAGCCACGACAATGCCCCCCCCCCCCCTCCCTTTTTACTCAATCAAAGAACCCCCCCCCCCCCAAAGAAATATGATTTGGCACTTTATTTTAGTGCGTTTACAACTACCACTAGAAAGAAATACTTAGTAGTCTTGATTTCAATGCATTACAAACCCTCATGAAGAGCATATGCTAAAAGTGAAACTTGGGAACAATAATCAAGGAAACAAATAGTACCACTGCGATCTACTCAAAAAATCATGCACTTTCAAAAAAAGAATCGCCTCGATACAAGGTCGTATGAGAAAGTTATGATCCTCTGAAGTTTTCAAAACGAGAACTGTGCACAGTCACGGCTGAGAATCTGCAATTTTTGAAGAATTCATGCATGAAAATCAAAACACAAAACCACTAATGGATAGAGCACAAAAAAATAGCCAAGTTCATAATAAGAATCATCAAAATCGGAGTCCGTATGAGCAAGAACAAGACATTTGAAAACTGCATTCAAATCTACGACTGCCAACGGAGAGGGGTATGGTTGTAGCCTTTCATGCTCGATTTTGCAAAATATACAGCTTGCATGCAAAATCTAAAAGATACCCAAATGATTTTTCGGGGCTGAAAACAAAACTCAAAAAGCGTTTTCCTTGCTGATGTACAAAAGATGTTGCTGTAGTGTAAATCAAACGCCTTTAACAGTAAAAAAATGGCTCCAAAAATCAAGAAACGACCCCAGCAAACAAAATATGACATGCAAATGTTGGATCAGCTTCCTAAGTCCATTAATGGCATGCTGGAACCTGCTATACTGATTGAAAACTCTAAATATGCAAGTTTGGTTGTCAGATTTGAGATTGAAACCCTAGAGAAAAATCATTTTTGTCAAAACTTTTCTTATTCTCAAGATCATCCAAAGATGCAAGAGAAGAGCATACTTCATTTTTCAAAAAACTACAGTAAAATTTATTAGCCCCCCCCAAATCTCTCAAATAAGGAAACTAAAATCTACTCTTGCACATAGAAAAGCTCTGATACCATGTTAGAATCTGAAAAGATTAACAACCCAGAAAACTAGTGCAAAGAGTAAATAACTAAACTATGAATGCAAATGATACAAAATCAAAATAGCAACACATAGTTAGTCTCCAACAGAGTAATGCAAATGCTAGAAGTGAAATAGCATTACGAGGATGCAAAAACAAGAGATGTGAATACAAGCCAGGTAGCATGCTTAGATAGGTTAGGAAGAGGGAGGAGGTGGCAACACCAACCAATGAGGAGCAACCATCTATCGGACTAAAGATAGCAAAGTATCTTCCCAAGATAGCTAATGGATGCTCGTAGGAAGGTGACACCTCACAACCATTCACCTAATAAGACATGTTTTATTAACCTAAGCGAGATTATTAAAAAGTGTAGGAAAAACTTAGCAAAATAGGAAAAATAAAAAACTACACTAACACACCCCCCCCCCCCCCAAAAGCGAAGCTTAGGTGGATGTAGAAATGGGTCCCGGCAAGTCAAGCCTGATGAGGTACCCATGTACATAAGATTTCCCAAAAGAGAGAGAAAAGAGACCCCCACACACAAAAAAAGTCAGGACTCCGAGTGAGAGGAAGAGGCCCCCCGAAAAGATGAAGCATCCCGCACCCCCAGCAAAGCTCTCAAATGAACTTGCTCTCAGTGAAGGGTTTGGTGAAGATATCAGCAACTTGCTCGAAAGTTGAACAATAGCAAAGGTCAATGACATGACCATGGATGAGCTCCTGGATGTAGTGCATGTGGACCTCTATGTGTTTGGTCCGCTGATGATGAACTGGATTTTGTGAGATCTGAATGGCACTTTGGTTGTCACAAAATATGACTGATGGTCGTCTGATCTGGATACCAAACTCAGTGAGAAGATGTTGAATCCAAATGGCCTCAGTGGCGACATTTACAACCCCCCGATACTCAGCCTTAGTAGAAGACAGAGCAATAGCAGATTGCTTTTTGCTCGACCAACAAACAGGACCTGACCCAAGTGAGAAGCTATATCCTGAAGTAGACTTGCGATCCTCAGAATGACCTACCCAATCTGAATCTGTGTAGCCCACCAAATCAAGCTCAATACCTACTGCGTAGTGAATCCCACAACTATGAGAACCCTGAATGTAGTGAAGGATCCGGTTTGTAATGCCCCGCCCGGAGATCCTTGGAAACAAGGATTCAAATCAAGCCAAGATTTTTTTTTTTTTTTTACAAGTATGAATGCACATGACAACATCATACAAGGATCACAACGATCACAATGGAAGACTTCACCACCATCCTGGCAACCAACGAATCTCCAAACGCCACCACCAAACTGACACACACAACCAAAGCCAACAACGACAACACACATGATGAGGGCACAAGAAACAACCACTCATCAACAAAACACCAAGCTGGGGTAATATGCAGAATCCCGAAATTTGGCTAAGCCTGAAATCCTGAAGCCTTGAAAATTGGCTAAGTCTGGATTTCTGAAGCCCTGAAATCTCCTAGAATCCAGAACTTATCTCCAAGAGGTCTGAAACCTTTCTCAAACGATTTTTTGCATATATTAAAATATATCTTAAGTATAAGGAATTAAATATACGTCAACTTATACTTAAACAATATATTTTAAACCCCTAGGAAATCTGTTTTCAACCAGGAAGGTGTAAAAACCAAAAGGGTGTCCAAAACCAACTTTCGAACTTCCATCTGACAAGCCTAGATAGCCCCTGTTTCTCGCGCGAGAAATAAAATTGGTCTCGAGTTTCATGCAAGATCTTTCACCGCTTTGCGCGAGAAAGTACGCACTTCGCACGAGGATTCCCTACGCACTGCGCGAAGATCTACATTCTCGCGCGATAAGTGTATTCTTTCGCGCGAGGAAGAAATAGTCTCGCGCGAGGAGAAAACGGTCTCGCGCGAGGAAGAAACAATCTCACGCGAGGAAAATACAATCTCGCGCGAGGAAACAAATCAGCGCAACACAAAACACAATCAAAAAGCTAAACAAACAAGGAAACCTCCACACCGGGGAGTACCGGATATACGTAAATCAAGGAATGAACACTCGAGAGCACTAACAGCAAGGAAAGAGGAACATCTAACCATCTAAACCATAAAAGCAAAGCACATACTGAAATAAACATCGCAATGAACAAAAGCAACATTTCAGAACTAAACAACCAAATAAATGCGCGGTTCCTCCCAACTGTCAATAGCATCATAAGACCATCGTGGGTCCTAGCCATCCCCCGCGCGTAACATCCCAAGCCAACGACCAGATCGTCAGTACTATCGTAATAAGGATGTCACTACTAAAACATGCAACAATATAAGCATAAGGAAATCTAACATGCTAGTAGTAAAGCACAAAGATAATCCTACAATAGATAACATCACCTATCACATGCTAAACAACAGTAAGCAAAAGATATACTACTAAATCAAATAACGTCATATAATCATATGCTAAACATCATGATAAGGGAATGTGTCAAGTAAACTAACATCATCTAAACATGATATACAAGCATCCCAATGAAAGCATAAATCACAAGAAAGCATACTCCCGAACCCGAAGTACCAAGTGAAGACGTCCAGCAACGGTCGCACTAGGACAAAAGATCATCTCTGTACACCGATCCCTAGCAGTGGTGAAGGTAGCTACGCCTCCCAACCACGTGGCACCCATAGGTCCACACCCGCCGTGCTGATGGAGATAATGATCCAACCACAAACACACATAAAACACAACATCCATGGCTAACACTCATGCCAGACAGTATGATGGCTGAACCAAGAACCTAAGACAATGCAAGGAGTACAGGTTCTGGTCAGACACTCAAAAGGCTACTAAGTAGGGACTAACATCATGGAGAGTCGCTTGGCATCAAAAGGCCCAAGCCTGGATCGTGCGGATTTAGTATCCCTCAACGGAATGGCTCGGCACAGCATTTTATTATCTTAAATTTTATTACCAGTCACACATTTTCTTTAATTATCACTTATTTAAAACTTCATATCCTCCGCTAACCCTCTGGGCACAATGATCACCAGGCTGCGAGATAGAAGCCCCCTCCATATGCTACCCTACCCTACCCATGCTCATCCTACGACAAGTGCCCGTGGGCATGCATACTCCCATCCCAATCCCAATGATCATAACTTTCAGCAAATCCACGGAAGATCGAGCCTCGCAAGTCACCCAAAAAATGTACGCGTACGTACTCGTGTGTGGCGCACCACCATCATGAAGATCATAACACAAGGACAGGAATGAGAACACAATGCAAAGAGAACACCCAACTGAAAGCAACACGGGAAGGATGGATTCTACATGAATCTCAAAGCCAATAAAACCATACATCATGAAATCACTCAACCAGCCTCAATCCGAGAGTATGGATTCTACACGAATCCCAATGATGTAACAAGACCAAACATTGTGAACTCACTCAACCGACCTCAATCCGAGAGTATGGATTCTACATGAATCCTAGCATTCACGAAACAAAAGCAAAGGTCCAAAAGAAACCATAACAGGTAACAAATCACTCAACCGAACACAAAGTCAGGAGTACGGGTGCGACACGCATCCCAATGCAACATAAAAGTGCTAAAGTGGTCTGACTGATATCCAAATGGATCATCAAGGTCCACGACCCACATTGTGCCAAGAAAATCTAAGAAAACAGGGTGGCACGCAAAACGAGGTAAAAACCCCAAAAATTTGAAAAACTTCAAAGTTAAAACCCATTTGGCCTTTGGGTTCAAAAACCCCAAAAATCCAAAAATAAATGAAATCGGACACCGTATGCAAAAACGGCCAGCATAACGACATAAAATCCCAAACCCTCATCTCAAAAAATAGAGAAACGTTCATACCCGCCCAACCGGGTAGAACTAGCATACAGAAACGGAGGGGAACACTAGTTCTCAGCCTCCAAACAAAAGGCTACCAAAAACAGAAGCAGAAACGGAGCAGAACCAATAAAACGGGAAAGCCCTACCTCACAGCCAAAAGGGCAAAACGGGAATCTGAACCATAAAACAAATATCTCACAGAAGTAGCTGGAAATCACGGCAATCCAAGGTTTCTCCGAGTTGGATCCAACGAGCCCAACCTCGCGACGATCCCATGCCCGTAGCTCCCACAACGAACAAAACAGTAAATCCTCATGAAGAGGATTTTGGGTTTTACTCTCCAACTTTCCAATTTGAAAGTGAGAAGTGAGGAATTAAATTCCTCTTTGAATACGTATTCACTTTTTGGGTGAATAATCGATTAGGGCATTTAACCAGCCAATCTAGTTAAACCCCGAATCGACCCAAACGAAAAACAGGCTATTCCTATAAATAGGAATTCATCTATGGCAAAGCTGCCAGAAATTAAAATAAATCAATTAAAAAGCCCGAAAACCCAGAAACACATAAATCACCTTAACAAATTTTGCGACAATGCGAACCTCTAAATGCACAGACACGCTTACAGGTCTAATCACATAATGCAAATGAGTTTGGATTTCATAATCACCGAAAGGTTTAAATTAAACATTTAATTAAGGATACATCGACCATACAAAGGCGACATTGGTAAAATATGAACGGTTGAATCACTAACTCCATGTGCCACTGCCAGGGATATAAATCCTGCACACTAAACAACACGATCAAGTGCAATTGCATATAATAACATAGCCGAAGCAATAAATGTATTAAATCACCTAATTTAACCATTTATTTAATTATATTAAAATAATCTATTTACAGCACTCACGTTCGCAAAAGGCATAGCAACGCAAGAATGAAGTAAATAACCATAGCATTAAATCCATCACATAACAAAATTAGAGGTATGTCCAAATACCAAATAACCAGATAACATCATAAAACACACTGTCATCTCAAAATGGCATCATCATGCAATATGATTAACTGAATAGCATAGTAGTCTATTATCTATGATACTGGAATCAAAGAGTAACATTCGACCCTCAGGTCATCTCAAATGTAAAACATCACATGAGTAACAAATATCTCTCTAATCAAAAATATAACAAGGTAAATGCCTGCAGCACATAACCAAATAAATCAACATGAACAATCCATTCTAATTACTTAAGCATTTAATAAGGATTGATTACTCTGCATTAAAAAGGCATTTAAAACACATAAGCAAAAATAGTCATAAACATGACTAACCACTGCTACAGGAACCTAGTCCAGTGTAGCATGGTAAAAAGTACACAATGCAATCTCTGCACACATCTCAGGGTAATCACGGAACAACCTCATGATACCACATCGATCCTGGTAACCACTGGCACAAACCTCAGTGAACCAAAAATCACATCATAATCTCAAAGATCAGTCAAAAGCATAATCAAAGCAACTGATAAAGAAACATAAATCCAAACACCTCAACGGTGTAGACCACTCAGGGTCACAATCATGATCCCATCACAACAAAAGATCATCAAGGTTGCATCCATCAGGACGACTTACAAAAGTCAAATGGGAGAGGCACTACACGCTTGGCTACTTTCCAATGTAACTCATGGGGCTCCTACATGAATCGAGAGACCATGCCTACAGCATAGGAGATGTCAGGTCTCGTATGAGTCAGATAAATGAGACTCCCAACAAGTTGGCGGTACAAAGTGCCATCAACAAGTGGAGAAGAACATTGAGCCTCAAGTTTGACTCAAGAAAGGAAGGGAGTCGAAGCAGGCTTACAGTCAGCCATATGAAACCTCGAGAGTAAATCTAGAGCATACTTGGATTGTGTGATGGTGATCCCAGAAGGAGACTGAAGGATCTCAATCCCGAGAAAGTAATGCAACAAGCCCAAGTCAGTCATCAAAAAAATGTCTTGAAGGGCCATTTTGACAACCTTAATGGTGGGTGAAGAACATTGTAAGAAATGATAAGATTGAGCAAGGAACGAGAAACAATCCAAGTAAGTTAAGTGTGAAACAATGTTACCATAAGATAAGCAAAATCCAAGAGCATACACCAAGATGGTTCAACAATGGAGACAAGGATTTATAAGGGGAAAGCAAAGAAAACCCCTTGTGAGTATTATGAATGAAGGCAAATGCCTAGAGAAGAGAGAGAGTGTGTGTTGGAGCAAAAGTAGCTCAATACAATAACATCAAGTGCTAAGAGTGAAGAAGAAAGAAGGAGGAGCATCTCTTATATAGAGATGAGAAAGGAGTTGCATTTGTAACTCCCATTTCTATGAATGTCACATTCATAATAGGTGTGTGCAAAGTGTCACAATCCTCTTAAGGAGGATAAACTAAATAAAGAAATAAACAAGAGTTGTCCTTACATGTGGAATAAAGGACAAACAATGACATGTCCTCCACATGTGTACAAGAGGACAAACTACATTTAGGGACCCTTGGAATATCCCAATTAATACATCCAAGGAAAGATTAACCTTTCTAACACCCCCCCCTTAATCTTTACTTGGGGAGTTTACATCAACGGGTTGTAAACCCAAATTTTTACAATGAAACTGAAATCTCTCTTTAGAAAGTGGTTTGGTTAAAATATCAGCCACTTGATCCTCTCCTTTACAATAAAGAAGAGCAATTTGCTTGTCTTCAACTTGTTCTTGAATGAAGTGATGTTGAAGTGAAATATGTTTGGTTCATGCATGAAAAACTAGAATCTTTGCCAAGGCAATAGCACTTTGATTGTCACAATGTATAGGAGTAGGTGATTGTTGAGGTAAACCCAAATCGTTAAGAAGTCTTCTAATCCACAAAGCTTCCTTAGCTGAATTGGTACAACCTTTGTATTCAGCTTCAATTGAGCAAAGGGAAATAGAGTGTTCTTTTTTGCTTTTCCAAGAAATTGGACCTGAACCAACAAAGAAAAAATAACCACAAGTGGATTTCCCATCATTGGGATCTCCACCTAGATCGGAATGAGTATAGCCATGTAAAATAAATTCAGAATTTGCATCATAAAATAATCCCATATTAATAGTTCCTTTAATGTACCTTAAGATGTGTTTAGCAACTTTAAAATGAGTTTGTTGAGGTTTAGACATAAATCGAGAAACTAAACCAACACTATAAGCAATATCAGGTATAGTAAGAGTTAAATAATTTAAACTTCCTACCAACTCTCTATACAAAGTTTCATCAACAAAAGGAGTATTCATATCAGCCAGTAATTTAGTTCCTAGTTCACATGGAATTGAAACATGGTTAGAGTCATTCATGTTAAATTTTTCTAAAAGATCATAAGCATACTTGCTTTGAGAAAGAAAGATACCCTTAGGAGTTTGGAAAATTTGCATACCTAAGAAGTAATGTAAGATACCTAAATCAGTCATCTGAAATGTTTGTTTAAGTTGAAAATTGATATCAGAAATTAAGGCATCTGAACTAGAAGTGAGAATTAGATCATCTACATAAACAATAACAATGATAATATCATCGTTAGTATGTTTAATATACAAATTAGGATCATTCTTACTTCTAGCAAAACCTTGAGAAATAAAGAAAGAATTAATTTTAGAATACCATTCTCTAGGTGATTGTTTAAGACCATAAATAGATTTGTTCAATATGCAAACTAGATTTTCACTACCTTTCTTAACAAATCCAGGAGGTTGAGCCATATAGTTTCTTCATGTAAATCACCATTTAAGAAGGCACTTTTAACATCCATTTGATGAATGGGCCAATTCATTTTAGATGCTAAAGCAAGAACTAATTTGATAGTAGGCATTTTAGCAACAGGTGCAGAAGTTTCATTATAGTCTAATCCTTCAATTTGTGAAAAACCTCTAGCAACTAGTCTAGCCTTAAATTTACTAATTTCATTATTAGTATTCAATTTTGTTTTGTATAACCATTTACATGAAACTATATTCTTGCCATGAGGTAACTTGACTAAATCCCAAGTTTGATTAGCAATTAAAGAATCATATTCCTCTTGCATGGCTTTCTACCAATGAGGTTGAGAGTTAGCTTGATCAAAGGACTTAGGATCGTTAGAATTCATAATAGTAGTCATCAAAGCATAATTACAATAATTAATCCTTCTATGTTTAATTCCACCAAATCTAGAAATGTAATCATCACCTTCATTGATTAAGTTTTGAGCCCATTTAGGTTTACGTTTAGTTGTAATGGAATTATTACTAGAGGAAGAATCATTAGCAATAAAAGCATCATTAGTAGCTACTTGAATATTATGAGTGGGAGGAGCAGAAATAATAGGTGGTACTTGAGTTGAAGGGTTAAGAGGAGGAGTAGGGTTAAGAGAAGGAGGTTGGTCCTCCACCGGCACAATTTTAGTGCCACTGAATTCTGCATCATGTGTAGTAGAGCAATCATGGACTCCATTTTCTGCAATACAAACATCTCTAGCAACTTGAACTTTGTTAGTAGTGGAATCATAAACACGATAACCTTTAGTGTTTTCATCATAACCAACAAACATATAAGGAGATGACTTAGCATCTAATTTATGCCTTTTCTGTTTAGGAGTATGAACATAAGCAATAGATCCAAAAATTTGCAAATGTTGTAAATTAGGTTTCCTACTAGACCAAGCCTCTTCTGGAGTAATAACCTTGAGAGCTTTGGTAGGAGTCCTATTAAGAATGTAAGTTGCACAAAACATGGCTTCAGCCCAAAATTTATAATGCAGATTCTTAGCATGTAACATGCTTCTAGCCATTTCAACAATGGTCTGATGCTTTCTTTCTGCCACACCATTTTGTTGTGGTGTATAAGGAATAGTAAGCTCGTGTTTAATTCCACATGATTTCAAATAAGAGTGAAAAGCATTATTCACATATTCCTTTCCATTATCAGTTCTCAGAATTTTAAGTTTAAAACTAGATTGCCTTTCAACATATAACTGAAATTCAATGAATATATCAAGAACTTGATCCTTGCTATGCAAAAAATAGATCCAAGTTCATCTAGAAAAATCATCAACAAAGGTAAGTGCATACCGAGAACCTTGGATGGAGTTATTCTCCATGGGGCCCAAAAGGTCACTATGGACAAGATGCAACTTATGAGTTGCCCGCCATGATTTTCCACTTGGAAAGGGCTCCCTATGCATCTTACCACTCATACAACCTGTACAAGCAATCTTAGAAGGAATAATGTGAGGCAAGCCATCAACCATATTGTGCTTTTGCATAAAAGTAATATAATCTGAATTTAAATGGCCAAGTCTTTCATGCCATATATTGAAATCAATAGAAGTATGTAATGAATATCGTGAACTAGCAAATTCATGGAATTTAAACAAATTTTCATTATCCATTTTAGCATGAGCAATCACTTTTTGAGTTTGAGGATGTATGACATAACATGTATCTTTCTAGAATTCAACTTTATAGTCCTGACATAACTGTGAAACAGAAAGTAGATTAGTTTTCAAGTCAAGTGCATATAATACATCATGCAGTTTACCATTAGGAATAGTAACATCACCTAAACCTTCAAGTTTACAAGTCTGATTATTAGCTAATTGAATAGGAATGTTAGCAATATCAGGTTGTAAAGAATCAAAAATTTCTTTATGAGAAGTTACATGTTGTGATGCACCACTGTCAACAATCCATTCTAAAGGTCTACAAAGATTAAAGCTACAAGTAAAAGCATGACGAGAATTAGAACCAGTGGAGTTACCTTTTTTATGATGTGATTTTTGATTATTGTTACTATTATTCATAGGTTTTTTATCATTTTTCTTTTTAAAACAGTTATTGACAATATGACCATCTTTGCCACAATAAGAACAATGAGGTTTGGAATTGGAATGATTCCTTTGATTATTAGTATTACGAGTTTTATTATGATGATTGTTATTATTATTATATTTCGCATGAAATTTATTGTTTGAAGTAGTATTATATTGTTTGTTGTTATTATTATTATTGGAACGAAAATTATTATTTGAATTTCTAGACACAAATGCATGTTCAGTTGATTTAAGGGTACCAAACTGAATTAGCTTAGCTTCTTCCTGTCTTAATAAAGTTTGAAAAATAACATAAGTGAACTGAGAAGTTAAAGTAGGAATAGCAAGCTGTGCATGAATATTAGTTATAAACTGTTGAAATTGTCTAGGAAGACACTTTTTAAGAATAAGATGAATTAAACGAATGTCCTCTAATTGAACACCTAAGGCAATAATTTGGCTTTTAAGAGAATCAAATTTTAACAGAAATTCATCCATACTTTTAAAATCTGCATACCTGAGATCTTCAAGTTGATCCTGCAACTGTATTTTGCGGTATTCATCTCCACTGTCATACTTGGTTTGCAAGATGGACCATGCATCATGAGCTTTAGAACAGTGAGAAATTAACACATATAAATCTGGAATGATGGAAATACCAATTAAACCTAAAGCTTCTTCATTTTTAGATTTCCAAGTATCTTTCTCGTCTTGGGTAGCCGCTGAACCAGGTTCAAGAGAGGGATCAGTGGCTATTTCAAAGAGGTGTTTAAAACGAAAAATGAATGAGATATGAGTTTTCCAAGAATGATAATTAGAATAACTAAGTTTTATTTCTGGAATTAAGGTTGATATTTTTATGAATAAAAATGCCCCCCCTAATAGAAATATGACTTATACGTTAACTTGAAAACGTGATAACGGAACTGAACAAACAATAATAATAATCCTGCAACAAAACGTTAGTTCAAGGATAAACTTGGAAAAGAATCCTGCAGAAGCGTTATTAGGATGATAATAGCCTAAAAAAGACAACGAATCTAAGTCTCTATATGTAGGATGCCTATATTAATGATATGCCAAATAAAAAACAATGATGGGATGTAACAGAATTGCATGCAAGAGGGAAACGAAATTTAAACGCTTCTAATGATAAAAATAGCACCTAAAATGTTTAAGATGCAACACTTGTAACAAAGTTTAAAAAAGGAATCTTCAGAAATAATAATGAAAGTGACACGTATCAAAAAGCATCACATGCATCAACTCAGGAATGCTAAAAATAAACAATATTCCTTAACAAAGCTAAGAAACTGAAACACCCTAAAAAAAAGTCTTATTTTGAAAATTTGTTGGGGTAAGAAAATCCGCTACCCAAAAGACCAAATCCTAAAGAAAACGTCTTATTAAGGAGAAATTTTAATTGGGATTTTTTAGTTTTCAGCTTCCTGAGATTCTGAAATAAGCTATTATCAAGATTGCAAACAAAAAGCAAAACTGGCCGTCGCATTCGCCAACCTGCACACTACACAAGGAGTGCAACAACTTGATGAATTTCTCTTGAGCCGAAGTTATATCACCGGATATCAGGCTTCCAATGATGATATTCAGTATTCTACCAAGGGTGTTGGGGTACGTGTCGGGGCTGAGATTGAGCATTCGTCTGCTGCTCCTAGAACACCACCGCCATCATCATCAAAGGCTGCTACTGAGGAGCTCGAGGGATGAGAAAGCGTACGAAACAAAAATGCATACAAGGATGTCCGGTTCAAGAGAATGGCGAAAACGAGGGCTTGAATCTCAGGAAACGTGTGCTCCTTCAACTTCACCCAATGCATACAAGGCTGGGTGTTTTTGAAAAAGACTCATGCAAGAATATGCATTTGAAGACTTTAAAAAACTTTGGTTGCATGCAGACGGAATAAGGAAAGCAGATAATACGCCTTAAAAAGAGCATTTTTATTGCATGCAAGCCTGTGAACAACAGGAACAAAAAGAAAGTTTCTAAAAGATCTGAGTGATCTTTAAGAGATAAAAAAAGGTAAACAAAAAAAAAAAAAAAGTTTGTGGATAAGAGAGTTTTAATTAAAAAATCATAAATTTTTTTTTAAATTTCCAAATAGAAATAGATTTAAAAAAAAATTTATAAAAAAAAAAGGAAAATTATATATTTAAAAAAAAAAAATTATTATTTTTTAAGAGTGCAAATATATTATTTCCTTCAATTAAATGAAATATTTTTTTAATTAAATGATAAGAAGAATAAGTAGAGCGAATGTATACAATATTTATAAAAAAATTGCACAATTTAATATAAATAAGTGGACTGAAGTAATACTTCTTGTTTTGGCGGCACGCCTTCCAAAACAAGAAAAAAATTAAAAATTTTATAAGAGAACCCTTTGGTGGCAAGCCTTCCAAAGAGGGTTAGTAAGCAATGATAAAAGTGATACTCTAAAAACCTGCACACAAAAGATGTTAGAATGAGCAGAAAATTGCAACAAAAACTTCTTCTCTTAATGACGTCTCCAAATAAGGTGTGCTCCAATGAATGGCAACCTTCAACACAAAACTTAAAACAAGGATTAGATAGCCAAGCTCTAATACCATGTAAGAAATGATAAGATTGAGCAAGGAACGAGAAACAATCCAAGTAAGTTAAGTGTGAAACAATGTTACCATAAGATAAGCATAATCCAAGAGCATACACCAAGATGGTTCAACAATGGAGACAAGGATTTATAAGGGGAAAGCAAAGAAAACCCCTTGTGAGTATTATGAATGAAGGCAAATGCCTAGAGAAGAGAGAGAGAGTGTGTTGGAGCAAAAGTAGCTCAATACAATAACATCAAGTGCTAAGAGTGAAGAAGAAAGAAGGAGGAGCATCTCTTATATAGAGATGAGAAAGGAGTTGCATTTGTAACTCCCATTTCTATGAATTCCACATTCATAATAGGTGTGTGCAAAGTGTCACAATCCTCTTAAGGAGGATAAACTAAATAAAGAAATAAACAAGAGTTGTCCTTACATGTGGAATAAAGGACAAACAATGACATGTCCTCCACATGTGTACAAGAGGAAAAACTGCATTTAGGGACCCTTGGAATATCCCAATTAATACATCCAAGGAAAGATTAACCTTTCTAACAAATGTCTTGTGATCAGCAAGTCATCAACATACAAAACCAAAAATAGAAGTGAATCACCCTGTTGCAAAATGTAGACATTAGGATCGAAATGGCACCGAGTGAACCCAACTGATAGAAGGAAGGAGTCCATCTTGGCATACCAGGCCCGAGGAGCCTGTTTCAGGCCATAGAGAGACTTTTGAAGATGACACACAAGTGAAGAATCCTGAAGGAAGCCCTGTGGCTACTCCATGTAGATCTCCTCATGAAGGTCACCATGAAGAAAAGCACTCTTCACATCCATCTGATGTACTTCCCAACGATTAGTTGCAGCAATGGAAAGAACAATTCGAATGGAATTCATTCGGGCAACTGGTGCAAAAGTCTCAGAGTAGTCAATCCCAGGAACCTGGGAGAATCCTTTGGTGACCAAGCGAGCCTTGTGTTTGTCAACTAACCCATCTGCTGCAAATTTTTTCTGATAGATCCACTTACATCAAACAAGTTTTCTTCCTTTAGGAAGAGGGACAAGATCCCAAGTGTGGTTCCTCATCAAGGAACTATACTCTTCCTGCATAGTTGTATCCCACTCAGAAATACCAGAAGCCTCATGAAAGGACTGTGGATCTAAGGCAGTAGCAATGAAGACATGTGGAGCATCCTGGAATTGTGAATGAGTTCGCCTGGTGTCTGATGGATCCCCAACCCAATCACCTGCATACTGCAAGGTCTGTCTAGCCCAAAGTGGGCAAGAAGATGGAGAATCTAGAGGGGAATCATTAACCTCTGAATGATGACTAGGAGAGGAAGGAGTTGAGTTCTCTAAATCACTTTTTGCATCAGAAGTAGAGGTAGAAGACTGTTCAGGTGAATCTGACTCATCAGAAGATCTGTCATGTATTCCAAGTGACTCTAATGTCAAGGTAGAAGGAGTTGGAGAAGTGATAGAAAGTGAGCTTGAAGATCCCTCCTCAAACTGAACACTCCTCTCAATGAATAACTCATGTGTAGTAGGGTGGATCAACCGATAACCCTTCACACCATCAGGATAACCTAAAAATATGCAAGGTCTGCTTTGCGGATCCAAGGCCTTACGTTTCTCTATAGGAATGTGGGCCCATGCAGGGGAGCCAAAAACTTGAAAGTGCTTAACTGATGGTTTCTGACCGCTCCAAGCTTCAAAAGGAGTAACTCCCGTCAAGGCTCGGTGAGGAACACGGTTCTGGATATAACAAGCATAGTTAATGGCTTCTGCCCAATACTGTGGTGCAAGAGATCTAGAGTGAATCATACAGTTTTCCATTTCCTTCAAGGATCTATTCTTCCATTCTGCAACACCATTTTGCTGAGGATTGTATGGAACTGAATGTTTTAAATCAATCCCCTCTGAAGTGCAAAATCTTTCAAACCGATGGTTGACATACTCACCACCATTGTCTGTGCGCAAAACCTTGATGGCTTTCCCAGATTGCTTTTCTACAAAAATTTTGAAGTCTTGAAAATGATCAAATACTTTTGACTTCTATTTGAGAAAGTACACCCATGTATATTGAGAAAGGTCATCAATGAATGTGAGGACATATCGGGCCCTGCTGAAAGAAGGATGTTGAAATGGACCAGCCAAATCATTATGAACTAACTCTGGTATCTGTGAAGCTCTCCATGCTTTACTTTTGTCAAACTTTTCCTTAGGATGCTTACCAAGAATGCAACCTTGGCAAACACCTCCTGAGAATTGAACTGAAGGCAACCCTGTGACCATGCTCTGCTGGTTGAGCTGATGCAAATAGTGAAAGTTAAGATGGCCAAACCGCTCATGCCATAATTTACTCACATCATTAGAGTGAGTGAGCAAACAAGATGAAGGAGGATCAGGAACAAAGTGAGAAAACAGATAGAGTCGTGACTGATGATCTGCTCTCCCAACTGCAACTACATAATCACTATGCAACTCACGTATCTCCACTGAATCAGGAGTAAACTCAACCCGCTTGCCTAAACCTGTGTGAGTGATTTGGTATATTGATAGGAGATTAGTTGATAATGAGGGTACACAAAGAACCTCATGGAATGTGCCATCCCCCACATCAACAGACCCTCTCCCACACACCTCAATAGGAGTGTCATCACCCATCAAAATAGAAGGCATAGTACATGGCTCCAAGGATGCAAGTTCTTCCTTAGATGAAGCCATGTGGTGCAAAGCACCCGAATCAAGAGCTTTGCCCTTTCCTTTCCCCTTTTTGTTTTCTTTTGCCTTGTTAGACTCTTCATTAGAACTTTGTTTGATAGACTCAGGAACACTAATATTATTCTTCTCAAGAATGTATGTCAAGTGATCAATTTGTTTCTTCAAATATTTATGTTCATCATGACCGGATCTTTTACAATAGGCACATTTAACCTTTTCTTTCTTAGGCTTATCGCCCTTAGAGGATGAGGTATCAATAGTTGCTTTTGAAGCAATTGGTATATGATCCTTCTTTTCCTCACTATTATTTTGTTTCTCATCCTTACTATTGTTGTTACTACTTTGTCCTTTTTGTTCTTTTGTGCCTTGGTTGGTTGCTAATGCATGTGACTTAGAGGACTTAAGAGTGCCCATCTGGATTAGCTTGTCCTATTCTCGAGTGAGATTGACAGCAAAATCATCTAGAGATGGCATGTTGAATTGAGTACCAAGTGCACCCTTAGTAGCATCAAAGGTAGAAACAAACACAGAATATTCTGAACTTAGCTTAGAGAGAATACTGAGAATCAGTTGTTCATCTTTCTTTTCAATTCCACATTGTTTTAACTGTAGCCTTAGTGATTTCAATTTGGTGAAGAAATCTTGGATTGTGTTGAAATTTTCTGGACTCAAACTAATTAATTCATTTTCCAACATATGACCCCTCATTGAATCTTTTGTGCCAAATAATGTTTCTAGCTTTGTCCATACTTCATTTGGTGTATCCAAAGACTCAATGTGAAATAGCAAGTCAGGAGAAATAGACAAACACAATGTTTCATATGCTTCATCACATTTGTTAAACCACTTAGGCTTGTCTTCATCTTTAGCAGGTTCAGTTTCAAGTCCCATAGTTATCCTATTTAATCCAGCTTTCCTTAAGTGAATTATCATGTGTGATTTCCACTCAAAGTAATTGTATGGAGTTAGGATGGGCATATTTGTCTAATCCATGATGAAGAAATGCAAAGAAATACTAAAAAGAAGAGAACCCAGCCACGACAATGCCCCTCCCTTTTTACTCAATCAAAGAACCCCCCCCCCCCCCCCCGCCCAAAGAAATATGATTTGGCACTTTATTTTAGTGCGTTTACAACTACCACTAGAAAGAAATACTTAGTGGTCTTGATTTCAATGCATTACAAACCCTTATGAAGAGCATATGCTAAAAGACTGCGATCTACTCAAAAAATCATGCACTTTCAAAAAAAGAATTGCCTCGATACGAGGTCGTATGAGAAAGTTATGATCCTCCGAAGTTTTCAAAATGAGAACTGTGCACAGTCACAGCTGAGAATCTGCAATTTCTGAAGAATTCATGCATGAAAATCAAAAAACAACTCCACTAGTGGATAGAGCACAAAAAAATAGCCAAGTTCATAATAAGAATCATCAAAATCGAAGTCCGTATGAGCAAGAACGAGACATTTGAAAACTGCATTCAAATCTGCGACTGCCAACGGAGAGGGGTATGGTTGTAGCCTTTCATGCTCGATTCTGCAAAATATATAGCTTGCATGCAAAATCTAAAAGATACCCAGATGGTTTTTCGGGGCTGCAAACAAAACTTAGAAAGCATATTCCTTGCTGATGTATAGAAGATGTTGCTGTAGTGTAAATCAGACGCCTTTAACAGTAAAAAATGGCTCCAAAAATCAAGAAACAACCCCAGCAAACAAAATATGACATGCAAATGTTGGATCAGCTTCCTAAGTCCATTAATGGCATGCTGGAACCTGCAATACTGATTGAAAACTCTAAATATGCAAGTTTGGTTATCAGATTTGAGATTGAAACCCCAAAGAAAAATCGTTTTTGTCAAAACTTTTCTTATTCTCAAGATCATCCAAAGATGCAAGAGAAGAGCATACTTCGTTTTTCAAAAAACTACAATAAAATTTATTAGCCCCCCCCCCCCCCCCCCCCCCCCTGGAATCTCTCAAATAAAGAAACTAAAATCTACTCTTGCACATAGAAAAGTTCTGATACCATGTTAGAATCTGAAAAGATTAACAATTCAGAAAACTAGTGCAAAGAGTAAATATCTAAACTATGAATGCAAATGATACAAAATCAAATTAGCAACACACAGTCAGTCTCCAAGAGAGTAATGCAAATGCTAGAAGCAAAATAGCATTACGAGGATGCAAAAACAAGAGATGTGAATACAAGCCAGGTAGCATGCTTATATAGGCTAGGAAGAGGGAGGAGGTGGCAACACCAACCAATGAGGAGCAACCATCTATTGGACTAGAGATAGCAAAGTATCTTCCCAAGATAGCTAATGGATGCTCACATGTAGGAAGGTGACACCTCACAACCATTCACCTAATAAGACATGCTTTATTAACCTAAGTGAGATTATTAAAAAGTGTAGGAAAAACCTAGCAAAATAGGAAAAATAAAAAACTACACTAACAAACCAAAAGTAAAATTGGGGTGATGTCCCAAACCCCAAAGAATTATGAAAAGTGTATGGTACGTTCTCGATTAGTCACCACATATCAA
Organism: Cupressus sempervirens; assembly: GCA_028749045.1. NCBI lineage: Eukaryota > Viridiplantae > Streptophyta > Pinopsida > Cupressales > Cupressaceae > Cupressus > Cupressus sempervirens. The sequence goes on from CM053793.1 coordinate 836,098,003, forward strand.
CAAATATTTGAATGGATTGCAAAGTACAATTCAAAATGAGATCAATTTGTGAAATTGGATAGTGTGGAAGAAGCATATCAATATGCCTTGAAAGATGAGGAGATCTTGAGAAAGAAGCATAAAAAAGGCAAAGAGGTAGAGGAAGAAAATTTCAAAGAGGTAGAGGTAGAATTTATTGAGAAAATACTAGATACAACAATACTATGCAAGAGATGGGTGAAGCCGAGAGGAAAGATGATGAGAAAAGCAAGACCAAGTGGAAATGTGGTAGTTCTTATTGAGGTGGTTATGGAAGAGGATCAATTCATGGAACCTATTTCAAAAGTGGTGAAGAGGGACATAAAGCCCTTGAGTATAACTAATATGGGAAGAAAACTAAAGGTAGAAGTATAAATTCTTTAGCCCAAGGAGAATTTGCAAGTCCACCAAATGTACTTGAAAAGGAGGAAATTTTGATGGTAAGGAAAACTTTGTGTAATGAGAAAATTGGTGGAGAATCCCTCATGAGAAGCCTTTTCAAGACCATAAGCAAGATTGTAGGATAATATTGTAAGGTAATCATTGAGAGTGGTAGTTCAAAATATTTGGCATCAAAGGAGTTGGTTAATAAATTACAATTACAAAGGATAAGACACCCTAAACCCTACCAAGTTACTTGGATCAAAGATGAGCATAAGTTACTAGTAATTGAACAATGCCTTGTGAAACTCAAGATTGGAAATTATTATGATGAAGTTTTGTGTGATATTATGCCTATGCATTGTTGCCAGATCCTTTTGGGTAGACTGTGGCAGTATGATAGAAAAGCATTACATGATGGTAGATTGAATTAATATAATATTTTAGAAAATGGAAAAAGACAAGTATTTTTACCTTTGATACAAGTGCCTAATGACAATCATTGTACTATGTTACAGGTTTGAAAGGTTAATGGAAATCAATTTGTTAAATATGTGAGGAAAGAAAAGGTTTGTTTTGTTGTGATTCCTAGTGCACTGGGTAATGCTAGTATTGATCAAGTTCCAACAAAAGTTGAAAAGTTGTTCACTGAGTATTAGGAGATTATTTTAAAGAATGTACCTAATGGTTTACCACCAATAAGGAGTATAAGTCATTCTATGGATCTAATTCCTAGAGCTAGTTTTTTGAACAAAGAACCTTATAGATTGACACCTACCAAGAATGAAGATCTTAATAGATAAGTACAAGAATAGTTGTAGAAGGGTTTGATCAAAGAAATTTTGATTCCATGTGTTGTACCTATTGTATTGGCACTTAAGAATAATTATCATTGGATAATGTGTACCGATTCTAGAGATATTTACAAGATAACAGTGAAGTATCAATTTCCTCTGCCAAGGATGGATGATACAATGGATTGTTTGAGTGGAGCAAGATATTTTATAAAGATTGATTTGAAGAGTCGTTATCATCAAATCTGAATCAAAGAAGGTGATGAGTGGAAGACTACTTTCAAGACAAACGAAGGTTTGTATGAATGGTTGGTTATGCCTTTTGGTTTGACTAATGCACCAAGTACTTTCATGAGGTCTTCAATAAATGCTTGGGTAAGTTTGTGCTTGTCTATTTGGATGATATTATTATATTTAATAAGACTAAGGAAGAACATCTTGAGCATATTAGACAAGTGTTACAGAGATTGAAAGAGGATAAAATGATTATTAATTTGAACAAGTGTTCATTCATGAAGGAGGAAATTGTGTATATGGGATTTGTGATTTTTGTTGATGGTTTGAAGATGGATCCTAAGAAGGTTAAAGAAATTCTTGAGTGGCCTACACATGAAAATATGAAGGTAAGATCATTTCATGGGTTCAAAAGTTTCTATAGGAAGTTCAGCATAAATTTTAGTTCGATTTATAATGCCATGACTTTAGTTTGAGACAATGAGAGGAGATAAAAATGATTTCAAGTGGACACATGGAGCTAATAAGAGTTTTGAGACTTTGAAACAAAAGGTTGTTGAATTACCTCTATTATTTTTACTTGATTTTAATAAAGTATTTCAAGTTGAGAATGATCCAAGTTGTAGTGAAATTGGAGTTGTGTTGAGTTGGGAAGGAAAACCTATTGCTTTCTTTAGTGAGAAGTTAAATGATGGTGAAAGGAAGTATTATGTGTTTGGTCAAGAGTTCTATGTCATTGTTCAAAAGTTGAAGAAGTGGGGAGATTATTTGATTGCTAAGGATTTTGTGTTGTGCATCGATCATAAGGTTTTAAAGTATTTGGGAAGTCAACATAAGTTGAATCAGAGACATATAAAGTGGGTTCATTATTTATAGAATTTCACATTTATTATCAAGCATAGTAATGGAGTATCTAACCAAGTTGTAGATGCATTGAGAAGATATTTGCTAACCTAGATGAGAATTGAAGTTCTTAGCTTTGATGAGATGAGGGATTGGTATGAGACTGAGGTGTGGAGAGAATGCAAAGCACTAGTACTAGATCAACTAAGTAAGTATGAAGATTATTTCATTCAGGAAGGTATATTGTTCAAAGGAATTTAGTTCTATATACCAAGAGGATGTATGAGAGTTAATTTGATTAAGGAAAAACATAGCGGAAGATTGGTTGGACAATTTGATATTGATAAGACATTGAATTTTCTTAAGGAAAAGTATTATTAGTCGTAGTTGTATAAGGATGTTTAGAAGTTTATAAGGAGTTGTGAAGTTTATCAAGTTGCAAAAGAAGTAAGTCAAAATACTAGATTGTATACACCTATTTCAGTACTCGAGAAACCTTGGAGTGATATCAATTTGGATTTTGTTCTTGGCTTACCGAGGACAACAAGAGGGCTATTCTATACTTGTTGTGGATATATTTTCTAAGATGGTATATTTCATACCATGTAGGAAAACATTTGATGCAGTACATGTTGTTGAGCTTTCTTCAAAGAGGTTTTTAGATTGCATCAATTACCAAGGAGTATTGTATCTTACCAAAATAGTAAGTTTATTATTTATTTTTGGAAGACTTTGTGGAAAAAGTTGGACATCGACTAGAAGTTAAGTTCTACATTCCATCCATAGACTGATGAACAAATCGAGGTTCTGAACATAAGCTTGGGTAATTTGTTGAGATGTTTATTTGGGGATAAACTGATTAACAGGGATTTAGTATTGACACAAGAAGAGTTTACATATAATAATTTTGTGAACAAAAGTACTAGGAAAACACCTTTTTAGATTGAAACTGGAATACAACCGAGGGGTATATCTTATTTGAGGGATATTATTGGAGAAGAGAAGAGAAGTGTTGAAGGTGATGAATTCGTAGAATTTATGAAGTCTTTGCATGAGGGAGAGAAGCATAAGTTGGAATAGAGTAATAAAAAATATAAGGAGAGTGCAAATAATTCGTAAAGACATATGATTTTGAAGTTGGCGACAACGTGATGGTTCATTTGAAGAAGGGTAAATTTCTTGTTGGCAAATATAGTAAGTTGAAGATGAAGAAGTTTGGTCCTTGTAGAATCTTGAGGAAATTTGATACTGGTAATGCTTATGAAGTTGATTTACCTGATGACATGGATATATATCCTATATTCAATGTTTTTGATTTGTACAAGTGTTAGGAATATGATGATGAGTTGGCAGTATCAAATGATTATCCTAAGAAGCAGATTGAAGAGAAAGAGCAGATTTTGGATCAAAAAGTTGGTAAGAGTACAAGAGGAAAATATTTGGTAAAGTGGAAGAACATATCAGTTGAAGATGCTGCATAGATTTCTCAATCTGAGTTTCATTCATCTTAGATTGTGACACACTCATGATTTGGGAGAATCATTTCTTTTCAACCCTGATTTTCTGATGCAAGATCATCTTAGGTTGCATTATTATCTTGTTTGATAGATATGTCCTTAGTTATCATTGTGAACTTGTTCAGTTACTTCTTCGTTGTTAGCTTGGTGGATGCATTCCTTTCTTCATTCAATGAGTGGCTTGGGTTCCTTGTTCGTCGAGTGATTTCTTCTCAATGTTTACCAAGTGCCTCAGTGAATCTATGTGTCTATTGTTCAGTGATGTCTTGTTCTTTTTTCATCGAGTTGTCTATTTGGTTCTTATTTGAGAGCCAACTTGTGTATTTAATTATTTGTCTTGATTTAATGTATTGGATCAATCATTGGGATGCATGTAGACCATTATTTGGTTGGCTTTCTTCAATGTGATGATCTAGAAAATTGTGTAAGTCATTTTGGCTAGTATAAATAGAGGGTCTTGGTCTACATTTAGGAGAGAGACAAGTAGAGGAAATTGAAGGAAGATATCATAGATCTCACATGCTAGAGGACATTTCTTTGTTTTTGAATCTTTATAATTGTTGTAACCCAGAAGGCCTCACAACTGGACATGTATGATGAAAATTGATGAATAAATGAAAAACTCATCAAGGGTTGGTTGATTGTTAGGTGAGCCTTTGGCCCTACCTTTCGTCCATCTCCTTGGGTCATGTGGTCATTGATTTGCTATTGAATCCTTTAAACATTTATTTTTTGAATGTGAGTTTGCTAGAAAAATTTGGTCTATTTTTTTGGGTTCTCCTATCATATGGAATAGTCATCTGAGTTTCTCTTGGAGTGGAATTCTTGTTGGTTATGTTGAACTTTTTTATTTTAATCTTAATGGATTCTAGGAAATTATGTCTTTTGAAATCCTTTGGTTTTTGTGGAAAGAAATAAGTAGGGAGGTTTTTAAAAAGAAGGTCGTAAGACTTACTGAGTTTAAGCTTAAACTCACACATTTTACTATTACATCGTATGTTTCTTTTAGTGTGGAGATGTCTATGAGGAATTTTATGACACTTATCTTGGAAGGATCCGTTCTTATCTTTAAATATGATGTTAAGGTCATTCAATATATGAATCAATATAAATCTATTTTATATTTTGAGGATCTTGAATAGTTAAATAATATCATGAAAGACTTCAACATCAAAGATGACCAAGGAAGAACTAATGCTCGTTTGGAAGATGATCTCAATTTGGGTAGCACTATTGAAATTGTTGATCTAGTAGTTGATCATGGAGTTGCTATATGGGATGGTACACTCTTCCCTATTGCAATGGTTAATACTTTTACTATTAATGATGGTTGGGGTAATTGACCCCTGATGGTATCTCACTTTTTGGCATTATGGGTATTTGTTGATCCCTCTATTGTGAACTCTCAATGGTTGGATATCTAGTTTATATATTGTTCATGTAATGCCCCAATTGAGAACCCAAAAGAAATAAACCTAATATGTTGCAAAATTGCTAAACTATTTTTTTGAAGTTTAAACAACATCAAAGTAATAATATGAAAGGAATGTAGATAAACACAATAATTACACATATTCCATTACAATACAAGTTTCATTCCTCAAGGGTTCCTTCATGATGCGTCACATTTAAGAAATTTTATTAATAGTTTAAGTCTTAAGGAAAATTTCCATAATCATAAAAGAATAACAAACTCATAATCTCACGAGAACAACTGATATGATAAAGTACATCTGGATAACAACACACATTGTACATCTCACAAGGTATACAATAATAAATACAATTACATTAGTATAAAATACAACATCATGTAGGATCTCAAGCTACATGATACATCAAATAAATAGTATTTTCTAAGACAAGAACAAGAATTATAAAGGTACAACCACATCAACAAACATCCAATAACTTTCAATATGTACGGGAACCCAATGGTATGAAGTTGCTACCTCCTTACCTCATGGTGACCTAATTAGGTACCACTCCCACTATCAAAGGAAGATGATGAATGATCCACACAAAGATAATCAAATCATAAAACCAATCCTAGGCAAGGAATCTTGAGAGCCAAATCTACCTCAAGGGTACAAAAACTATAGATAAAGAAAATGTAACCAAAGTTGAAAAGACAATCAATCAATACCAACATCACCTACCAAAATCAAAATCCAGATACCAAGTACAATACAAGTATCAAAATTAAAGAGATACAACCACTAAATGACCACTTCTAAATCAAAAGTTAAGTGTCAAAAGAATAACAAACAATGAATAATTGATAATCATCGATAAAAGTCAACTGTCATCAATAAATAACATCCAACCATTAGTGCCAACTCATAGTAAATAACAACCAAAAAAAGTAACATCCAACATGAAGTACACCACTAGAGGAAAATACAAAAAATCTATGGAGGAGAGTCATGCTACATACTAAGTAGTGTCATCACGTATTCAAACTACTTGAGTTACCTTGGACTGGTCTCACATTGGACCCCTAACCCTCAAGCATTGAGTTACATTAGACTAGTCACTTTGGACCTCAAACCCTCAATGGAATACATGCAAAACTAGAATACCCTCTCATGAAAGAGGAAACTAGTCATACCTCTCACTAGGTATCATTGCATTCTCATCTATATTCTATACAATCACTCAAGACATGGGAAAAGCAACATCTCTATTTATCTTTTAAAAGTGTTTCCCAAATATTAATTACTAGATTATCACTTATTATACAACTTACAATAGGTTATCCTGGCACTAATCACTTTTGGTCCTAGACCCCCATTGTAAGCCACCCCCATATCCATGCACCTAGAAAATCTCTCCTAAAATCACAAATCACAATTATGTCCCATACTATAGATACAATAACAAGTGAATTCGGTTTCATGACAAGAAATATATAATATACATCGATTCTCAAAACCCCAAGCCGTCATAATTTTCTTAGTAAAATAAAACTCACAAACAGATTTCCCACTTTGAATCATAAAACATATCATGACATCCATTCAAATAAACATCATAAAGGAAAACTCAAATCCTTTGTTGCACATCTTATTTTGGCCAACTACACAAGTCACATAAAACCATCACAAAATAAATATCACTAGATATTAAACAAACATAAAGAAACATATAGTTTTTAGCCATATAGTTTAATTTCATCATTTTCTATTATTTAATTTGGGTCATAAGAATGTGTTTATGTTGGAAATGATTGAAATGATCATAAGAAAAGTTGTTGGAATAATATATGGAACTGGTAAAGAATGTCCTCAATCATTGTTTTGTCATTGATGTCAAACTTGCTACTTGCAGGAATGACAATTGCTTTAGTGATCCAAATACTATCAATTAGTTGATTGTCAAGAAGGAGACAATCAATAAGATGTAACCAGAACACCTAGAGAAAGGTTGAAGTTATGATGTTGTAATGAAGTACGAGGATCAGCTAAGCCATTGATGAAAAAGTGTATTTGATGACATACTATAAGATACAAAGAATGGATACACTAGAACATATCAAAGATTTAAGGCTTTAGCTAAGTCTTTTGTAAAGCTCAACTAAGTTCATTAGAGAGAAGGAGCTAAGCAAGCTAGTAAGAGCCAAGCAAATTCCTAGTTAATGTTGAGTAAACTTCAGATGCCGAGCAAGATTAGATGCCGAGTAAACTTCAGATGTCGAGCCAGTTCAGATGCCGAGTGACACAGAGTTAACCAAGTGCCGAGCAGGTATAGGTGCCAAGTAACACAGAGGTGTCGAGCACCAGTAACTCAATAATGCCGAGTTGCTGCATTATTTTGGAAATCGAAGATTTGTCAGATTTAAGCCGACAAGGTTGTTATCTAGAAATATGTGAATTAAAAGGAAGATAAGAATGATGAGCTGGTGGCACAAAACACCATGTAGAACATTTTTAAGGATATAATTGGTGAAGTTTCTAGAAGAGAACAAGATATGGGGTAGATACATTGTATCCTACCTAATCCGTTTTGAAACCCTAAAATTGGAGAGGGAGAATTGAGCGGCAAAGGCAAATCAGTTTTCTATTTAAGAAGACACAAGTTAATAAAAAAAAGGAGGAGAGAGAGAGGTGGTCAAGCATAAAAGTATGAAGTACTAAAGAAGGTGCTAAGGAGAAGAAATCACATTAACTCTGTTTGGATAGACGACCACAAGGATGATTGCATTGGCAGAATGAGTAAGAAGACTCAAGGAGACAAAGCTTGAAAGGAAGACAAGCAGACAGAGCTGAAGTGATTGAAGCCAAGCATAAGGATTGAACTGAGAGTGTGATCTGAAATTTGCAAAGTATGTTGTAAGTTATATCAAATCAAAAGACCATTATCGTTACTTTCTAGCAATTGTAACAGTAAGTTTAAATCCTATGGACTTAGGTTGGTTTAATAGCCATAAGATAAATCCTTTAACAGTGTGACATTCCAAGAGAATGTTCTAAAGACCTTTAACCAGGCCCATTCCTAACAATTTGGTGAAATCCTCTAACAAGGTCACATTTAACAGTGTGTTGTAAGCCTTTAACAGGGTAGGCCTTTAACAGGGCATCACTTCAGAAGAGTGAGAATCAAGTAGCATGTTACTGGTGGTTTTTCCTAAATTGGGTTTCCACGTAAATCATTGTGTCATGTGTTGATCTTTGCATGTTTTATCTTTGCATGTTGATTTACTGTAACTTGCTTATATGATTGATTTATGTTTGGATGGATGAAAAGTGTATGGATTTGTTAAAGGTAGTAAAAAGGTATTAATAGGGCATCTAGACCTTGAATAACTAATTCACCCCCCCTCTCAGTTATTCTAAAGAATTCTAACAATTGGTATCAAAGCTTGACTGTTGATTCAGTTTAAAGGGACTACAAGCAGAAAAGATCAAAATGCCAAAAAGAGAAGTTCCCAAGCTCAACAAAGACAACTTTGTTGCATGGAAAAGTTTGATGAAGCTACATCTTGGATCTATAGGAGATTATGCCCAAAATTCAATTGTCACTGAACATGTAGATCCAACAGGTGCTCCTGCTGCAGAAGACATGAAAAACAAGCAAGAACACAATCAGACAATGCTAGAAATTGCCTCTGCACTCAGCTATGCTGAATTTGATGATATCAAAGGATGTGACACTGCATTCAAAATGTGGAAAGCCCTATCAGACATCTATGGAGGAGATCAGAATGTACAAAGAGCAAAAAGAGAAAGTCTCAGAGCAAAGTTTGATGACATGAAAATGGAAGAAAATGAGAATGTTGCTCAGTATGGTGCAAGAATAAAGGAAGTGGTAAGTGCAATAAGATGCTTGAGTGGTCAACTGGATGAAGATACTGTTAATAGTAAGTTCTTAAGAACCTTGCTCCCTATCTATGCTATTAGAGTATCAGCAATACAAGAGCTAAGATGTATACCAGGAAACAATCTAAGTTTTGAATGTATAATAGGTAGACTCACTGCATTTGAGTTATTTAACTTTGACAACTACAAACCTGAAAATGTTGAATCTGCTTTCAAGGCCAAGTTATCACTGAAAGATGCTGAATAGGTGAAATCAAAGAAAGGAAGAAAAATGAAGTATGTATCCAGTGATAGCAGTATTGATGAGGAAGATGTGGAACAACTGGAAGCATTTCTCGCTAGAAGATTCCACAGGGGCAAAGAAAAATTCAAAGGTAAGATGCCTATCATTTGTTTCAATTGCAATGAAGTAGGTCATTTTGCTGCAAGGTGTCCACAGAAAAAGGATTCCAAGGAAGGCAAAAAATACAAGTACAAAAGAGATGATGACAAGAAAGATTACAAAGAAAAAGGTAAGAAGTGTTATATTGTTGAAGAAAATTTTGATGACAATGATGATGAAGTTGTTTATGTAGCCATGAAGGACCAATCTGATGAAGAAGACCCCACAACACTGGTAACATGTATAAACAAGAATGACAGATGGATCATAGACAGTGGATGCTCACATCACATGATAGGAGACAAAAGTAAGTTTGTTAACTTTACTCAGTATGATGGAAATAGTGTTAGATTTGGTAATGATGCTCCATGTCAAATCAAAGGAAAAGGTTCCATTAAGCTCACAGCACAAATTTCATGTGACAATGCATACTATGTTGAAGGATTAAACTACAATTTACTGATTGTCTCACAGTTAGGCAATATAGGTTGCAAAGTGGAATTTGGAAACAAAACTGCAAAAATCTATGATATTGATGGTAAACTGATAGGAAAAGGAGATCAAACAAAGAGTAATTTGTTTTACCTTGATATGGATAATGTTTCTTGCCTATTTGCAAAATTTGATGATGAATGGTTATGGCATAGAAGATTATGTCATGTCAACTTTGACAATCTAGTCAACATCAGTCAAATGAAGAAAGTCAAAGGTTTACCAAAATTGAAGAAGCCTGATAATATCATGTGCAAACAATGTCAACTAGGAAAGATGACAAAGTCAAGTTTCAAAAGCAAAAACTATACATCTAAAGAGATACTTGAGTTAGTTCACACTGACTTATGTGATCCAAAGGAAATACAAAGCTATAGAGGAGATAAATACATAATGCTATTTGTTGATGACTATTCTAGGATGATGAATGTTATGTTCTTAAAACAAAAATTTGATGCTTTTCAAATGTTTAAGTGGTATGTGGCTAGAGTTGAAAAGGAAACTGGAAAAAGCTTGAAATTCCTAAGATCAGATAGAGGTGGTGAATTTACATAAAATGAATTCGAGATATTCTGTAATGATAAAGGAATCAAAAGGTAAACATCAGCCCCTAGAACTCCACCACAAAATGAAATTTCTGAGAGAAGAAACAGATATGTGATTGATTGTGCCAAAACATTAATGATGGAAAAGACTGTTGCTCTAAAATATTGGAGAGAAGCGGTAAGTGTAGTTGTTCATACACTGAACCGAGTACAAGTCAAGAAAGGTACAAATACAACACCTTTTGAATAATGGTATGGTTACTCACCCAATGTAAAACATTTCAAAGTGTTTGGTTGTAAATGCTTTATCCTTAAAGATGCTAGAAATGGAAAATTTGATGCAAAAAGTGATGAAGGTATATTTATTGGTTACTCCACTAGAAGTAAGGCATATAAGTGTTTGAATATTAACACTAACAAAATTGTGGAAAGTGCAAATGTAAATTTTGATGAGCACACAGAAGTCCAAGTTGAAGTACCAAAGAAAATGGAAGAGTACAAAACCTTTGTGTATTCTTATGAAGGAATAATTGTTAATGAGGATGATGTCAATCAAATTGAAACTCAACAAAAAACTTCAGTCTCAGCCGAGTCTCAACCAGTGAATGCCGAGTTGCATTCAGAAGCCGAGTTGCAGAATGAAAGAAATGGACAATCTGACTCTGAAGACAGTACACATAATGAAGAACAACCTAACAACGAAGTGCATAGTGATCCTGAATCTGAAAGATCAAACATGGAAACAAGGACAGAACCAAGGTTATCCAAATATGTAAAAAGACATCACCCTATTGAACAGATAATTGGTGACAAAGATGCAAGACCAATGACAAGGAACAGACTAAGACAAGAATCATGTCTGATCAGCAAAACTGAACCCAAGACAGTATATGGTACATTACAAGATGATGACTGGTATAAAGCTATGGAAGAAGAAATTGATCAAATAAGAAAAAATAAAACCTAGAGTTTGGTTCCCAGACCAACTGACAAGAATGTGATTGGCACCAAATGGGTATTCAAAAACAAACTAGATGAGAATGGTGAGATTACCAGAAACAAAGCTAGACTAGTATGCAAGGGTTATGCTCAAGAAGAAGGAATAGACTATGGGGAAACATTTTCTCCTGTTGCTAGAATGGAAGGAGTAAGAACTTTACTTGCATATGCTGCCTACAAATATTTTAAAGTCTATCAGATGGATGTAAAATCTGACTTCTCAAATGGTATACTAGAAGAAGAAGTCTACATTGAACAACCAGAAGGATTCATTGATGACAACAACAGAGATATGGTGTATAAGCTACATAAAGCACTCTATGGTTTGAAACAAGCACCAAGAGCATGGTATGAGAGACTTCACAGGTATCTAGTGCAAATTGGATTTGAAAGAATTGATGACAACAACAACATGTACATCAAAGCAGAAGAAGGTAAAGACATTATTGTATTTGAAATCTTTTTGGATGACATAGTGTTTGGTGGTAAGGAAGTACTTTGCAAAGGCTTTGCTGACAAAATGAAACATGAATTTGAGATGTCTATGTTTGGAGAAATCAAATTTTTTATTGGGTTGCAAGTACATCAACTCAAACATGGAATATTTGTTACACAATCAAAATACATCAAAGAAATTCTTAAAACATTTGGATTGGAGGAATCCAAACCAGTCAGCACACCAATGGCAATGGGAAATAAGCTGTCCAAAAATGATGAGTCAGCTGAAGTCAATCAAACAATGAACAGATCCATGATTGGAAAACTACAATATGTTGTACATAGTAGACTAGACATAGCATTAGCAGTTGGAATAGTGGCTAGGTTCTCTGCTAATCCTAAAGAAAATCATCTCATAGTAGTGAAAAGAATAATAAGATATCTTAAAGGAACTGATGACTTTGGTCTATACTACAAAAAGAATGAAAAATTTGAGCTCAGTGCATATACAGATGCAGACTGGGGAGGTAACATTGATAATAGAAAAAGCACAAGTGGAGGTGCATTATTTCTAGGTAAAAGGTTAGTCACCTGGGCTAGCAAGAAACAAACATGTACATCCCAGTCCACTGCAGAGTCAGAATATGTGGCAGCTGCAGTCAATTGCACAAACGTTGTATGGTTCACACATCTATTGGAAGGAATGAAAGAAGAGGTAACAAAACCTGTGATATTGTATTGTGATAATACAAGTGCTATAAACATATCCAAAAATCCAGTGATGCATGCAAAAACCAAGCATATTGCAATCAAGTATCATTATGTCAGAGAATTGGTAGAAGACAAACAAGTAAAGTTGGAATACATTCATACAAAGGAACAAATTGCAGATATCTTCACCAAACCATTGCCCAAGGATGCCTATGAATATCTTAGAGGCAAGTTGGGGGTAATACCCCTAACTCAAGTAGTTTAAGGCAACAAGGAAGCTGCCCTGCATCAATAGGAATACATCATTGAACTATTAACAGATTGATGCAAGGATGACAATAGGAGCAGAAACTCCAAATCAGTCACAAGTATGGTGACAGAGGGAGAAAATCAAAAAGAAGCCAAAGCTTATATTTTGCATGATAAAGATGCTACATCTTTGGCATTTTATGTCAAAGAGGGAGAAATACACTAAAATCTGATCAATACAAAGAAAGAGGGAGATATATGAGATCAGTACAACAAGATAACGTATACAATCTTGGTGGTAACTAAGTTGATTAATTGATCAGTTTGGTTTGCCATCAATGCCAAAGAGGGAGATTGTTGGAGATGATTGAAATGATCATAAGAAAAGTTGTTGGAATAATATATGGAACTGGTAAAGAATGTCCTCAATCATTGTTTTGTCATTGATGTCAAACTTGCTACTTGTAGGAATGCCAATTGCTTTAGTGATCCAAATACTATCAATTAGTTGATTGTCAAGAAGGAGACAATCAATAAGATGTAACAAGAACACCTAGAGAAAGGTTGAAGTTATGATGTTGTAATGAAGTACAAGGATCAGCTAAGCCATTGATGAAAAATTGTATTTGATGACATACTATAAGATACAAAGAATGGGCACACTAGAAAATATCAAAGATTTAAGGCTTTAGCTAAGTCTTTTGTAAAGCTCAACTAAGTTCATTAGAAAGAAGGAGTCGAGCAAGCTAGTAAGAGCCGAGCAAATTCTTAGTTAATGTCGAGTAAACTTCAGATGTCGAGCAAGATCAAATGTCGAATAAACTTTAGATGCCGAGCAAGTTCAGATGTCGAGTGACACAGAGTTAACCAAATGCCGAGCAGAATCAAGTGCCAAGCAGAATCAAGGGCCAAGCAGAATCAAGTGCCGAGCAGAATCAAGTGCCGAGCAGAACCAAGTGCCGAGCAGGTATAGGTGCCGAGTAACACAGAGGTGCCAAGCACCAGTAACTCAATAATGTCGAGTTGCTGCATTATTTTGGAAATCAAAGATTCGCCAGATTTAAGCTTACAAGGTTGTTATCTAGAAATATGTGAATTAAAAGGAATATAAGAATGATGAGCTAGTGGCACAGAACACCATGCAGAACATTTTTAAGGATATAATTAGCGAAGTTTCTAGAAGAGAACAAGATATGGGGTAGATACATTGTATCCTACCTAATCCATTTTAAAACCCTAAAATTGGAGAGGGAGAATTGAGTGGCAAAGGCAAATCAGTTTTCTATTTAAGAAGAAGGTGCTAAGGAGAAGAAAGCATAGGAACTTTGTTTGGATAGATGACCACAAGGATGATTGCATTGGTAGAATGAGTAAGAAGACTCAAGGAGACAAAGCTTGAAAGTAAGACAAGCAGACAAAGCTGAAGTGATTGAAGCCAAGCATAAGGATTGAACTGAGAGTGTGATATGAAATCTGCAAAGTATGTTGTAAGTTATATCAGTTTAAAAGACCATTATCGTTACTTTCTAGCAATTGTAACTGTAAGTTTAAATCCTATGGACTTAGGTTGGTTTAATATCCATAAGATAAATCCTTTAACAGGGTGACATTCCAAGAGAATGTTCTAAAGACCTTTAACCAGGCTCATTCCTAACAGTTTGGTGAAATCCTCTAACAAGGTCACATTTAACAGTGTGTTGTAAGCCTTTAACAGGGCAGGCCTTTAACAGGGCATCACTTCAAAAGAGTGAGAATCAAGTAGCATGTTACTGGTGGTTTTTCCCAAATTGGGTTTCCACGTAAATCATTGTGTCATGTGTTGATCTTTGCATGTTGATTTACTATAACTTGCTTATATGATTGATTTAAGTTTGGATGGATGAAAAGTGTATGGATTTGTTAAAGGTAGTAAAAAGGTATTAATAGGGCATTTGGACCTTGAATAACTGATTCACCAAAGAATTCTAACAGTTTAGCAATAAAGTAAGAATATACATGTTTACATAAATTGTTAGGCCAATATAACTATTTAAATGAAAAAGTAGTTAAATGTCAAATCTCTTTGTGCATATAAAATGTCATGCAATATTATTGTGTTATTATTTTAAATAATCTTAACTCATAAATGACTTAATTAATAACATAAATGTATATTGTTAGATTAAATATTAATATCAATTTCATTTCTAGAGTATTAATTTGACTTTTAAATAAGTCCAATATTAATATTTAATTTTCCTTTAATTCATAATGCAACTACATATACCTCAAACTTGAAATTATAATTATATTTAAATTATTTTTAATCTTACTCATAGTATCAATTAACTATAACTAGATAACAATATAGTGAGCTCCACTTTAACTTCCCGTAAAATATAATTAGATCATAATTATATGTAACCATTAGCTTAACTAACCTTGCATAAATAGAAACATTGCTTTTATTTATATATTTTAACCTACTTATAATTTTTTTTTTAAAATTAAAAATAATAATAAATTTTCTAAATTAATAAAAAAAATTAATCCATTTTTTTTTAGAATAATAATAATAAGCATGTAATTATTATTTTCATATGCCTATAATCTCTTAAAACATGCAAACATTAAATGCTTAGTTTTCTTATCTTTAATATATTTGTTTCCACATTAATGTATATATTTACATACAACATAATTTTCTCAACCATTTTTCAATTTTTCTAATAAATTTTGAAATAAAATTTATCTTAAATATAAGATTTTTTTAAATCTTTATTTAGAAAATTCATGATAATTATTTAGCTCTATGATTTATTTTTTGTTGAAACCTTAGTTGATTTAATTTATTGTTTTCCTCGAATATCCTATAGCTAAATTTTCTAATATAAATATAAAGTTTTAAAATAATACAATCATAATAGTTTTCTAGATTTTCTACAATTTTTCTCTTTCAAGTTTTCCTAGTCAATAAATTTTCTTTCCCAAAATCCACAATATAATTCTTCATCCAAAATCATTACAATAAATCAATAATCAATTTGCAATCACCTGAGAATACACGAAGTAGACATATCTTTCAAATGAATTTTTACAATGAATTTTCAAACCCAACCTCCAAAAACCACGTGAAATCTAAAACAATCTATGAATAGTTGCAATTCTAAGCCTTCTAAAACTTTCAACAACTATTTGCTCTCTCAAAACCTGTGTGTGAAAATGAACTACAAACCCTCTAATAAAGAACCATAACCTTAACGAGGGTTTTTGTTCCCTAATTTTTTAAAAGTTGTTTAGTTTATTAAAATCAAAATTTTGATTGTTTAATTCTTTCATGTATACTTAAAGCCCTTTTTTATTTAAGATATTTTTTTATTTTTCTTTTCGTCACTTTATTAATTAGTACAAGCACTATTTAAAGTGTAATTTATTATTTAAATTAATAATAATAATTAAAGCTCATTATTTAAATACAACTCTAATGTACTCATTATTGATTAAATAATTACAATAAATTAATATTAAATCTTTTAGTGTTTTAAATTTCTTTGTCCAATTTCTAAAATTAGATTTTTAAATTAATTCCTTTAATTTGAAGCACACATTGATTTATTTTCTAATTCGTTAAATATTTTTATTTTTTAAATTAAATAATATACAATAATCTAAATATCATAAGATTAGTCAAAGCATCATGATTAAACCATTTACAAGGTGAATCACAAGCAATATCACATAGAAACAACATGAGGAAAACTAACTAAAAGCCACAATCAAACTACACATTCAAAGAAAACTCATGGATTTCAAAGGGTAGATAGTCAAAACAAGACCTACTTCTTAGGACAAGTAAATAAGTTGTGGCTAGAAGTGGACCTAAACATTATCTCCCCATTCTTACCATTGGGTCATTGTGATAGCGCACACTCATCCTGGAAATTTAGGGAAGTTGATGCTCGGCACTTACAAACTTGTATAAAAGACAAGCATGTAAATGTGCATATATATATATATATATATATATATATATATATATATATATATATATATATATATATATATATATATATATATATATATATATATATATATATATATATATATATATATATATATATATATATAAGCTAAACATGCAATGATGGGGAGTGTTGCATTGTGTAGATCTTGACTAGTAGGTGACAATGACTCCCTCCCTCAATCACATCAAGCATGTCAGATAGAAACATAAAACAAACATACACACCATACACATGCAAGTATGAGGTAAGTATAGTTGTAAACCATCATATTCTAACATGAACATCTCATCACCATGAGGATACAATAAATATATTTTGAAGATATCTCATATGACACCATCATGAAGACAATTTCATTAACTAACTAAGAGCAATAAAATCATCATAAACACAAGTATGCAATCATCACTAATTGATATAAATCAATTACCCTACCTATCCAGATCTTGCATTTCAAAGATTCCTAAGAGTTGACAAGTTCGTAGAAGGTCTGATAGGACTTAAACAATGAAATATACAATGATAGAAAAGGAGGAGCATTACAATTCATAAATGTTTTGTAAGTTAACAATGTGTTTTCTCCCCAATTTTGTAATTATACATATGAAGGGGTGAAAATTTTCTTAGTTTCCTCTTGGAGGCCATTTGTTATGCTATAATCTCATGACAATTTTTTTTCATGTTTCACCTATGTTTAAACTATTCTAATATCAATATTTTTAGAGTTATTATTTTATTACACTCCCAATCCATTCTATGTGTTGGAGTAGTACTAAGATAGATGACCTCCTTGGAAGTCCCAATGCTTCACCTTTGTGAGCATCACCTAGATGCAATAAGCGCTAAGTGTTTCATTTATTTTCATGAGATATGGATTCTTCTGAACCACAACTCATGAAACACGGGCCAATGAGTTTGACTCAAAAACTATACAGTTGAATCCTAAATCAATATCAAATTTGACTTGTTGTTTTCCTCCAATATTCTATACTTGAATTTTCTAATATAAAAATAGATTTTAAAAGAATCCAATCATAATAATTTTCTAGATTTTCTACAATTTTTCTCAATCATGCTTTCTTGATCAATAAGTTTTCTTTCCCAAAATCCACAATATAATTCTTCATCCAAAATCAATACAATAAATAAATAATCATTTTGCAAGCACATAGGAATACATGAAGTAGATAGATCTTTCAAATAAATTTATACACTGATTTTAAAACCCGACCTCCAAACACTAGTTGAAATATGAGACAATCTATGAATGCTTGCAATTTTAAACCTTCTAAAACTTTCAACAATTATTTTGCTCCAATTTCAAATTTGCTCCCTCAAACATGAGTATGAAAATGAACTACAAACCCTCTAATAAAGAACCACAACCCTAACTAGGGTTTTTGTTCCCTAATTTTCTAAAAAAATTTTGCTCTATTAAAATAAAAATTTAATTTTTTTACTTCTTTCATGTACACTTAAAGCCCTTTTAAATTAGAATATTTCTTTTCATCCACTTAATTAATTACTGCAAGCACTATTTAAAGTGTAATTTATTATTTCAATTAATAATAATAATTAAAGCTCATTTTTTAAATACAACTCTAATGTACTCATTATTAATTAAATAATTACAATAAATTAATATTAAATCTTTTAGTATTTTAAATTTCTTTGGCCAATTTCTAAAATTAGATTCTTAAATTAAATCCTTTAATTTGAAGCACATGTTGATTTATTTTCTAATTTATTAAATATCTTCACATTTTAATATTTTTCTTTTTAAATTAAATAATAGATAATAATCTAAATATCATAATATTAGCCAAAGCATCATAATGAAACCTACATTTATAAGGTGAATCACAATCAAAACCACATAGAAACAACATGAGCAAAACTGACTAAAAGCCACAATCAAACTACACATGCAAAGAAAACTCGTGAATTTCAAATGGTAGGTAGTCAAAATAAGTCCTACTTCTTAGGAAAATTAAATAATATTTGGATAAGATTGGACCTAAACATTATCTCCCTATTCTTACCATTGAGTTATTGGGATAGGGCATACTCATCCTAGCAATTCAAGGAAGTCGATGCTCGGTACTTGAAAACTTGCATAAAAGATGACCATGCAAATGTGCATATATATCTAAGATAAATACACAATGGTAGTGAGTGGTGCATCATGTAGATCCTGACTAGTAGGTGACTACTACTCCCTCCCTCAACCACATCAAGCACGTTAGATAGAAACATAAAACGTACACACCATACGCATGCAAGTATGAGGTAATTATAGTTGTAAATCATTATATTCTAACATGAACATCTCATCGTCATGATGATACAAAAAATATATTTTGAAGATATGTCATATGAAATCATCATGAAGGTAATTTTATTAACTAACTAAGAGCAATAAAATCATCATAAACGCAAGCATGCAATCACCACTAACCGATATAAATCAAATACTCTACATATCTATATCTTGCATTTCAAAGATTCCTAAGAGTTGATAAGTTCATAAAAGGCCAAATAGCACTTAAACAATGAAATATACAATGATAGAAAAGGAAGGGCATTACAGTTCATACACGTGTTGTAAGTTAAGAATGTGTTTTCTCCTCAATTTTGTAATTGTATATGTGAAGGGGTGAAAACTTTCTTAGTTTCCTCTTGGAGGCCATTTTCTATGCTATAATCTCATGATATTTTTGATTTTACATGTTTCATATGTTTAAACTATTATCATATCAATATTTTCAAATTTGTTATTTTATTACACTCCCAATCCATTCTACTCTTGGAGTAGTATTGGGATGGATGACCTCCTTGGAAGTCTCAATGCTTCACCTTTGTGAGCATCACCTAGATGCAATAAGTGATAAGTGTTTCATTTATTCTCATGAGAGAGGGATTCTTCTAAACCACAACTCATGAAACATGGGTAATGAGTTTGACTCAAAAACTACACAGTTGAATCCTAATATCAATATCAAATTTGACTTGTGGAAACTATCTCTTTCTTATTATATTAATTCTTGTAAAGTAGTTATATATATATATATATATATATATATATATATATATATATATATATATATATATATATATATATATATAAGAAAAAGAATATTATTTAACTAAATAATGATAATAGTTGAGGTTCACCACTTAGTGTGTTGGTTATGTTGTTGTTGTCCCTACCTGGTTCAAACCTTTTTTAGGTCATTATGGTCATAGAATTATGTCTTTATTATCCAATGTTCTCATGGGTGTTGCCATCAACATTGTAATACATGAATGAGGTTCCTAGTTTTTGGCTTTAGTGATTTATAATTCCAAGCCATAGTGTTTCATGTGAAGTAAGAGGGTGTGTTGTGCCTTCATTACTGATCATGTTAAAGTTTACCAAGCACATATTTTTTATTAAAAGATAAAAATTAATGGTAATTATTTTTAAGTAAAATTAAAAGATTTTTTTTTTTAAATATATAATTTTAAATAATATGGACAAACTAAAATAATTATCAATTAAAAAGTTTTTTTTTGGATAGATAACATTTTTTTTGTATTGATTTATTGAACCATTGAGATCACATTTGGGGGACCCCATCCCCTTGGTAGAACATTGCATTTCTATTATCCATTGAGTAGATAATACACAAAAGCCAATTTTGCTCTAAATTCACAGCAAACTCATTCCTAGACCATCAACAACGAAGCCAAATATCTCCTTCTAACTCCCAAATAACTCCCCTTATCTCTCCAATCTCCTTATATCTCCCAACAACTCCCTTATCACTTTGATCACCTTATATATCCTGACATCTTCCTTATCACTACAAACTCCTTAGATCTCCCTTGTCTCCCATCGTTGACAACTTAGAGCAGAGAACAACAGAATAGAGCAACAAGTGGTAGTGCCTCCACGAATAATCACCATGGGTGGACAGTCTAGCAATGGTTCCACCACCTAACAGCATTGAGGACACAACCCTATTGACAAGATAGAATAATGGGCTCACATAGTGAGGCACGCGATATATACACACTAACTAACATCACCAATGAAGGGTAAACATGGGCATCAACACCCTTGGATAACGCATGAAATGAGAAAGCCGTCGATATTTGAAATAAAGACCTCATACTACCGAGGCTTGTGACATGACAAAGACACTATGGGGTCATCCCCAAAACTAAAATTTTATTTTTAGTATGTTATGTAACATTTAATTTTCTTAAAGTAATTAGTTAACATTTTGTTAAATTTAAGCATCTTTGGGAGTAGTTGCTGTTGGAAATATAAGAGGAGTAATTGAGAGGGGAGGGGTGAATCAGTTATTGCAAAAATAAATTCCAAATCCCTTAGATGTCAGTACAAAATATAAACTGTACAAAAATTGTTGTCACTCAGTTAACACATAGGCACTCGACAAATACTATAAATATGTTGTAACTCGAGAAGTATTATAATATCAACTGTTACTCAAAAAATATTGAATGTGCAAATCTTAAGATGTTAAGTATGATTAACCTTAATTAACTTAGTGCAATAAATAGCATGAACCCAAGTGACACCAAGATTTAATGTAGAAACCCAATTTGAGAAAAACCACCAATTGCAACTAGTTATTGTTTTTCACTCTTCTGAAGTCAGTCCTGTTAGGAGCCAACCCTATTAAAGGTTACAAAATACACTGTTAGGTGTGACCCTATTAAAGGATTTTATCACCCTATTAGGAGTGGCCTTGTTAGAGGCCTTTAGACACTTTAATCTAGAAATGCCACCTTGTTAGAGGATTTGGAAAATAGTTTTTAGGCTAATGTTGTTAAGAGATTTAGTTCACTTCTACAATGGTTAGAGAGTAATGATGAAATGACCTGATTTCTAATGCAACTGTATTTCTGATTTCAAATCTCAATTCTAGCTTGAATACTTGATCCTTCCTGATCAAATTAATCTTTGTTGCCCAACAAGGATATTTTACTTATCCTTCCAATTTTCTTCCTCTAAGCATCTTCTTATCTTCCGCACATTCTCACTTATTCAATCCTCAACTTGACCTTATACTTATATCATATACATTTTCAAGTGAGATTGAATACTACTTCAAACAATAATTCTTCATCTCATCAGTTGGTTAGAACCAACAAACAAATCCATTAAACTCAATATGCCAAAACAATAAAATCCTTTGTTAGCTGACCCTACTCGATAGACACTAACTTTGAAATGATTTTCCTATGTTAACCAAGTGAACTCAGTTAACACTACAAATTTGTAAACTTCCTTTGGTAACTGAGTTCACTTGGTTAACATTGGTTCCATCCAACTTTTCCTTTGTTAACAGAGTGAGCTCGATTAACACTGAACTTCTACAAACTTCTCTTAGGTGTCTGAGTGAACTCGATATAAACTTTCTTCTAAACTTGGTAAACATTGGAATGTTCGACAAACACATGAAACTAACTTCATCACCCAATTGAGCTCAACATACACTAACTAGAAAATATATGATATTTTGTGATACATCGAAGACAATATACAATTAATAAATTATTTTCAACAATCTCCCTCTTTGGCATTGATGGCAACATAATATGTCATAATACAATGAAATTTTAGAGCAAACAAAGAAAGTAAGGATAATATCCTTACTTTTATTCTAATTCTCATCAATGAAAAACTCCCTCTGACATCAATCTCTCTATCTGATTTCAATTTCTCCCTCTATTAACAAACTCTCAAAGTTTATTCGTTATAAAACTCTTCCACTTTGACATCTTCAAACATTCAAAAAAAATTCTTTGATATAGAAAACTCTCCCTCTTTAAAAAAATTATGTGATATGACAACAAAATCTCCCTCTTTAACATCTTACACCAAAGACAACATTCAGTGAATTTTAATGTACCTGATGTACAAATTCATATGCAATCTGCCCTTTCATTACTACATCAATTTGACTGATCTTCAAGAATATTCAGTTGATGCATCACTAAATGTTGTTTAGTGAGCTTCAAATAGGGGAATAAGCCCTAACTTACCTCTTAGATACAAAAATGCATCCTTAGGTAATTGCTTGGTGAATATGTCTACAACTTGTTCTTTAGTATTTACAAATTCCAATCTCACCTCTTTGTCTTGCACCAATTCTCTCAGAAAATGATATTTTATTCAAATATGCTTGGTCTTGGTATGCATCACACAATTATTTGATATATTGATTGCACTGGTGTTATCACCTAATATAACCACTGGATTCTTGATTTCTACCTTCATACTTGCCAACAGTTGTTTGAACCAAACAATATTGGAACAATTGATTACTGCTGCAACATACTTTATTGGAACAATTGATTGCTACTGCAACATACTTTGCCTCTATTGTATACTGAGAGATGTGATTCTACTTCTTAGTTGTCCAAGACACTAGTCTCTTACCAAGAAAGAATGCTCCACCACTAGTGCTCTTCCTATCATAACCACTTCCTACCCAATCTGCATTAGCGAAGGCTTTCAAATCTAAGTTGACTCCTTTCTTGTACCATAATCCACAATCTTTAGTACCGTTAAGATACCTCATGATTCTCTTTATTTCCATCATATGATTTTCTTTAGGATTAGCTGAAAATCTTGCCACCATACTAACTGCAAGAGCAATACCAACCCTAGTGTGTACTAAATACTAAAGTTTTCCAATCATAGATCTATAAGTGGTTTGATCTACCTCCTTGGAATCATCATTTTTAGAAAACTTATGTGATGTATACATAGGTGTTCCAACTAGTCTTGAATCCTCCATTCCAAACTTCTTTAGTACCTCCTTGATATACTTAGATTGACTAATATAGATACCATCTTTCTTTTGTTGAATCTACAAGCCAACAAAGAATTTGATTTCTCCAAACATTGACATCTAAAATTCCTTACTCATTTCCTCCTTAAAAGATTTGCACAAATGATCATTTCCAATAAACAATGTATCATCCACAAAGATTTCTACCAACACAATCTTCTTGTTTGGTTCTTATTTGATTTATAGGTTGTTGTTATCATTTTTCCTTTGAAAATCAACCTTGATCAAATAATTATGAAGTCTTTCATACCAAGCTCTGGGAGCTTTTTTGAGACCATATAATGCTTTATGTAGTTTACAAACCATATCCTTTTTACTAGGATCAACAAAATCTCCAAGTTTCTCTATGTAGACTTCTTCTTCTAGAATTCCATTCAAGAATGCGAATTTCACATCCATCTGGTACACTTTAAATCCTTTATGTGTAGCATAAGCAAGTAGAGTCCTAACACCTTCTACTGTTGCAAAAGGAGTAAAATTTTCACCATAACAAATACCTTCCTCTTGAGAAAAACCTTTGCATACTAACCTTGCTTTGTTTCTTAAAACTTCTCAATCTTCATTTAGCTTATTTCTGAACACCCATTTAGTGCCAATTGCATTCTTATCCTTGGGTTTAGGAACAAGAGTCCACGTCTTATTCCTTTCTATCTATTCTATCTCTTCATTCATTCCTTCAATCCAACTTTCATTATCCAAAGCATCTTTATCTGTTCTAGGTTCAAAATTAGTAAGCAAACGTGTACCTTTCAATTTGTTCCTTATCATTGTAGCTTCTAACTTCTCTCCAATGATTTTCTTAGGTGCATGGTGCCTTCTAACATATCTTGCAAGTACAAGTGCTTTGGATTTAGGTCTTGTTTTACTTACCTCACCATGATCTTTGGCACCTAGACTTAGATTGAACTGGGTGCAACTCGGTAGCTTCTAACTATGATTTAGGTCCTTCAGACTGTGACTTGGGTTGCACTAGTTGCAACTTGAGTGCTTATGGAGATTTTGGGGACTTGGGAGGTGAAGTTTGCTAACTTCCAATTGGATTAGGCAATGTATCAGGTTCAAAGTAAATAAATTGTATGTAGTCTTCAGGTTCCTTGTTGCTTTCTTCTTCACTTTCTTCTGCAAACTCATCAATCTTCACATGTGCACTTTCTATGATCTTATGAGTAGTTAGATTCAAACATTTGTATTCTTTACTTCTTCTAGATTATCCTAGGAATATGCCTTCATCACTTTTGACATCAAATTTACCTTTCCTAGTCTCCTTCGAGATATAGCATTTGCTACCAAATACTTTCAAGTAACTTACATTAGGTTTATAGCCATACCATAATTCATAAGGAGTCTGATTTTACTCTTTCTTCAGCTATACTCTATTTAAGGTATGAATTGATGTATTGATTTCTTCCTTCCAGTATTTGATTACAACATTATTTTCTATCATTAAGGTTCTCGCACAATCCATGATTGACCTATTCCTTCTTTTTGTTATACCATTTTTCTAAGGTGTACCAAGGGTTGATACTTGTCTTTTGATTCCTTTCTCAGTGCAAAATTTACCTCTTCTATCTAATCTCAAATATTTTAGCTTCTTTCATGTTTCCTTCTCTAATCTAGCTAGATACCACTTGAATTTTGAAAAGCTTTAGACTTATCTTTCAGGATACATTACTGTCATCATCGTAGAATAATCATCAACAAATAAAATGAAATATTTATCTCCACTATAGCTCTTTATGCCAATAGGTCCACAAAGATTTGTATGAACCAGCTCCAAGACTTCTTTAGAATGATAGTTCTTTCTCTTGAAACTTGTCTTACCTATCTTACCAATTTGATAATTCTTGCACATGCCCATATCAGAATTCCTTAGACTAGGAATACCTCTCACTCTTCTATTTTTTCTTATCTTGATCAGTTTATCAAAGTTCACATGACACAGTATTTTATGCCATAACCATCTTTCTTCTGCTTGAGCAATAAAATATGAACTTTCACTTAGATCTAGGTAGAATAAGTTACCTTTTGTTTGATTACCAGACCCAACTAGATTTCCTTTTCCATCTAACAACTTGGCCTTCCCATTCATAAATTCTACCTTGAATCCAATGTTATTCAACTGTGCCACACTTAGTAGATTATATTTCAGTCATTCAACCCAATAAGCATTGTCACATATGAGTTCATTGGTTAGAGAAATACAACCTTTTCATTTTATGCAACATGGTTCATTATTTCCAAATCTTACACCTCCACCATCATAGAGTTTCATATATTCAAATTTTTTTTATCACTAGTCATATGATGAGAACAACCACTATCAATAATCCATGTATCATTTTTGTTAATATGAGAAATAAGTGTCATCTTATCTTCTTAATTATCTGATTCAACTTTTACAACAATGTAAACCATTTCATCATCATCACTACTATCAGAATCTTTAGAAACGAAACAAGACTTCTTACCTTTATCCTTGTAGTTTGTGTAGTTTTTGAAATCCTTCTTTCCTTTGTAATTGTTGTTCTTTTCTTCTTTGTCTTCTTTGTTTGGACACCTTGCAACAATGTGACCAACTTCTTCACAAGAAAAATAGATTAGAGGAATTTTACCTTTGTATTTTCCTTTGCCTTTGGGATATCTTCTTGCAAGAAGGGCTTCAATGGCTTCAAAATCAGTGTCAGAACTATCTTCTTCTTCACTTTCAGATTGTTTCCCTTTAGACTTTGCAACTTTCTTCTTTAGTGACAACTTGGATTCAAATGCAGACTCAAGATTGCTAAAACTAGGAACATAATTATCATAGTTATCTAGCTCAAATGCTATCAATCTTCCCACTAGAGCATCAAAATTTATCTTATTATTGGGATCACATCTCATCTCTTGAATATCTAAAACTCTAATTGCATATATAGGAAGAAGGGTTCTGAGTACCTTGCTTACAACTATGACATCATCAATTTCCCCTCCAGAGGCTTTGATTGCACTTACACTAGCTTTGATTCTCTTAACATATTTGCAATGCTTTCATCTTCCCTCATCTTCATCTGATCAAACTCACCTCTTAAGCTTTATGCCTTGGCTCTTCTCTCATTATCATCACCTCCATAGATATCTTTTAGTTTGGTCCACATCTCATGAGCAATAACACACCCTTTGACTTCATCAAATTTGGTATAGTTAAGAGTAGATGAAATGTCAATAATCATAATGTTATGATTCTTCTTTCTAGCGATCTCCTCTACAATCAATGTTCTAGTAGGAGCCTTATACGGGTATTCAAATATTTCATATTTGAATCACTGATGGTTTCTAAATGTAGCTTCATAAGTTCCTTCCATGCCTCGAAGTTATCTTTGTTGAACTTGGAAATCTCTCTTCTATAAGACATCCTGATCTTTAGTTGAAACCTTCTCTACAAGCACCAAAAGCTATGATACCAAATGTTGGAAATATAAGAGGAGTAACTAAGAGTAGAGGGGTGAATCAATTAATGCAAAAATAAATCTGAGATCCCTTAGATGTTAGTACAAAACATACACTCTACAAAAATTGTTGTTACTCAGTTAACACATAGGAACTCGACAAATACTATCAATATATTGTAACTCGGTAGGCACTATAATATCAACTGTTACTCAAAAAAATTTGAACATGCAGATGTTAAGATGTTAAGTTTGATTAAACTTAATTAACTTAGTTGCATACACATAAAATAAATACCATGAAAACAAGTGACACCAAGATTTAACGTGGAAACCCAATTTGGGAAAAACCACCAATTACAACTAGTTACTATTTTTTCACTCTTCTAAAGTGATCCCTACTAGGAGCCAACCCTATTAAAGGTTAAAAAACACACTATTAGGTGGACCCTATTAGAGGATTTAATCATCCTGTTAGGATTGGTCTTGTTAGAGGTCTTTTTACACTTCAATCTAGAAATGCCACCTTTTTAGAGGATTTGGCAAATAGTTGTTAGGCTAACTATGTTAAGAGATTTAGTTCACTACTACAATGGTTAGAGAGTAACAATGAAATGATTTGATTATTTATGCAACTGTATTGTTGATTTCAGATCTTAATTCTTGCTTGAATACTTGATCCTTCCTAATCAAATTAATCTTTGCTGCCCAACAAGGATATTCTACTTATCCTTCCAGTTTGCTTCCTCTAAGAATCTTCTTATCTTCCACACATTATCACTTATTCAATCCTCAACTTGACCTTATACTTATATCATATACATTGTCAAGTCAGCTTGAATACAACTTCAAACAATAATTCTTCATCTCATCAGTTGGCTAGAACCAACAAAGAAATTCATTAAACTCAATATGTCAAAACAAGAAAATCCTTTGTTAGTTGACCCTACTCAGTAGACACTAACTCTAAAATGATTTTCCTATGTTAACTAAGTGAACTCGGTTAACACTTTAACTTCGTAAACTTCCTTTAGTAACTGAGTGAGCTCGATTAACATTGGTTCCATCCAACTTTTCCTTTATTAACCAAGTGAGCTCAGTTAACACTCAATTTTTGTGAACTTCTCTTAGGTGCCCAAGTGAACTCAGTAGACACTATCTTCTAAACTTGGTAAACATTGGAATGCTCAACAAAAACATGAAATTGACTTCATTGCCTAAGTGAGCTCGACATACACTGATTGGCAAAGATATGATATTTTGTGTAACATCAAAGACAATATACAATTAATCAATTATTTTCAATAGTTGTATTATGAGAAACCATGAAGAGCATGTTCTTATAAAACCAACAAAATAAAAAATTAATTTTGGCACAAACTCAACAAACTAAAGGAGTTTACAGTCAAACACATTTATAAAGAAGTAGATTATCATGCAAACATTAGCAACTTGAGTGTTGACATGAGACTTAAGATTTCAATGAAAATCAAAGATCTCTCTCAAGAAACAAGTCTAGTTCAATTCTTAAATTAGTATATAACCTCAGTACATTTTCCATTAAATGACTTCTTTATGGTTGGTTTCAAGAAGGGATTTCATTGTAATGCAACTATGTTGATGTTTATTTTGCAGTTTGCATAAATTGTAAGTAGCAATGCACATTATCTAAGATCGAACTAAAATAAATGAATATGGCCATCATTTTGTTACTAAATGTAATACTAACCAATTTAATGAAGATCGTAGTATTTTTCCTTTCCTCAAATGTGGAAATCAACTTTCAATCACTTCACTATTTGCCAATTTCATTCACTAAAGAAATAACAAAATCTATAAACACTCCATTGCACAAGAAAAATGTGAAAATTCTAGATATCCATTTGTTTTACATTTTGATTGCTTATATGTTTTCAATCTTTAGAATGATAAGGGGATAAGGGTACTAAAGCACAATGCACATGTTCCATTCAAAAATCAAGACATGGATATATTTGTCAATTGTAATTAACTTAAAATTGCACTAAGATTATTGTCTAATGTAGAAGTATCCCAACCATTCAATTTAATTAACAAATTTAGATGACAAAACATGGAGAATGAAGGAACACAAGTAGCAATTTCAGTTTTGTAATAATGATGAAATGCTTAGGATAGGAAATCAATGAGTGTTGTTGAGCTTTTGTAGCTTGGTTAAGTAATTTTGCATAAGTGTGTTGTTTATGTATGAAAAATTCAACTATTTAATTTTTCACGCACTCATTTCATTTAAAAAGTGGAGAATTTGTAATCTTTGGTAAAAAAGGATATCAAATATATTATTAGTTAATATAGGTTGATTTTAGCTCCAAGAACAAATCTTAGTTTTGAGATCTTGGATCATTGGAGGATTATAAATTGGAGTTTAGAGGAAGAGCTAGACACATTGAGAAGAAGTTAGTTTCCAAGAGAAGTTGAGGAAGAAGGAGAAACAGAAATTCAGAAAGGTAAGCAGATGCAATTCTTACAAATACAAACTTCTATGCTTTTTGTTGTAATTTTCCAAAATCTTTTGTAGATACAAATAAATACTTGATTAGGATGAGTTGGAGATTTAGTTGAATACACTTTTGTTTGTTGAATACATATTTATGTAATTTTCTTATTAGTTTCTTGTTAATTTTCTTTATTTTTCATTATTTTTTAATTAATCTAGCATAGTGGTTATTAAAAATCAAATCAAATTAAATAATTATTTTTTCCTTGGAAATTTTTTGAGCAACTATAATCTATAAGTGGGCTATAGAAATTAACATGGTATCAAAGCTCAAAACTCTAACTATGAAGCCAAGTTTTGTGTCATGATTTTACTAAGAAAATCATATTTTAGTTTTTACATCTTTCAAGGGTTTCATTCTACGATGGTATTCAACTTTTTATATAAGTTTAGGCTTGAGGGTGCCTCAAACTACATTCGATAGTTACAAGGTTTGAATAACATTAAATATTGAGGAGGACATGTTGTGAGCCTATGCTAGTATAATAGTGACTCCACCAATGAATAATAGTATTTCCTTAGATGCACATGAAGCCAAGGAGGCCAAATCACATTGGATTATCTTTGTCCATCTATTAGGAAAAGAAACTGTGAAGAAGATGTGGGATACATTCATGAAACTATATCATTAAGCCTATCAGAGTTGTAAGATGATGCATGACACCAAGAGGCCCAAGGCCAATATAACATATTACTTGTACATGATGACATGGGCCAAGGTCAAGTTGGAAGTTGTTGGAGAGACAATTGTTGATGATGAGCTAATGCACACAACCTTGACTGAGTTTTTGAAATATTGGGACGTGTTGTCAGCCAGGATTACCTACTTGAATAAGTGATCCTTTGGGATGATTTTTTCCAAGATGAGATACAAGAAGGTTCTCATCAAGGAGAACAAAAAAAAGAACATTGAGTACAAGTTCATCAAAGATTGTGCACAAAAGGGACGATAAAGTTACATCACATTCCTACAAGAAAATATGTACCAAACATCTTGACATAAGCTTTGATGAAGATTAAGTTTGTATGTTATAGGAATAAGTTGGTTGTTGTATAAAACACCATACTTATTAAGAGGGAGATGATTCATAGGTATGGAACCTATTCATGTGGAAGTCATCTAATTAATTTTTCATGCACTTGGTTCATGTAAAAGTGAAGAATTTATTCAATATCTAGTAAGAAAACCCATTTATTATATTTTTAGTTAATTACTTATTTTATCTCTAAGAGCTAATTTTAGTTTAGCAATCATGGGTAACCAAAGGATTATAAATTGGAGTGTGGAGGAAAAGATAAAAAAATTGAGAAGAAGAAAATCTCCAAGAGAAGTTGACGAAGAATGAGAAAGAGAGTTTTAATGAGGGAGGGGAGGCAATTCTTCTTGTAGATACAATTTGCTAGATACTGTTTGTTGTAATTTTCTAATTCTCTCATGGGCACAAAAATCATTCTTGATTAGCCCAAGTTGGAGATTTAGTGAGAGCAAGTAACTAGGTAAAGAAAGAGGATTGTTAGGCTGAAATGATCTCTTTATAACTAATGTTGCAATCTTGTAATCCTTTATATGAATTCTTGCTCCTAAGGCTAAAGAAGTATGTGTTTGCATATTGCCCCACAACTAGGGTTTCCTGGGTTTATGTGTTATTTTTTTATTCTAGTTTCTTGTGGATTTTTTATTTTATCAATTGTTGTTAATGAACCCAAAGTGTTGGTTGTTATAAATTAGATAGATAAATATTATTATTCTTTCTATTATATGATATTTGTTAAGCAATTAAGTGATAAGTGGGTTATAGAAATTAACATGTGTTTGATGGATATAATGAAGAGCCCAACTTTGAATAGCGTACAAGAAAATCACGTCTCTAATATAGGATACATGAAAGTTAAAAATATAAAAGAAAAAACTAATGAAGATAAAAGAGGGGTAGATTAAAATGATGTAATGGAGGGAGAATATGAGGAACTTTCTAAAGGACCAAAGACTTGGATAGCATGGAAGAGATAGAAGTTTTGTGGGAGGATATAGAAGAAGGGTGCATTCAAAATGAAGTTGGTGACAACTATGCCAGAGGTAAATAATAACTGTGTGAGAAAGAATTTGTGGAAGCATCTAAGAAGAGAAGTGAGAATGTATAGAGATGTAGGGATAAGTGAGGTCTCATTCTTTGGCCACAAGTGCAAATAATGTAATGTGGGTTTAAAATAGAATTATTTTTGCTCAATATAAGTAACAATCTAGAAAATAGAATCTTAGTTGTTTTTGTAAGAATTTGGCTTAGGCTAGAATTCACCCAAGAACTAAAGAACTCAACACAAGCACACAGTAGACCAAAATAGATAGAGTATGATCAGAATGATGATATTCATTCAATAATTGGATTCAAGAGTACACTAGGAGTGCTTGAATATAAAGGCCTCAGGAGAGCTTCTAGAATGCATAGAAGTTAGCATCATGATATGTCATACAACCAGGTACATGTCCACCAGATATGGGTTATCCTCCATTAAGCATGAGATTAAGTGCAATGATGTGGGGATAAGCCTACAATGGTGTAGTGCACAAATCAGTGGAGTAGACAACATGTGTTAAATGAGGAGTGTGGATAACTGTGTTGTCAACATGACAACTCAGTGAATGATGCATACTCCTATGTTGTAGACACCATGTGCATAATTAGAGTTGTGTAACTCAATGAGAGTTCACAAACTCCTAAGTATCTCACCTAAAATAATAATTAAATAATTAAATAATGCATTAACCTAAGTAAAACTTAAGTAAGTGTAATAAGTAAATACTTATTTACACCAACACCCCCCCTTAAGTGTAACTTAGGGGAATGCCCTTAAGCTTACGAAATCTAGGATGAAATGCAATATGGGTCCCAGCTACTAGGCCATGTTAGGTACCCATGTACATAATGATATACAATCTCCCTAAAGCGAGGAAAGAGGGAAAACCTCATGGGAAAAACCCTCCCCCAAAAAGAGAGATAAATGGGATGCATGGATGGATGGAGTTATTACATACATCCAGTATATACATAAGAGAATGATGAAAAGAGGTAGAGAGACAGGATGGGCTCCCCCTCCAAAGAAGAATGTCGAACAGTGATTGCTCCAATGAAGAAGTTGATCCAAGATTGCATAATGGTGTTCCTCCCCTTAGGAAGAAACAATGCCAAGGGTACAAATGAGACGCTTCCAATGTGTGTGGAAAGAATCCCATGAATAAGTGATGTCTCTGAAACTTGCTCAACTAGCTGAAGAACCTGTCCCAAATAATTGTTTGTCTTTGCAACTGATGAAGAACCCTGTTGTAACTGCTGATCATAAGTATCCACAATCACTTCAACCTATGACGATTGATCACGTAGAGAATGAACAAGAGAGTTGGATGAAGCTCTCGTGACAACTGAAGAAGGTATTTCTGCATTAAGAAGAAGAGGCAGATCATAAATACTGTCCCCCAAATCTGTCACTAAACATGTATTTGGAAGACTAGATGTACCCTGTTGTTCTGGACCTATCACTATGGCTATGTATGCATGTGGACTGAATTGATGAAGTGACCTCTCAGTGCTATAACTGTTGACATAACTCCACGTATCTGAATCTTTTGAAGCACTATTGCTAGTGTCACTATCAGTATCCACATAGTATGATGTGCGAAGAGGAGTAGAGGACAAGCTTGGTGAACTTTCCTCAAAATGTACATCTTTCTCCACAAAATTTGATGTGTCTCAAGATCTAGAAGTCTGTATGCCTTCACACCGTCTTCATAACCAATGAAAGTACAAGGCCAAGATGATTATGCCTTGCATCCCCTAGAAGATCTCTTTGCCCATGCAGGATAACCAAAGACTCTGAAGTGTGTCACAATAGGTTTTCTGTCACACCATGCCTCAAAAGGAGTTTTTCCATCTAAGGTTGGCTGAGGAGAACGATTAAGAATGTGAGTGGCACTTGAGATTGCTTCGACTTCTAATGATGGATCTAGAGACTTGGCATGAATCATGCAACTTTCCATAGACTTAAGAGTTCGGATCCTCAAAGCTACAACATCTGTCTTATGCAGACTGAATGCTGAAGGAGTCTGAAGATCAATGCCCTCATGTCTACAAAAGTCTTTAAGTCTTCTGTTCAAATCCATGCTACCATTGTCCATGCAGAGTAATTTGATGGCCTTTCTGGATTTTTGTTCTACATGAGCCTTGAAGTCTAGAAACTTGTCCAACACTTCATTCTTACTATGCAGAAAGTAGACCCAAGTAAACTTTGAAAATTCATCAACTAAGGTAAGTATGTAGCAACCTTGGCTGAACGCAAAAGGACCTGCTAATACCATGTGAACCATTTGAAGAACACTCGTTGCTCTAGAAGACTTCCCTCTCTGTAACTTCCCCTCTGGATGCATATCCACTAAATCTGTTCAACATTCACCCTTAGAAAAGTTGATTTGAGGTAGACCTTTCACCATGTGGTATGTGCAAAGTTGCTGAAGATAGCAGTAGTCAAGATGACCATATCGCTCATGCCATAATTGCATGTTTGAATTGGATTGAGATAACAAGGCCTTTGAAGGAGACTTGGGTACAAAATGAGAGAAAGAGTACAACCTCTTGTGATCATTCACTTTCCCCACTACAACCAAGGAATCATCTTTAAGACTATGTACTTTTACTGAGTCAGGAAGGAACTCAACTCTATGTCCATCTCCAAGGTGAGTGACTTGGTAGATTGATAGGAGATTTGAACTTAGGTTTGGAACATAGAGAACCTCTTGAAACTCTCCATTTTCCATTTCCATGTTTCATTTTCCTTCAACTTCCATTTTGCTATCATTTCCCATGAAGATGTGTGGTACCTTTGAGTGATTCATTGAAGAAAAATCCTCCTTTGAAGAACCCATGTGATATGAGGCACCTGAGTCAAATATCCATTCCCTTGAAGAGTTTGAATTAGCCATGAGTGCTTGCCCTTTGCCCTTAGAATCTGAAGACGACCCTTTGCCCTTGTAAGCATTAGGCAATGGAACATTATGTTTCTTCATGATGTTGGTCAATTCATCAGTCTTTTTGAGATAACACTCATGCTCTTCATGACCCGTTTTCTTGCAATAAGCACACTTTTTCTTCTCCTTATTATTGTCCCCTTTCTTGTTGGAATTCGAGGACTTGCCTTGTTGATTGGATTGTGGTGTTGTCTTTTCTGCATCCTCATATTTATCCTTCTTCCATTTCTTCTTACCCTTTCCTTTGTAAGAAGATTGTCCAGCTGAATGTTAAGAACCCTCATTGGCCACCAATGCTTTGGACTGAGGTGATTTGAGAATCCCCATTGATTTCAACTTCTTTTCTTCATCATCCAATAGTTTTGCATATTCATCAAAAGTGACTTTCTTGTAGGTAGACCCTAAGGTAGTCTTTGAGGTGTTATAAGAAGATACAAATGTGGAATATTTCGATGGCAGCTTGTTATGGATGAGATGGATCAGTCTGTCATCTTTGATAGAATTCCCACAATCAGTTCACTTTGTCCTTAATTCATTCACCTTAATGATGAAGTCTTGCATTGAGTCATATGACTTAGGATCTAAGGAAACAAGCTCATCTTCAATTTTGAACACATCCTCTTCAGACACTTTTCCATAAAGGCTTTTGAGGGTATCCCAAGCTTCCTTGGATGTAGTACATTTCTTGATTTAATACATGATCTTATCATCTACCCCACATATATCACCTAGGGCTTTCCTATCCATTGCTACCAATTTGAAATATCACTTGCAAACACATTATCACCTGTTGGTTTAGGAAGAGTACCAACTACATATTGTGAAACACCATTATGCATTAAGCACTTGATACAACATTTTGATTGACCACAAAGCATAGTTATGACGAGTTAATTTAGGAAACTTAAAGTTGCCCATAATGCAGAAAATGAAAGAAAAGTGTAGAAAAGAGAGAACACAACACCAAGAAAACCCCCCCTTTTCACTAAATCAAGAAACCCCCCCACCCCCCCCAAAATAGATGCTTTGGGCACTTTATCAGTAGTGCGATTACAATAGGCCACTTGCCAATTTTGGCCTTTGTGAACTTCTAATTTTGCTTATTACAACTTTTTAATGGAGTACAAATCTGAAACTTTACGATGTGCTATAATACTAAAGCATTACAAAGCAAAGAAAGGCCCTATTGCTGAAAGTGAAAATTTTGTCCACACAACACTACAATTTGATACCAAATCTGAAAAGTAGATGGAAAAACATGCACTTTCAAAAAAAACAAAACTTGTTTTCAACTCCAGATGTGCCCGTACGGAGCATTTGAAGTTGCAAAATGCAGGATTATCCAGTACAGTCGCCAAAAAATGCAATTTCTGAACAATCCATTTACCAAAACCAAAAAATAGCTGCACCACTAAAAATTTAGAAAATTCTACCCAATTTCAAAAAAAATTGCACCTGATTTGGAGTCTGGATGTGCGAGTTATGGCCTCTTGAAGTCGGACTACAAAATTGAAAATCAATATGGAGAGGGGTTGCATCAGCGAATGCCAGGGTTAAATTTGATGGTCATACGACCATCGCAACAATTCTAATTTGGCCTGTGATGACGTCTAGATGGGCATCAATTTTAGGACAGCAAGTTGATGACGTCAGCGTCCCTTTGGCCCACTAGATGATGTGACAGATGATGTGTAATCCGTACTATATGGATCCATACGGTCTTTGCAGTTGTGTCCCTTCCTTCATGTTAGTACAAAATGTTGATTGTGTAATCTGACAAGGCTGCTGACTGGTGCGTGATTAGGATGCCTACGTGTCAGTCTGCGTAACTTGGCGCAGTGGAGGGCGAGTAACTATGCACCCACGTGGCAAGTTCAGATTGGTCCTACAGATAATGACGTGGCTCTGACTGTGCAGTGGTGGCGCGGGCTATATACTCTGGATTCATCGCCAAAAAGTTAATAGCGATTGTCAAAATCCCTTTTACCAGCCAGAATGACAGAGTCACCAGATTCTTTCCTTTAATCCCACATTCGTGGGTTTAAAAAGGTCTATGAACTTTAAATAGAAGCTGCCGCAGAGAATGAAAGCAGAGGAAGACCGCCGGGATTTGGGCAGTGCGTCCATCGTGCTCTTTATGCGGTTGCCCGAATGTGTGGTTGTCGTGTAATGTCAACGGTCGTGTTTGTGGTCACCAGAAATTGTTCTCAGCCTTAAGCAGAACAAATAGAGGACTATGTAGTCCCCAGGTTGTAGAAAAAACCCTATGAATTAATAAAATAATCCGCAAAATTGCAGGCCGGGAGTTGATAGCTCGGTTCTGCCACAAATTTTTTTGACCACGAAAATAATTCCAAAAAATATCCGACCACAAAAATAATTCCAAAAAATACAAAGATAAAAATTAATGCAGATCTAAAATTTAAATAATTAGATCAAATAAAATGATCATACCCAATTGGAAATCGGTGCCTTCGGGTGCCGGTTTGCAAAAAAATTTTGCCTCATGATCAACTTTCACCCAATATAGGCAAGTTTATAGTCAATCTTCACCGAATTGACACTTCGAACGCAATGGTGAGGTTAGATCTAGCTCTAGATGCTCTCAATTTCTGCGAATCCTCTGAATTCGTGTCAAGGTGCTGAAGCATGAACGGTCTCGAACGGCTACGTAATGAAAATCCTCCTCAGCTCTGATACCATGTAAGAATTTGGCTTAGGCCAGAATTCACCCAAGAACTAAAGAACTCAACACAATCACACAATAGACCAAAATAGATTGAGTATGATCAGAATGACGATATTCATTCAATAACTGGATTCAAGAGTACACTAGGAGTGCCTGAATATAAAGGCCTTAGGAGAGCTTCTAGAATGCATAGAAGTTAGCATCATGATATGTCATACAACCGGGCACATATCCACCAGATATGGGTTATCCTCCATTAAGCACGGGATTAAGTGCGATGATGTGGGGATAAGCCTACAATGGTGTAGCACGCAAATCAGTGGAGTAGACAACATTTGCTAAATGAGGAGTGCGGATAACTGTGTTGTCAACATGACAACTCAGTGAATGATGCATACTCCTGTGTTGTAGACACCATGTGCATAATTAGAGTTGCGTAACTCAATGAGAGTTCACAAACTCCTAAGTATCTCACCTAAAATAATAATAAAATAATGCAAAATAATTAAATAATGCATTAACCTAAGTAAAACTTAAGTAAGTGTAATAAGTAAATACTTATTTACACCAACAGTTTTGCATTATGTTTTTTTTTTTTAACTCTTAGATTTGCAAGGTGAGAGGGCTTTTCTTCTTGCATTATTACCATTTTCAAGATTTATCAAAGGAGTAACCATCATACTAAGTGTCAATCTATGTTATGTATCATTATGGTTGCTAACTGATTAAGCATTTCAATGTAAATATACCCAAATACTAGCAAGCTTTAAATGTCATATGCTAGAAACTTTGTCCATCAATTGTTAGATATGAAGATACTCCATCTAACTGATGACATTTTAAACACAAGCTAAAACACTCTCTATATATGGAAGAAGAAAAAAATTGTGCACCCCAAAAATGTCACTTAAAAATTAAATTATGAATAATAAATAATATATAAAATTAATATGTATAGTGTATAGCTAATCCACAATTGTCAATTGGTCAATTAAGACCTTGATCATTCAATGTCCTTCCAATAGATCTCATAATTTATTTTAAGACAAAAAATGATGATTGACTTTTTGCACCTCCTCAATGTAACCCACTACATTTTGAAGTGTGATTACTAATCCAGATACTAAAACACATTGTTGTTATGTCTCTATTCTAGAAGTAGTAATTAGTGTCTACCTTCATTTAAACCAAAAAGTAGATATATGTATAATGTTAGCTAACTATTTAATCACAAACGACTTAAACATCACACACTAAGGCTTCATTCCTAAAGTAAAAGTGTTAAATAGTTAAAATTGACTTATTTTATATGTAGATTAGCTAGCACTGTCAACCATGGTATATACAATACTAGAACTATACAGTTCATTGTAATCATTAATTAATTAATAAAAAATGGAATATACATCATATCCCAATAAACATTGTCAATCAATTCATGGGCCAAAAGTGAAGGGCTTATAGATAGAGATAAACTGATTGAAAGTCAAATTAAGTCTACTACCCCATTAACAAGATGTTCTTCCTATATATGAGCAATGTTAGTATGCTAATAGAAACCAAATTTAAATAAAGCTTCTACAAACTAAACAAAATTCATAAACTTCAAGATAGACTAAGATGAGCTCTCAATTGAGAATATGAGCCATTAATGGACTCTCTCAATAAGAAGCTCTCTTGTTGAATAGCTTTATCTAAATGGATAGGATGTATGCTCAATATGCTTCCAAAGGCTTCAATGGATGATTGTGGATTTTTGGTGTGGATAGATGGCTTTAATATGGATTTGGCTCTCAAAATAGCATTATAACTTTACTTCATGGATTGTGTTATTTTGTAAAGGGGAAGGATCCAATTTATAGGCAAGAGGCTTGAGGGTTTGAGGGCTAAGATGCAAGGATGGAAAAAAGCTTATGGAAGGCTCAGATTGCATGAGAGGAGAGCACATGGATTGTGCTTCCTTATAGCCAATCAAGGAGTGACACATGTCACATGGTGAGAGGATGGAGGAAAGGGTAAGGATGAGTCAACAAAGGAGGCTCAAGAGATAAAATCTTCATAAAGACCCTCATAATGACTTATAAGAGCAATAAAAGGGCTTGTAAGAGTCATTTATGACCTAGTGGACTTCATAAAGTTTTATGGTTGAGATATTTTGAGGGTGATGAGAGCAAATTCGACTTGGACTTGATTAGGAAGGTTCTAAGCTTGTTTAGGCTTGTGCAAATGAT
Source organism: Cupressus sempervirens (assembly GCA_028749045.1). NCBI lineage: Eukaryota > Viridiplantae > Streptophyta > Pinopsida > Cupressales > Cupressaceae > Cupressus > Cupressus sempervirens. The sequence continues at coordinate 836,137,695 of CM053793.1, forward strand.
TAGAGGATGGATTAGGATGGTTTAGGATTAGCTTAAGAATAGGCAAGTGGATGGCATTTAATGAGGGTGGGTGAAGGAAGAGATATTTGTTAGCTTTGGCTTGGGTTAGTAAGTCTTAACCCATGTTTAGGGAATGTGACAAGGTTAGGAGGGGATTAGGATTAGGTTTAAAGACATCTTCTAGAAGAGTCTAGATTTTGGATGAGGATAAAGACTTTCTAGAATAGTCTAGAATTTCCTAGGATGAGGATGAAGACTTTCTAGAAGAGTCTAGAACTTCTTAGGGGGAGGATAAATTAGATTTTTAGGAAATAAATAAAGTTTTATTTATTTCAAGGGTTTGGGTTGAGGAGATATTTATTAAAACTTTTTTAATAAACATGAGGATTAATATTTAATTTTAATTAAATATTTTGAGTTGGGGTTAGGGGTAGGAAATGATGAGATTAGCCTTTAATCGAAATTAAAGAAGGATTAGAAGATTTTGGAAGAGGTTATTGGTCATAAGAAAATTGGCCAACTTTTGGGAAAAAAATAAATTTTTTATTTATTTTAGGATTTTTGGTCAATTTATTAATTAAATAATTAATAAATAAGGAAATAATGTTTAAATAAGATTTAAACATTTTTGGGAGGGATTCCTTAATTAAATATTTTTAATTAAGATAAAGGGATTTAATGGCATAAAAATTAATTAATTAATTAATTAATTAAATAATTAATAAATGATGATGTCATCAGGACTTTTTCAGAAAATAAAAATACTTTATTTTCTAAAGGTTTTTAGGTGTCTACATTTTGCCCCTCTTTGATGTGATGCCGCAAGTGGCATGGCATCAAAGATAAGAAAATAAGATGCCCAAGGCTAGAGCAGAAGAGGAGAGAATGGACTGTGAGATGCCCCCTCAAGAAGGCAGCGGGGAGAGAAAGCGAGGCTCGATGGCTTCTTGAAAAATACAAGAATTTGGGATGAGCAAGGAGACTCAAATTGGATTAAGAGAAGAGGTTTAGTTAGCTCAAACTCTTACTATGGGAGAATGATAAAGGGAGAATCAGAGGCACAAGAGGAAGCAAGCTTAAGATCTTAGGGATTGCAGAGGATGAAGGAGCGGAGCGCTATAAAAAAGAATCCAGGATAGGGAGATGGATGAGGGGATTATAAGGATGATGCAACAGGATTTCAAAGAGTTAGATTGGCGGAAGATGGGTTTCGGAGATCCCTAGGACTAGGATTGTGGATCTCGAAAGATGAGGCTTGGTGGGTTGATTTGGATTGGTGGATCCCTAAGACTAGGATTGTGGATCCCTAAAGCTAAGAGTGATGATTGATTCAAAGAGATACTGATGCATCAGCTGGGGTAGGAGAGACGGATGTTGGATATGGATGGGGGATAATGGAGATGAAGGAAAACCATTGAAGCTTTTTGAGCGGGGGGATACTTCAAAGAGAAGTACCACCATGTAGTTGAGCACTAGATTTTCTATAGGACTATTGGTTAATTGCCAAGGTTACCAAGAACATCAAGGCCTTTTCACCAACCGTCCAAAGGACTGACAAACTAACTCAAAAAAAACACACAAGGATTGCCCCAGCATCACACATGAATCCTAGAGGAAGCAGCGTGGAAACGACACTGGAGAACCCACAAGCAGAAAAGAAAAACAAACGAAAGACCTGATCAAGACCTTACGCTCTAATTGCCCCATTCGCAGCATACCATGATATGGAAGATCGTGGCAACCTTGAGGAGGGAACAAGGAGATTGCTTGGAAAAGATACTTCAAGACCCAAAAGGGAAGATCCCAAATCAAAAGAAAGTGAAAATCCAAAAGAGAGCCATTTGCCAACGAGATGGGTAGGACAAGGCACTAACGGACCAAGATCAGACATGAGGAAAGCTATATCCTGCAAGGACCTATTGGAGAGCACCGAAGCTGGTGGATTTGGATGAGTGATGCATCTGGCAAGCTGAACTAAGAAAGATAACACTTTGGTGACAGGAAATCTAGCTAAAGGATGCGTTGGAATAGCTAACCAAGATGTGTGATGGGTGCAAGATGCTGATCAAGGATGAACTGACATGAACGCTGGATAGATACAATGGTACTAAGTTAAAGAGGATGTACAAGCTGATGGACCAAGATATGTTACAAATGTACAAGTTTGTTCATGTTTTGGTTTTTGTGAGATGGAAATGTTTGTGAAGGATGGGATGTCTATAATAGGTGATAGCTGGATAGGTAGATGGTTTGTGAAAAGCTTAAGGAAAATGGAATTCTTTGGGTGCATGTGATAGGATACAAGCTAGGATACAAGATTATCTACAATTTGGAGTATGGTACAAGCTTTGGACAAGATTTGGATATACAAGGTATGGTACAAGATTTACAAGGTATAATACAAGCTTTAGTACAAGATTTACAAGCTGTACAGGAGGTATTTACAAGCTTCATCAGATTTTGGATATTTGGTTGGAACACCAAGGGAACAAGCAAGTGTGTCTTATGGGATGGTGGGTAAATGGATGAGGGATAGGATAGTGATAGATAATGGATTAGTCTTTAGTACACAAGGTGCCTGAATTACCAGGTTTTCACCAAGGTACCTATCCAAGGTGCTTGAATTGCCAAGTTTTCACCATTGGACGCTTATTTCTCTTTATTATTTTTTTTCTTTTGTATTTTTCAAAAGCCTGGTATACCAAGGATCTTCAAGCATAGAACTTCTTGAGATGAATGATGTTAGTAGGATCATTCAAGAGTTCTCCTTCTGGTGTAGATAGCTGATAAGCTCCAGAGCCAAAGGAAGCAGTGACAACATAAGGACCAAGCCATGTAGGTTCAAACTTGCCTTTCTTTTCTCGATCTGCTTGGACTTTCATGTTTTCTTTAAGGACCATGTCACCTGGCTGAAAGTTTCGTGGAAGCACCTTCTTGTTGAAATTCCTTTTGAGACGAGTTTGATAGACTGTGAGATGATCATAGGCTTGTTGTCGCTTCTCGTCTAAGAGATCTAGCTGGGTGAGCCGAGCTACTCTATATTCTTCATCTGATATTTGCCCTTGCAAAGATATGCGCAAGGAGGGAAGTTCAACCTCTATAGGTAGTACTGCTTCGGCACCATAGACTAGGGAGTATGGAGTTGTGCCTGTGGATGTACAGAAGGAAGTTCGATAGGCCCATAGGGCTGGATTTATTTGTAGGTGCCAATCACGGCCGGAATCATTGACAACTTTCTTTAGAATTTTGAGGAGGGTTTTGTTAGTTGCCTCTACCTGGCCGTTACCTTGTGGGAAATATGGGCTAGAAAAGCGGTGATGGATGCGGAGGGAAGTGCATAATTCTTCCATGTTGAGATTTTCAAAGTTACCTCCGTGGTCAGTGAAGATGGTGGATGGGATGCCGAAGTGGCAAACAATGTGGTACAAGATGAACTTGGAGACCTGAACTCCTGTAGCTGAGACTAGGGGGACTGCTTCCACCCATTTAGTGAAATAGTCTGTAGCTGTTATTATCCATTTATGTCCATCAGATGAGAGGGGTGTGATAGTTCCAACTAGATCAAGGCCCCAACAAGCGAAAGGCCAAGGTGGTGCAATAGGTTGTAGATCATGTGCTGGAGCGTGCACAAGATTTGCATGTTGCTGACATGGGAGACACTTTCTGACAAAGTCACAGGAGTCTTCTTCAATGGTAGGCCAATAGTAGCCTGCTCTAAGGATTTGTCGCGCTAGGACAATACCACTCGTGTGGGCACCGCAAAGTCCAGAGTGTACTTCCTTTAACACCATCGCGGCCTCATTTTGGTCTAAACATCGAGAGAGAGTATCGTGATAACCCCGACGATATAGGGTATTGGCTATGATAACATAGCGGGATGATTTTCGGATGAGGTTCTGGCGTTGGGTACATGTGAGGTGAGGGGATATGATACCATCGTTAAGGTAAGCGTGAATCTCATGGTACCAAGGGGATTGGGAACCAACCAAGATACAAACACAGTTTGAATCCTCATTCGCATAGGCGGGTGTGAGGAGCTGCTCCACTAAAAACTCATACTGTGTAGCTGCTTGGGGAATTTCCAAGAGCGAGCCTATAGTAGCCATAGCATCTGCTGCTTTGTTCTGTATTCGAGGCACTTGTGTAAACTGAAGCTTTGTAAAATGTTGGGTTAGTTGATCAACTAGCTCTTTGTAGGGTAATAGCTTTTCATCTTTGGTTTGATATTCATTTAGGGCTTGCTTGATGATGAGCTGAGAATCGCCAAAGATTTGTAGCTCAACAATGTTCCATTCTACAGCTATCTTTAATCCTGCTATGAGGGCCTCATATTCAGCTATATTGTTGGTGCTAGGGAATTGTAGCTTGAAGGCTTTTGGAATGTAATCTCCTTGAGGTGTGACCAACAATATTCCTGCCCCTGATCCATGAGATGTGTATGAGCCATCAAAATAAAGTTTCCATGGGGGTTGTTCTTCAATTAGACAGATATGCTCATCTGGAAATTCTGTGATCAACGGATAAGCATCTATTAGAGGTGCATCAGCTAGGTGATCTGCTATAGCTTGCCCTTTGATTGCCTTTCTATCCACATACTGGATGTCAAATTCACTAAGGAGCATAACCCATTTGGCCAAACGGCCTGTAAGTGCTGTTCTAGAGAGCATATACTTGAGAGGGTCAATCTTGGAGACTAGTTGGATGGTATGACTTAGCATGTAATGGCGAAGCTTTTGAGTTGAGAAGACAACTGCCAAACAAGCTTTTTCCATAGGAGTGTAATTGAGTTCATAACCAACTAGGGTTCTACTGATGTAGTAGATGGCTCTTTCTCTTTTGTAGTCATCAAGCTGTGCTAGAAGTGCCCCTAGAGCAGTAGGTGTTGCTGATATGTACAAAATTAGGGGACGACTAGGAATTGGTGGAACCAAGATAGGGGGATTGATGAGATACTGCTTGAGATGGTCGAAGCTGCGCTGACATAAAGGATCCCACTTGAAGTTCTCATCCTTCTTTAGTAAATGTGAAAATGGTGTACACTTATCTGCAAGCTGGGAGATGAAGCGCCGAACAGATTGGAGCTTTCCTTGAAGAGAGCGAAGTTGTCGCAGTGTCTGGGGAGGAGGCATGTCTAAGATAGCCTTGACCTTCTTGGGGTCGATCTCTATACCTCGTTTAGAAACTATGAAGCCTAGAAGCTTGCCAGATGTGACCCCAAAGACACATTTCTTGGGATTCAGCATGAGATGATATTTGGCTAACCTATCAAAGACTTTCTCCAAGTCAGCAAGATGATCCATGAAGGTATGAGACTTGACCAAGATATCATCCACATAATCCTCCAAAATGCTATGGATGAGATCATGAAAAATGGCTGTCATAGCTCTTTGATAGGTAGCCCCAGCATTCTTTAGGCCAAAAGGCATCATGTTGTAGCAAAAGGTTCCCCAAGGGGTAGTGAATGCTGTCTTATGCTAATCCTCTTCTGCAATCTTGATTTGATTATACCCAGAAAATCCATCCATGAGGGACAAAATTTCATGTCCAGCTGTAAGATCTACAATCATATCTATGTTGGGCAAGGGAAAATCATCTTTTGGACAAGCTTTGTTAAGATCTCTAAAATCAGTGTAGATTCTGATGTCACCGGAAGGTTTAGTGACAGGGACCATGTTGGAGATCCACTCTGAGTAGTCAATAGGTCGGATAACCTTAGCAGCTAACATTCTTTCTAATTCAGCTTTGACCAATAATGCCACCTTGGGGTGCATTTTTCTAAGCTTTTGTCTGACGGGCTTGATCTTTGGATCAACTGCAAGATGATGAACTACAAGCTTTGGATCAAGTCTTGGCATGTCCTGATATGACCATGCAAATCGGCCAATATTCTCTCTTAAGACCTCAAAGAGGAGGTCAGCTTGGTCTTGTGATAGGGATGCAGCAATGTGAACAAGTCTGGGGATCTCTGAAGAACCAATGTTGACTTCTCGAGTATCCTCAATTAGAATAGAAGACACCTCTGGTCGATTATCTTGAGGAGGCAATGCTAAATCCTCATGTTCTTCTTGTGGCTCTGGATTTTCTTGCTAAGGGGTTCTCTTCGTTGCCTTAGCTAGTCTCAGATTCACCTTAGTTCCAGTTTTGGGTGTATCGGAACTAGGTTGGGGATTTTCTCCAAAATACCCCTTGGGATCTAGCTTGTAGATATAGGCAGAATCTGGCTTTGTTTTCTTGTGAGGAGTTTCAGCTCCCATGAATCTTAGAAGTGCCTCCTCTGATGTGAACTCATCGATGTGTATGACACTTGGTTGGTCCCAATCTATGAGTTGTGGATGGGCGAGTGGTAGGTCAATGAGGTGGATGGATAGTTCTTGGAGAACAGAGTCTCCGAGGGAGATTTGGTCTAGGATATCGTCGTAGGCTCTCTTTTCAACTTCCTCAGGAATGTCTTCAATTTCAACAAGGTCGCGGTGAATGTTTGAAAAAGCGTGACCGTTCTCATTGGTGCCCCCAGTTGTGGGTATGCCAAAGCCAAGACCTAACTTCGATTCCCACTTGTGTGCGTCGATGGGGCACTACATGCCTCTTTCTTCTGGTCCTAGACCACCACCTTGATAGTTCCATTTGTCAGTGATGAGCTTATGTTCTTGGGGATACTTTTGGCTGAAGTGATCAAGGCGTGCTTGATTTCTTTGAGGTGCATCCTTATGTAACCATTTGTTGATATCTGGAGTGAGCTCCTCATGAAGAGGGATTTTTGAGGATACAAAGGTTGTTCGGCCAAACTGTTTGTATCGAGGAGGTGGAATTTCCTTAGCTTTGTGATATGTCGGTCGTCCATGGGCATGTGGATCAAGTGGGAGTGCCCCGACAGCAAATGCATCTGACAGACTATACTCTCCATAACCTTTGTTATTGATCTTCACGGTAGACAGGGTAGAGGCAAGGATGGTTTCTGGGTCATTATAAGTGTGGGATGAGCTGGCGATGGATGTGTCGATATCAATTCCAGGGCAATGGTTTGTATATGAAGCTTCAATCGCATTGCAGTAAGCAAAGGGTTCTGGATCGGCATGGATGGTTATCTCAGTGCCTTGATGCGGAAATTTGATGCATTGATGGTAAGTGGATGGAACGGCTTTCATGGCATGAATCCATGGGCGACCGAGGAGGATGTTAAATGGTAGGTTTAGATCAATAACATGGCAGAGTGTCTCTTGGATGACTGGCCCAACCTTGATTGGCAGCAAAATAGTTCCTTCTGTGGTTCTTTCCAAGTTGTCATAAGCTTTGATGGTGATAACCTCACTGATGATATCTGCCTCAGTATACCCAGCTTGTTTTATGAATTTTAGGGTGAAAATATTCAAGGCTGATCCATTATCTATCATTACTCTTTTCACAGCAAAGTTGGATACCATGATGGCTATGCGAAGCGGAAGGGTGTGATCTGGCTCGACCACGGGTATGTCGGTGGGTTTGAACGATAGGGCACATGAGGATGAGAGGTGTCCAACAAGATTACGAAAATCAATAGCATTGATATAAGAAGGGACACGGGATTCTATGAGAGCACTGTCAAGGATGTTCTTGTACACAGGACTAGTGCGAAGAAGGTCTAAAATGGAGATTTGGGCTGGCATGTTCCCAAGGTGTTCCAAGATATTGTACTGGCTTTTTGATGGAGCTGATGGTGTTGGTGTAACAGGTGGGCCTGCGATGTTAAATCGCGCTCTTCGAGTGGTGACTGCACATTCATTGTTTGGTCCTTGGATATTGATAACATTGACGGAAGGCCCTTTCTCGGATATACAACCTATAAGGCTACCATAGTCTATATAGGATGAAGTGTGGTCATTGTTCTTCCCATGCTGTTGGTTTGGCTGACGGTTGTTGGTGTTGTTGTTGTTGGTTTGGATAGGTGCTTTTCCAAGATTTTGGTTGTGGTGTGGAGGAAAAGCATTTTGATAGATCTGTAAGCCTGCATTGGGAGAGGTTTGGGCACCAACAGTGATTTCCTTCCGATCAATGAGGTCCTGCACATAGTCTTTCAGTTTCATGCATCTGAGGGTAGTGTGACCTTTTACCCTATGAAATTTGCAGTACTCATTATCTTTGTACCATGCAGCTTTGGATTGGCTTGGGTCAATTTGCTGGGTAGGAGGAAATTTGATGAGGTTTTCTTTGACTAATTTCTCAAAAATGACATCCAATGGCTCACCAAGGGGTGTATAGTTTCTAGGTGTAGGTTGGAATCTAGGCTTTTGTCCTACAGCTACATTGATGGCATTAGCTTGATTGCTAGACCCTTGAAAGTTGGGTCTTGGAGTGTGGTTTTGATAGCTTTGGTTATTCTGTTGTTGGTAGTTGATAGCTTGTTGATTTTTTGGTTGATATGGTGGGTTGGACTGGTTGTGAGAAGGACCAACAATATTCACATGTCTGGTGTCAGTGACGCCATCTGTTGCAACGTGCTTGTTTTTGTTCCAATACCTAGACTTGTCATTGGAATGTGATTGATTTTGGTTGGCTTCCTTGTAAAGCTTGACCACACCATCTTTAATGAGTCCTTGCTCAAGGATCATTCCTTTCTCTTTGATATCTTTGTAGGTTTGCAAACAGTTCATGGTCATGTGGTGAGCCAAGCTAGGATGGGCATTATCAATAAACATTTTCACAACATGGCGTTCTGGCAAGGTGCAGGATATGCGGGTGGTAAGGGTTTGCCATCTTTGCAGGTATTCGGCAAGGCTTTCTCCACCTTTTTGCTTGGTGTGGACAAGATCAACTATTGATAGCTCTGTTTCAACAAGATGGGCATATTGGGCTACAAATGCCTCAGATAATTCAGCAAAGTTTTTAATTGTACCATAGGGGATTCTATAAAACCATTCAAGAGCTGGTCCAGCTAAGCTTTTGGGAAAAAGGCGCAAGAGGAAGACATCATTGTATGCTACATCCTGGCAGTGCATGTAAAATTCTTTGATATGTGTGACAGGGTCTCCTTTTCCTCTGAATTTGTCAAATTTGGGTACCTCAAAGTGTTTGGGAAATGGTGTCATGGTAATGGCTCTGTCAAATGGGTAAGGACACACATTCTCAAACTTGAATGTCTTCGGATCATTCCCTTCTTGGATGGCTTTCAGAGCTATCTTCATTTGCTCCCATTCTGAATTGATAGGTGATGGCTGGGGTGCCCCCAATGTAGGAGTGCCTTGAGGTAGGTATGTACTGGATGGGGCCACTGAATATGGATGGCTATGAGGGATTTGCTGATAGGGATTGTACATTGTTTGGGCAGCTGCATGGTGGATGATAGGTTGATGAGGGGGAGGTGGCGCATATTGCTGCATGTGCTGCGAGGCTTGCTGTTGATATGGGATTTGAGGTTGGGATTGAGGAACATAAGCTGGCTGTGGGATAAATGGATTGCTTTGTGGAGGTAAGGTATAAGATGGTTGAGAGGCTTGGGGAAAGGATCGGGGGGCTTGTGGGGTTTGACCAATATATGTGGGTTGTGCCCCCATCTGGGATGGTATCTGCAAATAATTGGTGGTTGGCTGGGGTGGTGGATTACCTCCTAGAAGTGGCATTGAAAAGTAGTTGGTAATTGGAGGTAATGGATTAGTTGGTGGTGGAGGTGGTGGGAGTTGAAAGCTTGGGAATGGAACTGATGGGGTTTGATAGCTTTGTGGTTGGATTTGGAAGCTTGGTAGAGTGGTGGCAGGGGCTGGGGTCACTTGGGAGCTTGGTAGAAAATTGGTAGTAGCTTGTGGGATTTGATAGCTTTGTGGAGTGAGGGTAGTAGCTTGTAGATTTGTGGCTAATGGTATTGAGCTCCCAAGACCTAATGGAAATGATGGGATTGTGTGTTGGGCTGCAGTGAACAAGCTGGGGGTGATGAAAGGTTGATTACTTGGCCCCATGGGTGGCATCCCTGTTGTATATTGCTGAGGTTGGCCAAAGATGCTAGCACTGATTTGGGAGATGGGTGGATTTGGAAGGCTGGGTTGGGGAGCAGCAGCAGCAATAGTGAAGGGGGTGAACGGTGAGCTGTTTTGGGTAAAGGGGGTTTGGAGCGGAGAGGTATGAACCAAGGATGGAGTGGTGGTGGCTGGGTTGGCTTGCGGCATGGAGATTTCAACTTGGGTGGATGATGGTATGTTTGGGTCTGTTGGATCATATGGATTGGCTGGAGGCTCTTCTTTTGGCATATATTGAGGATAATTTGGATCATAAGAGCCTATGGGTGGTGGTAGCTGCCCAAACAATGGGTGAGATGGATCTGATAATGGAGGGGGTCTTCCAAAGTCAAAGGTTCCTACATTTTCCCTTCGAAAATTAGCCATGATTGTCTCTTTGTTCTTGTCTATAATGGCATTTACCAATACTGCATTTCCTGGTTGGTTCATGAAAGCTTCAATGTCAGTACGTGATGGCATAGCTTTCTCTGTGCTGAAGGATGGCTGAGTGCTCAAGGGGGGTGAGGCTGTTCGATCCAAATGATAGGGCTCCATTGTTTCTTTCTTCTTGGCTAAGCGAGTGACGGGTGGCATGAAAAATGCTCTTAGGGATGAGATGCAATAATGCTGATGGATGCAAAAGGGGGAAGGCTTCTCTATGCAAATGATTTCCTAGGTTAAGGCAAAGCTATACGACAAAACCTAAGGAGGATTGGGTTGGAGATTCTAACTTCAAAGATATGTTGCCAAAGCACGAAAGGTCTGCTTTCCTATGTGTAAGCTTGGTGGTGATTGCGTCAACTTAAGGATAGACTGATGATCCTTTAGGAAGAACACGAGATTGACCACTTGTGGATCCCAACCTTTAGCTCAAGGTGATGAGGGATAACAAGTGACAAAGCTGGATCACCCTAGACAAAGCTCTGTCAAAGGGATAACCTTGGTGAGATTGATGGATTTGGAAGATTTTAGGAGTGGCAAACTTTTGGCAAAAGTGACAACAATTGTGAAGGCTTGGATGTGAGGTTTTGGTTGCTGGCTAGATGGTTTGATTCTAAATGAGATGGATGAGCTAATAATGCTTAAGGGGATAACCTAAGATGGCTGGCTTTTCTACAAAAATGACTCTAAAGTGAAGCTTATCCAAGAAGATGTGGAGAAACAAGGGTGTCTAATCATAGAAATCATGCCTAGTTGGTAAGGCATAAGCAGGATTAACTCTTGGATGTTGGCTAAATTTGATGGTGCACTCTAATTAGGCCTCTTGAAGTGCTTCGTCAGTAGCTTTTGCCTCTATTTTGTGGAGTTTGGCAATTCGTGGGCTTGGTGTTATTTCTTTTCTCTTGGCTGAAAGTTCTTGGTATGCTAGAGATGGTTTGAGTTTAACTTTGTGGAACTTCTGTTTGGGTTTGGGTTGCTCTGACATCAATTTCTGAATTTGCTTGGCTTTGAGAGATCTTGGTTGTTTTGCTTCAACTCATTCAACTTCAGGAATAGGCAGTGACTACACTAAGTATGCCCTAAGCTAGGATTGACCAAGTTTGGCAAACATTCATTCAACAAATAAAAGATCAAGCAATAGATAGAAACAACCAAATAGAAGTTTTTGATTCTCAGAAAGTGATACTTGCGCCAAGGAGTGTGTATGTTCTACAAATGTTTCGATCAGTCACCTCAAACACATTAACATCCTAGATGGTTGTCTACAAGGCTGACAGTTGGTTTAGCTAAGGAGTCATCGATATACCCAAGGTACGTGAGGCTCAAATCCGTAGATGAGACCAAAAAGATGTCACACAGCCGAGAGGAGCGGTAACCCACTTCTCCTCTTTCACTTCTCAAGGGTATAAAGTTCCTTCAGGCTTAGCCCGAGTGACAAAATCTTGATCCCAAGAGAGGTGTCTTTCGATTCACCTTCCGATTCTTATACTCCACCAGAACGCTGGAGTTGAGGTCGTCCAAGGGGTGATGAAATCCCCAAGCAGGCCTCCTAAAAAGAAACAAGGTTTTGGATCCTAATCTTATGCACCCAAGATGGCCTCGAAAGACGACAAGGGGAGAGAAGACTTGGATGACCTTGGGCTAAAAAACACATTTGTTCTTTTACCAACTGACGCTTAAGTTTTCTGATCTAGACTTTGCAAGCACTCATGTTTAAGATACAATGTTTATTCCAACTTGAAGCGCCAACAAAAGTAAATCGATCGAAGAATGAAAACAATAAGAAGAGTTAGGGTCAACAAAAGCAAACTCGCGCGCCCAGAGGCCCTCCACGTCAAGTATCGATTAATTTTCTTTAAGGCATTCAAGATTGAGTGTGAGTTTGTTTTAAGCCCAAAACAAAAGTGTGTGAGATTCGATTTCAAGCGCGCGCCCGGAGGCTCTCCACGTCAGTTGTTGTTCAATTTTAGTGCCCAAACTTGAAGTGTGATCGATTTAATCTAGAGTTTTGATCATTTAAGAATTTTGATAAAGTTAAAGCAAAAATTCAAAGACCAAGTGAGTGAGTTAGATTGTGGAACATTTAACACCTTTTTCAAGTAGACCCATCCCCATAAATGGCGCTGAGATTGCAACCAATGGTTAATATTTGATGGGTGATTAGAAAAGAGGTGAGTCCAAGGAACTACTCAAATTGATTTTTGCAAATTTGTATTTTAACTTAACAAGGTTTCTTAAATGTCCAAAAATCAAACTTTACCTAGATTGCATGTGGAAAAGAGATTTGTTTTGTTCAATTTTTAGAAGCTCCAAATGAAGTGTTTGATATTGCAATAGTTAATTGATCCTTAGAATTCAAGATTGGATTTGTTGTTTTAACCATGCATTCAAAGAAAATTTGATTTTAATCCATGGCATTCAAGAGTGATTTTAGCAACATGCATTCAAAGAAAAGTGGTTAAACATTCAAGTGTTTTCTTTTGAGCATTCAAGATTGAGATTTTGTGTGTTGTTTTAAGAACTTTGAAGTGCTTTGTTTTAACCTTAGATCATTCAAGATTGTTTTGGACTCAAAAGTGAAAATGACTCTTTGGACTTTGGTTTTCATTCAAGATTTTGTGTTCTAGTTTGCATATTTTAAGCCCAAAAATGATATTCCTAGATTGTTTTGATGCATGAAAATCCTAAGAAACATTCAAGATTTTGCAATAAGACATTTGTTTGGAACAAATAAAAAAGCTTTTAGGACAATTTTTGGCAACCATTTAGGACTCTTAGTTTTTATGAGATTTTTTAAAAGAACTTTAGTGTGCACTTAGTGTTGATTTTGAACCTTTTGAAATGGAAACTTGAAGTTCTTTTTAAATTCCCAAAAATGAAGTGTTCCTAATTTTGCATGAATGTATCTAAAACCTTGATGTTGCAAGGATGCAAATGATTAGATTGGTTTAGTTTCACTTGTTAAAAGATTTTTTCTTTTTTGCAAATTTTTAATTTTTCAATGGATTTAAGTATGATTTGGGGGTTCATTTTAAGCACTAAAAAGAAGTGTGTATGATTTTGCTTTCTTAAAAAAAAAAAAAATGGCCAAGATCTCCCACAAGAAAAAGAAGAAGAAGTAGATGGGATAAGAAGAATATAGACAAGAAGAAGAAGAAGAATTTCAAGTTCTTTGTCCACCTATAAGCTTGAAAAATCTGCAAACACTATGAGATAGATTATGAGTTCCTTTGTCTTCTTCATGCTCATGTGGACCTACAAAACCAATTTATACAATCCTACCAATCACAAAAAAAAAAAAAAATTAGCCAAAATCAGCAAATGACATACAAAACTTGACTAAAAAAGCTAATGAAGATGACCCATGCGAGGTCCCACCGGGCGTGCCAAAATGTATATGAGCAATGTTAGTATGCTAATAGAAACCAAATTTAAATAAAGCTTCTACAAACTAAACAAAATTCATAAACTTCAAGATAGACTAAGATGAGCTCTCAATTGAGAATATGAGCCATTAATGGACTCTCTCAATAAGAAGCTCTCTTGTTGAGTAGCTTTATCTAAATGGATAGGATGTATGCTCAATATGCTTCCAAAGGCTTCAATGGATGATTGTGGATTTTTGGTGTGGATAGATGGCTTTAATATGGATTTGGCTCTCAAAATAGCATTATAACTTTACTTCATGGATTGTGTTATTTTGTAAAGGGGAAGGATCCAATTTATAGGCAAGAGGCTTGAGGGTTTGAGGGCTAAGATGCAAGGATGGAAAAAAGCTTATGGAAGGCTCAGATTGCATGAGAGGAGAGCACATGGATTGTGCTTCCTTATAGCCAATCAAGGAGTGACACATGTCACATGGTGAGAGGATGGAGGAAAAGGTAAGGATGAGTCAACAAAGGAGGCTCAAGAGATAAAATCTTCATAAAGACCCTCATAATGACTTGTAAGAGCAATAAAAGAGCTTGTAAGAGTCATTTATGACCTAGTGGACTTCATAAAGTTTTATGGTTGAGATATTTTGAGGGTGATGAGAGCAAATTCGACTTGGACTTGATTAGAAATGTTTTAAGCTTGTTTAGGCTTGTGCAAATGATTAGAGGATGGATTAGGATGGTTTAGGATTAGCTTAAGGATAGGCAAGTGGATGGCATTTAATGAGGGTGGGTGAAGGAAGAGATATTTGTTAGCTTTGGCTTGGGTTAGTAAGTCTTAACCCATGTTTAGGGAATGTGACAAGGTTAGGAGGGGATTAGGATTAGGTTTAAAGACATCTTCTAGAAGAGTCTAGATTTTGGATGAGGATAAAGACTTTCTAGAATAGTCTAGAATTTCCTAGGATGAGGATGAAGACTTTCTAGAAGAGTCTAGAACTTCTTAGGGGGAGGATAAATTAGATTTTTAGGAAATAAATAAAGTTTTATTTATTTCAAGGGTTTGGGTTGAGGAGATATTTATTAAAACTTTTTTAATAAACATGAGGATTAATATTTAATTTTAATTAAATATTTTGAGTTGGGGTTAGGGGTAGGAAATGATGAGATTAGCCTTTAATCGAAATTAAAGAAGGATTAGAAGATTTTGGAAGAGGTTATTGGTCATAAGGAAATTGGCCAACTTTTGGGAAAAAAATAAATTTTTTATTTATTTTAGAATTTTTGGTCAATTTATTAATTAAATAATTAATAAATAAGGAAATAATGTTTAAATAAGATTTAAACATTTTTGGGAGGGATTCCTTAATTAAATATTTTTAATTAAGATAAAGGGATTTAATGGCATAAAAATTAATTAATTAATTAATAAATGATGATGTCATCAGGACTTTTTCAGAAAATAAAAATACTTTATTTTCTAAAGATTTTTAGGTGTCTACACTTCCCTCACCTGAAACGTCTTCCACTTCGATACACATGTCTTGCTTTCACAATTACAAAGCAGTCCTCGTTGGAGACGTAAAGTTCTTCGACTGTACGTGTCATCAGGCATGAACATCACGTATCTAACAGAATGATATAAAGAACAGCTCGATTCAGCTACACGATTTAACAATACGCATAGCACCGCAGAAATTACAAGGAACCGAAGAAAATGCATCAAATGAGAAGCATCAAGGGCGGTCTTTGGTCGAGAGTTTTGTTGGGCAGAATCCTCAGTATGGACTCTGTTCTTGCTGTTTGCCTCAACTCTAATTTTACTGCTCGCCCGCTCGGTACAGATGCAGGCGGAAACAGGGAAGATAGAGATGGAGATGGAGATGATGCCGAAAAGCAGTCTTCTTTTGCACCAAAAAGTGGCGATGCAGAATACGGTGAAGTGCAGGAGAAGGGTGAGAATGTAGCAGAGGAGATGGAGAAGAAATGGAAGGCAAAGCAAGAGAAAAATGAGGACGAGCTGATAACATTCAAAGACATTGGCTTTGATATCTCTCGCGTCTCTCACCCTGCCGGTGATGAATGACTGCATCACAGATCAGTGTTTTCTTCAACACTCAACATCTGTACAATCTTACTGTTCCTGCTGCTGCTTCTTTTTTAAATTGAATAAGAAACAAACAATTCCTTTTATAGATTCGGTGCTTCCAAGATACGCAAGAATCACTGTAAGCAAGTTGTATTTTCAGCCTGTGATGCTGCTCTCCTGCTTCTTCTTCTTCTTCTTCCAGACTTTGAGTATACCTCTTTCAGGCTCTTCTTTTCAATTCTATTGTATTTAGTGTACCAATATTATGACTTATTTAGTGCTAATAACATTAGTATACCAATACAACTTAATTTGAGTGTACAAATCACACTTTGTCATTGATCATCAGGATGTTAATGATAAAACACAAACACAAATGAGATGTTAAAGATATTGAAATAAACTTTGTTATTTTTTTAATATTAAAACAACTTAAAAACTAGGGGTTGCGACAATACATTAAAACCATTAACAATTCTTTATCACCAAATGATCAACCCACACTAACACGATAACACACGAACACAATTAACAAACTCTTTATCAGCAACTGATCAACCCACACTAGATAATCACACTAGATAATATCATAAACAAGACAAACTCTCTTTATCAGCAAATGATCAACCCATACTAGATAATCACACTAGATAATATCACAAACAAGACCCAAGGGTTGAGTTGATTAAGGGTTGAGTATAATCAACACAAGCATAGCTAACACTAGTAACCCATATATACAAAAATGAAAGCTTAAACAATATCAACAATTCAACAACTCTCTATCAGCAAATGATCAATCCACACTAATACAATTAACAGTTAACAACTCTTTATCATCAAATGATCAACCCACACGATCAAGATCAACCCACACTGTGATCTGCGTAAAAGCACAAACTTGTGTGACCCTTTTACAACATTCAATAACATAAAATTGGTATTATTATTTAATTCACACTGGTATGTTATTGGTATTATTATTTAATCCACACTGGAAAGTACTGGATAAAAGTACAATTTGTATCACCCTTTTACAATATTCAATGACATAAAATTGGTATTATTATTTAGAATTAAAATGAAGTAAACTAATGAAATGTGTAGAAATGGATGAATTTTACGATTATAATTTTAATAATTATTTGGAATTAGAAATTATATATTTTCCTATTTTAGTTGTTGAAAATCACTAGAAATTAAAGGTCTAGTTCTCACCACAAAATTATATGTAAATAAATAAAATTTTCTCATATATGTAGCTAGAACAATCAAAAATAAAAATGGTGAATAAAGGTTTGATTTGACTGGTTGTGTAGTATTATTATTTAGAATTAAAATGAAGTAAACTAATGAAATGTGTAGAAATGGATGAATTTTACGATTATAATTTTAATAATTATTTGGAATTAGAAATTATATATTTTCCTATTTTAGTTGTTGAAAATCACTAGAAATTAAAGGTCTAGTTCTCACCACAAAATTATATGTAAATAAATTTTTCTCATATATGTAGCTAGAACAATCAAAAATAAAAATGGTGAATAAAGGTTTGATTTGACTGGTTGTGTGTATGCTAATATGTGGAATATTGCATAAAGAAGAGGTTGCTAGTGAATTGTTGTTAAATATCTATTGAGGGATAGATTTATTATCTAAAATGTGATAGAGAGAATTGTGGTAAATGATCTCACTACACTAAAATAGAATTGACCAAGGTATAGGAAGATGCTATAATAAAATTCATGAATTCTAGAATGGTGTTTAAAGAGTGATTACAAGTCAAATTGACCTTTGTAAGAAAAGAATACATGTAAGTGACTTGATATGTATTCTTGAATAGAAACATGTGAATTAGAAAAAAATATTAGTAGAAATGTTTGCATTCTCCTTTTTCCAAATCCACAAGAGCTTCATTAAATTGGTTTGCAATAAATGGGAAAAATTATAGTTTGTGATGAAGTGAGGGTGCTAGATTTGAATAACCATATAAATACACTCAATCAACATGATGGACCCTTCTAGACTATCCAACCTTGGCCAAATTCAATTCAATTCAAAGACCCCCAATCCACACAACTCTTCATCAAACTATTCAAAAAGCCTAGTAGGGTGTTTAGTAGACAGGTTGCAGAACAAAAAACTAACTCAAACTTCTTCTAGGGTACTTGAGAAGGTAATGGTATTTATGGATACCCTTTTCAATTTTATAAAACATATCAATGAATTTCATATAGTTACTTTGGACCAACACACTTGTTCAACACTGATGCCCTATTTTTAATGCATAAAAATGACCCAATTTACAAAGGAAGTACCCCCCAATGATCTCCTATCAACCCCAACTCTTGGATAGTGTCTTATTATGTCATCAAATGCTTAATAATTCCAAAAGGAATTAGACTCTAGCACTCTGCAACCTAGAAATCTCCAAATTGTGCCCTCAAACCCTTATAATCTAGGGCTTCCTCAATCTTCCGATTCTCCACACTTTTGAGCCAAATTGGTGATTGAATCACCTTTCATTCTCCATACTCAAATGTTCCAAAGCATAAAATGTATGCCTCAAGTGGACAGATCATCCACTGCTACACCTTGGTGTTCAACTTCAATAACTTCATAAAAAATCTATTAAACAGGAATGAAACTAAAAGCCACACCTTAGCAATAGTCTTCAGAGGATATTCACCCTTCAACTTTGGGTCAACACACTGCTTTACTTTGTCTTCACTCAACCTTGGAGTTGCCTGTATGCATGTCAAAAGCACATAATACATTATATATCATTATCCCCAATTGCATAAAAGTGAAATAAAACTGTACATAATGGAACCATTGTCTATACTCAACGAGCCATCAGCATGATGAATTAAGTATGTTAATGATTTACTATAGTAAGGAAGAGAAACTTCAAAATACATTATTTGCAGAATCATTGCAATGTATCACCATTGATAGTGTTTTGTAATTTTTGAAAATGAAAGAAGAAAAGATGAAATATATCTTCTCCACAATATGAATTCTTGCTTAAGCAAAGTTTTGATTATTCCTCTTTCCCATCCAAGAGGAGAATTGGAACCAAAATATAACACTAACCCAAGTAACAAGGCTTTCATGTCCCCTGGGCATTGTATGGTCCACTGGTTTTCTTCTTGTCAAAAGCTCAAGTAGCACCACCCCAAAACTATATACATCACTCTTTTGAGTTAACTAACCAGTCATAGCATACCTGAAAGGAGAATGAAAATAAAATTGTCACAACCACAACCTTGAATACTCAAAAGTTGCCCTGTCATTTTTTTAATAGGAAGCATCCAACATAGAATTCAATTAGAATCCGAATGAAAAATAGATGCAATGCTTATTTCCATCTAAAGTAATCCTTAGAGACAAGTAGCATCAACAACTATGGGAGCCTGTTAAGTACATTGCATGACACACTTACTTTTGAAACCCTTCAGTATCTATCGAATTTGGAGCAACATGGAAGTCAATATGGTAGTTGTATTCTACAGTTAGATTCACATAAACATTGGAGGCCTAAACAATTACAAAAATACATCCAGATACATTATATTATGTTAAACTATGAAAAACTCAAGTTTTAATGCTTGTTAAAAAAAGTGAATCACTAATGCTAGCGATAATTTTCAAAAATTCATAGGAAGTTCAAAAATCTTGGTGAATATTTTCAATATCAATGTTTTACATTACAACATTTGGTCATAATGTAGAATTATGTTTTCAGTTCCAGATTTAATATGATGGAATACAAAAAATTGCAAATTCCTAAAGGAAAGAAATTTTGTTTGTGAAAATTTGAGCCACTTTATTTTCAATGGAAAATATTTCTACATAAAAAGAACATTACAGCCAATTGGTAAATATTATTACTAAAACTCCCCAACAGCCTAAAATTAATTTTTTGTTCATTTCGAGCAACTACATTAATTTCCCCCAGTTACAATGTTTGCCAAATTACGAGAAAACATCTAAGGAATTTTGTTATAGAATATAATCTAGTTTACAAGTTCTTGAAATAATGAGTATAGCTACCCCAACTTAAGAAATGCAATCATAGATGTAGGTGTAGCAAGTTGAGGGATTAGAAAGTAAAGGACAAGCAAAGAAAAATAGTACTAAAAAGAAAAGATTTGGATTGATCCAAATACAAGATTGAGAAAAGTTGATTTGATTTAACTAGTGCACAACTAGCATAGTATTCATCAATGGTATATCCAAGAGACACCTCCCTTAAGATGTTCCTTTAATCTCACAAATTATGCATGGAATGGACCAACATCATCAGGTAGGACGAAATGTTAAGGAACAAAACACTTGCTACTATTGTAATAATAAAATAAACGTAAGACAACACTAATAAACATAAGGTATTCACAAATATTAATATTTACTTAAACATTGTAGAAAATTTATAAAGAAAAGAAAAGAAAAATAAAGACTATAATATTATTAAATCAACAGAAAATAGTCCTGCCAATCCTCAAATTTCTTGAACCAAGGTTGCATGGGTACGCATACCCACACCCCTATGATGCGTACCCATATACCCAAGTACTGTGTACTCCGTGGAGAGCATCATAGCTTAGGACCTTGATTAAGAATTTTGATTTATGTTTCAGTTTTTTGTCTGTGTATCAGCGTGTTGTATATTCTAGATAACATCATTGCTATTTGGGAAGGTATGGAATGGGTGCATCAATCCAAACAATAGGCTTTGTTTCTCAAATTGATTGTGTTAAAGCTTATGACCGGATTGAGTAGCCTTTCACCTTGACCGTGTTGCAAGCTTTGGGGTTTGGTCTTGTTTTCCTTAAATTTGTGCAAATGCTTTTTGGGGATGCCTCTGCATGTATTACCATTAATGGGTAGCAATCTGAGTCCTTTAGGCTTTTCAAATCTATTCACTAGGGTGCCCTCTTGCACCTTCTCTTTATATTCTAGCCGTGAAAGGATTTGGCTACTTGCTTGCCAATGCCATTTCTATGGGTCTGTTGTGTGGCATTTCCCTCCCTAATTCAACTACCCAGCTGGTTAATCTCCACTTTGCAGATGATTCCTTCCTCACTCTCATTGAGAATGAGAAACATGTTGCCAACGCCTTGCAATGGCTAGACACCTTCTATCTTGCCTATGACTGCTATTTAATGACACAAGACCCTTTGTTACAGGTAGTCCTTTATGCTTGGGCAGCCATGGCTTGCTCGCTACAATGGAAATGGGTGCGACATGGAGAAATTTCTTTCTTTCTTGGCATTCTCTGCATGTATTACCATTAATGGGTAGCAATATGAGTCCTTTAGGCTTTTCAAATCTATTCACCAGGGTGCCCTCTTGCACCTTCTCTTTATATTCTAGCTGTGAAAGGATTTGGCTACTTGCTTGCTAATGCCATTTCTATGGGTCTGTTGCGTGGCATTTCCCTCCTTGATTCAACTACCTAGCTGGTTAATCTCCACTTTGCAAATGATTCCTTCCTCACTCTCATTAAGAATGAGAAACATGTTGTCAATGCCTTGCAATGGCTAGACACCTTCTATCTCGCCTATGACTGCTATTTAATGACACAAGACCCTTTTTTATAGGTAGTCCTTTATGCCTGGGTAGCCATGGCTTGCTCGCTACAATGGAAATGGGTGCGACATGGAGAAATTTCTTTCTTTCTTGGCATCCTCTTTGCATTTCAAGCATCTTTCATGAAGCTTTGGAATGTTGTGTTGGCCAGGGTTGCGAAAACATTGGAGTAATGGATCACTAAGCCCCTTTCCTTAGCGAAAAAATTTCATATTTTCTCTAAGGTGTTGACTGCCACACATGTTTACTCCTCCTTCTATTAGGCTCCCTCAAAGGCTCCATACCTCAAGCTCGAGTGGTTGTTGAGGGATTTTCTCTAGGTCTTGGATGCTTCTCATCATGGCTTCCACATGGTGGTGCGGGAGTATTGTTGTCTACCCAAAGACTTTGGTGGCCTCGAGTTTCTTTCTCCACAAAAACAAGGCATTTCCCTTTGTGCGAAGTGGGTCATTCGGGCTTTGACTGGCAATGAGGTCTGGAAAATTCTTTTGAGACATTGCATTTCTTCAGGCTTCCTAGTTAACTGACTTGCTTGGATCCTTCTTATCACCTCTAAACCCATGCAAAGTCAGGGTACTTTGTTGCTAAAAATATTTGGAAGCATGGGAAGCTGTCAACCTATGACTTCGATGGCTTTGTGATGGTTTGAAAGATGGTCTCTCCATGAGCCAACACAACATATGGTGGTCACCTTTATTTGTCATTCAAGGTGTGCCTTTGGCCAAAATTTAGGATGCTAGTGCTCTACATTTTTTCAAATGTTGCATCAAGCCTTCCAAAGATTTTTTTCCTAGAGTTACTATGAGCCTTCACTCATGGGAGGACATGCAGGTTCAGTTTAGGCTTACCCGTCCAGATCGATAATTTGATCTTCTAGTTTCTATGGTGCCTCCTCATATGTTGCAGAAGCTTGGTATTCAGTCATCTTGCCCATGGTGGAAGGATTAGAAATGGTATCCCACCACTCTAATGACTAGCTACAAACTCAATTTGAGTTATTGATGGTTGATTCCCCATCTGCCTATGGTTGAGGTCCTCAATTAGCATCGACATTTGCAGTCCTCTTAGAAGACCTGTAGTCTTAGGTTTGCCATATGGAAAGCTATTACTGACCTGAAGATTGTGTATTTTGCTTGGTGTATCCTCTTTCAATGGTTGCCTCTGGGCCCTAGACTCTAACATTTGGGTGTTCCTAACTCGATGTCCTTTCTATGGGCAGCCATAAAGTTTTCTATATATTTTTTTGGTTTTGTAGGCATGCCCAACATTACTGGCATTGGATTCATTATTTTTTCAAGTTGCTTCACCTAGAGAATTTTTCTTGGCACATGGTTGTACTGAGAGTCTCCACCAAGATCCCTTTTAAGTACTCCTAGATTTGGCATGCCTTTTGAATGGAAATTTTGTTTACTCTATGCAAAGATTGAAATGTTGTTTTAGTCTCTCATAGCGTTCTTGATATAAATGTTTCTATGTACACTAAATCATGTATTTGTAACAATGTAATGATGTAGATTCAAGTATATGTTGACAAGGTGGCTTTGGAGGTGGCCCACCTATAGAAGCTATTAGGATTAACCACAAATAGAAATAGTAGTTACATGTAAATATAACCAATATCAGAAAATAATATATCACATAGAAGAGAACGCAAGGCACCAAGATTTAATGTGGTTCACCCAATCCTTTGGCTGCATCCACCAACATCAAGTCCAATATTATTATTATCTAGTGATTACAATCCGTAATCCATTACAACTGAATACCATCACAAGAAGCTACAATATCACCATTACATTTTGAAATCCCTAACCCTAAACCATTTTATACAAGCTTTTACTGCTTACAAAATTAGGGCTAGAATAAGTCATCCAACAGAAAAATAATAGTCGACACTTTTTACAATATAAGGTCATATTTGGCTTTGGGGGTGCTACCCCCCAAAACCCCTGCGGGGGCATTGCCCCTTGATCCCACCCTATATTGCGAGCCCTAGGACCCCGTAGGGGTGCTACCCCCAAAACCCTATAGAAATAATTTGGGGAAAAACTATACCGAATAAATCTTTGAGTCTGATTAGGCTCCACATCACAACATGAGTTTCTTGCTCATTAGGATAATGCTCCTTACACAGTGGCCATGGTGCCACTGACACTCTCTTCAGAGACCATACATCGCCGCACAATTGTCAGTGGGGCTCTAGCAGTTCTGCTTGCCACTCACACACCTCGATATCATAGCCTCTGCACTACTCCCCTAGTGGCAGATTTAATGGTCATCACTACTTGACCTCGTCTCCTTAGAGGTCAAGCTTGGGTTGGTCCCCAGTGACTCCTCCAATTGCTCCTGATTCTGGGTGGCCTTCCTCTAGCCAAGACACTAAATGGTCTTTCCTTCGACTCTTGATACTATTGTTGATGTCGATGATGGGTGGGTTCCTCCTAAGCCACCTCATAACCCCATTGATGTATGGGGTTATGATGTTAGAGATCCTCCCTCGACTAGCGCTACCCTTGCAACTTGAGGGCTTTTTTATTGCTGTGCTATGTTTTGGTGTTTGGACTTTAGCCTCCGAGCTTTATATGCTTTTTTAATGAGTAGACAAGTTTCTGAGCTTAGGCTATTTGAACTTACGTGGGGTGATCTTCTATCCCTCGGCCCCTTTTTTTTTTAATATGTAACTTTAATATTTTATTAATAGAAAATGGATTTTTTTTAAAAAAAGTATTAGAGTTGTTAAAAAAGTACCTCGACTTGGGGTATATATTATAATCTTAAATCATATTTGGTTAGTAAATTAATTTATGATTGAGTAGTGCTTTAAATATTTTCTATTACTTTGAAAACTTGGCAATAGAACATCTTGATCACTTCAAGAGCTCATAGAATCTCATTGCGAAAAAATGAAGTGGTCCTTAATAATGCTATTATTTACACTAGTATTTGATATCTTAAATAAATCTATCTAAAGAAAACTTAGATATCAACCATCGAGCTAGGCACGTCATTAAAATGACACAGGATTGGATTAAGAATCCATTTGATCTTTGATCCAATACCTGAAACAATAATCTTCCATGCACAAGCCTGCCCAGCCAAAGGTAGAGGGAAGAAACTCACCTTTCCTACCTTTGCAGCTCAATCTCCAGTAAGGCCTAAAAATGTGCATCAACTTGATAGGCCAGTAGGTTATTATAGAGCTCAAAAGAGTGGAGGCCAAGGGAAGAGGAAAAGAAATTCCCTTTAGAGAGCCAAACTAGAAGAGGGAAAAATCCCGACACCCCAACAGCAAGAGGAAGTAAATGTACAAGGGTCTGAGGATATTGGGGCATCACAAGTTCAAGATGACCCACAATTGCCACCGGCTGTTGCACCTAGCCAAACATAGACAAAAGTTGAGGTTTAAGAGGTCTCTCTAGCTCGGTAGATAGAACAAGCATCCCCTTCCATGCTTAAGAAGGGAAGAAAGATCAAAACTTTTGTCAAGAAAAGGCAAAGGGTGATCAGGAGGGTAGTTCCTTTCCCATCCGTTTCGAAACCTATTCCAAAGGAAGAAGAAGGACAGGATGACGAGGATAATGTACCTTTAAACATGAGAACCCAGCTAGTAAGAGCCACATAGTAGGAAAGGAGAAGAAGTTCTACTATTACACGACCATCAATCCCTAAAGAACCTCTGCAAATGACTACATCAGAGGATGAAATTGGTGACAAGCCTATTATGAGTGCTGAGGTTAACAGGGAAGAAAACTTAGATATCAACCATTGGGCTAGGCATGTCATTAAAATGACATAGGATTGGATTAAGAAGCCATTTGATCTTGATCCTATACCTGAAACAATAATCTTCCATGCACAAGCCCCTCTGGCCAAAGGTAAAGGGAAGAAAGTCACCATTCCTACCTTTGCAACTCAATCTCCAGTAAGGCTTGAAAATGTGCATCAACTTGATAGGCTTGTAGGTTATTATTGATCTCAGAAGAGTGGAGACTGAGGGAAGAGGAAAAGAAATTCCCCTTATAGAGTTGAACCAGAAGTGGGCGAAATCCCAACACCCCCACATCAAGAGGAAGTAAATGTACAAGGGTCTGAGGATATTGGGGCATCATAAGTTCAAGATGACCCACAATTGCCACTAGTTGTTGCACCTAGCCAAATGGAGATAAAATTTGAGGTTCAAGAGGTCTCTCCACCTGGGCAGATAGAACAAGCATCCCCTTTCATGCCTAAGAAAGGAAGAAAGATCAAAACTCCTGTCAAGAAAAGAGAAAGGGTCATCAAGAGGGTAGTTCCTTTCCCATATGTTCTGAAACCTATTCCAGTGGAAGAAGAAGAAGAGGATGATGAGGATAATGTACCTTTAAACAAGAGAACCCAGCTAGCAAGAGCCACAGAGCAAGAAAGGAGAAGTTCTATTGTTACACCAGCATCAATCCTTAAAGAACCTCTGCAAATGACTACATCAGAGGATGAAATGCAACAATGGATTGATGAGAAGGATGTGGAGGGTACTAACATATTTAAGATGTTAGATTTTGATTTTATGCTCGTAGGGATGGAATTGGTGGGAGACAAGATCAGGGATACATCGACCAATGAGCCCCAACAAGAAGATTGGACTGAAATGCCACTCGAATAATTGGGTCTTGATCTTCCTCCTCCATCCCCATTACAAGTTGCAGTTATTGATAAAGGCTCTTCTACTCCCTTGCCTCCAAGTACTAAAGAAGAACAAGTTCAAAAGGAACAGGAGGAAGAGCCGCAATGAATGTCAACTGATGAAGTGTCTAGGGAAGGGCAAATGGTTCAATATCCTCAGTAAGCTCCCCAGGACATTGAGGTAAGAATTGTGGGCTCCACTGAAATAAAAACTATAGAGGAAGAGCCTTCACAGAGGGAGAAGACCCCAGAAATGAGTGATAAGGGAAAGGGGGTAGCAGAGAAAACTCCAACATCCTTGAGAGGTAGGCCTTTGGTGGAATGGGTCCCAAGGTGGTTGCACAAAGAAGTGATAAGAAATAAAAAGCCACAATTTAACGTCGATGAAGAGGACATGATTGAGTTGACTGAGGTTTTGAGGAAACCCAAGTCCCCCTAGAGAGAGGCAAGAGCATTAACATTCATCAACAATGATCAAAATCAAGATTTGTTCGCGCAAGTGGCTATCCCTCCTCTTGATTCGAAAATAGAAGATTTGGGTCCACAAGATTATCAGATTAGAGAGGTTATGCTCAGGAAGCCCACATTGGATACAACCAAGTTGATGGTTACAATGGGGATGAAGGAGGTGTTTAGAAGTTTAGAATAGGAAGGGGCAGAACTAATGACACTTCATAGGCAGAATGAAATCCTAAGAGGATATTTAGCTGAAATGGTTGGTCCCTTGGATCCTGAACACCCCAAGGAGACTCTGAACACAACAATTCAAAGCAGAGATAGAGGAGGAGTACAATTGGATCCATTTTTGAATGCCTATCAGCAATGACAGGAAAGTTTTGAGGAAAAGGGCATGCTTATCATCCAAGGAAATCTAAAGCTACTTCATGCTATGCAGGAAAATGTAGATAAAATGGTGGTCACCTTTATTTGTCATTCAAGGCATGCCTTTCGCCAAAATTTAGGGTGTTAGCGCTCTACATTTTTTCAAATGTGGCATCAAGCCTTCCAAAGATTTTTTTTTCTAGAGTTACTATGAGCCTTCACTCATGGGAGGACATGCAGGTTCAGTTTAGGCTTACTCATCTAGATTGATAATTTGATCTTCTAATTTCTATGGTGCCTCCTCACATGTTGCACAAGCTTGGTATTCAATCATCTCACCCATGGTGGAAGGATTGGAAGTGGTAACCCACCACTCCAATGACTAGCTACAAACCCAATTTGAGTTATCGATGGTTGATCCCCCATCTGCCTATGGTTGAGGTCCTCAACCAACATTGGCATTTGCAATCTTCTTAGAAGACCTATAGTCTTAGGTTTTCCATATGGAAAGCTATTACTGACCTAAAGATTGTGCATTTTGCTTGGTGCATCGTCTTTTAGTGGCTGCCTCTAGGTCCTAGACTCTGACATTTGGGTGTTTCTAACCCCGATGTCCTTTCTATGGGCAACCATAAAGTTTTCTATATATTTTTTGGCTTTGCAGGCATGCTTAACATTACTGGCATTGGATTCATTATATTTTCAAGTTGTTTCACCTAGAGGATTTTTCTTGGCACATGGTTGTGCTGAGAGTCTCCCCTAGGATCCCCTTTAAGTACTCCTAGATCTAGCATGCTTTCTGATGTAAATTTTGTTTACTCTATGCAAAGATTGAAATGTTGTTTTATTCTCTCACAGTTTTCTTGATAGAAATGTTTCTATGTACACTAAATCATGTATTTGTAACAATGTAATGGTGTAGATTCAAGTATATGTTGACAAGGTGGCTTTGGAGGTGGCCCACTTGTAAAAGCTATTAAGATTAACCACAAACAGAAATAACAGTTACATGCAAATATAACCAATATCAGAAAATAATAGATTGCATAGAAGAGAACACAAGACACCAAGATTTAACATGGTTCACCCAATCCCTAGGCTACGTCCACCAACATCAAGTCCAATATTATTATTATCTAGTGATTATAATTCGTAATCCCTTACAACTAAATATCACCATAAGAAGCTGCAATATCACCATTACATTTTGAAATCCCTAACCCTATACCACTTTATACAAGCTTTTATCGCTTACAAAATTAGGGCTAGAATAAGTCATCCAATAGAAAAATAATAGTCGACACCTTTTACAATATAAGGTCATATTTGGCTTCAAGGACGCTACCCCCCAAAACCCCTGCGGGGGCATTGCCCCTCGACCCCACCTTATATTGCGAGCCCTAAGACTCCGTAGGGGTGCTACCCCCAAAACCCCGTATAAATAATTTGGGGAGAAACTGTATCGAATAAACCTCTGAGTTTGATTAGGTTCCACATCACAACACGAGCTTCTTGCTCATTAGGATAATGCTCCTTGCACAGTGGCAATGGTGCCGCTGACACTCTCTTCGGAGATTGTATGTCACCTCGTGATTATCAGCAGGGCTCTAACAGTTCTGCTTGCCACTCACACACCCTAATATTGTAGCCTCTGCATTGCTCCCCTAGTGGCGGATTCAGTGGTCATCACTGCTCGACCTCGCCTCCTTGGAGATCAAGCTCGAGCTGGTCCCCAATGGCTCCTCCGATTGCTCTTGATTCTGGGTGACCTTCCTCTAGCCAAGATCCTAAATGGTCCTTCCTTTAATTCTTGATACTATTGTTGTTGCCGATGATGGGTGGGCTCCTCTTGAGCCACCTCATAACCCCATTGGTGTATGGGGTTATGATGTTAGAAATCCTCCCTTGACTAGCATTGCCCTTGCAACTTGAGGGCTTTTTTATTGTTGTGTTATGTTTTGGTGTTTGGACTTCAGCCTCCAGGCTTTATATGCTTTTTTTATGAGTAGACGAGTTTTTGACCTCGGGCCGTTTGAACTTATGTGGGGTGATCTTCTATCCCTCGGCCCCTTTTTTTGTTAATATGTAACTTTAATATTTTATTAATAGAAAATGGACTATTTATTAAAAAAAAAAGTATTAGAGTTGTCAAAAAAGTACCTCGACTTGGGGTATATATTATAATCTTAAATCATATTTGGTTAGTAAATTAATTTCTAAGAGTAGAAGAGTAGTGCTTTAAATATTTTGTGCTGCTTTGAAAATTTGGTAATAGAACATCTTATCACTTCAAAAATTCATAGAATCTCATTGCAACACTCAAAAAAATAGAAGTGGTCCTCAATAATGCTATTATTTACACAAGAATATTATTTTTTTCAAAGCTGTGATTCAATTCACAATGCAATAGTCAAATCATATCCATAAGAATTATCAATACGCAAGATTTGACTTTTTAAATTAGATCATTCGGTGGATCTTGATAGGACTCTTTGATGCCTTTTTATATTTTTGTTGTGTATTTCTTTCAACTTGAATAAATTTTCACCTCTTTTATTTCAACCTTGCATTCTTCTATATAAATTTTTCTTTGCTCTTGCCACCTCATTGGAATGCAATTTACCAACCTTGTTTATGTATTTAATGGGTTAGGTAATAGGCATCCTCTCTAAAGATTATGTGATGCTAAGGTGAAGTGTGAATTCCCAAGTATATAATTGATTATCACAATTAATGGGTCAAATGTGTATGGAGTAAGCTGGATAGGCATTCGGGTGGGATGCCCACCGAAAAGCATCTCCTTCTTTTCAAAGTTTGGCGACGAAAAGGAGCTACGTCGGGAAACGACAAATGGCAGTATGCAACGTCGTAATCCTCGCGCTATTCCTCGACAATTCCTTTGAAAACGACGTCCTCCTTTGGCCCGACGTACAACTTTCTCCCTTCCCCGCCATTCTTCCTTCCCCCGGACTCCTAAAATTTTCCCATTCTCAAATAAAATATAAAGACGATTGGTGCAGGAAAAAACAGGAGCGTCATTGAGGAGTCTAATCGGAGAAGCCTATGAGAAGATACAAACATAGACATAAATGGGACCAACTAAATGTTCCTCCTCATCTACGCATATACTACACCAAGTAATAATAATAGTTGTAATAAAGTTGGCAGCGAATCAGATTGCAAGGTGAAATGAAAAGGATTCGGCGGTGGGGGGTCCCGGTGGAAAAGGGTTTGGTGCACTGCCGTGCTTATCTTGATCTGTGAAACATTAAACATTTTCGACTGCTCTACCTTTCCCTATAGCTGTTCAGCCTTCTCACTGACACCTATACATGAGAGGCCTGGTGGGGTTTGTCTGTATTGTGGTGGGAGATATGGGTCGTACGTCTCCACGCCAGCCAACTCAAATACGATTTATAACCAACTTCAAATTTTTTTATTCCCTTCACCTTTTTGGCTTAAGATTCTTTTAATGACTCCACTTCATCATGAAGAAGCCGGGACCACCTTTAGACTAGAGAACAAGAGAGGTACACAAGGATGGAAGAAAGCATCCATCCATCCATGTTTTCTTCGCTGCTTTTATATTCTCAATTTTGTTAGCTAGTTTCAAAGGCTTCCTAAGCGCATAGGTGTGAAATTGTTAGAGAGGCTCTAGCATATAGGTGTTAAGGAATATAAGGAAATGAGTAGGAAGGCATTGTAATTGGGTGGCAGCCTTTAGGGAAAAGGAGAGGCACATGAGTTTTATAGGTTTGTTTTTCTTTTGTTTTGGGTCTATATAGAGTGACTCTTTACAGGACTATGTTGTATTCTTTGTGCTAGGTATCTAATTGTGCTAAAAGTAAGGCATAGTACACAAAAAAAAACATGATCATTTTCAGTCATCTTGAATTTTGTACCTAGAAGTTAATATCATGCTCATATGAGCTCCTAAGGTTTCTATTGAATTGAAAACTTCACTTTTTACTCTTTTAAAGTGTCACAATTTATCATTTTTATTAGAAAAATATGTTTTCCACAGTTATAACTTTAAAAGAATTTAAATAAATACTTATGATCTCTTAAATATAGATTGTATTTGTAATTTATTTAAATAACAAACAATTTCTTTTGTATTTGAGCATTTGTTGATTAATTGTTCATTAAACTTTTTAATTTATTTCCCCTAACAAATTAGAGCTGCAACTTTTTATAAAAATATTGTTAAACATAGATTATTAACACTCAATACACAAGGCATGCATTTTTTGACAAATTATTTTTTATAGTTATTATTTTTCAAATGAATAATTAAAATAAAAATATATTTTTTACAATATGAAACTAGTTTCGTATGTCTAAATTTTTTGTTGTTAGACACACATCAATACAAAAAAATTGTATTATTATTTTTGTTATTGCAGAGGTGTTCAACCTGGCTTACAACCATGTTCTTGAGTCAGTCCATAGAAGGCAAGACTAATCCTCTGGGCCACATAATAACTCATAAGGGACCCCACCTTGGGTGTAGCCAGGTAAACTTGATCTTTTGTATAGACAAGGTTTGAACATGCATTGATCGCCTATGTTTTCCAACAACTCAATAACGAGTCTGCACCTTAAGGTCACAAAGGTTTGTGTTATTGGTTTTTGCTCTTGTTTAGAAACTTTGTTTAATGTATTTAGTTTTTGTGACAAATCTATTTTTATTTTAGAAAAGAAATAAAATCATGAAATATAATACAACAACATCAACATGTTTCAAAAAAGACATGTTCTAAGCTCAAGCACCAAGTATTATATTTTCTTTGGGAGTTTGACCCCATCTACCATTCCACTTCAGACTTCATTAGTCTATTTTTTATTAACTACAACTATAGTTCTAAGTGTTACCTCAATGCATTTACACGACTCTACAACTAAGACACATTCTTGAGATTATAGTATCCCTTGTGCAAAACCAAAGTACTCCACCAAGGTTTATTTTGCTAGCTCTCTTAGGAAGGAATTTTTCTAAGAGGCACATATTTCATCTACAATATTAGATTCAAATCTTCTTATGCATGATGCATATCTTATTTTGATCACTTCTTAGGAATATCAGCTTGCGACTAGTTGGTATAAGCATGCATTACTACATTCTATGAGATCTATGTGAGGTTTGTTTCATTTGAGTTAGATTGGCATCAAGTCCTCAAGTACTTATCAATTCTTTGCCTCTACAAGCATTACCTAGGTGCAATGAGTACTGAGTAGATTATTCTTTGTGGACTACTAATCATAATCTGTGTGTCGATGAGTTTGACTCAAAAACTACACAATTGAGTGTTGCATGGAAAAAGGACCAATGATTCACCTTCGTGAGCATCACCTGGGTGCAATGAATGCTAAGTGGATTATTCATTTTCATTAGAGACATATTACTCATAAACCATGGGTCAATGAGTTTGGCTCATAAACTACATAGTTCAATCTGGATAGCAATACCATATCTTGACTTGTAATGGAAATATGTCTTATATTCATTTTATTTGTTATATCACACTTTATTAATATCTTAACTGCAATATCATAATTTGACTTGCAATGGAAAATCTCTCTTATTTATCATTTTATCTGTTCAATCATAACATGTTAACCTCTTAACCACTAGCTCATTATATAATTTAGTCAACAAGGAATACATTGAGAAGTTGAAGACATTCATCATCAACTCATATAAGAAAGAAATTGATTTACTAAAGTTGTTTCGATTGGAAAGATTTTCTGTGGTGAACCTTAAAATAGTCTCCTCATAGAATATGATTCTTACACCCCATGACTTACCTAGGAATCTCATTTCTTGAAATGAAGAGGACTGAACAAAACAACAAAAAGGAAAAATAAAATATTAATTCAGACCCATAAAAAATTTAAATCTTCCAAATTCTTATTTGGGGTAAAAAAGGTGTTAACTGCCTAGCTTAACAAATGTTTGGCATTATTTCAAAAACAAATGTTTGGCATAAATAAAAAAGGCGCGTGTCGGTTAAGCTCGGCCATGATAAGGGAAGAGCGGAAGCGGAGAACTTGATTAGACGGTGGAAAAGTTGCTACGCATATATGATAAGGGTTCGAATCCCGAAAGAGGGTATACCAACTCACGGTGGGTTAACTGGAAGCTTCTACACGTATTAAAAATTGACGTCCGGAATTATTCTACCTCCACCGCACGAAAGCCTTGATATTTGAAACAAAAGCCTTGAGCCGCACATTTTTAACCAGCTGTTCAGCGAAACAATTAAAATACAATTATAAGCTAACCATCTCGGGGACGTCGTTAGTGGAGTGGGTGGGTGAATGTGCTGCCCCGTTAACCGGCTCCATTTCTTTCTCAATGATCGTATTATCATCAAATTTTAATTAATTTATTATTAAATTGATTAAAGAATAGAAAATGAAAGTCGCTGGATTCTTCTGATTGCTTGCCTTTTTTCCCCTTTAAACGTGCATATCGCCGCTCTTTTCTTTAGAAGGAAGTTTAGTTTGCGTGTGGCCGTGCGTGAGGGTTTCGGGAGCTTGTAAAGCTTCCGCTGGGCTGTGCAATCGTCGGTAAGATCTTTCCATTACTCTCTGCAATCTTCGGCGTGATCTTTCGAAGCCTTGAAATTTTGGAAGAAATTTGCAGCAGATTTCCATCTCTTCGTCGGCGTTATTGTGAGTGCTCTTGTTGTGTTTTATCTTTGGAAATATTTCTTTCAGGGTTTGTATATTTTGTTTTTGAAAGTATGTCGTAGTTTTGCCGACCCTCTGTAATAAGCCGTCTCAAGAAATTTATGCGGCAGTTTCAGTGAAATTGTTTCTTTATGTTTGTGTTTATTTTATAGCTTCTTTCAAGAATTTTTCTCCGTAGAGTTACCTGAAATTTACCCTAGTTTCTCTGTTTCTATTTTAAGCACTTTTCTAGATCTTTCTGTAGAGGATTTTGGGAAATTACAGATGTCTGCTTTCCTTTTTCTTTTTCAAAGCCATTTCTAAAGAATTGTTGTAAGTGATTCGATAAAATTGTCCCTATTATTTCCGTTTATTTATTCTATAACCTCTATCTAGAAATTTTGTGGAAGATATATTTAAGTTTTCTGGCTTTTGGCGGATCTTTTAAAGGTGTCGTTCGCTAACACATGACTTCTAGGCTTTAGGAAACGATTCGTTGAAGTATCGATGTTTCTCTGTTCTTGCCTGTTCTCTTCGAGGGATGTGTTGGGGAAAATAAATAGAAGCTATTCTGGGAAAACTTCTCGAGTGATGCGTTGGGGGAAGGGGAAAAAAATCTTTCGAGGGAGCTGCTGCAATGTGATTTTATTTTATAAATAAATTTTGTATTGTAAAGATGTTTGAAAGCAGTGGAGTTTGTTATTGACCTGAACCTTTTGCAGGTGACTTGTGGTAAATTGAGGTGTTATTTGCCCGTCGGAGAAGCTAACGCTTTTGATCGAAATAATGGCTCAAGAAAGCTGGAATAGAGGCACCGATGGCACGGGATGCGAAGCCCCAGAAGGTATAAAGCTTTGCGCCAATAACTGTGGATTCTTCGGAAGTTCTGCAACAAGAAATCTCTGTTCAAAGTGCTACAGAGATCTCACCTTAAAGGAAGCGCAGGCCACATCTGCCATGGCCGCTGTTGAGAAATCCTTTGCCGTAGGCTCTGTAGCGACCGATGACCCAGTTGTGAGGCCGCAAATAGATGAGCCAAGCCGTCCAGAGCTATGTGTGGACGTAGCGGGACCGTCGTCGAGTCAGGCCGTGGCTGTCTCCTCTTCGACGCCTCCTCCTCCTGAAACTCCTAATCGATGCTTTTCCTGTCGGAAACGCGTTGGTCTTACTGGCTTTAAATGTCGGTGCGGGAATACTTTCTGCGGCATGCATCGCTATGCCGAGAAACACAGCTGCACCTTCGATTTCAAGACCACCGGTCGCGAGACCATATCCAAAGCCAACCCTGTTATCAAAGCTGCCAAAATTGACAAAATCTGAACAGTTTTACTGGTGTTATTGATACTTTGCAAAGTCCTCCACAGTCTATCCTGGATTTTG
This sequence comes from Cupressus sempervirens, assembly GCA_028749045.1. NCBI lineage: Eukaryota > Viridiplantae > Streptophyta > Pinopsida > Cupressales > Cupressaceae > Cupressus > Cupressus sempervirens. The sequence goes on from CM053793.1 coordinate 836,172,692, forward strand.
GCTCGTCAAATTGGTATACCTCTTCAATGCCCAAATTTTAACTTTGCTTTTGGTCTTGGATGTTACCGATTCAGATTTGATGGGGAGGTTTGCGGACCATGGGGGTGATACGCTTTGTATAGTTCTGTGACCCCAGCAGGTCAGGGTTTAATCCATTTATTGCTGCCATTTTAGACTTGTTAAGGAACGCTTTTTATTCAGTTCTTTCAATCAAGTATATGCAGAAGCTGATTTGGGATTGAATGTAATGGATGTTAAAAGATATAGTTGTAGGAGATTATCATGATGGTTTATAGAATTTTAGTTCTAAGTAATTTTTCGTGGCATCTAGATTTGCTTTCTTTCATATGGTACTGGTTATCATGGAAGATAACTATGACTAAACTATGAATATAGAATCTTGAAAGGTTATGACTTCTTTATGAAAAAACTGGAAAATCTAGTTGTTCCATTGGTGTTGTGATTTTTATGAGATCTGATTTCATGTCAATATATTCTCTAATGGAATGACGTTTTTTTGTTGTTGACATGTTGGTTTGAGAGTAATTGCTATCATTTGTCACATTAATGCCCGCTTTTAATAGATATGGATCCAGTTGTTTTTTTTGGAACCTTATGCATTACATAGAATGTTTTTTTTTTAACCGAACATTGAATAAAGCAGTATTATAATGAATAGATGTTACTAACAGGTAGCAGAAAGAAAGTATTGATAATTCTAACTTTAAGTATAGATCAGACTAACTAAAAACACATAGCAGCCAGAAGAATGCTGAAACTGATTTCATCTTGTAATACACTTTGATTTGGACCAATTTTTTCATTTTTGGAATTGTATTTACTTGTTCTTTTGTTATGCTGGAGTTAATCCATTGAAATTCATTTCTGATAAGTCCTGTAGCTACGAGAAAAGAAATGTAATCTGAAAAGATGTCAGAGTATATCAAGAGAATTACGGTTGACTGATAACAGTTGTTAGATATCACAGCAGAACATTTAGTTATCCACTATGCTTTTAAATTATAATTACAAGGAAATTTAAGTGATTTTAAATATACATATATCTGTTCATCCTGATGAAGTCTGAATTGAGCCCTGAGCTCATGATGAAATAGTTTAACACAATAAATTAATAGAGATGTTTTAAGATTCGGTAGGCTAAAGATTGTCTTAAGGGACAGCAGATCTTCTCTTCTTATAAATTTTGCAGTATGAATCTTCTATATGTTAGGATGATGTTTGCTTTTTCCTAAGTTAAACTTTTTGAGCAGATCATCTTTGGACCTCAAAGAGTGTTTTTCGCTTAATCGGACATACTTGTACTCTCTTTCCATTCTTACAGTTGATTTGATAATTTTTTAAAACTAATAAATATGTGTGTGTGTAAGATATCATCATGATGGTTCGTAGAATTTTAGTTCTAAGTAAATTTTCCTGGCATTTAGAATGGTTTTCTTTCGTGTGGTACTGGTTATGGTTATGACTTCGTTATGAAAAATCTGGCAATTGATCCATTGGTGTTATGCGTTTTATGAGATCTGATCAAGGAAATATCTGTCTGATTTAACCTTTTTTTTTTTTTTTTGGGGTCGTCTTGACATGTTGATTTTCGAGTAATTGCTATCATTTTCCACGTTGATGGTCACGTTTAATAGATGTGGATTCTAGATATATTTTTTCGTACGTATTTCCCACGAACAATGAATAAAGCAGTTTTACACTGAATGAATGTTACCAACAGGTAGCAGAAAACAGTATAGATCAGCCTAACCAAACGTATAGACTATCTCTAAAATACATAGCAGCCACAAGAAGGCTGAAAGAACTTTATTTCATTCTATTGTGTCACACTCTTTTATTTTATGTTCCCTCGAGTTTTCTGGATGGGGATGGTGGGACGTGTGTCTGGGACGGCGATTTTTTTATAGGGAAATTTACTGAAAAACTAAAGCACAAAATATGTCATTCAAACATTATATAACCTTAACATACACCATTTGAATGTCATTTAAGAAATAATAATTGATTTTAGTACTCAATTGTTAATACAAAAATATTTAAATATAAATTTAGCAGTGAAATCTAAATATGCCAAAGGCTGGAGGGCTGTCATAGAATTTCTTCATCATGTTCAAGTTCAACATAGAAAATAAAATATAGAAAAATGAAGTAGACTGCTGCTCAAAGCTTTTGGAAGTGAAAAAAAAATCACCTCTTCATAAGTTTAGCAGTGAAATCTAAATATGCCCAAAGGCTATAGAGGGCTGTCATAGAATTTCATCATCATGTTCTAAGTTCAACATAAAAAATAAAATATAGAAAAATGAAATGCTATAGAGGGCTGTCATAGAATTTCATCATCATGTTCTAAGTTCAACATAAAAAATAAAATATAGAAAAATGAAGGAGGCTGCTGCACAAGCTCTCAAGCTCTTGGAAGCAAAAAGACATCACCTCCTTTTGAAAAATAAAAATCACAGCCAGCTGCAACACACTCCAACTTCATGGGCAAAACCAAACAGATAACAAAATAACCACAATGTGGTCTTTTTTGACCTTTTAGGACATTTAGAGAGGCAGAGCCCACTAGACACAACCAGGTAGGGACAAACAAAATAAAGTTCTTAAAAATAAATAAATTTAAGCTTCACAAAAAAACATGGAGCTGTCACTGCTACAGCTTGGGTACTTCTGGACTTCCCCTTTCTGTACCGGGGACGGCTTGTTTTCCAGAATTTTCTTAGTTCCAGAGACGTTCCTGTTCCCTGGTGATTTGCAAATTTGGAGATGGCTGGGGGACATCCCCGTTTTCGGAAACATGGTTTTTTTCCTGGATTATATTTGGACCAAATTGTTTTTCTTTTTTTGGAATCAAAGAATTGTATTTACTTTTTAATTTTTTTTAATAAGGTGGTGCTGATCCATTGAAACGTCCCATTGAAACGTCCCTTGGTGATTTGCAAATTTTGGAGACGGCTGGGGGACATTCCCGCATGGGTTTTTTTTCCCGATTATATTTGGACTAAATTGTATTTTTTTTGGAATCAAAGAAATCGTATTTACTTTTTATTTATTTTTTAATATAGTGGTGCTGATCCATTGAAATTCATCTCTGATAAGACGTGTGAGAAAAACAAAGTTAATCTGAAAGGATGTTAGAGTAAAGCAAGAGAATTACTATTAACTGATAACAGTCGTTAGAGATCACAGCAGAGCATCTAGTTGTGTCAATATGTGCCTTTATACTTACAATGAAATTTACGTCGTCTTAAAATATATATATATATATATATATATATATATATATGTATTATTCCCGAGGAAGTCTGAAATGAGCCAATGTAAAAAATAGTAATCATAATAAGTTAATAGCGAGGTTTTAAAGTTCAGGAGGATAAAGATTGTCTTAAAAAACAGGTGGTATTCTCTTCTTATAACTTCTGTAGTATGAATCTTCTGCTTTTTTTTGTGTTGATGGTTTTTTTGTGAATTTCCTCTTTGAACAGATCACCTTTGGAGCTCAAATGAAGTGTTCGACTTATTTGGTCCGACTGTCACTCTCCTTCCATTTTTGTAGTGGTTTTATCGTTTTTATCATCTTCACGATGAAAATATGCTAGTCCTAAATTTTAGACCTGGTTATCTCAACTCCTGTATTTATTAAGATAATATTTATTCACCATGGAAAGTATTCGAGCGGGTAGGAAGTTTCGTAGAGGTAATAATCAGATTTTGTGAGGATTTATTCGACTTTTTAACGTATTTAACGTCTGAGATATCAGTCTAGATTCTGAGAAGGCTGTTGACATCACATTATGCGTTTGCTAATTTAGAAGTCTGGAATAAATTAACAAGTGGTCTGTATTATTTAAATTAACAAATCAGCGAGAGCTTCTGAGAGTATTTACAAAGTTTGAAACCCAAGTCGCTTGCAAGTATGGGTAGGAGAACCAGGTATGTGGATCTGTGGAAGTTTTAACCGATAGATGCATCCACATCCTGCATCCAGATCTGCATACAGACGCTCCCACATAGGCATTCACATCCAGACGCACCTACAGATACATCTGTATACATCTGTATCAAGACGCACTAGCATCCGCATCCTGACTGCAAGTGGTGCATCCTGCAACATGTTTGAAACCTCTTGACCAATTACACAGTTGCCTTGGCGGCATGCGGGACTGAAAATCTTTTTTTTTTTTTGTTTCTTAAATTTGCAGTTTTTATGTCCATAACTTTATAGTCTGTAACCACGGATGCATCGCATCCTGATGAACCTGTATCCATCCTCATCCACATTCACATCCAGACTGCAGGAGGCGCATGCTGCAATATAGATTGAAGCCTCTTGACTATTTAAACACTTGTCTTGGCTGCATTCAAAATCTTCGTTTGTTTGTTTTAAAATTTACACAGTTATTTGTCCATAATTTGGTCGGAATATTTACACAGTTCCAACAAATCAGCAAGAGCCTCTGGTGTATTCAAAGTTTAAAGCTCGAGTATTTACCATAGTTCCAAGACTCTGTCATGTCTATTGTTGGGCAATGTCAACTTGACCTCTAACTCGGGAATGATTTGAAATTTGTTTCATTCACCTAATATTGAATAAAAACTCTTAAAAACACTATAAAATCATTATATTGAAGTTAATTTGATCACATATATAGACATACATCCATCACGCAAGTACAAAATGTAAATTGTAGATAAAGGAAATATAAAACATAGATTAATAGAATTATAAATATCATTAGTTTCATATCAAATTCATGACATCAAATGCTCGTACACGTGTAAACTGTAAGAAAAACAAGCTTAGCCTCCGCCTATATCTGTCTGCCTCCTACAAATGTGTTTGAGGTATAGGTTGTAGAGGACTGACAAGCCACAGTCTCTCTCTGTGAGGTGTTATTCTGATTAAAATCAGCTGCATTGGGAGCCGATTGGATTCTATCCTCCTTCGCTATAGCCATTGTCTAGCCTGTCTGCCTGCCAGGTTATCCAACTCACGGTATAGCCATAGTCTAGCCTCTCTGCCTGCCTGGTTATCCAACTCATGGTTCTCGTGACAAGATTGGTAGGCTGGGTGAACTCAGACTCTGGATTAATCTTTGCTAGACAGATCAGAGAGGAATCAGTGTTCAAAAATAGGAAAAAATCATTAACATACCAATTTTTTTTAATATGATCTACAATTTTATTTCTTTCAAATTAGTTGAGAAGTACCTATAGCCTCTTTTAATGCTCTTCTTCCTTACTATTGCAGACCTATGACTTGACTTTTTCCCCTATGACTTAACTTTTTCCTTACCCGGACACACTTTCTCTCCTTTCTCACCATACCAAACAACTAGAAATGCTTTTTAAGGCAAATTAAAAGACGTTTGTAGGAAAAATGAAAAAGCAATATATGACCTGCTGGGTCACCTTGCCGGGTCATGAAAACCCACCAGACTCGGCTCAGCCTGCACCTTATCAAAACTCGTGTGACTCACCTGGGTTCAGGAACTCTGGTATCTACACAGCAGTCTTGGATTTATGCAGGATATAATTGTCTTGGTTTAAGACTCATCATTGTCTAGAGTATTTGTCTTGATGTTATGCATGATATAAGTGTCTTTGTCTTGATTTAATGCAGGATAGAAAAAGCCTCAAGTTTTATCATTTATAATCTGGTGCATCTTTTTTTTAATATTAATTGTTATTTTTTTTGGGTTAGTTTTCACCTTTTTCCTGCATATGTTGTTTTACTGATTTCTCATTTTAATATTTCTTTTTAACTCGTTACCTTTGACCTCCTCTTTCAATTTGTCTTGTCCCCTTACAGTTGTCTAAATCAAATTCGACCTTGCTTCTGTCTTCTTGTACTCCTTAAATTCTCCTTAAATTACGTGCCATCCCTTCTCTATGCTACCTTTGGCTGCTCTTTTTCTAGTCTTGTGAGATCTCGATATTTTTATGTAGTCCTTCGATTTGCATCTCTTCATCTCTCCTTTCTGAATTTTTTTCCCTGCTATAATATACTATATATTATATCTTGATGATGGATCACCGTGAATATGCTATATATTATATCTTATCTTTATGATGGATCACCGTGAATATACTATATATTATATCTTTATGATGGATCACAGTGAATTTCTGATCAGATCAGAACATGTAATTTATGTGGAATTTGGATACAAGAAATTTGAAAACAATCTAAATCAAAAAGATCACCTAAGCTCATTTGCTCTGTAACGTGTTCAATTGTTAAATTTTTTTGTAGTCCATGTAAATACGTAATAAAGTAGAAAGCTTGTGCAAGATATTCTGGAGCTTATCCAAGGTACATGTAGTGAATTTATAATAACAAGACTGAAGGTATTTTAGAGTTCAATAATAAGTAAGGACCTGGTTTAGTATTATTGATGTTATTCATTTATTTAGAATGTTGTATGTCTGAGATTTTTGTCATTTTAGACGGGTCTCATGGAGGGGGCTTGGGCCCTATATTTAAGGAACTAGAGGGTCCATGAAATTTTTCTTGTCATGTGTCAGTAATTTGCTCATCTTTTTCCCACCAAAACAGTCTGCCAAAACAATTTGGAAAGAAATGAAGTTTTTATTTATTTAATCTTTTATATGTTCCATTCATGGGACCACCAGCTTTCTCAAATGTAGGAGCTAATTTTTTAAAGCCAAATGACATATAAGTTTTATGGGACCGCTTCCTTCCTTTTGTACGTCTCTAAAAAAATCTCAGCCACATCTACTCTATTTTTGAGAAAATATTCTTAAGAAAGTGGGTTTGATGCATGTGTGAGAAGTTAACAATTGATCTTTTAATGTTTATACACGTGTTCATCTTTCATTGAATTCAGACATCAAAATGTTTTAGATCTGGTGGTTTTTACCTGACTAATATAGTTTGATACTTGTTTTTATTTCAATTTAATTTTGTTTTTTTCGGAAGTTCTTATTGGGCATCTTTTTAGTGCAACTGCTCGATTCAATAGTTCCTCACGGTGAAACGAACGTAACAAAACCACGTGAAGACCTGGGCATAGGATTTTGTGATGTAAATTGGTGGTTGTTTATTGATTCACAAGTGAACTTCATATTGACAGTTAGCCTGAGTGAAAGCCATGTGACCAAATCCTCCAAACGACCTCCTTAATGGCAACAGGCGGGGTTGTCTTATTTGTGGTAAACTGTACATCTCAAACAAAACCAAATCGATCAAATCCTTTTTGTCCAAGGAAGGAAAGCTTTCTTTTAATGGAGGTTATTCATGAAATTGTTTTAGCTATCTGGTAGAGCTGGTAGCTAATGATTAAGGATATAACATTTAGTCAAATTTGATCTGAGTTTCTAGTTTCATTCATTTTTAATGTGTCTTACATTTACTAAGACTTGATTTCTGATACTCTTTTAAGAACTTTTCAATATCATCAGTAATCTAAGAGCCAATTAATAGGTTAAAAGTTTTTATCTTTAATATATGTTAATTTTTTAAGTTCTACATGCAAGTAATGCGGTGCTTGTTTGGAGTGAGTTCAGATTGAACTAACACTCTATTGGTCAGTCTCTTTGTCGACTAGGTTATCGACTAGGTTATCAACTAGGTTATGCGTGTCAGTTAAAACTACTTGTAAATATGAATAAAAATGCAATCAATTTATGTTGTATTTCAGAACCAAAATCCAGTGCCAATACTTGTATTCACTTTAATCAAAACACATTTAACCAATTCAATGAAAAAAAAACAAGTATTTTTTTTCGAAGTGTTTGTCTTTGTTCTCTACCCCTCACCACCAAGGCTTGTTTTAGATAATATTCTTCCTTGTTATAGGGCTTATTTTTACCAATAGTTATTTAGTAGCAATTTGTAGAGTACTTAGTTTCATGGAAGCAAAATTTGTTGTTTATTTTAAGTACTACTTTAATAAGCAAAATTCGTTCCTTATTTTATGTTTTTGATAGGTAAAAGGCCACAAGGCACAAGATTGTGTTTAGATTTTAGAACTTATATCAATTGAGCACCAAAGATAGATGAGAGATGGATAGGTATCCTTGGTGTAGCCTTTACATGAATATCTTAGAATAATTTAATTGATTTTAGTGCCTATTTTTTATTTCTAAATTTTTGCTCTTGATACTCTTTGTGAATATAATTTAGCTACGATCAAGTAGTTAAAATAAAAAGAAGTATGCTTCATAATCAAAATGAAACTTATTAATATTGATTTTAATTTTAAAATAAAATATTATACTTGGAAAATTTTTGAATAATAAAAAAATGTCAATAACATTAAACTTCCATGGTATCAGCTAAATTTAACATGTTTATCTTGACAGTGAAGGTTTTGAACCAGGTTCGCTTCAAGAATAAGTGTCTTAACTTATCATATTAGCTTGTCTTATTAGAATATCTTCTCCAACTCATTTGTTAGCGAGATTATCTGCTTCTATGTTACCTTCTTTATAAACATGTTTTTGATTGTTTCTTCAAATTGATTAATGGTGGGTAGGGCATATTCAAGTTTAGAATTAAGGATCCAGTGTGGGGTCTTGCTTTTTCTTAGTGCTTGAAAGATAATTTGTGTCTCCTTCGATAACTAATATAATATTTATCTCTCTATTTAGAGTTAAGCCTTCTATTAGGGCCTCTAATTTGACCAAGTTATTAGACATTACTTCTAAAGGCCTGATGCGTTTAGTTAGGCATGAATTGTTATTTGAACAAATAATACATCCTAAGCCTGTTGGTCTTAGATTATCTTTAGAAACTCCATCAAAATTAACTTTGACCATTTTGCAGGAGGTCTCATTTACATTCTTTCCTAATGACTTTGTTAGATTTTGTGTATGTCATTGGTAGATTAATTAGTTTAAACCAATTCTCGTGCATATCTATATCCCAATTTGAAAATGAACTTTCCTCCTTATACGAGTTTATGAGATTATTGTTAGCTACATAAAAAATACAAGCTTCCAATTTATTTAAAAAAGATATCAGATCCATCTTTTCATTATAGAAAATTGTTCTATTCTTTTCTTTTCATAATTCTCATAGGAATATTGAAGGGGACATTTTCCATAAATTATTATAAATTTTAGAACAACTATGTTTTGACCATTAAAAAATATAATTTAATAGGTTATCAAGGAACACAATTTGCCAATTTAATTTCTTACATAACCAATATCAACAATTCTTTGCAAAGGGATAATCATAAAGAAAGTGTTCAAATGCTTCAGATTCTTCTTTGCAAAGTGGCTATCTTGATGGTTATTCAAAATCCATCTTGGTAAACCTATCTATTGTTGGAATTCTCTTTTGAAGTGCAGTCCAAAGGAAGACACTTGCTTTTAGAAGACACGTTGGATCTCAATATAAATTTAGAGGGATGATGCTCTTATCCCATTGTTGAGAATTTATTATCTTTTCATAACCTAGTTTGTCTTTATAATTTTTGTCTTTTGAGGCGCTCTATATTAATTTATCTTGCCTATCTTTATGATTTGCCTGCCTACTTTTTAAAAATTGATAAAAATGTACTTCTCTTGTGATGAAGGTGAAATTTCATCTAGGGTTTCCATTGCCACCCTTCATATTGATTATCGTTAAATTTAATTTTATAATCACTCACATTCTTACCCCAAAGAGTGTTTTTGATGTTTATAGGTAGATTTATGTTGGCTAGAGAAGGGAGCCCCTCCCAAGAATCTTTCCACAATGAAGTACCCTGACTTGAATCGATGTCCCAAGTTAAGTTATTAGCTATTAATGGGTGACAGTTAAACATGAAGTTCCAAATTCTTGAACCTTTGAAGGATTTTTAGTCTTAAATAAAGACATAGTATTATCATTGTTTAAATATTTACGATATAAAATTTTGGCCCACTTACTATAATGTTCTTTAAACATTCTCCAAATAAGTTTTGTCCTTAGTGCTTCATTTTGTCAACTCAATTTTTTTATGCCTTGGCCTCTAAATCTTTTATGTTTACATGTCTTTTCCCGTTTTATCAATGCTTGTTCTTACTCATCTTTAGTACCTTGCCAAAAGAATTTTTTTAATTTAGAGTCTAATTTTCTTTTTGTACTTTTGGGTAAGCGAAGACTTGATATATGATATGTGGGAATGGCTTAAAGTTAACTATTTCCTTTTACAACTTCCTAAATTTTATCCAATTTTTCTAAAATCATAACCCCACCGTTACTTTCTCTAATACCTTTTTCAAGTTGAATACCAAGGTATTTGTATGGAAAGATTCCTTTTCTAAATTTCTTTATTCTGTAAATTTTTCTCCATTTCATCTTTGGTATTAATAAAGAAAATCTCTGATTTGTTAGTGCTTACCTTTTGGCTTGATGCTTCCATATAATTATTTATAATTTGCTTAAAACTTTGAACTTCTTCCAAAGTGCTTTCTTTTGGTAGAATTGTATCATCTGCAAATTGTTGATGTGTTATTTTAGGGATCTCTTTAGTTATTGTGATTCCTCTAATGTTCCTTTTAGCTTGAGCTTTTATTATAGTTTTGCCAAAAGTTTTCGTCATAATAATATAGATAAAGGGTGATATAGGACCCCTTGTCTTATTCATCTAGATATACTAAAAAAACCTTCAAGAGTACCATTTAGGAGAAGGAAGAGTTTTGGTGTTGTTGTCCATTGACAAGAGAATCCAAAAGCTTCGAGTGTTTTACATTAGAATCTTCAATGTACTTTAGCATACGAGATTCCTTATTAATTTGTACATAGTGAATTAATTTTGGGATTGTAATAATACCATCAAGAATTGATCTATTAGGAACAAAATCTGTCCATTCGTCTAAAATGAGTTTGGTAGTACTTTTTTAAGTGTGTTGGCTAGTGCTTTTGAGAGTATTTTGTAGATTGTATTACATAATGTTATGTGCCTAAAAACTCTTGGATCCATTTGTTCAGTTTTCTTTGGAATTAAAGCTAGGAATGTATTGTTAATTTTAGATAGAAGAGATCCAAAATTTCTAGTTGCCTTGGTAGCCTCCTAGAATATCCCAACATTTTTGAAAGAAAAAACTCTGAAAGCCATCCAAGTCTTGGAGATTTATCAGGTTTGAGTTGAAAGAAGGATCTTTATTCTTCTTTGATAAATTTTTTATTCAAGTTTTTATTATCTTATGTAGTTATTATTTAAAAAAATAGACTCGAACATCTTATTCTGGGCTATTAAATTTGAGAATTCAAAATTATTTAAGATATCTGTATAATATTAAACAAAAGTTTTCGCTATCTCATTTGAGTTTTCAATTAATATAAATTTTTATTGATAATATTGTTATGATTTTTTTTTTTTGTATTTCTATCACCTTCTAACAACCATTTTTCTCTTGATTTTTGTTTCTAGAGTATTTCTTTTTTTGCTAGGATATATTATCCATTCTCATCTTGATGATTTCTTCATTTAGGCTTTTGAATTCTTCTTCGTTCTCTAATTTTTTTAAAATATGTTGTTAAAACTGTTTTAATTTTTCTAATTTCAACTACTATTTTAAAATGAAAATTTGAATAATATTTATTGGAAAATGATTTTTTTGAAATGAAATTTTAGAGCAAATAAAAAAGGAGAAAGATGAATAAAAAAAAATAAATTGGGAGAATGGTGAAGATATTTTCCATTTTTTTAATAAGTAATTATTTCTACTCTTCTTTTTATAGAAGTTTTATTTTCACATTTTACAAAGCTGCTACTTTGCATAATAGAAAAATAATTTCAAAATATACATGAGATCGTCTCTAGCTGGTTAAATTCAAGTTGAAATTGTGATTTGATACATTGTTGGTTACATTGAGGGATGCCGTCCTTATTGTGAGGGTTTTGCCCCTCTTTGGATGGTATTTTTAAGTGGCCAATACCTAACTACATCTCATGAAGGTTTATCGTACCGATTTTATTATGTAGGGATTATAATAATAAATAAATTTGCTCGCAATGATCATAACTGTATTATTGCAAATTTTTGTGTAAGAATGGGTGAAGTGAACATGATAAATTTGCTATGAAGTGAATACAACTGTATTTCAGGAATTTCTGTTTAAGAATGGGTGAGCAAGATTTATTTTCTTAGTTTTATGCCGTGGTAGTTTGTTTTAAATTTTATTTAAATAAATAATGATTTTTTTTTTTGTAGATTTAAATTTTTGGAAAGGTGCTATAAATGGATGTTTATAGAGTACTTTGTGTTAAAAGCATTTTATGATATATTGTTAACAAGTTTGATTAAAAAATTATCAAGTTATATTTTAGTAGTAATATTATAATTTGACTTGTAAAAAATATTTTTTATTTGTTAATTGGCAGAGATTAAGAGGCTTTCTAATGGATAGTTTATAAGTCACAACACTTGTTAAGAGTTTTTGCAAATAGGGTTGGAGTGAGCGAGTTTAATCATGGAGGAAACCCTCTAGTTAAGGGAACTTGAGTTTGAGTGGGATTGAGAAGGGTGGTTTTCTTGATGCATCACCTAGATGCAATGTGCTAAGTGTTGCATTCATTCTCATGAGAGATGGTTTCATGTGAACTAGTACTCATGAAGTATGGATCAATGAGTTTGACTAAAAAATTGGACAATTGAACCATGATAGCAACATTACAATTTGACTTGTAGAAAATATCTCCTACTTATCAATTGATTAGTTTAAGGGGTTTTTAACACTTTTAAAAGTTCTGTAAATTTGGGGGAAGCTCTATAGTTACGTGCACTCAAGTTGGAGAAGTGCTCGGATGGGTGACCTCACAGGTAGTTCTAGTGCTTCACCTTTGTGAGCATCACCTAGATGCAATGAATGCTAAGTGTTCCATTCATTCTCTTGAAACATGGGTCAATCTGAATGTAGTTGAATCTTTATAGCAATATTGCAAATTGTAAATTTGGAAAATAGAATGTTGTGTGGGAAATAAATGAATAAAAGAAAGGAAGTATTTAGTTAAATTATTTTGTTGGAATTTGCAAACTTAAGGCAAGATTTAGAGGAGAAAGCTTATAAGACAAGAGGAATAAGTCTTGAGAAATATTCTTTTTTCTTCTAATTTTTAAATTTTGTTGAAAAATTATAATTTAGATTGGATATTAAGCAAAAAATTATTTGAAAAAAATATATTAGTACATAATTATAAAATACAATGGATAAAAAGAAAGAGTTCCCTATTAAAAGGTGAACTAAAAAGGGTCGCTACTAAGTGAGCACATCATCTATGATAATTTTATCAAGATTTTGAACAATATCAAAGATGTTTAGAAGCCCACTTAGCTAAACAGTTTACATCCTTAGTCTACTCTAGTAGGTTGTAGCAAATAGAAATCGAATCCACCAAGCTCTTTAAACTAAAAAGTTGTTTGACTATAGACAAACTTCATTTCCTTAAACTAAGACTTTGTCTAACTATTACATTCCAATGAACTTTCTCCAATCTTTGATTGTTTAGCATATGCACATCAATTTTGAGAATTAAATTTACAAATCATCTTGTGCCATTCCAAGTCATTCCAAAACACTCTTTTAAGATTGATAGAACAACATAAGCCTTTATTATGTTATTATTTTTTGTCCCTCAAAGAAAAAATAGAAAAATAAATATTTTCTTGATCATCCTTCTATATACCAAAAATCCTTGCATGCTAAATGTTACCACTATTAACATTAACCAATGATGAAGGAAGCTACTTGCCATTACTTCAAAGATTGCTTTAATCTCAACAATTAGCTTGTTAACAATTCCTAGTCATGAGGGCGAAGTAGTTTTTGACTATGGAAGAAGTTGACAGTTTTAATTTAGATGTGTTTTTTTAGTTCTCTGTAAATATTTTGAATGTTCAGCAATGTAACTTGTTCAAGCAACACTTTCAAACTATAGGAAAATTATGAGAAAATGCTCGCTTTTGAAATGAAGACTCCTGCTTATGCTTTGGCATCTGCAATGACTCAGAAGCCTCCTGTTCAGACTGCTACTCATGCCCTAGTTGCTCCTACCATTGCTACTTAGGCTTCCGCCCTTAGTGCCACTGATTCCCTTCGCCCTCTGGTTGCGACTGCTACGGCTCGGGTTGTTGGCCCTGTTGGTGTTTTGAAACATTACGGTTTCAAATTAACTTGATGAGAATAGAATACATCTAGGGGTAGCTACTTCCCATTTTCAACGTACCCTTTCAAACATCGGGCCAACTATAAGGCTATACCCTTCTTCTACTTCAGGCTCTACAAAACCTAGGTAGGTGGACCTTAGATTCATTTATATGGTACTAGTGCTAAAACATACACTTGAATCTAACAAAGCAGATAAAACTCTTAGTCTTCTAACATTTATGCAAAGATCCCAGACATGAAATAGCTCATAACATGACCAAAGAAATTGCTAACCTAAGTGAGGGCAATTCTTTTTAGTTCCTTCAACATTAAAGGGAAAGATATTTGATTAATGATGTTGATTTTCAGCAAAAAACATGACATGAACAACATAACATTATGATCATGTAGCTAATTAGTGCCTTATCTATTGGACAATCCCACAAATCCCTAACACACATCCATGAAAGTCATTGGCATATCTCATACATCAGGACTTCCTGATCTATCTATTCACCTTGTGAATCAGACATCTGCATCTTTCTGAACCTCATACTTGACCTATCCCTTCATGAAATTTGCAATCCTATAATGATAAATCAAGCATTTACATGACTCATTGAGTCATAAGCAAAATAAATCAACATATACAACCAATAGGTTGTAACCGAGTTTCATACTCTTTTTTAACAAAACACAAAAGATCACAAACATCATGAATGGGAGACAAGATATCATAATGAAGATTAACTTGTTGCTGCATTTTCATTCATTTCTTTGAAACAAATACAATATGGTGCATGAAATTGAAATGTAAAATTGCCTGACATACCAAAACTATCTATATTCTTATTTCTTACTGTTCATTACAAGGGAAATTGCTGAAAAATATGGTGGAATCATAGCTCTGGATCCAACAATGTGGTCTCATAGACAAACTAGAACCAACCCTTACAATAGATGAGAAAGAGAAAGATATAGGAGAAGAATGGAATCTCGGATCTAATCTGGAAGTGACATGTGTCCACTTGAATCCTCATTACCTGCTATTGTAACACCTCTCATCTTTCTACATATGAAATTTGATATGATTTTCATCATTATTTTGTAAGAAATTTGAAATATTTCTTCTTCAATGATGAAAACCCTTGTGTTGCCAAAATATCTGAAATGCATCATGAAATTTTGATAATAACTTGGTTCAACTGACTTGGAAGTGACAAAATTCGCCCATATCTGTGTTTTTACTGCCTTTTATGTTCATTTAGTTCACCACTTTACTGGAAATCGAATCTATATTGCCCCAATAGAATGAAACTGGAAATTGGGTACTTGAGACAAATCCTTTCATAACTTGAACCAGTGGCCTCTTGTGCAAAAACAAACTCTAGAAATGGAAAGTTCATTCTCTCCTAATTTTGTCAATATATAATAGTGCCATACTTTCTTAATGAAAATGCCTAGAATCCCATTTTGAAAATTAGGCTCCTGTCATGGCTTTGAAATTGCATTTGAGCAAATATTAAACATTTTCCAAAGTTTGAACTATAGCTTATAACATATGTTTATTTAAAATAACCTTGCACATACTTTGGAGGGAAAATATTAAAAAATTGAATTTTCATGCGTGTGCTATTTTCCCTCCTATTTTCAATTTGGGTCAAACTAGTTTGACTAACCCTGACACGTGTTGATGTGTGGTTCATTGGATTCCTGCACAGTCACCTGACACCTACCACCTAGGTGCCACATGTCACTACCTCATTGGTCCTCTATTCTGCCACATGGCGGTCACGCCATCTTGCCACGTCATTGGTTTCCATGTCACTATCATAGTCAGCATGATGCCATGTCATCGCGACATAGCGACACCGCGACATGTGTCATCTTGATCCATGTTAGCATCTGGTTGGCAACACCATGTCATCACCTCATCACTACACCATGTCAGCCTACCACGTCATCGGTCGCTATGTCGCATGACACATCAGCATGGTGCCACGTCATCGCGACATAGCGACGTTGCAATATTTGGCACTATCTGCCACATCAACACCTCAAGAAACGTGCCAGGTTTGGAAGCCTCTGCATTTTTGATTAATCCGTCTGGTTTTCCAATTGTCAAGTTTTGGTTTGTCATTAGATTCCATGTTAGCATGACATCATCACAGTCGTTCAAAATTCCATTATATTTGCCATCTGACCTATCTGGGCCCCACAAGATAAGCCTTGTGTGTCAAAAGGTGTGAGCCTTTGAGACACTATGCTATGGATTGTTGGTACATTTAAAATTTTAACTGAACATCCACACAACAAATGTGGGATAAAATTTATGTAGCTATTTTTCTTTGCCAAGCTAGAAATCACGGCTATGGAAATATTTAGCGTCTTCCTACTTTCAAGGCCAAAAACAAGCCCAACAAAAACCCAAGTTTGAAGATCTTCAAAACTTGTAATCTCCTATGCCTGCAATGTTTTGTTTGGATTTAGCTGTGGGTTTCAATATGATATGCGTGAGCTGGGAGATCTCAAGGAATCTCTTTTTCCATCGACATGTAGGTAGAGGCCCATGAGCAGATCACTTCTTACAGCCTCCTTGTTTCTCCTGACTTTCAACAAAACTTGAATATTAAAACTATAAAGATCAAAGCAATCCACGAGCACTACCAAGCAGTTGTGGGAGTTAGATTTGCCTTGATAAACTATCTCTCACGTTTCCTCTAGATTGGGAAATGAAGGATAAGAAACACATGAATGTTAAAAGGCTTGCCCTTCTCTATCAATGCGGGTAGGTGCTAAAATAGGATACTGTCTGCCTTTAGAAATTTTGCTACAAGAAAGGAAGTAGCCCATTCAGAGAAGTAAAAACCTCATATTAGGTGCAACGTATGCTTGCTGAACGAGCATGATACTTGATGGCCTCTTTGCAATGGTAGTAGACAGCAACAGGGGTCTTCTCTAGACTACATCCTTCTTGTCTTTACATCTTGCACAATGTAGTAGTCAATGTTAATATTTCATATCAACACTCTTCCTCTTGGTGAATGACATCCGTAGTAGGATGCATATGCTATCAACATTGATGATGGCATAGGGACGAGCTTCTTGCAACCAGATAAATCAAGATATTCGAAGTTAGCGAGTTCCTTAAAGGAGTTCAACAACTTCCACAACATTTCGCAAGAAAAAAAATCTAAATGTTGCATCCTTTTTAACTTCCCCAAGTCAATGGAGAATGACGTTAGTGGCATCCACAACGTATACTCAAAATGAGTATTCCATTTGAGCCATTTGTTTGACAAGTCTAGCTGTTTAAGATTTGAGGGAGTAACAAGAGTCTTTGGTACTTGACCATTCAAAGTACTCCTTACCAAGTCCAACATAACAAATGTGGAAGAATTGGCGAAGCTTGGAAGTGTGATGCCATTCCATATGGTCTACCCTACATAGAAACCTCATATTAATTTGATTTCACATGTGAGTACACACACCAAGAAGTTATAATGATTAAAGTCATTATAATATTGCTTTTTAGAATTAATACCTTATCAATCTAGTGAAATTAGTCAGGCCCCAAAATGGGCTCGGCTACATTTTGTTTTGTTTTCAAACACCTGATCCTTTAAACTGATTTATTCATCATTTGGCACTGATTCGAAACAAATTTGACTGCTGGAAACAATTTTAAAACTCATTTTACCTTTTTCTGCAAATTATCAATTTCTTGCCAAGAGGTCCTTTGACTGGCTTTAAAAACTGACCAAAACACCCAACTAGGCCTTAGGATCTGACACATTGATTCTCTGTTCCACATTCTCTTACCTTGTCAGATTTTGTCTCATGAAAAATTTGGGTCAAAAGGTATTGATTGTCAAAGTTGCCCTCTTAGAACTGCCTAGAAGAAAACATGTCAGAAAACCACAAAATGCATTTAGATTTGGCTTTGGAAACAGGGCAAACTAACACTTGGGGGTACAAAAACTGGGGCATTGGTTCACTGTCATGAGGAAAATATAAATCTAGGATTTGGGCTCATGAAAAATAATTGGGCGTATTTGGCGAGTGGTCAAAGGGGGCTACTCAGAATTGTAGAATGGGAAACATTGATAGAAAAGTCATTTTTGCAATGGAATGAACTTGGAAAAGTGTGTAGACAGATTTGTCAAGACTTGCAAACTGACACACTTAAATTTTTTTTAGAGTAGAACATAATGGTACAATCCATTTGATCTCACCTATCACAGATTTACAGTTATGACATCCTGAACAAAGGGTACCGACCAATCTGCACTTTATGACACTAGTAAAACTTTACAATTTGCTCTTGGAATTGCGTTCAAAAACTTATCAAACATATTCGTCATAAGCTCAAATCTGAAACATATCAAGTCTCCGACCTCTAGAATGCAATACAAAATGAATTTTCTCATTTTGGTCAATTGGGTCAAAGTTATAACAAGTCAAACAGGGCCTTCCATAATTTTGAACAATTTGCATTAGCATGACAACAATAAACGACCAACTTTGAGGAATTCAAAACCTAGCCGAAACATATCGAAATGACTCAAAATTTGAAATATAGGTTCTCTGATATGGATACTAAACACTTCCAAAGCAGTGAGTCATGAAACACTACTAGGGGTGAGATATTCAATTGCAAACAAGGCCTCTTGTTGCTATTTGACATAGGTAAAAATGCAGATTTGGACATTGCTCAAAACAAAACTTCATGGAATAACTTGGAATGACAATTTATCTTTATGGGGTGAATGGATATACTGAATGCAAGGTGTTAGAAAGATTAAACACCTCGTAAGTCTCAAACAAACAATTGAGTGCACATGCATTAAAAAAAGTGCTTATAGGGCTTGATTTTTAGGATGATACTCAAAATTAGGGCTTCAATTTTAAGTACCAATAGCTCCTGCACCTGTTGCTCTAGCTGTTCATGCTGTGAATGCTTCTCTTGTTCGATTTTCTCTCTCGTATGTGAATGTGGCTGCAGATGAAGAAAATATTATTGCTCTTATGAGGAACGAGCTCCGTTTGGCTATGCCTTCTGCTAGTCGATCGACTGAGCTGGTTCCTATAAGTAATCCACTTGTGCTTCATCTTGAACAAGATATTATTCTTGAGATCAATAAATATGTAGTGGATTACTCTTCTACGACTGATTTTTTTGTTTTAGGGGTTTTTGGCCCTCTCTTTCAGATTTGCATGCTTGGATTTTCAAATAATAGGAACAAATCAGTTCAGATGTAGTGCAGATTTACCTTGTGACAAGAGGTTTTTTATTGTGAAATCTACTAATGCTGGTTATAGAAATGCCATCTTGTGCCATGGTTTTTCTTGGGAGGAAAGGTTTCCCATGATGGCTAAACCTTGGTACCTGACATTTAATCTGACTACTAAAACCTTTAATAAGATGCCTCTTAGGGTGCAGTTGCTGAATCTTCCCCTTCACTTTCAACATGATTTCGTCTTGGAGGCTATGTGGGATGCCATTGGGGATTTCATATTGGTTGATGCTATTTCTTCCAATGTCTATAGGACACTGTATGCTCGCATCCTTGTGGAGATGGATGTCTCCAAGGGGCTCCCAACATTGTTGAAGTTGGCTTCTCCAAATGGTTCTTGGATTCAACTTCTTGATTATGAGGGTATTCCTTTTAGATGTACGAAATGTCATAAGACTGACCATCTCGTTGCACAATGCTCCTCTGACAATGTTAGATCGAAGAAATCACCTTCTTGGTGGTTGGGGGTTTTAGATGATCACTATACAGTTTAGAAAGTATCCACGGATGTGGATGGGTCTGATACCTCTTCTCATACTGACATTGTGGCTGAGGATTTTGTTGCTATTTCTGATGATTCAAATGTTGTCCCTACAACATATTTGAATCAGAATGTTGTTTTTGACTTGTCACTTGCTATTGTTTTTGTTGATTCGATTGCTGTCCCTTTGGTAGCTTTGAGTTCGAATTTTGATGCTATCCCTTTTTTTGTTGTTGACTTTGTCCAAAACACTATTGTTGGTACTTCTCCTACTGCGAAGGCTTTGGGGTTAGTGGGGATTGACAAAAGATTGTTGGGAAGGTGGAGGATGGTTGGACATCAATTAAAAGAAAAAAGGAAAATCCTCCAAACTTTCATTTGATATGTCTTTACGTTCACAAAAGATTGGACCAAAATGTAAATCTTGATGGTCTGTGGCTTCTTGGACTATTTTCCCTCTTGTTGGGAACTCTGGTGTGTCCCTCTAGTTTGTTGGGTAGTTTTCCATAGTTGTTTTAATATCCTCATTGTTATATCTTCCTTGTCCTTTGTAAAAGGTTTCAGATCCATTCAAAACCTAATTTTACTTAATAAGAACATTTCCTAGTCATGAGATCCTTAATATCCTAAACATACATATCAAGATTTTGTATCATATCCATATCTCTAAGACCTAACTCACAAGATCACATTTTGCCTTTAAAATTTCTTGGAGCCTACTAATAATTCTTGAACACGCAGACATTGGAATCTTTTTTCTTGAAAAATATTTGCATTTACTTTCAAACTACAATTGTCATGTAATAAAAGGACCATCATCCCAAGTGATATGGAGGGAAGGTGTTGTAGTTGGAGGTCTAGCAAGGTTGTTCGAGAAATCCATTAGAGAATTAGTGTACACACAAGCATGCTTCTAAGATCCCTACCAAAAGTGCTTAATCTATTTGGAGAAGGGACATTGAAAGAGAAAGATGCGATGCATTCTCCTTAGTACTATTACATATATGATAGGATAAAAGGATTTGAAACCTTCTTTTCTGTAAATTCTCCTAGGGAAAATATCTTTGTTTGTTCAAAAATCTGTAAGAAAAAAAAAGGACCTGAGGTAAGAAAATCGATTTCACACCTTCTTCCACCAAGAGATATCCCTCTTCCCATAAGCCAACCTATCCATCTCTATGTAGTTTGTGTTGGATAACTAAGAGGGGGGGTGCGGGGGGTGGGGGGTGCGGAGTTAACTTTTCATCACCATCAAAGCAACATAAACATTAACAACAATAACTTCAATGCATCTAATCACTGGGTAGACTTATCAAATTTAATACTTAAATCATAGGTCAACTTATTTCCAAATTGTTATCAAATTTTTTCTTGCATTACTGTCAGTAATTTTCCAGTAATTACATAGTGATACCTTAGTTATTATTGAGTTGCAATAAATTGTGTAAACATGCAAATCAACTTGCAACACAAATAACATTCACACAATTAACACCAAGATTTTAACGTGGAAACTATGTTAAGGGAAAAACCACCTACGACCAACAACCCAAAAATTTCACTATTTTGAAGTGATCTCTATTAGGAGACTATGTTGTTAAAGGTTACATACACTTTGTTAAAGTGACCTTGTTAGAGGATTTCAACAAAAGATCATCTAGACCTTATCACTCTCTGTCTACGACTAAAAAGAGTGGCTTGATTTAAAAGACTTACAAACACCACTAATCAATGTTACCATATAGGATTTTATAGACTTATTAGATCCACTTGGTGCTTCTGAGATTTTCTACTATAATGGTTAAACAATAACAGTGTAAAGTGATATGTTAAGAATAACAAATACCTTTTCTTGTTCAAATCTTTGTTCTTTCTCCTTCTTCGTCTTTTACTCATTCGATTGATTCTGTCTTTCACAAACTCTTCTTCTTTTGTTCTCTCTACTCTACTTGGTTCATGTGGCTCAACACTTATTTCTTATCTCCCTTTCTTCAACAATTCACACTCAGTGCAACTTCAACACTTCAACATAATTGCCTTCTTTCTAGCAACATGAGATTAGCTCCATAGCCTTTCAAAATCAACTCAATAAATCAACAACCTAAATTGTCATTGTTCTCCTACTTAAATAGATTTCTCAATACTTCTAAATCCTTCCATCTTTTGGCTCTTAATCAGAATCGCCGATCTTAGGTTTACAACTAAACTCTTTCATACAATGAATTTAGACACATAAAAAATATAATTTTGCATAGAAATTTGTGTCCATCCTTATCCTTCTTCATTTTACTTCGTCAAATCATTCTTGAATTTTCTCCATTGTTGATCTTGCAAAATTTTTTGACTCTTGCATTAGACCTTCTTGAACTTTTCAAATTTCCATCAAAAGTTGGCCTTAGACTTCAATTTCTCAATCTTGTTCATATGGCTGTCACTTGGTAAACATTACATTTACTTGAGCAAAAATGCATTTAATATTGACTCACTCAAGCAACACTGCGTTCTTTCTCCTTTGCAATCTCTCGGGCAATACCGTGTTCACTCGATGAATACTATCTCCCTTCATTAACCTTGTGACTCAGTTAAGCTTGTGATCTTCAATACTTCTCAACAACACATGATTGTAAAACAATCAAACCAATATTATATAATCATTGTCCAACTCATTCAATTACCCATTAAATACCTTACGTATAAACTATGACTTCATCATAATTTCTTCAAATCCTCTTCATCAATCAAATGATATGGCACTCTTTCAATTTAGCAACATGTCTAGCCAATTAAGACTTTGACATTAATAACAATATAACAATTGATACGATTCTTTTACATACATTCATAACATCATCACTTAACAATTACAATATTAGTTGGGGCTAACAATCTCTTGCTTTGGCATTAATGGCAACACATAAGATAAGATTTTACAATACAAAACATTACAGAAGATAATGAAATATATACATTGACCATAATAAAAATTTGCAATTTTGGTTCTTCAAACTATTACTCGGTCTCTATCTTCAGCAACAAAAAAAAACTTTAACTTCTTCAATATTACTCCCCCTTTGAATATGATATCTGGTTTTAGGTTCATGTATACTTTTGCTCAGTATCTTCTCCCCTTTTCTCATTGTTCTTTTGATTATTTCTTTCAATTCAACATATTCTCCCCCTTTGACAACAATGCCAAAGGTCATTATAAATTTCAATGTGAAACTTATAGAATGTTGTAGTTACCCTTGTACCTTGAATGTACATATTGCATCAATTTCATCACAATTAACTTCACAACTTCAAAAATACTCCTAATGTGTGAACTGTTCTACATCAACTCCAAAAAGATATTTCAATTCATCCATGAACTGATGCAACATGCAACTTCACCAAGTGAATTTTAGAGAGGGGCAGGACCTCCAGTTTACCTTTTAGATACTCAAAATCATCCTTAGGAAATAGCTTGGTAAATATATCAACAATTTTCAACTTAGACTTTACATACTCAAGCCTTACTTTCTTATCTACCAGTACTTTCACCCTCAAGTAATCATACTTGATGGATATGTGCTTTGTCTTTGCATGCATCACCGATTTTTTTGAAATACTTATAGCACTTGTGCTTGCATATGTGAAAATGTGGCCTATTGCTAACACACACACTTCAACATGGTTCTTATTTACGGATTCATCTCAGTATGAACATTGGATTGTTCTTCTGAAAATCAGCCAGCAAGTCGACCTGTTGCCTTCTATCTAAAGGAATTTTGCCTGTTTAATATCCTCAAATTTGAGGTGTTAGGCAACCAGACCCTCTAAGAATGAAGGATTTGAGAAATGAAATTAATCTATTTGATTGTGCAGATTAATCTAGAATGAACATGCATTCTAATCTAGAAACAATTGAAACAAAACTAGATTAACCTATGCATAATTAAGCTAAATGAATTTAAACTAAGAATGCAAGATGTATGCAAAAATGTGAACAAATGTGAGTAAATGTGAGTATGAATTTCAACAGAAATTTGATGCAAATTCTAATTCATCCTCTAAAATGAAGAGATGGGGGCCTCTTAAATAGACTTTCCTGGAATCCATCAATGATTGAGATCAATTTCAATCAACGGTCAAGATTGAAGATGAAGTTCAGTCATAAAGGAAGATTCTCAAATTAAAGGGAGTTAACTAACTCAGATCTGAGTGTAAGAGTTAGTCAGCTCAGATAGACTTTAGTGTAAAAGCAAGTGATCTGGGTCACTTCTAATTTGATCAACAGTGAACTGGGAATTTCCTTTTTTGAACTGAAGAGAGATTTTGGAGATATATTTAATTTAATAAAATGAGATATGCTCTCATAATTACCTTTTTCATTTAATTAAATAATTCTATTTAATTAATTAGAGACACTTTTCTTATTTGATTAAATAACTTCATTTAATTCATTAGGAATAACTTCCCATTTAATTAAATAACTTTGTTTAATTAATTAGAAGTAAGTTCTTCATTTAATTAATTAAAATAGGCACATTTATTAAATTAAATAAATTTAATTCCATAGTACATTAGCCTTAGGAGATAATTTAATTTAATTAAAGTATAAATACTTAATAATTAAATTAAATCTTAATCAATAGGTTTAATGCGACTAATATGAATCAATACTTTAGGAATTAAATAAAGAGTATGATGAATGCAGATTTAGGTTTTCTGCATTTGACAATTAAGTCAAGTAGCGAGTAGCAGAATAAGAATTGCCTAGTGACATAGGACTTTAGAATTGATCAGAAATATACCAGAATTGGTGATCATGGCAATAAGCGAATTTTGGAGTATTACATTTTGCCCCTCTTTGAATGAATGTGCGAACATCACGTTCAATTCAAAGAAAATCAGAAAGCATGATGCGAAGATGAGATTGGTTCCGAAGTTGATGATACGAAGACCAATTGATAAGCTTTTAAGGACTATCTCTAGAACAGAGCTTAATCCCAGGGAATCCAAGTAGAATACCTAGATACCTAAAATTGATAAGCATTTAAAAGGTTTTTTCAGGAAAAAGTTTGACCTTTAAGGATCCAGATAGAACACCTAGATACCTAAGTTGATAAGCATTTAGAAGATTATCTCCAGAATGGAGCTTAACCTTCAAGGATCCAGATAGAACACGTAGATACTTGAGATTGATAGCATTTAGAAGATTATCTCCAGAATGGAGCTTAACGTTCAAGGATCCAGATAGAACACCTAGATACTTGAGATTGAAAGCATTTAGAAGATTATCTCCAGAACGAAGCTTAACCTTCAAGGATCCAGATAGAACACACATAGATACGTGAGATTGAAAAAAAGATAACAAAGTCCAATCATGAGTCATAGAATCATCCCCAGAACAAGGCTTGATCCTCAGAAGTCGAGGTTTAGACTGTCCCAATACCTGTCCATCGAACTTTGAGAAGAATTGTTATAAGGTTGATCAATTTGATGAAAAGATAAGATAGATGGCAAAGATGCCAAATAAGAGGGAGCAAGATGCCCCGAGTGATGAGATGCCCCAAGTGATAAGGACATAAGATGGGAACCAGATGCCCCAAGCAATGAGATTGAGATTGAGTTACATTTAGTTCAATGATGCAATCATCTTGCCCCCTCGTGAGCAAAATTGAAAGATGACACACTAGAAAATTGGAGAAATCCAAGATTCAGTAGAATATGGAAGAGATCAGAATGATCAGAAGATGATTCAGAGTCAGTTTAGCGTGCTTCTGAGGTCCAAAAGACCAAGTTTGACCATTAGTTGACTAGAATTAAGAAAAGTTGACTTGAGTTGAAGATTTTCAAAATAAATTTTGAAAATATGAAAAATTTAGAATGGAAGAATTCCAAGAATTACAAAGTATCAGAAAGATTTGAGCTACACAAGCATTTGATTGTGTCGGTCTCCAAAATTTTAAAATGCATTTTTGAGGCATTTAGGTGTGTCAAATTTTGTATTCGATCTCAAAAATGGATTTAGAATGGTCCAATTAGCCAAGAGGTGATTTTTGTGGAAATTGGAGCACTTTGAAAAATTTGGTCAACAGCTATATAAGGGTCCAAGGTGTCATTTTCATACTCATTTGTGCTTTTGTCTTCTAGTGATTTTGAGCTCTGATAAAGATATGGTAGTGAACGTGAGATACCATCATTTTGAGCGCTCCAGACGACACAATCAGCTAGCAAACTACGGACCACCGGTGAGTCATCGATTTCCCCTCTTCGTACTTTCACTTTTACGCTTTACGAGGTCATTTATTGCATATTTTAGCATGTTTTAGGGTTGTCCAATCTTTCTTTGCGAGAGACCTATTAGCTTTCGCGTGAAGATCTTCTTTCTTTGTGCGAAGAAACAGGGTGCACTGTTTCTTCGTGCACGGCGGGAGGATCTTCGCACGGGAGGCATTTATCTCTCGCGCAAAGAATGAGATTCTTCGCACGAAGGGGATTCATTTTTCGCGCGCGAAGATCTTTTCTCACACAACGACGTAATTTTTGGCGCGAGATTTGAGATCTTTGCATGAGACTTGGAGAACTTCGCGCAAAATTTCACGGCTTCGTGTGAGATTTTACGAACTTCGCACGAAATCCTGTGACAGTCATGCTTAAGAGTTTCAATTTCGTGCTCAAAAATTGTATTTTAGTTTGTTTTGATGTATCATTTCGACTTGATACAGATCGTTTGTTTGTCAATTTTTTGTGTGCTTGCAGGAGGTCTTTGGTGATGTCACATTCAGATCGCACTACCCACCATATGGGGAGTTATTGCGGAGTCTTGATGATTCTGATCGAGCACACATTGCTTGATTGGGTTTGTCTTCAGTATGTCAAATTCTAGTCGTGATGGTGAATCACGACTTACTGACAGCTTTGGCTGAGCATTTTCATTCGGAGACGAACACTTTTCATTTGCCGATGGGTGAGATGACGATCACCCCAGAGGATATCTGGAGGATACTGAGGATCCCCTTTCACGGTGCCTAGGTCATTTATGATAAAGTGCCTAGAGAAGGTACAGAGGCACTGTCCATTGTATTTGGGAGAGAGCTACTGAGAGGCAGGGCCATTAGCTGGGATGAGCTGATGCACACCTACGGAACCACGCACAGGCTGGCATCTGTGTAGGCTATATTTTTGAGCTATTTCTTATGTCCTGATAGAGGACAACATGGTTTGGAGTGCGGATGGGGAGCCATGCTTCGCAGGATGTTGGAGGCACCCGAGATCTTTGGGTGGGGTCAGTGCATGTTGGCCCATCTTTTTCATGAGATGCACGAGGTTGTCTTCCATGAGAAGAAGATGATGGTAGATAGAGTTTACGTCCTATAGGTGTGGGCATGGGAGCACCTTCCCATATGCAAGCCCATTTTTGAGGATGCCAGAGAGCCTATGGAGCCCTATATATGAAAATATCGAGGGACTGAACACTAGAGGATACGTCTTGATGACTTGGTGTCCATTGTATGGTGACCTTGGCAAGAGACAAAGGACTAGGATGATGCCCCTAGAGAGTTACCATGGATGTTCAGTTCTTGACCTTTGGCAGGCAGGACCACATCAGTGATAGAGAGATTTGTGATCTCATGAGTGTGGTGGCAGTATGGCCGACCACAGGAAAATTTTGCTGAGTATTGTACTTATGCCAGGTTGCAGAAGGACGTTGAGTGAGGATGGCCATCACAGATGGATCCAGAGTGGTCCATGATAGATATTCACAGCCTACCTACAGTTTAGTGGGACTACCTGCCAGAGGTAGTAGATGTAGGGATGATGCCTGCATATCAGACATTATTAATTAGCCATCCGTTCCCATGGTTCATAGATCTAGTGGGTATGGAAGGGCGGGCACAGAGGCAGGTGCCCCAATAGCAGCAGGCATAGCCACAGCCACTAGGTCAGCCAAAGCAGCAGTCACGGGTCCGACATCGGGTATAAAAAATGCAGATTCTCCCACTTCAGATGGGATCAGACCCAGGTGCCAGGGGCAGTGGGACATGACACAGTCGGTGGCAGAGATAGAGGAAAGAGGAGCAGGTCCCTCAGCAAGAGGCTCCATAACAGCAAGTGCCACCATAGCAGGAGGCACCACCACAGCGACAGGCACCAGAGATGCTAGATGAGGATATGCCAGATCAGCTGACAAGTGGGGTGCAGGACATAGTACGATGGTACCAAGAGTGGATTCGTGTGGCCTCCCGATAATTGGGAGAGTTACAGATTTCAGTGGCAGTCTAGGATGCGTAGTTGGTGGAGAGACAGCGAGAGATAGATCGATGAAGAGAGTGCGTGGAGACTGCCAAGCAGAGATTGGAGCTGCGCAGGATGAGATCCGCTTTTAGTCAGCTCAGTTTGCCTACTATTATGCTGCATATATGAGTGCAGTACTAGATGAGACATTGCAAGTTCAGTGCTTTTCTCAGTACACATGAGAGTTTGGAGGCGCATGACCTCCTGCCATACCAGATATGCCATCACTGCCTCCACCACCTACTGCTCTTGCTCCTCTTGGAGGCAAGGGTACGGGATAGAGTTAGATGCTCTATGCCTGAATTTGATTTTGATCTTTGGCTATGTATCGACTGGTGTGCCAGCATCACATGTATCATTTTTGATCTATTGCACTCGAGTAGCGCCCTTTTTTTGTACTGATCCATTCTTTTGATATATACATATATACGAGATCTTGAGCCGAGTATTCCTGTGTCCATGTCATTGTTCGTTTTCCTTTACTTTGATGTACATCAGATGTCAATATAATGATGATGAGATGTATGTTTGAGTTTGATTATGATGCCTATGTAATGTGATGTGATGTGATTATGAGCGTATAGAGTAGGTGTTATGAGTATATGGATGCAATGCATATGGAAATGGACTGACATCTCACATAGTGTTGCATGTTTGTTGCCTGATAGTGACATGTATTCCATTAAGGAGCATGAATTGACAAACCAAATGCTTGTGCAGCCGTGAAGAAACCTGAAATGTTTGAAAATGCTCCCAATCTTTCATCACATAGGGGAGAAATAGAATCACAACTGAATTACGTGCATATGCAAGTGAAGTATGTAATGCAAGACTATGTTAAATACAACCCTAGGTCTGGTTACCAAGCCTCGATATTTAATCATCACCAGATATAGAACAAAGCTTGTAGGTCATACAATTCCCACTGACATTGCAATCATGGAAATATGAATATAAAATATGTTATTGGTTTGTCGAGATTAAATGTAAGCATTTGAGGCACAAGAAGCCAGAATGACCAGAACATTTGTCCCTTTTAATGTAGCAAGTTGACATAAGCATCAAAGCATAAACGCTAGGATGACCTGAATGTTGCTTGCATACAAACACGCCAAACACATGGGAGATTCATCTTATGCTAAGTATTCAGTATTTATTCTGTTCGTAACGACTGTTGCATTCATAACCTAAGATAGAAGTGTGCTAGATATACTTGCAGTGACCAGTATGTTCACTTAGCAGGATGAGTATTAGTATTTACTGTAGCATGAAGAGTTCACTCCAACAAACAAGGAGAAGAACCAATGTTATTGATGTATTGATACAAAAGGAGTCGAGGTACACCCGGCCATCCAATATGAGATGGAGGCTCTTATAGTGGACACCCCTCTTATAGGAATATGTCAACTAATTGGAACTAAACCACAAACAGAAAGAAAAGAAAAGATCATGCCCTTAGTCATTACTTCTCTAGTCGAAGATGACATCATCAAGTTGCTCAAGGAGATATGATAAAGCAAAACAAAGAAATCAAAGAAAATGCTCAGTATATCCAAACAAGTATATCATTTTTTGAGTTCAATGTTTTTGGGATTGATGTTAGGTGTCAGTGTCCAAAACATGTTTGAAAGAAATCTCTTCAGTAGGGTGACAACAGTGGGCAGACGCAGTCAGAATGACTAGTGACTGAGGTCAAAGAGGAAACTTCATGATGAAGAACCTAAAGAGAACTAAGTGACAGTAGACAGCCACAACCAAGATGATTTGTGATTGACGCAAGAGAGATCTTCCATAAGGGAATCTAGAGACGTGACCCAAGTAACAGTAGGAAGACATAGCTGAAACAACTGGTGACTGTTGCGAAAGAGATTCTACAAGGAGAATCTTGAAGAGAGTGACACTAGCGACAGTAGGCAGACACAACTAGAACAACTAGTGACTTTTGCGAAAGAGACTCTACAAGGAGAATCTTGAAGAGAGTGACACTAGCAACAGTAGGCAGACACAGCTAGAATAGCTGGTGACTTTCGCAAAGGAGATTCTATGAGGAGAATCTCAAAAAGAGTGACACTAAGGGGGAATGCGCCCGAGCTGTGAGAAGACTCAATCCTTGGATACATGAGCAGAAAGTGAAGAAAGTAGAGAAGCGAAAGCATGAAAGTGACTGTACAGAGTAGCCAGAAGATGCGCTGCAGGATAGAGCGTTGGGAACAAGAGGTGCCTGTTTACCAAGTTTTCACCTTCTTGGCAAGATTTTTCTTTTTTTGCTACCATAATGCCTGTTTCCAAGTTTTCACCAATGACACTTTTTTCTCTTTTTTTTTGTATTTTTTTGAGATTTTTCACTTTTTTTGATGTTACCAAGGCACCTATTGCTAGGTTTTCACCAGGGTAACAATTTCTTTTAGGACTTTTTCTGATTTTTAGATTTTTTCCAGGACATATAGATATGTACAAAGAGCTTGCTGATATTAGATCAAGTGTAAAACTGCTTTAGGTGGAGAGTGTTGACAGGTTCTTTGAGCACTTCTCCCTCGGTTGTGGAAAGCTAATAGGTACCAGATCCATATATTGCAGTACTAATGTATGGACTGAGCCAGTTTGGTTCAAACTTTCCCTTTTTTACTCGATGTTGTTGATTCTTGGGGTTCTCTCTCAAGACGAGATCACCTAGCTGGAAGTCTCATAGCTTGACCTTCTAATTGTAGCTTTTGGCCATTCTTTGTTGATATGCTCACAGATGATCACATGCCACTTGTCTTCATTCATCCAGTAACACAAGCTCTTGAAGCCGAGCTATCTTATAGTCATCATCAGTGATAAGGCCCTTCATAGAGATTCTCAAGGTAGGAATCTCCACCTCTATTGGAAGCACAACATCTGCTCCATACACCAAAGCAAAGGGAGTCATGCTTGTTGGAGTTCTTATACTTGTCCTATATGCCCACAAGGCTGGGTTGATTTGGAGATGCCAGTCTCTCCCTGACTTACTAACTGTGCGATGAAGAATTTTGAGGATCGTCTAGTTGGATGCCTCAGCTTGGCCATTACCTTGGGGGTAATAAATGGAAGACCAATGTTGTGTGATTTTGAATTTCTTGCACAGTTCCTTGAGATATTTATTCTTGAATTGTCCTCCATTGTCAGTAATGATTGAGGATGGTACACCATATCTGCAAATGATGTAGTTTGTTATGAAAAGTGCTATAGTTTTGCCATCAGCAATTGTGAGAGGTACTGCCTCTACCCACTTCGTGAAATAATCTATAGCCATGATAATGGACTTATGTCCATTAGAGGAGGTTGGGTGGATCTGTCCCACCAAGTCGAAGGCCCATTGTTGAAATTTCCATGTTATAGTAGAGGGAATCAGTTCTCTGGCTAGAGTGTGGATGAGATTCTCATGTAACTGAAACTGCTTGCAGGACCTAACATACTTCATCTCTTCTTGCTCCATTTTGGGCCAGTAGTAACCAGCACAAAGGAGTTTGCGAGCTAGTGTCAAGCCATTAGAATGAGATCAGAAAATGCCTTCATAAACATCAATTAGTGTGCATTTAGACTCTTTGGGTTCTAAACACCTAAGTAGTGTTCCGTTGAGACCTCTCCTATATAGATCGTTAGCAATAATGACATAATGTGAAGCATTACGGATTAGGTAATGTTTCTCATTCTGGGTCAGACCTTTAGGAATGGTTTCATTATGAAAGTAGGAATAGATGCGATGGTAGCGAGATGATTCTTGTCCTATAATAGAACAGATCATCTTAGAATCAGGGGTGTCATAGGCTAGGTAGTGTAATGCTTCCACCAAGAACTCATGTCGGAGATCATTTTTAGGCATTTGTAGCAGAGAGGCCAGGGTGGAAATGGCATCAGCCACTTTATTATCTGCTCGTGGAACTTGCTGGAAGGTAATGTATGCAAAATACTTCTTTAAGTCATCAACCATGTGCTTGTAAGGAATTAGTTTCTCATCCTTTGTTTGGTAGACATCATTAACTTGGTTGACAACAAGCTGAGAGTCACCAAAAATATCTAACTGATCCACTCTCCATTCAGCTGCAATTTTCATGCCATTGATCAAAGCCCCATATTCAACAATGTTGTTTGTAGAAGGAAACAAAATCTTGTACGCTTTGGGAAATGAGTATCTCTATGGTGTAATGAAGAGTAATCCAACACCTGATCCTTGTTGTGTGAAAGACCCATCGAAGAACATCACCCATGTGTGGTGCGTGAGTGTTAGAATTGACTCATTTAGGAAATCAATGTTCATTGGCAGAAGACTCTCTATGGGTGCCTTAGCCAATTGGTCTGCAATTGCCTGTCCCTTAATAGCCTTGCGTTCAATGTATTGGATGTCAAACTCACTGAGTATCATAACCCATTTAGCCAATCTTCCTGTAAGAGCTGCCTTACTGAGCAAGTACTTTAATGGATCTATTTTAGCCACAAGCCGTGTAGTGTGAGCAAGCATGTAGTGTCTCAACTTCTAGGAAGCAAAAAAAATTGCCAAGCAAACTTTCTCAATAATGCTGTAGTTCTTCTCATAAGAGGCCAATGTTCGGCTCAAGTAGTAAATAGCTCTTTCTTTGTTGTCATTATCTTCCTGAGCCAATAGAATGCCCAGAGATGTTTTAGTGGCTAAAATGTATAAAAGCAAAGGCTTCCCATGAATAGGAGGCATCAAGATGGGTGGATTGACAAGATATTGTTTGATTTGTTTTAAGCTTTTCTCACAATCCTGGCTCCAATTGAATTTCACACCCTTATGTAAGATCTTTGTGAAGGGTTGTGATATATCTGCCAATTGTGAAATAAACTTGCGAATAGATTGAAGCCTTCCTTGTAGTCCTCTCATCTGATTGATGTTCCGAGGTGGTGGCATGTCCATTATTGCTTGTACCTTCTCTGGATCTACTTCAATTCCTTTTGCAAAGACGATGTATCCTAACAACTTTCCTGATGTGACACCAAATGCACATTTCTTAGTATTGAGCTGAAGACTGATTTTTTCCATACGATCTAGGATGAGACCCAAATCTTGTAGATGAGTATTGCATTTAGCACTTTTGACCAAGGTATTGTCAACGTAGTCCTCCATGGTTCTATGCATCATGTCATGGAAAATTGTAGTAACAACTCGCTGATATGTAGCACCAGCATTCTTCAAACCAAATGGCATCACATTCCAAGAAAAGGTTCCCCATGCATATGTGAAAGCTGTTTTCTCCTGGTCTTCTGGCGCAATTTTTATCTGATTATATCTAGAAAAGCCATCCATAAGTGAATACATCTCATAGCCAGCCGTCATGTCCACGATCATATCAATATTAGGGAGCGAAAAGTCATCTTTAGGACATGCCAAGTTAAGATCATAGAAGTCTATACAAACCTTGATAGATTTTTCGTGCTTGGAAATTGGAACAATATTGGATATCCATTCAGCATAATCAATTGCACGAATGAAACTAGCTTTTAGAAGTTTCTCCAATTTCTCTTTGACGAGCAATGTAACGTGAGGATGCATTTTCTGAAGCTTCTGTTTAACTGGTTTGATGCCTGGTGCTATGGACAAATGATGCATGATAAGATCAGGATCCAATCTTGGCATGTCAGAGTATGTCCAGGCAAAATTTATTTTCTTTTACTTGAAAAAGGCAATGAATTGTTCCTTCTCTTCATGTAACAGTGACTGTGCTAGATGTATCATATGTGGATGTTCTTCTATGCCCAGGTTAATTGGCTGCATCGTCTCTATCAACACTGATGATCTCTCCTAAAAGTGACTGGGAAGGACGTCAAATATCTCATCCAAAGGTGCCCTAGAGAGGTTTTCACCCTTGGATACGCCTTTTGTTTTTACTTTTTTGGGTTTCGACACTGCCACAATGTGGTTTTTACCATTGGAGCTTTTGCATTTTTTCTTTTTAAATGTGTGATTGAAATATTTGATGTCAGCCTCAGTCATGTTGATGCTCTGCTCATTGGTGGAAGATGTTATAGGTTTGGTAGCATTTAGGTAATAGGCGAGAGCATAGTCATTCTAGAATGTGGGGACTTCACTAGATGTATTAGGATTCCAGTCTATAAGCTTGGGATGTATGAGTGAGAGAGTAGTGGCTAGTTCAATTGCGTTCACAGTATAGTCATTAAGTGCTTGGACCAAAAATTTGAGACCTACGACGACCTCGTCCACAGGTGTGTTCAACTGCCTTGAAGTACGTACGTTAGTAATTGATGACTCTAGGGCACTAGTTGGATCCGACCCATCTGACCTAACCCTAGACGTTTCACCCACTTCGATTTGGTTTTCATAGACATGCACTTGGTCAATGTCTTTATTAGTAGTTGCTTTTGAAAGGGATTCAAACTCATATTCCTTAGAATTAGTGCTACATGGAAAGAGACTATATAAATCCCCAACAGTGATAGGGACATAGTCACCTTCATCCTCTGGGTTCTTGCACAAATACTCAACACTGCATGATTGACTAGATTCTCCCTTTTCTGAATGATATTTGAGTTGCTCAGTATTGTCCTTAGAAGAATCACTAGTATCATCCACAGTGCCAACACGTGGCAAAAAGTCATCTAGCTCTACAAAGAATTTAGCGAGATCATAAGGGATAGGATGAGGATAGGAATCCTCATCATCAGATTCTTCCTCTTGAGTATCTAAATCAACTTGTGACTCATTTTCAAATGAACTCTCAGGTGTTGGTATGAATTTATTTGATCCCAAATGAAAAGAAACTTTCTTAAATCCTAGGCTAGTTGTATCATGGTTGCTTCAAGCTCTTGCTTTTATAGGATTAATTAGGCCATTGTTATTGCATTCAATAAGGCCAGTTCCCTTGTAACCAAAATGCTTCATAAGCCTAAGACTAGGTTCATATTTCTTAGGAGTGATTTCTTGAGCTTGTTCTGTTAGGTCCACCAAAGCCTCTTCTTTGTAAAGCCATGTAGCAATGGCTCTGTTTTCACTTTCATCTTCTAAGGGAACTGTAGCCTTGACAAAAGTGCCATCATACTTGGTTTGAGGTGTCAACACGAATGGTTTCTTTGCCTCTGAAGGTCTCCCATAATGTCGAGGAGGCTCTGGGAGAGATGTCAATGACAACACTAGTTCAATGTGGTACTCTCCCATACCAATTTCTTTTAGTTTGAATGACTGCTCAATTTGTTTTAGTTTATTGTCATGATAATCAATAGACTCACAGTTAGAAGGGATGAAAGTTTCAGTAGCTTTGAGCATATTGCAGGTGTAGCTAGTAGTGGCAGGAATAGTAACTTCAGAGCCATGAAATGAGAACTTGATGCATTGGTGGTATGTGGATGGTACAACGCGCATCTCATGTATCCATGGCCATCCTAATAGAATGTTGTAAGCCAAGGGAATGTCAAGCACCTGACAGGTGACATCCCTTTCTCCAGGACCAACGCGAATGGGTAAAACCACAAGACCTAGAGACTTTCGTTCCACTTCATCGTATGCTTTGATAGTGATCTTTCGTCAAGGATCAATAGAGTCCTCAGAATAATTCAATTGTCTAAGAAAAGCAGCAGAGACAATATTTAGGCCAGCACCATTATTAATGAGTACCCAAAAAACACATGTATAATGGATCATAACCTCGATGTGTAGAGGTTGATCGTGTGGGTGACTCAGTGAGTTGTCATCTTCCTCAGAAAAAGTTATAAGATATGGTGAGGTCAAGTAACCTACCATGGATTGAAATTTCTCAAGATCAAGATCTTGAGGAACATTTGCCTCAACGAGGGCTTTATCCAAAATCTGCCTCTAAGCAGGTGAGATTTTAAGTAGCTTAAAGATGGAAATTTGAGCATTAGTTCATTTCAGTTGATCGAGAACACTATAAATGGTTGTGCTCAAGTTCATTGTGGGTTTTGCACCTTGGCCAGATGGAGCAGCAGTGATTTATCTTTGTGTTGTTCAAGATCTAAAGTAGGAGGCACAGGGCCTTTGAGCACCAACTTGGCATGAGAGTGAGTAATAGTGTTAGCACAATGTTGCGAAGGTGTATTATCCATTTCATTGGAAGTAGGGCCCCTCAAGACAAATGGGGTCTTGGGTTTGTCATTACCTTGTTTTCCCTTAATGGTAATAACGTTGCAGTATTTAGAATCCACAGGTTCAACCATGTGAATGACATTGTCATCATTGGAATATGTATAGTTGACGTTATTGTAGGGTTGTGGTTTCGAAGTCTCTCCTTTTTCATAGGTTGGGAAAGGTTCTTTGAATGCCTTGTGATCCAAGTTTTTGTTATGTCCATCTACCACAAGATCACTAGCATCAATCATGTCTTGGACTTTATGGCATAAGTTGATACAGTTCCTAGTTTTGTGTCCTTTTTTTTGGTGATACTCATAGAATGAGGTCTCATTCCACCATGTTGGATGCGGTTGTGGATCATAGGGATGAGGGTTATCCATTGGTGAAATAAGTTTACGTTGTAGCAATTTTGTAAACCACATCCAAAGGTTCTCCCAAAGGCATATATTTTCTCTTGGGGCATGTTGTCCAAGAGTTTCTCAGTTTGTTCCCAGATGTCTTATTGTCAAGAGGAGGTTTCTTAGCATTTTTGGTTGCTTTGAGGCCATCTGTGAGATTAAATGCAGCCTTAGCAGGTTTGGGTGTGACATTGTCAACAACTCCATCATGTACAATTTCTCAGTTCTTGTTGACGTGTTTGGTTTTATACCTGTTGGAAGTGGAACTTTGTTTTATGTCTCTCTGAAGAGTGAGTTCACCTTTCTTGACCATAAATTCTTTAATGCAGATAGCCTATGTAATCATGTCTTGAAAGGTACATGGACCTTGTAGTTGGACTCTATACCCAAAATTTGGTAAGAAGTTATCAGTGAAAATGTCAAGCTTCTCCGTTTCTGGGATTTTACGAGAATACTTAGTGTATAGTTTTCTCCACCTTTGGAGGAAAGTGAGGAAAGGTTCACCAACCTTCTGTTTAAGGTTGCATAGATCTCGAATATTGACAGGATGTTGAATGTTATGAGAATATTGCTGAACAAAGAGATTGGCAATTTCATCAAACGTCTTGATACCAGGAGGTAAATGTGAGAACCACTCCAAAGCCTGACCACCTAGGCTTCTAGGGAATAAATGCATGAGGTAGGTAGGATCGTGTATAAACTCCATAGACAAAGCACCAAATTCTTGCAAGTGATCTTGGGGATCAGTAGTACCAAAGTACTTTTCATATTTGGGTAGTTCTATGCCTCATGGGAAAGGTGACATGTTTATGCTTTTGTCAAATGGAAATGAACAAAGAGCGTCCAATGTGTATGTCTTTATGGGTTTCTCTTTCTCATGCATCATCTGAGCCAATTGGTCTTGCATAATTTTCAATTGTTTTTGGAGTTTAGAGGTATCAGTTTCTTCTTTAGGTGTGACAATGGTTTTCACATTGAAATGAGAAGGTAACTTTGCTCCCTCTTGGGCAATTTTGAGAAAGTATTTTTCTATCTCTTCATTGAGTAGGATTCCCACGACCTTTTGGAAGTTTTTGTCTCTTCGACATTTTGCTATGTGTTCAGGGAGTATTTCCACCTCTTCTTGTTCCTCATCAGTGTCATAGTCTTTCTCTTTTTCTTTGTCATTCCTTGGTGGTTCTTGATGTCGACTATAACTACCCTGTTCAGGTTCACGATTAGTCATTATGGGAACGTGTTTAGTTTTAGTGTGTTGTGTTTCAAAAGATCCTTTGAAAAAAGGATCAGACATCATGTTTGGTAATACAGGATCTCTACCTGTCTCAGTATCCTCTTGGTACAAAGGATTCCTAATTTGTTGCTGGTTTATGGAAAATGTTCGCTAAACTCGAGATGACCTAGCAGGTGAGGGAGATCGTGAAGATGCCTCACTAGCCGAACTAGATACAGATTGTGTAATGAAAGGTAAGAGACCTTTGCCAAGATTACGACCCCTAGCATGACCACGTCTAAGTCTAAGAGGATAAAACACGTTGCCGCTTCTAGATGTGACAGTCATAGACAAGGACAAAAAACTAGAACTTGGACAAGGACTACACTAAGATTAGTCTCAAAAAGGACAAGATAATAGTAAGAATGCTATTCACTAAGGCACAAATGGTCTGATTTAAAGGCTAGAACAGCCAAAGATTATGACCAATGTGACACAAAGTATAACAAGCATTAAGATGAGGACAAAAGATAACTTATGAGATGAGACTAGTCAAAGTGCAAGGCAAAAGTCTTCAGCTAAGCAAAGTGCTGCTATTTTAGGATTGTTCGCAAATAGAGAGTGACAAGAAGATGCAGAAAAGGGTAGCGTATAGGCCGCAGATAGCTAAAACAGACCAAAAGTGGTAATGCTGACATAAAGTCTTGCACGAGAAACTTTTATAGGCTATGTGAAGAAGTTTTCTGGATCGCGCAAAAGTCAGCGACAGTGTTTTAATTTTGCGTGAGAAAGTTCAGAGTGTCGCACAAAGACTAATGATAGCAGTTAAATTTTGTGTGAGGACAAAATAATTTTGCTCGAGGACAAAATGATTTCGTGCAAGACTGGAAAAGTTTTCGCACGAAGAGTCAGACCAGTTTTACAATAGTGACTGAATTTGACAAGATTTTTGGACTTTTCAGACAGATTGTGCTGATTTATTAGATAGATTTGATTGGACAAACAATAAGGTTGACCTAGTAAGATGTTTGGACAATGTTTCAAGTGTGCAATTCAGGCAAAGTGTTTAAACAAGGTAGTAGGAAGCAAGTAGTAGTCGAAAATAGTCTTGTCGAGGACAATTCAACTCAACAAGATAGGGGAGTTTTGACTTTTGTTTGTTGTAAAATGGTTTGGACTTTGTTGATGACTCGATAAAAAACACACTTTATCCCTAGAAAGAAAAATTGGTAGAGAAGGAAAAACCTTTGTCCCACATCTTATGCGCATGCGTGTACCTCACACAACCGTGTCACCCCCTAGAGGGCACTTGTATTTTTGGTATATTCAAAACACTCAATAGTATATGCTGAATGAGTGCCCTTATGGCAGGGGATGAGCACGTATACCACCTTCAAACATCCAGTAGCATGCCTATGGTGAGTTCTATAGGAGAGATTCTTCCCCCTCCTTGACAAAGATTATGCCTCCTTTCGGAGGTGAACCAGGTGGCTTCTAACTAAGAGGTTTTTACTTGGCTTCCGTTCAAATTAATCCCTGGTGGCTTCGCAAGTAGAGTTGAGGCCAGCAACCCACACCAGCAT
This sequence comes from Cupressus sempervirens, assembly GCA_028749045.1. Lineage (NCBI taxonomy): Eukaryota > Viridiplantae > Streptophyta > Pinopsida > Cupressales > Cupressaceae > Cupressus > Cupressus sempervirens. The sequence continues at coordinate 836,212,131 of CM053793.1, forward strand.
CTGAAAGTGCACACTACTTGCTTAACAAGCTAGGGGCTGACACCGACCAGTGCACAGACATAGCTTCCCCTAGATATGCGATATCAAGAATTAAGGGGAAGAAATTAATCCGACTTTGGAGTCTTTTTCTCTACAAAGCATCTTGATTATAGTGAGTTGGAATCTCCGGCGAAAGGAGTGTGCTCACTTGGGTCATTCCTAGAGGTTGGATCACTCTGGCAGACCCTCTAAAGGATTGACACGGATTGGTGGTTTAGATCTAAGGGTCTGAGTTTCTGATTTCCCTCAAGGGGAAAGAGCATAATCCTCTACCTTATTTCCTCGCCCAAATATGCAAGACAAATTAATTATCGACTTGGCTTAACCAATCCAAACTCATTCTTCCTTAAAGATTTTGATTCCCTTAAAGGAAATCATTGTCTTATCATAGAAGAGAACAAGCTTTGGAGAACCACCAAGCTACTTTCCTTCTTTGGAATGCCGTCTTTCAGAAGTGTCTAGGTTTCTGATTCATTCTTGGTCATGACCTCCAAGAAGTGAAGAGCATATTCCCCTATTCTTCCGTCTTACACCCTAGGAAGTTCACAAGCCCCTAATTAGACTAGTTTTGAAACCAGGAAAAGAAGATACACATTATTTTGTGGGTTTGAAATATGGTCTTTGATAGGCGTATCTTCAACAAGCGTCCTGCAAGCAAACAGTCAATCTGTTTTCAAGTGAGTTTTTAAAAGGAGTCTTCGGCTAACATCCTGCAAACAACGATTAAGCTAGAAGAAATCCAGAGGAACAAATCAAGGCAAGCACGTTAGTGAAATCAAACAACATGAAGATCGAAAAATAACACTTAAAATTGAAACTGCTGTCACAAGATTTCACGTGAAATCTCTGATAGAGCCACACAAAATTATTTTAGGCTCGCACGAAATTTCTTTACCGCTCGCGTGAAGAAACAAGTGCCATGCGAAGTTTCGTGCGCTCAGGCACTTTCTTGTGTGACACACAGAGAATCTTTGTGCGAAGATTTTGGATCCTCATGTGAAAATGAACAATCTCACATGAAGATTCCTGAATCTGTACGAAATAGTACAGACAGAGAACATGAAAATGATTTAAAAATGCAGAAAGAGGCTAGAAAAGTTGATTTTCTCGGCCCCATGGTGGGCACCAATAATGTATATGTGAAAATTTGGCCTATTGCTAACACACACACTTCAACAAGGTCCTTATTTGCAGATTCATCCCAGAATGAACATTGGATTGTTCATCTGAAAATCAGCCAACAAGTCAATCTGTTGCCTTCTATCTAAAGGGATTTTGCCTGTTTAATATCCTCAGATTTGAGGTGTTAGGCAACTAGACCCTCTAAGAACAAAGAATTTAAGAAATGAAATTAATCTATATGATTGTGTAGATTAATCTAGAATGAACATGCATTCTAATCTAGAAATAATTGAAACAAAACTAGATTAACCTGTGCATAATTAAGCTAAATGAATTTAAACTAAGAATGCAAGATGTATGCAAATATGTGAGCAAATGTGAGAAAATGTGAGAAAATGTGAGTCAATGTGAGTATGAATTTCAATAGGAATTTGATGCAAATTCTAATTTATCTTCTAAAATGAAGAGATGGGGGTCTTTTAAATAGACTTTCCTAGAATCCATCAACAATTGAGATCAATTTCAATCAATGGTCAGGATTGAAGATGAAGTTCAGTCATAAAAGAAGATTCCAAAATTAAAGGGAGTTAACTAACTCAGATCTGAGTGTAAGAGTTAGTTAGCTCAGATAGACTTTAGTGTAAAAGCAAGTGATCTGGGTCACTTCTAATTTGATCAACAGTGAACTGGGAATTTCCTTTTTTGAACTGAAGAGAGATTTTGGAGATATATTTAATTTAATAAAATGAGATATGCTCTCATAATTAAAATTTTCATTTAATTAAATAATTCTATTTAATTAATTACATACACTTTTCTTATTTAATTAAATAACTTCATTTAATTAATTAGGAATAACTTCCCATTTAATTAATTAACTTTGTTTAATTAATTAGAAGTAAGTTCTCCATTTAATTAAATAATTTCATTTAATTAATTAAAATAGGAACATTTATTAAATTAAATAAATTTAATTCCATAGTACATTAGCCTTAGGAGATAATTTAATTTAATTAAAGTATAAATACTTAATAATTAAATTAAATCTTAATCAATAGGTTTAATGCGACTAATATGAATCAATACTTTAGGAATTAAATAAAGAGTATGATGAATGTAGATTTAGGTTTTCTGCATTTGACAATTAAGTCAAGTAGCGAGTAGCAGAATAAGAATTGTCTAGTGATATAGGACTTTAGAATTGATCAAAAATATACCAGAATTGGTGATTGTGGCAATAAGCCAATTTTGGGGTATTACAATGCTATCATAGTAAATAGTGACATGCTTAGTGAATTTTTCCAAGTATTCCTTCCAACAATTGTTTAATCCATACAATATTTGAACAATTGATTGCAAAAACAACATATTTAGCTTCAATAATAGATTGGGAAATACAACTTTGTTTCTTTCTTATCCATGTGATCAAATTTTCTCCTAAGTAAAATGCTCCTCCACTTGTGCTTTTTCTATCATCAACATTTCCAACCCAATCAACATTCATGTAGACTTTAAGATCAAATTCATCCTCTTATTTACACCATAGGTCATAATCTCCAATTCATTTGAGATATATGAATATCCTTTTCACATCAGTCGAATGTGTTTCTCTTGGATTAGATGAAAACCTTGCAACAATTCCAACAACTAGGGTAATATCTGATCTACTATGTATAACATATTGTAGCTTTCCAATCATATATCTATATTGTCTTTGATCAATCTCACCAGCAATGTCTCCCTTTGACAATTTCACTCCAACCACCATAGGTGTACTGACTGGTTTAAACTCATCCATCCCAAATGTTTTCAAAATTTTCTTCACAAAATTTGATTGAGTAACATAGATGCCTCTTGGTGCTTGACTTGTAATCCAATGATTTTTTTAATCTTGCCAAACATTGATATTTCAAATTCAGTACTCATTTGATCAAAAAATGATTTACTCAACATATCGTTTCCTCCAAATATTTAATCATCTAAAAATATTTCAACAATCAAAACCATATCTTGTACCTCATTATTCAAGTACAAATTACTATTTTCACTTGTTCTAGTAAATCCTATCTTGATCAAATAAGAGTGTAACCTTTCATACCATTCCTTAGGGCTTGTTTCAATCCATACAATTCTTTTTTCAACTTGTAAACTATGTCCTTCTTTCCAAGTCCAACAAATCCTTTAGGCTATTCAATGTAGACTTCCTCTTCAAGTAATTCAATCTTACAATAGGTGAACAAGTCTCACCATGGTCAATTCCTTCTTCTTGTGCATAACCTTTGCATACCAATCTAGCCTTGTTTCTTACTACTTCTCCATTCTCATTCAATTTACTTATGAAAATCCAGTTTGTTCAATCTTCTCAATTTGGAGAAGGGACATTGAAAGAGAAAGATGTGATGCATTAATTCAATCAATCTCCTCATTCATAGCATCAATCCAAAATTCATCACTCAATGCTGCTTTAACTAATATAGGATCAAAATCAACTATTAATGATGCAGGGTGCTCCCCTTAATACCATAAACTCATAATAGAAACAAAGAAACAACAAAAAATGCTAGAACATAATATGGACTTCTTATTTGTGCCGCAAATATAAAATTTCAGAATTCATAAGTACAATATGCTAACCCACATGGGCACCTCCAGTATAATAATTTGCAAGACAAGTTGCGAACTATCACCTAGAGCTGTCCTAGACAATGTTTGGGCCTTTCTTAAATAGGTAGTTTTATGCCATCTAGGAAGGTTCTAGATGCTCAAACTTAATACCTAGGGCCAACAGACCCTAACAATACACATAGAGTCGACTAAATACATCTTTGACAAATTATTTAAAAATTTTTGATAGCCCAACATCCAAAGACCATAACTCATGATCCATTGCTCTGATTGGCTATTATAACCACTTTTTGGAAATTCCAACTACTGATCTACAGGCTTTAAACAATGCTAGCACCTTTCCATCAAGTTTTCAGACCTCATCCAGACACTCTAAGGCCTCCAACGGTGATCCTGAAGATTTTTCTACAAATTTTTCTACAAAAAATCCACAATAACTTCTCTGATACTAATACTTGAGCAATGAGATTTTTATGGTAGGCTTACAACTCTAAAATGAACCTTACTATAAAAAATGAGAACATTCTGAGCTTGTATGACAAACTTACTAAAAATAGTAAGTTCCCATAAATAAAAACCACCTTGTCTACTAGTCCTTATTAAAATGGAAAAGACTGAAAATAAAATATTTTTGGGTGATCCAAGATTGCCCTTGCACCTAGGATGCTCTTGCATCAAACACTCGGGGTAGTTTGAGAAGTGACCCTATCATGTCTCAGATGCTTAGAGGAAGATGGTTAACCTCCTCCTTTGCTAGCCATTATGAATCCACAACTAGTCTCCCTTTCCATTTGACTAGATATTCCTCATAAGTTCTATTTATGGTACTTTTTCCAACATGACTATCTAGTATCTCCTTAATCTCCTTTATAGCCGAACTAACTGCTGGAATGCTCCACTGCGCTTCTGCAACTTCATCTCCATCACCTCCTTCTTAATACACTATCAAATTTTAAATATTAAATACTGGTGAAACATTCAATTCAGCAGGCAAGTCCACTTCATATGTATTGCCAAAATCATGCCTCTTCACTATCTTGCACGGTCCAAAATGCACCTTTCTCAAATGAACCATGACTTCATCTCCAATTTGAAATTTTTTATATCTCCTTTCACATCTGTCTTAGCCTTATACTATGTATTCATCTTTATGATGTGTTTCCTCACCTCCTCATGGATGATCTTCAAATGTTCAGCAAAATCTTTTGCTTCAGTACTACTTATCTCCCCTTTATCCAATTTCCTTAGTTCATAAGCATTTTTGGAGCTCCTCTCATATACAATCTAGAATGGTGATTTACCGATACTCCTATTGATAGAATTATTTTATGCAAATTCTGCCTGTGGTAAAATCATATCCCATCCTTTTGGTTTATCTTCAACCAAGCATCTCAACAAATTTTTTAAACTACGATTCATAACTTTTGTCTATCCATCAGTCTGTAGATGATGTGATGAATTGAACTTCAAATATATCTTCAACTTCTTCCACAATGTAAACCAAAAATACCCAACAAATTTGTTATCTCGATTTGAAACTATACTCTTTGGTAGACCATGTAATCTTACCACTTCTCTGAAAAACAACTCTGCTACATGAACAACATCACTAGTCTTCTTGCAAGGAATAAAATGTGCCATCTTTGAAGACTTGTCAACCACCACAAAAATAGAATCATGCCCATGCTATGTCCTCGATAATCCAAGAACAAAATCCATGCCGATATCCTCCCACAGTTTCTCTAGTATAGGTAATGGTTGATACAATCCTATATTTTGCTTCACTCCTTTCATCATCTGACATACTTTGCAACTTTGTATAAAATTCATCACATCTTGCTACAACCGTGGCCAGTAGTAATTTTCAGCAAGAAAAGTTATGGTTTTATCTTTGCCAAAATGTCCAGCCAATCCTCCACTATGATTCTCCTTGATGAGATTCTCTCTCATTGAACTTCTAAGAATGCACAACTAGCTTCCTTTGAACAACATATTATCTTGGATCATGAAATCCAACCACTTTGTCCTGTCAAGTGTAATAGGTTTTGTACATTCCTTCTGTGCTTCACCAAAATTTGGATCATCTGGATACAATGTACTAAGTTCTTTGAACCCAACCACCTCTATTCGCATTTCTATCAGCAAAAGTTGTCTTCTACTCAGAGCATCTACAACTTTGTTAGACTTCACACTCTTGTGTTTTAAAAGAAATGTATAACTCTGCAAAAACTCAACCCACTTTAAATGACTTTGGTTCAATTTTTTTTGACTATTCAAATATTGCGAAGCTTGATGATCAATATACAAAACAAACTCCTTAGGAAGAAGATACTGTCTCCACTTCTTCAATGCTTGTGTATTGCATAAAATGTAACAAAATAATAAACAATAAGCAACTAAATTGTATTCCTACATATTCATGCAAACCTCAAATATGAAAGACAACATGAAAATAATGATGACATGAAATCACAAGAGCTTAAACCATTCAAAATAATACTAATGCAAACCTCATAAAATCATCAAGTTGTTGATGATTTCATTATTGTGGGATGTGGTTTCTCACAAATATTGCAGCATAACAATGGGCTAGATAGTGCTTCTGGAGATGAGGAGAGGGCTCTCCTTTTATAGGAAATGAGATGAAACAAATAGTTGAGATTCAATGCAAGATGAAGAGCTAGGATCTCTCAGGATCGATGAGGTGTCCATGATGTGGAGGCCAAGTGGAATCCATGTGGATTAGAGTTTTTGACCATTCAAAGGGGGAAAGATGCTCACACATCTGTGAGAAACCTTTGATGTGATGGGTCAATGACAGGTATAAGAGGTGTGAGAAGCATGATTTCTCACACATGTGTGAGACACCTTGATTCTCATGTGAAGGGGGAAAAATGTGTAAGAGGTGTGAGAAGTGTGAGGGGTGTGGGAAGTATGATGGTTCCTCACATATGTGTGAGCACACACTTAGGATTAAAAGGGGATTAAGCAAGGTGATTAGGAAAAGTAAGTAGGATTAAGTGGTGGGTAGGTTTAGAAGGATGAGTTAGGTTAGGAAATTGAGGTTGGGTGAGGGTTAAAGTTAGGAGCTATGTGCTCAAATCGGATTAAATTTAATATTTAATTCCAAGTGAGATTAAAAAAAGATTAATTAAGTAAACAAAGTACTTTACTTAATTAAAGTGAATGGGTTAAGATGAAAGTGGGATAAGGGGAAATAGGCTAGGACTTAAATAAACCTAAATTTATTTAAATCAAGGAAAGGTGAATGTAATTAAATAAATATAAATTCATTTAATTAAAGGTAGGGTAAGACTATAATTAAATAGATAGTAAATATCTATTTAATTGGTCATGAAAAGGGTATTTGGACAATTTTAGGTGTCTACAACTTGAACTATAGTATAAAATTTCTGATCATAAAAAAAATATTTTCTTTTTGCATCATTTAACTTCTCATTGAAATAAATAACTGGTCTACCTTCCTGGCTCAAAATAGCTCCTATTGCAGTACCACTAGTATCATAGTCTACTTGAAACACCTTGTTAAAATTAAGAAGTGCTAAAACAAGCTACTCAATAACTTTTTGTTTCAACAGATTGAAACTCTTATATGCTCCTATAGTCCACTTAAATTCTTTCCTATCTCCTCTCATTTTTTTAGTCAAGGGTCCACAAATATTGCTAAAAATTCTTATGAACTTTCTATAAAATGTAGCTAATCCATGAAAAGATCTTACCTCTATCACACTCCTTGGGGTAGGCCATTCAAGGATAGCCTTCACTTTCTTTGGGTCCATTTTTAGACCTTCTCTCAAGACTACAAATCTTAGATACACCAACTCCTTCTTTACAAAACTGCACTTCTTCAGGTTTATCAACAACTTTTCTTTTCTCAACTTATCAAACACCTTGCAAATATGAATCAAATGCTCCTCCAATGTCTTACTAAAGATCAAAATATCATGTAGGTAAACAATGATAAACTTACATAGAAATTCCTTTAGTACCTCATTCACGAGTCTCATGAAAGTGCTTGGTGCATTGGTTAGCCCAAACGACATGACTAACCATTCATAAAGTCCTTCCCTTGTCTTGAAAGCAGTCTTCCACTCATCACCTTCTCTAATATGAATCTGATGGTACCCACTCTTGTAATGTCCCCATTTTAGCAGTTGACCAAGTGTGTGTGCGTTAACCTTGTTCTACATGGTCCCGAGGGCTAACGAAGGGTTTAATGGGATCCTAGAGTGTTTTGGCCTAGTCATTTCTAGTTTGGGCCAAAATGAAGTTGATTTACTCAATTTCAAGCATACTTACTATTTTTAGTAAGTCGACAGGACACAGTGCAGGTCAATTTTGGTGATTGGATTCGATACTCCTCGGTGAGAGCTTTTCGATGAGCTATCACTCGCATTATTCGGGGTCCAATTGCTAATACATTTTAATGCTTGAAGTTTTATTAAAGTAACGTCTAATTTAATTGTAAAATATTAAAGTGTTACTTTAATATTTATTTTATAGTGATGTGTACCCAAGGGAGACATAAGGGGTATTTTAATATATGTTTTATATATTACACATCTTTTATCCCACATTGCCCATATGAGTTGAGCTGACCCTTGGAAATAGAATAAAAGGAAGCATTTGTGGCTTCATTAGGCAGGTTGAATATGAGAAGAAATTGGTGTGTGAGTTGTAGCTCCATTCTTGGCATTTGAGGACGTCTATCCTCTCTTGTAACATTCTAGACGTCATTCCCTTTGGATTTGGCCTTTGGAATTCTTTATTATTGGCTTCATTATTAGGCAGTTTAGTTGCATTTTTGGCTACAGGAAGATTTGGTATCTTGCTCATATCTTCTTCACTACTTGTTTGACGCTTATGCCGCTTGGAGGGAATGGTATTATGAAGGTAGTGGACTGATTGAAGGAAAAATTATTGTAGCATCAAGTTCGTAAGTATGGGTTGGAGTATTATGTCAATACTGCTGAAGTAATTAGTGAGTTGATAAATCTGCCATGTATTTGGTTTTATGAATTCTAAAAATAACATTTTATTAGCAGCAGTTCATTTCCACTTTGCATATCATTGTAGTTTCTTTTTTGTTTATGTTGTATGATACCAATTCCATGCACGAAATACAACAAACAATAACGTTTGATTTTCAGAGTTATAAGGGGTTTAAAACATTAAAAAGAGAAATAAGAAGTTGAATGCAAATTGTTTGACATAATTCCTTTTAGCAATTTGGTTTAGTTTTTTGGTACATCCAGGGGTGCCCACTACAGTGGTATCAGAGCTATAATTCCTGCCATCCTGTGGAGGTCTTATAGGGAATTTGGAATAGCCAGATAGAGGGAAAAGTGTTTGACAAAATGTCAAAACACTAAAATAAAAAACACAGGCTAAGAATTTATGTTTGAGCATGCGACAGGGGTCTTATAATTTTTGTGATACCAGAGCAAGACAAAATAGGATTTCAGACTTGCAAAGAAAACAATCTAGTACATCTGTGTAGGTGGACATTGAATCCAACCATATAGACACAGAGGAGATATTCTTTGATCAGGAAAATAGTATGGGTGATTGAGATGGCAGGAATACAGGATTAGGTGGAGGTAGAAATGCTAGTCCAGATCAGGGGGAGGTACTGTTCAGATAGTTACTGGATACATTAGAGCAGGGGCAGCGTATGCAACAGGAGTAGAATAGGCAAATGGACATGATGTTGCAGCTCATGGCTAGATAGATGGGTGTCAATATTAATCCAGGTGATGCCAACAACAGAAACAATAACAATGAGGGAAACAATAACAACGGGGGAAACAATAACCATGAAGGCCAAGGCAACAAAAATGGTCCTGAGAATAACATTAATGGTAATAATGGACACGACAACAATGGAAATGAGGCTGATAAGTTTAGACACATTGCATGCCTAGCGCGGACTGCAAGCTCGAGACCTCTTCTACCCACCTTCCCACCTAGAGATCCAGTTCAACTAGTAAATGAACCGTAGATTACCGAGTTACAAGATTAGTTCAGGAGGGACTGGGAGGCTAGTGGACCGGAGTTTCAGGCAAATATTTCCCTCAGAGATTATATGGACTTGAGGATGAGACACATGCCTAGAGCAGGAGGGAGGAATCAAAACTTTGAGTTGAGGAAGAAAGTTGGAAAAATTTCTTTACCTTATTATGATGCTTCAGGGAAGATGACTGCATGAGCTTGGGTGCAGAAGGTAGATACATACTTGCAGCTAAATCCTATGCCTGAGGAGGAGGCTATAAAGTATGCGGTTATACACTTGGATGGCGTTGCACATGAATGGTGGCATCATGGCATGGTGACTTTGGGGCATAATCAGATTAGATCCTATCAGGAATTCACCGAAACATTGATTGAGAGATTTGACACTAGGGATCCCGAGTTAGATTTCAAGGAGCTAGCACAGTTAAAATAGTCAGGTTCTGTGGATGCTTACATTTTCAAGTTTCAGCACTTATCTGTACTTGTTACTGATATCTCTCCTAGGAGATTGGTGGTGTTATTTTGTGATGGTCTTGCTGATCCATTATGAGGTTGGGTGAAGGGACATGATCCACTCACCTTAGCTGAAGAAACTAAAAAGGCATGAGATTTAGCCCCTTTGGTATAAAAAGGAAAAAACCATCCAACCGATTCTTCCTTTGGCAAGCACCAAGACAAAAAATCGTTTCAAAAAGAGTATAGCAAACCCAAAGAAGGATCAAAAGGACTAGACAATGAAACCTTGAATGAACTTCGAAAGAAGAAGCTGTGCTTCCATTGTAGAGAGCCTTGGGACTTATCTCATAAATGTTTTCTCAAGGCTAAGGCAAATCAAATGGAGTATTTTTCAACAGAAGAGTTAGAGTCAGAGGGGGAGGGTTAGCACTCTGATTCAGATGAGGGTAACACTATAGAGGAGAGCAGCATTCCTAAGGATGATAGATCGTTGGCATGCTTGACAAGGGCCCAAAAGGCAATCACATTTAAGATCAGTGGTACTATCCAGGTGCAGAAAGTGATATCTCTTATTGACACTGGGGCTACACATAACTTCATAGATGCACAATTGGTAGCCAGGAGAGGATTACAGATAGAGGAGCATGATGGTTTTAGAGTCATGGTGGCTAATGGTGATAAGTTATTATGCACTCAGAAGATATCTAATCTTCGCATCAGGTTTGGAGATGGCTATGAGTTGGAGGATGAGTTCTATGTTGTGGACATGGGAGATTATAATGTCATCCTCAACATGACATGGATGGCTTCACTAGTTGAGTTCACACTCAATCTAGCAAAATTGGAGATGAGATTCCAGCATGAGGGCAGAACTGTGGTACTTAGAGGACTTTCAGATGGAGGTTAAAGAGTAGTGTCCTTGAGGAGAATGCAGAGATTTTTTTGTCATGATGACATAGAGTGGGTGACAGAGTGCTACATTATGCCAACTTCACCAAAGCCACAAGAAAAGAGTCATCCACCAGATGTCTAGAAGATATTTGATAGACACGCTAAAGTATTTAGTGATATTCCTCATGGGGTTCCTCCTGACAGAGGGATGGAACATGTTATTGAGCTCAAGGAGGGAGCCAAACTAGTTATGATTACTCCCTATCGTCATCCTAAGAAACACAAGGATGAGATAGAGAAGGCGATTAAGGATTTGTTGGAGATGGGGCATATCAGGCCCAGTAAGAGCCCCTTTGCTTTAGCAGTAGTATTGGTAAAGAAGAAAGATGGGACGATGCGCATGTGCATCGATTACAGGGCACTGAATAAGAAAATAATTAAAAATAGGTATCCCATTCCTAAGATTGATGAGCTGATTGATGAGTTGCATGGGGCATGCTTCTTCACCAAAATTGATTTGCGATCCAGATACCATCAGATCAGGATGAGAGCAAAGGACATTGAGAAAACAACCTTTCGATGTCACTATGGCCACTTTGAGTTCATGGTTATGCCATTTGGTCTAACCAATGCACCTTCTACATTTTAAAGTTGTATGAACCAGGTATTTAGGAAGAAACTAAGGAGATTTGTCTTGATCTTCTTTGATGACATCTTGGTCTTTAGTAAGACCTACGAGGAGCACTTACATCATCTAGAGGAGGTGTTATCTATTCTAGAGAGAGAGTCATTGTATGCCAAGGAATCTAAATGTGAGTTTGGCATGACTGAGCTCCTTTATCTTAGGCATATCATTAGTGCAGATGGCGTTCGGGTTGATCCCAAAAAGATTAGAGCTATTGTAGAGTGGCCTACTCCCACAAACCTTACACAGCTTAAGGGATTCTTTGGTTTATGTGGTTTTTATAGGAGGTTTGTTAAGAGATTCTCACAAATTACTACACCCTTGACATATCTTACCAGGAAAGGAGCCTTCGTGTGGACAGGGGAAGTATAGAGGTGTTTTGAGCATTTCAAGAATGTAATGTCTTCATGTCCAGTTCTAGCTCTATTGGATTTCACGAAGCCTTTTGAGCTTCATTGTGATGCATCGGGTGATGGGATTGGAGCAGTATTGATGTAGGAGAAGCATCCCATTGCATTCAAGATTTGGAAGCTCCGAGGAGTTGAGAAAAGTTATTCTGTCTATGACCAGGAGATGTTGGCCATAATGCATGCATTGGCCAAATTTCGATCATATTTGGTAGGTGGACATTTTGTGATCAAGACTAATCACAATAGTATTAAATACTTCATGAGCCAGACTGATCTTAATGACCGGCAACAAAAATGGGTGACTAAATTGTAGGCTTATAACTTTGACATAGAGTTTGTCAAAGGTAAGAAAAATGTGGTGGCTGATGGCTTATCTCGGAGACCTCACTTATGTGCTCTGGTAGAGATTTCAGGAGATTGGAGAGATCGGATTATAACAGAATATGTTGGAGATGCTTGGGCTTCTGGATTGATTTTAGGTACCATACAGGATGATCGCTATGAGGTGATAGATGGATTGATTAGAGTTCAAGACAGGGTTTATTTGATTTCGTCATCACATTTGAGAGAGGCGATACTGAAGGCATTTCATGATGCACCCACAGCTGGACATCCGGGGGTCTTCAAGACCTACAGGCAAATTTGAGAGCGGTTTTCATGGAAAGGGCTCAAGGATGATGTTCAAAGGTATGTCAGGGAGTGTGTGGTTTGTCAACAGGAATAAGGGAGAGCACACATTTCCTGCAGGTTTATTAAAGCCCTTGCCCATTCCTGATAGGAAATGGGAAAGTATTTCGATGGACTTCATCACTGGTTTACCATGAGTGCAGGGAAGGGATTGCATCTATGTGGTGGTGGACCACTTGATGAAGTTTGCTCACTTCTTTGCTATTCCATCCACTTACACAGCAGCACAGGTGGCAGATCTTTTCTTTAATGAGATATTCAGGTTACATGGGCTGTCCAGATTCATTGTTAGCGACTGAGATAGTAAGTTTATGAGTGTTTTTTGGCAAGAGTTGTTTAGGTTGTGTGGTACAGATCTTACACCTAGCACTAGTTATCATCTACAAACAGATGGGCAAACAGAGATTGTGAATAAATGGGTGGAAGGATATTTGAGAAACTATGTAACTACACAAAAAAAGGCTTGGATCAGATGGTTGCATATGGGAGAGTATTGTTATAACACCACTTATCATATGTCCATCAAGATGACTCCTTTCATGGCACTCTATGGTTATGAAGCACCTAGCTTCATGGATTTAGTTTTGGGGTACAATAGAGTGACCAAAGCCAAAAACTTATTGTAGGATAGTCAGGACATCCTGAAAGTGCTCAAAGAGAATATACAACAGGCCCAGAATTAATAGAAATTGTATGCTGATCAACATTGAATAGAGCATAGCTTCGAGGTAGGGGATATAGTTTACTTGAGGCTATAACCATATAGACAGTCATCGCTCAAGAAGAGCAGAGCTGAAAAGTTGAAACCTAGATTTTATGGTCCCTACAGGGTGATTCGTAAAGTGGGTGAAGTCACCTATGAGCTTGAGCTTCCAGAGGGCAATCGAGTGCACAATGTGTTTCATGTGTCTAGTCTTAAGAAAGCCATTGGTCAGAGTGTAGTGCTTTCTATAGATCTAGCCCCTTTGGATGAGGAGGGGAAGCTTGTGTTAGTACCTGAGGCTATTCTGGACACTAGAGAGAGGACACTTAGAAACATGATAGTGAAGGAGTATTTGGTCAGATGGAAAGACCTGCCGGAGGAAGATTCTACATGGGAGAGTGAGCAGGTTATTCAGCAGGCTGGACTGAGATTGCTTAAGGATGAGCAATTTCAAGGGGGGCGGACTGTAATGTCCCCATTTTAGCAGTTGACCAAGTGTGTGTGCGTTAGCCTTGTTCTACATGGTCTCGAGGGCTAACAAAGGGTTTAATGGGATCCTGGAGTGTTTTGGCCTAGTCATTTCCAGTTTGGGCCAAAATGAAGTTGATTTACTCAGTTTTAGGCATACTTACTATTTTTAGTAAGTCATCAAGATACAGTGCAGGTCAATTTTGGTGATTGGATTTGATACTCCTCGATGAGAGCTTTTCGATGAGCTATCACTCGCATTATTCAAAGTCCGATTGCTAATACATTTTAATGTTTGAAGTTTTATTAAAGTAACATCTAATTTAATTGTAAAATATTAAAGTGTTACTTTAATATTTATTTTATGGTGATGTATACCCAAGGGAGACATAAGGGGTATTTTAATATATGTTTTATATATTACACATCTTCTATCCCACATTGCCCATATGAGTTGAGCTGACCCTTGGAAATAGAATAAAAGGAAGCATTTGTGGCTTCATTAGGTAGGTTGAATATGAGAAGAAATTGGTGTGTGAGTTGCAGCTCCATTCTTGGCATTTGAGGATGTCTATCCTCTCTTGTAACATTCTAGACATCATTCCCTTGGGGTTTGGCCTTTGGAATTCTTTGTTATTGGCTTCATTATCAGGCAGTTTAGTTGCATTTCCGGCTACAGTCAGATTTGGTATTTTTCTCATAGCTTCTTCACTACTTGTCCGACGCTTATGCTGCTTGGAGGGAATGGTATTATGAAGGTAGTGGACTGATTGAAGGACAAAGTATTGTAGCAAAAAGTTCATAAGCATGGACTGGAGTATTATGTCAATACTGCTAAAGTAATTAGTGAGTTGATAAATCTGCCATGTATTTGGTTTTATGAATTCTGAAAATAACATTTTATTAGCAGCAGTTCATTTCCACTTTGCATATCATTGTAGTTTATTTTTTGTTTATGTTGTATGATACCAATTCCATGCATGAAACACAACAAACAATAAACGTTTGATTTCTGAAGTTATAAGGGGTTTAAAACATTAAACGGAGAAATAAGAAGTTGAATGCAAACTGTTTGACATAATTCCTTTCAGAAATTTGGTTTAGTTTTTTGGGACATCCAGGGGTGCCCATTACAACTCTTTAGATCTATCTCTGTGAAATATTGTGCTCCGCTCAAATAGTCCATAATATCATCCATCCTCGGCAAAGAAAATCTATACTTGATGGTGATCTTATTGATAGCATGAGAATCTGTGTACATCCTCCATTCTCCATTTTTCTTTGGTGCTAACACTACTGGTACAACACATGGACTCAGACTCTCTCGAATCAACCCCTTCTGCAACAACTCATGAACTTGCCTGTTAAACTCTTCAATTTTTGTTGGTGTCATTCTGTGTGTTGCCTTGTTTGGTAAATTGGCTCCTGGAACCAAATCCATCTGGTGACTGATCTTCCTCATTGGGGGCAATCCATTAGGTACATTATTTGATACAATATCAAAAAACTCTCTCAACATATCTGCAATTTCTACAAGTACCTCCTCTACTTCTTCATTACTATCTTTAAGAATTATATAAAAACACATGCTCATGCTTCATACCTTTAAGAAACTCTTTTACATCAATAAAACATTTTTTGACACCACTACATACTTTTTCTTCTTTATCCTTCAACGAATTTAGCTTACGTTTCACTCCATCCTTAATTAGAGTGTAGGTATTTGCTCACCCATCATGTACAACATGCCTGTCAAACTGCCATGGCCTACCCAAAAACATGTGACATATGTCCATAGGTATGATATCACATTGTACCTCATCTTGGTGGCTTCCAATCTTGAACTTCACTGAGCACTGCTCATTGACCATGACCTTGTGATCATCTTGCACCCAAGCAATACAATATGGACATGGGTGTTTCTGCCTCTTCAGCTTCAACTTGATGACCATCATTTCTGACACCAGATTGTTAGTACTTCCTCCATCAATGATCACATCACAACAATTATCCTCACATCTACACTTTATGTGAAATAAACTCCTTCTTTGTTCAGGTTCATTCTCACCACTTAGAAAGACTCTTCAGTTAACTAAGAATTCTCTTTTTCAACATCTTTCGAAATGTGAAGATCTGAAATCTTCATCAACATATGCAACTCTAGCCTAGCCTTCTGTTCTTGGATTTGTCCTTCCTTGGCACTGAGTACATTAAAATGATTTATGCCCTTCTTCTCTATAGTGAAAACATTTCCCACAGAAGCCTCCCCTTCCAAATCCTTCTCCTCTACCTCTTCCTTGCTGATCTCTATTTTTCTAATCACGGAAATGATTGGAACTATTTCCCGTCTAATTATGACTACTACTTCCAGCCTCATCCTTATTCTTTTGATCATCATTACAACCACCATAAGATTATCCACAAGATCTTCCACCATGACCTCTTCGACTATTCTTATTGTCAAACTTCTTGCTCGATTTCTCCTTGACTCTTAGGGAAAATTGGTATGCCTCCTTAGTATTGCTCATTCAAACTAGATTTAGCTCATCTTGAATTCTTGGCCTTAACCCATTAAGATAATGGGTGACTTTCTCCTTATTAGCTTCTGCATGGCTGGTTCTAATGAGAACTCAGTAGAACTCTTCGGTATACTCTTGAACAGATTTTCCCACTTGCTTTAACCCTTGCATTTTCTTCAATAGATCAAGCTCATAATCCATGGGAATGAATTGTCGCTTTAGTTTATCTTTCATCTGATCCCATTTGGTGATTTTGTCCTTTCCCTTTCTATTTCACTCCAACTGAACTTCCTGCCACCAGATCTTCCTATGTCCCTTGAGTTTTGCCTTCGCAAACTTGACCCTCTTAGGATCATTAATATCTTCATACTTAAAGTACTCCTCCAATTCATTGATCCAATTTATCAAATCCTCTGGGTTAATATTTTTCAAAAATGTGGGAACTTCAAACTTAGGTCTTTTTTCAATCTTGGAGATGGCCCTAAAAAGCCTCTCTTCCTTTGGGTTTAGAACTGCCTCTGATTTGGCATTTTCTTCTACTTCATCCTCACCCTTTATTTCATCTCTTATAGGAAGATTTATTCATCTTCACATTTGTTCTTCCAATGCTTGCATTTTCCTTTAGAGGGCTCAAAAACCCTTAGGTGTAACACCTATAACTCTTCTGCCACGCTCTCTTCATGGAGGCATTTTCACACTTTCACTAAAACCCTAATACAAATTGCTTCACAATTGGTGATCTATTTACATGCTCAGCCCAAACCATGGTCTTGGTGTGAACTACCTCACAATCGATCATCTATCCACACACTCAAGAACTCTAGCTCTGATACCACTTGATGCACGGTGCTCCCCTTAATACCATAAACTTATAACACATAAAAAGAAACAACAAATGCAAGAACAAAATATGGACTTCTTATTTTCACCACAAATGCAAAATTACAAAATTCATAAGTACAATATGCTAACCTACATGGGCGCCTTCAGTACAATAATTTGCAACACAAGCTATGAACAATCACCTAGAGCTATCCTGGACAATGTTTGGGCCTTTCTTAAATAGGTAGTTTTATGCCACCTAAGAAGGTTCTAGATGCTCAAACTTAATACCTAGGGTTGGCAGATCCTAACAATACACATAGAGTTGGTCAAATACATCTTTGACAAATTATTTAAGAAATTTCAATAGACCAACTTCCAAAGGCCATAACTCACGACCCATTTCCCTGATTAGCTATTATAACCACTTTTTGGAAATGCTATCTCTTGATCTACAAGCTCAAACCAATGTTATTACCCTTCCGTCGAGTTTTCAAACCTCATCTGAGCACTCTAAGGCCTCCAATGGTGAGCCTAAAGATTTTTCTACAAATGTTTCTACCGAAAATCCACAATAATTTCTCTGATACTAATGCTTGAGAAATGAGATTTTTATGGTAGGCTTACAACTCTAAAATGAACCTTCCTATATAAAATTAGAACATTCCAAGCTTGTATGAAAAACTTACTAAAAATAGTAAGTTCCCATAAATATTAACCAACCTATCTATTAGTCCTTATTAAAATGGAAAAGACTGAAAATAAAATATTTTTGGGTGATGCAAGATTGCCCTTGCATCTAGGATGCTCTTGCATCAATTAAACATGTACCTTCTCTTAGTTTGCTTCTTGTTTCTATTCTAACACTTATATCTCTAATTATTTATTTAGGTGAATGGTTCTTTTTCACATATTTGGCCGATATAGGTTTAATTATCTAATTCTCAACTTTTCCTTCACTCCATAGGGGTTTAACTTCTTGCTCGAGTTGTACTATTTTTTTCTAAGGTATACATTTTTGAGACTTAGTAACCAATGTATGATCCTCGGGTGCAACTATTTGGTGCTTAGTAGATTTGTGCTATAACTTGGGTAGAGTATATGGTGCATCTTCATAGAAATAAACAAATTTGTTGTAATCTTTAGGTTCTTTCTTGGTTTCCAGATCATTCTTCTATGCAAACTCATCAAATATTACATTTTCACTTCCAATCATTTTGTTAGTAGCTATGTTCAAACATTTGTAAGCCTTTTTTTAGATGAATATCCTAGGAATATACTTTCATCATCTTCAACATCAAGTTTAACATTCCTAGCATCCTTGTGAATGTAATACCTACTTCCAAAGATTTTAAACTAATTTAAATTCAGTGTATGACCATACCATACCTCATAATGTGTCTTGTTTGTTACTTTCTTCAATTGAACTCAGTTGAGTGTATAGACAACAATACTAATTGCTTCTCTATAGAATATTAGAGAGACATCCTTGTATTATATCGAGTCATAAAAAGGCTAATGCTCACAACAAGGATATTATTATACTAGTACATGATCTTGTGGGTATCATTACCACTAGGGTGTTTCCTTTAACACAATTTTCCTCAAGAACAAAAATCACGTGTCTTATAGTGTTGGTTTATATCTTTTTCATCTTATTTTACATTGCTATATCTTTCATTGATAATTTAGTTGAGAAGTATAAGGGTTATAAATATAGGACAAATCTAACCCACCTTTCTCAATTGTGTTGTGCATATTTTTATTCCTTACAATTGGTATCAAATCTTGTGGTCCTCTTGGAGAAGAAAACTTAACCCCTTGAGGATATCTAGAATGAGAAGTTATAGGAAAGATAGTCCAAAGATTTATGGTGTAAATTCTGACAACTAGAAGAACAAGATGATGAATAATTTGATCTTCTCAAGGATTGAATAATGGTTGATTACAAAGAACAAGGAGGACACCAAGTTAGAAGATGAGTTAAAATCTAGATAGAAGTTGAAGGGAAGAATTTCTCTTGTAGTATGGTTGCTAGAGAAGCTTTAATTAGTGTACTTTCAGAGATAAAGCTTACTGAGGTTAAAGAGCCTAATTCTAGATATGAGATCTCAAAAAATTTGGAAACACTATATGAAGGAGATAAATAGACCAAGCAAGTCAAGTTAAATAATTTTAAGAGAAAAATGGGAAGCATGAATATGCAAGAAGATGAGACTATCTAACCATATTTTTAGGGAATAAGAAAGGTTTTTACCGACATCAGGAATTCAAAAGGAGATATTACTAGAGCTGAAATCACTACAAATATCTTTAGATTATTGACACCAATATATGAGAGTTCAAGGTCTTGGTAATATAAGAAATTCTATCGATCACAAAGGGATTCACAAGGGAAACTTTGATTGGTAAGTTATCTACATTTTAAACTTCTAGATTACAAGATGCTTCACCTATAGTTGAATATGCATTGAAGGATAATGTTCATAAGGATAATAAGATGCTAATGAAAAATGCAACTTCTATTATAAGTGGTAAACATGCACATTTTGGTAAATATGCAGAGGATTGGGAAAATATGTTGGAATAAGAAAGAAAATTAGAGGAACTTGAATCATTAGTTTCCAAAAGAGAACACATTGGTAAAGAGGAATATGAAGGTATTTTACATTTGATTTTTTTTTATGCAATGATATAAGTTATTTTACTTCTAAAAGTGCTATCAGAGTTCAAATGTATAATCCTAAGTGGTGTAGGGACACCTAGGTTTGGGCTAAAACCCTATTGCATTTTTGGATTGTAATAATCCTAACTAGGAAAATTATGTAGTAAGGACTCCAAGAGGGTCTAAGTGTGTGTTTGGATATATTTATGTGTCAATATTTGAGTTTGGGTAGAAGCTACCAATAGTTTTCAACAGTTGCCAAAATCTGCCAAATTGTTGCCAAGGTTGCCCAAGTTGGGAATAATATACCAAATACCCTCAAAAGGCTTGGAAAAGGTAGAGATGATGATCAATATGTTCTATGATGACTAGAGAGTCATTTTGCATCATTTAGAGATCATAGTGAAAAGATGTATGTAAAATTACTACAAAGTTGTGAAGTTGTCAATGACAACATTGCAACTTTTCAATATCGTCACGACAACATTTGGTGCAAAATTGCAAAAGGAACTAAATCGGTTATGGGTTAGTTCTGATATTTGAAACCAATGGATTTGAGTTATTTAAGACCAACCAAGGCACTTTTGGGAGGTTATTTGGCATATTTCTTGAAAGATAATACCAAACAAATTGTAATTCCTTAAAAAATTTCACAGTTTGATTTGCAACACAAGAAACTACTATTTTGTGGATTAGGCTTTCTACTTTCTTGTTGTATACAGTTAGTATACTTTAATTACTATCTCTTTGTAATTTGGTTTGAATCCTAGTTAATTTTTATATGCTAAATCAAAATTCAAACTCATAGACCTATTAATTGCTAGTTACATGGTTTGTGTAATAAAAATGACATTTTCTTGGATTTCCAAAGTGAGTTCTTTAGGGCCTTTTGGGAAATAGAATTTCCATCAATGTACAATGTACCATATAAATTTGGAGGCTTGGAAATATGGTTTTAATTTTTAGTGTATGTCTTGCCCTAAGAAAGCCCTGTTGTAGTCCAACAAGGTGCAAGATAGTGACAATTGATGTTTATATGTAGGGATTGATTGACAAAAGTTTCTATTTGTGATAATAGTGTGGATGGAAGCCTAAGGAACCCCTAGAGGGAGTGACAAAAAGTGGTGAGTCCACCAGTGCAAGATTTCTTATGAATCTAGTAACTAGTTCAAACCATTACATATTAAGCTCAAATTGAGAAAGGAGGTGTACAGACACTTTGGGAACCCTAAACCCTAAAATTAATTTAGGGAATAAAAAAGGGTATCTAGAAAAATAATTAATTTTTGGGATTCTTTTTGATGTTTTTGAACTATTTGCAAAAATCCAAGTTTGGAGGCCAAATTAGGCCTAAAAGGCTACTATCCCTTAAATATAGGGTTTCTTAGAATTGGTAAGAAAAGTGAGGCAAAAATTTGTAAATTAATACTGATAGTGTGTGAAATGACAAGTATATAATCCCTACATCCCTACACAGTGTTTGGGATGGGCATGGTGAAGTTTGGCAAGAGCTTACTTTGGTGAGTTCTAGAAGTTTTCCAAGTTTCACATTGATAAAGAGACCCTTGTAAGTTGGAGGAGAATTTAAAGTGTTCCAAGGGGGTAGGAGTTGAAGGAATGAAACCCTTAGAGGTATAAGAAGTGACCTAGTGTTGAGTCTAGTGGACTCAAGGTGAAGGATCTTTCTATGAAATTGGTATCAAAGCCTATTGAAGACTTGGAAAAGGATATTATACATGTTAGAATCAATTGGTGAGTCAACCATGGTGACAAAGAAAAAGTTGGCCAAAAATATGTTAGATCAAGAAATGGAGAATATAATCCCATGAGAGAAGCTAGATACTATTGAGAGTAAGCTAGGTGAAGTGGAAGAAAATATTAAAGAAGTCAGTGAGAAAGTGAAAGGAAGTGAAGATAATGATAAGATAATGGCTATTGAAGATGAAATCCATGAACTTGATCTACCATTACAAGAAGAACCATTCCTCAAAGAAATAAAATCCTTGGGTGGAAAGGCTCTTGAAGGAATACCCAATTTTAGTGGGAAAATTGACCTAGAGGGAGTGATGAAATGGATTGAAGTTATGAAGAACCAATTTGAGTGAGAAGGCATAAGTGAGGCTCATAAGGTGAAGGTAGAAAATTCATAGATGAGAGGATCATCATTAACATGGTGGAATTTTTTTCAATAAGAGTGGGGAAAGGAAGGAAAGAACCCCATAGCCACATGGAAGGAAATTTTGGCTAAGGTAAAGGCAATCTATTTACTAGAAACTATGAGATGCAACTGCACAAGAAGAGGCAAAATATTATACAAAGAGAGTTGGATTTGAATGCATACAAAAAGGAGTTCCAAAAATTGTGCATAAAGGTATAAGGTGCCAAAAGATGAAAGCATCAGGGTAGCTAGATATTTGAATGGGTTAAGATGGAACATACAAGAAGAGATAAGTCTTTTGAGCCCCACTACAGCTCACAAGTGCTATCAATTAGCCCTTATAGTGGAAAAAAGTACTAAGAAGAAGCTAGACTCAAGAAATAGGGGTAGAGGTAGAGGTAGATATTCAAGAGGATATAGTGAATGATTTAGTGGTAGAGGAAATGACTCAAGACCCTAGGGTGAGTGAAGGATAATAGAGAAAAGTAATGAATTAGGTGGAAGAGGATCTCATAGTATAGGAAGATGTCCTAGTGGTAGAAATAGTAGGGAAAGATTTTGGAGGCTCTAGTAGAGGATTATACTTTTTCAACATGAATTTCTACAACTGTAATTAGCTGGGTCATCTAGCCTATAGGTGCTTTAAGAAGGAATTATTTTCACAATAAGAGAAGAGGGTGAGCTATGTGCAAGAAGATGCTAGCAGTGTTAAATCCCCTAAAGTGAGTCTTGATTAAGAGCCTGGTGAGAATTTGATATTTAGGAGAATACTAATCAAAGAACCTATCAAGGAGGAGCCCAAGAAAAGGAGGTCTCTTTTCAAGGTAAGATATAAAATACTTGGTAAAGTATGTAAGGTAATCATAAACTTAGGGTCTACTAGTAACATCATATCGAAGGAGGTAGTAAACAAGTTAGGATTAACTAGAATACCTCATACTCATCCATATAGAGTCACATGGTTGAATAAAGGGATTTTTTTTTTAGTTAATGAATAAGCATGGGTTGAGTTTGCAATAGGAGGATATATTGATAAAATATTGTGGGATGTCCTACCCATGGATGCCTTCCATTTGTTATTGGGAAGACCATGGCAGTTTGATAGGAAGGTTATACATCATGGGGAGAAGAACTATTCCTTTCGAAAGGTTGGAGTGACTTATAAGTTTTGGTCTTTGGTGGATGAAGGGAGAGTAAACCAATGGGTCCTAATGTGTTATTGGTGAGTGGAAGTGAGTTCCTAGATGATCTGAAGAAGGAATATGAAGTGGATTTTTCTATTGTTGTAAAACCTAAGGAATAACATAAGCTTAAGAAAATACCTATATCCACAAATGTACAAGAGTTGTTGGATTAGTTCAAGGATGTAGTCAGTGATGGAGCACCTACAACTTTACCTCCACAAAGAGAAGTTAGTTATCAAATTTATTTCATACTAGGGGAATTACTACCCAAAAAAGAAACCCAAAAAATGACTCCTTACCAAAACAAAGAAGTGGCAAGGAAAGTGCAAGAGTTACTTGACCAATGCTCAGTGAGAAAGAGAATTAGCTCATGTGTAGTTCTAGTTATTTTAGCACCCAAGAAGGGAGGTTAGTGGATATTATGTACCAACTCTAGGGAAATCAACATGATAACCATTAGATATAGGTTTCCTATTCATAGAATAGAAGACATGATGGATTGTCATTGAGGAGAAACATATATTACTAAGACAGATTGGGAGAGTAGCTATCACCAAATTAGGATTAAGGAGGGAGATGAGTGGAAAACTACCTTTAAGACCATAGATGGGTTATATGAATGATTTTTCATGCCATTTGGGCTTATAAATATCCCTAAAAACTTCATGAGGTTAATGAATGAGGTGCTCAAGGACTACATTGGAAGGTTTTTAGTGGTCTATCTTGATGAAATTGTCATATTTAGCTAAACTAGAGAGGAACAGCTTACACATTTGGAGATTGTACTAAGAAAGTTCATGTGGTGAGGTTGATGATAAATTTGGAAAAGTGTGATTTTTTAAAACAAGAGCTTGTTTATCTTGGACTTGTGGTCTCACTCGGCAATCTAAAGATGGATCCTAACAAAGTGGAAGCTATACTCCAATGGCCCACTCCAAAAATGGGGAAACAGGTAAGAATTTTTCATGGACTTGCACAATCTTATAGAATATTCATTAGGAGTCTTAGTGAAATTTATGACCCTATATAAGATGCAATTAAGGGTGGTATGAAAACTAATTTTAAGTGGAAAAAAGAAGCTAATGCCTAACCCATCTCAGTATTTCCTAGCTTTAAGAATTTTTTTATCTTGGAATGTGATGAAAATATTGTGATAATAGGGTAATTTTAAGCTAAGATGGTAGACCAGTGGATTTCTATAGTGAAAAGCTAAATGAGGCTAAGAAAAGATATTCTTCATACAATCAATAACTCTATGTATTAGTTTATACCCTTAGAAAGTGGAGACACTATCTATTACCTAAGGAGTTTGTGGTGTTCACAAATAACCACGAATTGAGCTTTATCAATACACAAGACAAGGTTAGAAATAGGCATATTAAATGGATGGAATTCCTAAAAGATTACACCTTTACTATCAAGCATAAGAAGGGTCAAAGAAATTTTTTTTTTGATGCATTGAGCAAGAGACTTCTCACCATCCAAGAAGTGAAATTATAGAGCATGGGAGTTGAGAGCTTCAAGGATCTCTACAAGGAAGATGAGAATTTTGCATCTCTACAAGGAAGATGGGGATTTTGGAGAAGCATACAAGGTATGTAGTGAGTTTAGCAATCATTTTTATAGTAATTTGTAGGTTGCACCCTACAAAATGGGTTATTTTTCAAAGGAGGCCAATTATGTATACCTAGAGGATCTATGAGAGAGAATCTCATTCAAGAAAATCACAATGGGAGTCTTAGTGGGCATTTTTGTTTAAATAAAACCCTTGAGTTGGTCTGAATATTATATTTTTGACCTAAGATGCAAAAGGATATGAAAAGGTACGTGGAACAATGTATTATGCTCAAGAAGTACATCAAGCCTATGAATGTCATCAACCCTAAGGAAAAATAGGAGAATTGCAAGCTAGAAAAAAGTTGCACATGCAAGTGAAGGAGTCTACTCTAAACATTTAGATGATGTAGAGAGGGGAGAAACCCTTGTTGTTAGGAGAACCATAATAAATAAAGAGGAGTTAGATAAGAGGAAGAGTTTATATTGTACTAGGTGCAAGTTTGAGGATAAGTATTGTGACGTGATTATTGATAATGGGAAAATTGACAATTTGGTGTCAGAGGAGATGGTTACAAAGTTAAAGATCAAGATAGAGAGACACCCATTCCCATACCATATTTCCTAGGCACAAGATGTCCACAAGGTCAAGTTAAATGAACATTTCTTGGTGAAGTTTAAGATTGGAAGCTACCATGATGCTATATTATGTGACAACATCCCTATATATGCACGCCATATTTTGTTGGGAAGTCATGGAAGTATGACATAGATACTCTACATGATGGCTTTGCAAATACCTATTCTTTAACAAAGGATGGAGTTTATTACAAGCTAAAGCCCCTATGCAATGGTGCTAGGGCATGTCTTGTTGATGGGATAAGATTTCTTGATTGAATGAAATATAAACACTTGTATTATACTTTGATTTATAGGGTGGATAGGAAATGTATTAGAGAAGTTCCACTAGAGGTTTCAAGACTGTTAAATCAATTTCAAGACATTGTATCTAATAATGTCCTTGAGGGGTTGCCATGGGTAAGGTAGGTAATTCATCAAATAGATGTATTATCTAGAGTCAATTTTCCTAACAAAATTGTTCATAGGATGACTCATGTAGAAGTTGTCAATCCAACTTCATGAAGCCAAGATCACCTACATGCATAAATAACCTATCACTGAGAAGAATGACATAAAAAAGAAAGGGTTTGGGTTATGAAATATGAAATGTTATATTATTGAATCAAACAAATACAAGCTGATTTCTAATAGATTGATAAAGTATACAATGATCAATCCTTATAAAGGAGACCTAGTAACCTAAAATAAGAAAAACTCTAAAAAGTAATCATTTAACAATTAATATAATTATTGAATATCACTAATGCATAAAGTGCTATCTTAACAAAGAAGTAAAGGTAACTTGACAATCAAGTCAAGATGACTTAATAATTAATCTATTGATTTATTTTAACACCCCCTTAAGATGAGAAACAATGCAACTACAAAAAATGCATAAAAACCATAGGAAACTATAATGCATAAAGCAAACTTGGGTCTTGACAACATGACCTGATGAGGTATTGAATCACAACCAAATCTATGTAAAACAAAGGAATAGATAAAGCCACATGGGAAAAAATATACTCCAAAAAGAGATGGAAATAATGTTGAAAGACTAGAAGGACTGTAAAATCCTCCTAACTAGAGAATGTCCTAGAAAATAGGAACAAAATAATGAACATGAAATACTTAAGCATGAAGAAGCTGCAAAAAAAAATTCAAATGTAAGTGCTGATTTTAAAAAACTCTACTGAAATAGAACATGACCAGATAGATAAGACTATAATCTACATGAGTGACCTCAAATGAAACTACTCAAATCAGGAGGCAAGAAAAGAGAAATAACTAAAATTGAAGATACAAAGGACATAAAACACCAAAGTCTAAAGAGATGATCAATTGAAAATGGAATATGAATAGGTAGACTAAAAGAATATAATTTTCATGAGTGCCCTCAGATGAAACTACTTGAACAAAGAGGAAAATAAAGAAACACAACTAAACTCAAAGATATAGATGGTATAAAACAATAAAGTCTAAAGAGATTATTAATAAACATGGAAAGCTACCTCCAAAATAAGACTGAAAAAAGTGTTGATATAGTAAATGATCCATCTCACTAAAATGCACAGATACCCAACCACTACGTCTTCCTAGTACATAGGAAAAAATATTGTATACATAGCTCACTTAAATGAACCAAGAAAGCAAAAGAATCATTAGGAGACTCTGCCCCCCCCGCCCCCCTCCTCGGCACAATGTAGACCAGGGAGAGGTGGTGACATGTAACTAAAAAAGATCGCCAACAAGAACTGCATTTGAAGGAACCAAGAATAATAAGATGCACATAAAATACATAATAGTGTCATGATTTGATTAGTCTATGGACATAGCTCATAATGCTAATGTCATGGAATTCTCACCAACAATGGTAGATAAAAAATGAAGGAAAATGTCAACACCCGCTTAGAACTTTACCAACAGTGCATGTACACTAAGACACAAGATGTTGTAGATACAAAGAAGACAATAATCTACATGAGTGCCCTCAGATGACACTACTCAAACTAGGAGGAAAAAAGAGGAAAACAACTAAAGTGGAAGATATATATAAGGAAAAACACTTTATCTTAATGCATTGATGAAAGGAGGTAGGAAAGAAAAATAGTGTAGAGCCTATGATACCTACCATAACGCATACCTCATGCATGCATAGGAAAAAAAAACAAGCTCTCTTCAAAACCGTGGGCAAGGAAACCACTTGGATAGAAACTCTACTAACGTGGGCCACACAAATGATGTAGGAAAAGTCTTTTAAAAGGCCCAAGGTCAAATGATGCATGAATTATGGAGGAAGTTAGAGGGGTACTTGGGATGATGTGTGATACTTGTGTCCTTTCTAGCTTGACTAACTGTGCCCTTAAAAATTGTGTGTAATACTTGACTGGTGTTTGTAATTAGTGACATACAACATCCTAAAAAATTATGCTCATTTTATGGGCTTAAAAGATTGCTTCCCTCTTTACCTATTTTTTTAAATAAAAAATTCTTTACTTTTAAAAAGAACCCACAAGGCATACATTTTTAATAGTTTAATTTTTTTTTGATTAAAAAAAAAAAAAGTTCTTCATCTTAGCGTGCATGCCTGAGTTGTATGACCTGGGAGGAATTTTGTTTTGCCTTACCATTCTACTACATCCAACTTTGACATATCTTATATGGAAAGACGAGTTTTTGGTGTTAACAAAAAGGTCTATTTGGGCTCAAAGTACACCAAAAATTAGGTGACCACTCATTAAAAATCAAATAGAACTATGATCTATCTGAGAAAACCCTCGTTACTCAAAAACTCTTGAAAACAAGAACAAGATGCAACCAACAATTTGATACTATGTAGAAATTGTCAATCCAAATTCATGAAGCCAAGATCACCTACATGTAAATATTTCCTATCTCTAAGAATAATGGAATAACACAGAAAGGGTTTGGCTTTTAAAAATACCAAAGGTTTCATTATCAAATTAAATGTGTTGGAATGTTCAAATGGGAAGAGTACTTTTGAGAGGGGGGTGGGGGGGGTGAATCAAAAGTAACTAGTTTTTATCCTTTTAAACCCACATTAACACATAACTGAAAGTAAAGTACATGCATGTAAACATATAAGCAAACATGAAATGAAAGCATGCATCAACACATGACACAAGAGATTTGGTAACCCATAAACCCTATAGGAATAAGAAGGTAAAATTGGGGTGGGGATGACACCCACAAAAATTATTACAACAATATGTTCAAACACTTTTGATGGTCTGCTTTGTAAAAGCCTGCCCTATTAAAGGCTTTACACTATGTCAATAATGACCTAGTTAGAGGATTTACAAACACTTTACAAGAAGTGTCACCCTGTTAAAGGATTTACAATAGGTTGTTAAACCCACCTAATACATAAGATTTTCATCACCTTCTCCAAAGGTTCTCCTACCTAGCTGTTAAGCTAACCTATCAATATAGGATTTCAACATTTTTATAAAATGATGAGAAAGTATTAGAACATTTGACCTGATAGAGTGCAATCTTCAATTGCTAGGTTTAGATACTAGATCTGCTCTTCTATTCTGATCCTTGCTTAATCTGATATCTATCTATGTCCCCTATTCAATTCTGATCAACTAGATATGAAACTGCTACACTATTCCTCTAAGTCTTTTCTTCTTCACATTGAAATTTTGCTATAATCTCCCCATACACTATTCTCATCCTCATATACAATGGGTTTGTGACCTCCTTTTAAAGAATGTGAAGACTTAGGGTTAGGTATGGATCTATGATCCAAATTGAATCTCAAATTCTTGCTCATTCCTTGCATTTTTCCTTATTGGTTACATGCCTTCTCCATTTTTTTGATTGGCTGCATGCAGATCACATGGGGAATCTAAATGATTCATCCTTATCCTTTTTTCTTTTCAAAATCTCTCTATGTCAGCTCCAAAAATGGTTTACATATGAGTTTTTGAGATTACAAACTCATATGCTAATTCTGTGTTACTTGACACATACTATATTATTGATGCTCGACACATAAATGTTACTATATTGCTTGACACATGTTACATTTTTGGATTGCGCAACACCTGTTACACTTGTGTTGCTCGACACTTGAATATTCCTGAGTCACTCGGTACATACTACGCTATGCCTTGCTCAACACCTGAATACTACTCGACATCTATTACTTTCTTGGCACCTTAAGTCACTCGACACCTATTAAGATTTTGACTCTTCAGCTACTATAACTCACTTGGCATACATAGTGTAATCGAAATATATGGTGGAATTGGTTAAGTGTGTTGAAACTCGAATGTCAAGATCATTCTAAGACCAACAATCTCCCCCTTTGACATGAGTGTCAAAAACACTTAACTATGCATTAATGAATTGATCTAATTGAGTACAATCTTTACTCTTGCTTAGCATACATGCAAAATTTCAAAAATTGTTCAAATTTTTTTGAGCAACAATATACCTTATGACTCCTCTTGAGTTGATTATGCCCAGTCCATTCTTGAAACTTGAAATTCTATGTTGATATGCTTGATTCTCTCTGTTCTTTGTCCTGTTCCTGTTCCTTGTGCCTGTATACTGTATCTGATCTGTATGAGCTCCCTGTTTCAGATCTATTTTCCACATGTTTGTCAATATTTTGCATCTCCCACTCACTTTATCTTATTTCTTGTCCCTTTTTGGCTACCTACAAACTTTCCACTTTATTCAAAATGAATGAAAGAATGTAATCAAAATTTGGTATTCTCCATGTATCTTCATATATCTCCACATATATACATATCTCCTCCTAATGTATATATCTCCCCCTTTTTGACACTGATGTCAAAGGGTTCTAAGGAGTAATACCATACTTATCCAACAATGTACTATTTAGCTCCAGGAGTATCTTTAGAGCTACATCCCAATTCTCCAATGCAATGTCTAGTGACTTGTGCTAGATGGTAGTTTCTGTAGCAAGGTGTACAATTCCATTTAGGGTAAAGATTTAGATCTTTCTTTAGGACTATTTCTACATATGCTTACTCCTTGTGGAGGACATCTAAGTGTGGGGTTATGGAGGATTTGATTTGCATCAATTTTTCCTTTATTTTTGTCTCCTTTGTTGTTAATACAACTAATTCCCTTTGTGTATGAAGCATCTATGAAAAATTCTTCTCACTCAGAGCTGGATTTTTTGGAAGTTGCATGCTAGAAATCTTGAGATTTCTTTCCAAGCTCATTATTCTTTGGCTATTCTCTTGTGTGAAGTTGCAAAAATCACACAGTTTGGTGTACAATGAGAAAGTGTCCCCAAGTACAATTTTCACTCTTTCTAGTTTCTTAGCCAATTCAACTTGTGCTAATGCTATATCATTTGATATTTTCTCATTTACTTTGCCTTGGAATTTTCTTTCTAACCATTCCATTAATTTTACATTTGTATCATGGTCTTCATTACTCACCTGATCAACTATATCTGATAGTTGTTCTATTATAGGCCTTGTTTCATATAGTGATTGCAAGCTAAAAGAATCCATGAAGATGTCCTTTATCTCATTCAATGCTTGCCTATACTTGTATTCTCTTCTCAATACTTCTTGTCTCTTTCTCCTATCTAGTGCACCTTGTATTTCATTTATCTTTTCTATGGTGAGGGTGTCAGATTCATAGGAGGGAATGACGATCTCTTCATCAAGTTCAGGATATCCATAGTAAAGTATCCTGGCTACCTTTCTAGAGCTTGAGCTTGGTGTTTGAACTTGTATTGATATCATATAAGTGCTTAGCTTTTGAAGAGTTTGAGTGGGAGTAGCCATTTTTGGTAATTCAACCAATGTTTGTATTGCAACTTGCTCCTCATCTCTTGTTTCCTCCTTCTTTTGTTGCAATTTCCCTTTATCATTGATAATTTTTGGGGGTGAACCTGTTGACTATTCTTGTTTTCCTATATCTTCCCCTATTGTTGCACTCGATATCTGAAGTGCATCACTTACTATTTTTGGTGGAGATGGTGGTGGAAGTAGTAGGAGTTTAGTAGCAGTGTATGTAAAAGGTTGTTCCTTTGGCTTCACCTTTTCTTTCTACAGTGCTACTACTACTCTTTGTAATTCATCTACACTCACCAATACAGGGCTTGTGCACAACTGTGCCTGTAGAGTGGATTGGCGAAGGATCTTTGAGAGATCCTCTATAGTTAAAGGATTGATGTTTTGACATGAAGTGTCAACAACAGCCTTTATTTTTATGATCTCTGTAGTTGTGATAATGGAATGAGGAGGTCTAAGAAGTGGCATTTGTGTGTCTTCCACACTTTGTTCTTCCTATTCATCTAATGCCTTTTCCTCTCCTTTAGCTGTATTATCTTCTTCCTCCTTATTTACTTCCTCTTCTACTCTTCCTTCCTCACCTTTCTTTTCCTCTTCACTTTTCTTTTCTTCCTCACTTCTCTTCTCCTCTTTCTTTCCTATTTATTTTTCTTCTCTTCTCTTTGAGCTGGCCTCAACCTTATATTCCTCATCAAATACATTATCAATTGACTTGTATATTGACTTCCACAATTTTGTTGATTTATTTACAACATCCTCTATCTTATTTTGGAGAATGCAAAATGCTCTATTTTTAGGATAAAATTTTCTATTATGCCTTTTATTTGCCTTAGCTATTTGAATTTTAGTTAGGTCTAGCAGTATTCTAGCTAGGGTTGATTCTCTTATCTCCTTCTCCATTTGCAAACAAAATGCTACTTATCTGCAACTATCTTGTATAGCTCCTTGGGCATTGTACTATCTAACTCTAGAGGTGTGTGTTTGTATTCAACCATCATTACATACACTGATTCCTCTATTTTATTTTTCTCTTCTTTATTAATCTTATTAAAGTCTATAGTCTTTAAACCATTCAGGGTTTCTTTTCTAATATTTACATATAGCTTGTCAATGACAGACTTGGAGCGATGACTTATTACTTTAAACTGGCTGATATCATTTGACTCTATTCTTTCTTCATCAGAGTTTGGTTGGGCAACATATTTCCTTCTCTTCCTTGGTTCTTTACTAGTTTTTTTTGTGGCTTTGTTCTTCTCTTTGGCTTCATCTTTTTCCTTTTGAGTTGCAGCCTTGGTGGTAGCCCTCGTAGTAGGCTTCTTTGTTTTGACTTCAATGGGCTTTGTCCCTTTCTTTGCCTTGGGCTGGGATGCAGGCCGAGTTTTGGCTTTCCTTTTGGTGGATTTGGCTTTAGTGGGTGCTTCCTCAGCTTCTTCCTTAGCACCTTCTTCATTGTCCTCTCCTAGGCCCTATGTCAATTCTTTTGGCTCTTGCCCTTGTTCACCTTCTTCCTCACTATCACCTTCTACTTCTTCTACTTCTTCTTCACCTGCTTCACCTTCAATGCTTGCCCCAACTGTCTTCTTTATTTTTCTTACTATTTTATCTTTCTTCTTCACTGCAAAGGTTGTCTTCAAATCTGTTATCAACCTGGATTCGACAATATCATAAGTTCCAAAATGAGGAGCATCCTTGTCAATATCTTCTACAAGTAAAGTAGTGATTGTAGCTAAAGCTTGGTCTACATCAAGCTCATATCCAAGTGGCCTAAGCCATCTTACTCTAGGTATCATGGCTTGGATGTAGGTGTAGTCTATGTCAACCAAAAAACAAATGTTATTTACATGCTGCTCAACTAGTGATACTGGTATCCTCATCCTTTGTTTCATGGACTTCTTGAAGTCCTCAAAGTAACTTGTCATCTGAGCATCAAAATTGTTTCCCATTTGCTCAATAAACTCATTGACTTGTGTGAAAATTGTCTTGTTTGGATCCCATTTTACCTTTCCAACTGAAGGAAATTCTTTCATGACATAGAAAAATATGCAAACTAATACTGATCCAAATTTGCATTGAGCTCCTTTAGATTTCCTTATGGCTCCCAAATTTTCATTGATTTGTTGTAGCATGAGCTCTGCTAGATCATAAGTGTGGTTCTTCTTCATAAGTTTATATGCAACATCTACTACTATGCATGGCACACTGTTCAATTTACATGATTGATATAATTTATGAGATATAACTTTGATAGTGAAATCAAGTAAGGGTTCAGTGATGGTATCAATGGTCATTCCCTTGTTGTTCCATTTGGCACTGGTATTTTTCTCTATGGCCTCTTTTTGTCACTTCTCAGGGTCTTAGGCTGATCCACGGTTGAAAATCTAGTAACCCTATGAACAATTTTCTTTGTAATCTTTAGTGGCCCTATTTCTAACCAAAATGATCCATCATGAATTTGACTCAACACTATATGAATCCATTCAGTCTTAAATACAATGGGGAAAACTAGGGCTTTAGTTAAACCCTTCTTCTCAAAAATTTGAAACTCATCCTTCAATATACCCTTGTCACATAACTTATCAAAGGCATTGAAAATTTCTAGGTCATCTATAGCTCCAATCTTATAGTTATAACATTTCCTGACGTCTTGGACCATTACTACTTTGTCTGGAATGACTGACAAAGCACCAATTGGGTCATTTTTATAGGAAACTTTGGGTATTGGCCTAAATTTGGGCTATTTAACTTCATTTCTACCAAGTTGAATCTCATGATCATCCTTTACCTTTGTTGTTTTAGACCCAGATGCCATCTTGACTGAACTAGGGTTTAATATTTAAATAAACTTTCAAATATCGCGTAGCTCGGCACTTGATGAAATACCTTTCAATCAAAGAGTTTAGGTTCAATTACTATTGAGATAAGTGCAAATCATTGCTAAATCACTGTTTGATCGCCTCTTCACTTTTCTCATTTTCACTTTGTGTTTGAATGGCTTGAAAATGAGTGATTTTCAACTTTATTAGGCTCAAAACTTAGCATTTACTGCATAGTGCTTACAACTGTACACTCAACACTTAAATGTTTTAGTATAACTAGGCTCCCATTGTGATTCATTTACTCAACTTCCACTAACATATCTCATTCAACATCAACTAGACTTTCTAGCTTGACATATACTAGAGTTTCACTTGGCATCCAAGGGTAGCTCAACATCTTCTACAAAATTTTCAATTTTCTACTTGACATCTTTTCTCATGCAGATTCTTTCTTGGTAGCACTTCTTTGTTCTTTTGGCTAATGTATGATACATCCTTATATATATCAGCCCCATGTACCTGTCTTGTGCTTAATTGGATAAAGTGTGATCACTTGACCTCTTGGGTGAAGTGATATCTCCATTGGATGTACTTGATCCATCTCTTCTTTGCCATGTCTTTCTCATTTTTGTCATTACCCTTGTTGACTTCTAACTTGGGTGCCTTGGACTTTGTTTGACAATTCTTGCTGACATGTCTTGTCTTCAAGCAATTAAAACATGTGGTTTGGCTTAACTACCTACTGTAATTTCCCTTGAAGTGTGTTCTTATGCAGTTATGAGGAACATGACCATATTCCTAATAGTAGTGATTGTTGGATACAATTTTTCAAATTGTGTGTTGTCTTTGATGTCACAAAAATGTCATATCAGTCATCAAATAGTGTCTACTGAGCTCAGATGGTCAGCAAGCCAAAAGGATTGAATCTACTAAGCTCACTTGGTCATCAAAGGAAATGTGGCAGAAACAATTCTTATCGAGCTCACTTGGTCATCAAAGGGAATGTGGCAGAAGTAGTTCTTACCGAGCTCTCATGAATGAATTTAGTTCTTATCGAGTAAACTCGGCAGCCAAAGGATTTTACAGATATTGCAATGTTAACCGAGTCAAGAAGGTTAACTTAGGAAATTTTTGGAAGCAATATTTACCGAGCAGGGTCAGCCACTAAAGGATTTCATTGTTTTATGAAATAACATTTATTTGTTTAGAGTAATATTTGTAGCCGACTGATGCATGGTTTATTGGTAAATGTAACATGTAAATGGGCCAACTTGAGAATCTAAATAGTATAAGTAAGAGGTCAAGTTGCAAATTCTAAGTGTGTGAAAGTGTGTGGAATTAATGTGATATGAAGATTAATTATTGTGGAAGTGAGTTTGAAGGATGATCAGAGATCATTGAGGAGCATCAAAGCCATATTTGATCAAGGAGGATCTAATGATGCTGAATAGAGACCTATAGCTAGCAAATTTAGTTGCATCTTGTTTAGGTCAATTCATTGTTTCTTTCTAACCATTGTAGCAGTGATTTCAAATATCTTAACATAGTTTGTTTAACAGCCATTTTATAAATCCTTTAACAAGGTGACAGTTCAGTTGAATTTTTCTAAAGACCTCTAGCAAGGCCACTCCTAACAGGGTGATTAAATCCTCTAACAGAGTCACACCTAACAGAGTGTATTGTAACCTTTAACATGGTTGGCTCCTAATAGAGCTCACTTCAGAAGAGTGAAAAATTGGTGACTAGTTACTTGGTGGTTTCTCCCATATTGGGTTTCCACATTAAATCTGGTGTCTCATGTGTTCATTTTGTTTTTAGTTACATGCATGAATGCTTGAAAAATAAATAATAGTTTAATTTATCGAGTTACAATACTTTTTTACTGAGTATCAGCAATAACTAGATCTTTAAGACATCTAAGGGATTTACAGATTAGTTTTTAAGTAGTTGATTCACCCCACCCCCTCTCAATTACTCTATCTTTATACCAACAATGACAACTTTTCTTGGTATTGTAATCCCAATTGTAGTGGTGTGCATAGTTGTTTTTCCTTGCAAGCTGATTAGGTGTCCACATAGGATTTGATCTACACTCATAATCTCTATGTCCATACTTTTTGTAGTTGTAGCAATGACCTTCAAATCTTGGTGTCCTCATGGTTTTGGTTCTGCAGTTTTGTGTTGAGTGTCCTTGCATGTTACACTTGTGACAATAACCTTTGTTTTTGGATGTGTCCTGCTGATTGGTCTTTCTACTCTTGCAAACATTAGTAGTATGCCCCTTTTTGTTACAAAAATGACAAGTGGGTTTAGTGTTCTTAGCTTTGTTGGTCCTTTTTACTATAGTCTTGGATGATTCTCCTTGTTTAGTGCTGGTGTAACCAAGTCCTAAAGTATCATTACTAGCCCTTGGTGATTTCAGTAATTGTTCAAAGTACTTGATAGCCTCATTAGATTCGTTGTATCTTTTTGCTATCTCCTTTTCTCTCTTCAATTCATTCTGCAATTTTTCATTTTACATCTTCAAGTTGGATATCTCAATGTCCTCCATGTTTAGCTCATGATGAGCATTCATCATTTGGCTTAAGGTGTCTAGCTACATGTTTGAGATATTTTCAAACTCAATTGTCTTCTCCTCTAGTCTATTGGTGATATTTCTCTTGTCATCTTCTATCATGGCATTGTCTTTAATAGCTCTTTTCTTTTGTTTAGTCACTTCACAAAGCATTATGGCTTGTGATTTTTGTTCAATCTTGAGTAATATGATTTCTTTATCTTGTGCTCTATTTTTCTCCATCAGTTATGATATTGCTGCATCAAACTCCATGGAATATCCATTGGCAAACACTTGTGTGGTGTCAATCTCCTTGTAGTGTATGTTATTTTCAGCTATGGCTATCTCCTTTCTTCTTTTCAAGGATTTTCTCAGTTCCTTTTTAGGTTCTCCTACCTTGTGTAGAGCGAGATGCACATCAATCACTTGATTGTCAATAATCTTCCCAAGTTTGAAGACTTCCATCTTTTAACCTTTTTCTCCAAGCTGTTAGGCTTCTCCTTGTGAGAACCAATGCTTTGATACCAATTGTTGGAATGTTCAAATGGGAAGAGTACTTCTAAGAGGGAGGGGGGGTGAGTCTGAAGTAACTAGTTTTAATCCTTTTAAACCCTCATTAACACATAACTAAAAATAAAGTACATGCATGTAAACATATAAGAAAACATGAAATGAAAGCATGCATCAACACATGACACAAGAGATTTGGTAACCTAGACACCCTCTAGGAATAAGAAGGTAAAACTAAGGTGGGGATTTTTGTCACTTAGGTTTTCACCCTTGTCCAAGGCCTATGCGTGAGGACAACCTAGTGAAACATGGAAACAACCTCCAAGCTGCGGGACTTGAACTGCGAGGTTGAGTCTCCGGAGAAGGCTACTTCCTCTTACTATTAGGGCACACGTAACTACTCTTGGAGAGGAAAAGGGAGAAGGAGAGCATGAAAGAAAATCTACCTAGTTCTAATCTAAGGAGGTGATGCACCAAAATAGAGTGTTCAGACCAATTCTCTACCCATACATGTGCTACTGAACCAGAATGAAACTAAGGATATACACATCCAGACTTGCTTTCATCAAATAACCACATACAGATCATAAAACCAAGATGAATGACACAAGGAAGAAGTTCACTTATATATCATTCACAGACCAGCAGAGATACAATCATGCAAATTACAGATTTCCACAAAACAATGGCACAGGCAAGGAATTCTTGCACTTTAATACCAATGGCTGGAGGAGATAAATGGAGAACCAGACAGTTCAGAGGCATAGGAGAATTCACACTAGAATTGTAGAGCAAAACTAGAGGAAAAATCAGAGAGAAAAGTCCCTTCCTTAATAAAACAAAACTTGCCTTAATAGTTCAGGCATAACTGAGATCTTTTTCAGCTGAAATGAATTCGCAGCTACCTGCCATTAAGTCTTGCAGAGGAAAATCATGGGAATCTGAGGAAAATCTGATCTTTTTTGCAACAGGTGTCCTGAGAGGACTAAAAAAAGAACCATCGATGTTCTGACTGGGTAGATGGGTCGACTGAGATGGTGGAGTGTCTTCCTATATTTCACATTCATTTTTGGTAGGTTGGGATTGATCATGAAGATCAGATCGCACAACAAAATCGATCACCTTCATTTTTTAGGTTCATGAATCAACAGGGGTAGAAAGTCAACCTAATTTCACAACCAACTGGGCCATGCAAGCCAATCGCTTCTTATCATTCTGCCAGCTGAGAAGTCCTCTGTGGTTGACCTCCTTTTATTAAACTAACTACGCCACCCTTCAAAGTGTTATCATTAACTGTAACGATCACACTAACCGCCAGCCGCTAACTGCCAACCTTGGATTGCTAGTGAGACACGTGTCAGCAAGATGCTATGTCACCATGGTATCCGTCGTGTAGTTTCACCATAGTGAGACAACGCCTTTCAATGATCTACCTTGATCTGACAATCGTGAAGACTCGTCATGTTTCGTGCTTGCTTTTCAACTTTTGGGCCCACAAAATGCTTGTCAGCACACCTGGCATCACCTCAGTGATCGCACCTTGGCGAGACCTGGCCCTGCTGACATGTGGTGAAAGGGCATTATGTTGCTATGGTAAAGATCACACAACTTCACCATAGTGACATGGCATCTTTCGTTGATTCTCCTTGATCTGATGACAAGCGATAGATACTGCTCCTTAGTGTATCAATTAATGGAAACTTGCCACGTATCGGTGTCTGTATTTCCTGCACCTCCAAATCTGGACCCACTGGACACGTGTCATCAGGGTGCCATGTCGCGAACATAAATCTCATGCAACTTTCGATGGCGAGATAGCGCCAATCATAGATCTCTGCAGATCTGACGATGGAGAACCTGTGGGCCGTAGAAACCATGTTATAAGGCTTAGGCATTAAAATAATATTAACTTTGGGAATTAGCCGTTGGACGGGCTGGACATTTTAAAAATTGAATCTTGGTGGGGCGAACAAATGATAACATTTCTGGCAACTCACAGGGGACACAAGCCTGCTATGTGTATGACTAGTGCCTGTAAACAATCCATTGGGCCATGGAGTCAAAAAGGTCTAAATTTGAGAACTGCAAAACCCTAAACCTTCTGTGAGGAGATCAAAACATTGAAAACCCTAGCTCTGCAACTACAACTAGAAACAAAAAACAAAACTTCCTTTGCAACCCGAGACACCTCAAAATATGCTACCTCACAGGGAGATGGCTGTGCCTGTACACTTCTTGAAAAGCAGGAAACAACAAAAAAGAAACTAAACTACTTATGTACATGGATTCTCAAATTTTCATAGACAGGGCTTCAGATAGATCCCATTGACTGGAATGGGCAAAATCTCTCCATTGGATCGGCTTAGCTGGAATGCATTAGCCTATTTGCAACTGGCAATCAGATAGGGGCCACTCCATATGCATCGAATTTGGAATGTCTTCTTGGTTTTGCCCTATCTGCATCCCACTTTAGAACTAAATCTCCTTCTCTAAAGGTTTTGACCCTAGCCTTCTTATCAAAATTCCTCTTCATCTTCTGCTGATGTATCTCTAGGGTTTGCATAGCTTTATTTCCCTTTTCTTCTAGTTCAATCAGCTCTGCCATTCTTACTGACATGGCATTATCTTCAATCTATTCTAGCTGATGAGCCAACTCTAAGGATGGGATCTCTAATGAAATTGGGAGTCTAGCCTCCCTACCATATACCAGCACAAAAGGTGAATTCCCAATAGATCTCTTGGGTGTTATCCTATCAGCCCACAGAGCGGTTCTTAATTTCTTATGCCAGACCCTTTGATTGTCTTCTATTGTCCTCTTCATGATTCTGATCAGATTCTTGTTCGAAGACTCAGCCAAACCACTACCCTGGGGATAGTAATTTGATGATGTGCTCAGGTAGATATTGTGATTCATTGCCCATGCACAAATTTGGGTTTCAACAAAAGACTTGGCATTGTCCGAAGTGATAGTAGAAGGAGCACCAAATCTAGATACAATTCCATCAAGAAATTCAACAATTGATGGTTTTGTGGCATCCTTCAAGGCAATTGCCTCTGTCCATCTAGTGAAATAATCAGTAGCAGCCAAAATCTATTTATGACTTGCACTAGATGGAGGATTAATGGGGCTTATAAAATCCAACCCCCACTAGGTAAAGGGCTGATCCACTTGAATAGGATGAAGGGGGAGAGCTGTAAGCCTCTATTTTCCCGAAAAGAAAGCACACTTCTCACATTTTCTTACATATCCATAACAATCATGGAATAGAGATGGCCAATAATAACCAGCCCTCATGATCTTCATGGCAGTTGTTCTTGTAGAGAAATGGCCACCATCAAGGACATCATGAAGTTCTTTAATCATTCTCTCAGCCTGATCCTCTTTAATGCATCTCAACAGGGTCCCATTAAAATCCCTCCTGAATAGGATATCATCAATTACAACATAGGGAATGGACTATAGCCTATATTGTCTTCTTTTAGCCCTGTCCAATCCCTGAGGGTATCCATTCCCTGATAAGAAGCTCTTCATGTCATTTATCCAGCTCCTTGGACCCTTAGCACTTCTTACCTCCTGCTGCTCTATTATTACCATAGTAGCCTCTTCATCTAAATCCTGGCCCAATAACATTTCTTTGCACAATCCTCTCCCTCTTACCAGCTTGGTAATTTAAATATCAACATCATACTCCATTACCTTGGTGATCCATCCAGCTCTCTTTTCATTGATATCCTTGCTTAACAGGAAGTCCTTTACACTGGCATGGGGCACCAACAAACGGATCCTATTGTGGGATAAGAGGTGCTTGAATTTCTTCAAGGCTCTGATGACTGCAAGGGCCTGCTTCTCAACAAAGCTGTACTTATCTTCATATTCCTTGAGCCCTTCGCTAAAGAAGGCTATGGGCTGCTCCTCATCCTTGTCATTTTTTTGAGTCAAGATAGTAGAGATACTTAACTCACCACCTAAAGTGTAGAGGATGAAATCTTTCTCAAAATTTGGGTTCATGAGAGTAGGGGCTGAGGCTATGGCTATCTTGATCTCTTCAAAACTCTCCTTCCCTTCCTTGGTCCATGAGAAGACCATACCTTTCTTAAGCATAGCTGTAAGAGGTTTCACCATGGTAGGAAGATTAGGAATAAACCTTTTTACAAAATTTATTCTACCAAGGAAACTTTGCAGCCCCTTCTTGTGTTTAGGAAGAGGAAGGGCAAGTATTGCCTTTGTTCTTTCTGGATCAATGGTCAGCCCAACCTTAGATACAATGTGTCCCAATAATTTCCCTTGGCTTGTAGAAAATACACATTTGGCTGGGTTGAGGGAAATCCCAAACTCTCTACATCTTAGAAATTCCTGTCTTAGATGATCAAAATGATCTTCTATATTTTTGAATATATAGTTATATCATCAAGGTATACTAAGACAAACTTGTCAATTAATTTTTTAAAGGCCATCTGCATTGCCTTCTAAAATGTGGCACCTACATTTGTTAGTCCAAATGGCATCTTGCAATAAGCATAGGTGCCCCATTTAGTAGTAAATGCTATTTTATGTCTGTCAGATTCTTTTACCAGCACTTGATTATAACTAGAGAACCCATCAAGAAAAGAGAATCTCCTTGCCCCACTGACTCTAGACAGAATTTTCTCCATGGAAGGGAAAGGATGGTGATCTTTAAGAGAAGCCTGATTAAGATCTCTAAAGTCCACACAAAACCTGATTTCTCCATTTTTCTTCCTTACAGGACAAGGTTAGCTACCCATGGTGAGTGCTTGATGGGAAAAATTATATTAGCCTCAATCAACTTGGATAGTTCTTTTCTCATTAGAGGTTCAATCTTAGGATTCATTGGCCTCTATTTTTCCCTTACTGGCTTGGCCTTATCAACTAAATCTATGGTATGCTGGAACAAACTAGGATCAAATCCTTTTAAGTCATCATATGTCCAAGCAAATACATCATTAAATTCTTGACATAGATGAATGAAGTTTTCTTGTTCAGTTTCGGAACATACCTTCCCCATATTCAGAAATTTTTCATCAGCAATTGTAACTGGGGCATAATCATCCTTTTTAGCAGCTAGATTCATTCCTTTGCCTCTTTTTTGATCATCAAGATTAAAGACACTCTCCAAGGTAATGAGACCCTTGGGAAACTTGTTTGAACTGAGATGAATGATCTAATCACTATACTGATCTTGTAGTCTTGACTGGTTTCTATCTAAGAATTTTGCCTCATTCTGCAAGAAACGCACAATTTGCTCATCAGAATCAAACACCTGCCAATGAGTGTTGTTGTCAGGGATGGTATGCCTCACTAACACCTTTATTTGTTGCTTCCTCTTCTCCTCAAGATTCCCTGGTACATCATAAGATTCACCTATTGCTGCAAGCCTATCAACATGTTTATTTTCTTTCCTAAGAATGCTCTGAATATTAAATGCATTGAAGCCTTCAAGAAAATCCCAAACTCTGTGTTTGTAAAACTTGAGCAGGCCATTTTTGGTGATGTTCTAGTTTCTCACCTGATTGACTACCAACTCACTATCTCCATATACTTTCAAGGCTTGAATTCCTCTCTTTTGGGCAAGTAGGAGACCTTGAATCAAGGATTCATACTCGGCCACATTATTGGTGCAACTAAATTGGAGTCTAAAGGAGAAGTAGTATCTTATTAATGCAGGAGAGATCAACATAACACTAGCCCCTGACCCATTTCTATTCCTTGAGCCATCAAAGTACATACTCCATGTTCCACTTATATCATCATTAGTCCCAACAATTTTAGGAACTTGAGCCTCCTTCTCTATTATGCAATATGTACTAAGGCCTGTCTCAAGAATTTTTGACATAGGTTCAAACTGATATGCATTTTCCCACTCATCCAAGAAGAAATCAGGAATCTCCGCTATAGAAGTAGCAGGCTCATTTACTATGTCATTTTCATCCATCTCTAGAATAGGGCAATTCATGTTGATGAAGTTGGGGGTGTAGGATTTAGTGTGATGAAGGGCTTGAGGTTCTGCTCTAATTGAGGCATTGGCTCCATATCTGGTCTTAAATGACATATATGACCAATCAGCAGATATGAGTCCACCAATTTGAGTAGTGAAGTCTCTTGAAAAATAGATAGCAAAATAGGGCTTGACTTCAGCAACAGATATGTCTTAAATCACAGTGCAACCAGGGCATGCATGTAGGGCCATCTCCACATTCCTTAGGATACCCACATTTTTGATAGTACTACCATCTAATTGTAACACATCCCTAACAATGGGCTCATATTTCATTCCTAAAGCATGAACAACACACCTAGGCATTACTGAACTACTAGCCCCTGAATCTATCATGCAACTGTGGACTAATTTGTCCCCTATAATCAGAGAAACATAGAATGAAGGAGGTCTAACCTTTTTATTTGTCTCCACATCCCCTGCTAGTTGTACTAGACTTGTGGCACTCTCCATGGTAGATGGCTGATCCTTGGGTTCAATCTTCTCTAATTCTTACTGCAGCATCCTCTTTTGCATTGGTATGGTAGCAACAACATCCCACATAGAAATATTCACATTGGTCTTCTTCATTTTCTCTACCACACTGAAAGGTGTATTAGGAACTTTGGTAGAAACTTTGGGAGCTGCATTTATAAGAGGTTGAGATGGGGCAACATAAGGATCACTTGCATCTTTCCTTCTAGAATCTTGCCTTTACTAGTATGAAGCACTTGTTTGTTCATTTTCTGCTTGTATATGAGGTGTAGCACTTGAGGTTGAGGCTTGCTTAGGAGAAGGAGGGGCATCATGCTCCATAGCTCTCCTTTTACTTCTTGTATTATGAGCAACAAAATCTTGGTTTACAGTACAATGCTCCCCAATCTGATGATTCATGAAAGAGCAATCATCACGTCCTTGAATATATGAGGCCTCCTAGGGATGATCCTCCTTGTACAATTGCTTTGCTGCAGGTTCCTTGTCAGTTAGGGCCAAATAAGATTCTGCCTTCTGGCACATGCAATAGGCATACGAATAGTTATAGGAAGGACATAAATCTTGATCTTGGGCCAAGTTATTTTGAGGGACTATAGCTCTATTCTGATTTGAG
Source organism: Cupressus sempervirens (assembly GCA_028749045.1). Classification (NCBI taxonomy): domain Eukaryota; kingdom Viridiplantae; phylum Streptophyta; class Pinopsida; order Cupressales; family Cupressaceae; genus Cupressus; species Cupressus sempervirens. Next base: position 836,256,564 of record CM053793.1, read on the forward strand.
CTTGAAGTAGAAGCATGACTATTTTTCCTACCCTGATCAAAAGAGCTATTCCACTGAATAGGGGGCCTACCACCATTTGGAGCTTGATATTGCAGTTGGGGAGGCTTGCCACCTTGAGCTTGCTGCCTTTCCAAGGCCACCACCTTGTTACTCATTTTTTGTATTATAGAAAAACTATCCTCTAATCTCTTCCCTTGGTCCTTCAACTCCCTCCCCTGCTCTTGCAATTTTTTATCCAGAGTCTTCTCTCTTTTATCTGTATTCAACACTAGACCTTGGAGCATTTCTTTGAGTTCATCTATCCCATTTGAGGATGTGGAAGCTTGGGGAACTGGAGTAAGGGCTTGTGATGTAGAATTTTTAGGAAGAGGGGCTATTGATGGTTGGTGGTTGGGAACATTAGGAAAGAAAGGCATAGGGGGCCTTGGAGCCAACTTTCCTCCTTGTATTAGGATGTTCTCAGATTTTATGGCTATCTCATAGGCATTGGGCAAGGTATCTCCTCCCATAGTTTGGATTGTAGTGGTAATATCACTGTTAAAAGCTCTAAGGTAATGCAAGAAGGCATTACCAGGGGTAGGTTTCACTGTAGTAGGTATTCTATCCCATGTATTTTGAAATCTATAGTTAAAATCAGTCATACATTCACGGGGGGCCCTTTTTATAGTAGTCAGCTGCTCTAAAAGTGACAAATGGTCACTTCTATCCTCAAAATGTTTGCATAACCCTACTCCTAGTCCATCCCAATTGGTTATAGAACCATGAGCTAAGCCTTTGTACCATTGTAATGCTTTTCCTTTTAAAGATGAGGCTAAAAGTCTGATAGCAACATCATCCTCTATAATACCATGAATGTTATAGACATTTGCTACTTCTTGTATATGCATTAAAGGGGAGATGGAAGTTTCACCAGTAAAATCAGGTATACTTTTGAGTGCAGATACTGGTATATCATGTCTTTGGGCTAACAATAGAGGATTTCCACCATTAAAGGTGGAAAAAGCATGAAATCTTGGCTGTGCCATGTAAACAAGTGTTCTATTGATGAGTGTTGATGGCAATCTAGGCTGAGTTTGAGCAGTAGGAGGAGTAGAGATAGACCTTATAGGTATATTAACTGTTATTACACCCTTAACTAGTGATAATGAAGTTCTAGTCCTCCTTCTTCTAGGATTTGAAAGAGAAAGCTCTTGATATTGAAATTTACCTCTAGAAGATGCCCTTGTTTTAGCTCTGGGCATGAATCACTACAACTTTGGCCTGGAACCAGGTTTGTTGATGTTCAGAGTCACCAAGTACTTTGAAGGATCAACCTCTTAAAGGCTTGAATACTGAAGCTAGCACTACCTCTTCAGCATTAATCTCTGAAACTCTTTCTTCTTGACACCAGTAGACTTTAAATTTTGTTTGAAAAGAGTCCCACTGGGTGTGCCAAAAATTTTTGTCACTTAGGTTTGCACCCTTGTCCAAGGCCTATGTGCAAGGACAACCTAGTGAAACATGGAAACAACCTCCAAGTTGTGGGACTTGAACTGTGAGGTTGAGTCTCCGGAGAAGGCTGGCTTCCTCTTACTATCAGGGCACACCTAACTACTCTTGGAGAGGAAAAGGGAGAAGGAGAGCATGAAAAAAAATCTACCTAGTTCTAATCTAAGGAGGTGATGCACCAAAATAGAGTGTTTGGACCAATTCTCTACCCATACATGTGCTACTGAACTAGAATGAAACTAAGGATATACACATCCAGACTTGCTTTCATCAAATAATCACATACAGATCAGAAAACCAAGATGAATGACACAAGGAATAAGTTCACTTATATATCATTCACAGGCTAGCAGAGATACAGTCATGTGAATTATAGATTTCCACAAAAAAATGGCACAAACAAGGAATTCTTGCACTTTAATACCAATGGCTGGAGGAGATAAATGGAGAACCAGACAGTTCAGAGGCATAGGGGAATTCACACTAGAATTGCAGAGCAAAACCAGAGGAAAAATTAGAGAGAAAAGTCCCTTCCTTAATAAAACAAAACTTGCCTTTATAGTTCAGGCATAACTGAGATCTTTTTCAGCTGAAATGACTTTGCAGCTACCTGCCATTAAGTCCTGTAGAGGACAATCATGGGAATCTGAGGAAAATCTGATCTTTTTTGCAACAGGTGTCCTGAGAGGACTAAAAATAGTGCCATCGATGTTCTGACTGGGTAGATGGGTCAACTGAGATGGTGGAATGTCTCCCTATATTTTGCATTCATTTCTAGTAGGTCAAGATTGATCATGAAGATCAGATCGCACAACAAAATTGATCACCTTCATTTTTTAGGTTCATGAATCAGTGGGGGCAAAAAGTCAACCTAATTTCACAAACAACTGGGCCACGTGGGCCAATCACTTCTTATCGTTCTGCCACTTGGGAAGTCCTCTGTGGTTGACCTCCTTTTATTGAACTAACTGTGCCACCCTTCAAACTATTATCATTAACTATAATGATCACACTAACTGCCAGCTACTAACCACCAACCTTGGTTTTCCAGCAAGACACTATGTTGCCATGGTATCTGTCGTGTAGTTTCACCATAATGAGACAGTGCCTTCCATTGATCTACCCTGATCTAACGATCGTGAAGACTCGTCATGTTCTATGCTTGCTTTTCAACTTTTGGGCCTGCGAAATGCTTGTTAGCACACCTGGCATCACCTCAGCAACCACACCTTAGCGAGATCTGGCCCTGCTGACACATGGAAAAAGGGCGTTATGTCGCTATGGTAAAGATTGCACAAATTCACCATAGCAACATGGCATCTTCCGTTGATTCTCCTTGATCTGACGGCAAGCGATAGATACTACTCCTTAGTGTATCAATCAATGAAAACCAGCCACGTATCGCTGTCTATATTTCTTGTGCCTCCAAACCTGGACCCACTGGACACGTGTCATTAGGGCACCATGTCACGAACATAAATCTCATGCAGCTTTCGATGGTGAGATAGCGCCAACCATAGATCTCTGCAGATCTGAAGATGGAAAACCTGCAGGCTATAGAAACCATGTTATAAGGCTTAGGCATTAAAATAATATTAACTTTGGGAATTAGCCGTTAGACAGGCTGGACATTTTAAAAATTGAATCTTGGTGGGGCGAACAAATGATAACAAGGATGACACCCACAAAAATTAGTACAACAATATGTTCAACCACTTTTGATGGTCTACCCTGTGAAAGACTTGCCTTGTTAAAGGCTTTACATTGTGTCAATAGTGACCTAGTTAGAGGATTTATAAACACTTTACAAGAAGTTTCACCCTATTAAAAGATTTACAATAGGTTGTTAAACTCACCTAATACATAGGATTTTCATCATCTTCTCCAAATTTTCTCCTACCTAGTTGTTAAGCTAATCTATCAATATAGGATTTTAGCATCTAATAAAATGATGAGAAAGTATTAGAACATTTGACCTAATAGTTTGCAATCTTCAATTTTTGGGTTTAGGTACTAGATCTGCTCTTCCTATTTTGATCCTTGCTTGATCTAATCTTTGTCTATGTCCCTTGTTTAGTTCTGATCAACTAGATATGAAACTACTACATTGTTCCTCTAAGTCTTTTCTTCTTCACATTGAAATTTTTCTATAATCTCCCCATACACTATTCTCATCCTCATATGCAATGGGTTTTCAACCTCCTTTTAAAGAATGTGAAGACTTAGGGTTAGGTATGGATCTATGATCCATATTGAATCTCAAATTCTCACTCATTACTTGCATTTTTCCTTATTGGTTGCATTCCTTCTCCATTTTTCTGATTGGCTACATGGAGATCACATAGGGAATGCAAATGATTCATCCTTATCTTTTTTCCTTTTTGAAATCTCTCTATGTTGTCTCTAAAAATGGTTTACATCTGAGTTTGTGAGAGTACAAACTCATATGCTGATTCTATGTTCCTTGGCACATACTATATTATTGATGCTTGACACATAAATGTTCCTGTATTGCTCAACACATGTTACATTTCTAGATTACTTGACACCTGTTACACTCTGTGTTGTTCGGCACCTAAATATTCCTAAATCACTTAGCACATACTACACTATGTCTTGCTCGACACCTGAAGTCACTCGGAACCTATGAAGATTCTAACTCGGCAGCTACTATAACTCACTCGACATACACAATGTACTCGACATATATGGTGGAATTGGTTAAGTGTGTTGACACTCGAATGTCAAGACCATTCTACGACCAACAAAATGAATATGAATGGATTTCTAATGAATTAATAAAGTATACAATGATCAATCCTTATAAAGGATATCTGATAACCTAAAATAAGAATCTCTAAAAAGTAATCATGATTCATTTAATAATTGATATAAGTATTGAATGCCATTGATGTATGAAGTGCTATCTTAAGATAGAAGTAAAGATAATTTAATGATCAAGTCAAGATGACTTAATAATTATGTTATTGATTTATTCTAACAACTCCTACTGAAAATAAGGGTTTGAACAAACTACTGCAACTACAAATGTGGAACAATTGTTATGTTGTCATTGATGTCAAACCTGACAGGTAAGACATTTACTAATATTGTAGAGTGCCATATCATTTGATTGATTAGGATGACTTGAAAAGAAGAGATCATGAGATGACCTAGTGAAAGGATAAAGTTGAGATGTTAAAGTGTGATAGAATTACAATAGGTACTTGGCCAGATAATGTGTTATTTATTCATTACAATAAGCAAGGAAGACAAATTGGTTGAGAAGGAAAAGAGTTGTGAAGCAATTGAGCATCTTAAGTAGAAGATTAAGGAACTTAGAAGTGCTGAGTAGAAAAATGTTAGCTGAGTATCCATATTGGTTGATTGATAGAGAATTCTGAGTGACACTAATGACTGAGTTGCACATTGTAAACTGATAAGGATAATTTAGTGATGATCAATTGATCCAGTGATGATCGAGCAATAGAACATAGATATGACTGAGTGTCAACAAACACTAGTACATTAGGCCTTAATTTTTGACCTAAATGTTTGAATTAAGGCTAATTTGGCTTGTCAATTTTACTTTTAAAAAAAAAATGATCTCGATAAGGTCAAAATTTTGACCAATATTAAGTTTGTTGTCGAAATTTTAAAAACCTTCAAGTTTATTGTCAAAATTTTGATGTTATCAGGATATAAAAAAAGAAAAGAAAAGTGAAACACCACTTCATTCTATTTTGGGTAGATTGTGGCCAAGAAGGTGAGTTAAGATATGTGCACGTGCCAATCACTAGTTTCAGGTAAGAAATATTTTGTGTGGCTCCTAGTCAATTGATGGATGCCCTAATGCTGATAATTTCATGACTCCTAGTCATGGCTTCTAAGGGCTTTGTTTCTCTATCCTACACAATGGGTTAATATTGTCCATTCTTTTGCAACCCCCAACTTTCATTTTTGTGGTCCTTAAGGGTTTTGTCTATAAAGCTAGTTTGGATTTGATGAGAAATATCTAGGATTTTTCAATGGTGGGACACAACATAAATAGTCATGAATGACCATGCATTGAATAATGTAGTTCCAATGGTTAGAAATAAGTGTAGAGCTTATTATTTGGGTGATAAGCTTTAGATGGATCATACATAATCCATCACCTTGAATATTTTTAGGTTAATTTAAATTTTTTTAAACCACAATTCAAGCCATAAGCTGAGAGAGCATGCATTGATATTTAAGAGGGTTTATGATTGCAATTTGGGGTTAATTCAAAATTTTGTAATTGTAATTTGAGCCATGGACCGAGCATGCATTAATATTTATGAGGGTTTATGGTTGCAAACTATTACAATAGGAACTGGCAATCCTACCATTTTACTAGCTCTAGATTTCATAACTATAGTTTATAATATTAGGGTACTCACCTTGAATATTATGGGGTTAATTTGAAGTTCCCTAACCATAATTCAAACCTTGAATAGAGAGAACATAAATCAAGATTTTGGATGGTTTATAATTGCAAACTATTATGCAAGAACCTCCAATACTTGTTGCTTGCTCCAACTTTTAGAACTGTTGTTGCAGGGGACATTGCATAAATTTTCTTATTTATGAATTTCTTATTGTTTCATACCCTATGACCACATAACATTTATACCATTAGCAGACTCTGTCAGCACCAAACACATAGAATGCTACTTTGTCAATGATAAACATAATTTTTTATTTTACCTAAAGTCTCTATAGTTTAAATGGGTCCATTAAATATAGACCATTTAAAGGTAGTATTTTTCTTAATTATAGTCAGTGTTGACATGGATTTAGAAAGGAACATGTGTAGGACTTGGTGCTTTATGATTAAGGAGGAAAACAGACAGATCTTACAGTGTATATGTTGAGGAATTTAGCCTCATAGTGAATTTAAGTAAATTCCATATGTTAAATATGCTAATGTGTGTGTGTGTGTGTGTGTGTGTGTGTGTGTGTTGATGGATTCATGTTGATATCCTTGATATGTCATTTTAGGAATATCTCTTCATATACTCAAGAGCATAACATGTTATATATCAATTCTCCCTAAGAGGGAGTCTTAAGTTTGTAGTAATGGTCAGACTGATTCAATCATGAGATTAATTATTGTTGGTAAACTATCATTTAGTTATATATTATATATATACTTATGCTTATTATATTATATTATATATAATATATATAATATTATTGTTAATATGTTATTTAATTCTAATGATTATTAACCACAAGAAACACGTCTCTTCATGAGACATGTCTCTTTCTTTCATATTTATAAGTCATTCAATATACATTTGGAAAACAATCAATTGCAATGGAAATAGTTAGTACATTTGCAGAGATCTAAGAAGTTAACATGGTATCAGAGTTAAACTACAAATGTGAATTGAAGAGTTGAAGGAAGGAATCATCAACTAGGTCATGTGTGAGAAGGCTAACAAGCCGGTATAGTCATCAACAGATGTAGGGAAAGGGAAGTGATTTGATAGTGGTGGAAAATCTAATTAGGGATGGCTCTTATCTAGACATCAACACCAAGTGCAAAGGCAATCAAAGTAAGGTCACACCATCTTGTACCCAATAGGGGGGCCATCTATATTGATAGAAATAATAGTAGAGAATTGAAGGGACACTACTTGTCAATGGATTGATCAAGTAGAGTGTGGGCACAAACTGGATTAAGATGAATGTCATCCTCTTCAGTGCTTGCATTCTTGACACCACAAAGTTTTGATATGGAGGTGCTAACTCCATTCTTGTAGGGAATATTTCTATAAAGGGCACCAATAATATCATGTAATTTAAAAGACTATGACAACAATATGAACACTATAAGAATTCTGAAATGCAACTCAACTTTCTTTTTATCAATAAACCCAAACAAAACCTGGCTCGAACTTATTCATAGAGATGTCACATTTGATGAAGTATACCCACTAATCATATGGATTGAATCTACATCTTTCATCCAAGACTGAGATGTTGGATTGACCATAGTCTATGAGGTCAAAGATATTGTCTTTTTTGTTCCTTAGTAGCACCATGTGCATTGTTGAGTTGCCTAAGTTGTTTAAGCATGAAACAAAACAACCATCTCAAAAGATTTGTGTATGATGGGAAAGGCATATATTGGTAATATACCCTGAATCAACCACACACAATCCCTCTTACACTTGTGAAAATTTTGGAAGCACATAAAATATTTAAGAAATTTAAGCCAATTAATCAGTCAACAAATCTCTAACGATGCAGTCACTAGGTGTTGAGAATGTCGACACCCTCAAATGATTCTTCCCCACTCAATAACTATTTGTCAAGTTTAATATTTTGGTAGAAGTCTCCTTGAGAAACTCTATCTAGAGTATCAAGTTTAGAGAAAAAAATGGTGAAAGATGGCTAAGACTGACATTCATACAAGTGGATAGATCAGTTTGTTCAATTAATAAGATTGAGTCCATCATTTGTAAATAAGTATATGCTCAACCTGCACCCCTACAATTATATGGTGACAAAGAATGTGATCGAACATAAACATCTCCCACCCTTGCATACCCCTACTATTTTAGGGTAAGGTGACCGAATGAGATGAGGCACCCCGACAGGGGTAGGGCATGAAGCAATATCTACGTAACATGGGTGGGGGGGGGCTAAGGTTGGCCCCACCCGAGCCCTTGCATGCATACCCCCTACTATGGGGAGAGGCTTGGAAGAAATGTAGAGGGTTGTGCCATGGAAAACAATGAAAAAACTCAATAATCTGTTTAGGGGCCTTTCCCTTACCACATTCAGGCCCTATAATTCTCAGGCCCCCCTAGCCATTTTATTGGCCTATAGAAACAATGGGGTGGCCCTACCCCTACTATTTTGAAGGGTGATTATTGTGGGATATAGAACTTAAACATAGATAGATCATATCCATTTAATGGGAGCAATGAAGCAATATGTTTAAAATATGCCTTCCAGCCCACGGCATGCTAGGAATGTTGCACATAGTCTAGTCCATGAAATGACACACACAAGATAAAATATTCAGAGAAACTGTTGGGGAGTTGAAAAGCCTTAGAAAGTATGCATTATGGTCCACACATATTAACCCAACCAGGGCATATGACATGGATTTGAGACATTGGTAACTCTTTTTGCATAAGTCAAAGGCATGATTTCAATTCATCCATCAAAACATACTAGCATATCCGTGTGAATTGCTTAATGACAATCCAATCATGGAAACTATGATTGCTTGCTAGGAAAATATGAGGATAGTATAGTACTTGGTATGTTCTACACCTTACATGCCCATATATAACAATTTCAAGCATTCAGTGTAACAGATTTGAAGCCTTGTTGAATTGCACCATGATCTATACCTCATTTCCTCTCCACGCATATCTAAAATCATACTGCCTAATTTCTCCCTTGCATACTTTGTTCTCCAAATGTGCAAGGTTGTATATATGAAAAAAAACTTGGTAAGTTAAAGTCTGTTTGGTGGTGAGAATAGAAATACTGGAATAGGAATACATATTCTAGATTTGTTATTCCAAGAATAGAAAATGGGAATATGTGTTCCTATTCTATGTTTGTCTCATCGAAAATTTGATTGGGAATATGTTTATTCTATTTTTGGTTGTGCACAATAGAAATTGGAATAATTTTTTTTAAATATAATATTCTTTCCCTTACATTTGAATGAGTTGTTTTTTTTTTTTTAAATTTATATATTTTTATTTTATGGAGTGAAGGTGATTTTTTTGGAATTTATTTATAGAAATAATTAGAGACAACCATGACAAAAAGTCATGGAACTCATAGAATATATTCATATTTCTACAAACCACAATCATAAATTAATTACCATGATCAAAAATAAGTTCTAAACAAAAAAATAGTCAAATCATTGTTAAATATATCCATCATTTCTATAGAAAATCATAAAATAAGTTTCAGTCTACCATTGTCCCTCTAACTTTTAACTGCATTTATGCACATGGTCCCAATATACTAGTAAGACTGAAACAATTATAATACACAACATGCTTCGAAGAAACATGTTTTCACTCTCTCGTACTTTGTAGAACTTGCAATTATTACTGTCATGTGTTATAGATTTTTCTATGATGGATGCAGGCGGGACATCATTGACCCACTAAAATTAATTACAACCACTTTCCCCTTACAATACCAAATCTAAATTAGTGGTTGCCACAATAATTAGTTGTTATATAAAATGTAAACCTAGAAAAAAAATTAGTAACAACCTTTCTGGCATTTGGACACCACAAGAGTTTATGTTCTAGATTATTCATTGTGTGCGAGGTCTTTTGTACTACATGGCCAATGCTACACTCACACATTGGTAAATTTAAATCCATCAACCCTGTATAAATAATGAACATATAAAACATTAAAAATTACATTCAATTAGGAAGATGATATAATTTTACACATACATCAAAACACCAAAACTAGTAGAGAGAAATGTTACTCCATATTTCAAACCATTATAACCATCTATAGTGTTTACGGATGCTAGAAAAGATTATGAACAAATAAGAAATTTTAAGATGACCAAATGAGAAAAATTCACTCATAAAATTCCAATTTGCTAACAACTATTCATATTTCATTAGAATTCTTCTGAATACCTCAAGTAATCAACACCTAAAAAAATAGAAAATTGTCTCATTAAATGAATATCTTCATCTTAAAAAACCATGCTTAATAAAAACCACAAATTTGGGCTGTAACCATGGCTATATGCAAGCATATTTGGAAAATAAATGATAAGACGTGTATATAACATGCAGGGAAAGGATATAGAATTGGAATGTGAGCATCCCAAAGTCTGCAAAGGGTAAATTGTGAAGGAATGAAGAGCTGTAGGAGTCGGGCACACATGAGGACCAAGAACAAGAGGTAGTAGGGAATAGGAAGATTCGTATGTAAAGGTTCAAAAGAGGATGGGAGATTGTTCTCATCTTTTCCCAAACAAAGAACAACCACTGGAGCATAATGATAAGAAGAAGAGTGAGAATTAGATGTGGAAGTAACTTCCAATCTATTTTCATCTTCACTTGTTTTCATCATGGTCATAGGCTGTGCATCCCATGTAAAGGAACAGAATCAATAGCACATGAGCAACTAAGATTTTATTATTTACCAAATATACAATAATCACAAATGAAATAGAATCAACAACACTTGTTTTCGTCATGGTCATAGGTTGTGCATCCCATGTAAAGGAACAAAATCAACATCACATGAGCAACTAAGATTTTATCATTTACCAAATATACAATAATCACAAATGAAACATAATCAACAACACACGAACACCAATATTTTATACTTAGAAGCACAAACTAGGAAAAATCGTGGTGACTTCTTGCCCACAAAGATGAATCACTGATGGATATAGTTTTATAACAATGATAGTAGGAGATCACTACTTTGGAAAGTATCACCACCTATATAAAACTAAAATAGAACTAATATCTATTGTGAAACTATCCTATTGTAAACACATTTATTATGTACAGATCTAAAACAACAATTACAATATTAACAAATGATGTGAACTCAAGATAGTAATATCACATTTACTATTAACCATAGATCTAAAACAACAATTGTATTATTTACATAAGATGTGAACTCAAGATAGTAATATCACATTTACTATTAACAACATATCTGAAACAAAAATTGCAATATTAACAACATATGTGAACTCAAGATAGTAATATCACATTTATTATTAACACAGATCTAAAAAAAAAATGCAATATTGGAAAAACATGTAACATAAATAGTATTTGATACATTAGATTGACATAACAATTAAAGAGTGACATTAGCATTAATGTTGGTTTCAGTAAAACTATTATAATCCTCCAAATTTATATCTGATATAATCTTCCCTCGCCTCTGCATCCATATCTAAGAACCAAATAGCTCTTGTTGGTTCATGCATTAAACTATCAGATGCCATAGTCATGGTCTCCTGACTAAGTTCGAGGATTGCTTTCAAGGCAACAAACAAATTGGTAGCATATGTCTTAGTATCCTCTTTATCAACTTTTATAGTGTGAGACATTTTTCATTCCCTCCTATATCATATGGATACTTTTAGAAATTACATCTAAAGAAGCTGCCATGCTTGCCTTCCTCCTCTTTGGCCTTCTAGTCATAGGTGTGGAATGATTGTTTCTAGTGGATGCAGTGGATTGATTTGAATGAAGGAAATCTTCATCTAAATCAGCAGTAATGTTCATAGGTGTATTAAAACCCTCATCATTATCTAGATCAACAACCTTGTCAAAAAGGTTACCATATTCAGTATCTTGTGTTGTTGCCACTTCATTTTCTTCTGCAATATCATTCCTGACAATGACTGTTAGATCATTAGAATAGGTGAATAGCTGCCTTTTATAAACTTTTGCAATCCTAAATTCATTTTTCTACACATTGGAATTTAAATTAAATAATTAGATAAATGTTTGATATTAGAATTGAAAAACACTTTGAAGAGAACATCACCTTCAAAAAGTCATCCCATACATTGTCCTCGACATTCATGCATTGAGTTGTCTCATTCCAAATAAATCCACTTGTATTTCACAACACTTTCATTATTTGATACACCAACTTCCATGTTTTAAACTTGTTTTTGAATTTATCTCTTCCAAGATTCAACTTCAACTCTTCATTGAATCTCCTTTCTATGGTAGCCCATGCTTATTTACAAAAACCTCCTTCAACTTTCCTTCCTAGAGTAACTTGCTCAAGGAGCAAGTCTAAGAGTTTTCTCTCCATCTCTTTACTCCATACCACTTCTGAACTTTTAGATGAACTAACAATAGGGGTACCTATAGGGGTAGAAATGGGGGTGGCAATGGGGGCATATGAAACTCCTCATGTATGCTTGTCAATAGATTAGTGAAAGACATTTTTTCCTCAAAGATAAGTAGCTGTTATATTGCTGCAACAAAATGAATATAAACAAGTCCATTAGTGCAAAAACATTCTACAAAATCTCTTATTTCATTCAAAACATACTATATGTTTTGATCGTATTTGACTCCACCAAAATAGTATGATATAATCACAAAATATTGTGATGTCTATGATTTGCTAACCACAAAGTTGATTGAAAATCTGAAGATATATTTGAAAGGAAATATGATTTATTCCTACATGATCTAAAGAGAAGTAGTGCTGCTACACTAGATCTAAAACAATTTCAGTGTACAGTCAAATTGCAAATTAAAAATAACTTATTTGCTTAAGAAATGGTAGCTTATTTGCTTCAATCCTAATGCCAATGAGAGATATGGTCTTGGGATACATCTTGGAGTTTCAAGGTAAAATATAAAGTTTATGAGAGATTAAACTTTTGTGTTATAGGGTTAGAAGTGGAGGATCAGAGCTAAGTTTAAATAAGAGGAATAAATGACCTTGCAATATAACAAAGATAATGTGTCATTAGTTCTGTAAAATTATTGAAGCATTTTGAATTATAACCATGTCAATACTTTTATTTTCATTTATTATCTAATTTCCTAAGGCTAAAGTCTATATATGTATGAATTTTTTTTATGAACACAAGAATGAGAAGCTTTTTTTTGTAGTATAATACCTATAGTTTAAACTAAAACTAGTGAAAAAATATGAGTTTCAATGGTTTGCAGTTCATTTCTTTTGCGATGAGATCTATAGAGAACGATCTTGGAAATATTTGATTTCCTTTACCATGTGGATCAAATGTACTAGACTGAGTCTCTTGCTAGCAATAGGAGGTTCTAGGATTTCTATAATGTAATTATAACTTTGATAAAGAGGACAAATGACAATTGTACTTACTAGTGAAGGTCCGCTGGATTTTGATCTCAGTAGCAACCTTAGTGCACTTAGTAGAGGTGAACATTTTATGGTGTGATTAGTTCTTGGTCATTATTGACATCTTTTGAACTCTAAAGCGATTCCCAAACACATTAAAAAAATTAAGGCTTGTATAATGCTTCCGATTAGGTGTGACATGCCAAAAAGGTCAACCATTTAATGATAAGCATTTGCCAACATATACCCCAAGTTTGAATCTCTTAACAAATTTATGCTCACATTTACATGATTGGTACTAGTCTCCAAGTTTCCTAAGTCAAAAATCCTCACGTAAGAGAAAACAAATAAAGGCCTTGCATATAGAACCCCTATCAATAATAATAGTGCATTTAACATTATTTGCAATTATGAATTTTTCTCAAGTGCACAACTACAAGATCTCTAATCTTTACCCTGATCACATAGGATGTCTTTTAATATCATTTTCTAGAGCCAATACTTGCCAAAAAGTAATTACTTAATTGGTAAAAGGTGCAAAGTTAACAATTGCTGGTTACATACAGGTGATAATCGATCACCCCTATAGAAGAGATCCTAGAAAATTGAAACTCCATTTCAATTCAATTTCAAGTATGTCAACATTGACTCTAGGCTCTTCTTTGTAAACTTCATCATGATCAATTTGTTTTTCCAAAAATTACTTGATGTTTACCAATTATATATGTCTTGTCCACTAACTATGGTTTTCTTGAGGTATATGATGTATATGCTATCATATATTCTTAGGGTTTATGCTAGCCCATTTTTATTGGCATGTACCATAATTTTCTACCATCGCTGCTATTTTATGATCCTCTTGAGATCATTCTGGATTGCTTATGCTAGACATAATCTTCTTCCAATTAGAACAAAAAAAATAGAGGTGGTTGCCCACAAAAATGATTTTTTATTTCTTAACCAAATGTCATGAATATTACCACTAACAAAAAATTTTTCTGAAGAAAAGAAAGAAAAACTATGAATATAGCATGAAAAATAAGTCCCACAACAAGAATTGGAGCAAAATTAGTGCTTTGTCTATTGCCAGAAACAACACCAGAAACAACACCTAGACACACACACACACACACACACACACACGCACACAAACACATACACACACACACACACACACACACACACACACACACACACACACACACACACACACACACACACACACACACACACACACACACACACACACACACACACACACACACACACACACACACACACACACACACACACACACACACACACAAATCTTATCATTTGGCCTTAATGTAGAATTGCCATGACCTAATCAAAAGATTGAAGATTATAAGTTTTTCCATGTTTTCTAGTATTATTGTCCAACACCAGTCTACTAGGGTTGAGCATTGAAGTGCATTTTCATTTTATTACCCTTCATCTTTAAATTGGCTTGTGAAATTTGATTAGCACTTTTTAACCTGGAGGAAGCATATGAGATTCTTCGAATTGGTAACAATCCATAGCAACAAAATGAATATATTTTTAGTAGTTTAAGCCAAGTTTGCAATCAATAATGTGAAGTAGCACTTTTGTTGTCTTATCTCATTTTTTGTCTGGTCCGTCTTAATATACTTTTTCAATTAGAAGAAAAATATTTACATTAGAACTAAAAGTATCAAAAGATGACCAAACTCCAACATCCCCAAAACAATGTGAATGAAAGATCAAACAAAAAAGTTGGGCAATCCTATCCAAAACAATCACAAACCAGTGACTATCCACCCACATACAATTATCACAAGCTAGAAAGAATATAAATAGCCTTCACCCACTAAAGAAAACACTAAAGTAGACTATAACATAGAACATTATTATTCACCACCTAAAAATACTAATTAGGAAACATCAAACAATAAATCAAAGGCTCTGAATTATTGAAGATTGTACCTTATTTGCTTCAATCCTGATGTCAGTGAGAGATATGATCCTGAGATTCATCTTGGAGCAACATCAAACAATAAATCAGAGGCTCCAAACTATTGATTATTGTAGCTTATTTACTTCAATCCTGATGCCAATGAGAGATATGGTCTTGGGATTCATCTTGGAGTTTCAAGGTAAAATCTAAAGTAGATTAAACTTTTGTGTTATAGGGTTAAAAGTGGAGGATCAAAGTTGAGTTTAAATGCCAAACCCTTAGCACAAGGGACAATACATTTGAAGACTATATTATTTTTGTAAAGTATACTAACTAAAATAAAGGACCATGCAAATTCATAGCAAACTGTATATGAGATAATATATGTACAAGTCTGAAGTATTACTGCAATAGTTTGATTGAAATATTATTAGTGTATATGAGATAAATATATGTACAAGTTTGAAGTATTACTACATAAGTCTGATTGAAGTATTATTACTATATATGAGATAAATATATGTTCATATCAAATCATTTCAATGTCGTTACCATATGATATCAATAAGATTGCTACCATCTATTTAACCAATTAAAACTCATCTATGCCAACTTACTATTAGGTTAGATTACCTTTATGTTGAGGATATGTATCATGGTCTTTAATTCTCATAAAGAAACCTACATAATATATTGAGGATAAACTCTAGCTCCAACCCCTATTCTATAGCAAGAAATGAATTCTTCAACAATAGTAATATACAACCAATAATATACATAAATGGTAGCTCTAGCCCTTGTTCTACAGCTAGAAATGAATTCTTCAACAACAATAATACACAACCAATAATATGCATAAACCTCATGATGTGAAGGATAAAAAAATATAGATGCACTTATTGCCATTCCAAAATACACAAGTCCATTTTGTAAATATGAAAGTAAAAAATGGAATCATAGAAAATCCATGGTTATTGTTTAAGCCTACCAGAAATTCTATGTCAAGGAATGCTATGAAATGATTACAAAATATGCATAAAATACAATTTGTAAGGAGTGGTGAGAAAGCACACAATGTACATGATGAAGTCATGAAATAATTTCATGTCACTCAATCCAAAATAGTTTAATCATATATCAGTGTTAATGAATCAATGATCTATATTAAGTGCCGATGCAAGTATTGTAGTTCTTCAAAATTGAAGTTAAAAGCATCAATATGAGAAAAAAAACTAATGTCGAGATCTATAGTCCTCCCACATCCTTCATGCTATTTCATCTCAAAAATTTCCCCAGTCATCTCTATCTCATGGAGTCATCCCATAAGTGTTAAGGATTGGCACATTTATGCCATCACGATCATCTTCATCTTCAATTTCCACATCGGGTGGAACACCATCCTCTATCATAATAAAATTGTGTAGTATGAAACATGCTAATGTGATCTTTTTTTGAGTTGTGATAGTATAGGATGTTGCATGCCTTAGGATAGGTAATTGTTGCTTCAAAATACCAAATGTGTGCTCAATCACATTCCTAAGAGAGGAGTGTCAGTGGTTAAACAACTCATGTGCATTGTTGATTGGGTTTGGATTGGAAAAATCTTTTAGGTGATATCACATACATTAATAAAAGGTGAGAAATCTAGGAAAATTTGGATAGCAGACCTCAACTTAATAGAATTTTGGTATACAAAGGGATAAAAAAGCTATAGATTAGAAATCACATAAAAACTATGTATTATAATAATGACAATATAACCCTTAATTGTAGGATTTAGGATACTTGGGGGAACTAGTAGCAGATGCACTCTTGAAGGAGCTAAAGCAAGAACAAAACTATCTATAGCTGACCCTTCCCAACCAGTAAGAACATATTGAAACTTGTAGTCAAATGAACAGACACCTAGTACATTTTGTGGCAAGTGGCCTTTTCTATCACAATATTTTCCTTGCTTGGCCACATCAATGGTAACTGGTATATGGGTTCCATCGAATGCTCCAATACAATCCTAGTGTATAAAATATATTGTCAAATATGTAGGAATATACTTAAGACTCAAGAAACAAAATACATGTCAGTAGGAGATGTACCTTGAAGTATAGATCAAAATGCTCCTTCCCAATAATTTCTAGAGAAGTAGTTGGATAAAGGGGCAAAAAGTAAATGCTATGGTGTGATATGATAGCCTTCAAGACCTTATGGAAGTAGCAACTTACATTCTCTCCTGGGTGACCAAAGTTATGGCCAATCATACAATTCCTTAGATTGTGGCCAAGGGTATGGAGGAACATGACCAATTGTTCTTCCAATTTCATATTTATTGTGTTTTGAATTCTCTCCTTCTCCCTTAGAATATTGAAAAGTTTGAAGAAAGCTCCTCTACTCATTTGTATTTGGTCATGACAATCCATGTCATTGGAATATATAATACATTTATAGAAAGGACAAGTAGCTCTTCTTTGCTTACACCTATGTATTCTAGCATCTTCGTAAGATGCTACTATGAATACTGCTTGGGTAACAAGAAAAAAAACAAGTACACACAAGAGTGTGATCTTCCTAACGATGCTTCGTTGAAATTCAAAATAATTAGCAAGATCCATTGAATGAATTATAACCACATATTGGAGTTATTGTTTAACATATAAACATAAAAACACACAACTTACAACATTTAATAATCATACAAAGAGCAATTAAAGGAGTCATATCATGTCACCATACAAATCATTACTATGACACTATCATTTAACCTCTACAAGCTTTATGAAGTTTTTGGGCAATCAAAAAAATTAGGAAAATGGTGTTTATTTCATCAGTACAGTCCAAAAAAAAGGTGATCAACACATAAATTTTTGTAACTAAATCAAAGGTGGCTATCACATCAAAAAAAATTTGGTGTAGGAGGATCAAGAGGCTAAAGAATGCAAGGAGGGTCATATGCTTGATCCATGAGGATGCTTAAATCTCAAAATCCTCATAATAGCATAACATAAATGAGAGGATAATAGGCAATAGGATTTAGGCAAGTGGGGAGTAAACATGATTATCGGAGTAGGGATAAGGATATGGTTTTATTCCCTTTACTTTTCAAGATTAGTTATAAACACATTGTTTGCTTGAAATATAAGAACTAATATAATTAGAAAGGAAAATAGATTCATGTCTTTTAAATAAATTTAATAGAATAAATGACCTATAATGAAAAACTAGTTTGCAATGGAACATAAAGAAGCCACTTTTTGTCAAAAATGCATAAGTGATAAAATTGTAATAGCCACAAGTTAATTAGTTTGAAGATCACACTTGATAGGGTCCAATTATATGTTTGAAAGTTATTTAACCAAAATAAAATTTTTGTGATGTTGGGTCTCTTTACTTTAGCCTTAAAATTTTGAAAGAGATGTTAAGATCATAACATTTTCTTGTAGTAATTTCTATTTTGTTTAGAGCTACATTGTATTCTAGATGTACCTCATGTACCTAAGAATTATATTTGTGGGTGGTGCAGGATATCTTGAAATTTTACAATTTAGACACTGATAATGAATTTAGTGAGATGTACACTCATTCTCATGAGTCTCTTTTAGATAAGTTTATTCAATTTTTTGATTTAAATGCCTTAAAAATTGTGGGTTCTGCCAGCAGAGAAGCCATTCATGCAACAACTACCAAACAAGTAGAGCTTCTTGCCAAATACAATAATTAATTAAAAATTGAACATAAGCTTATAGTAACCAACATTTTCCCCTTAATATATTATAAAACCTCTATTTTATAGAACACTTCATATCCAACAAACCAAAAATAGTCATATAATTGAAATGTACATATCAGTAAAACTATTTTTGGTGAAGGTGAAGGTCATCTTGGAATGGCCTACTCCAAGGGCTGCCACTAAGGTGAGGTCATTCCATGGCTTGACTAGTTTTTATAGGAAATTCATTAGGAATTTTAGTAGTATGTGTGCACCCCTAATTGAAACAATGAGGGGAGATAGAAAAGAGTTCAAGTGGACTATAGGAGCTGCCAAGAGTTTTTAATTATTGAAGAAGAAGGTGATAGAGAAATCCGTGTTGACACTTCCTAATTTTAACAAAGTGTTCTAGGTGGATTGTGATGCTAGTGGCAGTGCTATTGTGACTATATTGAGCCAAGAAGGTAAACCTATTGCCTATTTCAGTGAAAACTTGAATGATGAAAAGAAGAAGTATTCTATTTATGATTAGGAGTTCTATACAATAGTTTAGGCCTTAAAGAAATGGAGGCATTATTTTTTGCCACAAGAATTTGTCTTGTAAACTGATCACTAGGCATTGTAGTACCTAAATAGCCAAGGTAAATTGAATCAAAGACATTTGAAATGGGTAGAGTTCATACAAAGCTATATATTTGTATTGAAACATAGAAGCGAAAGGTCTAATAGGGTTGCATATGCATTAAGTAGGAGACAATTGTTGTTGATAGTAATGTAGTTTGAAGTGGTTGGGTTTGATGAACTCAAGAATCTGTACCCTAAAGATCCTGACTTTGTAGAGGCTTGAAAGGCTTGTAAAGAACCTGTTACTCTAGACATGACCAAGTGGCTAGATTACATGATTCGAGATGGTATGTTGTTCAAGGGAAGTCAATTTTGTATTCCAAGGAGTTTCATGAGGGAAAACTTGATCAAGGAGAAACACAATGGAGGGATGGTAGGAAACTTTGGTTGAGATAAGATAATTTCCATTATTAGAGAACATTATCATTGGCCTCAATTGTCATAGGATGTGAAGAAGTTTGTGCAGAGTTGTCAAATATGTCAAAAAACCAAAGGATTTAGTCACAATACTGGACCCTATTAGCCATTGCCTATTCCATTGAAGCCTTAGGAGGACATAAGTATGTATTTTGTTCTTGGATTACCAAGGACACAAAGGGGTAATGACTCAATATTTGTGGTGGTTGATAGGTTCTCCAAGATGGCATAGTTCATTCCATGCTACAAGACTCATGAAGCAATACATATTGCAGATTTGTTTTTTAGAGAGGTGGTGAGGCTACATGGCCTTCCAAAAAGTATTGATTCTGATAGAGATATTAAATTTGTTGGGTATTTCTGGAGGACTTTGTGGAAGAAGTTGAAGATAGAATTAAAGTTTAGTTTTTCACATCATCCGTAGATTGATAGAAAAATAGAAGTAGTGAATAGAAATCTAGGCAATTTGCTGAGGCATTTAGTAGGAGATAAGCCAAAGGGATGGGATTTGATTCTACTACAAGCACAATTTTCTTAAAATAATTTTGTAAATAGGAGCACTAGTAGATCATCATACTAAATTGTGTATGGGAGTAGTCCAATGATTGCACTAGAGCTAAGGAAAATGGAGCAAGGAGAGAGGACAAGTGTTGAGGCAGAAGACTTTGTTGAACATGTCAAGAAATTACATGAGGAGGTGTAAGCACATATTACCAAGATGAACCCATAGTATAAGGCTAGGTAGATCAAAAGAAAAGACATAAGGAGTTCCAAGTTGGAGATTAGGTTATGGTATATTTGGGGAAGGTATGATTTCTAGTGGGTACCTACAACAAGCTAAAGATGAAAAAATTTGGCACCTGCAAAATTTTGAAGAAACATGACTCAAGAAATGCATATGAGGTGGAGTTGCTAGGTGGGATTCACATTTCTCCTATTTTCATTATTGCAGACTTATTAAAATATCCTGATGACAGTGCAGAGGAGGAATTAATGTTGGAGCCATGTCCAATTCCTACTTCTAAAAAGGAAGAGATTGAAGAAATTCAAGAAAGTCATGTGGGTCTGAGTACTAGAAATAGGAAGTATGAAGAATACCTAGTGAAGTGGAAAGGACAACCAATAGAAGACTCAACTTAGATATCCACAATGGAGGTTGCCCATTTGGGTGTTCCTCTACCAACTATAAAGTGACAGGGTCACTTTTCAATCTACCCTGGATGTATGATGCAGGAGCATCCATTGGTGTAAGGGCAATCCTGTATTACCCAAAAATATGCTTAGTATTACTTTTTTTTTTAATGTGTTTTCATTTCTAGATACCCACTTGGGTCAAATTAAGATTCCAACTCTTATACTTCCACTATTGGTTTTCTGGGTTAGAGTTTTTGAGCACCTTGGGATATGTACCAATGTAGAAAATAGGTTATTTTGTAATTGAGCCATAATTATAATGAGTTAGATAGTGTAAGTTTTAGGGATGACTATAATTATAATTTAAAGCACTCCAGAAAAAGAATTAGGTCAAAAAGTCTACAATTTGAAAGTTGTTGCAGTTTTAAGTTGCCTAGAGACCTCCTAAGAGCACTTCAAAGTTAGATTGGAGGCACTAAATGGCCTTGTATGGGCCCAAACAATAGGTTAAAAGAAAAGCTAGTCCATAGGGCTATAGAGTTCTTGGAGAGCTTTTTGAAAATGTAAATGGTTTGTCAATCGGTGTCCTAGATCAAAAGTTATGCCTCTCAAAATTTGGACTACCATTTCTAGATTCTTCTAATTTTACATCGACTTTTGACATATTTTATAGAACCTTTGATTTTGGTAGTGGATGCCAAATAGAATATTCTAAAATTTATTACTAACCCTAAACCTCATTTGGGGTACCTAAGGACATTTTTGGCATTATAAAGACAATTTTTGGTGGAGTTTGGGAGAGAGTATTGTGAGAAGGGTTTTCTCTAGAGTTTGATAACATTGTAAGCCCCTAGGGCATGTTGTGGAGTCTATTTTCATTGTAATGAATGTATTAGCGTATCATTTTTGATAATAATATTTCCCCTTTCCTATTATGTTCATTTTTTTGTCTTGGATTGTGCCCCCATCAGGAAGGGCCATTGCTGAAGTGCCATTAAAATTTGATGTGGTGTTCTGACCATAGGCTCTTCACTCTCTCCTCTTTACATACATATAAAAAAATGATAAAGAAAAACTAGGGGGTGACACAATGGAAGCTTTTTTAGAGTTGGGGAAATAGAAGGGAAACTAAAAATTATTAAATTTTAATTGATTAAGTTATAAGCTATGCCCCCACCTAGATTTTCTAGTCATTCATTCATTTAGGGTGCAACAATGTGTTGGAGATATAAGACAAGTAACTGGGAAGAGAGGGGTGAATCAGTTACCACTATAATAATCCTAGATCCCCTAGATGTCAACATAGAATATAAACTTCACTAAAAAATATTGATGCTCGACAAACACATAGGCACATGATTTACACTAGCAATTGATGTAACTTGGTAAACACTGAAATAACAACTGTAACTCAAGAAATGCTTAACATGTAAATCTTAAGATATTATTTGTGATTAACCTTACTTAACTTAGTTGCATACACATGAAATAAATAACATGAACACAAGTGACACCAAGATTTAACGTGGAAACCCAATTTGAGAAAAATCACCAATTGCAACTAGTTACTAATTTTCACTCTTCTAAAGTGAGCCCTTTTAGGAGCCAACCCTATTAAAGGTTACAAAAAACACTATTAGGTTTGACCCTGTTAGAGGATTTAATCACCTTGTTAGGAGTGGCCTTGTTAGAGGTCTTTATACACTTCAATCTAGAAATTCCACCTTGTTAGAGGATTTACAAATAGCTGTTAAGACAACTCTGTTAAGAGATTTAGATCACTACTATAATGGTTAGAGAGTAACAATGAGATGACCTAATTTTTGATGCAACTAAATTTTTGACTATAGATCTCAATTTTGGCTTGTATACTTGATCCTTTTTGATTGAATGTATCTTTGTAGCTCCTCAAGGATATTATGCTTATCTTTCTAATTCACTTCCTCTAAGAATCTTCATATCTTTTTTTTACTTGCACACATACAATCCTCAACTTGACCTTATATTTATATCTTAAACATTATCAAGTCATCTTGAATACAACTTAGAATAATCAATGTTCATCTTCTCAATTAGATAGAAAAAAAAAACAAATCTATTACATTCAATATGCCAAAACTAGAAAACCCTTTGTTAGCTGACCCTGCTTAATAGACACTAACTTAGAAATGATTTTCCTATGTTAACAAAGTGAACTCGATTAACACTAAATCTTTAAAAAGTCCCTTTGGTAATCGAGTGTGCTTGGTTAACACTGGTTCTATCCAAATTTTCCTTCATTAACTGAGTGAGCTCGATTAACACTCAATCTTCTATGAATTTCTCTTTGTCGCCCGAGTGAACTCGGTGGACACTGTCTTCTAAACTAGGAAAACTCTGGAATGCTTGGCAGAAATAGGAAACCGTCTTTATCACCTGAGTGAGCTCAACATACACTAACTAGAAAAGATATGACATTTTGTGTAACATAAAAGGCAATACATAATTAACCGATTGTATTCAACACAATGTATATATATTTTTCCTCTTGTTGCACCCTTCTGATCTATGTATTTACAATGATTTTTTTAATGAAGCATTTTTTTCTTATTATATATATATTTAAATTATATAATTAATTTAATTTTTTTAGATGTCACCCTTACTGAAGAGATAGTAATATTGTATTATTTTATTATTTTTAATTATATACAAGATACTAATAATGTTGCTTGTTAAAAAAAATAGCTTTGGTTCAGATAATTGTGCTAATCATATGAAAATATACTCATGTATATATACATGTTGATATGTTGAATATTGATATGCATATATAAATGAATATAATTTGCATTTACTTATGGTGATCACAACATTCATAACTGATGATGCATATCATGATTGAATAAATCTATAAAATGATCTCAGTAATAATTATATTTATATTAATTGTTAAATGATTTCAATGGAATTAGTTAAAGTCTTGAAGTCATTAGTTTTGTTATGACTAATCACATAAGGTGTGACCATTCCACCAATCAGGTGCATTGGTGAATGGTCATGTCTCCATTTGGAGACATGCCCATTCAGCCATGTAACCATCCAAACTTGTATACATATTGTATGCTGCTCGATATTGCAAACATAGAAATTGATTAATGTATGAAGATCAAAGGTAGTACAAGCATCAAACTTGAAGGAATATTTATATCATTTTTGCATTGAGATTATATATACTATGCAACACTTTGGATTCTTCATTGGCATTAACTGTACTGAAATATACATACTTCAACATTGTTAAAAGAAATCTATAAGTAAACTTTTCATGGTATCAAAGCATGGCCAAGGAAAGATCATAGTAAGTTTATTGAATCAAATTTTTACTTTAGACAACAATCCTCTCTCCCTACAAAAATGACAAACACAATGAGATTTGAACATCACCTTGGAATTGTTGATAACTTCAAATCTTGGAAACTTTGAGTAATGATGTTGTTAAAAGAAAAAAAATTAGAATCACTTGTAAGAGAAGACAAAGAGGAACCTAAAGATTCTCCTAATAAATTAGAATGAATTGAGAAAAATGAAAAGGCTATGAAGATAATTGTAGATGCTGTTCAAGACTATATAGTACCTATTGTGGTAAAACATACCACAACATATCTTATGTTTTGAACTCTTGAAAATCCATTTATAACCAATAATATAGGCATAAAAATCGCTCTTAAAAGGTAGATGAATAGTATAAGCATGAATAAAGGAGAAACTATAAATGCTTTCTTTATGAGAATGAAAGATTTGAGAGATCAATTATCTACACTTGGTTATGAGATTGAAAATCAAGAATTATCCTTAATAGCATTAGGACTTCCAAACTCCCAGGAATCCTTTGTACAAGGTATAAGTGCTAGGTCTAAAATCCCTAAAATAGATCATTTAAGATTAGATTGTCTTCAAGAAGAATCAAGATTAATGATTAAGGGAAAACACAAAACCCTAGATGAAGATGTTAAAGTTCTTAATAAAAATTCTCATAAGAAGGGAAAGAAGAAAAACAACAAAAGGAAAAGAAATTTTCATGGAAAAGGAAAATCCAAATAGAAGAAATACTTGTCCAAAATCCAATGTGTTAGATGTAATCTATATGGACATTATGCAATAAATTGTCCCGATAGATCTAAACCTCAAGCATCTTTTGCAAAATTTGAGAAGTCAAATGAAGATAATATATATGAGAAATATGCCTTCTATTCAACATTATCTAGCCAGATATCAACAAAAAGGAATACATGGATAGTTGATAGTGGGTCTTTTAGACACATTAGTGGATATTAGGATAACCTAGAAAGCATGCAAATATAAAAAAATGAAGAAGTTACAATTGGTGATGATTCTGCACACTTCGTAAAAGGAACTGGGACCTGCACCATAAAATTGAAAGGTAGAAATTTTATTCAACATTCTGGAGTTCTTTATGTACCAGGTATTAAGAGGATTTTAATATCTAGGTCTACACTTGAAGATGATGGTTTTAAAATCACATTCATGGGAAGGAAATTGCTAACATGGCCTAAAAATTCAACCATTAAAAGGGCTCTAACAATCAGAGTAAGACAAGGAATTTTATATGAGCTATGTGCTAAGACAAACCTTGCACTTATACATGAGACCTCATATTCAAATGAAATATGGCATAGAAGACTAGGTCATATCAACTTCTACACTCTAATATCAATGGAGAAATTAGTAATTGGAATACCCAAGTTAAACCATATTCACAATGAATCATGTAAATGTTGTGCCTTAGGGAAAAATACTAAAAAGCCATTTCCTCATAGTTTGAGAAAAACTAAAGAAGCGTTGGAACTAGTACATTCTAATCAATGTGGGCCCATGTATATATCTTCTATAGGAGGATTCTTGTACTATTTGATATTTGTCAATGCTTTTTCAAGGAAGACATGGATATACTTAAATGCAAAGAATCTAAAGAGATTCTCTCTAAGTTTAAAGAATTCAAAACTATCACTGAGAACTCCTTTGGTAAGAACATTAAAATTATGAGAACAAATAATGGGAAAGAGTATACTTCTAAAATATTTAAAGAGTTTTGTAAACTAACTGGGATTAAGAGGGAGTTCACAGTCCCTTACAATCATCAACAAAATGGGTTTGTTGAAAGGAAGAACCATTATAGAAGCTCCTTGGGCTATGACAATTGATGAAAATTTGGGCATGTCCTTCTAGGTTGAAGCATCCAACACTACAGTTTATATTCAAAATAGATGTCCTCACTCACATTTGGACAATAAAACTCTTGAAGAAGCATTTTCTAGAAAGAAACATGACATCAATCACCTAAGTATATTTGGATGTCCTGTATTCTCATTGGTTTTAGTGAAATAGTAAAAGGATACATAGTCTACCAACCTGGATAGAAACAAATAGAACTATGCCAAAATGTCATCTTTGAAGAAGACATTGCTTTTAGAAGAGCCAAAGAATAAAATGAATTAGATACATTTGATGTATCTCTAGAGGAGACTCCTACTCCTAAGATTTAAAGGGAGTTCCCTAAAGAGACTTCAACTGAAAGTAAAATCCTTCTAGAAACTTAGGAAGAGAGTTTTGATCACTCTAAAATTCCACTTTGGGCAAGAAAAATAATATAGGAAGGAGATGGATTCAAAGTCCCTTCTAGAACCTTCTGAGAAAGCAAGAGACCTAGAAAATTAACATATAATGCTTTCTTGTGTAATAGATCAGATCTTGAACCTTCTAATACTTCTGAAGCACTTAAACATCTAGCTTAGAAAGAAACCATGGTGGAAGAATACTAGTCTATACTAAAAAATAATGTTTGGGACATAGTTCTAAGACCTAAGAAAAAATCTGTTGTGTCTTCAAAATGGCTCTTCAAAGTTAAGTATGCTGCAAATGGTAGCATTGAAAAACATAAAGCTCATTTTGTGGCTAGAGGTTTTTCTCAAAAGGAAGGAATTGACTTTGAAGAAACCTTTGCACCAATTTCCAGGTACACTTTTGTTAGAGCTATAATAGCAATTACAGTAGCCAAAGGATGAATTTTAGTAGCCAAAGGTTGGAATATTCATCAAATGGATGTAAAAATTGCTTTTCTTAATGGGAAAATGTTAGAGTAATTAATTAATTAATTATTAATTATTTATTCTATTTACTTAAGCTTACTTAGGTTAATGCATTTATTTAATATTTAGTAGTTAATAATTGTAGTGATGAGTTGTTGACAACACGGGAGTTTGTTCCCTTCTAGCATGTTCCACCTTTTTGTGGAAGAGTGCTTGGTTGTCAACCTTATCTTCTACCTCCTTCCAGCTTGTTCAACAAGCTTCCTTGAGGCCTTTATAAGTGGTCTCTCTCTCATTGTAAATTCATCCATTCAGATAGCAATTTTATTTTTCCTACTGTGAAATATTTTCTCCTGCTTTGTTTCTTTCAAGCTCTTGCTCCTTAGGTTTCTCTTTAGCAACATATTTGCACTGTAGGTGATCTTGGTGACTGTAGAGTCAGATTTCATCAACTCCTACATGGTATCAGAGCCTCCCTACTACTTCTTGTTCGAAGGATTTTTTTTGAAGCCGCAATTCAGAGACATAAACCCTATTTTTTTAATGCATTTTTTCTTCAAATAAGGGAACATTGAATTTTTAGAGTACTTTGGACCCAAACTGACATTGCCATTGGATTTAGAAGGCAATTTTCAGCTAGGATCCATATAAAATTTTCCAATTTTTCCTACAGGGCTCCGGGAGGCAAATTTTTTTTGGTTGGAGGGCTTCTCTATAGGGATCGTATGGTCGTCGAGTTTAAAAAAAAAAAAAAATTTCATTTTTGGGCCGTGCCCTCATGACATCGCCCAACAGTCACCACGGGGCCACTTGCTCTCTACTCGTGCCCTACTATGACTGATGGCGCCATCCATCTCTCTATGCAGTCCCGCCACCACTAGTAGGCTACCCCAGTCTTGCTCATTACCCACCTCCACCGGTGGACTTCTCTATTTCTGCTGCCCTTACAGCCGCTGCGCCTAGGCAACACCACCCTCTGCAACACCCATCTACATTAGCGCTTATGTGGAGAATGAGCATTGTTGGACTCAACCTGCATTTGATGTGTGTCCCTACTATTGCGTTGGACACTCCAGCCTAGTCACTGCTTGTGTGGACACTACAATAGCTTGCATGTTAGTTTTGCCACTTGGCATAGTGTGTGGGGGTGACATGTTGCTTGGGTGCCATGTGGCACCTTGCCACATGGACCCACCACGTCACCCCTGCCATGTCAAATTTTGCCATGTGGACCTACCACATGGCCTCTTTTTTTGCCATGACGACCTCCAATCTATCAATTTTAAGATAGCAGATTATTGACATCAGCATGACATCACCTGCATCATCCCCTCACACCTCTCCAAGGTCCTTTTTGACCTACCTTTAGTTTTTTGGCCATAACTTGAGCATACAGAGGTATTTACCCAATCTAAAAGAAGCACTGGAAAGCTAGTTTTGAGATGGAGACATTGGTGAAGGAATTTTTAGGTTTTGATACATTTTTATTGCCCTTTTTTTTAAAGTCTAAAGTTGTGTTTTTGACTCTAACTTGCATATCTTTTGCATCCCATGTCAGTTTTTTGAAAATGTTATATTTGTGGAAAGCTAGTTCTATCATCTTTTCAGAAATGTAGTTCTTTTCCTTAGATTTTGGCCCATGCTCTTTCTATCATATTTTTGGTATTTTTTTCTCTATGGTGGATATCTTGGGTGTTTTTAGGTCTGAGGATCATTTTCCTGACATGGGTTCTTTTGTTTTAGGTTGTCCTATCTTTTGTGTCATCTTTTTTCCTATTTTAATCATTATAAACATCATTTGTAAGCACTTTTGTATATGCACTAAGATAAAGTGTCACTTTTTCATTTTGGGTTCATGAACATTCTTTTGAGTTAGTTGTACATGCACTTTTTCATAAAGCACCATGGGGGGATAGTAGTTTCCATATTTGTTCTGTCTTCCTTTGTCAAGTGAGTGTCCCTTCCATGACATTAGCCCCATGCAGAGTCAGTTTGATTGTGTCTTTATGGGTGTTTGTACCTCTTTCCCTCTCTCATCATTCTTGGTTCATTTGCAAGAGACTTTGGCCCACCTTTTCAGTTTCATGTCATCTCACCTCATTTGCATTAAGGGGGGTATTCTATTTTTCTAATGCTTCTATGGTTCAATGGTTCATTAGTGTGAGCTATGTATTTAGTGATTGATCCTATATACAAGGGGATTGCAGTGACTGGCTACCTATGCATTTCGGTGAGATGGATCATCTACCATATAGACACACTTGATTTGTGCCTTCTTCTTCCATGGAGGTTCTTTAGATCAACAATTTCCTTCTTGATGGCAGAGTTTTGTGACTTCTTAATGCTTCAGTGATGCTCTTCATGATCACTCCTTGTTCCTATTTTAGGGGGCATTTCCCTAGTTGGAGGCTTCTTTAGTTCTTCACTAGGTTCTTACCTCTTTTTGGCAGAGGGTTTTTCCCACGCGGTTTTCTCTCTTTCCTCACTTTCAGAGGTGCATTTGTACATGGGTACCTAACATGGCCTTGTAGTCAGGACCCATTCTGCATTTTTGCATTTCTTAGTTTTGTGAGCTTAAGGCATTCCCTTAAGTTGCACTTAAGGGGGGTGTTAGAGTAAATAAAAAATTAATTATTAATTATTTATTCTATTTACTTAAGCTTACTTAGGTTAATGCATTTATTTAATATTTAGTAGTTAATAGTTGTAGTGATGAGTTGTTGACAACATGAGAGTTTGTTCCCTTCTAGCATGTTCCACCTTTTTGTGGAAGAGTGCTTAGTTATCAACCTTATCTTCTACCTCCTTCAAGCTTGTTCTACAAGCTTCCTTGAGGCCTTTATAAGCGGTCTCTCTCTCATTGTAAATTCATCCATTCACATAGCAATTTCATTTTTCCTATTGTGAAATATTTCCTCTTGCTTTGTTTCCTTCAAGCTCTTGCTCCTTAGGTTTCTCTTCGGCAAGATATTTGCACTGTAGGTGATCTTGGTGACTGTAGAGTTGTATTTCATCAACTCCTATAGAAAATAGAGGAAGAAGTATATCTGGAAAAACAAGAAGGATTCATAACTCATTATGCTGCTCTCATGTTTTTAAATTAAAGAAAGCTCTATATGGAATTAAATAGGCTCCCCAAGCCTGATACAAAAGGATTGACAAATACCTTCTAAGTCTTGGATTCACCAAGAATGTGGCTGATCCAAATCTCTATTTCAAGGTAACTAAAGGTGATATGCTAATTCTTATTCTTTATGTAGATGATTTTCTAATTATAGGGGAAGAAGATCTCATTAATTAGTGTAAGAAAGATTTGGCTTTTGAATTTGAAATGAAAGATTTAGGAATTCTTTTTAACTTTCTTGGTTTGGAAGTAATTCAGAAGTCAGGTAATGTCTTTCTACATCAAAAGAAGTATACTATTGATATTTTGAAAAGATTTGGAATGTGGGATTGTTGACCTATGTTTACACCTATGGAAACCAACTTTCACAAGCTAAAGGAAGCAAGTGTTGAATCTAGAATAGTTGATCCCACCTTATACAGATAGATAATTTGGTCCTTGATGTATCTAGTAAATACTTGACCTGATATCTGCTATGCAGTGAATGCATAAAGTCAATTCATGTGTGAACCATGTGAGATTCATCTTGTTGCTTTGAAGCATTTATTGAGGTATCTTCAAGTACTATTGGGTACATACTTAAATATGAGAATACCAGTTTGAAGTTACATGGATATATTGATTTCGATTGGGCCAGAAGTGTAAAAGACCAAAAAAGCATATTAGGATGCTACTTCAGTTTAGGATCAGCCATGATTTCTTGGATCTATAGAAAGCAAGTTTTTGTTGCTCAAATTTCTACTGAGGCAGAGTATATTACAACAGCTATTGGAGCTAGAGAAGAAATGTGGCTTTGGAAGTTGCTTTCTAACTTATTTGGTGAACCTATGAAACCTACCACTATTCACTGTGATAACCAAAGTTGTATCAAGTTATCTGTGAATCCAATATTTCATGATAGATCCAAGCATATAGAAATTCCTTACCACTACGTAAGAGACGTGGTGGAAAGAAGAGCTATTCAATTAGAATATATTAATACAGGTGATTGAACAACTAACATTCTCACCAAGGCTCTCCCTAAAGTGAAAGTTGATCATTTCATAAAGAAACTTGGCTTGATTGAAATGTAAGTTTATGAGATTGAGTCTCAACTTTTTAAATTTGTATTATCTAAATAAAGATGTTTAAAGTGTAAACTCTTTTTTTTTTATGTGTGACTCTATAACTCATGGGCCTACCCTATGTTCATTATTTAAGGTGATAATATTTTATAATGAAATATTAATTTTGATAAGATAAGGTGACGAATTTATTATTATTAGATTACTATCATGATAAATATCATGTGACTTGATATTCAAGGAAAAATCATGATAGTTAAAAGAGCATGTTCATGCATATCACGTGACTTGATATCTATTGAAGATCAATATGTTCAAATTCATGGTGGATATTATGTGACTTAATATCTATGGATGTACCATGATCTTTTATGGTGGATATCATGTGCCTTGATATTTGCACACACCATAACTAGAAAGAATATCATGAGACTTGATTTTCTTATATATATCATGAGGATATTACTTCTTATAATGAGAATAATTCACATGCACTTTGTCTTCCCTAGCTAAGAGGAAGTGTTGAAATAAATAGCTTCGATTCAGACAATTGCACTGATCATATGAGAATATACTCATGTATATATACATGTCAATATGTTGAATACTGATATGTATATATACATGAATATAATATGTATTTACTTATGGTGATCACATGATTTAGAACTAATGATGCATATCATGATTGAATCAATTTGAGAAATGATCTTAGTAATAATCATATTTATACTAATTGTTAAATGATTTCAATGGACTTAGTCAAAGTCTTGAAGTCATTATTTTTATTATGACTAATCACATTGGGTGTGACCATTCCACTGATTAGGTGCATCAGTATATGGTCATGTCTCCATTTGGAGACATGCCCATTCACCCATGTACCCATCTAGACTTGTATACATATTATATGCTGCCCGATATTGCAAACATAGAAATGGATTAATGTATGTAGATCAAAGGAAATATAGACATTGAAATTGAAGGAATATCTATATCATTTTTACATTAAAATTATATATACTATGCAACACTTTGGATTCTTCATTGGCATTGACTATACCTGCAAGAAATATGCATACTTCAATACTGTTAAAAGAAATCTGTAAGTAAACTTTACACTTGTATCTTTATATTTGATATAATTTTATAGCCTAAATATTTTTGTTTGAAGAAATTCCACACCTAACAATATGAACCTAGAACAAAATAAGGAGACAATTTCTAGATTGTGGTGTTAGTTCAAAATAAAAGGTGAGGGAAAATGTTATTGTCCTTTCAAAAAATGCAAGGGCTTAAAGAATCAAAAAATTCTAATCATAATAGCTCAGAGACATTGTAGGTAACATGATCACATTGAAGGGGGAAAAGATTTTTGTCCTTTGGTGAATGCGGATTTCTAATTGGGGGAACATGCTAGTGTGAATATCAAAGTAGAAGGTAATGGTCCCATGGAAGAAGATTATCTTGAGGTAGAGAACACAATTGAAGATGTTGGTATTGGTGCAATTGATCATGTTCTAAAAGAATAGGATTAAAGAAGATGTTATTGGCACAACTAATCAAGATGATGAATACAATGATAGTAGCACATATAATGATGATGATGAAGAGAAGCATATAAGCTCCTGTACCAAGGCTACCAAACAACACTTCTCTCCACTATATTATTGTCAGTGAACTTCAAGGTTATGAATGATATATCCAATGTAGCAATCTCACGTATGTTAAGGTATAGTGTAATTTTTGTCATCTTATATGTTAGCATACCATTAATTTTCTTTATATTAAATAACATAGGTTGATAGGTGAGTTTTTGTTACCACCATCAAATATTCTACCTCACTCTTTATACCAAGAATTATTGACCATTATGAAAGATATTGGAATAGAGTATCAAAAAATACATGCATTTCCTAATGATCATATTATATATCATAAAAATATGAATTTACAATAGAATTCCCTAATTTTCACATTAGTAGATATGTATTAGATCAAATAACAAAAAAGGTTCTGCGCAAAGTTCTTCTATCATGTCCAAGGTTCTTCTGTTATGCCATAAATTTTAGGGAAAAAACACAACTATTTTTTTTTTGAAAGATAACTTAGGAATTCTCAAAAGAAGGAACTATAAATTTCAAGATAGGATATTGAATGGCCAAGAGTTTGAGATATGTAACAACTATGTTAATATAGTTCTAACATACCCTTAAACCTTAACTAAAAGAATTTTAACTAGGTTGGTGAAATGATCTACCCTAATTAACATCAAGGATTAGTGGATACAACAACATAATTTTAGACAAAAAAGACTCATCATTTAAGTCCTTGATGTTAGATTTCATTAGGGATTACTAAACATCATGTTAGGGCATTCACCTAGGTATGAACTAGAATTCTGCATCTAGGGTATGACATCTTTATTGAAAGTGTACAAGTATCCATGTTATTAACCATGAATGAGTGACGTGGTTAATTCAATGAATTAGGATATTGAACTTGAGTATTAGTGCACATCTATTAGATACATTATTATCATCTCATTACCACAACACCAAGCTCATAGGTGTAACTCGAGCATCTTACCTTTCCTCAAGTTATGATATAGTTGATCTAATTACCATTAATTCTAACTCCCTAGATATTGTATTTACTTATAATACTAATTTATTATATTATTCACTTAATTCTAAGATCAAAACCCTTCCAAGATCACTTATTCCTAGTTAATGTAGTATATTTAATGCTATCTTTCTAACTTACATAATATGATTTATAGTTAATAACCACCAATAACAAATCAACCACCAATATGTATACATATATTATCATGATATAGGCACCTTTTTTTTTATTACATACTACCAATCCAAAACACAAAACCATTTATTGCTAGATCAAATTTATAATTCTTAACTACTAATAATTGTAGGTCAATATACTTATCAACTAGTCAATATGTATTTACATGTCACTTATAACATTCATGACTTATGTCATTTGGTATATATTTATATAAAATTATGATAGAAATATATCCATATATACCACATTTTTTAATATTACTTAGTAGCTATCATTTTGTATATATACTAAATTGAACCACCTATTAATAGCAAATAAATATCGTACATATACTAAACACATTCATTATCCAACACAAACTCTAAATGAAGTATTCTTACATCAATCTCCTTCTTACTCTCTCAATACTAAATTGGCACATTCTATACCTTAATAATGCATTGTCTTATTTTATTCTCACTTATTCACTCCTATTTATATCTTTTTATTATTTTCTAAATTATATATATATATAAATACTTCTTAACATTAATTACTTCCACTGCTACTTAATATTAATCATCCTAACACTAACTATACACTCATCCTACCCTTTTCACCCTTACTATATTACCAATTTCCCAATCCCATACTAAAAACTCCTTAATTTCTAAATCCCATGATTGCTTGACTCCACCAAAAACTATACCCCATGCAAATCTATCATACCTTGTTAATACTTTTATTATCACTCCCAAGTCAACTCCCCAATTTGCTCACATGGACTTCATTCAAAA
This sequence comes from Cupressus sempervirens, assembly GCA_028749045.1. NCBI lineage: Eukaryota > Viridiplantae > Streptophyta > Pinopsida > Cupressales > Cupressaceae > Cupressus > Cupressus sempervirens. The sequence continues at coordinate 836,291,592 of CM053793.1, forward strand.
CCATTTCCAATGCATGCAAGGGGAAGGGGCATGATGAAAAAGGAGGAAAAGGGTGGTTGGCATGATGGGACCACTCTTCCTTGAGAAGAGCATGGTCCCTACTCCCCGTGACATAGTACAGGGTGGTTACAATAGGTGTAAATAAAGTTTTTTTTTTTTTTTTTTTTCTTGTTTTTTTTGTGCAAGTGGGTTATCATTGACTATGGTACATCCTCAACAAAAGAGATGGGTCTCAAAGTTATTACACAAGGTACTTCCAATATTATAATTCATATATATGTCATTATCCTTGGTTTCTTCCATGTTGCCTCTTGGGACCATGTGATAATTTTATATTTTTATGTTATGAAATGGAATCTTTAGGGATATTTCCCAATTATTTTAATGGGTCTGTATTCCTTTTGTTTGACAAAGATATTATCTTTCATTCTCATATAATTTCTAGAGAGTGGAAATACCTTCCCAACACTATTTCTTTGTAACTCTAACTCATTCGTATTTCTCTTGATGTTGATTTTTCTACTAACTCTAACTCCTACCAATACCATTATGATCATGCAATTAATTTGAACAAAATAATAAATCTATTGAGAGCTATTAAGTTTTACTTGAAAGGATAGTTACTGTCTTGAGAGTTTTATCCTTCCTTAAAATGCTATACTTGTAACTTAGTAAGAATGTATATGGATTTAATTCCACCACATCTCTGCTTGTATCAAAATTTAGATCACAATGAAATTATTTACCTAAGAAGGATAGTTCATTAAATTTTAGCTAGTTTAGGTCATTACTTGCATTCTCCTACATTCTCTTATTGTCACATGTACACTATTGTTAGCCAACCAAATTCACTATGAAACTACTCACAATTTTAAGCATATTCAGAATCCAAGGTTACATAACTTTTCTTGAACCATTAATGGAATAATTTCAAACACACACTTTTATTTCAAATGAATATTGAGTACAATTTTATCATCACATTTCATATATCAAATGGGCATACTCCACATATTCCTATTTATTTAAATGGAAATTGAATGCTATTGAATAGCTACTCGACACAATTCCATGCCATATTTCAACTATACCTATAATAATGTTTCAAATTGAAATCTAATTACATCCAAATGCATATCATTGAAATAATGACACAATTACATATGATCCTTTCACAATTTCTTCATTCTACCATGCAATCATGTATCAAAACAACATGAAGAAGATGGAGATTTCTCCATTACAAATGCAATGCACAAAGGAAAAGTTTCTTTTTCTTGATATTCAACCCATGAGCAATCCAATCCTTCTTCTATGAATTCATTGAGCATAATCTTGCAAATACATAAAAGAAAAAAAAAACAAGAACTATGGAGACTCACCTCCCATCCCAGGCTTCTAGGAAGCCACCCATCAAGCTATGGGAAATAAGGCTCAAACGGGTTACACTCAAGAATTGAAAATGCATAAAAACATAATATCAAAATAAATTTATAACCCCTCCAAGGTTTAACACAATGATTCAACAATGGAATCATGAAACAATGGGTGAAGGTGGGCTCTCCAAAGAGGAGAATGCCATATCCATATACACATATACATCTACAATTGCATAATGCCTCTTCAAGGCTATCAAAATACATCCTCCTCATTACATCAATACACTTATACCTCCCATAATACAAATGCCTCTTCAAGGCTATCAGAATACATCCTCCTCATCACATCAATACATTTTTACCTCCCATAATAACAAGTAAGGCATATTGCTTCAATGGAGCCCATACTCCATGAACAACAAAACCCTCTCCAAGAGGAAAATCTCTCGACTTTAATGTTGAGCCCAACAAAAAAAGAAAAATTTCAAGAGAAATCCATCACAACAATAACACATACCAACAATCTTAACACAAACACATGACATGAATTTTAACACAATATGAACAAGAAAAACATCATTGAGAAAGTGCAATCAAAGTTATGGAATGGGCACCAACCTTGGTCCAAGCTAAAGGCAAAATGAAGATTTTTGTAGAGCTCCCTTCACCTTAGTCCTTCCTCCTTCCAAACCCTAATTGTCTCTAAGCTTAGAGAGTGGGTGAGTACCCCACTAGTTTGTCCAAGTATAATAAAAAGATTCTCCCACTATCTCTTTTTGGAAAAAACATCAAGCTAAAATCTCTTATACATTTGTCCCTACCAAATATGTTACTTTTGACTAAGTGAAAAGATGGTGATAAACTCATGGGAAAACTCAAATTTCGAATTGGTGGAAGAATGCATTGGTTAAGGCCCCCCCTAGGCTAGCTAAGCACTAAAATTGTCAATTTTAGGCCCCTAACATGTTATGTTAACATACGATTGTCTTATTTTCACAAAAATGGTACTTTGGGACCACTTATTGACCCTTAAAAATCCTTTTCAAGGTTACATTCGAATTTCCCTTGATGGTGACCATCCTATCCTTTCTCCAAGTGGATTTATTTAATCTTATGAAAGGTAATTTGTTTAAGGTTAAATGTAACCATGAACAAAACCCTAGGTGACATGTCATCAACACATAAACAATTAAAAGTGTCAAGTGACACATTAACCATATTACACATCACAATGAAATGTCCCTACTTTACTCATGAATTTAAATTTATTACACACATGAAACCTCACATTTACAAAAATAACACATCACAACGAGGCTTTGAATCTTCCAAAGATTTTTCTTGGCTATATTATGTCCACATAAGTTTGGACCTTGTTTCCCCAATTAGATTCCATGGTTTAATTGCCTACACACTAAACTCGAACATTAATAGCCCAATGAAAAATCATATAAAATACATGTATACAGGTGCATGCCAATTTCATATTAAATAAGTCCCCTTAACATCATAATCAATTTTTATTTTTTAATCATTTTCATATAAAGCATTTAAAACATTAAAATATCAGAATTTGCATATCAACATTAATATCTAATCAAATGATCCAACTAACATTCTAAACCACATCATAATCCATTTCCTATCTGTTAGTGTAAATAATTAATTAATAAAACTTTACTTAGGTTAATGCATTATTTTATTATTTATTAGATTAGACACCTAGGAGTATGCATATTCAGATGAGTTGTTTTGTTGACAATACATGAGTTAGCATCTCATTTTAGCACATGGTGTCTACAAAATAGGAGTTTGCACAATCAACTGAGTTGTCATGTAGACAACATAGTTGTTTGCATTCTACTTAAGCACATGGTGTCTACAATATATTTTTACATGACACACCTATGTAAGCTTATCCTCTCATCATCACACTAACTTTTGTGCTCAATGGAGGATAATCCACTCTTGGTGGACATGTGCTTAGTTGTGAGACTTATCACTTTGCTGACTCTTAGTCATTCTAGAGGCCTTTATATTTAGTCACTCCTAGTGTGTATATACATTAATTCAATTTGATATTGTTATTCTAATCATACTTTATTGGTCCATATTGTGCTAGTGCTTGAGCTTCTTGATCTTGGTGTGATTTTTCCCTAAGAAAAATTCTTACATGGTATCAAAGCTGAGAGAGCTTCTTTTGACATAGCCATTGAAGACAATTCTTGCGTTAGCTCTCAAAGGACCATGATTCAGATCCTAAGTATCGCAGTTATTGGAAGTTTCTAGAGCCAAAGAAAACCTCACCATTGCATCTAGAGCATCGATTCAATGAATTTTGATTATAAATTTGCCTACCCTAGGCCATAGTCAAATTTGAGGCAATTTTTTTTATAAACTGGAATCCAAAGACCCAGTTTGTGAAATTGGTATGATCTCTTTAGATCTATGCAGTTAATTTTTTAGATCTGAATACTTTTTGCATCTCTAAATTTTTTCTTTTCAAATTTTTATTTCATTTCCAAAATTCTATGAAAAAATTGGCCTTTTAGGTCAATAGGAGAGATTTTTTTCGCAGGACAAGATTGGAGCTTGTTGGTGCAGATTAGATATTGGCATCATATTCAGAAGGTCAAAAAACCCCCAAATTGACTTTTGTTTCATCAAAATTGGGTATTTGAGGTGAAATCTAGAGTTAATTAATTTTTGGAGGTGCAATGACGATGATTCAGGAAAAATAATTGCAGAGGTGATTTTTGAATAGCAATATCTCCCTCATACAGACTCCTTTTTTTGAGATTCTTGTTTTGTTTTGGGGTAGAATTTTGTGATCTACACATCGGTGTAGGATGTTTGAGATCTCTATTCTTGAATTTTTTGCAAATCACAAATCCTAATTTTTGGAACTTCAAAGGCTTAGTTCAGGCTCATCTAGTCACATATTCAAGTTTCATTCTTTTGGAAAGTGTATAATTTTTCATCTACTTTCTAGATCTGCAATTAGATTATAGGCTTGTGTGGATAGAAATACCACTTTCAGAAATAGGTCCTTTTTTGCATTGTATTGCTTTGATTAAAATTCAATTTTTTTTTGTATATTTGAGCTACATTACTAAGTACCAGATTTGAACTCGAAGGGGAGGTTGTAAACAAAAAAATTAGAAGTCCACTTTTGTCCATTTTAACAAGTGGCCTATTGTAAATTCACTACATATAAAGTGCCTAAAGCATTCATTCGGGGGGGCGGGGGGGTGTTCTTTGATTGAGTGAAAAGGGGGACACATCTTGTGTTCTTGTGTCTCCTTAATATTGTGCTCTTTCTTTTGCATTATGGGTTCTTTTTCTAAGTTAACACCACATAATTATGCTACTTGGAAATAAAAGATAAAGGAACCATTAGTTGAAAATGTTGGCATTATGTTATATTTGTCATTAGTGACAACACTTATTCAATTTTGAATGGTTACCGAGCTCTTCACTTATTCTACAATTTATATCGAGTATTCAGTGGTTGTCAAGTAAGTTCATCACTTAAATAGTTCACACCAAGCATTCCTAAGGCTACCGAGTGAGTGTGCAGTTTAGTAGTGTTTACAGAGCTTACAGTGTTCACTAAGAAGATAGTGGTCACTAAGCTTCACAGTATCTACCACATCATCAGTTTGTGTGATGTGAAGCTAGTGTCTATTGAGTGATGGGTGTTTAGTGTTTAACGAGTGATAGTAAGGTAAACAAAGGATTCAGTATCTACTGAGTGACACTATATCTACTGAGTCTCCAATGGTTATCGAGTTCCAAGCTACATTATGTGATTAGTATGGATTGAACTTCTACTTCTATCAAGTGCATGATGATGCTGAGCAATGCAGTGGATGCCGTGTATCAGAAGTTCACCAAGTTAGCTTGAAGAACTTGAGTTTTCTATTGTTTGGCCGACTCAGTAATATTTTGTTTACTTGTGTTTTAGCCGACCTTGTAATAATAATTATTGGAATGGTATATATGTAATATATTGTATCATTTAAAATATATGTATGTATGTCAATGAAATGGATATGTAATTTTTTGAGAAGAGTGATTGCAAATCAATAGTAGAGTAGAGTATACAACAAGGTCATTAAGGAGTAGCAAAGGCATATCAATCACAAGAGGTGATCTGTACTTAAAAGATCTATTCAAAAATCAAGTTGTAAGTTAGATCTATTGTTTCATCCTAATAGGTGAATTAATTTTCCAAATCCTTTACTAGGGTAGACTTAACAATCTTTGTATAAATCTCCTAACAGAGTGCATACTTCATTGTATGTTTGTAAAACCTCTAACAAGGTGGACCTAGTAGTCCAAATTGCTCTTAATAAGGTAGATCATTAGAAGTGGTCAATGTAAGCCCTAACAAGACAACTTTATACTATAGTAGTGAAGTTTTGTGAATATCATCCCCACCCCAGTTTTACTTTCTATTTGGAAGGTTTCTGGGTCACCAAAATATTGTGTTCATGTGTTATGAATGTTTATCTTTTTCATGCATGTAGTAGAATAGATGAATGAATGGTGAATGATTTATATTGTTAATTGCTAAATTGATTTAAAGTTTTTGAGGTTACTAATTCACCCTCCCCTCTTAGTAACCTAGCTAGTCTTGATTATTTCCAACAATTGGTATTAGAGCTTTGTGGTTCTCAGGATAAAGTTTGATAGCTTGAGAAAAGATCAAAGGAAATGGAGATATTTAGACTTGATAAAGCTATTGAGAATAAAAATCTAGATCTAGAAATGACCATAGCTCAACTCAAGGAAGAAAAAGAGCATATTTCCCAATCACTAAAAAGAAGGAAGGAACTTGCAAGACAGATGAATGACCATCAGTATGTTGAAGAAAAGATTGAAGATTTTTTCCCATCAAGTAGTTCAGATGAAGCTAATGAGGCAATCAAAGATCTCCTAGAAAAGAATGGCTCTCTGCAAGAAGAGGTAAGAAAATTGAAAAGAGAACAAGAAATTTAGTCAATAAGAATGTGTGAAATCTGGGAACAAAGGAATAAGGCAAGTGAAGACAAATCAATGAAAGATTGAAAACTAATCTAATCTCTGAAAGGCAACTCAATGAAAGGATGATGAAATCTCAAGCAGACATGGATCAATTGAATCAGCAAAGTGAACAAAATCTTCATAGGAAAAAAGGTAAAGTAGGACTTGGATATAAAGAAGAAGGTGAATCCTCCAAACAAGGTGCCCAAAGGAATAAAAGACCTACTTGCAATCATTGTGGTAAGTTAGGTCATACATCAAACAAATGTTGGAGCAATGGAAAGAAAAAATTCAATGGAAAATGCTACAATTGTAGTAAACATGGTCATAAAGCTAATGAATGCAAGGAGAAACCAAAATTTGAAGGTAAATATCACAAATGCAAGAAACAAGGTCACAAGGCATCTAAATGTAGATCCAAATCATTCAATCTAGCTAAACAATTTGTCAAAGTAATATTTAGTTGGGATTACAATACTTGGTGTAGATGTCACTATTTTGGAGAATATGGACGCATTGGTATAGACTGTACAAGGAATCACTTGAGAAAGAGGGATTCAACAATAAGATGTTATACATGCACTGAAATTGGTCACATAGCCAAAAATTGCATGAACATAGGAAGATTTGAAGATGAGAAGAAAGCTAAAGCTAATAATATCAAGAAGCATATGAGACAGTAGTGGATTCCTAAATCTACCGAGCAGAATAGTTCAAATGATGTAAATGTCACTCACAAAGTGGGTGACTCCACCATTTCCAAATAGATTCATGGAGGAACTAGAACTGTATCATCAAGTCATATCTTGAACAGTTCCAAATGAAAGAAACTAGAAGATCCAAATCAATATTTTAGATACAAAGGGATCACATGAGATCAGGCCTTACCAAGAGAGGTTAGTCATAGACTCAACCGAGCGAGGTCGAGAGTAATAAAAGTTTGTTCAATCATTGAGTCACAAGTTTCTACTGAGCTAGTGAGTGGATGACATTCTGTCATGCACTACATCATTATGGTACCTAGTATTAATGGTGAATTTTTATCAAAAAGGATAGAATTCAATTTCATTTTTCACCATGACATTCATAGAGCTAAGAGATTTCTAGGTGTACACAAACAATTTTAAGCAAATTTGCAACGAAAAATTTGTTCAAAAAATTTCTATCATTTACTGAGTAGCCATGGCATCCAGAAGCACCAACAACAACAAGGAAAAAAGAGGTTCATAAATGTTGGTTAAGGGTGTGGAAAGGAAAGCACCAAATTTCAAGCTAGTTCCAACAGTTATGGAGGCACTCGACCCTAATGGTGCACAATCTCAAATTCCACCCAAGATAATTCTAATTAATGATATTCACACTCATTTTAAGTGTTCTATTCAGGAAATTGGAACCTTAGAAATGGATAGTGCCTTAGAAGAAATGCATGTTGATGGTTCACTTAAACTCGAGCATAATCACCTAGAAACCAAAGGGTTGACCCATGTCACACACATGCCAAGGAGCTTTTAGATTAAGTGTATTAGGTACATTCTTAGTTGTGTGCATAATGTACAACTATGGTTAGAGTAGCCAGTGTTAATCACCAAGAAAATGATACATAAGATTATGGGTCTCCCCATGCTGAACAAAGCAAAATCTACCAAAACCCTACATCAGGATGAACTCCAGAAGAAAACCCTAGCCGAATGTTATGGTAGAGGGTTGAAAATTAGCACTATTTCTAATGTAGAATTAAGGTTTGGAATTCATGTAATTGCTCATAAGATGTATAGCCCCAGTCATTTGAATAGTGTTCCATGTGAGGTAGCGGATTTAGCATTTAAGTTTGTGAAGAAAAACATGGAATTTGACTTGTCAGAATTATTGTTGAAGTAATTGAATAAGAATATGGACAATATTAGGACATCAAAGAACAACCCTTGCAAATTTGGTTCTTTGTTGACATGTCTTTTCTTTTATGTGAAAAAGTTTTTCCCATCTAAAGGTTCTATTGTATGGAGAAAAGATGTTCCTATTTTGTATCAAATAAATGAGTTCATTGCAAAAATGGGTATAAATTTTGACAACATTATGGATAATTATTTTCAATATTTCAAGGAAAGGATGAAGAACAGGTTTAGGATTCCTCCCAAACTTGTTGAGGATTATAAAGATGATGTGTGTTTCATGGTTGACTGTGATAGAGTGTATATTCAGGCAGTCAGGCTTCGAGTTGCATGGGTAAAACCTCTTCCTTATGAGGTAAATATTGATGAAACTAGAGACATCATTGAAGCACTAGTAAATGAAATAGTTGATCCTAAGCTACCAATTTTTGGTACATATTATGAGGCCAAAGCCAGAATTGAGTTTGAAATTAAGCTACCCTAGGCAATCAACAAAGGAAAGAGAAAGATAGCCAAGATGAAAATTGCCACTGGGCCTCTTATGTTTACAGAAGGTAAAGGAGAGGATGAAGAAGAATAAGAAGAAGAATAAGGAGAAGAAAAAGAATCTAAAAAGGAGGAAGAGCTAGCAAAGAAGAAAGGAAGGGTAATCATTACCAAACCTCCAAAGGCCTTCACAACTATTTTCACTAGAAGATCAAAAGGAAAAGATGAAGTTGTGCTCAACAAGCCCCCACTTACCTTCTAGGAAAGTTTAAAATAGGTGGAAGAAGGAGTAGGCATCACAAACTTCAAGGCCCTAAAGTTTGAGACAAGGACTGATGCTGAAAAGATACAAATTGAGGAGTTGGTACTCTCCAAAATGGGAAAATGGAATTATTCCTTGGATTAGATTGCTCCATAGATTTCTAAAGAATTTTTGGCAAGATTGCAACCAAGGTGGGAATTAGCTGTACAGATAGCCAAAGATATATATAAACAATCTTTGAGGAAGTTACTGCCTAATCTTACAAAGGAAAAAGTCAAGGCAACAATGAAAAAAAATGAAAGTAAAATGATTATTAGATTCCATACATGTTTGATTTTAATTAAAGATATTGAGCATGTGGTTAGAGAAGCTACAAACATGTGGAAGAACATCTATCATCTACATAAGCCCAATGATGATCTAGTGGAAATCAAGGATGATGATGGTGACAATGATGATGAAGAAGATAACACTACATGTGTTACTTTTGATGTTGAAGACTATCATGCATTAAAAGTTGATGATGAAGAGAAAGAGGAAGAAGCTGAAGATGAAGAAGATGATTCAGTGAAAATAACAACAACTGTCATTGCTTCCCTTCCTCATTCTCCACCTAAAACTACTACATCATCAAGGTTGGAGTCAAATTCAACATGTATGATTGCAACTACCTTAGATATATCATCTACATAATCATTAGTTTCTACCTCATAGCTCTAGGTATCTGCAAAGGAAGTGTCTACCACTTCATATATTGAGTTGCAACCCTCTTCATCAGCTCTCGAGCAATCTACTTTAGTAGTATGCACAGCTGCCAATTCTTCAATTGTATCAACTTCTATAATAGCATGTATAGTAAGTTTTCCATGATGTTCAACAATTTTGTCTACTTTAGCTTTAATAGCATCAACTTTTGTTCCAGTTAGTTCTTTAGTTGTAAGTACTCCAATTTGTACATCACCTATTGTTACTTCATTTTTGGATAGCACATCAATTTTGGATATAGTTGGCACTTCTTTTAGTTTTCCTTTAGTTGGACCAATTCAAGTTTTTACTGCAAGTCTAGCTACTTCTACTATTGTTTCCATTTCTAAGTCCAAGGAAGTAAGCTCAGAAGTAAAACCAAAGACTCCTCTAAAGCTTCTACTTACTGTCAAAGCAATTGATGAAGATATTGATTTAGACAAAAAAATTGTTATTCCCAAGTTGGATTTGGACACTACCACAATTGATGAAATGATATTGGTTAGTCAGCTTTTGGAACAAAAAGCAAGGCAGAAGCAACTTAGAGATGAAAGAGATAGAGAATTTACTACAATTGAGAATGCTAAAAATATAATAGCTGAGGCTATAGGTGTTGATGTTGATTCATCTCAACACATTTTGATACAATTGGAAGAAGCTATAAATAAGTTCAATGAGGATACCTCTAGCTTGGAAAAGCTTATTGAGAAGGCAAAGAAGAAGTTTGATAATAAGGTGCTTGAGCACATTGCAGAGTTATCTACAATTTTGGGCAATCTTGAACAATCTTTAACCAATGTAATATCACTTTTTGGCAAGCTTTGTGATGTTACCAAGTTCACCAAGGATATAAAGGAAAAATTGAGTAAGATTGATGTTGATATGAAGGCAAGAGCTCAAAGGCTACAACTTGACCCTAGTACAAGCTCAACACATCACCTCAAGGTGAAATTTTTATCAGAAATGTAGACACAATTGCTAAGAGAGGAAGCTAGGATCAGGTCTACACAGATTGATATACAAAATATGACCCTTCTAGTTATGGACTCAATGCAAAAACATATTGCATATTCAAAAACATAGGTCTAGGATAATAATTTTTCCATAGAAGATCATATGATTGAATTTTCTGTAGAAGTTCAAGTGGCACTCTCCAACTGCAAAATTTTGCAAGACAACTAGGATAAGACATTGGCTCTTATTCTCAAGGTACACTATGAATTTCTCTCACATTTTGGTGTCCCTATTTGAATATATTGCATATACTCTTTGGCATTATTGTCAAAAAGGGGGAGTAAGAAATGATAAGAGACTTGTGGAGATAATAAGGGAGAAAATAGATTGATATATGTATAGATAAAGGCTATGTATATATTATGCCATATGTATGGGGGAGATATGTAAGATATGTATATACAACAACTTTACAAAGATCAATTTTGAAAAATCAAAAATCACTATGTCAGTGTACATAAGGCTCATAAGTGTTTTTGTCACTAATGCCAAAGGGGGAGATTGTTGGCATTATGTTATTTTTGTCATTAGTGACAACACTTATTCAATTCTGAATGGTTACCAAGCTCATCACTCAGTTTATAGTTTATACTAAGCATTTAGTGGTTGTCAAGTAAGTTCATCACTTAAATAGTTCACGCCAAGCATTCCTGAAGCTACCGAGTGAGTGTGTAGTTCAACAACATTTATCGAGCAAGTACAATGTTCACCAAGTAGATAGTGGTCACTGAGCTTCATAGTATCTATCGAGTCATTAGTTTGTGTGATTTGAAGCCAGTGTCTACCAAGTGATGGATGTGTAGTGTTTATCGAGTGACAACAAGGTAAACAAAGGATTCAATATCTACCAAGTGACACTATATCTACTGAGTCTCCAATGGTTGCCGAGTTCCAAACTATGTTGTGTGATTAGTATAGAACAAGCTTCAACTTCTATTGAGTGCATGATGATGCTAAGCAATGTAGTGGATTTCGTGTATCAAAAGTTCACCAAGTTAGCTTGAAGAACTCGAGTTTTCTTCTATTTGGCTGACCCAAAAATATTTTATTTACTTATGTTTTAGCTGATCTTGTAATTATAATTTTTGGAATGGTATATATGTAATGTATTATATCATTTGCAATATATGTATGTATTTAAATGAAATGGACATGTAATTATTTAAGAAGAGTGAATGCAAATTAGTAACAGAGCAGAGTATACAAAAAGGTCATCAAGGAGTAGCAAAGACATATCAATCACAGAGGTGATCTATACTTCAAAGATCTATTCAGTACTCAAGTTATAAGTCAAATCTACTATTTCATCCTAATAGGTGAATCAATTTTCCAAATCCTTACTTAACAGTCTTTGTATAAATCTCCTAATAGAGTGCATACTTCATTGTATGTTTGTAAAACCTCTAACAAGGTGGACCTAGCGATCTGAGTTGCTCTTAATAGGGCAGATCATCATAAGTGGTCAATGTAAGCCCTAACAAGACAAATTTATACTGTGGTAGTGAAGTTTTTTGGGTATCATCCCTACCCCAATTTTACTTCTATTTGAAAGGTTTCTGGGTCACCAAAATATTGTGTTCATGTGTTATGAATGTTTATCTTTTTCATGCATGTAGTATAATAGATGAAAGAATCGTGAATGATTTATATTGTTAAGTGCTGAATTGATTTAAAGTTTTTGAGGTTATTGATTCACCCCTTCCCTCTTGGGAACCTAGCTAGTCTTGATTATTTCTAATAGAAAAAAGGTTTACTACATTATGTAATTTTTGCAACAAAGAAACCTGATGAGTCTCGTAAAGAAGACTGGGCATCAAACTAAGAAATGGCCCTAGGAACCTTGTTAAAGAATATCTTAGATCCTATCAAATATCACATCAAGAACCTTAACAATCCAATAGAAGTTTGGGATAAACTTGAAGCATTGTATGGGATAGCAGGTAAAGATATGGTCCACACCATTGAGGAAAATCTTCTCAAATTGGATCCTAGGAATTTTGACACCATCAAAGATTATCTTACCCAAGTAGACATGTATAGGGCACAACTTAAGGATTGTGGTGAACCCATCAACAATGGAAAGTTGATCAAACATGTAATGATTCATCTTCCTCTTGAATATGCTACTTTTATTTCAAGTTATAATTCTCACAAGTTAACAATGGGTAGTGCCTTCACTAAGCCTTCATTCAAGTCATTTTCATAAATGCTGGTCTTTGAACATGAGAAGTTAGTGAGTATGGGAATTCTCCAATCTTCCAAGACCAAAGCCTTGGTATCTAGTCAAGGGAATCCAAGTGGTAAAAATTCCAACAAGAAGAAAAAGCAGTGGAAGACTAAGCCACAAGATGACACACAAAACTATTCCTCTACACATCAATCTTCCTCCACACAAAAATCTTCCTCACAACAAGGCAAGTCTTTTTCTGAAAATAATAAGAAGATGAAAAACTTTAACAAAAGGGAGAAGAAAACTTTTGCCTATTTTAAGAAGAATGGTCATGATGAACTTGAGTGTAAGGATAAGAAAATTTATGAGTTGCTAAACTTAATGAGGAAACATAAAATTAATGTACCAAATGCCTATAAGGATAAGGGATCTTCAACCACTTCAAAAGGTAATGGACAAGGGAAAAATAACATCAAGATCAAGAAGCTAAAACACTAGCACAATATGGAACAATAATGGATGATCGAAATAAAAATAACAAGAATATCATATGTGTCTAAATGTGTCAACAAAGTGGAGTTCCTTCCTAATTCAGTTGTGGTGAAAAATCTAAAGGATGATTCTATGATGGCAATTAGAAAGGCTAATCATGAGACAAGACTTTATTCTTTTTCTCATTTTTTGCCTAAGTCTACTTCCCTTGCCTTTTTGACCCACTCAAATTCATAAAGTAAAATATGGCATGAGAGGTTTGGAAATCTCAATTACCACTACCTTCAATAACTTAGCAACAAGGATATGGTCATAGGTCTACCTCAAGTGAAGTATTCAAAAAGTGTATGTATAGGTTGTGAAGCAGGCAAGCATCCTAAAGAGAATTTTGACAAGGGGAAGTCTTGGAGAGCTACTATTGTTATTGAATTGGTTCATAATGATGTAGTTAGCCCATTTCCAGTACCATCATTTTGAAAGGCTTGCTATGTTCTCACCTTCATTGATGACTTTTCATGCTATGCTTGGGTCTTCTTTCTTGCTCGTAAGAGTGAAGTATTTGATAAGTTTATCACCTTCAAAGATCAAGTTGAAAAGAAATTAGGGAAAGACATCAAGATTCTACCAATAGATAATGGAAGGGAATATGTGAACTCAAGGCTTATAGACTTTTGTACTCATGAGGGTATTGATCTTCAATATTTAGTTACATACACTCCATAAAAAAATGGTGTTGCTGAACAGAAGAATAGAACCCTTAAGGAAATGAGAACTTTTATGCTTCAACATAAGTCTCTAGATCAAGTTTTTTGGTTAGAAGCCATGTGTTGTGCTAGTTACATCCAAAAAAAAAAGTCCCCATAAGGCCTTAGATGGAATTACACCTTTTGAGGCTTGGTGTGTCAAAAAAACAAGTGTAAAACACTTTAAAGTTTTTGGTTGTCTAGCATGGGCAAGGATACCTCCACAAAATGGAAGGCATTGGAACCTCAAAGAAAACCTTGTATATTTGTTGGATATCCTAATCACATTAAGGCATTCAAACTCATGGATCTAGAGACACATGAAATCTTGTTTGAGAGGACTATTCACTTTGAAGAAACTTTTCCAAGTTTGACTCCTTCAACTCCTCCTTCCTCCATCATGGAAAGTGATGAAAATGATGATAGTGACTTGGAAGATGAGATTCCTTCAACTTTGACTTGTAGGACACCACCTTCATAGGGTCCAAAAATAGTTAGGATATTCCTTCCTTTTCATCCACTAGACCTTGTTGGCACAACAAACACTTGATTCAGTAGGTTCATTGGTGGGGAATCCTTCAGATACTAGGAGTACATAGCCACAACATCAGCAAATTCCACATGCATAAATTGCTATAGTTATAGTCCATGTAATTTAGTATAGTTGGGTACACCTTGTCTTCTAGTTCCAACATCAAGGGATGACTACTTGAAATATATTTTAGGTTTGTTTTTGGAGTCATTCATAGTAGATCTAGTAGACATTATTGATGATATACATCTTCTCTTTGATCAAGATATCCTTCTTCAATTGTTACGAGGGAACGCTCTAACCCTCTTGTCCATTCTCTACATGATTAGTCTCTCAAGGTTGATATGATTGTGGATCCTTATGTACATCAGTTGTAGGAGGTCTCTTTATCATTTTAGGAGACAATTGGTTCTTTGTGATATGTTCTGTTGGAATTCTTTAGAATAACTGAGAGGGGGGCTAAATCAATTATTCAAGATCCAAATGTCCAAATGAAACTTTTACAATTCAATGGATGCATATAAAATTCTTAACCATACATGCATTCATTGTGTGTAAACCAAAACTAATATGTTACTATTAAACTAGACATATAGAAATGTAAAGCATAAAACACAACACATCCATTAGTACCCATGACACAATGATTTAACCTGAAAACCCAATTTGGGAAAAACCACTAGTAACATGCTACTCCTTTCTCACTCTTCTGAAGTGATACCGTATTAAAGGCCAACCCTATTAAAGGTTACAACTCACACTGTTAAATGTGACCCAGTTAAGGAATTTCAATCACCTTGTTAAAAGTGGGCCTTGTTAGAGGACTTTAGGCAATTCAATTGGAATGCCACCCTATTAAAGGATTTTTTAATGACTATTAAGTCAACCTTTCTCCAAAGGATTTACCCTAATTTGATACAATTGTTAGAGAGTAACAATAGAGTTTGATTTGATATAACTTACAACCTTACTTGCAGATTATAGATCACTATTCAATCCTCATCTCTGCCTGGCTTTCAATCTTTGTAGTTTTGATAGCTTGTTCACTATTTCAATCATTCATCCTCATTAAGCCTTCTTTCTTAGTTTTCCATTGTAAACTTCTCCCTTTAGGTCACTTGATGAAGCCAAACCCTCTTCCTTCACTTTGTTAGATTTTCGCATCCAAAAACTCTTTCACCTCTCAACCTTTGCTTCATGACCAGGCATCCCTAGATATAAGGAATTAGAATTTATTTTTTCCTGCTCATTGTCCATCTCAAAAATTAGGGTTTTTGATGGATTAGGTAGGATACAATGTTTCTACCCCCTATCTTGTCTTCTCTAAAAACTTCTCCTAGAATCCATTTGAATTCACCTCTAAAATGGTTTACATAAGATTATGTGCCTCCAGCTCATCAATATTATCTTCCTCCTAATTCACAATTTCCAAGAAAACAAACTTATCATCTTTCACTTGGTGAATGTTCGATCTTATTCATAATGTAGCAGCTCAACATTATCAATTTATTGATGCTCAACACATACTGTGTTACTTGACATCTACTGTAAAATCACTTGGTATCAACTAGATTTTACTGGTGCTCGACACATACTGAAAATCACTCAACATCTACTAAATTTCTCGAAACCTATTAGTTTGCTAAACATCCAATAAAAATTTCTTTCACTTGGCTCCAACTAACTTTTTGCTCAGCTTGCACTAACTTTACTCGGCAACTTTTATCAACTTGGTCAAGCTTAGCAAATTGACTTTATCCAACTTTTTTCATCCAAATTTTCAAAGTGTAGCCAATCATTTTGTAACCCCAAGTAGATCATCAATACATTATGTTATCACTATCTTAACTGATTCTTATAGTTAAATATATAATCATAACTCAACCTTTCCTCTAGGTACTTTTGTTACATCTTGTTGATCAAATCCTCTTCATCAATCAACTATGTAATAGTGCTTGAAACATATAAGCAATTTTCTTACCAACATATAGTAGGTTTGACATCAGTGACAAAAAATTGATGGAAAACACTTCTTACAACAATTTTCTAACTCAAATGATCTTTTCAATCATATATCAACAATCTCCCTCTTTGGCATTGATGGCAAACCAAACTGATCAACCAGTCAAACATCAAACTAACTAGATTAAAATAGTAAGGCAATACCAAAAAGAAAGCTTGTGAATGAAACTTCTCCCTCTATTAGAAACTCCCTCTTTGGGTTACAAAATATCTCTTATCTGATTCTCTACTGTCATGGATCGGTAGAATATTAGAATATCTCCCTCTTTTTGTTTTTCTGCTTTATCTCTCTTTCTTTCTATTAGTCTTTTAATTCTTCTGATGATGTATTTCACTTTCATTTCTCATCTTATGTACTATACTTTTACCCAATGTACTTTCTCCCTTTGACTTGATTTTTTGCTTTGATCATCTCCCTCTTTGATCAATATGCACTTGATTAGTTTATTGAACATTCTCTATCTTTGACAATAATGCCAAAGACATATACTTCAACACTTGTTATGCAAATATAAGCTTTTGCAGGCTCTTCAATTTTCTTCCCATGTCACCTTGCTTTTGATTGATTTAAAAATCCAACTCTATGATTACTTTAGGCAAATTCTTAAAGTAAGATCCACTGCATCAATTTTTATGAAATGAATGTTAGCTTGTTTAATGTAGGGCACTCCCTCTATATTTTACATAGCCTTTGATAGGGGTATCACCCATAATTTACTTCTCAGATACTCATAAGCTTAGCTAATGCTTTGGCGAAGATATCAATAATTTTCTCCTTTGTGTTGATATATTCCATCTTCACCTCTTTGTCTTGAACCAATTCCCTTACATAATGATACTTTATCGCAATGTGCTTTGTCTTTGTATGCATAACATGATTCTTTGATATATTTATAGCTCTTGTATTATCACAATAAAGTGTCACTAGTTTAGTGAGTTCTTCTTTCATTGCTTTTAGTAGCTGTTTGATCCAGACAATGTTTGTGCAATTGATAGCAGCAACAATATACTCTACTTCAGTAGTGGATTGGGAAGTGTAACTCTGCTTCTTGCTTGTCTACATAACAAGTCTTCTACCTAAGAAGAATGCTCCTTCATTGGTTCTCTTCTTGTCATCAATATTTCTAGCCCAATTAGCATCAGTGTAGGCTTTTAGCTCAAAATTTTTATTCTTCTTATAGTATAAGCCATACTCTTCTATCCCTTTCAAGTATCTCATTATCCTTTTTACTACCATCAGGTAATTCTCTCTAGAGTTAGTAGAGAATCTAGCAACTATTCCCATAGCTAATGCAATATTAGGTCTATTGTGTACTACATATTGCAATTTTCCAATCATGGATTTGTATAATGTTTAATTGACCTTAGCTGACTCATCATTCTTTGATAGTTTGAATGCTATTACCATAGGTGTACTTACTAGTTTTTAATCCTCTAGTCCAAATGTCTTCAATATCTCCTTGATATATTTTGACTGAGTAATATATACAACATACTTAATTTGATATACTTGTAATCCCACAAAGAATTTAATCTCAACAAACACTGTCAATTCAAAATCTTGCTTCATCTAATTTGCAAAATCTTTATACAAAGCATCTTGTCCTCCAAATATAATGTCATCAAGAAAAATTTCAAAAAATAGTATACCTTTTTCTTCATCTATCCTAATGTACAAATTTTTGTTATCATATGTTCTTTCAAATCCAATCTTGACAAGATTAGTATGAAGTTTCTCATACCATGCTCTTGGCACTTGTTTGAATCCATATAGGGCTTTGTGTAGTCTACATACCATGTTCTTATTGTCCTTATCCAAAAATCCTTCTAGCTATTCCATGTAGACTTCCTCTTCTAATATTCTATTAAAAAATGTAGAATTAACATCCAAATGGTAAACTTTGAAACCTTTGTATGCAACATAAGCAAGTAGAATTCTTACTCCTTCCATTCTTGCAATAGGGACAAATATGTTACCATAGTCAATTTGTTCTTCTTGTGCATACCTTTTGCAAACTAGTCTTGCTTAATTTCTTGTTACTTCATCATTCTCATGTAGCTTGTTTCTAAATACCCATTTTGTGCCTATCACATTCTTGTCCTCTAGTTTAGGAACTAGGCTCCAAGTCTTGTTCTTTTCTATCTACTAAATTTCTTCTTGCATAGCCTTTTACCAATAATAATCTTCTAATGCATCTCTCACTATCTTAGGTTCCTTCATTCTTAGCAAACATGATTTACCTCTCAACCTATTTCTTGTCATTGGCTTTGCATCCTTGTCTCCAATGATTTGATCTATAGGATGGTGTCTTTTGACATATTTGGACAGTCTAGGCTTAGTTCTTGTGGCTACATTCTATCTCTCAACTTCAGTATTACTATGTGCATCTCTATTAAGTATATCAACATCTCTTTCATGTGTGCCAATTTTAGAGTTAGATTTTGCATTCTCCTCATTTTGCAACTTAAAATCTTAATGCAACTCGACATTTATAGGATGTGACTCAACAGTTGTTGGAACTTCCTGCTAATTTGTTACATGATTTTTAGCAACTTCTTTAGTAAGCATTCCTTCATAGTAGTATGCAAATATCTTGTAGTCTTCTGGTTCTTTTTTAGGTTTAGCTTCATGTGCTTCTATAAACTCATCAAAATTCACATTTACACTTTCCACAATTTTTTTAGTGTTAGTAATTAAACACTTGTAAGATTTACTTCTTGTGGAGTAACTAAGGAATATACCTTCTTCACTCTTTGCATCAAATTTTCTACTCCTAACATATTTGAGAATATAGAATTTCCTTCCAAGTACCTTAAAACATTTCACATTAGGTGGATGACCATACCATAGTTCAAAAGGTGTTGAATGAGTACCTTTCTTTACTTGCACAGGGTTCAAGGTGTATACTGCAGTACTTACAACTTCTTTGTAGTACTTGAGGGCAACATTTTTCTCCATCATTAATGTTCTAGCACAGTCCATCATAGATCTATTTCTTCTTTCAACAATTTCATTTTGTGGGGGAGTCCTTGGTGTTGATGTCTATCTTTTAATTCCTCTGTCATTACAGAACACTTCAAATTCATGTGAAGTAAATTCAACTCCTCAAAATACTTCAGTAAGAATTTGGCTTTGAAAGCTAATTCAATACTATTTGGTCTGTAGTTGTCAAAATTAGACAACTCTAATGCAGTGAGTCTACCCACTATACCTTCAAGGGTTAGATCATTTTGTGGTATATATCTTAACTCTTGAATTGCAGATACTCTAATGACATATACATGCAACAATGTTCTCAAGACTTTATTTGTCACAGTTTCATCATCTAGTTTACTAGTTGCACCTTTTATAGCAATAAAAACCTCTTTTATTTTACAACATATTGAGCAATGTTTTCACCTTCTTCCATTCTCATGTTATCAAACTAACCTTTGAGGCTCTTTGACTTGGCTCTTTGAATATTTTTGTCTCCTCCATAGATGATGTTTAGGGAATCCCACATCTGCTTCACACTTTTAAGGTCTTTGATATCATCAAACTCAACATAGCTCAGGTAGATGCAATTTCCAACATCATTTGATTGCGGTCTTTCTTTTTCTTCAAATCTTTAGTAGTGAGGGCTCCAGCTGGATCAACATGTTTTGATGTAATGCAAGTTTGTGCATAATCTCCAAGTCCTCCTAGGTGTAGCTTCATCAAACTTTTCCATGCAAGAAAGTTATCTTTGTTAAGCTTGGGTACCTCTCTCTTTGACATCTTGATCTTTATGATTCTAGTACCTTGAAACTAATTCTCTTAAGCAACTGTGCTTTGATACCAATTGTTGGAATTCTTTAGAATAACTGAGAGGTGGGGTGAATCAGTTATTCAAGGTCTAGATGTCCAAATAAAACTTTTAAAATTTAGTGAACCCATGTAATATTATTAACCATAAATGCATTCATTGTGTGTCAACCAAAACTGATATGTTACTATTAAATTAACATGTAGAAATGTAAAGCATAAAATACAACACATCCATAAGTACTCATGACATAATGATTTAACTTGGAAACCCAATTTGGGAAAAAGCACCAGTAACATGCTACTCCTTTCTCACCCTTCTAAAGTGATGCCCTATTAAAGGCCAACCCTATTAAAAGTTACAACTCACAATATTAAATGTGACCTGGTTAAGGGATTTCAATCACCTTGTTAAAAGTGAGCCTTGTTAGAGGACTTTAGGCCATTCACTTGGAATGCCACCCTGTTAAAGGATTTTTCAATAACTTTTAAGTCAACCTTTCTCCAAAGGATTTACCCTTATCTGATACAATTGTTAGAGAGTAATAGTAGAGTTTGATCTGATACAACTTACAACCTTACTTGTAGATTACATATCACTATTCAGTCCTCATCTCTTCTTGGCTTTCAATCTTTGCAATTTTGATAGCTTGTTCATCTTTTCAAACATTCATCTTCATTAAGCCTTCTTGTTTAGTTCACCATTGCAGACTTCTTTCCTTAGGTCACTTGATGAAGCAAAACCCTCTTGCTTCACTTTGTCAGATTTTTGCATCCAAAAAATCTCTAACCTCTCAACCTTTTCTTTATGACCATGCATCCCTAGATATAGGGAATTATAACTTCTTTTTCTCACTCATTGTGCATCTCAAAAATTAGGGTTTTTGATGGATTAGGTAGGATACAATGTATCTACCCCATATCTTGTCTTCTCTAGAAACTTCTCCTAGAATCCATTTGAATTCACCTCCAAAATGGTTGACATAAGATTCTATGCCTCCAGCTCATCAATCTCATCTTTCTCCTAATACACAAGTTTTAAGAAAACAAACTTGTCGGCTTTCATTTGGTGAATGTTTGATCTTATTCATAATGTAGCAGCTTGACATTATCAATTTACTAATGCTCGACACATACTGTGTTACTCAACATCTACTATAAAATCACTTAGTATCAACTAGATTTTAGTGGTACTCGACACATATTGAAAATTACTTGACATCTACTAACTTTCTTGACACCTATTAGTTTGCTTGGCATCCAATAGAAATTGCTTTCACTTGGCTCTAATTGATTTTTGGCTTGGCTTGCACTAACTTTACTCGGTACCTTCTATCAACTTGGTCAAGCTTAGCAAATGAACTTTATCCAACCTTTTTCATCTGAACTTTCAAAGTGTAGGCAATCATTTTGTAACCCCAAGTAGATCATCAATACATTATGTTATCACTGTCTTAACTAATTCTTACACTTCAATACATAATCATAACTCAACCTTTCCTTTAGGTACTTTTGTTACATCATGTTGATAGTGCTTGAAACATATAAGCAATTGTCTTACCAACATATAGTATGTTTGACATCAGTGACAAAAAAATGATTGAAAACACTTCTTACAACAATTTTTTAACTCAAATGATCTTTATAATCATATATCAACATGTTCTACATCCATCCTTGCTAGATCCAAACTTGTTCTTTTTAGTAGTGTTGGAAGGGGTGACCGTCAGTTTCAACACAAGGACTGTTGAGTAGTATTTAGAGACACCTTTCATCTTCAAGATTTTTTCTACACATTGGAGAAGAATCTCATATGTACCTATGACATTGTTTCTTCCTAAGGGAAGGAATATTATTCAATAGCCATGGATCAACTTCTACATTCATCTTGGAGCAGCTATCAATGATGGGCATTCTGTATTATGGGGGGACTACCTTGTCTCCTTTGTTCTTCTACTTCTTCTCTTTTATGGCGGTGGAACCTTTTCCTCTTATGAGGTATTGTCCTTCTCATACTTCTTGATTGCACTATTCTCTCTTTTTGGGGGAGGGTTTTTCCCATGAGGTTTTCCCTCTTTCTCTATTTTCAGAGAGATTGCATAACATTATAGAGCATTGCATTTGCACATGGGTATCTAACATGGCCTAGTAGCTAGGTCCAATCATGCATTTTCATCATAGCTTTTGTCAGCTTAAATGCATTCCCCTAAGTTTTACTTAGGGGGGGTGTTAGTGTAATTAATTAATTATTATTACACTTTACTTAGGTTAATTCATTATTTAATTATTTATTAGATTAGACACCTAGGACTATTTGTACTCAGATGAGTTGTCTTGTTGACAACATAGGAGTTAGCATCTCATTTTAGCACATGGTGTCTACAATACATGAGTTTGCATAATCAACTGATTTTTCATGCAGACAACATAGTTGTTCACACTCTAATTAAGCACATGATGTCTACAAAATATTTTTACATGACACACCTATGTACACTTATCCTCTCATCATTGCATTAACTTCTCTGCTCAATGGAGGATAACCCACTCTTGGTGGACATGTGCTTAGTTGTTAGACTTATCACTTTGCTGACCCTAGCCATTCTAGAGGCCTTTATATTTAGGCACTCCTAGTGTATATGTACATAAATTCAATTTCATATTGTTATTCTAATCATAATTTATTGGTCCATATTGTGCCAGTGCTTGAGCTTCTTGATCTTGGTGTGATTTTCCCCTAAGGAAAATTCTTACACTATCATAATGATGAAATGCTAAATCTATACTGTTAAATCAGTCAACATGAAACTTAGTTCCAAATACATATCTTAGGTCAAAATCACCAAAATGTAAACATCACAAATAGTATCCATTGATTCAATTAAATATGGTTTGATTACTAACAGTATCCTGTTATCACTATGAGATAATATATTATAAGGTGTATCAATTATGTCAAGTAATCAGTATGTTTTCCTAGTCATCTTTTTAAAAATAAATCATAGAATAAATACATTACATCTTATTGGGTTGCAAAATCTATCCTTGTGAATATCAACATATCCACCTACTACTACTTGCATAATAATTAACTCATTACATTACATCAGATCGAGTTCTACCGTATAAACCGTTATCCAATTTTGATAACAATTTTCTTCTATGACTATTAGTAATATCATAAGTGTGGGTGTTGATTCATCTTTCCATAATAATCATCTAATTATAATTATCCTAATAGATCATAAAATATCATGAACCTATCAACATAGTTTCTAAGTTATGACACCTCGAGCCTTTATTCCATAGGTTTTAGCTTATCAACCTAATGTGATTTTGAATAAGATACTTAGTAAAAAAATAAATAAAGTATATATACCAGTCTCAATAAGATCTTAGGTTCATTATGGATAAGAAAAATTCCAATCATGACATACTTGATCCCAAAACGTTCTTACCATCATTCTATCATAAGGTGTATGGTAACAATATACAATTCACATTCTAATACACAAGAGACAGAAACATGAAATCTCATCTCCTTACTCTTCCTAGCTCTATTAATATTTACATTCTTAAGATATATGATAGGGTACTAGGGAAGGGGACTTACATCTTTAGTATATTCCCATTATTCTATGTCTACAACAATTATTCAAGTACACTAGCTTGGTGCAATTTATGGATTATGTTGCATATAATAGAAGTCAAGATGATATTATGTGAATGCCTATGGATGGTTGTACATTTAAGGAAATAGAATATATATGCCCACTATTCAAAGAAGAACCTTGTAATGAGAGATTTCATTATCAATAGATAGTGTTAAGCCATTTGAAGAGATGAGATTTGTTTACTCGGTCTGGCCTATTCTTGTTATTAACAATAACATTCCTCTGTGGATGTCTATAAAGAGGGATCACATAATGTTTGTAATGCCTCACCAAGGGATCCAAAAAAAATAACCTAAAGTTTTACTAAGTTTGCTAACATTATTTTTTTAAACAAGAAGAATAACATCCACATCAAACACATAGTAGCAGAAGCAACAACATACAATTATCTATAAGCACACATAACAGGTTACATTCCTTAAGGATCCCATGACATTGAATTACATTTAAATTTAACTAATACTAACTCTAGCAACTACCACATCCATATGTAAGAATAATAAAAAATTCCAGAGTCCATTTAAATAATATACATTTGTTCCGAATGACACTTGGCAATAAAATTCAGAATGCTCAATCATCCATTGTACATGTCACAAGGTATGAAATTCTAAAATTATATACATATGTAGAAATATAAATACATCATCCTCTTTAGATCCATGATACAAGTATAATAACATAAATGAAACCATCCATCATAAAAGATATAAAAAACCATCATAAAATATAAGCATCCATCACAATATATATATATATATATATATATATATATATATATATATATATATATATATATATATATATATAATGAAAAAGAATGCAAAAAAAGAATGCTCCAAACATGGTGACTACAGACAGATCTCAATGGTAAGAGTAAAAAGCACTACCATCTGACTGCGTGGAACCTAAATGGCCTACTCCCACCGTGCAGAAGAGATAGTCTCAAGTCCCAAATAGGATATCAAAACACATATCAAAAGTACTCTCTAATTCCAAGAAATTCTAAAAGAAATCTAACTCAAAGGTTCTAAGATAGATTGACATCTAATCCCTAGAGGCACACAAAGACACATAGGAAACCTACTATGTAAGTGGGAAAGTGTCATCACATGAATCACGCTAGAGTTACCCTGGTAGTCTCTTAGGACCCTAGGGTCCCTAGTGATCCCTATGCTGCCACTAGTATCCTCTTGTACTAACAAAGCATACTATAGAATGCAAGGTTGCAACCAAGAATTCTCTCTACTCCCATCCTAGTCTGTACTAGTACTCGAGGCATTGGAAAGAACATACAAAGACTCTTATTAGGTTCATTTTATTCCCCATTTGGTGTAATGTATTCACTTATTAAACAAATTACAATGAGTTACCCTGGCAACCACTTAGGGCCTTGACCCCCATTGTAAGCCACTTATCGACACTACATGTAGATTACCTACCCTAGGCTCATAAAAGCACAAATAAATAATCATATAAAATCTATACAAGTGACTAAGAAAGCATCAAAAGATAATCCACAATAATCACACCAGTTCTCTACGAGCAACTAGAAATCATCCCAAAATAAATCACAATATCCATCGGTTCTCAACAAGCAACAAGAAAGTATCCCTATAATATTGATCAACAATTCAAAATGGTTAAGTCAAACATTTCACAATATGACATCATCAAGAACATAGAAAACACTTCAGTCCCATCAAGGCGATTGGAAGGTAACCCAAGTATAACTGATTGGGGACTCCAAAAATGGTTAAGTCAAGTATCTCATATACATACACCTTAGTGTCACACAAATACACTGGAAAGAAATAACAATCATTAAATACAAACATATCATAGAGAATACCATCACATTACCATGGTTGGGTTAAAAAGAATCAAGATCAAATCAACATGACATCACAATCACATAACCCCCGAGCCTCTGGTAACATCTTAAGACTGGTCTAGCTAGGTCAACCCAAACCCCCAACACACAAACAATATACAAACAACAGTGTTGGTTGTAGTTGGTTTAGTCTTGAAAACACAGTTTCAATTCACATTTAGGTTCCATTCTTTTTTTAAATGCATATTTCAAGTAAGAGAGATTCTCAATTTTACCCTACAAGCTAGTCCCCTCATTTATTCGAATCAAAAGTAGAATTCACCCCATTATATTAAGTCAATCTCCCTAAAATATTTCAAGGATAATTATTTATTTAAAATAATCTTTTTTGATTTTAAATAAAAGAATTGTCAATTTCATTAGGATCAATATCATTAATAATTCAATAATTCTATAACTTCAATAACTAATTAATCTTAATTAAAATTATATTTAAGTCAATTAATTAATAATTATATAATTAATCGTATTAATAAATCAACAATTTTTATTAAACCATATTCATCATTAATTAAATTTAAGTAAACTAATGTTAATTAAATTAATTAATAATCCTCGGACTAAACACTTATATTAATATCTCTTTAATTCTTAATTTATTAATATTTAACAAAAAATTAATAAATTAATAATTATGAATAACTATATTTAAATATATTTAATAGTTTATTAATTAATAATATTAATTACCAAAAACTATTAATTAAAAATAATATTAATTTCTAATTAAAATATTAGAAAATGCTATAAATAAATAAATTTTTAAATAACATATAAAATAATTTAAATAAAATATTTTTTTTTAAAAAAAGAACATGTTTCTTACCTACGCTGCGACTTATTAAAGTTGCCGGCTAGGTGGCCCTTCCTTGCTATTGTAGGGCCTATGACGATTGTCATAGTACTTGCAACAGCAAGTACGACTGTTGTCAGTGCCAACCAAGGTGTGGGGGAGGGGGGGAGTGGTGGCCTTGCCTCTCCCCCCCATATTATATTATTTTTTTCAATTTAAATTTATTAAAATTTATAAATTCAACATTATATGTTATATTATATATATTATATTCATAGAATTAAAAGCACCCATCACAAGAAATATTCAGACAACCACTCAATAGGCACGGTGAAGACAAGAATAAAAGAGTGTATAAAAAATATGCAAAAATCACAAGCGTCTACCTGGACACTAATGCTAATCGCTTCGCCTTAGAAAACTGCAGAGAAAATAACTTCTCTTAGAACCTTCTCCTTTCTGAAAATCTCTTCCTTCTCTAAAATTCACTGTCTCAAAATTCACATCTTTTTGAAAAAGAACCCTCCAATTTTGATAAAGAGTTCTCTCCTTAAATCGGGGCACTAATTGTGCGTTCACCCAAGAGAGCTCCGTGCTCACCAAACTTCAACTCCTATTAACTTTCTTAATCTTTCTTTTATCTTTTTCCATGCACATTAGAAGAATTATTAAATTACTTTATTTAATTTTTACTTGACTTCTCTTTCAATTAATTTATTAAATTTAATCCCATGCACACTTTATGCAATTAAAATATCTTTATTAAATTCCCTTGTTTTATTTTTTTAATTAATTTCTTATATTTTAATCTCATGCACGCATCATGCAAACTTAAAACTTTTAATAAATTAATATGTTTTCATTCTTTAATTTATTTTCGAAACTTAATTTGATTAAGTATTATTAACCTAAATAATAATATTATTTAACATTTAATTAAAAATGAATCTCTAAATATATTATTATTAAATAAAATAAATATTATCACATTCTAAATTTATTCTTATAAATTTTATCTTCAAATTTAACTCTTTTTATTTAATTAATTTTTCAATTAATTGAATATAATTAAATATTAAAATATCATAATAATCTTCCATTAAATTAAATCATTAATTTAATATTTTAATTAGACTTAATTAATAGAAAAATCACTAAAGACTCATAAAATAACATACAAAAATCCATAAGAAAAATACATACAAAATCAAACTAAAGGGTTATAATCACGAATTAACGTCATTTGATGCTTTTGAAGGGTACTTAACTCGGATACTTGTCCTAATTATCTAGGACAAGTGGCTTAAAAGTTTAGGATTTGGACATAAGAATTTATCTGCCCTCTCTTACCATTGAGATAATGTGATAGGGTGCGCTCATCCTAGCAATTTAGGGAAGTTGATACTCGGTACCTGCAACCTGCATAAAATCCATGCATGTATAAATATAATATTCTAAGCTAAGCAGACAATGGCAGGAAGTGGTGCATCATGTAGATCTCGACTAGTAGGTGACTACAACTCCCTTCCTTAGCCACATCAAAAATGCCATACATAAAGAAAAACAAACACACACAATACACACATGCAGTATGGGGTAAGTATCCATAAGAAGACACATAATAATCCATCTAACTAAACATCATCAATAATTGAAAAACACTATAATAATCATCATGCATACATGAAATATAGAGTACCAAATAATCTTATCATATATAAACTAAATCTAAAACAATATATGATAATCTCAAAATAATGCTACTAATCATCAACATAAAACTAGCATAAAAGAGTTCGACAATGATAACAAAAATGCAAACTAGGGCAGGCACTACAATGTTGGAAATGGTTTTACTAGGTATTTTTCCATTTAATAGTCATCTAAATTAATTTATAAATACCATATCAAAATGACCAAAATAATTATGTTTTGTTTATGTCCATTCAAATAGGTAAGTACCAAGTGAAAGATATGAGTGTATATGTTGAGCCCCTTATTGATGAGTTGTTGGAGTTATGGAATGGGTGTTAAAAATTCATGAATCAGTTATTCAAGGTCCAAATGTCATATTCAAAAATTTTCACTAAGTATAGTGAGCCCATTCAACCATTCATTCATCCAAGCTTTAAATTTTCTAATTAGCAAGTTACTGTAAATTAACATGTAAGCATAACACATAAAAAAGCAACACATAACACAGTGATTTCCATGGAAACCCAATTTGGAAAAAACCACCAATAACATGCTACTCAATTCTCACTCTTCTAAAGTGATGCCCTGTGAAAGGCCTACCCTATTAAAGGCTTACAACACACTGTTAAATGTGACCTTGTTAGAGAATTTACCCTGTTAGAAGTGGGCCTAGTAAGAGGACTTTAGAACATTCACTTGGAATGCCATCTCGTTAAAGGATTTACAAATGGCTATTAGGCCAACCTAAGTCCATAAGATTTTTCTTCTATCCTAACTAATACAATTTCTAGAGAGTAACAATTAGGGATTTTGACCTGATTGTAGAATACAACTTAACTTGCAGATCTCAGATCACTTCTCAACTCATACCATTGCCTGGCCTTCAATCTCTGCAACTCTTGAAAACTTGCTCTCCTTTCAAGCTTGGTCTCCTTGAGTCTCCATGCTCAATGTACCGATGAAATCATCTCTTCTTGACCACTTGTAGAAGAAGATCCTATGTGCTCTTCCTTCTCCTAGATGTATTCTCCTTGACACCCTTCTAACCACTTCGCAATTTGGCTCTTTAGCAGCAACAACATCAACAACATTTGCTTCTTGGTCTGTGATTCCTTAAATAGAAGTCTTGGAGTTCCTTTTCCCGCTTGATTCTTCCATTCTTTAATTTCAATTTGTATGGATTAGGTAGGATTCATTGTATCTCACCCATATTTTGTTTCCTCTAGAAACTTCTTGAATAATCCTTTTGAAATCACCCTAAAATGGTTTACATAGAATTTTGTGCCACCAGTTCATCATCCTTATTCTCCAAATGGTTCACAAAATTCAAGGCAACAAATTTTTCAGCTTAAATTTGGTGAATTTTCATCATTTAAAATAATGTAGTAGCTCGACACTTTTGAAATACTGGTGCTTGACACATACTATTTTACTCGGCATCAACTATGTTTTTCCTGATGGTCAAAACCTAAAGATCACTCGACACCAAATAAGCTTTTTTAATGCTCGACACTTGAACTTTACTCAGCATTTGAAGATCACTTGGCACATACTAGAATTTCTTGTTTCTCGACTCCAACTCAAAATTTGCTTGACTTTAACTAGCTTGCTCGACACCCACTAATGAACTTAGTTTAAGCTTTGTAGTTAACCTTGTTACAACTTATTCCTCTAATGTTTCTAAAAGTGACCAACCTATGTATCTTTGAGTATGTTATCAATAAATTATTTAACCATTGTCTTAACTGATCCTTGCACTTCATTATAATATCATAACTCAACCTTTCCCTTAGGTACTCTTGTTACATCTTGTTGATCAAATCCTCTTCATCAATCAACTAAGTGATAGTACTTGGATCTTATAAGAAAATGTCATTCCTAAAAATAGTATGTTTGACATCAATGACAAAAAAATGATTGAAAATATTCTTTTAACAACAATCTCCCTCTTTGATCTTCAAAAATGAGCTTTTCAATTAGATTTCCAACAATCTTCCTCTTTGATCTTCAACAATGATCTTTTCAATTCAGATTTCCAACAATAGGGTCACTATGTATGACACCTATATACCAATAGGTGAAAGATAATTTCAATTTCATGCAATACTTGTATGGACAATACATGATGCCCCTAGGCTAAACAATTTTTGTGGTATGTGTTGGCTCC
This sequence comes from Cupressus sempervirens, assembly GCA_028749045.1. Taxonomy (NCBI): domain Eukaryota; kingdom Viridiplantae; phylum Streptophyta; class Pinopsida; order Cupressales; family Cupressaceae; genus Cupressus; species Cupressus sempervirens. The sequence goes on from CM053793.1 coordinate 836,322,360, forward strand.
TAATTTAACAGTGTTTTAATAACCAAGTATACATGGTAAGATTGCATCTATGGGCAACTATCTCCAATAATGGACACAATTCACCAAGAACCTAGGCCAACTATAAGGCTACACTCCTTCTCTTTAGGCTTTGCAAAACCTAGGTAAGTGAACCTCTTAGGATCTAATTATGTGACTAGTACAATGAGCATAATATGAATCTAGAATAATAGATAAAACCCCCTAAATCTTTTATACTTAACCAAGAATCACAAGCATGAAATAGCCAAGAACATGACTCATGAAACTGGTAAGCTAAGTGTGGGTTAAACTTTGAATAAGTTTCAAGATGACAGGGGAAACATTTGATTAATGATGTTGATTCAACATAACCTTAAATATGCAATAGTATAACAAGTGATCCTATGATTGATCAGTGCCTAATCCATTGGGAAATTTTATGAATTCAAAACATAAATCTGTGACATCAAGACATATTTCGTATACCTAGACATTAGATCTATCTAATCACTTTGTGATTTAGACATCAGTTTTCATTCAGATCTCATTCTCACAAAATATCCTTCTCAAGTAACCAGTAACCTTGTTAAACATATCAAGCATTTATTTGGCCCTTTGATCCAACAAAAAAACACATCAAACATACAACCTGAAGGGGATGCAAATGGATCTCATATCTTTGTTCCAAGACCACATAAGACTTACAGATTGCTGAGACAAGAGACAAGAACCAAAATGAAACTAGAGAAATTATTGCTCATATGTATTCATTTCCTTGAAACAATACAATCAAATGCATGAAATTAAAATATGAAACAACCTAACAGATCTGAACTATCTGTAATATCTCTACAACTGCTGTTCACATGAGAGAATTATTCTGAAGAATGGTGTCACAGTATTGGAAATACATCTAGACTGGAACCAAAACCTGGCATCATAGTAATGTGCAAACTTTCTCCAAAGAACTGGAACCACTGGTCTCACAGTGAAAAATTGGAACCCTGCTAGTATTACCCAAAGAAAACTGCCAACAACCTCTACAAAAGAGAAGAAGGAAGAAAAATATAGGAAGGAAGCAATTTCCAGATTGAATCTGTAACTGACATGTGTCCACTTGAAAAATCTCCTCAACAAGCTAAAAAACATCTCTGTACCTTCTCTCAGTAACTGTAAATCAAATCCTTGCATTTTACCTCTCAAAGGTATCAAATATCTTAGAAATTTGATTCACCATCATAACTGATTTTTGATGCCAAAGTGAATTCATTGTAAAAGTAAAAATAAGTTCAATATGACTTCAAGAAGCTAATATAACCTTTTCTAGGTTGTTTTTTCAACATTCAGGCTTCAAAAGGTCTTCAAATCTGCTTCGTAACCCACTCTGATGCTCAATGATCAAATCTGCTCATTCCACTAAGAAGGCCATGGGAATAAAAAAAAAGCTTATAGCACGAATTGGTGAAGACCTGTGCACAAACTGACTTCAAAAATAGAAAATTTAGCTCATTCTATTTTTGGTGGTATATTGGAACACCCATTTACGATAAAATTTGGCCTTGTTATGCCCATTTGAAAATCAGGCTCCCATTCCATGGCTTTGCAAATTATTTTGAAAAAATTTAAACTTTTACTAAAGTTTAAACTATATGAAGTTCAAACATTTATTTAAATGAGCTACACGTGAATTTGAGGGAGAAATAATAAAATATTGAAATTTGAAATTTCTCAAATTCCCCACCATTTTCTTAACCAGGTCAAACTTAGTTTGACCGTCTTGCCATGTGTCATCATGCGATTGGCTCGGGCCTATACAATTGGGCTCCACATGTCACTTTTTTACTAGCTCTGAACCCAAGCGGGTCCCAAATCTCATCCTGACTCTCCTTCCACATCAGGGCCAAGTCTTCACCACCTCATCACATTCGCTATGTCACTATACGTAACCGATGAGCAACTTCAGTTAGCGACATAGTGAATGCTGCATGATTGTCCATGTGTCACAATCTTAGCACTCAAATTCCATGTCATCATTCATCATCTTGCCAGCTGCCACTTGGTGCTACCCAATTTGTTGCTCTATATCCTGGTGGGACTCATGTTGCCTATTTGACCTTGGCCGAATTTTTTGGTTTTTTGATGATTTGCTATGTCAGTAGCTAGAAAACCTTGGATTTTTTGGTTAGCGAAGTAGCGACTGCCAAATTTTGAGACTTTTTTGGTCGCTTGCTGTTGTTGATGTCATCATTTTGTTTGCATGTGTTTTCGTTTAAAATTTTATTTGTCTCCTTGCCAGATGGCTGTCCACATGCATAGGTGGGGCCCTCATGCATGAGCGAGTGGCTTACAAAAACCCTTTATCTTAAGACATTGTGCTTGGTGTAAGGAAAATTATTTAAATACTAAATAATCTCCAAGCCTATCCAATGTGGGATTTTTTTTTTACTATGGCTTTGCTTCTATCACTACTGCCTCCAATCACATCCCTTAGCTTGGCATGGGGGCTTCACATCTACTGATTTTTTTTTATAATTGGCTAGGGTCTCTGTACTTTGGTGGTAGCTTGTTTTTCCTTGCATGAAACTACCCAGCTACTAAGATGTGTGAGTGTCCCTTACCTCTAGCCAGTGGCCTTGTCTCTATGCTTGGGTTTTTCTTTGGATGCTGCAGGTTCTTTTCATCTTGGTCTCTATACATTTTGCATCGCTTTGACTACCCTTCAATCTGCACTTTCTCCTTATGAATGGCTTTCACTTGCAAATGGTTTTGTTGTGTAAGGCATGTTCTACTTTTTTCTTGCTGTAGCTATGGTTTTTCATGCATTAGTCTACACTTTTATGCATGGCATCTCTGATTCTTTTAAATGTTGAGTTGACTACCTTATTTAGCATGGATTGCCTGTGGGTGTCCTTTTTTATATGTCATGGCTTTCTCCTTTTACAAAGTCAACTTCCACATTTAAGATTACATGGAGTTGTCTTGCCTTGGACTGCTGGGCTTCTTTTCACGTGATCTACCTCTTTCATGTGGGTAATGGAGTGAAGCTCTCCTTTTACAAGCCACCTTCCCTTTGCTAGTGTGAGGTCTTGTTATTAAATGTTGGTGTTGACTGCTGCCTTTTTGTGTGTTCCCCTATGAAATGCCACTTTGCCTTTAATATGCAAATTCTCCTTTGTTCAACATGGCTTGCTCTTGTTTTTATTATTCATGACTATTGTTTTGCCATTCATACATTTTCTTTTTTCTAACGTGGGCTACAGGTTCAATGACAATTTGTTTAGTGTTAATGACCCAAAGCAGATACTAATATGACAGGATTACTCCCATTAACTGGCAGAAATATGGGGTCATAGAGGATTTTGCTTCATTGAATTCATTTGCACTCATGAAACAAATCACTGCCCCCTCTCAACTCATTCAAACACAGGTGCCAACAATCATACATACTATCATGGAAAAAATTCAAGAAGAGTTAGGATTCATGTGGGCTAGGGAAAACTCGGACGTCAAAGAGGAAAAAATCCTCATGGGAGGGTGGAATCCATCCTCCATAGAGGAATTCCATTTGTAAAACTTCAGACCCTTTTCTACTCATCTTTGGTTTTCATGATTCCTTTCACACCTATGCTTGTCATGCATTTATTGGCTAATTTTTGTTTTTATTTTCGGACAACTAAAAATTGTAACTGATCCATTCATCTCCTGATACTGATTGAAATCAAACTTGACCAATGAATCAACATTCAAAACTCATTTTATCCTTTTTTGCAACCTGTCACTTTTGCACCAGGAGGTTTGTTGACTGGCCTTAAAAATTGACCTAAACCTTAGACCAGGCTCTGAAATCTAACCCACTGATTCTTTGTTCTACATTCTTACCCATGTCGAATCTCATGAAGAATTCAAGGTCAAAAGATATTCATTTTCAAAGTTGACCTCTCAAAATTACCTATAGATAAACATGTCAGAAAATAATAAATTGGGTTCAGATTTGGTCTTGAAAATTGGTCAAATGGACACTTGGGAAAATGAAACTTAGGGCGTTGGTTCACTGTCACAAGGTGAGTATGGATTTGGGATTTGGGCTCATGATGAATAATAGGAAGCAAATGACAATTAGTCAAAGTAGGCTACTTAGAATTTGCAAAATGAAACAATGGTAGGAAATCAATTTTTTGCAAATGGATTTGACTTGGAAAAGTGTGCAAATGGATTTACCATGTCTTGAAAATTGACACACTTGGAGTATTTTCAGTGGACAAAACAATTGTACAATCCATTTGATCTAGGAAATCATGGATATCAAGATGTAACATCACGAATAGGGGTACAAATCAATATGCACTTACTGATACTAGTAAAAAATTACAAATTCCATTTGGAATCACATTTGAAAATTGATCAAATGGATTTGTCATGAGCTTAAACTTGAAACATGATAATTCTCTAACGTCTACAATGCAACACAATGGTAATTTCACCATTTTGGTCAATTGGGTCAAAATTATAACTTGTTAAACAAGGCTTCCCATAAATGGGTGCAAAGTGCATCAGCATGAAAATAGTAAACTACCAACTTTGAGGGATTCAAAACCTAGTCAAATAGATTCAAAATGACTCAAAATTTGAAACATAGGCTCTTTGGCATGGACATTAGACACTCCCAAAGTGGAAAATCACAAAATATTTTTGGGTGTGAGATATTCAATGACAAACACAACTTCCTATCGCTATTTGACACAGGTGAAAATGTAGATTTGAAATGTACTCAAACGAGACTTCACGAACTAGCTCATAATGAGGATTTAACTTCATGGAACATGTAGACACACCGAATGGAAGGTGTTAGAAACATTAAACACCTTATGAGGCTCAAAGGTATAGTCGGGTACATAGGCATCAAAAAGCATTTATAGGGCTCAATTTCTCAATGGTACTCAAAATCGAGAAAGCAATTATGAGTCCCAATAGTATGTAAAACTATTAATACATATTTTTGGTATGTAATAGTGCAAACATATTTTTATTATACATTTAATTTGCACATGATAACTAGAAACATGAATCTTCTACACATGTCATCCAATTATACACGATCTTGGTCTTTAGACAAAGGAAAAATTTGCATGTGTGATTTGTGGTCCAAAGATGAAATCTTGTCATCAAAAAGTTTAGGAAAGTAGGTGTTCGACGAGCATAGGTACTTTCTCCACAAAAATCATAAGTATCAAATTACCTAAAAACATATTTTCAATGGGAAAGAAGAGACAACATCAAAGCCACAAAGAATGGTACTTCACATATGGAAGTTGGAATACAATAGAATGGATTGTCGAGGTAATGCCATTCCATTTGATGTACATTTTTGTATGAAATTTTAATCTAGATATTGTCTTTTTTTAGTAATGATGTAATTGATGTTCATGAAGGTCATCAAGGCATCGACAAACAACTTCCAAAAGGATTAAAAATCTATCTAGACAATTTAGTAGGTTGTTGTACTATGAGGACCTCCCAATCATCCATTTGTCTGATGTTATGCATATTGGAAAGAATGTAACATAGACACTATGGAAAGCATTGGATAGAAGGTTGAAAAAAATAAATTGGTCAAAATTTGTAATTACTTTCATGAATCCAATCATGCATTTAAGTTTTTCATTGAATCAAATAGAAATGGAAACTAGATTAATACGAGTGCCATTCCTTGGTTATTAATGCAACAACACATTGATGACATATTTGAAACCCTAAAAAAAATAAATTTCTCAGAGGATTTTTTGCAAACATAATCTGTCTCATATCAAAGATATGAGAATTTGGGCCAGAGTTGAAAACACATGATTGACATACCTTCGTCAAGGTAAGTCATGTTCTTTATTTACAATAAATTTGTAAAACATCATTTATTTTTCATTGTATTATTTTATAATATATTAAAAATATCATTTTATTATTATTGTAGTACTTTATACCTCTATCTCTCCTACACAACTTCTAAAACTTAAGTGTTAAACAAATTATATATGATCTTGGAAAATATTTGAGGTTAGAAGTGTTATTTGTTAGATGTGTTGTATACATATTATTTTTTTTCCTTCCTTTTCTTTTTCTACAATTTATTGTATAATTTTTTGTAGAGTCTCGTTAATATATTTTTTCATGATGAATATCTTCTAGGTGGTTTCCATCTAAAGAAATTGATAGAAAATACATAAAACATTGGAAGAGAAAAATTCCTCAGCTTTTGTGTGAGATGCAAAAGTGTCTACCTTCAAATTTTTTCAATGCACAAGAACACTACCCCATAAATCTAGTTGAGAAGATTGAATTGTGTGGACCTGTACTAACTAGGTCAATATGGATGGTTGAGAGGCCCTTGAAATTTTTGAAGGCCTTGGTTCGATAAAGATCACATCTTGAGGGGTCCATGGTATACCAAACCATGGTGTACATTAGTAAATATCTTCCCAAGTTTACAACAAAGATACTTGTAGATTGCATTTGGGATCCCAAATCCATTAGTAGATTGAAAGGAGAGTGCTCAATGGGGAAAGGTAGATTGAGAAAAGTGAAAGGTAATTATAAGATTTTATTGTGGGTAATTAATTCTTATCTACCATCAATATAAGTTGTTTCTATCTAGTCTATTTATTTTATACAGTTTCTCATGAGTTGGGTGCACTTCATTTGTATGTTGGAAACAATATTTGATTGGATGATAGTATGGATTGAACAATCTCAAAAAAATGGTACTCATTAACATGAGAAGGTGTTGCTTCATTGGTTAAAGAAGCTCATCATAATGGATATTCCAATGTTATGCCAATGGTAATTGATCTAGCAAATGGTTTAAGAGGTAGAAATGTATGTATAAGTTAATTTATCATGACCCATATGTTTAATATCAACTCATAGATGGATGCATAATTTTGATATGTTTGAAAAATAATAAGTCAAGAACCACAAAGCTATGTACTAAAATGGCCTTAAATTTCACATAAAAAAGATGGACGACATGAAGATAACTTGTGATTCTGTGATAACTGTAGTCTTTGAGGTCACTAATATTTTGTCTAGAAATGATATGCATCCTCAAGAATCAAAAAATAGATACTATGGAATTTTGGAGGATATAATTGAGTGCAACTTTAATTCCTTCAAATTAGTTCTAGTTGTTGTGAACTGGTACATGCTATGACTAAATAAAAATGATCTTGATAGAATTATTATTGAATAGGATAATAGATTTACAATGATTAATACAAGGTCATTTGAGCTAGTTGAAAATGAACCCAATGTTCTTCAACCCAATGTGAGCAAGTGTTTTACTTTGGTATTCCACATGAACTAGGTTGGTCATTTTTCATTAGACATGATCCAAGAGGAAGAATGATAAATTATAATGTGATTGAAGAAGAAGATACCGAAGAAGTGGAAGACAAAGTAGACGATGATGATGGAAAATATTAAGAAGGAGATGATGATGATGATGGAGAATATGTTCATGATGATGGTGATGGCATTGATGATAATGGTGGTGATGATGATGATGATGATGATGGTGATGATGAAGATGATTGTGGTGATGGTAATGGTGATGGTGATGGTGATGGTGATGGTGATAGTGATAATGATGAAGATGATGGTCATAGTAATGATCATGATGATGATGGTGGTCATAGTGACAATGATGATGACGATGATGATGATGATCATAGTGAGGATCATGATGATGATGAAAATAATGATGATGTTTATGATGATGAGATGGATGAAGAAGATGATCAATGACCTAATCAATGGAAATATATTAGGTATGATCAATGAAATGTAAGAGGTATTGATATATTCATTGAAAATTTGTTTAAGTTGTTACAAGTTATCATCATATTTTCATGATTAATGATAAAAAAATTGTTAACTTATGATACACATGTTGCAAATATGTGTTATGATACTCAATTCTTGGTGCAAATTACTTATAATATATTTGCTATAGAGGTAAAAAATTAAAAAATATACAATGATTATGATGTATGCATATTGTTCATGTTATGTTCTATATAATTTGTAGCATAAGTATCATGTAGTTTTTAACTAACTTAAGACAAATGATTTACATATGTAGGAAACTATACCCCTTTGATGAGGATCCTACACAATGACATGGATCGAGAGGTATAAGTTTATTACATGCTTCCTTTCTCTTTACCTTCAACATTAACTTTAGACCAACTTCATCAATATTAGCCTCATTTATAGAAAATATTTTTCGCCTTCAACTATATCTCTTATTTGATGGGTTATAGGTACCACCAAATAGTATCTGTCAGATTTGTCTTCCTCGAGTGAGGCAAATATATGAATAAAAGAGGATAGTGAGACATGTAGTAGGTCTATGAAAGAGAGATGAATTAGAGGTCAAAAGATTAGATAAAAATTCAATAAACACATACAAATTTTCCTTGCTCAAGGGGGGTCATGTTCTTATGATGATGAGACAAAAGGAAACGTCAAGGTTCCCTTGAGGTAGACACATCTTCAAAAAGAATGGGTACCCAAGGAATTATGTCCAATTAACACTAATTTTTGTATTAACGATAGGCTATATCACATAGCTCCATCATCATTACATGTTTGGGCCTATTTTCCATGGATGACATAAATGTTAGTTATACAAAGTTGTTGAATTGATAAAGTATGTAAGAATTATTTACAATTACAGTAGTTGGATGTAGATACTTCAATAAAAAAAAGTATGCACAGGTATGCACCATTGACAAATTATCTACAATGGAAAGAAAATGATCAAAGTAAAAGAATTACCATGTACATTGATGGAGGGCCAAAATAAACAAGGAACATTATAGGTTTTATAAATAGTACATGTCCTGGTTCAACTAATAAGTGACAAATCACATTTTTGAGGCATGTGAGGGAAATCATGTTTTTGTATCTGTGATAAAATCAATAAGTGTAGGGGTAGAGCTGCTAATAGATTACAACTTGAATCACATAGATGCAAAGAAAGTTACTATCATGGGACTTGTAAGTACTATATATATAACATTTAAACTAATTACTTCCAATGAATAACTCCAATATACAATATATCATTTTATTTATGATTTTTTTTCTAAGTTAGCTATTTCTTTCATTATGCCATTGTTTATATATATATATATATATATATATATATATTCTTTGCCACAAGGCGACATAGATCCATTGAATGACAGAGGCATGAATGTTGCTCCCATCCCTTCTTTAGAGAAAGTAAACCCTTTGTATAAAAATTGGTATAATTGTAATTTTACAAAATGTCATATTATTATATTGCTTTCCTTAAGGTTTTGGACTTCTTTTGATTGTTACATTGATGTTTTTATCACAATTTGATGCTTAGGGAAAGGGAAAAGAATCAATTACATAAGAGCAATTAGTTGCTGATATGACGGTCATAGTATTATGCGATGATGACATTACATATTCCACTAATCCTATAAGTATGTGTAAAACCAGCCTAAGAAACATCAATCTAATAATTATTGTGCTTGTGATGTATCCAAATCCAACCGAAGAGAAAGAGGCACTGATAAATGAATTGTGTTAGAGAGCACATTGTTTAGAAGTAAGCAAAAAATGAATCTTTAGCTAGTACAATAGTTGAATAAAGATTTGTGTTTTATACTATTTTATGGATCATGAACCAAAATATGTATGTGTTCTTATAGATTTTTTTGAGACCTCACCGATTTTTTGGAGATGACAAGGATGTTGATCTCTATGCCTAAGTTTCCTATTAGTATCCAAGCACTTAGTCATTTGCTAGGTAAGGTTGAATAGTCATCACTACGAATGAGCCATCTAGTAAAGGCTGAATACATAAGGACTTGTTTATTTTGTCAAGCAAGTTAGAGATTTCCGAGTGCATATATAAGTCAAGTTTACATAGTTGAGATTGAGTAAATTTTATAAATTTTTTTGTCAAGTGAACATAATAGATCAAGTGTGTAGAAATTGAGTGCCAACATGAATGTTAGTTATGGCTGAGTGTTAGAATATTCATATGCTAAGAAAAATAATTTTTTCATATGATTTTATAATCACATAGACACCTATGTAAATAATTTTTGGCCAACTTTTATAGATCATTTAATGATTTTAGAGACAGTTAAGATGGAGCTTGCACATCTTTACAGAAGGTATTGATCTTGTGGAAAGAAGATCAATCAATCATAAAATCAAGAGGGAAATGATAAAAGGGATGAATTGTGAACCATTGATTATGATCCAAAACTTTGAAAGATTATCTATTTAACGAGGGCTCTAATCCTAGGATCAAAAGGGAGAAGGAATGGTGAACAATCGATCAATAATGAATGGGTGAATGTGCAAGTGAAGAAGTGAAGGAAAAAACATAGATATGAGATCAATGTTGGTCTCAAATTGGTTTTGAAAATTGAGTGTCAACACACTTAAGAAATTTTCTTAGATAATGCCAAGTATAATATAGATGTTGAGTAATAGTATGTGCTGAGCCAAAAATTCATCAAGTGCCAAGTCATTTAGATGTTGAATAGATAGATAGTGTCGAGCAAGTTTCACCTACTGAGTGACTAATAGATGTCAAGCTAGTATATGTGCCAAGTAAACTATAGGTGCCAAGTAAGACAAAATTTCTATAGATACCAAACAAGACAAAATTTCTATATGTGTCGAGCATCAGTAATCACTAAGTGTCGAGTAACATAGAATCAACATAAGAGTTTGTGCCCTCACAAACTAAGATGTAAACCATTGTTGAGCCAACACAAGATGAAACTCCAAGGATTAAAAGACAAGATCAAATCATTTTGATTCCCTATGAAATCAAGATGCAACCAATCAGAAAAATGGAAATATTTGAGCAAGAAAGATGGATAAATCTCAATCATAGATTCATACCCAACCCTAAGTCATGAAACCAATTTAAGGAGGTCAAAACCCCATAGTTTAGTAATGTATGGGAATGCATGAGGGAATACTAGCAAATTTTGGAGGAAGTGAAAGGGGTATCAAGACTTAGAAGAAGGACAACATTGTACCATTAGTTAACATAACAGTGAATCAAGATCACAGTAGTTTCATACCAAGTCAATGAGGATCGAATTGGATAGTACAAGGATCTAAAATTAGCATTATCAGATTGCAAGTTATCAGGTCAACACATTCTACTATACTTTCTAGACATTGTATTAGAAGAATGAAAGTCCTATGAAGATAGGTTGGTTTAACAACCATTTTGTACATCCTTTAACAAGGTGACATTCCAAGTGAATGTTTGTAAATCCTTTAGATAGGTCACTTTTAATAGAGTGTTGGAGCCTTTAATAGGGTAGGCCTTTCATAGGGCAGACCATTTCTGATGGTCAAAATTTGTAACCTTGACAAGTTACATATTGCTGCAGTAATAAGTTGTGGGTGTCATCCTCACCCCAGTTTTACCTTCTCATTTTGGAGGGTTTCTAGGTGATTAAATATTGTGTTGTCTATTTTCATGTATGCCTTTACTTTCATGTTAGAAATATTTTATGCATGTATTGATTTTAGTTAAAAGTTTTATAGCTTAAAGTTTGGTACTTCTAATTGATCCTCCCTCTCAGAAGTATTCTTCCCACTTGTAAATTCCAACAATTGGTATCAAAGCCAAGTTCTTACAAGGAGAAGTCTTACAAATTAACAAAAAGATCTGGAGATGGAGGTCCACAAGCTTGGAAAAATTATAGAAAATCAAGAGATTGAGATACATCTCATTCTACATTCTCTAGAAGAAGCTAGGAAAGAATTGAGGAAATCCCTAAAGAGAAGAAAAGAAATTGCCATAGCTGAAAATGATAGACAGTACAAGGAGTTTGACACCTCAAAAGTGTTTGCCAATGGAGATTCTAAGGAGTTTGATGTAGCAATTACAGACCTAATGGAGAAGAGTAGAGCTCAAGTAGAAGAGATCAGAACTCTCAAAATTGAACAAGAATCACAAGCCATGATGCTTTGTGAAGTGACTGAATAGAAGAATAGAGCTATGATAGAAGATGACAAGAGAAACCTTGCCAAAAAATTGGAGGAAAAGTCAATTGATCTTGCAAGAGTTTCCAACATGCAGCTAGACACCCTAAGCCAAATGATGAATGCCCATCATGAACTGATTGTCAAGGACATTGAGATTTCCACACTAAAGATGCAAAATGAAAAACTACAAAATGAATTGAGAAGAGAAAAATAAATTGTGGAAAGCTTCAAAAAACCTAATGAAGCCATCAAGTACTTTGAATAGCTACTGAAATCACCAAGATCTAGTAATGACACTTCAGGACTAGGATACACTAGCACTGAAAAAGGAGAGTCATCTAAGACTATAGAAGAAAGAAATAAAAAAAGTAAGAATACTAAACCCACTTGTCATTTTTGTGGTAAATAGGGACATACCTCTAATGTATGCAGGAGCAAGAATGCGAATCAACATGACAAACCTAAAACCATGGGACACTATCATAAGTGCAACAAGCAAGGACATCATGCACATGACTATAGGACTAGAACCATCAAGACACCAAGATTTGAAGGTCATTGCCACAAATGCAAGAAGTATGAACATAGAGCCTTTGGATGTAGATCTAAACCTATGTGGACACCAAATCAACTAGCAAAGAAAAATAATCATGGACATCACTGCAATTGGGACTACAACACCAGGTATAGCTATCACTACTATCAAGAATATGGACACATTCCAAAAAACTACATAAGAACACACTTTAGTGGCAACTACAATAGGTGGCTGAGTCAAACCACTTGTTTCAATTGCCTAAAGACTAGACATCAGCAAGTATTTCCCAACTAGATTAAAGGCACCCAACTTAGAATTCAACAAAGAAAAAGGAAAAGCTGATGTTGAATACATCAAAGGAGAGATGAATAAGGTATGGAAGAAAAGAGATGGAAGCAACACATCCAATGGAGGGATCACTTCACCTAAAAGGTCAAATGGTCACACTACATCCAATTAAGCAAAAGAAGGTATATGGGACCGATATTTAATATTTTATCATAAATAGGTTCAAAGACTAAACTAGTACTAAAAAGGATATGAATAGCATGAATAAAGATGCAAGTTTGTCCTCAAAACGTTATCTTTAGTTGCCAAGTAAAATCCTAGTATATGCCAAAGTTAGTAGAAGCCGAGTTAGTAGTGGATTTCGAGTGAAAGGAAACCTTAGTATATGCCAAGTGCTAGAAAATCAATTGAAGCTAAGTGAAACCGAATTGCATAGGGAGCCGAGTGGATAGCTATATATGCACTAAGCATTAAATGCTATGAAATGAAGGGTATAATGTAGTGCCTCTCCCATTTGACTTCTGTAAGTCAACTTGATGGATGCAACCTTTTTGATCTTTTGTTGTGATGGATCATGATTGTGACTATTGGCACTCAAAAGTGTAGCCCAAATTTTGAGCACCGTTGAAGAAATTGAGCCCTATAAATGCTTTTGATGTGATTGTACTTGGCTATAACTTTGAGGCCCTTGAGGTGTTTAATGTTTCTAACACCTTCCATTCAGCCTGTATAAGTGTTCCATGCTGATAAATTGACATTTTGAGTCATTTGGCAAAGTCCTATTTTGAGCTAGTGTCAATTTTGCATTTTTACTGTAAGTGTCAAACAACGATAGGAGGCCCTATTTGACGAGCTATAATTTTGACCTAGTTGACTAAAATGTGAAATTTCTTTTTGCACTACATTTTAGATGTCAAAGACTTGTTATGTTTCAAGTTTCAGCTTATGAGGAATCCATTTGATCAATTTTCAAACGTGATTTCAAATGGAATTTCTAACTTTTTACTAGTGTTAGCATATGCAAATTTGTCAAAAGCCCTGTTCGTGATGTTATATATCCTGATCCATGATAGGTCAAGTCAAATGGATTATACCCCTATGTTGTCCACTAAAAATACTCCAAGTGTGCTAGTTTTCAAGTCATAACGAATCCATTTGCACACTTTTCCAAGTCCTTTCCATTTCCAAAACTCATTATCCTGTCAATGTTTCCAGTCAGCAATTCCAAGTAGTCCACTTTGAATGCTCATCATTTGCGTCCTATTATTTTTCATGAGCCCAAATCATAGATACATAATGTCCTCATGACAAAGAACCAATGTCCTAGTTTTCATCTTCCCAAGTGTCCATTTGTCCAGTTTTCAAGGCCAATTCCAAACCCAATTTATTATTTTTTGACATGTTTTCATGCAGGTGATTCTAAGAAGGCAAATTTGACGGTCAATATCTTTTGACCCTAGATTCTTCATGAGACGAGATCTAACAGGGTACAAGTATGTAGAATAAAGAATCAGTATGCCAATTTTCAAAGCTTGGTCAGAGGTTTAGGTCAATTTTCAAAGGCAGTCAAGGGACCCTCTAACATTAAATTCATAGTTTACAAAAAGTGGGTAAATGAGTTTTAATGATCAAATTAATGCTCAACATTAATTCCAGAGGATATTAAAAGGTTGGTAGATCAGTCTGAGATGTTTAGTTGTTTAGAAATGAGTTTTTTTTTAGTCAGACCCACTTGGGTTCTGACTTATGTGCATCAGATTGCCAAGAGATTGTGAGTGGGGATTATCCATCATGATGTTTAAACTTCATAATGTAAAGATAGACTATGAATCACGGAAGCTTTGCCTCATAGATTGGGGTTTGGTTGAATTTTACCATCTCATTTGAAAGGAAAAAGTTAGATTACTTTCATGATGAGAAGAAAAGTTTGAAGCACGAGCTTGAGGCCCTGCCACCTATTTCTCCAATGAACATAGTGTTCGAGAATCATCATCAAATTCAACCTACTAGTGTAATCACCTCTGTGCTATATACTTCTATAGTTGTGGAAGGGGCTGGAGTTAGAAAGTAAATGCTAGTCACAACTCATACAAAGTAAAGCCACCAACATAACAAAGAGGAACATTCATGCTAAGGCATATTAAAAACCAAAACCACACATGCAATATAAAGATGCAGCCCGCACATATAATAGAGCATATCCAAAGCCATGATTGCCTCGCATGGTAGAGAGAGCCATTGTTTTAAAAGGAGGTCTTCAACGTCATCCACACATGCTAAAGGAAAGAATCACACCACATGCCTAAGACAAGTATGTATGATCCTAAGAACAAGCCACAGTAAAGGAAAAAGCACACCAAACTGATGGATGAAGATGCAGGGAGTTAAAATGTAAAACACATGAAGGAAACCATGCATAAACAATAAGAAGTTAAAAGGTGAAGCCGAATATTGAGGAACAGTCAGTGCTAGACATAGCATAGGCAACACCTTAAAAAGGAAACTCATGCCAACAATTACAAGCAAAAAAGGAGCCACTTCAAGTTTTTTAAAACTATAAAAGAGAAAAGCTTTCATGTCCAGAGCCAAGGATCTTCATGCCTCATGAAGTACTTGGCAGAAATAAAGTGAAGGCAGCATGTAATAAGAGGTAATCACACAACTTTTTAAACAAAAAGGGGACACCAAGTTTGAAGGCAACATTGCCCATGCTAGCTCAAAGTAGCCACAAAGAAGAGCAAGGCGTGAGCAATTGAAAGGAATGCACATAGCAATGAATGGTCAAAACATAATAGCAGAGATAAAAGGGACTCCATACACAATTAGAGAACTTGCAACCAAATACAAGTTTGAAGCCATAGTTTGCATGTAGGAGGAATTTTAAAGCTTTTATCCCACATTACGTGTGCATAGAATTTTTAACTCTTTAAATACTCCTGCACTTTATCATTGATATAACTTAAAGAAAGGTGCTCTTTGAAAGCCAAGCATGCATGTGATAGGGCCCCACTCATTCAACCAACATGGAGGTAAGGTAAAATTTTGAACAAATAGACATGCAAACATAAGGTGACATCAGCATTGTGAAGCTAATGGAAAGATTAAAAATTAGGCTAGTCGCTACTTCGCTAGCCAAAAAATCCAAAGATTTTTGGCTAGCAACATAGCAAGTCGCCAGAAAAACTAAAAAAATTCGGCCAAGTTAGATAGCAACATGGGTCCCACTTCTAATATAGAGCAGTGAATCAGCTACTACCAAGTAGCAACTAGTGGGATGATGAGATGCTGATGTGGAATATGAGTGTTGAGATCATGACACATGGCAGATCATGTGGTCTTCGTTAACTCAGTATAGGGAAGTTGCAGGGAAGTTAGTATAGTGACATAGCAAGTGCCTAGGTGATGGGACCAGCTAGCAATGAGGTGGTGATGATGTGGCACCCAGGTCATTTAAATCATGTTTGAACTTTAATATAGTTTGAACTTTATGAAAAGTTTAAATTTTTGTAAAATGTGTGCAAACATGTGAATGGGAGCTTGAAAATTTAGAGGACCATAACTTGAGCATTTTTATAAAAAATTGGCACTCCAATATACCACCAGAACCGAGAATTACTGAATTTTTCATTTCTAAAGTCAGTTTGTGCATAGGTATCCACCAATTTGAGATATAAGCCAATTTTTGATTCCAAGGACATTGGTGGTAGAACAGGAAAATTTGATCATTGAGCATCAGAGTTTGTTAAGGAGCAGATTTGAAGACCTTTTGAAGCCTGGATGTAGTAAAGATAAGATAGAAAAGATTATTTTGCATTATTGAGGCAATTTTCAATTCATTTGTTACTTGTACCTTGTGTTCAATTTCAACATCAAAAATCAGTTATTTCTTCTAATCAAAATATCTGAGATTCTTTATGCGTTGTAGAGGCCAAATGATGGGATTTGATGTGCAATTATAGAGAGAAGGTAGAGAGAGGCTTTTTTGATTTTTTGGGAAGGAATTTTGAAGGGACACTTGTCAGTTGTAAATTTAATCTGAGAATTGCTTCTTTTCTATATCTTTCTTCCTTCTTGTCTTTTGCAAGTTGTTGGCAGTTTGCTCTAGGTAATACCAGCAGGGTTCTAGTGTTTTACTGTGAAACCATTTTCTTCAGCATATTCTCTCTTGTATGAACAACATTAGGAAGGTTAATATAGATAGTTCAGATCTATTAGGTATTTCTATTTTTTCATTTTCATGCATATGACTGTATTAATTTCAAGGAAATAAATGCAAAGAGTAGCAGATGATTGAGTTTCAACTTGAATCTTGTCTCCTTTATCAGTTATTTTCAATGTTTTACAATCTTTGACATAGAGCTTAGGTTGTAGTTGCAGTCCTTTAAGGCTGTATGTTATTTCATTGTTTCTTATAACCCAAGAGGTTATGTAAATGCTTCAAGGAATCAACAAGGTTGCAAGTTTATTGATGGGGATATCATGTAAGAATGAGATTTAAATTGAGCATTGATGTCTATTTACAAGTTAAATAGATAGATCAAATATTTGAAGATACACATATGTCTCAAATATCCATATATAGGTTTGTGATTCATGGATTTGCCTAATGGTTAAGGCACTGATTAGTTATAGGATCATTAGGTCTTATTGCTTCATATCTGAGGTTTTATTGAAATCAACATTATTAATCAAATGTATTTTCCCCTCACATGTTGATGGACCTAAATGTAATGCCCTCACTCAGCTTTTGAGATTCATAGATCTGCATTTAGCTATTGTAGATCGATGTCATTTCATGAGTTATTAGGAGATATAAGGGGTTCTCATCTGCTAAATACATTTAGGGATATGTTTTTGCATTGGTACGATATCCATTAAATTTGAGGTCCACTCACCTAGGTCTTGCAGAGCCTGAAGTAGAAGAAGGGTCTTGCCTTATAGTTGGCCCGATGTTTGAAATGACATGTTGAAAATGGGAGTTAGCTGCCCCTAGATATGTCAGTTTCTCATTGGGGTAATTGGAAACCCTCCAACATTTTCAAACACCAATAGTGACCATGAGTGGTCTACACTGTAGAGGTGATTTGATGTATGTTTCTGTATCAGTTGCTTTGATTATGCTTATGGCTGATTTATGATATTATGATGTGATTTATGGTTCATAGAGGTTTGTGCCACTGGTTACTAGGATCAATGTGGTATTATGAGGTTGTTTTGTGATTATCCTAAGATGTGTGCAGAGATTGTACTATGTACTTTTTACCTGCTACCTTGGACTAGGTTCTTATAGAAATGGTTAGTCATATTTATGACAGTGTTTTCTTTTGTGTCTTAAGTTCCTCCTTGTTGTTGCTTAAACGACCATTATTAAATGCTTTAATAGTTAGGAATGGATTGTCCTTGTTGGATTCATTGGTTATGTGCTGCAGATATTTACCTTGTTATATTCTAATCAGAGAGATATTTGTTACTCATGTTATGTTTACATTTGAGATGACCCAAGGGTTGGATGCTATATCTTGATTTTAGTATCATAGATGTTAGATTACTATGCTGTTCAGTTGATTATATTGCATGATGATGCCATTTTGAGATGACAGTGTGTTTTATGATGATATCTGTTTATCAGGTATTTGGACATATCTCTGTTTAGGTTATGTGATGGATTTAATGCTATGGTTATTTACTTCATTCCTACATTGTTATGCTTTATGTGAATGTGAGTGATGTAAATAGATTATTTTGATATAATTAAATAAATGGTTAAATTAGGTGATTTAATGCATTTATTGCTTTGGCTATGTTATTATATGCAATTGCACTTGATCATG
Organism: Cupressus sempervirens; assembly: GCA_028749045.1. NCBI lineage: Eukaryota > Viridiplantae > Streptophyta > Pinopsida > Cupressales > Cupressaceae > Cupressus > Cupressus sempervirens. Next base: position 836,341,071 of record CM053793.1, read on the forward strand.
TTGTTTAGTGTGCAAGATTTATATCCTTGGCAGTGGCACATAGAGTTAGTGATTCAACCATTCATATTTTACCAATGTCATCCTTGTATGGTCGATGTATCCTTATTTTAATTGTTTAATTAAACCTTTCAATGATTATTAAATTTGAATTCTTTTGCATCATGTGATTAGACCAGTGAGTGTGTTTGTGCATTTAGAGTTTTGCATTGTCATGAAAGTTGTTAAGGAAATTTATGTGTTTTTGGATTTTAGGGATTTTAAATTGATTTATTTTAATTTCTTAATTATTTTAATTTCTGGTAGCTTTTTCATAGATGAATTCCTATTTATAGGAATAGCCTATTTTTGTTTGGGTTGGTTCGGGGTTTAACTAGGTTGGCTAGTTATTTGCCCTAATCGATTATTCACTCAAAAAGTGAATAAGTATCCAAAAAGGAAATTGAATTCCTCACTTCTCGCTTTTGAATTAGAAAGTTGAAGAGTAAAATCCAAAATCCTCTTCATGAGGATTTATTGTTTTGTTTGTTGTGGGAGCTATGGGCGTGGGATCGTCATGAGATCAGGCTTGTTGAATCCAACTTGGGGAAACCTTGGATTGCCATGATTTTTAGCTACTTCTACCAACTATTTATTTTACGGTTTAGATTCCCATTTTTCCCTTTTGGTTGTGAGTTAGGGATTTCCCATTTTATTGTTTTGGCTTCATTTTTGCTTTTGATTTTGGTAGCCATTTGTTTGGAGGCTAAGAACTAGTGTTCCCCTCCATTTTTGTATGCTAGCTCTACCTAGTTGGGTGAGTATGAGCATTTCCTTATTTTTTAGGTTGAGGGTTTGGGATTTTTCACCATTATGCTGGCCATTTTCACATATAGTGTTTGAACTTAATTATTTTTGGGTTTTTGGGGTTTTTGTACCCAAAGGTCAAATGGGTTTTAATTTTGAAGTTTTTTAAATTTTTGGAATTTTTACCTTGTTTTGCATGACACCCTATTTTCTTGGCACAATGTGGGTTGTGGACTTGGATGATCTATTTGGATATTAGTTAGACCATTATTGTACTTTTATGTTGCATTGGGATGTGTGTCACACCCGTACTCTTGACTTTGTGTTTGGTTGAGTGATTTTATACCTATTGTTATTATTTCTTTTAGACCTTTATTTTGGTTTCATGGACACTAGGATTCGTGTAGAATCCATGCTCCTAGATTGAGGCATGTTGAGTGAGTTCATGACGTTTGTTCTTGTTGCATAATTGGGATTCATGTAGAATCCATACTCTCGGATTGAGGCCAGTTGAGTGATTTTATGATGTATGGTTTTATTGGCTTTGGGATTCGTGTAGAATCCATCCTCCCAAGTTGCTTGTGTTCTCATCCAATCCTTGTGTTATGATCTTTGTAATGGTGGTGCACCACACATGAGTACATGTGCGTACATTTTTTGGAGGAATTGTAGGTCTTGATCTTCTGTGGTACTTCTGAAAGTTATGATCATTGGGGTTGGGTTGGGAGTATGTATGCCCATGGGCACTTGTCATAGGATGAGCTTGGATAGGGTAGGGTAGCATTTGGAGAGGGCTTCTATCTCATAGCTCAATGATCATGGTGCCAGAGGTTGGTGGAGGATAGGAAATTCTAAGTAAGTGACAACTAAATTAAAATGAGTGAGTGCTAATAAAACTTAAGGTAATGAAAAGTTCCACATTCATGTGGTGGTTCCAAGGGAGTCCCTTGAGAGTGTTACCACACATGATCCAAGCTTGGGCTTTTGGATGCCAAGCGACTCTCCAAGATGTTAGCCCCTACTTAGTAGCCTATTGATTGTCTAACTAGGACCTGTACTTGTTGCATTGTCTTAGGTTCTTGGCTACAACCATCATACTATCTAGCATGAGTGTTAGCCATGGATGTTTTTCTTTTGTGTGTTTGTGGTTGGATCATTATCTCTATCAACATGAAGGGTGTGGACCTATGGGTGCTATGTGGTTGGGAGGCATAGCTACCTACACCACTGCTAGGGACCAATGTACAAAGATGGTCTTTTATCCTAGTGTGACCATTGTTAGATGTTGTCACTTAATGTTTCAGGTTCTGGAGTATGCTTTCTTGTGATTTATGCTTTCATTAGAATGCTTGGATATCATATTTAGATCATTTTTTTATATTTGATGCATTCCCATATTATGATGTTTAGCATATGACTAGATGATGTGAATTATTATATTGGTTTATCTATTGCTTATTGGTTTAGCATGTTAGATTTCCTTGTTATGATGATTAACATGTGAGAGGTGATGTTATCTACTTTATAGGATTATCTTATGCTTTACTACTATCATGTTATATTTTCTTATGCTTATATTGTAGCATGTTTTAGTAGTGACATCCCTATTATGATAGTATCGATGATCTGATCGGTGACTTGGGATGTTACATGCTAGGGATGGCTAGGATCCATAATGGTCTTATGATGCTATTGACAGTTTGGAGGAACCATGTACTTAGTTAGTTATTTGTTCACTGTGATGTTATTTCTATGCATTATGATGTTGCTTATTTTCACTATGATGTTGCTTTCAGTACGTTCTTTACTGATTTGGTTTAGATGATTAGATGTTCCTCTTTCTTGTTGTTTATGCACTCAAGTGTTCATTCCTTGATTTATGTGAATTTGGTACTCCCTGATGTGGAATTTTTATACTTTGTTTTATCTTCTTGTTTTTCTTTTTAGTGTTTCTTGTTTTACCTAGGTGACCATGTGTTAGCATGGTGTGATACAATATAGTATCCCATGTCCATTAGGATCATGTCGTATGATACTGGAAAGTATCACACACCTAAGTTAGAAATATTGTGTGACAATGGAAAGTATGACACCCCCTTTGAAGAAATATCATACAATACCTAAAATGTATCACACACCCTTGGGAGAAGTATCACCCAGTCATTGAAAATGTTACCCTCCTTTAGAAGTATCGCGCGATACAAGAAAGTATTGCCTAGTGCTAATTTAAAGTATTGCTAAGATTTTTGTAAAAACCTATGTAGGCAGACAATAGGCACTTTTTGATAAGACCCAAACTTTTTGGGAGTTGTTTCGGATACCCTCTTCAGTGTTCTTCAATCCTTTGGTGTTGCAATTTGATTATGATTGCGTGTTTTCTATAGTTAGTCCTTTGGGGTTTAAAATATATTGTTTAAGTAATTCCTTATACTTAAGATATATTTTAATATATGAAACAATTCATTTGAGATGGGTTACAGACCTCTACAGGCTAAGATAAAGATTCTAGGAAATTTTAGGGCTTCAAAAATTCAGACTTAGCCAAATTTTAGGGCTTTATTAGTTCAAACTTAGCCAAATTTTAGGCTTTTGCATTTATACCCCAGCTTGGTATTTTGTTGATGAGTGGTTATTTCTTTGAGTCCTCATCATGTGCATGGTCATTGTTGGCCTCTATTTGTGTATGTCAATTTATTAGTGGTGTTCAAAGATTCATTGGTTGTTGGGATTGTGGTGAAGTCTTCTATTGTGATCTTTGTAAACCTTGTATGATGTTGTCATGTGCACTCATACTTGTAAAAAAAATAAATATTGGCTTGTATTGAATCCTTGTTTCAAGGATCTTCAAGTGGGGCATTAAATATAAGGTCAAGTTTTCAATCATTTTTCATCATCATGAACGCAGAGCAAGAGCAAGAAGAGAGCATAAAAAAATTCTAGAGATTGATGCTTTTGAAAAGATTCCAACCAAGATTCAAAATCATTTCATCAATTCAAGGTATTTACACTAGTGCCGGGCCACACAGTTAAGCAATTTTTATGTCTTGAAACCCTAGTGTGAAGAAATGGCATCTAGCTCTAGGAAACCCCAAGACAAATAGTCGTTTGAGGTTCAACTAGTTAGTAATGACATAAAACAACCTAATTTTAGACCAATTCCTAAAGTTGCTTATAAGAATGGCCCTTCCAGAGCCTTATCTATTATTCCACCTAAAGTTGTGATGGTGCAAGATGTTAGAAGGTGTTATAATTGTAAAATAGGTGCAATTAGTGACATGGAAATTTGGCAAGCATATGAAAAACTTTGTGAGAATGGAGTTTTGAAGGAAGAGTTTCAGATTGTTGAGAGGAAGGGCTTAACTCGTGCCCTAGATTTTCCCACTGTATTCAAAACTAAATGGATAAGAATTGTGTTAAGTAGAGTCCATGATGGATGCCTATGGTTGGAAGATGGAACCATTAAGCTATCTAAAAGAATTATACAAAGAGTAACTGGGTACCCAACCTTAGAACGACCAAAGACCTAAGCAGTGATTCTAAAGAAGCCATAGAGAAGAACATTGATGCAAAGTGGAACAAGAGAGGGATGACTATTGATACCATCAAAGATCATCTTGTAGAATTTATTGTTAGAGTCATATCTCATAAATTCTACCAGTTAAGCTGACTCAATAGTGTATCTTGTATTGCTGTAGAAGTGGGATACAAAATTGTTAAGAAGGATCATACTTATGATCTAGCTAAACTACAACTATAATAGATTATGGAGAATCTAGGAGCAACAAAGAGGTCCACGGGTGCCCAATGAAAATTTGGAGCAATTTTGATATGCATATTCTTCTATGTTTAGAATGAATTCCCCTCTTTTGGAAAGTTAAGCTGGAAAATAAACAGGTCAATAGTAGTATAGGTGAATGAAAACATAGAACAAATGGGGGCAAATTTTGAAACTATAATGACCAGTTATTTTGAAGACTTTAACAAGTCAATGAAATAGAGACTCAAGATACCTGTCTCTCTTGTTGAACATCATATTAATGACTTTTATTTCTTAGTTGACATTGATTTCACATACATCCAAGAAGCAATACCAAGGGTAAGATGGCCAAGGCCACTTGGATATGAAATGAATATTGACGAGGCATCAATAGAAACCACAACATTGCTAGTAGAAGATATTGATAAAAGTGCAAAACCTTTTGACACTTTTGATGTTGTGAAGTCCAATAGTGAAATGGAATTGAAAATTGCTTCAACCCTGAAGAAGAAAGATAGACCAATGAAGAAGCTAAATGCTATATTTGGTGAAGGCACTATAGAAGGTGAGAAGGATGATGAAGAGGAAGATGAGGATGAAGAAGAGTAGGATCAAGGGCCACTTGCATTGACTAAAGGCATGGGAGAAGATGTAAAAGAGGTAGAAGATGCTGAGGAGGAAGAGAAAACCAAGGAAGCATATACCAAGCTAGAGGCAAAGAAAAGAAAAGCCTCCACCAAACTAGCTGCCAAGCCCAAGAAAGTTGCTAAACCTAGCCTAGCAAAGCCTACCACAAGGGCCAATACAAGAGCCACATCAAAGAAGGATAAGGAGCAAGAAAAGAAGAAGGGCACTAAACAAGAAGGTCTAACCAAGAAGAAGCTAAGAAGAAAATATGTTGCACCTCCTAAATTAGATGAAGAAAGAATAGAATCTAATGACAATAGCCAATTCAGAGTGGTAAGTCACAACACTAAGTCTAATTTAGAAAATATATGTGATAACATTAGGGATAATGCAGACTTGTTAGGTTTAAAAGGTATTGATTTTAATAAGTTGAATAGAGAGGAATATAACATGGTTGAAGAGTTAGTCTACACCATGATGGAAAAGTTCAAGAACACACCACTTGAACTTGACAATTCAATGCCTAAGGAGTCATATTCAATTGTAGAAAATAAATGGCATTATTGTCTCAATATGGAAAAAGAAATAAAATAGTCAACATTGGCTCGAGTAATGCCTAAAATTACTAAAGGGAAAATTAGAAAAGAAAATAAGAAGCATGGGAGTAAATTTGCACCCAAGTATAGAGCCTTTAGTATTCTACAAAATAAAATTGAAGATGTTGTCAAAAAGTCCTCACAAATGTGGAAGTTAATCTATGGCCTCACAACTGTCAAAGAAGGACAAACAAATCGATTTAAGGGAAGAAACAATGAAGAAGAAGAAGAAGAGGACAATGATAAGGAAGAATAAGGTGAAAAAGAAAAGGCAGATATTACAATGGAGAAGGAGATACAAAAATATGATATGGCAACTACTGAGGAGCAGCAAAAAGAATAGAGTGTGCAAGACACACAACTGCCACCACCAAGTCCTTCACATGTAACTCCCACACCTATAGATACAGTAATTGTTCAAGATGTTCTTGATAACTTTGGTTAGAACATAAATCCACTAACTACAGAGGACCTTAAAAAGATCCTTTACCAGACTACCCTACAAGCTCAATTGTGTACAAATCTAGTCTTGGTGAGTGTGGAAGAACTATAAAAAGTTGTAGCTAACTTCAAAAGTGATAAGATGAATCCAAAAGAACCACCTTCTCATAACCCAACAACTACAAGTGGAAAAACCAAAGAGCAAGCTATACAAGATACACCTACAAAGGTTGACTCCATAGTACCAGTCACTACAACTACCAAGGAGCTAGTAAAGGATCAAATAGGACATATGGATACCTCTATCTCTACAACACAAGAACAAGGTGCACTCCCAAAAATCACACTAATTGACAAGGAAATATCTGAAAAGGACAAGAAAAGTCCTAAGGAGAAGGAGCAAGAGGCAATACAAACATTGATAAATTTTCCTACAATAGGGACACCAACTGGAACATCTCAAAAGCCAAGAACTAAGGCAATACCACTTCAAATTTTAGAACTAGGCTTGAGCTCTAAAAGAGTAGCAAGGGTACTTCACTATGGAGACCCTACACTTGATGAGGACATAGTCATTCCCAAGTATGACTATGAAAATATGAACATTGATCAGATAAATGAAGTGCAAGAGGCACTAGAAAAGAAAAAGAAATAGTAGACACTCAAAAATGAGTATAAACAAAAGCAAGCATTAATTGAGATGAAAAACATCTTTCTAGATGCATTTAGCTTGCAGGTACCTAATGAAACTAAGCCTATTATGGAGAAATTATATAGTATAGTGGACTAGGTACAGAATGAAGACCTTCATACTAATGCAAAACTATTACAATGGTCTGAAAGAAGGTTTCAAACAAAGGTGAATGAAAGAATATCAAGTCAAATAACACTTTCATAGGTGGAGCTGGCAAAGAAGATTGAAAAGGTAAAGACAATACTTTAGAATATATTCTCATTGTACTCAAAATTGTGTGACCCATCAATTTTCACACAATAAATCAACCAGTGGATAATGAGCTTGGAGAGGAATCTAAAGATATCAAGCATGTAACTACCCAAGGATCCAGCTTAGAGTGAGAAGCATTTTCAAACTACACTTCACACTCAGAAGGAACTAGTTGTGCTAATAGCAGATGAGGAAAATACCAAGTCCAAGTTAATACAGATTCAATCCGCCATAACCCCACACATGGAAATTTCATAGAAAGAATTGGCCTATGCTAAAAATGTGTTAAAGAAAGACCCCAATCTTTCTACATTGGAAAGCCTATTTCACCTTGTAGCAAAGACAACCATCCATCTTAAATAACTAGAAATTGCATTAGAAAACTGGGATGTTGCTTTGAGGATAATAATGGAGGTAAATAAATCTTTTTTTGCTATATATTCAGTTAATGTATAAGATCCCTTTGACATAAGTATAAAAAAAGGGGGAGATAATATTGTTGAATTGGGGGAGATAAATTTTGAAGGGGAGAAATAGAAAAGCCAAAAGGAAACAATAACTACAAAGGAAGATGTGTGAAAGGGGGAGTCAGTATATGGTAGATAGAGAAATAATGACAAGCCAAGGTAGAGATAAAGAGTATTAGAATCAACATGAGACAAATCCAACATGCGAAGTTGTGGACATAGCAAAAACACATCAACTCAGGGGGAGTTATTAATTTTGTTTGTATCTTTACATAAACACAAATTTGAAGTTTTGTATATATGCCAAATAGAATGTATATTATACTCAAAGAGATTAGATTAATCATGTATAGTTAAGTGTTTTTGACACTCATGTCAAAGGGGGAGATTGTTGGTCTTAGATTGGTTTTGACAATTGAGTATCAACACACTTAAGAAATTTTATTAGATAATGCCAAGTATAATATAGATGCTGAGTTATAGTATGTGCTAAGCCAAAAATTCATCAAGTGTTGAGTTATTTAGACGTTGAGTAGATAGATAGTGCCAAGCAAGCTTCAACTGCCAAGTGACTAATAGATGCTGAGCCAATATATGTGTTGACTAAGCTACAGATGTTGAGAAAGATAGAATTTCTTTAGATGCCAAGCAAGACCAAATTTCTATATGTGTTGAGCATTAGTAATCAGTAAGTGTCAAGTAACACAAAATCAACATAAGAGGTTGTGCCCTGACAAACTAAGATGTAAACCATTTTTGAGCTGACATAAAATGAATCTCGAAGGATTAAAAGATAAGATCGAATCTTTTTGATTCCCTATGAAATCAACATGCAACCAATCAAAAAAATGGAAAGATTTGAGTGGGAAAGATGGATGAATCTCAATTGTAAATTCATACCCAACCCTAAGTCATGAAACCTTTTTAAGGAGGTCGAAACCCCATAGTTCAATAATGTATGGGAATGTATGAGGGAATACTAGCAAAGTTTAAAGGAAGTGAAAGGGGTGTAAAGACTTAGAAGGACAACATTGTAGTATTAGTTAGCAGAATAGTGAATCAAGGACACACAAATCATAAGGAATGACTAATGCCTCCCACCCAATTTTAGGGATCGAGTGAACATTGAAGTAATTGAAGATGAAATTAGTGCCCTTTCGTCAATTCCACCAAGGGTTTTGATAATTCAAGATGTGAGATCTTGTTACATTTGTAAAATTGGAGAAATTGGATATTTTGAGTTAAGAGAAGCTTATGATAAGTTGTGTCATAATGGAAACTAAGGGATGAATACAACATCTTTGTTGAGAATAGGCTTATCTGTGCCCCAAATTTTCCAAAAGAATTGAAAATAGAGTTAATAAAGATTATGCTAAGCTATGTTTATGATATGAAGGTATGATTAGAAGGAGGAATAATCAAAATTAGCAAAGCCATAATACACTAAGTTATTGGATACCCTACCTTGGAAAAGCCAAAGAGCATAAGGTGCACAAGATGAAATGAGATTGATCAAAGCCAAGTGGAATGATCAAGGGATGTCAATTGATGGAATTGATGATCTTATGATTGAATTTTTAGTATGAGTGATTTCACACAAATTATTTCAATCTAACAAATTGAACAACGTGTCATGCATTTTAGTAGACCTAGGCTAAAATTTTTTCAAAGAGGATCATAGTTATGATCTTGCTGAGTTGCAACTGCAATAATTGACGAATAATCTTGGAGCAATAAGAAAAAAAAAGAACACATCATGTAAGTTTGGAACTTTTTTAGTTTGTATATTTTTTATGTACATAAGTCTTTTCCTATAGTTGGTATAGTAATATGGGATAGGAACAAGACATCTATGAAATAGATAAATGACTTGATAAGTCAGTTGGGATAAAATTTTGAAGCAATTATGGATAATTATTTTGAGAAATTCAAAAGTAAAATGAGAAATGGAATGAGAATTCCCAAATATGTGGCAAATAAATATTTTGATGAGATATCTTTCATGGTAGACATAGATTTTGTTTATACATAGGAAGTACTACCTAGAATTGTATGGTTAAGGATGATGCCTTATGAGGTTAACTTTGATGAAGTCACAACAACATTGATTTCACTTTTGTCAGAAGATGTTGATGGAAATGCCAAGCCATTCAAAAAAAATGACATAGTAAAGGATTGAATGAATGCAAAATAAAGCGAGTCCAAGGCATATAAGGAAAGAAGGAATATCCTAAGGACATGGATGGTGAAGAAGTAGAAGGATAAAAAAAAAAACTAAAAGCCAAGGAACGAAAATGAAAAGAGCTAGTTGTTGCCAAGTCTAAGGCAAAAAAGCATAAGAGAGTGATAATTGTTGATCCAAAGGTGAAAGATGATCTCAAGAAAGGTGTGCAAAAGGTTGTCACACACTAAGGGATTAAAAGAAGAATAATAATGAGATCAAAGACAACCCAACCCCCAACTTCCAAAAAAAAAGAAAGTCCAACAAAGAGGAAGCAAGATAGTTCACCTAAGTAGAACATTCCAAAGAGGCTAAAGAAAAAATTAGTTGTGGCATAGAAGGAAGAAGATGATGAAGAAACTGAATCTGATGATTTGAGAAAATTTTAGATTATGCTAAGAGTACCTTCTATAATTGCAGATAAGGTATGCCAATAAATTACTAAACTAGCAAGCTTGGTATGATTCAAAGACATCAATTTTGATTCTTTAAATAAAGAACATTAGGAAAAACTTCAAAAACATATGATAGAAATGATGATACAATTTAGATCTACACCTATATAGTTAGGAAAAGGCATTCTAGAAAATTTGTATAATAAGGTTGATGCTAAGTGGAAGTGGGCATTGTCCATTGAAAGATAGATTAGGGAGACCACTTTAGCACAAACAATGCTAGATTTAGGGAAGACACATATGTCTATTGACCTAAAATATTTTGCGAATAAATTCATTTCAAAAGAAAGGGCATACAGAATTTTGATGAATAAAGATAAAAAATTTGAGCAAGAGAGAATAAATATATGGAAGGAAGCATTTGAGTTTCTCAATCCATTAGCTAACAAAGGATATTGGGAGGAAGAGGAAAGAGATGGAGAAGTCAAAGAAGAAGAAGATGATGCAACCGATGTTGCAAAACTTGATGAGGAAATCAGATAACTAGTAGAAGGATGTGAACAAAAAGATGTTGTCACCATTGAGGAAAAAATTGTTTCATCACTACATGATTAAATGTGTTAACATAAGAAGACTTGAAGAATGTTGAATTTGATGCATCTCTACCTACCACCAATCCAACTTTTTTACAAATCATAGATTATCCAAGGATTAAAAGTGAAAAGACTAATAATTTTCACAAGTGTCAAGAACAAGGCAAGGCTACCATTGTGTTTCCATAATTTACTTTAATCCAAATGAGCCAATCAATTGAAAAGGTTGAAGAAAAGAAAGAATAATAAATTATATATGAAGGCGAGAAACTCAATGAACAAGAGGCCAACAAAGCTCTTACACAATTTTCGATTGATAAATTGTCAGAGTTATTAACTAGTACACATGACCAATAGATTATATCTACTCAATAGGAGTAGTAGCATGTATCTAGATTGATTGAAAAGGGTAAAAAATTGTAAATATCACCTCCCTAGTGATACAAGGCCACAATCTCAGATTATGACTCAATCAAAAGAGATGACATATGAGTTAGTAAGTCTAGACAAGGTAATCACTTTACCCATGTATGACATAAACAGATTAACATTGGAGCAAATGCATGAATTTCAAACTTTTCTTAGCCATAAGGAAAAGCAAGAAAAATTAAGGAGAGAGCACAAAAAGAAACATGTATTACATAATGTTAAAGAGATTTTTTTTGATGCATTTGGAATCACTGACTTGAACAATACACATCCAATTTTGGATTAGTCAGTGTATATAATCAATAAAGTTTAATAAAAAGATATTGAGACCAATGACAAATTGATGCAATAGTCTGAGAGAAAATTTGAGCATAAATTTTTGGAGAAAGTCTTTAGAGAACTTGTATATAAACAAGTAGAGATCTCTAATTTAGTCACACAGTTAAAGGAAATTTTGAAGACTATTCATTCTTTGTATATGAAGCTTTGTGATGTTGAGTTCACATTGGAGAATCAATGATCTATTGATTTAAAACATGTTGACGTGAGGGCTTGTACTATTTTATTGGGAAAAAATGCAAGTTCAAGTTCACCCTCATATAACAAGTTAACATTTGGTCAACAAAGGCTAGCTAAGCTCATAGATTGAGGTAGTGAAATGAGGAAAAAATTTATATTGATTCAATTCATGTTGCTACCATATTTGGAGATTATTTATAAGTGTATATTGTTGGCCTGGTTTCCACATGTCAAGATCCTTCAAAATTTGTTTTGAATAAATCTAGTTGTTATTTTGTAATTAGGGATCATATGCCTCTTGATTGATTATGCCTTAGAGAAATCCCTAATTATATTTCCCTAATGCCATTTGTGCCCTAGGTTTCTAAAAATTGGTTGACATTGGTTGCATTTTCAAATATGTGTGGGAAGATTTTTAAATAATGTCATATAACCCTTTGAAAATCTTCCTTATTATATAGTTCTATGTAGTCATTTGATTTTTTTTGCAAAATTTTACTCTACCCTAGCACATAACTCTATTTTAAACTAATTTTTCCTTTTGGTTAGCCTAATCTTTATTTTTACTTAAGTTCTTAATCCTTGGTGAGTTACTTTCATGATTGTTGATCAGATAAAGATCGATGATCATTGCTTTCTTGCATTTTGAAGTTGCATAGAGTTTATCTAAAGCAAGAGAGTGACATATTGACACCTATCCCTATGGGCCCCCTTTTAAGTTTTTAAGAAGTGTAAAATTGTGCATTTTCCTAGTTGTCAATCAGACAAAGATCAATGCTTATTACTTTCTCACATTTTGAAAATACTCAAGCTTTAGCCAAAGTGAGAGAATGAAAAATTACCATGTGGACACAGTGGGACCAGATTAAGTTGTGGGCCACAAAAAGGAATGTGTCAGAGTATTTTTTTGAATGAAATGTTTTGATTGGTTGTAGATAATGATTGTACCAAAAGAACTTCATTTTCTAGAAGCTGTCAGATCTTGTTTTATCAATGACTACAAAATTCTCTCTTTTTGAATTTGCACAAAGTTTAACCAAAGAGAGAATGCACTGTGATACCACGTGGAGATGGTAGGACCAACCGATGTTAGAAGTTGCCAAAGGTTGGTGTCAGTACTATATGTAAGAACACCTAACTTGTCGAGAGCATGCATAAAAAAGAAAAAATTAGTTGTAGCATATGCATATAAAAGATTAGAAACAAGTTGAAATACAACTAAAACAAGATTGAGTTTAACAACTTATGCAACCACAAATTAAAAGTCCTCTTGCATCCTCAAAGTAGCTCAACAAGGGCACCCATAAGAGGCCTTGTTGGTGTGCTCAAGTATGAGGGATGTGAATGTGCTCTCCCAAACACAACTATTGAATCCCAATCTAATGAAAATGCAATATGAAATAAGTGAATCTAGACTAAATGAGTGAAGCATACTTTTGAGAAATGGCTCTGAGTGAGCCAACCTCAAAGGATTCTAAGATGTGAAATGGAAATGTAAAGAACAAAAATAGTGACAAGAATCTATCATGAAAGATGCAAGCATAAATGCAAGAAATCTAACATCTACCAAAGGTTAGTAGCAAATATGCAAATCACAACCAGAAAGCTTCTAACTCTAAACTAGCATGATAACAATGCAAATGAGGGAGATTAAAAATGCTTGAGACAAGGGCTTTATTTATAGGTTTGAGAGAGTCCTTGTGGAGGTGACATCTATGTGGCATCCACATAGGTGCCACAAGGGAGACATGGGTTAAAGGACAAAGCCATCTAAAAGTAAAAAAAATAACCTTTATGATTGAGAGGCTCAAGGTGTGTTCACACATGTGTGAGCAAGTTTGGAGGAAGGAGTGGGGGACAAAGGTGTAAGAGGTGTAAATGAAGTGGAAGCTTTATTGTATCATGAGATTCTCACACTTGTATGAGCAAACACTTAAGAGTTAAAAAGGTGTTTTAAAGAGGTTTAGGATAATAAAGTGGGATTAAGTGTTAGAAATGCTTTAGAATAATTGAGAGGGGGGGGGGGGGGGGGGTGGTGAATTGGTTATTAAAGGTTCAAATGTCTTATTCAAAATTTTCACTAAGTATAGTGAGCCCATTCAACCATTCATTCATCCAAGCATTAACTTTTCTAATCAACAAGTTACTATAATTCAACATGCAAGCATAACACATAAGAAATCAACACATAACATAGTAATTTACGTGGAAACCGAATTTGGAAAAAACTACTAGTAACATGCTACTCAATTCTCACTCTTCTGAAGTGATGCCCTATTAAAGGCTTACAACACACTATTAAATGTGACCTTGTTAGAGGATTTAACCACCTTATTAGAAGTGAGCTTGGTTAGAGGACTTTAGAACATTCACTTGGAATGCCACCCTATTAAAGGATTTACAAATGGCTATTAGGCCAACCTAAGTCCATAGGATTTTTATATCTAATACAATGGCTAGAGAGTATTAGAAAATCTTTGACCTAACTACAACATACAACTTAACTTATAGATCTTAGATCACTTCTTAGCTCATACCATTGCTTAGCTTTCAGTCTCTCCAACTCTTGATAGCTCGCCTTCCTTTCAAGCTTAGTCTCCTTGAGTCTCCATGCTCAATGTACTAGTGGAACCATCTCTTCTTGACCACTTGTAGAAGTAGAGCCTTTGTGCTCTTCCTTCTCCTAGATGCCTTCTTCTTGACACCCTTCTAACCACTTTTCAATTTGGCACTTCAGCAACAACAATATCAACATCATTTGTTTCTTGGTCTGTGACTCTTTAAATAGAAGTCATGGAGTTCCTTTTTCCCGCTCAATTCTTCCTTCCTTTGATTTCAATTCATATGGATTAGGTAGGATTCATTATATCTAACCCATATTTTCTTTTCATCTAGAAACTTCTTGAATAATCCTTTTGAATTCAGCCAAAAATAGTTTACATAGAATTCTATTCCACCAACTCATCATCCTTATCTTCCAATTGGTTCACAAAATTCAATACAACAACTTTTTTGGCTCAAATTTGGTAAATCTTCATCATTTAAAATAATGTAGCAGCTCAACACTATTGAAATACTGGTGCTCGACACATATTGTGTTACTCGGCATCAACTATATTTTTTCTGATGTTCGGCACTTGATACTTTACTCGGCACATGAAGATCACTTGACACACACTAAAATTTCTTGTTTCTCAGCTCCAACTAAGAACTTGTTCAGCTTCAACTAGCTTGCTTGGCACCCACTAATGAACTTAGTTTAAGATTTGTAGTCATCCTTATTACAACTTCTTTTTCCAATGTTCCTAAGTGTGACCAACCTCTGTATCTTTGAGTATGTTATCAATACATCATTTAACCATTATCTTAACTGATCCTTGCACTTCATTACAACATCATAACTCAACCTTTCCCTTAGGTGTTCTTGTTACATCTTGTTGATCAAATCCTCTTCATCAATAAACTAAGTGATAGTACTTGGATCTTATAAGAAAATGTCATTCCTACAAATAGCAAGTTTGACATCAATGAAAAAACAACGATTGAAAACATTCTTTATCAACATTCTTCCTTGTTTACAAAAATCTCCCTCTTTGATATTTATCAATGAGCTTTTCAATTAGATTTCCAACAATATCCCTCTTTGGCATTGATGGCAAAGCAAACTAATCAACCATCAGACAACATTATTCAACCATATGCTAACTGGGTTAGAACAGTAAGTCAAATGCCAAAAAGTAATTGTATTACCATCATCATTAGTTTTCATATCTCCCTCTACTATTCTAATTGCTTCATTTCTACTTCTCCCTCTTAGCTATTGTATCCTTTCTTTTCTTCTCTCCCTTTGTATTTCTCATCTTCTGTTGTATCTTATATTGTTCTGATAAACTTTTGATTATTTTTGTCTACTTCTCCCTCTATTTTCATTTGATCAGATTTTTCATTTTCTTGAAATTTATCCCTCATACTTTTGATCACATGCTATTGATAAGTTTCTCACAACTTCTCCCTCTTTGAAAAAAATTCTAAAGACATATTAGCATCTCAATATGCAAGTGCAACTTTTATAGGTTCATTCAATTACTCCCTCTGTCACCTTGCTTGTGAATGATTTGGAACTTCTACACTTTGATTACTGCAGGCATGAATCCTAAAGTAAACATCCTCTGCATCAATGTGTAATTTCTTCAACAATCAATCCATTTGATGCAGGACATTCTTTTCTTATTCTCAAGTAGCCTTGGTTAGGGGTATCACTCCTAACCTACCTCTAAGATACTCAAAAGCATCTTTAGGTAGTACTTTTGTGAAGATGTCAATGATCTATTCCTTTGAGCTAACATATTCCATCTTCACTTGTTTTTCTTCCACCAAATCTCTTGATGGAAATATGCTTGGTCTTAGCATGCATTATAGGGTTTTGATATGTTGATAGAATTTGTATTATCACAATAAAGTATTATAGGCTCAATTACCTCTTCCTTCATTCCTTGAAGCAAATGTTTGATCCATACAATATTGGTGCAATTTATAGCAGCTACAACATATTTAGCTTCAGCAGTGGACTATGAGGTACACCTTTGCTTTTTATTGGTCCATGTAATCAATATTTTTCCCAAGAACAGTTCTCCTCCATTAGTGCTTTTTCTGTCATCAATATTTCCTCCCCAATCTACATTAGTTAGGCTTTTAGCTCAAACTTTTTACTCCTCTTGTAGTACAAACCAAAGTCATCAATTTCTTTTAGGTACCTCAGTATTCTCTTCACTGCCATTAAGTGATTTTCCCTTTGATTTGCAAAAAATCTTGCCACTATTCCAAAAACTAATGTAATGTCTAGTCTACTATGTACAACATATTACAGCTTTCCAATCATTAATCTATACACTGTCTAATTTACTTTAGTAGATTCATCATTCTTGGATAGCTTATGTCCTATTGTCATTGGTGTGCTAATTGGTTTTGAGTATTCTATCCCAAATGTCTTGAGTATCTCCTTGATGTATTTTGATTGGGTCACAAATATGCCATTCTTCAATTAATGTACTTGCAATCCAACAAAGAATTTGATTTCTCCAAACATTGACATCTCAAACTCATGTTTCATTTGATTAGAATTTTTTTTGCATAGAACATCTTTTCCTCCAAATATTATATCATCAACAAATATTTCTAATATCAAAATGTCTTTACCTTTTTTAGCTTTGAATATATAAGTTTCTATTGTTATCTATTCTCTCAAATCTTATTTTCACAAGATATTTGTGTAGTCCCTCATACCATGCTCTTGGTGCTTGCTTCAATCCATAAAGTACTTTGTGTAGTTTGCAGATCATGTCCTTGTTCTTATCATCAACAACTCCCTTAAGTTGTTCCATGTAGATTTCCTCTTCTAGTATACCATTTAGAAAAGTAGACTTAACATCCACTTGGTAGACTTTGAAACCTTTGTATGCAGCATATGCAAGCAGTGTTCTTACTCTTTCCATTCTTGCAATATGGGCAAGTGTTTCCCCATAATCTAGTCCTTCTTCTTGTGCATGGCCTTTGCAAACTAATCTGGCTTTGTTTCTTTTCTATCTCACCATTCTCATCAAGTTTATTTCTAAACACCCATTTGGTACCAATTACATTCTTATCAGCTAGTCTAGGAACTAGGGTCCAGGTTTTGTTCCTCTCAATCTAATCTATCTCCTCTTCCATAGCTTTATACCAGTCATTATCTTTTAGTGCATCCTTCACTATTTTGGGTTCAACCTTGTTCAATAGACATGATTGATGACGGGCCACACCACCCGTACCAACTCACAACAAAAAATGCAACAGTATGGAGATAGAGAGATGACAAAAATGCTTCATAAAGAATCCATCAATACTTGAAATTCATTAGAAGAGATTACACTTGAAGAGCTTCACTTAAAGAGCTTCTATTTCTCCCACTTGATTACAAATGATAATAAACCTTGCTTAAATAGGCACTTCTAACCCAAGACATTACAAGCACAACCAATGTGGGATAAAAGGTAAGTACAACTACCTTTAAATAAATATTAAATTCCCACTCAAATACAACTAAGCACCCAACAAATATTAAATACATGATTTAAGGATCTTTCCACAAACTTCTAAAATGCCACCTAAACACCTCGATTAATGGAATGACAACTATTTTTATTATTTTCTATTTATGCCACCCATGCACCTTGAAAATAGAAATTCCTCTTTTCTCCATTTTTCCTATTTTTCTATTTTTTATTATTTTCCTTCCATTTTCATCACTTTCTCTCTCCTCCACAATTTAAAAAAAAAAAAAAAATTATTTTCTCTTTTTTTTTTTCTAATAATTTAATTTTCCCATGCAAGATGCTCCTGCATCAGACTCCCTTGGTAGATAGAAAAGTGTGTCCCACACTTTGATGTCAAAAGAAAGATATAGAACCATCTTCATCTTTACTAAAGGCTTCCACATTTTTTTTTTCTCTGATGCATGATGCTCCTGCATCCGACTCCCATGGTAAGAAAAATTTTGTGAGTATGGATTCACAAAATGAAGTAGCCACTGTTGACATTTTTTTTTTCTCTTCCTCCAACACATAGCTGGAACAAGTATCTGGTGCTGATATATTTCCTTCTTTCTTCTTTTCCAACACCTAGCTGGAACAAGTGTCTGTTGCTGAAATTTCTCCTTTGTAATGAACTTTATCCAAGTATAACTCTCATCCTCATCCAATCTTGTTGAATTAATCACACTTGTAATCAACCTGGCAACACCGTACCAATCTTTCTTTGCATACCACACATGACTAACAAAATCCTCATGCAAACCATCATCAATATCTTTCAAACTCATCTTAAAGACAACATCCCATGATTCATAAGAATTTACCTCTTTGACATCTTCAACTTTGCTTGCCTCGTTCATGTCATCAACAATGCATGTAACTACTTCACTTGCTTGATCTCCAATGAAGGCACTATACTTTTTCTCCATTGTTGCAATCTTCAAATCATCTTGCTCTATTTTAGGTTCATAAATCTTGTCATCTTCAGGCTCTTCCTCTTCTCTTTCATCTTCTTCAACTTTAGGTTTGCAAATAATTTCCTCTTCATCCTCTTGCTCTTCCACTGGATCATCTTTCTTTTCCACATCCAAAGAATTATTAACATCTCTTTTCTGGTGACATGCTCTTCATTTTTGCAACTCAGCTTCTAATTCATTCACTTGCTTCTGTAAATCAACTAGCAATGATTGTTGATTTCTTTCTCTAAACTTCTCAAGTCGAGGAATCCTCAGAATCCATCCAATCACAAAAGTCATCTTCTTCTTTCTCTTCTCCATAATCAAGTCTCTAGTGCAATACAAGAACCTCGTGCAAACTACTTCATAGTTGACAATCTGTCTACACAATCAAAAACTTCTTGACAAACTTCACCCACTCAAGGTCCTGGTGAAAACTACCTCATGTTCGGTGATCTGTCCACACACTTAGGAACTCCTGCTCTGATACCACTGATGACGGGCCACACCACCTGTACCAACTCACAACAAAAAATGAAACCATATGGAGATAGAGAGATGACAAAAATGCTTCATAAAGCATCCATTAATTCTTGAAATCCATTAGAAGAGATTACACTTGAAGAGCTTCACTTGAAGAGCTTCTATTTCTCCCACTTGATTACAAATGATAATAAACCTTGCTTAAATAGGCACTTCTAACCCAAGACATTACAAGCACAACCAATGTGGGATAAAAGGTAAATACAACTACCTTTAGTTAAATATTAAATTCCCACTCAAATACAACTAAGCACCCAACAAATATTAAATACATGATTTAAGGATCTTTCCACAAACTTCTAAAATGCCACCTACACACCTCGATTAATGGAATGACAACTATTTTTATTATTTTCTATTTATGCCACCCATGCACCTTCAAAATAGAAATTCCTCTTTTCTCCATTTTTCCTATTTTTCTATTTTTTATTATTTTCCTTCCATTTTCGTCACTTTCTCTCTCCTCCACAATTTTTTTAAAAAAAATTATAATTTATTTTCTCTCTTTTTTTTTTTTTTTTCTAATAATTTAATTTTCCCATGCAAGATGCTCCTGCATCAATGATTCATTCCTGAGCCTATTTCTTGTCATTGGTCTAGCATCCTTTTCACCAATGATTTGATCTGAAGGGTGATGTCTTCTCACATATTTGGCTAACCTTGGTTCTGTCCTTCTTTCCATGTTTGATCCTTTAGCTTTAGAGTCATTTTTCTCTTCTCCATTTGGTACTTCATCATTCCTCTCATGTATACTATTTTTATAACCATAATATGCATTTTCTACATTTTGCAACTCGACTTCTAAATGCAGCTTGACATTCACTAGCTATGACTTAGTTGATACTAAAATTTGTTGTTGATTCCCAACTTGATTTGCAGTATTGTCTTCAATAGTCATTCCTTCATAGAAGTATAAAAAGGATCTATAATCCTCTAATTGCGTGGATTCATCAACTTAAACTTCTGCATGCTCATCAAAATTTACATTTGCACTCTCCACAATCTTGTTAGTGTTAGTGTTCAGACACTTATATGCCTTGCTTCTAGTGGAGTATCCAAAGAATATGCCTTCATCACTCTTTACATCAAACTTTCCATTTCTAGTATCTTTTAGAATATAGCATTTATAGCCAAATACTTTGAAATGTTTAAGATTAGGTGAGTGACCATACCATAATTCAAAAGGTGTTGTGACTTGGTCTTTATTCAGTGTGTAGACTGTAGTACTTATAGCTTCTCTCCAGTACTTTAGTGCAATATTTTTCTCCATCATCAAGGTTCTAGCACAATCAATGACTAATCTATTTCTTCTTTTAGCAATACCATTTTGTGGTGGAGTTCCTGGTGCTAATGTTTTCCTTTTGATGCCTTCGTCATTGCAAAATATTTCAAACTCCTTTGATGTGAACTCACCTCCTCTGTCTGACCTTAGGCATTTTAGGTTCTTTCCTATTTCCTTCTAAACTCTAGCTAAATACCACTTAAACATTTGAAATGCATAAGATTTTTTCTTAAAAAACATAGTCGTCATCATCTTGGAGTAGTCATCTACAAATAGCATTATGTATTTGTCTCCTAGGTAGCTTTGCACTTCTATTGGACCACATAAGTCTGTATAGACTAACTCTTGTACTTCTTTGGAAGTGTATGTTTTGCTTTTGAAACTAGACTTAGTCATCTTCCCTAGTTGACATTGTTTGCACATTGTGTTTTCAAGTTTCTTCAATTTGGGCAACCCTCTGACTTTGTTCTTTTTGCTAATGCTAATCAGATTATCAAAGTTAACACAACGCAACCTTTTATGCCACAACCACACATTATTAAGTCTAACAACAAGACAAGTTGCATCTTTCATATCTAGGTAAAACAAGTTACTTATAATTTGTTCACCTTTTCCTATCAGATTTCCATCAGTGTCATAGATCTTGGCAGTTTTGTTTCAAAATTCAACTTTACAACCTACATTGCCTAACTGTGATACACTCAACAAGTTGTAGTCCAATCCTTCAACACAGTATGCATTGTCATATGAAATTTTCTCTATAAGTTTAATAGAGTCTTTTCCTTTGATTTTTTCCTTTGATTTGACATGGAGCATCATTACCAAATCTAACACTATTTCTATCATATTGAGTAAAGATAATGAACTTACTTTTATCTCTTGTCATGTGATGTGAGCATCCACTATCTATGATCCACTTGTCATTCTTGTTCACATAGGTAACCAATGCTATTGCTTCATCTTCATCTTTATCTAATTCATCCTTCATGCCCACATAGACTACTTCATCATCGTTAACATCAAAAAATTCTTCAAAAATGTAGCATCTTTTACCTTTTTCCTTGTAATCTTTGCTATAATCTTCTCTCTTGTTCCTATACTTGTTTCCTTCTTTCTAATTCTTCTTCTGTGTACATCTTGTAGTAATATGACCTACTTCATTGCAATTGAAACATATGATAGGGAGCTTACCTTTGAATTTACCTTTGCCTTTATGGAATCTCCTAGCTAGTAGTGCTTCTAACTATTCGACATCTTCCTCATCTATGTTGCTATCACTGCATGCATGTTTTCCTTTTCTTCTCTTCTTGCTTGATGTCTCCTCCTTAGTATCTTTTATTGTCATCTTGGCCTTGAAAGCAGATTCACGGTTCTCAAGTCTATAGTTATCAAAATTTGACAATTCAAATGTAGTAAGTCTTCCCACTATTCCTTCAAAGGTTAGTGTGTTTCCTTGTACACACCTTAGCTCTTGGATGGCTGAAACTCTAATGGCATAGATAGGGAGTAGATTTCTTAAGTATTTTCTGATGATAATTTTTTCTTCCAATTGACCACCTAGACTTCTTATTGCACTTACTACTTTTATTCTAGCAGCATATTGAGCAACATTCTCACCTTCCTCCATTTTCAAGTCATCAAACTTCCCTTTGAGGTTTTCTCTCCACTCTCTAGACATTTTGGTCTCCTCCATAGATATCTATTAGGTCTTTCCACATCTTAAATTCAATGTCACAATCTTTGATGTCATCATATTCTGCATAGCTGAGTGCAGAAGCAATCTCTAGCATTGCTTGATTGTGCTCCTTCCTTTTACTCAAATCATCAGCAGTAAGAGGTCCTGTTGGATTTACATGTTTTGTTCCAATTGAGGTTTGTGGATAGTCACCTATTGATCCAAGGTACAATTTCATCAAACTCTTCCATGCAAAAAAGTTGTATTTGTTAAGCTTGGGAAATTTTCACTAAGTATAGTGAGCCCATTCAACCATTCATTCATCCAAGCATTAACTTTTCTAATCAACAAGTTACTTTAATTCAACATACAAGCATAACACATAAAAAATCAACACATAACATAGTAATTTTCATGGAAACTCAATTTGAGAAAAACCACTAGTAACATGCTACTCAATTCTCATTCTTCTGAAGTGATGCCTTGTGAAAGGCCTACCCTGTTAAAGGCTTACAACACATTGTTAAATGTGACCTTATTAGAGGATTTAACCACCACCCTATTACAAGTGAGCCTAGTTAGAGGACTTTAGAACTTTCACTTGGAATGCAACCCTATTAAAGGATTTACAAATGGCTATTAGGCCAACCTATGTCCATAGAATTTTCATATATAATACAATTGCTAGAGAGTATTAGAAAATATTTGACCTAATAGCAACATACAACTTAACTTGCAGATCTTAGATCACTTCTTAGCTCATACCATTGCCTAGATTTTGGTCTCTGCAACTCTTGACAACTTGCCCTCCTTTCAAGCTTAGTCTCCTTGAGTCTCCATGCTCAATGTACTAGTGTAATCATCTCTTCTTGACCACTTTTAGAAGTAGAGCCTTTGTACTCTTCCTTCTCCTAGATTCCTTCTTCTTGACACCCTTCTAACTAGTTTTCAATCTGGCATTTCAGTAGCAACAACATCAACATCATTTACTTCTTAGTCTACGACTCCTTAAATAGATGTCATGGAGTTCCTTTTTGGCACTTGATTCTTCTTTCTTTTGATTTCAATTTGTATGGATTGGGTAGGATTCATTATATCTAACCCATATTTTATTTTCCTCTAGAAACTTCTTGAATAATCCTTTCAAATTTGCCCAAAAATAGTTTACATAGAATTTTGTGCCACTAGCTCATCATCCTTATCTTCCAACTGGTTCAAAAATTCAAGACAATAACTTTGTTGGCTTAGATTTGGCAAATCTTTTTCATTTAAAATAATGTAGTAGCTTGACACAATTGAAATACTAGTGCTCGACACATACTATGTTACTTGGCATCAACTATGTTTTTTCTAATTCTCAACACTTGATACTTTACTCGACACATGAAGATCACTTGGCACACACTAGAATTTCCTATTGCTCAACTCCAACTAAGAACTTGCTCGGCTTCAACTAGCTTGCTTGGCACCCACTAATGAACTTAGTTTAAGCTTTACAGTCATCCTTGTTACAACTTCTTCTTCCAATGTTCCTAAGTGTGACCAACCTCTGTATCTTTGAGTATGTTATCAATACATCATTTAACCATTATCTTAACTGATCCTTGCACTTCATAACAACATCATAACTCAATCTTTCTATTAGGTGTTCTTGTTACATCTCGTTGATCAAATCCTCTTCATCAATCAACTAAGTGATAGTACTTGGATCTTATAAGCAAATGACATTCCTACAAGTAGAAGGTTTGACATCAATGATAAAATGATGATTGAAAACATTCTTTATCAACATTCTTCCTTATTTGCAACAATCTCCCTTTTTGATCTTCATCAATGAGCTTCTCAATTAGATTTCAAACATTAAGTAGTGGGTAGGCTTAGAAGGACGAGAGTGATGAGTGTAGACTAGGTTTTAGGATGGGATTGGGATTAAGTTAAATAATATTTGACTTAATCATAGGATTAAAGAATTTAATAAAGTGGAGGGACTTAAATAAATTAGAATTTATTTAAAAGGAGATTTATGGAGCACTATGCATTAAATAAATTAAAATACATTAGAGGGGAAGTATTTACATCAAATTTAAATACATTATGAAATGAACCTATTTATTTAAATAAATTTAATTAAATAAGTAGAAGAATATGAAAAATATAATTAATTAATAAATAACTAATTATAATGTCAGAAGAATTATTAAATAAATTAATATAGCATTTGAGACTTATTTAAGCATCTACAAGTATGAGGTTCCAGGTGGAAAGCTTTGATTTGCTAAGAATATAGAGTATAAAGAACGGTATTGTTTTTGATAGCCATTATATTATTAGCTGATCAATGACCATCACATTCTCATGTTAGGATTAAACCAAGACATAAATAATAGTTACATGCAAATATAATCAATATAAAAAAATAATAGATCATACAGAAGAGAACACAAGACACCAAGATTTAACGTGGTTCACCCAATCCCTAGGCTATGTCCACCAAACAACAAGTTCAATATTATTATGATCTAGTGATTACAACATGATTACAATTTGTAATTCCTTACAACTCAATACTACCACAAGAAGAAATTTTCACATTACACCTTATGAAAATCCCTAGCCCTAAGCTCTTTTATAATAGTATTTTTACCACTTTAGGGTTATAATCAATTATTACATGTCATCCTAAAATCTCAATAAAATAGGGCCCAATTTTTTTTTCCAAAGAATTATGAAGTATGTACAATACTTCCCTAATCAATCACCACAAACTAACAATCTCCCACTTGGGGACTAATCAAGATCCACACTAGACAACAATCTCCCACCTAGAGACTGATCGTGTAGTAATACCGCTACCACATGGAGCTCCCACTAGATCAAACCACCTTGGAATTTGCTGTTCATTTATTATGTTTAGTCTAGAAGACCAACCAAATTTGAAGAGGAGTTCAACTTCTCCCTCATCACTACATTTGTAAACATATCTACTAGATTGTTATTAGTATATATCTGTGAAGAACCTCCTTATAGCAATATCGTGAGAATGCTCAAAATAACAGAATACAAAGTGATAGCAGAACTCAGAATGAATCTACTGATCGTAGGCCACTTCGAGGGGGTAACCTCCTTTGAGCAAGCTCAATACAATAAATTCATCCGTGCTCATCAAGGGCCTCAACCTATTCTTATATACTGAGTACGATCTAGAAAAGTAATACTACCTATGCATGTGGGATAATAAAATATACTCACGGGACGACTTACAAAGCATATGCGTCCAACAACACTACTCTAACAAAATAGACAGAAGGAACACACAGGTTCCTAACATCCCCTCTCCCTTAGAAAAAAAGCTTTGTCCTCAAAGCTTAAGGTGTGGAAATTGTTGTTGAATCTGAAGAAGGGGTTCCCAGGTAGCATCCTCTGGTTGCATGCCATGCCACTGAATCAAGACCTCAGAGATGGAGCGAGAGCGAAGCTGGCGAGTGCGCTGGTCAATGATTGCCACCGGCTCCAGGATAATGGATCCTTCCGTATCCATTTCAGGGAGAGTAGTTTGTGCTCTGACAGTGGTACCCAGAACTTTCTTTAGACAAGAAACATGAAAGACTGGATGAATGCGGGAAGAAGGAGGAAGTTCCAGTTTATAAGCAACTGAACCAATCTTCTGCAGAACCTTATAAGGCCCATAAAATTTTGGGGCCAGCTTATGACGCCCTTTCAGCTTTAGGGAGGATTGTTTGTATGGCTGTAGACGAAGAAAAACCATATCCCCAACTTAAAATGAGCGCTCAGAACGGTGTTGATCTGCTTGCTGTTTCATCCGATTACGGGCCATGTGAAGATTATCCTATAAGGTACGAAGAATCTGATCCCTGCTGCGGAGAACTATGTCAACTGCCTGGACTGGTGAGCTGTTGGGAGTGTAGGGAAGGAGCACTGGAGGTGCCTGACCATAGACTGCTTCATATGGAGTCATTTTAGAGGCAGTGTGGTAAGAGGTATTGTACCACCATTCAGCTAAAGGGAGCCACTTGGCCCACTGATGTTGTTGTTCGGAAGTGAAGCAACGAAGATAAGTTTCCAAGCATTTATTGACAATTTCAGTTTGACCATCAGTTTGTGGGTGATAGCCCGAACTCATCTTCAGTTTGGTGCCAATTTTCTGAAACAGTTCAGTCCAAAAATGACTGGTAAAAGTTGCATCACGATCAGAGACAATGGAAGAAGGGAGTCCATGAAGATGAAATATCTGGTCCATGAAGATTTGTGCAACAGAGGAGGCAGTATAGGGGTGGCTGAGGGCACAAAAATGACTATATTTCGAGAGACGATCAACCACAACCAAGATCACTGTCTTGCCACCGGATTTAGGAAGCCCTTCAATGAAATCCATAGAAATATCAGTCCAAATCCGTGTAGGGATGGGCAATGGTTCGAGCAAGCCAGGAAGGAGGGTCGTTTCACCCTTGTGGCGTTGGCAAGTATCACATTCAGCCACCATCTGTTGAATCATCTGTTTCATCCCTTTCCAAAAGAAGTTTCTCCTTGCTCGCTCATAAGTTTTGAGGAAGCCTGAGTGCCCTGCTGAAGGAGAAGCATGGAGTTCATAAAAAATAGCCTAATGTAGAGCTGGGTTCTGAGGAAGCACTAGCCGACCCTTGTATCGAAGAGAAGCACCATCCCAAGAGTAATGTGGTATAGCAGAAGGATTATTGGCTAGCTGGTGAATGATTTGAGATAAAGAAGAGTCACTGTCATAGCCTTGCTGAACAGACGCTAACCAATTGGGAATGGGCATAGAAATAGCGGAAAGGGAAGCTTGATTATCAAATGTGCGAGAAAGAGCATCTGCCACAATATTCTCCTTACCCTTCTTGTAGGTGATCTCATAATCATACCCCATGAGTTTGCTGACCCATTTCTATTGTGTAGGAGAGGATACCTGTTGTTCCAGGAAGTATTTCAGACTTTGGTGATCGGTTCTGATGCAAAAATGACTCCCTAAGAGGTATGGCTGCCACTTCTGTATAGCATGCAAAATAGCCATCATTTCTTTTTCATAAGTAGAGAGGGCTAGATTCTTACCAGAGAGGGCTTTGCTAGTGAACGCAATAGGATGGTCATCTTGCAGGAGAACAGCACCCAATCCATTGCCGCAAGCATCACTCTCAATAGTGAAGGGTTTGGAAAAATCTGGCATCGCGAGAACAGGTGTACTGCACATAGCCTATTTCAGTTGTTCAAATGCAGTCTCAGCAACAGGGGTCCAGGAGAAGGCATCCTTTTTTAACAGAGCTGTCAATGGTGCTGCAATTTTCCCGTAATCTTTGACAAACTTGCAGTAGTAGCCAGTCAACCCCAAAAAACCCCGAAGGCTCTTGAGAGTTTTAGGATGCGGCCAAGTTTTCATGGCATCTATTTTTGTAGGATCCACCCGCACTCCATGGTGTGCAACAATATGCCCGAGATACTCCACTTCCTCCTGGCCAAACACACATTTAGATAGTTTTGCACAGAGTTGATGATCAGAGAGAAGTTGCAAGACAAGCTCCAGATGATGGAGATGCTCAGCCCAAGTTTTGCTATATATGAGGATATCATCAAAGAAGACCAGAATGAATTTCCGGAGGTATGGTCAAAATATGTTATTCATCACGGCCTGAAATGTTGAAGGAGCATTCGTGAGGCCAAAGGGCATGACTAAAAATTCATAGTGACCATCATGTGTGCGGAAGGCAATTTTAGGTATATCCTCCTCATTAACCCGAATTTGATGATACCCAGAACGAAGATCTAACTTGGAGAAAAAATGAGCCCCATGAAGTTCATCAAGAAGTTCATCAACAACTGGAATGGGAAACTTGTCCTTTATAGTGAGATGATTAAGTGCTCGAAAATCAATGCAGAGTTGCCATGACCCATCTTTTTTGTGAACAAGCAGAACTGGAGAAGAAAAGGAACTGGTACTAGGGCGAATAATACCTTGCTTCAGTAAGTCACGGACAAGTATCTCGATTTCGGTCTTTTGATGAAATGGGTAGTGGTAGGGCCTGATGTTGGGCGGAACACTGCCAGGAAGGAGCTGAATACGGTGGTCCTCTGGACGAGAAGGAGGTAATCCCACAGGTTCAGCAAATACACCAGAATACTTGTCCAAAATGTGTTGGAGATCGGCAGGAGTGCTAGAGACTGCTGATGGCTGCATCTGAATGGAATGGAGCTGAGCGATGAGACCATGTGAATTCTTCTTAAGAAGTTTTTCCATATGGTGTGAACTGATGATGCTGAGAGACCCTGGTTGTAAGCCTTTCAAAGTGTGTTGGTGCCCCTCGGCTGAAAACTGCATCCAAAGTTCAGCAAAATCCCAGAGAATGGGGCCAAGAGTGCGTAACCATTGGGCACCCAAAACCACATCACAACCACCTAAGGGTAAGGCAAACATGTCAGAGCGCATGTTATAATCTCCAATAGAGAGACGCACATTGCGACATTTCTCTTTACAAGGTAAAGTGCCCCCATTGGCAATCATGACTTCAAAGCTAGAGCAGGGATGGATAAAGCAATCAGCTTGTTTGGCTATTCGTGGATCAATGAAGTTATGAGTGCTACCAGAATCAATGAGTATAGTAAGAGGGATCTTCTTGAAGAAACCCTGGACCCGCATGGTTTGTGGAGTAGTGACTCCTGCCAAAGCATGGACAGATATCTCTGGAGGAGCTTCTGGTGAAGGAGGTTCAGGCTGGTGAGGCTCAACCTCATCATCCACTGTTTCCTGAGCATCTACATATTCTTCCAGTTCCGGTGGAGAATCCACATCCAAGAGATAGAGCTTTTGCTGAACACATCTATGGCCCCGAGACCATTTCTCATCACAATTATAACAAAGCCCTTTGTCTCGCCTGACTCGCATCTCTGTTTCAGACAAGTGCTTGATCGGAGTAGTTCTGGGAGCTGGTATGACTGGAGGGTTGTGAGAACCTGTATTTCTGAATGGAACAAAATTAGATCTGGAGCGTTGTAGAGCACTAATCTTGTCTTCCACTAACTTAGCCAACCCAAGGGCTTCCATCATTGTAGTAGGTCGAAACATTTTGACTTCTGAGCGAAGTGCATCCTTCAGACCACTGACAAAACAACTACGGAAGAATTCATCAGACAAGCCCTCTGTGTAATTAGCTAATTTTTCAAA
Source organism: Cupressus sempervirens (assembly GCA_028749045.1). Classification (NCBI taxonomy): domain Eukaryota; kingdom Viridiplantae; phylum Streptophyta; class Pinopsida; order Cupressales; family Cupressaceae; genus Cupressus; species Cupressus sempervirens. The sequence continues at coordinate 836,370,555 of CM053793.1, forward strand.
CTCTGTCTGGTATTCTCTTACAGTGCCTGTTTGACGCAGTTTAGTGAGTGCTCTTGTGAAATCATCAAAGGAACTAGGGCCAAAGCGCTCCAAAATGAGGGTGCACAAGTCTCTCCATGTTGGGCCTACATTAGCCTTGATGTACCAACGGAACCATTGAAGAGCTTCATGTTCCAAATGAAAAGATGCAAGGGGGACTTTGTGGTTATCCAAAGTATTATGCAAGCTGAAATACTGCTCTGCCCTATAGATCCATCCAGTCGGATCAGAACCATCGAAGCATGGAAAATCAAGCTTTGGTCCACGGAAATTGCCAGAAGAGGACCCAGTATCTTCTGAATGGTTTCGGCTCATGGCTGACTGCTGAAAGTTAAGACCCAGAATTTTGTCATCCAGATCTTGAAGTTTGGTTTTGAGGGATGCCATTTCTTCTTCCATGATTTTTGCTCCTGTACGCGTAACAACCATAAAGCAAGGTTTTTTTTTTTTTTTTTTTTTTTGGAATGGGTAGAAGATGAGAAACAAAAACTTTTTTAGTTACGGCAAACTTGGATTTGGGTAAAACTCAGATAGGAAATGGGTGTTCGACGGGTGGTGGGAGACTATCTGGGGACAAGGGAAACAGAAAAATGAGGGTTTCAAGGGTAGGGAGGCGAAATGAGGCGAAAAGTCCAAGAGGGATAAGGGAGCAAAATGAGGAATTGAATCTTGTGGCTCAGTTTGGTGGCGATTGGATGAGAGGTGAAAAAGATAGGGCAAACCCTAAAATTAGATAAATGAGGGATTTAGGGCTTTGATATGTAAAATTTGTGGTTGGGTCACCAAGGAAGGAAGTATGAGAAATGATATTGCAGACGTTCTGCGGAAGTATGAGCAGAAACAGAAAGCAAACAAGGAAGCTACGACTAAAAAACAGAAAAATTTTTACTCTTTTTTTTTTTTTTTTTTTTGAACAGTCGACTTAGAAAAATTCACTCACAGACAGAACAACTGAAAAGAGTTATTGCAATAACAAGAGATATTAGAAGTGAGAGGAACCTGAAGGCCACGACAGAAAAAAAATTTGATGTAATTTCCACCCAGCGAGCCCAAGAGAGTGCTCTGATACCAGATGTGAAGAACCTCCTTATAGCAATATCGTGAGAATGCTCGAAATAACAGAATACAAAGTGATAGCAGAACTCAGAATGAATCTACTGATCGCAGGCCACTTCGAGGGGGTAACCTCCTTTGAGCAAGCTTAATACAATAAATTCGTCCGTGCCCATCAAGGGCCTCAACCTATTCTTATATACTGAGTACGATCTAGAAAAGTAATACTACCTATGCATGTGGGATAATAAAATATACTCACGGGACGACTTACAAAGCATATGTGTCCAACAACGCTACTCTAACAAAATAGACAGAAGGAACATACAGGTTCCTAACAATATCTTGTACAACTTTAACTGTCTATCATCCAAAACTGACCAAATGAAATGGTAAGACAACTATATGTGTTTTGTCTTTGAATGCAAAGTTGAATTCTTTGCAAGATGGATGACACTCTAAGTATCTGTAAACAAATAATTATCATTCTGATCGTGTCCCAATTCTTCCAAGGAGAACTAAAGCCATATGATCTCCTTGGCTACCTCTATAGTAGCAACATACTCTTCCTTTATAGTGGATAATGCATTAACCTTCTACAACCAAGAAACCTAGCTCACAACTACCCCACTAATAGCCTAGTATCAATATTCCCTACCAAGTTTGAGTCAATATATTCCTATAAATCAGTAGTAGAGCCCTAAAATGTAGACACTTACTGGATGTTCCTCTCAAATATCTAAGAAACTATTTAACAACATTCCAATGCTCAATTCCTGGATGATTCATATCATAGCATACACCAAGCTTCTTATAGCTAAAGCATAAGGTACCTTGGACATCTTATCCTCCTCTTCTTGTGTATTTGCATACATCTCTTTAATCAACTTCAAACGACTAGGTAAAAGTGTGTTGATAACTTTAGCATTCTCCATAGAGAAACATTGCAACATCTTCACAATATAATTAGCCTTAGACAATGTCAGTTTTCTAATTTTCCCATCTCTACAAATCTTCATACCAAGGATTGATTTTGCTGCCCCCAAATCCTTTATAGCAACTACATGTGCTAACTAACATTTCAACCCCTTAATGTGATCCATGTTAGACCCAACTACAAGTATATCATCAACATATAGACATAAAATAATGTAGCTATCATCATCCAATCTCTTAAAATAAACACAATGATCTTAATGACACCTACAGTATCCATGCTCATGCACAAAACTCTCAAATTTTAGATACCATTGCTGAGGTGCTTGCTTCAAGCCATATAAACTTTTCTTCAATCTACACACTAAGTTCTCCTTACCCTTGACTTCAAATCCCTCTAGCTATGTCATATATATATATATCTCTTCATCCAAATCACCATGAAGAAAGCTTGTTTTAACATCAAGCTGCTCCAAATGAAAATCTTTAGTAGCCACAATACTTAAAACTTTATGGATAGAAGTTATTTTTATAATAGGAGAGAATATGTCATCAAAATCAATGCCTTTTTTCTATGAAAATCCTTTTACAACTAACCTAGCTTTAAATCTTTTCTTACCTCCATCCTCTTCTTTCAACCTATAAATCCATTTATTTTGTAAAGCTTGTTTACCTACAAGAAACTTGCATAAATCCCAAGTCTTATTTTTCAGCAAAGCATCTATTTCATTTGCCATTGTAGACTTCCACTGAATCTTAGTATCCACTCACATAGCTTCATCATAACATTTTGGTTCACTAGCATTAGTAAGTAAAATAGAATACAAAGAGGGAGAGAATCTTTCTGGAGGTCTACATAGCCTTATTGATTGTCTAACATTCACTGGTGTGTGTGGTAGTTTTTGTTGCGGTTGTTGAACATCATGAGGAAGTATTGTAACATCATCTTTTGGAGTATCATCCAACACTACATAATCATCTTATTTCTTCTCATGTTGCTGCAACAAATCTTTGTATAACACTTTCTCATTGAATATGACATCTCTACTTTTTAAAATTTTATGATTTCCAAAATTCTAAAGCCTATAACCAAATTCATCAATGCCATATCCAAAAAATACACATTTCTTTGACTTAGCTTCTAGACTGGTTATATTTTTAGAATTTATATGAGAAAATGCTTCGCAACTAAAGGTTTTGAGAAATGAATAACTCACCTTCTTACCAGTCTATGCTTCCTCTAGAATACCAAAACCCAAAGGAGTAGAGAGACCTCTATTAATCAAATATATAGTAGTATTGATAGCCTCCACCTACATGTTTAAGGGAAACCCTGCATACAACCCCATGCTCCTTCCAAGCTCTATTATAGTCCTGTTCATGTGTTCAACCACTCCATTTTCCCATGGAGTCCTTGGAACAATTTTTTGTCTATGAATATAATTAGTAGAGCAATAATCTTCAAATTCATGATTGTAATACTGACCATCATTATCAAATCTAAGACATTTTAATTTCTTACTAGCCTCATTTTTAACCAAGCATTTCTATTTCTTAAAAGTTTAAAATACATCAGATTTCTATCTAAGAAAATAAATCTATACTTTCCTATTTGCATAATTAATAAATGTAACATAATAATAAGAGCCACCAAAGGAAGATACCTAAGCCGGTCCCCATACATATGTATGCACAAGCTCTAATTTCTCAAAAAAAAATTTTCTTCCAAGTCTTCACAAAACTCACTCTCTTTTGTTTTCCATACACACAACTTTTATTGAAATCTATATTAATAGATTTTAGACCTAGTAAAACTTTCTTTGAATGAAGTAATTTCATACCTTTTTCACTCATGTGCCCAAGTTTGTTGTGCCACAATGCTATATCAAAATCTATAGCAGCTAATTGTTCTCCCTACACAACTGCATCAACTATTCCTGAACATTCATTTTTAGCTGAAACAATCAAAGTAGAAGGAATAGTATGACTTGTACAAAGATATAATGTGATATCTCCATATTGGCAAGTAATTTAAATAATAAATAAATATTTTATATAAAGTAATATTAATAAATAATATTAAAATAATATTATATTATAAGTAATATCATATAATAATCATATTATTTATGTTGTATTATAATAGTAATATGAAATATGAATGAAATAATAAATAATGATAAAGATATATTTTAATATAGCAATACTATATCAATAAAGTATTCTAATATAATATAATTTATATAGTTGATATATTATTAAAATAATATATGTTATAATATAATCATTAATATAATTATTAATATAATGTATCTTATGATATTAATTAATATAATCAAATTTTATTAACACAAATATATAATTAATATAATTATATTATTATTATTAATATAATATAATAAATATTATGAAAGGATGTGACTCTTTCTATATATATATATATATATGGAATAATAACATTGGTAAGATGATAAGATGAAAATATAATTAAATTTATACAAATTAGGGAAAATCAGTAAAATACCCTAAACGAGACTTTACAAGTGGTATCAGAGCATCTTTCCTGCCAGCTTGTGGAAAAAAGTTAATGCAAAAACACTAGAAGGATTAAAAAAAATGCATTAAAAAGGAGAGGAAGGGAAAAAAAATAAAAAAATAAAAAAATACGCACAGTACTATATTAGAGCAACGATCCTCCCATCATGTGGAAACATTACACATATTCTGAGTTCATACTCATTAGCTATGCATGTACAAAATACATAGTAGAAAGTAACCAACAAAGTTTTAGAAGATGAGTAACCCTCGCATACATAGATAATTAAAGAAGAAAGAAGTATTGCATGAATAAGCATGAAGTAAAAATCTTGCAAAATAGTGAAACTATAGAATGATATACAAGAATGCAAAAATTATTCCTCCAAATTGTATGTACTATAAATAGTTTCAAAGTCATAAACAAGTACATGTAAACTAGTAAGCAACTATATACTTTCAACCTTCTCATAAGTTGAGAACTGAGTAAAAGACATCACTTGCAAGTAAAGAAAAATTGTCTTGAGTTAACCATTTGAAAATATTTGATCATTGGATGTAAAAACTTAACCTAGCTCCAAATGTCTCTTCTCCAGATGTTTCAAAATACCAATATAAATGTTGGCTCTATATTGTAGAAATATCACAATTCCATAAGCTATATGAATATATTATATAAATTTGTGGAAGGCTTGATTTTTAGGCTTTCTTTCTACCTTCTCTATTGAATGCTTAATATCACCATAAATTGATACCATTATGGTTCATTGCTTGAAAAAATTTCACCATCAATGTTTCAGCTATTTGAGACTAATAAATGGCTTTAAATACAATTATCCATTGGGAGAGACAAGTATGAGTTGGTGGAGAGTCTAGAGTCTCCACAGTTACAAGTCTTCTCCAAACTAGGTGCAGGCAAGGATTTTGAAATTGGTCACCTTCCAAATGAGTAACATGTTGGAATATGTCCCACCCATGATAGTGATATGCTTGCATGAGAAGCAATGCTTCCTCATGAAGAAGAGGATTCAATAAATTAATAAAATGTGAGGTAGACCCTACTTCAGTTGAATAGAACCATAGTTAGTAACCAATTTATAACATTGGTTGATCACTGTACATTGAAGTGAAATCATTGATCACTGATTATAGAAGTGAAATCATTAGAAACATGAATATTACAATATGACCATGTAACCCTTAAAGTGGCAGACTTTGCTTTGGTATCTAATTTCCATGAAGGACTAAGTGAAAAATAAAAATCTTTTAAAAAGGTGATCATGACCCTTACAATGCCCTCCTGTTGGCCCCACATGGTGGGTCCCACCCACATGAGTTCTCATTTCCTTGAAAAGACCTATGCCTTTGAAGACACATGGGACAAATCCACACTAAATATATTCCAATTATTCTATTGCAAGTTTTTATGATACATGTGAGATGAATCTATAAAATGTGATATTGACTAATTAGCTGAACTATGATTATTATTATAATGCTCCTCATAAAAATATAAGTTTAGAATGTGAGGGCCTAACTCCTAACACACTATAATTAGATACACAATGATAACCATGAATGCATATAGAAGACAATATGATAATGATCAAAATGATAGTAATTATTTCATATGTTATATGATTGCCCTCTCAACAGTAGTAATTAGGGAAACCATGCCATTTAAGAAGAAATTGCATCAAGGTAAGCAATCCCTAAATGACATTTCATTTTCAACATTTCAATCTGGGATGCACAACATCTCTCATTAATTCAAAATGCTTTCAAAGGATCCAAACATCTTTAGCTAATCAAAGTTTAGTGAAATGTTATTACATTGGAAAATACTACCAAAACAAACTGGCCCTGATAATGGTATGACCATGCAAATCAAAGGTCTACTAGGATAGGCACTCATGTTATTAAAAAGCTATAAAAGTCCATCAACGAATAAATTCCATCCACACTATTATTAATCAAATCATGGTAATTAAAAATACTCATAAAGGATTGAGCTCTAAAAGAAGAAATGCTGAAAAATTAACTTGTTACCCATACAACTCCCATCTTTGGCCAATAATGATATTTTTATTTGATAAGTTAGGTCTCCCTTTAGTAGAGTTCATGTGGGAAATAAAGAAGGCAAATAGAATGTTAAGGAAAGGACTCCACCATATTGTGCATTAAGGCAAGTGAACTAAGAAAGAATATTAAATGAACTATTATCGAAGGAAAATATCAATGAATGAAAGAAAAAGCATAAGGAACATCATCCAATCATTATGAATAAAGATACTCCTAGTGGCATCAACTATGGAAAAGGTAAGTGATGTACATGATTAAAGATGAATATTTGTGTCACACTTATTTGTTCCTATAGACAAGCATTAAATGGAATGATAATAATTGCATAGATTTATATTATTCAATATCTTATTAAAATTATCAATTAATAATGTTTTGTCTATTACTAAGTTCTACAACTTTGATATTGAATCTTAATTGAAACTAGTTTCTAGGTCATTTTTGCCAATAACTATTATGCCAAAATTTACTTGTAAATGGAAAATAAGGATGATTTCTTCTCATGAATATTGAATATTTGAATATCTATACTTATAATTGATTAGTTATCCCTAAGATGGTAGGGTTATAATTAAATTGTTTAAGACAGTTACAATTAAGTAATGAGTGATTAGAATTAAGTTTCCAAATTCTCATATTGAATTCTAAATGAGATTAGTTTTCAATCATTATCACAAATAAGGTTGTTAAGTAAAACTAGTTAAATTATTTAAGGTCATCATTTCCCAAGATAAAATAAGGCTTGCAATGGAATGGGCTGGGTGACACCATTTAGAGGTACAAGGTAAGGCCTGCAGTGAGATGGGCATTAGGCTACATCATCGAAGGGTAATAGGTAAGGCCTACAATGGAGTGAATACCATGGGGTACATCATACAAAGGCACTATCTTGGAGATGATGATTAGAGATCGATAACAATAATGAGTGAGAACTTTGAGGCCTGTGATTGGGTAACAGGGCACCCTATTATAGTTTCTCCTCCTGTACTCAGAAAATGATGAGTTTTTTTAATAAGTCAAGGGATTGATATAAGAAAATCCTAAAAAGAAAATAAATAAATATAAAAGTGTACTAATGATTTTTTCATGGTTGTAGGTTCACAATCAAGGAATTGCATAACATATGTCTTTATCTACTTGCATCATATTTGCTTCATGTTTTCATCTATCTGCATCATGTTTGCTTTGTGTTTTCATCTGTCTACATCACATTTGCTTCATATTTTCATCTATCCACATCGTGTTTGCTTTGTGTTTCCACCTGTCTACATTGTGTATGCTTTGTGCTTTCATGCATTCATGTGACTACTTTTGTCTACCTTGTGTTTTCATTTATTAAGATGTATATTTCATCAATCTTTTAGTCCTTTTGTATGCAAATGCATTTTGTATCTAGGAAAGAGCTTGTGTATGAAAGATTTTGCTTGAGGACAAGAAAATTCGAAAGGGAAGGACTGTGATATCCCTATTTTGGCAAGTAATTCAAATAATAAATAAATATTTTATATAAAATAATATTAATAAATAATATTAAAATAATAAAATTATATTATAAGTAATATTATATAATAATCATATTATATATGTCGTATTATAATAGTAATATGAAATACGAATGAAATAATAAATAATGATAAAGATTTATTTTAATATAGCAATACTATATTAATAAAGTATTATAATATAATATAATATATATAGTAGAGATATTATTAAAATAATATATGTTATAATATAATCATTAATAGAATTATTAATATAATATATCTTATAATATTAATTAATATAATCAAAGTTTATTAATATAAATATATAATTAATATAAATGTATAATTAATATCATTATATTATTATTATTATTATTAATATAATATAATTAATATTGTGAAAGGATGTGACTCTTTCTATATATATATATATATATATATATATATATATGGAATAATAACACTGGTAAGATGATCAAATGAAAATATAATTAAATTTATACAAATTAGGGAAAATTAGTAAAATACCCTAAATGAGACATTACATATAAGGTGCCTACTTTCACACCTTTTGTTACTACAAGGGAACCTTTTGAAACGTTTCAATTTTTATCATTAAAATTAACTACACAACCCTCATGACTGAGTTGCCCTACTAAAATTAAATTCCTACTCAGCCTTGAAACATGTCTTACCTCATGTAGTACCCAATGATTCACATTCTAGAACTTAACCTTAACTTTTCCCTTTCCAACAATATGATAGGGTTCATTATCCCCCAAATAAACAAGCCCAAAATCTCCTTGGACATAATCAATCAAATAACCTCTATGAGGTGTAGCATGAAATTAAGCACCAAAATCTAAAACCCCTGAATCATCAACACTTTCTAAAGATAGAAGAAAATAATCCTCTTCAAATTTGTTACTTACCACATTTGCCTCCTTGTTCCCTTCTAGTTTATCTCCTTCATTTTTCTTTCGAGTCTAGAAATCTTTTTGTTATGCCTTGGTTTCCCACAGTACCAACAATCTCTTGGTCCTCTAGATTGAGACCTCTTCCTCTTTGACTTTCCTCTTGATTTCCCATGATTTCTAGAATTATTTCTTCTATCAATCGCTCTGCCTCTGCTTTGTGTATTCAAAACACTTTTTGATGTAGATCCACCTAAGGTTTTCCTCACTCAAAATGACACCAATCACATTATCATATTTTAGGGTATTAGATCCAGAAACATAATTACTCATAACCATTATCAAGCCATTCCAGCTTTTAGGCAAAGAACACAAAATAAAGAGAGCCTTAATTTCTTCATGAAAATTAATACCCACAGAAGATAATTGACTAGTAATAGTATTAAAATCATTTAAATGATTTGCAATAGATCCTTCTTCTACCATTTTCATATTAAATAAACTCTTTATGAGAAATACCTTATTTGAAGTTAAGGTCTTTTCATACAATTTTGCTAAGGTTTCCATCAACTCTTCCATCATCTTCACTTTTGTAATGTTAAATGTCATCGATGGTGCCAAACATAACTGAATGCTTCCAAGTACCTTTCTATCTAAAATATCCCAGTCCTCATTTGTCATAGTTCCATGGTTCTTAGTTTTTCCTTCCAACGACTTCCATAAATCCTTCTGATAAAGATAGTCCTCCATTTGCATCTTCCATAACTCAAAGTTCTTTCCATTAAAATTGTCAACCCTTAGCTTACCCTTGTCTACCATTTCTCCCACTCAACCATGAGACTTTCCTATAGAGGATAACTAAAAAGACAACCTTGCTCTGATACCACTTGTTAGGATTAAACAAGAACATAAATAATAGTTACATGCATATGTAATCAATAAAAAAAAAAAATAGATCATAGAGAAGAGAACACAAGACACTAAGATTTAACATGCTTCACCCAATCCCTGGGCTACGTCCATCAAACAAAAAGTTCAATATTATTACAATCCAACGATTACAGCCTAATTACAATCCATCATCCCTTATAGCTCAATACTATTGCAAGAAGTAATTTTTGCATCAAACCTTATGAAAATAACTAACCCTAAGCTCTTTTATACTAGTATTTTTACTGCTTTAGGGTTATAATTAATTATTACATGTTGGCCCAAAATCCTAATAAAATAGAGCCCAAATTTTTTTCCAAAGAATTATGAAGTATGTACAGTACTTCCTTGATCAATCACCACAAACTAACATCTCAAACTTTTAAGTTTCTTGATATTTAACTAAAGTGAGAATATGAGTGTTTAACATGTGTCTTAGAGGGACCAAACTCAAAAGGAAATGTAGTGACAGTTGAGATTTTTCTTAATTATGGATCAAATAGAGATTGATGATCTTCACTTTCTTGCATCCTTAAAGTGTTCAAAGTTAAACCAAATAAAGAAAGTGACATGATGACACATGTCCAAATTTCCAAAAAGATAACGCAACCATTAAAATTTGAAACAAAACCATCCAATCTTGCCTAGATCGATAACTAGAATTCAAATATTTGGCACTAACTAAAATTTGATTGTTCGAACATTAATGCTGATCAATATGAGTTTGTGTGAAGAGAAATTGGATAAAACTTGTAATTCGATTCATTATCAAGTACCCAATGAAAGAAAATTCAAGTGCAGAACAACTTGAGGTTAGATTGTGATTTTTCTCAAACAATGAATTGTTGCAGACAAAATTCTTCAATGAAATAAGAAAACTTGTTGGGTAAGTATTGAAAACCTCTGGTTACTTGAGAAATTGTAGTTTCAATTGTGATAAACTAGATAAGATTCCTCAACAAAGGGATTTCTCAGGGAAAACTAGTTACCGACAAAGAAATGTACATGATGACTTTCTGGAACAATTTCCCTTGTCCATAAATGAAACAACCAAAGGGAAAGAGTTAGTCCTAAAAAGCCATAGGTTACTAGTTATTAAGGGTTTTTATAATAAAGAAAATTGGCTAAGATATGCTAAAACATTCATTAGGGGTTTCGAGTTATTTAGAAAATGGTTCTTTGAAAGGAAACATGGTACTCGATTAAGCATTGTCTAACAATTCAACATTGGAAAACTAATTGTTCCTAGCATCTTTTTTTATGATGATTTATTGAAAATGATAGCCAAGAGATATGACCCTATACTAAGGGTGGTAAAGAATCATGTAGGATAAAACCTTCTTAGGGTTACACCTGAAGTAATTAGGGAGGTTTTCATGTTGAACCCTAACCATGCCCTACATGAGAAAATTGACCTAGAAGATTTACAAGAAAGGTATGATGCCCAAAGGATATACCTAAGGAGAGGGCCATTGTAAGAGAACTTTGTAAAGATAGGGCACCTATGCCTGGTTATAACTAATACCCCATAACTACTACTGAAGAAATACTTCAACCCTAGGATGCATGCATTGTATTTCTCCCTCTGTAGACTTTTTGGAATGGATGAGAAAGATCACATTTAAGGATCCTTAGTCTTTTTTATAGAATAGACACTACAATATGGAATTAGCTCAATTTTTTATTTTTCCACATATTTACTAGAAGAAATTCGTAATGGATTAATTGGTATAAATAAAGTGAAAGTTCAGAAGCCTTTCTATTGGTATTCTATGTTGATGTACATATACTTGAGCAAAGGAGTTTATGTTTTCTCTAAGGAAATGAAGTTGGAGTTAGAGAAGGATGGAGAAAAACTATTAGTTCACTTGTGGAGTGCAAATATGGCTTGGGAGGTTACTGATGCTAGCTTTGTGAGATTTGACAAATATTTTTCTTCCAAGTTGAGGATTCAATTAACTAGAAATAATCCTAGAAAATCGTAGCCCTTGCTAGAATTGATCAAGCCTAAGGATCATACCAAGGGATTGAAGGTAAGCCATAATTGGGGGACATCATCCAATACTTAGTCTCCACTATATTCAATGTGTATGGTTTCTAAGGGAAACCCTATGTCCTACCATACCAAGTACCACTGAAGGTTGGAATTATAGAATTCCTCTGATAGATAGGAGGATTAGAAGAAAAGGAGCTAGTTGACAGGTCAACTAGTACAATTTTCCCTAATTTTATTATAATTCACAATTTTGTAATCACTAAGGGAGGATGGAGACATTTAGGTAAATTTTTTGATAGATATCAGATGGCACAATCCCACCCTCATTTTATTGATCATGAAGGATTCTATGATATATTTAAAGATAGAACAAAGGCTAGGTCTTATGAACATTTTGTTTACTTTCCTAAAGATATGAATATAAATGAATTTTCATTACAAGAGCAAGAAGTTAGGAAGGAAAAATTAAAATTTTATAGTAGGGTTCTTGAATTTATCAATGCACTAGATAATAAGTATGATCCCTAGGTAGATATAAAATATTGTGGAAATAAAATTAATATGCTTATGAATAATTTTTCTAGCTCCATGTAATGCCCCGCCAAGGGATCCAAAGATTTTTACTAAGTTTGCCAAACAATTTATTTTTAAACATGAAAGGTAAAACCATTCATAACATTTGCGGAAGCAATAACAACAATTCAAATGAAAATAAACATAACATATATACATAACAGGCTACATTCTTTAAAGATCTCTTAACGTTGTATCACATCTAACATATCTAATCATCTAACATCACATCCTTATGGAATAAAAATGATACATCCAATGTACTTAAACAATATACAAGTGTCCTTTTGTAATTATATTTTAGTTTAGCTCAATCATCCATTGTACATATCACAGGGTATGAAAAGCTTAAAAGAATAAATATGCAAGTAAATAAAGTACATCATCATCATTTAATATTAATCCATGATGCAATAACATAAATGAATCCACATATCATACATGATACATCATCACAAAAGATATAAACATCCATCACAAAAGATAACCATATATCACAAACATAAATAACTAAGTGCACGGTTCCTTCCAACCGTAAATAACATCATTAGACCATCGTAGATCCTAACCATTCCTCTGTGCATAACATTCTAAAGCACCGAAGAGATCATCGGTATTAACATAGTAAGAATGTCACTCCTAAAATATCCTACTAACATGCAAAGTAAAGGATAATAAATCATCAACTAACATATGCAAAGTAAAGCAAATCATCAATATAAGAAACATACCAGTAAATACATCCATCATAAGGTATATTATCTATCATAATGCTCCAAGAACATAATGAAGAGTAAATACCAACCAAGGATACTCCAACCACAGTGTTTCAGACGGATCTCAAATGATAAGAGTGAAAATACACTACCACCCGACCGTGTGGAACCTAAGTGGTCCACTACCACCGTGCTGAGGAGATAATCTCAAGTTTCAAACAGGATATCAATTCATGAAGCACAAATCTCTATAAGTCTAGGAATCCTAAAAGTATACTAACTCAAAGGTTCCATCACACAAAACTGACATCTAATTCCCAAAGGCACACAATGACATGTAGGAAACCTACTTTGCAAGCGAGAAAGTGTCATAGCAATTATCACGTACAAGTTACCCTGATAATTAGCTAAACTCCACAGGTCCATACTGATCTCATGCGGCCACTAGTATCCTCTCATACTGACGAGGCATACTACGAAATGCATGATCGCAACCATGCGTTCTCACTACTCCCATCCTAGCCTGTACAAGCACTCAAGGCATGGGTGAGAACATCAAAACAATTATCTTTTTAGGTTTATTTAATCCCTATTTAGTGTGTAAATGTTATCACTTATTAACCAAACTTACAATGAGTTACCCGGACAGCCACTTAGGGCCCCGACCCTCATTGCAAGCCACTTCCCGACACTACAAGTAGATTACCTATCCTAAGTTCATGGAATCATAAATCTCAAAATCATAAAAGCTAATCCATAATAAAATCATCAAATATGCATAAAAGTATCGAATATCTACAATAAGAATCATCAAATCTTCAAGATAAGAATCATCAAATCTCCATGAGCATCTGAAAAAGCATCCATAAAAAATTATGACCACAACAGTTCTCTATTGGCAACTGAAGGCATCATTGATAATCATAAGTATCAATTGGTTCTCAATAAAAAAAATATATCTCAAGATAAATGGTTCTCAACAAGCAACCAAGAATATCTCAAAATCATACTAATTGAAGACTCCAAAATGGTTGAGTCAAACATGTCACAACATGACATCATCAAGAAATAAATCCACATTTTAGTCCCATCATGGCGACTAGAAAGTAATCCAAAGATAATTGATCGATGACTCAAAAATGATTAGGTCAAGCATCTCAGATATATATACATCTCAGCTTCACACATGAAGGCTGAAGAACAAATACAAACATTTCATAGAGCATACGATCACATAACCATGGTTGGGCTTATAAAAATCAAAACCAAATAAGATCAACATGTCATCACATCTCATAACCCCTGAGCCTCTCGTAACAACCTAGGACTGATCAACACTAGTCAACCCAAAATCCAAAACAAGAAGCATATAGAATACACGATGCAAACACATGTTTTGGTTTACTAAATTCACATAGTTGAATAATGTGTAGGGGTTTTCAGTTTTTTCTTTGCAAGTATACTTCAAGTGTTTTAAGTTTCATCATTTGACCTACAAATCAACCCAATTGTTCCCCGATAGCTTTATTCTAAAAATAACTTAAGGATAATTATTTACTCATTAAACTGATCATCACTTATCTTAATTAAATTGTCATTTATATTTAGCCATGATCCGTATTCTAATTGATTAACCTTTCAACTTTTTAAAGATCATTATTCATTATATTATAAGAGGACCAATTATCATTCTTTGAATAAAAGATTATAACTTTATTAAAATGATCAATTACATCAATCAATTAACATAGGTCCATATTCTAATAGTTCTCAATTAAATATTACTAAGTCTTCACCATCAAATATCTAAGGTCATCATTCAAGTCATAAGAATAAGACCTATTAACTTGATATCAATATTTCTACAATCTTATTAAAAGAATTATATCAATTAAATCTCTATTACATAACTTAATTATTAATTAAATCCAATTAACTCTAGTTAATTGATTTGATTAATAATTTCACAACCAAACCATCAACCTAATGAATATGAGTTGACTAATAATTAAAAGTCAGCCATACACAAATATTCATGTTCATAGTTTAATAATAATAACTTGTTAATATTTAATGACAAGCTATATTGAGAATCTTATTAATAGATCACATTTATCATTCTTTATGAATACTAATGTTTCCTTAATTAATTCGTATTAGTGATAGTCATTTCAAGAGAAATCTCAATCGCATAATTATATTGACAACTCAATGAATATTAATTGATTAAAAATCAATCATACTTCAAACCAAAAACTAATATCTTTTACAAAACTTTAATCATTAAATAATCTTCACTAGATTAACTGTAATCGTATTTATTGATAATTAATCAAACCATTATTTATTAATAGTTTGCTAGTCCTTACAAATATTAATAAATAATGAACTCATCAAACTATAAATACTCGATCTATAGAATCTTTCCATATACTCATTAGTTAATATTTGACTAACTCTTAACATCATTGTTATCATTCATTCACCCGCCAAAGTCCTCTTCTGTCAGATCTGCAAAAATCTAGGGTCGGCGCGATCTTGTCATCGGAAGTTGCACGGGAGATAGTATCAGCGACATCGTGCCCAATTGACACGTGTCTGGTGGACCCGGCGAATGGGCTACAACGGAGGGCAGGTCGGGAAAGTTTTCCTTCACCGTAGGTGCTATGGCGCTATCGCACACTGATCAAAAAATCTCCATGACGACATAGCGCCCGGCGGAGATGCTCACGTCGGCGGGCAATGGGTTTTCACGGGCAGGAAGTTCCAAAGACTGGCAAGGCGCCATGGCGCCAATGCAAAACCAATGCATTTTTCAATGGCGACATAGTGCCTAAATGGAAAAGTTCATCACGACAAAGAATGAACAGACAGGTGGGTCCCGATGGTACTCCGCATGTATAGTTTGTCAGCCCAGCGTCGCGGTGACAAATCAGAAATAACCGCGTGTAACCAGGCTAGAGTCTCTATCAGTACGGTTAGCACAGTCAAGGTTTATGATCTCCACCGTTAGATTGGATTGCATCAGCGGATAGCGCCATCTCGCTATGGTGGAGATGCACGAATTTTATCATGGCGACATAGCGCCCATCCGCCACATGGCCGTTCTGTGGATCAAGTCTCGGGTTCGCCAATTGGTGTTCATCGAACCAATCAGATGATGCCATGTGTATGTGTCAAAAAATGGCATACCGTGGGCCCAGTAGTTTTCAGAATGGATGGTGAGTGAAGTACGACGTCGCTCCGATCGTCAGATCTGCAAAGATCTACGGCTGGAGCTATCTTGCCATCGGGAACTGCTCAGACTTTAGCATCAGCGACATAGCACCCATGCGCCATGTGTCCTGGCGGGGCTGCATTTCATGCCGCCAGAAGCAGTTAGGGTTGGATGACTGACAAACCAACGGACAGATGCCACGTATCCGCGAGCCCGATGAATCACGAGAAAAGGAAGGTTGCGAGAAGTCAGATTTGTGACTGTCAGATGAGAAAAGATCAACGGTAGGCGCCATGTCACCTTAGTGAAGTTGCAAGATTTTTACCATGGCAACATCGCGCCCAATTGACGCGTGTCGGTGGGGTCAGGTCTCGCCGGATGCATCACTGAGGTGGCACCAATTCGAATGGGCCCAGTTGTAGGAAGGAGGGTCCACGACGAATTAGAAACAACCACGTGTGTCGAGTCAAAACACAGATATGTCGAGGGGCCAAATTTCTTGATACGACCAGCGCATTAAGGGGTGGGTTCTCCACCATTAGATCTGCAGAGATCTAGGGTCAGCGCTATCTCGCCATGGAGGAACTACGCAGATTTTACAATGGCAAGTTAGTGCTTGGAGGACACATGTCCTCGCGGGTCCAGTTTTCAACGTGGCGGTTAGCTAACGGCCAGTGGTTAGATGGTAAAGGTGGTGCGGTTAGTTCAATGAAGGCGGTCAACCACGAAAGGACTCTCCAGGTGGCAAAACAAAGAGATGCGATTGGCCCGCGTGGCCTAGTCGACATATAAGAAGCCGGGTCGACTGATAGGCTAGGTCGATTCATGAACCAAGAAGCAGAGATGATTGATGTTATCTTGCGATCTGATCTTCGCGATCATTTTTGACCTACCAAGAATAAATGCAAGATATAAGGACACTCCACCCATTCAGTAGGCTCATCTACCTCGTCAGGGAATGTTGTGGCACTATTCTGTCTCCTCCGGGCTCCTTCTCAGAAGGATATGAGATTTCTTGGTATGCAAGTAAGGATTCAATCAGATCTCCGATTGGATTTTCAGTATGGAGTTAATGCCAGTAGGTGAGAAGTGAATGTAATGCAGAAATCTTCAGTTATGCTTGAGCTATAAAGGCAATTTGGTGATCTATTCTTAGGGTCGACTCTTCCTGATTTTCTCTGCTACTGCTTGTAGACTTGCAGTGTAAAATCCCTTTGTGTCTGAGCCATGTAATATCCTATATCATCTCTTTCAACCATCAGTGTGCATGTGCATCACCTTGCCTCCCATTGGTGTATTGTTGAGATCAATGATCTGCATACTATATCTATCTTTGGCCTATTGGATAATATACAAGTGAAATCTCCTTTTCCTGGTGTCATTCAGTTGGTTTTCTAATCTGTATGTGACTATTGATCGATATAAGTCTGGACGTGTATGACTTTTGTATATTACCCTAGTTTTGTAGTGCATATATGGGCAGGAATGAGTCTGAACACTCTGTTTTGGTGCATCACCGCCTTAGATTAGACTAGGTATATTTGCTTTAACGCTCTCTTTCTCCCTTTCCCTTCTAAGAATAGATAGGTGCACCCTGACAGTAAGAGGAAGCCGGCCTTCTCCAGAGACTCAACCTCGTAGTTCAAGTCCCACAGCTTGGAGGTTGTTTCCATGTTTCACTAGGTTGTTCTCGCGCTTAGGCCTTGGACAAGGGTGCAAACCTAAGTGACAACAATCATTATGGTATTCAAACGTATTAACCAATAACATAATAATTCAGTCTTAATCCAATATCATTCAAAGTTTCTAAATTTAAATCAACATAATATAAATTATCATCTTAAAATTATTTAATCAATATTAAAATCAACCATTAGACTCCATTTTCTAATTGTTCTAATAATATTTTGTTTATATAAACGTTGTTTGAAAGAGATCCCTATCACAAACCAATAAGACTCATTGTAGATTTTAACATGAATAATCTTCAAATTTTTAACATTATCATCTTCATTAAACAACTCTAAAATTGTTTAATATATATTAAATATTATTCAATATACATTATAAAAAGTCCACTATATAAACTATATTAAAATTTCTTTTCTTTTAATTTTCTCTCATCCATTTACTTAGATTGACTAATAATTAATTACACTTCTTCTACTATTAATTAATCTTAATTAAATTTGATTTAATTAGATTAGATAATAAATCATATAAAACTAATGCATATTAATAAGATTCTAATAAGGGAAGATTTCAATAATATCTTTAATCCATTCCATGCTTTGATATATATTATTTTTGTGAAGTTTAAGCATAAAGAACTCTTGATTATGGGAAATGGAGAAATATCTGTCTTTGAATAAAACAGTCTTAGTACGATGGCCATATCTTCCTAATAAACCATTGGATTAGGCTGAAATTTAGATATGTTGGAGAGGGCCAAGTTGCGCCACTTCTGACCTGAGCGATCGAATAAATTCGATCTCGATAAAAAGTTATGAATGACTGAGTTCGGGTCTATCCAAGGGGTAGCGACAGGTCAATTTGTGATGAATTAAGAATTTCTTGTTAAAATAATTGTTCTCTAAATTTAACCATAAAAGGGTTTGTCTATATGCATCTAAAAATATAATTGATAGAAAGATTACATCTAATCATTCGAATTTTCACCATAAAATTTCTATTTTAATTCCAAATCTTGTCTTTCTAATTTAATATAAATTCGAACCCAAACCTGATTAAAATCTAATTTGTTTCTCATTTGGAACTAGAGTTTTTCTATTATTTTCTTCTTATCCAAATAAAATATCTAGATTCCAATTTCAAATACAGAGAGTATTCAGACACATAAAATAGATATGATGAAGATAGGAAGAGAAAGAGTGCAAAGGGATTATGAGAATATCACAAGTGCACCTGGACACTGATGCTAATTTTCCATGCCTCAGAAGTTCATAGAAAATTTCTTCGTTCTCCATCATTCGCAATTCTTCCAATAATCCAAGCCGATCGAATCCTTCAAGTGATTAAAAGTGCTAGAAGGAGCATAGAAGCAAGTAGAAAATATATGAGCATATGAATCTTCTCCCATACATGTAAGCTTTGAAGCTTCTATTTTTAGCTTGTAGCTCGTGGCTTCCATTCAGCTTGTAGCTTCCATTAAGCTTTTCATTTAAGCTTCTATGAATGCCTGAATATCAAGAGCTCTCAAGAAACCTTTGGAATGCTTCTTGAAACTGCTGAAAGGTGTCACCAACTAAGCATGGGTCTTTTTCAACCTTTTTGATGAGTCATAAAATTGTAGACACCTTGTGCTTAATTGATGCACTAACCCTCGTGTTGTTGACACATGTTAATTCCCATGCAAGCTTATAATTCCAATTTACTATTTAAATAATCTCTATTTAAATTTTATAACTTTCATTTTAATTTTTATAACTTTAATTATTATTATTTTATTTATTACTTTATTATTATTTTATAATTATTATTAATTCTAGTTTTCTTTTATTTAATTCTTTTTTCTCAATAATTCACATTTAATTAATTACAATCAAAATATCAAAGATCATGATATTTTATTAATTTTTTCAAATAAATAATTTATTAATTAAATATATTTATTAAGACTTAATTAATAAAAAATTCACCATAGACCTTCAAGATGAAATATGAAAACCATCATAGAACAAATCATACAAAATAAATCTAAAGGGTTAAAAATCATGAAATATGTCATCTGACACATTCAGTGGGTATTCAACTCAGATACTTGTCCTAATTTTTCAATTAGGACAAATGGCTCAAAGGGTTGGAATTTGGATTTGAAAATTTATCTCCCCTCTCTTATCATTGAGATAATGTGATAGGGTACGCTCATCCTAGCAATTCAGCAAAGTCGATACCTGGTACTTGCAACCTGCATAAAAATCATGCTTGTACAAACATAATATATACTAAACTAAACAGACAATGGTAGGAAGTGGTGCATCGTGTAGATCTCGACTAGCAGGTGACTATGACTCCCTTCCTTAACCACATCAGACATGCCATACAAAAGCAAACATGAAAGGCAAACACACACACCATACACATGCAAGTATGGGATAAGTATCCATAAGAAAACACATATGATAATAAATCATCTTACTAATCATCATTAATAATTGAAAGCAATGTTATAATCATCATCAATAATTGTGAACACTAAAAATAATCATCATACATACATGAAGTGTAGAGTCTAAGTAATCTTATCACATAATAAACTGAATCCATAGCACAATATCTGATAATCTCAAAAGAATGCTGCTAACCAATAACATAAAACTAGTTCTAAAAGAGTTCAACAATGATAACAAAATGTGAACCAGGGGCAGGCACTACACTTCATGCAAACCCTAAATAAGAAGAAAGCCATTTTGGTTCAAGCATATATGGATTAGGCTATTGTAATACAAAAAATATTGGCAAGCAAAGACATTATAAACTTGAGACAATATACATTGTAGAAGAAAGCTGGATATGTGGTGGCAAGAAATATAAATGTACAACCTATGCCCCTCTTTAAGAGAAAACTCTTAGAGAGTCCTCCTACAACACCTACTGCGAAGAAGCAAAAACTAGAACATGGATCTTCTTCAAGAGTTGAAGAGCACCCTTCTTCACAAACCCCCATCTGCATGGATGATGAAGACTCCTTGATGGAGTAATTGAGGCAAATAGAAGGTCATGGGGATGTTGTGATAACTAAATTAGAGGTAGAAGAATGAGCACCTACAGAGCCTTCCATGCCATTACTAGCCCTCACTATAGAGGACTTTAGAGGGAAAGAAATTGATCCTTTTGTGGAGCAAGTAACAAGGAATTTTTTGGAGGATGAAGTTTTTTTAAATCTAGGGCATTCATCCAATTTCTATGGAGGAACAATCTAAGATAATTTTGAAGCCAAATGTAAACAAATAAAGATAGAGAAACCTACTAGGCATGGCTCTGAGAATTAAGAGGAGGTTAAGGCTAACCTCATGGAGGAATTCAACCAAATAAACCTTGTAGGGGGAAGACAATTATTAAAGGATTTGAGAGTTTTGATACTACCAAAATGGGACATTGCTAATGCAATGATCTTTGATGTAGTGAGGAAAGAGAAAGAGACCAAGTTTAGGACTAAGGATGAAGTGATACAAACCCATAAAGAGGTTAAGTATAGTGATGACCATAAATATTTAGTCATGTGGTCCATCCAAAAGAAAGACAAGGCCAACATTTAGGAAGTTTTAGATTCTGAGCATGCAGGAAGTCTCATGTTCTACAAAGTAGAGGAAGTGGATAGTGAAAAGGTTGCCTTGATGAATAAGGAAGTAGTAGATTTTGGGGTCATGGTTGCTGCTAAGGATAAGAAAAAGTTTTTAGAGTTAAATGAGAAGTTTGTGAAGGTACTAGAAGCCTATGATGAAAGGGGTAGAAAAATCTAGCAATTAGAAAATAAAATTGCAAACATGTAAAAATTTGGAAAAGGTAAGGTAGGCAAACAATCTAGAGAACTCAAAATCATAGTTGGTAATCCCTATGTACAACCTTTTAATACTATTCTAATTGTGAAAATTCCAAGCACTCCCTAGCAACCATAACTTTATATGGTTGATGAGCTAAATGAGGAGAAGGCTAAGATCTGGTCATTGCATCTTGAACTAGGTATCCAACTTTGACGACATGATCAAATACACAATTTTGTATCTAGTGGATAGGTTAGGCTAGCCCCTTTTCTACTTAGAATGGTTAAATTTGGTAGAGACATGGAATGAGTTGAACAATAATGAAGCCATCTTGAGACCAATTTTGAGAAAATGGATTAGTGGGGATGATGCCATCACAATCCTATGTTGCTCGGTTATTGATCAATCTGATGATCAGTTAGAAAAGACCTTTGACCGGGTCAATGATCTATTGAATTTTGATCATAGGAGGGACATGCTCTAGAGAAGAATAAATCTTTGTTTCTCTAGATACCTTAGCAAAATTTTTGATCTCTTTCCCCATGCACTCAAAGGCATAGGTAAAATAAAATATAAAGAAGAATGGGCCAATGAGTTGAAGGAATTAATGAGTATTAGGCTAAATAAAGTAGTAAATAAAGAGAACTACATTTTGTTTGCAAGGACTACTAAGGAAGTTGTACACGTAAAAATATTTTTAAATTCTTTTAAGAAAGATTTTGTTGAAATAAAGAAACTAGGAAAATATATCTTGAAAAGGCAGAAAGAAATATTGAGCTTCAACTAGCCAGATGACAAACTTTTTGACAATTGGATGGAAAATTATTCTTTAGCAACTGAGTTATTACAAATGGTAGTTGAAGAGGAAAGTATGGACAAAGAAGTTGCTACAAAAAGAATTAAGCTATTTGACAAAGTAATTCAAATAGAAGACAAAGAAAAAGAGCAACAAATTACAATGGTAGACATGGCCGGCCAAACTGATGATTTGGTAGAAGAGTAGCCAATTGTAATAAATATTAAGATATCAGAGCCTAATGCAACACATGAAAGCCAAGTGGTCTCATATCCTAGAGAAGAATAGATAGAACAAGACCAATCATCGA
Source organism: Cupressus sempervirens (assembly GCA_028749045.1). Lineage (NCBI taxonomy): Eukaryota > Viridiplantae > Streptophyta > Pinopsida > Cupressales > Cupressaceae > Cupressus > Cupressus sempervirens. The sequence goes on from CM053793.1 coordinate 836,393,643, forward strand.
GTGTAGTGGATTCACAAGAAACTAATACAATAGAGCTAGCCCCATCATAAGACAACCAATAAAGAAGCCATTATGTTATAAAAGGAAAACAACCACCAATTTATGTATCTTCTCATACATCTTTTTTATAGTGATAGTTTTTTTTCTTGTTATAAATCTTTTTGTTCTAAGGATAGTTGTCCTTTCCCTCTAGGCCTGAAGCTTGTTGTAGCTCACACTATATAAGTGAGTTTCCAAGGCTAGAGGATGGTTCATGTTTTAGTTTATTTTTTGTGAGTTTATGTAAAGTTGGAGTCAGTCCATATATACTAAAAATAAATTCCAAAATTGAATACAAAAGTTACAGTTTCTGGTCTATTGTGTTATTGTTATGATAGAAATGATCATTGAGTTGTATACAATTCAAAGAAATTAATACAAATATTGAGAGTTGATTTCATTCCAAAATCTTGTCTCTTTCCTTTTCTTAGTTTTGTTCTCTAAATTTTTGATAGCAAAGTTAATTAAATTTCAGTTGTTATTCATTTTGAATTATATTTCAATTTTCTTTTGCTAATGATCTAATGGATTACGTATATTCTTAATACAAGTTGAAAGAACACCATGGTTTTAAGTAAATATATGATAAGTATGAGATTTGGAAATGAATATAGATAAATCTTTGCACAAAGTGTTGAGATAAGATCTAGAGGTAGGTGTATTGCCTTTGTAAGTTATAGCCCAATGGATAAGGCATTGGCTATCCTTGTGAGTTAAAATAAATGGAATATTTTACACAATGCAAAAATATTATAATCAATCAATAATTTACAATGCTATTATCCAAGTTTGAAATGTCAACTTGTACTTGATTCATGGTGTCTAGGGTTAGATGAAATAGCTAGTTATCATCTCTTTATGACCATTGAATTAGAAGAAAGAAGGATCAATAATATATTGTTAATGGAGTTCATGTTTAGAATCTTGATGTAAAGGTGAATAAAATTGAATTCTTGAGGTAAACCCACCTAGATCTTGATAGAGTTCAAAGTGGAGAAGACTCTGATGTCTTGTTAGTTGGCCCATTAATTTTGATTTGTAGAATGCCTATAATGGTTTCTAGCTAATTTCTAGGTTTTCTGACATCATAAAAGGTAGTTTAAATTTTGTTAAATCAGGAACCAACATATGTAACACATAATATATTGAAGAAAGACACACATTTATCATGTATTGAACAATTTATGGATCTAGTTTTTGACCTAGAAATTCAAATTCAAGTTAAAGAAAAAGTAAAGGAGCAATGAAATAAAGTCTTTGCAAAATTTTTGGCAAGTCATCAAAAGGTTTTTTATAAGTATAAGACAGCTGCAAAAAACCCCAACCCATAAGTGACAAAAACAAGGGGGAAAATAGGTATAGCGTATCAAGGGGGGTAATATACTAAAGAAATCTCACAAAAATTAGAGATAGATTTATCAGATGGAACAACATTAGCATATCTAGATTGTAGATCCAAATTCTAGTCTCAAGGGAGTATTATTGTATGGAATGATAATTCATCACAAAGTCTTTTTTCCACTAATGTTAAAGGGGGATATTGTTGATCTCTTCGCCTAAGTTGCTTATTAGTGTCCAAACACTTAGTCATTTACTTGTTTGAATTCTTTAGAATAATTGAGAGGGGGGGGGGGGGGGGGGGTTGAATTAGTTATTCAAGGTCCAGATGTCCAAATAAAACTTTTATAGTTCAGTGAACCCATTTAACTTTCTTAACAATGCATGCAATCATTGTCAGTTAACCAAAACTAATATGTTACTATTAAACTATAATATAGAAATGTAAAGCATAAAACACAACGCATCCATCAATACACATGAAACAATGATTTAATGTGGAAACCCAATTTGGAAAAAACCACCAGTAACATGCTACTCCTTTCTCACTCTTCTGAAGTAATGCCTTGTTAAAGGCCAACACTATTAAAAGTTACAATACACACTGTTAAATGTGACCTAGTTAAGGGATTTCAATCACCATGTTAAAAGTGAGCCTTGTTAGAGGAATTTAGGTCATTCACTCAGAACGCCACCTTGTTAAAGGATTTTTCAATCACTATTAAGTCAAACTTTCTCCAAAGGATTTACCCTAATTTGATACAATTGTTAGAGAGTAACAATAGAGTTTGATCTAATACAACTTACAACCTTACTTGTAGATTATAGATCACTATTTAGTCCTCAACTCTACTTGGCTTCCAATCTTTGCAGTTCTGACAACTTGTTCACCCTTCAAGCATTCATCTTCATTAAGCCTTCTTGCTCAGTTCGTCATTGCTGACTTCTTCACTTAGGTCACTTGGTGAAGCAAACCCTTCTTCCTCCTCCTTGTCAGTTTTTTGCATCCAAAAACTTTCTAACCTCTCTCTTTCTCAACCTTTGCTTCATGACTAGGCATCCCTAGATATAGGGAATTAGAACTCTTTTTCTTGCTCAATATCTATCTCAAAAATTAGGGTTTTCAATGGATTAGGTAGGATACAATATATCTACCCCATATCTTATCTTTTCTAGAAACTTCTCCTAGAATCTATTTAAATTCAGCTCCAAAACAATTTACATAAGATTTTGTGCCTCCAGCTCATCAATCTTATCTTATTCCTAATTCTCAAGTTTCAAGAAAACAAACTTGTTGGCTTTCATTTGGAAAATCTTTAATCTTTTTCATAATGTAGTAGCTCAACATTATCAATTTTCTGATGCTTGGCACATACTGTGTTACTCAGCCTCTACTGTAAAATCACTTGGCATCAACTAGATTTTACTAGTGCCCAACACATACTAAAAATCACTTGACATCTACTAACTTGCTCAACTCCTATTAGTTTTATTGGCATCCACTAGAAAGTGCTTCACTCAGCTCCAACTAACTTTGTTTTTGGCTTGCACTATCTTTACTCGACACCTTTTATCAACTTGGTCAAGCTTAGCAAATGAAATTTTCTCAACCTTTTTCATCTAAACTTTTAAAGTGTAGCCAACCATTTTGTAACCCCAAGTAGATCATCAAGACATTATGTTACCACTGACTTAACTAATTCTTACACTTCAATACATAATCATAACTCAACCTTTCCTCTAGGCACTTTTGTTACATCTTATTGATCAAATCCTCTTCATTAATCAACTAAGTAATAGTACTTGAAACATATAAGCAATTGTCTTACCAACATATAGCAGGTTTGACATCAATGAAAAAACAATGACTGAAAACACTTCTTACAATAATGTTCTTAGCTCAAATGATCTTTTCAATCATATATCAATAATATCCCTCTTTGGCATTGATGGAAAACCAAATTGATCAACCAATCAAACATCAAACTAACTAGGTTAAATAGTAAGGCAATACCAAAACTTCTGCCTCTATTAGAAACTCCTTCGTAGGCTACAAATCCTCACTTATCTAATTCACTTTTGTTAGAATATCTCCCTCTTTTGTCATTTATCTTGATTTCTCCCTTTTTCTTGCTTCTAGTCTTCTAATCTTATCATGATGTACCTTTACTTCTCATTCCTCTTTTACTCTCCCTTTGACTTGATTTTTTAATTTGATCATCTTCGTATTGATCAATATGCACTTGATCAGTTTCTTGTACTTTCTCCCTCTTTGACAACAATGCCAAAGACATATACTCAACACTTGGCATCTTTTGTATATGTAGATATAAGATTTTGTAGGCTCTTTAATTTTCTCCCTCTGTCACCTTGCTTGTGACTAATTTGAATTTCCAGCTCTATGATTACTTTAGGCAGCTTCCTAAAGTAAAATCCTCTGCATCAGTTTGTATGAAATGCATGTTAGCTTGTTTGATGCAGGGTACTCCCTCTATATTTTACATAGCCTTTGATAGGGGTATCACCCCTAATTTACCTCTCAAATACTCATAAGCATCCTTAGGTAATGCTTTGGTGAAGATATCAAAATTTTTCTCTTTTGTGTTGATATATTCCATCTTCACCTCTTTGTCTTGAACCAATTCCATTACATAATGATACTTTATTGCAATGTGCTTTGTCTTTGTATGCATAATAGGATTCTTTGATATATTTATAGCACTTGTATTATCACAATAAAGTGTCACTAGTTCAATGATTTCTTCCTTCATTCCTTTTAGCAGCTTCTTGCTCCATACAATGTTTGTACAATTGATAGAAGCATCAACATACTCTACTTTAGTAGTGGATTGTGAAGTACAACTTTGCTTCTTGCTTGTCCATTTAACAAGTCTTTTACCTAAGAAAAATGCTCCTCCACTGGTGCTCTTCCTATCATTAATATTTCTATCCCATATAGCATCAGTGTAGGCTTTCAATTCAAACTTTTCATTCTTCTTATAGTATAAGCCATATTCTTCTGTTCCCTTCAAGTATCTCATTATCCTTTTCACTGTCATCAGGTGATTTTCTCTTAGGTTATTAGAGAATCTAGAAACTATTCCCACAACTAATGCAATATTAGGGCTACTGTGTACTACATATTGTAATTTTCTAATCATGGATCTATACAATGTTTGATTGACCTCAACTAATTCATCGTTCTTTGATAGATTAAGTGTTGTTACCATAGGTGTACTTATTGGTTTTGAGTCGTCAAGTCCAAATGTCTTCAAAATTTCCTTGACATATTTTGACTGAGTAATGTATACACCATACTTCACTTGATATACTTGTAGTCCCACAAAGAATTTGATCTCACCAAACATTGACATCTCAATCTCTTGCTTCATTTGATTTACAAAATCTTTACACAAAGCATCTTTTCCTCCAAATATAATGTCATCAAGGAAAATTTTAGATAATAGTATACCTTTTTCTTCATCTTTCTTAATGTGCAAATTTTTGTTATCATTTTTTCTTTCAAATCCAATCTTAATAAGATAAGTATGAAGTCTTTCATACCATGCTCTTGGTGCTTATTTCAATCCATATAGGGCTTTGTGCAGTTTACATACCATGTTCTTATTGTTCTTATCCACAAATCCTTGTTGCTATTCTATGTAGACCTCTTCTTCTAATATTCCATTTAAAAATGCACACTTGACATACAACTAGTAAACTTTGAAACCTTTATAAGTAACATAAGAAAGCAGAATTCTTACTCCTTCCATTCTTGCAATAGGGGCAAATGTTTCACCATATTCAATTCCTTCGTCTTGAGTATACCCTTTGAAAAATAGTATTTCTTTATTTCTTATTACTTTACCATTCTCATATAGCTTGTTCCTGAATACCCATTTTGTGCCAATCACATTCTTGTCCTCTGGTCTAGGAACTAGGCTCCAAGTTTTTTTCTTTTCTATTTGCTGAATTTCTTCTTCCATAGCCTTGTACCAATCATCATCTTCCAATGCATCTTTTACTATCTTAGGTTCATTCATGCTCAACAAGCATGATTCACATCTCAATCTATTTCTTGTCATTGTCCTTGCATCTTTGTCCCCAATGATTTGATCTATAGGATGGTGTCTTTTGACATATTTGGACAATATAGGCTCAATTATCATGGCTACATTCTATCTCTCAAATTTAGTATTGCTATGTACATATCTATTAGGTATTTCAACATCTCTTTCATGTGTGCTAATCTTAGAGTCAGATTGTGCATTCTCCTCATTTTGCAACTTGGCATCTGTATATAACTTGACATTCATAGGATGTGACTCAACAGTTTTTGAAACTTGCTATTGATTTGTTGCATGATTTGTGACATCTTTTTTAGTAGGCATTCCTTCATAGTAGTATGCAAATTTCTTGTAATCTTCTAGTTCTTTTATAAATCTAGCTTCATGCGCTTTTGTAAACTCATCAAAATTCACATTTGCACTTTCCACAATTTTGTTAGTGTTAGTAATTAAACACTTGTAAGCTTTACTTCTTGTGGAACAACCAAGGAATATACCTTCTTCACTCTTTGCATCAAACTTTCCACTTCTAACATCTTTGAGAATATAGCATTTGCTCCCAAATACCTTAAAATATTTCACATTAGGTGGATGACCATACCATAATTCAAAAGGTGTTGAGTGAGTACCTTTCTTTACTTACACACGGTTCAAAGTGTATACTATAGTACTTATAGGTTTTCTCTAGTAATTTATGGCAACATTTTTCTCCATCATTAGTTTTTTGGCATAGTCCATTATAGATCTATTTCATCATTCAAAAATTCTATTTTGTGGGGGAGTCCTTGGTGCTGATGTCTGTCTTTTAATTCCTCTATCATTGCAGAATACTTCAAATTCATGTGAAGTTAATTCTCCTCCTGTATTTGATCTCAAGCATTTCAAGGTCTTACCTATTTCTTTTTCAACTCTTTCCAAGTACCATTTAAACATTTCAAAAGCATTTGATTTCTATTTTGAAAACATGAGAGTCATCATTCTAGAGTAATCATCAACAAGTAGCATTACATACCTATCTTTTTTGTAGCTTTGCACTTCAATAGGTGAACACAAGTTAGTATGAAAAATTTCAAGTATTTCCTTAGAGGTATAAGCTTTACTTTTAAAGATTGACTTTTTCATCTTACCTAGCTGAGATTGTTTGCACGTTATGTTTTCTAGTTTCTTCAACTCAGGAAAACCTCTAAGTCTTTTCATGTTACTTATACTAATTAGATTATCAAAGTTGAAATGACATAATCTTTTGTGCCAAAGCCATACATCATCAAATTTTGCAATACAACAAGTAGCATCTTCTATATCCAAATAGAATAGATTACTCCTAGATTGATCACCTTTTCCAATCAAATTTCCATTTGTATCATATATCTTAGTTGAATTGTTTTCAAACTCAAATTTGCACCCTAAATTATTCAATTGTGACACACTTAACAAATTATAATTCAATCCTTCAACATAATACGCATTGTCACATGATATCTTGTCTGTAAGTTTAATAGACTCTTTTCCTTTTATTGAACATGGTGCATCATTACCAAATCTCATAGTATTTCCATCATAACAAGTTAAGGTAATGAACTTACTTTTGTCTCCAGTCATGTGATGTGAGCATCCCCTATCAACTATCAATGATCCATTTGTCATTCCTTTTCAAACAATTCATAACTGCAGTAGCCTCATCCTCATCTAATTCATTGTTAATTGCAACATATACCACTTCATCATCATTTTTATCATATCTATTTTCATCAGCAATGTAGCATGACTTCTTGCCGTTGTCTCTATAGTCTCTTCCATCATCTTCTCTTTTGTTTATATACATGTTACCTTCTCTAGAGTTCTTCTTCTGTGTACATCTTTTTACAATATGACCAACTTCATTGGAATTAAAACAAATGATAGGCAACTTACCTTTGAATTTACCTTTTCCTTTATGAAATCTTCTTGCGAATGATGCTTCCAATTGGTCAATGTATTCCTCATCTATACTTCTATCACTAGATGCATACTTTATCTTTATTTTCTTCTTCTTGGGCTTTACCTCCTTAGAATCCTTCAGTAAAAATTTGGTTTTGAAAGCTGATTCAATACTCTGTAGTCTATAGTTGTCAAAATTAGATAATTGAAATGTAGTGAGTTTTCCTACTATACCTTCAAGGGTTATATCATTTCCTAGCATGCATCTTAACTCTTAAATTATAGACAGTCTAATGAAATATATAGGCAACGATGTTGTCAAGACTTTACTCATCACAGTTTCATCATCTATTTTACCAGTTGCACCTTTTATAGCACTAACAACTTCTTTTATTCTAGTAACATATTGAGGCTCTCTGACTTTGCTCTTTGAACATTTTTGTCTCCTCCATAGATGGTGTTTAGGGAATCCCACATATGCTTTGTACTTTTGAGGTCATTAATATCATCAAACTTAACATAGCTCAGGGTAGAGGAAATCTCCAACATCATCTAATTGCGCTCTTTATTTTTCTTCAAATCTTCAATAGTTAAGTCTCCTACTAGATCAACATGTTCTATTGTAATGCAAGTTTGTGCATAGTCTCCAAGTCCTCCAAGGTGAAGCTTCATTAAACTTTTCCATGCATTAAAGTTATCTCTATTAAGCTTGGGTACCTCTCTCGTTGACATTTTCATCTTTATGCTCTTAGTACCTTGAAACTAATCCTCTTAAGAAATTGCGCTCTAATACCAATTGTTGGAATTCTTTAGAATAATTGAGAGGTGGGAGTGGGGGGGGAGGGCGGGGGTGGGTGAATTAGTTATTCAAGGTCCAGATGATGGAATTATTATGAGTTAACCAAAACTGATATGTTATTGTTAAATTATCATATAGAAATGTAAAGAATAAAACACAACACATCCATCAGTACACATGACACAATGATTTAACATGGAAACCCAATTGGGGAAAAACCACTAGTAACATTCTACTCCTTTCTCACTCTTTTGAAGTGATGCCTTATTAAAGGCCAACCCTGTTAAAGGTTACAACACACATTGTTAAATGTAACCCAGTTAAGGGATTTCAATCACCCTGTTAAAAGTGAGCCTTGTTAGAGGATTTTAGATCATTCACTTGGAATGCCACCCTATTAAATGATTTTTTAATGACTGTTAAGTCAACATTTCTCCAAAGGATTTACCCTAATTTGATACAATTGGTAACTATAGAGTTTGATTTGATACAACTTACAACCTTACTTACAGATTATAGATCACTATTCAATCCTCAACTATGCTTGGCTTCCAATATTTGCAGTTCTGAAAACTTGTTCACTCTTCAAGCATTCATCTTCATTAAGCCTTCTTTCTTAGTTTTTCATTGCATACTTCTTCACTTAGGTCACTTTATGAAGCAAACCTTACTTCCTCCTCCTTGTCAGAGTTTTGCATCAAAAAACTTTCTAACCTCTCTCTCAATGTTTGCTTCATGACCAGGCATCCCTAGATATAGGAAATTAGTACTCTTTTTCTTGATCATATCTATCTCAAAAATTAGGGTTTTCAATGGATTAGGTAGGATACAATGTATCTACCCCATATCTTGTCTTTTCTAGAAAATTCTCCTAGAATAAATTTGAATTTTCCTTGAAAATAGTTTACATAAGACTCTGTGCCTCCATCCCATCAATCTTATCTTCCTCCTTATTATCAAGTTCCAAGAAAACAAACTTGTTGGCTTTTATTTGTTGAATCTTCGATCTTTTTCATAATGCAGTAGCTTGACATCATCAATTTACTAATGCTCGACACATATTGTGTTACTTGGCATCTATTGTAAAATCACTCAACATCAACTGGATTTTATTGGCACTTGACACATACTAAAAATCACTCAACATATACTAACTTGCTCAGCTCCTATTAATTTTCTCAGCATCTACTAGAAAATGCTTTCACTCAGCTCTAATTGACTTTTTGCTCAGCTTGCACTATCTTTACTTGGCACCTTTTATCAACTTAGTCAATCTTAGCAAATGAACTTTGTTCAACCTTTTTCATCTAAGCTTTCTAAGTGCAACTAAGCATTTTGTAACCCCAAGTAGATCATCAAGACATTATGTTATCACTATCTTAACTAATTCTTGCACTTCAATACATTATCATAACTCAAACTTTCCTCTGGGTACTTTTGTTACATCTTTTTGATCGAATCCTCTTCATTAATCAACTAAGTGATAGTTCTTGAAACATATAAGCAATTGTCTTACCAACATATAGCAAATTTGACATCAGTGACAAAACAATGATTGAAAACACTTCTTACAATAATCTTCTTAGCTCAAATGATCTTTTCAATCATATATCAACATTACTAGGCAAGTTGAAATGGTCATCATTACGACTGAGCTATTTAGTAAAGGCCAACAACACAAGGAATTATTTATTTTGCCAAGCAAGTAAGAGATTTCCAAGCACCCCAATTGAGATTGAGTACATATATAATCCAAGCTTGCATAGTTGAGATTGAGTAAATTGTAAGAAAACATTTTTTGAGTGAACATAATAGATCAAGTGTATAGAAGTTGAGTGCCAACATGAATATTAGTTATGACCAAATGTTAGAAATTTAGATGTCAAGAAAACTAGTTTTGTCATATGATTTTGTTATCACACATACACCTATGTAAATAATTGTTGGCTGAATTCTATAAAATATTTAATGATTTTAGAGACACTTAAGATATAGTTTACACATATTTACAGAAGGTATTGATCCCAAGGAAAGTAGATCAACCAATCTAAAAATTAGAAGAGAAATGGAAAAAAGAGATGAGTTGTGATCTGTTGATTATGATCCAGAAATTTTTAAGATTATCTATTTAGTGAGGGCTCTAACCCTAGATTATAACAAACAAGGAATGGTGAAAAAGTGATCAGTAATGAATGGGTGAATGTGCAAGTCAAGGAGTGAATAAGGATAAAATAGAGCAAGGAAGACTAAGATTAAGAGGAGATCAGACAGAGTGATCTAAGAAGTGTAGGATAGAATGAATATATTTGATTAACAGATCAAAGTGAGACATTGAACAAAGGAGATATAAAATAAGATTTTAGAGAAAACCATGGATTAGTTATTGAATTAGTTTTTAATAGATTGAGTTAGGGAAAATCTCTTAACGGAGAGATCCTAAAAGATCTATTTAGAATCTCCCAATAGATTCCTTATTTGATTGTAAGAGTGAAATCCTTTAATAGGGTGAGAATTAAAAATATTAAATGCTTTTAATATGGAAAACTCTTCACTAGGTAGATCATTTATTGTGATCAATATTGTAACCCTAATAGGTTTAACTTTATTGTTGCAATAGTGAAGATTTGTGGGTTTCATCCCACCCCAATTTTACCTTCACATTGAAGTATTTCTAGGTAACCAAAGAATTTGTGTTATGTGTTGAAAGTTTTCATGGATGTCATGTTTTAATTTCATTTTAACATTACAGTTTTGATGTTAGATCTAATGATGTAAGGACAAGTCTTGCTCTTCAACCCTACTTACTCCTAGAGTTCTCTCTAGGAAACTTCTCTAGTCTATTAGGGTTCTTTCACTAACCCAACCTCTAAAGGGCTCTATTCCCAATCCTCCTACTCTTCAACTTTTCTACACCAATGATGAAATCCTCACATTCCTTAACATTCTTCATGGATGCCTCCTTGGCTCACCCACATCAAATGGTCAAAGATGAACATAATTAACCAATAATGGATATGAATGTTTATTTATAGATTATAGGTTCTATGACACTAATTATCAACCCAAAATACATTCACTTGTTTATTGATTTCAAGTATTTTCTTGAAACTAGCCCTAAAAAGGCTATAAGGAATTAGGCCTCCAAACACACTTTTTGGCTCACAATTCAAAAAATGTCTCAATAAGTTGGTAATTTTTTTTAATTTCTTGCTACCCTTTTGGAATACCTTTCATATTTTCCTAGTCTCACTTCCCCAACCTTTCCGTATAGTGGGTTGTTGATTTTAAGCCTAAAATTAAGGGTTTCCCAATATGTTGAAATAATTCACAAGTGTTTGTTCAAATCCCTAACAAAACATGTCACCAAGACTTCTCCTTCGGAATAGGACTTCTCCAAACTCATATCTTTCTCTCCATCTTCTTGTATTGAAGCAACCAATGTGCTCAATCCCACCAAATGTTGTTTCAACTACTGTGATCGCTAACCATGTTTACTTGGCTTGCTTAGGGCATCACTATAAAAATTCCAAACTTTCTTTCTAGGGCCCACACACTTGCACACATATAGTACAAGGAGTCATCTCAAAATTTTTAAGAGATTGTATAAATTCCATGGTGTAAAGGTGAGTTATGATTCCATCTTCCAAAATTGTCTAGTTTAGGCCAATGATAGTGTATTAATGAAAATATTTACAAAAGTGAATGAAATGGAAACAATAACCTACTTAATCACACTAGAAAATTAAGTACTTATATCTATCAATTTAGAAAACAAGTTATAGTATGGAATTCAATCCATTAAGTACCACAATGAAACAAAAGATTTTGACTATGGTAAAACAACTCAACAAAAATGCTGGTTCATTAACCAAAAATTCATCAAAGTACAATCCAACCCATATCAAATATTGAGGGAGGCCTTTTATAGGTCCAAAACACATATTCCTACCACTTTGAGGTGTTTATTCCACCTAGTGCTTGAAAATGCACTTTTTGCAATAAAAGTTGTCATGACAACTTTTGCAATTTTGCAAAGCTATCATGCAATGTGACAACTTTTTGCCTAGTTAGACCAGAATTGGTCAAGGCCTCATGAAACTCTATCAAATGCTTGAATATGTTGCTTAGGAAATGAAATCATCATTCCACCCCTCATTTGTCCAATCCAGACCCCTAAATGTACAATCACCACCTTTAATAATGATGACATCAAATTGCACATCACCTAGCAACTTTGGACAAACAAGTAGCATTGAGGACTTAATTAGACCTCCTAATGGCTAAGTCATATTCTAGGACTTATTAGCCTCCTTATTAAACTAGTGGCTTGGCTAAGGAAACTACAAGCAAAAACTAGACTAGGAACCCTAGGTTACCAAGTAGCATTACCTAGGTGCTCCTGCACCATGCTCCCCACAAAAGTAAATCATGTTACTCCTATAGACAAGATTTCATAAACAATCCCAAATTCTTGAGGTCTATAGCTATAACCCATGTTGCCTCTAACAATGGTTTAGCTTTCCACTTGATGAGGTGTTCCATGTACATGTTGTGTCTAGTAGTTTTCTTGACCCTTGAATCCAGTACTTTCTCTACCTCTGGTTCCAATTTAGTGGGTCAATAATTAGGTGTTACATTCTTTCCAACCTCTTGTTTGTTCATATCTTCTTTAGTTAGAGGTCCCTTAAGCTTGTTTAGGTCTTCCACATTGAAGACATATGAGATGTTCAAATTAGTAGATAGATCAACCTTATATGCATTAGCAACATATTTAGCTAGGATTTTATAGGGTCCCACTTTTTTCATCTATAGTTTGGTGGGTAATCCTTTCCACAACCTAGACCTATTCAAGTGTACCATGACATAGTCACCTACTAAAAACTAAACATCCTTCATCTTCTCATCCACTTTAGCCTTCAATATTTGTGTAGTCTCTTGTAAAGTCTTCTTCACTTGTTCTTGAATCTCCTTCATGGTTTGAGTGAATTGTTCTACTTGACTGCTCCTATAATCCATAGCTCCAAGGTCTCTAAGCTCACACACAGCCTTTGAATGTATCCCATAAACAATATCAAATGGACTCTTGCTTGTCGTTCTATTCATACTATCATTAAATGCATACTCTACTTGAGGAATAACCATATCCCTAAGACCCTATTAACCACCTCAGTTTGGCCATTAGTTTGAGGGTGCTAAGCTAAATCAAAAGATTGGTTAGTTTCCAACCTACTCCATAAAATTGTCCAAAATGGCTCATAAAATTGAAATCCCTATCCAAAAAAATCCTTAGGGGTAGTCCATGGATCCTAAAAATATATTTAAGGAATAGGTGTGCAATATGGCTAGCCTCATGGGTAGTTTTGAAATGAATAAAATGACCCATATTACTAAATTTGTCTACTACAACATAAATGCTATCACATCCTTATTTTTTTTTAGGTAACCCTACAATGAAGTCAATGCTAACACACTCCAATGTCCTATTAGGGAGTGGTAAAGGTTGGTACATGCCTACATTACTAGCTCCTCCTTTTTCCATCATGCACACTACATACTATTCCACATAACTTGTCACATTTCTCGATAATTTTGGCTAATAATAGAACCTTTGAACTAACACTAGGATCTTGTTGATGCAAAAAATTACCACTTAACCTTCCATTATGTTTTTCTTGAATAAGCTTCTCACCCATGGAACCCTTAGGAACACATAACTAGTTTCCTTTGAAAAAAAATCCACATTAAAAGGTATAATCAACAAAAGAACTATGAAAACGATTCTAAAACTTAGAGAATACCTTGTAGGCTTCAACAAGATCTTCATCATCCTTGTAGAGGTTCTTGAAACTCTCTATAGAAATGCTATGTAGTTAAACTTCTTGAAGGTCAACATCCTCTTGCTTAGTGCATGCACAACAAATCCATTTCCTACTTTAGAAGTCCACCTAAACTTGGTATTCATCCCACCCTTAATGGTGTCTAGTAATGGTGCACAAATACCACTAAAGTTCCTAATGAATTTCCTATAAAATTGAGCTAAACCATGGAAGCTTCTTACCTTTATTTCTGTAGTAGGTGGTGGCTAGTTTAAGATAGCTACAACTTTTTCTTGGTCCATCTTCAAAGACCCCTTAGATACTAAAAATCCCAAGTATAGAAGTTCTTGCTTCATGAATTAAAATTTCTCCAAATTTATTGCCAACTTTTCTTCATGCAACTTCATTGGTACCATCTCCAAATGTTCAAGGTGTTATTCTCTTATCTTACTAAAGATGAGTATATCATCAAGATATACCACCACAAATCTCCCTGTATAATCTTTCAAAACTTCATTCACGAGTCTCATGAATGTGCTAGGATCATTTGAGCCCGAATGGAATCAAAAGCTACTCATACAATCAAGTTGTGATCTCAAAAGTTGTCTTCCACTCATCAGCTTCCTTTATCATTATTCGATTGTAACCACTTTTGAGATCCAATTCTATGAAATATTGAGCTCCTCCAAGAAAATCCATCAACACTTTCATTCTACTTATGGGAAACCTATATCTTATAGTGATTCTATTTATGGCCCTTGAATCTATACAAAGCCTCCATTTTCCTCCTTTCTCGGATGCCAAAACTACTAGCATTGTACATTTACTACTACTCTTCTTTATTAGACCTTAATTTAGAAGCTCTTGCACTTTCCTAGCTACCACTGTATTATGATTTGGGGTAAGTTTATAGGATACTTTATTTATCAATGAAGCACCAAGTACAAAGTCAATTTGATGACTTGCCTCTCTCCTAAGAGCTAAAGTTTTAAGTGTTCAATCATGGACAATATCCTTATACTTCATAAGAAACTCTTGGATTTTAGTGGCTAAGGGCTTTGTCTTAGATATCTCTTTTTCCTTAGGATTAAGACTGATAACATACCCTTCACTAGCTTCATGCTTAAGGGCATTGATGAACTCCTTCCCACTACTCAACAATCTACCAAGATTCTTGGACTGTGATCCATCTTCCTCCAATAGGGACTAAATTTGTAAAGTTCTCCCATCTTTCTTGAAAGAAATGGATTTTTCCTTCCCATCAGATTGTGTATACTAATATCTTAGCAAGAAACACTAATCAATTAAGAGAACAAAGCATTAACTAACAAAGATTAATATAACATTTAAGAGAGACTAAAGAGGAACCCCTAATTAGGAATGTGAGCCAAGTGAATGGACTCTCCCAATAAGAATTAGCTCTTTGCTTGGTAGATGAGTCTAAATAAAGGATTAGTATGTATGCTCAAAGGGCTTCAAGTTTGCTTCAATGGTGGAGATGGGTAATGGCAAATTGGTAGCTTTTTGAGCTCTCAATTTGGCATTATAAGGGTATGGTTAAAGGCTTTGGCTTCTCAAACTAGCATTATAACTTTAACTCAAGGATTGTGATGAAATGGCTTGGGAGGAGATTCAATTTATAGGCTAAGGGCTTGAGGGTTTGAGGGCTAATATGCAAGGATGGGAAAAATCTTATGGAGGGCTCAGATTGAATGAGATGAGAGCACATGGATTGTGCTTCCTTACAGCCAATCAGGGAGTGACACATGTCACTGGGTGAGAGGATGGAGGAAAGGGCAAGGATGAGTCAACAAAGGAGGCTCAAGGGATAATATCTTCATAGAGACCCTTCATAATGGCTTGTAACAGCAATGAATGGGCTTGTAAGAGCATTGAAGGCTTAGTGGTTGGGATATTTTGGAGGGAGTTGAGATTGTTGACTTTGCTTGGTTTAGGAAAGTCTTAAGCTTTCATAGGGAATGTGACAACGTTAGGGGTGGGATTAGAGGTGATTTAGGATTAGATTAGGGATGTTAGATATATGCAAGTGGATGGTATTTAATGAGGGTGGGTGAGTTAGTGGCTAAGCTTGGTTAGTATGGGTGGATGGGGTGGATTAGGCTAAATGGAGGATTTAGGATAGTTTAGGGGTTATTAGATTTGAGGGTTTTATTTATCAAATAGATTTATTTAATAAATGAGGGTTTTGGAATTAGATAGGAGAATAGGATTAACTGATAAATAATGGGTTATTTAATTTATCAATTAGGACTATAGATGATTAATTAAATTAATCAGCTAGGGGATGGCAAAAGGATTAATTAAATAAGAATTTAATTAATGATTCCTTTAGAGATAGCTAAATAAGATTATCGAAGTGGTGTAATCAAATTTAGGTGTCTACATTTTGCCCCTCTTTGACATAGTGTTGAGACAACACTATTTCAAAGAAGTTCGAATGGAGACGACATGAGGAAGATGTTTTAGCAACAAGGTTGCCCCAGTCTCCAATAAGAAGAGGAGAGACTAGACTTAGAGATGCCCCCTCAAGAAGGCAGAAAGAAGAGAAAGTGAGGCTTGATAGCTTCTTGAAAAAATCAAGAATCTGAGATGAGTAGGGAGACTCAGATTGGCAAAGAGAAGGGGCTGAATTAGCTCAAACTCTCACTACGAGAGAATGAGAAAGGGAGAATTAGAGGCACAAGAGTAAATAAGCTTAAGACTTTAGGGGAGGTGGAGGATAAAGGAGCGGAGTGCTATAAAAAGGAATCCAAGATAGGGAGAAGGATGAGGGAATTATAAAGCTGATGCAATAGGATTTCAAAGAGTTAGATTGGTGGAAGATAGGTTTTGGAGATCCCTAGGACTAGGATTGTGGATCTCGAAAGATGAGGCTTGGTGGATTGATTAGATTGGTGGATCCCTAAGACTAGGATTGTGGATCCCTAAAGCTAAGAGTGATGATTGATTCTGAGAGATACGATTGCACAAGCTACGATATGAGAGATGGATGCTAGATATGGATGGGGGATAATGGAGATGAAGGGAATCCATTGAAGCTTTTTGAGTGGGGGGATACTTCAAAGAGAAGTACCACCATGTAGTTGAGCACTAGATTTGCTATAGGACTATTGGTTAATTGCCAAGGTTACCAAGAACATCAAGGCCTTTTCACCAACTATCCAGAGGACTGACAAACTGACTCGAAAGAAACATGCAAGGATTTCCCCAACATCACACATGAATCTTGGAATAATTAGAGTGGAACTGACACTAGGTAACCCACAAGAAAAAAATAAAAACAAATGAAAGACTTGATCAAAACCATACACTTAGAGTGCCCCATTTGTAGCATACCATGATATGAAAGATTGTGGCAACCTTGAGGAGGGAACAAAAAGATTTCTTGGAAAAGATACTTCAAGACCCAAAAGGGAAGATTCCAAATCAAAAGAAAGCAAAAATCCAAAAGAGAACCATTTTCCAATGAGATGGGTAGGACGAGGTACTAACAGACCAAGATCAGACATGAGGAAAGCTATATCCTGCAAGGATCCATCAAAGAGTACCTAAGCTGGTGGATTTGGATGAGTGATGCATCTAGCAAGCTGAACTAAGAAGGATAACAATTTGGTGATGGGAGATCTAGCTAAAGGAAGCATTGGAATAGCTAACCAAGGGTTGTGCGATGTGTGTAAGTTGCTAATCAAGGATGAACTGACATGAAAGCTAGATAGATACAATGGTACTAAGCTAAAGAGGATGTACAAGATGACAGAACCTAATATGTTACAAATGTACAAGGTTTTTCATGTTTTTGTTTTTTTGTGAGATGGAAATGTTCATGAAGGGTGGGATGTCTGTAATAGTTGATAGGAAAATATGTAGATGGTTTGCGAAAAGCTTGAGGAAAATGGGATTCTTTGTGTGCATGTGATAGGATACAAGCTAGGATACAAGATTATTTATAAGCTAGAATATGGTACAAGCTTTGGACAAGATGTGGATATACATGCTATAATACAAGGGATGATACAAGATTTACAAGGTATAATAAAAGCTCTAATACAAGATTTACAAGTTGAGGTACAAGATTTACAAGCTGTACAAGGAGGTATTTATAAGCTTCATTGGATTTTGGATATTTTGTTGAAACACCAAGGGAACAAGCAGGTGTTTTATGGGATGGTGGGTGGATGGATGAGGGATAGGATAGTGATAGATAATGGATTAGTCTTAGTAAAAAAGGTGCTTGAATTACCAAGTTTTCACCAAAGTACCTATCCAAGGTTCTTGAATTGCCAAGTTTTCACCATTAGATGCTTATTTCTCTTTACTATTTTTTTGTATTTTTCAAAAGCTGGGTATACCAAGGATCTTCAAGAATAGAACTTCTTGGGATGAATGATGTTAGTAGGATCATTCAAGAGTTCTCCTTCTGGTGTAGATAGCTGATAGGCTCCAGAGCCAAAGGATGTAGTGACAATATAAGAACCAAGCCATGTAGGTTCAAACTTGCCTTTCTTTTCTCAATCTGCTTGGACTTTCATGTTTTCTTTGAGGACCATGTCACCCAGCTAAAAGTGTTGTGGAAGCACCTTCTTGTTGAAATTCCTTTTGAGATGAGTTTGATAGACTATGAGATGATCATAGGCTTGTTGTCGCTTCTTGTCTAAGAGATCTAGCTGGGTCAGCCGAGCTACTCTGTATTCTTCATCTGATATTTGCCCTTGCAAAGATATGTGCAAGGAGGGAAGTTCAACCTCTATAGGTAGTACCACTTTGGGACCATAGACTAGGGAGTATGGAGTTGTTCTTGTGGATGTACGAAAGGAGGTTCGATAGGCCCATATGGCTGGATTTATTTGTAGGTGCCAATGGCAGCCATAATCATTGAAAACTTTCTTTAAGATTTTGAGGAGGGTTTTGTTAGTTGCCTCTACCTGGCCATTACCTTGTGGGAAATATGGGCTAGAAAAGTGGTGATGGATGCGGAGGGAAGTGCATAGTTCTTCCATGTTGAGATTTTCAAAGTTACCTCTGTGGTCAGTGAAGATGGTGGATGAGATACCAAAGCGGCAAACAATGTGGTACAAGATGAACTTGGAGACCTGAACTCTTGTAGTTGAGACTAGGGGATTGCTTCCACCCATTTAGTGAAATAGTCTGTAGCTATTATTATCCATTTATGTCCATCAGATGATAGGGGTGTGATAGTTCCAACTAGATCAAAGCCCCAACAAGCGAAAGGCCAAGGTGGTGCAATAGGCTGTAGATCTTGTATTGGAGCGTGCACAAGATTTGCGTGTTGTTGACATGGGAGACACTTTCTAACAAAGTCATAGGAGTCTTCTTCAATGGTAGGCCAATAGTAGCCTGCTCTAAGGATTTGTTGCACTAGGACAATACCACTCATGTGGGCACCACAAATTCTGGAGTGTACTTCTTTTAATGCCATCGTGGCATCATTTTCATCTAAACATCGAGAGAGAGTATCATGATAACCTCAACAATATAGGGTATTGGCTATGATAACATAGTGGGATGATTTTTAAATGAGGTTTTGGCATTGGGTACGTGTGAGGTGAGGGGATATGATACCATCATTAAGGTAAGCATAAATCTCATGGTACCAAGGGGATTGGGGACCAACCAAGATGCAAACACGATTTGAATCCTCATTCACATAGGCAGGTGTGAGGAGCTGCTCGACTAAATTTCATACTGTGTAGCTGCTTGGGGAATTTCCAAGAGTGAACTAATAGTAGCCATAACATTTGCTACTTTGTTTTGCATTCGAGGTACTTGTGTAAATTGAAGCTTTGTAAAATGCTAGGTTAGCTGATCAACTAGCTCTTTGTAGGGTAATAGCTTTTCATCTTTGGTTTGATATTCATTTAGGGCTTGCTTGATGATGAGCTGAGAATCGCCAAAGATTTTTAACTCAGTGATGTTCCATTCTACAGCTATCTTTAATCCTGCTATGAGAGCCTCATATTCAGCTATATTGTTGGTGCCAAGGAATTATAGCTTGAAGGCTTTTGGAATGTAATCCCCTTGAGGTGTGACCAACAATATTCCTGCCCTTGATCCGTGAGATGTGTATGAGCCATCAAAATAAAGTTTCCATGGGGGCTGTTCTTTAATTAGATAGATATGCTCATCTAGAAATTCTGTGATCAAAGGATAAGCATCTATTAGAGGTGCATCAGCTAGGTGATCTCCTATAGCTTGCCCTTTGATTGTCTTTCTATCCACATACTGGATGTCAAATTCACTAAGGAGCATAACCCATTTGGCCAAACGGCCTGTAAGTGCTATTTTGGAGAGCATATACTTGAGAGGGTCAATCTTGGAGACTAGTTGGATGGTATGACTTAGCATGTAGTTGCGAAGCTTTTGAGTTGAGAAATTTTTTTCCAAAAAAGCTTTTTCCATAGGAGTATAATTGAGTTCATAACCAACTAGGGTTCTACTAATGTAGTAGATGGCTCTTTCTCTACCGTAGTCATTGAGCTGTGCTAGAAGTGCCCCTAAAGCAGTAGGCATTGCTGATATGTACAAGATCAAGGGATGACCAGGAACTAGTGGAACCAAGATAGGGGGATTGGTGAGATACTGTTTGAGATGATCAAAGCTGTGTTGACATAAAGGATCCCACTTGAAGTTCTCATCCTTCTTCAGTAAATGTGGAAATGGTGTACACTTTTCTACAAGCTGGGAGATGAAGTGCCAGATGGATTGAAGCTTTCCCTGAAGAGAGTGAAGCTGTGATAGTGTCTAGAGAGGAGGCATGTCTAAGATAGCCTTGACCTTCTTGGGGTTGATCTCTATACCTCATTTAGACACTATAAAGCCTAGAAGCTTGCCAGATGTGACCCCAAAGACACACTTCTTGGGATTCATCATGAGATGATATTTGGCTAACCTATCAAAGACTTTCTCTAGGTTAGCAAGATGATCCATGAAGGTATGAGATTTGACCAAGATATCATCCACATAATCCTCCAAAATTCTATGAATGAGATCATGAAAAATGGCTATCATAGCTCTTTGATAGGTAGCTCCTGCATTCTTTAGGCCAAAAGGCATCATGTTGTAACAAAAGGTTCCCCAAGGGGTAGTGAATGTTGTCTTATGCTGATCCTCTTCTACAATCTTGATTTGATTATACTTAGAAAATCCATCCATGAGGGACATAATTTCATGTCCAGCCGTAAGATCTACAATCATATCTATGTTGGGTAAGGGAAAATCATCTTTTGGAACAGCTTTGTTAAAATCTCTGAAATTAGTGTAGATTCTGATGTCACTGGAAGGTTTAGTGATGGGGGCCATGTTGGAGATCCATTCTGAATAGTCGACAGGTCAGATAACCTTAGTAGCTAACATTCTTTCTAATTCAACTTTGACCAGTAATGCCACCTTGGGGTGCATTTTTCTAAGCTTTTTTTTGATGGGCTTGATCTTTGGATCGACTACAAGATGATGAACTACAAGCTTTGGATCAAGTCCTGTCATGTCCTGATATAACCATGCAAATTGGCCAATTTTCTCTCTTAAGACCTCAAAGAGGAGGTCCACTTGGTCTTGTGATAGGGATGCAGTAATGTGAACAAGTCTAGAGATCTCTAAAGAACTAATGTTGACTTCTCTAGTATCCTCAATTAGAATAGAAGACACCTCTGGTCGATTATCTTGAGGAGGCAACGCTAAATCCTCATGTTCTGCTTGTGGCTCTAGATTTTCATGCCAAGGGGTTCTCTTTGCTGCCTTAGCTAGTTCCAGATTCACCTTAGTTCCACTTTTGGGTGTATCAGAGCTAGGTTGGGGATTTTCTCCAAAATACTCCTTGGGATCTAGCTTATAGATATAGGTAGAATCTAGCTTTGTTTTCTTGTGAGGTGGTTAAACTCCCATGAATCTTAGAAGTGCTTCCTGTAATGTGAACTCATCAATGTGTATGATGCTTGGTTGGTCCCAATCTATGAGTTTTGGATGGGCGAGTGGTAGGTCAATGAAATAGATGGATAGTTCTTAGGGAACAAAGTCTCTGAGGAAGATTTGGTCTGGGATATCATCATAGGCTCTCTTTTCAACTTCCTCAAGAATGTCTTCGATTTCAACAAGGTCACGGTGAATGTTCAAAAAAGTGTGACCATCTCGTATTAGTGCCCCTAGTTGTGGGTATGCCAAAGCCAAGACCTGACTTTGATTCCCACTTGTGTGCATCGATGGGGCACTACATGCCTCTTTCTTCTGGTCCTAGACCACCATCTTGATAGTTCCATTTGTCAGTGATGAGCTTATGTTCTTGGGGATACTTCTAGCTGAAGTGATCAAGGCGTGCTTGATTTCTTGGAGGTGCATCCTTATGTAACCAATTGTTGATATCTAGAGTGAGCTCCTCATGAAGAGGAATTGTTGAGGATACAAAGGTTGTTGGGAAAAAAATTTTGTATCAAGGAGGTGGAATCTCCTTAGCTTTGTGATATTTTGGTCGTCCATGGGCATGTGGATCAAGTGGGAGTGCCGTGACAGAAAATGCATCCGATAGACTATACTCTCCACAGCCTTTGTTATTGATCTTCACAGTAGACAGGGTGGAGGCGAGGATGGTTTTTGGGTCATTACAAGTGTGGGATGAGCTGGCAATGGATTTATTGATATCAATTCCAAGGCAATGGTTTGTATATGAAGCTTCAACCACATTGTAGTAAGCAAAGGGTTCTGGATCAACATAGATGGTTACCTCAGTATCTTGATGCAGAAATTTGATGCACTGATGGTAAGTGGATGGAATAGCTTTCATGGCATGAATCCATGAGAAATCGAGAAGGATGTTAAATGGTAGGTTTAGATCAATAACACGGTAGAGTGTTTCTTGGATGATTGGCTCGACCTTGATTGGTAGAAAAATAGTTCCTTTTGTGGTTCTTTCCAAGTTGTCATAAGCTTTGATGGTGATAACCTCACTAATGATATCTGCCTCAGTATACCTAGCTTTTTTTATGAATTTTAGGGTGCAAATATTGAAGGCTGATCCATTATCTATCATTACTCTTTTTACAACAAAATTAGATACCATGATGGCGATGCAAAGTGAAGGGTGTGATTTGGATCAACCATGGGCATGTCAGTGGGTTTGAAAGATAGGGCACATGAGGATGAAAGGTGTCCAATTAGATTACAAAAATCAGTAGTGTTTATATCAGAAGGAACACAAGATTCTATGAGAGCACTATCAAGGATGCTTTTGTACACAGGACTGGTGCGAAGAAGGTCTAAAATGGAGATTTGGGTTGGCATGTTCCCAAGGTGTTCCAAGATATTGTGCTAGCTTTTTGATGGAGCTGATGGTGCTGGTGAAATGGGTGGGCTTGCAATGTTAAATCACGCTCTTCTAGTGGTGATTGCACACTCATTTTTTGGGCCTTAGATATTGATAACATTGATAGAAGGTTCTTTTTTAGATATACAACCGATGAGGCTACCATAGTTTATGTAGGATGAAGTGTGGTCATTGTTCTTCCCATGTTGTTGGTTTGACTGGCAGTTGTTGGTATTGTTGTTGTTGGTTTGGATAGGTGCTTTTCCAAGATTTTGGTTGTTGTGAGGAGGAAAAGCATTTTGATAGATCTGTAAGCCTGCATTGAGAGAGGTTTGGGCACCAACGGTGATTTTTTTCCATTCAATGAGGTCCTGCACATAATCTTTCAGTTTCATGCATCTGAGGGTAGTGTGACCTTTTACCCTATGAAATTTGCAATACTCATTATCTTTGTACCATGCAACTTTGGATTGGCTTGGGTTGATTTGCTGGGTAGGAGGAAATTTGATGAGGTTTTCTTTGACTAATTTATCAAAAATGAAATCTAATGGCTCACTAAGGGGTGTATAGTTTCTAGGTGCAGGTTGGAATCTGGGCTTTTGTCCTGCAGCTACATTGATGGCATAAGTTTGATTGCTAGACCCTTGGAAGTTGGGTCTTGGATTGTGGTTTTGATAGCTTTGGTTATTTTGCTGTTGGTAGTTGATAGCTTGCTGATTGTTTGATTGATATGGTGGGTTGGACTGGTTTTGAGAAGGACCAACAATATTCACATGTCTGGTGTCAGTGACGCCATCTATTGCAAGGTGCTATTTTTTGTTCCAATACCTAGACTTTTCATTAGAATGTGACTGATTTTGTTTGGCTTCCTTGTAAATCTTGACCACACCATATTTAATGAGTCCTTGCTCAAGGATCATTCCTTTCTCTTTGATATCTTTGTAGGCCTGCAAACAGTTCATGGTCATGTGGTGAGCCAAGCTGGGATGGGCATTATTAATAAATATTTTCACCAAATGGTGCTCTGGCAAGGTGCAAGATATGTGGGTGGTAAGGGTTTGCCATCTTTGCAGATATTCGAGAAGGCTTTCTCCACCTTTTTGCTTGGTGTGGACAAGATCCACTACTGATAGCTTTGTTTCAACAAGATGGGCATATTGGGCTACAAATGCCTCAGATAATTCAGCAAAGTTTTTAATTGTGCCATATGGTATTCTATAAAACCATTCAAGAGCTGGTCTAGCCATGCTTCTAGGAAAGAGATGCAAGAGGAAGACGTCATCGTATGCCACTTCTTGGCAGTGCATGTAAAATTCTTTGATATGTGTGACATGGTCTCCTTTTCCTCTAAATTTTCCAACTTGGGTGTCTCAAAATGCTTGGGAAATGGTGTCATGGTAATGGCTCTGTCAAATGGGTAAGGACTCACATTCTCAAACTTGAAGGTTTTTGGACCATTTCCCTCTTAGATGTTCTTCAAAGCTATTTTCATGGCTTCCAATTCTGAATTAATGGGTGGTGTTTGGGGTGCCCCCAATGTAGAAGTGCCCTAAGGTAGGTATGTGCTAGATGGGGCAATGGAATATGGATGGCCTTGAGGTATGGGATGGTAGGGATTGTACATGCCTTGGGCAACTGAATGGTGGATGATGGGTTGCTAGGGTGGAGGTGGCACATATTGCTGCATGTGTTGTGAGGCTTGCTGCTGATATTGGATTTGAGTTTGGGATTGAGGAACATAAGTTGGCTGTGGGATAAATGGATTGCTTTGTGGAGGTAAGGTATAAGATGGGTGTTAAGCTTGGGGAGCTTGTGGAACTTGACTTTGGATTTGAGGAGTTTGACCAATATATGTGGGTTGTGTGCCCATTTGGGAAGGTATCTGCATGGAAAAAGAGGCTAAATAATTGGTGGTTGGTGGTGGTGGATTTCCTCCTAGAAGTGGCATAGAAAAATAGTTGGCAATAGGAGGTAATGGATTAGTTGGTGGTGGAGGTGATGGGAATTGAAAGCTTGGAAATGGAACTGATGGGGTTTTATAGCTTGATGGATGGATTTGAAAGCTTGGTAGAGGGGTGGTGGGAGCTTGGGTCACTTGAGAGCTTGGCAGAACATTAGTAGTAGCTTGTGGGGTTTGATAGCTTTGTGGAGTGAGGGTAGTAGCTTGTGGATTTGTGGTTGATGGCACTAAGCTCCAAGGACCTAGTGGAAATGATGGAATTGTGTTCTGAGCTAAGGTAAACAAGCTAGGGGTGATGAAGGGTTGATTACTTAGCCCCATGGGTGGCATCCTGGTTGTATATTGCTGAGGTTGGCCAAAGATGCTAGCACTAATTTGGGAGATGGGTGGATTTGGAAGGCTGGGTTGGGGAGCAGTAGCAGCAATAGTGAAAGGAGTGAATGATGAGGTGTTTTGGGAAAAGGGGGTTTGGGATGGAGTGGTATGGACCAATGGTGGAGTGGTGGTGGTTGGATTGGCTTGTGGAAGGGAGATTTCAACTTGAGTGGAGGCTGGTATGTTTGGGTTTGTTAGATCATATGGGGTGGGTTGAGGTTCTTCTTTTGGCACATATTGAGGATAATTCAAATCATAAGAGCCTATGGGTGGTGGGAGTTGTCTAAACAATGGGTGAGATGGCTTTGATAGGGGAGGAGGTCTTCCAAAGTCGAAGGCTCCAATGTTGTCCCTTCGAAAGTTAGCCATGATTGTTTCCTTGTTTTTTTCTATAATCACGTTCACCAATACTGCATTTCCTGATTGGTTCATGAAAGCTTCAATGTTAGTAGGTGATGGTATGGTGTTCTCTAGGCTGAAGATGGTTGACTACTCAAGAGGACCGATGCTATTTGATCCAAATGATAGGGCTCTAGTGTTTCCTTCTTCTTGGCTAAGCGAGTGACAGGTGACATGAAAATGCAGAATGTTTCCTAGGGATGAGATGCAACAATGCTGATGGATGCAAAAGGGGAAGGCTTTTCTATGCAAATGATTTCCTAGGTTGAGGAAAATTTGTATGAAAAAACCTAAGGAGGAATGGATCGGGGATTCTAATTTCAAAGATATGTTGCCAAAGCATGAAAGGTCTTCTTTCCTATGTGCAAGCTTGGTGGTGATTGTGTCAACTTAAGGATAGATTGATGATCCTTTAGGAAGAACATGAGATTGACCACTTGTGGATCCCAAACTTTAGCTCAAGGTGATGAGGGATAACAAGTGGAAAAGCTAGATTACCCTAGACAAAGCTCTATCAAAGGGATAACCTTGGTGAGATTGGTGGATTTGGAAGATGTTAGGAATGGAAAACTTTTGGCAAAAGTGACAACAATTTTGAAGGCTTGGATGTGAAGATTTTTGGATTGTTGGCTAGATGGTTTGGTTCTAAATGAGATGGATGAGCTAAAATGCTTAAGGGGAGGACTAAAGATGGCTGGCTTTCCTACAAAGATGACTCTAAAGTGAAGCTTATGCAAGAAGATGTGGCGAAACAAGGGGGTCTAATCATAGAAATCATACCTAGTTGGTAAGGCATAAGTAGGGTTAACTCCTAGTTGTTGGTTAAGTTGGATAGTGCAATCTAACTAGGCATCTTGAAGGGCTTCATTAGCAACTTTGTCTTCTGCTTTGTAGAGTTTGGCAATTCAAGGGCTTGGTGTTATTTCCTTTCTCTTGGCTGAAAGTTCTTGGTATGCCTAAGATGGCTTGAGTTTGACTATGTGAAACTTTTGTTTGGGTTTGGGTTGCTCTAACATCAATTCCTAAATTTTCTTGGCTTTGAGAGATCTCGGTTGTTTTGCTTCAACTCATTCAACTCCTGAAATATGTAGTGACTACGATAAGTATGCCCTAAGCTAGGATTGACCAAGGCAAACATTCATTCAACAAGTAAAAAAAAATCAAGCAATAGATAGGAACAACTAGATATAAGTTTTTGATTCTCAGAATGTGATTCTTGTGCCGAGGAGTGTGTATGTTCTACAAATGTTTCGATTAGTCACTTCAAATACATTAACATCCTAGATGGTTGTCTACAAGGCTGACAGTTGGTTTAGCTAGGGAGTCCTCAATATACCCAAGGTACGTGAGGCCCAAATCTATAGATGAAACCAAAAAGATGTCACACAGCCGAGAGGGGCTGTAACCCACTTCTCTTTCACTTCTCAAGGGTATAAAGTTCCTTGAGGCTTAGCCAGAGTGACAAAATCTTGATTCCAACAGAGGTGTCTTTGGATTCACCTCCCAATTTTTATACTCTGCTGGAATGTTGGAGTTGAGGTCATCCAAGGGGTGATGAAATCCCCAAGTAGGTCTCCTAAAAAGAGAAACAAGGTTTTGGATCCTAATCTTATGCACCCGAGATGGCCTCAAAAGATGACAAGGGGAGAGAAGACTTGGGTGACCTTGGGCTAAAAAACACACTTGTTCCTTTACCAACTAAATTTTATGTGTGCTGATCTAGACTTTGTAAGAAGTCATGTTTAAGATGCAAATGTTTAATTCCAACTTTGAAATGCACCAACAAATCAAAATCGATCAAAGAATGCAATCAATAAGAAGAGTTAGGGTCAACAAAAGTAAACTTGTGTGCCTAGAGGCCCTCCACGTCAAGTGTCGATTTTTCTTTAAGGCGTTCAAGATTGAGTGTTTCTTTGTATTAAACCCAAAACAAAGATGTGTGAAATTCAATTTCAAGCGCGCGC
Organism: Cupressus sempervirens; assembly: GCA_028749045.1. NCBI lineage: Eukaryota > Viridiplantae > Streptophyta > Pinopsida > Cupressales > Cupressaceae > Cupressus > Cupressus sempervirens. Next base: position 836,421,648 of record CM053793.1, read on the forward strand.
CCGGAGGCCCTCCACGTCAAGAGTTGTCCAATTTTAATGCCCAAATGAAGTGTTAGCAAGACTAACTTTCATTCAAGAGATTTTCTAACTTAGAAAAATTACTAAAAGTCGAAGTGAGTGGAGTTTGATTTGCATGGAGCACTTAACACCTTCTTAGGTAGACCCATCCCCATAGATGGCGCTGAGATTACAACCAATGGTTAAATTGATGGGTGATTAAAGATGGTGAGTCCAACTACAAACTCACTCAAAGTGTCTTTAATAGTTTTTATAACTTAAGAAATTTTTAAAATGTGGAGTTAGGTTCTTTTTATGCCCAAAAATTGAAGTGTGAGATATTCCAATGGTTAATTGATCTTTTGCATTCAAGATTGTGTTTGTTTGTTTTAATCATGCATTCCAAGAAAAACTTTGATTTTAATCCATACCATTCAAGATTGTGTTTGAGCAACATTCATTCAAAGAAAAATGTGTTTAAGCATGCAAGTTCATTTTTTAAGCACATTAAACCATTTGAAGAGAACCTGCAAGAAACATGGTTAGTGGTTTCATAGATGCTCCAACCTGTAAAGCTACAAAAAAGCCAATTTGATTAGTAACCCAAAAATCTCAAAATTTGAAGCTTAACTATGGAGAAAATAAAATCAACTTTTTTTGTTCTTTTTCCTAAGCATAAAAATTCTTAAAAAAACCTCTACTCTATGGAACCACCAAAAGTTAAAATTTGATTTATACTCTTTTTAATTTATATAAAGTGTAGAAACAAAGATGTTAAAATAGAAATGCAACAATAATAGGCGGAGATGACAGTTCATCAGGTGGAGATGTTAATCTGTAGAGATGTTGAATTGTGGAGACACTGATCTACGGAGATGATAGTTTAGTTTGGCGATGCAAAAAAAAGGAAATCGGGCAGAGATGCTGAACTGTGGAGACGCTGATCTAAAAAGATGATAGCTTAGGTTGGCAGTGACGGAGATGACAGTTTAGGTTGCAAAGATGACTATTTAGGTTGGCGGCGACGGAGACGATAGAATATTAGAGGCGGCAGCAGAGATGACAAAGTATCTGGTGGAGATGACAGTTTGCAGTCACAGACGCCAATTTGTGGAGACGATAGTTGAGGTTGCAGAGATGATAGTTTACCAAGTGCAGATGATAGTTCACCAGGTCCAGATGCCAATCTACGGAGATGCTAATCTGCGGAGATGACATTATGCGAACAGAGCTGAAATGCATAGATTTTTCCAAAAAAATTTATTTATTTATATTATTTTTGAGTTTTAGAGGGTATGTTTTCTTCTTAAGTGCATTCTTAAACTTGTAAAAATAAGTGAAACACCCTACAACTCACTCAAACAACAAGAAACATTATATTATTATAAAAAACAACATATAGATAGAAATGGATGATTAAATGACCTATAGTGGGGTCCCATCGGGTGTGCCAAAATGTGTATACTAATATGTTAGCAAGAAACACTAATCTATTAAGAGAAAAAAACATTAACTAACAAAGATTAATATAACATTTAAGAAAGACTAAAGAGGAACCTCTAATTAGGAATGTGAGCCAAGTGAATGGACTCTCCCAATAGGAATTAGCTCTTTGCTTGGTAGATGAGTCTAAATGAAGGATTAGTATATATGCTCAAAGGGCTTCAAGTTTTCTTCAATGGTGGAGACTGGTAATGGCAAATTGGTAGCTTTGTGAGCTCTCAATTTGGCATTATAAGGGTATGGTTAAGGGCTTTGACTTCTCAAACTAGCATTATAACTTTAATTCAAGGATTATGATGAAATGGCTTGGGAGGAGATTCAATTTATAGGCTAAGGGATTTAGGGTTTGATGGCTAAGATGCAAGGATGGGGAAAATCTTATGGAGGGCTCAGATTGAATGAGAGAAGAGCATATGTATTGTGCTTCCTTATAGCTAATCAGGGAGTGACACATGTCACTAGGTGAGAGGATGGAGGAAAGGGCAAGGATGAGTCAACAAAGGAGGCTCAAGGGATAATATCTTCATAAAGGCCCTTCATAATGGCTTGTAAGAGCAATGAATGGGCTTGTAAGAGTCTTTATGACCTTGTAAGAGCATTGAAGGCTTAATGGTTGGGATATTTTGGAGGGAGTTGAGATTGTTGACTTTTCTTGGTTTAGGAACGTCTTAAGCTTGCTTAAGGAATGTGACAAGGTTAGGGTTGGGATTAGAGGTGATTTAGGATTAGATTAGGGATGTTAGAGATATGCAAGTGGATGGAATTTAATGAGGGTGGGTGAGTTAGTGGCTAAGCTTGGTTAGTATGGGTGGATGGTATGGATTAGGCTAAATGGAGGATTTAAGATAGTTTAGGAGTTATTAGATTTGAGGGCTTTATTTATCAAATAGATTTATTTAATAAATGAGAGTTTTGGAATTAGATAGGAGAATAGGATTAATTGATAAATAATGGGTTATTTGATTTATCAATTAGGACTATAGATGATTAATTAAATTAATCAGCTAGGGGATGGAAAAATGATTAATTAAATAGGAATTTAATTAATGATGCCTTTAGAGATAGCTAAATAAAATTATCAAAGCGGTGTAATTAGATTTAGGTGTCTACACAGACAACATCTCTATCATATTTCCAAGGTCTACCAAACAACAAATGACATGCATCCATAGGCAATATATCACAAAGTAATTTGTTTTTATAACCTGCAATTGAAAACTCAAACCAAGTTTGCTCATTCACCAATACATTCTATCCTTTTCTCAACCATGTCACCTTGTATGGGTTAACATGAGGTAGCTTTAACAACTTGAGCTTGTCAATTACTTCCTCTACTATGATGTTATCTATGGAGCTTGAATCCATAATAACTTTACACACCTTTATCCAAACTCTTACACCTAATTCTGAATAAGGCCCTTCTATGCTTGGGTTCATCCTTATTTGGTTGTCTAATCAATACTCTCTAGAACATCAAGTTTTCTCATCTCTCTAACTCAATATGATCTACCTCATATACCTTAGAAGTCACTATTTCCTCATGAGCATATGTAATTCTCATATCACTATTTGAAGAAGTAGGCTTGTCAAGACATCTGTATGAAGGGTGACTCAATTGTCCACAAGTGTAACATTTCATACTTGAAAAGTATGAATTACTCCTACCTTCACCTCTTCCTCTACTAGAACCTCCTTAATTACCTCTTCCTCTTATATAACCTCCTCTGAAAGTAGTTTCACTACCCTGCTTAGCAAGTTTAGAGTCTCCTCTACCTTGGTATCCACCTCTATGCCCTCTTTGGTCTCTTCCTTTGCCTTTACATTTGAAGTTTGAGTCACCTTTCTTCCTATTATTTTCTTCCACCTTAAGAGCCAATTGATGACACTTTCAAATAGTGGTAGGGGTCCATAGGATTATCCCTTCTTGGATGTTCCACTTCAATCCAACCAAATTTTTTTTCTACCTTAATAGGTTCCTCTTCTTGAATCTTGGAACTTAGGAATGGTTTTTGAAATTCCTCTGTATTAAAGGCCACATCTAGTCTCTCTTCTTCAAACCTTGCACATATTTGAATGGATCAAAGTTATCTCCTATTTCATCTTATTCAACTCCATAAAAAATGGACAACTCAATCTCACATCTACTCTGAACTGTACACTTAGTTTAAACTTGATTGTTCATTAGGTCTAAGATTAAATAAAAGGGGCCCCCAATCTCTCATTTGGGGGGATGCGCATGAAGAGTATCAAATTAGTGTTCGATTGATCACTCAAGTGATTTGCATTCAAATATCCTTTTCTTTATATGATCATCATTTAGATTAAAAATGTTTTCATTTAGCTTAACTTGCTTTCCTTCATTCTTAGCTTAATTTGAAATTTATTTAGATTAATCTATGTCTTTGCATTAAAAAACATAAAAAAATAGATTAGATTGCATTTTCATTCATAAATCCTTTGTACTAGTTTGGTTTGGTTACAGAGCTCTCAATTCTGAGAGTGAATAGTAAAACCCTGTCTAGTTAGAAGGCAACATATCACCTTGTGCAGACATGCTAAATGGATACTCATGTTCATTTCAAGATGTTACTAACAAACAATGATCATGTTGAATTGTGTTTGGATTTAGAGGCCTATAATTAGCACTCATATTTCTAGCACCCACTGTTGGGCAGAAAAATTAGTTTTCTAGCCTCATTTTGTTCATATTTTTGGCATTCTAATTTTTATTCATACAATATAATAAATCCTCATGTGACAAGATCTTTTCTCACATGAAGAATCTGAAATTACACATCACTCTTTGAATTTTCTTGTGTAGGAAAGCATATTCTCTCACAAATAGGGAAATTTCTTATGTGACACAAAGAGAATCCTCACACAGAACCCTACGAAGTCTTGTGCAAGACTTGACATCATAATAGGGAAACATTGCATTTCTAAGTTTGTTTCTCATAATTTCTTTGATCTAACTCCTATTTTTGAAGCATATTTTTTATGATTCTAATTTTGGAGCATCTTGATGGTGGTTTATAGGACGATTTCCAAAGACACTTTGGAATAAACATACAAACAATAGTAATTTTTTGATTCCAAGAAATTTTGTGAAAGATGCTCTTGTCAAAGGACAAATTCAAACATACTCAAACAATGTGTCTATTTTAATGCTTTCCTATACACATAGTTTAATAGGGCTTGTGAACTTTATAGGGCTCTAGACAAAGGAATAGGGGTGTAAGCTCTTTGATACTTGGAAGTGACGCCCACCAATAAATTAGGAAACTAGATGCCTTTGGATGATAGTACCTAAGGGAGGCAAGAAAGGTAGTGGTTCTCCCAAGAAAAGCTTTTTATGAAGAGATGATGCTCTTTTCCTTTTAGGAAAATCAAAATCTTGGAAAAAGACTGTAAGGAAACTTGGCAACAAAGAATATAACCGTTTCCACATAACCCATAATAGATCTAAAATAAATACGGAATTAAAATCCAAATGCAAGAGAATAGATAACATACCCACAAAATGTGACACAAGATATACCCTGGGAAACCCTCATTGAGGGAAAAACCCAACCTCCAAAAGCATCCATCACCATGTATTATTCAGTAAAAAATACCATTGCCATACAACCATGGAAGTCTTCATGGCCATAGCCACAACCAAGCAAACTATGTGAACAAGCATGAATCCACACATCCTATGCCATGCTTTCAACCTTCACAAATGCTCCCTTGGCTAACCTGTCAAGCCTTGTCCCGCTTGACTCTTGCCTTTTTTTTTTCTTTCTTGTCACTCTCTCTCACACTACAACAACTACCCTTGTGGCTGCTTATATAGTAGCAAGTCCCACAAAACCACCACGTGGTATTACATAAACCATGTGCTACCTAACCCACTGACCCCACATTTAATATTGGGTATTTAATTCTTTGCCCCAATATTAAATAATTACATGAAATATTTTCACAATGTTACAATACAACTCATCAAGAATATTCCATGGGAATCTTCACATGTTGCACGTCCATCTAGGTACAACATTACATAATAAAATAAAATAATAAAATAACAATATTATGCAATGTGTGCAACACCCATTATCTCAACAATCTCCCACTTGTTGTATACATTGCATAGGGTCAATCCGTAGCCACATAAATGAACAAGGGAACAATCCCTCCCAGCACATCCACCATCATGGATCAAAATACACCAAGTGCTCCATCCTGGTACCTGCAACAAAATCAAAGTATCCAGCATCTCGAACATGAATGATCTCACCTCCTATTATGCCACTCCCACTGGACATACATAGAAGCCATCCAAAGAGAAAACCACCCAACCTGTCGCATTAGAAGATCATAAAATTATGTACCAACTGAAATCCCAAGCACAAATAACCTAATCCAAAGGTAATCACATTTATCCATAGTTTTCAAAATATCCATAGCTGAAATAACACCCACAGCAAAGTGCCAAACCCATCCAACTATCCATACCTCAAAGGTATAACAAGTGAATCTCATATCACCGACATATCCAATCTATAAACTGCAATCATAAGCCTCAAGAGCAATACCTACCACATATATACCAAGAAGGTCCCACTACAAAAGATAATGTCAAATCTATAACCAATCCACTCACAACATCTCAAAGAAGTGAATCCATGTAGTATCAAGGACATCCACAATACATAAACTAATATCCTAAAAGAACAACTCTCATAACAAGTCTCCAACAGTCTCCCAAATTCTACACAACCAACAAAGGAAAGAGATAAATAAATAACCATGTCATCTCTCACATGACAAACATGAGCACAAAATAGTGATCACAATCTTGAACCAATCTCAAATCCAATGTAGGAAAAACTGAACATCTAGGAAGATAACCAAGACTAGAGAAACCATGCAAATCATAACATGTATCATGCCCTTCTACACACACCTCTAGATGTAAATTGTGCAAGTATGATCTCCTCCATAAAACCCCAACAAGAAGCCTCAACAACACCCAAATCATACCATATAACTAATTATGGATGTAAGCCTCTCAAAAAAAGATCAAACTCAATAAACTCATTCCTAAACCAAGGAATAACCATTCCTAATCCAAGGAAAATGCCTAATATAAAACCATCACCCAAATTCAACCAACATAACAACATATGCACATGGAGATAACCAATGCTAAACCATCTCTCAAATGAATCCTCCAGAACTAACTCATGTACTATAGCTCAAGATCCATATCCATGAAAGACAAGCATAAATATAATGCAACTAAGAGAAACAATGGGCTATACCTCTCAAGTAGCAAACCGCCGAGTAGACCAAGAGTGGGGAATGAGAATGCTCATCAAGATACTCAAGTCTCCAACCAAGACTCATCTAATAACAATCTCCTCTCAAGTCTATATCAGGTAATTGCCCCTCGGACTTCCTGCTGAAAGCATCAACCGTCCCAACAAATAATTCTCTAATCCAAGAGAAATCAGCATCACCACCCTCTCTAAGTATCCATGAACACCTGTAACCAATCAATCTATGCCAACTCCAAATGAAACATAGCAATATCATGAAGTATCTAGCTTATGATTAGTGTACTCAATACCAAGAGACTAAACCAAGATCAATTTCAAAGTTCCAACCATGGCCTCAGGAACATAAACATGACAACATGATCTTACCATCTCAACCAAAGAGATAACATGCTCCATATGAACATACTATAACATGTCACAACTCTAAATGCGTATCAAGAGTATACCATGACATAATAATGAAACCATCCTCACACCAAGGATAACATGCCAAATAAAAGCATAAACCACACCTTTGCCAAGAACCCTGTGAGTCGTCAAGATGCAACCATCTCCATACACCATGAAGAAAACCATCTCCACATACCATGAAGAACCATCTCCACATACCATGAACATAACCAAGAACTCCATGAGTCCTCAATATCTAACCATCTTCACACACCATGAAGATAACAAGTGCACCATGCAAATGTCAAAGGTGCTTCTGCAGCAACAGGATCTAAGAAAAACCTCCAACATCTGCAAATACTCAATAAATATATCAATGCCAACAAAACTCCCACTCAACCGTGGTACCAAGTCACCTATGGCATCATAAAATCCATCCTCTCCAAACCAAGAATATATAAACCAAACCAGGAACTAATCCTGGACTGTCACCCCATCACTGTCACAAGCTCCCTCTAAACCATGTATCCAAGCTATCCATGACATCGTGATGAAAAACCATCCTCTAACCATGAGAATCAACCAAGGCATCAAACCATCAAAGAACTCAAAGTGCACATCATGAGCTCCTCAAAAGAAACTAAATAACTATGATCCTCAAACTAGAAGATATACCACCATAACTGAATCAGAAATCCAAGCTAATGAACATCAAGGATGTACCTATATAACCAATCATGTCATGCCAAAATCCATGACACCATGATCACATCCATGAACCGAGCATCTGGCTCTCAAAGTGTCCAACCTGTCAACATAGTCAACCACAATCCTCTGCCATGACTGTACCTGGTAACAACATCTCATCCCTTCTACATGAAGATAAAATCATGTGACTTAGGGCATAGACAACCCAAATCCAAGCCACCAATCTGAATATGCATCAATAATGAAAGATCAATGGGAAAAGACAACCCATAACCAAGCTATAAATGCAACCTATAAGTATAGACCGCTTACAACACTGCACAACTTGTAGACCCAACAAGTCATCATGCATATCCAAACCAAACACTGATAACAATATCATCATGAGACCAATTTGAAATATGAACTGAGTATACAATGACATCAAATCTTAAATCTCCAATGCCATAAACTTACAATGTTACCATAGTCAAAATATACCTATAAACTGTTTAGATAAATATATCACCAAATAAATCATGCCAAACCTGCACAAAATTTCAAAATCATAGAACCAAACCTACACTATCTTGTAGTGCTCTGAATTAGCTTTCCAACGCCTATAAGAACTCTGAAATCTGATATTATGAGAGAAAGTTATGGCCATTTTACTAAGACAGTCTTTTTACCATTTTCAATACAGTTTTTCATTTTTAATTTTTTTCAGTGATGAAAATTCCGACGGGATTAAATTTGACGGCCATCATGGGCTGAAACTAAAAAACTCTTTCATTTCCTCTGAACATGGCCAAACTAGGGCATATTATATATCAAATTTTATGGAAATGTCGACCCGGATCCAATGGTGAGGTCTGTTTTGACCCAAGAGGTCATTTTTGCAAGCTACCCCCCAAAACCCTCATTTTAAATGAAACATCCGAAAAACTCTTTTTCTCCAACAATTTCACATGCCCAAATATTTTTAACATTCCATCATAACAGCAAATCCAAAACCCTCAGATCTGCAATCATTCATATATCTTGCCCTTTTTTTTATCCTCTCATGCATTCCCATGGATTCAATCTAGGGTTACAATAATAAAACCATAGCTCTGATACGACTTGTAAGGAAACTTGGCAACAAAGAATATAACCGTTTCCACATAACCCATAATAGATCTAAAATAAATACGGAATTAAAATCCACATGCAAGAGAATAGACAACATACCCACAAAATGTGACACAAGATATACCCTGGGAAACCCTCATTGAGGGAAAAACCCAGCCTCCAAAAGCATCCATCACCATGTATTATTCAGCAAAAAATACCATTGCCATACAACCATGGAAGCCTTCATGGCCATAGCCACAACCGAGCAAACTATGTGAACAAGCATGAATCCACACATCCCATGCCATGCTTTCAACCTTCACAAATGCTCCCTTGGCTAACCTGTCAAGCCTTGTCCCGCTTGACACTTGCCTTTTTTTTTCTTTCTTGTCACTCTCTCTCACACTACAACAACTACCCTTGTGGCTGCTTATATAGTAGCAAGTACCACAAAACCACCATGTGGTATTACATAAACCATGTGCTAAAACCATGTGCTACCTAACCCACTGACCCCACATTTAATATTGGGTATTTAATTCTTTGCCCCAATATTAAATAATTACATGAAATATTTTCACAATGTTACAATACAACTCATCAAGAATATTCCATGGGAATATTTACATGTTGCATGTCCATCTAGGTACAACATTACATAATAAAATAACAATATTATGCAATGTGTGGAACACCCATTATCTCAACAAAGACAAGTTAGGATTGATAAGATAGCTCAGTAATGAATATGTTCTATGTGTTTGGGTAAGGTGATGAGGTAGAGGTGTATGCTCTTTTTTCTTTTGGAAAATTAGAAACTTGGACCCTTGAATTTGAGCTACAATCTAAGTTAACCTTTAGAGGGCCTACTAGAGTGATCCAACCTCCATGAATAACCCAAGTGAGCACACACCAAATGTCGGTGATTCAAAATCACTATAATAAAGAAGATTTGTAGAGAAAAATAATTCAAAGGCTTGTTAATTTATTCTTCTTGATTATGATATGACATATTAGGAAGAGGCTCTATTTTTTGCATTGGGTGGTTCTATCCCTAGCCTTGCTAGTCAAGCGTGTGCACTTTTAGGTGTTGGTGTGGGTTGCTAGCCTTAACCTCATTCACAAGGCCTACAGGGATTAAAGTGAATGGGTGCCTATTAAAAACTTTTTGGTCAGTTGCTACCCAATTCACCTTTGAAAGGGGGCATAATTTTTGTGCAAGGAGGGAGAAGAATCTCTCTTGTAGATCCTCACCATAGGCATGTACCTAGGTGCTAGAAGGTGGTATATGCCCTTGAATCTTACCATAAGGGTGCTTATTGAGCATATATGTTATTGAGTCTTTGGAATACACCAAAAATACTAGTTCCCTCGAGTGGGGTGACATGACTATATGAGGTGAATGCATGCACATAACTTTTGAGACAAATATTTTTCTACCTTTACAATTTCTAGTTATAGGGATAAAACAATGTCATTTTTTGAGTCTAAAAATTGTTCAAACTATTCAAAAAATGGTCAAGACTCCTCTGTCCCTCTAAGTTTCTTTGTCATTAGTTGGATTGTTTACGACTATAGTTTGCATCTCTTGTCTAAAAATACATTGTCTACTCGTAATCCAACATAATGCTCAAATCTGAAAATGATGTCCATGTTTGACTGAAAACTACAAACACTATTAGTTCTCTATCCAAAAACTATTAGAATTTATCATAATCTTTTCAAGTACAATCCAAACTTGTCAATCTGCCCTTTACTCATCTGCACATCTGCAAAATTTTGTGTAGTAACTACTAATAAGTTTTTTAATTTGCATATGCTTGTGTGGTCCTCTATACTACCTCACACGAGAGGCTAAGAATCTTCATGTGAGAATCTACCAAAACATTGCCAGCTAGTATAAAATTGTCAAAACATTTTTCAAACTATCACTCTATTACTTCCTCATGTGGTCAAACACAAAACTTTGTGTGAGAAAATGCTAGGAAAATTGCTATTCTATTTCCTCATATGAGCCTCTATACTTCCTTGTGCAGTTCTTTTCGAATCCTCACATGAGCTTTGGTAATTAAACTATCAAAATTGGTTTGTCAGAGGTGTTTCATCACTTGGTTCACAAGAACTACTCATCTCAAAGTCATTTCCTTGCATGAGTCAAAGTCACTTTGAGGTGAGTAGCTTTTGTGAATCGAGTGATGAAACACCTCTAACAAACCAATTTTGACTACTAGTTTCAAGTTTTGATATCTTCATTAATAATATTTTACCTAATTTTGGGTACAGAATACAACTTCAAGGTCTACATACCTTTGAGGACATGATTACAGAAAGTATTTGAATAAAAGAGTTCATGGTAAATAAAGGAGAATTAACCCTTCAAAAAGACATCAAACAAGGGTTAATACAAATTGAGATGTAGTACATGATGGAGTGGTTGATAATATCACTCCAAAACCTTCTAAGGTGGATTTTAATCTCACAAATAACATCAGTGCATCTAAAAACATTCAAAATCTACTTCAGATAATAAGACATTAGGAAACAAAGCAAAGAACTCATCATGGGTTACTCAATCCAAATGTGAATATACACCTTTGGGTGAACCTCTCAACATGGTTTACAAAACCTTGCTTCAAAATTAGATTATTACTCCACTTGATAATTCTCATCATTATGATGTATAAACATGACCTACATGGTGGAATGATAATTCATATTATGAATACCATCATAAAAGGGTCATAAGACAAACAACTATATTACTTATGTCATAAATTTTAGGATCTCATCGATGATAGTGAAATAGTTCTGGGTGGACATAATAAAAATTTGGATCACAAAGATTTTAAAGAACCATTCCACATCATGAAAAGGAGAAATATTTAAACATAAAAACAATAACAAGGTCAACTATACATATACTAATGCTGATAATATAATCAACATGGTTGAACCTTTGGATTTTGGAGATTGTAATGAACCTTTAGACTTTGAACATTGTGATGTTATCAAAATTAAAGAAAAACATGACAATAAAAAATATAAGACTCCATTTGTATTAAGACGTGCTATTTCTTTTACATTTGATCACGAATAATCACAATCTTGTGCCAATGCTATTACATGTTCTTGTGCCAAGATAATACTTGAAGGCCCTATGAATTTTTCTCCCGAGGTAGATCAACATAAAGGCAAAGCTATTGCTGGTCCATCTTGCAAGAATACAAAAACAAAACATCCTCCACAACTATAAACTATAGCATCCTTGAACACTTGTAATGAATGAATGCTTAAATAACAATCTTTGAACTACTTAAAATCTTGCCTTCTCATAAGCATATTCTTGAAAAATCTCTCAATGAGGCAAACATACCTCAAGATATTGATCTTGATATGTTTCAATCTATGGTATCTCACTTGCCCTCATCTCATTATTTTTCCTTTTTTGAAGAGGATGATAATTCATTGAGCCATCTTCATAATCAACCATTGCATATTAAAGTTATGATACATCAAAAATGTGTTCATCACGTACTTATAGACAATGGATCTAGTCTTAATATCTATTATGCTACTTTTCACAAACAATTAGGTTATGCTAAAGAGTCTATTGATCCTCATCACAAACTAACCATCAAAGCATACGATGAAGTAGAACACAAATCTCTATGTCTTTTTGTGTTGCCTCTTTGAGTTGGTCCTATAAAAAGAGATGTTACTTGTTAGTTCCTTGATATTCATTTAGCATACAACATACTTTTAGGGAGACTATAGTGCCTCTCACATTTGTAGCCTGTACCTCATTTATTTTGATTCAAGAGATGCTTCTACTCATGTTATTATTTTTGCATTTGAGATAACCTAAGGGTCGGATGTTATACCTTGATTTTAGTATCATAGATGCTATATTACTATGCTATTCATTTGATCATATTTGCATGTTGATGCCATTTTGAGATGACAATATGTTTTATGAGGATATTTGGTTATCTATTATTTGGACATATCTCTTATTATGTTATATGTGTTGGATTTAATGCTATGGTTATTTACTCATTCTTGCTTCATTATTTTTTATGCGAATGTGAGTGATGTAAATGGATTATTTTAGTAGAATTGAATAAATGGTTAAATTAGGTATTTAATGAATTAATTGCTTTGACTATGTTATTATATGCAATTTCACTTGATCATGTGTTTTAGTGTGCAAGATTTATATCCCTAGTAGTGGCACATGGAGTTAGTGATTGAACTATTCATATTTTACTAATGTCATCCTTGTATGGTTGACATATCTTATTTAAATGTTAAATTAAACCTTCTGGTGATTTGATAAATCTAGAATCATTTGCATTATGTGATTAGACTAGTGAATGTGCCTATGCATTTAGAGTTTCGCATGGTCATGAAATCGTTAAGGCTTTTTGTGATTTTGGTTTTAGGGTTTTCAGGCTTTATTTAATTGATTTTTAATTTGTAGTAGCTTTGCCATAAATGAATTCCATTTAGTTGGAATAGCCTAATTTATTTTGGGTTGATTCAAAGCCTATCTAGTTTAACTAGTTATTGACCCTAATTGATTATTCACTTGAAAAGTGAATAATTATTGAAAGGGGAAATTAATTTCTCACTTTTCACTTTTGGAATTTGAGAATTTGAGAGCTTTTTCTAAAGTCCTCTAATGGAGGATTCTGTTTCTATTCATTGTGAGAGCCACATGCAATGATCTTCATGAGGCTAGTCTTGTTGGATCAAGCTTAGGGAAATGTTGTTGTGTCATGATTTGCAATAGATTCTATGAGTTATTTATTTTATTGTGTTGTTTCTTATTTTAGACCCTTTTGCTATTAGGTAGGGATCTCTTGTTTTCATGTTTTAGCTCAATTTTTGGTTATGTTGTTGGTACCTATTTGTTAGGAGGTTGAGAACTAGTGTTCCCCTCCATTTCTATTTTCTATTTTTGCCTAGTTAGTCAAATGTGAATGTTTTCCCTATTTTCGAGATGAGGGTTTGGGGTTTCACACCGTTATGCTGGCCATTTTTGCATATGATGTCTGAACCTATTTTTTATTTGATATTCATGGATTTTGTGCCCAAAGACTAAATGCGTTTTAGTTTTGAAGTTTTCTAGTTTTGAGGTTTTTACCTAATTTTGCATGCCACCCAATTTTCTCAAGTTTTCTTGGCATGATGTTGGTCGTGAACCTAGATCATTCGTTGGGATGCCAGTTAGATCATTGTTGCACTTTTATGTTGTATTGGGATGCATTTTGCATCCATCCTTCTGAGCTATTATTCAATTGAGTGTTATATTTTTCTTGTGTTCTCATCCAGTCCTTATGTTATGATCTTTACGATGGTAGTGTGCCACACACGAGTACATGCATGTATATTGTCAAGTGACTTACGAGGCCCAATCTTCTATGATTTTTTTTAAGTGTGATAATTTGGGGTTTTGTTGAGAATGTGCATGCCTATGGGCATTCATCATTAGATGAGTATGGGTAGGATAGGTTAGCACCATGGAGGGGGATTCTATCTTGTAGCCTAGTGATTTTTGTGCCCCAAGGGTTGGAAAAGGAAGTTTTAATCAAGTGATAATTAAATAAAATACTGGGTGGTAATAAACTTAAGATAAGAAAAGGATTCTAGATTTTTCTCCTTCTATTAGGAAGTGAGAGCTTCCAATACTAGCTTGGGTTATTTAGTGCCAAGTGAATCTTCATGATGTCAACCCTTACATAGTAACCCATTGATTGTCTGATCAGGACTTGTAGTACTTGCATTATCTCACGATCTTGGTATCAATCATCATTACTGCCTAGCATGAGTGTTAGCCATGGACATCTATTTTATGTGTGTTTGTGGTTGGATCATTATCTCCATCAGTATGACAAGAGTAAACCTATGGGTTTCATGTGGTTGGGAGGCATAGCTACCTTCACCACTACTAGGGACCAGTGTACAGAGATGATCTATTGTCACAGTCCAATCATTGCTAGATGTTTTCACTTGTTACTTCAATTTATAGAGTATGGTTTCTTTTGATTTATGCTTTCATTGGAATGCTTGAATATCATGTTGAGATGATAGTTTATTTGATGCGTTCCCATATTATGATGTTTAGAATATGACTAGATGATGTGATTTTCTTAGTTGGAATATCTATTACTTACTAGTTAGCATGTTAGATTTCATGTTCTTATGATGTTATTATGCTTTAGTAGTGACATCCTCATAAGGTAGCTCCAACTACCTAGTTGGTAGTTTGGGATGTTATGTGTGTGGGATGACTAGGACCTTGAAGGTCTCATGATGCTATTATGGTTGGGAGGAACTGCACACTTAGTTCATTATTTGAGTACAATGTGATGTTGCTTTTAGTTCTTTTCCTTCACTACTATGTTTAGATGGTTAGATTTAGTTTCTATCTTTTAGTTATTATTTTTCAAGTGTCTATGGCTTGATTGTAGATCTAGTACTCCCTAGTTTGGAGAAACTATCTTTCCCCGCTTTTCATTCCTTACTTTCCTTGTTTGTTGTTCTAGTTCTCTATGTGAGATTTTACTTCCTTGTGTGAGAGTGTGGATGTTTTGCGTGGTTCTTTGTATTTCCTTAGGTGGCTTAGTGGAATTCCTTGCATGAACCTTAGCACTAGTATAGTGCATTTTGGCTACTAGCCCTGGCATTTCCTTGTGTGGGATGGAATTTCCTCACATGGCTTGGTGTACATTTTCACGCAAAGAGGTATTTCCTCATGCGATACTATTAGTTGCAAATTCTCTCGCACAAAAAAGGGGCATCTCCAGTATTTTTGAGACAGTGCAATTTGGACTCTTTAGTACCCTTTAGGAATTCTAGTGTTTCCTTGCCTTGACAGATCAAATATTTTGTGTTCTAGTGTCATCTTTTGTTTTCATTCTTTAGTTTGGTTGTGTCAGTTCAAAAGTGGCATTTGGAGATCCGTTGGTGTTTGGGTGTCTGGTTAGTCTTCTGTTGTGATCTTTGTGATCCTCATATGTTTATTGTCATGTGCATCCATACTTATTTTAATTTTAAGTTTTTATCTTCAGTTGTATTTATCCTTATTCCAAGGATCTCTGGGTAGGGCTTTACAGAGATCATGGATTCATGAAATGCAAGCAGTACTTCAACATATCATCAATGTTCAAGTTTTCATTCCAAGGATTAGAAGTTACTATACGTGCTAATACCAGTTACATATCTAACATGCTCAAGTATACTAATAGTTTCATTCCTAATAATAGAGATTCTACATATAATTATGTGAAAAAGATTAAATAAATGGAAAATATTCTCAAGTTAATAGAAAAAGGAATGGGCGAATATCACATTGAACCAGTTTTGTCTTTGACATCTCTTCCTAAATCTCCTCATCATTATGGGAGACCATCTAAAGAAAAGAGACCTTTTGTGGTATCACCTAAGAATAAATTCAATGTTTCCTTTGTAAAAGCCACTATATCTCTTGAAGATGAAGATAAAAATAGAGCTATCACTGTGTGGTCATACAAAGAAGTCCCAGCTGATCTCATAGCCTAGTCTCATGAGATAACTCCTGAAAACTATGGACTAGGTATTAAATTGATAAAGTACCTTGTCTACAAAGGAAATGGTCCTATAAGATGTAATAGCAATGGGATGATTGTTCTAATTAAGGAAACATCTAGAAGGCCTCATGACACAACACACTTAGGCTTCAAGAAAGTTCCCTTTCATCTAGGTATTAATAAATTTGTGCTAGAAGTTTATAGTTCATCTAAAAATGAGTCACAAACTAAGTCTGATGATCAAACAGACAACTCTGATGATGAGGATACTTTTCCTTATCCTATTCTACTCGATCTTGCTACATTATTTATAGAACCAGATGACTTTGTACCACATGTTAGTACTACCGATGTTGATAGTGATTCCTCTGAAAATACTACTAACGACTTTGGAAAAATCAAGATGACAATGAAAGTGGAGAATGGGTCCTGATAATTGTTGGGAAACTCTACAGTTTGACTTAATGTAGCACACACTCTCAAGAATATGAATTTGATTCTCTCTCAGAGGCAACTTTTGACAAGGATGTAGATCAAGTTCATGCATATGAAAATCAACTCCAAATAAGAGAATAGTCTAATGTTTGTTCATATGAGTCATATCCTCCTAATGTTGACAGGTCTTTGATTAATGTTGTTAGAACTCAAAGGAATTCAAATGTACCTTTGGATGTAATAGCTTAAGGTCTCAAATTACTTGTCCATGCATTTTATGCCTATACGATGAATACCATTGAACCCACCACTTCTCTTTTAGTCACTTATCCTAAGTTGATAGATTAGAACTCCAATACTACATCTAGTGAAGTCCCTATGTTCCAGAATGACTATGCTCTTGCTTGCTATTTACATGCCATTGAACTAGTAACATCTTCAACCATTGAACAAAGTGTTAATATGACTAAAGTAAACATCAAATATCTCAGACATACAATTAAGAAAAAAAGAATAGACATTCCAATGGTGAAAACCATATTATGGTAGTATCAAAACCAAAAATAGTAAAAATAAAAGATGTATCCAAAGGTGAAAACCTCTCTGAGGCACCTACATACAGGATATTTTATGCACTTCCAAGTCACTTTTAGGAGAGATCATTAGTGTTGATAAAACCAACACAACCAATCAATCTAGGAGCTGAGGAACACCCTCATATAATACACCTTGCATAGTCTTTATCTAAAGAAGAAGAAGAAGAAGAAGTTGTTGCTTTATCCTGAGAGAAGAAAATCAATTTAGCATGGACATTCTTAGATATGCCAGGCTTAGATCCTAATCTCATAATGCATCATTTTTCTATTGGACTAGGGGTGAAACCTATCAAGAAAAAACTAAGGAAAATGCATCCTCATGTGGCACTACTTGTTAAAGCTAAACTAGAAAAACTCTTAAAATCTAAATTCATCTGTGCTATTGATTATGCTGAATGGATTTCAAACATAGTACCCATTTCAAAATATGACAAGTCTATCAAAGTTTGTACTAATTTTTGAGATTTGAACAAAGCATGTCCTAAGGATGACTTTCCAGTACCCAACATTGATATGATAGTGGAAATGACAACATGATATGGAATGTACTCACTCGTGGATGATTATTATGGTTATAATCAAATTAAAATCACACCAAAAGACTAGGAGAAAATTTCTTTCACTTCTACATGGGATACATTTTGCTAGAATATAACACCATTTGGTTTGAAAAATGTTGGTGCCATATATAAATGAGTAGTTGCAACAATCTTCCATGGCATTAGGTATAAAATGATGGAAGACTATGTTGATGATACCTTAGTCAAAAGTATGCAGTGAAACACTCATCTTCAAGATGTGGAACCTATCCTAGATTGTATCAAAAAATTTAGTCCGAGGTTAAATCCTAAGAAATGTGCTTTTGGTGTTACACTAGGGAAGCTACTTGGTTACATTGTGTCCACCTTGCAACATTAGTCAAATGAGGGGCCTACAAGGAAGACTTCAATCTATTTGCATTTTCATATCTCAGTTAGCAGATAAGTTGTAAGGAAACTTGGCAATAAAGAATATAACCATTTCCATATAACCCATAATAGATCTAAAATACAAATGGAATTAAAATCCACATGCAAGAGAATAGACAACATACCCAAAAAATGTGACACAAGATATACCCTGGGAAACCCTCATTGAGGGAAAAAACTCAGCCTCCAAAAGCATCCATCACCATGTATTATTCAACAAAAATACCATTGCCATACAACCATGGAAGCCTTCATGGCCATAGCCACAACCGAGAAAAATATGTGAACAAGCATGAATCCACACATCCCATGCCATGCTTCCAACCTTCACAAATGCTCCCTTGGCTAACCTGTCAAGCCTTGTCCCGCTTGACTCTTGCCTTTTGTCTTCTCCTTGTCACTCTCTTTACAACAACTACCCTTGTGGCTGCTTATATAGTAGCAAGTCCCACAAAACCACTAAGTGGTATTACATAAACCATGTGCTACCTAACCCACTGACCCCACATTTAATATTGGGCATTTAATCCTTTTCTCCAATATTAAATAATTACATCAAATATTATCACAATGTTACAATACAACTCATCAAGAATATT
Source organism: Cupressus sempervirens (assembly GCA_028749045.1). Lineage (NCBI taxonomy): Eukaryota > Viridiplantae > Streptophyta > Pinopsida > Cupressales > Cupressaceae > Cupressus > Cupressus sempervirens. The sequence continues at coordinate 836,440,831 of CM053793.1, forward strand.
CCATGGGAATCTTTACATGTTGCACATCCATCTAGGTACAACATTACATAATAAAAATAAAATAATAAAATAACAATATTATGCAATGTGTGCAACACCCATTATCTCAAAAATCTCGCACTTGTTGTATACATTGCATAGGGTCAATCCGTAGCCACATAAATGAACAAGGGAACAATCCCTCCCAGCACATCCACCATCATGGATCAAAATACACCAAGTGCTCCATCTTGGTACTCGCAACAAAATCAAAGTATCTAGCATCTCGAACATGAATCATCTCACCTCCTATTATGCCACTCCCACTGGACATACATAGAAGCCATCCAAAGAGAAAACCACCCAACCTGTCACATTAGAAGATCATAAAATCTTGTACCAACTGAAATTCAAAGCACAAATAACTTGATCCAAAGGTAATCACATGTATCTGTAGTTGTCAAAATATCCATAGCTGAAATAGCACCCATAGCAAGTGCCAAACCCATCCAACTATCCATACCTCAAAGGTATAACAAGTGAATCTCATATCACTAACATATCCAATCTATAACCTACAATCACAAGTCTCAAGAGCAATACCTACCACATATATACCAAGAAGCTCCCACTACAAAAGATAATGTCAAATCTATAACCAATCCACTAAACACATCTCAAAGAAGTGAATCCATGTAGTATCAAGGACATCCACGATACATAAACTAATATCCTGCAAGGACAACTCTCATAACAAGTCTTCAATGCTCTCCCAAGTTCACCACAACAAACAGAGGAAAGAGATAAAGGAATAACCATGTCATCTCTCACATGACATGCATGAGCACAAACCAGTGATCACAATCTCTAACTAATCTCAAATCCAATGTAGGTAAAATTGAACATCTAGGAAGATAACCAAGACCAAAGAAACCATGCAAATCATAACCTTTATCATGTCCTTCTACACACACCTCTAGATGTAAATTGTGCAAGTATGATCTCCTCCATAAAACCCCAACAAGAAGCCTCAACAACACCCAAACCATACCATATAACTAATCATGGATGTAAGCCTCTCACAAGAAGATCAAACTCATAAAACCATTCCTAAACCAAGGAATAACCTTTCCTAATCCAAGGAATATGCCCAATAAAACCATCTCCCAAAATCAACCAGCATAACAACATATGCACATGGAGATAACCAATGCTAAACCATCTCTCAAATGAACCCTCCAGAACTAACTTATGTACCATAGCTCAAGATCCATGTCCATGAAAGATAAGCATAAATATAATGCAACTGAGAGAAAAAAATGGGCTATACCTCTCAAGTAGCAAACCGCCGAGTAGACCAAGAGTGGGGAATGAGAATGTTCATCAAGTTACCCAAGTCTCCAACCAAGACTCATCTAAGAAAAATCTCCTCTCAAGTCCATATCAGGTGACTGCCCCTCGGACTTCCTGCTGAAACCATCAACCATCCAACAAATACTTCTCTAATCTAAGAGAAATCAGCATCACCACCCTCTCTAAGTATCCATGAGCACGTGTAACCAATCAATCCATGCCAACTCCAAATGAAACATAACAATATCATGAAGTATCCACCTTATGATCAGTGTACTCAATACCAAGAAACTAAACCAAGATCAACGTCAAAGTTCCAACCATGGCCTCAGGAACATAAACATGACAACATGATCTTACCATCTCAACCAAAGAGATAACATGCTCCATATGAACATACTATAACATGTCACAACTCTAAACGCATATCAAGAGTATACCATGACATAATAATGAAACCATCCTCACACCAAGGATAACATGCCAAATAAAAATATAAATCACACCTTTGCCAAGAACCCTGTGAGTCCTCAAGATGCAACCATCTCCACACACCATGAAGAAAACCATCTCCACATACCAGGAAGAACCATCTCCATATACCATGAAGATAACAAATAACTCCATGAGTTTTCAAGATCTAACCATCTTCATACACCATGAAGATAACAAGTGCACCATGCAAATGTCAAAGACGCTTCTGTAGCAATAGGATCTAAGAAAAATCTCCAACATCTGAAAACACTCAATAAATATATCAATGCCAACAACTCCCACTCAACTGTGGTACCAAGTCACCTATGGCATCATAAAATCCATCCTCTCCAAACCAAGAAGATATAAACCAAACTAGAAACTAATCCTGCACTGTCACCCCATCACTATCACAAGCTCGCACTAAACCGTGTATCCAAGTTATCCATGACATAATGATGAAAAATACCATCCTCTAACCATGAGAATCAACCAAGGCATTAAACCATCAAAGAACTCAAAGTGCACATGATGAGCTCCTCAAAAGAGAAACCAAATAACCATGATCCTCAACCAGGAAGATATACCACCATAACCAAATAAAAAATCCAAGCTAATGAACATCAAGGATGTACCTGTATATCCAATCATGTCATGCCTAAATTCATGACACCATGATCACATCCATGAACTGAGCATCTGGCTCTCAATATGTCCAACCTATTAGCATAAAATAGTCAACCACAATCCTCCACCATGACTGTCCCTGGTAACAACATATCATCCATTCTACATGAAGATAAAAATCGTGTGACTTAGGGCATAGAAAACCCAAATCCAAGCCACCAATTTGAATATGCATCAATAATGAAAGATCAATGGGCAAAGACAACCCATAACCAAGCTATAAATGCAACCTGTAAGTATAGACCACTTACAACACTGCACAACTTGTAGAGCCAACAAGTCATCATGCATATCCAAATCCAAATACTGATAACCATATCATCATGAGACCAGTCTGAAATATGAACTGAGTATACAATGACATCAAAACTTAAATCTCCAATGCCATAAACTCACAATGTTACCATAGTCAAAATATACCTATAAACTATTCAGATCAATATATCAACAAATAAATCATGCCAATCTTACACCAAATCTAAACCAATGTGTAGAGCTCTCCAAGAGCTTTCCGTTGACTACTCAAAGTCTAAAATCTGACTCCGTATGCCCAAGTTATGTCCTAATTCATGCTCAAAATAAATAACATCTGAGTTTAGGGCTCTTAAAACCTAACAAAATTTCAAAATCATAGAACCAAACCTACACCATGTTGTAGTACTTTGAATTAGCTTTCCAACACCTATAAGAACTCTAAAATTTGATATTCTGAGAGAAAGTTATGACCATTTTACTAAGATAGTCTTTTTACCATTTTCAGTACGATTTTTTATTTTTTATTTTTTTCAGTGACGAAAATTTTGATAGGATTAAATTTGACGGCCATCACGAGCTGAAACTAAAAAACTCTTTCATTTCCTCTAAACATGGCCAAACTAGGGCATATTATATATCAAAATTTATAGAAATGTTGACCCAGATCCAATGGTGAGGTTTATTTTTACGCCAGAGGTCATTTTTGCAAACTACCCCCAAAAACCCTCATTTTAAATGAAACATCTGAAAAAACTCTTTTGTCCAACAATTTCACATGCCCAAATCTTTTAACATCCCACCAAATCCAAAACCCTCAGATCTGCAATAAATCATTCATATATCTTGCCCTTTCTTTTATCCTCTCATGCATTCCCATGGATTCAATCTAGGGTTACAATAATAAAACCATAGCTCTGATACCACTTGTAAGGAAACTTGGCAATAAAGAATATAACCATTTCCACATAACCCATAATAGATCTAAAATAAACATGGAATTAAAATCCAAATGCAAGAGAATAGACAACATACCCACAAAATGTGACACAAGATATGCCCTGGGAAACCCTCATTGAGGGAAAAACCCAGCCTCCAAAAGCATCCATCACCATGTATTATTCAACAAAAATACCATTGCCATACAACCATGGAAGCCTTCATGGCCATAGCCACAACCGAGCAAACTATGTGAACAAGCATGAATCCACACATCCCATGCCATGCTTCCAACCTTCACAAATGCTCCCTTGGCTAACCTGTCAAGCCTTGTCCCGCTTGACTCTTGCCTTTTGTCTTCTCCTTGTCACTCTCTTTACAACAACTACCCTTGTGGCTGCTTATATAGTAGCAAGTCCCACAAAACTACTAAGTGGTATTACGTAAACCATGTGCTAAAACCATGTGCTACCTAACCCACTGACCCCACATTTAATATTGGGCATTTAATCCTTTTCCCCAATATTAAATAATTACATCAAATATTATCACAATGTTACAATACAACTCATCAAGAATATTCTATGAGAATCTTTACATGTTGCACGTCCATCTAGGTACAACATTATATAATAAAAATAAAATAATAAAATAACAATATTATGCAATGTGTGCAACACCCATTATCTCAACATAAGTCACAACCTTTTACTAAGACTTTGTATAAAGGTGTAAAATATAACTAGAATAAGGATTGTGATCAAATCTTAGTGCATATTAAACAATATATTTCTAGTCTACCAATATTGATGCCTCCTATTTATGAGAAGAATTTCATTTTTATTATCTCAATCATACATTGATCTCCTATAAGGTGAACTACAACATTATTGAGAAATCTTTCTTGGTAGTTTTTTTTACTTCCCAAAGTTGAGACACTACATGCTTGCTCATACTATGCAACTAATTGTAAAGATTGATCCATTGAATTATTTGTTAGAGTAATAAGATATTTCCTTATTAATTAAATAATTTTGATTTAATTATTAAGTCACTTATTATCTCTAGTTTAATTAAGCTACACTTTAGACATATAATTAATTATTATCATGTAACCTAGGTTTAACCTATTAGGGTTTTGATCTCCTTTTATAAGGATTGATCTCTTTATAATTTATTCATTCACTTTTGATTATAACAATATCTCTTTTTTCTCATCAAGAATGTTTCATATGTGGATCTAGGAATTCCAACCTCCATAGCTTTCGCTTCTCTCTTTTTGTGATAGGTGTTTGCATGCAAGTGATTCTTGGGAGCTGTGGGGTTGATCTTTCATCAACATCAACATGGTATTAGAGCTCCATATCTTCATGCCCCTATTTTATTTATGAAAAGTTTTTCTTGGCTTTTAGATCTGTGCTTTTTTTTAGAGGGTTTCATTTTTGAAAGTTTTTTGTTTTTTTTTTTTGTATTAAATCTAGGGGGTCACAATTTTTTGGTGCACTTTGAGCCCAAACGTACCTCACCATTGAGCTCAGAGCATCCAAAAACCTCAATTTTTATATAAAATTTATCAAATTTGGACATAGTTGGAATTTGAGGCAAAATAATATTGCTTCTAGATTGGGCATGTTTCCTGAGGTGATGATTTTGTAATCTTTTGACATGTTTCCAAGAGGAAATTTTTTTGATTTTTGGCATGTTTCTTGAGATGATGATTTTTTAATTTTTGGCACACAAATTGAGATTTTTTGTTCAAAATTCAAAACTTTTTCCACATTTCTCGAGATAATAATTTTCAAAAATTTGACACACAAATCGAGAGTTTTCAAAAAGTGAGATTTTTGCATGTTTCCTAAGGGAATAATTTTGTGAATTTTGACACAAACATTAAGATTTTTTTCCATACAAATCAAGATTTTAGGGCATGCAAATCGAGACAATTTTGGTAAGGAACTCTCACAGTTCTCAAGACAATTTCTTGTGTTGGTGAGAACTCTATTTGAGACATTTGACATAGATCCCGAGGTGGTGATTTTTTTGTCCTACAACACTTTTTTGACCTCCCTATGGTTTTATGGCCATAACTTGCTCATCTGGACTTCATTTTTCACAAAAAAATATCACTAGAAAGATCATTCCAAGCCCATTCCAATGGTGTAGGTTATTTTTGGTTTTTGTTCTCTTTTGATGGATGTTATGGCTGTCAAAGTTAGTAGTTCTATTTTGCATTCCAAGAGACATATTTTGAGACATTCTATTTTCTAGATTTTGGTCCAGGCACATCCCATTCAATTTTTTTGCTTTTTGCATCCTGATGGATATCTTGGTTATTTCAGGTCCATGGATTGGTTTCATTTCTTCAGATGATTTTTCATGGGTTTTTGCTATCTCTTATATCAACCTAATGTCTCTGATCTTTGTTGACATCCTTTTGTAGTATTTTTGCAAATGCATTGAGATAAAGTGCTACTCTATTGCTTTTTAGGATCTTGCACATCTTTGTGTTTTGTATTACTCACACTACATTATAAAGTGCCTTGGGGGGTTTCATGTTGGCCTTATTTTCTATCACCCTTTTTCAAGTGACTATTCCTTCTATGAAATTAGCCTCATGATGTGTCGATGACACATGCCATTATAGGTGTTTGTACTTCTTTTGTACTCTCGATGTTCTTGATTCTTCTTTCTATAGGAGATATTGCATTCAATTCTAGTGTTCATGTCTTACTTCTCATCATTATAGAGGGGTTATGTTGGTTCTATTTCTTTCTTAGCTCAATGATGTGAGGTATGTACTAGGCAATTTTAGTGGTTGGATACCTATACATTTCCATGAGATGGATCATTTACCATATAAACATTCTTTCATTCTTATTTTATGAGGACATGAAGATACCTTCCATCTTCGATTGATCAATTCTTAAGACTTAGCCTTCTCTAACTAGTCATGTTCTAAATAGTGTAGGTTCTTCAGATCAACATTTTGGCATTATTTGTAGCTTTATGCTTCAGAAGTGTTCTTCATGATCATCCTTTTGTTCCTATCTTATAGAACATTGTTTCCATCTCTTTTTGGAGTAGGGTTTTTCCCATGTGGTTTTCTTTATTTCTCCTCTTTAAAAAGATTTGGTTGTGCTTCGGTACCTCACTAGGCTTTGTTTTCGAGACCCAAATTTTCTTTTAGCAATGGTTTCTAGGTTTTTAGCTACTCCCTAAGTTTATCTTAAGGGAGTTATAAGAGTAATAAGACATTTCCTTATGAATTAAATCATTTTGATTTAATTATTAAGTTACTTATTATCTCTAGTTTACTTAAGCTAAACTTTAGTCATATAATAATTAATTATTTTATCAATTGTTATCATGCAACCTAGGATTTACCTATTAGGGTTTTGATATCCTTTGATAAGGATTGATCTCGTTGTAATTTATTCATTCACTTTTGATTATAGAAATATCTCTTTCTTCTAATCAAGAATGTCTCATCTATGAATCTAAGAATTCTAGCCTCCATTTCTTTTGCTTCTCTCTTTTTGTGATAGGTGTTTGCATGCAAGTGATTCTTGGGAGCTGTGGGGTTGATCTTTCTTCAACTTCAACAACATTTTCTTTGCAAGGCTACTCTAGTAGGATGACTAGCTAAATGGGTTATGATCTTGAGTGAGTTTTTTGAAAGAAGAGCTATAAAAGAATAGGCAATTTCTGATCAACTAGTAGATGCACCAATGCAATGTCTTCTATCAATGAACATTGAATTTCCTAATGAATCTATTTTATTGCTAACACATCAAACATGGGTGATGTTCTTTAATAGATCCTTCACACAATAGGGATTTGGTCTTGGAATTTTATTTATAACACCATTGAAATATTCTTTACCTAAGGCATACAAGATTATTTTTGCTTGTACAAATAACATTGTAGAATATGAAGCCTTAATCAATGACATGAAAATTATAGTTGAATGGAGGGTAGATGAATTGAATATGTTTGGTGACTCACAATTAGTAATTAATCAAGTTAATAATATTTATCAAACAAATGATAAGAAGTTGACACCTTACAAAAGAATGATTGATGATTTAAAAAAGTACTTTTCACATGTCACTTTTCAACAAATTGCTTAGGTAGATAACAAGGCAACCAATGCAATGGCTACTTTCATTTCAATACTAGAAATGCCTAAAAATAATTGTCAACATGAATTCCTTATGGAGACATCATGCTACCCTACTTATGATCCACTTGAATCCTAGATGATCTATCCTATCATAAGACATGAATAATCTCAATACCATCATATCCATTCTTACCTATGTGAGTAGATAGTTCTGGATAATCTAACCTAGAATGAAAAACATCACCTAATCCATAGTGCTTCATGATATGTCATCATAGATAACAACTTTTTTAGGATATATCTTGGCACTCCTTAGGTGTCTAGAACTTGATACGTGAAAATTTGCATTAATAGATGTGCATGAAGGAATTTTTGGATCACACTCAAATGGCTTGACACTAGCTCACAAACTTATTGGAGATGGTTACTATTGGCCAAATATGGAGAAAGAAGAAATTAAATACACAAAGTCCTATAAATAGTGCCAACTCCATGGAAATCTAATTCATTCTCCAGCCAAGGAGCTTACTCCTTTCATCACACTTTGGCCATTTCAACAATGGGCCTTTGATCTAATGGGTTATATTCAATCGTCTTCTTTGAATGGACACAAATCCATTATCATAGCTACAACCTACTTCACAAAATGGGTAGAAGAAGTTCCTCTTTCAAAGACTAATGGAAAAAATGTAGCTCTATTCATTCTCAATTACATCATATGCAGGTATGGTGTATCATCCTCCATCATTACTGACAATGGGGTACCATTTAAAAACAAGGATCTCAAGGAGCTATTTTCAAAATTTAAAATCATACAACATTAGTCTTCCCTATATTATCCCCAAGGTAATGGACAAGTGAAAGCATCTAATAAGGATAATCTTAAGATCTTACATTGCATCCAATAAGGATAATCTTAAGATCTTACATTGCACAGTCAACAAATCTAGAAGGGATTGGTACCTTCAGATCAATCCTGCTCTATGGGCTTATAAAACAAGTATCAGAATTCCTACGAGAACAACACCCTTTACTTTGGTATATGGAGTAGAGGCTATGCTTCCTACTGAGGTTGAGATTCCTACTTTGTGAATCTCTCTAAAATGCCTCATTATTGATGATGATTACATTATATCTCATCTGCAAGAGTTAGAACTACTAGATTAACATCAACAAGTGGCATTTGGTCATCAATGAGCTTATCATAGGAAAATATCTAAAAGCTACAATAAGAAAGTCAAACCACATTACTTCAAAGTGGGTGACCTCATTTTGAGGGAAAACCCTAAAAATTAGCAACAATATATACAAAAAGAGAAGTTTTAACCCAACTAGCTTGGTCCATACATATTCACGAACCTAACTAGCTTGGTCCATACATAGTCACTGCAGTGTTTGGATCCAATGCTTATAAAATTTCAACAACCAAGGGAGAATCACTCAAAGAGTTGATCAACTCTTCATCTAAAATGGTTCTACAACTAACATGTTTTTCAAGGTCTTTGTACATACTTAAATGTTCTAAGAAATATATTATCTTGGTGAAAACCTAGAAATAGGAAACTTGGAAAACCAAAAAAATTGAAAAACTAAAAAATTAAAAAAATTGAAAATGTCAAAAATACAAAAAAATGAAAATAAAAAATACAAAAAAATTGGAAAACAAGAAAAAGTGATATTGATGAAAACCTAGCAAACAGGCATCGTGGTAGCAAAATAGAATCTCTACCAAGAAGGTGAAAACCTAGTAAACAAGTGCCTCTTATTTCAAATGCTACATCTTGCAATGCATCTTCTAGCTCTTGTATAGTTGTGTTCCTACTTCTTCTCATGAATACACTCATAGTTGCATTCAACTCTACTCAAAACTCACATGGATTCAATTTGGTCATAATCTAGGGGCAACACCCTATGTTTCAAAGAAGATCTCTTTTACAGTAGTCACCAATTGTTCTGGCTATGTTTGTCTACTGTCACTTACTTTACTATTGAGATTCCTCTTGAAGAAGATCTCTTTCATGTCAGTCAACAGTTTTTCTTGCTGTCTCTATCTACTTTCAATTAGTCTCCTATTAAGATTCTTTTCAATGAATATTTATCTATGGCATCCACCACTTGTTGTCCTAACCAAGTCTGTCTACTATTGTCCTCCTACTAAAGAGATTTATTACACATGTTTTGAACATTGACACTTGATGTATTGACACCTAAAAGGAAACATTGACATTTTTTGAGCTATGCTAAGCTTTTGTTTGTTTTTTTTTCATTTGCTTTATCATTTCCCTTTGAGAAACTTGAGGATGTCAATTTTGACTAGGGAAATGGGGACTGGGGGCATGATCTTTTCTTTGTTTTTTGTTTGATGATTTAGTTCCAATGATCTGAAGCGTACATATAAAAGGGGTGTCCATTATAAGAGCCTCAATCTTGTATTGGATGGCCATGTGTACCTTGACTCATTTTATATGAACACTTTAGTGAAGTTGGTTCTTCTCCTTGACTATTTGAGTGAATTCTCTATGCTATACTAAAGTATTGGTACTCATCCTAATAAGTGAATGTATGGGTCACTGTGAGTATACTCATCGCACTTCTATCTTAGGTTACAAATGCAAGGGTCATTGCAGGTAGAATACTTCTTGATTACTTAGCATAAGAAAGATCTCTCACATGTCTAGTGTGTTTTCACATAAGAAACATTCTAGTCATCCTAGTGTTTATGCTCTGATGCCTATGTTCACTTTCTACATTAAAAGGAATAGATGTTTTGGTCATTCTGGTTTCTTGTGCCTTAATACTTACATCTAATTCTTACAAAACTAAGACAAATTTCATATTCATATTCTCATGATCGCAATGTTAGTGAGTATTGTAAGACATTCTTAGGTCTAACTAAATGCTCTATGATAAAAACTATGTTACCAATTCAGTCTCTAGTCCTAGGGATTCCATCTAGCATTGGGTTGCATTTCATAATCAAATTTCATTAGGGCATAGCTTTGGCTACTTCTTTACTTGTATCTTTCGACTTGAGAGTTCACTAATTTCTTCAATGTATCATGTTTCATCTTGACTGCACAAGCATTTGATTCTTTGGTTGATCTTTCCAAATTTAATGAAGCACCTGTCATGAGCAAAAAATAAGAATCCTATTAAAAAATCCCCCTCCCCCATAACCCCAAGCAAAAAAATCCCTAGGGATCTCGGGAAAAAGCAGGCTAAGAAGGCTGAGGAGGGAAGTAGCGATGATGAGGAGGGTCCAGAGTCTAAGGAGGTGGTGAAGGAGATGCAGGAGGAAACAAAGGAGGATAGTGGAAGGAAGAAGCACAAGAGGGAGAGTTTGGAGGATGTGTGCTCTCAATATGAGGAGGCATTTGTGCAACCCCTTTCTCCTATCCATCTCCACCTTGAGGAGTAGAAAGAGGAGAAAGTTGGGTATGCGAAAGGGGAAGTGCAGACCAATGACAGGAGGAAAGCATGGATTAACTTCAATGTCAAGACCACCAAAATGGGAATCTTTAGGGAGTCCATGAATCCCCAAATCCTCATGGATAACCAAGAAGAGCAGTGGCTGGAAGAAATAATTGATCTGGCGATTATGGCTATTTCAGACAGAGCCAGGGAGACAGGGATAAACCTTTTAAATAATTCTTGCAACAACATGATTGATAATTTCAGATCAATCAAATAGCTTTTCCACAAGCTTGAGGAGGTTAAAGACCAGGTGAAACACATTGAGGTAACAAGGAAAGGAATGGATGCCAATAAGAGGACGGATTCAGGTGATAGGCTCACTCTCGCAGAATAGAGGATACACAATCTAGAAAACTACAATCACAACCTTGTGAATTAGATGTTTTCCTTGTTAATCTCCATCAACAACAACATCATCTCTCTCATGGGTTGGATCAAAGAAAGAGAAATGCATGATGATGAGGATGGAAATGATAGGGATGAGGCTAGAATGGAGGATGACCCTGCAAAGGACAACTCCACTCCTGCTCAAGACCAGGGGAATCAAAGGGCACAATAGATGGAAATGGATGAGAATCAATAGGCCTTTAAGGCTGCTCAGGTGATGCATGATCTAGAGCAAAAGAACAAGGAATAGCTCTTGCCTATTCTTTTGTTTATCGCTGTCTTTTGGCTTTTTGTTCTAGCTTTTGGCCGTGGCTTTGATCGTTTCCTTTTCTTGGTATTTTCTTAGTACTCTTTCCTTTGGCTGGGCTTAATGCTTATTATCAGCCTTTGAACTTATACTTTTTTGGCTGGGCTATCACACTTATTATCAGCCTTCTTATGTACTAACTTTCAAGTTTCAGGTTCCCTGTAAAACCTATTTATCTGATAAAAAACAAATAAGAATCCTACATGAGATGTTAGTACATATACATTTTATGAGACCATATCATTCATCTATATTTTATGATGTCATGTCATAAGCATACATCATATCTCATCAATCACATTTTCATAATAAATATCCATGTCATCTATGCTACATATTCATATATCATATCCATTTACATTAATCAAAATCATATAGCTACACATATCATGTATGAATAATCATAAGTAAAATAGTGTGACACATGCCATGGTACTAAATAAGAGATCATATATATATATATATATATATATATATATATATATATATATATATATATCCAATGGAGTTAGAATGCACATTGATACTAAATGATGCCTGATACATCATACAATACATGATCATAAGTAAGATAGAAGAGAGAAAGATAATTGCATCCTACTCCTTCATCCTAAGGTGGTGGAGAAAGAGGAGCCGCATCTTCTCTACTTGAGGGTGTGCACCCTTTGATGTTCTAGCATACTCAGAAAATCAAGACATCTTCTCTTCTACCTCTGGGATTACTCCAACATAAGCTATATAATAATATGCTACTCTCATTGTCTGTACATGAGCCTCATCCTTTTGCTACTTCAACTAGTCTCAAAGCTTGCAGATCTCTTAATCTTACTCTACTAGCCATGTATCTCGAATAGTTAAATAGATTTGTAGCTCTCCTAGCTATCACTATGTTGTCATCACTTGATCCCTTGATCTCCTAAGTGTTTCCTAGGTCTATGCAAATATATCTCCACCCTATGGCTCAAGATTAGGCTAATCCTACATCTCCTCATCACCCACACCCTACTCAACCTACTATGGAGGTTGACCCTTGACCCTCTGTCTCTGAGCATCACTTTTGATGGAACCCAATGTTCCCATCTCTCCTCGAGCTCTCCTATGCCTAGAGCCACTACCACTAGCACCGGGATCCACTCTCACTCTATCAAGGTGGGATAAAAACCTATGTAGTCTACTATCTTAGACCCCACTATTGTGGTTTCTATGGTACCTACACTAGTTGCACTGGTATTTCCATCCTTACTAGATTTAGGAATCAATGGAATAGATGACTCAAAAAGTTCTCTCTATACTTGAGTGTCATCCCTCCATCTATAACTACTGCCATATAATTCCAGCAGGTCATTGTAAGGCCTCAAACATCTATCATTAACCTCCTAGGTTCTAATCTAATTAACCACCCTTTCTTCAACTGCTTAGTGAAGTGAGTGTATCACAGTACTCTTGTGAAATGTCCTATGGCTGATTGCACTACCTCCACACACAAGTCAATGGAAACTAAACATATAACTGAACTATTCTCAAGCATCATACCATGCCTTTATCTCTCATCAAAACCACCATACCATTACAACCAAATCATCTAACTATGTCTGCCACTACTCATCTTACCTAGAGTAGTGTAGATCATTTGCCATATATATCTACAAATGTAGGGTTCCTTAGGTTGTCATCCCTATATATCGACCTCGTGATTGGTAGGTGCTCCCATGCCCATACCTGGAAAACATAGATACCTACTGTCATGCTCTTGGTCTATCTATAGATGATCTTGTGCATCTCATGAAACATATGGGCCAAGATACATTGACCCTACCCAAAATGTGCTAGCTGCTCCAACATCCTTTATAGGATGTGACCCCATCCACACTCTAGCTCATGCTAACCTCTTTTAGACATCAAATAACATCTAAGGAAAGCTCCAAATAGCACTGTCAATTTATGAGTTAGACTATATACCTGCACTAGCTCCTCCCATGGGATAGCTCTGCCCTTGATAATATCATCTTGAAATATGGTCCTCAATGCCAATGTCCCTGATCATGGCTATCTATCATACTCATTCCATGGCCCATGGAAAGGAATCTATAGAATCCTATAGATATCTTTAGGTGTGATAGTCATCTCTCTAAGGGGAAAATGAAAAGTGTTCATCTCCAAATGGAAACATTCTACCAATGTAGTCAGTAAATTGTGATTCACTCGTAGATCAAGGATATCACATAAATAGGAGAGCTTGAGTATATCAATTTTTGCCAACTAAGAAATATCTAGCTATCTAATCAATATCTTGATAGTTGGATAGTACAATCTGAACCTAGCATCTAGAAAGTCAACCTGCAAGCACGCAAAAAACATAACACGATCAATATTTGACCTCAGAATGAAACATACTAATAATATTTACCTTAAAACATCCTGAACACTTGCTACAATGACTTACAATGATACAAAATAGATGAAAAAATGATATTTTCAATGTAAATGACTTAAAATTTCTCATAATCCCATGTGAGACCTTACAATGTCATGTGCAAGACCCATATCCTTGTGTGAAGAAACGTTATGGCACACATGATAAATCAATCTTGTGTGAGAAAGCAACATTAAAAATGTGCACAAGAAATAAAAATTATGGTTCCTCATGCAAGACATGGGTGTCTCCCATGTGAGAAACCCTAGATAGTGTGCAAGAAATTTCCCTAGTGGCACTTCTTTGTGCAAGATCTCATAGAGCCTCACACAAAAAGTTGAGTCCTCATGTGAGGACCCTAATGATAGAAAATTGAAATTCATCAAAACTATAAAAAGTTCAATCATAAAGTTTGTAATTTGACATGAACTATAGGTTAATAAATTACTCATTAGAGGTCCATAGTTTGCTAGATGACTGTGTCACTTGGATCACTTGAATTAGTGAGAGTGCATGGGGACCACCATTTTTTCCCCAAAGCTCCTTCTCCACAAAAGACAAATGCATAAATGATTTCAAAATGACCCTTTGGACCATTATATAGATTTTGATCTAATTTTTCAAATTTCTCCTACAAACATGAAAATTACCCCCTAATCGTACTTATTGATCAACTAATCAAACTCATAACAATTCTAATTATAGCTTGATGGATAGGTATCTAGGTGTTCTATCTAGACTTCAAAGGATTAAGCTTTTTTCTGGGGATAATTCTACAACTCATGATTAGGTCTTGTTATCTTCTATGGACTAGTATTTAGGTGTTTTTTCTAGACTCTAGAAGATTAAGCTTCATTCTAGAGATAATTCTAAACTCTTTCTTTCAATCACTATTTAATGGAAAGGTATCAAGGCAATCTAATGTTGAATCCTAAGGATCAAGCCTCATTCTAGGAATAATCCTATGAATCATGATTAATCTTGTCATCTACTAATGGATAGGTATTGAGGTATTCTAACCCTGAATCTTAAAGATTGAATCTTGTTATGGGAACAATTCTGTGAATCTTGACAATCCCCAGGATACCTCTTTTTTTTATCTCTCCTGCTTATGTGGTTGGTATCTCCCACAAAATCACCAAGATTCTAACCAAACATGGTGTTCCTGTGGCTTTCAAACCATTGACCACCTTGAAGAATTACCTCCCCCCACTTAAAGACACTAGGGATGTCTTCTTGGAATCTGGAGTCTATAAGGTGAAATGCTCATGTGGCATATCTTACATAGGTGAAACTAGACATTTTTCCCACACCAAGATCAAAGAACATGTTGTGAATATTAAGCATGAGCAAGTTCTGTGTTAGAGCTTCTAGGTGAGATTGTGTAAGATTTTTTTAGCATCAACATTTTAGATCATACTACATTCTTAGCTCACTCATTAACATCCTGATGATGGATCATGGAGTATGATCTGAAACATTGATGCTAAAAAAATCTTACACAATCTCACCTAGAAGCTCTAACACAAAATATCATAGATTGTGGAAATCTGTTACATGAGCGAGTTGTCAAGTCTAGCCTAGCAAAGCACTCCTCAGCTATTAAGCATCATATTTTCTTAGAGGAGTTACAAATCATGTTCAAGGAAGATAATTTTTTCAAGAGGAAACTCAAGGAGGCTATTGAAATCAATAACAACTTGACTAACCTCAATCAAGATGATGGTTGGAGCTTAAGCACCTCCTGACAATCCTTGTTATCTTCCCTTCCTTCCCCTCTGCATCTTGACCTTTCCTCCTAGCTCAGGCTTCCTTCTTTCCCTTTTGTCCCCCTTGTTTTTTGGTTTTGTCTCTCTATTCCCCTCCCACCCCCTCATCCTCTATCTAGGTTGTGGCCTATCTTTTTTCCCACTTCCTCTCCCCCTCACCCCCCCCCCCCCCCCCCCCTCTCTCTCTCTCTCTCTCTCTCCTCCTTATGCCTCTTCTTTTTGTTGTCTATCTCTTGATCCCCCTCTCTTTTTTCCTTGTATATTGGTAGTTTATTCTATTTTGTTCCTTTTTTGGCAATCCTCATTAGGTTTTACCAAATTTTCATCTTTTCTCTTCCTTTTTGGTTTTTTATCCTCTCGTTGCTCATGTTCAAGTTCTTATTTTAGGTTGTTGTTCCTTTTTCTTATTTTTCACCATTTCTCATATAATTAATCCCTCTCTTTTATTTAAATTCCCCCCCCCCCCCTCCCTTTCACCTTTATTTGGATTTATATTTTATATTTTTTCATTTTTTATCTTTATTTTTATCATTTTATTTTTCTACTCCTAGTTGTTTTTATTTTTTATTCAAGTTTTGATTATTTATATTCTCATATATATATATATATATATATACCTCTTTTTTCATTTATTAACTCTCCTCCTTTTGGAACTTTATTTTGCCATTCTTTATTGATAGGTGTCTTTTTTATTTTTTATTTTTATTTTATTTCCTTCTATTTATTGTGAACCATGTCCACCTAGTTTTGGGTGCCCTTTTCATCACCTCAACCTTTTTTTATCTCCCTTCCTGGATCTGCAATCCACATTTTTTATTCTCCTTGATTCTCTTGCATCTTGATGATGGATCATGTAGTATGATTTGAAATGTTGATGACAAAAATCCTCACACAATCATACTTAGAAATCAAATATGATAATTTTTTTCTATAAGACCGGTATCTAGGTATTATTTTTGGACTCTAGAGGGTTATACTTCGTTATGGAGATAACCCTGAAAATCTCATCAATTGATCTTCGTGTCATCAACTTGGAATCAATCTTAGCTCTTGGTCTATATTTTAGGCTTCTGATTTCTTTGAATCAACATGCTGCTCACACATTTATTGAAAGAGGGGCAAATCTAATACCCCTAAATTGGCACATTGGTATTCTGAACCAATTTTGGTACATCAACCTTACAAACATTTTTTATTGATCAAATTATGTCCTATTGTACTAGGCATTATTTATTCTAATCATCTCTACTTGACCTAAGTGTCAAATGTAAAAAATAACTAATTTTTATTAATCACATACTTTATTTAATTCCTAAATATTGATTGAAATTAGCTAAATTAATCTCCTAAACGAATTAATTTAATTATAAATCCTAAGTACTTTAATTAAATTAAATCCACCCTCTTTAGCTAATACACATAAAAAGAAATTAAAATAAATTGATCTAATTAAATATATATCATAAGTGTTGAAACTATTTATTTATTTAATTAGAATATTCTATTATAATGTCATGTTTGAATGGGTCAATATTATTTCCTAATTCATCTCATATGAAAAATGAATTAAATATATTGATTAAATCAAATATGTTTATCATAATTGTTGAAACAAATTATTTAATTAATTAGAAAAATAATTATGAGCACATATTTGAATGGATCAAGGTTATCTCCCTCTTTAGCTAATACACATAAAAAAAAATTAAAATAAATTGATCTAATTAAATATATATCATAAGTGTTGAAACTAATTATTTATTTAATTAGAATATTCTATTATAATGTCATGTTTGAATGGGTCAATATTATTTCCTAATCCATCTCATATGAAAAAGGAATTAAATATATTGATTAAATCAAATATCTTCATCATAATTGTTGAAAAATACTATTTAATTAATTAGAAAAATAATTATGAGCACATATTTGAATGGATCAAGGTTATCTCCCATTTCATCTCATTCAACTCCATAAAAAATGGATGACTCAATCTCACATCTAATATGAACCCTACACTCAGTTTAATCTTGACCATTGATTAGGTCCAAGATTCTATAAAAGGGATCCCCAATCTCTCATTGGGGGGATGGACATGAAGAGTATCATATCACTATTGGATTGATCACACAAGTGCTTTGCATTCAAATATCCTTTGCTTTATATGCTCATCATTTAGATTAACAATGCATTCATTTATCTTAACTTGCTTTCCTTCATTCTTAGATTAATTTAAAATTCATTTAGATTAATATATATATATTTTCATTTAAAAACATAATTAACATATATTAGATTACATTTCCATTCATAAATCCTGCATACTAGCTTGGTCTAGTTACTAAGCATTCAATTCTCAGAGTGAATAGTAAAACTCTGTCTAGTTAGAATGCAATAGATCACCTTGTGTAAACATACTGAATGGAAAATCTCATGTTCATTTTGGGAAGTTACTAACAAATAATGATCATGTTGAAGTGTGTGGATTTTGGGGCCCATAATTAGCATTCACAGGTCTCATTTTCCCAACCCGTCTATACAATGGGTTGCTGATTTTAAGCCTAACATTATGTTGATATAAGATTGTTTTGAAGTGAAGAAACTGTAATGGAATAATAATTATTTTTTCAATGATGTCAAACCTACTACCTATTCGTGAGACAATTTCTTTTTTTTCTAAAGGCTATCATTTAGTTGATTGATGAAGAGGATTTAAAAAGAGGAGAAAACAATAGAACCTAGGGAAAGGTTGAGTTATTTATGTAAAAGAAGCACTAAGACCAAGTAAGACATTGATAATATAGTTTATTTCTTATCTACTTAAAGTCTAAAATAAAAGATTACTCAAGTTAAGACTGGAAGGGGATCAAGTGTAAAAAGTGTCTACCAAGCCTTGTTGAGCAATTAGTGCAAGCTGAGTAGAAATCAATGGAAGCCAAGTGAAAATTAAGAGATGCTGAGCAAAGATGTAAAATAATGCAAGCTAAGTGATACTTAGTATATGTCTAGTAAATTTTAGTTGGTTTCGAGCATTAGAAAACTTTAGTGTTTTTTGAGTGAACTAGTGTTGGCTGAGTGGAAGAATAGTATAGATGCCAAGTGATAACATATTGATGCTGCGTGCAAGTAAATGTGTTGAATCAAAGATTTGAAGAATTTGAGCTGACTATTTTATTTTCTTGAATTGTGTGAAGCATGTGGAAGATAACTATGATGAGATGGTAACATAGAATTCAAGGTAAACTATTTTGAGGTGAATTCAAGGAATATTGTAGAAGAAGTTTCTAGAGGAACCAAATGGAAAAGTGAGTTGATTCATTGTATCCTACCTAACCCTAGAATGGTACATTTTTCTTAAGTGGAAAATGATATTAATTCTCTATTTATAGAGATGGTTGGTTAGAAGAAAAGGTTTTCATGTGTGAGAACCTAAGGAAGACAAGGAGTCTAGGGTATTGCTTCATTCAGTGGCCAAACAAAAGAGACTGCAATTGGCATGCAAAGCAAGAAGGATTAAGGGTATGAATTATTGAAGGGTGAACAAGCTATCAGAGTTTAAGTGTGTGAAAAACAAGAAAAATGGAGGACTAAACAAAGATCTATAATTTGCAAGTGAATTGTAATTTGTTATCAGAACAAGGCTTAGTGTCACTTTCTAATCATTATATTAGTTTAGGGAAAATCCTTTGGATTAAGGTTGACCTAAAAGTCATTTGTAAATCCTTTAACTAGGTGACATTCTAATGGAATTATCTAAAGTATTCTAACAAGACTCACTTGTAACATGGTGATTGAAGTCCTTTAACCAAGTCACATTTAATAGTGCTTATTGTAACCTTTAACAAGGTTGGCCTCAAAGGGCATCATTTCAGAAGAGTGAGAATTAGTAGAATGTTACTAGTGATTTTTCCAAATTGGGTTTCCATATAAAATCCTTGTCTTAAATTGTGTGAATGTTCTTATGTCATTTCATGTTTCCATTTCTGCAAAGTTGTTTCGACCTAGGACAGTAACCTACAAAGATTAAGTATTGTATGATCTAATGAATGCATGCATGATAAGATTTAATGGATATGGGTATACTAAGAATTTAAACATTTTATTTGTACATCTAGACTTTGGATAAATGATTCCACTCCATCTCAGTTATTCTAAAGATTCCAAAAATTGGTATTAGAGTGCCATAGTGTTTAAGAGGACTAGTTTGAAGGTACTAGAAACAAAAGATCAAGATGTCCAAAAAAGAGGTACCCAAGCATAGCAAGGAGAACTTTCCTGCATGGAGAGGCCTAATGAAGCTACAACTAGGAGGTTTTGGAGATGATGCACAATCTACCATTACCATTGAGCATGTTGACCCTATAAGAGCCCTAACTGCCAAGGATTTGAAAAAGAAGAAAGAACACAATCAAGCAATGTTGGAGATTGCATCTGCCCTAAGCTACATTAAGTTTGATGACATCAAGGAATGTGATACTACTAAGAAGATGTGGGATGCTATAGAAAAGGTCTAAAGAGGAGAAAAAAATGTACTAAGAGCCAAATCTAAAAGTCTTAGAGGTAATTTTGATGATATGAGAATGCAAGAAGTTGAGAATATAGTTCAATATTGTGCCAGAGTAAAAGAAGTAGTCAATGCTATTAGGGGAGAAACTAGTAACATTGAAGATGAGACTATGATCAACAAAGTACTAAGAATCCTACTTCCCATTTATCTTATTAGAGTCTTTGCCATAAAAGAACTAAGGTGCACACCTGGTCATGATAGGTAGACTCACTACCTTTGAACTCTCTAATTTTGATGATTTCAAATTTGAGAATGTTGAATCTAATTGAAAGCTAAACTATCATTAAAAGAACCTAAAGAGAAGAAGAAAAAGGTCAAATATGTTTCTAGTGATAGTGATACAAATGAGGAAGATGTAGAACAACTTGAAGTATTACTAGCAAGGGGATTTCACAGAGGCAAAGGAAAATTCAAAGGTAAGTTACTTATCATGTGTTTTAATTGCAATGAGGTTGGCCATATTATTGCTAGATGTCCAAAGAAGGAGAAGAATAGAGGTGGAGACAAATATAGAAATAAAAGAGATGAGGACAACAAAGGTTACAGAGATAAAGACAAAAAGTCTTGCTGCATTGCTGAAGAGGAAACCAAAGATGGATTTGATGACCATGATGATGAAATGGTGTATGTTGCAATGAAGGATGATTCTAATGAGGATTAGGTAGTTGCACTACTATCTTATGTGAACAAGAGTGATAGATAGATCATTAATAGTGGGTTTTCACATCACATGACTAGAGATAAAAGTAAGTTCATTACACTTGATTATTATGATGGAAATAGTGTAAGGTTTGGTAAGAAGCACTCTGTCTAATAAAAGGAAAAGGATCTATCAAAATCACATAAAATATCATTTGTGGCAATGCTTATTATGTAGAAGTACTTAAATATAATTTTTAGAGTGTGTCACAACTGAATAGTTTAGGTTGCAAAGTTGAGTTTGAGAGCAAGATAGAAAAGATCTATGACACTGATGGGAAACTAATTGGGAAAGGTGATCAGACTAGAGGTAATCTATTTTATCTTGATATGAATGATGCTAATTGTATTATTGTAGAATTTGATAATGTGTGGTTATGGAAAAAGAGGTTATGTCATGTTAACTTTGATAACTTAGTCAGTATCAGTAACATGAAAAGAGTCAGAGGTTTTCCTAAACTGAAGAAAATTGACGATATGATATGCAAACAATATAAGTTAGGAAAGATGAAAAAATATAGTTTTAAAAGTAAAACTCATACCTTTAAAGAAATTTTGGAGATTTTTCATGTTGATTTGTGTGGATTAATTGATGTGCAAAGCTACAAAGGTGACAAGTATATTATCCTATTTGTAGAGGATTATTCTAGGATGATTATGGTTATGCTTCTGAAATAGAAATATGATGCTTCCAAAATGTTTAAGTGGTAACTAGCTAGAGTTAAAAAGGAAACAATAAAACAATTGAAATGTCTAAGATCTGATAGAGGTAGAGAATTTATATCAAATGAGTTTGATGTGTTCTATAATGGCAGAGGAATCAAAAGATAGACTTTTGCACTTGGGACCCCTCCACAAAATGGAATTACTAAAAGGAGGAACATATCTGTAATGGACTATGCTAGGAAACTCATGATGGAGAAGAATGTTTGTTTGAAATACTAGAGAGAGTCTATAAGTACAACTATCTATACCTTGTTTTGGGACTCTAAATCACATTGCCGATTTGAGTACCGTTTCAAAATTTTAAGCTCTATAAGCACATTTTAAATGCATGTGTACTCAACTATCTTTTTGAGGCCTAATAGGTGTTCAATTTTTCTAACATTGTGCACTTAGTATATCCACTCATCCATGGAGATAAACTACCATTTTGAGTTATTCTGTGAAGTTTCATTTTGAGCAATATTCAAATGTGCATTTTTGCTCGTATCGAACAATGACAAGTAGCCTAGTTTACATTTGAATATCTTGCACCTAATAATGTTTCATGACTCATTTCTCTGAGAATTTTTAGTACACATATCAAAGCATCTATATTTCATATTTCAAGTCATTTCAATATGTTTTGACCATGTTTTGAATCCCTCAAAGTTGGTTGTTTACTATTGTCATGCTGATGATAATTGTTCACAATTATGGGAGGCCCTATTTGACTAGTCATAAATTTGATCCAATTGATTAAAAAGAGAAATTTAATTTTGTATTGCATTCTAGAGGTTAGAGATATCTTATGTTTCAGATTTGAGCTTATGAAAAATTTGTTTCATCAGTTGTCGACTACAATTCCATATGCAATTTGTAAAGTTTTACTGGCGTCAAAGTGTAGATTGATTAGTAGCCCTGTTTGGATGTCATAACTCTAAATCTGTGATAGGTGAGACCAAATGGATTGTATAGTTATGTAATTATTTAAGTGTATTTTTTTTCAATTCTTGATGAATCCATTTGCACACTTTCCCAGGTCCATTCCATTTGTAAAAATCACTTTTCTTCCATTATTTCCAGTTCTGCAAATCCAAGTAGCCCATTTTGATAGCTCACAAAATGCTCCCTATTATTTTTCATCAGTGAAAATCACAAATTTATACTCTCCTCATGAAGATGAACCAATGCCCTAGTTTTCATGCCCTCAAGTGTCATTTTGACCTATTTTTTGAAGCCAAAACTAAAAGTATTTTAAGGGTTTTTGACATGTTTTTTTGCAGGCAATTCTGAAAGACAACTTTGATGGTAAATATCTTTTGATTCCAAATTTGTTATGAGATGAAATTTGACAAAGTAGGAGAATGTGGATCAAATAATTGACATATTAGATTACACATCCCAATCAATCATTTTGGTCCATTTTTAAGGCCAGTTAGAGTACCCCTTGGCACGAAATTCTCAGTTTACAGAAAAGTGGTAAAATAAGAAAAAAATTATGATTCAGTGGTCAAATTTGATCTTGATCAATACTAGGTGTCCATCAGAGCATTTTAAAGAATTAGTTATTTCAAATGCAATTGTTTTTAGCTGAACCCACTTTGGGGCTTGACCAAATTCACCAAGTTGTTGAGATAACATTTGGGAGTCGTTTTGTTTGAAGAGATTATAATGATTATACTCATTAGAATTATTGCAACTTAAAGATTGAAGGTCAAGAATAAGTAAATATTTAAATCAAAGAATAATGGATTATATTAAAGAAATATGGAGTGGTATATGTTATTAATAAGCACCTAGTCATCATCTAATATGGAACACATGTGTATTTTGATACACGTGTTATGAGTTACTCATCAATGACATGGAAATTGTTTTTAGAAAGTAATTAGCTAAACCTACCTATTGCCTATTTACTATTGGAAAACTGAAAATGATGTGTCCATTTATAATCTCTTGATATGATAATTTGGGCATGTTCTCTAAGCATGATCTGAGGAAGGTATTGTCTATTCAGCTTATTGAGCCATAGGTGTGGCATGATTTTGAATCTCTTTTTTGCTATGCATACATCAAAAGCATATGAAATGTTCACAAGGATTCCTATCCTTTCTTATCAAACATTACATGCCTTGAATGCTTCTTTGCTAATCATAATAACTTAGTAGTCATAATCCTAATCAGACAGACCCATGACATAGTGTCTTGAATGCAATTGCATGCTATAGTTGACTAGCTCATTTTAGTCATCATAATTGGAAGGATCAAAACATTTGGCACCATGTATGGATACCAGTATAAAATCAACAATGAGATCTCCCCCATGTGGATTGATCCAAATGAGTGATTGATCTCTAATGCTTGGCAAAGGTTTGATACTCTACTATAGTGAGCAATCTCCAAATGTACATTATTGTAGTTTGTTAGTCCACGTAAAATTGTGAAAAGGTGGAAGGTAGAAACCTATTCCTGCAATATGGCAAGTTGTTTCCATATGAGGATTGTGTAAATTTATTAGGAATAATGAATAAAATTTTCATAAAACTATGTTGGTCCCCTTTTTTCATGAGCAAGTGCATTGCACATGGTATATGTTCTTGCATCATTGTCTTGGCAATATTTCACACCTACATGATGAGAAAGAACTTTTCCTCCCTATCCTATGTGAAGAGTAACATGATGATTTCTAAAATATATGAATGACCTCCATAATGATGGCATCCTATCCTTGTTAAGAATTTTCATGCATGGGGAGTTGGAGGAGAGGTTAAAGTAAGGCAGAGAAGATTTTAGGGCTAGATTTGCAAAGTGTAGGCATGAGTGGAGTTGTCAGTGCCCCTGTTGGTCACATAGTAGAACAAGCACACCAATAGGAAGAAACCTCAACCAAATTGGGAACATGAGGGGAGTTCTATTCGATATTTTGTGACTTACAAGAGCCCACCATTCCTTTTCAATAGATGCTTGTGTAGGAGAGGATGATGGAAACACTTCCATGCATTCTGATCTATTTTAGGCCTACATTAAGGAGACCTATATGCCATGCTTTTAAAGATTGTGCTACTAGTTTTAAGCTTTTCCACCTATTTGTTATTTGAAAATGAAGGAGGCATCCCCAACAACCAGAGTTTCTTCTTTCTTCTACATCACACACAACTCCTTTATCTGTCATATCACTCTATGAAAAAGGTAAAATATTATAAATGTAGGACCAACATTGAGAAATGGAAGAAAAATAGAGGAAAGCATATAAAAAAATGTAAGAGGTTTAATCCCACATCTATTGGGAAGAGTAATTTTGAAAAATTTAAATACAAAACCTTACTAATCCTTAGTTGTCTTAAAGACAATGCCTTTTGAGACAAGAGTAGCTTGCGTAGGGCCCATGGTCAGTTGGAGGGTAAAGAAAGTAAAATTTTGAATAATGTGTACTATGAGGTGGAGGTGACATAAATATAATTGGACCAATTTGACCAATGAAAAAATGACAAATAGCACTAGTAGGAAAAGTTACAATGTGACATTTAGCACATAAATCAAGGTCAAATGTTGACATGGTGGGTCCAAAGTTGAAGCTTCAGATTTTACCACGTGGTGAGATCTAAAGGAAAGCACTTCCCTGCATTATAAAGATGTGTGGAGGTTAAGGAAGTAGAGAAGCACCTTGCCAACACATGGTAGCTGGACTAGGTTGATGATGATGTGAAAGGGGCAAAGATCGAGCAAATAACAAGGTGCCATGTAGTGGTGATGTGGTAAGCACCCAGTAGGTGATGATGTGGCAATGACCAAGTAGTAAGGAGATCCAATGAAATATTGCCATATGGAAGACTAATAGACCCAATCAGAGGGCACCACATGGCACCTAGGTGGTGGATGATGATGCAAAATTGATGAATGGTGTGCTGAGATGTGGCTAAAGTCAATCAAACCTAGTTTGACCCAGATGCATAAATCAAAGGGAAAGTTCAAAATTGATAAAATATAATATTTTATTCTTCTCCTTCCAAAACATGTACATGCATTTTAAATATTTTAAGATTATAACCTAAAGTGTGAACTTTAGAAAGGGATTAAATTTTTGCATAAAGCATTCGCATGAGGTGCAGAATTATGAATGCAGTTCAAGAGCCTGGTTTTCAAAATGAAGATTCTCAACATTTCTGATGCACTGACATAGGACTATCATATACTGTTGGAACCAGGAGAGAATGAAATTTTTGTATTAAGAGTTTTTTTTCACACAAGAAGCAATATGTTGGAGTTATTCAGGGTTTTTTTAAATCCTAAGTACGCATTTTTCAACCACATTTAGGTATAATAGTTCAGATTTGATTTTTAGCAAGACAGTGAATTGGATGTGTGCTAGAGGTAGTAAGAATGTAGTTAGGGGTGGATTTTCACACCTCTAAGTTAGTTTAGTGAAGGTTTTATCAACATTTCACATACATATCTGATGTTTTTTTTTGAATAGTGTTTTTCATCATTATGAGGACATATATCAAGTTTTTTTACACAACAATGATGAGAATCATATTAGATTTTGGTTGTAGAGAGAAGAGAGATGTTTTTTAATAGTAGGGAATGAAGATTCAAGTAGACACATGTCATTTCTAGATTAGATCCAACTTCTTCTTTGTTCCTATATCTTTCTCTTTCTCTCTCATTGTAAGGGTTCTAGTTTTTACTCTGAGACCATAGGGTTCCAATTCTCATTTATGCAATAGTGATACTTTAAGAATGGTTCTAGTTTAGTCTTGTTATTGTGATACCACCATTTCTTTAGTTTTTCCTCTTGTATGGACAACAATAATGAAGCTAATATAGATAGTTCAGATCTATTTAGTGGTTTTAGGAGTTATTTACATGCATCTTGAATGTACAGTTTCAAAGAAATGAATACAAATGAGTAGTAAACTACTTAGTTTCATTCTGATTCTCATCTCCTATCTCTATAATTTGCAATGTTTAGTGGTTTAGGGGCAAAGAAATTAGACCCGTTTGCATCCCCTTAAGGTTGTATGTCTCATATGTTTTTTTGTTGGAACAAAGAGCCAAGTAAATTCTTGATATATTTGATAGGGTTGGTGGTTATTTGAGAAGGATATTTCATGAGAATGAGGTCATTATGAACATCAATGTTTGACTCACAAAGTGATAGGATAGATCTGGTATCTTGATGTATAGAATATGTTAGTGATATCATAGATGCATGTGTGTGATTTATGGAATTACCCAAAAGATAAGACACTGATCAACTACAAGATCAATTTGTTCTTATTGTTGCGTATTTGGGAATTAGCTGAAATCAAAATTATAATCAACCATTTCCCTTTCCATTTATGAATTGAAAGGATGTCCTCACTTAGCTTGTGGATTTCATAGATTTTGCAATTCATTATCACATATCTTTGTCATTGCATGAGTATAGGAGAAATACATGTTTTATCTACTTTATTTAGATTCAAGTGTATTCTTTTGAACAATTAGTACCATATAAATGAATCTGAGGTACACTCGCCTAGGTTTTACAGAGCCTGAAGTAGAAGAAGGGTCTAGCCTTATAGTTGGCCTGGTGTTTAAAAGGATATGTTGCATATGGGAAGTAGTTGCCCCTAGATGTATTATGTTCTCATCAGGATAATTTGAAGTGTAACATTTTAAAACACCAACACCTTGAACTGTGTGCAAGTCAAGAAAGGTACTTATTGAACACCTTTTGAATTATGGTATGGATACTCACCCAATGTAAAATATTTTAAGGTATTTGGAAGAAAGTGATACATTCTTAAGGATTTTAGAAATGGAAAATTAGATGCTAAAAGTGAAGAAGGTATATTCCTTGGGTATTTCACAAGAAGTAAATCTTATAAGTGTTTAAATACTAACACTAAAAAAGTTGTTGAAAGAGAAAATGTGAATTTTGATGAATATACAAAGGTACATGAAGCTGAACTTATAAAAGAACCTGAAGAGTACAAATCATTTGTATACTTTTATGAAGGTATGCTTGCTGATGAAGATGTTTTAAATCAAGTTTTAAATAAGCAAAAAGTTTCAATGACTACTGAGTCACATACAATAAATGTTGAGTTGCATTTAGGAACTAAGCTATGGTTAGGAGCTGAGTTACAAACAAAAGCTAAGGCACATTCTAATTTTGAAATAAGTGTAGTCAAAAGAGATGTTCAATTACCTAATACAAGAGTGCATAGTGATTCAAAATTTGACAGACCTATTGAGGAAAGAAGAGTAGAACCATTGTCAAAGTATGTCAACAGACATTACCCTATTGAACAAATTCTTGGAGATAAAGATGCTAGACAAATGATAAGAAACAAGAGGATAAGTGATACACATTTGTTGAGCATGCATGAGCCTAAGATAATGAAAGATGCCTTAGAAAATGAGGACTAGATTAAAGCCATGAGAGAAGAGATTGATAAAATTGAGAACAAGACATGGATTTTAGTTCCCAGACTAGAGGACAAGAATATGATTGGAACCAAGTGGGTGTATAGAAACAAGTTAGATGAAAATGTTGAAGTCAAAAGGAATAAGGGAAGATTAGTTTTCAAGGGGCATGTACAAGAAGAAGGAATAGACTATGGAGAAACATTTTCCCCTATTGCAAGTTTGGAAGGAGTAAGAACTCTACTTGCTTACTCTACATACAAAGGTTTCAAAGTTTATCAAATGGATGTGAAGTCAACATTTTTGAATGGTATATTAGAAGAAGAGGTTTATATAGAACAACCAAAAGGATTTGTTGATGCATAAGTATTTTCTTTTTACACTTTACTTTAGTTTACTTAGGATAATGCATATTCATATTCCTTGTTATGTAGACACCTAGGAGTTTGCATATTCATATGAGTTGTCATGTAGACAACATAGTAGTTTGCACTCCAATTGAGCACATGTTGCCTACTACATCTATTTATGAGATACACCTTTGCATTCTTATCCTCTCATTGTTGCACATACATTCATGCATAATGGAGGATAATCCACTTTTGGTGGATATGTTCTTAGTTGCTATGTTTATCTCTTTGTTGACTCCTAGTCATATTAGTTACCTTTACATACAAGGAACTTCTATAATTTATTTGTAAAATTATCTAATTTTTAGTTATCTGATATCCATTCTCATTTGATCATATCTTGTCTCTCTTGTGCTATCTCTTAAGCTTCTAGATCTTGGCATTTCATTCTTTCCTTAGCCAAATTCTTACATGTTATCAGAGCTATATGAAATTATTACATGGTATCAGACCCATAGGAGTTTCATTGCATAGCTATTGGAGAGAATTTTTTTGTAGGTCAAGATTAGAGCTCGCTGGTGCAAATTAGACATTGGTATCACTTTCAGAATGTTAAAAAACCCCAAATCGACTTTTGTTTCATCAAAATTATACATCTGAAGTGAAATCTAGAGTCTTTTGATTTTTGGAGGTGCAACGATAGTGATTCATAAAAAATTTACATATGTGATTTTCAAATAACAATATCCCCCTCATACAAACTCTTTTTTTTTTAGTATTTTTTTTGGTTTTGGGGTAGAACTTTGTGATCTACACATTGGTGCAGGTTGTTTGTGATCTAGGTTCCTATTTTTTTTTGAAAATTACCAATTCTAACTTTTACAACTTTAGAGGCTTCATTCGGACTCATATGGACACATATTCAAGTGCTATTTTTTTTGAAAGTGCATAATTTTTGTCTACTTTCTAGATCTCATATCAGTTTCAAGTAATTTTGAGTAAACATAGTACTTTCAACACTTGTTCATTTTTGACCTATTTTGGCACTTGTAATTGTAGACACCTAAATCTAATTACATCAATAAGTAATCATATTTAGTCATCTCCTAAGACATTATTGATTGAATATTTACTATTTAATTAATTAATCATCATCCTCTAGTTAATTAATTTATCTAATTAACTATAGTCCAATTGATAAAATCAAATGATCACCCAAAATCAATTTATCAATTAAATCCCTATTCCTCTACTTAAATTGGATAAATCATCAAATCTATTCAATTTAATTCCATACTCCCATTTTATTGAATCAAACATTTAATAAAATATCTAAAATCCTAAAACCCTATCCTAACCCCTAATCCAACCCATTCACCCATACTAACCTCACTTAGCCACCTAACTAACCCATCCCATCAAAACTAAATCACTCACCCTTAACCCCCCTTCTAAGCTAATCCTAAATCCTCTTCTAATCATGTCCACAATTATAAACATGGGTTAAGACTTGCTAACCCAAGCCAAAGTCAACAAACTCAACCACACCTCTTACATCCCCAAAATATCTCTTACACCTCTCTTAATGACTCTTACACCCCTCTTACAAACTCAACTGCCCTCATCAAGCCTTTGACCAACCCTTATCCCATCCTCTCAGACTCATCCTCCTTATGAAAAGTGTCACCTCCCTATTGGTGCTAAACTAGCAGAATCCTTGTGCTCCCTTTTGAGTGCATCTTGACCCTCCTCACCATCTCATCATCTTGACATCTTGGCAATTAGCCAGCGGGAATGCAAACCCGTGATTGTGAGTTTGCAGTTCATCCCCAACTAGTTGCTACCACATATCCCAAAATATCTCTACATTTCTACCAATTTTTCTTTTGCAAGAATGCTATAATCACCTGCGGGATCGCTTATATTTTCTTACGGGAACCTGACCTTCAACTAGTCAAGCTTTCAAACTCATTCTTATCATTGACCTCTCAAACCCACTGAAGAATTCCCTGCAGGAATGCTGATAAATCTGCATGCAAGATTGCTTTCTTGCGGGATCACGCTATGTTTTTAAACCCATAGCCTCATTTCCTACACTTCTTTTTCACCATTCCTGTGTTGCATTCCTATGACTTTTTCCTATGTTCCCATGCTTGCAGAATCACTATTTAAACCCGCAGGTTTGCTATTCTAACTGCTTGGTTCAAATTTTTGACATTTTTTGGTGCATGTTTTTATGCTAACTTCTTTTCTGTAGGTTTTATTAGCATATCTTTAAGCTCATAATCAAATCATAATCATATTTATTTTTAAAAAAGAAAAAAAAGAAAAGTATAAATCAAAATTTGACTTTTAGTGGTTTCGTGGGATATGGACTATTCTGAGTTGATTTATGCATATCAAAAATAATAAAAAAAGTTAAAAATATTTTTCCCATAGTTAAGTTTTGATTTTGGAGATTTTTAGGTGGCTAATCAAATTGATTTTTTGTAGCATTGTAGGTTGGAGCATCTTACAAACCTAATCATGTTTTTTGTAGGTTTTTCTTAAAATGAACTTGCATGTTTAAACACATCTCTCATTGAATAAATGTCTCTTAAATGTATCCTGAATGCCATGGACTAAAATAAACTTTTTATTGGAATCTATGCTTAAAACAACAAACACATCTTGAATGCCAAAGGTCAAATCATAATTGCAATGTCTCACACTCCAAATTTGGGCATAAAAAACTTTAACTCAATCTTGAATGCCTAAAAATAAATGAATATTGCATGGTTTTGACACACTTCAACAATGCTCAAATTTCTTATGTTGACAAACTCTCAATTTCCATTATGTTAACAACGTTCTCAAGTTGGAATTAACATTGTATGCCATAACCGTGAGTGTCTTCAATCATAGCTTACAAAATCTAAATCATCAGTTGGAAACGAACAAGTGTCTTTTAAAACCAAGATCAATTATGTGATCTTGTTTTACACTTTTTAGGAGGCTTACTTGGGGATTTCATCACCCCTTGGGATGACCTCAACTCTAGCATTCTGGTAGAGTATAAACATCAAGAGGTGAATCAAAAGAAACCTCTCTTAGGAGCATAATCTTGTCACTCTTGGCTAAGCCCCAAAGAACTTTATACCTTTGGGAAGTGAAGGTGGGGATTTGGGTTATCGTCTCCTCCCAACTGAGTGGCATTATTTTCTTTCATCTATAGATTTGGGCCTCATGTACCTTGTGTATATTGACGACACCTCTAGCTAATCTTTTATATCCTAGCAAATATCTTATAGGGCTATTGGTGTGTTTGACATGCTTGCATATTCAAAACCCTTCCCATATTCTAGAATAAATCAAACCTTTTTGCTAAAGAGATCACTTATCTATCCTTTGAAATGGTTGTTAGCAAGTCCATTCACAACAACCAAACCATTGGTCAATCCTTCAATCCAAATGAAAAGCATACTTAATGTAGTCACTGCCTCATCCAAGATTCATCCAAGATTCCAAGACTTCCTCTAGTACCATCATTCCTAAGGTCTTCTATAGAGTCTTTCTCTTCTCTCCATGTCTTAACTAGTAACATCCTTCATCTCATCATTAAAACATAATGTCACAATCCTATTATGATGAGTTTGGTCATCCCACCTTTTCTCCTACTCCATCCTATTCCAATGATGATGATGATCTTTTCAACTATGACAGGTATATTGAAAGCCTTAGAGATATTCCTCCAAACATCCTCCACAATCCAAACATTCCTCCCAACTTCTCCATCATTCCTCCTTGCATACCCACTAGCACTCCTTACCATGCCTTTGACAAGGGAAATCCATTATTATCCTCATCCTTAGTGCCTTCCTATGTTGTGCCTATATATTCCTCTTATACATCAGTCATACCTCCATCTTCCTCCACGTACCTTTCTCAGTCTCTACCATTCTAGAACAATTCTAGTAACTACATCCCCAGTCCAAATCCACCATCCCAATCTCCTCCCAACCCTTTTCCAAATCCTTTTATTGATCCTATTTATAAAAAACATCACTCCAATCCCCTTACTCCTACTAGTCCAACACACTTGTCTCCAAGGAATTTTACAATCAAACCCAAAGTAGTTCCATCTCCCACCCCCATCACTCCTCTTACATCATCCTATTGCTATCATCCCTATCTCATTCACCCCATTTATCAAAACCCTTCCATATCCTACCTCTCATCCACCAAATCCCTCCAAATCCCATCCACATCTCCTCCTAACATTATCTAAATCCCATATAATGAACCTAATGAGCCCATCCTCCATCAACCCATCCCCCTTGTAGAACCTCCTACCCATCCATCCACCTCACTTAAAGAGACCATCCATACTTCTCCTATCATACCATCCACTCCCATCCATTCCTATCAAGATCTTGTCCAAAGGCATGTTGAAATATCCCTCGACACAAACGAAGATCCCACCATCCCACTTATTCCCCTACATGATCCACTTTTACCATCCCCTCCATATCTGAATCCTACCATCTTACCTACTCCATCTCAAGATCCCTTTACATCAACCCATCCCTATCAATATCCCATCCTTCCATCTCCTCTACTTCATGCTCATACGTACCCTATCATCCATGATGATATTTCCATCAAAGAAGAACTAACTATCATATCCAAAGATTTGACTCCTTCAGGTAGTAATGGACTCACATCTTGTGTTCCAAATAATGAACATCATATTGAAAAAATTAATAAAAGTATATCTCTTGATGTTGGTATCCCTCCTACTCCTTCAAGGTCTCAAGTCCTTCCATCTTCAGCCCAAAGTTCTCATCCATCTTATTCTCCATCTATTTTGGGCCCTTATCCTATTACTTCATTTCAACCATCCATTTTGGGTCCATATATCCCTTATCTAAATCCCACACCCTTTCCATCCATTTTGGCTCCATATATACCTAATATGAATCCTTTATCCCCTCCATCTATCTTGGGACCTAGACCTTCCTCATTTCCATCTATTTTACGCCCACATCCTTCATTCCCTCCATCCATTTTGGGCAATTATATGCCTCCATATCCTATATTCCAATCCATCCTTCCATCCCATCAAATCCACTAGCTAGGTCATCAAAGGCACTCATCCTTGACTTCCTTCCAACCTTCACCATATATCACCCCATCCAAAATCCCTTCATATCCCCCATGATCTTGTTCCCCCACCATGGCTAATGAAAGCATATTGGATGCCAAAATAAAAAAGCATAAATCCAAAAATCCAAAAAAATTCACGTCTCAACATGTCCCTTCTAAAAAACATGTTCAAGAAGAGAAACATTTAATCCAAATCAAAGAAAAAGTCAAAAGGCCACAAAGGCCCAAGCTGCAAAAGTCAAAAATCATGTGGATACCCAAGATGCTTATAAACGAAATGCATCTCAAAGAAAACTCTCAATTGGCATCCATTCATGCTACTCAAAAAGCCCCGTCCATTCATCCTTTATCCAAAACTTCATATAAACATTCTTCATCCCTCCAATCCACTATTAGTCCATATGCTTCTTATCCTAGATTTCCAATCCCTCATCTCCCAACCTTACTTTTAGTCCTTATATTTCTCTTCCTCCATTTTATCCTTAACCTCATTCAATACCATCTTTCCCTCTACTTTATCACCTCTCAAGGTTTGTGCCAATGATGATCTTTCCAACTTCCTCATCCATTTAGCCACCTATCTTATGTCTTCCCATCCCTTATCTCCCAACTCCCACCCACCATACCACCCATTTAATCCAATATTTTTCTCCCCATCCTACTAACATATATGAGTAAAATGCATCAAAAAAAGTTTTAAAAAAAAATCAAAAAATCAAATAAAAATAAAAAATAAAAATAATCCAATGGTGAAAACTTGGCAATTTAGGTGCCTTGGACAAAGTACCATGATGAAAAATTGGCAAACAAGCATCATGCCTAATCCCTCCATCCAAATGCTCTACACACTTGGGGACACTTTCCATCACCCACCATACCCATCTCATCCCACCCTTCCCACCACATCTTATCCCTTTCACCCACCCTTCTCCTTCAGATCTTGATCCTAATAAAGCCCACCAATCAATCCATGCTTTTGGTCATCCTTTTGAAATCCATTTCCCATCCTAGCTTGTGTCCACCTATCCTTTCTCCACCCATTCTTTCATCCATATAAGTCCCCCATCATCCTCATCTACCAAACATAATTATCCCCTATCTTCCCTGCTCGTCTTCCCTTCTTATACTAGCTTCCCCCTCCCATATTTTCCTATTATCCTTCAAACCTCTATCTTATCCCACCTCCTCTTGCATAACATCTCCCTAGGGGTAATATATTCCTTGGAGACAGTACTATATCCATTCCCCCCCCCCCCCCAATCCTAGCCTTATTTTCATCTTGTCATCCACAAAATGGTCATACCTTTTCCTCCTATCCTTTCACTTCTACTTATCTCTCCACCTTTCCATCACCTGGAACATCCCT
This sequence comes from Cupressus sempervirens, assembly GCA_028749045.1. Classification (NCBI taxonomy): domain Eukaryota; kingdom Viridiplantae; phylum Streptophyta; class Pinopsida; order Cupressales; family Cupressaceae; genus Cupressus; species Cupressus sempervirens. The sequence continues at coordinate 836,476,234 of CM053793.1, forward strand.
TGTCATTGGTATCTAGCTTTAGGTTATCCCCATTTACCCCAGTGTCATCCATTCATATCCTCACACTCCTAAAAATCTACCATCCACTACACCCTTCTATTGCACATCCAATCACCATCTTCTGCCCACCCCTATTGAAAGCTTTGGTCACACCCCTGTCATCATCATTGGGATCCATCCTTCCCACCCCTTATCTTTAAGTATATCTTTCCCTTATCCATATCACCCTACCCACCATCCATCCATTTTCTCACGCTATCTCCTCATCTTGAGCTTTTTTACTCCCACTATTTTAAGCTTTTCACAAACTATCTTCCCATCGCACACTTTTCATCCCCTTTATCTCCTTATCCCATGCTTTTCTTCTATCTCCTCATCCCACACCTTTCATCCACTATCTTCTCATCTTTATCTTTCTCGCCGCTATCCTCCCATGATGAGTTTTTGTATAGTAATCCCTTGTAAATACTTTGGTTTGTTTGCTATATATTCCTTTTGTATTCGTCCTTATCTTGGTCCCATTGTATCCCTCTCATCTCTTCACACCAGTTTGTACTTGATCAAAAATTGTAGTTCTCTTGGTTAGGTGCTTTAGCAAATCCTCGTCTGAGATCCCTTGTCATCAAAATGTTGTCCTAAATAGTTCTAATTTCCCAACTCATCCTATTCCTCAATATTACTAATAGATCCTTGTAGGATGTATCCTTCCTCTCATGTAATCTTGGTCCGTTGGTATCTAGTCCTATCGATCTCTTTGGAAAAAGGTTCACCTTTTTCTAGATTTACATTTTCTTTTAATTTCTTTTCTTTTCGAGATTTCAAATTTGGTTCTTAAAGTATCTCTTCCAAGAAATTTGGGTTGTTCCCTCCTCAAAGTCACCATGATCTTTTATATCATGGTGTGTTATGAATGGGGATATTCAAGTGCAAGGTCTTGATCAGGTCTTTCATCTTCTATTTTTTCTACATGTGGGTTCCCGAGTATCATTCCCACTCTTACTCTTCCTAGATTCATGTTTGATGTTGGGGAAATCCTTGCATGTTTGTTTCACATTAGTCCTCTGTAATATTGGTAAAAAGGCCCTGATGTTCTTAGTAACCTTGGCATATCTCTAATATTCCTATATCAAAATACGTGCTCAACTACATAGTGGTGTTCCCCTTTGGAACACCCCTTGCTCAAGCTTCAATCAATTACATAAAAAAATCACATCCCATCCTATCCAAGAATTGCCTCCTATCCAACCATCTTATCCAATCCAAAATATCCCATCCTATCCAAAACATCCCATCCTATCAAAATATCCTATCCAAGTAGCTAATCCAATCAATCCTACCATCATGATCCAGCCAATCTATCAATCCCATAGTATCCAATCCTATCTCAATCATAATCATATCTACTATCCCAATCCTCATCATATCTCTTGAATCAATTATCATCATATCTCTTGCATCAATCATACTCATAGCTTCTATCCTAATCATCATCATATCTTTTGAATCAATCATCATCATATCTCTTGCATCAATCATTTGCATAGCTCCTATCCCAATCATCATCATATATCTTGAATCAATCATCATAATAGCTCCTACATCAATCATGATCATAAATCCTCCATCACTCACAATCCTAGCTCTTGCATCAATCCTAATCTTAATCATCACCAATCCTAGAATCATCGATCGCCCCCCACCTTACCATCTTCCAACTCACTTTCTTGGGTTCACTTTCAATTGCCGATCACCCTCCCATTCTTTACCCATTGCTTATCCTTGTGCACAAGGTTTTCCTTTAGATTATTCTCCCATGCTGAGAGTATGAGCTTTCTCAAACCCTCTCTTCACCACTCTCAGTCCTCTCACTTGCCCTTGATTCATGTACTTTTCAAGAAGTTGTCTAGTTTCACCTTCTCTCCCTGCCACCTTCTTGAGGGGGCATCATCTAGTCCATTCTCTCCTCTTACACCCTAGATTGGGGCAACCATGTTGCTTCAAAAATTCTTCTTCGCATTGTTGATATTTAAACTTCTTTGAAATAGTGTTGTACCAACACTATGTCAAAGATGGGAAAAATGTAGACACCTAAATCTGATTACATCAACAAGTAATCATATTTAGTCATCTCTTAAGACATTATTGATTGAATATTTACTAATTAATTAATTAATTGTCATCCCCTAGTTAATTAATTAATTTAATTAATTATAGTCCAATTGATAAAATCAAATGATCACCCAAAATCAATTTATCAATTAAATCCCTATCCCTCTACTTAAATTGGATAAATCATCAAATCTATTCGATTTAATTCCATACTCCCATTTTATTGAATAAAATATTTAATAAAATATCTCAAATCCTAAAACCCTATCCTTACCCCTAATCCAACCCATTCACCCATACTAACCTCACATAGCCACCTAACTAACCCATCCCATCAAAGCTAAATCACTCACCCTTAACCCCCCTTCTAATCATGTGCACAATCATAAACATGGGTTAAGACTTGCTAACCCAAGCCAAAGTCAACAAACTCAACCACACCTCTTACATCCCAAAAATATCTCTTACACCTCTCTTAATGACTCTTACACCCCTCTTACAAACTCAACCACCCTCATCAAGCCTTTAACCAACCCTTATCTCATCCTCTGACACTCATCCTCCTTGTGACAAGTGTCACCTCCCTATTGGTGCTAAACTAGTAGAATCCTTGTGCTCCCTTTTGAGTGCATCCTGACCCTCCCTCACCATCTCATCATCTTGACATCTTGTCCCTCCATTCCTCCAACCCTTGGCCTATAAATTGAACCTCCTCCCTTCACAAAATAATCCACCTTCCATGCAAAGTTATAATGCTATTTTGAGAACTCATAAACTACCAAAATACCATTATAATGTTGGAATCACTCAATGAATCCATTGTTGAAACCTTGCTTCATTCACTCCATCCATCGATCTATAGCTCAAGCATAAACTTGTGAGCATACATATTTTAAATCAGGGACAAATCTATTGCATCATGATGTTATACCATTAGGAGCCTACCATTCTTGGTTTGCTTCCTTTTGTGGTGATAACAATTGGTCCTATCTTAAGTGTTAACTAATTCAGTTGTGTTAAAGCTTTCATTTAATAGTTAGTTTTCAATTTACACTGCTAAATGAGGTGATACAGTAATTAAGTAGATCCTTGAGAGGTCTTGTGTCTTATCTTGTTGAGTTATATATAGCTTCATATTTGTTATTTTAACCATCAAATCAGAAATCCACTTTGGTTCATTTTGACAAGTGGTAATTGTACATGCACTTAGTATAAAGTGCCAAAAATCTATTTAGAGGAGTTGCATTGATTAGTACATCATGGATGAGGAAGATTTAATTACCTTGACAACACAAAACAATGAGCAAAAGAGTGAATTAGTTCTCACTTATCTTAGTAAGCATAATGCATTGCCATATGTGAAAGAACTTTCATACAATGGTGACACTATTACAATCATTTGTCGTGCACTCTTTCTACATATGGATATAGAGGTTATGGATTCACTTGATGATATGAAGTTAACTATTTTATATGATATTTGTATCTATCTTTTGGAGATGTATAGAGATCCAAATGTTCCTCCATTTCCAAAAGATCATTTACCACTAGTTGCAACTACTAATTCTCTTATTGATATTGCATGTATTGTTGCTCTCGATGATGCTTGTGTTGACATATTAGTCAAGTTTGTTATTAGTGACACACACTTATTTAGATTATGTGCAACTACCTAGCTCATTGAATAGTCTACAATGTTTTGCCATGTAATTCTATAGCCATTAAGCTTCTACAGTTGCTATCGAGTCCTTTGGACTATTTCCAGTGGTTACCGAGTAGATTCAGTTAGTGTGAAGTTTAGTAGTGCAAACTAAGAAATTCAGTGTATACCAAGTTTATTAGTGGTTACCAAGTTCACAATTCATGTGATGTGAAGCATTTAGTTACTGAGCATTTTAGTGTCTACTAAGTTCTCAGTTCATGTGATTTGAAGGCAGTGTTAATTGAGCCACTCCATGGTAACCAAGTGATTCAGTGTTTCCAAAGTTGCACAATATCTACCAATTCACTAGTACAGACTGAGTTCAAGACTACTTGAAAGTGATTAGTATGGATTGAACCTTTATGTTCACCAAGAGAATGATGATGCCAAGCAGTAACAGTGGATGTTGAGTATCAAAACCTCATTGAGTCAATCTTTAGAACCTGACTATTTTCACATTGCTCGACTTTGCCATATTTGTGTTAACTTGTGTCTTGGCTAACTTTGTAATTTTGAAAATTGGTTATGTGTGTGTGTGTGTGTGCGCATGCACGTAATGTATTGTATCATATCAAAGTAGTATGTAATTTAATTTGCATGTAATGCAAGTGCAAGAATGTGAATGTAAGAAATAGATAAAGATTTATGAAGGCCATATCAGCATAGGAAGTAGCAACGAAAAATCTATCACAAAAAGGTGATCAATACATCAAGGAATCTCTATCAGCAAACTTAGTTGAAAATTCAAAGTTCTACTACTTCATCCTAACAGGTGAACTAGTCAAAATCCTTTAATAAGGTAGACCTAACAACCTTTTCTAAATATCTTTACCGAGTGCATAATTCATTGTATGTTTGTAAATCCTCTCACAATGTGGACCTAGTAGTCATATTTGCTTCTAACAAAGAAAATCATCAAAAGTGATCAATGTAAGCCTTAATAGGCTAACTTTATACTACAGTAGTAAAGTTTGTGGGTTTCATCCCCACTCTAGTTTTACTTTCTATTTGGAAAGTTTTTGAGTGACCAAATCATTGTATTCAAGTGTTGTGGATGTTTTATGTTTTCAGTTTCTCATGCATGCAATTAGATTAGATGTGGTGAATTAAATGGTTATTGATTTATTAAAATTGGTAGAATTTTTAGAAGTTACTAATTTACCCCTATCCTCTTAGTAACTTAGCATAGTCTTGAATATTTCCAACAATTGGTATCAGAGCTTTGTGATTCTTAGGAGAAATTTTAATAGCTTGAGCAAAAGATCAAGGATATGGAGCTATTAAAACTTTATAAGGCAATTGACAATGAAAAGTTAGATTTGAAAATGGCCATTGCATGAATCAAGAAAGCTAAGGAGCAACTTTCCCAATCCTTGAAAAGAAGAAAGGAACTTGTAAATCAAATGAATAACCATCTCTACATTGAAGAAAGAATTGAAGACTTTTTGCCTTCAAGTAGTTCAGATGAAGCAAATGATGCAATCAAAGATCTCCTAGAGAAGAATGGTTCCATGCAAGAAGAAGTAAGAAAGCTGAAAAGAGAACAAGAAATTTAGTCAGTAAGGCTATGTGAAATCTTGGAACAAAGGAACAAGATAAATGAAGAAATGAATGGAAGGAACAATGAGATCCAAGACCAATACATTCAAGATGTAGACCTTACAGCTCAAATCTCTAATGCAAATGAAGAAATCATGAGCCAATGATAGATCAATGAAATATTAAGGAATGATCTAAATTTAGAAAGAAAAAACAATGAAAGAATAAGAAATGAGCTAAGATCTGAAAAGAAAATCAGTGAAAGATTGAAAAATGAGCTAAATACTAAGAAGCAAATCAATGAAGGAATGATGAAATTTCAAGTAGACATGGTTCAATTGAATGAGCAAAACCTGTATAGGCAAAAAGGAAAAGTAGGAATTGGATACAAGAAAGAAGGTGAATCCTTCAAACAAGATGCTCAAAGGAATCAAAGACCTACTTGCAATCATTGTGGTAAGATAGGTCATACATCTAACAAATGTTGGAGTAATGGAAAAGAAAAATTCAATGGAAAATGCTACAACTACAATCAACATGGTCACAAGGCTAATGAATGCAAAGAGAAACCAAAATTTGAAGGCAACTATCATAAATGAAAGAAACATGGACACAAGGCTTCAAAATACAAAGAAAGACATTGAATGCTATAGAGTAAATTGTGAAAGCAATATTTGGTTGGGATTACAATACTTGATGTAGATGCCATTACTATGGAGAATATGGACACATTGGTATGAATTGTGTTAAACATCATATGAGAAAAAAGATACCACTATAAGATGTTACATTTGTAAAAAACTTGGTCATATTGCCAAAAATTGTATGAATTCTAGAAAGATTTAAGATGAGAAGAAGGCAAAAGCTGATAACATTTGAAAGTAGATGAGACAGCAATGGATTCCTAAGTCTACGAAGGATACTAGTATGAGTAATGATGGTCAAGTCACTCATGAACTAGGTGACTCTACCACTTCTAATTAAGTTCTTAAGGAAGAACTAGAACCAGGCTATCAAAGAAAACATCAAAAATAATTCTAGTTGAAAGGTGAAAAAGATCAAAATTTGTATGCAAGATCTATATCACTTATTACCGAGTTACCTTCTCTACCAAGTGAGGTCAGGTCATAGACTCTATCGAGCAAGGTTGGGAGTAACATAGGCACTTATGGATACCAAGTCATGAAGACTTCACTGAGTGATCAAGACAGAGTAGTGGATGATAGCCTATCAAGCATTATGTTAACTCATCTACCATTGTACTCAGCATTAATGGAAAAACTTTAAACAAAAGGCATGAAAGTGAATTCATTTTTTCACTATGAATTTTCAAAGAGCTATTGTGAAGTGCTATTTTTTGTGCGATCAAGAAAATTGAGTGAATTTATTGCAATCATTTTCAAATTTCTCTCAAGCTACCAAGTGAAAATGGAATCTAGTAGTAGAAGCAAGGAAAAAAAAGGTTATGATATGTTGGTTTGAGGTGTTGAGTTGAAGGTGCCAGACTTCAAGCTTATGTCCGTAGTTGCAGAAACCCTAGACCCTAGCAGAGCTCAATCGCAAATCCCTCCCAAGGTACTTCTTGTAGATGATATTAGAACTCATTTTAAATGTGAAATTCAAGAAATTGGTACTCTTAAAATGGATGATGCCCTAGCTTAGTTGTGTGTTGATGAAACCCTCAAACTTGAGCATCAGCATTTGGAAACAAAAGGTTTAACCCACATTCCCCATATGCACTGAGAATTTCAAGTTAAATGGATTAGGTATATTCTTAGTCAAGTACATAGTGGTCAATTATGGTTGGAGTAGCCAATATTGATAACCAAAAAGATGATTCATTGAATCACTACTCTTTCCATGCTCACCAAAGCCAAAACCACCAAAACCCTAGGTTGAGCTGAGCTAGAAAAGAAAACCCTACCTGAGTGGAATAGTAGAGGCACAAAAATTAGTAGTGTCACATATGAAAAACTCAAGTTTGGTATAAATTTTATAGCTCACAAAATATATAGTTCAAGCCAACTCAATAGTGTATCCTTTGAAGTTGTGGACTTGGCTTACAAAGTGGTGAAAAATAACTTGTCTTATGACCTTGTTGAATTGTTGTTGCAAAAATTCAACAAACATATGGAAAACATTAGAACCTCCAAGAATAATCCTTGAAAATTTGGTTCTTTCTTAACATGTTTGTTCTTTTATGTGCAAAAGTTTTTCCCTTCTAAAGGCATTATGGTCTGGAGAAAGGATGTGCTAGTATTATACCGAATTAATGAATACATTGTAGAAATGGGAGAAAACTATGGTAACATCATGGAATGATACTTTGATGTATTCAAATACAAAATGAACAATAGGTTCAAGATACCTATGAAGTTAGTTGAAGATTACAAAGATGATGTGTTTTTTATGGTTGATTGTGACAAAGTATACATCTAGGCAGTCAAGCCTAGAATTGTATGGGTAAAGCCTTTTGGCTATGAAGTAAACATTGATGAGACCAAGGATATCATTGAAGCCCTTGAAAATGACCTTGTGGATCCCAAGGCCCCTTTTCTTTGGTACCTATAATGAAGTAAAGGAAAGAATAGAGCTTGAAATAAAGCTACCTCAGGCGATTAACAAAGGAAAGAGGAGGATATCCAAATTGAAATCTAGTGTACCTCTTATGATAACTGAGGGCAAAGGTGAAGATGAAGAGTAGGTAGACGATGAAGAATAAACTAAAGAAGAGGAAGAACCTTTGAAGAAAAAGCACAAGGTGATCATCACCAAGCCTCCAAAGGCATCCATTGTAGTCTTCACAAGGAGGTCTAGGAAGAAAGGAAGTGATACTTTTCTTAGCAGAGCTCCTCCCACCTTCCAAGAAAAGTTGAAACAAATGGAATAAGGTTTTGGTATAACAAAATTCAAATATTTGAAGTGTGAAACAAGGAAAAAAGTAGAGTAGAAATAGGTTGAAGAACTAGTGTTGACCAAAATGGGCAAATGGAAGTATTCACCAGAATAGATTGTCTCTTAAATCTCTAATGAATTGCTAGAGAAAATAAAGCCAAGATGGGACTTTGCAATGCAAATAGCAAAAGACATATATGCACAAACCCTAAGGTAGTTACTATCGAGCTTAATAAAGGCTGAGGTAAAAGAGTCTTTAAAGAAACTTTGTTGGTATAAAAAACTTCAAATCTTTGAAGTGTGAAACAAGGAAAAAGGTAGAGTAGAAACATGTTGAAGAAATGGTGTTGACCAAAATGGGAAAATGGAACTATTCGCCAAAATAAATAATCTCTTAAATCTCTAATGAATTGTTTGTTAGAGAAAATAAAGCCAAGATGGGACTTTGAAATGCAAATAACAAAAGACATATATGCACAAACCCTAAGGCAATTACTACTAAGCTTAACATAGGTTGAGGTAAAGAGTCTTTAAAGAATCTTTGCTGGTATAACAAACTTCAAATCTTTGAATGCAAAACAAGGGCAAAAGTAGAGCAGAAAAAGGTTGAAGAACTAGTGTTGACCAAAATGGGGAAATGGAAGTATTCACTAGAACAAATTGTGTCTTAAATCTCTAATGAATTGTTAGAGAAAATAAAGACAAGATGGTATTTTGCAATGCAAATAGAAAAATACATATATGCACAAACCCTAAGGTAATTTCTACCAAGCTTAACAGAGGCTGGGGTAAAAAAGTCTTTAAAGAAAAATGAAGATAAAATGACTCTTAGGTTTAATACATGTTTAATTTTGATTGAAGATATAGAGCATGTAGTTAAGAATGCTACAAACATGTGGAAGAACATTTATCATCTGCATAAACCAAGTGAATTCCCAGTAGATGTAAAGGATGATGAAGAAGAATAAGGTAAGGATGAAGAGGATGATGAAGGAACAACTCATTATGTTACTATTGATTATGAAGAATATAAAGAACAATTAGCTAAAGAAAAGGAAGAAGAAGAGGAGTAAGGAGCAAAAGCTACTAAGGAAGGTAAGGAAGATGATGAGGAGACTAACCCAATAAAGATAGTAGCTACAGTCATTACCCTACTTCCTCACTCCTCAAGAAAACCCTTGACAAAATCAAGTATGGAGACAACTTTAGCAAGTGTGGTTGTCACTACATCAGATACATGAAATGTCCAATCACTCTTTGTACCAACACAACTCAACATATCAATGATAAAAGTGACCTCCACTTCATCAACTAAGTTGTAGTTTACTCCTTTTGTTGAGTCGATTTCTTTAGCCATCTCGTCTCCAATTTTGACTTCTTCAATTTTGAGTTCATCCATGGTAAGCACTCCAATTTTGTCTACTTTAATTTTGGCTTCATCAATTTTGGATTCTTCTAGCATCTCTATCAGTATTCCACCAGTCAGTGCAATAATAGTTTTTATTGCAAACCCAAGTATGTATACTATTGTTTCCATTTTGGGTACCAAGGCAATAAGTACAAGGATAGTTGAACTTAAGATTCAACTAAGTATAAAGCTTTTTAAAGGAAAGGAAATAGAAGAAGATATAGATCTAGATGACGAAATAGAAATTCCCAAATGGGATTTCTACAATCTTTTTGTAGATCAAATGCAAATGGTTGGTGGACTTCTTCAAAAAAAGGATAAGCAACAAAAATTGAGAGAAGAAAGGGACAAAGAATATAAAATGTTAGATGATGCTACTAACATTTTGACTGAGGTTGTTGGAGTTGAGGTTGATTCTTCTCAACCAATTTTGTTCCAACCTGAAGAGGTAGTTCAAAAGTTTAAATAGGACACTAAGGGACAAGAGAAATTGATTGAAAAAGAAGAAACTAAGTTCAATAATAAAGTGCTAGAGCACATTGCTATTAACCAAGTTGAATTATCAACAATTTGGTCAATCTTGAGGAATCCTATTCTAATCTGTCATCACTTTTTGCTAGGCTATGTGATGTCAGTGTGTTGACTAAAGAAGTTCAGGATATATTTTCCAAAATTGATATTGATCTTAAGGCAAGTGCTCAACAATTGTAACTTGACCCTAGATCAAGCTCTGCACATTTTAAGAAGATTAGATTTTTGTTAGATATGTAAGTAGAGTTGTTAAGAGAAGAAGCAAGGATCCATTCCACACTGATTGGTATCTCAAATATGATCCTTCCTATCTTGGATTCTATGCAGAAACACATTGTTTATGTAAAGGCCCTGATCTAGGACAACTTCTCTATGGTTGATCACATGATTGAACTTTTAGTAGAAGTATAGATTACCATTCAGAAATGTAAGGTCTTATAGGAAAGTTGGGATAAAAAATTGGCAATTACCCTCAAGGTACACTCTAAATTCTTATCTCATTTTGGTGTCTCCATGTAAATATGTTGAATAAACCTTTGACATTACTATCAAAAAGGGGAAGAAGAGAAGAGTTATAGGAAGAGATTAGATATGGGAGAAAAGTTAAAGAGAGATAAGAGCAGGGTTATGGGGGAGATATGTATATAAGAGAAAAGTTTCATGTACATAATAGAGTCTATATATATCTTTCAAAGATCAATTTTGGAAATCTTAAAAACAAACCAAGCTAATATCACATGGTGTTGAATACAAGGTATTCAATTTTGGACTAATAAGTGTTTTGTCACTAATGCCAAAGGAGGAGATTGTTGACATATCAGTCAAGTTTGTTATCAAGTAGTGATAGACACTTATTCAGATTATGTATAGCTACCAAGCTCATTGAATAGTCTATAGTGTTTACCATGTAATTTAGTAGCCACCAAGCTTCTATAGTTGTTATTGAGTCCTTTGGACTATTTCTAGTGGATACTGAGCATATTTAGTTAGTGTGAAGTTTAGCAATGCAAACTAAGCAATTCAGTGTATACCAAGTTTATCAGTGGTTACTGAGTTTGTAGTTTATGTGATGTGAAGCTAGTGGTTACTAAGAATTGCAGTGTCTAGAAAGTTCTTAGTTCATGCAATGTGAAGGTAGTGTTGATTGAGCCACTCCATGGTAACCAAGTGATTCAATGTTTTTCAAGATTGCTTGAAAGATGTTAGTATGGACCAAACTTCTATGTTCACCAAGAGCATGACAATGCCAAGCAGTGACAGTGGATGCTGAGTATCAAAACCTCATCGAGTCAGTCTTAAAAACTTGAGTATCTTCACATTGGCTGACTTTGTCATATTTGTGTTAACTTGTGTCTTGGCTGACTTTATAATTTTGAAAATTGGTTATGTGTGTGTGTGTGTGTGTGTGTGTGTGTGTGTGTGTGTGTGTGTGTGTGTGTGTGTGTGATGTATTGTATCATATCAAAGTATTATGGAATGTAATGTGTATGTAATGCAAGTGCAGAAATGCAAATTTCAGAAGCATATAAAGATTTATGAAGGCCATATCAACATAAGGAGTAGCAGTGAAAAATATATCAAAAAAAGGTGATTAGTACATCGAGGAATCTCTATCAGAAAACTCAATTACAAATTTAGAGATCTACTGCTTCATCCTAACAAGTGAACCAATCAAAATCCTTTAACAAGGTAGATCTAACAGTCTTTTCTAAATCTCTTTATTGAGTGCATACTTCATTGTATGTTTTCAAATCCTCTCACAAGGTGGACCTAGTAGTCCTATTTGGGCCTAATAGGGTAGATCATTAGAAGTGATCAATGTAAGCCTTAACAGGCCAACTTTACACTATAGTAGTAAAGTTTGTGGGTTTCATCCTCACCCTAGTTTTACTTTCTATTTGGAAGGTTTCTGGGTCACCAAATCATTATGTTCAAGTGTTGTGGATGTTTTATATATTTAGTTTCTCATGCATGCAATTAGATCAGATGTGGTTAATTAAATGGTTAGTGGTTTATTAAAATTGGTAGAAGTTACTGATTCACCCCTCCTCTCTCAGTAACTTAGCATAGTGTTGAATATTTCCAATAGCTTGTATTCACATAGTCATGGATTCACGTGATTCATTGCAACAAGATATTCATTGTCTTCCAAACTCAATTCCTTGGGATGAATTCTTGATAGACATTGTAGGTTTGTTTGTGGAGTCCTACATTGAGGATGTGGGAGACACTATTGATGATATACATCTTATCTTTATTGAGGATGATCCTTTTTTAGTTATTGTGAGGAAAAAATCTAACCCTCATTATTCTCCACTTGATCTTTCTTTCGAGTTTGACATGATTGTGGATACTTTATTACAACATTTTCATGGTGTCCCTTTCACTTTAGAGAATACATTTGAGTCTTTGGACATTGCTTTACATGAATCTCAAACTTCACTTGAGATGTCAGATTGCATGGTTGATCATACTAATGTTTTGTAGATTCCTATGCAGTTTCCTAAAATAGATTACATTTTAAGAGTTATTCCTATTGATTGGGGAGGATTTTTTTTGTACACCCATGCCGCCATTTCTTCCTCAAGGGAGAAATATCATTTAGATTTAATGGTACAGATCCTACATTGATCTAGGAGCATATTTCATGGGATCAAATTTGACATTGAGTGGGGGCTTCTTTTTTTCTCTTCCTACTTTTGTTGAGGAGACATCTTGGTCTTTGGAGTTTGATCCACATTCCTATACAAAGAATTTAACATTGGTTCCTTGTTTGTCACTTTCTTCTATTGGACTTGATCTTTATTGGTTTGTGACATCTTCATTATTAAAGGACATGGTAACGCATATTTAAACTTCTGAGACAACATACTTCATATGGATTCCCCTTCCATCTTCCTATCCATAATGGGAAGCCTTCTTGCATTTGTATTTGGTGTATCTTCTTCCTAAAGGGAGAAATGTTGTTTGTAGATATTGGATTCACTTTTATCTTCAAGCACTCATCATTCTTGTAGGAAATCATTCACTATGGGGGGATTTCATTTTTACTTATTTCCTTCTTATGGAGGGATTCTCTATTGTGTATGCATGATGTATGTCATAATAGGGGGATCCTAATTACTCCATCTGTACATGCATCTTGCTTTATTTTTCTTCTTTCTTTTTGGGGAGGGTTTTTCCCATGTGGTTTTCTCTCTTTCTTTGTTGTATGAGAGATTGCATTGCATATCATTTGCACTTGCATATTGTACATGGGTACCTAATATGGCATTGTAGACAGGACCCATCTCGCATTATTATCTAGTTTTTGTGAGCTTAAGTACATTCTCCTAAGTTGCACTTAAGGGGGGGGGGGGGGGGGTTTGTGTTGGTGTAAATAAGTAGTTACTTTTTACACTTTACTTAAGTTTACTTAGGATAATGCATATTCATATTCATTTTCATGTAGACACCTAGGAGTTTGCATATTCATATGAGTTATCATGTAGACAACATAGTAGTTTGCACTCCAATTAAGCACATGTTGTCTACTACACCTTTTTATGAGATAGAAATTTTAATTCTTATCCTCTAATTATTTTATGTACATTCATGCACAATGGAGGATAATCCACTCTTGGTGGGCATGTGCTTAGTTGTTATGTTTATCTCTTTGCTGACTCCTAGTCATACCAATTGCTTTTATATACAAGGCACTTCTATAATGTATTTATCCAATTACCTAATATCCATTCTCATTTGATGATATCTTGTCTCTCTTGTGCTATCTCTTGAGCTTCTAGATCTTGAAATTTCATTCTTTCCTTAAGAAAATTCTTACATGGTATTAGAGGTATACCAAATTCTTATAGATGCTAACAACAAGAACATGGTATGTAGACTACACAAAGCTTTATATTTTTAAAGAAAGCCCCAAGAGCATGGTATGAAAGGCTTCACAATTACCTTGTGAAGATTGGATTTGAGAAGACTGATGATAACAACAATTTTCACTTGAAGAAAAAAGTAGGAAAAGGTACTTTACTAATTGGAATTTTTGTGGATGATATCATATTTGGAGGTCAAGACACATTATATAAAGCATTTTCAAATAAAATGAAGAAAGAATTTGAGATGTCTATGTTTGGAGAGATCAAGTTCTTTGTTGTTTTGCAAGTATATCAGATGAAATATGGCATATACATCACTTAGTCTAAGTATGTGAAGGAAATATTGATTTTTTTTGGATTAGAAGATTCCAAACCAATTATCACACCTATGGTGATAGGACACAAGTTATCCAAGAATGATGATTCAACTGATGTGAGTCAAACATTGTATATGTCTATCATTGGAAAATTGCAATATGTAGTGCATAGTAGACCTAACATTACATTATCTACTAGGATTCTTACAAGATTCTCTACTAGTCTTAAGGAGAATCATTTGATGGCTATTAAGAGAATTATGAGATATCTAAAAGGAACAGAAGGCTATGGTCTATACTATAAGAAAAATAAAAAACTTGAGCTGAGAGCTTACACTAATGTTGATTGGGCTAGAAAGATTGATGATAGAATGAGCACAAGTGGTGGAGCATTTTTCTTAGGAAAGAGGTTGGTCACCTGGATCGACAAGAAATAAAATTGCATATCTCAATCTACTGCTGAAGCTAAATATGTGGCTGTTGTAGTAAATTGTATAAATATTTTATGGATCAAACAATGCATATCTCAATCTATTGCTGAAGCTGAATATGTGGCTACTACAATAAATTGTATAAATATTGTATGGGTCAAACATCTGCTCAAAAGTTTGAAGGAGGAAATTGCTGAAACTATGGTAATTTATTTTGATAATACAAGTGCTATAAATATATCAAAGAACCCTATGATACACACAAAGACTAAGAACATTGCAATCAAGTATCATTACTTGAGAGAGTTAGTTCAAGACAAAGAAGTGAGGATGGAATATGTGAATACAAAAGAATAGATAGCTGGCATCTTCATAAAATCTTTACCTAAGGATGCTCATGAGTATCTAAGAGCTAAAATAGGAGTGATACCCCTATCCAAAGATACTTAAGAAGCATAAGAAGTGATTTACATCAATTAAGTTGAATGTTGTATCTTACATCTTGATGCAATGGATATTACTTTAGGATTCACCTAAAGTAACAAAGGAGGTGAATTAGAAGATTTACAACCACATGAAAGGTCATAGAGGGAGAATTTTTAATTGATTACATCTCCATACAGAGATGATAAGTCTTGCCATTGTTGTCAAAGCAGGAGAAATAACTAGAGGAAGATATAAGATTGAAGAAATAGATATACATATAACTAGTAAGAGGGAGAAAGTATTGAGGGATATATAAGAAAGAATAGAGAGAGATAGATACCTAGATATCAGAAAGAGGGAGATATAAGTTAGAGGGAGAAGATACAGTGAAGGAAATTGATAAAGCTCACATTACCCTACATAGAGGAAGGAAATATACTACACTGATAGAGGGAGAGATATCAAAGATTTATTTTCCTTTTGCTATTGTTGTTGGTATTGGTTTGCCATCAATGCCAAAGAGGGAGCTTGTTGGTATAAGATTATTTTGAGGCAAAGAACCTATAATGGAACAATTCTTATTTTGTTAATGATGTCAAACCTGCTACCTCCTAGTGAGACAATTATTTTTTGGTTTGGTAGCTATCATTTAGTTGATTGATGAAGATGATTTGAAAAGAGGAAATAACAATAGCACCTAGAGAAAGGTTGAGTTATTTGGTATGTAAAAGAAGCACTAAGACCATCTAAGACATTGATACTATAGTGTATTTCTTATCTACTTAAAGTCTGAAATGAAAGATTACTCAAGTTAATACTGGAAGGAGATCAAGTATGAAAAGTTTTTGCAAAGACTTACTAAATAGTCAATGCAAGTTGAGCAAAAGTTAGTAGAAGATGAGTGAAAATCAAGAGATGCTAATAAAAGATGAAAAAAAGTGAAAGCCAAGTGATTTTTAGTATATCTCAAGTAAAGTTTAGTTGGTGTTGAGCATCAATGAACTTTAGTACTTTCTGAGTGAACTAGTGTTGGCTAAGAAGAAGAATAGTAGAGATGTCAAGTGACAACATATTAATGTCAAGTACCATTAAATGTGTTAAATCAAAGATTTGACATATCTGAGTCAACTATTTTGTTTGCTTAAACTATGTGAAGCATGTGGAAAATAACTATGATGAGCTAGTGGCATAGAATTTAAGATAAACCACTTTGAGTCAAATTCAAGGAAGATTGTGGAAAAAGTTTCTAGAGGAACCAAATGGAAAAATAGGTAGATTCATTGTATCCTACCTAACCCTAGAATGAAAAATTGTGGTTAAGTGGAAAATGATCTTAATTTTCTATTTATAGAGATAGATGGTCAGAAGTAAATGTTGTTAAGTGTGAGAACCTAAAAAAGACAAGGAGTCTAGGGTATTGCTTCATTCAGTGACTAAATAGTAGAGACTTCAATTGGCATGCAAAGCAAGAAGGATTAAGAGTATGAATTCTTGAAGGGTAAACAAGCTATCACAACTAAAGTGTGTGAAATACAAGCAGAATGGGGAACTGAAACATAGATATGTAATCTACAAGTGAGTTGTAATTTGTTAGCAAATCAAGCCTTAGTATTACTTTCTAATTATTTTATTATTCTATGGTAAATCCTTTGAATTAAGGTTGACCTAATAGTAATTTTTAAATCCTTTTACCAGGTGACATTCTAATGGAATGGTCTAAAGTCCTCTAACAAGGCTCACTCATAATAGGGTTAGACTTTTAAAAGGCATCACTATAGAAGAGTGAGAATTAGTTGCATGTTAGTGGTGTTTTTTCCCAAATTGGATTTCCACATAAAATCCTTGTGTCAAATTGTTTGAATATTCTTATGTTGTTTCATGTTTACATTTCTATAAAGTTATTTTCACCTAAGACAATAACCTACAAAGTTTAAGTATTGTATGATCTAATGGATGCATGCATGATAAGGTTTTATGGATATGGGTATACTAAGAATTGAAATTTTTTATTTGTACATATGGACCTTGGATAACTAACTCACCCCCTCTCAGTTATTCTAAAGAATTCTAAAAAATTAAGGGTTTCCCAACATGTTGATAGAATTCACAAGGGTTTGTTCAAATTCCTAATAAAAAATGTCACTAGGAATTCTCCTTGGGCATATGACTTCTCCACCCTCATATCCTTCTCTCCATTCACTTGGATTGAAGCAACCAATGCACTTAATCCCATCAAATGTTGTCTTAACTACTGTGATCCTTAACCATGCTTATTTGGCTTGCCTAGGGCATCACTACAAAAAGGACAAACTTAATTTCTAGGGCCTATATACTTGCACACCTATAGTAAAAGGATTCATCTCACATATTCAAAGAGACTATACAATTTCATAGTGGAAAGGTGGGTTATGCTCCATCTTCCAAAATTTTGTAGTTCAAGCCAATGATAGTGGAAAAACCAAAATAGTTATAGAAGTGCAATGAAATGGAAGAAAAAACCTATCTAATCACACACAAAATTAACTACTTACATCTAACAACTTAGAAAATTATTTATAGTATGGAATTCAATCTATTAAGAACCCTAATGAAGCAAAAGACTTTGACTGGGGTAAAACAAATTAACACAAGTGCTTGTTCATTAACCAAGATATCATCAAAGTGCCATCCAAACCTTTTCACAGGTTGAGGGAGGCCTTATATAGGTCCAATATAACTATTCCAAATTCTTTGAGGAGGTTATTCCACCTAGTGCTCAAAAATGCACTTTTTACAGTAAAAGTTGTCATGATAACTTTTGCAATTTTGCAAAGTTGTCATGCAACTTGACAAATTTTTGCCTAGTTAGACTAGACTTGGTTAAGGCTTGATGAAGCTATATTAAATACTTGAATAGGTTTCTTAGGACATGAAATCATCATTCATTTTGGAAATATTCTTAGCGATGCTAAGTTACTGAGAGGGGAGGGGTAAATTAGTAACTTCTAAAACTTTTGCAATTTTATTTCTTAATCCAACTATCCAATTATCATTTAATTCTTCACATATAATCTGATCTAATTACATGCATAAGAAACTAAAAATAGGAAAGCATTCATAACACTATGACACAAAGGTTTGGTGACCTAGAAACCTTCCAAATAGAAATCTTTGATCTACAACTTGGTTTACTGAATGAGATTCCTTTAAGTATTAATCACCTTGCTGTGATAGATATCTCTTTGCTACTCCTTATACTACTGTAGGCTTTGTAATTCACGCTTTCTACTCTTTTCTTAAGATTACATATACATCATTACTTTTCTCATTAGATGTGATACAATACATTATATATATATACCAATCTAATTATACAAATTACAAAGTCAACCATTATAAAAATTTATGCAAATGTTACAAAGTCGGCTCAAATATAGACACTCACATTTTGAAGATTGATTCGATGAGGTTCTAATACTTATCATCCACTATCAATGCTCAACATCATCATGCACTTGATAGATGTAGAAGCTCATTCCATACTGATCACTTCCAAGTAGTCTTGAACTTAATCTACACTGGTGACTTGGTAGATACTATGAAACTTGTCATATAAACTAAGTCTCTTGGTTTACATTGTATGATTTAGTAAACTCTATCTCCTTAAGCTCGATATAAACTGAGTCACTTGGTTAAAATTGAGTAGCTTGGTTAACACTAGACTTGCATCACACAAACTACAAACTTAGTAAGCACTTAATAGCTTAGTTTGCACTAGTAAACTCGACATATACTGAGACACACAGTTTACACTATTGATTTTCACTATAACTATAACTACTTGGTAAACATTGGAATTTTTCTAGAGGACTTGATAGCAACTATAGAAGTTGGCAATAATTGAAATGCTTGGCAAACATTGTTAAGTTTATAATAAGCTCGATAGCTATTTACAATCTGAATAGGTGTATGTCACTAATAACAAACTTGACTGATATGTCAACAATATCCCCCTTTGGCATTAGTGACTAAAACACTTATCATCCAAAATTGAATTCAAAAAGTTTCTTAAATACTTTTTATCCATCACCTTGTGATACTAGCTCGATAGAGTATACTATTTTTGAGATTTTTCAAAATTGGTTTTGTAAGATATATATCTATAAATGGTAAGGTTCTTTCATATAGTATACTATACATCTTCTTGTTGTATACAACATATACTTTCTATACATATCTTTCTTCCCCATTATTTTTACAACTTATTACATTTTCTCCCCCATTACCTTTTACATCTTTGTCCATTTGTCTCCTCTTATACATTTTTCTCATATCTTCTTATTCTTAGTATGTACTCCCTATACATGTATCTTTCTCCCCCTTTTTGACATTAATGCCAAAGATTTATTCTATTTATTTACATGTTAATGCCAAATGAGATAAAAAAAAATGAACGTACCTTGAGTATGATTTCCAAGGTCTTGTCCCAGTCCTCTTGCAAGACCTTACTTTTATGTAGTAAAATTTTCACTTCAATAGAAAACTCTATCATATGGTCCACTATGGATAAGTTGTCATGGATGAGAGTTTTAGAATGTACAAATGTGTTTATGCAGTGCATCCATATTGGGGAGAATCATATGCTATATATATACCAATGTAGATTTGATTCTTGCTTCTTCTCTAAGCAATTTAGCTTGCATATCTATCAAAAACCTTATCTTTTTGAAGTGTGTAGAACTTGAACTAGGGTCAAGTTGCAACTGTTGAGCACTTGCCTTAAGATCTTCATCTATTTTGGACAATTTGTTCTTGGTAAAATTAGAAACATCACATAACTTACCAAAAAGTGATGATACATGTGTACAAGATGTTTCTAGAGAACCCAAAATTGTAGAAAGTTCTACTTGATAAATTGTAATTTGTTGAGCAATGTGCTTCAACACTTTATTCTCAAACTTCTTTTCTACCTTTTGCACTAGATTATCCTACCCATTAGTATCTTCATTGAACTTTTGAAATGCCTCTGCTAGATGATACAAAATTGGTTGTGAAGAATCAACCTCAATGCCTATTGCCTCTGCTAAAATGTTCTTTGCATCCTCAATAATTTTAAATTCTTTATCCCTTTCCTCTCTTAATCCCTACTATTTGGCTTTCCTCTGGAGGAGTTCACCATATTTCTACATTTGGTCTAGAGTGAGCTTGGAGATGTCCCAATTTGGGATTACAATTTCCTCATCTAGGTCTATTTCTTCCTCCATCTCTTTTCCTTTACCCAAAAATTTTGTGCTTAGTTGAGCCTTGGTCTCAACTCTCCTTGTACTTATTGCTTGTATGCCTGGAATAGAAATAATTGTAGGCATACTAGGACTAGCTGTAAAACCTGATACTACACTTATTGAAGGAATACTAATAGAAATACCTAAAGAATCCAAAATTGATGTGGTAATCAAAGATATGTCCAAAACCATTGTGCTCAAAACTAATGTAGCCAACTCAATAGAAGAGGAAAGAGTCTACAACTTGGTAGATGAAGTGAAGGTCACTTCAGTCAATGATGTGCTAAGTTGAATAGGAACAAAGAGTGATTGGACATTTGAGTTGTCACTAGTGGTCACAATTAATTCATGTTGGGGCTATCTCCATGCTTGATGTTGTCACTAGTTGTCTTGGAGAGTGAGGAAATGAGGCAATGACTGCTGCAACTATCTTAACTAGATTAGTTTCCTCATCTTCTTTCTTTCATTCCTTAGTAGCCTCTTGCTCTTGTTCCTCTTCATCTTCTACATTATCAAAATGTGTTGGTTCTTCATCATTTTATTATTCATCTTTCTCTTCTTTATCATCATCATCATCAGCATCATCACCTTTTACATCAATAGGAAAATTAATCAATTCATGAAGATAATAAACATTTTTTCAAGTGTTAGTTGCATTCCTTACAATATGTTCAATATCTTTCATTAGAATCAGACAAGTGTTGAATTTTAGAGTCAATTTTTATTTATTTTTCTTTAGTGACTCTTTTACCTTTGCATTTGATATGCTTGGTATAAGCTGCCTCAGAGTTTGGCCAAAGATGTCTTTGACATTTTGCATGGAAAATTCCCATCTTGGCTTTATTTTCTCCATCAAAACATTAGGAATTTTAGAAGCAAGCTGGTCTGGTGAGTATTTCCATTTACCCATTTTGCCCATCACCAGATCTTCTATCTACTTTTGCTCTTCAATTGTTCTAATTTCATACTTTAATGCCTTAACATTTTTATACTGGCTCTAGCTTCTAGATCTTTTAATTTGTCTTGGACGGTGGGTGGAGGATTTCTGAATATAATGTCTCTTCCTTCCTTGTTAGCTTTCTTCTTGGAGGATCTTCTTGTAAATACTATAGTGGATGACTTTGGTGGCTTGGTGATAATTACCTTGCCCTTCTTCTTTAATGGTTCTTCATCCTTAGATTTTTCCTCATCCTCTACTTCCTCATGCTCACCTTTTCCTTCAGTCAACAAATGGGTAGAACTTGTTTTCAATTTAGCAATTTTTTTCTTTCCCTTGTTAACTACTCAAGGGAGCTTTATTTCCAGTTCTATTCTAGCTTTTGCTTCATCATATGTACCAAAATATGCAACCTTAGGATCAACTAGTTCATTAGCAAGTGCCTCAATGATGTTGTTTGTGTCATCGATATTAACCTCATATCTAAGAGGTTTCATCCATGCTATTCTAGGCTTAACTACCTAAATGTATACTTTGTCACTATCCACCATGAAACACACATCATCCTTATAATGTTCAACAAGTTTCTTGGGGATTTGGTATCTATTACTCATTTTCTCCTTGAATGCATCAAAATAGTTGTCTATAATACTATTATAGTTTTCACCCTTCTCAGTAATATACTCATTGATTTGATACAACATAGGCACATATTTTCTCCAAAAAATAGTGCCTTTTGAAAGGAAGAATTTTTGAACATAAAAGAATAGACATCTTAATAGGGAGCCAAACTTATAGGGATTATTCTTTGATGTCCTAATGCTATCCATATTCTTGTTGAACTATTTCAATAGTAGCTCGACAAAGTTGAAAGATAGATTGTTCTTTACTACCTTGTATGTATGGTCAACTACTTCACACGATACACTATTTAACCTATTTGAGCTATAAATCTTGTGTGCAATAATATGAATTCTAAACTTCAATTTCACATCAGTGATACTACTAATCTTTATTCCTCTACAATCCCATTCTGCTAGGGTTTTCTTTTCAAGTTCAACCTAACCTATGGTTTTGGTCGTCTTAGCTTTGGCTAGCATTGGGAGACTAGTGATTTGATCAATCATCTTCTTTATGATTAATGCTGGTTGCTCCAACCAAAATTGGGCATTATGAACTTTACTAAGGATAAACCTAATCTATTTTACTTGGAATTCATGAGGCATGTGAGGGATGTAAGTTAAACCTTTAGTTTCCAGGTGTTGGTGCTCAGGATTCAAAAATCCATTTACACATAGTTTATCTAGGGCATCATCCATTTCCAAAGTGCCAATCTCTTGAATAAAAAAATTAAAGTGAGTGTGAATATCATTGATCAATAGTACCTTTGGAGGGATTTGAGATTGCACTCTACTCAGATCTAGGGTTTCGATGATTATAGGAGTGAGCTTGAAGTCTTGTGCCTTTCATTCCACTCCACAAACCAACATATTTGATCCTCGCTTTTCCTTGCTACTAATAGATGCCATCTTCACTTGGTAGGGTTTGAGAGAATTCAAAATCTTTTGCTGACAATGCACTCAAATTGCTTGGATGCTCTGAAGATCACACTTTACAATAGCTCTTACAAATTTCATAGTCAAAATGACTTTAATTCCATGCCTCTTATCAATTTTTTCCATAAATACTTTAGTACGAAAAGTAGATCATGTTGACATATTGTTATCCACTCCTTTGCATTGAACACTAAGTGAAGTCTTTGTGACTCAGTAATCATATGCATCTTCATTACTCCCAACCTCACCCAGTAGAGTCTATGACTCAACCTCACTTGGTAGAGAAGATAACTCAATAAAAACTAGCACCCTTTTTACTCGGTGATCCCTTTGTATCTTGAATATAGATTTGGATCATTTTGTTCTTTCAAATGGAACTAATTTGGATGTCTTCTTTGATAGCCTAGTTCTAGTTCTCCCTTGAGAACTTAAATAGAAATGGTAGAGTCACTCAATTCTTGAGTGACTTGATCACCATTGCTTGGGCTTGTATTCTCGGTAGACTTTGGAACCCATTACTATCTCATCTATTTTAAGATGTTATTAGCTTTTGCCTTCTTCTCATCTTCAATTCTATCAGTATTCATATAGTTCTTGGAAAGATGACCAATTTTTGTACAAATGAAACATCTTTTAGTAGTATCTCTTTTCCTCAAATGATGCTTTACACAATTTATTCCAATTGTCCAAATTCTTCACAATAATGACATCTACACCAGGTTTTGCAATCCCAACCAAATATTGCTTTCACAATTTCCTCTATTGGATTCAATGTCTTGGTTTTTCTTTCTGATGACTTGTGTCCATGTTTCTTACATTTGTGACATTTGCCTTCAAATCCTAGTTTTCCTTTGCATTCATTAGCCTTATGACCATGCTGATTGCAATTGTAGCATTTTCCTTTTAAATTTTTCTTTTCCATTTCTCCAACATTTGTTTGATGTATGACCTATCTTACCATAGTGATTGCAATTAGGTCTTTGATTCTTTTGAGATCCTTGCTCAGATGATTCTCATTATTCTGTATATCCAATTCTTGATTTTCCTTTTTTTTTATAGAGATTTTTCTCATTCAATTGATTCATGACTTCTTGGGATTTCATCATTCTTTCATTGACTTTCCTTTTAGAGTTTAGATAATTTTGCAATGTTTCATTTTTAGATCTTAGGCTCATGATTTCTTCATTTTCATTAGAGAGATGATCAATGAGGTCTGCTTGTTGAAGGGATTGGTGCTAGATTTCATTTTTCTTTCCTTCTATCTCTTCTTTTATCTTGTTTTTCAGCTCCATGACTTCACATAGCCTTATTGAATGAATTTCTTGTTCTCTTCTTAGTTTCCTTACTTCTTCTTGCAGGGAACCATTCTTTTCTAGGAGTTATTTGATTGCTTCATCGGCTTCATCTTGATTTCTTGAATGAATATCTTCAACCTTTTCTTCAATGTGAGATGATCATTCATTTGAATTGCCAGTTATTTTCTTATTTTCAAGGATTGAGAGAGTTTCTCTTTTGCTTTCTTGAGTTGGGCAATAGCTATTTCCAAATCTAGTTTTCCATTCTCAATAGCTTTTTCAAGTCTGAATATCTCCATGGCTTTGATATTTTCTCAAGTTATTAAACTTTATTCTAAGAACCACAATGCTCTATAACCAATTATTGGAAATATTCTTAACAATTCTAAGTTACTGAGAGGGGAGGGGTGAATCAGTAATTTCTAAAACTTTTGCAATTTTAACTCTTAATCCAATAGTCCAATTAGCATTTAATTCTTCACATATAATCTAATCTAATTACATGCATAAGAAACTAAAGACATGAAAATTTTTATAACACTATGACACAAATATTTGGTGACCCAGAAACCTTCAAAATAGAAAGTAAAACTAGAGTGTGGATGATACCTACAAGCTTTAGTACTACAGTATAAAGTTGGCCTATTAAGGCTTACATTGATCACTTCTAATGATTTTCCCTATTAGGAGCAATAAGGACTACTAGGTCCACCTTGTGAAAGGATTTACAAAAATACAATAAAGTGTGCACAAAGTAAAGAGATTTACAAACGACTATTAGGTATACCTTGTTAAAGGATTTGACTGATCCACATGTTAGGATGAAACAATAGCTGATCTCTAATCTACAACTTGGTTTGTTGAATGAGATTCCTTTAAATACTAATCACCTTGCTATGATAGATATCTCTTTGCTGCTCCTTATACTATTTTAGCCTTTGTAATTTGCACTTTCTACTCTTTTTTAAAGATTACAGATACATAATTACTTCACTCATTGGATGTGATACAATACATTATATATATATATATATCTATATATATATATATATATATATATATATATATATATATATATATATATATATATATATATATATATATATATATATCAATCCAATTATACAAATTACAAAGTCAACCACTATACAAGTTTATACAAATGCTACAAAGTCAGCTCAAATATAGACATGCAAGTTTTGAAGACTGACTCGATGAGCTTCTAATACTCAACATCCACTGTCAATGCTCAAAATTGTCATGCACTTAGTAGACATAGAGGCTTTGTCCATACTAATCACTTCCAACTAGTCTTGAACTCAGTCTACATTGGTGACTCAGTAGATATTGTGAAACTCATCATATAAATAGAGTCTCTTAGTTTACATTGTATGACTTAGTAAACACTAGCTCCTCGAGCTTGGTATAAACTTAGTCACTTGGTTAACACTAAGTAGCTTGGTTAACATTGGACTCACATCACATAAACTGCAAACTCAGTAAGCACTGAACAACTTAGTTCACACTGGTAAACTTGACATACACTGAGATGCATGATTTACACTACCAATTTTCACTGTAATTATAACTACTTGATAAACACTAGAATTTGTCTAGAGGACTCAATAGCAACTATAGAACTAAGAAACAACTAAAATGCTTGGAAAACACTATTAACTGTATAATAAACTTGGTAGCTATTTACAATCTAAATAAGTGTATCACTAATAACAAACTTGACTAACATGTCAACACATTCCACCCCTTAGTTTTTCAATCTATCCCCCTAAATGCATAATTACCACCTTTAATAATGATGACATCAAATTGCACATCACCTAGCAATTTTGGACAAAAAAGTAGCATTGAGAACATAATTAGACCTCCTAATGGCCAAGTCATACTCTAGGACTCATTAGCCCCTTTGTTACACTAGTGGTTTGGCTAAGGCCACTACAAGCCAAAACTAGACTATGAACCCTAGGTTACTAAGTAGCCTTACTTACATGCTCTGACACCATCTAAGATATGAGATGAATTAGGTGTGAGATCAATAATTTCATTTTGCAAGTAAAAATTTTAGATTCTAATTCACCCCCCTTTTAATATCTAGTTTCCCATTAAATCTTCCCAACATAGGGTACTAGTGTAGTTCCTATAGGTATGTGATTTCAATTTTCAACCATTAGAAGGGAGATAATCAAAATCACCATATACCATGCTTCTCTATTGTAGTCCATTAATAGTTAAAACTACACCATTATTTTCTTCATGATTTTTATTGACAATTTTATAAGAAATGTGAAGTATATTACTATCATCATGTTTTTGCAATCTATATTTTAAAAAGAGAATACATTGTATATATGGTTGTTTTTTAGGCCTTGATGATGTGCATAAATCTCCTTTGATGAGGCTGTCCACCACTCCAAGACTATTGACTGTAGGATCGACAATAAGGAGCATGAAAACATCCATGCCTTCTACAACTATAGCTAGTAAATCCTTATTTTTCTATAATTTTTTATGTGTTAAATATGATTTTAATTGTACTTTCTTGTTCATTTGATTATAGTATGTCATTGATTAAATTTGTTTAGTGATAGGTACACCTTCTCATGATAGAACAAATATTGTTACTGGTGATAATTTACCATCCTTTCTTGGAGCAGCCCATGTTACTTCTACTAGATCATTGGAGGCATCATTGTTGATGGTCGAGAAAGATATGATTCCCTTAAAATTTCCTAAGCTTCTAGGTACTTTAAAATTGTAATTATTTAGAGTGTAATTGTAGTTTACTTATTCATAACTCATTTTTTACTAATGATCCCATGATGATTCTGTAGGAAATGATATTTTTAATGAAACTCTTTATGATTTAACATTTATAATATTTGGCCCCACATTATGTAAAAGGTACGTAGCTTCATATAATTGGTAGAATATCTTTCCACTCATCCATTTGTTGGAATATATTTAAGGTACATAGCTTGAACTAATTTTTTTATCTAATTTTTTGGTTTTTTGTTAAAAAGTGTAATGAGCAAGGCCTTGAATTATAAGGTCAACTCATAAATCTCTAGAGGATCTCTTTGGTCAAAATATTTTTAATAGAGCTAAATTTCTTCAAAAAGCTTACAAACATCTAAATATTGTGAGAGACCAATACAAAAAGGCTCTAAAGGTGAACCCAAAGTATGAGTGTCCTCCTATGGTTCTAGAGATGGAGTGGAATGAAATGATTGAAGATGCAAAAGAGATAAGACTAACAGATAAAGGAATTAAACCACCACCCAACAAAAATAGACATGTGGTAGTATTAATGTAATTATGCACAAATTAGTGATCTTTATATTTATATAATCTAACATATTTCAAAGTTTACATATATAGGCTCTAGGACACATCAAAGGCTACACAAGCTAGAAAAGATAAGGTTGGCCAACACCATCTTGGCTCTAGTGGATATATGAAACTTCATGCATGACTTGTAAGTAGCAGTAAATAAAATTTTGTATCAATTTTTTAATATAAAATTAAAAATAATAAATAAATTAAATATTGACAATATTATGCAAAAAATGTAGGGCTTTGAATTTAATCTAGCACCCACAGAAAAGGATAAATAAACTAGCTTCAAGAAAGGCTATACAGAAGTGATTGCTCGCCACCACGTAGATTCCAGTGGCCAAAGAGATTTAGAAGATTCTAGTGCATCAATTCAGACATTGGTAAAATAGGCCTAATGAGTAATAATTCAAATTGTGAACATCATGGTAAATAATCTATTTGATGTTAATTTTGAACAATGATAACAATGCACATGATTTTTCATTGCAACATTCTAATCCTAACACAAATACTACATATGATGAAGGTCCTGATGTGCATCATAGTGATAGAGGTATATATTCAATTTCTATTGAAAATTAAATATGTAATTATTACTAAAGTTTAACATCTTAAATTGCAATTGGTGTAACCATTTAGTATTTTTTTTTGAGTATGCAGAACGTCATGGTGAAGAAGTCAAGCATGATGTTGGTTTTGAGCATGTTGAGGTTAGGGTTGAACAAAATGTGATAGTAGATGATGTGGCACAATCAAGCAAAGAAAAATCCTTATTATGTTCTTCAAATTAATGAAACTCTTATAAATTTTTTTAAAAATATTTAGAATTAAACCCATTTATTTGTTATTAGAGGGGTGCATCAAACTTGTGCACAAAAAAAGAAGAGGAAGCATCATGTAATAAGATCAGAACCAAAAGAGCTAGAGAAGAATGCCAAATATAGTCATGATGTGCCTATTAGCCTTTATATTTGATGGATATTAAAGAAAAATAAAAAAAGAAATGATTGTTAAAAACCTTGTTTGATGATGAATGTGGTGATAAATTTTTGATGAATGTTTCATATTAATGGATTTTATGTCATGTTACTGAATATTGTTATGTGATTATAATAATTGATGTGTTCAAAAATTATTGATGAATATTTATATGTATTAATGAATTGTATGTTGTGTTAATGAATGTTATGTGATTATACTGATTCAATGTTATAGTTCTTAAATGAATGAATGAATCATTGAATGAAATATTTACTTAGATATTAATGGGGAATTTAGAGTGATTATGGGGGGGGGGGGGAGAGGAAAAATGAGCTTCCACCTTCATGGTTGGACTTGTTAAGTGGATAATATTAAAGGATTCTTGAAACCAAGTAAAGCTCAAACCAAACCAATCAACACCTACCCAAAGACATATTATTGTTAACTTATTAACCACAACTCTCTAGGTGGGTCTTTATTTTTCATTCCTCTATCTGCATCTATGTTACTAGAAAAATAAAATCATTCAGTCTCTTCTTTCAAAATTCTTCATCTCTTATGTTGGTTTTAACTAGAAATATTAGTCTTATTTTTGTCCCCAATTCAAGTTGCTTCAACGTATTTTATTTTCCACTCCACCTAGGAATATTATGCCACTAAACCTAATTCAACTATTTCTTTGGAGTTCATCTCCTCAACTTTTTATGCCTATTCATAACTAGCTATATGCTCAAAAGCAAGTGAAGTTCAATATTAACTAGGTTTCACCTTCACGTGGTTGATCCTGATTAATAAAGATTATTAAACTATTCTCAAAACTAAGTGAAGATTGACATTAACTTATGATTGCATTAAAATTTTGTAACTCCACCTAGGAATCTAACTATTTTAGGCCATGCATCTAGGACTATCCTCTTATCTAAAACACCTAACCTTGCAACAAAAGACTTGTTTGTTCACATCTTATCACTTTAATTTTGGACATCACAACTTTCTAACTCCACCTATATTTTCATGCATGTGCACCTCCCATATATATATATATATATATATATATATACAATCATGTGCATATACTTGTGTGTGTGTGTGCGTGTGTTTTCAACAAATCAATTTTGTGCATATCCAATGCTCATAGCTTTCTAGGAGACCACATTTATTTGAGGCATTCTACGAAATAGTTCACATGTCTTACCTTTGTGATTTCAATATTAATGTAGTAGTAAATAAATTGAGAACATTAAATTTTTAATGGTAAATATTTAGAATAGGGTAAATTGAAGGTTTTTTTTTAAAAAAAAAACTTTTATTTCAATAGGAATATAGTAGTAAATATGGTGGTAGTTTTAGATATTAATTGTGTTAATCTCTTGGTTTTAGGCAATGTAGAATGAGGCCCTAGTTTAATATATAATCTCAATTGATATGCAGGACATCAGGTGGAGCTGAAAAATGCAACATGCTTACTTTTTTATTATAGGTCATTACTTAGGTATTTTAAGTTATCTAGACCATCAAAAATATTGTAATTTATATCTTATAGGTCAGGGTAATTGTTGACCATTTTTGTGCCTCCCCCCATTGTTTTCCAAATATTTCCAACCTCATGAAAATTAGGGTGGTAGCCTTGATCACATCGTTTGGACTATTCATTTATTACCATGCAAGCCTAATAGGAATACAACAAAAATCTTTGAATTTTCTCTTTTATTCCTAAGTCTTGAATCTTTTCATATTTTCATGCTATATCCTTATGAAGATTTCAAGTTGTGACCTTGCAACTACTCCTGATCACTTGGTCATAGGCACTTAACATTTAATCATCAAGGAAGCTATGATAGTGCAATACAGTCAAATTCACAACCAGTCACACCATCACCATTAACTTCAAGTTCAGGTGGTATCAAGCTATAGTCATGCAAAGTTTAACTCTAACAACTAGGATTCATGTGTTATTACAAAAGGTAAGGGTTAACTAGAGTTTGAGATGTGATGTAGTTTGATCATTCATTCATAGGATTAACTTCTAGGTTAACATTTCAAGTGGCAATGTTGTGATCTTTGTTAGTTTGTGGTGATTGATCAGAGAAGTACTATACATACTATACACATTGTTATCACTAGATAATAAGAAAAATTGGATGACTATGTAGGTGGATGTAGCCCAAGTTTTGGATGAACCATGTTAAATATGTGTTCTTATGTTTTTATTCTTTCATTTCTACATTTAACTGTTTATTCGTATATTGTTTAGAATTTGTCAAATCCTACCAATCTTCCCCATTTTTAAAACTCATAGGTGGTTCAATACAAACCATGGTTAAAGCTATGAAATGGTGAAAGGTTCTTGTACATATTTGTGGAGTTAAATCTTAGTTGCAGGTTATGAGTAGGTGACTAGTGGATGTGTGTCATGGTGGGCCTGATCCTTTTGAGTTCCTTTCATCACATTGTCAAAAGGGTCAAAAATATTTCATTGAATGAGGATATATCAATTCAATCAATGCTCTCCATCGATAGAGCTTCAAAAGTTAATTTGCAACCATCTGAAGGATCAAGAAGATGTAGTCAATTCCAATTGTTGCATCATCATAAAGGGTTAATGCTAAACCATGGTCAGAGCTATGAAGCTACAAAATAATTTCATTTCTTGGTCACATGAGGTTAGTCCTAACCCATGGTTAAGATGAGAAAGCAATGATACACATGGAGCACACAGTCACAAGGTCAAACAATAAGGTTAAAACTTAAGTTGCGATGTTGCAATAGAAAATCTAGTAGTCAAGTTTTATGGCTTCATAGGTTCATAGCTATTAGTGGAAATCATTAGTAGATAGTTACAATCATGTGAAAGGCAACACATGTAATCAAGATAACATCAGCCACAGGTTCACAAGCATTTGATGCTAGCTAGGAAATAGACCATGAAGCAGTGAATGGAGGTAGTCACTGGTTCATAAGGGTTAAGAGGTTAAGGTGAAAGAAAGTTGTGATGAGGTGACATGATCAAAGATAGAGGTCTCATAGCATGTAGAAAAAATCAATGTTAAAACCTTAAAAACAATGATGGTGTGAAGGGCCAATCTCATAGTGTCACTAAATTGCTGTAGTTAAGGGGATAAAGTGAAGGTAAGTTGCAATGCAACAATCAAGAAAAAAATAAAGGGCAGTCACAATTTTGCAAGGCTAAATAGTAAATATAGAAAGAAAACTATGAAGTTGCAAACACTGGAAAAGGCATAGGTCAATGTAAAAATTGAAAAATGGGTGAGATGGCAAAATACTAAAGAGATATTGGGCCACATGGAAAAATTAGATGGTTGAATCCATTTGACTTGATGACATGGCTGACTTGGCATGTTGAGAACAAAGAGAAGTAGCTCTTTAATGGTGAACAAGTCATTGATTTCTTATAGCTTCTTTCTTGAGTGTTCTCCATGCTTTTTTAATGCAATTTCATTCCTTCTACGACCTGGTTCATCCATCTACCCAATAAGATGGTAATGGTTATCATTTCTTGTCTCTTTAGGGCCATATTTGCATATAAAATATTTGATCTCCTATATGGGGATGTGCATCTAATCATGATCTCTTTTGATCAATAGTTATTTCTCTCCTCTACATCTCAACTCTACCTAGTTAGAGTTTGAACTCAATGTAATAACAGAGTTATGCTTGAACTCTATAAAAGGTAGTTGTAATTATGATTTAGAGGTTCTTCCTGGCCTATATTTTGTAGTAGCATTATGCTCTACAATATTACCTTCCATTAATGAAATATTTCTATTCTTACCTCTTCTTTCCATTCATTAATATGTTCATGTTATTTCTTCATTTTGAATGTTTCTTTTCATCTTCTCAGATCTATGTGTTGTGTCAAGTCTACAAGCAGTTGCTATATAGTGAAATCCCTTTCCTTTCAACACTTCAACTAGTTGTAAACCTGCATATGGTTTCTTAGAAGGTAGAATAGAGTTAAGATTAGTGTAGTTGGGTGTTTTGTTGATGTGCAGTGCATCTACATGAAGATTTGCAAACATTCAATCTAGGTGGATCACCCTCCTTATATTAGATTAGGTAGTTTGCTTTCATACATCTCCTTCTCCCTTCTCCTTCAAAGAGTAGTTAGGTGTATCCTGATTATAAGGAATTTGACCCTGTCTAGAGATTCAACCTCAGAGTGCAAGTCCCACACTTAGAGGTCATTTCCATGTTAAACAAGGTCTCTTGAGGGTCATACCTCAAAAAAGGGTGCATAATTTTGTGTCAACAATAATTTTCTCAGCATGTAAGAAAATGAAGAATTTTTATTTGTCGCTTTGCTATGGAAATTCTTTTGGCCATAGCACCTATAGTTCTAACATTCATGATGGTCTATAAATTTTAAAAAAACTTATATACCTATTAAAATAATGTAAACATGGTGCATTCTTTCATCTCCACCTACTATCCATGCATATAGAATGCAATTGCATGTGCATTCTCGATTCAATGTGGTTGAATCTTATTTTGGATGGGAAGGAGAGAAGACAAAGACATAAAGGACATGCACTAGAAGATGGGAAAATAATGTCACTTTGTAGGTCTGGAACCTTTTTTTTGTTATTGTTTTCCATACACATCCACATGTTGTCAATTTCCTTAAAAAAACATATTTGAAACATTAAACGTTTCTTTCTAGGTAGATGAAAGTAAGATGGATTAGTGCAGACAAAATAATACACAATGAGACAAAGTTTTTGCTAATCCTAGTAGAGATTTACAAGGATATTCTCCCTAAACAACCAACTTGAGGAAATGCCAATGTTTTGAAAGAGCATGATGTTGGCAGGAATAGAGTAAGTGCAAACATAGTCACCAAAGATCCAAACACACTTAGAATAGAAAAAGCTTATAGAATTTAATGTTTTAAAAATACCATCTAGAATATATGGAACACATCCTATCAACTAGATATTTTTGTAATGAAATAAGTAATTGAAAATGTGGGCATAGATAGGAATCATATAATGTATGTGTGTATAAGATGTATTAATCTAAGAAAGAGAAAGGTAGAAAAAGATAAATACTGATGTAGTTGGAAATAATAAGGACAAGATAGATCTATACACTTCATCTTGATAATATCAATATACAAGAGTTCTATTTATTATGCTATGTCTATTGAATGTTCCATGCATTCATGATTTGTCCAGATTAACTTCTTATGTACTTTGTATAACTAGGTATAAATATAGAAGACAAAAATTACTTGAACTCACAAACTTCAATTTGTGTTCCCCATTTAAATTGCTAACAACATGCACACTAACAACTAAGAAACATGTCTAGGAAAAGTGTGAATGTAGATAATGTGAAATTTAAAAAGTGGGATGAAAATAGAAACCATGATAACATGATGTTTGGTAATTATATCAAGGATGTTATGATTTTAAAAATTGAGTTATAGAAAAAAGTGTTGGAAAGGGTCTTACATTAGTGAGTGCATCAAAGGAGACCAAACTAAAGTCATCAACACAAGTGAAGTAAAACAAAAAAGGAAAGGCACAGCTGTATTAAATTATCTCTTCTATTACTAGATTATCCCAACTACCACATAATAAGATCTCACATATCATCAATTTCTAGTATAACTCAATGTTGTTTCTTCCAATAGACATTAAGAAACTTATTAAAATATTAATTCCAGCATAAAGGTTCAAAAAACCTTCTAGTGCTTTGAAAATAACTTTAACATATATAGACTTTGAAAAGATTGGGTTAGCCTTTGGTCAAATTCTATGTTCTAAATTTTGTCTTAGTGCTATGCTTCCCTTCTACTTATATAAATTGATAAAATCCTCTATTTCCTTTTCTGGCACTCTCTTAAAGGAAACGCACTCCATTAGTAAGAGCTTACTATTCATTTAGATAGAAAATATGCCTCAATTTCCTTCATTGATTTGGGTGTTGGTTCTTAAATTAGCATAGATTGATGCAAATAAAATACAAGACTTGGGCTAATAAGTCTTCATGTTTTCAATTTTTCATTATTAATGATTGGTAATTAAATCTTCCATACTAATAATGACATCCTTTCTTCTATGTTACAAGCATGATAGAAATGGCATACAACTGCCTTTCAAATTGAGCCTTCGTCCCAACAGCCAAGAGATCATGACACATAATTTATTGAGAAATATTTTAGACTATATTTTCAAAGGCTAGGCATTGATAACTTTGTGACATGTTATAGTCTTCTCCTCTTAATGTTTTCTACGCTAATTTTCCAATGTACGTAGTGGATTTCTACAAACTATATATCTAATCAAACATCATACATTTCAACAAGAATGGGTCCAAATCATGATGATATATCATTGATCAACACCTCCTCAATTCACACTCAACTCTTCCTTTTGACCCAAGGCTTCCCTAAACACATCTATCCATCTAGCTACATGTCTCATTTGAAGTAATCTCTAAATACAAATCATTATTCACTTGAGAAATAAATCTAGGTTGCTTATTTGTCACATGCTTCCTATTCTAGTGCATATGTTTACTATGTATAGTTTCATAAGTATTTTGTTGATAAGAGAATGTAGTGACTCAATTTCTCATATATGTGCATTCTCTTATAATTTCAACTTCTTGAAGCTTCTTTTGAGGAACTCCATGTGCCTCTAATAATTATGAGCCTTCCAATACTAAAAATATTATGATCTATTATCAATCTATTTTTCCAATACAGGGATCTCATCAAACTTTCAACAACCCTTCATCAATCTTTTGATGATGTTTTCCATTGATGACATGGAAATTTCGTTGGAATTTCCTAGGATTTTATCAAAGTTTTGATGATGTTACATAGTGGTTTCAATGGGGCCTTCTACCTATGCCATGGCAACCTTGTCAAAAACCATTGGAAATCATCAATGTTTTAATGTTCTTTGGTAGATGTTTTAATGTTTGTGATGTGGAATCAAATCATGCTTGATGCTGCCTCCTGGTAGAGATTGGGCTCATTTTTTATGATCCCAGTCTTGCATCAAAATTTTAAAAAAAATTTTGCAAAGAAATGTTTTGACCATTTAGTGTAAAAAAATTGACCAACCCTTATCGAAAAATAGTTCCAAATTTACTAGTGAAATTAACAATTTGAGAAAGAATCAACATTTGTAACTGACGTAGTTGAATTCTTGAAATAATCAAAATGTGTTGATGATAAGGATTGATGAACTAGATTATTTAATGCATGAAAAGGATTAGTTGAGCAATCAAAGGGTAATATTTCAAGTCTTGTCTCTAGAAAGTTCAAGAAGAAAAATGAAGACTACGAGATGGCTAGATACATTGGATTTATTGAATCTAATTGCAACCCTAAGATCTATGGTTATATTTAAGCATAAAAATATCGAAGCTACCTATTTAAGGAGGAATATGAGATGTTTTAGATGCTTGTTGGAATGGAATTAGTGAAGAAAAGTGGAGGATAGACTTGTAAAGGAGAAGTGCAAAGTTTGTGATGTGGACGATTTCTTGAAGATTTTCCAAGCAGATCTGAGTTGTTAAGAGAGATGGAGTCCCAAATGAACCATCATTGAGCTGAATTGAGATTTTAATTTTCAAAGTGAGTTGTATGTTATCAGATCAAATCTAGTTATTAATTTCTAATCAAAACCCTTTGGATTAATTTT
Organism: Cupressus sempervirens; assembly: GCA_028749045.1. Classification (NCBI taxonomy): domain Eukaryota; kingdom Viridiplantae; phylum Streptophyta; class Pinopsida; order Cupressales; family Cupressaceae; genus Cupressus; species Cupressus sempervirens. Next base: position 836,512,527 of record CM053793.1, read on the forward strand.
GACCTAATAGTCATTTGTAAATCCTTTAAAAAGGTGACATTCTAAGGGAATTTTATAAAGATCTCTAATAAGGCCACTCCTAATTGGGTGATTTAAATCCTTTAATAGGGTCACACCTAATAGTGTGTTGTGTAACCTTTTACAGGGTTGGCTCCTAGTAAATTTCACTTCAAAAGAGTGAAAAGTGGTAGTATGTTACTTGGTGGTTTTTTCGAAATTGGGTTTCCACATTAAAACATTTTGTCAAACATTTGTGTAGATGTTTCTTATGTTTTTATGCTACTTAATAATTTTAAGTTTGAAGTTTTTTTTTTAATTGTGATATTATTCTTCTAGTCAACACTTACTAAACAAAGAGTTAAAATGGAATGACTAAATTGAATGGTGATGAACAATTTTATTTGATATGTTGTTCATGAGTTTAATTAAGTTTATTTTATACATTTGGATCCAAAGATAATTGATTCAGCCTCCCTCTCAATTATTCTAAATATTCTAACAACTTGTGAGAAAGTTTGAAGGGCTTAAAGCTAAAGATCAAGACGTATAAGAGAAAGGTACTCAAGCTGAGAAAAGAGAACCTCTCTACATGGAAAAGGCTGATGAATTTGTGTCTATTTGGAATTGGATATTCTAAAATTTACTATTTGGAGAATCAGTACATTGAGGTTCCTAGACCTATGATAGTTGAGAATATGAAAGAGAAGCAGAAGCATAACCAAATGATGATTGAACTTGCATCCTCCTTGAACTGTTCTAAATTAAAGAAAGTGTGGGAAAAATTGGCATTCATCCATGGAGGAGACAAAAATGTGTTGATATCTAAGGAAGAAATCTTAAGAGGAAATTTTGATGACATGAAGATGAAGGAAGGTAAGAACGTGGCACAATATGTTGGAAGAATCAAAGAAGTGGTGAAAGCAATCAAGAGTGTTGGTGTTATCATATCTGAGGAAGCAATGATCAACATGGTATTGAGAACCTTACTTTCTATCCATGCTATTATAGTTTTTTTTCCATACAAGAGCTTAGATGTACACCTAGTAATGATCTGACATTAGATAGTCTAGTTGGTAGACTCACAAATTTTGAGTTGGAAAATTTTGATAATTACATACCTACTAATTTTGAAAGTCCTTTCAAAGTAAAACTAACTCTTGAAGAATCTAGAGGAAAGGAGAAAAGTAAGCATATGAATAGTAATAGTGAATTATATGATGAAGTTTTTGAACTTAAGGCATTATTAGATAAAATATTACCAAGAGGAAAGGGAAAACAAAAGGAAAACTCCCATTATTTGTTTTACATGTAACAAGGTTGGTCATATTGCAACAATGTGTCCTGAAAAAGGAGAAAAAGATGAAAGGAAGGACAATAAATACCAAGGAAGGAGAGACAAAAGAGACAAATGAGGAAATAAAGACTACAAGAGAAAAGGTAAGAAATCTTGTTACATTGATAATGAAACTTCTGATAATGAAATTGATGAAAATTGTGAAAAAGTTGTGTATGTTGCTATGAAAGATGAATCTAATGATGAAATGCATGAGAAAACTATTTTAGTCTCACATATAAGAAAAAATGACAGGTGGATTATTGATAGTGGATGTTCACATCACATGACTGGTGACACAAGTAAGTTTGATAAGTTGGTACATTATAGAGGAAGTAGTGTCAAGTTTGGAAATGATGCACCATGTTATGTGAAAGATAAATGATCAATTATTTTTTAAATGATAAGATCAAGTGTCACAATGCATATTGCGTTGAAGATCTGAAATATAATTAAGTGTGGCATAGTTGGTTAGTTTAGGTTGTAGAGTTGAGTTTCAGAACATGAAATCAAAGATCTATGATGCTACTAGTGAACTAATTGGAAGTGGAGAGAAAACTAGAGTTAACTTTTTCTTTCTAGACCTATTTGATGAAACATTTTTGTTTGCACAATTTTAAGATGTTTGGCCATGGCATTGGAGGTTGTGTCATGTGAACTTTGATAATGTTTTTTAGATTAGTAAGAGAAAAAGACTAAGAGGATTTCCAAAATTGAGTAAACATGATAAGCTAATGTGAAAAAATTATGAATTGGAAAAAATGGAAAAGTCCAGTTTCAAGAGAAAAGTTTACTCTTCTTATGATGCTCTGAAATTGGTTCATACTTATTTATGTGGTACTATTAGAGTACAAAGCTATTATGGTGATAAGTAATTTATCCTATTTGTTGATGACTACTCTATGATGATGACTTTGATGTTTCTAAAAGAAAAATTTGATACTTTTCAAATGTTCAAGTGGTATTTGGCTAGAGTTGAGAATGAAATAGGCAAGATTTTACAATGCTTGAAATTTGATAGAAGAGAATTTGTCTATGAAGAATTCAACATATTCTATAATGAAAGAGGTATCATAAGGAAGATGTATGGCACCTAGAAATCCACCATAGAATGGTATAGATGATAGAAGGAATAGATCTATCATGGATTTTTCAAGAACACTCACTATAACATTTAGACCCATTTTCTTATGGTAGACCATCGTAATTGCGATATCCACCTGTCACCCTCATAACATAGCCTCCCATCAGACTTTTATCATCAAAAATTACAAAGGTGAAGACTTATTTTATAATGATTATAGGAGACACTATTAGAACTTGGAGGGTGGGAGGTGATAAAAGCTAATATTGGGATGTTGCAATTGTGACGGTAGTGCTAAACAACTGACAAATATCTATTGGACAGTTCTGAAAAACACCTATCATACTTGGGACGGTTGATCATCTGAAGAGTTATTAAGGTGCTATCATAATTGTAATACCTTTGTGATAGTAGTTCTATACAACCAAAAGATATCTGTTAGAATTTTATGACATTAATTTGTTGGTAGCTATTGGAAATAACAATCACTTATGCTAGATTGCCATCATAATTGCGATGGGTTGCTGAAGCAAAAAATTAAATTATTAATTAAAATTGATAATCTAATTTGGCTAATTTTTAGGTAGTCATTTTTGGGATCTGAGAGGTTTAATTTTCCAAGTTATTCTATCTGTGGCCCATATTTGTTTGTGAAATATGTGTCCAAGTTCCATTTTTCTTATTTCAACAATATTTTTTTGAGCTCAACTTCTAGTTAGGGTGTTGAAATTTGGCTAGTGTTTCCATATGTTAAAGAGTGGATTTTTAGTATGCAGAAGGTTACATTATGTGGTAACTAGGTAAAACGTAACATGTGCTCTTTTTTTAAAGAATGTGTTAGGTGGTAGGATTTTTATTAGAAGTTATTCCTTGACTAAGAGCTAAAGATGATGTATAAAGAATGTTAGATGGTTGGATGATTCATCAAAAGTTATTCCTTGACTAAGATTGAATGATAATGTATAAGGAACCTTGTATATTAGTAACTTTTGACAACTAATAATGATGAAGTCTTTCCAAAATATTCATTTGGAAAATAATGCATAACCTATCAAGGTTGATAGTTCTTGGGATAGAATTTTTTTAATAATATCATCACTATAAAAAATAGAGAAAACTTTAACAAATTTTTATCTTCCCTTCATTTAATTGTTGATTTTTTCACCTAGTATTTTTTGAATATTTTTGATGTAGCAAAACCCAACGTGAAGAGTGATCAGTAGTGTCATGCTTTCTCCTTTTTCACTTATGGAGGTAGAAGGAGCCCACTTGTATGCATTGCAATACAATTTGCACTATATCATATTGATCTCTCACATTTTTGCACCATTTGGTTATGAAGGTGTCTTTGCAAGGTATGAATTGGGAGTGCTATTGCTACTAGGGCATTATTTTTATCACTGCACTTCGGTTCTCAACTTAAGTAAATAATTGAAGGGTTTGATTTAATTGATAGACAATTGTTTCACTATATTTTTTTATTTTATTTTTGAGGTTATTCAAGGTAGAACTTAGTTGATAAATAATGGTGTATGGATATTAAAAAATCTTAAAGGGAACAAGTCAAATCCTTAGGTCATTTACATGTACATCTCTATCTACATTTGGTATTATTGGAAACTTGACACTAGATATGTGATTTTTATCTAACATATTTATGGTGATTGGAAATTAATTATTTAATTGAGGGAATATTCTATGGGAAACAAGAGAAGAAGTCTTGATTTGGAAACCCACTAATATCTAATAAAGGAGGTTGGAGGACAATTTTTTTTAACTGAGTAGAAAACTAAGTTTTCTCTTCAGGTATTCACTCAACTAAAGGAGAAACATAGCATTTATTAACAAGGACTATTGAAGAGAATGCAAGTTGATGGAGGAAATAAGGAAATTAGTAGCATGGTGAAGTGCATAAATGATCTTACTATTGTTGAGTTTTGAAATCATTATATTGTTATGTTTTTTAAAAATATATAGATTTTTATAACCTTTTTTATTTGTTAGAGAGCACCTAGGGGAGGTTTTTGATAAATGGTGAGATAGGTCTATTAGTTAGTACCTTCCTAGGTGTAAGAGAACTCTTGCATCAACCAAAAATATTTCATTTTAGCTATTTGAATAATGGTTGTCTTAATGTAGAGTTGCTATCTATAGAGGCTTGCTACTTAGTAAGTTAGTTATATAAGCTTAGAATGTCCTAATTTTAGAGGTGGATTCTCATCTTGGATATATCAGCTTGCTAGTTGAGGCTTAGTGTCATATCTTGCATCTTCATGGATTTATCATAGATTTTTGGTGTGTAATTTTGGTATAAAAATTCAAGCTCATCATTGAAGGCCTAAATGCATCTAGATGAGGCCCATAAACTCAATGGATCGATAATTGCATATATCTAATTTTGTAGATCAGAAGCTAAGGATTATAAAAGTGGTTATAATAGCCAATTAGAGCAACGGTTCTAGAGTTATGGCCTTCCAAAGTTGGTCCAACTAAAACTTCCAAAATAAATGTTAAAAATGTATATGGCCAACTCTACATGTATTGTCAGGGTTTTTCAGCCCTAGGTATTGAGTTTCAGTGTCTAGAACCTTCACGAGTGGCATAGAATTGCCTATTTAAGAAATGTTTGAAGATTGTCTAGGATAACTCTGGGTGATATTAATGGCCATGTTTTTTCACATTCAAATAATCTTTGCATTTTATAGTGAAAATCCAATTGACTCATTAAAATTAGGGGTTGTGGGTGCTAGAATTTTTTTTCCCTAGATAAAACCTCTAATTTCATGTTATCCTAATATTATTTGTGCCCTATGTTTTCATAATAAGGTTGCATATTGTTCAAAATTTCAAAAAATGTGCAGGAAAATTTATGTGAGCCATAAATGCACTTAGAAAACCTTTGTTTCATAAATTTTCATATAAATATTTTCCCAAAAATCATTTTACCTCAGCTCTTATTCCTTTAACCATGGTTTTTACTTTGAGTTAACTAGCTTAGTGTTCTTTTGAATTTGTTTAACCTTGATGAGGTTTAGTTCCCAACCATTGATCAAAGACAAGATCAATGATAGACACTTCCCCACATTTTGAAAATGATCAAACTTTAGAGAAAGTAGGGAATCACAATTGTGACACCCATCCCTATAGGTCTCATTCAGCCTTGTGAAACATTATGAGATCGAGCAGCTTTCCTATATGTCACATCTTGAGAAGATTGACAATAGGCACTTCCCCACATTATGAAGATGAAAGGACTTTAAAGAAAGCAGGGAAGCACCTTGATGCCATGTGGAGTTGGTGAGGTCATTTCTTTTATGGGCTGTTAAAAAAGAAAAGATGTCAGAACAGTTGGAAAGTTTTCAGAACAACTTGGCAAATTAGCATTATCTCATTAGATACAATTGATGACGATTAAAATAAAGAAAATCTTGTGGAACTATTGATCATTTGGAAGATTGACAATAGGCACTTCCCTGCATTATAGAGATGATCAAGTTTTAATGTCATATCCCCATTTTAACACAGAACTTCAATAATAATTAGATAATAAAATGTTATTAAATAAATAATGACAATAACATTATATTAAAACTAATACTAAAATATAAAATAGGGAAATAATAATTATTTAATCTATATTATTAATGAAATAATATTTAGTATGATATTTTAAATAATTAAAAAATAATAAAATTTCAATGAGTAAATAAAGAAATAAAATTAGATACAAGAGACAATATTGTAGAAAGTATGCTAATTTTCTAAATAGAATTTAATAATAAATAATAATAAACACAAATGAGTAAGTAAATAAATAATATAACATAGAATAATATAAATTAACTAAATCTAATGAAAAATCAAGAGATATTTAACAAATAGACATGACTCCTTAAAATTAAGATATTAAATGGAGGAGTGTTTATTTTAGACAGAACAAAAAAAAGGAGGAGAAGAGAGGAGTTCAAAAAGGAAAATTGGAAGAGCAAAGTAATATAAAGAAAATAAGGAAGTGATTTTTTGAAAAGGTGTTAATGATATTGAAAGAATGTGAACCTTTGAAAGGGTCATAATTATGAATAGTTGTGACTCTTCAAAAATATTATGATTATAAAGTAGTGAGACTTTTCCAAAGGATTTTAGTTATGAAGTGTTGTGACTTTTTGAAAGTATTATAACTATGAAGTGTTGTGAGTTTTCAAAGGATTTGTATTATTAAGGGTGTGACTCTTGTGTTTATGAATTTATTTATATTAATGAACCATACTTGTGGATAATATTGTGTTAGCTCATGGGGTTAACACCATGGATATTAATAAGACTCAAAGAATGGAACATGTGAGGTATTAAGATATCCATTGTCCTTTATGGCCAAGAATCAATGTAAACTTGAAGCATGGAGCATGTGAGATATTAATATCTACATTGTCCACCATGGTCGAGAATCAATATGGAAGCATAGAGCATGGAGATATTAAAGATCTACATTGTCCACCATGGTTGATAATTGATGTGCCAAAATATTTTTATGTTGTCAAACATATGCATATGTCATTAGCATTGGATAGAGGATGCCCATCCAAGAAGAATCTTAAGGGGTGCACTTGCAAGATGATGACAAGGTAGCTATGAGCTAAGAATCCCTATCTAGAGACGTCCTTAAGATTGTGGTTAACTTAGAGGGTAGAATAATATAGTTAATTTTATTATTATTATGATTTTAACATTTATTTTACAGATATTACTTGTTCCTAACTAATCCTATTAGTGGGGAAATTACATTTAAAGAAAATGGGGAAGTGACTTTGCGACACATCGCTATGTGGGGTTAGTTGTTTTGAAGGTTGCCAAGTAATGCTGAGATGGATTGCATACCAAATGTACTATTTTTATTTTATAAGGTATGTCACATGTATGCAAAGGTGGATAATGAGTTGGCTTAGTGGGCCCAAAATCTTAAGGAAAATACACTAATGATGTAAAATTTTCATAATCGTCGATCATTTGGAGATCGACAATGGGTGCTTCCTCGCATTATATAGATGATCAAGTTTTAAAGAAAGAAAGGAAGTGACTTTGTGACATGTGGCTATTTCAAAAAAGGGTAATGCAACATTTTTTCTTTTATAGCTTAATCACCCAATTTGATGTAGATCAATGGTTGGGTTTCAAATTTCATGATACGACATGAATGTGACTATTAGAAGCATTAATTATGATCAATACAACTTCATGTGAGACCAAATTTGCCATAAGAATTTTGATTTTCTCATTATTGAACACCAAGCTTACAAAATTCTTAGAGAGTGGAAATATTCAGAACTCAAAGTGCATTTTCTAAGAGTCATGAATTTCTGCCAACAGATTTTTTAGTGAAATAAATAAGAAAATTAGGTTAGTATCAAAACTTTTGGTTAATCGAGAAATCACAGTCACAGTAAGATAATATTTTCAATATGCCTCCACGAAGGGATTTCCTAGGAAAAGTATATAACCAACAAAGGGATGTACATGATGATTTCTTAGAACAAATGCCACAATCTACAAATGAATCCTTTAGGGAGAAAAAATTGATACTTAAGAACCCTAAGTTATTGGTCAGCAAGGATTTCTATGAAAAATAAAATTGGTTGAGGGATGTTGAGACATTCATTGGGGGTTTAGAGTTATTCTATAAGTGGTTTGTAAGAAAACTTGACACTCCCTTAAACAATGTATGTGAATTTGACATTGGTAAATTAATTGTCCTAGGTATTTTCTTTGATGATGACCTGCTTGGAATAATGTCAAAGAAATATGATCCAATAACAAGGATAGTGTTAGAAATAATAAAATTGAAATGAACTAAAAATAAAGAATTATAATTTAATCCAAGAGAGTTTGTGATGAACATAATTACCATACTTTATAAGAGCTTTCCAAGATCAACACAAAGGAGGAGACAAGGATTTTGAAAAGGGAAAGAAAATAAAACCCCTTTGTGAATTATATGAATGAGAAAAATTCCTAAGAATGAAGAAAGAGAGAGAAGGAGATAATGTGGAGCCATAGGACTCATTACATGAACTACATCGTGATTGTGTGTTGTAGAGAATGAGAGAGAAGCATCTCCTATAAAGAGATGAGAAGAGGATTTATTTGTAACTCCCATGTGAATGATGACCACATTCATAAGTGTGTGCACAACAAGTGTCATAATCATCTTAAAGAGGAATAAACTATTTTCCTTAATAAAGGAATTACAAAAAATACTTGTCCTCACATGTGGACTAGAGGACAAACAATATAAGGGATACCTTGGTTTATCCCATTTAATAAATACAACCAAGGAAAGATTACAAATTCTAACACCCCCTTTAATATTTACTTGAGGAAATTACATCAAAGGGTATTAAACCCAAATTTGTACAATGAAATTCCAAATAGCAGCAACTTGATCTTTAAGAATGTCTTCAATTATGCAAAAGGTCTCTTGTGAGTGTAGGTAGATCTTTGTAGAGCCAAGAGAAAAGTGCATAGGTCATTCAAGTACACCAAATAATACTATCTTGTATGTGCCTAGATGGATAACCTAAAAAACATAGACACAAGAAACAAGACAGCTATCGACAAGGAGTATTTCATCTTATATTCAAATTAAAAATCCTGTTGAATAAGAATAAGAAAAATCTCATAGAAAAATAGAGAGGAAAATAAAACATGTTAACACAAAGAAATGGAGTTAACCTGATATCAAGATAAATTATATGCTCAAAATATTATCATCAAGGAAAAAAAAAGCCTAATCAATGTTCTCATGAAAAGTATATTATACTAATGCACTAGTGACCACATATAAGGCCAACTAATGATACGTGCATTAACATTGCATCAATCACATGGATATAGACAATCCACTTAATGAATCATCCCACTGCAAGTTAATAGGGGTGTCCCTCCATAATGTGCATGACTCATGAACTAAGTAATAAGGTATGCAGATCATTATCACATTAATATATGAAAATAAAGTAAAAGGAGAGACATGCTAATCAAATTAGTATTATCATGACTTTTGTTAAGATATTAATAAGGAATGGATTATGAGGATTTAACAACATATTACCTTCAAATTGGATCAAATCATCTAAATTTGGAGGGAAAACTCCAATAATAACATCCTCTTCATTGAGGAACAAAATGGAACAACATGGAGGGAAACTCCATAAATATCAACCTTTCAAAGTAGAGCATATAGAATCAAATGGAGGGAAACTCCATATAAATATCAATCTTTCAAAGTGGAACCAATTGAACAAAATGGAGGGAAACTCCATAAGGATATTATCCTTTCAAAGTGGAACATATATAACAAAAAGGATGGAAACTCCATATAAAATATCAATCCTTTCAAAGTAGAACAAATAGGACCAAATGGAGGGGAAACTCCATATAAATTAAGTGTACAGCAATATAGGATGGAGGTATACTCCATGGGCTAGATAAGGAAACTATGTATCAGTTATACTGAGGGGACCTACATAGTTAACCTTGAAAAATTGTCTCCCTATGCAACTCAAAAAACTTCATATAAATCAATGGTATAAAACCATAAAATGCCAACATGGGCATAGAACGATGCTATAAAAGTATAAAAGTGCAACTGTGTGCACATCAAAATATCATAATAAAATTGAAGGGAAATGTGTAAGATAACTCATAATCCAATTAGAATTAAGGTAAATGCAGAGATCCAAGGAAGAGCAATGAAAAAGATAAACAAAATATGGATATTAGGTATACAACTCCATTGAGGGCAAACATGAGTACTTAACTCATTTTGTGAAGATATATATCAATTTTTGAATCATTATAGTCATAAAATTATATATTTATTTGGGTGTATATGTGTGTACCCATATATACTTAAATAAATATATGTAAATGAAAAGTCACAATATTGAGAGGATCCTTCTATAAAAATATATTTCAAGTAGAATGAATATATTGAATAAAGAAAAAATCTCTTAAATAGTATTTTTTGATAAATTGAAATAATTAAATCTAGTCATAATCAAAGAAATTTATTACCATTAGGAATGACTACCTAAGAAAAATAGAGTACTCTTTTTTTTGTTAAAAAATAACATAATCAAATTTTCAGAATGATGAAAGCCGAAAAAGCATATTACATGAACAACTAAAAAAACTCTTATTTTTGTGCACACATGAATTGTAATGTCCCGACCAAAGATCCTTGGAACAAGGATTCAATAAAAGCCAAGATAAAATTTTTTTTACAAGTATGAATGCACATGACAACATCATATAGGGATCACAAAGATCACAATAGAAGACTTCACCACAATCCTGACAACCAACAGATCTCCAAACGCCACTACCAAACTGACACACATGAACAAAAGCTAACAACAACCATGCACAATATGAGGGCTCAAGAAATGACCACTCATCAACAAAACACCAAGCTAGGGTAGGATGTAGAATCCTGAAATTTGGCTAAGTCTAAAATTCTGAAGCCCTGAAAAATTGGCTAAGTCTAGATTTCTGAAGCCCTGAAATTTCCTAGAATGATTCATCACATATATTGAAATATATCTTAATTATAAGGAATTAAATATACATAAACTTATAAGGAATTAAATATACATCAACTTATACTTAAATGATATATATTAAACCCCAAGACATAGACAATTGAAACACACACACAACAGAAATAAAAAAGCAACACCATAGGGTTGAAGAACACCAAAGAGGGTATCCAAAACAAATCTCAAAAAGTTTGAACTAGACTGAAAAGTGCTCACTGCCCGCTCACATAGGCTTTTACAAATAACCAGGTGATACTTTAATACAACATAGAAAAGTATTGCACAACATTTCTAAAGAAAGAGGGCAACACTTTTAGGGACTGGGTGATACTTCTCTCAAAGGCATGTGACACTTTCAGGATGTCGTACGACATTTCTCACAAGGAGGTGTGATACTTTCCAGTATCACATGATATTTCTCCAAGAGGCATACAATACTTTCCAGCATCGTATGACATAGTTTCTATAGGCATGCAATACATTTTTATGTCGCACCATCCTAATAAAATGTTGCCCATAGAAACACAAAAACACCTAAGGAAAACACAAAAGGGGAAAGTTAGAAAAAAACTAAGTTTAGGACCTCCACACTGGGGAGTACCAGAGCCACAAAGATAAAGGAGCGAACACTCAAGAGCATAATCAACAATATACCAAGGAATAAGGAAGAGGAACATCTATCCAATTAAACCCAACCAGTAAAGAATGTACAGAAAGCAACATTGCAATGAACATAAGAAACATCACAATGTATAGAGATAATATCACAATAACAAAAAAACCAAATTAAGTACATGGTTCCTCCCAACCGTCAATAGCATCATAAGACCATCATGGGCCCTAGCCATGCCCCGCGCGTAACATCCCAAGCCACCGATCAAATCATCAGTACTATCATAATAGGGACATCACTACTAAAAATGATAATAACCAAAAGAATAAGGAAATCTAACATGATAGTAGTACAACAAAAGATAAACCTGTAAGTAGATAACATCACCTATCACATGCTAATTAGCATAATAAGGATCTAACATGCTAACCAATAAGAAATAGACAATCCAATACAAAAATTCACATCATCTATTCATATGATAAACATCATAATATGGGAATGCATCAAATAAACTAACATCAGCTAAACATGATATCCAAGCATTCCAATGAAAGCATAAATCATAAGAATGCATACTTCAAAACCAAAAGCATCAAGTGAAAACATCTAGCAATGGTTGCATTAGGATAAGAGACCATCTTTGTACACCGGTCCCTAGTAGTGGTGAAGGTAGCTATGCCTCCCAACTATGTGGAACTCATAGGTCCACACCCACCATGCTGATGGAGATAATGATCCAACCACAAACACACAAAACAACATCCATGAATAACACTCATGCCAGACAGTATGATGGCTATAACCAAGAACCTAAGACAATGCAAGGAGTACAAGTCCTGGTCAAACACTCAATAGGCTACTAAGTAGGGGGCTAACATCATGGAGAGTTGCTTGGCATCGACAAGCCCAAGCTTAGATCTGTGCAGACTCAACTGCCTCAACAGAAGGCTCATACACTATGTAGACTCAACTCCCTCAACAAAAGGCTTATACATTGAAGTACTATTTTATTATCTTTAAATTTTAATAACACTCACACATTTTATTTAGTTATCACTTATATAAAGCTCCCTCTACCAACCCATGGTGCCATGATTGTCAAGCTACGAGATAGAAGCCCCCTCCATATGCTACCCTACCCTATGCATGCTCATCCTACAACAAGTTCCCATGGCCATGCATATTCCCACCCCAACCCCAATGATCATAACTTCTGAAAGTACCATGGAAGATCAAGCCTCGCAAGTCACTTGACATATGTACGCGCACGTACTCGTGTGTGACACACCAACATCACAAAGATCAAAACACAAGGACAGGGTGAGAACATAATGCAAAAGATAACACCCCACTAAAAGCAACATGGGAAGGATGGATTCTACATGAATCCAAGAGACAATAAAACCATACATCATGAAATCACTCAACTGGCCTCAATCTAGGAGTGCGGATTCCACATGAATCCCAATGATGTAACAAGACCAAATGTCATGAACTCACTCAACCAGCCTCAATCTAGGAGCATAGATTCTACACAAATCTTAGTGTCCACAAGACAATGACAAAGGTAAAAAAGAAACCATAAAACCAGGTATAAAATCACTCAACCAACCATAGTGTCAGGAGTATGGATGCGACATGCACCCCAATGCAACATAAAAGTTCAATAGTGGTTTGACTAATATCCAAATAGATTATCAAGGTCCATGACCTACATTGTACCAAGAAAACTTGAGAAAGCCGGGTGGCACGCAAAATGAGGTAGAAACCCCAAAATTTGGAAAACTTCAAAATTGAAACCCATTTGACCTTTGGGCACAAAAACCCCAAAAATCAAAAAATAATTGAGTTTAGACACCGTATGCAAAAATAGTTAGTATAACAATGTAAAACCCCAAATCCTCACCCCAAAAAATAGGGAAATGTTTTTACTTGCCCAACTAGATAGAACTAGCATATAGAAATGAAGGGGAACACTAGTTCTCAGCCTCCAAAAAAATGGCTACCAAAAATAGAAGCAAAAATAGAGCATAAACAATAAAACAAGAAAGCCCTACCTCACAGCCAAAAGGGAAAAATGGGAATGGGAATCTGACCCATAAAATAAATAGCCTGCAGAAGTAGCTAAAAATCATGGCAATCCAAGGTTTCCCGGAGCTAGATCCAACGAGCTCAACCTCACGATGATCCCATGTCCGTAGCTCCCACAATGAACAAAATAGTAAATCCTCATGATGAGGATTTTGGATTTTACTCTCAAACTTTTTAATTCAAAAGTGAGAAGTGAGGAATTAAATTCCTTTTTGGATATTTATTCACTTTTCAAGTGAATAATCGATTAGGGCAATTAACTAGCCAACTTAGTTAAACCCCGAATCGACCCAAACGAAAATAGGCTATTCCTAGAAATATGAATTCATCTATGGCAAAGCTGCCAGAAATTAAAATAAATCAATTAAAAAGACCGAAAACCCAAAAACACATAAATTTCCTTAATAACTTTTGCAATAATGCGAACCTCTAAACACACAAACACACTTACTAGTCTAATTGCATAATGAAAATGAGTTCAGATTTAATAATCACCGAAAATTTTAATAAAACAATTAAAATAAGGATACTTCGACCATACAAGGATGACATTGGTAAAATATGAATGGCTGAATCACTAACTCCATGTGCCACTACTAGAGATATAAATCTTGCACACTAAACAAGATAATCAAGTGCAATTGCATATAATAACATAGATGAAGCAATAAATGCATTAAATCACCTAATTTAACCATTTATTTAATTATATTAAAATAATCTATTTACATCACTCACGTTCACATAAAGCATAACAATGCAGGAATGAAGTAAATAACCATAGCATTAAATCCATCACCTAACATACTCAGAGGTATGTCCAAATACCAGATAACTAGATATCATTATAAAACACATTGTCATGTCAAAATGGCATCGTCATGCAATATGATCAATTGAATAGCATAGTAGTCTAAAATCTATGATACTGAAATCAAAGTATAACATCTGACCCTCAGGTCCTCTCAAATGTAAAAAATCACATAAGTAACACATAAATCTCAGATCAAAACATAACAAGGTAAATTTCCGTAGCACATAACCAAATAATCCAACATGAACAATCTATTTCTAATTACTTAAGAATTTAGTAATGATTGTTTAAAAAACATTAAAAAGGCACTTAAAACACATAAGCGGACACAATTACAAACATGACTATCCACTGCTATAGGAACCTAGTCCAGTGTAGCATGGTAATAGTACACAGTGCAATCTCTGCACACATCTTAGGGAAATCACGAAACAACCTCATGATACCACATCGATCCTAGTAAGCACTAGCACAAACCTCAGTGAACCATAAATCATATCATAATCTCATAGTTCAGCCATAAGCATATTCAAAGCAACTTATACAAAAACATAAATCCAAACACCTCAATGGTGTAGAAAACTCATGGTCACAATCATGATCCATCACAACAAAAGATAAAAAAAAGTTGCATCCATAAGGATGACTTACAGAAGTCAAATAGGTGAGGCACTACATGAATAGAGACATTAAAACAATCATAGAAAAGTTTAGCAGTTACAAAATAATATAACTAGAATAGATAGTTGCAAGTAAGCCAAAAAGGAATTCACTAACATGCATTGGGTAGTCAATAGTGTAATCGAATACAAAAGGGAAAAAAAAAATATAAGTTACAAACAAAGAGAATGAAGTTGAGAGAAGCATTTGGAGTCTTACTCAAAAAAATTTAGTTGAACTGATTCTAGGTGAAGGTAAAGCATATGAAAGTAGAGTACACAAAAGTATCTTTTGTCATGAAAAAAATACTTATATTTCTTATGTATTTTGAATGCAGGTTGTAGAGAGGAAATGGATCACAAAGTGTTGAATCTCTAAATGATGATTCACATTTTAACATGAGAATTTTCTTTGGAATCAACATACTCGAGGAGAGATTTTGATGAACTATTTCAAGCAATGCCTGGAGAGGTGGAGCATGCAATAAGGAGCATAATAGGAGATGGGGTGATGAGGCCAAGGGTACCATGACCTATCTATCAGACTCAAGTATTGTCCATATTGTACTCAAACATATATGATATATTACCTGAGTACAAGACATTCATGAAGATACAAGAGATCTATATTAATCCATCATTCGTTAATGCAACTGTATTGGATGAAGCAATCAGTGGTTATATGTTGCATTATTCAAAGGCATGGGTGGAGGAATTATTCCCATCAAGAAGTTTGATGAGGATATGGTACAAATGACCCTTTTGGATACTATGAGGATAGGGTTGCGACTAAGAAATCATATAAATTTTGAAAGGGAAATGATTCATATTGCAAGGCTTTTGCCAACAGATATGGTGGCTAGGGCATATGAATTATTTGATACAATCTTAATGGTAATCCAATACTATGAAAGTCAAAGGGTTCATCCTCAGATGAGATTTTCTTTAGGGGATGAAAACATAGGGGTTATAGTGGAGTCAATAGGTTCTACAAACTAGGTGTAGGGGGTTGGGTCTAGAGGAAATGGTTAAAAGGTTAGGCATGCAATAGGTTTAGGTTTTAATTATGATAGAGAGAGAAATGAAATAAACATTTATGTACTTATTTTTATTTGAAATAGACTAATGTAAAGATGAAGAGTAATGTATTAATTGCCTACATGAATTCATTTATAAAGAGATGCTTTAACTTTGTTGATTAGGAATGAGTTCTCTTGTTTGCAAAGATTTCTCTTTATCTAAGGCGATGCTAAAAATGAAAGCATCAATAATTATTCCTCCCTAATGAGACTATGAATAGTATTCTAAAAAAAGTTAGTCTTGAGTTAAAAAATAACTTAAAATAGATGTTGTTACAGGTAAATAATAATGCAGACCTACAAAAAACATTAGAGGAATAATTCTTCTGCAACACAAGGAATTAGAATTGATGCAGAACTGTTATTTAATTATTAAGGAATTCGCAAAACCTTAAAATGGAGACTTAAAAAGGAGATTTTTTAGATGTATCTAACTAATACAAATTCTGATTAAACAAAAATAGGTAACTAACAATAAGAATTTCAAACGTATATAATGTAATAACTTTAAAAAAAATGAATTTAAACTTATAAATTAATTTTATAACTTATAATGAAATTGTATGACTTATAACTTTGAAGAAATATGAAATATAAGAATTTCAAATGTAAAGTTATAAATTAATTTTATAACTTATGTTATGACCATTCTAAACTTTAAAAAAGACAAGTTTGTTAAAAAAACACTTTATTGATAAATCAATAGTTAAAAAAAAAACAAAGTTCTATATATATATTACAACTTAATACTAGAATTTAATTAATATTAAAAAACTTTCTTTATTTTCACCTACATGTTTCTATAAACACGCTCTGTTCATTTTAAGATGACACTTCAAAAAAGACAAAAATAGAATCTACTCATTTAGAAAAACTCTAACTTCTCTTTTCTTCATCATATACTATGTTTCACAATAAAAGAAAAAGCAATGACCACAATAAAAATGCATAAATGATTTAATGATGAAAAATGCAAGGGTTTGAAAAATAGCTTTATTAATAAAACAAGAATTAAAATAAACAACTCAAACCATTCTAATAAAATAAAAACTTAAAACTTTATAGTAGACCTAGCTATTGTTAAAAAAAACTTTATAAATAAAACAATAAAGAAAAATAATAATTCAAAACTCTATTAATGAAACATAAACAAAAACTTTATTGTTTAAATTTTCTTAGAGTTAAAAAACACTTTATAAAGCTAAAGGAGGCACCATGGAAACAATGGATTGCCTTCACATAGGAGGTGAATTGAATCCGACTTCAAAGAATCCTTGTCTTGCAGCATGACCGACAAGAAAGGCAGAGGAAGCAACCTATAAGGAGAGAAGGCATGAGAGAGGAATAGCAAAAAAATGGAGAAGGGGAGGCTCACAACTATTCATGTGAGCTACAAGGAAAGAGAAACATCTTATAAGGACACAACCATAACAAAGAGAGCTCACAACATGGCTCAGGTGAAAGGTTTCGACTGCATGCATGAATCTCTATTAATGATCTATTTTTGTTGTGGTTTCCTTTGCCTAGCTCAATAAAATAATAGTGGAAATGGAATGATCGTTAGCCATTAAAGGGAAAGAAGTGGGGTGATGGCAAGCCATAGGCTAAAAGGAGTAGGGAGTGAAGTTGCATGTAGAGGGGGATTACAGAGAGGCTATGTGATCCAAGAGGTATTCAAAGGGTTAGATTTTATGGCAATAGTGCTGCAGTGTTGGCCCTAGTGGAGTTTTTATTAACCATGCCAGTTTACAACCATAGGTGTGAGAAAAAAACCAATAGAAAATTATAGACCCCAAAAAACCAAATTGAATCCATTTATAGCAAGGATGGGGTTATAAAACAAATTACAATATTTTCTCCTCTTGAAATGCTACTATCCATGATTTCAGTAGAGCTAGACATTAGTTTTTTCAAATGCTTAATACTGTGAGAAAAAAAAAAACAAATTTACATATGAATAAGTAAGTAAATAACATAAAATAAGCTTCATTTCTCAAGCAAGAATTTATTAAAAAAACTTATAGAACAAGAACAACAACAAAAAAAAAAAAAAACTAGCTAAAACTCGAGCAAAACAAATGAAGATAACAAAACAAGATTAAATAGATGAGGGAGAGCCAAAGATAGGAAAATAAAGAGAAATTTCTAAAAAAGAGCCACGATTTGAAAATAAAAGGAAAGATCTAAAACTAAAAGTATGAGTAATGGGATAGTTTCAAAAAATGTCTAGACTTTCTAGAAAAAATAAGGATTAAATATTATTTTAAAGATAAGATTAGAGAAAATAGAATATATTTAAAGATAAAATGAGTGGGAAATGAGAATTTTAATCATAAATTTAAAAAAATTAATAGATTTAGAGAATTTCTATATATATATATATATATATATATATATATATATATATATATATATATATATAAAGAGAGAGAGAGAGAGAGAGAGAGAGAGAGAGAGAGAGAGAGTATATATTTATATATTTAAAAAATTATTAGTGAGATTTTTAAAAAAAAATAATTATGAATGACTATAATATAACATTATTTTTTATTATTATTTAAGTGTTCCCTACAATAAAATGTTAGGAAATCATAATATAATTTTTATTTTAAACAAAATAAATAAAAAATATTAAAATCAAATTAATCAATGCTACTAAGAGCAAAAACAATGATTTATAAATAGATTTACCTAGTTCAAAATAAGGTGGGCTCATTTCCATCATCACAAAACTCAAAACAAGGATTAGTTCAGCTCTGATACCATGTTCCAAGATCAACACAAAGGAGGAGACAAGGATTTTGAAAGGGGAAAGAAAAGAAAACCCCTTGTGAATTATATGAATGAGGCAAATGCCTAAGAATGAAGAAAGAGAGAGAAGGAGATAATGTGGAACCATAGGGCTCATTAAATGAACTACATCATGATTGTGTTGTAGAGAATGAGAGAGAAACATCTCTTATAAAGAGATGAGAAGAGGAGTTATTTGTAACTCCCATGTGAATTATTGCCACATTCATAAGTGTGTGTATAAAAAGTGTCATAATCCTCTTAAGGAGGAATAAACTATTTTCTTTAATAAAGGAATTACAAAATAGACTTGTCCTCAGATGTGGACTAGAGGACAAACAACATAAGGGATACCTTGGTTTATCCCATTTAATAAATACAACCAAGGAAAGATTAAAAATTCTAATAGATAGTCAAAAATCATTCTGGTGATAATGTTTTTAGGGTTTCACCAGAGTTAATTAGGGAGGTTATCAAATTAAACCCTAATCATGCAGTGCATAAGATGATTGATATGGAAGACTTGCAAACAAGGTATGATGCACAAAGGGTATACATAAGAGGAGGACCATTATAGGAGAATTTTTTCAAGATAGTTTCAATGCCATTAGTAACTTCTTCTACCCCAGAGCTATTGCTAAAGAAATATTTCAATCCTAGGGCTCAAGCACTACACTTCTCTCTTTGCAGAATTTTTGGAATGGATGAACAAGATCACATTCAAGTATCCATTTTTCTTATTATTACTTAAACACTTCAATATGGCATGAGCTCTATTTTTTATTTTTCTACTCTTTTAGAAAAATAAATTCATAATGGATTAATAGGTATAAATAAGGATAAAGTTGATAAACCATTATGCTGGTACTCCATGTTAATGCATGTTACCTTCTTCTTTAAATAAATGAAGTTGGAATTGGAGAACGATGTGTTAGAAAATCTTTAGAATAACTTGGGGGGGAGGGGGGGTTGAATTAGTTATTCAAGGTCCAACATGTCCAATTCAAACTTGTTCACTAAGTGTAGTGAGCCCATTCAACCATTCATTCATCCAAGCTTTAATATTCCTATTCAGCAAGTTATTGTAAATCAACATGCAAGCATAACACATAAAAGATCAACACATAACATAGTAATTTACATGGAAACCCAATTTGGAAAAAACCACCAGTAACATGTTACTCAATTCTCACTCTTTTGAAGTGATGCCCTATGAAAGGCTTGCCCTATTAAAGGCTACAACACATTGTTAAATGTGACCTTGTTAGAGGATTTATCCACCCTATTAGAAGTGGGCCTTGTTAGAGGACTTTAGAACATTCACTTGGAATGCCACCCTATTAAAGGATTTACAAATGGCTATTAAGCTAGCCTAAGTCCATAGGATTTCATATCTAGTAAAATTAATAGAGAGTATTAGAAAATATTTCATTTGATTACAACATACAACTTAACTTGCAGATTTTAGATCACTTCTTCAGCTCTTCACATTGCTTCTCCTTCAGTCTCTGCAACTTTGACAGCTTGCCCTCCTTTCAAGCTTAGTCTCCTTGAGTCTCCATGCTCACTATACTAGTGCAATTATCTCTTCTTGACCACTTGTAGAAGTAGAGCCTCTATGCTCTTCCTTCACCTAGATACGTTCTCCTTGACACCCTTTTAACCACTTCACAATTTTGGCACTCCAGTAGTAGCATTTTCTTCTTGGTCTGTGAATTCTTAAATAGGAGTCTTGGAGTTCCTTTCCTACTTGATTCTTCCTTCCTTTGATTTCAAATCATATGGATTAGGTAGGATTCATTGTATCTAACCCATATATTGTTTCCTCTAGAAACTTCGTGAATAATCCTTTTGAATTCACCCAAAAATGGTTTACATATAATTTTGTGCCACTAGCTCATCATCCTTATCCTCCAACTAGTTCACAAAATTCAAGATAACAACAATGTCAGCTCAAATTTGGTGAATCTTCATTATTTAAAATAATGCCGTAGCTCAATACTATTGAAATACTAATGCTTGACACCTAAAGTTCACTCAACACAACTAAGATTTTTTTACTCAGCACTTGAACTTCACTCAACACTTGAAGATCACTTGACACACACTAGATTTTCCTTTTCCTCAGCTCCAACTAAAAATTTTCTTGGCTTCAACTAGCTTGCTCAACACCCACTAATGACCTTAGTTTAAGCTTTGTAGTCAACCTTGTTACAACTTATTCCTCCAATGTTTTTAAGTGTGACCAACCTTTGTATCTTTGAGTATGTAATCAATAAATCATTTAACCATTGTCTTAACGGATCCTTGCACTTCATTACAATATCATAGCTCAACCTTTCCCTTAGGTGCTCTTGTTACATCTTGTTGATTAAATCCTCTTCATCAATCAACTAAGTGATAGTACTTGGATTTTATAAGCTATTGCCATTCCTACAAATAGAAAGTTTGACATCAATGACAAAACAATGATTGAAAAAATTCTTTATCAACCAATCTCCCTCTTTGATCTTCAACAATGAGCTTTTCAATCAGATTTCCAACACAATGGAGAGAGATTACCAGTCCAATTTGTTGAAATTCTTTTAGAATAATTGAGAGGGGGATGAATCATTTATCCAAGGTCCAAATGTACAACTAAAACTTTTCATAGCTTAGTCAACCCATATCCATAAATCATTTTCATCATGCATGCATCCATTAAATTATGCAATCACTTAAACTTGTAGGTTATTATCAAATCAACTTTGTAGAAATGTAAACATGAAACATAACATATTCAATAACACATTTGACACAATGATTTAACATGGAAACCAAATTTGGAAAAAACCACAGTAACATGCTACTCATTCTCACTCTTCTGAAGTGATGCCTTGTGAAAGGTTACAATGCACATTGTAAAATATGACTTGATTAAACGATTTAAATCACCCTATTAGGAGTGAGCCTTGTTAGAGGACTTTAAATCACTCACTTGGAATGTCACTTAGTCAAAGGATTTACAAATGACTATTAGGTCAACCTTAATCCAAAGGAATTACCATAGTCAAATACAATGATTAGAAAGTAACAATAGGGCATGTCCTAATAACAACTTACAACTCCATTTGTAGAATATAGATCTCTATTTTAGTCCTCCATTCTACTTGGCTCTCACAGACTTCAACTTTGATACCTTGTTCACCCTTCAAGCATCCATATCCAAGCCTTCTTTCTTTACTTCTCAATGCAGTTTCTTCTCTTAGGTCACTAAATGAAGCAATATCTTAGACTCCTTCTCTTCCTTATGTTCTCAAACATGACAACCTTTACTTCTAACTAGCCATCTCTATAAATAGATAATTAAGATCTTTTGTCATTCATCCTGCATTTTAGAGTTAGGATGGATTAGGTAGATTTCAATGAATCTACCCCTCATTTCATTTTATTCCCTTCTAGAAACTTCTCCTTCAATCCTCTTTGAATTCACCTCAAAATGGTTTATCTTGAATCTTGTGACACCAGCTCATTAAGCTTATCTTCCACATAGTTACACAATCTAGAAAATAAAATTTGTCAACTCAAATTCATTGAATTCATGATCTTTTGCATAATACTAACACTAAACATTAACTAGCTTCTAATGCTCAGAAAATACTACATTTCTCGACATCCATTTTCAAAACACTCAACATGAACTAAATTTTACTGGTGCTCAACATCAACTAAGCTTTACTCAGCTTAAACTAAAATTGAATTTTCTCAGCTCCCACTAATTTTCTACTTGGCTTACATTAACTTTGCTTGGCACCTACTACATATATTGTTAAGCTTGGAAGACATACTTTGTTTAACTTGTTCTTCCAAACTTAATGAATGTAACCATCCTTTGCAACCTTAAGTAGATTAACAATGCACTATAATATCATTGTCTTGACTGTTCCTTGTACTCCTTTTCTATATTATAACTCAACCTTTCCTCTAGGTGCTATTGTTACCTCATTTGATCAAATCCTCTTTATTAATCAAACAAATGATAGTACTTAAATCATATAAGCAATTGTCTTACCAACAAGTAGCAAATTTGACACCAGTGACAAAACAATGATTGAACATATTATCATACT
This sequence comes from Cupressus sempervirens, assembly GCA_028749045.1. NCBI lineage: Eukaryota > Viridiplantae > Streptophyta > Pinopsida > Cupressales > Cupressaceae > Cupressus > Cupressus sempervirens. Next base: position 836,535,696 of record CM053793.1, read on the forward strand.
TGTATCAACCTATATTCAACACAATTTTGGAGTGTTGATATGACATTGGAGGTCACATATGTTAGTTTTGTAAGATTTGATAGATATTTATCCTCCAAGATGAGGATTTTATTGGTTGGAGATATTCCCAGAATACCTCAATCATTATTAGAAATGATTAGACCAAAGGATTATGCAAAAGGATTGAAGGTAAATCATAATTGGGGAGATATTATCCCACATGCTATTTCCACTATGTTTAGAGTATATGATTTCCTTGGGAAACCACATGTACTACCAGACTAGGTGCTTTTAAAGTTAGGGATTGTTGAACTCCTATGGTAGATAAGATTTCTAGAAGAAAGAGAGTTGTTGGGAAAATTCAAAGATACATTGTTTCCTCAAATTACTATCAATCATAAAAAATATTTTTTGTTAAGAAGGGATGGAGAAATATAGATAAGTTTTTAGGAAAATATTAGATGGCCCAATCCCATTCTTGCTTTATAGACTCAAAAAGATTTTATGAAATATTCAGGGAGAGAGCAAAAACCAAATCCCAGAAGCATATTATTTATTTTCCTAGAGATATAGTTAGAAACAAGTTTTCATTATAGGAACAAGAGGTTAGAAAGGAAAAGTAGAAAGTATATTGCAAGGTTCTTGAGTTTGTAAATGTCTTTGAGCTAGATTATGATCCCCTTGTTGATAGAAAATTATGGGGTGCAAAGATAGATATGCTTATAGATAATTTTATTGGGATGATGTAAACTTTAAATGAAAAGAAAGAGATTTTGACACAAAATTATCTAGACAAGGCCATTGAGGTATAAAATAGGTTGGCTAGTAGATTAATTATAAACCCAGGCCAATATACATTACAAAGAAGAGATGGGTATGTGATTGCAAAGAGTGTATTGCATGTACCTCTTTATAAAAGAAAACTTTTAGAAAGTCCACCTACTGAGCCTTTTGTAAAAAGGCATAAATTAGAACAAGGACCTTCTTCTAGGGTTGAAGAATATTCTCCCACCCAAAATCCACTTTGTATAAATGATGAAGATTTGTTAAGAGAACAATTAAAGAAAATGGGAGGTGAGAAGGATATTGTTATAACTACAACATACATAGAAGAAGGAATGCCTAAAGACCCCCCTATGCTAACATTAGCTCTCACTATGGGAGGTTTTAGAGGCAAAGAAACATATCCTATAGTGGAATAGGGTTCTAAAAAATTCTTAGATGATGAAATTTTTGTGAAATCTAGGACATTTACCCAAATTTTGTGGAGAATTAATATCAACATTTTTGAGGCAAGATGCAAAAAACTTTAAAAAGAGAAACCTAGTAGGTAGGACTCTAAACTTGATGAAGAGGCCAAAGCTAGCCTCATTGAGGAGTTTGCATAGATGACCCCTGAAGGGGGAAGATAATTGTTGAGAGACTCATGAGTTATGCTGCTACCAGAATGAGATATTGCCAATGCAATGATCTTTGACACGGTGAGGAAGGAAAAAGGCACCCAATTTAAGACTGAGGAAGAATTCGTACAAGCCCATAAGGGTTTAAAGTATAGTGATGATCATCAAGCCTTGGTCATGATATGGCCCATCTAAAATAGAGACAAAGCTAGGATTCAAGAGGTCAAATTTTGAACAAATAGGCAATCTCATGGTTTACAGAGGGTATGAGGTAGATAGTGAAAATGTTTCTCAAATGACTAAAGAAATGGTAAAATTTGGAGCTGTGGTTAAACCTAAAGACAAAATAAGTTCCTAGAGTTGAATGCTAAATTTGAAAAGGTGCTAGAGGCATATGAAGAAAGAGGGAATAGAATACATTGAATGGAAGAAATGATTGCTCAAATGGAGAGACAATTGGGGAAAAGAAAAGTAGGAGAAGATTGAAGTAAACCCATAATTACTTATCCTTGCCCCCTAGTGCCACCTTTCAACACAACCCAATTGTAGAAATACTAGCTACCCCATAGGAACCCTAATTGTACACAGTTGAAGAGCTTGAGGTAGAAAAGAAAAAATTATGGGCAATGCATTTGGAATTGGATGTTCAGTATGAAAACAAAATAAGAGATACAATTATGTATCTAGTGGATAGGGTAGGCTAGGCTGCATTTTATGAGTAATTTTTAAAATTATTGCATGTGTGGAATAAGTTGAAAAGTAATGAAACCACTTTGAAGCCAATTTTGAACAAATGGAACAATAGGGATAGTGATGTTACTATTTTATGTTGTTCAATTATTAGTGTTTCTTGTGAACAAGTAGAAAAAACATTTGATAGGATTAATGGACTTTAAAACTTTGATAATAAGAGAATTGTGCTATAGAGGAGAATTATCAATTATTTTTCAAAATATCTTGGTAGGAATTTCAGGCTTTTCCCTTATGCACTTAAGGTTATAGATAAATTGAAGGATAAGAATGGGATAAGGAGTTAGATGATTTGATATGCATTAGATTAAATAAATTCATAAATGAAAAAGATCATATATGATTCACCAAGACAACTAAGAAAGTTGTGCAGGTTCATATTTTCTTTGATTATTTTAGAAGGGATTTTGATGAAATTGAGAAAGTAGGAGAAGATATCCTGAAGAAACAACATGAGATATTGAATCAACAAGTGGATGTCAAATCTTTCTCAAGAAAAGTAGTTGATATCTGAAGAAATTGATGAAGATGATTTTGACCCATATGAGCTATAGATAATTGATGCACCAAAAAAAAAGAAAAGTAGAGCAACCAACTTTAGAAAAAGAGATAGTTATTCAAACTGATAATTTGAAAAAAGAACAACCAATTGTAACTATGGGCATGATAATTCATGATAATATAGAGGGACATAAATGAATTATGATCAATTTCTAGGTATCAGAGCCTGACATTTCATGTGCAAATCAGATTGTCCCATAGTTGGAAGGACAACAACTACAAATGAACCAATCATTAGATGAAGTAGCTGAACAACAAATGGTTACAACAAAAGTGGTCCCACCTCAAAAAGATCATTGATAAAGGCATTCTATTGTAAAGTACGAGAGCATAAGCCAAATATTTTTGTGAAAGCCTTTTTTTTGTAAAAATCTTTTTTTCTTAAGGATATGTTTCCTTTTTCCTCTTAGTTTGTATCTTGTTGCATCTATTACAAGCTAGGGTTGTCATTGCACCAAAAGATCAACCTATCGATGCCTAATATAACTACTAGACTTATAGAACAGATGAGGTGGTTAAGCAATGTCATGAATCTCAAAGGGGAACATTGGTGGTTAGTCTAACAACCCCCCTAGTGTTATTTGAGGAGATTCAAACATATGACCAAGCTTTGATACCACTTGTTACAAGCTAGAGTTTTCATTGCACCAAAAGATTGACCTATCAATTCTTAATACAACCACTAGACTTATAGAACATAGGAAGTGGTTAAGCCATGTCACACATATTTAAAGGGAATGTTGGCATTTAATCCAACAACATCTCATGCTATATAAATGAGATCCCAAGTCTAGAGGAAGGGTCTAAACTTTATGTGATTTTTAGTGTTATGCTAGTCTTGCATTCGGTACAATAAGTCTTTAGGTATAATTTTGTGATGTGTTTATCTACATATCTGAGAATATAAGAACATATTGAATGAGAAGTTGTCATATCTTGAAGTATTTTTGAGTTTACATTAGTGTTGTATAATTTTCAAGGATAATTGATACAAAGGGAATGTTCTACCATATTTTTTTTCTCTGAATTTTGTCTCCATTTTTATGTATTGGTTATGTTGAGATTGTGTGAGCAAGGTTTATGCAATTTAGTACAATTAGGATAGGTTGTATATCAATTTTTTGTTTCTTTTAATTCAAGGAATTAAGTAAATGCTTCATTGAATTGATATGATTTCTAGTTATATAAGAAGGATATTCATAAGAATGTGGTTTAGGGTTAATTACTAATATAATTGATTGTAAGGCAATTAATTAGGTCAAAATTGCTGGCTAGACTTTGAATGCCAATGGATAGGGAACTGATCATTTATTCGGTTGCATATTGAAGAAATCATGGGGTTGCATGAAGCAAACCTTTAAAATCAAATCAATTTTTACTTTCATCTATCAAGAATTTAAATTGCTAGTAAGTACTTGTTTGCAGTTAATCTCTATGTGTTATAGTTAGCTATTGTGACCAAGAGTTATCTATGAAATTTACAAGAATTGTGACCATTACTTGCTGCAAGGGATAAATATGAAGAAAAATATCAGTGAATGAGTGACGTGTGAAGACAATATCAAGTATCAAGCCTTTTATCCCTAGGGTTCACCTACTAAATCTTTATAGAGCTTAAAGAGTAGAGAATCCCTATGATTTTGTTAAAATTGGATCCAGATCTAAAGATTTCTTAGTTGAATATAGGAGATATCTAACCCTTAGAACAAGACTTATCCTTATAATTGTAGTATCGGGTACTTCATTGCCTTGTAGTTTTTTGAAACTCTAATACATAGTTCACATGTTTGTCTTGTAGATTAGTATAATGAAGGCACCCATGTGAGTTAGCATATTGTAATTTTGAATTCTATAATTCCACATTTATGGAAATAATAAGAAGCCCATATTTTGTTCTTACAAATTGTTGTTACTTCTTTGTTCTTGTTATGTATTTAAGGTATTAAGGGGAGCACCCTTCATTAAGTGGTATTTGAGTTGAAGTTCTTGAGTCTATGGACTATTCACCAACTATGAGGTAGTTCACACCAGGATCTTAAAACTCATCATCATAGTTTGGATTGAGCATGCAGATAGATTGCTGATTGTGAGGTAGTTTGCACTAGGGTTTTAGTAGAATTGGGAAGATGCCTCCATGAAGAGAGTATGGTGGGAGAGTCATAAGTTACACCTGAGAGTTTTAGAGTCCTCTAGAGGAAAATGGAAGCATTGAAAGAAAAAATGTGTAGAGGAATGAATCTTGGCATAGGTGGTGAAAAAAGTGAGGATGAAAGGGAAGAAGAAGGAAATGATGATCAAGTAGTAGAAGATGGAGCTTTGAACCTAGAGGAAGAAAATATTTTCAAGGCCATTTCTAAGATTTGAAAAAGACCTAAGTTTTATGTTTCCATATTTTTGGGAAATTTTAACCTAGAAAATTGATTGATTGGATCAATGAATTGGAAGAGTACTTTGAATTTGAAGATATTAAAGATCCAAATAGAGTCAAGTTTGCAAAGGCCAAATTGGAGGTCATGCAAAGATCTAGTGGCTAGAGATCTGATTGGAGTGAAATAGAAGAGGGAAAGACAAAATCACTAGATGGGATCAAATGATAGCTAAAATGAAGTGACAATACATTCATGTGGATTATGAGCTTGATTTGATAAAGAAGATGCAAGGGTTGAAGCAAGTGGTAAGATATGTTCAAAAGTATACCGAGAAGTTCTATCAAGTTCTCATAAGAACTAATTGTGCAAAAGCTGATAAGGAGAAAATTGCTCATTATTTTAATGGGATAATGCTAAGCATTCCATAGGATCTGAGCATGGTTTGAATAACCAGTATTGAGGAGGTGTACTAATTTTCTGAAAGAGTGGAGGAGAAGCTAAGAAATTTTTTTGATAAAAAAAAATAGTAGCAAAGGTCATGGTGGAATGTCTAGAAGACGATCTTATGGAGGCAAAAATGATGAGAATGGAAGTAGTAGTTAGAACTAGAGGGGAAAAAATTCTAATCATTTCCAAGATCAAAAAAATAGTGATCAAAGAGGAAGAGAAAGAGGGAAAGGATCTAGAAGAGGGGGTTTCAATGGAAAATGTTTTCATTGCAAAGAAGAATGGAATAGATAACTTGAATGTTCCTAGCACCAAGGAAGGATATATTGAGGAAAAGAAGGCTAAGCTAGAGTTGCATGTGTTGATGAAGATGCCAAATCATCCCATTCTGAAGATGCTAAAAGAGGAGACATCCTACTTAATGAAAGAGTCTTCTTGAGTAGTGAGAATGAACTTGATCAAAGGAGTAGTTTGTTTTACACAAGGTGCAAATGTGAAGATAAGTTTTGTGATGTGATAATTGATGATGGAAGTACTGACAATTTGATGTTAGAAAGTTGAAGCTAAAGATGTATAAAAACCCGTGTCTATATTGTATTTTTTGGGTGCAAGATGACCATAAGGTCATGGTCAATGAGCAATGCTAAGTGAAGTTCAAGATTGGAAGCTACTGGGATGAGGTGTCATGTGATATGATACCTATGGACATATGTAATATGTTGTTGGGTAGGCCATGGTAGTTTGACAGGCATGTTGCACATGATGGGCAAGAAAATATCTACTCTCTGAAAAAGGATGGAGTGAAACATAAGTTGAATCCATTGAAGAAGAAAGAAGAAAAGGTATGTAGTTCTATTAGGTAATGTTTTTTTGATGGAAAGGAGTTTCTCCAAGGTATGAAGCATGCACATATGTGTTTTTTTGTAATCCCAAAAGATGGTAAAGAAGAAGTAGAGGATGTATCAGAAGAAGTTGTAGACTTGTTGGGAGAGTTTCCTAATTTTTTTTAGATAATGGACTTGATGGATTACCCCCAATGAGGAAGATCTATCACCAGATGAATTTGATCCTAGGAGCCAATTTTCCAAACAAGGTAGCCTATAGAATGAGACTAGCAAAAAGTGAAGAGTTGAATAGAAAGGTTGATGGGGACACAACCCAAGAAAAAATGAATGCAACATGAAAAGGAGAATATTATTATCAGAAATGATATGCTATTACATTTAGTAAAACAAAAATAGATTCTATGACATGCCCTATGGGCTTACAATGTTATCAGATTCTAGAGAAAACCCTTCTCATAGTACCTTCTCCAAAACTCCACCAAAAAAATGCCTTTACAATGCCATAAATGTCCTTAAGTAAAAAAAATTAGGTTTAGGGTTAGGAATAAATTTTAAAATATGCCATTTGGAATCCACCACCAAAATAGAGGGTTCTAGAAAACACGTCAAAAGTTGGTGTAAAATTAGAAGAATCCATAAATGGTAGTCCAAATTTTGGAGGCATAACTATTGATTTGGGACTTTGATTGAGAAACCATTTACATTTATGGGAAGCTCTCCAAGTTCTCTATAGCCCTATGGACCAAATTTTCTCATCCCCCATTTTTCAAGCCCATACAAGGCAATTCAGTGCCTCAAATTTGACTTTGAAGTAATCTTGGGAGGTCTTCAGGGAACTAAAAATTATAATAACTTTCAAACCATAAAGCCTTTTGACCTTATTCATTTTCTAGAGTGTTTTATATTACAAGTATAATCATCCTTCTAACTTAACCCTCTAACTCATTATAATTATGGCTTAATTACAAAATAACTTATTTTCTACATTGGCACATATCCCAAGGTGCTCAAAAAATCTAACCTAGAAAACCAATAGTGAAACTATGAGAGTTGGAATCTTTATTTGACCCAAATGGGTATCTAGAAATGAAAATGCTTTAAACAAAAAATAACACTAAACCTATTTGTGGGTGATACAGGATTGCCCTTACACCATTGGATGCTCCTGCATCAGACACCCAAGGTAGATTGAAAAGTGACCCTATCACTTTATAGTTGTAGAGGAAAACCAAAATGGGTAACCAATGTTGTGGATATCCACTTTGAGTCTTCTATTGGTTGTCCTTTCCACTTTACCAAGTATTATTCATTCTACCTATTTTTGGTACTCTGACCCATACAACTATCTAGAATTTCTTCAATCTCTTCCTTCACAAAAGTAGGAATTAGACATGGCTTTAACATCAACTCCTCATCTGCAACATCATCATGGTATTCTATTAAGTCTGCAATATTGAAAATAGGAGAAATGTGAATCCCATCTGGAAACTCCACCTTATATGTATTCCTTGAATCATGTTTCTTCAAAATTTTGTAGGGGCCAAATTTCTTCATCTTCAGCTTGTTGTAGGTACCCACTAGAAATCATTCCTTTCTCAAATATTCTATAGCCTAATCTCCAACTTGGAACTCCTTATTGATCCTCTTCTGATCTTCCCTAGCCTTAGACTATAGGTTCATCTTGGTAATATGTGCTCACACCTCCTCATGTAGGTTCTTGACATGTTCAAAAAGTCTTCTTCCTTAGCACTTGTCCTCTCCCCTTGCTCCATCTTCCTCAGCTCTAATGTAGTCCTTGGACTACTCTCATACATAATTTGGAATGGTTATCTACCAATACTCCTATTTATAGAATTATTGTAAGAAAATTCTACTTGTGATAGAATCAAATCCCATCCCTTGGGTCTATCTCCTACTAAACATCTTTGCAAATTTCCTAGAGTTCTATTCACTACTTCTATTTGTCCACTAGTTTGTAGATGATGTGCATATCTAAACTTCAATTCTATCTTCAAATTATTCCACAAAGTCCTCCAAAAATACCCAAAAAATTTAGTATCTCTATCAGAAATAATACTTTTTGGGAGACCATGTAGCCTTACCACCTCTCTAAAAAACAAATCTACAATATGCATTGCATCATGAGTCTTGTGGCAAGGAATGTAATGTGCCATCTTAGAGAACCTATCAAGCACCAAAAATACTAAGTCATTACTCCTTTGTGGTCTTAGCAATCCAAGAACAAAATCCATATATATGTCCTCCCAAGTCTTCGATAGAATAGGCAATAGCTAATAGATTTCATTATTTTGACTAAATCCTTTGGCTGTTTGACATACTTGACAACTTTGCACAAAATTCTTCACATCCTATGACAACTAATGCCAAAAATAATGTTCTCTAATAATAGCAATGGTCTTATCTCAACCAAAGTGTCATTACATCCCTCCACTATGCTTCTCCTTGATCAAATTCTCCCTCATGAAATTCTTTGGAATACATAATTGACTTCCCTTGAACACCATACCATCTTGAATCATGTAATCTAGCCACCTAGTCATGTCTAGATTAATAGGTTCTTTACAAGCCTTCCAATCTTCTCTAAAGTTGGGATCCTTAGGGTACAAATTCTTGAGTTCATCAAACCCAACAACTACAACTTGCATTACTATTAGTAACAATTGTCTCCTACTTAATGCATCTGGAACCCTATTAGACCTTCCACTTCTATGTTTCAATACAAATGTATAGCTATGTATGAACTCCACCCATTTAAAATGTCTCTAATTCAATTCACCTTGGCTATTTAGGTACTATAATGCCTGGTAATTAGTATACAAAAAAAATTCTTATGGCAATGAATAATGCCTCCATTTCTTTAAGGCCTAAACTATTGCATAGGACTCATGATCATAAAAAGAATACTTCTTCTTTCCATTATTCAAATTTTCACTGAAATAGGAAATAGGTTTACCTTCTTAGCTTAATACAGCCCCAATAGCAGTACCACTAGAATCGTAATCCACTTGGAACACTTTGTTAAATTTAGGAAGTGCCAACATAGGTGTTAGGATCTTATTGAAAAGATCATTATTGAAGAAGAGAGACTATTTGGAAAGAGGGAGATTGTTGATAAAGAATGTTTTCAATCATTTTTTTGTCATTGATGTGAAACTTGCTATTTTATGGAATGAAAATTTCTTATAAGATCCAAGTTCTATCACTTAGTTGATTGATGAAGAGGATTTAATTAATAAGATGTAACAAAATCACCTAAGGGAAAGGTTGAGTTATGCTTTTTTAATGAAGTACAAGGATCAATTAAGATAATGATAAAATTATGCATTGATTATACACTTGAAAATATAGATGTTGGCTACACTTATAAACTCTAGAAGAATAAGTTGTAACAAAGTTGTTTACAAAAACTAATTAAGTTCATTAGTGGGTGCTGAGCAAGCTAGTTCATGGAAAGCAAATGAAAAATCTAGTGTGGGCCAAGTGAAACAGAAGGAGTTGAGCAACCTTAAGTGTTGAGAAAGTAATAGGTGTCGAGCATCAGTAAAAACTTAGTTGATGTTGAGTGAATCCATAGTAGGTGATGAGCATTAGTAAAGTATAGTAGGTGTCGAGTAACACAATATGTGCTAAGCATCATGATTTCAATAATATTGAGTTGCTACATTATTTGAAAACTCAAAGATTCACTAGATCTCAACCGACAAGTTTGTTACCTTGAATTTTGTGAAGTAGATGGAAGATAAGGATGATGAGCTGGTGGCACAAAATTTTAGGGAAACCATTTTTGGGAAAATTTAGGAGGATTCTTCATGGTGATTCTGGAAGAAACAAGATTATAGGTAGAATCATTGAATCTTATCTAATCCATTTGATCCAAAATTAAAAGCGAGAATATTAGAGTAGGAAAAGTATTCCAAACTTCTATTTAAGGAGTTATAGGTCAAGAAGCAAGGGTGCTTGTTGAATTGGTTGGTAGGATGTCAAGGTGAAGGCATCAAGAGAGAGGAATGAATAGAGTATAGATACTTTGCTTCGATAGGTGACCATAGAGGAGATTGCACTAGTACATGAAGCATGGACACTCAAGGAGATGAAGCTTGAAAGGAGGAAAAGTTATTAGAGCTATAGAGAATGAAAGCTAGACAAATTTGAGAATTGAATCAAGATCTAAAATCTGCAAGTTATGTTGTGAGTTGTATCAAATCAAAAGCCCTTGTTGTTACTCTCTAATAATTGTATCAGTTAGGGTAAAATCCTATGGACTTAGGTTGGTTTAATAGCCATTTGTAAATCCTTTAAAAAGGTGACATTCTGAGTGAGTGTTCCAAAGTCCTCTAACTAGGCTCACTTCTAACAAGGTGGTTAAATCCTTTAACCAGGTCACATTTGATAGTGTGTTGTAGCCTTTAACAAGGTAAGCCTTTTATAGGGCATTACTCCAGAAGAGTGAGAATTGAGTAGCATGTTACTAGTGGTTTTTCTCAAATTTGGTTTCTACATAAATCAATGTGTTATGTGTTGATTCTTCATGTTTTATTCTTGCATGATGATTTTACAGTAACTTTTTAAGTAGGAAAATTTAAGCTTGAATGCATGATCAGTCAAATGGGCTCACTATATTTAGTGAAAAAGTTCTATTAGGACATTTGGACCTTGAATAACTAATTCACCCCCCCTCTCAGTTATTCTAAATCATTTCTAACAATAGGTTGCTCTATCACCTTCTTCTTCAACAATTCAAAACTCCTGACAACTCCCATAGTCCACTTGAATTCTTTTCTATCTCCCTCATTGTTTTAGTTAGGAGTGCACATATACTACTGAAATTCTTAATGAATTTCTTGTAAAAACTAGTTAGACCATGGAATGACCTCACCTTAGTGGAAGACCTTGAAGTAGGCCATTCCAAGATGACCATCACCTTCTTGGGGTCCATTTTGAGACCATCAACTAATACAACAAATCTCAAATAGACTAACTCCCTTTTGACAAAGCTACACTTCTTCAAATTAATTAGAAATTTTTCTTCCCTCAACCTTTCAAGGACACTATGAATGTGTAATAAATGTTCATCCAAAGACTTACTAAAAATTAAAACATCATCTAGAGAGACAATAACAAATTTTCCCAAAAATTTCTTTAGTACCTCATTCATAAGCCACATGAAGGTTCTTGGCACATTGGTCAATCCAAAGGGCATGACTAACCACTCATATAGACCCTCCTTGGTCTCGAATGTAGTCTTCCACTAATCTCCCTCTTGTATCCATATCTAGGGATGACCACTCTTGAGATCTATCTTTGTGAAGTATTTAGTTCCACTCAAATAGTCCATAAGATCATCCATTTTTGGCAAAGGAAACCAATACTTGATGGTTATTCTCTTTTTAGCCCAAGAGTCTATACACATTCTCCACTCTCTATCCTTCTTTGGTGCCAGCACTAAAGGTACTGCACATGGACTCAAGCTCTCTCAAATCAAACCTTTCCTCAGCAACTCCTAAAATTTCCTGTTTAGCTCCTTAGTCTCATTAGGAGTCATCCTATGAGAAATCTTGTTAGGCAAACTAGCTCCAAGGACTAAATCAATTTGATGACTGATTTGCCTTACTGGCAGCAACCCTTCTAGAACATTATCAAAGATGACATCTCCATACTTAATAGACTAAAACTTTAAGTGGAATTTCACTACTACCTTCCTTATCTTTCTTAGGAATTAAAGCATAATAGATATGTTAATGTTTCATGCCATCTAGAAATTTTCTTCCATCAACAAGACATACCCTAGCACTACTACATACCTTTTCACCCTCCTTTATCAAGGGCTTCAATTTGTGGAAAACTCCATCTTTTGTCAGAGAGTATGCATTTGCATGACCATCTTGTATAGCATGTCTATCAAACTGCCATGACCTTCATAACAATAAATGGAATACATCCATTGGAATGATGTCACAAAGAGCCTTGTAATTTTAACTCCCAATCTTGAACTTTACCAAACATTGCTCACTAACTAAGACCTTATGATCATCCTACATTCAATATATTTGTTAGGGTTGGTGGTGTTTCTCCCTTTGGAGCTTTAGCTTTGAGACCATCTCCTCTAACACCAAGTTGTTAGTGCTTCCACCATTTACAATTAGATCACAACATTTACCCTCGCACTCGCACGTGGTATGAAACAAACTCCTCCTTTGTCTAGGTTTAGTCTCACTGCTCAATAAGACCCTTTCATTAACTAGTACCTCTCCTCTTTTTGCATCCTTTGAATGTGATGACTATGCATCATCATCCACATGAGCAACCCTTGCTTGACCATCAGTTCTCCTATCTATCCTTCCTTGGAGTTGAGGGAATATGAAAGCCTGATGACCTTCTTCATTACAATGAAAATAGGTACCATAAAAGCCTCCTCTTCCTAAACCTTTTCCACATCCTCTACTTCTTCCTCTTCGATCTCCAAAGTTTTGATCATAGGAGTAGTTGAAACCCTCGTTCCTCTGATTTTGGCTACTACCCACATCTTTAGTTTTCTTCTAGTTCTCATTTTGACCTCCAAATGAGCTACCACCACCAATTCCTCCTTAATTGTGCCCTCTTTGCATTCCATCAAAATTTTTTTTTAGCTTCTCCTAAGCTCTCAAGGTAAATTGGTATGTCTCTTTAGTGATAGTCATTCTAACTAGAATTAAATCCTCCTAAATGTTAGGTCTTAATCCACTAAGGTAATAGACAACCTTCTCCATATTTGCTTCTACATGCCCCAACCTAATGGGGACTTAGTGAAACTCCTCTATGTATTCCTAGATATATTTTCCTACTTGCTTTAACCCTTTCATCTTCTTGAACAAATCAAGCTCATAATCAACAAGAATGAGCTCCTTCTTTAGTTTGTCCACCATGAGATCCCATCTTGCGATTTTCTCCTTTCCTCTTCTATTTCTTTCCAATTGAATCTCTTACCACCATATTTTGGCATGGCATTTCATTTTGGCCTTCATAAACTTAAGCCTACAAGGGTCTCCAATATCCTCATACTCAAAATATTCCTCTAGCTCATTGATCTAGTTGATCAACTCATTTCAGTTTAGATTTCTCGTAAACATGTTGACATCAATTTTAGGTCTTTTTCCAAGCTTGGAAATGGCCATAAAAAGCCTCTCCTCTACCTAGTTTAGGAATTCTCTGTCTCCTTCCCCTTCCTTCCCAATATTTCCTTATTCTTCATCTTTTCCCCACTTTCATCACCTATGACAATATTCATCCCTCTACAAATCTCCTCCTATAATACCTAGACTTGTCTCTAGAGGGTTCTAACCTCAGGAGTAATGAATTTGACCCTTCCACCATGCTCCCTTCATGGAGGCATATTCTTCTATCAAAAAACAAAACCACACAGTCTTGGTGCAAACTAGCTCACAATTAGTGCTCTATCTACACACTTAGGAGAACCTACTCTAATACCACTTGATGAGGACACAAACCAAGACAAAAATGAATTCAATAGGAAAAGGGGAATATTATTATCATAAATGATATGCTATTACATCTAGTACAAAAGAAATAGATTCCAAAACATGCCCTATGGGCTTACAATGTTATTAGATTCTAGAGAAAACCCTTCTAACAGTTCCTGCTCCCAAACTCCACCCAAAAATGGCCTTTACAATGCTAGAAATGTCCTTAAGTAAACCAAATTAGGTTTATGGTTAGGAATAAATTTTAGAATATTCCATTTGGCATCCACCACAAAAATAAAGGTTCTAGAATATATGTTAGAAGTTGGTGTAAAATTAGAAGATTCTACAAATGGTAGTCCAACTTTCAGAAGGCATAACTTTTGATCTGAGACTCTAATTGACAAATCGTTTACATTATGGAAAGCTCTCCAAGTGCTCTATAGCCTTATGGACCACCTTTACTCATCTCCCATTTTTTGGGCTTGCACAAGGCTATTTAGTGCCTCAAATCTGACTTAGAAGTGTTCTTAGGAGGCCTCCAGGCAACTAAAATCTGTAATAACTTTCAAACTATAAAGACTTTTGACCTAATTATTTTTTTATATCACTTAAAATTACAAGTATAATCATACCTCCAACTTACACCCTCTAACTCATTATAATTATGGCTTAGTTACAAAATAATCTATTTTTGGCATTGGCACATATCCCAAGGTGCTAAAAAACTCTAACCTAGGAAACCAATAGTGGAACTATTTGACCAAAATAGGTATCCATCAATGAAAACACTTTAGATATAAACTAACACTAAGCATATTTTTGGGTGATATAGGATTTCCCTTACACCACTGGATGCTCCTACATCAAAAGTGCATGAGTTGCTATAGAAGGGGTTGATTCGAGAGAGTTTGAGTCCATGTGTTATATGAACAACATTGCACCAATTAAGATTGGAGAATGGAGGATGTGAATAGATTATTGCACTATCAACAAGATCATAACCAAGTATATATTTCTATTGTCAAGAATAAATGATATTATGGACTATTTGAGTGGAGCTATTTATTTCACAAAGATAGATTTGAAGAGTGGTTAGCATTAGATTTACATCAGAGAAGATGATGAGTGAAAGAATTCTTTCAAGACAAGGGAAAGACTGTATGTGTTATGAGCAATGTTTCTGGATTAGATTGTGTGAGGTTTTTTTAGCATCAATGTTTTGGATCATACTACATGATCTATCATCAGGATGAGAGAACATCAGAACATCACATTTCATATTCTGATGTTCTCTCATCCTGATGATGGATCATGTAGTATGATTCGAAACGTTGATGCTAAAAAAACCTCACACAATCTAATCCAGAAACATTGCTCATTATTAATGGATTGTGGAAATCTGATAATGTTAACTGTATGAGTTGTTAGTCATGCCTTTTGGGATAACCAATACACCACACACTTTCATGCAACTCACAAATGAAGTACTAAAGGTGTTTTTGGGTAAGTTTTTCATTGTTTACCTAGATGATATTTTGATCTTTAGTAAGACATTAAAGGAGCATTGAATGCATATTCAAAAGGTGTTTAATAAGTTGAGGGAAGAAAAGTTGTTGATAAACCTAAAGAAGTACAATTTTGTGAAGGAGTCAGTGTACCTAGGATTTGTAGTCTTAACAAAAGGTTTGAAAATGGACTCAAAGAAAGTGAAGACTATACTTGAATGGCCTATTCCAAAGAGTGCTATAGAGGTAAGATCGTTTCATGGACTGGCTAGTTTTTACAAAAGGTTCATAAGAGGTCTTAGTAGTATTTATGGACCCTTGACTGAAATAATGAGGGGGGAATATGAAATATTTTAAGTGGATTGTAGGAACATATAAGAGTTTTATTCTATTGAAATATAAAGTTATAGAGCAACCTATTTTAGCACTTACATATTTTAACAAGTCATTTCAAGTAGATTGTGATGCTAGTGGTACTACAATAGGAGTTGTTTTAAGCCAAGAAGGTAGACATGTTAATTATTTTAGTGAGAATTTGAATGGTTCTAAAAGAAAATATTCTATTTATGATCAAGAATTTTATGTTAAAGTTCATCCATTGAAGAAGTAGAGACACTATCTTCTTCTTAAGGAATTTGTTTTGTATACTGATCATCATGCTTTGCAATAGTTGAATAGTCAAGGAAAATTAAACCAAAGGCATTTGAACTGGGTTAAGTTTTTGTATAGTTATACATTTTGTTTGAAACACAAGAGTGGGAAGTCTAATAGAGTTTTAGATGCTCTTAGTAGAAGACACATTTTTCAGACATAAATGCACATTGAGGTTGTTGGGTTCAAGGAGCTCAATAATTTGTATCTAGAGGATCCTAATTTTGTTGAAGGATGGAAGGCTTGTACAAAACTTTTTACTTTTGACATGACAAAGAGTTATTTTGTTTGAAACACAAGAGTGGGAATTCTAATAGAGTTTTAGATGCTCTTAGTAGAGGACACATTTTTCTAACATAAATGCACATTGAGGTGGTTGGGTTCAAGGAGCTCAATAATTTATATCTAGAGGATCCTGATTTTTTGTAAGCATGGAAGAATTGTACAAAACCTATTACTCTTGACATGACAAAGTGGTTGGATTTCATAATCCAAGATGATATGTTGTTTAAAGGGAGCTACTTGTGCATTCCAAGAATTTCAATGGGAGAGAATCTCATCAAGGAGAAGCATAGTGGAGGATTGGCTAGACACTTTATGAGAGATAAGATCATTTCTTTAGTTTCTAAGAATTATTATTGGCCACAATTGTAGAAAGATGTGAAGAAGCTTGTGCAGAGTATGTCAAATGGGAAAAGGAGTGAAGTAGAATGTAGGATTATATCAACCATTACATGTACCAATGAAGTCATGGGAGGATGTCAACATGGAATTCATTATGGGATTACCAAAGACTCAGCGAGGGTATGATTTAATATTTGTGGTGGTTGAAAAATTTTAAACAATGACACATTTCATTCCCTACAAGAAGACTAGTGATGTTCATGTGGAAGAGTTGTTTGTCAAAGAAGTGGTGAGACTACATGGTTTACCAAAGAGTATAGTTTTAGATTGAGATATTAAATTTTTTGGGTATTACTAGCATACATTGTAGAATAAATTAAAGACAAATTCAAATTTTAGTTCATCACATCATCCATATACTGATGGACAAACATAAGTTGTGAATTAGAGTTCAGAAAACTTGTTGAGATGTTTGGTTAGAGATAAAGAAAAAGAACGAGATTTGATTTTACCACATGCAAAATTTTCATATAATAATTCTATCAATAGGAGTACTAGTCAATTTCCATTCCATATTGTATATGGGAGTATTCCTTAAATTCTTTTGACTTGTAATAGTTAGATAAAGGAGAGATAATTAGTGTTGAAGCAGAAGAATTTACTAAACATTTAAAGAATATCCATGAGGAGGTGAGGAAGTATGTTATTAAGATGAATACATAGTATAAGGATAAGATAGAGGTTAAAAGGAGCTATAAGGGATTTTAGATTGGAGATGAGATCATGGCTCATTTGAGAAAGGAGAATTTTCTAGTGGGTACATATAATAAGTTGAAAGTGTACAAGTTTGGAGCATGCAAGATAGTGAAAATGCATAATTCTAGAAATGCCTATGAAGTGGACTTTCCTACCAAATTGAATATCACCAGTATTTAAAATTTTAGATTTGATAGAGTATTATGAAAAAGGTGATGGAGATGAAGCTGCAAAAGTGCAATGGAGTATTCTAGCAACTAGTTTGACTACAAAGGAGATTGAGGAGATATTGGACAATCATGTTGGAAAAAGTAAAAGGAATAGAACTTATGAAGAATACTTGGTCAAATAGAAAGGGAATTTAGTAGAATATTCATCATTTCTAGCAAGAGAGGAAGTCAACCATATTTTTTTCCTCTAAATACTTGAGACATGATAGGATCACTTCTCAAACTACCCTAGGTGTTTGATGTAGGAGCATCACGGGTGTAAGAGAAACCTTGCATCAACTAAAAATATTTCATTTTAGTTGTTTGAATAAGGGTTGTCTTAATGAAAAGTTTCTATTTGTGGAGGCTTGCTACATAGTAAGTCATTCATACAAGCTTGGAATGTCCAAATTTCATAGGTGGATACTCATCTTAGATATATCAACCTACCAATTGAGGTTCAGTGCCATATCATGAGTAGTCATGGATTTATTATAGATTTTTGGTGTACAATTTTGGTATAAAAAATTTAGGATCATTGTTGAAGGCCTAAATGTGTTGGAAATAAAAATAGGGAAATTAAACTTTGAGAGGAGGCAAGGTGGGGTTGACTTGGTACTTCAAAACTCTAACCAATAAAACATTCACCACACATCCATTTCAAAATTTGCATGTAAATTGAAATACCAAACTAAACATATTCATCTATAGCATGAAACAAATAACAAACATGACACAAGATATTTGGTTACCTAGAAACCATCTAATGAGAAGGTGAAACTGGGGTGTGGATGACACTCACAAATATTTACTACTGTGGTTGTAAAGTTTAGCCAATGATGGTTACAATAAATTTGATCATAAAATATGATCTACCCTGTAAAAGGTCTCCTTGTTAAAGGATTACAAAGACAATTAAATCTTACCCTGTTAAAGGATTTCAACACACTACTAAAAGTGTACCTGGTTAAAGGACTTCAACTTACAGTAAAGTAAGCACCCTATTAAAGAATTTACAACAGCCTTCTAGGATTACTCGATTAAGATATTTTCACTAATTCACTTGTTAGAATGCTTTCAGCCTTGATGCTTTAGTTAGCACCTCTCTGCTAGATATCAGATCTCCTCTTTCCCGATGTATAATTGATCCTCCTAATAATATGTATCACTTCTATCCTTTCTCTACTTTCCTATTTTCTCTCTAACTAATTCCACAGTTCAACCCTTTCACATATACTTAGTCACTATGAATAATCTGTCTACACATTAAAACCTCCCTCTTCACATACACAAATTCTTTTAGAGTTTTCGCTCTTTAAAAATACTTAGGTGACCTACGGTTAGGTAGGAATAAATGATTATGATTTACCCATTTTTCCACTTAATTCCTTCCTTTATATGATTGGTCGCATGTACTGCATAGGGATCATCAATGTATATTCATTCTTATCTTCTATAATCATAAAAAAATCTAAGTCAACACAAAAATAGTTTACATAGGAGTTTGTGCCATTACATCTTCAATGTTGTAACACATCCTTTGAATGACTCAACATGTATTAGCTTGTTTGTCACTAGAGTGATTTTATTATAACTATTTGGTCAACACATACTATATATTTTTCTTGACATGCATTATTTGACATCTTATGCTTGACATGCACTACTTGCTTGGCATGCACTAAGTACTATTAAGTAATAAATTAAGTGTACTGTCATTCATATGTCAGAACCAAAATGAGATAAAAAGTCTCCCCCTTTGATATGAGTGGAAAAAACACTTTGTCATGCATATACATACTTAACTTATGAGCATAACTCAGATAGTCTATATTCTTTACTTGGCTCACATACATAATTTTAAAATGTCAAAATTTTGCATAAAATTTGATGACTTATCAGCCATACCTCAAAACATCATAACTCCCCATGTGTTGAATATTCTTTTTTTTATTTGAATCTACTAATCTTGTGGAGTAAATTTGCTAAGCTGTTGTCTTCCTCTGTTTCTGCATTTACTCCCCCTTTATGTATTCTCTCATTTTTGTCTCTCAATCCCCTTTTCTTCAAAATCCCCATTTTTTGACACTTATGTCATGGGTTGTACACTAATAGTGTTTTTGTCTAAAAATGTTTTATGGACCTCTATTATAATCTTGAGTGCTACATCCCAATTGTTGTACACTACCTCTAGAGATTGAAATTGAACATCTAGCTCGATAGAAAGGTCTACTAAGCCATCATGAGTGGAAAGATGAGAATATTTCTTCATAAATGTTTTAGAAAAGGATAGTTCCTTGTGAAACACCTCCATGTGTGGGGTCAACATGGATTGAATACTTTCCAAGGTAGCCTAAATGTTTGCATCTTGTGCATGTAATGTAACTAGCTGACCTTGAGTGGATAACAATCTTTGAAAATCAGCCATGTTCATGTAGCTACTTTTGGGTTTCAGGGTCCCTGTAAAACCTATTTTTCTTATCAAAAATTATCTTTGAAAATTAGCTTGTCTCTAAATAGGAGATAACTTAAGAATGCTACCTTTTTATTGTAGGTCTCCTTGCAGCTAGTTAGTGTCCCTTTAAACTCCTTGTGTGAATAAATTCACATCACAAAGTTTTGTTTATAGAGAAAATATATTCTCTAACACCTTGTTTACACTCTCCATCTTGGTTGCTAAGTCAACCTACCATAATGCAATGATAGTAGAAATATTTTCATCAACCCTTGATTGAAACATTTTCTCAAACCATTCTAGAAGTTTAGTATTTGTATCTAGATCTGCATCATTAATCTTATCAACTATATTCACCAGTTGCTCTATAATAGGTTTTTCTTCATTAGGTGCTGGGAGGCTAAATGCATCAAGAAATATGTCTTTGATGTCATATAGAACTTGTCTTTTCTTATGCTCCCTTTTGAGTAACTCTTGGTGCTTCTTTCTTGCTAGAGCTTCCTACAATATGCTCATTTCTTCTATGGTGATTGTTACAAGATCAAACTTTGGAAGTTCAATCACCTCATCTAAGATGACATCTCCATAAGATGTGCCTTCTCCAATATTAGATGTATAAGGAATAGGTCTTGATAATTGTAATCGTGTAGCATCTACACTTGGCCTATTAAGAGTTTGACTAGGAATAGGGGATGCAGAGATTGGTAGTGATGCAAGTTGCATCCTAGGTTGCCTTGTTATCCTACTCATTTTTTTTCATTCTATAATTTCTTCATGTACCTAGTAGTCCTTCATGTGCCTAGTAGTCTTTCATGTGCCTAGTAGTTCTTTCATGTGCCTAGTAGTCCTTCATGTGCCTAGCAGTTTCTTCATGTGCCTAATAGTCTTTCATGTGCCAAGCAGTTCCTTCATGTGCCTAGCAGTGCAATTCCTTTATGTGCCAAGTTATTGTAGCAATTCCTTCATCTGTCGAGTTACCCAGTGTATGTCAAGTGACTCTTCATATGCTGAGTTATCCAGTGTATGCCGAGTGACTCTTCTTGTGTCATGTTATCTAGTGTATGCCGAGTGACTCTTCATGTGTTGAGTTATCTAGTGTATGCCAAGTGTCAGTATTTGAATGTGATTTCTGCAAGCTAACTTGTAGGATTTATTTTGATCATGACATTTATGTTAAGATATTTTTTTGTAATGTGTCTAGACCATTTTTGGGTTGTCCCTCCTCTTATGTAATGTTCTAGAATGAGCTATAAACCATTTTGGCAAGTATATATAGAGTGTTTAGGCTTAGAGTTGGGCAAATTTTTTGGGAGTAAAATATCACTAGTAAATTTAGGCTTAATTTGCGATGCAAAGAGGTCTCAATTTTGACAAGAGTATGTTGCTAAAGTGACCAAAGTCGTCATCACACAAATTTGGTCAATTTTTCACCACATTCATTTCACGTCGAAATTTTGACTACATAAACATGGATTTACTGAAACAAATTTTGTCGAGTACTCTAGTCAACGTAAACTGTTATTTTCTCAATTTTGACATAAACTTGCCCAATTTTTTGTCAAAATTCTAACCAAAGACGCTTAGCTTTCGACGTCAGTGCTATACTCGTGACCTAAAAGGTTGCCAGTTTGGTGTCTCAATTGTGATGAATATTGGTCGCAATTGAGACCAAAATGTGTCGCAATTGAGACACGCTGTCCCATTTTTTTTGAAAGCTTTGCTCTCATTGGAGCGTTCAAAACTACACAAAACTTGATTATAAAGTGTAATTTCTCGATGCATGAGAGTCAAGGTATCATGCACATTTCTTCCTCCACACCATTGTTTCATTCGTCAAATGATTTATTTTATACAAAACAATGGAAAGGAGGAAGAAATGTGCATGATATCCTATTTCCACTGAGCAATTATGCTTTACAACTCAAATTTTGTGGAGTTTAGAAGGCTCCTATGAGAGCAAAGGCTTTGCAATAATTGGTACATCGCATCTAAATTTTGGTTCCTGCAGGGAAGAATAAAATTAGGAAATAATTATTTATTAGGAATGAAAGCCAATAATTTCATCTATTTTTCAAACAGATAAACGTGACAAAAAAACTTACAGTCCCAATCACATCATCATTAGAGCGCATATATAACTATAACTATAACTGTCTAAAACCAACATAATTTACAAATATCCACAATTCAAATATTATCCCTTGATGTTTTCTTTAATAATGCTCCAATGCCTTAGGGTATTCAGTTAGAAACTTCAAAATTAATGCTATCAAGTTAGATGTCGTTTCATAGCCACCAAGGATAAGGTCCATAATAAGATTCAATATCTCTTCATCCATAATGTATATTAATGCTATCAAGTTAGTTGTTATACTAATAAGATTCAATATCTCTTCATCAATATACCTCTAGTTCTCGATGGAGACATGCTTCAATCAATAGGAAACGTCATCATGAAGCAGGAGGTGAGGTTGAAGGATTTTATGGAGGCATTCAGAAGTTAATTACAGAGGAAGAGATTTTAGCCTAGAAGAAGTTGTGGCCAAAAGAATAGCTAGAATGATTGATTGTTACATTAGAATTATCTTCATTTAACATTAAAGCTGCATGCATATTGGAATGGCTGACATCATCATTAAGTGCATTTGATGATAGCACATTTGTTTAGGATATACATAGAGAATGTCAAGAGTGTTGTTGACAACTTTTGTATTTATTTTGGCTTTTTCATGTTGGTTAGTCTACTAACCCTAACTCATCTCATCTAGGTCATATCAAATCTTGATAAAGGCTAGTTTGTAACAATTTAACTTCTAATGGCTAGTTTGTAAAAGTAGTTAAAATAACTTGTTAGTAATACAATTATCTTCATAAGGAGGTCTAATTTGCATTCTCAGTACAAAACTCACCCAAATATGCTTTCAAAAGGTATTTAAACAACAATTAGATCTTGACAAAATTAGATATGAAAGTGGAAATGATAATCAGGTCATGTACCTCTTCTTCATCTCGTTTGCACTTGTTTTCCTTAACCTTTTCGTGAAGATTTGCAATATACTTATCAGATATCTCCCGAAAGAAGCTTTCATCACTAATTGCCCTGAATATTCATATCCAATATATTTATAGCTACTACTAGTGTAAGGTACATGATAACTACCTTTAATTACTCACAATAAGATCAATTCCTGATAGTGGCTCTTTTATCTATATGCTTCCGCATCTTGAGAAAAGGTATGCAATCCTCCCATTCTAAGGAAGCAACAATTTCCTAAAATGGAAAAAAAATATATAACTAATTTATTGTTGCATAGATAGAAATTTATTTATGATAAGAATAGAAATTCATTCATATTCAGGATTTTTAATGTACAAAACTCTGTGAAATTTTACTCCAGGTGTAAAAGTAGTAGAGGAAAAAGAGACTGCATTAGAAGGATTTTTTCCAAAATGAATAATGTAAACCTTCAGAGAATAAAGAAAAGTCATGAAATCATCTACCATCCTTTCCCTCCTTTTTGCTTCTTTCTCTTCCTTTTCCTTTACTTGTTCAATCACTTCTTCAAACACAAGCTGCAAGCAATACACAGGATGTCAGTAAAACCTAACAAAATCATATATCCCAAAACAACTTGCATTACTTTCAACATTTGCAATTGTTTCAGTTCAACCTAATAAAAATCCATTATCCACTAATGAGAATAGACTAATGCATTTGTGATAATGATTCACTTCCAGCAACTACTTATGAGTGCAAATGAGTCAAAACATAATATAGCTGATGCAATGATTGAATCCGTTAGGAACCATAGTCATATGGAACATAAGGATAAGATCCTTGTTTGTATAAATAGTAGTTACTAGGAACATAACAATATGTGACAACATTGTTCAAAGGAAAATACCAAATACTTTTATTGTGAAGTCTTCTGTAGCTGAGACAAAAAATCTAGAAATGTAACCAGAACAAACCTTAAGATTTTTTTCAGATGCAGCAGCCAAATCATATAGTTCCCCAATGGAGGCTCTGAACTTGTCAAGAGTCCATGCTGATGTCACTGTGAGCTGCAATCATTACATAAAAAATATTACAATATATTTTACATCCAATGGAAAATCTTAAAGCACAAAAGGCACGCCTTTCCTAACTCCATAGCATCTTTTATGTTTGATTTGCCCTCCTGGTACTGCCAAAGATACATATTCAAAAAATGGTTACATCAAAGGAATCAAACATACATTGCCTTGAGTAATAATGATTGCAAGCTTGATTGTGAAAGTGCAATTAAATCCTGCAATCAAATCATTAAAATATATGCAACTTTCTTACCTGCTTTTTCATCCCTTCTGCAACATCTTTAAACAAATCCTTGGGTGGTGAACCAGATGTATTTGAAGCAGGCTCTTTGCTTTATGATCCTCCAGTTCTTTGCTTTATCAAAGAACTGGAGGATCATAAAGCTAAGAGCCTACTTCAAATGAAGTGTGTCTTTGCTGTAAGCAGGCCAGTTGCTTTATGATCCTCCAACAATCTTCAAAATTCATCCTGGTTTTTACGTTCTTTTTGGCATAGTTCTTCCTACATTTAAAAACATTCAAGTCATTCCAATATACAAAAATAAGAAAGATGAAAACTATGGAAGCACACTACTCTCTTATTCTAGACAACCTTTTGAATTGTTTGTACTTCTTCCTCCTCCAAATCAGATATAACATGTCAAAATTTTAGGATTGTCTCAGGTCATTAGGTATGATAGCCTTTGGAAAGATAAGATGCTCATAACTGAAGCCATTATCCACATAATGACAGCAAACTATTCATCAATCAAGATAAAAACCAAACAGCTTTCCAAATACAGGCATTTCACAGCTATGCCATCTCCAGCGCGCCTTCCAAATTCAAGTACAACAATATGGGTTCTAAGATTACACCAAAAGCAGGTCCAAAGAGAAAGTCAGATAAATTCGCAGGTTAACATGTGTATTCAACACAAGATCACAATTTCCTATAGGCAAGACTTTAAGATAGAAAAAAAAGAATGTGAATTTGAGATTTGCTGGGATACCTTGCAAAGTCGTTACAATTTCAGAGATTCCTGACTTCAGAATTCATAAAATAAATGGAATAATGTTTCAAGGAAGATCAATTGGGGTTATAAAACCCAAGCATGAAATTGAGGAATAGGACAAAGAATGAAATGTCATTAGTTTATCAATCTAATTTTGCATTCATGTTTTCTACTCACCATAACCTTCCTACCCATCTCAAATATTATAATGTGAGCAAATGCCGAAAACTCACCTTGGTTGAGCGACTTGTCCACCCTTTTGATTCCCTCCACTGTTGAAAGAACTAAAATATATTAACAAATTAAGTGTTAGTGAAACTACTTGAACAAATGAAAGGGAAAAGTTAACAAATTTTGTACAATCTAAGGGATTTATTGTGAATTAAGTAGACTTCGAGATCGTTTGATTTCTAACATATGATAATAGATCACACTATTGAAACATTGATATAAAAACCATACAATATATTGAAAAATAACAACAAAAAGCATTACATATTGTAAAAACAATAATATGTACCAGAGATGCAAGGGGTGAGGACGCCATCTCCTATAACCATACAAGTCCCCACAAGGGCTAGAGTTAACAAACATCTCTTGGCAAAGTTACTTTGTTCAAGAGCTTCCTTTATCCGAATGGCTCTATTAGGCTGTCTACCTGCAAATTCAAGTGTATATGAGGAGAGTTTCCTGTCTTCTTCCTGGTGATTGGGTATCATGCTGACATTTGCATGGCAAAAAATCAAAGAATAAAGAGAAAAAATTCCACCTGCAAAAGAAACTGTCCCTTTAAACTTAGAACACATGTTTTCACATCAAAAAGATCAAAATTTGACCTAAAAACAAAGTGAAACTAGAGCTATTATAATTTTACCATATCCATTATCATTGGCCCATAATACAATGAAGACGTATTTGATGAGGGGCAAAAGAGTGAGAGAATATATGATCAAAGACAAAGCCCCAAGAATGTCATCAGGATGTTTGATGCCATCAGGAAAATTACTCGCATACACATAAAGTGGTGATGTTCCTATGTCCCCATAAACCACACCAATACTCTGAAACACCAATTGCACAACTGCAGCCATGCTCAACATCTGAGAAACAAGATTTTTCATAAAGCGATGTTAGAATAGTTACTAAAATTGTCATAAATTATGTTGTTATAGTAAAAGAATACTTTAACTTAAGAGAAAAAAAACTATACAATATTAAAACATGATATCATGGTTTAAAAACTAAAAAGGTACCTGTAACGAAGAACTTCATTTCGACTTGCTAATTGGTTGTCACTATTAACTATAAGCTTATCTTTAAAGTTTGAGCTTCACTTGGTTTCAAGAATAGTTAAATATTCTCTACTTAACAGGGTCAACCGCGTGAAGGTGGAAGCTCATTTGGCCCCTCCCCCCCTAACATCACTCTAAATTCCCCATTAACATTTAATAACATTCAATTCATCCATTTTTGAAATAGAACATTCAATCATTATAATCACATGATAACATTCATTAACACATAAAATTCATAAGCACACAACATTCATGAATAATTCATTAACACACAACATTCAAGAGCAAGTCATTCATGAATAATTCATTAACACAATATTCATTAACAATATTCAAGAGTAAGTCATTCATGAATAATAATCTCTTTTTTGGTTTCTTGCCGTTTCTTTTTTTCATAAAATTTCTAAGAGGAATATCAATGTCCTCGTTAGGATCCCCCTCCTCTACTAGTTCTAACACATGTCTCCTCCTCATCCGTTCAGGAACACCATGAGGCCGCTGCACCAAAGGGGGGTCCGCTGCAATAACAAGTACTTCATGAGGTTAAATTCCCACCATTTTATATTAGTGAATTATGAGTTTTTATTTAAGTAAAATAACTATAAATCAAAAAATTAATTTAAAATAACAAAACATAGATTTTCTTTACCTGAATGTGCCACATGATCTACCTGTTGATCAGTCTGAACATCCTCTGGCACTCGTTCAGCACGACATGATTCTATATCCTCAACACAAAAAGGTTATACCAAGTTCAATTAAAGATGTTAAATTGTATTAATAATTACATAATTAGTTTTAAATAACAAATGAGCACCTCCATCGACGGTACGATGCACATCAGGGGCTTCATGATGCTGTGTATGATCTGTGTCAGGATTAATAGGCTTCATTGCAATGCCATGCACATTATTATCAAATAAATTGTTGCTCAAGTATTCAATTTCTAATATATTTTTTGGCATATTTACCTGTGCACATGATGCAAGAGACTATTTGGTTGGGGAAATGGAAGCTTTCCGTAGGCATTCAGCCACCGCTGCATAGCCTTGCTTGAAGGCAATTTTTTTGTGTTCTTCTGTGGCCTCTAGATTAAAATCAATGCCCTGAATTTTTTTATTAATTAACAAAATTATTTTCATTTTATAAATAATTTTTCTTTTCAATTCATTTATTTCTACTTACAACGCGTGCTTTGATTTTCGAATATCCCCCATAGCCAAGTTTGTGCTGCCCAACCTTTTCCAGCCTCGCCTTTGTTGCCTTTGATGTGTCCTGCAACCTATGAAAAGTTTGAAATATGTTAGATGATATAAAGAGAATACTAGAATCATTGTGGAAACATTTACTTCACTTGGGTTTGATGTCTTTGGAGGAAAAAATGCGCCATATGTATGGGTTCGATTTCCTGGTCAAAATTCATGGGATATTTTTACTAAGATCCTTGAGAAAGCACATATAGTTACAACTCCAGGAAGTGGGTTTGGACCCGCAGGTGAAGCTTTTATAAGGGTGAGTGCCTTTGGTCATAGAGAGAACATATTAGAAGCTTCATTTGTCAATATATCTTCATTTGTCAATATATCTTATGTAGGATTTATGCCCAGATTGAGATTGAGATTTATAAGCAATTGTGTCAGCATATGAATTACATACCTTTCATATTTACAATAAAAAATTTTAAATACCAAAATTGAGGATTATGCGTGGTAGTATGTTGGAGAAATAACTCCTATTTTAGGGATTTTGACAAAACAGCATAGTGAGAAATATTGAATTCAAAAGGATGAGAATGTGAAGGAACAAGAGGTGCAGGTGAAGGTTCAAATCACATGAAAAGTCATTTGTACACATTGTAAATTTTGTTGTACATTATGTTGTATTTTAAGAGTGCTCCCCCAAGGTAGATGTGTTAGGCTTGGTACTTTGTCTCTTTACTTCACTGATATATGTGTTTGAATTAGTCTACACACAAATAATTAACATGTTACCAAAGTTGATATGCCTTTTGTGAGCTTGCAAAGAGCTAAGGAACGGAAGAGAAAGATTGGAAGCAGGGTGATATCAGGAAAAATCTCTTAATGAGTTTCCATTTTTACAGTTTCCACAGGAGAAAAAGTAGGGATTCCCTAAAAAGGATAATCTATTGGTTGGGCATAGACACATAATCCATGTGATCAAAGCTTCAGCAGCAACGAAAAATACTAAAAAGAAGAATGGATTTTAGATGTGGTGGAAATGCTCATCTTTAAATTCTTTAGGATTCTCAGACTACATTGTTATCTGAAGATAGAGATTAGCTTTTGTGATGCTTCACACTTAAATCTAATGTATAGTGTATATGCACTTCTTTTTTGATATGCAACAAAGCACAAAATGGAATTGATGACAGTATAAAATAACAATCACTAATGACAACATTATATAGTATTATCATAGTTAACAGAATACTATAGAATATGGGATTTGATATCTTCAATGATGGATTTCATCAGGATTTACATGCAGATTAAGTGCAGATTTGATGCACACATGACCCAAAAGAAAATAGGG
Organism: Cupressus sempervirens; assembly: GCA_028749045.1. Taxonomy (NCBI): domain Eukaryota; kingdom Viridiplantae; phylum Streptophyta; class Pinopsida; order Cupressales; family Cupressaceae; genus Cupressus; species Cupressus sempervirens. The sequence goes on from CM053793.1 coordinate 836,564,666, forward strand.
GATAGGAAACTCAAGATAGTGAGCAATTATTGTAAAAGAAAGGGAAAGTCAACAAGTATAGTGGTCAAGGTTTTGCCTATTTTTATGACTCAAAATCTAACATGGTACATCATATCACAAGATTCAATTGTCACAACTTTGAGTAGGAATTTCTTAGTTGAATTAGAGTTTGAGTTCAGCGAAGATAAAATTTGAGAAAAGAACCCATAGGAGACATAGGCTCTAAAATTTGTCACTAAATATGAATAAAGGGCTTCATTTTGTCAATATATCTTATGTAGGATTTATGCCCAAATTGAGATTGAGATTTATAAGCAATTGTGTCAGCATATGACTTACATACCTTTCATCAATAGATAGATTAAATTGAGCTAGTTGAAATTGTTGATACTGAAGTTGAACCCTAAATTTTCTCATTAATGTACTAGTAGTTAATACTATTGCATACCTTTTTTGATTTTTTGGTGCACTTTCTTCTGGAGGACGTTGCCCTTTCTCCTTTGCATCCAAAATGAACTCATTCCAGTCCCTCACTAAAACAAAGGGAGGATGCTCGTACTTCAGGTTATGGATGAGGCTCTTTCTATATGTGTCCCTCACAACCTTGAGATGTCTGGCAGCTTTTTGTAACAATTTCTTATGATCAAAAATATTACTACCAAACTCATGCTCTATATCTTTGATGAGCCCATCTTTTAATTTTTGAGATTGGTAGTTCCACCTTTTAAGAAAAAACACAAAATTGTTAGATATAGCTAGTATAAGAAAAAACTTGAATGAAAGGAAAAATGTTGCACCAATTAATGATATGAAAAAAAATAGTGGGATAAAATTAGTTCAGTTATGATGTACAGCAACCTAGTATGTATGGTGGGCTCGAATCTTCGCAGCGTGAGGTCATAAAGACTCCTATAAAATGTATCGTTTCCTGCAAAAAATGTCATGGGATAATTAATAGTAAAAACCATTAAAATGAATCATATGAAAGAAGACTCCCACTTTTGGTTCTCTGTAGAAAAACTAGTTATTATCTTCTACTCAAAGCATGAAATTGCAATGTACCAAATTCCTAAACTAGAGAATTGCTGGTATAGACAAAAGGTCATTGATAATTTAGATGATCCTACCAAACCCCTAATAAAAAGGAATTCCAGAATAATTAAACAACTTGCACAATACGACACACTAAAGGTCATGAGGCATCACTTCACATCAAAAGCCCTTGCATTCACCACTTCCTATCATGTTTACATCTTGCAATAAAATCCTTATTACAATATAAAAAATAATTATTTAAAGTACCTGGAAGCTTAGGACATTTCAAAGGCATTAATTCATTATCGTCAATCAACAACGATGTCTCCATAGATCCCATGCTAGAAACACGGGTAGCTCCAGGAAATGATGGTGAATTATCACCAATAGATGTACTATGATCTGCATTTGGCGGTGTACCAGACAGTGCATCTCCTACCACAAAAAAAACAATACAGTATGTGATGCATCCCAAGATTAAAGTACATATTATCAACTCATAATTAACACAAAACCAAATATAGCAAAATAAGGATTTACTAGTTGAATGTCCCCTTGTTGCCAACATTGTAGTCAGCAATCTCGTACGGGCATCTATCAACCTCGTAGGAGTCTCTTGCACTAGATGACTTAAACAATACATTGTTAGCAAAGACATTCTGAAATAATAAAAGTAAGAGTTAAGAAGTTTTGAATGTTCGAAATAAAAAATTCCTTCTAACTTTTCAACTAAAAGATTATTTTACCAGTGGCAGCCGAAACTCTGCTACTACCGCCCTCACCACGTTGTCCTTGACCACATTCTGGATCAATTCCCAAAAATTCCTGTATAACAAGAATTTAGTAGTTAAAGTTTCTTACAACTCTTTAAAAAAATCGCATCAATAAAGTATTTTTGCACATATTACATATTTTACTTCACAACATAAAAGATTATAAAATATAAATCTTTATTGAACTTTTGTTATAACTAAATATTCATTGGAGCTTACTTCATAACACTAAACTTGCGCTTTCAATTTTGATAGCCTCTTCCTCATCTCCTCGGGTTCCATATTTGCTTCATCCAAAATTTTCATTGCTTCTAAATTAATTTTCCTAATTTATTTTTTCAACATTTTTATAAAGTTGGGAGTATCAACAATATCAGCCTCATCAGAATGCATAGCTAGTGGCTCGGTGGTCACTGCTACTGCTTTACCCTTATCCTGAACATCAAATTGTGAGAGGAATATCAATAAAACTATCATAAAAACTCAAAAACTGTAAATAAAATAATGTAATATAACATTTTTCAACTATCTAATTTGTACAATTTCAAAAAGGTTTACCCTCACTGAAGAAGGGGTGGGAGTAGCATCCTGTTGACCTCTATCATCTGTCGGATCCATATCATCCTGTCACAATGATTAAACATAAAAAATTCAGCTAACTGAAAGCAATAGATAGCAAAAAAAAACTTATTAACAAAATGGTAAATAGTACTTACAGCCCTCATGATAGTAAAATTGTTTGTATCTATGCGATTTAAATGGTAATCAATTAGCAGTTCTTACCCTGCACTTATTGATTTTATTGCACAAACAAAAACTTCATTCCCCTCACGCACCTCAAATATGCAATTGGGTTGCTTACTAGTTGAAACAGGTCGCATACTATTTATAAAACCTGCAATATTACCTATTGCTTTTGGTCTCCCATCAATGTACATAGCAAATCTTTTACTTTGATCATTTTCTTTCCGTTGTATATAATTAGCTGATACCTCATACCTACGCATACTTTTTTTATATTGAACAATCTACATCCAATCATTGTAATTGTAACATGGACCGACATACTTGAACAATTCAACAACTTTTTTGTAACATACCTTTATCCCATCCATGGAAAATAGGCCCAAACCATGTAATGAGGATGGAGCAATGCGATATATCCTCTCATTAACACAAAAATATGTGTTAATTAGAGGTAGCTCATTGGGTATCCATTCTTTCTCAATGTGTGAGTACCGAAAGGGCACCTTGATGTCACCTTTGGTCTCATCATCATAAGAACATGACCCCCCATTAGCAAGGAAAAATTGCATGCGTTTATCAAATTTTTTTCTATTCTTTTGACCTCTAGTTGATCTCCCTCTTTTAGCCGTACTACATGTAGAGCTTTCATCCACCATTTCCTCATTTCCCTCATTCGATGTAGATAGATCTGACAAGTACCTATTTGGTGGGTCCTGTAATCCATCAAATGGAAAGTGAAAGTGACATATATAAAATGTAGTAAGTTGAAAGTGATTATACAATTATATTTCTATACGGACCTTCTTTGTCTATATATACATTATATGATTATATAATGTCTATTTATAACATACGTGCTCAATGGTAAACAAGAAGAATATAAGAAAATTATGTCTATTTATTGACTTATACCTGTTGATCCATGTCACTGTGCACAATCCATGCCAAACGGGTCAAATCTCCTATAGTCAATTGACTGTTTGCAAAAAGGGTGACAATCAGACACAATATAAACATTGGTAATTATAAATAACCTATGTTATAATCATTAGAAATGAACACAATAAATATGTAATCAAATTTCCTGAATATGTTAATCATTTACCTTAAGTTAGCTAAAAATTACATGATACACGTTTGCTACAAATAACTTAGAAGACAACATGAACAATAGGCAACATCACAAACATGTCAACAGAAGGGGTGACGATGTACCTGTAGTCAATTGACTATTTGCAAAAAGGGTCATAATCAGACACAACATAAACATTAGTAACTATAAATAACATATGTTGTAAGCATTAGAAATGAACACAATAAATATATAATCCAATTTCCTGCATATGTTAATAATTTATCTTAAGTTTGCTAAAAATTACATAATATGTGTATGCTACAAATAACTTAGAAGACAACATGAACAATATGAAACATCGTAAACATGAACAAATTTACCTTATATATGGAATGCAAGATCATCAACAGAAGGGGTGACGACATTTGTAGTCATTGATTATCTTCTTCTTCTTCTTCTTCTTCATCATCATCATCACCATCATCATCGCCATCATCACCATCATCATCGCCATCATCATCACCATCATCATCGCCATCATCGCCATCATCACCATCGCCATCATCATCATCATCACCATCATCATCATCATCATCACCATCACCATCACCATCATCGTCATCACCATCATCTTGATCTTCATCATCTGCTTCTTCATCATCTTCAATATCTTCTTCTTCCATAACATTATACTTTATCGGCCTTCCTCTTGGATCATGTCTAACAAAAAATGACCAACCCTATTTATTTGGAACTTCTGAGTAAAACACTTGCTCACATTGGCTTGGAAGAACATAGGGCTCATCTCCAACTGGCTCAAACGACCTTGTATTGATCATTTTAAATCCATTATCATGTTGAATAACCGTTCTATCTGGATCATTTTGATTTAGTCATAACTTGTACCATTTGATGACAAATAGAACTACTTTGAAGGTGTTAAATTCACACTCAATTATGTCATCCAAGATGCCATAGTATTGATTTTGATATTTTTGAGGATGTATGTCACTTCTAGATGATATATTGGTGACCTTGAAAATTGCAGTTATCCTAGAATCACAAGTTTTCTTTGTGTCATCCAACCTTTTTATGCGGAATTTGTGGCCATGATAGTACATAGCTTTATGGTGCTTGACCTACAATTTTTAAAGTCTATGTAAATGGTTTTCATCATGAGTTGATACGAAACATACGTTGAGTTATGATCATTAATAAATTTCTACGTACCTCTCCACCTCTTAAACCATTTACTAGATCAACTACCATCGGCATAACATTGGAATTTCCATTACAACGAGCTTCTGTAACCAATGAACCAACACCTTCCCATTTTAATGAGCAACCATTTTGTTGACATCGTTCAATCCATTCTGTCATCCAATCAAGATTGTTCGCAATATACAAATGTATTGCATCCCACTCTCGATCACCTATTTCAAATAAATATGCCAATTAAAAATAACTTATATTGAAGATTTATATGAATTAATTGAATACAATAAAATCTTAGATTTACCTCTCACTTTCCTCGATCTACCTTTGCCCATCAAGTACTCCCCTTTGAATTTGTTAATTGAGTTGGGATCCCAAATACGATCTACATGGATGTTTGCTGCAAACTTAGGAAGATATTCAGTAATGTACACCATGGTCTGGTATACCATATACCCCTCCACCATGGAACCCTCGGGATGTGCTCTCTAGTGAACCAAGCCTTTCAAAAATTTCAAGTGCCTCTCAACCATCCACATTGACTTGGTTGGTACAGGTCCACACAATTCAATCTCCTCAACTTGATGTATGAGGTAGTGTTCTTGTGCATTGAAAAAACTTGGAGGTAGACACTTTTGCATTTCACATATCAGAAGAGGAATTTTTCTCTTCCAATATTTTATATCTTCTTTATTGATTTCTTTAGATGACAACCACCTCATGTATTTTCCAAGATCATATATAACCTATTTGACATTGTTGGCAAAGTGGTTCGGGAGAGATAGAGGTAGAACGTACTGCAATATTTGTAAAATGATCTTGTCAATATTTTATAAAAGAATGCAATTGAAACTACATGCAGTATATAAATATATAGTGAATACAAAATAACATGAATTACCTTAATAAATGTATGCCAATCATGTGTTTTCAACCCTAGCCCAAATTCACTTTTATTTGATATGACATTGTTTATGTTCGCAGCAAATCCTGTGGGAAATCATTTTTTTTTTATGACTTCTTTTATAGCATTGCTCTGCTGCTCTGACAATAACCAACTAAAGGCACTTGTATCAATCCAGTCTCCATTGTTATTTGGTCGAATACCATTTTTCATTGCATGGTTGGATTCTTCAATGTCACTACAAGTTTTGACAATTTGATCTTTGTCATGCCTTCCATCCAAGATTTTCCATAATGTCTCTACTACATTCTTTCCAATATCCATAGGATCAAACAAATGCACAATTGGGAGTTGCTCGTAGTATGGCAACCTAGTAAATTGTGGAGGATAAAAGTTGGACATTGATGTCTTGATGACCTTCACAACCATCAATCACATCATTAGTAAACAAAACACAATATCGAAATATAAAATTGAAACAAAAAGCATCAAATGGAATGACATTACCTTGATGATTTATTTTATTGTATGCCAACTTTCATAGGTGAGGTTTCATTCTCTGTGGCTTTGATGTAGTCTCTTCTAGACCATTGAAAAGATTTTTTTTGGTAATTTGGTACTTATGATTTCTGTGCAGAAAGTGTCTATTCTCATCAAACACCTGCTTTCTTAAACTTTTTGAATGACGGGATTTCATCTTTGGATCACAAACTGGACATGCAAATTTACCCTTTTTCTGAAGACCTACAAGATCGTGTATAATTGGATTAAATGTGTTAACTTTGACATACCAAAAAAAGGTGTCAAGAAGAGAACATACCAAAAAAATGTGTTAGCCCAGGGGCATCATGTATTGTCCATACAAGCATTGCATGAAATTGAAATTGTCTTTTTCGTATTGGTCTACAAATGTCATACATAGTAACCCCATTCCATAACACCACCAACTCGTCGATAAGGGGTTCAATATATACGTTGATATCTTTGACTTGGTACTTACCTAGTTGAATGAGAAAAAACATTACATAATTATTTTGACCATTTGATGGATTAGTAATAATAAATTAATTTAGATGACCACTAAATCAAAAAATACCTGGAATAATTAGTGTCAACATTATGTGCTCTCTCTTTATGGACAACCAAGGAGGTATGTTATTGTTGATAACAAAAACAGGCCACACTGAGTAAGTAGATCTCATCTCTCCATAAGGATTGACACCGTCTGCTGCCAATGAAAGCTTGAGATTATGAGGTTCTTCTTTAAAGTGTGGCCAATTTTCCTGTATTTCCTTAAATGCCAAACCATCTGCAGGCATTCACATAATGTCATCTTGACTTCTATTGTGTGCATGGTAATCCATAAATTATGCCAAGCTATGGCACTTGAATAATCATTGCAGACATGGAATAATGGGAATATGCTGAAGAACCTTGCGAGGCACCTTTTTTGTTAATTGATCTGATTGATATCTACTGATATGACAAGTAGGGCATTGTGTTGCAAATTCATGTTATTTATAATATATAATATGATCATTCAGAAATGCATCTATTGTTTGATACCCCATTCCAATATCTTTCATGATGGCAGATAATTCTCAGTACGAGCGAGGTAGAATGTTTGATGGTTGTAACAAACACTCACCTATCAACCTACGACCAAAAATATAATTTCTTAATTTAAAGAATATTAATTTCTACACGAACCCAATGTTAATTTTAAGGGAACTACAAGTAAAATAATGAAAGAAGATGGCATACCTTAACATACGTGTCATTGCTACATTGGATAAACCATTCATTACCTTCATGTTCACCAATAGCAATACAGCAGCAAGAAGAGTTGTTTTGGAGCCTTCATATAAGAGTTGCTCTACCTTCTCAAGTAAAGGTACATCAAACTCTGCATCATCATCAGCATCATCATCATCATCATTATCATCTTTATCATCGTGGTCATTTTGATCATCATGATATTCATCATCTTGATCTTCTTCCATGGTATCATTACCTTCTACTTCAATATTCACACCTCCATGTTCCTTCGTTTGGAAATCTACATTCTTCGAATTGTCATGGTCCATAACATGAAACTCAGGGATGTTGACCTATATGAAAATGATTACCTTATATTAACCATGACCATGATGTCATCATCAAATCATGTCTCATGTAATTTATAAACTATTAAAATACATACGAATGGGTGATACTCATTTCCCCCTTTAATGTGACCATGTTGCCTACAATGTTGCTCAGCTGTTGTGATTAGATATCTTCGAGTCTTTAAGCCCTTACACATTTTGCAAGGAAAATAACATTTTCCATCACGTTTTCTTTTTAAGTTAGACCGTAGTCTAGAAATTGCCTCCCTATTTTTTTGTGCGTTGATATCATCAGACATGGTCTTTCTTGAATGGAATGACTTGTTGGTGGAAGAAGGATTATTTGTTTGCAACCTGTAGATGGAGTAGCAAGAGGAAGACACATATAAAAAGGAGTATGGTCTCTGAACCAAGTAGGAGTTAGGACATTCTGGAGTGGGGTTAGCCCAAGATATTTTGGAATCTTGAAGAACCTGGTAAAGGGTATCTAGAAAGGTGAAAATAAACAAGTATTTTTATAGCTACAAAGGAGGAATTGAGAGCATTATAAATAATGAAGAAGAAACTTAAATCTATACAAGTTCACCTCTATTTACAATTTGACCTTTCTTCAAGTGAAATATGACAATATACAAAATTTCCAATCACATTTTCACTTAAAAAAGAACACCAAATATACCTTTGCTACAATATCTTCTTCAAATTCTTCGCTATCAGATTCTTCAAAACTGCAAGCTCCTGTGCAGAGAAAAGATGAGATGTACTCAATAATTTTTGATGGGCAATATTTAAACAAATCGACTATCAAAAAACCAATTTATGAAATTTAGTTGCTTTATTATGTACTGAAGACTTGGCAAGATGTTCCCAAGTCTATCTATAGAATGCCTATCTGCATGGTTGTTTGCAAATAGTCTAGTATGGTGCCGCTTTTGAAAAACAACAAATGTCACTGGGGCTAGTAATTTGGCTCAAGAAATGCACAAGCCTATTAACACCACAGAACTTTTAGTTCATCATATAACATTCAGCTATCTTCTTTAACAAAATCCAAAGAGAATACAAACAAACTAATGAGCCGTGTCAATCTCAATTGAATAGCAAGTACTATAGTGAGTGTTAGGAAACTGACCTTGCGAATAGCATCCAGTTCATAAAGTATTAGGAAAGTGACCTTGCTGATTAGTTTAACATAGATTGGTGAACAGAAAATTCATAATAAAAATCTGATTTTTTTCCACACTTGTTCAAGCCATATAATGAAACAACAAAAAATGAATTGTATACAAAGACCATATTGTAGGCTGTCCAAGTTGAAAGTGAATAGATGACCTTTATGGGGTGTTGTGCCAAGTGGAGCTAGTATGTGAGAGCTTGAAGATGAAGGGCTCCTATTTTGGGGCTAATATTTGGTGGTTTCGAGGTGCTTAGGGAGAACCTTTGATGCTAAGTCTTAGTTATGTAGACTTTGGCGAATCTGGTGAGCTTTCTACAAGTTTGTACCTGCTGTATCAGCAGCCACTATGCCCTATTCTAGACCTTCAGTATTCTGATTGACATCAATTATAAGTGTGCATCCAGATGTTACCTACAATTGATTAGGGTGGCTTTTAGTGTGTATCAGTCTAATTTGACATGTGTGATGGAAGTATCAACTTGTTATCAGCATCTTACATTATTTAGAAGAGGTGTAGTTCAGGGAATGGTATTCAATGCTTTCTATTAGGTTAATTTGTGTTGTTGCAGCAGTTTGATTTTATAATTTGAATGTTATATCAGTTTGTTTCAATAATATTCTTGTTATTTTGCTATATTGTAATGCATCTCACTATAATGTCCCCTTTTTGACATGACATTCAATAACAAAAATAAAAAGTAAAAATATAAAAAATTAAAATAACATGTAATATAATTATAATTTAATTAAGTTTAGTGAATGATCAAAATGAATGCAATAAAGAGTTATGAGTATTGAAGGATTAAGATATAAAGGAGAGACCATTCAATATTTAAATTTATATTGGAAAAGGTAGAAATGAATACTTATTGATTTAACTCAATTTATAATTGTTATTTAAATATTTCTTAAAATAACATAATCCTTAATATTTTTTTTAATTCTCTTCCAACTATCTCTATTTAGTGCCTACCATGTTTATGTGCATGTTTTTTATGTGTTTTGGATAATAAGTCTAATTTAATTTGTCTATGGACTAAGACCTTAAATTATTGAGCTTTTCTTTGTTTTGTGAAAACTATAGCATTCTCTATTTAACAGGGCCAACCACATGAAGGTGGAAGCTCATCATGGCCCCTCCTAGGAGTCTCTTATGACCCTTTATGAAATTTTAAGAGCTCTAAGATTTATTCTTAGGGATCATAAATGATCATAAAGGGTCATAAGGGATCTTAGGACACAACAACTAAGAAATATAATTGTAAGCATCATGGTCACATTTTTTTGGAATCAATGTAATTGAGTTGTATACCCAAGCGACGAAGTGCATCTAGAAAATGAAACTACAACCTATTGGGATTGAGACAAACCTTATAAAAAAAAAGCAACTAGGAATGATCGCTTGCCAATATCTATTAAATAGATTTGTTGGAGGACCTTGTATTCATGAGCTAGGAATGATCGCTTGCCAACAATTGTTGAATACATTTGTTAGAGGACCTTGTATTCATGAGCTACAAATGTATTCAATAACTGTTGGCAAGCGATCATTCTTACAGATGAATTCAACTTGGAATTGAAGGTGTGGAAGTTGCTTTGCATTGCTTAGGTACACAACCCAATTAAGTTTCCAAAAAAATGTGATCATGATGCCTACAATTATGTTTCTTAGCTATTGTGAAATCTAAATATTTGATAGGAGAAGCATTTGAAGTTTATGTTGTGAATCCACTAAATAGGGTCAAGATTTGATTTGGGAATGTTGGTCAGATGATCTGAGAGAAAGAATGGATAGACAGATGGAGAGAGGGATAATACAAGTGGTAGAAAGAGCCATGCCATTTGCAGGATGCCACCATCCTTTTGGTAGATCAAAGGAAAACATTGTAAGGACTATAATACACATTGTCCTCAAGAATATTATCTAGGAGTCTTTCTATCACTTGTATTATCTCTCTCTCCATCTGTCTCTCAACTCTTTCTCTCAAATCATTAGACCATCATTCTCAAATCAAATCTATTAAATCAAAAAAAATAAGTTTGACCCTATTTAGTGAATTCATAGTTTCTTTTGCATTCAAGATCGAGATTAATGCATACGCAGTAGCCTGACACCAATCACCCATTACATGTCAACTATTAAAGCTTGTCAAACAGTTGCTGAGTTGTACTTCATAAGAGTTAGGTGCTCTTGCACCATAGACGGAGATGCTGATGCAAGGTATGATGTTACTGACTTCCCTCTTAGCGCCCTAATCCACCAACTCATACATGAAACCATGGGACAAAAAAGAAAAAATGTTGGATTTAAAAGCTTTTTCGATCGGTTATTAGGAGTATGAATGAGGTCTGCATGTCAGATTCAAATGAAGCCCTAATATTCATTCAAAGCCCCCACACCAATATCGGCATGGAGGCTTCGAGTGAAGCCCCTTGGGACCTTCATTCAAAGATTTGGCTTCATTTGAAGCCCCTAAAATTTAGCTTCCCCACTTTCCATGATAGAAGCCAGTTGTTTTACAAGAGTCAAAAACAGTTTGTCCTCCATTGTAGAAGCCACTTGTAATACACAGTTGTTTCATGCAAATTAGAGTCTACAGAATTTACCATCAATCTCTTTCAATAGCTTAGTCCATCTTATCCACTGCACAATAATTCAGAGGAATGTGCCAAGGCATTCCAAATCTTTGCCAATGTATAGACATGTGTCTTAAAATGGACCCACATATAAGATAAGATTCAATGTATATCTGCATGAAATTAAGCTAAATTCTGAAACCATTTAGCTTTCATTTATTTCAGTATGGCCCATTTAATTTGCTATATAAATGTCAAAATTCAAGAGATATTGAATTGAGTATAATAAAGTAGAGAGGAACAACCAATGTCTTTGGTAAATGCAGTGAAATTGAAGTGTGTAGCATTTGCTGCACTACCATTATTACCAACACAAGTATCTTAGTGTGGAAGGAAGAGAAGGCAATCAAGAGGTTAGGTGAGGTATGCATTCAATGTGAGTTCAAGTAAAAGTGTGGAAGTGGAAAGAGAGGAGAGGATTGAGATTGTGGAAGAGATTCTGTCTGGAGAGTGGCCTGAAAGTCTTTCTATACTCAATTTTGAGGATTTGTCAGTTTACTATGAACCACTTGTCTTCAAAGCTCAGGTAGATTTTGTTATAAATATTTTTGTTATTATGTATTAAGTTTCAATAGATTCAAATCTAAGATTTCCAAGATGAAAAATTTACAATTTAATTTGATTGTCTCAAATTGCTTTTATCAATTTTTGAAATCACACCCATCATCAGAATTATATAGATCTCAGAAAGTAGAAAAAAATTATGAACTATAATTAATTTTCATGATTCTTAATTTAGATATATAAATCAGAATTGAGGTGTCTGTAAGTGTGAGGAAGCCAAAACTTATGGACAAGAGATTTTTCTATTGAATGTTTATGGTAGAAATGATCAAAGGTCCTGTATTTGATAGTCATAGGTTTTTGACAATTTGTATAAAGTTTTCCGTTTTATCTAATACAAGCTTATGAATTTTGAATCTATTTTAGTAAAAAGAACAACAATACGGGCATCCACTTTGGCTTCCAATAGAATCCTAGGTGGATCCATTTACCACTCAAATTTATGTTTGCTCACTCCTTAGCTTTTTCCTTGGAGTCGAGATAAATTTTAAAGAAAATATTAATAGATTATATAAATAAATCTTTTAAATTCACATATGTGCTAGTTTTAACATCTGAAAAGTTTAGTTAATTTTTTTTACATTTACACTAGCCTATATCTTTTTCATAAGAAATATTTTGGTATTAATTTTTTTTTGTAAAGATTTAATTCTTATAATATATTACTATAACAAAAATATATTAAAGTAAATATTAATTGACATTGTGGTAAATATTAATAAAAATATATTAAAGTAAATATTACTATAATAAAAATTATGAAGACAAGGCAGATATTGTGTTGCTGAACAAGAAAGCATATTTCTAACTGAAGTATTGACATAAAAAGTTCAGTAACTATCCTAGAAAGTAATCTTGACAAAAGAGAGCATATTCTTAAAGTAGTGACTTGGTAGAAATCCATTAAAAGTGTCCATTAAAAAACACAATACAACTTGAATATGTTAGTATATGGCAGAGAGTTTTACATGGCATTCCTGGGATAAATAGAATAGTAGTCAAGCCCTATTCAAGAATGAAAAATCTTGTTATTTTCAAAGGAGAGGACTTCTATCAAGACGAAACATTAAATGTGGAGTGCACTTTGTAATAGACACAAAAGATTGCATGAAAGTTGTGAAAGGGGTGCAGAAGATGCTCACTTTTTCCTTGCAGAGTAACAAGTAGTTGGTGTTGCTGTTTCTATTAGTGTGAATTATGCAAAGTAGCCAATTGCATTTGATAAGAAACTCAGTGTCAATTCAGATGACATCCATTTCAAAGGAAGAAGACCTGATAAAGATAAGGCTCTTTAAGCCATAAGGAGATCAAAAGTGTTCAAAATTCTCGAACCCTACACAGTCAAGAGAAGACAGAGTGTGCAAAGTTTCCCCTAATATTTGAGATCATGAACATAATCCAAATAGGCAGTTCGTGGAAAGTAACATAGTATGAGTGAAGAATCTAATGAGATGATACACTGCATATCATAAAAAGGATGCCCCAAAAAAGAGTTACAGACTACAATCCTTATCCCTAATTATGTAATCTGATCTATGTCAAAAGCTAATCATGTCACTAAACATCTCTTTGACTCCCTAAAATCTCTACCCTTAGTTTCACCATTTTAAGATTTATGTATTCACCCGTGTTTTATACAATTTTTTACATTTTTTTGTGCAATTTTCCAATCATTCCCTCAATAGACATACCCGTAGTATAGGGTAATAAGTTGAAAGATTAACCACATGATGACCATTTTGACTGTGATGTTAAACGACGTCTCTCATGGGCTATATAATTGAGATATTGAATAAGTTTCAGGAAGGTCCATTTTTATTATGGTGTGTGATGTGGTCTTGTTGAATAAAAGATTTGGAAAAAGATGTGTGGTGTAAATGGCATTCAACTATGAGTGTTGTGGCCTACCACCCAACTCATTTGTTCCCCAATACTATGAGAAGCAATCTCTTCAAAGATTTATGTAATGTTGTTTGGCTTCCTATAAATGCCTATGAAACCATCTAATTCAAGTAAAATATCAGAAATTTAGAGATAAAAGTTGTTTCTTTGAAAAGCCGCTATTCTGAATGACCCATTGACCATTTTTATCACTATCTGATATAAATGGTTAGTGATAAAAATGGTACTGTGATCAGTTGGAGTTCCTTCACAAATGAGAATAAGTGGAATTTTATGCATATACAAATCAAAACATTGAGCCAACTTTAATTTTATACAATAACCAATTAATATGAATGCAAACTATCATAAACCCATCAATTGATGTCAAAGCATAATGCAGTAGACTGTTTGAAAGCAATTTCAAATGGAAATAAAAATGAAATGCACCCAATACATTACTTTAAAGGCACATTGCAATGGTTTTCATAAATTAGTCTAATGGAATCACATGGAACTCCTCAAAATTTCAGACGTGCCCTCAAAATTTCTACAATCAAATGCACCAGATCAGATGTGCCCTCGCGCCAAGACATGCCCTCATGCCAATGTTGATGGAGACCCTCGTGCCAATGTTGATGACCCTCACAAAAATGTTGATGGAGACCCTCATGCCAAAGCCAGATGAAAAGGATCTTTATCAGAGCCAATGTTGATGGAGACCCTCGCTCACGCCAAAGCCAAATGAACCTCACGCAAAAGCCAAATGAAATGTTTTGCCCTTTTTTGTTTTGTTTTATGCTTCCCTATGTGTCATAATTCTGAACAAAATAATTGGTCGCAATTGCGACCAACACAGGCTAGTTATTAAAAAAAAACAAAAATTTGCTTTATAACACGACCAAGCAACCCATTTAAAAAACTTGGTCGCAATCTTTGGTCGCAAAATGACCTCAAATGCACTAGTGTATAGAGTAGAATTGAAAGTGTGAATTTTTAGTTGGATCTTTGAATGTGAATGTATTTGTAATTGGCTGTAACCCAGAAGGCCTTACAACTAGGCATGTATGTTGAATATTTGAATAACCAATAAAAGTATTTCTCCTCCTTTGGTTGTTGTCCCTTGTGTTTTCTTCTATTGTGTTAACTCTTGTAGGATGGTTTGGATAGTTGGGTGAGCCTTTGGCCCTAGTTATTCATCCTTTACCTATGTTAGTTGGTATCAGAGCTTGAGGTTCATCCTTGTGGAGATTGGATCATGTAGAACCCTAATTTAGATTTGGTTGTAGGGTTGCAAATCTATGGATTTGACCTATAACTTGTAGAGGGTTACAATCTTGTAGAAACCTAATTTATAAAGATGGTTCATGGTAGAAGAAATGCAAATGATGCTATATTGGATCAGCTGAGACAAATTGCAATCAGATTAGATGTTGTGAAGACAATTGAGAGGAGAGGAGCACATCTTAATGATGTAAGTGATGATGAAGTAGCAACACCAAACCATAATCCAGACCTGAAGAGGATCAAGATGAGGAAAGATTGTTAATAGTGTTGTTTAGGGAAAATTCAAAGCCTACTGTAGAAGTTGTTCCTTATGATAAAAAATTGGATACCAATGCTTTATTGGATTGGATCTCTGATATGGAGAAGTTCTTTGAGTATGGAAACACACCCGATAATAGAAAGGTGAAGATTGAAGTTACTAGGTTGAAAGCTCATGCATCACTATGGTGGGAACACTTGCAAACTAATAGAAAAAGAAGAGGAAAAGAGAAGATCAGAACTTGGCCAAAGATGGTGAATAAGGTAAAGACAAAATTCCTCCCCACTAATTACCAAGTTAGCCTATTGAGAAAGATACAAAATTTGAAACAAAAGGACATGACTGTGAAAGAATATACCAAGGAATTTTATAGATTGGACATCAAATCTAGACATGTGGATGATGATTTTGAGAAAATTGCAAGGTAAAATAATGGATTGAGATCTAGAATACAAGATGAAATAAGTTTTATGAAGTTGGAAAGTGTAGAAGAAGCATATCAATATGCCATGAAAGCTAAGGAGATCTTAATAAAGAAGCATGAACAAAGACAAAGAGGTAGAGGTGGTAGATTCTAGAGAGGCAGAGGTAGATCTTATGGAGAAGTGACAGATTTGACAATTCTATGTAGGATAAAGGAAAATCTAAATGGAAGAATCATGAAAAAGGAAAGACCAAATGGAAAAGTAGTAATTCTTATTGAGGAGGAACTAATTCTTGTCGAGGAAGAGGTAATTCCTATTCTAGATGTGGATTTCATGGTAATTGTTTTAGATGTGGTAAAGAGGGAAATAGATCTTTTGAATATAGATCCTATGAAAGTAGGCAAGGTAATAGAAATGTTGTGATTCAAGAAGATGATGAGGGTTCACCAAGTGGACCTAAGACTGGAGAAAATTTGATGGTCAGAAGAACCTTATGTAATAAGGGAAGTGATGAGGAACCTATTTTAAGGAGAAGTATTTTCTAGACAAGATGTAAGATGGCTAGAAAATGCTGCAAAGTGATCATTTATAGTGGAAGTTCTACAAATCTGGCATCAGAAGAGTTGGTTACCAAGTTGTAGTTACAAAGGCTAAAACATCCCAAACCTTATCACATTTCATGAATCAAAGATGAGCATAAGATATTGCTAAGTGAGCAATGCCTTGTGAAGTTCAAAATTGGGCATTACTTTGATGAAGTTTTGTGTGATATTATGCCCGTGGATTGTTGTCATATTTTGTTTGGTAGACCTTGGTAATATGATAGATATGCTATACATGATGGAATACTGAATCAATATATTGTTTGGGTAAATGGGAAGAAACAAACATTGCTACCTTTGATTGAAAGTCTAGATGAGGTTAATTGTACTACTATAAAAATTGCATGGTTAATGGGAAATTTTTTGAAAAGGAAATGAAAAAGAATCAAGTCTAATTTTCCATAGTTCCTAGAGGACCAAGTGTTGGTAGTAATGACCAAGCAACAAAAGCTAGTAATGACTAGGTGATAGAAAATAGTGATAGTCGAGTACCAGTAGAAATTAAAAAATTGTTGAATGAGTATAAAGACATTATTGTTGATGATATTCCTGATGGTTTACCTCTAGTAAGAAGTATAAGTCATTGTATGGATCTAATTCTTGGAGCTAGTTTGCCAAACAAAGCACCATATAGATTGACACCTACAAAGAATGAAGAGCTTAATAGAAAAGTGCATGAGTTGTTGCAAAAAGGTTTGATCAAAGAAAGCTTGAGTCCATGTGTTGTACATGTTGTATTAGCACCTAAAAAGAATGGAGAATGGAGAATGTGTACTGATTCTAGAGCCATTAACAAGATAACAATGAAATATAGGTTTCCTATGCCAAGGATGGATGACATAATGGATTGTTTGAGTGGAGCAAAATATTTTACCAAGATTGATTTGAAGAGTGGCTATCATTAGATCAAAATCAGAGAAGGTGATGAATGGAAGACTTCTTTCAACAAAAAAAGATGGTTTGTATTAATGGTTTTTTATGCCTTTTGGTTTGACTACTGCACCTAGTACTTTCATGAGGTTGATGAATGAAGTTCTGAAAATATATTTGGGTAAGTTTGTGATTGTTTATTTGGATGATATTCTGATATTCAACAAGACTAAGGAAGAAAATCTTGAGCATATTAGACAAGTATTACAGAGGTTGAAAGAGGAAAAGTTGTTGATTAATCTGAAAAAGTTTTCTTTTATGCAAGAGGAGATTGTGTATTTGGGATTTGTGTTTTTAGTTGATGGATTGAAGATGGATTCTAAGAAGGTTAAAGCAATTTTAAAATGGCCTACACCTAAGAATGTGGATGAGGTAAGATCATTTCATGGTTTGGCTAGTTTTTATAGAAAGTTTATAAAGAATTTTAGTGTTGGTTATAATGCTATGACTGAGACAATGAGGGGAGATAAAAAGGAATTCAAGTGGACACACAGAGCTGATAAGAGTTTTGAGACTTTGAAACAAAAGGTTGTTGAATTACCTGCATTAGCTTTACCTAATTTTAACGAAGTATTTCAAGTTGAATGTGATGCAAGTGGTAATGTAATAGGAGTTGTATTAAGTCAAGACAGTAAGCCTATTGCTTTCTTTAGTGAAAAGTTAAATGATGCTAAAAGGAAGTATTTTGTGTATGATCAAGAATTTTATGACATTGTTTAAGCATTAAAGAAGTGGAGAAATTATTTGATTCCTAAGGAGTTTGTGTTGTATATTGATCATAAAGCTTTACAATACTTGGGAAGTCAACATAAATTGAATTAGAGACATATGAAGTGGGTTGAGTATTTGCAAAGTTTTACATTTTTCATCAAGAATAAGATTGGAGTTACTAATAGTGTTGCTGATGCATTGAGTAGAAGACATTCTTTTTTAACTAAAATGAAGGTTGAAGTTCTTGGTTTTGATGAAATAAAAGAGTTGTATGATGCTGATCCTAATTTTTCTGAAGCGTGGAGAGAGTGCAGAGCACCAAATGTGACAAATCACATAAGTAAGTATGATGAGTATTTCATTTAAGATGGTATGTTGTTTAAAGGTATTCAATTTTGTATTCCTAGAAGTTCTATGAGGTTGACTTTGATTAAGGAAAAACATAGTGGTGGATTAGTTGGACATTTTGGAATTGATATGACATTGAGTTTGCTGAAAGAGAAGTATTATTGGCCACAAATATATAAGGATGTTTAGAAATTTGTAAAGAGTTATGGAGTTTTTCAAGTTGCAAAAGGGGTGAGTCAAAATATTGGTTTGTATACACCTCTTACTATTCCTGAGAAACCTTGGACTGACATCAACATGAATTTTGTTCTTGGATTGCCTAAGACAGTGAAGGGGTATGATTCCATATTTGTTGTAGTGGACAATTTTTTTGAGATGGCTCATTATATACCATGTAAGAAGAGATCAGATGTTGAGCATGTTGCTAAACTTTTATTTAAAGAGATTGTGAGATTGCATGGATTACCAAGAAGTATTATTTTTGATAGAGACAATAAGTTTGTTGGCTAATTTTGGAAGACTCTGTGAAAGAAGATGGGTATTGAGTTGAAGTTCAATTCTACATTCCATCAACAAATAGATGGTTGGATAGAGGTTGTGAATAGAAGCTTGGGTAATTTGCTGAGATGTTTAGTTGGGAATAAGCCAAGTAATTGGAAGACAATATTGGCACAAGCTAAATTTGCATATAATAATTCTATGAATAAGAGTACAGGGAAGACACCTTTTGAGATTGTTACTGGAATGCATCCTAAAGGTATATCAAATTTGAGAGATGTTGGTGAAGAAAAGAGAAGTGTTGCAGGAGAAAAATTTGCTGATTTTATGGAGTCTTTGCATAAGGAAGTGAAATTGAGGTTGGAACAAAGTAATCAAAAGTATAAGGAGAATGTTGACTAGTCTAGAAGACACCATGATTTTCAAGTTGGTGATGAGGTGATTGTTCATTTGAAGAAAGGAAAATTCCCAGTTGGAACATACAGTAAACTGAAGATGAAGAAATTTGGACCTTGTAAGATCTTGAAGAAGTTTGATAGTGGTAATGCTTATGAAGTTGAGTTACCTAATGACATGGATATATCTCCTATATTAAATATTGCTGATTTGTATAATTATCATGAGCTAGAGGATGAAGTTTTTGTATCAGATGATTATCCTAAGAAGAAGATTAGAGAAGTTGAACATATATTGGATCATAGAGCTAGAAAGAGCACAAGAGGAAAAGATTACTATGAATATTTGGCGAAGTGGAAGAACAAACCTATTGAAGATGCTTCATGGATTTCTCAATTTGAGTTGGATTTAGCTTAGGTTGTGACATCTCAACGATACAAGAGAATCATTTCTTTCAACCCTAGTTGTCTGATGCAGGAGCATCCTAGGTTACCTTGTTATCCTACTCATTTTTGTTCATTCTACAATTCCTTCATGTACCTATTAGTCCTTCATGTGCCTAGCAGTCCTTCATGTTCCTAGTAGTTTCTTCATGTGCCTAGCAGTGTAGTTCCTTCATGTGCTGAGTTACTACAGCAATTCCTTCATGTGCCAAGTTACCCAATGTATGCCGAGTGACTCTTCATGTGTCAAGTTATCCAATGTATGCCAAGTGACTCTTCATGTGATGAGTTATCCAATGTATGTCAAGTGACTCTTCATGTGCTAAGTTATCTAGTGTATGTTGAGTGTCAGTATTTGAACGTGATTTCTATTAACTGACTTGCAGGATTTATTTTGATCATGATATTTATGTTAAGATCTTTTCTTGGGATGTGTCCAAACTATTATTGGCTCAGCCCTCCTCTTATGTAATGTTCTAGAATACTCTGTAAGCCATTTTTTCAAGTATATATATAGTGTTTAGGCTTAGAGTTAGGCAAGTTTTTGGGAGTTAATTACAGAGAAGAACTAAAAGTGTGAATTTGTAGTTGGATCTTTGAATGTGAATGTATTTGTAATTGGCCATAACCCAAAAGGCCTTACAACTGGGCATGTATGTTGAATATTTGAAGAGCCAATAAAAGTATTTCTCCTCCTTTGGTTGTTGTCTCTTGTGTTTTCTTCCATTGTGTTAACTCTTGTTGGGTGGTTTGGATAGTTGGGTGAGCCTTTGGCCCTAGTTATTCATCCTTTTCCTACATTAGGTAGGGTAACCAATGTATGAATTTCTATTTGTTCCTTTGGTTTCATTGTCAAAATAGACTCTCCAGTCCATTGGCTTCCTTCTCTTTTGTCAAAACTTCACCTTGTGCCTATGAGATAGGCACATGACTGACTTCCTAACCTATATGGACTTGTATCCCAACCTACTCAACTATCAAAATTGATTGCATTGAAGCATTCAACACTAATGTGCTAACATTTGATGTCACTATGTCCTTCACTTGATATACCACAATGAGCATTGAGACATGTGTGTCATTGGTGACACACTATAATCCTTGTATACCTTTTGTTTTTATAGTTTTCTTTCCCATTGCTAATGCTTTGTCAATCTTAGTTGTGCTAATTAATAAATGATTAATGCATAATTTTGCAGCTAAAGTAGAATCCTGTAATATCTTTTTCAAGTCATCATTTTTGAAAGGATTGATGTTCTACACTATGTTATCAAAAAAATTCCTTATCTTTATTATTTCCTACTGACTTTCTTGGTCCACGTGAGGAGAACTGGCACTCAGCATTGTACCTTAGGTACATTCTAATCTTGTTGTTGCTCTTGTTTAGCTATAGCCTCTTCATCTGCTTCCTTCTTTATGCCTCCCTCATGTCCATCCTTGACATATAAATCCTTAGTGATGTATACTACCTCTTGATCATCTTTTTCTTCACCAACCTCATCAAGTGCTTATTTAGTTGCCTTAATTATTGTCAATCCATAGATGACTTTCTATATCTAGGTGCTCTATTTGGCAACCTCCTCAATATTATTTTGTAAAATATTGAAATCTCTATATCTTTGAGAAAACCTCCCCTTCTATTTGTTTATGACCTTAGTCATTGTTGCTTATTCAAATTTGGCATTACTCTTGCTAGAGTAGTCTCCCTTATATGTCTTCATTTGTTAAATTGTATTGCCACTTTTGCTCAACTTTGTCATATAGAATTTTGGGTAATGAGTTGGAAATATAAATTAATATGAGTGTTCTTAAATGTGGCCATCATCTTATATATAGACTCTTCCACCTTATTCATGTCTAACTTTCCAAGTTTATCAAACTCAACATGTGTGAACCCTAATAAATCTACATTATTCTTGATATTGTCACACAAGTTGTTAAAACCAAAATGAGATCAATGATTAGGGTGGGGATGACACCCATAATCTTCACTACTATGGTTCTAAAGTGTAGCCAATTAAGGTTACAATAAGTTTGATCATAAATTATGATCTACCCTCTAAAGGTCTACCCTATTAAAGGCTTATAAAGACTATTAGTTCTTACCTTGTTAAAAGATTTCAACACCCTACTAAAAGTGTGCCTCGCTAAAGGACATCAACTTACAATTAAGTAAGAATCCTATTAAAAGATTTACAAAAGCCTACTAGGACTACTTGGTTAAGATATTTTCACTAATTCACCTATTAGAATGTTTCAATCTTGATCCTTTAGTTAGCACCTCTCTACTAGATATCAAATATCCTCTTTCTTGATGTATACTTGATCCTCCTGATCAAATGTATCACTTCTTTCCTATCTCATTTGACTCATTATAAGCTACATAATTTCTCCTCTTTGGTTTATCTTGTTGACTCTCCTCTATACTAGCAATAGTTCTTTTACCTTTGGGTTTGTCAGCTAGGTTGATTTTTTTAGTAGTTGCCCTTGTGCTAGCCCTAGTAATAGGTACTATTGGCTTCTATTGTGTAGACTTCACAAATTTCTTTGGTTTACTCATAGTTGGCTCCTTAGCTTTCCTCTTCTTCTTTTCTACTAGTTTAGGTCCTTCCTTGGCTTCTTCCTCCTTGGCACCTTCACCATGATCTACTTCTTCTTGTTCCTCTCCTTGACCTTATATAAGTGCAAGTGGGGCTTTGTCTAGTTGATCTCCATCATCATCATCATCATCTTCTTCTTCTTCTTCCCCTTCACCAAATATTTCCTTAAGCTTATTCACAAGGTTGTTTTTCTTTCTTACCATAGAAGCTATCTTCAACTCTATTGTGATTTTTGATTTGCCTTCCTCATAATTGCCAGATGAGGTTGCACTTTTGTCTATTTCTTCTACCAATAGTGATGTGATGGCTATTGATGCCTCATCCACATTGAATTTATAGGGCAATGGCCTGATCCTTTTGACCCTAGGAATAGATACTTGAACATATGTATGATCAGTACCAACTAAGAAGAAAACATCATTATAATGTTTCTCCCTTAGTGACATTATAATCCTTAGTCTTTACTTCATAGACTTCTTGAAATCTTCAAAGTAGCTAGTCAAATCTGTTTCAAAATTTTCTCCAAGTTGTTTTATCAACTCTAAAATCTACACTATTATTGGCCTATTTTCTATCCACACCACCTTACCAAATGTGGGAAATGTGTTTTGGACATAAAAAAAATATGTAGACAAATAATGAGCCAAATTTGCATTGTGTACTCTTTATTATGTTTCTTATGGTCTCCAAGTTTTCTAATACTCCATTCCAAAATGTTTCATAGTGGCAATTAATTTTTGGTACGAGCGGGGGAGAACATTTGATGGTGGTAACAAAAACTCACCTATCATTCTACAACAAAACATATAAGTCATTAGTATGAACAATCTTAATGGTACATGTTTCACCTTTTATAGATTATAATGATGTATATGAAATACCTTAGTATACATGACATTGTTATGCTGGATAAACCATTCATAACCTTCAAATTCACCAACAACAATACAACAAAGAGAAGAGTTGATTGGGAGCCTTTCTAAAGAGCCATATTTTTCTTCTCAAGTAGAGGTATATGATGGATGCTCTCAATGTCATCTTCATCTTAAAAATCATCAACAATAGTATTAGTACCAAATGTGTCATGGATCAATGCATTTGTAACATCATCTTCAAATGTGTTTTCTAGCACATGATCATCATCTTCCATGGGATCATGATCTTTATCTTCAATACTTATACCTCCATGTTCCTCTAAGATGTGGTGGTCCATATCACTTACTACCTTTGGGAGATCAACCTATATAAAAATGATGATAATCAAACCCCCCTTCCATGGTTTATATGTATATTAATTGTGAAAAAAACTTATCAATGGATGATAATCAAAACCTCTTCAATGTGACCATTCTCCCTACAATTTCTCTCAACTATTTTTAGTTTTGATTCTTCTTTTCTTTAAGCTATTACAACTCTTTCAAGGAAAATATCATTTGTCATTGCTTCCTCTTTGAAAGTTAGACAACAATCTAGTGTTTGTCCCCCTATTTTGGTCAAATTCCCTTGTATTATCTGACATGATCCTTCTTCATAGGAATAACTTATTCTTGTACTTTTATTGAATTGGTTGTACTTGCTAGATCTATAATTGACAAATATTTCACCATACACATTAACATTAGAGAGAAAACCTTGAAAAAAAATTGGACATGGTGTACTTAATGTTTATATCTGCATATATGGTTTTGAAGGAAAAAATTGGTGTACTCAATGTGTATATTTGCAAAAGAAATGGACATATTGTACTTAATGTTTATATTTTCACATATGGTTTTGAAAGAAAAAATAGTGTAATTAATGTGTATATTTGCAAAATTTTTAGACATGTACTTAATGTTTATATCTACACATATGATTTTCATAGAAAATGGTTACTCTATTTTCTTGTGGTGAGATTTTAAAAATAATAAGAATAATAACTCTTGTAGAACATTTGGCCAATATCTAACTATAAAAACTAATAATACATTTGGTGTTTTAGGACATTTGTTGAAGGGTAAAATAACAAACTACTCACAAGTGTGTTTGCAAATTGCCTAAGAAGAAAATTCAAGCAAACAATTTATATTCATTTGATGATTTTCTTAAGAAAATGGATATTTAGAAGGTATACTTATGGTTGATATTAAGTGTTAAGGGATATTTAGAAGATCTACTTGTGGTTGATGGACATTTTCTTTGTATTTGTGGTAAACTTAGTGTAGTCATTGCCATGAAATACTTAAATTTTTTTTCTTGTATCACTATTCCTATAGACTTTGAAGAGACCTTTCCTTATAAAAGAATCACCAAGGATGGGGCTTCTATCCTACAAGTTTCTTTAGATCCTTCAACTTTATAAGGAAGAAATATGGCACCTACTAGTACATCTATTAGAAATAGTAGATCACCAATATAACTTGGGGGGGTGGGTGGTGAATCAGTTATATATTAATCTTGAACAATTCTTAATTATTCAACCAAAGTAAACAACAATCATAATGAAATGTGCATACACAATTACACTAGATATGTTGACTAGGGAAAGCCTTGATCAAAGGAAAAACCCTGGTGGGAATGATGTCCACAAAATAATGTACTAATATGAATATTCCTTTTTAAAGGATGGACCCCATTAGGAGTCTATTACAACACTTAGTACAAAGAGTCCCTATTAGGAGACTTTGAATCCCTATTAGGAGTTGACAAAGGAAGTTGAACCCACTGTCCAAATAGCTTTAGAATTAGATCAATGAACCCATTGTCCAATTGATCTCAGTACTATTCCTTTTAGAATAATAGATGTGAGATAATCTTTCACTTCTTCCTCTATCTAGTACATTGAACTTCTTCACCTTCAGATCATGCAATCAGATTTGAAACTCTAAATCCATCAATAGTAACCCTTGAGGTCATGCATTAGTAGATTACTCTACTCCTCTACTTCACAATTCACAAGTCTTCTCTACTTCTTAATTTCCAATGATGATATCTAAAAATCAAAAAAAATATTTCCTTTATACCATACTCAATATTAATTCCTTGACTTAGCTCCATACTTTATTCTAAGTTAATTAAATGAAATACACATTTAAGTAATGCTATCAGCTCATAGTTATACACAAAATTTCACACATGCAACTTCTATACCTATGCACTCACTGACATATTCAATGGTTAGTGTACTACCTTTGGTTAAATACACAACCCTTCATTCCAAATATAATGTGCTATATCAATCATACAATATAAACTATTTTCCCAATGCTCTATTTCCTTGTAGTTCTCTATAAATCATCAATATCTTCTATATGCTATCGTTTAAGGTTCTACACACTTTTCAACATCTCACATGCATGCTATAGTATATGCTGGTCATTGTTCATAAGAAGATATGCAATGTGTTGTCCTTAATACAAAAGTCACAGTGTGCTGCTCTGCCAATTTTTTACTAACTTATTACTATGTTGTCATCAATGAAAAACATAATTGTACATCATATAAATGTTTTTCAATACTCCCCCATAGCATCAAAATACATGCTAATAATCTCCCCCTTTGGCATTGATGACAACATAGATGAAAAATATCTAGTTCCAAGAATACCAACAAGTTTCTTCATCACTCAAATCTTGCTTCATGCAAATATTTTATTGCAACACTTTTACCCCACAGGATAAAATTTCTCTAATGTTTTTCATGTCACTCTCTCCCCCATTGACATTAATGTCAAAGATTATACAAAAATTGAATATACAACAATCTATCAACATGATGATAAGCTGGTCTATTGCTTTACAACTTTTGTATACAATTCTATAAACAATACAATTGACTCAAGACATTGTTGCATACCAATTACCTATTGCAAAGATTCCCTGATTGACTCTATTCATCACAGATACTCCCCCATTGAGGAAGCATCAACATATAGTCTAGTCTAACAATGGTGTTAGTCTAAGCTAGGTAGGGGAAAAACCCCAAGCATACCTCTTAGGTAATCAAATGTATCCTTTGGAAAGGCCTTTGTGAAAATGTCTGCAATTTGTTCCTTAGTATTAATGTACTCTAGTTTGATTTCTTTCTCAGCAACTTCCTCTCTCAACATGTGATATTTTATGGCAATGTGTTTAGTCTTAGAATGTAAAATAGGATTCTTAGATATGTTAATATTACTTGTGTTAACATAGTTAATGATAACAGGTTCTATGAATGTAATTCCAATATCCTTCATCATTTGCTTCATCCATATGACTTGATTATAGTTGTTTGCTACTACAACATACTTTTCCTCTGCAATACTTTGTGAGGTACAATTTTTCTTCTTGCTAAGCCAAGAAACTAGTCTTGCTCCAAGGAAAAAATGCTCTTCTACTAGTACTTTTTCAATCATCCCTATCTCCAACCCAATTAGCATTTGTATAAGTACAAAGAGTAAAGTCATTGCTTCTATCATACCAAATGCCACAATCTGATGTTCCTTTCAGATATTCAAATATCCTTTTTACTATTGCATAGTGATATTATTTAGGATCAGCTTGAAATTTGGCCACAATTCTAATTGCTTTAGCTATATCTAGTTTTCTATGAGTCAGATACTACGATCCTCCAATCATAGATCTTTACTTCTTTTGTTCAATAATAGGTGTCTCATCCTTGCTTGATAACTTGTGTTTGGTTGCCGTAAGAGTTCCAATAGGTTTACAACTTTATAGACCAAATCTTTTCAACAAATCTTTTAAGTACTTGGTCTAAGAGTTAAAGATACCTTCTTTGTTTTGAACAATTTGCAATCCGAAGAAAAATTTCATTTTTCCTATCATGCTCATCTCAAACTCATGCTTCATGTCTTCTAAGAATTTGTTACTAGCTTCATCATTTCCACCAAAAATGATGTCATCAAAAAATACAATTATTATTAGCAAACCACCAAGTTACTATCTGTTGTTGCTTTAAAAAATCCAATCTTTGCTAAGTATTTGTCAACCTTGTATACCAGGTTCTTGGTTCTTTCTTTACTCCATACAATGCTTTCTCCAGTTTGCAAACCATATCCTTCTCTTCTGTTAAAGGAAAACCCTTTGGTTGTTCAATGTAAACTTCTTCTTTAAGTTCTTCATTCAAGAATGCTGACTTAACATCCATCTGATATACCTTAAAATTCTTGTTTGCTACATATGTTGAGAACATTGTAACTACTTCTATAGTTGCTATAGGCTCATATGTTTCCTCATAATCAATTCCTTCTTGTTGAGAGTAGCCTTTTCATACCAGTCTTGTTTTATTCCTTATTACTTCTCCTTGTTCATTCATTTTATTTCTATATGCCCATTTTGTGCCAATCACATTTTTGTCCTTAGCTCTAGGAACTAATTCCCATGTGTCATTTTAAATTATCTGTTAGAGTTCTTACTCCACTACTCTTATCCAATGATCCTCTTTGATTGCTTCATATGCACTTCTTTGTTCTACTTGAGATATCAAACGTAGTTCTTCATTAATTCTACTCCTTGTCATGACTCCCTTTTCTTTACTTCCTATTATCTAGTCAGTAGGATGATGTCTTATCATGTTCCTATTTGGGGTAGGAGTTGTTTCTTCAACTCTTATTTTAGGTGTTGTGCTCTACTCTTCTCTTACATCTTCAATTTTCACATTATTCTACAAGTCATTGTTAGTCTTGAGAAATAATTCATTATGTCTATTAGTCATTCTTGAGTAATCATCTCCATCAAAGTTATAATCCATTATCTTTTCCTTGGTGCCAAAATTTTCATCAATTTTAACATTTGTGCACTCTACTATAGTTTTTTTTTCTATAGTTGAAACATTTGTAAGCTTTAATTTTTAATGAGTAGCCAAGAAACATACTTTCATCACTCCTTGGATCAAACTTATCGATATCATCATCTCTTTTGATGTAACATCTACTTCCAAATATCTTGAACTACTTGCCTAATGGTGAGTGACGAAACCATAATTTATAAGGTGTTTTGTCTATACCTTTCCTAATCTACACTCTATTCAGTGTGTATACTTTTTTATTGACTACTTCTCTCCAGAAGGTCTTTGGTACATTATTCTCAAATAAATAACCCTTGCTGCTTCAACAATTGACTTGTTTCTTCTTTCAACAATCCCATTTTGCTCAGGTGTATGGGGGTGAAGATAGTTGTCTTATGATACCATGCTCTTTACAATAGGTATTGAATTCTCTAGAGGTGAATTCTCCTCCTCTATATGATCTTAAGCTCTTGATTTTGAATCTAGATTCATTGTCAACTTTTTGCTTAAATATCTTGAATTTCTCAAATGCTTCTAACTTTTCTTCAAGAAAAGATACCCACATCATTCTAGTGAAATCATCAACAAAAATCATAAAGTACCATTCTCCATAGTATCCTATTTTTCTTATAGGACCACTCAGATCTATATGAATCAATTCCAACTTTTGTGTAGTACAAAACTACTTGCTAGGAAATGAGGCTCTCTTCTAAATAGCCAAAATACATTCCTTACAAGTAGTATCAGTGGGCTTAGTGATCTTAGGTAAATCTCTTATAGAAAGTGTATTACTAGCCTTCACAATGTTATCAAAGTTAATGTGATAAAATCTTCTATGCCATAGCCAATTGTTTTCAATCTTAGCTACCAAACATGTTGTTTCAGTGGAGTTTAACTGAAATACATTACCTCTAGTTCTTGTGCCAGTACCAAGTAGTTTTCCTTCCTTGTTTTTGATAATGCATGTGTTATTACAAAACTATAATTGGTAACCTTTTTCCATAAGCTATCCAACACTCAATATGTTATGCTTCAGCCCATGAATACAGAAAATATCATCAATGTATGTTTTACCATCAAGTGTGATAGATCCAATTCTAGTAATATGATAGGCTACATTGTTCCCTACTCTGAAAATTCCTCCATCATGGCTTCTAAATGTGACAAACTTGCTCATATCACTAGTCATGTGATGTGAAAAACCAGTATCAATGATCCAATCTTTCTTTTCAACTTCTAAGAACAATGCACTTTCTTCTCTGATTTCTCTATCAAGATCATCCTTCTTTACAGCTATGAACCCTAATTTGTCTTCACTCATGTTTTGATTAGATTTATCTTCTTCTTTTTCTTCATTAGCATATAAAAAATTTCTAGGTCTTCTAGAATTGAACCTTTCCTTATACTTTCTTTCTCTTTTAGGACACCTAGATGCATAATGACCATATTCATTACATCTCTAACATTTGAAGATATTCTTACCATCCTTTTCTCTTTCCACAAGAAGAGTTGCTGTAAGAATTTCCCTAAGGGAAAAATTCACCCAGGAACTAAGAACTCAAACACAAGCACACAGTAGACCAAGAGAGAGAGTATGATCAAAATGATGATATATTTAATATGTCATGTTGAGAGTACACTAGGAGTGCCTATATAAAAAGGCCTCTTAGGAAGCACCTATAATGTCTCTAGAAACAACCAGCAGATAAGACAACTAAGCACCTTATCCAACATTCTAGATGAATGGATAAGAATGAAAAAGTGTAATATGTGTGTAGAAGATTCCTGTGTTGTAGATAACATGTGCTTAAAAGAGGTGTAGACCCCTATGATGTCATCATGTGATGCAAGAGCATCTAGAGGTCTAAGGGAAATCTTAAGTCACCCAAAAAAATATACCTAGACATAGTTTCTATTTCATGTGTTTTCTTTTTTGGATACCCATTTGGGTCAAATAATGGTTCCAACTCTCACTGTTCCACTATTAGTGTTTTGGGTTAGAATTTTTAAGCACCTTGGGATACATGTAAATGTAAAAAAATGGGACTATGTAATTAAGCCATAATTATGGTGAATTAGAAGGTCTAAATTGGAGGGATGATTATAATTGTAATTTAGAACATTCCAAAAAAAGAATCCGATCAAAAGGCTCCATGGTTAGAAAGTTATTACAGTTTTTCAATTTTTGGAGACCTCCTAAGAATGCTTCAATATCAGGTTTGAGGCACTAAATGACCTCGTATGGGTCCAAAAAATGGGGGATGAGAAAAGATGGTCTATAGAGCTATAGAGCACTTTGAGAGCTTTTTCAAAAATGTAAACGGTTCATCAATTAGAGCTATGATTCAAAAGTTATGCCTCCCAAAGTTTGGCTACCATTTCTAGATTCTTCTAATTTTGTGCCAACTTCTAATGTGACTTCTGGAGCCTTCTATTTTGGTGGTGGATGCCAACTAGCACTTTCTAGAATTTATTCCTAATCATTAACCCTTTGGGGTCTATTTAAGAACATTTTTGGCATTGTAAAAGGCAGTTCAGAGTGGAGTTTGAGAGAAGGTACTGGAAGAATAAATTCTCTCCTAATTTATACTATTGTAAGCCCATAGGGCTTGTTTTGGAGTCTATCTTCTCTATACTAAGTGTATTAACATATTTTCATAGTAAATAAAGTTTCCCTTTCTTGTTGTGTCCATTCTAGTCTTGGTCTTGACCCCATCAAGTGGTATCAAAGTGGGTTTTCCTAAGTGTGTAGATAGAGGGTCAATTGTGAGGCAGTTTGCACTAGGACTGTGTGGTTGTGGGTTTGAGTTAAGAAGATTCCTCCATGAAGAGAGTGTGGTGGAAGGGTCAGAGCTATTAATCCTAAGGAGGTTAGACCCCTCCAAAGGTAGGTTCAAGCATTGCAGGAGGAGCTCCGTAGAGGAACAAATATTGTCACAAGTGACAAAAGTGAGGACAAAAATGAAGAAGAAGAAATTGGACCAAAAGGGGAAGTTGAAGGGGAAGTTCTAAACCAAGTAGAGGAGAGGCTTTTTAGGGCCATTACCAAGTTTGGAAAAAGACCTACAATTGATGTGGTTGTATTTTCAAGAAATCTGAAATCGGATGAGTTGATCAACTGGATCAATGAGATGGAGTACTTTGAGTATGAGGATATCAAGGACCCATATAGGGTTAAGTTTGCAAAGGAAGAATTGAAAGGACATTCCAAAATCTTGTGGCAAGAGGTTCAATTGGAATGAAATAGAAGAGGAAAGGAGAAGATCACAAGGTGGGATCGCATGGTGGAAAAACTAAAGAAGCAATTCATTCCTATTGGCCTTGAGCTTGATTTGTTTAAGAAGATGCATGGGTTAAAGCAAGCAGGAAAATTAGTCCAAGAATATATGGAGGAGTTTTACTGACTTCTAATTAGAGTAGGGCATGGAAAAGCAAATAAGGAGAAGGTTGCTAATTATATCAGTGGGTTGTGTCCTAGCATCCAGGAGGAATTAAGTCTGGTAAGAATGACTAGCATTGAAGAGGCATACCAGTTTTCCCTATGAGTTGAAGAGAAGCTAAATAAAAGGTTTGAAGGGAGACAAAGAGGGTGCGGTCAAGGAGGATGGGGTAGTGGTAGGTCATCTGGAGGCTAAAATGAGACCCAAAAGAAAAATGAAGATGTGGGTACTAGCAGGAGCCAGAAGAATGAGGATTTCAACCACTCCCGTGATCAAAACTTTGAAGATAAGAGAGGAAATGGTAGAGGATGTGGACAAGGAAGAGGAGGCTTCTGTGGTACATATTTCCATTGCAATGAAGAAGGTCATGGTGCCTTTGAATGCCCTTAATGACAAGGAAGGACATATAGGAGAGTTGAGGGTCAAGCTAGGGTTGCTCATATGGATGAGGATGCATAGTCATCACATTCAAAGGATGCAAAAAGAGGAGAGACTTCAGTTAATGAAAGGGTCCTACTAAGTGGTGAGATTGAACAAAGAGAAAGGAGGAGTTTATTTCGTACTAGGTGCAAGTTTGAGGATAAATGTTGTGATGTGATCATTGATGGTGGTAGTATTGACAACTTGGTGTTAGAGGAGATGGTCTCTAAGCTAAAGCTCAAGAGGAAGAAACACCCCCAACCCTATCAGATCACTTGGGTGAAGGATGATCATAAGGTCCTGGTAAGTGAACAATGTTTAGTTAAGTTCAAAATTGGGAGTTACCATGATGAAGTTCTCTATGACATTATTCCAATGGATGTCTACCATCTATTCTTGGGAAGACCATGGCAGTTTGATGGGCATGCAATACATGCTGGTCATGCAAACACATACTCTTTGACCAAGGATGGAGTTCACCACAAACTAAAGCCCATGATAAAGGAAGGTGAAAAGGTATGTAGCAGTGCTAGGATCTATCTTGTTGATGGAAGAAAGTTTTTAGATGGCATGAAACATAAACGTATGTGTATGATTTGATTCTTAGAAAAGATAAGGAAGGTAGTAGTGAAATACCACCTGAAGTTTCAAATTTATTAAGTGAGTTTGGAGATATCATCTCTAGTAATGTTCCAGAAGGATTACCACTAGTAAGGCAAATTAGTCATTAGATAGATTTAATCCCTGGAGCTAGTTTTCCTAATAAGGTTTTTCATAGGATGACTCCTACTGAAACTAAGGAGCTAAATAGATAGGTTCATGAGTTATTAAGGAAGGGTTTGATTCAAGAGAGCTTGAGTCCATGTCCAGTACCTGTAGCACTGGCACCAAAGAAGGATGGAGAGTGCAGAATGTGTATAGACTCATGAGTTATAAACAAGATAACCATCAAGTATCGATTTCCTTTGCCAATAATAGATGATCTTATGGATTGCTTGAGTGGAGCTCAGTACTTCACAAAGATAGATCTCAAGAGTGGCTATCACCAGATATGGATACAAGAAGGATATGAGTGGACAACTACCTCCAAGACCAAGGAAGGTCTCTATGAGTGGCTAGTCATGCCCTTTGGATTGACAAACACCCCAAACACCTTCATGTGGCTTATGAATGAGATACTTAAGCAGTTCTTGGAAAAAAAATTTATTGTCTATTTGGATGATATTTTAATTTTCAGAAAGACTTTGGAAGAACATTTATTGCATATTTGTAGTGTCCTTGAAAGGTTGAGGGAAGAGAAATTGTTAATTAATCTGAAGAAGTGTAGCTTTGCTAAAAAAGAGTTAGTCTACTTGGGGTTTGTTGTATCATTTGAAGGTCTCAAAATGGATCTGAAGAAGGTAAAAGCCATCTTGGAATGGCCTACTCCAAGGTCTGCTACTGAGGTGAGATCATTTCATGGTCTAGTTAATTTTTACAGGAAGTTCATTAAGGATTTCAATGGCATATGTGCACCCCTAACTGACATAATAAGAGGGGATAGAAAAGAGTTCAAATGGATTGCGGTAGCTACGAGAAGTTTTGAATTGTTGAAGAAGAAGGTGATAGAACAACCTATGTTGGAACTTCCTAATTTTAGTAAGATGTTTCAGGTGGATTGTTATGCTAGTGGTAGTGCGATTGGGGTTGTATTGAGCCAAGAAGCTAAGCCTATTGCATATTTTAGTGAAAAATTGAATGATGCAAAGAAGAAGTATTTTTTTTATGATCAAGAGTTCTATGCAATAGTTCTAGCCTTAAAGAAATTGAGGCATTATTTATTGCCAAAGGAATTTGTTTTATATACTGATCACCAGGCATCACAATATTTAAATAGCCAAGGTAAATTAAACTAGAAGCATATGAAGTGGGTAGATTTCTTGCAGAGCTATACATTTGTGTTCAAGCATAGAAGTGGAAAGTCTAATAGGGTTGCAAATGCATTGAGTAGGAGGCAGTTGTTGCTTACAATAATGCAGGTTGAAGTAGTTGGGTTTGATGAACTCAAGAATCTATACCCTGAGCTAATTTTGTTGAAGCATGGAAAGCTTGTAAAGAACCTGTTGTTGTAGATAGAACCAAGTGGCTAGACTATTTGATTTAGGATGGTATGTTGTTCAAGGGTAGTCAATTGTGCATTCCAAGGAGTTCCATGAGGGAAAATCTAATCAAAGAGAAACATAGTGGAGGGACAGTAGGACATTTTGGTCGAGATAAGACCATTTCCATTCTTAGAGAACATTATTTTTGGCCTCAAATTTCACAAGATGTAAAGAAGTTTGTATAGAGTTGTTAGGTTTGTCAAGTGGCCAAGGGATTTAGTCACAATACTGGACTATATCAACCATTGCGTATTCCATCAAAGCCATGGGAGGACATAAGTATGTATTTTATTCTTGGATTGCCAAGGACACAAAGGGGTAATGACTTAGTATTTTTGGTGGTTGATAGGTTCTCCAAAATGGCACATTTCATTCCATGCCACAAAACTCATGATGTTATCCATATTGCAAACTTTTTTTTCAAAGAGGTGGTAAGACTACATGGCCTCCTAAGAAGTATAGTTTCTGATAGAGATACTAAATTTGTGAGGTATTTCTAGAGAACATTGTGGAAGAAGTTGAGATTGGATTTGAAATTTAGTTCTACACATCACCTGTAGACTGACGGCCAGATAGAAGTGGTAAACAAAAGTTTAGGAAATTTTTTGAGATGTTTAGTTGGGGATAAGCTGAAGGGATGGGATTTGATTCTACCACAAGCAGAATTTTCTTACAATAACTCTATAAATAGGAGTACTAGTAGATCACCATTCCAAATTGTATATGGAAGTAGCCCAAGGACTGCACCAGAATTGAGGAAGATGGAGCAAGGGGAAAGGACAAGTGCTGAAGCAAAAGAATTTGCTGAACATATCAAGCGTCAACATGAGGAGGTCCAAGCACACATTACCAAGATGAATCAATAGTATAAAGCTAGGGCTGATCAAAGGAGAAGACACAAGGAGTTCCAAGTAGGGGATCTAGTCATGGTACACTTGAGAAAGGAAATATTTCTAGTAGGTACTTACAACAAGCTGAAGATGAAGAAATTTGGCCCCTACAAAATTTTGAAGAAACATGACTCAAGAAATGCATATGAGGTGGATTTGCTAGATGGAATTCACATTTCTCCTATCTTCAACATTGCAAACTTAATAAAGTATCATGATGATGGTACAGATGAGGGGTTGACGATGGAGCCATGTCCAATTCCTACTTCTAAGAAGGGGGATATATAAGAGATTTTGGATAGTCGTGTGGGTAGGAGTACCAAAAATAGGAAGTATGAAGAGTACCAGGTTAAGCGGAAAGGACAAATGATAGAGGAATTAACTTGGATATCAGTAGTTGAGGTTTCCCATTTGGTTTTTCCTCTACCATCCATAAAGTGACAAGGTCACTTTTCAATCTACCCTGGGTGTCTAATGTAGGAGCATCTAGAGGTATAAGGGCAATCCTATGTCACCTAAAAAAAATACCTAGGCATAGTTTTTGTTTCATGTGCTTTCATTTATGGATACCCATTTGGGTCAAATAAAGGTTCCAACTCTCACAGTTCCACTATTAGTGTTCTGGGTTAGAATTTTTAAGCACCTTGGGATACATATAAATGCTAGAAAAATAGGATTAAGTAGTTGAGTCATAATTATGGTGAATTAGAAGGTGTAAATTAGAGGGATGATTATAATTGTAATTTAGAACATTCCAAAAAAAGAATCAGGCCAAAAGGCTCCATGGTTAGAAAGTTATTGTAGTTTTTCAATTTTTGGAGACCTCCTAAGAAAGCTTCAAACTCAAGTTTGAGGCACTAAATGACCTTGTACAGGTCCAAAAAATGGGGGACGAGAAAAGCTAGTCGATAGGGCTATAAATCACTCTAAGAGCTTTCTAGAAATGTAAAAAATTCGTCAATCGAAGCTACAGTTCAAAAGTTATGCCTCTCGAAAGTTTGGCTACCATATTTGGATTCTTCTAATTTTGTGCCAACTTCTAATGAAACTTTTGGAGCCTTCTATTTTGGCAGCGGATGCCAACTAGCACTTTCTAGAATGTATTCCTAATCCTTAAGAACATTTCTGACATTGTAAAAGGTAGTTTAGAGTGGAGTTTGAGAGAAGGTACTCGAAGAAGAAATTCTCTCCTGATTTATACTATTGAAAGCCTATAGGGCCTATTTTGGAGTCTATTTTCTCTATACTAAGTTTATTAGCATATTTTCATAGTTAATAAAGTTTCCATTTCCTATTGTGTCCATTTTGGTCTTGGTCTTAACCCCATCATCATGACAACTCACAAGAGTGCACATTCTCCTAGGTGAATAATAAATCAATATAATTATAATGCATTAACCTAAGTAAACTTAAGTAAGTGTAATAAGTAAATACTTATTTACACCAACACCCCCCTTAAGTGAAACTTAGGGGAATGCCCTTAAGCTTACAAAAATTAGGATGAAATGAAAAATGGGTCTTGGCTACTAGGCCATGTTAGGTACCCATGTACATAATGAAAATGCAAATCTCTCATAAAGTGGGGAAAGAGAGAAAACCTCATGGGAAAAACCCTCCCCCAAAAAGAGAGATAAATAGGGATGCATTGATGGATGGAGTAATCAAGACCTACCCATTACAACATACATCCAATATATACATAAGAGAATGAGAGAAAGAAGAGAGACAAAATAGGCTCCCCCCCCCAAAAGAAGAATGCCAACAAGTAAAAGCCACTCTGATGAAGAAGCTGGTCTAAGAATGCAAAATGGTGTTCCTCCCCTTAGGAAGAAACAATGCCAAAGGTAAAATCTTGAAGATGTATGTTGGCCCTAAAACCTGCTCAAGTATCCTTGTACTGATGCTGATGCTCACCCCTTCCAACTATGCTAAAAAGAATGAATGTAGATCTCACAAGGATGTCTATTGAACATGTTCCACTAAACCATATGTCTCCTCTATTGACAAAGACAACTCTACTAATTTTTGTTCATAAGTATCCACAAACATGCCAACCTATATAGATTGATCATGTAGAGAATGGACATGAGGGTCAGAGTGAGTCCTTGCAACAACTGTAGAAGGATCACCTTCATCAATGAGAAGATGTATGTCCTCAAGTCTATATCCAAAGTCAAGTGAAGCTAGATCTAGAAGATGAGATGTAGTATGTTGTGATGGGCCTTTCACTATGGCAATGTAAGCATGTAGACTAGACTGATGTGACCTCTCACTGTAATTATCAATAGAACCCATGTGTCTAAATCTGTTGAAGCACTATCACTGGTGTCACTATAAATTTACCAAATCACTCACCTTGGATATGGTCATAAGGTTGAGTTCCTTCCAGATTCAGTGATGGTGCAAAGTCTTCGATATGATTCATTGGTTGTAGTGGGGAAAGTCAATGATGACAAGAGGCTTTATTCCTTCTCCCACTTTATGCCTAAGAGTCCTTTTGATACCATGTAAGAATTTTCCTAAGGGCAAAATTCACCAAGGAACTAAGAACTCAAACATGAGCACATAGTATACCAAGAGAGAGAGTATGATTTGAATGATGATATATTCAATATGTCATATTGAGGGTACACTAGGAGTGCCTATATAAAAAGGCCTCTCAGGAAGCACCTAGAATGTCTCTAGAAACAACCAGAAGATAAGACAACTAAGAACCTTATCCAACATTCTAGATGAATGGATAAGAATGAAAAAGCATCATATGTGTGTAGAAGATTCCTGTGTTGTAGACAACATGTGCTTAAAAAAGGTGTAGACCCCTATGATGTCATCATGAAAACTCACAAGAGTGCACATTCTCCTAGGTGACTAATAAATAAATATTAATATAATGCATTAACCTAAGTAAACTTAAGTAAGTGTAATAAGTAAACACTTATTTACACCAACAACTACTTCCTCTTGGATATTTTATTCAATGGACTTGCTACTATTGGCAATGTCTCCTTGCTTTTTTGTGCTCCTTGCTAAACTAGGTTTGATATTTAGTGCATAAATGCTATCTCAACTTTTTCCAATTCTCTAGACTATTTCAGATCAAATTTTGTAGCTTGCAATCTACCAAGCAATGTCTCTTTGGTGAAATTAGTACTACAAGGTATCATCAACTAAATCATTTGTGCTACTATCTTGAAAGGTGGTGTTAGACTTTTCAAAATGTTCCATATCACTTCATCATTAGATTTATTTCCATCATGAGATGTGATTCCTACAATAATATTAGATATTCTCCCAACATAGCTTATTACAAATTCATCTTCCATCATTCTAGCATCTTGGAAAGTGCAATAAATGTTTTACAATCTAACCCTTTTTGCATGTGTATCACCCTCATAATTAGCCTCTAAAGTTTTCTAAATTTCATGAGGTTTTTTGAGTAAATGATAATAATTTTGTGCAACTAAATAAATACTATGATTTGTACAATAATATGGATAAAAGACAGCTAGAGAATGTTGTAGTTAGAAATACGATTCTTAAAGATAAGAGATTTAACAATATAAGAGGTTAGATACCTGGAGATTTGTATAATAGATTAAGAAATAGAAAAAGTAGAGTATTAGAGGAAGACAAGAAATAAGAATTAATATGGTGAGAAAGCTATGCATTATAAATAATGAGGAAGAAATAACAAAAATTCTAAAAGGTATAGCACCATTGTTGAGACACAAAAAGAGATCCATTCTCCTCATGGGAGGAAATTATGAAGAAGTGAACATGGAAACTGAAAATGCTATAGTCTCATGCATGTCCACTATGCCTAAGAAGAATGCACAGCCAAAAAAAGCAAGCCTTATGATAGAAAAGAGTGTGCAGCTAAAGAAGGAAAGCACTATGATAGAGAAAAGTGCACAGAAATAAAAGGCTAGCCCTATGCCTAAAGAATTTGAGGAATGTGTGCAAACATAGAAAGCTAGTCCTATAGCATGTAGTCCTCCTCATAGTTTCAAAAAACAAACAACAATGCTAAGTTTGAGTGATTCACCACATATAACCATTGGTAGTGAATATATACAAGTAGATACCACCAATGTGATAGTTGACAAAACTAAGGACCCATTCAAAGAGTTTGGTGCTAGCATTGTTGGCAATATTGTGGACTATAGTATCTCTTATCAAGAACTAGATTAGGAGCCTAAGAAAGAAGATTCAAATTCTAAGAAGAAAATTATGCCTAGCATTGAAGTAGCTACCTCAAGTGTATCCTTGACAATAATAGTAGTAACATCCTCCATACTACCTACCCAAGCAACAATAGTAGCTATTCAATTAGATTAAGAAGATGAAGTGAAGAATCTCATATCTTCTTTAAGTAAACTTCTTGAGAAAAATAAATTAGTCAAGTCCTTTTAGAAGATTTTGACTTCATTTTTGGATAGAATGGAGAAGGTAGTAAGCCTTGTTAACACCCTTGCAAATATTCAACAATGTGCAACAATTTTGAGCAAAGCTTTTGATAATGAATTCATAACACTTTCTAATGTGGCTTCAATTCAAGTACAAATAGAGCATAATGGTAAACTTCTTAATACCATGTGCACTAATATGAGGAATGACATAGAAACTTTGAATATATGTATTAAGGCATTGAGATAGTGTATAGAGGAAGGAAAATATGCTTATGCTAAGTACAACTTGGCATACATTCATCTCAAAGTATTTGATGATAAAATCAAAGAAAAGGTAATTGAGCTTCAGAAATTCACTGACAACTTTTTGGAGTAGAATCAAAAGATAGATACCAGTGAGCATATAATGCAGACACTTCATGACAACAAAAGGAATATGCAAGAAGAAAAAGATAAAGCTCTGAAGAGATTTACTCTCCTAAGAGAACACTTTTTCTCACAAGTAACATTGCTAGAGAATCAATTGGAGGAATGTTTGTGGCTATAGACTTGAATGCAATAGAGTTAGCTTCATTTGCTTTATGTACACTAATTAGTGTATTTGATGCACTAAAAGAAAGTTGGAAGAAACACTTTGCATAGCTAAAACCAACTTCAATGATTACTTTTCCAAGTTTTGATGTAGGTACCTGATTTTGATAGACCTTTCTATTTGTGATACCTTTTTCATTGATGTCAAAGGGGGAGATATATAGAAAATTGTAATTAATTTTAAAAGGGAAAAATAAGGAACTCTCTCTCTCTCTCTCTCTCTCTCTCTCTCTCTCTCTCTCTCTCTCTCTCTCTCTCTCTCTCTCTCTCTCTCTCTATATATATATATATATATATATATATATATATATATATATATATATATATATATAGTAGTAAGCTTTCATTGTAATTTTTAAGGGGGAGCAATAAGTTGTAATCAGAGTTATAAGGGATATAATCCTCTTAAAACATGAATACAATGTTTTTATTATGTTATGGTTATTTGTTTTTTCGGTATGACAACATGTTTGTGATTTAGTCAATTTTCCCAAAATGTTGCCATCAATGCCAAAGGGGGAGATTAATGGAAATATGTATAATAAATCAAATAAGGTAAGTAACATGGTCATCATTTATGGCAACATATTTGTTTTGCAGATTAG
This sequence comes from Cupressus sempervirens, assembly GCA_028749045.1. Taxonomy (NCBI): domain Eukaryota; kingdom Viridiplantae; phylum Streptophyta; class Pinopsida; order Cupressales; family Cupressaceae; genus Cupressus; species Cupressus sempervirens. The sequence goes on from CM053793.1 coordinate 836,605,540, forward strand.
TTATGTTCATTTGTGAAGGAAAATTGTCTAAGTATTAGACAACATCACAATAGCATGATAGATTCAATGATAGTAGAATATTCCCTTGGAATATCTTGTGCAATTAACTAGGGATGTATGACATCATACTAATGATGTATACCAATGTGCATGTCCATACAATCAACCAAGTCCAAGTTATGAAGGAAATAGTAATGTAGTGATGATACAGTACAAAATAGAGCATATTAGTAGAATGTGTTAAACAACTTGATTTGTTGTTTTGAATTACCATTTCTTAAAGAGAAAACTCTAAGGATGTTATGTGAGCTGAATAAGGAAGAATTTACCAATATGTTTGGTATAATTAAAGGAGTTCATTTGCAAAGTTAGTAAGAAAGTGTGAAAAAGTGTAATTAGTGATTGCAAACTTGATATGATCTTGTGAAATGAGAGTAATAAGTGAATATGATATTATGACATATGATGTAAAGAATTTTTATGTGAGATGTGATGTAGATTGATATGTGTGTAGTCACTCTTGTATGAAGAATTGTTAGTTAGAAGATTTGTAAATTACAACAAGTATCTTAGTATTGTATGTATACTTATTTCTTGAAGATCTTATTGTATAGTTGCATGTTAAGGAAATGGGCTCTTCTTGCACACATTTTTATATGATCTACCAACTCCTAATAGGTTTGAGGCTTCTAAAAATTCATAATCTTCTATCAAGGACTCGAGACACCATACATGCTCCATAGACTCCTAACAGGGTCAATATCCTTAACTCGATCCTTTATATAGTAAATCATCTTGTTGGTTTTATCCCCATTAGGGTTTCCCTAGTTAAAAAAACATGGTGTTATGAGTTCTCTTCTTGTATGGTTGATTATTATTTTTAGCACTATTGGTATTCTCTTTCATGTATGTGGTAAAGTAATTAACAAAATTCAATTGTGGCTAAAAGGATTGAAAGTACTGATTCACCCCCCTCTCAGTATTATCTATTTCTAACAACATCTTCCATGTTTGTGTTAACCTCACAACCAAATACCTTTCCATTTATTGCAAATAACATTCATCAAATTATTAGTGCACTACCTAGTACAATATGACATAATAGAACTCCACATTCTACATCAATTGGTGTAGATGTGAATTAATTAATCAATAGGAAAAGACATCTTCATTCACCAATTTTTTCATAGCCTACTCCTCAATACACCCCATCATTTCTTAAAATTAAATCTAGTGTATTGAAGACTTCCATTCCACTCATATCATCAGCATATATTGTAAGTAAAGCTTAGGATTTCAATAAAAGTAAAAGATAGTAGATGATAGAGTTCAATTAATATCCTTTTGCTGTAGAGTAGTCCCAAGGAATAAAAGCCACAAATAAAATAAGAATCTACATACCCAATACAAGCTATAAGAGGTGCCTACTATTAGTACCACAGTTCTCATTAAAACCCAAGAAGGTTAGTATAAAATTAAAAAATTTGGGCCAAACTTTTTGAAAGTGAAGCTCTTGGTTTTATAAGTTCTATGAAAGTAGATAATCTTTTTTTAATAGACTCCATAGATTCTATGCTAAACATAAGAAATTTTTCCAAGAAATATTATGAATGCGCTTTCGAAAATCTTAACTAAAAAATCTTCATTTCCAAATGTCCAATGCTTTTGGAAAAAATCTTATGTGATAAAGGTAGGTCAAAGCATGAATATTTCTACTACATCATCTACTATTGCAAGCCATGCCCCAAAAGCTACCCGACAATTCAATTGGAGGAAGAACAATATCATGTGTAACTAGGAGATAGGACTTGGTAATAGTGGTGCCATGTATATTGATTTCATTACAAATAACATTAGTATTTTCTTCATAAATTTCAAGTTTTGGAGGATCTACTACAAATAAAGAGTAATATTAAGAGAGTAACTATAAAAATAAATAAAGGTAGGTCTCAAGGTATAATAATCATAAAGTACTTATCTCTCTGCTCATCCTAAATTCCATTTAGACCTAGCTTCAAAGATCTCAACTATAATATTATTTTGTTGAAAAATAACTCTAAGAAAGTATAACAATCAGCTCCAAATGGAGGTCCACACACACACACACACACACACACAGATGCCAATTTTCATGTTCTCATTGTAATGAAAATGACATATTGTAAAAGATCCTTTCACATATTCCATCTCATGATTGTGTATGCTTTTGTTCACATATTTGTGTATATATATTTCTCTTCAAATTCATCATTATTCCTTCTTGCTATTCATTATGCCTTATTTTAGTCCCACTCTTCCATCCTCCAATTGATTATATTATATCTATACATATTTTCTATTAGTATATGATTAACCTATATTCGATATCTAATATATTTTCATTCTTCCTTATTCCAATTGTAGGCTTGCAATAATTGTCTCTTTATGTTAACCTATTTGAATTGATAACATGTTGTTTTAGAAGATTATTGTAAATGTACTAACACTATTTTAATTTTTGTATCAATGAATTTGCATCTTAGTGTTGTATCACCAACATTAGTTGTGGAAGTCTTATTTTATAAAAATAATATGTTTAGATAGACATTAGTAGTGTTGTATTCATGCTTGACTCTACTTGGTTCTGATATCTTCATAAAATTGTTAAAATATTTTGGAGTTTAAGCCAAGAAGAAATGCATAGATTCTCACATACAAAAACCTTCTAAAGAAGATATCCCACAATCTTCAAGTAAACAACCCATCATCTTTGTAAAGAATGACCAAGTAGACTCATTAGCAACAACTTGTCATGATAGTTGCAAAGTAGGCTAGAATCAACATCAAATCTTGAAATATCTTTTAAAATAAAATCTTGAGAAACCAAAGTTGGACAAGTCATGAAAGCAAAGCCAATTAGGCTCATCTGGTACTGTGATATTACTAATGTTCCCAAGTCTGAGCTAAGTCCATTTTTGTAGCAAATAAAATTTCACATTTCATTATCCTAGTCTGGCTCCTTAATATGTTAATTCTTGTCTACTCAAACTTTGATAATTTGTTCACAATAAGATGAAGTCAACTTCATAGTCTAGATGGAACATGGTTCTTATTGATTTCATAGGTTATTCATGTCATCATTGCATAGAATCAGTACTTCTATGATATGTAATTTTCTGAATCAAATACATATGCAACAAATATATATCATGCCTCCCTCATATTTCCTCATTATTGACTAGTATAATTTCTTATTCTCTATTATTCTTTAGTATCACCACTCTTGTCTCATCTTCATGTTTTGAGTGTTGGATATGGTTCTCTTGTTTTATTCCTCCATGTTTTGATCAATTTTGGTCATGTACATTAATGACTTAGTAGATGCATTTCATCAAATTATACGATCTCAAAGTATAGTTTAGAGATAGAAAACAACAACACCTTCTATTTGGATAATGATGATCTCTATTATATTTTGGACAATAATAACAGGTGTTGGAAATGCTTAATGTGTCTCAATATGTAGATAGTGGAAGACACAAAGAAAAATTAAAATATACTATCCTTCCATAAAAACCTCATTATGTTGGTGGGATAGAGCATAATTGGTATTTAAGAAAGCAAGAGAGACATATTTTTGGATAAATTCTTCGCATGACAACATAACATCTCACTCCATTCTTTTTTGCATGCTCTTCAATCTATACAGAAATCTTCTTGGGATAAATGTTGATATGGTATTCAACAATTTCATCAGGTATACATTAACAAACTCTATTTTCCATCCTTAGTTATGCAATGCAAATTGCTAATTTGATGATTAAGCAAATCTCTAGAAAATAAAATACTAGAGTGTTCAAATTTTTCCATCACACATCAACATTAAGGTCAAAATTTTAGGGTTTAAATGAAGAAACAATATTATTGGTGGATGAAGAGAATAGTTACCTGGAAACTCCATTATCAGATGTAGATAATAGTCACTTGGCTCTAGTTCTCCCTAGCTCAACTTTTCCCTAGCTCCTCTTCGCAAGTGTAATTATTTTTGGGGAAAATGACAAATTAACCATTCTTATTTTTTTATGATCATGCATGCATCACAATAATGATGACAATGTTAGTATTACAATGGCTTTAGAAACACTTGAAAAAAACATAAAAATCACACACAAATTACACTTCCATTACAAATTGATATCACAATTTAACTCCATATGTTGTAGTGATTGATAATGGAAAAGAATGTCTCACAAAAATTCTAGAGAGAAATTGTAAGTACTATTGTTCATACCTTGAATAAAGTACAAGTCAAGAAAGATACTAGCAAAACACCTTTTAAACTTTGGTATGGTCAAGCAACTAATGTGAATTATTTCAAAGTTTTTGGACGAAAATATTATATTCTAAAAGATGCTAGGAAAGGACAACTTGATACAAAAAGTAATGAAGACATATTCTTAGGATAATCTACTAAGGGTAAAGATTACAAGTGTTTGAATTCTAACACTAGAAATATGGTAAAAAGTAAAAATTTTAGAGTTGATGAATTTGTAAAAAAAATGAACAAGAATAAAAGAAGGAACCTAAAGATTATAGACATTTTGTATATGTCTATGGAGGATAATTTTGTACCATTCCTAAACCTAAGAGACTAGCTAAAGTGATGTAGATTGAGGGCACTATTCAGTCTTAATAGAGGAGTACTACTGAGAAATAACAACATGCAGAGTGCCAAACTATTGAAGTCAAGCAACAAGAAGTGATTGTAAATCATCAAATGGATGAACCTATGATAAAACTAGAGAAACAACAAGAGAGACATGAACACAATGATCATGTAGAACCAATTAAACTACCACAAGAAGTAAGTGTTGGAAATAACAATAGGGAAAGTAAACTCTAGGAGTTAGGGTAGGGGGTTAATTCATACTTCTAAACTCTAACCATTAAAACATTCACCACATATCCATATCACAATTTTCATGTAAACTAAAATACCAAACTAAACATATTCATCCATCACATGATACAAATAACACATATGATGCAAGATATTTGGTTACCTTGAAAGCCTCCAATGAGAAGGTAAAACTGGGGTGGGGATGACACCCACAAATGTACTCCATGAAATGTATTCCCTATTAAAGCCTTACAAAGACTATTAAATCTTACCCTATTAAAGGATTTCACACCTTGCTAAAAATGTGCCTAGTTAAAGGACTTAAAATTATAATTAAGCACCCTATTAAAGGATTTACAAAAGCCTACTAGGACTATTCAGTTAAGAGATTTTCATTGGCTTACATATTAGAATGTTTCAACCTTGATCCTTTGGTTATCACCTATCTACTAGATATCAAATCTCCTCTTTCCTAATGTATAATTGATCCTCTTGATTAGATGTATCACTTCTATCCTATCTCATCTGACTTGACAAAAGCTACATACTTTCTCCTCTTTGGTTTATATTGCTGACTATGCACTAATGTAGCAATAGTTCTTTTACCTTTGGGTTTGTTAGCTATCTTAATTTTCTTAGTAGCTCCCCTTATGCTAACCCTGGTAAAAACTACTATTGGCTTCTATTGTGTAGGTTTCACAACTTTCTTTGGTAAACTCACTTTTGGCTCTTTATCTTTCCTCTTCCTCTTTTCTATTGGTTTAGGTTCTTCCTTGGCTTCTTCTTCCTTGACACCTTCATCATGTTCTACTTCTTCTTGATCCTCTCCTTGATCTTGTGTAAATGCAATTGGGGCTTGGGCTTGTTGATCTTCTTCATCATCCTCATCCTCATCATCATCTTGTTCTTCCCCTTCACCAAATATTTCCTTAAGATTTTTCACAAACTTCTTTTTATTTCTTACCATAGAATTTTTCTTTAAGTCTATTGTGATTCATGATTTTGCTTCTTCATAATTTCCAAATAAGGGTGCACTTTTGTCTATTTCTTTTTCCAACATTGATGTGATGGTTGTTGATGCCTTATCCACATTATTTTCAAAGGGCAATGGCATGAACCATTTGACCCTAGGAATAACTTCTTGAACATATTTATGATCAATATCAACTAATAAGAAAATGTAATTATAATTTTCCTCCACTAGTGCCATTGGAATCCTTAATCTTTTCTTCATAGACTTCTTGAAATCTTCAGAGTAGCTAGTCATATCTATTTCAAAATTTTCTCCAAGTTGTTCTATCAACTTTGAAATTTGCATTGTTACTTGCCTATTTTCTTTCCACACCACCTTACCAAATGTGGGAAATGTGTTTTGCACATAGAAAGATATGCAAAAAAGTAATGAGCCAAATTGATATTGTGCACTCTTTTTTTTTCTTATAGCCTCCAAGTTTTCTAATACTCCATTCTAAAATATTTCATAGTGGCACACAATTCTTGGTATGAGTGAGGGAGAACATTTGATGGTCGTAAAAAAAGCTCACTTATCAATCTAAAACATAAAATATAAGTCATTAGTATGAACAATCTTAATGGTACATGTTTCACATTTTATAGACTATAATGACATATATGAAAAGCTTTACTATACATGAAATTATTATGTTGGATAAACCATTCATAACCTTCAAATTCATTAACAATAATAATATAGAGAAAAGAGTTTATTGGGAGCCTTCATAAAGGGTCATGTTTTCCTTCTCAAGTAGAGGTATTTAATGGATGGCCTCAATGCCATCCTCATCATAATAATCATGAATAATAGCACCAATACAAAAATGTGTCATGGATCAATGCATTCGTACCATCATCTTCAAATGTGTTTTCTGGTGCATGATTGTCATCTTCCATGGGGTCATGATCTTTAGTATCAATACTCACACCTCCATGTTCCTCTGAGATGTGGTGGTCCATATCATGTACTAATTTGTGGAGATTGACGTATATAAAAATGATGATAATCGAACCCCCCTTCCATGGTTCATATGTATATTAATTGTGAAAAAAAATAGAACAAAAAACTTACCAATGGATGATAATCAAACCCCCCTTCAATGTGACCATTCTCCCTACAATGTCTTTCAACTATTTTGATTTTGATTCTTCTTGTCTTTAAGTTGTTACAACTCTTTCAATGACAATAACATTTGTCATCTCCTTCTCTTTGAAAGTTAGACAATAATCTAGTGATTGTCTCCCTATTTTGCTCAAATTCCATTGTATTATCTAACATGATCCTTCTTCAAAGGAATAAATTATTCTTGTACTCTTATTGAATTGGATGTACTTGCTAGATCTATCATTGATAACCATTTCATCATACACATTAACATTAGAGAGAAAACCTTGATTTTTTTTTGACATGGTGTACTTAATGTGTATATCTACAAAATAATTGGACATATTGTACTTAATGTTTATATTTGAACATATGGTTTTGAAAGAAAAAAATTAGCATAATTAATGTTTATATTTGCACATATGATTTTGATACAAAATGGTCACTCTATTTTCTTGTGGTATATCTACACATGTTGCACTTAATTTTTATATCATGCCTTATTTTAATCTTACTCTTCTATCCTCTAATCAATTATATTCTATCTATACATATTTTCCATTAGTATATGATTAACCTATATCTGGTATCCAATATATTTTCATTCTTCCTTATTCCAATCGTTGGCTTTCTATGATTGTCACTTTATGTTAACCAATTTGTATTGATAACATGTTGTTTGAGAAGATTATTGTAAATGTACTAACACTATTTTAATTTGTGTATCAATAACTTTGCATCTTAGTGTTCTACCACTAAAATTAGCAGCAGAAGTCTTATTCTAAAAAATAGTATAGCTAGATAGATATCAATAGTGTTGTGTCCATGATCGACTCTACTTGGTTTTGATATCTTCATAAAATTGTTAAAATATTTTTGCATTTAAGCTAGTAAGAAATGCATGGTGCCTCACATACAAAAACCTTCTAAAGAAGATATCCTACAAATCTTCAAGTAAAAACTCATCATCTTTGTAAAGAATGACCAACTAGACTCATTGGCAACAACTTGTCATGATAGTGTCAAAGAAGGCTAGAATCAACATCAAATATTGAAATATCTTTCAAAATAAATCTCAAGAATACAAATTTTGACAAGTCATGAAAAAAATCCAACTAGGCTCATCTAGCACTATGATATTACTAGTGTTTCCAAGTCTGAGCTAAGTCCATTTTTGTGGCAACTAAAATCACACATTTCTTTATGCTTGTTTGGCTCCTTAATATGTCGATTCTTGTCTACTCAAACTTTTTTATTTTCTTCACAACAAAATGAAGTCAATTTCAAAGTTCGGATGGCACATGGTTCCTATTGATTTTAGAGGTTAGTCGTGTCATCATTGCATAGACTCAATACTTCTATGATATGTAATTTTTTGTATAAAATACATATGCAACAGATATATATCATGCCTCCTCATATTTTCTCATTGTTGATTGGTATAATTTCTTATTCTCTATTATTCTTTAGTATCACCACTCTTGTCTCATCTCCATGTTTTGAGTGTTGGATATTTTTTTCTTATTTTATTCCCCCATGTTTTGATCAATGTTGTTCATGTGTATTGTTGACTCAATATATGCATCTCATCAAAGTATATTATCTCAAAGTATGGTGTAGAAATAGAAAGCAATCCCACCTTCTTTTTTGATCATGATGATCTCTTTTATACTTTGGAATATAATAAGAGGAGTTGGAAATTCTTAATGTGGCTCAATATGTCAATGGTGGAAGACACAAAGAAAAATTTAAAACACACTATCCTTCCACTAAAAATCTCATTATGTTGGTGGGCTAGAGCATAATTGGCATTTAAGAAAGCAAGAAAGACTTATGTTTGGATGTATTCTTCGCATTAAAACACACTTTGATAACATCTCATTTCATTCTTTCTGCATGCTCTTCAATCTATATAGACATCTTCTTGGGAGAAATGTTGCTATGGTAGTTAACAATTTGATCAGGTATACTTTACCAAACTCTATTTTCCATCCTTAGTTATGCAATGCAAATTGCTAATTTGATGATTAAGCAAGTCTCTAGAAAAAAAAGAATGGAGTGTTTGGAGTTTTGTATCACACATCAATAATAACGTCAAAATTTTAGGATTTAAATGAAGAAACACCATTATTGGTAGATGTAGAGAATAGTTACTAGGAAACTCCATTATAGGATGCAGATAATAGTCACTTGGCTCTAGTTCTCTCTAGCTTAACTTTTCCCTAGCTCCTCTTCCCATGTGCAACCATTTTTGGGGAAAATGAAAATTGAGCTATTTTATTTTGTTTATGATCATGTGAGAATCGTTATTACAATAAAAACATTAGTATTATGATGGCATCAAAGACACTTGCAAAAAAAAAACATAAAAATCACACACAAATTACACTTCCATAACAAATTACTGTAGCAATTTGACCCTAAATGTTATAGTGACTGATAATGGAAAATAATGCCTCAAATTTTTTTTGGAGAGAAGCTATAAGTGTAGACACCTAAAAAAACCTTTAGAAAATAAAGTATTTTTATTTTCTAAAAAATTCCTGATGACATCATCATTTATTAATTAATTAATTATTTTATTTATTTATTTATTTTTATGCCATTAAATCCATTTATCTTAATTAAAAATATTTAATTAAGAAATCCCTCCCAAAAATGTTTAAATCTTATTTAAACATTATTTCCTTATTTATTAATTATTCAATTAATAAATTGACCAAAAATCCCAAAATAAATAATTTATTTATTTTTTCCCCAAAAGTTGGCCAATTTCCTTAAGACCACCAACCTCTTCCAAAATCTTCTAATCCTTCTTTAATTTTGATTAAAGGCTAATCTCATCATTTCCTACCCCTAATCCCAACTCAAAATATTTAATCAAGATTAAATATTAATCCTCATGTTTATTAAAAATATTTTAATAAATATATCCTCAACCCAAACCCATGAAATAAATAAAACTTTATTTATTTCATAAAATCTTATCCTAGGAAGTTCTAGACTCTTCTAGAAAGTCTTCATCCTCATCCAAAGCCTAGACTCTTCTAGAAGATGTCTTTAACCCTAATCCTAATCCCCTCCTAACCTTGTCACATTCCCTAAACATGGGTTAAGACTTGCTAACTCAAGCCAAAGTTAACAAATATCTCCTCCTTCACCCACCCGAATTAATTGCAATCCACTTGCCATCCACTTGCCTAGTCCTAAGCCATCTCTAACCCTTCCTCTAATCATTTTTACAACCCTAAGCAAGCTTAAAACCTCCCTAAACCCCCAAATTCGAATTTCATGGTATCTCTCACAAATATCTTCAACCACAAAACTTTATGAAGCCCACTAGGCCATAAATGACTCTTCCAAGCCCTTTTATTGCTCTTACAAGCCATTATGAGGGTCTTTATGAAGATTTTATCTCTTGAGCCTCCTTTGTTGACTCATCCTTCCCCTTTCCTCCATCCTCTCACCATGTGACATGTGTCACTCTTTGATTGGTTGTAAGGAAGCACAATCCATGTGCTCTCCTCTCATGCAATCTAAGCCTTCCATGAGCTTTTTTCCATCCTTACATCTTAGCCCTCAATCCCTCAAGCCTCTTGCCTATAAATTGGATCCTTCCCCTTTGCAAAATAACACAATCCATGAAGTAAAGTTACAATGCTATTTTGAGAGCCAAATCCATACTAAAGCCATCTATCCACACCAAAAATCCACAATCATCCATTGAAGCCTTTGGAAGCATATTGAGCATACATCCTATCCATTTAGATAAAGCGAGAGCTTCTTATTGAGAGAGTCCATTAATGGCTCATATTCTCAATTGAGAGCTCATCTTAGTCTATCTTGAAGTTTATGAATTTTGTTTAGTTTGTAGAAGCTTTATTTAAATTTGGTTTCTATTAGCATACTAACATTGCTCATATACAATAAGTACTACTATTTATACCTTGAAAAGAGTAAAAGTCAAAACACATTTTAAACTTTGGTATGGTCATGCGCCTAGTGTGAATAACTTCAACATTTTGGGAAGAAAATGTTATATTTTGAAAGATACTAGGAAAGGTAAACTTGATGCAAAAAGTGATGAAGACATATTCCTAGGCTATTATACTAAGAGTAAAGCTTACAAGTGTTTGAATTCTAACGCTAACAAGATTGTAAAAAGTACAAATGTTAGAGTTGATGAATTTGTAAAAATGAATGAACAAGAATAAAAGAAGGAGCCTAAAGATTATAGAAATTTTGTATATTTATATGAAGCAGAACCTTGTACCATTCCTAAACCTAAGAGACCAGTTGAAGTGATGCATATTGAGGGCACTACCAAGTCTCAATAAAGGAGTACTACCAAGAAACAACAACCTACTGAGTGTCAGACTATTGAGGTTGAGCAATAGGTAGTGATTACCAATCATCAGATCGATGAACTTGTGATAAAACTAGAGATACAACAAGAGAGACATGAAGACAATGAACAAGTAGAACAACTAAACTACCACAAGAAGTGTTGGAAATAATAATAGGGAAAGTAAACATTGAGAGAGGGGTGGGGGGGTGAAAAAATACTTCAAAACTCTAACCATTAAAACATTCACCACACATCCATCACACAATTTGCATGGAAAGTAAAATACCAAAATAAACAAATTCATCCATAGCATGAAACAAATAACACATATGAAATGAGATATTTGGTTACTTAGAAACCCTCCAATGAGAAGGTAAAATTGGGGTGGGGATGACACCCACAAATCTTCACTACTATAGTTGTAAAGTGTAGCCAATTAAGGTTACAATAAGTTTGATCATAAACTATGGTCTACCCTATTAAAGGCTTACAAAAAATGTTAAATCTTACCCTATTAAAGAATTTCAACACCCTACTAAAAGTGTGCTTGGTTAAAGGACTTCAACTTATAATTTAGTAAGAACCCTATTAAAGGATTTACAAAAATGTGCTAGGACAACTTGGTTAAGAGACTTTCATTGATTTACTTGTTAGAATGTTTCAGCCTTGATCCTTTGATTAGCATCTCTCTGCTAGATACTAGATCTCCTCTTTCCTAATGTATACTTGATCCTCCTAATCAGATGTATCACTTCTGTCATTTCTCTACTTTCCTCTTTTCTCTCTAGCTGATTCTACAATTCAATTCTCTTACATCTCCTTAGTCACCATGAATGCTCTATCTATGCATGAAAATCTCTCTCTTCACACACAAACTCTTTTAGGGGTTTCCATCTTTAAGAAGACTTAGGTGACCTAAGGTTAGGTAGGAATCAACGATTATGATTCACCCATTTTTCTACTTAATTCATCCCTAAATCTGATTGGTTGCATGTACTACATAGGGATTCTCAATGTAGATTTTTTCTTATCTTCTAGAATTATAACACAATCCTTAAGTTGGCCCAAATATGGTTTACATAGGAGTTTGTGCCATTAAAAATATTATGTCCAAAATTTTTTATTCAACACTTGAAGCCTTTGATGCTTGACATCCATTACATCTTCAATGCTATAATATGACCTCTGAATCACTCAATATACACTATTCAGTTGACATCTAAATCACTCAACATGTATTAGCTTGCTCATCACTAGAGTGACTTGACACTAACTATCTACTTGATCCATATTGGTTCTCAACACATACTGTATATAGTTCTCAATATGCATTATTTGACATCTTATGCTTGACATGCACTACTTTCTTGGCATGTACTAAGTACAATTAAGAAATGAATTAAGTGTATTGCCACTCATATATTAAAACCAAAATGAGATCAACATTAAGAAGATCTAAACCTATGCTAGGAAAATATGTAAGAAGATATCATAAACCAAATAAAATTAATGGAGATAAAGATTCAAGAGTTATGACAAGAAATAAATTGAATAATGATACATGTTTTTTGTGTTAGTTTGAATATAGAATAATCAAGTATGCAATTGAGAATAAAGACTAGATAAGATCTATTAAGGAGGAAATTGATCAGATGGAAAAGAAAAAGACATGGACACTATGTTGCCATGATTTCAGTCCCATATATTTTTCAAACTTCTAGGGTTAGGATTGAGTTAATGTGATGTCATGTCTATGTCTAGATTTCCTTTAAGGAATTTCTCTTCTCATCTATTCCTTTTTATACACCTAGGTGGGCATTAAAAATAAATCTAATGCATTGGTTCATATTAGGTGAATAGGAAAGGGAAGGTAAGTTTATGCATTTCCCATATGAGAAGAAATTTTTTAAAAAACTCTAATTCTTTGATCAAGTATTTCACTGAAGGCATGATAAATCTGAAAGAAGATCACATTGCATTCAAAATAGATGGTGACTAAAAACATTTGGACCAAAGCTTAGGTTCAAAGTGCAAATCACAGAAACATCATGAAAACCAGAAAAGTTGAATCGACTATAGGAGAAGTAGATAAATACTTATAAATGATGAAAGGACCCAACCAAAGGTGGTATAAATTTCCTTAAAATCAAATCGATGGATTATATTTAATCCATGTGTCTACATTGCATAGTTGACAACTCAAATGGCTTAGAGATTAAATCTAGATCATTAGATGAAGACTAGATCAACGGATGGCATTTTAAGATGGAATTATAATGGTCCTTAGAGATGTATCTTCATAGTTGTTATATCATAAAGATCAACGATCATCACATGTCTACTAGTGATTTAAAGTAACCTAGAGTTGACATGGGAAAGTAGAAAAAACCATTTTTCATAGGGTTGTAGGGGGTTAAAGATGATCTAAGGTTAGTGTGATGAAAAAGTGAAATTCTTGTGTTCATAGAGTCACATGAATTTTAATTCAACCTTGGGTTAACATGGAAAACAAGAAAAAACCAATGATCACATGGTCATGAGCGGTTAGAAGAAACCTAGAGTTAAGGAAGTGACATAGTAGAAACAAAATGATTGCATCTTCACATAGGGTTAAGAGTAACGTATAGTTAAGGCTATGATGTAGCGAAGGATAAAGGCCGCATGGTCATAGGAAGTTGAAGGTAACTTGGACTAACAGTGGCAAAGATGGGAAAAATAACCTAGGGCATTCAAATATTAAATAGTTGCAAGGTCACCAATTAAGAAGCATTAAATACATTTTGAGTCATGACCTGATGAAAATGATAAAAACAAACCTCAAATGGTCATTGCAAGTTCATAGGTTAGAAATGACAGTTAATTTTAATTTTGCAAAAGTGAAAAGATGGTTAATGTGTAATTGTTGGTAAGTCACTAAAATTAATAAAATGAAGAAATGTCAAGTTGTGAAGTCATGATAAATGATAACAATCAATTTTGTACACTAATCAGATTGTCACACGGTTAAGTCAAAAGAAAAAGTTATGAGTTGTGAAGATGCAAATAGAAAACTAGGTTGGTCATTGCATCTTTGCATCAATGAAGGCATCATATGAGTAAAAGTTGCAAAGAAGCAAAATGAGAATATTAAAGAGGGTTTTCATGCTTTAATCATTATTGTTAATAGGATATTGATGGTAGAGATTTAAACTTGCTATGATCATTGAGATTCAAATTATATGGATTTGGCACCAAGGTGACTATTACAGAGTATAGAATAATATGAAACATTTTGAGGGTTTCTAATCATTTCTACTTTATTTCTCTGATGCATTGAATTGTAATTGGTGACTGTTGGATTTCTGAGGGATTCATGTGCTCTTTTAATAGAATTGATGAATCTAGAACTGGCCAAGAACCCTAAGATGGGGCCCATATATGTAATTTTCTAAGTTAATTGAAAGCATATGAAATTATAAGTTATGCATGCATAAGATCTTGGATATCAGATGGTAAATGTGGTGAATGTATTATAGAGTAATTAAAAAGATTAAAGTGTTATAGATCATGATTCATCCCCCCCTTGATCCCCTTCCCTCTTAGTATCTTGATTTCCAATTTATACTTCCAACATAGATTCAACTTGATCTCTTCCTTCATACCTTTCACCAATTTTTTGATCCATACAATATTTGAACAATTCACTACTATGAAAACATACTCATCTTTTGTTGTAGATTGTGAAATATAGTTCTACTTCTTGCTTGTCTAAGAAATCAACCTCTTATTAGAAATGTTTAGAATAACTAGGTGGGGTGGTGAATATGTTACTCAAGGTCGTTAAGTACCATTTGAGAAATTAAATAATAAAACTCTTATTCTTCAGCTTATCGTGATGTTTCTTAGTCTCTACTATTACTCGATCTCTACTATAATATTTTTTTATTGTTCCAAATATAACATGTTTCCTTAATATAAAATGTAAAACATATAAAGTATTAACACAATTTTGACACTAGGATTTTTACATGGAAACCCAATTGGGGAAAAACCACTAGCAACATGCCACCAATTTTTCACTCTTTTTAAGTGAGCTCTATTAGGAGCCAACGCTATTAATGGTTATAACACAAATTGTTAAATGTGATCTGGTTAGAGGATTTGATCACCCTATAGGGAGTGTCCTTATGAGAGGACTTTGATCATTCCATTTAGAATGCCACCTTGTGAAAGGATTTACAAAAACTATTAAGTATTCCAAAAATTATTGTTAGGTCAACCTCTATTAAAAGGATTTCAATACAAAGTATTTACAATGATTAGAAATAAATTAGTAGGGTTTTGATCTATGTGATTACAACTCACTTTGCAAGTTCAGATCTTTGTTTAGTTCAAGTGTTGATTCACTAATAAGATCTCTACTATCATCTCTATTCTTGATTCTCTTGGCAACCCTTCAAGCAATTAGTCTTCCCCCTTCAACAACAATTAAGCCTTCCTGCTCAGATTTTACTTATTACTATTATCAACATCTCTATAAATTTTTTCTTTAGCTTCACATTCACTCACACACTTGTGCATTTCTGATCCACCTCTATCTATATGCTCCTCTTACAGATACTTACACTCGTCACTAATTTTTTCAGCTCTATACCTCTTTAAAAAAGAAATTCTTACTTTACCATTTTTCATGATGACTGTAGATCTTAGGGTTTATGATTAGGTTCAACATTATTCATTGATCTATCCATCTTCTTGATCTTTTTGTAGAAAATTCTCTGGAATCCATCTATTAGGTTTTTTCCTAATCCTTGCATTGAATTTAATGATCCAACTCATCAATCTTATCTTCAACATGGTTTATATTTCCCAAGAAATCAACTGAGTCAACTAGGAATCACAATTTCCTCAAATTTATCTTTAACAGTATTACTCAACAATCACTAAGTTTTGACACTCGATCATCACTTAATATATTTGTGCTATGAAACTTCTTGGTTTGAGATTGAATAACTTTTTTGGTCCATATTGATGCTTGGTCAACATTAAATTTGTTCAGCACTAACTCTGACTCAGTTGACACTAGCATCACTCAACATTCCTTTTCCTTTTACTTTATTGCTTAGCTTGGCTTAACTTTCTAGTCATAAACAATCAATTTGGTTCATCAAAGCCTATCTAATCAAATATCCATTGTAGCTTCCTTTGTTAGAGAAGGCAATACTAAGTGGAGGGGGGGGGGGGGATGGCAGTGAATCAATATTCTATAAACTTTTTTCACCAAATAGATATTATTAATTACTTCGAGCCATGTATAAGAAAGTAAGAAAAAAATACTAAAGGATAAAATTAAACATACACAAAAAGAACTAATAACACCATAGTTTGTTAACTAGGGAAACCCTAGCCAAGGGAAAACCTCAGTGGGAGTGATGCCCACAAATATATACTGATATATATGTTCCTTGTTAGAGGATGGACCCTATTAGGAGTCAATAAGAAAATTCAATATATAGATTCCCTGTTAGGAGACTTTGAATCCCTATTAGCAGATTCCAACCCTATTAGGAGTTGTGGTATAATGCATGCAAGAAGAGATCATTACCCAAACATGTACTTTCAATTACAAGAAGAGCTCACTGCCTAAACAAGTAATTGAACTTTAAGTTCCTCAAATATAGAAGTGTAGATGCTGTAACTTGTAATGCCCTACCAAGGGATCCAAAGAATTAATCTAAAATATCACTAAGTTTGCCAAACAATTTTATTTATTTTTAAACATGAAAGATAAACCATTTACAATTTATACTTAATAATAGAAACTACATAACATACATAAAAAGTTGCATTCTTTAAGAATTGCTTAACGTTGAATCACATCTAACATAACTAATCATCTAACATCACATCCTTATGAAATAACAATGATACATCCAACAATAATACATCCAACAATATATCATCCTCTGTACATGTCACAGGGTATGAAAGGCTTGAAAGAATAAACATCCATGTAAATAAAGCACATCATCATACTAAGTCTAATCCATGATGCAATAACATAAATGAAACCATAAACAATACATGATACATCATCATCATAAAGATATAACATCCATCATAAAAGATAACCATATATCATAGACATAAATAACTAAGTGCACGGTTCCTCCCAACCATAAATAGCATCATTAGACCATCGTGGATCCTAGCTATCCCTCCATGCGTAACATTCCAAATCATCAAAGAGATCAATGGTATTAACATAGTAGGAATGTCACTCCTAAATCATACTACATCATATGCAGAAAGTAATCTAACATGCAAAGTAAAGCTTCAAATAGCATCATCTAACACATGCAAATCATCAATGTGAGGATACATGTCCACCATCATAATCAATGAAGATAGAAGCCAACAAAGAATGCATCAGTCACGGTGTCTCAGACAGATCTCAATGATAAGAGTGGAAAAACATTACCACTCAACTGTGTGGAACCTAAGTGGTCCACTCCCACCGTGCTAAGGAGATAATCTCAAGTCCCAAACAGGCTATCAAAATCACATAGCATGAAAATAATCTCTAAGTCCAAGAATCTTAAAAGTATATTAACTCAAAGGTTCCAATCACAAAATCGACATCTAATCCCAGAGGCACATAATGACATGTATCTACTCTGTAAGTGGGCAAGTGTCATCACATATATCATGTAGAAGTTACCCTAGCAATTAGCTTACAACTTCATGGGTCCCTACTAATCCTTATGCAACCATTAGTATCCTCTCATACTGACAAGGCATACTATGGAATGCAAGGTCACAACCAAGTGTTCTCTCTACTCCCATCCTAGTCCGTACAAGCACTCGAGGCATGGGCGAGAACAAAAAAATTATCTTTTTAAGTTTATTTAATCCCCATTTAGTGTAAATGTTATCACTTATTAACAAAACTTACAATGAGTTACCCTGGCAGCCACTTAGGGCCCCAATCCCCATTGCAAGCCACTTCCCAACACTACAAGTAGATAACCTATCCTGAGCTCATGGAATCATAAAATCACCTAGTCCTATACGAGCCACTGGAAAGAAATACCAAAAGATAATCCATAATAAGAATCATCAAACATCCATAATAAAAGCATCAAATCTCCATGAGCATTTGAAAAGCATCCATAGATAATCATGACCACAACAGTTCTCTATTGGCAACTGAAGGTATCACTGATAATCAAAAGTATCCATTAGTTCTTAATAACCAAAATATATCTCAAAATCATACTGATCGAAGACTCCAAAATTGTTGAGTCAAACATGTAACAACATGACATCATCAAGACATAAATCAACATTTTAGTTCCATCATGGCAACTGAAAAGTAATCCAAGGATAACTAATCAATGACTCAAAAATGGTTAAGTCAAGTGTCTTAGATACATATAACTCAACTTCACTCAAGAAGACTGATGAGCAATAACAATTAGTAAATACACACATCTCATAGAGCATACCATCACATAACCATGGTTGGATTTAGAAAGATCGAGACCAAATAACATCAACATGCCATCACATCTTATAACCCCTGAGCCTCTAGTAGACGTTCTATAATTGGTCAACGCTAGTCAACCCAAAAATCCAAAACAAGTAGCATAGAGAAAACACAATGCAAATACATGTTTTGGTTTACTAAAATCACATAGTTGAATTAAGTGTAAAGGTTTCCTTTTTCTATACTTCAAGTATATAAGTTTTGGGTAAAAGCACAAACCTGTGTCACCTTTTATAAAGAAATGTGATATCAGAATGTGACAGTTCAACATTAATGACAAAAAAATGGTATTTGTGTTTAAAATATGAAGATGATGTAAACTGATGAAATGTGTAGAATTGTATGAATTTTATGCCTATAATTTTTATAATTTTTTTGACTAAGAATTTATTCATTTTATTTTATTTTGAAGTCCCTTTTTTAACTATAAAAGATATAGGATGTAGTTCCTGTCAAACAAATATGTGAAAATCATCTTTTTTTGTTCTAATTTGAAAATATTTTATAGATGACATGTATAGCTAGTGAACAAAAAAAGAAATAATTATTTTTGATGTATATTTTCTTTGTTATAAGTACTCAAGTTTGACCTTGTCAGAATCTAACAGTTTTTTCCTCCCGTCAAAACTTCCCTATCAAATCTATACCTTCTTCAAAAAAAATTACATATTCGTGAAGGGGATTCTCTCCTCTAGTGATAAATATAATTTTTTTATTTTTTTGATATGATTTACTATTTTTTTTCATTTTTTGAGAGAGCATCTTCTGAAATATTAAAATATTGACTTATAATATTTTGAGATTATAACATATTATAACTAATCAAAACACTCAAAAATTTATATAATGATGATATTGAATCTGAGGTCTATAAAAGGGTATTTTTAGTTTTTGAAAAAATTTGAGTTTTGATAGAGAAATGAGATTTGACCAAAATAGGTTTTTGTATCACAAACGGTGACACAGATCTGTGCTTTTACCCTTTTACCATTTGACCTACATGTCAACCCATTTTTTTTCTTGATAGCATTATCCTTCCATTACTAAAATAATATTCTAAAAATAACACTTCCTTAATGTTACTTCATCTTTTCAACATAATCAAAGGATTATTATTCGTTAAATTATAAGAGAGCCAATTATCATTCTTCGAATAAGAAGATTATAACTTTATTTAACTCAATTAATTAACATAGGTACACAATCCATGACCTTTTAACATTTTAATAGTTCTCAATTAAATATTACTAAGTCTCACCATTAAAATATCTAAGGTCATTATTCAAATCATTAGAATAAGACTTATCAACTTCGATGTAAATACCTAACAACTTCACTAAAAGAATTGATATTAGCATATCAATTAAAACTCTATTACATAACTTAATTATTAATTAAACTAATCAACTCTAATTAATTAATTTAATTAATAATTACATATCCATATTAATGACCCAATAAATAACTAGTCATAATTTGTAATTTAAAGGCCAACCATGATCCAATTCTCTAATATAAATAACAAGTTATATCTTATTAATAAATCTATTTAATGACCACATTCGTCATTCTTTCAAAGAATACTAACATTTTCTTAACAAACCCGTATTACCGATAATTATTTCAATTAAGACTCTATCACACTTCATTATTAATAACATAGTTATATTATCAACTCAATGAATATCAATTAAAAATCAACTATACTCCAAATCCAAAAATAAATATCTTTTACAAAACTTCAATCATTAAATAATCTCTACTAGATTAACTCTAATTGGATTTATTGATAACTATTTAAACCATTTATACTATTATTTATTAATAGTTTGTTAGACCCAACAAACATTAATAAATAATAAACTCATTAATCGATCTAGAGAACCTTCCATAAACTTCATTAGCTAATATTTAACTAACTCTTAACACCATTAAGGTATATCATTAAGGTCTCTTAATTTAAATCAACATAATATAAATTACCATCTCTTAATTATTTAATACATATATTAAATAATATTTAATATACATTAAATAATTAATATTAAAAGTCAACCATTAGACTCAATTTTCTAATTGTTCTAATAATATTTTGTTTATATAAATATTATTTGCAAACATCCCCCTTTAAATTTAAATAGTAAATTTTGACATGAGAATTTACCAATAAATCTCTTTTCTTCATAATCCAAATTATTTATATCTATATAGTTAGACTGTGATATTGCAAAATAATTCATTATTATAAAAGGTGATCCTTTAATTCTAATCATTTATCAAATTATGATAATTATTAATTACTAATAACTTATATACATACTTACATACATACATACATACATACATACATACATACATATATATATATATATACATATGTACATAAATATATATATATGATTATTAATATTAATATTTTATAAAAAATGAAATATAAAATCGAATTATGAATCTGAACCATATAACATATCATTACTGTTTTTAAGAAATTGAATACGATTTTAAAATCACTGCACATCCTTATAAATATTGGCTCCCTCTTTTAAAGGGAAGCCGTGTGGCTTAGCCATGTGGCCTGCCATTGTTGCAGGGCCTACAACAGCAGGCATGGCTACCGGTGCACTCATAAGCATGGGTCGAGTGGGTAAACCCCCCCCCCTCTTGAATTTTTGATTACAATGTTATTTTCTTTTATAACATTTTTTCAAATCGCGATGCAATATATCATTTGTTCTTTCAATAATACACACACACACACACACACACACACACACACACACACACACACACACACACACACACACACACACACACACACATATACACATACATACATACATATGTATGTATGCAGATCTGAATTAACATGTCCATATCTACACAATTTTAAAGGCTTTTAATTTTAAGAAATGGATAAAATATTTGTTCTCCAAATTTACTCAATACATTTTCTAATGGATTAGGCTATAAATTTTAAAACCCTTTTCAAATCTATTTAACAATTCGGTTCTAATTCAAACCCAAACCTGATTTATATCTAATTTCTTCCTTAAATTGAAACTAGGGTTTTTCTATTGTTTTCTTCTCAACCAATCAACATACATATCTAGATTCTAATTTCAAAATTACCTAATTTATATCTAATTTATTCCTTAAATTGAAACTAGGGTTTTTCTATTATTTTCTTCTCAACCAATTAACATACATATCTAGATTCTAATTTCAAAATTGCAGATTCAATCACAAAGAATATTCAGACACATATAACAGACATGATGAAGATAGGAAGAGAAAGAGTGCAAATAGAATATGCAAAAATCACGAGTGCACTTGGACACTGATGCTAATTTGCCATGCCTTAGAAGTTCATAGAAAATCCCTTCCTTCTCTAGCATTCACAATTCCTCCAAGATCCAAGCCAATCGAAATTCCCACGTGACTAGAAGTGCTTGAAGAAGCATAGGAGCATGTAGAAACATATGAGCATGTAGAAGCATGTGAGATTCTCAATTGCATGTAAGCTTTGAAGCTTGTCCAAACACACTAGGAGAGCCTCTATTTAAAGGCCTGTAAGATGCATCTAGAATGTGTCTAGAAAGAACTAGAAGATAAGCATGACAACTAAGCATGAGTCTTCTCCAACCTTCTAGATGAGTCATAAAGTTGTAGACACCATATGCTCAAATAATATGCTAACTCCTAAGTGTAGACAACTTGTGCATTCTTAGAGTGCAAACTCCTATGTGAACAAATATTAAAATAATGCACAATAATTAATATAATATTTACTTTATTCATTTATTTATTAAATTTTAAATCTCATGCACTAACTTTAATAACTCCACTTATTTAAAACTAAATATATTTGTATTTTAATCACATGCACACATCATGCAATTTAGAATCTTTTAACAATTATAATATCTTTTCCACTTTTAAATTCATTTTCAAGACTTAATTGCTAAAATATTTATTAACTTAAATAAATATTATCACATTCCAACTTTAAAATTATAACTTTTATCTTCAAATTTAATTAATTTTTCAATTAATTAAATAAAATAAATATTAAAATATCATATTAATTTTCTATTAAATTAAACCATTAATTAAATCTTTTAATTAGGCTCAATTAATAGAAAATACACTAAAGACTCATAAGGTAAAATATAAAAACTCATCATAGCCAAAACACATACAAAATCAAACTAAGGGTTAATATCACGAATTACGTCATCCAATGTATTCGGAGGGTACCTAACTCAGATACTTGTCCTAATTTCCAATTAGAACAAATGGCTTAAAGGGTAGGGATTTGGACTTGAGAATTTATCTCCCCTCTCTTAACATTGAGATAATGTGATAGGGTACGCTCATCCTGACAATTCAGGGAAGTCGATACCCGGTACCTACAACCTGCATAAAAACCATGCATGTACAAGCATAATATATACAAAACTAAATAGGTAATGGTAGGAAGTGGTGCATCGTGTAGGTCCTGACTAGCAGGTGACTACGACTCCCTTCCATAACCACATCAGACATGCCATACATAAAGAAAACAAACACACACACCATACACATGCAAGTATGGGGTAAGTATCCATAAGAAAACACATCTGATAATAAATCATCTAACTAATCAATAACTGAAAATAATGTAATAATCATCATGCATACATGAAATGTAAAGTACCAAGTAATCTCATCATATAATAAACTGAATTTGAAACAATATCTGATAATCTCAAAACAATGTTGCTAACCAGCAACATAAAACTAGCCCTAAAAGAGTTCGACAATGAAAACAAAAATGTGACCTAGGGGTAGGCACTACATAACTTCTTCTTAGTTGATCTCTAACCTTATCTCGATCTTAGATCACAAAATTAGGTTCTCAAAAAACTTTTCATATATCACTTTACAAAAATGTTTTCATACCACTTTCACATAAAAATGCACACTTAATCCTTGCAAGATGTCCTTTGCATAAAGACCATGCTTTTCATAAATTTCTACTAGGTCACTTAGGACCACAATATACTTTTTCAACTTAGAGTAAACATCTAGGATGTTGGCCCTAATTGGTCAAGTAATTACTTTGTAAACAAAATAATTCTTTTACCTTTGATTTTGATGTCTTATACATCTTAATTATCAATATTCCATACTAATTGTACTAATGTTTGATGTTATACACATCATCACCAACATGTATATTGTCTCCATCTAACCTCACTAGTCATAATATGATGTCAAAAATATTTTACATATAAAACATTGCACTGTTGTAAACCATTTTCATACTTAGACAATCTTTTGAGTACCGAAAGGCTAAGTACATTTATTTCTAAGGTTTACTACAAGTATTTACATCATGTTTTTCCATTAATGACAAGATTTATATATCTATATATAGCTAGTTGTCAACAATCTCCCCCTTTGGCATTGATGGCAGCAAAGTAAGAAAAATTGTATAAGTAACAAAAGCTTTACTGAAATCTACATTACTTAGCATCTATTACAAATAATTCATATTAAAAATGCTCCCCTTTTGATATGATTACTACATACATAACTTACTACAATTTTCTTCTACAACTTCTCCCCCTTTGACATCAATAACAAAGGTTGGAAAGTTCAAAGACTGTTAAAAAAGTCTTGTTTGTTGTCCAAAATTGTCAAAACTTTTTGTCTTGCTACTTCAATTTGATATTATCTTCATGCAATCATCAAAATTTATCTTTAAACTCTTCATACCTTTCTCCCATTTGTCCTTTTCTACTTTGGTAGAAATGAGCATTGCACATAAGGCATATGATGCAATCTCAATTGCATTAAGGTCATAGTATGTAAAATTGGAATAAGTGTCCTTTGCTTTGACACATTCCTCCAACTGTCTCTCAATAGTTGTTTCCTTTAGAGCAATAGACTCTCTGAATTCTTATAGTCTTCTCAAAACTTGTTCTTTTTCAAATTGTAATTTGTTGATGTCTAAGTGAACAATGACAACTTGTCCTTCAAACTCATCAATTTTGCAAGAGGCTTGTTGTATCTAACTGGTTAGAGCTTCTAGCTCACTTTGTTTCCCTTGAATCTTGTTATCCAACCCCATTGTCAACTTATGAGATAAAGTAGATTTTATGTACCATACCTTGCCATCTTGTTGACACTTTTGGAGTTTCTTGATACAAGTATCAAGACTCATCAAATTATTTTGAATATTTCACAAATGGTACTAAAAAGATTAGCATCATGTGAAATTTGAGCCTTAAACTCAAAAAAATTCAACAAATTTGTAAACTCATCATCAAATGATTTTAGAACTTCTTGAGCTCTCTATTCTGCTGCAATGGCAGAGAAGAGAAACACTATAGGAGGCAACATTGTTGAAAATGTAATAGGGAATTTAATGTTATGTTTTAAATGCTTTTAGTTTTTTAAGTTTGTAATAACTTCCTACTTGTGGTGGCATACCTAGAGTAGCAGTTCGATAAGCTCTCCAGATATAGCCACCTAGGACCAGGTGTGTGGATCTTAAATTAGAATAGTTTTTTTTTAGTTCATAGGTGGAGTGTTTAATGATTTTTAGAATCCAATAATAGGTAGTAGGCAGTTTTTGGAATATTCTTGATTTAGAAAAATGACTGTCTAATATTGGTAGAAAAAACATTTCAAATTCGTATCCTTTTTTTGGATAGAAGACGTTCTTCTTTTCTAAAATAAGAAGAAAACGTTTCACATCCTTTAATAGGAAAAAGAAAGTCAGTTTTAAGGGTGAGCCAGTCGGCTATGTAAGACAAGAATCGAATTTGGAGAGATATGGAATGTTTTTTTATTTTGTCTTTGTGCAATTTTTCGATGGTCTGAGTTTTGAACGTATTTTTCTTATCTTCTCACTGGAAATAAGTTGATAGTTTGCAGAAGATTAAAAAGTTTTAGTTTTGGGTCGAATTTGGTATGTTTGCAAAAAATTAGTCTCGGTGCATGGGTAATATCTTCCAAATGCACCGTTGGATTTTCATGAGCTTTGGATATGTTATTATAGGCTTAATTACGCCCATCTTCACTAGAGCGATTGAAGAGTTTTGATCTGGTTCAAGAGTTATTCATATCTAAGTGCAGGCCTATCTAGAGACAGCAAGAAGCAATGTTTTGCAAAAAAATGTACTCTGATGCGGGGTCAATATCTCAAGTTTTAACCATTGGATTTCTCTCAATATGTTGTTTGAAACCTAGTTACGCAAAATATCAACGGTTGGATTGAGAAAATATTATCTGGTTCAAAAGTTATACATGTCTGTTCACGGGTCTATCTAGAGATAGCAAGAAGCAATGTTTTGCAGAAAAATGTACTCTAATGCGTGGTCAATATCTCAGGTTTGAACCATTGGATTTCTCTAAAAAAATTATATGTTGTTTGAAACCTAGTTATGCCAAATCTCAACGGTTGGATTGAGTAAATCTTTTCTGGTTCGAAAGTTATTCATGTCTGAGTGTAGGTCTATCCGGAGGCAGCAAGAAGATATTTTGGGGGATTTTATTTTCAAAGTTTTGTTTATTGAATCTGATTTTAGTGTGTGATCCTAAAGGTTGTAGATGCCCCTTAAAGCAACTTAGTTGAGTGACTGATTCCTCCTGAGTTTTCTAAGGTGTGTCTCTGCATCATATTCGAGTTATACTTTAGTATGTTTGGCTAAGAGGGTGTTGTGCAATCTGTCATCCACCTCCATTAATGCTCTTTGTAAACTCTTGAGTTTTGTATTCTTCTCAATCAATTTTGTCAAAGATGAGATCAAGATATAGGAGTGGATGAGCTAGATGCTTTCATCTCATCTTCCTCTTGTTTCTTCTCTACTACCTTCTTTGATTTTCTCTCTTCTTCTTCTTTTTCCTCTCTTTTTGTTCTTTCTTGTTCTTTCTTTTCTTTTTCTTTTTCTTTTTCTCTCCTCTTTCTTCTTCTTTTTGCTTCTCCTCCTCCTCAAGAAATTTTAACTTGACTTCTTCAACCTTTTTCTTTTCTTCTTCTAGTTGTCTTTTCTCTTGTTCAATTAGTCTCAACTGATCCTGAATATCTTTTGAATAATATTTAGGTTGATTGAAAGGATTTTTATCAATGTTAATAGTAACATTTGTTTGATCAATCTACATAGTATCACCACTTACTGATACCTCCAAAGTTTTCTCTATAGTTGTAGGTTTTTCCTTTAACTCACTTGTCATTTGATTGATGGATGCTGCAATTTCACTTACTATAACATTCTTTTCCCCTCCCATGAACAAAAATAGCCTCATCTTACTTCATAAGTAAGATGCTAGTCTCTTCATCAATTTCTTGATTTCTTCTTCATGATCTATCTTGCCCATATTTCTTAGCATTAAATTCTAAAGTTCCATGTCCTCTTAATAAGCTAGTGTCTTCTTAGCTATAAGTCTATTATAGACTTTTTGATTCATCATGCCTTTAAAACTCTCAAGTTTCAAGTTATTAAGAATCATATATCTCACAGTAGAGATATCTATATGTTCCTTCTCAATATCATTTTATAAATCATAGAACTTGTTCATTTGCACAAAGTTTCCTTCATTGACAATGGTTGTGTTTATCTTCTCTATCTTTGGTTTCTATGGCTTCCTTGTTTAACCTACTAGTAGCTTGGAAATAGTAACATTTTCTGGTTGGGTATGTGCAGGATCATGGTGTGCCAAAAAGTGGCGATGTGAAAAAAAGAGAGTTTGAAGACGCCTAAAAGCGCTTCAAAATCCGCTCTGACTTTTTTTTACCTATCCAGGAACCAAACCTGGAAGGTTAAGCCGAGCCTTATCAGATATTCGATATCATATTGGATATCCGATTTTATATCCAATATCCGACTAATAATTAAAATCATATAATAGTATGATATATTATTTAATATTATTATTATTGATATAAAATAATAATAATATTATTAAATAATATATCATACTATTATATTATAATAATAATATTATTATAATAATTATTATACTATAATATAATAATAATATTATTATTATATTATAATCGTATAATATTATACTATAATAATAATATTATAATAACATATTATATTATAATAATATAATATAATATTTCATATATTATAATATATAGTAATGTAATATAATATATATATATATAATATAATATAATAATAAAAAGTAATATCTTATAATATAATATATAATAAAAAAGTATAATATACTATAAATTATAATAATATAGTATAATAATAATATTTTATATTATAATATATAGTAAATTAATATAATAAATATAAAATATAATATAAAATATATATAAAATGTAATATATATGTTATATTATATATATTATAATATCGGATATCCGATACCTGTGCATGGATTAAACACAAAATCACAGACCCGCGGCCCTTATTTTCACGTGAATTTGGGCCAGTCAGATCGGATATCAGATAATAAATTGGATATCAGTTAGCAAATCGGATATCAGATATCAGGTATGTTCCCCCCCCCCCCCCCCCCCCCCCCCTTACTCATTTTTAACCTAAATTTAATAGATTTTAACAAGATTTTGTTTGTTTTAGTTGAATCTAGGGTTTTTTTGACAAAAATGGTTAAAATTTAGAATTTTTTTTAATATATATTACGTTTTGCAATTCAATAGGAATGGCTGATCAAAATGATGACACTAAGGCAGGGAATAATATTCCTCGCAACCCACCACCAAAGGATCCAGTATCCCCACAAAACCGTCCACGAAATGATCCTCTACCTCCTCAAAACCCTCCTCGAATCGAGGATTTGATAAATGAAAATCTCATTGAGTTGAGAGGTTTGCATAGAACATACAATAATGTACCTGCATTGGCTCCTATGTTATCCATGTTAAACACCATAGTGGATAACATTGAAACTCTTACAAACCAACAAAATGCCGCTCTTCGTTGGCGTGATGAAATGCACCAGATGTTTGATGATGGTTTGGATTATGATGAGGTCGCAGCCCTCAACATAACCAAAGATGATTTGGCAAGCCTTTTTGCTAACCCAAAAATGGGTATACCAGTTGACCCAAAAAAAAACAAACTATCGATTAAATGGTGCACAAATGACGCCATACGTGCAAATTTTTGGGACTGTTGGTGGATGGTCTTTGATATCCCTCCACATGGCAATTTAGACATACCATTTTATTTCCTTAAAAAATTATATGCAGAATTTGTGTTGAAACTTAAAGTGAACTATTGGAGCATGAAGCCCAACATGGGCTTAGGACTAGGAGCTCCTCAGGATAGACCCTCTTCCCAATGGAAGAAACTTGGCACTTTTGTCCCCCCCCCTGATATCTCCCCCCCTCCTCAAGTGCAGCATCCAGATATTATGGCAGAGGCTAGCTCTTAGACCATCAGAGCCATTCATAGGCTGAGTAGCCTAATGATATCTCAGGCTAGGTCAGTCTTGCCTCCTCGTGTTGATGATGTTGGTGCCAGTTCATCATCGGCTAGCTCATCACATGTTTGTGTGCCTCACACTTGCATTACATGAAAGAATATTTGCCTGGGTCCCATAGGTGATCTTCCTGAGTATCATTTTGTATTAGACGAGGATACACCAGACGCACGTGCAGAGGCTACAGACCCTAATGCAAGAGAGGAGGGGAATGTAGAGGCATGGACTCCTTCGGTGTCGGTACGTGTATACATTTTTTTGTTATGACATATGTGATTTAAAGTTAATTTTTATAATAGAGTAATTTTAATTTTTAAGCCATACTGACTTTTACATGTATCTGATCTTCATTCATGTTTAGTTGATGACCGAGGAGGAGCTCAGACAGATAGATGATGCTACACTCTCGGCCATTTCATTTGGCCTTGAGACATCTACGGTACATTATGTTGTGTTTGCATTTCTTTTTTCTATTTAATATTGTAGCATATATGGTTGCTAATCTTTCTTTTATCTTGCAGATACCACCTGCCCCGGGGGGACAAAGTGCAGGGGGTGAGCCAGCATGCATTGACAAAGGAAAGGTAATTAGATGTTTTCTAATTGATTAAATATTGATGCATTCTTGTAAAATGTTTGTGTTAATCTCATTTAATTACATTATTTATTGTATATAGGGTGTGGCTACTGGCGATGAGCTTGTACAGATTCGGCGTCCTAGATCATCAGGGATTTTCATTCGCACAGAGAGCCCCATTGTATGTATAAGTATCATTTATTTTTTATTTTTTTAATTGATGCAGAGGAAAGTATGATTGTTTTTCTATACAATTTCTATGATTTTTTCCGTACCAATAATGATTCATGTCTTGCATATGTTCATTACAACTTAAATAGGCTTATATGCACCTGTCCAACCGACCAAGTTGGTTACAAAGGTTTATTTAATCAAACAAATACCAAATTACTACTTTCCCTCCAAAACTAATATGACCGTTTGAATTTGAAATTCAAATTTTAAACTATAGTTTTTATGCATTCCCTAACTTTCTAAACTATTCCATTGACTCAAAGTTGGTCATATGGATTTATTAAATGCAACTAAGTAAATTTCCAGAAAATTGAAGTTTTTATTATTTTTTCTCCAAACCACCGTACACTCTGATATCCCCCTTTCAACTGAGATCACATATGACATATATAAAGGTCTACATGACCGTTGGACAACCATATAGGCGTTCCCAACCATAAAACAAACAAACAACCACTTTTTGCTAATATTGTTTACACTCTAAATACCCTATTCTAAGGCCTTTTGGTCCCATGGAGTCACTTGGTTTATAACCACACCAAAATGCTTGTGGGCCTTACATGTGCCTTTATTACAAAACATAGACCAACTTGTAAAATATGGACCAAACCTTTATTCCAACTTCCTAATCTACTTGAATCCTCGCTTTCATGGAGTGGCAAGGTGTCCGGCAACAGAGATACTTGTTCCCCCCTGCCACATAGGTTAGGTGCCCTGCACCACCTTTCCTCTCTCTCATTCTGAACACTAGTCCACCAAGTGAGTGATGTTCCTCTCAGTCTTGTTGTTGCTACTTTTACCTTCTTATCTGCCTCTATGTCTTCAAGATCAAAGTAGTTCTCAAGGGCCTCTATCCACCCTAGCACTTCTTCACTATCCATTTTACCCTGGTATATTAGAAAATCAATATGGTTCTTCCCACCATTACCTTGTACTATCTTAATGATTCTCATAAATCTCCTTTCTTCAGGATCATCTGTTGTCTCATGCTCTTGCCTTGTATTACCAACCTCTTCTTCTTCATAGTTCTCTCCATGATTTCTTCCTCTAACCTCTTCTCCTCTAGGTTCTTGCCTTTCCTTTTCTAAGGATTCTATCCTTGCAATAAGCTTCTGCCTCTCTCTTCTCATCTATCTTTCTTCCCTCACTCTAGATGCTTCAAGTTCTCTCCTCTCTCTTTTCTCTTTTTCCAACTCTTCTCTCAATTCTTCAAGTTCTCTAGTCATTTGATTTTTAGGAGGCATTTTCACAACAAGTTTTCTTCCTTCCCAAGGGCCAACTCACTGATTCTCTTTCTTTCCTCACCAAGAAATCTTTGGACACCACTTATGTACCTTTCAACTCTAGGACACACAAGGAGGAATTAGACACACCAAGGCTTCAACAAAGGGACCAACACACTAAGGATTTTCAAGATTATAGGTCTTGGTCACACTCCTAAACACCCAAACTTCAAAACCCTCCTTAAAATGGCTTAAAAACCAGGGCCTGCTTGTTCAAACCCCAAAACTCAATTCTAGAACGTTTTGACTTGTCTAATGATAAGATATGATCATGACAACCTACATGAACCTATCAAATGACACATCTACCATATGAAATCCTAAAATCCTATCTCATGCCCAATTACAACTTTCTTCCACATATGAGTCCAACATTATAACTTTGTATGCTTCCATGAGCCATAATTGGTGCAAGGATTGCCCAATTGACTTCAAGAGATGTTCCATGACCTATGTAATGCCTTGGATCTTCAATGTTCCCCTAATGAGCATGGGATGCTCTTGCATCACTTATCTTCATAAATAAATTCAAAACTAATTTTCGTGATATTAACAACTACTATTTTGTATCTCATAGGAGACTCCTAGAGCACATGAGGTTCGACGGGACAGTTATGTAGATTTGATGACGCGGCCACTCACTCCTGAGGAGGAGCCTACAATAGTAAGTTGTAGTTTGAATTCATGATTAAATATGTTATAAATTTAGCATGCTATGAATTATAATGTTATAGTTTAAATTGTAGATTCATCTGACAAAGGTATTTGAACATATACAGCCCACAATCACAGAGGTACTAGCATTGCCGAGGGCATACGAGAGGACTCCTGACCGGTGTAGGAGGTCGATGAGAGAGGTATTTATTATGAAATTTTGATAGTATTAATCTCAAATACGGAAAAGATCATTATGCATTTGAGTAATTCAATGTTAGATACGTAGAATCATATAAATTTAGTAGTCTAACTTTGGGTTTTCCTTTTTTGTTTATGTAGGAGGCATCCGATCCACCTAGTGCAGCAAAGAGGCTGCATTTTGATCATCCACCAGCACCCTAGGATAGTATAGTTTTCGTAGGATGCATCATGAGAGATTTTGAGATGGCATATGCCACATTGTATATAGAAACATTGATATTATACATATTCTGATGGCAGGATCAGCCACATTTTATATATGGATCTATGTATTTTGATATATATATATTTGAGTACTTTGTCTATGGATGCATGATCTTTGATATATATTTGTTTAAAATTTTGTCTATGGATACATGTATTTTGATATATATTTTTATCATTTACATGCACAATGATATACATATTAATTTAGTATCTAGTATTGTTCAATTTATCGTGGATCATGTGTCATGCCCTAAATTTTACTAGTAAAAACACAAAAATTATTAATTTTTTTTTTAAGCTTATGAAGTCGCATAAGAAATTACATATTGTAAAACAAGGTTATCATTGAATAGGAGTTCAAGACTCATGTGAATAGTGTGAAGGTGTTAACATTTTAGTCACAGGTGGTTTTCAAATAGACTGGATGACAGTCTAGTTCAAGTTAGCGTCACGAGTCAAACGAGCAAGTTCAAGATACAACACTCATAAATTAGTGAGGTAATTCATATCCTAACAAGCCTCTGATACTAATATTCTATTAGGGTCTGTCAGTTGTATCATATGGACTAGGTCGTGATTCTAGCATGTAAGGGAAGGGGATCAGAATTACTTATTATCCTCATTACCAATGTACACACATTCATTAATCATTACAATATATATTAATGTGACAATTAGTATATTACTATATCCTCATTATCTATCAACATTGCTTCCTCACCAAATTATTGAGTGCACAACAAGATTGTAAGCAATCTACTAAGTTTTAAATTTATACAATCAATGGTATCACATAACATCTATGGATTGTTATTATCAACTAGTCATTTACAATACCACAAGGAGAAAAATTTCTTTCACATTTTCAAATGATAACAATGATGTCAAAGCAAATCTGTGACTCATACCAATGCTTTCATAACAATATAAACTCCAAATGAAACATGCATATAAAACCTTATCAATATTTTCTTCTACACGTACATTAGGTAACAATGATACAATCTCCTTCCATCACAATGGGGCAACATAAGGGACTTTTCAAAATCACAAGGAACATGGACATTGAAAGATATGGACAATGAGTAGCATGAACATTGTCCAACATGATTTTTGAGAACATGAACAAGCTGGTGAATCCTCCTTCACAAATGAGGGCACAATGTCAAGTTTTCTCATCCAACATCAATCTGCAAGATGATCATTCCAAGCCATTTCCATTGCTCCTTTGGACACAAATCTGCATATGCAACACAACAAAATAACAAGGACCATGGGTGCTTTCCACCCAACCATAGGCCTCAAAGAGACCACCCCCGCACTAGGGAACAAGGCTCAAACTGGGATACACATACAATCTTTCAATGCATAAACATTACATTTCAAACTTGAAGAATTCCCCCCCAAGACTATTTCACAATGGCTTCACAGATGGAACCATAAACATAGGGTGAAGGTGTGTTCTAAAATGGAGACTTGCCATACCAAACCATATTTGTAATAAACAATTTTCATGCCCTCTCGGGGCTA
Organism: Cupressus sempervirens; assembly: GCA_028749045.1. NCBI lineage: Eukaryota > Viridiplantae > Streptophyta > Pinopsida > Cupressales > Cupressaceae > Cupressus > Cupressus sempervirens. Next base: position 836,639,618 of record CM053793.1, read on the forward strand.
TCATAATTCACCAAATTTCATGCCCTCTCGGGGCTATCATAAATGAACCATTTAATGCCCTCTCAGGGCCTCCACATTTCCTCCTCCAAACCCACTACCATCAGCTGTAACTCCTCAAACTTCCTTTCTACACCATACTTTCCTTATCACCCCCAGCAAGATATGAAATGTTATGGCATACAATGGAGCCCATACTCCAAGGTTCTCAATACATTTTTCGAACCCAACTTAAGCCCTTCACCCTGGACTTCTCTTCCCTTCCCACAAGGGTGAGTGTAAGTCCCAATCCCATAACAATACTCAAGCACAAAACAAGAAAACAAAACCAAGTAGAAATAAAACAAGAAATTTTGGCAAACACCCCACTAGTTTGGCCAAGACCCTCTAATAAAGCCTTCCCACTAACTTATTTTAGCAAAAACACTAAGCCACTCCATCCTTACGAACTTGTCTCCTCTAACAGTTCATCGATAGCCCTCACGAGCTCTGAGTTATGACCCTCGAAAGATCGACCTCCAAATGCACTTAGAGCACCTTGGAGACTCCTCGGTACGGGGTGGCCGCAAATGATGGATGATTGTTTGAAGACTACTCCATGTGTCACTATCTTTCTTGGAAAAAAAAATTGCTTTTGAACATCAAGCTTGCAATATTATCAATTATTGTCAAACTTTTTCAACCAAGTCAAAATGTCAAATGCAAATATTTGTTTGCATTTTTTGCTAAGGGGAGTTTCATAAATTGACTTTGATTTTCTATGTCTCTAGTGCTTGAACATACTTAAAATGGCTCTTTGGTCTTAGAGCTATTGGTATTTTCTAACTTCATGGTCTATAATATGCATACTAAGAATTTCTTTCACTAAATGGTTTCCTTGATCTATTGACTACACTTAAATTTGTTCACTTGTCATCTCTCTTTCTATATGTTCAATACAAAGAGCTAGAAGAGACAAATAATCTTTCTTACCTTCATCTCTCTAAGAACATGATAGAAATCAATTCTAAACTTGAGAAAAGGTTAGAGGAGAATATTGCATTCTTAAATTAATCTCCCTTAAGACCTTTACATACACATGGGGCATTCTTAAATTAATCTCCATGGAAGAAAATTTCATAAAACTAAAGATTCCATAGTGTTGAAACATAAAATCCAAGATCTCATTTATGATGGGATTTTTGATACCTCTAATGACTCATCCACTCATAGCCTTCATATCCAACTTCATATCATGTCAGTATGCATGTGCTATCTTGCTTATTGGCTTTAATTGCTTATCCTACATACTATCTTCTTTCATGGATTTTATGGCTTATCCAAAATGTGCTTCATACAACTTTTCAATATGAAAGTCTTTCAAAACATTATACAATATTATGACTCTTTATGCTTTCAAATGCTATGATTGGTTGTAAAATGGAAGAAATCAAGTATTCTAATTGTTCATCCATACTTTATGGATTTTTCTTATTTGATTAGTTTGATAAAAATAGTTTTAATAATCATAATGTCAGCTTTATGTCAAATAAGGAAAAAACCAAATTTGTAATAAGATATCCGCATGCAATTATCTTTCATATAGTTATAAATGCTCTTAAAATTGTCGTTATAGCCTTGTATCACATGCAAATATGATTTGGAAGAACTTGTTCAATATCTTCCTCTTATAATTCCTTACAAAGAACCTACCAAAATACAAAAACCATATACAAAAAACTACACATTTTACATCATAATACATCATAAATTTTAGAAATTCTCCCCAATACCACCCCCCTCCAACTCTTCATGATGTACCTACATTCCAATATCATACAAAAATTGGTAACTTATTGTATTAAACAAGATAATCATCAATTCATTAAATCATTATGAAGAAAATAACATAAGAAGTATATATACCTAGTCAAGTATTCCAATAGGGTCCTCTCTCTGTTTTAGGGTCTCCAACAAGGCTTCATGATCAACATTAGCAATAGTAAAAAGTTCTTTTACTTTTGGTCTTCCTTGATGCTTCAATAACTTTACATTTTTTTCTATAATAAGATGTGAATATATGAGAATTACTTTGTGCTTCTAATAGTCTTCGAATGCAGGAATTTTGTTCCTTCTAAGCATGTATGTCCGCAGCCATGTTCCAGCAACAACCAATGAACCAGTAGGATACATGAATCCATCATCATCTGTGATCGGTTGTGCAAGTTTTTGTTTTCCTCTTACACAACATGCTAACCAATAATCAGATTTCTCATCATTCCCCTGTGGTGCAACCAATGCAAAGACATGTCCTGGCTGAAGTAGATCTGATAGATGATTATGCTCAAGTGAACAACCAATAAAACATGCGAGCATTCTTGAATTGACCTATACAGTTATCTGACCAAATGATATGTCTATCCATAGCAATTGTATGCTCATGTAAGAAATAAAAAAAATTCTCGAAACAATGTTGCACAAACTCGTGAGAGTGAGATCTATCATCACTCATATAAAAATGATACTCTCTAATAATCTTTCGATTATCTTCTGCACTATCAGAGGCATTTCTATATGTTATGTGAACAAAAATTGCAATCTAAATAGAGTTGTAATACTGAGATTGTGTCTCATTTTGAGGTTGCAATGTGTAGTTCTCAGCAAAATCAACAACTGATATAATAGTGCCAATGGGAAAAGTCTCCTTACACGTTCTAAATTGTTGATCCAACCACTGAGACCTATGACTATGTCTTGCATACTTGTAAAAAAGATTTGCCTTGAAATCTGAAATAAAATTAGCCACATTGATATCTTTTCCAACCAATTCACATCTAGAGCTCTCACTCCCACTCTTCAATGTGTATTTCACCATTTCATAGACCCTTTTTTTCACTATTGTCTTTCCAAGATCTTGTTCACACCCCTCATGGAAACATGTGTCAAACTTGGATAAGCCACCACATTCTGAACACTTCTCATTTAAGCAAGCATTTTTATAAAAGGAACAACCATCAACTCTATGACATAAGAGTTGATCTAACAAGTCTCTTGATGATTTTGGAAACCCACTAGCCCCACAATCCTCCAACATTTCTTTACTGTGCAAAGTAGAACGGATGGAGCATAATAGTTCATGGTGCATAGAAAACTCAACATGATATTTGCAACAACATGTATTTTGAATTTTGAGTGGCACACAATAAAATGGCTTCAAAGATTCAAAAGCCCTTTGTGATATATGAACACTTGGATGACTCTCTCTAAATTGTTTGAACAACATAGTTTGACTTACCTCCAAATAGTGTTTAGGATGTGGCGTGTAGTCTTTGATGCCAATTCTAAACTTTAAGACATCTTTAGCATTGGGTGATACTCGTGAGTTAGAGTGCCAAAATTGTATAATTTCTTCCTTCACATCGTCGGATAGCTTCTTATCAAAATGTGGAAGTCTCCCACCAAATGCCCATGTTTCATTTTGAAGAGGATCATCAATTTTCTCTCGTCGACTAAGTGCTCTTCTCAAAGTAGTATGATTTAGATTCAAATCAATACAAGTTTGTCTCATATATCTACCCTTTCTCAAATGATGACTTACCAAAGAGGTTGTAATAACCCTTCGAGCAGCTCTATTATCCTTCTCTCTGCTATTTTTCCCAACGCTATTGAGAGCACTGAAAAGATTCTTCACAATAATGGCATTTCTTTCCAACTTTTTATTGACACGAATTTTCAATTTGGAAAGCATAGGTCTCATCTTTTGCATCTTTAATAAGTGCATGAAAAGCTAACATTGCTCTACCACTGTCTTGTTGCCGAAAAATATCTGATATAGTCTTGAAGCCCATAACCGAATGGTTCTTTCTGATTTTTTTCTTTCCAAAAAAGTCATAATTGTTTCATCAATTTTAATTATCCATTTTGGTGTTTTAGAACCTTCATGTCGATTATAATTAGGAGATATGTAAGGTTCTTGTGCATTAAGTTCCTGTGCATTGTCATCTTCGACATGGTCAATTATGCAATTTGGATTATGACTTGGTGGCATTTCTTCTTCAAAATTTTCAATCTCTACATTTTCAATTTCCGCATTATCATTTTCAATAGGTACATTTTCATTCCCCAACTGTACATTTTCATTATCTGACTCTATGATTTCACCTTCTATTAATTCATCGTCAACTTGATTGATATTTAGCATACCTTATCTTTTTTTTCGGTGTTTCATTTTGTCCTTTTCCCTATATGCTGCAATGTCTTCATTGGATATCTTCCTTTTACGTTTATTCTTTCGACGACTGCTGCTCCCCATTTAGATGACAAATTCGAACACCTAAGGTTATATTTTTGAATTCTTTTCGATTGGTTGGGCCCCAAAACATGACTTTTTACAAATCTCGTGAAAAAGGAGGTAAAAAAGTAATGTTGTCAGGTCTGTAGGCACAGTCAAATATTTGAAATTGATGCCAGTATAATCGGATATCCGATAATAGATCGGATATCCGATCCAGGATCGCATATCCGATATAGGAAAAGGACTTTTGGGGGGAAAACTTGCTAAGGTTTCCCTCCTTGGCCACAATAATATTAATATTATGAAAATATTTGGAGGGAAACGACTTTAATTTATAACTAAGTTAATAGTATATTAGTATTAGTATAAAATATCAATAATATTAATATAAAATAGTATTAATATACCTATAGTATCAATATTATTATTATACCTATAATAGTATTAATATTATTAATATAGATATAATAGTGTAAATATATAGTGTTTATTTATATTAAGCTACAATATATAGTATTAATATATATTATTATTATAGCTATAATAGTATTATTATTATTACTATACATATAATAATATTAATATTTAGTGTTTATTTATATTATAATTATTATCCTAAAATAGTATAAATAGTATATCCTAAAATATTACGTTATATATACTAAAATATTACGTTATTATATAGATATATTAATAACATATATATTAATATAATAATATTTATAATATATATTATATTTAATAAAAATATTATGTTGCTATATATATATTATATTATTATACATATTAAGATAATAATATATAATACAAAGAGGGTCGTCATTTAATGGGTCAAAGGGGGTCCTAGGTCACCCTATGACTCCCTTTGAACCATATGAATGACTCGACTATGTCCCTAGGGGTCCTAGGACCCCTAGGGACATACATCGTCGTTTAATGGATCAAAGGGGGTCATAGGTCACCCTATGACCCCCTTTGACTCATATGAATGATTCAAATATGTCCTTAGGGGTCCTAGCACCCTAGGGACATATGTCATCATTTAATGGGTCAAAGAGGGTCATAGGTCACCCTATGACCCCCTTTGACCCATATTACCCATTCGAATATGTCCCTTGGGGTCCAAGGACCCCTAGGGACATATGTCATCGTTTAATGGATCAAAGGGGGTCATAGGTCACCCTATTACCCCCTTTGACCCATATGAACCATTCAAATATGTCCCTAGGGTCCTAGGACCCCTAGGGACATATGTCTTTGTTTAATGGGTAAAAGAGGGTCATAGGTCACCCTATGACCCCCTTTGACCCATATTACCCATTCGAATATGTCTCTAAGGGTCTTAGGACCCCTAAGGACATATGTCATCGTTTAATGGGTCAAAGAGGGTCATAGGTCACCCTATGACCCCCTTTGACCCATATTACCCATTCAAATATGTCCCTAGGGGTCCTAGGACCCCTAGAGACATATATCATCGTTTAATGGGTCAAGAGGGTCATAGGTCACCCTATGACCCCCTTTGACCTATATGAATGATATGAATATGTCTCTAGGGGTCCTAGGATCCCTAGAGACATATGTCATCATTTAATGGGTCAAAGAGGGTCATAGGTTACCCTATGACCCCATTTGACTCATATTACCCATTCAAATATGTCCCTAGGGGTCTTAGGACCCCTAGGGACATATGTCGTCGTTTAATGGGTTAAAGGGGGTCATAGGTCATCCTACGACCCCCTTTGACTCATATGAACGATTCAAATATGTCCCTAGGGGTCCTAACACCACTAGGGACATATGTCGTTGTTTAATGAGTCAGAGGGGGTCATAGGTCACCCTATGACCCCCTTTGACCCATATGAACGATTCGAATATGTCCCTAGGGTCCTAGGACCCCTAAAGACATATGTCATCATTTAATGGGTCAAAGAGGGTCATAGGTCACCCTATGACCCCCTTTGACCCATATTACCCATTTGAATATGTCCCTTGGGGTCCGAGGACCCCTAGGGACATATGTCATCGTTTAATGGGTCAAAGAGGGTCATAGGACACCCTATGAACCCCTTTGACCCGTCTTACCCATTCGAATATGTCCCTAGGGGTCCTAGGACCCCTAGAGACATATATCGTCGTTTAATGGGTCAAGAGGGTCATAGGTCACCCTATGACCCCCTTTGACCCATATGAATGATTCAAATATGTCCCTAGGGGTCCTAGGACCTCTAGAGACATATGTCATTGTTTAATGGATCAAAGAGGGTCATAGGTTACCCTATGACCCCATTTGACTCATATTACCCATTCGAATATATCTCTAGGGATCCTAGGACGCCTAGGGACATATGTCGTCGTTTAATGGGTCAAAGGGGGTCATAGGTCACCCTATGAACCCCTTTGACCCATATGAACAATTCAAATATGTCCCTAGGGTCCTAGGACCCCTAAGGACATATGTCATCGTTTAATGGGTCAAAGAGGGTCATAAGGTGACCTATAACCCCCTTTGACCCATTTTACCCATTAGAATATGTCTCTTGGGGTCCAAGGACCTGTTTGATGGGTCAAAGAGGGTCATAGGTCACCTTATGACCCCCTTTGACCCATAATACCCATTCGAATATGTCCCTAGGGGTCCCAGGACCCCTAGAGACATATGTCGTCGTTTAATGGGTCAAAGGGGGTCATAGGTCACCCTATGACCCCTTTTGACCCATATGTATGATTCGAATATGTCCCTAGGGGTCCTAGGACCCCTAGGGACATATGTTGTCATTTAATGGGTCAAAGAGGGTCATCGGTCACCCTATGGCCCCCTTTGACCCATATGAACGATTCAAATATGTCCCTAGGGGTCCGAGGACCCCTAGGGACATATGTCGACGTTTAATGTGTCAAAGAAGGTCATAGGTCACCCTATGACCCTCTTTGACCCATATGAATGATTCGAATATGTCCTTAGGGGTCTGAGGACCCCTGGGGACATATGTCGTCATTCAATGGGTCAAAGAGGGTCATAGGTATTTGACCCATATTACCCATTCGAATATGTTCCTAGGGGTCCTAGGACACCTAGGGACATATGTCGTCGTTTAATGGGTCAAAGGGGGTCATCGGTCACCCTATGACCCCATTTGACCCATATGAAAAATTTGAATATGTTCCTAGGGGTGCAAGGACCCCTAGAGAAATATGTCATCGTTTAATGAGTCAGAGAGGGTCATAGGTCACCCTATGACCCCGTTTGACCCATATTACCCATTCGAATATGTCCCTAGGGGTCCTAGGACCCCTAGAGACATATATCGTCATTTAATGGGTCAAAGAGGGTCATAGGGTTTGAACCATATGAACGATTGGAATATGTCCCTAGGGGTCCTAGGACCCCTAGGGACATATGTCATCATTTAATGGGTCAAAGAGGGTCATAGGTCACCCTATGACACCCTTTGACCCATATTACCCATTCGAATATGTTCTTAGAGGTCCTAGGACCCTTAGGGACATTTGTTGTTGTTTAATGGGTCAAAGAGACCTATGACCCCATTTGACCCATATTACCCATTCGAATATGTCCCTTGGGGTCCGAGGACCCCTAGGGACATATGTCATTGTTTAATGGGTCAAAGAGGGTCATAGGTCACCCTATGACCCCCTTTGACCCATAATACCCATTCGAATATCTCGCTAGGGGTCCTAGGACCCCTAGAGACATGTGTCATCGTTTAATGGGTCAAAGGGGGTCATAGGTCACCCTATGACCCCCTTTGACCCATATTACCCATTCGAATATGTCCCTAGGGGTCCTAGGACCCCTAGCGACATATCTTGTCATTTAATGGGTCAGAGAGAGTCATAGGTCACCCTATGACCCCCTCTGACCCATATTACCCATTCGAATATGTCCCTAGGATTCCTAAGACCCCTAGAAAAATATATCATCGTTTAATGGGTCAAAGAGGGTCATAGGTCACCCTATGACCCCCTTTGACCCATATGTACGATTCAAATATGTCCCTAGGGGTCCTAGGACCCCTAGAGACATATGTCATCATTTAAAGGGTCAAAGAGCGTCATAGGTTACCCTATGACCCCATTTGACCCATATTTACCATTCGAATATATCCCTAGGGGTCCTAGGACCCCTAGGGACATATGTCGTCGTTTAATGCATCAAAAGGGGTGATAGGTCACCCTATGACCCCATTTGACTCATATGAACGATTCAAATATGTCCCTAGGGGTCCTAGGACCCCTAGGGACATATGTTGTCATTTAATGGGTCAAAGTGGGTCATAGGTCACCCTATGACCCCCTTTGACCCATATGAACGATTGAAATATGTCCCTCGGGTCTTAAGACCCCTAGGTACATATGTCATCGTTTAATGGGTCAAAGAGGGTCATAGGTCACCCTATGACCCCATTTGACGCATATTACCCATTCGAATATGTCCCTTGGGGTCCAAGGACCCCTAAGGACATATGTCGTCGTTTAATGGGTTAAAGAGGGTCATAGGTCACCCTATGACCCCCTTTGACCCATATTACCCATTCGAATATGTCCCTAGGGGTCCTAGGACCCCTAGAGACATATATCGTCGTTTAATACATCAAGAGGGTAATAGATCACCCTATGACCCCCTTTGATCCATATGAACGATTCGAATATGTCCCTAGGGGTCTTAGGACCCGTAGAGACATATGTCATCGTTAAATGGGTCAAAGAGGGTCATAGGTTACCCTATGACCCCATTTGACCCATATTACCCATTCAAATATGTTCCTAGGGGTCTTAGGACCCTTAGGGACATATATCGCCATTTAATGGGTCAAAGAGTGTCATACGTCACCCTATGACCCCCTTTGACCCATATTACCCATTCGAATATGTCCCTAGGGGTTGGAGGACCCCTAGAGACATATATCATCGTTTAATGGGTCAAGAGGGTCATAGGTCACCCTGTGACCCCCTTTGATCCATATGAACGATTCGAATATGTCCCTAGGGGTCCTAGGACCCCTAGCGACATATGTCATTGTTTAATGGGTCAAAGAGTGTCATAGGTTACCTTATGACCACATTTGACCCATATTACCCATTTGAATATGTCCCTAGGGGTCCTAAGACCCCTAGGGACATATGTCGTTATTTAATGTGTCAAAGGGGGTCATAGGTCACCCTATGACCCCCTTTGACTCATATGAACGATTCAAATATGTCCCTAGGGGTCCTAGGACCCCTAGGGACATATGTCGTCGTTTAATGGGTCAAAGGGGTTCATAGGTCACCCTATGACCCCCTTTGACCCATATGAACCATTCGAATATGACCCTAGGGTCCTAGGACCCCTAGGGACATATGTCATTGTTTAATGGGTCAAAGGGGGTCATAGGTCACCCTATGACCCCCTTTGACTCATATGAACGATTCAAATATGTCCGTAGAGGTCCTAGGACCCCTAGGGACATATGTCGTCGTTTAATGGGTCAAAGGGGGTCATAGGTCACCCTATGACACCCTTTGACCCATATGAACCTTTCGAATGTCCTTGGGCTCCTAGGACCCCTAGGGACATATGTCTTCATTTAATGGGTCAAAGAGGGTCATAGGTCAGCCTATGACCCCCTTTGACCCATATTACCCATTCGAAGATGTCCCTAAGGGTCCTAAGACCCTTAGGGACATATGTTGTCATTTAATGGGTCAAAGAGGGTCATAGGTCACCCTATGACCCCCTTTGACCCATATTACCCATTCAAATATGTCCCTTGGGGTCCTAGGACCCCTAGAGACATATATCGTTGTTTAATGGGTCAAGAGAGTCATAGGTCACCCTGTGACCCCCTTTGACCCATATGAACGATTCGAATATGTCCCTAGGGGTCCTAGGACCCCTAGAGACATGTCATCATTTAATGGATCAAAGAGGGTCATAGGTTACCCTATGACCCCATTTGACCCATATTACCCATTCGAATATGTCGCTAGGGGTCCTAGGACCCCTAGGGACATGTCATCGCTTAGTGGGTCAAAGGGGGTCATAGGTCACCCTACGACCCCCTTTGACTCATATGAACGATTCAAATATGTCCCTAGGGGTCCTAGGGACATATGTCGTCGTTTAATGAGTCAAAGGGGGTCATAGGTCACCCTAAGACCCCCTTTGACCCATATGAACGATTCAAATATGTCCCTAGGGTCCTAGAATGCCTAAGGACATATGTCATCATTTAATTGGTCAAAGAGGGTCATAGGTCACCCTATGAACCCCTTTGACTCATATTACCCATTCGAATATGTCCCTTGGGGTCTGAGGACCCCTAGGGACATATGTCATCGTTTAATGGGTCAAAGAGGGTCATAGGTCACCCTATGACCCCCTTTGACCCATATTATCCATTTGAATATGTCCCTAGGCTTCCTAGGACCCCTAGAGACATATATCGTCTTTTAATTGGTTAAGAGGGTCATAGGTCACCCTATGACCCCCTTTGACCCATATGAACGATTCGAATATGTCGCTAGGGGTCCTAGGACCTCTAGAGACATATGTCATCTTTTAATGGGTCAAAGAGGATCATAGGTTACCCTATGACCCCATTTGACCCATATTACCCATTCGAATATGTCCTTAGGGGTCTTAGGACCCCTAGGGACATATGTCGTTGTTTAATGGGTCAAAGGGGGTCATAGGTCACCCTATGACCCCCTTTGACCCATATGAACAATTCAAATATGTCTCTAGGGTCCTAGGACCCCTAGGGACATATGTCGTCATTTAAATGGTCAAAGAGGGTCATAGGTCACCCTATGACCCCCTTTGACCTATAATACTCATTCGAATATGTCTCTTGGGGTCCAAAGACCCCTAGGGACATATGTTGTCGTTTAATGGGTCAAAGAGGTGACCTATGACCCCCTTTGAGCCATAATACCCATTCGAATATGTCCCTAGGGGTCCTAGGACCCCTAGAGACATATGTTGTCGTTTAATGGGTCAAAGGGGGTCATAGGTCACCCTATGACCCCCTTTGACCCATATGTACGATTCAAATATGTTCCTAGGGGTCCTAGGACCCTTAGGGAGATATGTCATCGTTTAATGGGTCAAAGACCCACTTTGACCCATATGAATGATTCGAATATGTCCCTAGGGTTCCGAGGACCCCTAGGGACATATATCGTCGTTTAATGGGATCTATGACCCTCTTTGACCCATATGAACGATTCGAATATGTCCCTAGGGGTCTGAGGACCCCTAGGGACATATGTCATCGTTTAATGGGTCAAAGAGGGTCATAGGTTACCCTATGACCCCATTTGACCCATATTACCCATTCGAATATGTTCCTAGGGGTCCTAAGACCCCTAGGGACATATGTCATCGTTTAATGGGTCAAAGGGACCTATGACCCCCTTTGACCCATATGAATAATTTGAATATGTCCCTAGGGGTCCAAGGACCCCTAGAGAAATATGTCGTCGTTTAATGAGTCAGAGAGGGTCATAGGGTGACCTATGACCCCCTTTGACCCATATTACCCATTTGAATATGTCCCTAGGGGACCCTGGACCCCTAGAGACATATATCGTCATTTAATGGGTCAAAGAGGGTCATAGGTCACCCTATGACCCCCTTTGACTCATATGAATGATTGGAATATGTCATCGTTTAATGGGTCAAAGAGGTTCATAGGTCACCCTATGACCTCCTTTGACCCATATTACCCATTCAAATATGTCCCTAGAGGTTCTAGGACCCCTAGGGACATATGTCATCGTTTAATGGGTCAAAGGGGGTAATAGGTCACCCTATGAACCCCTTTGACCCATATGAATGATTCGACTATGTCCCTGGGGGTCCTAGCACCCCTAGGGACATATGTCGTCATTTAATGGGTCAAAGGGGGTCATAGGTCACCCTATGACCCCCTTTGACCCATATGAACGATTTGACTATGTCCCTAGGGGTCCTAGGACCCCTAGGGACATATGTCATCGTTTAATGGGTCAAAGAGGGTCATAGGTCACCCTATGACCCATAATACCCATTCGAATATGTCCCTAGGGGTCCTAGGACCCCTAGAGACATATGTCGTCGTTTAATGGGTCAAAAGGGGTCATAGGTCACCCTATGACCCCCTTTGACCGATATGAATGATTCGGTTATTTTCCTGGAGGTCTTAGGGACATATGTCGTCATTTAATGGGTCAAAGGGACCCCCGTTTGACCCATTAAAGGATGACATATGTCCCTAGGGGTCCTAGGACCCCTAGAGACATATATCCTCGTTTAATGGGTCAAAGAGGGTTATAGATCACCCTATGACCCCCTTTGACTCTTATATATTAATAATATACATATTAATAATATACATATATATTAATAATATACATATCAATATAATAATATATATATATATATACATATACATATTACATTATTATATTTAATAAAAATATTACGTTATTATATAAATATATTAATAACATACATATTAATATAATAATATTTATAATATATATTATATTTAATAAAAATATTACGTTGTTATATAAATATTATATTATTATACATATTAATATAATAATATATAATACGTATTATATATATATATAAATTACGTTATTATATTTAGTAAAAATAATAATATATATTATATTTATAGATTGTAGTAAGATTAACATAAGATATTATTATATATTACTAGATTATATCTTGTATGTTTACATTACGTTATTATATATATATATATAATATATTAAAATATGCCTTTACATATTAATATAAGTGAAATAATTTAAAAATAAAAAACTAGAACATTTAAATCGAATTTCTCTCCAAAATTTGAAGATTTTTGGAATTTGACTACCGAGCCATATCGGATATCCGATGTCAAATCGGATATCCGATTTTGAATCGGATATCTGATCAAGCTTGGTATTTACCAAGCCTGCCCGGTCAACCCCAAAGACGTGTTTATAGAGAGTTTTAGTAATACTCAGACTTCGAGTAGCCGTCTGACAATGGTATTTTGATTGAAATTGAATGAAACAAACTGGGTTTTTTAATATCGCTCTCTAGATTCCATCAATATAATTTCTATCAAATTCTGAGTTCGATAAGTATTTATTAGTTAATTATCAATGAAGATTATTGTAAAGTTTTGATTGACATACTGAATGAAAAATAGCTATAACTTTCAAACAGTATAATATTTTTTAAATATAAACGTTGCGTCACATTCTATACTTCGCCTAGTATAAGAAAAAAACAAAAAAAGAAAAATTTGATCAAATTTTCTATTAGTTAGGGTGGTCAGACATGGGACTTTTTTTAATTCAAAAAAGTTTTGGTAGAAAATTCATATTTAATTATTTATTTGGAATAAAAATATCAAAAAATATGCGTCACATCCGGGCATGAGTCTAGTTTTCATATCTATAATTATATTAAAAAAATATTATGATTTGATTTTGATTAAGGTGGTTAGACATACACCTACTTTTTATTTTCGCCCTGAAATTTTCTTAGTACTGCATTAAAATTCAAACTTTTGACCAATCAATTATTTTTTTCTTCTGATAAGGCCTAGTAGTTTAGAAACTACATTCAATTTTCTACAAATTATTTTCTTACAACTTTTTGATATAAAGTCCATAACCACTTCAAAATTATGTGTCAAGTTGACATAAACCTGATTTGCTGATTTTTCACTGCCACTTAAGGCCATAGTTTGGTACACCATGATCTTGCACATACTTGGTTGTTTCACTTCTTCTTCTTCTACTTCTTCTCTGCTAGAATCTTCAATTTTCAACAAATACTTCTTCCTTTTTTTAGGTCTAGTAGCTTGTTGCTTGGCTCTTTTCCTTGTGAGTCTCAACTTCTACTAACCTCTCAGACTTCCTCTTAGGCTCACTAGGTTTCTCTACCAATATGGAAGCATATGGAATACTCTATTATGCAGGAGTTTCTAAAATAGATACACCAAATGCTTCACCAACTGATAGGGGTGTCACATACATCACACCTTGTTTTCCAATATGTTTTAGTTTGGAGATGATTTGTCTTACTACCTGTGACTCACTTTTTTCATACCGGCCTCACTTATTGCTTTCTCCACCATAGTCTAAACTTTCCTATGAGATGTTTTCTCTAATGGTTCCTGGTAGGTTGACTGAGTTACCTCCTCATAAGTTCCAAATCTATATGAAACTTGAACTATTTTGGATTTCAATATTAAATAAATGTAACTAATAGCTACATCATCACTCAACTCATAACCTAAGGGCTCAAGAAATGTTTCCTTTGGTTCTACTGCTTCAATATAAGTTAGATTTGTATACACCATAAAAAATATATCATTCTTAAATCTATCAAAAATTGTAGGGGAAATTCTAAATCTCTATTTCATCTCATTTTGAAATGTCCTCATAATTAGATTTCCATTGTCCAAGATTTTCTCTACAGGATGCCTTCTGTACACATCTATTATCTTGTCCATAGTGCATCTTTCATTGCTCATAATATCAGTAACTGATAGAAATGGAAATATCTTAAGTACATGAAATAAAATGTGATTAATAATAGACTAAAATATAAATACACCATTCTTAGTCCTCTTAATCCTTTCCAAATTCTCAAGGAGTTGCACTCTCAAAATCTCACTCAAATTCACTTGTTCTTTCTCAATGTAAATCATATAAGCTACATAAATGAAACTTGTCGATAAATCATCACTTTTGGAACTTGCAAAATGGAATGTGCAATGATTCTTCTCAAGAATCTCACATCATTTTGTTTGATGGTGCTGATCACCATTACCTTACCATTATAAACTACTTTGGTGTTAGGTTCCACCTTCTTCTTAACTAGTTTCTCTCCAATAGGTATATTGCCTTTTTTGCTAAGACCAATAACCTCATGAATAAGGTTGACAGAGATGTCAACTACATCTTCTTTGATCCAAATCTTTCCATTGTGAATTCTACTTAATATAATTTGAATCCACTCTTCAGTGTCAAGTTCACGGTAAAAGTAATATTTGACTAAGTCTAAATCTATCAAATCCTCATATCTAGAGTTTATAGTCATATCATGATTGAAAACAATTTCTATATATTTTTTCATGAATTCAATTCCAACAATATCCAATTTTCTAAACAAGTAGCTTCCTACATCTTTCAAGTATACTATATTCTTTGGAGTAATAGATAAAGCCAAATTAGGGTTTTCCTCTAAGGTTTTAATAGGAATGACCTTCACTTTGGGTTTATCAACATTCTCAACATTCTAAACTATTGACATATCCATAATTACACCAAATAAAAATTTATCCAACAAATTTTGTGGGAAAAATGATCAAAATACCTTTTTTTGAAGTAGGGTATTGCTCAAAATCACCTTTACAAATGACTTACGTATGATCTAATCTTCTGAAATGATTTGCAATGTGGAAATAATGAAGTTTATAACCCATTTATCTAACCTAAACTTTCATTAATTATGTACCTTACTAACTTGAAAAAGGTTGTTAATTACATTCCAAAATCAAATATCTACTCAAGATCATCTATCTGATCTTCAAATGCTACCCAAGGTTAACTATAGCTTCCATCCATCATAACAATGCTCCACAAAACTCTACTTCACAAGATTTGCTATGAAAACATAGATTTCATCTTCTGTCATAGAATATCATTCCTCTACTACAACAACTCTTATTTCCTTCGTAACTTGTTTTGATAAGCTCCAAATTGCAAGAGAGCTTAGCTACAATCTCAATTCTTCTAGATACATCTTTTCTCAACCTTTCTACTCATAGCTTGATCTCTAAATGAAGTTTTCAAATTTTGGTACAAGCTTAATTCAACTTAGTTGAATCAAACTCAATTTTGGACTTCAATCTTTTTGTCTCTGCATCATCTAACTTTTCCACAAAAGTATTTAATCCTTTTAGAAATGCCTCATCAAGTTCTTCTCAAAGTTTACTAACTACATTTATTTGATATTCATTTTCATTCTTAGTTTTAAAGTTACTTTCATGATTCCTTCTATCATTTGCAAAGTTTCTCGCATTGTTACTTCTATCATTAGATCTTCTTCTATCTATAGGGTTAGTATTTTAAGACATTCTGCTATTCCTTTTATCATTATCATATTTAGGCTTCTTATTTTCAATTGCTTTATGACCCATACCATGACAATTATGACAATAAAAAATCATAACAAAATTAAATGACTTATTTCTACAATTTCTTTTCATATGATCTATTTCATTACATGAAAAAAACTTACCTCTAAATTCATACCTAGTTTCCTTAGGAGATTCCACTTGCTTAAGTTCATCCAATTTCTTAGTTTCCTTGTATTTTCCAACTTCTTCAAATTTATCAGAAGATTGATTGGATTCAATCTTATCATTGGATTTATGTTTTTCTTTCAGATTTGATCCACTTTTAGGTTTCTTTGTGGATATATTAAATAGGTATCCAAGATGAGTCTCAACATAGGTAGGTCATTGTATTGACATATAGATTCATCAAGCTTTTCTCTGCTAGAATAAAGATTTTCAAGTTGTGCCTTACTTTGAGTTTGTTCACCTTTCACAATAGTGTTGTACTTTTGAAGTTCCTCATGATCTTATCTTAATGCTTCAAGCTTAGATGTCAACTTTTCTAGATTGGCTCTAAGCTTCCAAATTTTGAGTCTTTAATTCAAATTCAACCTTTTTAGGATCACTCTTCAAAATTAACTTCAAACTAGTAATCTTCAACTCATGTTTCAATATCTTGTACTCTATTTTCAGCTTTGAATATTCATCATCACCTTTTTTAGATCTAGTAGATTCAGGCCTAAATTTGTGATGTTCAATCTTGTCCTTTAGTTTTCCAATGTATACTTTGGAATCTTTGTATCTATCCTTCAGCTTATCTCTTTCATCAATATGAAGATCAATTTTTTCAAGTGTCTCTTCAAGGTTCTTCATCAACTATTGCATATCCATAGGGATCTTACTCAAGCAGTTAAGCCTCTTCTGAGTAACTGTGCTCTAATAACAATTTATAGAAATAGGGAATATTGAGGAGGGGGGGGGTGTGGGTGAATCAATATTCTACAAACTTTGGTTGCTAACTAGATATTGTTAATTACTTTGAACCATGCATAAGAAAGAAAGAAAACAATGCTAAACAATAAAAGCAAACATAGACAATGAGAACTCATAACACTATTTTTTGTTAACTAGGGAATCCCTAGTGGGAATTATGTCCACAAAGATATACTGATATATATGTTCCTTGTTAGAGGATTAGGATTCAATAAGAAAATTTAGTATATAGAGTCCTTGTTAGGAGAGTTTGAATCCGTGTTATGAAATTCCAACCCTATTAGGAGTTGTGGTATAATGTATGCAAGAAGAGCTCACTACCCAAATATGCACTTTCAATTATAAGAAGAGCTCACTACCCAAACAAGTAATTGAACTTTATGTTCCTCAAATACTAAAGCATAGATGTTGTAACTTTTTCTTAGCTGATCTCTAACCTCAGTTCTATCTCAAATCACAAAATTAGGTTTATCAAAAACTTCACATATATCACTTCACAAAAAAGTTTGCATATCACTTTCACATAAAAAATACACACTTAATCCTTGCAAGATGTCCTTTGAATAAATACCATGCCTTTTCACAAATTCTTGCTATGTTAACTAAGATCACAATATACTTTTCTAACTTAGAGTAAACATCTAGGATGTTGGCCCTAATTGGTCAAGTAATTCCTTTGTAAAAAAAAAATTCCTTTACCTTTCATTATGATGTCCTATACATCTTAATTATTAGTCTTCTATACCATTTTTATTTATGTTTAAGGTTATACAAATCATCATCAACATGTATACTATCTCCATCTAACCCCGCTAGTCATAATATGACATCAGAAACATTTTACACATAAAACAATGCATTGTTGTAAACCATTTTCATACTTAGACAATTTTATGAGTACTAAAAGCCTAAGTACCTTTATTTTTGAGGTTTACCACAAGTATGTACATCATGTGTTTCCATTAAGTAAAAAATTTACATATCTGTATATAGCTAATTGTCAACATCCTTTTCATAACTCAACTAGGTACTATTCTTATGAGAAATTTCTCAAATCCTATTCATCAATCAAATAGATATGACATTTAGATTAGGTATCAATATGTCTCATTAATAGATTTGACATTAATGAGAAAACAATAATTGTTCCAACAATCTCCCTCATTAGCATTGGTGGAAACATCTCTATAATCCAACCATCTCTACATCTCAATAGTTACCATACAATCCAAAAATATTTCTCTCTCTGGGATAGCAAATCTCTTTTCTGTATTCATAGTCTCTCCCCCCCCCCCCCCCCCCTCTCTCTCTCTCTCTCTCGTACTAGATAAATCCCTCTTTGACTTTACTATTTATCTCTCCCATTGTATATATCTCCCTCTTTGACAACAATTCTAAAGACACTAAGTTGTCTTAGCTTCAATCTCTTGATACATCTAAGTTATGTAGATTTTGTATGTCTAGTTGATTTCTATCATCTATCTATGACTGGTCTATTATGCTATATTTGACTATCTACCTTAGGCATGTCCCTAAGTAGAACTTAATTGCATCAATGTGTAAGATATTATGATTAGCACATTTGATGGAATGCAACTTGCCTCTTTAAGTAGCTTTGGTTAGGGTAATCACCCCTAATACCTCTAAGATATTCATGAGCATCTTAAGGTAAGGGTTTTGTGAATATGTAAACAATATTTTCTTTGGTATTCACATATTCTAGCTTCACTTCTTTATCTTGTACTAGTTCCCTCAAGTAATGATACTTGATAGCAATGCGCTTTGTCTTTGTGTGTATCATTGGATTATTTGAAATGTTAATAGAACTTGTGTTATTACAATAGATAACCAATGGATCTATAATCTCTTCTTTCATACCTTACAGTAATTTTTTGATCCACATAATATTTGAGCAATTCACTACATCTACCACATACTTGAATTTAGCTATTTATTGGGAAATAGAATTTTATTTCTTGCTTGTCCATGACACCAATCTCTTTCCTAGAAAGAATGTACCTCCACAAGTTCTTTTTCTATCATCAATATTTCTTGCTCAATCTGAATCAATGAATACCTTTAGTTTCAAATTTATCACTTCTCTTGTAATACAATCCATAGTCTTTTGTACCTTTTAGATATTTCAATATCCTTTTTTACAACCATTGCATAATTCTCTTTTGGATTTTCTAAAAATATAGCAACTATCCCAACTTCTAAAACAATATATGGTCTTCTATGAACAATATATTGTAATTTTTAAATCATGGATATGTATAAGGTCTGGTTCACATCAGTAGATTCATCATTCTTAGATAGATTATGTCTTGTTGATGTAAGTGTTCTCACTAGCCTTGAATCTTCCATTCCAAAAGTCTTTAGTATCTCCTTGATGTATTTGGATTGTGTAATTAAGATACCAAACTTCCTTTGACATACTTGTAATCCAACAAAGAATTTGATCTCACCAAAGATAGACATTTAAAATTCCTTCTTCATTTCATTAGCAAATAATTTGCATAATGCTTCTCCTCCTCCAAATATAATGTCATAAAAAAAAATTTTAGATAACAATACTTCATTGTTCTACCATTCTTCAAATATAGATTACAATTATCATTTTTCCTTTCAAAACCAATCTTCACCAAATAATTATGCAATCTTTCATACCATGCTCTTAGGGCTTGTTTCAATCCATAGAAGGCTTTTTTTAGTTTACATACCATGTTCTTCTTGTTTGGATTCACAAATCCTTCATGTTGATCAATGTATACATCTTCCTCTAGTATACCATTTAAAAATGCAGATTTGACATCCATCTCATATACCTTGAAATTCTTGTAGCTTGAATATGCAAGTAGAGTTCTAACTTCTTTAAGTCTTGGTGTAGACAAAAAGTTTCTCTATAATCAACTCCTTCTTGAGCATAAACCCTACATACTAGTCTTTCCTTGTTTCTTGTTACTTCACCATTCTCATTGAGTTTGTTTTTGAAAACCCCCTTTGTGCAAATGACAATTTTGAATTTAGGTCTTGGTACCAAAGTCCAAGTATTGTTCTTCTCAATTTGTTCAATTTCCTCATTTATTACCTAAATCCAATCTTGATTCTCCAAAGAATCTTTCACTATTTTTGGCTCAAATTCATAGAATATTCATGTTTCATATGTGAGTTTTTCTCTTGTCATAACACTTGATTCAACATCACCAATGATTTGATTAGGTTTGTGATGTCTTCTCACATATTTTGATAACATAGGTAGTTTCATTCTTTGTTCTTCTACAAGTTCATCTTGAAAATCAATCTCAAGCTCATCTTTTCTTCCTTGTTCAAGTTCTAGTATGGCTTCTACATGCTCATAATTTTCTATTTGATGGTTTTCATTTCCTATTTGCATCTCAACATCTTCATTTTTTTTCTCAACACCCACTCTCTATTTCTTAACAATTTATTGCTCTGCAACATTTCCTATCTACTGAGACATTTTACCTTGGTTTCTTGTTCATTGGAAGTGTTTGGAGCATCATCATCCACATAGATGAATGTAATATATTCTTCATGTTCTTCTTTGCATGTGGTATCCTTTATTTCTACAAACTCATCAATTTTTACATTTTCACTTTCTAAAACTTTGTTAGCATTAGAGTTCAAACACTTATAATCTTTTCTCTTAGTAGAATATCCTAGGAATATACATTGCTCACTCTTTACATCAAGTTTTCCATTCCTATTATCTTTAAGTATATAGCATCTACTTCCAAATATTTTGAAATATTTCACATTAGGAACATATCCATTCCATATTTCAAAAGGTGTAGCATTTGCACCTTTCTTGACTTGTACTCTATTTAGGGAATAGACATTAGTACTAATAGTTTCTCTCCAATATTTATTTGATACACTCTTCTCCATCATTAATGTCATTACATAGTTCATTATTGAATTTTTTCCTTCTTTTATCTATTCCATTCTGAGGAGGGATCCTTGGTGCTGACATCTTTCTTTTGATTCCTCCATCATTGTAGAATGTATCGAACTCATTGGAAATGAATTCACAACCTCTGTCATATCTTAAGCACTTTAGACTCTTCCCTATTTCTTTTTCAACTCTACCTAAATACCACTTGAATAATTGAAAATCATCAAATTTATCTTTAAGAAACATCACAGTCATCATCCTAGAGTAATCATCAACAAATAGAATGAAATACTTATCTGCATAGTAACTTTGAACATCAATGAGTCCACATAGGTCAGTATGAACCAATTCAAACAAATAATTAGAAGTATATGATTTTCTCTTAAAACTAGACTTGGTCATTTTTCCTACTTGACATTGTTTACACATAGCATTTTTAGGCTTCTTTAGTTTAGGAAACCCTCTTACTTTCTTCATTTTACTTATACCACCAAATTGCCAAAATTTACATGACATAATCTCTTGTGCCATAACCAAATATCTTCTTGTTGTGGAAACAAATATGTCTCATTTGATAAATCTAGATAGAACAAGTTACCTCTTGTATGTTCACCACTTCCAACTAGCTTACCATCAACATCATGTATCTTGACCTTCTTGTTGTGAAATTCAACTCTGTAGCCTGATTTGTTTAGCTATGAAACATTCAAAAAATTATAGTTAAGTCCTTCAACCTAGTAAACATTGTCACATTTTATCTTGTCAGTCAATTGAATAGTCCCTTTACCTTTTACAACACATGGAATATTGTTACCAAAATTTACCCATCCACTTGTAAGAAAACTTGGCAACAAAGAATATAACTATTTCAAAATAACCCATAATAGATCTGAAATAAACATGAAATTAAAATCCACATGCAAGAGAATAGACAACATACCCACAAAAATGTGACACAAGATATACCTTGGGAAACCCTCATTAAGAGAAAAACCCAACCTCCAAAAGCATCCATCACCATGTATTATTTAGCAAAAATATCATTGCAATAAAACCATGGAAACCTTCAAAGCCATAGCCACAACCAAGCAATCCATGTGAATAAGCATGAATCCACACATCCCATGCCATGCTTCCAACCTTCACAAATGCTCCCTTGGCTAACCTGTCAAGCCTTGTCTTTCTCGACTCTTGCCTTTTCTCCCTTCTCACTCACTAACAACTACCCTTGTGGCTGCTTATATAGTAGCAAGTCCCACAAAACCACCCAGTGGTATTACATAAACCATGTGCTAAAACCATGTGCCACCTAACCCACTGACCCCACATTTAATATTGGGCATTTAATTATTTTCTCCAATATTAAATAATTATATGAAATATTATCACAATGTTACAATACAACTCATCAAGAATATCCAATGGGAATCTTTACATGTTGCATGTCCATCTAGATGCAACATTACATAATAAAATAAAATAATACAATATAACAATACTATGCAATGTGTGCAACACCTATTATCTCAATAATCTCTAACTTATTGTATACATTGCATAGGGTCAATCTGTAGCCACATATATGAACAAGGGAACAATCCCTCCCCACACATCCACCATCATGTATCAAAGTACACCATGTGCTCCATCCTGGTACTCACAATAAAATCAAAGTCTCTAGCATCTCAAACATGAATGATCTCACCTCCTGTTATGCCACTACCACTAGACATACATAGAAGCCATCCAAAGAGAAAGCCACCCAACCTATCACATTAGAAGATCATACAATCTTGTACCAACTAAAATGCCAAGCACAGAAAAAAAACCTGATCCAAAGGTAATCATATGTATCCATAGTTGTCAAAATATCCATAGCTGAAATAGCACCCACAACAAAGTGTCAAACCCATCCAACTATCCATACCTCCAAAGGCATATCAAGTGAATCTCACATCATCAACATATCCAATCTACAACCTACAATCACAAGCCTCAAGAGAAATACCTACCATACATATACCAAGAGCTCCAACTACAAAAGATAATGTCAAATCTATAACCAATCCACTCATAACATCTCAAAGAAGTGAATCCATGTACTCTCAAGGAAATCCACAAAACATAAATTGATATCTAAAAGAACAACTCTCATAACAAGTCTTCAACACTCTCCCAAGTTCTCCACAACCAATAGAGGAAAGAGATAAAGGAATAACCATGTCAACTCTCACATGACATACATGAGCACAAACCAGTGATCACAATCTCTAACCAATCTCAAATCCAATGTTAATGAAACTGAACATCTAGGAAGATAACTAAGACTAGAGAGAAACCATGCAAATCATAACCTATATCATGTCCTTCTACACACACCTCTAGATGAAAATTGTGCAAGTATGATCTCCTCCATAAAACCCCAACCAAGAAGCCACAACAACACCCAAACCATACCATATAACTTATCATGGATGTAAGCCTCTCACAAGAAGATCAAACTCATACACCATTCCTAAATCAAGGAATAACCATTCCTAATCCAAGGAATATGCCCAATATAAAACCATATCCCAAACTCAACCAGCATAAAAACATATGAAAATGGAGATAACCAATGCTAAACCATCTCCCAAATGAATTGTCCAAAACTAACTCATGTACCATAGCTCAATATCCATATACATGAAAGAAAAGCATACACATAATGCATCTGAGAAAAATAATGTGCTATGCTTCTCAAGTCGCAAATCGCCAGGTAGACCAAGAGTGGGGAATGAGGATGCTCATCAAGATATCAAAGTCTCCACCCAAGACTCAACTAAGAACAATATCCTCTCAAGTCCATATTAGGTGACTACCCCTCAGACTTCCTGCTAAAATGATAAACTATCCCAACAAATACTTCTCTAATCTAAGAGATATCAACATCACCACCGTCTCTAAGTATCCATGAGAACCTATAACCAATCAATCCATGCCAAATCCAATTGAAACATAGCAATATCATGAAGTATCTAGCTTATTATTATTATATTCAATACCAAGAAACTAAACCAAGATCAATGTCAAAGTTCCAACCATGGCCTTAGAAACATAAACATGACAACATGATCTTACCATCTCAACTAAAGAGATAACATGCTCCATAAAAATATACTATAACATGTCACAACTCTATATGAATATCAAGAGTATACCATGACATAATAATAAAACCATCCTCATACCAAGGGTAACATGCCAAATAAAAGCATAAACCGCACCTTTACCAAGAACTTCATAAGTCCTCAAGATGCAACCATCTCCACACACCATGAAGAAAAACCATCTCCACATACCATGAAGAACCATCTCTACAAACCATGAAGATAACCAAGAACCCCATGAGTCATCAAGATCTAACCATCTTCACACAACATGAAGATAACCAAGTGCACCATGCAAATGTTAAAGATGCTTTTGCAACAATAGAATCTAAGACAAACCTCCAACATCTGCAAACACTCAATAAATATATCAATGCCAATAACTCCCACTCAACTATGGTACCAAGTTTCCAATGACATCATAAAATACATCTCCTACATGAAGATCCTCCAATTCTACACTCACAAAACCAAAGTGTCAGTACCAAGTGAAACCAAGATCTCCAAACCAAGCAGATACAAACTAAACTAGGAACTAACCCTGCATTATCACCCCATTACTATCAAAAGCTCCCACTAATATATGTATCCAATCTATCTATGACATCATGATGAAAAATCTATCCTCTAACCACAAGAATCAACCAAGGCATCAAGCCATCAAAAAACTCAAGGTGCACATCATGAGATCCTCAACAGAAACAAAATAACCATGATCCTCAACCAAGAAGATATACCACCATGATTGAATAAAAAATCTAAGCTAATAAACATCAAGGATGTACTTGTATATCCAATCATGTCATTCCAAAATCTATGACACCATAATCATATCCATGAACTAAGTAACTAGCTCTCAATATGTCTGACCTGTCAACATAAAATAGTCAACCACAATCCTCTGCCATGATTGTACTTGGTAACAACATCTCATCCCTTCTACATGAAGAAAAAATCATCAAATCATGTGACTTAGGGCATAGACAACCCAAATCCAAGCCACCAATCTGAATATGCATCAATAATGAAAGATCAGTTGTCAAAGACAACCCATAACCAAGCCATAAATGCAACTTGTAAGTATAGACCACTTACAACACTACAAAACTTGTAGATCCAACAAGTCATCATACATATCCAAACCAAAAAATTGATAACCATATCATCATGAGACCAATCTAAAATATGAAATAAGTATACAATGACATTAAATCTTAAATCTGCAAAATATACAATGTCATAAACTCATAGTGCTACCATAGTCAATATATATCATAAAGTATTTAGATCAATATATCACCAAATAAATCATGCCAAACCCACACCAAATCTAAACCAATGTGTAGAGCTCTCCAAGAGCTTTCCGTTGACTACTCAAAGTCCAAAATCTGATTTTTTACACCCAAGTTATGCCTTAATTTGTGCTCCAAATAAACAAAATCTAACTTTAGGGCTCTTAAAACCTAAAAAAATGTCAAAATCATGGAACCAAACCTAAATCAAATTGTAGTGCTCTAATTAGCTTTCCAATGCCTATAAGAACTCTAAAATCCAATATTTTGAGAGAAAGTTATGACTATTTTACTAAGACAGTCTTTTTACCATTTTCATTGTTATTTTTTGTGACAAATAATTCTAACAGGATTTAATTTGATGGCCATCATAGGCTGAAATTGAAAAACTCTTTCATTTCCTCTAACTATGGCTAAACTAGGGCATATGATATATCAAAATTTATGAAAATATCAACTTGGATCTAATGATTAGGTCTATTTTTATGTAGGAAGTAATTTCTACAAGCTACCCCCTAAAACTCTCATTTAAATAAAAAATCTAAAAAACCATTTTGTCCAACAATTTCACATGCCCAAAATCTACCAATATCCCATCATAACAACAAACCCAAAACCCTCAGGTTTGTAATAAAACTCATATATCTTTCTATTTCTTTTATCCTCTCATGCATTCCCATGGATTCAATCTAGGGTTACAGTAATAAAACCATAGCTCTAAAACTACTTGTAAGGAAACTTGGCAATAAAGAATATAACCATTTCCACATAACCCATAATAGATCTAAAATAAATATGGAATTAAAATCCACATGCAAGAGAATAGACAACCTACCCACAAAAATGTGACACAGGATATACCCTGGAAAACCCTCATTGAGGGAAAAACCCAGCCTCCAAAAGCATCCATCACCATGTATTATTCAGCAAAAATACCATTGCAATACAACCATGGAAGCCTTCAAAGCCATAGACACAACCAAGAAATCCATGTGAATGAACATGAATCTGCACATCCCATGCCATGCTTCCAACCTTCACAAATGCTCCCTTGGCTAACTTGTCAAGCCTTGTCTCACTCGACTCTTTCCTTTTTTCCCTTCTCACTCACTAAAAACTACCCTTGTGGCTGCTTATATAGTAGCAAGTCCCACAAAACTACCAAGTGGTATTACATAAACCATGTGCTAAAACCATGTGCCACCTAACCCACTAACCCCACATTTAATATTGGGCATTTAATTCTTTTCCCCAATATTAAATAATTACATGAAATATTATCACAATGTTAGAATACAACTCATCAAGAATATCCCATGGGAATCTTTACATGTTGCATGTCCATCTAGACACAATATTACATAATAAAATAAAATAATACAATATAACAATATTATGCAATGTGTGCAACACCCATTATCTCAACACCACCTTTGTATGGACCGATATCTTCAAACTTTTCTTTATCACCAATCATATGCTTTGAACATCCACTATCAATTATCCATCTGTCATTTTTTTTAACAGATGAAATCAATGCAGTTTTCTCATCTTCATCAAAGTCTTCTTTCATAACAACATAGACTACTTCATCATCATTACTTTTAGATTCATTGTTAGTTTCTTCTTCAGTAATATAACATGATTTCTTACCTTTGTAATCCTTGTTTCTCTTGAATTCTTCGTCATCTCTTCTTCCTTTTACTTGTTTTCCTTCCTTTCATCCTTATCCTTTCTATCAGGACACCTAGTAGCAATATGACCTACTTTGTTGGATGAAAAACTTATAGTAGGTAGTTTACCTTTGTATTTAACTTTTCCTCTTCCAAATCATTTTTGCATAAGGCCTTCAAGTTCATCAATCTCATCATCATAACCATCATTGTCACTCTTAACATGTCTTCCTTTATTTTTTCTAAGGACCAATTGTGACTTAAAGGAAGATTCAATAGTAGCAAGTGTGCAGTTATCAAAGTCAAACATTTTAAAAGAAGTCAGTCTACCATTTACACCTTCCAAGGTCAAAATATTACCTGGTGTGCATCTCATTTCTTGGATTATAGAGATTCTAATGGCATAAATAGGGAGTAGAGTCCTCAATACCTTTCTTATCACATTTTTACCTTTGATTTATCCATTTGCAACATGAATAGTATTAACAAATTCTTGAACTCTTGTGTAGTATTTAACTATATTATAACCTTCAATCATTCTCATGTCATCAAATTTACCTCTCAAGATTTTTGATTTGGCACTCAAAACATTGTCATCACCTCCATATATGGTCTTCAGTTTGTCCCACATTTTCTTTACATTGTCATAGTCTTTTAGGTCATTAAACTTGGCATAGCTTAGGGCTGAGGTAATCTCCAACATTTCTTGGTTATGTTCTTACTTTTACTTCATGTGATCAGAAACCAGAGGAGTAGTGGTCACCTTCACATACTAATTATCCATGAGGTTGATAACAACATCACTAATACTTGATATGTGCAACCTCATCAAGATTTTCCATGTGGTAATGTTCTCCTTAATCAAATTAGGTACATCTCTCTTGTGATTCATTATCATTAGCTTTAAGTAGCTTCAAACTTCTCTTTGTAAGCACTCAACTCTAATACAAATTGTTAGAAATGATTAGAATAATTTGGGGGGGGGGGGGGGGGGGGGGCGCTGAACCAGTTACTCGAGGTCCTTAAGTACTATTTGAACAATTAAACAATAAAACTCTTACCATTTAATTTATTCTATTCTTTCTTGGGCTCTATTGTTACTTAGTCTCTACTGTAAACAAAATTTATTGTTCCAAATATAATATTCTTTGCTGAATATAAAATGTAAAACTTATAAAGAATTGAACATATTTTTAACACTATGACTTTACGTGGAAACCCAATTTGGGAAAACCACCAGCAACATGTCACCAATTTTTCACTCTTTTAAAGTGAACTCTATTAGGAGCCAACCCTATTATAGGTTACAATACACACTATTAAATGTGACCTGGTTAGAGGATTTAATCACCTTTTTAGGAGTGACCTTGTTAGAAGAATTTGATCATTCCATTTAGAATATCACCTTGCGAAAGGATTTACAAAAACTATTAAGTCTTCCAAAAAAGATTGTTAGGTCAACATTTGTCAAAAATATTTCAATACAAACTATTTACAATAATTAGAAAAAAAATAGTAGGGTTTCAATCTATGTGATTGCAACTAAATTTTCAAGTTTAGATCTCTATTTAGTTCATGTGTTGATTTATTGATAAGCTCTCTACTATCATCTTTGTTCTTGATTCACTCAGCAACCCTTCAAGCAATTAGTCTTCCCCCTTTAACAACAATTAAGTCTTCCTAGTTAGATTTCACTTATCACTATCAATAACATATGTGCAAGCTTTTTCCTTTAACTTCACATTCACTCATACACTTATAATTTTATGATTCACCTCTATTTGTATGCACCTCTCACATATCCTTGCACTTGTTGATAATTTGTTCAACTTTGTACCTCTTTAAATAGGCAATTCTTCTTTTACCATTTTCCATGATCACCACAGATCTTAGTGATTACGATTAGGTTCAACAAGATTCACTGTATGATCACTATAGATCTTAGTATTTATAATTAGGTTCAACAAGATTCACTGTATCTATCCATCTTCTTGATCTTCTTCTAGAAACTTCTCTAGAATCTATATTTCATGTCTTTACCTAATCCTCACCTTGAACTTAATGATCCAATTCATCAATCTTGTCTTCAACATGGTTTACATCTCCCAAGAAATTAATTGAATCAGTAAGGAATCATGATTTTTTTGAATTCATCTTCAACAATATTACATGGAAATCATTAAATTCTAATACTCAGTCATCACTTAATACTTGGGTGCTATAAAACTTCTTGGCTCAGCATTGACTAACTTTATTAGTCAATACTGATGCTCAATCAACACTAGATTTTATTAGCACTAATTATGACTTAGTTAACACTAGCATCGCTCGACATTCATTTTCCTTTTACTCTATTTCTCAGCTTGGTTTAAATTTCTTTTCATAAATAATCACTTTGCTTCATCAAAGTCTATCTAGTCAAATATCCATTGTAGCTTCCTTTTCATAACTCAATCTTTCCTTTGGGTGCTATTCTTATGAGAAACTTCTTAGATCATCTTCATCAATAAAATGGTTATGAAATTTTGATTAGGTAGCAATATGTCTCATCAATAGATTTGGCATAAATGATAAAACAATAATTGTTCCAATTGTAAGTTTCCAATACCTTTTTCCTAGAAAGAAAGTGCTTCCACTAGTGGATTTTCTATCATAAACATAATTACCAACCCAATTAGCATTTGTATATACTTTCAACTAAAACTTGTTATTCTTCTTGTACCATAAGCCACAATCTATTGTGTCTTTTAGATATCTCATTATTCTCCTCATAGCCATCATATGATTCTCCTTAGTATTAACAAAAAATCTTGCAACTATTCCAACTGCTAATGTAATGTCATGTCTACCATGAACAATATATTGCAATTTCTCAATCATTGATCTAGAAAATGTTAGGATAAACCACGGACAGAAATAAAAACTACATGCAAATATAACCAATAAAAAAAAAATAATAGAACACACAGAAATGAACACAAGGCACCAAGATTTAACGTGGTTCACCCAATCCCTGGGCTACATCCACCAAACAGCAAGTCCGATCTTATTACAATCCAGTGATTACAACCTGATTACAATCCGTAATCCCTTACAGCTCAATACCGCCGCAAGAACCAATTTCGTATCACCACATATAAAAAATACCCAACTCTAAGCCCCTTTTATACAAGTATTAAACTGCTTTAGGATTATAACATGTCGGCCATATGTCGGCCATAATATGTCGACTACCATGTCGGCTACTTCCAAAAAATTTTTTTTCGGGGCGATGCCCCGAACCCCACTATTTATGAAGTATGTACAATACTTTCTTGATCAGTCACCACAATCTAACAATCTCCCACTTGGGGACTGATCAGGCTCCACACCAAACAACAATCTCCCACTTGGAGACTGATCCTGTACCAATACAACTACCGCATGGGGCTCCCACTGGATCAAACCACCCTGGACTCTGCTGTTCTTTTATTCACATTTAGTCTAAAAGACCAACTGAAGCTGAAGAGGAGTTCAGCTTCTCCCTTGTGACAACCTTTGTCAACATATCTACTGGATTTTCATTGGTATGTATCTTCTCCAGCTTTAACTGTCCATCCTCCAAAACTGACCGAATGAAATGGTACCACAACTGTATGTGTTTGGTCTTAGAATGCATAGTTGAATTCTTAGCAAGATGAATGGCACTCTGACTATCTGTGAACAAATAATTATCCTTCTAAGGATGTCCCAATTCTTCCAAGAAGAACTGAAGCCATATCATCTCTTTGGCTGCCTCTGTAGCAGCAACATACTCTGCCTCTGTAGTGGAGAGAGCATTAAAATTTTGTAGCCTAGAAACCCAGCTCACGGCTGCCCCACCAACAGTAAAGACATAACCTGTAGTACTCCACCTGGTATTAATATCCCCAGCCAAATCTGAGTCAACATAGCCCTGTAAATCAGTAGTAGAGCCCCCAAAGTGTAAACACTTATTGGATGTTCCTCTCAAATATCTGAGAATCCACTTGATAGCATTCCAATGCTCAAAACCTGGATGACTCATATACCTGCTAACGAATCCCACTGCATGTGCAATATCTGGCCTAGTGCATACCATAGCATACATCAAACTTCCTACAGCTGAAGCATAGGGTACCTTGGACATCTTATCCTCCTCTTCCTGTGTCTGGGGACACATCTCCTTAGTCAATTTCAAATGACCAGGTAAAGGTGTGCTGACAGCTTTAGCATTCTCCATAGAGAAATGTTGCAACACCTTCTCAACATAATCAGCTTGAGATAGCGTCAATGTTCTGTTCTTCCTATCTCTACAAATCTTCATAGCAAGGATTTGTTTTGCTGCCCCCAAATCTTTCATAAAAAATGCATGTGCTAACTGGTATTTTAGCCCCTTAATATGATGCATGTTAGACTCAGCTATAAGCATATCATCAACATATAGACATAAAATAATATAGCTATCATCATCCAACCTCTTAAAATAAACACAGTAATCTAAATGACACCTGTTATATCCATGCTCATGCATAAAACTATCAAATTTTAGATACCATTGCCGAGGTGCTTGCTTCAGGCCATATAAACTTTTCTTCAATTTGCACACTAAGTTCTCCTTACCTTTGACCTCAAAACCCTGTGGTTGAGCCATATATATTTCTTCATCCAAATCACCATGAAGAAAGGATGTTTTAACATCCATCTGCTCTAAATGAAAATCTTCAGTAGCCACAAGACTTAAAACAGTACGAATAGAAGTCATTTTAACAACAAGAGAAAATATCTCATCAAAATCAATTCCCTTTTTCTGTGCAAATCCTTTTACAACTAACCTGGCCTTAAATCTTTTTGTACCTCCTTCCTCTTCTTTCAACCTGTAAACCCATTTATTATGTAAAGCCTTTTTACCTCAGGCAACTTGCACAAATCCCATGTCTTATTTTTCAGCAAAGAGTCCATTTCATCTTTCATTGCAGACTCCCACTGCATCTTAGTATCCACCTGCACAGCTTCATCATAACTTTCAGGTTCACCAGCATCAGTAAGTAAAATAGAATACAAAGAGGGAGAAAACCTTTGTGGAGGTCTAATTGGCCTTGTTGACCGTCTAACATTCACTGGTGTGTGTG
Source organism: Cupressus sempervirens (assembly GCA_028749045.1). NCBI lineage: Eukaryota > Viridiplantae > Streptophyta > Pinopsida > Cupressales > Cupressaceae > Cupressus > Cupressus sempervirens. Next base: position 836,672,168 of record CM053793.1, read on the forward strand.
GTATTTTTTGTTGCAATTGTTGCACATCATGAGGAATGGCTGGAACATCAGCTTTTGGAGTATCATCCAGCACTACATAATCATCTTCTTTCTTCTCATGTTGCTGCAACAGATCTTTGTACAACACTTTTTCATTGAATATGACATCCCGGCTTCTTATAATTTTATGATTTTCAAAATCCCAAAGCCTATAGCCAAATTCATTAATGCCATATCCAACAAAGACACATTTCTTTGATTTAGCTTCTAGCTTGGTTCTATTTTCAGAGTCTATATGAGCAAAAGCTTCACAACTGAAGGTCTTGAGAAAAGAATAACTCACCTTCTTACTATTCCATGCGTCCTCTGGAATACCACAGCCCAAAGGAGTAGAGGGACCTCTATTAATCAAATATACTTTAGTATTGACAGCCTCCACCGACATGTGTAAGGGCAACCCAGCATACAACCTCATGCTCCTTGCACGCTCCATTATAGTCTTGTTCATGCGTTCAGCCACTCCATTTTCCTGTGGAGTCCTTGGAATAGTTTTTTGTCTATGAATACCATTAGTGGAGCAATAATATTCAAATTCATGACTGTAATACTCACCACCATTATCAGATCTGAGACATTTTAATTTCTTACTAGTCTCATTTTCAACCAAGCATTTCAATTTCTTAAAAGTTTGAAATACATCAGATTTCTGTCTAAGGAAATAAACCCATACTTTTCTAGTTGCGTCATCAATAAATGTAACATAATAATGAGAGCCACCAAGGGAAGATACTTGAGTCGGTCCCCATACATCTGTATGCACAAGCTCTAATTTCTCCTTTTTGTTTTCCTTCCCTGTCTTTACAAAACTCACTCTCTTTTGTTTTCCATACACACAAATTTCATAGAAATCCATATTCACACATTTTAGACCTGGTAAAACTTTCCTTGAATGAAGTACTTTCATACCTTTCTCACTCATGTTCCCAAGTCTATTGTGCCACAGCGCTGTATCAGAATCTACAGCAGCTATTTGTTCTCCCTGCTCAACTGTAGTAATTGTTCCTGAATATTCATTTTTCTCTGAAACAATCAAAGTAGAAGGAACAATATGACCTGTACAAAGATATAAGGTGCCTACTTTCACACCTTTTGCTACTACAAGGGAACCTTTTGAAACCTTCCAATTTTTATCATTAAAAGTAATTACACAACCCTCATCACCGAGTTGCCCTACTGAAATTAAATTCCTACTTAGCTTTGGAACATGTCTTACCTCATGTAGTAGCCAATGATTCCCATTCTGCAACTTAATCTTAATTTTTCCCTTTCCAACAATCTGACAGGGTTCATTATCCCCCAAATAAACAAGCCCAAAATCCCCTTGGACATAATCAATGAAATAACCTCTGTGAGGTGTAGCATGAAAAGAAGCACCAGAATCTAAAACCCATGAATCATCAACACTCTCTAAAGACAGAAGCAAAGCATCCTCTTCAGATTTATTACTTACCACATTTGCCTCTTTGTCTCCATCTGATTTATCTCCTTCATTTTTCTTTCGAGTCCAGCAATCTTTCTTTTTGTGCCCTGGTTTCCCACAGTACCAGCAATCATTTGGTCCTCTCGATTGAGACCTCCTCCCCTTTGACTTTCCTCTTGATTTCCCACGATTTCCAGAGTTACTTCCTCTTTCAGTCGTTCTACCCCTGCTTTGTGCATTTAAATCACTTCCTGATGTAGATCCACCTAAGGATTTTCTACGAGTTTCCTCACTTAAAATAACACCGATCACATCATCATATTTTAGGGTACTTGATCCAGGAACAGAATTACTCACCGCCATTACCAAGCCATTCCAACTTTCAGGCAAAGAACACAAAATCAAGAGAGCCCTAATTTCTTCATCAAAATTGATACCCACAGAAGATAATTGACTAGTAATAGTATTAAAATCATTTAAATGATCTGCAATAGATTCACCTTCTACCATTTTCATATTAAATAAACACTTCATGAGAAATACCTTATTTGAAGCGGAGGGCTTTTCATACAGTGTCGCTAGGGTTTTCATCAAATCTTCTGTCGTCTTTGCTTTTGTAATATTAAATGCCACCGATGGTGCCAAGCATAACCGAATGCTTTCGAGTGCCTTTCTGTCCAAAAGATCCCATTCAGCCTCTGACATAGTTCCCTGATTCTTGGCTTTTCCTTCCAACGGCTTCCATAAATCTTTCTGATATAAATAGTCTTCCATTTGCATCTTCCATAACTGGAAGTTCTGCCCATTAAACCTATCAACCCTCAGCTTACCATCATCTGCCATTGCTCCCACTCAACCGTGAGACTCCCACTTAACCGTGAGACTTTCCTGCAGAGGATAACTGAAAAAACAACTAGGCTCTGATACCACTTGTTAGGATAAACCACAGACAGAAATAAAAACTACAAGAAAATATAACCAATAACAAAAAAATAATAGAACACATAGAAATGAACACAAGGCACCAAGATTTAACGTGGTTCACCCAATCCCTGGGCTACGTCCACCAAACAACAAGTCCGATCTTATTACAATCCAGTGATTACAACCTGATTACAATCCGTAATCCCTTACAACTCAATACCGCCACAAGAACCAATTTTGTATCACCACATATAAAAAATATCCAACCCTAAGCCCCTTTTATACAAGTATTAAACCACTTTAGGATTATAACATGTCGGCCATATGTCGGCTATAATATGTTGGCTACCATGTTGGCTACTTCCAAATTTTTTTTTTTCGGGGCGATGCCCCAAACCCCACTATTTATGAAGTATGTACAGTACTTTCCTAATCAGTCACCACAATCTAACAGAAAATGTGTTATTTACTTCTATAGAATCATCATTCTTTGAAAGTGTATGTCTAGTGGCCATAGGTGTTCTAACTAGTCTTGAATCTTCCATACCAAAAAAATTTAGTATCTCCTTGGTATATACTTTGATTGAGTAATGTTTATTACTCCTTTCTTTTGATAGACATGTAAATAAACAAAGAATTTAATCTTCCAAACATTGACATATCAAAATCTTTCTTCATTTCATTTGCAAAAAAAATTCACAATGAATCTTGTCCTCCAAATATGATATCATCAACACAAAATTCAGCTAACAATACCTTGTTCCTACAAATTGCCATTTTCATTAGTTCTTGTAAAACCAGTATTTTCTAGATAAGTATATAACCTTTCATATCATGCTCTAGGGGCTTGCTTCAAACCATACAAATCTTTGTGTAACTTACATACCATGTTTCTCTTGTTCGGCTCAAAAAATCCTTTAGGTTGTTTAATGTAGACTTCTTCTTCTAGTATAGCATTCATAAATACAAAATTCACATCCATTTGATAAACTTTGAAACCTTTGTAAGAAGAATATGCAAGAAAAGTTTGTACTCCTTCCATCCTTGCAATTGGAGAAAAAATCTCTCCATAGTCAATTCCTTCTTCTTGTGCATATCCCTTAAAAACTAGTCTTTCCTTGTTCCTTATAACTTCACCTTTCTCATGCATCTTGTTTCTAAATACCTACTTTGTTCCAATCACATTCTTGTTCTTTGATCTAGGTACTAGAGTGTTGGTTAATAGTTTGTCCGTCTTGCTAACTTGGCTTTACCTTGACTCTAGATGCCCAAAATGTGAGAATACAAACTGATTTCACCAACAAATGGGTTAGTGGATGTGTTATATCACTACCCTCTAAATTATAAGGTAAAACTCCCTTATATGCAAGATATGAAATGAATTGTATCTTTAATAGATAATTGGGATGGGGGATATGCTCTTAACCTAAAAGCATAGGAGGATAAAATAGGATGCTCATAACTACAAACACCCTAGGCATAAATAGATTTGGGCAACCTATAATACCTAGTGGAATAGATATCACAAGATACCTTAAATCCCTTCTAATACTACTCCTATTCTAAGATAAATTCATATTATTCCTATTCAAATGCAATCTTGGGAGAGAGGAGAGATGCACATGTAAAATGAAATATAATCCACCTTAACTGATAACCCTTTACCAAAATGGAATCTAACAAGGAATTAATAGTTTCAAATGCATCTATCCTATAATCCCATAGAAATTATTCTAAGATGCAAGGCTAGCTAAGCTGAAGGAGATAATGAAATGAACCTAGGCATGCTATTCCTAAATGGAATCAGAACATCACATTACCTAACTACAAACATCATACAAATCCTTCATTCCATCTAACTCTTTGATTCTCACTGAACATCTAGAAATGCAGGGGGGAAAGTTGGACAAAATTTTTGATCCTTTTAATTAACTTAGAGAATTACAAATATAGGCCCCCTCTTTGGGTTCTTGTTTAGTTATAGATTCATCAGTTCTATAAATAGAGCCCAAGAGTCACCTAGAAATCCAACATTCACCAATTAAAATTCAATGCATTAGAGAAAGAAAACATAAATGATTAGAAATCCTCAAAATAGTTCATATTCTTCTCTGATCTCTAATAGTCACCTAGTGCTAAATCCATATAATTTGAATCTCAACAATCATAGTAGGTTTAAATTTCTACTGTTGATATCCTATCAATGATCATGATTAAAGCATGAAAACTCTTTTTACTTTTCTGTTTTCATTTCTTTACAACTGTCATTCATACGATGCCTTCACTCAATGCAATGATGCACCTAGTTTTCTATTCATAGCTTCACAACTCAGAACATCTTCTTCTAACATTATCATGTGACGATGCGATAACCATATGAAATTGACTATTATCATTTATCGTGACTTTGCAACTTGACAACTCTTCATTCTACTAACCACAATGACTTAACAAAAATTGCACATTAACTATGATTACACTTTCACAACATTAAAATTAATTCTCATTCCTAGCTTGCAACCTAATGATGACCTTTTGAGGTTTATTGTTATCACTTTCATCACGTTATGACTTAAAATGTATTGAATGCTTCTTAACAGGTGACCTTGTGACTATTCAATATTTAAATTCCGTTGGTTACTTTTTGTAGCTTCACCAATTTAAGTCCAAGTTACCTTCAACTTCCTATGACCATTTGACCTTTAGCCTTTACTAAATTTCAACCTTAACCATAGGTTACTCTTTACCCTCTATGACAATGTGATCATTCTATTTTCTCTCTATTGTGGCTTTAACTCTGGGTTTCTTCTAACTAGTCATGACATGTGATCATTGGTTTTTACTTATTCACCTTGTTAACCCAAGGTTGACTTAAACTTTTTTCAACTCTATAAATAAAAACTTTTTTCTCTATTGTGACACTAATCTTAGATCATCCTTAACCCCTTATGACCCTACAAATAATGGTTTTCACTACTTTGCCATGTCAATTCTAGGTTACCTTAAATCATCGGTAGACATGCCATCAATAGAATTGACTATTGGAAAGATAAATCTATAAGGACCATTATAATTCCATCTTTAAATGCCATACATTGATCTAGTCTTCACTTAATGATCTAGATTTAATCTCTAAGCCATTTGACTTGTCAAATTTGAAATGTAGACATGTGGATTAAATGTAAGCCATCAAATGGATTTCAAATAAAGTAATACTACCTTTTTGGTTACATTATAGTCAAGTTTTTTATTAGTGACACACACACTTAATCAAATGGTTAGTAGCTACCAAGATAATCTTGCAATTTATACTGATAACTAAGTAATTTAGGCTCTACTAAGTTCTATAGTTGCTATTGAGTTCTAGAAATAGTATTCAGTTTGCATCAAGCAGTATCTACCAAGATAGTGATTATCGGTATAAACTAAGCTTCATAATGTTTACCAAGTTTCTTAGTGAAAATTGAGTTCTCTAGTGTTTACCAAGTTCACAGGTTCAATGATGTGAGTCTAGTGTTGACTGAGCCAAGATGTGTCAACCAAGTGATTCAATTTATATGTCGAGTTTCACAGTATTCACCAAGTCACCAATGCTGACTGAGTTTAGACTACTTGGAAGTTATTAGTATGAACCAATCTTCTACATCTACCAAGTGCATGACAATGTTGAGCATTGAAAATGGTTGCCAAGTATTAGAACCTCACCGGTTTTGTTTTCAGAACCTGAGTACTAGTAGTTGCGCCAACTTTGTATATTTTAGTAAAACTTGCATTATAGCAAAATTTGATGAATTGTAATTTAGATTTCTATACATGTAATTTATTATATCACATCCAAATAAAAAGAATTAATTATAAAATAATGGTATAAATATATAGAGCAGAAGTGCAAAGTAAGAAGACTACAAGTAGTATAAGGAGCAACCAAGATTTATCTATCACAACAAGATGATCTTTACACTACAAAGGAATATAATTCAGCAAATAAAAGTTTCAAATCAAAGATCAACATATGGAACAATTAAATCCTATCACAAGGTAGACTTAAGAGTCTTTTGTAAATCTCTTTATCAAGTGCATACTTCACTATATGTTTTGTAAATCATTTTACAAGGTGGACCTAGTAGTCCTTATTGCTCCTAACATGGTAGATCATTAGAAGTGATCATTGCAAGCCTTAACCAACAAAATTTATACTACAATACTAAAGCTTGTGGGTATCATCCCCACCCCAGTTTTACTTTCTATTTGTAAGGTTTTTGGGTCACCATACTATGTGTCAAAGTGTTATGAATGTTTTTATGATTTCACTTTCTCATGAATGAAATTAGATCAAAATACATATGAAGGATTAATTGATGAAATAAGAATAAGTTTTATTGGTTCCTAATTGACTCCACTCTTATTAACCTAGCCTATCTTATATTTCCAATAATTGATATCAAAGATTTGTGGTTCTCAAAGAAGAAGTTTAATAGCTTGAGTAAAGATTAGAGGCAATGGAGTTATTCAAACTTGATAAGGCTATTGATGATGAAAAGTTGGATTTGGAATTGGCTATTGGAAAACTTAAGAAAGAAAAGGAGCAACTCTCTCAATCCTTGAAAAGAAGAAAAAATCTTGCAGTGTAGATGAATGAAAAAATCTACACTAAAGAAAGAATTGAAGATATCCATTCAGAAAGTAATTTAGATGAAGCTAATGAGGCAATTAGAAAACTATTAGAAAAGAATGGTAACCTTCAAGAAGAAGTTAGAAAGTTGAAAAGAGAACAAGAAATTTAGTTAGTAAGATTGTGTGAAGTCATGGAATAAAAAGACAAGGGAAAAGAAGAGATAGAAGGAAAGAAAAATGAAATTCAACATCTATCCCTTCAATAGGAAAATTTCATTGATCATCTTGCTAATGAAAATGAAGAAATCATGAATCTAAGATCAAAGAATGGAAGATTGCAAAATTATCTAAACACTAAAAAGAAAACCAATGATAGGATGATAAAATCTCAAGCATACATGAATTAGTTGAATGAGAAAAATTAATATATATAGAAAGGAAAAGTAAGAATTAGATATATAGAAGAAGGTGAATCATTCAAGCAAGGAGCTCAAAAGAATCAAAGGGGTACTTACAATCACTATGCTAAGTTAGGTCATACATCAAACCAATGTTGGAGTAATGGTAAAGCTAAATTGAATGGAAAATGTTACAATTACAATAAGCATGGTTGTACAGCTAATGAATATAAAGAGAAACCTAATTTTGAAGGAAAATTCCACAAATGCAAGAAGCATGGGCACAAATCTTCTGAATGCAAAACTAAGATATTAAACCCAATAGAATAGTTTGTGAAAGCTATATTTTTTTGGGACTACAACACATGGTTCTAATGTCACTACTATGGAGAATTTGGATACATTGGAGAAAATAGTGTGAAACATCACATGAGGACAAGAGACACCATAAGAAAATATTTTATTTGTACCAAAACTTGGATACCTTGCCAAGAACTATATGAACATTGGAAGGATAGAAGATGAAAAGAAAGCCAAGGTTGACAAGATCTTAAATTAGGTGAGACAACAATGGATTCCAAAATATTCTAAAAATACAAGTCTAAGCCCTGAAGCACATGTCACTCAAGAATTATGTGACTCAAGCATTTCTACTTGATCTCTCATAGGGATAACTAGAACGAAGACTCTAAAGAAGATATCTTACATCAGTTCTAGTTAGCTAGAAAGAAAAATCCATATCAGCATTCAAGATGCAAAGGGATCACCGAGTGTCTAAGGAAAATCAAGACCTTACTGAGCTAGGTCGGGTTATAAGACCTTGTCAAGAAAGGTTGGAAGTAACTCAAATATTGTGTGGACACCAAGTTATAGTTGACTTTATTGAGCACTAAGACTAAACTGAGTGGAAGACTGTCTATCAGCAAGCAAGTAATCATACCAAGTATTTATGATGATTGAAAAGTAAAATTTTTTAAAAAGGAAGGAATCAAATTCATTTATCATAGTGAATTTGTGAAGAGCCATTTATGACAAGTGATTTTTGTGCTTCCATGTGATCTATACAATTTGTTGTTGAAGTTTTCTATGTTTTCAAAAACCCTACCAAGCATGGAATCCTCTAGTAGCAAGAACATGAAAGGATCTAAGATGCTGGTTCGAGGAGTTGATTAGAAAGCACTAGGCTTCAAGTTAAGTCTAGAAATTGTGGAAATTCTTAATCCAACTAGAGCTTAGTCATAGAGTCCACCAAAGGTACTACTCGTTAATGATATTTGTTGATATTTTCATTGTTCAATTCAAGGCATTGGACCCCTAGAGATGAATGAGGCTCTAGAAATGTTATGTGTAATGGTGCATTGAAACTCAAGCATCAAAACTTGGAGTCCAAGGGTTTAACCCATATTCCACATATGCCCTAAGATTTCTAGATAAAATGGGCAAGGTTTATCATTAGCCATGTACACAATGGGAAACTATGGTTGGAGCAGCCTATTCCAATAATAAAGAAAATGATTCATCAAATCACAAGCCTCCCAATGTTGAATAAGTAAAAAACTACCAAAAGCCTAAGCCAAGTAGAACTAGGAAGCAAAACTCTTTCCAAATGGGGTGGAAGAGGTATGCAGATCAGTTGTGTAACTAAAATGGATCTGAAATTTAGAATCCATGTGATAGCACATTAAATATATAGCTCCAATAATCTCAACAACATGTCATGTGAGATAGTTGATCTGGCTCTGAAGGTGGTGAGAAAACACCATGTCTTTCGACCTTGCCAAGCTAATGTTAATTCAATTCAACAAAAACATGGAGAACATCAAGACTTTAAAGAATAACCCTTGTAAGTTTGGTTCAATCCTAACCTATTGATTCTTCTTTGTTTTAAATTTTTTCCCCTCAAAAAGGTTTATTCATATGGAGAAAACATGTACCAATACTATACTAGACCAATGAGTATACATAAGAGATGGGTGAAAACTATGTCAGTGTCATGGATAATTATTTTGATTTATTCAAGGAAAAGATGAATAAGAGATTCAAAAATCCCAAGAAACTTGTAGAAGATTACAAGAATGATGTTTTTTTTATGCTAGATTGTGATAAGATATACATTCAAGCAGTCAAACCTAGAGTGGTGTGGATTAAGCCTCTAAGCTATGAGGTTAAAATTGATGACACTAAGGACATCATTGAGGCATTGTTGAATGAACCTGTGGATCCCAAGACTACATATTTTAGTACTTATGATGAAGCCAAAGCTAGAATAGAACTTGAAATAAAGCTTCCTCGAGTAGTTAGCAAAGGAAAGAAGAGGATAGAAAAACTAAGGCAAACAAGATATACTCTCCTATGATAGAAGGTAAAGGAGACGATGTGGAAGAAGATGATGCAGAAGAAATTAAATGAGAAAAAGAAGAGCCAATCAAGAAGAAAGGTAAGGTTATCATAACCAGACCTACCAAGTCATCTACCATAGTATTCACTAGAAGAGCATCCAGATCAAGGAAGAAGTTTTAATTAGGAAAAGAAGAACTAGAGGATGCTATATTCAAATGACCTCCACCTACATTTCAAGAGAAACTAAAAGAGATTAATGCAAGAGTCGACATGGAAAAATTTAAATCACTAGGATATGAGACTAGAAATGTAGAAGAGAATAAGCAAGTTGAAGACATGATTATGTCCAAGCTAGGTAAATGGAAATATTCACCCAATCAACTTGTGCAGAAAATCCTGAATAAACTAATGGAAAGAATCAAACCAAGATGGGAACATGCCAAGAAGACTACAAAAGGATATATTTGAATAGATTCTAAGGTAGCTCATGCCAGGTCTTAATAATAAAGAAGTTAAAGAATCCATCAAGAGGAATGAAGAAAAACTTACTCTGAAATTTAGCATTTTCTTGATACTAGTTAATGACATAGGATATGTGGTGAATAATGCCACTACTACATGGAAAAATATCTACAATCTTCATTAGAAGAGTGATTTTTTTGTTCATGTTAGTGATAAAGATGATGATGAAGATGAAAATGAAGAAAAGAATAATGATGATGATGATGAAGCAAATAATGTTGATTAGGATGATGATGAGCAAGAACAAGAAGCTATTGAGGAGAATCTCCTTGAGATTTTGAGTATTGAGGAAACTGACCTAGAGAAGATTGTAGTAGTGGTTATGGCCTCATTTCCTCATTCTCTAAGAAAAGCTTTAAAGCCATCAAGATCAGAGAAATTCCAAGTTGGTTTTATCAACCACTGCAATTCCAAGCACCTAACCAATCTTTTCACCTATTCAGCTAAGTACTACATTGACTAAAGTAATCAACACTTCATCTACCGAGTGGTCAGTGCTTCCTCCTTCATCAAATTTTTCTACATAGCAACTAGGTATTTGTATTGTCAATGCAATATCTATAATTATTGCTAGTCCTTCTATCTCCACTATTGTTACAATTCCCAGTGTACAAATAGTTAGTAAAAAGATAGTTGAGAGCAAGCCTCAAATGAGTACTAAAGTTTCAAGTAAAGGAAAATAAAGGCTTAGAGAGGAGAAAAATAGAGAAAACCAAGTGCTAGAAGATGCAAAGAACATACTTGCAGTTGCACTCAGTACCTAGGTTGATACTACTCAAGCTATTTTGGTTAAATTAGCAGAATTTGTTTAGAAATTTAATGAAGATTTGAATGGGAAAGAAGTTGTTGCAAAGAGAAAAGAAGAAATTGGAAAATAAAGTACTAGAGCTAGTTGCATAGAAAATTTTAATATATCAAGTAGACTTGTCTACTATTCTCAGCTCATTGGAAACCTCTACAAATAATGTTACTTCATTATTTAGTAAGTTATGTAATACATCTATCTTTACTCATAAAATCAATGATAAAATATCCAAGATAGATGAAGACTTGAAGGAAAGGGCACACTAGTTGTCACTTGACCCAAGCTATAGTTTTTCTCATTATTCAAAGATCAAATTTCTAACTAATATGTAGGCATAATTATTAATGGAGGAAGCTAGGATTAGGGCCACACTTGTAGACATTCAAGGCATGATTCTTTCAAACATGGATGAACATGCCAAAACTCTCATTCATGACAATAAATTCTCCATAGATGATCACATGATGGAGCTATCAAAAAAAGTACAGATTGTATTACATGCAAGCAAGGTGTTACAAGAAAATTGGTACAAGACAATGTTACTAATTTTAAAGGTGCATTTTGACTTCTTGTCACATTTTGGTATTACCATGTAGCATACACCTTTGGCATTGATGTCAAACAGGGGGAGAAAATGAGAAGATGCAATAAAGGGGGAGAAGATGTGATGAGAAGATATAATATAAAAGACATGAGATATATGTGTATACAAGGTATGGTATATATATGTATGGGGGGAGCTTCATAATATTATACATATACATGTACAGATGGTAATAAAACATCTCTTCCAAAAGAAATTTTGTAAACTCTCAAAAAAGAGTATGTTACAGAGTTGAACACACTAGATGGAGACTAAAGATTGTTTTGAACTTAAAATATTTGAGAATTCAGTTTTGATTGATAAGTGTTTTTGTCACTAATTTAGAATGGGGAGATTGGTGACATTGTAGTCAAGTTTTTTTATTAATGATACACAAACTTAATAAAATGGTTAGCAACTACTAAGCTTATCTTGTAATTTACAGTGATAACCAAGCAATTCTGGCTCTACCAAGTTCTATAAACAGTATTTAGTTTGCACCGAGCAGTATCTATCAAGTTGTTGATTATCATTATAAAATGAGCTTCATAGTGTTTATCGAGTTTCTTAGTGCAAATTAAGTTCTCCAGTGTTTATTTAGTTCATAGCTTTAGCAATGTAAGTCTAGTGTTGACCAAGCTAGGATGTGTCAATCAAGTGATTTAGTTATATGTTGAGTTTCACAACATTCACCATGTCACAATTACTAATTGAGTTTAGACTACTTGAAAGTGATTAGTATGAATCAAGCTTCTATGTCTATTGAGTGCATGACGATGCCAAAAATTGACAATAGTTGTCGAGTATCATAACCACACCAAGTTTTTCTTTAGAACTAGTGTACTGATAGTAGGGCCAACTTTGTGTATTTTGGTAAAACTTGTATTGTAGCCAACTTTGATGAGCTATAATTTGGATTCTTATATATGTAATATATTGTATCACATCCAAATAAAAAGAAGCAAGTAAGAAAGAATGGTATAAGCATAAAGATCAGAAGTGCGAAGTAAGAAGGCTACAAGTAGTATAAGGAGCAACAAAGATCTATCTATCATAGCAGGGTAAAAGCACAAACCTATGTCACCCTTTTGTAAGGGAAAAGGCTAACAAAAGTATAACTATTCGCCTTCAATGACATAAAATTGGTATTAAAATTTTGAATTTGGAAATTAAGTAAACTAATGAAATGTGTAGAAATGGATGAAGTTTAGGATTATAATTTTTAATAATTATTTGGAATAAGAATTGATATAATTTCCTAATTTTTATAGATAATTTTTTAGGTGTTGAAGAATGCTGAAAATTAGGGGTCTAGTTCCCACCAAAAAACTACATGGAAATAAACTTATTTTTCTTTGATCTCAGACTATGTTATAGATAACATATATATCTAGAATAATCAAAAATAAAAATCAGATTTAGACCTATATTTTCTCTTTTATAAGGATTGAAATATAAACTCACCTAAAATTGATAGTTCTCATCTCCCACATATTTTTCAAAAAAAAATCTATTCTAACTAGGAGAAAAATTATACATTCTAGAAGAAGACTCTCTCTAGAACACCATATAATTCTTTTATATTTTTGATGCAATCTAATATTTTTTACTTTCTCAAACCCGACATCTTTTCAAGTGTTAAAATACGTGGTTGTAGATTTTTTTAATTAAAATATACTATATCTAATTAAAACATAATAAAATCTATATGATTATATTCTTGAATTTGATCTCTATAAAATTATGTTTAGATATTATTAAAAAATATATCATAAAAAATAGTAAGAGTTATTAAAATGCCACTTTTCTAAAATAATTTTATTTCTTTAGTAATTGGATACAAACTAGTATAAAACATGTATTTAATAGACATTTTCAATTGGAAATAAGTGAGACCATATATAACTTAGCTAGAATGAATTTATCTAGATCATACATTAAAAAAAAAATAGATTTCTAAATAGAAATACTCAAGTTTAGTCATTTTGATAAGTTAGCCTGAAAGGTGACACAACTTTGTACTTTAACCCAGCAAGGTGATCATTACACTAAAAACGATTCTCATTCAACAAATCAAAGTTGTAGATCAGAGATCAACCACTATTTCATCCTAAATAGGTGGAATGGTTAAATCCTTTCACAAGATAGACATAACAGTCTTTTGTAAATCTCTTTACTGAGTGAATACTTCATTGTGTGTTTTTTGAATCCTTTTACAAGGTGGACCTAATAGTTCTTATTGCTCCTAATAGGGCAGATCATCAAAAGCAACCAACTAACTTTATATTGTAGTATTAAAGCTTGTGGGTATCATCCCCACCCTAGTTTTACTTTCTATTTGGAAGGTTTCTAGGTCACCATATTGTGTGTCAAAGTTTTTTGAATGTTTTTATGCTTTCAATTTCTCATGCATGCAATTAGATCAGAATATATATGAAGGATTAATTGATGAAATATGAATAAGTTTTATTGGTTCCTAATTTACCCCTCCCCTCTCAGCAACTTAGCCTATCTTATATTTTCAACAATTTGACTAGGTTCTTTCATCATTTCTGAGGATTCATCTACTTCTCCTATTGTAATTTCAAATTCTTTAGTTTTCATGATGTTCCTGGGATATGTACCTTGGACCTCAGCTTTGATCCAAATGTTTTTAGTCACCGTCTATTTTGAATGCAATGTGATCTTCTTTCAGATGTATCATGCCTTCAATGAAATACTTGATCATATAATTAGGTTTTCTAAACTACTTTCTTCTCATTTGGGAAATGCATAAACTTACCCTTCCTTTCCCAATCACTTAATATGAACCAATGCATTAGATTTCTTTTGAATGCCCACCTAGGTGTACAAAATGTAATAGATGAGAAAATAAGTTCTTTAAAGGAAATCTAGACATAGGCATGACATCACATTGACTCAATCCTAATCCTATAAGTTTGAAAAATATAGGAAACTAAAATAATGACAACAACTAGCTCTAACTAGGGGAATAGGAATGTTAGTCCAAAGGTAGGAACCTAGAAATCTTTGGTTTCACAAAATCTTGACAAAAACAAACAAAAATAGGCTACACACTTCCTTTATTACAAAAAACACAAAATAGAAAAGGTGAGTGCCTTAGTCCATTGGGCTGTAGAGTCTTAAATAGCACAAGGAGATGTTATGCATTTGGGTGGTGGGAAAGCAGTGCAACCAAAAGAAAAGAGAAGAAAATACATTGAAAGTAGGAAAGCAAGGAGAGAAGAAAAAATAAACTAATCACTCTCCTAACCTATCATATTTATAGAGGTGAGATGAATCTCACCTTATGAAACTAGTATAAAAGATACTCAAGTGAATCCACTTATTGATTGACTAAAGTAAGATCCTTTCCTCCACAATTGATTATGCTTTCTAAGTAGGATTCCTACTTGTAGTAGTAGCAACAACATGACAACTCCACATGATTCTTTAATTGCATCCACTAGCTGGAAATATAACCATTCAAGTCCAAACAACCATGCCTCATCATAGATTACTTCATTATCTCCATTTTCATTTTTCATGTTATTCTCTTGATGATCTTCTATTATGTCAAGGTGGGGAGGAAAAACATAACCTTCTTTTAAGAAAGTGAGCTCATTTTTGTAGTGGTCTATACTTTCTTCATGAACTTGAGAATAGGAAGATGCCACCTTCACCATTGAATCCACTAGTTGATGGTTTGTCACCTCGTTATTTTGAAAAACTAAGTCATTTCATCCCTTCCCTCTTTTAGTGTATTATGACTGGCTTCAAAATTTGAATACACATAAAGAGACTGACAAGACAATGACCTTTCTTCAAGATTTAGTTCCATAGCTGAGTCATCTCAAGAGGGTTCATCCATTTGGAGGGGTGATAGAAACTCACATACAATTTCCTCTTCCTCACTATAATAAAAAGTTGTGTCTACCAATGGAATAGATTCTTCTATAAACCAAAAATTGATCTAAGGAATATTTTCTTCAATCACATATTTATCAATGATAAGAGTCTTACCAGTGGGTTTGTGAAGTTCTTCCTCATGTTGACACAACCATTGTTTAGGATGAACTCCATTGCTTCTTTCTTCAACTAGAGTCAAATTTGTAACTATTGGCAAATGATCATCAAATTATTCTTCTTCAAATGGCTTTGATGGAGTATTTTCATCTTGATCTATAGCACCAGAAAGAGCCTCCTATCTACCAAAGGTTGAAATAATATGAGAACTAGAATTAGGTGACATTACCATGGAAGCTTCATAATCAAGTGTAGATTCTATCTTCAACTTTAGCTCCTTTCTCTTGTCCTTTTTATGATCCTTCAACTTGTGGAATCACTTGTAGAGGTGGCCCCATATCCTTGTTTCTTTGGGGTCATCTCCTCTATTGAGACTCTATAATATTTAACAAGATCTTCTAAAAGACCTTGTCCTTAATTGTATGGAGTTCTTCAAGAGTAGGCTCAAGCTTTGACCTCTGATTGGTGTTCACATCAAGAATGTTCACCTACCCTTTTGACATCTAAAAACTATAAGGAATAGAACTAGGTGACCTTACCAAGGGTTTTTTTATGTTCAACTATCTATACTTGTCTTAGCTTCCTTCTTTCACTTTCTTGTAGGTCTTTGAGTCTTTGGAAATAGACATAGATGTGATTCCAAAACATCTTTGACATATGATTGTCTTTTATGTTGATTTTTTCTTGAGGTGCATAGGAGATGCGTACTCTATACTTGTCAAAAAGATCATGAAGAACCTTTTCATTTGTGGTGTGAAGCTCTTCAAGAGAACCTCAGTTGCTCTCTTTGCATGTATTTTCATGTATAGAATCTAGAGAACACACATTTCCATAGGGATGCAAAAACTTGATCATCTTCAATGCTAATACTCTTTTGGACAAAATGGGATATTCTTTCTTTATATAAAAACACAAGCTCTATAGTAGCTTTTTAGTATTCTCATTGAGTTCTTGGAGAGTGGGTTTAGGCCTTGGCCTTCTCCTAATCTTTGAATTTTGCATGGCCATTGAGTTACATTGGACCTTCTTAGACCAAAGGGAATAGGTCTTGTGGGGACTCAAAATTGCACCCTTGATTTGAGTACCATTTTAAGCTTTCGAGCCCCTTTTAAGTGCATTTAATGCATGTGTACCTGGCTATCATTTCATGGCCTATGAAGTCTTTAATGTTTCTAACACCTTGTGTTCAGATAATACATGTGTCTTATGATGATACAATGCCATTTTGAGTCATTCTGTGAGGCTTTATTTTGATCAATGTTTAAATTTTCATTTTTGCTCATGTCAAATAGTGATAGGAAGCCTAGTTTGCATATGAATATCTTGCATTGAATAATGTTTCATGAATCACCACTTTGGAGGTGTTTAATAAATATATCAAAGAACCTATGTTTCTATTTTCAAGTCATTTTGATATGTTTTGACTAGGTTTTGAATCCCTCAAAATTAGTTATTTACTATTGTCATGTTGATGCATAATTGTTCAGAAGTTTGGGAGGCCCTATTTGACCAGCTGTAACTCCTAGTTGAGCAAAATGAGAAAAATCCTTTTGAATTATATTGTAGAGGTCAAAGACTTTTTTTGTTTTAGATTTGAACTTATGAAAACTCCATTTGATTAGTTTACAAATGCAATTCTAAATGCAATTTGTGTAGTTTTACTAGTGTCAAGAAATGCAGATTGATTAGTACCCCTATTTGGGACATCGTAACTATGGATCTGTGATAGTTGAGATCAAATGGATTTTTTACCCCTATGTTCTACTCTAATTTTTTATTTTAAGTGTGCCAGTTTGTAAGTCTTGATGAATCTGTCTGCACACTTTCTTATATCCACTTTGTTTGAGAAAATTGTTATTCTGCCATTGTTTCCAGTTCTGTAAATCCAAGTAGTCAACTTTGAACATTTTCAAAATTGAAACTGGTATTTATCATGAGCCTTAATCACATATTTACACTCACCTTGTGAAATTGAGCTAACACCCTATTTTTCATGCCCCCAAGTGTCTATTTTCCTTGTATTTGAAGCCAAATCCAAACACATATTCTAAATTTTTGGCATATTTTCTTGTAGGTAGTCTCATGAAGGAAACTTTGATAGTCAATATCTTTTGACCATGAAGTCATCATGAATCAGGATTTGATAGGGTAAGAGAAGGTGGAACAAAGAATCAGTATGTTAGCTCTTATAGCCTAGTTATATGTTTTAGTCAATTCTTAAGGCTAGTCAAAGGACCCCTTGGCACAAAATTAGTAGTTTGCAAGAAAGGTTGAAAATCAGTTTTAAATGATGCCACCATGATTAAATTTTGATCAAATTAGTATTATATGTTCATTGGATCAATCTAAGACTTTAGATGTTTTAGTTCAAATTTATTTTAGTCAGACCTACTATAGGGCTCTACCAATTTCATCAGGTTGAAAACATACTATAGGAGTTGAAGATCTCTAGAGGGGATTTCAATCATGTTATTCATTCTAAAATACATAAGAAAAAGGAAAAATTTGACAGTGATGACTTGAAAAACTCAAATCAATTTTAAGTCAAATGAATAGAGTGTACTATTTTATGAATGTATTTTAAAGGAAAAGGGTGTGGACATGTTGCAAGGAGGACCAATTTTTTTTGGTGGTGCATTTACCTTTTCCTTTCCAAGGACCACCATCAAAAAAATATTTTGATCAGGTGTCTTATGGCAATATTTTTTTTAATATAGTCCACAATGGTATTCATGACTTCAATATTTTGTATATTAAATTTTGCAAGATTTGTGATTGATCAGTTATTTGATATTATGGTAGACTATCCTGAGAGCAAGGAGGCTAATAAGTAGATTGTTGTTATGTTTCTCCTGATGTTTTCCAAATTCATAGCCTGGTATGTGCCTAGTTGTTCATTTGCCAAACATGATATGAAAATAGTAGAAATGGTGCCAAGGAAATGGGAATCGATCTCTGGATTTTGTATCAAGGAATTGAAAGGAGAGAAAACATAGTGTGAAGGGGTTATTAACAACCCATTCATTTTTTGTGAGCACAAAAGAGGAAGAGAAGCTCCATGGCTAAGAAGGTAGTGTGAAAAGGCTAGTCAAAGGGATGCCACCAAAACACATTCTACTTCAACAAATCTATAGTGCAAATGGCACCAAAGCTTTCATTTATGAAAGGAGGGAGGATATCTGAGAGGAGAAGGGCACATGCATTTCTAAAAAGGGTGAGCTTTGTTCTAAGGCCCACAAGAGAGCATTATGAAATGAGATTTGTAAATGGATGTCCCTTTCACGTCTAAGAAGATTTTGAAAATCCTCACTTGGTAGCAGAAAAGGTCATGTGAATACTGTGATCTCTTTGTAAATATCCTCTATCTATGCAAGTAATGAAGGAAATGGTGGAGATCAACCTAAATCACACCTGATGTATACTTTGGAAGTAGGGCACCACCATTTTTAGGAGTGGTTACATGCAATAAAGGGGTATTCTCATAGGATATTTGAAAAATGCTTAGCCCCAAATTCATGTCATGGGTACATTTTTAGTTTTTTAAATACTTTCCCACACAATACATTACTATCTAAAAGGGTCCCCTCTTTAAAGATGGAAGCTCACATGCAAGGAGGGACCCATATGTGGATGATAGTTGGTGATTACTAACCCAATATTTTGAAGCAAACCATAGGTGGAAAGATAAGGGATAATGTTAGGTAAGGTGACACATGGCATCCAATCACACCCTCATAGAGATAACTACACAGTTAATATGAAATCACATGATGGCATGAAATTCTTGCTAACCACTAATTGTTGGGTCACTAGTAGTTGATATTAAATCTAAGGAAGTGTTGTGACTATCTGAAATGGCTTACTTCACCCAGTTGTTCATATTAACAATAGTTAAGTAAATGGAGCCATGACATGAGGTCAGTCACCTAGTTATTGAGGTTAAGGTAAGGACAATGGTTAGTTCCTTGATGGTGCAAAGTTGTGACACATGGAAAAGCCTACTAGCAAGGCAATGATGATGTGGTAGATCCAACCAATTAGGGGCTACCACATGGCACATACAAAGTGGTCAACAAAGGGTTGACTCAAATTCTAGAGAAGGGGAAAAACATAAAATAATAAAAAAATATATATTCTATCTCCAAAATTTGAACATGCAAGCTCTAAAATAAAAATTTCAAATGTTTCAAGGAATTTTCTATAGTTTCAACTATAGGGTTTTTTTAAAAATTCATTTTATACTATGTTCATTAGTTGGGCCTAGAAATTTCAAACTCATGCTAAAGGGGTAATTTTCATAAAAAATGTGCAGTGTAATATACTACCAAAATCAAGAGAAGCTGAACTTTTTATTTTTGTTGTTACATTTTGCACAAGTCTTCAATGGAAGAAGCTATAGGTAGTTTTATGATTTTGAGGCATCCTCAGTAGTTATGTAGATTTGTTGTTTTCAGAAGAAATAATATCATATTGTAATTAGTTTAATATAAGATCAAATCCTCTAGAATGGGCACCAAGAAGAATTAAATGTTTTTTAGGGTAAAGTGATAATGTTTTGTTAGCAGAAGTAACTAGAGATTCATGGCAAGAACTTTTAACACAAGCAAGATTAGTTTGGGAGTTGGTGTAGGAGCACCACACACAACCAAGCCAAAGTTGAAGATTAGAGAGACCCCAAAGACCCAAAAAACAAACCAATTGGAAGGGTTTAAAACCTATAACAATACTAAAATAGTGCAATTCTTCAATCATATTGTAATGTCCTCAAAGGACTACTTTTATTGTGTAATGTCCTCTTATGGACAAAAGACTTGATTGTAATGGACCAAAGTGTCCAAGCTTCAATAATGTTTCAAGAAGTATAGAAGGGGCATGTGATAGGTCTAGATATTAGGAAAAAGGTTAAGTACCAAAATAAAGCCTTTTGTTATTTTAAAAATTCAAATATTTGAAGGGTAATGACTAGTTTAGGAAATGGAGGGAAAATGATAGTTTGTCTTATTTAAACTTTAACCTTCCATCTCAATGATAATAGTTGGTTGGAATGGTTATTCTAGGGAGTTATATATATGAAATCTCTATATGGGGGACAAATGAAGTAATAAAAAGAAATATATCTATTACTTGTTACTCGACTTATTGCCATTTTCCCAATTTGACTAATTTGGACTTACAAATGCATTCATAGGAGTTTCTTAACCATTTACATTATTAGTTGATGGTTTTTCACATTGTATTAAAGTTATTTCTACACCAATTGTAGTTACTGTTGGGATAAAGATAGAGTAACTGAGAGGGGGGGTGAATTAGTTACTTACAAAAATTAATCCACATATCCCTTAGATGTCTTAAAGATCTAGTTACTACTGATACTCAGTAAACAAATTTTGTAACTTGGTAAATTAAACTATTACTTATTTTCAAGCATTCATGCATGTAACTAAAAACAAAATGAACACAAGAGACACCAGTTTTAACATGGAAACCCAATATGGGAAAAACCACCAAGTAACTAGTCACCAATTTTTCACTCTTCTAAAGTGAGCCCTATTAGGAGCCAACCCTATTAAAGGTTTCAATACACACTATTAGGTGTGAGCCTATTAGAGGATTTAATCACCCTGTTAGGAGTGGCCTTGCTAGAGGTCTTTAGAAAAATTCAACAAAAATGTCACCTTGTTAGAGGATTTACAAAATGGCTGTTAAACCAGCTCTGTTAAGAGATTTGAAATCACTACTACAATGGTTAGAAAGCAACAATGAATTGACCTGAACAAGATGCAACTAAATTTTCTAGCTACAGGTCTCTATTCAGCATCATTAGATCCTCCTTGATCAAGTATAGCTTTGCTGCTCCTTAATGATCTCTGATCATCCTTCAAATTCGGTTCCACAATAATCAATCTTCATATCACATTAATTCCACACCTTTCCACACACTTGGAATTTGCAAATTGACCTCTTACTTATACCATTCAAATTGTCAAGTTGGCCCATTTACATGTTACATTTACCAATAAACCATACATTAGTCGGCTACATATATTACTCTAAAAAAATAAATGTTATTTTATAAAATAATGAAATCCTTTACTAGCTGACCTTGCTCAGTAAATACTACTTCCAAAAATTCCCTAAGTTAACCTTCTTGACTTGGTTAGCATTGCAATATCTATAAAATCCTTTAGTTGTCAAGTTTACTCATTAAGAACTGAATTCCTTCATGAGATCTTGATAAGAACTACTTTTGCCAGATTCCCTTTGATGACTGAGTGAGCTCAGTAAGAACTATTTTTGCCACTTTTCCTTTGATGACCGAGTGAGCTCGGTAAGAACTATTTTTGCCACTTTTCCTTTGATGATTGAGTGAGCTCGGTAAGAACTGTTTACTTGGTAGATACTGCAAGTTTTCTTTACTAAGCTTTTGGGCTCGGTAGATTCTATCCTTTTGCCTTGCTGGTCTTCTGAGCTCGGTAGACACTATCCTTTTCTTTGCTGGCCTTTTGAGCTCGGTAGACACTATCCTTTGCCTTGCTGACCTTTTGAGCTTGGTAGACACTATCCTTTGCCTTGCTGACCTTCTAAGCTCGGTAGAATCTATCCTTTTCCTTGCTGACCTTCTATGCTTAGTAGACTCTATTTGATGACTGATATGACATTTATGTGACATCAAAACAACACACAATTGAACAATTGTATCCAATAGTTACACTAGTCATTCTACATTTTAATTTATGGTTGTAGTAGAGTTAGGAACAATGTGGATCATTCCATGAATGTTCAGGCCAAATATTCATGGAATGATAGTTTATAACCTATTTTATAGACTAATTGATATTGCATATGTAGTGCTAAGTGGAGAGAAGGTGCACATAGTCAAAACAATGGGAAATTACAATGAAATAGAGAGTTAAAGTACAATAGTGGCTAATCTAGCTAAACAAAGGATATGTTTTACAATATGGAACATTGCATAATGTTGTGAGATGGTGAATCATCCAGTAATTTGGATTCAATGGGTGTAGAATTAGGTGATTGAGAAATCCCTAGATTATAAGGGTTTGGGGACAAGTTTGGGAGTTTTGTAGTTGCAGGGAATGGGGATTTAATTCTTCTAAGATTTGAGCATTTGTGGACAAAACCTTACGCTCTCCAATATTCAAGGTCAATAGGATATCATTGGTTGATACTTCCTTTGTTAAATCAATCATTTTCATATAGCTAAAATAGAGCATCAGTCTTAGATAGGAACATTGTTCCAAAACAATGAAAAAAAGTTTTTAATATGTGATCATATTTTGGAAAAGGTATTCATGGATGACCTTAGGTTGTAAAGTGCTTTGAGAAAAGATCAGGTTATTGGCATTCTAAGTTTTTTGTAGGGCTATTAGGCAGGATAACAAGCCTATGTGACTAATTTGGGAGAACCTTGATAGTATAAAGTATGAGAATTGAGTGAATGTCTGAATCCAAGCCAGTGATAGCTATGGAAACCAAATCCACCCTATTGAGTATTGTGGGGAAGCCTTTTTATGTCAATTTCTTGAAGTATTTAGAATTGTTGAATAAGCCTTAGTGCTCAAATCCCTAAGGTTTACAATTCTCATTGTGTTTTTGTATACCACCGCCCTACCTTTGTTGTATCAAGTGTTATCAGAGAGGGAAAGGTCTTGTGGAAGTTGTAGTGGTCTTGTGAAGTTATAGTAGATTCTTGTACCCAGTTGATCAAGCAACCATGGCTGATG
The DNA here is from genome assembly GCA_028749045.1 of Cupressus sempervirens. Classification (NCBI taxonomy): domain Eukaryota; kingdom Viridiplantae; phylum Streptophyta; class Pinopsida; order Cupressales; family Cupressaceae; genus Cupressus; species Cupressus sempervirens. Next base: position 836,695,584 of record CM053793.1, read on the forward strand.
GAGAAGATGGAGAATTGCCTACCAGGATGACCAACATGGAGTTGGAAAGAATTGTGAAGGAGCAATTGGTTGATAACAAGAATCTTAAAGAAACCCTAGATCAAAGAGACAAGGAGAACCAAGAGAAGGATAGGTTCATGAGAACCATGATGGAGAGGATAGTAGCATTGGAAAATAGAGATAAGAGCATGAGGAAAGATGAAGCAGTAGTAGTAGTAGAAGAAGAAGAAACCCAAGTAGAAGAATTAATAGACCCTAAAGATGCAAGGATGGATAAACTGGTGAATGCCATAAAGAGTGGAGATGTAAGGGTAAGGAAAAACTTACCTATGTATGGAGGGAAGATGGATGATGAAGAACTAATAGATTGGTTCAGTGCAATTGAAAATTTCTTTGTGTGTGAAGGGATAGAAGAGAAGGACAAAGTGAAGATAGCAAAGTCTAGGTTGAAGGGACATGCTTTGTTGGGGGGGGGATTGTATCTAGGTAGATAGATGGAAGAATGGTAGGCCCAATATCACATCTTGGTATACTATGGTAGACAAAATGAAGGCAAAATTTTTGCAAAAGGATTATAGAGTATAGTTGTACAAGAAGATGAGGAATTTCAGGCAAAAGGAGTTGGATGTACAAAAGTACATTGAGGATTTCCACAAGCTTGATATCAGAGTGGATCATGAGGAAGAGATGGAAGAAAATATTGCAAGTTATATGGGGGGATGAGGTTCAATATCTAGGATGAACTTAGTCTTTCTACCCCAAGGTCAATTGATGAATTTTATTAGTTAGCCTTGAAGGCTAAAGAGAAGATAAAAATGAGACAAGAGAATAAAAGTAGCAATAGAGGTGGATCTTCTATGAGAGGAAGAGGGGGAAGAGGTACTACTAATTCATAGAATAAGAATGACAAAGACAAAGAAAAAATATTTTTAGAATCAAGAGGAGGTTATAGAGGTGGAAGAAGTGGAGGAAGAGGAGCATTCCCAAGAAGATGCTTCAACTGTAATGATGTAGGCCATTAGTCCTTTAGGTGTCCTAAATGGTATGAAGATAGAGGGAGAGACAAAAAAGTGAACTTGGTTGATGAAGAAACAAGAAAAGACGATCAAAGAGAACCCATTGAAATTCATCTAGAAGAAGGTGGATGTTTGTTGGTAGGAAGAGGCCAACAAATGCAAGGAACCAACATTTTTAGAACCAAATGTTTGATCCAAGGTAAGATTTTTAGTCTTCTTATTGATTCAAGGGCTTCACATAATTTGTTTTCAAAGGAGGTTGTTAATAAGTTGCATCTGCAAACCTTTCCACACCCCAATCCATACTATGCCACTTGGGTGAGTAAGGATAAAAATTTACTTGTAAATGAGCAAGTTATACTACATTTTTCAATTTGGCAATATTTTGATAACATTTTGTGAGATGTGTTTGATATGAGTTGTGGGCATGTCATCTTGGGTAGGCCTTGGCAATGGTCTAGGAGGACTATACATGATGGCTTTACAAATACTTATATAGTGCATAAGGTCAGAGTCATCTACAAGTTGATTCCACTTATTAATGATGGAATGAATAATGTAGTTATGTGCTTTGGTAGAGATCTATTAGTACAGGGTCAGAAAACTATATAGTATGATACTAGCTGGGGTTTGAAACAATGCCAGATGAAGAAGTAGGATAGTCCAAGGGAGGTAGAGTTGTTTGAATGGCCCTTTGTATTGGTGGCGATAGTCAAGTGTCCTATTGGAAGACATGCAGATGAAGTAGAAGGGTTGGCCAAGAAAGATCCAATGAATTTTGTACAATAGTCTAGAGTGCAATAGCAACAATGTCATGTAAGAAGATAGTCTAATGCAAGAACCTTTTTATCTAAAACTTGGTGTGTGAATGCAGGAACCCAAATGAAGGAGAAGGTCACTTTGGGGGACTATTTCATACCTCAATCATAGATGGGAGAAAGTACCAATAGGTCACAACAATAAGATAAAACTTGGGGCAAGAGTTCTTTTCATGGTGGGGAGTATGCTACAAGAGCACCATACACAACCAAGTTGAAGTTGAAGATTGTAGAGACCCCAAAGACCCAAAAAACAAACTAGAAGGATGGAATGTATAAATAGGATTTTCAAACCAATTGGAAGGGTTTAAAACCTATAATGATACTAAAATAGTGTAATTCCTCAATTGTATTATAATGTCCTCAAAGGAATACTTTTATTATGTAATGTCTTCTTATGGACAAAAGACTTGATTGTAATGGACTAAAGTGTCCAAGCTTCAATAATGTTTCAAGAAGTATAGAAAGGGAATGGGATAGTTCTGGATATTAGGAAAAAGGTTAAGTACCAAAATAAAGCCTTTTGTTATTTTAAAAATTCAAATATTTGAAGGCTAACGACTAGTTTGGGAAATGAAGGGAAAATGTTAGTTTGTCTTGTTTAAACTTTAACCTTCCATCTCAATGATGATAGTTGGTTGAAATGGCTAGTCTAGGGAGTTATATATTTGAAAAATTTGTACAAGGGATAGTAGAGAAGATTGGGATAGTGTATTGGAAAATATAGTAATAAAAAGAAACATCTCTGTTAGTTGCTACTTGACTCATTGCTATTTTTCCAATTTGATTGATTTGGATTTAAAAATCCATTCATAGGGGTTTCTTAACCATTTAAATTGGTAGTTGATGATTTTTCACATTGTATTAAAGCTATTGTTGCACCAGCTGTAGTTACACCAGTCGTTCTACATTTCAATTTGTGGTTGTAGTAGAGTTAGGAACAATGTGGATCATTCCATGAATGTTTGGGCCAAATATTCATGAAATGATAGTTTATAACCTATATTATAGACTAATTGATATTGCATATGTAGTGTTGAGTGTAGAGGAAGCATGCACAGTCAGAACAATAGAAAAATTATAATGAAATGGAGTGTTAAAGTACAATAGTGGTTAATCTATCCAAAAAAAGGATATGTTTTATGATATGGAACATTGCATAATGTTTGTGAGATGGTGAATCATTCACTAATTTAGATTCAAGGGGTGTAGAATCAGGTGATTGAGAAAGACCTAGATTACAAGGGTTTGGGGACAAGTTTGGGGGTTTTGCAGTTGTAGGGTACAGGGATCTAATTCCTCTAAGATTTGAGCATTTGTGGACACAAACTTACACTATCCAAGATTCAAGGTCAATATGATATCATTGGTTGATACTTGTTTTGTTAAATCAATCATTTTCATATTATTGATGAGATTTGATTCCTAATAGATGATGGAAGAGACAATTTCTACAACAAGAGAAGAAAGAATTTTAGAGGGATAGTTAGCAGAATCAAATTTTAGATTTGGGAGTCTTCTTCTTGTCTATATCTCTCTCTTTCCTTAATGCAAGGGTTCTAGTTCTAGGGAAATTTTCTCATGGCTATGATACCATAGTTGGTTCTAGTTTTATGACTATAATACCATATTTTAGTTTTTTTCTATATATGAATAGTTTTAACAAAGTTTTATGTATAGTCCTAGTATATTGAGTTGTTTCTCAGTTATTTATATGAATCTTAAGCGTATTTTTTCAAAGATATGAATACAATGAATAGTTGATCTTTTAGTTTCATTATGATTCTTATCTCCTTCCTCTATTATCTGTAATATTTTTTGGTTTAGGAACAAGGAGTGTAAACTCATTTGTAGCCCCTTAAAATTGTTTATCTTGTTAGGTTTTGTTATTGGAACAAAGAGCCAAGTAAATGCTTACTTACCTTGATAGGGTTGTAGTTTTAATTAGATGGTTATCACATAAGTATGAGAGTTTTCATGAACATTGATGTCTAATTCACAAGGTGATAGGATAGATCTGAGGTCCTGATACATGATATCTATCAATAATTTTTAGGGATGTGTGTTGTAAGTTGTGGAATTGCCCAATTGATAAGGCACTGATAAGTTGTAAGATCAACATGTTCCTGTTGCTGATTATTCAGATTTTGTTGATATCAATCTTTAATCGAATATATTTTCCCTTTCAATTTAATAGTTAAAAAGAAGTTTCCCTCACTTAGCTTGTCAGATTCACATGTCATGATTTTAGCTATTTAATGTCTATGTTGTTTACATAAGTATTAAAAGATTAAAGTTATTATCTGATTTGTAAGATTTAAGTATATGCTTTACTACTGGTACCATATAAATGAGTTTGAGGTACACCTACCTAGGTTTTAGAGCTAGAAGTAGAAGGTTCTAGCCTTATAGTTGGCCCCAATGTTTGAATGGGTATGTTGTATATGGGAAGTAGCTACCCCTAGATGTATTCTATTCTAATTGGGATATTTGAAACATGACATTTTAAAACACCAATAGGTCCTTCAAACAAAGTCACCAGTCTTTATCCTAGGTAAGGCATCATTACATTTATGAGAATGAGAAATAAAGCATTGGTCTTAGATTCCAATCCCCAGTAAAGTCACCATAAAATAATGGTTTATAGTTTTTCCCTCTTGCTAACCTGGCTTTACCTTGATTCTAGATGCCCAAAATGTGAGGAAACAAAAGGATGCCACCAAAAAATGGGTTAGTGTATGTGTTATATCACTACCCTCTAATTATAAGGTACAACTCCTTTATATGCAAGTATGAAATGAATTGTATCTTTAATAGATCATTGGGATAGGGGGTATGCTCTTAACCTGAGAGTAGAAGAGGATACACTAGGATACTCATAACTAAAACACCCCAAGAAAAAATAGATTTGGGAAACCTATAACATCTAGTAGAATGGATATCACAAGCTACCTTAAAGCCCTTCTAATAATACTCCTATTCTAAGTTGAATGTAGATTAGTCCTACTGAAATGCAATCTAGGGAGAGAGGAGAGATGCACATGAAAAAAAAAATGCAATCCACCTTAACTAATAACCCTTTACCAAAATGGAATCTGATAAGGAATTAATAGCTTCAAAATCATTTTTCCTATAATTCCATATAAATTATTCTAAGATGCAAGGTTAGCTCAGCTGAAGGAGACAATTAAATGAACCTAAGCATGCTAGTCCTAAATGGAATCAACACATCACATTACTGTTAGAAGTATTAGATCACCAATATAACTGAGAGGGCTGGGGGGGGTGGGGGTGGGGGGAGTGTTTGAACCAATTATATATCAATCTTAAACAAATCTTAATTGATAAACCAAAGTAAACATCAATCACAAAGAAATGCACATACACAAATACACCAAATATGTTGACTAGGGAAACCCTTGATTAGAGGAAAAACTTCAATGGAAATGATGCCCACAAAATAATGTACTAATCTAAATATTCTTTGTTATAGGATGGACCCTATTAGGAGTTTTGGAAGGTAGTTGAACCCACTTCCCAAATAGCTTTAGGATTAGATCAATGAACCCATTGTCCAATTGATCTCAGTACTATTCCTTTTAGAATAATAGATATGTGACAATATTTTACTTCTTTTTCTATCCAGTATGTTAGACTTCTTCACCTTTAGATCATGTAATCAGATCTAGAACTCTATATCCATCAATAGTATCCATTAAGGTCACTTATATGCATTAGCAAATTATTTTGGTCCTCTATTTTGCAATTTGCAAGTCTTCTTTGCTTCTCGATCTCAAGGATGGTCTCTAAAACTCGAAAAACATTTTTTCCTTTATACCAAACTCAATATTAATTTCTTGTGTCAGCTCCATACTTTACCATATGTTAATTAAATAAAAATACATATTTAATTAATGGTTTCAACTCACAATTATACCCAAAATTTCACACGTACGACTTCTATACCTATGCACATGCTAATGTAATCAGTAGTTAGTGTGCTACCTCTAGTTAACTATGCAACCCTTGATTCCAAATAGAATGCTCTACATTGGTCATACAATAGAAACAATTTTTCCACTCTTCTATTTTCCTATGGTTCTCTATAAATCATCAATATCTTTTGTACAATGTTGATTCAGGTTCTATGCACTTGCCCACATGTCAAATACATACTGTAGTATATGCTAGTAATTACACATAAGTAGATGTGCAATGTAATGTCCTTAATACACAAATCTTAGTTAGCTACTTTGTCAGTCTTATACAAACTCATGGCTATGTTGTTATCAATGACAAACAATGTTTTGCAATGCTCCCTCATAGCATCAACATTCATGCTAACAATCTCCCTCTTTGGCACTGATGACGACATCAATGAAAAACATCTAGCTCCAAGAATACCAAGCCTTAATTAAAAAAATTCTCCCCCATGGTACAAATTTTCTCTAATTTTTTCATGTCATTGTCTCCCCCATTGACATCAATGTCAAAGATATTACATAAGAGTTTAAATTTCTTGAGCATACAATATTCTATTAGCATGACCACAAGCTGGTCTATTGCTTTTACAAGTTTTACATGTAGTTCTATAAACAAAACAAGAGTCTAAAGACATTGTTGTATACCAATTATGAATCACCAAGAGTCCTTGTTGACTCTATTAATCACAGATACTCCCCCATTGAGGAAGCATTAGCAGTCATTCTAGTCTAATAATGGTGCTATGTACCTTGGATTGATGCACTTTTGCATCTTCTACTTTGAGCTTTGTAGGGGCATAACCCCAAGCATACTTCTCAAGTACCCAAAGGTATCCTTTGGTAAGTCCTTTGTGAAAATGTTTGCAATCTATTCCTTAGTATTAATGTATTCCAATCTAATTTCTTTCTCTACAACTTTTTCTTTTAGCACATCATACTTTATTACTATGTGCTTAGTTTTAGAATTCAAAATAGGATTCTTAGAAATGTTAATAGTACTTGTGTTATCATAGTAAATGATAATAGGTTATGTGAATGTAATTCCAATATCCTTCATCATCTACTTCATCTATATGACTTCATTACAATCGTTTGTTGCTACAACATATTCTGCCTCTGTAGTACTTTGTGAGATACAATCTTGCTTCTTATTGAGCCAAGAAACTAGTCTTTCTCCAAGAAAAAATGCTCCTCCACTAATGCTTTTTCTATCATCCCTATCTCCAACCCAATTAGCATCTATGTAAGTACAAAGAGTAAATTCATTACTTCTATCATACCAAATGCCATAATCTAATGTTTCTTTTAGATATCTAAATATCCTTTTTACTGCTACATAGTGATATTCTTTGGGATTGGCTTGAAATCTTACCATAATTCCAACTGCATTTGCTATATCTGGTCTATTATGAGTTAGATACTACAATCCTCCAATCATAGATCTATACTCCTTTTGTTCAATAGTAAGCATCTAATCTTTTCATGATAAATTATGACTAGTTACCATAGGAGTTCGAATAGGTTTACAATTTTCTAGACAAAATATTTTCAACAAATATTTCAAATACTTGGTCTAAGAGGTTAAAATACTTTCTTTGTTTTGAACAATCTGCAGTCCCAAGAAAAAAATTATTTCTCCTATCATGTTGATCTCAAACTCATTCTTCATGTTTTCTGAGAATTTGTTACTAGCTTCATTATTTCCACCAAAAATGATGTCATCAAAAAATAAAATGATTATTAGAAAACCATCTTTTATTTTCTTCAAGTATAGGTTACTATTTTTTGTTCCTTTAGCAAATCCAAGTTTTGTTAAGTATTTGTCCAACCTTGCATACCAGGTTCTTAGTGGTTGTTTTAATCCATACAATGCTTTCTTTAGTCTAAAAATCATGTCCTTCTCTTTTGTTAAAGGAAAACCCTCTAGTTGTTCAATGTAAATTAATTCACATGTGTCATTTTTAATTATGTACTAGATTTCTTCCTCCATTTCTCTTATCTAATGATCATCTTTGATTGCTTCATCTATGCTTCTTGGTTCTACTTGAGATATCCGATGCAGGAGCATCTAGAGGTATAAGGGTAATCTTGTGTCATCCAAAAATATGTACTTAGACTTAGTTTCTATTTCATGTGTTTTCATTTTTGGATACCCATTTGGGTCAAATAAAGGTTCCAACTCTCATAGTTCCACTATTAGTGTTCTGGGTTAGAGTTTTTAATCACCTTGGGATACGTGTAAATGTTAGAAAAATAAGATTATTTAATTGAGCCATCATTTTGGTGAACTAGAAGGTGTAAATTGGTCAGATGATTTTCATTGTAATTTAGAGCATTCCAAAAAAAGAATCAAGTCAAAAGGCCCCACGGTTTGAAAGTTATTGCAATTTTCTGATTTTTGGAGACATCCTAAGAATGCTTCTTAGTTAGGTTAGGGGCATTAAATGACCTCAAATAGGGCCAAAAAATGGTTGACAAGTGAAACTTTTCCATAGGGCTATAGAGTTCTTTGAGAGCTTTTCAAAAATGTAAATGGTTCGTCAATCGAAGCTACAGTTCAAAAGTTATGCCTCTCGAAAGTTCGATTACCATTTTTGGATTCTTCTAATTTTGTGCTGACTTCTAATGTGACTTCTAGAGCCTTCTATTTGGTCAGTGGATTCCTACTAGCACTTTCTAGAATGTATTCCTAATCCTTAACCCTTCAAGGTCTATTTAAGAACATTTATGGCATTGTAAAAGGCAGTTCAGAGTGGAGTTTGAGAGAAGGTACTGAAAGGAGAAATTATTTCTAGATTTACACTATTGTAAGCCCATAGGGCATGTTTTGAAGTTTATTTTCCTTGTACTAGATGTATTAGCATATTTACATAGTTAATAAAATTTTCCCTTTCCTGTTGTGTCCATTCTTTTCCTGGGTTGCATCCCCATCAAGTGGTATTAGAGCTAGTTTTCCTGAGTGTGTAGACAGAGTGCCAACTATGAGGTAGTTTGCACTAGGACTGTGTGGTTGTGGGTTTGAGTTAAGAAGATGCCTCCACAAAGAGAGCATGGTGGAAGGGCTGGAGCTATTAATCCTAAGGAGGTTAGAGCCCTCCAAAGGTAGGTTCAAGCATTGTAGGAGGAGCTCCGTAGAGGAACAAATGTTGCTATAGGCGAAGAAAGTGAGGATGACAATGAAGAAGAAGAATTTGGATCAAAAGGGGAATTTGATGGGGAAGTTTTGAATTAGGTAGAGGAAATGCTTTTTAGGGCCACTACTAAGTTTGGAAAAAGATCTACAATTGATGTGGGTGTATTTTAAGGAAATTTGAAACCAAATGAGTTGATTGATTGGATCAATGAATTGGAAGAATACTTTAAGTATGAGGATATCAAGGATCCAGATAGGGTTAAGTTTGCAAAGGCCAAACTGAAAGGACATGCCAAAATCTAGTCGCAATAGGTTCAATTGGAAAAAAATAGAAGAGGAAAGGAGAAGAGCACAAGGTGGGATTGCATGGTGGACAAACTAAAGAAGTAGTTCATTCTTGTTGACTATGAGCTTGATTTGTTTAAGAAGATGCATGGGTTAAAGCAAGAAGGAAAATTAGTCCAGGAATATATAGAGGAGTTTTATCAACTTTTGATTAGAGCGGGGCATGTAGAAGCAAATAAGGAGAAGGTTGCTCATTATATCAGTGGGTTGTGACCTAGCATCCAAGAGGAATTAAGTTGGTAAGAATGACTAGCATTGAAGAGGCATATTAGTTTTCCCTACAAGTTGAAGAGAAGCTAAATAAGAGATTTGAAGCGGGAAAAAGAGGTTGTGGTCAAGGAGGAAGGGGTAGTGGTAGGTTATCTGGAGGCCGAAATGAAACCCAAAATAAAAATGAAGATGTGGGTACTAGCAAGAACCAGAGGAATGAGGATTTCAACTGCTCCCATGATCAAGACTTTGGAAATTAGAGAGGAAGAGGTAGAGGACATGGAAAAGGAAGAGGAGGCTTTCATGGTACCTATTTCCATTACAGTGAAGAAGGTCATCATGCCTTTGAATGCCCTCAACAACAAGGAAGGATAGATAGGAGAGTTGAGGGTCAAGCTAGGGTTGCTCATGTGGATGAGGATGCACAATCATCACATTTAGAGGATGCAAAAAGAGGAGAGACTTTAGTAAATGAAAGGGTTCTACTAAGTGGTGAGATTCAACCAAGACAAAGGAGGAGTTTATTTCGTACTAGGTGCAAATGTGAGGATAAATGTTGTGATGTAATCATTGATGGTGGTAGCACTCATAACTTGGTATCAGAGGAGATGGTCTCTAAGTTGAAGCTCAAGAGGGTGAAACACCCCCAGCCCTATCAGATTGCTTGGGTGAAAGATGATCATAAGGTCCTTGTAAGTGAACAATGTTTAGTGAAATTCAAAATTGGGAGTTACCATGATGAAGTTCTCTGTGATGTTATTCCAATGGATGTTTTCCATCTATTGTTGGGTAGACCATGGCAGTTTGATAGACATGTAGTATATGATGGTCATTCAAACACACACTCTCTAACAAAGGATGGAGTTTGCCACAAACTGAAGCCCATGAAAAAAGAAGGTGAAAAGCTATGTAGCAGTGCTAGGATTTGTCTTGTTGATGGAAGGAAGTTTTTAGATGGCATGAAACATCAGCATATGTGCTATACTTTGATCCCTAGGAAAGATAAAGAAGGTAGTAGTGAAATACCACTTGAAGTTTCAAATTTACTAGGTGAGTTTGGAGATATCATCTCTAATAATGTTCAAGAAGGATTGCCACCAGTAAGGAAAATCAGTCATCAGATAGATTTAATTCCAGGAGCTAGTTTTCCTAACAAGGCTACTCACAGGATGACTCCTACTGAAACTGAGGAGCTAAATAGACAGGTTTAGGAGCTATTGAAGAAGGGCTTGATTTAGGAGAGCCTAAGTCCATGTGCAGTACCTACAGTACTAGCACCAAAGAAGGATGGAGAGTGGAGGATGTGTATAGACTCTTGAGCTATAAATAGGATAACCATCAAGTATCGGTTTCCTTTGCCAAGAATGGATGATCTTATGGACTGCTCGAGTGGAGCTCAATACTTCACAAAGATAGATCTCAAGAGTGGCTATCATCAAATTTGGATACAAGAAGAAGATGAGTGGAAAATATCCTTCAAGACCAAGGAGGGTCTTCATGAGTGGTTAGTCATGCCCTTTGGATTGATGAATGCCCCAAGCACCTTCCTGCGGCTTATGAATGAGGTACTTAAGAATTTCTTGGGAAAATTTGTTATTGTCTATTTGGATGATATTTTAATTTTCAGCAAGACTTTGGAAGAACATTTATTGCATAGTCATAGTGTCCTTGAAAGGTTAAGGGAAGAGAAACTATTAATTAATTTGAAGAAGTGTATCTTTGCAAAAAGGGAGTTAGTGTACTTGGGATTTGTTATATCACTTGAAGGTCTTAAAATGGATCCAGAGAAGGTAAAATCCATCTTGGAATGGCCTACTCTAAGGTCTACTACTGAGGTGAGATCATTTCATGGTCTAGTTAATTTTTATAGGAAGTTCATTGAGAATTTCAGTGGCATATGTGCACCCCTAACTAACACAATAAGAGGGGATAGAAAAGAGTTCAAATGGACTGCGACAGCTATGAGAAGTTTTGAATTGCTAAAGAAGAAGGTGATAGAAAAACCTGTGTTGGCACTTCCAGATTTTAGAAAGGTGTTCTAAGTAGATTGTGATGCTAGTGATAGTGCTATTGGGGCTGTATTAAGCCAAGAAGGTAAGCCTATTGCATATTTTAGGGAAAAATTGAATGATGCAAAAAAAAAGTATTATGTTTATGATCAAGAGTTCTATGCCATAGTTCAGGCCTTAAAGAAATGGATGCATTATTTATTTCCAAAGAAATTTGTTTTGTATAATGATCATCAGGCATTATAGTACCTAAATAGCCAAGGTAAATTGAATCAGAGGCATATGAAGTGGGTAGAGTTCTTGCAGAGCTATACATTTATGTTGAAGCATAGACATGGAAAATCTAACAGGGTTGTAGATGCACTAAGAAGGAGACAGTTGTTGCTTACAGTAATGTAGGTTGAAGTAGTTGGGTTTGATGAACTCAAGAATCCGTACCCTGAGGATCCTGATTTTGCTAAAGCATGGAAAGCTTGTAAAGAGCCTGTTGTTGTAGACATAACTAAGTGGTTAGACTCTCTAATGCAGGATGGTATGTTATTCAAGGTTAGTCAATTATGCATTCCAAGGAGTTCCATGAGGGAAAATCTAATTAAGGAGAAACATAGTGGAGGGATGGTAGGACATTCTGGTTGAGATAAGACCATTTCCATTCTTAGAGAACATTATTTTTGGATTCAGATTTCACAGGATGTGAAGAAGTTTGTACAGAGTTGTAAGATTAGTCAAGTTGCCTGGGGATTTAGTCACAATACTGGACTATATCAGCCGTTGTCTATTCCATCAAAGCCATGGGAAGACATAAGTATGTATTTTGTTCTTGGATTTTCGAGGACACAAAGGGGTAATGACTCAGTATTTGTGGTGGTTGATAGGTTCTCCAAAATAGCACATTTCATTCCATGCCATAAAACTCATGATGTTATCCATATTGCAAACTTTTTTTTCAAAGAGGTGGTAAGACTACATGGCCTCCCAAGGAGTATAGTTTTTGAGAGAGATACTATATTTGTGGGGTATTTTTGTAGAATATTGTGGAAAAAGTTGAGAACAGACTTGAAATTTAGTTCCACACATCACCTACAAACTGACAGCCAAACAGAAGTTTGGGCAATTTGCTAAGATTTTTAGTTGGGGATAAGCCCAAGGGGTGGGATTTGATTCTACCACAAGTAGAGTTTGCTTACAATAACTCTATAAACATGAGTACTAGTAGATCACCATTCCAAATTTTATATGAAAGTAACCCAAGGACCACACCAGAATTGAGGAAGATAGAGCAAGGGGAGAGGACAAGTGCTGAAGCTAAAGAATTTGCTGAACAGATCAAGTGTCTACATGAGGAGCTCCAAGCACACATTATTGAGATGAATCAAGAGTATAAAGCTAGGGCTGATCAAAAGAGAAGACATAAGGAATTCCAAGTAGGGAATCTAGTCATGGTACACTTACAAAAAGAAAGATTTCTAGTTGGTACTTACAACAAGCTGAAAATGAAGAAATTTGGCCCCTGCAAAATTTTGAAGAAACATGACTCAGGAAATGCATATGAGGCGGAGTTGCCAGATGGTATTCACATTTCTCCTATTTTCAACATTGCAAACTTAACAGAGTATCATGATGATGGTGTAGATGAGGAGCCGATGTTAGAGCCATGTCCAATTCCTGCTTCTAAGAAGGAGGAGATAGAAGACATTCTAGATCATCATGTGGGTAGGAGTACCATAAATAGGTAGTATGAAGAGTATTTGGTCAAGTGGAAAGGATGGCCGATAGAGGACTCAACTTGGATATCAGTAGTTGAGGTTTCCCATTTGGGATTTCCTCTATCATTCATAAAGTGACAGGGTCACTTTTCAATCTACCTTAGGTGTTTGATGCAAGAGCATCCAGAGGTATAAGGGAAATCATGTATCATCCAAAAAAATATACTTAGACTTAGTTTTTTTTTCATGTGTTTTCATTTCTAGATACCCATTTGGGTCAAATGAAGGTTCCAACTCTCACAGTTCCACTATTAGTGTTCTGGGTTAGAGTTTTTAATCACTTTGGGATATGTGTAAATGCCAAAAAAATAGGAGTATGTAATTGAGCCATCATTTTGGTGAACTAGAAGGTGTAAATTGGTTAGATGATTATCATTGTAATTTAGAGCATTCCAGAAAAAGAATCAGGTAAAAGGCCCCACGGTTTGAAAGTTATTGCAATTTTTCAATTTTTGGAGACATCCTAAGAATGCTTCAAAGTTAGGTTAGGGGCATTAAATGACCTTGAATAGGGATGAAAAATGGGGGATGAGTGAACCTTGTCCATAGGGCTATAGAGCGCTCTGAGAGCTTTTCAAAAATCTAAATGGTTTGTCAATCAAAGCTATGGTTCAAAAGTTATGCCTCTCGAAAGTTTGGTTACTGTTTTTGGATTCTTCTAATTTTTGTAAGGCCCACACTAGTACCTTATTATAGATCCTGATGAAATAAAAATGTGAGTTATGATTTTAGGAGACTAATGTAGATTTTGATACTCTCTCCAGTAACATTAGGTCGATAAGATAAGGCCACATGGAAATGAGATTTAAAATGTTCAAGACAAGAATCTAACCAGGAGACACTATGGATGATCTACTAGGTAGTTAGGACAAATAAAATAACATTCAACCTGCTAAGAACAACTATTAGTATAGGTTATGATGATAATCAGATACATGGATATGTTTGAAACTTGGTTTTAAATTATTATGACATAAATACTAAAACATTCTAACAGTCTGAGGAGTTAAACTTAATCAAAGTTACTAGTTAACCAGTCCGCACATATCCATTTTATATTGTTTTTATGATTTACTAAAGATGATTTAGAGTTTCTTTGTTAGGTGAAAAAGAGTTGTGATGATACTCTAATTGAAAATGATTTATACTCAGAAAGATTACTGTGGATACACATATTCGATATTTCATTATTTTAAATATTTTATGAGAATGATAATGAAATGTTTTGAATATGCACTTAGATGAAAGTTAAATGGAATATTCTATTGCAATGTTTTATTGATAGTACTTAGAATAGAAATGATTAGATGATACTTACTTGTATACGTTAATGAGTAGTCAAGATATTGGATTTATGTTGTACGTGTTTGTATGGATCCTGTATTATCTTATTGGATTACTAATGTTTAAGTTGAGTGTGCAGGAAAGTGGAACCATGGTGATTAATGGGGGAAACAAGGTTCAATCTTATGTGAACACGGTTAAGCCAAGGTGAATCTTTGGAAGATTCAAAACCTCATTGTATTGTGTTTATTTCGTACTGTGACTGTGTATGAGTGTTGTAATCAGAGAGCATGGTTGATTAGTGACATGTCATCATAATGTGTGAAGTGTTTTTATGTGCATGTGTGTGTCATTTGACACTTGTATTGTCTATGTGTAAATGACATGTCCAATAGGATTCTTTGGCATGAAGTCACTTAACCTAAGCCTAATCCTCATTGCGATATCAATTAAACCACCTTGGAGAGTGTTAGGAAGAATCACCTTTTTGACGGAATGCAAGTTACAAGTGATATGAATGTTAGAGAGCCTAAGTGATTCTTAAGTGTTAATTTTTTGAAAACAAGTCACCCACATGGTAATAGTATGGGTTGGGGGGTTAAATATTATAATAAGTGAGTCTAGGGGACCTAGGGGACCCTCAAAAAGAGTCATTTCCAAGCCAATTCGAAAATCCTATTCTAACCTAACTTCTTTCCTCATGACACCACTTGGTTAAGTCCTCATTGGTGGAAAAACACAAAAGTAAAAGAGGTAGGTGAGGATGAAAGTGAAGGTCTTTATAGGGAAGTTGTGCCAATCTTGGGGATTCATTCACCCACTCTCTAATTTTAGAGACAACTAGGGATTGGGAAGGAGAAGCTTGAAAGCCAAGCAGGAAGAGGTCTTTATTCCATTGCCATATCTTGTAATCAGGTTAGTGCTTCATGCCATGCTTCTTCATTGGAAATTGTAAGAGTTCCTTTGGTAGGATTATTCTTGGAATTCTTGTGTTGTGATAATGTGATGTACTCTTGAAAATTTCTTGTTTTATTTTTACTTGGTTTTTTTTTCTTGTTTGTGCTTGAGTGTTGTTATGGGTGTGGGACTTACAGTCACCCTTGTGGGAAGGGAAGAGAAGTCCAGGGTGAACGGGCAGCAGTTGGATTGCATAGTTGAGGACCCTAGAGTATGGGCTCCATTGTATGCCATTGTCATATTCATATTTTTCCTCGAGGGAGGATAAGAAAAAAAAAAAATAACAAAGAGAGAAATGGTGAGGAAGGAAGTAATTAAAGTATGGGTTGTAGGAAGCTAAAGCTGTTGGTTGTGTGTGGTGGAGGATGTTGTGTTGGTAGTGTGTGTGGTGGAAGGTGTTTATGAAGCCCCGAAAGGGCATGATATTATGAAGCCCTGAAAGGGCCTTGTATTTTGTTGATTTAGCCCCGAAAGGGCATGATTTTTATGGCAAATATGATATGAAATGGTAAACCTCCTTGTGTTTCCACCTTCACCCAACGTGTATGATTCCAATTGAGAATCATTGTGTAGACCTTGGTTGGGGTTGTAAATGTGTTGCAAAATATGTGATTGTGTTAGTTTATGTGCTATGTTGATGTATGGATGAAACTTGGTTGAGCCTTGTTTCCCCTAGCACGGGGGTGGTCTCCTTGAGGCCTAGGTTGGGAGGTGAGCCTCCATGGTTCCTATTTATCTTTCTCATATGCAGGTATTGCTTGGAGAGTTTTGGAAGTTTGACATTATGGAGTCTATTGCTTCAATAGGAGCAAGTGCATTCTTATTGTATTGTAAAGTGTAGTGTTGTTTCTTTTCTTATGTCCCTAGGAGGAGAAGTTGTTGTATCATTTTCATGTATGATCTCTCTGTTGTGATCAGATTGACAGAATTGATGCTTGATATTGTCTTAAAGGAAATTTGAAAGGATCATGTTAGAAGGGCTATGTGGTGCTGCTGTTGTTTCATTTATATTTACATTGCAATGTGAAGAAAGAAGAATTTGAGTATCTTGAGATTACAATAGGATTGAAACTGAACTTTGCCAACTTGATGTCTTATGTTTTCTATTGGGGAATAATGTAAAAGCTTGATGTTAGTATTGAGATTGTTAATGCAGCAAGGTATGCAATTTGATAGAAGGAATGGCAAATAGTTTAAATCTTAATATTCATGATATCAAAGAAAATGAAGACTTTTGTTGTATTAAAAGTTAGCTCAACACTTCCTGAGTTTTATAGTTTTTTTCAAATTTGAATTCTCTAGCATGTTTTTCCATATATTGATTTAAGTGAAATACTTTGTCCAAATGATCTAATAAGCTTATGAATCTAATTGGTAAAAACAAGATTAATAATTCATAATGTGTCATTATAATAACTCAGGAGGATGACCTCTATTAAGAGAGAAGAAAGTTAGAATAATACACATAAGTGTAAAGAACCTAAAAAACTAACTAGCTAAAGGTGCCCATTTAACTTTCTGGAATTTATATGGGAAGGTGACTAAATTCCCTCCTTCTATTACAGAGCAATATTTTATTGGCTAGAGTCTACATAGGACTCTAGAGAAATGAGACTTTCCTAGCTAGCAGTAATATTCAAATAAACAATGAGCTATATCAAATCACTCTCCATAAAGAAACAAATTAATAATAGAAAACAAAAAAGAGGAAGTCTGCATATAATAGTGTTAACATAAATGTTATACATGATTTCCCAGGGCGTCACCTTTTTTGAGCATGGCCAAGTCAACAACAAAATCTGCAAATATAATGAAAAAACATAAAAAAATACAAGTGGCATCCCATTCTAGGCATACCCTCTAAGGACATGGTGAAAAGTTGATTGAAAAGTCATAAATTGCTGCTGCATGGTTATGATTACTTTTTCCTCCTTGGGCAGTGCTATCCACTATATGATTAAGATAGGAAGGCCTTAGGGAAACCTTGGGGAGTGCACAAACCATTCTCTTTGCTCCCCACTTACCACCATCCTCTTGGGCGCCCATGTGGCAAGAAGGAAAGTGAATTAACTTTATTGTGTTAAGTTTTTAAGGGAAAAATCTGCATTAGACAAGATTGACTTAAAAAACATGCGTTTGAAAAAGAAGATGGGTTTTTATTGCATGAAGTTGAGTGATATGACAGCCTTAGCATACTCATGATGTAAGCCTAGACCCTTAGCTTAGGAAAGATAGGCATAATCAAGTGGTATTTAGAAGTGGGTTTGAATTTTAATTTAGTATTTGTTTGAAATTTAGACATGACATGTAAATTAATAAAGTTATGTTTTAATGGAAATTAATTTATAAATGGGTTATAGATACTTAATCATCTAAATGATTATATTAACAAGTTATTTAATTTAATAAAATAGATAAAGGAGATTAAAAGTATGTGGGGATGTAATGGGTAACTAGGGATATGTCTTATATTTCTCTTATTATGTAAGTAGACATATATATAAGTTTAGATTATTTAGGTATATACTATTTAAAATTATATTATATCATTTTGATCTATCTTATATTAATTAGTGGTTATTTAGGTCGAGCGTAGTATAGTCAAGATGACCAAGATGGGCACTTAATTTTAAATATGAATTAACAATGTTTTGATGTCAACATAAAGAGATACGAGATTGAACACTAATCTGATCAAGATAATAATTGCACAATAACTCCAAGCTCCGTAGATGATAATTGAAAATAATAATGTAACCTGTTCGTGAAAAGATGCAAACTAAGAAAGTATAGGCACTGGTAAGGTATAACTATAATAGTAGTAAACTCATAATAGAACATATAATAATAATGGTAACCCAAATACCGATGGAGACACAATGAGTAATAACTCATCCTCTTGTTGCCATCTTCTATGTTATCATCACCACATTCACATAAGATAAATCACATCTACCCATCAGAGTGTCTTGGTTTGAGTGCAGAAAACTAAGGGCTCATAGCTTCATTTTCCTAGTAGAGCCTTTTAATCCACTAACGAACCTTAACAACTCAAATTTTAAATATGGATAGTGTATCCTTTAATCTTATCGACAACTGCAGTTAGATAATTATCGAAGCTTCATTGTAAACTCTAAACTTAGCATGCAACTCACACTTTTAATCATACAACGTAACAATCAAATATAACTGCCACCTGATAGGAGTATAATTCCCCTTCACAATGCACATGAAACCATTCAACTAGTCAAGAAAACATTAATGTATTCTACAAAGAAAAAATAAATAAAAAATTTGGTTGTGTTCTCGCGTTAAAATTTTATGTTAAAAATTTATGGCATGACAATTTTGTGCCAACTTCTAATGCGACTTCTAGAGCCTTCTATTTGGTTGGTGGACCAAATAGATACCTACTAGCACTTTCTAGAATGTATTCCTAATCCTTAACCCTTCAGAGTCTATTTAAGAACATTTTTGGCATTGTAAAAGGTAATTCAGAGTGGAGTTTGAGAGAAGGTACTGAAAGGAGAAATTATCTCCAGATTTACACTATTGTAAGCCCATAGGGCATGTTTTGAAGTCTATTTTCCCTATACTAGATGTATTAGCATATTTACACAGTTAATAAAATTTTCCCTTTCTTGTTGTGTCCATTTTGTGCTTGGGTTGTGTCCCCATCAATATCAGACATAGTTCTTCATTAATTCTGCTCCTTGTCATTACTCCTTTTTCTTTACTTCCTAATATCTAATTAGTAGGATGATTTTTTATCAAGTTTCTATTTGGGGTAGGAGTTGCTACTTCAACTCTTATTTATGGCACTGTGCTCTGTTCTTCTCTCATATGTTCAACTTGCACATTATTTTGCAAGTCATTATTAGTCTTGAAAAATAATTCATTGCTTATTTTAGTTACTCCAGAGTAATCATCTCCATTAGAGTTATAATCCACCATCTTTTCCTTAGTGCTAATTTTTAATCAATTTTAACATTTGTGCACTCTACTATAGTTTTTGTTCTATAGTTAAAACACCTACAAGCTTTAGTTTTTAATGAGTAGCCAAGAAACATACCTTCATCACTCCTTGGATCAAACTTACTGATATCATCATCTCTTTTGATGTAACATTTGCTTCCAAATATCCTAGAATATTTGATTGATTGTGAGTGATCAAACCATAGCTCATAAGGTGTTTTGTCCATACCTCTTCTCATCTACACTCTGTTCAGTGTGTATACTATTGTATTGATTGCTTCTCTCCAAAAGGTTTTTGGTACATCATTTTCAAATAACATAGCTCTTGTTTCTTTAGCAATTGACTTGTTTCTTCTTTCAACAATCCCATTTTACTCAAGTGTATGGGGTGAGGATAGTTGTCTCCTAATACCATGCTCTTCATAATAGATATTGAATTCTCTAGAGGTAAATTATCCTCCTTTGTTTGGTCTTAAGCTCTTAATTTTAACTCTAGATTCATTCTCAAATTTGTTCTTAAATATCTTGAATTTCTCAAATTCTTTTGATTTTTCTTTAAGAAGAGCTACCCACATCATTCTAGTAAAATCATTAACCAAAATCATAAAGTACCTTTCTTCATAGAATCCTCTTGTCCTTGCAGGACCACTCAAATCTATTTGAATCAATCCCATCTTATGTGTAGTACAAAACTACTTGCTAAGAAATGAGACTCTTTTCTAATTATCCAAGATACATTCCTTACAAATAGTGTCCATGGGCTTAGTGATCTTGAGTAAATCTCTCACAACAAGTGTATTACTAGCCTTTACAATGTTATCAAAGTTAATGTGATAAAATCTTCTGTGCCATAACCAACTGTTGTCAATCTTTGCTACTAAACATGTTATTTTAGTGGAATTTAACTATAATAGATTAACTTTGGTTTTTGTGCCAATACCAAGTAGTTTTTCTCCCTTTTTTTTTTATAATACATGTTTTATTACCAAACTATAGTTGATAACATTTGTCCATAAGTTGTCCAACACTTAATAGGTTATGCTTCAGTCCATCAACAAAGTAAACATCATCAGTGTATGTTTTACTATTAAGTGTAATAGATCTAATTCCTATAATGTGATAGGCTACATTTTTCCTTACTCTAACAATTCCTCCATCATGGCTTCTAAATTTCACAAATTGCTCATATCACCATTCATGTGATGTCAACAACCACTATCAATGATCCAATATTTCTTTTCAACTTATGGGATCAGTGCACTTTCTTCTTTGATTTCTCTATCAAGATATTCCTCCTTTGTATCCATGAATCCTAATTTTTCTTCACTCATGATTTGATCAAAATCTTCCTCTTCTTCTTCATTAGCATATAAAAAATTTCTAGGTCTTCTAGACTTGAATCTTCCTTTATGCTTTCTTTCTCTTTTAGGAAACTTAAATGCATAATGACCATATTCATTACATCTCCAACATTTAAAAATATTCTTATCATCTTTTTTTCTTTCTACAAGAAGAGCCACTCCTTTTTGGATCTTTTCCTCAATAGACTTGCTACTACTAGCAATGTCTCCCTGCACTTTTGTGTTCTTTCCTAAACTAGGTTTGATATTCAGTGCACTAAATGATGTCTCAACATTTGCTAATTATCTATATTGTTTCACAACAAATTCTTCAGCTTCCAATCTCCCAAGTAATGTTTCTTTGGTGAAGTTAGTGGTCCAAGGTAACATTACTCAAATCATCTGTGTTATTATCTTGAAGGGTGGTGTTAGACTTTTCAAGATCTTCCATATTACTTCATCATCAAATTTCTTTCCATCAAGATATGTGATTCTTGCAAAAATCTTAGATTTTCTACCAACATAACTTCTTATAGATTCATCTTCCATCATTTTAGCAACTTGGAATGCACAATGCAAATTTTACAATCTAACCCTCTTTGCATGTGTATCACCTTCATAATTAGCCTCTAAAGTTTTCCAAATTTCATGAGATGTTTTAAGTTGTTTTACATGACTATAATCACTTTTAGGTAACACTGACAATATTGCCTCTCTTTCCCTTATGTTGCACATAAACACTTCTCTCTATTCCTCAGTGCAGGTTTCAAGATTGTCTTCTTTTGTAATGTTCTTAGATGTCTTAGTTACAAGCCGATATCTTGAACCCATGCACAAGAAATGATTCTTCATTTTATCCTTCTAGCTATCATAGTTTGTGCCATAAAATCTAGGAATTTCCTTCCTAAATAGATTTGCTACAGATCTCCCAAAGTTGTTAAACTTACCTTCAAGGACTTGATGCTCTGATACCAATTGTTATAAGTAGCAGATCACCAATATAATTGGGGGGAGGGGGTGAATCAATTATATATCAATCTTAAATAATTCTTAATTAATCAACCAAGTTAAATTGAAATCATAAAGAAATGCACATACACAAATACACTAGATATGTTCACCAAGGAAATCCTTGATTAGAGGGAAAACCTTGGTGGGAATGATGCCCATAGAACAATGTACTAATTTGAATATTTCTTGTTAGAGGATAGACCCTATTAGGAGTTTGTTACAATACTTAGTACAAAGACTCCTGTTAGGAGACTTTGAATCCTTGTTAGGAGATTCCAACCCTATTAGGAGTTGTGAAAGGCAGCTTAACCCACTATCTAAATAGCTTCAGGATAAGATCAATGGACCCATTGTCCAATTGATCTCGATACTATTCCTTTAAAAATAATAGATATGTGACAATATTTTTATTCTTTCTCTATCCAATATGTTGGACTTCTTCACCTACATATTGTGCAATTAGATATGGAACTCTATATCCATTAACAGTAATCCTTAAGATCACTTACATGCATTAGTAGATTACTCTACTCTACTTCACAATTTGCAAGTCTTCTCTCCTTCTTGATCTTAATGATGGTCTCTAAAACTTGGAATACATTTTTTCCTTTATACCAAACTCAATATTAGTTCCTTGAGTTGGCTCCATACTTTAACATATGTTAATTAAATAAATACATATTTAATTAATGATGTTAGCTCACACTTATACCCAAACTTTCACACGTGCAACTTCTATACCTATGCACTTGCTAACATCATCTATAGTTAGTGTGCTACATCTAGTTAACTACACAACCCTTAATTCCAAATACAATGCTCTATATTGGTCATACAACAGAAACTACTTTTCTACTATTCTATTTTTTTGTGGTTCTTTGTAAATCATCAATATCTTCTGTATGATGTCAATTCAGGTTCTACACACTTTCCCACATGTCAAATACATACTTTAATATATGCTAGTAACTACACATAAGTAGATGTGCAATGTAATGTACTTAATACACAAATCTCAGTCAGTTGCTTTGTCAGTCATATAAACTCATTGTTGTATTGTCATTAATGACAAGCAATGTTTTGCAATGCTCCTCCATAGCATCAACATTCATGCTAACACTTACCTAACTATAAACATCATACAAATTCTTCATTCCATCTAACTCTTTGATTCTCACTCAACATTTGACTATAACAACATATAGATCTAATACATCATTCACATGCATCAAAAGTAATCACATTACATGAATATTTTTCTTACCCAAAAACACTTGAAAATGAAGGTAAAATTGGGGTGGGGATAACACCCACAAAACTTTATTACTACAATAATTAAGTTAACCTATTAGGGTTACAATTTTTTACCATATCCAATGATCTATCCTACGAGGGGTCTATCTTGTTAAAAGATCATGAGACTATTACATGTCACCCTATTAGAGGATTTCACACTTACAACAAAGTAAGGATTCTATTAGGAGATTTACAAAGATCTATTAAGACCATTTGTTTAAGAGATTTAACCTATCTCAATCTATTAAAACTAATTTAGTACTTGATTCTTAGTCTGCTATGATAATTTGATGTTAGATCTTGTCTTTCCAATCTAATATTATCTCTTGATATAATATGGCTCTTATGTCCTTCACTTCTTGACTGGGTCACTTGCTCTATTCTGTAATAATAGAACTCTTTGCCTCTTCTACAATGTTAAGTAATTCACACATGAATCATATAAAAATATTGTTCACTCCTTCATATTATTATACTCTTCACCATATAAAATTATGTCAAGTTATATTGTATTTGAAGATTTCATAAAGAGTTTTCAAGATGCTTCCTTGTTTTGCCTCTCAATTTGATTCATTCCTTACAAAATATAGGGATCTATGATGCACATCATAAAATGCATAAAAAATCTCTATAACAAACTCTACAAGTATTACACATCATATACATGTCAGCCTAAAATAGTTTACCTCAAAGTTTGTATCATTCCTTAATTGAATATAAATTTTGTGTTGCTCAAAAATTACTATTTCTAACACTCAATGCTCATTGTATATTTTTCTGATACTTGGTCTTTACTATACTCAGTACTTCCTATGTAACTCAACATCAATGTTCTTAAACTACTTAGTTAACATTAGACTTGGCTTACATTGAAAATACATAGTGACCATATACTTTCTCGACTCCTATAGAGCTCAATATATAAATGTTTATATATAAGTCTATCTCATGAGTCAACCTATATAAGTAGCTCAGTCACAATGATGAGCATATGACTCTTTCTAGTATATGACTAAGTGTTTGACACTAATAGATAATAATAGTGAGAGATACCAACAATCCATAGTGATTTATTGTGAAAATAAAATTGCTATACAAATTTCAAAGAATCTTGAGATGCATACAAAGATAAAGCATATTGAAATCAAGAATCATTACTTAAGAGAGTTTGTGCAAGATAAAGAAGTGAAACTTGAATATGTGAACACAAAGAAGAAGATAACTAACATATTCACTAAGGCACTGCCTAAAGATGCACATATGTACTTAAGAGGCAAGTGAGGTGGTGTAGGAGCACCTAGGTAAGGCTAAAGGGTAACCTAGGGTTCCTAGTCAAGCTTTGGCTTATAGTGGCCTTAGCCAAGCCGCTAGTGAAATAAGGGGCACTGGTGAGTCCTAGTGAGTTTCCTAGTCATTAGGAGGTCTAATTATGTCCTTGGAAGTACTTAATATTACTTGCTTTCCCAAAGTTGTTGGGTAGTGGGCAATTGTTGTCAAAGTTGTCAATATGACATTTGGGCATTTAGAGGGCTAGATTGGAAAAAGGAGGGATGGAATGACGATTTCACATCCCAAGGCTCATCACAGAGAATTTGATAGAGTTTCATGAGGCTTTTAATAAATTTGGTCTAGATATGCAAAAGTTGTCAAGTTGCATGACAAGTTTGCTAAATAGAAAAAGTTGTCATGACAACTTTTATTGAAAAAGTGCATTTTTGAGTAGGTGAAATTACCACCTCAAGGTGGTTGGAACATTTTTTTTGGACCTATATAAGTTCTCGCTCAACCTATCAAAAGTGTTGGATGACATTTGCATGAAAGTTGATTAATGAACAAAAAACTTTGCTAAGCATTTTTACCATAGTGAGAGCATTTTAGTTCATTGAGCCATTGAATGGATTTAATCCTATACTTTGACCTATGAATGAGTTACTAGATGTGAATATTAGACTCTATCTATGATTAGATAGGTCTCTTGGTTTCATTTCTTTTCATTTTAGAAAATCTTTTGTTCCCTCACTATTGCTGGTCTGAACCAAGCAATTTTTGAAGTGAGACTTGAATATGTGAACAAAAAGGAGAAGATAATTGATATATTCACTAAGGCACTACCTAAAGAATCCTATATGTACTTTAGAGGCAAGTTAGGTGGTGCAAGAGCACCTAGGTAAGGCTGCAAGGTAACCTAGGGTTCCTAGTCAAGTTTTGGCTTGTAGTGGCCTTAACCAACCACTAGTGAAATAAGGGGCACTAGTGATTCCTAGTGAGTTTATTAGTTATTAGGAGGTCTAGTTAGGTCCTTGGAAGTACTCACTATTATTTATTTGTCCAAAATTGTTCGGTAGTAGGAAATTGTTGTCAAAGTTGTCAAATATGACATTTGGTCATTTAGAGGGCTAGATTGGACAAATAAGGGGTGGAATGGTGATTTCATGTCTCGAGGTTCATCATTGAGAATTTGATAGATTTTCATGAGTCTTTGACTAAATCTGATCTAGATATGAAAAAAGTTGTCAAGTTGCATGAAAACTTTGCTAAGTTGCAAAAGTTGTCATGATAATTTTTATTGCAAAAGTGCATTTTTGAGTAGTAGGTGAAACAACCACCTAAAGGAGGTTGTAACATGTGTGTTGGAACTATGTAAGGCCTCATCAACCTATGAAAAGTGTTGGATGACATTTTCATGAAATTTTATTAATGAACAAATAACTTTGCTAAACATTTTTACCATAGTCAGACTATTTTTGGTTCGTTGAGCCATTGAATGGATCGAATCCTACACTTTGACATGTGAATGAGTTAGTAGATGTGAATAGTAGATTTTTTGCATGATTAGATAGGTCTTTTGGTTTTATTTCTTTACATTTTAGAAAATATTTGTATCCTCACTATCACTGGTTTGAACTAGATAGTTTTTGAAAATGGAGTCATAGCTAACCTTTCCACCATGGTATTAGATGGCACTACAAATTATATTCTTGTTAGTAGTACCATTCCAAAAAAATTAGTCACTTTGAGCCCTATAATGCATTTTCATGCTTATGTACTCGATTATCATTTTAAGGCCTAAGAGGTGTTTTGTGTTTCTAACACCTTGCATTTAGTATGTTTATGCATTCTATGAGGATAAATTGACATTTTGAGTTATTTAGTGAAGTTATGTTTTTAGCAGTGTTCTATTTTTTATTTTTGCCCAAGTGTCAAATAGTGGCATAAGGCTTAGTTTGCATTCAAATATCTTGCACTTAGTTGTATTTCATGAATTGCCACTTTGGGATTGTTTAGTATAGATATCAGTGAACCTATGCTTCAATTTTTGAGTCATTTCAATATGTTTTGATTAGGTTTTGAATCCCTCAAAGTTGGTTACATATCTCTATCATGCTAATGCATATTTCTTAGAAATTCAAGAAGCCTTGTTTGACCAATTATAACTTTGACCTAGTTGAACATATTGAGAAACTTACTTCTACATTGTATTTTAGAGGTCACACATTTTTCAAATAGAATTGAATGTAAAAAATTAAAGTGTTTCAAATGCATAATGTTCTGTAGAGCTCGCCTATAATTTTGACAAATTAGATTTTGACAAGTGGCAAAATGAAAAATGGGTAAAGGATAAAGTAAAAGATTTAAATTAGATTTCTCCAATCTATACGCTCAAATTTTTAAAAGCTCAAAGTTTTGAATAAATTTAATGTGTTATATAGTTTTACTATGCAATATTTTTCATTTTTCATTTTTTAGCCTTGTTCATGGTCTAGGGGCTAGAATTTTGAATTGATCTGAGGAGCACAATTTTTGTCCAAAATGTATAGTGTAATATACTACCAAAATCAACAAAAGATGATTTTTTTATTTTTGCAATCAAATTTTATACAGGTATTCACTAGAAGTAGCTAGAGGAGGTTTTCTATTTTTGGGGACTCAGTGATGAAGTGTAGATTTGATGTTTTCAAAGGGAAATGAAACCAGATATCATCAGATTTGCATAAAGTTTGATTTCATCAGCTATAAAGATAAAATTGAATGTTTTAAAGGTAGTTGGTAGTAATCAAGTTTTTTCCAATAGTACAGTTGAATTTTATGGAAAAAGTAGAAGCGATAACCCAAGATCAAATTTGAAGCTCTAGCACAGTTTTTGATGTATTTTTGATATTTCTCCATAGGATGTTTTGTTCATTACTTTAGGGAGATATATCAAATATTTCTACAATAATTGATGAGATTTGATTGCCGATAGATGAAGTAGTTCAGTTTCAACATCAAAATGAAGACATTTTCAGTGGGACACATGTCAATTTTAGATTCTAGATCGTAAAATATCTTCTCTTCTATATATATTTCCTCTTTTCTCATTGTAAGGGGTTCCAAAGTTGGAGAATTTCCTGACTACTATGATACCATTCCCAATCCCTTTCTTTTTTTATTAACAAAACAATGTATTTCTTTTAAAGCATTTTATAATACATAGTCATTCCTTGGTGTTATTTTCTAAGTTTTGACATATAGATGATGTATTGGTGTTAATGAGATTAATACAAGAGCTTCATTTTTCTTAGTTTCGTTATGATTCTCATCTCCTTCCTCTATTATTTGCAATTTTTTGTGTTTAAGAACTAAAAGATTAAACTCAATTGCAATCCCTTAAGGTTGTATCTCTGGATAAATTTTCTATTGGAACAAAGGGCCAAGTAAATGCTTGTTTAAATTGATAGGGTTATAAGTTTCACTAGGAGGATTTTACAATATGTATGAGAGTTTTTATGAAGATAGATGTCTATTTTCCATTCAGATAGATCAGATGTCTAGATATATGAGTGTACTTTAGGTGTCGATGTGTATGTTAAAGTTTAGTTGGTGCCCAATGGATAAGGGACTAGTTAGCTTAGAGATTGCATGTTCTTTGCTATTGCATACATGGGTTATGCTAAAATCCAAATCTTTACTTGAATATCAATTTACCTTTTTATGTATTGAAGAACTATAAGTGTTGATCATTACTTATTCACATCTACTTTCCCTTTGGTTATAATTAGCTACTGTAATCAGGAAGTTTATCAGCAAATCATAGATGAATGTTGACCATTTCTATTATAGGGAATAATCTTGAAAGAGAAAGTATCAAGTTAATCAGATAAATCCCTAAGGTTTGCCTACCTTGGCCTTGCAGAGCCTAAAGTGAAGTGAGTCC
This sequence comes from Cupressus sempervirens, assembly GCA_028749045.1. NCBI lineage: Eukaryota > Viridiplantae > Streptophyta > Pinopsida > Cupressales > Cupressaceae > Cupressus > Cupressus sempervirens. The sequence continues at coordinate 836,723,921 of CM053793.1, forward strand.
TAATGACTTTGTTAATGTTGGCCTAGAACCAAGATTTAGCCTTGTTGAATATAGGATTTAGCTAATCCTTAGGCTTGTCCCTATATTTATTTCTTGGTATTAGGTTTAAATTGACTTGATATGTTCATTACTAGAAAGAACTCCAATAATATCTATATGGTCTCTTGGAATGTGTTGTTGGAAATAACAACGAGAAAGTAAGTTTTGCCTCTAAAACATATGACCAACATCTATTTCATAACTTAACATGTAAATTGAAATAACATAACATGCATCAAATCCATACCATAAAATAAATAACACATGAAACAATAAATTGGTTACCCTGATACCCTCCAATGAGAAGGTAAAACTAGGGTGGGGATGACACCCACAAATTGGTGTAGGGGTACCTAGGTGGCTAAGGAAGATATAGGGATCCCTTTAAGTTTTTGGCTTGTAGTGGTGCTAGCTATACCACTAGGTGAATAATAGGGTGATCATACCCCAAGATGGGATTATATAGGCAAAGTTGCTCAATGTTGCTCAATTAGCCTATTTACAACATTTTGTGGTTTTGAGGGATAGAAAGGTCAAATAGCTATTTCAAGGACCTTGTTACATGTTTTGTAACCATCTAAAGCCTTTGGTATGGTTTGATATCAGTTGGAGAAATTTTGAGAAGAAAATGGTCAAAATTGCAAAAACTGCTTGGTTAGAGATTTTCAACTATCTGAAATAGTTGGGAGCGCTCATTGGAAGCCTATATAAGTCCATTCTCAACCTATCCAATGGGTTAGAAAAAATATTTTTATCATTGTATGAACTAAGTAAACAAGATTCTAATAAAAAAATTCAGTTTTGAGTGTTCTTGGCATGTGTATGGATTAGATTAAATACATTTTGTGTTAGACGTTACAAAAGTAATTGATTGAAGGTTCTATACATAGTTGGTTTCTTACTTTATAGAGTTTGGTGTGCTTACATTAATTGTTTTATTTTTCACTAGTCTCTTGTTCTAAGATAGATTTTCTACAAAAATAGATTAATAGGGCCATTTCCCACCGTAGGTACAAAAAAGTCTCTTGGGATTTAGAACATGACTCCATGTAAATTCTGTATAGTAGAGATGGGGCCTTAGAATGCTGAAGAGCTACTATTGCAGTGATGCCCTAGGTAAGTCCTAAAAACTTGGTTAGGCATCAAAAAATATTGTAGGGTAGATAGGTGAAGTTGAATATATCCATACTTCAACCTAAGCATGGAATGTTTTGAAGGAAGGAGTTATCTAACTATTGACATTACAATCAAGTTTGTTATTAGTGACATACACTTATTTAGACTGTAAGTATATACTGAGAGTATTATATAGTATTAACCAAAAATTTCAAGCTTTACTAAGTTCTATAGTTTCTACCAAGTTCAAGGAATAGTATTCAGTTTGCACTAAGTAGTTTCTACCATGATGGCGATCAAAAGTGTAAACCGAGTCTCTTAGTGGTTATCAAGTTTCTTAGTGCAAACTGAGTTGTGTAGTGGTTACTAAGTTTTTAGTTATAGTGACATGAATCTAGTGTTGACCAAGCCACTCAATGTTAACTAAGTGATTTAGTTTATATTGAGTTCATTGTGATAGCATTGATTGAGCTATGTAGTGTGAATCAAGCGATTTAGTTTATATGTCAAGTTTCATAGTATTCACTAAGTCACCAATGCAGAATGAGTTTAGACTACTTGGAAGTGATCAATATCGATTGCACTTCTACATATACTAAATGTATGATGATACTAGACACTAACAGTGGATGCCAAGTATCAAAGCCTCACCGAGCTAGTCTTCAAAACCTGAGTTCTTGTAGTTGGGCCAACTTTGTATTTTGTGTAAACTTGTATTGTAGCTGACTTTTTTGATTTGTAAATTTGATTGGTATATATGTAATGTATTGTATCACATCCAATAAGATGAATATATTGAATTTAACAAGAAGAAAAAAGTGAAAGTGTGAAATACAAAGGCTACAACAATATAAGGAGCTGCAAAGATTAATCTATCACAACAAGGTGATCATCACACTCAAAGGAATTTCATCCAACAAACCAAGTTGTAGATCGGAGATCACTCACTATTTCATCCTAATAGGTGAATCAGTTAAGTCCATTCACAAGGTATACTTAACAATATTTTGTAAATCTCTTTACTAAGTGCATACTTTATTGTATGTTTATAAATCCTCTTGCAAGGTGGACCTAACAGTCCTTATTGCTCCTAATAGGGCAGATCATCAAAAGTGATCATTGTAAGCCTTAATAGGAAACTCTATACTGTAGTACTAAATCTTGTGGGTATCATCCCCACCCTAGTTTTACTTTCTATTTGGAAGGTTTCTAGGTCACTATATTGCGTGTCAAATTGTTATGAATGTTTTAGTGTTTAAATTTTTCATGCCTGCAATTAGATTTGAATACACATGAAGGATTAATTAGTAATAAAGGATTAAGTTTTATTGGTTACTAATTCACCCCTCTACTCTCAATAACTTAGCATATCATATATATTTCCAATAGTAACCCCAAGCCAAAGGTGTAGTTTTGGTGGATGCCCTAAGGTGTAGAAATTAAGTTTTTGCATCTGTTAGCATACAAACCCTTGAAACCCTTGATATTAGGCTAAAATTATGCCCATACTATAAGGATATCTTGGAAAACCTAGACTTCTAAACTCTTTAACATCTCTAAAAAGTATATTTTCAATGGTGGTTTGGTTGAGCCTATGTTAAGGAGTTTTTTGAGATATTGTGGTTTTAGTGCATTTTGAGGGCTAATTCTAGTAGCCTTATAACAAGAATTTGAATGCATTTTTACTTGTGGATTGGAACTTGATTAGAATTTTAATGTAGTTTTTGGCTTGGAAGGTTGAAGGGAGTCCAAAAACATTCCAAGGTGGCCATCTATCCATTTAGAGGTAAAAGTGAGCTTTTGGGGTTATTTTTGTTGGTGAGGATTAGCAAGCAAATTCTAATACCTTATTGGTGTGTACCAACTGAAGAGTTAGGATCTATTTCATAGAGTCCTAAGGATCCTAGGGTGGATAGAAGACCTAGTTGGTCAAGTGTATGACCTAAGGAGACCCTGAGAGATCTTGGGGAAGAATAAATATTGGTTATCACATCATAGTAGTCTCAGAGCAAGCTAAATATTTGGGAAAAGGTGGTGTATGTCTGTAGCTACTAGTGAGTTAGTAGATAAGTCTAGAATAGTGACTAATGTAGAGTTATTGAAAGAGGTTGATGAGAAAAAGGAGAAGAAATAACTCTTTGAGGTAGCCTTTAAAGAGGTGAAGACAAAACTTGAGGAAGTTGTTGATGAAACTAAGAAGAAAGGAGAAGAATAAGACAATGAGAAGGGTAACGGGGTAGCAGAAGAGGATGTTGTACATGAACTTGACCTTGTCTTGAATAAAGATACCTTCTTGATGGCTATCAAAGCCCTAAGAGGAAAATCCTTGGAAGGTGTGCCAATATTTAGTTGAAAGTTAGACATAGATACAGTGATGGATTGGATAGATGGAATGGAGAACCAAATTTAGTGTGAAGGGGTATCAAAGGCACAAAAAGTCAAGTTGGCTAAGTCAAGAATTAGAGGATGAACATTGACATGGTGGAAATATGTCCAAGATGAGAGGATAAATACGGTAAAGAATCCTATAGCCTATTGGAATTCCATGGTTACTAAGTTTAGGGAGAATTTCCCAAAAGAAGACTATGAGATTCAGCTCCATAGAAGGAGAGAAGAATTGAAACAAAAAGACCTAGATGTGGTCTCTTACATAGAGGAGTTTTAGAGATTGTATCTCAAATCCAAGAAACAAGAATATGAGCCAATAAAGGTGGCTAGATACTTATGAGGCTTGAAGTGGAATATCTAAGAAGAGCTTAGTTTATGTGCACCTACCACTATTAAGAGATGTCATCAACAAGCTCTAAAGGTGGAGGAAAAGAACAAGAAGAAAGAGGATTTCAACTTCAAAGATAGAGTCAAGGGAAGGAATCAAAGAGGACAAAGAGGAGGTTACCAAGGTAGAGGGAATGAGAAAAATAATCAAGGTGAGAATAAACTCATTGAGTAGACCAATGAAGGAACTTCTAGAGGAGGTTATGGAAGAGGTATGGGTAGCCAAGGAGGCTCAAATAGAGGTAGAGGATTAGATTGAAGTAGATCTTATTTTTCCACCATGAAATGTTATAATTGTGGTCAATTAGGGCACTCTAACTATAGGTGTCCTAAGAAACCTTCTTTTTCTAATCCTGACAAGAGGATAGCCTATGTTGAATAGGACTACTACAACAAGGATTCTAAAGTGGATCATATTGAATAAAAAAAGGGAGAGAATCTAATATTTAGAAGGGTGTTGATTAAACAACCATCTCCTGATGAACCTAAGCATAGAAAAGCCCTATTTAGGATCATATAAAATCCTAGGGAAAGTGTGCAAGGTAGTGGTATATTCTAGATCTATTGATAACATCATATCATAGGAGGCAACTAATAAGCTCAAGTTGACTAAGATACCTCAAGTCAATCCTTACAAAGTGACTTGGCTCAATAAGGGTTACACCATATTAGTGAATGAGAAAACTTGGGTGGACTTTTCCATTTTATGGTATAAGGATAGATTTTTGCGTGACATCTACCCATGGATGCTTACCATATGCTTAGGAATACCTTGGAAACTTGATAGGGAAGCTATATATGATGGAAAGGCAAGTTCCATTTCATTTAAGAAGGGAGGAAAAAATTTCAAAATCCAATTCTTATTGGAGGGAGAAGGACCATAGACCAATGTATCTAGTGTACTATTTTTTAGTGGTAAAGAATTTGTTAAGGAACTTAAGGATAAGGAAAGTCATAATTATGTCATAGTACTAAAGTCTAAATGAGAAGAAAATGTAGTTAAAGAACCCTTCCCCAAAGAGGTGTAGGAGTTTCTTGAGAAATACAAAGACATAGTGAGTAATGGGGCTCTTGCTACACTACCTCTTAGAAGGGGGCTATAAGTCACCAAATTGACTTTGTTATAGGTGCATCCCTTCCTAAAAAAGAAACATACAAGCTCACTCTAGATCAAAACTTGGAAGTGGAAAGGAAAGTAAAAGAATTAATAGACCAAGGTCTACTACAAAAGAGCATAAGCCCAGGTATAGTCCCTGTTGTGTTGGCATCCAAAAAAGGAGGAAAATAGAGATTTTGTATGGAATAAAGAGCCATAAATAGGATCATAATCAGGTATAGGAACCCCATACCTAGGATTGAGGATCTCATGGATTGTCTTGGAGGAGCTACATAATTTACTAGGTTGGATTTGAAGAGTGCTACCACCAAATCAATATCAAAGAGGGAGATAAATGGAAGGAAACATTTAAGATTACATATGGACTATATGAGTGGCTAGTGATGTCATTTTGTCTCTCCAATGCTCCTAGAACATTCATGATGCTAATGAATGCTTAAATACTTCATAGGGAGATTTGTGGTTATCTACCTAGATGATATCCTCATCTTTAGCAAGACTAAAGAGGAGCACATCAAGCATGTTGAAGTAGTATTACAAAGGTTGCATGAAGAGAAGCTTTACATCAACATTGAGAAGTATGAATTCTTCAAGAAAGAACCAATGTACCTAGGCTTTGTGGTGTCCCAAGGAAAAATGAAGATGGATCAAGAGAAGGTTGCTACAATTCTCAACTTGCCACCACCTACTACTTCAACTAAGGCAAGGAGTTTCAATGGTCTTTCTCAATTCTATAGAAAGTTTATTAGAAAGTTTAGTGGCATAAGTGCACCATTGTTAGAGATCATAAAGGGTGAGGTCAAGTCCAAGTTTAGGTGGACTTTAGAAGCTGAAAAGTCTTTTGAGATGCTCAAGAAGCAAGTAGCTACCCAACCTATTTTACAAATACCTATCTTTGAGAAGCTTTTTACCCTTGAATATAGTTCAAGTGGCCTACTAGTAGGGGGAGTATTGATTAAATAAGGTAGGCCAATAGCTTTCTTTAGTGAGTAAGTTGATGATGCTAGAAATAAATATTCTTCCTATGACCTTGAACTTTATGCCTTAGTCTAGTCCCTTAGGAAGTAGAGGCATTATTTGTTTCCCAAAGAATTTTTTGTGTTCATAGATAACTAGGCCCTAAGCTACATCAACACACAAGAGAAATTGAGCAATAGACACTTGGCATGGATGGAGTACTTGTAGGCTTTACTTTTATAATCAAGCACAAGAAAGGAAAAATGAACAAAGTAATAGATGCATTGAGTAGGAGAGTGTTGATAGTTAAAGAAGTCCAATTTCTTAGCATTGGAATAGAAAGATTTAAGATTCTGTAGAAGGAGGATGAAGACTTTTGAGAAGCATACAAGGTATTTTCATAGAAGATTTGCAGAGTTTGCCTTGTAGAATGGATTGCTCTTTAAAGGTAACTAGTTATGTGTACCAAGGGGATCCATAAGAGAGAACCTTATGTAGGAAAAACAAAATGGCAATCTAAGTGGACACTTTAGAGTCAATAGGACATTGGAATTTGTCCAAAGGTTTTATTATTTTCCTAAACTACTCAAAGATGTGACTAGGTATGTAGAACAATGCATGGTGTCTATGAAAGCTAAAGGAGGAATAAATAATGTAGGTCTTTATTAGACCTTACCAGTCCCTAATAGGCCATGGGAATGTGTGAGAATGGATCTCATAGTGGGATTTCCCAAGACAAAACAAGGTTACGATGTTATCTATGTGGTTGTTGATATGTTCAACAAAATGCAGCATTTCATCCCATATAGAACAACTTGTAAGAATTTTCCTTAGGGAAAAATTCACCCAAGAGAAAGGAAATCAAGCACAAGCACAATAGTAGACCAAAAGAGAGTATGATCAAAATGATGATATAATATTCATTCAATATCCATGAAAGTATAGAAGGAGTTCATGTATATAAAGGCCTTTGGAATGCTTCTAGAATACATAGAAGTAAGCAATATGATAAGTCATACAACTAGGCACATGTCCACTAGATATGGGTTATCCTCCATTAAGAATAGAAGTAAGTGTGATGAAGAGAGAATAATGCTACAAAGGTGTAGCATGCAAAATAATGTTGTAAACACCATGTCTTAAATTAGGAGTGTAAATAACTATGTTGTCTACATGAAAACTTAGTTAATGATGCAAACTCTAGTGTTGTAGATACCATATGCTGAATTAGAGTTGCTTACTCTAGTGTTGTCAACATGAAGACTCATAAAAGTATGAAAAATCCTAAGTGTCTCACCAAATAAATAATAAACTAATGCACGAGCCTAAGTAAACTTAAGTAAAGTGTAAATAGTAAATACTTATTTACACCAACACCCCCCCTTAAGTGCAACTTAGGGGAATGCACTTAAACTTATGAAAGCTAGGATGAAATGCATGATGGGTCCTAGCTGTTAGGCCATGTTAGGTACCCATGTACATAATGAAATGCAATATCTCATAAAGTAGGGCAAGAGGGAAAACCTAATGGGAAAAACCCTCTCCCAAAAAGAGAGATGAAAAAACTAGATATATGGATGGATGGAGTAATCAGGACACCCCCATTATGACATACATCAAGTATATACAATAGAGAAATGTGAGAAGAACACTATCCCAAAAGTGGAAAAGGTCCCTCCACAAGAGAGAAGAAGAAGAGAGACAAGGTAGTCTCCCCCCAAAAGGTAAAGTGTCAATTGGTGATAGCTGCTCTAATCTAGAAGCTAATCTAGGACTGCTAAATAATGTTCCTCCCCTTTGGAAGAAACAATATCATAGGTACATAAGAGATGCTTCCCCTATGTGTAGAAAGAATCCTAATGATCAATGATGCCTCTGAGACCTACTCAACTATCCCTATCAAGGATGGATGTAGAACCTATCTCAAAGAATCTACTATCTCCTGAACTAATAAAGAGACCTCCTACAACTATTGTACATAAGGATCCACAATCATATTATTGGTAAACAGATCTGTTATTTTTAATTCCTATGAAAATATGACTCTCAATGCCTAGATTATGAACAATATCTATTTACAATAGTTGAAAATCTATTTTATGCTTACTAGCTTTTCTCTGAATTGGTAGGTACAACTCCCTATATGAATGATACTCAATGAATTATGTTTGTTCCTACTTATCTAATTTTGGGTATGTTCTTGACCCAAGAATAGAAAAGGTATAACCAAGTTAGACTTAGACAAGACCTAACTTAGGCAAGTTTGAGTTTTAAGTATTTAACTAGTTTTATGTATTCACAATCTTATGAATTCACAAAACTTTCTGATATCTAACTATGAAAACTTGAATCTAAACTACTGCTACTAATTAACTATACTAAAATTTCCTCTTTGAATGAACAATAACAATGCTTATTACATTCATTCACTATATTATGAATAGGGGAAGTAAAGCGCTGCATATTCCTCATTCCAATTCCAAAACATCTGAGGAAAACCCTAACTTAATCAATTCTACGGAACAAAAAATGATTGATATTGAGTACTCTCAATTGTCTTTGCAACAAAAAGTATCTCACACCAAAAATTTTGCCCACCCTTGATTAATCATTGAATTTTATACATATAGGATTTGAGAGATGACCGTTACAATAGGAATATTAATCGGTTCATCTTCTCTAGATGAAAAATGGCAAGATGCCAATTTATCATATCAAAACATTAACAAAGATTTCAAAATTTACAACAAAAAAGGAAAAAGGGGGTAATTTGAATCACTTGGACTTCTTCCCCTTTTCAATTTTTGTCCAATATGTTTTAGTAGCCACTATGATGGGAATCAATTCTTCATGATTGGGTACTTGCATGTTGGTGAATCTCAAAAGCCACCTCAAATGTTCTAGAGCTAGTTCTTTTACTTAATTCAGTTGACTTGTCACTTCTTCAGTAGCCACGTGCATGCATCTACCAAGTGTTTGCAGTTCTGTCACTCTGTTTTGACTGCTCGAAGCTATCCTGAACATATTACTCAAATATGTAGAGAAATTATTCTTCATTATTCTACATTAACAAATGATTTCCCTTGCCCACTAGTTTGTGACTCAGTGTACAATCCTTGCATAAGCTCAAATGCTCTATCTTGGGTCTTCTTCACTTTGTACCCTATTTCTTTGAGTCCCTTCTCAGATTCTTGAATTATTTCTAGCTTGAATTGCGTACTCTGGAGCCATTCATTTAGGGATTCATTTACTTTCTTCAGAATCTTTGCTTCAACTACATCCTTTGCTTTCATCTGAATAACCATCTTTAGGAGAGAAATGCAATCTATACACCTCACCATTTCTCTAGCCAAGGCATTACTGTTAAATGTAATATTATCCTTTTTATTTTCTAGTCAAAGGATACTATTTCCAATTTGATCAATTAGGTAAACTCCATCTACATTGAGTTTCTCAATCCATTCCTTTCTAATTTGACCAAAATGACTATTTTTTTGGAGCTGTGATATGAAAGCTTGTACCTCTTCTGCTGAAGGATTTTTAGTAGCAGGCACACCAATAATAGTTGCTAATGGAACAACCAATTTCCTAATAAACCTTCTTAACTCTTCTATTTCAGCTTTCATTCTGATCTTTAACAACTTGAGGTTCTCCAGTTTCTCTTCTATCACCTCATTACCTGATTTCCATAGGCCTACTTTTGTATCATGTCTAGCCTCTCCAAGATCAATTGAATGCAGATTGAAGTCCTCTGGCGTTATATCTTCAATTCTCCCTACCTTGTTTGGTTTTTCTACCTCCATAGTTAAGTGCCCTATTTTTGGATCTTGTCCCAATATTGACAAGCTCTTCTACTTTTTAGCTTTCACTATGACAGATCCTGAGTGAACCGCTTGAGATATAACATCCTTTGAAGGAAAACTTTCATCTTTTCTTTTCCTCTTATTTTCCAAAGTATCCTCAAGCCAAGACTCTATACTAATCACTTTGGAGGCTATTCCAAGTGATTCATTACTAAACATTTTCTTCTTTACTAGAGTCATTGCCACTATAGTTGCAAAAAAGAGGTTCTTTGAATCTTGAGAAAGAAGTCGAGATGACCCTAGAGCTTTCTCTTCTTCTTGAGTTTTCTTTGCAACTTCATCAGAATTAGTGGATTCACTACTACTACTTTTATCATCTCCAATCTCTACTATTTGAATAGGAGAATCAACGGGCTTTTGAAGAGGAGCACTTACAAATGAAGTAGGGCTATGATGAGGGGATAAGACAAGGGTCACATGAGGACATGGATTTAGAGAAGGCTAAGGGGATGGGGGTAGAGTGACATGTGGAGATGAGACTAGAGCAGGGGCTCCATCTTTCCACTCTTCTGTTCCTTTTTCAGCTCCAGCTTGAGCTCCAATGACTGGTAGTGATCCACCTTTACAGGTTGGGGCTATTCAAGCATTCTTCTCCAGGGGTTGAACACCTCCTCCTATAGATTGGGCTGGTCCTTAAGCACCTGTGGTAGTAGCATTGGGTGTGGAACTTTGAGATGAAGCAAGAGTAGCTACAGGTGGTAGTAGCAATTTTTCTCTTGCTCCGGCCTTTCTTAGCTATCCACTCAACCCACTTCCCAATCCTTTTGATAATTATTGCAATCATGATATAAAAGTCCTCTTCTATGTCAACATATGGTTTGGAACTAATGGGAGTATTCCTCAACTTAGTCAAATATGTATTACTGTACATATTTTTGACCATCATCTTCTAGCCCTTCCACATCTAAATTTCTACCATATGTCTTTACCTGATCAATTGTAAATCTGGCAAAGGCACGATCTCAACTCTCTAGTTCATTCTTAAAATCTACCCAATAATCCTCCATGGTTGTCACATGTTTGATTACGCTTCCAATTTGAAGCACGTCTCTGGCATATCCATTTGGATCAACATGGGCCTTACTACTTGATACTCTTCTAATTTATATTTTCTCTCGAATGCTTTGAGTATATTGTTTGCATCCAATCTGGTCTCAAAACTGTATGCTCCAACTTTCATAGGGAATTCATACCCTTTCTTCTTTAGGTTGGCACTCAACACATTCACTTGGATTTCTTGTCTCATGATCTCCATGAGTACAATCATATCATCTAGATACCTGGGTAGCTTCAGTGGAAATCCATCAAACACAGCAAGATGCAAATAAGAAAATGATGAGAACTAAATGAAATAACTACCAAATTGGCTGATGGCTACCATTGCTTCTAGACTGAATCTCCACTCCAAACACCCTTGGAGCTCTTTGCAAATCCTCATGGTGAATACATCATTTACCTGAATATATTCTGCATAACTATTTTGTAATTGCAAGCATGGATACAACTCGTAACTTTTTACATTATCAAGGAAATTCTCAATTTGAGGGAGTCCCAGCCACAATTGAAGAGAAGCCAACATGTATATCAATAAAGAGGACATATAAAATGAATTATAAAACTTAGCTGCACTAAGAGTCCTAGAAAGATGCTCACTAAGCTCATACGCCTAGTCAATATACTGTGTGTCTGAGAAAATAACTTGCACCAGAAAGAAGTACTACTCTAAAAAATTAAAGGCTTCTACCTCACCTTTGAGTCGATGAAACATAACCAAAATTTCAACAATTTTTGGTTTGAGGTCTATGCTAAAAAGAGTTTTAGGGACTTTACTCTTAGCTCCCCTTAGCCTTTGAAACCAAGAATGCATGATCTCCTTCCTCTAGACCATCTTCTTTAGAGAGAATTCAAACATAGCTCCTCCCATTGTTAAATCAGAGAACTCCTCCCATTCTAGAATCTTTAGCAATTCACTACTACATCACCAATTGAAATCAACATCGTTTGGTCAGGCAATTGAATCTGCTTTGTATCTGGGTTGTAATGATTGATGCATTCCAAAATCAACTTAAAGGCTTGTACTGCTATAGGAAATCCAGTTGCTTCCACTAATCTGCTTCCTTGAAGTTTCTCTGTTATGGGATGAACTGGCTTTTCTCTTAATCTCCTTTGAAAATCTTGCATATCATAAAAATGGCGTGAAGTATCTATGATAGTCGACCACGTCGACTTAATTCCACCCAATCCATCAAAACTTGTGAATCTTGTTGCTATTTTGTTTGATGTATGATAATAGAAATTCAAACAATTGTAAATGATATAAGAAGAAAACTTTGTAGCTTTGAAAATTACTGAAGGCACTATTCAATACAACACTATAACAATAAAATAGTAGCTTGAAAATCTATTACATCCCTCTTTATAGAATAACCCTAGATTTTCTCATTGAATTTCATAAACCATACCACATGAGCTAATTTAAGGGTGAATTCATTGAATTGGTGAATGTAAGGGTTCTAATGGATTTATCTTTGTCTTTTCATTATTTTTGTTGGCTTGATGGTAACTTTCATTAATTACTGGTTTACTTTCCTTTTTGACCCATCTTTCGAAAAAAATAAGAACGGAGTACTTCCTAGGGAAAAATTTGCTTAACTCAATTCTGCTTGTAAAAACCCTATCAATCAATTGATTTTCTTCTATTTTCTTGCCCAAAATAATTTTCAATCAATTCATGTACTTACCATGCTTATAGGAATGATTTTTCCTCAAATGCGAAAAATGGCCTTTGAGGGTAGAAAACCCATGGTGGAGAAGCCAATTTTTTATTTTTTGCCTCTGTCTTTCTTTTATTTTATTTGCCTTAACCCCTTTTATATAAAGACTTTGAAAAAATTAACTTCGCCGATGAAGAGTGGGACGCACTATGTCATTTTACCCTTTTATAAAAGCCTTTGCAAAAAACTAACTTGTGACTTTGAAACTCGCCATAGAGAAGCTCATTCCAAATTTTTTGCCGATCACTATTCTGATCATTTTTTGGACTTTAAAATGATTGTCACTATGAAATCATGACATCATTTGAATGATCCTTCCATAACATGATTCACTTTACTTCAATAAAGCTTACAAATAACATTTTCCAGTCCTTGTGCAAATTCACCTTCGGGGTGCGAAACGCGCCGAGGAGAAGCCAGAACTTGATATTTCACCATTTCAATTTTCTCTATCTCTAGATCAAATGAGCTACAAGAAAATTAAATGATATATCACAATTCAAGAATCTCCATCGAGTATGGCTCTAAACTACCCCTAAGACTCATGACAATCAGGAAATACCCACCCAGGCTATATGTGACATGAGAGAAGGGAAAAGATAAAAGCCCCATGCAAAAACTCAGAACCTAAAGAGGAAAGACCTATTGACCCAACTTTGACAAATCATGACATTAGTTTAATTTCCACTTTGCAAAATTTGTATATGGTGAAAAGTGGGGCAACAATTGGCTCTGACTGGGGACTTGGGTAGAGTATGCCCAAGCAAAGGGACTTAGAATCTCTGGTTTCATAGAAGAAAATAAAAGGTGGCAACACAAAAAAAACTAAGAAAAACAAGAAAACAAGGAAAAGACACCCAAAAGGGAAAGCTAACTAAGACACACACAACACTAAGTCTAACTATGGCACATTACAGGGGTTACCTATTTTCAATTTGTAAGTTGGTAGAGCTTGAAATTCTGACCATTATAAGTCAGGGGTAGTACTTCACCATCTTCATATGCCAATTTGAAAGAATTATTTTCAAATACCTATTGAATTCTGAAAGGACCTTTCCATAGATTACCAAACTTCTTATGCATTCCTTTTGGAGCCTTTCTTTTGTCTCAAAGTAGCACCATATCTCCCACCATAAATTTTTGAGGTCTTTTTTTCTTGTCAAAAAGTTCTTTTACTTGCATTTGGTGCTATGTGATATGATCAACAATTTCCATCCTTTCTTCTTCTAGTTTACTCAGATACATGATTCTCTTTTCTAGACCATCCTTATAGACATCATCTTCAATTACTGTTCTAAGTTTTCTTGTGGCCAATTCCAATGGTAAAGGTAGATTAGTTTCAGTTCCATAAACCAGCTCAAAAGGAGATATTATGATTGCCCTCTTAGGTGTTACTCTATCTGCCTAGAGCGCCTCATGGATCTTCTTGCACCAAGTTTTCTGATTATCTGAGACTAACTTCTTAACAATATTAATCAAGTTTTTCTAGTTAGACTCCGCTTGACCATTCCCTTGAGGAAAATAATTAGATGAATGACCAAGAGTAATCCCATACTCAAAACAAAAATTAGTGATCTTAATTGATGAAAAATAAGATGCATTATGCATCACTAATTTGATAGGAACACCAAACCTAACTAGAATGTTCTCCTTTATAAATTCACACACTACCTCTGTAGTAGTCCTCTTCGTGGCTTTAGCTTCTACCCACTTAGTGAAGTAGTCAGTTGTAGTTATTATTTATTGATGACTAGCAGTGGATGCAAGAGTAATCTGACCAATGAAATCAAGGCCCCATTGTTGAAATGGTCCTTCAATGATAACAGGTCTTATTGGTAGTGTAGCTAATTGAGGGTGTCCAGAGAACATTTTACACTTGTCACATTTTGTTACCAATGCATATGCATCTTTGAACATCCCAGGCTAGTAATACCATTGCCTTAGTATTTTGAAAGCTATAACTGAAGAAGAGAAGTGTCCTCCACATGCCTTATCATGAAATGCTTTCAACAACTTTTCTTGCTATGGTTTATCTACGCACCTCAGGAATGTACCATCAATAGCCTTTTTGAAAAGCTTGCCATCCCAAATCACATACTTGGCTGCTTTCAATTTAAGGTCTTTTCTTTGTTTTAGATTCAAACCTTTTGGACATTCACTATATGTTAAAAATTAAGAAATTTTTTCGAGTCATGAATCATAGAGACCTACTGCTAGCACCAATTGCTTCTAATTCTATTCTTCTAATTCTCTAGTGGTTTTGTTTTCTGCAATTGCTTTGCATAGAGCATTTTCTCTTATCATCTTGGTAGGTTTAATCTCTATATCATATTCTTGTATCTTTGCCACCCATGCTCCTCTAGCATTACAATCAATATCCTACTATGTCAATACACTCTTAATTGCTCCATCTGGGACAAAGACTATTGAATGTGAATGCAGGATGTAAAAATGGAAATTTTTAAGGGCTTTAACCACTGTAAAAGCATGTTTTTCAATCTGCAAATACTTTAACTCATGATTCTTCACAGGTACACTCATGAAAGCAATGGGATCTTGTATTCCTTCATCATTCTCTTGCACAAGAATAGCTGATAATGTATGTTCTAAAGCATAACAATAAATAATAAAGTCCTGCTTGTAATTTGGATGGCATAGCATAGGGGCATTGGCAATAGCAATTTTTATATCTTGAAAAGCTCACTTTCCCTCCTCACTCCATTTGAAATTTGAATTTATCTTCATCATATCTACTATATGGTTAGTGGTTTCTATAAAATTGGGAACAAACCTTCTAAGGAAATTCACCTGGCCAAAGAAAGATTTAACTCCTATTTTGTTTATAGGTAGGCTCAGTCTCTAGATGGCCTCTACTTTGTCAAGATTAATTTTAATTCCTTCTTGTGACACTATATGTCCAAGTAGCTTTCCTTTAGTTACACAAAAAATTGACTTCTTTGGATTGAGAGAAATCCCATGCTCTCTGCATCTTTGTAACACTCTCCTCAGATCTTCCATATGGTCTTTTGTTTTCTTTGAGAACATAGTGAGATCATCTAGGTATGTGACTATTATTCGATCTTTCATCTTAGCGAAGGTCTCACTCATACATCTTTGGAAAGTATCCCTAGCATTGATTAGTCTAAAAGGCATCCTATGATATGCGAATGTACCCCAAGGAGTTGTAAATGTTGTTTTATGTTGATCTTTCTTTTCTACGTTGACCTGGTTATAACCTAAAAACTATCGAGCATAGACATCATCTCAGATCTAGCAACTATTTGTAACAAATGGTCCATGTTCGGGAGGGAAAAATTATCTTTGAGAGATGCCTAATTCAAATTATGGAAATCTACACAAATCCTTATCTCTTCATTCTTCTTCTTGACAAATACTATGTTGGCTATCCAAGTAGAGTGATGGATAGGATAAATGATCCTTACTTTTAACATTTTATCAACTTCTCAATGTATATGAGCAATGTTAGTATGCTAATAGAAACCAAATTTAAATAAAGCTTCTACAAACTAAACAAAATTCATAAACTTCAAGATAGACTAAGATGAGCTCTCAATTGAGAATATGAGCCATTAATGGACTCTCTCAATAAGAAGCTCTCTTGTTGAGTAGCTTTATCTAATGGATAAGATGTATGCTCAATATGCTTCCAAAGGTTTCAATGGATGATTGTGGATTTTTGGTGTGGATAGATGGCTTTAGTATGGATTTGGCTCTCAAAATAGCATTATAACTTTACTTCATGGATTGTGTTATTTTTCAAAGGGGAAGGATCAAATTTATAAGCAAGAGGCTTGAGGGATTGAGGGCTAAGATGCAAGTATGGGAAAAAGCTCATGGAGGGCTTAGATTGCATGAGAGGAGAGCACATGGATTGTGCTTCCTTACAACCAATCAAGGAGTGACACATGTCACATGGTGAGAGGATGGGGAAAAGGGGAAGGATGAGTCAACAAAGGAGGCTCAAGGGATAAAATCTTCATAAAGACCCTCATAATGACTTGTAAGAGAAATAAAAGGGCTTGTAAGAGTCATTTATGACCTAGTGGACTTCATAAAGTTTTATGGTTGAGATATTTTGAGGGTGATGAGAGAAATTTCAACTTGGACTTGATTAAGAAGGTTTTAAGCTTGTTTAGGCTTGTGAAAATGATTAGAGGATGGATTAGGATGGTTTAGGATTAGCTTAGGGATAGGCAAGTGGATGGCATTTAATGAGGGTGGGTGAAGGAGGAGATATTTGTTAACTTTGGCTTGGGTTAGTAAGTTTTAACCCATGTTTAGGGAATGTGACAAGGTTAGGAGGGGATTAGGATTAGGTTTAAAGACATCTTTTAGAAGAGTCTAGACTTTGGATGAGGATAAAGACTTTCTAGAATAGTCTAGGATTTCCTAGGATGAGGATGAAGACTTTCTAGAAGAGTCTAGAACTTCTTAGGATGAGGATAAATTAGTTTTTTAGGAAATAAATAAAGTTTTATTTATTTCAAGGGTTTGGGTTGAGGAGATATTTATTAAAACTTTTTTAATAAACATGAGGATTAATATTTAATCTTAATTAAATATTTTGAGTTGGGATTAGGGGTAGGAAATGATGGGATTAGCCTTTAATTAAAATTAAAGAAGGATTAGAAGATTTTGGAAGAGGTTATTGGTCTTAAGGAAATTGGCCAAGTTTTGGGCAAAATAAATAAATAAATAATTTATTTTGGGATTTTTGGTCAATTTATTAATTAAATAATTAATAAATAAGGAAATAATGTTTAAATAAGATTTAAACATTTTTGGGAGGGATTCCTTAATTAAATATTTTTAATTAAGATAAAGGATTTAATGGCATTAAAATAAATAAATTAATTAAATAAATAATTAATTAATAAATGATGATGTCATTAGGACTTTTTCAGAAAATAAAAATACTTTATTTTCTTAAGGATTTTTGGTCAATTTATTAATTAAATAATTAATAAATAAGGAAATAATGTTTAAATAAGATTTAAACATTTTTGGGAGAGATTCCTTAATTAAATATTTTTAATTAAGATAAAGGGATTTAATGGCATAAAAATTAATTAATTAATTAATTAAATAATTAATTAATAAATGATGATGTCATCAGGTATTTTTTCAAAAAATAAAAATACTTTATTTTTTAAAGGATTTTTAGGTGTCTACACTCAAAAAATGGCATCTGCAACCTTCAAATTATAGTTTCTTTGATTTTTCCAAAAAGGTACTGCATTTGGTTTGAGAGGCATCTAATGTTTCACCTCTCCTCCTTTGTAGCTCTTCAGGTCTTTTTAGCTCCAAGAAAAGGCATCTCTATATTCTTCAAATAATTTCTTTGCAGTTTCTCTCTCTTCAGGAGTACAACATTTTCCAATATTAATCATTTTGGGACCATTGACATCTCCAATGTTCAATCCTTCATATTCACCTATGGTAGGTCCTTTTTCTGTTCTTTTTTACTTAACATAAGCATCATGTTTGTTAAATAACTTTTCCAGAGCTACAAAATATGGAGGAATAATATTGCTTTTCAGTTGGACCTCACCACTTTTTTTATTTTCATCATCCTGGCAAGACTCAGGTTCAAAGTTGGATTTATCATTTTCAAGAAATAGCTGCAAACTCTTATCATCATTAAAGACTTGCCAGGATTCTATATTATCTGGGAGAGCAGATCAATATATAATTTCAATTTGATATTTCTTATCCTTAAAATTTGGATGTGGGAGTAACAAGGAATCAGAGACTGCAAGTGAGTTAGCTTTTGTATTCATTTATCTTGGCACAACTCTAATGGAGAAGGCATCTAAACCTTCTATCTCATCCCACACCTTATTCCTATAATTCTTTAGTTTATGATTCTTCACTAAGTACTATCCTTTGATTTGTCTCACAATAAGCTTTGCATCACCTTGTGCCTTCAAGATTTTTATCCCCCTTTCTTTTGTAGTAACTATCCCCAATATTAAGGCTTTGTATTCTATAGTATTTTTTTTGTTACCAAATTCTAATTTGAAAGCTAAGGGTTCAGCTTCTCCTTCTAGGGATATCAATACTATGCCAGCTCTAGAGCCTGAGGAAGCACAACTCCCATCAAATTCAAGTGTCTAGATGCCAAAAGCCTCTTTGTTTTCATCAAGAACCTTCTCACCCTAACTCTCATTCATTTGTTTACCTGAATCTTCTTCAGTAAATAAAATATAATTATCAAACTCCAATTCCTGATATAAAATTTGAGCTTTGGGATCATCTGATTTCAAGACTGTGAATTTTGATTTTTCTTCACGTTCTAACTTGACTTTCTTATTACCAATAGGTATCACAGCTTGGGACCAATCTAGCTTAATTTCTCCTCCTAAGTCTCAACAGAAACGTCTACTTAAAAGGAGTCCATAACTTGTAGGAATATCAGCAACCAGAATGGTTAACATGAGTTTCTTTTTTGGATATGAGGCTAGAGCTACTTGTGCATCTTTAATTTGTCGAAGCAAAGGGACTTGTTTAGCATCCATTGAATAACATCTTCCATGCACCTTGGTAAGGTTAAGACCTAAGGCTTTGGCCATAGAATAAGGCATGACATTACCTAAAGCACCTGAATCTATTATAAAATTACTGAGCTTACATCCATTGATATATAATGAAATATAAAAAGGTTCAGGTTTTTGTCCAGTGGAAGTTACTAAGATTATCAGATCATTTTGATCAAATATACTGGATGTTAAGGTTTCTTCTTCTCTTTCAACCACTATACTACAATTTGCATCTGTTGCATTTCCTTTACATCGGTCTATTAGCTTTTTCAGCTCAATAGGATGAGTTTTGAAATAGTCAATGGCAAAAATTTGAATTTTTGATTCTTCACAAAATTTAACAAAATCAAAGCATGATTTACTCTTACCCACATGTGAAGCAAATACCTCATGATCAGCAGGTGCATTACTTGTTGACAGACTAGAATCATTTCTTTGAGCATTACTTGGGACTTGATTTTTCTATTTCTACCCTTGAGTAAGTACTGTATATGAGGTCCCATCAATGGTTGCATAACATTCTCCCTTGGGTTTAGAATCTGACTCATATTCTAAGAATAAATTTCCAGAGTGGCTAGTTTGATAGGAATCAAGTTTTGAAGTAGGATTCACATTATTCAACTCATTAGTTGACAATAATTGCATCATGCAAGCTATTTCTAGACAACTTTCATTGTCATGGTCTATGGTTAGATGGAAGACACACATGTTTCCTTTCTTTGGTGCTACCTCAATTTGCAACCCGGGTTGCAGACCGGTAAGCTGTGGAAATTTACTCTCATTGTTTCTCCCATGTGAATTTTGATAGTTCTGCTGATAGGAATTATTGAATCTTGGTAACTATTTTTTGATAGATACTAGCTCATTTGATATTTTTTGAATCATTTCTTCAGATGACATAGTACTGCTTGAACTTCCTTTGGTATGAAGTTCTCATTTCCACTTTCCTGTGAAAATTAAGTCATCTTCACATTCAATGGCCATCTTTTGTGCTTCAGCCAGATCTATGGGTCTTGCTCTTCTCAAATCATAGTTAATATTAGGGGGCATTGCGCTTATGAAGAAGGTCTTCAAATTGCCTGTAGTTGGCCTAATAGTAGTTGCAATTCTGTTACCAATTTTGTTGAAACATGCAGCAAAATCTCTCATGCTCATGGTTTGCTGCTTCTTAATAGATGTAAGTTGTGTCAAACGAGCGTGTTCATCTTCTACAGTCTTAAAACTTGCTTCAAAAGAAATCCTCAATGTGTTCTAATTAGTGATTGAACCATCATCTAAGTGGTAAAACCAATCCACTACACCATCAGTAAGAGTTTCTATGAACAATCTTACAACTACATCCTCATGTCCAACACCAAGAATATGAGTGGCTGCAAAGAAAGCTTTAATATGTTCATCAGTAGTAACTTTCCCATCGCCTAAAAACTTAGGGAAATTATTCCTTGATCCATTTGGAAGTGGATGATAAGCATTCAAGGCCAAGGATCCAGTCCCTATTTCTCTAAGTCCCTTCTCAGCTTCTTGAATCATTTCCAGCTTGAATTACATACTGTGGAGCCATTCATTCAAGGGTTCATTTCCTTTCTTCAAAAACTTTGCTTCAACTGCATCCTTTTCTTTCATCTGAATAACCATCTTTAGGAGAGAAATGCAATCTATACACCTCGCTCTTTCTCTAGCCAAGGCATTACTATTAGACATAATATTATCCTTTTTAGTTTCTAGTCAAAGGATAATATTTTCAATTTGATCGATTAGGGTAACTCCATCTACATTGAGTTTCTCAATCCATTCCTTTCTAATCTCACCAAAATGCCTATCTTTTTGGAGCTATGATATGAAAGCTTGTACCTCTTCTGCTGAAGGATTTTCAATAGCAGGAACACCAATAATAGTTTCCAATGGAACAACCAATTGCTTGATAAACCTTCTTAACTCTTCTATTTTAGCTTTCATTTTAATCTTTGACAAGTTGAGGTTCTCTAGTTGCTCTTCTATCACCTCATTACCTGATTTCCATAGGCCTACTTTTGTATCATGTCTAGCCTCTCTAAGATCAATTGAATGCAGAGTGAAGTCCTCTGGTGTCATATCTTCAATTCTCCCTACCTTGTTTGGTTTTGCTAACTCCATAGTTAAGTGCCTTGTTTCTAGATCTTGTCCCAATATTGACAAGGTCTTCTACTTTTTAGCTTTCACTATGGTAGATCTTGAGTGAACCGCTTGAGATACAACATCCTTTGAAGGAACACTTTCATCTTTTATTTTCCTCTTGAAGTATCCTTGAGCCAAGACTCTGTACTAATCACTTTGGAGGCTGTTCCAAGTGATTTAATGCTGAACATTTTCCTCTTTACTAGAGTCATTGCCACTGTAGTTGCAAAAAAGAGGTTCTTCAGATCTTGAGAAAGAAGCTGAGATGAACCTGGAGCTTTCTCTTCTTCTTGAGTTTTCTTTGCAACTTCATCAGACTCAGTGGATTCACTACTACTACTTTTATCATCTCCAATCTCTACTATTTGAATAGGAGAACCAACAAGCTTTAAAATAGGAGCACTTATAGATGGAGTAGAGCTATGATGAGGGGATAAGATAGGGGTGACATAAAGAGATGGATTTGGAGAAGGATGAGGGGACGGGGGTAGAGTGGCATGTGAAGATGAGAATGGAGTAGGAGCTCCATCTTTCTTCTCTTTCATTCCTTTTTTAGCTTCAGCTTGAGCTCCAATGATTTGTAGTGATGCACCTTGATGGTTTGGGGCTATTGGAACATTCTTCTCTAAGGTTTGATCACCTCCTCTTGTAGATTGGGCTGGTCCTTGAGTAGCTATGGTAGTAGCACTGGGTGTGGCACTTTGAGATGAAGCAGGAGTAGCTATAGGTGGAGAAGCTTGAGTAGTTTTTCTCTTGCTCTGGCCTTTCTTAGCTGTCCACTCAACCCACTTCTCCAGTTCATTCTTACAATATGCCCAATAATCCTCCATGGTTGTCACATGTTTGATTACACTTCCAATTTGAAGCACATCTCTAGCAAATCCATTTGGATCAAACATGGGCCTTACTACTTCATACTCTTCAAATTTGTATTTGCTCTCGAATGCTTTGAGTATATTCTTTGCATCTGATCTGGTCTCACAACTGTATGCTCCAACTTTTATAGGGAATTCATACCCTTTCTTCTTTAGGCTGGTGCTCAACATGTTCACTTGGATTGCTTGTCTCATGATCTCGATGAGAACGATCATATCATCTGGATACCTAGGTAGCTTCAATGGAAATCCATCAAATGCTGCAAGACACAAATCAAAAAATGATGAGAACTGAATGAAATAACTACAAATTTGGCTGATGGCTGCCATGACTTTTGGATTGAATCTCCACTTCAGACACCCTTGGAGCTCTCTACAAATCCTCATGGTGAATGCATCATATACCCAAATATATTCTGCATAACTATTCTATAATTGCAAGCATGGATAAAACTCATAACTTTTTACATTATTAGAAAAATTCTCAATTCTAGGGAGTGCCAGCACAATTAAAGAGAAGCCAACATGTATATCAAGAAAGAGGACATATAAAATGAATTATAAAACTTAGCTGCACTAAGAGCCCTAGAAAGATGCTCATTGACCTCATATGCCTAGTCAATATACTGTGTTTCTGAGCAAATAACTTGCACCAAAAAGAAGTACTGCTCAATAAAATTAAAGGCTTCTACCTCACCTTTGAGTCGATGCAACAAAACCAAAATGTCAATAATTTCTAGTTTGAGGTTTGTGCCAAAAAGAGTTTTAGGGACTTTACTCTTCACTCCCCTTGGCCTTTGAAACCAAGACTGCATGATCTCCTTCCTCCAAACCATCTTCTTTAGAGAGAATTCAAACATAGCTCCTCCCATCATTAAATTAGAGAACTCCTCCCATTCTAGAATCTGCAAGCAATTCACTATTGCTTGGCAATCAATTGAAATCAACACCATTTGGTCAGGCAATAAAATCTACTTTGTATCTGGGTTGTAATGATTGATGCATTCCAAAATCAACTCCGGGGCTTGTTTAGCTATACGAAATCCATCTGCTTCCACTAATCTACTTCCTTGAAGTTTCTCCATTATGGAATGAACTGGCTCTACTCTTAATCTACTTTTAAAATATTGCATATCATAGAAATGGAGTGAAGTATCTATGATAGTTGACCACGCCGACTTAATTCCACCCAATCCATTGAAACCCGCCAATCTTGTTGCCATTTTGTTTGATGTATGATAACAAAAATTCAAAAAATTGCAAATGATATAAGAAGAAAACTCTCTAGCTTTGAAAATTACTAAAGGCACTATTCAATACAATAGTATAATAGTAAAATGATAGTTTGAAAATCCGTTGCATCCCTCTTTATAGAATAACCCTAGATTTGCTTGTTGAATTTCATAAATAGCACCACACAAGAAAATTTAAGAGTGAATCTATTGTATTGGTGAATGTTAGGGTTCTAACAGATTTATCTTTGTATTTTCACTATTTTTGTTGGCTCAACAATAACTTTCATTAATTACTAGTCTACTTTTCATTTTCACCCATCTTTCAAAAAAAACAAGAATGGAGTACTTCCTAGGGAAAAATTTGCTTAACTCAATTCTACTTTCAAAAACCCTATCAATTCACTAATTTTCTTCGATTTCCTTACCCAAAACAATTTGCAATCAATTCATGTACTTGCCATGCTTGCAGGAATGATTTTTCCTCAAATGCGAAAGATGGCCTTCGAGGGTAGAAAACTCGCAGTGGAGAAGCCAAATTTTGATTTTCCACCTTTGTCTTTCTTTTATTTTCTTTGTCTTAACCCCTTTTATATAAACCTTTGGAAAAATTAGCTTCATTGATGAAGAGTGGGACCCACCATCTCATTTTACCCTTTTATAAAAGCCTTTGCAAAAAATTGACTTTTGACTTCAGAACCCGCCACGGAGAAGCTCATTTCGGATTTTTTGCGGATCACTATTTCGGTCATTTTTTGAACTTTAAAATGATTCTTTCTATGAAATCATGACATCATTTGAATGATCCTTCCATAAAATGATTCACTTTATTTCAATAAGGCTTATAAATAGCATTTTCCAGTCCTTGCAAAAATTCACCTTTGTGGTGCAAAACCCGTGGAGGAGAAGCCAAAACTTGATTTTTTACCAATTCAATTTTCTCTATCTCTAGATCAAATGAGCTACAAGAAAGTCAAATGGTATAGCACAATTTGAGAATCTCCATTGAGTATGGCTCTAAACTACCCCTAAGACTCATGACAATCAGGAAATACCCACCCAGGCTATATGTGACATAGGAGAAGGGAAAAGATGAAAACTCGATAGAGAAACTCAGCACCTAAAGAGGAAAGACCTATTGACCCAACTTTGACAAAACATGACATTATTTTAATTTCCACTTCTCAAAATTTTTATATGGTCAAAAGTGGGCCAACACACATCAACCTATGAAGATTGATCATGTAGAGAAAGGACATGAGGGTTAGAGTGAGCCCTCACAACAAATGATGAAGGATCTTTTCCCTCAAAGAGAAGATGTATATCATCAATGATGGCCCCCAAATCTGCTATATATGACTTCATAAACAAACCTAAAATATCTATTATGTAGTCATCCTCTAATGTGGGAGCTGGGACACTAGGTGTACGCTACTATGCTAGACCTATCATTATGGAAATATATGCATGTGGAATGGACTGATGTCATGATTTCTCATTGTAATTGTTGATAGAACCCTACATATCTAAATTTTTTGAAGCACTATCACTAGTGTCACTATCAGTTTCCATAATGTATGGTGTGTGGAGAGGATTAGAGGATAAGCTTGGTAAACTTTTCTCAAAGTGTACATCCTTCTCCACAAAAATCTCATGTGTCTTAGGATCCATAAGTCTGTATACCTTCATATTGTCTTCATAACCAATGAAAGTACAAGGCCAAGGTGGTGGTGCCTTGCATCCCCTAGAAGATATGTTTGCCCATGCTAGAAAACCATAGACTTTGAAGTGTGTCACAACTAGTTTTCTACCACACCATGCCTCAAAAGGTTTCTTTCCATCTAAGACATTATGAGGAGACCTGTTAAGTATGTGATTGGCATTGCTGATTGCTTTGACTTCAATTGATGGATCTAGAGACTTGGCTTGTATCATGCAACTTTCCATGGATTTAAGAGTTTTGATTCCCAATGCTGCAACATCTGTCTTGTGTGGACTGAATACTGGTGGATTCTAAAGATCAATACACTCAAGTTTGCAAAATTCTTTAAGTCTTTTGTTCACATATCTTCTTTCATTGTCCATTTGAAGAACTTTAATGGCTTTCCTTGATTTATATTCAACATGAGTCTTGAAGGCTAGAAACTTGTCCAACATTTCATTCTGATAATGAAGAAAGTAGACCCAAGTATACCATGAAAATTCATCAATGAAAGTAAGTATGTAGCAACCTTGGCTGACTGATGTCACTGCAAAAGGACCTACTAATACCATGTGAACCATCTGAAGAACAACTAGTGCTCTTTAAGACTTCCCTTTAGTTAACTTCTCCTATAGATGTATATCAACTAAACATATTGAACATTCACATGTGGAAAATTTGATTGTAGGTAGACCTTTGACCATATTTTTTGAGCAAAGTTGCTAAAGATAGTGGATGGCTAAATGACCAAACCACTCATGCCATAATTTTATTTATGAATTGGATTAAGTCAACAAGGCTTGTGAAGGAGACTTGGGCACAAAGTGAGAGAAAGAATACAACCTTTTGTCATGATTAACTTTCCCCATTGCAACCAATGAGTCATCTTTTAAACTATGCACTTTTATTGAGTTAGGAAGGAGCTCAACTTTGTGACCATCTCCAAGGTGAGTGATTTGGTAAATTGAGAGGAGATTAGAACTTAGGTTGAGAATGTAAGAGTTGATAAAATCCAACTCCACAGTTGCCAAGATCACCTACATGCAAATAGCTTGCTGAAGAGAAACCGAAGGAACAATAGCTTGAAAAAAATAAAGCAAGAGAAAATATTTCACAATAGGAAAAATAAAATTGCTATGTGAATTGATGAATTTACAATGAGAGAGAGACAACTTATAAAGGCCTCAAGGAAGCTTGTAGAATAAGCTGGAAGGAGGTAGAAGATAAGGTTGACAACTAAGCCCTCTTCCACAAAAAAGTGGAACATGCTAGAAGGGAACAAACTCCTGTGTTGTCAACAACTAACTACTACAACTATTAAATACTAAATATTAAATAAATTCATTAACCTAAGTAAGCTTAAGTAAATAGAATAAATAATAAATAATAAATTATTTACTCTAACACCCCCCTTTAAGTGCAACTTAGGGAAATGCCTTAAGCTCACAAAACTAAGATGAATGCAGAATGGGTCCTGGCAACGAGGCCATGTTAGGTACCCATGTACAATGCAACAAAATGCAACCTCTAAAAATGGGGAAAGAGAGAAAACCATGTGGGAAAAACCCTCCCCCCAAAAGAGGTAAAAACAACATGCTGAAAAATAAAGGAAAGAAGGAAGGAAGGAAGGTCTCAACAAGACCCCCCAAGGACAACTTCCACCAGAAATGTTTCAAGAGACTCTCTCAAAACCATAAGTACAACCAGCCCCCCCATGAGAATAGACACCAAGGCCCCCACATAATGATGGAGTTCCTATAGAAATGATTGAACCAATGAAACTTTAATGCGAAAGGAACAAAGAAATGTAACAAGGAAACCCCTGAGTGAGAGGGGCAACTAGAAAGCCTAGCTGATGCCTAGAAGAGAATGTATGAGGAACTAGAAAGGGAATCCCCAAGGCAAGTGTGATGACACTATCATGAATTTTCACTGTAGTATCCACAACAAGTGTACCTGGAGTCTCAATAAATGAAGCTGGAGGATCAAGTAGAGTGGAAGAAGAATCCTGCAGGGGAAAAAGGCCCTCAACTAGATGTGGTGTAGTAGCCAAAATAGGGATTTCAGGAACAATACAAAGGTTCAAGTATCTTGACTGCACCACATGATGCTCTTGTGAAAGAGAAGTAGTGTGCTTCAACAATGGATATGGTGGACCAAAGTGTGAGAAGGTGTAGAGACAAGTGGAAGGATCAACTACCCCTATAGCAATAAGACCTCCTGTTACATGATCCTGAATGAAGATTGAATCAGTAGTGAACTCAACTGTCTTCCCTGATCCACTGCGTGTAATCTGAGAAATCGAGAGAAGGTTGGAAGACAAAGATGGAACATACAATACATCATTGAATATACCATCTTGGATGGGAATTAAACCTTTCCTACAGACTGGTAGTGTAGTGTTATTCCCCATGAGAATATGAGGAATAGGAGAAGCCTCAAGAGTAGAGAAGACACCTTGAGAAGATGTCATATGGTGAGAAGCACCTGAATCTAGTATCCAAGGAACCTGTGAAGGAGATGTAATGGTAGCCTATAATGCATGACCCTTTCCAAGATCTAATGTAGATGGTGAAGATGTGGAAGTAGACTGAAAGCCAGACCCCTATGAGGTAGAAGAGGATGGAGAGGAAATAGTGCTCTTCTGAAGGAGAGCTTGCAAATCAGCAATCTGTTTCTCATAGCCATCACATCTCTTCTAAAAACAATGTACCTCATCATGAGATCCTTTCCCACAATAGGAACAGGTAGGAGTCTCAGTCTTCTTTTTCTCCTTCTTCTTAGAAGATGATGAACCAGTAGAAGAGGGATCTAATATTTGCTTCAACTTTTGCTCCTGTATAAGCAATGCTTGTGATTGTGAACTTGAAAGTGAATCCATTTGAGTAATCTTGGATTGTTCACAGGTTAACCAATCACAAAATATCTCAAATGAAGGAATCCTGTGTCTATCACCCAAGGCATCCATAGTGGAGTAGAAAGTGGAAGAGAAGATCTGATACTGTCCCTTTAACTTTGAGAGTATCAAAAAAATACACTCATCATCTATTTTGTTCTTCCCACATCCTTGCAAATGTGTACGTAGAGATTTAAGATTCATCAAGTAGTCCTCAGTGGTGGGAAAACTGTCAGGTGTCAAAGAAGTCAACTCTGCATCTAGCTAAAGTGCCCAGAACTCATTTACTTGGCCAAAAAAAGTCTAGAATTTGAGCCAATAAGCTTGTGGAGTAGTCAAACCATCCAAGTGAAATAGTAGATTGTCTGAAATGTTCAATGCAATCAATCCCATGGCCTCATCCATTTTGTTCCTGTGATGTAGAACCTCAAAAGGGTGTGTAAGAGCAGGTTGATTCTCATCCAAACATGACCATAAACCCCTTGACATGAGAAGTTGTGTCATTTGTACCTTCCAGGTGTGATAGTTGTGTGGAGTAAGACAGGTCAAAGATGGATCCACCATTGAGAGAAAGAAGAAGACAAAAGTAGAAGGGTCTTATTCTGAATTAAATTATAGAAAAGAAAATGCTCCCCCCTATAATGTATAAATTGGGCACTCTTTAATTAGTGCAATTATAATAGCCAATTTAGGGCCTATTTTTGAAAGTAATATTTTTGTCCACAGAACCTATAATCTAATTGCAGATCTGAAAAGTAGACAAAAAAATATACACTTTCAAAAAAAATAGAACCTGATTATGTGTCCAGATGAGCCCGTACTAAGCATTTGAAGTGGCAAAAATTGAGAATTATGACTTGTAGAAAAAAATAAGAACAAAGATCTCAAACCACCTGCACCAATGTGTAGATGACGAAATCCTACCCCAAAACAAAAAAAAATTGCTCAAAAAAATGAGTCCATATGAGGGAGATATCGCTGTTTGAAAATCACCACTGTAGTTATTTTTTCTAAATCGCCGTTGTCGCACGTCCAAAAAATAAAGAAAAAAGTCCAAAAAATATCAGATATGTTATGCCAAACCCTCTTTCTCTCTTTTTTCAAATACTGAAAAAAAATGCTCTTGCTCCTGATTAAAGAAAAAATCACAAACAAACTAGGGTTTGTGTCTCCGAATCGTGGCTTCAAAAAAATCCTTCAAACAAGAAGTAGTAGGGAGGCTCTGATACCATGTAGGAGTTGATAAAATCCAACTCCACAGTTGCCAAGATCACCTACATGCAAATAGCTTGCTGAAGAGAAACCGAAGGAACAAGAGCTTGAAGAAAATAAAGCAAGAGAAAATATTTCACAATAGGAAAAATGAAATTGCTATGTGAATTGATGAATTTACAATGAGAGAGAGACCACTTATAAAGGCCTCAAGGAAGCTTGTAGAATAAGCTGGAAGGAGGTAGAAGATAAGGTTGACAACTAAGCACTCTTCCACAAAAAATTGGAACATGCTAAAAGGGAACAAACTCCCGTGTTGTCAACAACTAACTACTACAACTATTAAATACTAAATATTAAATAAATGCCTTAACCTAAGTAAGCTTAAGTAAATAGAATAAATAATAAATAATTAATTATTTACTCTAATAGAGAACATAGTCTTTGAACTCTCCATTTTCCATCTCCACATTTACTTTCCCTTCAACTTCCATTTTTGTATCATCTCCTACAAAGATGTGCCATACCTTAGACTTCTTCAATGAAGAAAAATCTCCTTTTGAAGAACCCATATGATATGAGGCAACTGAGTTAAGAATCCATTCCTTTGAAGAATTTGAATTTTCCATGAGTGCTTGCCCTTTGCCCTTTGAATCTAAAGAAGATCCTTTCTCCTTATAAGCATTAGGTAATGGAATGTTATGTTTCTTCATGATGCTCATTAACTCATCAATCTTCTTATGATAACACTCATGTTCTTCATGACCCAATTTCTTGAGATAGGAACACTTTTTCTTCTCCTTACTAGTGTCCCCCTTCTTGTTGGAATTCGAGGAAGACTTGACTTGTTGACTTGATAATGGTGTTGTGTTTTCTGCATCCTCTGATTTGTTATTCTTCCATTTGTTATTCTTGCCTTTTCCTTTATTTGAAGATTGATCAGCTAAATTTTGAGTACCCTCATTATTTTTGACCAATGCCTTTGACTTGAAAGAATTGAGAATGCCCATTGATTTCCACTTCTTTTCTTCTTTATCCAATAGTTCAACATAATGATCAAAAGGGACTTTCTGATAGGTAGACCCTAATGTAGTCTTTGAGGTGTTATAAGTAGAAACAAGTGTGAAGTACTCAGATGGCAACTTATTATGAATGAGATAGATTAACTTGTCATCTTTAATAAGACTCCCATAATTATCAAGCTTCCTTCTTAATTCATTCACCTTTATGATAAAATCATGTATGGAATCAAATGCCTTTGGATCTAAGCAGACAAGTTCATCTTCAATTTTGAAAACATCTTCCTCAAACAATTTATCATATAGGTTTTGGAGGGTATCCCAAGCTTTCTTGGATGTACAAGACTTCTAGATCTAATATATGATCTTGTCTTCAATCTCCAAACAAATATCACCTAGGGTTTTCCTATCCATTGTTTGCCAATTGGCAATTTCACTAGAAGACACTAGATCACCTATTTGTTTAGGAAGGGTACCATCTACATATTAAGAAACTCCTTTACGCATTAAATGACACCACATTTTAATGAACCATGTAGCATAGTTATGTGGAGTTAATTATGGAAACTTAAAATTTCTCATGATGTAGAAAATGAAAGAAAATAGAAGGAAAAGAGGAAAACAACACCAAGAACACCCCCTCTTTTCACTCAATCAAGAAACCCCCCCAAAAATGATGCTTTTGATACTTTATATGTAGTGCATTTACAATGACCACTTGCCAAATTTAGCCTTAGTGGACTTTTGATTTTTCTTTTTACAACCTTTTTATGGAGTTCAAAACTGGAACATTACAATGTATCTCAAATATATAAAAATTCTAAAGATATATCAAAGCATTACAATGTAGAAAAGGACCAAATTCTTAAAGTGCCACTTTTTTTTACACAACCCTATAATTTGATTACAGATCTAGAAAGTAGACAAATAATAATGCACTTTCAAAAAAATGAACGTATTTTCATGTCTAGATGAGCTCGTACAGAGCATTTGAAGTTGCAAAATGTAGGATTGGACAAGTATACTCACCAAAAGATGCAATTCTAAAAAATCCATGCACCAAAACTAGAAAATAACTACACCACTAATTTTTTAAGGAAATTCTACCCAAAATCAAAAAAATTGCACCTAATTTGGAGTCTAGATGATAGAGATATGACCTCCCAAAGACAGATTGCAAAATCAAAAATCAATCTAGAGAGGGGATTGATCATAAAAATATGGGATTAAATTTGATGATCAAATGGTCATCATAGTAGTTAAAAATTTCCCCTAGATGATGGTCAAACAACTATCAAATTTAGGCTTACAAACTTGGTGATGTCAGTGAAAATGACCCCTCTGATGACAACAACATGACATGAACACCATATGAAAAAGTATAGACTACCACATGTCTTACTGACTGGTGTACAAAGATGACTAGATTCTTGTGTAGCTCTGACTATTCTGATGATGTGTCTTGCTACAAGGTGTTGATGACATGGATTGGATCTAAGTTGCATGGATGACTCAGTAGTCGACATGTCTATCATGCTAGCTTTGATGACTCTTTTCTATTGACTAGGGAGATAGATGTTGTGTCTCATAGTGTGAGTAGTCACCAAAAGTTGTACATGAAACCATTAGAAAACATTATCAGGTTGATGGAAAATATTTACACCACTAGGGTTGAGTAGGCAGTCACCATTGGGATAGCTTTTGCAGGCACTGGGACTCCTATCAATAGTCCCACATTCATGGGTAATCAATAGTATGTGCTATTTAAAAATGCTTAGCCACAAGGCTTAAACAATGAAGGCTACCTGTTCTTAGAAGAAGCCTACCAGAATGGTAATTTTTGCTAGAAAAAAGCTTGGGTGGCAGAATTTTTATGTTCAATGTTGGATTATCTTGGCCGCGATTGCTAAAAATTTGAAATATGATGCTCATTGATTAATAAATAGAATATTTTGAATTCACAGGGAATATTTTCTACGAGAGCTAGGGTGTCACTATCTGATTCCTGCAAAAAAAAATTATCTGCAGGGGCCTATAGGGCTAAAAAATTCCCAAAAATACCCAAATTTGAAAATAATGCAGAGAATAATTAAAATTTAGATCTAAAACAATTGAAATGTGTAGATCTAATATATCATACTTGATTTGTAAATCAGGCATTTGGGTGCTAGTTTGCAAATTTTTTTTGCCTCAAAATCAACTTTGGCCTAGCATAGGTAAATTTATAGCCAATTTTCATTGAATTGACATTACAAATGCAATGGTAAGGTCTGTTTTAGCTCTAGAGACTCCCAATTTTTGTGGATTCTCTAGATTTGGGTCAAGGTGTTGAAGCAACAATCATCTTGAATTGTTGTGTGAAGAGACTCTCCCTGAGTTCTAATACCACGTAAGAATTTTCCTTAGGGAAAAATTCACCCAAGACCAAGGAACTCAAGCACAAGCACAATAGTAGACTAAAAGAGAGTATGATTATAATGATGATATAATATTCATTCAATATCCATAAAAGTACACTAGGAGTGCCTATATATAAAGGCTTTTGGAATGCTTCTAGAATGCATAAAAGTCAACAACATGATAAGTCATACAACTAGGCACATGTCCACTAGATATGGCTTATCCTCCATTAGGCATAGGAGTAAGTGTGATGATGAGAGGGTAAGCCTACAAAGGTGTAGCATACAAAATAATGTTGTAGACACCATGTGCTGAATTGGAGTTGCTTACTCTAGTGTTGTCAACATGAAAACTCATAAGATTATGCAAACTCTTAATTGTCTCACCAAATAAATAATAAAATAATGCATTAACCTAAGTAAACTTAAGTAAAGTGTAAAAAGTAAATACTTATTTACACCAACCAATTATGCAAGCCGCATTGCCCATTTGTTCTTCAAAGAAGTGGTAAAAATTCATGGCCTTCCACTAAGCATAGTTTCAAATAGGGATGTGAAGTTTATGAGTCATTCTTGTAAAAATTTATGGGGTAGACTTGGCACAAATCTGTCATTTGGATCAGCATACCATTCTCAAACTAAGGTGGTCAATAGAGTGCTAGGTAATCTATTAAGATGCCGAACTAAGAAATATGGGAAAACATGGGATGTCATCATTCCCCAATAGAATATGCCTACAATGATAGTATAAATAGAACAATAGGTAAAAGGCCCATTGAAATTGTCTATGGTATGCATCCTAGAGGTGTGTGTGAGTTGAAGGATCTTGGAGGAATGGAGCATATGAGTGGACATGTTGAAGACTTTTCCCAAACCATGCAAGAAATACAAGACCAAGTCAAATAGACTATACATGAAAATACATAGAAGCTCAAAGCCAAAGTAGATGAAAAGAGGATAGATGTTTAGTTTTCCATTGGAGATTATGTCATGTTGCATTTAAATAAGGCAAGATTGTAGAAGGGTGTGCCTACTAAGTTGCAGATTAAGAGAGTGGGACCTTGCAAGATCATAGAAAAGTATGGAGAAAATGTATACAAGGTAGATTTTTCATCAGATTTGGGCATATCTCTAGTATTTAATGTGTACGATTTGGTGTAGTTTAGAGGAGCATTACTTACTAATGCTAGCAATAGTCAAGGAGTTCAACATGATTTACACCCTGTAGTAGTTCCTACCACTACCAAGTTAGAGGTTGAAAAGGTGCCAAATTTTAGAGTTAAGAAGACTATTAGACATAAAGTATACATGTAGGACCTTCTTAGGTGGAATACTAGGCTAGATTCAAAAGCCACATGGATTGTTGAGGAGGTCACCAAGAAATTGTGCATCAACAAAGACATACTATCCACAAGAGTGACATGACTTTTTCTCTCTAGAGGAGCATGGTGTAGGGGAACCTAGGTGGCTAAGGAATACCTAGGGTTCCCTTGGATTTTTTTGGCTTGTAGTGGTGCTAGCCACACCACTAGGTGAATAATAGGGTGATCTTACCCCAAGATGAGATTGTATAGGTAAAGTTGCTCATTGTTTCTCAATTAGCCTATTTAGAGAATTTTTTAGTTTTGAGGGCTAGAAAGGTCAAATAGATGTTTGAAGGACTTGTTACATGTTTTGTAACCATTGAAAGCCTTTGGAATATTTTTGTATCAACTAGATCAATTTTGAGAAGCAGATGCTTAAAATTGCAAAAATTGGTCAAACTTGCAAAAGTTGTCCTTGATAACTTTTTGACAAATTTCCTTGCAATGGAAAAAAAATTTAGGTAGAGATTTTCAATTGTCTAAAACAATTGGTAGCACTCATGGGAAGCCTATATAAGGCCATTCTCAACCTCTCCAAGGGGTTGGAGAAAGTATTTTTGTCATTGTATGGATTGAGTAAACAAGATTCTAAAAACAATTTTGAGTTTTGAGCATTCCTAGCATGTGTACATATTAGATTCAATATTTTTTGTTGGAAGTGTTAGTAGTAATTGACTCTAGTTTCTATACATAGTTGGTTTCTTACTTTATAGAGTTTGGTGTGCTTGGATTAATTATTTTGTTGGAGCTTTTTAATTGTTTGAAACAATTGGGAGCACTCATGGGAAGCCTACATAAGGCCATTCTCAACCTATCCAAGGGGTTGGAGAAAGTAGTTTTGTCATTGTATGGACTAAGTAAACAACATTCTAATAAGAATTTTGAGTTTTGAGCATTCCTAGTATGTGTATAGATTAGATTCAATACTTTTTGTTTTTGAAGTGTTAGTAGTAATTGATTCAAGTTTCTATATATAGTTAGTTTCTTACTTTATAAAGTTTGGTGTGCTTAGATTAATTGTTTTTTTTTTTCACTAGTCTATTATTATGATACACCTTGTTTGCACAAATGGAGTCATAGAGGCATTTCCCATAGTAGGTATAGTACATTCTCTTGGGATTTTGAACATGACTCCATGTACATTTTGTAAAGTGGAGATGGGGCCCTTGAATGCTAAAGACTTGTTATTGTAGTGATGCCCTAGGCAAGTCCTAGCAACTTGGGGTTAAGCATCATAGACTATTGTAGAGAAGATAGGTGAGGTTAAATATATGGATACTTTAACCTAAGCATGGAATTTGTTTAGGGAATGATTTATGTAACCCCAGGCCAAAGATGGAGTTTTGGTGGATGCCTTAAGGTTTAGAAACCAAGTTTTTACACCAAACAGTATACAAACCCTTGAAACCCTTGATTTTAGGTTAAAATTGTGCTCATATTGTATAGACAAATTGGAAATGGTATTTGGAATGGTGGTTTGTTTGACCCTATGTTAAGGATTTTTTCAAGATATTTTTTATTTTTGTGCATTTGGAGGACTAATTCTAGTAGGCTTTTACAAGCATTTGAATTAATTTTCACTTGTGGATTGGAACTAGATTAGGGTTTTAGTGTATTTTTTGGTTTGGACTCTTTAAGGGAGTCCAAAAAAATTCCAAGGTAGCCATAGAGGTAACAATGAGCATTTGGGGTTATTTTTTTGGTGAGGAATAGAAAACAAATTGTTCTATCTTATTGGTGTGATCCAATTGAAGAGTTAGGATCTATTGCATAGAGTCCTAAGGAGCCTAGGGTGGATAGAAGCCTTAGTTGGTCAAGTGTATGACCTAAGGAGACACTAAAAGAGCTTTGAGGAAGAAGAAATATTGGTTATCACATCACAAATCTTTACTACTATAGTGTTAAAGTGTGGCCTATTATAACTACAATGTGTTTGATCATAATCTATGATCTACCCTATGAAAGGTGTGCCCTATTAAAGGTTTTCAAAGTGTTAGTTTTTGGTGACTAATAAGGGAAGTACTATACATACTTCATAATTCTTTGGGCCATGGCTGAAAAATGGCTAATATATGGCCGACATGTTGTAATCTTGAAGTTGAAAAAATAATTATATAAAAGGGCTTAGGGTTAGGTATCTTTCATTGTGTGTGATGCAAAAATTGCTTCTTGTAGTGGTATTGAACTGTAAGGGATTACAAATTGTAATCAAGTTTTAATAACTAGATCATAATAATAGTGGACTTGTTATTTGGTAGACGTAGCCTAGGGTTTGGGTGAACCACATTAAATCTTGGTGTCTTGTGTTCTTTTCTATATGATTTATTATTTCTTGATATTGTTTATATTTGAATGTAATCGATATTTCTATTTGTGGTTAATCCTAACAAGTGGTATCAGAGATAGGTTATTTTTTAGTTATCCTCTTTGGAAAGTCTCATAGTTGAGTGGAAGTGATGAAAGATGAGGGTAAGATAAAGGTTGACAAGTTTAATGGTAAGAACATTTAGTTATGGAAGATGAAAATGGAGGACTATCATTATCAGAAGGATTTAAGGAAGTCATTGGAAGGAACAATAAAGAAATAGGGAAATATGATAGATAAGGACTATAAGATTTTAGACAAAAATGCACTTCGAAGCATTCAGTTATGCTTGGTACCATCAAAACCATTTAACATTACAAAAGAAAACACAATAGAAGAGTTGATGGAAACCTTGGTGAAATTGTATGAAAAGCCCTCTGCTTCAAATAAGGTATTTTTCATGAAGTATTTATTTAATATGAAAATGGTAGAAGGTGGATCTATTGTAGATCATTTAAATAAGGTTAATACTATTACTAGTCAATTATCCTTTTGTGGGTATTAATTTTGATGAAAAAATTAAGGCTCTCTTGATTTTGTGTTCTTTGCCTGAAAAATGGAATGACTTTGTAATGGATGTGGGTTGTAAGAATTTGGTATAGCTATGATACCAAATAAGGATTTTCCTTAGGGAAAAATCTCCCAAGATCAAGGAACTCAAGCACAAGTACAACAGTAGACCAACAAGGTATGATCAGAATAACAATATCCAAAATTGATTTATTATCATTCAATGTTTTATGTTGTAGAAGTACACTAGGAGTGCATGTATATAAAGGCCTCTGGACTACTTCTATAATGCCTTGAAATTAGAATACTTATAAGTCATACACCAAGGCACATGTCCCCTAGGTGTGGGTTATCCTCCATTAAGAACAAGAGTAAGTGTGATGATGAGAGGATAAGCCTACAAAGGTGTAGCATGCAAAATTATGTTGTAGACACTATGTGCTAAAATATGAGTGTGAATAACTATGATGTCTGTATGACAACTCAGGTAATTATGCAAACTCCAGTGTTGTAGACACTGTGTGTTGAATTAGAGTTTCTTGCTCCAGTGTTTTAAACATAATAAATAATAAAATAATGCATTGACCTAACTAAACTTAATTAAGTGTAAATAGTGAATAATTATCTACACCAACACCCCCACATAAGTGTGACTTAGGGGAATGCACTTAAGCTCACAAAAACTAGTATCAAATACATAATGGGTCCTAGCTACTAGGCCATGTTAGGTACCCACATACATAATGAAATGCAATCTCTCATAAAGTGGAAAAAGAGGGAAAACCTCATCGAAAAAACCCTCCCCCAAAAAGAGAGGTGAAAAAATTGGATGCATGGATGGATGGAGTAATCAAGACTCTCCCCCCCCCCCATTATGACATACATCAAATATATACAAAAGAGAAGTAGAAGGGAAAAACTCCATAAGATGAAAAGGTCTCCCCCATAAAAGAGAAGAACATGGAGACAAGGTAGTTGCCCCCCCTAAATGTAGAGTGTTGATTACTGATAGCCACTCCAATATAGAAGTTGATCCATGACTCTTATGCTTGTCCTTCACTATGCTCCCAATGTTGTAACTTAGGTTCTGAATTGTTTGGCACTCTCTATTTACTCGACATTTGAATCACTCAACATGTATAGACTACTTAGCACTTGAGTGACTCCACACTAACTATCCATAATGCTCAACATGTATTGGTTGAAAAATTATGCTCCACATGTTCTGATTACTTGGTTTACACTAATTGTTTGTCTCACTCTGATCACTTGGCATACACTATGTACTCAATTTGCACTATAATTTTGCTAGATTATGACTAAGTGTTTTGTCACTATCTTATCAAAACCAATATGAGATTAACAGTCTGCCCCTTTGACATGAGTGGAAAAAACACTTTGTCATGACATATAGATCCATACATTATGCATAAGTTAGGCAATATATTCTTCATTACTCATCTCATACAAAACTTCAAGAGTTCAAAATTTGCAAAATTGTTGTTTCTCCCATACTCTATCACTCCCCCAGAGTAAATGTTTTATTTCTTGTATTTCTCTAATACTCGTATTGAGTAGATATCTGCCTTGACAAACATTTTCCATTCAAAATTTCATAATCCCCCTTTTTTGACACTTATGTCATTTGGGTTGTACACTAACAATGTGTTTGTCCAAAAATGGCTTGTAAACCTCCATGATTATCTTCAAAATTCCATCCCATTTGTTGCATGCTACCTCTAGAGTTTGAAACTAAATGTCTAGCTAGGAAATAAGGTCAACTAAGTCATCATGTATTTAAATATGAGAATATTTCTTCATCAAAGTCTCTACATAGGCTAGTTCCTTATGCAAAACTTTCATGTGAGGAGTTAACATTGACTGGATACTAATCACAAGAGATCTAATTTTAGCATCTTGTGATTGCAACTTGGAAAGCCTACTCTAAGTTTTCAGTAACCTATGGAAATGTATCTGACTTTGACTAGGAGATAGCTTTAGAGTATTAAGGAAACTCCAAGAAACTCCTAGTAGCTGGCCAAGTGAGCTAAATCAACATCAACTTTCCTACGTATAGGCATTCTTTGGATCCAAGAAGGTTCTCAGAATGATAGACTCAGGTGCATCTCAAAATTACATAGTAGTACATAGGGTCACGAGTCTGGGTTTGCAAATCAACCCTTTTGATACTTGTTTTAAAGTGTTTAGTAGCCCAGCTAAGAAAATTGAGGGCGATTGTAGAAATGTTGTAATGAGGGTTGGTTCTTGGCAAGGTGTGATAAATCTTGTAGCCATAAAGATGTTTGAGTATGAACTCATCTTGGGACAAGAGTTTATGTGGCGAGCTAACATTGTGATCGCACCCCATCTAGGATGCATCACAGTGCTAGATCTAGATTGACCTTGTATGGTGCCGATAGTGGTAGCTGATGATAAGAGCACTAGAGTAAGCGCACTAAGTTTGAAAAAGGTAGCAAGAAAGAAGACAATAGAGTTTTTCTTGGCTGCTATTGTGGGTGGTTGGGATGAAGGGGAATCCTCTAATTTGATTGACCTAGATGTTGTCAAGGATGTAATTTCTATGTTTGCAAACGTGATGCCTAATTCTTTACCAACATGCCTCCCTCCTCGTAGGCATGTGGATCATGCAATCAAGCTTGTGATAGATGCAAGGCCACTAGCTGAAGCTCCCTACCATCTCTCTAGCCCAAAAATGGCTCAGTTGAAGAGACAGTTAGGAAAACTTGTGGAGGCAAGATATCTTAGACTATCATGTTCTCCATATATAGCTCTTGTGTTGTTTTAGAGGAAGAAAGATGGGTCACTGAGGTTGTGCATGGACTATCGAGCTCTTAACAAGCTCACTATCAATAACAAGTACCCTTTGCCACTAATCACCGATAGCTTTGACCGCTTGGTGGAAGCACAATATTTCACAAAGCTCGATCTTCATTAGGGTTGCTATCAAATTTGAATTGCTCCTGGTGATGAAGACAAGATGGTGATCATGACCAAGTATGAGAGCTTTGAATTCTTGGTTATGTCATTTGGGCTAACTAATGCCCTAGCCACTTTTAGTATGCTTATGAATGATATCTTTAGGCACTTGTTAGATCATTGTGTTGTGGTATACTTGGATGATATTCTGGTGTATAGTAGATCATTATTAGAGCACAAAGAGCACTTATCAAAGGTGTTGTCCATTTTAAGGGACAACCAATTATTTACCAAGAAGGAGAAGTGTTGCTTTGCTCAACAAGAGGTGAACTTCTTGGGCCATGTGGTTGGGCATGGTAAGATTTGGCCAAAATTAGACAAACTTCAAGCTATTGTGGATTGGGAGCTATTGAAGACTGTGCACAAGGTGCAATAGTTCTTGGGGCTAGCCAACTACTATAGGTGATTTATAGAAGGGTATTCAAGACTTGCAGCTCCTCTCATCGATTTTCTCAAGAAAGAAAGAGGTTGGCACTAGGGCATAAAGCAGCAAGCAACATTCGAATTTCTTAAGGATAAGTTGACTCGCAAGCCCATGGTGTCATTGCCTAGATATGGTGAGCCATTTGACATACAAATAGATGTGTTGAATTTTGTAGTAGGTGGAATCCTCATTCAAGGTGGTCATCCGGTGGCTTATGAGTTGAGAAAGCTAAATGACAAAGAGAAGAATTACCCTGCGCATGAGAAGGAGATGATCGCCATTATCCATTGTCTTAGGGTTTGGTGTCACTATTTGCATGGTGTAGATTTTTTTGTTAAGACAGACAATGTGATTTCAACCTACTTCAAAACCCAAGAAAAGCTCACACCAAAATAGGCTAGATGGTAGGAGTTCATGGCCGAGTTTGACTTTGATTTGGTTTATAATCCTGGTCGGCACACTGTGGTAACAGAGGCATTAAGTCAAAAGACTCAGTTAGGAGCTGTGTCTAGTGTTGAAGAAGAGAAAGTGTTTGGAAGTCAGCAAGATCTGAGTGAAGATGTGTTGAGTCAAATCAAAGAAGGTCTTGAAGATAACACCCAATCTCACCAAGTTATGCTTCAAGTTCATGCTGGGTGGATGAGGAGGTTCAACATAGTTGAAAACATTCTATACTTTACTAGGAATAGAGTATATATCTCGAAGTAGAAAGAGTTGAGGAAGGAGTTGCTACAAGAATGTCATGATTCTGCTTGGGCAGGACACCCATGGTAGCATAGGATGCTTACACTCTTGGAAAGAGGTTTCTATTGGCTGAAGATGAGGAATGATGTAGAGCAGTATGTGAGAACATGTCTTGTGTGTCAGCAAGATAAGCCAATGGCCATGTTACCTAGAGGATTGCTCCAACCATTTCCTATTCCAGTTCAACCTTGGGCTAGCATTTCCCTTGACTTCATCACCCAGTTACCTCATGTTGAAGGGTTCAACAACATCATGGTGGTAGTAGACCATTTCACAAGGTATGGGACATTCATTCCATGGAAGTACCCCTGCACTACTAAATTTGCAGCTCAGTTGTTTTTCAGTAATGTTATAAAGTTGTGGGGTCTACCTCTTAGTATGATCAATGATAGAGACCCAAGGTTCACTTCCAAGTTTTGGATAGAGTTGTTCAAGTTAGTTGGAACTAAGCTTTTGATGAGCATGAGCTATCATTCTCAAATAGATGGTTAGACTGAATGGTTTAATGCTTTGCTAGAGGATTACTTAAGGCACTTTGTGAATGGTGATCAAAAGAATTGGTCAAAGTTGTTAGAAATTACACAGTTTAGTTATAATCTTTAGAAGAGTGGTTTGAACCAGTACTCACCTTTTGAGTTGGCAATGGGTCAGCAACCTTTGACACCACACACTTTGTTGAGTGGATATCAAGGAAGTGATGTTATTACAGTTGGTGTGGTTAAAAGGTGGAATGATCAAATAGATGCTGCAAGGTATCATCTTATGCTTGCTGATGACTGAATGAAAAATTTTGTAGAGCGTAGGAGATGGGAACTTGATTTCAAAGTTGGTGACAAGGTTTTGCTGAGACTAAACCCAAACTAGTTTAAAGCTCCTCATAGTATCAGCTCCTCTTTGGTTCATCACTAGGATTGTCCATTTGAGATAGTTGCCAAAGTGGGCAAGGTTTCCTACAAGCTAAATCCGCCCCTAAACTTGAGAGTTCATCCTGTATTCCATGTTTCATAGTTGAGGGCTCATGAAGCCGATCTTGATGATCTAGCTCAAAACATTCCTAGGTGTGGGCTTGCAAATGTGTTGGACAACCCCACTCGTCAAGAAAAAGAAATTTTGGGCACAAGGGTGCACGACATTGGGAAGAATGTGACAAGGGAATTCCTCGTGTTATGGGAAGAAGTAGAGACCAAAGATCCAGTATGGAAAAGATCTGAAGTTTTGTGGCATGATGAGTTGTTAATAATCTATGGAAATGTATCTAAATTTGACTAGGAGATAGCTTTAGAGTATTTCCTATGAGTTGTAGATCTCCCTATAGCTAGTCAATAGCCATGTGGGTCTCTTGTGTGAATAGTTCAATATTGCATAACTTAGTGTATAGAGAGAAGATGTTCTCTAACACTATCTTCACACTTTCCATCTTGGTTGCTAGATCAACCTATCTAAGTGCAATAGCATTAGATTTTTTTTCTAGTACCTTGGTATGAAACTTTCTTTTTGACCATTCTAATGATTTTACATTAGAGTCTATGTCTTCATCCTTTATCTTGTCCATAATAGTGATAATTTCTTCTATGATAGGCTTATTTTCGTTTAGTTTTGGGAGGCTGAAAGCATTAAAGAATATGTCTT
Source organism: Cupressus sempervirens (assembly GCA_028749045.1). Classification (NCBI taxonomy): domain Eukaryota; kingdom Viridiplantae; phylum Streptophyta; class Pinopsida; order Cupressales; family Cupressaceae; genus Cupressus; species Cupressus sempervirens. The sequence continues at coordinate 836,766,644 of CM053793.1, forward strand.
TAATGTCATGTAAGTCTTTCTTTTTCTTTTATTCCCTCCTCAATATTTATTGTCTCTTTTTCCCTTTTAGAGCTTCCTATAGAATACTCATTTCTTCAATAGTGATTGTGTTTAAATAGAACTTTGGGAGCTCAATCACTTCATCTAAACTTACATCCTAAAATGATGTAACTTCAACACTCTTGGGTGTGCTAGTACTTATTGTTGACATTTCCAATGGTGTTTCCTAAGTACTCAGCCTTTGAAGAGTTTGACTGCTAAGAGGAGATGTGGAAACTGGCAATGTGACTAGTATCTATATAAAAATCTATTCCTTAGGATTATTAGTCAATTCTAACTCTTTAGTCCTATTATCTTCCTTCTAAATTACACCCTATGATGGCGTATTAGGTAGATGACTTGCTTCTTAACCCATTTGAATTTTAGTTCCATCCTTTTCAATAGTTAGTACTATTGATAAAACTAAACCATGCAGGCTTGGAACTGATCTATCTACATGTTGCTCTTCTTCCTCTTTCATCAAAAATATAATTGTGGGCATTGCAAATGGTGTTAGTTGTGTGGCCTCTTTCTATTCCTGGTTTATACTTTATTATTTTGATAGATCCTATGACTCCTTTTCTTTCACCTCTATAGATGGTGGGGGCACATTTGATGTGTCTTTTGGTTTCTCCCCTATAGATACAAGTTCTTCCATTTGAAATTCATTAACTCTCACCAATATATGATTTGTGCATAACAATTCTGCATTGGTAGAGTCCTATAGGATTTTCTTCAAGTCATCCTTAGTCAAAGGATTAACATTTTGTGCTAAATTATTAGAAACATCCTTGAAAATAAAAATTGATTCATGTTAACTCTCTTTACCTATGTATGAAGGACTAGTACTCAACACTTGTGCATCCTATTTGTCATCTTCAACTATGGCCTCCTCTGCTACTTTGATGTAGGTACGAGATATTCGCCCATCAAATCTGCATCAAGTAGTATTAGAGTATACCTAAGATCCCTTAGGTCAATAAATTTTTTAGCATAATGGTAGAAGAAGATGATGGAGGGCTATCCACAAGGATGACCAATAGAGAGATAGTCAAATACCTTCTTGACCAAAAAGTAAGGCAAGATGAACAAAGAGACAAAGAGATATAGTTGATGAGGCAAGAAGTAGAGAAGCTTAGGGAAGAACTTAGGAATAGAGGTAGTGGAAACTCTAGAGATATTGAAAAAGGGAGTGATGAAGAACCCCTTGAGTAGGAGGAAGAAGAATACCCTATAGAATAGAGGTTGCTAATGAGAACTCTCAAGTCTATGGAGAGAATGGATAGCTCGATTGGAAAGGAGATACCCATGTGAGTTGGAAGTAGTGCTGATGGTTGCCATGGAAATGGGAATATGGAAAAGGAAACCCAAAGAATTTGGGACAATTCTCAGTGTGTGGCAAAGGTGGAGGTTTCTTAAAACCCCACTCGATATTGGAAGTTGACTCTCAGTGCAAGCTAGTTGATGGATATGAGAGTGCAAACCAAGTATGGAGGAATGAGTTTCTAAGTTTTGAAAGAGTAATTGATTGTATGGGCTATTAGTTTTTGGTGTTAAAAAAGGTGGTGGAATGTATTAGAACCATGGCACAAAATAAGTGTTGAAGGTAAGTCAACCATTGGTGATTATGGTTCTTTGAAGTAATGAGGTTCAATCTCAATCTGTAGGGAGGTGAAGTAGAATATGGTGAGTTTGATATCAGAATGATATTTTCATATAAATAAATAATATAATTCTTATTAAAATATTAAAAGGTAGTGAGCCTCTAAATAAATGTCTACAGAGACAATATCTAGTTAATATGTAGATTTTGTTGGATAATTGCTTCTCTCTCTTATGGTGCAGGAGCACCTAGTCTTAAAGATATTGGAGATGATCCCTAGAAATATTTTAATTATTTAATGTAATTCCATATTTTTTTATATTATATTCCATGTAATGGAATCAATGATAATTCCTAAAGGCAATAAGTGTAAAGTTGTCAAGAAAGTGCAAAACTATAAGTTGTAATATTGCAAAAAATGCAAAACTATTGCAAAAAGTGCAAAAAGGGTTAAGAGAATGTAAAAAGTTGTTTGGGAAGTTTTAATACACCAATGAGCCTATAAAAACTTATTTATGGTCAAACCAAATTAAAATGGAAGGAAATATTTACATTTGAAACAAATTTGGAGTGATTCTAAGTTGTTGTTTTGATTAGTTTTTTCAGTTTTGTGTTGGTTCTAGGTCTTGTATGACCATGTAAAGATTGGAAACCATGTAAAATATATTTATTTGGTTAGTATGATTATTAACCTTGCTTTTTTTTTTTTGGAGTGATTATGTGAAGAAATGAATAAGCTATGAGCATTTTGGTAAAAGTGCTTGTTTGCAGATTTGGGATTCCCTTACCTTACTCATGTTGAATCACTTGGTTTTGACACATATGGAATAATTATAAACTAAAAATGGAATAATTGGAAATATATGTAAATTTAGTTTCATTTTAATTGAGATTTGTGGAAGTTATACATTTCTTAGCTAAAACTAGTTTTTTAAAATCTTCAATGGAGTAGCAGGCATAGATTTGAATGAATGTAATTGGTGCAGCAGCACATTAAATACAAGAACATGGGAAATTTAAGATTCATTATTTGTGATATTAAATACATTTGAGTCATTTGTATTGTATTTGGGTCAAGTTTTAAAGGCTATGAAGCCATTCATTTTTCTCATTCATATATAAAGTTCCAAACACAAATCACTGTCTATAACTCCAATGAAAATTGTTAAAAACCAGTTTTCACTCACATCATCATAACTTTTCCAAATCTAAATGAAAATGATTCAAACCAGTTTGAAATGAAAGGTAGTTCACATATCTTTCCAATTAATATCATTAGAGATCTTGAGTCTCCAAAATATGTCCGCATCACACGCTGTAACATGACTGTATTTAGCGAATCTCAAATCTGCAAACATCCACTTTCACCAAAATACCCATAACTTATTCATTTCTTCATAAAATTGAACCAAACCAAAAGAATGAGAAGAAGGATTCATCATACTATATATCCAATACTATATTACATGGTTTCTAGGCTGTACATAGCCGTACAAGGCCTGGAAACTACTCTAAAACTAAAAAAAACCAATCAAAATTACAACAATAAAATGCACCAAAAATATATCAAAGTATTTCCTCTTCTCCCAATTGATTTGGTTCGACCATACAATGATTTTTATATCCATTTGATAGTTATAAACCTTCCTAACTACCCCCAAGACCAACCATATACCCTTTTACATCATTTTTCTATTATTAACAACTTTCTCAATGTTGCATTTTATAACTTTTTTACGCAACTTTTACATTTTTGAAAAAAAAATGGCTTCATAGCCTTTACAACTTCACTGTCTGTAACTCCAATGAAAATTGTTAAAAACCAGTTTTCACTCACATCATCATAACTTTTCCAAATCTAAATGAAAATGATTCAAACTAGTTTGAAATGAAAGGTAGTTCACATATATTTCCAATGAATATCATTAGAGATCTTGAGTCTCCAAAATATGTCCGCATCACACGCTGTAACATGACTGTATTCAGCGAATCTCAAATCTGCAAACATCCACTTTCACCAAAATACCCATAACTTATTCATTTCTTCATAAAATTGAACCAAACCAAAAGAATGAGAAGAAGGATTCATCATAATATATATCCAATACTATATTACATGGTTTCCAGGCTGTACATAGCTGTACAAGGCCTGGAAACTACTCTAAAACTAAAAAAAACCAATCAAAACTAAAACAATAAAATGTACCAAAAATATATCAAAGTATTTCCTCTTCTCCCAATTGATTTGGTTCGACCATACAATGATTTTTATATCCATTTGATAGTTATAAACCTTCCTAACTACTCGCAAGACCAACCATATACCCTTTTACATCATTTTTCTATTATTAACAACTTTCTCAATGTTGCATTTTACAACTTTTTTACGCAACTTTTACATTTTTGACAAAAAAATGGCTTCATAGCCTTTACAACTTGACCCAAATACAATACAAATGACTCAAATGTATTTAATATCACAAATAATGAATCTTAAATTTTCCATGTTCTTGTATTTAATGTGCTCCTGCACCAGTAATGATTTTTGGATTGGAAGATTAAATGGATTATCTATTTGGAAAATAGCTTCAATAAATGTTATTATTGAATTGGATTGGGATCATTTGGTTTTGTATTGTGAAATATATTGGATACCCTAGGCAGAGTTACAAGTTTTATCACTAGTTTATGATAGTAAACATGGGTCTCGGTATGGAGACCATAACTTGTAATTTGTTTATTTTATTAGGCTCAGATATGGATATGTTTGAGAAATAATAATTTCAACAAATTCCACCATAGGGTTTAGAAATTAGATATCAGAAACAAAAGTTATGTATTATATTCTATAGAATAGTAATTAGATAATGTAAATGGTGAATTACTTGTAAACTTGTGTTGAAAAGTGTTATGTTTTGCCTCATAAGATATCTAAAAAATGGAATTTATTTCATGGATTTTGAAGGGATCATAATGTATCCCATTTTTTGGTTTCTTTGTAGGATTCTCTACATCAAGTGGTATCATAGCTAGAAGCTCTTGAGAGTGTGAAGATTTACACCAAGACCTAACCCTATGTTGGGTTTATTTCGAATGATTTTTATGAAGTTTTGGTTGCAAATTGGTGTTAGTTCACTTAGCTACAATGGGTGTACATGAATTTCTACCAAGACGGTCATGAGAAATGATCCAAGGCCAGATATTGGTCTTGTGCTACCAATAGTCTTGGGGAGAAAGGAATGATAAAACTGCCAGGTGAGGGACAAATGTGGCATGAACGAGTGGACTGCACAATGGTTGAAGCACCATTAAAGGTGACCAACATAAACTCCATGAATAGGAGTCATAGTTGAACAAGATATAGAAATTAGAGGAGGCATCAATCTAGTGATGAAGACAAAGAGGAAACATATTTGTTTATTAATTATCACCAGAGCATTTTCATGGGACATGGAAAATTTTCAAGCTTGGGAGTATGGTGTAGAAGCATGTAGTCTTAAAGATATTGGAGATGATCCCTATAAATATCTTAATTATTTAATGTAATTCCATATCTTTTTATATGATATTCCATGTAATGGAATAAATGATAATGCCTAAAGGCAATAAATGTAAAGTTGTCAAGAAAGTACAAAACTATTGCAAAAAGTGAAAAAAAGGGTTAAGAGAATGTAAAAAGTTGGGAGGTTTTAACCCACCAATGAGCCTATAAAAACTTATTTATGGTTGAACAAAACAAAATGGAAGGAAATATTTACATTTGAAACATATTTTGAGTGATTCTAAGTTGTTTTAATTGGTTTTTTCCATTTTGTGTTGGGTTCCAGGTCTTGTATGACCATGCATAGACTAGAAACCATGTAAAATATATATATCTGGTTATTATGATTAATAAAATTCCTTTTTTTTTTTGGAGTGATTATGTGAACAAATGAATAAGTTATGAGCATTTTGGTAAAAGTGCTTGTTTGCAGATTTGGGATTTTGTTACAACAGTCATGTTGAATTACTTGGTACTATCACATATTACATACTTAGAAACTATAAATGGATTAATTGAAAATATATGCGAATCTAGTTTTATTTCCATTTTTTTAAAGTCATTTTCTTTTATATTTTTGGAAGTTATACATTTCTTATTGAAAACAAATTTTAAAAATCTTCAATGGAGTAGTAGGCATAGACTTGTAGGAATGTAATGATTTGGGGGTTGGAAGATTAAATGGCTTATCTATTTGAAAACTAGACTGAATAATTCTTATTATTGAATTGGTTTGGGATCATTTGATTTTTTATTGTGTAAGATATTGGATGCCCTTGACAGGGTTACAAGTTTTATTACTAGTTTATGATAGTGAAAATGGGTCTCGATAAAAAGACCATAACTTTTCATTTGTTTAATTTATTGGGATCAGATTTGGATATGTTTTAGAAAAATTAGTGAAAAATAATTCCACCAAAGGGTTTGAAAATTAAATGTTAGAAACAAAAGTTATGCATTATATTCTAAAGAATAGAAATCAGACAATGTAAATGGTGAATTACACATAAAGTTGTGCTGAAAAGTGTTATGTTTTGCATCATGAGATGTATAAGAATGGAATTTATGTCATGGATTTTGAAGGGATCAGAATGCATCTTATTTATTGGTTTCTTTTTAGGTTTCTCTACACCATACTTCCTCGGTATCTTCCACATCAACTTCCTTGACTGGGTCTTCATCTTTTCTTTCTCTCCTTCAACATTCTTCTCAGGTTCTTGCATTTCTTGTTCACCTTTCTATGTGATTGTTTGAGTTGATAACCCATAGATTTATTTCCAAATTGATTTACTTTTGGTTACCACATCTTCTATATTATTCTTCAAGATATAAAAAGATTTATATTTGAGGGAAAATTTACTTTTATGCTTTTCCATAGCTTTAACAATCTTCCTTTTATCTAGTTTTGGCATAACTTGGGCTAGTGTTGTTTCCCTGATTTTTCTCTTAGTTTGTAAGCTATATCTCCATTTCTTCTCAACTCTATTATAAATCCTTCTAGGTAATGAGTTGGTGAATTCTAGAGAACTTGTCTTGAATGTAGCCATCATGTCATATATGGCCTTTTTCAACTTTATTCTTATCAACTTTTCCTAACTTATCAAAATCTACATGTGTGAAACTAAATAAATATACATTTTTAGTAATATTGTCACTTACCACCTTGTATTAACTCAATTCATCTGATTTAGTCTTCTCCTCATTCGAATCCTTCTAAGGTGTTCTCTTCTTCCTCAATTTTTTGTAAGTCTTCTTAGTAGGATGACTCAGTTATACTATGTTAGCTTCTCTTTTTCCTTTAGGCTTTGTCATATCCATATCTTTAATAGTGGCTACCCTTGTTCTTGACCCAGTTATAGGTAAAGATAGCTTCTAATGTGGATTCTTCACTGGCTTCTCTATTTTCTCCACTACCTTCTACTTATCTTTCCTCTTCTTGGTCTTTTCCTAAGGTTATTCCTTGACTTCTTCTCCCTTGGTACCTTTTGCATCTTCACCTTGATCTTCACCTAGTCCTTGTGTTAACTCTAATGGGTCTTGGACTTGTTCTTCTTCTTCCTCTTCTCCACCTTGACCAAATTTCTCTTTTAGCTTCTTAACAAGTTTGTTCTTCTTTTTAATAACTATAGTTGTTTTTAAATCAATTGTTATCCTAGATTTGGCTTCCTCATAGGCTCCAAATGAGGTTGAACTCTTTTCAATGTCTTCTACTAATAAAGTTGTTATTTCTGCAGAGGCTTCATCCACATTGAACTCATATGGCAAGGGTTTCAGCCATATGACCCTTGGTATTGCTTCTTGCACATATGTGTGGTCTACATCCACTAGGAAAAACACATCATTGTAATTTTTTTCCACTAAGGATACAATAATCTTCAATCTATATTTCATGGATTTCTTAAAATCCTCAACATAACTAGTCATTACTGACTCAAAGTTATCTCCAAGATGCTTAATAAATTTTGGAATTTGTTATGAAACTAACTTGTTGGTCTTCCAAATAAAATGACCAAAGGTGGGAAAGGTATTTTTAACATAAAATAATATGCAAATAGGTAAAGAACCAAGTTTGCATGATACACTTCTAGCTTTCCTGATGGCCTCCAAGTTTTTTGATAGCTATTGTAGTTGTAACTCGACAAGGTCATAGTAATGGTCTCTCTTTACTATCTTATAACCCAAATAAATAGCCATACATGAAATACTATTCAGTAGCTAGTATGAAAGAACTCATGAGATATCACTCTTACTACAAGGGAAACTAGGGTATCTGATATAGTATGAATATACATCCCTCTCTTAGTCCACATGACACCTATATTATTTTCAATGGTTTCCTTTACATCACTTCTCATACTCTTAGGTCTATCTAGGGTAGGGTACCTTGATATTCAATTGATAATCCTCTTTGTGATCTTAATTGATCCACCTTCTAATAAAATATAATTTTCATGTATGCGGCTTGAAAAATTTTGAATTCATTCAATCTTGAACATTTGTGGAAAATCTAGGGCACACATTATTCCTTTTCATTCAACAATTTTATTCTCTTCCCTCAAAAATCCATTATCACATAGCTTACTATAGGAATCTCTTATTTCCATATCTCCTACCTCTCTAATATGTTTATCTCATTTTGATTTTAATAAGGCTATGAAAAAAAACTTAAGTCGTTACTTTACAGAACTCTATATGTATCGAGTAAGTAGTGTATGCTAAGAAATATACACAGTTGTTATCAAGCATCAGTATGTGCTGAGTTACTCAAGTGCCAAGCAAGACAAGTATGCTGAGTGATTCATATGCTAAGTAAAATAGTGTATGCCAAGTCATTCAAGAACTAAGTTACAATATTAAGGATATAGGGAATTCCAAGCATTAGAGCTTTCAAGTGTCAAGTAAATAGCTTTGGACATAGTTGTTTGTAATGCCACAAACTCCTTGTTAGAAACAATAGTCCACCAAGATAATTGAGTTGGGGGGGGGGTGTGAATCTATTATCCAATTAAAACAATTATCATCATTAATTAATGTTAACCATTCAATTAAAGTAAATAACAACCATAACAAGATGCACATACACAATTACACTAGATATGTTAACTAGGGAAATCCTTGGTCAGAGGGAAAACCCCAGTGGGAATGATGCACATAAGATGATGTACTAATATAAATATTCCTTATTAGAGGATGGAACCTATTAGGAGTCTATTACAACATTTAGTACATATCAGTCCTTTTTAGGAGACTTTGAATCCGTGTTAGGAGATTCCAACCCTATTAGGAGTTGTAGAAGGCAGAAGGACCCACTGTCCAAACAATCCCTAGAGCAAGACCACTAAATTCACTATCCAACTAATCTCTCAACTATTCCTTGTAGAAGAATTTTATATACTATTCTTTAACCTCTTTCATCTATCTTATCAACTAGACCAATCACTATCAGATCTTGTATACCAGGTCATGAACTTTAGGTCCAAATATCAAACCTTAGATCTCACAATAAAACCTTAGCAAGGAAGTTTTCTCCAACTTTGCTCTACTCTACTTATCTTCACATTATTCTCTTAGTGCTTCTTGAAATCATTTATTCATTCCATACACAATAAAGGAAAATGTCCTTCCTTTATACCAAATCCATAGAAAAATTCTTCGAGTCAGCTATTACACCTCAATTAATTATTATATGATCTCATTAAGAACATGTTACACTTAGTAATAACATTTATTTGTTACCTTGTAGCTTGAATAAATTTTCATATGTATAATACAATGATGAGCGAGCTTAGCCATGTCATCTCCAAAATTTCTTCTACACATCTTTAACTTTGATTTCTTAGAATATCAATTATTGCTTCCAATAGTCATCTTTACACACCTCATCTGCATTCTTTGGATAAACTTGAGATATTAGTCATAGTGCTTCATTGATTCTACTTCTTCTCATTACACCTTTATCTCTTCTTCTAACAGCCTTCTCTAGTGGATGATTCTTTGTCATATTCTTACTAGAAGTAGGAGTTGTTCTCTCAACTCTTAGCTCTATTGAAGGTTCTCAACTTTTTTCCTACCTTTGCTCACCTTCATTTTGTAAATCATTGTGTTGGCCTATTTTTTCACCATCCTTGTTATGTTTCTTTTAGTAGTGAAAAACCCTAAGTATATGTCTTAAAATTCTTGAAATTAGGTCAAGACCCTGGGTAGAAATTGTAAGGAAACTCAGGTGCAAAAATAGCTTCCTACGCTAATCTCTTAAGAGAAGTATGGTGCAAATCCTATTAAAATATTTTACACTTACAGATTCAATATCATGTAAACAAAAATATTTCAGCCAACCAAGCATAAAGAAAATAGATAGAGAAAGAAACACATAACACAAAGATTTTTCGGTGGGGAAAAACCTTTTGGTAAAACAACCCCACCCCTCCAAAACATGCACAATGTATTATCTTCAACACAAGGTTACAATACACTTGCAATGCAAGTTCAATAGTGACAATAGAAGACTCCAGTAGCAACTCACAGTACCAAGAATACACTTTCTCACATCGCTACTCTTCGCAACCCTAAAAATTCTTATATCATGTGCTTCACTTTAGGGCTACTCCCAAAGATAACTTTATTAGGGTTTTACCATTCTCTAAGAAAATAAGAACCCCATGATTGGGGTAGAGTGTACAGTACTCAAATATATCAGTTGCCACATGTCTTCACTTGTCATTGAATCTTCTTGACATAGCTCTTACTTGTCATAGAAATCCGTCATAGCCATTTTAGCCATGATCTTCTTATACACAATTCAAGATGGCGACACATCAACATTATTTGCAAGAAATATATTTTACAAAACAAATAATAAGAATAGGAATTATCCAAGGTTGAGAAACCTTATTCCTAACAAAAATTCATGAAAAACCCTAAAGCCTTTATTATGTTTTTCCCTAACCCTAGAAAATTGTTGAATATGATTTTTTTAAATATAATTTAGGTGGGACTAATTTACCCTAAGGTTTTACTTGAACAAGGATGACCTCATTAATATTTTGATTAACCTTTATTAGCTTTTCTTTTAATCACAGTTAATTTGAATGTTTTAGTAAAGAGTATTAACTGCAACACCTTTTTCATCAACCGTCAATCTTGGTGAGATCGATGGATGGCATATCCCCACTTTATTGAAATGCAAGGTCTTTAAATAAAGTGGGCAAGCACCTCCACACCACATAGCCCTTGTTGAGATTAGAACCTCGATGCACTAAAAGTCTGTAGACTATCATTTTGGTCAAACTTTTTTGCAAAATCGTCAGTACTTTCAATGCACATTCTAAGATTCCTATGATGTCATTGGTTGGTCTTTTAATGAGGGTTTTACTTTATGTTCAATCTTGATATATCATCGATCTTGTTAAGATCAAAGGTCAGTGCTTGCACGAGAGTTAAACAAAGTGGGGAAGCGCCAATGTGACACATGGCACAATGTGACATTATGGACCTACCTTTTTTAGAGGGTAGTACTAATGTTTCTTTTGTGGCATTTTTTAGGTGATCTAGATTGAAAAAGAAGTATCTCATTGGTTAGTTCAACTAATTAGATGTTATAAGGACAAAAAATTTTGTGATCGTCAATCTGTGTAAGATCTAGGGTCAGCACTTACCCACTTTATGAAGTTGCATGACATTTACATAATGCGAGAAAGCACTAATGAGACATGTAGCACATAGTGATGTCATGGACCCACTTTGTTAGAATGTAGTATTGAAGTTTTCTTGTGGTAACTATCAAACAAGCTAAAGAGAAAAGAACATGTTTCATTGGTCAATATTGCTGACTGGATCCGAATGAGCATAGATTTTGACTTACCACTGATCTTGGTAAGATCAATAGAGGGTGCTTCCCTGCATTAAGAACCTACAAGAGATTTAAATAAAGTGTGCAAGCACCAATGCACTGTGTGGAATAGTAGGACCAAACTTTGAAAAAAGGTTGATGAGTCATGCGAGTTTGTAAAACCGTATTTGAATTGGAGTGCATTCACTAGAAGGACATGACATGTATAGGCCAAGTTGGAGATGATGATGTCATGGGCATGAAAATTATCAAAATTAATATTGCAGTATGTGTCATTGTCAGACCTATCAAAATACCTTGGTTTGAAAGGTGACATCCTATTGGACAAGATAACCGACTAGATGATACAAGGGTACAAGTTTTTTGTGATTGTTGATCTTGACTTAATCAATGGATAGCACTTTCCCACTTGGTGAAGTTGCATGATAGATAAATAAAGTGAGTAAGTGCCTTAGTGATATGTGTCCTTTATGATGTCATTGCTATTATCTCATACTATTAATAGGGTTTAAATCATGCTACCATTGATCTTTCAAAGATCGATGATTGGATCTTACTTGCATTTTGAAAGTGCTCATTGGTTAGGTAAAGTAGGGAATCACCAACCTAACGTGTGGCAAATGTGACATCAGGGACTTTCTTGCATGGAGTTTGTTAGAATGTACTACTTCACATAGAGATTTTCTATTGGTTGATGAAGTTGACTGGGTGTTATAGTAGTACAATAATCTATGATCATCAATTTAACCAAGATCAAGGGTTGGCCCTTGCTTACATTTTCAAGGTACAAGAAATTTAAGCAATGTGGGGAAGCACTAACTTGATGCATGGAAAAGTGGAACCAATTGTAACCTAGGTTTGTTGACATGTGACAGGCTGGAAGAGCTATTGTGCTAGTTGGATTATTTTGTTACTGTAAAGTGTTTCATTTTCCTGACCATTGATCTGAGGGAAGATCAATGGCTGATGCTTTCCTGCTTTATCAAAATGCAATAGATTTATGCAATGCAGGGAAATGCCTATTCGACACATGGCTAGATCTTTAAAGCTATAAAGTAATTCTACTTTTTGAATTAAGGTTGTCCGATCTGATGAAATCAATGGATAAGATTCAAAGTTGACTGCAACATGAAAATAATGGCTAATGGAAGTTAATGTTGCTCATAGATCATTCATGTGATCTCAATGCATAAATATAATTTATGAAGCCACCATTATTAAATCACAAAATTGTAAAAGGTTATCAAAGTGCAAAGAATTTCTAGAGTTAGGGCATAGAATTATACCAGGTGATTCAATGAAATTCAACAAAAATTCTATAGAAAAGAGGTACAATTCAGTGGGTATTGTGTAAAACTTAGGGTTTTCAAGATGCCTCCACAAAAGGAAATTTTTTGGTGAAATTGATTACCTTAAGAGGTTTGTACATGATGATTTTCTTGATCAATTCTCATTGTCTGTAAATGAAATAACCAAGGGGAGATGGCTCATTCCAAAGAACTATAGGTTAGTTGTAGCAAAGAGTTTTCATGATAGAGCTAATTAGGTAAGAGACACCTAGGTATCTATGGGAGGACTAGAATTATTTTTAAAATGGTTTGTTGAGAGAAACCTAGATACCCCTTTGAGTAATTTCTAATTTGACATTGGGAAACTAGTAGTCCTTAGGGCTTTCTTTGACATTGATCTGCTTGTTGATTTGGCTAAGAAGTATGATCATATTACTAGATTTTTGAAGAATTATGCTATAGAAAATATTTTTAAGGTTTCTCCTAAACTAATTAGGGAAGTTTTCAACTTTAACCCTAACTGTGTTGTGCATGAGGTCATTGACATGGATGACCTTCAGGAAAGGTATGATGCACAAAGAATATACCTAAGGATAGGGCCTCTACAACAACATTTTGCCAGGATTGGTACATTATCCTTGGTTACAACCCATACTCCAAAGCCATTAATGAGGAAACATTTCAATCCTAGGGCTCAAGCATGATACTTCACCCTATGCAAAATTTTTGGGATGGATGAGAAGGAACACATCAAAGGCTTTATTGTTCTTATCATGACTCAGACATTACAATTCAAAATGAGTAGTATTCTTGAATTTTCTACTTCCCTTGCACAATAAATTTATACTGGTTTGGTGGGGATATCACAAGGAAAGGTAAACACAACCTTTTGTTGGTATTCATTGCTCATGCACATATGTCTTTTTAAAGGAGTTACCTTTTTCTCTAAGGGTATGGAATTGGAATTAACAAGGGATGGTGACAAGCTACCAGTCCAATTATGGAGTGCTGATATGACTGGGGAGGCCACAAATGCCAGTTACATAAGGTTTGATAGGTATTTTGCATCTAGCCTCAGATTTCTTTTGAGAGGGGATAGCTCTAGAATCCCACAATCATTGTTGGAATTAATTAGACCCAAAGATCATGCAAAAGGACTCTTGGTTAGTTATAATTGGGGGATGTAATCCCATATAACATTTCTACAGTGATAAGAGTGTATGGTTTTTTAGGAAAGCCTCATGTACTACCTTTCCATGTACCATTAAAGATCAGGATAGCTGAACTATTGTGGCAAATTAGAACCATAGAGGAGAGAGATATGATTAATAAAAGTAAAGGTGCCTTTTTCCTAATAGTCACTATGGCCCATTATTTTTTTTTTATAAAAAAAGGATGGAGGCACCTCAAATTATTTTTGGATAGATACAACATGGAAGAGTCTAATGCAAGATATATTGACCTAGAGGGATTTTATGATCTTTTGAGAGAAAGAAAAAAAGCTTCTCATATGATACAACAAGTACATTTTCTTGAAGATATTATCAAAAATATTTTCTCTTTATGGGAGCAAGAAGTTAGGAAAGAAAAGTGGATAGTATTTAGCAAAGTTTTGGAATTCATTAATGTATTTGACTCAGATTATGATCCTTTAAAAGATAAGAAATATTGGGGAGCCAAAATGTATGTGTTTATGAATAATTTTGCTACAACAATGCAAACAATGAATGAAAAGAAGGCTACATATGTTAAAGCCTATCTGGACAGAGCTACAGAAGTAAAGAGAAGAATAAACAACAGAATGATAGTTGCTCCTAGTTAGTGTACATTGCAGAAGTGGGCTGGGTATGTAATAGTCCAGAACATACAATAGGTTCCCCCTCAAAGAAGACCAAGGCTAGAAAGCTCACCTATAGCTAGTTCCCCAAAGAGGTAGAAGTGAGAACAAGGATCCTCTTCTCATGTAGAAGAATACTCCCCAAGCCAGACCCCAATTAGAATAGATGATGAAGCATCCTTAATGGGGTAGGTGAGATAGATTGGTGGAGAAGGGGATGTAGTTGTTACCATTGTAGACATGGAAAGAGGAGTGCCTTTAGAGCCTCTTATACCCTCCTTAGATCTTAAAATTTTTGATTATCAAGGTAAGGAGATAGATCCAGTTATAGCTCAAGCTTCACAAAAATTTATTGTTGATGAAAATTTTGTTAAAACTAGGGCATTTGCACAATTTTTGTGGAGAAAAAATATAGGAAATTTTGAGAAAACATGTGAGAAAATAAAAGCAGAGCAACCTAGAAAACTAGACTCTATTACTAAGGAGGAAGTAAAAGCCAAAATTTTGAGTAATTTTGCCAAGTTAACACTTGAGGCTAGGAGGCAATTAGTTAAGCAGTAAGTGGTCCTAATTTTGCTTGAGTGGGACATAGCTAATGTTATGATTTTTTATTCAATTAGAAAAGAAAGAGATGTACAATATAAAACTGAGGAAGAGATACTATAAGCACATAAGGGAGTTAAGTTAAGTGATGACCACCAAGCCCTGGTAATCTAGTCAATTGAGAAGAGAGACAAAACCAGAATACAAGAAATCTCTAGTGCAGATCATACTAGTGCTCTTACAGTATATAGGGCTAGTGAAGTAAGTAGTCAACAAATTTTTGGAATGACTTTAGAAATAGTAAAATTTGGGAATGTGGTGTCTAGACAAGAATAGGATAAGTTCTTAGAAATCAATTCAAAACTTGAAGAAGTGTTAAAGGCCTATGAAGAGAGGGGGGGAAAATACAATTATTGGAGGAAAAGATCTCTCAAATGAACGAGATGCTTGGGAATAGAAAAGTGGGAGAATCCAGCAGGCCCAAAATTATATACCCCCAACCAGCAATTGAGCCATTCAAATCCACACCCATTGTGGAAATCCAAAACATCCCACAAAGGCCTGAATTCTACACTATAGAGGAGTTTGAAGAAGACAAAAATAAATTGTATGCAATACATGTAGAATTGAATAATTAGTATGAAGAAAAGCTAAGGAAGACAATTTTTTTCCCAATAGATAGAATTGAATGGCCAAAATTTTTTGATCAATTGGCAAGAGTTATATTTCTTTGGCATGAAGATAATTTGAAATCCATTGTAAAAAAATGGGGTGAAAGAAATAATGATATCAATACTATGTGCATATATGTCATCCAATTGCGTTGCCATCAAATAGAAAGATATTTGATTTATTAAATAAACTGGAGGATTTTGATAATCAATAGGTCTCTATTTAGAAGAGAATAGCCATTTGCCTCTCTAAATACATAGCTAAGAAGTTTGACCTTTTTCCTAATACTCTAAAAAAGGTTGATAGAATAAAGGAAAAGGAAGAGTGGAAAAATGAGTTGGATGATATATTATGCCAAAGAATGAATAATGTTATAAATGAGAAAGGGCATACACTATGGGAAATGACCAATGAGGATTTGGTTAAAGTGTAGATATTTTATAAAGCCATCAGAAAAGACCTCGTTGAGATAGAAGCAGTTGGAAATTTTGTGAGAATACAAAGGGAATTCTTGAATTTTGATTGGCCTGATGACACTACTTTCAACAAATGGAAAAAACAATTTTTGTCTATAGAATAGATGGTAGAAGATGATGGGGTGGAAGAAGATGTAGATGTAATTGTTACTCTAACATTTCATGATGAAGATAGTGAGAATCCCTGAGTTGAGGTGAGCTTGCAAGTAACAAAATAGGGCAGGTCACTTTCAAGCCTGATAGCCACCTACTCCAAAGAATTAGATTGAATAAATGATCAAATCATGGAGTTTTTAGTATTCCAAGGAATATAATAGAAAAAGGGCCTACCAAGAGAATATTATGATGTATAAGTTTTTTGTTACACATAATTTTGTCTTTTTGTGATAGATGTACATAAATATCTTTTGTTTTGTTGATAGCTATCAGTCCTCTAAGCCTGAAGCTTGTTGCATCTCACACAATATAATTGAGATTCCAGGGCTAGAGAATGGTCTGATTTTTCATACAATTTTAGTTTTACACTAAGTATGTTTCGGTGTAGTTATGGTAGCAAACTTCATGATGTATCTTCTTTGTAAATTTCTCTGAGAATACATTGATATCATATGATCCTTGTGTATTTTTAGAGTCATTTTGAGTATTACTACAATTGTATACAATTTTCAAGGAAAATTAATACAACCTTTGAACCATTCCCATATCTATTCTTGCTAAAGTTTGTCTCCTTTGTTATTACCTAGTTATTCTAATATTGTATGAGTAAAGCTTGTCCAATTAAATGCAATTCACTTGGGTTGTATGCCAATTCATTATTACTATTAATTCAATGAATTAAGTAAAGGCTTTAGTGACTTTAATGGAATTGCTATGGTAGTAGAGAGGATGTTTGTAAGAATGAAGTTTAGTAAGAATTGCTGATAATATTTGTTGTAATGCAACAAATCAAATCTATAAATTGGAGTCGACTCTAAATCCCAATGAAATAGGCATCGATCTAATTAATCTAGTCTACAGATAAGTAGATCATGAATGAGCATCAGGTCTAAAATCAAAATCACCTTTATTTTACTATTTAAAGAGTTTCAAAGATGGTTAGAACTTGTTTTCATGTAATATTTTAGCTTTAGTTAGCTTCTATGGTTAGAAATACTTGCAAATTTGAGAAGAATTGTGACCAAATCAGCTTGTAAGGGATACATATCATCTGAAAGTGACAAGAAATGAATAAACTATATATATGTTAGAGGTATAAGATGAGAATCAGAATGAAACTAATAAAATTATCATACAACATCATTCATTTTGAATTATCCCTTAGGTATACCCACCTTGATTTTGTAGAGCCTAAAGAGTAGAAAGCCAGTGCTAGCTTTGTTGAAGTTGGTTCTAGATAATATGCAAGCATAATTCTTAATAGGATGTAGCTAAACCTTAGATTTGTGAGTATTATTATCTTGGTATTGATCCTTTTTTATTCGATAGTTGAAAAACACCAACACATTGTTACTCTCAAAAAATACTTCAACATTCCTTGGTTTAGTAACAACATTGTCATCATCAGAATTGTAATCAACTACTCTTTCTTGTATCTTGAATTTCTCATCAACTCTTACATTTTCAATTTCAACAATAGTCTTAGTTCTTAGATTATAATGTCTATAAGCTATGATTTTCAATGAATAACCAAGAAACATACCTTCATCACTTCTAGCATCAAATTTACCAACATCATCATCTCTTTTAATGTAAGATTTGCTACTAAAAATTCTAAAATGTTTAACTGTAGGTGAGTGACCAAACCATAGTTCATAAGGGACCTTGTTTGTGTCTTTCCTTACTTATACTCTATTCATGTTGTAGACTATTGTATTCATAGATTCTCTCCAAAAAATCTTAGATACATCATTCTTAGCTAGCATAGCTCTTGCTACTTCTGTTATTGACCTATTTCTTCTCTCTACAATGCCATTTTATTTAGGGGTTCTTGGAGCTAATAATTGTCTTTTGATTCCATTAGCTTCACAAAAGATGTTAAAATCATTTGAAGTAAACTCTCCTCATCTATTTGATCTGAAAAATTTAATCTTCATACCTAATTCATTCTCAACTCTATTCTTGTATATCTTGAACTCATCAAATGCCTCCAATTATTCTTTAAGAAATACAACCCACATTATTCTAGAAAATTCATCAACAATAATCATGAAATACCTTTCACCATAGAATCCTTTTGTCTTCATAGGACCACCAATATTTGTGTCTATAATCTCCAACTTTGGTGTAGTAGTAAACTTCTTGCTAGGAAAAGAAGTTCTGGTATACTTTGCCAATACACATGCCTTGCAAATTGTGTTAGTAGGCTTAACAATCTTAGGAAAATCTCTAACTACAAACATACTACTAGTTTTCACAATGCTATCAAAGTTTATATGACAAAATATCTTATACCATAACAACTTGTCATCTATCTTTGCAACCAAACATGTCATTTTAGTGGATTCAGTTGAAATACATTACATCTATATCTAGTTCCTTTTCCAATTACCTTTCCATCTTTGTCTCTGATCATGCATGTCTTCTATGTGAACTATAATTGATAACTTTTTTCCACTAGTTATCCAACAATCAAAATATTGTGTTTCAAACCATCAACAAAATATAAATCCTTAGTGTTAGTCTTACCATCAAGAGTTATAGATCCAATACCTTTAACATGGAAAGTTGCATTGTTTCTAACTTTGACAATATTTCCATCATGACTTTTGAAGTCAACAAACTTGTTTATATCACTAGTCATATGTTTTGACATTATAATCATGTTTTTTATTAGTGACACACACTTATTTAGATTATAAGTATCTATCAAGCATATTGTACAGTTAAGAGCATTAACCAAATATTTCAGAATCTACTAAGTTCTATAGTTGCTACCAAGTCCAAGGAACAATATTTAGTTTGTGTTGAGAAGTTTCTACCATAATAATGATCAGTAGTGTAAATAAAGCTTCATAAGGTTTATAGCATTGCTTAGTGAAAACCAAGTTGTATAGTGCTTATTGAGTTCACAATTACATTGATGTGAATCTAGTGTTAACCAAGCCATTCAATGTTAACCAAGTGATTTTTTTTTATATGTTGAGTTTTACAAAATTCACCAAGTCACCAATGCAGACCAAGTATAGAATAATTGGAAGTGATTAGTATGGACTCAGCTTCTATGGCTACCAAATGCATGAAGATTCCAAGCATTGACTATGGATGTCGAGTATCAGAACCTCACCAAGCTAGTCTTTAGAACTCGAGTTCCATTAGTTTGGTCAACTTTTTGTAAACTTTTATTGTAGCTAACTTTTTTAATTTATAAATTGGATTGGTATATATGTAATGTATTGTATCACATCAAAGATATAATAATGAAGTAAGATAAAAAGTAGAGAAGAGAAGAAGAGCAAAATATAAGGCTACAATAGCATAAGGATCAGCAAATATTTATCTATCACAACAAGGTGGTCATTACACTCAAAGGAATCTCATTTAGCAAATTAAGTTGTAGATCAAAGATCAACCAATATTTCATCCTAATAGGTGGATTAGTTAAATCCTTTCATGCAAGGTAAACTTAATAGTCTTTTTTAAATCTCTTTACCAAGTGCATACTTTATTGTATGTTAGTAAAACCTTTTACAAGGTGGACCTAATAGTCCTTATTTCTCTTAACAGGGCAGATCATCATAAGTGATCATTGTAAGCCTTAATAGGCCAACTTTATACTGTAGTACTAAAGCTTGTGTGTATCAACCCCACCCCAATTTTACTTTCTATTTGGAAGGATTTTGAGTCACCATATTGTGTGTCAAAAGTGTTATAAATTTTTTAATGCTTTCAGCCATTCATGCATGCAATTAGATCAGAGTACACATAAAGCATTAATTGGTAAATAAGGATTAATTTTCATTGGTTATTGATTCACCCCTCCCCTCTTAGTAACTTAGCCTATCATATATATTTCTAAAAATTAGTATCAAAGCTTTGTGGTTCTTAGAGAAAAGTTTAACAACTTGAGCAAAGATCAAAGGCTATGGAGGTATTCAGACTTGGCAAAGCTATTGACAATGAGAAGGTACATTTGGAATTGGCTATTGGACAACTCAAGAAAGAAAAGGAGCAACTCTCTTAATCCTTCAAAAGAAGAAAAGATCTTGCAGTATAGATGAATGACCAACTCTAAATTGAAAAAAGAATTGATAACATCCATTCAAGAAATTTAGATGAAGCTAATGAGACAATTAAAAAACTATTGGAAAAGAATGGTACACTTCAAGAAGAAGTAATGAAGCTAAGAAGAGAGAAAGAAATCTAGTCAATAAGATTGTGTGAAGTCATGCAAGAGAAAAATATGATAAAAAAAGAGATAGAAGGAAAGAACAATGAGATTCAACATCTATCCCTTTAGCATGTAGACTTCATAAATTAGCTCACCAATGCAAATGAAGAAATCATGAATCTAAGATCAGAAAATGAAAGATTGTTGAATGATCTAAACACTAAAAAGTAAACCAATGAGAGGATGATAAAATCTCAAGTAGACATGAATCAATTGAATTAGCAAAGTCATTACAAACAAAAAGGAAAATCATAAATTTGATATATACAAGAAGGTGAATCATCCAAGCAAGGAGTTCAAAAGAATCAAAGACCTACTTGTAGTCACTGTGGTGAGATAGGTCATACTTCAAACAAATGTTGGAGCAATGGGAAAGCTAAATTTAATGCAAAATGCTACAATTGCAATCAGCAAGGATATAGAACTAATGAATGCAAAGACAAACCTAAGTTTGAAGGAAAATGTCACAAATGCAAGAAGCATGGGCACAAATCCTCATAATGCAAAACCAAGATATTGAACTGAGTAGAATAGATTGTAAAAGCTATATTTGGTTGGGACTATAGCACTTGGTGAAGATGTCATCATTGTGAAGAATTTGGATACATTGGAATGAATTGTGTAAAATATCACATGAGGACTAGAGACACCACCAGAAGATGTTTTATCTATACATAAATTGGTCACCTTGCCAAGAATTATATGATAACTAGAAGAATTGAAGATGAAAATAAGGCAAAAGTTGATAGCATTAGAAAGTAGATGAGACAAAAATGGATTCCAAAATCTTCTAAGAATAAAAGTCCAAGCAATAATGAACATGTCACTCAAGAATTGGGTGACTCCAATAGTTCTAATTAATCTCTTGCAAGGATAACTAGAACTAGGATTCTAAAGAAGACATCTCACATTAGTTCTAGTTAGTAGAATGAAAAATCCATGTCAGCATTCAAGATGCAAAGGGATCACCAAGAAATCAAGAAGGTTTACAATCCTTACCAAGTAAGGTCAGGTCACAAGACTCTATAGAGAAAGGTTAGGAGTAACTAAGTTTTGTATGCTTACCAAGTCATGGATGACTCTATCAAGCATTCAATGTAAGCAAAGTGGAGGGTAGTCTATCATTTGAGTGAACAATTGTACCAAGCATTTATGGCAATCAAAAGGTGAAATTTGATAGAAGGATGAAATTGAATTTATTTCTCACCATAAATTTTTTAGAGCTATTTGTGTAGAGTGATTATTAGGGAATTCAAGTGATTTGAGAAAATTAATATTGAATATTTTTTTGTTCTTTCAAAACCCTACCAAGAAAAATGGCATCCAACAGAAGAAAATAATAGAAAGGATCGAATATATTGGTTTGAAGTGTTGAATGGAAGGCACTAGACTTCAAGCTAAGTCTTGTTGTCATGGAAACCCTAGATTCTATTGGAAATGATTGAAAAGATCATGAATGAAGAATGATGGAACTAGTAAAGAATATTTTCAATCATTATTTTGTCATTGATGTCAAACTTGCTACTTGTAGGAATGACAATTGCTTTAGTGATCCAAATACTATCAATTGGTTGATTGACAAGGAGGAGGCAATAAAATATAACTAGAGCACCTAGAGAAAGGTTGAAGTTATGATGTTGTAATGAAGTATAAGGATCAACTAAGCCATTGATGAAATAGTGTATTGATGACATAATCTAAGACACAAGGAATGGACACACTAAGACACATCAAAGATGTAAGGTTTAACTAAGTCATTTGTAGAACCTAATTGAGTTCATTTGTGAGTGTCGAGCAAACTAGTTGAAGCTGAGTGAGTTCAACTTCAGTGTGTGCTGAGAAATCTTTTAGGTGCCAAGTAACATAGAAGGTGTCGAGCAATCCTTCGAGTGTTGAGTAACACTAAATGTAGTAGAAGCTAAGTAACTCAAGATCCAACAAGAGCCGAGCACTACAGAGTAAATAAAAGTCGAGTGATTCAAGAAAATAGTAGAAGCCAAGCAATACAGGAAAGCTTCAAGTGCCAAATAAAGAAGAAACTAGAGAGGGTGCTGAGAAATCTAGACCCAGTTTTACCTTCTTATTCCTAGAGGGTTTCTGGGTCACCAAAATCTTTTGTGTTATGTGGTGATGCATGTTTACTTTTCATGATTGTTTAATGTTTAATTGCATGCATGATAATTTCAATTATATGCCATTAAGGATTTGAAATTTTTTATTGGACATTATTGGACGTTGAATAACTAATTCACCCCCCTCTCAATTATTCTAAAAGGAATTCTAAAAATTGGTATCAAAGCCCACTGCTGATTTGTTTCAAGGTACTAGTAGTAGGAAGATCAAAATGTCCAAGGGAGAAGTCCCCAAGCTAAACAAAGGCAACTTTGTTGCATGGAAAAGTTTGATGAAGTTGCACCTTGGATCAATAGGTGACTATGCACAGACCTCAATCACAATTGATCATGTAGACCCTATAGGACCCCTCACTGTAGAGGACATGAGCAAGAAGAAGGAGCACAATCAAGTGATGTTAGATATTGCTTCAACACTAATCTATGGCGAGTATGATGACATAAAAGAATGTGATATTGTACATTAGATGTGGAAAACATTATCAAAAATCTATGGAGGAGATGATAATGTCAAGAGAGCCAAAAAAGAGATCCTAAGAGGAAAGTTTGATGACATGAAAATGGAAGAAGGAGAGAATGTTGCTCAATACGGTGCAAGAATGAAAGAAGTGGTAAGTGCCATAAGAAGCCTAGGAGGATACTTATCAGAAGAAAATGTATGTAGAAAATACTTGAGAAATTTTCTTCCTATCTATGCTATAAGAGTATCAGCCATCCAAGAGCTAAGGTGTGTACCAGGAAACACATTGTCATTTGAAGGAATAATTGGAAGACTCATTGCCTTTGAGTTATCCAACTTTGACAACTACAAGCCAGAAAACTTTGAATCTGCATTCAAAGTCAAGATGACAATAAAAGATAATGAGGAGGTGCAAATAAAGAAAAAGAGTGAAAAAGGAAAGTATGTATCTAGTGATAGTAGCACTGATGAAGATGACGTAGACCAATTAGAGGCATTACTAGCAAGAAGATTTCATAGAGGAAGAGGAAAATTAAAAGGTAAGCTACCAATTATTTGTTTCAATTGTAATGAAGTTGGTCACATTGCAGCTAGATGCACAGAAAAGAAAAATTACAAGGATGGAGGCAACCTCAAGAACAAGAAAGAGGACAACAAGGACTACAAAGGTAAAGGAAAAAGATGCTACATTGTTGAAGAAGACTCTAATGAGAATGATGATGAAGTAGTCTATGTGGCTATGAAAGATGAATAAGATGAAGATGAAGCAATTGACTTGGTAACCTGCATGAACAAGAATAAAAAATGGATCATAGATAGAAAATGCTCTCATCACATGACTGAAGATAAAATTAAGTTCATTACCTTTATTCAATATGAAGGAAATAGTGTTAGATTTGGTAACAATGCACCATGTCAAATCAAAGGGAAAGGTAGTATCAAGCTTACTAAAAAGATATCATGTGATAATGCATACTATGTTGAAGGCCTGAATTATAACTTGTAAAGTGTCCCACATTTAGACAACATAGGATGCAAGGTTGAATTTGAATATGGAGTTGCCAAGATCTGTGACTCTCAAGGAAGTCTAATAGGAAAAGGTGACTAGACTAGGAGTAATTTATTCTACCTAGACATGGATGATGCTTCTTGTCTTATTGTTCAAATTGATGATGTATGGTTATGGCACAAGAGGCTATGTCATGTAAATTTTCACAATCTGATAAGCATAGGCAAAATGAAGAAACTCAGAGGTCTACCAAAGATGAAGAAGCTTGATAACACCATGTGCAAACAATTCCAACTAGGGAATATGACCAAGTCAACTTTCAAAAGAAAGGCTTATACTTCTAATGAAGTATTAGAGATAGTTCATACTAACTTGTGTGGTCCTATTGAAGTGCAAAGCTACAAAGGTGACAGATACATAATGTTATTTGTGGATGACTATTCAAGGATGATGACAGTCATGTTCTTGAAACAAAAATTAGATGCATTCCAAATGTTCAAATGTTACTTGGCTAGAGTTGAGAAAGAGACTGGGAAGAGCCTAAAATGTCTCAGATTTGATAGAGGAGGGGAATTCACATCAAGAGAATTTGAAAAATTTTGCAATGAAAGAGGAATCAAAAGGCAGACATCAACACCTAGGACTCCACCTCAGAATGGTATAGTAGAAAGAAGGAATAGATCAGTTATTGACTATGCTAGAACCTTAATGATGGAGAAAAATGTTGCACTCAAATACTAAAGAGAAGCTGTAAGTATTGCAACCTACACACTCAACAGAGTTCAAGTCAAGAAAGGTACATATGCAACACCTTTTGAATTATGGTATGGGCATTCTCCTAATGTAAAAAATTTCAAAATATTTGGATGCAAATTCTATATATATAAAGAGTATAGAAATGGAAAGTTTGATGCAAAGGGTGAGGAAGGTACATTTCTTGGTTATTCCACTAGAAGCAAAGCTTATGAGTGCTTGAATGTTAACACTAACAAAGTAGTAGAAAGCACAAATGTGAAATTTGATGAGCTTGCAGAAGTTCAAAGTGTTGAGAACACCAAGAAAGAAGAAGAATACAAGACCTTTGTATACTTTTATGAAGGTATACCTAATAATGGTGAAGTTACATTTCAGAATGATAATCAACAACAAAATCTAGTATCTGTCGAGTCACAGATAGTGAATGTCGAGTAGCAGACACATTCAGAAGCTGAGCTATAGAATATAGAGAATGTTCATTTAGATTACTATCAACATGAAGGAAATGAAGAAATGTTTGATGAAAATACACATGAAGATTCAAATTCTGAAAGAGACAACATGCAAACAAGGAAAAAACTAGTATTGGAAAAGTATGTATGAAGACATCATCCTGTAGATCAAATTATTGGAAATAAAGAGGCAGGACCAATGACAAGGAATAGACTCAGAAGTGAGACATGTCTACTTAGAAAAATGGAACTAAAAACAATAAGTGAAGCCATAAAAGATGATGACTGGTACAATGCTATGAAAGAAGAAATAGAACAAATTGAAAAAAACAAGACATAGACCTTAGTCTCAAAACCACCTGACAAGAATGTAATTGGAACCAAGTGGGTGTTTAGAAACAAGTTAGATGAGAATGGTGAAATCACAAGGAAAAGGCAAGACTAGTCTTTAAAGGGTATGCACAAGAAGAAGGACTAGACTATGGAGAAACTTTTTCTCTATTTGCCAGAATGGAAGGAGTAAGGACCTTACTGACATATGTAGCCTGCAAAGGATTTAAATTCTATCAACTAGATGTGAAGTCCACATTTCTGAATTGTATACTTGAAGACAAAGTTTACATAGAGCAACCAGAAGGATTTTTTGATGAAAATAACAAAAACAAGGTATGAAAATTACATAAGGCTCTATATGGATTAAAGAAAGTCTCTAGAGCTTGGTATGAGAGACTTCACAAGTATCTAGTGCAAATTGGATTTGAAAGAACTGATGATAACAACAACATGTACATCAAATCAGAAGAAGGTAAGGATATCCTTGTATCTAAAATATTTGTGGATGACATAATTTTTGGAGGAAAGGAAGTTCTTTGCAAAAGTTTTGTTGACAAAATGAAACATGAGTTTGAGATGTCTATGTTTGTAAAAATCAAGTTCTTTGTTGGATTGCAAGTACATCAACTAAAACATGGTATGTTCTTGACACAATCAAAGTACATCAAAGAGATACTCAAAATGTTTGGATTGGAAGACTCCAAACTTGTTAGCACACCAATGGAAATAGGACATAAGCTATCCAAAAATGATGAATTAGCTGAAGTCAATCAAACAATGTAGAGATCCATGATTGGAAAACTACAATATGTTGTACCTAGCAAACTAGGCATAGCATTAGCAGTTGAAATAGTGGCTAGATTCTTTGCTAATACTAGAGAAAATCATCTCATGGAAATAAAAAGGATAATGAGGTATCTCAAAGGAACTGATGATCTTGGCCTATACTACAAAAAGAATGAGAAGTTTGAGCTCAATGCATACACAAACACAAATTGGGGAGGCAACATTGATGATAGGAAAAGCACAAGTGGAGGAGCATTATTCTTAGGTAAAAGGGTAGTTACTTGGACTAGCAAGAAACAAACATGCACATCTCAATCCACTGCAGAAGCAGAATATGTGGTAGTAGCAACCAATTGCACAAACATTGTGTGGCTCAAAAATCTATTGAAAGGAATGAAAGAAGAGGTAACCAACCCTCTGACACTGTATTGTGATAATAGAAGTACTATAAACATATCCAAGAATCCAATAATGCATGCAAAAACCAAGCATATTGCAATAAAGAATCACTATGTCAGAGAATTGGTAGAAGACAAACAAGTAAAGATGGAGTACATTCACACAAAGGAACAAATTTTAGATATCTTCACCAAACCATTGCCCAAGGATAGTTATGAATATCTTAGAGGAAATTTGGGGGTAATGCTCCTAACTAAAGTAGTTTAAAGAAAAAAAGAAGCTACCCTGCATCAATAGGAGTAGATCATTGAAATATCAAAAGAATGATGCAGAGGATGACAATAGGAACATACATTTTAGATCAGTCACAAGCATGGTGATAGAGGAAAAAGACATAAGATGCAAATATTATACCAAGCATGTTGAAGATGCTACACCTTTGGCATTTATGTCAAAGAGGGAGATTTATAAGAAATTGATCAATAAAAGGTAAGAGGGAGATGTATGAGATGTATGAGATCAGTAGAGAGATGAAAGAGGGAGATTGAGAAGAGATAAGAAACTAATCAGCAAGCTGTTATGAAGGATCAGGAATACAGAGTAAGGATGCAACAATCAAGAGGGAGAAGAAGAACAAAGGATTCAGTTTGTATCAACAAAAGAGGGAGACATGATACAAAAAGGTAGATATGTAATGAAAAAAAGTTTTTCGTTTGGTATATAATTTTGGTGGTAACTAAGTTGATCAACTCAATCAATCGATCAATTTGGTTTGCCATCAATGCCAAAGAGGAAGATTGTTGGAAATGATTGAAAAGATCATGAATGAAGAATGATGGAACTGGTAAAGAATGTTTCCAATCATTGTTTTTTCATTGATGTCAAACTTGCTACTTGCAAGAATGACAATTTCTTTAGTGATCCGAATACTATCAATTGGTTGATTGACAAGGAGGAGGCAATCAATAAGATGTAACTAGAGGACCTAGAGAAAGGTTGAAGTTATGATGTTGTAATGAAGTATAAGGATCAGGTATGTCATTGATGAAATAGTGTATTGATGACATACTCTAAGACACCGAGAATGGACACACTAAGACACATCAAAGATATAAGGTTTAACTAAGTCATTTGTAGAACCTGATTGAGTTCATTTGTGAGTGTCGAGCAAACTAGTTGAAGCCAAGCAAGTTCAACTTCAGTTTGTGCTGAGCAATCCTTTAGGTGCCAAGTAACATAGAAGGTGCCGAGCAATCCTTCGAGTTCTAAGTAACACTAAATTTAGTAGAAGCCAAATAACTCAGGATCCAATAGGAACCAAGCACTATGGAGTAAATAGAAGTCGAGTGATTCAATAAAATAGTAGAAGCCAAGCAATACAGGAAAGCTTCAGGTGTCGAGTAAAGTAGAAACTATAGAGGGTGCCAAGCAATCTAGATCCAATTTTACCTTCTTATTCTTGGAGGGTTTCTAGGTCACCAAAATCCTTTGTGTTATGTGGTGATGCACGTTTACTTTTCATGATTGTTTAATGTTTAATTGCATGCATGATAATTTCAATTATATGCCATTAAGGATTTGAAAACTTGTATTGGGAATTATTGGACCTTGAATAACTGATTAACCCCCCTCTCAGTTATTCTAAAAAGAATTCTAATAGATTCAAGTGGAGCTCAATCAAAAATACCATCAAAGATACTACTGATTAATGAGATTAGTTCACATTTTTATTGTACTAATCAAGAAACATTAGAAATGGATGAAACCCTAGAGAAGCTATGTGTGAATGGTGTGTTAAAATCAGAGCATCAACATCTTGAAGCAAATGGTTTGAATGACATTCTGCATATGCCACAAGATATTTAGATCAAATGGATAAGATTAATTCTTAGTCATGTGCATAATGGTTAGTTATGGTTAAAACAACCTATTGTGATAACAAAGAAGATGAACCATAGGATCACTAGTCTTCCTATGTTAGAAAAAGCTAAAACAACCAAAACCCTAAGTTGGCTCAAGCTAGAGAAGATAACCCTTGCTGAGTGGGATGGAAGGAGAATGAAAATTAGTTGTGTTATAGATATGGAAATAAAGTTTAGGATACATACTATCATGCACAAAATATATATCTCAATCAAACTCAATAGTGTGCCATGCGAAGCAGTGGATCTCACATACAAAGTGGTCAAGAATAACCTATCACTTGACCTTGTTGAGTTGATGTTCAACTAGTTCAAAAAGAATATGGAGAGTATAAGAAATTCAAAGAACAATCCTTGTAAGTTTGGTTGACTCTTGTCTATTTTTCTATGTGCAAAATTTCTTCCCTTCTAAAGGTATAGTCATATGGAGGAAGGATGTACCTGTTCTTTATCAAATTAATGAATATATAATTGAAATGGGAGAAAACTATGCGAGTATTATGAAAAATTACTTACATGTGTTCAAAGATAAGATGAATAATAGATTTAGCATCCCAAAGAAACTTTTTGATGATTACAAAGATGATTTTTGTTTCATGGTTGATAGTGATAAAGTATAAATTTAGGTAGTTAGACCAAGAATTGTCTAGGTCAAACCTCTAGGTTATGAGGTAAACATAGATGAAACCAAGGACATTATTGAAGCACTAATTAATGAGCCTATTAAACCAAAATTTTCATACTTTGGCACCTATGATGAAGAAAAGGAAAGATTGAACTTGAAATCAAACTCCCTCAGAAAATCAAAAAAATGAAGAAGAGGATTGCAAAATTGAAAATTAGCTCCACTCTTCTATTGACTGAAGGCAAAGGAGATGATATTAATAAAGATAAAGCAAAAGATGAAGTTAAATTAGAGGAAGAAGAGTCATTAAAGAATAAAGGTAAGGTTATTATAACCAAGCCTGGCAAAACATCTACTATTGTGTTCACAAGGAGGGCTTCTAGGAAAATACTTGACAAACAAAGTGAAGATGTGATCTTCAAAAGGTCACCACCCAGCTTTCAAGAAAGGTTGATGGAAATAGACTTAGGAGCTGGCATAAAAAAAATTAGATCATGAAAGTATGAGACTAGGATTGTAGAGGAGAAAAAGAAAATAGAAGACATGATAATGTCTAAAATGGGTAAGTGGCAATATTTCCTAGACCATCTTGTTCAATAGATTTTGAGTGATCTACTAGAGAAGATCAAGCCAAGATGGGAGAATGCTATGAAAAATACTAAAGACATACATGAGTAGACCCTAAGGCAACTCATGTCAAGTTTGAATGATAAGGAAGTAAAACATTCATTAAAGAAGAATAAAGAAAAGCTTACCTTGAGATTCAACACTTGTATTATATTGATAAATGACATTGACCATGTGGTAAGGAATGCCACCAACACATGGAAGAACATTTTCAATATTCACAAGAAGAGTGATTTTGTGGTTCATTTCATTGATGAAGATGATGATGAAGATGAAGGAATGAGGAAATTAAAGATGAAGAAGTTAAACATTATGACAATATAGATGATGAGGGAAAGGAATAAGGACAAGAAGCTACCAAGGAAGATCTACCTGAAGATCAAAACATTGAGGAGACTGACCCAGTGAAAATTGTAGTAGCGGCCATAGCCTCACTTCCTTAGTCTCTAAGAAAAGTATTAAAAACATTAAGCCCAAAGAAAGCTATTGTAGGATTGATTGTGT
Organism: Cupressus sempervirens; assembly: GCA_028749045.1. Taxonomy (NCBI): domain Eukaryota; kingdom Viridiplantae; phylum Streptophyta; class Pinopsida; order Cupressales; family Cupressaceae; genus Cupressus; species Cupressus sempervirens. The sequence continues at coordinate 836,797,385 of CM053793.1, forward strand.
CAAACATTTAAAGTACAAGAACTCAATCAATTTTTGCACCTATTTAGCTTAGTGCTTCATTGAAAAAAGTTGCAAGCACTTCATCTATCAAGTGGACAACACTTCCTCCTACATCAATTTTGGTTATGCTAGGTATTTCAATAATAAGTGTAGTGTCTATTTTTTTAGCTAGTCCTACTATCTCTACCATTATTTTCATTCCTAGCATACAAATAATGTCAAGGATAGTTAACACCAAGCTTCAACTAAGTACAAAATTTTTGAATAAAGGAAAATAGAAAGAAGAAGTAATAGATCTTGATGAGCAGATTGTTATTCTAAATTGGGACATCTCCAATCTTAACCGTAATCAAATGCATACATATTTGGAGAACTTCTTCAAAAGAAATGTAAGCAAGAGAGGCTTAGATAAGAAAGAAAGAAATAATTTCAAATAATTGAAGATGCAAAGAATATCCTAGCATGGCACTAAATATAGAGGTTGATACTTCTCAACAAATTTTGATTTGGTTAGTAGAGGTAGTTAGAAATTCAATGAAGATTTGAATGGATAGGAGAAATAGTTGCATAGAGCAAAGAAGAAAATTGAAAATAAAGTTTTGAAACTTATTGCTCAAAAGATTATAATTCATCAAGTAGATCTATATACTATCCTAAGCTCACTAGAGACCTCTTGCAACAATGTATCTTAATTATTCAATAAACTCTATGATATTTTAATTTTCACAAAGAAATTAAGGAAAAACTATAAAAAAAGTGCACAACAGTGGCAACTTGATCTAAGTTATATGTCTACTCACTACACAAAGATCAAATTCTTAACTGATATGAAAACAAAATTGGTAAGAGAAGAAGCCAAAATAAGAGCTACACTGATAAACATATAGGGAATGATTCTCCCAAACATGGATGTATTGTAGAAAAATATTGCACATTCCAAAACACTCATTCATGATAAAGACTTCTCAATCATAGATCACATGATAGAACTTTCAATAGAAGTTCAAGTTGCATTGCACACATGCAAGGTGTTGCAAGAAAATTGGGACAAGACAATGACACTAATTCTAAAGGTAAATTCAGATTTTTTTGTCATATTTTTCATTACTATATAGTATATAGCATACATCTTTGGCATTAGTGTAAAAAAGGGGGAGAAGATGTATATTGTAAAGAAGATGTATATTAAAAAAGGGAAGTATACATAAAAAGGGAGAAAATATATATATCAGATGTGAAAAGATGTAAAGTATATTGTATATATGTATGGGGGAGCATTATATATGTATAGATACTTAGAGATACATCTCTTACAATTTTTTTTTTGAAAAATCTCAAAAATAGAGTACTCTACCAAGCTGGAGACACAAGGTGATGAATAAAAAGTGTTCTTGAACTCTTTGAATTCAGTTTTGACTGATAAGTGTTTTTGTCACTAATGCCAAAGGGGGACATTGCTAACATTATAGTCATGTTTTTTTATTAGTGATACACACTTATTCAGATTATAAGTATCTACCAAGTGTATTGTATAGTTAATAGAGTTAACCAAGCATTTTAGACTTTATTAAGTTCTACAGTTGCTACCAAGTCCAAGGAACAGTATTTAGTTTGCACAACGTAGTTTCTACCATAATGGTGATCAACAGTGTAAACCAAGCCTCACAAGGTTTACCAAGTTATGTAGTGCTTACTAAGTTCATAGTTATAGTGATGTAAATCCAATGTTTACCAAGCCACTTAGTGTAAACCAAGTGATTCAGTTTATATGCCAAGTTTCACATAATTCACCAAGTCACCAGTGTAGACTATTAGGAATAAGGTGTCTCAACCTTGGATAATTCCTATTCTTATTATTTGTTTTGTAAATGTATTTTTAAAAAGTAATGTAATTAAGTGTGAGTGTACATGTCTAGTTGGCATGTTGATGTGACACTCCACTTGCATGTGTTAGCATCTTGAATTGTGTGTAAGGAAATCATGACTGAAATGATTATGATGGATTCCTATGATAAGAGCTATCTTTGGAAGATTTAATTGTGTAAGGAAATCATGACTGAAATGATTATGATGGATTCTTATGATGAATAAGAGCTATCTTTGGAAGATTTAATTGTGTAAGGAAATCATGACTGAAATGGTTATGGCATATTCCTATGATGCATAAGAGCTATCTTTGGAAGATTTAATTATGTGTAAGGAAATCATGACTGAAATAGTTATGACAGGTTCCTATGACACGTAGGAGCTATTTTTGGAAGTTTCCCTAAAAATGGAATGTGCATTATATAAGCGCTTTTAGGGTTGTAGATAAGAGTGTGTGAATAGTGTATTCTTGGCATCTTTTGGAGGAGTGGGGTTGTTTTACTGAAAGGTTTCTCCCCACCAACATATCTCTATGTTTGTTTTTTATTTCTCTATCTATTTTCTATATTCATGGCTGACTACAATATTATTGTTTAGATAATATCAAATCTGAAATTATAAGAATTTAATAGAAATTTGCACAATACTTTCCTTAAGCGATTAGTGTAGGAAGTTGTTTCTACACCTAAGTTGCCTTACACATATCAAGTTCAAACTACTTGGAAGTGATTAGTATATACCAAGCTTCTATGTCTTCTGAGTGCATGACAATGCCAAGAATTGACTATGGATGTTGAGTATTAGAGCCTCATTGAGCTAGTCTTCAAAACCCAAGTTCCAACAGTTTGGTCAACTTTGTGTATTTTGTGTAAACTTGTATTGTTGCTGATTTTGTTGATTTTTAAATTGGATTGGTATATATGTAATGTATTGTATCACATAAAAAATATAATAATGAATTAAGATAACAAGAAGAGAAGAGAAGTATAAAATACAAGGATACAATAGTATAAGGGTCACAAATATTTATTTATCACAAAAAGGTGATGATTACAGTTAAAGGAATCTCATTCAACAAATTAAGTTGCAGATTAGCCACTGTTTCATCCTAATAGGTGGATCAATTAAATCCTTTCACAATGTAGACTTAACAATCTTTTGTAAATCTCTTTACCAAGTGCACACTTTACTGTATGTTTGTAAAAACTTTTGCAAGGTGGACCTGGTAGTCCTGATTGCTCCTAATAGGGTAGATCATCAGAAGTGATCATTGTAAGTCTTAACATGCCAACTTTATATTGAAGTACTAAAGCTTGTGAGTATCATCCTCACCCCAGTTTTACTTTCTATTTGGAAGGTTTTTGGGTCACCATATTGTACGTCAAAAGTGTTATGAATGTTTTAATTCTTTCAGTTATTCATGCATGGAATTAGATCATAATACACATGAAGGATTAATTGCTAAATAAGGATTAAGTTTTATTGGTTACTGATTCACACCTCTCCTCTTAGTAACTTAGCCTATCATATATATTTTCAACAATATGATGTCAATAACCACTATCGATTATCCAATTGGATTTCTTTTCAACCTATGATACTAAAGCCATTTTCTCTAGACTTTCTTCTTTAATAGCTACAAATCCTATTTCATCATCACTAGAACTTACTACTTGTTCATTAGAATTATCTTCTTTATTTGCATACAAACAATCTCTATCTCTTCTAGGTTTGAACATTCCTTGATACTTTTTTTTCTCTTTTAGGACACTTAGATGCATAATGACCAAACTCATTACAAGTCCAACATTTAAAGATTTTCTTAGCATCTTTCTCTCTTCTTACCAAAAGGGCTACTCCTTCTTCTATCTTTCTGTCCTCATCAGATCTATTACTACTAGAAAAATCCCCTCTAGAACCTATGCTCCTTAATAAACTAGGTCAAATTTTAGGGCACTAAAAACTATTTATGTTCTGGTCAATTCTCTAGACTATCTAAGTTCATTCCCAACTACTTCAAGTCTCCCAAGTAATGTTTCCTTTGTGAAATATTTGGTACAAGAGATCAACAATTGTATCATTTGAACTAATTGCTTAAATAGTGGCATTAAGCTCTTCAATATCTTCCATATCACATCATCATCTTCCTTGGTTCCTCCTTGAGATTTGATACCTGTGGTAATTTCTAATATCCTACCTACACATATTCTTATAGATTCATCTTCCATTGTTTTAGTATCTTGAAATACACAAATCTAATTTTGTAGCCTTAATTTCTTAGAATGTTTATCACCTTCAAAACTATTTTTGAAAGCTTTCCAAATCTCATGAGAAGTATTAAGTGATTTTACCTTGTTGTACTCAATTTTAGGAAGTGCAAACAATAGTGCTTCTCTAGCTCTCATGACACACATGAAAAGTTCTCTCTTCCTTAGTACAAGTCTCCAAAGCACTTTCAACAATAATTGTCTTTTCTAATTTTGTAAATATCCAATATCCTGGACCCATACATAGAAGATGTGTCTTCATATTTTTTATTCTAGCTATCATAATTTGTTCCATCAGACTTTAAACTATCCTTTCTAAATATATTCACCATTGATCTCCCAAAGTTGTTAAACTTTATCTTTAAGAACTGGATTCTTTGATACCAATTGTTAGAAAAAACAGTCCACCAAAATAACTAAGAGGGGGGGGGGGGGGGGGGGGGGGGGGGTGTAGTGAATTAGTTATCTAATTAAAACAATTATCAACCTTAGTTAATATTAACCATTGAATCAAAGTAAACAACAACCTTAAAAAGATGTACATACACTATTATAACATATTTTTTTAGGGAAATCCTTGATCAAAGGGAAAATCTTAGTGGGAATAATGCCCACAAGATGATGTACTAATATAAATATTCCTTGTTAGAGGATAGATCCAATTAGGAGACTTTTACAATATTTATTGCATATGAGTCCTTGTTAGGAGATTCCAACCCTGTTAGGAGTTGTGTCAACCCTATTAGGAGTTGTAGAAGGCAAAAAGACCCACTGTCCAAACAACTTTTGGGGCAAGACTGCTAAACTCACTGTCCAACTCATCTCTTAACTATTCCTTGTAGAATAATTGTCTATACTGTGCTTTAACCTCTTTCCTTTGTCTTGTCAACTAGACCAATCACTGTCAGACCTTGTAGACTAGGTCATGAACCTCATATCCAAGTATCAAACCTCAAATCTCACAATAAAACCTCAATATTGAAGTTTTCTCCAACTTTTATCTACTCTTCTTATCTTCTCATTTCTCTCTTTATGCTTTGTGCAATCATTTATTCATTCCATACATGATAATAGAAAATGTCCTTCCTTTATACTGAATTCATAAAAAAATTCCCTAAGTCAACTATTACAACTTCTCAATTAATTTTTATAGGACCTCATTAAGAACATGTTACACTTAGTGATAACATTAATCTGCTACCTTGTCACTTGAATAACTTTCTTTACATGTAATATCATGATGAGAGACCTTAGCTACATCATCTCCATAATATATTCTACACATCTTTAAATTTGTCTTCTTAGAATATCAATTATGCTAAGTGATATAAAAAGTTTACTAGAACATGCTTTTGTAAACTCTATCTCAAAATAGTCTTCACTAAAACTTGCATAGCTTCTTCCAAACTTAATATTTTATGCTTCCAAGGTTAGCTGGATATACTAGACACTTAGTACTATCTTCCTTTAACTTTTCCTAGTGGAATTACTCAACGATCTATTCATAGTAACTTGATCTTTTTGATGTTCTTTTGTTAGATACCATAGAAAACTACTATATTGACATCAATGACAAACATAGTCATGAATGTAACATATCATCATGATAATTATATTATCATGTTTCTACAATACTCCTCCATATAAGTATCATCAACATATATGCTTCCAACACTCCTATGTAAACCATTTTTGGGCTGACTTAAGGATTCTTTTACACTTCAAGAAGATATATACAAAGTTATATTGAGAATACCTATGTAGTGCATGCAGCCAATCAGATTAAGGGATGTTCTAAGAAGGAAAATGAGTGAATCACAATCATTGATAGCCTACCTAACCCTAGCTCACCAAATTCTTCTTAAGGAGAATAAAACCTAAACAGTTTGAGAGTGTTATGTATGCATAGATGAGAAGAGAAGGGTGAATGGTAAGTATAAAGAGAGAATTCATGGTGACTAAGGAGGTTGTGAAAGAGATATGAATTTTAGAATCAATTAGAGAGATCATAGCATAATAGTTAAAGGACATAAGAGATACATCTAATCAGGACGATCAAGTGCACATTAGAGAAGATGAGATTTGATATCTAGTAGAGAGGTGCTAACTGAAGGATTAAGGCTGAAATATTTGAACAGGTGAATTAGTAATAATCTATTAACTCAGTAGTCCTAGAATACTTTTGTAAATCCTTTAATATGGTGCTTACATTATTGTAATTTGAAGTTCTCTAACTAGGCACACTTTTAGTAGGATGTTGAAATCCTTTAACAAGGAAAATTTTTCATAGGGTAGATCATAGTTTATGATAAAACTTATTGTAACCTTCATTGGATACAGTTTAAAATTATAGTAGTGAAGATTTGTGGGTGTCATCCCCACTCTAGTTTTACCTTCTCATTGGAGGGTTTCTGGGTAAAAAATTTACTATGGATGTGTTATTTGTTTCATGCTATGGATGAACATGTTTAGCTTGCTATTTCAATGCTAAATGATGAGATGGATGTGTGGTGAATGTTTATGGTTAAAGTTTTGAAGTACTGATTCACCATGCCCCCCCCCCCCACTTTTCCATCATTGAGCCCAACAATTGTTATCATAATCTTGTTCTCTAGAAAGAAAATATTTGTAGCTTTTAGGAAAGCTCTTGAAGATGGAAGTCTACAAGTTGGGAAAGACCATTCAGAACCAAAAGATTCAAATCTAACTTTCCCTACACCAACTCAATAAAGCAAGAGGTGATTTGAAGCACTCATTAAAGAGAAGGAAAGGAATAGCTATTGAGGAAAATGACACACATTACCAAGAGGAATACAATGATGAATTCTTTGCACATGAAAATTCAAGTGAGTTTGATGCAATAGTTGAAGATCTAGTGGAAAAAAATGGTGCCCTAACTAAAGAGGTCAAAAATCTTAAGATAGAAAAAGAAGTCCAATTAATCTTTCTATGTGAGATGACCAAAAAGAAAAAGAAAGTTGAGGAAGACAAAGTCATGATTGAAGATGACAAAAGAACACTAACCAATAAACTTGATGAGAAGACATTTGAGGTAGAAAGGATTTCTAACATGCAACTAGAACTAATGAATCAAGTGATGATTTCCAATCATGAATTGAATGGAAAGGACATTGAGATCACAACCATGAAATTATAGAATGAACAATTTGGAAATGAACTAAGAAGAGACAAGTAATTTGCTAAAAGTTTCAACGAACCTAGTGAAGCCATCCAATACTTTAAGAAAATGATGAGATCTCCTAGATCTAATAGTGATACTATCATTAAAAAGTTGTATTATCAACTATTCCTATATACCAATGGAGAGTGCAAATAGTGGTTAGGGAGGCTTTCAAAATTTGAATTCTAAAAAGGGAAAAATACCTCTAGATCATCAGAATTAGATCCTTGAACTAGAGCATGGGCCACAAAAGGAGGGTGGTCAAGGTTTGTGTATAGGGGATCAATCAAAAAATGCTGATGGGGACCCAGATGCTCCCCCTAAGGAAGTGGACAAGATTCGTTTGGTTCCCAAAGGAGGTCATCCAACCAAATGGTCATCCCTTTTCAAAATCAAGCCCTCAAGTAAGTCTTCTTTCCCACTTGTTAAGATTCTTCTAGAGATAGAGAAAGGTTCTTGTGCCATTGCCATCTTGGATGAAATCATGGATCACATCATTTTATCCATGGCTTCCACCTTGATTGGAAAATTTTTGGGGCCTAGAATGAATATTGATGTTGCGAGGAATTTTATTAAGAATAAATGGGCTCTTAAAGGTCATGTTTTGTTCATGGCCATTGCTAAGGGTTTTTTTTCTTTTGAGTTCACCTACATGGAAGATCTTTCTTCCATTCTCAGTGAAGGTCAATGGGCTATTGGTCATTGCACTTTGGTCCTCCAAAAGTGGTCTTCCAAGCTAAATCTAAATGAATCTTTTCTTGTTCAAGCTCTTGTTTGGATTAGACTACCCAAATTGCCTTTAGAATATTGGAATGAAGATGTTTTTGTGGGGCTAGAAAAGTCTTTTGGAGAACTTCTATCTATTGATCCAATCACTACCTCCAAAAGATGCCTCAACTATGCACACATATGCATAGGGGTTAGAGAAGGAATGGACATGCCAAAAACCTTTACTTTCCACTCAAAACTTGGGGTGCATGCCCAAAAATTGATCTATGAAATTGTGCCTTTTTCTTACTTCCTTTGTTTAAAGGCTAGTCATAAAGCTAATCAGTGCCCAAAGACTGTGAAGTAGAATAGTCAGAAAAGTTAGGTTCTTGCTAATTCTTCCAAAAAAAAAAAGAAATTCAAACCCACTAGAACCTCTATAAAGGGAAGGAAGAAATTGATCTAGAGATGCAAACTTGCTAAGAAGCCTAAGAATGAGGATGGAAAGGAGGCTAAGAGTAACTCAGCTAGGCAAGATGGAGTCCAAGGTGATAAGAGTGGTAACTACCCATCCCACCCTATCTTAGATACTTAGGTTAGCCTCCATGGTAGTGCTCCAAAGGAACCTTTGAAGAACAACCCAATTGTTGTGGCCATAGCTGTAGCTGAAGATAATGTGATTTCTGAGAAGGACAAAAGGAAGGAAGGCAAGAGATCCCCCAGATGGAGATTCCAATGATCTTTGACTCAGACCCCCCGAATGAAGTTGTCAGCAATGGTTTAGTTAGGTGGAAAGTCTTGGGCCTCTAAAAAATAAGGTAGTATCCAAAGAACTAGGGACTAAGATCATAGAGTTTATAAACAACTCTTCCCTAGAGAAGATCTCACAATGGGAAGATTGGATTGATAGCTATTCTCAAGATAGTAAAAATGGTTGGAGCATGGTTAAAAAAAAGAAGAAGAACTATGACCATCCTCCTGATGCAGGAGCATCCAAAGGTATAAGGGCAATCCTGTGTCACCCAAAAAAATGTACTTAGACTTAGTTTCTATTTTATGTCTTTACATTTTTGGATACCCATTTGGCTCAAATAAAGGTTCCAACTCTCATATTTCAACTATCAGTGCATTTGAAAATCTCAAAAAAATAGGAGCATGCAATTTGACCATCATTTTGGTGACCTAGAAGGTGTGACTTCGCCAGATGAATGTAATTGAGATTTAGAGCATTCCAGAAAAAGAATCAGGTCAAAAGGCCCCACGGTTTGAAAGTTATTGTAGTTTTTCGGGTTTTGGAGACCTCCTAAGAATGCTTTGAAGTCAGGTTTGGGGCATTAAATGACCTCAAAAAGGGTCAAAAAATGGGGGACGAGCAAAGCTGGTCCATAGGGCTATAGAGCACTTCGAGAGATTTTCGAAAATGTAAACGGTTCGTCAATCGGAGCTACGGTTCAAAAGTTATGCCTCCCAGAAGTTCGGCTACCGTTTCTGGATTCTTCTAGATTTGCACCGACTTCTAACGCGGCTTCTGGAACCTTCTATTTTGTCGGTGGATGCCTACTAGCACTTTCTAGAATGTACTCCTAGTCCTTAACCCTCTGGGGTCTATTTAAGGAGATTTTTGGCATTGTAAAAGGCAGTTCGGATTGGAGCTTGAGAGGAGGTGCTAAAAGGAGAAATCTTCTCCAGAGTTATGCTATTGTAAGCCTGTAGGGCATGTTTTGAAGTTTATTTTCTCTACACTGTTTGTACTGGCATATTTTATCAGTTAATATAATTCCCCTTTTCTATTGTGTCCATTCTGTTGTTGGGTCATGTCCCCATCACCTCCTCTATCACTAGCAACAACTAGAGGTAGGGTTAAGGCTGATGTTGGGAGAAAAATCAAGTCTCCAGGAAGGAAAAACATGAACTAGTTACTATAGGAAGAGGCCAAAAAGAACTTGGCAGATGGGAGCTAGAGAATCATCAAGGAATACTCTAGAAAGAAATGAAGATCATCTCTTGGAATACACAGGGCCTAAATGGGGCTCACAAATAGGAGTTAGTTAGGAATATGACTAGAGATCAAAGACCAGACTTTTTACTAATTCAAGAAACCAAAATGAGAAAAGAAGAGGTAGGCAAGATCTCCTTCAACAAAAACATGAGTTGTGAGACCACAAACTTAGAGGGAGCTATAGAAGGGGTCTTGATCCTTTATAGTAGCAAGGCTGATCAGGTTTTTACTATCTATAATGCCAATAATTCCCTCCTACGCAAGGTGTCCCACATACATAGTAATGAATCTTGGTTTATTTCAAACCTTTATGCTCTCAATTCCAAAAGGGAGAGAAAGGTTTTCTGGGCTAAGCTTATAGAGGTTATCAATTCCAACAACATAAATAAAGAGATTATAATGGGGGATTTCAACTCCCCCATAAGTAATGATGAAAAAAGTGGAGGGATTGCCCCAAATCATGAGAGTAAGTTAGACCTTTCAAACATCATTAACAACTTGGCTTTAATAGATGTTGATCTTATAGGGGGCAGATTCACTTGGTCCAATAGGAGTGTTGAGAGGGATTGTATCTAGGTTTGTCTTGATAGAGCCCTTATTTACCCTATTTGGCTACAAACTCACTCTTGTAGGCTTTCTCTTCTCCCTAGATTAGAATTGGACCACTCCCCCATTTCTTTCTCTATTTGTTCCCTTACTTTCAAAAGGTCCTTCCCTTTTCATTTGGAGAAAATATGGATTTCTCATTTGGCATTGGAAGCCAAGATTCCTTCATGGTGGAACATTGAGGTGGAGGGTACTGAAATGTTTAGGGTGGCCCAAAAATTGAAGAATGTGAAAAGAAATATTAAAATCTGGAACAAAATGGACTTCGGCCACATTTTCTAGGAAAAGGATGAGAGGACTGATCAACTTTGCATTATCCAAGAAGTGATACAACAAGATGGATATAATGATCAGAACTAGCTAGAGGAAAGGTCTATTCTCTTTGATCTTCATAACATCATCACTAGGGAAGAACACTTCTGGAGGCAGAGATCAAGAGTAAATTGGCTTAAAGAAGGAGATCGTAACACCAGGTTCTTCCACTTAACCACCTTAAAACATAGGGTTGTTAATAGGATATCTAGCATCAAGAAAGGATAGGCTTTGTTATCTAAGGACAATGAGATAATAGATGAAGTAGTGTAGTTTTTCTCTACTCTCCTCTCTAAGGATCATACTCTCTCGAGGCTTGACCAAGAGGATATTCTACCTATTATTCCTACTATTCTACAAGCCCACCATAACTTTATGATGAAAGCTATTCCTACCCCAGAGAAATTTTTTCAAGCTCTCACTTCTCTTCTGGGTGATAAGGCCCTTGGCTCGGATGGTTTCCCAACTTTCTTCTTCCAAGTCTATTGGGAAGTGGTCAAAGGGGACATTGTGAAGGCTATTGAAGAATTCTTTGGGGCCAAAAACCATTTGAAAGAACTCAATGCAAATTTTCTAGTCCTCATTCTAAAATCCTCAAGGGTAGATTCAATGGATAAGTTTAGGCCCATTGGCATTTCTAACTCCTTCTACAAAATAATTTACAAGGTCGTTACTACTAGGCTTCTCAAAGTTCTTCACCTAATTATCTCCCCTTAGAAAACTAGCTTTGTTCTAGGGAGATAGATTTTAGATTCTATTATCATGATGCACGAAGTGATTCACTCTCTTGAAGCTGGGAAGAGGGAAGGTTTCCTTCTCAAGCTTGATATGTCCAAAGCTTATGATAGGGTGGATTGGAAATTCCTGATGGCGATCAACTAAGCTTTTAGGTTTGATTTCCAGGTTTGTAAACTCATCTCATAGCTTATTTCTTCCCCTTCTTTATCTATTCTAGTTAATGGATCCCCTTTAAATTTCATTTTCCCTTCAAGAGGGTTGAGACAAGGTGATCCCCTATCCCCTGTTCTCTTCATCATTTTGGCTAATTGTCTAGAAATACTTATTTTAAGAAAAAGATAGGATCAGAGTTTGCAAGGTCTCAAGCCTTTGTCTGGTCATCTTTCTTTCACCAACCAGTAATTTGTAGATGATACTATCCTGGGGGGTGAGGCCATGGTCTAGGAGGCTAGAGAGTTCAAGAGCTTGCTAAATACTTATACCAGGGGTTCTGGCCAAGCTATTTATTGGGACAAGAGTTATGTTTACTTCATCAATACTCTACTGGAGAGGCAAAGAAAAATTTCTTGTATATTGGGAAGTGGTATTGGCACTCTTACTACAAGTTATCTTGGTGTCCCTTTGGGTTCTGAACCCTCAAAATCTTTTTGGAATAACATCATAGATAGATTCAACAAGAAACTTGCAGGCTGGAAAGATGCATCTCTCAGCCAGGCAAGCAAATGCACTTTGGTGAAATCAATATTCCAAAACCTCCCCACTTATGCCTTAAGCCTCTTTAGGATCTTGACTAAGCAAGCTGATAGAATGGATAAGATTCAGAGGGACTTTCTTTGGATAGGGGTTGAAGAGCATAAAATAAATCATTTAGTTTCCTGGAACCATGTTTGCCTTCCCAAATGTTATGGAGGCCTTGGTATTAGAAAAATTAGACATTTTATTAATGCCCTTCTAGCCAAATAGATCTGGTGCATCTTTTAGAGTATAAGAGAATGGAAGGAAATCATGACTAAAAAATATCTAAGGCAGTCGCTTAGCCTTTTGCTTCATGAGGCTAATATCCCTCAAGGATCTTACATATGGAATGGGATCCTAAAAGCTATGACCTTGACTAAGTCCAAGGCGAAATGGAAAGTTGGAAAAAGTGAGAATATCTTATTTTGGTAGGATGACTTGACTAGGCAGGGACCTCTTATTGACCACCCTAATTATGGTAGATGGGTAGAGCCATGCATAAGAAGATATGGTTTGAAAGTCAATGATTATAGAATAGTTAATGGATGGTAGGACTTGTCTTTGATATCCATGGTTCTTAGTTCTTTGATGATTAGCCTAAATGAAATTCCAATAAATAATAATGAGGATGAAGTCATTTGGGGAGGGAACTCAAATGGTCATTACTCTATCACATCTGGATACTTTTCTTTGTGGGATAGAATGGAGAAAACCATATGGGCAAAGGCATGGATCACTAGTCTTACCCTAAAAATTAATATATTTTTTTGGCTTTTACTCCAAGACAAAATCCTTGCTCTAAAAAATCTACCTAAGTGAGGTCACCTTATCCCTAATAGATGTAGTTTATGCAAGCATGCTTTAGAAATGGTCAATCATTTATTTATTCATTGTCCCTTTTCCTCTAATGTTTGGAACCTCCTTGCTAGGGACTTTGGGTTTAGTTGGTGCCCTCTAGCCAACATTCAAGATTTCTTCAACCAATAGAAGAGTTCACATAATGGTTTAATCTCCCAATTAATTGGCTCCTAGTCCCTTCTACATTTCTTTTGGGGTATTTGGAAAGAGTGGAATAACTAAATATTTAGAGATAGGGAATCCCCTATGTTTGTCATTGCTAAGAAAAATGAAGGTCTAATGAAGAAGAACTTTGCCACCACTAACAAAGGAAATATTGAAGAAGGAGGGAACAATAGATAGAGAAAAATGGAAAGTGATAGGAAAAGATACAAGGCCAAGTGGTCTTTTCCCCCTAAAAATTTATTCAAGGCCAATTTTGATGGGGCTGCTAAAGAGAACCCAGGACCTGCGGGCAGTGGAGACATCATCAGAAACAACTATGGGGGAGGCATTGCAGCTTTTTCCTACCCACTCAGATATTAGATGAACTATTTTACTAAAGCCAGTGCTGCTAGTCACATTGTTAAGCTGGCCCTAGCTTTTATGATTAAGAACCTATGGGTGGAGGGGGACTTACTAAACATCATTAATTGCCTCAATGGTCATGCTAAGCCCTCATGGACCATTGTGAATATGATAGAGGAATTAAAGTATGACCTAAGAAAGTTAAAAAAGACGTATATTAGCCATGTTTATAGGGAGGCCAATTCGGCTACTAACTAGTTTGCTAATGAAGTGATCGCCAATAATGCAGAGATGACATGGCATGTCGGTGACATCTTTCTGATAGCAATAAATAATTTACTATTGCAAGATCAAATCTAGGGAAGTACTAGAAAAATCCAAAATAAATGATGGAAAGATTTGCAAGATTGCACATAGGAGGGGTAGTTACTAAAAATCATGCGAAACTCTTTTCAAAACGTAATAGCATGTATGTACGAAATGTTTTAAGGGTTGTTTTGAATAATACCATTAATGTTGGTATTTTTGAAAACATCTTAGAGTTTCAAAGTCTAAAGAAGGCCAAGGTTTGTAAGAAATCTATGAGCGGATGGGGGCTTTTAGTATTAGAGGAAACCATGCTAGGAGAGAGAAATAGGAGGGAGCCATTGGGAGAGGTAGGGAACTAGAAGGAGAAACCAAAGATTTGGCACAAACTAGAAAAGGGTAGAATTTCTCAATTTTTGGAGAAGCTCTATAGTTTCAATGAGAGGATAACCAAGGTTATGGTGGATTCCTAGAAAAATGGGAGAGTAAAAATTGATGGGGTCACCCACCATGTCAATGTAGAATTGATAGCCTAGGTTGCTGAAATCCCTCTAGAAGGGACTTTTTTTTTAGAGATAAGAAAATGTCGACAAACCCTATCAAATTTTTTGCAAAGGATGAAAAGGAGCTGAATAAGCTTGTCAAGGTGGAGACATACTACAAGGTGGAGTCAATAAAAAAGCTATGGAGGTATATTCTCAGGATCATCATTGAGTATATTTCCCTAGACCCTAGATTTGATAGGATAAGAACACATCATTTTGTCTTGCTTGATCACTTTAGGCATAGAATCAAAATTTCTTTTCCCTTTTACCTCTTCACCTCCATGACCAAGGGTATTGAGGATTTCAAGAGGAAACCCACTGCTAATCCAAATCTTCATGAGGGATTACTCCTCCTAGTTTATGAGTATTTAAAGGCTCAAACTAGGGGAAAATCCCTTGGTGATGTTGGGTGTGCTTCCGAAGAAATTAGGAGCTCAAATTTTGAGGATGTGTAGAGCATAAAATCAGAAGAAGAGGAGTCTAAATCCAGAGAAGAAAGGAAACCCTCTACTCACATTCTGTGAAAAAAGAGCTCGAGAGGTTTACCCCTCATTCCCCCTAAGCTAGAGCCTCAAGAGGAGGAGGAGGATAATGAGGATAATGAGGACATTGAATCAAAGGAAAAGGAGAAGGAAGAGGATGATGAGAAGGAGGAGAAGAAGGGGAGGGATAGTGAAAAGGAGGAGCAAGATTATGTTGACATATCAAGGAATCCTAAGAAAAGGATAGTAGATGAGGCCTTTGACACCAAAGACTAGATTCTTGAGATTACTAGCCCTGGCCTCACTTCCTCCTTGACTATAGACATTCTGGGAAAAGAGAGTGGGGAGGTGATAATGAAAAATAGGAGGAGATTTTGGAGGAATTTTAATTTGAATAAAGCCAAATTGGGTATTTTTAGGGAGCCTTTGACTATTCAAGTGATGGAGGACATTAATGGAAAAACCCATTATGATGATCTCATTGATCCTAGTCTAGTTGTGATCTCAGATAATGTAAGGGAAACTGGGCTTAACCTTTTGAACAATGCTAGGAACAATATGATAGACAATTTTCAGTCTATCAAATGGTTGTTTCATGAATTTGAAGAACTCAAAGGGAGAAAAGGCTAGGAAGGTGACCAAAAAAGAGGCAGTGACTAGGGGCACAATGAAGAGGACAAAAGCCAGGATGGAAGCCAATAACATTTCAATGTCCAGGATCACAGGGTTGACTAGGAGGACAAAATCACCAAGGTTGAACAAAGAGTCCAAAGGATGGAGTTCTTCCACTAGAACTTGGAAAATCATGTGATCGCCACCTTGAATACCCTGAAAAAAAATATTATTAGCCTAGGTGATTTGCTAATTAGTGCTAGATTTGGCAAGAAAATACTGGAGAAATCCAACCTAGAAAATGGGCAAGCTAAGGATTATCCAAAAGAAACCAAGGACCTAGTGGATGCTCAAAACTAGGACTAGGAGGACATGGACAACATTAGGACCATAGAAGCTATAGAATCCTTGTAGGTTCTTGATAAAGAGAATTGATAGTTAGGTTTTTGTTCTTTCCTAGTGTAGCTGGTTCTTTTTTGTTCCTAGCTGTGGGCTGGTTTTTAAGGTTGGCTTTTGTTAAGCTGCTTCATTTATGCTGGACATTTCTGAATATTTTTATTTTTGATATGTTGTAATACTTTTGGGTTTCAAGATCCCTATAAAACATGTTTTACTTAATAAAAAACAATGATACTATCATGCCCAAATTTTACAAGGCAAAACATAATTTTTTTTTTTTTTTGTATTTTTTTTTGAGAGGTGAACTATAGAAATCAAATATACATCTATTTATGTTAGATATACTTTATCAAACCATACAATATTTGAAATATAAAAACTCATGTTTCTTAAGGACATTAGGATATTATTTATTCGATCATTGAGTTGGAGGTAATGCTTGACAACATTTAGGAACATTAATACTTCAATAAGGTCTTAGGTATCATGGTTAGAATGATAGTGTTCCATGATAAAGTTTAGGGATAAATTTTAGTTAGATGTCACTGTAGGAGGATTTATCACTTTACAATAAAACAAAACTTGTTTTACTTTATTTTATTTTTGAAACATAAACTAGGGTGTGTTGAGCATAAATTAGAACAAGATGCATGAATGCGACATTATTAGGTTGCAACAAGATGATAATAAGTTAAGTATTTTTTTAAGGGTTGGACATACTTGAAGTATACATATAATTCCATGTCCTACTATAATATATTATATATACTAAATAACACTTAATTTGTATATACACATGTATGTAAAAAGAAAAATACATAAAAATCTATTAATAAACTTATCAAATAATAATTTACTAAACTTAACACATTCCAACACTAACTATCTAATCAACTTTATTACCCCCTAACTACATAAAATAATAGTCTATGTATGCTAAAGCATGTATTTATAACAATGTCATGTTGTAGATTCAAGTACAAAAAGATAAAGTATCTTTGGAGGTGGCGCACTTATAGGAGTTTTTGGCTCACTGGGAAAATTCCCCCTATATGGTAGCTTGTGTTCCACTAGATTTGGCCTTTGGAAACTATACTCTTCCTTGTGGTTATTGTCAAGGATGTAGTAGTTCTGGTCACTTCTTGCACATGCCTCACTCTTAGTTGCACTGCTCTCCTAGGGGTGGTACTTTTGGTCAGTGTTGCTCTTATGGAGGATCTAATGGTCGGCACCACTTTGCCTTGCCTCCCCAAAGTTCTAGTTTGGGGTGGTCCCCAATGGTTCCTCTTCCTGCTCCTACTATTAGTTGTCCCTTTGCACACTTAGACCCCAAGTGGGTGTTTCCCAAATTGGACTTAGCCATTTCTCCTCCCAGGCTTGAGGGAGAGAAAGATGAAGATAATGCTGCTACTATTGATGATGGATGGGCTCTCCCTAAGCTATCTACTCACCCCACCCTTGGGTGTGACTGTAATGATAAGGATCCTCCTCCCTTGGCTGGCACTACACTGGCAGCTTGAGGATTTCTATGTTTTCTAATGTTCTCTAAAAGTTTTTTTTGATGAGTAGTTGATTTTCGACTTGTGGCCATGTGAACTTGCAAGGTGATCCGGTTTCTCCTGGCCCCTTTTTTTGTGAATATATAACTATATTGTATTTTTTTTAATATAAGGAAGGGACTATTCATCAAAAATAATAGTCTACTTTACTAACTTTTACTTACTACCATCATCCAAAAACTTAAAAAAAGTTTAACCCTAAATACTATACTAACTAAACCATCCTTATAACAAATAATTTCTTAACAATACTACTAACCTACCTAACCTCTACCCCATCTCCCAACAGGGCCCTCCCATGGCCCACATGACATACATGAAGGGGCATCTATTTTTAACTTGGCCCCTTTTTGAGTGCTCCCCCCTAGGTTCCTAGGAAGGGGTCATGTCTGCATTTATTAAAGGGAAGGATTGTTGACTTTCTCCCACCACCCTTTTCCACCTTTTTCACTTTTTTCAAGCTATTTGATTTCCTTGGGAGAATGAGATGTGATCTCCAAGAAATGAGTCCTCCTCACGTGTGAGCATAAGGGATGGTAGGGGTGGTATTAGGTGTGCAAAAGTTAGCGACCAAGGTGGGGTGTGTTCATTTATTTTTTATTTTTTTATTATTCATTTTTTTCTTTCATCATTATATTGTGCATCATATGTTGGGCTTAGGGAAAGGTGAAATGTGATGACCACTTTTAGAGTGGGTTTAGTTTCCTAGGACCCCCCTTTTTAATATTTCTTTTTTTTTATTGTCTTTTTTTTATTTGACTAAATTGGGGAATTAGGACTCTGAGATTCCAAGGAATATCCCTTGGAATAAAATATGTTTTGTAATTTGGAGGGGATTTAATTGCCTCTCCCATACAAATTATAGAGTGTAAACAAACATGTATAGGCATGTTTTACTATGTTTCTTTTTCTTTCATTTTTCTCCTTATTGTAGGAGATTTATGGTTGTGAGTTTAGTGATATCTGATGTGACTTCCTTATTCCTTTTAAATGATATATTTTATATTCCACTCTTAGATCCATATAGACTACGTGATCATTAATGATTTGCAAGAAAATCAAAAGGCTACCACATAAGATGTAGGTGCAGAAAATGTTTTCAAATGATGGTAGAACTAAATTTGGCAATGCTTATTTTTGAAGCATATTGAAACATTTTCCATGCATACATATGAACAAATGAAATACAAGAACTTTTATTTTTTTTATTACATCAAATCACATAACATGAAACCTTACAATGAATTTACTCAATCTACCTTGAATAGTTATTGCAATGATTATCTTACATGAGGACTTCATAAGATTTAGCTTTAAACTGAATACATAAATCTTCATATGTACAAAAGCTTGATCATCTAACTTCAACATGACTTTCCACAAAAATGAATATTTCTTTCCTTCCTAAGATACAAGGAATGATACAATCTTTCTCTTACAATGCCAACTACATGCATAGGATCAATCTCATGTACATATTCACAATGGTATACATTGTCATTTCAAAGAACATAAAAGTGGGGATTTAGCTCTCATAGCACATTAAAAAATGACATGGAAAGGGATGATATCTTCACAACACTTGATTTTTCAACAATGTCAATAGAAAAACCCTAATTTCTTCTTAGGATCCATTCCCACAAAACCTGCAAAACAACACAAAACTTGATGTGGGAGCATCTTGGGTGCAAGGGAAATCTTGCATCACACAAAAATATTTTATTTTCAGTCTTTTCTATTTTAATAAGAACTAGTAGAAAATGTGGTTACTATTTATGGTAATTTACTATTTTTAGTAAGTTTATCATATGAGCTCAGAATGTTCTCTTTTTCTAGAGGAAGGTTCATTTTAGAGTTGTAAGCCTACCATAAAAATCTGATTGCTCAAGTATTAGTATCAAAGAAGTTATTATGGATTTTTGATGGAAAAATTTTCAGAAAAATCATCAAGCTCACTATTGGAGGCCTTAGAGTGCTCAGATGAGGTCCAAAAACTCAACAGAAGGGTGCTAGCACATTTTTGAACTTGTAGATCAAAAGCTGGTGTTTCTAAAAAGTGGTTATAATAGCTAATCAGAGCAATGGTTTGTGAGTTATGGCCTTTAGAAGTTGGGGTACCAAAATTTCTAAAATAATTTGTCAAAGATGTATTTGGCTAGCTCTATGTGTATTATTAGGGTCTGTCAACCCTAGGTATTAAGTTTGAACATCTAGAACCTTCCTAGATGACATAAAATTGCCTATTTAAGAAAGGCCTAAACATTGTCTAGGATAGATCTAGGACAAGTTTTCTTGCAAGTTATTATATTGAATACACCAATGTGGGTTAGCATATTGTACATATAAATTCTATAATTCCACATTTGCAGTGTAAATAAGAAGTCCATATTTTGTTCTCTCATTTTCTATTGTTTCTG
Source organism: Cupressus sempervirens (assembly GCA_028749045.1). Classification (NCBI taxonomy): domain Eukaryota; kingdom Viridiplantae; phylum Streptophyta; class Pinopsida; order Cupressales; family Cupressaceae; genus Cupressus; species Cupressus sempervirens. The sequence continues at coordinate 836,817,482 of CM053793.1, forward strand.
TTATGATTTTATGGTATTAAGGGGAGCTTTGTGCATCAAAAATAGGAACCATGGAGGCTCACCTCCCATCCTAGGCTTCTAAGAAGCCACCCATCGAGCTAGGGAAACAAAGCCCAAATGGGATACACACAAACATTTGCTAATGCATACATCCACACAACACAACACATAACAATCCCTTCCATGGCTTGCACATTGATTCACCATTGGAATCATGAATACATTAGGTGAAGGTGGACTCTTCAAAGAGGATAAAGGCCATATCCCCAATACAAATATCAAGCTCCAATTGCATTTTTTCCTCTCAAGGATATCATAAAATTTCCTCCTTCTTACACAATCCCTTATAGCTCCCAAAACACAAAAGGCATATGGTTTTAATGGAGCCCATATTCCATGAAAGAAAGAACAACTGCTCATCATGAGATTAATTTTCTCAACTACAATGTTAAGCCCAACTAACCCCTTCACCAAAGGCTGCTCTTACCTACCAAAGGTGAGAAAAGCCTTCACACCCCTTAACAATTCAACATCCCAAAAACAAAACAAAGAGATCAAGAAGGAAAACCAAGAAATATATGTAGCACAAATCACAATCACACCAACACAATACAATATAAGGATTCAAAATGAAAATACATGAATCCACAACAAAAATACATGTTTTCAGCATCATTATACAAATGTAAAAGATTGTCATGGTTTGAGCACCAACCTTGGTCCAAGTTAAAGGAAATGATAGTTGATGAAGAGCCCCCTTCTACTTAGCTTCTTTTCCAAAACCCTAACTGTCTCTAAACTTAGAGAGTGGGTGAACACCCCATTAGTTTGTCCAAGTCTCCCTAAAAAGGCTCTCCCACTATCTATTTTGGAAAAAACATCAAGCCACTACCTCTTACAACCTTGTCCCCCCAAGTTTGCTATTTTTGACTTAATGGAAACATGGGGAAGAACTCATGTGACAACTCAATTTTCGAATTGGTGGAAGAATGCATTGGTAAAGGGCCCTCCTAGGCTAGCTAAGCATTAACATAGTCAAATTTAGGCTCCTAACATGTTATACTAACATATCAGTGGCTTATTTTCACAAAAAGGACACTTTGGGACCACATAATGACCCTTTAAAACCCTAGTCAAATATCAATTGGAATTTTCCTTTGATATTGACTCATCCTATCCCTTGTTAAGTGGGTTTACTTAATCTTTAAAAAGGTAATTATTTTAAAGGTTAAATGCTACCATGACCAAAATGCTAGGTGACATGTAATTAACACACAACAATCTACAAGTGTCAAGTGACACATTAAAGAATATTATACATCATCATGACATGCCCCTAATGCATCTTTGAGATTAAAATTTTCACACACATGCAAGCTTACATTTATGAAATAAAATACATCACAACAAGGCTTTTGAATCTTCCAAAGATTTTCCTTGGCTAAACTATGTTCACATGAGTTTGGATCTTGTTTCCCTAATAAATTTCAATGGTTCCACTTCCTGCACACTAAACTCGAGCATTGGTAGTTCAAAGAGAAGTCATATAAAATATATATCATAATGCATACAAATTCTAATTTTGCGTAATCCACATTAACATAATCCAATTAAATTTACTTTCTTAATCATTTCAAATAAAGCATTCAAAACATTAAAATATCAAAATCTGCATATCACATTTAATCTTAAATCAACATGATCAAGTGATCATTTTGAATCACATCATAATCCATTTTCTATCCTAACATGTGTAAAATTGCATCTATATTTGTTATACCATCCCATACAAAAATTTGGTTCTTAATACATATCATACATGGAAATCACTACTATAAATACCAAAATCAATAGATAATATAAGCCACTATCCATCTAAGTCTTGAATATATGTCAAAATATCCAAATCCTAGGTATCAAAATGCAAGTAAAATATTTATGCTATGATGGGTCAGGGTGAGGCCTCACAAATACTACTACATTGGGCTACACAAGTACTAAGGAAGGAGTATCATCTAAAAGTGGTGAACAAAAAAAAAACAAAGGTAAGAACTAAAAATCCACTTGTCACAATTGTGGAAAGTTAGGTCATGTTGGGAATAAAAATTACATGGTCAATTTTGAGTACCATTGAGAAATCAAGGCCTATAAATGCTTTTTCATGCACATGTACCCAATTGTACCCTTGATCCCCATGAGGCATTTAATGTTTCTAACTCCATGCATTCAGCCTATCCACATGTTCCATGAATTTAAATTGATATTTTGAGTCATTTTGTGAAGTTTTGTTTTGGGCAATTGTCAACTCTGCATTTTACCCTAAGTGTCAAACAATGATAGGAGGCCTTGTTTGTATATGAATATCTCACACCCAGACATGTTTCATGACATGCCAGTTTGAGAGTATCTAGTGTCCATACTAGAGAGCCTATGATTTAGATTTCTAGTCATTTTGAATCCATTTGTTTAGGTTTTGAATCCCTCAAAGTTGGTAATTTACTGTTGTCATGCATTTGCAAATTGTTTAGAATTCTAGAATGCCATATTTGACGAGTTATAACTTTTGACTAGTTGACCCAAATATGAAAATTACTTTTGAGTTACATTTTAGATGTTAGAGACTTGTTATGTTTCAAGTTTCAACTCACGAAAAATCCATTTGATCTATTTTCAAACGTGATTCAAAATGCAATTTCTAGCTTTTTAATGGTGTCAACATTTGCATATTTGTCGAGACCCCTATTCATGACATTATAACTTGAGATCCATGACAGGTGATACCAAATGGATTTTACCACTTTTTTTTCCTTTGAAAATACTTTAAGTGTGCCAATTTTTGAGCTTTGATGAATCCATCTACACACTTTCCTAGGTTAGTTCCATTTGCAAAAAAATGATTTCTGACATTGTTTCCAGTTTGCAAAATCCAAATAGCCTGCTTTGACCGCTAGCCATTTGTGCCCAGTTATTCATTATGAGCCCAAATCTCAAATTCATACTCTCCTTGTGACAACATACCATTGCCCTAGTTTTTGTTCTCCCAAGTTTTGATTTACCCAATTTTCAAAGCCAAATCCGATCCCATTTTGTTGTTTTCTGACAGGTTTCCTTGTAGGCAGTTCTGAGAGGTCAACTTTGATAGCGAAATTCTTTTGACCCAAAATTCATCATGATTTGGTCAATTTTTAAGGCCAATAAATGGACCTCCTGGTGCAAAAGTGATGGTTTACAAAAAATGATAAAATGGGTTTTTAACAATCAGTCAGGGATCAAATTTGATTTCAATCAATTAGAGATGATCAATAAATCAATTTTGCAGTTCAGTTGTGTGAAAATGAAAAAAATTTAGCCAGACCCATTGTGGGGTTCAACTAATTTCTTTACAATGATGGATTGGTTTGAAATCATCAGAGTGTTGCAATCTGACAAAACAAGATTCATTCTTAATGTGTGATTTGTTGAGATTTAAGAAGTTTGAACTTTTGATCATTCAAAGAAGGTGGAGAAAAATGGTCAAGATATGATTTTTTATGCAAGTAGGGGCCATAAGCATTATTGAATTGCAAAGGTGACTTAGTCTTAATGGAGTCCCTATAAGAGATATAAAGTAACCATGTTATTGAAATTAAACAAACACTCTAAATAGAGGCAGCCAAAAGTGTCATAATTAAACTTCACATCTATTAAAGGAAGTGAAAGTTGAAAGTGTCTACAATGGCTATGTCAGTGGAAAATATTGATCATGCTTTTCAAGGTGTGGGTCAGAAGGGTTGGTATGAATATTTGGCACAATGAAAATTTTCAACCTATTCTTTTGCCAAAGTCTGAATATGGTCTTTGAAGGAGAAAGGGCAAAGGACAATAACTTTCTGGGAAAATTTGAACTCTTTGTCATTCCCCTTGCTTTAAGGGGTGTTCCTCAAATCACCATGTTCTTTGATATTGATGCCAATGGTATTCTCAATGTTTTTGCCAAGGACAAGACAATAGGCCAGAAAAATGAAGTCACCATTACTAATAACAAAGGAAGACATTTTTTATAGCAGGATAAAGCATATGAAATAAAGACCCCATGCAAATAGGGGATGCCAAGGAAGAGAGCAAAAACATTAAGAATCAGACAACTGCACAACATGTAATATCAAAGGAAGCCCATGTAGTGAATGCCCATATTAAAGCTCCACACGCATGATCAAAGATGTGACAATTAAACACAAAGAGGCCACAGTTACAAAGAAGCTTACAAAAAGCAAAAGATAAGAAGATTTCAACCTATGGCATAGAAGAAGACTCTTAAGACATGAGGAAGAAGGCATATTAACAAGTCTTGTGAAAGCCAGATTAAGCCATAAGAGAGTTTAGAAGGCATGTGCAATGAAAAAACCACACAATTAGTAAGTGGCTAGGGCAAGGAAGCCCATGGATTAAAGATGACCATGTGGGTAAAAATGGAGAAGCAACTAGTTAACATGATAGAAGCCCACACATATAAAAAGAGAAAGAAACCTTCTCAAGAAGAATACACATGATAAAAGAGGCCTTCCAAAAAAAGGAATAGGGCACTCCATGTAAAGAACCTATAGATAGAGTAAAGATAAGAAAGAAAAGGAGATATCCCACATTGGCCGGGCAAACAAGATTTCAATTGTTTAAATACAATTCTTTACACAAGGCATAATGTCAAGACAATGGCTTTTAAAATGCAAGCAAGTGGTGAGTGGGCCCAAAATGCACATGGACAATAGCTAGCAGGTTGCACAAAGCACAATTTTAAACAAACATGCAAGAGCACTGATGTGGTGAGATTTGCTATGATCGTGCCAAGTGTCCAAATCGTGTAGTGGGCGCAAGCCCGCAAGATGAAGGTTCCCAGGAGATAAATATTGTAGAAATGTGGAATGCCACCATGTGGTAGCAAGTTTTAGTTGGTCATGAGGTGGTGCTAAGGGAGTAGTTCAAGATGGATTCATAGATGCTACCATGTGTCACGATTTGACGATCAGCACATGCCCGCATTTTGAAGATGCTCACTGGATCAATATTGCAGGTATGTGGGATATTGACATGTGGTAGAGCGAGTCTCACATGTAGTGAGGTGGTTCTGACATGGAAGATGATGTAGATTGAGTAGCCAATCAGACAATTCCATGTGGTACCCGGTCAAACTTGGGTTGACCCCAAAAATTGAGGAGTAAGGAGAAATTTGAAAAAATAATAAAAAAATATTATTTTTTATTTTTTCTTAGAATGCATGTCAGGTTTTTAAATTTTCAGAGGTGCCTTTTTCTAAAGTTCTAACTTTAGAACATTTTAAATTTTTGAAAATTTAAAAGTTGCATAGCTAAGTTTTCTAGCAAAGAGGGACATTTTCAAACTGACTTTCTGAGGGTTTTCGATAGGCTGACATAGCGATATTATATATCACTAGAACTAGAAAAATCTGAATTTTCCAAATATGATGTCAGATTTTGCACGTGTTCACCGGTTTGTGCTAAAAGCTAATTTGTGCTTCCTAAGGCATTGTCAGCAGAATAGGCATATTTCATTATTGAGCATCTAAATTGGTTAGAGGGTAGTTCTAAGGGCTTGTTGGGATCTGAATGTGGAGAAAAAAAATTTAAACTTTTTCTTGCATTTTGGAGGTCATATTTTAACTGGTTTTTCACTTTTACCATGAATTCATTTTAACATCAGAAATCAATTAATCTTTCATCATCAAATTCCTGAGATATTTGATGCATTTGAGAGGTAAAATGAAAAGATTTTGATTCACCATGGAGGAGAGGGACTAGAGAGAGTCTTTTCTTGGCAAAGTGAGGGAATTTCAAGTTGACACATGCTAGATGCAGAGCAGATCCAAGAATTCATTCCTCTATATCTTTCTCATTCTTTCTCATTGTAAGGGTTCCAATTTTTTCACTGTGAGACCATTGTTGGTTAGAAATCTTTACTCCTTCTATGAGACCACTTTTTTGGATCTAGATCTCTATGATTCCATCTTCATTCTTCAACATTTTCTCTTGTATAAATAGCAGTAGGAGAGATAATATAGCTAGTTTTGATTTGATAGGTGTTTTCATACATTTGATTGTATTGTTTCAAGGAAATGAATACAAATGAGCAAGAATTTCATTAGTTTCATTTTGATTCTCATCTCCCATCTCAGTAATCTTCAATGTTTTATGATCTTTGAACAAAGAGCCTAGGTCATAGTTGCAATCCCTTGAGGCTATATGTTGTTTCATTATTGCTTATAACTCAAGGGGTTATGTAAATGCTTCAAAGAAATCAACAAGGTTGCAATTTTACTGATGAGGATATCAGGTAAGAATGAGATTTAGATTGAACACAGATGCCTATTTACAAGGTGAATGGATAGATTGTATATCTGAATATATAAATAAGTATTAGGTATCCATATGTATGCATTTGATTCATGGATTTGCCTAATGGATTAGGCACTAGTCAACTACAAGATCATTAGTTCTTACTACTGCATATTTGGGGTTTTGTTGAATCAACATCATTAACCAAATGTTTTTTCCCTTTCATGTTGAAGAACCTAAATGTAATGCCCTCACTCAGCTTATGAAGTTGATAGATTTGCATTTAGATATTGTAGATCTATGGAGATATAAGGGCTTTTATCTACTATAATAGATTCATGAATATTTTTTTGCACTAGTACCATATTGATTGAATCTGAGGTCCACCCACCTAGGTTTTGTAGAGCCTAAAGTAGAAGAAGGATCAAGCCTTATAGTTGGCTCGGTGTCTGAAAGGATATGTCAAAAATGGGAGTTAGCTGCCCCTAGATGTGTCTTATTCTTGTTGGGGTAATTGGAAACTAGTAACATTTTCAAACACCAAAAAAATGGCAACTCTACTAGGGAAATAAGAAAAGAACAAGAATCTCTGGTGTAAAATAGATCAAATATAGCATGTCAATAGCAAGATTTGTTCCTTGTTTTCTTTCTAAAGTTTCATGTTCCCTAATTAAGCTTCATTCATGGATAGTAGTATGTTACAAAATTGGATGTAAATTGTGTTCTATGACTATTATAGGTCTATCTTCAATCAAATTAGTTTGCAAATGCTATTGAGAAAGTCCAGAGTCAAGAATTTATTTATGAAGTGTATTTTCTTTTCAAGTTGTTAATGATTTGCAAGTTTCCCCTACATCTGAAGGTCTAGTTCAAATTTGTCAAGTAACAAATTATATTTTATTTCTCATAGAGTGTGAGTGGTGACTCTCAAATCTCTATACCAGTATGTTCCTAGTTTGATTTCATTGCAAAATTCAAAGGATTTTCAGTTTTATGGGTAGATTTGAAGCTTTTGATAGTATCTTGAAAAGGAAATTTTAAATTCTTGATAGTTTCTTAAAGTGTTGTTTGCATTCTGCTGTTATAAGAAAGTGAAGTGTAAAAGTAATGCACATAAGTGATTATTTCATTCCTCTTGCAAAGAGGTGGCAACTTTATGATGTTTGACCAGTGGTGTAAAAGGAATTTCAAACTTGCACCTATGCCAAAACAACAAATCAAAGTTTAGCATCAACACTTGAGGTATTTTGATTCTCATGTTTATTTTCATAAGGTCAAATTTTTGAAAGGGTTGCCTCTATTTAATTATTTTAGCACTAGAAGAAAGAGGTAGAAGTTTTATTTTGTAATGGAATCAAATCTCAGATTTGAAATTAGTTTACCAAGATATGAAGATGTGTTGGAGGATATGATAGAAATTAGCAAAGTTCTTCGCAATTACATTGTCAGACTTATAAGAAATGTGGTAGGAAATGTTCAAGGTCTAGAAGATGATCAGATCTATGAAAGGTTTAAATCAACACTTATGGAGTTGCATGTGTCTTTAAGACCCAAGGAATCTTCATAGCCTATTGCTTTCCTAGATGTCTTTATACCTAATTTAGTTAACTGGCCATCACATTTGAGGGTATTTCATGTTGATAGTCTTTTCAAGAAATTTGAGAATGATTTAAATAGCCAATGTGAATGTGTTGAAAGTAGTAGTGAATCTAATGAATCCATAGATAATGACAACATTTCTTGTGATTATAAAGACCTGGATTCTAAATCTACTGAATTAGATGATTTTAGACAGCTGAATGAAGATGGTTATGTGATTGAAAATGAATCATGTGACAATATGCATAAGAGTGTGGAAAGTTTTCACTGTAGTACAGATAATTCCTTTTTTGGTAAAAATGAGAATGACACACCTAGTAAAGAGGTATTGTGTAAAGAAGAGGTAATATGTTGTGGTATGGATTTTGAATTTTTAGGTTTTCATGTTAATGGTACTGCTACTATAAGTTTTTTTTAGATCAGCTAGTTTATGATCAAAACCTAGGAGAAGAGACTTGTGATGAAGTCTTGTTGATGAAATCTTAGAACTGTTAGCTCATGATCTTGAAAGATATGCAAATGTTTCCCCACATGGTCATGTTGTCACTTGTGATATTTCTTCTCATGGTGAGGTCACTTCCCCAAGGTTTGATGTTGAATTTGATATAAAATAAAAATATTTGTTGTCAAGTTTTGGAGATATATTTGATAATAGATCAAGTATCAATACACATGAGGACTTTTCTAACAAGGAGAGTACCAATACAGACAAGTTTCATTTTTTTAAAGATCCTTATCATGTTGATTACATTGAAATTGGTTTTGAATATAACCATGAAGCAAAGGCTAGAAGTGATATATCTAATTCTGAGTTTTCACTATATGCTGATGATAAGTTCAAAATTCATTCTAATGAATTGTTTGATGAAGATTACAATCAACATGATTTATGTCAGCAATTTCATGATAGTTTTTCAAACTTGGTAACTAATCAGTTGTTTGAGTCTGAAGAGGTTTCAATGAAAGGTAAATCTGATTTAATGAGTAACATGACTACAAGTAGGCAACGATTAGATCTTACATACTCTTTACATCTAGTTATGCAAGGTGAGTTGCAAAGTTTTAACATATGCAACTTGTTGAACAATGTAGAATATGAATCATTTATGTTTTTGATTAATAGCATGCATCAATTATGTGTGGATGATGGTTTTCACTTTGATCTTAGTTTACATGAGCATGCTAATGTTTTGTCTCATAGTGAGCATGGTGTAGAGGTTAATGCTGATGTATATATGCACTATGACAATAATGAAAGTTATTTTGTTTTGCCTCATGAGCTAAGTGAAGGTAATGTTAAAAATGGTAAAATAAATGAAAGTGAAATTTGGAGCTTACCTCAGTAAAATGCAAATGAAAATTAGGTTTTTGACAGGGGTAAGAAGTTTGACTAAGTTTTTGAAGCCTCGGGCTACCCTTTGTATAGTTAGTGTAGTTTTTTTGCTTTCAATAAAGTTGTTCAAGACAAGTTTATGAAGTTGTTGTGAGTGGTTTATTTCTACCAAATATCTAAATCCTTTTCATGCTTGCAAGGGGCATGCATCCCCAGACAGAGCCACTATTGGGACTAAAAATTACATGGTCAATTTTGAGTACCATTGAGAAATCAAGGCCTATAAATGCTTTTTCATGCACATGTACCCAATTGTACCTTTGAGCCCCATGAGGTGTTTAATGTTTCTAAAACCATGCATTTAGCCTATCCACATGTTCCATGAAGTTAAATTGATATTTTGAGTCATTTCATGAAGTCTTGTTTTGGGCAATTGTCAAATTTGTATTTTACCCTAGTGTCAAACAGTGATAGGAGGCCTTATTTGTATATGAATATCTCACACCTAGAAATGTTTTATGACATGCCACTTTGTGAGTATCTAGTGTCCATATCAAAGAACCTATGTTTTAGATTTAGGCTTCTTTTGAATCCATTTGTCTAGGTTTTTAATCCCTCAATGTTGGTAATTCACTGTTGTCATGCATTTGCAAATTGTTTAGAATCTTGGAAGGCCCTGCTTGATGAGTTATAACTTTTGACCAGTTGACCCAAATGTGAAAATTCCTTTTAATTTGCATTTTAGATATCAGATACTTGTTATGTTACAAGTTTCAACTCATGAAAAATCCATTTGATCTGTTTTCAAATGTGATTCCAAATGCAATTTCTAGCTTTTTAATGGTGTCAGCATTTGCATATTTTTCAAGACCCCTATCCATGACATTATAACTTGAGATCTGTGATAGGTGAGATCAAATGGATTGTACCATTGTGTTGTCCTCTAAAAATACTTTTAGTGTGCCAATTTTCAAGCTTTGACGAATCCATCTGCACACTTTCCTAGGTCAATTCCATTTGCAAAAATCACTTTCTGACATTGTTTCCAGTCTGCAAAATCCAAGTAGCCTACTTTGAATGCTTTCTATTTGCACCCAGTTATTCACCATGAGCCCAAATCTCAGGTTTATACTCTCCTCATGACAATGTACTATCACCCCAATTTTCGTTCTCCCAAGTGTTGATTTACCTAATTTTCAAAGCCAAACCTTAACCTAGTTTATTGTTTTCTGACATGTTTTCTTGCAGGCAATTTTGAGAGGTCAACTTTGCTAGTGAATATCTTTTGACCATAAATTCTTCATGAGATGAGATTTGACATGGTGCAAGATTGTAGAGCAAAGAGTTAGTTGCCAATTTTCATAGCCTAATCAGGTGATTTGGTCAGTTTTTAAGGCCAATCAATGGACCTCCTAGTGCAAAAGTGACAGGTTGCAAAAAATATAAAATGGGTTTTTAACAACCAGTTAGGGATCAAATTTGATTTTTATCAATTAGAGATGATCAGTAAATCAGTTTTGTAGTTCAGTTGTGTGAAAATGAAAAAAATTTAGGCAGACCCATTTTGAGGTCTGACTAATTGCTTTAGAATGATGGACTGATTTGAAATCATTAGATTGTTGCAATCTGACAAAACATGATTCATTCTTAATGTGTGATTTGTTGAGATTTGAGAAGTTTGAACTTCTAATCATTGAAAGAAGGTGGAGCAGAGTGGTCAAGATATGATTTTTTATGCAAGTAGGGGCCATAAGCATTATTCAATTGCAAAGGTGACTTAGTCTTAATGGAGTCCCTATAAGAGATATAAAGTAACCATGTTACTGAAATTAAACAAACACTCTAAATAGAGGCAGCCAAAAGTGTCATAATTGAACTTCACATCTATTAAATGAAGTGAAAGTTGAAAGTGTCTACAATGGTTGTGTCAGTGGAAAATATTGATCATGCTTTTCAAGGTGTGGGTCAGAAGGGTTGGTATGAATATTTGGCACACAGAAAATTTTCAACCTGTTCTTTTGCCAAAGACTGAATATGGTCTTTGAAGGAGAAAGGGAAAAGGAAAATAACCTTCTGGGAAAATTTGAGCTCTTTGTCATTCCCCTTGCTCTAGGGGGTGTTCCTCAAATCACTGTGTGCTTTGATATTGATGCCAATGGTATCCTCAATATTTTTGCCAAGGACAAGACAATAGGCCAAAAAAATGAAGTCACCATTACTAATAACAAGGGAAGACATTTTTTTATAGCAGGTAAAGCTTATGAAATAGAGACCCCACGCAAACAGGGGATGTCAAGGAAGAGAGTAGAAACATTAAAAATCAGGCAACTACACAACATGTACTATCAAAGGAAGCCCATGCAGTCAACACCCATATTAAAGCTCCACATGCATGATCAAAGATACAATAATTAAACATAGAGAGGTCATGGTTACAAAGACGCTTACGCAAAGAAAAAGATAAGAAGATTTCAACCTGTGGCATAGAAGAAGACTCCCAAGTCATGAGGTAGAAGGCATATTAACAAGGCTTGTGAAAGCTAGATTAAGCCGCATGAGAGTTTAGAAGGCATGTGCAATGAAAAAACCATGCAATTAGAAAGCTATTGGGGCAAGGAAGCCCATGGATTAAAGATGACCATGTGGCTAAAAATTGAGAGGCTGCTAGTTAATAGGATAGAAGCCCACACATATAAAAAGAGAAAGATGCCTTCACAAGAAGAATATGCATGATAAAAGAGGCCTTCCAAAAATTGGAAAAGGGCACTCCATGTGAAGAACCTACAAATAGAGTAAAGAGAAGAATAAGCAAAGGAGATATCCCATATTGGTTGGGCAAACGAGATTTCAATTGTTTAAATACAATTCTTTACATAGGGCATAATGTCAAGACAGTGCCTTTTAAAAGGCAAGAAAGTCATGAGTGCACCCAATGTGCACATGGATGACAACTGGTGGGTCGTACAAAGCATAATTTTAAGCAAACATGTAAGAGCATTGATGTGGTGAGATTTGCTACGATCATGCCAAATGTCTATATCATGTGGTGGCCTCAAGCCCACAAGATGAAGATGCCCGAGAGATAAATATTGTAGAAAAATAGGATTCCACCATGTGGTAGCAAGTCCCAATTGGTCATGAGGTGGTGCCAAGGGAGTAGTTCAAGATGGATTCACAGATGTTGCCACATGTCATGATCTGATGATTAGTGCACACCTGTATTTCAAAGATGCTCGCTGGATAAATATTGTGGGTATGTGAGATATTGACATGTGGCAAAGCAGGTCCCACATGCAATGAGGTGGCACTAACATGGTAGATGATGTAGATTGAGTATCCAAATAGATAATGCCATGTGGCACTTGGTCAAACCTAGGTAGACCTTGAAAATTAAGAAGTAAGAAGAAATTTGAAAAAATAATAAAAAATATTATTTTTTATTTTTTCTTAGAATGCACATTAGGTTTTTAAATTTTTAGAGGGGCCTTTTTCTAAAGTTCTGACTTTAGAACATTTTAAATTTTTGAAAATTTTAAATTTAAAAGTTGCAGACCTAAGTTTTCTAGCAGAGAGGGATATTTTCAAACTGTCTTTTAGGGGGTTTTTGGTAGGCTAACATAGCAATATTATATATCACTAGAACTAGGAGAATCTAAATTTTTTGAATATGAAGTCAGATTGTGCATATGTGTTCACTAGTTTGCACTATAAGCTAATTTGTGATTCCTAAGGCATTGGTAGAAAAACAGATAGATTTCATTATTGAGCACCTAAATTGGTTAGAGGGTAGTTCTAAAGGCTTTTTGGGATTTGAATGTGGAGAAAAACATCTTTAAAAAAATTCTTGCATTTATGAGGTCATATGTAACTGGTTTTTCGCTTTTACCATGAATTAATTTTAACTTCAAAAATTAGTTAATCTTTCATCATCAAATTCTTGAGATATTTGATGCATTTGAGAGGTAAAATGAAAATATTTTGATTCACCATGGAGGAGAGAGACTAGAGAGAATGTTTTCATGGAAAAGAGAGGGAATTTCAAGTGGACACATGTTAGATGTAGAGCAGATTTGGGAATTCCTTCTTCTATATCTTTCTCATTGTAAGGGTTCTATTTTTTTCACTGTGAGACCATTGTTGGTTGGAAATCTTTAGTCCTTTTATGAGAACACTTTGTTGGATCCAGATCTATGATTCCATCTTCATTCCTCAGCATTTTCTCTTGTATAAACAATAGTAGGAGAGATAATACAACTAGTTCTGATTTGTTAGGTGTTTTCATGTTTTGATTTCATGTATTTGATTGTATTGTTTCAAGGAAATGAATACAAATGAGCAAGAATTTCATTAGTTTCATTCTGATTCTCATCTCTTGTCTCAGTAATCTTTAATATTTTAAGATCTTTGAACAAAGAGCCTAGTTCATAGTTGCAGTCACTTAAGGTTGTATGTTGTTTCATTGTTGCTTATAACTTAAGGGGTTATGTAAATGCTTCAAATAAATCAACATGGTTGCAATTTTACTAATTAGGATATTAGGTAAGAATGAGATTTAGATTGAACACAAATGTCTATTTACAAGATGAATGGATAGATCATATATTTGTATATATAAATAAGTATTAGGTATCCATATGTATGCATTTGATTCATGGATTTGCCCAATGGATTAGGCACTAGTCAGCTACAAGATCATTACTTCTTACTGCTACATATTCGAGGTTTTGTTGAACCAACATTATTAATCAAACATTTTTTCCCTTTCATGTTGAAGAACCTAAATGTAATGCCCTCACTCAGCTTATGAAGTTCATAGATTTGCATCTAGCTATTGTAGATCTATGAAGATATAAGAGCTTTTATCTACTTTAATAGATTCATGAATATATTTTTGCACTGGTACCATATCAATTGAATCTAGGGTCCACCCACTTAGGTTTTGTAGAGCCTAAAGTGGAAGAAGGGTCAAGACTTATAGTTGGCCCAATGTCTGAAAGGATATGTCAAAAATGGGAGTTAGCTATCCCTAGATGTGTCTTATTCTCATCGGGGTAATTGGAAATTGGTAATGTTTTCAAACACTAATAGGTCATATAGAAAATGTTTGCACAATCAACAATGCAAATCAAAACCCTAAGAGAAATTCATGGGTTAATATTACAAGTGCAACAAGAAAGGATATTAGGCACGTGAATGCAAGTTCAAGATGTTAAGCACACAAAGATTTGAAGGATATTGCCACAATTGTTAGAAGTATGGACATAAAGCATATGAATGCATATCTAATGCCAAGTGGACATCAAACAAGTAGACAAAGGTACAACACAATAGAAAATTCTATAATTGGGATTACAAAACAAGGTATAGCTATCACTATTTTCAAGAGTATGGATATGTTCTTAAGAATTGCATTAGAACACATTTCAGAAGTGACTATAGTATATGGTTGAGTTAAACTACATGCTTTATCTATTTGAAGATTTGTCATATTAGTAGAAACTATCCAACAAGGTCAAAGGCACCAAGAAATGAATTCAAGAAAGGCAAAGAGTAGGTTGATGTTGAGAAAGTCAAAGCATAGATGAACTAGACATGGAAGAGAAAGGAAGATTACAACACATCTAGTTTATATGATGTCACTTCATCCAATGGATTAGGTGATTGCATCACCTCCAACTAGGAAATCAAAAGGTATGAGTGAGACTAATATCTCAATGATATATTTTACATCAGTTCCAAGAATCTAAGTTCTGAAAAGAATATATATGCATGAGTTAAGATGCAATGGAATAGTTAGAACCTAGAATAAATCTTTAGTTTTGTTAGTTTTCATGTTGTTGTCAAGCATGAAAGATTTCAAAGTTACTATTGAGCGTGAATGGAATTTTAGTTGATGTTGAGTTGTGAAGGTATAGTAGTTTTGACCAAACATTCTGTGTGAACCAAGTGAAGTGGAAGCTATGTTTAAGCCAAGTGAGTTGGAAACCCTATATTGCTTGAGCTTATAGTTGTGTAAGAATTAAGCATTTATTGCAAAATTTTAAGGGTTACATAGTTATTTCTTGACTCATTTGCACTCATTCAGGATCAAAGAGAGTATGAAGAGCACGAAGGAAAAATGAAAGAGGAGATTCTTGCATTTGAGAATCAAATGCAATCACAACTCAACATATTCATTAGATTGGAAAGGTATTTTACTAGTGTCAAGTTTCACTGTTTGAGTTTTCATAAACCCTAGATATCAAATATGATGTCAAGCTCTTTTGCAAGTGTTAGGAAAGAGGGAAAGGAAGTGTTGAATGTGCAATTGATTAGTAATGATATTAGACAACCACCTTTTTGGGAAACACCTGAAATTGCATACAAAGGAGATTTTTATATGCACTATCAATTATACCACTAAAAGTCTTAGTGATTCAAGATGTCAAGTGTTTCTATAGATGAAAATTTGAAAGTATAGGTGACATGGAGAATAAGGAATTGTTCAGTCAACTCTGTGATAATGGAGTTTCAAGGGAAGAGAATAAAATTGTAGAAAGGAAAGAGTTGATCTATACCCTAGTTTTCCCTAATGTATTCAAGACTGAATGGATGAAGGTAGTTCAGTAGAATACATGAAAAATTCATTTGGATAGAAAATGGACCCATTAATATCACAAAAAGGATCATTAGCCAAGTGTTAGGATATCCTACCGCAGATTGACACAAGAGCATGTGAAGTGATTCAAAAGAGATAATTGAGAAGAACATAGGTACAACATGGAATAATAGGGGAATGTCTATTGATTCTATTTTAGACCTCGTAATTTCTTTTTCTATGAGAGTGATGGATCACAAGTTCTTTCAATCTAGTAGATTGAATAGTGTCTCTTGCATGGTTGTAGATTTGGGATACGAAATAGTAAAGAGAGACCAAACCTATGACCTTTCCAAATTACAACTTCAGAAACTATCTTAAAACTTGTAGGCCATAAGGAAAACCAAGAGTGCATCTTGAAAAATTGGCTCTTTATTAGTTTGTATATTCTTTAATGTACAGAATACATTGCCCTTATTTGGTAAAGTTGCTTGGAAAATCAATAGTTCTTTTTCATTTCAGATTGGACAATTCGTAGAGAAACTTGGAGATAACTTTGATTTAGTGATGAAAAGTTATTTTGAAGATTTTATAAATTATATGAAGTAGATATTAAGGATTCTAATGTCACTAGTTGAGAAACATTATATCATGTTTGTTTTCTAATTGATGTTGATTATACATATGTGTAGGCAATCCTACCCAGGGTCAGATGGCTTAATCCCTTTTAATATGAGATAAGTATTGATGAGACATGAATAACTATTTCATCTTTAATAGAAATTGAAATAGATAAAAGTGCCACCTCATTTGGGAACTATGAGGAAACCAAGTCTAGAATTACAATTTATTTGAAGACAACTTCTATGGTAAGAAAGAAGACTAAACTTGTGAAGAAGCTAAAAGAATTATTTGGCAAACGGGGAGATGAAGAAGAGGAAGAACAAGTCCAAGCCATTTTGGTAGTTACTCAAGGACAAGGAGAAGATGAGGTATCTCATGAAGAAGGTTCCAAGGGAGAAGAAGCTGAGGAAGCACCAAGCCTTCTAAAAAGAAAAGAAAGGATAAGGAGCCTGTAGTGGAAAAACCCAAGAAAAAGGTTGTGAAACTATCACAACAAAATCCATCAGTTCCTATTACCATGGTTAACACAAGGGAAGCCATTAAATAAGTCAAGTTTTTCAAGAAACCTAAAGGTAAGAGGATTATTGCTTTAGTAGAGCCAAGCTAGCCAGTCAAGAAGACTTATGAAAGGAGAAAATATGTAGCTTCAACTGAATCAAATGAGGAGAAGACTGAATCTAATGACATGAGTCTATTCAAGGTGGTAAGCCATAATACCTCCTCAGATTTAGATAATTTGTGTGACAATATACAATCAAACGAAATTTTTTCTAGTTTTGTATAGATAGATTTTGGTAAGATAGGAAAATTTGAACAACATACTATAGAGGAAGCCATATATGTGATGATGGATACATTAAAATCAACTCCTATAGAGATTTCGAAGTCATTACCAAAGAGTCTTTATGACTAAGTTGGAATACAACTTACAAACAAAAAGATATATTAGGGAATCCACTTTAGCCAAAGTCATGCCTAAATTGCCAAAAATAATGATTGATGAGGCTATGGAGTTGCACAAAGGTAAATTTACTCCAAAATATAGATCATTTAGTATATTAAAGAAGAATATAGATGATGTCATAACTAAGAGTAAAAAAATATGGAGATCTATTTACAAGTTACCAATTCCTACTATAACAGAGAAAGGTGAGCAAGAAATGCAAAATCCTAAGAGAGATGAACAACAAGTAGTTGGGACTACACAAGATGTATAAGTCAAGGATGGTCACATGGAAGACACTAAGGAAACAATAGGAGAAGATGCCACATCTAAGAAGGAGAAGCAAGATGATCAAATTGTACCTGAGGTACAAATGCTGAGTGCTAGTCATCCACATGAAGACCGAGTAAGTTAGTAGGACTTAGTGAAAATCAAGGATGTTTTTGACAATTCTACTCAGAACATCAATCCCTTGACAAATGATGATTTCAAGAAGATAATGAAGAGTTCCACCATGGTATCTAATTTATATACAAATTCTATATTGGTGAGGACTGATGAAATCACAAAGGTAGATATGGTAGCAATAGGGGAGAAGCAAATTGGCACATCCAATGTGCCTGTAGAGGTAAAAACTACTAAAACATAGAGTGAAAACACTAAACAAAATGGTGTTGTTACAACACTAGTTGCATTACCTATTTAGCCATTCATTTCTCATAAGAAAGTCTTAATTATAGTTGAGAAGAATGGAACATAAAATAGATTAGGTTAGGAAGTAAGTCCTGCACCTACACCATAGACATAAGGTGAAGAAAAGAAAGAGGATAGTCAGATTGACAAGCCTAAGGAATTGAAGGTGACTACTACTATAGAGGAACAAATTGTTATCCAGACTCTAGTTAATTTCTATGACTCCTACTAGTAGTCATAGAGGTTGAGCACTCAAGCCACACCAATGCAAATATCTAGGCCAAGTGTAGAGACATCAATTAGATCATAAGACATATCATATGGAGATGTAAGTATTGATAAGGTGATTGAACTTCCAAATTTTGATCTTACAACAATCAACATTGAGCAGATGAGCATTCTATAGGAAGCTCTGCATAGGAAGAAACACCAAGACTTGCTGAGAAGGGAGCATAAGAAGAAGCAAGTGCTTCATGAAATCAAAGACATATTTCTTGATGCTTTCATTCTCCTAGTCCTTAATGAGGACATGCCTATTCTTGAGCAACTAGCAAACATTATTGACAAGATAAATGATGATGACCTAGAATCAAACACCAAACAATTGGAGTGGTCAGAAAAGAGTTTTCAAACAAAACTTCTTGAATAGATATCTAGTGCCTTTGCACTAAGATAGGTTGACCTAGAAACCAAGATAGAAGATGTGAAAAAGGTGTTGGAGAATATCTTTTCTCTATAAAAAAATCTTTGTGATTTGAATTTATTTACATAAGAAGCACAAAGGGCTATTGACCAACTACAAGAAGATCTAAAATCCATATGTACAACATTGAAACTATTTCTAGGTCAAAGTCAAACTCATTTTAAAATATTACTCTCTACTCAAGTTTAGCTAGCTGCATTACAAGCACAAGATGAAAACATAAGGGATACTTTGATTAGTATCTAGTCCATATTGAGCCCACACATGGAAGTGTTGAACAAGGAACTAGCCTTTGCTAAAACATTAATGACGAAAGATACTCAACTTTCTACTCATGATTGCTTAGTTAACCTTGCTATTGAGCTAGACTTCCAATATTAGTCTCTAAAGGTAGCATGTAATAACTGGGATGAAAAATTGAAAATAAGTATGGAGGTCCACAAATAATTTCTAGACAAATATACTATTAGTGTACCACCCAAATCACATAAGTGTCAAAAAAGGGGGAATAATAAAGAAAAGGGGCAATGAAGATGATAAAGGGAACATAGTTTTGAGATAGAAACATGCGATATCAAAAGTACAACATATTTACTTAGAAGGAATTATATAGAATTCAGATACAACAGGGAACACTCAACTCAAGGGGAGTTATAAAATCTTGGAGAGGTATGAAAATTAAGTCATCAACTATGCAAAATTTTGAAAATTTGAAATTTTATATGAGATGCAAATTATCTGAGTTATGCACATAAGTTAGGTTTTTTATGCATGAAAAAGTCTTTTTGACACTCGAGATTGTTGATCTCATTTTGGTTTTGACAAGTCAGTGACAAAACACTTAATTCATTACTTATAGAACTTTGTATGTATCGAGTAAGTAGTGTATGCTGAGAAATATACATAGTTCATATTGAGCACTAGTATGTATTGAGGAGATGGTATGTGCGGAGTCACTCAAGTGCTGAGCAAGACATATATGTTGAGTGATTTATATGCTGAGTAAAATAGTGGATGTCAAGTCATTCAAGAATCGAGTTACATCATTAAGGGTATAGTGAATGTTGAGCATCAAAGCTTTCAAGTGTTGAGTAAATAGTTTTGGACATAGTTGTTTGTAATGACACAAATTCCTACGTAAACCATTTTTGGGCAAACTTAAGGATTTTTTTATGATTCTAGAAGATATATATGAAGGTATATTGAGAATCTCTATGTAGTGCATGCAACCAAATAGATTAAGGGATGTTCTAAGTGGAAAAATGGGTGAATCACAATCATTAATTCATACCTAACCCTAGCTCACCTAAGTCTTCTCAAGGAGGATAAAACTTAAATAGTTTGAGAGTATTATATATGTGCAGATGAGAAGAGAAGGGTGAATGCTAAGTATGGAGATAGCATTCATGGCGACTCAAGTTGTGAAAGAGATATGAATTGCAAAATCAGTTAAAGAGAATAGAGTAGAATAGTTAAAGGACAGAAGAGACACATCTGATAAAAGGGTCAAGTACACATAAGAAAAGAGGAGATATCATATCTAGCAAAGAGGTTCTAATCGAAGGATCAAGGCTAAAACATTTTAATAGGTGAATCAATAAAAATCTCTTAACTAAGTATTCCTATTAGGATTTTGTAAATCCTTTAATAGGGTGCTTACTTTATTGTAAGTTGAAGTCGTATAACTAGGCACACTTTTAGTAGGGTGTTGAAATCCTTTAATAGGGTAAGATGTAACAGTCTTTGTAAGCCTTTAACAGGGCATACCTTTCATATGGTAAATCATAGTTTATAATCAAACTTGTTGTAACCTTCATTGGATACACATTATAACTATAGTAGAGAAGATTTGTGGGTGTCATCCCCACTCCAGTTTTACCTTCTCATTGGAGGGTTTTTGGGTAACAAATTTACTATCTTATGTGTTATTTGTTTCATGCTATGGATGAACATTTTTATTGTTCTATTTCAATTTACATGCTAAATAATGAGACGGATGTGTGGTGAATTTTTTATGGTTAAAGTTTTGAAGTGTTGACTCACCCCCCCACCCCTCAAAGTTTACTTTTGCATTGTTAGTTCCATCACAATCTTTACAATATAGTAACATCTAACATTTTGGATCATGAGAACCTTTTGTGGTATCATAGATAGCACATCATATGGATCTCCCTTGTATGCAATTTCATAAATAGCTCTAGATGGGGGTTGTGTAAAATTTTTTCTTATCAATTAAACATTGAAGACCTCTTTCCCCTCTTTTCTAACAATTGTAGAAGAGCTAGCTGCCATTGTGATTACCTAATGTTTGTGAGAATTAAAATAGCATAACTCAGAAATAGCTTAATACCTCTCAAATCTGATGAACAATTTCAACTAGTGGTTGAATTCAATTTTCAAATACTAGAGTCTTCTTTTGTAATTTGCATTCATGCTCTTTGTACACCCTATAAACTTTGGTAAGTCAAAATGAGTCAAAATTGACTATATAACCCTTCATATTCAACATTAAATTCTTAGTGCTTACAAAACTATAAGCTCAACTAACATAGGACTTTCAACGCACTTGGTTAACACAACAAGCTTAACACTTACTACTATGTCTCCTTAACTTGGCTATAACTACTATTATTTGTCTTGCTTAGCAACAATAGTGAAATCTTCTATGCTCAACACCAACATAGAAAAAAAAAAAACTATAGATCTACTCTAGGTTCTAATCACTACATTTCATCTTGATTCATGCATATATCATCTTTTCAAAATTTATATTCTTGGAATTGATGTATAATACAAATTTTTAAATATTGGTCCCAAAAATACCTTTTATTTCTTAGTTCAAGGTGATGTGATCACCTAATCCATTGGATGAAGTGACCTCATCTATGCTTGATGTATTGCATTGTTTCTTCTTTTTATATGTATTGTTCATTTGCACCTTTACCTTCTCAATATTGAGCTTTTCTTTTCCTTTACTAGTTTTATTACTCAGTGTTGGTGACCTAGTTGGACAATTTCTACTGACCAATCTTGAGGAAACTAAAGCATGTAGTCCCACTCAACCACCTATTGTATTTACCTTTGAAATGTGTTATAATGTAATTCTTAAGAACATGTCCATATTGTTGACAATTGTACCTTGTGTTGTAATCCCTATCATAGGAGTTTCCATTTTGGTGTACCTTTGTATACTTGTTTGATGTCAACTTTGCCTTAGATCTACATTCATATGCTTTATGTCCATACTTCTAATGATTGTAGCAGTATCCTTCAAATGTATGAGTTCTAATGGTCTTGGTCTTGCATTCATTTTCCTAATGTCCTCATTTATTGTAGTTGTAGCATTATCCTCTGTATTTTTGCTTGGGATTTTGGTTGAGAGTTTTGCTCCTGCAAAACAAATTTGTATGACCCAATTTTCCACAATTATGACAAGTAGGTTTTTAGTCATTACCTTTTATATTCCTTTTATCACCACTTTTAGATGATTCTCCTTTCTTAGTATTAGTGTATCCCAATCTAGGAGTATCACTGTTAGGTCTTGGAGATTTCATCAATTTCTCAAATTGTTTGATGGCTTCAATTAGTTTGTTGAATCTTTCAATGAATTCCTTCTCTTCTCTTAGTTGATCATTCTATAATTTGAGAGTTGTGATTTCAATATCATTTCTATTCAATTCATGGTTTGCAAGCATCAATTGATTCATTGTATCCAATTGCATGTTAACAAGCTTTTGCACATTTTATGTCTTCTCTTCAAGTCTATTAGTCGGGATTCCTTTGCCATCTTCAATTATGACTTTTTCTTCCTTGGGTTTCTCTTTCTATCTAGTCACCTCACACAACAATACTAATTGGATTTATTGTTCAATTTTGAGATTTATGACTTCTTCAATTAGGTCATTGCTCTTTTCCATCAAATCTACAACTGCTACATCCAATTCACTTGAGTTTTCATCCTCAAACAATCTAGCAATGTCTTCTTCTTAATATTGAGAGTCATTTTTCTAAATAGCTAGTTCCTTTCTTCTATTCAATGAATGTTTTAATCTCTTTCCTCCCTAAATTGATTTAGGACAAGTTGTATTTCAATCTTCTAGTTCTTAATAGTCTTTCTCAACTTGTAGACTTCTATCTTCAAAATCTTACCTCCAAAGCTTTAAAACTTTCCTTTCTAGAGAACAAAACTCTGATACCAATTGTTGAAAATTATAAAAATGGGAAAATATGTTCTAAGAGAGGGGGGGGGGGTGGTGAAACATCACTTAAAACTTTTGTCTCTAAACCATATCACCAACATCCATCTCATAACTTAACATGTAAACTAAAATAACATAACATGCAACAAATCCATAGCATAAACTAAATAACACATGAAACAATAAATTGGTTACCTAGAAACCCTCTAATGAGAAGGTAAAACTAGGGTAAGGATGACACCAATAAATCTTCACTACTACAATTGCAAAGTGTGGCTTATTATGGATACACTGTGTTTGATCATAATTTGTGATCTACCTTATGAAAGGTCTAGCATGTTAAAGGCTTAAAAAGACTATTAGGTCTCACCTTGTTAGAGGATTTTAAATTGCAATAAAGAAAGCACTCAATTAAGAGATTTACAAAAATCCTATTAGGACTACTCAGTTAAGAGATTTCCTTTGTATCACTTATTAGAATGATTCAACACTATGATCCTTTGATTAGCATCATTATGCTTGATATTAGATCTTCTACTTATTTATTAAACCTGGATCCTCCTAATTAGATATATCTCTTCTATGCTTTCATTTCTATACTTTTTTCTTCTCAAACTAATTCTTCAATACATAGCTCTATTATAGCTATCTTAACCACCATGAATTCTCTCTCTTCTCTTAGCATTTGTCTCCTCGCACACACATCAAAACTCTCTAGGGTTTTCCTTATTAAATAAGCATTGGTCAAGAAAAATTAGGTAAGAATCAATAACTGTGGTTGATCCATATTTTTGTCTTAAGGATTCACAATATACCTCCATACTTATCATTCATAATCATAAAATATGATAATGTTGGCCCAAAAATGGTTTACATAGAAGTTTGTACCATTACAAACAACTATGACAAGAACTGTTCACTCAACATCCAAAGATTATGATGCTCAATCTTCACTGTGATCCTAATGTTGTAACTTTTCTTCTAAATAGCTTGGCACTCTCTATTTAGTTAGCACTTGAATCACTTGACACACATAGACTTTTTGGCACTTGAGTGACTCAATGCTAACTATCCATAATTATTGGCATATATTGGTTGACAATTTATGTTTGGCATGCTCTGATCACTCAGCTTGAACTAATTGCTCAGCTTTCTCTAATCACTTGGCATACACTATGTACTCAGTTTGTGCTATAATTCTGCTAGATTATGGCTAAGTGTTTTGTCATTGTCTTGTCAAAACCAATATGAGATTAACATCTCTAAGATGACTCCTTGTAAAATAGGCTTTCAAGTGCATGGGCCCCAGAAAGAATGTTTGGCATTTCTATAGTGATGCCCTAGGAAAACCAAATGAGCATGGTTAAGGGTCATAGTGATTGAAACAACACTTGATGGGATTAAGTGCATTGGTTGCTTCTATTGGTGTTTAAAACTACTGAACAACAAAATGATCAATACCAAAGTGATAATACTCACATAACCTAAGGATTAGCCAGTTCCTATCAACAATTACATGTGCAAACCATTTGGATCCAACTTCAACAAAACCAAGGATGGTTTTCTACTCTTTAGGCTCTACAAAACCAAGGTGGGTGTACCTAGGGATGATTCAAAGAAAATTGTTAAATGACAATTATCTTAGTTTCATTTTGATTCTCATCTTCTATCTTCAAACACATACACATTTCATCCAATTCCTAGATATTTTCAGATTTATATACATCCCTCACATGTAGATCTAGTCATAAATCTCCTATGGTTCACAAATATTTTTGGAAACAGTAGCTACCTAAGGCTCAGAAACTATATGTAAATGAGTGGTGACTAGCATTCATGAACAAAATTAAATTGCATGATTTTGCTTTTATAATTGAATTTGATAAGTAGTGATAGAATTTACCCTTACTCACTTCTAACTGATATGACCGGTGCCTTATCCATTGGGCAAAAAATTGACTATTGGAAGGAGATATAATTCAAGTAATTTGTAAATTGTCATGTCCCCTTTTCAAATAATTAAAAAATAATAATCTTTGCTAAGGCAGGTAGGCCCAAGAAAGTGAAGTTTCATAAAAAGGGGGTTAATCTTTGGAAACCGTTGGACTAGTAAATGAAAATTATTAAATTATGTTTCATTAACCTCTCTTGGACGTGAGTTATGATTATGCCCTCTTTTAAGGGGTTTGGAGGCATTTTGGGCAGATTCTAGAACTTGATTTTTGCTCATTGTTTGTTATTCTTCAGAGGCTGCCAAACCTGTGGAGAAGGGGGCCCAAGAATGGGAGTTTGTAGGTTTCTAGGAAGGCTAAGGATGGGAGTTTGAAGCCATTCCATATGCATGCTCATACAGAGTTTGCCTATGTGCTGAACAGTGCAGATTTGTGGGTTTCGAGTGTGTTTTTTGTATGAGTTTGGTGTTTTCAGTTGAGTATTTCATATCAGTTTGGGTTGCTTCTGTATTTCATCCTTTAAGCTGTTAAAATAGAGCTGAATATATGTATTGGGATGTGATTAAATTTCTGAGATATATTATTAGTGTTTTTGTGGTGTTTCTGGGCATTTTTGTGTTAATTTCAGGAGCTCGATGAGCATAGTTTTTGTCCTACATTTGAGAACTATTGTGTAAAGGCTATACGGATCTAGAAATTTAATTTTGTAGGCTTTTATATTGCTTAAATTTCTGTACAAATGTCCACTTTCAGATTTATTAATAATAGGCGAAGCTGTGAAGCTTTTGGCACAATTTCTGGTATACCTGATTTGGGGTTTCTTGAGAAATTTGGTGGATCTTTGTGATATCGGTTGTTTGATCTTGAAAATATGATTAGAGGTTGGAAATATCATAAAAAATAAGAAAAGGGACATTTCAGTGGTATTAGAGCCATGATCTTGCCAGCCTGAGGGTTTGTAGAAGCTTGCATGTCAGTTTTAACAACTACCCTGATCTTGCATGTCATAATTTATGACTGCATGTTGCTTCTAATCAGCTGCATGTCAAAATTTATGGTTGCATGATACTTCTAATCATTTTCATGTTAGGTCTTAGTGAATTTGGTTGTTGTAGAAGTTTGAATGTCAGTTTTGACAACTACCCAGATCTTGCATGTCAGTTTTGACAACTACCCAGATCTTGCATGTCATAATTTATGATTGCATGTTGCTTCTAATCAGTTGCATGTCAAAATTTATGGTTTCATGCTACTTCTAATCATTTTCATGTTAGTTCTTGGTGAATTTTGTGGTTGCATGTTGCTTCTAATCAGTTGCATGTCAAAATCTATGGTTGCATGCTACTTCTAATCATTTGCATGTTAGTTCTTGGTGTTTGAAGAAGTTATATCCTATTGGGGTTACACTCTACTTTATCTAGAATGGACAGGTATAGTACAGAGTCTCAGAGGACACGATCTTGGACAATTGATATCCAGAGTCAAAACAGTAGAAAGGATGGTTATTTAGACATTCGAGATAAACTTATAAAAATAAGCCATGACATGTCTGAGAAGTTGGTTGAGCACCACTATATAATGAATGACATGTTGTTCGACCCAGCTAAGGTGGATAAGTTGATTGGATTTCTATTTGGCAGATTTTTTCATAGGGCAAATGACACAATTACCAAGAACTTGCATGAGGAGTTTGAGAAACTAGCTTATATCCAGACAAAGGTCTTAGATTCTACTCTGCCACAGGAGGTAGTGGGTTTAGATGATGATTATGAGGATGTTGTTGTGCATGATGGTGAGATACCTGGTAAAAATGAGCAGACATTGAGCATTCATGACTTTGGTGAGAAAGAGTACCAGGCACAGTTAGATGCTTCATCACATGAGGTTGAGGCAGGTAGTACTTTACATGATTTGTCCAGCCAGCTGAAGGTGAACAAAGATAGTATTGTGACTTCATTATCTCATCATGACAAGATGCAGGATATGATAGAGGATCAAATTCAGATGATTCAGTTATAGGGTAGACATAAGGGAGTTCAAGAAAAGTCTCCTTGTGCTGACTTACAAGCGATTAGGGAAGCAATGGGAATGATGAAGTTGAGTTATTTACATCTTCTATCAGATCGTGACCATCTTCTTAGCCTTGTCAGAGACTATTCAGATGCCTTGAGGAGGAAGGAGGAGGAAGTTGAAAGGCTCTCTCATGAGCTTGAGGACACTCGAGCTTCTTTGATGAATAATCCATTGGCATTACAAGACTGGGAGAGACATGGGGATAAGCATGGCATGGAATTGAGTTTAGTTTCATCTTACACTCCTAATACTCAGCTTTCTACTAATGGTAGATCATATGTGGACATTGATAATGTTGCGAGTTCATCTTGCATTCACATCCAAGATATAGGGATAATGTCAGAGAGGTATGTAGAATTAGTTGGTATTGGTCATATTACTTAGGTGAGGATTTTGCTTGAGTTACCAGATGATTATAGTTTACGAATATGGACTCGAGATTGTTGTATTGGCATTTGGGATTTAGTTGATTGGAAATCTTTAACACTTTTTGGTAGCAGTGATTGTTTGGGTGCTATCATGGATTTGATTAGTAGATTACACGGTGTTGTCTTTTCTTGTGCCAGTATCTTGTCCGATGTTGGTATTAGTTTTTATACACCAATTTTGGGCTTTTTTCATATATCCAGTCGACCATACTTGCTGGAATGTGTTGATGATATTTCATATTTGGCAGTGTGTATAGATGAGTCCCAGGATCATATTCGCATTGATGACATCTAGGAGGATGCAGTGGGCAGTTTTGAAGACTTAGTTTCCTTAGGTATAGAAGAGTTGGATAGAAATGCTAATGTTTTTGATACTTCGTATGTTGATATGAGCTTTAGATTTGATTCAAAGGATATGGATGGTAATACTCTAGATACTAGTAACTTTGAGGATACTCCTTTAGACAGTGCATCAGAGGAGGTTTGTAGGAGACAGTCAAGCCAATGCCATCATGTGTCTAATCAGTTGAGAGTTAGTGACCGAGAAATTGCTATCATTTGCCAGCATTTTGATGCTACTCATAAATTGTTAGCAGTTTATGGATGGGGTTCTCCTACTAGTGATGAGCAGGAAGGCAGTTATCTTTCCTCGATAGAGATCCACTCTTTATGGGAGGCTATTCGGATTTTGAGACAGAATTATATGTAGTTGGTAGCTAATAGAGATTATCCTATGGAGTGGGGTAGTACAACATATGATGCATTGTTGGCCAAGGAAGATGAGATGAGTGAGCTTACTGAGTAGCTTGAGGTGACTTCTGAGATTCTTGAGAGTACATAGTTGGCTTTCAAGGAGTCGTAGTTTCATTTGGCTAAGGTGACCATGGAGTTAGAGTGACTACAGTCTTTACCTGATTCTATACAGTCACAAGCTGTGGTGTTTGGTGATCCGAGGATGTCCATGGCCAAGATTGTCAGAGACAGTGGAGATGGGGATACATCCATCCTTGATACTAACATTGGCATATCAGGTTCATTCCCACTAGAGTCAGGTTCAGTTGAGTTGGGTGCTATAGCAAATTTTTGTGGTATGCCTAACATGGTGGTGACCTCTAGCACTAATGTCACAAAGACTAGAGATGCTGTATCAAAGACCATGTGTGATGTCGGTGAGCCAATAGTTGGCATGGTTCCTGCTAGTAATACTACTCCCTTAGCGATGTCTTTAGAGGTAGTAGTTATTTCCAACTTGGTTAGTGATCGATTGTAGTTAGTTACATCTGGATTGCAGTCTGAATCACTGACTAAGATTGGCACATTCTATCAGCATTACATTGTGAGGTATTCTCATCAATTTACCTTTGATGACCATGTTGATGAGATGATGATACATAGATGTACTTTGGTTCCTAGTGCTTATCATCAGTTATGGGATAGGTTGATGCCTTGGGATGAGAGTTGTGATGGGCACAACATGGCGATAGGTTCTATAGTTGATAGCTTGATAATACATGACTTAGAGTAGGAGTTTTGGAGTGATGCTTCAGTGGGTGTTGTTATTGATTCTACTCCTTTGGCTATGACATCTCTTGACTGAGCTGGTGATCAATCACAGTGGGTTGTATCACTTGTTCATGGTGAGTTGTTGACTAAGGTTGGTTTTTTTTATCAACATTATATTGCAGGGTATGTACATCAGTTAGAATTTGATCCTTGTGTTGAGGAGTTGATGGCAGACAAATTTGGTTTGGGTTCCATTTCTTTCTATTTATCTTGTGATGGTTTTTTACCATCAGGGGTGCATGGGAGCTATGGTTATGAGATAGTGGCCAGTGATTTGCAGAGTTGTGTTGACTGCAAGAGTTGTATAATGTGTGGATTCTCCATACTTGGTACAGTTTCATTCGAGAGCATTCACCATTGTTGTAGAGTTGGATTGTACATTTCATATAGGTGAGTGGGATGCGTTAATGGTATTTACTATGTTGGTAGTTTGATTTGTCCACTTTACTTGGGTTCTAATGTTCTAAGAGTTTGTGTCTCATGGGTTTTTGACTGTGGTAGTGGTGATTTTGGAGTTTGGTTGAGCTATAATTGTCAGTTTGATTATGGATTCCTCTTGGTCATATTGCAGGAGCTTGTGTTAATTGGTAGTAGTATAGTTCATGACTACATTTGGGATCTAGGTGGATTGATTGGTTTATTGTTTAGCCATTGCTTGAGGACAAGCAATTTTTGGGAGGGGAGGACTTGTCATGTCCCCTTTCCAAATAATTAAAAAATAATAATCTTTGCTAAGGCAGGCAGGCCCAAGAAAGTGAAGTTTCAGAAAAAGGGGGTTAATTTTTGGAAACCGTTGGACTAATAAATGAAAATTATTATTAAAATATTTTTCATTAACCTCTCTTGGATTTGAGTTACGGTTATGCCCTCTTTTAAGGGGTTTGGAAGCATTTTGGGCGGATTCCAGAACTTGATTTTTGCTCATTCTTTGTTATTCTTCAGAGGTTGCCAAACCTGTGGAGAAGGGGACTCAAGAACGAGAGTTTGCAGGTTTCCAGGGAGACCCAAGAACGGGATTTTTTAGGTTTCTAGGAAGGCTAAGGATGGGATTTTGAAGCCATTCCATGTGCATTCTCATACAGAGTTTGCCTATGTGCTGAACAGTGCAGATTTGTGGGTTTCGAGTGTGTTTTTTGTATGAGTTTGGTGTTTTCAGTTGAGTATTTCATATCAGTTTGGTTTGCTGCTGTATTTCAGACTTTAAGGTGTTAAAATAGAGCTGAATATATGTATTGGAATGTGATTAAATTTTTGAGATAGATTATTAGTGTTTTTGTGGTGTATTCAGGCATTTTTGTGTTAATTTCGGGAGCCCGATGAGCATAGTTTTTGTCCTACATTTGAGAACTATTGTGTAAAGGCTATATGGATCTGGAAATGTCATTTTTTAGGCTTTTATGCTGCTAAAATTTCTGTAAAAATTTCCACTTTCAGATTTATTAATAATAGGTGAAGCTGTGAAACTTTTGGCACAATTTCTGGCATACCCGATTTGGGGTTTCTTGAGAAATTTGGTGGATCTTTGTGATATTAGTTGTTTGATATTGAAAATCTGATTAGAGGTTGGAAATATCATAAAAAATCAGAAAAGGGACATTTCATAAATGAACCTATCAATTATAATCACCCATTCCCATTCTTATGAGTTATCCATTTCATAAACTCACAAACTCTATTGACTTACTAGAGCATTTATATAATTCTTTGAATTAAAACTAACAATAAAACCAATATACAACCCATCAAAATTGCATTCAATCAATTGAACCTTATTCAAATGACCTCAAAATAAACAAACTCATGAAATGGAGATAGAAATTGGTATCACAAATCTAATGCAAGTACCCCTTTGTATTATCCTTTTAGATGACTAATACAATGAGCAATAGAAATTCAATGAGAAGTCCAGAATTTTTTTTGATTATGTCATTTTCGTATATTATTAGAGAGTACCATTTTCATATTAAACTTAACACATCTACATACAACTGGACTGATTGTACCTTTTCGAACATAGACAAAAATTATACAACTTTCAGATCATCACAGTGCCTTGAAAAGTCATTTATATAAGCATGAGTTGCAATAAGCAAAGAAAAATGTGATTGATAGGTGACCTTTCAAAACAAAGACAAAACTTAGTGTAACAAAATGCAAACATATCAAGACATTCTTTGGTAGGTCCCATTTCTATTACACTATTACAAACTACTGGCTCTTTCTGATTTTCCACCACTACTCTAAATCTTCAGAATATGCAACTATTAAGCTATCCAATGATGAATCTTGTTGTGGTACTTGTAAATAAATCTCTACCCATGGGTTTTCACTATTTTCATCTTGAACAAAAAAAACTACTTTTACTCTTGGCTATTCTTCTGTCATGTCCACATCCTAAGCTTCTGAACCTATAGCTGAAACTAATTGGTGACCTTTATCTTCCTCATTTATCTAGTCTGGTGTTGTCGTGTCAATAATTTGTACCTTGTCCTCCTACACCTCATCATCATCTATTTAAACCTCTTCAAACTATTCACCAGAAGCAATATCTGCCATCCATGTATCAAAAAGTATATTATTTGGTTAGTTGAATTGCAAAATACCACTTTGTTTTCCAAGTACATACTTAGCCTCCTCATCAATAATAACAAATTATTTCTCCAAAGAATAAAAGAAACTAGACTTTCACCAATTCCTCTATCGTGGTGGCCCACCAAGCATGCCCTTTTTCATCGATAACCTTATTCATTCTTAAATAGAATAGGTCATCCAATTCTTTGGCCTACTCATCCTTATTCTTTAATTTATTCTTTCTATCTAAAGCATGAGGAAACAAATAATTTTTTTGATTCTTATGCATGCTTAGATAAGAAACAATTTTCAGTTGTAGTGCAACCCTTTTGTTACGAAAATATGACAAATCATTAGCAATATCATATGTTTTTTCAATATGGTCATGGGAAGACTTTATAACAAAGTAACACAAAAAAGTAATTTCTTTCTTTCTCTTTCCCCACTTATTGACAATAGGCTTGAGAGCCTCATCATGGGCTTTCAATTCTTCCCATATGCTTATTACCTTTGCCAACTAATTGTAAAATAATGGCCATTCAGTTTTATCTACTAGATACATTAGAGCCTTTCTCAGTTTATCTTCATATTGTACATTTAGCTCTACATGTAATGCACACAACTTGCTATTTTCCTCCTCAAAGTCTTTAGCAGTGTAGTATTGTGTCCTTTGTGGTGTATTTGGTAGTTCTATAAGTGGAGTGGATTTAAAAGGCTCCACTAGAGGGTGAGGATATGTGATTCTTGGCCTAGTAGACCCTCCCATTACCATATTTTCTAACTCAATCCTCTTCTGGACCTCTTTATTGTATGCTTCCAAAATTGTTTCATATTTACTGTGCAATTCAAACATGGCCTTGTCTTCTTTTTTAGTAGTGGCCAAGAAAAATTGAGATATTCCTACACCCATATGAGCTACCTATACATGGGAAGTGTCAACTAGTCTTCTTACAATAATATTTTCCATCAATCCAGATTCATCTAGCTATGATGAGGTAGCTTGTGACCCCTTCCTTAATGACCAAATGACTAAAGTAGCTTGATCTTTAATGAATGTAGTACCTTGGAATTTCTTTTTATTATGATCTAGTAGATCCAAGAAAAAAAATTAAAAACCAAAGCATCAACTATGTCCCAATTGGGTAGGAACAAAATGTTTGATGCTCTCACCATTTTCCTTCCTTCTTCAGGGTTTATATTTTGAAATTGCTACATCATTTCTTCCTTCACCTAGTTTTGCAATATAGTCTCATCCATTCCTAGATAATTTATTCTCATTTTATTACATTTCTCTTCAAATTTACCCATATTGACTTCCCATGGAAATTGGTGGAAAGCTCTAGATTTAATAAAGCTATTGTTTGATAAAAATTGATGACTAGCCTACTCTATTACAGGGTCCAATTCCCTGCCTCTATAATCTATCACTGTCAATTCAAGGCTTGGCATAAGAGGGACTTGAGGATTTCCCTGATCCAATTATACCTAAGTAATAAATACACCTCCCTGTGACCCTATTTTCTCAATCTGCTCTCTATTGAGCTGCTCCTCTCCTATGTACAAAGGGGATTGAGTAGGTAAATACTCTTCAACATGAGGACCCTGTTACTTTATTATTCTTTGCCTCTTTGGAGAAGGTTCATCAGGTCTCTCTTCTAAGATAGCACTAATGGATCCCATTATTTGTTTGCCCTTATCCATAGTGGCCTTTTTATTTTGAATTATGTTATAGCTTGGCCTCTTTTGAATAGTCAAATGACTAGCTCCTACATTAGGAGTGAAAGCCAATCTCCTCATGATGTCTCTAGCCTTATTTGGGTATGAATCAATAAAAATTGTTTCTTCTCATTGATGGCTTCCATTATCTCAGGGAAAGTATTCATGAGTTTATTTATTTTATCTGCCTCTATAATAGCATTATCTAGAGGACTATAATCCTTATCAAAACAATGAATGAATTTCAAAACCTAGGAGTAAACTCTCCATTTTTCCTTTTTGGTTTCCTGTTCCTGTAATGAGAGCTCATTTCTTATGATGTCCTCTGGTAATATGAATCATGTTTTACCTTTCCCAATTTAATTCTATGCCTTAAGGTCAAATTATAAAATCCCTCAATATCACAAAAATTAGGATGGGAAACAACCATTTTGTATTAATCAAAAATTTTATGCAAAATAAGCCAACCCCCTTTAGTAATTACAAATTGATGGGCCATAGTACAAGTAGGGAAAATTGACCCTATCTTCCTTTTCAACATATACATTTCTTCCAATCCTCCTAACTACCACAAAACTTCAGCCATTCCTACCTTTAAAGGTACTTGGTAAGGCAACACATGAGGGCTTCCTTTAAAACCATAAATTCTAATAATAATAGAAACAGAGTATGGGATGATATCTCCCCAATTATGCAAAACTTTCAAACCACTAGGATTATCCATAGGGCTAATGAGACTCATTAGTGCCTTGAGAATTCTAGGATTATCACTTAATATGAGGCATCTCAACTTGGAAGCAAAATACCTATCAAACTCGACAAAACTAGCATTCTCTGCATCCCATGTCCTATCTACACTCCATAACTAGACTAGTAGTGCTTCTCCATCTTGCTCTCTATTTAACTCCATTTCTTTACCAAAATATGTCTCTCACTTAAAAAAAACATGTGCATCAACAAAGAGTAATGGGCAAAAGTTTTTTCAACTTTTCCCTTTGCAATTCCAACCAAGACAGTATGAATTTCTTTAGCCAAATAGGAGGAAAAATAAAAAATAAAATCTACACCAAAGGAAGCAATATGAACCATCATATACATCAGACTGACAGGCATGCCATTTTGTTCATACTGATAAGCATGACATTTTGTTCATCTTCACCAAAAACTCGGCATAAAGTCCTATAAATTTCTACAACCTTGGAAGTGAAAAATTCTTTCTTGAAAGGTTCCCAGGAAACTACTATGATTACTGGAAAATTCACAATCATGTCAATATGTGCCCTCAATGCACCTCCTCTAATCACATCCTTCTTTGATATATACTCCTTTTCTAAATCATGTAAATTAATAGGCACATGATAATTTGTCAAAGGTTCTAGATGAAATACCTCTCTAATCTCCTATGGATTGATTGTAACCAGAGGCACACCATCAGTTCTTCTTTCTACTCTAATGGCTTGGTCAAAATTATTTATAATGGCTTCAGGAAAATCATAGTCCATGAAGACACTTAGAACTACTAATTTGCCTAAATCAAAGTTCCAAACATTTCCATGTGGGGCAAACAAATTCGTCTCTGAAAACCATTTCTTAAACAAAGCAAGACTAGTTTGAGAAGTTATTGCACCCCTAACCCAATTCCCCTTATCATATAGGCCATCTACAATTTTTAGTTTAGGGTTTACAAAAGTTAATTTCTTAACCTACATAGTCTTAGTGGTGGATTCTAGGAGTAACTCTAGCAAGTCATCATGAATGTTTCTATCCATATAATTCACTTGCCCAAAAAACACTTTGGAGGCATCTTGACTATAATTCATAGAAATTAAAAGTTGTAGAGATTATTGTATATAGGAACTTACTTGATCTTTACTTGTTTGTTTTATAATTCTACAATTATCTCGCGAATGCTGGGGAAACTATTTCACCTTTCACTCAAGCTTGACACAACATTCTTAGTGATCTTTTGCCTACTTAGAAAGCTTGGAATTTTGTTCACGTAAGATGAAAATGGTGCAATATTTTGTAGTATACTCTAATTTTTCTTGCACATGAAGCCTTCATACCTCATAAATGATCTATAAGGGAAAAATAGAGCAGCATCACCTTCCTTTTTAAAATTTGTGTGTTGATCTTAGAAAATTCTATGATCTAGGAATGAAAATAGGGATGACTCTGTTAGAAGTAGTAATCTTTCCTTGGTTGTGTTTATTTATTAAATGGGATAAACCAAGGTATCCCTTATTTATTTTATCCTTTAGTACACATGTGTAGGACATATTATTTTCTTGTCCTCTAGTCCACATGTGAGGATAACTCTTTTTGATAATTCCTTTATTAAGGCAAGTAGTTTATTCCTCCTTAAGAGGATATTGACACTTTGCACACACTTATTATGAATGGAGACATTCATAGAAATGGGAGTTACACATACAACTCCTTTCTCATCTCTATAAAAGAGATGCCTCTCTCATTCTTCTACAACTACTTCTTCTTTACATCTTCTTGATGTTATTGTAATGAGCTAATTTGCTCCACAATCCTTCTTCCTCCTCTCTCCTTCTTTAGGCTTCTTTGCCACATTCCTAATTTTACACAAGGGGTTTTCTTTGCTTTCCCCTTTCAAAATCTCTTGTCTCCATTCTTGTTGATTCATGAGGAAACTCATTTGATCTTTGGTAATATTATTCACATTAAGCTCTCTTGGATTATTTTATTAGTTTTTATTTTTTTTATTTCTTACATGGTATCAGAGCTTTCTAATCCTTGTTTTGAGCTTTTGTGAAGGTTACCATATTGGAGAACTTTTTTGAGAGGAGAAGTGAAGAAAAAAATCCATTCCTATTTTTTTTCTTTCGTTGGTTTTTTATTCGATCTTCAAGTTGTTTACCAACCCTCTTTGGAAGGCTTGCCACTAAAGGGTATTTATATTAAATTTTTAAAAAAAAATTTTGCTAACAAGTAGCATTTATTGATTCTTAGTTTAATAATTTTCTTTAATTACTCTATAGTGTGCAATTATTATTATTATTATTTGTTGAATATTTAAAATAAATTCAAAAAAAATCACTTCCCTAACATTTTCATTGCAAGTAAATCTTCAATTATCTTCTTTGAAATATATCTTATTTCCCATTAGTTGGTTAAAATCAGTTCAAATATCTTTTTTGAAATTTAAAATATATCTTATTTTAGAATCTCTACCTAGGTTGCTAGATCCTTTGAGGACTGCACTTGACATTTACAATCTATGGAGCCTTCTTAGGCAATTTCACCTCGTATTTTGACTTGGAAGGTTTTCCATTAGCCATAGTCTTGAGTGCTAAGAGCTTCCTTATCGTTTCTATCTAATTCATGATGTGTGCCTTCAAAACTTAATCTGTTAGAAAACTCTTCATCATCTACCCCAGAGCAGAGCAAAATCTCCTCCTCAAGCTTAGAAATCTCATCTTCTAGGTTTTTAGGAAATAGATTAGTGGAACACTCCATTTCCTCAAACATCTCATAGCACTCGTGGAGCTAGTTCTCTTCCTTCTGGCTGCTTTATGCTATCTACCTGACTATGACTGCTCTTATTATTTATTATTTTTTTGTAACTACCCTTCAAACTTTCTCCAAGGAAGGTGTGTTGCTTCTACTTAACCACATTAAACATGATCCCCTCTCTAGCATATTATTCAAGAGATGTTCCTTGCTATCCTTCCAAAATACCTCGAACCCATTCCATCTCTACAATTCTATCATAATAGTGCACCATTCAATATTTGAGATAAGAGGCATGATACTAGATTTTTCAAAGAAGGCTTAGATTTTCCCCAAAAAAATACAAGACATTGGTTGACTTCTAGTAGCATGTGAGGAAATCTAAAATTTCAAAGACTAATGCGATACATTTCTACAATTTTTCAAAGAGATAAGAGTGGCTTTTCTTTCCTGCATGCCCCATCCAACCACATAGATCTCCTTCTTCTCCTCACTACTTCTTTTACCCCACCTACATGTGCCTCCGTCTCGACCTCATCTACTTTTCAAATTTAGGAGAATCAGATAAAGTAGACCTCAATCCTTAATTTAGAACAGATTTTATTCTCTCTGTGTGTGTTCATCATTACTATTTTATTCTATGCTATTTCTATAGTATTTACGACTTCTTTTAAATCATTTTTATTCTCTTCTTTTTTCAAGGACTATCATTGTGTAACGTCTCTCACTTTCATCTTTCTAAACATTTAATCATCAAACATATTTTATTATCATATTTGGTTCTATCACTGCCCTTTTTTTGAGTTCTCATATTTCTCTATCATGATTCTCCTTATTTAAAAAAAAAAAACAAAAAGACTCTACTACAATATCTTTTCAAACTTCGACATTTAAATAATGTGAGGATCTTTTCAAATTTTGGAAACAAATGGTTTAGTTTAGTAACTTTAGTTTTTAGTAAAAGTTTGACTTCCTTTTAAATTTCAACCACATTAAGGAAAATGTTTTTTTTTAAATTCAAAGTGTTTTTAGTTTTGAAACCTTTACTTTTTTCTAATAAAACTTATTTTAAGAAAACTAAAATTTTCATTTATAAGTTTTTTAAAAATAAACTCTTAGTTTTTTTTGAGTTTTTAAAAAAAGGGGATAATCTATTTTAAATACTTTCTTTAATTTTTGTAACATTACAAGAAAGTGTTTATATTTTTTTTTCCTCAAATAATTTTTAATTCACTAAATTAAGAAGGATAAGTTTTTTTTTATATATTAGTTCTATAATTATGTTGACTTTAATACCAGAAATTAAGTTAAATAATTTGAACTATCATGCTTGGAAAACACATCTTTCTTTTATTTTTTGATTTAGGCATATTTTAGATGTTGCTACTGACCCTTTTGTAGTTCCCGGTACCTCAACTACACAAGATGAACAAAATGCATGGAATACTGAAATTGAGGAAGCCCTTGGCCTCATTGGTATATCTCTTAACCTAGATTTATATGTTCTAATTGCTCATTGCACTAATGCCCATGAAGCTTGGGATATTTTGAAGAAAACATATGATAGACCATCTGAATCACGCAAGATTCAATTGTAAGATAATTTGTAAGACTTGAGGTATATTGATTTCAAATCTATGGATGAATTTTTACTTAAATTTGATTATATTTAAAGTCAACTAATTGGATTAGGTGTTACTGTCACTGATATTAGATTAATTACCATTCTTTTAAAGAAATGTCTTCCTAGACAATTTCAACAATTTATCACTAATGTTCATTCTCAACTCACTATTCCTACTTTGTCTACTCAATTAACATATAGTATTTTTCAAAATTTGTTACGTCAAGAGGAAGCTAAGTTATTGCAATTTGGTACTCTTAGATCTAATGAACATGCATTTGTGTCTAAAAATCAAAATCAAAATCTTAGATCATCTAATCATGCTCCCAATAATAATCAAAATCAAAATTTTAATACTCACAATTTCAATAATAATCATAACAATCATAACTTTAATCGTCACAATAATAGAAACCTATTTAATTCTAGAACTACTTTTAACAACAACAGTAATCAAAATACAAATCATAATAATAACCATCCTAATCAATATAATAGTCCTAAAAAGAAACCTTGTTGTACTTATTGCAGGAAAGATGGTCATTTGTCTAACAATTGTTTTAAAAAGAAAAATGATAAGCAACCTATCAATAAAAATAATTAAAAATCTCATAGTAATCAATCTCATCATGCTTTTACTGTTAATTACAATGCCTCTAAACATTTAGAATGGATAGTTGATAGTGATGCTTTTTAACATGTTACATCTCATAAAAAAGTTTTTGATTCGTTGCAACCTGATCTTTTGAATACTCCAATTCAATTAGCTGATAATCATAGTTGCAAAGTTGAACGATTTGGCGATGTTAATGTTCCAAATGGAAATTTACATGATGTTCTTTATGTTCCTGATTTGAAAACCAATCTTCTTTCAGTTGCTAAATTATGTCAAGATTATAAAGTTGAATTTCACAAGGACATGTGTTCTATTATTGATCCTAGCACTAATTCCATTGTTGCTAATGCTAAGTTGGGTCATGATAACTTATTCAAGTTTTACGAGTTTACCTCTTCAAGGTACTCTTTGCAAGAAAATATTGATTTTAATGTGTGGCATGAAAGGCTTGGTCATTTGAATTCTGA
The DNA here is from genome assembly GCA_028749045.1 of Cupressus sempervirens. NCBI lineage: Eukaryota > Viridiplantae > Streptophyta > Pinopsida > Cupressales > Cupressaceae > Cupressus > Cupressus sempervirens. Next base: position 836,856,972 of record CM053793.1, read on the forward strand.
CTATATATCATTGATGCTAAAATCTCATATGGTTGAAGGATTATCTCATGTTGTTCCATCTAAGATTACATGCACTGGGTGCATGAGTGGAAAAATGCATAGGGAACCCTTTCCCCATGGTTCATCATGGAGGGCATCTCATAAGTTACAATTGATTCATAGTGATCTTTTAGGACCTATGGAAAATATCTCCATTCAAGGTTCAAGGTATTCTCTTACTCTCATTGATGATTTTACTAGAAGAATTTGGATATATTTCTTACATAATAAAGATAAAGTACTTGATACATTTTTTGAATTTCATATGTTAGTAGAAAGGAAATCTAATTCTAAGATAAAGATTCTTTGAATTGATAATGGTACTGAATATGTTAATAATGCCTTTCATTCCTACTTAAGATCATTTGGTATTAAACATCAACATACTATTCCTTATACACCACAACAAAATGGTGTAATAGAAAGGAAGCATAGAACTATTCTAGAAATGGCTAGATGCATGTTACTTGCAAAAAATATGGATTATAATTTTTGGGCTGAAGCTATGTCTTGTGCCACTTATATTCTTAATAGAACTCCTACTAAGGCTTTGAGGGATATAACTCCCGAAGAAGCTTGGTCGGGTAGAAAGCCCAATTTACAACACTTAAGGATATTTGGATCTATTGCTTATGTTCATACACCCGAACAAAAGAGGCATAAATTAGATGCTAAATCTTCTCCATTTATATTTGTTGGGTATGATAAAAATACTAAAGGTTATAGAGTCTATAATCCTCTTACTAACAAAGTTCAAATTGCAAGAGATATTTGTATTGCAGAAAATGAAGCACATGATTATTCCAAGGTTCAAGATGATGAATTTAGTGGAAGTAAGATTGTCGTAGTGGAGGACCAACATCCTTCTCTAAACCCTACTCCTCAAGTATCTTCTTTTATTCCTCTTATTTATTCTAATTCTAGTAATGATGTTGATACTAATGATGCATTTATAGATCATGACTCTTCTTCTAGTGATGAATCTATTACTACTAAGAGAATATGTAAATGGGTTCAAGGTTTACTTAATGAAAGTGATGGTTATCTTACTAGATTTGGCGGACTTAAACCTAGGAGAATTAATTATTGTAATTATAGTTTGATGACTTCTCTCATGAACTCTAATGATCCTCAAACTTTTGAATAAGCTAAGATTCAACCTCATTGGCAAAAAGCTATGCAAGAGGAATATGATACTTTAATCTCTAATGAAGCTTGGGATTTAGTCTCTTTGCCTCATGGTAAGAATTTAGTTTCATGCAAGTGGTTATATAAAACCAAACTCAATGCAAATAATGAAATTAGTAATTTTAAAGCTAGACTAGTAGCTAGGGGATTTTCCCAAATTGAAGGTTTAGATTACAATGAAAATTTTGCACCAGTTGCTAAAATGCCTAATATAAAAATTGTGCTTTCATTAGCTTTAAAACTGAATTGGCCTATTCATCAAATGGATGTTAAAAGTTCCTTTTTAAATGGTGATTTACATGAAGAAATTTATATGGCTCAAACACCAAGTTTTATCAAAGAAGATAGTGAGCATTTAGTATGTAAACTAAAGAAATCTATTTATGGTTTAAAGCAATCTCCAAGAGAGTGGTATTCCAAAATTAATGCCTTTTTTATTTCTCAAGGTTTTGATAGAAGTAAAAATGATCCTAACTTATACATTAAACACATTCAAGATGATATTATCATCATTATTCTATATGTTGAATATTTTATTCTTACTTCAAGTTATAACACCTTGATTTTTGATATTAAGTTTCAACTCAATCAAAAATTTCAAATGACTAATTTAGGAATTTTGCACTACTTTTTAGGGATGCAAATATGGCAAACACCTAAGGGCATTTTTATTTCTCAAAGAAAGTATGCTCAAGATCTTTTGGATAGGTTTCAAATGAATGATTCTAACCATGTTTCTATTCCATGTGAATTAGGAACTAAGTTAATGGTTGATACAAACACTCCTTTTTTTGATGCTACCTCTTATAGACAACTTGTAGGAAGTTTAAATTGTCTCACCCTTACTAGACCTGATATTGCATATAGTGTTGGTTTAGTTTCAAGATTTATGTCCAAACCTCAACAAAGATACTTTAAATTACCTAAAAGAATATTAAGATATATCAAAGGAACTCTTAATCTAGTTTATTTTATGATGCAAGCTCTACTTTTACTTTACAAGGATTTACTAATTTTGATTTAGGTGGAGATCCCAACGATGGGAAATCTACTTGTGGTTATTGTTTCTTTGTTGGTTCAGGTGCTATATCTTGGAAAAGTAAGAAAGACACCTTTGTTTCTCTATGTTCTACCAAAGCTTAATATAAAAGTTGTACTTATGCATCTAAAGAAGCTCTATGGCTTAGAAAAATTCTTGAAGATTTGGGTCTACCTCAACAAGACCCTACACCCTTGTATTGTGACAATCAAAGTGCAATAGCCTTGGCAAAGAATCCTATGTACCATGCAAAGTCAAAGCATATTTCTCTCCACCAGTACTTCATTAGAGAACACATTAAAGAAAAGAAAGTGTCCCTCATCTATTACAAGGGTGAATATCAAGTTGTTGATATTTTGACAAAACCTCTTTCTAGAGAGAAATTTGAATTTCATCGTAAGAACTTGGGTTTGATACCCTTTGATGTAATCTCCCCAAGTAAAGATTAAAGGGGGGTGTTAGAAGTAGTAATCTTTCCTTGGTTGTATTTATTTATTAAATGGGATAAACCAATGTATCCCTTATGTATTTTATCCTTTAGTACACATGTGAAGGACATATTATTTCCTTGTCCTCTAGTCCACATGTGAGGATACCTCATTTTTGTAATTCCTTTATTAAGCAAAGTAGTTTATTCCTCCTTAAGAGGATATTGACACTTTGCACACACTTAGAATGAATGGTGGCATTCATAGAAATGGGAGTTACACATACAACTCCTTTCTCATCTCTATAAAAGAGATGCCTCTCTCATTCTTCTACAACTACTTCTTCTTTACATCTTCTTGATGTTATTGTAATGAGCTAATTTGCTCCACAATCCTTCTTCCTCCTTTCTCCTTCCTTAGGGTTCTTTGTCAAATTATTAATATTACACAAGGGGTTTTCTTTGCTTTCCACTTTCAAAATCTCTTGTCTCCATTCTTGTTGATTCATTGGGAAACTCATTTGATCTTTGGTAATATTATTCACATTACGCTCTCTTGGATTATTTTATTAGTTTTTATTTTTTTCAATTTCTTACAGACTCATCTTCTCCTTGACATGTTGGTAGTCAAACCAATGAAAAGTCTTCACGTGTACTTTTCTTTCACAGTTGGCACTCCAAACTAGACCTACTAGTCTTTGAGGACATGTGTCATCATGTTGCTATCTTGTTATGCATAAAGAGTGAGCACATCTCCTATGGGAGATAGCAACAACCGTTGATCTTGCTTTGATCAAGCAAAGGAAGATTAATTCATTTTATTAATACAAAATTGTGGGTCCACTATCCATTTTCTTTTCTTGCTATGTCACTACCCTTAAACTTTGATTACTTCTCCATAGCAGCCATGCAATAGCCATAGATCTTACTTGATCTAATGGCAAAGAAGTTGCACTTCAACCATATAAACTATGGTGAGTCCCTCAATTTCCAAGTCACATTGAGTAAACATAGTACAATTCATTATAACAACTTGGAAAAAATTGTTGATCTACCTTTGATTAAATGATCCTCATTTTTCATTGGCCATCTAACTTGGAAGTGGGTCCACATTCTTGATGACATTGAACTGTCCTGACACACTGGCATATATATATTAATTTTTTAATCCACATTGTGACATCATGTCTTCTAGACCTTGCCATGTTTCTATTTTTAAGTGAGTTGCTACATCACCACCAACAAATTGCTAAGCTTTTCTAGTCATGACATAGCAACCTCCAATGGATTCAGAGTTTTTGATGAATATGTTCTTAGTAGGATGCCACCATGTCCTGGGAGTACATGAGTAATTACTGATGAAGCATTCATTGGGGCCCAGCTTTTGGAATTATTGTTACATTATGATATCCTAAAAAGTCACTATGTCATTATTGGTGAAAGCCATTAACTTTCTACTCATGACATAGCGACTTCCAGTGATCCATTAAAATTAGGTGCTAGGGAATAACTTCAAACATGGTAACAATAACCAATACGACTAACACAAAAATAAAAGCACACTTTCTAGAATATCTTTCTTGGGATCTTCATAATCACTAAATATTTCAAAAGAGCACCATCCTTTGTATTATTCAGCCAATTGCTATGTCACTACCAAGGAGGCACAATGATTTACTAGTCATGACATAGCTACCTCCGATGAGAACTATTTTTTGGTGATGTAGAAAAAAAATGACATGTCAATCATAATCATACCTATTAGTATTGTTGTTAGAATAGTGAAAATACACATTTATGATATTATGTGGGAATTTTACAGTCACCATTAATTTTAAAGGTTGTTTCTTTCTTCATTTTCTAGTCAGTCGCTACATTGCTACTAGCAGAGTGCATAGATTTTCAAATCATGACATAGCAACTCGCCCAAAAATCTAAATTTTGGTGACACTACTTGCGAATTTCTCCATGTGTGTCCTCTCTAACACTGATGACTCTATCATGAGTTAAATGAGTGAATCCCTTCTAAGATAATATAGCTCTCTGGCACTGGCTTTCACCTTATGATATAGTGACTCAGCTTTCTGACAATCACTATGTTGCGATGGTAAACAACCTTGCACTTTGTTATAACAATGACGCAGTAGCTATGGATCTAACTAAGATCATACAATGAGAAAGTCTTTGAAAAAGGTACTCAACATGACTTTAGAATTAAGTGGGAAATGAATATTTGCACTTTTAAAAGATTTTATGCTAGGATAAATTCAAAAGGAACAAAACCTAGGGTTTAACAAATATTTTTCAAAGGGTATCAAAATTGCAAGTCCAAAAATTAAAAACCCTAGCCTCTAACAATGGACTCAAATCTAATTTTTTATACCTAGATTGGGAAAATTTATTATGTTAAAAATTAGACCAACAACTTCAATCCAAGTCCATGAAGAGAAAGGTATAAAGGTGGACAAGGCCTGTGCCCATTGGGAAGTTTTGGTGACATGTTTTGTTAGGGATTTTATCAAACCTTTATTAATACTATCAACACATTGGTGAAACCCTTAATTTAAGGCTTAAATATAGCAACCCACTATAGGGACAACTTGGGGAAGTGAGACTAGGTGAATTTGAAAAAAATCCAAAAAGGGGTATAATAAAATGACCCTTATTTGCCACCGTATTAAGTCATTTTCTAAGTTATGTGCCAAAAGGTGAGTTTGGAGGCCTAATTCCTTGTACCCCTATTAGGCCTAGTTTAGAGCAGTTTTATGAAATTGATAGATATTTGCATACATTTTTGGTTGATGAGCATTGGATTGGCTCCAATGCCCTAGAAAAAAACCTCTATCTCCATTGTGGGGTAGTTTTGAGCATGTATGATCATCTAGTGTGGATAATCCTATAGATCATTTGAAGAGTATTGTTTGGATTGAATTAATTCCTTAATTGGTGTGGACAAGTTGAAGGAGGGAAAGATTGGGAATGTGGCCTTTCTAAGCTAGGGTTAGAGAAATAACTCTAATAGGCTAGAGAGGTAGCCTAGAGACCCTAAGAGAAGGTAGAGTTGATAAGAAAGACTTGTTCTTACATTAGTAGGAGTCATTCCCTTATCTAAAAAAAAATAAGAAGGGATGTATCATTACATCCAATGTTGTTATCATAATATCTTACATATTGATGCAAAAGATCACACTTTATGATCTTCCTAAAGGTGTGGAGTGTTGTGAAGTAGTGAAAGAATGAAACAATTTTTTTTACTTGATGATAGAGGAAGAAATACTAAATATAAAAAACAATTCATATTTGCATGAAAACAAAGATTTTTGAAAATGAACCCAATATGGTGACTGGAATGTCTTTGTCATTGTTTTCAAAGAGGGAGAGAAACGTATGAGAAAGAGGGAGATGCATGGAAGTTACCATTCTTATTAGTAAGAGGGAGAGAAATAAAGTATGTACTAAATTGATAGAGGGAGAATACTAATCAGATTGCATTGAATGAGAATCAGAATGAAACTAAGAAAGAGAGAACAAAAGCATAGAGGGAGATGAGCAGTGAAACAATTGAGGCATTGGTTACTTTTTGGATTGTATAGTAACTTGGAAGATTCTAGTTTTGAAGGTGTTTCCATCAATTCCAAAGAGGAAGATTGTTGGAACTACAAATGTAGAACATTGTTATATTATCATTAATGTCAAACCTAACTCATAAGACATTTACTAATAGTGTAGAGTGTTGTATCATTTGATTGATGAAGAGTATTTGAAAACAAGAGATGATGAGATGACCTAGTGAAAAGATGAAGTTGAGATGTGAAAGTGTGATATAATTACAATGGTCACTTGATAAGTTAGTATTTGAAAAGATAATGTTTTGTTTATTCATTACAATAAGAAAGGAAGACATATCACTTGAGAAGCAAACGAGTTGTGAAAAAATGAGTATCTAAAGTAGAAGATTAAGGAAATCAAGAAGTGTTGAGAAAAATAATTTTGCCAAAGTATTAGTAGTGGTCGAGTGATAGTAATGACTATGTTGCATAGTGTAAAATGAGAAGGAAAGTTTAGTGATGATTGAGTGACCTAGTGATGACCAAGAAACATAACTAGTTATGTCTGAGTGTGAACATACTAACAATTTGAGAAAGAATCAAGATATTTAGTTGACACTTTTTAATTCTTGAAATAATCAAAATGTGTTGATGATAAGGATTAATGAGATGGATTATTTGAGTGATCAAAGGCTAATATTTCAAGGTATGTGTTTTCACAAAATTTTGCACCCTTGTCCAATGTTTTTACCTGAGGACAACATTGTGAAACATGGAAACAACCTCCAAGCTATGGGACTTGAACTCTGAGGTTGTGTCTTTGGAGAAGGCTAGCTTCCTTTGCTATTAGGATGCACCTAACTACTCTTGAAAGGAAAAGGGAGAAGGAGATGCAAGGAAAAAAATGTACCTAATCTATTCTAAGGAGGTGATGCACCGAAATAGGATGTTCAAACTAATCTCTGCCCATATATGCACTTTTGAACCATCATGAAACCAAAAGATATATAAATCTAGACCTATTTTAATCCAAAAATCACATGAAAATTAAAAACCCAAATAAATGACACAAGGAAGAAGAGAATTCACTTAGGCCCCGTTTGGTTGGGGAAGATGAATTTTTGACATAACCAAGTTATCTTATAACCAGGTTTTCAAAAACCTAGTTTTGTGGTTTGGAAAGCCAATGGTTCGTTTGGTTGACACAGAAGATGAATATATTGTGGATCCCACAATATTATTAAAAAAACTGTCATAAAATTCAAAACCTGGTTTTAATTTCGAATTCCACCTTTTTACTGGAAGAAACTTCTTCCAATTTTTGACCAAAATTGGAAGATGAAATTGAAAACCGGGTTATAATTTTAACCAACCAAACAACAAAGTTTTTTTGCAAAACCTAGTTTTGCCCCTGATAACCCGATTTTGGCCCTCATCTTCCAGCAACCAAACGGGGCCTTATATATCATTCATAGGCCAAAAAGAGATACAATCATGTAAGATTGCAGATATCTACAATACACAAATGAGAGGAAAATAGTTCTTGCACAATACATCAATGGTTGAAGGAGATAAGATAGAATGTAATATAGTTCAAAGGAAAATGAGATTTATAGTAGCAAGCTAGAGCAATGTCAAAGAAATAGAGAGGGTCTAACCTTAAAAAAAATTACAAAATCTACCTTTATAGCTCAAGAATAACTAAAATATTTTCTATCATAAACCAAACTCAACCACTACACCTAGTAGTTACTACAAATCTAGAAGAAATTTGATTATGGAACAACTCTAGATGTAATAGTGATAGGAAGAAACCAAAATCAATGCATCCATCCATAAGAGATCAAATCCAAAAGATCTAATCATTAAATGTAATAAAGGGGCATGGAGATGCATTAACACCATGGAACAAGGCCCAAAATGTCATTTTTCATTGAAGATATGATCCTTATAATGTCCCATGGCTGCAAAAAATAAATCCACTCCATTTTCAAAAAACACGGGATGAGATAACATGCAAGTTAACCCACCACGAAAATTATAGAATTGACCTACATGGAATAAATTTGATTTGCCCAAAAAATGTATAAACCATTGATGTAGATCTTCTTTTGAATATGGATGGCCCATATGCTACAAAAATTTCTCCAACCAATGAATAAAACACAACCATAGATCAAATATCTTTACCTAACCATATATATGACTGAGATGCGCTCATAAATATCCAAAGAAGCTCCAAGATCTAATGACCATCGTATCTTTCACAAGAGAAATGGGCTACAATGCAAAAATATGACCACCATTTGATTAAAAGAAACCTAGCATAAAAAAGATCCACCAAGTGGCATGCAATAGTTGTTCAGAACTTTTCTTGAGTGTTCAATAGAAGAGGCAACTGCAATTTTTTGATTATAGAAAGAACAAAAGGTAAGCCTTCCAAAATAGCAAAAATGGTCAACACAGAATGTTAACCCTGACAAAAAATGTGTGTAGACACACAACTCAACACATGAAGGAAAAATGAGCCAACTTAGCACATGAATAAGCTAAACTAGCTTGGCACATGAACAAATCAAGTCAACTCTACTTATGAAGAAACCATGTTGACACGAGATGTTAACTTGACTGAAAAGCATGTTAACCCACATCAAAGAATCCAACCCATTGAAGATCTCTTAGATCAATTATCAATGATTGGCCTAATGGGGGCCAAAAATGGCCAACATTCTTGGTGACTCAAAGGGGATGCTAGCCTGCTAAGCATAGACCAAAGGCCTTAAGCAATCCATTGGGCATAGAGTCACTACCAAGAATGATGTGTTATGCCACCTATGATGAGAAAAAAATCTACAACCAAAAAAGAACAAAAAAAACTCCATGGAGCTTTGGAAAGCTCTAGAAAAAGGAGTAAATGTACTTGTGCACTTCTTGGAAAGAAAAAACAAACAGAAAGAAGACTAAACTACTTATGTACATGGAAACTTTAACCTTCATTAGAAGCATGGTTTGAAATGGATCCCATTGATAGAGATAGGCAAAATTTCACCATTAGGCTTGCTTAACTGGAAAGAATTGGCCTATTTGAAACTAATGCAAGAGCATCAAGAGGTATAAGGGCAATCCTATGTCACCCAAAAAATAGATACCTAGACATAGTTTCTATTTCATGTGTTTTCATTTTTGGATACCCATTTGGGTCAAATAAAGATTCCAACTCTCACAATTCCACTATCAGTGTTCTAGGTTAGAGTTTTTAAGCACCTTAGGATACATGTAAATGCCAAAAAAATAGGACTCTGTAATTGAGCCATAATTATGGTGAGTTAGAAGGTGTAAATTGGAGGGATGATTAAAACTGCAATTTAGAACATTCCAAAAAAATAATCAGGTCAAAAGGCTGCATGATTTGAAAGTTATCATAGTTTTTCAATTTTTGGAGACCTCCTAAAAATGCTTCAAAGTCAGCTTTGAGGTACTAAATGACCTTGTATGGTTTTGAAAAATGGGGGATGAGAAAATATGATCCATAGGGCTGTAGAGCACTCCAAGAGCTTTCTAGAAATGTAAATGGTTCATCAATCAAAGCTACAGTTCAAAAGTTATGCCTGCCAAAAATTTGGCTACCATTTTTGGATTCTTCTAATTTTGTACCAACTTCTAAAGCGACTTCTGCAGCCTTCCATTTTGGTGGTGGATGCCAACTAGCACTTTATAGAATGTATTCCTAATCCTTAACCCTTTGGGGTCTATTTAAGAACATTTCTAGCATTGTAAAAGACAATTCAGAGTGGAGTTTGAGAGGAGGTACTAGGAGAAGAAATTATCTCCGGATTTATACTATTGTAAGCCCATAGGACATGTTTTGGAATCTATTTTCTCTACACTAAGTGTATTGGCATATTTGCATAGTTAATAAATTTTTCCCTTTCCTATTGTGTCCATTTTGTACTTGGGTTGTGTCTCCATCAGAAACTACTAACCACATATGTACCACTCCATAGTGGATCAAATTTTGAGTGTCACCCTAGTTTTTCCTTATCAACATCCTATTTCAGCACAAGATCACTCTCTCTAATAATTCTAAACTTAACCTTCCTATCAAAGGACTTCTTCACCTATTGCTGATGTACTCCCAAGGTCTACATGGCCTAATTTATTTTCTCCTCTAACTACATCAATTATGCTATTCTTATAGATGTACCATCACCTTCAATCAATTCCAATTGATGGGCTAGTTCAAGAGTAGGAAATTCCAATGAAATAGGAAGCCTAGCTTCTCTACCATATACCAACATGAAATGGGAACTTCCTATGGTTGTCTTAGGCATTATTTAGTTAGCCCATAGTGTTGTTTTTAACTTCTAATGCCAAAACCTCTGGTTATCTTCTATAATCCTTCTTATAATCCTAATTAAGTTTTTGTTAGATGACTCAGCTATTGCCTTGAGAATAGTAGTAGGAGGATGTGCTCAAGTAGATATTATGATCAACTACCCATGTACAAATCTGAGCTCCTATAAAAGATTTTTTCATTATTTGAAATAATGGTTGAAGGGGCACCAAAACTTGTTACAATTCCATCAAGGAATTCAACAACTAAAAATTCTAAGGCATCCTTCAATATAGTTGTCTCTACTTATCTGGTGAAGTAATCTGTAGTAGCTGGAATCCATTTATGGCTATAGCTAGAAGGAGGATCAATAGGGCCTACAAAATCTAATCCCCATTGAGTAAAAGGCTGATAAGCTTGAATAGGTGGAGAGTAAAAGTTGTAAGTTTTTATTTTGCAAAAAAGAAAATACATTTTTCACACCTTCTCACATGTCTATGACAATCATGGAACAAGGATGGCCGGTAGTAACTAGCTCTCATTATCTTTATGGCATTTGTTCTTGCTAAAAAATGGCCACCATTAGGACCATCATGGAGCTCTCTAATCATTCTTTCAACTTGGTCCGTATCAATGCATCTCAATAGGGCTCCATTAAAATCCTTCCTAAAAAGGATACCATCAACAATGGCATAAGGAATAGACTACAACATATATTTTCTTCTTTTAGCTCTATCCAATCCTTGAGGATATCTATTGCCTAATAAGAAATTCATCCTACCATCCATCCAATTCCTTGGGTTATCATTTCTTGCTTCTTGCTATTCTGTTAGTATTCATCATCTGATTCCTAAGATAAGATCATCTATTTGCATAATCCTTTCCCTCTTACCAACTTGATGATCTAGATGTCAACATCATACTCCATCACCTTAGTGACCCATCCAACTCTCTTCTCACTAAGTTCTTTACTCAAAAATAAAGTCCTTCACACTTGCATGAGGTACTAGCAAATGGATCTTGTTGTGTGATAGAAGGTGATTGAATTTCTTCAAAGCTCTTATGACTGCAAGGACTTGCTTCTCCATATAGTTTTATTTTTCTTCATAATCTTTAAGACCTTCATTAAATAAGGCTATGGGTTGTTCTTCATTCTTATCATTTTCTTTAGTCAAAATAGTAAAAATTCTTGACTCACCATCTAGGGTATAAAGAATGAAATCCTTTTCAAAATCTAGATTAATGAGAGTAGTGGTTGAGGCTATGGCTACCTTGATCTCTTCAAAACTTTCATTCCCTTCCTTGGTCCATGCAAAGACCATATTCTTCTTGAGAATAACTATAAGGGGTTTTACCATGGTAGCAATATTAGGGATAAATCTTCTCACAAAAATTATCCTATCAAGAAAACTTTGCAACCCTTTCTTATGTTTAGGAATAGAGAGAGCAAGTATTGCCTTTGTTCTCTCTATATCAATGGTTAGACCATCCTTAGACACAATGTGTCCTAACAACTTTCCTTGATTAGTGGAAAACACATACTTGGGTTTAAGGACACACCAAACTCTTTACATTTTATAAACACCTATCTGAGATGGCCAATATGATCTATCATGCTCCTAGAATATACTGTAATATCATCAAGATAGACCAATATAAATTTTTCAATCATATTATTGAAGTCCATCTCCATTTCCTTTTGAAAAGTGGCACTTGCATTAGTTAAGACAAAGGGGATTTTACTATAAGCATAGGTGCCCCACTTTGTGGTGAATGCAGTCTTGTATCTGTTAGCCTCTTTGACTAGCACTTGATTATAACTAGAGAATCCATCAAGAAATGAGAACCTCTCTAAGCTGCTAACCTTGGATAATATTTTTTCCATGGAAGGAAAGGGATGATGATTCTTAAGGGAAGCTTGGTTAAGGTCCCTAAATTCCACACACAATCTAATTTCTCCATTCTTCTTCCTAACAAGAACAAGGTTTGCTACCCATGATGAGTGCTTGATAGGGAAAATTATATTGGCCTTAATCAATTTGGATAGCTCTTTTCTCATCAAGGGTTCAATTTTAGGATTCACCAGTCTCTTCTTTTGTCTCAATGGTTTGACATTATCAATTAAATCTATGGTATGTTGAAACAAAATTGGGTCAAAACCCTTCAATTAATCATATGTCTAAGCAAATACATCATTAAATTCTTGACATAGATGAATAAAACCTTCTTGTTCAAGTTTAGAACATACTTTTCCCATGTTTAAGGATTTTCCATCAACAACCATGATAGGCATGTGATCAACCCTACTTGTAGAAAGGTTCATGCCTCTATCTCTTGCTTGGTCATCAGGATTGAAGGCACTCTCTAAGGAAACAAGACCCTTAGGCAACTTGTTGGAACTGATATTAATGATCTAATAATTTGTCTTCATTCTACAAGAAGCTTACAATTTATTCATCAGATTCTAACATTTACCAATTGGTTTTGTTGTTAGGCATGTCATGCCTAATCACTACCTTGATTTGCTACTTATTTTCATCTTCAAGTCTCCTTGGCACATCATAAGATACACCCACTACTACAAGTCAATCAGTATATCTATTCTCTTTTCTAGGGATGCTTTGAATATTAAATGCATTAAAAAGTTCAAGAAAATCCCATACTCTATGTTTATAAGACTTCAGCAAACCATTCTTGGTGATATTTTGATTTTTCACTTGATTAACCACCAACTCACTATCTCCATAAACACTTAATACTTGAATTCCTCTTTTTTGAGAAAGTAGGAGACCTTGAATCAAGGATTCATACTTAGCCACATTATTAGTACAACTAAATTGGAGCCTAAAGGAGTAGTACCTTTCTAGCATAGGAGAAATCGACATCACATTGGCCCCTGATCCATTTTTATTTCTTGATCCATCAAAGTATATTCTTCATATCCCACTCATATCTTCTTTGGTCTTTATAAGGTTAGGGAAAAAATCATCCTTCTCTAATATACAATATGTACCAAGGCCTATCTTAAGGGTTTCTGATATAGGATCAAACTAGTATGGTTAGCCCATTCAACTAAGAGAAAATTAGGTATCTATGCTAGAGAAGTAGTAGGCCTATCTACTATATCATTTTCATCTATCACTAAGATGGCACAATTCATATTTATGGGGCTAGGAGTATAGGGCTTAGTGTGATGCAGGGCTAAAGGCTCTACTATGATTGAAGCCTTGGTTCCATATCTTCTTCTAAAATACATGTATGACCAATCAGAAGATATGTAGCTACCTATTTGGGTAGTAAAATCTCTTGAAAGATAGATGGGAAAGTGTGGCTTGACTTCAAAAATTGATATATCTTGGACTACAATACAACTATGGTATGCATATAGGGCCATTTCCACATTCCTAAGGATTTCTATAGTCTTGATTGTACTATCATCCAATTGTAATACATCCCTAATAATAGGCTCATATTTCATTCCTAAAGCATCAGCAAGGCACTTGGGCATCACTGAACTACTAGCCCCTAAATCAATCATGCAATTATGGACTATCCTATCCTATATAATCAAAGAAAAATAAAATTGAGGAGATCTAACCTTTTTACTTGTTTCCACCTCCCTTGATGGTTGTATTAGATTTGTGGCACTTTCTTTTCTTGATGGTAGATCCTTCGGTTCAATGCTCTCCAATTCTTGCTATAGTAACCTCTTCTGCATTAGTATAGTGGTAACAACATCCCACATAGAAATTTTTACATTTTTCTTCTTCATCTAATATACCACATTGAATGATGCATTATGTGTAGAAGTTGATGAAAGCCAACTTCATAGCTCGCCAAGATCACCTGCATGCAAATAACCTGCTGAAGGGAAACCAAAGAAGGAAGGGTGGAGCTTGGAGAAACTAAACATACTAAGAGAGAAGATCTTGCAATAATGAAAAATGTATTATTGTACAATATGAGATGAAAATATATATTACAATAGTAGAGCCTATTTATAAAGGCCTCAAGGAAGCTTGTAGAACAAGCTAGAAAGCTCTAGGAGATAAACATGACAACTCAATATACGTTCACAAAAGATTTATTAGCCTCAAACAAGGTGAGAAGATAAGTATGATAAGATAGGAACAAATTCTTGTGTTGTCAATAACTCCTAGATTACAACTATTAATTGTTGGAATATTCAAATGGGAAGAATACTTCTAAGGGGTGGGGTGAATCAAAAGTATCTAACTTTTATCCTTTTTAAACCCTTTAAAATTGCATGCATGTAAACATATCAAATAACCATAAAATGAACACATGAAAGTAAACATATGACACTAGAATTTGGTAACCTAGAAACCCTCCAAAATGAGAAGGTAAAACTGGGGTACAAATGATACCCACAAAATCACTACAGCAATAATTGTTTGACCACTTTTGATGGTCTACCTTGCTAAAGGCCAACCCTATTAAAGGATTTACACTATGTTAATGGTGACATGGCTAAAGGATTTAAAACACTTTACATGAAGTGTCACCCTATTAAAGGATTTAGTCACCTCTTCAAAGGATCTACAAAGTAGGTGTTAAGCTAACCTATCAACATAGGATTTTCAGTATCTAATACAATTGCTAAAAAGTATTAGAAATCTTTTGACCTGATTGCTTACAATCTTCAATTGTTGATTTTAGGCACTTGATTTTCTAATTCTGATGTGATCCTTACTTGATCTGATATCTTATTGTAGCCCTTGTTTTGTTCTAATCAACTAAATATGTAATTGCTACTCAATTCACTAAGTATTTGATTCCCCTGATGTTTGCCTTGTTTTGCAATTTTGCCATCTTCTTAGCAACTTCCTTAACTTCTATTCAGTGACTTTAAATCATGAGGTCTAAGCCTTCTTATAAAGTCTTCATAGACTTAGGGTTTGCAATGAAATCACAAACTCAAATTTCCCGCTCAAATCCTTGGATTTAGCCTATTGGTTGCATGCTATCTCCAATTTTCTGATGGGATGCATGCTAATAACATAGAAAAATGTAAAGATTTGATCTTATCTTCTACTCCTTCATGAATCATCCAAAAATGGTTTTGCACCTAAGTTTTTAAAGGCAAAAACTTATATGTTGATTATGTATTACTCAACACATATTGTATTATTAGTGCTCGACACATATACTATCATGCTTTTCTCAGCACCTATTGCAATCTGTCTTGCTCAACACATGTATGATTCTGACTCACTTGGCATATGAAGCATTCTAACTTGCTCAACATCAAATTTGACTTGGCACATGTATATCACTTAGCACCTGTATATCACTCCACTTGTATAATGCTTGATACTTGAAGTCACTCAACACCTATTAGAATTTTGGCTCGATACATATTGTAGCTCAACATACATAGTGTACTCAGCTTCTATATGAAAAGTGGTCAAGTGTGTTGACACTCATATATCAACACCAAAATGGGACCAACATTAACTAAATGCATTAACCTAAGTCAACTTAAGTAAAAGTGTAAATCATAATTATTGACTCTAACACCCCCCTTTAAGTGCAACTTAGGGGAATGCAATTAAGCTCACAAAAGTTGAGATGAAATGCAGAATGGGTCCTGGCAATGAGGCCATGTTAGGTACCCAATTAAAAATGCAAAGAAATCTCTGTAAATTGGAGACTAAGAAGAAACCTAGTGTGAAAAAATCCTCTCCAAAAAGAGATAGCTAAAAACCTAGTGAAGGATAGAAGAAGCCTCCAACTAGAGGAATGTCCTAGAAAATAGGAAGAAAGAGAAGATCATGAAGAGCATCACTAAATCATGAAGAAGGCACAAACTCTATCATTTAAAATAAATTACTAATCTAAAGAACCTCCATGAAAATAGAAGGCATGAACTGAGAGTTTCTATATGGTAGATGATCCATCTCACTGAAATGCATAGGTAGCCAACCACTACAATCGCCTAGTATATGCTGTAGTAGCAGATCAAAAAATATGATAAGAAGTTAGCGACATATTTTATGTTGTTTTTAATTTGTAGTTTGTGTTCAATAATTAAAAAGAATCATATCAAGAAGGTAGTGGTAGTTATAGGAATGTTGTCTAATATTGGTGAAAAAAAGATGTTTCTGATCTTTATTCTTTTTGACAAAAGATGTTTTTATTCCTTTTGATAGACAGAAACTGTTTCATATTCCCTCTATTTAGAGGAAAGTCAATTTTCTTTTAAAAGAAAAGTCTTTTTGTTATTTAAGAGGAGGGAATCGAAATAGAGGAGATTAGGATGTGTTTATGCTTTTGTATATTGCTTTCGGCATTATTAAAATTTGTAGGAGATTGTTTTTCTGCCCTTCTCTCTATTTCTACTCAGGAAAGTACGAGTTTTTTTGTCATTTTCTTGATAGAGTTAGAAAGCCGATAACCTCTACAGTCTTTGAGGTGTTATTTGTGGACTGCATGTAAGTTTAAGGTCAAAATACTTCAGAGTCTTCAAAATTATTATGATTCATTGTCAAAGACTTGGTCTGAAACATCTAATCGGGTTTAACTCAGTTGGGAGTCATTTTAAATTTATTGATCTTCTATATTTTCAATAAGAAAGCATTTGATTCAATGCAACAATGAAAATTAAGGACTAATAGCTGGCTTGGTGCAAGAAGGATTTGCTTTTGAAGATGTTGTTAACATTGAGAATGTTATTAATGATAAGAAGTTTCGGGTAAGGAGGAAGAATCTTTGAGACAGTCCAAGAAGACAGACAGTATAAGAAAGTATTTGCCTAATTTCTAGAAAGACCAAGGATGGTGAAATATGAAAGAATGGTGATTTTTTTTTGAAAGGATGATTATGGAAGACATAGATTGGCATCACTATTATCATTGTTTAGTAGAATACAAAAAGATGGAAAGCCTTTAAACTATGTTTGTAAAGGAAATTAGAAGAGAGTGTAGATTTGTATATTTTGTTATAATCACATCTTGAGTTTGGTTCGAGTTTGATCTTGAAGGTTGTAGATGCCCCTTGATGCAACTTAGTTGAGTGAGCTTTTCCTCCTGAGTTTTCCAAGGTGAGGCTCTGCATCATTTTTGGTATCAGAGCTTGAGAGTTGGAGGTTGTGAAATTATATGTTGAACGCCCCTGATCAAGATTCTTCAATAGGGTCAAACAAGATGGTGACCAATGCAAAGTTAGTGAATAAGGTTGAGGAGAAAGAAGAACTTTACCAGAAAGAGAATAGTGAACTAAAGGGGATATTGGTAGAATTAGCCAGTAAGTTGGAACACATGAAGGCTATGGTTGAGAAGAAAGAAATGAAAGAAGAAGTAGAAGAGGAGGAAGAAGTACCCAAGGATGAGGAAGATGAAATATATGAGAATGAGAAACCATTTTTTAAAGCTTTAAAGGCTTTGGGAGGAAAACTCGTTGAGTTACCTATGTTTATAGGAAAGATGGACGTTGAATTAGTGTTGGAATGGATTGAAGCCTTAGAGAATCATTTTGAATGTGAGAAAGTTTCAAAGTCACAGCAAGTTAAATTGGCTAAGTCCAGAATGAAGGGAGCAGCCCTTACATGGTGGAATTTTGTATAGGAAGAAAGGGTAAAGGAGGATAAAAGGAAAAAAATTTCGTGGAAGAAGATGGTCTCAATGATAAGAGAGACGTATCTCCCTGAAGAATATGAAGTACAGTTACATCAAAAAAGGTAGAATCTCAGAAAAAGGGATATGGATGTTTACACTTATACAGAAGAATTTCAGAAGTTGAGTCTAAGGTCAAAATTTGCAGAACCTGAGAGTATCAAGGTAGCAAGATACCTGAATGGTTTGACGATGAACATACAAGAATAGTTGCAATTGTTGAGTCCAAAAACCGTAGCTAAGTGCTATCAGCTGGCTTTAAAGGTGGAAGAGAAAATCAAAAGGAGACAAGAAAATAATAACAGAGGCAGAGGAAGGCAGCCATTCAGAGGAAGAGGTACATTTAGAGGAAGGAGTCCAAATTTTCAGCCACAAACGGAGATGCATAATGAAGTTAATAAGTTTGATAATTTCAAAGGAAGTTTCAGAGGTAGAAGGCCAAATTTTAGAGGAAGATCACCAGGAAGAACGAATGGACCAATAAGATGCTACAATTGTAATCAACAAGGTCATATGGCACACAAATGTCCAGCAAAAGCAAGCTTTAGTACTCATGATGAAAAGAGAATACACCTGACACAAGAATCTGATATATAAGAAGATTCTAAAAGTTATGGTTATCCAAAAAAAGGGGAAGCACTTATGATGAGAAGAACACTATTGAAGATGACTATCAGAGAAGAACCACCAAAAAGGAAGTCCATTTCCAGAACTACCTATAAATCTAGAGGAAAAGTTTGCAAGGTATTGGTAGACTCTAGTTCTATAGAAAATTTCATAGCTCTTGAAATGGTGGAAAAGTTAAAGTTAACAAGAATACCACACCTGTATCTTTACAAAGTATCTTTGCTAAATAAAGGGAAGCATACTATAGTGGAAGAGCAAGCTTGGGTGGAATTTTAGATTGGAGCCTATAAAGCCAGATTATTGTTTGATGTTGTTAATATGGATGCATGCCATTTACTTTTTGGAAGACCATGGCAATATGATCTCAAGGCACATCACGATGGAGTGAAGAATACGTATACCATTACAAAGAATGCATAGGTCATTGAATTGATACCTTTAGTTGAGCCAAGTCAAGAAGAATCAAAAGTCGCAGAAGCCAAAGTTATGGTGATGGGTAAGAAAGAATTTCTGAAAGAGGTGAAAGGAAAGAAGTGTCCACTCTTTGCATGGTTCCTGTACTCAAATATAAATTATAGAATGATGCTGAAAATCAGATTGAGGAAGAAAATTTAGAGATGGAGTCTTCAAACTTGAAGGTGGAAGTGACAGAAAAGAAGGAAAGGGTGCCTGAAGAAGTGGAACCAATTCTGGACAAGTACAAAGAAATTATAGCTGATGGAATACCAAGAAGTCTCCCACCAGTGCGAGAAATTAGTCATTGTATTGATCTCATACCAGGATCAACATTACCCAACAAGGTGGCATATAAGCTAACACCACAACAAAATGAAGAAATGGCAAGAAAAATTGAAGAGTTGCTCGAGGTTGGTTTGATTGGTAAAAGTTTAAGCCCATGCGCAGTACCTACAGTCCTAGCACCAAAGAAAGAAGGAACATGGAGATTATGCATAGATTCAAGAGCACTGAACAAGATCACTATAAGGTATAGATTTCCAATGCCTAGAATAGAAGACTTATTGGATTGTTTAGGGAAAGCAAGATATTTTTCAAAAATTGATTTGAAAAGCGGGTATCATCAGATAAGAATTAGGCCAGGAGATGAATGGAAAATAGAATTTAAGACAAATGAGGGATTATATGAATGGAAGGTAATGCCATTTGGATTGTCTAATGCTCCTAGTACGTTTATGAGGCTTATGAATGAAGTTTTGAAGGATTTTATAGGGAAGTTTGTGATAGTGTATCTAGATGACATTTTGGTTTTCAGCGAAACAAAAGAGGACCATCTGAAACACATAGACTTGGTGTTGAGAAGGTTACAAGAGGAAAATTTAATGATCAATATGGAGAAATGTAGTTTTATGCAAGATAAACTAACATACCTTGGCTTTGTGATCTCCAAAGGAACACTCAAGATGGATCAAGATAAGGTAAGTGCAATTCTTTCATGGCCAACTCCTAGAACTATTGTAGCAGTTAGAAGTTTTCATGGTTTAGCCACTTTCTATAGAAAGTTTATTAGAACTTTTAGTTTAATTTGTGCACCTATTTTGAACACCGTAAAAGGAGGGAAAAAGTGTAAATTTGTCTAGATAGCTGAAGCCAATGAAGCCTTTGAACTTCTTAAGCAAAAAGTGGCCCAACAACCAGTCCTTGCATTTCTTGATTTCAATAAAGTCTTTTAGATAGAATGTGATGCAAGCAACATAGCCATAGGAGGTGTTCTTAGTCAAGAGGACAGACCCGTAGCCTTTTTCAGTGAGAAGCTCAATGAAGCCAAACAGAGATATTCATCATACGATTTGGAAATGTATGCCCTTGTTCAAACCCTGAAGAAATGGAGACACTATTTTCTACCCAAGGAATTCATTATATACACAGATAACCAAGCACTTAGTTTCATAAACAGTCAAGAGAAATTGAATCATAGGCACATGAAATGGATAGAGACATTGCAAGAATTCACATTTTCTATTAAGCACAAGAAGGGAGTAACAAATAAGGTTGATGATGCATTAAGCAGGAGAACTTTAATTACGTCACAAATTCAGTTGGAAACTACAGGCATTTCAAATCTGAAAGGTATGTATGTTGATGATGCTGATTTCAAGGACATCTATTAGGCATGTATTAATTTGGATGAGAGGTACAATAGTGAATATTCTAATTTTCTGCTTCAAGAAGGATTATTGTTCAAGGGAGGACAACTTTGCATCCCAAAGTGTTCAATGAGAGATAATATCATATAGGAGAAACATAGTGGAGCATTATCTGGTCATTTTGGACTAAATAAGGCCTTAGAGCTGGTTCGTAGAAACTATTTTTGGCCAAAGTTACAAAAGGATGTGAGGAAATTTGTGGAAGAATGCACCATTTGTTAGAAAAGTAAAGGTAAAAGTACCAACGCAGGATTGTATCAGCCCTTACCTATTCCTTCACGACCATGGGAAAGTATTAGTATGGATTTTGTTATGGGATTACCAAGAACTCAGAAGGGGTTTGACAGCATTTTTGTTGTTGTGGATAGGTTCAGTAAAATGGCACATTTCTTACCATGTAAATCCACCAAAGATGCATCATACATTGCAGATTTATTCTTAAAGGAGATAGTGTGAATTCATGGATTACCACTGAATATTGTTTCAGACAGAGATGGAAAAATTGTGGGTCATTTTTGGAGGACCCTTTGGAAGAAACTTGGCACAAATTTGTCTTTTTCATCTGCATATCACCCACAAACCGATGGCCAAATAGAAGTTGTCAACAGATCTTTGGGAAACTTATTAAGGTGCCTTACAAAACAACATGGAGAAAAGTGGGATTTTGTACTTGCTTAGGCTAAATTCTCATACAATGATACAGTGAATAGAAGTACAAGGAAATCTCCATTTCAGATTCTATATGGTACACATCTAAGAGGAATTCTCGAGCTGAGGGAACTTCCAAATACTTTTCCAAGTAGTTCACATGCTAAAGAATTTGCTAAAGCTATTAAAGAGGTCCAAGATCAAGTCAAGTTGCAGCTCCAGAATTCAAATCAGAAGTACAAAGAAGTTGTTGATCAGAAAAGAATAGAAGTACAATTCAAAGTTGGTGATTTAGTATGGGCGTATTTGAAGAAAGAGAGGTTACCTCAAATGAAGAATACAAAGTTACTACCTAAGACCGTTGGTCCTTGTCAAATTCTAGAAAAATATGGACATAATGCATACAAAATTTAGTTACCTACAGACATTGGTATTTCACCCATATTCAATGTTTGTGATCTCACACGATACAAAAGAATCTGAAACACAAGCAGCACAGGAAGATTCAGTAACAGAAGATTTGCAACAAGTACCAAAACTAGCACCACCTCAATTGGACAAAATCCTAGATACAAAAATAAAGAAGACTCGCAGATGACAATACACTCAGTACTTAGTCAAATGGAAGAACAGACTAGTGACAGAGGCTATTTGGATGGATGAGAAACAAATCAACAAGTATGGTTCATCAGTTCAAGATCTCATCTCAAGTGGACTTGAGATTCTTTCTACAGGGGAGTATGCTGCAGTAGCAGATCAACAAATATGATAAGAAGTTAGTGACATGTTTTATGTTGTTTTTAATTCATAGTTTGTGTTCAATAATTAAAAAGAATCATATCAGGAAGGTAGCGTTAGTTACAAGAATGTTGTCTAATATTGGTGAAAAAAAGACATTTCTGATCTTTATTCTTTTTGACACAAGATGCTTTTATTCCTTTTGATAGATAGAAATCATTTCATATTCCCTCTATTTAGAGGAAAGTCAATTTTCTTTTAAAAGATGAGTCTTTTTATTATGTAAAGAGGAGGGAATCAAAATAGAGGAGATTAGGATGTGTTTATTCTTTTGTATATTGCTTTCGGCATTATTAAAATTTGTAGGAGACTATTTTTCTGCCCTTCTCTCTGTTTCTACTCAGGAAAGTACGGGTTTTTTTTTCATTTTCTTGATAGAGTTAGAAAGCCAATAACCTCTATAGTCTTTGAGGCGTTATTTGCACACTGCATGTAAGTTTAAGGTCAAAATACTCTAGAGTCTTCAGAATTCTTGTCATTCATTGTCAAAGACTTGGTCTAAAACATCTAATCGGGTTTAACTCAGTTGGGAGTCATTTTAAATTTATTGATCTTCTATGTTTTCAATAAGAAAGCATTTGATTCAATGCAACAATGAAAATGAAGGATCGATAACTGGCTTGGTGCAAGAAGGATTTGCTTTTGAAGATTTTTTTAACATTGAGAATGTTATTAATGATAAGAAGTTTCGGGTAAGGAGGAAGAATCTTTGAGACAGTCCAAGAAGACGAATAGTATAAGAAAGTATTTGCCTAATTTCTAGAAAGACCAAGGATGGTGAAATACGAAAGAATGGTGAGTTTTTTTTGAAAGGATGATTATGGAAGACATAGATTGGCATCACTATTATCATTGTTTAGTAGAATACAAAAAGATGGAAAGCATTTAAACTATGTTTGTAAAGGAAATTAGAAGAGAGTGTAGATTTGTATATTTTTTTATAATCATATCTTGAGTTTGGTTCAAGTTCGATCCTGAAGGTTGTAGATGCCCCTTGATGCAACTCAGTTGAGTGAGTTTTTCCTCCTGAGTTTTCCAAGGTGAGGCTCTGCATCAGTATATAGGATCAAATACTAAATACATAACTCACACTATTGAACCATCAAACCAAGGAAGCATTAGAACAATAGAACAACCCCCCGCTTAATGCATACGGGGTGAGATGATAGGCAAATAAAAAATTGGGCCAAAATCCTCTGCAAAAAGAGCCAAGAATAGTGAGAGAGATGAAGAGGTATAAACACCTATAAAGGCATGTGTTACTAAAAAATCATGGGGCTAATGTCATGGAAGGGACACTCACTTGACAACGGAAGAGGGCACAATAATGACAACAACTTGTAATACCCCAAAATTGGCTCATTGCCATGTTAACCAATTCTAGTCTAGTTTGATCAATTCTAAAGTCTTATTTTAATGGGCAATTCTTATTCTAATTTTTGCTACTTGACACAATTGTCAAATGTGAAAAACCCTAATCTACATTAATTAGGCTACTTATTTAATTCCTAAAGTATTGACTCAAGTTAATCACATTAAACCTATTGATTAAGATTTAATTTAATTCTAAGTGTTTATACTTTAATTAAATTAAATTATATCTTAAGGCTAATGTACTAAGGAATTAAAAATATTTAATTTAATAATTATGCTCATTTTAATTAATTAAATGAGGTTATTCAATTAAATGAAAAAGGCATTTATGAGGTCATATCTCACTTTATTAAATTAAATAATCTCTTCAAAATATTCTCTTTAGTTCCAAAATAGAAACTCTAAGTGAACTATCTCTTGAATTGGAATTAATTTAGTTAACTTGTTCTCACACTCATGAAAAGCTTAGTTAACTTCACTTGCACAAGGAAGTTTCCATTTCAACTGAATCTTCTCTTTAATCTTAACCATCTATCTGAATTGATTTTGACCATTGATCAATTCTTGGATTCTATTTAAGGGACTCCCAATCCCTCTTTATAGAAGTGGGAATTTGAATTATATTGAAATGTTGTCAAAACAACTGCTCATTTAAATTCTAGCTTTCATACTTGGCTTAACATTTGATATCATTTTAGATTAAGAATGCATACATTTAGCTTAATATCTTTTGTTTCCTAGATTAATGCTTGCAATTCATATATATTAATTGCATAATCATACTATGCATGAAATCCTTCATTCTAGAAAGGTCTGGTTGCCTAATCCTCATTCTGAGAGCATATAGGCATAATCGTTCTAGTTAGAAGGCAACAAGTCACATTCTTGGGCCTCTTGGATAAACGACTCCATATTTATTCCAAGATGATTCCACATCTAATGACCATGTTGAAGTGTGTGTGAGATTCAGAGGCCCATAATCTACACATACATTTTTTGTGCCCACCATGGGGCTAAGAAATTTTTTTTTCCTAGCCTCATCTATTTAGTTTTTTGATATTTTCATCATTATCTTGTACTTGCACGTACAGTCTTCCAACTTTTTGTGTAGGAAATCTCATTTTTGCGTAAAGATTTGAGGGTTTCACTAGTTTTTGTGCACCTCCTCATACAAAAAAGTGCCCTATTGTGTAATTCCTCACATGGCACTTCATTTTCTCATGCATGTAAGTGAGAGACTTCATGCAGACCTGCTCAAGATTTCATGTAAAATCTTGAAACAACATAGTCAAGATGCAATTTTTTAGTATGTTGTTTATCATTTTTCACTAAAATATTTTCTTTGAAGCATCTTTACTTTGGTTTTCTTGATTTGTTGCAGCCTAATAGTTGTCTACATGATGTTTAATGAAGACTCCTTTCCAAAAACTTTCCCAAATAGGAACTGACTGTGTGTTTGCAAGACACTATCAAAGATACAAATATCAAAGATAAATTTTAAAAACCAATAAAATAATGTGTCTTTTTCTTCCTTTCCAAACATAGCCTAATTAGGGCTTGTGAACTTCATAGGGTGCAAGATAGAGGAATAGAGGACTACGCTCTTCACCATTTGGAGGTCATGATCAAGGGTGAATCAAAAACCTTGAAGACTCTAAAAGATGACATTCGAGGGAGGCAAGCAACTTAGTGGTTCTCTAGTGTGAATCTTCTTCTATAATGAGATGATGATTTCCATTTAAGGGATTAGAATCTTTAGAAAGGATAAGTCTAGATTGATTAAGCTAAGTTAGTAATTAACATGTTTTGTGTATTTAGGTGAGAAAATAATGTAGAGGAGTATGCTCTTTCCCCTTGAGGGAAATTAGAAACTTTGAACCTTATATTTGAACCACCATTCTAAGTCAATCCTTTAGAGGGCCTACCAAAGTGATCCAACCTCTAGGAATGACCCAAGTGAGCACACTCCTTTCACTGGAGATTCCAACTCACTATAATAAATAAGCTTTGTAGAGTGAAAGACTCCAAAGCTATATTAATTTCCTCTCTTTCATTCTTGATTTTGCATATCAAGGAGAGGCTCTATCTGTTGCACTGGTTGGTGTTGGCCCTAGTCTTGCTAAGCAAGTGTGTGCACTTTTAGATTCTAGTGTGGGCTGCTAGTCTAAACTCTACTTGTGGAGCCACTAGGGATTAATATTAATGGAAGCTAAGTAGACACCTTTAGTTAGAGGCTACCCAATTCACCTCTAAAAGGGGGCATAATCTTTGTGCAAGGAGGGGGAAGAATCTCACCTGTAGAACTCACCATAGGCATTCTACTGGGTATTGGAAGGTGGTATATGCACTTGACCCCTTCCATAAGGGTGTTCATTCAGCATATATGTTATTGAGCCCTTTGAGTACACCAAAAATATGGGTGCCCTCTAGGGGGTGACACAACTATGTAAGGTGCATGCATGCACATAAGTTATGGGACAAAGGTTTTTCCTTCTCTACTATTTTTTTGTTTTAAGGATAAAACATGTTTGTTATCAAGTTGTAAACATGTCCAAACCTATCTAAACAAATTGAAGGTCAAGACTCTCTTGCCCCTCTGAGTTTCTTTGTCCTCAGTTGGATTGTATTAAACTACTACTTGCTTCATGTGTCTTGTTGAAAACAATTTGTCTTGTTAAAAATTCAACGCTATTTCACAACTTGAAAGTCAACCTTACAATGTATCTAACATCTATCAAACAAACTAACAATCTACCCAAAATAGCCTAAAATTTTAAAAATCTAGTTTAGTTGTTAGTTTGGTTCCTATTTTCACACATAGTTTGTAACATTTCATGTGAGTATCTTTTGTCCTATCACTTCTTTGCACAGTTTTGTCTAGATCCTCATGCAAGTACTTGCACATCCCTATATGAGATCTTATTTATAGCATTCTATTTTGTCTTCCAAATCCTAGCACTTCTTTGTGTGGCCTATAGCACAACTTCACATGAGTTTAGATTGTTGTTTTTAGATTTTTCTTATTCCTATGTACTTTCTGGTGTGCCTCCCAGAGGGTCTTCATGTGAGATCTAAAGTCAAAAATGTCAATGTGTTTTATCCCCTTAGACTTAGGTGAGGTCAAGCTATGGGTCATAATCATAGTAGAGTTCACCTTCCAT
Organism: Cupressus sempervirens; assembly: GCA_028749045.1. NCBI lineage: Eukaryota > Viridiplantae > Streptophyta > Pinopsida > Cupressales > Cupressaceae > Cupressus > Cupressus sempervirens. Next base: position 836,883,950 of record CM053793.1, read on the forward strand.
TTTATACATGGTTTGCATCAAGTTCATCTAGTGAGGAATCTTCACAATTTCCCTCACCCATCAGATCAGCTCGAGTCCAGTGAATGTTCTTCATAAACTTACAACAAACTAGGAACCCCTTGTATCAATAGGATCCTAAGACTAGCAAAGGTCCCATCTCTAAAATAAAATTTTAAATTCTTTTTCAAAGGACCTTTCCAATTACAACATACTAAAACTACACACATTCCTACAATGGTTGATTATGAACCTAAACATGGTAATCACAATAGACTCCAAGACCAACCTAGGAATGACAACCAAAAAGACCATGGCACTGATGAAGAATAGGAAGAGGTGGAAATGCTTCCTAAACACACAGTAAAGTATCGTAAAGACAAAAACTTTCAAAAGGTGATGGAAATCCTACTCAATGAAGAGAAAGAAAAATACTTTCACAAACTCACCCAAGAGGGAGCTAAGTTACCCCATCATTTCAATGTGGAAACCACCATCACACCTAAAGAGGAAACTGAGACTTCCAAACTCCAAAAATAACTAAAAATCATGCAAGACCAACTAGCTCAAATGATGTATGATAAGGATAAACCTGCGAAAACATACACCTTAGATGCTCTTTGTCCATTTCCATTTGATAAGAGCATATACATACCTCCTTTTCCAAGAGGAGTAGAGCTACCTAAGTATGATAAATACTTTGGAACTACCAATCCCCAAGATCATTTGCGAGAATTTGGTGCCTTGTCTATGGAATTTATGCATAATCAAACATATCTCATGCATTTATTCCCAAGAAGTCTAGGTGTTCAAGCTATGGAGTGGTTTTCACACTTGCTACCTAGTCTCAAAATTTTTAGTGAAATTTCCAACTTGTTTGTTTAGTAGTACTCTCATAACATTCAACACCTTGTTAATATTTGAGATTTATTTAACCTTAAGTAGAAAGCTTGGAACCTTTCCTCACATTCCTTCAGAGCTGGAGAAAACTTTACACTAAGCATTCATGCAAGTTTCCTAAAATGGAAAAGCTTGACATCTTCATTGATAATCTCCTATTTAATTTTGGGTATACAGTTCAACTTTTAGGTCCACACACCTTTGAAGACATGATCACACAAGCTATTCGCATAGAGGAATTCATGGTCAAGAAGGGAAAACTTAGCCTTTAGAAAGACACAAAACAAGGATCCACCTCTAACAAGGACAAACCCAAGTATGTCAACAAGAACTAAGAAATTGTACATGATGGGGTTGTTGACAATGTCTCTCCTAAACCTACTAAGGAAACCTTTAATCTCATAGATGGTCTCAACACAGCCACGAATGTTGAGAAACCTCCTCCTGACAATAAGACATCCAAGAATAGACCAAGAAACTCATGGGCTACATGCCCTAAATGAGAGTATACACATTTGGGTAAACCTTTGAATGTGGTTTACAAGACCTTGTTACAAAACAAGCTCATTTCACCATTGGACAAATCTCACCCTTATGATCCGCAACCACACCCAACATGGTGGAATGAAATCACATTCTGTGAGTATCACCAAAATAAGGGTCAAAAAACTAATGACTACATAAACCTACATCAAAAAGTCTAGGACATGATCAATGCTGGTGACATTGTGGTAGACAAACATAACAAAAACTTGGATCACAAGGCTTTCAAGGAGCCCTTCCAGTCTTATGGAAAAGGAGAGAGCTCAAAACCAAAACCTAACAACAAGGTCAAGTACACATACTCTAATGATAACAATGTGATCAACATGGTTGAACCTATGGATTTTAAGTACTGTGATGTTATTATCATCAAGGGCAAGCAAGATAATGATAAACCCAAGACACCATTTGTCTTGAGGGGCCCTACTTCCCACACAATGGACAACACATCTTCACAATAATATGCCAACACTCTTACACACTCTAGCACCAAGTTGGTCCTCAAAGGCCCTGTGCCTTCTACTCTTGATCTTGAACAACATAAAGATAAAAAACCTCGCTAGTTCATTTGGTAGAGGTGCAAAAATTGAAAAAAATTTAGCAACAACTAGGTATAGTGTTCTTGATCAATTAAAATGAACTAATGCTCAAATCAGAATCTTTGAGCTACTTCAAATCTCACCTTCCCATAGGAAAATTTTGGACAAAGCCCTCATTGATGGAAAATGTTCCTCAAGATCTTGATCTTGAGTGATTTTAATCTATGGTAGGTCACCTAACCTCACCTTACTTTATGTCCTTCTCTAAGGAGGATGATAATTCATTGAGTCATCCACACAATCAACCTCTACACATTGAGTTCATGATACATCAGACACATGTTCATTGGGTACTTATTGATAAATGGAATTGGGCTAAACATTGTCTCTGCTGCTCTACTTAGACAATTAAATTATTTCGAAGACTCTATTGATCAATGCCACAAGATCACTATCAAAGTGTATGAAAAAGTTGAGAAAAAGTCTCTAGGTCTTGTGGTATTTCCCCTCCATGTTGGTCCTATAGAAAGGGATGTCACTTATCAGGTCCTTGACATTCCCTTGGATTATAACATTCTTCTAGGGAGGCCATGGATACATGAGATGTGTGTTGTGCCATCCACATAGCATCAATGCATAAAATTCCCATTTCATGGCTTTGAAGTCACTATCCCTACCAGTACTAGCTATACTTGCAATATGCTCAAAGCTACTGAGAATTTTGTCATTGCTAACAGGGAGTCTATTGATTATCATGATAACAAGTTGAAGCAAATTGAGAAGTCATTCAAGCTAAAAGAAACTACCATGAGTGAATACCATATCAAACTAGTGATGTCATTAGCATGTCTTCCTAAGTCTCCTCATCTTTATGGGAGACCATCTGAGGTAAAGAAGCCATTTGTGTTGATGCCTCAAACCAATTATAATGGCACTTTTGTTAAGGCTACAATCCCCTTAGAGGATGAAAGTGAAAATAGAGCCATTGTCATGTGGCTTTACAAATAGGAGACTCTAGTTGACCTAATAGAACAAGCTCGTGACATCACTCCTAAGAAATATGGCCTTGGTCTTAGACTCATGAAGTGCTTTGGCTATAAGGGAACTAGTCCTATTGGATGAAATAACAATGGTCTAGTTGATCATATCAAAGCAATAGATCAAAGAAATAGAGATACATTTGGTCTAGGCTTTACGAAGGTTCCCTTCCATTTAAGGGCTAACAAATTCATTCTAGAGTCTAAGAGTTCACCAAAAATGAGTGACAAGCTGAGTTAGATACTCAATAAGATAAGTTGAATGATGAGGATCCTTATCCTTATCCTATTCCTCACAATCTTGCTAAATTCTTTGCTAAGTCAGATGACTTTGTGCCACATGTCAACACTATGGATAGTACTAGTGATTCTTCTGAGGATAATATTAATCCAAACTGTGCTCATTAAAAATAAGGGGAGTCTACTCAAGCATTACATGTTGAATATCTATGTAAAAATCTAGATGATGAAGAAGAGTATGTCCCTATCATTGTTGGGGAATTCTATAACTTGTTTCCATGTAGCACTAATTCTAAGGACTATGAATTTGACCCCATTTCAGAAGAAACTATAGATAAAGAAATCAACCAAGTTCATGTCTATGAAAACCAACTCAAAGTGGGTGAAAGGTCTAGAGTTAGGTTGGATGGGTCCAATCCAACTAGTGTCCTCAAGTCTTTGGTTGATGATGTTAGTACTCAAAGGCATTTGAACACACTTGTGAATGAAGCCACTCTAGGTCTCAAATTACTGGTTCAAGAATTTAATGACTATACTATGAATGTAATTGAACCTGCCACTACTCTTTCACTCACATATATTGAGCTTATAGACTAGAATCTTAATACATCTAGTGAAGCCCCTACATTCTAGAATGAATATGCTCTTTCCTACTACGTGAACACTGTCAAACTAGTAATGTCTTCCACTAGTGAAAAAAGCATCAACATGATTGAAGTTGACATCAAATATCTTATTTGTATAATTAAAAAGAAAAAACATAGCAGGTCCAATGGTGAAAACCACATTGTGGCAATATTGAAACCCAAAAAAGTAAAAATAAAAGATGCATCCCAAGGTGAAAATCTCTCTAAGGCACCTATGGATGAGATATTTGATGTACTTCCTAGTCACTTTTAAGAGATTTCATTAGTGTTGATAGAGCTGACACAACCAATCAAACTAAGCATAGAAGAACATCCTCATATGAAAAATCTGGCATAGTCACTATTTCTAGAAGAAAAGGAGGAATTCATTGCCTTCTTCTTAGAGAAGAAGATAGATTTTTCTTGGACATATTTTGACATGCTAGGACTAGATCTTGATCTCATTAGGCATCATTTTTCCATCACACTAGGCATTAAAATAGTTAAACAAAAACTTTGGAAAATGCATCCTCATGTTGCATTGCTTGTCAAAATTGAACTGGAGAAACTTCTGAAAGTTGGTTTCATCCGTGCTATCAATTATTTTGAATGGATATCCAACATTGTTCCAGTCTCCAAGAATGATAAATCTATTAGAGTTTTTACTGACTTCCATGATCTCAACTTAGTTGTCCTAAGGATGCTTTTTCGATTCCCAACATCGATATGATAGTGGACATGACAGGAAGATATGAGATGTACTCACTCATGGATGGGTTTTCTGGTTATAATCAGATCAAAATTGTGCTAGAAGATTAGGAAAAGGCTACTTTTATATGTGCATGGGGAACCTTCTATTGGAACATAATGCCATTTGGCTTGAAAAATGCTAGTGTTACCTATCAAAGAGCAGTCACTATAATTTTCCATTATATGATGCAGAAGACCATGGAGGACTACATGGATGATACCTTGGTCAAGAGTGAAAAATGTAATACTCATCTACAAGATTTGGGACCTATCCTAGATTACATGGAAAATTTTATTCTTAGGCTCAATCCTAAGAAATGTGCATTTGGTGTCACATCTAGGAAACTATTGGGATAGATTTTGTCTGCAAAAGGAATTGAGGTTGATCTAAAGAAAGTTCAAGAAATTATGGATATGCCTCCACCTCGTAACATTAGCTAGATGAGTGGTCTACAAGGAAGACTCCAATCTATTTCTAGGTTTATCTCACAGTTGGTGGATAGATTGCAACCTTTTACAAAGACTCTACATAAGGTTGTGAAATTCAACTAGAGTTAGGATTGCGAGCAAAGATTGACACAGATAAAACAATATCTTTCTAATCCACCAAACTTGATGCCTCCTATCTATGGGAAGCCTTTGATTTTGTACATCTCAACAACTAAAACATCTCTAGGAATCTTATTAGATCAAGAGGACAACAATAACAAGGAAAGAGCTATTTATTATTTGAGTCACATGCTAATCTCTTATGAGATGAATGAAAACATCATTGAGAAAACTTTCTTGGTAGTTGTCTTCACTTCCCAAAAGTTGAGACATTACATGCTTGCTCACACTGCATGACTAGTCACTAGAATTGATCCACTAAAGTACTTGCTTAGAAAAGTGGCTCTAATAGGAAGATTGGCTAAGTGGATCATGATACTCAGCAAGTTTGACATTTAGTATGTTGAACAGAAGGCTATCAAGGGACAAGTGATTGCAGATCAGCTAGTAGCTGCACCTATGTAGAGTCTTCTCCTGATGAACATCAATTTCCTTAATGATTCAATTTTGACACTCACACACCAAATGTGGGTGATTTTCTTCAATGGGTCCTTCAAAAAATACGGATATGATGTTGGGTTACTCTTCATAATGCCACAAGGATATTCATTGCCCAAAACAAATGAGATTCTTTTTCCTTGTACAAACAATATTATAGAATACAAGGCTCTAATTAATGGTATGAAGATTGTAGCTAAATGGAGAGTGGATTGATTAAATATCTTTGGGGACTCTCAACTTGTAATCAACCAGGTTAATGATGTGTATCAGACAAAAGATGAGAAATTGATCCCTTACAAATACATGGTTGATGACATGAAGAAATATTTTTCTCACATCACCTTCTAGCAATTTCCTCAAGTAGATAACAAAGTGGTTGATGTTATGGCTATGCTAGCCTCCTTGCTATAGATGCCTGAACATGATCTCTAACATGAGTTCATGATGGAAGCATTACTCTACCCTACCTATGATACCACTAATTCTAGGATGATCTGCTCTATTGTAGGACAAGGCTCATCCCACTACCACCACATCTACTCATATCTTAGTGACCAAACCATTTTGGATATTCTAACCCAAAATGAATAATGTTACCTTATTCATAATGCTTCATGATATGTCATTATTGTTGATGACTTTTTTAGGAGAGGTCTCGATGAAACACTCCTTAGGTGTCTAGAACTCAAAGAGTCCAAATGTGCATTAATTGATGTTTATGAGGACATTTATGGATCTCACTCAAATGACTTGACACTAGCTTGCAAACTCATTAGAGTTGGTTACTATTGGCCAAAAATGGAGCAAGAGGCAATCAAGTATGTTGAGTCCTACAAATAGTGCCAGCTCTATGGTAATCTGATTCATGCTCTAGCTAGGGAGCTGATTCCATTTACCACACTATGGCCATTTCAACAATGGGCCTTTGATCTTATGGGTTAGATTCACCCATCTTCTTCTAATGGACATAAGTTCATTATTATGGCTATATACAACTTCACAAAGTGGGTAGAGGAAGTACCTTTCACCATAGCAAATGGAAAAATTGTAGCTCTTTTTATCACAAACTACATCATTTGCAGGTATGGTGTACCATACTCCATAATTACTAACAATGGAGGATAATTTAAAAACAAAGACCTCAAGGAGCTATGCAAAAGATTCAAAATTATGCAACATTTGTTTTCTATCTACTACCCTAGGGTAATGGTTAGGCAAAGGCATCCAACAATGTGATCCTCAAGATCCTCCATTACACAGTCAACAAATCTGGGAGGGACTCACACCTCCAGATTAATCCAACTCTGTGGGCATAGAAATAAGTATCTGAAATCCAACAGGTACAATGCCCTTTGCTTTGGTTTATGGAGTAGATGTTGTGCTTCCAATAGAGATTGAGATTCTTACTTTGAGAATCTCTATGAAGGGCCTCATTACTGATGAAGATTATAGAATATCTTAGCTTCAAGTGCTAGTGTTACTAGATGAATGTTGAAAAGTGGCATGCAATCATTTGTGAGTTTATCAAAAACAAATTTCCAAAAGCTACAATAAGAAAGTTAAGCCACGTGACTTCCAACTAGGTGATATCGTCCTAAGAGAGAATCCTAAGAATGAGTAACAATGGGTCCAAAAATAGAAGTTTGAACCAAACTGGCTTGGTCCTTACATAATCATTGCAATGTATGTATCTGGTGCTTACCATCTTTCTACAACTAAGGGAGAAGTGCTCAAGGAGCCTATCAACACTCTCCACCTGAAGCAATTCTATAGCTGATCTGATTTTAGAAGCTCTATGTACATATCTAAATTTCCTATAAAAAAATCTAAAAATTACAAAATTTCCTTAAAAAAATCATTACCCTAGTGAAAACCTAGCAATAGGTGCCTTGATAATATCAAATTTGTTTTTGAAAAATTAAAAAAATGCAAAAAAAATTGAAAAAGAAAAAAATACAAAAAATTTGAGAAACAAGAAAAGTACCATTGATGAAAACTTAGAAATAGGCATCATGGTAGTGAAAAAAAGAAAGTTCTGCCAAGAAGGTGAAAACCTAGTAAACAGGCACCTCTTGTTCCCAATGTTCCATCCTATAGAGCATCTTCTAGCTTCCTGTATAGTTGCTTTCCTTCTTTATTATCCTACCTTTTTGCTCATTTATCCATGAATTGAATCTTGTCACAACTTGGGGGCACTGCCCTTCAGTTTCCTAGAATCTCTTTCATGATAGTCACCAATTGTTTTAGCTGCATCTACCTACTGTAGCTAGTGTCACTCTTTGTTGAGATTCTCCTCATAGAATCACTTTTGTAACAATCACTAGTTATTTCAGTTGTTTTTGGCTACTATTTCTCATGTCACTTTTTGAGATTCATTTTATGGAAGACCTCTCTTGCATCAGTCACCAATGATTCTAGCTATATCTATCTACGATTGCTTAGTTCTACTTAGGTTCTTCACCTTGACAATTCCTCTTTGGCTTCAGTCACTAGCCATTCTGGTGGAGTCTATCTAATGTTGTCAACCTACTGAAGAGATTTCTTCCACCCAAGTTCTATACATTAACACTTAACATCAATCCTACAACACAAAAAAATGAGCTCAAAATTATATACTTATTTGGATAAGCTAAGCATCTTTATTTGTTTGTTTCATTTTTGCTTCGTCATGTCTCCTCAAGCAACTCAATGATGTCATTTTTGACTAGAGAAGCAATGATTTTGGGCATGATCCTTTCTTTGCTTTATGTTTTTGGTTTATTTCTAATAATTTTAAACACCCATCTAAGAGGAGTGTCTACTATAAGAACCTCCATCTCATATCGGATGGTCAGGTGTACCTTGACCCCTTTTATATGGATACATCAATAACATTGTTTCTTCTCCTTTCTTGTTGGAGTGAACTCTTCATGCTATAGTAAATACTAATACTCATCCTACTAAGTGAACATATGGGTCACTACCTGTATACCTAGCACACTTCTATCTTAGGTTATGAACACAAAGGCCATTGCAGATAGAATGCTTACAAAATACTTAGCATAAGATGAATCTCTTGTGTGTCTGGTGTGTTTGCATGCATGCAACATTCAGGTCATCCTATCATTCATGCTTTGATGCTTATGTTAACTTGCTACAACAAAAGGGATAAATGTTCTGGTCATTCTAGCTTCTAGTGCCTCAAATGCTTACATTTAATCCCAAAAAAGCTATAACAAATGTCTTATTCATATTCTCATGATTGCAATATCAATGAGAATTGTATGACATGTAGGGTTTTACTATATGTTCTATGATGATAATTGTCAACGCTTGGTAACCAGACCTAGGGTTTCATCTAGTTTTAGGTTGCATCAAACATAGGATGGCATACATTACTTGATTTAGCATATAATTTGATTGAAAATCTAATTTTGTCTTCTTTAATGGGGGATTTTTGGTCTCTTCAAAGTATCATGATTCTTCATGGCTACACAAGCATTTGGTTCTTTGGTTCATCCTTTTGCTCCTTGATGGAATACATGTTACTATCAAGCAAAAACATGAAACACTACATAAGATGTTAGTCCATTTACCTATGCATTTCATTCATATATCCTTAAATTCATTTCACTACATGTACAAATCAAATCAAACATGCATCCATACATCACATCATATTTTGCATCTCATAATCATAGCATCAAACATCTCATGTACATCAAATTAAAAGCTAGACAATGACAATGACATGTACATAGGACATTCAGGTCAAAATCTCATATATATATATATATATATATATATATATATATATATATATATATATATATATATATATATATATATATATATATATATATATATATATATATATATATATATATATATATATATATATATATATATATATATTAGTATCAAAAAATGTGTTAGTATAAAAAATGGGTGCTACTCGAGCACTATCAATAAAAAATGATACAAAATGGTGTTAGCACACTAATCAATACATAGCCAAGAAAAAACTCAGAGGAAAAATAATATCATGTCTAACTTTGTCTAGTACCCTCACCTCCTAAAGGATGAGAAGGAGGCAGTGACATGTTTGGCCTGGCTAGTGGTTGTGCACCCCCTAACTCTCTAGAATACTAGGAAAATTTGGGCACTTGTTGAGCCTCATTGGGCACCACTATGGAGTAAGCTACAAAATAATAGGCCACTCAAGCTACCCGTAGTCATATCTTGCTCTATAATAGGCCATTAATAAATTTGAAAGTGGAAATTTTTATAGAAATTTGAGCAGCATAACAGCCTATAAAATGATATTTCTAGATCTGTATAACATGCACACAATAGCTCCCAAATGAAGGACAAAAACAATGCTCATCGGGCTCACGAAAATAGCACAAAATAACCCAGAATCACCACAAAAACTTAATAATCTATCATAGAAGTATAATCATATAGAAATAAATATATTCAGCTCTATTTTAACATTTAAAAGTCTGATATACAGCAGCAACCCAAACTGATATGAAATACTCAACCGAAAACACCAAACTCCTACGAAAAATACACCTGAAACCCACAAATCTACACTGTTCAGCACAAAGAAAAACTTTGTATGAGCATGCACATGGAATGGATTTAAATTCCCATCCTTAGCCTTCCTATAAACCTACAAACTCCCATTCTTGGGTCTCTTTCTCCACAGGTTTGGCAGCCTCTGAAAAACAACAAAGAAATGAGCAAAAATCAAGTTCTAGAATGAGCCCAAAATGGCTCCAAACCCCATAAAAGAGGGCATAACCCTAACTCACGTCCAAGAGGGGTTAATAAAATATAATTTAATAATAATTTTTATTTATTAGTCCATTTATTTCCAAATATTAGCCCCTTTTGCCAAAACTTCACCTTTTTGGAGCCTGCCTGCCTTAGCAAAGTTATTATTTTTAATTATTTGAAAAGGGGACATTAAAAGTCCTCCCCTCCCAAATATTGCTTGTCCTCAAGAAATGAAAGTTGGAATTCTCAAGAATATGTGCTCCTTCTCAAGTTGCATCCTCTAGTGGTAATCCTTTCCATTTGACCAAATGCTCTATGACACTCCTGTTTTTCAATCTTTTCTCTCTTGTATCCAAAATCTCTTCTGATATCAAAACTAATTTCCCTTCATCATAAAGAGGTGGTAATTCTATAGATACTATGGTTTTCTGGGCTAGAACCTTCTTCAAGCAAGATACATGAAAAATATTATGTATTTTTCTATTTGGTGGGAGCTCCAATTCATAAGCTACCTCTCCTACCTTCTTGATGATCTTATAAGGCCCATAGAACCTTGGCTTGAGTTTCTTTGCCCCACTCCTCTTCAAGGTGCTTTTCTTATATGGCTACAACCTAAAAAATACAAAATCTCCCACCTCAAAAGGTCTTTCAATCCTTTTCCTATCAGCATATAACTTTTTTTGGTTCTGTGCATGTTGTAGATTATCCTTGAGGGACCTTATTATGTCTTGGCTTTTCTTGACGAAATCACTTGTTGTAGGTACTCTGCTATTGAAAAGTATTAGATCAAAAAAGGAAAGGGAATCATAACCATAAAGAGCATGAAAAGGAGGCATACCAATAGACATGTGATGAGATGTATTGTAACAATACTCCCCTAGGTGTAACCATTTCACCCAAGCATGTTGTTGGTTTGAAACATAGTTCCTCAAATATCCCTCTATCCATTTATTAACTATCTCTGTTTGTCCATCTGTTTGAGGGTGATAGCTAGTACTGGGAGTGAGTTCAGTTCTTGCCAAATGAAAGAGCTTCTTCCAAAAAGAGCTAAGGAATCTACTATCCCGGTCACTAACAATGTTTCTAGGCAAGCCATGTAATCTAAAAATTTCCTTGAAGAACAATTCGGCCACTTGTGATGCCTTGAAATCAGATGTGATAGGAAAGAAATGTCCATACTTATTTAGTCTATCTACCACCACATATATGCAATCCTTACCTTGAACCTTGGGCAACCTAGTGATGAAGTCCATGAAAATACTTTCCCATTTTTGTTCAGGAATAGGAAGTGGCTGCAACAACCCTGCAGAAAAATTGTGCTCACTCTTGCTTTGTTGGCATACCATACATTCCTTAATGTGTTTGAGGACATCCTCCTTCATACCCTTCCATGAAAACCACTCTTGAATTTTCTTGTATGTCTTGAAGTATCCCTGATGACCAGCCAAAGTGTGTCATGAAAGGCCCTCAATATCCTCTCCTTAGTTTTTGATCCTGTCACTAAGAAGAGCATGTTCTTGTAATAAATCAATTCATCAAAAACCTTGTACCTATTATCATCCACTAACTTATCCAAAATCTTGGTGGCAAAGGAATCTTTAGCATACTCTAAAATTATGGAGACTTTCCAATCAACAGAGATAGATGTTAAGGAACACAAAGTGGGCTTTCTTGAGAGAGCATCAACAACCACATTATTCTTTCCTTTCATGTATTCAATATCAAAATCATAAGCTTGCAATTTACTTACCCATTTTTGTTGATGATCATTCAAATTCCTTTGGTTCAAGAAGAACCTGAGGCTATTATGGTCTGTCTTTACAATGAATCTCCCACATACCAAATATTGTCTAAACTTATGAAGTGCATGCATGATTGTCAACATTTCCTTATCATAGATGGAGTAACCTTTCTCTAATTGATTTAATTTTCTACTCTCAAATGCTATTGGATGTCCCCTTTGAGTTAGGACAGCCCCTATACCTTCTCCAAAAGCATCACATTCAACAACAAAAGGTAAAGAGAAATCTGGAATTGCAAGCATAGGGCATGAACTCATTACCTCCTTAAGCTTATCAAATGTTTTTTGTGCCTCTTCTATCCAAACAAAAGATCCTTTGTTTGTCAAATCAGTTAAGGGGGTAGAAAGCTGAGAAAATCCCTTGGCAAATCTCCTATAGTAGCTACACAACCCAAAGAAACCTCTCAACTGTGTAAGATTAGTGGGTGGAGGCCAATCCAAAATTGCCTGGATTTTTTGTTGATCAACCTCTACTCCTTTAAAACTTATAATATGTCCCAAATATAGGATCTCTATCAAACCAAACTCACATTTAGATAGCTTAGCATAGAAGGATTTCTGCTCCAAGATTCCCAAAACAGTGTCTATGTGCTTTAGATGCTCTTCCCATGTTTTACTGTAAATCAAGATATCATCAAAAAATACCAAAAAAAATTTTCGAAGATGCTGGTTGAATACCTTATTCATACAAGATTGGAATGTTGCAGGTGCATTGGTGAGGCCAAATGGCATAACAAAAAATTCAAAGTGCCCATAGTGACATCTGAAAGCAGTCTTTTCCACATCTTCACTCCTCATTCGGATTTGATGGTACCCTGATATTAAGTCAATTTTTGAGAAGTATACAACACCATGTAACTCATTAATGAGTTCATCTATGCATGGTATGGGATACCTATTTTTAATGGTCTTCTTGTTTAGAGCCTTGTAGTCTATACACATTCTCATTGTACCATCCTTTTTCTTGACAAGTACCACAGATGATGCAAATGGACTAGAGCTAGGCCTTATGAATCCCATGTCCAGGAGTTCTTTAATAGTTTTTTCAATTTCTTCCTTATAACATCTTGGATGGTGGTATGGGGTTGTTATAACTGGTTTGGCACCTTGTTCTAACTCTATAACATGCTTAAAACCTTTATTTGGTGGTAATCCTAGAGGCAAGTCATTGAAAACTATACTATGCTTATCAAGAATATTTTGAATTTCAAAATGGAAATTACCTTGATTCTTTGGAGAGCTTGTTGGATGGATTATGACTCCTGCTGCCCATGCTACTTGTCCTCTTCGAAAAGTCCTCTCCATCCCCTTTGCAGAGATCACCTTAGGTGCTCCATTCGATAAGCCTCTCAATATGACTTCTTTCCCATTGGAATGAAATTTAAACTCCATAGTTTGATGGTTCATGTAATAGCCTCTAATAGAGTGCAACCATTGAAAACCCAATACAATATCTGTCTCCCCAATACCAACCACATAAAAGTCATCACATAACTCATAATCTCCTAAGGTCATCTTGAGTTGTTTCACCACCCGTGTGCAAGGCATAGTGAATCCATCAGCTATAGTAACATTGAATCCCTCAAAATCTTCTGCTTTAAGCCCTCTTTTCATGAAAATTCTCTCATCAATAAAATTATGAGTTGCCCCACTATCAAGAAGAAATGTCAACCTTTTCCCTACTAGTACCCCTCATATTTGAAAGGGATGGTATCTTGGGACTCCTGATAATGCTGCTAAAGTGCCATCCTTGCTGATTCCTTTTTCTTTCTCTTCTTCTACCTCCTCCTTAGTGTCATGAAATTCCTCATGCTCATCTAAATCAAATTTTGAAGCAACTTCAATAAAGTGCACTTGACCTTTCCCCAAACATCTGTGTCCTAGAACCCATGGTTCTCTACAAGTAAAACAAAGCTTTTTCCTTCATAATTCACTCCTAGTCTCTTCATCTACCTTCTTTTTTGGCACATTTATCACATCTTTTGGTGGTAGTGTTGGGAAAGTCTTTTTCTAAAAAAATTCCTTATGTTGCCAAAGATTTGGGGGTTTCTGATTAGTGACTGATTTCATAGGCACGCAAGTTTCAAGTTGCAAGCTTCTTTTGATAGCTTCCTATAAGGTTGAGGGTGACAAAGCCTTAACAAAACCCTTAAAAGAATCTTCTAAACCATCAAGAAAAAGATAAACAATCCTCTTTTCACTCATATCAGGTACCATAACAGCCACTTTTTGAAACTCTTCTATATACTCATTAACTGATTTGGTTTGCTTCAACTTTGACAATTCTTTAAAGTTCTCTTCATCATCCTTGAGGTCAAATCTATCTATCACTCTTTGACTGAAATCATCAAATGTAGTTACCTGATCATGACCTTGAGTAGTCATTCCATGATACCACCAATCATAGGCTACATCTTCAAAGTGTAGACTTGCAAATTGAACAACGTCACTCTCCTTCATGGGGTTAAGTGTGAAGAAAGTCTATAATTTTTGTAGCCATGCTCTAGCTGAAATTTTATTTGTTCCATCAAAAGTAGGTACTGTAAACTTACTTATTTTATTTTTGAGCTCTCTTCCACTTATGTCATGCTCCCTCCTATTCTCTTTCTTGGGCATCAAAGTGTTCATCATATCCACATATTCTCTAAAAGGAACCAAACTATGAAAGTCATCATCTAAACCATTGTAACTAGCTCTTAATGCAATCAAGTTACCTGTAACCTCTTCCATGGGATTAATGGTTGGATTTGGTACTGGTGGCTCATCTGCAGGCAAGAAAATAGTTTTGGTTGATTTAGATGGTGTGGATTTTAGATTTCTTGGCTCCTCTAAAGTGCTCCCTTTCTCATTAATAGATGCAACTCCTTGTAGTTTTTCTGTTAATATTCACAGAGCCTCTTTAGTTTCTACCAAACTATCCACTATTTGCTTCTGAGTATTTTGGATGTCTTGGAAAAATTTCTTTGCCATCTCATCTAGATCAGCCATACTTTTCCCTTCCTTGGATTTTTTACTTTTACTTTCAATTGGAGGTTTGATCAAAATTTCTTCTTTTTTTTCTCGTTGCAAACATCTTTTTTCTCTTTCACTTAGTTTCATGCGACCATAAATTTTGATATGCAACTTATTAGAAGAAACATGCAACCATAAATTATGACATGCAAGATCTGGGTAGCTGTCAAAACTGACATACAAACTTCTACAAACCCTCAGGCTGGCAAGATCATTGCTCTGATACCACTGAAATGTCCCTTTAATAATTTTTTATGATATTTCAAGCTTCAATTCAGATCTTTAAAATCAAACAACCAATATTACAAAGATTCACCAATTTCTCAATAAAACCCAAATTGGGTATGCCAGAAATAGCGCCAAAAGCTTCACAACTTCAACTATTATTAATAAATTTGAAAGTGGAAATTTTTACAGAGATTTGAGCAGCATAAAATCCTATAAAATGATATTTCTAGGTCTATATAACATGCACACAATAGATCCCAAATGAAGGACAAAAACATGCTCATCGGGCTCCCGAAAATAGCACAAAATAGCTCGAAATCACCACAAAAACTTAATAATCTATCATAGGAGTATAATAATATCAAAATAAATATATTCAGCTCTATTTTAACATTTAAAAGTCTGATATACAGCAGCAACCCAAACTGATATGAAATACTCAACCAGAAACACCAAACTCTTACGAAAAATACACCTAAAAACCCACAAATCTGCAATGTTCAGCACAAAGGAAAACTTTGTATGAGCATGCACATGGAATGACTTCAAACTCCCATCCTCAGCCTTCCTAGAAACCTGAAAACTCCTATTCTTGGGTCTCCTTCTCCACAAGTTTGGCAGCCTCTGAAGAACAACAAAGAAATGAGCAAAAATCAAGTTCTAGAATGAGCCCAAAATGCCTCCAAACCCCTTAAAAGAGGGCATAACCCTAACTCATGTCCAAGAGGGGTTAGTAAAATATAATTTAATAATAATTTTTATTTATTAGTCCACTGGTTTCCAAATATTAGCCCCTTTTTCCAAAACTTCACCTTTCTGGAGCCTGCCTGCCTTAGCAAAGTTATTATTTTTAATTATTTGAAAAGGGTACATGACATGATCCCACTCTGCTATCCATGTGTCCCATATGACCACCTATATCTAGAGCTCTCTTAGTCATTGGGAGGCCTACTATATTCACTCTTTCACTCTCCTCAGAGCATCCCTAGGACTGACAGTAGGCTGATCCTACATCTCCTCATCTAACATCTCTGCCTATTGCTCTTCCAGCACCTGCTCCTCTATACACAGTCTTTTCTGCCAAGCGTACTCTACCCCACTACCACCAAAACCTAGATCTGACCCCATCTATCAGGGGGAATCCATACCTATCTCATACTATGCCTCACCTGCTCTATGAGACCCTATGGTGACTCCTATGCTAGCTACTATACTAGCTGCTAAACTGGACCCTATACAAGTGCTTGCTAAGGTGCATGTGGCATGGGTGCTGCCATCCTCAATAAATATATGAACTATGGAAAGGGATGGTTTATTAAATATGCTTGATAGGTAGGCATCATCTTGACATTTTCTATCTTTGGGAGATATTCCTACTATGTCACAACTAGGTTGTGCACATCTATCATCAATCTCCTATGGTCTAACCTCACTAACCACTCCTGATCCAGATCTCTAGCTACCTAAGTGTGTGAGTAATACTCTTGCAAGATGTCCTAGGGCTGCCCATACTATTTCCATACCCAAGTGATGGAGAATTTATCTATAATATGTGTGGCTTAACCTAACAATGGTTGAGGAAAACATCTAGCTAAGCTTTTAAGGAGCATCATCCCAGTCCTCAATCTCTCTCCAAGGTTGCCATACAATGGATACTAGGTCATCGAGATGTGTCCTCCAATGCTCAATCTTACCCAAACTTTCCTAGGTAATCTGACTCCTATACCTACATATATACGGTTCCATAGGCTCTAGTGCATCCTCAAAAATGGGTCATGTCACTAGCAGGTGCTCCCATACCTAGATCTATAGAACATAAACTCTAGCAGCCATTGTCCTCTACTCATGATAGACTATCTCATGCATCTCATGATACATATGAATGAGTATGAACTATCCGCACCCAAATCTCTCTAGAGAATCTAACATCTGCTACAACATCACACCCCAATCACACTCTAGTCTATGCTACCCTCTATTTGGTACTAGGAAACAACTGATGAAAATTGTCAAAACGAAGGCCAACCTATGAGTAGGGCCATATGTATGGAAAAGCTCATCCCATGTGATGGCTCACCCTATTGCTAAATACCTCTAGAAAATGGTCCACAGTGCCTCTGTGCCTACTCTAGGCACTATGTTGTAAACTACTCATGGCCCATGGAAGGGTATTCACAAAATTATGTAGATGTCCTCAGCAATGATGGTCATCTCTCCTTGGGGTAGGTGAAAAGTGTTCATCTTTGAATGGGAACACTTCACCAATGCTATCAATAGGTCATGATTCACTAGCACTATTGGGATTTGGCATAAATATGCTAACCCCAATTGATCAATATGTGCCATGTCAACATTGTCTAAACTCTGCAATAGAGCTCTGTAAGGTAGATAGTGGGACTTGAACACAATGTCATCAAAGACAACCTGCACACATGAGCAAATAGAACATGCAAATAGTCAGTAGCCACTCAACAAGTCAAAATGATGACAAAACAAATGCAAATTTCTAAGAAAATATTAAAAATGCAATTTTAAATTTTACTAAACACATCAGATTTTTGTGCAAAAATGTATTTTCTCACACAAGATTTTACATCTTCATGCGAGAAGGCAAGTCCTCACATGAGGAATGCTTAAGTGATAGGCAAGATTCACCCAAAATCTCACACATATCATGCAAGAGGTGGGTATCTCCTGGGCAACATTCCCCACCAATGTGCATGAAGAAACACTGGGCTGATGTATGTTTGTGTGAAGATAGATTGAGTTCGCACAAGGAATGACACCCTCACATGAGAATCGACTGACCTAACCTAAAAACATGTTAAAACATACTAAAAACACATCAAAATTCATAAAAAATAAATGTGAAAAGGGATTGTTGATTACTCATTAGAGGTCCATAGTCTACTAGCTAGTTGTACCATCAAAAGCACTCAAAACAATGTGTACACATGGGAACTACCATCTTCCTCTTAGAGCTCTCTTTTTCACTAAATACAAAATGCACAAATGATTTGAAAATGACCCTTCGGGCCCTTATATAGGTTTTGACCTAATTTTTTCCAAAGTGCTCTGATTTGCGCAAAAATCAACCCCTAGCTAATTTGACCATTTTGAATCCATTTTTGGAATCAAATTTTAAATATGGCACAATTAAGTAGCTCAAAAACACATTTTAAAATTTTGGGACTAATGCAATCGAACATTTGTGCAGTCCATTTTTTTTATACTTTATGAATCTTAGAATCTTTTCAAATCACATTTTCTTCAAAATTTTCCAAATTTATTTTGAAAAAAGTCAACTCAAGTCAACCATGGTCAAATCCAGTCAACTTTTGGTCAAACTTGGTCTTTTGGACCTCAAACTTAGGTTGATTGACTCTAAATTTTCTTCTGATCATTCTAATCTCTTCTTTATTCTACTAACTCTCACATTTCTTCTGTATCTCTCAATATTTTGCTTTACATCATAGTTCTAGTGTGTTATCTTTTGATTTTTCTCCTAAGGGGGCAAGATGATTACATCATTGAATCTAAATTTCAAAATCAATCTAAATCTTCATTGCTCAAGGTATCTTGTTCCCATCTTATCTTCTCACCACTTGGGGCATCTCATCACTAGGGGAATTTTGTTCCTCTCTATTTGGTATCATTTTCCATCTATCTCATCTTTTCATTAGTTGATCAGATCTTATAGCAGTCTTTATCAGAGTTTAATGGATAGGTATTGGGACAGGCTAAACCCCAGCTCCTAAGGATCAAGCCTCATTCTGAGGATGATTCTATAGCTCATGATTGGATCTTGTTATCTTTTATGCTTAGGTATCTAGGTGTTCTATTTTGGATCTCTTAAGATTAAGCTTCATTTTGGAGATAATCTTTAAAAGCTTATTCAACTTAGGCATCTAGGTGTTCTATCTAGATCCCTTAAGATTAAGCTCCATTTTGGAGATAATCTTTAAAATCTTATTCAATCTAGGTATTTAGGTGTTATATTTGGATCCCTTAAGAATAAGCTCCATTCTAGAGATAATCTTTAAAAGCTTATTCAATCTACATATGCAGGTGTTCTATCTGGATCCCTTAAGGTTAAGCTCTATTTTGGAGATGATCTTTAAAAGCTTATCAATTGGTCTCTATGTCACTAATTTTGGAACCAATCTTGTCAATCTAGGTATCTAGGTGTCCTATCTAAATTTTTTGAGGTTAAGCTCCATTCTAGAGATAATCTTTAAAAGCTTATCAATTGGTTTCTGCATCATCAAATTGTAGAATCAATCTTGTTTCTTGATCTGTGCATCATGCTTTCTAATTTTCTTTGAATTGAACATGTTGCTTGCACGTTCATTCAAAGAGGGGTAAAATGTAATACCCCAAAGAATGCTCATTGCCATGTTAACCAATTATGGTCTATTTTGATCAATTCTAAAGTCTTATTTTATTGGGAAATTCTTATTCTTATTTTCACTACTTGACTTAATTGTCAAATGCAAAAAACCCAAATTTGCATTAATCAGGATACTTATTTAATTCTTGAAGTATTGACTTGAATTGGTCAAATTAAACCTATTGATTAAGATTTAATTTAATTTGAAATGCTTATACTTTAATTAAATTAAATTATATCTTAAGGCTAATGTACTAAGGAATTAAAAATATTTAATTTAATAATTATGCTCACTTTAATTAATTGAATGAGGTTATTCAATTAAATGAAAAAGGGAATTTATGAGGTCATATCTCACTTAATTAAATTAAATAATTTATGAGCAATTCACTGTATTAAAATTAATGGCCATGGGGCTATCACAGCAAAAAAAGAGCCACATGGCAAGAAGCTAAGTATTTAGATGATGTGGTAGGGGCCACGTGGAAAAGTGCCAATGTGGTACCCATGCCACATGTCACCCATAAACTATGCCAAGTGTGCTGAAATGTCCACACAGATAGGGGTGCTGGCAGGGCCATAGGTGGTTAGAGTAGGGTGGCAAAAAAGAGTGTGCCACTAGTAGTGGTCGCTGCAACAGTGGCAAAGGCTAATGGTGTTGTGGGCCACGATGGCTGGTCGGAGGCCCGTCAGAAATGGCTGAGCCCAGGTGTCATTACGGTGGCACAGTTGACTAAAGTAGTCCCTGGGTTGAGTGTAGGAGGCATAGAGGAAACATGAGGGTGGCTACATGCATTTTTTTTTAACGAAATCATCCATACAATCTATACGGCTAGCCAGGTGAAAAAATTTGCTTCCCGGAGCAACTTTCTCCAAAATTAGAAAATTTTATATAGATTCTAACTATAACAGGCCTTCTAAACTCAATGGCAGCATCTATTTAGGCCCAAAGTGCTCCAAAAAAATGATCTTCCCTCGAATTGAAGAAAAAATCAGAAACATACTAGGGTTTGTGTCTCTAAACCGTGGCTTCAAAAATCCTTCAACCAAGAAGTAACAGGGAGGCTTTGATACCATGTAGAAGTTGAGGAAAGCCAACTTCATACCTCACCAAGATCACCTATATGAAAATAACCTACTACAGGGAAACCAAAGAATGAAGGGTGGAGCTTGGAGAAACTAAACAGATTAAGAGAGAAGATATTGCAACAATGAAAAATGTATTGCTATACAATATGAGATGAAAATATATATTACAATAGGAAAGCCTATTTATAAAGGCCTCAAAGAAGCTTGTAGAAAAAGTTACACAAATCTAGGAGATAAGAATGAAAACTCAACATATGTCCACAAAAGGTGGATTATCCTCGAACAAGGTGAGAAGATAAGTATGACAAGATAGGAACAAACTCTCGTGTTATCAACAACTCCTAGAATACAACTATTAACTAAATGCATTAACCTAAGTAAAGTTAACTAGAAGCATAAATAATAATTATTTACTCTAAAATTATGTGCTTTGTTAGAAGATTTGGCATCTATATTTGTAGGAGGTTGAGATGGAACAACCTGGGGATCACTCACATCGATCTAAATTTGGACCAAAATTTTGACCCAAGTTTGTCACTATTTTTCTCATCAAAATTTTGACCAAATTGTAGGTTGGTCAAAATTTTCATGAACACATTTTTTGAAATTTTGACCAACCTACAATTTGGTTAAAACTTCGACAAGAAAAATAGCAACAAACCTGGGTCAAAATTTTGTCCAAAATTGGTCAAAAATTGGGTCCAAATTTACTAATGTATATCTTTTCTGCTATTATTTTTCCTTTTCTTCTGAGAGATATTTGATTTATTATTTACTTCTTGTACATGAGGTATTCTATTTGAAGTTGAGGCTTGATTAGGAGGGGGAGGCATAGCATCTTCAATGGCTCTTCTCTTGCTCCTAGTATTGTGAGCAATGGAATCCTAGTTTACATTACAATATTCCTCGACTTGATGATTCATGAAAGAATAATCCCCTAGTTTCTAGAAATGAGTAGTATTAGTAGACTAAGGGTCATTATATTGCTTTCTAGTGTATGGATCTTGTGTGGTCAATGCTAGGTATGCTTTTACCTTTTGGCATATGCAACGACTACATGGATAATTGTAGAAGAAAGAAAAGTCATGATCTTGAGCAAGATTATTTTGAGGAGCTAATGCCCTCACTAGATTTGGGTTTGTATTTGTTGCAGAGGTATTGCTAATAAGCCTATTATAAGTAGGGTTTGAGAAAAAGGTTCAGGAGGCCTAAATTTTTGAGCTTGTTGCCTTTCCATAGTCACGATCTTGTTACCCATTTTTTGGACCACTGAGAGACTATCCTCTAGCTTCCTTCCTTGAATTTGCAACTTTTTCCTAAAATCTTGCATTAATGCATTCAACTCTCCTAGCTTGCTAGATGATGTGGAAGCTTGATGTGGTAGAGCAAGAGGTTGTGATATGGAGGATGTGGGAATAGGGGCCATTTCTAGTTTATGCTTAGGGATATCTAGGAAGAAAGGCATAGGAGGCCTTGGAGCTAGCTTCCCTCCTTGTATTAATACATTTTTTGTCATGATGGAAATTTCAAAGGCATCAGGTAAGGTATCTCCTCCCATGGATTGTAGAGTGGTAGCAATATTAGTATTAAAGGCTTTGAGGTAATACAAAAGTTCATTATCAGGAGAAGGCTTAACTACAGTGGGTATTCTATCCCATGTCTTCTGGAATCTATAATTGAAATTAGTCATATATTCATGGGGGGCTCTCTTTATAGTTTTCAACTACTCCAAGAGTGATAGATGATCACTTTTATCTCCAAAGTGCTTACATAATCTAGCTCCCAACCCATCCCAATCAGTAATAGAATTATGAGCTAAACCTCTATACCATTGCAAGGCCTTCCCTTTTAAGGATGAAGCTAGAAGTCTAACACCAACATCATCTTCTGCAATACCATGTATATTGTTAACATTTGAAACTTCTTGGATATGTTCTAAGGGAGAAATGGAAGTTTCACCGATAAATTTAGTTATTCTTTTGAGGGTTGATACTGGTATATCATGTCTTTGAGCCAATAGGAGAGGACTTCCATCATTAAAGGTGGAAAAAGCATGAACCCTAGGCTATGCCATATGGAATAATGGTCTATTTATATGAGTAAACAATAACCTTGAATTATATCTAATAATAGGAGGACTAGAGATGGATCTTGTAGGTATATTTGTTACTATTTTACTCCTAACTACTGATAAAGATACTCTAGTCTTTCTTCTTCTAGGATTTGAAAATGAAACTCCTATACTAAAATTTACCTCTAGAAAATGCCCTTGTTTCAGCTTTGGGCACAAATCACTGTAACTTGCTCTAAAAATAGATTTGAAGGGTGTAGAGTCACCAAGTTCTTTGTGGGATGAACCTCTTGAAGGCCTACAACATTGAGAGAAGCACTATCTTCTCAACATTAATCTTGAAATCTTCCTTTTAACACTAGTAGACTTGAATTTTTTTTAATATTGTCCCACAAGTTGTGCCAAAAACTATTGTTGCAAAAGTTTGCACCCTTTCTTGAGGTTTGACCCTCAAGTGACCTTGTGCAGCATGGAAACAACCTCCAAGTGTAGGACTTGCACTTTGAGGTTGAATCTCTGGAGAAGTCATGTTTCCTTACTATGAGGGTGCACCTAAACTACTACTTGAGAGGAAAAGGGAGAAAGTGAATTGAAATTATAATGTAGAAAGGGAAAAGGAGGTGATGCACTGAGTGGTTACAACTCTATCCATGTATGCACAACACATCAATGAAAAGTCCAGAATACACTAGTCTGAACTCTATTCTATCTCCAAGAATCCACATGCATTTTTGGAACTAGTTGAAGTGCTAAAAGGAAAGACATCTTCACATATACAACAACCATCAATAGTTTGGAAACAACATACAAACCTTGAAAACTAGAAAGAAACACCCACCAAAAGGCAAGATACATGCATGTTTGACAAATGACAAGAAGAAGTAAGGAAGGAAAATGATTTCATTAATGGAAGGCAAGTAATTGCATAGCATAATGCTACTGCAAAAATGTAGACAAAGAAGAACCCAAAAAAAGTATTTACAACTACCTTTTAAAGAGCTCAGGCATAACTTAGATCAAACTTGAAGTTCAAACCCCAACTAAAGGTGGAGTCAAGTTGCAAAGAGCAACAAAAAATAAATATCAGAACTAAATCTAATCTTGAAATCAATCTATTATAGAATTTATAGGAAGGAACTATAATCAATGCATCTAGCTATAAGAGATCAAATCCAAAAGATCTGATCATTACATGTAATAAAGGAACATGGCAATGCATAGATGGCATGGAGAAAGGCCCAAAGAATGTCATTTAGCATTAAAGATCAATCCTTACAATGTGTCATGACCACAACAAACAAATCCACACTAATGTAAAAAATGTGGGATGGGATAATATGCAAGTTAACCCACCACAAAAATTATAGAATTGACCTGTGTGGAATAAATTTGATTTTCTCCCAAAGGTGTGAACTATCGGTGTAGATCCTCATTTGAATCTGGATGGCCTAGATGCTGCAAAAATATCTCCAACCAATGAATAAACATAACCATAGATTCAATAGCTCGACCTAACCACACAGACAACTGGGATGCACTCAAAATATCCAAAGAATCCCTAAGATCTAACAACCATCATATCTTTGCAAGACCAAAGGGAAGTAATGCAAAAATACAACCACTGTCTGATTAAAAGAGACCCAACATAAGAAGGATCCTCTATGTGGCATGCAATAGTTGGTCAACACATTTCTTGAATGTTTAGTTGAAGAGCCAACTAGATACATGAAGAAAAAATGAGCCAACTGGTCACATGAAGGAAATGAACTAGCTTAGCACATGAAGGAATTGAGCCAACTTGGCTCATGAAGAAATTAAGTTAACACAAGATTTAACCAGACCAAAAAGTGTGTTAACACACATCAAAGAATCTATCCCATTAAAGATCTCTCAGATCGGTTCATTAATGGGGGCCAAAAATAGCCAACATTCTTGGCGACTCAAAGTGGATTCTTGTATGCAAAGAATAGACTAGTAGCCTTAAGAAATCTTTTGGGCATAGATTCACTACCAAGAATTATGTGTTATCCTACCTACAACTCCACAAAATTCTATAATAAGCATAACCCAAAACTCCAGGGAGCTCCAAAAAGCTTAGAGAAACTCCAAAAAAAAGGTGTAAATGTGCTCATGCACTTCTTGGAAAATTAAAAACACATACTCTAATATGTACAAGTATTTAAAAAAAAATATATCAAACAAAGAAATTGATTGGCTTGTTAAAATAGCTTCCCTTCCTCACAAGCTGATTTTTTCTTCCATGCATGTAGGCAATTGAAAAGACCAGCAAGCATGAAAAACATACTGCTGCATGGAATATCTTCCTCCCAATGCTGAAAAAAATGAATCTTTCTAGCACTAGGGAATTACCTTCTTGAGAAAAACATACTTTCTCTTTCTTTTAGAATTCTTCCTAATACTCTAGAGTGATCATGACTAGGGGAAACATGTTGATTTGTTGCAGAGCTAGATGCCTAATGGGGCATCCTCTTGATGGTTTTAGGTTTGAGCAATCATCCTTGACCTCGTCATTATTCTCTACAATGATGGTATCCTTTTGGTTTGGAAGTGGCACCTTTTCTTATTATGAAGAAAAATCTCCACCTCTTGTTCATGTTGCTCATGGAACACCTCCTCTGGAGCTACTTGTATGGTGTGACTCTCCACTTGCTGCTATTGCAACTCATGATTATATGATAAAGGAGCATACTATTTCATCTCCAAGGATGAACAAAACATGTCTAGCTCATTCCAAAAAGTCTCCTCGTTAGAATCCTCTTGTTGTGTTATAATAATATGCATAAGCTAAGGGACAACCTCATGCATATCAACTTGTTCCTTCTCAAGGATAAAGCTATCCTTGAGGCTCTCTTCTCCATCCTCCACATCATGGAGGACTATCTACTACAACAAATGGTTTTCTTCTTTCTCAACTTGTAGCAAATCCTCATCTTCTAGTAAAGGCTCAAAAGCCATGATTTTTTCCTCAAAGGAAGGAAAAACCTTCTCTTTTTCTTCTTCTTCCTCAACAAAAGAGGGAAGCTCATCAATAAGAGGGTTGAATCCTCTTCCTTCTTCTCAAAAACTATCTCCTTGTCATCCTCAATAGGTAAAGGCTCAAAAGCTATGATTTTTTCCTCAAAGAAAGGAACAACCTTCTCTTTTTCTTCTTCTTCCTCAACAAAAGAGGGAAGCTCATCAAATAAGAGGGTTGAATCCTCTTCCTTCTTCTCAACAACTATCTCCTTGTCATCCTCAATAGGCTATAACTTCTCCCTTGGTAGCTTTGTGGGCTTGTTTTCACTCTCCCAAATCTCCTTAGTTGGACCATGAGGAGTCCATACAACTGGTCCACCCTCAAAGAGTGAAATGGTGATAGGTGTGGAAGTGTCATGAGCCAACTAGTTTTCTCACATAGGGAGTGGAGAAGTTACAGCAGTAGGCTTTTTTGATGGATGGGTCTTCTTGAAGCTCAGAATGACATATTTTAGAGGAGTGGCTAACTCTACTTCCTTGGTTTGAAAATGAGCTAACTAGAGCCTCATTTCCTCCTCTCTTACTACAAAAACTTTCCTTGCAAAATTCTCCTCAAAATGTCTTTGTCTCTCCCTCTCTTCTTCTTCTTGTAGGAGATAGGCTTGGTATGCCATCTCCTCCTGCTATCTTTTGATCTCTTGTTGTCTTGCAATCTCATCAAGCCACCTACCAAGGTCCAACACTTACTCATGGCTTTCATCCACTTTCTTATTCCATGCATCCATCCACCTTTAGAATTCTAACAACATGTCTTTAAGCTCTTTAAATGGGAATGTTGGGATTGATGGATTAGGGGTAGGAGAAGAGTAATAATTTTGAGTAGAAGGACTATCAATAACTTTGGGTTGAGATTATTGGAAATATGAGGGCTAAGGAATAGTATTCTCATGATATGGAGTGGAATAGTAGCTATTTCTATGAAATGGGTCCATGGATAGAATTTCATAAAAATTTAAATTTCATAGAAATATTTGAAAGTCATCAAAAAATCAAGAATGATCTTTACATACCAACACTGTTTCATCTTGAAACTAGTAGATTTTCACTAGAGTCAACATGGTGTTAGATAAATGCCTCCAAAGGTTGATACACCCAATTTCTTAGTGAATAAGATTGTAATTGGCTAACTAGTGGACTTATGAGGCTAAAATTTGAGTCCCACTGGGTGTGCCAAAAAATGTTGTCACAAAATATTGCACCCTTTTCCAAAGTTTTTACCTTAGGACAACCATGTGAAACATGGAAACAACTGCCAAGATGTCAACTTCCTTTGCTATCAAGATGCACCTAACTACTCTTGAGAGGAAAAGGGAGAAGGAGATACAAGAAAAAAAATTACCTAATCTATTCTAAGGAGGTGATGCACCAAAATAGAATGTTCAAACCAATCTCTTCCCATATATGCACTTTCAAACCATCATGACACCAAAAGGTATACACATCTAGACTTGTTTTAATCCAACAATCACATGCAGATTAGTAAACCCAAATAAATGACATATGGAAGAAGAGAATTCACTTATATATCTTTCATAGGTCAAAAAGAGATATAGTCATGCAAGATTGTAGATATCCACAATACACTAATGAGAGGCAAACAGTTCTTGCACAATACATCAATGGCTTAAGGAGATAAAGAAGAATGTCATACAATTCAGAGGCAAAGGGGATTTATAGTAGAAAGCTAGAGTAATGTCAGAGAAATAGAGAGGATCCAACCTTAACAAAATTTACAAAATCTATGTTTATAGCTCAGGCATAACTGAGATATTTTCTACCCTAAACCAAACTCAACCACTATACCTAGTAGTTACAATAAATCTAGAAGAAATCTGATCATGGAACAACTTTAGATGTAATAGTGATAGGAAGAAACCAATATCAATGCATCCAACCATAAGAAATAAAATCCAAAAGATTTGATCATTAAATGTAATAAAGAGGCATGGATATGCATTAATGTCATGGAACAAGGCCCAAAATGTTAGTTTGCATTGAAGAAATGATCCTTATAATGTGTCATGGCCATAATAAATAAATTTACACTGCAACATAGGATGTGATAACACACAAGTTAACCTACCATGAAAATTATAGAATCAACCCAGGTAGAATAAATTTGATCTACCCAAAAAATGTATGAACTATTTATGTAGATCTTCTTTTGAATATGGATGGCTAGATGTTGCAAAAATATCCCCAACTGATGAATAAAACACAACTGCAGATCCAATATCTCCACCTAACCATATAGATGGTTGAGATGTGCTCAAAAATATCCAAAGAAGCCCCAAGATCGAATGGCCATCAATTTTCACAATAGCAAAGGGTTGCAATGCAAAAATATGACCATTTTCCAATTAAAAGCAACCCATCATAAAAAGGATCCACCATGTTGCATGCAATAGTTCGTCAACACCTTTCTTGAGTGTTCAATTGAAGAGGTAGTAACGATTTTGCATTTTTGGAAATAGAAAAACAAAGCCTTCTAAAATAGAAAAAATGGTCAACACAAAATGTTAACCCTAGTAGAAAATTTGCATTAACCTACATCTTGGCACATGAAGGAAAAATGAGCCAACTCGACACATGAATAAGTTGAACTAGCTTGATACATTAACAAACTAAGCCAACTCAACTTATGAAGAAACTATGTTAACATGCAATGTTAACTTGATAAAAAAGCACATTAACCCAAATCAAAGAATCCATCCCATTGAAGATCTCTCAAATTTTTTATCAATGATGGGCTGAATGGGGGCCAAAAATAGCCAATAGTATGTTTCTAGAAAAAGTTCAAGAAGTAAAAATAAGAACAAAAGATGACTAGATTTATTTAATTTATTGAATCTAATCATAACCCTAGGATCTATAGTTATGTTTAACTATAAAAAGATCTAAGCTACCTATTTAAGGAGGCATATGATATTTCTTAAAGGGTTGTTGGACTAGACTTTTTGAAGAAAAGTTGAGGAAAAAATGCAAAGGAGAAGTGAAAAGTTTGTGATGTGGAAGATTTTATAGTTTCCAAGTAGATATGAGTTGTTGAGAGAGATGGAGTCTAGTCAATGAATCAGTATTGAGTTGAAGGGAAATTTGAATTTGCAAAGTGAGTTGTACGTTATTAGATCAAATCTAGCTATCACTTTATAATCATTGTGGTAATACTAAATTATTTTGATTAAGTTTGACCTAACAATAATTTATAAATCCTTTAACAAGGTGTCATTGTAAGGGAATGTTCTAAAGACCTCTAACGAGGCCACTCTTAAGATGATGATTTAAATCCTTTAATAGGGTCACACATAATAGTGTGTTTTTCACCTTTAACAGGGTTGGTTCCTAAAAAATCTCACTTCAAAAGAGTAAAAAGTGGTAGTATGTTACTCAATGGTTTTTTTCCAAATCGGGTTTCCATGTTAAAAACTATTGTCAAACATTTGTGTGGATCTTTTTTATATGTTTATGCTACTTACTATTTTTAGTTTTGAAGTTTATTGTTAACTATGATATTATTCTTCTAGTTGACACTTACTAAACATAGAGCTAAAATATGATGAATACATCGAATAATGATGAATTTTTTTTATTTGATATGCTATTAACGATTTTGATTAATCTTGTTGGAGTTGTTAAAATTTGATTTTATACATCTAGAAATGAGGATAATTGACTCACCCCCACATACAATTTATTCTAAATATTTGAACACAAATAAGTTTAGGAATTATTAAGGTAGGGTATGATTCATGAGAGCTTGAGCCCATTTGTGATATTTACAATACTTGCATCAAAGATGGATGGAGAGTGGAGGATGTGTAAAGACTCTAGGGCCATGAACAAGATTACCATCAAATACAAATTTCCCCCACTAAGGATAAATGATCTTATGTACTACTTGAGTATACCTCAATACTTCACAAAGATAGACCTCAAGAGTGGGTATCACCACATTACGATTAGAGAGGGAGATGAATGGAAGATTGCATTCAAGACCAATAAAGGCTTATATGAGTGGTTAGTCATGCCCTTTGGGATAACCAATGCACTAAGGACCTTCATGTGACTCATGAATGATGTACTAAAGAAATTTATGAAAAAAATTTATAGTGTTTTTGTATGATATTTTTATTTTTCGTAAGGAACTGGATGAAAATTTGATGCATGTTCATAGTCTTTATGAAGCTAAGGGAAGATAATTTTTTTATTAATCTAAAGAAGTGTATCTTTTAAAGAGGAAATTAGTCTACTTGGATTTTTTTGTCTTACTTTATGGTCTTACAATAGACCTAGAAAATATAAAGGTAATTCTAGAATGAACTACCCCAAGGTCTTCTACTAAGGTAAGGTCTCTATGCCTTGGCTAGTTTTTATACAAAATTCATTAGAAACTTAAGTAGAATATATGCACCCTCAATTAAGATAATAAGGGGGGATGGAAAAGAGTTCAAATGGTTTTTAGGAGCTAAAAGGAGTTTCAAATTGCTAAAGGCAAAGGTGATATCAAAAATCATGTTAGCATTTTCTAATTTTAACAAGGTTTTCTAGGTGTATTGTGATGCCAGTGATAATTCCATTACTATTGTATTGAGCCAAGAAGGAAAGCCTATTGCATATTTTAGTGAAACTTAAATGATACAAAGAAGAAGTATTTTATTTATTTCAATGAGTTATATGCAATAGTTTATGCATTAAGGAAATGGAGGCATTATCTATTGCCAAAAGAATTTGTCTTGCTTCTTAATCATCAAGAATTACAATACCTAAACATTCAAGATAAATTTAATTGGAGGCACTTGAAATGGGTAGAGTTCTTAAAGATCTATATACTTCTATTAAACCACTCAAGTGGAAGATCTAATAGGGATCAAGATTTATGAGTACAAGTCTATTTGACATTTGGATAATCTAGTTATGTGTTGTATTCATGATAGGTTTTATTATTGATGTCAAAATATATTCTTAAGTTTATGACAAAAAGTAATGTTGTACATCACTGAGGAATATGAGGTCAAAAAAGTTAGCACAAATTAGACTATGTGAGATTAGACTTATGTTCATAGATGATTACAAATGCTATATCTATGTTTTGTTATGTTTATATTTAGTAATGGGTGATTAATAATTCATTTGGTAAAGACTAGAAGTAGACAAGTGTGCATGAAATATTGATAGAGATATAGGTTGGGAAATTTGATGTATCTTATCAATGAAGTGGAATTAAGGCTAGAAATCTTGGATCATGGTTTAACACATATTCATGGAGCTATATTTGTGATAGATAGTCTAGAAGATCATTCTTGAAAGGTTACAAAAGAAAAACATGTGATATGTTTTATTGGCAATTAATTATATTGGTGCAATATGTTGATTCTTATTGAAAGATGGTTTAATTGTATTTTAATATATGAAAACTTTATTTTAATATTTTTCATGATGCCTTAGAAGGTGTGTATGCCCTAGTGTGGTCCTATGTAATCTATTGTACATTAGGGAAGCTTTAACAATCTAATGTAATTAGTTTTCTAGATGGGGTATAAAGGAAATATGTTTTCCTTGGATGTAATATCATATCATATCACATGTAATTGTGTGGATGTGGTTACATGATATGATTTTGATTAGAGTAAAGTAGAGACTGATGTTGGTTGATGTTATTAAGCTTCAAAGGAACTATATTGATAATTGAGTTTTAATATTGGTTAGTTCAATGCATTGGATTTGTTATCCTAAAGATCTATAGTTCATTATTGATAAAAGAAATTTGGACACCGAGTTTATTTTTCTTCCTATCAACCTTTAATAGGGTTATAACCTTATAAAAATGGTTCAAGGACTCCTAACATGGACTTATACTTTAACATGGATTTTTGTACTAATTGTATTGTATTGGTCTCCTTATAATATCACATCCTTTCATAAAAAACTTTTATATTATTACATTATCTTTTGGATGCCATACCCATAGGGTTTTTTTTTTCATCTAATCAAGAGTTTTCCTAGTCAATAAAATCATTATTTCACTATGCATCATTTATCTCTTATTATGCTCTATTGTTTTGGCTATTGAAGTTGGATATAAGTTTAATTTGGTCACAAATGATTAACCCTCCTCTCTTATTTGTGTGTGTGAACTTTAGTTTCTAACAATTGGCAGAAGAGAATTAGGTACTATTTGATAAGGAATCTAAAAGCTTGAGGAGATCCATTTCATTCAAGAAAGAGAGTCTAAAATTTGATGGAGATAACTATGATATTTAGAAGGATAAGATGCAAACTCATTTGGTTTGCGTGGACATTGACTACTAGTGGATTACAAAGATTGAAATTGTTTTGAAGAAGGAAAGTGATCTACTATCATGTAATGATGAAGAAAATGAGATCTTTATGTACAATATGCATGCTAGAGAAGCACTTATATCTATAGTTCTACAATCAAAATATGTTGAGGTAAAGGGTCTTGATCTTTCTCATGAAATTTAGATTAGATTAGAGAGATTTTGTGGAGGTGATGAATGCACAAACAAGGCTACGTTACAAAATAGGAAATCTAAGCTTCAAAATTAAAAATTGCAAGAAGATGAATCTATTAGGTCATATTTTCAAAGGCTTACTAAAATTATTATAGGTATAAAAGGCTCTAGAGGTATAATATGATGGCTATGTTATGAGATTCTAAGATCTTTAACTCCTTCTTGTGATACCAAGGTGATTGCAATAGAAGAAGTTATCCCTCTTTTAAAATATTTAAAAGAGACTTTTATTGGAGAATTACAAGAATTTGAATCTAGTGGAGACTAACAAAGAGTGCAAGCACTTCTAGAGACTATGCTAGAGATTGGGTAGAACTACAAGAGGATGAAAGGAAGATTGATGATATTGTTGAGAACCTAAAGATAAAAAAATATTGTAGTTTTTTGAATTAAAAATAATTTGGTCATTTTTCTTCTAGATTTCGAAAGAGATAACAAAACTTTAAGCCTCGAAAGCCTTACAAGTCAAAGATCTAAAAAGATTTTTTATATGCAAGTGATGATGAAACCAGATTTAAGGAAAATAAATTTATTAGATATTGATGTTGAATATGAGATAGGATTTTTTACCATTATGGAAGTGTTGGCTTATTATTTGATAGAATTTCAAAAACCTCTTAGATGACTAGAAAACCTAAGAATTAGCTAGAGGGCATAATGGGCATTTTGAGAACCAAAATGAAAAGAACCAACTAATAAGACTCTAATGTCTTCTTTAATTTGAATTCTTCAAGATTCAAGTAGGTATACCTACGAATTCACTCTCTACTTCATTAAAACTCAAAAATCAACATGAATTCCAAAATAATAGATGATTTAGTCACACTCCTTCTAACTCTTGGATAGTAAAAGAGATGACAAATGGCTATTTTATCAAACCATGGAACTCCATGAATCAAATACAGGATAACATTTCAAAACTTCAATAATAAAATAATAAATGATTGATTCATATGAATTTTTGCACCATATAACATATTCCAGACTGAATCAACTTCAAAGGATGATTAGTGCCTTATCTATTGGGCTATAAACTTACAAGAATTAGACATTTAGTTCTAGATCTATCTTAACACTTTGTCAAAAGATTATCAGTATGCATTTCCAAATCTCATACTCATCAAAGTCTTCAATGAAAACCATAAAGTGCTTCCAATTTACATTAAGAATTTACATAACCCATTAGATTATTAGCAAAATAAAATTTAAATATAATTCAAAATGAATTAAAACCAAAATTTAATGAACTTTTCCATTAAATCTTAGAGAAAAAAATAGAGATAAAATAAGAGACTAGATCTAGATGAACAACTAGCTTTCTGCATTTTGTTTTGACTTCCTTGATATTGTATACAATTAAATGACCATCCCTATCAAAAACCAACTCTATTAGAAAAGCCACTATTAGCTTTCTATTTCAACTCTAGAGAAAAAATTTATAGTATCATAGACTAACTCAAAACATGAACAAAACTTAGTTCATAAAAATAAATCTTGGACCCTCCTCTAGTCTTGGGAACTCACATATATAGTAATAGTTGTAACATGAAGCTTTAGGTCTAGAGGGAAAAATACAACTATCCAAAAAAAAAGATTTGCATACAAGACAAAAATATAACTTTCTTTATTCCATAAAAAAAATTGAAAAATATTCATGGCCTTTTTCTTGATAAAAAAATAGCTCCCTCATTCACTACATTGTGGTGGGGCCTATTCTATTTTTTCTATTTGATGTTCCTCTATAATATCATATGACTAGTCTTTATTTTTTTTCTCTTCATCAAATTGTGAGGCCACCTTTTCTTCTTCAAATCTTCTGAGATTTGATTCTATAGTGTTTGTAGCAGGTAAATGGCTTTCCTTTTCTTCAACCATTTCTAGTGTCCTGTCTTCAATCTCTTGTGTTGGTTGTGTGCTCATCTCACCAGATCTACCATAGTTACCTAAATTTTCTTGTCAAACACTTCTATCTCCTCAGTAGTTGTGGATTTATTCTTAAATTTATCCTCAAATGATACCTATAATAGCTTTGAGGATAAAGATTATTTTTCCATCCACTTGTTGAAAATAGTGTCATCTAGTTAGCTAAAGTTGAGAATTTTTTTTTCTCTTTTCAAAATATCTTTTCCAAACTTCTTTATTTCTTCAAAATCTTGTTGGAAAGAATTAAATAATAATTGGAAACTAACTACTTCCTTAATAGTTCTTTCAAACCAAATATAATTTTCCTTTTTAACAACATTATTCATCCTTATGCTTATTATTTCTTTCAATTCATTTCCCCATTTTTCTTTACCCTTAATAATGCCTAAGCCTCTTAGCACATGAGGGAAAAAATAAAAATTCCTACTGAGCTATTTAGATAAACATATTCTTAGCTTCCTTTGTAATATATCTCTTTTTTGATGAAAATCTAGTAGGTCACTTGCTTGATCATATGTTTTCTCAATCTAATCATCAATCTTGTCAATAATAGTATAACATAAAGCAATGATATCATCATCCCTATTGTTCCATTTATTCAAAATTTGCCTCAAGGTAGTAATATTACTTACTAATTCTATCCAAATATCAACCAACTTTGACATATCCAAATAGAAAAGAGACCAATTTATTTTATCTACCAAGAACAAAATTGTGTCTCTAATCTTGTCTTCATAGTGAATTTGCACCTCTATTTGTGTTGCATTGAGTTTGGCTTTTTACTCACTTGGCTCCTCTATAGTGTAAAATTCTTAATGTTGAGGTGTTTTTGGGATTTTGATGATTTACCTAGTGGAAGGATGTGGAGCAGGAGATGTTGCAATCATGAGATGGATGGATCTCTCCCTCACTTTTCTCTTTCCTTTCTACTTCTACAATCTTGAAATGATATTTTCCATTTCATAGATTTTTCTTCCCCTTTCATCATAAGCCTTTAAAAAAAATTCAAATTTGGCATTTAGCTCAAGAAACTTATTCTTATCTTTTGCTGCCACCTCCACACCAAAATTAGACATTTCTTTATTTATATGGAAAACATTTTTACTATCCACATCTCCCACTTTGTATACAACTAGGCTTGTTGTATGCTCTACATATTAAGCTTCCTAGAGTCTTGACTTGTCTCTCTTTTGGATAGATCATATTACTAGAGCTCTGTGATCATTATTGTATTTCACCCCTTTATGGGCTTCCTTAACTTCTTTAGTATTAAACTTTGTCTCTTTTTCCTTCTTGATAGCATCAAAAACCATTGCACTAGCAATGTCCTACTCTAGAAGTATAAATACACCTGAATCTCTTAACAACTGCCTTCCCCCTTCAATTCTTATTTGATTGAAATCCTACATCAACTTTACTTTGTTTCTTACTCTATCTTAGATTCTTGTTTATCAAGTTACTTTGCCTTTTCCTTTTTACATTTTCCTCAAAATTGGATATATTGCTTGTCCACAAAAATTGGACAAAAGCCCTAGACTTTACAAAGTTGTCATCATTGAAAATTTTCTTTGTAGCCTATTCTACAATAGGATCCATCTCTTTCCCTTTAAATTCTTCAAGAATGAGGGATAAGAGTGGCATTTGGGGTTCTTTAGGCATTCCTTCCTCCACTTTTGATGTTGTTATCAAAACATCATCTTGACTCCCTATTTTTTTAGTTGCTCCCTCAAGGAGTCTTCATTGTCAAAATGAATAGGGGTTTGGAAGGGAGAATACTCTTCTACCTTTGATGAGGATCCCTCTTCCATCTTCTTCCTTTTTGTTGTTGGCTCTAAGGGTGGGCTCTTTAAATGTTGTCTTTTATAAACTGGCACATGATGTACTCCTAAATTCCTAGAAACTACATATTTGGCCTTCCTCTAGAGGGTATACTACCCTATACTAATGAGAATCCTATATCCTCTCTACCTCCTTGGCTTGATTTGGGTGCTTTAATCAATGCTTCCTTCTTTTCATTTAGGGTTTTCATGATCCCACCAAAATGTGCCATTAGTTTATCCACCTTATCTGCCCAAATTTTGATATCAAGAAAAGGGTCATATTTTATATCTAAAGAATTGAAAAGCTCCAAAAGCCTACTATATTCCCTCCATTTTTCTTTCTTTACTTCTTGTTCTTGTAGAGAAAAATTGTTACTAATCACATCTTTAGGAAAGTAAAATATTTGTTCATAGGATTTGGCTTTAGTTATTTCTTTGAAAATTTCATAAAATCCTCTAGATAAAGTGAGAATGAGATTGGGCCATTTGATTTTTATCAATAAACTTACCCAAATGTCTCCATCTTCCTTTCAATAGAACAAAATTGTGAATAACTATAAAACTTTGAAAGATTGTTCCCCTAGATCTTCCCATTAATTCCTTCTCTTCAAGTCCTCCAATCTGCCATAGGAACTCAAAAATTCCTACTTTTAAAGGCACTTGGTATGGTAGGACATGAATTTACTGTTAGAAACCATATACTCTGAAAATAGCAGAAACAAAATATGGGATAATGTCTCCCCAGTTGTGACTAACCTTCAAACTCTTAGCACGATCCTTAGGCTTGATCAACTCCAATAAGGGTTGGAGAAATTCAGAGTTGTCTCCACTTAAAAACATCCTCATCTTTGATACAAAATACCTATCAAAATAAACAAAACTAGCATTTGTGACATCCCAAGTCATATATGCAATCCAGAGCTAAACTTGTAGCTTCTCTCCATCCTTTTCTCACTCTATTTTCATGTCTTTAACAAAGATAGAAATGCCCTTGTATAGGCACATATACATAAAAAAGGATTACCAACAAAAGGGTTTATCAACTATACCTTTGTTGATGCCAATTAGCCCATTGTGTATCTCTTCAACTAAATGAGATGCAAAATAACAAATGGAGCTATTCCATACTATAGAGTCTAAGCCATTATAAAAATTAAAAACCTTGGGATGTGATCCTTCTCATCCATACCAAAAGTTTTGCAAAGGGAAATATAGAGGGCCCATTCCCTAGGGTTGAAATACTTCTATAATAGGCGCTCTAGGGTGGAGGTTGTTACAAGTCTTAGATGCCCTACCTTTGCAAAATGATCTTACAATGGTCCCCTTGGAAGGTATATTCTCTAAGCATCATACCTTGATTGCAAATTGTCCAAATTGATCTTTTCATGCAGAGAAAGGTTAGGATTTAGCATAAAAACCTCCTTGATCACTTTAGTGATTACCTAAAATAGGTTTTCTCCAACATGGTTCTTTGCAACCCCTAACATAGGGTCATACCTCTTTGCCAACATTATCATCAAATCATCATCCATGAAGATATCTAGTACAATTGGCTTCCTAATGTTGAACTCCCAAACATTTCTCAATGGTGTATCATGGTTCCTTTATGAAAACCACTTCCTAAAAAATTTCAAACTTCCCATTGATGTCCCTACATCTCTCCACTAGTTTCCCTTATTGTAGAAACCTTCATCAATTATTAGTCTAGGAATTTTTACAGCCAATTCCTTTCCTTTCACTATTTTATTTGTAGAAAGGGGCAATTGTTAGAGGAAATCATCATGTACATTTCTATGTTGATAATTATTATTTTTAGAAAAATCTCTTTAGGGAGGCATCTTATCAATTTAGTAAATTCTAAAACATAATTTTTTTCATAGAAAATGTTCAAGCACTTACTAATAGAACTTTGATCTCAACAAAATAATTTGTTCACAATAGTTAATAGTATGGAGGTTGAAAATTTGATATCTATTTACTTTAGTTCAGTTCTATTTTGTGTTGTACTAGATCATGAAATTAGATACAAACTTTTTGCAAAATTCTCTTACATGAGGTTCCCTTGAAACACCATTAATGCTCTAACAATTGAATTGTGCATGTTATGTGAAGAATTTGAAAACTAGCCATTGATCTAGGTGAAATATGATGGCTATGATTAAAACTTGATACCATGTCACCTTTTATTTAGTGGGACATGTGTTGAGTTCTTGTATTGTATCTTTGGTTAAAACCTGGACACTTCCATTTTTTGAGATTATGACAATCCTATATCCATCTTGCATTAGACAATCAGGAAACATCAATATCTTCTTAACATTGTTCTTATAAAATGAGACCACTAAGATGTGTTATTCCCTTGCATTCTCTCTTTAGTTAAGCAACCTTCTTGTTTCTTTTGTGACAATACAACTACCATATATCTTCATCTGAATCTGTGGCTAAGAAAAGTGCTCATTCTTCTAATTGTTTAATGCAATGCAGATCCACTAGGACACCTATTAGTTTCTCATATTTGATGCAAGAGCATCCTAGGTGTAAGAGAAATCTTGCATCACCCAAAAATATTTTCTTTTCAGTCTTTTCTATTTTAATAAGGACTAGTAGAGAGAGTGGTTAATATTTGTGGGAACTTGCTATTTTTTAGTAAGTTTGTCATACAAGCTTAGAATGTTCTCATTTTCTATATGAATGTTCATTTTAGAGTTATAAGCCTACCATAAAAATATCATTTCTCCAACTTAAGTATCAGAGAAGTTATTACAAATTTTTGGTGGAAAATTTTGTAGAAAAATCTTCAGGCTCACTATTAGAGGCCTTATACTACTTAGATGAGGTCCAAAAACTTGACAAAAGGGTGCTTGCATAGTTTCAAGCCTATAGATTAGGAGCTAACATTTCTAAAAAGTGGTTATAATATCCAATCAGAGCAACAATTTGAGAGTTATGACCTTTCAAAGTAGGGCTACCTAAAATATCTAAAATAATTGTCAAAGATGTATTTGGCCAACTCTCTATGTAATGTTAGGCTCTATTGGCCCTAGGTATTAAATTTCATTTTCTAGAAACTTCCCAAGTGGCATAAAATTGCCTATTTAAGAAAGGTTCAAGCATTGTCTAGAATAGCTCTGGGTAATAGTTCATAGCTTGTCTTGTAGATTATTGTAATTAAGGTGCCCATGTGGGTTAGCATATTGTACTTGTGAATTCTGCAATTCTACATTTTCAGCATAGATATGAAGTCCATATTTTGTTCTCACATTTATTGTTGTTTCTTTGTTTTTTGTTATGGTTTATGGTATTAAGGG
The DNA here is from genome assembly GCA_028749045.1 of Cupressus sempervirens. Classification (NCBI taxonomy): domain Eukaryota; kingdom Viridiplantae; phylum Streptophyta; class Pinopsida; order Cupressales; family Cupressaceae; genus Cupressus; species Cupressus sempervirens. Next base: position 836,923,607 of record CM053793.1, read on the forward strand.
GAGCACCCTTCATCAAGTGGTATCAGAGCTAGAATTCTTGAGTGTGTGGATAGATCACTAATTGTGAGGCAGTTTGTACCAAGATAGTGGTTTAGGATGAGCATGTAGACAGATTGTCAATTATGAGGTAGTTTACACTAGGGTTTTAGTGGAAGTGAAAAAATGCATCCATGAAGAGAGCATAGTGGAAGAGTTGTATGTGTTAAACATGATGGTTTTCTAGCCCTCCAAATACAAATGCAAGCATTAGAAGAACAAATGCATAGAGGAATAAATCTTCCCATAAGAGATGAAAGCAAGGATGAGGGAGAAGTAGAAGAAAATGTCAAACAAGACACAATTCTAAACCCAGAGGAAGAGAGGCTTTTTAGGGCAATCTCCAAGATTGGAAAAAGACTTAAGTTTGAGGTTCTCATATTTTTAGGAAATCTTAACCTAGAGGAGTTAATTGATTGGATCAATGAAGTAGAGGAATACTTTGAGTATGAAGGTATTGATGATCTTGATAGGGTCAAGTTTGTGAAGGCAAAATTGAAGGGACATGTGAAGATATGGTGGCAAGAGGTTTAGTTGGAGGAAGATAGAAAGGGAAAGGACAAAATCACTAGATGGGAATAGATGGTAGCTAAACTAAATTGACAATTCATTCCTATAGATTATGAGCTTTAAATGTTGAATAACATGTACTGGTTGAAGCAAGTAGGAAAATCTATTCAAGAGTATACCAAAGAGTTCTATCAAGTTCTCATTAGACCCAACCATGTAGAAGTTGATAAGGAGAAAGTGGCCCATTATCTTTATGGGTTAAGGCCAAGAATTTAGGATGAGTTGTGTCTAGTTCAAATAAATAGTATTGAGGAGGCATACCAATTTGCCTTAAAATTTGAAGAGAATTTGAGGAAAAATCTTGACAACAAGAATAGTGAAAGAGGTCACGATGGAAGATCCATTGGATGATCTTATGGAGGCTATAATGATGATTAGAAGAATAAGGATGAAGTCACAAGTAGTAGTTAGAACCAAAGGGGAAATAATTCCAATCACTTCCATGACTAGAACAATACATATCAAGGAGGAAGAGGTAGAGGAAAAGGATCTAGAAGAGAAGGCTTCCATGGGAAATGTTTTCATTGTGGCAAAGAAGGGCATAAAATGTTTGACTACTCCAAACATCAAGGAAGGATAGAGAAAAGACCAAAAGGCTAGGCCAATGTTGCACATGTTGAAGAAGATGCTAGATCATCACATTCTAAAGATGTTGAAAGAGGAGAAGTCTGAGTTAATAGAAGAGTCCTGCTAAGTGGTGAGAATGAACCTGATCAAATAAGGAGCTTGTTTTGTACAATGTGCAAATGTGAAGATAAGTTTTTGATACGATCATTGATGGTGGAAGTACTGACAATCTGGTGTCAAAAATGATGTTTACCAGTTGAATCTAAAGAGATAGAAACACATCCATCCATACTATATTGCTTGGGTGCAAGATGACCACAAGGTCATGGTCAATGAGTAGTGCTCTATGAAGTTCCAGATTTGAAGCTACCAAGATGAGGTACTATGTTATATTATACCTATGGACATATGTCATATGTTTTTGGGTAGGCCATGGTAGTTTGATAGGAATGCTATACAAAATGGATGAGCAAATACCTACACTCTGACCAAGGATGGAGTGAAACATAAGTTGAAGTTGATGAAGGATAAAGAAGAAAAGGTATTTAGTGCTGCCAGAATATGTTTTGATGATGGAAAAGAGTTTCTCAAAGGTATGAAGTGTGAGCATATGTGTTTTACTATAATTCCAAAAGATAATAAACAAGAATTAGAGGAGGTACTTTGGGATATATTAGGAGATTTTTCTAATATTATATTAGATAATGTAACTGATAGATTTCTTCCAATGAGGAAGATCAGTCACTAGATGGATTTGGTTCCAAGAGCCAGTTTCTCAGACAAGGTAGTGCATAGAATGACACCAACAGAAGTGAAGAGTTGAATAGATAAATTCATGAGTTATTGTAGAAGGGGTTGATTTGAGAGAATTTAAGTTCATGTGTTGTACCAACAATATTAGCACCAAAGAAGAATGGAGAATGGAGGATGTGCATAGATTCTCACACTATCAACAAGATCCCAATCAAGTATAGATTTCCATTTCCAAGGATGGATGATATTATGGACTATTTGAGTGGAGTTGAGTATTTCACAAAGATAGATCTAAAGAGTGGATACCATCAAATTTGTATCAAAGAAGGTGATGAGTGAAATACTGCTTTCAAGAAAAAAGAAGAATTGTGCAAGTGGTTAGTCATGTCTTTTGAGCTAACCAGTGCACCAAGCACTTTCATGAGGCTCATGAATGAGGTGCTGAAGGATTTTTTGGGTAATTTTTTTAGTTTTTACTTAGATGATATATTGATCGTTAGTAAGATGTTGGAGGAGTATTTGATCCATATTAACAAGGTGTTTGATAAGTTGAGGGAAGAAAAGTTGTTGATAAACTTGAAGAAGTGCAGTTTTTTAAAGGAGTTGGTGTACCTGAGATTTGTAGTTTCAGAAAAAGGTCTAAAAATGGACCCTAACAAAGTGAAGGCTATCCTTGAATGGCCTACTCCAAGGAGTTCAAAAGATGTTAGATCTTTTCATGGACTAGCTAGTTTTTAGAAAAAGCTCATAAGAGGTTTTAGCAGTATTTGTGGACCCTTGACTGAAACAATGAGAGGGGATAGAAAATAATTCAAGTGGATTGTAGGAGTAGATAAGAGTTTTAATTTTTTGAAACAAAAGGTTATTGAGCAACCTGTTTTAGCACTTCCAAATTTTAACAAGCTGTTTCAAGTAGATTGTGATGCTAGTGGTACTACAATAGGAGTTTTTTTGAGCCAAGATGGTAGACCTGTTGCTTATTTTAGTGAGAAGTTGAATGATGCAAAAATAAAATATTCTATTTATGATCAAGAATTTTATGCTATAGTTCAAGAATTGAAGAAGTGGAGACACTATGTTCTTCCTAAGTAGTTTATTTTGTATACTGATCATCAAGCTTTGCAATATTTGAATAGTCAAGAAAAATTGAACCAAAGGCATTTGAGGTGGGTTGAGTTTTTGCAGAGTTATACATTTTTTTTGAAACATAGGAGTCAGAAGTCTAACAAAGCTATAGATGTTCTTAGTAGAAGACAACTTTTATAGTTAGAAATGCAAATAGAGATGGTTGGGTTCAAGGAACTTAGTCAATTCTATCTAGGTGATCTTGATTTTAGTAAAGCATAGAAGGCTTGTATAGAACCTGTTACACGTGACAAGACAAAGTAGTTGGATTTCATGATCCAGGATAGTATGTTGTTTAAAGAAAGTGAGTTGTGCATTCCTAGAAGTTCAATGAGAGAGAATATCATCAAGGAGAAGTATAATGGAGGATTGGCTAGATATTTTGGTAGACATAAAACCATAACTTTGGTTATTGAGAGTTATTACTAGCCATAGTTGTAGCAACATGTGAAGAAGTTTGTATAGAGTTGCAAAGTATATCATATGGCGAAAGAAGTGAAGCAAAATATAGGGTTGTATCAGCCATTAACTGTACTAGAGAAGTCATGGGAGGATGTTAGCATGGATTTTGTTATTGGATTACCAAGGACTCAGTATGGGGATAATTTTATTTTTATGGTTGTTGATAGGTTTTCAAGGATGGCACATTTTATTCCTTGCAAGAAGACTAGTTGTGTTGTTCATGTGGCAGAATTATTTTTTAGATAAGTGGTGACACTACATGGTCTGCCAAAGAGTATAGTTTCAGATCAAGATACCAAATTTGTTTGGCATTTCTGACATACATTATGGAAGAAATTGAAGATAGAGCTGAATTTTAGTTCATCACATCATCCACAAACTGATGGACAAATAGAAGTGGTGAATAGGAGTTTGGAAAATTTGCTGAGATATTTGGTTGGAGACAAGCCAAAAGGATGGGATGTGATTTTAACATAGGAAAAATTTGCATATGATAATTTTGTCAATAGGAGTACTAGTAAATCACCATTCTAGATTGTATATGGTAGTAATCCCAGAAATACTTCTTAATTGAGGTAGATTATTGGAGGCATTTGATGCAAGAGCATCCTAGGCTTTCCTGCAATCCTACATGTTTGGAGGGATTTTGGTCAAGTGTTGAGGAGCATTGAGCTTGGATTTTTGTGGAGCTATGTTTTCATGGTTAGGTATGTGTTGGAGATACATTGGCGAACCTTTCTTCATGATTTCATAGAGATTGGATGGATTAAGTTGAAGTTTGAGCTATTTGAACCTTGCTATTAAAACTATGTTTTTTTCTAATTTTTGGGTGTCTATTGCTGGTTGTATAACTAATTATCCTTAATGAATGAGATTTTTATTATTCAAGGATTATAGAGGGCTTAGATTCCTATCTTTGGTTAAGTGCACATGTTCTAATTCATTATAGGTTGGGAGATATGGAAATTCTCCTGGATTATCAATGTCTAGTAGTTTTGCGTGCTAGTCTATTGTGTGTCACTTTCAAGATAGATATGCTCTTATCCTTTGGGAATCAGCATTTTCACATTTAAGGAGTTGTAGAGGATCTAGATTTATATTTACATTTTGAAGCATGAGTTCTAATTTAATTATATCTAAGAGATATCATGATTTTACTCATATATCAATATTTGGTCATTTAATTGTTGTTACAGACCGACTTGTGGCATTTAATTTATGTATTTTTATTTCATTTGTGTTTTGGGCTGACTTATGGCTAAGATTAGTATAATTAGGGGTATTTTGGAGTCTTTTAGTCATGGATTTTGGAGATGGAATGAAGGATAGATGTGAATTTGAGGAGCTAGAGCTATGACTTAGGAACTAGATGATCTCTTGGTGGATCTACAAGTACAAGTGTGGATTCTTCTTGATGTTCTTAAATAGTTGTGTATCTAACCTAGCTGAGATTGGTTGTGAGTGGGATCCTTTTGAATCTTGTAGAACTAGTTTTGTAATTTTTTTTTCTATTTGGCCCTAACTTGGAAGGCATTACAACCAAGAATATTACATGTAATCAGTTATATATCTATGAATCAAAAATTGTAATTTGGTATCAGATCTTGCATTGTTGTTTCTTGTTGTTGTGCTTCCACTATGTGGTTATAATGCTAGGGGCTAGGACATATCCTTTGGGGATTCTCCTACCTTGCACTAAATCAAGTGGTATTAGAGTGAAGTTTGTTTTTGAGTGTGTAGACTAATCTCCAAAGCTAAGGTAGTTTGCACTAGGACTTGGGTTGAAGAAGGTTGATCTTGTGGCTTATTGATATTCTTGATTGGTGGATTTTTTGCTTAGGGTTTGCTAAAAATTTTGGAAGAAACCTCCAAGAAGATTAGACCTTAGGGAAATTAATGATCTTAGCGATGTTGTAGAAGAATGGATCTTAGAGAAGATGAGAGGAAAATTCAAATTTGAGACTGCATTGGAGAAGAGTGACATGATTGCTAAAATTGTAAGTGCTTTAAGTGCTATACCTAGACATGTGGATACCTAAAGGAAGTTATGAGGGAGTCATTGAAGACTTTGAAGCTACTAGATCTAGTAGTGAGGATAGAATTGATTGTGTGGAGAGACCTATTGGAACTAGGGTTGGTCAGTTTGCTAGGCCTAGATCTTAGTTGAAGCTGAAGCATAAGATGGAGGTTTCTAATTTTTTAGGTACTTTGAATCTTGAAGACCTGATTGATTAGATTGATAAATTGGAAGACTAATTTGAGCTTGAGGAAATTGAGGATCTACTTAGAGTAAGGTTGGCACAAACTAAGTTGAAGCGACATGTTGCTCTTTGGTGGAAAGAACTACAAAGAGATAGAGAAATGGAAGGTGAAATGAAGATCACTACATGGAAATTGATGGTGACCAAGTTGAAGGCTAAGTTCATTCTTGTTGATTATAAACTTGATTTATTTAAAAGGTTGTAGAACCTAAAGTAGAAGGACATGAATATGAAAGATTATACCAAGGAGTTCTAAAAGTTGACTATTCAATCTAGGCATAGAGAATTGTCAAAAGAGAAGGTAGCTCGGTACATTAATGGTTTGAGATTCAATATTTAGGAGAAGGCTGGTATGCCAAATATTTTTTCAGATGAGGATTATTATTAGTATGCTTTGAGAGTGGAGGGGAAGTTAAAGAGGAAGAATCAAGGTAGTTTCTGAGGGAAGGAGAAGTAGGATAGTTCAACACAAGCTAAACTGAAAGTATAAGGTGAACCAAAACCTATTGAATAAAAAAGAAGAATAGGTGAAGGTGGGTTCAAAGGTAATTGTTTCAAGTGTGGTCAAGAAGGGCATAGATATTTTGAAAGCCCAATTGGTAGGACAACTACTATTGTGAATGAAGTTGCAGTCCAAGATAGTTAGCTTGAGCAAGGAGAGAGTTTTCTAGTTCAACAAGTACTAGTTAGTGAGAAGGCATTGGACTCTTGTCAGAGAAGTAGTATTTTAGGACTTTTTGTAAGTCTGGTGGCAAAATCTACAAGGTGATTATGGATGGTGGTAGTGCTAATAACCTTGTTGCTGAAGAGATGGTTTAGAAATTTGGTTTGAAGAGAATGAGACATCCTTAACCTTATATGATTGGTTGATTGCAAGGTGAGCATGCTTTAGAAGTGAGGGAGAAATGCCTTGTTGATTTCTAGATTAGGTAGTATAAGGATCAAGTGTTGTGTGATATTGTGGATATGAATAGTTGTCATGTGTTAATTGGTAGACCTTGGCAACATGATTGCAAGGTTGTGCATGATTGTGTTAGAAATGTTTTTACTATTGAGAAAGGTGGTAAGAAGTTTTCCTTGATTCCTTTGTATAATGAAGAGCTTGGTAGGAGGAACCCAAGTATTGGTAGCCAAGTTTATTTGGTAGATTCTGATAAGGTTGGAGATTAACATAGAAAGTAGATTTATGGAAACTTATGGTGGATGTGAAGAAGAAGAAGAAAAACAAGGGAAACAGTGTGCAATTTGAAGACTTGGAGGACATATATGTGAAAAACCAATTTGAGATTTATTTTTTAAATCCCAAAAGATGTTCTTCCAGTTACTAGAACATCGTTTCAAACTTGGGGTGTCTGATGCAGGAGCATCCTAGGTCTTCCTCTAATCCTGCATGATTGGAGGGATTTTGATCAAGTTTTGAGGAGCATCAAGCTTGGATTTTGGTGAAGCTATGTTTTCATGGCTAGGGATGTACTGGAGACACATTGGGGAACCTTTCCTCATGATTTCATGTAGATTACATGGATTAAGTTGAAGTTTGAGTTTTTTTACTAGTTTTTGGGTGTCTGTTTCAAGCTATATAAATAATTATCCTTAATGAATGAGAGGCTGTGTACTTCAAGGATTGAAGAGGGCCTAGATTAATATAATTGTCTAAGGGTACAAGTTCTAATTCATTATATGTTGGGAGATATGCCAATTCTCTCAGAGTATCAATTTTTGGTAGTTTCACAAAACAATCTGTTGTGTGTGACTTTTAGGATGGATGCACACTTTTCCTTGGGGAATCAGATTTTTTATATTCAAGGAGTTTTAGAGGACCTAGATTTCTATCAATTATTCAAAGTATAAGTTCTAATTCAATCAGAGGTAGGAGATATCACAATTTTACTTAGATATCGATTTCTGGACATTTTATTGCTATTGGAGGATGACTTCTAGCATTTAATTTATGTATTTGTATTTAATTTGTGTTCTAGGACAACTTGTGGCTTAGATTGGTATAATTAGGGGCCTTTTGGAGTCTTTACTCATAGAGTTTTGGGATGGAATGAAGGATAGATGCAAATTTGAGGAGTTAGAGATGTAATGGGGACACCACCCAAGCACAGAATGGACACAACAGGAAAGGGAAATTTTATTAACTTTGTAAATAAGCTAATACATCTAGTATAGAGATAATAGACTTCAAAACATGCCCTATGGGCTTACAATAGCATAAATCTAGAGATAATTTCTCCTTTAAGTACCTCCTCTCAAACTCCACTCTGAACTACCTTTTACAATGCCAAAAATGTCCTTAAATAGACCCCAGAGGGTTAAGGACTAGGAGTACATTCTAGAAAGTGCTAGTAAGCATCCACCGACCTAGTAGAAGGCTCTATAAGCCATGTTAGAAGTTGGTGCAAATCTAGAAGAATCCAAAAAATGGTAATTGAATTTTTGGGAGACATAACTTTTGAACCGTAGGTCCGATTGACGAACCGTTTACATTTTCGAAAAGCTCTCAAAGCGCTCTACAGTCCTATGGACCAGCTTCACTCATCCCCCATTTTTTGGCCCTTTTTGAGGTTATTTAATGCCCCTAACCTGACTTTGAAGCATTCTTAGGAGGTCCCCAAAAATCAAAAAATTGCAATAACTTTCAAACCATGGGGCCTTTTGACCTGATTCTTTTTTTGGAATGCTCTAAATTACAATTACATTTATCTAGCCAATTTACACCTCCTAGTTCACCAAAATGATGGCTCAATTACATACTCCTATTTTTTTGGCATTTACATGTATCCCAAGGTGTTCAAATACTCTATCCTAGAACACTATTAGTGGAACTATGAGAGTTGAAACTTTTATTTGACCCAAATGGGTATCCAGAAATGAAAACACATGAAACTGAAACTAGATATAAGTATTTTTTTTTTGGGTGACACAGGATTGCCCTTATACCTCTAGATGCTCCTGCATCAGACACCTAGGGTAGATTAAAAAGTAACCCTATCACTTTATGAATGGTAGAGGAAATCCCAAATGGGAAACCTCAGTTGCTGAAATCCAAGTTGAGTCCTCTATCGGCCATCCATTCCACTTGACCAAATACTCTTCATACTGCCTATTTCTGGTACTCCTAACCACACGATGATCTAGAATGTCTTCTATCTCCTCCTTCTTAGAAGCAAGAATTGGACATGGCTCTAACATCAATTCCTCATCTACACCATCATCATGATACTCTGTTAAGTCTGCAATGTTGAAAATAGGAGAAATGTGAATACCATCTGGCAAATCCACCTCATATGCATTTCTTGAGTCATGTTTCTTCAAAATTTTGTAGGGGCCAAATTTCTTCATTTTTAGCTTGTTGTAAGTGCCAGCTAGAAATCTTTCTTTTTGTAAGTGTGCCATGACTTAGAGATCACCTACTTGGAATTCCTTATGTCTTCTCCTTTGATCATCCCTAGCTTTATACTCTTGATTCATCTTGGTAATGTGTGCTTGAACCTCCTCATGTAGACACTTGATATGTTCAGCAAATTCTTCAACTTCAGCACTTGTCCTCTCCCCTTGCTCTATCTTTCTCAATTCTGGCGCAGTCCTTAGGCTACTTCCATATACAATTTGGAATGGTGATCTACCAGTACTCCTATCTACAGAGTTATTGTAAGAAAACTCCTATCTACCATCTCCTCTAACACCAAGTTGAAAGTGCTACCACCATCAATGATCACATCACAACAATTTTCCTCACATTTGCAACTGGTACGGAATAAACTCCTCCTTTTTCCTAGTTCAATCTCACCATTTAGTAGGACCCTTTCATTTACCAAGGTCTCTCCTCTTTTTGCATCCTCTGAATGTGATGACTGTGCATCCTCATCCACATGGGCAACCCTAGCTTGACCCTCAGCTCTCTTATCTATCCTTGTTGTTGAGGGCATTCAAAGGCATGATGACCTTCTTCATTGAAATGGAAATAGGTACCATAGAAGCATCCTCTTCCTTGTCCATTTCCTCTACCTCTTCCTCTTTGATTTCCAAAGTCTTGATCATGAGAGCGGTTGAAACCCTCATTCCTCTGGTTCCTGCTAGTATCGACATCTTCATTTTTCTTTTGAGTTTCATTTCGACCTCTAGATGACCTACCACTTCCCCTTCCTCCTTGACCATGCCCTCTTTGTCTCCCTTCAAACCTCTTATTTAGCTTCTCTTCAACTCATAGGGAAAACTGGTATGCCTCTTCAATGCTGGTCATTCTTACCTGACTTAATTCCTCCTAGATGCTAGGTCGCAACCCATTGATATAATGAGCAACCTTCTCCTTATTTGCTACTGCATGCCTTGATCGAATCAAAAGTCGATAAAACTCCTCTGTATATTCTTAGACTGATCTTCCTGCTTGCTTTAGCCCATGCATCTTCTTAAACAAATCAAGCTTGTAGTCCACAGGAATGAACTGCTTCTTCAATTTGTCCACCATGTGATCCCACCTTGTGATCTTGTCCTTTCCTCTTCTCTTTCTTTCCAATTGAACCTCTTGCCCCTAGATTTTGGCATGGCCTTTTAGTTTGACCTTTGTAAACTTAACCCTATCTGGGTCCTTGATATCTTCATACTCAAAATATTCTTCCAGTTCATTGATCCAGTCGATCAACTCATCTGGTTTAAGATTTCCTAAAAATACACCCACACCAATTGTAGGTCTTTTCCCAAACTTAGTAATGGCCCTAAAAAGCCTTTCCTCTGCCTAATTCAGAACTTCCCCATCAAATTCCCCTTCTAGTCCAATTTCTTCTTCTTCATTGTCATCCTCACTGTCGTCACTTGTGGCAACATTTGTTCCTCTACATAGCTCCTCCTGTAATGCCTGTACCTACCTTTGGAGGGCTCTAACCTCCTCAGGATTAACAACTCTGGCCCTTCGACCACGCTCTCTTCATGGAGGCATCTTCTTAACTCAAACCCACAACCACACAGTCCTAGTGTAAATTGCCTCACAATCAGTGCTCTGTCTACACACTCAGGAAAACTAGCTCTGATACCACTTGATGGGGACACCACCCAAGCACAGAATGGACACAAAAAGAAAGAAAAAGTTTATTAACTTTGTAAATAAGCTAATACATCTAGTACAGAGATAATATACTTCAAAACATGCCCTATGGGCTTATAATAGCATAAATCTAGAGATAATTTCTCCTTTTAGTACCTCCTCTCAAACTCCACTCTGAACTGCCTTTTCCAATGCCAAAAATGTCCTTAAATAGACCTTGGAGGGTTAAGGACTAGGAGTACATTCTAGAAAGTTCTAGTTGGCATCCACCAACCTAGTAGAAGGCTCCAGAAGCCATGTTAGAAGTTGGTGCAAATCTAGAAGAATCCAAAAAGTGGTAACCGAACTTTCAGGAGGCATAACTTTTGAACCGTAGCTCTGACTGACGAACTGTTTACATTTTTGAAAAGCTCTCAAAGATCTCTATATCCTTATGGACCATCTTTGCTCATACCCCTTTTTTGGCCCTTTTTGAGCTCATTTAATGCCCCTAACCTAACTTTGAAGCATTCTTAGGAGGTCTCCAAAAACCAAAAAACTGCAATAACTTTCAAACCGTGGGGCCTTTTGACCTGATTCTTTTTCTAGAATGCTCTAAATTACACACTCCTATTTTTTTGGCATTTACATGTATCCCAAGGTGTTCAAATACTCTATCCTAGAACACTAATAGTGGAACTATGAGAGTTGGAACCTTTATTTGACCCAAATGGGTATCCGAAAATGAAAACACATGAAACAGAAACTAAGTCTAAGTACATTTTTTTTTGGATGACACAGGATTGCCCTTATACCTCTGGATGCTCCTGCATCAAGATTTGGCTTAGGAACTAGAGGATCTCTAGGTGGACCTGCAAGTACAAGTGTGGATTCTTCTTAGTGTTCTTATCCATTTGTGTATCTAGACTAGCTAAGACTAGTTGTAAATTGGATCTTGTTAGATCTTCCAGAACTAATTTTGTAATTTTTGTTTGTATTTGGACCTAATCTAGAAGGCCCTATAGCTAGGCATATTACATGTAATCAGTTATATATCTATGAATCAAAAATTGTAATTTGGTATTAGATCTTGCATTGTTGTTTCTTGTTGTTGTGTTTTTGCTATGTGATTATATTGTTGGGGGCTAGGACATCTCCTTTGGGGATTCTCCTACCTTGCATTACATCAACATCTTCTACTTCATCACTACTTATCTCTTCTTTATCCAACTACCTCAAGTTAAAATCATTTTTTGGACTACTCCCATATACAATCTAGAATGGTCATTTAATAGTACTTCCATTCATAGAGCTATTATATGGAAATTCTTCCTATGGTAAAATCATATCCTATCATATCCTATCCCTTTCACTTGTCTCCAACCAAACATCTCAAAAATTTTCCCAAACTCCTATTCAAAACTTTTGTCTATCCATTAGTTTGTGGATGATGTGATGAACTGAACTTCAACTTTGTCTTCAATTTCTTCCACAATGTACACCATAAATACCTAACAACTTTTGTATCTTGATCTAAAACTATACTCTTTGGTAGATCATGTAGTCTCACCACTTTTTTAGAAAACAATTCTACCACATGAACATCATCACTAGTCTTCATGCAACAAATAAAATGTGTCATCTTTCAAAACTTGTCAACCACCACAAAAATAGAATCATGCCCACACTGAGTCCTTCATAATCCAAGAACAAAATCCATGTTGAAATCCTCCCACAGCTTCTCTAGTACAAGTAATGGTTTATACAACCATGTATTCTACTTCACTCCTTTCACCATTTGACATAATCTACAACTCTATATAAACTTCTTCACATCTTGCTACAACTATGGTTAGTAATAATTCTCAACAACCAAATCTATGGTTTTATCTCTACCAAAATGTTCAGCCAATCCTCCACTATGCTTCTCCTTGATTAGATTCTCTCTCATTGAACTTTTTGAAATGCACAATTTCCTTCCTTTGAACAATATACTATCTTGGATTATGAAATCCAACCAATTTGTCTTGTCAAGTATAACATGTTCTATGCAAGCCTTCCACACTTCACCAAAATTAGGATCATCTAGATACAAAGTACTAAGTTCCTTGAACCCAACCACCTCTATCTGCAATTATGTTAGTAAGATTTTTCTTCTACTAAGAACATCTAAAATTTTGTTAGACTTCCCACTCATGTGTTTCAAAACAAATGTATAAATCTACAAAAACTCAACCCACATCAAATGCCTTTGGTTCAATTTTCCTTGACTATTCAAATATTGTAAAGCTTGATGATCAGTATATAAAATAAACTCCTTAGGAAGAAGATAGTGTCTCCACTTCTTCAATGCTTGAACTATAGTATAAAATTCTTGATCATAAATAGAATATTTTCTTTTAGCACATTCAACTTCTCAATAAAATAAGCAATAGGTCTACCTTCTTGGCTCATAATAGCATCTATTGCAGTACCACTAGCATCACAGTCTATTTGTTAAAATCTTGAAGTACTAAAATAGGTTTCTTAGTAACCTTCTATTTCAACAGATTAAAATTCTTATCTACTCCTATAGTCCACTTAAATTCTTTCCTATCCCCTCTTATTGTTTTAGTCAAGGGTCCACAAATACTAGTAAAACCTCTTATGAACTTTCTATAAAAACTAGCCAGTCCATGAAAAGATCTCACCTATGTCACACTCCTTGGAATGGGCCATTCAAGGATAGACTTCACCTACTCTAGGTCCATTTTTAGATCTTTTATTGAAATTACAAATCCCAAGTACACCAACTCTTTCTTTACAAAAGTACACTTCTTCAGGTTTATTAGAAATTTTTCTTCCCTAACTTATCAAATACCTTGTGAGTATGGATCAAATTCTCCTCCAACGTCTTACTAAAGATCAATATATCATCTAGGTAAACAATGAAAAACTTATCCAAAAACTCCTTTGGTACCTCATTCATGAGCCTCATGAAAGTGCTTGGTGTATTGGTTACCCCAAAAGACATGACTAACCACTCGTATAGTCCTTCTTTTATTTGGAAAGTATTCTTTTAGTCATCACCTTCTCTGATACAAATCTAATGGTATCCACTCTTCAAATCTATCTTTGTGAAATAGTTAGCTCCACTCAAACAGTCCATAATATCATCCATCCTTGGCAATGGAAATCTATACTTGATTGTGATCTTGTTGATAGCACAAGAATTTGTGTACATCCTCTATTCTCCATTATTTGTTTGTATTAATACTATTGGTATAGGACATGGAGTCAGACTCTCTCAAATCAACCCCTTCTGCAACAACTCATCAACTTGTCTGTTCAACTCTTCACCTTCTACTAGTGTTATTTTGTGCACTACCTAGTTTGGAAAACTAGCTCCTACAACCAAATCCATTTGGTGACTAATGTTCCTCATTTTGGGTAATCCATTGGTACATTATTTGATACAATATTATAAAAATCTTCCAACATATTTTACTACTTCTACAGTTACCTCCTCTACTTCTTCTTTACTATGTTTTGTAATTAAAGAAAAAAACAAAAGCTCATGCTTCATAACTTTGAAAAACTCTTTTCCATCAAAAAAACATATTTTGGAAGCACTACATACCTTTTCTTCTTTTTTATGATAAAGAGCCTCCATCATTCATGACCACCCCATACCAGAGAGTCTCCAAGGTGCTCTAAGTACATGGCAAGGTTGATCATTTGAGGGTTGTAAATTAGAGCTCATGAGGGATATCAATGAAATGTTGAATGCTATAGGGCAGTAATTCCAAGGCCTAAAATAACCTATCTCATTTTAAAGAGATCACATTCTATTTAGATCTGGCACAATGATCTCACTTGATGCCAAAACTCACAGTGTGCCTCAATTCATAAGTGCATCATAGTGTAACTTTGAAATTCCTGATCTTAGTATTGACTCATTAGTTCCATTTGCTCTGGATAGGTAGGTAAACCCTAGTGACACCCTTGTTCCAATCATGGAGAGCCTCCATCATCTGCGACCACCCCCATATCGAAGAGTCTCCAAGGTGTTTTAGTGTGTGTTGAGGTTGATCTTATAAGGTTCATAACTCAGAGCTTGTGAGGGCTATCATTGAAATGTCAAGTGCTACAAGATGGTCATGCCAAGGCATAAAATAAACTCTCATTTTTTAGAGATCACATTCTATTTGGATTTGGCATAGTGATCTCGCTCAATGCCAAAAACTCGTAGTGTGCCTCAATTCATAGGTGCATCACAACATAACTTTGAAACTGCTAATCTTGGCATCAAATTGGCAATGTCATTAGCTCCAAATGGGTGGGTGATCCCTAGTGACACCTTTTTCTGACCATGGAGAGCCTCCATCATTCATGGTCACCCCCTACTAAAGAGTCTGCAAGGTGCTCTAAGTGTGTGTCAAGGTTCATAACTCATTTTTGAGAGATCACATTCTATCTGGATTTGGCACAACCATCTCACTCGATGCCAAAACTCGCAGTATGCCTTAGTTAATAGGTGCATCACAACGCAACTTTGAAACTGTTGATCTTGGTATCAAATCATTAGTGCCATTAGCTCTAGATGGGTGGGTGAACCCTAGTGATGCCCTTGTTCTAGCTATGGAGAACCTCCATCATTTGTGGCCATCCCATATCGAAGAGTCTCCAAGGTACTTTAAGTGCATGTCAAAGTTGATCTTCTGAGGGTCATAACATAGAGCTCATGAGGGCTATCAATGAAATGTCAAATTCTATATGATGATAATGCTAAGGCCTAAAATAAATTATCTCATTTTTGAGAGATCACATTCCATTTGCATTTGACACAATGATCTCCCTCGATGCCAAAACTTGCAGTGTGCCTTAGTTCATAGGTGCATCACAGTGTAATTTTGAAATCGCTAATATTGGCATTGAATAATTAGTGCCATTAGCTCCAAATGGGTAGGTGAACCCTAGTAACACCCTTTTTCTACCTAACATTGAAATGTCAAATGCTACATTATGGTCATGCTAAGGCCTAAAATAACCTATCTCATTTTTTGAGAGATCACATCCTATTTTGATTTGGCATAGCAATCTCACTTGGTGCCAAAACTCGTAATGTGCCTTAGTTCATAGGTGGATCATAGCATAAGTTTGAAACCACTAATCTTGGCATCAAATCATCATTTCCATTAGCTTTGGATGGGTGGGTGAACCCTAGTGACACCCTTGTTCTGGCTGCAGGGAGCCTCTATTGTTTGCAGCCATCCTAGTGCAGGAGCACCTAGGTAGGCTAGATTGTACCTAGTGCTTCTTTCTTGTCATTTTGGCTTGTATTGATGCTAGCCACATTAGTAGTGGTTTTAATAAGACCTATTAGGTCCTTAGGTAAGGTTAACTTAGTTTCTAAGTGGGTCTTTTCACCTAAGTTGTTGTTATGCCTATAAGTTGCTCAACAGGGGTTAGGTTGACCAAAGTGGTAAAAAAGTTGACCAAAGGTCAAAAATCATCTTGGAATGTCAATGTCATGATGCTTATTGAATCCTTGAATTTTTCTTTCATTTCCAAAATTTCATGTGGACTTGTAAGTCGAATGTGTAGTAAAGTCTCATAATAACACTTGTTCTCATTTTTCTTTGTAAAGTTGATGTACTAGGGTGAAGGAGGTGGATCTTAGTTGGATCAAAAGTGGAATAATCAAGAAGAAAACAAAAATATCTTTAATTTGACCTTTGGAAGTCGTAAGAAGGACTAGCCAGTGTGAGCAAGTCTTGTAGTACATCACACCCTGTATTGAAGAGTCTTCAAGGTGCTTTAAGTGTGTCTCGAGGTTGATCTTCTAAGGTTTGTAACTTGAAACTCATGGGGGCTATTGATGAAACATCAAATTCTATAAGATATTCATGTCAAGGCCTATAATAACCTATCTCATTTTCAAGAGATCACATTCTATTTGGATTTAGCATAGCGATCTCCCTTGATGCCAAAACTCATAGTGTGCCTCAATTCATAGGTGCATCATAGCATAACTTTGAAACCACTAATCTTGGCATCAAATTGTTAGTTCCATTAGATCTAGATGGGAGGGTGAACCCTAGTGACACCTTTTTTTCATCCATGGAGAGCCTCCATCATTTGCGGCCACCCCATACCAAAGAGTCTACAAGGTGTTTTAAGTGCATCTCAAGCTCTATCTTCCAAGGGTCGTAACTCAAAGATTGTGGGGCCTATTGATGAAATTTAAAATTTTATATGATGGTCATGTCATGGCCTTTAATAACCTATCTCATTTCCAAGGTGCTCTATGTATGTTTGGGAAGGTGAACCGTAGTGACATCTTAAGGGATTGCATAGATTATTTCAAATTAAACATATATGATAGCATTTCAAATTAAACATTGCATCAAAATTTGATAATAAATGTTGTTAAAATGTTATTCACAAATTATTACATTTGAATCGAATATAACAAACATGATCAAAATGAATGATATTCCATAAACATGAACGATACACGTGATCCACGATAAATTGAACAATACTATACTAAATTAATATGTATATCATTGTGCACATAAATGAAATATATATATATATATATATATATATATATATATATATATATATACATAAATGAAATATATATATATATATATAAGTTCATGTATCCATATACAAAATGTGGTTGATCATGCCATTAGGATGTGTATAATATCAATGTTTCTGTATACAATGTGGCATATGCCATCTCAAAATTTCTCATGACACATCCTATGAAAACTATACTATCCTAGGTTACTGGTGGATGATCAAAATGCAGCCTCTTCACTACACTAGATGGATTAGATGCCTCCTACATAAACAAAAAATGAAAACACAAAGTCAGACAACTAAATTTATATGATTCTATGTATCTAACATTGAATTACTCAAATGCATAATGATATTTTTTTAATGAAGATTTATAGTATTAAACCTTCATCATAAATACCTCTCTCATCAACCTCCTACACTTGTTAGGAGTCCTCTCATATGTCCTTAGCAATGCTTGAACCTTGTTGATTGTGGCCTATGTATGTTCAAGTATGTTTATCAAATGAATCTACAACTTAAACTATATCATTATAATTCATAGAATGATAAATTTATAATATATAATCAAGAATTTAAATTAAAACTTACCTATGTCAACTCCTCCTCTGGATATAATGGTTGCATCAACAAAGATACAAAACTTTGGCATCCAACCTCTTATGCGCTAGGTGTTTCCTATGAGATACATAATACTAATTGTTAATAACACAAAAAATAGTTTTGAATTTATTTATGAAAATAAGGAAAATAAAAAATAAATACTACTTATACATACGATGGGGCTCTCACTACAAATGGAAATGCCAAAGGGTCTGTGATGTGGAATTTGCCTAGACTCATCACCAGTAGCCACACCCTATACAATAAAGAATATAATTAAATTTCATTACCACAAATATTTTACTAGAATGCATCAACATTTAATCACTTTAAAAGCACCTAATTACCTTTCCCTTGTCAATGGGTCATGCCTCATCCCCTGCACTTTGCCCCCCACTGACAAGTGATACCTGCAAGAGAAAAGAAAGATTAGAAATCATATATGCTCCAATATCAAATAGAAAAACAATGAGAACACAACATAATGTACTCTAAATGTCTCAAGGAAAAATGAAATAACTGAGAGTGTGACATTATCAAACTATTTGAGCTCCTCCTTAGTCATCAACTAAACATGAATGAAGATCACATACATGTATAAGTTAATATGGGTTAAAAATTAAAATTACTCTATTATAAAGATTAACTTTAAATCGCATATGTCATAACAAAAAAATGTATACACATATAGATATAGAAGGACTCCATTCCTTTGCATGCCCCTCCTCTCTCACATCAGGGTGTGTAGCCTCTATACATGCATCTAATGTATCCTCCTCAAATACAAACTAATACTTAGAAAGATCACCTATGGGACTTAGGCAAATATTCTTGCACATTATGCAAGTATGGGGCACACAAACATGTGATGAGCTTGTTGATGATGAACTCACACTAGCATCATCAACATGGGGAGGCAACACTAACCTAGCCTGGGATATCAATAAGCTACTTGATCTATGGATGGCTCTAATAATCTAAGAGTTGACCTCTACAATGATATCAAGATGTTGCACTTGAGGAGGGGGAAGACATTAGTAGGGAGAAAAAAAGTGCCTGCTTTCTTCCACTAGGAAAAAGTACTATCTTGAGGAGTTCCTCCTACTACACCCATGTTGGGATTCATGCTCCAATAGTTCACCTTGAGGCCCAACACAAATTTGGCATATGATTTTTTAATGAAATAATATGGAACCTCTAAATTTCTATGTGAAGGGATGTCAAAAACCATCCACCAACAATCCCAAAGGTTTGCATGAATAGCCTCATTTATGCCCCATTAAATTGATAGTTTAGGCTTTGTGCATTCTATTTGTTTACCAATTTTTAGGTTTGCAAAAAAGCTAACCATATCATCTTTAGTTATATTTAGGGTAACAACCTCATCAGAGTCCAACCCATCATCAAACATGGCATGCATTTGTTTATGCTTACAAAGAGAAGCATTTTTTCATTGGTAAGTGTTTCAATATTATCTACTATGGTGTTTAACATGGATAACATGGGAGCCAATGTAGGTATAGTATTATATATGGTTCACAAAACCCTCAATTCAGTGAGATTTTCAAATATCAAATCTTCAATTCGAGGAGGGTTTTGAGGGGGTTAGGGGATCATTTGGTGGATATTTTTGAGGGGGCACTAGATAATTTGGTGAAGGGTTATGAGGAATATTATTTCTTGCCTCACTATCATCATTTGGGTCAACCATACCTATTAATTTGCAAAACATAATTTTTATTAAAAACAACATAAATTTCAACAATTTCTATTAAGAAAACCTAATATTTAACAAATTCAATTAAAAATAACTAATTTATAATAATATTCATTCAAAAAATTTAGAAAACCTGAAAAAAAACTTTCCCTTATCATATACCCATTCTAAAATCTGATACTCGAATAGAAGTCAACTCTTAAATATAAAAAATGCAATGCGAAAAGAGCTCTTGGGTTTTTTTTTTTGAAATCAATGTTACCAGTTTTGGGTGTCCCATTTCATATCAGATACCCAATAAGGCTTGGTTCTAACTTTTTAGCTTTGGTATTAGGATGGGTGGAAAAAAGTCAGAGCAGATTTTGAAACACTTTTAGACGTTTTCAAACTCTATTTTTCACATCGCCACTTTTTGGCACACCATGATCTTACACATACCCCCTTCATTAAAAATGTAATTAGAATATTGCACATGAAAAGGGTTATATCAAAATCCAAACAAACTTGATATATGTCTTTGAAATAAGGGTCATCCTTATACATTTCCTTAAGAGGTTCCACCCTTATGCTCTACACTTTAATTTCTGAACAATGAGAATTCTTCTTCTCAAAGCATATACAATCTTATTGGTGACTCATTTTTTATGTTTTATGGTAAAAGTGTATACCTACAAGTACTCTAACCACTTAAGATGTCTTTAATTTAGTTCTTCTTGACCATCTAGGAAGCTGGGGGCATAATTATATATATTTAAAATGAACTCCTTGGGCAAAAGGTAGTACCTCCACTTCTTTAAGGCCTACACCATGGCATACTTACTTGCATAACATTCCACTCTGAATACCTTATTAAAATCAAGTAATAAAATGGTACATAATTTTGTAACTTTCTTCTTTAATAGTTGAAAATGTTTATCTTCTTGTGGGTTCCAAAAGAACTTACATTTCACTCCATTTATGGTGTTTAAAATAGGATAAACTATGCGACTGAACCATCTAATAAATTTCATATAGAAAGTGGCAAATCCATGAAAGATTCTAACATATTCCACTAATATAAGGGTAGGAAAATTCAAAATATCCTCAACCTTGCTAAGATCCATTTGTAAATATCCTTTAGAAATGACAAAAACTAAGTACACTAGTTCAATTTTTAGAAACTCACACTTCTCCAAATTGATCATGAGTTTTTATTCATGGTGTAACTCTCTCAATACATGTTCAATGTGATTTATGTGCTCTTCCTTGATATCCTTCTAAAAAAAATAATGTCATCTTGATAAAAAATACCATATTCTCCAATGAACTCAACCATAACCTTATTCATTAACTTCATGAATGTGCTTAGAAATGGAAAAACCTAAGTACACTAGTTCAAGTTTTAGAAACTCACACTTTCCCAAATTGATCACGAGTTTTTATTGATATAACTTTCTCAATATATGTTCAAGGTGATTTATGTGATCTTCCTCAATATCCTTGTAAAAAAAAAGAATGTCTTCTTGATAAACAATAACATATTCTCCAATGAACTCAACCATTACCTTATTCATTAACTTCATGAATGTGCTTAGAAATGAAAAAACCTAAGCACACTAGTTCAATTTTTAGAAACTCATACTTTTCCAAATTGATCATGAGTTTTTATTGATATAACTTTTTCAATACATGTTCAAGGTTATTTATGTGCTCTTCCTTGATATCCTTCTAAAAACAAGAATTTCATCTTGATAAACAATAACATATTCTCTAATGAACTCAACCATGACCTTATTCATTAATTGCAGGAATATTCTTAGAAATGACAAAACCTAAGTACACTAGTACAACTTTTAGAAACTCACACTTTACCAAATATATCATGATTTTTTATTTATATAATTTTGTCAATACATTTTCAAGGTTATTTATGTTCTCTTCCTCAATATCCTTCTAAAAACAAGATTGTCATCTTGATAAACAATAACATATTCTCCAATGAACTCAACCATGATCTTATTCATTAACTTCATGAATGTGCTTGGGGAATTTCTCAAACCTAGTGATATTAAAATCCACTCATACAAGCCTTAATTAGTTTTAAATTTAATCTTCTACTCATCCTCTTATTTTATTCTTAATTAATGATAACCTAAATTCAAGTCAATCTTTGAAAAATAACAAGATCCCCAAAGCTAATCCATCAAGTCCTCTATCCTAGGTAAATTTTAAACCTATACCTTATTGTGATTTTTTAAAAATGGATCTTGGATTGAAAAATAACCTCCACTTATCATCCTTTTTTGGAGCAAGGACAATGACCACAATACATAGACATAGACTTTTCTTGATTAGACCCTTATCAAATAGTTCCCATACCTCTTTTCCTATTTGTTCATTTTTCATTGGAGTCATTTTATAAGAATACTTTTTAGGTAAAGTAGCCCATGTAATTAGGTCTATTTTATGGTTTATATCTCTCACTTATGGTAATGAGTTAGGGGTATCATTTACTATTATCCATTGGTAGTTGTCAAGAAACTTTAAGACCTCTTTTGGTATTTTGTACTTCTCCTTAGATTGAGATTTAGGACCCTGAACTGGTTTCATCACAAAGGCACACCCTTCACACTTCTCTTATTTGATAAAAACCATAAAATCCTTACCATTAATAATGGGTGATCATTATATTAATTATATTTATCTTCCATATGGCCTACTAATGGATCCATCTTAAATTAATTTAATTTTTTGGTGATGAGGCAAGTATTTTTCTCCCCATCATGTTGAGCCTTGACATCAAGCTACCAAGGTCACCCTAGAAATAAGTGACAAGAATAGATGGGCACAATTTCACAAAAGACATTGTCCTCATACTCCCCAATTTCCAAATCAATTCAAGTTTGTCCATCTACCAGGAAACATGGATTTTTATTTAGCCAACAGATTCTATGTGGATTACAAGAGGCAATCTTTTCAACTTAAGCTTCTCTACCATTTCATTAGACACTACATTCTTTATAGAACCATAATCAACAATGATTTTGCATAATTTAACATATTCCATACCTTGCATCTTGATGACTACCTTCCTTTGGAGGGGTTATGGATTCAAAGGCATCTTAAGCATGGTCCTCCTATTCATTAAGATTTCTCCTTCTAACATTGGTGCACCACTCCCAATGGGTAAGTTGACACTTTTACAATCCTCATCTTGAACAAGCTTATTCTACTTGTCCCCATGTTGTGAACTTGTAGGTCTCCTTTCAGAACACTAAGTCATGGTATGACCTATTTTGTTGCAACTAAAAAAATTTCCATTCAACATTCTTGTCCCTCTTCCCTATCTTGCAAATCTATAGGTTTTCTATTTGGTCTTCCTCCTCCTCTAAAGCCTCCTCTATAACCTAGATCTCTATTTTTCTCTTGGAAACTAGCTTACAAATTATTTTTAGGTACTTGGATTCTTCCTCCAAAGCCTCCTCTATTGTTTCCCCTAAAGTTCCTACCACCTCTGCCTCTATTATTTTCTTCATTCTTCCTCATTTGCATCTCTTCCAACCCCAAATCCAATTGGAAACATTTATGAGGGTCAGAATTGAGTCTTTGCCCTTGCCTTCATTATGTCCCAAGGTGAAATCATATTATTTCCTTCTTTCACTCATTCTCCTTGTACATAGTTCCACCAGGACAAGAAAGATCCTCTCAATTTTCCTTTAGCTAGTCTAACCCTCTCTTTTTCAAGGGTGTCATGATACTGAAAATGAATATTCAATGCCTCCATCCATTCTATCACCTTGTATGTGTTCATGCTCCCTCCAAATGTGGGTAAATTATCAGTTACATATCCTTTTGTTGACTTTAATGCATCCAAAAAATCCTTTTGGTATGCAAGAAGTTCCACCACAATCCTTGGTGATTCCTCTATTTCTTCTCCTTCCTCTCCATCCGTATCAACACTGCAATCCATATTTTTGGTCTTAGACTACTTGAACTCTCCCAACTTTTCCTTAAGTGTTTCATCCACTAATTTATTTATGGCCTTAGGGTTCATTCACTTAGGAGGCATGATGTTATCATCTCTCTCCTCTTCCTCTTATGACATACACTAAAATCAAAAGCCAATTCTTGGCTTTGATACCAATATGATGCAAAGTGTAGGGTAGTTCCCTTGGAATCCTTGCTTTCTTAGTTCTATTTCACTTTATAGGCACCACATTTTGGTATTGATCACTCCAACTTCCCCTTAGTTGGTCTCCTCTCAGCTTTTCCCCTCTAGGAACCTCTTCTAGGTCCTTTCTCCAAAGTAAATTTGATTGTTCCCTTGGCTTTTAAAACTAACAAGAAAAACCCTTTCAACCCAAGACCCTCAAAAGTAGATCTCCCCTCACTTGCATATGAGGATTATGTCAATGATGTATTAGGGTATGTGAGTGTCTTCCACATCTCCTATATGAACCATTCCATACAATTTGATATATTTGGGAAGACTTACAAGTTTCTTTGAATTGACTTCTTATGAATAGGCCTAAAATAAACGTAGTAGAATTAGGCCTCTAAAATGGCTAAATCTAATCTTATTATTAAAAAAAGTAACCCCTAGAAAGGAATTGATATTTGGATACCCATTTGGAAGGTCTTCCATATTTCATAGTTTGGCATATGGGTTTCATAAACTACATATTGACAATGATAACTTTAAGAAACCCATCCCAAAAAAAAGGCCTAAAATGCTAGTGAATCCAACATTTTGTGGACAAGAAAATTTTAATGTCAAGGGCAATTTTTTTGTTCCATATAGCGAAATAAAATATTATATGCTGGTGATTTTTGTCTTGCCCTAGCAATTATCATTTTAAATGTGGTGAATTAAAGTTTTTTTTGGTCGACAGATAAATAAATGATGGCTATTTTTTCCCTTACAAAAAATGAATTAATAATATCAGAGGTGAATTATTTGTTTTTTAGGAAAATGAATAATAATGGTCTTGGCTAATCTTTAGTGATAAATTGAAAATTTGTTTAATCTAAAAGTGAAATTCACACATGTATTAGCTAGTGACTTTACTGACTATTGAGTAGTCTCTTCAAGTATCAACTTGTGTACTGTTTGTTGGGACTAAAAATTGCACGATCAATTTTGAGTACCATTGAGAAATTTAAGGCCTATAAATGCTTTTGGAGGAGTTTGTACCCGATTATACCTTTGAGCCACATGAGGTGTTCAATGTTTCTAACACCTCCCATTTAGCCTATCCACATGTTCCATGAAGTCAAATTTTCATTTCGAGTCATTTCGTAAGGTCTTGTTTTGAGTAATTTTCAAATATGCATTTTCATGTGTCGAGTAGTGATAGTTGGCTATGTTTGCAATTGAAAATCTTGCACCCAAAAATGTTTCATGACCTTCCACTTTGGGAGTGTCTAGTGTCCATACCTGAGAACCTATGTTTTAGATTTTGAGTCATTTTAAATCTATTTGACTAGGTTTTGAATCCCTCAAAGTTGGTAGTTTACTATTTTTATGTTGATGCACATTGCACATAATTCTAGGAAGCCATGTTTGACATGTTATAATTTTAACCCAGTTGACCAAAATGTTAAAATTACTTTTACATTGCATTATAGACATCAGAGGCTTATTATGTTTCAAGTTTCAGCTTATGACAAATCCGTTTGATATGTTTTTGAATGTGATTCCAAATGGAATTTCTATCTTTTTACTAGTGTCAGCATTTGCAGATTTGTTGGAACCCCTATTTGTGATGTCATATATTGAGATCTGTGATTGCTTAGATCTAATGGATTGCACCACTAAATTGTCCTTTGAAAATACTTCAACTGTGCCAATTTTCAGATCTTGAAGAATCCATTTGCACACTTTCCCAAGTTCATTCCATTTGCAAAAATCACTTTTCTATAATTGTTTCTAGTTTGCAATTCCAAGTAGCCTACTTTGACCACTTTCTATTTGTATCTAGTTATTTTTCATGATCCCAAATTGCAGATCCATACTCTCCTCATGACAAAGAACCAACTTCCTAGTTTTCATTCTCGCTAGTGTCAGTTCACCCTGTTTTCAAAGCCAAATCTGTACCCAGTTTATGGTTTTCTGACATATTTTCTTATAGACAATTCTAAGAGGTCAATATCTTTTGACCCCGAATTCGTCATGAAATGAGATTTGACATGGTACAAGTGTGCAGAACAGAGAATCAATGGGTTAGTTTTCAAAGCTTGGTCAGTTGTTTGGGTCAGTTTTTAAGGCTAGTCAAGGGACCTCCTAGCATCAAATTAACAGTTGTAGAAAGAGAAGATAAAGTAGGTGAAACATTTCAATTTTAAGATAAACCAATCATCTGATAGATGTAGATTCAAGTGAGAGTGCCTCTTTTGTTCTCTATATAGTTAGAATCAAGAAATAGTTTTGAACAAACAATCTTGTGAACACTGATAGAATTGAAAGCAAAGCTTCAAGTCCCTCAACCTTATTAAGAAAGTCCAAAATTATTCTCAAATAGCAACACTAAAAAGTGAGAGAGGGTAGTTTGCAGAGCAAACATGGAAAGGGAGGAAAGAAAAGAAAAATCTGTTGTGACAAAGACAATCTAGTAGTTAAAAAGAAACTTTATTTCATCCCCCAACCACCTAATGAAAATTAATTTATCCTACAAATTACTTTGTGCTACTTGAATTTTTCCTTTGAACTTATTTGGTAATTCACCTAATCTTTCTCGAATTGAATCCCATAAGCTTTACAATCAAGTTCTCAAGCTAAGAAGAATCCAATCTATTGGGTTTCTTCTACTGAAGAAAGTCTTCAACATCATCCACCTATATGTCTGGATACTCACCAACCAATTGAAGTGCTACTCAGAGTCCTAAAATGAAATTAGAGGCCAAGTATTTTTCAGCACTTAACTGATGGCTTGCACAAATTCGTGAGATAGAGCTCGTGGGTGGACAGTGGTCAAATGTTGGCCAAGGCAAGTTCATAGAGACACATGTGCTATGTCCACTGTTTATGTTAATGAAATCGTAAGCAGTTTGAAAATACTTTGAAGGTGGATAGTTTGAACAAATTTGGTGAGAAGAAAAGATATAATAAGTTTGCAACCTTCTTAGTTAGGATTCACAATAGAAGAGCCCACTAAAGAAAGGATAGTAAAATGTGTTTAACTATGCAACTTCTAATACTTTAAACCATTTGGTCTTGATTAAAATTCTTTCGCTCATTCAAATTTCAAACAATGGGTAAAGTGAAGAAACTGGTTGTTCAGGTGATTGCTACTCACAACTTGATGCCCAAGGATGGCCAAGGGGTTTTGAGTGCCTTTGTAGAAGTAGACTATGATAATTGAATAAGTCAAACTCCAACCAAGGAGAAAACTCTAAAGCCTGTTTGGAATGAGAAATTGATGATTGATGCACCCAATCAAATGAATTTGCAGAATCAGTTTCTATAGATAAAGGTGTGGCATGAGAACAATCCTCCTCTAGTTAGAAAACTTTTGGGTAGGTTGAAAATTCAAGGTAGCAATATCAAGCATGGTGTGGAGGTCAAGGAAGCTATCAGCAAGAGTCATTGTTTGAAAGGGGAGCTCACACTCATGTAGTAGTCAACGCTAGATAGGACACTCTACGTAGCATGAATAAAAGGAAGACCTAACATGAAGGATGATTAGAACAAGCCATAGATTAGAAGCAAAGACTCATCCCAAGCTAAGAAAAGAGAGCACCTGCATGAGTAGAAGGAATAGTCAATGATGAAGAAAATGGGCATCCACATTTTATGAATAAGGGAGCACTAGACTTGCATTTGAAATAAGAGGGCAACATATACAAGATGGAGTGCCCACGCTGGAGGTAGACAAAGAATTACCCATGCATAAGGAATGGTAAAAAGAACATGTAGTAGATACGTAGAAGCTACATCATATGAAGATGGAAGTCAATGCTAGGCAATGCACGCCTAAGAAAAAGCACCCCACTCTCAACACATCTCACTATGCTAAGGAACAAAGTGCATTGAAATAAGTGGAAGCTGCATATTAAAAAGAAGCGGTAGAAAACTTAAAAGGGTGTGGAAGAAGATTTGAGGCAGAAAATTAAAACAAAAATAAAACCCATGTGAGTGAGAAGAATCTGATTCCAAAGCACCTGGGGAGCTCAAAGCATGTAAAAGGAATCACAAGTGTGCAAAGAGCTCACATCAAAGTCAGAAAGATTACACCAAACAAGAACACATCAAATTGTAGAGAGCAAGGAAAGAGTTTGAAAAAAGAAACATCTTTTGACTACAAGTAAGCTATGCAAGTCACAGGGAAAGACCACCATGGCTAAGATGGAAGCATAGATAGTGTTCAGGAAAGCCCCACAATTTGAGCAAATTGAATCCAACCAAAGTGCAAAATGGTGAACAACAGGGGATGTCACAATGAAGCCGCAAGCAAGGAGATGCAGAGTAATGAAATTAAAAAGCTTTTAGTCCCACATGGGGTGGGATAAGGTAATTTGTCTTCTTTAAATATGATTCTACTCACATCAAAAGATGTCCCAAACACATGTGCTTTTTGAAGTGCTAGTTGTTTATGGTGGACCTGTGCATCAGATGTAGTTGACAATTAGAAGATGACATAAGGAAAATTTTACGTAAAGATTCATACGTGATGATGTGGCATGTTTAGGAGCCGACGCACAAGATTTTGACAGATGTCCTGATCCAATAGTGGGTGCAAGCCCACAAGATCAACATGCTCAAATATTAAAAAGTGAAAGAAACTGGAATTATGCCATGTGGCAATGGGTCCCAGCTAGCAGTGAGGTGGCAATCATGAGAAATTTCAAGTAGAGGTCCCAGATCTCACCATGTTTCAAGATCTGACGGTTGGCACATACGCACTTTCTAGAGTTGCTCAAAAGTGAAGGAATTCAAGATTGTGGGCATGCACCATGTGGCAATGGGCCTTGGTGGCACTAATGTAGTGGATGCATGTTCGAGTAGCCAATCATACACTAACACGTAGCACCTAGTCAAAGGAGTGTTGACCCTGAGATTAAAGGGTAGGAAAAAGGTTCAAAATGATAAAAATGTTTTAAATCATTTCTCTAAAAAGTACATGTTCAAGGATTTTAAATTCACAAGGATTTATTCTAAAGTATTAACTTTAGAACTTTTTAAATTTTTTAAAATTTAAAATTTTAAAAATGTAGACCTGAGTTTTGTACCAAGAGGGTATTTTTCAAACTAAGATTTAAGGAGTTTATGAGAGGCTAACATAGTGATATTATATATTGTCATAATCATGAGCTAATTATGGAGTTTTCTTTTGCATAGGAATTCATTTGTTCGAGTTATAGCTAGAAATGTAAAATTTGGGCCTTCTTGGTGAAATGAGTGAAAATTGGAAATGCAATTATAGGTTTGGTAAAAACACTAGGTGAAAGGTCTGTTGGATCAATTTTGAGGATATTATACCATTCTAGTATAGTTTGGCTCCAATTTTTAGTTAGAAAGAAAAATGATCAAGGATTTGATTGATTAGTTGCAAAGAGAGATTAGAGTGATTCTTTTCACTGAAAAGGAGGGAATTTCAAGTGGACACATGTCAGATGTAGAGAAGATCCAAGAATTCCTTCTTCCTATATTATTCTCTTTCTCATTCTTTGTAGAGGTTCTAGTTTTTCACTGTGAGACCATTGTTGGTTCCAGTTTTGAGAAGAAAATCACTCACTACTAAGACACCATTCTTTAGCATTTCTTCTTGTATGAACAACAATTTATGTTTAATTCAGATAGTTTAGATTTGTTAGGTGATTTTTGAGTTAGTTTCTATACATCTTTCATGCATTCATTTTCAAGGAGAATGAACAAAATACAACAAAGGGTTTAAGTTCAATCTAAATCTTATCTCTTGTTTATGGATCTATAATTTCTTCTAGTTTGTAACCAAAGAGCATGAATTAGGTTGCATTCTATTCAAGGATGTATGTGATTGAAATGTCTTGCTTGTTGAACAAAGAGCCATGTAATTTCTTGGTGTTTATCACAATCTTTGCAGATTTAGTGATGGGATATTTTGAGTATCAAATTTAAATCTAAAGCAAATGTTTGTTCACAAAGTGAAAGATAGATCAAGAATCTTGATGTAGGAATTATGTCAAAGATTTCAATGAGATGTACAATTGTAATTCATTTAATTTCTCAATAGATAAGGCACTGATCAGAGATAGGATCATTCAATTCTGTTGCTCATACTAGGGTCTTGTTGATATCAACATATTATATCATTTTTCCCTTTTATGTTGAAAGTTATTCAAAGTTTCACCCATACTTATCTTGCCAATTTCATGAGTCATGCTATTAGCTATTCCATGCTTGTGATTTTTTGGTTAAGTGTAGAAGATTTAGGGGTTTCATTTGTTATTATAGATCTTGATTATGCTCATTGCACTGGTCACATAATCATATCTTAAGAGGTTTACTTGCATGGTTTTGCAGAGCCTAAAGTGAAGAAGGAGTGTAGCCTTATAGTTGGTCTAAGTTCTTGGTGAATTGTGTCCATTATTGGAGATAGCTGCCCATAGATGCAATCTTACCCTGTATACTTGGTTATTCAAAACTATTAAATCAAGAGCCAACACTATCTTAGGTGTGTTATTACTAATTTTTTAACATCGTTACATTAGTGTCACTATTACCAAATCAGCTACTATCACTTTCGTATTGCTAATAGTAAATACAATAGTTTTATTGACAATTGATTAGTTGGAGATCAATGATAGAAGATGCATCTTGGGGCCACTCACTTGAAAAGACTTAGAGTTGCATGTAATTCTCCGAAATGGAGACATATGGAAAGGTTTGCATGAAAATCATTACTCAATGTTAGGCACTATCAATTGTTTGACATTAATGTCAATATATTTCAGCATTTCACATAGTTAAAATTTAATAGGAATATGAAAAAATAAGATATGAAAGATCACAAATGCCAAAGAATTAAATGCAACTGCCATTAAAAAGCCTCTTCAATTCCTCTTTCATTATCATTTCTCATATTCTTCAATTTGAATTTGGTTTGCAGTTGTAGTTTGCAGAGTTTCTTGAATCTTAGTCATGGATACACCAATTCGCCTCAAATGCACTACAATGGCTCTGTAAAAGCCTTTTCTAGGCATGATTCCTAATGATGTCCTTGCCATGGTTTACAAAGTAGATGTCAAAAGTCCTTTTATCCACCATGCTATATTCATGGTACTTGGCCATGAATTCTTTAATACTTCTGCATAATATTTTTAAGGAAACATTTTAGAAGATGATGTCAAAATTCTTGCATTGGCCAAGAAGATATTGGGGTTGAGCATTGGCATTCCTTTTGTAGATGTAGCAGAAAAGTGTTGGGAGGAAGGCATAGGGTGCATTATACATAAGCATCCTCTCTTGCTCAGCATGAATGAACAACAATTGATTCGCCATCAAAAGTGGGTGCAGCTCATAAGGGATTTCTTAAAGAAATGGTTGTCATTGGACGACGTCAATGAGATTGACTTCACATGGCTAGACTAGTTTAGTGACATCATCTTCTCCAACAGATTCCTCATAGACAAAATTGAAGACCTTTCTAATTAAAGGCTTCAAGCCCTCGGCCCTTCAACCCACTCATGCTTCCAGCCTCCCTGGTTCCCTGTTTCCTTGTTTCCCATTTTTGAATATTGTTTCCTTAGTTGTTGCCCTTAGGGAAAAAAAAGAGTTTTAAAGATATCTATATTTTTCTTTGAATTGGGCCTACCCATTTTTATAAATTACAAAATAGTAAAACCAAGCTGATTTAACCAGCTATTTTGAATATCTATGCTATGAATCAGTGCTATGTGCATTCTACAGTCTAAAATATTATCAATGAAAACAATAATTTTTGACTTCTCAAATTGTTGTTCTTGTTAGTCTATGACTTTGTAAATTTGTTTTTGGCATCTTGTTTCTCAATGCATTGTTGAAATGTCACTATTAGTCTACGACTTTGTTAAAAATAGTTAACTATTAATAATTAACTATTTATGTTTAATCTAATTGGTTAAAAAAAGGAGCTTCAAGGAAAACTAAAGATTAATAGATTATAACCTTAACAAAGTTAAATATAATTTTGATAATTTATGTGTCAAATTTTTATTTCTTACCTATCTTGTCGCCTATTCCTAACTTTTTTTTCATTATGAAATCTTTTAAATGATGAAGAATAGTTTATAAACAATTATCACAATTTTTAATATATGTTAAATTTTAATAATTTATAGATATTTTAACTATATTATATTTTAATTTTGAAACTAAATAATAAATATGAACAAAAATATAGCATTTGCAATTATATTTTTAAATTATAATTATTTTATTTACATTAAACTATTGTCATTATTATTATTTCATGATATCTTGCACCAATTTTATTTTATAAAATTTAATATATCTTCATTGAATTTTTCATATCATCTTTACAATAAAAGGCTTATGATAGAAAAGAAAATCAATTCTATAATAGAAAATAAAATCCTTTATTTATATATATTAAAACTATTATAATAATTTTTTATTTTTTTTAATAGGTAATAGGTTTGATTTTATTAATATTATAATAATAATTACACCATGATTATAAGGTCCTTAATTCTTTCTAAGGGACCATCCTTTACAAAAAGATATATCACCTATACATTCTAAAAATAAAAAGCCTCTGCTAGGCTAATTTTCTTGGAAGCCATCACTCCTTTCTAAAAAAGAGCTCTCCTAGGTCATCATCTAAATAATCCTCAAAGCTTCCAAAAAACACAATTATTGATTCATTCTGCTATGACATCTTTGTTCTATAGTAACCTGTTCATCTTCAAAATTGTCATTTCAGAGCCAAAATGACCTATGTTGCAAAAACTTCCTTCCTTCAGGCCTCCTACTCGCCAAAAACATCATATCATTGTTGCTTTAAAACTGCAATGTTCTGTTGTCTTCTTCCAATATCTTCCATCAAAACCCTAGATGTCATTGTCCTTTCAAAATTGAACATCACCATTCTACTCTTCATACATGGTGGACATTCCTTGCTGATCATTTTCCTTTAGAAAAATTTTGTGAAATGGTGGCTACCTTCTTCTATTCCTTGTGGGCCAAGATTGCATATTTGAGCACATGCCATGCATGGTGATGCTCATTTGTGTAAGCTTCTTGATCTATCTACTCACGCGGCCAGTTTATAAAGGGAAAATCCCTTTTTCAACACCTTCTTCCTCATTTACATATCCTTCACTAAAATCAAATGCCCATCTTGGATGCGCCCATTCCAGTAACGCATCCAAATTTAGAATTAGAGCTTCCTCAAAAAGCTCTCTCATTACCCATGCCAAAATTTTCTCATGCTCTCCAACATGTAAACCCCATGTCATTATCATTGCTACTATATCCACCTAAACCTTCCAATAGTGGATAGCTCCATGGAAAAATGACCCTAATGTCTCTTGCATAGCTTGAATCATTGCCTCTAAATGATATTTCACCATTTTCTTCAACCGGTGATCTGCCACACTCCCAAACAATGCTTTTCGTTGCTTTGATGTTTTAAAAGTGAAGGTCGGCTCCATTATACTTGCACCAAAATATCGTCGATATGCAAACTTATGGATTGAAATAATGTTTCCTTTGAATCCTTCCTTATTTTAAAGATTCTACCTAAAATCTCGACCGTTGCATAAAAGAAGGATCGATGGACTGAGATGAATTTTAGATCGATTTGTGGAATGCTTTCCCATGTGCCTAGATTCATCTGAAATCATGACACATGTCCAGTCATTTTCAATCGAAAGACTCAGTTAATATTATTAATACTTATGTTTATAAATAATTATCACAATTATCAATATATGTTAATAATTTATAGATAATTAAACTATATTACATTTTTATTTTGAAACTAAATAATAAAATATGAATAAAAATATAACATTTGTAGTTATATTTTTTAATTATATTTATTATAATTTATTAATAATTATTGCTACTTGCCAGTAGCTACTAGGCTTAGGGCTAAGAGCTAAATATTTCATTTTCAATGTGATTCATTAACATTAATATTTTTAATTTTTTAATGTAAGTGCATTGGTTTATATTTTATATTGTAATAATATATTTTTTTATAAATTATAATATGTTTTTTGTCATTCAATTAAAAATAATATTATTTATATTATATAATCATTTAAGATTTATTATTATAATAAAATTATTATTATTATTATTTATAATTATAACCATATGATATATATGTAATAGAACATATATATCAATGATTATATTATATATTTATTAATAAAATTTAAATTTAAATTAACATCATTACCAAAAAAATGAATTATATTACATTTTTATTAATTAAAATATTTTATATATTATAATAAATTTATTAAATTTAGATTAGATTTATTAAAAAACTAAAGGCAAGTACTAGTGACACTTGTTTCATATCTTGCACCAATTTTATTTTATAAAATTTAATATATCTTCATTGAATATCAATAATTAAATTAACCCAAAATTGGGACACGTGTACTACAAGATTCTACCCAAAAATAAAAATTCTGACCATTGACTAAAAGAAAGATCAATGGCCCGAGATGAATTTTGGGCCGATTTAGAGAATGCTTTCCTAAGTGCGTAGATTCATCTAGAATGTTGACACGTGTCCTTAACAAGTGTCATGATTGATGAATACGTGTCACAATTTCGGATGACTCTTGACAACAAGGATATCACTCCACAAGTTCACCTGAAAATCATATCGAATCATCGATAATTAAGTTATATTTTTATTAATTTATTTATTTAAAATGAACAAATTTATTCAAATGTATATCAATGTAATAATTTTTTTCTTTTTTTAGATTTTTATTATTGTTATGTACATTACTAAATTGTTGAGTCTTGACTCTTTATGTCATTTACATGTATATTGTACATACTATTAATGAAGTACCTAAAACTATTAATTACCTAATACTTTCTTTTTAACTATTAACCCTACCCTATATGTTCATTATTTTTAGAATCTGATATGATAGGGTTTTCAAATTTCAAATTTTTTCAAATTGGCAGAATTCCATTTTGTGTTCTAAAGATTGAAAGTGTGAAACTTTAGTATCAAATGACAACACTAATTATCCAATCTCGATTCTAAGTATTTAATTTTTTTTTTAAAAAATTCATTGCAATTTGTAGCAATAGAAATTTTGATTTTAACTATCTTAGGTTTACACTTTACAATTATTTTAAATAGGGCCTGAAGAAGAATTTTGTGTAATAGCCAGTAGCAGGCATGTGCAAAACAAAGTCAAAAACCTCCTATATGAGTGCAAGAATAAAGGAAAAGAAACACATTATAGAACTCAAGCAAGTGCTATAGACCCCAAGTTTCAATGATGAATGTCATGATATTTTTTATCATGTTATACATGGAGATTTAAGAATTATGGGAATTAGACATTCATTGTTTAATATGTGGAAAGATCCACTAAAGGGGAGAAATTATTACAAATTTAACAACAGTATTTGTGCATATACCAATAAACTAGCTACTTTGGTTACTAGATTAGCAAACCTTGCTCTACCCGACGCATTCCCTTGCCCTAAAATTGTAATGCTATGAATTTAGAATTATGATGAAAATATAAAGGCAATTGTAAACCAAAACACTTAGGAGGAAATTTTATCCATAACTGAGAGTGAATTTTTCACTCTATTAGACCTAAGGCTAGGGTTTAAACTAGAAAGCTCTAACAAGTGCATTGACTTGGGTAAACTAGCATAGGCTTATGAAAAATTGAAAATATTTTTTCAAGATTCATTTATTAAGGGTTTAATAAACTACGAGTCCTCTACTAGTGTTACATTGGACATAGACCATAAGCCTCCCTATCAGTATGATATTTTTGTGCCATGGGTTCAGAATACTATTTCTTTTTTATCATTTTTTCTGGGATTGGATAGTAATAAGGAAGTGGGGGCTAGTGTTCTTGAAATGATTTATAATATCTATTGTCAAGGTTAGTTAGTTGAGAAGGTAGATGTAAGATATAATTTTGTTTAGCACATTGTTGAATCTATGCAACAACAACTACTAATGATTAAACAAAGTACAACTATAGGCAAGATAAAAATATTTAGGTTCACAAGTTACTTGTGTTAACTTCTTTTAGTAAAGCATCATCCAATATTTGAGACAAAGAACAACAAGCTTGATATTGAGGTCTATAACTTTGATGAGAAAACCTAGAAGAAATTAGAGACTCCAAGTCTAGTATATGAGTGGACACATAAGATGAGGATGACTGCTGCAAATAAAAACTACAACTATTTTGTATACTTCTTTTTAGCACCTATTTACCAAAAAATTATAGGCACTTTGATGCCTTGATTGCCTGTGTCTTGTAAAGATTGAATTCAACTGGGAAGTTAGATTCAATTTGCTAACTGGTCCTTCATGGAAGAGTACATTGTCTTAAGGTTTTATGGTTCAGCGGTTGAACCGTGCAAACTTCCAATGCATGTTACAGAAAGGGTTTTTGCACTAGAATATGTATGATAGATGGAGAGTGTAGATGAACTTTTCAGTGGACAACAAAAGAAAATGATATTTCCTTCATTTCCTTTTGCAATTGGATGCCTTACATTTGAGAGAAAGGCTTTCAAAGTGGCCAATGAATTGGTAACTTATTTTGGCCTTGATTTTGTTAGTCACTAGAATTATGATCCACTGAACATAATAAAAATGAGACTTATTACCAATCAGAACTCTGCAAGAAAATATCAACATCAAAAGATGCCATTGATAGAAAAGTTTAAAAACAAGGATTCATGGATGAAGTTAAGAAAGAGATGGAGAAACATGCAATAGAGAATAATATTTCAATGCAAGAATCGTCATCCCAGATTATGACATTGCACAAATCAGAGCCTCTGACATACTTAAATTTCTACAAGAAAGCATGTAAACCTTTTAAGAGGTCTATGCCAAAAGAAATTAAAGAGGCATGCGTAGTTGAAATATGGTGTCAAACCAAGATGAGTGATTTTTGAAAAATGAGGCAAAATTTTTGTGAACCAATGACATCAACTAGTTTTGATGAAATTGAGGAGGACAAACTTTTCAACAATTATTGAATAAAGAGCATCCAACTATACTATATGATTTTGGTAATGATAGTGATAATGAAGGGCAGAAGGACCTCGAGTCTAATGTTGATATTCAAAATATTTAGGATTCTGGGTCAACCAAGGGCAGAGATATTGTTACACTTCAAATGAGTGATTATGTTAAACAAACATATAGTAAAGGGGAAACTATGATACAAAAAATGGGTTATGCAATTACAAGGCCCATTAGTGCAAGTGGTGAAGGTATTTGGAATCCAATTCTAGTACCAGACCCACCCAAAAGAGGATGTAATCCAATCACTAGACTCTCTGAGATTGAAGATGATTCATCTAGAAAGGGAAAAAAACATTATACCTCTACTTCTAAAGGTCATCCCAAAATATTATTTGTTAAATATTCGAATCTAGTTGTAGTTGATTCCACTGGCACTGGCACTAGCATGGATGAACATTGTGCAAAAAAGCAAATAGTTATGACAATTACACCACTAGCAATGTCAGTGATTACTTCACCAATGTATGCACCAGTAGCTTCTATACAAAATCCAAAAAATAGTCCTAAAATGCTAGGATTTGGAATGGGCCATCTTCATTTTGTTGGCAATCCTCAAAATAAAATTATAAGTGGAGTAAGTTTAACTAGAGTTGGAGGAGCATACAACAATACAACTGATAATTTACCTTTCAAACACTCAATTGTGTTAGCAAACCCAAATTTTAGTTTGAATGAGTTTGCATCAAAGTTTGAATAGACAAGAAAAAGAAATAGGAAAATTATGAAGACTTTGAAAAGTGATGTAGTTGCTAAATGTTAGGGATCTACTAATAAAATATTTCCAACATATGATCCAAACAATGAAATGATGAACTTCATGGTTGTTATGCCCCTGGGTAGAGATAATAATCCACCACAAAATGTAATAAATTTTAATGATATACAAGTTACCAGTCTTCAAATGGATCTGTCAAAAGTGAAAAATATTGACAAAATCAATATATCAAAAGAGAGCAACAAAATGTTCTACTCTACAATTCTAAAAGCGGAGAGGGAAAACAAAAGGCTTATAAAGAAAATAGAAAAGTTATAGGAAGACCTTAATAATGTGAAGGTGAAGGAGAAAGTGGTAGACAATAGGTTCAAAGAATTGCAAAATAGGATAAAGAAATATTCTCCTACAGAGGCAATCATCCAACAAGAAAAGATGAATGAACAAGTGAAAAAACTGACTAAAGAATTGGATGAGTGCCAAAAAAGAATTCAGCATGAACAAGCCTCTACTGCATAATTGTTCAAGTCTATAGAGAGTAGTGCAGAAGTCAACAATAAATTCAAAACTAACCTAGACTATGCTATCAAGGAAAATAATATTTTGAAGACTAAATTAGAGAATGAAAAGAAACATTCAGAGTCTAGGGCAAAGATGGTTTTTAATTTGCAAAAGAAATTGGGGAATGAGAAGAAAAAATAGGACTCTAATGCAAACACAATCCACAATTTGAATAAGCAATTGGAGAATATGAAACAAAAAGAGGATTCAACTACAAAAACTATTAGTGATTTGAAGAAGGAATTAGAGAATGTGAAGAAAACAGAGTCTAGTGCTACTGTAAGCACTAACAAAATCCACCACATGAGGAGGAAATTGGAGAATGAAAAGAAAAAAGAGGAGTTAGCTGCAAAGAAAATTCTCAATTTGATAAAGGAAATGGAGAATGCAAAGAAAGAGGAGTCTACTCAAAGACTCCATGATTTAAAGAAGGAATTGGACAATGTGAAGAAAAAAGAGGAGTCCATTGCAAAGATAATCCATGATTTGAAAAGGGAACTTGAG
Organism: Cupressus sempervirens; assembly: GCA_028749045.1. NCBI lineage: Eukaryota > Viridiplantae > Streptophyta > Pinopsida > Cupressales > Cupressaceae > Cupressus > Cupressus sempervirens. The sequence goes on from CM053793.1 coordinate 836,962,311, forward strand.
GATGAGAAGAAAAAAGAGGTAATTACTAAAAATACAATCCAAGATTTGAAGAATAAATTGGAGGATGAGAGCAACTAATTAGCAAGGGAAACTAGAGGAAATACAAAAAAAGCGTTAAAAAGAGATGTTTGAAATGAAGAAAAAGATGGAGAACGTAATGGCAGAAAATAGAATGACCTCTTCCAAAGACCATCATGTGAAGGATACTATAATAAACATGGTTAAGCTTATCAAACAAGAAAATTGGAACAAAATAATGAAGAATAGTGATAGTTTGTTTAAATGGCTTGATTTAAATAGCAATCTCAGACTTGTCTTTGAAAATGTAAAAAGTGATATTGTGTGTAAGAGACAAGTCTTCACCAATTCCTTAAAAAATCTTTTTGACCAAATTTTGAATAAAGTAAAGAGATCCAGTTATAGGGATTTGGAAAACCATGGAATAAACAACTGCTTGGATGCTTCTGTAATGACCATTGAATTTAGTCACCATTGTGAACAAGTAATGAAAATAAGTGAAGCTCTCAAATTTTCTTCCAAAGAATTGATGAAGATGAATAACATCATACTGAACTTGCTAACTGCTAGATTACCAAATCTAGCTAACTCAGATGACAGATTAATTGGAAAAGAAAATTACATGAAAAGCTTGTAGGACAACATGAATTCTAATTTAGGCAACTTGCTTGAGGAAACCACTCCAGAAAGAATTGCAAGTTGCATCAAACCACTATCAATAATGAATGAAGTTATAGATAAATTCCTTGATTCATGTAAAAATATCTCTGAGAAGTATTTATTGTTGATGAGGTTACAACCATTTAGCTACAACCTCAAAAAAATGGAGCTTCCAAATGATGCAGAATGCAACACCCTAAAGAAATTCTTTGAAGTTGGGTCATCTTCTCAAATTGAAGTGGCTATTGTTGTTGTCAGTGGTAGTCATGACTCATAGTTGATAGCACTAAGAAGTAATAACTGAGTAAGTGATAGTACTATAATCATTTTGTTACTTGTTTCTCTTTAATTTCAAATTTTGGATTTAATTTCAACTTTGTTTAATGTTAATTGTTATAGGAATCAAGAGGTAGCATATAAGCATAGTTGGGAAGCTAGGAACTGGCATACTATTACTACATAGAGAAAATGGAAAAAAAATTTCCTAGTCCTACTACTTGAAAAAAATTTACAATTGGCAATGTGGCAAATTGGCAATGTGATTGTATAGTACCAAAGTAACAAGAATTAGAAGTAGATTGGAATCGGCAAGTTCAAATTGAATCGTATGAATCGTCATGATTCTTGGAACTATGTTGTATAAATATAATGTATTATGTAGTAATAATCTAATTATATATACAATTACAAACTAACCCACAACTATTGTTGCTCCCTTGTATTTACAAAAGGGAATTTAGGGTCAATGGTCATTTCAATTTGACATCGAGTCATTTGCAAAGGGTTGCTATTTTTTGTAATTGTTAAATGTATTATGTTACAGGCTGATTTATAATTATAAATTATAATACATTTTTTTTAAATGGAGCTTATTCTGTTAAATGCATTATGTTACAATTTCTAAAAGAAACTAGAATCAATGAAAATATCAACATGTTAAAAGAATACAATCAATGAAAATCTGAACATATAAGTTTTTAACATCAACATGTTCAAAAAAATAATTAAGCATCTATAAAAGGATGGTGAATGAAGGCTATAAATTGACTTCTACAAATATAATTAATTAGTAGATAGAATCTTAGATCAAACCTACTACTAGCCTACTACTTGACTCACACAGAAGTTAGAACTTGAGGTTGAGAAGCTGCTATAGTTGCCAATCTGCCTGGACTGGCTCAACATCACTATCATCAAAATCCTCCTCATTTATTGCATATAACATTTCATTGTCCACTGTATTTTTTTCAAATTCACTATCAACATCAATATGCATGCCAAGGTCAACATCATCTTCATTGCTTCTAATATCAGGACATGAACCACTACCACCATCATTGCCACTGTCACTACCACCACCACTGCCACTTGGGTCTGAAATGTTGTTAATCCCTCTTCTTTGACATTGGTTTCTCCAAATGGTGAGAGCCCTATCATAATGGAAACTTTCTACCTCATACCTAGAATTATAGAGCCTCAAACAATTATCCAGATTTTTGTCTAATTTGTTTCTAACCTTTGACTTCAGGAAGTCCAAAGTACTAAAAAATCTCTCATCCTCCACTAAACCCAGTATCATTGTCAAACATAAATCAACAAGCTTGAAATATTCTGGTATTGACTCTCTCAATTGATTTCTCTCACCAAGGCTTTTCCAAAGCTTTATTACTGCTCCCTCTTCATTTGAGTTCTTCGTAAGATCATATTGTTCCCTCATTATGTTTGCAAAAAAATATGATTGATCTCTTAGTTGAGATTCATCCAAAATTCCATTTATAGTTACTCCATTGATTACTTTAAGTTTGCAAAAATGTTGGATCAAAGTTGTCATCCTTTTTCAAAAATTAGTTGAATAGTTTAGAGACCAATATTGTGAAAAAACAATTGACATTGCTTTCAGTAGTTCCTTTGGGGGGAATTTGAATCTAATTTCTAACGAAAGATTGTAGCAAACTCACTTGATAGAGTCAAGCACAAAGTCTTTGATCTTCTTGAAGTCTTCACTTGTAACACATGAAAGTACCTTCTCTGGTTTTGATTCAACTTCCCTTCCTGCTTCGTTGGGGTTGGAATCAGGGTTGATGTAGGCATAGTACTACATTGGTATGTCAACTCCACGTACCCTGGCATAAACCTCATCATTTGCAACAATATGTAAAAATTTCTAAAGATTGTTCAAATTTTTTATTTCTATCCACTTTCCAAACTTTGATTCATCTAATGGTAGTAATTGATATAGGGTATCTAGGCTATTACATGTCATTTTATGCAACTTATTATATTTTACAATGTACATAGCTCTTTGTTTAACCTTTTTTTATAATATTTCTCATGTCTTGTAGCATGGGGAGAATAGCTACTAAAGTTAAGAGTATCTTAACATTAGTTAGACTTGAATATAGTCAAGGGAATCTGTCTCAAACAGAGTGGATTAGTCCAAGCCATGAAGGATATTCAAAGATTACTCGATGCACTAGTCCATCCAAAGAGATCCATCTGGTATCATTGTCTTTAAGAAGCTTCTTCCCATCAGTAAGTCCTTGAGCAAGTGTTGAAATTCTCAAACTCATTTTGGACTTCGACAAAAGTATTGGTAAATCTCTTTGACTGGAGATTTCACTTACACAACCAAAATTGCTAACAATTCCAAAAGCTAGATTCATTTGATGGGCCATGCAATGAATGGGAATAGCGTAGGGTGCAAAATCATTCTTGATCTTTTTGCAAAGACCACCTTTATGACCTTGCATAAATGAAGCTCCATCTGCTTCAACACACACCAACTTTTTGGCAATCTCCATTTTATCCAAACCTCAACATTCAATTAGAGTACTCTTTAATAAATCATATAAATTTTTAGTTGCCACACTACAATTCAATTTAGCAAAAAATAATAGAAAGGGTTGATGAAAAATATTGTTTATAGTATAAACATGCATGCACACCCAGGAAGTATTATCAATTATTGTAACTTCATCTAGAGATAGTGCAATGAAATTTGAGTGTTTTATTTTTTCCTTCATGTCTTCTTTTTCAACCTGTGCAAGACATCTAGGCCATTCCCACCCAATGTTTACTGACTAGTGATTATTCAAATAGTTTCAAAGTTTGAAAAAGTGCAATAAGGTAGTAATTGAAGAGTAGTCTATCATAGGACATCCTCTACTCAAAATATAAAAGACCACACTTAATTTAAAAACTTTTCCCATATTTTGCACTTCCATTTCTTTCCCAATGAAATCTTTGATGGAACCTTTTGCTGTAGAATGCTTCTCCCATATTTTCTAGTGTAACTCATATATTTTGGCATTCCTAATATGTAGATAGTTGTCCTTTGTTTTCCAAGTTAGCATAGATTTTTCAACTCCATCTATAGTTTCCTTTTTGTAAACTTTACCCACATTTTTTTTATGGTATCAAGTTTAAGCTGCTACCTCTTCTCCTTCTTTGTTATCTCTATGCGAGTCTTACATTTTCATTCTACAGGAGGCTCACCATCAATTGGATTGGGCACTAATTCAATGAACCAGTACTTTTCCACCCATTCTAACTAAAAATTCCTTTTGAACATATCCCAACAAGATCGATCTTTCTTTGATTCCAATTTTATTTTTCCCTTTTATGCATGAACATGATTTATGGAATCACTTTTGGTTTTCTCACCCGACTGGTCTGGGACCGACTCTAATTCTATAATATCAATTTCTAACTCCCTATTCAGGGGAAGTGCCTCCAAATTGTGTTCAAGTTCATTCTCGACTGAGATATCAAGTTCACCAACTTGAACTTCAATACAGTCTGAGTCTCAAACTTGTGATGAATCTCCTTTTTCAAAAAGCACTTGAGATCTAACTTGTGAATCTTGTAGGCTACCAACATTTCCACCACCAAAATATGCCACTATTCTTCTTTCTTTTGGTAATGGTGGCCTCTCTTGGCTTTTAGGGATCCTACTGGAACCCTTGTTACCCCTCTTGTTTGACATTGCAAATCAATAAATGATGAAAAAAAAAAATCAACTTAGTTGTTGAAAAAAATATTTAAATAGTGATGAATCAAAGACTATGAAAAATGATAGTAGACTACTTAGACTACATATAATAACAATAATTTGGTTCATTCTCCAAAAAATGGTACTACTACTACGATACTACCCAATATAATTCACAAACCTATAGGCTCTGGCTATGTTAGCATATAAGATGTCTAGTCACCAGTGGTAAAATTAAAAAATAACTAGTACCACTATACCAGTATGGTAGTACCGTTGTCAACATCAAAAAAATTAAAAATCACTTGCCTTTTACGAAAACTAGGGTCCACGAATCAATGGGCAATGCACTTAGCACTTTGAAACTTCGGTGACGATAAGAAATGCCAGTCTCCATATCAGAAAATAGTTAATTGTGTAGAATAATAATATCTTATCATCTAATCTAGGTTCACAAATTATGGAAGATTAACAAGTGGGAATGTCAAGCATAGGTGAAGTACACCTTCCTATGCAAGCCCACAATATGAAACAGTTGGCTAAACAGGGCTAGTGGTCGACACGTGTCTGAAAAATGGTAGGTTATGCCCAACCCAAGGGAAAATTATTTGGTTGTAGTAATGGAAAAATAAAATAGGCCAATAAGAAACAAACTTGCAAAATTTTCCAAAATGTTTAAAATAAATGTATCCAAAATGTATATTGCATTGGCGATTGGACCAATATTTTTGACCAATCATGTGATAACTAATGGGTGACTACCATGGGCATTGAACCCAAATCTAATAAATATCTAACAATGTGATTGGCCTATGTTGCATGTGCTATTTTCCAAATGACAATCGACCCATGAGACGAGATCACCAAATGGTGAAGATTTGCCACTAAAGTAATATTTTCATATTGAACCCCAATTATGCCAAATTTTCTTACAACCCTTATTTGGTGAGAGTTTTGTAAAAATATTATGAAATGTATTGATCAAGATAATTTAGGACTTGGATCAATCTCTCCCCTATCTAAGAATTTCAAAAAAAACTTTCCCTAACACTGATACACCTATTGAATAACTAACAATCAAATTTGTAATTAATCAAGCTTGTCCTCTACTTATGCCAAGCCTAGGGCTTTGTGGAAAAACTCATATTTTTATGGTTCATGATCCAAAATAAATTCATTCTACAATAGTTTCCTAAAATTCCCCAAAAGGTGATAAGATTCCAATGATGGATTGTTAGGAAATGGCCATGTTTATGTGAAGCCATCATTTTGGAGGCTTAGTAAGACCAGTTTGCAATATTATCCTTATAACTCCCTTGAATAAGAACTTGAAGGGATCAAACAAATGGTTTTCCTTCCATACATAGAGATATTTCGTACAATCCACATGTGTCCATACAACAATGATCAAGTACAATAAAAATTAATAGAAAAACTTGCATATAACAACACCAAACAACTTAGATTTCATTTCAAACTTAAAATGTGCACCTTCCATTGTTGTAAAGGATTCAAATATTCCTTAATACAACTATCCAACCATAATTTGAACCAACTTGACCATTGATCTTAACAAGTGATAAGTTTTAACAAAAGTTGTCAAAATTGTACTTGGACAACTTTTTTGTAACTTGTAACCAACTGAGCAACTCAATCCCTAAACTTATTCAATTCCATCTAATATGACATAAAACAACTCCCAAAGGTCTCAAAATCTTCCTAGATATGATTTGACCATCATTGCTCAAAAAGACTTACTAAGGTCATTGCAAGTATTGAGTGAATATCATGTTACAATTTGATGGCAAATTGCCTTATTACAATGCAAAAGACTAAGAGAAAGGTTTTAACCAACCATGTTATAGGAGCTCCTAGTACCCCTGCATCAATAAAATCCATTAATAAACTACATGTTGGAATTAACAAGTGGGAAGATTTACTTCTAAGAGGGGGGGTGAATTAGAAGTAACTAACTTTAGCCTTTTCAAATCTTTTAACTAAAACCATTCACATGCATCCAATCTATCTAATAAACTTGAAAGTAAAGACATGCATGAAAATAGACAACACACAAATTTGGTAACCCAAAAACCCTCCAAAATGAGAAGGTAAAATTGGGGTGGGGATGACACCCACAAAATATCACTACAAAAATGTGCAACTTGTTCAAGGTTACAATGTCTAACCACTTCCAATGGTCTTCCATGTGAAAGGCATGTCCTATTAAAGACTTTACACTCTATCAAAAGTGACTTGGTTAAAGGATTTCACTACCTTGCTAAAAGTAGGCCTAGTTAAAGGACTTCTATACATTCACTTGGAATGCCACCCTTTTAAAGGATTTACAAATGGTTGCTAGGCCAACCTAAGTCCATAGGATTTCCATATCTAATACAATTGCTAGAGAGTATTAGAAAACCTTTGACCTGATTACTTGCAATCTTCAATTGCTAATTCCATATCCTTGTTCTACTCTTGCTAATCTAATCCTTGCTTGATCTGATATGTCACTCTGTTGCGTTCTGATACTCTGTTCTTCAACAACTGGATTCTACAATATTTCTCTATTCTTCACTAAATCTCTTAAACTTCTCTCTAAATTTTTCTATAGTTCACCCATACACTTCTCTCATCCATGCATATAATGGGGTTTTTGACTCCTTTTAAAGATTTTGAATACTTAGGATTAGGTATGAATCTATGATAATTATTAAATCTTCATTTTTTGCTCATTCATTGTACTTTTCTTATTGGTTGCATGTCTTCTACATTTTTCTTATTGGTTGCATGTTGATTGCATAGGTAATGCAAAAAATTGATCTTATCTTCAAGTTCCTTCAAGATTCATCTCATGTTGGCTCCAAAAATAGTTTACATCTGAGTTTGTGAAGGCAAAAACTCATATGTTGATTTCTATGTTACTCGGAACCTACTAGTTGCTAATGCTCAACACATATAGAAAAGCTAGCTCACTCAGCTCCTATAGTGACTTTTTTTCACTTGGCATCTATAGTGATTCAGCACCTATACTTTGCTCAACACTTGAACTTTGCTTAGCACCTAAAGATTGATCGGCACCCGAAGTTCACTTGGCACCTATTAACTTGTTTGGCTTGACATCCATTGTAACTCAACTTCTATATTATACTTGGGATTGTCTTGAGAATTGGTTAAGTGTGTTGACACTCAAATGTCAAAACCATTCTGAGACCAACAATCTCCCCCCTTGACATGAGTGGCAAAAACACTTAACTAAACTTTATGAATTTGATCTATGTGAATATACAACACATTCTTGTTTGACATATGTACAAGACTTCAAAAACTTATTCAAAATTTTGTATGCCTCAAAATCTTGTAACTCCCCCTAGCTGATGTGCCATTACCATTCTTGTAGCCAAAATTCTTGTGCTGAATATGTCTCATGCTAATATATCTAATTACTCTTTGCCTTATTTGGCTTTATTGTATTTGTGTACCCTAATTCTGAATCTTGTTCTCTATACCTATTCCCTTTTCACATCTCCTTATAGTTTTTCATCCTTTTAGCTTTATTACTTCCTTAAAAATGTGAATGTGAATATCTTCCACTTTGGATTTTCTTTATTGCTTCCATCAATGTACCCATTCTTACAAAACATTATATCTCCTCCTTATTAGATGCAATGAATTGAATATTCTTATTCTCCCCCTTTAGTATAGCTCCCCCTTTTTGACACTTATGTCAAAGGGTCCTAAGGATGAACATAATACTTTGTTAAAAAAAAATTATTTGCCTCCATAATAATCTTGAGAGAAGCATTCCAATTGTCTAGAGCTATCTCCAATGACTTGTGTTGGATGGTTGTCTCTGCTACAAGATGAACAAGGCCTTCTAAAGTAGAAAGATTTGGGTCTTTCTTTAGTACATTTTCTACATAGGCCTGCTCCTTATGAAGTACTTCTAGATGTGGAGTTATGGAGTATTAAATCTACATCAATTTTGTCTTAATATTGGCCTCTTCTGTTGTCAACATAGCTAATTCTTTTTGTGTGTGAAGCATTGTTGCAAAATGCTTCTCACTCTAAGCTGGATCTTTTGGTAGTTGAGTGTTGGAAATCTTTAGATTTCTCTCCAAGCTCATTATTCTTTGGCTTGTCTCTTGTATGAAATATGAGGAATCACACAACTTTGTGTACAATGAGAATACATTCTCAAGTACCTTTTTCACTTTTTCAATCTTCTTTGCCAATTCAACTAGTGAAAGTGCTATTTCACTTGATATCTTCTCATTCACTTTCATCTAAAATTTCTTTTCTAACCATTCTAATAATTTAACATTAGTTTCTAGGTCCTCATTCTATACCTGGTCCACAATATTGGATAGTTGCTTCATTATGGGTTGATTTTCATCAAGTACTTGCAAGGTAAAGGCATCAAGAAATATTTCTTTGATCTCCACTAGTGCTTGCTTTTGCTTATACTCATTTCTGAGTATCTCTTGCCTCTTTATCCTTTCTAGTGCCTCTTACACTTCATTTATCTATTGCAAGTTCATTATTCTTGAGTCATAGCTTGGTATGACTATTTCTTCATCAAGTGCAGGGTCTCCATAGTGAATTACCCTTTCAACCTTGGTAGAGCTCAAGCCTAGTGTTGATATCTAAAATGGAACTACATCAGTGCTTGACTATTTGTATTGCCTCTTACTCCTTAGGGGTTTTCTCTACTTCTTGTTCCTCTCCTCTACTACTTTGATCAATGATGACAATTTGTGCAGGTGCACCTTGAGTTTGTGTTGTAGGAACATCTTGCCCTATTAGTTCCTTTGTTTTCTCCTCGGTAGTAGTCGTCATTCTAACTATAGAATCAACCTTAGCAATTTTTTCCTGTTCTTCTTGTTCTTTAGGTTATTTTACTATAGCTGTGGGAGGTTGTGTGGTTTCCTTCTCCCTTGTTATTTCTGCTACAACTTTCTATAACTCATCAACACTTGCTTGTAGTGTTGATTAGTGAAGGATCTTCTTGAGATCCTCTATAGTCAAAGGATTGATGTTCTAAGCTAAAGTGTCAGGAACATCCTGTATAGTTACTGTATCTGCATGTATTCTATGTGGAGGGCTTGGTGTTGGCATTTGAGTATCTTGGACAATTTGTTCAGTTTGTTGTTCCTCACCATGTTCCTTCTCCACTGTCTCTTTTTATGTTTCTTTCTCTCCTTCATCCTTTTCTTTTTCTCTTTCTTCCTCTTTCTCATTATCTTCTTCTTCTTCATCATTTCTTCCCTCAAATGGGTCTTCCTATCCTTCTTTCATAGTTGTCAATCCATAGATTAATTTCCACATCTATGTGGACTTTTCAACAACATCTTCAATTTGGTTTTGCAAAATTTTGAAGGCTCTGTATTTGGGTGCAAATTTTCTCCCATGCTTTTTGCTAGCCTTTGTTATTTGACCTTTTGTAAGGTTTGGCATTACATGAGCCAATGTAGACTCTCTTATTTCTTTCTCCATCTTAAGAGAATATTGCCACTTATTTTCAACCAATGAGCTTAGCTCCTTGGGCATTGAAGTGTATAGATCAAGTGGAGTAGTCTTGAACTTGGCCATCATACTGTAGATGGACTCTTCCACTATGTTTTGTTGTTATTTTGACAACTTATTAAAATCTATGGTCTTTAGACTAGATAAATTTGCATTATCTCTAATATTATTGCAAATATTTTCCAATTTAGAAGTGGTTGAATGACTTACCAATCTAAGTTGATCTTCATTAGACTATGTTCTCTCTTTGTTTGATTCTAGGGGTGCAACATGCCTTCTTCTTTTTTTCTTCTCTACAAGCTCCTCTTGTTTTATTGACTTTTTCTTCTTTTGCACCTTTTCCCATTGTGTTGTAGCCCTAGTGTCAGCTCTTGTAATTGGCTTGGCTGGACTCGGCTTTGCAGGTTTCTTCTTTCCTTTAGGGTGGGCAATTGGTTGCTTCTGAGCTTTCCTCTTCTTTGTCATAGCCTTTGGTGCTTCTTGCTTGGAACCTTCCTCTTCATCTACATCCTCCCCAATACTTTGGGTTAGGACAAGTGGCCCTTGATCTTGCTCTTCTTCATCTCCCTTGACATCCTCACCTTCATCTTCAACTTATTCTATAGTTCCTTCTCCAAATTTTTCTTTGAGCTTCTTAACAAGCTTATCCTTTTTCTTCAAAGTGGAGGAAATTTTCAATTTCATATTCACTTTAGATCTCACCACGTCATATGTTCCAAAATGTGGTGCATCCTTATCAATTTCTTCTACAAGTAGTGCAGTTATTGTTTCTGATGCTTCATCTATATTTATCTCATACTCAAGAGGTCTCAACCATATCACTCTTGGTATGGCCACTTTTATGTATGTATAATCAATATCTACAAGGAAAAAAACTTCATTTACATGTTTCTCCACTAAAGAAACTAGAATTCTGAGCCTCTACTTTATTGATTTCTTAAAATCTTCAAAATAACTAGTCATCAAGGTCTCAAAATTGGCTCTCATCTACTCTATATATTCATTGACCTAAGCTATGATAGACCTATCATTCTTCCATGTTGCTTTACCAAAACAAGGGAATTCATTCTGTACATTAAAGAAAATGCATATCAAAATTGCACCAAATTTACATTGTGCTCCCTAAGTTCTCTTGATTGCTGCCAAATTTTCATTTATCTGTTGTAGTTGCAACTCTACAAGATCACATGTATGATGTTTCTTCACTAGTTTGTATCCAACATCAACTATAATATAGGCCACACTGTTGAGCCTACTGGTAGAATTTGTGTTCAATGACCCTAATAGTAAAGTCAACTAGAGGGTTTTCGATTGTGTCAATTGTTATCCCTCTTTTATTCCATTTTGCACCTGTGTTCTTCTCAATTTCCTCCTTGGCATCACTTCTAAGACTCTTTGGCCAATCTAGGGTTGGGTACCCTATCACTCTATGTACTATCCTCTTAGTGATCTTGATAGGACCATCTTCTAACCACAAACTACCATCATGCACTTGACTCAAAACCAGTCTAATCCATTCTGTCTTAAATATTGTGGGAAAATCTAGGGCTCGCGTTAAACCCTTCCTCTCAAGAATTTTATACTCATCCTTCAATAATCCATTTCTGCACAATTTCTCATATTCCTCTCTCATTTCCATATCACATATGGCTCCTATCTTTTAGTTATAACATTTCCTTACGTCTTGAACCATTACAATTTTTGGTGGGATAATGGAAAGGGCACCGACTGGGTCATTTTTGTATGCAACCTTTGGGATAGGACAAAAATTAGGTTACCTAATCTCTTTTGACACTAATTGGACTTCAAATGTATCCTTCTCCTAAGCTTTTCTTGAGCTAGATGCTATTTTACTCAAACTAGGGTTTCAACACAATGAAAACACGAAACTATGTAGCTTAGCACAGTTGTAAATACTTTAAAATTGATGATATCATGCTTGAAATGTTGTTTAAATCTTTGTATACACTAGTTTCTTTGCTTTGGATTCATTCTACACTCTCTCATATTTGCTCTGCATTCTCGATAAAGAAAAATGAATAAAAATATAATATTATACCCTATTTTCATTGCATTTAATGCTCAGTATGTTTACAATTGTCCACTCAGTTACTGAAGGATTCTTCATTACTCAAATTTCATTGCCTTTTCACCACTCAGCTTCCACAAGAATATTACTTGCTCGACTTCAACTTAGATTTCTTCTTCACTTGGCTCCCTCTACCAACTCGGCTTCTACCAATCATTTAGCTTGTATAGTCATTGGCAATCAACTCGACATGTATTGGATTTTACTCGGCTTCTAAGGGAAACTTGACAACACTTGGGAAATCTTTCATTTTTAACTTTTCATCTTTATTCATACTGATCTATTCTTTTTCAGTAATTTCTTTTCTAGGAACTAATGTATGGTAAAACTTTGTAAATTAGTCCCTTATGCCTTTTCTTTATTATTTTGATAAAGTGTGAGCACTTGACCTATTAGGTAAAGTGATCCATTCATTTGATGTGCTACTCTCATCTTTCTTCTTCCATGTCTTATTCATTTCTCCTTTGATGTGTTCAACATCTACCTTCTCTTTACCTTTGTCATTCTTTGAGTTGGGTGCCTTTGACTTTGTCGAGAAATTCCTACTGATATGACTAGTCTTCACCTAATTAAAACATGTAGTTTGGCTCAACCATCTACTATAGTTCCCTCTGAAATGTGTCCATATTCCAATAGTAATGACAGCTAGACCTGGTGTTATAGTCCCAATTTTAGTGATGACCATGGTCACCTTCCTTTTTTTCCTGATTTGATGTCCACATAGGCTTTGGTCTGCACTCAAAAGCTCTATGTCCATACTTCTTCCAATTGTAGCAGTGACCTTCAAATTTTGGTGTTCTGATAGTTCTAGTTCTACAGTTATGTTCTTGACATCCTTGCTTTTTGCACTTATGATAGTAACTTGCATTTTTATGTTTATCATCCTGATGGGCATTCTTACTCCTACATACATTAGAAGTATGTCCCTTTTTACCATAGGAATGACAAGTAGGTTTAGTGCTCTTACTTTTGTTACTCCTTTCTTCTGCAATCTTGGATGACTCTCCTTGTTCAGTGCTGATGTAACCTAGTCTTGAAGTGTCATTACTGGCCCTTGGTGATTTTAGTAGCTGCTCAAAGTATTTGATGGCCTCATTGGGTTTGTTGAAGATTTCTAAAATCTCCTTCTCTCTTTTTAGATCATTTTGCAATTGTTCATTTAGAGATCTCAATGTCCTTGGCATTTAGTTCATGATGTGCATTCATCATCTGACTCAGGGTGTCCAGCTACATGTTTGAGATTCTTGCTAGTTCAATTGATTTTTCTTCTAGTTTTTTAGCAAGATTTCTCTTGTCTTCTTCAAGAATAGCCTTGTCTTCAATGACTCTTTTCTTTTGTTCAGTTACTTCACAAAGCATCATAGCTTGTGATTCTTGTTCAAGCTTGAGTATTCTAATTTATTTTTCTTGAGCCCTATTCTTCTCCATTAGGTCTTCTATTGCTACATCAAACTCTTTGGAATCTCCATTTGAAAATAGATTTGAGGTGTCAATCTCCTTGTACTATGTGTCATTCTTAGCTATGGCAATCTCTTTTCTTCTTTTTAAGGATTTCTTCAATTCTCCTCTAGCTTCTTCCAAAGTATGTAAAGCAAGTTGTATATCAATTGCTTGATTCTCTATGATCTTCCCAAGTTTGTAAACTTCCATTTCTAGATCTGTTTCTCAAAGCTATAAGGTTCCTTCTTCTGAGAACTTGGCTCTGATACCAATTGTTTGAATTAACAAGTGGGAAGATTTACTTCTAAGAGGGGGGATGAATTAGAAGTAACTAATTTTAACCTTTTCAAATTCTTTTAACTAAAACCATTCACATGCATCCAATCTATCTAATAAACTTGAAATAAAGACATGCATGAAAATAGACAACACACAAATTTGGTAACCCAGAAACCCTCCAAAATGAGAAGGTAAAACTAGGGTGGGGATGACACCACAAAATATCGCTGCAACAATGTGTAACTTGTTCAAGGTTACAATGTCTGACCACTTCTAATGGTCTTCCATATGAAAGGACTATCCTATTAAAGACTTTACACTCTGTTAAAAGTGACTTGGTTAAAGGATTTCACTACCTTGCTAAAAGTAGGCCTGGTTAAAGGACTTATGTACATTCACTTGGAATGCCACCTTGTTAAAGGATTTACAAATGGCTACTAGGCTAACCTAAGTCCATAAGATTTCTATATCTAATACAATTGCTAGAGAGTATTAGAAAACCTTTGACCTGATTACTTGCAATCTTCAATTGCTGATTCCAGATCCTTGTTTTGCTCTTGCTAATCTGATCCTTGCTTGATCTGATATGTCACTCTATTGGGTTCTGATACTTTTTTCTTCAACAACTAGATTATGCAATGTTGCTCTGTTCTTCACTAAGTCTCTTAAACTTCTCTTTGAATTTCGCTATAGTTCACCCACACACTTCTCTCATCCATGCATACAATGGGGTTTTGTCCTCCTTTTAAAGATTTTGAATACTTAGGTTTAGGTATGAATCTACGATCAATATTAAATCTTCATTTTCTGCTCATTCCTTGCACTTTTCTTATTGGTTGCATGTCTTCTGCATTTTTCTTATTGGCTACATATTGATTGCATAGGTAAAGCAAAAGATTTGATCTTATCTTCAAGTTCCTTTGAAATTCATCTCATGTTGGCTCCAAAAATAGTTTACATCTGAGTTTGTGAAGGCACAAACTCATATGTTGATTTCAATGTTACTCGGCACATACTGGTTGCTGAGGCTTAGCCCATATAGAAAGGCTAGCTCACTCGGCTCCTATAGTGACTCTATTTCACTCAACATCTATAGCGACTTAGCACCTATACTTTGCTCGGCACTTGAACTTTGCTCAGGACTTGAATATTGCTTGGCGCCTGAAGTTCACTTGGCACCTATTAACTTTTCTAGCTCGGCATCCATTGTAGCTTAGCTTTTGTATTATACTTGGCATTGTCTTGAGAATTGGTTAAGTGTATTGACACTCAAATGTCAAAACCATTCTAAGACCAACACTACAGACCAAAATGTAGAAATGGTGAGCTAAAAAGAGTCATTCCTCTATCTTATAAAAGACACAATCATATGCTTGTTAACGTGACATATATGTTTTCTTTAATGCTAAATTGGCTTGTGGAAGTGTCACATTGTCTATTGGCCTATATGAGATTCTTGCACAAATCATAGATAATATAATTTTTTAGATGTTCTCCTCTACTCATTCATAGTGAAGCCTTTTGACCATCTTACAAGTTTGAATTACCTTGCAATGCATATTCTTTATAATGTATCATACTACTTTACAAGTTTCCATTCATGTTTAGTTAATTCACCATTTAAAACTATTGTATATATCATACTTCACATCAATATTGTATTCAAGACCCGTTTGAATTTAATTAAAAGCATTCAAAAGGGATTTAGGTAATAAGTATAACAAAATCAAAATCAACCAAGTAAGAATCTAGGTTTTTTTTAAGCATATATTTCAAATAACATTAAATATAACTAGAGTATCATTAGAGCATTATATAATTATCTAGCATCAATATGCGCATTGATAAGAATAGATTGGGCATCTTGCATGGATGCTGATTTTGTTTTAGATTTTGAAAGTGATTTGGAAGTTTTAACTAATACAAAATTTGAAGCATATTATATATATACACACAATTAGAATAAAGAATAGATAAAGTCGTTATCTCATTTTTTACTATAGAATATATCAAATAGAATAATTTAAAATATGTACAATAAAATGAACTCTAAAATTTTTCATCAATCTCATTTCACCAAATTTCTATTTACATCTACCATTCTAAAATTTAAAACATTTACAAATTCGATCTTTTTAGATTCCCTATGTAGGTATGCTGTTCAATATTTCATAGAGTAATGTATCAGCAGAATTGATGGATGGAGAATAAGACCAACGGACGATATTGATGGATTTTTATTCAACATATTTTCCACAAAAGCTGTGTTAAATACTACGGCACTGTGGAAAGCAAATATAACATTAACATTGGCAAAGATCCAATCAAAAATTTGAGGTCTTATAGCAAGAGAGCAGTAAAAACATTATTTCTTTTTAGAGACAATCATAATACGTAGAATAGTGCGTTTGATTCAAAATGTACGCCATGTGATTGATTTAACACCATTAACGTTAATTGGTGTGGAAGAATCTGTGAAAGCTCGAGCGTAGACAAAGTCCAACAAATCAATTTCTATACAGACAGTCTCCACTAGTCTTTTTTATTAATTTTTTCGCCCTTCATTTAATAATTTTGATGATTCTGTTTTGAATTCTCAGTTTGATTTGAGAGGTTGTTGAAAATTCAAGGCTTTGGGAGAGTTCGTTCTGAGTGGACCACCCGCCATGTGCACTATCCTTTCTGCCAACCCACACTTTGCTTCCCTCAAACATTGTGTTAATCGTGGCACCCATTTAATATTATGAAATTAGTATTGAAATTCTTATTATTGTTTTCTTATTATGATTGGCTCAAGTTGCACCAGTACACAATAAACATGATGTTAATTCTTGTATCTGTTTTTGTTTTCTGATTCATCAATAATGGAGCCTTATTCATTTAAATAATCATAGATCTATAATTATTAAATAAACAGCAAGATTCTTCATACGTAGAGATAGTTGTTACACGTAACTAGGCATGTTCTAGTCCAGTACTTTTAGTTTTATAGTTCAGGTTTTGAGTTAGAACTTAACGATTGAATGAGGCACACTAAACCAAGAATCCAAAGAGAGGAATATTGAAGTTAATTTACATGACACTACCATAGATCGAAAGATGGGGAAGAAAAAAATGATTCAAAGAGTTCAAATGGTGTGCAAGATTAGCACAGTTGGGAAGAAGTCCATTATTCCTATTTTGAGGAGGTCCACAAAACAATATTGTGTATAGCCCACTAGATTTCCACTATAAATTTTCGTTATTGAGTAACAAGGATGAACTTACATCTTTGAGGGGGGCAGCTCTCGGACTTGGATAGTTTTGAGGGATCTTGTTAACTTTTCTCAAAGGAAGGAAGTCAATTAGATGCAAGTGGGTATTTTAATAGAAGTTTGGTGCTAATGGTTGATTGAAGTGGTTCAAGGACATACTAGTGGCCAAAGGCCACTCTTAGAGAGAGGGAGTTGATTTTGGTGACATTCATTCTTTTATTGTTAAGTTAACCTTTATTAAATTTGTATTAGCTAGTGTTACTTCTTATAATTTTGAGATTGAGTAAATGAATTCTAAAACTATCTTGCATGGGAACCATGAAGAGGATATTATTTATATGTAATAGCCTAAAAACGTATTTTTAAAGGAAAATAATATTTGGTTTGTAGGTTAAAATGGTCATTGTATAATTTGAAATAATCATCCAGGATGTGTTACCAATAGTTTGATGATCACTCTATTTATATTAAGATTAAATTGATGGTCAAATATTGATTGTTGTAGTATTTTAATGACATTTTATTTTTTGGTAGCATAAAAATGATCATTATGGAATTCAAAAATCAACTTTCTAGCACATTTGATATAAACGACCTCTGGGTTGCTAGATATATTTTTGGGATATAAATTAGTAGGAGTCTAGTTCAAAAAGAATAAGAATCTTTGGTCAAGTATCTTGATACCAAATTATAAAGATTGAAAATATAAGACTATAAAAATAATACTCCCCACCCACTCAATATTAAATTGATATTAGACATTTATCCTAATTATAGTGAATATATTGAATATATGTATATTATTCCTTATGATAGTATCATCAGTATTTTAGTGTATGTATTCTTTATACTAGACTAGATCAGCCCAAGAAATGTGATGTAATCACGATAGGAGGATCCTCAATGAGAAAAATCCAAACCTTGTGGCAAGACTTACACAATGGAAACAACATCAAAGAGCAACAACGAATGGGGAGTATGAAATAACTAAATGAGAACAAAGTGAAAATAGATATTATTGGCTAGTGTTCCAAAAATCCAATATACTCCTACATCAAACTATGAAGAGCAGCTAAATGTATAACCCCACCAAAGATCATTAGACTTTTCTCAAAATTGTATTTAGGAGCATGTGAGGGAGCCCTAAGTTCTATTTTATTTATTATGGCACTAAAAATGTGGACATGTAATTTGTAATGCAAGATTTTGTTGATGTAGATTGGGTGTGTGACTTGGATAGTCAAATGTCCACTACTTATTATATTTTTACTTTGTTTGGAGGTGCAATGAGTTGGGTGAGTAAAAGATAACCTATATATGTATTTTACACCATTGAATTAAAGTACATATGACATAAATACATGCCTCCAAGGAGATAGTATGACTATGAAGATGATAATGGTATTGATTTTGATTACAATAGGGTGAGTATAAGATATAAGTTTCAAAATGTCATATATTTCACCAAAAGTCATATGCATTATTCTCATACTCAACATTTTAATACTCAACTCATTTTGTGCGATAATTGGTTGAGGATTGATATGTCCTAATTGGAAAAGTTGACACTTTTCATAATGTTGTAGACTCTCTTTAAAATCCAATGATCATGGATATGTTCTCTTGGTATGAAACATCATCAGTCTTGATCAATATGCATTATTTTATGCTTGACTGTCTATAAGAGTGTAAATTAAAACAGATAATATCAAGTGAAAGATTGTTAGGGTTTAGTATCATCAACCTTGTAAATTCTTTTATTATATGTTATTCTAATTTTATTTGTAATTTACACATAAGGGATAAAATGATTTTACCAATGGTGGTAAATAACTCATGTAGAGACGAAATTATAGTTACTATTTGAAATGTAATAAAAGTACAAAACAACTAGTGCTCCTTTTTGGAATATTTTAGTTTGGGTTGTTTGAACACATTTAAGGTATTGTAAATAAATGTATGAAAAAATTGAAAGATATCATATATATTTTTATGATGACATTTATGTGTTAATATTGTTATATTGGTCCATAATTATGTCCATATGAGTCACATGCCTTATCACAACTATGCGAGTATTTGTAAGTGGATATTTTTGGCCACATATCATGATTCCAAGAAAGTAGGCATGGTACTTCTCCAAGTGATTTTTTTAAATTTTTGTTTTGTTATAAACCAATGGTATTCACTCCTATAAGTTCATTTAAAATAAGGTTTTGTACTAGTGGTAAGTATCAAGTTTTGTTCAATTATGTAAGTTTCCAATTGTTGTCAAATTCTATAGAGTTCTCTAGATAACTATATTATTGCATAATTTTTATTGATTGGTAATATACTTTCCTTTCTTTCTATGGTGATTTTTTTCTCTCTAGGATTTCATCCAATTATATCTAGTGTTAATGATGTTATGGTTCTCTCTTTCTTTCTTTGATTTCATAATTAATTTGTTTGTACACATTTATCTTTTAGATTTATATTCATGAAAATTTTTATTTAAATTTCATATTTCTATTATTCCTTTGAACCTTGTTAATCAACATGTGTGTCTCTTTTAAGATAGGATACACAATTTTATATGTGACCATTGGGTATGACATATGCAACACTCTATTAGCATTTGATACCTAAAAATAGAACCCTTGTATGTGCATCTTTAATCTTAGTGCTATTATATTTTATGTAATTCTCGAAGGCTATTAGAAATATTAATTAAAGAGGTTATGACATGGAAGAAATTTTGACTCTTGGTAATTCATAGTAAAATATATAGTGAATAATTTATTTTTTTCTTGGCATAAATCTTATTGTTATTACCATTATTTTATATAGCAAGTTTCGAATAGTTTTCCTAGTCACAAAGTAAAAATAGTACATATAATAAATTTCATTCATATCATTTTGATTTTGAATCCTTTTCTCTCATTTTACCATTTATAAATTAGGTTTAGTTAGAATGGATTGGGATATTATCTTAGGTGACTTTAATTCCAAGTTATTTTAATTTTGAATCATGTTCTCTCATTTTCTCATCTACTTTAAAATAAATAAGGATTTGAAAGATTGTCACCCTTAATATCGATTATTAGGACATGTTCCACTCTTACAAATATTATCATTATACTTGTTCATGCATGACACATTTACTCTTGATAAGAATTTAGAATAGATTAATAGTATCATCTTTGGATTTCAAATTCAAATTATACTTTTGAAATGACATGAAATCTTGTTTCAAAGATGTTTGAAAATGTCATTTTCATTCAAATATGTTAAATTACATTTATAAAGAATTTAAATGGCTAAAAAATATGAATTAATACTAATCATTTTTAAATACTTGTAGTATTATATTTGGGTAAAAGCACAAATCTGTATCACTATTTTATAAAGGGAAAAACTAACAAAAGTATAATTTTTCAACTTCAATGACATAAATAGATATTATTATTTAGAATTTTAAGATGAAGTAAATGAATGAAATGTGTGAAAATGGATGAAGTTTAGAATTATTATTTTTAATGACTATTTACATTGAGAATTGATATATTTTCTTATTTTTTGAGGTTCATTTTTCAGTTGCTAACAAACACTAAAAATTAGGGGTCTAGTTCCCACCACAAAACTATATCGAAATAAATATTTTTCCCTTTGATTTTAGATTATTTTATAGATGACATATATAGCTAGATTAATCATAAATAAAAATCTAATTTTGACCCATACTTTCACTTTTATAACAATTCAAATTTCAACTCACTTGAAATAGATAGCTTTCATCTCCCACCACATTTTCCAAAACAAATCTATTCTAACCAAAAGAAAAAAATTACATTCAGAAAGAGAATTTTCTCCTCTACAACATCGTATGGTTTTTATTTATTTTTATATGATTTACTATTTTTTTTCTTTCTCAAAGTCAACTTCTTCTAGAGTATTAAAATATGTACTTGTAGTATTTTTAAATTACAATATACCATATCTAATTAAAACACTATTACACACACACACACACACACACACACACACACACACACACAGCTACACATACATATGTGTGTGTGTGTGTGTGTGTGTGTGTGTGTGTGTGTGTGTGAGAGAGAGAGAGAGAGAGAGAGAGAGAGAGAGAGAGAGAGTATTCTTGACTTTGAGCTCTATAAAATGGTGTTCATATGTTATTAAGAAAATATCATTAAAAAGAGTAGGAGTTATCAAAATGTCAGTTTTTTGAAATAATTTTATTACTATAATATTTGACACAAACTAGTATAAAACATGCATTTAATAGACATTTCTAATTGGAAAAGTGTGAGAAGATATATAATTTAGAAAAAAAGAATTTATCTATATCATATGTTTGATCAAAATTGATTTTTAGATATAAATAATCAAATTTAGTTGTTTTCATAAGTCATCCCGATAGGTGACACAATTTTATACTTTTACCCATTTAAATTTAACTAAATGAATAAACATTTAGAATTTAATGTTACTAAGGTAATACCAAGAGTGCTTAAGGTTTCACAAGGCTCAACTATATGGCCATATTGTTATGCACCACTTAATCATCCTATGAGTGGATTGATATTTTCTAACCACATCTATATGGTTTATTTGAATTGACATTTTTTATATTTATGTTTCCTATACATTCATTACACACATCAAACACATCAAGAATATTATGTAAAGAAAAAAATTGTGGATACACACAAACCAAGTATATCACATCTCTAGTTTACCGGGGATAATTTTAAGAAACCCCCCTTTGAAAAAAAAGTATAAAATCATGGCGAATCCAATATTATTTTAGGGGGGAAATTTAATTTCTATTGGTCATTTTTTTTTCAAACTACGAAAAATAATATTTTTATTAGTGATTTTGTTGCTATCGCAGGACAATTCTATAAAACCTTAGTGAATCTTTAATTATTAAAGAAACCTGTGACCAAAAGTACAAATACCTAGCAACCATAATTTTATATCATCTAAAAAATACTAACCCATTTTAATAACTATTAGATGATCCTAAATCAATGGTATAAATCTTATTTTAGGCCAAAATGTTAAAGGAGAAATTTTTTTGGAGAAATTCTCTAGAATAATGACACTTGTCCACAATCAAACCTGTTTCCATCCAAAGATTAAAAGGATAGAAAATTACTTGTAAAGTCTCCAGAATAAAGACCTGTGTCAAGTATATTTACTTAACATATAACCTAACTTAAATATTTACAAAATATTGATGAATGTATCCATTGAATAAGACAAGCCTTAGAAATTGTAGGAAAAAATATTTCATTTACCATGTGGAAAGATTAAATTCCATTGGCGAAGTCATCACCAAAATAAAAATAATTATGTATCATTATTGGCAATTGGTCTAAGCATGGGACCCAATTTTCATAAAGTGTGGGTGACATGGCCACCAAAAGAGTGCAAATTTTTTCACCATATTCAGGTTCTTGATGAGTGAGATTCACCATTTGGCGAATATTCACCACTAAAGTTATCCCTGTAGTGTAGAAGTGTGTGCACAAATCAATCTTTATAAACATCAGTTCATAACACAATATTCATGGATCCTTACATTCTTACATTAAATAGTACATTGGATGCACAGACATCAATATGCACTCATATATTATCCACAATGGTAATATTCAAAAAAAAAAAAATTGAAAATTAGGATGTAATGCTACAAAATTGAATTTAGTTTTGAAAAATTAAAACTAAAATGATTTAAATCTCAAATAAAACTTATCTAAAGAGGCACTTGGTGAGAAAAAGGGATACTGATTTTTTAACATGTATGTAGTTTCAAAAGAGCCATTTTTTAGTTGATTTTAATTGAATACATGATATATTCATTTTACTCATAAGAAGTTTTTAATATCAAACTCTTGCAAAGTTTAATAGTTGTAATCCCACAATGTTAATTTGATTGTAGAGGGCTTACAATTAGAGAAAAAGGCAATGTAGGCATATACAAAATTGAAGGAATCCATCTTCATAAGCTTGCAAAAAAATCCTCTTTAATTGATAACAAAAATCGTTTATAGTGCATGCAAAACATTTCTAAATTCATAGACATCAAGATGAACGATAAACCAACGTTTTATCCATCCTTGATCTAGTTTATTTTAAAACCATACAAAAGCCTTGTAAATGCTATAGAGGGAAAATCTTCTAGACAAACTTAGAGAAACCCATATTGAAAAAAGGTGGTGTACAAGTTGCCACCAACAATGAAAAAGTTCTCAACATCAACTATTTATTATGCTAGGGATTAAAGTGTTAATAAATCAAGAAGGGAACTCATAATAATAGTAGAAATTATTATACCACTACAACTAGACTAGCTTAATTTGGTAGGGTCATTGTTAGACATACAATTTGTTTTCTAAGGAAGGGGTATTATGAGTCTAATTGCTACTTAAGTAGTTATAATAAGGTGAGCAAGATGATTTCCAAAATAATATATAACATAACTTCATCATTAAGCACATACACATGATGATTAATAAATCATTGTAATCAAACTATTTATTTAAACCAACACCTATATTATATAATACATTTTATAGTAAGAAGCAACAAAGTAAGAGTGTTGTCTCTTACAAAAATATAGCCCAAAGGCATCAGAACAACATACCAAAACAACTATTTCCAACAAGGTCAATGGAAAATCATTAACAACATACTTGCAGTATGACTAGTCTCCCACATTAAGAGATTGCAAGATAAAGAAAATAAATTAAAAATTCACTTGTGGACAACTGTCTAGGCAATACTTTTAGTAGGATCCACGACACAAGGGGAAGATGGTGGCACCCTCTTCGTAAGAAAGTCAACACTAGGATACTAACCTTATAATGTTTCTTTGTGATAGAACCCTATATTATATAATGTTTCTTACAATGAATTAATAAAAATAAATCACTTCTTAAATAATAACTATAAATATTAACATTATATTATTGAAATGTACTAACATCAATGGGCCTTTAGTCTACTAGTGAAGTTGAAAGGTTCTCAATGAGCCTACTAGGAATCAAGTCTTGTTGAATACAAGGCTCTAACATTGAAAAAAGACATAAATCTATGATTGTGTCCAAAGAAAATTTCAAAAAATAGATACCATTTAGTTTTTTGTTCTTAACTGAAGAAGTTCATGTAAATAAACTTATATAAAAATAATATAAATAAAAAATATTTCCAAACAAATCAAATTGTAATATTCCTATCAGAATCTATATAAAACTATCCTAAAAAGTTTGTAACCTGAAAGAAACTTTACTAAGTAATAATAAATATGCCCATCAATTTGAAAGAGTAGGTGTGACAAACGCCTAGCATATACCATGGGTCTCAAGAGCAAGTTTTTCTCCGCGACTCTCGAAGACAAAGATTGATTGAATTTCATGCCAAAATGCCCAAGAATGGCCATCAAACGTAGGCCCTCGATGTGATGTTCTACAAGAACTCATGAAATTCCTCAAGCAAAGCTTTACCATACACCACCTGGAGTAATGTAGGAGACGAATTCCTTACTTAGATGGGAAACTGTGAACTGTTTACATCATTAGAAACGTCAACTCAACAATGGCCATACATTCTCTTTTGGCAAATCAAGCAACCACGTTTTAATTTATTTAAGACCACTCATTTATTACAGAAAGAATGACTGGACTGCTCCAAATTCCAGCTTGTTAAGAAAATGGAGATTCCAGTTTGGCAAACACAGTCATCTCTCTCGGCCACCGACAGTCTGCAGTAATGACGACGTTGAATCGGCTCAAACGTGTTTCTGCCATGAAATTGAAATGGATTATGTTTAACACGACAGTTGTAACCGAATAATTATGATGTAGAATACTGCACAAACAAACAAGATTATTATTATGCTACGACAAGAACAAAAGAAAAAGGGCTTAAAGAATGCCTCACGAGCCCCACAAGTCTTTCTAGAATGAAAGGCTAAAATTCAAGAGACACCTAAAGTCAATAAAGAGAGATCTATAGTTTCCATCATTCATTAATTAGATATAATTAGTGCAAATATGCTTAATGAGGGGGGAGGGGAGAACATTGTTATATTTCACATTAATAAAGTTTGATATAAGGAATTGTCATAGTTTTGTTATCTTGATGATGATCATCAAGTATTGTTAATAAGTATTATTAAATAATGTCACATGTATAAAGTCAATGTAGGGAAATCTATGATTTAGATCATTTGGTCAACTAGATATACTCACCGACATAAAAATAATTAGGTATATATGTTTCTATGAGATAAAAATGTAATTAGTGCAAAATACATAATGGGAGGGGAGAGGCAGAGTGGGAAGAACACTCTCTTGAGTTTATATTCATAATTAATAAAGTTTTATATAATGAATTGTCATATCATTGTCATTTTGACGATAGATCATGAAGTGTTTTACGATGTATTATTAGACAATGTCATATACCTAAAATCAATATAGGAAGGTTACCTATCAAAACAATCAATATACGAAGATCAATAGTTTTGATGTTTCATGAATTATATTTAAGTAGTACAAACATGTTTAATGAAGGGGAAAGGAGATTGAGAATGATAGTCTCATGAGATTACATTTGAAGGTAATAGGGTTCGATGCAAGAAATTAGCATATTTTTGTCATCTTGATGACAGATCATGGAATATTTTTAGAGGCATTATTAACATTGCCATATAGATTTCATGCAAGAAGATCCACAATTTCAATCATTCATAGTGTAGATATTGTTAGAGAAAACTTATTTGATGGGAGGGGAGAGAAGATTGCAAAAAATATATACATCAACGTACATTCAAAATTAATGAAGTTTTCTATAAGAAATTGTCATTTTTTGGTCATCTTGATGACAGCTCATGAAGTATTACAGAGATATTACTAAACAATGTCATACACCTAAAATCAATACAAGAAGACCCATAGTTTCTATCATTCATAATGTAGATAATAATTTAGACAATTACACCCAACGGGTGTTAAAGAGGAGATCGCAATGAACATTCTTATAGAATTGCTTTCAAAGTCTTGATGAGGTTTTCTCTAATGAATTATCAAGGTCTTTTCATGTTGATGACAGATCTAGAAATGTTTTAAGAGGTATTATTCAACATTATCACACAGCTAAATTCAATATGGGAAGACCTATACAATTTCAATCATCTACAATGCTTCTCTAATTAGTACAAATATACCTAATGGAAGGAGGAGAGGATAATGGTACAAGAACATTCATGTGAGATTACATTCAAAGTTAATTAAGCTTCAATTCAAGAATTATCATGCTTTTGTCATCATGACTATAGATGATGAAATATTTAAGGGGATATTACTAAACATTGCACACACCTAATATCAATATAGAAAGATCCACATTTTTAATCAATCATAATGTTGGTAATTTAACTAGTGCAAACATACCTCAAGGGGGGAGAAGAGAATGGTAGAAATATTCTTATGAGTCTTCTTTCAAAGTTAATGAAGTTTGAGTTCAAGAATGACATGTTAGGATTAACCTCAAACATAAATAACAATTACATGCAAATATAACCAATACCGGAAAATAGTAGATTGCATAAAAGAGAACACAAGACACCAAGATTTAACATGATTCATCCAAACCCTGGGCTACATCGACCAACAACAAGTCCAATATTATTATGATCCAGTAATTACAACTTGATTACAATCTGTACTTGGGGGCATTGCCCCCAAACCCCCGTAGAAATAATTTGGAGGGAAACTATGCCGAATAAACCTCTGAATCTGATTAGGCTCCACTTCACAACATGACATTTCTTTGTCATCATGATTATATATCATGAAATATTTTAGGAGGTACTAATAAACATTGACACTTACCTAAATTCAATATAAGAAGATCCTCAATTTTAATTACTGATAATGTAGATACAATTAATGAAAATATACCTAATGGGAGAGGAAAAGAGATCAGGAAGAACATTCTAATGAGATTCACGGTCAATGAAGAATGAATTTAAGAATTCTTATGTTTTTTTTATCTTGAAATATTAGATCATGAAATATGTTTAGAGGTGTCAAACAATGTTACATACCTAAAGTCAATATAGGGAGATCTACAATTCAATCATTCATAATATAGATCTGCAATCAATACAAATATAGCTCAATTCAAGCCAAATGATAGATTGGGAGGAGCATTCTTATGGACTCACATTTAGAGTTAATAAGTTATGATACAATGATTTATCATTTTTTTTCATCATAATGATAGATTAGAGGTACAACACAAATCATTGATGCAAAAAAAAAATAAATAAATAAATAAATATATATATATATATATATAGTAAAATTAATTGTTATCACTAATATGACTTATGGAAATGTTATGCCCCATATAGTTAGAAGGGGGTCATTAATTCTTTGAAAGTCTTTGAAATATTTAAGTGGTATCTATCTTGCTTTTATTTTTTGTACCATCTTAAAATGGAGACACTTCATTAGGAGACCTTTTAGCCCTCCTTAGTGTGATTTTGGTCTCTTTTTCTCCTCTCCTCTTCCATTTCATTCTCCTTCATCATCTCTTAAATTCTGACATGGTCTTCTAAGTATCATCTTGATACCCTTTTGACCATATCTCATGTTTTTGTCCATTATCTTCCAATTTCATTTGCACCATATTCTAAAGCTTTTTGTGACCTTTCTGACTTGTCCACTCAGACTAGGTCAACCTGGGCCACATTGACCTAGATTAGGTTGACCAAAGTTGACCTAGTCCCTAGTGATCATAGAGTTCTAGCCCCAAAAGTTCTCGAGTTTACCAATTAATTTATTTTCTTCCCTAGTTAGCTTGAGTTGCCTTTCCACCCAAAAACTAGTGTAAAAGGTGTCTTGGGGGCTTTATTTTCATATCTCATTCTCAAGTTATCTCCTCTCAAGAAAGAAAGAATTTAAGAAATTCTTCAAAAAAGCATCTTCAAGAATTCATGACTAAAACATCTCCTTCTTGCATCAATCTTCTTCCTTCAAGGTGGTAGTGGAGTTTGACTCTAAGGAGAAGATATGTCATTCTAGTTTATCCAAGAGCATGTCACATACATTTCCATACATGAGGTTTTTGGATTCTTTTATTTGCTAATGGATTCTTTGAGTTAAGGCTATTACACTTACATACTTGATCACATATCATAGACAATTTCATCCTCAAAGGTAATTGTATATTTCACTTGATATTATTCAAATATACTACATGAAAGAATTTCCTTTATATTTACATTTCTCAACCATGGTTAATTCCTTAATCTAGAGTTTTACCAAGGCAAGCCCTCATCAAAACACAACCCCAAACCTTTCCTTTCTATGTTGATTTGTAGATTGGGGGTGAAAAGGATTGCATATCTGGAATATATAGTTTGCAAGATTTTTGGAGTCGTCAGTTGCAAATTGCCAGACTATGTCACCTAGTTGTAGGACATCTTCCCTAGTCAACCTAGTCCTTAAGTCTTAGATTCTAGGGACATTTCTAGGTTTTGTTCCTTTTTTCATTTCATTATGAGATTCTTGAATATATATTCAAATATAGTTCAATTAAAATACATCTTCCTCTACACATTTCGAGGTGTGTCTTTTATATTTTATTTCCTTTCATATCTTTACAATATATTTACATCTTAATTGGACTAATTGTCTTTACATAACATCTATATTTAAATTGTTTAAGCAATTAGTTCAATTTCACATTCTGATGCAGGAGCATCCAGAGGTATAAGGCCAATCCTGTGTCACCCAAAAAAAAAAATTGTACTTAGACTTAGTTTCTGTTTCATGTCTTTACATTTTTGGATACCCATTTGGGTCAAATAAAGGTTCCAACTCTCACAGTTCAACTATCAGTGTGCTAGAAAATCTTGAAAAAATAGGAGCATGCAATTTGGCCATCATTTTGGTGACCTAGAAGGTGTGAATTGGCCAGATGAATGTAATTCTGATTTAGAGCATTCCAAAAAAAGAATCAGGTCAAAAGGCCCCACGGTTTGAAAGTTATTGCAGTTTTTCGGGTTTTGGAGACCTCCTAAGAATGCTTCAAAGTCAGGTTAGGGGCATTAAATGACCTTGAAAAGGGCCAAAAAATGGGGGACGAGAAAAGCTGGTACATAGGGCTATAGAGCGCTTTGAGAGCTTTTCAAAAATGTAAACGGTTCGTTAATCGGAGCTACGGTTCAAAAGTTATGCCTCCCGAAAGTTCGGGTACCATTTTTGGATTCTTCTAGATTTGCACCGACTTCTAACACAGCTTCTGGAACCTTCTATTTGGTCGGTGGATGCCTACTAGCACTTTCTAGAATGTACTCCTAGTCCTTAACCCTCTGGGGTCTATTTAAGGAGATTTTTGGCATTGTAAAAGGCAGTTCAGAGTGGAGTTTGAGAGGAGGTACTGAAAGGAGAAATTATCTCCAGATTTATGCTATTGTAAGCCCTTAGGGCATGTTTTGAAGTTTATTTTTTCTGTACTATTTGTACTAGCTTATTTTCTTAGTTAATACAATTTCCCTTTTCTGTTGTGTCTATTCTGCTGTTCTGTTGTGTCCCCATCAAGTGGTATCAGAGCAGGTTTTCCTGAGTGTGTAGATAGAGCGCCGACTGTGAGGCAGTTTGCACCAGGACTGTGTGGTTGTGGGTTTGAGTTAAGAAGATACCTCCACGAAGAGAGCATGGTGGAAGGGACAGAGCTATTAATCCTGAGGAGGTTAGAGCCCTCCAAAGGCAGGTACAGGCATTGCAAGAGGAGCTCCGTAGAGGAGCAAATGTTGCTACAGGTGACAACAATGAGGATGAAAATGAAGAAGAAGTAATAGGACCAGAAGAGGAATTTGACGAGGAAGTTCTGAATCATGCAGAGGAAAGACTTTTTAGGGCCATTACTAAGTTTGGGAAAAGACCCACAATTGAAGTGGGTGTATTTTCAGAAAATCTGAAACCAGATGAGTTGATCGATTGGATAAATGAACTAGAAGAATACTTTGAGTATGAGGATATTAGGGACCCAGATAGGGTTAAGTTTGCAAAGGCCAAACTGAAAGGCCATGCCAAAATCTAGTGGCAAGAGGTTCAATTGGAAAGAAATAGAAGAGGAAAGGAGAAGATCACAAGATGGGATCGCATGGTGGACAAATTGAAGAAGCAGTTCATTCCTGTGGACTATGAGCTTGATTTTTTTAAGAAGATGCATGGGTTAAAGCAAGTAGGAAGATCAGTCCAAGAATATACAGAGGAATTTTATCGACTCTTGATTAGAGAGGGGCATGCAGAAGCAAATAAAGAGAAGGTTGCTCATTATATCAATGGGTTGCGACCTAGCATCTAGGAGGAATTAAGTTTGGTAAGAATGACCAGCGTTGAAGAGGCATACCAGTTTGCCCTACGAGTTGAAGAGAAGCTGAATAAAAGGTTTGAAGGAAGACAAAGAGGGTGCGGTCAAGGAGGAAGGGGAAGCGGTAGGTCATATGGAGGCCGCAATGAAACCCAAAAGAAAAATGAAAATGAGGGTACTAGTAGAAACCAGAGGAATGAGGGTTTCGACCGCTCCCATGACCAAGACTTTGGAAATCAGAGAGGAAGAGGTAGAGGATGTGGACAAGGAAGAGGAGGCTTCCATGGTACCTATTTCCATTGCAATGAAGAAGGTCATCGTGCCTTTGAATGCCCTCAATGACAAGGAAGGACAGATAGGAGAGCTGAGGGCCAAGCTAGGGTTGCTCATGTGGATGAGGATGCACAATCATCACATTCAGAGGATGCAAAAAGAGGAGAGACCTTAGTAAATGAAAGAGTCCTACTAAGTGGTGAGATTGAACCAGGACAACGGAGGAGTTTGTTTCGTAGCAGATGCAAGTCTGAAGATAAATGTTGTGACATGATCATTGATGGTGGTAGCACTGATAACTTGGTATCAGAAGAGATGGTCTCTAAGATGAAGCTCAAGAGGGAGAAACATCCCCAGCCCTATCGGATTTCTTGGGTAAAAGATGATCATAAGGTCTTGGTAAGTGAACAATGTTTAGTAAAATTCAAAATTGGGAGTTACCATGATGAAGTTCTCTGTGATGTTATTTCAATGGATGTTTTCCATCTATTGTTGGGTAGACCATGGCAGTTTGATAGACATGCAGTACATGATGGACATGCAAACACATACTCTCTGACAAAGGATGGAGTTTGCCTCAAATTGAAGCCCATGAAAAAGAAAGGTGAAAAATTATGTAGCAGTGCTAGGATTTGTCTTGTTGATGGAAGGAAGTTTTTAGATGGCATGAAATATCAGCATATGTGCTATGCTTTGATTCCTACGAAAGATAAAGAAGGTAGTAGTGAAATACCATTTGAAGTTTCAGATTTACTAGAGGAGTTTGGAGATATTATCTCTGATAATGTTCCAGATGGATTGCCACCAATAAGGCAAATTAGTCATCAGATAGATCTGATTCCAAGAGCTAGTTTTCCTAACAAGGCTGCTCACAGGATGACTCCTACTGAAACAAAGGAGCTAAATAGACAGGTTCAAGATTTTTTGAGGAAAGGCTTGATTCGAGAGAGCTTGAGTCCATGTGCAGTACCTACAGTACTCGCACCAAAGAAGGATGGAGAGTGGAGGATGTGTACAGATTCTCAAGCTATAAATAGGATCACCATCAAGTACTGGTTTCCTTTGCCAAGGATGGATGATATTATGGACTGCTTGAGTGGAGCTCAGTACTTCACAAAGATAGATCTAAAGAGTGGTTATCACCAGATACGGATTCGAGAAGGAGATGAGTGGAAAACAGCCTTCAAGACCAAGGAGGGTCTTTATGAGTGGTTAGTCATGCCCTTTGGATTGACGAATGCCCCAAGCACCTTCATACGGCTCATGAATGAGGTACTTAAGAAGTTCTTGAGAAAATTTGTTATTGTCTATTTGGATGATATTTTAATTTTTAGCAAGACTTTGGAAGAGCATTTATTGCATATTCATAGTGTCCTTGAAAGGCTAAGGGAAGAGAAACTATTAATCAATTTGAAGAAGTGTAACTTTGCAAAAAGGGAGTTAGTCTATTTGGGGTTTGTTATATCACTTGAAGGTCTCAAAATGGATCCAGAGAAGGTAAAAGCCATCTTGGAATGGCCTACTCCAAGGTCTGCTACTGAGGTAAGATCATTTCATGGTCTGGTTAGTTTTTACAGGAAGTTTATTAAGAATTTTAGTGGCATATGTGCACCCCTAACTGATACAATAAGAGGGGATAGAAAAGAGTTCAAATGGACTGCAGCAGCTGCGAGAAGTTTTGAATTGCTGAAGAAGAAGGTAACAGAACAACCTGTGTTGGCACTTCTAGATTTTAGAAAAGTGTTCCAGGTGGATTGTGATAGCGCTATTGGGGCTGTATTAAGCCAAGAAGGTAAGCCTATTGCATATTTTAGTGAAAAATTGAATGATGCAAAGAAGAAGTATTCTGTTTATGATCAAGAGTTCTATGCAATAGTTCAAGCCTTAAAGAAATGGAAGCATTATTTATTGCCAAAGGAATTTGTTTTGTATACTGATCATTAGGCATTACAGTACCTAAATAGCCAAGGTAAATTGAATCAGAGCCATATGAAGTGGGTAGAGTGCTTGCAGAGCTATACATTTGTGTTGAAGCATAGAAGTGGAAAATCTAATAGGGTTGCAGATGCACTAAGTAGGAGACAGTTATTGCTTACAATAATGCAGGTTGAAGTAGTTGGGTTTGATGAACTCAAGCATTTGTACCCTGAGGATCCTGATTTTACTGAAGCGTGGAAAGCTTGTAAAGAACCTGTTTCTGTAGATAGAACCAAGTGGTTAGACTATTTGATTCAGGATGGCATGCTGTTCAAGGGTATTTAATTGTGAATTCCAAAAAGTTCCATGAGGGAAAATCTGATTAAGGAGAAACACAGTGGAGGGATGGCAGGACATTTTGGTCGAGATAAGACCATTGCCATTCTTAGAGAACATTGTTTTTGGCCTCAAATTTCACAAGATGTGAAGAAGTTTGTACAGAGTTTCCAGGTTTGTCAAGTTGCTAAGGGGTTTAGTCACAATACTGGCCTATATCAGCCATTGCCTATTCCATCAAGGCCATGGGAGGACATAAGTATGGATTTTGTTCTTGGATTGCCAAGGACACAAAGGGGTAATGACTCAGTATTTGTGGTGGTTGATAGGTTCTCCAAAATGGCACATTTCATTCCATTCCACAAAACTCATGATGCTGTCCATATTGTAGACTTGTTTTTCAAAGAGGTGGTAAGACTACATGGTCTTCCAAGGAGCATAGTTTCTAATAGAGATACTAAATTTGTGGGGTATTTTTCGAGGACATTGTGGAAAAAGTTAAGAATAGACTTAAAATTCAGTTCCACGCATCACCCACAAACTGACGGCCAAACAAAAGTGGTAAATAGAAGTTTGGGCAATTTGCTGATATGTTTAGTTGGGGATAAGCCCAAGGGATGGGATTTGATTCTACCACAGGCAAAGTTTTCTTATAATAACTCTATAAATAGGAGTACTGGAAAATCACCATTTCAAATTGTATATGGGAATAGCCAAAGGACTGCACTAGAATTGAGGAAGATAGAACAAGGGGAGAGGACAAGTGCTAAAGCTGAGGAATTTGCTGAACATATCAAGCGTCTACATGAGGAGGTTCAAGTACA
Organism: Cupressus sempervirens; assembly: GCA_028749045.1. Classification (NCBI taxonomy): domain Eukaryota; kingdom Viridiplantae; phylum Streptophyta; class Pinopsida; order Cupressales; family Cupressaceae; genus Cupressus; species Cupressus sempervirens. The sequence goes on from CM053793.1 coordinate 836,996,310, forward strand.
CATTACCAAGATGAATCAAGAGTATAAAGCTAGGGCTGATCAAAGGAGAAGACATAAGGAATTCCAAGTAGGGGATCTAGTCATGGTGCACTTACGAAAAGAAAGATTTCCAGCCGATACTTACAACAAGCTAAAAATGAAGAAATTTGGCCCCTGCAAAATTTTGAAGAAACATGACTCAGGAAATGCATATGAAGTGGAGCTGCTAGACGGTATTCACATTTCTCCCATTTTCAACATTGCAGATTTAACAGAGTATCATGATGATGGTGTAGATGAGGAGCTAGTGTTAGAGCCATGTCCAATTCCTGCTTTTAAGAAGGAGGAGATAGAAGACATTCTAGATCATCGTGTGGGTAGGAGTACCAGAAACAAGCAGTATGAAGAGTATTTGGTCAAATGGAAAGGACGATCGATCGAGGACTCAACTTGGATTTTAGCAGCTGAGGTTTCCCATTTGGGATTTCCTCTACCATCCATAAAGTGACAAGGTCACTTTCCAATCTACCCTGGGTGTCTGATGCAGGAGCATCCAGAGGTATAAGGGCAATCCTGTGTCACCCAAAAAAAAAAAGTAATTAGACTTAGTTTTTGTTTCATGTCTTTACATTTTTGGATACCCATTTGGGTCAAATAAAGGTTCCAACTCTCACAGTTCAACTATCAGTGTGCTACAAAATCTTGAAAATATAGGAGCATGCAATTTGGCCATCATTTTGGTGACCTAGAAGGTGTGAATTGGCTAGATGAATGTAATTGTGATTTAGAGCATTCCAGAAAAAGAATCAGGTCAAAAGGCCCCATGGTTTGAAAGTTATTGCAGTTTTTCAGGTTTTGGAGACCTCCTAAGAATGCTTCAAAGTCAGGTTAGGGGCATTAAATGACCTCAAAAAGGGCCAAAAAATGGGGGACGAGAAAAGCTTGTCCATAGGGCTATAGAGCGCTTCGAGAGCTTTTCGAAAATGTAAACAATTCGTCAATCAGAGCTACGGTTCAAAAGTTATGCCTCCCAAAAGTTCGGGTACCATTTCTGGATTCTTCTAGATTTGCACCGACTTCTAACACAGCTTCTGGAACCTTCTATTTGGTCGGTGGATGCCTACTAGCACTTTCTAGAATGTACTCCTAGTCCTTAACCCTCCGGGGTCTATTTAAGGAGATTTCTAGCATTTTAAAAGGCAGTTCGGAGTGGAGTTTGAGAGGAGGTACTGAAAGGAGAAATTATCTCCAGATTTATGCTATTGTAAGCCCTTAGGGCATGTTTTGAAGTTTATTTTCTCTGTACTGTTTGTACTAGCTTATTTTCTCAGTTAATACAATTTCCCTTTTCTGTTGTGTCTATTTTGGTGTTCTGTTGTGTCCCCATCACATTCACATTATCCTATTAAAGGCCTAAGAGAGTACGTTTCCTTGTCTTGCATTCCTCTTTATAATTCAAATTTAGTATTAGCTCCCTTCTTCCTTTGGGTCCTTCCTAATCTATTTTTAATTAGAAGTGGAATTATACTTGGAAATTCCCCTCTTTACCACATATCTATTTGAATTTGGCTTAGTGACCCAGTAAAGTGGAAGTCTACATCTTATTTACACTACTTCCATTTTACCACTAAACATTTTAGTGAACCCAACTTTGTGCCCTTTCCTTATTGAAGTTAGATTTCATTATCTCTCTTTGTATGTTAGACCTTGGTGTATCTAGATCTACTTTATATGCTATTATTGGCATTATTGGTATTTAGATCTTTTTTATTATTTTCATGTAGCTTGCATTTTTCATATATTTGCATTTTGAAAATACAAAAAACAAAATTGCATCTAGTTCATTTTTAGATCACATTTCATTTCAATGGGTTTGTTATCTTTACTTTCAAGTTATCTTCATGATCTTCAAGATATTCAATTTTATGCATACGATGATGTTTCAATATATTCTTTTATTGAGGCTCATATTCCTAAAGATGGTGTTGATTAACCTTTGAATGATAATGCAACTATTTGGGGTGAACCCTTAGTTAAGGACATGGATTATTCCCTTCCTTATAAGTCCACGTATATGCACTTTGATGGTAGTATTATTACTCATGAACAACCTCTTTCTATACATCCTATTGAAATTCCTTCTATAGATGAGGCTTTGATCAGTTATGTTTGTCCTTCTCCTACAAGTACCTTAGTGATAGAGGACCACACATTTGACGCTCCTTCAAGATTCCTAAGACATATCTTACATCTTTCTAGGTCTTGTTGAAAAAAATGATTCATATGACCTTATTTTTATCAATTAAAGATTAGATCATAAGGATCCTATGCACATTGAATCTATGAGTAGTTTCTTAACTCTTAGAGATTGGGGAACCCTAGATTTCACAGTGACATTCTCCATCCATGACTTTGTGCATCCAATACCTTTATTTAATGAGTATATGGGTAGTGTGTGCTTCTCTTTACATTTCCATATAATTAAACCTAAGAAATCTTCTTTATTTATGCTTCGTCCTTCTTTTTAATTCATTGTCTATGATATATTTCATATGACTTGGAATATTGAATGGTTTCTTTTTCATGATCATTTTACTTGATATGCCCACGTCCCTATTATGTTGCTCCTATTTATGAGATATTGCTAGCCTATCTTCAAGGGTTCTTTGTCCTAATTTTTGATTAACATAATAGTCATTCCACTTGTCTCCTCACTTGGTGGAAAAGGCCCTATTTCCTCTTTCCATATATCCATTGTTCTCCCTTTGTTGACCTATTTTCCTTTTTTATATGATGACATGCTTTCTTGTATTTATTTATTTTGATTACTTGCAGACTAACATTATGATTGCAATCTCAGATTGGTTTTGACAAGTGAATGTCTAGATACACTTAAGTCATTTACTTAGTTCATGTCACACAAGTAGCATATGCCGAGAACAACATGATAAGTTAGAGCATGCCAAGTCAATAGTGAGTACTAAGTCACTCATGTGTTGAGTCACTCTAGTATCGAGAAGATAGTATATGTCGAGTGATTTAGGAGCCAAGTAAATAGTGTATGGTAAGTGATTTAGGAGTCGAGTAAATAGTATATGTCGAGTCATTTAGATGTTGAGTGACAATATTGAAATCAGTATGTGTCGAGCACCAAGGATATCAGATGTTGAGTAACACAATTTTGTTATAGTTGTTTGTATTGGCACAAACTACTATGTAAACCATTTTTGAGTTGACTTATAGATTGAATTATAATATTTTAGTGATAAGGAAAAATCTTAAGTTATAATATCTATCCATTACAAGCACCTAATCAAGTAAAGGGAAGGTTTAAGTGGCAATATGGGTGAATTACAATTGTTGATTCATACCTAACCCTATGTCACCTAGATCTTCTTAAGGAGGACAAACCCTAAACTTTCTATGAGCATGAAATGTAGGGTAAACTTTAAGAAACCTCTCTCTAGAAAAAGATATAAAATATTGGTGAATCTTTCATTATTTTGAAAAACCAATTTTTTTTATCAGTGAATCTTTCAATTTTTTAATTTTAAATATTATTTACATTGGCAATTATTTTGGAATCATAAATTTTGAGTAGAAAATATTTGTGAATCTCAATAATAATAGGAAGTTCGCTAATCATCGTGAAATATTACAAATCAAAATTGAACATGTTTTATCTCATGGAAATTATGAGGATAATTACATTATATTTTAAATCAATAGTGAAAACTAAATATTGGTGATATATCCCTAATGTAACTAATAATTATGATAATTATTGGTGAATTGATTTTAAAATCTTTGATAATATATAATATTTAGGTGAATCAAATCTAATCATGTATCAAATATTGTGGAAAATCTTTGAATTTAAATTTTTTAATAAAATAAATTATTGTTTGATTTTAAATATATTTTTGAGCTAAATTTAATAAAAATGTGGCAATTAAGGTTGCATTAAGTATTAAATTATTAGCCAAATTACTAGCAATTTTTTTTCTAAAATTAACCAATTTACGAATATTAGCCACTAAAAAATACCTTGGTGAAAGGGAATGAATGAATGATTAAGGAGATTTTTGCATGCGCAAATAAGAATTTCATGGTGACCAAGGTATAATGATCTGAATTCTATTGCAAAATCAGTTAAAGGAGAATAGAGGAAGGAAATAGTGAACAACTGAGAGACATCTAATCAAGAAAGATCAAGTATATAGGAGGATAGAGTTGATCTATCATCAAGCATAAGAGTGCTAACCGCAGGATCATTGCTAGGACTTTCTAATAAGTGAATCAATTAAATCTCTTAATAGAGTAGTCCTAACAAGCTATATTGAAATCCTCTAACAAGGTGCTTACTTAATTGTGAGTTAAAGTCCTTTAAGAAGGTACACTTTTAACAGGGTGTTGAAATCTTTTAATAGGGTATGACTTAACAATCTTTGTAAGCCTTTAACAGGGCAAACCTTTCATGGGGTAGATCATGGTTCATGATCAAACATTGTAGCCTTCATTGGACACACTTTATTATTGCAATAGTTAAGATTTGTGGGTGTCATCCCCACACCAGTTTTACCTTCTCATTGGAGGGTTTCTAGGTAATCATATCTTGTGTCATATGTGTGAATGCTTACTTGTTTACATTCTTTAGATGTAAATTCTTTACATGGTATTTCATTTTATTTGTTAAATATGAGAGATGGATGTGTAGTGAATATTTTATGGGATAAAATTTTGAAGCACTGATTCACACCCCCTCTCAAAATTTTACCTTTTCTTTTGTAATTCTAGAAATTCATATAAGAGCCTTGTTCTCTGAAAGATAAGCTTTGTAGCTTTGAGGAAAAATCTTGGAAATGGAAGTCTACAAGTTGGGAAAGATCATTGAGAATTAGGGAATCTAAATACAACTCATTCTACATCATTTGAATGAATCAAGAGATGATCTAAAGAAATCAATGAAGAGATTGATGGAAATCATCATTAAGGAGAATGACACACAATACAAAGAGATTGAAATTACTAAGCTATTTAAAAATGGAGACTCCAATGAATTTGATGTAGCCATTGCAAATCTAATGGAAAAGAATAGGACCCAAGCTAAAGAAATAAAAAATCTCAAGATAGAAAAAGAATTTACAAGCTATATTACTATGTGAGGTGATCAAATAGAAAGATAAATCAATGGAAGACAAAGCCATGATTGAAGATGATAAAAGAGTTTTGACTATCTAATTGGAAGAGAGATCATCAGAGGTAACCAGGATTGCTAACATGCACTTAAAAAATTTGGGTCAACTAATGAATTCCAACCATGAACTAAATGCCAAGGACATTGAGATAATAACACTAAAGTTGCAAAATGATTAGTTGAGAGATAGCCTAAAAATGGAAAAGGAGTTTGCTGAAAGTTTCAATAAACCTAGTGAAGCAACCGAGTACTCTGAATGATTGATGAGATCCTCTAGATCTAACAATGATACATTTGGACTAGGATACACAAGTACTGAAGAAGGAGAATTATCTAAAAGTGCTAAAGAAAGGAGTAATGAAGGTAAGAATTCCAAACCTACTTGTCATAATTGTGGTAACAAAGGATATATTGCCAATGTGTGCAAGAGCAAGACTATAAATCAAAATGATAAGAAGAAGAGCATGGGTCACTTCCATAAGTGCAACAATCAAGGTCATCAAGCACATGAATGCTATACCATGACCATGCACATTCAAAGGTTTGAAGGATATTGTTACAACTATCAGAAGTATGGAGATAGAGCTTTTGAGTGTAGATCCAATCCAATATGGTCATCAAACAAGCAAAAAAAGGTAAAGAGCAATGGGAACTTTTATAATTGAGACTATTATACAAGGTATAGTTGTCACTACTATTAGGATTAATCTCAGATAAAAATAATAGTTACATGCAAATATAACCAATATTAGGAAATAATAGATCACACATAAGAGAACACAAGACACTGAGATTTAACATGGTTTACCCAATCCCTGGGCTACGTCCACCAACAACAAGTCCAATATTATTATGACCTAGTGATTACAAATTGATTACAATACCATTGTAAGAACCAATTTTTACATCACAAATTATGAAAATCCCTAACCCTAAGCCTTTTATACAAGCTTTTTGCTAGTTATAAAATTATGGCTAGAATAAAAGGAAAATAGTATCCAATGCCTTTTACAATATAAGGTCATTTTTGGCTTCAGGAGTGCTACCCCTAAAAACCCCCACAAGATCATTGCCCCTTGACCCCACCTTATACTAAAATAGAGAGCACACCTGAGGCACTAACCCAAGACCCTGCAGCGGCATTTCCCCTTGATCTCCTCTTGTAGGCACTACCACCAAAACCTTATAGAAATAATATGAAAGAAAAATTTGCTAAATAAACCTCTAAGTTTGATTAGGCTCCACATCACAACAATCTCCCACTTGGAAACTAATCAGACTCCACAATAATAACCTCCCACTTGGAGATTGATCATAGCACTATTAAACTTGTGGCTCCCACTAGAATATTAAACCACCCTGGACTCTATTATTCTTTTAGTCAGTTCAGTCTAGAAGACCAACTAAATCTAAAGAGGAGTTCAGCTTCTCCCTTGTTGCTACCTTTGTAAACATATCTGCTGGATTGCCATTTGTATGTATCTTGTCTAGCTTTAACTATCCATCATCCAAAATTGACTGAATGAAATGGTACTGCAACTGTATGTGTTTTGTCTTGGAATGGAGAGTTGAATTCTTGGCAAGTTGAATGGCACTCTAGCTATCTATGAACAAATAATTATCCCTCTTTGAGTGTCCCAATTCTTCCATGAAGAACTAAAGCCATATCATCTCCTTGGTTGCCTCTATAGCAACAACATACTTTTCCTCTATAGTGGATAAAACATTAACCTACTATAATTGAGAAACCCATCTCATTGTTGCCCCACCAACAGTAAATACATAACCTATAGTACTCCACCTGGTATCAATATCCCCTGCCAAATTTGAGTCAACATATTCCTATAAAGTAGTAGTAGAGCCTCCAAAGTGTAAACACTTACTAGATGTTCCTCTCAAATATTTAAGAATCCATTTAACTACATTCCAATGCTCAGTTTGTGGATGATTCATATACCTACTAACAACTCCCACTGCATGTGCAATATCGAGCCTAGTACATACCATTGCATACATCAAGCTTCCTATAGATAAAGCATAGGGTACCATAGACATCTTATCCTCCTCTTCTTGTGTCTTGGGATACATCTCCTTAGTCAACTTCAATTGACTAGGTAAAGGTGTCTGACAACTTTAGCATTCTCCATGGAGAAACGTTGCAACACCTTCTCAATATAATCAGCCTGAGATAATTTCAATTTCCTATTCTTCCTATCTCTATAAATATTCATACCAAGGATTTTTTTTGCTTCCCCCAAATCCTTCATAGAAAATGCATGTGCTAACTGGCATATTAGCCCCTTAATGTGATCCATGTTAGACCTAGCTACAAGCATATCATCAACATATAAATATCGAATAAAGTAGCTATCACCATCCAACCTCTTAAAATAGACACAATGATATGAATGCCACTTGATATATTCATGCTCATGCATAAACTTGTCAAATTTTAGATACCATTGCCGAGTTGCTTGCTTCAAGCCATATAAACTTTTCTTCAATCTACACACTAAGTTCTCCTTACCTTTGACCTCAAATCCTTGTGGCTATGCCATATATATCTCTTCACCTAAATCACATGAAGAAAAGTTGTTTTAACATAAAGATTCTCTAAATGAAAATCTTTAGTAGCCACAATACTTAAAACAATGCAAATAGAAGTTATTTTAACAAAAAGAGAGAATATCTCATCAAAATCAATTCCCTTTTTATATGCAAATCCTTTTACAACTAACCTGGCTTTAAAGTGTTTATTACCTCTATCCTCTTCTTTCAACCTGTAAACCCACTTATTCTATAAAGTCCTTTTACCTGCAGGCAACTTGTATAAATCCCATGTTTTATTTTTCAGCAAAGAGTAATTGCAAACTCCCACTGAATCTTTGTATCCAACTACATAGCTTCATCATAACATTCAAGTTCACCAACATCAATAAGTAAAATAGAGTACAAGGAAGGAGAAAATATTTTTGGATGTCTGCTTATCTTTGTTAATTGTCTAACATTCATTGGGGTGTGTGGTATTTATTGTTGTAGTTGTTGCACATCATGAGGAATTGCTAGAACATCAACTTTTGGAGTATCATCAACACTACATAATCATCTTCTTTCTTCTCATGTTGCTGCAATAGATCTTTGTACAACACTTTCTCATTAAATATGACATCCATGTTTCTTACAATTTTATGATTTTTAAAATCCCAAAGCATATAACCAAATTCATTAATGCCATATCCAATAAATACACATTTCTTTGACTTAGATTCTAGCTTGGTTCTATTTTTAGAATCTATATGAGCAAATGCTTCACAAGTGAAGGTTTTAAGAAAAGAATAACTCACCTTCTTACCAGTCCATGCTTCCTTTGGAATACCACAAGCCAAAGAAGTAGAGGGACCTATATTAATCAAATATACAACATTATTAATAGCCTTTTCTCACATGTTTAAGGGCAACCCTACATGCAACCTCATGCTCCTTGCACACCCCATTATAGTCTTGTTCATGCGTTCAGCCACTCCATTTTCTTGTGGAGTCCTTGGAATTTTTTTTGTCTATGAATACCATTAGCAGAGTAGTAATCTTCAAATTCATGATTGCAATACTCACCACCATTATCAGTTTTGAGACATTTTAATTTCTTTCCAGTTTCATTTTCAACCAAGCATTTCCATTTCTTAAAAGTTTGAAATACATCAAATTTCTATCTAAGAAAATAAAATCATAATTTTTTAGTTGCATCATCAATAAATGTAACATAATAATGAGAGCCACCAAGGGAAGATACTTGAGCTAGTCCCCATACATCTGTATGCACAAGTTCTAATCTCTCACTTCTCTTTTCCTTCCTAGTCTTCACTAAATTCACTCTCTTTTGTTTTCCATAACCACAACTTTCATAGAAATCCATATTGACACATTTTAGACCTTGTAAACCTTTCTCTAAATGAAGTACATACTTTTCCCACTCATGTTCCCAAGTTTTTTGTGCCATAGCATTGTATTAGAATCTACAACATTGTTCTCCTTGTTCAACTATAGCAATTGTTCCTAAACATGCATTTTTATTTGAAACAATCAAAGTAGAAGGAATAATATATCTTTTACAATGATATAAGGTGCCTACTTTCACACCTTTTGCTACTATACAACCTTTTGAAACCTTCCAATTTTTATCATTAGAAGTAACTACACAACTCTCATCACTGAGTTGCCCTATAGAAATTAAATTCCTACTCAGCCTTGGAACATCTCTTACTTCATATAGTAGCCAATTATTCCCATTCTACAACTTCCCTTTCCAATAATCTGACAAGGTTCATTATCTCCCAAATAAACAAGCCCAAAATCCCCTTGGACATAATCAATAAAATAACCTCTATGAGGTGTAGCATGAAATGAAGCACTAAAATCTAAAACCCATGAATCATTAACACCTTTTAAAAAGAGAAGCAAAGCATCCTCTTCGGATATGTTACTTACAACATTTCCCTCCTTTTTCTCTTCTAGTTTATCTCCTTCATTGTTCTTTTGAGTCCAACAATCTTTCTTCTTATGCCCTATTTTACCATAGTGTCAGAAATCTCTCAATTCTTTGGATTAAGACCCCTTCCCCTTTGACTGTCCTCTTGATTTCCCACAATTTCTAGAATTATTTCTTCTCTCAGTTATTTTTCCTCTGCTTTGCACATTCAATGAACTTCCTAATGTAGATCCAATTGAGGATTTTCTACAAGTTTCCTCACTCAAAATAACACCAATCACATCATCAAATTTTAGGGTATTAGATCTAGAAATAGAATTACTCAACCATTACCAACCCATTCCAACTTTCAAGTAGAAAATACAAAATCAAGAGAGACCTAATTTCTTCATCAAAATTAATACTTATAAAAGATAACTAACAAGTAACAATATTAAACTCATTTAAATGATCTACAATAGATCCACCTTTTTCTATTTTCATATTAAATAAATGCTTCATGAGAAATTTCTTGTTTGAAGCAGAGGGCTTTTCATAGAGTTTCACTATGGTTTCCATCAACTCTTCCATCGTCTTCACTTTTGTAATGTTAAATGTCACTGATGGTGCCAAGCATAATTGAATGCTTCCAAGTGCCTTTCTATCTAAAATTTCCTAGTCCTCATCTAACATAGTTCCCTATTTCTTGGATTTTCCTTCCAATAGCTTCCATTTGCATCTTCCATAACTAAAAGTTATACCTATTAAACTTCTCCACCTTTAGCTTACCCTTGTCTACCATAGCTCCCACTCAATCGTGAGACTCCCACTCAACTGTGAGACCTTCCTATAGAGGATCACTAAAACAAAAAATAACAATGCTCTGGCTAAAAAAAATGATGACTGTTTGGCTTTGATACCACTTGTTAGCATTAACCTCAAATATAAATAGTAGTTACATGAAAATATAGCCAATATCATAAAATAATAGATTGCGCACAAGAGAACACAACACACCAATATTTAACATGGTTCACTCAATCCCTGGGTTACGTCTACCAACAAAAAGTCCAATATTATTATGATCAAGTGATTCCAACCTGATTATAATCTATAATCCCTTACAACTCAATACCATTGCAAGAACCAAATTTTTCATCACACATTATGAAAATCCCTAACCCTAAGCCTTTTATACAAGTTTTTTCTTGCTTACAAAGTTAGGCCTAGAATAATAGAAAAATAGTAGCCAATGCCTTTTACAATTTAAGGTCATTTTTGGCTTTGGGAGAATTTCCCCTTTACCCCACTCTATATTGTGATAGGGAGAACACCTAGGGCACTACCCTAGGACCCTGCAAGGGTACTATCCCTTGGCCCCATATTTGGGGTGTTGCCCCCAAGCCCTCATATAAATAATCTGAAGGGAAACCATGTTGAATAAACCTCTAAGTTTGATTAGGCTCTACGTCACAACAACTCTATCAAGAGTATGGACATATTCCTAAGAATTGTATTAGAACACACTTCAGGAGTGACTAAAAAAGGTGGTTGAGTCAAACCACATGTTTTAGTTGTTTGAAGACTAGTCACATCAGCCAATATTGTCCAACAAGTTCAAAGGCACAAAGTTGTGAGTTCAATAAAGGAAAAGGAAAGGTAGATATTGAAAATGTCAGAAATGAAATGAACAAGACATGGAAGAGAAAGGAGGATTGCAACACATCAAGTAGAGAAGGGATCACTTTACCCAATGGGTTAGGTGATCACACCTCATCAAACTACACAATTAAGAGGTATGAGGGAATGATATTTAAAAGTTATACCATACATTAGTTCCAAAGGATTTAGTTCTAAAAATATTACATAAGCATAAATAAAGATGCAAGGTATTATTAGGAATCAAAGAAAAATCTTTAAGTTTTGTTAGTCTTTCATGTTATTGCCAAGCATGAAAAGTTTCCTATGGTTTCCAAGTAAAATGGTAGTGAATGCTAAGCTAACATATTGGCTAGTTGTTACGAAGCTTTTAATGGTTGTTGAGTGAATGGAAAGACAAGTGGATGCTAAGTGAGCCAGAAATTAGTTGATATCGAGCTTACAACTTTGTAAGCACTTAGCATTAATCGTAGTGATTTAAAGGGGTATTTGATCAATTTTTGCTCATTTAACATCATTCAAATTTGAGAGAGAGAGAGAGAGAGAGAGAGAGAGAGAGAGAGAGAGAGAGAGAGAGAGAGAGAGAGAGAGAGCTAAAGGTGATATGTAAATTTCATTTGAAGTGTTTTCAAGGGTTTTGAGCAGTTGTTCAACTTCATTTCATAAGGATCTATAAGGATTTATCAGGTGCTGAGCTACACTATTTTGAATTTTGTAAACCCTGGATTTATATATTGGCATCTAGTTCTTTGAATGAAAAAGGTGTAGTGGGAAAGGAGGTTTTAAATGTTCATTTCATTATCAATGAGATAAAATAACCTATTTTCAAGGCCATTCCAGACATAACATACAAACAAGATCCCTCTAATGTGTTATCTATGATACCACTAAAAGTTTTAATGATTCAAAATGTTAGAAAGTGTTATAATTGTAAGATTGGTAGTATTGGTGACATGGAAATTAGAGAAGCATATGGAAAACTATGTGAAAAGGGTGCGTTAAGGGAAGAATTCAAGATTGTAGAAAAGAAAGGGTTAACTCATGCCCTTGATTTCACTAACATTTTCAAAACTAAGTGGATAAGGATTATTTTAAGTAGAATTCATGATATCTCAATGTGGTTAGACAATGGACCAATCAAAAACACAAAGAGGATAATTCATAGGGTAATAGGGTATCCAACCCTAGGTCAGCCAAAGACTATGAGAAGTGAGTCCAAAGAAGTTATTGAAAAGAACATAGGAGCTATGTGGAACAAGAGAGGAATGACCATAGATACAATAAAAAATCCTATGATAGCTTCTGTAGTAGGGGTAATTGCACATAAGTTTTATCAATCAAGTGGATTGAATAGTGTACCCTACATTGCAATGGATATGGACTACAAGATTGTGAAGAAGGATCATACATATGATCTTTTCGAGCTAAAATTACAAAAATTAATTGAAAACCTAGGAGAAATAAGGAAAAAAAAGAGTACCTAGAGTAAATTCAGATCTTTTTGGTATTTATCTTCTTATACAAAACACATTTACTACATTTGGTACTGTTGCATGTAAGAAAAATAGGTATGTTCCAGTTCAAATAGAAGAGTTCATTGAACACATAGGTGAAAATTTTGAGTCAGCAATGACTAGTTATTTTGAGTATTTCAAACAATCCATGAAGAAGAGATTAAGAATTCCAATATGATGTGGCATAGGGTAGGAGAATCCCAAAAGGAAATGTCCTAGCCCTCAGCAAATATAACCAAAAAATTGAAACAAAATAACAATGCAAGATCTAATACCAAATTAAAATAATTTATTCATAAAATATAACTAATTATATGCAATATGCCATTTTTTAAGGCCTTTTAGGTTAGGGCCAAATACAAATAGAAATTACAAAATTAGTTCTACAAGATCCCTCAATATCTAATCCAAACCTATCCCAACTAGCCTAGATCTGTAACATAATAGCAATCTAGAAGAAACCACCAAGGAAATCTAAACTTGTTCTCGCAAGCGCACCAAGAAATCTCCTTGTTTTCTAGCCATAGCCCTAACTCTACTCCAACTTATCCAAGATCAAAGTGTAAACCACCTCACATTAGGCACTCTATCCACACACTCACAACTCGATCATAACCTATTATAAACTACTTCACATTCAAAACTCTGTCCATGAACTCAAGAAAAATCACTCTCCTCTTCTCTAAGATGGATAATAATCCCTAAAATATTTTACCACAACCCATACCCATACCAATCTAATCCACAATTTGGCCCAAAATGCCAAAAACTAACATTAAATACTTGAAGAGCCACAAGTTGGCCTCCAACAAAAATTAACTATCTAGAAATTGATATCCAAGAAAAATCATTATATCTCCTAGTTCTAATTGAATTTGAAGTCAAGCTTCAAACCAAAAGTAAGACTTTAGTCCTCTACAACCCCTGAAATGTGCAAAGGCTAAATCACTAAGGATAAGTGTGCATTCTCCCCAAGAGTCAAGCATAGAAAAATGTTGCACAAAACTGCTAGAAATTGACACTCTAGGAGAATTTCCATATCTCCCAACTTATAAAGAATTAGGACTTGTTCCTTACATAATAAATAGTAATCTAGCCCCTCTTAAATCCATGAAAAACTACCCTCTCATTAATTATGCAAAATTAGTTACATAGTCTACAATAGGTACCTAAAAACCAAAAAAACACAATTCCAACAGCAAGGTACAAACATATCAAACTTCAACTCAATCCATCCAATCTCTATGCAATCATGAGGAAAAGTTCTCCAATGTGTCTCCAACACACCCATAACCATGAAAAGCATAGCTCCACCAAATCCAAGCTTGATACTCCTGCATCAAACTCCCCAAGTAAATAGAAAAGTATGTCCCATACTTTGATGCCCAAAGAAAGATTTGCAACCAACTTCATCTTTACCAAAGGTTTCCACTTCATCAAAGCCAATAAAAAAAATCTAAAAATCAACCATCTATGCTTCATCCACTAAAACATTAGAATCAAATACATATCAGCAACCCAATCAACATGCTCACACCCAAGAACAAATTGAACATAATGCTTCATCAACAAACCCTCATCCACATCAGCAACTCGTGAATCCACACCAACCAAAAAAAACTCTACATCAATAGCAACATATAGATATCCATCAAAAAATTCCAAACTCACAACACCAAAAATCTCATTTCTCACAACAAGATGCTCTACAACATACAAGTCACCACTAGCAGTAACTAGATCATCCAAGACTAAGTGCTCTACAATTTTCATGGCAGATCCAATTGACTGATCATGAAAAACAATCTCCATACCACCATCAACAAGGTTAGGAATATCCTAAGCAAAAACCTCTAGTTACTCTATAGGTTTTGTATCAAACTCCATAAACTGATCAAAAAAATCAACCTCTTCCTCCTCGACCTTGCCATGTCATCTTCTTTCACAAATAAGTCTCTTAATTGGCAAACAACTCTATTCTAGATCAATAGACTCCAGCTCCACAAGTATCTAAAAAATTATTTCCTCATCCTATGCTTATCTTGATTAGCCAAACTAGTTTCAAACTAAGCAACCACCTTCTTCTTATCTTGATTAGCCAAACTAGCTTCAACCCGAGTAGACATCTCAAAAAACCTCCTTTCTAACACATCATGGAGATTTGCAATCATCTCAATGTCCAATCCTCTTGGAGCAATCTCCCAAGATCTTCATAAACCCTCTACAACAAATCCTTCCCATTCTCCTTGTGACAAAATTTAACATTTTTCAAGTTAGATCGCAAGCTACCACCTAACATGAACAATTGGGAACCACATCACAAGTTTATGACCACAGATCTGAAATCCACAAACTCTCTATAACCATGCCTCAACAAGATCAGTCTTCCATCTTTGTATCCATTGATCCATTTGCAAGTCCTCTATAATTACAAGATAGAACCATGATTTTCCACCACGCAACCAAGGGATCTAGGACTCCAGAAAGAAAAATCACCACCAGATCAAGATCAACTCAGATCTACTTCTCTAATCCAAGTCTTGGTTCAAACTACCTCAATTTCAGTGATATGTCTACATGCTTAGGAATAACCTTATCTCTGATACCATCTAACGTAGCATAGGGTAGGAGAATCCCCAAAGGAGATGTCCTAGCCCCCATCAAATATAACCACATAGTGGAAATATAATAACAATGCAAGATCTGATACCAAATTACAATAATTTTTTCATAAAATATAGCCAATTACATAAAATATGCCTAACAATAAGGCCTTCCAGGCTATGGCCAAATACAAGCAATAATTACAGAATCAATTCTATAAGATCCCTCAAGATCCAATCCAAAGCTATCTCAGCTAGCCCAAATTTGTAACATAACAACAATCTGGAAGAAACCACTAAGGAAATCTATACTTGTTATCACAATCCCACCAAGAAATCTCCTTATTTTTCAGCCACAGCCCTAGCTCTGCTCCAACTTATCCAAGATCCAAGTGTAAATTTCCTCACATTCGGTGCTCTATCCACACACTCACAACTCCATCATAACCTACTGTAAATTGCTTCACATTCAATGCTCTATCCACAAACTTAGGAAAACTCACTCTCCTCCACATCCTCTTCTCTAATATGCATAATAATCCCTAAAATACTTCACCAAAACACCTACTTATACCAATATAAGCCACAATTTAGTTGAGAATTCCAAAAGCTAACATTAAATACTTGAAGTGCCACAAGTCAGCCTCCAATAGAAATTAACTATCCAAATATCAATTTCTGAGAAAAATCAAAATATCTCTTACCTCTAATTGAATTAGAACTTAAGCTTCAAACCATAGGTAGAAATTTAGATTCTCTACAACCCCAAAAATTCAGAAAGGCTAAATCACCAATGATAAGTACATGTCCATCCCAAACATCACGCATAGAAAATTGTCATGCAAAACTATGAGAAATCAATACTCTAGGAGAATTTCCATATCTCCCAACTTATAAATAATTAGGACTTATGCCTTGTATCATAGATAGTACTCTAGGCCCTCTTTAATCCTTGAAAAGTGCACTCTATATGTAATCATGAGAAAATATTCCCAATGTGTCTCCAACACATCCCTAACCATGAAAATCATAGCTCCGCAAAATCCAAGCTCGATGCTCCTACATCACAATATCATTAGTGGAAAGATATTATGATGATGTTTGTTTCTTAGTTGATGTTGATAACATAATTGTTCAAGTAGAAATTCCTAGAGTGAGATGGCTAAGGCCATTAGGTTATGAGATTAATGTTGATGAAGCCTCTACAATAATCAGAACATATCTTGTAGAAGAAGTGGACAAAGATGCCAAAGCTTTTGGTAACTATGAGTTCGCCAAATAAAAGATTACTATGGAGTTGAAGACTATTTTTGTGATTAGGAAAAATGATAAATTGGTGAAGAAATGAAAAGATAAATTTGGAGAAGGTGTCGAGGAGGAAGAAGAAGAGGAAGAAGATACTTAGATTCAAGCACCACTTGCATGAATACAAGGATAGGGTGAGGTTCAACAAGAGGAAGAAATAGAGACTATGAAAGGTGCTTAGGAAAAATAAGCCAAGGAAGCACCTTTTCCTATTGATCAAAAGAAGAGAAAGGCCAAAGCACAAGAAATGACAAGACCTAAAAAGGTTGCTAAAAAAAGTCAACCCAAACCTACAACACCTACCACAAGGGCTAGTACATGTGTTATTGCACAAAAGGATAAAGAGAAAGCCAAGCCTACATAGTAGGAAGGTGATGCATAGAAAAGACCTAGAAGAAAATATATTTCTTTGGTTGAATCTGATGAGGAAAGTGTTGGAATGTTCAAAATGGGAAGAGTACTTCTAAGAGGGGGGGTGAATCAGAAGTACCACACTTTTAAGCTTTTTCAATCCTTTAAAAATATAACTAAAAGGTAAATTGCATGCATGTAAATATATAAATGAACATAAGATAAACACATGCAATAACACATAACACCAGATTTGGTAACCCAGAAACCCTCCAATAATAAGAAGGTAAAACTGGGGTGGGGATGATACCCACAAAAATTACTGCAACAATAAATGTTCAAACACTTATGATGGTCTACCATGTTAAAGGCTTTACACTGTGTAAATAGTGACCTTGTTAGAGGATTTACAAACACTTTACATGAAGTGTAACCTTGTTAAAGGATTTAAAATAGGCTATTAAACCCACCTAATACATAGGATTTTCAATCACCTTCTCCAAAGGTTCTCCTACCTAGCTGTTAAGCTAACCTATCAATATAGGATTTTCAACATCTAATACAATGGTAAGAAAGTATTAGAACAATAAACCTGATAGTATGAAATCTCTAATTGCTGAATTTAGGCACTTGATCTGCTCTCTCTAATATTGATCCTCTAAGATATGATATCTAGTCATGTCTCTTGTCCCTTGTGCTATTCTGATCAATTGGATATGAAATTATTTCTCTAAGTCTTTCCTTCTTTACACTAAAATTTCACTATAATCTCCCCATATGCTATTTTCATCTACATATGCAATGGGATTTCAACCTCCTTTTGAAGATTGTGAAGACTTAGGGTTAGGTATGGATCTATGATCCATATTGAATCTCAAGTTCCTACTCATTCCTTGCATTTTTCTCATTGGTTGCATGCCTTCTCCATTTTTCTAATTCGCTACATGTAGATTGCATAGGGAATGCAAATGATTCATCCTTATCCTTTTCCCCTTTCAAAATCCTTCTATGTCAGCTCCAAAAATGGTTTACATCTAAGTTTGTGAGAGCACAAACTTATATGTTAATTTTGTGTTACTCAACACATACTAGACTATTGGTGCTTGGCACATACTATCCTAGATTGCTCAGCACCTATTACACTCTATCTCACTCGGCACATATATGATTCTGGTTCACTCAGCATATGAAATATTTTGGCTTGCTTGGCATCAACTATGACTTGGCACCTGCATATCACTCAACACCTATTGAAATAATGACTTAGTACACACTATAGCTTAGCATACATAGTGTACTCAGCTTCAATACAAAAAGTGATTAAGTGTGTTGACGCTCAAATGTCAAAACTATCTAAGGACTAACAATCTCCCCCTTTGACATGAGTGTCAAATACACTTAACTAAAATTCACTAATCTATCCTTATGAGTACCTTATTCACAAAATTTCAAAATTTGTTCAAAATACCTTAACTCCCCCTGGGTTAATTTGTGCATTGTCATTCTTGCAATCAAAATTTTGTGCTGACTATGCTTGATACTCTTTATCTTTTGTCCTATACCTGAATTCTATACCTGTATGCTATATCTAATCTATCAGAGCTTATGAAATATCTACATTTTGTATTAGAGCAACTTTCCATATGATTGCCAAAATTTTGTATCTCCCCCAAAACATATATCTCCCCCTTTTTCATATTATTATTTCTCCCCCTATCTTATTATTACCCCCTTTTTGACACTTATGTCAAAGGGTTCTAAGGAGTAATACCATACTTAGCCAAAAAAATACTATTTACCTTCATTATTGTTTTCAGAGCTACATCCCAATTCTCCAAAGCTATGTCAAGTGACTTGTGCTAGATGGTAGTCTCTGCAGCAAGGTGTACAAGTCCATCAAGGGTAGAAAGATTTGGATCTTTCTTTAAAATTGTTTCAGCATAAACTTGTTCCTTGTGGAGGACTAGATTTGCATCAGTTTGGCTTTAATATTGGCCTCTACTGTTAGTACAACTAACTCCCTTTGTGTGTGAAGCGATTGTGCAAAATGCATCTTAGTCTAAGCTAGATCTCTAGGTAATTGCATGCTAGATATTTTCAAGCTCCTTTCTAGCTCATTATTCTTTGATTAGTTTCTTGTGTGAAATTGGAAAAATCACACAACTTCCTATACAATGAAAAAATATTTTCAAGAACAATTTTGACCTTATCAATTTTCTTGGCCAACTCTACCTATTCAAGTGCAATGCCACTTGATATCTTTTCATTCACCTTTCCTTGAAATTTTCTCTTTGACCATTCCATGAGTTTAACATTGGTGTCCTGATCTTCATTTTCACCTGGTCAACTATGTCTAATAGTTGCTCAATTATTGGCTTTCCTTCATCTAGTGACTGCAAGTTGACGACATCCATGAAGATTTCCTTTATGTCATGAAGTGCTTGCTTGTGTTTGAACTCCTTTCTCAGTATTTCCCACCTCATCCTTCTATCCAATGCATTTTTCATTTCAGTCATTTGTGCTATTGTGATAGTCTTCAAATCATAGGAAGGAATCACAATTTATTCATCTAATTCAGGGTCTCCAATATGAAGTACCCTAACCACTCTTGTTGAACTTGAGCCTGGTGTTGAAAATTACAAGGGGATAGCTTCAAGGGTTGGCTTCTGAATGGTCTTAGTAGGAGTGCAAGTCTTTGGTAATTCTACCAATGTTTGAATTGCAGCCTACTCCTTTTCTTTTGTTGCATCCTCTTTTTCATTTGATTTCCTCTCCTCTGCACTTGGCATCTGATCATTATCACTTGTTGCACTTGGTGGAGGGGGTAGTGGAAGCATCAAAATCTTAGTTCTAGTAGCTATGTATGTGAAAGGTGTATCCTTTGGCTTCACCTTTTCCTTTTGTGGGGCTACTATTGCTCTTTGTAATTCATCTACGCTCAGCAGTATAGGGCTTGTACACAACTATGCTTGTAGAGTAGATTGGTGAAGGATCTTTGAGAGATCCTCTGTAGTAAGTGGATTGATGTTCTGAGCTGACTTGTCAGTAATATCCTTTATGATTACTATCTCTACAAGTGTAGTGGCTATGTGAGGAGGCCTGGGAGGTGGCAATTGTGTGTCTTGCACACTCTATTCTTCTTCTTACTGCTTATTAGCTATTGCCACAGTTTCTTCTCCCTTTGTTGGTTCCTCTTCTTTCCCATTATTCTCTTCTTCTCATTTCTCTTCCTCATCTTTCTTTTCTTCTTTTGTTTCCTTTTCCTTTGCTTCTCCTTTCTACTCTTCTGCCTTCTTTTCCTCTATATTTTGTTTGGCACTAATTTCTGCCTTATTTACTTCCTCTACCTTCTCATCAGTTATCTTGTACATTGTTTTCCATATCTACGTGGATTTATTTACAACATCTTCAACTTTATTTTGAAGAATGCAAAAGGCTTTGTACTTGGGTGTAAACTTCCCACTATGTTTCTTGTTTGCCTTTTTTATTTGAGCCTTTTTCATACCAGGCTTCACTTGAGCTAGGGTAGATTCTCTGATCTCTCTCTCCATCTTTAGACAATGTCACTTATTCTCAACTATCTCATATAGTTTATCAAGCTCTAGAGGTGTGTTTTTGAATTTTTCCATCATGGCATACACAGATTCCTCTATTTTATTCTTCTCTTCCCTACTGAGCTTATTGAAATTGAGAGACTTTAAATCATTTAAATCTGCATTTTTAATTTTATTACAAAGTTTGTCAATTGTAGCTTTAGGAGGATGGCTTACCACTTTAAATTGGCTTATGTCCTCTGACTCTATCCTTTCCTCATTATCTATATCTGGCTGAGCCACATACCTTCTTCTTTTCTTGGACTCTTTAGTAGGTTGTGCAGTGGCTTTCTTCTTTTCCTTTAATCACTACTACATTTAACATCATTTTTCAACCAAAAATTTTGACCATCAATTAAATAAATTTAGGGTGGTCAAAATGTAAAGGCAAAAATTTCATTTTTTTACATATAAGACCCATGTTGGTCAAAATTTTGACCAAAAAAGGGCTTATACATCTGCAAAGTTCAAAAAATATTTTCCCAATTACATTTTTTGCGCCCGGTTTCATTTGACATTTTTGGAGCATTTTCGCATGGTTATCTCTACATTTTTGCATGGTTTTCTCTGAGCCCAGTTTCATTTTAGGTTTTCTTCACCCACTTGATTAATGATGCCTGCTAGCCATGGGAATAATATGAAAGGGGGCCTTGCATTTGCATCAATATGGGGGGGCAGAATAGTAGTTTGAAACTCTCAATATTGTCTTTCTTTGATTCTTCTTGATGTGCTCGACTTCAAAAGTTGTTCCATTCACGACCTCCAATCACACCTACATCTCCAGTGGTCAAGGAGAGGGATTTCTCTTCGAGCATATTTCCATAGGTACATGTGTATTTTTTTTGTAGGTTTTTATGATAATATTGAAGATGGAAGTGAATACTATCACTATCATTATTATTTTTTATGCCAAAGTTCAGCCATTGTTGTGTAATATAAATGGGAGAGTCTCTGCTCAAGTGTTTTTTCTTAGTGATGTTTTGATGATAAGTGTTAAAAAGAGTCTAGTTGCAAAAAGAATGTAGTGTACTTGTTGTTTCATTTTATTGAAAGTGTGTAGATGCAGATTTATCATTTGGAATGTTGGTCTATTGTAACAACTATTATACTTTTTGTTATAGTAATGAAAGAAAAGAAAGGAAATGTATATGCAGAAGCTGTAGTTGTAAAAGCTTAGAAGAAATAATAATGACAATTTTTTTTTTTATAAATATAGTTGTGTTGGTATCATATTTTTCTTGTATTTTTGTTTGAATAATACATAATTATATTGTATCATTTAGACAACAGTTTCATATTCAAAAAAAGAACAAAGAGAAAATAAATTTGAGTGTGTTTCTCTCTTCAACTCTAGAACATTCAACTTAAACATCAACACATAAATATAATAATTTGAAATCTGGTGTGTTTAGTGCTTGGAGTTGTACCCTCAATACCTAGGCCATGTGGGCTATAAAACATGATATTCATGTGATTTTATGTTAGATGATGATGATGATAATGAATAATCACCATCTACTACTAGCTCATGTAGTGATAAAAGGTCCTCAATGCACCTCTAACTACAAGTATGCCATGGAAAACTTGTGATGGAGATGACTCCTCAAACTAATAGACTATCATGGAAATTTTTTGATGAAGATGACACCTACAAATACTGGACTATCTTCAAAAACTTATGATGAAGATGGCACCTAAATTCACTAGACTATAATTGAATTGATGTACTTTGGATCCTTCACCAAAAGTCTCTGTCATTTTGTTAGAAGATGACTTATATTCTAGTTCAACCAAAAGAATCTCTTTCCTATATTTCAACATTAGATTTAATTGTTGCATTGCAATTAGGTCTTCCAATAAGGGTTTCCATTTGGATGAATAACAAACTTGTTGGTGTTTTAAAACTACTAAGCAACAAAATGCTTAATACCAAGATGACAATACTCAAACAGTCTAAAGACTAGCCAATTCTTATTATCAATTGTATGTGCACACCATTTAGGCCAAACTTCTACAAAACCAAGGGTAGTTTTCTACTCTTTTGGCTCTACAAAACCAGGGTGGGTATACCTAGGGATGATACAAAATTGGGAAAACTATATGAGAATTATCTTAGTTTCATTCTGATTCTCATCTCAAATTCTCCAATACATGTACAATTCTTGATACTTTAATAAACACATCCCATATAAAAGATATGGCCAAAAATCTTCTATAGGTCTGCAGATGTTCTTAGCAATAATGGCTAACTAAAGCTAAAACATTCCATGCAAACAAGTAGAGGCCAACTTTGAAGATCTAAAGGAAATAAAAGTAAAGTTGATTATAATTTTGCATTTTGACAATCATGTGTGACACATTTCTCTTTCAGCTAGATTAAATTTGATCAGTGCCTAAATCATTGGGGTTCAGAGTCTACTACAAATCTCTAGATCTAATTTGTTGCCTTACAACAAATTTTATTAGCAATTCTTATCAGAAATTGTCATTCAGAATCCTTTCCACTACTGTAGCAACCTTATCAAATTCATCAAAGCTTTTACTTAATTCGTTGAATTAATAGCCATGATAAACAGATATATGACCTAATTGAAATGCATTCAATTACACAAGCCTTTACTTATACAACATCAAGATAACCAAGTAATCAAAAGGAGACAAAGTTCAAAAAGAACTGATATGGGGACAGTTCATAATTTGTATTCATTTTCCTTGAAAATTGTATACAATTTACAATAGACTTAGAATGAACTTCAAAAAGAAACACAGATCATTCTATATTCATGTATTCTCAAGATCTGACAGAAAAAATACATCACGAATTTTTGCTGAAAAATGGTGGACCAAAAATAGACTAAGTGTATCACTTAGCAAATAGAATTCAGACCTTTTCTCTTGCCCTATAATTTCACTTATATAGTGTGAAATGCAACAAGCTTCAAGCTAAGAGAAACTGATGGGTGTCTTTTACAAGGAATATCTACATACACCTATCACAAAATGACAAAACTATGGGTAACAGAACATATCAAAATCAAATCATTCCTTTCAGTGGGTCAGCTTCTGTTACATGTTCTGATGTTGTTGAGTTGGCTATTGATTTGATTCATCTTCATATGTAACTGCTAAATTAGCCAACGATGAAGCTTGTTCTGATGAGGGCACATTAACCTCCACCTGCAGGCTTCCACCACCTTCATTCTGCATGGTAAGGACAACTTCTACCTTTTCCTTTTCTTTAATTGTATTGGCATCTTGTGGTCCTAGTTCTACAACTTAAAGTGATAGGTTTTTCTTGTCTTCTTCTTCTGATTGGGTTTGAGTAGTGATGGTATCAATGATTTGGACTTCCTCACCCTGCACCTCATCATTGTTAGTTTCATCTACATCAAACTATTCACTAGAAGGCATTTATGCCATCCACCTGTCAAATAATGTGTCATCTGGCCAATTGAATTGCAAAATATCCTTCTATTTCTTTATTATATAATCAACCTCATTATCAATATCAATAAATTCCTATTTTAAAGAATCAAAGAATATTTTGGCTTTCATCATTTCTTCTGTTGTGGTGGCCCACCGTGCATGCCCTGTTTCATTTATGACTTGATTCATTTTTAAATAGAATAAATCATCAAGTTCCTTCGCCCATTCCTCTTTGCTTTTCAAACTATTTTTCTTATCTAGGGCATGACGAAATAAATTGAATTTTTGGCTCTTATATTTGTCTAAGTAGCCTATTATTATCTTCTGTAAATGTATCATTTTGCTATCAAAATCAGCAAGATCAGAAACAATGTCAAAGGTTTTATCAATCTGATCACGAGAATTATTTATAATAGATAGACACAATAAGGTTATTTCTTTCTCCCTTCTCACCCATTTGTTCACAATAGGCTTTAGAGCCTCATCATTTGCTTTTAACTGCTCCTAGATGTTAATCGCCCTGGCCAATTGATCATGGATTAGTGGCCATTCAACCTTGTCTCCTAGATATGTAAGAGCTATTCTTAGTTTATCTTCATATTTAGATTCTAGCTCTACATGTAAGGCCCACAGTTTACTCTTTTCTTCTTCAAAATCCTTAGCAGTGTAATACTGTGGCCCTTGGGGTGTGTTTGGTATTTTAATGAGGGGGGTAGATTTGAAAGGTTCAACAAGGGGGCGAGGGTATGTTATTTTAGGCCTGGTGGATTTTCCCAGTAGCTTGTTCTCAAGCTCAACTCTCCTTTCGACCTCTTTATTGTAGGCATCCACAACTACCTCATATTTACTTTGTAATTCAAACATTTCCTTTTCCTCCCTTTAGCAGTAGCCAAGGAAAACTGTGAATAATCCACATTCATGTGGGCTGCCTGTACGTGTGAGGTGTCAGCAACTCTCCTCACAATAATATTCCCTATCAGTCCTGAACCATCAGGCTATGCTGATACAATCCTGGATCCTCTTCTTAATGACCACATAACAAGAGCAGCTTGATCATCACTAAAAGCAGTCCTTGCAAAGTCCTTTTTATTTGGGTCTTGTAACTCCAGTCTATTAGAAATAGAGTTGAAAATCAATGCATTTGCAATATCCCAATTAGGCAACAATAGTATGTTAGAAGTTTTTACCATTTGCCTTCCCTCCTTAGGGGTAATGTTCTCAAATTCTTGCATCAGTTTCTCCTTTATTTGGTTTTGGATGGAGGCTTCATCCATTTCTGGATGCTCTGTTTTCATGTTCTTACATCTTTTCTCAAGATTGTGGATGTTTGCCCTCCAAGCAAATTGATGGAAAGCCCTAGACCTTACAAAACTATCATCTAACAAAAATTGTTGGCCAGCTTGTTCGAAAATAGGGTCCAATTACCTTCCCTTAAAATCAGCTACAGTCAGCTCAAGGCTTGGCATAGGAGGTTCCTGGGGGTTCCCTTCATTGATCTTTGCTTGAGTGATAAAAACTCCCCCTTGTGATCCAATTTGTTCAATTTTCTCAATAGTGAGCTGCTCCTCCCTGATTTTCAAAGGGGTTTGTGAAAGGTGAATACACCTCAACATGAGAATCCTCCTCTCTTATTATTTTCCTCCTCTTAGGGGAGGTCTCAGTAGGCCTCTCTTCCAAAACCTACTAGTGGACTCAATTATTTGTTTTCCTTTGTCCACTGTATTCTTTTTATTTTGAACAATAGTATATCTTGACCTTTTTTGGATAGTTAATTGACCTGCCCTTATATTGGGAGTAAAACCCAATCTTCTCATTACTTCCCTGGCCTTATCCAGGTAGAACCTAATAAAGAATTGCTTCTTTTCATTCATTGCCTCTATTATTTCAAGAAAATTATTCATAAGTTTTCTCATCTTATCTACATTTGTAACTGCATCGTCCAAATGACTATAATCTAGATCAAAACAATGAATGAAATCCAAAATTTTAGAAAAGACTTTCCACTTTTCTTTCCTAGTCTCTTGCTCCTGCAAGGAGTACTCATTCCTTATTAAGTCTTCAGGAAAATAAAATTCATGCTCAATTTTACCAAGCTTAATTCTCTGCCTCAGAGCCAAATGATAAAATCCTTCAGAATCACAAAAACGAGGATGGGAAGTGGACATCTTATAAGGATTCAAAATCTTGTGTAGAGAAAGCCAACCTCCTTTTGTGATTACAAAATGATGAGCCACTATGCAAGTAGGAAAAATTGACCCCTTTTGTCTTTTCAATAGAAGGGCTTCCTCCACTCGTCCCAGCTGCCACAATATCTCAGCAACTCCTACCTTCAAAGGCACTTGGTAGGGTAGTATGTGAGGGCTTCCTTTAAAACCATATTTTCTAAATATAGTAGAAATAGAATATGGAATGACATCTCCCCAATTATGTGAAACTTTCAAACCACTTGGGTTGTCCATAGGCCTAATGAGATTCATTAATGCTTTGGGGATTCTAGGATTGTCCCTTAATAGGAGGCATCTAAGCTTTGAAGCAAAATACCTATCAAACCTAACTAAACTGGCATTCTCCGCATCCCAATTCATATCTGCACTCCACAATTGAACTGGTAATGCTTCCCCACTCTCTTCTCTATCTAATTCCATTTCTTTACTAAAATATGTTACTCCCTTGAATAAGAACATGTGCATTAACAAAGAATAATGGCCAAAAGTTTTTTCCACCTTATCCTTAGCAATTCCAATTAGTCCAATGTGAATCTCCTCAGCTAAGTAAGAAGCAAAATAAAAAATTATATCCACACCAAAAGAGGAAATTTGAGTAATCATATACATAAAATCCACAGGCATGAACTCTTCTTCATCTCTCCCAAAAACTTTACACAAGGACCTATATATTTCTATAGCCCTAGAATTGAAGTATGCCCTTTTGAAAGGCTCCCTAGAGGATGTTGTTATTGCTGGTAGTGTTCCAATTCTACCTATGTGTGCACTTAGTGCTCCTTGCCTAACTGCATCTCTCTTAGACATATACTCATTTTCTAACCCTTTCAAATCAATGGGCACATGATAATCAATCACAGGCCCTAAACTGAAAACTTCCCTAATCTCCTCTGCGCTGATTGTAATCAAGATTTCACCATCAGTTCTCCTCACTACCCTAAGAGCTTGGTTGTAATTCTTAGCTATAGCTTCCAAAAGATTATAATCCATGAAAGCACTGGGAACCACCATTTTCCCTAGACCAAAATTCTAGATGTTGGCATGTGGGGCAAAAAGGTTCCTCTTTGAAAACCATTTTTTGAATAAAACAAGACCAGTCTGTGAAGTTGTTGCATCCCTAATCTAGTTTCCTTTGTCATACAACCCATCTGCTATTTTCAGCCTAGGGTTTAATGAAGTTAGCCTCTTAACTTCTACAGTTTCAATAGTGGAAGAAGGGATCAGTTCAAGCAAATCATCGTGGACATTTCTATCCAAATAGTTCTCTTGACCAGAAAATGCTTTCTATTTTGGAGCCATTTTAATTAACTCTCAAAGGAATTGAAATAGCAGGAGGATTATAATTCAAGTACTTACTTTGAATTTTTCTCTAGTTCTTCTTAGTGTTACTGCAATCTTTATGCAAACAAACTGATTCACAATCTTACCGAATCCAGCACGGTCTTCTCAACAACTATTTTTGCTTAGAAATACTTTGAATCTTTGTTTGAGTATGGTGGAATTAAGAAAATCTTCTATGTTATACTCTATTTTTCTTCACACGTGAAGCTTTCATCTCTCATAAATGCACAGGGTGGCATCACCTTCGATATTCAAATTTACATCATGGATTTACGAAAAATCCTACGATCCAGGGATGAAAGCAAAGATGACTCATGTTCCTCTTGACAAGTTGGCAGTCAACCCAATGAAAATTTTCCATGTGTACCTTTCCTTCATTGTTGGCACCTCTTAACTGGACCCACAGAAATTTGAGGATATGTGTCACTTAGGCGCTATCTCGCTATACATAAAGAGTGAGCACCTTGCCATAGCGAGATAGCGCCCATCATTGATCCTAATTTGATCATGCAGATGACATTTGATGCATTACTCAAAAGAAATATGGTGGGCCCCTTGTCACCATGTCGCTATTCGTAACCTTCGTGCAACTCGCCATAGCGAGATAGCGACAATCATGGATCTAAGATAGATCTGACAATCAGTCTTTCATATATTTTGTGAACAAGGCTTGGGTCCAATCATTGATGACGTGATGAAATCCTAGCTATATTACCTGCTTGGGCCCATATTTGTTTATTTCTTGGCCGAGCGCTATGTCGCTAATGACAAGAAGAACAAGTTCTCGATAGCGACATAGTGAATCCCAGTGTCTTTTCCTTTCTCGGCATATACGTGTAGCCCATTAGATGCCAACGTGTTCCAAAGCTTTATAATTGATATCTGATGGAGTACTTTTTGGGACCCACTTACTTTGAAAATTTTCCATAGTACTACTTTTCATCTGGGTGCTATGTTGCTAATGGTGAGAGACACCAATTCTTCGATAGTGACATAGCAATTTTTGGTGACTCATCAAAATTTAGGGTCAGAAAGATAAAGGCGAGTGAAGTCATAACTACCCTTATTAATGCATTTGACACATAATAAAATAGCACGTGCACCACACAGCCTAAAAAAACTTATGATCATGGAAAAATTTAAAAGTGACTATCGACCATTATTTTTGGTGAAGGCATCATGTCTCTAACGGCAAAGTGCCCAATGTCATTAGTCAAAAATTGATGACTTGCCTCCTCTAATATAGGGTCCAACTCCTTGCCTCTATAATCAGCTATTGTTAGATCCAAACTTGGGAGATGAAGTTCTGGAGGGTTACCCTCATCTAATTCTGCTTGAGTAATAAAAATATCTCCCTATGATCCCATTTGTTCAACCTATTCACCAGTGAGCTACTCTTCTCCAATCCTCAAAGGGGACTGGGTGGGTGAATATTCCTCATCTTGAGGCCTTTCTTCTATCATTACCTTTTTCCTCTTAGGACTAGGCTCTTTAGGCCTCTCTTCTTGGGCTATATTGGTAGATCCTATTATTTGTTTTCCCTTGTCTATAGGAACCCTTTTATTCTGAATTATAGTATATCCCGGCCTCTTTTATACAATTATTTTATCAGTTCTCACATTTGGAGTGAAAGCCAACCTCCTCATGACCTCTCTGGCCTTATCAAGATATGAATCAATAAAAAATGTTTCTTTTCATTCATGACCTCCATTATTTTAGGGAAGGTATTCATGAGCTTACTTATTTTGTTAGCCTCTGTAATAGCATTATCTGTACACATCCTCCACTCTCCATCCTTCTTTGGTGCAAGTACTGTAGGTACTGCACATGGAATCAGGCTCTCTTGAATCAAGCCCTTCCTCAACAACTCTTGAACCTATCTATTTAGCTCCTCTGTTTCAGTAGGAGTCATCCTGTGAGAAACCTTGTTAGGCAAACTAGCTCCTGGAATCAGATCTATCTGATGACTGATTTGCCTTACTGGTGGCAATCCATCTGGAACATTATCAGAGATAATATCTCCAAATTCCCCTAGTAAATCTGAAACTTCAAATGGTATTTCACTACTACCTTCTTTATCTTTCCTAGGAATCAAAGCATAGCACATATGCTGATGTTTCATGCCATCTAAAAACTTCCTTCCATCAACAAGACAAATCCTAGCACTGCTACATACCTTTTCACCTTCCTTTTTCATGGGCTTCAATTTGTGGCAAAATCCATCCTTTGTCAGAGAGTATGTGTTTGCATGTCTATCATGTATTGCATGTCTATCAAACTGCCATGGTCTACCCAACAATAGATGGCAAACATCCATCGAAATAACATCACAAAGAACTTCATCATGGTAACTCCCAATTTTGAATTTTACTAAACATTGTTCACTTACCAGGACCTTATGATCATCTTTTACCCAAGAAATCTGATAGGGTTTGGGATGTTTCTCCCTCTTGAGCTTTAGCTTAGAGACCATCTCTTCTGATACCAGGTTATCAGTGCTACCACCATCAATGATCACGTCACAACATTTATCCTCACATTTGCATCTGGTATGAAACAAACTCCTTCGTTGTCTTGGTTCATTCTCACCACTTAGTAGGACTCTTTCATTTACCAAGGTCTCTCCTCTTTCTGCATCCTCTAAATGTGATGATTGTGCATCCTCATCCACATGAGCAACCCTAGCTTGGCCTTCAGCTCTCCTATTTGTCCTTCCTTGTCGTTGAGGGCATTCAAAGGCACGATGACCTTCTTCATTGCAATGGAAATAGGTACCATGGAAGCCTCCTCTTCCTTTTCCACATCCTCTACCTCTTCTGCTTTGATTTCCAAAGTCTTAATCATGGGAGCGGTTAAAACCCTCATTCCTCTGGTTTCTGCTAGTACCCACATCTTCATTTTTCTTTTGGGTTTCATTGCAGCCTCCAAATGATCTACCGCTTCCCCTTCCTCCTTGACCATGCCCTCTTTGTCTTCCTTCAAACCTTTTATTTAGCTTCTCTTCAACTTGTAGGGCAAACTGGTATGCCTCTTCAACGCTGATCATTCTTACCAGACTTAATTCCTCCTGGATGCTAGGTCGCAACCCACTGATATAACAAGCAACCTTCTCCTTATTTTCTTCTGCATGCCCCGCTCTAATCAAGAGTCGGTAAAACTCCTCTGTATATTCTTGGACTGATCTTCCTACTTGCTTTAACCCATGCATTTTCTTAAATAGATCAAGCTCGTAGTCTACAAGAATGAATTGCTTCTTCAATTTGTCCACCATGCGATCCCATCTTGTGATCTTCTCCTTTCCTCTTCTAAGTCTTTCCAGTTGAATCTCTTGCCACCAAATTTTGGCATGGCCTTTCAGTTTGGCCTTTCCAAACTTAACCCTATCTGGGTCCCTTATATCCTCATACTCAAAGTATTCTTCCAGTTCATTGATCCAATTGATCAACTCATCTGGTTTCAGATTTCTTGAAAATATACCCACTTCAATTGTAGTTCTCTTCCCAAACTTAGTAATGGCCCTAAAAAGCCTTTCCTCTATAGGATTTAGAACTTCCCCATCAACTTCCTCTTCTGGTCCCATTACTTCCTCTTCATTATCATCCTCACTATTGTCACCTGCGGCAACATTTGCTCCTCTACGAAGCTCCTCTTGCAATACTTGTACCTACCTCTGGAGGGCTCTAACCTCCTCAGGATCAATAGCTCTAGCCCTTCTGCCATGCTCTCTTCGTGGAGGCATCTTCTAACTCGAACCCACAACCACACAGTCCTAGTGCAAACTACCTCATAGTCGACGCTCTGTCTACACACTCAGGAAAACCCACTCTGATACCACTTGATGGGGACATGACCCAAGAACAGAATGGAACCAACAGAAAGGGAAAATTATATTAACTGAGAAAATAAGCTAGTACAAATAGTACAGAGAAAATAATCTTCAGAACATGCCCTAAGGGCTTACAATAGCATAAATCTGGAGAATATTTCTCCTTTTAGCACCTCCTCTCAAACTCCACTCTGAACTACCTTTTAAAATGCTAGAAATCTCCTTAAATAGACCCTAGAGGGTTAAGGACTAGGAGTACAATGTCTAAGTACATTTTTTTTTGGGTGACACAGGATTGCCCTTATACCTCTGGATGCTCCTGCATCAATAGGGCATTCAACATATTATAGAACAACATAGAGGATTTTATTAAGAAGACCACATAGATGTTGAAAATCACATATGGGCTAGCCATAGTCAAAGAAGGTGAACAAGAATGTATTGAGGTCAAAGATCATAAAGATGATCCCAACAAAGAAGGCACAGTTAAGGGAGGCACTAATTGGAACATAGATAATCAGGCAACAACTAAGGAAGAGAAGCAACAAGAATAGAGTTACAAGATACACAAATGCCTAGTGTCAACCCTCTATAGGTAATAAGTATAAATACTAAAGCTATTACAGTAAAGGATGTTTCTAATTCTACTGCTTAGAACATCAATTCCCTAACAAAGGAAAACTTGAAAAAGATACTTGATCAATCTACACTGCAAGCCAAATTATGTGACAACCCTATACTAGTGAGTGTAGATGAAATTTAGAAATTAGTGACTATAACTATAAAGAAGGATTTGAAAACACAAGAACTACTTACAATCACTCCTCAAGTCAATCTAATCTAAAAAATTCCACCAGAAGTTGCAAAATAAAAGGTTGAGACAATTGGAGAGGATCAAATGGAAACATGAGTCACTAATGAGACATAGAGTCAAATAGGTTAGTTAAATTCACCTACACCTCTAGCACAAAAACAAGGTGCAATAAAAACTAATAAGGAAAAAAATGACAAGCCTAAAGAGACCATTTTGACACCCAAGCAGAAGGAGCTAACAACAATTAGAGCATTGGTAACTTTACCAGAACTTGGCACTCCTTCTAGTTAAACTCTTTAGAGGCCAAGCATAGATGCAATATCTTTAAAATTCTTAGTGCCAAGTTTGAGTTCATCCAAGACAGAAGAGGTAATAACCTATGGAGATGTTAGCCTATATGAAGAAATTGTATTGCCTAAGTATTATTATGCATCAATAATAATTAAGAAGATGGGTATACTTCAAGAAGCCCTAGAAAGGAAGAAACATCAAGAACTACTTAGAAGGGAGCATAAGCAGAAGCAAGCTTTGCTTGATATCAAAGACATCCTCTTAGATACACTTAGTTTGCCTACTCCAG
Organism: Cupressus sempervirens; assembly: GCA_028749045.1. Lineage (NCBI taxonomy): Eukaryota > Viridiplantae > Streptophyta > Pinopsida > Cupressales > Cupressaceae > Cupressus > Cupressus sempervirens. The sequence continues at coordinate 837,029,185 of CM053793.1, forward strand.
ATGAAACAAAACCACTTATTAAACAATTGACTAACATAGTGGAAAAAGTAAGTGATGCAGACCTTGATACTAATGAAAAATTATTAGAATGGTCTAAGAAGAAGTTTCAACATAAAGTGAATAAGAAGATATCCAGTAATATAACACTTACACAAGTTGCATTGGAAAGTAAGATAGAAAGTGTGAAGAAGGTACTAAAGAAAAATTTCTCTCTGTACACCAAATTGTCTAATCCTACACTCTTCACACAAGAAATAAGGAATCACGTCTTGAGCTTGGAAAGTTAGATATAGTCATCCTGAGCTAAATTTACCATGACCCTATTGCAAACCCAAAGTCAAGTTAGCAGCAATATCTACAAATGAAGCCAATATAAGGGCTAAACTGATAAGCATCTAGACTACATTGACTCCTCACATGAAGGTTCTACACAAGGAGTTAGGCTAAGTAGAAACTCTTATGAAGAAATACCCCAATCTTTCTACATTAGATGGCCTAGTACATCTTGTTGCCAAGCTAGCCATCCAAATTAAGTCTTTGGAGGTAGCTTGTGACAATTGGGATGCCGCTCTTAAGATTATTCTCAAGGTCCATAAATCCTTTTTGGACAAACAAACTATTAGTGTATAGCCTATTGACATCATTGTCAAAAAGGGTGAGTAAAAGTGATGGGGGAGAAAATATGCAAGTATGGGGCTGCAAGAATGACAAAGAATATCAATAGTTGAGGAAAATCTACTCAACAAGAGATATTTTGTTATAGAACAGATTAAACAACTCAAGGGGAGTTGTAAGATTTTTGAGGTATAAGTTGTTGCAAAAATTTTATGTTTTGAAATTTTGTATAGAAGTTGACTAGTTATGTTATGTTATGCTCATAAGAATAAAAGTATTAATACATGAGCAAGTGTTTTTGACACTCATGTCAAAAGGGGAGATTGTTGATCTTAGATTGGTTTTGGCAATTAGTGTTTATATGCTTAAGCCATTTACTTAGTTCATACCAGAAAAGAAGCATATGCCAAGAAAAATATGTATAAGTTAGAGCATGCCAAGTCAATAGTGAGTGCCAAGTTACTCATGTGCTGAGTCACTCATGCACAAAATCACTCAAGTACCAAGCAGATAGTATATGCCAAGTGATTCAGGAGCTAAATAAACAATTTATGCTAAGTCATTTAGATGTTGAGTGACAATATTGAAATTAGTATGCACCGAGCATTAGTGACTTTAGATGCTGAGTAACACAGTTTTGTCATAGTTGTTTGTATTGGCACAAACTACTATGTAAACCATTTTTTAGCTAACTTATAGATTGAATTACCATATTTTGGTGATAAGGTTGAATCTTAAGTTGGAATCCCTATGCATTACATGCACCCAATTAGGTAAAGGGAAGGTTTAAGCAACAGTATGGGTGAATCACAATCATTAATTCATACCTAACCCTAAGTCACCTAGATCTTCTTAAGGAGGAAAAACCCTAAACTTTCTATGAGCATGAAAAGGTATGAATGAATGATCAAGGAGAGTTTTGCCTACACAAACTAGGAAATTGATGATGACCATGGTATTATGATTTGAATTGCATTGCAAAATTAGTTAAAGGAGAATAGAGGAAGGAAATAGTGAACAATAGAGAGATATATAATCAACAAGGATCAAGTACACAATAGGATAGTGGTGATCTATCATCAAGCATAAGAGTGCTAACTATAGGATCATTATTGAAACATTCTAATAGATGAATTAGTTAAATCTCTTAATAGAGTAGTCCTAATAGGCTATAATGAAATCCTCTAACAAGATGCATACTTAAATGTGAGTTGAAGTTCTTTAACAAGGCATACTTTTAAGAGGGTGTTGAAATCCTTTAACAGGGTAAGACCCAATAGTCTTTGTATGCTTTTAATAGGGTAGACCTTTCACAAGGTAGATCATGATTCATGATCAAAAATTGTAACCTTCATTAAATATACTTTTTTTTACTACAATAGTGAAGATTTATTGGTGTCATCCCCAACCTAGTTTTACCTTCTCATTGGAGGGTTATTGGGTAATCATATCTTGTGTCATATGTGTGAATGCTTACTTGTTTACATGCTTTGGTTGTAAATTCTTTACAAGGCATTTCAATTTATTTGTTCAATATGAGAGATAGATGTGTAGTGAATATTGTTAGTGTAAATAATTTATTATTATTACACTTTAATTAAGTTTACTTAGGTTAAACGAATTATTTTATTATTTATCATATAGACACCTAGAAGTATGCATAGTTAGATGAGTTGTCTTGGTGACAACACAAGATTTTGCATAATAATCTGAGTTGTCATGTAGACAACATAGTTGTTTGCACTCTAATTAAGCATATAGTCTCTACAACATATCTTTATGAGATACACCTATGTAAGGGCTTATCCTCTCATCATCATACTAACTTCTATGCTCAATGGGGGATAATCCACTCTTGGTGGACATGTGCTTAGTTGTGAGGCTTATCACTTTGCAAACTTCTAGTCAGTCTAGAGGTCTTTATATAAAAACACTTCTAGTGTGTATGTACATATGATATTCTCATTATTGTTATTCTAATCATCCATTATTGGTCCATATTGTGCGAGTGCTTGAGCTTCTTGATCTTGGTGTTATTTTTCCCTAAGGAAAATTCTTACATGGTATCAAAGTTGAAGAAATTTCTATTCACATAGCCATTGGAGACCATTTTTGCTTCACCTCTTGAAGGACCTTGATTTAGATCCAAAGTATCTGTAGCTATTGGGAGTATCTAGAGCCAAAGTGGGCCTCACCATTGCATCCAAAGCATTGATTTAGTAAAATTTGACTATAAATTTACCTACCCTAGGCCATAGTCAAATTTGAGGAATTTTTTTTTGCAAATTGAAACCAATAGGCCTGATTTGTGAATTTGGTATGACCTTTTAGATCTATGCAATTTATTTTTAGATTTGCATTTATTTTTTATTTGTATCTCTACAATTTTTTTCCCAAATCTAGTATATTTTGTTTCAAAAATTTTTGGCCATCAAAGCTATAGAGAAGTATTTTTTGTAGGCTAAATAGGTGGTCAAATCTTGATGCCCACAAAATATTCCATGACATATTCCTCCTGGCTAGTAGATCATGACCAACTAGTGGCATTTTACCACGTAATTGGCAAAAATTTTAGATTCCATACCAGCACTCACAAACTAGTGAATGTCACTCGCAAACCAATGCCATAACATATCAAGCTTCAAAATATCCAGTGGCCTTGAGACAATTCAACCTTTATAAGTCTTGGCTTTTTAACACTATGGCACCCTGTTTCATAGTGCATGTGGGATTAAAGTCCCACACCATAGCTACTGACAACTAGTGACTTCCCTCCCATCAGTGAACTTTCTAGTGTCCTCAGTACCCCATCGAAAACCAAATGGTGACACGTTAGGTGTCCACTACACCCTGCCATGTACGTGGTGATTCAGCTACCAAGTCAATGGCCACATATGCCACGTAACCTACAAGCTTGTTGATTCATGTCAGCCAGACATGATAGTGCCATGTCACAACCCTAGTGCATAGTCAGCTACTCTAACATGTGTCACTACCATATTGGTGATACATCCCTTGCCCAGTTAGTGACATGTCAACTGACTATACATTGCTAACATCATTAGCCATGTCAATCCATATAGTTTATGCTACCAAGTAAGCCAGGAGAGTCCTCTTTGTTGATGTCAACATTTAATGAGCCTAAAATTCATGGTTGTTTGACCATCACCAATAGGCCAAATCACACTACTATGATGGTTGTTTGGACATCAATCTCAACACAATATTTTGTTGAGAAAACCCCTCGTCATATGCAGTTTTGATTTGATAGTCTAACTTTGGGAGGCCATATCTCAGACATCTGGACTCCAAATTAGGTACAATTTTTAGTGGTTCTATTAATTTCTAGTTTTGGTGCATGGGTTTATTAAAAAAAAACAAAAAAAAATTGGTGATTGTACATCCAATCCTACATTTTGTAACTTTAATTGCTCTATATGGGCTCATTTGGACACATTTTTAGGTTCTATTTTTAAATTTTAAAGTGCTTAATTTTTCATCTAATTTCTAGATCTTTAGATCTAGATTATATGCTTGTGTGGACAAAACTACCACTTTCAAAAATAGGTCCTTTTTTGCATTGTATTACTTTGATTAAACTTCAAAATTATTGTATATTTGAGCTACATTATTAAGTACCAACTTTGAACTCCAAGAGGAGGTTGAAAACAACAAAATCAAAAGTCCACTTTTGTCCATTTTAACAAGTGGCCTATTGTAAACACACTACATATAAAGTGCCAAAAGCATTCATTTGTGGGGGTTCTTTGATTGAGTGAAAGGGGGTGTGTCTTGTGTTCTTGTGTCTCCTTGATAATGTGCTCTTTCTTTTGCATTATGGGTTCTTTTTTCTAAGTTAACACCACATGATTATGCTACTTGGAAAGAAAAGATAAAGGAATCATTAGTTGAAAAAAGTTTACTATGTTATGTAATTGGTGCAACAAAGAAACCTGGTGATGATGCTAATGAGTCTTGTAAAGAAGACATGGAATCAAAAAAAGAAATGGCCCTAGGAACCTTGTTAAAGAATATCTTAGATCTAATCAAATATCAGATTAGGAAGCTTAACAATCTAATAGAAGTCTAGGATAAACTTGAAGCATTGTATGGGGTAGTAGATGAAGACATGGCTTACACCATTAAGGACAATCTTCTCAAACTGGATCCTAGGAATTTCAACACCATCAAAGATTATCTTACCTAAGTAGACATGTATAGGGCACAACTTAAGGATTGTGGTGAACCCATCAAGGATGGAAAGTTGATCAAACATGTGATGACTCCTCTTCCTCCTAAATATACCACTTTTGTTTCTATTTATAATACTCACAAGTTAACAATGGGCAGTTCCTTCAGTAAGCCTTAATTCAAGTCCTTTCAAGAATGTTGGTCTTAGAACATGAAAATTTATTATGGGAATTCTTCAATATTCAAAAACAAAAGCCTTGGTAGCTAATCAAGGGAATCTAGGTGGTAAAAATTCTAATAAGAAGAAAAAGTAGTGGAAGGCTAAGCCACAAGATGACACACAATAATCTTCCTCTACGCATCAATCTTCCTCCACACAAAAATCTTCTTGATAACAAGACAAGTCTTTTTCCAAAAAACAATAAGAAGGGAAAGAACTTCAACAAAAGGGAGAAGAAAAATTGTGCCTATTGTAAGAAGAATGGTCATGATGAACATGAGTGTAAGGTTAAGAAGATTAATGAGTTGCTACACTTAATTAGGAAACATAAAATTGATGTGCCAAATGCCTATAAGGATAAGGGATCTTCAACCACTTCAAAAGGTAAGTGGCAAGCTTTGGTAGCAAGTACAAATAATTTTGATGAATGAGTTCTTGATTTAGGAGCTACACATCATATGGGTGCTTCAAGGGAGCATTTTTCCTCTTTGAAATTGTCACATGTACCTTACATCTATGTGGAAAATGACACACAAGTGGAAGTTGAACGAAAAGGGAATGTTGAGTTGGACAATGGAGTCTTCAAGGATGTTCTTCATGTTCCCAACCTTAGCACCAACCTTTTTTCCATCTACCAAATAACTCACTATGGATGTGGCAACAAAGTAGAGTTCCTTCTTGATTTAGTTGTGGTGAAAAATCTAAAGGATGATTCTATGGTGGCAATTGGAAAGGCTAATCATGAGACAAGACTTTATTATTTTTCTCATTTTGTGCCTAAGTCCACTTCCCTTGCTTTTTTGACCTACTCAAATTCACAAAGTAAACTATGGCATGAGAGGTTTTGACATCTCTATTACCACCACCTTCAACAACTTAGCAACAAGGATATGGTCATTGCACTACCTCAAGTCAAGTATTTAGAGGGTTTATGTATAAGTTGTGAAGCAAGAAAACATCCCAAAGAGAAGTTTGACAAGGGGAAGTCTTGGAGAGCCACTATTGTTCTTGAATTGGTTCATATGATGTATCTAGCCCATTTCTAGTACCATCATTTGGAAAAGCTCACTATGTTCTCACCTTCATTGATGACTTTTCTTGCTACACTTGGGTTTTCTTTCTAGCTCATAAGAGTGAAGTTTTTGATAAGTTCATAAACTTCAAAGCTCAAGTTGAGAAGCAATTAGGAAAAGCCATCAAGATTCTTTGAAAAGATAATGGAAGGGAATATGTGAACTCAAGGCTTATAGACTTTTGTAATCATGAGGGTATTGATCTTCAACATTCAATTGCATACAAACCACAACAAAATGGTGTTGCTAAAAGGAAGAATAGAACTCTTAAGGAGATGACCACTTGTTAGCTTCAAAATAAGTCTCTAGATCAAGTTTTTTGGGCAGAAGTAATGTGTTGTGCCAGTTACATCCAAAGCAAAAGTCCACATAAGCCTTAGATGGAATTACACGTTTTGAGGCTTGGTGTGGAAGAAAGCCAAGTGTAAAACATTTTAAAGTTTTTTTTGTCTAGCATGGGCAAGGATAGCTCCACAAAGACAAAATGCATTGGAACCACAAAGAAAACCTTGTATATTTGTTTAATATCCTAACCACATTAAGGCATACAAACTCATGGATCCAAAGACACGTGAAATATTCTTTGAGAGGAGTGTTCACTTTGAAGAAACTTGTCCAAGTTTTGCTCCTTCAAATCCTTCTTCCTTTGTCATGGAAAGTGATTGTAGTCACTTGGGAGATGATATTCCTTCAATTTTGACTTGCAAGACACCACCTTTCTAGGGTCCACAAACAATTGAGGATATTCCTTCTTCTTCGACTAGACCTCGTTGGGCATAGAAAACACTTGATTCAATAGGTTCATTGGTGGGGAATCCTTCAAATACTAGGAGGACAAGGTCACAACACAAATCATTTCCACATGCTTATATTTCCATTGCTTCTAATCCACAATCATTTAAGGAAGCATTAGGGATTCCTAAATGGGACAAGGCCATGGAGGAAGAATATAAATCTTTAATGAAAAAAATTCTTGGGACTTAGTTCCTCTTCCTAAGGGAAGAAAGTTGGTTTGATGTAAGTGGATCTATTAGACCAAGTTTTTAGTGAATGGAAGTGTGGATAAGTATAAGGCTAGACTAGTTGCCAAAGATTTCTCACAAGTTCCTAGTATTGACTATACTCAAACCTTTGCACTGGTAGCTAAGATGAACTCCATTCATTTGACACTAGCTATTGCTACATCTCATGGTTGGGTTGTTCATCAGATGTATGTGAAGAGTGCATTCTTCATTGGTGATCTTCTTGAGGACATTTATATGGCAAAGCCACAAAGTTTTATTTAGGATTCTACTTTGGTTTATAGATTGCAAAATTCTACAGAAGCTATTTGGTTACAACATATTATGAAGGAGTTTGGATTTGACATACCTAAACCCATAATAATTCATTGTGATAATCAGAGTGCTATTGAGGTCTCAAAACATCTAGCTCAACATTAGTGGACCAAACATATTGAGGTTCATATGCACTATGTCAGAGAGTTGATACATGAGCAAGTCATTGCATTGTAGTATTGTCCTACTTCAGAGAAAGTTGTAGATATCTCCACCAAACCATTTACTAAGGTCAAGTATATCCATTTGCAAGATCTCTTGGGGATACAAGATGTTTTATAAAGGGTAGTCTGTTGACTTCTCTCTTCTTTCTTATGGGAGGGATCTTTTCCTTACATAAGGTCTTATTCTCTCTCATCTTCTTTATTGTACTTATCTCTCTTTTTGGGGGAGGATTTTTCCCATGAGGTTTTCCCTCTTTCTCCATTTTTATAGAGATTTCCTTGCATTGCATCACATTATATGTAGAGCATTACATTTGTACATGGGTACCTAACATGGCCTAGTAGCTAGAACCCATCATGCATTTTCATCCTAGTTTTTGTAAGCTTAAGTACATTCCCCTAGGTTGCACTTAAGGGGGGGTGTTAGTGTAAATAATTAATTATTATAATACTTTACTTAAGTTTACTTATGTTAAATGCATTATATTATTATTTTTCATATAGACACCTAGAAGTATGCATAGTTAGATAAGTTTTCTTGATGACAACACAAGAGTTTGCATAATCATTTGAGTTGTCATGTAGACAAAATAGTTGTTCACACTCTAATTAAGAACATGGTGTCTACAACATCTCTTTATGAGATACACCTGTTGGTCTGACTTTTTGTGTAACAGAAGTCTTTTGTTCAATTGTAGAAAGTTAAAATTTTTTATTTCTAAGTGAAACATAGGGTTTCTGGATAATCCATCCATTGAAAAACTCATGAAAACCCTATGTTCTCTCTATTAATAAATTGTCAGGCGCAAATTTTTTGAATTTTCAAATGAGACGAATATTCTGTCGCTTTCTATCTTTTGTTCCCCCAAGACACCTTTTTTCTCATTTTTTCCCAGCCATCAGATCCAAGTAGATCTACCACTGTCATTACCTCGCTATGCAAGATTGCATTCTTTTTAAGCCATGCGAGGTAGCGAATGCTGAGTATTTTATGAGGCAGGAATGCAAAGTGAAGATACGATGGTCAGAGCTTTATTTTTTGAATGATTTATTGTGCAGGTACACGTTGCAACTACCATCCAAACAGGAAAGGGGACCCAGTAGAATATCTAAAATAAGAGCCGAAATGATGATTTTTTTGACGCTTCGCCACCTCGCTATCAGAAAAATTAGATACTTCACTGTTAGCAAAGTAGCGAGGCCCCGTGAAATCAAGAGGCGGTGACATTGCATTTTGTCGGTACCATGACTACACCAAGTGGCATGACAAGTAATAAATCCCGTTGTCAGAAGCAGTTTAAATAACAAAAATAATTATCTGCTACCCCTTGCATTTTATGGTTCAAAATTCATTAAAGTGTCAGAGCTCGCTACCTCGCTATCAGAAAAATTAGATACTTCCCTGTTAGCGAAGTAGCGAGGCCCTGTGAAATTTGAAGGTTGGCAGGACCTTTGGTGATGTGGAATGATAATTTGGACTACAGTAAATTTTTGACAAGCGCCAACTATGCAAAGATCCATTTTTCATTAATGCCCTTTTGACCAAATGTACAAAGAGATCCTAAACGTCAGATTGGAATGGAATCAACAGTCCTCGCTACCTCACTTTGAAAAATTGTGTGCTTTTCAAGCCATGCGACATAGCGAATATGAATCAGAAGACCCCGTGCAGTTTCTTCACCCTTGATTGAGTATATGATCAATGGTTGTCATCTTCTTGCTATGAAGAGTTGTGAGGGAGATAATTATAACGACATAGCGAATAGAGCCCACCGCCTTCTTTCTGAGCAAACCCAGTAACATATCTTTTGACAGATTTCGGATCAGATCGACGATTGTCGCTGCTTCGCTATGGCAAGGTGCTTGTTCTTTATGCATAACGAAGTAGCGACATGCTAACATGTGTCCTCAGTTGTCAATGGGTCTAGATACAAGCGCCATCAAGGAAATAATTATATACATGGTAAGTTCTCATTGGGTAAATTGATTGACATGTCAAATACAACTCTTAGTTGTTCTCTCCATATCACATGATCGTAGGATCTTTGAAAATCGACGGCACAGTTTTAAATACAGAATGTAGTGCCACTCCCTGTATTAGTTAGACATGAAAGCATTGTCTGTGAGAAAAAATAGAGTATAATACAAAGAGATTTAATTAGTTTCATCTTACGCGAGCAAAGATTTGGAGCCATTCTTGTGTAGAACCAATTACTGAAGGAAAGTGTGCCAAAGCCTAGTAGAAATTGTGAAGTTGTTTGTTTGCAAAAAGTTTGCGGAAATACAGAGGAAAACAAAGACAAAATTCAAGTAGTACTACCATAATCCTCGTAGGCTTCTCAGTTCTATAAAAAATAAGTCCAAGATGCTTCCGAAGAAGGGATTTTCAAGTGCAGTAAATTATTTGGATAGGAATGTGCATGATGATTTGCTTGAGTTGCTTCCTGAGTCTACTGTAGAGACAGTACAAGTTAAAAGGTTAACCTCATTGAACCCTAGGCTAAGGATAGCTGATGGATTGTATGATAAGGGTAATTGGGTTCAGGATGCTCAGACTTCTCAAATTGGTTTGAGTTTGTTCAAAAAATGGTTTGCAGAAATGAAATTATATGCCCCTCATGCCAATATATGGAATTTTGATCTTGGAAAGCTTATTATTCCCAGTGTATTTATGGATTATGACCTGCTTGAAACTGTAGCTAAAAGTTATGATCAAGCCACTAAGGTAGTGAGAAGAATGGATGGTGAGGTTTTAATTACCATCAGTCCCGAAGAAATTAGGAAGGTTTTCAGTCTGGCACCTCTCACCATGTGTCATGTGCCCATTTGATAGAGTTAGAAAAAGAATATATGTCCAAAAGGGATGTAGTTAGACAAGGTGTATTGAAAGCCCACATAGGCAGAATTGGAAACCTACCAGCAATAACATCATCTTCTAAAGAACCTTTTAAGAAATTATGCTTTAATGCCAGGGTAGTAGAAATATACAGGACCCTGTGCAGAGTCTTCGGAGAGGGTGAAGAAGACTTTATTCCGGTGAGCTTCATGTATATGATCAACCAAATCTCTTCTTTCGGTGTACAAATATTTTTTGATTTTGCATCTTACCTGGCTAATGAGATTCACAATGGATTGTTGGAGATTTCAAAGGGCAAGGTGGAAAAGGTTTGGGGTCAGTACTCCCTATTGATGCATATGTTTCTTTTTAAAGGGGTTACATATTTAGGTAAAGAAATGGTTTTAAATAGGGAACAAGAAGGGGAGGCACTACCAGTTCAATTATGGAGTGCAGAGATGACTTGGGAAGCAGAAAATGCTAGTTTTGTTAGATTTGATAGGCACTTTGCTTCTAAACTAAGATGCCTCATATTGAGTGACAATTCCAAAATTCCTAAGGCACTAATGCATCTTGTTAGGCCTATGGACAGACCCCATAGTTTAAAAGTTTCACATAATTGGGGAGATATCATCCCATATCCAGTCTCAACTATCATTAGGGTCTATGGGTTCAAAGGGACACCCCATGTACTACCCTATCAGGTACCTTTAAAGGTAGGGGTAGCTGAATTTTTATGCCAGTTGGGAGGAGTGGAGGAGACCTTTTTGCACAAAAGGGGAACAGGATCATTTTTTCCTACTTGCACTGTAGCTCACCAGTTTGTAATAACTAAAGAAGGATGGATCTTCCTCTATAAATTTTTGGATCGATATAAGATGGCAGTATCTCATGCTCATTTTTGTAACACAGAAGATTTTTTTAATTCTGCTCTTAGACATAGGATCAAGCTTCATCCAAGTCAGCATGAGTTATACTTCCCTGAAGATATAATAAGGAATGAATATTCTCTCCAGGAGAAAGAAACAAAGAAAGAAAAATGGAGAGTCTATTCAAAAGTTTTGGAGTTTATTAATTGTTTTGAAAAAGATTACAGTCCTCTTAGTAATGTTGTGACTAATGCAGACAAGATAAATAAGCTCATGAGTACATTCTCAGAAATAATGGAGGTAATGAATGAAAAGAAACAACATTTTATTGATTCTTTTCCAGATAAAGCTAGAGAAGTTATGAGGAAATTGGGTTTGACCCCTAACATAGGAGTAGGTCCACTGGTTGTGTGAAAGAGGACAAGATATACTATTATTCGGGATCTGATGCCCATTGTAAACAAAGAAAAATAGGTAACTGAATCTACTAATACTGTCCTTGAAGAAAGACCCCCTAACCCTTCTCCCAAAACAAGAAAAATAATAAGGGAAGAGGAATCCCATGATGAAGGTTACTCACCTTCCCAAACTCCAATGCGAATTGAGGAAGAGCAGCTCACCAATGAGCAAATTGAACAAATGGGGTTGCAAGGAGGAGTTTTTGTTACTCAAGTAGAAATTGATGAAGGGAACCCCCAGGAGCCTCCTGTGACAAGTTTTGAATTAACTGTAGCAAATTTTAGAGGAAGGGAATTAGACCCTATTTTGGAACATGCCAGTCAGCAATTTTGTTTGATAATAGTTTTGTAAAATCTAGGGCTTTCCATCAGTTTGAATGGAGGGCAAACATGCACATTTTTGAACAAAGGTGTAGGAATATGAAAGTAGAGCATCCAGAAATGGATGAAGCCACCATTTCGAATCAAATAAAGTAACAAATGATACAAGAGTTCCAGAATATAACCCCTGACGAGGGTAGACAGATGGTGAAAAATGCAAATATTTTATTATTGCCCAATTGGGATATTGCTGATGCCTTAATTTTTAATTCTGTGTCAAATAATTTAGGATTACAGGATCCAGATAAAAATGAATTTTTGGGAACAACATTCAGTAATGATCAAGCTACCCTTGTTATATGGTCACTAAGAAGACAATCCAGGACTACTCCATTACAGCCTGATGATTCAAGACTAGCAGGGAGTATCATTGTGAGGAGGGTCATTGATACTTCAAATGTACAGGTAGCCTACATGAATGTGGACTATTCTAAATTTGCCTTGGCCACTGCAGAAAGAGAAGAAAAGGAAATGACTAATTTGTAGAGTAAGTATGAAATAGTGGTGGATGCCTACAATCAAGAAGTAAAAAAGAGAATTGAGCTGGAAAACAGGGTATCTCAATTGGAGAAGATACTTGGGAAAAGAAAGGTGGGAGAATCCAATACACTTAGAATTGTGTACCCTTCACAACCATTTGTTGGATCAACCCCTATCATTCAAATACCTGACACCCCTGAAAGGCCACAATTCTATACTACAGAGGAATTTGAAGAAGAAAAAATAAAATTGCATGAGTTGTAGATAAAATTGAGAAATCAATATGAAGAAAAGTTAAAGCAGGGTGTAATATATTTGAGGGATAAAATACAATGGTCAACTTTTTATGATCAGTTGACTAGAATTATAACCCTTATGGATGAGTTGAATAAAGAAAAGGATAGACTGACTTCTGTTGCCCAGAAATGGAGGGAGAGAAATAATGATATTACAATCATATGTATATCTGCAGTCCAAATGCCTTATCATCAAGTTGAGAAGATTTTTGATTTGTTAAATAAGCTAGAGAATTTTGGGGACAAAAGAGATTCTTTACAGAGAAGATTAACACTCTATTTTTCCAAATATATTGCTGAAAAATTCACCCTATTTTCTTGTGCTTTAGAATCTGTTGATACAGTATAGGAAAAAAAAATGGAAAAGGGATATGGATGAGTTATTCAATGAAAGAATAATAAACATCACGAGTGAGACTGGCCACTAGTTCTGGGCAAAGACAAATGAAGAGCTAGTAAAAATATAGTTGTTTTATACTGCTATGAGAAAAGAATTTGATGATTTAGAAGAAAGTGCAAATTCTTTAATAAAGATACAAAGAGAAGCTCTAAGTTTTGATTGTCCAAATGATGATGTTTTTAATAAATGGAAAAATCAGTTTATGGAACAGATGTCAGGAGACAATGAGGAGGAAGATGCGAAAATAATAGTTACCCTTGTAATTGGTAATGAAAACATGGAAGATCCCCAAATTAAAGTGAGTCTACAAGTAACTGAAGATGATACATCACTTTCAGACCTCATGGCTATGTACTCCAAAGATGAAGAATGATTGTGAGATCAAATCATATTTTCTTGTCTCAACAAATGAGAAGCATAACAGAAAGGGACCCACCAAGAAATGTTTTTTGTAATTAGCCTTTCTGTTATTTTGTTCTTGTCTTTAGAGGGACACCTGTCATTTTTTTTTTAGCCTGAAGCTTGTTGCATCTCACACTATTTAACCAGGATCCCAAGGCTAAAGAGAGGGTCCAAATTCTTTTTCTTCTAAGTATTGTGCTTAGTCTAGTTTTTGGTCCAAATTTTGAAGGCAAGTTTGTAATGTATTTTTTTGTCAATACATGAAGATAGAATGAACTATGTTTCTTTTGGAAGGCTATTCTGAGTTTATAGTAAAAGAAGTACCATTTTCAAAGGAAATGAATACAAACTATGAACTGTCCCCATATCAGTTCTTTCTAAATTTTGTCTCCTTCTCAATACTTAGCTACCTTGATGTTGTATGAGTAAAAGCCTATACAGTTGAATGCAATCTAGTTAGGTTGTATATCCATCTATCATTGCTATTAATTCAATGGATTAAATAAAAGCTTTTATGAATGTGATAAGATTCCTTAAGTATTGAAAAGGATTTTGAATGATAAATTCTGATAAGAATTGCTGATAAAATTTGTTGTAAGGCAACAAATTAGATCTTAGATTTTGCTATAGACTCTGAACCCCCAATGGATTAGGCACTAATCAAGTTATTTCAGCTGAGAGAGAAATATCTTACAAATGGTTTTTCAAATGCATCATCAAATCAAAATTTACTTTTATTTCCTGTAGATCTTTCAAAGTTGGCCAGCACTTGTCTGCATGGAATTTGTTTTAGCTTCAGTTAGCCATTGTTGTTGAAAATGTCTGTAGATCTATAGAAGACTTCTTGGCCATATCTATTTATGGGATGTGTTTAGCAAGTTAGTAAGAATTATGTATATATTTGAGGATCTTGAAAAGTGAATTAGAATGAAACTAAGAATAATCCTCATACAGTCGTTTCAGTTTTGAACCATCCCTGGGTATACCCACCCTAGTTGTGCAGAGCCAAAAGAGTAGAAAACCATTTGTGGTTTTGTTGAAGTTGGGTCCAAATACCTTACATATGCAATTGTTGATAAGAATAAGCTAGTGTTTAGATTGTGTATGTACTGTCATTCTGGTATTAAGCATTTTGTCACTTAGTAGTTTTAGTACCATTTTAAAACACCAACAAAATGGCGACTCTACTGGGGAGTTGTCCAACACCTCTGTGAAAAGTACTACAGTTTCTTTGGTCTTGCTGTGTACGTGTGTGTCATGTGATCTATGTCTTGCCTATGGTTATAAGGGAATCTTTTAGTGTCAAACCTTGAGAATTTAAAGAAGATAGAGCCCAAGTACCATTGCTACACACTGACGCATCCAGCCTATCCAAGTGTCTTATCTAACAAGTAAGAGTTGCAGTCTTACAACATCAATGATTGGTCTATCTGTGCCATTTATTTTTGTTCCTACTTGTGTATCATTTTCTTTTGATCAGCTAAAAGTGTCATTATATATTTTCCCAAAATAGGGTGGTGACTCAGTCAAGGTTTTGAAGCTAGTGCTTATTGTAATAAAAAGGTAAATATGGCTGACAAGAGGAAAAACACAAGAACTTACATGAGAGCCAATCCCAATGTATCAATGTATACTGATTTACCCCAAGGTGGTAGGAAGAACCAAAATAAGAAAAAGATAGATCCAAATCCTACTTGGAAACCCAGAAGTAATGCATTCGTCAATTCCCATTATCAACCAGTAATAGGAAGAGAGTCTTCTTCGCTTAGCTCTGAATCCAAAACTACAAGACTCTTAGGAGGCATTTTCAGTACCCCATTACCAGATGAGAGAGTTTTTCAAGACAAGGACGTGTCTACTATGGGAATTGCTTCATTAAGACCAGATCCTATAGCTGATATAAATTATAGGCTAGGATTTAGGAGTTCATCTGATAATCCTTTTAATCCTAGAGTAGCCCCATACGTAGAACCAAACCTTATAGATCTAGATGACCCTGCTGATTCCGAGGCAACTTTTGCAGATCCTAAAGAAGTGCACTCTGAGATAGAATTTTTGAAGAAATGGATTGTTGAGGAAGAAGCTAAATGCATTCATCTTGAAAAAGAGAAGGAGCAGGCCACCTTAGATGCCATAATAGAAAGAGATACTCTGCTAAGAAGGATGGCTGCTTTGAAAGAGAAAAATAAAAAATTAGAAGATAATACCACAACTCTCCATAAGGATGTTTTTGGAGATGTTGATGATCTGAGAGCTAAAGTTCAAGAACAGGAGAAATGCCTAAATCAAAAAGCAAGAACCAGTTATTGCTCAAGTTCAAGCCTATAAAACTATTCAAATTGATACCATAGCGCCTACTGCAAAAGCCCCAGATAAAGGGAAAGGCAAGGCTATAGGAATCCAAATAAATGAGCCTCAAGCTATACCAAGAAAATCTATACAACCCTCCATGTCGAAGTTAGATCTAGACCTTGAGAAGGCTCGAAAAGATAGGGAAGATCTTGCAAAAGAACTTGAGAAGGTTGAGAATGAAGCTCAAGCTGCAGAAACTAGAAGGAAAATCCAATTCATAAAGTCTAATTATGCATTGGCTTCATGGCCCAATTTGTCTATCCCACTTGCAAATCCTGCACCAGTTAGTGGTCCCACAATCTCAACTCAGGGAGTACCCCAATCTGCTCCTACCTTATTTTCCACTATTGGTACCCAAGTCCCATTTGTCCCACCACAACAGTCCTAGACTGCTCCCCTGAGTCAAGCTAATATAGCTAGCACCTCAAATGTTCCTGGTTTCCAGAAGAAACCTATATACCTGGAAAAGTACAAACAGATATCATTTGCTGGTATTCCTGGTGCCCCCCATCCCATATCATTTGATTTAAGGGATAAAGTGGTTAAGTTTTCTAGAAATAATGCTGTTACTGGTGAAGAATATTTGAGGACTTTCATTGACATGTTGAATGATTATGAAGTTGAACATGAAGACATGGTAATGAAATTGTTTGTGCATTCACTAACAGAGGATGCTAGGGATTGGTTCAAGAGGTTGCCTGATGATAGTATTACCTCATGGATTGATTTGGAGAAGTTGTTCAAAGAGTAGTATGGGGACAATACCAATGCAGGATTCATGTTGAATGAGTTCAACAATATCAAGAAGAATCTAAATGAGTCCACATTTGATTTTAATGTGAGATTCCAAAAAGGTATGCACAAAATTTTTCAATTTATGAGGTTAAATGAAGAGGTCTTTCTCACAACCTATTTCAATGCTTTTGATAGCAAAATGGCTTATCAATTGAGGGATAAAGATCCTAAAACTTTGAGAGATGCCTATAGAGTTGCAGTAAATATAGAGAATAATAGAAAGGCATCTGGCAAACTAGGTAGGAGGGATGATCCTAAGCTTTTTAATTCTAAAAAAAATAATAAAAGGGAAGGTGACAAAACTCCTATAGGAAAAAATCCCAAAGAACCTATTGTAGGCCAGGTTTTAGAAATGCTCAAGAAGATGAATCTCACTAGTTTCAATAAGCCAAATGTTGCTGAAAGACCCCCTGTGAATAACAACAACTTCAATAGACAGCCTAGGATGCAGAATTACCCTTGTACCACTTAGTGGAAAGGTGGTAAACCAGTTCCCAACCAGACCCAAAATGTGAAGGATAAGGGTACTCCAGACCCCCTGCAAAGGAACATTGTAAATATGAATGATGATGTACCATGTTGCATTATATGACAATCACCTCATTCTGCTGATTATTGTGCTGTTACTTAGTCATTTGCCCAAGCCCAAGGAGTGCAAACTGAAGAAGAAACTGAAGAGAAAAGCCATGACGATATAAGCTGCAATATGGTGAGCATGTGTGATGATTTGATAGATTCTGATTCAGAAGAGCCTGAAAATGATGTTACTAGCCAAAGAATTTCTTACCAGCTACATGATCAGCAAGTACTCTCAGATGATGAAGGGTATGATGCAGATAAGGTATGCAGTACATTTTCTGATGTAGATCTCACAAGTCTAAGAATGCCCTCCAAGGAGGAAATTGATAGAATTATAGCCGAAATGATTTCACAAGTCCATAGTAATTATAATTTGAGAAATAGAGTAATAAATAATGATGCAAGAAGGCCATCTAGTGTCTTCATCAAGGACATCAATTATAAGATCAATGATCAAGACAAGAAAGTCAGTGTAGATGTGCCTAAAATCAAGGAGAACAAGGGTAAGAAATGGGAACCAAAGAAGAAGGTTCAATTTCAGATAAGTGAAGCAACAAAACCAGTTGTGCAACCAAAGAAGTCAGAATCGGATGTTGTCAAGTAAAATGTGGTGCCTACTGCTCAAAAGACTCTGACTCCAGGTACTATTGTAAAACCTACTATGGTTGAACCTGTTGATATGATATCCATGTTATCTCAAATTACTGTAAAAGTGCCCCTGTCTAAACTTTTTAGAATTGAAGAACATAAGAATAAGGCTTTGTCATGGTTGGGTGGAATAGCAAACAATAATATTATTGTTGACCAAGCTATGCCCCAACATAACGCATTAGTAATAGAGGACAGTGGTATCATATCCCAGATTCCTCAAATGTTTCTAGATGATTCTTCAGTGGCATTCATAGAAGATATTGATCCTTTTTTCCTTAGTCTAATCATAAAAGGGAAGACCCTAAAAAATTGCATGATGGACTCAGGAGCTTCCAACACTATAATGCCTTTCAAGGTAATGGAAGCCTTAGGATTGAAGGTAGATACCAAGCAAGGCAGATGTAGAGGGATGGATGCTAGAGAAGTCCCAGTCATAGGTACTATAAATGCCCTACCATTCAAATTGGTTGCATATCCTGAAGTAGAATTAACCATGTCTGTCCTTGTGGTAGATATACCTCCACACTACAGAATGTTACTCTCCAGAAAATGGAGTGCTACCATGGGGGGAAGCCTACAATGTGATCTTAATTATGCCACTTTTCATATAGGGGAAAAAGCTGTCAGGGTAAATAGGGAACCAAGGGTTAACCACATCTTAGGTGAAGAAATTGAAAAAGATACCACTTGTTTCCTAGATACTAGGATTAATGCTTTCAGGGCTGAATTAATTATTCAGGAAGTTGAAAATTTACCTGCTATCATTGAAAATGAGGTTGAATGTTACATGAATTCACCAAAATTATGGGCAATGTTCTTTGATGGGGCTAGTTCTAAAGAGGGTGCAGGGGCAGGTGTAGTCTTTGTGTCCCCTGAAAATAACACTTTTAGGTATTCATTCACCTTGAAGTTTGCCTGCACTAATAATATTGCAGAATATGAAGCATTGTTGCTAGGACTCAAAGTTGCCATACATCATAAAATTAAGAAATTATGTGCCATAGGGGATTCTGAACTAATTATCTCTCAGATCAAAGGAACCTACTCATCCAAAAATAGGAGATTGAAACAATATAGAAACGTAGTCTGGGATCAGATAGAACTCTTTGGTGCATTCGAGATCTCATAGAGAGATAGAACCCAAAATAAGATGGCTGATCTATTGGCAAATGTAGCCATCAAGCCAAAAGAAATATCATTTGTAGGAATCTCCCAAATTGAGGTGCAAAATAGGCCTTCCATACCTGACAACATTGAGAATTGGCAAGTTTTTGAATATGACAAAGATATTACAATTTTTTTGTTAAATGAAGACAAGTATCACGGTCAGGAGATGGATTGTAGTGGACTGATTGAAACCATAAATGGAAAGGAAACCATTTTTGGTCAAGAAATAATGCAATTGAAAAAAAATAAGATGCCAAAGGGGTTAGTAGTCTTGGAAAATATTTTTGATAATCAAGACAGAGTAAAATCCGAAGTAAATGACCCCAAACCCTAGGAGTTAGAAGAAATAAACTTGGGTACTGATGAAGTTCCTAAAAGGGTTTATATCGGCCAACATCTGCCTATTGAAATCAAAAAAACATTGATTGACCTACTTAGAAAATACAGACATGTTTTTGCTTGGTCATATGATGACCTTAAGGCTTACAGGGAGGATCTTTTCCAGCATGTCATACCATTGAAAGAAAATGTAAGACCTTTTAGGCAAAAACAGAGACCGATCAATCCTACCCTTGCCCCAAAAATGCAAGAAGAACTGACAAAACTGAGAGATGGTGGAATAATCAAACCAATCAGGCGTTCCACCTGGGTTTCAAACCTAGTTCCTGTTAGGAAGAAGAATGGAGATATTAGACTTTGTGTTGATTTTAGAAATTTAAACATTGCATCTCTTAAAGACAATTATGGCTTACCTAATATGGAAGCCATGTTACAACAAGTGACTGGCTCTAAATTGATGTCAATGATGGATGGTTTTTCTGGATATAATCAAGTTCTAGTAAAAGAAAGTGAACAGTTCAAGACAGCCTTCACAACCCCTTGGGAACATATGTGTATGTGAGGATGCCTTTTGGCTTGATTAATGCAGGAGCTACCTTCCAAAGAGCCATGGACGTAGCATTTCATGAGTATATTGACAAATTTATGGTTGTGTATCAGGATGATCTCACAACATATTCTAATAAGGCTGAAGATCACTACAAACATTTGGGAAAAATCTTTGTAAAAGCCTTGGGATATGGAGTATAAGTAAACCCAAAGAAATGCACATTCGGGGTCATAGAAGGAAAATTATTAGGACACATAGTGTCTAAGGATGGGGTAAAAATAGATCTTGAAAGGGTAGTGGCTATTGAAAAAGTCCCCAAACCAAAAAATGTGAAAGGAATTCAATACTTTTTTGGCCAGGTCAATTTTCTGAGGAGATTTGTTACCAATTTTGTTGAAATCAGTAGACCCATCTCAAAGATGCTCAAGAAAGGAGCCATTATAGATTGGAATGGTGAACCCTCACAAGAATTCCAAGATATAAAAATTGCAATAAAGAATGCTCCAGTATTAAGGACCCCAGATTATGCAAAGCCCATGCATATTTTCTCTTTTGCATCATTCCATACTGTAGCAGCAGTCTTATTGCAGAAGAATCAAGAAGGGTATGAATAGCCAATTACCTTTTTCAGCAAATCACTACAGCCTACTGAACTGAAGTATGAGATAAATGAAAAGCAAGCATATGCTTTGATAAAGGCTATAAAAGCTTTCAGAAGTTACTTGGTAGGTGCTACTGTTATCACTTTTGTACCTAGTGCTGCAGTCAAGGATATATTCTCTCAGCAGGAAGTTTCAGGCAGGAGGTGTAGGTGGATCAATAGAATCCAAGAATTTAACATTGATATACAAATAAAAAAATTAGTAAGAGGTCAAGGTTTGGCCAAACTCATGGCTGAAACTAATCTAGAGGCAAATCAGATAAATCTGGTAAATGATGATCTCAGAACTGACTTATGTGACATGGACCAATGTGATTGGTACACCAATGTCATATATTATTTGCAACATATGGAAGCTCCTCCCCATATACCTGATAATGAAAAGAGGAATATTAAATTGCAAGCCATCAGGTATGTAATTGTCCAAAATAACCTATGGTGGAGAAATTTTGAGGGAATTCTGTTGAAGTGTGTTGATAAAGAAAAGGAAAAAGAGATTTTGAAAGAAATGCATGCTGGAGTATGTGGAGGACACTACATGGCCAAAACTACTACACATAAGATAATGAGGGTTGGATTCTGGTGGCCTTATCTATTCAAAGATGCTCAAGTTATGGTTAGAAAATGTGATCCTTGTCAAAGGTTTGCTGAAAAGCTGAAATTCTCAGGAAATACTCCATTGAAGCCAGTTGAGACTCAAGCACCTTTTCAACAATGGTGTCTGGACTTACTAGGAGAGATTCTCCCCAAGTCTAGCACTGGCTATTCTTGGATTCTGGTTGCTACTGACTACTTTACAAAATGGGTAGAGGCTATCCCCACAAGAAATGTGACAAGTAAAGTGGTAAATAATTTCCTGTTGAATAATATTATTTCTAGATTTGGATGTCCACAGAGAATTGTCATAGATAATGCTATGTGTTTCAAATTTGAGGAGTTCATCAAATTTTATGAGAATTATGGAATGACAAGATCATCATATGCTCCATATCATCTACAAGGGAATGGACAAGCTGAGTCCACAAATAAGAGCCTATTGAAGGTCATTAAGAGAACCTTGGATGATAATAAAAAGGCATGGGATTCCAAGTTACAGTTGGCAATATGGGCTGACAGAGTAACTGTAAAGAAAGAAATTGGTGTAGCTCCATTTGATTTAGTGTACAGAATTCAAGCCAAAATGCCTCAGAAAAACTTGATGGGACTATACAATTACATCCAGTTATATGATGAAGATACTACAGATGAAATGCAAGAAAGAATGGATAAATTGGTAGGATTGACCAAAACTAGAAGAGAAGCATCTTTGAGGAACCAAAAGTTGCAATTGCAAGTCAAGACACTCTATGATAAAAGAACTGTAAGCAAAAAATTTGAAAATGGAGATCTAGTCTTGATGTGGAATGCTAGAATTGAAGATAAAAGAAAACATGGCAAATTTTATCCTATTTGGTTAGGCCCATATCTCATTGAGAATACTTGGGGTGAAGATTCTTATATAATCAAAGATATATCTGACAATATTCTTGAATTGCTAGTTCATGGATAGTTCTTGAAGAGGTATTTTTCTTGAAAAAAATACTTATTTTCTTCCATGAACAGTAGTTTTAGGGTTTCTTGTCACTTTTTTTTCTATAAATCCTTGTAAATATCCTTGTGTTGTCTGGTTCTTTGTTTTTGTGTGTTGCTTTGTGATCTCTGAAGAAGTTGTCATCTTGCCAAATGTGTGGTCTACTCTCCCATAGATTTTGAATTCTTGCATAGACTCAAGTAGTCTATTATCCCTAGACAGAGCCACTATTGGTCTGACTTTCTGTGTAACAAAAGTCTTTTGTTCAATTGTAGAAAGTCAGATTTTTTTATTTCTAAGTGAAACATAGGGTTTCTGGATAATCCATCCATTGAAAAAACTCATGAAAACCCTATGTTCTCTCTATTCATAAATTGTCGGGAACGAATTTTTTGAATTTTCAAATGAGATGAATATTCTGTCACTTTTTATCTTCTGTTCCCCCGAGACACCTTCTTTCTCATTTTTTCCCACCCGTCAGATCCAAGTAGATCTACCACTGTCGTTACCTCTCTATGCAAGATTGCATGCTTTTTAAGCCATGCAAGGTAGTGAATGCTGAGTATTTTACGAGGTGAAACTACAAAGTGAAGATACGGAAGTCAGAGCTTTATTTTCTGAATGATTTATTGTGCAGGTACACGTTGCAACTACCATCCAAACAGGAAAGGGGACCCAGTAGAATATCTAAAATAAGAGCTGAAATGATGATTTTCCTAACGCTTTACCACCTCGCTATCAGAAAAATCAGATACTTTGCCATTAGCGAAGTAGCGAGGCCCCATGAAATCAAGAGGCACTGACATTAGATTTTGCTGATACCATGACTACACCAAGTGGCATGACAAGTAATAAATCTCGTTGTCAGAAGCAGTTTAAATAAAAGAAATAATTATTTGTTGCCCCTTGCATTTTACGGTCCAAAATTCATTAAAGTGCCAGAGCTTGCTACCTTGCTATCAAAAAAATAGATACTTCACCGTTAGTGAAGTAGTGAGGCCCCATGAAATTTGAAGGTCGACAGGACCTTTGGTGATGTGGAATGATAATTAGGACTATAGTAAATTTTTGACAAGCGCCAACTATGCAGAGATCCATTTTTCATTAATGCTCTTCTGACCAAATGTACAAAGAGATCTCAAACATCAGATTGGAATGGAATCAACAGTCCTCGCTACCTCACTTTGAAAAATTGCATGCTTTTTAAGCCATGTGACATAGCGAATATGAATCAGAAGACCCCGTGCAGTTTCCTTACCCTTGATTGAGTATATGATAAACAACTGTCATCTTCTCGCTATGAAGAGTTGCAAGGGAGATAATTATAGTGACATAGAAAATAGGGCCCACCGCCTTCTTTCTGAGAAAACCTAGTAACATATCTTTTGACTGATTCTGGATTAGATCGACGATTGTCGCTGCTTCACTATGGCAAGGTGCTCGTTCTTTATGCATAACTAAGTAGCAACATGCTAACATGTGTCCTCAGTTTTCAATGGGTCCAGATACAAGTGCCATCAAGGAAAGAATTATATACGTGGTAAGTTCTCATTGGGTAAATTGACTGACATGTCAAATACAACTCTTAGTTGTTCTCTCCATATCACATGTTCGTAGGATCTTTGAAAATCGACGGCACAGTTTCAAACATAGAATGAAGTGCCACTCCCTATATTAATTAGACATGAAAGCATTGTTCGTGACAAAAAAAAAAGTATAATACAAAGAGATTTCATCAGTTTCATCTTACACGAGCAAAGATTTGGAGCCATTCTTGTGCAGAAGCAATTATTGAAGGAAAGTGTGCCAAAGCCTAGTAGAAATTGTGAAGCTGTTTGTTCGCGAAAAGTTTGCGGAAATACAGAGGAAAAAAAAGACAAAATTCAAGTAATTAGTACTACCATAATCCTCGTAGGCTTTTCAGTTCTATAAAAAATAATTCCAAGATGCCTCCAAAGAAGGGATTTTCAGGTGCAGTAAATTATTTGGATAAGAATCTGCATGATGATTTGCTTGAGTTGCTTCTTGAGTCTACTATAGAGACAGTACAAGTTAAAAGGTTAACCTCATTGAACCCTAGGCTAAGGATAGCTGATGGATTGTATGATAAGGGTAATTGGGTTCAGGATGCTCAGACTTCTCAAACTAGTTTGAGTTTGTTCAAAAAATGGTTCTCAGAAAGGAAGTTATATGCCCCTCATGCCAATATATGGAATTTTGATCTTGGAAAGCTTGTTGTTCCCAGTGTATTTATGGATTATGACCTGCTTGAAACTGTAGCTAAAAGTTATGATCAAGCAACTAAGGTAGTGAGAAGAATGGATGGTGAGGTTTTAATTACCATCAGTCCCAAAGAAATTAGGAAGGTTTTCAGTCTGGCACCTCTCACCATGTATCATGTGCCCATTAATTTGATAGAGTTAGAAAAAGAATATATGTCCAAAAGGGATGTAGTTAGACAAGGTGCATTGAAAGCCCACATAGGCAGAATTGGAAACCTACCAGCAATAACATCATCTTCTAAAGAACCTTTTAAGAAATCATGCTTTAATGCCAGGGCAGTAGAAATATACAGGACCTTGTACAGAGTCTTCGGAGAGGGTGAAGAAGACTTTATTCTGGTGAGCTTCATGTATATGATCACCCAAATATCTTCTTTTGGTGTAGAAATATTTTTTGAGTTTGCATCTTACCTGGCTAATGAGATTCACAATGGATTGGTGGGGATTGCAAAGGGAAAGGTGGAAAAAGTTTGGGGTCAGTACTCCCTATTGATGCATATGTTTCTTTTTAAAGGGATTACATATTTAGGTAAAGAAATGGTTTTAAATAGGGAACAAGAAGGGGAGGCACTACCAGTTCAATTATGGAGTGCAGAGATGACTTGGGAAGCAAAAAATGCTAGTTTTGTTAGATTTGATAGGCACTTTGCTTCTAAACTAAGATGCCTCATATTTAGTGACAATCCCAAAATTCCTAAGGCACTAATGCATCTTGTTAGGCCTATGGATAGACCCCATAGTTTAAAATTTTCACATAATTGGGGAGATATCATCCCATATCTAGTCTCAACTGTCATTAGGATCTATGGGTTCAAAGGGACACCCCATGTACTACCCTATCAGGTACCTTTAAAGGTAGGGGTAGCTGATTTTTTATGGTAGTTGGGAGGAGTGGAGGAGACCTTTTTGCACAAAAGGGGAATAGGATCAATTTTTTCTACTTACACTATAGCTCACCAGTTTGTAATAACTAAAGAAGGGTGGATCTTCCTCTACAAATTTTTGGATCGATATAAGATGGCAGTATCTCATGCTCATTTTTGTGACACAAAAGATTTCTTTAATTCTGCTCTTAGACATGGGATCAAGCTTCGTCCAAGTCAGCATGAGTTCTACTTCCCAGAAGATATAATAAGGAATGAATATTCTCTCTAGGAGCAAGAAACAAAGAAAGAAAAATGGAGAGTCTATTCAAAAGTTTTGGAGTTTATTAATTATTTTGACAAAGATTACAGTCCTCTTAGTAATGATGCAACTAATGCAGACAGGATAAATAAGCTCATGAGTACATTCTCAGAAATAATGGAGGTAATGAAAGAAAAGAAACAACATTTTATTGATTCTTTTCTAGATAAAGCCACAGAAGTTATGAGGCAATTGGGTTTCACCCCTAACATAGGAGTAGGTCTGCTGGTTGTGCAAAAGAGGACAGGATATACTTTTATTCGGGATCTGATGCCCATTGTAAACAAAGAAAAATAGGTAATTGAATCTACTAATATTGTCCTTGAAGAAAGACCCCCTGAACCTTCTCCCAAAAGAAGAAAAATAATAAGGGAAGAGGAATCCCATGATGAAGGTTACTCACCTTCCCAAACTCCAATGAGAATTGAGGAAGAGCAGCTCACCAATGAGAAAATTGAACAAATGGGGTCGTAATGAGGAGTTTTTGTTACTCAAGCAGAAATTGATGAAGGGAACCCCCAGGAGCCTCCTGTGCCAAGTTTTGAATTAACTGTAGCAGATTTCAAAGGAAGGGAATTAGACCCTGTTTTGGAACAAGCCAGTCAGCAATTTTTGTCTAATAACAGTTTTGTAAAATCTAGGGCTTTCCATCAGTTTGCATGGAGGGAAAACATGCACATTTTTGAACAAAGGTGTAGGAATATGAAAGCAGAGCATCCAAAAATGGATGAAGCCTCCATTCAGAATCAAATAAAGGAACAAATGATACAAGAGTTCAAGAATATAACCCCTGACAAGGGTAGACAGATGGTGAAAAATGCAAATATTTTATTATTGCCCAATTGGGATATTGTTGATGCCTTAATTTTTAATTCTGTGTCAAATAATTTAGGATTATAGGATCCAGATAAAAAGGAATTTTTGGGAACAACATTCAGTAATGATCAAGCTGCCCTTGTTATGTGGTCACTAAGAAGAGGATCCAGGACTACTCCATTACAGCCTGATGATTTAGGACTAACAGGGAGTATCATTGGGAGGAGGGTCGCTGATACTTCAAATGTACAGGAAGCCTACATGGATGTGGACTATTCTAAATTTATGTTGGCCACTACAAAAAGAGAAGAAAAGGAAATGACTGATTTGCAGATTAAGTATGAAATAGTGGTGGATGCCTACAATCAAGAAGTAAAAAAGAGAATTGAGCTTGAAAACAGGGTATCTCAATTGGAGAAGATACTTGGGAAAAGAAAAGTGGGAGAATCCAGTACAATTAGAATTGTGTACCCTTCACAGTCATTTGTTGGATCAACCCCTATCATTGAAATACTTGACACCCCTGAAAGGCCACAATTCTATACTGCAGAGGAATTTGAAGAAGAAAAAGTAAAATTGCATGAGTTGCAGATAAAATTGAGAAATCAATATGAAGAAAAGTTAAAGCAGGGTGTAATATATTTGAGGGATAAAATACAATTGTCAACTTTTTATGATCAGTTGATAACAATTATAACCCTTATGGATGAGTTGAATAAAGAAAATGATAGACTGACTTCTCTTGCGCAAAAATGGAGGGAGAGAAATAATGATATTACAATCATATATATATTTGCAGTCCAAATGCCTTATCATCAAGTTGAGAAGATTTTTGATTTGTTAAATAAGCTAGAGAATTTTGGGGACTAAAGAGATTCTTTACAGAGAAGATTAACACTCTGTTTTTCCAAATATATTGCTAAAAAATTCACCCTATTTTCTTGTGCTTTAGAATCTATTGATACAGTAAAGGAAAAGGAAAAATGGAAAAGGGAGATGGATGAGTTATTCAATGAAAGAATAATAAACATCATGAGTGAGACTGGCCACTGGTTCTGGGCAAAGACAAATGAAGAGCTAGTAAAAATATAGTTGTTTTATACTGCTATGAGAAAAGAATTTGATGATTTAGAAGAAAGTGCAAATTCTTTAATAAAGATATAAAGAGAAGCTCTAATTTTTGATTGGCCAGATGATGATGTTTTTAATAAATGGAAAAATAAGTTTATGGAACAGATGTCAGGAGACAATGAGGAGGAAGATGCGAAAATAACAGTTACCCTTGTAATTGGTAATGAAGACATGGAAGATCCCCAGATTAAAGTGAGTCTATAGGTAACTAAAGATGATACATCACTTTCAGACCTCATGACTATGTACTCTGAAGATGAAGAATTATTGTGATATCAGATCATATTTTCTTGTCTCAACAAGTGAGAAGCATAACAGAAAGGGACCCACCAAGAAATGTTTGTTGTAATTAACCTTTCTGTTATTTTGTTCTTGTCTTTAGAGGGACACCTATCATTTGTTTTTTAGCCTGAAGCTTTATGCATCTCACACTATTTAAGTGAGTTCCCAAGGCTAAAGAGAGGGTCTAAATTCTTTTTCTTCTAAGTATTGTGCTTAGTCTAGTTTTTGGTCCAAATTTTGAAGGCAAGTTTGTAATGTATTTTTCTGTCAATACATGAAGATAGAATGAACTGTGTTTCTTTTGGAAGGCTATTTTGAGTTTATTGTAAAAGATGTACCATTTTCAAAGGAAATGAATACAAACTATGAACTATCCCCATATCAATTCTTTTTGAATTTTGTCTCCTTCTCAATACTTAGCTACCTTGATGTTGTATGAGTAAAAGCCTATACAATTGAATGCAATCTAGTTAGGTTGTATATCCATCTATCATTGCTATTAATTCAATGGATTAAATAAAAGCTTTTATGAATGTGATAAGTTTCCTTAAGTATTGAAAAGGATTTTGAATGATAAATTCTGATAAGAATTGCTGATAAAATTTGTTGTAAGGAAACAAATTAGATCTTAGATTTTGCTATAGACTTTGAACCCCCAATGGATTAGGCACTGATCAAGTTATTTTAGCTGAGAGAGAAATATCTTACAAATGGTTTTTCAAATGCATCATCAAATCAAATTTTACTTTTATTTCCTATAGATCTTTCAAAGTTGGCCAACACTTGTCTGCATGGAATTTGTTTTAGCTTTAGTGAGCCATTGTTGTTGAAAACGTCTGCAAATCTATAGAAGACTTCTTGGCCATATCTGTTTATGGGATGTGTTTAGCAAGTTAGTAAGAATTATGTATATATTTGAGGATCTTGAAATGAGAATCAGAATGAAACTAAGAATAATCTTCATATAGTCATTTCAGTTTTGAACCATCCCTAGGTATACCCACCCTAGTTGTGCAGAGCCAAAAGAGTAGAAAACCATTTGTGGTTTTGTTGAAGTTGGGTCCAAATACCTTACATATGCAATTGTTGATAAGAATAGGCTAGTCTTTAGATTGTGTATGTACTGTCATTCTGGTATTAAGCATTTTGTCACTTAGTAGTATTAGTACCATTTTAAAACACCAACAACACCTATGTAAGATTATCCTCTCATCATCACACTAACTTCTGTGCTCAATGGAGGATAATCCACTCTTGGTGGACATGTGCTTGGTTGTGAGGCTTATCACTTTGCTAACTCCTAGTTAGTCTGGAGGCCTTTATATATAAAGCACTTCTAATGTGTATGAACATATGGTATTCTCATTATTTTTATTCTGATCATCCATTATTGGTTGATATTGTGCTAATGTTTGAGCTTCTTGATCTTGGTGTTATTTTTCCCTAAGGAAAACTCTTACAAATATTTTATGGGTTAAAAATTTGAAGCACTGATTCACTCCCCCCCTAGAAGTTTACCTTTCTTATTGTAATTCAAAAAAATTTCTTGTATTCATTTATTATGATTACTTATGGACTAAAATCCCAAGTACAATCTTATGTTTGATTAAAATCACATGTTGAGTATAAATTAAGACAACTAATAGAGGTATAATATGATTCTTCCTCCATTTTCTTTTCCAATATCCTTTATGAACTTACATTCTCTTATAATATGATGTTTCTTCTTGCATTCATTTATTGTGATTACTTATGAATTAGCATCCTAAGTGCAATCTTATGTTTGGGTATGTGTAGGATTATGGTCAACCAAACTATGCTCTTAAGTGGCAATAAAAAATTATAAAATTAGGGTCATGTCAACTTGACATGCAATTTTCTACTTTCTATTAACTTTATATCAAAAATTTGATAGAAAATAATCTCTAGAAAATTGAATCTATTTTTTAAACTACTAGGACTTATCTCAAAAAAAAAAATGGTTGGTCAAAAAATTGATTTTTAATGCAATATTACAAAAATTTTAGAACAAAAATAAGAAGTAGACATATGTCTGACCACCTTAATCAAAATCAAATGATAATATTTTTTAATAATATTCTAGATATAAGTAGTAGACTCATGCCTATATGTGACACATATTTTTAGGTATTTTTATTCTAAATAAATAATAATTAATTAATTTTTGACTTTAGTATTTTTTGAATTAAAAAACTCTCATGTCTAACCACCTTAACTAATTCAAAACCCTTCAAAATTTAATTTTTCATTATTTTTTCTTATATCAGAAGAAAGATATAATGCGATGCATCTTTTGAATTTAAAAAATGTTGTACCATTTGAAAGTTATCTAGTTGTTTTTCAAGTAGTGTGTCACTCAACACTTTATATGTAACTCCATTAGAAAATAAGTAATAATTACTTACTAAACTCATAATTTGACAAACCTTACATTTATGGAAAGATAAGAACATTCTTAAGAAACTCTTTTTATTTCATCAAATTTTGGTGAAAAAAAGTTGCCAGCTACATGTTTGAAGTAAAAACCACATAAAGACAGGCCAAAAACACATTTTAAGGATGTTTTTAAAGTTGACCATATAGGGTTAGTATCAAAAGATATAGTAGACCTTATAAAAATATTAATTTTTTTCATTTAGTATCAGGGTGGGTGGGAAAAAAGTTGGGATAGATTTTGAAATGGTTTGAGATATTTTAGAACTACATATTTTTTAGATCACCACTTTTTGGCACACCATGATCCTGCACATACATATTTGTAAGTGTATCTTTATTATAAAAAAATTCCCATCTAGGGAATATATTATATTTTCTTTCTCATTCTTCTCTTGAGGGTCTATTATCCCTTTTTTATTCATTTCATGATAACTAAGTTGACATAATGTGGTATCCTTCATCCTTTCATCTTCATTTCTTTATAGATTGTATTATTTTATGATACTTTTTTATCTTTTCCATGAAAAGGTTTATTGCATGCATGATTGTGTGTCTATTGCCTAGCAAATATCTTTTTATACCTTTGATACTAATGTTTCTTATTTAATAATAATCTATAGTTTACTTCATAAGTGATATCTTTTCTAACATTTTATGTTATCTGGTACCTTATAATGTTTCTTGTTCTATCTTTCTATGGTATGATACTATTTACTATTCTATAATATTTCATTTTTGATATTGGATGTTTTGTGTATAACTATCATTTTTTACCTACATCTTTATATCTCATTAGAGATTATGGCTCAATCTTATCATAAACTTTCTTTCTTGTCTCATGCTTGGGGGATGAGGCCTTTTTTATATATTCTTTATATGTCTAAGGATAAAAATTCCTTAGTAAAGTGACATTTATTTATTATGTGACATTGTTTTCTTATTAGGAAAGATTTCTTGATCATGAATCTCTCTTATACAAGAGGTGTAGGTCCTTGATCATTAACTCTTCTTTATTTGCAAAACTATATTGATTATAACCATTTTACCTTACTATGTTCTCTAAAGCTTTTCATCCTTCTTCTAAGGGTCCTTATTTCACCTATACAAGGGGCTAAATAGGTGCATCATTGTTCTTTTTGGAAGTTCTATCTTTGTTCATGACACTCCTCTTGAAAATAGATGTCTTTTACACAAAATCTTTTCCTTTCAAGGGTCTCTTCTCATTTGCTACATATCCTTTCATAATTTATCTATTTCCTTAGCCTATAAGAGTTCATACTCTTTGCTAAGTTAATGGCATACATTGTTGATAAAGTATCTACTTGTTGATAGAAGTAGTTATCCTTTATTCTCTTCCTTAAAATGTCTACAACTACATATTCATCCTAAAGAGGGGGCATATATACACCCTCTTTGTACATAGTTTTCATGAAGCACAATATGGATTCTGAGTATGGATTGGAGTACTTCAGCCTTAAGTTCTTGCTATTATTTCTAGGTCACCCTCAAATATATGCATTGTGGCTTCATGTATCTTTTTTACACACAAGAACATATGATAAATCTCATACATATGGGTAATGCATAACATTTGCTAAATCCTCTATAAGTATCAGTGATACTTCTCCACCCCGAGGACATGCATTTTTTTGGTTTTTGTTTTTCCTAAATCCATCCTAGGGTTATGCACACATGTTTACACTCCATGGTGATACCAAGAAATTTATCCATGGGTGGACATACATATATATTCACATGCATGCATAAGCCACTTATGATGCACATGATTGACTATTGGGCACACAAACCTACTGGACCATTTGATCCTGGATTTTTTTGTTTTTTGTTTTTGAGGATTGACTATTAGGCACATAAGCTTGTTAAAACATTCAATCCTCCCTCATTATGATTCATGAGAAGGGAAACAAATCTTACTCAACTAGAAAATCACTCTTTCTTTATGCATCCATGTTGGTGAACAATAATCATGAGGGATGTAGTCGTTTGTGGTGCTCTTTCCTTTCCCATATGGTCTCTTATATTTTTTAATAGCTTTCCAAATATGATATTAGTGACTGAGACATTTTCTTACCTAAGGTCTCTTTCACTAGTTGATTTGGGCTTTAGTACTAACCCTTTTTGTGTCTTCTTTGCTTTGTTTTTGTGCTCTTATGCATGGGAATGCAGTTAGGACCCTAGGTTTTGGGGATTATTTCCTTAAACTTGGTGATGTTCTCCCTTGATCTAACATTGTCTTTCTTCTCTTCCTTCATTTTTTGATAATATTACTTGCCTCATACTCCCGCTAAAGTGGGGGCTAAATGTACCATCTTAAAATGGACACACTTCATTTTGAGACATTTTAGCCCTCCTTAGTGTGGTTTTAGTATATTTTTCTCCTCTCCTATTCCATTTCATTCTCCTTCATCCTCTCTTTCTTTCTTACATGGTCTTCTAGGTACCATCTTGATAACGTTTTGACCATATCTCTCATTATGTCCATTATCTTCTAGTTTCATCTGCACTATGTTTTGGGGTTTTCTATGACCTTTCTAACCTATCCACTATGACTAGGTTGAACTAGACTAGGTCACCCTAGGCTATGTCAACCTAGACTAGGTTGACCCAAGTCGACCTAATCCTTGGTGATAATAGAGTTTGGGCCAAAAAGTTCTCTAGTTTACTAGTTAATTTATCTACTTCCCTAGTCAACCTGAGTTGTTTTTCTACCCAAAATGTAGTATGAAAGGAGGATTGGGGGATTCATTTTCATATCTTTTTCTCAAGTTATCTCCTCTTAAGAAAGAAATAATTCAAGGCATTCAAAGTCTTGA
Organism: Cupressus sempervirens; assembly: GCA_028749045.1. Lineage (NCBI taxonomy): Eukaryota > Viridiplantae > Streptophyta > Pinopsida > Cupressales > Cupressaceae > Cupressus > Cupressus sempervirens. Next base: position 837,062,558 of record CM053793.1, read on the forward strand.
TGATGTTTTCTCTAATGAACTATCAAGTTCTTTTCATATTGATGGTAGATCTAGAAATGTTTTAAGAGGTATTATTCAACAGTATCACACACCTAAATTCAATATAGGAAGATCCACAATTTCAATCATCTATAGTGTTTCTCTAACTAGTACAAATATACCTAATGGAAGGAGAAGAGGTTAATGGTACAAGAACATTCATGTGAGATTACATTCAAAGTTAATTAAGCTTCAATTCAAGAATTTTCATGCTTTTGTCATCATGACTATAGATAATGAAATATTTAAGGTGGTATTATTAAACATTCTACACACCTAAAATCAATATAGGAAGATCCACATTTTTAATCAATCATAATGTTGGTAAAATTAATGCAAATGCACCTCAAGATGGAAGAAGAGAATGGTAGAAATATTGTTATGAGTCTGCATTCAAAGTTAATTAAGTTTAAGATCAATAATGACATTATTTTGTCATCATGGTTATATGTCATGAAATATTTTAAGAGGCACTACTAAACACTGTCACTTACCTAAATTGAATATAATAAGATCTTCAATTTTAATTATTGAAAATATACTTGATGGGAGGGGAGAAGAGATTAGGAAGAAAATTTAATGAGATTCATGGTTAATGAATTTTAAATTTAAGAATTCTCATTCTTTTTCCATCTTGAATATATACTATGAAACATGTTTAGAGGTGTTAAACATTGTTACATGCCTAAAGTTAATATAGGGAGATCTACAATTCAATCATTCATAATATAAATTTGAAATTAGTACAAATATAGGTGTATTTCAAGGCAAACAATAGATTGGGAGGAGCATTATTATGGATTTACAGTTAGATTTACTGAATTATGATATAATAATTTGTCATTTTTTTTCATCACGATGATAGATGAGATGTACAACACAAAACATTGATGCAAAAAATTATATACATAGTTATAGTAAAAGCATTTTTTATCACTAATAGGACTTAGGAAATATTATACCCCATATATACAAGGGGGTTGATTATTCTTTGAAAGTCTTTGAAATATTTAAGTTGTACCTTTCTTGCTTTTATTTTTATAAAAGAATAACCATGTATATTTGGTAGTTTTATTTTCCCTTGAATGTTAATTATTATAACATGCTAATCCATTTAGAAGTATTCACAATCACTACCCTTAGCTATAAAAACATTTTAAAGTTAATGAATCTTCAAATTCATAAATAATTATAGAAGAAATATTCTTGATCACTAATATTGCTTAACAAAATATTATGTCGCATGTAAATAGAAGATAATAAATAACTAAAATTCTTTGAGATATTTTAGATGTATCTCTTGTTGTCATAACTGATGAAAATTATATTGTAGAGATGATAATGTGCATGTTTGATGGTCATTAAATCACTTATTATGTTTTCATTGATGTAAAATTGAACATTGCCTATTAATTGTTTACTAATTCTCATATTTTTCCTGATTATGCAGGATACAAATCAAGTGTGTGGTTGATTTGTGTGTTGATTTAGAGTGCACAATTTATATGGGAGACTCAACGATGTATCTAGATCGTGTATGTTTAATTTCATCGATTAAAAACAAGTAAGGAGAAAGTTACAATTGATTAAAGAATAACAATTTAATCAAGTATAACAATTTATAGCAAACACTGAATGATTTGATTGATCTATACACTATATGGTAATATAGATGTTGTCATTTGGGATTTATGATCTATACTTAGTTGTGTGATCATAGATATCATTGTGTATGATTTTTTCTACAAGGAAATTATAATTTGAATTGGTTGAAGTTGTTTCAGGATAAAATGCAAGAACACTCAAAGAATAGCCTAAGTTTGATACTTAATAAGTAGGATCTAGGCCAACTATAGTGGATATTTTGGGATGTAAAGTTGTGTAATGATGTTTAAATGATGTGAAACTAATGATATTTGATATATTATTCATACCTTTGTCATTATTATCAAATTTATTAAAGTAATGCATGTTCATTGGAAAATTAAAAAAAGGTCAAATGTTCTTTTGTGAATCAATGTTCGGTTCAAATTTATAATCATGTAGATATGGTAAATGAATGATTGGGGTTTGTTAAAATATTTTGGCCATCCTCAAGTGAAATTAAAGTGTAAAATATTTAGGTTAGGAAATGGACATCATGAAGATTGGGACATTTATTTATATGCAAGAACATGTTTCTACTACAAGTGTGATGATCATGTAGGGTGTGTGTGATCAAGTTGGTGGATGAATCTCTAGGATTAGATGTAGATGATGTGATAAATTGGATCTATAGAAGAAACTCAAAATTTCTATTTCTAGATCACTTACCTTTTTAAATACTAATAGGTTTCCCTATATAAATCCCTTAACCAAGTCACTCTTAACAAGGTGAGAAGGATCCTAATGAGTCTGAATGTAATCCCCTTAACTGGGTGTATCATTAGTTTAAGTTATAAATCCTCCAATGAGGTTAACCATAACAAGGTAAAGTTCTTAATAAGGATAGAGGAAAATCCCTTAATCAAGTGACTCTTAATTTGGTATTATTGTAAGCTCCTAACAAGGCTAAGCTCTTAACTGAGCACATTTCAGAAGACTGTAAAACACTTGTGGTTACTAATTCCCTAGTTTTTTCCTCTGACCAAGGGCTTCTATGTGAAAATTTTCATGTTCTTGTATTAAGTTTTGGATGTTTTACTTAATATTTTATTGATAAGTTTCAGAAGTTTATATTGCATGCATATAGTGAGTGGTTTAATCATTGAGATCTGATTTGGATTAACTTTATTTGATAAGTGGTTTAAGTTATATATATATATATATATATATATATATATATATATATATATATATAACCAATTCATGCTCCTCCCCTCTCAGTTATCTTGGACCTTAATTATACTAGAAATTTGTATCAAACTGTAGGTCCTCTTGGTGAAACTCCTAACAACATAAGATAAAGATCATGATGTTGAAGAAAGAAGGTCCTAAAATTTCAAAGGAAAACTTATCTATTTTGTGTGATAGGATGAAGATCTACATTAGAGGAATATAACCATAGTACTAGACACATGTTGAGTACCAATATACTATACCTAATAGGACACTCAATGATAATTAACTAAAGGTGGAGATATAAAGCATAATAGCCTTGGATTCTACTATAAAATCTATATATGAAGTTGTATTTCTTGATAGTTTTTTTCTTAGTGCTCCACATGAATTTTTGGAATAGATAAAGTTTGTCTATGGTGGAGATGTTTTTGTTAAAATAGCTAGGGTTGAAAGTAAAATATGATGACATGAAAATGGTAGAAGGTATGTTTCTTAGTATGACTATAGGTTGAAAGAAGTGGTTATTTCAATAAGAGTTACTAGTGGAACCATAAGTGATGGAGAAGTGGTAAGTAAAATATTGAGAATATTTTTAACTATTTATACCATTTGAGTTTTTTTAATTCATGAGCTAATAACACTTTATAATTTTTTTTTTGATGGACTGATTGGTAAACTTATTACACATGAGATGAACAAATAAATGAGAATAGTATTCCCATTGACAAAGAAGAAAAGTAAAATAAGTTAGAGATATTGATATATTTATTGATGAAGAAAGGAAAAATTATAATTTGGAAGCTTTACTTGTAAGGAAGTTTCTTGGAGGTACCAGTAAGTACAAAGATAAATTGGATATGAAGTATTTTTCATGCTAAAAGTTGGCCACATTGTTACTATATGTCCTAATATAGATGAAAAGGAAATAAATAATGTTATGTTCAAGATAATGAAGGAGTAATAGATAATGATCCAAAGGGAACTATTGAAGAAGAGCTTATGTTTGTTATTATTAAGAAATAAACTATACAAGGATAAGGTGAGGAAGATTTAGTCTCACATATAGATCACACTAGTGATTGGGTTATTGACAATGGATGTTCAAAACACACGAATACTTGTAGAAGAAATTTCATCAATATTAAATAGTTTAATGACTTAGTGTAGTCATACTTGGTGACACTCAATATGTGATCAAAAGTAGAGTATCTATTTCCTTGAAGGTAAAAGTAATATTTGAAGCATAATTTTCTTAGTATCAATGAACTTAATGATAAAGATTATCATCTAGAGTTCAAGGGAGGTATGTGTGGGAAGCTTGGGAGATATTACTGCTACTAGGAGACAAATTAAAGGTAACTTATTACACTTGTGTACTATTTTTAGTAGGTTTTTGGTTTCTAAATTTGATATTTGGTTATGGTAGAGGACATCTTTCCATGTGAACTTTGATAATTTGTTCAAGATAAGTAAGACTAATGCACTTAGAAGATTACCTCTTTTAGTCAAACAAAAATATCTTATGGGCAAATAATGTTAATTGGGTAAGTTGACCAATATTTCCTTCAATAGAAAATATTAATCATTTGATAATGTCTTATACTTAGTGCACACTAACTTGTGTGGTCCAATGAGGACTAGAGTTATCATGGTTAAAAGTATTTTATTCTATTTGTTGATGATTTTGATAGAATGATATTGGTAACCTTCTTAAGAGACAAAATAGAATAATTTCAAAAGTTCAAGGTGTTTAAATATCTAGTTGAGAAAGAAACTAATAAGAATCTAAAATTTCTAAAATCTAATAGAGGTAGATAATATACTTTATGGGAGTTTATTGACTATTGTGATAGGAATGGAATCAAGAAGTATATGTCTACTCCAAGGTCTCCTTAGTAGAATGGAATAACTAAAAAACTAAATAGGATGATTGTTGATTCTACCAGAACCATATTGATTCAACATGATGTTACAAAGACATAATGGATAGAAGAGATTAATACTCTAACTTAAACTATGAATCAAGTGTAAGAGAAGAAAGGAAATAGTAAGACTCCTTATGAGTTATGGTATGCTCTTAATCCTAAAATATTTTTGGAAATAGATGCTATATCAAAAGATATGAATTCACTAAAAAATTGATCCTAAAAATTATGAAGGAGTTTTCCTATGATATTCTATCGAAAGACAAGTATACAAGTATTTTTATGAAAGGAATGACAAAATTATTGAAAGAGATAATGTGAAGGAAGATGAATTTCAATTAGATCTAATGTTAAGAATGATTCTAGAAAGCATGAATTAGACATTGGCCATGATTTGTTTATATACAACTAAAGGATCAAATAGATGTTAAATGAAACAATGTAGAAGATGAAGTAGTTAAAATGGTAGAAGAAGAAGAATCTCAAAGGATTGAACATGTAATACCAAGGTATGTGAAGTTCAATGCTTCAAAAGAATAAATAATGTGACATAAGGATGTAGGTGTACAAACTAGAAGAAAGGCTAGAGAAAGTACAAAATTGTCACCTTTTAGGCTGACTTATCAATTTTGACCAAACATATGGTCTACCTAGATTTATTCTTGCTAAGTTCTATAAGTGCTCCAAAATTTCCAATGTAGTAGTCTCTCCCATTTTATTTTTGTAAGTCATCTTGATGGATGCAACCTTGTTGATCTCTCCTTGAGAAGGGATCGTGATTAGGACCATGAGTAGTCTACACCCTTGAGGTGATTTTGTTTGTGTTATTGTATCAGTTACTTTGACTATGATTTGACTAATTTTTGAGATTATGATGTAATTTATGGTTCACTAAGGTTTGTGCCAGTGCTTACCAGGATCAATGTGGTATCATGATGTTATTCTATGATTACCTTGAGATGTGTGTAGATATTGCACTATGTACTATTACCATGCTACACTAGACTAGGTTCCTGTAGTAGTGGTTAGTAATGTTGATGACTATGTTCTCTTATGTGTCATAAGTATCTTTCCATGTTGTTTAAAACACCCATTATTAAATGCTTAATTGAATAGAAATGAATTGTCCATGTTGGATTAATTGATTATGTGTTGCATATATTTACCTTGTTATATTTTGATCTGAGAGATATTTTGTTACTCATGTTATGTTTTACATTTGAGATGACCTGAGGGTCAAATGTTACACTTTGATTTCAGTATCACAGATGTTAGACTACTATGTTGTTTAGTTAATCATGTTGCATGACGATGCCATTTTGAGATGATAGTGTATTTTATGATGATATCTAGTTATCTAATATTTGGACATTTCTCTAATTATGTTATGTGATGGATTTAATGCTATGGTTATTTACCTCATTCATGTGTTGTTATGCTTTATGCAAATATGAGTGATGTAAATGGATTATTTTAGTATAATTAAATAAATGGTTAAATGGGGTGATTTAATGCATTTATTTCTTTGGATATGTTATTATATGCAATTACACTTGATCATGTTGTTTTGTGTGTAGGATTTATATCCCTGGGAGTGGCACATAAAGTTAGTGATTCAACCATTCATATTTCACCAATGTCATCCCTATATGGTCGATGTATCCTTATTTTACTTGATAAATTTATCCTTTTGGTGATTATTAAATCCAAACTCATTTGCATTATGTTATTTGACTAGTGAGCATGTTTGTGCATTTAGAGGTTCACATTGTTGTGAAAGTTGTTAAGAAAATTTTTGTATTTTTGGATTTTCAAAATTTATTTAATTGATATATTTTAATTTGTGGCAGCTTTTCCATAGATGAATTCCTATTTTTAGGAATAGCCTATTTTCATTTGGATTAATTTGGGGTTTAACTAGGTTGGCTGGTTATTTGCCCTAATTGATTATTCACTCAAAAAGTGAATAGATATCCAAAAAGGAATTTAATTCCTCACTTCTCACTTTTGAAATAAAAAGTTAGAGAGTAAAACCCAAAATCCTCTTTATGAGGATTTACTATTTTTTTCATTGTGGGAGTTATGGGTGTGGAATTTTCGTGAGGTTAAGCTTGTTGGATCTAGCTTGGGGAGACCTTGGATTGCCACAATTTTTAGCCACTTCTACAACCTTTTTATTTTATGGTTCAAATTCTTGTTTTGCCCTTTTGGCTATGAGGTAGGACTCTCCTATTTTATTATTTCTACTTAGTTTTTGCTTCTATTTTTGGTAGCCATTTGTTAGGAGGCTGAGAACTATTGTTCCCCTCCATTTTTGTTTGTTAGTTCTACCTGGTTGGTCAGGTATGAGCATTTCCCTATTTTTAGGATGAGGGTTTAGGGTTTTGTACCATTGTGCTAGTTATTTTTGCATATGGTGTTCAATCCAAATTTTATTTGACTTTTGGGGTTTTTGTGCCCAAAGACCAAATGGGTTTTAATTTTGCAGTTTTCTAGTTTTGGGGGTTTTTACCTTGTTTTATGTGCCACCTTGTTTTCTCAACTTTCTTTGGCATGAGTTTGGTCATGGACTTGGATCATCCATTTGGATGTCAATTAAACCATGGTTGAAATTTTATGTTTTCATTGGGATGTGTTCCACATCCATACTCCCAATGTTGTGTTCAGTTGGGTGATTTTTCATCTAGTGTTACTATTTCTTTTGGACCTTTGCTTTTGTTTCCTGGACACTAGGATTCATGTAGAATCCATACTCTTAGATTGAGGCAAGTTGAGTGTATTCATGATGTTTTTTATTGTTTCATCATTGTGATGCAAGTGCATCCTGGGTTTCACTATTATCCTGCATGTTTTCAGTTTTTACCTTGCTACTGAAATTATGTTTTGCTGAAACTATGTTTTCTAGTTTTTGGGTGCATATTGAAAATCATGTAACTAATCTTCCATAATGAATGAGAGGCTTAATATTTCAAGGATTAAATAGGGTCTAGATTAAATTCCTTTTTCAAAGGTGCAAGTTCTAATTCCTCATAAGTTAGGAGATATGGAAATTCTTCTAGAGTATCAATTTCTAGTAGTTCTGCATGATAATTTTCTATACTTGACTTTTGGGATGGATGCACACTTATCCTTGGTGAATCAGACTTTGTGAACTTAAGGGGTTGTAAAGGACCTAAAATACTATCCACAGTTTGAAGCATGAGTTCTAGTTCATTCAGAGCTAGGAGATATCATGATATTTCTTAGACATTGATTTCTGGACATTTAATTGCTAATACAAGCTGACTTGTGGCTCTTCAAGTATTTAATGTTAGGTTTATTTTTATGATGGGTATTTAATATTTTCTGAGAGCCAACTTGTGGCTTCTCTATGTTCTAGAATAATATATAAGCCATTTTGGCTAGTATAAATAGAGTGTTTAAGCTTAGATCTAGAGTAGTTTTAAGAGAGGATTGGAGAGCAAAATTGGAAAGTGTGAATTTGAAGCTGGATCTTAGATCATGAATGTATTTTTTATCTAGCCATAACCTAGAAGGCCTTATAACTATGCATGTATGATGATATTTTTATGAATCAATAAAAAATATTATTCTTTCTCTTTATGGTTTTGTTCTCTTTTGTGTTTTCTTTTGTTGTGTTAACTCTTGCATGGTGGTTTGGGTAGTTGAGTGTAGCTATTGGCCTTAGTTACTCCCAACCTACCTCGCATTAGGTGGTATCAGAGCTTGAGGTTTTTCCTTGTGGAGATTGTATCATGTAGAAGCCTAATTCAAATTTGGTTGTAGGGTTGTAGATCTATATATTTTCCCTATAACTTGCATAGGGTTACGATCTTGTAGGAACCTAATTTGTAAAGATGGTTCATGGCAGAGGAAATGCTAATAATGCTATATTGGATCAATTGAGACAAATTGAATCCAGATTAGATGCTATAGAGATAGCCCAAAGGAGAGGATCACATCTTGATGATATAAGTGATGATGAAACAGTAGCACCAAACCATAATCAATAACTTGAAGAAGATCAAGATGAGGAAAGATCGTTGAGAGTATTATCTAGGAAACATTCAAAGCCTACTATCGAAGTTTTTCCTCATGATGGAAAATTAGATATCAATGATACATTAGGTTTGATCTTAGATATGGAGAAGTTCTTTGAGTATGAAAACACTCCTAATAATAAGAAGGTGAATATTGCAGTTACAAGGTTGAAAGGTTATGCTTCACTATGGTGGGAGCATTTGCAAATTGATAAACAAAGGAGAGGAAAGGAGAAGATTAGAACATGGTCAAAGATGGTGAATAAGGTAAAGAACAAATTCCTTCCTACTAATTACCAAGTTAGCTTTTTGAGAAAGATGCAAAATTTGAAACAAAAAGACATGACTGTGAAAGAGTATACTAAGGAATTCTATAGATTGGACATTAGATTTGGACATGTGGATGATGATGTTGAGAAAATTGCAAGGTACATAAATGGATTGAGATCTAGAATTCAAGATGAAATAAGTTTTGTGAAGTTGGAAAGTGTAGAAGAAGCATATCAATATGCCTTGAAAGTTGAGGAGATCTTGACAAAGAAGTAGAGGTGGTAGATTTCAAAGAGGCAGAGGTAGATCTTATGGTGAAGGTGGGAGATCTGACAATTTTATACAAGATAAGGGAAAATCTGAATGAAATAATGGTGAAAAAGACAAGACCAAGTGGAAAGGTGGTAGTTCTTACCAAGGGGGTACTATATCTTACCAAGGAAGAGGTAATTCTTATCCTAGAGGTGGTTTTTGTGGTAATTGTTTCAGATGTGGTAAAGAAGGACATATATCTTTTGAATGCAGATCCTCTAAAAGTGGGTAAGGTAACTAAAATGTTGTGATTCAAGGAGACATTAAGAGTTCACTAAGTGAACAAGAGACTAGAGAAAATCTGATGGTGAGAAGAGCATTATGTAGTAAGGGAAGTGATGAGGAGCTTGCCCTTAGAAGAAGTCTTTTCAAGACTAGATGTAATATGGCTAGAAAATGTTGCAAGATGATCATTGATAGTGGAAGTTAAAAAAAATTGGCATTAGAAGAGCTAGTTACAATGTTGTAGTTGTAGAGGCTAAAACATCCCAAACCTTATCATGTTTCATGGATCAAAGATGAGCATAAGATATTGGCAAGTGAGCAATGTATGGTAAAGTTCAAAATTGGACATGACTTTGATGAATTTTTGTGTGATATTATGCCCATGGATTGTTGTCATATTTTGTTGGGAAGACCTTGGCAATGTGATAGATATGTTGTACATGATGGAAGATTGAATCAATATACTCTTTGGGTAAATGGGAAGAAAAAAATATTGTTGACTTTGATTGAAAGTCCAAATGAGGTCAGTTTTATTGCAATAAAATTTTGCATCGTTAATGGAAAGCAATTTGAAAAGGAAGTAAAGAAGAATCAAGTTTTTTTTGTTGTAGTTCCTAGAGGACCAATTATTGGTAGTAATGACCAAGAAACCAAAGTTGATAATGACAGAGTGATAGTAGAATTTTTTGGATTGCTAAATGAGTATAAAGATATTGTTGCTAAGGATATTCTTGATGGTTTACCTCTAGTAAGAAGTATAATTCATTATATGTATCTAATTCTTGGAGCTATTCTACCAAAAAAAGCACCATATAGATTGACACCTATAGAGAATGAAGAATTTAATAGACAAGTGCATGAGTTGTTGTAGAAAGTTTTGATTAGAGAAAGTTTGAATCCATGTGTTGTACTTGTTGTATTAGCGCCTAAAAAGAATGGAGAATGGAGAATGTGTACTGATTCTAGAGATATTACAAAAATCATAGTGAAATATAGGTTTTCTGTGCTAAAGATGGATGACATAATAGATTATTTGAGTAGAGCAAAGTATTTTACCAAGATTGATTTGAAGAGTGGCTATCATTAGATCAAAATAAGAGAATGTGATGAATAGAAGACTACTTTCAAGACAAAAGATGGTTTGTGTGAATGGTTGGTTATGCCTTTTGGTTTGCACCTCATACTTTCATGAGGTTGATGAATGAAGTTCTAAAAAGATTCTTGGGTAAGTTTGTGATTGTTTATTTGGATGATATTATGATGTTCAGTAAGACTAAGAAATCTTGAGCATATTAGACAAGTATTATAGAGGTTGAAAGAGGAAAAGGTGATGATTAATCTAAAAAAGTGTTCTTTTATGCAATGGGATATTGTGTATTTGGGATTTGTGATTTTAGTTGATGGATTGAAGATGGATTCTGAGAAGGTTAAAACAATTTTGGAGTGACCTACACTTGAGAATGTGGGTGAGGTAAGATCATTTCATGGTTTGGCTAGTTTTTACAAAAAGTTTATAAAGAATTCCAGTGTTGTTTGTAATGCTATGAATGAGACAATAAGGGGAGATAAAAAGAAATTCAAGTGGACACATGGAGATGATAAGAGTTTTGAGACTTTGAATCAAAAGGTTGCCAAATTACTTGTATTGGCTTTGCTTAATTTCAATAAGGTATTTCAATTTAAATGTAACGCAAGTGGTAATACAATAGGAGTTGTATTAAGTTAAGAAGGTAAACCTGTTGCTTTCTTTAGTGAGAAGTTGAATGATGCTAAAAGTAAGTATTCTTTGTATGATCAAAATTTTTATGCTATTGTTTAAGTGCTAAAGAAGTGGAGACATTATTTGATTCCTAAGGATTTTATGTTGTATACAAATCATAAAGCTTTACAATACTTGGGAAGTCAACATAAATTGAATCAAAGACATATGAAGTGGGTTGAGTATTTGCAAAATTTTACATTTTTAACTAAGCACATGAGTGAAGTTACTAATAGAGTTGCTAATGCATTGAGTAGAAGATGTTCTTTGTTGATTGAAATGAAGGTTGAAGTTCTTGGTTTTTATAAAATGAAAGCATAGTATGATGTTGATCCTAATTTTTGTGAGGTATGGAGAGAGTGTAGAGCACTAAATCTAAAAAATCACATAAGTAAGTATGATGAGAATTTCATTCAAGAAGGTATGTTATTCAAAGGTATTTAGTTTTGTGTTTATAGAAATTCTATGAGGTTGAATCTGATTAAGGAAAATCATAGTGGTGGATTGACTGGACATTTTGGAATTGATAAGACATTGATTTTTCTAAAAGAGAAGCATTATTGGCCACAAATGTATAAGGATGTTCATAAATTTGTAAAGATTTGAGGATTTCTTCAAGTTGAAAAAGGAGTGAGTCAGAATACTAGTTTGTATACATCTATTACTATTCTTGAGAAACCTTAGAAAGACATCAGTATGGATTTTGTTCTTAGATTACCTAAGATAGTGAAGGGGTATGATTCCATATTTTTTGTAGTGGAAAATTTTTCTAAGATGGCTCATTTCATACCATAGAAGAAGACATTAGTTGTTGAGCATGTTGCTGAACTTTTCTTTAAAGAGATTGTGAGATTGCATGGATTACCAAGAAGTATTATTTCTGACAGAGACAGTAAGTTTGTTGGCTATTTTTGGAAGACTTTGTAGAAGAGTATGGGTACTGAGTTGAAGTTTAGCTCTACATTCCATCGAGAGATAGATGGATAGACAAAGGTTATGAATAGAAGCTTGGGTAATTTGTTGAGATGTTTAGTGGGAATAAGCCAAGTAATTGGAGATGGTATTAGCACAAGCTAAATTTGCATTTGATAATTCCCATGAATAGGAGTATAGGGAAGACACCTTTTGAGATTGTTACTGGATTGAAGCTTAGAGGAGTATCAAATTTTAGAGATATTACTGGTGAAGAAATGAGAAGTGTTGTAGGAGAAAAATTTGTTGATTTTATGAAATTTTTACATAAGGAAGTGAAGTTGAGGATAGAACAAAGTAATCAGAAGTATAAGGAGAATGTTGATCAGTCTAGGAGACATCATGATTTTCAAGCTAGTGATGAGGTTATGGTTCATTTGAAGAAAGGAAGAATTCCTATTGGAACATATAGTAAACTAAAGATGAAGAAGTTTGGACCTTGTAAGATCTTGAAGAAGCTTGACAGTGGAAACGCTTATGAAATTGAGTTACCTGATGACATGGATATATCCCTTATATTCAATGTTGCTAATTTATATAAGTATCATGAGTTAGATGATGAATTTATTGTATTAGAAGACTATCCTAAGAAGTAGATTGAAGAAGTTGAATAGATATTGGATCAAAGAATTGGTAAGAGCACAAGGGGAAAAGATTATTATGAATATTTGGTGAAGTGGAAGAACAGACCTATGGAAGATGCTTCATGGATTTCTCAATATGAGTTGGATTCAGCTTAGGTTGTGATATCTCAATGATTTAGGAGAATCATTTCTTCCAACCCTAGTTGTCTAATGTAGGAGCATCCTAGGTGGTATTTCTATCCTGTATGTTTTCAGTTTTTACCTTGCTACTAAAATTGTGTTTTTTGGTTTCTAGGTTCCTATTGTAAAACATATAACTAATTTTCCATAATGAATGAGAGGTTGTGCATTTTAGGGATTGAAAGGGGCCTAGAATAATTTCATTTTTCAAAGGAAAAAGTTTTAATTCATCATAATCTATGAGATATGACAATTCTCCTAGAGTATCAATTTCTATCATTTTTGTGTGACAATTTTTTATGATTGACTTTTAAGATGAATACACATTTATCCTTGGTGAATTAGCCTTTGCACACTTAAGGGGTTTGAGAGGACCTAAAATAATAGCCACAATTTGAATTGCAAGTATTAATTAATTTAGAACTAGGAGATATCATGATGTTTCTTGGACATCAATTTTTGGACATTTAATTGCTGATGTGGGCCTACTTGTGGCTCTTCAAGTATTGAATGTTAAATCTATTTTCATGATGGGTATTTAATATTTGCTAAGAGATGACTTGTGGCTTCTGTATGTTCTAGAATAATTTTTAGGCCATTTTGGCTAGTATAAATAGAGTTTTTAGGCTTAGAGCTAGAGTAGTTTTACGAGAGGATTGGAGAAAAGAATTAGAAAGTGCAAATTTGAAGTTGGATCTTAGATCGTGAATGTATTTTGTATTTGGTCATAACATAGAAGATCTTACATCTAGGCATGCATGATGATATTTTCATGAATCAATAAAGAATATTGTTCTCTCTCTCTCTCTCTCTCTCTCTCTCTCTCTATGGTGCTATTCTCTTTTGTGTTTTCTTTCATTGTGTTAACTCTTGCATGGTGGTTTGGGTAACTAAGTGTGCCTATTGGCCTTAGTTACTCCCAACCTACCCTGCATCACATTGGGATTCATGTAGAATCCATACTCTTGGATTGAGGCTAGTTGAGTGATTTAAAGATGTATGGTTTTATTGTTTCTTAGGATTCATGTAGAATTTGTCCTCCTAAATTGTTTTTGGTGGAGTGTTATTTTTCATTGTGTTCTCATCCAATCCTTATGATCTTCATGATGGTGGTGTGCCACATGTTGGTTTGATTTTTCACAGTATAGAAAAAATTTGAAATTTTGGTGAAAAATTAGTTAGGTCATTGTATTTTGTAGATTAGGATTTTCATTCCTCATATTTTTCAAATGTTTAGGTTACCTTAGCCATGCCCTAATTTGTGTGTTGTTGAAATCTATTAAATTATCAAGGTTTGTCTCTCAAAATTTAGCCATTATAATTCCCTAACTGTAAAAAAACCCTAGGTCTCTTTTCAAATTTTTGAAAAGATTTATAAAGTGCTCAAAGTTTGGCCCTTTACAGTCTTAAGGTGTAGGTTTTCATATAGGAGAAGAATATTTTCTTCCTCATGTTTTCGTGGTCCCATAGCGTAAAAGCATAAATGATTCCTTTGTTGGAATGTTCAAATATGGAAAGAGTACGTATGAGAGGGGGGGGGGGGGGGGGGGGTGAATCATAAGTATCATACTTTAGCAAATAAAAATTACTTTGATAAGAAGGTAAGACTGGGGTGGGGATGATACCCACAAAAATTACTACAACAATATTGTTCAAACACTTCTGATTGTTTTCCCTATTAAAGGCTTTACACTGTGTCAATAGTGACCTAGTTAGAGGCTTTTAAACACTTAACATGAAGTGTTACCCTGTTAAAGGATTTTATCACCTAGTTAAAGGATTTATCGAAATAGCTGTTAAGCTAACCTCTCATCATAGGATTTCTATTCTAATAAAATTGCTAGAAAGTATTAGGTACAATAAACTTGACTGATTACAATCCTTGATTGCTGATTGTAGAAACATGTTCTGCTTTCTCTGATCTGGATCCTTTTGTGATCTAATAATCCTCACTTCTAAAAATAGACTTCCTTGTGAACCCTTGTATATCTTCTCATACCTCTTATCTCTCTTACATTTTTACAATGAAGTTTTGTCTTCTTATATAGAAGTCTGATTTGCCTTTACCGCTCAATTCTCCCTCTTCAATTTTAGGCTTTCAAAATTGATTAGGTAGGATATAGTGTATCTGCCCCTTATCTTGTTTTCTTCTTGAAACTTCGCCATTTGTATCTTAAAAACATTCTACATGGTGTTCTGTACCACCAACTCATCATTCTTATTTTCCTTTTAATTCACAGATTTCTAGATAACAACCTTGTCGGCTTAGATCTGGTGAATCTTCGATTTCCATAATAATGCGGCAACTCAACATTATTGAGTTACTAGTGCTCGGCACCTCTGTGTTACTCGGCACCTATACTAGCTCGACACTTGAACTTACTCGGCACTTGAACTTCACTCGGCATCTGAACTTCACTCGGCATCTGAACTTCACTAGGCATCTAATCTTCACTCGGCATTTGAACTTCACTCGACACTTGAAGTTACTTGGCACTTGAAGTTACTCAGCATCTGAAGTTACTCGGCATACATGATGTACTCGGCATCCAATGTGGAATATGATTAAGTGTGTTGGCACTCAAGTGTCAAAAACATTATGATGTTAACAATCTCCCCCTTTGACATGAGTGACAAAAACACTTAACTAGCCTTATAAGTACATTTACTAATCTGATTGGTATGTACATATTGAAATCTTTGATCAAAATTTATGTCTTACAATCTTACAATATATACATCAAAAATTTTGTAACTCCCCCTGAGTTGATTGTGCCTTATCTGTATATATTTGTATATTAATGCTCCTCCTTTGTATTAAATCCCCTTATTAATCCATATCTCCTCCTTTACAATCTATATCTCCCCCTTTTTGACACTTATGTCAAAGAATGTTTAAGGGTTAAGACCATATTTAGCCAAAAATGTGCTATTTACCTCCATAATCATTTTGAGAGCTGCATCCCAATTATTCAAAGAAATTTCTAGTGATTTATGCTGGATGGTAGTCTCGGTAGCAAGATGAACAAGTCCATCTAATGTAGAAAGATTTGGATCTTTCTTGAGTACATTTTCAGAATATACTTGCTCTTTATGGAGTATCTCTAAATGTGGGGTAATGGAGGATTGGAGTTGTATTACTTTGGCCTTGATATTGGCCTCATCTACTATTAATACAGCTATTTCTTTGTTTGTGTGAAGCGATTGGGCAAAATGCTACTCACTTTGAGCTGGATCACTCGGTAGTTACATGCTTGAAATGTTTAAGTTTCTTTCCTAGCTCAGTATCTTTTGGCTTGTTTCTTGTGTGAAATATGAAAAATCACACAACTTTTTGTATAGTGAGAATATATTCTCAAGTACCTTCTTCACCTTATCTATGAGCTTTGCCAATTCTACTTGTGAAAGTGCGATTTGTCTTGATATTTTCTCATTCACTCTCCCTTGAAATTTCTTTTCTGACCATTCCATAAGTTTTGCATTGGTTTTCGAGGTCTTCATTTGTCACCTGGTCAACAATATCTGTTAATTGCTCTGTGATATGCTTTGACTCATTCGGTGATTGCAAAATGAAGGCATCCATAAAGATGTCCTTGATCTCATAAAGTGTTTGCTTATTTTTATACTCTTTCTTGAGTATTTCGTGTCTTTTCCTTCTATTTAGTGCATCCTGCACTTCATTGATTTGATCAATGGTTATTGATTTTGAGTCATAACTTGGTATTACTATCTCTTCGTCTAATTCAGGGTCTCCATAGTTGATGCAGGAGCATCCAGAGGTATAAGGGCAATCCTGTGTCACGCAAAAAAATGTACTTAGACTTAGTTTCTATTTTATGTCTTTGCATTTTTGGATACCCATTTGGCTCAAATAAAGGTTCCAACTCTCATACTTCAACTATCAGTTCATTTAAAAATCCCGAAAAAATAGGAGCATGCAATTTGACCATCATTTTGGTGACCTAGAAGGTGTGACTTGGCCAGATGAATGTAATCAAGATTTAGAGCATTCCAAAAAAAGAATCAGGTCAAAAGGCCCCACGGTTTGAAAGTTATTGCAATTTTTCGAGTTTTGGAGACCCCCTAAGAATGCTTCAGAGTCAAGTTTGGGGCATTAAATGGCCTCGAAAAGGGTCAAAAAATGGGGGATGAGTGAAGCTTGTCCATAGGGCTATAGAGCGCTTCGAGAGCTTTCCAAAAATGTAAACGGTTCGTCAATCGGAGTTACGGTTCAAAAGTTATGCCTCCCGGAAGTTCGGCTACCGTTTCTGGATTCTTCTAGAATTGCACCGACTTCTAACGCAGCTTCCGGAACCTTCTATTTTTTCGGTGGATGCCCACTAGCACTTTCTAGAATGTACTCCTAGTCCTTAACCCTCCGGGGTCTATTTAAGGAGGTTTATGGCATTGTAAAAGGCAGTTCGGATTGGAGCTTGAGAGGAGGTGCTAAAAGGAGAAATATTCTCCAGATTTATGCTATTGTAAGCCCGCAGGGCATGTTTTGAGTTTATTTTCTCTGCACTGTTTGTACCAGCTTATTTTCTTAGTTAATGTAATTCCCCCTTTCTATTGTGTCTATTCTGGTTGTTGGGTTGTGTCTCCATCAAGTGGTATAAGAGCGGGTTTTCCTGAGTGTGTAGACAGAGCGCCGACTGTGAGGCAGTTTGCACCAGGACTGTGTGGTTGTGGGTTTGAGTTGGAAGATGCCTCCACGAAGAGAGCGTGGTGGAAGGGCCAGAGCTGTTGATCCTGAGGAGGTTAGAGCCCTCCAGAGACAGGTACAAGAATTGCAAGAGGAGCTTCGTAGAGGAGCAAATATTGCCGCAGATGACAATAGTGAGGATGACAATGAAGAGGAAGTAATGGAAGTTGACGGGGAAGTTCTGAATCCTGTAGAGGAAAGGCTTTTTAGGGCCATTTCTAGGTTTGGGAAAAGACCTACAATTGAAGTGGGTATATTTTCGGGAAATTTGAAACCAGATGAGTTGATCGATTGGATCAATGAACTGGATGAATACTTTGAGTATGAGGATATAAGGGATCCAAATAGGGTTAAGTTTGCAAAGGCCAAACTAAAAGGCCATGCCAAAATCTGGTGGCAAGAGGTTCAACTGGAAAGACTTAGAAGAGGAAAGGAGAAGATCACAAGATGGGATCGCATGGTGGACAAATTGAAGAAGCAGTTCATTCCTGTGGACTATGAGCTTGATCTGTTTAAGAAGATGCATGGGTTAAAGCAAGCAGGAAGATCAGTCCAAGAATATACAGAGGAGTTTTATCGACTCCTGATTAGAGCGGGGCATGCAGAAGCAAATAAGGAGAAGGTTGCTCGTTATATTAGTGGGTTACGACCTAGCATCCAGGAGGAATTAAGTCTGGTAAGAATGACCAGCGTTGAAGAAGCATACCAGTTTGCCCTACGAGTTGAAGAGAAGCTGAGTAAAAGGTTTGAAGGAAGACAAAGAGGGCGCGGTCAAGGAGGAAGGGGAAGCGGTAGATCATCTGGAGGCCGCAATGAAACTCAAAAGAAAAATGAAGATGAGGGTACTAGTAGGAACCAGAGGAATGAGGGTTTCAATCGCTCCCGTGATCAAGATTTTGGAAATCAAAGAGGAAGAGATAGAGGACGTGGGCAAGGAAGAGGAGGCTTCCATGGTACTTGTTTCCATTGCAATGAAGAAGGTCATCGTGCCTTTGAATGCCCTCAATGACAAGGAAGGACAGATAGGAGAGCTGAGGGCCAAGCTAGGGTTGCTCATGTGGACGAGGATGCACAATCATCACATTCAGAGGATGCAGAAAGAGGAGAGACCTTGGTAAATGAAAGAGTCCTACTAAGTGGTGAAAATGAACCAGGACAACGAAGGAGCTTGTTCCGTACCAGATGCAAGTGTGAGAATAAATGTTGTGATGTGATCATTGATGGTGGTAGCACTGATAACTTGGTATCCAAAGAGATGGTCTCTAAGCTGAAGCTCAAGAGGGAGAAGCATCCCCAACCATATCGAATTTCTTGGGTAAAAGATGATCATAAGGTCCTGGTAAGTGAACAATGTTTAGTAAAATTCAAAATTGGAAGTTACCATGATGAAGTTCTCTGTGATGTTATTTCGATGGATGTTTGCCATCTATTGTTGGGTAGACCATGGCAGTTTGATAGACATGCAATACATGATGGACATGCAAACACATACTCTCTGACAAAGGATGGAGTTCGCCACAAATTGAAGCCCATGAAAAAGGAAGGTGAAAAGGTATGTAGCAGTGCTAGGATTTGTCTTGTTGATGGAAGGAAGTTTTTAGATGGCATGAAACATCAGCGTATGTGCTATGCTTTGATTCCTAGGAAAGATAAAGAAGGTAGTAGTGAAATACCATTTGAAGTTTCAGATTTACTAGGGGAATTTGGAGATATTATCTCTGATAATGTTCCAGATGGATTGCCACCAGTAAGGCAAATCAGTCATCAGATAGATCTGATTCCAGGAGCTAGTTTGCCTAACAAGGCTGCTCACAGGATGACTCCTACTGAAACAGAGGAGCTAAATAGACAGGTTCAGGAGCTGTTGAGGAAGGGCTTGATTCGAGAGAGCCTGAGTCCATGTGCAGTACCTGCAGTACTTGCACCAAAGAAGGATGGAGAGTGGCGGATGTGTACAGATTCTCGAGCTATAAATAGGATAACCATCAAGTACCGGTTTCCTTTACCAAGGATGGATGATCTTATGGACTGCTTGAGTGGAGCTCAGTACTTCACAAAGATAGATCTGAAGAGTGGCTATCATCAGATACGGATTCGAGAAGGAGATGAGTGGAAAATAGCCTTCAAGACCAAGGAGGGTCTTTATGAGTGGTTAGTCATGCCCTTTGGATTGACGAACGCCCCAAGCACCTTCATGCGGCTCATGAATGAGGTACTTAAGAAGTTCTTGGGAAAATTTGTTATTGTCTATTTGGATGATATTTTAATTTTCAGCAAGACTTTGGAAGAACATTTACTGCATATTCGTAGTGTCTTTGAAAGGATAAGGGAAGAGAAATTGTTAATTAATCTAAAGAAGTGTGTCTTTGCAAAAAGGGAGTTAGTCTATTTGGGATTTGTTATATCACCTGAAGGTCTCAAAATGGATCCAGAGAAGGTAAAAGCCATCTTGGAATGGCCTACTCCAAGGTCTGCTACTGAGGTAAGATCATTTCATGGTCTGGTTAGTTTTTACAGGAAGTTTATTAAGAATTTCAGTGGCATATGTGCCCCTCTAACTGATACAATAAGAGGGGATACAAAAGAGTTCAAATGGACTGTAGCAGCTGCGAGAAGTTTTGAATTGCTGAAGAAAAAGGTGACTGAACAGCCTGTGTTGGCACTTCCAGATTTCAGAAAAGTATTCCAGGTGGACTGTGATGCTAGTGGTAGCGCTATTGGGGCTGTATTAAGCCAAGAAGGTAAGCCTATTGCATATTTTAGTGAAAAATTGAATGATGCAAAGAAGAAGTATTCTGTTTATGATCAAGAGTTCTATGCGATAGTTCAGGCCTTAAAGAAATGGAGGCATTATTTATTGCCAAAGGAATTTGTTTTGTATACTGATCATCAGGCATTACAGTACCTAAATAGCCAAGGTAAATTGAATCAGAGGCATATGAAGTGGGTAGAATTCTTGCAGAGTTATACATTTGTGTTGAAGCATAGAAGTGGAAAATCTAACAGGGTTGCAGATGCATTAAGTCGGAGACAGTTGTTGCTTACAACAATGCAGGTTGAAGTAGTTGGGTTTGATGAACTCAAGAATTTGTACCCCGAGGATCCTGATTTTGCTGAAGCATGGAAAGCTTGTAAAGAACCTGTTGCTGTAGATAGAACCAAGTGGTTAGACTATTTGATTCAGGATGGCATGTTGTTCAAAGGAAGTCAATTGTGCATTCCAAGGAGTTCCATGAGGGAAAATCTGATTAAGGAGAAACACAGTGGAGGGATGGCAGGACATTTTGGTCGGGATAAGACCATTGCCATTCTTAGAGAACATTATTTTTGGCCTCAAATTACACAGGATGTGAAGAAGTTTGTACAGAGTTTCCAGGTTTGTCAAGTTGCCAAGGGGTTTAGTCAAAATACCGGCCTATATCAGCCATTGCCTTTTCCATCAAGGCCATGGGAGGACATAAGTATGGATTTTGTTCTTGGATTGCCAAGGACACAAAGGGGTAATGACTCAATATTTGTGGTGGTTGATAGGTTCTCCAAAATGGCACATTTCATTCCATGCCATAAAACTCATGATGTTGTCCATATTGCAGACTTGTTTTTCAAAGAGGTGGTAAGACTACATGGTCTTCCAAGGAGTATAGTTTCTGACCGAGATACTAAATTTGTCGGATATTTCTGGAGGACATTGTGGAAGAAGTTGAGAACAGACTTGAAATTCAGTTCCACGCATCACCCACAGACTGATGGCCAAACAGAAGTGGTAAATAGAAGTTTGGGCAATTTGCTGAGATGTTTAGTTGGAGATAAGCCTAAGGGATGGGATTTGATTCTACCACAGGCAGAGTTTGCTTATAATAACTCTGTAAATAGGAGTACTGGAAAATCACCATTTCAAATTGTATATGGAAATAGCCCAAGGACTGCACCAGAATTGAGAAAGATAGAACAAGGGGAGAGAACAAGTGCTGAAGCTGAGGAATTTGCTGAACACATCAAGCGTCTACATGAGGAGGTTCAAGCACACATTATCAAGATGAATCAAGAGTATAAAGCTAGGGCTGATGCAAGGAGAAGACATAAGGAATTCCAAGTAGGGGATCTTGTCATGGTACACTTACGAAAAGAAAGATTTCCAGTTGGTACTTACAACAAGCTGAAAATGAAGAAATTTGGCCCCTGCAAAATTTTGAAGAAACATAACTCAGGATATGCATATGAGGTGGAGCTGCCAGATGGTATTCACATTTCTCCCATTTTCAACATTGCAGATTTGACAGAGTATCATGATGATGGTGCTGATGAGGAGCTGGTTTTAGAGCCATGTCCAATTCCTGCTTCTAAGAAGGAGGAGATAGAAGACATTCTAGATCATCGTGTGGGTAGGAGTACCAGAAACAGGCAGTATGAAGAGTATTTGGTCAAATGGAAAGGACGACCGATCGAAGACTCAACTTGGATTTCAGCAGCTGAGGTTTCCCATTTGGGATTTCCTCTACCATCCATAAAGTGACAGGGTCACTTTTCAATCTACCCTGGGTGTCTGATGCAGGAGCATCCAAAGGTATAAGGGCAATCCTGTGTCACCCAAAAAAATGTACTTAGACTTAGTTTCTATTTTATGTCTTTGCATTTTTGGATACCCATTTGGCTCAAATAAAGGTTCCAACTCTCATACTTCAACTATCAGTTCATTTAAAAATCCCGAAAAAATAGGAGCATGCAATTTGACCATCATTTTGGTGACCTAGAAGGTGTGACTTGGCCAGATGAATGTAATCAAGATTTAGAGCATTCCAGAAAAAGAATCAGGTCAAAAGGCCCCACGGTTTGAAAGTTATTGCAATTTTTCGAGTTTTGGAGACCCCCTAAGAATGCTTCAGAGTCAAGTTTGGGGCATTAAATGGCCTCGAAAAGGGTCAAAAAATGGGGGATGAGCAAAGCTTGTCCATAGGGCTATAGAGCGCTTCGAGAGCTTTCCAAAAATGTAAACGGTTCGTCAATCGGAGTTACGGTTCAAAAGTTATGCCTCCCGGAAGTTCGGCTACCGTTTCTGGATTCTTCTAGAATTGCACCGACTTCTAACGCAGCTTCCGGAACCTTCTATTTTGTCGGTGGATGCCCACTAGCACTTTCTAGAATGTACTCCTAGTCCTTAACCCTCCGGGGTCTATTTAAGGAGGTTTATGGCATTGTAAAAGGCAGTTCGGATTGGAGCTTGAGAGGAGGTGCTAAAAGGAGAAATATTCTCCAGATTTATGCTATTGTAAGCCCGCAGGGCATGTTTTGAGTTTATTTTCTCTGCACTGTTTGTACCAGCTTATTTTCTTAGTTAATGTAATTCCCCCTTTCTATTGTGTCTATTCTGGTTGTTGGGTTGTGTCTCCATCAATAGTGAAGTACCCTTGCAACTCTGGTGGTGTTGGATGATGGTACTGAAATTTGTAATGGCTTGTGTGAGGGAGTCCCCAAGGTAGGCAAATTTATTAGTGTTTGTATTGCCACCTGTTCTTTAGGAGTTTTTACTATTTCCTCCTCTTTCTGTTTACCATGATCAATTATTGTTATCTGTGGAAGTCCACCTTGTATTTGTGTTGTAGGATCAGATGTAATGGTCTGTCCTGTTTGTTCTTTTCCTTGTTCTACAGCTACACTTTTCTTTTGTCTTGCAGCATCAATTATACTAGTTGGTATATCAAATTGACTACTAGTAGTTGTGATAGAAGGTGGTTCTTGTGTATTAACCTTATCTTTAACTATACTTTCTACTAGTTTTTGTAACTCATCTATACTGACCAATACTGGTTCTGTACATAATATTGCTTGTTGTGTTGACTGGTCAAGAATTCTTTTCAGATCTTCTGCACTTAATGGATTGACATTTTGACCAGAAGTATCAGGAACATCAGTAATTGTTATAGTATCTATAGGTGGAATGGATGCTTGTGGAGGGCTAGGGGGTGGCAATTGTGTGTCTTGCACACTCTGATCTAGTTGCTCCTCTTGTTCAGTTGTTGCCATTGTATCCTATTTTTGTGTCTTTCCCTCCTTTCCATCTATCTTTTCTTCTTCTCTCTTCTCTTCTTCTCTTCTCTTTTCTTCTTCTTCTTTCCTCTTTTTCCTCTCTTCTATTGGTATGGCTACTTCTTCCTTGTATTCTTCCTCAAGAAAATCTTCAATCTTTTTATACAAATTCTTCCACAATTTTGTTGTTCTTTGAACAATCTCTTCCATTCTATTTTGAAGTATAAAGAATGCCCTGTATTTGGGTGTGAACCTATTATTATGCATTTTGACTACTTTGCTAATTTTTTCTCTAGTCAAATCTGGCAATACACTAGCTAGGGTTGATTCCCTCATCTCCTTCTCCATTTTTAAGCAAAAATGCCATTTGTCTTCTATAATTTTTGATAGCTCCTTTAGTAATTGACCATCTAGTTCAAGTGGGGTGTACTTGAACTGTGCCATCATTCCATACATTGTTTCTTCTATCTTATTTTGTTCTTCTTTATTAAATTTACTAAAATAAACTTTATTTAAATTATTCAAGTCACCACTTGCAATATTTTTACATAGGGTATCAACTAATGAATTTCTTACCTCTTCTGGTTGTTCTTCATCATCAGTGTCAGGTTGAGCCACATACTTTCTTCTTTTCCTCGGCTCTTCTTGAGATTCCTTAACTTGTTTCCTCTTTGCAACTTCCTCTTTATCCTTTTGAGTAGAGGCTCTTGTTGATGCTCGTGTTGTTGGCTTTTGAGGTGATGAAGTGGCAACTTTCTTCATTCTAGGCTTGGCTGAAGTTTGTTCTATTGCCTTTCTCTTCTTTGGCTCGGCTTCAATTGGTGCTTCCTTGGCTTCTTCTTCCTCTACACCTTCCTCCTTTCCTTCTCCAAGACCTTTGGTTTGTTCTATTGGCTCTTGTTCCTACTCATCTTCATCCTTACTGTCATCTTCTTCTTCTTTTGCCTTAGCCTCAATTTCTTTTCCAAACTTCTTCTTGATCTTCTTGACTAATTTATCTTTCTTCTTCAATGTAGAAGTAGTTTTTAATTCCATGTTTATTTTTGATCTCAGCACATCATAAGTGACAAAATGTGGTGCATTTTTATCTACTTCCTCTACAAGTAGAGCTGTTATTGCTACAGAGGCTTGATCAACATCAAGTTCATAACCTAGTGGCCTAACCCATTTTATTCTAGGTATAACTGCTTGTATGTAAGTATAATCTATGTAAACTAAGAAACATATGTCATTTGTATGCTTTTCTACTAATGAAGCTGGTATCCTTGACATTTGCTTCATGGATTTCTTGAAATCCTCAAAATAACCTATCATTTGGGCATCAAAATTTTCACCAATTTGCTCAATGTATCCATTAATTTGTTCAACAATTGTTTTATCTAGATTCCATTTTACTTTCCCTATAGAAGGAAATTCTTTCATTAGATAGAAGAACATACACATCAAAACTTATCCAAATTTGCATTGAGCTCCTTTGCTTTTCCTTATGGCTCCCAGATTTTCATTAATCTGTCGAAACATGAGCTTTGCCAGATCATAAGTGTGATCTCTTTTGATTATCTTGTATGCAACATCAACTGCTATACAAGGTACCGTTCAACCTGCTTGATTGATAGAATTTGTGTGAAATAATTCTCACAACAAAATCTAGTAGGGGATCTGTGACTATGTCAATAGTCATTCCTCTATTATTCCATTTGGCACCTGTATTTTTCTCTATTATTTCCCTTTTATCACTTCGTAGGGTCTTTGGCCGATCTAGGGTTGGAATACCAGTGACCCTATGAACAATTTTCTTGGTAAATTTTACTAGCCCTGAATCTAACCAAAAAAATCCATCATGTATTCGGCTCAAAATTATCCGTACCCATTATATTTTGAAAACAGTCAGAAATGCTAGGGTTTTGGTCAATCCTTTTCTTTCTACTATTGAAAACTCATTTTTTAGTATTTTGTTTTCACACAGTTTATCATATGCATTATGAATTTCTAAGTCTCCTATGGCACCAATTTTGCAATTGTAACATTTCCTCACATCTTGTACCATAACAACTTTTGGGGGAATGTGGGAGAGAGCTCTGGCTGGGTCATTTTTGTAGGCAACTTTAGGAATAGGGCAAAAATCAGGTTGCTTTACTTCATTTGAAACTAACTAGACTTTAAATGACTCTTTTTCTTGGGGTTTCTTTGAACTTGATGCCATTATTGCGAACTAGGG
Organism: Cupressus sempervirens; assembly: GCA_028749045.1. Lineage (NCBI taxonomy): Eukaryota > Viridiplantae > Streptophyta > Pinopsida > Cupressales > Cupressaceae > Cupressus > Cupressus sempervirens. The sequence goes on from CM053793.1 coordinate 837,088,628, forward strand.
TTTATACAACAAATGGGTATAAAACTGTGTAGCTCGGCACAAACAAAAATACCTTTAGATTGATGAAAAATGTGTTGAATGAGTTTGAAATCTACTTGAAATACTGGATTCTATCTAAGAAGTCGCTCAGCTCTCTTTCTTCTCCTTTGCTTCTTGATCGCGATGTAAAAAATTGATTGAAATTGCAATAATATACCCTAATTTTATCGCATTGAATGCTCAACTACCAACTCGGCTTCTAAAGAAATTTTGAACTAACTCGACTTCCATTATTTCCATTTTACTGGGCTTTGATTGGAGTTATCCAACTCAGCATCAATTTTCAGCTCGGTCGCTGTTGGGAGCTCGGCATCTAAAGGTAGTTTGGTATCAACATTTAGTTTTATCTTAACATCTTGTTTCATGTGGATTTATACTTTGCTTAACTTTCTTTTCTTGGGACTGATGTATGATATAGCTTTGTATATTAGTCCTATGTACTTCTTGTGCTTAGTTTGATGAAGTATGATCACTTAACCCATTGGGTGAGGTGATCCCTCCACTTGATGTGTTGCACCATTCCTTCTTTTTCTAAGTCTTATTCATTTGTCCTCTTATTTTTTCAACATCAATTATTTGTTTCCCTTTGCAATCTTCAGTCTTGGGTGCCTTTGATTTTGTTGGGCAATTCTTGCTGATATGACCAATTTTTAAGCAACTAAAACATGTGGTTTGATTCAACCATCTTTTTTAGTTTCCTTTGAAATGTGTTCTTATCCAGTTTTGTGGTATATGTCCATATTCTTGACAATAGTGACAACTGTACCTGGTGTTGTAATCCCAATGATAATGACTTTCATTTCCTTCTATTTTTGTTGGTTGATTTAATGTCCACATAGGTTTTGATCTATATTCAAATGCCCTGTGTCCATACTTTTTGCAATTATAACAATGTCCATCAAATCTTTGAGTCCTTGTGACATTGGATCTGCAATTTTGTGTCATATGTCCTTGCATGTTGCACTTGTGACAGAAACTTTTGGGTATGTTTGATTGATTAAATCTTCTACTCCTGCACACATTAGCTGTATGTCCCTTCTTATTATAGAAATGACAAGTGCATTTTGAATTCTTACCTTTATCACTTCTTTGTTCAACACTCTTTGATGATTATCCAACTTCAGTGCTATTGTATCCTAGTCTTGATGCATCATGGGTAGATTTTGGTGATTTCATCAACTATTCAAAATACTTGATTGCTTCACTTGATTTGTTGAGATTCTTTGCTACCTCTTTTTCTCTATTCAATTCATTCTACATTTTTTTCATTTTGCATCTTCAAGGTAGAGATCTCAATATCCTTTACATTGAGTTCATGATGAACATTCATCATTTGGGCAAGTGTATCCATCTACATGTTTGAGATCCTTGTCAGTTTAGTACATTTTCCTTCAAGTCTGTTTGCAAGATTCCTTTTGTCATTTTCCATCATGACCTTATCATCAACTGCTCTTTTCTTTTGTTCAATAATTTTACATATCATTATAGCCTGTGATTCATGTTCCATCTTGAGAGTTCTTATCTCATCTACTTGGAATTTTTTTTTCTCCATCGGTTCTGCTATTGCTGCATCAAACTCTTTAGTGTCTCCACTGGAAAATATGTTGGTGGTATCAATCTCCTTGTAGTGTATATCATTTTCAGCTATGGCTAGATCCTTCCTCTTTTTTAATGAGTTTCTCAATTTGTTTTTGAATTCCTCCAAGCTATGCAAAGAAAGTTGCACATCTATCACCTGATTTTCAATGATCTTTCCAAGTTTGAAGGCTTCCATCTTTAGATTTTTTCTTCCAAGCTGTTAGGCTTTTCCTTAAGAGAACCTAGATTAAGCTCTAATACCAATTGTTGGAATATTCAAATATGGAAAGAGTACTTATGAGAGGGGGGGGTGAATCATAAGTATCATACTTTAGCCAATAAAACTTTTAACTGAAAGTAAATTGCACGCATGTAAGTATATCAAATAATCATGAAACTAGACACATGCATCAATAACACTTAACACTGGAATTTGGTAACCCAGAATCCCATAAAAAAAAAAGAAGGTAAAACTGGGGTGGGGATGATACCCACAAAAATTACTACAGCAATATTGTTCAACCCCTTCTGATGGTTTGCCCTGTTAAAGGCTTTACACTGTGTCAATAGTGACCTGGTTAGAGGCTTTTAAACACTTAACATGAAGTGTTACCCTGTTAAAGGATTTTATCACCTAGGTAAAGGATTTATCGAAATAGCTATTAAGCTAACCTATCATCATAGGATTTTTATTCTAATACAATTGCTAGAAAGTATTAGGTACAATAAACCTGACTGATTACAATCCTTGATTACTGATTGTAGGCACTTGTTCTGCTTTCTCCGATCTAGATCCTTTTGTGATCTGATAATCCTCACTTCTGAAAATAGACTTCCTTGCAAACCCTTGTATATATTCTCATACCTCTTATCTCTCTTACATTTTTACAATGAAGTTTTGTCTTCTTACATAGAAGTCTGATTTGCCTTTACCGCTCAATTCTCCCTCTTCAATTTTAGGGTTTCAAAATTGATTAGGTGGGATATAGTGTATCTGCCCCTTATCTTGTTTTCTTCTTGAAACTTCACCAGTTGTATCTTAAAAATGTTCTACATGGTGTTCTATGCCACCAACTCATCATTCTTATCTTTCTTTTAATTCACAGATTTCTAGATAACAACCTTGTCGGCTTAGATCTGGTGAATCTTCGATTTCCTAAATAATGCGGCAACTTGGCATTATTGAGTTACTGGTGCTCGGCACCTCTGTGTTACTTAGCACCTATACCAGCTCGGCACTTGAACTTACTCAGCACTTGAACTTCACTCGGCATCTGAACTTCACTCGGCATCTGAACTTCACTCGGCATCTGATCTTCACTCGGCATCTGAACTTTACTCGACACTTGAAGTTACTCAGCACTTGAAGTTACTCGGTATCTAAAATTACTTAGAATGCATGATGTACTTGGCATCCAATGTGGAATATGATTAAGTGTGTTGGCACTCAAGTGTCAAAAACATTATGATGTTAACATCCTTATTTTATGAGGATACGCTTTTTCTTCTTTTAGTAGCGGAACAATTCATCCTGAGGCTTCCCAGTCATATGAGTGGTCTTTGAGGGAAGAAACATAAAGGATTTTGAATGCTTTGGAAGCAGTTTTATGGCTTTTCGATAAATAGTTGAATGGGTGAGTGGAATATGTTTAAAGAAGCATACCCAATCATATGAAATAGAGTTGAGCGTGTGATTGTAAAAGGTCTTGAAGGATGTGTTATGCCACTTTATAGGGATATGGGTAAGCAATTGAGTGAAGGGGCAGGAAGGTGTTCAGTTGATATTTATGCATTTATGTACTAATGGATGGCATAAGAGTGTAATACCCCAATATGGCAAAAAAAATGGTTTGCAAGTGCACAAAATGTTTTACAATCATACGGGTAAAGTGGATTCGTAAAAGCAGAGGTGTGATGTAGTTGTGTTTATGTGCATATAATCTTTAGGCTAGCGAGCAATCGTGAAGCCAAATTACAACATTGATCATTTGAAAAGTGGGACCTATTGAGTTGTCGGAAGGGCCCTATGTCAGCAAATCAAGTGGTGACACATCATCCAGGTCAGATGGGCCCAGTACGCATAGAAAATGACTTAGCCTCCCTATTTTGCATGTGCCTAAAATCAATGGTGATGTTATTTTCTTTTTGTTTATGCTAAAATTTGGGTCATTAATTAGTGAAAGGTGAAATTTATCATTACACTATTATGCTTACAAGATAAGTGTATGAATGAAGAGTTTTTCATCCTTTCTTTGTGGTTACAAGTTAGGCTTGAGCGTGTAAGTGTAAAAGGTGAAGTGAAGGAATGACTACAAGGCTTGACACTTATACAAGAAAGGAAAAACATAAGAATAGGATGCAATTTCAAAAGGTTTTCTAGTATTACAAGATTCAAGCTATCTTAGAGAAGTGTAAAGGAGGAACAAAGAAAAGGTGAAAGGCCTTATGATGCCACGGGTTAAGCTTTGCACGTATGATCGAAGGATGGATATGAGGAGTCTTATGATATCTCAGGTACCAAAATGTGCGTGTGAGCATGAAAGGTAAATTGAGGTTATAATAAAGGTTTTATGTTCATATGACATAGGTGTTGAATCATAAGAATGAAAATCCGAGTTGAGAAGATTTGAGATCCTACGGTGTAAAGGGTTGCATAGAGGCATAAAAGAATTTTCAATGCAGTGTTTTAAAAGGCCCTAACACTTCTACACTTGGGATGTTTTCAAGAATCACTGAGGAAGTGTAAAGGCTAGCCAAGGGTGTCTCCGAGGGTATGAAGAGTGAAGATATGGATTCAGCGTAAGAGCAAAAGATTAGAATTTGAAATAAAACAGTTGATGTGTCATACCAAGTAAGCAAAAAAGATAGAATTTTCATAGCCAAGTAAAATAAAACATTGAAAGTACAATAAGATCAAATTTTGTGGTTGATATACCTTGCTGACAACTTGCATGAATGATTTTAAAGCTTGTGCATGCTAAATTTATTAAAGGAGCTACTAGATGCATGATTAAAACATCAAAGATTTGATTGAATGATAGAATATTTGCCACTTCAAAGAGCTAGTTTTCTATTCCATTTTGAAATTTGAAAGTTGTAGAGTTTTGTGTATCCTATGTCATTGTGTAAAGAGTTTTAGAGCATACTTGTAGAAAAGATGGCTAATAAGAAGTTTGAAGAAGTGCCTAAAGAAGAATTAGAATTTGAAGACAAGGGTGATGATGTGGTAGAAGTCACAAAAGAAGGAAAAAGGAAGAAACCTGTTGTTGAGACTGAGAAGAAATCGAGGGTTAGGAAGCCTAATAGGCATGCTAAATATTGGTTGAAACTTCTTCCTGAGTTGTCAAATGCTATCTCAGCTAATGACCACATTTTCAGAGACCCTTATTTCATGGTTAGGGATGCACAATGCTCCAAAATTGATGGTTTAAAACTTTTTTTATATTTCTACCAGAACAAGATAGAAAAGGTGCCAGTCTATAACCCATGGAATAGAAACGTGGCCAAGTTGATTTTTCCAAAAGTATTTGTTAATTTAGACCTGTTAAAAGCATTGATAAATTCCTATAATCTAGTTACTAGGACTTTTCAAAGACATAATGGGAGTTTTTTATGCACATTGGATAGAACTTCTTTTATAGAAGCTATTGGATTGGAGGGACAGATGCATGTACCTATTGACCTAGAGGAATTGCAGAGGAAATTCGAGAGCAATAAGACTTATTTTGTAAATAATGTCATGCTACCCCACATCCCTTATTGTGTGAAAAATTTAGGAATGATTCCAAGGAAGGTGGGGGATTTTTTTCCATTGAGTAGATTCAAAAATTATTTCAAGAACATAGTATATAGGTTACACAAAGTTCTAGGGAGTGATGGTGCAGAGGAATGTGTTAATGGCTCCCTGTTCTTGATGGCATGTGATATATAGGACCCCTTCCACCAAAAGGAGTATGAATATGTAGCCTTTATCATAGAAAACATGCACAATCAGCTTGTCAGTGCAAAGAAGGGAGAATTGAAGAATTTCACATTTCGCCATTACTCACTACTGATGCATCTTATTCTGTATCACAACATTGGGTACATCAATGTGGACTTCATTGATCAAACCTCTAATGAATTTGGTGAGTTACCTATGCAACTGTGGACTTGAATTTGGGATAAAAACTTTCATTATGTAAATGCACTTGTGTTTTTCAGTTTATTCAGTTTTGTTATCATGAGGCAACTAGATCATACTTTCTTTAGGGCACCAAATGTTTTGAAGAATTTTCTTAGACCCTCATTTTTAGATGAGAAAAAAAAATTAGATCATAACTTGGGAAGCATATTTCTATTCAAAGAGTGCACTTTGATGAGAATCTATGCATGCCCATAGCCTCCTCACCTTTTACCCAAATATTTACCCCCTAGATTGGCCATTATTGAATTCTTTTGGTAGTTTTTATTGATGAATAAATAAATGATCCCTCCCTCTCTGCACAAGCCTACTTTTGTTTGTAGAACCTTTAAAGTGGGAGATTTTGAAATAGGAAAGAATGCATTTGAGGAATTAAGTGAGTATTTAGGCCAGTACAAATTTGCTACTGGGACCTATAGGATGTATGACCCTAACAATTACATTACCAATGAGGTCAAGGCCATTAGGGGATAGATCCTACCTCCAAGCAAGCCAATCCTCGTAGAGGACTTAAATGCCAACATAGTAGCAACAGGGGAGGCTGATGAGTTATTAAGGAAATATGAAGAGACAAGGAGAGTAGAGGAGGCTTTGAAGAGGACCACCCCTAATTTTAAGGGTTTTTATACAGAGATTCCATATCCTGATAACTTGAGAAAAATGGTGGATAATTTTCATTATATCATTTCACAAATGCCACATGAGCTAGAGGGAGAGGAAGCCATTGTAAATAGAGAATCCCCTAAGCCAGATACATAGTTGGAGATTGAGTTGGAAGAGGAGAAACCATCAACTTCAACTTGGGTGCGGAAAGGAAATAAAAGACAAAAAATAATGCACATCCCTAGAAGAGTGGTAAGCAAAGCCCTACAAGTAATGCCAGGGAATAGTGAGTATTTTGTTGATATTAGACAAAATTATTTACATCAAAGGGATACAAAAGTAGGGAAGGCCTCTACTAATCTTTAGATTACAACATCAAGATTGGATGATAGGCTTATTCAATTTGAAAAGTTCATGGAAGATGATGATTTCATCAAATCATCAAAGTTTAAAAAAATTCTTTATAAAATAAAACAAAATGAACTCACTTTAAGTCTCATGCCCGAGGAGGATCCAGAGAAAAACAAGGAATTAGTTGAAAAACTATTAGCCTATGATCCTGAAAGTGAAATAATGACCTTTGCAGAAACCAAAGATCTAGTACATAGGAGTGGTATGATTCTAATATCACATTGAGATATTGAGAGGGCCTTTGTTCTGGATCAAATGAGAAGACAAGATAAGGCTATAAGTTATGAAGCCACTAGCAGTGAATGGTTTAAGAGAGGGTCAGGGTTTAACATAGACACAAAAATCCTAGTAGTATAGAGTGTGGTCCCTGACACCAAGAAACCCAAAATGATGGATATACAAGAAACTACATAGGGAAATATGATTGTGTGGACATTGGAAGGCACTACTAGGAAAGAGATCTCTAGCTTGGTTAAACATTTTTCTCTCATGAATGAGGTAAAGGTGGATGAAATTGAGGATAAGCTAGCCATATTGTATAATAAGTGTCTTGACATTAGAAAGATGTATGAAGAAGATCTCAAAATGAGCCATGTACAAAAACAAAGAATAGAGGAGTTGGAGGAGAAAATTCAAAATTTGGAAGAAGAAATAATATCCCTCAAGAACTCAAGAATGCATTATAGTAAAAACAATCATCAAGGCAAGTGGAAGAAAAGGGGCACACTGTAGAGGCAAAGGTTTAGACAAATGAGATACCTATAGGGGTAATAGTGCCAGTGCCAATGGTGAATGTAGAAACAAAGACTCCTCTATCTGACAATGAAACTAAGAAAAGTGTTGTGATGAATGTATTAAGCCATAGGATAACTATTTTGAAAAGAATATCTCAGGATGCCTATAGTACACTCATTAATTTTCAATCTTCAGAATAGGTATGCAAAGATGTAGTAGGATGGTTTGATTCAATTTTCCAGCAATGGGGACCATATATGTAATTCTTTGTTAGATTGATACCATTGTTAGCCAAAAATCTAGACTTGCTGGATAAAGTTATTAGTGTGAAAGAAGGTATGGATAAGGTGAAATATTTACTACAGTTTTTAATAGGAAAGCTGGTAGTAATACAAAGTAAAATGAAGGTTTTGGAAAAAGGTTTTCATTCTTTAATTCTTTCTGTTCTTGATTCTGATAGAAAAGTAAAAGATCTCAATGAGTGGTCTAATTCCTTTGATCATATTGTAGATTTTCCACAAGTGGCATCTATTTTCCATGATGATATTGATGAATGTGTTTTTAATGAGTTAGTTGATACCCTATTCAAAACTAAAACTAGATTGAATAGGTTTACTACAAAAGGAAGAGTGATTACTGATGCCAGGTGCCAAAAGTTTGTTAATGAATTAGCAATAGCCAAGACATTCTTGTGGCCCACTAAAAGAGGAGTCATTGCTTGGGAAGAAATCACAGAAACAAAGGCTTTGCAAATAGGGAGTAGTTAGAGAAAGGAAAAATTTGAAGATTTTATGCTCCAGCTGTCATCTATAACTTCTTTTCTTTGTTCTTTTCAAATTAAAATGTCCAGATATTTTGGAGTAAAAGTTTTTATACTCATTTTTTTAGAGGGACACTTGTTAATCAAAATTGCCCTTTGCTTGTTACAATTCATGTTATATAAATGAGTTTTCAAGGCATTGTGATGGTCTGGAGATTGATGTATTTTTGAAGTGTCAAAAAAATAGTACAGTCAATCCTTATTTTCATGTAGTATTTTCAAATACTTTCAACTATTTTGTTGATATAGATGTATGACATAACCAGTTGAATTCGATGGGTTTGGTATATTATTGGTTGATGTATTAGTCATTTGAAAAGGGATAATGCATAAGGAGTATTTACACTATTTTTGTGTCATCACTTTTTGTCTCCTTTTCATAAACTTGTTTATTTTGAAATCATTTGAATCAAGTTCATATGATTGAATGCAGTCTAGATGGGTTGTGTATTGACTCTATTGTTGCCATTAATTCAATGAATTATATAAATTCTTCATTAGATTAGTAGAATTGATGAGTTTATGAAAAGGATATTCTATAAGAATGGAAATGGATGATTGATGTTGATAAATTCATTCACAAGTTGTTTGAACTAGATCTCCCACCAATATATAAATCTTAGCCCAACGGATGAGGCATTGGTAACAAAAATCAGTGGTTATTGAGAGTTGATCTATTTCTATATGTCAAAGCAATTATATTTTTTTTAGTCATTATTATTCTATTTTGTTCAGGGTTGTAGTGTTGGTCATCACTTGTTCACATTCAGTTTTTTAGGTCTTAGGTAGCTGCTATTTTTCAAGAATGCTTGTGAACTCAATAAGAATTATGACCAAATCTACTTATAGGGAATGCATATAGATTTGAGAGCTTTAAAGAAATTGAAAAACTATGTATGTGCTAGAGGGTAAAAGATGAGAATTGGAATGAAACTAAAATGATTTCATACCACAGTTTGCAATGGAATCACCCCTAGGTATACCTGCCTTGGTTTAGTAGGGCCTAAAGAGTAGGAAATCATCCTTGGTTTCATTGAAGTTGGGCCCTGATGATCTAGTTGTATAATTGACTATAGGATTTGGCTAATCCTTAGGTTATTTGAGTATTATCTTTCTAGTATTGAGTATTTTGTTGCTCAGTAGTTTCAAACAACAACACCACACACAAGTACATGCACATACATTTGTTGAGTGACTTGTGAGTCCTAAATTTTCATGGTATTTGTAGAAGCTATGATCATTAGGGTTGGGTTGGTAATATTCATTCCCATGGGCACTTTTCATAGAATGAGCCTAGGTAGGATAGGGTAGCATATGGAGGGGCCTTCTATCTCTACATCCTAGTGTCTATTTCATGAGGGTTGGCATGAAGAAGCTTTGTAATCAAGTCATAACTAAATAAAATGTGTGATTTTGTTCATAAAACTTAAAGATATAAAAAGGATTCGAGATGTGCTCCTTCCATTGGGAAGTGGAGAGCTTCCAATATCAGCTTGGGCTTGTTGATGCCAAGCAACTCTCCATGATGTCAGCCCCTACTTAGTAGCCATGTAAAAGCACAAATCTATGTCACCATTTAGGATACCAAAACTTGTTTTAGTCAAATCTCATTTCTCTATCAAAAATCAAACTTTTCAAAAACTAAAAAATACCCTTTAATAGATCTTAGATTCAATATCGTCATTATATAATTTTTTGACTATTTTGATGAGTTATAATATGTTATAATTAAAAAATATTATAAGTCAATATTTATGCATTTTAAAATATTCTCCCTCAAAAAAGGAAAAAAAATAGTAAATCATATCAAAAATATCAAAAATATATATTTATTTCTAGAGGAGAGAGTCCTCTTCATGAATATGTAATTTTTTTTCAAGAATGTGTAGATTTAATAGGGAGGTTTTGATGGAAGGAAAAAAAATATTGGATTCAAATAAGGTCAAGCTTGAGTACTTATAACAAAGAAAATATACATCAAAAATAATTATTTTTTTTTTTTTTTTTCCTGGCTATACATGTTATCTATAAGATATTTTCAAATCAGAACAAAAAAAGATGATTTGCATATACTTGTTTGATAGGAACTACACCCTATATTTTTTATAGTTAAAAAAGAGACTTCAAAATAAAAGAAAATGAATAAATTATTACTCAAAAAAATTATAAATATTATAGGCATAAAATTCATCCAATTCTACACATTTCATCAGTTTACATCATCTTCAAATTCTAAACACAAATACCATTTGTTTTGTCATTAATGTTGAATTGTCACATTTTGATATTCTATTTCTTTATAAAAGGTGACACAATTTTGTGCTTATACCCACTCCCATTGACTATATGACTAGGAACTTTAGCTTATTCATTGTCTATGTTATTGGTTTTAGTCATCATACTATTTGGCATGTGTGTTAGCCATGGATGTTGTATTTTGTGTGTTTTTTTGGTTGGATCATTATCTCCATCAGCATGACAGAAGTGGGCCTATAGGTTCCACATGGTTGGGAGGCATAGCTACTCATACCTATGTTGGGGACTAGTGTATAGAGATAGTCTTTTATCTTAGTGCGACTATTGCTAGATGTTTTCACTAGATTCTTCGGGTTCTGGAGCATGCTTTCTTGTTATTTATGCTTTCATTAGAATGCTTGGATATCATGTTTAGATGATGCTATTTTATTAGATGCATTTCTATATTATGATGTTTAGCATATGATTAGATGACATGAATTTCTTCATTGGAGTATCTATTTCTTATTGGTTTAGCATGTTAGATTTACTATTTGTATGATGTTTAGGATATGATAGATGATGTGGTTGATTTATTGGATTATCTAATGTTTTACTTTTAGCATGTTAGATTTCCTTATTCTTATGTCGTAGCACATTTTAGTAGTGACATCCTCATAAGATAACAATGATGATCTAGTTGGTAGTTTGGGATGTTACGCATAAGGGATGGCTAGTATCCACAATAATCTTATGATGCTATTGATAGTTAAGAGGAACTACATACTTAGTTTGGTTGTTTAGTTATTGTGATGTTATTTCTATACATTGTGATGTTTCTTTTATACACTATGATATTGCTTTCAAAATATCCATTTTACTGCTATGATTTAGATGGATAAATGTTCCTCTTTCTTGTTCATGGCACCTTGTTGTTTGTGCACTTGAGTTTTTTATCCTCAATCTATGTGGATCTGGTACTCCCTAGTGTTGAGGTTTGCTTTATTTTTTTATCCCTTTTTTTGACCCTTAGAGTAATTATTTCTTTCTCTAGGCAACCATGCATCAGCATTGGGTGATACTTTAAAGTATTGCATGTCTAAAGGAGAAGAATCATGTGATACTGGAAAGTATCACATGCCCTTGTAAACTCTATCGTGCAACACTATGTTGTGTCTTAGAGAAAGGTAGTATGATGCTAGTAAAGTATCACACACCTTCTTTAGAAGTGTCACCTAAACCCTCATTGTATCGCATGCCTTCATTAGAAAGGTCATATGATACTATAAAGTATCATACTATGCTGATTCAAAGTATCACTGGGTTTTGGAAAAACCTATCTAGGCAGATAGCTGGCATTTTTTGGTTTGACTGAAAGTTTTTTGGAGGTGTTTTGGATACCCTTTTTGGTATTCTCAAATACCTTGAAATTGTATTTTGAATTTGAAATGTTTCAGATTTAGAATCATTTGCATTCTTCCATGGTTTTTTTTTGTTTTAGTAGTGGCGTTTGGAGATTTGTTGGTTGCTTAGATTGTTGGTTTAGTCTTCTATTGTGATCTTTGTGATCCCTAAATGATGTTGTCATGTGCATTCATACTTGTATATACATATATGTATATGTATATATATATATATATATATATATATATATATATATATATATATATATATATATATATATATATATATATCTTGGCTTGAATTGAATCCTTGTTCCAAGGATCTAAGGGTGGGGCATTACATCTAGTATTTGATTCCATGTTCAAACATTGGGATCTTTGTGTATATGTTGCCCATATGTTTGTTGTTGCATTGGTTAAGTTTGAGTGTCTCGATGAAGAGTTCATGATCTTCTATTGGTTTAGTGTTTACATGGGATGGACTTTCTTATCTAGTAGATGCAACTAGATCAATGGGAGAAGGAAGTGAGTCTTCCCTTGTTTTTTAGATGGAATTGATGTGCCTTTGTTTGCTTGGTTTCTTGTGTGACCCTTCTAGATGGAATTGTTGATTGGTGTCCACGTATTGGCCTTTAGTGCCTCTTTTTGTTTCTCCTTTTGGGGTAAGGTACATTTTTTCCCTATTTTCTCCTAATTGTAATTAAATAAATGAATCTTATTTGTGATTCTATGTTTTGGGGTAAAAGTACAAAGTTGTGTCACCTTTTAGGCTAACTTATTATAATGATTTAATTTGACTATTTCTATCTAAAAAATAATTTTATTCAAACATATAATTTTAGTAAATTTATTCTAGGTAAGTTATATATGGTCTCACACTGTTCCAATTGGAAATGTCTATTAAATGCATATTTTAGACTAGTTAGTATCTAATTATTAAATAAATACAATTATTTTAGAAAACTACTATTTCAATAACTCTTACTATTTGTTATGACATTTTCTAAATAACATATAAACACTATTTTATAGAGCTCAAACTCAAGAATATTCTCATATAGAGTTCATAGTGTTTTAATTAGATATAGTAAATTCTAATTAAAAATTCTACAAGTATGTATTTTAACACTTGAGAAGATGTCAATTTTGAGAAAGAGAAAAATACTAAATCATATTTAAAAAAAATTAAAATTATCTGACATTCTAGAGGAGATAGTCCTCTTCAATTCTATAATTTTTGTTTTGGTTAGAATAGATTTATTTTGAAAAATGTGGTGGGAGATGAAAACTATCAATTTGAATAAGTTGAAATTTTGAATCATTATAAAAGAGAAAATATAGGTCTAAAGCCAATTTTTATTTTTGATTGTTCTAGCTACATATGTTATGTATAACATAATCTAAGATCAAAGGGAAATAAATTTATTTCCATGTAGTTTTGTGGTGGGAACTAAACCCCTAATTTTTGGTATTTTTCAACAACAAAAAGTTATCTTTAAAAAATAGGAAAATATATAATTTATTATTCCAAATGACTCTTAAAAATTATAATCCTAAACCTTATCCATTTCTATACATTTCTTTAGTTTACTTCATTTTCGAATTCTGAATAATAATACTAGTTTTATGTCATTGAAGGTGAACAACTATACTTTTCTTAGCCTTTTCCTTTGTAAAAGGGTGACACAGATTTGTGCTTTTAGCCTTTTTCATTATATTAATGAAATGATTCCTTTCATTGAGAAATGAGTGTTTATCAAGTGAATCATTGCAAAGAAGTAGGTATGCATTGCATCCTTGGGTTAACAACTTAAGTCCCAAATCTAATTACTTCATAAGCTTGTGGAAATTGTATAAAATTGATGAATATTTGAATGTCGCATTGCATAGAAAATAATTAAGAAAAAATTATTGTTTTCTACATATGGATGAGGTTACTGATGGTATACTACTTGATATGTGTGTGTGTGTGTGTGTGTGTGTGTGTGTGTGTGTGTGTGTGTGTGTGTGTGTGTGTGTGTGTGTGCATGTGTGTGTTCTCTAATGATGCTAGGATGATGTATTCCTTAGCATTGTGTGGCGATCTATCCCTATTTTGTGACTATTCCCAGTCATCGCATGTAATGTGATTTAATTGATGCCTTATGTTATTTGGATGGAGGTACTTTCCTCATGTTGTTGGGCTAGCATTGGTTTTTAGTATTTTACTTCTTGGAATAGTCATCAAATTTTATCCATTTCTCTCTTTTGATAGTTGTCACATTTGAAATATTGTTGAAATGTGTGCTTTTTGATATTTACTATTGGACTTGACAATTGCCCCATTTGGGATTTTTTACTATGGTTCATGATGACTATTTTGAATGTGTTTTACTGCTGCCCAATTGTGTGTTGTGACTCTATCATGTTCATCTCAAACCTCTAGTAGTATGTACAAGGGATAATATCATAGAGAACATGCTAGTGTGCTTGTAGTAGATGTAAAGTTGGTAGTATAGTTGGATGATTTAAATGATGATTAAACATAATGATTTTCTGGAAAGAAATTTGAAAAGATAGGTACTTGTTATATGGAAAGTGATTCTTGAACCCTTGCTTTGAAAACTTTTCAGTTTCATTATGCATTATTGTTTATGTTATGTTTAAATTAATGAAATTATGAAAGAGAAGTTATGATGGTTTCCATGGGTGAATTACCTTTCTTTTCATGTCTTAGGTCATTTTGGTCTTGGTTCTCTTTGGTTGTTTTGGATGTTTCATCCGTTGCTTGTCTTGGAAATCAAGATGATCTGAGTTTCCTATGATGTTTTATCTTGAGTGGTTATTTAAACTCTTAGGTTTTAGCACTCTCTAACCTCCATCTTATCATAGGTCTTTTCGATATATTTTTGACACTATTCAAATAGACTCAATCTGAGTCTAGACATGAAAGTTATGGCCTCCAAAGTGAAGGAAAATTTTATGCTAATTTAAAATTTCATGCAAGAGTCAAGGGCTCATGCACTTTCTCACTTGGTTCATTGCATTTTCTCACCTAGTTTGATGAGAAACTTCGTACAAGACTGTGCTAATGTAAAATTTCTTGTTGGAAAAAACAAGCATCTCTTTCACACTTATGAAGGTGTAGATCAATGTTCTGAGTACCCTTTATTGAGCAGAGGAAAAATCAATCATGACATATCACATTTATGGTCATTGGCCATGTTGTTCTTAAGGAGGAGTTAACAATCCTTCATAATCTACTAGGTACTTATTGGGATTCATTCTTGGGTTTGTGTGTTTCCTATAGCACCAACCCACCCTTGGGCTATCAAGTGTGGTTTCTAATTGTTACTTGTTTCTGGTGGATGTTGCCTTGTCATTTAAGAGTGACTTAATCTTTTGATGAGTCTAGATCTGCCATTTGAACATTGACTTTGGCACATATCTGTATTATTTTCTCTCTTGAGAAAGTAGGCTAGCATGATTATGCCACTAGCTTAGTTAGTGTTGTTGAGTATGATTATGTTTGATGGAATTGTGAGTTCCCTAATGAATCTTGGGCTGATTTAGTGCAGAGGTTGACATTGAATCCCTCTATGCCCTAATTCTCTATAGTTTAGATCTCTCTAACCTTGTATCTTTTAGAGGATTGTCTTAGTCAAGTTTCTCATTAATGGTTGACCTAAGGCTAGAGATTTAGATTAGTGGTAGGTTGGGTGTAGTATTCCCAGCATGTTGAAGCAGGGACATGGTATTGTTGGACACATGTTACCATCTCATGAGTTGGTATGAAGATATTGTATGATTCTTTCCATTAATGAAATTCTTTGCAACCTTGTGGAAAGGTGATATCTTGTCTGGTTGAGTTATGCAACCCTCATTCATACTGCTAATTGATCATTTTGTACCATAGAGACTATGTGCTCCTATGCCTGGTGGTTAGTAGTGGCGAGTTTCCTTTTGGAGTATATAATTTGGTTAGTAAACCATCATCCTCTTTGTTCTAAGGGTGAGCTTATGTGGCTTCAAGGATGCTCATGTGTGACATGATAGTATTCTTAGGAATTTGGGATAGATTTTCCCCATGATTCCAACTTTTGTTGCAAGTGTATAGTGTGTTGACCTAGTTTTTTGGTCACATGGTAGGTGCATGTTGTAGTTGGGAACCTGTGGATGAGGTAGAGTGAATTTTTTCTTACCTTGTGTTGGCTCTTGATTTAACAGTGTTTTAATAACCAAGTATACAGGGTAAGATTGCATCTATGGGCAGCTATCTCCAAGAATGGACACAATTTACCAAGAACCTATGCCAACTATAAGGCTATAGTCCTTCTTCACTTTAGGCTCTACAAAACCTAGGTAGGTGAACCTCTTAGGATCCAACTATGTGACCAGTGAAATGAGCATAATCAAAATCTAGAATAACAGATAAAACCTCTAAATCTTCTATACTTAACCAAGAATCACAAGCATGAAATAGCTAAGACATGATTCATGAAATTGGCAAGCCTTATATCTCTGAAACCTGATGATGAAAAGAATGTAATTGATTCTGATGTAAAAGTGAACTCAAGTTTAAAGGTGAAAAACAACTGAAATGGCCTCAAGAATATAAGAAAATTGATTAAAATCAATTTTCTTTACTTTTACATTTCACTAAGCCTTTGTATCTGCATCATGACCAATTCTGATGATCAATGACAAATTTTGGTCATTCTACTGAGAATTCCCTAAGAATCACAAATTGGCTTACAGGCTAAATCGGTGAAGACCTGTGCACAAACTAACTTCAAAAATGGAAAATTTAGCTCATTCTAATTTTGATGCTATATTGGAGTGCCCATTTTGGTTAAAAAATACCCTTGATATGGCCTTCTGAAGTTTAGGGCTATGCTCATGGCTTTCAAAGCAATAAAGCTGCAAAAATTTATCCCTTTTCAAAACTCAAACTAAAGAATAAATCATCAGTTGGATTTAAAAAATTCTTGACTTGCATGTACTTCTAAGAAGGAAAAATAATTTTTTAATTTGAAACCTTAAAAATTTCTTGCTTTTTCAATCTGGGTCAAACTTGGTTGATCGACCTCACTACGTGTCGTCTTCTGATTGGCTTAGACCTGGGCAAGCACCACATGTCACATTTTGACTCACCATGCACATCAGTGCTACATGTCATTTCCACCTTAATGCTCGCTATGTCACCATGTTATCGCATGAGCAACTTCTCCTTGGCAAGATAACAAGGACCGTCGAATGTGCCATGTGGCATGATCTCCTTTCTCTGTCTGTAATCTTGCCACATCATCTTGCTCACTACCACTTGGCATTACCTAATATTTTGCTCCATATCATGTGGTAGGACCCACATGCTTTATTTAAGCCTCACCAAATTTTGATGTTTTTCTAGTGACTCACTATGTTGCTAGCGAGAAAATCTGGGGTTTTCCAGCTAGCAAGGTAGTGAGCTACCAAATTTATTGACTTTTCCGGTAACCTCCAACTAGTTGACATCATCATGCTTGGATTGTGTGTTTGTTCAAAATTTAGTCTTTGTCAGTGTCCATATTTCATCATCCAAGACCCACGTGTGAGCTTGAGTTTCCAAAAAACCTTTTTCTTTGGACATTATACTAATTGAGAGTAAAAGTATATAAACACTAAAAATGCTCACCACCTAATTAATGTGGGATAATGGTCTTTTTATGCCACTGCCTCTGTCTTCACATTGGAACTGTGCCTTATGACTTGGGATATCAAGGTTTTTGTGGTAGGTCTTCTCTCAACATGTGGCCTTCATCTTTGTTTAAACTGAGGTGCCTCTTTGTGTGAGCTCTTCTTTCTTAAAACAAATTCGTGGGGCTTTCTAGTTTTAATGTGTGGGTTCCTTGCTCGATGATGCCTCTTTCTGTTAGCCAGCTCTATTTTGCTCCCTCTCTGGCATCTCTTGCTATGATGTGTGTGAATTCCTCTCCAAGGCATGGACTTTTCCTTCTTTCTATGTTGAATCTACTACTCAACGTGACTTTGATCTCCCTTTTGCCTTGTGATTTTCTCTTCTTTAATCATGTTGTACGTGGGTTCCTTTTTTATATTGTCACCCGGGTGGCTTTCTCTTCTATGCATGGATTCTTTTCAACACTGGTGGCTTCTTGTAGATGGTATGGATTTGTGGATGTTTTCTCTTTGCTATGTTCCGACTTCTCTACTACTTGTTTTTTTCACATGGCATCTCCCATGCATGGCTTCTTAATTGAAACTATGGGTTGCTCTTAGTCTTTTCTTTAGAAACATTGTTGTTTGTATTAATGCATCTTTACTATTCTTTGCATGGATGGTCTTTTGTTTCTATGTTTAGCGCGACCTTGCAGGTGCTTTGGTTTGGTCAAAACATAAAAATATACATTTGAATCCTCACTCCCAGAGTTTATAGATTTGTCTTTCTCCAGTGAGAGCAATGGGCAAAAGGATGCATATATATTGTTTGCTCAAAGAACTAGTTGGAGTGAGCACCAAAGAGATAGATAACCCCCCATTTCCAAAGCAACATTGAAAAAAGAATAGGTTTCAACCTTTCATACAAGTGAGGAGGACTACTAGACTTCACACTAGAAGAGAAAATATTTTAAATTGTGCAGTTGTAGTGGGAGATTTATGCTTAGCACCATTGAATCATTTTAAATTAATTTTCCAATACTAAAGTTAATCACAGTAATCTCCTTTTTGCATTTCCAACCAACAAATGGTTATTTCTTACGGGATGGAAAAAAATACATAACTATAGAGTAATCCCATATACAACTTGCATGCAATGTCCTTTTATCGATGCATTCTATTTTGCAACCTGCGTGAGCACTCCTATTCCAATCTGAAGCTCTATTGCCTTTGTCTCCTACCAATGCATGAGTCATTGCAATTTTAGAGACTTTGAGTGCATTAAAATCCTTTTGTCTTTTGTGTGTGAGGTAATCCCTACAACTGGCATCTTTGACTATGGATCCTTTTGATTGTTGTTGGTTTCATATCTCCATGCCATATTCCTTTTGCATTCTATGTGGGCTATCACTTCCTTGCACACAACCTTTGCTTCTTTCTTATGAGAAGCTTTCCTTCATTCAACGGCTTGTTCCCTGCCACTTTGGCTTCTCTTCTTCTATAAGACAATCTTCAACTCAAAAAAAAGTGAAGACTCTTCAAAAAAACTTATTTATTTGATTAAGCAAGACTGTCCTTGTTCAACTTTTAGGGATGAAACAACTGGAGATTTTTCATATTCACAACTGTATTCTACCCTATCAAATTTCTAAACTTCAACCATCTCATGATTCTTCTCTTGGAGGGAGATAATTCTTATAATTATTGGGCCTTAAGACAGGGATCGGCTTAGCAATTTAGGTTGTTGACTTTGTGAAAAACTTCAATCTCTATATTTTGTGTCTTGTTATGCACATATCGGGCCTTAATCTATAGTTGATGACATCTCACTTTAGTTGCCATAGTTCTATTTTTTGTAGCGACTTCCTCCAGGCTTGTACACACTCTCTATTTTATTCACACCCCTAGATCTAGCATGGGTCTTCCATTCTCTAGCTATGGCTTCATTCTAGTGGCTCATTAAAACATTGGAGGCTCCCTTTTTGGCATATAGCTTTCTGGCATTGTCTTCCTCTATTTTAATGTGCTTCTATTCTTGGACTATGAAATTCCTCGCCTTTGACTTGATCAAGAACCAATGTAAGACAATAAATTTCAGTATTCAAACCACAAGCATAATGTGCCTTGCTTATTTAAGACATGCATCATTGACTTCCTTTATGTTTGTCAATTTAAAAGATATTAATAAGAGTTCAACCTCGTATTAAATGCTTGTGAAGCCTCCTTTGTCATAGTTCAAATGCATTGTAATCTTACATCTACCTATACATCTATAGAAATGTGCTTTGTGATATTGGTAGATACATTACAAGAAATATATTTAATAATGAAAATAGCATGTCTTTCAACAACCCAACCTCACCATCAATCATAGATATGAGTTCAAAATATTGAAACATCTGGACTAGGACCATAAATAGATTTCCATGGCAATGGAATGACTCATTCTATATTTTTATTGCTCACAAAAGCACTTGCACATAGGCCAAGCAAATTATATACTACCTCGGTCAATACAAAAGCATCTTCCATATTGTATCAGTCTGATGCACTTAGTCGGGCCCCAAAGCAAGTTTGGCTAAAAAAAATTTCATTTCTGAACGGCTGAACTACAAAACTGATCCATTAACCAAGTGAAACTGATTTGGAGCAAATCTGACCACTGATTTTTTCTTAAAACTCATTTTATCATTTTATATCAACTTGTCAACTTTGTGCTAACAGGTTCTTTGACTGGCCTTAAAAATTGACTCGAACAATTGATGAGGCTCTAAAATCAGACATATTGATTCTCTATTCTACATACTTTTACCCCATTGAATCTTGTCTCATGATGAATTTGGGGTCAAAAGATGTTCACTGTCAAAGTTGACCTCTTAGAACTACTTGCAAGAAAACATGTCAGAAAGCAATAAACTAGGTTCGGATTTGGCTTTGAAAATTGGGCAAATGAGCACATGGGGAAATGAAAACTAGGGCATTAGTTCTCTATCATGGAGAGATTAGAAATCTACAATTTAGGCTCATGAAAAATAATAGGGTGTAAATGGAGAGCATTTAAAGTGAGCTACTTAGAATTGCAGACTAGAAACAATGATAGAAAAGCAATTTTTGCAAATGGAACGAACCTGGAAAAGTGTGCAAATGGATTCGTCAAGACTCAAAAACTGACATACTTGGAGTATTTTTAGAGGAAAAAATAGTGGTACAATCTATTCAATCTCACCTATCATGGATTTCAAGATATAAAATCATGAATAGGGGTTTCAACACATCTGTATTTCTTGACACCAGTAAAAAGATAGAAATAGCGTTTGGAATCGCGTTTGAAAACTAATCAAATGGATTTTTCATGAGCTAAAACTTGAAACATAACAAGTCTTTGGCCTCTACAATACAACATAAAAATAAATTTCTCATTTTGGTCAACTAGGTCAAAATTATAACTCTTCAAATAAGGCTTCCCAAAATTATGTGAAATGTGCATCAGCATGAAAATAGTAAACTACCAACTTTGAGGGATTCAAAACCTAATCAAGCAGACTTAAAACAACTTGAAATATAAAACATAGATTCTCAGGTATGGATACTAGACACTCCCAAAGCAGTAGGGATGAAACATTTCTGGGTGCAATATATTCAGTTGCAAACATGGCCTCCTATTGTTGTTTGACATAGGTGAAAATGCAAAAATGACAATTACTCAAAACAGGACTTCACAAAATGACTCAGAATGTCAATTAATCTTCATGGAACATGCAAACATACTAAATTAAAGGTGCTAGAAGCATTAAACACCTCTTAGGCCTCAGACTAATAGCCGAGTATAAATGCATTTAAAAGCATTTATAGGGCTCAATTTTCTCAATGATGCTCAAAATCAGGGCTATAATTTTGAGCACCAATAGTGGCTTTGTCTAGGGATGCATGTCCCTTTTAGGCATGGCAAGATTTTAGATCTCTAGGAGAAGCAGACCACACACCTAAGAGCAAAAAACTCTCTCGAACAACTTTATTGAAAGAAAGAAACTACTACTAAAATTATGTACAAATGATGGGCCCAGGCCACCGAACTTCAAATTTGTTTTAACCTCTATAATAAACATGATTCTCATCTGAACTTGCATGAGATAAACTAGAAATATCACTCATATTAGTCTCACCAATTAGATTATCATTCGTAATCAACTTATTTAGCAAAACTAAATCTAAACCTTGACTTTCACAATGCATATAAAAACTAGGCTCATCTTCAACCATTTGCTCATTATGAAAGTTTTGATCAGCATGCTTAAAAATATCAGACTGAAACTGAAAATTCTCTTCATAATGAATCGTGCATGCTATGAACCTTGAATATGAAGGCTTCATATTCAACTTGGGGAAATGAATCACACATACCTTGAAAATGTGTATCCTTATGCATAGCTAGATTGTATTCAAATGAGCAATTAGATTTGTAATCACACATGTCATCAATGTCATAATTTGAAACTAATATGAGATCTTTAAATGATTCTTTGGAATCAGAAAGTGGATTAGTCGTCACATTAGAATATTCATCATAAAATTCATTACAAGGTACATGCTGATTTTCAATAACACCTTCATCAGACACCTTGTCATCCATCTCATAAGATGCAACATTATAACCATAATCACTATCATACTCAAAAGAAGAACAATTTGATTCCTCACAACAGTAGAATAAAGTATCATCATCAAACTCATTCTCAACTAAATCTAAACTTCCATGTGTTCTTCAAACAATGGGTTGATAACTCCATGTAGTGATCCCTTTTGAACATCTTGAAAAAAAAAAGGGCTGATCATCATCAAAATTGTCATCATATAAAGCATTAGTATATACTTTAAAACCATGACCCATTTTGTCTTCATGGAGGCTTTCAGCATGTGAAGAAAAATCAAAATCATTACCCGAAGCCACACTATTAACTCCATCAACAAAGCATGCAAAATATGAATCAATATTACTTGCATTGTCTCCATTAAGGTGATTCAAATGTCTTGCAAACCAATCATCATTTATTTGACCAATAAGTACTGATGTATTAACCTTAGAATCATCTATTTTCTAATTATCCTGCATGTATCCTCAAGACATTCGTCTACAAAACTAATCAATTCTTCTTTATAAATAATCCTTTTATCCTCATATTGTGTAGACAACTCTTCTTCATAACTTTCAACCTAAAACTGATTTGCACAATTCAGAACTAGAAATTCACTTTCAAATTTAAGAAAAGAACTCATGCCTCTACTAGCCTAAGAGTTACAACTTTCGTCATTTCTTTCTTCTTCCCAATTTGCATTTGATTCACATGAAGACAAAAATATACTAGCACTCTGTCCTTTTCTTGACTTGAACAACAACTCTCGTCCTTATCTTCACATGATGCTTCTTCACAATACATTGGATCAACAAATTCACTATTGTCACTTGACACATCAGTTCTAGCCTCTTCATCCTCATACTAAGATGAATACCTTTCCTCTTCCTGATTTGTTATGTTTTCAACATAAAGCAAATCACCAATGGGAGAATGAATGACTAAATTTAAATTTGGCATATATAACTCATCAAGTGAACTAACTTTATCTTCTACTACTGTAATATTACCAACACATGCATTATTTTCAACAATAAAAGGATCAGATTCTCTTTTCAACAGAGAGTCTTCATCTGCACATGTTTTTACTTCTAAACTTTCAACAAGATTACTTACAATAGCAGGGGTACTTATTTGCTGATCTAAAATCAAACACTCCTTATGACATTGATTTGTGTTTTGTACCTCATTTTTTTAGCAAACATTCCTAGAGTAGTGACTCCTGGTTAAGCCATATTTAATATTGGTTTCAATCTCCATCGTTGTCATAAATGCCTAATGCAAAGTCTCAGGTTCCTTATCTCTCAATAAGTAACTCATCTTCTTATCAAATGCATCAAAATAAAAAACTAGCAACACTTGATCATTTGGCTTATGACTTTCAGGAATATTATTTAAAACCTTTGCAAATATGATATTAAAGTTAGGAACTAACTCACCATTCCTTATTTGGATTTTCAAGAACCTATCAAAATAATTAGAGATGGTTACTCTTTCCCCAAACTGCTTCATGAAGGCTGAAAGTAATTCATCCCAAGATGAAATTGAGCATGTTGGTAGAAAAGAAAACCAATCCCTAGCATCCCCTTCCAAAGTCTAAACAAACAACTTCATATGAACGTCTTCATGAGCAATTTCAAAATTGCCAACCAAGTCACTAAACAATTGAACATGATGACTGGCTGAATTTTCATGGTTCCCACTAAAATTAGGTAAATACTTTCTAAGATCACAGGGCATTGTATTTGGGAAACCATAAATGCCATTAAAATTTAACGACATATATCTCTTGGCAGAAACATATCTAAAAATTTCACTAACAGGCTACATACTAGATGAAATGAAACTTGACATTCTTCAAACTTAAGACTCATTCATCATAAAACACTATCAGTATTTATAACTTACAACAGATCTAAAAATCTTCTACCACTTTCAACTTCAAACATACTTCAAAATACAAAACACTTTGGTTGAATATACCACTCACAAAGTATGTTGAACTGTACTAAACCATTCTCCTATTTGATGCTGAAAACCATTTTGAAGATAATCTTTTGCAAAGCTTACTATCATGTAAATAAAATCACATGAGAATGTAAATACCTTTCAATACAAATGCCTGCAACTACTTCAATGCTGCAAATAACAATAGATTTAGATCTTATCTAGATTTAGTAACACTTGCACTGCATCTCATCTAATTCTTGCACCCACTGTCAAGAACTTGAAATGAATTATTCAAATCTACTTTTTGACTGTTGTTTCCTTTAGAATACCTTCACATTCATGAAGCACTAGTGTAGAGATATAACTTTGAGTCACCACTCACTTAGTGGGAAAAGATTTACCAACTTGCAAAACAAAACAAGCTGGTCCAGAATTTACAACTGGTATTCAAAAACTTTATTCAACAACACTTTAGGAATTTCATATTCTTGACAATGTGAAAGAACCTCAACAACAACTCTGAATTCTGATAGCAACATATCAAAATGCCAAATGACTTTGATGCTACCAATTATTCAATTCAGCCAAACTTCTGCTATCAATGAATAAGAACACTAGGGAACATGAAACTTTAGCAAGGAAATAAGAAATGCATCTTGATATATATTTGCTATATCCAATTTGTTTCATGCCAGAGATTTTAATTCTTTCTATATGCAACTCCCTAGAAAAGTTGCCATTTTGTTGGCTCCTGATTTAACAGTGTTTTAATAAGCAAGTATACAGGGTAAGATTGCATCTATGGGCAACTATATCCAATAATGGACACAATTTACCAAGAACCTAGGCCAACTATAAGGCTACACTCCTTCTTCACTTTAGGCTTTGCAAAACCTAGGCAGGTGAACCTCTTAGGATCCAATTATATGACCAGTGCAATGAGCATAATTAGAATCCAGTATAATAGATAAAACCTCTAAATCTTCTATACTTAACCAAGAATCACAAGCATGAAATAGCTTGCCAATTTCATGAATCATGTCTTAGCTATTCCATGCTTGTGATTCTTGGTTAAGTATAGAAGATTTAGAGGTTTTATCTATTATTCTAGATTCTGATTATGCTCATTGCACTGGTCACATAATTGGATCCTAAGATGTTCACTTGCCTAGGTTTTGTAGAGCCTGAAGTGAAGAAGGAGTGTAGCCTTATAGTTGGCCCAGGTTCTTGATAAATTGTGTCCATTATTGGAGATAGTTGCCCATAGATGCAATCTTGCCCTGTATACTTGTTTATTAAAACACTGTTAAATCAGGAGCCAACACCTTGTATTGTTGACTTTATGGCTAGATGGGTTTTCCTAGCACATAGGAGGTTCCTTGTTGGAGGACCTCGTGTTTGTATCACACCTATTCTCTTGTGGTTGACCTATTTGGGGGTTGGCAAGATAGTTTGAGAATGTTGGAGTGATTGGGATGGACTCGTGGAGGAGTTAGTGAGTCATCCCTATTGCTCGATTTTGATTTTTCTCTTGGTGTGTTTTGGTTTCTATTCTTAGATTGTAGGCTTCCAGGAGTAAGCCTAGTCTTTGGAGTGGATGATGTAGTGCCTCTCCCATTTTATTTCTATAAGTCATCCTGATGGATGCAACCTTATTGATCTCTCCTTGAGAAGGGATCATGATTATGACCATGAGTGGCCTGCACCCTTGAGGTGATTTTATTTGTATTATTGCATTAGTTTCTTTGACTATTGTTTGACTAATTTTTGAGATTATGATGTGATTTATGGTTCATTGAGGTTTGTGCCAATGATTACTATGATCGATGTGGTATCATGATGTTATTCTATGATTACCCTAAGATGTATGCAAAGATTGCATTGTGTACTATTACCATGCTATACTAGACTAGGTTCCTATAGCAGTGGTTAGTCATGTTATGATTGTGTTCTCTTATGTGTTGTAAGTGTATTTTCATGTTGTTTAAACAACCATTATTAAATGCTTAAATAATTAGAAATGAATTGTCCATGTTGGATTCATTGGTTGTGTTATGGATATTTACCTTGTTATATTTTGATTTGAGAGATATTTTGTTACTCATGTTATGTTTTACAATTGAGATGACCTAAGGGTCAGATGTTATACTTTGATTTTAGTATCATAGATGTTAGACTGCTATGTTGTTTAGTTGATCATATTGCATGATGATGCCATTTTGAGATGACAGTGTATTTTATGATGATATCTAGTTATCTGGTATGGTTATTTACTTCATTCCTACATTGTTATGCTTTATGTAAATGTGAGTGATGTAAATGGATTATTTTAGTATAATTAAATAAATGGTTAAATTAGGTGATTTAATGCATTTATTGCTTGAACCATGTTATTATATCTGCACTTGATCATATTGTTTAGTGTGTAGGATTTATATCCTTGGTAGTGGCGTTGGATACAATTAAGTAATTGTGTATTGTCTTTGATGTTACACAAATGCCATATCAGTTATCAGACAGAGTCTACCGAGTTCTGTCAGTCAGGAAAATAGTTTACAGAGTCTACCAAGCTCAGTCGGTCAGTAAAGCCTTTTGTAGTGTATACCGAGCGTTCCTGTATGTCACACGGTGAGTTAGTGTTAACCGAGTTCGCACGGTAAGCTAAGGAAAGTTTAGTTCTTACCGAGATCACTCGGGTATCAAACGATTTTGTAGCAGACGGTTAGTGTTAACCGAGTTCACACGGTAAGCTAAGGAAAGCTTAGTTTTCACCGAGCTCACTCGGTAGTCCAAGAAAGCTTTTACCAAGTCTAGTCAGTTTCCAAAGGAAGTGGCAGGTTTACCGAATTCCCTGGTAATTGTAGTTTTTACCGAGTTCTGCCGGTTAACACAGGAAGCAGTTTTTTTTTGTTCTGTATTGACCGAGCAGCGTCGGCCAGTGAAGAATTTTGTTTTGATTGTTAGTTCAAGCCGACTTTGGAATATGTTTTGTCAAGTTGGTTGGGCCGACCTGGTATTATGTATAGTATATAAAGAGGTTCTCAAGATGCAAAAAAGTGTGGAATAGAGAGTGTATACAGATAGTGCAAGGAAGTGCAAGGAAGAGACTTGTGTGTGCCTAAGCAGAGTTGAGCAGAGGGAAATCTTGGAGCTACAAAGATATATTTAATCAGTAAAGATCTTGTGGAGCTAAACTAAGATCTGTATTCAGCAAGATAAGTTGTATATATTTTCAGATCATTCATTGTTGCTTTCTAACCATTGTAACAGTGATTCCAAAATCTCCTAACAGAGTTGGTTTAACAGCCATTCCATAAGTCCTTTAACAGGGTGGCAATTTAGTTGAATTGTTCTAAAGACCTCTTACAAGGCCACTCCTAATAGGGTTATTAAATCCTCTAATAGGGTCACACCTAACAGTGTGTTTTGTAACCTTTAACAGGGTTGGCTCCTAACAGGGCTCACTTCAGAAGAGTGAAAATTGGTGACTAGTTGCTGGTGGTTTTTCCCATATTGGGTTTCCACGTAAATCTGGTGTCTACTGTGTTCATGATTACTTTATTTTGCACGGTCGCTTATTTCAGTAAATGCTTAATAAATTAACTAAACATCTATCAAGTTTTAAGTAGTAATTTATGTGTTTACCGAGTAGCAGCAGCAACTAAATTTAAGTCATCTTTGGGACTGTTGAATTTGTTTTTGTGGTAATTGATTCACCCCTCCCCTCTCAATTACCCCATCTTCATTTTCCAACAATTGGTATCAGAGCTTTTGGTGCTTGCAGGAGGAGATTTCAAAGATCTAAGCCAAAGATCAAGATGTCTTACAAGAGGGAAATCCCAAGGCTTAACCGAAACAACTTCTCAGCATGGCAGGGATTAATGAGACTTTATCTAGCTTCCATTGGTGACACTGGTCTAAAATATCTTGATGAGGAATATGTAGAACCATCAGGTACATTATCAGTCAATGAAATTGCTATAAAGAAGACTCATAACATTATGATGATTGATATTGCATCTACCTTGAGTTATGAAGAGTTTGATGATGTTAAGGACTGCACTACTGCCTATGAAATGTGGGAAAGACTGAAAGAGATCTATGGTGGAGATGACAATGTCAAAAGAGCCAAAGCTGAAAGTCTGAGAGGACAGTTCGATCAGATGAAAATGAAAGAAGATGAAAACATTGCCAAATATGTTGAAAGAATTAAAGCATGTGTCAGTGCTATCAAAGCTTCTGGAGGAAGTATCAGTGAAGAGACAATCATAAGTAAAGTTCTTAGAACTCTACTTCAAGTTTATGCCATCAGGGTATCAGCCATTCAAGAAAGAAGGTGTGAGGCCAATCACAAGATAAACCTAGAGGCCATAGTTGGAAGATTGACAGCATTTGAACTAGATAATTTTGATAATTATGTTCCAGCTGCAAAGAACATTGAGTCTGCATTTGAAGCCAAGCTTTCACTCAAGGAAAAAGGCAAGAAGAAGAAGGAATCTCAGTCAGAGAGTGAAGATCAATCAGATCAGAGTTCTGACAGCGACCTTGAAGTAATTGAAGCTCTACTTGCAAGGAAATATTCAAGAGGAAGAGGTAAATACAAAGGTAAAGTACCCCTAATCTGCTTTTCATGTGAAGAAGTCGGTCATATTGCTACAAGGTGTCCAAACAAGAAAGATAAAGATGAAAAGAAAGATAATAAATGGAACAGTAAGAAAGATCTCAAATCATTTAAGGATAAAAGTAAGAAATCATGTTTTATGGCTAAAGATTCTAATGATTCTAATGATGAAGAAGAGGATGAGATTGTTTACATTGCTGTAAAATATGAATCTGACAATGAAGAAATGGAACTCATCTCTCACATAAGTAAGAATGATACATGGATCATTGATAGTGGCTGCTCACATCATATGACTGGAGATAAAACAAAGTTTGATCAATTTGAAGAGTATGATGGTGGCAGTGTAAGATTTGGAAACAATGAACCTTGTTGCATCAAAAGAAAAGGAAGAATCACTCTAACCCAGGAACTTGTATGTGATAATGCTTATTGGGTAGAAGGCCTAAAGCACAATTTGTTGAGTGTGGCATAGTTACTCAACAATGGACTCAAAGTAGAATTCATCCAAGGCAAAGCAAGACTGCTGAATGGTAAAGGAAAGCTGATTGGATCTGGTACTCAAACTAAAGGTAACTTGTTCTATCTTGAACTTGGTGAACATTCATGTTTTATTGCTCAAGTAGAAGAGATTTGGTTATGGCATAAAAGGTTATATCATGTGAATTTTGACAATTTGGTAAAGATAAGCAAATTCAAGAAAGTGAGAGGCATTCCTGATTTAAAGAAACCAGAGGTCGGTTTATGCAAGAATTGTCAAATTGGAAAGATGGGTAAGTCTAGTTTCAAAAGCAAAAATTATCAGTCTGAAGATTTATTAGAAATTGTGCATACTGACTTATGTGGACCTATTGGAACTGAAAGCTATACTGGTGAAAAATATTTTATTCTTTTTGTTGATGATTATTCAAGAATGATGACCATCATGTACCTAAGGAACAAATCAGAAGCATTTGAAAAGTTCAAATGGTATTTGGCAAGAGTAGAAAAAGAAATAGGGAAAAGATTGAAATGCCTAAGGTCAGACAGAGGTGGTGAATTTATTTCACATGAATTCAATAACTTTTGTATTGAAAGAGGAATCAAAAGATAGGTTTCAGCACCAGGTACTCCTGAACAAAATGGCATAGCTGAAAGAAGGAACAGATCCATCATGGATTGTGCAAGAACCTTGATGATAGAAAAGAATGTTGCTATCAAATACTGGAAGGAGGCTATCAGTATAGCAGTTCATACCTTAAACCGAGTATAGTTGAAAAAAGACTCATTCAAAACTCTCTATGAATTATGGTATGGCTATAAACCCAATGTAAGTTATCTGAAAGTATTTGGAAGCAAATGTTATATCTTGAAAGAATCTAGAAAAAGTAAATTTGATGTAAAAGGTGATGAAGGTATATTTCTTGGATACTCATGCAAGAGTAAAGCATATAGATGCTTGAACTTATCTACTCACAAAGTCATAGAAAGTATACATGTGAAAGTTGATGAGTTTGCAGAAAAGACTGAAGAAGAAAGCAGAAGAAAACCAAAAGATTACAAAAGATTCGTCTTCAGTGAACCGGATATAATATCAACTGCATCTGAGAATCAGAAACCTTCTTCTACCGAGTCATCACTAACCGAGTTGCAGGAAACATCTACCGAGCCAACGTGTACCAAGTCAGAGAATACCGAGTTAGAGATTACCGAGCCAGAGGTAACCGAGCATGTGCATACCGAGCCAGTTGATACCGAGCCAGACCAAATTGAGCATGAAGGTGAAATGCAAGAAGATAACGACAAGATTCATCCAAAAGGAAAAGAACCTGTTCTAGCCAAGTATGTCAGGAAACATCATTCAGTAGATCAGATCATTGGAAATAAATCTGAAGGAACCATCACAAGAAGTAAGTTGAAAGGTACTTGTTTACTTGCTGATTTTGAACCTAGAACTGTCAAAGATGCATTAGAAAATGATAATTGGATTGAAGCAATGAATGAAGAAATAGAGCAGATAGAGAAAAACAAGATATGGACTCTTGTACCCAGGCCTAAAGACAAAAATGTAATCGGTACAAAGTGGGTTTTCAGAAATAAGTTGGATGAAAATGGTAAAGTATCAAGAAACAAAGCTAGATTAGTGTGCAAAGGATATTCTCAAGAGGAAGGCATAGAGTATGGAGAAACTTTTGCTCCCGTTGCTAGATTGGAAGGTGTTAGAACCTTATTAGCATATGCTGCTTACAAAGGATTTAAAGTTTATCAGATGGATGTCAAGTCAGCATTTCTAAATGGTATACTGGATGAAGAGGTCTACATTGAACAACCTGAAGGTTTTATAGATCCAGATAAAAAGAACATGGTTTGCAAATTGCACAAGGCACTGTATGGTCTGAAACAAGCCCCTAGAGCATGGTATGAAAGATTGCATAGCTATCTTATTCAAATTGGATTTCAAAGAAATAATGATAACAGTAGTTTGTATATCAAGGAAGGACCAGAAAATAAGATTGTCCTGGCAGAAATATTTGTAGATGATACTGTTTTCACAGGGAATGATGATCTTTGCAAAGAATTTTCAGAACAAATGAGCAAGGAATTTGAAATGTCAATGTTCAGTGAAATCAAATTCTTTTTTGGACTTCAAATTCAGCAGAACAAGAATGGCATCTACATCAGTCAAGCAAAATACATCAAAGAGATATTGAAAAAGTTTGGTATGGAAGACTGTAAACTAGTTGGAACTCCCATGTGTACTGGACTAAAACTTACCAAAGAAGATGATTCAAAGGAAATAGATCAGACATTGTACAGATCTATGATTGGAAAGTTGCAATATGTAGTTCATACTAGGCCAGATATTGCTCTTGCAGTTAGAATTGTGGCAAGATTTTCAGCCAAACCAAGAGGATAATGAGATATCTGAAAGGAACTGAAGATTATGGATTATGGTATAAATTTGGAGGAAACCTAGACTTAAAAGTGTTTACTGATGCTGATTGGGCAAGAAACCTTGACGACAGAAAAAGCACAAGTGGAGGTGCATTCTTTCTTGGAAAGAGGTTGGTTTCTTGGACAAGCAAAAAGCAAAATTGTACATCTCAATCAACAGCAGAGGCAGAGTATGTTGCTACAGTAGTAAACTGTTCTAATATTGTTTGGTTCAAGCAATTGCTACAAGGCACGAAGATGGAAATCAAGGAACCAGTTGTCATGTTTTGTGATAATACAAGTGCAATCAACATATCTAAGAATCCAGTAATGCATTCTAAGACTAAGCACATTGCAATCAAGTATCACTTTGTCAGAGAATTGGTGCAGGACAAGGAAATCAGATTGGAATATGTCCATACAAAGGAACAGATTGCTGACATATTCACAAAGCCTTTACCTAAGGATGCATTTTTGTATCTCAGAGGTAAGTTAGGGGTCATTCCCCTATCTGAAGTTCACTAAAAATAAGTTTTAGTGATGCATCAGCTCTTACAAAATTGAACAATCATCAGTTGATGCAGCAAATCAAGAAAATATTGCATATGAATCAGTACTAAAGGTACAATGAAATTCATTGAAATTGGATTGTCTTTGGCATGTGTTGTCAAAGAGGGAGAGTTTTACTGTCATATCTTTCTGAAATTTGATTATGTAATTCCTTCACAGAGGGAGATTATTGTAAGAGGGAGAGTTCTCTATCTTAGAGGGAGAATTGTTAATTGTGTTGTGTTGTTGTAGATTTGCTTTCAAATTTCATTTCTGCTATGACATGTTGTGTTGCCATCAATGCCAAAGAGGGAGATTGTTGGATATAATTAAGTAATTGTGTATTGTCTTTGATGTTACACAAATGCCATATCAGTTATCAGACAGAGTCTACTGAGTTCTGTCGGTCAGGAAAATAGTTTATAGAGTCTACCGAGCTCAGTCGGTCAGTAAATCCTTTTGCAGTGTATACCGAGCATTCCTGTATGTCACATGGTGAGTTAGTGTTAACCGAGTTCGCACGGTAAGCTAAGGAAAGTTTAGTTCTTACCGAGATCACTCGGGTATCAAAGGATTTTGTAGTGGACGGTTAGTGTTAACCGAGTTCGCATGGTAAGCTAAGGAAAGCTTAGTTTTCACCAAGCTCACTCGATAGTCGAAGATAGCTTTTACCGAGTCTAGTCGATTTCCAAAGGAAGTGGCAAGTTTACCGAATTGCTCGGTAATTGTAGTTTTTACCGAGTTCTGCCGGTTAACACAGGAAGCAGTTTTTTTTTGTTCTGTATTGACCAATCAGCGTCGGCCAGTGAAGAATTTTGTTTTGATTGTTAGTTCAAGTCGACTTTGGAATATGTTTTGTCAAGTTGGTTGGGCTGACCTGGTATTATGTATAGTATATAAAGAGGTGCTCAAGATGCGGAAAAGTGTGGAATAGAGAGTGTATAGAGATAGTGCAAGGAAGTGCAAGGAAGAGACTTGTGTGTGCCTAAGCAGAGTTGAGCAGAGGAAAATCTTGGAGCTACAAAGATATATTTAATCAGTAAAGATCTTGTGGAGCTAAACTGAGATCTGTATTCAGCAAGATAAGTTGCATATATTTTCAGATCATTCATTGTTGCTTTCTAACCATTGTAACAGTGATTCCAAAATCTCCTAACAGAGTTGGTTTAACAGCCATTCCATAAATCCTTTAACAGGGTGGCAATTCAGTTGAATTGTTCTAAAGACCTCTTACAAGGCCACTCCTAACAGGGTGATTAAATTCTCTAACAGGGTCACACCTAACAGTGTGTTTTGTAACCTTTAAGAGGGTTGGCTCCTAATAGGGCTCACTTCAGAAGATTGAAAATTGGTGACTAGTTGCTGGTGGTTTTTCCCATATTGGGTTTCCACGTAAATCTGGTGTCTACTGTGTTCATGATTACTTTCTTTTGCATGGTCGCTTATTTCAGTAAATGCTTAATAAATTAACTAAACATCTATCAAGTTTTAAGCAGTAATTTATGTGTTTACCGAGTAGCAGCAGCAACTAAATTTAAGTCATCTTTGGGACTGTTGAATTTGTTTTTGTGGTAACTGATTCACCCCTCCCCTCTCAGCTACCCCATCTTCATTTTCCAACAAGTGGCACATAGAGTTAGCGATTCAACCATTCATATTTCACCAATTTCATCCTTCTGTGTTCAATTTATCCTTATTTTAATTGATAAATTAATCCTTTCAGTGATTATTAAATCCGAACTCATTTTCATTATGTAATTTGACCAGCGAGCATGTTTGTGCATTTAGAGGTTTTTGGGTTTTTGAGATTTATTTAATTTATTTATTTAAATTTCTAGCAGCTTTTATATAGATGAATTCCTATTTCTAGGAATAGCCTATCTTCATTTGTGTTGATTGGGGGTTTAACTAGGTTGGCTAGTTATTTTCCCTAATCAATTGTTCACTTAAAAAGAGAATAAATATCCAAAAAGGAATTTAATTCCTCATTTCTTACTTTTGAGTTATAAAGTTGGATAGTAAAACCCAAAATCCTCTTCATGAGGATTTACTGTTTTACTCATTGTGGGAGCTATGAGCATTCAATCGTTGCAAGGTTGAGCTTGTTGGATCCATCTCGGGTAGACCTAAGATTGCCATGATTTTTGGCCACTTCTACAAGCTTTTCATTTTATGGTTCAGATTCCTTTTTTTCCCTTTTGGCTGTGAGGTAGGGCTCTCTTGTTTTATTATTTTTGTTTCTATTTTTGGTGGCTATTTGTTAGGAGGATGAGAACTAGTGTTACCATTTGTTTTTGTTTACTTGTTCTACCTAGTTGTTCAGTATGAGCATTTCCCTTTTTTTGGGATGAGGGTTTGGGGTTTTGCACTATTATGCTAGTCATTTTTTTGTGTACGGTGTTTGAATCTAAATTTTACTTAATTTTTCAAGAATTTTGCGCCCAAAGACCAAATGGGTTTTAATTTTGAAGTTTTCTAGTTTTTGGGTTTTTACCTAGCTTTGTGTGTCACCTTGTTTTCTTATTTTTTCTTGGCATGAGTTTGGTCGTGGACCTAGATCATCCATTTGGATGTCATTCAAACCATTGTTTCACTTTTATGTTTACATTGGGATGTGTGTTGTGCCTATACTCCTAACGTTGTGTTCAGTTGGGTGTTTTTTCATTTAGTGTTATTGTTCCTTTTGGACCTTTGCTTTTTTTTCATGGCCACTAGGATTCATGTAGAATCCATACTCCTAGATTGAGTTTGGTTGAGTGCGTTCATGATGTTTGGTCTTTTGCATCATTGGGATTCATGTAGAATCCATACTTCTGTATTGAGGTTGGTTGAGTGATTTTATGATGTATTGTTTTATTATTTCTTGGGATTTGTGTAGAATCCATCCTCCTGAGTTGTTTTTAGTTAAGTATTAATTTGCATTATGTTCTCATCTAGTCCTTGTGTTATGATCTTTATGATGGTGGTGTGCCACACGCAAGTACATGCGTGTACATTTATCAAGTGACTTGCAAGTCCTAACTTTCTATGGTATTTCTGGAAGCTATGATCATTGGGGTTCAGTTGGGAATATGCATACCCACAAGAACTTGTCATAGGATTAGCATGGGTAGGGTAGGGTAGCATATGGAGGGGGTTTCTATCTTGAAAGCCTTGTGTCTATTTCACAATGGTTGGCATGCAAAAGCTTTGTAATCAAGTGAAACTAAATAAAATGTGTGAGTGTTAATAAAACTTAAAGATAATAAAAAGGATTCAGGATGTGCTCCTTTCATTGGGAAATGGAGAGTTTCCAGTACCAACTTGGGCTTGTTGATTCCAAGTAACTCTCTATAATGTTAGCCCCTACGTAGTAGCCCATTGAGTGTCTAACCAGGATATGCAGTTTATGCATTGTCTATGTTCTTGGTTTCAGTCATCATATTGTCTAGCATGTGTGTTAGCCATGGACATTGTGCTTTGTGTGTGTTTTTTCTTGAATCATTATCTCCATTAGCATAGTGGTAGTGGGCCTATAGGTTCCACATGGTTGGGAGGCATAGCTACCCATACCACTACTAGAGACTAGTGTATAGAGATGGTCTTTTATCCAAGTGTGACCATTGCTAGATATTTTTACTAGATACTTCAAGTTCCAGAGTATGCTTTCTTGTGATTTATACTTTCATTAGAATGCTTGAATATCATGTTTAGATGATGCTAGTTTATTAGATGCATTCCTATATTATGATGTTTAGCATATGATTAGATGATGTGAATTGATTCATTTGCATATCTATTGCTTATTGGTTTAGCATGTTAGATTTCCTTATTCTTATGTTGTAGCACATTTTAGTAGTGACATCCTCATAAGATAACACCGAAAATTTGGTCAATAGTCTGGGATGTTACACACAAGGGATGGCTAGGATCCATGATAGTCTTATGATACTATTGATGGTTGGGAAGAACTATGTACTTAGTTTGGTTGTTCAGTTATTGTGATGTTATTTCTGTACATTGTGATGTTTCTTTTATATACTATGATGTTGCTTTCAGCATGTCCATTTCATTGCTATGGTTTAGATGGATAGACATTCCTCTTTCTTTTTTATGGCATCTTTTTGTTTATGCACTTGAGGGCTCGCTCCTCAATCTATGTGGATCCGACAGTCCATGGTGTGGAGGTTTGCTTTCTTGTTTTATCCCTTGTTTTGACCCTTAGAGTAATTCTTTCTTTATTTGGGCAACCATGCATCAACATTGGATGATACTTTAAAGTATTGCATGTCTAAGGAAGAAGAATCATGCGATGCTGGAAAGTATTGCATGCCCTTATAAAATGTATGACACTCTATTGTATCACATGGCTCTTAGAGAGAGCTTGTATTATGTTGGTAAATTATTGCATGCCTTCTTGAGAAGTGTCACTTAAACCCTGATTGTATCACACACCTTCATTAGAAAGGTTGTATGATACTAGAAAGTATTGTACTGTGCTAATTCAAAGTATCACCTGGGTTTTGGAAAAACTTGTCTAGGAAGACATTAGGCACTTTTTGGTTTGACCAAAAGTTTTTTTGAGGTGTTTTGGATACCCTTTATGGTGTTCTTGAATACCTTGGAATTGGATTTTGAATTTGGAATGTCTCAGATTTAGAATCATTTGCATTCTTTTGTGGTTTGTCATTTTGTTTTGGTAGTGGCATTTGGAGATTCATTGGTTACTCAGATTGTTGGTTTAGTCTTTCATTGTGATCTTTGTGATCCCTATATGATTTTTTCATGTGCATTCATACTTGTTTTAAAAATATATATCTTGGCTTGAATTGAATCTTTGTTCCAAGGATCTCGAGGTGGGGCATTACATCCAATTGGAAATATCTATAAAATGTATATTTTATACCAATTTGGGTCCAATTACTAGATAAATCAAAGTATCTTAAAACTATGATATTTCAATAACTCCTACCATTTTCGATAATATTTTTCAAATAATATAAAAATATTCTTTTGTAGAGCCTAAAGTTAGGAATATGCTAATATATATTATAATGTTTACATTAGAAATACTATAATGTAATTAAAAAAAATACAAGTAGGTATTTTAAGAGTTGAGAAGATGTTGATTAAGAGAAAGAAATAAAATTGTAAATCTTATTAAAAAATTATGATGTAGGGAGGTGCAAGTAGAGCCCTACAAAAACATGTGGAATAAACTCAACCTATGACCTTCTACCCCTGGTTAGAGTTACACATGGAAGCTACACAATTTATAAATCAAACCATAAAACACAAGGCTAGATGCAACATATCTTAGGTATAATTATTTAATTTTGCATATAGAATAACCACACCATGCCTAGCTATGAGGCCTTTGAAGTTGTGGCCTTAATGTATTTTCTAACCTTTGGTTTTCTCTTCTTACTATCTCTTCGTATCTATCTTGTTATTTCTCTACATCTATCCAAGTTTCTTTTATAGCCAGCTAAGTCACAAGCTAGCTAGTCAAGTATTAATTATAATTAAGGACCATACTTAGAAGGATAAACGAAAACCCATGAAAATGATCATATAAAAACATGTTCACTTGATGGTAGGTAGACACGTATATTTGAATTCATCTCCTAAATGTTAAAAATTTCATTTAAGCAATCAAAATCATGCCAATTAGATCAACACGTTACACAAGGTGAAAATAGGAGGAAAATAAGACTGCAAAAATTGGCATAAAACTCAAGAAATATTCAACTTATGAATTTTTGCACTTAGGGAAAGGATTAAGGATAGGTCTTTAGCATGATGAAAACTACACATAACATGAAAAAAAAAGTAGCAATGGCTAATTTTCAAATACTAGATTGGTATAGAAAATTGGAAATATTTTTGGTTGATGCAAGATTACTCAAAGACCCAATATGCTCTTGCATTAGACAACTGGATTAATAAAGAACTTATGTCCACATCAGGCATGACTAACATTTTGACCCAAAACATAGAGATCCAATTCATCTTGTGTAATCCATGAATTATCCTAAATCAATTTTTCTTTCGATTGAACTAGGTATTCCAAGTAGTCTTTTTTCCACTAGTACTCTTACTTATTTAGCTACTCAAGATCCTCCCAATGTTGTTTATTTTCTTCTTAGGTTGATCGAAACTACTTTTTAGACTTTCATCTTATTCAAAATACTCAAAGATATTTTCAATGTTAAATATGGATGAAATATCCATGTCTTCTAGTAATTTACTTCAAAGGCATTTCCATTGTCAAACTTCCTTAAAACCTTACAAGGACCAAACTTCTTCATTTTTAGCTTACTATAGGTTCCAACTGGAAATATTTTTTTCTTCATGTGAATCCTCACCTTACCACCAACTTCAAAATATTTAGGCCTCTTCTTCTTAACTTCTCTTTGTGTATATTCTAGATTATTGTGTTTCAGGTTCCTTTTAACTTCTTTCTATAGATTCTTCATTCAATTTACAAATTCTTCAACTTCAACACTTCTCTTTGTCTCAAGGTTCAAGTTCCTCAATTCAGTAGTACCTTTAGGACTCATTCCAGTAACCATCTCAAAAGGTGTCTTCTTAGTGCTTTTATTTACACAATTATTGAATGCAAACTCTACTTGTGCCAAAATCAAATTCCAATTAGTATGCTTATTTCCAACCAACCATATCAATAGGTTAAGTAGAATTTTGTTCACAACTTTATTTTTTCCATCTATTTGTCAATGAAAAGTAGAACAAAGCTTCAACTCTATATTCAACTTCCTCTAAAGTGTTCTCCAGAAGTAACTAATAAATTTAATATCTCTGTTTGAAACAATAGTTTTAGGAAATCAATACAATCTCACCACTTCTTTAAAGAATAACTCAACCACATGTACAACAACAAATGTCTTCTTACAAGGTATAAAATGAGTCATCTTCAAAAATCTATCAACTACCACTAAAATATAATAATTCCCTCTCTGATTTCTATGAAAACCAAGAACAAAATCCATATTGATATCTTCCCAAGGCTTATCAGGTATAGGAACTAGTGAATACAATCCCAAATTCAGATCATTTTTTACACATCCTTATATATCTATGGCCAAAATTATTTCTCTATAATAATATTTTTTGTCTCATCAATTAGAAAAGTCCAACAAGTCCATCAATATTCTTCTCTTTTATAATGTTCTCTCTGATAGATCCTTTAGGTATACACAACTAAATTCCCTTAAACAACATGTCTTTCTGAATGAAATAATGAGTCTACTTGTCCTGACTCCCTCATCATATATTATTTACAAGCTTTCCAAGGTTCTGTAAAATTAGGATTAGTTTCATACAAATATTTCAA
This sequence comes from Cupressus sempervirens, assembly GCA_028749045.1. Lineage (NCBI taxonomy): Eukaryota > Viridiplantae > Streptophyta > Pinopsida > Cupressales > Cupressaceae > Cupressus > Cupressus sempervirens. The sequence continues at coordinate 837,128,266 of CM053793.1, forward strand.
ACCATTATAACCAAGTACCTCAATTCTCATTTCTATTAGTAAATTTCTTCTTCTATTCAAAGAATTAGTAACTTTGTTTGACTATCCACTCTTGTGTTTCAAATAAAATGATTTTTTAAGAAAAAAATCAACCCACTTCATGTGTCTCTAATTCAAATTATTCTAACTTCCTAAATACTACAAATCTTTATAGTCAGTATACAACACAAAATATTTAGGAATTCGATAATGTCTCCATTTCTTCAAAGCTTGAAAAATAGAATAGAATTCTTGTCATAAACTAAATATTTTCTATTAGCATCATTAAAATTCTCACTAAAGAAAGATACAAGTCTTCCTTCTTGAATCAAAACAACACCAATAGTAGTTCCACTAGCATTGCATTCAACTTGAAAAACTTTACTGAAATTAGGCAAAGCTAGAATAGAAAATTCTGCAATCTTTTGCTTCAATGTTTCAAAACTCTTATGTGTTCTATGTGTCCATTTGAAATAATTTTTATCTCCTTTGATAGTTTCAATCATAGCATTACAAATCAAACTAAAATTTCTAATGAACTTTAAATAAAAGCTTTCCAATCCATGAAATGGTCTTACCTCTCTCTTAGGTTAGGCCAATAGAGAATAACTTTCACCTTTTTAGGATCCATCTTCAAACCATAAATTGAAATAAAAGAACTAAGATACACAATTTCTTCCTTCATAAATTAACATTTCTTCAAGTTAATAAAAAATTTCTCTTTTTTCAATCTCTAAAACACTTGTTTGATATGCTCAATATCATCTTCCTTAGTCTTATTGAGTATCAAAATGTCATCTAGATATACAATCACAAATTTACCCAAGGACCTCTTCAAAACCTCTTTCATCAATCTCATAAAACCAATAGGTGCATTAGTTAAACCAAAAGGCATAACCAACCACTCATACAAACCTTTGTTAGTCTTAAAAGTAGTTTTACATTCATACCCTTCTCTAATCTTGATATGATGATATCCACTTTTCAAATCAATCTATATTTCACTATGATGGGGAGGCTAGGATAGACTAGTTAGTCTATGCCTCAGATTCTTTATAGGATACAAGTGTTCATCTGACACCTTTGATGGTCTATATGATTCCCTATCCACCCAAGGATCCACTAACCTACCCTAACCTGCCCACCAAGTTAAGCTATCTCATCTTCCAACATTACAAGCTTTGATCTCTAGCTATTCCTTACATAGGCTCATGAGGGTCTTCTAGGCTTCCAACCCCTTCCCAAACTCTAATAGAGGATTCAGTGAGTTAGGTGGTTTTGGATCATTTGACACCTCTTCAATGCATTAGCAAGATTGGGCTTTCACTTGATTGTAGGGATTCTTCATAGAAAGGGATACTAGAAGAGCCCTAATTAGGCCTCCCCCCTTCCCATATAAGATTAAAGACTCTATTCTAAAGAAAATCTACTACTATTGGTCCACTGTCAAGGATTTTTGGGGTCTCAAGCTTCCAACAGGCTGTTCAACATTTATACCAAAAATAAGGGTTTCAAGGGTTTCTTGGCCTCTTTATTTTCCTACTCTTCAACAATAATCTCAAAGGTTATTCAAACCTTCTCCTCCACAACACCAAACCTACTAACACCCCTCTTGACTCCCTCCAAAGTGTTTTTCTTGAAACCCATTCCTCTGTATGTTAGAGCACTTTTGCTAGTATCTGCTCCTAGCCGAGCACTGTCGAGCTCACCTAGGGCTTTGCCAAATAAATGTCTACACTCACATTCAAGGGCCCTACATTTATATAAAAATAAGGTAGGGTTTATATCTTTAGAATCCAAGGTTCCATGGTATTCCCATGGTGGAAACTAAAGTTAGAACCCTACTTTTACATATCCCTCCAAACTAGCAGAGAATAACTTAAGACAAAGAAATGAACAAACTGTGGACTATAACTTTGAAAAAAAACTACTCCTAACTCAGAAAAGTGAAAGAAAAGATACTATAAAAAACACTTTATGCCAAAAAATACACACACTTCATTCTATTTTCTTCCAAACATCACAAAAACCAGTAATTATCACTACAAATTATGGCTCAGTCTATTGTATCCGTACTGTCACCGTACAATAGCATTTTCCAACCATTTATTTAGGTTTCCTCATGAATTTTATAGTCTTTTTCTTGGGTTGAGTTTTTATTTAGGGATTTTTAGCCTCTTACCATGGTTAGGCAACACAAAGAGAAAAGTTGCTAGCAAGTTTTGAGCAACTTTTTGTTGCTTGAGCAGCTTTTGCTCTCACATTGGAAATGACAATTTTAGGTCCTCCTAAAGCATAAATGTGCTCAAATCTCAACCAAATACCTATCCCTAGAATCATACTAACATGGAAAATAAATTACCTTAGGATGAAATCATTCCCTAGGTCATTGTGCCATTTACATCAAGAACCAAAAGGAACCTCTAGGACCTATCTTAAGCCTAAGCACGCAAACATGACCTAAGGCTCTTATTTTACTTACATGCTTCTCTCAAGAAGATTAACACACCAAAAATATGAAGGTGGGAGGCCTTGGAAGGTTTCTCCTACACCATATCCCCCCTTTAGCATAATATAAGGAACTTTGGGGTCAAGAAGAACCAAATCAATGCCAAACTTCTTGAACTGGCCTTCCTTAATCCAGGTAGATTTAGATTCAGGTTGATCATTCCATTTGATCATATGCTCCATGTAGACTTGATGCCTTATAATTTTCTTCACTCTAGATTCCAAGACCTTCTCTACATTGGTTGGCTTCTTCTTTGGTATTATATTGGTGTCAATGTCTTGCAGTAGCTTTGGTGGAGTTGTACTTTGTTGACTAATATCTCCTTTGAATTTGATTAGGTCTGCAACATTAGACATTGGTGAGATGGCTAAGTCTGATGGAAAGTCCACTTTATAGGCATTCTCTCCATATTTGGATAGAACCTTGCATGGGCCTACTCTCCTTGTCTATAACTTGGTGGGCATGCCCTACTACATATGTGCTTTGTTAAGGTGGACCATGACATAGTCCCCAAAATAAAATTGTACTTCTTTCCTATTTTCAACCATTTTAGCCTTAAGTCTTTGAGTAGACTTCAACATGGTTTTCTTTACTTTCTCTTGAACCTGCTTGATAATTTGAGTGAAATCTTCAACTTTTCCACTCTTGAACTCCATAGAACCTAAGTCCTTCAACTCACAGACTCCTCTGGGGTATCTTCAATATACTATCTCAAAATGACTTCTTCCTTTGGTCATATTTACACTGTTATTCTAAGCATATTCAGATTGAGATATAACAAGCTCCCAAGTCTGCCCATACTCCTTTGTCAAACACCTTAGCAAATTGTCAAGCACCCTATTGATGACCTCGATTTGACCATTAGTTTGAGGATGGTATGCTAAACTAAAAGAGAGATTAGTTCCCAGCCTTTTCCATAAGGTTTTCCATAAATGACCCATGAACTTGTTATCCCTATAAGACACAATAGTCAAAGGGAGTCATGAATTGGCCTAACTATCTCCTTGAAGAAGAGATGTGCTACATAACTTTCGTTAAGAGTATTTTTACATGGAATGAAATGACTCATTTTAGAGAACCTATCTACTACAACATAGATGCTATCCATACCTAATTTGGTTTTAGGGAGTCTACCCACAAAATCCATGCTTACACACTCCCAAGGACTATTTGGAATTGGAAAAGGTTGATAGAGTCCTACATTTCTTGAACCTCCTTTAAATCTTTGGCATAGTCCACATTTTTCAACATATCTCCTCACATCCCTTGCTAGCTTAGGCCAAAATTAGTATCTCTATACTAACTCCAAAGTTTTTTTATTCCAAAATGTCCACTTAAGCTATTTTTATGCTTCTCTTGAATTATATTTTCAATCATGGATCCTCTAGGGACATGTAGCTAATTACTTTTAAACAATAATCCATTTTGAAGGGTGTAGTCTGCAAACTCACCATAGAAATGGTTCTCAAAATCAAGGCACAACTTTTAGGCTTGTGAGAATTTTTCATCCTCCTCATATAAGTCTTTGAAACGTACTATTCCAATGATTTATAGCTATACTTCTTGGATAGTCAAAATATTTCTACTCAAGGCATCTACTACCTTATTGAGTTGCCCCTTCTTGTGCTTGATTGTGAAGGTAAAATATTGGAGATAATCCATCCACTTCAAATGTTTTGGAATATGATCAATCAACCAAATAAGGTGAGATATGTGGTTGTTATTTATGGAAATATTTGTTTTGTAGTTTAGTCATGATTATTTGTGAAGGAAAGTTGTCTAAGTATTAGATAGCATTACAACAACATGACAAGATTTGTTGATAGCAAAATATTCCCTTCGAATATTCTCTTGCACGAATAACTAAAATGCATGATGTCATCCTAATGATGCATACCAATGTGCATGTTTGTACAAGAAACCAAGTTCAAGATATGAAGGAAATAGTGATGCAGTGATCTTATAGTGCAGAATAGAGCATGTCAACAGAATGAGTTAACCAACTTGAATAATTGTTTTAATTATTAATTCTTGATGAGCTGACTAAGGAAGAATTTAATAATATGTTTGGTATATATAAAGAACTTCAATTACCAATTTAGTGTGATGCAAAGTAATGTTATATGATGCAATTTGATATATGCATAGTTAACCTTTGTATGAGTTACTGACAATCAGAAGAATTGCAAAGTATAGCAAGTAATCCAGTTATGCATAGTTACTGACAATTAGAAAATTTGCAAAGTAGAGCAAGTTATCTAGTTTTATATTTATAACTATTCTCTTTAAGAACTCATTTCTATAGTTGTATGTTAGGGTAGTGGGCTCTTCTTGCACACATTTGTATATGATCTGCCAACTCCTAATAGGGTTGAGGCTTCTAATAAGGCCTAGTCTCCTAACAAGGACTTGAGACACTATACATTCTTCATAGACTCCTAATAGGGTCAATATCCTTAACCAGATCATTTATATAGTGAAACATCTTGTGGGTTCCATCCCCACTAGGGTTTTCCCTTGGCCCAGGTTTCTCTAGTTAACAAAATATGGTGTTATGAGTTCTCTTCATGTATAGTTGTTTACATTGTTTAGCACTATTGGTTCTCTCTCTTATGCTTATGAAAAAGTAATTAATAATATTTAATTGTGGGTAAAAAGATTGAAAATATTGGTTCACCCCCACTCTCAGTATTATCTATTTCTAACAATCCCCATTGATTACATTGCTAGAAATTTAGCTAGAGGAATTCTTGGCAGAAAAGTTCTCATATGAAAAGTTTGTGGCTACAAATTTGAATATAGAAAAGTTAGCTGCATATGCTCTATGTGCACTAATCAATGTGTCTTTTGCACTGAAAGATAGTTGGAAGAAACACCTTGTGTAGTTGAAGACTAACTTCAGTGATTATTTCTCCAAGTTTTGATGTAGCTACCATATTTTGACATTGTTCTTCTCTTTTCCTTTTCATGGCACCTTTGTCATTGATGTCAAAGGGGGAGAAATAAGAAAAATTGTAATTATAAATTACATTGTTATATCTTGAAGTCTAGTAGTAAGTTTTTCTTTAAGAAAAATTTGTAATTGGAGGGATGTAAAGCTTTCAAAACATGAATACAATGTTTTTAGTATGTTATGGTTATTTATTTTGATTGGTATGACAACATGTTTGGGACTTAGCCATTTTTTCCCAAAATGTTACCATCAGTGCCAAAGGGGGAGATTGTTGGCAATATGACCAATCAATCAAATGAGTTGAGATATGTGGTTGTCATTTATGACAACATTTGTTTTCTAGTTTAGTCATGATTATTTGTAAAGGAAAATTGTCTAAGTATTAGAAAGTGTTACAGTAGCATGACAAGATTTGTTGATAAGGTAAAAGCACAGATTTGTTTCACCATTTAGGATACGAAAACCTTTTTTGGTCAAATCTTAGTTGTCTATCAAAACTCAATTTTTTTCAAAAACTAAAAATACCCTTTTATAGATTTCAAATTATATCATCATTATATAATTTTTTGAGTGTTTTGATTAGTTATAATATGTTATAATTTCAAAAAATTATAAGTCAATATTTTTACATTTCAGAAGATGCTCCCTCAAGAAAGGAAAAAAAATAGTAAATCATATCAAAAAAATTTAAAAATTATATTTATCTCTAGAGGACAAAGTCCTCTTCATGAATATGTAATTTTTTTTCAAGAAGGTGTAGATTTGATAAGGAAGCTTTTATGGGAGGGAAAAATTGTTGGATTCTGATAAGGTTGAGCTTGAGTACTTATAAAAAAGAAAATATACAAAAATAATAATTATTTGTTTTTTTGTTCCTTAGCTGTACATGTCATCTATAAAATATTTTCAAATTAGAACCAAAAAAGAGGATTTGCATATATTTGGTTGATGGGAACTACACCCTATATTTTTTATAGTTAAAAAAAGGACTCCAAAATAAAAGAAAATAAATAAATTCTTACTCAAAAAAATTACAAAAATTATAGCCATAAAATTCATCCAATTCTACATATATTTCATCAGTTTACATCATCTTCAGATTCTAAACCCAAATACCATTTTTTTTCTCATTAATGTTGAACTCTCACATTCTGATATCTTGTTTCTTTATAAAAGGTGACATGGGTTTGTACTTTTACCTGATAGTGAAATATTCCCTAGGAATATTCTCTTGCATAGTTAACTAAAGATGCATGGCATCATCCTGATGATGCATACTAGTGTGCATGTCTATAAAAGAGACCAAGTTCAAGATATAAAAAAAATAATGATGTAGTGATCTCATAGTGTAGAATAGAGCATGTTAGCATAATGAGTTAAATGACTTGAATAATTGTTTTAATTATTAATTTTTTATGAGCCAACTATAAGGATGATATGTGAGCCAACTAAGGAATATTTTATTAATATGTTTGGTATATATAAAGAACTTCAATTGTGAAGTTAGTGTGATGTAATGTGAATGATGAGAAAAAAATGTAATGCAAAATAATGTTATGTGATGCAAAATATGATGTGATTTGATATATGCGTAGTTACCCTTTGTATAAGTTAATGACAATTAGAAGAATTGCAAAGTATACCAAGTAATCTAGTTATGCATAGTTACTAACAATTAGAAAGTTTACAAAGTATAGCAAGTAATCTAGTTTTGTATGTAATATATATTCTCTTGAAGAACTCATTTGTATAGTTGCATGTTAGGGCAATGGCTCTTCTTGCACACATTTATATATGATTTTCCAACTCCTAATATGGTTGAAGCAACTCCTAATAGGGTTGAGGCCTCTAACAAGGCCTAGTCTCCTAACAAGGACTCAAGACACTATACATTCTTCATAGACTCCTAACAAGGTCAATATCCTTAATCAGATCCTTTATATAGTGAATCATCTTGTGGGTTCCAACCCCACTGGAGTTTTCCCTTTGCCATAGTTTCCCTAGTTAACAAAATATGGTGTTATGAGTTCTCTTCATGTATGGTTGTTCATATTGTTTAGCACTATTGGTTCTCTCTCTTATGCTTATGGAAAAGTAATTAATAATATTTAGTTGTGGGTAAAAAGATTGAAAATAAAGATTCCAACCCCCCCCCCCCCCCCCCACTCTCAATATCACCTATTTCTAACTAAATGCTTGTTACTAAGATTCTCCTAAGTGTTTATGTAGCTTAAAGCATGATTATCAGTAAAGAAAAAAAATTCTTTGGATAGGAGGCAATGCCTTCACTTCTTGAGAGATTTTACTAATGCATACAACTCCAAGCCATAAGCTAAATACTTCTTCTTTCCCTCATTGAGTTTCTCACTGAAGAATACCATAGGCCTTCCTTCTTGACTAAATACACCCCCTATTGCTACACCACTTGCATCACACTCAATAGTGATCAAATTGTCAAAAGTAGGTAAGAGTAAGATAGGTTATGTGGTTATTTCTTGTTTCAATTTTTGAATTGCCTTCTCAACTATCTTAGTCTGCTTGAACTTGGTTTTCAATCCTCCTTTGATGGTGTCTAGTACTAGTGCACAAATCCCATTGAAGTTCCTCACATACTTTCTATAAAATTATGCCAAGCCATGAAAACTTCTAACTTCAATCCCTATTTCAGGGGCAAGCCAATTCAAGGTTGCCTCCACCTTGCTTGGGTCCATTTTCATATTAGCCTTCGATACTGCGATGCCCAAATAACCAACTCTTGCTACATGAACACACACTTTTCTAGGTTGATGGCTAATTGCTCTTCATCACCAACCTCAAATGCTCAAGATGCTTTACTTTTTTCTTACTATAGATGAGTATATCATCTAGATATACCACTACAAATCTACCTGTGAAGTCCTTCAAGACCTCATTCATCAATATCATAAAGGTTCTTGGGGCAATGGTAAGCCCAAATGGCATTACAAGCCATTCATATAATCCATCTATGGTTTTAAAAATGGTCTTCCACTCATCACCTTCCTTCATTCTAATTTTGTGGTAACCACTCTTTAGATCCAAATTGGTAAAGTACATAGCATCTCCTAAACAATCTATCAAATCTTCTATTCTAAGAATTGGGAACATATACCTAATAGTGATCCTGATAATAGCCCTTGAATCTATGCAAAGTCTCCATTTTCCTCCTTTCTTGGATGCTAAGACCTTTGGAACTAAACATGGACTAATACTCTTCTTAATCATCCCTTGATCCAATATTTCTTGCACTTTTCTAGCCACTTCCTAATTTTGGTCCAAGTTAAGCTTGTAGGCTACTTTGTTAGGCAAAGATGAACCACGTACAAAGTTAATTTGATGGATGATTATTCTTTTAGGAGGTAGTACTATTGGTGTACCATATGATATAATGTCCTTAAACTTATTAAGAATCTATTATAACTCATGAGGTATTTCCTCCTTCTTAGCTTCTCTTTCTTCCTTAGGTTTCACAACAATGGCATAACACACTCCTTCTTTCTCAAGAGTCTTCATCAACTCTTTCCCTAATGGAAAAGCTTGGGATAGACTAACTAGTCTATGCCATGATCCTCAATTAGGATTTGAGTGTTCTTATAACACCTCTAATGGTTTCTAGGATTTCTTCACTCTCAAGGATCCCTTGACCTAACCAAACCTAACCACCAACTCAACAATTCCAACTTCTCAGCACTGCAAGATTGTCCTCTAGCAATCAACTACCTAAAGGCTTATAAGAGGTCATCTAGGGTTCTACACCTATAAAAGTTCCAATAGGCATTTTAAAGATTTTTAAGGAGGCTTTACAACATATTTCACATGATCAAAGTGATGGAAAAGTTGGGTTGATACCCAATTTAAGACTTTCCTCATAAACAGGGTTACTAGAGGAGCCCCAATTAGGTCTCCTTGCAGATTTCTAGAACTTTTATCCACTTCCCTTCAAAGTTTCATCACAATTGGCCTTAAGAAAAATTGATACTAATGACCAACCCTAAAGGATTTTTGGGGCCTTTGAGCCACCAAAAGGTCATACAACAATTATGCTAGAAACAAGGGTTTCTAAGGGTTTGGAAGGCTCCCTGTTGTCCCCACTTTTTAAATAACTTCCACAACTTGTAAAAACTTCTCCTTCAAAATATAACACCCATTTATACCCCTCTCGAATCCCTCCAAAGGGATTATCTTGAAACTCACTTCTCCACCTATTAGAGCTTTTTTTTATGTTGTCTGCTCATTGGTTGAGTGCTACTGTATGCACCTAGGGCAAGGTAAAAAACATGTTTACACATGAAACCAAGAACCCTAAATTTTTGAACAACAAAAATAGGGTCTATACTTTAGGATTCTAAGATTCCATGGTTTTTCCATAGTGGAAATTAAAGATACAACCATTTCTTTACATGGTATGCCAAAACTGGCATAATACTGTATAGTTGGGAAAGAATTAAGAAAGCACTTGAAAAACTTCAAAAGACCTAATCTAATACATAAAAATTAAATAAAAAACACTATGGATACTATTCCGACCTAAAAATATCACAAACACTTCTCTATTAACTTCACAACTAATCAAAAACTAGTAATAGTCACTATTTTTCAATGCACAAACTATTGTTTTGTACTTTGGCCATACAATGGTATTCTCCAACCTTTGAATTAGGGTTCCAACAGTATTTTTATAGCCTTAAAATTGGTTTTTTAATTTTTTATTAGGTCTTTAGACTCTTAAAAAAGTTAGAAAAAATAAATAATTGCTAAGCAACTTTTGAAAAGTGGGTAGCAAGTTTTTGCTACTTGACAAACTTTTTCTCGCACATTGGAAATGACCATTGTAGGTCCTCCTAAAGAAAAAATGCACTTAAAATAAAACCAAACACATGTTTTTAGGATTCTAAAAAATAAATAAACTCCTTATGCATTTATGGAGGTATTATGCCACTTACTAGGAATAACCAACTGAACTTGAACCTCTAGGATCTAGACACACCAAATGAGATTTTAAGTTCTTATTTAACTTACATAATTCTTATGAGAAGTTCAACACAACAAAAATTTGTAGGTGGGAGCCCCTAGAAGGGTGCTCCTACACCATACTCCCCCCCAACACAAACTAAGGCACTTTGGGGTCAAGAAGAGCTGGATCAATACCAAACTTCTTGAACTATCTTTCTTTAACCCAAATGACTTCTAATTTAGATTGATCCTTCCATTTGATTAGATTCTCCATGTAGGCTTAATACCTTGTGGCTTTCTTTACTATGGATTCCAAGACTTTCTCTAATTTGTTTGGCATCTTCTTGGGAATTACATTAGTAGAAATGTCTTGTAGTACCTTTGGTGGAGTTCTACCTTGCTGATTGATATCTCCTTTGAATCTAATCAGGTCTACAACATTAAACATTGATGAGATGGCTAGGTCTAATGGCAAGTCCACTTTTTAGGTATTCTCTCCATATTTAGCTAGAACCTTGCATGGGCCAACTCTTCTCATCTGGAGCTTAGTGGGCATACCCTTCTGCATCTTTTCTTTTTTAAGGTGGGCCATGACATAGTCCCCAATCTAAAACTGTAATTCTTTCCTCTTCTCATCCATTTTGGCCTCGAGTCTTTGAGTAGACTCCAACATGGTTATCCTCACTTATTCTTGAACCTCTTTGATAGTTTGAGTGAAATCTTTAGTTTTCCAACTTTTTAACTCCATAAGACCTAAGTCTCTTAACTCACACACTCCTCTAGGGTGTCTTCCATACACTATCTCAAAAGGACTTCTTCCTATGGTCCTATTGTCACTATCATTGTAAGAATATTCAACCTAAGGTATAACAAGATCCCAAGTTTTCCTATACTCCTTTGTTAAGCACCTTAACAAGTTACCAAGCACCCTATTGATGACCTCAGTTTGACCATCAGTTTGAGGATGGTATGCTGAATTGAAAGAGAGATTAGTTCCCAACCTTTTCCATAAGGTTTTTCAAAAATGACCTATGAACTTACTATCTCTATTAGACAAAACACTCAGAGGGAGTCCATGAATCCTAACTATCTCCTTGAAGAAGAGATGTGCTATATAACTTGCATCATGAGTAGTTTTACATGGAATGAAATGACTCATTTTTGAGAACCTGTCTACTACAACATAGATGCTATCCATACCTAATTTGGTTTTAGGGAGTCCAATAACAAAGTCTATGCTTACACATTCCCAAGGCCTATTTGGAATTGGCAAAGGTTGATGCATTGTTTGAACCTCCTTTATCTCTTTGGCATATTCCACATTTCTCAACATATATTCATACATCCCTTGCTAGCTTAGGCCAAAAGTAGTATCTTTGTACTAACTCCAATGTTTTTATGCCAAAATGTCCACTCAAGCTTCCATTATGCTTCTCTTGAATCAATTTTTCCCTCATAGATCCCTTATATACACAGTTGATTACATTTAAACAACAATCCTTTTTTAAGGGTATAATCTGCAAACTCGCCATGAAAATGGTTCTCAAACTCTAGGCATACCTTGTAGGCTTGTGAGAAGTCTTCGTCCTCTTCATATAAATCCTTGAAACTTCTTGTTCCAATTCTTTGCAACTTTACTTCTTGGACAATCAAAAAATTTCTACTCAAGGCATCTGCTACCTTGTTGAGCTACACCTTCTTGTGCTTGATTATGAAGGTGAAATATTGGAGATACTCCATGCACTTCAAATGCCTATTATTAAGCTTCTCTTGAGTGATTATGTAGCTTAAAGCTTGATTATCAATAAATATAACAAATTCCTTGGGTAGGAGGTAATGCCTCCACTTCTTGAGAGATTGTACCAATGCATACAACTCCAATTCATAAGTTGAATACTTCTTCTTTGCCTCATTGATTTTCTCACTAAAGAATGCCACAAGCCTTCCTTCTTGAATCAATACTCCACCAACTACTATATTACTTGCATCACATTCAATGGTGAACAATTTATCAAATGCATGTAAGAGTAAGATAGGTTTTGTAGCTACCTCTTGTTTCAATGTTTGAAATGCCTTCTTCACTGCCTCTATCCATTTGACCTTTTTTTTCAGTCCTCCTTTGATGGTGTCTAGTATTGGTGCACAAATCCCACTAAATATCCTCACAAAATTTCTATAAAATTGTGCCAAGCCATGAAAACTATTGGTGTTTAAAACTACTGAACAACAAAATGCATAATACCACAATGATAATACTCAAATAACCTAAGGATTAGCCAATTCCTATTAAAAATTATAAAAGTAAACCACTTGGACCCAACTTCAACAAAACCAAGGATTGTTTCTTACTCTTTAGGCTCTGTAAAACCAAGGTGGGTACACATAGGGATAATTCTAATGCAAACTGTTGTATGAAAATTATCTTAGTTTCATTCTAATTCTCATCTTCTATCCTTAGGCACATACATAGTTTACCAATTTCTTTAATACTTTCAATTTTATATGCATACCTCATAAGTAGATTTGGTCATATTCTCCTAGAGTTTTACAAGTATTTCTGGAAATAGCAGCTACCTAAGACTTAGAAACTAAATGTAAATAAGTAGTGACCAGCATTATACCCTTGAACAAAATGAAATGAAAATGGCTTTGAATTTATAATTATTTTGACATGTAGAAGCATAATTTCCCATCAACCATCTTTGATTTATATGACTAGTACCTTATCCATTGGAAACAAAGAGTCAACTATTGGCAAGAGATCCTATTCAATTAACTTGTAATTGAATTTATCAATTGTAATCACCTATTTCCATTCTTATGTGATATCATTTTCATAAACTCATGAATTCTACTGATTTACTGAAGCACTTACATAATCCATTGAATTAAAAGCAACAATATATATACAAGCCATCCATACTACATTCAATCAATTGAACCTTATTCAAATGATCTCAAAATTAATAAATTCATGAAAAGGAGATGGAAAATGGTGACATAGATCTAGTGTAAATACCCTTTTGCATTATCCTTTTTGCTAACTAATACAATAACCAATAAAAACTCTATGAAAAACCCATGAATTCATATTGATTCTATCATTTCTATTTATCATTAGAAAAGTACATAACTAGAAGTAAACTCAAAAACAATGACACATGATTGGATTGACTGTACTTTCTTGAAACTTGAAAACATACAAAAATTTAGACCCTCACAATGCCTTGAAAACTCGTTTATATAACATGAGTTGCAACAAGCAAAGGGAAATTGTGATTGACAAGTGTCCTTTTACAAAAATAAGTACAACAACCTTTTTCAAAATATCCCAGACACCTTAATTCAAAAAGAAACAACAAAAAGAAGTTGTAGATGACAATTGGAGCATAAAATCTTTAACTTTGTCTTTTTTTCTTATTGCTCCCTCTTGGTAAAGCTTTTATTTCTATGATTACTTCCCAGACAATGAATTCTCTCTTGGTGGACCACTCAAATGTCTTGGTTGTTGCTAGTTCACTAACAGATTTTTTCCACTTGGCATCAGTGACCACTTTCCCTTCTATGGTATACCTATTCATTTCAGTTTCAACATTGAATAGGCTATCAATAAGTTCATTAAAAACACATTCATCAATATCACCTTTGAAAATGGATGCCACCTATGGAAAGTCTACAATATGGTCAAAATAATTAAAGAATGAAAACCACTTGTTAATACTTTCATTTTACTTTGTATTGTTGCCAATTTCCCTGTGAAAAATTGCAATGGATCTTTCACCTTGTACATGCCTTCTTTTACAACAACAACTTTATCTAGAAACTTATGCTTTTTTGCTAACAATGGTATCAATTTGTCAAAGAATTGCATATATGGTTCCCATTGTTGGAAGATTGGGTTAAACCATCCTATTGAATCCCTGCATACCTATTCTATAGATTGTTGATTGATGAATGCACTATAGGAATCTTGAGATATTCTCTTCAAAATGCTTATTCTATGGCTTAGTACATTCATTATAACATTTTTCTTAGTTGCACTATCAAATTAAGGAGCTTCTATTTCTAGATTGACCGCAGGCATTAGCACTATTACCCCTATAAGTATCTCTTCCATTTGGGCCTCTACTTCTAAAATGTGCCTTTCTTCTTCCACTTGCCTTGGTGCATGTTCTACTTCTGTTTCATCCTTGAGTTGCTCTTTAAGGAATACCACTTCTACTTCTAAGCACTAAATTTCCACTCCAACTCTTATGTTCTCTATTTTTGCACATAGCTCATCTTGAGCTCCTCCTCATACAACATTCAAACATCTATACATTCATTATATATTGCAACTAACTTGTCCTCAATTTTATCTACTTTTGCCTCATTCATGAGTGGAAAGTGTTTGACCAGGCTAGAAATTTCTTTTTCAGTAGTATTATCTAGTGTCCAGAAAATCATATTATCTTGTGTAGTTTCTTGTATATCCATCATCTTAGGCTTCTTTGTATTAGGGGAAACAATCCACACTGCTAGGGTTTTTATATCTACATTGAACCCTAACCCCCTCTTCAGTCCTTCACTGCCATTAGCCTCATAGCTGATGGCTTTGTCTTGTCTCCTCATCTGATCAAGAACAAAGGCCCTCTCAATATCCCAATTTGGTATTAGAATCATACCACTCCTATGTACAAACTTCTTGGCCTCTATAGGGGTCACTATTTCACTATATGGGTCATAGGCAAGTAGTTTATTGACTAATTCTTTATTTTTCTAAGGATCTGCTCCTGGCATAAGACTCAATGTGAGCTCCTTCTATTTTATTTTATAAAGAAAATTTTTAAATTCTGATGATTTGATGAAATCATCATCTTTCATAAACTTTTTAGATTGGATGAGCTTATCATCCAATCTTGATGGTGCAATTTTGAGATCACTAGAGGCTTTTCCTACCTCTATAGCCCTTTGATGTAAATAATTTTGCTTATATCAAAAAAATACTCATCATTCCTTGGAATCACCTGTAAGACTCTACTTACCACCCTCTCTGGGATGTGCATTTTTTTCTGCCTTTTATTGCCCTTTGGTACCCATGTTGAAGATGATGGTTGCTCTTTCTCCAACTCAACCTCCAACTATACATTTTCCTCAAGGGATTTTTGATTTATAGTGGCTTCCTCTCCCTTTGGCTCATGTGGCATCTGAGACATGATGTATTCAAAATTCTCTACCATCTTCCTTAAGTTACCAGGGTAGGGAATGTCTGTATATAAACCTTTAAAATTAGGGTTTGATCTTTTCAAAGCCACCTCCACCTACCTTATCTCATCATATTTTCCTAATAGTGCATTAGCCTCCCCTGTTGCTACTATGTTAGCAATTAAATCCTCCATAGGGATTGGCTTTCTTGAAGGTAGGATATATCCCCTAATGGCCTTTACCTCATTTGTAATATAGTTTTCAAGATCATACATCCTATAAGGCCCAATAGAAAATTTATACTGGCCTAGGTACTCACTCAACTCCTCATATGCATTTTTTCCTATTTCAAAATCCCCTACCTTAAAAGTTCTACAAACAAAAGTGGGCTTATGTAGAGAAGGAGGGATCATTTGTTTGTTCATCACTAAGAATTGCCAAAAGAATTGAATAATGGCAAATCTAGGGTGTAGATATTTGGGTAGAATGTGAGGAGGCTATGGGCATGCATATATCCTCATCAATGTGCACTCATTAAAAAAAAAAATGTCCCCCTAGTTATGATCTAATTTGGTTTTCTTATCCAAAAATGAAGGTCTAAGTAAGGTTTTGAAAACATTTGGTGCCCTAAAGAAGGTATGGTCCAATTGCCTCATAATAAAAAAACTAAACAAATTAAAGAATACAAGTGCATTTGAATAATGGAAATTCTTACCCCAAATGTGAGTCCAAAGTTGCATAGGTAACTCACCAAATTCATCAGAAGTCTGATCAATTAAGTCCTGGCTGATGTAACCAATGTTGTAATATAATATCAAGTGCATTGCTAATGAATAATGGTGGAACTAGAAATCCTTCATTTCTCCCTTCTTTGCATTAACAATTTGATTGTACATGTTGTCCATGATGAACGCCAAATAATCATACTCTTTGTGTCAGAAATGGTCTTGTATGTCACATGCCATTAGGAATAAGGAACCATAGACACATTCCTCTACACCATCACTTACCAGCACTTTGTGTAGCCCATGTACTATATTTTTGAAATAATTCTTGATTCTACTCAAGGAAAAATGATCACCCACCTTCTTTGGAATCAGCCCTACCTTTTTCACATTATAAGGAATGCGAGGTAGCATGACATTGTTCACAAAATAGGTCTTATTGCTCCCAAATTTCCTTTGCAAGTCTTCAATGTCAATAGGTACATCCATTTGTCCTTCTAATCCAAAAGCTTCTATGAAAGAAGTTTTGTCTAGTGTGCATAAAAAGCTTCCATTATGCCTTTGGAATGTCTTGGTGACTGGGTTGTAAGAATTTATTAGTACTTTTAATAGGTCCACATCAACAAACACCTCTAGGAATATCAACTTTTCCATATTCCTATTCCATGGGTTACAAACTAGTACATTTTCAGTTCTATTCTGATAGAAATATAAAAATAGATTGAAACCATCAATTCTAGGGCATTTTGCATCCCTGACCACGAAGTAAGGGTCTTTGAAGATATGGTCATTTGTTGAAATGGCATTTGATGACCCTGGAAGAATTTTTAACTAATCTTCAACATACTTATTTGGTTTTCTAACTCTTGACTTTTTCTCAATTTTGACAACACCCTTCTTCCTCTTTCCTTTAGGCATGACCTCTACAACATTGTCACCCTCATCTTCAACCTCTACCTCTTCTGCAAGAACCTCCTTGACCTCCTTGTTAGCCATTTTTTCTAAAAATTATACTTTAAACTCTTGCATAGTAACACCTAAATCATGGGGCTATGGATACTTGTAAAAAAAATTTAAAGAAAGAACACAAATTCTTTAGAATTACAATATTCTAGATGTTTAATCAAATATTTATATTTTAATCATATAGTCTACCAACCCTTTCAATAAATTTTACATGCATGCGATTTCAATACCACCCTCATAGGCTGATAGTGAGGAATATCAATTGTGAAATTTGATCCTGATGTCCTTTTTAGCGTTTTATTTTACTTGGCCATGGTGAATTTGTCCTTTTCTTTGAACTAGCATGACACCTTAGCCACTTCCTTTTCAAATTCTAGTCTTCCATTTTTACGTTGAGTCAAAACCTTTCAATCTTCATAACCCCAAAAACACACTTAGTGAGCCTTTCCATCTGTCCAGTGATGCTTTAGAATACCTCAAGCATAAAAGCATTAGGGTTTCTTTGGCATTGTATTGAAATTTCTTTTACACTCTTATGCAAACGCTTACACCATAGAATCTCAAGCCTCCTCAATAGGCACCTTCATTCTTATGGTTCAAACCTTCCTTGTATAAGCGTAAAGCCTTTGTTGCAATCTTCACTTTACCCTTTATGCTCACACACAAACATATCACCAAGAACCTTTAAAAACTTCTTTACGCTGCTATGCTCACTTCATTAATCAGGACATCATAATACTTTACATACCCATTCTCTAGTCATATGCTTAAGGCTTTACCTGTGGCATCGTAATGCCTCTTATCTTTTCTTTTTTTCTCCTCTATGCCTACACGAGTTACCTTAATCTTGTAACATTGGAAAGTCTTTACAAATGGCATCCCACTCTTATGTTTCTCTTTTCTTGTAGTAGTATAAAGCCTTCTCTTCATTCCTTTATCTATTCTTTTATGCTTATATGCTCAAACCTAACTCATAACCATAGAGAAAGGGATGAAATAGCTCTTCATTCATATGCTTACCATACAATCATAGAGGCATAATGAGAAATTTCCATTTTCACTTATCAATGACCTAGATTAGATCTTAGAAAAATAGAAAAGAACATCACCATTGATTTTAGGCAGATGCAAAATAAAGAACTTAAGTTGTCTACAATGTGGGCTGTGCCCATCTAACATGTATGATGTGTCACTATTTGATTCATTCTCACCAGGGCCCATCTGACAACTCAACAGGTCCCACTTAGCACGACCACTATTATAATATGGCTTTATGATTTTTTCACATGTCCAAAAAGCAAAGACACAAAAACACAACTAAACATCTCTTTTGTTCTTACAAGCTCCTTTTATGCGTAGAAACATAAAATAGTTTATCCCTTCTCATAAACCATCTTTTATGCCATGTTGGGTATTACACCCTTATGCCATTTAGTAGAATGTAGGTGCGTAGATCAGAACTCAATACCCTTTTGCCCCTCTACTGAACTATTTACTCATAATCTTGTAAAGTGACATGACACATCTCCTTTAAAACTTTTTATGCTCACATGCTTAACACTTTAACGTATGACTAGGAATACCTTTTCAAGATCCTTTTGCTCCTCTACTCAGCCTATCACCGTAAAGTCATAATACCACTTTCAAAACATAAGAAGCCTTTATGCCTCTTCATCCAAGAATCAAACCTATGATCAGTGAACCTCAAAATGAATTGTTTCGCTAATATGAAAAGAAAAAGTGTATCCCTGTAAAACATCAACTCCTTTATGCCTTTACGCTGCATGATAAAATGTGACCACAGAAACATGAGCAAGAAGGTATTTCGTTCTTACATGAAACCCTACATTGTAAGACTGTAAAGGCAAAAAACTTAAGTGCTTTACAAACCCTTTTGAAAATTTGAAAAGAGACCTAGGGTTTTTACATACATAGGGTATTTTAATGACTGTGTTGATGACAAACCTTAAGAATTTAATAGAATTCAAACAACACATGACCTAGGGAAAGACTAGGGCAACCTAAAAATTTGAAAAATATAAGGAAGGAAACCCTAATCTACATAATACAATGACTTAAATGATTTTTCACTAAAATTTTAAAATTTCTCTGCACTAGGAAAAATCATACCAACAATGGCTTTGTTTGGGGATGATAGACTACTTGAGTCTATACAAGAATTCAGAATCTATGGAAGAGTAGACCATATATGAATGACAACTTCTTTAGAGAGCACAAAACAAGACAATAGAATAGGGAACAAGACTATACATAGATATTTACAAGGATCTACAAAATATAAAAAATGTAAAGAGCACAAGGAAATCCTAAAACTACTATTCATGGAAAATAGACACTTTAAGAAAAGTACCTCTTCAAGAATTTTCCATGAATTGGCAATTCAAGAATATCTCTAGTTAAATCCTTCAAAAAATATGAATCTTCTCCATTTGTATCACAAATGTTATATGAGCCAAGCCAAATTGGGTAAAATTTACCATGTTTTCCTTTGTCTTCCATTCTAGCATTCCACATCAATACCATGTCCCCTATTTCAAATTTCCTCTCAATGGCCCTTTTGTCATATAAGTGCTTCGTTTGTGATTGTAACTTGGCATTTTGAATAGAAGACTCTCTCCTTGCTTCTTCTAGTTGCAAAATATCATCTATTATGAGTTGCATCTCATCAATGATATCATATCCATATAGTTGAAAAAATTTATGCAGCTCTTTTAAGTTATTCTATGGAAGTCTAGCTTGTATACCATAAACCAAATCAAATGGAGCACATCCAATAGCCTTTTTCACAGTAACCCTATCAGCCCATAGAGCTAATAGTAATTTTGAATCCCTGGCCTTCTTGTTTTCTCCTAAAATCCTATTGATGATTTTCAATATACTTTTACTATTTGATTCTTCTTGACCATTCCCTTGGGGATGAGAGGGTGATGATGTGTACTCTATATTGCCATACTTCTTACAAAAAAATTTATATTCCTCAGATCTAAAAAACATAGCATTATTAGTTACAATCTTCTATGGGCATCCAAACCTGGTCACAATATTATTTAGAATGAAATTAATCACCACCTTACTTGTTGCATTCTTAGTAGGAATTACTTCAACCCAATTAGTGAAATAATCAGTAGCCACTAGGATCCAAGAATTTCCACCACTAGACCTATTTGAGATCTCACCAATGAAATCAATTTCCCATTGTTGAAATGGTGCCTGTACTTCAATAGTTCTTAATGGTAAATTTCTAGAAAATTTTAACTTTCCACTAAACCTTTGACAAGCATCACATGTCTTGACAAACTCATGAGCATCTTTGAAAAGTGTTGGCCACCAAAAGCCAACCCTAAAAATTTTATGAGTAGTGGTCTTAGTCATATAATGACCACCACACACACCTTTATGCATATCCTTCAAAATCCTTTTAGACTCAATTTCATCTACACACTTCAAAAGTACCCCTTCCATATTTCTCCACTACAATTGACCTTGCACTATAACATACCTTATGGCTTGTAACTTAAGGGATCTTTTTTGGTTACCTGTTAACTCTGATGGAGATTTCATGTTTTGCAAATAATAAATTACATCTCTGTACCAATCAAAAGTATCCATATGACAAAGATTATCCTCTTAACTATCATCAAGTTGATTGATTTGGTTTGCCTCTAGATTGGCTTCTATCATCAATTTGGCCAAAGCTTGACCCCTAACCAATTTGATAATTTGAATATTAATGTTAAACTCTTGTATCCTATTAATCCATCTACATCTCCTACTAGATACCTCTTGTTGTGAAAAAATATCCTTAACAGTAGTAGTAGGAACAAAATCAATGACAATGGCTCCCATTAAGTAACATCTAAAAGCTTTTACCCCTTTCACCAATGCATATGCCTATTTTTCATTTATATCATACTTAAGTTCTATTGCTTGCAAAGACTTGTTGAAGAATGCAATGGGCTAATCATAACCTTCCTCATTTTTTTGTAACAATACTGCAGCAACAATGTGAAATGAGGCAAAAGAAAATATATGCATTGGTTTATCATAATTAGGTTCTCTGAGAATAGAGGCATCTTTAATAGCTTGCTTGATCATCTAGAATGCAATGCTAGGTTCACCTTCCCATTTTATCACAGACCCTTTCTTTAGCATTCTTGATATAGGCCTACTAATCTCTGCAAAATTAGTCATAAATCTTCTAAGAAAGTTGATCTATCCAAAAAATGACTAAATTCCCTTAATAATTTTAGGTTTCTAAATCTTGTCTATTGCTTCTACCCTTCTAGGGTCAATCCTCACTCCATGCTTACCAACTAGATGTCCTAACAACTTTCCTTCAATAACACCAAAACTACATTTCCTTGTATTTAAAGATATACCATACTTAAGGGATCTAATAAATACATTTTCCAAATGCATGCAATGATCATTCTCATCATTGGAATAAGTAGTGAGGTCATCCGGATACACAACCAAAAATTTATCAATAATATCAACAAAAGCCACATCCATAGCCCTTTGAAAAGTAGCCCTAGCATTAGCAAGGACAAAAGGCATCCTGACATAAACATAAGTACCCCATGGAGTAGTAAAAGCAGTCTTGAACTATTTTGATTCTTTAACAACCACTTGATTGTAACTTGAAAATCCATCCATCATAGACATAAGCTCTGAACCAGTGACCCTTTACAACATAACTTCCATATTTGGCAATCCATAATTATCCTTTAATGAAGATATATTAAGATTACTAAAGTCAAAATATAACCTTATGTCTCCATTTTTCTTCCTAATAGGAACTAAATTGGATACCCAAGAAGAATTTCTAATAGGCTTTATGATTCCTACATCTCTCAATTTGATTAGTTCCTCTTACAATTTGGGAGCAAAAGTTGGATTTATTGGCCTTTCTTTCTGCCTAAAAGGTTTAGCATCTAGTTTCAAAGGGATCTCATGCTGAAAAAGATCTTCCCTATATGCCTTTAGGTCATCATATGATGATGCAAACACATGTCTATACTTCCTTAGTAGGTTTATCGGATCTTTTCTAGTTTTAGGAGGCAATTTCTTACCAATGTATACCTTTTTTGGTGTTTCCTCATTTCTAAAATTTACCTCCTCTAGATCTTTGGAATTATATTCACTAATATTCATTTGAGACATGTCTTGGTTGTCAAAAATAGTTTCTAAAACAACTAGACCCTTTTGGATTTTTTTTTTCTTCAATTGCACAACTTCCCACCCAAAAATAGTATCTTTTCCATTTATATTCTCTACATAGGTTGCACAATCAAATTCTTGTCCTGACAACGTATTCCTACAATTCAAAAATCTCAAAATATCCTTATCATCTTCAAATACTTGCCAATTCTAAACATTATCAGGGACAAAGGGCCTAGTTTGAATCTCAATTTTAGATGTACCAACAAATGTGATATCATTAGGCTTTATTGATATATTTTCTAGTAAGTCTTACATCTTATTATTAGTTCTATCTTTCCAAATTATCCCAAATGTATCAAAACATTCAATCATATCCCATACACCATTTATGTATTGTTTTTATCTTTTTTTCTTTGACACATAAGAATTTCTTACTTGGGATCCAACCAATTCAGAGTCACCTATAACATGTAAACATTTTATCCCATGCTTATGACCTAGTCTAAGGCCTAATAGTAAAGCATCATACTTTGCTATATTATTGGTGCATAGGAAAATTAAAGTAAAGGAAATTTATATGTTACCCCTACTAGAGATATCAACAAGATGCCTGCACCAAATCCATCCTTGCAACATGCACCTTAAAAAAACATAGTCCATAGATCACCTTTGTCTATTTTTGTGTCAACTTCTATTTCCATCTGAGACTTATACTTGGATTTCTTCAAAGTCAAAACCTCAAATCAGAATGCATTAATATCTGTATCCACAAAAATTTGTCATATTGTCCTCTACATCTTCCTCTATTATGTATATACTCTTAGGCTCCATATTTACTTTGATCAAATTCCCCTCAATATTAAAAGTAGCAAATGAAAAATCACACTATAGACTCCCTCCCATGGCAACACTCCATTTTCTAGATAACAACATGCCATACTGAGGTGGAACATCAACAACCAATACACTCATAGTAAGTTCTTTGTCAAGATAGGCAGTTGGTCTATATGGTAAAGGATTAATAGTACCTATGACTATCACTTCTCTTTTATCCATAGCACAACATCTTCCTTAAGTAGTATCTACCTTCAAGCCTAATTCCTTCATTATTTCAAAAGGCATCATAGTATTGGAAGCACTAGAGTCAATCATGCAATTTTTTAATGTTTTACCATTTACTAAAATAATTAAGAAAAATGGCTCAACATTTCCCAAACATTGATTTATAGAATTATCCAAAAACATTTGAGGAATTTGAGACACAACTACTTCAGCTTCTTTGTCCTTTACCTTTTCTTCATTGCTTTCCTTGGGATTGTGATTTTCATTACACTCATGTTTCACCTTTATACCAATATCTCCTAACCATGCTAAAGCTTTATTTCTATGTTCAGGGATCCTTAACAATTTAGACAAAGGGACTTTGATAGTGATTTGTGATAACATTGTAGTCATATCTACGAAAGAATTTGATGGGCTATCAATGATAGTACTCCTTTTATCATGATGTTTATAAAAATTATTTACAACACCTTGGTAATTCTTGTCACTTGTAGTGATTGCTTTTGGTACCTTCTCATATGACTTCTTTGGCATATTATTTAGGAAGTCACAAGCGTTGAAATTATTCTCCTTCTTTGGTTCCTGATTTTTATTTTTAATTTTAACCTTCTCAGTAGGGATCTCTTTAGATTTCATAGCTTCCCCTTTTTTAGGGTTAACTCCCTTTATAAAATTACTATCCACCTTGTCATTACCCTCCTTTTGAGCCATGTTTCTAGTCTGTACTTGAGTTATCATGTTTGCAGTAATTTGATCAATCTCTTCCCTAGAGGGCTTCCTTCATGTGACCTCATCTTTGGCACTTACCATATTACACACATTATCTTCAACATTACTCTCATTAGAGAATACTTGTTGTTGCACTTTATTTTGAAATTGCCTTTTCTCATTTACATCTCTATCATAATCCTTAGAATCAAAATAATCATAGTGTGACTCAAACATGTCACACCCTACATCCTCATTTTCTTCTTCATGTTCTTGACATTTTTCTACTACATTCTAATTTCTAGGGAAAGACAAGGCTACTGCACAAGATTCAGGGGCATGGGTTAATTGACACGCAAAACACCATATACATTTAGTAGTGAATTTAGGATAATCTACTAAATTTACAAAGTTTTTAGATAACGCATCATGGGTGACCTTGTTGTTGATATTCTTTGGGGGAGGGACATTAGGCTGACCATCTTTCTAGGTGGTAGTATAAGGGAAATTTTGTAACCTATTTTTCTATTGAAATCTAACTAGTAAGGGACCCTATTTTCAATGGGATTCTTAACATTTTTTATCTGAGGGATATTTAGATTCTTTATAACATTTAGAATTTGAATTATCTCACTAGGCTCTTACTTTTTTCCACCTCCACCCTTGTTATCCTCCTTTCTATTTCCCTTATTTCCAAACAATCTAGGGTCATCTCTTTTATTTTCCAACCTTCTTGAAATTCTCAAATTGTTTTCCACATTTATAGCAATTTTGAAAGCATCTCTTAAAGTCCTAGGTTCTTTATCCCTAAGTTGGTATAAAATTTTTCCATCAAAAGCATTCAAATAAGTAATGAAATAGATCTTTTCATCAACTCTCATGGCTTTCATGAGCTTATACCTTTTTTTTTAGAATCTATTATTAAATTCAGTGACAGATTCATTAGGTAACCTCTTAATATTAGTGAATTCACTTAGGATATAGCTTTGATTTTGCTTGTCACCATATTGCTCTTTCAAATAGTACTCAATATCCTTCCCATCGACAATAGATAATTTAGGAAGTCTCTTGAACCATTCTCTAGCATCTTTAGTTAATGATTGAACAAAAAATTTCATAATAACATCCTCAGCCTCAACCTCATAATCACTCATCGTATCAAGAAAACTCCTCAAATGGTCTTCACAAGTGATACATTGTTCCCAAAAAATTTAAGAAAAACTTTTCCTTATTTCTTGTGAGATGGGGTTAGGGTAACCAAGGATCCCATCAAAACATATTTTCTTGTAACCCTCTAATTGGACAAGTCTTCTTTATAAATCAATCTTAGGATGATGGTCAATATCTTTCCTAGTGTTACCCACAATATTACTAGTGCTGGCATCACCAACAAATTTGTTAAGATCTACTTTATGTGAAAATGAGGATAAGAAAGGAATAGGTACCTTATTAGTATTTTGATTTGCATCATTAGATCCACCATCATCTTTGGGAATAACTATAGATTGCCTCCTAGCATTCTCAAAAAATTTAATCTTGTTGTTTATCTAAGCTATGGCTACTTCATTTTTTACAATCTCCAATCTCTTAACCAAAGCATCCTTTTCTTTCCTTTTCTTCTCCATCTCAATATCATAAAGTGACAAGGAATCATGGATCTAAACAATTTTTGTTCGTTGATTAATCTTAACACCAATCTCCTTTTGTTTCCCCTTTTCTTTAGCCTCAACAACATGCCCTATATCTTTTTCTTTGTTTTTCGTAGCTTCTAGAGCACTATAGTTTTTAATCTATTGTATTACAGGTCCTTCTAGGTTCATATTTTGAGTTTCCAATAGCTTTTGTTCTTGTATTTTAAGCTATTCAACTTAACCTATAATCTCTGGTTGCCATGCATTAGTTGCTATTTCATTTTTCTTCTTTAGGGTAGAAATTCTCTTAAGTACTATTTTCTTTTCTTCAAAGGCTTTTGTAATATTTTCCTCTCTTTCCTTTTGCAATTTTTTATTTATGGCTTCTTGCTCAATAAGCTGCATTCTTAGTATCTCAATCTCATTAGTATTTGGGGTAGTAAACTTAGAAGTAGAAAATTTTTCATTATTGAAACTCTCAAGATCTAAATGCTTTGGTCCTACTTCTACTTGAGAATAGTCAAATAAGAAAGGGTTCATACTTTGTTGAAAAAGATTATTGCTTTCCTTTTGTCTAGACTGGGTGTATTGTACATCTCTACAATTTCTTGGCATATTACTTTGGGTGTGCTAAAAAAGTCATCACTAGACAGTATGGGATGGGATCTAGAACTTTGGCAAGATGATTCCCTTTCCATAGCAGAAAACTAAACATTCTCTCCCCTTATTTCTTGCTCTTGGGGATGGTCTTCTCTATGCATCTGAGATCTTTTAATAGCCCAAATCTATCCTCCACCTTGGAGGGAGATCATTTTGTAATTTGATTCCTAGGTTTTTCCTCACATTTGCTTGTGTGTTCCTTTTATTTTCCATGATTTTAAGACAAAAAACTTCTAAATAATTACATTGGTTATAACCTTGTGAGTTGCCACCCACACTATCAAAATGGGATTTATTTTTGAATAGATGACAATTCTTTCACTAATAATCATAGATAAAATGCAAATAACCCTTGAGACCATAGAAAAGTTCCCATGAAAATGCCTACCTCAGACTCTATCCAAGGGAAAAAAATATCTTAAATGATACATTGGTTAATGACACCTAAAGTGTTATGTCCCTAGTAGAGTCACAATTTTCTTGGTGTTTGAAACTACTGAACAACAAAATGCTCAATACCACAATGATAACAATCCAATAACCAGCCAATTCCTGTTAACAATTATATAAGTAAACCACTTGGATCCAACTTCAACAAAACCAAGGATGGTTTCCTACTCTTTAGGCTCTGCAAAACCAAGGTGGTATAACTAGGGATAATTCTAATGCAAACTATTGTATGAAAATTATCTTAGTTTCATTCTAATTCTCATCTTCTATCCTTAACCACATACACAGTTTATTGATTTCTTTAATACTTTCAAGTTTATATGCATCCCTCATAAGCAAATCTAGTTATAATTTTCCTAGAGTTTTACAATTATTTATGGAAATACCAGCTACCTAAGACTTAGAAACTAAATGTAAATGAGTAGTGACCAAAATTATAACCTTGAACAAAATGAAATGAAAATGACTTTGAATTTATAATTTTTTTGGCATGTAGAAGCAGAATTCACTCTCAACCATCTCTGATTATATGACCAGTACCTTATCCATTAGGAGAAAAGAGTCAATTATTGGCAGGAGATTTGGTTCAATTAACTTGTAATTGAATTTATCAACTGTAATCACCTATTTCCATTCTTATGTGATATCCTTTTCATAAACTCATGAATTCTATTGATTTACTAAAGCACTTACATAATCCATTGAATTAAAAGCAACAATATAATGTAAATATACAACCCATCCAGACTACATTCAATCAATTGAACTTTATTCAAATGATCTCAAAATTAACAAATTCATGAAATGGAGACAAAAAATGGTGACACAGATCTAGTGTAAATTCCCTTTTGCATTATCCTTCTTGTTGGCTAATACAATATCCAATAGAAACTCAATGAAAAACCCATGAATTCATAGTGATTCTATCATTTCTATTTTTCATCAGAAAAGTACATAACTGGAAGTAAACTCAAAAACAACTACACATGACTGGACCAACTATACTTTCTTGAAACTTGAAAACATACAAAAATTCAAACCCTCACAATGCCTTGAAAACTCATTTATATAACATGAGTTGCAACAAGCAAAGGGAAATTTTGATTGACAGGTGTCCTTTTACAACAACCCTAGACACCTTAATTCAAAAAGAAACAACAAAAAGTAGTTGCAAATGATAGTTGGAGCATAAAATCTTTAACTTTGTCTTTTTCTCTAACTACTCCCTATTCATAAAGCATTTATTTCTACAATTGCTTCCTAGACAATGACTTCTCTCTTTGTGGGCCACTTGCATGTCTTGGTTGATGCTAGTTCACTAACAAATTTTTGCCACTTGGCATCAGTGATCACTTTCCATTCTATGGTAAACCTATTCATTTTAGTTTCAACCTTGAATAGGATATCAATAAGTTCATTAAAAACACATTCATCAATATCACCTTGGAAAATGGATGCAACCTGTGGCAAGTCTACAATATGGTCAAAAGAATTAGAGAATTCATTGAAATCTTTTACTTTACTATCAGAATCAAGGACAAAAAGAATTAAAGAATGAAAACCACTTCCTAATACTTTCATTTTACTTTGTATTGTTTCCAATCTCACTATGAAAAATTGCAACATATCTTTCACCTTGTCCATGTCTTCTTTTACAACAATAACTTTATCTGGCAAATCTAGCTTTTTTGCTAACAATGGTATCAATCTATCAAATAATTGCATATATGGTCCCCATTGTTGCAAGATTGGGTCAAGGCATCCTACTGAATCCCTGTATACCTATTCTACAAATTGTAGATTGATGAATGCACTAGAGGCATCTTGAGATATTCTCTTCAAAATTATTATTCTATGGCTTAGTACATTCATCATAACATTTTTCTTAGTTGCACTATCAGATTGAGGAGCTTTTATTTCCACATTGACCACAACCATTGGCATTGTTACTCCTATAGGTATCTCTTCTGTTTGGGCCTTTGCTTCCACAGTGTGCCTTTCTTCTTCCACTTGCCTTGGTGCATGTTGTACCTTTGCTGTAGCCTTGAGTTGCTCTTTGAGGGATACCACTTCTACTTCTAAGCTCTGAATTTTCCCCTCCAACTCTTTATTCTCTTTTTTTGCACATAGCTCATCTTGAGCTCTTCCTCATATAATTTCTACAAATCTAGACATTCATTATATATTGTAGCTAACATGTCCTCAATTTGATCTACTTTTGCCTCATTCATGAGTGGAAAGAGTTTGACCAGGCTAGGAATTTCTTTTCCAGTAGTATTATCTAGTGTCCATAAAATCATATTACCTTGTGTAGTTTCCTATATATCCATCATCTTAGGCTTCTTTGTATCAGTGGCAACACTCCACACTACTAGGGTTTTTGTATCTACATTGAACCCTGACCCTGTCTTTAGTCTTGCTTTGCCACTAGCCTCATAACTAATGGCTTTGTCTTGTGTCCTCATATGATCAACAATAAAGGTCATTTCAATATCCCAATTTGGTATTAGAATCATACCACTCCTATGTACCAACTCCCTAGCCTTTGCAGGGGTCATTGTTTCACTATTCGGGTCATAGGCATGTAGTTTATCCACTAATTCTTTATTTTTCTTAGGACCTTCTCCTAGCATAAGGCTAAATGTGAGCTCATTCTATTTTATTTTGTAAAGAATTTTTTTTAATTCTAATGATTTGATGAAATCAACATCTTCCATAAACTTTTTAGATTAGATGAGCCTATCATCCAATCTTGATGTTGTAATTTAGAGATCACTAGAGGCTTTTCCTGCCTCTATAGACCTTTGATGTAAATAATTTTTCCTAATATCAAAAAAATACTCATCATTCCCTAGAATCACTTGTAAGGCTCTACTTACCACCCTCCCTAGGATGTGCATTGTTTTCTACCTTTTATTGCCCTTTGGCACCCATGTTGAAGATGATGGTTGCTTCTCCTCCAACTCAACCTCCAACTATACATCTAGCTTAGTGGATTTTGTATTTATACTAGCTTCCTCTTCCTCTAGCTCATGTGGCATCTGAGACATGATGTATTCAAAATTCTCTACCATCTTCCTCAAGCTACCACGGTAGGGAATCTCTTTATAGAAACCTTTAAAATTAGGGTTTGTTCTTTTCAAAGCCTGCTCCACCTTCCTTATCTCACCATATTTTCCTAATAGTGCATCAGCCTCTCCTATTTCTACTATGTTAGCAATTAAATCCTCCATAGGGATTGGCTTTGTTGGAGGTAGGATGTATCCCCTAATGGCCTTTACCTCATTTGTAATATAGTTTTTAGGGTCATACATCCTATAAGGCCTAGTAGAAAATTTGTACTAACCTATGTACTCACTAAAATCCTAATATGCATTTTTTCCTATTTCAAAATCACCTACCTTAAAAGTTCTACAAAAAAAAGTGGGCTTATGCAGAGAAGGAGGGATCATTTCTTTGTTCATCAATAAGAATTGCCAAAAGAATTTAGTAATGGCCAATCTACGGGGTAGATATTTGAGCAAAATGTGAGGAGGCTATGGGCATGCATATATCCTCATCAATGTGCACTCCTTAAACAAAAAAATGCACCCCCAGTTATGATCTAATTTGGTTTTCTCATCCAAAACTAAAGGTCTAAGCAAGGTTTTCAAAACATTTGGTGCCTTAAAGAATGTATGATCCAATTGCCTCATAATAACATAACTAAACAAATTCAAGAATACAAGTGCATTTGAATAATGGAAATTATTATTGCAAATGAAAGTCCAAAGTTGCATAGGTATCTCACCAAATTCATCAGAAGTCTAATCAATGAAGTCCTAATTGATGTAACCAATGTTGTAATATAAGATTAGGTGCATCAACAGTGAATAATGGTGGAACTTGAAATCCCTGATTTCTCCCTTCTTTGCATTGACAATTTGATTGTGCATGTTGTCCATGATGAACACCACATAGTCATACTCTTTGTGGTGGAAGGGGTCCTATATGTCACATGCCATCAGGAATAAGGAAACATAGACACAATCATTTTCACCATCACTTCCCAGCACTTTGTGTAGCCCATATACTATATTTTTCAAATAATTCTTGAATCTGCTCAAGGGAAAATGATCCCACACCTTCTTTGGAATCAGCCCTTCCTTTTTTACATTATAAGGAATGTGGGGTAGCATGACATTGTTCACAAAATATGTCTTATTGCTCCCAAATTTCCTTTGCAATTCTTCAATGTTAATAGGCACATCCATTTTCCCTTCTAATCCAAAAGCTTCTAATGAAAGAAGTTTTGTCTAGTGTGTATAAAAATCTCATGTTATGCCTTTGGAATGTCTTGGTGACTAGATTGTAAGAATTTATTAGTGCTTTTAACAGGTCAACATCAACAAACACCTTTGGAAATATCAACTTTTCCATATTCCTATTCCACGGGTTATAGACTAGTATATTTTCAGTTTTGTTCTGATAGAAATATAAAAATAGATTGAAACCATAAATTCTAGGGAATTTTGCATCCCCGACTAGGAAGTAAGGGTCTTTGAACATTTGATCATTTGCCAAAATGGTGTTTGATGACCCTAGAATAATTTTTAACCAATCTTCAACATGCTTATTTGGTTTTCTAACCCTTGACTTTTTCTCAATTTTGAGAACACCCTTCTTCCTCTTTCCTTTAGGCGTGACCTCTACAACATCATCACCCTTGTCTTCAACCACTACCTCTTCTTTTGGAACCTCCTTGACCTCCTTGCTAGCCATTTTTTTTGCAAATTATACTTTAAACTCTTGCACAGTAACATAGAAATCATGAGGCTATGGATACTTGTAAAAACATTTTAGAGCAAGAATGCAAATTCTTCAGAATGGCAATATTTTGGATGTTTAATAAAATATTTATGTTTTAATCATATAGTCTACCAAAATTTTTAATAAATTCTACATGCATGATCTTTTAATACCAGCCTTGTAGGATGAGAACAAGAAATATCAACCATGAAATTCAATCTTGATGTCCTTTTCATTGTTTTATTTTACTTGGCCATGGTGAATTTATCCTTTTCTTTGAACTGGCATGACACCTCAACTACTTCCTTTTCAAATTCTAGTCTTCTATTTTTACAGTACGTCAAAACCTTTCAATCTTTATAACCCCTAAAACACACTTAGTGAGCCTTTACATCTTTTTAGTGGCTCTTTAGAATATCCCAAGCGTAAAAGTGTTAGGGTTTCTTTAGCATTGTATTGAAATTTCTTTTACACTCTTATGCAGACCCTTACACTATAGAATCTCAAGCCTCCTTAACAAGCACCTTCATTCTTATGCTTTAAACCTTCCTCATATAAGCATAAAGACTCTATTGCAATCTTCACTTTACCCTTTACACTCACACACACATGTATCACTAGAAAGCTTTAAAAACTTCTTTATGTTGCTACGCTCACTTCATTACTCAAGACATCATAATACTTGATGTACCCATTCTCTAGTCATATGCTTAAGGCTTTTCTCGTGGCATCATAATGCCTCTTATCTTTTCTTTTTTTCTCCTCTATGCCTACACGATTTACCTTAATGTCGTAACATTAGAAAGTCTTTACAAATGGCATCCTACTCTTACATTTCTCCTTTGTTGTAGTAGCATAAAGCATTCTCTTCATTCCTTTATCTATTCTTTTATGCTTATATCCTCAGATCTAACTCATAACCATGAAGAAAGGGATAAAATAGTTCTTCGTTCATACACTTACCATACAATTGTAAAGTTCTTTTTCTCCTCCACTCAGCCTATCACCATAAAGCCATAATACCACTTTGAAAACATAAGAATCCTTTATGCCTCTTCACCCAAGAATCAAACGTATGATTGGAGATCCTCAAAATGAACTGTTCTACTACTACAAAAATCAAAAGCATATGCCCATAAAACATGAACTCTTTTTTGTAATATGCTGCATGATAAAATGCAACCATGGGAACATGAACAAGAAGGTATTTCATTCTTATGTGAAAACCTAAATTGTAAGACCGTAAAGGGAAAAAACTTAAGCACTTTACAAACCCTTTTGAAAATTTGAAAAGAGACTTAGGGTTTTTACATACTTAGGGTATTTTAATGACTATGCTGATGACAAACCTTAATAATTTAATAGAAGTAAAACAACACATGAACTAGGGGAAGACTAGGGCAACCTAATTATTTGAAAAATATAAGGAAGGAAACCTTAATCTACATAATACAATGACTTAAATGATTTTTCACTAATTTTTTTTTAAAAAATTGCACCATGAAAAATTAGACCAACAAATACTTCTAACTTCAGTCCCTATTTTTGGGGTAGGCCAATTCAATATTGCTTGTACCTTGCTTGGGTTCATTTTTAGATTACCCTTGGACACTACAAAGCCCAAATAAATTGGTTCTTGCTACATGAACACACACTTTTCTAGATTTATGGCTAATTGCTCTTCTTGGAGTCTCTTCATGACTAACCTCAAATGTTCAAGGTGCTCTTCTTTTGTTTTGATATAGATGATTATGTCATCAAGACACACTACTAAAAATCTACTCGTGAAGTCCTTCAAGACCTCATTCATCAATCTCATGAAGGTGCTTGGGGCATTAGTAAGCTTGAATGGAATTACAAGCCATTCATACAATCCATCTATGTCTCAAAAGTGGTCTTGCACTCATCACCATCTTCGATTTTGATTTGGTGATAACCACTCTTTAAATCGAGCTTGGTAAAGTACATAGCACCTCCTAAACAATTGATCAAGTCTTCTATTTTTGGAATTGGAAATTTACTCCTAATTGTGATCTTGTTAATAGCCCTTGAATTAGTGCAAACTCTCCATTTTTATCCTTTCTTGGATGCTAATACCACTGGGACTTCACATGGACTAATACTCTTTTTAATAAATTCTTGATCCAATAATTCTTGCACTTGTCTTGCCACTTCGTTATTCTGATCCTGGGTAAGCTTATAGGCTACTTTTTAAGGTAGAGATGCATTGGGTACAAAGTCAATTTGATGTCTAATTTCTCTTTTAGGTGGTAGTATTACTAGTGTATCATCTGAAATAATGTCCTTGAAATCATCAAGAATCTATTGCACTTCAAGAGGTATTGGCTACAACTTCTTATCTTCCTTCTTTGATTTCACCATGATAGCACATCCTATGGTTTCCTCATCCTATAATGCTTGCAAGAACTCTTTACCACTACTAAGTAACACACTAGGTGTCTTAGAAGTTTCCCCTTAATTCTCTATTAAGGACTAAATTTTGAAAGTTACCTTAATTATCTATTCAACCAAGTTACCTTGTAGGGGTTTGCATGGGGAACCTTTGTAAGCTTTAGTTTCTTCATTACTTCATCTAATATGATATTATCTATTGATCTTGAATCCACTATAACCTTGCAAACTTTTCCTTGGATATTGCACCTAACTTTAAAAAGAGCCCTCCTCTATTTGGGTTCACCTTGATTAGGCTGCCTTATAAGTACCTTCTTGATCATTAATTTATCACCCATTTCTAATTATAATTTGTTGACTTCACTAGTGCATGAGTTTTTTCTATCCTACTGGGTATAGGCTATGCTCTTTTCATTATTTGAGGTTGATGGCTTATCAAGACACCTGTAGGTAGGGTGTCCAGGTTGTCCACATTAATAGCACCTCATGGTGGCAAAGTAGGAGTTGCTTCTTCATGCTCCTCTTACTCTATTTCCTTGAGAACCTCTTCCTCTTCCAAAAGATCCTTTTGTGCTGATTTTAGAACTTTCTTCGAACAGTTTTCTCTCCACTTGGTTTCTTGATTTACCACCCCTACTAGAACCACCTCTTTGACCTCCTCTAGAGTCTCTACCTCTTCCTCTATTCTTAGAAGCATGGTCCTGCTTTCTTTTTTGTTTCTCTTCCACCTCTAAGGCCATTTGATAACACTGATGACCCATTTTAGGAGTGAAAAGGCTCATGTCTTCTTGAATAGACCTCTTGAGTCTATTCAAATTATCTAATCAATGTAAAACCTTTTTAGTTACAGGATTGGACATCCCTTACTACCAAAGTAATATGCTGATTTTCATTAAATGTCAATCCAAGAGTGTGAACTTGAGATGATTTCTGCAAAGTATATGCTCGAGTTTTCACTAAAAGTCATTACTACCTTGAATGCAATAACCATTAAGGAAATCTAGTTTATCCAAAGGAAAGACAACTATCAAATACTTGGAAGGAAATTCTAATTATTTAGCCATACGTCTATGCACCTACTACTGCAGGAACAGTGACTGGTTCTATTTCCAGTGGCTACAAGAATAGTAGTTCTATCTTAACTTAGAAAATTGGGTCTAACTCCTACTTTAAAAAGTAAACTCCACCTTCCGTCTGGGCCCCCATGGAAGAATGAAGGAAAGATAAGCTCATATAAAAGTGTAGAAGCTCAGTAAAGGCATGTATTCATCAAATATGCAGTATTACAATAACTTGGGAAAAACAATAAGATGTCTATCAACTATGTCTGTCTACTCACTACCTAACCTCATAGATATAGACAAGGTCTTATTTAAAAGGAAGGGAGAGCAACAAACTCCTAAAACTACTACTTTCTCATGAAGGAAAGTTAGTTACAACTTAAGACTGCAAACATGCAATTGGAAAGACATTAATTGTCCCTTAAATTCCCCACAAATATAGATCATAGAAAATGCTAGATCTTCTCTTTTATCTAACTCCAAAATAGCTTCCAAGAATTCGAGTATCATGCATTGCATGTTTAACTAATTTTTTTGATGTTTGCTTCCTTGCTCAACCGCTTTATCAGGTCTTGCTTTGTTATTCATTAAAATAGGTCCCTTTTGACTTTGCTGCCAAGTCTTCTAGCTACAATGATGTCATAATGCTTCTCCTTAATAGCATCAATGCCTTAGTGCTATTCCTTCATAGTTTGTTTAAATCCTGCTCAGCTTGTATCCCTGCGATCAACATTAATTACACACAAGACTTCCCACAAACATTTATTTTCATTTATTAGTTTATAAAGAAAAGGCATTAATTATTCAACTAACAATTTTTGCAATCTCTTTAGCTATAGGAAGATCTACCCATATCAAAGATTCATGAAGAAGGATTTTTACCACAAAATGATCCCCTTTTTAGATATAATTTTGATTGTCATTTTTATGCCCTATGTCCATACTTTATACATCAAAAGTTCAAAAACATTTATACTAAAAGATGATAAAGCTCAGTAAGTTACAGACAAATATTCATAAAAAGGGCTAATAAGACTTCTATTTCTTCATGTCATCATTTTTCCCCCCAACCATCCTAAGGTTGGTCCCTTCAGCATCTATAAGTTTCTGATCCTCATTCCCAACTTGAGATCATTGGCAATTTTCTCCCTTGATTCATGAGCTCTGTAATTAAATTATCCATGATTTTTTTTCAACCTTTCCCATTTTTGTTCTTCAAAAATCATTTTATATTTAGGAAATGAATCATACTTTCCAAGCATAGGATATAAGAGTATTGGTAGTTGGAAACAAAGAGGTACCCAATAATTTTTCTAACTTCTACCTAACATCATATACCTAGGCATCCTACTAATGGCCAACTCTAGATTTTGGGGCAAGTGCAACTCCCTTTTTTTTAAATATTCTAGCAATTGGATCCATCTTTGAAGGGAGGCTTGTATAGCATCAGGGGCATTTGCAAAAAAATGTTGCTCCCAATCCATAAATGCCTGTTCAGAAATAGGGTGAATTTTGGTAGCAACACTTCAATTATTGTTAACAAAAAATCAATTGAAGAATACTCTGTAAGTGTTTTGTACCTTTGGATGAATGTACAATGGTTCAAACATTTTATTTTCCCTATAAGGAGCAGTTTGGTTCTCTTGACTAATCTCATTGTACATCCATGACATAATGACCCTAAACTGTACATCTCCCACATATAACAATGAATTCCAATCTTTATCATCTAGAACAACAAGATCATGAACATATAACTCATAGAAGAGATTCTGCAGAGTCATTGGAATTGATTTGAATTTTGCATAAAATTCCTGAGGAGTGTGTAAAGAAGGGTCCAACCCCTTAGTAATTCGAGACAATTGAAAATTAATCATTTGCTCCTTTAGGAATAGTGTGTAAAATAGAGATGGGGACCTACAATTTACAAGCTCTGGAATGAGCTCTGTAATCTTCATGACATGTTGTTGTAGGACCATAATTTCACTATCCTTCTCTTCAATTTTTTGTGCTTGTTCCCTGATAGTTCTGAGCAATTGCTTCCTTTCTAGATCCCAGTTTTCTTTTTCCCATTAAAACTGTTGGTACAAACTAAAGCTGGCTATTAATAGTGTAGAAATTTCTAGTGGTTTATGACGATGGACAACAAGTCTACAATCTCCAAGGCAGTGCTCAGGATGATGGTAGTCATTAGTGTTGTCATCTTGAGAATGCCGACATTCAACAAAGCTATTATTTTGACAAGCAATAGTGTTATCAACTTTTTTTGAAGGGGCAATGGCTGCATGATAGGGTTCAATAGTCATTTTAACCTAAAATGTTTCAACAATTTCCTGAACCATTTCTTGTGCAACATATGGATATTCCTCTAGTGGTAGATTATTAGTTTCCTCCGCTGGTTGTCTAACCCTGGATACTATTTCCTCTAAAGATTCCATGTCACTATCAACATTAATAGGGCTATTTGGTTTTCCAAGAATTTCCTCAAGATCATTTTCATGTTCAGGAGTAGGTGCTATGTGCTCTAGTGACCGTGCAGGTGTAGGTATTGGAGTTTCAACATCAATAGGTGGTATAGGAGGCTCAACAAGTGGCATAGGAGGTTCAGTTCTCAAATTTACCCCAGACATTCTAGTGACTCGTTGTGGAGTAGAAATTGGTTTCTTGCCCTTATTGACGACTTTCCCTTTATTCGGGTTAAGTGCAGGTTCTTGTGATACTGGAGATACTTCTTCTGAACCTTCCTCTGCAGCAACTGTGCATGATTTTCTCTTCCTAGAAGTTGAGGCTTCTGCAACTGAAATTTTTCTTTTTGCAGTTTTAGGTTAAAAAGTAGAAGCCGAAGCTTCTTGAGCCATTCTATATACTATTTTCCTGACTCCTATAGTAGCTTTCTCTCTTGTCCCTACTCCTTGCCCTTTTGGTCCACCCTTTTAGGTTCCTCTTTCCTTAGTTTTACAAAATCCTCCCATGTTCCCAAGTGTTGCATAGTCAATTCCTTTTTAATTATAGCCCTAATCAAGCAATGGTGGGATACCGACTAGGTTTTGCCTTGCTGTACATAGGTAGCTTGACTTTTGATAATATTATATAGGAAACTCAGAAGATCTAAAAGACAATCCCCATGCCACAAACCACTCAAAATTTTGAAATGAACAGCATGCAAATAGGAATACCTTCCTTCATAGGTAAAATATCTTATGATAGATTCAACAAGGTGGATGAATTGCAAAGGGAGAGATAATTGTAATGTACCTTGCCTTTTTTTTCCTCTAGCCGAGGATCTCCAGGTACTGAGAATTTCTCTTTTCCTTGTCGTGCATCCATATCCTTTGTCCAATGTTCTCCATTTGTGGGAAAACCAAAAAATTTTGCCACCACTTCTTCGGTGAATTCTATCTGAATGGCCTTAATAGTTGCATATCCATCCCTCAATGTATTATGAAATTGGAGCACAATTTCTTGATCAAACTGCTTCAAACTGAGACAATAAGCTAGCCAACATCATTGTTGAAACAAACTACATATTTTTGGGTCTGCTAGTAAGACTCTGTGGTCTGTTAGTTCATGTCGTTGAGGTTCTTCACCCATATTTTTGTATTAAAAAAAAAATGCTAGCACAGGAAAATTTACTACAAGTGATTTTGAAAGTATGGGCAGTGATAGCTACAAGGGTTTCAACAAAGGGAAATTGAAATACTTTAATGCTTTCCAAACATCACATCCTTCAGTACTTCATGAGGACATTTTAATCACCAGACCATAATGAGGATAAAGATCATGCTAAAAAATATATGCAATATAAATGAGGGGTTATGTGAAACCATGATTTAATAGTTAGCCTTCTTTACATTATTTCACACATTTTGGAAGTATAAATGGGTGCCAACTCATTATTGAAATGACCCTTCCCCATACATCATACTTGCCAACTTAAGATTTCCTTGATTTTGCATTCATGACTTCGATTTTCCCTCCCCCCAACCTTGCAGAGACAAGGTCCCACCAGATCGTAAAGATTGTAAATTTCAAAAATTGAAATAACATGCATTTCTAAATAAATAATAAATTAAATAAATGCAAAGGGGTTGAATGTGATTGACCTGTGGTGTGATAGGAAGGATGGTCTGAATATTGTCGTACGAGAGAAAGTGAGATGGCATGATGATGGAAAGACAAGAAAAAAATGGGATGGAATGAGGTGGAAAAGGAATGAATTTTCACATGAGTGCAAAATATTTATTATGAAGGCCTTGAAAATAAATTCAAGGGGCTGTAGGAATCTAAGTGGGAGACTCAAACGAAGTGGCTTCAAGAAGAGATGTTTTTGCTATGGTGAACCGTTGAAGAAATTCTTCTCTAGTTGATGGTTTATGATATAACTTCAGGTGATACCCATTAACTAGGAGTTTGAATTTCACCGGATCAATTGTTGAAAGTTGAACTGCTCCATTGTAAAAAATTGTAATGATTTCATAGGGACCAAGCCATCATGTCTAAAATTTGCCTTGGTGATGTTGATATTGTGAATCATATAGGAGCGCCCAATCACCAACAGAAAATTCTCTGTCTTTAATGAATTTTTCATGCCATTACTTTCTTTGACTCTAAATTAATTCCGTGTTATGAAGAGCTAATTTTTGCCATTCATCCAGCTCATTGAGATGCAAAATGTGATCTTATTGTGTTGTAGGAAGGGTAATATCAAGTTCCAAAGCTGTCCACAGAGTTTTATGTTCAAATTCAATGGACATAATAGCCATCTTCCCATATAGGAGTTGAAAAGGTGTAAACTCAATAGTGGATTTCCATGTTGTTCTATATGCCCATAAGGCTTCAGGAAGTCTAGCTACCCAATCTTTCTGATGCAAAGATACTATTTTAGTGAGAATATGTTTGAGCTCTCTATTTGTCACTTCTACCTATCCATTGGCTTGTGGATGATACAGAGATGATTTGCCATGCCAAATTTTAAACTCCTCCATGAGTGCTGCTATTAGATTAGATGTGAACTAAGGCTCTTGATATGATTGTAATTCTTTTGGAACACCAAATCTAGTAAAGATACATTTGTACAGAAACTTGGCAACATTATTGTCACGAGGATGCTTCATGGAGTTTGCTTCAGCCCACTTAGTAACATAATTAGTGCAAACCAATATGTAACTTTTCCCTTCTAATGGTGGTTCAACAGTTTAATTCCCCATTTATCAAATGGTTCTACTACTATTTATGGTTGCAGGGGCATTTCACCTATTTTTGTCGGTGAACTCATTCTTTGACATTTATGAAATTTTTTTGTATACTGAGCCACATCTTTGTGAAGTGTAGGCCAATAATAACCTGTATTCAAAATCTTTAATGCAATCCATTTGTTAGCAAAGTGACCACCATAGGGCTCATCATGACAAGCATGAAGAACATCATATGTTTCATCCTCTTTGAGACATCTTCGTCTTACCTAATTTGGTCTAGTATAAAACATGAATCCTAAGATCCATAAGAAATTAAAACTCTTTTCTGCTAGCAATCATTTTTCTTTTGGAAAAAAATGTGGAGGAGTCTTGCCAACAGTTAGAGAGTTGGCAATGTCAGCATACCAAGGGTTTTGTGTTGACAAAAGGAAAAGATGTTCATCAAGAAAGCTATCTTCTAGGCTGTAGGATCATCAGGTGTTTGAAGTCAAGACAAGAAATCAGCTACAACATTTTCTTTTCCTAGCTTGTCAATAATGGTGATGTCAAATTCTTGCATTAGTAACAACCATCAAGCCAATCATCCAGAGATTGTTGGCTTCTTCATCAGATATTTGATAGTAGAGTGATCTATATGTACAAATATTTGGTATCCTATATGTAATGTCTGAATTTATTCAGAGCATAAATTATAGCAAGTAGTTCTTTCTCTATCACAGTGTAGTTATACTTGGCTCCTTGAAGATTTTTTCTGATATAATAAATTGCATGTTCTACTGTATCTATCTTTTGGCCAAGTACTGCTCCAATGGCATGATCTGAAGCATCTGTGTGTATGTGAAAAGGTAACTCCCAATTTGATCCTTGAAGCACTGGTGTTGTTGAGAGGACTTCCTTAAGCTATAGGAAATCTTTTGTACACTCTGAATCCCATACAAATTTTTCATCTTTTCGAAGCTATTTATATAAAGGTGCTACAATTTGAATAAATCTTTGATAAAATACTGATAATATCCTGCATGTCCTAGAAAACTCTTGAATTCTTTCAATTTAGCTAGTACAACCAATGTATGTATGACTTCTATTTTTGCTAGTTCTACTTCAATTCCTTTAGGGGAAACAAAGTGTCCCAACACCACTTCTTCTTGTATCATCATAAAGCACTTTTCACCGTTTAAAGACAAATTGTAGTCTTTGCATATTTGTAAAACCGTGTCCAAGTTTTCCTTGGCTTCTTCAAATGTTTGTCCATATGTGGTGAAGTCATCCATATATACTTCCAAACAATCTGCAAATATGTCATAAAAAATGCTAATGCCAGCTCTTTGAAAAGTTGCAGGTGCATTGCACAAACCAAATGGTAGGACAACATAAGAAAATTTTCCCCATGCACATGTGAATGTGGTCTTGTCCTAATCCTCTGGTGTTATTTGGATTTGATTGTAGCCATTAAATCCATCCAAGAATGAAAAATATATTTTTACTGCAAGATTGTCAAGAACTTGATCAACAAAAGGCAATGGAAAATGATCCTTCTAGGTAGAAGAGTTAAGTTCTCTGTAATCTATGCAGACTCACCATTTTCCCCCATTTTTGGGAAAAATAACTAATGGGGACACCCATTGGCTATCTAAAATAGGATATATGAAGCCAACATTGAGTAGCTTTTGCAATTCATTTTTGACAATATCCCTTAATGCTAGGTTTATCCTACACTGAGGTTGTCTCATAGGTTTATAATCTAGACTTATATAAATTATATGGGTACAGAGTGTAAGATCCAAACCTTTCATATATGTATACTCCCAAGAAAAATCATTTTGGTGCTTTTGTTACAGTTGTAGGGTATTATGATGTTGTGCCTGAGATAAGGACTTGCTTATATTTAATTCTCTTCCTGGAATGATTGTTGTTTTGACTACTTTTTTAGCCATTGAAATTTGTGCAATTGGTTGTGAATCTATCTCATGTGGCAGGAGTGAATGCATAGGCTATACAAACTCAGAATAATGAAGTTCAGTAGATAAAGGTAGAATGCTTTCTAAAACACACTTTTTCTTAGAAGATGTCTCAGGTTGTGTTCCATACTCAGTCAGTATGATAGAAGAAATGACATCATCTTCTTCTTTAATGTTTACAAATGAGTCCCATGAGATCATCATCAATTGTTGAATAGAATCTATGTCCATATTGGATTCATCCATATTTGGCCAAACAACTTGATCATCCTGCAGCAAAGGTTGAGCAGGCGAATACAAGGTTAAATTTTTAGTGTTCGATTCCATTTGAAATAGTCATTTTCCCTAATCGACATGCAATATAAGCATCTACTATGGCTAACCATGGTCATCCTAAAATGATATATCCCCTAGTACTGGTTTTTTGAGAGAGTACGACAAATCAACTGGATACTCCCATGAATGTAATGTGATAGTGACATCTTCTAGCATACCATCAGGAATGATGGTAGAACTATCTACTAGTTGTAATATTTTTGGTGTTTTCCTAAGACCAATGATGCTTAATTTGGACAATACTTCCTTGGTCATTACATTTATGGATTCTCCTAGGTCTATTAAGATGTTCTACAATTGCACTCCTTGAATGGTGAGGGTCACTGTTGGGCTTCCAAGGTCTGCATACTTAGGCATTTTGCAGTTATCAAGCATAGATCAGAAAGTTGTCCAAGGACATGGATAGTCTTTGGGTCTTTCTTTTTCCTTCTTGTCTTTTTAACATAGGCTTCTCTGATAGCTTTTGAATATATATTTACTTTCTTTATTGCATCAAGGGAATTTTTATAGTCATTTGCTTGACTTGCTCAAGTAAGTCTAGCGCAGCTTGATTTATGCTTGGTAGGGTTTGCTCTATTAACCTACTAGGAAATGGTGGTGTCTTAGCTATAGGAGAAATAATGGTGGCAGGTTCTTGAACTAACTCAGCATTTGTATCATCTATTTTCATTATAATGGGCAACTAAGGTGAGGCAAGTGTTGTTCCAAATCTTAGATGGATATCATTCAGGGTAATGGAATAACTTTATTGTTGGGTTGAAGGTTTTGCACTACTAGGATTAGGTGTAGGTTGTGCAGGTAACTGTGGTTGTTTTGGAGGGGCTATATTGGCTGTAGGAGGCATTAAGGCTTGCTATTGAGGAGGTTGAGTCAAGGTTGGTTGATGTTGGTACTGCTGCCAATTTTGGGTTTGTTGCCAACCCTGCTGAGGTTGTTGCCAACCTTGCTGAGGTTGGTGCCAACCATGGTTTAGCTACTGCCATCCTTGGTTGGACTTCGACCATACTTGGTTGGACTATGACCATCCTTTATTAGGTTGTTGTCACCCTTGGTTAGGCTATTGCCAACCTTGGTTAGGCTACTACCAATGATTATAATTACCATATTGTTGTTGCCATTGACTATTACCACTATAATTATGGAGTGGGTCTTGAGGAATATCTGATCTTGGAGCCCATACCTTCATTGAGCAACATAGAGGACTTCCCCATCTTCATCAATTACCTTGAACTCAGTGGGCACATGCTGTGAGTCCAAGCTAGCAATAGGCTTATATCGATAGTTGCATTTTTTTTCTCTGCAATGGGGGAAATATTCTACCAACATACTATCAGCATCCTCCTTCTTCCTTCATGCTTGCATGGTATCCAATTATGTAGCAACATCATTAATGATGTCTTTCTTGGAATCCAATTAGAGGTTTGATAGTTTTGTCTTAGATATTCCTGCCCTAGGAGTTTTTGGAGTGAGTGCCTCAAACCTCATCCTTTTTTTGTTGTTCTCTAGAATAGTTCAAAAAAATATTCTGGATTTCAGCCCACATCTTCTTTGTAATATCACCTCCAGCCATTAAGTCTAAAGCTTCCATACTCCTGTCATGTACTCCTTTCAGAAAGAGATGCTTTTGAGACTCCTCATTTAGTTGATGTTGTGTGTTGTGCTATAGGTTAAACATGAACCAAGCAACATAGTCCTCCAAAGTCTCATCCTCCTTTTGTGACATTTTAAAAATGTCATCTCCTTTCAAATCATGGCCTCTACAATATTCCTTATATTTATTAAGGAATAGGTTATTCATAGTTGGCCAATCTATCATAGCATTGGCACCTAGACTCATGAACCATCTCAAAGCAGCTTCTTTAAGAGTTGACTGAAATAATTTCAGCTTATGGGAATAGTTGTGTAGTCATAACTTTGACAAAGGATGTCAAACTCAAAGAGAAAAGTTTTTGGATCTTCAGTAATAAGGCCATAGAATTTAGGCAGGACAGCTAAGGGTATATTTTTCAGATTTTGATTACCCTACTGAGGAGGAATTGGAAAGGGAAAGGTAGGTTGAGCTATTGCCTTTGTAGATGTCCTAGTGGTGGTTGATAAATGACTAGAGCTAATGGATTATCTTGATATTCTGGGTCAGCAAAAAGATTATTCAAATGGAAGGAT
This sequence comes from Cupressus sempervirens, assembly GCA_028749045.1. NCBI lineage: Eukaryota > Viridiplantae > Streptophyta > Pinopsida > Cupressales > Cupressaceae > Cupressus > Cupressus sempervirens. The sequence goes on from CM053793.1 coordinate 837,173,200, forward strand.
TCTTCAGATGTGGTTGGTGATTGTACTTGTTCTAATACTTATACAAATACATTCTCAAACAATTCTTCTTCTATTTCTTCTCTCTCTTCTCTTTCTTTAGGGTCAGGATAAAAAGGATCTTCCTAATTGAAGTTGGGAAGAAATATTCCAAGGTGGTCTCTTCTTCTATGCATGCAAAAATGCTAAAAAAGAAACTAAATGACTCAATAGTGAATACTAGACTGACACCATCCCTGGCAACAGTGCCAAAAATATGTCTAATCAATATAACACCTTTTTAGTTACAAGATTGGACATCCCTTACTACCAAAGTACTATGTTAATTTTCATTAAATGTCAATCCGAGAGCATGAACTTGAGATGATGTCTGCAAAGTATATGCTCTAGTTTTCACTAAAAGTCATTACTACCTTAAATGCAATAACCATTAAGGAAATCTAGTTTATCCAAAGGAAAGAAAACTATCAAATACTTGGAAGGAAATTCTAATTATTTAGCCATACATCTATGCACCTACTACTATAGGAACAGTGACTGGTTCTGTTTCCAATGGTTGTAGGAACAACAGTTCTATCTTAACTTAGAAAACTGAGTCTAACTCCTACTTACTAAAGTAAACTCCACCTTCTGTATGGGCCCCCATGAAATAATGAAGGAAATATAATCTCAGATAAAAGTGTAGAAACTTAGTAAAGGCATGTATTCATCAAATATGCAGTATTACAATAACTTGGGAAAAACAATAAAATGTCTATCAACTCTGTCTATCTACTAACTACCAAACCTCATAGATACAGATGAGGTCTTATTTCAAAGGAAGGAAGAACAAAAAACTCCTAAAACTATGACTTTATCATGAAGGAAAGTCAATTACAACTTAAGATTGCAAACATTCAATTGGAAATACATTAATTATCCCTTAAATTCCCCACAAATATAGATCATAGAAAATGCTATAACTTCTCTTTTATTTGACTTCAAAATAGCTTCCAGGAATCTAGGTATCATGTGATGCATTTTTAACTAATTGCTTTGATGTTTGCTTCCTTGATCAACCGCTTTATCAGGTCCCGCTTTGTTATTCATTATAATAGGTCCCTTCTGACTTTGCTGCCAAGTCTTCCAGCTGCAACAGTATCATAACACTTCTCCTTAATAGCATCAATTCCTTAGTGTTATTCCTTCGCAATTTGTTTAACTCCTGGTCAGCTTGTATCCTTGTGATTAACGTTTAATACACACAAGACTTCCTACAAAAATTTATTTTCATTTATTAGTTTAAAAGGAAAAGGCATTAATTATTCAACTAATAGTTTTTGCAATCTCTTTAGCTATAGGAAGATCTACCCATATGAAACATTCATGAAGAAAGATTTTTACCACAAAATGATCCCCTTTTTAGATATAATTTTGATTATCATTTTTATGCCCTATGTCCATACTTTATACATCAAAAGTTCAAAAACATTTATACTAAAAGATGATAAAGTTTAGTAAGTTATAGACAAATGTTCATAAAAATGGCTAATAAGACTTCTATTTCTTCATGTCATCACAAATATCTTGCTAATCTAATGCTTTCATCTTCTACCACTTTAGACCTTAAGCATAGTTTTTGGAATTCTTCAGTATGAGAGTGCACATCCATATCTTTTTGCCTAAGATTTTTGTCTCCTCCTATGAAGCTTTATTTCATAATCTTTAGAAATGTAGGCTTGTTTTATTTTAGCCACCATAGCTTCCCAAGTAACAAGAGGACCTTTTTCCTTCTTTTTCCCTCTCTATTTGAACAAATTTCCACCAGATTAGAGTAGTACCTCTTAACCTTGACCTTGCCAACTTGACCTTCTAAGAATTAGAGACACCATCACATTTAAAATGGTTCTCCATTCCTTCAATCCATTCCATGATGAGATCAGGATCCATCTTGCCACTGAGTAGAGGAATTCCTTCCAAGGCTTTCCTGTTTATTGCTTTGATTTCCTTCAAAAAAGGCTCTTATGGTAAAATAGGGTTTGGTATTGGAGTTTCATCTTCTAACTCAATGCCTTTCTCTTTAGATTCCTTCTATTCTTTCTACTCTATCTTGTCCTTGACTTTATCTATTATTTCTTGGACCTTGCTCAACAACTATTCCAGTTGTACCAATCTTTCTCTCAAAGACCTGTTGTCTTCTTCTTGCTCTTCTACATTTCTTTCTTGTTCTTTGACCTTCTTGTCCAATTGAAAATTGGTTACCATTGTGTTGGAATCACTGGATTAACTACATGATACCATTCACCTTTCTTTGTACTTGCTTTGTCCCACACCTTTGCAGGATCTGATACCAATCTAATGGTCTCTAGGATTCCTTCACTCTCAATGATCCCCTGACATATTCAAACCTACCCACCAAGTCAAGAATTCCAGCTTCTTAGTATTGCAAGATTGTTCTCTAGCAATCAACTAGCTAAAAGCTTATAAGAGGTCATATAGGGTTCTACACTTATAAAAGTTCCAAAAAATATTGTGAAGAGTTTTAAGGAGGTTTTACAACCTATTACATATGATCAAAGTGATGGCAAAGTTGGGTTGACACTTGATTTAAGACTTTCTTCATAAATTGGGCTACTAGAGGAGCCCCAATTAGGCCTCCTTGTGGATTTCTAGGACTTTTATCCACTGCCCCTAAAATTTTCATCACAACTAGCCTTAAGATAAATTTCTACTAACAACCAAAGCTAAATAATTTTTTGGGTTTTGAGCCAACAAAAGGCTGCACAACAATTATGCCAAAAACAAGGGTTTTTAAGGGTTTGGAAGGGTCCCTACTGTCCCCATTTTAAAAAAACCTTGCATAGCTTTTCAAAAATTATCCTTCACAAAATAAAATATAATTATACCCCTCTTTAATCCCTCAAAAGGGCTTAGCTTGAAACTCACTTCACCATCTGTTAGAGTTGTTTTTATGTTGTCTGCTCCTTGGCTGGATGTTATTGTATGGACCTAGGGAAAGGTATAAAACATGTTTACACATGCAACCAAGAACCCTACATTTTTGAAACAAAAAAATAGGGTTTTCACTTTAGGATTGCAAGATTTCATGATTTTTTCATGGTGGAAACTAAATATACAACCCTTTGTTTACATGGTATGCCAAAACTGATAAAATACTGCACAGTTGGGAAAGAATTTAGAAAACACTTGCAAAAGTTCAAAAGACCTAATCTAATACATAAAAATAAAATAAAAAATTCTATGGACACTATTCCAATCTACAAAGGTCACAAACACTTCTCTATTAACTTCACGACTAATCAAAAACTAGTAACAATCACTATTTTTCAATGCATAGTCTATTGTTCTATACTTCAGTTGTACAATGCTATTCTCCAACCTTTGCACTAGGGTTCCCCTATTACTTTTATAGCCTTACCATTTATTTATTTTTTATTAGGACTTTTTAGCCTCTTAATCAAGTTATAAAAGAAAAATAAGAAAAGTTGCTAGCAACTTTTTGCTACTTGAGAAACTTTTGCTCACGCATTGCAAATTACCATTGTAGGTCCTCCTAAAGAAAAATGTACTTAAAAAAAAACCAAAAAAATATTCCAATTCTTGCAACAAATCAATGAACTCCTTATGCATTCATGGAGGTATTGTTCCACTTACCAAGAATAACCAACTGAACTTGAACCTCTAGGAACTAGACACAACAAATGAGCTTTTAAGCTCTTATTTTAGTTACATACTTCTTATGAGAATTTCAACACAAAAAAAATGTGTTTTTGGGAGCCCTTGGAAGGGTGCTTCTACACCATTCCCCTTCAATAGTAGAACATTCAATCCACTTCTTTAGTTTTTAGATTCTATTAATGACTGAATTTTATAATTTACCCCATCCTTCTTGAAGGTGTATGAGTTGACCTCACTATTATGAATGGCCTTCCTATAAAAATTCTATGGTCTACCTAATAATAAGTGATAGGCATCCATGGGAAAAAAATCACATAGAATTTTTTCCTTGTAGCCTCCTATAGTGAGCTCAATCCATGCTCGCTCATTCACCAAAACATGCTACTCCTTGTTTGGCAAGTTGACCTTATAAGGAGTTTTATGATGTATTTTTGGAATCTTGAGTTTAGCTATGGCTTCCTCTAAAATGATCTTATTAGTAGATCTAGAGTCTATGATAACTTTGCGTACCTTTCCCATAATCTTGCATCTCACCCTAAAGAGTGCTCTTCTTTCCTTTGGCTCTCCTTTGATTGGCTCTTTAATCAGGATCATCTTTATAGTCAAGTTCTCCCCACTCTCAAAATCTAACAATATGTTAGCATACTTCACACTTGTAGCATCTTCATGGATGTAGGCTATCTTTTTTTCTCCATGTGATGTTGATCCCTTTTAAGGACACCTATAGGCTCTATGCCCAAGGTTCTAACAATGGTCAAATTTCATTATAGCAAAGTAGGATGGTCCTCTTTCTCCTGGTGGTCTACCTTGACCTCTACCTCTACTTGAACCACCTCTTTGACTAGTTTCTCCAATTTTTTTAGTCAACTTGGACTCACCTTGGGATCTTCCTTCATTTTTTCTACCTCCATAGCTTCCCCTTTGTCCTCTACCATCTCTACTTCTTCCTCTATTATTTGAGGTACAATCTTGCTTTCTTTTACATTTTATCTTCCATGTTTGAAGACATTTGATAGCACCGATGGACTATTTTATGAGTGATAAGGCTTATGTCTTCTTGAACAGACCACTTGAGTCCATTCAAATATCTTGCCAATCTGATGTTTTCAACTTCTACCACCTTATACCTTAATCATAACTTTTGGAAGTCTTCAGTATAAGAGCACACATCCATATCCTTTTGCCTCAAGTTTTGTCTCCTCCTATGCAGTTTTATTTCATAATCTTCAAGAATGTAGGCTTGACTTATTTTAGCTACCATTCCTTTCCAAGTGACAATGCAACCTTTTCCTTCTGTTTCCCTCTTTTTTTGAACAAACCTCCACTAGGTTAAAGTAGTACTTCTTAACCTTGACTTTTTGAGCATCAGAGATACCATCACATTCAAAATGGTTCTCCATTCCTTTAATCCATTCCATGATGAGGTTTAGATCCATCTTTCCACTGAATAGGGGAATACCTTCAAAGGCTTTGTTATTTATTGCCTTGATTGCCTTCAAGAAAGGCTCTTCTAGTAAAATAGGTTCTCGTGTTGGAGTGTCTTCTTCCAATTCAATGTCTTTCTCTTTAGCTTCCTTCTCTTCTTTCTGCTTCATCTTGTCTTTGACTTTATTAGTTGTGTCTTGGACCTTGCTCAATAACTGTTCAAGTTATTCCAATCTTTCTCTCAAAGACTTATTGTCTTCTTCTTTCTCTTCTACTTTCTTTTCTTGTTCTTCAACCTTCTTGGCCAATTTAGCACTAGTCAGCATTATGCTGGAACCACTAGATTCACTAGGTGATAGAATTCACCTTGTTTTGCACTTTCTTTTTCCCACATCTTTGCAGGCTTTGATACCAATCTAATAGGGAGGCTAGGATAGACTATCTTGTCTATGTCTCTAATCCTCTATAGGATACAAGTGTTCATCTAACACCTCTAATGGTCTATAGGATTCCTTATCCACCCAAGGATCCCTTGACCTACCCTAAACTACCCACCAACTTAAGTTATCTCATCTTCCAACATTACAAGCTTTAATCTCTAGCAACTATCCCTTGCATAGGCTCATGACGGTCTTCTAGGCTTCCAAACCCTTCCCAAACTCTAATATAGGATTTGGTGAGTTCCAAGGTGGTTTTGGATCATTTGACACCTCTTCAATGCATTAGCAAGATTGGGCTTTCACCTGATTGTATTCTTTCTTCACAGACAAGGCTACTATAAGAGCTCTAATTAGGCCTCCCTCAAGTTTTGTAGGGATTTATCCTCCTTCCACTCTAATATTCAAGACCTCTATTCTAAATAAAATATACTACTATTGGCCCACTCTCAAGTATTTTTGGGGTCTCAAGCTTCCAACAAGCTGTACAACATTTATACCAAAAATAAGTGTTTTAAGGGTTTCTTTGGCTCCTTCCTATCCTACTCTTCAATAGTACTCTCCAAGGTTATTAAAAACTTCTCCTCTAAAAAACCACACCTCCTAACACCCCTCTTGACTTCCTCTAAAGGGTTTGTCTTGAAACCTCCTCCTATGTCTGTTAGAGCACTTTTTCTAGTATCTTCTCTAGTCAGGTACTGCCAAGCTCTCCTAGGGATTTGAAAAATAAATGTTTGCACTCATATTCAAGGGCCTTGAATTTATATATAAACAAGGTAGGGTATGTACCTTTAGAATCCAAGGTTTCATGGTATTCCCATTGTGGAAACTAAAGTTATAGCCCTACTTTTACATATCTCTCCAAACTGGTAGAGAACAACTTAAAACAAAGAAATAAACAAACAATGAACTAAAAATTTGAAAAAAAACTACTCCTAATTCACAAAAATGAAAGAAAAAATACTATAAACAACACTATATGCCTAAAAATCTACACACTTCCTTCCATTTTCTTCCAAACATCACAAAAACCAGTAACTATCACTACAAATTAAGGCTTAGTCTATTATATTCATACTATAGCCATACAATAGCATTTGCCAACCCTTGATTTAGGGTTCCTCATAAATTTTATAGTCTTCTCCTTAGGTTTAATTTTTAGTTAGGGCTTTTAGCCTCTTAGAATGGCTAGGCAAAGCAAAGGGAAATTTTGTTAAGCAACTTTTGAAAAGTTGCTAGCAATTTTTCAGCAACTTTTTGTTGCTTGAGTAGCTTTTGCTCTCACATTGTAGATGACCATTTGAGTTCCTCCTAAGGCATAAATGTGCTAAAATCTCAACCAAAAACCTATCCCCAGATTCCTACTAACATGGAAAATCAAAATCAATGACCTTGGAATGACATCATGCCCTAGGTCATTGTGCCATTTACATCAAGAACCAAAAGGAAACTCTAGGACCTAACCTAAGCCTAGGCATACAAACATGAGCTAAGGCTCTTATTTTACTTACATGCTTCTCTTAGGAAGATTAAAATGCCAAAAATGTGAAGGTGGGAGCCCTTGGAAAGGTGCTCCTATACTACACTATCATCTTGTTTATGGCTCTAGAATAAACACACATTCTCCATTCCCCATTCTTCTTAGGTGCTAACACAACACATACTACACAAGGACTCAAACTTTATCTAATCAGACCCTTATCAAGAAATTATTGCACTAGCCTATTCAATTCATCCATCTCATAAAATTTCAATATATGTGATGCTTTATTAGGTAAACTTGCTCTAGGTATCAAATCCATATAATGACTTATACTTCTCAAAGGTGGTAAGGCATATGGTACATTATTAGAAATTATTTCTTGAAATTTCTCTATCAAAGATTCAATCTAAGGTGCATGCTCTAACTCATCGTTTTTCTTTGTCATTCTAGGAATCAAAGCAAAACAAACATTTTTTTATTTCATATATCTAGAAAATTGATTACCTTAAACCAAACATAGTCTGACTATGGTACAATGATTCTCCTTAGGTTTCTCTATCAAGAGAAAAAATAAATTATTTCTTTCCATTTAACCAAATAGTATATTAATTTAATCTACCATCATGTAAATCTTATATATCATATTTCCAAGGTCTTCCCAAAAGAATATGACAATAATCCATTGGCATAATATTAGACAAGACTTCATCATGATAATTACCAAGTTTGAGATTAATAAGGCATTGTTCACTTACAAATACTTTATGCTCCTTCTTGACCTATGCAAAATTATAGGGCTTAGGATGTCTCAATCTCTATAACCACAATTTGCTAACTAGCTCCTCAGATGCCAAATTATTAGAACTTCCACTATTAATGATTTCCTTTCAACATTTTCTAGCTACCTTACATCTAGTTTTGAAAAAACTCCTTCCCAAAATAGGTTCTCCATAAATCTCCTCATTCCACAAGATTCTTCTTAGAAATAGATTCTCACCATTTTTAGTTTCATTAGGTTTTTCAACAACTTCTTCACAAGCCAACGAGCTTCTTCTATTACCTCTAACCATCTTTCTAGAGTTAGTAGATTCAAAGGCTATATGTCCTTCTTTTCCATATTTATTACAAGTACCTTTAAACCAAGATATTTCTTCTCTTTTCTACCATTATTAGTCCTAGTGTAACCAATATAGCTACCTCTTTTTCTAGCAAGTTCTTCCTCCCATTATGATTTTCATTATCATGCATTGCATTATCATATCTAAGTACCTTCTCCATATGTTTTGTCTCTACTTCTCTTAAATCTACCATCTCTTCCTCTCTATCTTTGATCTTATTTCTTTTTTATTCTTTCTTCACTCTTCAAAATGTACTGATATGCTTCTTCTACACTTTCTATCTTAACATAGTTGATGTCATCCTAAATTGATGTCCTCAAACCATTCAGATATCTTGCCACCTTTTCAACTTCATTATCTACATTTTCAACCTCATCATGCTACATGTTCATATCTAATATCCAATTTTTAGAATTCCTCAATGTATTCCTTCACACTAAAGTCCTTTTGTCTCAAATTGTCAATAAGTTAACTTGATAATCAGTGAGGAGGAACTTCTTCATTTTCCTATGTATTCATCTTTTATTTTTCACTCTTCTCCCTCTCAATTTGTAATTGATCCTAGAAAAGTGAAGCGTGACCTTTAAACTTGGTGATGAATATCATAATCTTCTGATTATTAGGAGTACCTTCATACTCAAAGAATTTTTCCATCTCAACAATCCAAATCAACACAATATTATTCTCAAGTCTTCCATCATAGCAAGAAACTTCAATAGCATATCTACCATTCACCCTAAACAAAAAATATTAGGAGCCTTTCTTCATCTTGTTCAACCTTAGGGGTAGGATTAAGGTTTGGTTTTTCCTCTTCATCATCACTAAGATATTCAAGATATACACCTCTTCTTTGTGTTGTCTCCACAACTTCAAGTCTCACTGCAATCTACCTTAACATATCCATTATAGCATTAACTACATTTCCTTTGCCATGAACCATCTTAACAATAGTTCCTACAAGATCATAACCTTCTACAAGTTATAGTTAAGATTTAAGATCTACCACCCTAAAACCATTTCCAACAAGGTTCTCCATGATCCAAGCCACAAGAAATAACTCACTTTGATACCACCTAACACATGGAGGTGCAAGGAGGGTCCTACAACAACATGTAGAAGAAACTCAAACTGCAACCTTCTATCCCTTCTCAGAGTTACATACAAAAGCTATACAATTTATAAATGAAACCATAGAGTATGTAATGCCCCACTAGGGAACTCAAAAGAAATAAATCTAATATGTTACAAAGTTTATTGAACTATTCTTTTATATACTAGATTCAAACAACATGAAAGTAATAATGTTAAAGCAATATACACACACATTAAGTACACATAAGCAACTACCAAGACAATTTTCCATTCTTCAAGGGTTTCTTCAAGTTGAGTTACATTTAAGAAGTTTATAATAATTAGTTTAAGTCTCAAGTACAAATTCTTCTAATCATAAATAAATAATAGATACATTATTACAAAAGCAAATGAATAAGTACAACTAATAATATGAAAGCATGTCTAATAAATAACATCCACTGCACGTGTCACAGGGTAAGTGAAAATAGATATGAATATATCAATATATAATACAATATATCATAGAATCTCAAAACACATGGTACATAGATACCTCAAATGAATAGAAATCTTCAAGATAAGAGGAAGAATGATAATGGTACCATTGTATCAATGAGAATCCAACAACTAGCTCTATAAGGGGGACCCAAATGGTAAGAAGACACTACATCCTGACTGCATGGTCACCTAATTAGGCTCCCCTTCCCACTGTGTAGGAGAGATAATGTATGATCCATACACAAATAATAAAACCACAAGACATCCTAGCCAAGGAATCTTGATAGCCAAATCTACCTCAAGGGTACACAAACTACTAAAGAAGAAAGATAATTGAGTTGAAAGAGTACTCATCCAATTCTAACATCTCATTCCAAGTCAACATCCAAATACCAAGTATCAAAACCTAAAAGGATGCAACCACCTCCAAACCAATGTCAAGTGTCATTAGCACAATAACCAATAGATAACAATGTTAGAATTGATAGTCCACCAATATAACTAGGTGGGGGGGGGGGGGGGGAGGGAGGGGGGGGAGTTGACTCAATTATGTGATAATTAAAATATTTATCCCTTTTAAACAATCTTGATTAAATAACCAATGTAAACAATAACCATAAAGAGATGCTCATACACAACTACACCAGATATGTTGACTACAGAAACCCTTGATCAGAGGGAAACCCTGGTAGGAATGATGCCCATAAGATGATGTACTAATATGAATATTTCTTGTTAGAGGATGGATCCTATTGGGAGTCTATTACAAAATTTAGTATAGAGTCCCTATTAGGAGACTTTGAATCTTTGTTAAGAGATTCTAACCCTATTAAAAGTTGTCAAAGGTAGCTAAACCCACTATCCAAACAACTTGAGGATCAGATCAACAAACCCACTACCCAATTGACCTCACTACTATTTCTTTCAAAATAATAGATATCTAACAAGATTTTTCTTGTTTCTAAGTCCAGTACATCAAAATCCTTCACCTTTAGATCATGCAATAAAATTTGGAATTATATGATCAGTAATAGTAACCCTTAATTATGGTCACTTACATGCATTAGTAAATCACTCTGCTCTGCTACTTAGTAATTCGCAAGTCTTTTCCTTATTTTCTCTTCTTATTCATATCTAAAACTTGAAAAATATATTTCCTTTATACCACACTCAATAAATAAATCCTTGAATTGGCTACACACTTCATTATTATGCATTATTCAAATGAAATACATATTTAATTAATGTTGTCGGCTCACAGTTATACACAAACTTTCACATGTGTGACTTATGTATATGTGCACTTTTTAACATCATCAATGATTAGTATACTACCTCTAGTTAACTACACAACCCTTCATTTCAAATGTAATGAGATATATCAATCATTCAATAAGAATTACTTTCCTAATGCTCTATTTTCATGTGGTTCTCTATATATCAACAATATCTTCCATACATTGTCAATTTAGGTTTTGCACACTTGCCCAAGTAACAAGTACATACTATAGTACATGCTAATAACTACACATAAGTAGATAAGTAATATAATGTCTTCAATATAGAAATCATAGTCTACTTCTCTGTTAGTCTTTTACAAACTTATTACTATGTTGTCATCAATGACAAACACGATTATAAATACATCATAAAAAAGTTCTATAATGCTCCCCCATAGCATCAACACTCATGCTAAGAGTCTCCCCTTTTGGAATTGATGGCAACATAGATGAAAAACATCTAGTTCCAAGAATACCAAAAACTCTCTTTATCAATCAAATCTTCCTTCATGCAAATCCTTTATTGCAACACTTTTGCCCCATAGTGATGGTTTGTTTTTCCACAGTGCAAAATTTTCCCACAAAATAGGCTTTGAAAAGTTAGATAGATGGGAATGAATCTTGCAAGCTAGGGTTTGACCTTTTACAAAGTTTACTAACCCAGGATAGAAACCTTTTAAAATAAAAATTTTGCACCCTAAGTAGACTTGTTAGGTCATGTGCTTCTATTTTGAAAAGCTTGGTGGGAAAATTAGTTTTGAAATTGGTATATTCTTTTAGGAGACCATTTAAGTACATTCTTTTCGGTTATCTTTTTTCCTGGAGTCATTTATATTGTCAGATCTCTTCTAGATCTATGGGGGTCATCATGTCACATGAAGAAATTGCAAGGATTTTAGCCTATGTGACATGTCGACCATTGTGAAATAGAAAGATGGTGATGTGAAGTAGAAAGTGGGCACCAAGTTTTTAATTATTTTGAAAGTTTTGGCAGTGTGATTGATGTAAGAAATGCCATGTATCAAAAAGAGGAGTGATTGGAATATGCTACATCTTTCATTAACAGTTTTTATAATATCTAAGAGGTCACTATGTTGCAACCGAAAAATGCAAGAATCCTATTGTAGACACCTGAATCTGATTACATCACTAGATAATCATATTTAGTCATCTCTTAGGACATTATTGATTAAATATTTATTATTTAATTAATTAGTCATCATCCCCTAGTTAATTAATTAATTTAATTAACTATAGTCCAATTGATAAAATCAAATGATAACCCAAAATCAATTTATCAATTAAATCCTTATTCCTCTATTAAATTGAATAAATCCTCAAATCTATTCAATTTAATTCCATACTCTCATTTTATTGAATAAATTATTTAATAAAATACCTAAAATCCTTAAAACCTTCCTAAACCCCATCCTAATCCCTAATCTAACCCATTCACCCTTACTAACCTCACTTAGCCACCCAGCCAACCCATCCCATCAAAGCTAGGCTACTTGCCCTCCTAACCCCCTTTCTAAGCTAATCCTAATCCCCCTCCTAAGCATGTGCATAACTTTAAGCAAGGGTTAAGACTTGCTAACCCAAGCTAAAGTCAAAATATCCCTTACACCTCTTACACCTCCTTAAATATCTCTTACATCTCTTACATCCCCCTTTATGACTCTTACAAGCATTTATGGAGCCCTTATCTCTTGAGCCTCCTTCATTGACCATCCACCTTGCCTTCCCTTCATCCAATCACCCTTTGACATGTCTCACCTCCCTATTGGTTCTAAACAAGCACAACCCATGTGCTCTCTTCTCCTTGCATCCTAGCCTTCCCTCATCATCTCATCATCTTTGCATCCTGACCATCCATCTCTCTACCCCTTGGCCTATAAATGCAACCCTTTCCCTTCACAAAAGGATTCACCTTTTCATGAAATGTTATAATGTTATTTTGAGAGGATAAAAACTACCAAAATACCATCATAATGTTGAAATACCTCCATACCTCCATTGTTGAAACCCTCACTAATGCATACACTTGGTAAAAACCCCCATCCATTAGAAGCTTGAGCACAACGTGAGCATACATTGCCTCTCATCAGGGATATAGCTTCGTCATCATGAGAAGCATTTGATGAGTTTACCATTTTTTGTCTACTTTCCTCCATATTGTTTTTTTCGGTCCTATCTTAAGTGTTATCTTGTTTAGTATGGTTAAAACTTTTATGAAATAGTTAGTTTTCAATTTGCAATACTAAATTAGGTGATACATTTTGGCATGCCTAGTGAGACCCCACATTTGGGTCAATCTAATCAGTTTTGAGTTTTTTCTATGAACTCAATAAAATAACCTTCTTTGCTTGTGGTTTTTGTAGGAATTTTGCTAACATTGTTGTAGGTACACGGGTTAATCTTTGGGGAATGCACTTCTGGCTGTCTAAACATTTTTTTGATTTGAACCACTTTAGAAAACCTTGTGTTCGTGATCCTGCAACCCCAAGGACATGATCCTACGATAGTGGGACTAAACCCATAAACATGCAGGACCACAAACCTACCACCGCGAGTTCATAGTTTGCCACATTCCATCTTTTTGCATGTGTCCTTGAACTATCCCTTCATCCATGCCAAAATTTTACCTATAGGATTGCTAGAAACTTCCTACGAGATCATTTCTTTTACATGCAGGAACGTTGTCATAGTCATTCAAACCATAGAATCCAACTTGAACTATTGACCAAACAAACCCACTGTAAAATTTGTTCACAAGAACGTTGAACAAACGGTGTTGCATAAAAATGTAACTAAGGAATAACACTAAGAAACTAATGCACATTCCTACATTATCATGCAAAACCTCAAAATATGAAAGAAGATATGTAAATAAGCAACATGAAACAAACAAGTGTATTAATGAAATCAAAATATCACTATGCAAACCTCATGAAACCATCAAGTGGAGATGATTTCATCACTCATGGGATGTGGTTGCTCACAAATCTAGCATCATAACAATGAGGTAGATAGTGCTTCCTTGAAAATGAGGAGAGGGCTCTCCATTTATAGTAAAATGGATGCAATGGATGGCTAAGATTGAATGCAAGATGGAGGGCTAGGATCTCTCAGGATTGATGAGGTGTTAATGAGGTGGAGAACAAGTAGACTCCACATGGATTAGGGTTTTGACCATTCAAAGGGGGCAATATGCTCACACATGTGTGAGCAACCTCTAATGGTGACGTGATCAATGAGGTGTGAGAAGCATGGCTTGTCACATGTGTGAGACAACTTGATTCTCATGCAAGAGGACAAGCATACAAGGGGTGTGAGAAGGCATGGCTTCTCACACATGTGTGAGACAACTTGACTCTCATGCAAAAGGACAAGTGTGCAAGAGGCATGCAAGATATGAGGGATGAGGAAAGTGTGAACATCTCTCACACATGTGTCAAGATTCCTCACACATGTGTGATAACACACTTACGATTAAAAGGTTATTAGCAAGATGATTATGCAAAGAAAGCATGATTAGGAAGTGGGTTGGTTTAGCATGATGGGTTAGGTAGGCTAGTGAGGTTAGGTGAGGGTTAAATGTAGGAGCCATGTGCTCAAATAGGATTAAATGGAATATTTAATTCCTAGTGGGATTAGGAAAGAGATTAATTAAGTAAATGACATACTTAATTAAAGTGAAAGGGGTTAGATGCAAGTGGGAATAGGTTAGGATTTAAATGAACCTTAGTTTATTTCAATCAAGGTAATGCAAATGTAATTAAATAAATGTGAATTTATTTAATTAAGGTAGGGGAATTAAATAAATAATGAATATTTATTTAATTGGCTAGGAACGGGTTTTGGACAAATTTAGGTGTCTACATTTTGCCCCTCTTTGATATAGCATTAGTAATGTTATATCAAAGAAGAATAAAATATAGTGGCTAGGAGGATAAGACTAGTAGCATGATGCCCCAGTCATGGAAGGATGAGGAAGGATGATGAAGATGGAAAGGTATGCCCCCTTGAGAGGACATGCAGGTTAGGAGAACATGGATATGTTATCTCGAAATGGATAGGAAGATGGAAGGGAGTTATATTGAAATGGTGTGAAAAACCTAAGTTTGATATTGTATTTAACATGATGCACCAAGGTATGAGGAACCAAGATGACAATGTGTTAAATACGTGATAAAAAGGCTCTAATACAACCATATGCCTTATGAAACCATGATATGGAAGACCATGATTCCTAGAGTCAATAGGATGCAAAGACCATGATACATGAAAAAAATGCTAATGCATACAAGTAATCAAGAAACCATGCACAAAAGACCAAAATAAAACCACCATTTTGCCCCTAGTCAAGCTAAAAAGCCATGAATGGACTGATTGATCATGATTGATTAAGGATGGCAAAGCTAATGCTAAGTGTAATGCACATCCAAGGATTGGGAAGGATTCATCCCATGATAATGATGTTTGAATATAAGAAATGGATTATCAGCTGATTGGGTCAAATTGATGAACTGATTAAGGATTGATGGTACAAGATTTCAAGATTAGATTGATTGAATTAGTGTTGATTGCATAGTTGATATGTTTTTTGATTTTTTGATTTTATGGTGGATAGAAGAATGAACATGGATGAGATTGGAAGAATGATGTTGATATGATGAAGAATGATGAGAGTAGAATTGATTTGATGTGAAAGAATTAGAAGAATTGAAAATAGATTGAAAAATGAAGTTGATTGAAGTGAGTTGGAAGAATTAGATTGAATGTGATATGAATGAATGCATAGAAATGAATTGATTGAACGAATGTGAGATATAATGAATAGAATGTAACCAATGATAAGGGAGGGTCAAGG
The DNA here is from genome assembly GCA_028749045.1 of Cupressus sempervirens. Classification (NCBI taxonomy): domain Eukaryota; kingdom Viridiplantae; phylum Streptophyta; class Pinopsida; order Cupressales; family Cupressaceae; genus Cupressus; species Cupressus sempervirens. Next base: position 837,189,063 of record CM053793.1, read on the forward strand.
TATGGTAAATGGAGGAAAAGCAATGTGATGTTGGTGGATGCAAGGAATAGTGAAAGGATATGAGGGGCCAAATGATATGGTGTCAGAAAATGCAGAACCAAGGACCATGTTTCAAAGGAGTCCAAATGCCCCATACAAAGGATAGGAAAATGGAAAGAGATATGGTGGGAAAGGATGCATGAAAAGGGAAGATGGCATAAAGGCTAGCGTGTGGAGGAAGAGAAGGCATGTGCTCTTCCAAAGCATGTATGAACATTTTGTTATTGTGCCTCTAAGGGTGATCACGAGCATGGGTATGAAAATGGAATGAATAAGGGATATGGGAGGGAGGGTATTTATGAAAAAGGGATAATGATATGAAGGGTATGGATGAAGTGTGCAATATGAAGGGGATGGGATGGAAGGGATGACCAAGATCAAGGACATATGAAAAAATGATGGAAGCATGTAGGAGTATGGATGGAAAATGGATGAACATGAGAAGGACTTTGGGATGCAAGATATGGATAGCATGTCAAGATCAAAGATAGGGAAGAATTATGGATGTATATAGGATAATGTATGGATAATGAGCAAGGGATATGGAAAGTGAGCATATGGATGGATGAAAGGAAAGTGAAAGTCAAGATCAAAGATGGAAGCAAAATATGAATCGTAGATGGAAGTATAGAAGATGGAAGATATGTAAGGAAGTTTCATATGGATGGTGCTTGCCCCCAGTGTAGAGTGCAAGTGGAAGAGGAAAAGTGAATGGAGGGATAAGTGGAAGTGGAAGGAAATGGATACATGATAGGGAAATGAAGGGAGGACTTAGGCATATATTTATATGGATGGTATCCCTTGATATATTTTTCCTTTTTCCTTTTTTATTTTCAAGGAATTGTTACTATTTGCTCATAGATGTTGGTAGGATAGTGAATGGAGGACAATGATTTATGAAAAGGTTTGGATTAATGGGGTGGAGTGGGTGGGAGAAAGATATGGTTGATGGATGCTAGGTTGCAAGACATGTGAAGGAGTGGATGAAGGAAGTGGAAAGATCATCATTGGCACACACCTTGAAGGGTGATGGAAAGGAGGAAATTGTGGAGGATATGTAAGTTTGGATTTTGGGATATAGGCACCCAAAATGGAAGAAGGTGGCAATGGATTTAGGATGGTGGATTTTGGGGCATAAGGACCCAAAATGGATTTAGAAAATGGAAGATGGGATGATTTATGAATGCGGGAAGCCTTTGGATTAGCAGAATTGGATGTCAATGTGAATCTTTCTTTGAGATTAATTACTACATTAAGTAGCTTTGGAATCCACATAATCTTTGCATTTTTTATTTTCAGCTTTTGTGGCCTTTTGATTTTTCTTTGGATCATATTTGTCTTTTCTTGAACATGTCGTTTAGAGGGGACATGTTGATCCTTTGATTATTGTGGATATTTGGCTTTATGCTCATTTTCTTTTGCATCCAATTTGCTTCCATTGGCTATGGTATGGGTACATGAAAGTAAAGGAGATGGAGAGCATATGGACGGTGAACATGGTAAGGAATTCAAGGATGTGTGCGTTTGTTGATCTTTATTAGGAACATGAGGGGATGAAGGGGAAAACATGGATATGGTGGATGGATGTATGTAAGGACCTAAAATGGAAGGAAGGGATGAAGGATTTGGCAGTGGAACATAAGGACCTAGAATGGACTTGGAATATGAAGGATGGGAAGCTTTAGGTGGTGTACCAACATCTTGAGCCATGTTTTCTTCAATGGGATGCTTATCCATTTCAACACAAGATATGAGTCCATGTGCATGGGGTTCATGAGTGGTAGGATAATGTGGAGGATTTGGATCACAAGAGGGATCATGAGGGGTAAAAGGATCTTGTGATGGAATGGGATCATGAAAGGCATATGAAAGGGTGCTTTGATCTTGACTTAGAAGAGGATCATGTAGTGGAATGAGTGGATCATGAGATGGAATGGAGGGGATGGGATCATGAGATGGCGTGATTTGATCTTGACATGGAGGAATATTAGTGGATGGAGTGGAAGGAACTTCAGTATGAACTGGAGGATCGACGGATGCGAACTCTTGAGAGGGAATGGAAGTAGGAATGTGCTTGGTACATGGAATGTCTTGATCTTGATTAGGAAGAGAATCAGGAGATGGACTAGGAGGGATAAATGGATCTTGAAGGATAGGGGAACAATGAGATGGAGAAATGCTCGGATCTAGAGGAGAAGAGGCATCTATAATTTCATGCTTTAAGGGAAGGTCATGAGATGGAATTGGGTGGATGACTTTGGGTGATTGGATCACTTTATCTTGTTCTTTACATTTAGCCAATAATGATCAGAAAAACCCCTTACAAGGTTGGGATGATGTGGATTTTGGAGGACTAGGATGGTGTGAAGGTGGAACTATGGGTAGGGGATTACATGGAGGGTTGAGGATGGATGAGACATGAGGACTAGGATCTTCGAAACATGGGGGAAGAGGACACATGGCATGGAAGGTGGCCTCTTTTTGTTGACTTGCTAAAAGATAATTCTTCAATTTTTCCATTTCCATGGCAAGGTCATTTGTGTTTGAGGAAGTGTGTGGGCTATGAATGGAATTGTGCATAGTTGAAGGGCAATGAGGTGGATTTCCCTTGTCAAAGGTAGAAGAATAATGAACATGAGATGGATGAGAGTTGGATATGAAGTAGTGAGGATGGATTTTATATGCTGGTTGAACAGGAGGTATAACTCCATATTGTCGTTGAAGATTGTGAACCATTTGATTAAGCAAATTTAGATCCATAGATGTTAGAGGAAGAGTGATGAAAGATTTGATGATGAAGGAAATATGAACTTAGGACTAGGAGAACCTTTGGAATTTATGTTGATTTGATTTGCATTTGATATTAATTTGATTGAATTTGATTGGATTTGATTTGATGTTGATTGGATATGATGTGATTGAATTAGGGTTTGATTTGATTTGATGAAAACCCTATGATATTGCAAATCAATGAATGTGAGATTTGAATTAAAGTCCAATGTTTATGAAAATGCTCCTATGACCAAAGTAGAATATTTGATGAAAAGTTGAATTAGAGGAAAACAAATGAAATTAGGAAGATGGATTATGGAGTAATATGTAAATGGATTAAATTAGAAATTGATTAGAAATGACTAAATTTGACAAGGGATTGGATTAGAATGGTGATGATGTGAAGGATTGAATTATGAATGCATTATGAGATTGGCAGAGGTTTATATGAGAAATATGTTAGCAAGTAATACTAATCTATTAAGAAAACAAAGCATTAACTAGCATAAAAGACATAACATATATTAGAGACTAAAAGAGAAACCCTCAAATGAGAATATGAGCCATGGAATGGCTCTCTCAATGAGATCATTCTCTTGATGTATGGATGAGTCTATTTGATAGGGTTTTGGGATGTATGCTCAAGCTTCAAACTAGCTTCAATGGAGATTTTTGGGATTTTTGGTGTGGATGTATGCAAAAGTATGGATTTGGCTTCAAAATGGCATTATAACTTTACTTGATGGATTGTGATTGAAATGGCTTGGGAGGGGATTCAATTTATAGGCTAAGGGCTTGAGAGATGGAGAGCTAAGATGGAAGGAAAGAAAAAAGCTTATGGAGGGCTTAGATGCACTCAAAGGGGAGCTCATGGATTGTGCTTGTTTAGCACCAATCAGGGAGTGACACATGTCACAAGGTGAATGGATGGAGGAAAGGGGCAGGATGAGTCAAGAAAGGAGGCTCAAAGGATAATATCTTCATAAAGACCCTTAATTATGGCTTGTAAGAGGTTGTAAGAGTCTTTATGGCTTTTGTAAGAGCATTCATTGTTGGGTGGTTGGGATATTTTGGAGGGAGTTGAGATTGTTGACTTTCCTTGGCTTAAGAAAGTATTAAGCTTGTTTAGGGAATGTGACAACATTAGGGGGTGGATTAGGCTTGGGTTTAGGATTAGATTAGGGATGTTAGAGATTTGCAAGTGGATGGCATTCATGAGGGTGGGTGAGTTAGTGACTAAGCTTAGTTAGTATGGGTGGATGGGGTGGATTAGGCTAAAAAGAGGGTTTAGGAATAAGTTAAGGGTTATTAGATTTGAGGGTTTTATTTATCAAATAGGTTTATTTAATAAATGGGGATTTTGGATTTAGATAGAAGAATAAGATTTAATTGATAAATAATAGGTTATTTGATTTATCAATTAGGACTATAGATGATTAATTAAATTAATCAGCTAGGGGATGGCAAAGGATTAATTAAATAGGAATTTAATTAATGATGCCTTTAGAGATAACTAAATAGAATTACCAAAGCGGTGTAATCAAATTTAGGTGTCTACATTTTGCCCCTCTTTGACATAGTGTTGAGACAACACTATTTCAAAAAATTTTGAATGAAGACGACACGAGGAAGATGTTTTAGCAACAAGGTTGCCCCAGTCTTGAATAAGAAGAGGAGAGACTAGACTTAGATGATGCCCCCTTAAGAAGGCAGTGGGGAGAGAAATGAGGCTCGATGACTTCTTGAAAAGTACAAGAAATTGAGATGAGATAAGATACAGGTTGGCAAAGAGAAGGGGTTGAATTAGCTCAAACTCTCACTACGAGAGGATGATAAAGGGAAATCAGGGGCACAAGAGGAAACAAGCTTAAGACTTTTGGGATTGGGGGGAGGATGAAGGAGCAGAGCACTATAAAAGGAATTTAGGATGGAGAGATGGATGAGGGAATTAAAAAGCTAATGCAACAGGATTTCAAAGAGTCAGATTGGCGGAAGATGGGTTTCGGAGATCCCTAGGACTAGGATTGTGGATCTCGAAAGATGAGGCTTGGTGGATTGATTTGGATTGGTGGATCCCTAAGACTAGGATTGTGGACCCCTAAAGCTAAGCGTGAGGAGTGATTCAAAGAGGTACTGATGCACAAGCTAGGATAAGAGAGATGGATGCTAGATATGGATGGGGGATAATGGAGAGGAAGGGATTCCATTGAAGCTTTTTGAGCGGGGGGATACTTCAAAGAGAAGTACCACCATGTAGTTGAGCACTAGATTTGTTATAGGACTATTGGTTAATTGCCAAGGTTACCAAGAACATCAAGGCCTTTTCACCAACTGTCCAGAGGACTGACAAACTGACTTGAAACAAACACGGAAGGGTTGCCCCAGCATCACACATGAATCCCAGAGGAAGCAGTGCAGAACCGACACTGGGTAACCCACAACCAGAAAAGAAAAACAAACGAAAGACTTGATCAAGACCTTACGCTCTAATTGCCCCATTCGCAGCATACCATAATATGGAAGATCGTGGCAACCTTGAGGAGGGAACAAGGATATTTCTTGGAAAAGATACTTCAAGACCCAAAAGGGAAGATTCCAAATCAAAAGAAAGTGAAAATCCAAAAGAGAGTCATTTGCCAACGAGATGGGTAGGATGAGGTACTAACGAACCAAGATCAGACATGAGGAAAGCTATATCCTACAAGGATCTATCAGAGAGAACCTAAGCTAGTGGATTGGGATGAGTGATGCGTCTGGCAAGATGAACTAAGAAGGATAACACTTTGGTTACATGAGATCTAGCTAAAGGATGCATTGGAATAGCTAACCAAGATGTGCGATGTGTGCAAGATGCTGATCAAGGAGGAACTGAAACAAAAGCTGGATAGATACAATGGTACTAAGATAAAGAGGATGTACAAGCTGATGAACCAAGATATTCACAAGCTGAAGCTGACCAAGATATTTACAAGCTGAAGCTAACCAAGATATTTACAAGCTGAAGCTGACCAAGATATTTACAAGCAGGAAAAAGCTCAGGATGATAGGATTGTGGGATGGTTTGATGTTGTCCAAGATGCGAAAGCTAAGGGTGGGGTGATAGCGAAAGATATGGATTTGGCAGGATGCATCCAATGATGATGAGAGAAGTTGTGATGAAGGATAGCTAGAGGAGCAAGATGAGATGGTTGGATAGGATGGTAGATAGCTAGGATTATGATGGATATAAAGAGATGACATTGGGTTTGCATGAGGATAGCCTAGAGCTAGATACCAATGAAAAGGGAGGATGGACAAGAAAAGATCTCCATGGAATATAGTGCCCCTAGTTAGAAGATAACATGTAGAAGGAGGTCTTATGATGGATGTGATAGGATTGAAGTTAGGATGGAAAAAGCTGAAAGGGCTAGGGAGATGGATGATAGCTATGATGGTTGGCTAAAGCTGCAGGAGATAAGTGGATGGTGTGAGATGGAAGCTTGAGGGTGAAGGATAGATGGATAGATTGGAAGATGGAGTTGGATGTCAAGAGATGACCAAAAGTATGAGGATGATAGGCTAATCTGGGGATGGCAGGATTATGCATGATGCTTGTTTGCCAAGTTTTCATCATGGTACTTGTCCAAGGCGCTTGAATTTCCAAGTTTTCACCAGTGGACGCTTTCTTTTTTTTTTTCTTTTTTGACTTTTTGACTTTGGACTTAGCTAGAATGATTTTGGCTTTCTTCAATTATTTTTGGCTTTTTCCTTGGGATTTTTCACTAGCTATTGGAATGTTCAATTTTGTTGCTAGCTGTTGGTACACCGAATGTGTGATTTATGCAATAGATTGGATTAGATGGGATTGATGGTAGGAGATGGAGGGATGAAAAGGTCGAAAAGGAGCATGAGATGGGGATGCTTGTAGGATCAACATTGGCACATGTTGGGACAGGTGTGAAAAGAGCATATGGGGGATAGATGGTAGATGTGGGCTTGATGGAGGATTTTTGGAAGCGCGCTTGGGGATATAGGCAACCAAGATGGAGTTAGAAGATGGGGGACATGAGTCACTGGATGGGGGATTAGCAATGGTGGATGCTATTATGCATTGGGTTTCAACTTTTTTCTTTGGGATCCACATGGTTTTGGATTTTCTTTTCATAGGCTTTTGCATTGTTTTGCATTCTTTGATTGGATTTTGCCTTTTTGGTGTATGTCTTTTAAAATAGACATATGATTGCCTAGGATGTGGATTTTTAGCTTTATGCATTTTGAAGTTGGCATTCACATTACTGTGGTAAGATTTGGGAAGATGGTTAGGAGAAGCTTTGTGACATGGAGAGGATATGGAAGAGCGTGTAGGGGGATGATGATGGATTATGTGCCCTGATATGTGCCTTTGTTGATCTTTCATAGGAATGGAGGGAATAGGATTTGAATGATGGCTGATAGGAGGATGGAGGATGGTAAATTTTGGGACATAGGGACCCAAAATGGATTTAGCGGATGAAGGGGGGATATGATAGGTTGTTTTGGGTTGCAAAGGTGGTGGAGGGGGGATGACATAAGATTTCTTGAAAGGTTGATGGGAGGCTGGGATGGTGGGCTTGGAGATAGGCTTGGTTTGGGGGTGTGGTGTACCAACACCTTTAGATGGTGAGCCTTTGGATACATATCCAAGACCATGAAATCCTAGATTTTTTTGTGCAATAATAGGCTTTCTAATTCCTTGCTCTTGTGGTCCTAAACCTTGACCTTGATAATGCCATCGATTGAGCATTTGAACTAGCTGAGGATACTTTTTGCTTATAGAAAATGGTGAAAGTGCTTTATCAGATGTACTGCAATGGGGATATACTATTCTTAATTCTTCTGCTGAGAGGAGGCCACTATGGATGAATGTAAGTGAACCAAGAGGGTAGATTATAGATGGTGGAATAGCTTGAATAGGTGGTAAGATGGAAGCATGGAGTGGAGGAGATGGTAGGATAGGATCTTGGTTTAGCTGATGGGATGAAAAGATATCCTTCAGTAGAGGAGGTAAGGCTTGAGTTTTTGGAGATGGAGGGGATGTTGACTATGCTATGGATGGGAGACATGGTACAATGATATCTTCATTTATGCTTTGGGGGATGTCAACATCCTTTTGGGTAGGATCTTGATAGGATTGGTTTGGAGTAGATGGTGTGATAGGAGGTGAAGGGATGGACTCTTCAAAGGCAGTGGATGGATAGATGGGAGATTCAGTAGTGGAGATGGGTGAGTAGAAGATGGATGCATAAGGGTCATTACGGGAGATTTGGGAAATGCTTGGAGGGGATGTGGATAGGATTTGGAGGGATTTGACAGGTGGTGGGATCTTGATGTTTGTGGGAAGTGGAAGGATTTTAAGCAATTTGATGGATGGTATGGGGATGATAGCTATGGGAGATGGAGACGACATTATGGATGGGGAAGCTTCATTACTGACTACTTCACATGGTTGGATTGGATGACATGGCTTATCGACTGTTGGAGGCTGCTTTTCTTGTATTTTCTCTGGGAGATTCCTTGGAGACTTGTGTGTCGGAGGTGGAGGTGAATTGACAAGAATAGCTAGTGTGATGGGGGTGGAAGATTGGAAGCTTGGTTAATTGGGTGATGGAGGAGAAGCTGGGATATCAGATGGCATGACTAGATAGTTTGGAATAACTCTTGGATTTTGGGGGATGGTTGGTGGAATGTTTCTAAGGCTCTCAAGATACCCTTCATAGTTAACAAGATTTTCATCATCATTGGAGTAGGAGGTGGTAGGAGCAAGGACAATACGACCAAACACATCATGATAGGATTGGTACTTCATGCTTTGACAATGAGTTTGATGGGGATGGGGTCTTGCATATGGATGAACACAAAAGCTCATGGTTGGATTTGGATTAAGCTCAAATTTTTGGATTGGCTGATGAAAGATTTCCTAGGGAGAGTCAAAGCTGTATGACAGACCCAAGGAGGATTGGCTAGAGATTTTTGGCTTTCCTGTGGATGGAAGATTTCAAGGGCATGCTATCAAAAAGTGAGAGTTTTGCTTTCCTATGTGCAAGATTGGTGGAGATTGTGTCAACTTAAGGATAGACTAATGATCGTATGGGCATGACATGAGATTGACCACTTATGGATCCCAACCTTTAGCTCAAGGTGATGAGGGATACAAGTGACAAAGCTGGATTACCCTAGACAATGCTCTGTCAGAGGGATAACCTTGGTGAGATTGGTTGATTGGTAGGATTGATTGGATAGCAAATTCTAGCAGAGTGACAACAACTCTTTAAAGGCTTGGGTGTGATTTTGGATTGGGTTGCTAGTTGTCTGGGGGGGATTATTTGGATGGCCTTTAGATTTTGGATTTGTTCCAAAGAAAGGAACTAGATAGATTTGGTTGCAGCGGGGGAACTTGGATGATTTTCTAATGAGGCAGTGACTACATTAAGTATGCCTTGAGCTGGGAGATTTTTGCTTTTCTAAGATTTTGACCAAAGTTGGCAAACATTCATTCAAAGGCTATGAACAAACAAGCAGACAAAATTTTGGAGCAAGCACATCAAACACACCAACATCCTAGGAAGCTTTCTACAAGGATGAAATTTGGTTTAGCTAGGGAGTCCTCGATATACGTAAGGTACGTGAGGCCCATATCCGTAGATGAAACCAAAACAATGTCACATAGCAGAGAGGAGCGGTAACCCACTTCTCCTCTTTCACTTCTCAAGGGTATAAAGTTCCTTGAGGCTTAGCCCGAGTGACAAAATCTTGATTCCAAGAGAGGTGTCTTTCGATTCACCTCTCAATTTTTATACTCTGTCGAAACATTGGAGTTGAGGTCATCCCAAGGGGTGATGAAATCCCCAAGTAGGCCTCCTAAAAGAGAAACAAGGTTTTGGATCCTAATCTTATGCACCCAAGATGGCCTCGAAAGATGACAAGGGGAGAGAAGACTTGGATGACCTTGGACTAAAAAGCAGAGTTCTTTTCCAATTCATGATTTAGATTTTGTAAGCTATTATTAAAGACAGTTGTGATTATGGCATACAATGTTCATTCCAACTTGACAGCGTCGTCAACATAATGAAAATTGAGAATTCGTCAACGTAAGAAAAGTGAGCATCATTGAGATGCATCAAAACCATGCAATGTTCATTGATTGTTAGGCATTCAAGATTGTGTTAGAGTGTTTTAAGCCCAAATTGGAAGTGTGAGATATTGCAATGGTTAATTGATCCTTGGCATTCAAGATTGGATTTGTTGTTTTAAGCATGCATTCCAAGAAAGATTGATTTTAAACCATTGCATTCAAGAGCGTGTTTGAGCAACATTCATTCAATGAAAGATGTGTTTAAACATGCACGTTCATTCTAAAAAAAAATTGCAAACGACGATTTGGGTTGGCAGCGACGGAGGCGACAGAACAGGTTGCAGAGATGACAGAGTAGCTGGCGGAGACGTGGATCTACGGTGACGATAGTTGAGGATGCGCAAATGACAATCTAGTGGTAGCATCAACAACAAAAAACCAGGCGGAGATGCCAAACTACAGAGACACTAATTTGGTTGCATAGATGACAAAGTAACTGGCAAAGATTATAGTTTGCAAGCACAGACGCCAAACTGCGAAGATGACACTGCGTGAAAAAAGCTGAAAAATGCCAATTTTTTCTAAAAAATTTTAATTTTTTTGCTATTTTTCAATTTTTAGATGGTATTTCTTCTTCCTAAGTGCATTCTTTAACTTGCAAAAATAAGAAAAACACCCTACAACACACTCAAACAACAACAAACATTAGATGGTTAAAAAGAACAACATAAAGATAAAAATAGATGATTAAATGACCCATAGTGGGGTCCCACCGGGCGTGCCAAAATTTATATGAGAAATATGTTAGCAAGTAATACTAATCTATTAAGAAAACAAAGCATTAACTAGCATAAAAGACATAACATATATGAGAGACTAAAAGAGAAACCCTCAAATGAGAATATGAGCCATGGAATGGCTCTCTCAATGAGATCATTCTCTTGATGTATGGATGAGTCTATTTGATAGGGTTTTGGGATGTATGCTCAAGCTTCAAACTAGCTTCAATGGAGATTTTTGAGATTTTTGGTGTGGATGTATGCAAAAGTATGGATTTGGCTTCAAAATGGCATTATAACTTTACTTGATGGATTGTGATTGAAATGGCTTGGGAGGGGATTCAATTTATAGGCTAAGGGCTTGAGAGATGGAGGGCTAAGATGGAAGGAAAGAAAAAAGATGATGGAGGGCTTAGATGCACTCAAAGGGGAGCACATGGATTGTGCTTGTTTAGCACCAATCAGGGAGTGACACATGTCACAAGGTGAATGGATGGAGGAAAGGGGAAGGATGAGTCAACAAAGGAGGCTCAAAGGATAATATCTTCATAAAGACCCTTCATTATGGCTTGTAAGAGCTTGTAAGAGTCTTTATGGCTTTTGTAAGAGCATTCATTGTTCGGTGGTTGGGATATTTTGGAGGGAGTTGAGATTGTTGACTTTCCTTGGCTTAAGAAAGTCTTAAGCTTGTTTAGGGAATGTGACAACATTAGGGGGTGGATCAGGCTTGGGTTTAGGATTAGATTAGGGATGTTAGAGATTTGCAAGTGGATGGCATTCATGAGGGTGGGTGAGTTAGTGACTAAGCTTAGTTAGTATGGGTGGATGGGGTGGATTAGGCTAAAAAGAGGGTTTAGGAATAAGTTAAGGGTTATTAGATTTGAGGGTTTTATTTATCAAATAGGTTTATTTAATAAATGGGGATTTTGGATTTAGATAGAAGAATAGGATTTAATTGATAAATAATAGGTTATTTGATTTATCAATTAGGACTATAGATGATTAATTAAATTAATCAGCTAGAGGATGGCAAAGGATTAATTAAATAGGAATTTAATTAATGATGCCTTTAGAGATAACTAAATAGGATTACCAAAGCGGTGTAATCAAATTTAGGTGTCTACAGGAGGAAATTGGATCTAGATGATGATGAAGCATGACTAGGATGAAGATTATGGAATTAGATTGAAGGACAAGGATTTGATGTGGATGAATAGAGATGATGAAGATGTCAAGGAATGCTATGAATGATGAAGAGAAGAGATATGTGAGGGTGATGACTTGGATGGAAAGAAGATGTGATGTAGAATTGATGTGGACAACTTGACTAAGAGGTCTTAAACCAAGACTTGTTTTTGTTGTTTTTGAAATTTGGTTTGATTTTTTTGATTTTTGAAGTTTTATGATTTTTTTTGGATTTTTTAGGTTTTAAGATACAAAATATATACAATGAAATATGGACAAGGCAAGTGTGTTTCAAACACTCAAGAATGTCAAACACACCAACAAACCTATAAGGTTTTGACTAGGATGTACAAGGATCAACTAGAGGGTGTCCTCGATATACGCAAGGTATGTGAGGCCCAAATCTGTAGATGAAAGAAAATACTACCACACAACTGGGGGGAGACGGTAACTCAAATCTCCTCCTTCACTTTCCAATGATATAAAATTATTTGGGGCTTAGCCAAGAGTGACAATATTTTTCTTCCAAGAGAGGTTTCTTTCAATTCACCTCCAATTTTTATACTCCACCATTACGTTGGAGTTGAGGTCATCCCAAGGGGTGATGAAATCTCCAAGCAAGCCTCCTAAAAAAAAGAAAAAAAAGACCACTTATTTCTTGTGCACCCAAGATCACCCGAAAGTGCGAGGGGAGAGAATACGTAAGTGGCCTTGGGGTTCAAAAAGACATGCATTCATTCTCAATGAAACTTTAAGTTATGTAATCTACTTGAAGACACGTGTTTAAAGCATACAATGTTCTTTCCAATTTGAAATAGTGCCAACGTAAATAAAAATGTGGATCCATCAACAAGAAACTAAATCGAGCGTATACATAAGGAAAATTGTTGAAAATGAAATCAATTTCTGTTATGGCATTCAAGATTGTATGAGTTCATTTTAAGCAGCAATTTGAAATGTTTGCTAGCCTAAGCATACATGTCCATTCCCTTAAGGCATTCAAGATTGCATTTGATTGTTTTAGCATTTAACCATGCATTCACAGATGAGTGTTTAGGCATACAAGTTCATTCCCAAAACAAAATTAAAGCAAAAATTTCCAAGCAATATGGTTAGTGAGAAAATATCCCTGCAAAATCACAAGTTAATGCAGTGAAAATATAGGACAAACGTGAAATAACCCTGCAATGAAAAGATTAGCATAAAGTTTTGTCTTTGATAGGAAAAACAAAGATATAAATAGCATCAAAATATCATGAAACCAGCACCATGACGATGGGATTGGAATCAGCTTTTCGGTGATATTTTGTTTTGCAAAAACGAAGCTCGTATGCTCAAGTTATAAGAAAAAAACCAAAGGTTGCTCCTTATGGCTTAGAAGGGCATGTGGATTGCTGATGCAATGCTGACATCAGCAACTTGTGAGCAAAAAATTGATGGTTAGGGACATCTCAAGCAAAAAAAAATTTGTTTTTGGAAAAATAAAATTAAAAAAATGAAATATTGTTCATTAAAAAGATAAATTTTATGTGTAAAAAGTAAAATAGACAATGCAATGGTTTGTGTTGTTAAAATGAAAAAAAAAAAAAAAAAATTAAAATATTTTAAAATTGAAATGTAGGAAGGGAAGGGTTTTGAGTGGGCAGAGGAGGAGTGGAGAGTTAGGGTTGCAGGCCAGTGGAGGCGGCCAAAGGTGGCAGTGGCAGCACGAGTTTCAGCAGCAGCGGCGAGAGGTGGCTGCATGGGAGAGGGGTAGAAATTGTAGGGCTAGGGAGTGAAGGGAGTGCTACGGGCGGAGGGGATGGTTTGCAGGGTGCAGTAGCAATGGAAGTAGTGGGGAAGAGTGGCTCAGCCACAGGTGGGAATTGGGCAGTGGGAAAGTGGATTGCACGAGGGATTAGCGACAAAGGTGCAATGCAAGTCACAGAGGAGAGGAGTAGCGGTGGGGTTTTTACAGTGGGGTTGAATGGAGAGTGGTGGCATGGTGGAGGGAGTGGATTGTGGGGGAGGAGATGCAAAGGCTGAGGAGTAGCGGTGGTGCTAGGGGAGAAGAGGTTGCATTGGGACTAAGAAGGGTGAGAAGGGGGAGGATGTGACAAAGGTTGGAACAGCGGAAAAGGCTGTGGGGAGGAGGAGGGTGACGGTGGCAAGGGTTGGAACAGGGGGCCGCGGGAGGGAATTTGCAGGGGGATCGCGACGATGGTCAAGCTGCTCAGCCGCGGGGGGAAGTTGCAGGGTAGTGGCCACTGGGGGGAACGGGGTGCCGCCAGGGAACAGCCACGGGGGTGCCACTCGCGGGCGGTGCTAACCTGCAAAAAAAAAAAAAAAAAAGATTTTTATTATTATTATTATTTTTTAAATATTTAAATATTGAAATTATTTTTTAATTTTTAAACATATATAAAAATGGTAAGAAACAACCTCCCCTCTTTTTTTTTAGATTTGATTTTTGATTTTTAATTATACTAATTACACTCTTCTTTTTTTTCTTAATGTTCTCTATTTATACAAAAAAAAATGAAATGAAATGAAACACAAAAATCTACCCACTTTTTTTTTTTTTTTCAAACAATTTATATATTAACAAAAGGGGAGTATTTTTTTTTTTTTAAATTTCTTAATAATGAATATTTAATGCATATGTACCCTAGAACTTGAAAATAAAGCCATAAGGAAAATATAAAGTGTTTTATGTCAAAAAACTTCCCTTAGGTCTTCCAAATGCAATGATGGGCTTTATGGCTTGATTAAACGCTCCTCATGAAACTTGATCTCCAAATGCAAGCTTTCAACCTACAAACTTGAAAACTCACAAAACACTCAAAAACACATTAGATCGTTAGTTTGAACCTGTGAAGTGGGTCTCACTAGGCATGCCAAAATGTGTTGCATAAAAATGTAACTAAAGAATAACACTAAGCAACTAATGCACATTCGTACATTTTCATGCAAAACCTCAAAATATGAAAGAAGACATGTAAATGAGCAACATGAAACAAACAAGTGTATTAATGAAATCAAAATATCACTATGCAAACCTCATGAAACCATCAAGTGGAAATGATTTCATCACTCATGGGATGTGGTTGCTCACAAATCTAGCAGCATAATAATGAGGTAGATAGTGCTTCCTTGAAAATGAGGAGAGGGCTCTCCATTTATAGGAAAATGGATGCAATGGACGGCTAAGATTGAATACAAGATGGAGGGCTAGGATCTCTCAGGATTGATGAGGTGTCAATGAGGTGGAGGACAAGTAGACTCCACATGGATTAGGGTTTTGACCATTCAAAGGGGGAAATATGTTCACACATGTGTGAACAACCTCTGATAGTGACATGATCAATGAGGTGTGAGAAGCATGGCTTGTCACATGTGTGAGACAACTTGATTCTCATGCAAGAGGACAAGTGTGCAAGGGGTGTGAGAAGGCATGGCTTCTCACACATGTGTGAGACAAGAGGACAAGTGTGCAAGAGGCATGAAAGATATGAGGGATGAGAAAAGTGTGAACATCTCTCACACATGTGTGAGGATTCCTCACACATATGTGAGAACACACTTAGGATTAAAAAGTGATTAGTAAGATGATTATGCAAAGCAAGCATGATTAGGAAGTGGGTTGGTTTAGCATGATGGGTTAGGTAGGCTAGTGAGGTTAGGTGAGGGTTAAATGTAGGAGCCATGTGCTCAAATATGATTAAATCTAATATTTAATTCCTAGTGGGATTAGAAAAGGGATTAATTAAGTAAATGCCATACTTAATTAAAGTGAAAGGGGTTAGATGCAAGTGGGAATAGGTTAGGATTTAAACGAACCTTAGTTTATTTAAATCAAGGTAATGCAAATCTAATTAGATAAATGTGAATTTATTTAATTAAGCTAGGGGAATTAAATAAATAATGAATATTTATTTAATTGGCTAGAAACAGGTTTTGGACAAATTTAGGTGTCTACACAAACCTCCCACAGGATTGCTTGTTCGTGGGAATGCTCTGTATTTTTTTTCCATCCACAGCCTTTTTTTCCTTTTTCACTAGTCCCTATACCTTGATCCTATAGTTTTTTAGCCTCATTCCCATGATCACAGGATTGCTTCCTAAACCCATGGGTTTATGGATTTAACTATTTTGTAGAAAAACCTAACTTTTTCCTATCATAGGTATTCTTGGGAGCAAAACACTAACAGGTTCATTACAGGTTTTTACAACTATAATTATATTTTTAAGGTTTAAAATTGAATAAATCCTTGAAATGAATGATTAGAGCTTTTAGGACATCTTGCTTCAATTGTAAAAAACAACTCTTGAATTACAAAGGCTTAAAATTAATCAATGCGATGAAAATTTCATTTTAAGAGTTAATGAACACTATGTGCAAAGACTTTTCTTTTGGTGCTTAAAATTAATTTCATAAAGTATTGAATGCCTTAAGGTCAAAATGCTCTTATTCCCTTCTCTTTGAAGCTTTTGTGCTCGATTTCCCTTTTTTTTGACTTGATTCATTTTGTTGATGACATTGTGAAGTTGGAACAAACCTTTATATGTTAATCACATGTGTTGTCAAATCATAGAATAGAGCATTAAAGTGTTCAAATAGTAATGAACTCCATGTATTAGGTGTTTTGAGATTGTGCATTTTAGCACATCTTGGACTTCTCTCTTTTCATGCAAAGTAAGACCTTAAAATATGTGACACATGTACTAAAGTTGTTAGCAAGACCATCCACAACAACTTAGGAGTGCTTTTAGCAAGTTCGTCCACCTCTGCAAAGTGCTTCTCCTTTGGTGAGTGTATATGAGAAATATGTTAGCAAGTAATACTAATCTATTAAAAGAACAAAAGCATTAACTAGCATAAAAACCATAACATATATGAGAGACAAAGTGAAACCCTCAAATGAGAATATCAGCCATAGAATGGCTCTCCCAATGAGGATGGTCACTTGATTTAGGGATGAGTCTAAGTAAAATATTTGTATGTATGCTCAAGGCTTCTCAAAATAGCTTCAATGGAGATGGAAATGGCAAATTGGTAGCTTGAGAGCTCTCAATTTGGAATTATAAGGGTATGGTTTATGGCTTTTGGTTCTCAAACTAGCATTATAACTTTGGCTTAAAAGTTGTGATGAAATGGCTTGGGAGGGGATTCAATTTATAGGCCAAGGGCTTGAGGGATGGAGGGTTAATATTCAAGGAGAGATGAAAGCTTAAGCAGGGGTAGGATGCACTCAAAGGGGAGCACATGGATTGTGCTTATTTAGCACCAATCAGGGAGTGACACATGTCACAGGGTGAGTGGATGGAGGAAAGGGGAAGGATGAGTCAACAAAGGAGGCTCAAAGGATAATATCTTCATAAAGACCCTTCATAATGGCTTGTAAGAGCAATGAATGGGCTTGTAAGAGTCTTTATGGATTTTTTAAGAGCATTCATTGTTGGGTGGTTGGGATATTTTGGAGGGAGTTGAGATTGTTGACTTTTCTTGGCTTAGGAAAGTCTTAAGCTTACTTAGGGAATGTGACAACATTACGGGGTGGATTAGGCTTGGGTTTAGGATTAGATTAGGGATGTTAGAGATTTGCAAGTGGATGGCATTCATGAGGGTGGGTGAGTTAGTGGCTAAGCTTGGTTAGTATGGGTGGATGGGGTGGATTAGGCTAAAAAGAGGGTTTAGGGATAAGTTAGGGGCTATTAGATTTGAGAGCTTTATTTATCAAATAGATTTATTCAATAAATGGGGATTTTGGAATTAGATAGAAGAATAGGATTTAATTGATAAATAATAGGTTATTTGATTTATAAATTAGGACTATAGATGATTAATGAAATTAATTAGCTAAGGGATGGCAAAGGATTAATTAAATAGGAATTTAATTACTGATGCCTTTAAAGATAACTAAATAGGATTACCAAAGTGGTGTAATCAAATTTAGGTGTCTACATTTTGCCCCTCTTTGACATAGTGTTGAGACAACACTATTGCAAAGAACTTCGAATGAAGAAGACACGAGGAAGATGTTTTAGCAACAAGGTTGCCCCAGTCTTGTATAAGAAGAGGAGAGACTAGACTTAGATGATGCCCCCTGAAGAAGGCGGTAGAGAGAGAAATGAGGCTCGACGGCTTCTTGAAAAATACAAGAATCTAAGATAAGCAAGGAGACTCAGATTGGCTAAGAGAAGGGGTTGAATTAGCTCAAACTCTCACTACGGGAGAATGATAAAGGGTTATCAGATGCACAAGAGGAAACAAGCTTACGACTTCAGGGGAGATGGAGGACAAAGGAGCAGAGTGCTATAAAAAGAATCCAGGATAGGGAGATGGATGATGGGATGGAAAAAGCTGATGCAACAGGATTTCAAAGAGTCAGATTGGCGGAAGATGGGTTTCAGAGATCCCTAGGACTAGGATTGTGGATCTCGAAAGATGAGGCTTGGTGGATTGATTGGATTGGTGGATCCCTAAAGCTAAGAGTGATGGAGTGATTCAAAGAGATACTAATGCATAAGTTGGGGGAGGAGTGACACATGCCAAGGTTACCAAGAACATCAATGCCTTTTAACCAACCATCCAGAAGACTGACAGACTAACTCAAAAAAAACACGCAAGGATTGCCTCAGCATCACACATGAATCCCAGAGGAAGTAGTGTGGAAACAACACTAGGTAACCCACAAGTAGAAAACAAAACAAGCAAAAGACATGATCAAGACCTTACACTCAGATTGCCCCATTCGCAGCATACCATGATATGGAAGATCATGGAAACCTTGAGGAGGGAACAAAAAGATTGCTTGGAAAAGATACTTCAAGACCCAAAAGGGAAGATTCCAAATCAAAAGAAAGAAAAAATCCAAAAGAGAATTGTTTGCCAACGAGATGGGTAGGACGAGGTACTAATGGACCAAGATCAGACATAAGGAAAGCTATATCCTGCAAGGATCTATTGGAGAGCACCTAAGTTGGTGGATTTGGATGAGTGATGCATCTGGCAAGCTAAACTAAGAAGGATAACACTTTGGTGACAAGAGATCTAGCTAAAGGATGCATTGGAATAGCTAACCAAGATGTGTGATGTGTGCAAGATGCTGATCAAGGAGGAATTGACACGAAAGCTAGATAGATACAATGGTACTAAGCTAAAAAGGATGTACAAGCTGACTGACCAAAATATGTTACAAATGTACAAGGTTGTTCATGTTTGGGTTTTGTGAGATGGAAATGTTTGTGAAGGGTGGGATGTTTGCAATAGTTGATAGGCGGATAGGTAGATGGTTTTGTGAAAAGCTTAAGTGAAAATGGGATTCTTTGTGTGCATGTGATAGGATACAAGCTAGGATACAAGATTTACAAGCTGGGGTACAGATTTACAAGCTGTACAGGAAGTATTTACAAGCTCCATTAGATTTTGGATATTTGGTTAGAACACCAAGGGAACAAGTAGGTGTTTTATGGGATGATGGGTGAATGGATGAGGGATAGGATAGTGATAGATAATGGATTAGTCTTAGTACACAAGGCATCTAAATTACTAGGTTTTCACCAAGATACCTATCCAAGGCACTTGAATTGCCAAGTTTTCACCATTGGATGCTCATTTCTTTTTACTATTTTTTTGTATTTTTCAAAAGCTGGGTATACCAAGGATCTTCAAGCATAGAACTTCTTGAGATGAATGATGTTAGTAGGATCATTCAAGAGTTCTCATTTTGGTGTAGATAGCTGATAGGCTCTAGAGCCAAAGGATGCAGTGACAACATAAGGACAAAGTCATGTAGGTTCAAACTTGCCTTTCTTTTCTCGATCTGCTTGGACTTTCATGTTTTCTTTGAGGACCATGTCACCTGGCTGAAAGTGTCGTGAAAGCACCTTCTTGTTGAAATTCCTTTTGAGACGAGTTTAATAGACTGTGAGATGATCATAGGCTTGTTGTCACTTCTCGTCTAAGAGATCTAGCTGGGTTAGCTAAGCTACTCGGTATTCTTCATCTGATATTTTCCCTTGCAAAGATATGCGCAAGGAGGGAAGTTTAACCTCTATAGGTAGTACCGCTTTGACACCATAGACTAGGGAGTATGGAGTTGTTCTTGTGGATGTACGCAAGGAAGTTCAATAGGCCCATAGGGCTTGATTTATTTGTAGGTGCCAATCACGGCTGGAATCATTGACAACTTTCTTTAGGATTTTGAGGAGGGTTTTGTTAGTTGCCTCTGCCTAGCCATTACCTTGTGGGAAATATGGGCTAGAAAAGCCGTGATGGATGCAGAGGGAAGTGCATAATTCTTCCATGTTGAGATTTTCAAAGTTACCTCCATGGTCTGTGAAGATGGTGGATGGGATGCCAAAGTGGAAAATAATGTGGTACAAGATGAACTTGGAGACCTGAACTCCCATAGCTAAGACTAGGGGGACTGCTTCCACCCAATTAGTGAAATAGTCTATAGCTGTTATTATCCATTTATTTCCATCAGATGAGAGGGGTGTGATAGTTTCAATTAGATCAAGGCCCCAACAAGAAAAAGGCCAAGGTGGTGCAATAGGCTATAGATCTTGTGCTGGAGCGTGCACAAGATTTGCATGCTGCTAACATGGGAGACACTTTCTGACAAAGTCACAAGAGTCTTCTTCAATCGTAGGCCAATAGTAGCCTACTCTAAGGATTTATCATGCTAGGATAATACCACTCATGTGGGCACCGCAAAGTTTGGAGTGTACTTCTTTTAACACCATCATGGCCTCGTTTTGGTCTAAACATCGAGAGAGAGTATCATGATAACCTCGACGATATAGGGTATTGGCTATGATAACATAGCGGGATGATTTTTGGATGAGGTTCTAGCATTGGGTATGTGTGAGGTGAGGGGATATGATACCATCGATAAGGTAAGCATGAATCTCATGGTACCAAGGGGATTGGGGACCAACCAAGATACAAACATGGCTTGAATCCTCATTCACATAGGCGGGTATGAGGAGCTGCTCGACTAAAAACTCATACTATGTAGCTACTTGGGGAATTTCCAAGAGCAAGCCTATAGTAGCCATAACATCTATTGCTTTGTTTTGTATTCAAGGTACTTGTGTAAACTGAAGCCTTGTAAAATGTTGGGTTAGCTGATCAACTAGCTCTTTGTACGATAATAGCTTTTCATCTTTGGTTTGATATTCATTTAGGGCTTGCTTGATGATGAGCTGAGAATCGCCAAAGATTTGTAACTCAGAAATGTTCCATTCTGCAGCTATCTTTAATCCTGCTATGAGGGCCTCATATTCAGCTATATTGTTGGTGCTAGGGAATTGTAGCTTGAAGGCTTTTGGAATGTAATCTCCTTGTGGTGTGACCAACAATATTCCTGGCCCTGATCCATGAGATGTGTATGAGCCATCAAAATAAAGTTTCTATGGAGGCTATTCTTCAATTAGACAGATATGCTCATCTGGAAATTCTGTGATCAAAGGATATGCATCTATTAGAGGTGCATCAACTAGGTGATCTGCTATAGCTTGCCCTTTGATTGCCTTTTTGTCCACATACTAGATGTCAAATTCGCTAAGGAGCATAACCCATTTGGCCAAACGGCCTATAAGTGTTGTTCTAGAGAGCATATACTTGAGAGGGTTGATCTTGGAGACTAGTTGGATGGTATGACTTAGCATGTAGTGGCGAAGCTTTTGAGTTGAGAAAACAATTGCCAAACAAGCTTTTTCCATAGGAGTATAATTGAGTTCATAACCAACTAGGGTTCTACTAATGTAGTAGATGGCTATTTCTTTGTTGTAGTCATCAAGCTATGCTAGAAGTGCCCCTAGATCAGTAGGCATTGCTGATATGTACAAGATCAAGGGACGACCAAGAACTGGTGGAACCAAGATAGGGGGATTGGTGAGATACTGCTTGAGCCGATTGAAGCTGCACTGACATAAAGGATCTCACTTAAAGTTCTCATCCTTCTTTAGTAAATGTGAAAATGGTGTACACTTATCTGCAAGCTGGGAGATGAAGCGCCAAATAGATTGAAGCTTTCCCTGAAGAGAACGAAGCTGTCACAATGTTTGGGGAGGAGGCATGTCTAAGATAGCTTTGACTTTCTTGGGGTTGATCTCTATACCTCATTGAGAAACTATAAAGCCTAGAAGCTTGCCAGATGTGACCCCAAAGACACATTTCTTGGGATTCAGCATGAGATGATATTTGGCTAACCTATCAAAGACTTTCTCCATGTTAGCAAGATGATCCATGAAGGTATGAGACTTGACCAAGATATCATCCACATAATCCTCCAAAATGCTATGGATGAGATCATGAAAAATGGCTGTCATAGCTCTTTGATAGGTAGCCCCAGCATTCTTTAGGCCAAAAGGCATCATGTTGTAGCAAAAGGTTCCCCAAGGGGTAGTGAATTTTTTTTATACTGATCCTCTTTTGCAATCTTGATTTGATTATACCCAAAAAATCCATCCATGAGGGACAAAATTTCATGTCCAGCTGTAAGGTCTACAATCATATCTATGTTGGGCAAGGGAAAACGTCTTTTGGACAAGCTTTGTTAAGATCTCTGAAATCAGTGCAGATTCTGATGTCACCAGAAGGTTTAGTGATGGGGACCATGTTGGAGATCCACTCTGAGTAGTCGATAGGTTGGATAACCTTAGCAGCTAACATTCTTTCTAATTCAGCTTTGACCAATAATGCCACCTTTGGGTGCATTTTTCTAAGCTTTTGTCTAACGGACTTGATCTTTGGATCAACTGCAAGATGATGAACTACAAGCTTTGGATCAAGTCCTGGCATGTCCTAATATGACCATGCAAATTGTCCAATGTTCTCTCTTAAGACCTCAAAGAGGAGGTTAGCTTGGTCTTGTGATAGGGATACAACAATGTGAACAAGTCTAGGGATCTCTGAAGAACTAATGTTGACTTCTCTAGTATCCTCAATTAGAATAGAAGACACCTCTAGTCAATTATCTTGAGGAGGCAATGCTAAATCCTCATGTTCTACTTGTGGCTCTGGATTTTCTTGTTGAGGGGTTCTCTTTGCTACCTTAGCTAGTCCTAGATTCACCTTAGTTCCAGTTTTGGGTGTATCAAAACTAGGTTGGGGATTTTCTCCAAAATACCCTTTGGGATCTAGCTTATAGATATAGGAAGAATCTGGCTTTTTTTTCTTGTGAGGAGTTTTGGCTCCCATGAATCTCAGAAGTGCTTCCTCTAATGTGAACTCATCAATTTGTATGATTCTTGGTTGGTTCCAATCTATGAGTTTTGGATGGGTGAGTGGTAGGTCAATGAGGTTGATGGATAGTTCTTGGAGAATAGATTCTCTGAGGGAGATTTGGTCTAGGATATCATCTTAGGCTCTCTTTTCAACTTCCTTAGGAATGTCTTTGATTTTGACAAGGTCATGGTGAATGTTCAAAAAAGCGTGACCATCCGTATTGGTGCCCTTAGTTGTGGGTATGCCAAAGCCAAGACCTGACTTTGATTCCCACTTGTGTGCGTCAATGGGGCACTACATGCCTCTTTCTCCTGGTCCTAGACCACCACCTTGATAGTTCCATTTGTCAGTGATGAGCTTATGTTCTTGGGGATACTTCTGGCTGAAGTGATCAAGGCATGCTTGATTTCTTTGAGGTGCATCCTTATGTAACCAATTGTTGATATCCGGAGTGAGCTCCTCATGAAGAGGAATTTTTGAGGATACAAAGGTTATTTGGCCAAAAATTTTGTATCGAGGAGGTGGAATCTCCTTAGCTTTGTGATATGTTAGTCATCCATGGGCATGTGGATCAAGTGGGAGTGCCTCGACAACAAATGCATCTAATAGACTATACTCTCCACAGCCTTTGTTATTGATCTTTATGGTAGATAAGGTGGAGGCGAGCATGGTTTCTCGGTCATTACAAGTGTGGGATGAGCTGGCGATGGCTATGTTGATATCAATTCCAGGGCAATGGTTTTTATATGAAGCTTCAATTGCATTGTAGTAAGCAAAGGGTTCTGGATCGGCATGGATGGTTACCTCAGTGCCTTGATGCAGAAATTTGACGCACTAATGGTAAGTGGATGGAATGGCTTTCATGGTGTTAGTAAACAGTTTTGCCTTTCAACAAGAATTAGAGAACATGATTCAATACACCCAAAAAGAAAGAAAAAATATACTAACAAATGGATAGATTATCATTTTATTGATAATCCTCCTCTGAATTGAGAGGTACAGCTCCCTCACAAATGATATTCAATGAATATGATACTTGGTTGTGCCTTTAACCTGAAGACACAAAAGGGTTTCTAACATATGCCCATCAACATTAGGTGAATTTGATTATCAAATTTATGAATAAAGAAAGGAAGAAAAATAAATAACCCTATGATTGCTTATTCAACTTCCCATATTGCATTACAGAAGAGTTAAGAGGGGTTGTAGGTATTAGCATGCCAAAAATGTGAATGCATCAATCATAAGATTACATACATCACAAATCTAATGTAATGGATATCACTGTGTCTAAAATAGGGAAATAAAAGACCATAAGATCCTTTAAACTAGAAATATGAGTGTACAGACTATAGAATCAAACACATGCATATCCTCTTTATTTCAGAAACATAATGTAATAACAATAGTATTATCACATCCTTCCATTACAAACAGACTGCAAAACCAATCTCTCTTCCCCTAAAGTAGTTGTAGAACTTGCTCCCAAACCAGAAAAGAAAAACCCTCCCTCTATTCCCACCAAAGCTATCTTCTCACCTGTTATAGCAGCTGTATAACTTCTAGCCCCGAAAAGAAGAACCCCTGTTACATCATATTGTAATCTATTTATCTTCTCTTTCTGTCAGTTCTATTTCAGTTTGAATAACTATTTCTTGGAACTGTTCACATTCCAAATATTTATCCTTTTGCTCAATGCTCATATGATCTTTAAATAATTATGTATACTATTATCTATTATGAGGAGGAGTAATGTGTCAAACATTAAAATAATGTTTAATAAAACATTATGATATGCTTATTCTCCTCCAAATTTTTGATTATAGACACTTGTCTAATTTATGGGCTCCACCTCCCCACGTGACATTCTGTCAAACCAATTATTTGTTAAGACATTTGGTTGAAAATTTCATAACATATCTTTTCATCTTGATAAGATAGCGAGAGATAGTCACTGACCATTTAAAATTCAAAAGGGGGAACTTTTGCAATAAATTAAATCCATGTTGTTACTTTTCTGACCTCTTGGATAGATGTGTATATAGTTAGCTATAACTTTTGAATGCCAATGAATTTTGCTAATTGCACTATTCATAATCTAGAAGACTAGTCTCATAACAACATATCCAAAACTTAGTAAAATCCAATGATGCAATAAAATGTTACAGCCCTCACACCGAGACCCATTTTTGCTGATCATATATTATAGTTACATGCTAAATTCATACTATAACAGTATATTACTTGCACATAAATTACCAATTGGAGCTTCCTGTAATCATTCTACATGCTCAATCTCACCTCTATGATGTGTTTGATGATTCTCAGGCTCAGACATCTCATTGAGAGATTCACATATTATATTTGACCTCTACTATTCTGATTTTACCTACACAAATAGATCTTCAAATGCTAAGAAAGGCATGGTTGCAGGTGTTATTGGAAATTTGGAATGTGACAATAACTGATATGCTTTCCCATTTCATTCCATGTAGCACTGAGAGATTCAATTCTTGGTATACCTGTAAGAAAACTCTACAACAAGCGATAATAGAAGATTCTTCATCTTGGCATGGTGGCCATAGTCTCTGTTTTGACGTAGTCTCCAGAATTATATCAACAACACTTTATATTTTTGCACTTAGGAATAACCTCTATCGAGAGTCAGCTTGAATGGTATGATGATAGTTTTCTCTAACCCAGACATTGCATGATGGTAGCTGAGCATATTGGAAGTGACATTAGGAATGTCAATAAAGGTCAAGCTCAACACTATGCATGCAAGATGTTATTTATTATAACATTATTGCATTCTGTGCAACCCGACACATCACTTGTAGTTTGTATCACTTATTATTCCTTACGACTCTTCAATGTGCCTATGATCTGCACGTGGCCTTCATATTGTAACTTTTTCTAAGAAATCCCAAGCTCAAGCATTGACACTTCATGAGCATGTTGGAGATTACAAACTTAGGGAGGTGCATATGACTGTTTCCATTTACCTCTCGAAAGACTTATATCACTGTCATGCACACACATTAAATATGTGCTTTGTTTTTACTCTCCATGCTTTACATAATTGCTCTGAGTATGATTTTGATTATCCATATTCGAGACTTGGAGGTTGAGGTTGTGAATCCTGAATTGGTTACTTGTTTTTCAAAGCCCAAACATTAACCTGCAACTGTATTGACAGATCTGCATGCTAAAAACCTCAAACTCAGAGCTTGAACTTCAAATGAGAACCCAGATTCTGCACACCTGATGTTGAACTTGAATTTCAAGTTGAAGTTGAAACCTTTTCTTCGATTTTGAGTTCAACTCAATACAAGTATGTTGCACCTATAATTATCTTGCTGAACTTAAATCTAAATTTGAAGCTGAACTTTGGTCTGAATTTGATGATTCAACTTCGACATCTCTTTAAGATACTATTTTCTTCATAGATCATAGTTCATAAACCATCATCAACAATTAAAATCTAATCAAAATTGACTTTGTAGAGTTATCTTGGGAGTTTAGAATGTGAATGTTAAAAGCAAGGTAACACATGGCATGAATCCATGGGCGATCGAGGAGGATGTTGAATGGTAGGTTCAGATCAATAACATGGCAGAGTGTTTCTTGGATGACTGGCCCAACCTTGATTGGCAGAAAAATAGTTCTTTCTGTGGTTCTTTCCAAGTTGTCATAAGCTTTGATGGTGATAACCTCACTGATGATATCTGCCTTAGTATACCCAACTTGTTTTATGAATTTTAGGGTGCAAATATTCGAGGCTGATCCATTATCTATCATTACTCTTTTCACAGAAAAATTGGATACCATGATAGCTATGTGAAGTGGAAGGGTGTGATTTGGCTTTACCATGGGTATGTCGGTGGGTTTGAATGATAGGGCACATGAGGAGGATAGGTATCCAACAAGATTATGAAAATTAGTAGCATTGATATCTGAAGGGACACGAGATTCTATGAGAGCACTATCAAGGATTTATTTGTACATAGGACTAATGTAGAGAAGATCTAAAATGGAGATTTGGGCTGGCATGTTCCCAAGGTGTTCCAGGATATTGTAATGGCTTTTTGATGGAGCTGATGGTGCTGGTGAAATAGGTGGGCCTGTGATGTTAAATTGTGCTCTTCAAGTGGTGACTGCACACTCATTGTTTGGTCCTTGGATATTGATAACATTGACAGAAGGCTCTTTCTCGAATATACAACCTATAAGGCTACCATAGTCTATATAGGGTGAAGTGTGGTCATTGTTCTTCCCATGCTATTGGTTTGGCTGGCGGTTGTTGGTGTTGTTGTTGTTGGCTTGGATAGGTGCTTTTCCAAGATTTTGGTTGTTGTGTGGAGGAAAAGAATTTTGATAGATCTATAAGCCTTCATTGGGAGAGGTTTGGTCACCAATAGTGATTTCCTTCCGATCAATGAGGTCCTGCACATAATCTTTCAATTTCATGCATCTAAGGGTGGTGTGACCTTTTACCCTATGAAATTTGTAGTACTCATTGTCTTTGTACCATGCAGCTTTGGATTGGTTTGGGTCGATTTGTTGGGTAGGAGGAAATTTGATGAGGTTTTCCTTGACTAATTTCTCAAAAATGACATCCAATGGCTTACCAAGGGGTGTACAATTTCTAGGTGTAGATAGGAATCTGGGCTTTTTCCTACAACTACATTGATGGAATTAGCTTGATTGCTAGACCCTTGAAAGTTTCGTCTTGGATTGTGGTTTTGATAGCTGTGGTTATTCTGCTGTTGGTAGTTGATAGCTTGCTAATTGTTTGGTTGATATGGTGGGTTGGGCTGGTTGTGAGAAGGACCAACAATATTCACATGTCTGGTATCAATGATGTCATCTGTTGCAACGTGCTTGTTTTTGTTCCAATACCTAGACTTTTCATTGGAATGTGATTAATTTTGGTTGGCTTCCTTGTAAATCTTGACCACGCCATCTTTAATGAGTCCTTGCTCAAGGATCATTCCTTTCTCTTTGATATCTTTGTAGGTCTACAAACAATTCATGATCATGTGGTGAGCCAAGCTAGGATGGGCATTATCAATAAACATTTTCACCAAATGGCGCTCTGGCAAGGTACAAGATATGCAGGTGGTAAGGGTTTGCCATCTTTGCAGATATTCGAGAAGGCTTTCTCCACCTTTTTGCTTAGTGTGGACAAGATCAACTACTAATAGCTCTGTTTCAACAAGATGGGCATATTGGGATACAAATGCCTCAGACAATTCAGAAAAAATTTTAATTGTGCCATAGGGGATTCTATAAAACCATTCCAGAGCTGGTCCGACTAAGCTTTTGGGAAAGAGATGCAAGAGGAAGACATAATCCTATGCCACTTCTTGGTAGTGCATGTGAAATTCTTTGATATGTGTGACAGGGTCTCCTTTTCCTCTGAATTTGTCAAATTTGGGTGTCTCAAAATGCTTGGGAAATGGTGTCATGGTAATGGCTCTGTCAAATGGGTAAGGACACACATTCTCAAACTTGAAAGTTTTTGGATCATTTCCTTCCTAGATGTTCTTCAAAGCTATCTTCATGGCTTCCCATTTTGCATTAATGGGTGATGACTGGGGTGCCCCCAATGTAGGAGTGCCCTGAGGTAGGTATGTGCTAGATGGGGCAATTGAATATGGATGGCTTTGAGGTATGGGCTAGTAGGGATTGTACATGGCTTGGGCAAGTGAATGGTGGATGATGGGTTGCTCAGGTGGAGGTGGCACATATTGCTGCATGTGTTGCGAGGCTTGCTGCTGATATTGGATTTGAGGTTGGGATTGAGGGATGTAGACTGGCTATGGGATAAATGGATTGCTTTGTGGAGGTAAGGTATAAGATGATTATGAAACTTGGGGAAAGGATCGAGGAGCTTGTGGAACTTGGATATGGATTTGAGGGGTTTTACCAATATATGTGGGTTGTGCCCCCATTTGGGAAGGTGTCTACATGGAAAAAGAGGCCAAGTAATTGGTGGTTGGTGGTGGTGGATTTCCTCCAAGAAGTGGCATAGAAAAATAGTTGGTAATAGGAGGTAATGGATTAGTTGGTGGTGGAGGTGGTGGGAATTGAAAGCTAGGAAATGGAATTGATGGGGTTTGATAGCTTGGTGGATGGATTTTAAAGCTTGGTAGAGTGGTGGCGAGAGCTTGGGTCACTTGAGAGCTGGGTAGAACATTGGTAGTAGCTGGTGGGGTTTGATAGCTTTGCAGAGTGAGGGTAGTAGCTTGTGGATTTGTGGCTGATGGCACTGAGCTCCAAGGACCTAGTGGAAATGATGGAATTGTTTTTTGAGCTGAGGTAAACAAGCTGAGGGTGATGAAGGGTTGATTACTTGGCCCCATGGGTGGCATCCCTATTGTATATTGTTGAGGTTGGCCAAAGATGCTAGCACTGATTTGGGAGATGGGTGGATTTGGAAGGCTGGGTTGGAGAGCAGCAACAACAATAGTGAAGGGAGTGAATGGTGAGGTTTTTTGGGCAAAGGGGGTTTGGGATGGAGTGGTATGGACCAATGCTAGAGTGGTGGTGGCTGGATTGGCTTGTGGAAGGGAGATTTCAACTTGAGTGGAGGCTGGTATATTTGGGTCTGTTGGATCATATGGCATGGGTTGAGGCTCTTCTTTTGGCATATATTGAGGATAATTTGAATCATAAGAGCCTATGGGTGGTGGGAGTTATCCAAACAATGGGTGAGATGGCTCTGATAGGAAAGGAGATCTTCCAAAGTCAAAGGCTCCAATGTTGTCCCTTCGAAAGTTAGCCATGATTGTTTCCTTGTTTTTGTCTATAATGGCATTCACCAATACTGCATTTCCTGGTTAGTTCATGAAAGCTTCAATGTTAGTAGGTGATGGTATGGTGTTCTCTAGGCTGAAGGATGGTTGAGTGCTCAAGGGGAGTAATGCTGTTGGATCCAAATGATAGGGCTCCATTGTTTCCTTCTTCTTCTTGCCTAAGCGAGTGATGGGTGGCAAGAAAAATGCAGAATGTTTCCTAGGGATGAGATGCAACAATGCTGATGGATGCAAAAGAGGAAGGCTTTTCTATGTAAATGATCTTCTAGGTTGAGGCAAAGCTATATGACAAAATTTAAGGAGGATTGGGTTGGGGATTCTAACTTCAAAGATATGTTGCCAAAGCAGAAAAGGTCTGCTTTCCTATGTGCAAGCTTGGTGGTGATTGTGTCAACTTAAGGATAGACTGATGATCCTTTAGGAAGAACACAAGATTGACCACTTGTGGATCCCAACCTTTAGCTCAAGGTGATGAGGGATGACAAGTGACAAAGCTAGATTACCCTAGACAAAGCTCTATCAAAGGGATAACCTTGGTGAGATTGATGGATTTGGAAGATTTTAGGAATGGCAAACTTTTGGCAAAAGTGACAACAATTTTGAAGGCTTGGATGTGAAGATTTTGATTGCTGGCTAGATGGTTTGGTTCTAAATGAGATGAATGAGATAAAATGCTTAAGGGGATGACTAAGGATGGCTAGCTTACCTACAAAGATGACTCTAATGCAAAACTGAAGCTTATGCAAGAAGATGTGGAGAAACAAGGGGGTCTAATAATAGAAATCATGCCTAGTTGGTAAGGCATAAGCATTGTTAACTCCTGAATGTTGGTTAAATTGGATGGTGCGATCTATCTAGGCATCTTGAAGGGCTTTGTTAGCAGCTTTGTCCTCTACTTTGTGGAGTTTGGCAATTCAAGGACTTGGTTTTAGTTCCTTTCTCTTGGTTGAAAGTTCTTGGTATGCCTGAGATGGCTTGAGTTTAACTTTGTGGAACTTTTGTTTGGGTTTGGATTGTTCTGACATGAATTCTTGAATTTTCTTGGGTTTGAGAGATCTTGATTGTTTTGCTTCAACTCGTTCAACTTCTGGAATAGGTAGTGACTACGCTAAGTATGCCCTAAGCTAGGATTGACCAAGCTTGGCAAACATTCATTCAATAAGTAAAAGATCAAACAATAGATAGAAACAACTAGATAGAAGTTTTTGATTCTCAGAATGTGATACTTGTGCTGAGGAGTGTGTATGTTCTACAAATGTTTCGATCAGTCACCTCAAACAGATTAACATCCTAGATGGTTGTCTACAAGGCTGACAGTTGGTTTAGCTAGGGAGTCCTCGATATACCCAAGGTACGTGAGGCCCAAATCCATAGATGAAACCAAAAAGATGTCACACAGCCAAGAGGACTGGTAACCCACTTCTCCTCTTTCACTTCTCAAGGGTATAAAGTTCTTTGAGGCTTAGCCTGAGTGACAAAATCTTGATTCCAAGAGAGGTGTCTTTTGATTCACCTCCCGATTCTTATACTCTGTCGGAACGCTGGAGTTGAGGTCATCCCAAGGGGTGATGAAATCCCCAAGCAGGCCTCCTAAAAAGAGAAACAAGGTTTTGGATCCTAATCTTATGCACCCAAGATGGCCTCAAAAGATGACAAGGGGAGAGAAGACTTGGATGACCTTGGGCTAAAAAGTATGCTTGTTCTTTTACCAACTAACTCTTATGTGTATTGATCTAGACTTTGCAAGCACTCATGTTTAAGAGACAATGTTCAATTCCAACTTTGAAATGTGCCAACAAAGCAAAATCAAGCGAAGAATGAATACAAGAAGAAGAGTTAGGGTCAACAAAAAAGTAAACCCACGCGCCTGGAGGCCCTCCATGTCAAGTATCGATTAATTTCCTTTAAAGCATTCAAGAGTTGGTGTGATTTTGTTTTACGTCCAAAACAAAGATGTGTGAAACTCGATTGTCAAGTGTGTGCCCAAAGGCCCTCCACGTCAAAAGTTGTTTAATTTTAGTGCCCAAACTTGAAGTGTGATCGATTTAATCTAGAGTTTTGGTCATTTAATAATTTTGATAAAGTTAAAGAAAACGTTCAAAGACCAAGTGAGTGAGTTAGATTGTGGAACATTTAACACCTTTTTCAAGTAGACCCATCCTCATAAATGGCGCTGAGATTGCAACCAATGGTTGAATTGATGGGTGATTAGAAAAGAGGTGAGTCCAAGAAACTACTCAAATTGATTTTTGCAAATTTGTATTTAACTTAACGAAGTTTCTTAAATATCCAAAAGTCAAAATTTTCTTAAATTGCATGTGGAAAAGAGATTTATTTTGTTCAATTTTAAAAGCTCCAAATGAAGTGTTTGATATTGCAATGGTTAATTGATCCTTGGCATTCAAGATTGGATTTGTTGTTTTAATCATGCATTCAAGAAAAATTTGATTTTAATCCATAGCATTCAAGAGTGTGTTTTGAGCAACATTCATTCAATGGAAAATGTGTTTAACCATTCAAGTTCATTCCATGAATAACCTAAAAAACATGATTAAGTTTGTTGCTCTAACCTGTAATAAGATAAAAAAATAAAATTGATTAGTCACCCAAAATCTTTTAAAATAAAAGTTTAACTATGAGAAAAAAAATTTTAACTTTTTTTGCTGCTTTTTCTACACATAAAAATGCTTAGAATGGTCTAAATCCTACGAAACCACTAAAAGTTATCTTGGCGGAGATGACAGATTAGCTTGGGGATGGCCGAGATGACAGTTTAGGTTGCAGAGATGATAGTTTGACTACTGGCAGTAGCGGAGATGATAGTTTGACTGATGGCGGTAGTGGAGACGACAGAGTGTGTTTTGAATAAGAAAATTAGCTAGGTGGAAATGATGGTTAGAGGTGGAGACAATGATAAAAGTCAAGTGGAGATGCTGAAACTCGAAGATGATGATCTATGCCAATGATAGAATTTACTTTGGAGACGACAGTTCAGGATTTAGAGATGACAGTCGTCCAGTCAGAGATGTTGATCTGCGGAGATGACACTGCGCAAAATTGGGTTTAAAACACGCAGATTTTCATTAGAAAAATTTTGGAATTTGATTTTTGAAGCTTTGTTTTTCCTCCCCAATGCTTCCTTTAACCTGCAAGAACAATATTAAATCCTACAACACACTCAAACAATAAGAAACATTAGATTATTTGCAAAAAATAATATATAGATCGAAATAGATGATTAAATGACCCATAGTGGGGTTCCAACGGGCGTGCCAAAATGTATATGAGAAATATTTTAGCAAGTAATACTAATCTATTAAAATGACAAAAGCATTAACTAGCATAAATACCATAACATGTATGAGAGACAAAATGAAACCCTCAAATGAGAATATGAGCCATAGAATAGCTCTCCCAATGAGGATGGTCACTTGATTTAGGGATGAGTCTAAGTAAAAGATTGGTATGTATGCTCAAGGCTTCTCAAAATAGCTTCAATGGAGATGGAAATGGAAAATTGGTAGCTTGAGAGCTCTCAATTTGGCATTATAAGGGTATGGTTGATGGCTTTTGGTTCTCAAACTAGCATTATAACTTTGGCTTAAAGGTTGTGATGAAATGGCTTGGGAGGGGATTCAATTTATAGGCTAAGGGCTTGAGGGATGGAGGGTTAAGATGCAAGGAGAGATGAAAGCTTAAGGAGGGCTAGGATGCACTCAAAGGGGAGCACATGGATTGTGTTTGTTTAGCACCAATCAGGGAGTGACACATGTCACAGGGTGAGTGGATAGAGGAAAGGGGAAGGATGAGTCAACAAAGGAGGCTCAAGGGATAATATCTTCATAAAGACCCTTCATAATGGCTTGTAAGAGCAATGAATGGGCTTGTAAGAGTCTTTATGGCTTTTGTAAGAGCATTCATTGTTGGGTGGTTGGGATATTTTGGAGGGAGTTGAGATTGTTGACTTTCCTTGGCCTAGGAAAGTCTTAAGATTACTTAGGGAATGTGACAACATTAGGGGATGGATTAGGCTTGGGTTTAGGATTAGATTGGGGATGTTAGAAATTTGCAAGTGGATGGCATTCATGAGGGTGGGTGAGTTAGTTGCTAAGCTTGGTTAGTATGGGTGTGTGGGGTGGATTAGGCTAAAAAGAGGGTTTAGGGATAAGTTAGGGGCTATTAGATTTGAGGGCTTTATTTATCAAATAGATTTATTTAATAAATGGGGATTCTGGAATTAGATAGAAGAATAGAATTTAATTGATAAATAATAGGTTATTTGATTTATCAATTAGAACTATAGATGATTAATTAAATTAATCAGCTAGGGGATGGCAAGGGATTAATTAAATAGGAATTTAATTAATGATGCCTTTAGATATAACTAAATAGGATTACCAAAGTGATGTAATCAAATTTAGGTGTCTACAGTGAGAAGCTCAAACCAGTAAAAAGTTTGGCCGGTATATAAATGAGGGAAAAGGTAAACTTTCTCACTTCATCATTCAAGTTTGTGTAATCCGAAATAGATTCTTAAGTGGATCACATAAATAAAAACTATTTGAAGGACTCCAAGACCCATTTAGAACCCTTTTTGTCAAAAGTATCTCACTTTTTTCCATGGTATGTTCATTCACAGTGCAAGGGAAACAACATCCCTCAAGATTACTCACCATTATGCTCCCCTAGTAGAGGCATAAGGCCACTTGGGTTTCATCTCCAAGGGTCATTGTTCTCATAGAAGGGGAACCTCTATTTTCCATGCCTTGAAGATTCTTTGATGTGTATCATTTGTTGATCGACTCTTGTATCGACTCACCTCTTTGATGAGAGGGACATATTGCACTAGAATCAACAAAGATCAAGTTGTGGGCTGTTGAATAGCATATTGCAATAAAAAATCTAACCTTAGGGATAAAGCATGTGTTTGAACTATTTTATTTGTGATCAAGACCTATGAAAAATATTTTTTGAACATACACAATTCAGTGGTTACTATCAAAATCCTTTTGCTAAAGAGATCATTTTTTTGTCTTTTTCAAAGTTTCTTTGTCCTTTGAGAAACTATTTTCTCATAAAAATCCTCAAAACAAAGAAAAAGTTTCACCTTTGTCATTTCAAACACCAATTGTTAGCAAGTCCTTTCGCAACAATTATTTGTCTTGTTGGTCCACTTTGTCCCTTTCTCTAAAAAGTTATACGTGTTCCTTTAAAACACAACAAAATCACTAAGCAGATCCTAGTTACAAATTCTCTTTACTTGGTCCAAAGTTTTGCTCTTTCCAAAATACCTTTGCTATCTAGCCTACTTGATCAAAAATATCACATCTTGTCTTTGAAAGACCCCATTTTCCATATGAAAAATGGATGTTATTAAGTCCATTCACAACAATTTTTCTCATTTTTTGTTTATCTCTACCTATACTTGTTGTCTAGAAACCCACAAACTACCCTACAGAATCTAGTTGCAAAAAAAAACCCATTTTTCCATTTATCCAAAAAGTTGCTTTTCCTAAAATACCTTTGCTATCTATCCTACTTGATCAAAAATATCACATTTTTTCCTTGACCAAAAAGTTTTTTAGCAAGTTGATTCACAACAAAACCTAAAGTTAGGCTTGTCCTACTTCACTCAAAACTTTTCCATTGTTGAAAAAAACCTTAGATATTTCTTGATTGATTTGTGTTTTCAATCCAATGTCCAAAAGGTATACTTAGCATAATCACTACCTCTAAAACCACATAGTTTTTATCAAAATCCCTTGGAAATATCGCATGTCAGGCCATCCCAAGACAAAGTTCAAAAAGGATAAGCTTCCACAAATACTAGTTTACAAGGAAATAGAAGCAGAGCAAAAGAAAACACCCCCGAATGAAGGATTGCATAATTAGATCAAATTGAGAAAGGTGGTGCAGAGGTAGAATTA
This sequence comes from Cupressus sempervirens, assembly GCA_028749045.1. Taxonomy (NCBI): domain Eukaryota; kingdom Viridiplantae; phylum Streptophyta; class Pinopsida; order Cupressales; family Cupressaceae; genus Cupressus; species Cupressus sempervirens. The sequence continues at coordinate 837,224,894 of CM053793.1, forward strand.
CAAATTGAGTGGGACTACAAAATCCAAAACCTAACTCTTCGACGTGGTGTTAATTAGAGCCTTATCAACAACTCTACTATTACTCATTCTGATTAGGTCCTTTCTTTTCCCACACACAATTGTGCACTTATAGGTTTGGTCTCTCAAAATCCCACTATCACACACAAACATTTAGAAATAGGATCACCTCCTCTCATCTTATATTTCCAAAAAAGAATCCTTCACATGCATTCTTAAAACCTAGAATCTCCAACTATTCCTTCACTTGCTTAGAAACATTTAGCATCATATATCTCACCATCCTAGTTATCCTTGAAACTCAGCATTTTCTAGAAAAAGGTTGTCATTTTTACCCCACATCACCTTGAGCCAAAGGTTAGGGCCACATATCTCATACCCCCATTGTATTTCCAACTCATATTTTAGGGAAACACAATCCCTTGCAATTAGCATCATATCAATTAGACCCCTCAAGTAGCATATATCTAGCACCATCCCTCTTTTCATTTTCATCCTTAGGAAAATCATCTTTTCATGCCACCCACCACATGTTTTGGTACGAACACATGTAAAAAGAAGGACATGGATCCTACTCATAGTAGTAATACATCTTGAGCTCAATCATACCTTATAGATTCCATGATGTCATTAGATCCACCACCATGAATTCTAGAAAGAGTCAAGATCGTGCATAGATATGGAGGCATTCATGAACCAACCTAGTCATGCTACCATTGTAAATGCCATCATAGATCGAAACAAAGAAACCATCATGGTGAATTTCTTAAGGGATAGTGTTGGTGCTTTTGAGTTTGGGTGTCCACCCCCCATTGACATAAAAGATCCTACTCACCCTTTGTTTGGATGGAAACCACCTTAGGTAGAGCTAGCAGACCCAAATATACCCTCAACCTAGGTACCTATTCCCATTCTACAAAATACCCATCCCACTCTCACTCAACCCTTAGTGCATACTACATCCCAAGCAACCCCAAGTGTACCATCTGCATCTGCTTCCACAACTCATTTTACTACTCCACCAAATCCTCCATTTGTGTCCAATAGCACTACCTTTTTGCTTCCACCCCACATCACATCTAGTCCATTTACTACTCAAATATTTCCACTAGGGTCCAATACCTCATCTTCCATCCCACCGAACCTCACTATCAACCTCGTTATAGCTAGCCAAAGTTCTTCAACTACATTTCCTTTAGGAATTTGGAATATTTCTATGATGTACGGCCCTATCACTAGTCTTCCCCCTAGCACTATAGCCATGTCTGCACCTCTGGTACTTTCATCCACCACTTCACATAGTTATTCACTATCACCCCTTACCAACTATTTCTCCATGCCACCTTTAGGCATTAGCCAAACCACCCCACCATTGTAGTTTCCTATGCTGAATACTCTACCACAGATTAATTACCTTGTGCATGTTCATAATCAATCATACTCTCAAGTAGGATCACAACCCACATATATTGGACATGGTATGTATTCCCAAAGCATGACACATGCATTACCCACATTACCACTCTTTTAATCATAGTCTTCATGCTAGCAGTATGCTCAAGCACCCACATAGAACTATCTCATAGGGTAGCAGCCTCATAGTTACCTTCCACACAAAACAACTTCTCAATAGATGCAGTAGCATACCCAAAACACATTCCAGCAACCTAACACATCCATCCCACTAGCTATGCAACCTATTTTTCCAAAGATGACATGTGGCACCTAGGGTTTTTCATATCAACCTTCAAATCCTGGCATGTATCCTACACTAGGGGCACCTAGATTGGGAGCACTCGCTCCCCCACTTATAAAATCTAAATGGGAAGAGATGAAAAATACTCTTAGAGCCCTCAAAGATGGGACTGACTCCAAAACTTCAAAGTTTGAAAATGACTATCCATACCCATTTGACAAAACCATCACGATGACACCATTTCCTAAACATTTTGAGATCCCCAAGTTTGACAAATTTAGGGGGAAAAGTGATCCAGTCACACATGTTAAGGAATTTTAAATGCATTTTCAGGAGGTAGCCTATAATGGTGTGTTCCTCATGTGGCTCTTTCCCAAAAGTTTAGGAGGCCTAGCCTTAGAATGGTTTTTTCATATCCCTCAAGGTACTATGAAAACCTTTGCTGATCTTTCTGAAGCCTTTGTGGCTCAATAAACCCATCTTGTTGAAACTAAATTATCTTTCATGGACCTAGTTCATAATAAGCAAAAAGGGCGAGAAAGACTTGTAGAATACTTATAATATTGGAAAATACTCACAACCAAAATTTCTTGTACCATCCTTGAGCATCATCTTGTCAAAATGTTCATAAACAATGCACACCCTAGTCTCACCCATCATATGGTTATGAACTGTTTGCAAACATACAAAGACATCAAAGAAAAAGGGATGGGACTTGAACAAGGCCTCATTAAGGATGGTGTTATCAAACTTTACAAGGAGAACACCCAAGACCAAGGTCACAACAATGACAAAACCTGATATTGAAACAAAAACACGGTGACAGATGGTGCCACTAACACCTGCCAAGTTCATATTGTTGGGGTGGAAACCAATGTTCCTACCATGTCTTGTTAGCAACAACCCTATCAACAAAAACCTCTTGTGTATCACCTACTACCCATATAGAACAATCAAAAAATACATGCTTATCATAATCAAACCAATGTTATCACACTTTTGGTAGGTGCTAAACCTCGTGTTCAGAGGCAACCACACACATACACCCCATCGGGGGAGCCTCTTGATGAAATCTTTAAAAAATTGGCCAAAGATAACCTTGTTTGGTATCCACAAACACAACCTTTGGAGCCCAATCAGCCTAGAGAAACCTAGTACAAAGATAATGAGTATTATAAATTCTATCTTGTCAAAGGACACACTACCCTTAAATGCATGCAGCTCAAGGATTATGTCCAGGACCTCATTGACCAAAAGGAAATCACAATGGGGGAACAAACTTAACCTAATGTAAGATTAATGATGTATCAAAATTCTTTCCCTCCTCATAACACAAACCTAGGAAAAACACCTACAAACCCTCCTGTCAACAAACAAAAAAATACTCAAGGAAAACAAGTAGATAATCAAGATAAGTCTCAGAACTATACCTTGATGTATTTAGACTATGGAAGCCTTATCGGTTGCATATCATAGGTTGAGCCATCCATCAACATCATTAACATTAAGGGCCTAGATACCAAATGCGTAGTCACCACTCATTAGACTCGACTCAATATAGCTAGTGCACCTATTTTTGCACCATCAAGATCACCTCCATCTAGATCATCTCCATTAGAATCATCCTCATTAGGGCTGTAATATAACATCTTGGAACACCTTGGAAACATCCCAGCCCAGGTCTCCATTCTGGATCTCTTATGCACAAGCCCACTTTATCAAGAGATCCTCAACAGTAGTCTACATGAGTCACACATCCCCTCTAACATAAATGCTACCGAGTTTCACAACTTGTTTGGCTATCTTTTAGCATCATGTGCCTTATCCTTCAAAACAACTAATATCCCAATAGTCAAACTAGATCATATCCTTCCACTTCTCATAGCCATCATGGTTTCCAACTTTTTAGTTAAATGGGTCATGATAGATAATGGATCGGCTTTAAATCTATGCACTCTAAATTTCATCAAATAAGAAAGATACATTGAGGTAAATATAACTAATGAAGTAATCACCATCAATGCATATGAAAATTTGGAGCACACCACTAAAGGAACCATCTTGCTCCCTATCAGAGTTGGCCCATCCACTCAAGAAACACTTTGCCATGTAGTTGATCTTAACCTTCCATACAACATCCTCCTTGGTCACCCATGGATTCATGCCATGAAGGTTGTTCCATCCACATATCATTAGTGTGTCAAATTTTCACATAATGGCACTGAGATAACCATCCATGCAGATCCTGAACCCTTTTCTTATTAGAATGTAGTTGAAGCTTCATACACCAATCATTTCCTTAGGATCAAAGTTGGTCACATCACAACCAATTCCTCTATCACTTGCCATGATCCAAACACCATTTCAGCATCCACTCTTTCCATAGTTAAGATCAACTACCAAGGTTGTTATGAGTATAGTCTTACAGATGCTTTTGCTATCGACACTCTACCACTTGATCCCCATACTCAAGGATGCCTAACACATCAAGGGCCTAGACCAGAAACCACTTCTTGACTCCAACAAATGGACCCTACCACATCTATTACTAAGGTATCCTTGATGGAGAGAAAAATGCACTAGACATTAACACGTGGCTATACAAGGAGCCACCACCTAAAAGTGAAGCACTTCTTGATCACTTTAAATAAAAATATCCCTGGTCACATTGCTTGGCCATGGAGTAATGGGATTATCAAGGAGGTGGTTTGGGCCATCTGTAATTAGGTATGAGAAAGCCTGTAGAGGTACACCAGGGATAGAATACTAAAGGCTTAGGCTATGGACTCCCCGCAACTAGGGGCACTATGAAGGAAGGCCATGCCCTCACAAACATCTAAAACAGCCTTGTTGAGGTCGAAGACATTCATAAGGAAGTAGAAAAGAAAGCCTACGGTGATATATTCCTTGATGAAATAATCCTAGGAGCCTCTATGCTCTACCAACTATCCCTAAATCTCATAGACCTACCCCTTGCTCATCTTGAACTCATAGATTGGGACCAACTAAGTGTCATTCATGTTGACAAATTCTCTACCAAGCATGCACTCCTTAAATTCATGGGGGTGGAAATGCCACATAAATGGCTACCACCACCATCAACATATGTATACAAGTTGAATCCAGTAGATTATTTCGGGGAGGAAAAAATCTCTAGTCACAAAAATGAAATAAAAAAGGAAACAAAAAAGAAAAAAAAAAAGGAAAAATGTCCTCTGGAGTGCCATTGGAAGACTCAAAAAATGAAATAAAATAAAGGATGTGTCTGATGGTGAAAATCTCTCTAAGGTGCCTAAATATGGAGATTTCATCCTTCCCCCACAAGAGCATAGGCCTCCTATATCTTCAGTTTTGATAGAGAAAACTCAGCCAGTAAACATCAGTTTGATAGAGACACCACATATCACATATATTGCGACTTCTCTACCACCTAAGTAGGCAAATATTCTCATTGAGGTCCTCCATGAGAATGTGTGTCATTCTGCATGGTCATATCTCAACATGCTAGGGTTGGACCCCAAGCTAGTGGTACACCATTTGGCCGTGGACCCAAAGGCCAAACCTATTACACAAAAGCTCCATAAGATGCACCCTAAAGTTTCTTTATTGGTTAAAGCATAGTTAGAAAAGTTGCTAGAGGCCAAAATCATTCACCCAATAGATTATTTTGAATGGATTTCTAACATGATACCTGTTATCAAACCTTCTGGTGATATTAGAATCGGCATCAATTTCAAGGATCTTAACAAAGCTTGTTTGAAGGATGACTTTCCATTACAAAATATCGACATGATTGTGGATTTCATTGTAGGTCATGAACTCTTGTCACTAATGGATGGTTTCTTTAGATATAATTAGATTCATATAAAAGAGGAAGATCAGCATAAGATAGTGTTCACTACACCTTGGGGCACATTTTGCTACAACATGATGCTATTTGGGCTAAAGAACGTCGAGGCAACCTATCAGCAAGCCATGATAATCATCTTCCATGACCTAATCCATAAGATTCTTAAAGATTACATGGATGATATTTTGGTCAAATCTCTCAATGCTCTTGATCACTTATTTCACCTTGAGAAAGTTTTTAATCAATTGGCAAAATATCATCTCATGCTAAATCCAAAGAAATGTGTCTTTGGCATCACCTCAAGAAAGCTCCTAGGATTCATTGTGTCATAGCATGGTATTGAGATTGACCCTAACAAGGTCAAAGCCATCATGGATATGGATCCTCCTAGGACACTCAGACACCTTCATTATATATAAGTCAAACTCCAATCAGTTAGATAGTTCATTTCTCAGCTTGCTGATAAATGTCAACCATTCACACACCCACTCAAGAAGGATCAGAACTTCAAATGGGACTCTTCTTGCTAGCATAAATTTGAGCTCATCAAGGAATACTTGGCTAATCTACCTATTTTTGTTCCTCTAGTTGTAGTGTGTCCACTCATATTGTACATCATAGCTACTCCCACATCATTAGGTGCTCTTCTAGCGCAACTTGATTATGCAGGGAAAGAAAGGGCTATTTATTACATCAACTATACCTTAGTGGGATATGAGCTCAACTACACACCAATGGAGAAGGCTTGGTTAGTAGTGGTATTTACCACCCAAAAGCTATGTCATTACATGTTGAGTCATACTATATGGCTAATCTCAAAAATTGATCCATTGAAATATATGCTCTCTCACACAGTACTCACAGGATACCTGGTAAAATGGGTTATGCTTCTCAGTGAGTTTGACATCCAATATATTAACCTCAAAGGCTAGGCTTTGCATATCACCTAGTAGATGCACCCTTGGTTGCACACCACCCTCTCATTATGGAGTTCTCAATGAACACCTCTATTTGATAGAAGAAAACCATCCTGGAAGCTATATTTTGATGGCTCCTATACATATCATGGCTCTGACAAGGGCATACTCTTGGTCATACTACAAGGAGATTATATTACTAAATCTTTCAAGCTATAGTTTAAGTGTAAAAACAACATTATAGAGTATGAAGCCCTTGTTGCAGGGCTCAAAATCACCATTGAATGGAATATCCTAGAGCTACAAGTCTACAGTGATTCTTAGCTTATCATCAAACAAGCCTTAAATGAATATCAAACCAAGGATGACAAGCTACTACCTTACAAGAAATTGGTTGATCAATTGAAGGAGCATTTTACTCCACTCTAGTACATACAAGTACCTAGACTCCAAAATAAAGTAGCAGATGCCATGGTTACTATTGGTTCTCTCTTGGAAATACCACGTAAAGCTATGCAATATGAATTCTTGGTTGAGTAGCACACAAACCTGCATATGAGAATGATGAATCAACACGATTCTACATCTTTGTTGGTCCCCAATCCCCATGGTACCACAAAATTCATGCTTACCTGCTAAATGGTATCATATCTCCTCACCTCACACAAACCCAACACCAAAACCCTATTTGTAGAGCTTCCCATTACACTATCAGCACCCAAACACTATATCATCATGGTTATCATGATACTCTCTCTCAATGTTTAGATCAAAACAAGGTTTCAATGGCTCTCAAGGAGGTACACACTAGACTTTTATGTTCTCACACAAGCGAGATAGTGCTAGCAAAGCAAATCCTTTAGGCTGGGTATTATTGGCCTACTCTAGAGCATGATGCATGTGAGTTTGTGAAATGATGTTTACCTTGTCAATAGCATGGTAATTTAATTCAGGCTCTAGCTCACGACTTGCAACCCATTGCACCGCCATGGCCTTTTTCCTACTAGGGGTTTGATCTTGTCAGTCTTATTGCACCAGTTTATTCAGAAGGGCACAAATGGATAATCATAGGCACTAATTATTTACTTAAGTGGGTCAAAGCAGTTCCCCTTGTCACTACTATAAGAGTTCAAGTGTCCAAGTTTATCCTATATCATATCATATGTTGCTTTGGCATCCCAGCTACCATTTTTACTGACAATGGAGGTAATTTTGAAAACCTAAACATGGAGGAATTGTTCACTTCCCTTCACATCCACCACCACTTTTCTAGCCCATATTTCCCACAAGGTAATGGTTAGGCGGAGGCAACTAATAAAACCCTACTTAGAATCCTCAAGAAAGTTGTTAATGACTCTGGCTGTGATTGGCATTTGCAAATCAATCCCACCCTATGAGCATACCACACCTTATTCTATACATCTACTAGCACAACTCCATACTCCTTGGTCTGTGGTGTTGAAGCAATTTTACCTATTGAGGTTGAACTCCCATCCCTATGCATTTCTCTACAATGTTAGATATTTGATAAAGAGTACAAAGTAGCTCAACTTACTCAGCTTGATCTACTTGATGAGCAAAGGCAATAGGCCTATGACCACCTCATGGTCTACCAAAATCACCTCAAGTGCAATTTCAACAAGAAAGTCCATCCGCATAGTTTTCAAGAAGGTGACATGGTCCTCAAGGAGAACATGAAGGTTCAATCTGATAGAGATAAAAAAGGCAAGTTTGAGCCCACATGGTTTGGTCCTTATGTGGTCATGACATCTTTTAGCTCAAGATCCCATCAACTATCTACACTTGAAGGTGAAGTCCTAAATGATCCCAGCAACATCATTCACCTTAAGAAATTCTATGCCTAAAAACAAGATTCTCAAATCAAAGATAAAGAAAATAAGCATCCAATGGTGAAAACTTGGCAATTCAAGCACCTTGGATAGGTCCTTGGTAAAAACCTAGCAAATAGGCACTAGGTGTACTTAAGCCTTTTTATTATCTATCACTGACACTCAACTCCCTCATCACCACTCCATATCACATCACCAATCTCCCTGGTTTTCCAAGGTGTTCCTCATGATTTTACTATTCACATCTTCCACCACACTTTGCAACATCACCCTTTAACACTCTACACTTTGTAGCATCCTACCTAACCCCCTATATTATAGCATCTTGTATCATACCCGGTATACCCTACCATTGTACTCTACCACATGTGTCTCATCAACTATTTTCATCCTTATACTTTACCATATCATCCTCTTCAGTAAGTAGTATTCTATGTAATATATTTTTGTTCCAACTCTTTTATCCTATGTATCATAATCTTGTAAATACAATAGAATCACAAACAATAGTCACGATGTGCATATCACACCCCTATAACAATAATTGCATTATAAAAATGCTATCTCCTCATCCTGAGCTTTCCCCCATCATGTACATACCTAATACCATGTTTTCTCATATGTTCTTGAGTTCCCAGTCATTGTATAGTCATTCTTATACATCCTATTCAAGTCTTATTGTGGCACCTTGTGTCCTTAGCCTATCAGTAGCCCATCAGTTGATCTCTTTAGGAAAAGGTTGCTTTTTCACACTTTGGTTCTTTCTTTATAAAATCTTTGGTTTTTGTATATTTTGATTGGTTTCTTTCACATGTCTCTTCATTGTTTCTTCCTCGCGATTGCCATAATCATTTCATATCATGGTGTGTTGTGACTGGGGCAGCTTAGGGGCATGGTTTCGATCACAGTCTTTTACTACTTGTGAGTTAGTCAGATATCACCCTTGCATATTTCAAACATGTTTTCATTTCTGATAACATGTTGCACTTGGGTGATATCATTTTCTTATGGATCACCTAGCATCATTCCCATACTGATCTCTCTAAGACTCATGTGTGATGCTAGTGAAATCCTTGCGTGCTGGTTTAAAGTCAATCCTATGTATATATGAGCAATGTTAATATGCTAATAGAAACCAAATTTAAATAAAGCTTCTACAAACTAAACAAAATTCATAAACTTCAAGATAGACTAAGATGAACTCTCAATTGAGAATATGAGCCATTAATGGACTCTCTCAATGAGAAGCTCTCTTGTTGAGTGGCTTTGTCTAAATAGATAGGATGTATGCTCAAGCTTATGCTTCAAAAAGGGCTTCAAATGGAGTTGGAATTTGGGTGTGAGTGTATGGTTTTGATGTAAAATGGCTTCTTAAAATGGCATTATGACTTTACTTCATGGATTGTGTTGTTTTGCAAAGGGGAAGGATCCAATTTATAGGCAAGAGGCTTGAGGGATTGAGGGATAAGATGCAAGGATGGGAAAAAGCTCATGGAGGGCTTAGATTGCATGAGAGGAGAGCACATGGATTGTGCTTTCTTATAGCCAATCAGGGAGTGACACATGTCACAGGGTGAGAGGATGGAGGAAAGGGGAAGGATGAGTCAACAAAGGAGGCTCAAGGGATAAAATCTTCATAAAGACCCTCATAATGGCTTGTAAGAGCAATAAAAGGGCTTTGGAAGAGTCATTTATGGCCTAGTGGGCTTCATAAAATTTTATGGTTGGGATGTTTTGAGGGAGATGAGAGGAATTTCAACTTGGGCTTGATTAGGAAGGTTTTAAGCTTGCTTAGGCTTGTGCAAATGATTAGAGGATGGATTAGGATGGTTTAGGATTAGCTTAGGGATAGGCAAGTGGATGGCATTTAATGAGGGTGGGTGAAGGAGGAGATATTTGTTAACTTTGGCTTGGGTTAGTAAGTCTTAACCCATGTTTAGAGAATGTGACAAGGTTAGGAGGGGATTAGGATTAGGTTTAAAGACATCTTCTAGAAGAGTCTAGACTTTGGATGAGGATAAAGACTTTCTAGAATAGTCTAGAACTTCCTAGGATGAGGATGAAGACTTTCTAGAAGAGTCTAGAACTTCTTAGGATGAGGATAAATTAGATTTTTAGGAAATAAATAAAGTTTTATTTATTTCAAGGGTTTGGGTTTAGGAGATATTTATTAAAACTTTTTTAATAAACATGAGGATTAATATTTAATCTTAATTAAATATTTTGAGTTGGGATTAGGGGTAGGAAATGATGGGATTAGCCTTTAATCAAAATTAAAGAAGGATTAGAAGATTTTGGAAGATGTTAGTGGTCTTAAGGAAATTGGCCAAGTTTTGGGCAAAAAAAAAAAAAATTATTTATTTTGGATTTTTTGGTCAATTTATTAATTAAATAATTAATAAATAAGGAAATAATGTTTAAATAAGATTTAAACATTTTTGGGAGGGATTCCTTAATTAAATATTTTTAATTAAGATAAAGGGATTTAATGGCATAAAAATTAATTAATTAATTAAATAATTAATTAATTAATAAATGATGATGTCATCAGGAATTTTTTAGAAAATAAAAATAGTTTATTTTTTAGAGGTTTTTAGGTGTCTACACTATGTAATATTGAGAAAAAGGCCTTGATGTTCTTAGTAACCTTGGCAAATCCCTAATATTCCTATATCAAATAAAGTGCTCACACTACATAGTGGTACTTCCTCACAAAGTACCCCGCACTCAAGCTTCTATTTATTTTCAAAACCCCTAGTATCCTCTTCCTTTTTATCACCTCTCTCCCTCAAAATTTTAACTTTTTGCAACTATCAAAATCTTTTGATTCAAATCATCAAAAAAATGACTCTTGTTCATTATCATAGCTTCTCATCCCTAAATTACTATTTCACCACCATCATGATGTGATCCCTATCATAAGTTACTATCCTAGCTCTAATCTCCACTATCCTCCTGACTGTGAGTTTTTTGGTCACTCATTTTCCAAGATCATTCTCCTTAGAGTCAGTATCTCCTATGTTCACTTTTCATATCATAAAACACTATCATGATTCAAACATTGGTTATCCTATTTCACCATCATCGCTTGTCTTGCTTCTCCTGGAATCTCATATGTTTTATTATCATAGCTTTTATCATTTTATCATATCTTGGAATATCATCACATTTGGTATTTTATGTTATTCTTGCATGCCTAGCATAAGTCTCAAACATATCTTTTTAGCTTGTGTTCTTTTTAGCATATCATAAATTTACTGTTCTCTCTTTTAGTTTGCTTAAACCTTAGCATTATCATTCATCATTAGATTATGGTTCATTTTAGCATTGTCATTCATCATTAGATTATGATTCATTTTAGCATTGTAGTTCATCATTAGATTATGATTCATTTTAGCATTGTAGTTCACCATTAGATTATGATTCATTTTAGCATTGTAGTTCATCATTAAGTTTGTCATTCATTTTCTCTTTGTCTTTCATCATTAGATTATGATTCATTTTAGCATTGTATTTCATCATTAAGTTTTTCATTCCTTTTAAACTTGTATTTTCATCTTTTATTTTCTGCTTCATTTTTTCAATTTTTCATTCATCTTTAGTTTGTGTTAACATATCCTAATAATCTCATAACATTATGTTAATTTTCCATATCCTAAAATTTGTTGTTTACCTTTAGTTAGTGATCCATTTTTACATTTGTCATTTAGCCTTTAGTTTTTCCTTATCATCATATCAAAACATATCACATCACATATCATAAGGTAAATCATATCATTAGAGATCATATCAAAACATATCATATCACATATCATAAGAAGACATCACATCATTAGGGATCACATCACAAGCATCTCACATCATATCTATCATAAAAGAAATCACATCATTAGGGATCATATCAAAACATATCGGATCACATATCATAGAAGACATCACATCATTAGGGATTAGATCACAAGCATCTCACATCATATCTATCATAAAAGAAATCACATCATTAGGGATCATATCAAAAAATCTTGCATCACATCCAAAATATCATAAGGTAAACCACATCATCGCATGTCACATCACATCTACAAAATTATCAAAAATCACATCCTACATCATAAACTATTAGTGACATCATAATCTTGGCAGATATCACATCCTACATCACAAATCATTAGCAATACCATCAAAAATCACATCTTGCATATCAAACATATTAGCCATACTCATGACATCAGAAGTCCATAACACATATCCCACCCCAAAGAATCATCAACTCTCTCTCTCTCTCTCTCTCTCTCTCTCTCTCTATATATATATATATATATATATATATATATATATATATATATATATATATATATATATAATCCCATCCATAATGAATCCATGAAAGAATGAAAGAATAACAATCCATCAAAGTCCCAATATACAATGCCCATATCATACAATGGGTCTATGACTGCACCAAATATACATCTCAAAACTATCAATTTGTACAACAAAATGTTCATCATGTCAAAAATCCAGCATATCACTGATCACTAATCTAACTCCTCCAACTCCTTCTCTACATCCCCCCTGCCCCTGGTGTTGCTGGTGGTAGAGGTGGTAGCCTCATCAATCCTCCTCCTATCCCTAAGCTCTCTGCCTCATCCCTCCTCCCCCTCACCCCTATTCTTAACCTCCGGCTCTGTCATGTCCTGTGACTATGCCCTGTGTGTTGAGACCCACTTGTACTCTTCCCTCTAGTACTCCAACCACTCTACCCTCCTCCTTGCATCCCTATGTGTGTCCCAGCTATACCCAACTATGTTGATCACCTGTAATGCTCTATTTGGGATGTTGGGACTGCTGTGTGGTATCTCCCTTGGTAAAAGCTAGCCCTCTCCCTCAAATCCTCTACCTCCACCTGTAGTCTCCTCAGCTCATATATCCCACCTCCCACCATGACCTATGCCCATAGGGTCACCACCTAAACCACCAACCTACCTTGATCCTATTAGAGGACCTCTATCCTCACCTAAGTAGCCTGCCTCTCCAATGTCACCACATCCAATCTCCCCTCCACTCACCCTACCTTTGTCTGTAGCCTCCCCACCTCTATCTGTACCCTGTCTGCCTACCCCTAGGCTATATCATGCTCCTGTTGAAGCTGATCATGCTCTATCGAAAGCTAAACTTGCTCCTACTAAGTATCATGAAGAAGGTGGCTCATCACATTGTGTGCTTGCTATAGGGATGCATACTGAGCTGCCTATCCACCAACCCCTCCCCCTACCGTTGACCCTCCTCCATCACCCCCTGTTGGCCTCTGTAGCCTTTGCTTCCTCTCCCCTTGTGACCTCCTCTACTCCACTCCCTCCTCTTCTCCTCTCTCCTCTGCTCTCTCCTCTCCACCTCTCTCTGGCTTTGCCTCCCTCTCCTCTTCTCTCTCCTCTCCTCTTCTCTCCTACCTCCCTAAACTTCACCCATGCCACGTTGGCCCCCCCTCCTTGTCTGTAATGGCCTCTGCCTACTATCTCTCACTACCACCCTCGTAACCTATGCTTGACCTACTGGTCTTAGCTGCACAAAAGTGTCCTAGTACTCCTATGTGGAGCTTGCATTTGTTGACCCCCTGAACTAGTCCCACTGTTATGGCTCTAGCTCCAACCATGACCTCAATAATCCTCTCTTTGAAGGGCTAGCCTGTACATCAATATTGGCTCACATGTCACATGTTGATACTAATTCAGCTCCCCTAGAGCCATCTACCACCATCCAAACTATCATAACACCCTGTCTGCCCTGTAATACTCTGTAATGTAAGCCCATCGACCAAACACAAAGCATGAGGATATAGTGTATGGTAGCTACTCTCCCTCCTCTACACATGGCCCCAGGCCCATATATGGCCTCCACACTACTATCAGCATGTCATCCAGCATGAATCTCCAATAATCTACCACATATGTATGGTGGTAGGTCAATGGCTTAGCTTAGTTGTATGCCACTGGCTCCTCTACCTATCTATCTCTGTACCCAAGTGGTCTAAGCATTGCAATGTGCTCCCAGGTCCACACCTGTAGAAGAGTGGGGAACCCTATACTCCTCCCCTACCAGTCAACACCCTAGTAAACTATCTAGTGTAGATCCTTGTATAACTTTTCCAACATCAAGGACCCCATGCTATTGGGATTCCTGCATCGACTATCTACATCACCACTGGTATTAGTGCTAGGGTCACTCCTGTCCCACCTATATCTAGAGTGATGTATCCAGAGACTAGTCCCAACACATAAAAATAAATATGCCTCTTTGGGGCCACACAATCCAGGTGCTCATCTAAAGCAAACTGCCCCTATCAGATCTTGTACTCCACTCTATACCCCACTACTCCCTATATTGCCGCCTCTATTGTCATCTCCTTGGTCACCATCACTGGTGTCCCACATACCAGTAGTCTAAAAATTTGATACATGTCCTCCAAGGTCACTATCATCTCCTTAGTCGACAAGTGGAAGGTCATGGTCTCACTATGCCAGCACTCGCACAAGGCTGTAACCATCACCATATATGTACACATGTGGGGCAACCGTGCTAGATAACCAAGTCCAATGGCCTCGATCCTTTCCTAGTCTACGAGCGTCATCATCTCTCCTATGCATAGTACCACTGCTCACAACTCCTATGATACCAACACCTCTAGTGACCAATACACACCAAAAAGCCCACTCAACTATTAGTATTCTTTGTCATTTTTTAATCCCAAACCCCTCATCTTACACAACCCCCAACTTTTTCAATATTTTTTAACAAAACTTGTGTTCCTATGAAAAGCATTCCCATGAAACCTAACCCTTGCATTCCTATGGATACATATTCATGTGGGATCACACTCTCAACTCTTACCCACCCTTGACCCTTGACCATATTCCTGCCTGTGCGTTCTTGCACTAGCTTAAACTAGGAATCTTGCACCTCCTTGTTCCCATGAGATCACATTTTTCCCTTGACTCCCTAGGTCAACCTAACCCTATCCTCACATTGACCCCTCCAACTACGAGATTATGTTCCTATAGAAATAGTCATGTTCCTTCTTGTGGGAGTGTGATCCCACTACATTTTCCACATTCCCACATAACTTCCCATCTTGAAATTGTGTTCTCGCACAAAACCCAATCAATTGATCAAACTCTCCTACAGTTAGGCTATTTTGTGGGATCCTATTGATCTTGCACATGTTTCCACCAAACCCGTGGCTACGAGATTGCATTTTCACTTTTGCGAGATTGCTCTAAAAAATGCAAAACAAAAAATTACAAAAATGTTTTGACCCTATTGATCGATCAAGCGTCCGCCATACTCTTACTCATCACACTATATCCGCTCAATGCTCTTGTCATCCCATAGTTTCCATTGTAAAATCCAACTCAAAGCTTCTGGCAACTATATCTCCTCATTAATTTGAATGCAAATAACCCCTTCTAGCCCTTTTTCAGCCACTTATAAGCTCCCCAGTGCCCTTGCTGGCTTCATAGGTCCTTCAGTGATCACCCTTTTAACTTTCACCCTTCTTTTTCTCTCCTCTTTTGTCCCTTTTTACCTATTTTTCCCTCTTCCCTATCCTCCTAGCCCCCTGCAATTTTTCAAGAAGCCATCGTGTCTCATTTTGTTTCCTTGCCACCTTCTTGAGGGGGCATCACATAGTCCACCCTCTCTTCTTCTACTCAAAACTAGGGCTACCATGTTGCTTTAAAAAATTTCCTTCATGTCGTCGATATTTCAATTTCTTTGAAATAATGTTGTTTCAACACTATGTCAAAGAGGGGGAAAATGTAGACAACTAAATCTGATTACATCACTAGGTAATCATATTTAGTCATCTCCTAGGACATTATTGATTAAATATTTATTATTTAATTAATTAATATTCATCCCCTAGTTAATTAATTAATTTAATTAACAATAGGCCAATTGATAAAATCAAATGATAACCCAAAATCAATTTATCAATTAAATCCCTATTACTCTATTAAATTGAACAAATCCTCAAATCTATTCAATTTAATTCCATACTCTCATTTTATTGAATAAATCATTTAATAGAATATGTAAAATCCTAAAAGTCTTCCTAAATCCTATCCTAACCCCTAATCCAACCCATTCACCCTTACTAACCCATCCCATCAAAGCTAAGCTACTTGCCCTCCTAACCCCCTTTCTAAGCTAATCTTAATCCCCCTCCTAAGCATGTGCACAACTTTAAGCAAGGGTTAAGACTTGCTAACCCAAGCTAAAGTAAAAATATCCCTTATGTTAGAGTAAATAATTAATTTACTAATTATTTATTCTATTTACTTAAGCTTAGTTAGGTAAATGCATTTATTTATTAGTTGTAGTCTAGGAGTTAGTTATAAGTTGTTGACAATACGAGATTTTTTTCTCTCCTAAGTCATACTTATCCTCTCACATTGTTCACGGATTTTCCACCTCAAGTGGATGTATGCTTAGTTGTCACACTTATCTTCTAGCATCTTCTAGCTTGTTCTAGGAGATTCTTGGAGCTCTTTATATTCGGGCTCCCTCATTGTATTTTCATAACATAACATTAAGACATTTAGCATATTGTAAATAAACATTTTCTTGTGTTGTAATATCTTCTTCTTTCTCATGTTTGTTTAGGGTTTTTCCTTGCTCCTTGCTCTTCTCTCCTTGGCTTCTCTTTGATAGGTTTTCACATGTAGGTGATCTTGGGCATCTTCAGAGTTGGATTTCATCAACTCCAACATGGTATCAGAGCCTGCCTGTTGCTGCTTCGTTGAAGAATTTTTGAAACTGTGATTCAAAGACACAAACCCTAGTTTGTTTATGCTTTTTTCTTCAAATCGCAGATCAACAATTTTTTAGAGCACTTTTAGCCCAAACAGATACTGCCATTGGATATGGAAGGTCTTTTTTAGCTAGGTTTCATATAAAATTTGTCAATTTTGGAGACAGAGCTCTAGGAGGAAAAAAAAATTTACTTGTAGGGCTTTTTGTATGGTCATATGGACGATTTAGCATTTTAAAAAATATAATTTTAAATTTTAAAAAATATATTTGGGCCATACCACCCTACAGTCGCCACTGCACCACTAGGGCACCACTCAAAGGCTGTCGCGTTGCCGCAGGGCAACCCAGGCTTGGTTGCCACTGGTGGGTGACCATAGACAAGTGGCGCCACCCTCTGACAACACTCAGCCCATGGTTCTGCAACTTTAGTGGTTTTGCCACTTAGCTCACTACCAAAGACACCTTAGCAATGTCAGTACACTCTAGCTCAACACCTGACACGCGATCTTTGCATGTATAGTCAACCACTGCCCAATCTGCTAGCCCACATGGAATTTTTGGTAACTCAGTAGCGAATCAGCCTATGACACATGGCAATACTTTCGCGTAGCCCCTGCCACGTGGTACTTTTTTTTGTCGCGATGGCCACCAAGCCATCAAATTTTATGCCACATTTTGCTGACATCAGCATGACATCACCTGCATCATTCCCTTGCACCTCTCCTAGGTCCTTTTTGACCTACTCTTAATTTTTTGACCATAACTTGAGCATACGGAGGTATTTTTCCGATCTAAAAGAAGCATCAAAAAGCTAGTTCTGCAATGGAGACATTGGTGTAGGTATTTTAAAGTTTTGATGCTTTTTCATTGCCCTTTTTTTAGTTAAATTTTGAAGTTCTATTTTTTACTCTGGCTTGCATATCTTTTGTGTCCCATGTCAATTTTTTAAAAACTTTATATTTTTTAAAAGCTAGTTTTGTCACCTTTTCAAAAATGTGATCCTTTTCCTTCATTTTTGGCATTTTTGTTATATGGTGGATATCTTGAGTTTTATACCCAAGGATCATTTTCCTGGCATGGTTTCCTTTATTTTAGGCTGTGCTTTGTTTTTTTGTAGCTTATTTTTAGTTTTGATCATTGTAGCTATCATTTTGAAGCACTTTTATGTATCACACTGAGATAAAGTTTCACTTTTGCATTTCGGGTTCATGAACGTTGTTTTGAGTCAGTTGTACATACACTATTTTTATAAAGCACCATGGGAGGGATAGTTGTTTGTTGTTTTAGGCATTCTCCCTTTGTCAAGTGAGTGTCCCTTCCATGACATTAGCCTCATGTATTTTTAGTTTGATCATTTCATTATAGGTGTCTATACCTCTTCCTCTCTCATTGTTCTTGGTTCATTTGTAGGAGACTTTGGCCCACCTTCTCAGTTTCCTATCATCACACCCCATCTACATTAATGGGGGGTTATGCTATTGTTCTAATGCATTCATGGTTTGATGGTTCATTAGTGTGAGCTATGTATTTAGTGGTTGATCCTATGTACAAGGCGATTGCAGTGGCTGGCTACCTATGCATTTTGTTGAGATGGATCATCTACCATATAGACACGCTCAATTCGTGCCTTCTTCTTCCATGGAGGTTCTTCAAATCATAAATTTTCTTCTTGATGGTAGATATTTTGTGACTTCTTCATGCTTCAATGATGCTTCTTCATGATCACTTCGTGTTCCTATTTTAGGGGACATTCCCCTAGTTGGAAGCTTCTTCAGTTCTTCACTAGATTTTTAGCTCTTTTTGTGGAAGGGTTTTTCCCACGTGGTTTTCTCTCTTTCCCCATTTTTAGAGGTTGCATTTTTGTTGCATTTTTCATGGGTATCTAACATGGCCTCGTTGCTGAGACCCATTCTATATTTCATCTTAGTTTTGTGAGCTTAAGGCATTTCCCTAAGTTGCACTTAAGGGGGGGTGTTAGAGTAAATAATTAATTTAATAATTATTTATTCTATTTACTTAAGCTTACTTAGATAAATGAATTTATTTATTAGTTGTAGTCTAAGAGTTAGTTATAATTTTTTGACAATATGAGAGTTTGTTCTCTCCTAAGTCATACTTATCCTCTCACATTGTTCGAGGACTTTCTTGGAGCTCTTTATATTCGGGCTCCCTCATTGCATTTTCATAACATAACATCAAGAAATTTAGCATATTGTAAATACATATTTTCTTGTGTTGTAATATCCTCTTCTCTCTCATGTCTGTTTAGAGTTTTTTCCTTGCTCCTCGCTCTTCTCTCCTTGGCTTCTCTTTGACAGGTTTTTGCATGCAGGTGATCTTGGGCATCTTCAGAGTTGGATTTCATCAACTCCAACACCTTAGACCTCTTATAGCTCCTTAAATATCTCTTACATCCCCCTTTATGACTGTTACAAAGCATTTATGGAGCCCTTATATCTTAAGACTCCTTTTTTGACCATCCACCTTGCCTTCCCTTTATCCAATCACCCTCTGGCATGTGTTACCTCTCTATTGATGCTAAACAAGCACAATCCATGTGCTCTCTTCTCCTTGCATCCTAGCCCTCCCTTATCATCTCATCATATTTGCATCCTAACCATCCATCTCTCTACCCCTTGGCCTATAAATGTAATCCTCTCCCTTCACAAAAGAATCCACCTTTTCATGCAATGTTATAATGCTATTTTGAGAGCTTAAAAACAACTAAAATACCATTATAATGCTGAAATACATCCATAACTCCATTGTTAAAACCCTCATCCATGCACACACTTGGTAAAAACCCCCATCCATTGGAAGCTTGAGCATAACATGAGCATACATCCCCTCTCGTCAAGGACATAGCTTCATAATCATGAGAAGCATTTGAGGAGTTTACCATTTTTGGTCTACTTTCCTCCATATTATTTTCTTTGGTCCTATCTTAATTGTTAGCTTGTTTAGTATGGTTAAAGCTTTTATTTAATAGTTAGTTTTCAATTCACAATACTAAATTAGGTGATACACCTACTAGTAGTGACATAGTGCCTTGTTGGGAATATGAAAAAAGGTAATATTAACAAATGGGATAGGTGTTGTAAAGTTTTCTATTATTAATGTGGTCATGTGTTCCATTATCAGAGGCATTAAATACAATGATGATAGTGGAAACGTGTGATTTTCTTGGCACTAGAGTTTCTTAAGTTTTAAGGAGGTGATTGTGCACAACTGGAAAACCTATATTTTATTCTGATAGTGACATGGCACATTGCCAAAAAATGGAATGTAGCAATGGTTTAATTTGAAAGGTAGGTCCCAAAAATTCCCTTTTCAGCAAGAAGCCACACAATCATTTTGATAGGCTAGAAGCAATTAAGAACATGTATATTTCTTGTGTGCTAGATTCTCTTAAAAGTGTGATGCTCTCTATTATGGGACTGAAAAACCCATGTTTTATGTTGGTAGCGACATAGTTCCTTACCAACAAGACAAGACATGGCAGAGCTTGCTTTTATTGAATGTTACAAAAGAATTAAAATATTATACATGATTTTCTAGCATGTCAAAGAATTGTTGAGTCACATATGATGTGGAATCCCATTCAAAATGAAGATACATGTAAAAGGGGACCATTATATTAAAGTGCATCTATGTAGGTGCTAAGTCATTATGAGAAATTGCTTGCTTTTCAATGGTAGTGACATGGTGACCAAAGGGAGAAATGGAGGAACCCACCACAGTCATGTTGAATAACTAATGAAATGCACATCATTAGATTATAATGAATCAAAAATGGTCATTATGTCGCATAAGGAAATTGCTCACTATTTATGGGTGGCAACATAGCGAAAAGATGACACGTGTTTGCAAGTGCCAGTGGGTCTAGACCAATTTTTTAGCAGTAAAAGAAAGGCTTATGTGGATAATGCTTATTGGGTTGACTTCTAGCTTGGCAAGTATTAAATGAGTCATCTTTTATTCTATTTCTAGATAGTTGGATTTTTGGGGGTCAACAACATATTTTCAAAAATAGAAGGTGGTGCCACTCTGTTCTCCTTATAGTTCATTTATGAAGATTGAAAGCTCCTCATGCAAACCAAGAACATAGTATATTGTAGAAATCTTGCTATTTCCTTCATACATGAATAAATTTTTAGGCTTCCAAAGAGTTCAGGGCTATTAATAAATTACACTTGGTGTGATCAGAATGCAAAAGAATTTCCATTTGTCCATAGTATATTGCAAAATTGCAGAGAAAACGTAGCAGAGAATTAAATAAGTTCCTAAATTCACCATATATATCAAAGTGTTCTAGTGATTTTTATTCACCATGCCTCCAAAGAAAGTTTTCTTGGGTCAAGAAGACTATTTATCTAGAAATATTCATGATGACCTCCTTGAATTATTGCTTGAGTCCACAAACAAGTCTACTCAGGTGAAAAGATTAACTTCTCTAAACCCTAGACTCAAAATTGCCGATGGATTGTATCATAAGGGAAATTGGGTTAGAGATGCTACTACTTCTAGAATAGGTCTCTACCCTTTCAAAAAATGGTTCTCGAAAAGACAATTATTTGCCCCTCATGGGAATGTCTAGAACTTTGACTTGGGAAAACTAGTGGTCCCTAGTGTTTTCATGGATTATGACCTATTAGTGTCTCTTGCCAAAAATTATAACCCATTATTTAGAGTAGTGAGAAGTTTGGATGGTGAATTTTTGATCACAATAAGCCCTAAGGAAATTTAGGAATTTTTTGGTCTAGAGCTACTTTCAAATTATCATATATCTATTGACTTACAAGCTTTAGAAAAGGAATATTTATCTAAGAAGGATACGATTAGGTAGGGTGCACTAAGGGCACACATTGGAACAATTAGGAACTTTCTAGTAATCACAACATCTACTAGGGAACCTTTTAAAAAGGAATATTTCAATTCTTGAGCTATGGAGATATATATGACTTTGTGTAGGGTTTTTGGTGAGGATGAGTAGAATGTCATGCCTATAACTTTTATGTATATGATGGTTCAAATTTCTTCTTTTAGTGTTGATATTATTTTTTATTTCACCTCTTATTTAGTAGAAGAAATCCATATAGGCCTGGTTGGAATTCCCAAGGGCAAGGTAAACAAAACTTTTGGTCACTACTCACTACCAATGCATAGTTCTTGTTTAAAGATGTAACATATTTTGGGAAAGAAATAGTTTTGAGAAGAGAATAGGAGGGAGAAGCTCTGCCAGTTGAATTGTAGAGTATAGATATGACCTAGGATGCAGAAAAGGCTAGTTTTGTTAGGTTTGATAGGTACTTTGCCTCAAGGTTAAGGTGCCTCTTACTAAGGGAAAATCCCAAAATTCCTAGGGAGCTAATAAATCTTATCAGGCCCATGGATAACCCCTCTAGTTTGAATGTATCACACAATTGGGGAGATATTATACCATACTTTGTTTCAACTATTTTTAGAATTTATGGTTTCAAAGGGACCCCTTACATATTACCCTATCATGTGCCTCTAAAAATACAAATAGCTGAGATATTGTGGCAATTGGGAGGATTGGAGGAAACCTATTTGGTAAGAAGACAAAGAGGCTCATTTTTTTGATCTTGTACTATAGCCCACCATTTTGTAATTACAAAAGGTGGTTGGTTGTTTTTATAAAATTTACTAGACTAGTATAAGATGGCTATGTCTCATCCTCATTTTTGTGATACTGAGGGATCTTATGATTTGGTTTTTAGATTTAGAGCTAAGCTTGGTTCCATAAAACATGAGCCTTATTACCTTGAGGATATAATAATGAATGAGTTCTCTTTGTAGGTGCAAGAGACCAAAAAGGAGAAGTGGAGGGCTTTTTCAAGAGTTTTAGAGTTTATTCATTATTTTGACAAAGATTATGAGCCTCTAGATAATGCAAAATAGAGGTAGATAAAATAAATAGGCTCATGCTTACTTTTCCTGAGATAATGGAAACAATGAATGAGAAGAAACATGATGCCTATCCAGATAAAGCCAAAGAGGTCATGAGGAGATTGGTATTCACTCCTAATATTGGAACAGGTTAGTTAATTTTCCAAAAAAGACCAAGCTATAATGTGATCCAAAATAAGAAGGCCACTATGGATAAAGGCAAGCAAATAATAGGATCAACTAGTGTTGTTTTGGAAGAGAGACCTGATGAGCCCTTGCCCAAGAGGCAAAAAACAGTAAAAGAAAAAGGTCCGTACATTGAGGAATATTCACCTACCCAATTCCTTTTGTAGATTAGAGAGGAGCAGCTCACCGGTGACCAAGTGAAATAGCTAGGGTCCCAAGGGGGAGTATTTATTACCCAAGCAAAGCTAGAAGAGGGAAATTCTTAAGAACCTCCAATGCCAAGCCTTGATTTGACAATGGTAGATTACAAAGGAAGGGAATTAGACCCTATATTAGAATAGGCTAGCCATGAATTTTTGTCAGATGATGATTTTGTTAAGTCAAGAGCCTTTTATCAGTTTTCTTGGAGAACAAATATAGAGGTTTTTGAAGAAAGGTGTAATAAATTGAGAGAAAAACACCTAGATGACACAAGAATTTAAGAACTTAATCCCCAAAGAAGGGAGACAAATGGTAAGAGCATCTGGTGTTTTATTGCTATCCAATTGGGTATAGAATATGGTTTAGTTTTTAATTATATTTCTAAAAAACTAAACATATAGGATCATAATAAAAAAGAAATAAAAGGTGCCACATTCATTGCAGACCATGCTACCTTAGTCATTTGGTCAATGAGAAAAGGATCCAAGACTATTTCCTTACAATTAGATGATACTAGATTAATGGGCAATACAATTGTAAAGAGGGTAGAAGATACAACCAATATGTAGGTTGCACATTTGAATTTTGGTACATCTAACCTAGCTTTGGCCACTACAGAGAGAGATTAGTAGGAAAGGTTAGCATTGCAGGATAAGTATGAGAACATTTTGGAGGCCTATAATAAAGAAGTTCAAAAAAGAATTGAATTTGAAATTAAAATGAGGGGAAAATGTTCTAGGCCAAGGATCACATACCATCATCACCAATGGAACCTTTTAAATCCACTCCCCTCATTGAGATTCCTAACACATCATAGAGGCCATAGTATTATATAGTTGAGGATTTTGAAGAGTAGAACAGTAAATTGTGGGCATTGCATGTAGAGTTAAATGTGCAGTATGAGGACAAACTGAGAAAGGCTCTCATGTATTTGGTTAATAAAATTGAATGACCGTTATTTTATGATCAATTAGCAAGGGTAATAAATATATGGGAGGAAATAAAATTAAGTGATGAAATTTTAAAATCCATTGTCAATAAGTTGAGTAAGAGAAGGAAAGAAGTCACATTTTTATGTTATTTTTTCATAAAATTTTCACATGACCACATAGAAAAAAATTATGATGTTACTAATGATCTTCCAGAATTTGATGATAAAAGAGTTGAGTTATAGAGAAGAATTTTTAGCTACTTGGATAAGTATAGAAGTGAAAAAAAATATTTATTCCCCTTTGCTTTGGATAAGAAGAATAGATTGAAAAGTAAGGATGAATGGGCTAAAGAATTAGATGACTTGTTTTGTTTGAGAGTAAATAGAGTCATTAATGAAAAAGGACATACATGGTGGGCAACCACAATAGAGGAAATTGTGAAGGTCCAATTATTCTTTGATTCTTTAAAACAAGATTTTGTTAGCATTGACAAAGTGACTGAGTATATGATCAAGAAGCAAAATGATATTATATAGTTTAACTAGCCAAATGACACACTTTTTGACAAGTGGATGGTAGATATTGCTTCTGATGAGTAGTGAGAGGAAGTTAAAAGTGATAATGATGAGATGGATCAAGATGAAATATAGATCATTGATGTACACCTATAGGAGATCAGAGGAAAGAGGAGGACAAAGACAAGTGACCAATTGCAGTTGTAGGTTCAAAGGCCCAAAATGATGACATGGTAGAGGAAGAAACAAGAATAAATGTGGTTTTATTAGTTCATGATGAAGCCAATGGAGATCCCTGAGGTGAGGTTAACTTGCAAATATTAGAATAGGACATAGCATTGGTAAGTTTGATAGCTACATATTCTTCGGAATCAGAATAGCACAACAATGAATCATAGAATCTATAGCATTTGGAGATGTAATAGAAGAGGGGCCCACCAAAAGAATATTTTGATGTATAAGTTTTCTGTTACAAAATTTTTTTCCTTTTTGTGATAGAAAAATGTAAATATCTTTTATCTTAAAGGATAAATGTCATTTTCCCTAAGCTTGAAGCTTGTTGTATCTCAGCCTTTATAAGTGAGATTCTAGGGATAGAGAAAGGCTCTGAATAGTTGTATCACTTTTAGCTTCTATTAAGTCTATCTTTAAGCATGTTTGGTCCAATACCTTGATGTGAACATTATGAGGTATTCCTTTACAATTGTTTGAGAATACATTCTTTCTTGTAGGATATTGTGGTTTCATCTCAATTCATCTTGAGTTGCATGCCAATTGTACCTAGTTTTTAGAAGATATTAATACAAAGTGGAATGTCTCCATTAATGTTTTTATTGAATCTTGTCTCCATTCTATTGCTTGGTTATTGTGAAGTTGTATAAGCAAAGCTTGTCCAATTAAATTCAATTAAATCAAATTGCATGCCAATTCACTATTGCTATCAATTCAATGAATTAAATAAATGCTTTATTGATATTGATAGGGTCTCCATGGTGATAGGAAGGATGTTTGTAAGTATGATTTTCAATGAGAACTATTGATAATATTTATTTTAAAGCAATCAATCAGATCTAGGAATTGAGTGAACTCTGAATCCCAATGGATGAGGCATTGATCTATCAAATTGAGTCTATATATGAAGAAATCATAGGCAAGCATCAAGATCAAATTAAAAATCAATTTTCATTCTAATGTTTGAAAGATATCAATGTTGGTCAACACTTGTTTGCATTTTATCTCTAATCCTTAGTTAGCTACTATTGCTAGAAATACTTGTAAATCTGAGAAGAGTTGTGACCAAATCTGCTTATAAGGGATGTGTATTATCTTAAAGTGTCATGAAATAAGAAAACTATGTGTATGATGTTGTATAAAAATATCTTCCATCCCTTAGGTTTACCCACCTTGGTTCTATAGATCCTAAAGAGTAGAAAATCTATCTTAATTTTTTCTTAGTTGGGTCCAAATAAGAAACACATTCAATTATTTATAGGAAGTAGTTGATCCTTAGATTATTTGTGCTTTTATTATCTTGGTATTGAGTATTTTGTTAATTAATAGTTGAAAAAAACCAACACATAGTACAATGTTTTTCATGCTATACTTCTACCCCATTGACATCAATGTCAAAGATAGTATACAAATGGTTCAATTTTCTTGAACATCTAATCAACATGGCCACAAGCCGGTTTGTTTCTTTACAATTTTTTATATAAATCCATAAACATCTCAAGTTTTAAAAGACACTATTGTATACCAATTACCAATTAACAAGATTCCTTTGTTGACTCTATTCTCTATAGATACTCCCCCGTTGAGGAAGCATTAGCATTTAGGGTATGTGCAGGATCATGGTGTGCCAAACTATGGCCTTAAGGGGCAGTGAAAAACTAGAAAATCAAGGTTATGTCAACTTGAAAAATAATTTTAAAGTGGTTATGGACTTTATATCAAAAAGTTGTAAGAAAATAATTTGTAGGAAATTGAATTTAGTTTCTAAACTACTAGGCCTTATCTAGAGAAAAAAACAATTGATTGGTCAAAAGTTTGGATTTTAATGCAGTACAACAAAATTTTAGGGTGAAAATAAAAAGTAGGTGTATGTCTGACCACCTTAATCAAAATCAAATGATAAATTTTTTAAATATAATTATAGATATAAAAATTAGACTCATGCCTAGATGTGACACATATTTTTGGGTATTTTTATTCCAAATAAATAATTAAATATGAATTTTCTACTAAAACTTTTTCAGAAAAAAAACTCCCGTGTTTAACCACCTTAACTAATGGAAAATTTTATCAAATTTAATTTTTATTTTTATTTTTCTTATACTAGGCAAAGCATAGAATGTGACGCAACTTTTAGATTTAAAAAATGTTATACTATTTGAAAGTTATAGATATTTTTCAATCAATATGTGAATCAACACTTTATACTAATCTTCATTGAAAATTAACTAATAAATACTTATCAAATTCAAAATTTGATAGTAATTATATCGATGGAATCTTGAGAGTGATATAAAAAAACCCTTTTCATTTCATTTAATTTTGATCAAAATAACATTGCCAAATGGCTACCCGAAGTCTGAGTGTCAGTGAAACCCTTCTCAAACATATTTTTTGGGTTGACCGAATAGGCTTGGTAAATACCAAGCCTAATCAGATATCTAATCACGTCCAAAAAAATTTCACACCAATTTGGAGGGAAATTTGAGAGGGGAGATTTTTTTTCAATTTTAAATTCGGAGGGAGGGAAATTTGAGAGAAAATAAATTTAAGAGGGAAACTTTAGATTGTTTTAGAAAGAAATTTAATTCAGGAAAGTGTGGACATTGATATTATTATAATTATATATTATTATTATTATTATTATATTATAGTAATATATATTATTATTATTAAATATAATATAGCTATAAATATAATTATTATTATTATAACTAAATATAATATAGTAATATATATGATACATATTATTATTATTAAATATATATAATAATATATATGGTTATTATTATTATTAAATCTA
Organism: Cupressus sempervirens; assembly: GCA_028749045.1. Lineage (NCBI taxonomy): Eukaryota > Viridiplantae > Streptophyta > Pinopsida > Cupressales > Cupressaceae > Cupressus > Cupressus sempervirens. The sequence continues at coordinate 837,252,814 of CM053793.1, forward strand.
TAATCTAGCAACATATATGTTTATTATTGTTATATAATCTAATAATATATTATAATTATATAAAAATATACAATATTATATAACTATTAAATATAATATTGTCATAAAATGCATAATTTTGACACATTTCATGACAACATATGTCTCTAGGGACCCTAGTGACCCCTTTTGACACATTCCCAATGGGTCCCTCGGGGTCCTAGGACCCCTAGGGACATATGTCATCATGGAATGCGTTGAAAGGGGTCATAGGTCATCCTGTGACACCATTTGACTCATATAAATCATTGTAATATGTCCCTATGGGTTCTAGGATGCCTAGGGACATATGTCATCATGAAATGCATCGAAAGGGGTCATAGGTCATCCTATGACCCCCTTCGACCCATAAAAATGAGTGTAATATGTCCCTAGTGGTCGTATGAACCCTAGGGACATATGTCACCATGGAATGTGTTAAAAGGGGTCATAGGTCATCCTGTGACCCCCTTCGACCTATATAAATGACTCTAATATGTCCTTAGGGACATGTGTCATCATGGAATGTATTGAAAGGGGCCATAGGTCATACTATGACACCCTTTGACCCATATAAATGAATCTAATATGTCCGTAGGGGTCTTAGGACCCCTAGGGACATATGTCATCATAAAATGGGTCCAAAGAGGTCGTAGGTCATACTGTGACCCCCTTCAACCCATATAATTGACTCTAATATGTCCCTAGGGGTCCTAGGACCCCTAAGGACATATGTTGTTGTGGAATGGATCAAAATGGGGCATAGGTCATCCTGTGACCCCCTTCAACCCATACAAATGACTCTAATATGTCCCTAGGGGTCCTAGGACCCCTAGGGACATATGTTGTCATGGAATGCATCGAAAGGGGTAATAGGTCATCCTGTGACACCCTTCAACCCATATAAATGACTCTAATATGTCCCTAGGGGTCTTGGGACCCCTAGGGACATATGTCGTCCTTGAATGGGTCGAAGGTGGTCATAGTTCATTACATGACCCCTTTCAACCCATATAAATGATTGTAATATGTCCCTACAGGTCCTAGGACCCCTAAGGAGTTATTTCATCATGGAATGGGTCAAAAGGGGTCATAGGTCATTTTTGTGACCCCTTTCGACAAATATAAATGACTCTAATATGTCCCTACGGGTCCTAGGACCCCTAGAGACATATGTCATCATGGAATGGATGAAAAGACCTATGACCCCCTTCAAACTATATAAATGATTATAATATGTCCCTAGGGGTCCTAGGACCCCTAGGGTCATATGTCATCATGTAATGGGTCAAATGGACCTGTAACCCCCTTCGATCTATAAAAATGACTCTAATATGTCTTTAGGGTTCCTAGGACCCGTAGGGACATATGTCATCATGGAATGGGTTGAAAGGGGTCATAGGTCATCCTGTAACCCCCTTCGACCCATATAAATGACTATAATATGTCCCTAGGGGTCCTAGGACCCCTAGGGACATATGTCATCATGGAATGGGTCAAAAAGAGTCATAGTTCATCCTGTGACCCCCCTTCAACCCATACAAATGAATCTAATATGTCCCTAGGGGTCTTAGGACCCCTAGGAAAATATGTTGTAATGGAATGGGTCAAAGGGGGGACCCCCTTCGACCCATATAAATGACTCTAATATGTCCCTAGGGGTCCTAGGATCCCTAGGGACATATGTCATCATGGAATGGGTCAAAACGAGTCATAGGTCATCCTATGACCCCCTTCGACCCATATAAATGATTCTAATATGTCCTTAAGGGTCTTAGAACCTCTAGGGACATATTTCATCATGAAATGGGTCGAAAGAGGCCCTAGGTCATCATTTGATCCCCTTCGATTGAAATAAATGATTTGAATATGTCCCTAAGGGTCCTAGGACCCGTAGGGACATATGTCGCCATGGAATGTGTCGAACCCCTTTGACCCATATAAATGACTCTAATATATCCCTATGGGTCTTAGGACCCCTAAGAACATTTTTCATCATGGAATGGGTCAAAGAGGGTCATAGGTCATCATGTGACCCCCTTCGACCCATATAAATGATTGTAATATGTCCTTAGAGGTCCTAGGAACCCTAGGGACATATGTCATCATGCAATGGGTTGAGAGGAGTCATATGTCGTCATGTGATCCTCTTCGACCCATATAAATGACTCTAATATGTCCCTAGGGGTCCAAGGACCCCTAAGGACATTTGTCATCATGGAATGGATCAAAAGAGGTCATAGGTCATTCTGTGACCCCCTTCATCCTATATAAATGATACTAATATGTCTCTAGGGGTCCTAGGACCCCTAAGGACATATGTCATCATGGAATGGGTTGAAAAGTGTTATGGGTCATCCTATGACCCCCTTTGACCCATATAAATGATTCTAATATGTCCCTAGGGGTCCTAGGACACGTAGGGACATATGTCATTATGGAATGGGTCGAAAGGGGTCATAGGTCATCCCTTGACCCCCTTCAACCCATATAAACAAATCTAATATGTCCCTAGGGGTCCTAGGACCCCTAGGGACATATGTCATCACGGAATGGGTCAAAGGGGGTCATAGGTCATCCTGTGACCCCCTTCAACCCATATAAATGATTATAATATGTCCCTAGGGGTCGTAGGACCCCTAGGGACATATGTCCTCATGGTTGTAGGACTCCTATGGACATATGTTTTAATAGAATGGGTTGAAAGGGCTCATAGGTCATCCTATGACCCCCTTCGACCATATAAACAATTCTAATATGTCCCTAGGGTTCCTAGGGGCATATGTCATCATGGAATGGGGTCGAAAGGGGTCATAGATCATCCTTTGAACCCCTTCGATCCATATAAATGATTTTAATATGTCTTTATGGGTTCTGGGACCCTTAGGGACATATGTCATCATGGAATGGGTTGAAAGTGGTCATAGGTCATCTTGTGACCCCCTTCAACCCATATAAATGACTCTAATATGTGACATATGTCATTATGGAATGAGTCGAAAGGGGTCAGAGGTCATCTTGTGACCCCCTTCAACCCATATAAATGACTCTACCATGTCCTTAGGGGACCCCTAGGGACATATATATTAATATGTATATTATATTTGTAGATTATAATAATAATAATATAATATATTAATTACATTGGTCATAATAATAATATATTATAGATTATAATATATAGATGATAATAATAATAATATATATTATATTTATAGATAATAATAATAATAATAATAACATAATATATTATTATATATTAATAGATTATATATTATATCTTTATGTTACATTATTATATATATTATATAATATTATATCTTTACATAGTCTTATAACTCATAACTCACAAACTCAAATTATATCATAACCCACAAATTCATTTTTCCCTCCAATTTTGTTGGGTAGGGTATCAAATATCATATTTGATATCGGATATCCAATATGAAATTAGATATCTGATCTCAGATTGGATATCTGATATTACTAGCATAATTTTTCCCAAATATTTTGTATCACTGTAGACCCATAAACATCACTTTTTGGGGATCTTTTTCATGGGTTTTACAAAAGTTACATTTTGGGGCCCAACAAATCGAAAAAAGTTTGATAATATAACCCTAGGTGTCCAATATTGTCATTATCTGATATTACTGGCATGATTTTTCTCAAATATTCCCTGTCACTACAAACTTGACAACATCACTTTTTGGTAGTCTTTTTGAGGGGTTTTACAAAAAGTCATGTTTTAGGGCCCAACCAATCAAAAAAAGTTTGATAATGTAACCCTAGGTGTCTAATATTATCATCTGAATGGGGAGCAATAGTCATCGAAAGGCTAAACACAAAAGGAAGGTATCTAATGAAGACACTACAGCATATAGGGAAAGGGACAAAATAGAACACCGAAGGAAAAGACAGGGTATGTTAAATGTCAATCAAGTTGACGATGAATTAGTCAAAGGTGAAATCATAGAGTCAGATAATGAATATGTGTAGTTGGGAAATGAAAATTTACCAATTGAAAATGATAATGCTGGAACTGAAATTTTAGAGAATGAAAATTTTGAGGATGAAATGCTACTAGGTCATAATGTAAATTGCATAATTGACCATGCCGAACATGACAATGCACAGGAACCTAATGCATAAGAGCCTTACATATCTCCTAATTATAATTGACATGAAGGTTCTAGAACACCAAAATGGATAATTGAAATTGATGAAATGATTATTACCAATTTGAAAGAAAAAAAATTAGAAAGAACCATTCAGTTATGGGCTTCAAGACTATATAAGATGTTTTTCAAAAACAAGATAGTGGTGGAGCAATGTCAACTTTTCATGCACTTATTAAAAATGCAAAATATGAGACCTATGCTTTCCAAATTGAAGATTCATTTCAATAAAAAGTTGGAAAGAAATGCCATTATTGTGAAAAATCTTTTTAGTGCTCTCAATAGCATTAGGAAAAATAACAGGGAGATGGATAACAGAGCTACTCGAAGGGTTATTACAACCTCTTTGGTAAGTCATCATTTGAGAAAGGGTAGATATATGAGACAAACTTGTATTGATTTGAATCTAAATCATACTACTTTGAGGAGAGCACTTAGTCAATGAGAGAGAATTGATGATGCTTTTCAAAATGAAGCATGGGCATTTGGTGGGAGACTTCCACATTTTGATAAGAATCTATCCAATGATGTGAAGGAAGAAATTACACAATTTTGGCACTCTAGCTCACGAGTATCACCCAATGCTAAAGACATGTTAAAGTTGAGAATTGGCATCAGAGATTACATGCCACATCCTTAAAACTATTTGGAGGTAAGTCAAACTATGTTGTTCAAACAATTTAGAGAGAGTCATCCAAGTCTTCATATATCACAAAGGGTTTTTGAATCTTTGAAGCCATTTTATTATGTGCCACTCAAAATTCAAAATACATGTTGCAAATATCATGTTGAGTTTTCTATGCACCATGAACTATTATGCTCCATTCATTCTACTTTTCATAGTAACAAAATGTTGGAGGATTGTGGTGCTAGTGGGCTTCCAAAATCATCAAGAGACTTTCTAGATCAACTTTTATGTCATAGAGTTGATGGTTGTTTCTTTTATAGAAATGCTTGCTTAAATGAGAAGTTTTTAGAATGTGGTGGCTTATCCAAGTTTTCCATATGTTTCCATGAAGGATGTGTACAAGATCTTGGAAAGATGATAGTGAAAAAAAAGGTATATGAAATGGTGAAATACACATTAAAGAGTGAGGGTGAGGGCTCTAGATGTGAATTGGTTGGAAAAGATATTTGTGTGGCTAGTTTTATTTCAAATTTCAAGGCAAATATTTTCTACAGGTATGCAAGACATAGTCATAGGTCTCAATGGTTGGATCAACAATTTAGAATGTGTAAAGAGACTTTCCCCATTGGCACTATTATATTAGTTGTTGATTTTGCTGACAACTACACATTGCAACCTCAAAATGAGACACAATCTTAGTGAGGGCTATCGATGAAACATTAAATTCTATAGGATGATGATGCTAAGACCTAAAATAACCTATCTCATTTTTTAGAGATCACATTCCATTTATATTCAGCACAACGATCTTGCTCAATGCCAAAACTCGCAGTGTGCCTTAGTTCATAGGGTCACCAAAGCGTAACATTGAAAATGCTAATCTTGGCATCAAATTGTTAGTGCCATTAGCTCTAGGTGGGTAGGTGAACCCTAGTGACATCCTTGTTTCAGCCATGAAGGTCATCCATCATCTGTCGCCGCCCTATATCGAGGAGTCTCCAAGGTTCTCTAAGTGCATTTCGAGGTTGATCTTTCAAGGGTCATAACTAGGAGCTCATGAGGGCTATCGATGAAATGTTCAATTCTATAAGATGGTGATGTTGAGGCCTAAAATAAACTATCTCATTTTTAAGAGATCACATTCCATTTGGATTCGGCATAGTGATCTCGCTCAATGCCAAAACTTGCAATGTGCCTCAATTCATAGGTGCACTAGAGCATAACTTTGAAACCACTAATCTTGGCATCAAATTTTTAGTGCCATTGGCTTTGGGTGGGCAGGTGAACCCTAGTGACATCCTTGTTCTAGCCACAAAGATCATCCATTGTCTGTGACCACACCATGCCGAGGAGTTTCCAAGGTGCTCTAAGTGCGTTTTGAGGTCGATCTTTTGAGGGTCATAACTTGGAGCTCATGAGGGCTATCAATGAATTGTTGAATGCTACAAGAAGGTGATGTTGAGACCTAAAATAATTTATCTTATTTTTGAGAGATCACATTCCATTTGGATTCGGCACATCAATCTCACTCGATGCCAAAACTCGAAGTGTGGCTCAGTTCATAGGATCACCAGAGCATAACTTTGAAACTACTGATCTTGGCATTGAATCGTTAGTGCCATTGGCTCTAGGTGGGTAGGTGAACCCTAGTGACACCCTTGTTTTTTCCATGAAGATCATCCATAATCCGTGGCCACCCCATACTAAGGAGTCTCCAAGGTGCTCTAAGTGCATTTCGAGGTTGATCTTCTGAGGGTCATAACTCAGAGCTCGTGAGAGCTATCGATGAACTATTAAATGCTACAGGATGGTGATACTAAGACCTAAAATCACCTATATCATTTTTGAGAGATCACATTTCATTTGGATTTGGTACAGTGATCTCACTCGATGCTAAAACTCACAATGTGCCTCAGTTCATAGGTGCACTAGTGCATAACTTTGAAATTGTTGATTTTGGCATCAAATTGTCAGCACCATTAGCTCTAGGTGGGCAGGTGAATTGAAGTGACATACTTGTTTCATTCATGGAGACCATCCATCATCCATGACCACCCCATACCAAGGAGTCTCCAAGGTGCTCTAAGTGCATTTTGAGGTCGATCTTCCAAGGGTCATAACTTGGAGCTCATGAGGGCTATCAATGAAATTTCAAATGCTACAAGATGTGATTTTGAGACCTAAAATAATCTATCTCATTTTCAAGAGATCACATTCTTTTTGGATTCAGCACAATGATCTTGCTCGATGCCAAAACTTGTAGTGTGCCTCAGTTCATAGGTGCCCCAGAAAATAACTTTGAAACTACTAATCTTGACATTGAATCGTCAATGCCATTAGCTTTGTGTGGGTGGGTGAACCCTAGTCATACCCTTTTTTCAACCACAAAGATCATCCATCATCTGCGGCCACCTCATATCAAGGAGTCTCCAAGGTGCTCTAAGTGCATTTCAAGTTTGATCTTCTAAGGGTCATAACTTAGAGCTCGTGAGGGCTCTCAATGAACTATTGAATGCTACAAGATGGCGATTTTGAGACCTAAAATAATGTATCTCATTTTTGAGAGATCACATTTCATTTGGATTTGGCATAGCGATCTCACTCGATGCCAAAACTCATAGTGTGTCTTAGTTCATAGGTGCACCAGAGCGTAACTTTGAAACTGCTGATCTTGGCATCGAATCATCAATGCCATTAGCTCTGCATGGGTGGTTGAACCCTAGTGACACCCTTTTTTTGGCCACGGAGATCATCCATCATTCGCGGCCACCCCATATCGAGGAGTCTCCAAGGTTCTCTAAGTGGGTTTCGAGGTCAATCTTCTAAGGGTCATAACTTGGAGCTCATGAGGGCTATCAATGAACTATCAAATGCTACAGGACAGTGATACTAAGACCTAAAATAACCTATCTCATTTTTGAGAGATCACATTCCATTTAGATTCAGCACAATGATCTCGCTCAATGCCAAAACTCACAGTGTGCCTCAGTTCATAGGTGCACCAGAGCGTAACTTTGAAACCACTAAGCTTGGCATCAAATTGTTAGAAAGATTAGCTCTAGGTGGGTAGGTGAACACTAGTGACACCTTTTTTTTGGCCACAGAGATCATCCATCATCTGTGGCCACCCTGTACCAAGGAGTCTCCAAGGTTTTCTAAGTGCATTTTGAGGTCGATCTTTTGAGGGTCATAACTCAGAGCTCGTGAGTGCTATTGATGAAATGTCAAATGATATAGGATGGTGATGCTGATACCTAAAATATCCTATCTCATTTTTGAGAGATCACATTCTGTTTGGATTCAGCACAATGATCTCACTCGATGCCAAAACTCACAGTGTGCCTCATTTCATAGGTGCACCAAAGCATAACTTTGAAACCACTAATTTTGGCATCAAATCATATTAGCTCTGGGTGGGCACATGAACCCTAGTGACACCCTTGTTTTAGCCATAGAGATCATCCATCATTCATGGCCACCTTGTACCGAGGAGTCTCCAAGGTGCTTTAAGTGTGTTTCGAGGTTGATCTTTCGAGGGTCATAACTTGAAGCTCATGAGGGCTATCAATGAACTGTCAAATACTATAGGATGGTAATGCTAAGGCCTAAAATAACTTAGAGCTTGTGAGGGCTATCGATGAACCATCCAATCATGTCTCTTAAGTTGAGATATTTTGAGGTTATGTTGAAATTGAAAAGTTGTAGTATGAGCAATGTAACAAAGTGAAGTGCTAGTTATCAAAGATTATGAGTCTAGGAATGAGTTTGTGGTTGGGAATAGAATCCATGGTTGAGGAGTGGAGTCCTTAACTATTTTGAGATTAGATTTGAAGCCAAGAGTTAGTTTCAAGGTTGAAGGTGGAGCCTAAAATTAGATTTGGGGTTATCTTAACCTTGTGTAGGAGGTTAACAAGTGTGTTTATGTCATGATAGCACTTCAAATTAAACATTATATCCAAATTTGATAATAAAGGTTGTTAAAATGTTATTCACAAATTATTGCATTTGAATCGAATATAACAAACATAATCAAAATTAATGATATTCCATAAACATGAACAATACACATGATCCAAGATAAATTGAACAATACTAGATACTAAATTAATATGTATATCATTGTGCACGTAAATGAAAAAAATATATATAAAAATACATGTATCCATAGAAAAAGTTTTACAAAAATATATCAAAGATCATGTATCCATAGACAAAGTACTCAAATATATATCAAAATACATAGATCCATATACAAAATGTGGCTGATCATGCCATTGGAATGTGCATAATATCAATGTTTCTGTAAACAATGTGGCATATGCCATCTCAAAATGTCTCATGATGCATCTTATGACAACTGTACTATCCTAAGGTGCTAGTGGATGATCAAAATGTAGCCTCTTCACTGCACTAGGTGGATCAGATGCCTCCTACATAAATGAAAATGGAAAATCTAGAGTTAGACTATTAAATTTATACGATTCTTTGTATCTAACATTGAATTACTCAAATGCATAATGATCTTTTTTGTAATGAAGATTTATACTATTAAAATTTCATTATAAATACCTCTCTTGTCAACCTCCTATGCCAGTTAGTAGTCCTCTCATATGCCCTCGACAATGCTTGTACCTCACTGATTGTGGGTTGTGTATGTTCAAATACGTTTCTCAGATGAATCTACAACTTAAACTATACAATTATAATTCATAGCATGCTAAATTTATAACATATTTAATCATGAATTCAAACTACAACTTACTATTGTAGGCTCCTCCTCAGGATAGAGTGGTCGCATCATCAAATCTACATAACTCTCCCATCGAACTTCATGTGCACTAGGAGTCTCCTATGAGATACAAAATAGTAGTAGTTAATATTGTTAGAATATTCAAATATGGAAAGAATACTTATGAGAGGGGGGGGGTGAATCAAAAGTATCACACTTTAAGTAATAAAACTTTTAACTAAAAGTAAATTGCATGCATGTAAACACATCAGATAAACATGAAGCTAATACATGCATCAACAACACATAATACTGGAATTTGGTAACCCAGAAACCCACCAAAAATAAGAAGGTAAAAATGGGGTGGGGATGATACCCACAAAAATTCACTGCAACAATATTATTCAACCACTTCTGATGGTCTGCCCTATTAAAGGCCTGCCCTATTAAAGGCTTTACACTGTGTCAATAGTGACTTGGTTAAAGGATTTACAAACACTTAACATGAAGTTTCACCCTGTTAAAGGATTTAATCACCTTTGATAAGGATCTACAAATAGCTATTAAGCCAACCTATCTACATAGGATTTCCTATCTAATACAATGGTAAAAGTGTATTAGGTATTATAAACCTGATAGTTTGCAATCCTTGATTGTTGAATGCAGGCACTTGTTCTAGTTCTCTCTCTGATTTTGATCCTCTGAGATCTGATTTCTATTCATCTCCTTTGCTTTATTCTGATCAACTGAATATTGAATTGCTGCTCTTTCTCTCTATGTCTCCTTTCACTGAATTCCATTATGTTTTTCCCTTAACACTATTCTCCTTCTCTCATCCCTATTAAAATGAAACTTTCATCTTCCTTAAAAAGACTTCGAAGACTTAGGGTTAGATATGGATCTATGATCCACATTGAATCTCAATTTCTCGCTCAATACTTCCCTTTTTGCTGATTGGTTGCATGCCTTTCCAATTTTCCAATTGGCTACATGCAGATTGCATAAGAAGTGTAAAAGATTTGTTCTTATCTCTAGATCTTTCGAGATTTACCTTGTGTCAGCTAAAAATATGGTTTACATCATAGTTTGTGCAATTACAAACTCTTATGCTGATATTCTGAGTTACTCGGCTCATGAAGCATTACTGATGCTTGACACATGCTATTTCCTGAATAGCTTAGCACCTAAACAAAACTGTATCACTTGGCACTTTATGTTACTCGGCACTTGATATTACTCGGCACTTGATATCACTCAGCACTTGATATCACTCAGCATGTATAGTGAAAAATGGTTAAGTGTATTGACACTTAGCTGTCAAAATTATTCTTTAAACCAACAAATATCACAAAAATTAGTTTTGAATTTATTTATGAAGATAAGCAAAATAAAAAATAAATGATACTTATACATACAATGGGGTTCTTAGTGCGAATGAAAATGCCTGATCGTCTATGATGTGGAATTTTTACAAGCTCATCGCTAGTAGCCATGCCCTATATACATAAAGAATGTAATTAAATTTCATTACCAAAAACATTTTACAAGAATGCATCGATATTTATTCAAATAGAAAGCACCTAATTACCTTTCCTTTGTCAATGCATGCTAGCTCATCCCTCACACTTTGTCCCCTTGGGACAGGTGGTACCTGCAAGATAAAAGAAAGATTAGCAACCATATATGCTACAATATCAAATAGAAAAATAATGCAAACATAACATAATCTATCGCAGATGTCTCAAGGCCAAATGAAATGGTTGAGAGCATGGCATCATCAATCTATCTATTCTCCTCCTCGGTCATCAACTAAACATGAATGAAGATCACATACATGTATAAGTCAGTATGGCTTAAAAATTAGAATTACTCTATTATAAAAATTAACTTTAAATTGCATATGTCATAAAAAAAAAATGTATACATGTACCAACACCAAAGGAGTCCATGCCTTTGCATTCCCCTACTCTCTCGCATTAGGGTCTATAGCCTATGCATGTGTGTTTTGTGTATCTTCTCTAATACAAAAGGATACTCAAGAAGATCACCTATGGGACCCATGCAAATATTCTTGCATGTAATGCAAGTGTGAGGCACAAAAATGTGTGATGAGCTAGCCGATGATGAACTAGCACCATCATCATCAACATGAGGAGGCAGGACTAACCTAGCCTAAGATATCATTAGGCTACTCAGCCTATGAATGGCTTTGATGGTCTGAGAGCTAGCCTCTGCCATAATATTAGGATATTGCACTCGAGGAGGGGGGGAGATATCAGTGGGGGGGACAAAATTGCTAGCTTTCCTCTACTGGGAAGAGGGTCTATCCTGAGGAGCTCCTAGTCCTACACCCATGTTGGGCTTCATGCTCCAATAGTTCACTTTAAGTTTCAACACAAATTCTACATATAATTTTCTAAGGAAATAAAATGGCATGTCTAAATTTCTATATGGAGGGATATAAAAAAACCATCCACCAATGATCCCAAAAGTTTGCGCATATGGCATCATTTGTGCACCATTTAATTGATAGTTTGGATTTTTTTGGGTTGACTGGTATACCCATTTTTGGGTTCGCAAAAAGGCTAGCCAAATTCTCTTTGGTTATATTGAGGGCCACAACATCATCATAGTCCAAACCATCATCAAACATCTCATGCATTACATCACGCCAACAAAGAGTGACATTTTTTTGGTTGGTAAGGGTTTCAATGTTATCCATGATTGTGTTTAACATGGATAACATAGGAGCCACTATAGGTACATTATTATATGTTCTTCACAAACCCCTCAATTCGGTGAGATTTTCATTTATCAAATCCTCAATTTGAGGAGGGTTTTGAGGTGGTATGGTGCAGGAGCACCTAGGTAGGCTAAGTGTGAAACCTAGGTATTTCTTTATTTTTGGCTTGTAGTGATGCTAGCCACATCACTGTTCTAATAATAGGTCCTATGTGGTCCTTAGGTGTGTTTAGGAGACTTGGCAAGACCCAAAGTGACCAAGTTGCTAGAAGTTGCCGACTATTGTCAACTAGGTGACTTAGGTCCGAAAAAGGCTAAAATGGTCTAGAAAGGTTCCAATGGCTTTGAATTTTTTATTTGAAGTCATTTTATGCATATTATATGTCTACTTTGTTTTTGTGCAAAATTTGGAGGTCTAACTCCATGTAGAACAAAAGTTGCTGAAATGTTGTCATGACAACATTTTCTTGCAAAAAGCAACTTTTTGGCATTTGTGTGTTTAGAACATCCTAACTATTTAGAACAGTTATGGAACTGATGGAGGAGCCTTTAAAAATGTGAGGACATCCATTTTCAGGGGGTTGGACAAGTTGGTTTTGCATTTTGTACGAATTGAGCAAGTATTTTGTTGCCGGTTTTATGCATTTGAAGGCATTTTTAATAGAGGAGGATTGAATAGCCTGATTTTTGTGTTGGAAAAATTCTGAAATATTGTTTTTAATATTTTTTTAGTGTTGATTTGATCATTTTAATTCGTTTGCATTAGTGTAGAAAAATCTTTTTGTTCTTGGCAAGTTGCTGATCTGAACAGGGCTGCACTTAGAAAATGGGATCTTAGGGCCACCTCCCACCATTGGAAACCTCTGGTATTTTGGGATTTGGAACTAGGATCCATGTACATTATGTATCAAGAAGGAGGGCCCTTGAAAGCATCAGCAAGCATTTTTAAGGTGATGCCCTAGGCAAGCCAAATGCAACTTGGCTAGGAATCACAGTTGGAAAATGAGTTATGGAGAGGATTGAGTGTACAAATACCTTAATCCGGCTGCACAGCGAGTAATGAGAAGGTCTAACCTTGCTCCATTCCAAAGGAGAAGTCTTGGAAAGGTGTCTAAGGTGGTTTTACATCACAACAGCGATAAAGCACTTGAAATCCTCATTTTTGGCCTAAAACTATACTTTCATTGTACGGAAAGTTTGGAGGCTAGAAAATTACAGAATCTTGAAGTACTCTAAAAAGGGTATCCAAAAATATAATTTGTTTGTAGGGTTGTTAAGAATTTTTTCAAGAAATCTTGTTTCCAGCTATTTAGGAGGGTTAATTCCTAATAGCCTTTTTGGAGCAATTTGGTGTATCTTCCCTAGTAGATTGAATGCGCCTATGAAATCAGATTTGTTTAGGGTCATGGATGTTAGAAGGAGTCTAAAAAAACTCTAGATGAAGAACTGGTACCCTTGGAGCTATAGATGGACTTGAGGGTTAATAGCGGACTGGAGCCGGCTAGTAAGAAATTTGATGTTACTTTGTTGGTGTACCCCCAACTGAAGGATTACGATCTCTTGAGCAAGGTCCTAGTAATTATAGGGTGTGAAGAAGCCCTAGTGGGTCTAGTGAATGACCTAAGGTAGCCCTGAGAGAGAGCTTGGGGTTTGGAAGCAAGGTTGGGGTGTTACATCAGAGTGGTATCAGAGCCAGTTAAAGATTTGGGAAAGGTAGTTAATGTTGGAAGCCGCTGAAGAATCAGTAGGAGAATCCATGATGGTGACAAATGTGGAGTTAGCTAAAGAAGTTGATGAGCAAAGGCAAAGAAATCAGCTTCTTGAAGAAGCACTAGAAGAGGTGAAGCAAAAACTAGATGCAGTTGTAGAGGCAGCCAAGAAAAGAGATGAAGAAGAAGATGGGAATGGTAAAAAGGTAGCAGAGGAAGATATTGTACCTGAACCTGATCCTATCTTGCAAGAAGAGCCCTTCTTGAAGGCAATCAAAGCCTTAGGAGGTAAAGCTTTGGAAGGAGTGCCACTTTTCAGTGGTAAGATGGATATTGATGCAGTTATGGATTGGTTAGAGGGTATGGAGAACCAATTTGAGTGTGAGGGTATCTCAAAGGCACAGAAGGTTAAGGTTGCTAAGTCAAGGCTTAGAGGCTCAGCCTTAACATGGTGGAAGTATGTACAAGATGAAAGAGTCAGCATGGGCAAGAATCCAATTGCAAATTGGAGTGCTATGGAAAACAAAATCAAGGAGAACTTCCTACCTGAAGACTTTGAGATCCAACTCCATAAAAAGAGGCAAGGACTAAAGCAAACAGATCTTGATGTGACCTCCTACACTGAAGAATTTCAGAGGTTGTGTTTGAGATCCAAGAAGCAAGAAGAGGAGTCACTCAAGGTGGCAAGGTATCTTGGTGGCTTGAAGTGGAACATTCAAGAGGATCTTAGCTTATGGGCCCCTACCACTATCCAAAGATGTCATCAGCTAGCTTTGAAGGTAGAAGAAAAGAACAAGAGGAAAGGAGATTCTAACTTCAAAGATAGAGGCAAAGGCAGAAATCAGAAAAATCAAAGAGGAGGCTACCAAGGCAAAGGTAGTGATCAAAAGAGCCAAAGTGAAAGCAAACCCATGGAGCAAACTATTGACCACTCTTCAAGAGGTGGTTATAATAGAGGGAGAGGCAATCAAGGAGGATCAAGTAGGGGTAGAGGAGGTAGGAGCAGCTCTTACTTTGCAACAATGAAGTGTTACAATTGTGGTCAACTAGGCCATCCTGCCTATAGCTTCCCGGACAAACCCTCTTCCTCAAGCGAAGATAAAAGGCTAGAATATGCACAAGAAGATAATAGAAGTTGCAAGGATGTTGACATAGACCATATTGAGTCTGAAAAAGGTGAGAACCTCATGTTTAGGAGAGTGCTGATCAAGCAACCAGCTTCTAATGAGCCTAGACATAGAAGGGCATTGTTTAGGATCAAGTGCAAGATCCTAGGAAAAGTATGCAAGGTGGTGGTTGATTCTGGATCAACTGATAATGTAATATCAGAGGAGGTTGTTACAAAGCTCAAACTGAAGAAGATACCTCATGACAACCCTTACAAAGTCACATGGCTTAACAAAGGGCAAAGCATCCTAGTGAATGAACAAGCATGGGTGGACTTCTCAATTGCAGGATATAAAGACCGCTTATTATGTGATATTTTGCCAATGGATGCTTGTCATCTTTTGCTAGGGAGACCTTGGCAATTTGATAGGGAAGTGGTCTATGATGGCAAGGAAAATACCATAACATTTAAGAAAGGAAGCAAGACCTTCAAAATTCAGTCATTGTTAGAAGGGGATGAACCACAGTCCAAGGTGCCTAATGTGCTGCTATGTGGAGAGAAAGAGTTTATTAGAGACCTCAAGCATGAGGAGAGCCAAGGATTTGTAGTCATACTAAAGGCTGCAAGTGAAGAAAAGCCAGTCCAAGAACCTTTACCAGCAGAGGTACAAGAGTTGCTTGTAAAGTATAAGGAGATTGTTAGTGATGGCACACCAGCTACCCTACCACCAAGAAGAGTTATCAGCCATCAAATTGACTTTGTTCCAGGTGCCTCACTACCTAATAAGGCATCTTACAAGTTAACCCCAGATCAGAACCTTGAAGTGGCAAGACAAGTCCAAGAGTTGATGAACCAAGGTTTGATCCAAAAGAGCATAAGCCCTTTTGCAGTCCTGGTGGTTTTGGCATCCAAGAAGGGAGGAAAATGGAGGTTGTGTACTGAATCAAGGGCCATTAACCGCATTACAATCAGGTATAGGTTTCCTATTCCAAGAATTGAAGACCTTATGGATTGTCTAGGAGGTGCTATGTATTTCACTAAGCTAGACTTGAAAAGTGGGTATCACCAAATTAGAATAAAGGAGGGAGATGAATGGAAGACAGCATTTAAGACTACTGATGGTCTTTATGAATGGCTTGTGATGCCATTTGGTCTTTCCAATGCAAAGTAGAAGGCATAGGTGACATGGAGATAAGACAAGCATATGACAAATTGTGTGAAAATGAGGTCTTGAAGGAAGAATTTAATATTGTGGAGACAAAGGGTATGACCTGTCCCCTAGATTTTCCCATGGTTTTCATAACTAAATGGATAAAAATAGTTCTAAGTAGAATACATGATGGATGTCTATGGTTATAAGGTGGACCTATCAAGATTTCAAAAAGGATTATTCATAGGGTGACATGTTTTCCAACCCTAGATTGGCCAAAGACCCTACGAAGTGATTCAAAAGAGGTAATTAAGAAAAATATAGGTGCTAAATGGAACAAGCATGGAATGACCAAAGATACCATTATAGATCCTTTTCTTGACTTTGCAGTAAGGTTTATTTCCCACAAATCCTATCAATCAAGTAGGTTAAATAGTGTACCTTGCATTGATGTTGATGTTGGATATAAAATTGTCAAGAAAGATCACACTTATGATCTTGTAGAACTTCAATTACAATAGATAAAGGAGAACCTAGGTGCCATTAGGAAGACAAAAAGTGCACAATGTAAATTTGGATCAATACTTGTGTGCATATTCTTCTATTTACAAAATGAATTCCCATCTTTTGGCAAAGTTGGATGGAAGACAAATAGATTAGTGGCTATCCAAATTAATGAATATATTGATAAAATGGGAGAGAACTTTGAATCAATTATGAAAAATTATTTTGAAGACTTTAAGAAGTCTATGAAGCAGAGGTTGAGGATACCTATTTCATTAGTTAAACAATACTATAATGACATATGTTTTCTTGTGGATATTGATTACACATACATTCAAGCAACATTACCCAGGGTAAGATGGTTAAGATCCGTAGGCTATGAGATCAATGTTGATGAAGCATCAGCTTCCATCAATGCACTCTTAAAAAAGAAGATTGATAAAAGTGTCAAGATATTTGGTAACTATGATGTAATGAAATCTAAAGTTGAGATGGAGTTAAATATAGTCTCCACACTGAAAAAGAAAGACAAATTGATGAGGAAACTGAAGGCAAAATTTGGAGAAGGTACATGAGATGAGGAAGAAGAAGATGATGAAGAGAATGAAGAAGAAGAGGTACAAGCTCAAGAACCTCTAGCTTTAACCCAAGGCATGGGTGAGTACCAAGAAGAAGAAGGTGTCGATGAAGAGGAAATTAAAGCAACACCAACCTAATCAACACCTAAGAAGAGAAAAACCAAGGTATAACCTGTGGCTAAACCTAAAGCAAAGAAGACTATCAAGACCAGCCTAGAAAAGGCAACAACACCAACAACTAGGGAAAAAATAAGAGCCACTACAAAAAAGGCCAAAGAGCAAGCCAAAGAGAAGAAAAAGGATACATAACAAAAGGGGCCAGTGCAAAAGAAGCAAAGAAACAAATATGTTGCACAACCAAAAATTGATGATGAAAAGATAGAAATCGAAGATACAAGTTAGTTTAGAGTGGTAAGTCATACACCTAAATCTAATCTTGAAAATATCTGTAATAATGTTAAAGATAATGTAGGTATGATAGGCTTAAAGAATATTGATTTTGGAAATCTTGGTAGAGAAGAGAAGAAACAAGTTGAAGATTTAGTTTATGCAATGATGTCTAAGTTCAAGAACACTCCATTTGAACTAGACAATACAATGCCAAAGGAGTTGTATACAATTGTAGAAAATAAGTGGCATTATTGCCTAAACTTGGAGAAACAAATAAGGGAACCAACACTAGCCTAGGTGATGCCAGATTTTACAAAAGGTCAAATTGTTAAAGCTAATAAGAATTATGGTAGCAGATTTGCACCTAAATATAGGGCATTCAACATACTCCAAAACAATATTGAAGATGTTGGGAAGAAATCAACTCAAATGTGGAAATTAATATATGGTCTAACAATAGTTAAAGAAGGAGAAGAGCATACCTTTGAGGGAAGAAACAATGGAGATGAAGAGGAAGATAAGAAAGATGAAAAAGTAAAAGGAAAAGATGATACTACTATGGAGGAGACACAAAAGAAGACAGATGAGATGTCTATAGTTGAAGAGCACCAGGAAGAACAGAGTGTGCAAGACACACAAATGTCTAGCGTGAGCCCTCCACATGACACAAACATGCCTACAAAACTATAACTATTAAGGTTATTCCTGATAATTTAGCTCAGAACATCAATCCCTTAATTGTAGAAGATCTCAAGAAGATACTTGAGCAATCCACACTACAAGCCAGATTGTGTGAGAATCTAGTATTGGTTAGTGTTGATGAACTTTAGAAGATAGTAGCTCACATAATGAGGGATAAGGTGAATACATAAGAAACACCTTTTTCCATCCCTTTGGCTACTAGTGCTCAACCTTCAATACAAACATCAGTAGAACCATCTATCAAGGTTGACACAGGTGTCCAAGAAGACAAAGTTGAGTGGGGGCAAACTGCAAAAGAAGAGGAGAAGGAAACAACAACAAAACAAATAGGATAGATAGATGTATATGAACCTAATGCACAAACACAAGGTACAATTCCAATCACTATGATTGATGGAAGTAGATTTGAAGAAAGAAATGACACACCAAAGGAGAAGGAGCATGAGGCCATTCAAGCATTGGTAACTCTACCAACATTTGGCTCTCCTACAAAAGTCCTTTAGAGGCCAAGCACTAAAGTTGTACCATTTTAGATCTTAGCACTAGGCTCAAGTTCATCCAAGGTTGCCAAGGTAATTCACTATGGATATGTAACTCTAGATGAAGAAATAGTGATACCTAAATTTGATTGTGCAACCATGACACTATAATAGATAGGCATAATGCAACAAGCCTTGGAAAAGAAGAAGAATTAGGAGATACTTAGAAAGGAGTATAAATAGAGGCAAGCATTGCAAGAAATCAAATATATCTTATAAGATGCTTTCAGTTTGCCAACACTTGAAGAATCCAAGCCACTATTAGAATAGTTATCAGTTATTATGGAACAGGTGAATAACAAAGACCAAGATACCAATGTCAAACTTATGGAATGGTCAGAAAGTAAATTTCAAGAGAAAGTCAATGAGAATATATTTGGTGATATAGCACTAGGACAAGTTGAATTGGCTACAAAAATTGAGAAAGTGAAGAAGGTACTTGAGAACATATTCTCATTATATACCAAACTGTGTGATCCCACACTCTTCACACAAGAAAAAAGCCATAGAATTCTGAGTCTGGAGAGAAACCTAAATTTTTCAAGTATGCAACTACCTCAAAACCTAGCTTAGAGTGAGAAGAATTTCCATTCATTGCTTCACTCACAAAGTCAACTAGTTGTGTTAACAGTAGAAGAGGCTAATATAAGAGCCAAGCTAATTAATATCCAAGCCTGCCTTACCCCTCATATGGAGATACTTCATAAAGAACTAGCATATGCAAAATCTTTGTTGAAGAAAGATCCTAATCTTTCTACATCTGATGGGCTAGGTCACCTTGCAGCAAAGGTAGCACTCCAAATGAAGTCATTAGATGTTGCATGTGACAATTGGGATGTTGCTCTGAAAATCATAATGGAAGTCCACAAATTTTTTTTGGACAAATACACACTCAGTGTATAGACCCTTTCACATAAGTGTTAAAAAGGGGGAGATATAAAGAAACTAAGATCAATATGCAAGGGGGAGATAAATGGTGCAGGAGCACCTAGGTAGGCTAAGTGTGAAACCTAGGTATTTCTTTATTTTTGGCTTGTAGTGATGCTAGCCACATCACTATTCTAATAATAGGTCCTATGTGGTCCTTAGGTGTGTTTAGGAGACTTGGCAAGACCCAAAGTGACCAAGTTGCTAGAAGTTGCCGACTATTGTCAACTAGGTGACTTAGGTCCGGAAAAGGCTAAAATGGTCTAGAAAGCTTCCAATGGCTTTGAATTGTTTATTTGAAGTCATTTTATGCATATTATATGTCTACTTTGTTTTGTGCCAAATTTGGAGGTCTAACTCCATGTAGAACAAAAGTTGCTGAAATGTTGTCATGTTGTCATGACAACATTTTCTTGCAAAAAGAAACTTTTTGGCATTTGTGTGTTTAGAACGTCCTAACTGTTTAGAACAGTTATGGAACTGATGGAGGAGCCTGTAAAAATGTGAGGACAGCCATTTTCAGGGGGTTGGACAAGTTGGTTTTGCATTTTGTACGAATTGAGCAAGTATTTTGTGGCCGGTTTTATGCATTTGAAGGCATTTTTAATAGAGGAGGATTGAATGGCCTAATTTTTGTGTTGGAAAAGTTCTGAAATATTGTTTTTAATCTTTTTGTAGTGTTGGTTTGATCATTTTAATTCGTTTGCATTAGTGTAGAAAAATCTTTTTGTTCTTGGCAAGTTGCTGATCTGAACAGGGCTGCACTTAGAAAATGGGATCTTAGGGCCACTTCCCACCATTGGAAACCTCTGGTATTTTGGGATTTGGAACTAGGATCCATGTACATTATGTATCAAGAAGGAGGGCCCTTGAAAGCATCAGAAAGCATTTTTAAGGTGATGCCCTAGGCAAGCCAAATGCAACTTGGCTAGGAATCACAGTTGGAAAATGAGTTATGGAGAGGATTGAGTGTACAAATACCTTAATTCGGCTGCACAGTGAGTAATGAGAAGGTCTAACCTTGCTCCAGTCCAAAGGAGAGGTCTTGGAAAGGTGTCTAAGGTGGTTTTCCATCACAACAGCGATAAAGCACTTGAAATCCTCATTTTTGGCCTAAAACTGTACTTTCATTGTACGGAAAGTTTGGAGGCTAAAAAATTACAGAATCTTGAAGTATTCTAAAAAGGGTATCCAAAAATATAATTTTTTTGTAGGGTTGTTAAGAAGTTTTTCAAGAAATCTTGTTTCCAGCTATTTAGGAGGGCTAATTCCTAGTAGCCTTTTTGGAGCAATTTGGTGTATCTTCCCTAGTAGATTGAATGCGCCTATGAAATCAGCATTGTTTAGGGTCATGGATGTTAGAAGGAGTCTAAAAAAACCCTAGATGAAGAACTGGTACCCTTGGAGCTATAGATGGACTTGAGGGTTAATAGCGGACTGGAGCTGGCTAGTAAGAAATTTGATGTTACTTTGTTGGTGTACCCCCAACTGAAGGATTAGGATCTCTTGAGCAAGGTCCTAGTAATTATAGGGTGTGAAGAAGCCCTAGTGGGTCTAGTGAATGACCTAAGGTAGCCCTAAGAGAGAGCTTGGGGTTTGGAAGCAAGGTTGGGGTGTTACATCAGAGTGGTATCAGAGCCAGTTAAAGATTTGGGAAAGGTAGTTAATGTTGGAAGCCGCTGAAGAATCAGTAGGAGAATCCATGATGGTGACAAATGTGGAGTTAGCTAAAGAAGTTGATGAGCAAAGGCAAAGAAATCAGCTTCTTGAAGAAGCACTAGAAGAGGTGAAGCAAAAACTAGATGCAATTGTAGAGGCAGCCAAGAAAAGAGATGAAGAAGAAGATGGGAATGGTAAAAAGGTAGAAGAGGAAGATATTGTACCTGAACCTGATCCTATCTTGCAAGAAGAGCCCTTCTTGAAGGAAATCAAAGCCTTAGGAGGTAAAGCTTTGGAAGGAGTGCCACTTTTCAGTGGTAAGATGGATATTGATGCAGTTATGGATTGGTTAGAGGGTATGGAGAACCACTTTGAGTGTGAGGGTATCTCAGAGGCACAGAAGGTTAAGGTTGCTAAGTCAAGGCTTAGAGGCTCAGCCTTAACATGGTGGAAGTATGTACAAGATGAAAGAGTCAGCATGGGCAAGAATCCAATTGCAAATTGGAGTGCTATGGCAAACAAAATCAAGGAGAACTTCCTACCTGAAGACTTTGAGATCGAACTCCATAAAAAGAGGCAAGGACTAAAGCAAAAAGATCTTGATGTGACCTCCTACACTGAAGAATTTCAGAGGTTGTGTTTGAGATCCAAGAAGCAAGAAGAGGAGTCACTCAAGGTGGCAAGGTATCTTGGTGGCTTGAAGTGGAACATTCAAGAGGATCTTAGCTTATGGGCCCCTACCACTATCCAAAGATGTCATCAGCTAGCTTTGAAGGTAGAAGAAAAGAACAAGAGGAAAGGAGATTCTAACTTCAAAGATAGAGGCAAAGGCAGAAATCAGAAAAATCAAAGAGGAGGCTACCATGGCAAAGGTAGTGATCAAAAGAGCCAAAGTGAAAGCAAACCCATGGAGCAAACTATTGACCACTCTTCAAGAGGTGGTTATAATAGAGGGAGAGGCAATCAAGGAGGATCAAGTAGGGGTAGAGGAGGTAGGAGCAGCTCTTACTTTGCAACAATGAAGTGTTACAATTGTGGTCAACTAGGCCATCCTGCCTATAGGTGCTCGGACAAACCCTCTTCCTCAAGCCAAGATAAAAGGCTGGCATATGCACAAGAAGATAATAGAAGTTGCAAGGATGTTGACATAGACCATATTGAGTCTGAAAAAGGTGAGAACCTCATGTTTAGGAGGGTGCTGATCAAGAAACCAGCTTCTAATGAGCCTAGACATAGAAGGGCATTGTTTAGGATCAAGTGCAAGATCCTAGGAAAAGTATGCAAGGTGGTGGTTGATTTTGGATCAACTGATAATGTAATATCAGAGGAGGCTGTTACAAAGCTCAAACTGAAGAAGATACCTCATGAAAACCCTTACAAAGTCACATGGCTTAACAAAGGGCAAAGCATCATGAACAAGCATGGGTGGACTTCTCAATTGCAGGATATAAAGACCACTTATTATGTGATATTTTGCCAATGGATGCTTGCAATCTTTTGCTAGGGAGACCTTGGCAATTTGATAGGGAAGTGGTCTATGATGGCAAGGAAAATACCATAACATTTAAGAAAGGAAGCAAGACCTTCAAAATTCAGTCATTGTTAGAAGGGGATGAACCACAGTCCAAGGTGCCTAATGTGCTGCTATGTGGAGAGAAAGAGTTTATTAGAGACCTCAAGCATGAGGAGAGCCAAGGATTTGCAGTCATACTAAAGGCTGCAAGTGAAGAAAAGCCAGTCCAAGAGCCTTTACCACTAGAGGTACAAGAGTTGCTTGTAAAGTATAAGGAGATTGTTAGTGATGGTACACCAGCTACCCTACCACCAAGAAGAGTTATCAGCCATCAAATTGACTTTGTTCCAGGTGCCTCACTACCTAATAAGGCAGCCTACAAGTTAACCCCAGATCAAAACCTTGAAGTGGCAAGACAAGTCCAAGAGTTGATGGACCAAGGTTTGATCCAAAAGAGCATAAGCCCTTGTGCAGTCCCGATGGTTTTGGCATCCAAGAAGGGAGGAAAATGGAGGTTGTGTACTGATTCAAGGGCCATTAACCGCATTACAATCAGGTATAGGTTTCCTATTCCAAGAATTGAAGACCTTATGGATTGTCTAGGAGGTGCTATGTATTTCACTAAGCTGGACTTGAAAAGTGGGTATCACCAAATTAGAATAAAGGAGGGAGATGAATGGAAGACAACATTTAAGACTACTGATGGTCTTTATGAATGGCTTGTGATGCCATTTGGTCTTTCCAATGCCCCTAGCACCTTCATGAGGCTCATGAACGAAGTGCTCAAAGACTTCACAGGTAGATTTGTGGTGGTGTATTTGGATGATATCCTCATCTACAGCAAGACCAAAGAGGAACATGTCAAGCATGTAGAAGCGGTTTTGAAGAGGCTTCATGAGGAGAAGCTATCTATCAACCTTGAGAAGTGTGACTTCTTCAAGCAAGATTTGGTGTATCTAGGCTTTGTGGTGTCTAAAGGAACTTTGAAGATGGACAAGGAGAAAGTTGCTGCTATCCTAAGTTGGCCTACACCTACCACATCTAGTGAGGTAAGAAGTTTCCACGGTTTGTCTCAATTTTATAGGAAGTTCATTAGGAACTTTAGTGGTATTTGTGCACCATTTCTTGATACCATAAAGGGGGGAGTCAAGTCCAAGTTTAGGTGGACTTTAGAGGCTGAAAAGTCATTTGATATGTTAAAAAAACAAGTAGCTACTCAACCCATCCTAAAATTGCCTAGCTTTGAAAAGTTGTTCACCTTAGAATGTGATGCAAGTGGCCTAGCAGTGGGTGGGGTGTTGAGTCAAGAAGGTAGACCAGTAGCCTTCTATAGTGAAAATCTAAATGAGGCCAAGAAGAAATACTCATCCTATGATCTAGAATTGTATGCCTTAGTCCAGTGTCTTAGGAAGTGGAGACACTATTTGTTGCCAAAAGAATTTGTTGTGTTTACAGATAATCAAGCTCTTAGCTACATCAACACACAGGAGAAGTTGAGAAACAGGCACTTGAAGTGGATGGAATATTTGCAGGCCTTCACCTTTACAATCAAGCATAAGAAAGGACAAATGAAAAAGGTTGCTGATGCATTAAGTAGAAGGGTTTTAACAGTCCAAGAGATTCAGCTCCATAGCATTGGAGTGGAGAGTTTTCAGAATCTTTACAAGAATGATGAGGACTTTGCTGAAGCCTATAAGGTATGCATGGATTTTGGAAACCACTTTCATAGCAGATTTTTAGAATACACTTTGCAAAATGGGTTGCTATTTAAGGGTAACTAGTTGTGTGTACCAAGAGGTTCCATGAGAGAGAACCTAATACAAGAGAAGCATAATGGCAGCTTGAGTGGGCATTTTGGTATCAGCAAGACAATAGAACTAGTGCAAAGGTTCTATTATTGGCCTAAATTGGTCAAAGATGTAACTAAGTATGTGGAGCAATGTATGGTGTGTATGAAGGCAAAAGGAGGAATGAGCAATGCAGGTCTTTACTAGCCCTTACCAATTCCTAGCAAACCATGGGATTGTGTAAGTATGGATTTCATTGTTGGTTTGCCTAAAACTAAGCAAGGGTATGATAGCATTTATGTTGTTGTTGATAGATTTAGTAGAATGGGACATTTCATTCCATGTAAGACAACTAATGATGCAAGTCATATAGCTCATTTGTTTTTCAAAGAGGTTGTAAGGATTCATGGACTTCCATTAAGCATTGTGTCGGATCGAGATGTGAAATTCATGAGTCACTTTTGGAAGACTTTATGGAAGAAGCTTGGCACTAACATGTCTTTTGGTTCAGCTTACCATCCTCAAACTGATGGTCAAACTGAGGTGGTTAATAGAACTTTAGGTAACCTTCTTAGGTGCCTAACTAAGGAGTATGGTCAGACTTGGGATGTTATCATCTCACAAGCAGAATATGCCTACAATGATAGCAAGAATAGGACTACCGGAAAGAGTCCTTTTGAAATTGTTTATGGCATGCACCCAAGAGGTGTGTGTGAACTAAGGTGTCTTGGAAACATGGATCAGATTAGTGGTCAAGCTGAAGACTTTGTACAAACCATGAAGGAGATTCAGGAGTAAGTCAAGAAGACTATTCAAGACAACACTCTAAAACTCAAAGCCAAGGTGGATGAAAAGAAGAAGGATGTTCAGTTTGCTGTTGGGGACTATGTGATGGTCCATTTGAACAAAGCAAGGCTTCAAAAAGGCATTCCTACTAAGTTACAGATGAAGAGGGTAGGGCCTTGCAAAATATTGGCTAAATATGGAGCAAATGCCTATAAGGTAGATTTACCTTCCGATTTGGGCATATCCCCTATTTTTAATGTGCAAGACTTGGTGGCATACAAAGGTGACCCATCTCAACTCAGTCCCGATGTTCATGAAGATCTTGAACTTGCTTCAACACCTACAAACAACAAGTTGGAGGTAGAAAAGGTGTTAGATTCAAGGGTAAAGAAGACTACAAGGCACAAGGCTTACATGGAACACCTCATCAAATGGAAGGAGAAACCAATTTTAGAGGCTACATGGGTTGCTGAGATAGAGTTCAAGAAGGTTGGCATACCTCTAGATTTGTTGCAAACTGATCCACCTTGAGTTCTTTGTTGGAGGGGGGAGTATGGTGCAGGAGCACCTAGGTAGGCTAAGTGTGAAACCTAGGTATTTCTTTATTTTTGGCTTGTAGTGATGCTAGCCACATCACTATTCTAATAATAGGTCCTATGTGGTCCTTAGGTGTGTTTAGGAGACTTGGCAAGACCCAAAGTGACCAAGTTGCTAGAAGTTGCCGACTATTGTCAACTAGGTGACTTAGGTCCGAAAAAGGATAAAATGGTCTAGAAAGGTTCCAATGGCTTTGAATTGTTTATTTGAAGTCATTTTATGCATAGTATATGTCTACTTTGTTTTTGTGCCAAATTTGGAGGTCTAACTCCATGTAGAACAAAAGTTGCTGAAATGTTGTCATGTTGTCATGACAACATTTTCTTGCAAAAAGAAACTTTTTGGCATTTGTGTGTTTAGAACGTCCTAACTATTTAGAACAGTTATGGAACTGATGGAGGATCCTTTAAAAATGTGAGGACGTCCATTTTCAAGGGGTTGGACAAGTTGGTTTTGCATTTTGTACGAATTGAGAAAGTATTTTGTTGCCGGTTTTATGCATTTGAAGGCATTTTTAATAGAGGAGGATTGAATGGCCTGATTTTTGTGTTGGAAAAGTTCTGAAATATTGTTTTTAATCTTTTTGTAGTGTTTATTTGATCATTTTAATTTGTTTGCATTAGTGTAGAAAAATCTTTTTGTTCTTGGCAAGTTGCTGATCTGAACAGGGCTGCACTTAGAAAATGAGATCTTAGGGCCACCTCCCACCATTGGAAACCTCTGGTATTTTTGGATTTGGAACTAGGATCCATTTACATTATGTATCAAGAAGGAGGGCCCTTGAAAGCATCAGCAAGCATTTTTAAGGTGATGCCCTAGGCAAGCCAAATGCAACTTGGCTAGGAATCACAGTTGGAAAATGAGTTATGGAGAGGATTGAGTGTACAAATACCTTAATCTGGCTACACAACGAGTAATGAGAAGGTCTAACCTTTCTCCAGTCCAAAGGAGAAGTCTTGGAAAGGTGTCTAAGGTGGTTTTCCATCACAACAACGATAAAGCACTTGAAATCCTCATTTTTGGCCTAAAACTGTACTTTCATTGTACGGAAATTTTGGAAGCTAGAAAATTATAGAATCTTGAATTACTCTAAAAAGGGTATCCAAAAATATAATTTGTTTGTAGGGTTTTTAAGAAGTTTTTCAAGAAATCTTGTTTCCAGCTATTTAGGAGGGTTAATTCCTAGTAGCGTTTTTGGAGCAATTTGGTGTATCTTCCCTAGTAGATTTAATGTGCCTATGAAATCAGCATTGTTTAGGGTCATGGATGTTAGAAGGAGTCTAAAAAAACCCTAGATGAAGAACTGGTACCCTTGGAGCTATAGATGGACTTGAGGGTTAATAGCGGACTGGAGCCGGCTAGTAAGAAATTTGATGTTACTTTGTTGGTGTACCCCCAACTGAAGGATTAGGATCTCTTGAGCAAGGTCCTAGTAATTATAGGGTGTGAAGAAGCCCTAGTGGGTCTAGTGAATGACCTAAGGTAGCCCTGAGAGAGAGCTTGGGGTTTGGAAGCAAGGTTGGGGTGTTACATCATGGTAGAGGATCATTTGGTGGATAGTTTTGTGGGGGCACTAGATTATTTGGTGGGGGGTTATGATGAATATTATTCCCTACCTTAGTGTCATCATTTTGATTAGCCATTCCTATTAAATTACAAAACATAATATATATTAAAAAATCCTTAATTTTAACAATTTTTTTCAAAAAAAGTCTTGATTCAACTAAAACTAACAAAATCAGGATAAAATCTATTGAATTTATGTTTAAAATGATTTTTTTTAAAACCTTTATATCATATATCCAATTTGGCATCCAATATCCGATCGCGGGCTTCAAAACTAGTGTTGAAATGAGCTCGTGGGTCTGTTGTTTTTTTATATTGTGCTATAGATATCGGATATCCAATATTATATCAAATATCTGATATCTCTATCAATTCATATAATGCTACATATAATATAATGCTAGATATATTAAATATTATATAATAATATATTAATTTTTTATTATTATATTATATTATATTATATTACATTACTATATATTATATTTTATATTATAATACTATATATTAGGTAATGTATTATATTATATTATTATAATTTATAATATATTATACTATTATAATATAATAATAATATTATATTATATTATAGTATTATTTTATTTTATTTTTCTATGTTATCGGATATTCGATATGGCTTGGGCCTTACTTTCTAGGTTTGGTACCTGGATAGGTGAAAAAAGTAAAAGAAAATTTTGAAGCACTTTTAGACATCTTTAAACTCTATTTTTTTCACATCGCCACTTTTTGGCACACCATGATCCTGCACATACCCTTTGATCCAGTCTAACAATGATGTTATGTACCTTGGACTAATGGACTTTTGCATCTTTTATTCTAAAATAGGTAGGTTCATAACCCCAAGCATACCTCTTAGGTAGTCAAATGTATCCTTTGGTGAGGCTTTTGTGAAAATATTTGCAATTTGTTCCTTATTTTTGATGTACTCTAGTCTGATTTCTTTCTCCACAACTTTCTCTTTCAACACATGATACTTTATAGAGATGTGCTTAGTCTTAGAATGTGAAACAAGATTCTTAGACATGTTAACTATGCTTGAATTATCATAGTAAATGATAACAGGTTCTTTGAATGTACTTTATGATAACATATTCTGCCTCTATAGTACTTTATGAGGTGCAATCTTGCTTCTTGCTAAGTCAAGAGAACAATCTTCCTCCAAGAAGGAATGCTCCTCCACTACTTATTTTTTTGTCATCGCTATCTCTAGCCCAATCAGCATCACTATAAGTGCAAAGAGTAAAGTCATTACTTCTATCATACCAAATGCCATAATCAGATGTCCCTTTTAGATATCTGAATATCCTTTTTACTATTGTGTAGTGATATTCTTTACGGTTAGCCTGAAATCTTGCCACAATTCCAACTGCATTTGATGTATCAGGTCTACTATGAGTCAGATACTACAATCCTCCAATCATAGATTTGTACTTCTTTTGTTCAACAATAGGTGTCTCATCCTTGCTTGATAACTTATGACCAGTTACCATAGGAGTTCCAATAGGTTTACAGTTTTCTAGACCAAATCTTTTTAGCAAATATTTTAAATACTTTTTCTAAGAAATGAAGATTCCTTCTTTTTTGTGAACAATTTTCAATCCTAAGAAAAATTTCATTTCCCCTGTCATGCTCATCTCAAACTCATTCTTCATATCTTCTGAGAATTTGTTGTTGGCTTCATCATTTTCTCCAAAAATGATATCATCAAAAAATACAATAATTATCAGCAAACCATCTTCTATTTCTTTCAAGTATAAGTTACTATCTATTATTCCTTTAGCAAATCCAAGCTTTGATAAGTATTTATCTAACCTTGCATAGTAGGTTCTAGGTGCTTGCTTTAATCCATACAAGGCTTTCTTTAATCTACAAACCATATCCTTCTCTTCTATCAAAGGAAAACCTTTTAGTTTCTCTATGTAAACTTCTTCTTCAAGTTCTCCATTCAAGAATGTTGATTTAACATCCATCTGATATTCCTTGAAACTTTTATTTGCTGCATATGCCAAGAACATTTTGACTACTACCATTCTTGCTATAGGTGCATATGTTTCCTCATAGTCAATTCCTTCTTTCCGAGAGTAACCTTTGCATACCAGTTTTGCTTTGTTTCTTATTACTTCTCCTTGTTCATTCATTTTATTTTTGTATACCTACTTTGTGCCAATAACATTTTTATCCTTGGGTCTAGTAACCAATTCTCATGTGTCATCTTTTATTATTTTTTGAAGTTCTTCTTCCATTGCTTTTATCCAATGATCATCCTTGATTGCTTCATCTGTGCTTTTTGGTTCTACTTGAGATATTAGGCATAGTTCTTCATTGATTATGATTCTTGGCATTGCTCCTTTTTCTTTACATCCTATTACTTGATCAGCAAGATGATTTCTTTTCATATTCTTATTTGATGTAGAAGTTGCTACTTCAATTCTTATTTTAGATACTTTTCTCTATTCCTCTCTTACTTCTTCAGTTTGCACATTATTTTGCAAGTCATTGTTAGTCTTGAGAAATAGTTCATTGCATCTATTGGTCATCCTAGAATAATCATCTCTATTATAGTTATAACCCATCATCTTTTCCTTAGTGCCAAACTTTTCATCTATTTTTACATTTGTGCACTCTACTATAGTTTTTCTTCTATAGTTGAAACATCTATAAGTTTTACTTTTTAATGAACAGCCAAGAAACATACCTTCATCACTCATTGGATCAAACTTACCAATATCATCATCTCTTTTGATGTAGCATTTGCTCCCAAATATCCTAAAGTGTTTGATTGATGGTGAGTGACCAAACCATAACTCAAAAGGTATTTTCTCCATACCTTTTCTAATTTGTACTTTGTTTAGTGTATATATTGTTGTATTGACTGCCTCTCTCCAAAAGGTTTTTGGTACATCATTCTTGAATAACATAGCTCTTGTTGCTTCAGCAATTGACTTGTTTCTTCTTTCAATAATCCCATTCTGCTCAGGTGTATGGGGTGAGGATATTTGTCTCTTGATACCATGCTATTCACAATAGATATTGAATTCTCTACAAGTAAATTCTCCTCCTCTATTTGATATTAAGCATTTTATTTTAACTCCAAATTAATTCTCCACTTTGTTCTTGAATATCTTAAATTTCTCAAATGCTTCTGACTTTTACTTAAGAAAATCTACCCACATAATTCTAGTAAAATCATCTACAAAAATTATAAAATATCTTTCCCCATAGAATCCTCTTGTTCTCGCAGGACCACTCAAATCTATATGAAACAATTCTAGCTTTTGTGTAGTACCAAACTGCTTACTAGGAAATGAGACTTTATTTTTTTTAGCCAAGATACATTCCTTACAAATAATGTTAGTAGGCTTTGTGATCTTAGGTAAATCTCTCACAGCAAGTGTATTACTAACTTTCACAATGTTATCAAAACTAATGTGATAAAATCTTTTGTGCCATAACCAACTATTGTCAACTTTAGCTACCAAACCTATTGTTTTAATGGATTTTAACTCAAATACATTACCTTTGGTTCTTATGCCAATACCAAGTAGTTTTCCTTGTTCTTGATAATGCATGTGTCATTACCAAACTACAATTGGTAATCTTTGTCCATAAGTTGTCCAACACTTGACAAGTTATGTTTAAGTCCATCAACAAAATAAACATCATTAGTATTTTTTTTACCATCTAATGTCATAGATCCAATTCCTATAATGTGGTAGGTTGTATTCTTCCCTACTCTGACAATTCCTCTATCATGGCTGTAGAATTTAACAAATTTGCTCATATCACTAGTCATGTGATGTGAACAACCACTATCAATGATCCAATCTTTTCTTTCAACTTGTGAGATCAGCACACTTTCCTCTATAATTTCTCTATCAAGATCATCCTCCTTTATAGCTATAAATCTTAATTTATCTTCACTTTTTCTTTCATCAGATTCTTCTTCTTCTTCTTCATTAGCATATAAACAATTTCTAGGTCTTCTAGATTTGAATCTTTCCTTATACTTTCTTTCTCTTTTAGGACACTTAGATGCATAATGACCATATTCATTACATGTCCAACATTTAAATACATTCTTACCATCTTTTTCTCTTTCCACATGAAGAGCCACTCCTTCCTGAATCTTTTCCTCAATAGATTTGTTGTTGCTAGAAATGTCTCCTTGTGCCATTATGTTCCTTGCTAGACCAGGTTTAATTTTAAATGCACTAAATATTGTCTCAACTTTTGCTAATTCTCCAAATTGTTTTAGATCAAATTCTTTAACTTCCAATCTACCAAACAATGTTTCTTTGGTGAAATTAGTGGTGCAAGGTAACATTACCTAAATCATGTATGTTATTTTCTTAAAAGGTGGTGTCAAACTTTTCAAGATCTTCCATATTACTACATCATTAGATTTCTTTCCACCAAGAGATGTAATTCCTGCAACAATCTCTAATATTTTTCCAATATATGTTCTAATAGATTCATCTTCCATCATCTTAGCATCTTGGAATGTGAAATATAGATTTTTTAATCTAACCCTTTTTGCATGTGCATCACCCTCATAATTAGCTTCTAAGGTTTTCCAAATTTTATGAGAGGTTTTGAGTTGTTTTACCTAGCTATACTCACTTTCAAGTAGAGTAGACATTATTGTTTCTCTTGCCCTTAAGTTGTACATGAATACTTCTCTTTGTTCCTCAGTATAGCTTTCAAGATTGTCTTTTTCTAAAATGATTTTATATATCTTGGTTACAAGCCAATATTCTAGACTTCTAGATTTGAATCTTTCCTTATACTTTCTTTCTCTTTTAGGACACTTAGATGCATAATGACCATATTCATTACATGTCCAACATTTAAATACATTCTTACCATCTTTTTCTCTTTCCACATGAAGAGCCACTCCTTCCTGAATCTTTTCCTCAATAGATTTGTTGTTGCTAGAAATGTCTCCTTGTGCCATTATGTTCCTTGCTAGACCAGGTTTAATTTTAAATGCACTAAATATTGTCTCAACTTTTGCTAATTCTCCAAATTGTTTTAGATCAAATTCTTTAACTTCCAATCTACCAAACAATGTTTCTTTGGTGAAATTAGTGGTGCAAGGTAACATTACCTAAATCATCTATGTTATTTTCTTAAAAGGTGGTGTCAAACTTTTCAAGATCTTCCATATTACTGCATCATTAGATTTCTTTCCACCAAGAGATGTAATTCCTGCAACAATCTCTGATATTTTTCCAATATATGTTCTCATAGATTCATCTTCCATCATCTTAGCATCTTGGAATGTGAAATATAGATTTTTTAATCTAACCCTTTTTGCATGTGCATCACCCTCATAATTAGCTTCTAAGGTTTTCCAAATTTTATGAGAGGTTTTGAGTTGTTTTACCTAGCTATACTCACTTTCAAGTAGAGTAGACATTATTGTTTCTCATGCCCTTAAGTTGTACATGAATACTTCTCTTTGTTCCTCAGTATAGCTTTCAAGATTGTCTTTTTCTAAAATGATTTTATATATCTTGGTTACAAGCCAATATTCTAGACTTCTAGATTTGAATCTTTCCTTATACTTTCTTTCTCTTTTAGGACACTTAGATGCATAATGACCATATTCATTACATGTCCAACATTTAAATACATTCTTACCATCTTTTTCTCTTTCCACATGAAGAGCCACTCCTTCCTGAATCTTTTCCTCAATAGATTTGTTGTTGCTAGAAATGTCTCCTTGTGCCATTATGTTCCTTGCTAGACCAGGTTTAATTTTAAATGCACTAAATATTGTCTCAACTTTTGCTAATTCTCCAAATTGTTTTAGATCAAATTCTTTAACTTCCAATCTACCAAACAATGTTTCTTTGGTGAAATTAGTGGTGCAAGGTAACATTACCTAAATCATCTATGTTATTTTCTTAAAAGGTGGTGTCAAACTTTTCAAGATCTTCCATATTACTGCATCATTAGATTTCTTTCCACCAAGAGATGTAATTCCTGCAACAATCTCTGATATTTTTCCAATATATGTTCTCATAGATTTATCTTCCATCATCTTAGCATCTTGGAATGTGAAATATAGATTTTTTAATCTAACCCTTTTTGCATGTGCATCACCCTCATAATTAGCTTCTAAGGTTTTCCAAATTTTATGAGAGGTTTTGAGTTGTTTTACCTAGCTATACTCACTTTCAAGTAGAGTAGACATTATTGTTTCTCTTGCCCTTAAGTTGTACATGAATACTTCTCTTTGTTCCTCAGTATAGCTTTCAAGATTGTCTTTTTCTAAAATGATTTTATATATCTTGGTTACAAGCCAATATTCTAGACCCATGCACAAGAGATGAGTCTTTGACATTTTATCCTTCTAGCTATTGTGATTTGTACCATCAAATCTTAGACTTTCCTTTCTAAAAAAATTCACCATGGATCTCCCAAAGTTGTTAAACATTATCTTCAAGGACGTGAAGCTTTGATACCAACTATTAGAATTGACAATCTACCAATACAACTAAGAGGGGGGGTGAATCAATTATGTGACAATTAAAATAGTTATCCCTTTTAAACAATCCTAATTAAACAACCAATGTAAACAATAACCATAAAGAGATGCTCATACAAAATTACACTAGATATGTTGACTAGGGAAACCCTTGATCAGAGGTAAAACCCCAGTGGGAATGATGCCCCCAAGATGATGTATTAATATGAATGTTCCTTGTTGGAGGATGGATCCTATTAGGAGTCTATTATAAAATTTAGTACAAGAGTCCCTATTAGGAGACTTTGAATCTCTGTTGGGAGATTCCAACACTATTAGGAGTTGTGGAAGGTAGTTGAACCCACTATCCAAATAGCTTCAAGATTAGATCAACAAACCCACTATCCAATTAACCTTAGTACTATTTCCTTCAAGATAATAGATATCTATTAAGATTTTGCTTCATTCTCTATCTAGTATGTCGAGGACTCCTTCACCTTCAAATCATGCAATTAGATCTAGAATTCTACGATTAGTAATAGTAACCCTTAAGGTCACTTATATGCATTAGTAAATCACCCTACTCTGTTACTTAGTAATTTTAAAGTCTTCTCCTTGTTTTCTCTTCTTCTTCATATCTAAATCTTGGAAAACATCTTTCCTTTATACCACTCTCAATAAATAAATCCTTGAGTCAGCTTCACACTTCATTATTATGTGTTAATTAAATGAAATACATATTTAATTAATGTTGTTGGCTCATAGTTATACACAAACTTTCACATATGTGACTTTCATACATGCACTCTTTTTGATGTCATCAACAGCCATTATACTACCTCCAGTTAAGTGTGCAACCCTTCATTTCAAATGCAATGAGCTATATCAATCATTCAATAGGAACTACTTTCCTAATGCTCTATTTTCATGCAATTCTCTATATATCAATAATATCCTCCATACATTGTCAATTCAATTTCTACACACTTGCCCAAGTAACAAATACATACTGTAGTATGTGCTGGTCGGTGTACATAAGTAGATAAGTAATATAATGTCCTCAATATAGAAATTATAGTTTTCTACTCTGTCAGTCTTTTACAAACTTATTACTATGTTGTCATCAATGACAAACATGATTATAAATACAACATAACAAAGTTCTACAATGCTCCACCATAGCATCAGCATTCATGCTAACAAACAACTGTCATCAATAAAAGTAAATCACCAATCACTAACTCCAATAATAAAAACACCACCAATGAATAACTAATCATTCATTAATAAAAGTCAATTATCAACAATAAATGACATCCATTCAATGAGGAACAACTCACAATAAATGCATCATCAAAAGTAATATCCAACAAGTACACCACTAGAGGCAAATATTAAAAAACCATGGAGGGGACTCAAGCTACATACTATGGAGTGTTATCACATGAGCCAGTTCTAAGGTTATCTTGGCAGTCTCTCAAGACTCTGACCCCCTAATGACTCTATGCAAAACTAGAATACCCTCTCGTAAAGATGAGAAAACTAGTTATACCTATCAAGGTATCATCTCCATCTCATCCTTAGTCTATACAAGCACTAAGGTATGGATGAGGAAAAAATCTCTAACTTATGTTTTTAATGTATCTCAAAGAAAGGGCTAGGCAAGATATTTTAATTACTATGTTATCACTTGTTACACAACTTACAATGAGTTACCTTGATAGCTACTTTGGGCCTTGGCCTCCATTGCAAGTCACTCCCATAGACATGCACCTAGACTACCTTCCCAAAAAATCAAAAATCACAAAAGTATCTCATACCATAAGATTAATATTGATTGAATTTGGTTCCTTAATAGGTAACCCAAAAATAGCATTGGTTTTCAAAACCCAAGTTCTCATAAATGCTCAATAGCATAAAGCTCATTAAACATAAATCTCAATTCAAATCACAAAGTTCATCATGACATCTAGTCAAATAGTCATAAAAAAATCTCAAAAATGCCTCTAGTGCACATCCTAACTTGGCCAAGTAAACAGCCAATAAAGAAAAAGTATCATGAAAATAAACATCACAAGACTATAAATAGAAGATTAGAAAGCACATAGTTTGTAGCCACATGATTTAATTCCATCAATTTCTCTTGTTTAGTTTGGGTCATAAGGATGTTTTTAGAAACTAGTATAGATATCTTATATAAATCCATCTAAAGAAATGGATAGATATCCACTACAAAATAATAATAACTTAATTTACTACATGTAAAATTATTTATATTTTCAAAAGAATGGATGATTTATATCTCCAAATATTATAATTTAAACAAATATTTTATGTGGGATTTATTAAATTATTTTTAAAAGTATATTTTGTTTATAATAAGATTTAGACTTTTGACATGTAGATGGTTGTCAAATTTAACTTAGAAGAATAAAAGTTAACATTAATACGCTCACACCATCCCACTCTACCCGTTCTACCATTGTAGAATGCCTACCGACAATAAAGTAAGAATATACATGTTAATATAAAGTGCTATGCTATTATACTTATTTAAAACAATAAGTATTTAAATATCCAAACTCTTTGTGCATGTAAAATATTATGCAATATTATCATGTTATTAATTTAAATTATCTTAAATCATAAATGATTTAATCAATAACATAAATATATATTATTAGATTAAATATTAATATCAATTTCATTTCTAAAATATTAATTTGACTTCTATTTAAGTCCAACATTAACATTTATTTTTCCTTTAATTCATAATGCAACTAATTATAAAATTATAAATTTAATTGAATTATTTATAATTTGTCTCATAAAGTCAAATAGTTATTAACTAGATGATTACAAAGTGAACTCTACCACAACTTCTCTTAAAATATAATAAAATTATAAATATTTATTTATTAACTTCCTTCTTGCATTAATAATTATAAAATCAGTTATATGCAACTAAGAGTCCAACTAGACTTAAATAATCACTAATACTATCATTTACTTTAACTAAATGAATAAATTTATTTAATTTTTGAAATTAATAAATAATATTTTTCTTCAAAAATATCCTTTTTAATATTTATTATTAAATTTCTAAAATTAATAATTAATGATAAAACTAAAAAAAAATTAAATAAATAAATCTAAAAATTATATTATATTTTATAAAATAAAAATAAACAAGCAATCACTATTTTCATATTCCTTTGATCTCTCAAATCATGCAACTATAATATTTGTAATTTTCTATTTTTAGTATATTTGTTTTCACATGCATGTATAAGTTTATTACAACATGTTTTTCTCTCAATTAATTATTTCCTTTTCTAATAAATTTTGCAACCAAATCATTTTAGATGTAAGAAGAATATTGGTCTATATTTAGAATATTCATGATAATCTCATGGTTCTAACATCAAATTTAAAATTGAAACCTTAATTGTTCAATTTGTTGTTTTCTTCTAACTTTATGTAGTCAAACTTTCCAATATTAGAAAGGGGTTTAAAAGAATACAGACATAATAATTTTCTACTATGAAGTTTTCCTAATCAATAAACTTTTCCTTTTCAAAATCTACAACATAAGTCTTTATAAAAAAGTAATATAGTAAATTAATGTGCATTATGCAAGCACACAGGAAGACACAAAATAGACAGATTGTTCAATAAAATTCTACAATGTATTTTCAAACCCTACCTCAAAACCACAACTAAAATTAGAGACAACCTATGAATACATGCAAATCCAAACTGTCAGAAACTTTCAACAATTCTTTTATCCTATTCTGAATTTTGCTCTCAAATACCTGTGTGTGTAGAAATGAGCTCGAATCTCTTAATAATGAGTTTAACTCTACCTAGGGTTTCCAATTTTTGAACATGCAAAAGCCTCTCCTTAAAGAATTTTTTAATTAAAAGATTATTTTATATTTTCTTTTCCTGCAGTCTATTAATTAGTGCAAGCACTAATTAAAGCGTAGTTTATTAGTTAAATTAATAATAATAATCAAAGCTCATTGTTTAAATGCAACTCTAATTTAATTGCTATTAAATAAATAATTATAATAAGGAAATATTAAATCTTTAATATTTTTAATATTCTAATTTTCTTTTTGTCCAACTTCTTAAATTAGACTTTTAAATTAAAGCTTTAAACTGAGGTACATATTTATTTAATTTATAATTAATTAAATATCATCATATTCTATTTTATCTTTAACCAATTTTGTAAATTTAGACTTCTAAATTAAAGCACACATTTAATTAGTTTTCTAATCAATTAAATATTCTCATACTTTAATATTTTCTTTTTAATCAAATAATATTTAATAATTCTCAATATTATATTATTAACCCAAGTATCATAATTAAATTATTTACTAAATAAATCACATAGCCAAATCCAAATAAAAGCAACATTACCAAAACATACCAAAACTCAAAATTAAACAACATAGACAAAGAAACTCACCAGTTTTAAAAGGGTGGAAAGTCAGTTATGAGTCCTCCTTGCAAGACAAGTATTTAGGCTATGGTTAGGATTGGACCTAAACATTATCTCCCTATTCTTACTACTAAGTTATTGTGATAGGGCATGGTCCTCTTAGAAATTCAAGGAAGTCGATGCCCGGTACGTAGAATCCTACATAAAATCTAAACATGTACATGTGCGTATATTTCTAAACTAAATAGGCAATGGTAGGGAGTGGTACATCATGTAGATCCTGACCAGTAGGTGGTTATGACTCCCTCCCTTAACCACATCAAGCATGTCAAATAGAAAAGTAAAACAAACATGCACACCATACACATGTAAGTATGGGGTAAGTATTATAATAAATTTTGAGTACAAATCATCACATATTAAAATATGAAAAACTCTTCATTGTAAATATATAATACTCATCATTCGATATCATCTAGAAAAAAATCATATTTACTAATTAAGAACCATTAAAGCATCATTAATGTGCTAGTAATCATAATCATCAATCAACATGTGAAATATAATCAACTAAGTAATTCTTTATTGATATACATGTGATCCAAGTCATGAAATAATTTCATAATTATAAATCCAATACCCTTCAAACTAACACACATATGAAATAGGCATAAAAAGAATTTGGTAAATATAATGGAAAATCAAACTATGGGTGGGCACTACAGAGTACATAAGGCTAGATGCAACATATTTTAGGTGTAATTATTTCACTTTACATATAGAATAACCACAACATTCTTGATTGTGAGGTCTTCTAGGTTGCAACCTTATACAAAATCATAGCCTTAGCTCCCATTTTCTAACTTTCCCAATCTTCTTATTGTCTCTTCCTATCTAGATTGTTATTTCTCTACATCTAACCAAGTTTTTTGTATAGCCGGCTAAGCCACAAGTTGGCTAGTCAAGCATTAATTAAAATTTAGGACCATACTTGGAAGGATAAACAAAAACCCATGTAAATGATCATATAAAACCATGCACAATTGATGACACATCCACATGTGTGTTAAGAGTCAGTTCCTAATTGTGCAAGACACCACATAAGAAATCAAAACTATACCAATTAGATCAACACATTACGCAATGTGAAAACATCAAGAAAAAAAAACTAAAAATTGGCACAAAACTCAAGAAATATCCAACATATGAATTCATAAACTTAGGACAAGGATCAAGGATAGGTCCTCAACATGATGATAGTTGTACTTAACATGAAAACAAAAGAATCAACAATTACTTCACCAACAACAGATTGGTACAGAAAATTGGAAGTATTTTTTGTTGATGCAAGATTGCTCAAAGACCAAAGATGCTCTTGCATCAAATTAAAATATATATGGTTCACTAGAGGAGATAATCCTCTTTGACAATGTATAATTCCATTTGGGGTTGGAATAGGTTTTTATGGAAAATATGGTGGGAGATGAAAATTAATTTTTTTAGTTGAGTTAGAATTTGAATTGTTATAAAAGAGGAACTATATGTCAAAAATAAAAATTTTCCTTCTTCTTGCACTATCTATAATTTTCATCTATAAGATTTGAAATTAGTGGAAAAATGGCTATTTGCATATTGCTTTTTGGTGGGAACTAGAGCCCCTAATTTTCAGCATTTTTTAGCAGTTAAAAAAATCTTCTTTTTTTAATTTTAAATATTGCATGAATTCTTTTTCAAAAAATAAATATTAATAATAATTGTAAGCTTCATCCATTTCTACATATTTCATCAATTTACTTCATTTTCAAATTCTAAACAATAAAGCCACTTTTATGTTGTTGAATTTGAATATTTTTTCTTTTGTAAAGATTTTCCTTTATAAAAGGGAAACATAGGTTTGTGCTTACCATGACCAAGAAAAAATAATAAAGAATTGAAGGATGATGATTGGGTCAAAGATATGAAAGATTAACATGATCAAATTAATAAGAATGTCACTTGAACTTTAGATCCAAGCTCAACAAATAAGAATATGATATGCACAAAGTGGCTAATCAAGAACAAACTGAATGAAGATGGTGTAGTGTTCAAAAATAAAATAAGATTAGTTTGCAAGGGATGTGCACAATAGGATAGATTAGATTATAGTGAAACATTTGCACTAGTTACTAGACTTAAAGGTGTTAGAATGTTAATAGCCTGTCCAACTTATAAGAAATCTACTTTCCTAAATGTTGTATTAGAGGAAGAAGTTTATATTAATCAACTAGGAAGGTTTGTGTCATCAAGGGATCAAGATATGGTGTGTAGGTTGTAGAATTAATTCTATGGATTAAAGAAAATATTGTTGAAAAGATTGTAGAAAAAGAGAGTATGAGTAATGAAGAGTGGGTAGAAATGAAGAAGGGAAGAGAAGTTTTCCAAAAAAAATGATTTGAGAGAAAAAGGAAAAAACCTCTCAAGGACACTATTTCACAGATAGTAGAGGTGCTAGATACACTTCATATTTAGGTGACAGAAGTTGAGGTTATACCTCAACCAGGTCACAAGGAGATCTACAAGGACACACCCCCCCCCCCCCCAACAAAGAAGACATAAATTATTAGAGCATGCACCTACAAGACCTATAAGATAGAAGGAAAAGGTGCATGCCCTAATAAATCCAAGGTTGTAGATAAGAAGAAGAAAAAAAAGGTAAGAAAGTTAACAAATGAAAGGAAGAAATTGAGACAACAATAATTGCAAAGGTTTTAGAGATAAATATTGAGGAAGAAAGGAAGAAGGGGAAGCCTAGTATTAAGAAGATCACATAAAGGTTAGAGAATGAAGGAAAATTCTACCAACTTAAGAAATACTACATAAGGTATGTTGAGAATGATCAAATAAT
Organism: Cupressus sempervirens; assembly: GCA_028749045.1. Lineage (NCBI taxonomy): Eukaryota > Viridiplantae > Streptophyta > Pinopsida > Cupressales > Cupressaceae > Cupressus > Cupressus sempervirens. Next base: position 837,294,454 of record CM053793.1, read on the forward strand.
AATTGAAATTATATTATTAAAAATTGTTGAATTTTAAGAGAAACCATGTAGAAGTATAAAATAATCCATAAATGAGAAGATTGAAGTGAGAAAATAGTTAGTACTTGAAGAAGATCAAAGAATTAGAGAAACAAAATTGGTTAAACATTGCACAATAATCATAGTTGAGGAATTATAAAGTAACTTAGAGAAAGAAAAGACAAAAAAGAGGACCAAGATGAGGATTGTAAAGATGATTTTAAGATAGTATGATGAGGATGCAAAGGAGATAGAAAAGGCATTAACAAAAGTTCTTGATGGACTTGGTTCAAGGACAAAAAATGTTTCAAAATTTTCACACATATAAGTATGTATACCTATAAAATAACAATCACTCAAGTCTATTGAGAAAATTGTTGATATTAATAAGTTCTATAGAAAAATTTAGAAACAAAACTTCCATGTGGCTAGTATCCTAGTTACACTTGAGAAAACCCTTGAAGATATAGAGAAAGATCAAGATACTTTTATGTATAAGGTTTTGAATATTGTAGCTATTAAAGAGATTTTGATATAGGTTAATGATCAGCCATGGTAGATTACTAATTATGAGAATGAACATGAGTAGGACAAGGATAAAGAACAAGAGGATGAAGTTGCACCACTAAATCAAAGCTTAAATTTATAAAAATGAACAAAAACCTTTATTTATCATAGTAGATACTAGTACACAGGATAATATTCAGTTTGTTACACCTTTTGAATATATCATAGTAGCACGAGGTAAAATTGCATATATATTAGAGAGAAGAGAAGGAAATTGATGCTACACTATTCACTCTTACTTCATCACTTAAATCATTGTTGGAAAGTTACATTAGTCAAGATATTTTGAACTAAGGAAAAGGAAAGATATTAGAAGTGTGTGAGAATACCAGAATACACATTGGAAATACTAAAAAATGAATTTCCATCACATAAAATTATTAAAGGAAATAATGTTGATTTTTATGATTGCTATACTTAACTTGTGGAATCTATCAAGGCTAGGGAAGAAAGAGAATTCAAAAGAGAACAATTCCATAAGGTATGTCAAAAAATCTCTAGTGATGTCCAAGTGTTTGACTAATGGATTAAGGATATGTAAAGGAATGTACTAATGAACGAAAGGAAGTGTACATTCCTTGCACAAAAATCTATAAAATGTGTTGGAGATTCCATTAAGTGCATCACAGATTATGAGATAAAGATAGAGAAATTAGCTAATGAATTTTTTAAGAATGAGCTAAGTGTAGTTGATATGGATAGGAAAGAGAGAAAACATTCGATGTTATTAGTGTTTTGCAAAGAGAAATAGGTAGCATATTGGCAAGATTATCATTATTGTGAAGTATACTAACACCAAAGCTTGAGATGATGTAGAAGAAATTAGAACTATTGGAGTCTTCTAAGAAGACTTATCAAGTTTTCAAGCCAAATGATTTGCATGGAGAAATAATTCCACCACATATTATTTTTGGCATTGTATGAGTAGTTAAGAATATGAGAAAAACTTGGGACACTGATTTTGGGACATTAAGGAGAAATTGTTCAAAAATCCTAAGGTTGGAATGAGGACTTTTTAGAGTAGTAAGTTTTTGACTTGTACATTATTTACTCACCTTTTCCATTGATGTCAAAGGGGGAGTTATATTTGTAAAAAAATATGCATGTAAATAGCAAAAGGGAAAGTACAGTATATAAAGAAAAGGGAAGTAAATAATGATTAGGTACATTTTTTTTGGTTAAGTTTTTTATTTTTTTGATAGGTAACAATTTTTTGTATTGATTATAAAAGATGAAGCTTACAATAGTATGCAATAATTTTAAGTGGACATTTAAAAAGTCCTCTTGACTACCCTCCCTCCTTAACATAAGAGTTAATATATGCTAACAAAGCCATAAACACCTACTAGCATATCCCATCCCATTACATAATATAATTGCATGTTCTGGTGAAGCTACCAATCATCCAAAAAGATTCAGGTTGCTCAATTCTTAAACTAGTTTACAACATCTTCCTTTGTGAAATTTGAGATGGAATGATCATCCTCCACAGATCATTGCTTTCTGCATGTTCCACTAGTGCCCATCTCCCCTACCAAAGACACATCAATCCAAATTCCTACTCTCATGGACTCCCCAGTAGCATTACATCCTTCCTTGTCTAGCTAGTATCTCAATGGTTCTCTAGATGGTCTCACACTTTTTCTTGGTGTCATCTTCATAAAACCCTTCTTCTCATCACCCAACACCTAGATATTTTCCTACAAAAAATTAACCACCTTCCTCCATCCTTTGGCTACTTTTGGTAGGTGTACCCCTTGGGGAGTTGTAGAAGAAAAAACAACCAAAGGTTGCAATGAAGAATCTCCACCCCCAATCAATCTACATGGTTCCTACCCCATTTCCATTCCTACACCTAGAATGACACTATCAATAACCTCATCTACTCCACGTAGCCATTATGGGTCTAGACACACAACAATGACCCTGCATACTTCCACTTTTGTCTTGTTAGTCTTAGAATGGTTTTGACATTTGAGTGTCAACACACTTAACCACTTTTCATATAGAAGTTGAGTATACTACATATGTTGAGCCACAATATGTGTCAATCCAGAATTCCAACAGGTGTCGAGTGACTTTAGGTGTCAAGCATTATATAGGTGTCGAGTGATATATAGGTGTCGAGTCACAATTGATGTTCAGCAAGTTAGAACACTTCATATGCCAAGAAAGACAGAATGTAATAGGTGTTGAGCAAACCAGGATCAAGTATGTGTCAAGCACCAGTAGTCTAGTATGTGTTGAGTAACACAAAATCAACATACGAGTTTGTCGCCTCACAAACTCATATGTAAACCATTTTTTGAGTTGACATAGAAGAATTTTGAAGGATAATAAAGATAAGAATGAATCTTTTATATTTTCTATGAAATTAGCATGTAGCCAATAAGAAAAATGGAGAAGGCATGCAACTAATGAGAAAAGTGCAAGAAATGAGTGGGAATTAAAGATTCAATATGGATCATAGATCCATACCTAACCATAGGTCTATGAAGTCTTTATAAGAAGGCTTAGACCTCATTATTTCATGTTGTTGAATAGAAGTTAAGGAATTTGCTAAGTAGATAGCGAATTTGTAAAATAGGGTAAATAGTAGGGGCATCAAAGACTTAGTGAATTGAGTAGCAATTACACATCTAGTTCATCAAAATAGAACAAGGGTTACAAATAGATATCAGAATGAGCAAGGATCACATCAAAATGAGAAAATCAAGTGTCTAAAATAAGCAATTGAAGATTGTAAGCAATCAGGTCAAAGATTTCTAATACTCTTTAGCAATTGTATTAGATAGTGAAAATCCTATGATGATAGGTTAGCTTAACAACTATTTTGTAGATCCTTTGAAGAGGTGATTAAAACCTTTAATAGGGTGACACTTCATTTAAAGTGTTTGTAAATCCTTTAACTAGGTCACTATTGACACAATGTAAAGCCTTTAATAGGGTAGGGCTTTCACAGGGTAGACTATCAAGAGCGGTCAAATAATTATTAATGCAGTGATTTTTTGGGTATCATCCGCACTCCAGTTTTACCTTGTTATAACTCAAGGGTTTCAAGGTTACCAAAATTCTAGTGTCATGTGTTTACTTACATGTGTTTTCTTTATGTTTATTTGATATGTTTGCATGCATGCAATTTACTTTCAGTTATTTATTTTAAAAGGATTTGAAAAGATTAAAGTGTGGTACTTCTGATTCACCTCCCCCCCCCTAAAAGTACTCTTCCCATTTGAATATTCCAACAATTAGTATTAGAGCAAGGTTTTCACAAGGAGAAGCCTAACAACTTAGAGAAAAGATTTGAAAATGGAAGTCTTCAAACTTGAGAAGATCATAGACAATCAGGTGATTGATGTGCATCTCGCTCTACACAAATTGGAAGAAGCCAGAGAAGAATTGAGAAAGTCCTTTAAAAAAGGAAGGATACAGCCATAGCTGAAAATGACATACACTACAAGGAGATTGATACCACACAAGTGTTTTCCAATAAAGATTCCAAGGAATTTGATGCAGAAATAGTAGAATTAATGAAGAAGAATAGAGCTCAAGTAGAAGAAATCAGAATACTCAAGCTTGAACAAGAATCACAAGCCATAATGCTTTGTGAAGTGACTAAACAAAAGAAGAGAGCTATTGAACACAAGGCTATGATAAAAGATGACAAGATAAATCTTACCAATAAACTAGAGGAGAATATAATTGAGTTTGAAAGAATCTCAAACATGTAGCTTGACACCTTAAGCCAGATGATGAATGCTCATCATGAGCTAAACATGAAGGATATTGAGATCTCCACCTTGAAAATGCAAAATGAACAACTACAAAATGACTTGAAAACAGAGAAGGAAGTTGCAGAAAGCTTCAACAAAACCAATGAGGCTATCAAGTACTTTGAATAGTTACTAAAATCACCAAGGGCTAGTAATGATACTTCAGGACTTGGTTACACTAGCACTGAACAAGGAGAATCATCCAAGACTAAAGAAGAAAGGAGTAACAAAGGTAAGAATACTAAACCTACTTGTAATTTATGTGGTAAAAAGGGACATACCTCTAATTTATGCAGGAGCAGGAATGGCCATCAACATGATAAGCCTAAGAATGCAAGCTACTGTCATAAGTGCAAGAAGCAAGGACATCTAGCACATGAATGAAAGACTAGGACTATCAGAACACTAAGATTTGAGGGTCACTACTACAATTGCAAGAATTATGGACATAAAGCATTTGAATGCAGATCAAAGCCTATGTGGATACCCAATTAGCCTACAAAGGGAAATAACCATGGTCATCACTGTAATTGGGACTATAACACCATGTATAGCTATCACTATTGTCAGGAATATGGAAACATCCCTAAAAATTGCATAAGGACACATTTTGGAGGGAACTACAGTAGGTGGTTAAGCCAAACTACATGTTTCAGTTGCTTGAAGATTGGTCATATCGGCAGGTATTGCCCAAAAAGGTCCAAGGCACCCAAGTCAAGAGTCAACAAAGGAAAAGAGAAGGTAGATGTTGAACAAATTAGAGGGTAAATGAACAAGACTTGGAAGAAGAAAGATGAGTGCAACACATCAAATCGAGGGATCACTTCACCCAAGAGGTCAAGTGATCACACCTCATCCAATTAAGCATGAATAGGTGTATGGGACTGATATACAAAGTTATATCATATAGTCCCAAGACAAAGAAGTATTGCCAAAAAGAAATCACCATGAGGAAAGATGCCAAGTCAAAATTTGAAGTTTTTGCAAATACTGTCAAATTGTTCTCAAATGCCGAGTAAAGTTCCAGTGCATGCCAAGTTGAGATATTTCAATGGAATTTGAGTGAATAAAATTTAATGGAAGCTGAGTCATGTTGAAACCTTCAAGTTTCAAGTTTACAGTTGTATGCACTAAGCATTTAATGATAGGTTTTGAAAGGTATAAGGTCAAATTTTGATCATTTTTACACCATTCGAACATAGAGAAAAGATGAGAAGAGTACAGAAGTGATCAAAGAGAAACCTTGAAGCCATTTGCATCAATTTCAACAGTGATTTAGTATAAATTTCATCAGTCTAAGGTATTTATCAAGTGCCGAGCTATGCAGCGTGAAAGTTTTAATATATTAAAACCCTAGATTGGTATAATGGCTTCTAGTTCCAAGAACCCCAAGGGGAAGGAAATTCATGAGGTCTAGTTAGTTAGTAATGAGGTAAAAAAACCTAAGTTTAAGCCAATCTGTGAAGTTTCCTACAAAAATGACCCTACCAGCACATTGTCCATTATTCCACCCAAAGTTGTCATGGTGCAAGATGTAAGGAAGTTCTACAACTACAAAATAGGAGTAGTAGGAGACCTTAAGATATTTCAAGCCTATGGCAAGCTGTGTGATAACAAAATTTTGAAGGATGAGTTTTAGATAGTTGAGAAGAAGGGTTTAACTCATGCCCTAGTTTACCCTACAAGTTTTAAAATAGAATGGATATGAATTGTATTGAGTATGATTCACAATGGCTATCTATGGCTAGAAATAGGACTAGTTAAGATTACAAAGAGTATAGTACATAGGGTTATGAGTTTCCCAACCCTACATCAGCCCAAGACCCTACGCAGTGATTCTAAAGAAGTTATTGAAAGGAATATAGGGGTTAAGTGGAATAAGAGGGGTATGCCAATTGATAGTGTAATAGATCCTCTTCTAGATTTTGCAGTGAGAGTGATTTCTCACAAATTCTACCAATCCAGTAGATTGAACAATGTACCATGTATAGTTTTTGATGTAGTTTATAAGCTTGTGAAGAAATATCATACATATTATCTAGTAGAACTGATGTTGCAACAAACAAATGAGAACTTAGGAGCAATAAGAAGGTCAAAACGTGTTCAATGCAAGTTTGGTTTAGTTCTTGTGTGTATATTCTTTTATGTCTTGGAAAAGTTTCCATCAATAGGAAAGGTGAACTAGAATCCAAACAAAACTACAATCACTCAAGTCAATGAGTACATTGATCAGATGGGTGACAACTTTGAAGCCCAAATGACAAGCTATTTTGAGAATTTTAAGAAATTCATGAAACAAAGAGTGAGAATACCAGTTTCCCTAGTGGAAAAACATATCAATGACATATTCTTTTTGGTTGAAATTGACTATACCTATATCTAGGCAGCAATTCCAAGGGTAAGATGGATAAGACCATTAGGTTATGAACTTGATGTGGATGAAGCCTTAGCAACAGTCACAACATTGCTTGCAGAAGAGCTTAATAAGGAGGCTCCTCATTTTGGAACATATGATGTTGTGCATTCCAAAGTAGATATGGAACTAAAAACAACCTCCACCCTAAAGAAGAAGGATAAACTAGTGAAGAAAATAAAGAAGAAATTTGGTGCAGATATTGAAGGGGCGTCAGGTGTTGAAGAGGAAGAAGAAGAAGAAGGTGAGAGTGAAGAAGAAGAACAAGGGCAAGGTCCAATGGAATTGACCCAAGGCTTAGGAGAAGACAAGGAGGAAGGTGTCAAGGAAGAAGAAGCCAAGGAAGCACCTACACATGCCAAGTCTAAGAAGAGAAAGGCTAAAATTCAGCCTCCAGCCCAACCTAAAGCAAAGAAGGCTATAGGAACAACACAAGCTAAACCAAAGGCACCAGTAACAAGGGCTACCACAAGGGCATCTTCACAAAAGGCCAAGGAGGAAACAAAAGAAAAGAAGAAAGCTACTGAACAGACTAGTGAAGTGCAGAAGAAAAGAAGAAAATATGTAGCACAACCAGATTCTGATAAGGAGGAGAAGATTGAGATAGAGGATATTAGCCAATTCTAAGCAATAAGCCATCCTCCCAAATCTACTATACATAAAATTTGTGAAAATATTAAGAATATAAATTTGAATGATTTGAAAAACCTTGATTTCAATAAGCTGAGCAGAGAAGAACAAAACAAAATAGAGGAATCAATGTATGCCATGATGGATAAATTTAAGAACACACCTCTAGAGCTAGACAATACCATGCCTAGGGAGCTATATGAGATAGTTGAAAACAAATGGCATTATTGTCTCACAATGGAGAAGGAGATCAGAGAATCTACCTTAGCTGATGGGACACAACCCAAGAATAGAATGGACACAATAGAAAAGGGAAATTGTATTAACTGAGAAAATAAGCTAGTACAAACAATATAGAGAAAATAAACTTCAAAACATGCCCTAAGGGCTTACAATAGCATAAATCTGGAGATAATTTCTCCTTTCAGTACCTCCTCTCAAACTCCACTCCGAACTGCCTTTTACAATGCCATGAATCTCCTTAAATAGAACCCGGAGGGTTAAGGACTAGGAGTACATTCTAGAAAGTACTAGTAGGCATCCACCAACCAAATAGAAGGTTCCAGAAGCTACGTTAGAAGTCGGTGCAAATCTAGAAGAATCCAAAAATAGTAACCGAACTTTCGGGAGGCATAACTTTTGAACCATAGTTTCGATTGATGAACCGTTTACATTTTTGAAAAGCTCTCAAAGCACTTTATAGCCCTATGGACAAGATTTGCTCATCCCCCATTTTTTAGCCCTTTTTGAGGTCATTTAATGCCCCTAACTTGACTTTGAAGCATGCTTAGGAGGTCTCCAAAACTCGAAAAACTGCAATAACTTTCAAACCGTGGGCACTTGATTCTTTTTTTGGAATGCTCTAAATCACAATTACATTCATCTGGCCAATTCACACCTTTTAGGTCACCAAAATGATGGCCAAATTGCATGCTCCTATTTTTTCAAGATTTTCTAGCACACTAATAGTTGAACTGTGAGAGTTGGAACCTTTATTTGACCCAAATGGGTGTCCAAAAATGAAAACACATGAAACAGAAACTAAGTCTAAGTACATTTTTTTGGGTGACACAGGATTGCCCTTATACCTTTGGATGCTCCTGCATCATTAGCACAAGTGATGCTTGACCTAAAAAGAGGTCAAATTACTAAGGCTACTAAGAAACATGGTGGCAAATTTGCACCAAAATATAGAGCCTTCAGTATTCTACAAAACAAAATTGAGGATGTAGTAAATAAGTCCACACAATTGTGGAAGTCAATATACAAAGTGAGTGATGACAAGGATGCAAAAGCAAATAAGGCTAAAGCTAGAGAAAAGGAAAAGAAAGCGAAAGTAGTGGAGGAGGAAAAGAAAATAGAAGAAAAGATAGAAGAGAAGAAAGGAGAGGAAGAGGAGCAAGAAGAAGAGAAAAAAGAGAAAGAGGATAAAGAAACAAGAAAAGAACAAGAAGAGAAAAGAGTAGAAGAAAAGGAAGATGAGAAAGATAAATAAAAAGGAGAGGAGGAAACACAAAAGGGAGAAGACATGGCAATAGCTGAACAACAATAGTAAGAGGAATAGAGTGTGCAAGACACACAAATGCCACCTCCTAGCCCTCCTCATGTAACCATCACACCTGCAAACACAATAACTATCAAGGATGTTCCTGAAATTTCTTCTCAGAACATAAATTGCCTAACTATAGAGGATCTCTCCAAGATCCTTCACCAATCAACTTTGCAGGTATAGTTATGCACAAATCTAGTATTGGTGAGTGTAGATGAGTTATAGAAGGTAGTAGTAGAACCAAAAAGAGATAAATTGAGACCACAAGAACCACCTTTCATCTATATAGCTACTATTACTCAAATTTTAATGCTTCCACCACCATCTCCAACAATTGTAATAGTAGCAGGTGACACCATTCTAAACTAAGTGTAGAAGAAGGAAAGTCTGATGATAAGAAGGAGGATACATCAAAAGAAGAGGAGAAAGCTACTATTCAGACATTGGTAGAGCTACCAAAAATAGGCACTCCTATAAAAACTCTTTAGAAGCTGAGCATTGAAGCTAGACCTTTTTAAATCTCCACACTAGACTTGAGCTCAACCAAGGTAACTAGGGTACTTCACTATGGATACCCTGAGCTAGATGAAGAGATAGTAGTTCCTTCTTATGACTCAAAGACTATCACCATGGAGCATATTATAGAAATGCAAGATGCAATAAATAGAAGGAGAAGACAAGATATACTTAGAAAGGAGTATAAGAATAAACACGCAAAACATGAGATTAAGGAAATCTTTATGGATGCCTTCAGCTTGCAGTCACCAAATGAGTCAAAGCCTATAATGGAACAATTATTAGACAACGTTGACCAAGTGACAAGTGAAGACCAGGACACAAATGTCAAACTTATGGATTGGTCTAAAAGGAAGTTTCAAGGAAAGGAAAATGAGAGAATATCAAGTGGTATAGCACTTGCACAAGTTGAATTTGCCAAGAAAATTGAAAAGGTCAAAAATGTACTTGAGAACATTTTCTCATTGTACAAAAAGCTATGTGATTTTTCCAATTTCACACAAGAGATAGGCAAAGGATAATGAGCTTGGAGAGAAATCTAAATATTTCTAACATATAATTACCAAAAGATCCAGCACAAAGTGAAGAATTTTGCCCAATCACTTCACACTCAAAGAGAGTTAGCTACACTTACAAGTGAAGAGGCCGATATAAAGGCCAAATTGATGTAGATTCAGTCCTCCATTACCCCACATCTAGAGATCCTCCATAAAGAACAAGTCTATGCTAAAAAAATTCTAAAGAAAGATCCTAATCTTTCTACATTATATGGGCTTGTACATCTTGCTACAAAGACTACCATCTAGCATAAGTCACTTGAAATTGCTTTGGAAAATTGGGATGTAGCTCTGAAAATGATAATGGAGGTAAATAGTATATTTATGGCTAAATATGGTATTACTCCTTAGAACCCTTTGACATAAGTGTCAAAAAGGTAGAGAAATAATAAGGAAGATATAACCAAGGGATAGAATACTAAGCATTTTGATTACATTCTTTCATTCATTCTTTTGAAGAATAAAGGGGGAAAGATTGTAGAGAGCCAAATAGGGAGAGATAAGAGATAAGAAATAATGTGAGAGAGACACAATTTTGGAATTGTATGGAAGATAGCTCTGATACAAAATATAGGAATACAAAGCACATGTATAGATTACAAAAATAGGGTAAAGGAAAAGAGTATCAGGTATATTCAACACAAAATTTTGGTTACAAGAATAGACAAGGCACAATTAGCTCAGGGGGGGTTATAAGGTATTTTAAACAAATTTTGAAATTTTGTACATATGTAGAGCAGATTAGATAGGGTACTCATAAGGGCAGATGAATAATGTTTAGTTAAGTGTTTTTGACACTCATGTCAAAGGGGGAGATTATTGGTCTTAGAATGGTTTTGACATTTGAGTGTCAACACACTTAACCACTTTTCATATAGAAGCCAAGTACACTACATATGTCGAGCCACAATATGTGTTGAGCCAAAATTCCAACAGGTGCTGAGTGACTTCAGGTGCCAAGAATTATACATCTTCCAAGTGATATATAGGTGTTGAGTCATAGTTGATGCAGAGAAAGCCATAATGCTTCATGTGTTGAGCAAGACAGAATGTAATAGGTGCCAACAAAACCAAGATCAAACATGTGCCAAGCACCAGTAGTCCAATATGTGTTGAGTAACATAGAATCAAAATATGAGTTTGTGGCCTCACAAACTCAAATGTAAACAATTTTTTGAGCCAACATAGAAGTATTTTGAAGGATAATAAGGATAAGAATGAATCTTTTATATTTCCTATGCAATCAACATGCAACCAATAAGAAAAATGGAGAAGGCATGCAACTAATGAGAAAAGTACAAGAAATGAGCAGGAATTAAAGATTCAATATGGATCATAGATCCATACCTAACCCTAGGTCTATGAAGTCTTTATAAGAAGGCTTAGACCTCATGATTTCATGTTGATAAATAGAAGTTAAGGAAGTTGCTAAGTAGATAGAAAATTTGCAGAATAGGGTAAACAATAGGGGTATTAAAGACTTAGTGAATTGAGCAGAAATTACACATCCAGTTGATTAGAACAGAACAAGGGTTACAAATAGATATCAAATCAAGCAAGGATCACATTAGAATGAGAAGATCAAGTGCCTGAAATCAGAAATTTAAGATTGTAAGCAATCAGGTCAAAGATTTCTAATACTCTCTAGCAATTGTATTAGATAGTGAAAATCCTATGATGATAGGTTAGCTTAACAACTATTTTGTAGATCCTTTGAAGAGGCTATTAAAACCTTTAATATGGTGACACTTCATGGAAAGTGTTTGTAAATCCTTTAACTAGGTCACTACTGACATAGCCCAAAGCCTTTAACAGGGCATGCCTTTCACAAGGTAGACCATCAAAACTAGTCAAACAATTATTGCTGCAATGATTTTGTGGGTATCATCCCCACCCCAGTTTTACCTCCTTATTCTTGGAGGGTTTCTGGGTTACCAAAATTCTAGGTTCATGTGTTTACTTTATGTTTATTTGATATGCTTGCATGCATGTAGTTTACTTTCAGTTATTTATTTTAAAAGGAGTTGAAAAGATTAAAGTGTGGTACTTCTGATTTACCCCTCCTCTCAAAAGTACTCTTCCCATTTGAATATTCCAACATGTCTCTACAACTAAAAGTGCTAGGACCACAAAGAGGGACACTATATCTAGGTTGGACCTCCTCCTCCAATAGGTGTCCAAATATTTTGGGCCAAAAATCTCTATGATGCCACTCATAAATTCTTACTTGTTGAATTAAAAAAAATTCTTCAAGCACCTCATTATGATCTTCCCTTCATACACTTATGTCTGATTATCTGATTCCAAAGCAAAGTTGGCCTCCATCTTTGAAAATTCTACCAACTTCTTTGTACAAAAAGAGACACCGCCCTTCTTAAAAACTCACCCTTGAAAGATCTAGAAGCCCACACTTTGAGAGTTTAATGAGTGTGGATCTTTTGTCATGCATAGGGGATTACTTCCTCATGAGTTTACTTGATACTTGATGTTAAAATAAATAATTGGAAGTTACTCCTTCAAAGGGGAGGCTAGTGATCATAATACCACTTAAAACACAAAATCCTTAATCTAAATTAAGAAGCCTAAAGTCGTTAAAAATGTCATTCTGGTTCCCAAAATGGACATTCGGTCCCAAGTTGGCCAACTTATCTGCCACCTTATTTTGCTCCCTATAAACATTGGATATCCTGAAGTCCTCAAACTCCTTAATTAGGAACTTTATCTGGCTAGTGTGCTTGTCAAGATGCCAAGACTCCAATTTTCCTTTCTTGATCCCATTAATAATAATCTTTAAATCTCCTTCTAGATGCACTCATCTAATACCAATTTTAACTCCTAAGACTAGAGCCTCTTTAGTTGTTTCACATTCCATCACATTATTGGTTCATCCCTTAGTCTTTTGGCCACAAAGGTAACTTATTTACCTTCATGAGCATCCCCATCAAAATTTATTTTTATCCATCCTTCCTATGGTGGTTGCCAACAACACATTTCTTTTCTTTGACAAGGATTAACCCTTAAAGGCCCATTAACAGGTTGGTTAAGTTTTTTATTAGGATAATATTTTGGATAGCTTTACAGTTCTAATAGTTTTGATACTTAGTATTGTTCACTAAGTATTGTCATCAATGAAAAAGGGGGAGATTATTGTCAAATAGGTAGATATGGAGGAAAATATGTTGGCATTTATGGAAACATTAAATGTAAGGTCACATGTACTTAGGTACAAATTTAGATTTTGTTGAATAGGAAAATTCCAAAAGTATGATTCAACATTATTGTCAGTAGAAGAATTTGTTTAGTCAGTGACCTTTAATGAATAAATATTAATGGTCACAATTATGTATTACAATAGAATGGGATCTATAGATTATGTGATTATTTTTGGTAGTGTTAAGATATCAAATGGCATATGTTTTGAATTGAAAGCATGAAGACTATTGATCTCGAAACCTTTGTTGTTTATTAGTGTCCAAACACTTAGTCATTTACTAGGAAAGGATGAATACTCATCACTATGACCAAGTCATTTAGTGAAGGCCAAGAATAATGGACTTATTTATTTTGCACTACATGCCGAACAATTTAATGATTGTTGAGCAACCTAGTTGAGACTGGAGCATATGTAAGCCAAGTTACTTTTGTAGAGATCGAATAAATTGAATAGATAGTTTTTTTCGATAAAATAGAAAAGCATATGCATATAGAAGTTGAGTGTCAGTATAAATGACAATGATGATCGAGTGTCAACACATTCAGATGTCAAGAAGTTTAGTTTTGACATACGATTTTGTAATTGTACGAACAACTATATAAATATTTTTGGCTGACTTCCATATGATATCTAATGTTTGTAGAGATAGTTAAGATAGAGATTACATGTCATTATAGAAGGAAATGATCTCAAGGAATACAGATCAACCAATTAGAAAATTAGATATAAATGACAAAAGATAATGAATTGTAAACCGTCGATTGAGATCTCAAACTTTTGAAGAAAACCTATTTAAGGAGCATTCTAACCCTAGAATCATAGAGAATGAAAATAAAAGGGTGTGATGTGAAGACAAGAATGTGCAAGTAAAGAAGAAGACAAGGAAAGAATAGAGTAGAAAGGCTAAGTCTAGAATTAGATCAAATAAGAGAAATCAAAGTAGTGAAGGATTGAAAGGAGATATTATATTAAGAGATTAGATAAGATATTTTATAGAGGAGATCCAAAATCATCTTGTAGAGAAAATTGAGGGTCAGGTACTGAATCAATTTTGAATCATGGTGAATCTATTAATTGAGTGATCCTAATAGGTCTATGTAAATCTTGTAATAGAGTCCTTACTTAATTGTAAGTGTTAAATCCTTTAACTTGGTAAGGCCTAACATTCTTGAATATTTTAATAGGGTAGACCCCTCACAAGGAAGATCATATATTATGATCAAACACTATGACTCTAATAGGTTAACTTTCTTGTTGCAATAGTGAATATTTGTGGGTTTCATGCCTACCTCAATTTTACCTTCATAATGAAGTTTTTCTAGGTTACCAAATTATTTGTGTTATAAGTTAACTTTGATGGATGTGGTGAATTTGATTTACTATTCAACATTACAGTTTTAATGAAAGATATAAGATATGAGATGAATTAGGTGTGAATTTAGTATTTTGATTTTATAAGTTCAAGTTTAAGATCTTTATTCACCCCTCCCCCTTAGTATCTTGTTTCTCAGTAATCCTTCCAACAATTGGTATCATAGCTTAGTTCTCTTAAAATAATCCTAACAACTTAAGAGGATCAAGTCATAGAGATGGAGGAATACATGTTGGGAAAAATCATTGAGAACTAGATGATTGAAATATAGATCACATTGCAATAACTTGAAGGAACAAGAGAAGAGTTAAGGAAATCACTAACAAAAAGGAAAGAGATAGAAATATAGTAAAATGAAACTCTATATAAGGAAGTAGACATAGAAGGACTACTTGACAGTAGAAAGACTGGTGATAATAGTGAAGCAATAATAGAACTATTGGAGAAGAATAATACCCTAGTAAAAGATGCAAAAGAACCTAAGATAGAACATGAAACTCAATTAGTATTATTATGTGAAGTAATAGAGAAAAAGAAGAAATTTGAAGAAGAAAAGTCATGGCTAAAAAAGAAAAAAGAAAGATGGAAACTAGACTTGAAGAATGATCATTTGAAGTACAAAAGCTAACAAACAATTAGTTGGCAATGATAAATCAATAAATAGTTTTTACTCAAGAAGAAAATGGAAAGGACTTAGAGATCACAAACCTAAGGTCACAAAATGAGAAAATGAGAAGTGATTTAAGGCATGAAAATGAACTTATGAAAAGAATGAACAAAAAAAGTAAGGCTATCAAGTACTTTGAAGAACTAATGTGATCACCTAGATCAATAAAAGACACCTCTAGATTAGGATATAACAAGAATTTTTCATCTACTAAAGAAGGAGAATCATCAAAGAGTGGAGAAAAAAGAAATGCTAAACCAAGAGGAAAACCTACATGTCATCATTGTGGGAAACCTGGTCACACAAAAATTATTTGCAGAAGCAAGAATGATATGAAAACCTCTAAACCTAAGTCTATTGGTAATTGTTCTAAATGCAAGAAGATAGGACATCAAGTGCATGAATGTAGATCAAAGAAAAGTATTCATTCACCATGGTTAAAGGACATTTCTATAACTATTAGAAGTATAGACATAGAGATCATGAGTGTAGATTCAAGATTAAATCCCTTTCGACACATGAGAAACAAGCACATGCACGAAGAAAATGCAATGCCTAAAATTGGGATTAGAATAAATGATAAAGTCATCACTATTGTCTAGAGTATGGATACATTTCAGAGAATTGCATCAAGACACATTTCAGAGGAAATTAGAAGAAGTGGTTTAATGGAAAAATAATATGTTTCACTTGTCTCAAAGTTGGACATAATAGTAGAAACTGCAAAACAAAGGAGATGAAAAAGTTGAGGGAAAGAAAACATGGATAGAGATAGTGAAAGATGGAATTAGTGGATCACAGAATGTTGAGATCACCCAATCCAATGGATCAGGTGATCACACCACATCTAACTAAATGAAGAAGGGTTGTAGGAACTATATAGTCAATGATATATATTACATCAGTTCCTAACATAAATCTATTAAAAGTTCATATATGCATAAGTTAAGATGCATTAAAGAATAGATCAATAAAAGGGAAAGTAAAATAGAATAATTTTTTGCATAAAGTATCGAGCATCAGTGGTGCAGTCTATATTGATCGAGCTTTACAATATAGACTTGGTGATTGAAAAATTTGATATATTGACTAAATGAATTAGTGTTGGTCGAGTAATGTAACCTTGACCAAGCAAGTATAGAGACCGTGCTAGCTTTCATACACCAACCTAGTATGAGAGAATTTATTACAGACCTAGAATGGAAATTTGAAGTTATTAATCAAATTTGAGCATACATTTTTATCCACTAAGAGATTTTGTAGCTCACAAGTGATTTTAAAGGTGATTTCAGCAATGAAGCAAGTAGATCACAGTGGAGCATCGACAAACTTGTTAACATCTATAAGTGACACTTTTTGGTACTGAGTAAATTATTTTTAGAAGATATCATAGAAAATTTAATTTTTCAGGACCCTAGTTTAAATGGAAGGATCAAGTGAAATGTTGAAGGATAAGAACACTCAAATTGTGATGAATGACTAGTATCCACCACCAAATTTTAGGGATAGTATAATTGCTAATAAGATTGAAGATTATATTGGCACCCTGTTGTCAATTCCACCCAAAGTTTTAACTATCCAGGATGTAAGATCTTGCTACCTATACAAAGTAGGAGAGATTGGAGATTTTGAAATAAGGGAAGCTTATGAGAAGCTATATAGAAACATAGTCTTGAAATATGAGAACAAAATAGTTGCTGAGAAAGGGCTTACCCATGCCCTAGGGTTCCCAAAGGTTTTCAAGGTAGAGGATAAAAGTCATTCTTAGTCATATCCATGACATGAAGATATGGTTAGACGGTGGACCAATTAAAATCAACAAGGCCAGAATATGATGAGTAACTGGTTACCCTACCTTGGATCTACCTAAAAGCATAAGGAGTGCACCAAAGAATAAAACTAAAAAATCTAACCAAAGAAAAATGGAATGGTAGAGGGATGTCAATTGATGAGATATGAGATCTTGTAATTGAGTTTGTAGTTCATGTGATTGCACACAAGTTTTATCAATCCAGTCGAGTGAACAACATGCCATGTATTGCAATAGATTTGGGACACAAAATTGTGAAGAAGGATCATACTTCTGACCTTGTCAAGCTACAACTACGACAACTATTAGAGATCATGGAAGCAATCTAGAAAGCAAAGAACACATCATGTAAGTTTAGATCTTTGCTAGTGTGCATATTTTTCTATGTATATAATTTATTTCCTATGATTGGAACTATAGCATGGGATAGGAATTGACCTTCTATGAAGTAGTTAAAAAATTTAATCAATAGCATGGGCAAAAATTTTGAAGCCATAATGGATAACTATTTTGAGGAGTTCAAAATTAAAATGAGAAACATAATGAGAATATTTAAATTAGTTGCTGATAAGTATTTTGATGAGATATGTTTTTTAGTGGACACAAATTTTGTACATGATTAAGAAGTAATATAAGTGATTTCATGGTTAAGGCCTATGCCTTATGAAGTTAATGTTGATGAGGTTTCAGCAGTAGTGAATGCACTTTTGTTTGAAGAAAAAGATGCTAATGTTGATCAATTCAGCACATATGAAACAATAATGGAAAAATTAAATGTAGAATACAACATGCCTAAAGCTAAGAAGAAAAGAAAGAGAAAGAGTCTTGAGGATAAGAATAATGAGGAAGGGGGAGGATTAGAACAACCTGCTAAGGTTGATATATGAAAAGGAAATAAAGAACAGAAAAGTAATAATTGTTGATCCTAAGATAAAAGATGATCTTAGTAGAGATGTGCAAAAGGTTATCACACCTCAAAAGCCAAAAGTTAAGATCATAACAAAATCTAAGATAGCTCAACCCCTTGCTATGAAAAATAAAGGAAGTTCATCAAAGAAGAGACTGGCCAGTTCGCCATAGAAGAATATACAAGAGAGGCCAACAAGAAAATTAATCGTTGCACAAGAGGAGGAAGATGATGGAGACATTGAGTCTAATGAACAAGAAAATTAAAAATTGTAAAGAGACTCTGTCCAATGACTATGGATTAGGTATGTGAAAATATTAGAGAATCCATAAATTTTGTAGGATTCAAAGAAATTACTTATGATTCTTTGAATAATGATTGTCAAGTTAAACTTGAAGAATATATGATTGATATGATGATTAAATTTTGACATACACCCTTGGAATTGGGAGATGGATTCCAGCGAGCCTATACAAATGAATAGATGCCAAATGGAAGTGGGCATTATCTACAGAAAAATAAATAAGAGAAACTACATTGGCACAAGCTATGCCATATTTAGGGAAGACACATATGTCTATATCCCTTAAAGATTCTATGAATAAATTTATGCCAAGAGATATAGGGCATATAGAATTTTGAATAGTAAAGATAATGAATTTGAACAAGACATCATCTAGGTGTGGAAATAAGTATTTGGGTTACTTACTCCAATAGTAGAAGTTAGAGAAGGAAGAGATGCAATTGAATTTGAAGATGCATATAAAGAAGAAGTTGCTAAATTAACTAAAAAAATTAAGAAAGTAGTGCATCAATGTGTACAATAAGAGTTTGTCACTATCAAAGACATATCTAACACACCTCCACAGAACCAAAATGTTTTAATTGAGGAAGATACCAAGATCAAGTGAGAAGGGGAAACAATTGAAACTATCACTACCCAGTGATACAACCCCCAGATCTCAAGTTTTGACTCAATCAGAGGAATTGGATGATGAATCAGTTAGATTAGATGAGTTCATTACATAACCCATTTATGAATTGAATAACTTGACACTAGAGAAGATGTAGGTGTTTTAAACATAAGAGGAGTAATTGAGAGTGGGGGTGAATCAATTGCCACTAAAATAAATCCTAGATCCTTTAGATGTCAACTATAAAATTCAGACTAATAAAATGGATTACTGTTGTTAATTAGTAAACACACAGAAATTGTTATAACTCGGTAAATGCATAGTGTGAATTAATTTAGTGAATCTTAAGATGTTATCAATAATTACTTGCAAGCATGAAAGAAAGAACATGAGCACATGAGACATCGGGATTTAATGTGGAAACCCAATTTGGGAAAACCACCAATGTAAGTAGTTACTATTTTTCACTCTTCTGAAGTGAGCCCTATTAGGAACCAACCTTGTTAAAGGTTACAAAACACACCATTAGGTGTGACCCTATTAAAGGATTTAATCACCCTGTTAGGAGTGGCCTTGCAAAAAGTCTTAAAACAATTCAAAGGAGTTACCACCTTGTTAGAGGATTTACAAATGGTTTTTAAACCAACTCTATTAAGAGCCTTTATATCATTGCTACAATGGTTAGAGAGTAACAATGAAATGACCTAATTGTGGATCAACTAAACTATTGATTATAGATCTCTGCTTTGGTTCATACTTGATCCTTCTTGATTGAATAGTCCTTTTCTGCACCACAAGGATATCTCTTTATCCTTCAAGTTTTCTTCCTCTTCTTATCTCTTACAACTTATTCAGCTTGCACACATCACATTCTCACTTGAAATTGCAACTTGACCTTTTACTTATACCTTTCATATTGTTAAGTCAACTCAAATACAAATTAGAATAACCAATATTCATCACATTAGTTGGCTAGAATCAATAGGTAAAATAATTTAAGCTTTATATGCCAAAACAAAAAAAATCCTTTGATAGCCGACCAAGCTTAGTAGAAACCAATTCTGAAGTGATTCCCTATGTTAACCAATAGAAGCTTGGTTAACACTGTGAACTTACAAAATTCCTTTGGTGATCAAGTGAACTTGGTTAGCACTAGTCCTCTATTCAAATTTCCCTTTGTTAACTGAGTGACCTCGGTTAACACTCTTTTCTACTTAACTTCCTTTGATGCTCAAGTGAGCTCAGTAGAAACTATCTTCTACATAGAGTAAACTTCAAGAATGCTTGGTAGACTAGGAAAACTTTCTTCATTGACCAAGTGAGCTTGGCATGCACTGACTGTCAATTGATATGAAATTTGTGCAACATCAATGACAACACATAATTAATCAATTGTATCCAACAATCTCCCTCTTTGGCATTGATGGCAACACAACATGTGATAGCACAACAAAATTTTGAGAACAAGTTTCTCCAGTTCTCTTAAAGTGTTCTCCCTCTGTGAAGGAACTCCTTAACTTCTCCCTTTACAAAGCTTTGGAAAGATATGAGATTAAAATTCTCCCTCTTTGAAAACACGTGCCAAAGATAATTTTGATTAGTGCCAGTGTACCTTGAGTACAGATTCATCTACAATATGTCCTTTGTCACTACTGCATCAATTGATTGATCTTCAACTTGGTTGTTGTTGATGCATCACTAAACTTCATTTAGTGAGCTTTGGATAGGAGAATGAGCCCTAGCTTACCTCTTAAATACAAAAATTCATCCTTAGGTAATGGCTTGGTGAATATATCTACAATTTTTTCTTTTGTATGCAAATATTCCAATTTGATTTCTTTGTCCTATACTAATTCTCTTACAAAGTGATATTTGATAGCAATGTGTTTTGTTTTGGAATGCATCACTGGATTCTTTGATATGTTGATTTCACTTGTGTTATCACAATACATCACTATTGGCTCTTTGATTTCAAACTTCATTCCTTCCAACAATTATTTGAACCAAACAATGATAGAGCAATTCACTATTGCTGCTACATATTTTGCTTGTACTATAGATTGAGATGTGTAGTTTTGCTTCTTGCTTGTCTAAGATATTAGCCTTTTGCCAATAAAGAATGCTCCATCACTGGTTCTCTTTCTATCATCAAGATTTCTTCTTAGATATCTTAGGATTCTTTTTATTTCCATCACATGGCTTTCTCTAGGTTTAGTTGAAAATCTTGTAAGTATCCCAACTACTAAGGCAATGCTAGGCCTTGTATGTACCACATACTATAGTTTCCTAAGCATTGATCTGTATAAGGTCTTATCTACTTCCTTGGAGCCATCATCTTTGGTAAGCTCGAGTCTAGTATACATGGGGGTTCAAACTAGTTTTGAATCTTCCATTCCAAATTTCTTGAGTATCTCTTTGATATACTTAGATTGAGTGATATAGATACCATTTCTATTATGTTGTATCTACAATCTAACAAAGAATTTTATTTCACCAAACATGGGCACATCAAATTCTTTATTCATTTGTTCTAAAAATGGTTTGCATAAATCATCATTTCTTGTGAATAGAGTATCATCCACAAATATTTTTGCCAACACAATCTTCTTGTCTGGTCCTTCCTTAATGTATAGGTTGTTGTTATCATTTTTTCTTTGAAAACCAATCTATATCAAGTAGTTATGTAGTCTTTCATACCAGGCTCTAAGAGCTTGTTTTAGACCATATAGGGATTTGTGTAATTTCTAGACCATGTCCCTTTTTTTGGATCAAAAAAACCTTGTGGTTGTTCAATGTAGACATCCTCATGAATAATTCCATTTAAGAATGCAAATTTAACATCCATCTGATATACTTTGAATCCTTTGTGAACTACATAAGCAAGTAAAATCCTAACACCTTCTAATCTTGCAATAGGGGAAAAGTTTCACCATAATCAATACCTTCTTCTTGAAAATAGCCTTTACATACCAACCTTGCTTTGTTTCTTGACACTTTTCCATCTTCAATTAGCTTATTTTTGAATACCCATTTTGTACCAATTACATTTTTATCTTTGGGCCTAGGTACAAGATTCCAAGTTTTATTCTTTTCTATCTATTCTATTTCTTCATTCATAGCCTCAATCTCTCGCATCCAACTTTATGGTAGCTACTTTGACATTTGATCTTGCTACTACAGCTTCAACTACTTTTTAGGCTAGGGCTTCCCTTTTTCCTAGTGGGCATATTTGTTTCCTAGGAGCTATGGGTGGTTCGACCATTTCCTAAGCTGATGTGGCTGCCTATGAGGCTGGTATTGGTGGTCAGACTATGCATCTAGGGTTTTGTGATATTGTGCATTTGAGGCTCTGTAACACAATGTCGATTATGATATGTAACTCAAAAAGGCTTGTTTTAAATTCTACTATAGTTGATAAGATCTCTATCAATATGGAAAATTTCTTGGACACTATTGCTATCTTTCACTTTAAAGGTTTCTAGCCTTCTATTTTGGATTTGCATGCATGGATTTCTCATGTTTGGAAGCCCTTCATCTCGAAGACTGCCCAGATTTATCCTTTGGCAAAGGGTTTTTTTGTCATGATCACATGCTGGTTGAGATTGAAATTTCTAAGGGACTCCCAAAAATGATTTCATTGGACTCTCCTCTTGGTTCTTGGAATATTCTTCTTAACTATAAGGGCATCCCCTTCCTCTATAGGAATTTCCACTTGACTAGTCACCTGGCCACCAGGTGCTCTTCCAGTAAATCTGGACAAAAAATGTCCCCTTCTTGGTGGAAAAGGGTCTCAAAAGACCACTACACATTCTGAAAGGTCCCTTTTGTAGGGAATGGTGACTCTCTGCAAGAAACTTTAGTGGTGGATTCTACTACTATTTCTCATAAACCATCTTCTCCTAGGAAGGATCCTCCTCTGGCCCCTTTTGTGGTGGCAACTGGTTAATCTATGGATTCTATTGTCCCATCTTCTAGTGTGGATTCAACTACTATCTCTTTTAGTCTATCCCCTCCTTTGGCTCTTTTTGTGATGGCAGTTGGTCTATCTCTAGATTTTTCTATCCCATTTTTTGGCATGGACTCTACTAGTGTCTCTGTTTGTCCATCCACTCTTATCTTGTTGGTGGATCTAAAGTTGGCTGTGGTGGTTGCTGGTCCATTTGATTATGTTGTTTTGGTTTTTGGGGTTTTTGAGGTAGTTCCTTTTGTGGGTGATGCTACTATTGTCACTTCCTCTTCTATGGCCTTCTCCTTGGTTTCAGGGGCTTCTAGAACTGGCTATGAAGGAGCTAATTTTAAGTGGCAAAAGGTTGCTAGTTTGGTGGAGGATGGATGGACTATAGTAAAGGGAAAAAAGGGTCAAACCATCCAATCTTGCTTTTGATATGGTACTATGGTCTAATAAGAAGGGTTCTAAAGGAAATTTTTGATACCTGGCTTTTGGCTAATTATCTCTATATTGTCTTTTGGCCTTTAGTTCTTAGTAGTGTGTCTCATCATGGGGTTTCAAGATCCTGGTCAAAACCTATTTTGTGGCTGTATTGTTCTATTTTTTTTGTGTTTC
Source organism: Cupressus sempervirens (assembly GCA_028749045.1). Taxonomy (NCBI): domain Eukaryota; kingdom Viridiplantae; phylum Streptophyta; class Pinopsida; order Cupressales; family Cupressaceae; genus Cupressus; species Cupressus sempervirens. The sequence continues at coordinate 837,317,925 of CM053793.1, forward strand.
TACATAGGTCACCCATTTTTTGGTGACTCATTTCACCTTTAGTGGTTTTTTTGTATAGGGTTTCAAGTACCCTTCAAAACTTGTTTGCAGTTTTAGGTGTCCGCTCAAAACCTATTTGTGTGGCTGAAGAGTACTATGTTATCTGTGATGCCACCCTAGTCACTGTGTCTTTTTTAGTGACCTATTTCACCTTAGGTTTGATTTTTTGTTTGGTTTAGGCTTCATTGAAAATTTCTTGATTTGTAAAGGGTTTCAAGCTCCCTTCAAAACCTATTTTTCTTATAAAAAAATTTTAGTTTCCAATGCATCTTTAACACTTCTAGGTTCAAATTCATCAAGTAAACATGTACCTTTTAGTTTTTTTATTGTCATTGTTCCATTAGATTTGTCTCCAATAATCTGATCAGGTGCATGATGCCTTCTGACATATTTAGCCAATACAAGTTCTTTGACTTTTGAATGAACTGAATTGTCTTCATTTTGAATTTCAACTTCTGGCTTGAGTCCTTTTATCTATGGCTCGAGTTCTTCATTCTTGATATGCATTAACTCAATAGCCTCTAAGTGTGATCTAGGTCCCTGTAACTCAGTTTGAACTTCCTACAACTCAGTAGCTGATGGAGATTTGGTCAACTTGGAAGATGAAATCTCCTTTCTATCAATGTGTTTGGTAATGTATCAGGTTCATAGTAGACAAATATTCTATAATCCTCTAGCTCCTTTTTGCTTTCTTCTTCAGTCTTTTCTACAAACTCATCAATTCTCACATGTGCACTTTCTATGATTTTGTGAGTGCATAAATTGAGACATTTGTATGCTTTACTTCTATAGGAATATCATAGAAATATACCTTCATCACCTTTTACATCAAATTTTCCTTTTCTAGATTCTTTCAAGATATAAAATTTGCTACCAAATACTTTCAAGTAACTTACATTGGGTTTGTAGCCATACCATAGTTCATAAGGAGTTTTTTTTTAGTCATTCAACTAAACTTAGTTCAAAGTATGAACTGCAATGCTAATAGCTTCCTTCTAGTATTTGATAGCAACATTCTTCTCAATCATTAGTGTTCTTGCACAATCCATGATAGATTCGTTTATTCTTTCAGCTATTCCATTTTTCTTAGGAGTATCGAGGACTGATACTTGTCTTTTGATTCCTCTTTCAATGCAATTTTTTTTGAATTCATTTGAGATGAATTCACCGCCTCTATCAGATCTTAAGCATTTTAATCTTTTTCTAGTTTCCTTTTCTACTCTAGCCAGATACCATTTGAATTTCTCAAAAGCTTCTATCTTTTCTCTCAAATAGATAACAATCATCATTCTACAAAAATCATCAACAAAAACAATGAAAAACTTTCCTCCACTATAAGTTTCTATTCCAATGGGTCCACACAAATTAGTATGCACAATTTCCAAGACATCTTCTAACTGATAGTTTTTACTTTTAAAACTAGTCTTTCCCATTTTACCAATTTGGCAATTTTTGCATAATCCAACATCACATTTCTTCAAATTAGGAAGACTTCTTACTCTTCTAAGTTTGCTAATATTGGCCATATTATCAAAGTTTACATGACATAGCCTTCTATGCCATAGAAAACTTTCTTCTACTTGAGCAATGAAACATGAACAATCACCAAAATCAACATAAAATAAGTTACCTTTTGTTTGCCTACCTAATCCAATTAGATTTCCTTGGTTATCCAGTAGTCTTGTCTTGCCATTCATGAATTCTACCTTGAATCCAATGTTGTTCAGCTATGCTACACTCTTATATTATTTTTTTTAGTCCTTCAACCCAATATACATTGTCACATACAAGTTCATTGGTTAATGAGATTTGACCTTTCCCTTTTATGCAACAAGGTTCATTGTTTCCAAACCTTACACTACCTCCATCATAGTGTTCAAAATGTTCAAACTTAGTTTTGTCTCCAATCATATGAGGAGAACATCCACTATCTATGATCCATGTGTCATTTTTTCTAACATGAGAGACAAGTGCCATCTTATCTCCATCATCAGATTCATCTTTTACAGCAATATACATTATCTCATTTTCATTGTTATTAGAATTTTTAGCCATAAAACAAGTTTTCTTGCCTTTGTTTTTGTAGGATTTGTGACCTTTGAATTCCTTCTTGCCTTTGTACTTGTGGCTTTTCTTCTCTTCCTTGTCTTCTTCGTTTGGACACCTAGTAGCAATATGACCAATCTCTTCACAAGAAAAATATATTAGAGAGATTTTACCTTTGTACTTTCCTCTACTCCTGGAATATTTCTTTGTAAGTAAAGCTTCAATAATTTCAATATCACTATCTAAAATTTCTTCAATTTCTTCTTCACTTTCTGATTGATTGTCTTTTATTTTCTTTCCTCTTTCTTTGAGTGAGAGTTCAGCTTCAAATGTAGATTCAATATTCTTGGAAGTAGGAACATAGTTGTCAAAATTTTCTAGTTCAAAAGCTATCAATCTTCCTACTAGGGCATCCAAACTTAACTTTTGATTTGGATCACATCTCTTTTCTTGAATAGAAGATACTGTAATTGCATAGATAGGAAGCAAAGTTCTGAGTATTTTACTTACAACAGTCTCTTCTTTGATTTCTCCTCTAGATGCTCTTATTGCACTAACACTGGCCTTTATTCTTTCCACATATTTTGTAACATATTTTGAAACATTTTCATCTTCTCTCATCCTCATAGGATTTCTTCTTTGGCTCTTCTTACATTGTCATCTCCTCCATAGATTTCTTTCAGCTTGTTCCACATATCAAAAGCAATTTTATAGTCTTTGACCTCATCAAATTCAACATAATTGAGAGTAGATGCAATGTTAATCATTATGATGTTATAGTCTTTTTCTTAGCAGTATCATCAAATGATAATGTTCCAGTGGAAGTTTTATATTCTTCATCAAGATATTTGCATCCTGAATCATTGATGGTGGCTAGATGAAGCCTCATAAGTCCTTGCCATGTTGAAAAGTTATCTCTATTCAAATTTGGAATCTCTCTCTTGTAAGACATCCTAATATTTAGCTTAGGTCCTTGAAACCTTCTCCACAGGCACAAAAAACTCTAATACCAATTATTGGAAATATAAGAGGAGTAACTAAGAAGGGGCGTGAATCAATTACCATTAAAATAAATCCTAGATCCCTTAGATGTCAACTATAAAATTCAAACTAATAAACAAATTATTGTTGTTACTTGGTAAACACACATAAATTGTTGTAAGTCGATAAATGCATAGTGTGAATTACTTTAGTGAATCTTAAGATGTTATCAAAAATTACTTGCAAGCATGACATAAATAACATGATCACATGAGATAGAAGGATTTAACGTGGAAACCCAATTTGGGAAAAATCACCAATGTAACTAATTACTATTTTTCACTCTTCTGAATTGAGACATGTTAGGAGCCAACCCTATTAAAGGTTACAAAACACACTATTAGGTGTGACCCTGTTAAAGGATTTAATCACCCTATTAGGAGTGGCCTTGCAAAAGGTCTTTAAACAATTCAAAGGAATTTCCACCTTGTTAGAGGATTTACAAATGGTTGTTAAACCAACTCTATTAAGAGCTTTTAGATCACTACTACAATGGTTAGAGAGTAACAATGAAATTACTTAATTGTGATGCAATTAAATTACTAATTATAGATCCTTGCTCTAGTTCATACTTGATCCTTTCTGATCAAATAGTACTTTTTTGCACCACAAGGATATCTCTTTATCCTTCAAGTTTTCTTCCTCTTCTTATCTCTTACAACTTATTCAACTTGCACACATCACATTCTCACTTGAAATCACAACTTGACCTTTTACTTATACCTTTCAGATTGTCAAGTCAACTCAAATACAAATTAGAATAACCAATATTCATCACCGTAGTCAACTAGAATCAATAGGTAAAATAATTTAAGCTTTCTATGCCAAAACAAAAAAATCCTTTGGTAGCCAATCCAACTCAATAGAAATTGATTCTAAAGCGATTCCCTATGTTAACCAACAAAAGCTCAGTTAACATTGTGAACTTACAAAATTCCTTTGGTGATCGAGTGAACTCAGTTATCACTAACTCTATTCAACTTTCCCTTTGTTAACCAAGTGAGCTTAGTTAACACTCTTTTCTACTTAACTTCCTTTGATGCCTAAATGAGCTCAATAGAAACTATCTTATGCATAGAGTAAACTTCAAGAACACTCGGCAAACTAAGAAAATTGTCTATATTGACCAAGTGAGCTTGGCATGCACTGACTATCAATTGATATGACATTTGTGTAACATGAAGGACAACACATAATTAATCAATTATATCCAACAACAGGAACTGTAAACCTTGTTGAGCCACAAGGAAAAGTGAGAATGACTAAGGAGAGAGAAAAGAAAGAAATAGGTATTACAAACTATTAGAGATATTTTTGTGGATGCATTTGGCATAATTGACATAGATGGTGAGCATCAAATTTTGGATCAACTAGTGTGTATAGTTGATAAAGCTTAGGCAGAGGATATAGATACCAATGAAAAATTTATGCAGTGGTCTAGAAGAAGATTTGAACATATAGTTTTTTCAAAAGTCTCTCATGAACTTGTAAATAGATAGGGAGAGATTTCCAAATTAGTCACATAGTTAGAAACAATTTTAAAGACCATTCCTTCATTGTACATGAAGTTGTGTGATGTTGAGTTTTTACACTAGAGAATCAATTTTCCATTGATTTATTACATTCAAATATGATGGAAAGTGTTATTTCATTGGGCACGAGTATAAGTTCAAGCTCACTCTCATATAACAACTTGACAACCAGTCAACAAAGTTTAGCCAAGCTCATAGCTAGAGACATTATTGAGATCAGAAATAAGTTGATTTTAATTTAGTTTTAGTTATTACCCCATTTGGAAATAATACAAAAAGAAGGGTCTATTACACATTAATATTGTGAAGAAGGACACTCATTTTGCACATATTGAAGGACTAATTCATCTAGCTACTAAGCTAGATATTCAATTTCAAGTTTTGGAGAACAAAAGAGAACATTGGAATAAAGGCTATGTAGATATTCTAGCAAGCCATAAATAATTTTTTGATAAGCACCACCTAACCCTAGAAGCCCCAAGCCATTAGTGACAAAGAAAAAGGGGAAATATATTAGAGAGATAAAAATAAGGGGGAAATAGAAATGGTAACAGAGGAAACAAAACTAGAAGTCAAAGATGATCAAATGTTATAACATCCATATTTTACAAATTCATATTAATATCATAGGGGGGCTATTTTTTAAATGCAAGAATATGCATGAAAAAGTATTTTTTCCACTAATGTCAAAGGCGGAGATTGTTGATCTCTAACCTTATGTCATCTATTAGTGTCCAAACACTTAGTCATTTACTAGACAAGGGTGAATGATCATCACTATGACTGAGTCATCTAGTGAAGGTCAGTCATAATGAAGGAATTATTTGTTTTGCACTACATGCTGAACAAGTTAATGATTATCAAGCACCCCAGTTAAGACCAAGCACATATGTAAGACGAGCTACTTTAGTAGAGACTAGGTAAATTGAATAGATAGTTTTTGACAAGAAAATAGAGAAGCATATGTATATAGAAGTTGAGTGCCAGTATGAAAGACAATGATGACCGAGTGTCAACACATTCAGATGCCAAGGAGTTCAATTTTTTCATATGAGTTTTTAATTGCACAAACAACTATGTAAATAAATTTGGCTGAATTCCATATGATATTTAATATTTTTATAGATAGTTAAGATTAATGTTAAGCATCTTTATAGAAGGAAATGATCTTGCAGAATACATATCAACCAATCAGAAAATCAGATATAAATGAAAAAATATGATAAACTATAAAATGCTAATTGAGATATAGAACTTCCAAAGAACACTTATTTAAGGAGTATTCTAACCCTAGAATCACACAATGCACATGTAAAGAAGTAGAAAAGGAAAGAAGAGAGCAAAAAGCCTAAGTCTAGAATCAGATCAGACAAGGGAAATCAAAGAAGTGAAGGACTAAAAGGAGATATCCGATTGAGAGATCAGATAAGACATTATACAGAGGAGATCCAAAATTAGCTTTCCAAGAAAATTGAGGGTCAAGTACTAAATCAATTTTGAATTAGGGAAAATCTCTTAACCGAGTGAACCTAATAGGTCTATATAAATCTCCTAACAGAGTCCAAGTACTTAATTACAAATTTGAAATCCTTTAATTGGGTAGGACCTAATAGTCTTTGAGATTTTAATAGGGCTGACCCCTCATAGGGAAGATCATATATTATGATCAAAAACTACAACCCTAATAGGTTAACTTTATTGTTGCAACAATGAAGATTTGTGAGTTTCATCCCCACCCCAGTTTTACCTTCACATTGAAGTGTCTCTAGGTTACCAAATCATTTGTGTTATGAGTTGAATCTTTCATGGATGTCATGTATGGATGTATTTCATTTACTATTCAACATTACATTTGTAATGAAAGACCTAAGATATGAGATGAATTAGGTGTGAATTTCACAATTTGTAGGTTTTATAAGTTAAAGTTTAAGATTATGATTCACAACCCCCTCCTCCCCCACTTCCCTCTCAATATCTTGTTTCTCAATAATCCTTCCAGTAGAAGACATGTCATTATCTCAGAGTATAGAGTATGATGCAAATTAGGCATTTTGATATAAGGAATTGAATTACCTTTTAAATTAAATTACTTGAAAATGCAAGGATAACATCAAAGATGTTAACTCTCAATTAGAAAGTTTTGGTAAATTATTTTGATAAGTGTTTATACATTTCACCATGAAGATCAACTAGACATGATAATTAGAAGGGTATATAAGAAGGACATTTTGGTTATGTGATGCACATAAATGTTATGCATATGATATGTGAGATTTATGTATGATGGAATATTGATGTTTTGATAGTTAGATTTGATCAACTATTTCATTGGAATAATCAAATGCAAGATACAAAAAGGACTAATCAAATATTCAAGATATCAACATAGTAAATTTTGGTATTGTATCTATAACTCATTGTATAGATCATATATCATTGTATGAATAATGAGGTCCATTATAATACAATTCCTAAAAAGATTGAGATCTCTTAAAATTTCTATTCATTTAGCAAGGACTCATTTACTAAATGTATGTAATAGAATCCTAATAGGGTCAACTCTCCTTAGACAAAATTTTTAGATTAGTAAATTATCTTGTGGGTACCATCCCCACTAAGGTTTTCCCTTGAATGAGGTTTCCCTAGTTAACAAATCATGGTGTTAAGAGTTTCTTGATGTTATGTGTAAACTAAAACATGCATGAAAATTGGCTAGAACTAAAAAGAAAACTATGGGTGGGAACTACATAAGAAAGGGAACAAATATATTTCCATCCAAGTATGTAAGGGAAAAGACATATTGAAATGACACTTAAATACTTTATTTCATGCATATATTCTATTTAGGGGATTGGGTATGACTTGCATTTTAAATATTTAGCGAGAGAGAGAGAGAGAGAGAGAGAGAGAGAGAGAGAGAGAGAGAGAGAGAGAGAGAGAGAGTTCCTAATGAAAAAAGTTATGGTTAACACCAAATTTGGTACTCACAAAACATGGTCCTTTTCAAATAGGCTTTGAGTGACCAAACCTACTATTGAGCATCATATATAGTATGCACATTATATTGTGCATGGAAAATGTCTTAATGGGGCCAAAAAGTGAGGTGACTTGATTGTTTGGTAACCATCTTTTTACACTTAGACTTAAGCAACTTTTTGTTGGAATCATGAATATTGATGATACTTCTATGGGGAAGTGTTGTAGAAACATAATTAGATCATTATCATGATGATATGTTAGATTCATGTTTGTGTTTATCATTGATGTCAACGTAGCAGTTTATTATGGTATTTGACAAAAGAACAATGGTAAAGATCAAGTTGGTATGGACAAATAGTTGAGAATTTTCACTAAGAAAGGTTAAAGGGAGATAACACTAAGTGTCTAGTATATGTAGCTAACCTCAAAAGCATAAGATAATAAGTTTGGAAGAAGTTATGCAAGTTTTGGTGAAGACTGTTAGATAGGATAGAGTTTATAGAAGCATGTTCTAATAAACTTGTTATATCTCCTAGCAGAGTTCTTATTCTAAGAAGTCAAAGTTAAAGATTTGAAGAAGACATTGATGACGTAGCTAAGCTTACTCATTATAATGTCGCATGTACAAAAATTTATTCAAGTTACAAGGAGAAACATTAATGTTATTGCTAAGTGTAACGTGTTCTTAATGAGGTCCTGTAATAATTAAATTGAGAAGGTGTAATAGCTAACTTAGGGAATTGTTTAATGGATTCAATATAAAGGAAGGACATTTTCCTTTATCATGTATGGAATGCAATGAATGATTGTAAAAAATCATGAAGAGACGAATGCGAAGATAAGCAAAGTAGAGTGAAGGTGAAGAAAACTTCATTATCGAGGTTTTATTGTAAGATCTGAGGTTTGATATTTGGATCTAAGGTTTATGAAATAGTCTACAAGGTCTGACAGTGATTGGTTCGGTTAACAAGATAGAGGAGAGAGGATAAAGTACAATATAGACAATTATTCTACGAGGAATAGTTGAAAGATCAATTGGACAATGAGTTTAGTGGTCTTGCCCCATATGTTGTTTAGACAGTGGGTCCTTCTACCTTCTACAAATCTTAACAAGGTTGGCACAACTGCTAATAGGGTTGGAATCTCCTACCAAGGATTCAAATTCTCCTAACAGGGACTCGTATGTACTAAATGTTGTAATAGACTCCTAACAGGGTCCATCCTCTAACAAGGAATATTTATATTAATGCATCATCTTGTGAAAATCATTCCCACTGAATTTTTCCCTCTGATCAAGGGTTTCCCTAGTTAACAAATCTGGTGTAATTGTGTGCGTGCATCTTGGTATGGTTTTTGTTTACTTTGATTGAATGGTTAAGATTAATTAAGGTTGATAATTATTTTAATTGGATAACTTATTCACCCATGCGTGCACCCCCCCCACCCTGCCCCTCTTAGTAATTTTGGTGGACTATTGTTTCTAACAATTGGTATCAGAGCATTAGGTCCTTGTAGATAAAGTTTAACAACTTTGGGAGATCCATGGAAAACATATTTAGAAATGATAGTTCAAAGTTTGATGGAAGAATCATGATAGGTGGAAGGAAAAGATGAAGACACAAATGTTGTGTATTTGTCCAGGATATTGGATCGTGATAAAATCAGAAAAGACAATTATTGCTAAAAGTGCTTTGGAAACTTGTACCAAGGAAGAGAGAGAACTTTTCATGTACGACATGACAGCTAGAGAAGCACTATTATTTTCACTTCCTAAAATTGAGTACAACCAGGTAAAACAACTTAATACTTCTCATGAGATTTGGAAAGCTTTGGAAAATAGTTTTGAAGGTGATGAACATTCTAAGAAGTTGAGGCTACAAAGTTGGATTTGTGCATTTCAAGATGCTAAAATGATGGAAGATGAATCTATAAGAACATTTGTTGGAATGATATTAGAAATTACTATAGGTATCAGATCTCAAGGAGAAACCAAGCAATATGATGAGTTGATCTGGAAGATATTGAAGAGCTTAAGATCATCATTTAAGCAAGTAGTTCAAATGATATAGTTGTTGATCTCTTGTACCAAATATTTCACAAAGGAAATATTACTTGGGAGACTTGAAGCAGTTGATAATGAGCTTAGACAGTCTAGAGAATTGATTAGAATATAAATAGCTTTTAGTTCCCTAAATATTCAACCTAGTTTATCAAGGAGCATGAGTTCTAGAGGAGATTTTGCTAGCAGTAGAAGATCTGATAAGGACAGAAAGATAAGGAGTGGCTTTTCTAGTAAGAAGAGAAAAGGATGGTAAGAAATTTTTAAAATTTTGTACATGTAATGAGTTTGTTCATTATGCATCTAAGTGTCCTAAAAGAGAGAAAAAGTATAAAGGATTCAAGTTCAAACCTAGAAGAGATAGAGATTGTTTGTATGCAAATGAAGAAGATGATTTTGATGAACAAGTAGTAAGTGCTAGTGATTATGGAAGAGGATTTGTAGCTATTAAAGAAGAAAGTCTAGAGAAAATGGCTTTGGTATCATAGGTTGAAAAGAAATATAATTGGATAATTAACAATGGTTGTTTACATTATATGATGGGTCATATGAATAGGTTTTTTGACTTCAAAAGTCATGATGAAGGCATTGTCAGAGTTGGAAACAATGTAGTGTTCCATGTTGAAGGTATTGGATCTATAACTCTTGATGGTAAGACTAACACTAAGGATGTATATTTTGTTGATGGTTTGCAACACAATCTTTTGAGTGTTGGACAACTAGTGGATAAAGTTTATCAGTTACAGCTCACAGAGAAGACATGCATAATCAGAGACAAAGATGGAAAGGTAATTGGAACATGAACTACATCTAGAGGTAATGCATTTCAGCTAAATCCCACTAAAATTACAAGTTTGGTTGCGAAGGTAGATAATATTTGGTTATGGCATAATAGATTTTGTCATAGAAACTTTGACAGCATTGTGAAAACTAGTAGTATGTTTGCAGCTAGAGATTTTCCTAAGATTGTTAAGCCTACTAACACAATTTGCAAGGAGTATGTATTGGCAAAGCATACCAAAACTTCTTTTCCCGGCAAGAATTTTACTACTACAACAAAGTTGGAGATTGTACATATAGATCTTAGTGGTCATACAAAGACTAAATGATTATATGGTGAAAGGTATTTCATGATTATAGTTAATGACTTTTCTAGAATGATATGGGTTGCATTTCTTAAAGAAAAATATGAGGCATTTGATAAGTTCAAGATATTCAAGAATAGAGTTGAGAATGAATCAAGTATAAAGATTAAATGTTTAAGATCAGATAGAGGAGGAGAGTTCACTTCAAATGAGTCTAACATCTTTTTTGAAGCTAATGGAATCAAAAGATAGTTCTTAGCTCTAAAATAGGTCAATAACATAAGCATCAAGAGTTATATTAGCTGAGAATGATGTAACCAAGATATTTTGGAGAGAATTTGTGAATAAAATAGTCTACACTATGAACATAGTGCAAGTTAGGAAAGACACAAACAAGACCCCATATGAACTATGGTTTGGTCACTCACCTATAGTTAAGTAAGGTAGCAAATATTACATCAAAAGAGATGATGATGTTGGTAAGTTTGAAGCTAGAAGTGATGAAGGTATGTTTCTTGGTTATTCATTGAAACTCAAAGCTTATAGATTTTATAATCTAAGAAGTAAGACTATTGTTGAAAGTACAAATGTAAGAGTTGATGAGAAATTTAGGTGACAAGAAAGAGTAGTTGATTACAATTATGATGATGAGAATGTTACTAAACCAAAGAATGATGAAGTATTCTTTGAGACTATCTATGATTTGCAGAATGAAGGTGAGAAAATGCATGAACAAAGGTTGGAACCTTCAATAGAGATAATAGTTGAGATAATGACTCCTACTTCTAGTAAGAATATGACAAAGAATCATCCACGAGAGTAGATCATTGGAAGTAGAGATAAAGGTGTAATGAAAAGAAGAAGAATTAATGAAGAACTATGTCTGATATCTCAAGTTGAACCAAAGAATGCAGATGAAGCACGCAAAGATAAATATTGGAAGCAAGCTATGAAAGAAGAATTGGGTCAAATAGTGAAGAATGGGACATGGGAATTGGTCCCCAGACCAATAGACAAGAATGTGATAGGAACAAAAAGTGTATTTAGGAACAAGATGAATGAACAAGGTGAATTTGTAAGGAACAAAGCAAAATCAGTATGTAAAGGTTACTCACAACGAGAAGGAATATACTATGAAGAAACCTATGCTCTTGTGGCAAGAATAACAATAGTAAGGTTATTCTTAGCCTATGTAGCACATAAGAAATTCAAAGTATATCAAATGGATGTCAAGTCAACATTTATGAATAGAGAACTTGAAGAAGAGGTATACATAGAACAACTTAAAGGTTTTCCTTTAACATATGACAAGGACATAGTATGTAGATTGAAGAAAGCATTGTATGGCTTAAAGAAAACACCCAAAACTTGGTATGCAAGGTTGGACAAGCATTTAACAAAGCTTAGATTTAGTAAAGGTATGGTCGACAATAATCTGTACTAGAAAGAAATAGATGATGGATTGATGATTTTGGTAATATTTGCTAATGATATCATATTTGGAAGAAATGATGATGAAAGAAACAAGTTTGCAGGAGAAATGAAGAAGGAATTTAAAATGAGCATGATAGGAGAGATGAAATACTTCCTAGGATTACAGATTGTGTAGGACAAAGAAGGAATCTTTATTTCTTAGACTAAGTATTTGAAAGATCTACTAAAAAGGTTTAGTTTGGAAACATGTAAATTAGTTGGAACACCTATGGTAACTAGACACAAGTTATCTACAAGGGATAAGACACCTACTGTTGAGTAGAAGAAGTATAGATCTATGATTGGAGGGTTGCAATATCTGACTCATAGAAGGCCAAATATAAAAAATGTAGTTAGAATTGTTGCAACATTTCAAGTTGATCCCAAAGAAGCACATTTTGTAGCAGTCAAAAGGATATTTAGATACCTTAAATGAACACCATAGTTTGGATCATGGTATGATAGATCTAATGATTTAACTTTATATTCTTATATTGATGTTGATTAGGCAAGCAATATGGATGATAGAAAGAGCACCAGTGGTAGAGCTTTCTTTCTTGGAGGAAGATTGGTTTCTTAGTTAAGAAAGAAGTAGGATTGTACCTCACAAAGTATAGTAGAAGTAGAATATGTTGCAGTAGCAAACAATTGTAATCAAGTTGTTTGGATGAAGCAAATGCTAAAGGATATAAGGATAGAATTTAGTGAACCTATTGTCATACATTGTGATACCACAAGCACAATGAATATCTTGTGGAATCTAGTGTTGTATTGTAAGACTAAACACATTTCTATCAAATATTACGTGTTGAGAGAGAAAGTTGAAAAAAAGGAAATTAGATAGGAGTATGTAAGCACCAAAGAGTAGATTGCAAATAATTCACCAAGCCTCTCCACAAAGAGACTTTTGAGTATTTGCATGATATGCTAGGGGTTATGTCACTTCCTACATTAGAGTAGATGATGCAAGAGTGCATCCGTCCAATGTAATAGAGAACTATTATTTTTCTTGACTAAATGATGATACTTCTTGTATGGGGGAGTATCTGTGATGGATAGAGTCAACTAGGAATCTTGTTGGATGTTATTTTGAGCAGTGCCTTTCAACACTTGAGCAAGTCAGAGACAATTATTGTAGAGATTGATGGTTGCTGAAACCTTTGACATTGATGTCAATGGGAGAGAGATTACAACATGAAAAATATTTTGATATAGAACACATTGAGGTATATCAATGAGGAGACTGATGATTGATGAAGAGGATTTGAAAAGAAAGAATAACAGTCTTTTTCAGTTGGTGTTTTTGGAACTAGATGTTTTTCATCTATGTTGCCATCAATGCCGAAGGGGGAGATTTTTGGAAGAATGAATGTTGATGATACTTCTATGGGGGATTATTGTAGAAACATGATTAGATCATTATCATGATGATATGTTACATTCATAACTATATTTTTCATTAATGTCAACATAGCAATTTTCTATGGTATTTTGATAGAAGAACAGTGGTAAAGATCAAGTTATTATGAATAGATAGTTGAGCACTTTCACTAAGCAAGGTTAAAGGGAGATAATACTAAGTGTCTAGCATATGCAACTAACCTTGGAAGCATAAGATATTAAGTCTAGAAGAAGTTATGCAATAGAATTTATAGAAGCATGTTCTAGTAAAATTGTTATATCCCTTAGCAGATTTGTTATTTTGAGAAGTTGAAGTTAAAGATGTGAAGAAGAAATTTTGGAGATGGGGTAGCAAAGCTCACTCATTATAATGTTACATTCACAAAAATTAATTCAAGTTAGAAGGTGAAAGATCGATGTTATCGCTAAGTGTAACATGTTCTTAATGAGGTCCTACAATAATTAAATTGAGAAGGTGTAATAGCTGACTTAGGGGATTTTTTTATGGATTCAGTATAAAGAAAGGACATTTTCCTTTATCATGTATGGAATTCAATGAATGATTGTAAGAAGCATGAAGAGTGGAATGCAAAGATAAGCAGAGCAGAGTGATGGTGAAGAAAACCTCATTACCAAGGTTTTATTATGAGATATAAGGTTTGATATTTGGATCCAAGGTTTTTGACCTAGTCTACAAGGTTTGACAGTGATCGGTCTGATTGACAGGATAGAGGATGTTGGTGCTCAAAATTGTAGCCCAAATTTTGAGCACTATTGAGAAAATTGAGCCCTATAAATGCTTTTTTATGAGATTATACCCGGTTGTACCTTTGAGGCCCATGAGGTGTTTAATATTTCTAACACCTTTCATTCACTGCGTCCATGTGTTTCATGAAGTTAAATTTCCATTCCAAGCCATTTTGTGAAGTCTCATTTTGAGCTAGTGTCAAATCTACTTTTTCACCCTAGTGTCAAACAGTAACAAGAGGCTATGTTTGCATCTAAATATCTCACACCCAAAAATGTTTCACGATTCACCACTTTGGGAGTATCTAATGTCCATACTAGAGAGCCTATGTTTCAGATTTTGAGTCATTTCGAGTCTGTTTGCCTAGGTTTTGAATTCCTCAAAGTTGGTCAGTTATCAATGTCATGCTGATATGAAATGTTCATAATTCTAGGAAGCCCTGTTTGATGAGTTATAACTTTGACCCAGTTGACCAAAGTGCTAAAATTCATTTTGCGTTGCATTGTAGATGTCAGAGACTTGTTATGTTTCAAGTTTCAGCTTATAAAGAATCTGTTTGACCAGTTTCAAATGTGATTCCAAATGGAATTTCTATTTTTTTCCCAGCATCAACATTTGCAAATTTTTTAGAACGCTTGTTCGTGACGTTATAACTTGAGATCTGTGATTTCCTAGATCGAATGGATTGTACCATTATGTTTTCCTCTAAAAATACTTCAAGTGTACCAATTTTCAAGTCTTGATGAATCCATTTGCACACTTTCCCAGGTCAATTCCATTTGCAAAAAATGATTTCCTGCCATGGTTTGCAGTCTGTAAAATCCAAGTAGCCTAGTTTGACCGTCTGCCATTTGTGCCTAGTTATTCTTCATATTCCTAGATCGTAGATCCATATTCTCCTTGTGACAGAGAACCAATGCCCTGAGTTTCATTTCCCCAAGTGTCAGTTTACCTAGTTTTTGAAGCCAAATCCAAACGCGATTATGGTTTTCTGACATGTTTTCTTGTAGGTAGTTCTAAGAGGTCAACTTTGATAGTGAATATTTTTTGACCTCAAATTTGTCATGAGATGAGATTCAACATGGTGCAAGTGTGTGGTACAAAGAATTAATGGGTCAGATTTCAAGGCCTGGTCAGAGGTTTGGGTCAGTTTTTAAGGCTAGTCAATGGACCTTCTAGCACTAATTTGACAGTTTCTAGATCAATGGTAAAATGGGTTTCAGTTGACCAATCAATGATAAAATTTGATTCTAATTAGTTTGAAATGATCAATGGATTAATTCTACATTTCAAGTGTTCGAAAACAAAAAAAAAATTAGCCAAACCCACTTTGGGGCCTAACTAATTTGTGCCAAATTGATAATATGAGGAGTGAATTGCTTAGTAATGAATTATGAGGAAATGAGGGATGCTGATAATGGTGGTATAGAGAGGTTAAATATCTTGAGTCCTAGAAATGAGAACTCAAATGTGGCTATTGAAATTTTTTTTGCAGATGTTTCTAGAAGATTATTTTTGTTGAGGTTACCTGGTGGAAAGGTAGCATATATTTGGCAGTTTGAAAAATCTAGATTGGTTGGACATGAGTTGCTTGCGAAGATAAAATATTTTCTTGGACGCGGGCCTTCTTTTGCTTAGCTTACTAGAATTCGTGAGTCATGGCTTGATTCATTTGTAACATATCTTCGCATATCTTCACTTGAATCAGCAAGTTCTTCCACATGACAAAGCCCAGTTTCATCTTTGTTCAATTCTAACAGGGAAACCTCTACAATAGCACTCCCTAGACCTAGTAATTATAATTATGGATCTACTTCTTTTATAATGCCTTCATAATGCTTTAGACTTGGTTTAAGTCAACCAATATTGCATGGGGGATTACATCCAGGCAACCAAGGCAGCCTTAATCCAAGGGCCATTGCTTTTGAAGATGCAACAATAAGAAATGTTTCAAGCATGCCACAACAAGGTTATCTTGTAAGTGCAAGCCCATCAGTCTCATCAACTATATCAACGTGTTGATGCATGGAATCTGCCATAGCTAAGATGAAGACATTATATTCTTTGAAGAGACCACGGTGGGGGACTATGCCACAAGAAATGGAGTGGTCAAAGTCAAGATGGCAATCAAGGCACAGACCCATGTAGTTTATAAAGGAGGTTCCATATAGAGGGTGGCTTAGAGAGAATGACTAGAGGAACCTGCAGAGTATCACAAAAGAAATAGTTCGTACATAAAATGAGCTCACGCCATATAAGAAAAAGTAGATGCAAGATAATAGAGCACGAGTCAACACTGAAGAACAGGATAAATAGCTTTATCATGCCACAACCCATGTAAAAGGAGATTTAACATCATAAGAGACACCTCAAGTTTAAAACATATGAAAAAGCTATCATGAGCTAGGAAGCTAACATGTAAAGAAACACCTCACGCAATCAGAGCAGCCCACAGATGCCAATAAGAGATAAAGGTGTAGGGGAGAGCTCACGACAGGAAGAGAAGGAATTTCCAAGCACTAGTAAAAGAAGAATCTACGATTTTAAAAAGGAATCTACCAATGGAAAAGTTGCCTATAAAGAGGAAGCCTCATGCTCATCGAGGACTTCTTAGCATAACATAGAGACCTTGCATATAAAAAAAAACATAGTCAAATAAGCAAAGGTGCTCACACCAAGTCGGGCAATCAAAAAGAAAATGGAGGTGTCCATAATGTTGGGGCCGGTTACAGAATAGCTCCACACTTGAGAAAAGGGTGATTTCCGCTAGTTAAAGAATAGGATACCATGCTATCTAAAAGGAGTTTCAAGCAACAACAGACTAATACTATGCATATTGATGCAAGGATCAGGTCAAAGATCAGAGCTAAATTTTGCCCTGTTTGTGGTGATGCCCGTTCATTGTCTCATTGAGATCTGTGGTCACTTTCACAACTTATGTTAACCTGCCCATTTTTGTAAAGGTTTGTTTAGGTGAAATTGAAATCCTACAGGATTCATTGCCATTTATATGTTTTTGGGCCTCCCGAATTGGGGTTCTTTGCCTCCCGTTGGATTTTGGTGGAGAAAGTGAATGTTGAAGGTCGCTTCGATCTTATTTCTCTAGACCCATTCCCCCTAAGAAAGGATGCATAACATGATTAGACACAAAAACATCAAAATATGCCAAGTTGTTTTTGGTTGGAACCATGGCGCAGAAGCCCCAGTTTTAATTTATTGATCTCAAAGCATAATCCCACATTTATAAAGTAGGAAGTATTGTAGTATTTATATGCACAGACAGTCAAGAGGGGAGTGTCTTAAGAGCTATGCACTTTGTAAGCTGATCCCTCATTCATGAGGGCCCCACCCATGCACTTGTAGTCAAGCTAAAGGTGATGTCAACGTGATGCAGACACAATTTTAAACAAAAATTCAAAGAGTGATAATGTGGCACCAAAATGGAGATTGCATGAGATTTTGACACATGGCAAGATGGGCGATAGGTGCAAGCCCACAAAACCAAAGTGCCCAGAGGTTAAATAATGCGGGATTGCAAAAATTTGACATGTGGCAAGAGGGTCCCAATGGCAGTGATGTGGCAATCAATAGAAACTCAGGATGGAGCCTCCAGATCATGCCACATGTCAAGATCTGACGGCTGGCACATGCTCGCTTCCCAGAGTTGCAAGGAAGTTAAATAAAGTGGGAATGCAGGAACGCTCCATGTGGAAATGGGCCCCAGCGGTGCTGATGTGGCGAATGCATGTTCAAGCAGCCAATCAGAGGCTACCACATGGCACTTGATCAATAGAGGGTTGACCCCAAAATACAAGGATAAAGGGAAAAAATAAAAATTTTAAAATATCAAATTTTATTTTTATTCTTCCAATATGCCATTTGCACGTACAGGTATTTTAAAATCAAAAGAGGCTTATATTCTAAAGTTCTGACTTTAGAACATTTTAAATTTTTGAAAATTTAAAATCAAATTTGTAGACCTGAGTTTTCTACCGGGGGAGTATTTTTTGAAATGGCTTTTTGGAGATTCTTGGTATGTGAACATAGCGATATTATATATCGTTGAAATTGTGAGAAGATGAATTTTCCAATTTTGAGGTCATTTTTTGCATAGAATGCCACTGGTTCAAGCTATATGAGGTTTTCTCCAAGATTTCTAACTTACAACCAAATTTAGGTATCAAAGTTCAGAACTGATTTCTAGTAAAGTAATAACCTGAATATAGGTAAAAGACCATGAAAATGTAGTTTGGGGAAAATTTGATTACTTTCAAGTTAGTTGAATCAAGGTTTTATTGGAATTCTTGATGCATATCAAATTTTTTGGCAAGCAAAAGGGTTTTCATCATTGAATAGAAGATATTTTTAAATCAGTAACAAATTAATGATGAAAAAAAAAATCAGATCAGATGGTAGAAAGAAGAGAGAGGTTATTCAGTTGCAAGTGATGAAATTCCAAGTGGACACATGTTAGGTATATATTAGATCCGGAAATTCATCTTCTTCCTATATCATTCTTTCTCTCTTTCATTTCAGTTTGTTGGCAGTTTTCTCTGGGTAATACTAGTAGGGTTCCAGTGTTTTACTATCAAACCATTCTTTTAGCACATTCTCTCTTGTATGAATAGCATTAAGAAGGTTAATACAGATAGTTCAGATCTATTAGGTTGTTTCATGTTTTTCATTTCATGCATATGACTGCATAATTTCAAGGAAATAATACAAAGAGCAGAAGAATTTCATTAGTTTCATTATGATTCTTATCTCTAGTCTCAGTGAATTTTCAATGTTTTATGATCTTTGAACAAAGAGCTTAGGTCATAGTTGTAGTCCCTTAAGGTTGTATGTTGTTTTATCATTGCTTATGACTCAAGGAGTTATGTAAATGCTTCAGGGAATCAACAGGGTTGCAAGTTTATTTAGAAGGATATCATGTGAGAATGAGATTCAGATTGAACATGGATATCTATTTACAAGGTGAATGGATAGATTGTATATCTAAAGATACAAATATGTCTCAGATATCTATATGTATGTGATTAATTCATGGAATTACCCAATAAATAAGGCACTAATTTTTTATAGGATCACTTGTCCATGCTGCTGCATATTAGGGGTTTTGTTGAATTCAAATTTTTTTAATCAAATTAGTTTAGTTTTTCATGTTTTGTAGTGGGCTAAAAGGAATTAACCCTCACTCAACTTGTGAATTTCATAGATTTGCATTTAGCTGCTATAGATTTGTGTCGTTTCATGAGTTATTAGGAGATATAAGGGTTTTCATCTCCAGTAAATAGGTTCATATTTATGTTTTAAATGCACTAGTACCATATCTTAGAACCTCAAGCTTAACCCGCCTAGGTCTTGCAGAGCCTGAAGTGAAGAAGGGTCAAGCCTTATAGTTGGCCCAAGACTGTAGTCAAGTGCATTCATCATAGGGATTTGCTAGCCTTAGATGCATTTGTCTGGTTTCTTAGTCATTTTCAAAACTATTAAATTAGGAACCAAGAAAGGAAAGAGGTTAAAGTAGAGTATAGACAATTATTCTGCAAGAAATACTTGAGAGATCAGTTGGACAGTGAGTTCAGTGGTCTTTCCCTAGAAGTTGTTTCGATAGTGGGTCCTTATGCCTTCTACAACTCCTAATAGGGTTGGAATCTCCTAAAAAGGATTCAAAGTCTCCTAATAGGGACTCATATGTACTAAATGTTGTAATAGACACGTAACAGGGTCCATCCTCTAACAAAGAATATTTATATTAGAACATCATCTTGTGGGCATCATTCCCAACAGGGTTTTTCCTTTGTTCAAGGGTCTCCCTAGTTAACAAATCTGGTATAATTATATATGTGCATCTTGGTATAGTTGATGTTTACTTTGATTGAATGGTCAAGATTATATCTCAGGTTATCTTTTCTCTATGATTCTATTTGTGTCTCTATATTTTTGTGTATTCCATATTTTGTGCATAATTTGTAAGGGAGACTATCAAATACAATTCTAGCATGTGTATAAGTAGTGTTAAACTTATTTTTCTCCCTTTTTTTCTTATAAAAGATAATTGTGTGCCACGAATAGGTTCTTCTTCAACTTCTAGAGATTGTGAGAGCTCATATTTTGCATAGTATCATAACTAGATGATAATAGCTTTAACGTATAGCCTCAATATTTTATGGGCATGTAAAGTGATTTCAATATTTTAATAGAAAGGAATTCTAGATAGTTTTGATATAATTGTCTCTTTACTATTGTGTTTGTATTTTATGAGATATAATGAACAAGTTCCTTATTTTTTATCTATGTGGTTTATCATGGTAATTGTTCAATTTATTATTTCCTTTTTAACTTGAAAAGACTAATTGATTTAAATTGAACATTAAGGTGGGAATGTAATGGGAAGGATCTAAAGAAGAGTGAAGTCAGAATAAGTAAAGGGAAAGTTAATGTAATACATTGCTTTCATTTTAAATGTATTAGTTTCTTTGTAGAAAAGTCACTTAACGGTAACATCATTTTAGTTGATTTCAAAGTCATGGTATCTTAATTATATATTCTATTATATTTATAGGAAGAAGTTTATTTATTAATTTTAATGGATTCAAATTTAACAATCTATTTATGTATAATTAATCTTTTGTAACAATCTATTTAAATTAGTAACAAAGTAATGATGAAAACAAAAATCAGATCAGATGGTAGAAAGAAGAGAGAGGTTATTCAATTGCAAGGGATGAAATTCCAAGTGGACACATGTCAGGCATAGATCAGATCTGAGAATTCATCTTCTTCCTATATCATTCTTTCTCTCTTTCATTTGAGGTCGTTGGCAGTTTTCTCTAGGTAATACCAGCAGGGTTCCAATGTTTTACCATCAAACCATTCTTTTAGCACATCCTCTCTTGTATGAATAGCATTAAGAAGGTTAATATAGATAGTTCACATCTATTAGGTTGTTTCATGTTTTTCATTTCATGCATACGATTCTATAATTTCAAGGAAATAATACAAAGAGCAGAAGAATTTCATTAGTTTCATTCTTATTCTCGTCTCCAGTCTTAGTGAATTTTCAATGTTTTATGATCTTTGAACAAAGAGCTTAGGTCATAGTTGCAATACCTTAAGGCTGTATGTTGTTTTATTGTTGCTTATGACTCAAGGAGTTATGTAAATGCTTCAAGGAATCAACAGGTTTGCAAGTTTATTGAGAAGGATATCATGTAAGAATGAGATTCAGATTGAACATGGATGTCTATTTACAAGGTGAATGGATAGATTGTATATCTGAAGATACAAATATGTCTTAGATATCTATATGTATGTGATTAATTCATGGAATTGCCCAATAAATAAGGCACTGATCGGTTATAGGATCACTTGTTCATGCTGTTGCATATTAGGGGTTTTGTTGAATTCAAAATCTTTTAATCAAATCAGTTCAATTTTTCATGTTTTGTAGTGGGCTGAAAGGAATTAACCCTCACTCAACTTGTGAATTTCATTGATTTGCATTTAGCTAATGTAGATCTGTGTTGTTTCATGAGTTATTAGGAGATATAAGGGTTTTCATCTACAGTAAATAGGTTCAGATTTATGTTTTAAATGCACTCGTACCATATCTCAGAACCTCAAGGTTAACTCGCCTAGGTCTTGTAGAGCTTGAAGTGAAGAAGGGTCAAGCCTTATAGTTGGCCCAAGACTGCAGTCAGGTGCGTTCATCATAGGAATTTTCTAGCCTTAGATGCATTCATCTAGTTTCTTGGTTATATTCAAAACTATTGAATCAAGAGCCAACAGAGGAAAGAGGTTAAAGTAGAGTATAGACAATTATTCTACAAGAAATACTTGAGAGATCAATTGGACAATGAGTTCATTGGTCTTGCCCTAGAAGTTGTTTCGATAGTGGGTCCTTATGCCTTCTACAACTCCTAACAGGGTTGGAATCTCCTAACAAGGATTCAAAGTCTCCTAATAGGGACTCATATGTACTAAATATTGTAATAGACTCCTAATAGGGTCCATCCTCTAACAAGGAATATTTATATATTAGTGCATCATCTTGTGGGCATCATTCCCAACAGGGTTTTTCCTCTGTTCAAGGGTTTCCCTAGTTAACAAATCTGGTATAATTGTATATGTGCATCTTGGTATGGTTGATGTTTACTTTGATTGAATGGTCAAGATTATGACTTAGGTTATCTTTTCTCTATGATTCTATTTGTGTTTCTATATTTTTGTGTATTTCATATTTTGTGCATAATTTGTAAGGGAGACTATCAAATACAATTCTAGCATGTGTATAAGTAGTGTTAAACTTGTTTTGCTCCCTTTTTTTCTTATAAAAGATAATTGTGTGCCACGAATAGGTTCTTCTTCAACTTCTAGAGATTGTGAGAGATCATATTTTGCATAGTATCATAACTAGATGATAATAGCTTTAAGGTATAGCCTCAATATTTTATGGGCATGTAAAGTGATTTCAATATTTTAATAGAAAGGAATTCTAGATAGTTTTGATATAATTGTCTCTTTACTATTGTGTTTGTATTTTATGAGATATAATGAACAAGTTCCTTATTTTTTATCTATGTGGTTTATCATGGTAATTGTTCAATTTATTATTTCCTTTTTAACTTGAAAAGACTAATTGATTTAAATTGAACATTAAGGTGTGAATGTAATGGGAAGGATCTAAAGAAGAGTGAAGTCAGAATAAGTAAAGGGAAAGTTAATGTAATACATTGCTTTCATGAACCCATATAAATCTTGAGATTTATTTTTTTAGATGTTGTAACTTGAAACTATGATCATAATAAAACATTGAGGCCTATTTTAAAGGTCATTTCAAATAAGAATAAATTTAATTTTTCATAAATTAATTTTACGTTCATTTTTTAGTTGTTAAAGTTAGGATTTCATATTTTTAAATCTAGAAAGTGAAGAATCTAATATAAAAGCTACAATAATGGATTATAATATATTCTATTGGTTAAATAAATGCTGACATCTTTGGTTAACAATACTAAACTACTTATTTTAGTATGATCATAAGGTATTGTTGTAGTGATACTCCTATTGGAAAGTGTAAAAGATTTTAGCCTTAGGGTTAGATAGTTTTAGTTTGTTAGCAGTGCATCTAAACCTCTCAACAATACGAAGTGACTAACATTTAGATAGCATTTAGGAAAATCAGTTTGAAACACTAACACACACACATAGACCTCTATGGTAATGTATAGATCTACATGAGAAGGATCAATTTTATATTCAAAAGGAAAAGGTACACGATGACTACCAAAGCTTGGTGATCTTATGAAAAGATAATCTATGAAAGTGAGATTTCAGGAGGAGAAACAAAATACAAAATAATTATTTAATGAGGGGTTTGGAAATGCTCCTAGAGCTACACTTCGTAAACAATAATTGATGGAACCTTGAGAGCTAAAGATCTAAACATATGGGAAAGGGGTCGAACAAGACTAGCAAGATACTAAAATGCAAAATTTGAAATAGATTAGAAAAGAAGCAAAAGAAATTGCATTTGAAAGGGTGCAATTTTTAATATTGCATCTATATTAGTTAGAAGAATTAATTCACGTCAACATATGTAGTCTAATCAGTCATAATCTATATTGTAATAAAATTTATGTCATAATGAAAGTGCTTGACCTACTATATAATGATAAATTGATTTTTGAAAATAAATAATTAATTTCCTAATATTTCTCTCCCCTTTATGACTAAAATTAAAAAGATACTATATTTGCACAATGTTATTTTTAAATATCTAATTGTAATATAAAAATGAAACTATTCACTTTTATTTTTCTTAAAATGTTAACATAATTATTGTGATTCTAGAATATTTTATTAATTTTTCTACTATTACTACTCTCCCTTCATACATAAACTTTAGATTGATAATATCACAACTATGTGTACCTATTCATATAAAATGGTAATAGAAATTGGAGTACAATAAGCATACTACATCTATCTTAGACCTAAAGTCCATTGTAGGAAAACAACAAAAGATGTAGTAACAAATGAATTATAATAAATAGAAAAATAGAAAATTTCAAATTATACTAAGAAGATAACACCAACATCATATTCGTCATAAACTTTCCACAAGTTCCTTGCTATTATTCAATAATAAATAGTGTGTGTCGAAAAGAAGGCTAGCTTTAAGCTTGTTCCATTACCAAGTACAATGAGTCATCATCCTTTATGATGAAAGTGAAGCTTTTAACCTTATCTCAACTTTTTTGTGGCGTTTCCCTATCAGTACTTGGAATTCTTTATGCTAATTTGACCTCCAAAACAAAGCATGTGTGACTCTCATGCATTGTTGCAGACGTATATAATAATTAAGCATAGACTTGTCTGTTTTGGCATCAATCCCTGCATTCTGAATGACTTGTAAGCCTTAAGTTGCTTGGTCTAATCAACTATGCATTACAATAAAGACAACCAATCCAATCGAACAACGCAAGTCTTTATGAGATTTGAAACTAACAAAGAAAAGGCCCATGATAGTTTTATCAAAATTATAATTCTTTGGACAGCTTGCGTTTTCAATTACCATTCTTTTATTGAGGTTTTGAGAGGACTAGAGAAACTTTGTTCAACTGTGCTTTTCTTTCAAAATCACTGTTTGAAATAATCTCTTTGATCTTTATGACTGTAGCATCATTTTAAATGTATCAGTTTCTTTGTAGAAAAGTCACTTAACTGTAACATCATTTTAGTTGATTTCAAAGTCATGGTATCTTAATTATATATTCTATTATATTTATAGGAAGAAGTTTATTTATTAATTTTAATGGATTCAAATTTAACAATCTATTTATGTATAATTAATCTTTTGTAACAATTAGCTATTCAGATTTGTAAATATATTTTATTTTAAAAAGTTTATACTATAAAATAGCTAGTATTTAGCTGTATATTTTTATGATCTATAGTAAATATTTCTCCATGTAATACAATCTTTATTATATTTTACATTATAAATATACAAATACAATCATATCTAGTCATCCAATTTATGTCAAATATATTAAGTAGATTGTAAGATAAGTTATTAATTTCTTCTTACAAATTTGACAAAACAATTCTTTTGAAAATTTCACTTCTTTACTTGAATTGTGGGAACATGTTTAGTTGTTAGCTAGTAAGATAAATATATTAGTTTGCTAGATGTGAATTTTCTTAGGTTGTACCATTGCATTCCTTATTATTAAAAATTATGATATATTAGTTATATAATTGGCATAGACTAAATTTATATATGATTATTTTTGTAGTCATGTAAAATAAAATAAATGATAGAATAAATTTACAAAAGAATTTGTTAAAGAAAAAATATAATATCATATATATTGGAAGGGTTTATCAATCAATCACTCTACATAGTCTAACTTTGATTATTGGCTCTACCTATAAAGTATATTTTTTGTTCCAAATATCTGTTCAAATTTCTGTGTGTGTGTGTGTGTGTGTGTGTGATGTATATATGTATGTATACATACATACATACATATATACATGTATGTATGTATGTATGTATGTATGTATGTACATACATATATATGTACATACATACATATATGTGTGTGTGATGTATATATATACACATATATACATACACACACACACACACACACACACACACACACACACACATATATGTATACATATACATATACATACATATATATGTATATATATATGTATATGTATATGTATATGTAGACATACATACATACATACATACATCACACACAAATATATATGTGTGTGTGTAGATGTATGTACGTACACACATATACACACACTCTCTTTCTATGTTTCTTTCATGTAACATAATCTTTCCAAAATATTTATGAAATACTTTAGAATAAAAACTTCTTAATATAATTTTAAATATTATTAAATTTAAGGTTTATTACCCATGTCAACTATTAAGAAGGTTGTGAAACAAACAAAACACTTCTTACAATTCTCATTGGTAGTCCACAAGTTTCAGGTGCTTTCTTTATTTAAAAGATTATGAACATGTATAGATGTTAGCCATAGTGATTAATATAATTATTTTCTATTACAAAAAGTCACTTAGATTGTAACATCACCCTAATTATCATCAAAGAATATATTATATTATTTGTATATTGAAATAAATCAAAGTTTCAAATATAAAAATTCTAATAATAACATTAATTTGAAAAAAATGTCACCAAGAGTATTAAATATTTGTATATTATCATAAATTTTAGAAGGAATTATCAATTCATAGTTCTTTTTAATCTAAATGTGATCATTACTGTTCATCAAACAATTTTTTCCCCAAACAATCTATCTAGAATTGCAAAAGTATAATAAAACATATTGTAAAATAACCAATATATTTGATTATAATTATATATATTTTGGATGATCTATACTAAATCTTCTATAAGATATTATTATATTTTATACTGGAAATCTCTAAATGAGCACACCCATCAAATTTAGCTAATATCACCCATGCAAAATATGACGTAAAATTGTATGTCCAATTCCTGACCACTACTTATAATTTTGGCAGGGCAGTCCCCACCTGTCGTCAAATTGTGAACAAGCAGGACTGTTAACCAGAGCTTTGCTATTTCAGACTCGCATAAAAACTCAATATCAGACAGTTTGCATGGAATCCTCATGAGTCTGCAGTGTTCTTACAGCTCTGTTCTCACACTTGTATGGGTTTTTTTTATGGTTACAATCTCTGACCAGAATAAAACGTGATAAAAGAATGTCAAATGCTAACTATGTTGCCTGGTCAATTGCTGACCATTCTTACAAATTTGACAGGGCAGCCCACCTGCCCACTGCCATTGTTTACTGCAAAATAATCAGTTTCGTGTCGATTATGGAATCCTTACAAGTTTATCAATCCCTCAGAGATTCGCTGACACTTTTGTTTTATTGTTATGAATCCTTCTGCTTTCACATTTTTTATATTTTTCATGGTTCTACTTCTCTGACCAGAAGAAATCATCATAAGAGAAAAGTAGACTTCTTTGTTCTATCATAATTAGAGAATGTCTCAAATTTTAGGGTTTGGTGTGAAATAGAATGAACTCTCAGGTTGTGAATGTATTGATCCGGGTCAAAGCTCTTGAGATCGTTAAAATTGATTGTTGTTGTTATGTTTGTGATATTGAGCAGCCTTCATAAAGAATTTCTTAATGTGACGTTTGGCCATCCAAAGAAATATCAAAGAATGCATTGAAATGTCAGATGCATCTTTATGAAATCAATTTGAGAGATTCGTTCTTGTCAACATTTCACTTTGGTGTTGTATCTCATCGTTTATTTTAGGATTTGAGCCAATGAAATGAGCAATTCTATAATCATTTTAATGTAATAAGTAAACCTCCTCATCATTATTATTTTATGGTGACATTGGTATGTTGTGATAGTTAATTGTAGTGTTATTGTAGGAGATGTATTATTGAATTTTATTTTATTTTTCATCTGGTCTATTCATATTTCTAAATCAAAATTATTGTCATGTCTAACATTTAATTTCGATAATTTTATATTATAATCATCTCAATGGAATAATTATATCTTACTATGTGTTAGATGGAAATTGTTATCTTAATATTGATATATATTGTTCCCATTTTCAAACCAGTGTAATGAACAATTTTATATTATAACAATCTCAATGGAATAATTATATTTTATTATGTGTTATCTTAATATTGATATATATTGTTCTCATTTGAACTAGTGTAATGAACAATTTTATATTATAATCATTTTAATAGAATAATTATAGTTTACTGTATTAGATCGAAATTGTTATCTTTTATTATGATAATTGAATTATAGTGTTATTGTTCTTGCTATATTGTCCTAAGATATTATTATTATTGAATATTGGATTCTTTTCTCATATTGCCTATTCATAACTTCAAATCAAAAATATTTACCACTCCCATAGATCAATGGTCTATGGAAAGAGAGGATAAAGTCAAATACATTCATCATAGTATTATTGTTCTTGCTATGAAGATCCTAATTGTGCTGAGATGTTATAATTGAATATTTAGAAACAAAATTCACCTCATCTATTCATTACTCCAAATAAACAATATTCACTACTACTTGCAAAGGTCTGATGGAAAGAGAGGATAAAATCAATACATTCATCATAGTGATTTGAAACTAGATACATTCAATACATACACACCGTATATCGAAACATTTTACATAGATTGTAATTGTTTCCGGTCGGAGTTCAATCAGTGAATGAGAGAAAGGCTAGTAAAATGGCTTATTGTAACAACACAACCATGTAGTTATGGCAACTCCGTTATTATGGCCTGTTGCAGTATATGCAAGTTACAAAGAATTTGTACTTCTAGATGAAACTAAGTAACAATGGGTTTGCCCTGATAACGTATTCAGTGCTGAATCTCGTCCAGAACAGAAGCAAAATGTTGTAGGTCAGGAGTTGATCTCTCATAGAAGATATGTGGACTTTCCTGCAACTGCCATGGAATCCCATAGTTTCCCTTCTCCCTCTCCGTGGAATCTCCATAACTCTGCTGGTGAAGAAAATCAGACCATCTGATAGACCCATCAAAGGAATTAATCTTGCTTTCCATCAAAGCTTGGCTTTTCTCATCTGAATCCCAGATTTGGCCTTGATTATCACAGTGCTGAATGAGCTCATTTGATAACTCTTCCTGGATTGGTAGTATGGAATGACTTGAGGTCATATTCATGGAGTTGCTTGATGG
The DNA here is from genome assembly GCA_028749045.1 of Cupressus sempervirens. NCBI lineage: Eukaryota > Viridiplantae > Streptophyta > Pinopsida > Cupressales > Cupressaceae > Cupressus > Cupressus sempervirens. The sequence goes on from CM053793.1 coordinate 837,347,120, forward strand.
CATTGCATTGTATGGAGCATGACATTCTGAGCTAACAGTTGGCTTAACCTGAGAGTTAATTGTAGACTCTTGTTCTTGGGCATTTAAAACTCCGGCTGACCCATAAATCTGAGGTTGAGTTGAGCCTGAGAGCAACCAGAGAGCTGAGTTAGTGCTTAGATCTGTTAACTTGTTGGGAGTCCTGCCGCTAAAAGCTTGAGATATTTGCTTATCTATTATCTCCTGGTTGAAGCTGTGAAGACTAAAAATTTGCTTCTGTAGGAAAGAATGGCTGCTGATTGTATTGGACTTGGCTGAAATTGCATCATCATGAGAAAAACTAGGATAATCTTCACTAGTTTTGTGATGATCTTGTACTGCAGATTGATCCTGCGATGTACCAACATCATCAGCAATGGGGTTGTGAGTGGTGGGATCTATGCCCTTGGCCTTAAGCTTCTTCTTGATGCATGAATTCCAGAAGTTCTTTATCTCATTATCAGTTCTCCCTGGTAGTTGTGTAGCTATCTGCGACCATCTGCTATTCAATGTTCATTAATCATGAATAATACCTTCACATTTAAATCCCTATTGTAATATATGCTCTAATAATATTGTCCATAGTACATGTGAAAGAATCCATTATTACATTTCTTACAAAAATGTCAGAGACTAGGTGTCCTTTTTATTACCTGTTCCCAAGGCTCGCATGAAGAGTGATGATAAGGTTCTCTTCGTAGCTAGAAAAAGTCCCTCTTTTCAGATCTGGCCTCAGGTAGTTAATCCAACGTAGCCTGCAACTCTTCCCACAACGTTCTAGACCTGCCCCATGTTCAAAATATACTCAACAACGCTTTCAGAAAAAGACTCTCACACCCCAAAATCCCACAATGAAATTAAGCAAAATCTGATCATTTGACACATAATTAGCAATAAAAACTGGCTACAAAAATGCATGGTACTATGTAACCGATCCAATTACCATGGAAATCTATTGATGGGTACCATCTACCTACGCAAATCTTGTCATATAGTTGCTAATTTTTTTAAGCACTTGAGAATATGAGATTCAAACAATACAGACCTGCAAGCTTAGGAACAGAACTCCAGCGGCCATGGCCATACTTTGTGATGTATTGCATCAACTTCTCATCTTCTTCTGGAGACCAGAGGCCTTTCTTCAGCTTCTGCTTGTGACAACACGAATGGCGCCTTCCCATTTCTAGTATAGAATCTACTAATAATAATCTACCAAACTATAGCCTATTTTCCTTGTTCAAATTTGGATGATGAACACTACTATAAACCCAAAAGTACAAAGGCGCCCATTTGCAGCCATTAGGAGAGCAAATGTGAGAATTGTTTATCCATATCAACAGTTGAGCCCCCGATTTTCTCATTTAAGAAGGGTGTACAGGAGGATCAAATAAGGCGGCCCATTACTGCACACACTGTGGAGATCATCTTGATTTGAGCAACACATTAAATTCTAATTTATACCTGAAAGCCCGCAGAGAGATGTAAAGAAAAGGGGGGCAGTGGACAGAAACATTCACCTTGAAAGTAGGTAGATTAAAAATCTTGGGGAGGGAGGATTTTTCCTTCATTAATTTCACACGAGTAGTTGGCAGGGTTTTAGTGGACCCAGAATCATGTGTGTGGGAAGTCGGAGTTTTCGTGGGCAGTATTTTAGAAGCTACTGAAAAGGCAATGGCAATGGGGGAGGGTAATACTAATACTAATACTAATACTAGTGGGGGAAGGGGTTATAGATATCTGTCAATTCCCACAGCGTGGCGTTGCTGACAGAAGCGGAAGAATGAAATGGAAATGGATAAGCTGAGTGGATACGGGTATCTTGTATCTTGTCCAAGTGAGAGATGAGAGAGTAAGGTCTCCATGTGCTCATGCTTCTCCTTCCCCCCACTCAACCCTACACGTCGTACACTCTAAGGACACTATTGTCTCGTTGGATATAGCTAAACATGAATACCCATTATTTTTCAGCCTTGACACCCAAATAGGAAGAGGAATATTGTATGTGTTGTCGCCACTACACTAGGGTTTGCAATTGACTCTAGGCTACAATTACCGCCCTTGTGTTTCTTCTAAAGTTGTAATATGTGTACATATAATTTTGTTGATTGATTGATAGATTATAAGATGGTAGAGGTTTGGATTATTATAAGGTTTTGTATTCATGGTAATGATGTTTTTATATAAAAACATTCACAATGGTGAAATTATATTATTATTTTATTTAGTATTGTGTTTATTTTGGTAGAATGTCTTAATATGAATGAAAGATTCAAAAGTAGCACATTATTTGGTGGATTGTCTTGATATAAATAAAAGATTGACAAGTAGCACATTCTAATACATATTTTGGCTCATGGTGCATCACTTTTTAGTAGTTGAGATTGACTTAAATCAATCACAATAGGAATGGATCTATAATTAAAATTATCATATTCAAATTACAACATCTAAATTCTCACCTACTTCATTCTATTGAACATTTTTTTTATCATTGGTGTCAAAGGAGTGTTGACAAAGGATTGTCAGAAGAGTCGGCAAGTAGTAGTTGATGACAAGGTATTGGAGCAAAAAAAATACTTGTCATGTCATGTCAAATCTATTTAGGTTGCATGTTAAGTGTGACAACATTATGAACTTTTATGGCAGTGGTGCCAACTGGATTATGTTTATAATATCATCTTGCCTCTGTGCCAATTGGTAAATATAATCTAGAAGTGCTATTTGGACTTAAAGAATGAAAGATACCAAACTAATGCTTATAGTAAGACTTTGATTTGATTAGCACTACTTTGTAATTGAGAGTTATGATTTGCAAATTGAAAGGGGATCTTGTAGACATATGCTCTATCATATGCCAGAGTTTCTAGAGTTGGTGTTAGTCAAAAAGAAAGTTTGAAGTGAAAAAGATATCATGATTGGGAATTATCTATGCAACTATTCCAGATTTATGTGGCAAAGACTTGTACCATAGGCCTTCTTGAGGTAAATATGGATTACCTTAGGAACTAAAGAAGGCTACATTAGGATTTAACAACCATAGAGTGTGTTCTTTCTTTTGGAGTAGTATGTGTGTGTCTGTGTGTGTGTTTCTTGGGTAATCATTGCAAGATTCAAATCCAAGATTGCATTGTTTAAGGGGATATTTTACTTGGTAAAGATGTGACCCTAAGCCTACTTAACTGTAATTATGATTCTAGGGAAAAAGTGAAAGGGGTGTTACAAATCCTATTAGAGAAATGATCTTGTTGTTATGTGGGATAAACCTACTTTAATCTATATTCAATTATGGTTAAATAGTCAAGCATTTTCTTAAATGTGGATCAAAAATTAAATTAAAATGTCAATAATGTACTTTTGCACGTATGTGTCATTAACTACTTCATGTCTAATACAAGCATTCTTACTTTGGATGTATATTTTAAATATGCATGCACATCATGTTTATGCCTTGATTTGTTTTTGTGTCAATGGACTTCAATGTGTTTAATCTATGAAAAAATTATTCATGTGTGATTTGTGCCTTCATGTATTTCCTCATACCATAAAATATCTAGTGTGTATTTGTGTACTTCTTCATGTCTTACATATTTGATAAGATGTATTTATGTATGGTTCATGTCTTAGATATCTAACATGTACGTATGTACCACTTCATGCCCAACATGTTTGGTCCTTAAATAATATTTATGTTTTTCTTCATGTCTTAAATGTCTGACATGTATTTATGCACTAATGCATCCTTTACATGTCTAACTTGTATTTATTGGTTCATGTCTAACATTTATACTTCATGAATTTTATAAATATATGTGACCTCGTGCCTTATGTATGATTCATTCTAGTTATATTCATTTATATGTACTAATATGTATCATTTGTGCCTTGACTTTATTCATGTGTATGACTCATCATTTATGTGTATTCATGCGAATGATTCATACATTATGTATATTCATGTGTATGACTCATGTCTTACGTGTATTTTGTGCATGATTGTGTAATCACCCAAAAATGGTCATCTATACTATTAGCCCCCTTCTCAACATTTTTGTAAAATTATTAAATCATTTATCTTGATCAAATCTTTAAAAATTAATTTATTTGATTTTATCCTATAGTTTGATCACTTTATTCTAAGTTCTTGTTTAATTAAAAGGAACATGTCCCTCTTTAATTAAAACAAAAGACCTCATTCATCTCTTATCCTAGGTTGCACACATAAAAGCATTTTCCCATTTTAAAAATAAAAGAAAAGTATTTTTTCTCACGGATGGAGGTACAAAAGTCAACTCTTTGTGATTGGTGGAAATGATCTTGCACATGGATCATTCAAAATTCAACTCCCCACCCTTGATTAGATCTTCTTGTCTCATTATCTCTGTCGTTCATACTTCTTTAAAAGGGAGAACTCTCTCCTCATCTAAGGATCCACTCTTTTTACATTAGTGTTATGTTGCAAGTTCTTCTATAGGTACTCTTAGCTTGCTTTGGAAGATCTTGTGGCTTCATTTTCATACTTGCATATCATTGTAGCTTAGTTTCATATTGCATTAGCATAGATTCATTTAAGCAATAGAATAACACATTTAAAGTTTAATTAGAAGGATTGCAACTCTTTCATATTGCTAGTTAGTTACATTTCTTGCATTTCTTATAGCTTAGCTACATTTTGCATGGCATTTCATGGTAGTTCTTGGACACTGGCACTCTTTCTCTTGTCTAAGAATCTTCTATTTCATAGTGTACTTGCAAGGGGTTACATTCTTATGCTCAATTGAGAGACATTTTACTTCCATTTGCATTAATTTTCACTCCATGACTAGGGAGCTTTAGGTCAACATTTGAGGCTCTCAATCCATGAGATACCTCGAATAGAAGGACTTAGAGAAGTGCACATTTTTATGTATACATTTTTGGCACTCACCATAGGGGAGAACAACATGGTTTTTCTCTCTTTTATGCATTTTTTTTTGCATGTTGTTCTATGTTTTATTTATTTTATTTTCCAATATCATATTACAACAGTTCTTATAGCTATTATGCAATAATTTACTAGTTAAAAGTATTGCATGCATGTTCACATTATGTTACCTGACTATTGTGAGGAATATTGCATTGTTTTACGTAGAGTATCGCACAGGTAGGAAGTATCACCTTGCTATACCAGGAAGTGTCATATGATATTTCTACAATAGAAAGTATTGTCTAGGTCAAAATAGAGAGTTTTTGAAGTTTTTTATTATCATTTTGAGTTCTTGCAACACCTTTTTTTTTTCGGGTTTTTTGGTTATTTACTATCTAACCAATGATCTTTTGTAGGATTATTATATTTGGCTAACCCTTTTGATGTGTACACGTGTTTGTTTTGTAAGGTTGCATAAATTAAATGCTAAATTGATCATTAAAAGAACACATGTCAAAGACTATTTGCTAAAAAATGGCTACTAATGTTTTTGTATGGTTGCTCAAGCAAAGAAAAAACAAACCAAGTGTTTCTGATATTTAATTTCATTTCTATGTGTGACATATAATAGTAGTTTTTTCCCCTAAGAACAGAAAACTTGTGAGTGGGTCTCTTTTTTGGTAGGAGAGTCTGCTCTTCACCCTTGTGGTGGATCATAAATCTTGACCCTTCATTGAGTCCCCAAAGTGAGAGGTATATTCCACTTTTTAGTGATCTTAATTAATCTTCTTAGAGTGCTTGGGGAAGCAAAAAGAATAGGAGAGTATGCTCTTCACCCTTTGGGTGAATCAAAAATCTTGACCTCTTTGGTGTGGATCCATTTTGTCTATCTCCTAGTGAGATACCTCCTTTAGAGGGCCTTTTATTGGTGGAGAAATACCAATAGGAATGACCCAAACTGGGAATGAGCACAGCTTAGCTAATTCAATCCACTATAATCATAATCCCCTTGACAAGGGCCAAAGCCTTGGGGGCATAACACTTTTCCTCATTTAGTGGAAGTACTTATGGGATTGTGACCATGAAAAAATCACTAAGCAGGAATGCTTAAGGTACCCTTGTGGTTGCAAAGTTTTTTACTTGTCTTTGACAAGGTGTCCTATTATTAGGTGCAAGAGGGGTGTTACGAACAAGAAGCTTTCTAAAAACCTTTGGATTAGAAGCTACCCTTATTATCTGCTCAACATCTTGGTGCAAGGATTGATCCTAGTGGACTACCCAAATCACCTCAAGATTTTACACTCACCATTTGTATCCCTTTGGTTGTGCCAATGACACCTCCATAATAAATCCAACATCTATTGTAGGAAACCACTTTGTGTGAGGTGAGGAGGCATCAAGAGTGGGCAAGTTGTTGAGTAATGAGTCGTGACCTTTAGGTAGTTATTCTTGGCATGTTTTTGAATGTGATAAAACATTTTGAACATACACATGATGCTAGAATTCATAGGGTTTTTATTTTTGAGATTTCACAAGTGCTTTTGTTGACAAGGTTGCTTTGTCCCTTGTTCAATTGTTTGAAGACATATGCTTATATCTCCAATTGTGTTCAAAACTTGGTATCTACTATCACAAACTAAAGTATTCCCCCATCATGACTAAATTATGGCCTAAAACATTTTAAAATCAAACTAAAACATAGATGTTTTAGGCATTAAGTTACATATTGCAGAGTTTACTAACTTTTTATCGCATGCCAATTTAAAGAAATATCATGCAATACTTCTGATTACTAGTAGTATCATCCTTTTGAAAAAGGTTCATCGTCCTACTGAGTTATACTCTATCATACAACCTACTAAAGAGTATCATCTAGAAAGTATTATCTGTCTACTATGAAAACTATCATACGATAAATTGTGTTGATCTCCTATTGCTTGGTTTGTTTTAAAGTATTATTTGGTTCCTGTTGGTTATATAATTAAGTCCGGATTGCATCTTAGCTAAATTAGGGGTATTTTAACCTATTCTTACCATGATCTGGTCTAAAATCTCCATTTTTGGTATTGCCTAAAGTTGAAAAGGTGATTTTAGTCTCTCAAATGCAAACTTAATGTCTACATTGCGCACTTGTCAAAAACTTGGTAACTTCATTCTCTTGGCTACTTGCTATCAAGATTCTTTCTCAAATCTTAGCTAGAATCACTAGTGTTGTACATTCTTGAACACTTCTAAAAAGATACTCACTTTGCTTTTATCTTTTCACAAGTGAACATTTCGACTATAAAAGTTTTGATCACAAAAGGCTTGGCATCTTCTTATTATGTTATTTAAGTCTTTCCTTTACATGCCAAATATGAATAGAATCCAAGTCAATCAAAGAAGTCATCCTTCTTTTACTTTTGCATAATTGTCCACTCCTACTAGACATCCTTTTGAGGAAGCACATGTCCTTGATAGGAAGGAATATGAGTATAACACCACTACTTGGCATTGCCAACTTTACTTCTTTGAAAATTTATTTGATACCCCATTTGACACTCCTGTGGATGATGTTTCTCTCACCAATAATCCTAAGGAGAGGAACTAGAGCTATGGATGATGTTTCTCTCACCAAGAATCCTGAGGAGAGGAACTATCCCCTAGAAGATCTTTTTGTGCTTAGAGAAGAAAAAGATCAGTTAGATAGAGAAAGACTAGAAGAAGCTATACATATAACTACTATCTAGAAATGTCTCATCCACACATTGAAACTAGACTTGTGTGTGTGATTTTGAAAATGGACATGCTCATGGCAACTATAGCAACCCATTCATGAACAACTCATCTTCTGGCAACAATGGGAACAAAAACCTACCAAGATCTCTAAGGACACACATGACGAGATGCCCCTCACCACCTAGACCCTCACAATTACACCATGAGAGTGAGGTAGATAATGTGGTTACTAGTGAGGACCTCATAAGATTCCAACAAGATGAACTTATCCAAGAAATTATGCTAAAAGTTTTAGAACAAAATAGAGACTAATACTTTCAATACATGACTTCTCAGGGATGGAAACTCTCTCATGATTATGATGTTCAAAGGATCATAAAGGAAAGAGATCCAAATGAGGCTGAGGTTCTAAGAAAAGAAATGCAATATTTAAGATGTCAACTTTATCAACTACAAATGGAAAATGAACAACCCAAAACATCCTTTGCAGAAACCATATGTACTCTCCCATTTGATAGAAATCTCTACATGGTACCATTTCCTTAGGATATAGAGGTTCCCAAGTATGAAAATACGATGGAAATGGTGACCAACATGACCATGTGCGTCACTTTTATTCTCTTAACATGACTTCATGCATGAGGACACGTGCCTTATGAGATTATTTCCTAGAAGTGTAAGGGGACAAGCCATGGAATGGTTTACTAAATTGTTACCTCCCCTTAAAATATTTGATGAACTTATGCAAATGATTTATCCAATAGTATTTGTACAACATACAACACCCTATTACTATGCTAACATAAAACAAAAACAAGGGGAACCGTTTGCTATGTACTTGCAACAACAGAGATCATTATATTCTAAGTATCCTCGACAAATTTCTAAGATTGATAAGATTAACATCTTTGTCAACACACTTGTGCCTAAATTAGATTATGATCTTAGGAAGTAACTATTTCCTCATTCAAGGACATGGTTGAAAGTGTGCATCACATCAAAGATGTTACTATCAAGAAGGGTGACATGTTGACATTAATGGAAACACATGATGTACATGTTGATAGGAAACCTCAAAAATAAAGATACTTAGTGTTTGGTTATCAAAAAATTATCTAAGTATAGAATTTGGTTTACAACAATGTATTGTTTTGTTTATAACATGTTGCAGACGTCACATTATGACAAGCAAAGTTACATGGAGATAGTATACAAGTTGGTGATAACACACATATAACCTCAAAATCTTGTACAAATTGTACAAAAAAGAGTTAATCATGTTTTGATGATGCAAGATAGCTGAATTGAAGGAAAGAATTGTTTTGATTTCAAAACAACTACTTGTCCAATTAGGGCCAACATCCTAGATGTTTACTCTAACTTGGAAAAGTGAATTGTGGTCTTAGTTGACCCAACAATATTTTATGTAAAGGTATAAAACTTATGCAAAGGATTTCTTGCAATAAGAAGTGTGTGCTCATGATTATGTTGTTGTATCAAGTGTGTGAACTTGTGAGTGAACTTTTGTGAAAGCAGTATATGCAAAGTCTTGTATGAACTATCTGGTGATCTACAATTGAGTTGAAGATCAAAGATCAATAAAGGAAGGAAAATAAAAGTAGATTACGTGATTGAGTAGTAATCTCTTCATGTAGTTAAAATTTCATGTTTGGGCAGTGGGCTCTTCTTGCATACATTACACTAAAACTCCTAACAAGGTTGGAATCTCCTAACAGGAATTGCTATACTGAATTTTCTCATTGACTCCTAGTTGGAGTGAAATAGAAAGGGAAAGGAAAAAATCACCAAATGGGATCAAATGATAGCTAAAATGAAGTGACAATTCATTCCTATGGATTATGAGCTTGATCTGTTAAAGAAAATGCAAGGAATGAAGCAAGTAAGAAAATTTGTTCAAGAGTATACCGAAGAGTTCTACCGAGTTCTCATTAGAACCATGTAGAAGCTGATAAGGAGAAAGTTGCCCATTATCTTAATGGATTAAGGCCAAGCATTCAAGAAAAGATAAGTCTAGTTTGAATGAGTAGTATTAAGGAGGCATACCAGTTTTCCCTAAGAGTTGAGGAGAAATTGAGCAAGAAGTTTGACAACAAGAATAGTGGAAGAGGCCATGGTGGAAGATCTAGTGAAGTAATCTTATGGAGGTCATAATGATGATTAAAAGAACAAAGATGAGGCTAGAAGTAGCAACCAAAACCAAAGAGGAAATAATTCCAATCATTTCCATGATCAGAACAATATAGATCAGAGAGGAAGAGGTAGAGGACAAGGATCTGGAAGAGGATGCTTTCATGGAAAATATTTTCATTATGTATAAGAAGGGCATAGAGAATTTGAATGTACCTAGTGCCAAGGAAGAATAGATTAAAGAGGTCGGGTGAGAGTTGCACATGTTGATGAAGATGCTAGATCCTCACATTCTGAAGATGTTGAAAGAGGGGAAGTCCTAGTTAACAGAAGAGTCCTACTGAGTGGTGAGAATGAACTTGATCAAAGATGGAGTTTATTTCAAACAAGGTGTAGATGTGAAGATAAGTGTTGTGATGTGATCATTGATGGCAAAAGTAATGAAAATCTAGTGTCAAAAATGATGGTCACCAAATTGAAGCTGAAGAGACAAAAACACCCACGTCCATACTGTATTTTTGGGTGCAAGATGACCACAAGGTTATTGTCAATGAGCAATGCTCAATGAAGTTCAAGATTGAGAGAGACCAGGATGAAGTACTATGTGATATCATACCTATGGACATATGTCATATGTTGTTGGGTAGGCCATGGCAGTTTGACAAGCATGCTATACATGATGGGTGAGCAAATACCTACACTCTAACTAAGGATGGAGTGAAATATAAGTTGAAGCCATTGAAGGATAAAGAAGAAAAGGTATGTAGTGCTACCATAATATTTTTTGTTAATGTATGAAACATGAGCATATGTGTTTTGCTATAATTCCTAAAGATAGTAAAGAAGTAGAGGAGGTACCTACAGAAGTTGCAGATATGTTGGAAGAGTTTTTTGATATTGTATGAGATAATGTACTTGATGGATTTCCCCCAAGGAGGAAGATTAGTCACCAGATGGATTTGGTTCCAGGAGCTAGTTTTCTAAACAAGGCAGCTCATAGAATGACACTAACAGAAAGTGAAGAGTTGAATAGGCAAGTTCATGTGTTGTTGCAGAAGGGGTTGATTCGAGAGAGTCTAAGTCCATGTGTTGTACCAGCAATGTTAGCAACAAAGAAGAATGGAGAATGGATGATGTGCACATATTCTCATGCTATCAAGAAGATCACCATCAAGTATAGATTTTCTTTGCCAAGGATGGATGATATTATAGACTATTTGAGTGGAGCTCAGTATTTCACAAAGATAGATTTGAAGAGTGGGTACCATCAGATTTGTATAAGAGAAGGTGATGAGTAGAAGACTACTTTCAAGACAAAGGAAGGACTATATGAGTGGTTATTTATGCCTTTTGGGGTAACCAATGCACTAAGCACTTTCATGGTGCTCATAAATGAGGTACTGAAGGAGTTTATAGGTAATTTTGTCATTGTTTACCTAGATGATATATTGATCTTTAGTAAGACATTGGAGGAGCATTTGATCCATATTTGCAAGGTGTTTGAAAAGTTGAGGGAAGAAAAGTTGTTGATAAACTTGAAGAAGTGCAGTTTTGTAAAGGAGTTGGTGTACTTGGGATTTTTAGTCTTAGGAGAAGGTCTAAGAATGGACCTAGAGAAAGTGAAGGCTATCCTTGAATGGCCTACTCCAAGGAGTGCAATAGAGGTAAGATCTTTTCATGGACTGGCTACATTTTATAGAAAGTTCATAAGAAGTTTTCATAGTATTTTTTTACCCTTGACTAAAACAATGAGAGGAGATGGGAAAGAGTTTAAGTGGATTGTATGAGTAGATACGAGTTTTAATCTATTGAAATAGAAAGTTAATGAGCAACCTATTTTAGCACTTCCTGATTTTAACAAGGTGTTTCAAGTAGACTATGATATTAGTGATATTGAAATAGGAGCTATTTTGAGCTAGGAAGGTAGACCAATTGCTTATTTCAGTGAGAAGTTGAATGATGCAAAAAGAAAATATTTTGTTTATGATCAAGAATTTTATGCTATAGTTCAAGCATTGAAGAAGTGGAGACACTATCTTCTTCCCAAGGAGTTTTTTTTGTATACTAATCATCAAGATTTGCAATATTTGAATAGTCAAGGAAAATTGTACCAAAGGCATTTAAAGTGGGTAGAGCTTTTGCAGAGTTATACATTTTTTTTGAAACACAAAAGTGGGAAGTCTAACAAAGTTGTAGATGCTCTTAGTAGAAGACAACTTTTGCTGATAGAAATGCAAATAGAGGTGGTTGGGTTCAAGGAACTTAGTACATTTTATCCAAATGATCTTGATTTTGGTAAAGCATGGAAGGCTTGTAAAGAACTTGTTAAACTTGATAGGACAAAGTGGTTGGATTTTATGATCCAAGATAATATGTTGTTCAAAGGAAACTAGTTGTGCATTCCAAGAAGTTCAATGAGAGAGAACCTCATCAAGGAGAAGCATAGCAGAGGATTGGATAGACATTTTGGCAAAGAAAAAACTATAGCTTTGGTTGCTAAAAATTATTATTAGCTACAATTACAACAAGATGTGACAAAGTCTGTACAAAGTTGTTAAGTATGTTAGATGGTAAAAGGAGTGAAGCAGAATACAAGGTTGTATCAACCATTACCTATACTAGAGAAGCCACAGGAGGATGTCAGCATGGATTTTATTCTTGAATTATTGAGGAAACAGTGTGGGCATGACTCTATTTTTGTGGTCATTGATAGGTTTTCAAAGATAGCACATTTTTCCTTGTAAGAAGACTAGTGATGTTGTTCATGTAGCAGATTTGTTTTCTAGAGAAGTGGTGAGATTACATGGTCTACCAAAGAGTATAGTTTTAGATCAAGATACCAAATTTGTTGGGTATTTCTAACGTACATTATGGAAGAAGTTGAAGAAAAATTTGACGTTCAATTCATCACATCATCCACAAACTAATGGATAGACAAAAGTTGTGAATTGTAGTTTGGGAAACTTGCTGAGATGCTTGGTTGGAGATAAAACAAGAGGATGGGATATGATTTTACCTCAAGCACAATTTTCATATAATAATTTAGTCAATAGGAGTACTAGTAAATCACCATTGTAGATTGTATATGGGAGTAGTCCTAGAAATGTTTTTGAATTGAGGAATTTGGATAAGGGAGAGATAAATAGTGCTAAAGTAGAAGATTTTGTTGAACATTTGAAGAACATCAATGAGGAGGTGAGGAAGCACATCATAAAGATGAATACGCAATATAAGAGTAAGGTAGATTTGAAAAGGAGATATGAGGAATTTCATATTAGAGATGAAGTCATGGTTCATTTGAGAAAGAAGCATTTTCCAACAATTACATATAAGAAGCTGAAGATGAAGAAATTTGGACTGTACAAGATAGTGAAGAGGCATGATTTTGGAAATGTGTATGAGGTGGAGTTGCCTGTTGAATTGAATATTTCACCAGTATTTAATATTTCACATTTGACAGAGTATTATGAAGGAGGTGATGGAGATGAAGTTGCAGAAGCACAGTGGAGCAATCAAGCAGCTAGTTTGGCTACCAAGGAGATTGAGGAGATACTAGACAATCGTATTGGAAAAAGTACCAAAAATAGAACTTATGAGGAATATCTAGTCAAATGGAAAGGAAGACTAGTTGAGGATTCATCATAGCTAGCAAAGGAGGAGGTCAACCATCTTGGTTTTCCTATGAACACCTAAGACGTGATAGGGTCACTTCTCAAATTACCCTGGATGTTTGATGTAGGAACATCCTGGGTGTAAGGGCAATCTTGCATCACTCAAAAATATTTTATTTTCAACCTTTTATATTTTAATAAGGACGGGTAGATAGAGTGGTTACTATTTATTGGAACTTGCTATTTTTAGTAAGTTTGTCATACGAGCTCAAAATGTTCTCATTTTCCACCGGAAGCCTCATTTTAGAGATATAAGCCTACCATAAAAATCTCATTGCTCTAGCTTAAGTATTAGAGAAGTTATTATAGATTTTTGGTGGAAAATCTTGCAGAAAAAATCTTTAGGCTCACTATTGGAGGCCTTAGAGTGCCTAGATGAGGTTCAAAAACTCGACGAAAGGGTGCTAGCATGGTTCTAAGCTTGTAGATTAGGAGCTGGCATTTTCAAAATGTGGTTATAATAGCCAATCGAAGCAATGGTTCGTGAGTTATGGCCTTCATAAGTTTGGGCTACTAGAATTTCTAAAATAATTTGTCAAAGATGTATTTGGCCAACCCTATGTGTATTGTTAGGGTCTATTTGCCTAGGTATTAAGTTTGAGCATCTAGAACCTTCACGGGCGACATAGAACTACCTATTTAAGAAAGGCCCAAACATTGTCTAGGACAACTTTGGGTGATAGTTCACAACATTGTCTTGCAAATTACTATAATGAAGGTTCCCATTTGGGTTAGCATATTGTAATTGAGAATTTTTTAATTCTACATTTGTGGTGACAATAAGAAGTCCATATTTTGTTTCTTGCATTTGTTGTTTTTTCTTTGTTTTTGGTATGAGTTTATGGTACTAAGGGGAGTCCCCTACATTAGAAATAAGTTGAGGTCATTCTTATTTATGGTTGGTGAGAAGGATAAGTTGAGGAGGGAGATAGCATGAACCATCAATCAGATGTCAAAATTATAGACAAAAACTCCTCTAGCTCCTAGAACCATAGAATTATTATTTGGTGTTGATACTATGAAGATTGATCAAACCAATGTTACAATCAGCATTGATAATACCAATCCATTTGGTGGTTTTGAACCAAATGTACCTAATAATGAAGATGTCAAAGAAAAGTTGAAACAAATTCACGAGGAAAAGAGGCTAATAGAAATTGAACAACAGAAGATAGAGGAAGCCAAGCGAATATTGCTTGAGGATGAAAGAAACAAAAAGGAAGATGAAGATAATAGGAGAATTACAAAAGAAGAAAGGAAAAAGAAATCTAAGGAAGAAGAGAAGAAACAAAGAGAGGAAAAGGAAAGGAAAGAAGAGGAAGAGAGGAAAGCTAAGGAAGCAACAAAGAAATAGAGGGAGGATGAGACTAAACCATCTAGTTCATCTATTATGCTCTCTCTTGCTAGTTTGGCCACTGATGATGATGATCAGACTAATTTGATTTCATCCTTATCCAAAATCCTACCAAAAATTAAGATATTGAAGAGTTTGTAGAGATCATTGATGGAAGTAATTGATAGATTGCAAAGTACTTTGACAGTACAACATACTGAGTCAGATAATGAACTAAGAGCACAAAAAGTGCTAAAATCTTTTGACAAAGAGTTTACAAATCTAATGAATGTTGCATAAGAAAAAGCTCAGATTTCCCATGATGCTAACTTGTTTAATGACTTAGTCAACCTAGATACATGTATTAAAGAACTTTGGAAGTGTCAGTAGGAAGGGAAATTCTTGTATGTTAATTGTACCTTATCATACAAACTGACTAAGGATTTGGATAGTTAGTTAGAGGCAAAGATAAATGAGTGAGAGGCTTTATCTAGCCTAATCCAGCACCCATCAAGTGAAGTTAATGATATTGAGAGTCAAATTGCTAGTGTTCATAGCAAGATCAAGAAACTAGAACTTCAGAAAGAGTAGATATTGAAGAGAACATCTAATTTTAGAGAATATATTGCTTTGAAGTTATCATTTGTTGAAAAGTAGTTAGAAGAATGTGTCAAGGCTGAAGACACATATACAAACATTTTGTATTTAGATCTAAATGCAGTTTGGATTGCATCATATGCATTATGTGCAATTCTCACATCAACAGAGTCTACCAAAGAAATATGGAACAAAGGAATGGACAATTTGAAGGCTATTTTGATGATTGTATGAAGATTATTTCAGCATAAAGGCAAGGACAAGTAGTTTTGATAGTTTTGAATAGAATCTTGGCATTTTGAGACCTTTGTCATTGATGTCAAAGGGGGAGTAATAATAGAAGAAAATTTGAAAATAGAAAATTTGGATAGAAAAAGTGAGAGATACATGTGTAGTATGAAGTATATTGTAAGAGGGAGCATATTTGTCAAGTTGTAATAGATGTAATGTTTATTTTGATAGTTTGTTTCTGTCACTTAGCCAATTTTCCCTATTTTGTTGCCATCAATGCCAAAGGGGGAGATTGTTGACAATTGGCTAATTGTGATATATAATTGTTGTCATTAATGGTAACACATGATGTACATGTTGATGGGAAACCTCAAAAATAAAGATACTTAGTGTTTGCTTATCAAAAAATTGTCAAACTATAGAATTTGGTTTACAACAATGTATTGTTTTTTTAATAACATGTTGCGAATGCCATATTATGAAAAGAAAAGTTACATGGAGTTAGTATACATGTTAGTGATAATGTGTATGACCTCAAAAGCTTGTATAGACTATGTACAACATCGTTAATTGTGTTTTGATGAACCAGGACAGTGGAATTGAAGGAAATAATTGTTTTGATTGCAAAATTACTACTTGTCCAATTAGGGCCAACATCCTAGATGTTTACTTTAACTTGGAAAAGTGAATTGTGGTCTTAGTTAACCCAACAGTATTTTATGTAAAGGCATTGTACTTATGCAAAGGACTTCTTGTGATAAGAAGTCTGTGCTTATGATTATGCTATTGTATCAAGTGTGCAAACTTGTGAGAGAACTTTTGTGAAAGTGATATATGCAAACTTTTTTATTAACTATCTGGTGATCCAAGATCGAGATGAAGATTAGAGATCAGTGAAGGAAGCCAAATAACAATAGATTACTTGATTGAGCAATGACCTCTTCATGTAGTTGAAATTACATGTTTGGGTTGTGGGCTCTTCTTGCATACATTATACTACAACTCCTAATAGGGTCAGAATCTCCTAACAGGGATTCAAAGTCTCCTAATAGGGACTATTATAGTAAATTTTCTCATTAACTCCTAACAAGATCCATCCTCTAACTAGGAACATACATATCAGTATATTATTGAGTGGGTATCATCCCCACTTGGGTTTTCCCTTGGCCAGGGTTTCCTTAGTTACCAAAATATGGTGTTATGAGTTATCATTATGCATTGTTACTATTATTGTTCAACATTACTTTATTTTTGTTATGCATGGTTTAAAGTAAGTAATAATATCTAGTTGGCAACTAAAGTTTGTAGATTACTAATTCACCCCCCTCTTAGTAATTCCTATTTATAACATGACATTGTTCTCAACAAGGGTAAAAATGAGAATATAAATGGAAAGGATAAGGGCGAGCCTTGGAAAAAAATAAGTATGTAGTCAATGATGGAGTTGTAGGTTCTCCTAAGACTAAGGAGCTGACCTTTCACTTATCTAATGCCATATATGTCACTAAGCAACAAGACACCTCAAAGCCACAATCTTTCAATGAGGCTAAGAGATCCTCTAAACCAAGATGCACTTACACACCCATTATCGACTCATATGAAGTGGTTTTGAAAACTTTGCTTGCCAACAAAATTATCACACTGTCAAAAAATTCTTGACCCTATGACCCACTAGTAAAGCCTAATTGGTGGGGAGATGATCAATATTTCAATTAAGATAGGAATAAGGGTCATAATACCAATACTTGCAACAAACTCAAGGATATCATTCAAGATCTTATTAATGAAGGAAAAATTTTCACTGATGGTTTAGTTGACAATTCCTACTATAAGGATTTGAAATAACCATTACTTGAATATGAAAAAGGAGAGATGTCTGAAGTCAACAAAAAGGGTAATGGCACCAAGATTAGCTACCCATACACCAACCAAGATAATGTGATCAATATGTTGGAACCTATTGGGAATTTCTACATGATGGGTCCCATGTTTGATGAGGAACCTAATCATGAAATTGATGATGAAAAGAATAAGCTAACCTTGAGAATGCACAATCCTCATCAAAATTTCAATAACTCTAGATCTAGGGCATCTCTTATGATGGCAGATTCTTCCTCTTCTCATGGTGAGACCTTACATTATTACTAGGTGAAAATTTAAGGTTGTTCTTAAAGTGGCTAATGACCCCAAGCATGCCTTGCCTTCTAAATAAGTGGCTCCACCTACTATATCCAATTATGACTTTGTGAGTCAATTATAGTAGACTCCAGCACAAATTTCCATCTTCAAGTTGCTAGATTTATCTTCTTTACATATAGAGATCCTAGAAAAATATCTACGCACTACTAATGTTCCTACAGATATTGATGATGATATATTCCAAGCTATGGTAAACCACATTTCCTAACCTCACTATCTCACAAGTTTTGAATTAGATGAAAAATATTTGAGTTGACCACACAACCTTTCCCTCCACATTGAGGTTCAAATCTACCACGCTTCAGTCTAACAAGTTCTGATAGAGAATGGTGTATGGTTGAATATTGTTTCTTTTAGTGTAATTCAACAATTGGAAATGTTTGAATTTGCAATTGATCCCAAATGGAAGATAACCATAAAAGCATATGATGAAGTTGAAATGGTCCTCCAAGGGTCTAAATGTACTTCCTATCTGTGTGGATCATGTGGAGAAAGATGTGGTCTTCCAAGTATTAGAAATCCCACTTTCTTATAACTTTTTATTGGGTACGCCATAGATCCATGAAAAGCAAGTGGTACCATCAATATATCATCAGTATATCAAGTTCCCATTTAATGGTGTAGAGATTGTGATCTTGGGAGACAATTCCATGTCCATTAATATGCTTACTGCTATAGAGTCACTAGTGCCACATTACCAACCTTCTAGTGACATTTGACCATCTCTTACAGAATGCGAAAAGAAACTAAAAATGATGAGTATTGGAATGGGGGAGTATACATTAGACTCCATTGCATCATTACCTATTTCTCTATGCTCCTATGGTAAACAGTCTTTGGAAATGAAACCCACTTCATCAACTATGAATATCTTTGGCACCTTTGTTCAACCCTTGATTGCTTTAGAAGATGAAAATGAGGATCAAGTCATTAGAGACTAGATCTATAGAGAGGAAGAAGATAATGATGAAGTCATATTAGGGTTTGTGCATGAAGTTGGTGTACAAAAAAGTGGATACCCCCTAAAAAGAAATTTCAATAACTGAATCAGGTTATTTAAAAGTGAAATGCCGGCCAGGCTTGGTATCCAAGCCTAGCCATTATAATTTTAAAACCTGATTGAGTTTTGTAAAACCCAATTGGATTATTAAATAATATATATCTAAAATCTTGATCGGCTTTTTTGAAATATGTTATTTAATAACCCGATTGGGTTTTACAAAATTCGATTGGGTTTTGTAAATTATATTATTTGACTATTTCCAAATTTTTAGAGCACTTTTATACCCTCAAATGACAATAACATCATTGATTATAGAGGAGAGCACCAAAACTTGATTGGTTTTAGCATAAGAAATGAATTTTGATTGCATCTCCATCCATGGTGCCTTGCAAACGAGGTAAGTCTTCATTGCATTCATCATTTATGTATTTTTTTATCAAATATTGTAATGTGGTTTTGTAATTTATATGTTTTGTAATTATTTTGTAATTTTTTAAATATAGATGCATAAAAAAATTCAAGAAAATGAGGGAGAGAAGAAAGCACACCTCCTACACAATGAAACCATCCACTCGTCATGACACAACCAAAAAACACTCCACTTATACAACCACAAAATCCTCCACCCGTACAACCTCAAAACCCTACTCCTATACAACCACAAAACCCTCCACCTATATAGCCAAAAAACCCTCAACTTAATGTTCCTATTCAAAAACTACCACATCCTATAAACCCTTCATGCATAAAATTACATCATTTAAGTACTACACAAGAGGACCTCATAAAATGCCTCTCACAAAATAATGCTAACATTACCCAAATGGTCAATAGGTTGTAGCCATCTTCACTTTCTCACCACTCAACCCTAGCAAATACACTTGAAAAAATGGCCCAAAATGAAAATGAAGTGCCTAGGGAGGTTATGAAATGGGGTACATGGAGGGATTAGTATTTTGTATTGTATGTCGATGGGTTATCATATTAGTAAGTGAAAGATAAAGACATAAAGAAAGGTACTATATGTTCTCTTTCCATCAATCCTATATCTTGCAACTCCCTGTTACACAAACCAAAACTTTTCTAATTCATTGGTGCACTCATGCTAGGATGAGATCATGTTTTTGGGATAGGTGTTATATGGTATTTGACCTAATACCATGTAATTATTATGATGTGCCTCTATATTTTTTGAGAAAGCTCTATCATGAGTTCATCCTTGGCAAGAAGCCAAATTACTTTGACATCCATCAGTTTCAAGGTACATGGAGAGGCTTTGCATAGGATAGACCTGGGGCTCATAGGGTGGTACCACAAAAAAAACCATGCCTCATGTTGTGCTCCCATCAATTGTAAGTTAGTCTATTTATATATAGACTCTTCATGCAGCTGCACCATTAATAGATGTTATCATTCAACATGGTTCACAGTTAGGCAATTTCCTTCACCTATGGCACCCTGACCATCATTAGATGCACCTTTAGGGTCATCACAACATGTGACATCTCCATCATTATCACCTATGGTACTAGGTTTATCACAACATGTGACAACTCTATCATTCTCACTTATGGCACCTTGGTCATCGTAGCCTAGGATAGCTCCATTAGCATCACCTGCACCACCAGTTTCATCTCTACTTGTGTAAATTGAACCACTAGTGTCATCTCCACTTGTGTCACCTACACCACTAGTGTCATCCTCACTTGTGCCACCTGCATTTTCATCATGTGCATCATTATAGTCTTCAGGGCCCAATCAACATTTTTGTTTTATTTGTCAATACATGTGTGATGGGATATATATGGAGGCATCTTAGGATGGAGTGTCATCTCATCCATGTGTACATTATGGGCATACTTATTATTCATATGGAGGTGCAGATTTCACACTCATAGATGATTTGATGGCAATGGTCTTTGATTGATAGGATACACAAGTTTATTTGTTCAAGAGTTTTGACATGACATTATATAATCACCTAAATATTGAAAAAGTAAAAATAAATTATTTTTATAGATCACTCTATATTGATATGTGAACAATATGCTATGTAGGGTGTAGCAAGCAGTTCAAGAACACCACAAACTTCTCATTCTTCTAGAAGTGCAAGGCTAGGAGCAAAGACACCTAAGGTAAAGCTTTTTGAATATTTTTAAAAGTACAATACTACATTAAATTTAAAGTATTGTTTCTTAATTGGTATGCCACTTATTACCTTCTTATAGATCCTCTTTCGTCTCCTACCAATGTTGAAACCCTCCCATTCATCAAATCCATCCAATTCCCATCCACATCTCTTACTCCTTGCATTACCCAAACCCCATCTAATGAACCTCATGAGTTTTGACATGATATTATTTAATCACCTAAATATTGTAAAAGTAAAATTTTATTTTATTTTATAGAACACTTTAGATTGATAAGTTCAAACAATATGCAATGTAGGGTGTAGCAAGTAGTATGAGAATACCACATAGTAATCTTTCTGCTAGAGGTGCGAGGCTAGGAGCAAGAACACCTAAGCTAATTTTTTAAAAATATTCTTAAAAGTACAATAATACATTGCCTTTAATTTTGTTTTCTTAATTGGTATTCTTAAAGTACAATAGTACCTTTCCAATACTATCCTTCAGGTCCTTCTTGTGTCTTCTTTCCCTCCCATGATCTTCTTGTTGTTATTCTCCCTTCTTTCCATTTACAACATTATCTCATATCTGTAGCAATACTCTTTACTATTTTATAGGGCTTTTCGATGGCTGAAATTTCTCAAATTGATGATGTTACACTTTTTGCCATTAACTTTTGCCTTGAGAGCTATGTGGTATCATAGCTTGCACACCTATCAAGTTTATAATTTAAGTTGAACTAATGATGTGTCTTATTGATTCCTCTTATGTTATATTTGTTTCTTCTTTAGGTTACTCCATATAGCTCAATGTCTAAAGGAAAGGGAAGAAAATCAGAAAGAACACTAAAACAAAAAAAAGGTATTAAATACAAGTCAAGTTTATATTTTGAAATTTATTATAAATGAATGTATATACATATACTCAATATTGATAAATACATGTTGAATTTTTTTTTGTATATAAGTAGAAATAATTTAGTTTTGTAGAGTTTATGAATGCACCTGAGACTACCAATGTTTAGGAAATAGAAGAGGTAAAATTTTATATTTTCTTTCTCATAAATTTTAGGTTATAGTATGCATTTTTTCTATATACATAATAAATAGTTGTATTTACAAATGAGTACATGATTTTTCTTTTTAGTTTTATAGTAATTATCAACAATTTGTCTTGTTAAAATGTGTTATTTATCTTTTACCTATTACAACACTCTTTGACACTTTGTAAAGATCCTTTCCCATTTCATTTTGTTAGGAGCCCCAAGCATCAAAGATAGGGTCAAACACAACATAGGCCAAAGGTATGTATGTAGAGTCTTAGTTGAAGCCCTCTAGTGATATCAATTTGGATTTCTTGTGTGCGATAGAAGTCCATAATGCCAACTCTAAAATTCTAATATTTTATTGCTTACCATATAAGTTGTGCCTCATACTAGAATTGCTTCATTAGTGGGTGTGTCTCCAGCTATTCCATGATACCCAACTCAGGCTACAATATGTATGTTGTGCCTCCTACTAGCATGGGATATCTAACTCAGGCTACAATATTTTTTTTGGTTTCTTTACTCTATTTGGAATCCCTAATTTCACTCTATAATGCTAACATATTATGCTTACCATACAAGTTGTGCCTCATACTAGCATTGCTTCATCATGGTTGTACCTCCTACTAGAATAGGAGATCTAGCTTAGGTTGTAGTACACCTTTATTTTTTTTTCTTTTTTACTCCATTTTTAATCCCTAATGCCACTCTATAATGCTAACATTTTATCATTTACTATATAGGTTGTGCTTCATACCAGTAATGATTCATCAGTGGTTGTGCCTCCCATGAGCATTGATTCATCGATAGTTGTGTCTCCCATCATCACTCTACCTCATCATTTTTTTAGGACTCCCACCCATCAATGAAGGATCCCATTACCATTATCATTTAGTCCAATTGTGGGACAAAGGGATGAGGTGATGAACAACTCAACTATCCACAATTTAGAGCCAAATTTCTAGTTATTTTCATATTACCTATAGATAAGCTACTTGATAATGTATTTTAATTTTTCTTTTGTAGACACTTAGTGAGCCACAAATTGTATCAAAGAAGCTCAATTTATATGATCCTACACAGTCATAGATATTGATAGTGATATACATATGTAGTTGTGGTCATCACTTGACATTGACATATATTGATTTTTGTATTGTATATATTCCAAATTAGTGTGCACATTTGATATTTGTTCGTATTCAAATTTTGTATTGTAGTAATGAGACATAATATTTTTTTGCAACTATATGATTGATATGAAATAATATATAGTTCATTTTGATATACATTAAAATTGGATTTCCATCCAACTTGTTCAATATTTGCATACAAACTTGTATTTTACCTTACTTTCTTGCAATTAATCAAACACATGAACATTCATTATTTTATTAAAAAATGTAACATTTTTATCAAATTCATTATAACATGTAATCATATGTCACTTATTTTGATGTAATAAGACATGAAAAGTAAAAATATGTCATGATTTTTGTATTTGTGTCAAAGATCATATCCCAATAGTGCTTAGAGACCCTTAGGGACACTTCCATTTAGTGTGGTTGATACCATCAGAGGGATGTTGTGGCTAAAACAAGGTTGGTCCTAGGATAAAATTGACCAACTAGAGCTAATAGAGCAGACGATTCGATCCTAGGATGAATGGTTTGAAATATACACAACCTTGCTCATTTTAACTCAACAACATTACAACTTTTGGCAATAGGCAAGATAGGGATGCCAAATCCAAACAAAGTCAAATATATAAAAACTAAGATTGGTTTTTGTAGGCCTAGATAACACAATCTTGTAGCACCTAACAGTTTGTCAATACCTCACATGAGGTCAGAGAAATGCACAATCAAATATCGCAACCCGATGGTTCTTAGAGACCCTTAGGGACACTTCTGTTTGGTGTGGTTGATACCACCAGAGGGAAATTATGGATAAAATTAGGTTGGTCATAGAATAAACCCAACTAACTAGAGCTAACAAATTAGTGTATTCAATCTTAGGACCAATGATTTGAAGTATACACAATCTTGCTCATTTTATCTCAGCAACATTGTAACTTTTGGCAATAGGAGAGATACAAATGCCAAATCCAAAAACAGTTGAATCTCTAAAAAATGGGATAATTTTTTGTAGGCCTAGATAACATGATCTTGTAGCACTTAATAGTTCATTAGTACCTCTCATGAGTTCAGAGAAATGCACGATCAAATATCACATCCTAGTGGTGCTTAGAGACCCTTAGGGATGCTTTCGTTCAATGTGGTCAATACCATCAAAGGGATGTTGTGGCTGAAATAGGTTGTTGCTAGCCTAAATCTAACCAACTAGAGCTAACTAAGTATTCATGGACTACTAGGAAAAGCCAAAATTTCTCATTAGGTCCTAAGTTGGTCAAAAGTTGCTCAATGAGCCAAAAGTTGCTCAATTTATTAAATGTTTTTAGGGATGGGAAACCAAGGTATTAGGTTACTTAATAGGTTTTAAGAATCTTAAATAGGGTCCTAAAATATTCATATATGGACCCATTTGACCAAAAGATATCAAGAGAAAAAATTACTTAAAAGTTGCAGAGTTGCTCAAAAATTTGCTTGAGCAACTTTTGCAATTTTTTGCAAAAGGTTGCAAACAAAGGTTTAGAAAGTTGTAACTACCCATGCTTAAGCATATGAAAATGGGGAAAACATTTTAGAAGGTTATAAGGTTTCTAGTAAAACTCCACACCTAATGGAGAGATTGAGGGGGGTTGGGTTGGTTGGTTTGAAGGAAACCATAGAGCATTGTGCATGGTCGAATGCATGGATATGGAGATGAGGAAGAGAATTCAGGTTGTGGAGTCTAGTTGGGGTGATTTGGTCATTTGCAAACCAAATTTTGTACTTGGTTGTGTATTCTTGACAACTTTTGCAAGAAATTAAAAAAATTGCACTTTTGCAACATTTACACTTTGCAACTTTTTAACAACTTTTTGCACTATTATGCAATTTTTCTCTTCTTTTGATTTATGTAGGGTGGTTGAATGGTTACTCACCCTTTAGGACTCCTCTTCAATCCTTTGCAACTTTCTTGCCAAAATTTGCTCAAGCAAATTTTGAATGTTGCAAAGTTGCATAATGCAACTTCTACATTTTTTTGCAACTTTTCACCAATGGTAAAATTAGTTGAAGATAATTGAATATTTTGAAGATAATCCATATTCAAGAGACAAATTCATATAAGTTGAAGATAATTGAATATATTTTAAGATAAGATCAAACCCACAAAGAAGAGTTCAAGAGATAAATTTATAACAATAATGCACAATATTTACATCTCTTATCAGTTTTATAAATCAAATCTAGCATCTAAATATGAACATGTTCGACATCTCTTATCATATTTTTATACAAAATATGGCATCTAAATATGCACATGTTACATGTCTTCTCTTTTTTATATACAAAATTTGGCATCTATATATGTACATGTGACATCTCTGATCAATTTTTTATACAAAATATGTTATCTAAATATGCACATGTTACATCTCTTATCGTATTTATATACAAAAATTTTGCATCTAGATATGCACATCACTATGAAGTTACAACATTTCACATAACATATATACAAAACTTTCAAAATCATTCTACCAAATGTAGAATGATTCAACTATATAGCACACAATCAATCAAGGGAACCTTCTAGATTAGCTCTAACCCTGAATGTATCAAGTATTGCCTCATGATCAGATTCATATACTTTCTATAACTTCTTTTTAAGAGGACTACCATGATATGGTATCAATTTAATATTTGTTTCAACAATAAGGTTAGAGTAATGAAGAATATGTCTATATGTCTCAAAATCCTCAAATAACCATGTGGTAGAATTCTTGATAGGTTACCTACATCTAATTGTCAAGATAATTTAAAGTCAAAATTGATACATTATACATGAAAATTTGACTTAAAGAGATCTTCATGGTAGGGGAAAAAATATACTACCTTCTAATCCATGTACCTATCACAACAATGGATCCTATTAGGTACTCAACATCCTCATCAAGGATAACTTTAAGAAACCCCTCCCAAAAAAAAATTTAAAATAATGGTGAATCCAACATTTTTTGGGCAAGAAAATTTTAGTGTCAAGGGCAATTTTTTGTTCTATGTAGGGAAATAAAATATTATATGTTGGCAATTCTTTTTTTGCCCTAGAAAAAATCATTTTAAATGTGAAGAATTATTATTTTTCTTGTTGACAGATAAATAAATGATGGCTATTTTTTTTCTTACCAAAAATGAGATTGTAATGTCAGAGGTAAATTACTTGTTTTGTAGGAAAATGAATAATAATGGTCTTGGCTAATCTTTAGTGGTAAACTAAAAATTGTTTAATATGAAAGCAAATTTGCACACGTGTATTAGCTAGTTATCATACTAACTACTAAGTAGTCAATTCAACTTGTGTACTATCTTAGGTCTATTATTAATAATGTCATTATGTTAGTGTCACCATTACCAAGTTGGCTACTATCACTTTCGTATTGTTATTATAATAGTTTTATTGATCGTTCATTAATTAGAGATCAATGATAGAAGATACATTTTAGGGCCATTTTCTTGAAAAGACCTTGAGTCACATTAAATTCTTCAGAATGGAGACACATGGCAAGTTTTGCATGGAAACCATTAAGTGGAATATAGAGAGCATCACATCAAGATTAAAATCATAGATGTGGTACGAAAAGTTACAATTATTATATTCCATTTACAACCACCTTGGTAGGCACTTTGACTATCTGACATTAATGCAAGTACATTTTGCACAATTGAAAATTTTAATAGGAATACAAAAAGATAACATATGAAAGATTGTGAATGCCAAACAATTTAATGCAACTGCCATTAGATAGCCTCTTTAATTCCTCTTTCATTATCATTTCTCAAATTCTTGAATCTGAATTTAGTTTGTAGAATTTCTTAGTTTGTAGAGTTTCTTAGTCATGGATATGCCAATTCACCTAAAATGCTCTACAATGGGTTTACAAAATCCCTTTTTGGGCATGATACTTGAGGATGTCCAAGCCATGGTTTGTGAGGAAGATGCCCAAGGTCCTTTTATCTGCCATGTTTTATTCATGGTCCTCGTCCATAAATTCTTAAGAAATGATAAGAGGTATCGTGTGTCCATAGATATTGCTACTTCCTCACATCTCTTGTCAACCTTGGAGGCAATCAAGTGGACATTCTGATGCTTTTGGACAATGCTTTTAAGGAAATATTTAAAGATGATGTCAAAATTTTGGTATTGGTCAAGTAGGTACCACGATTGGGCATTGACATCCTTTTTGCAGATGTAGCAGACAAGTGTTGAGAGAAAGGCATAAGGATAATTGTATAGAAGCATCCCTTCCTACTCGACATGAATGAATGACAATTAACTCACCATTGGAGGTGGACATGGCTTAAGAGGGATTTTCTATGGAAGTAGTTGTTGTTGGATGACATCAATGAGACCAACTTAAGATGGC
The DNA here is from genome assembly GCA_028749045.1 of Cupressus sempervirens. Taxonomy (NCBI): domain Eukaryota; kingdom Viridiplantae; phylum Streptophyta; class Pinopsida; order Cupressales; family Cupressaceae; genus Cupressus; species Cupressus sempervirens. The sequence goes on from CM053793.1 coordinate 837,374,645, forward strand.
TAGATGAGTTCAATGACATCATCTTCTCCAAGAGATTCCTTGTAGAGGGGCTTGAAGATCTTTCTAATTTAAGGCTTCAAGCCCTTGACCCCTCAACCTACTAATGCTCCCTATTCCTGGCTCCCTATTCCCTATTTCCAGAATCTCATTTCCTCGACCCTTGCCCTTTGGGAAAAAAAATGTTTTAAAGATTTTTTTCTTCTTCGGATTGGGATTTGCCCTTTAATGTAAATTATGAAATAGTAAAACTACGCTAATTTAATTGGCTATTTTGAATATCCTTTTTATGAATCAGTATTATGTACATTGTACACTCTCAAATATTATTAATGAAAACAATAGTTTTTGGCTTCTTAAATCATTGTTCCTATTAGTCTATGAGTCTATTTTTGGCATCTCAATGCACTGTCAAAATGTTAGTCTATGACTCTATTATAAAAAATAAACTATTAAAAGTTATAAAGTTAGAAAAAAAAAAAAGGGTTTTAACAATCCCTTATAGTAAAAAATTGTTCAATTGAAATTTATCTAATGAAAATTTGTAAATTTGTAATATGTATATGTATGTACTTTAAATTTCATAACCTGTAAAATTCAATAATATATGAATGTAGGGGTCAAGGCCATGCAAGTTAATAGTTATTAGTTATAATAGTTTTAACTATTCCTAATCTATTTAAAAATATTAAATAAATAAAAAATAGTTTGTTAAAGTTAACTTATGATACATGTCACATCATGATTCATGAATCATGAATCTTGAATTTTGATCAATGATCATGCAATTTAAATTTTATAGATAATATTGAAATTCAATTTGAAAATAAAAAAGTTCAAAATATAACTTATACATAAATGTACATATAAAATTTTGAATATTAATTAATTAATTAATTTCTTTCTATTTTGAAATGTAAATTTATTTAAATATCATGATTATCATAATATTTTTAACATTTTATCATTTTTGAATTAAATGAAAATGCCACAATAATTAACATTTAAATTAAGTTATCACTTATCATTATCAAGCTGAAGCAATTTAGCAAATATTGATTATAATCTAAATTAATTTTAACTAAGTAAAATGCTATGATTATTAAATCAAGTTATCTTAATCAAACAATTAATGACCGATGAGTGATAATTGATTACAATTTACAAATTATAATTTTATATTTTCAGAAATTTGATGTTTCATTAATTTTACATGTTTAATTTTATTCATCCAAATCATTGATTTTGGAAATTGTCATGAACTTCAAATAATTTGTATGTTTGCAAATGGTTATTTCCTTTTGTGATTTAAGTTTTAATTTGCATTGTGCAACAATAAGATAGGGAGAGGAACTAGTAGTTGTGAGGGCTAACTTTGTCAACATGTAGCTGCTACGTGAGATATCATAAGAACTTCATTTTTTTTTAGTAATGTATAATGGACATTGAACTACCTACAATCTACAACTAAGGTTTGAAGTTGTGACTTGTCACACAACTCATTAAAATAGTGCACTTGGTGAAATGTGCATTGTCCAAAAAATGACTTTTTAAACATTTGATCAAAGCTTAACCTAAAAATATCTAATAATTGAATTTAAAATTATTATGTGTTATTAATAGAATATTGTATAACTATATAAAATGTAACATATATGTAACTTAAATGGACCAAAAGTTATTATTAACCATAAATATTTGTTACATATAACTTTTATATATAACACAAAATGACAAATACTTCAACAAAAAATATTATTTGTTATTATAAAAATAACACATTATTATATAAAATATAACCTATAACCAACACAAAGGGACTATTAGTTGAACACTAAAAGTTTTTGACAATCACACACATTTAATAAGAAAATACAAAGCATTTATTAGTATTCACCTTTTATATTTGTGATGAGACATATTATTGATATGCTTTACTCTATGCATATACATTGCTACCCCAATAGTTGTGCACATAAGAGTAGTATTTGTTCACTAAGATATCAATGCTTATTTAACTGAGCATATTATGTTTTGAGTGACACACATATATGAAATAGCTATGATATTTTATTTGAGGCAAAAAGTTATTTATTTCACTCATTAATGAATTCATATATTTATTTTTTCTGTAACATTTTAAATGTTTTCATGTGTTAAAGTATTGGTAAATTTTTATAATCAAAATTTGGATTTTTTTATATGTACAAATGTTGATCTTAGATTATTTTGACAATTGAGTGTCAACACACTTAAGAAATTTTCTAAGTTGATTCCAAGTATAGTATAGATGCTAAGTTACAATATGTGCCAACCAAGAAATTCAACATGTGCCAAGTCATTCAGATGTCAAGAAAATAGATAGTGCCAAGCAAGTTTCAAGTGCCAAGTGAATAATAGATGTCAAGCAAGTTTTAAATGTTAAGTGAATAATAGATGCCAAGAAAGTTCAAGTGCCAAGCCAAATAGAATTTAGTATGCACCGAGCATCAATAATCAATAAGTATCAAGCAATACAAAATCAACATAAGAGTTTGTGCCTTCACAAACTAAGATGTAAACCATTTTTTGAGCCGACATATAAATAAATCTCAAAGGATTAAAGATAAGATCAAATCTTTTTGGATTCTCTATGAGATCAACATGCAACCAATCATAAAAATGGAAAGATTTGAGTGGGAAAGTTAGATGAATCTCAATCGTAGATTCATACGTAACCCTAAGTTACAAAATATTTTTAAGGAGGTAGAAGCCCCATAATTCAAAGAGTGTAAGAGAGAATGCATGCAAGGAGATAATGCTAGAAAAGATTTGAAGGAAGTCAAAGGGGTGAATTGATCAAGTTGAAGGTGACATAGAAGAAGGACAATATTGTAGAATCAGTTATCAGAACAAAAGGATCAAGGTTACAACATTTTCATACTAGATCAGTGAGGATCAGATTGGACAGAACAAGGGTATGAAATCAACAATAGCAGAGTGCAAGTAATTAGGTCAAAAATTCTACTATACTTTTTAATAATTGTATTAGTATAATAAGATCCTATGGAGATAGGTTGGTTTAGCAACCATTATATAAAACCTTTAATAGGGTGACATTCCAATTGAATGTTTTGTAAATCCTTTAGCTAGGCACACTTTTGAGAGAGTGTTAAAATCATTTAATAGGGTAGGATCTAACAATCCTTGTAAGCTTTTTATAGGGTACGCCTTTCACAGGGAAAATCATGAGAATGGTTAAAATATGTAACCATAACAGGTGAACTTTATTGCTGCAGTAGTGAAGAAGCTATGGGTTTCATCCCCACCCTAGTTTTACCTTCTCATTGGAGGGTTTCTAGGTAAACATATCTGGTGTCAAGTTTTTATATGGATTCATTTGATTTATGTGTTATTTCTATATTTTATGCATGCAACTTTTTAAAGTTAAGAGTTTTATTGGTTAAAGTTTAATACTTTTGATTCACCCCCCCTCTCAAAAGTATACTTCCCACTTGTAAATCCCAAAAATTGGTATCAGAGCCTAGTTCTCATCAGGAGAAGCCATATAGCTTGGAGAAAAGATCTTGAGATAGAATTCTATAAGTTGGGAAAGACCATTAAGAGACACCTCTTACTGCAACAATTGAATGAAGCCAAAATGCTTTGAGGAGTTTGCTAAATAGAAGGAAATAGATTTCCATAGTTGATAATGACACCCAATATAAGGAGATTGACACCACAAAGTTATTTGTAGGTGGTAACTCTTATGAATTTGATGTAGCAATTGTAGAGCTCATGGACAAGAATAGAGCACAAGCTAAAGAGATCAAAAATCTCAAGTTGGAGCAAGAATCACAATCAATACTTCTATGTGAAGTTATTGAACAAAAGAAGAAAGCCATTGAGGATAAGGTCATGATTGAAGAAGACAAAAGAATCTTTTCAAATAGATTGGAAGAAAAATTAGTAGAACTATCTAGGATCTCAAACATTCAACTAGACACCTTAAGCCAAATGATGAATGTCCATCATGAGTTGAATGTTAAGGACATTGAGATAACTACATTGAAGTTGCAAAATGAGAAACTAAAAAATGACCTAAAAAGAGAGAAGGAGTTTTCCAAAAGCTTCAACAAGCCAAATGAAGCCATCAAGTACTTTGAGCAACTACTAAAATCCCCTAGATCTAGTAAAGACACATCAAGTTTAGGCTATACAAGCATTAAAGAAGGAGAGTCATTCAAGACTATTGAATAAAAGAATGACAAAGGTAAGAACTCCAAACCCACTTGTCATTTTTGTGGTAAGAAAGGACATACAACTATTGATTGTAGGAACAAGAATGGTAGTTAGAATGCCAAGCCAAAGAATATGATCCATTGTTACAAGTGCAATGAATAAGACCATTAGGCACATGAATGTAGAACTAGAACCATGCATTCACCAAGATTTGAAGGATGTTGCTAAAATTGTCAAAATTTTGGACACAAATCCTTTGAGTATAGATCCAAGACCACATGGTCATCAAACAAGGGAAGAAGCCATAAAAATTCCTATAATTGGGACTACACTACAAGACATTGTTTTCACTACTGTCAAGAGTATGGACATGTCCTTGAGAATTGCATAAGAACACATTTCAATGGAAGCTACAACAGATGGTTAAACCAAACTGCATACTTTAGTTGTTTGAAAATTGGTCATATCAGCAAGCATTGCCCAACAAGATCAAAAGCACCTAACTCAGAGTCAAATAAAGGAAAAGGAAAGGTATATGTTGAGAACATTAGAGGATAAATGAATAAGACATGGAAGAAGAAAGATGGATGCAACACATCAAATGAAGGGATCACTTCACCTAAAGGGTCAAGTGGTCATACTTCATTAAACTAAAGAAAAAGAAGGTATCTGGGATTGATATTTAAATGCTTTATCATACACCAGTTCCTAGAATAAGTTAGCACCAAAAAAAAGGATAGAATATCATCAATAAAGATGCAAGATTAAGTCTTCAAGGTTTTCACATTGTTGTCAAATAAGGAAAGTTGCTTTCGGATGCCGAGTAAAATCCTAGTATATGACGAGTTGTCGGCCAAAGTTAGTTGGAGCCAAATAAAAGGAAATTATTATTGAAGCCAAGTAAGGGAAACTCTAATGGATGTTGAGTGTTGGAAAATCAATAGAATCCATGTAAAATAGCATTGCATAAGGAGTCGAGTGGATAGCTGTATATGCACTAAGCATTAAATGCTATGTAATGAAGGGTATAAGGTTGAGTTTTCAATCATTTTTCATCATTGAAAACATAGAGTGAGAGAAAGAAGAGAATAGAAGTGATTTCAAGAAAGGATGAAGAATTCAAGAAGATTCCAACAATGATTCAAAGTGATATCATTGATTCAAGGTATTTACTTAAGTGTCGAGCTATGTAGTTACACAATTTTTACATTTTGAAACCCTAGTTTTCAAAAATGGCATCTAGCTCTAGGAATCCCAAGGACAAAGAACCATTTTTGGTTTAGTTGGTTATCAATGGAGTTAAAAAACTAGATTTTAGGCTAATTTTTGAAGTGGCTTACAAAAATGACCCTACTAGCACTTTATCTATTATTCCACCTAAGGTTGTTATGGTGCAAGATGTTAGGAAGTGTTATAATTGTAAAGTTGGAGCAATTGGTGACATGGAAATTCAACAAGCCTATGACAAACTTTGTGAGAATAGGGTATTAAAGGAAGAATTTCATATTGTTGATAGGAAGGGCTTAACCCATGTCCTAGATTTCCCTAGAGATTTCAAAACTAAATGGATAAGAATATTTTTGAGCCGAATTCATGATGGATGCTTATGGTTGGAAGATGGACCTATTAAATTTTCAAAAAGAATCATACATAGGGTAATAGGATACCCAACACTAGAACCACTAAAGACCCTGAGGAGTGATTCAAAAGAAGTGATAAAGAAGAATATTGGGGCAAAGTGGAATAAAAGAGGCATGACCATTGACACAATAAGAGATCCACTTGTAGAATTTGTTGTTAGGTTTATATCTCATAAATTCTACTAGTTAAGCTAACTAAACAACATACCTTGCATTGCAGTTGATGTGGGATACAAACTTGTCAAGAAGGATCATACATATGATCTAGCATTACTGCAATTGCAACAAATTATGGAGAATTTGGGAGCAATAAGGAGATCCAAGAGTGCTCAGTGTAAGTTTGAATCAATTTTGATATGCATATTTTTCTATGTTCTGAATGAATTTCCCTCTTTTGGTAAGATAAGTTGGAAGACAAATAGGTCTATAGTAGTACAAGTAAATGTGAACATAGAGAAGATGGGAGCTAATTTTGAAACCTTAATGACAAGGTATTTTGAGGACTTTAAGAAGTCCATGAAGCAAAGACTAAGGATTCCAGTCTCCCAAGTGGATCAACATATCAATGACATTTGTTTCTTAGTTGACATTGGCTACAGTTATTTCCAAGCAACAATACCAAAGGTGAGATGTCTAAGGCCACTTGGATATGAGATAAACATAGTTGAGGCCTCAGAAGCAATCACAACATTTCTTGCAAAAGACATTGATAAAAGTGCAAAACCTTTTGGAACTTTTGATGTTGTAAAGTCTAAGGTAGAGATGGAGTTGAAAACTAATTCAACCCTAAAGGAAAAGGACAATTGTTAAAATCTTAAGGCCAAATTTGGTGAAGGGACAACAGAAGTAGAAGAAGAAGATGATGATGATGATGAAGAAGAAGAAGAAGAAGAAGAAGAATAGGGCCAAGATCCACTTGCCTTGACACAAGTCATGGGAGAAGATGCTAAAGAGGAAGAAGGTTCCAAGGAGGATGTTGGTGTTTTAAAATGGACTAAAACTACTAAGAAACAAAATGCTTAATACCAAGATGACAGTACTCATACAATCTAAAGGCTAGCTAATTCTTTTTAACAATTGCATGTGCAAAGCATTTGGACCCAACTTCAATAAAACCAAACGTGTTTTTCTACTCTTCTACCTCTGCAAAACTAGGGTGGGTATACCCAGGGATGATTCAAGACTGGGAAAATTGTATGAGGATTATTTCTAGTTTCATTCTGATTCTCATCTCAAATCCTCAAATACATACACAATTCTTGATAACTTGATAAACACATCCCATATAACAGATATGGCCAAAAATTCTTCTATAGATCTGCAGATGTTCTCAACAATAGTGGCTAACTGAAGCTAAAACATTCCATGCAGACAAGTACAAGCCAACTTTTAAGATCTTCAGGAAACTAAAGTAAAATTGATTTAATTATGCCTTTTTAACAACCATTTGTGACATATTCCTCTTTTAGCTGGATCAAATTTGATTAGTGCCTAATCCATTGGGGTTTAGAGTCTACAACAAATCCTTAGATCTAATTTGTTGCCTTACAACAAATTTTATTAGCAATTCTTATTAGAATTTATCATTCAAAACCCTTTCCACTACTAAAGCAACCTTATCATATTCACCAAAGCTTTTACTTAATTCATTGAATTAACAAAAATGATAAATAGATATACAACCTAATTGGATTGCATTCAATTGCACAAGCCTTTACTTGTACAATATCAAGATAACCAAGTAATTAAAAGAAGACAAGATTCAGAAAGAACTGATATGGGGACAGTTCATAATTTTTATTCATTATCTTTAAAAAATCGTATACCATTTACAATAGACTCAGAATGACCTTTAGAAAGAAACACATATCATTCTATATTCATGTATTCTCAGAGAAATGATAGAGAAAATACATCAAAAACTTCCTTTCAAAAACATTGGACCAAAGATAGACTAAGAATATTACTTAGAAAAATAGAATTTGGACCATTCTCTAGCCTTGAAATCTCACTTAAATAGTGTAAGATGAAACAAGCTTCAGGCTCAAAGAAAGTGACAGGTGTCTTCTAAAAGATACTTACATACACCTGTCATAAAAGACAAAAGAAAATAATAGAAAGGCTATTACATCAAACACTCCTTGTTGGGTCCCTTTCTATTACACTCTCAATTGTTGAGACAAGAAATTATGATTTGATTCTTCATTTATTCTTCATCCTCAGAGTAAATGGCCATGAGGTTTGAAAGTGACATATCCTCTTCAATTACCTGCAAACTTACTTTAATCTGGGGATTTTCCATGTCTTCATTACTAACTATGAGGGTAACTTTTACTTTTGCATCTTCCTCCTCATCATCTTCTGACATTTGTTCTATGAACTAATTTTTCAAGTCATTATAATTAGCATCATCTAGCTAGTCAAAATTTAGAGCCTCTCTTTGTATAATCACTAAAGAATTTGCAAATTCCTCTAAATCATCAAGCTCTTTTCTGATGGCATTATAAAATAACTATATCTTTACCAACTCTTCATTTGTCCTTGCCCAAAACTAGTGACTAGTTTCACTCATGATGTTCTTGATCCTTTCATAAAATATTTCATCCAACTCTTTTTTCCACTTTTCTTTTTCCTTTATTGTATCAACAGATTCTAAAGCTTAAGGAAATAAAATGAATTTTTCAGAAATATACTTGGAAAAACAATGTGTTAATCTTTTCTGGAAAGAATCCTTTTTATCATCAAAATCTTCTAGTTTATTTAACAAATAAAAAAATTTCTCTACTTGATGACAAGGCATTTGGATGGCAGATATACACATGACTGTGATATCATTATTTCTCTCCCTCCACTGTTGTGCAAGATGAGTCAATTTAACCTCATCTCTGTTCAACTCATCCATGAGGGTTGTAATTCTTGTCAACTGATCAAAGAAGGTTGACCATTGTATTTTATCCCTTAAATAAATCACACCCTGCTTTAATTTTCCTTCATATTGATTTTTTAATTCTACCTGCAACTCATGTAGTTTGGTTTTTTCTTCTTCAAAGTCCTCTGTAGTATAGAATTGAGGCCTTTCAAGGGTTTCTGGTATTTCAATAGTAGGGGTTGCTTTAACAAATGACTATGGAGGGTATGCAATTCTAGGTGCACTGGATTCTCCCACCTTTCTCTTCCCAAGTATCTTCTCCATTTGAGACACCTAATTTTCCAAATTTTGTATGCGTGTGCCCCTCTCTTCATATGCCTTCACCACTTCTTCAAATCTAGCATTTAGTTAGGAAAATTTATCTTCTTCCTAGCCAGATACCACACTGCCAAATTTTAGCATTTCTGAAGCCATTCCCATTATCTATTTACTACCAACCTCACCAGCCCTATATACTGTTAATGCACCAATATGTTTTGTAGTAGAGATTTCTTGCATCCTAGTTTTATCCCTTTTCTTAATTGACCAAATTACAAGGGCTTGGTGATCATCACTAAATTTGACTCCTCTATGAGCCTGTAGTATCTCTTCTTCAGTTTGTAACTGGACATCCTTTTGTTTTCTTACTGAATCAAAAACCATAGCATTCACTATATCCCATTCAAGTAAGATAAGGACTCCTGATTGTTTAACTAATTGTCTCCTAGCCTCAGGTGTAAATTGGGTAAAATCACTCAAAAATTTAGATTTTACCTCTTCTTTAATAACAGAATCTTGTTTATCCGGTTGCTCTACTTTTATTTTTTCACAAGCCTTTTCAAAATTGCATATATTCAACCTCCACAAAAATTGTGCAAATGATCTAGATTTCAAAAAAATTTCATCATTTACAAACCTCTTGGAGGCTTGGGTAACTATAGGATCAATTTCCTTACCTTGATAGTTAGCAACAGTAAGCTCCAAGGAAGGTGCAAGGGGTTCTTGTGGTTCCCCGATCTCCAGATCTATGGAAGTAACAATTATATCCCCTTCTCCACCAATTTGTCTTAATTGTTCCCCTAAAGATGCTTCATCATCTATCCTGATTGGGGATTGGCTCAAGGAGTATTGTTCTAGCTAAGAAGAAGAAGATCCCTATTCTAACTTTTGCTTTTTTGGAGCACTGGTTGTAGGTGGACTTCCTGGTCTTTTTCCTTGATGAAGAGGACCCTGTTGCACACTCTAAATCATTACATAACCTGACCTTTTTTGCAAGGTATATTGGCCAGGAGCTACTATTTTTTTACTATTAATTCTTTTCTGCACTTCTACAGCCTTGTCTGGGTATGCCTTAACATGTGTAGCTTTTTTTTCATTCATAGCCTATGTTATCTCAGAAAAATTATTCATCAAGTCCTACATCTTGGCTCCCTAGTATTTCTTTTCTTTCAATGGGTCATACTAGGGATCAAAAGCATTAATGAATTCAAGGGTTTTGCTAAATACTATCCATTTTCCCTTCTCAATTCTTGTTCTTGTAAGGTGAAAATGTTTCTAATCACATCTTCAAGATAGTAGACTTGTTGGTGTTGGAATATTCAAATGGGAAGAATGCTTCTAAGAGGGGGTGGGGGGCGCAGGTGGGTGAATCAAAAGTAATATATTTAAAATCTTTAAACTGAAAGTAGATTGCATACATACAAACCTATCAAACAATTATGAGAAACACATAAGAATCACCACATAACACTTGAGATTTTGGTAACCCAGAAACCCTCCAGGAATAAGAAGGTAAAACTGGGGTGGGGATGATACCCACAAAATTTACTGTAGCAATAAGGTTTTAACCACTTCTGATGGTCTACCCTGTTAAAGGCCTACCCTATTAAAGGCTTTACACTGTATCAATAGTGACCTGGTTAGAGGATTCACAAACACTTTACATGAAGTGTCATCTTATTAAAGGATTTAATCACCTATTTAAAGGATTTATGAAATAGCTATTAAGCTAACCTATTACCATAGGATTTTAATTTTAATACAATTGCTAGAAGGTATTAGGTACAATAAACCTGATAGATTACAATCCTTTGATTGCTGAATATAGGCACTTGATCTGCTTTCTCTGATCTTGATCCTTTGTGATCTGGTAGTCCTTTCTCTGAAAGTAGTTTTCCTTACACACCCTTGTATATCCACTCATATGTTTTACAATGAAATTTCATCTTCCTTATAAAGACATTTGAGGATTTAGGGATAGGTATGGATCTACGATCCATATCCAATCTCTATTTCTCGCTCATTGTTTGCACTTCTTCCATTGGTTGCATGCCTTCATCATTTTTCTTATTGGCTGCATGTAGATTGCATAGGAAAAATAAAAGATTCGATCTTATCATTAAATCCTTCGAGATTCATCACATGTCGGCCATGAAAATGATTTACATATGAATCAATGAAGTTACAAACTCATATGTACATTTTGTGTTGCTCGGCACTTGCTGATTCTAGATGCTCGACACTAATAACAAACTGGCTTACTCGACACTTGTTTCATTTTTTTATTGCTTGGAATCACTATGACTCGGCACTTGAATATCACTCGACACTTGTATCTGCTCAACACTTTATTCTTCTCAACACTTAAAGTCATTCGGCACTTGAACTTCAGTCGGCACCTGATCTTCACTCAACACCTAAAGACTACTCGGTACATGAAGATCACTCGGCACTTGAAGTCTTTCCTAACTCGGCTTTTATTGTGGCTTGGTATACATGGTGTACTTGGCTCCAATATAGAAAGTAGTTAAGTGTACTGGCACTCAAGTGTCAAAAACCATTATGAGGTTAACAATCTCCCCCTTTGACATGAGTGACAAAAACACTTAACTGACCTTGTGAATACATTCTTAACTAATCTGTTTGGTATATATAGAGTTTTTAAAGAAAACTTGATCAAAATTTGTAACTCACAATATATACACCTCAAAATTATTGTAACTCCCCCTGAGTTGGTTGTGCCTCATACATCATATAGTATCTCCTATTTAGTTAATATCTCCCCCTTTTATTCTTATCTCCCCCTGAGTTGGTTGTGCCTCATACATCATATAGTATCTCCTCTTTAGTTAATATCTCCCCCTTTTATTCTTATCTCCTCCTTTTATTCTTATCTCTCCCTGTTTGACACTTATGTCAAAGGATTTTAAGGGTTAAGACCGTATTTTGCCAAAAATGTGATGTTTACCTCCATAATCATCCAGAGAGCTGCATCCCAATTGTTCAAAGCAATTTCCAGTGACTTATGCTGGATGGCAGTCTCTACAGCAAGATGAATAAGTCCATCTAATTTAGAAAGATTAGAATCTTTCTTGAGAATGGTTTATGCATAGACTTGTTCCTTATGGAGTAATTCCAAATGTGGGGTAATGGAGGACTGTAGCTGTATCAGTTTTTCTTTGATATTGGCCTCATCTGTTGTTAATATGGCTATTTCTTTGTGAGTGTGAAGCGATTGAGAAAAATGCTTCTCACTTTGAGCTGGATCATTTGGTAGTTGTATGCTTGAAATGTTTGAATTTCTTTCCAAGCTCAGTATCTTTTGGCTTGTCTCTTGTGTGAAGTATGAAAAGTCACACAACTTTTTGTACAATGAGAATATATTCTCAAGTACCTTTTTCACTTTGTCTACTAACTTTTCCAATTCAACCTATGAAAGTGCTATTTTACTAGATACTTTCTCATTCACTTTCCCTTGAAATTTTCTTTTAGACCATTCCATAAGTTTTGCATTTGTTTCTTGGTCTTCATTTGTCACTTGGTCAACAATATCTGATAATTTCTCCGTGATATGCTTTGACTCATCTAGTGATTGCAAATTGAAGGCATCCATAAAGATGTCCTTAATCTCATGTAGTGTTTGCTTTTTTTTATACTCCTTCTTGAGTATATCTTGTCTCTTTCTTCTATTCAGTGCTTCTTGCACCTCATTTATTTGATCAATGTTTATTGTTTTTGAGTCATAGCTTGGTATGACTATCTCCTCATCTAATTCAGGGTCTCCATAGTGAAGTACCCTTGCAACTTTTGTAGTACTAGATGTTGGTACAGATATTTGCAATGGCTATTGTGAAGGAGTTCCCGAGGTAGGAAAATTTATCAATGTTTGTATTGCCTCCTGCTCTTTAGGGGTTTCCACTATTTTCTCCTCCTACTATCTACTATCTTGATCAATTATGGTAATCTTAGGAAGTACACCTTGTGTTTGTGCCGTAGGATCAGATGTAATAGTCTGTCCTATTTTTTCTATTCCTTTTTCTAAAGCTGCACTCGGCTTCTGTATTGTAGTGTCAACTATGCCTATTCAAATAACTGTTGGCATTTGAAGTTGACCACTAGTAGCTGTAGAGGTGATGGAAGGTGGTTCTTGTGGATTCACCTTATCTCTAACTATGCTTTCTACTAGTTTTTTCAATTCATCCATACTGACCAATACTAGATCTGCACATAATATTGCTTGTTGTGTAGATTGGTCAAGGATTCTTTTGAGATCTTTCATAGGTAATGGATTGATGTTCTAACCAGAAGTATTAGGAACATCAACAATAGTTATAGTTTTTGCAAGTGTGATGGGTACATGAGGAGGGCTAGAGGGTGGTAGTTGTGTGTCTTGCACACTCTGATCTGGTTGCTGCTCTTGCTCAACTGTTGTCGATACATATTGTTTTGTGTCTCTTCCTCCTCTCCATCTTTCTTTTCTTCTTCTTTCTTCTCTTCTTCTACCTTCTTTTCTTCTTCTACTTTCTTTTCTTCTTCTACTTTCTTTTCTTCTTCTCCCTTCTCTACTATTTTCTTCTCTTCTCTCCTTTTTCTCCTCTCTTCTGGTGGAGTAGTAGCTTGTTCCTTGTACTCTTCTTCAAGAAAATCTTCAATCTTTTTGTACAAGTTTTTCCATGATTTCATTGTTCTTTGAACAATTTCTTCCATCTTATTTTGGAGTATGAAGAATACCCTATACTTAGGTGTAAACCTATTATTATGCCTTTTGATTACTTTCTTTATTTGTTCCTTAGTCAAATCTAGCAATACGCTTGCTAGGGTTGATTCCCTCATCTCCTTCTCCATTTTCCAACAAAAATGCCATCTGTCTTCTACAATTTTAGACAGTTCATTTGGCAATTGTCCATCTAGTTCAAGTGGAGTGTACTTGAATTGTGCCATCATTCCATAAACTATTTCTTCTATCCTATTCTTTTCTTCTTTAGTAAACTTATTGAAATCAAATTTATTTACGTTGCTTAAATCACCATTTCCAATCTTTTTACATAAAGTATCAATTGAAGAATGGCTTACCTTTTCAGATTGATCTTCTTCATCAGAATCAGGTTGAGCCACATATCTTCTTCTTTTCCTCAGCTCTTCTTGTGTTTCCTTGATTGGTTTCTTCTTTGTAACTTCCTCTTTAGCCTTTTGAGTGGAGGCCCTTGTTGCAGCTCATGTTGTAGGCTTTTGAGGTGATGGCATGGCAGATTTCTTTAGTTTTTGCTGAGATGGAGGCTATTCTATTGCCTTTCTTTTCTTTGTCTTAGCTTCAGTTGGTACTTCCTTGGCTTCTTTGTCTTTTGCACCTTCCTCCTTGTCTTCACCTAGGCCTTGAGTTAATTCTATTGGGCCTTGTTCTTGTTCATCTTCATCATCATTGCCATCTTCTTCTTCTTCTGCTTTAGCCTCAATTTCTTCACCAAATTTTTTCTTAATCTTCTTTAATAATTTTTCTTTCTTCTTTAAGGTGTAAGTAGTCTTTAATTCCATGTTTATTTTTGACCTTACTACATCATAAGTGCCAAAATGTGGAGCACTTTTATCTATTTCTTCTACCAATAATGCAGTTATTGCTGCAGATGCCTCATCAACATTGATTTCATATCCAAATGGCCTTAGCCATCTCACTCTTGGAATTGTATCTTGAATGTATGTGAAGTCAATATCAACCAAGAAGCATATATCATTAACATGTTCTTCTACTAAAGAAACTAGTATTCTCACCCTTTGTTTCATGGATTTCTTGAAATCTTCGAAATAACTTGTCATCAGGGTATCAAAATTTTCTCCCATTTGTTCTATATATTCATTGATTTGGTCAATGATAGTTCTATCATTCCTCCATGTAATTTTTCTGAAAGAGGGAAACTCATTTTGAACATAGAAGTATATACAAATTAGAATTGCTCCAAATTTGCATTGAGCACCCTTTGTCCTTCTTATGGTAGCTAGATTTTTAGTAATCTGTTGTAGTTGTAGTTTTGCAAGACCATAAGTATGATCCTTTTTCACCGATTTGTAACCTACATCTATTGCAATACATGGCACACTATTGAGTCTACTAGATTGATAGAACTTATGGGCAATGACTCTAACAACAAACTCAATTAGAGGATCCTGAATTGTGTGAATTATCATTCCTCTCTTATTCCACTGAGCACTAGTGTTCTTTTCAATAACCTCCTTCAATTCACTTCTCAAGGTTTTGAATCGATCTAGGGTAGGGTGCCCTGTTACTCTATGTATGATTTCTTTGGTTTATTTGATGGGAGTATCTTCTAACCATAAACTTCCACCATGAATTCTACTTAACACAAGTTTAACCAATTCTATCTTGAATATAGTGGGAAATCTCAAAACTCAGGTCAAACCCTTTCTTTCAACAATTTTGAATTCATCTTTTAAGACTCCATCTATGCATAATTTCTTGTAGGCTTTCCTTATTTCCATATCTCCTAGGGCTCCTATCTTACAATTGTAGCATCTCCTTATGTCTTGAACCATTACAACTTTTGGGGGTATTTGGGAGAGAGCTCCGGCTGGGTCATTTTTGTATGCAACTTTAGGTATGGGACAAAAATCAGGTTGCTTGACCTCATTGGACACTAACTAAACTTCAAATGACACTTTGTGCTCAGTTTTCTTGAAACTTGATGCCATTTATGCAAACCAGGGTTTCCTTTTTATGAAATATGAAACTGCGTAGCTTGGCACAAATGAAAAATACTTCAAGATTGATGAAAATATGTTGAGAGATGTTGCAATCTGCTTGAAATCCTGGATTCTATGTTGTGAAGTTGCTATGGTCTTTTTCTCTTCTTTGCTTCTTGATTGCGATGAGGAAAACTAATTAGAATTGCGATAATATACCCTATTTTCATTGCATTAAATGCTCAACTACCAACTCGACTTCTGAAAACTTTTAACCTAACTCAGCATCAGTTATCAACTTGGTCATTGTTAGGAGCTCGACATGTGTTGGAGTTTAACTCAGTCATCCAAAGATAGCTTGGCAACATCATTTAGATTTTTTCTTGACATCTTGTCTCATGCATATTTATACTTTGCATTGCTTCTTTGTCTTGGGACTAATGTGTTATATAGCTTTGTATATCAGTCCCGTATACTTCTCATGCTTAGTTTGATGAAGTGTGATCACTTGACCTATTGGGTAAAGTGATCCCTCCACTTGATGTGTTGCATTCATCTTTTTTTTTTCCAAGTCTTATTCATTTTCCCTCTTATATTTTCGACATCAATCTTTTCTTTGCCCTTATTTTTGTCAGTCTTGGGTGCCTTTGATCTTGTAGGATAGTTTCTGCTGATATGACCAAGTTTCAAACAACTAAAACATGTGGTTTGATTCAACCATCTATTGTAGTTCCCTTTGAAATCTATTCTTATGTAGTTCTGTGGTATATGTCCATATTTCTAACAATAATGACAACTATCCCTGGTGTTGTAATCCCAATGATAGTGACTTTCATTCCTTTTCAATTTTGCTAGTTGATTTGATGTCCATATAGGCTTTGATCTACATTCAAATTCTCTATGCCCATACTTCTTGCAATTGTGATAGTGTCTATCAAATTTTTGTGTCCTTGTAACTCTGGGTCTGCAATCTTGTGTCATTTGTCCTTGCATGTTGCACTTGTGATAGTAACTCTTACTCTTGAGTGTATTTAGCTAATTGAATTTTCTATTCCTATAGATATTAGCAATATGCCCCTTCTTATTATAGTAATGACAAGTGGGTTTTGAATTCTTACCTATGTCATCTCTTTGCTCGACACTCTTTGATGATTCTCCAACCTCAGTGTTGTTGTATCCTAGTCCTGATGTATCATGGGCAGATTTTGGGGATTTCAGCAACTGTTCAAAATACTTGATGGCTTCACTTGACTTGTTGAGATTCTCAGCTACCTCTTTTTCTCTGTTCAATTCATTCTATAGTTGTTCATTGTGTATCTTCAAAGCAGAGATCTCAATATCTTTCATATTGAGTTCATGATGAAGGTTCATCATTTGGGCATGTCTATCCATCTGCATATTTGAGATCCTTGTTAATTCAGTACATTTTTCTTCAAGCCTATTTGCAAGATTTCTTTTGTCATTTTCTATCATGACTCTATCCTCAACTGCTCTTTTTTTTTGTTCAGTGATTTCACATATCATTATGGCCTATGATTCATGTTCCATCTTGAGAGATCTTATCTCCTCTGCTTGAACTTTGTTTTTCTCCATCAGTTATGCTATTGCTGCATCAAACTCTTTAGTGTCTCCATTGGCACATAGTTTTGTGGTATCAATCTCCTTATAGTTTATATCATTTTAAGCTATGGCTATATCCTTCCTTCTCTTCAAGGATTTTCTCAATTCTTCCCTTGCTTCCTCTACTCTGTATAGAGCCAATTGCACATCAATCACTCGATTTTCAATAATCTTCCCAAGTTTGAAGACTTCCATCTTTAGATCTTTTTCTTCAAGTTGTTAGACTTCTTTTTGTGAGAACCAATTGCTCTGATACCAATTGTTGGAATATTCAAATGGGAAGAATGCTTCTGAGAGGGGGGGTGAATCAGAAGTAATATATTTAAAATCTTTAAACTGAAAGTAGATTGCATACATACAAACCTATCAAACAATTATGAGAAACACATAAGAATCACCACATAACACTTGAGATTTTGGTAACCTAGAAACCCTCTAGGAATAAGAAGGTAAAACTAGGGTGGGGATGATACCCACAAAATTTGCTATAGCAGTAAGGTTTTAACCACTTCTGATGGTCTGCCCTATTAAAGGCCTACCCTGTTAAAGGCTTTACACTATATTAATAGTGACCTAGTTAGAGGATTTACAAACACTTTACATGAAGTGTCACCCTGTTAAAGGATTTAATCACCTATTTAAAGGATCTATGAAATAGCTATTAAGCTAACCTATTACCATAGGATTTTAATTCTAATACAATTTCTAGAGGGTATTAGGTACAATAAACCTGATAGATTACAATCCTTTGATTGCTAAATATAGGCACTTGATTCGCTTTCTCTGATCTTGATCCTTTGTGATCTGATAGTCCTTTCTTTGAAAGTAGTTTTCCTTACACACCCTTGTATATCCACTCATATGTTTTATAATGAAATTTTTTCTTCCTTATAAAGACATTCAAGGATTTAGGGTTAGGTATGGATCTACAATCCATATTCAATCTCTATTTCCTACTCATTATTTGCACTTCTTCCATTAGTTGCACGCCTTCATCATTTTTCTTATTGGTTGCATGTAGATTGCATAGGAAAAATAAAAGATTTGATCTTATCATTTAATCCTTCGAGATTCGTCACATGTCGGCCATGAAAATGATTTACATATGAATCAATGAAGTTACAAACTCATATGTACATTTTGTGTTGCTTGGCACTTTCTGATTCCAAATGCTCGGCACTAATAACAAACTAGCTTACTCGACACTTGTTTCATTTTTGTATTTCTTGGCATCATCTATGACTCGGCACTTGAATATCACTTGCCACTTGTATCTACTCGGCACTTTATTCTGTTTGGCACTTAAAGTCATTCGGCACTTGAACTTCACTCAGCACCTAAAGACTACTTAGTACATGAAGATCACTCGGCTTTGTTGTGGCTTGACATACATGGTGTACTCAGCTCTAATATATAAAGTAGTTAAGTGTATTGGCACTCAAGTGTCAAAAACCATTATGAGGTTAACAATTAGACCATGTGATAAGGTTTTATTCTCTCCCTGAAGACATCATAAAAACCTTCAGGATCAATAAATCTGGCATGAGATTCTACCATGTTATATCTATCTAAAAACAAGTTCATATGTTTCCAACCTTTCCTTACAAAAACAAAATCATGGGCCACAGTAACAATTGGAAAAAATGTGCCCTTCCTAGTCAACTCCCTCTCATCTATGGTGCCTATCTGCCATAATAGATTAGCTATTCCTATCTTCAAAGGCACATGAAATGGTAGCACACAAGGTTTTCCCAAAAAACCATACACTCTTATCACTGTTGAAACATTGTAGGGAATTATATCCCCCCAGTTATGATTGACAAGTAGCCCTTTATCATGGTCCTTGGGTCTGACCAATTCTAACAATGCTTGTGGAATTCTAGGGCTATCTCCTTTTAAAAGCAGTCTAATCTTTGATGCAAAATACCTATCAAACCTCACATAACTAGCACTTGTGGCTTCTGAGGTCATATCTACACTCCATAGTTGTACTAGATTCTTCTCCCCCTCCCTAGTTGTTTCCAACTCCATACCTGTGGAGAAAAATGTAAATCCCTTGTACAAGCACACGTGCATAGACAATGAATACTAGTAGAATGGTTTATCTACTTTTCCCTTTGCTATCCCAACCAAACCATTGTGAATTTCTCTTGCGAGAAATGTTGCAAAATCTAGAATAGAGCTCATTTCAAATTGAAGAGTTTGTGCCATGATGAGGACAATTGAGCTTGGAATTTTCTCTACCTCATCCATTCCAAAAATCTTACAAAGAGAAACATATATGCCTTAGCCCTAATGTTAAAATGTCTTTTCAATAGTGGCTTTGGGGTGCTGATAGTAATCACAGACAAATTACCAACCTTGGCAGCATGCTCCTATAGTGGCCCTCTTTTCAAGTAGGTTTTTTGTGCATTATACCTTGCTTGTAGGTTATCCATGTCAATAGTTTCATGCACAACATCGTTACGGTTAAGATTGAAAAATTTTCTAATAAGTTTAGGGTAGACCCTAAAGAGGTTTACACCAGCATGATTCTTTATCCACCCTGTAATTGGGTCATACTTCTTGGCCAAAACCATTAATAAATCACTATCGAAGAAAACTATAGGGATTGTCAACTTTCCAATATCAAACTCCCAGACATTTCTTAGAGGAGTACCTAGTTTTCGCTCTGAAAACCACTTTTTGAATAATTCCAAACCTCCCATGGATACCTGAGCATCTTGTACCCAATTTGCCTTGTCATAGAAACCCTCTGCTACAACTACTCTAGAGTTTTTAGAAATCAACTCCCTCCCCTTAGTTATCTCATGAACTGACAAAGGAAATTGTTTTAGAAAATTATCGTGCATACCCCTTTTAGAATATTCAGTTTGCCCTAAAAAATCCTTTCATGGAGGCATATTCTAAATTTTTTAAAATATCACTCAGAAAATTCTTGATTTTCATTGGTTACAGATTACTTACCTGCCAAAATCTGCTCTTCTTTCTACAATTTTCTCTGCAAATTCACTGAAGTTGCTTGAGGAATTTTGTGCCCTAGCTCTAAAAGTCCTTTTGCTCTGAGAAAATTTGAAATTTTTGCTTCAACAATGGAAAATTTACGTGTTATATTAGTGCATTGAGGTCACACGAAGGAAACTTTATATCATATTTATTTCTACAACCATTATTTTCATTTTGTATCTTGAATTTGAATTCTACCTATTGATTTCCCTTAGATCAAATGATTTTGTTTCAAAACTAGAAAGTCTCTTAAAAACTCTAGGATCTTTGCCAACGCGTCAGAAGCCTGCTTGCTCACATTATTTAAAAACCTCACATTTTGATGATGGGGGAATGCGGGCACCATCGATCTTACTTTGATCAATGGTAAGCCAAGATCTCTTTGTCTGATGACCCACTAAATTAACTTGGCCAATGAAAATGTTACCCTTTAATCCATGTGCTCTGACAATTTTAGTTGCAGTAATTGAAGTTTTCGTGCCCACGACATCGTTGCTTCCAACTTGGCACACCTGTCACCTTCCACCCATGAGTGTACTTCATTAATTTTAATCTCTTCCAGTGTGGCATGACTCAGCACACTTCCTAAAGATTGGTCCAGGTCCCACCATGCCTGCTTGCCTACATTATTTAAAAATTGGGTAGCTTGATAATGAAGGAAAGCGCAATCCATTGATCTTTCTTTAATCAACAGTGATTAGAATCTTGTAGAGACTGTACAGTTATTCAATTTGAATAGACCAATGAAATGCTTCCTCTTCATTCCATGTCATTTGACAACCACCATGGAGGACACACTGTTATTACCTTTCTACAAAAGGTGGGCCCATGATGTCACCATTGCCACGCATCGTGTGCTTGTTTCCCCACATTATTTAAAGACCTCACAACTTGATAATGTGAGAATGTGATAATCGTAGATCTAAACAAGATCCATGGTTGATGAATATTGATCATAAAGTAAAGTTTTCATTAATTTGAACAACCAATGACAGTGTAGGAAAATAAAACGTGCACAGGGTACTGACAAATCTACAAAGAGTGTCTTGACCCATTCTGACATACAAGACCTTTTGTGGTGCACTGAATCTCAAAAACCATGAGGGGCTATGTGTCACAAATGTATTTCCCCATATTATTTAAAACTCTCACAACTTCATAATGCGAGAATGCGAGAACCCTTGATCTTGAGAAAATCAATGGTGTTGAAGAACATTTCAACTTAGCGTCCTTTTTAAAATAGAATATCACAATTAAAGCACATAAAAGGTTTATCATAAGAATAAAAAGATATTCTGATGCAAATAAATCTTTAGGATAAAATACCCAACTAAAATATTTGAAATAATATCGTTTAGAAAATTGAAAACTAGGGCAACACAAAACAAAGGTATAAGGGTTTTTCACACACTTAGGGCCTTTTCACGGATAATTTGAGAGACAAACCCTGAGAATTTAAAAGGAAAATATAACCCACAGAATAGGGTATAATTAGGATAATCTAAAATTTTTCAAGATTTCATAAGATAAAACCCTAATCTGTAAGAATCAAAGATTTAACTGATTTTGCACCCAAATATCAAAAGTTTTTTCTATACTGTGAAAAATCACACCAACAGTGGCTCTGTCTAGGGATGATAAACTACTTGGGTCTATGCAAGAATTCAGAATCTATGGAAGAGTAGACCAAACACCTGGTGCAAACATGACAACTTCTTCAGAGAGCACAAAACAACACACTGGAAGAGGAAACCAAACTCTACAAGGAAGCTCACAAGAAAAAGAATTTACAAATATATATAAGAAAACCCTAAACTACTGCCCATGGAAATAATAAGTATTTTTTAAGAAAAATACCTCTTCAAGAACTATCCATGAACTGGTAGTTCAAGAATATTGTCTAACAAATCTTTGAGTACATAAGAATCCTCACCCCAAGTAGTTTCAATCAAATAAGGGCCTAACCAGATAGGATAAAATTTTCCATGTTTCCCTTTATCTTCAATTCTTGCATTCCACATTAAGACTAGATCTCCATCTTCAAACTTTTTGCTTATTGTTCTTCTATCATAGAGTGTCTTAACTTGCAATTGCAACTTTTGGTTCTTGAGGGAAGCTTCTCTTCTAGTTTCTGTCAGTCCTACCAGTTCATCCATCCTTTCTTGCATTTCATCTATAGTATCTTCATCATACAACTGAATGTAATTGTAGAGTCCTATTAAGTTGTTCTGAGGCATTCATGCTTGAATCCCATACACTATATCAAATGGAGCTACACCAATGGCTTTCTTCATAGTTACCCTATCAGCCCATATTGCTAACTGTAGCTTGGAATCCCATGCTTTCTTGTTATCATCCAAGGTTCTTTTAATGACTTTTAATAGGCTTTTATTGGTGGATTCAGCTTGTCCATTTCCTTGTGGATGATAAGGAGAGGATGATGACCTTGCTATTCCATATTTATCACAAAATTTCATGTACTCCTCAGATCTGAAGTGCATTGCATTGTCTGTTACAATTTTCTGAGGGCAACCAAATTTGGAGATAATATTATTTAGTAGGAAATTATTGACAGCTTTACTTGTTGCATTTCTTGTGGGGATAGCCTCTACCCATTTTGTAAAGTAATCAGTAGCCACTAGTATCCAAGAATAGCCAGTGTTAGACTTGGGGATAATCTCTCCTATGAAATCCATACCCCACTATTGAAAAGGTGCTTGAACCTCCACTAGCTTTAATGGGGTATTGCCTGAGAACTTCAGTTTTCTAGCAAACCTCTGACAAGGGTCACATTTCCTAACCATAATTTGGGCATCCTTGAAAAGGGAGGGCCACCAAAATCTAGCCCTCATTATTTTATGTGCAATATTTTTTGCCATATAGTGTCCCCCACACACTCCATCATGCATTTCCTTCAAGACCTCTTTTGCCTTTTCTTGATCAACACATTTCAACAATACTCCCTCAAAATTTCTCCACCATAGATTGCCTTGGACAATTATATACCTAATGGCTTGCAATTTAGTACTCCTCTTTTAATTTTCAAGCAAATGGGGAGGAGCTTCCATGTGTTGCAGGTAATATATAACATTGGTGTACCAATCACACTGATCCATGTCACATAAGTCAGCTTTGAGATCATCACTTACCAAATTTATTTGATTAGCCTCTAGATTAGCTTCAGCCATGAGTTTGGCCAAACCTTGACCCCTTACCAACTTAGTTATCTATATTTCAATATGGAATTCTTGGATCCTGTTGATCCATCTACACCTTCTACCTAATACTTCCTATTGAGAAAATATATCCTTGACTACAGCACTAGGTACAAAAGCAATAATAGTAGCACCTACTAGGTAACATCTAAAATATTTTATAGCCTTTACTAAAGAATATGCTTGTTTTTCATTTATTTCATACTCAGTTTAGTAGGCTATAGTGACTTACTAAAAAAGGCAATGGGCTGCTCATATCCTTCTTGATTTTTCTGCAATAAGACTACAACTATAGTGTGGAAGGATGCAAAAGAAAAAACATGCATGGGATTTGAATAATCTAGAGTTCTCAGTACTGGAGCATTTTTTATTGAAGTTTTATTATCCTGGAATGCTTGTGAAGGCTCACCATTCCAATCTATAGTGGCTCTCTTCTTGAGCATCTTTGAGATAGGTCTACTAATTTCAGCAAAATTGGTAACAAACCTCCTAAGAAAATTGACTTGGCCAAAGAAGGATTGAATTCCTTTTACATTTTTTGTCTTGGGGACTTTATCAATAGCTACTACTCTCTTAGGGTCTATTTTCACCCCATCCTTAGACAATATATGTCCTAGTAATTTGCCTTCTATGACCCCGAATGTGCATTTCTTTGGGTTCAAAGATACTCCATATTCCAGAGCTTTGATAAAGATTTTTTCCAAATGTCTATAATGATCCTCAGCCTTCTTAGAATATGCTATAAGATCATCCTGGTCCACAACCATAAATTTATCAATATAAACATGAAATGCCACATCCATGGCTCTTTGGAAAGTAGCTCCTGCATTAATCAGGCCAAATGGCATCTTTACATATACATATGTTCCCGATGGGGTTGTGAAGGCTGTCTTGAACTATTCACCTTCCTTTACTAGAACTTGATTATATCCAAAGAAACCATCCATCATTGACATTAAGTTAGAGCCAGTCACTTGTTGCAACATGGCTTCCATATTGGCTAATCCATAATTGTCCTTCAAAGATGCAATGTTTAATTTCCTGAAATTGACACACAATCTTATATCTCCATTCTTCTTTTTGACATGTACCAAATTTGAAACCTACGTGGAATGCCTAATTGGTTTGATTATCCCCCCATCCCTTAGTTTCATCAACTGTTCTTGCATTTTGGGAGCTAGGATAGGGTTTACTAGTCTCTATTTCTGTCTGAAAGGTTTTAAATTATCTTTTAAGGGTATGGCATGCTAGAACAAATCTTCCCTATAAGATTTAAGGTCATCATATGACCATGCAAAAACATGTCTATACTTTCGAAGCAGGTCAATCAATGTTTTTCTGATTTTAACGGGTAGATTTTGGCCAATATAAACCTTTTTAGGGGCTTCATCATTACCTAGGTTTATCTCTTCTAATTTTGGAGGCTTAAGGTCCTTAACTCCTAGTTTTACTCTGTCTTGGTTATCAAAAATGTTTTCCAAGACCACTAGCCCCTTAGGCACTTTATTGGTTTTCAATTCCATAATCTCTTGGCCAAAAATGATTTCCTTACCATCTATGGTTTCAATCAGTTCACTGCAATTCATTTCCTGACCATGGTACTTATCTTCATTTAACAAAAAATTTGTAATGTCTTTGTCATCTTCAAAGACTTGCCAATTTTCAATGTTATTAGGTAT
This sequence comes from Cupressus sempervirens, assembly GCA_028749045.1. NCBI lineage: Eukaryota > Viridiplantae > Streptophyta > Pinopsida > Cupressales > Cupressaceae > Cupressus > Cupressus sempervirens. Next base: position 837,399,903 of record CM053793.1, read on the forward strand.
GGAAGGCCTATTTTGTACCTCAATTTGAGATATTCTGGCAAATGATATCTCCTTAGGCTTGATTGCTACATTTGCTAACAAATCAGCCATCTTATTTTGAGTCCTATCTCTCTATGAGACACCACATGCATACAAAGATTCTATCTGATCCCAAGCTACATTTATATACTACTTTAATCTCCTATTCTTGGATGCATAAATTTCTTTTATTTGGGAGATGACTAACTCATAATCACCTATAACATGTAACTTCTTAATGCCATGATGTGTGGCAACTTTTAATCCTAGCAACAATGCCTCATATTTTACAATATTATTTGTGTAGGAAAACTTCAACGTGAATGAATATCTGAAGGTATTATTCTTAGGGGAGACAAAAACTACACCTACCCTTGTACCCTCTTTAGAATTAGCCCCATGAAATAAAATTGTCCATAATTTTGGTGAGTTCGTACAACATTCAACTTCATGTTCAATTATAGCAGGTAAATTCTCAACTTCTTGAATAATCAATTCAGCTCTAAAAGCATTGACCCCAGTATCCAAGAAACAAGTGGCATCTTTGTCAATTTCTTCCCCTAAAATGTGATTAACCCTTGGTTCTCTATTTACCTTGACAACTTTATCCTCAATGTGGAAAGTAGCATAGGTTAAGTCAACTGCAGGCTTCCCCCCATGGCAGCACTCCATTTTTTGGAGAGTAACATTCCATAGTGTGGAGGTATATCCAACACCAAGACAAACATGGTTAACTCTATGTTAGGATATGTAGCTAGTTTGAATGGTAAAGCATTTATGGTCCTATAATTGGGACCTCCCTAGCATCCATTCCTCTACATCTACCCTGCTTGGTATCCACTTTCAATCCTAAGGCTTCGATTACTTTGAAAGGCATTATGGTGTTGGAAGCTCTTGAGTCTATCATATAGTTTTTTAGGGTCTTCCCTTTTATGATTAGACTAAGGAAAGAAGGGTCAATATCTTCTATAAATGCCACTAAGGAATCATGTAAAAAAATTTGGGGAATTTGGGGTATGATACCACTATACTCTACTACTAATGGGGTTTGTTGGGCAACAATTTGATCTACAAAAGTATTATTGTTTCCTATCCCACCCAACCATGATAAAGCCTTGTTCTTATGCTCTTCAATTCTAAGTTCAGACAAGGGCACTTTTACAGTAATTTGGGACAACATAGATATCATATCAATAGGTTCAACAATAGTGGGTTTTACGAGAGAACCTGGAGTTGGGGTCTTTTGAATAGTAGGCACCACTATTTGCTTGATAGTATCAGGTTCTAATTTCTTTGGTTGCACAATTGCTTTTTCTATTTCATTTATTTGAAATTGAACCTTCTTTTTTGGTTCCCACTTCTTACCCTTGTTGTCATTGATCTTAGGCACATCTGCATTGATCTTCTTACTTTGATCATTCATCGTATGGGTGATATCTTTGATGAATACACTGGATGACTTTCATGCATCATTATTTACTATTCTATTTCTCATATTGTAATTACTATGAACTTGAGAAATCATTTCTGTTGTGATTTTGTCGATCTCTTCTTTGGAAGGCATTCTTAATCTTATGAGTCCTACATTAGAGGATGTAACACATACCTTATCTGTATCATAACATTCATCATTTGAAAGCACTTACTGATGATGTAAATGATAAGAAATTCTCTAACTGGTAATATCATTTTCAAGTTCCTCAGAATCAGAATCTACAGAGTCATCACACATGCTCACCATATTGCAACTTATGTCATCATGGCTTTTCTCTTCACTTTCTTCTTTAGGTTGCATACCTTGACCTTGGGAAAATGACTGAGCAACAACACAATAATCAGCTGAATGAGGTGACTAACATATAATGCACCATGGTACATCATCATTCATATTCATAGTGTTCATTTGTAGGGGATCTGGAGTAGCCTTATCCTTCACATTTTGGTTCTAATTGGGAACTGGCTTACCATCTTTCCACTGAGTGGTGTAAGGGTAATTTTTCATTCTAGGCTACCTATTGAAGCTATTATTATTCATAGGGGTTCTCTTAGCAACATTTGGCTTATTAAAATTAGTGGGATTCATCTTCTTGAGAAATTTCAAAACCTAGCATATAGTGGGTTCTTCTGGCTTCTTTCCTATAGGAGTTTTATCAGCCTCCCTTTTATTATTGTTCTTAGGATTCAAAAGCTTTGGATCATCCCTCCTACCCAATTTTCTAGATGTCTTCCTATTATTCTCTATATTTACTACAATTTTATAGGCATCCCTTAAATTCTTAGGATCCTTATCCCTTAATTGATAAGCTATTTTTCTATCAAAAGCATTGAAATATGTTGTAAGATAGACATCCTCATTTAACCTCATAACTTGAAATAGTCTATACATACCTTTCTGGAATCTTACATTGAAGTCAAATGTGGACTCATTTGGGTTTTTCTTGATGTTATTGAATTCATTCAACATGAGTCCTGCATTAGTGTTGTCTCCATATTGCTCTTTGAACAATTTCTCCTAGTCATTCCAAGAGGTGATACTATCATCAAGCAACCTCCTAAACCAATCCCTTCCATCCTTAGTTAGTGAATGCAAAAAAAATTTCATTACCATATCTTCATGTTCAACTTCATAATCATTCAACATATCAATGAAAATTCTCAAATGTTCTTCACCAACAACAACATTATTCCCAGAGAACTTAACCACTTTGTCTCTTAAATCAAAGGATATGGGATGTGGAGCACCACGAATATCAACAAATGATATTTTTCTATACTTTTCTAAGTATACAAGTTTCTACTAGAAACTAGGAACATTTGAGGTACTTGCTATGTTAGCTTGTCTTAGAGGAGCAGCTTGGGATTTTTGAGGTGGGACACATGGGATTTGGGTGCTAATAGTGGATGATGAGGTAGGAACAGATTGGGATGTTCCCCGAGTTGAAATTATTGGACCACTAGCTCATGTAGGAGTTATAGGTGGGATTGACAAATTGGGCCATGAGGCCAATGCAGAGTTAGATTTTATGAATTGAATTTTTCTCCTAGTCTCTACAGATTGAGCTTCATTCTCAACCTTCTCAAGCTCTTTTGCAAGATCTTTCCTCTCTTTTCTAGCCTTCTCTAGATCTAGATCTAATTTTGACATAGAGGGTTGTATGGGTTTTCTTGGTATAGCTTGAGGCTCATTTATTTGGATTCCTATAGCTTTGCCCTTCCCTTTATCTAGAGCTTTTGTAGTGGGCTCTACAGGGTCCACTTGTACAAGCTTATAGGCTTGGACTTGAGCAATAACTAGTTCTTGCCTTTTATTCAGGCATTTTCCTTGTTCCTGAAATTTAGCTCTCAAATCATCTACATCTCTAATACATCAGTATGAAGAGTTGTTGTATTTTCTTCTAAATTTTTATTCTACTCCTTCAAAGTAGCCATCCTTATTAGCAAATCATCCATTTCTATTATGGCATCCAAAGTGGCTTGCTCCTTCTCCTTTTAAAGATGAATAAATCTAGCTTCTTCCTCAGCAATCCATTTCTTCAGAACTCCTATCTCAAAATGCACTTCTTTAGGATCTATAGAAGTAGCTTCTAAATCAGTAGGATCATCTAGGTCTATAAGATTTGGCTCCATGTATGGGGCTACTTTGGGATTAAAAGATTTATCAAATGAACTCCTAAATCCTAGCCTATAGTTCATATCTGCTATAGGATCTGGCCTTGATGAAGCAATTCCTACCGTGGACACATCTTTGTCCTGACAGACTCTATCATCTGGTAATGGGGTACTGAAAATGCCTCCTAAGAGTCTTGTAGTTTTGGATTTAGAACTAAGTGAAGAAGACTCTCTTCCTAATAATGGTTGATATTGAGAATTGATGGATGCATTGCCTCTAGGTTTCCAGGTGGGATTTGGATTTGTCTTTTTCTTATTTTGGTTCTTCCTACCACCTTGGGGTAGATCAATATACATTGATACATCAAGATTGGCTCTCATGTAAGCTCTTGTGTTCTTTCTCTTGTTAGCCATATTCACCTTTTGTTAAAATAAGCACTAGCTTCAAAACCTTGACTGAGTCGCCACCTTATTCTTAGGAAAATATACAATGACACTTATTTCTGACTCAAAGTAGACAACATACAAGTAGAAATAGAAATATTTGACACAGATAGACCAATCACTAATGTCGTAAGACTACAACTCTTGCTTTTTAGATAAGACACTTGGATAGGCTGGATACATCAGTGTGTAGCTATGGTACTTGGGCTATATCCTCTTTAAATTCTCAAGGTTTATCACTAAAAGATTCCCTTATAACCATGAGAAAAACTTAGATAACATGACACACACATACACAACAGGACCAAAGAAACTGCAATACTTTTCACAGATGTGTTGGACAACTCCCCAGTAGAGTCGTCATTTTGTTGGTGTTTTAAAATGGACTAAAACTACTAAGCAACACAATGCTTAATACCAAGATGACAGTACTCATACAATCTGATGCAGGAGCATCCGGAGGTATAAGGGCAATCCTGTGTCACCAAAAAAATGTACTTAGACTTAGTTTCTATTTCATGTCTTTACATTTTTGGATACCCATTTGGCTCAAATAAAGGTTCCAAATCTCATAGTTCAACTATCAGTGCATTTGAAAATCCCAAAAAAATAGGAGCATGCAATTTGGCCATCATTTTGGTGACCTAGAAGGTGTGACTTGGCCAGATGAATGTAATCGAGATTTAGAGCATTCCAGAAAAAGAATTAGGTCAAAAGGCCCCACGGTTTGAAAGTTATTGCAGTTTTTCAGATTTTGGAGACCTCCTAAGAATGCTTCAAAGTCAGGTTTGGGGCATTAAATGACGTCAAAAAGGGTCAAAAAATGGGGGACGAGAAAAGCTAGTCTACAGGACTATAGACCTTTTCGAGAGCTTTTCGAAAATGTAAACGGTTCGTCAATCGGAGCTACGGTTCAAAAGTTATGCCTCCCGGAAGTTCGACTACCGTTTCTGGATTCTTCTAGATTTGCACCGACTTCTAACGCGGCTTCTGGAACCTTCTATTTTGTCGGTGGATGCCTACTAGCACTTTCTAGAATGTGCTCCTAGTCCTTAACCCTCCGGGGTCTATTTAAGGAGATTTTTGGCATTGTAAAAGGCAGTTCAAATTGGAGCTTGAGAGGAGGTGCTAAAAGGAGAAATATTCTCTAGATTTATGCTATTATAAGCCCGTAGGGCATGTTTTGAAGTTTATTTTCTCTGCACTGTTTGTACTAGCATATTTTCTCAGTTAATATAATTTCCCCTTTCTATTGTGTCTATTCTGTTGTTGGGTTGTGTCCCCATCAAGTGGTATCAGAGCGGGTTTTCCTGAGTGTGTAGACAGAGCGCCGACTATGAGGCAGTTTACACCAGGACTGTGTGGTTGTGGGTTCAAGTTAGAAGATGCCTCCACGAAGAGAGCATGGCGGAAGGGCCAGAGCCATTGATCCTGAGGAGGTTAGAGCCCTCCAGAGACAGGTACAAGCATTGCAAGAGGAGCTTCATAGAGGAGCAAATATTGCCACAGATGACAATAGTGAGGATGACAATGAAGAGGAAGTAATGGAAGTTGACGGGGAAGTTCTGAATCCTGTAGAGGAAAGGCTTTTTAGGGCCATTACTAGGTTTGGGAAAAGACCTACAATTGAAGTGGGTATATTTTCGAGAAATTTGAAACCAGATGAGTTGATCGATTGGATCAATGAATTGGAAGAATACTTTGAGTATGAGGATATAAGGGACCCAGATAGGGTTAAGTTTGCAAAGGCCAAACTGAAAGGCCATGCCAAAATCTTGTGGCAAGAGGTTCAACTGGAAAGACTTAGAAGAGGAAAGGAGAAGATCACAAGATGGGATCGCATGGTGGACAAATTGAAGAAGCAGTTCATTCCTGTGGACTACGAGCTTGATCTGTTTAAGAAGATGCATGGGTTAAAGCAAGCAGGAAGATCAGTCCAAGAATATATAGAGGAGTTTTATCGACTCTTGATTAGAGCGAGGCATGCAGAAGCAAATAAGGAGAAGGTTGCTCGTTATATCAGTGGGTTGCAACCTAGCATCTAGGAGGAATTAAGTCTGGTAAGAATGACCAGCGTTGAAGAAGCATACTAGTTTTCCCTACGAGTTGAAGAGAAGCTAAGTAAAAGGTTTGGAGGAAGACAAAGAGGGCGCGGTCAAGGAGGAAGGGGAAGCGGTAGATCATCTGGAGGCCACAATGAAACTAAAATGAAAAATGAAGATGAGGGTACTAGCAGGAACCAGAGGAATGAGGGTTTCAACCGCTCCCATGATCAAGACTTTGGAAATCAAAGAGGAAGAGGTAGAGGACGTGGACAAGAAAGAGGAGGCTTCCATGGTACCTGTTTCCATTGCAATGAAGAAGGTCATCATGCCTTTGAATGCCCTCAAGGACAAGGAAGGACAGATAGGAGAGCTGAGGGCCAAGCTAGGGTTGCTCATGTGGATGAGGATGCACAATTGTCACATTTAGAGGATGCAGAAAGAGGAGAGACCTTGGTAAATGAAAGAGTCCTACTAAGTGGTGAAAATGAACTAGGACAATGGAGGAGTTTGTTCCGTAGCAGATGCAAGTGTGAGGATAAATGTTGTGATGTGATCATTGATGGTGGTAGCACTGATAACTTGGTATCCGAAGAGATGGTCTCTAAGCTAAAGCTCAAGAGGGAGAAACATCCCCAGCCCTATCGGATTTCTTGGGTAAAAGATGATCATAAGGTCCTGGTAAGTGAACAATGTTTAGTAAAATTCAAAATTGGGAGTTACCATGATGAAGTTCTCTGTGATGTTATTTCGATGGATGTTTGCCATCTATTGTTGGGTAGACCATGGCAGTTTGATAGACATGCAATACATGATGGACATGCAAACACATACTCTCTGACAAAGGATGGAGTTTGCCACAAATTGAAGCCCATGAAAAAGGAAGGTGAAAAGGTATGTAGCAGTGCTAGGATTTGTCTTGTTGATGGAAGGAAGTTTTTAGATGGCATGAAACATCAGCGTATGTGCTATGCTTTGATTCCTAGGAAAGATAAAGAAGGTAGTAGTGAAATACCATTTGAAGTTTCAGATTTACTAGGAGAATTTGGAGATATTATCTCTAATAATGTTCCAGATGGATTGCCACCAGTAAGGCAAATGAGTCATCAGATAGATCTGATTCCAGGAGCTAGTTTTCCTAACAAGGCTGCTGACAGGATGACTCCTACTGAAACAAAGGAACTAAATAGACAGGTTCAGGAGCTATTGAGGAAGGGCTTGATTCGAGAGAGCCTGAGTCCATGTGCAGTACCTGCAGTACTTGCACCAAAGAAGGATGGAGAGTGGAGGATGTGTACAAATTCTCAAGCTATAAATAGGATAACCATCAAGTACCGGTTTCTTTTACCAAGGATGGATGATCTTATGGACTGCTTGAGTGGAGCTCAGTACTTCACAAAGATAGATCTGAAGAGTGGCTATCATCAGATACGGATTCGAGAAGGAGATGAGTGAAAAATAGCCTTCAAGACCAAGGAGGGTCTTTATGAGTGGTTAGTCATGCCCTTTGGATTGACGAACGCCCCAAGCACCTTCATGCGGCTCATGAATGAGGTACTTAAGAAGTTCTTGGGAAATTTTGTTATTGTCTATTTGGATGATATTTTAATTTTCAGCAAGACTTTGGAAGAACATTTACTGCATATTCGTAGTGTCCTTGAAAGGCTAAGGGAAGAGAAACTGTTAATTAATCTAAAGAAGTGTGTCTTTGTAAAAAGGGAGTTAGTCTATTTGGGATTTGTTATCTCACCTGAAGGTCTCAAAATGGATCCAGAGAAGGTAAAAGCTATCTTGGAATGGCCTACTCCAAGGTCTGCTACTGAGGTAAGATCATTTCATGGTCTGGTTAGTTTTTACAAGAAGTTTATTAAGAATTTCAGTGGCATATGTGCACCTCTAACTGATACAATAAGAGGGGATAGAAAAGAGTTCAAATGGACTGCAGCAGCTGCGAGAAGTTTTGAATTGCTGAAGAAGAAGGTGACTGAACAGCCTGTGTTGGCACCTCCAAATTTTAGAAAAGTATTCTAGATGGATTGTGATGCTAGTGGTAGCGCTATTGGGGCTGTATTAAGCCAATAAGGTAAGCCTATTGCATATTTTAGTGAAAAATTGAATGATGCAAAGAAGAAGTATTCTGTTTATGATCAAGAGTTCTATGCAATAGTTCAGGCCTTAAAGAAATGGAGGCATTATTTATTGCCAAAGGAATTTGTTTTGTATACTGATCATCAGGCATTACAGTACCTAAATAGCCAAGGTAAATTGAATCAGAGGCATATGAAGTGGGTAGAATTCTTGCAGAGTTATACATTTGTGTTGAAGCATAGAAGTGGAAAATCTAACAGGGTTGCAGATGCATTAAGTAGGAGATAGTTGTTGCTGACAACAATGCATGTTGAAGTAATTGGGTTTGATGAACTCAAGAATTTGTACCCCGAGGATCCTGATTTTGCTGAAGCATGGAAAGCTTGTAAAGAACCTGTTGCTGTAGATAGAACCAAGTGATTAGACTATTTGATTCAGGATGGCATGTTGTTCAAGGTAGTCAATTGTGCATTCCAAGGAGTTCCATGAGGGAAAATCTGATTAAGGAGAAACACAATGGAGGGATGGCAGGACATTTTGGTCAGGATAAGACCATTGCCATTCTTAGAGAACATTATTTTTGGCCTCAAATTACACAGGATGTGAAGAAGTTTGTACAGAGTTGCCAGGTTTGTCAAGTTGCCAAGGGGTTTAGTCACAATACTGGCCTATATCAGCCATTGCCTATTCCATCAAGGCCCTGGGAGGACATAATTATGGATTTTGTTCTTGGATTGCCAAGGAAACAAAGGGGTGATGACTCAGTATTCGTGGTGGTTGATAGGTTCTCCAAAATGGAACATTTCATTCCATGCCACAAAACTCGTGATGCTGTGCATATTGCAAACTTGTTTTTCAAAGAGGTGGTAAGACTACATGGTCTTCCAAGGAGTATAGTTTCTGACCGAGATACTAAATTTGTGGGGTATTTCTAGAGGACATTATGGAAGAAGTTGAGAACAGACTTCAAATTCAGTTCTACGCATCACCCACAGACTGATGGCCAAACAGAAGTGGTAAATAGAAGTCTGGGCAATTTGCTGAGATGTTTAGTTGGAGATAAGCCCAAGGGATGGGATTTGATTCTACCACAGGCAAAGTTTGCTTATAATAACTCTGTAAATAGGAGTACTGGAAAATCACAATTTCAAATTGTATATGGAAATAGCCCAAGGACTGCACCAGAATTGAGGAAGATAGAACAAGGGGAGAGAACAAGTGCTGAAGCTGAGGAATTTGCTGAACACATCAAGCGTCTACATGAGGAGGTTCAAGCACACATTATCAAGATGAATCAAGAGTATAAAGCTAGGGCTGATGCAAGGAGAAGACATAAGGAATTCCAAGTAGGGGATCTAGTCATGGTGCACTTACGAAAAGAAAGATTTCCAGTTGGTACTTACAACAAGCTAAAAATGAAGAAATTTGGCCCCTGCAAAATTTTGAAGAAACATAACTCAGGAAATGCATATGAGGTGGAGCTGCCAGATGGTATTCACATTTCTCCCATTTTCAACATTGCAGATTTAACAAAGTATCATGATGATGGTGCAAATGAAGAGCTGGTTTTAGAGCCATGTCCAATTCCTGCTTCTAATAAGGAGGAGATAGAAGACATTCTAGATCATCGTGTGGGTAGGAGTACCAGAAATAGGCAGTATGAGGAGTATTTGGTCAAATGGAAAGGACGACCGATCGAGGACTCAACTTGGATTTCAGCAGCTGAGGTTTCCCATTTGGGATTTCCTCTACCGTCCCTAAAGTGACAGGGTCACTTTTCAATCTACCCTGGGTGTCTGATGCAGGAGCATCCAGAGGTATAAGGGCAATCTTGTGTGACCAAAAAAATATACTTAGAATTAGTTTCTGTTTCATGTCTTTACATTTTTGGATACCCATTTGGCTCAAATAAAGGTTCCAACTCTCATAGTTCAACTATCAGTGCATTTGAAAATCCCAAAAAAATAGGAGCATGCAATTTGGCCATCATTTTGGTGACCTAGAAGGTGTGACTTGGCCAGATGAATGTAATCAAGATTTAGAGCATTCCAAAAAAACAATCAGGTCAAAAGGCCCCATGGTTTGAAAGTTATTGCAGTTTTTCGGGTTTTGGAGACCTCCTAAGAATGCTTCAAAGTCAGGTTTGGGGCATTAAATAACCTCGAAAAGGGTCGAAAAATGGGGGATGATCAAAGCTTGTCCATTAGGCTATAGAGCGCTTCGAGAGCTTTTTGAAAATGTAAACGGTTCGTCAATCGGAGCTACGGTTCAAAAGTTATGCCTCCCGGAAGTTCGACTACCGTTTTTGGATTCTTCTAGATTTGCACCGACTTCTAACGCGGCTTCTGTAACTTTCTATTTTGTCGGTGGATGCCTACTAGCACTTTCTAGAATGTACTCCTAATCCTTAACCCTCCGGGGTCTATTTAAGGAGATTTTTGGCATTGTAAAAGGCAGTTCGGATTGGAGCTTGAGAGGAGGTGCTAAAAGGAGAAATATTCTCCAGATTTATGCTATTGTAAGCCTGTAGGGCATGTTTTGAAGTTTATTTTCTCTGCACTGTTTGTACTAGCATATTTTCTCAGTTAATATAATTCCCCCTTTCTATTGTGTCTATTCTATTGTTGGGTTGTGTCCCCATCAAGTGGTATCAGAGCGGGTTTTCCTGAGTGTGTAGACAGAGCGCCGACTGTGAGGTAGTTTACACCAGGACTGTGTGGTTGTGTGTTCAAGTTAGAAGATGCCTCCATGAAGAGAGCGTGGTAGAAGGGCCAGAGCCATTGATCCTAAGGAGGTTAGAGCCCTCCAAAGATAGGTACAAGCATTGCAAGAGGAGCTTCGTAGAGGAGCAAATATTGCCGCAGATGACAATAGTGAGGATGACAATGAAGAGGAAGTAATGGAAGTTGACGGGGAAGTTCTGAATCCTGTAGAGGAAAGGCTTTTTAGGGCCATTACTAGGTTTGGGAAAAGATCTACAATTGAAGTGGGTATATTTTCCAGAAATTTCAAACCAGATGAGTTGATTGATTGGATCAATGAACTGGAAGAGTACTTTGAGTATGAGGATATAAGGGACCCAGATAGGGTTAAGTTTGCAAAGGCCAAATTGAAAGGCCATGCTAAAATCTGGTGGCAAGAGGTTCAACTGGAAAGACTTAGAAGAGGAAAGGAGAAGATCACAAGATGGGATCGCATGGTGGACAAATTGAAGAAGCAATTCATTCCTGTGGACTATGAGCTTGATCTGTTTAAGAAGATGCATGGGTTAAAGCAAGCAGGAAGACCAGTCCAAGAATATACAGAGGAGTTTTACTGACTCTTGATTAGAGTGGGGCATGCAGAAGCAAATAAGGAGAAGGTTGCTCGTTATATTAGTGGGTTGCGACCTAGCATCCAGGAGGAATTAAGTCTGGTAAGAATGACCAGCGTTGAAGAAGCATACCAGTTTGCCCTACGAGTTGAAGAGAAGCTGAGTAAAAGGTTTGAAGGAAGACAAAGAGGGTGCAGTCAAGGACGAAGGGGAAGCGGTAGATCATCTGGAGGCCATAATGAAACTCAAAAGAAAAATGAAGATGAGGGTACTAGCAGGAACCAGAGGAATGAGGGTTTCAACCGCTCCCGTGATCAAGAATTTGGAAATCAAAGAGGAAGAGGTAAAGGACGTGGACAAGGAAGAGGAGGCTTCCGTGGTACCTGTTTCTATTGCAATGAAGAAGGTCATCGTGCCTTTGAATGCCCTCAACGATAAGGAAGGACAGATAGGAGAGCTGAGGGCCAAGCTAGGGTTGCTCATGTGGATGGCAGGACATTTTGGTCGGGATAAGACCATTGCCATTCTTAGAGAACATTATTTTTGGCCTCAAATTACACAGGATGTGAAGAAGTTTGTACAGAGTTGCCAGGTTTGTCAAGTTGCCAAGGGGTTTAGTCACAATACTGGCCTATATCAGCCATTGCCTGTTCCATCAAGGCCCTGGGAGGACATAAGTATGGATTTTGTTCTTGGATTGCCAAGGACACAAAGGGGTAATGACTCAGTATTCGTGGTGGTTGATAGGTTCTCCAAAATGGAACATTTCATTCCATGCCACAAAACTCATGATGCTGTGCATATTGCAGACTTGTTTTTCAAAGAGGTGGTAAGACTACATGGTCTTCCAAGGAGTATAGTTTCTGATCGAGATACTAAATTTGTGGGGTATTTCTGGAGGACATTATGGAAGAAGTTGAGAACAGACTTGAAATTCAGTTCCACGCATCACCCATAGACTGATGGCCAAACAGAAGTGGTAAATAGAAGTCTGGGCAATTTGCTGAGATGTTTAGTTGGAGATAAGCCCAAGGGATGGGATTTGATTCTACCACAGGCAGAGTTTGCTTATAATAACTCTGTAAATAGGAGTACTGGAAAATCACCATTTCAAATTGTATATGGAAATAGCCCAAGGACTGCACCAGAATTGAGGAAGATAGAACAAGGGGAGAGAACAAGTGCTGAAGCTGAGGAATTTGCTTAACACATCAAGCATCTACATGAGGAGGTTCAAGCACACATTATCAAGATGAATCAAGAGTATAAAGCTAGGGCTGATGCAAGGAGAAGACATAAGGAATTCCAAGTAGGGGATCTAGTCATGGTGCACTTACGAAAAGAAAGATTTCTAGTTGGTACTTACAACAAGCTAAAAATGAAGAAATTTGGCCCCTGCAAAATTTTGAAGAAACATAACTTAGGAAATGCATATGAGGTGGAGCTTCCAGATGGTATTCACATTTCTCCCATTTTCAACATTGCAGATTTAACAGAGTATCATGATGATGGTGCAAATGAAGAGCTGGTTTTAGAGCCATGTCCAATTCCTGCTTCTAAGAAGGAGGAGATAGAAGACATTCTAGATCATCGTGTGGGTAGGAGTACCAGAAATAGGCAGTATGAGGAGTATTTGGTCAAATGGAAAGGACGACCGATCGAGGACTCAACTTGGATTTCAGCAGCTGAGGTTTCCCATTTGGGATTTCCTCTACCGTCCCTAAAGTGACAGGGTCACTTTTCAATCTACCCTGGGTGTCTGATGCAGGAGCATCCAGAGGTATAAGGGCAATCCTGTGTCACCAAAAAAATGTACTTAGAATTAGTTTCTGTTTCATGTCTTTACATTTTTGGCTACCCATTTGGCTCAAATAAAGGTTCCAACTCTCATAGTTCAACTATCAGTGCATTTGAAAATCCCAAAAAAATAGGAGCATGCAATTTGGCCATCATTTTGGTGACCTAGAAGGTGTGACTTGGCCAGATGAATGTAATCAAGATTTAGAGCATTCCAGAAAAACAATCAGGTCAAAAGGCCCCACGGTTTGAAAGTTATTGCAGTTTTTCGGGTTTTGGAGACCTCCTAAGAATGCTTCAAAGTCAGGTTTGGGGCATTAAATGACCTCGAAAAGGGTTGAAAAATGGGGGATGAGAGAAGCTTGTCCATAGGGCTATAGAGTGCTTTGAGAGCTTTCCGAAAATGTAAACGGTTCGTCAATCGGAGCTACGGTTCAAAAGTTATGCCTCCCGGAAGTTTGACTACCGTTTTTGGATTCTTCTAGATTTGCACCGACTTCTAACGCAGCTTTTGGAACCTTCTATTTTGTCGGTGGATGCCTACTAGCACTTTCTAGAATTTACTCCTAGTCCTTAACCCTCCGGGGTCTATTTAAGGAGATTTTTGGCATTGTAAAAGGCATTTTGGATTGGAGCTTGAGAGGAGGTGCTAAAAGGAGAAATATTCTCCAGATTTATGCTATTGTAAGCCCATAGGGCATGTTTTGAAGTTTATTTTATCTGCACTATTTGTACTAGCATATTTTCTTAGTTAATATAATTCCCCCTTTCTATTGTGTCTATTCTGTTGTTGGGTTGTGTCCCCATCACAATCTAAAGGCTAGCCAATTCTTGTTAACAATTGCATGTGCAAAGCATTTGGACCCAACTTCAGCAAAACCAAAGGTGGTTTTCTACTCTTCTGGCTCTGCAAAACCAGGGTGGGTATACCCTGGGATGTGTTTATCAAGTTATCAAGAATTGTGTATGTATTTGAGGATTTGAGATGAGAATCAAAATGAAACTAGAAATAATCCTCATACAGTTTTCCCAGTCTTGAATCATCCTTGGGTATGCCCACCCTAGTTTTGTAGAGCCAGAAAAGTAGAAAACCACCTTTAGTTTTGTTGAAGTTGGGTACAAATGCTTTGTACATGCAATTGTTAACAAGAATTGGCTAGCCTTTAGATTGTATGAGTACTGTCATCTTGGTATTAAGCATTCTGTTTCTTAGTAGTTTTAGTACATTTTAAAACACCAACAAAGGAAGAGCAAGCCAAGGAAGCACCAACCAAACCAAAGCCCAAAAAGAGAAAAGCTTAGAAACAACCCACACCACAACCCAAGGGTAAGAAAACTACCAAGCCAAGTCTAGCTAAGCCTTCTACAAGGGAAAGTACAAGAGCCACAATTGAAGAGGCTAAGGAGCAAGAGAAGAAGAAGGCTACCAAGTAGAAAGGACTAGCCAAGAAGAAATTAAGAAGGAAATATGCTGCTCAACCTAACTTAGATGAAGAGAGATTAGAGTCGGAAGACACAAGCCAATTAAGAGTGGTAAGTCACACCGCCAAGTTTGATTTAGAAAATATATGTGATAATATTAGAGATAATGCAGACTTAAGTAGCTTAAAAAGCATTGATTTCAATAAGTTGAGTAGAGGAGAACAAAACATGGTTGAAGAATCAGTCTACACCATGATGGAAAAGTTCACTAACACCCCACTTGAACTTGACAATTCAATGACCAAAGAGTTATATTCTATTGTTGAAAATAAATGGCATTATTGTCTTAATATGGAGAAAGAAATAAGAGAGTTAACATTGGCTCAAGTAATGCTTGAGTTCACAAATGGGAAAATAACCAAGGCCAATAAGAAGTATGGGAGAAAGTTTGCACCCAAATATAGAACCTTTGGCATTCTTCAGAATAAGATTGAAGATGTTGTCAAAAAGTCCACTCAAATGTGTAAATTAATCTATGGCCTAACAAATATAAAAGAAGGAGAGGAAAATCCCTTTGAAGGGAGAAATAATGGAGAAGAAGATGACACTGATAAGGAACGTAAAGGTGAAAAAGAAAAGGAAGATGATACAATGGAGAAGGAAACTCAAAAAGATGAAATGGAAACTACTGAAGAGAAGAAAATAGACAAAGTGTGAAAGACGCACAATTGCTACCTCCAAGTCCTCCACATGACACATCCACACCTGTAGATATAGTAAAATTGAAGGATGTTCTTGAAAACTCTAGTCAAAACATAAACTCACTGACTATAGAGGATCTCAAGAAGATCCTTGACCAATCAACTCTACAAGCTCAATTATGTAGTAATCCAATGTTGATTAGTGTAGATGATTTGCAAAAAGCAGTAGCTGACTTGACTAGGGATAAGATGGCAACATAAGAAACATCTTCTATCATCCTTACAGCTACAATTGGACAACCTAAAGAGAAAGCTACACAAGCTACATCAGCTAAGGTTGATTCCATAGATAAAGTCACTACAACTACTAAAGAGCCAACAAAAGACCAAATAGGATAGATGGATACTTCTATTTCTACTACACAAGTACAAGTTGCACCACCATAGATAATAATAATTGACCAAGGAAGATCAAAGGAGGAGAAGGAGATCCCAAAAGAAAAAGAGAAAGAAGTAATTCAAACTTTGGTTAATCTACCAGCCACTGGGACTTCAAAAAGAATACCTCTAAATCTAAGCACTGAGGCAATACCACTTCAAATTTCAGCACCAAGCTTGAGCTCTACAAAGGTTTCAAGGGTGCTTCACTATGGAGACCCTACATTAGATGAAGAAATAGTCATTCCAAAGTATGACTATGCAACCATGAACATTGATCAAATAAATGAAGTGCAAGAGGAACTAGAGAGGAAGAAGAAGAAGGAGATACTTAGGAATGAGTATAAATAGAGGCAAGCATTAATTGAAATAAAAGACATCTTTCTAGATGCATTTAGCTTGTAGGCACTTGATGAAACAAAGCCCATTATGGAGCAACTTTTAGAAATAGTGGACCAAAGTGCAAAGTGAAGACCATGATACAAATGAAAAACTGATGCAATGGTTAAAAAAGAAGTTTCAAACAAAGGTGAATGAAAGAATATCCAATGAGATAGCACTATCACAGGTAGAGCTAGCTAAGAAAATTGAAAAGGTGAAGACAATACTTGAGAACACATTCTCATTGTACACAAAGTTGTGTGATCCATCAATTTTCACACAAGAAACTAGCCAAAGAATAATGAGCTTGGAAAGGAACTTGAAGATATCTAGCATGCAGATCTAGCTCAAAGTGAGAAGCACTATAACACAACACTTCACACACAAAAGGAACTAGCTATATTGACAACAGAAGAGGCTAATACAAGAGCCAAATTTGTTTAGATTCAATGCACCCTAACCCCTCACATGGAGATTTTACAAAAATAACTAGCCTATGCAAAAAATGTGATAAAGAAAGATCCAAATATTTCAACATTAGATGGCTAAGTTCACCATGGAGCAAAGACAACCATCCAAATTAAATCTCTAGAAGTTGCAATACAAAACTAGGTTGTTGCTCTGAGAATTGTAATGGAAGTGAACAAAACCTTCTTGGCAAAATATTCAATCACTATATAGACCCTTTGACATAAGTGTCAAAAAGGGAGAGAAAAATAAGGGGGAGAAAATTAAAAAAGCCAGAAGGATACTTAATCTGCAACAGGAAACATGTGAAAGGGGGAGCTAAAATGAAAGGGGGAGTGATCAAATAAATAGAGAAAAGAAAGGAGAAGAGAAAATAAAATAAATAGAGAAGAGAAAGGAGAATAGAAAAATAGGAAAAAGGGCATAACAAGTTAAGAGTATCATAATTTAGAATTCAGAATAAAGACAAGGAGAATCAACAGAGGCAAATCAATCTACTAAGAGAGATTTTGGATACAAGGATATGGCACATCAACTGAGGGGGAGATACAAAATTTTTGAGATATATATTCCTTCAAAAAATTATGAACAATTTTGAAGTTTTTTATATATGTTGAATAGAATGGATATTATGCTCAAGGAGATTAGTTTCATCATGTATAGTTAAGTGTTTTTGACACTCATGTCAAAGGGGGAGATTGTTGACCTCAGATTGGTTTTGACAATTGAGTGCCAATACACTTAAGAAATTTTCTAAGTTGATGCCAAGTATAATATAGATGCCAAGTTACAATATGTGTCGAGAAAGAAATTCAACAAGTGCCAAGTCATTTAGATGCTGAGAAAACAAACAGTGCCAAGCAAGTTTCAAGTGTCGAGTGAATAATAGATGCCAAGGAAGTTTCAAGTGCCGAGTGAATAATAGATTTTGAGCAAGTTCAAGTGTCGAGCTAGAAAGAATTTAGTATGTACCAAGCATTAGTAATTAGTAAATGCTGAACAATACAGAATTAACATAAGAGTTTGTGCCTTCACAAACTAAGATGCAAACCATTTTTTGAGCTAACATATGAATAAATCTCAAAGAATTAAAGATAAGATTGAATCTATTTGGATATCCTATGCAATCAACATGCAACCAATTAGAAAAATAAAAATATTTGAATGGGAATGTTAGATGAATCTAAATCATAGATTCATACCTAACCCTAAGTCACAATTTTTTTTTAAGGAGGTAGAAGCCTCATTATTCAAAAAGTGTGAGAGAGAATGCATGTGAGGAGATAATGCTAGCAAATATTTGAAGGAAGTGAAATGGGTGAATTGATCAAGTTGAAGGTGACTTAGAAGAAGGAAAATATTGTAGAATTAGTTATCAAAACAAAAAGATCAAGGTTATAGCATTTACATACTAGATCAGTGAGGATCAAATTGGATAGAACAAGGATCTAAAATTAGCAATAGCAGAGTGAAAGTAATCAGCTCAAACATTTTACTATACTTTCTAATAATTGTATTAGCAGAATGAAATCCTAAGGAGATGGGTTGGTTTTGTAGTACCTAGAAAATGGGCTAATGCATAACATACTATGAAAAATTCAAAAACTCAATAAACATATGCTAGCACCCTCTAGTCTACAATGAAAACCAAACTAATAGAAAGGAAGCAAAACAATATTAAAACTCCCTCTTTCATTTGTAGCTCCCATGTCCTTCTTTCTTCTCCAAATGATGTAGCTCCAAAATTACCTATAGTGTACAAAATTATAAAGAAAAAGTCTAAGATGATGATAATGCTATAAGAATACTTAAAGTTGTGATTTTAGTGTGAGAGTGAGAGTGCAAAATATGAGAAAACTAGGAACTTGAAAAGACTTAAGAATTAGAACCCAAAATGAGAGGAAGAATGCCCATTTTATAATCAGCATGGAGGATGAGAGCATTGGAATTTTCACCCTTGGATATGTGATGTGGGAAGAGATTCCTTTGAGAATCCATGACGCATATGACACAAGATACCAAGTGTAAAATTATATGATGCATGGAAGTCAAACTTGGCTAAAGAGGGAAGAGAATCTATGGTGCACCATATGACACCTCAACCAACTTAAAGTCAAGAATCTATGACAAAGGAAGCCAAATCTAGACATGCATAAGGGAATAAGAATATTGGATTATGACATATCTTAGCCAAGTGTCAAAGGAGAATCCATGAGGTGTCATACCCAAGTGTCATGATGATGTCAATATTTTATGGAATATTTGAATTAAAAATCCTTTATTCCACAAAATAGAAATTAGTAAAAATGGGATTAATGGTGGAAAATATGACATAGGAAATTAAGAATTTCCATAGTTTGTGAATAATAAATCAATTAATTAATAAAATTAATTAATTGATTGAGGATGACAATTAGGAAGAATAATTAGCAAGAATGATAGGATTAAATTATGGGTTATTTAATACTATAGAGAAAATTAGTAAATGATTGGCCAAATTGATTGATTGATCAAAATTGTTAACATTCCAAGGACACATGACATGAATCTAAGATACGTAACATTTAGCTGACATTGTAAATGCTACCAAATTAAGATTGATTGATAAATTTGATTATAATAATATCGATATACACAACCAATATTATTAAAGTGGTTTGATAATGTCATGATCTAACACTAAGAGCCTCAATAATGTCAAAGATTGGATGACATGAATGATAGTTTTACCTAGCATTGAGAGCCATGATAGGACTAAGGCCAGATTGATAAGATTTGATAGATTGATAGGTTTCCAAGGCACTAAAAGCCACAACAATACCTAGGAATGAAGAGATTATAATTGATTTTGGATGTTTGATATGTTTCATGATGATTAGGACTAATTTTGGGTGATTCTGGGTTGATTTGGGGTGATTTCAAGTTGATTTGAAATGGTTTTGAGTTGATATGAAATGATTTCAAATTGATATGAAATTGATGTGAAAAAGGATACAAATGATGAAATATAATCAACTTGGCCAAAAGAATAGAATTAGTGGACTGAGAAAAATGGGACAAGTTGTATGAAGAAGTGATGAGACTGTAGATGTGAACCATTTTTGAGCATCTCTAGAATGTGATTTAGAGTGTTGTGTCAAAGAATACTAATGAAAAAGCCATAAAAGCATGCCCCAGTAATGGTGGTATATATTTATGCTTCCTTGAGAAATTGACCAACATAGGCATATGATAGGTCAATTTCATTGGCAATGAGAAAAAAAAGCCATAGCAACTGATGGATCAAAAATTAGAGGTAAAATGTGAAAGTTATGAGCTCTGAAGTGAAAAATAGCATTGTGATCAACACAAAAAAGACCTCATGCACATCCATCTAGGTAGCAATACACTATAAAAGGGCCTGGAGAGGGTTTTGAAGGTTATTTTTACTCTCTCATTTGGAAGAAAAGAGCTTTGGAGCAAGGAGAATGGATCGGGTACCCAAGGAGCAACACCATGGTAAATGAGTCCACACCTTCTGATAGCGAGAAAACAATGGACTTTCGATGAGTACATTGAGTCATCTTTGTACTTTTATTCTTTTTCATGTTTTTTCGAGACCTAGGAGTCTGTCAGGGTCAAACAAGGGTCTCTGGGATAGGATAGGGCATTCAAATGCCCCAACTGCACTCAAAATACATCCAAGTGTGCCATGGGTGAACTTGGCATGCCCAAGTGCATCCTAGGTGCACTTGGTATGACCAAGTGTGCCCTAGGTGTAGTTGGGAGTCCCAACTATGCCCCAGGATGCTCTAGGAGTTCGAACAGGGTCTGAATGGTCCTGGATTGACCCAAAACTTGGTGGAGACTAGCATAATCTTGGGAAGAGTTCAAAACATAAGTCAACCTAGGTAGACATGTTTATTAAAAAGTCAAAATTAGTCAAACTAGAGTCAAGTTGAGTCAAACTTGGGTCAAAAGTAGGGTTAACTAGATGCAAAACCACTGGAGGTTGACATAGGCTATATGATCATGCAGGAGGAGCTACTCCTATTATGGATAAGGGGACATAGGCCATAGAGCCTTGTACTATAGCATCAAATGATAGCTAGTGAGTGGGGGATTTTGGCTAGGTTGGGATTATATCATGTTAGAGGTGAGGGGGAATAGGGCTCTACTAATAGCTTTGATAGATAGATGCCACTCAAAGATGAGTTCCTTACATCTACTAATAGGGGAGGTGACTGTGACACTAGAGGATGTATGGTGCATCCTTAGGATCCCTATCCATGGAGAGTTAGTAGTGTATGACCCAGCTATAGGATGAGTAGCACTACACCACTTATTTGGATGTGGAGATGCAGAGCTAGGGATCCAAGACTATGAGATTGGGTGGGACCTATTGGTGGCATGCCATGAGAAGCTAACAACTATGATATGTTGGGTGATCGGGGGATTATTGATTCCTAATAGGTAGGGACATGGATTTTCTATTAGATGGGATCGAGTTCTAAAGCAAATGATCCTGGAGTGTACTATGTTTTCCTAGGGCCCCTACATGTTGGCAATGTTGTATTACTATCTTCATCAAGTTGCATATAGAGGTGGGCTATCATTTAGCATTGGTGGTACATTGTTATAGATTTTGACCTATGAGCACATTGTAGTATTTAGGCCTCTTGTTGAGAGAGAGTTAGTGGATGATATGCCATATGCATACAACTATAGAGGTGTACTAGCCTGAGGACCATTAGGATATGCGAGGTACTTCCACCATCAGATAGACACTATGACATATTTTATCTGGAGACCTTACAGGGATTTCCCTAGATGGGATGATGAAGACATTCACTTACCATACTACAGATAGGAGCACTATCTCATAGTACGCACAATGATTGGGCACGTGGTGATAGAGATGTACCTACTAGAGTGGGTACAAAGACAATTTAGGGAGATATAGGATATACTAATTGGTCTAGCCTTTTTTTCTTGATCTAGAATAGAGGTTCGAGAGTGGGGACCACCCACTAAGACACAGGTAGGATATGCATAGCTAGCAGAGTTACAACTGAGGCTATGGGGGGTAGCAACAAATATAGTGGATGCAAGCACGATAACAGTGTATGAAAGATGGTTTTCATAACATCATCCTAGGCCTTTAATAGATCTAGTAGTACTAATACCATGAGGGAGGCCGTAGGTAGCATAGGAGGAGGAGGATGATGATGAGGAGGGTGATGAGGGAGAGGATGAGGAGGGAGGAGATGAGTAATGAGGAGGAAGTGGATGATGAGGAGGGAGAGGATGCTAAGGATGATGAGGGGGGTGAGGATGAGGGGGGAGATGAGGATGATGAGGATGATGTAGAGGATGATGATGAGGATTCTAAGGGTGAGGATGAGGGTGATGATGAGGAGGATACTAAGGGAGAAGATATGAGAGATGATGAGGAGGAGGGTGGAGGTAGTGGGGGTGGGGACAGTGTTGGAGGTGGTGATGAGGGAGAGGATGAGGATGACTACTAGGAGGCTAGGGATGATGCAACTACAATGGATGTGGAGGATGATCTAGTGGAGGACACTGGGAGGGCATTGATACTAGTATAGGCAAGGCCTAGCCAAGTAGAGTTAATGGGGGTGATCAGAGGTCTAGAAATTTAGGTTGATTGGGTTGTGGCAGAGAGAGATGCCATGGTGAGAGAGAGGGATGTAGTTATAGTAGAGAGAGATCAGGCTATGGTTGAGAGAGATTAGTCTATGGCTGAGAGAGACACAATGGTACATAGGGTAGAGATGGTAGCATCGGAGTCTTAAGAGTTCATTAGCATCATCAAAGATGCAAACTTTTGAGATGGGGTGGCAATGATGAGTAGGGCACACATGGAGGCACAGTGCTGGTGAGATTAGTATGAGAGAGTGGTTCCACTAGGGCAGAGAGTAGAGAGTTTTCATTCATTGAGATCTCATTCCCATCAGACACATAGGACACACATTAGTGTGGGGGTGATGGGGCCTATGAGGCCACCACAGAGAGAAGAGGGATCATCCTCGAGGCCATACAAAGGCTACGAGGCTAGGGACAATATAGGATGACACTGATATACTCATGTATAGAGGGGCATCTTTGTTTTGTTTTTTTGGTTTTTGTTATGCACTTTTCATGGTTCACACCTATGGGCAGTTAGTATTGATGTAAACCATGGACATGTACCCTGATACTTTTGTGAGACATTTATGAGATGTACTGATGTTATGATGGTTATCTAAGATGGATTAAGCACATGCTTTATATGTTTTTATATGGATGCATTTATGCTTTTGTTATGTGGGATTTTATATTATGACATCACATGTTATGCATAGGAAATGTCATCTTTTATTTTTGCCACATGTTTTTCTCATGAATGAATGCCTAATGCAATGTGAGTGATATGGAATGAATGTAAATGAAATGAAATGAATGCAAATGAAATGTACAATGATATTGAATGAATGAAAATGAAATGTAAAATGGATGCAAATGAAATGTTAATATACTATAAATGCCATGTTTACTACTTTGGAACATTTTGGACTTTGGACATATGCAAGGATGCAAGATGACAATGCTTTTTGGTGTATCAGAGTACGAGACCAAGGTAGCAGAAGAAAGAGAAGATGAGATGAGGAGTAGTTAGTATGATGGGAAGACTTTTTCTTTTGTAGGGTGCACTATATGTCAAATGGAGCTTTATTTTGATATGGAAAATGGAATGCAATGCATAATGGCATAAAGGGTCAGAGGACAAATACAAGCCTTTTGCATAAACAAGCACAATGCAGATAGAAAATGACCTTGTCCTTCTTGAGGCATATGTACATGCCCCAAACTCTCAAAGGTACATTGTAATAGATAAAAATAGAAAAAGATGACCATGAACCATCCTAGCCACTCTCATAGATTAGTTTATATCATCAAGTGGCATAGGAACATGATCAAAGAAAAACAAAGAAAAAATAAATCACTCACTAAAAAACATGAGCCAATAGCTATTCTTGTCCACTATTACTTGATTTTTAGTGTTTCAGGTCTTTGGATGTGTTTGATAGGTTGATCATGTGATAGTTTAGTTTCTCGATTTAGTTGATAGGTTCATAGTGACATGTTGGATTGACTGTTGGTTCATGTTGCTCAGATAGTGTGATTGTCTTGAAAGTGTAGTGCTTTGAGTTTCAATATGCAAAGTGCAAGTGTTCACGCAAAAGGGATGGTTATGCATAGTGAATATTTACAAGGTTTAGTACACATTTTTGATGGATTTTGTGATTTTTAGAGTTTTTGAGGATATTTGATGTTTTTGGCGACTAGCTTCTTTAGGCCATTTTATGATTTTTTAGGGTTTATTTCAAGACATTTTCTAATTTTTAGTCATTTTTTCAGGACACTTTATGATTTTTTATGTGATTATTTCAGGACATTTTATGAAATCTTTAGTGCTATTTTCAGGACATTTTATGATTTTTTTAGGGATTTTTTTAAGGACATTTTTGAATTTTTAGGAATTTTTTAAGGATCGTATTTGAATTTTTAGGATTTTTTTAGGATCATATTTGAATTTTTAGGATTTTTTTAGGATTGTATAGGCATATAAAAGTGTTAGCTCCAATTCATATTGCAATAGATCCAATGGATAAATAGTGCTTAGGGATATACCCCCAGTTCAAATTCAAACTCATGGACCATGCAGGTATTATGCCCCCATACAAGATGCAAACTATATACAAGGCCAATGATAGAGTGTGTATAGAATGGTGATGCTTTAGGTAGGATAACAATGGATATTAACCAGTTCATGAACCATGGTCAAGGAGCCAAGGATTTCTTGCAATGTGATGGATATGATCAGGGAATGATGAAAGGGGAAAGAAAACTAGATGGAATCTTGATAGATGGAAGAGCATCAACTGATTACACTTGGCGCCTATTTGTCAAGTTTTCACCATGGTAATTGCCCAAAGCATCTATTTACCAGGTTTTCACTTGTGGATGAAATTTTTCTCTTGACTCAAATTTTTGTGCCAAGACATCTATTTGGTAGGTTTTCATCAAGGCATCCATTTTTTCATGACTTTTTTCTTTCTTTTTTCATGACTTTTTGCTATTTTTTTGATATATTTTTAGGACTTTTTGCCATTTTTTTAATATATTTTCAAGACTTTTACATAGAATCAGGTGTAATACTTGCAAAGATGCTTGCTATTGACTGACATGGGCAATGGTTCACCCTTTAGAGTCACAAGTTGATATACTCTAGACCCAAATGGTGCAGTAACTACATAAGGTGCTTCCCAATTTGGCTCAAATTTTCATTATTTTTCTCTATGCTGCTAAGTCTTGTAGTTAATCTTCAGGACTAGATAACCAACCTCAAAATGATGACCTTAGACTCTCTTGTTATAGCTCTATTTGAGTTTTTTTGGTAAGCTTGCAAATGTGTCAAGGTAGCTTGTCTCTGTTCATCAAGCATTTCTGGCTCATGGAGTCTAGCTATTAGCTAGTTCTCATCATTAACAACATCTTGTAGGGACACTCTCAATGATGGAATTTCAACTTCAATGGGAAGTATGGCCTTAGTTCCATAGACAAGGGAGTATGGTGTTGCACCAGTTGGAGCACCCGCACTTGTTCAATATGCCCAAAGAGTTGGATTTAGCTATAGGTGCTAGTCTCGACTAGAATCATTGCCAATGTTTTGGATAATCTTAACAATGGTCTTGTTAGATGCTTCTGCTTGGCCATTTCCCTGTAGATGGTAAATATTAGAATATCCATGGTAGATGTTGTACTTCTCATAGAGCTTTTCTACATCTTTGTTTTGGAATGAACTACCATGGTCAGTAATAATAACCAAGGGGACTCCATACTGACATATGATGTAGTTAAGAATAAACCTTGAAATCTGCTTACTAGTGGTGAAGGTGAAAGAGCTTTAACCCACTTGGTAAAATATTTTGTTTTTGTGATAATAAACTTATAACCATCAGAGGATGGAGGAAAAATAGCTCCAATAAGATCAAATGCCCATTATGAAAAGGGCCATGGAGATATGATTAGCTGCAATTCTTGTACTGGTGCATGGATCAGATTGTTATGTATCTGACATTTATGATATGTTTTGGCAAAATCATAGGCATCTTGTTCCAAGTTTAGCCAATAATATCTAGCTTTAAAATATTTCTTGGCTACACTCAGACCATTGAAATGACCTCCACATATACCTTCATGAACCTTGTGTAAGGCTGTTTCAGCTTCTTGTGAGTCAAGGCATCTGAGAAGGATTTGGTCAAATGATCTCTTCTAAAGGGTGTCATCAATGATGATATACCTAATGGCTTAATGGATAAAGGCTCAAAAATCATTTTTGGATAATTTGGGTGGTAGGATTTGGGTGCAGTTAGTACTTTCTAGGCGCAGTTGGGAGCCCAGGTGTAGATTGTGGGGAATTGTGCCCTAAATGATACCTAGAAACCAAATTTTTGAACTCTACCATCCCAAGTGCACCTAGATAGTGTAGACTATTCCCATGGTGTAGTTGGGGCTTAGAAGGGTGTAGTTGGTAGTTTCTAGGTGTAGTTGGTTAGTTGGGAACAACAAACAGGGGTTATGGTGTCTCTTAGGCCCTTAAAACTACTCCTAGGGGTCCCAAGTGTGCCTTGATAGAGTAGAGTGCACCGTACAGAAGAAAGATAAAAAAATTCATGAAATGAAAGGATATAATCATATTACTAGACCTCCTAATTAATCTAGGTGTGATAAGGAAATGCAGATAGTCATTATACCCTTCCAAGTGAGCTCCTTCCTTGTACCAACAAGCACAAAACAAGAAAATCCAAGTTAGATAAGCATGTTCACATTGGGTTCACCAAAAATGTAGGACCTAGAAAATGGGCTAATGCATAACATACCATGAGAAAATTAAAAACTCAATAAACATATGCTAGCACCCTCTAGTCTACCATGAAAGACAAATTAATAGAAAGGAATCAAAACAATATTAAAACTCCCTCTTTCATTTGTAGCTCCCATGTCCTTCTTTCTGCTCCAAATGATGTAGCTCAAAAATTTCCTATAGTGCACACAATTGTGAATCAAAAGCCTAAGATGATGATAATGCTATGAGAATACTTGAAGTTGTGATTTTAGTGTGCGAGCAAGAGTGCAAAAGATGAGAAAACTAGGAACCTGAAAAGACTTAAGAATTAGGACCTAAAATGAGAGGAAGAATACCCATTTTATAATTAGTAAGGAGGATGAGAGCATTGGAATTTTCACCCTTGGATATGTGATGTGGAAAGAGATTTATTTGAGAATCTATGATACATATGACTCAAGATGCCAAGTGTAAGATTCTATGATGCACGGAAGTCAAACTTGGCTAAAGAGGGAAGAGAATCTATGATGCATCATATGACACCTCAACCCACTTAAAGTCAAGAATCTATGACAAAGGAAGCCAAATATAGACATGCGTAAGGGAATAAGAATATTGGATTATGACATATCTTAGCCAAGTGTCAAAGGAGAATCCACGAGGTTTCATACCCAAGTGTCATGATGATGTCAATATTTTGTGGAATATTTGAATTAAAAATCCTTTATTTCACAAAATAGAAATTAGTAAAAATGGGATTAATGGTGGAAAATATGAGGTAGGAAATTAATAATTTCCATAGTTTGTGAATAATAAATCAATTAATTAACAAAATGAATTAATTGATCGAGGATGACAATTAGGAAGAATAATTAGCAAGAATGATAGGATTAAATTATGGGTTATTTATTCCTATAGAGAAAATTAGTAAATGATTGGCCAAATTGATTAAATAAGTGTGATAGTATCCTTTGATGAAATTTGATGATGATATGAATTTAACAGGATGATGACAGGTAGACCAAATTCATGGTCAAATTGATTGATTGATCGAAATTGATAACATGCCAAGGACACATGACATGAATCAAATATATGTAGCATTTAACTGACATTGTAAATGCTACTAGATCGAGATTGATTGATAAGGTTGATTATAATAATATCAATGGACACAGCCAATATTATTAGTGTGGTTTGATAATGTCATAATCTAACACTAAGAGCTTCAACAATGTCAAAGATTAGATGACATGAATGATAGTTTGACCTAGCACTAAGAGCCATGATAGTACTAAGGCCAAATTGATATGATTTGATAGATTGATAGGTTTCCAAGGCATTGAAAGCCACAATAATACATAGGAATGAAGAGATGATAATTGATTTTGGATGTTTGGTATGTTTCATGATGATTAGGACTAATTTGGGGTGATTCTAGGTTGATTTGGGGTGATTTCGAGTTGATTTGAAATGGTTTTGAGTTGATATGAAATGATTTCAAAATGATATGAAATTGATGTGAAAAAGGATACAAATGATGAAATACGATCAACATGGCCAAAAGATCAAAATTAGTGGATTGAGAAAAATGGGACAAATTTTATGAAGAAGTGATGAGACCATAGATGCAAACCATTTTTGAGTGTTTATAGGTTTAATAGCCATTGTATAAAGCCTTTAATAGGGTGACATTCTAAGTGAATGTTTTGTAAATCCTTTAGCCAGGTACACTTTTGATAGAGTGTTACAATCCTTTAATAGGGTAGAATCTAACAATCCTTGTGAGCTTTTTATAGGGTAGGCCTTTCACAGGGTAGATCATGAGAATGGTCAAAATATGTACCCTTAACAAGTGAGATTTATTGCTGCAGTAGTGAAGAAGTTGTGGGTGTCATCCCCACCCCAGTTTTACCTTCTCATTGAAGGGTTTTTGGGTAAT
Organism: Cupressus sempervirens; assembly: GCA_028749045.1. NCBI lineage: Eukaryota > Viridiplantae > Streptophyta > Pinopsida > Cupressales > Cupressaceae > Cupressus > Cupressus sempervirens. Next base: position 837,428,458 of record CM053793.1, read on the forward strand.
CATATTTGGTGTGAAGTGTTTATCTGGATGAATTTTCTTTACATGTTATTTCCATACATTTATGCATGCAATGTTTTAAAGTAAAAAGTTTTATTGGTTAAAGTTTAATACTTCTAATTCAACCCCCCTCTCAAATGTATACTTCCCACTTGTAAATCCCAACAACAAATAGAATTACAAGATATAGTAAAAATTTGTTAGAAGATTGGACTCTATGTTTATGATAGGGTGATCAACTATTGGTCCCTACTCAACTATTGGGTCATATCCCCTAAATTATAATTTAAATAAATAATATTAGCTATGGAAAAGGTTTAATGATTCATGATTCGATCTGGACTATTCAATTAATGATAGATCAAAGACCACGACTCTATTTTGGGCCAATTTTTTAAAGATTATAGTTAAATTCTATTTCTACCCAAAATCAAGACACATGTAGTCCAAGATTATTTCTTATAAGTTATAGTTATGTCTAAATCTTGGCCACTGAACATTGATTAAAAGAAATATCAATGACCTAAGATGAATTTCGGGTAAATTTTGGGAATGCTATCACTGTTGTCAAGAAACATCTTGAATCATGAAACATGTCTGTAAGAATATTCCACTACCCAAAATTAGGACACGTATAGTCCAAGATACACTCTTATAGTTATAACTTATGTCTGAGTCTCGACTATTGATTAAAAGAGAGGTCGATAGCCTGAGATGAATTTTGAACTAATTTGGGGAATGTTTTCCCATGTGCCTAGATTCATCTAGGATTGTGACACGTGTCAAGTCATTGAAAAACTCAATTAAGTGTCAAGACTCAGTTAATATTAATAAAAATTATGTTTAGTCTTTAAAAAAATAATTACTTAATCTTGACTTGACGACTGTTAAGTAAAAGATAGATCAACAACCTGAGATGAATTTTAGGTAAATTTTGGGAATGCTATCACTATTGTCAAGAAACATCTGAAATCATGATACATGACCTTGACAACTGTCACGATTTTCGATTACTCCTAACAATAATGATAGCATTCCACAAATTGACTTGAAAACCATATCGATTATTAAGTTCAATTTTTATTAATTAATTTATTTAAAATGAACAAAATTCAAAATTTAAAAGTATATTAATTAATTAATTTTTACTTTTTATTATTATAGTTATGTACATTATTAAGTCTTGATGTCATTTACATGTACATTGTACATAGTATTAGTAAAGTACTTAAAACCATTAATTAGTTAATACTTACATTTTAACTTTTAACTATTAATCTTTTATATTTTTAGAGTATTAAGTTCAACATTATCGAAGTCAAGAGTTTGATACGATAGGGTTTTCAAATTTTAACTTTTCAAAGATTTACTGAATTCCATTTTGTGTTCTGAAGACTAAAAGTGTGAAACTTGAGTATCATAGGACAATACCAATTATCTGAGTATCTGCTAGTACTAGTATTGTCAAATCTTGATTCTCAATTCTTGGTATTTAAATTTTTAAAAAAAAAATTTAGTGCAATTTGCAGTAGTAGAAATCTTGATTCTTATGGTCTTAGGTTTACACTTTACAATTTTTTTTTAAGGGGGGATTGAAGAATAATTGTGTGTAATAACTAGTAGTAGGCATGGGTAAAACAAAGTCAAAAACCTCTAGTACGAGTGCAAGCATAAAGTAAAAGAAAGACATTATAGAACTCAAGCAAATGCTACAAAATCTAGGTTTCACCAATGAATGACATGATATTTTTTATTTTGTTATCCATGGAGATTTGGGAATCATGGGAATTAGACATTCATTTTTTAATAAGTGAAAAGATCCATAAAAGGGAACAACTTATTACAAATATAAAAAAATATTCATGCACATACAAATAAACTAGCTGCTTTAGTTACTGGATTAGCGAACCTCAATATACCTAAAGTATTCCCTTGCCCTAAAATTGTAATCCTATGCACTCAAAATTATGATGAAACTAGAAGGGAAATTGTAAACCAAAACAATCAGGAGGAAAATTTATCCATAACTAAGAGTGAATTTTTCACTCTGTTAGACCTATGGCTAGGATTTAAACCATAAATCTTTAACGAGCACATTGACTTGGATAAATTAGCACAAGCTTATGAAAAACTAGATAGAGTTTTTAAAGATTCATAAATTAAGGGTTTGATAAACTCAAAGTCATCTATTGATCATACTAGTGTTACTGTTACATTGGACATAGACCATAAGCTTCCTTATGTTGGAATCTAATTGAAAAGATCATTATTAAAGAAGAGAGATTGTTTGCAAAGAGGGAGAATGTTGATAAAGAATGTTTTTAATCATTATTATATCACTGATAATGAGAGCAATGTTTTTGGATTAGATTGTGTGAGTTTTTTTAGCATCAACGTTTTGGATCATACTACAAGATCCATCATTAGGATGAGAGACAACCAGACTATGAAATCAAATTTTGGTTGTCTCTCATCCTAGTGATGGATCATGTAGTATGATCTGAAACATTGATTCTAAAAAAACTCACACAATCTAATCCAGAAACATTGCTCTCATTATTAATCGATTGTGGAAATCTGATAATGTTAAATTATATCACTGATGTCAAACCTACTATTTGCTAAAATGATAATTACTTATAAGATCCAAGTAATATCACTTAGTTGATTGATGAAGTAGATTTAATCAATAAGATATAACAAAAGTATCTAAAGAAAAGGTTGAGTTATGGTTTTGTACTAAAGTATAAGGATCAGTTAAGACAATGGTAAAATGATGTATTTAAAGATATAGAGGTTGGCCACACTTAGAAACTTTAGAAGAATAAGTTACAACAAAACTATTTGGAAAGATTGACTAAGTTCATTAGTGGATGCCAAGCATGCTAGTTCATGCCAATCAGATTATTAGTGAGTCCCAAGAAAATACAAAATCTAGTGTGTGCTGAGTGAAATAGAAGGAGCCAAGTGAGTTTAGGTGCCAAGAAAGTAATAGGTGACAAGCAAAAGTAAAATTTAGCTGATGCCAAGTGAATCCACAGCAGGTGTCAAGCATTAGTAAAACAAAATAGGTGTTGAGTAACATAATATGTGTCAAGCATCAGAATTTCAATAGTGTTGAGTTGCTGCATTATTGAAAAAGTCAAAGATTCACCAGATCTAAGCCAACAAGTTTGTTACCTTGAATTTTGTGAACTAGATGGAGGATAAGGATGATGAGTTGGTGGCACAAAATTTTAGGTAAACCATTTTTGGGTGAATATAGGAGGATTCTTCATGATGTTTCTAGAAGGAAACAAGATTAAGCAAAGATTCATTAAATCCTACCTAATCCATATGACCTAAAAGAAAGAGTAGGAAGATTCAAGTAGGAAAAGTATTCTAGACTTCTATTTAAGGAGTTATAGGTCAAGAAGCAAGAGTTACTGATTTGCAAGTTTGCTAAGTGGTTGGTTGGATGTCAAGGTGAAGGAATCAAGAGAGAAGAAGGAATAGAGTACATAGACTCTACTTCGATAGGTGACCATAGAGGAGATTGCATTGGTACATAAAGCATGAAGACTCAAGGAGATGAAACTTGAAAGGAGTACAAGCTATTAGAGTTGTAGAGACTTAAAGCCAGACAAATTTGAGAGCTAAAGTGAGATCTAAAATTTGCAAGATAAGTTGAGTTGTATTAGGTCAAAAGCCCTTGTTGTTACTCTCTAACAATTGTATCAGTTAGGGTAAAATCCTATGGACTTAGGTTGGTTTAACAACAATTTGTAAATCCTTTAACAAGGTGGCATTCCAAGTGAATTTTCTGAAGTCCTCTAACCAGACCCACTTTTGATAGGGTTATTGAAATCCTTTAACCAAGTCACATTTAATAGTGTGTTTTAGCCTTTAATAGGGCAGACCTTTCACAAGACATCACTTCAAAAGAGTGGGAATTGAGTAGCAGGTTAAAGATAGTTTTTTCCAAATTAGGTTTCCATATAAATCACTATGTTATGTGTTGATTCTTCATGTTTTATTCTTGCATGTTGATTTTATAGTAACTTGCTAAGTAGGAAAGTTTAAGCTTGGATGTATGATTAATTAAATGGGTTCACTATATTTAGTGAAAAAGTTTTATTAGGACATTTGGACCTTGAATAAATAATTCACCCCTCCCATTTATTTTAAAGCTTTTCTAACAATTGGTATTAGAGCCATATGCTGATTTGGTTTAAAGGTACTAGAAGTAGGAAGATCAAAGTGTCCAAGAGAGAAGTTCCCAAGCTCAATAGAGATAACTTCACTACATGGAAAAAGTTAATGAAGCTACACCTTGGATCAATAACTAACCTTGCACAAACCACAATTGAAGTAGAACATGTTAATCCAGCTATACCCACTGTAGAAGATATAAATAAATAGAAGAAGCACAATTAGGAAATCCTGGAGATTGCCTCTACCCTCAATTATGTTGAATTTGATGACATCAAGGGATGTGAATTTGCATTCAAGATGTTGAAAGCCTTGACTAATATTTATGTAGGAGATTAGAATGTTCAAAGAGCAAAAAGAGAAAGCCTCAAAGGAAAGTTTGATGACATGAAAATGGAGGAAGCTAAGAATAGTGCTCAATATGCCTCTAGAATGAAAGAAGTAGTAAGTGAAATAAGAATTTTGGGTGGTCATTTAGATGATGACACTATTAATAGAAAATTCTTAAGAACCTTTCTCCCCATCTATGCTATTAGAGTTTTAGCTATACAAGAATTAAGGTGTGTACCAGGAAATCAACTAACTCTTGAAGGTATAGTGCGAAGACTCACTACATTTGAGTTGTCTAACTTTGATAACTATAGACCCGAGAATCTTGAATCTACTTTCAAAGCCAAGCTATCAATGAGAAACACTAAGGAGGAAAAACCAAAAAAGAAGAAGAAAAAGGTAAAGTATGCATCTAGTGACAATATCATAGATGAAGAAGATGTGGAACAATTGGAAGCATTGTTGGCTAGAAGATTTCACAGAGGCAAAGTCAAATTCAAAGGTAAGCTTCCTATCATTTTTTTAGTTGCAATGAAGTAAGAGATATTGCTACAAGATGCACATAGAAGAAGAACTATAGAGAAGAAAATAAGAACAAGAACAGAAGAGAAGATGATAGCAAAGATTACAAAGACAAAGGCAAAAAGTGTTACATTGTTGAAGAAGAGGATTCTGATGAAAATGATGATGAGGTTGTCTATGTAGCCATGATGAGTTAGATGAAGATGAAGCAACAAAACTGGTAACTTGTATGAACAAGAATGACAAATGGATCATAGATAGTGGATGCTCACATCACATGACAAGAGACAAAACTAAGTTTGTTACCTTTACTCAGTATGATGGAAATAGTGTTAGATTTGGAAATGATACTCCATGTCTAATCAAAGGAAAAGGTTCTATTAAAGTTACAAAGAAAATTTCATGTGATAATGCATACTATGTTGAAGGATTGAATTATAATCTACTAAATGTGTCACATTTAGGCAATATAGGATGAAAAGTAGAATTTGGAAACAAAAATGCCAAAATTTATGACACTAATGGAAATCTGATAGGGAAATGAGAACAAAATAGGAGTAATTTATTTTACCTAGATATGGAAGATGCAACCTATCTTATTGTAAAATTTGGTGATGGGTGGCTATGGCATAAAAGGATATGTCATGGCAATTTTGATAATCTGATCAACATCAGTAAAATGAAGAAAGTTAGAGGTCTACCAAGACTGAGGAAGCCTAACAACACAATGTGCAAACAATTTCAACCAAAAAAGATGACCAAGTCAAGTTTCAAAAGAAAAACCTACACTTCCAAAGAAGTATTAGAGTTAGTCTATACATATATGATCCAATAGAAGTGCAAAGCTACAAAGGAGACATATATATAATGTCATTTGTAGATGACTACTCTAGGATGATGATTTCCATGTTCTTAAGGAAAAAATATGATGCATTTCAAATTTTTAAGTGGTATTTGGCTAGGGTTGAGAAGGAAAAAAGAAAGAGTCTAAAGTGCTTAAGATCAGATAGAGGAGGAGAGTTCACATCAAAATAATTTGAGACATTTTGCAATGACAAAGGAATCAAGAGACAAACATCAGCACCTAGAAATCCACCATAGAATGGAATTGAAAAAAGAAGGAATAGATCAATGATAGATTGTGCCAGAACATTAATGATGCAGAAAAATGTTTCTCTAAAGTACTAGAGAGAAGCTGTAAGTACAACTGTCTACACCTTGAATCGAGTATAAGTCAAGAAAGGTACAAATGCAACACTTTTTGAATTATGGTATCATCACTCACCCAATGTAAAAGATCTTAAATTATTTGGTTGTAGATGCTATATTCTTAAAGATACTAGAAATGGCAAGTTTGATGCAAAGAGTGATGAAGACATATTCCTTGAATACTCCACTAGAAGTAAAGCATGTAGGTGTTTGAATACTAACACTAACAAAATAGTGGATTGCAAATATAAATTTTGATGAGCATTCTGAAGTTCAAAAAGATGAATCCAAGAAACTAGAAGAGTATAGGTCCTTTGTATACTTCTATGAAGGAATTCCTAATGAAGATGAAGCTACCAATCAAGTTTGGAATTAGCAAAAAGTTTCAGTATCAGTCGAGTCACAACTAGTGAATGCTGAGTTGCATTCAAAAGCTGAGTTGCAGAATGAAGATAATGCACATTCTAATTCTAAAATTAGTACACATGGAAGAGATCATGAAATACCTAAAAGAGATGTGCATAGTGACTTTGAAGCTAAAGGACCAAACTTGGACATGAGGAAAGAACCAAGGTTATTCAAGCATGTGAGAAGAAATCACTCTACCAAAAAAATCATTGGTGACAAGGAAGCTAGACCAATGACAAGAAAAAAACTAAGAAATGAATCATGTTTGCTGAGAAAAATTGAACCCAAAATAGTGAAATATGCACTACAAGATGATAATTGGCATAAAGCTATAGAAGAAGAGATAGAACAGATAGATAAGAACAAATCTTGGACCTTAATTCCAAGACCAGCTGATAAAAATGTAATTGGTACCAAATAGGTATTTAGGAACAAGTTAGATGAGAATGGTGAGATCAAAAGAAATAAAGTCACATTAGTCTACAAAGGTTATGCACAAGAAGAAGGACTAGACTATGGGTTAACATTCACCCCTATTGCAAGGATGGAAGGAGTAAAAAAACTTCTTGCATATGCTGCCTACAAAGGTTTCAAAGTCTACTATATGGATGTAAAGTCTACTTTTTTGAATGGTATAATGGAAGAGGAAGTCTACATAGAACAACTAGCTGGATTTTTTGATGAGGAAAACAAAGATATGGTTTGCAAACTGCATAAAGTACTCTATGGTTTGAAACAAGCACCTAGAGCATGGTATGAGAGACTGCACAAATATCTTGTGAAGATAGGATTTGAAAGAACATATGACAACAACAACCTATATATCAAGGTAGAAAAAGGTAAAGACATTTTGATATCTTAAATCTTTGTTCATGATATAATATTTGGAGGAAAAGATGTCCTATGCAAAGATTTTGTTGATCAAATGAAACATGAATTTGAGATGTCAATGTTTGGGAAAATAAAATTCTTTGTTGGACTCAAGTACATCAACTAAAACATGGCATATTTGTGACCCAATCAAAATATATCAAGGAGATACTCAAAAAATTTGGCTTAGAAGATTCAAACCATTCAGTACACCAATGGTAATAGGATATAAGTTATCCAAGAATGATTGGAAAGTTATAATATGTTATGCATAGTAGACTAGACATTGAATTAACTATTGGAATAGTGGCAAGATTTTTTGCAAACCCAAGAGAAAATCATCTTATGGCAGTAAAAAGAATATTGAGATACCTAAAATGATCTGATGACTTTGGATTATATTACAAGAGGACTGAAAATTTTGAAATGAAATCCTACACTGTTGCAAATTGGGGAGGCAATATTGATGACAGAAAAAGAACCAGTGGAGGAGCACTTTTCTTAGCTAAAATATTAGTCACTTGGAATATCAAAAAGAAAAGTTGTACCTCATAGTCCACAACAGAAGCTGAGTATGTTGTTGCTACTATCAACTGCTCCAATATTGTATGGATCAAGCACCTATTGAAAGGTATGAAAGAAGAGGTAACTTAACTTGTGATGCTCTATTGTCATAACGCAAGTGCCATCAACATATCAAAGAATCCTATGATGTATGCCAAAACAAAGAAAATTACAGTTAAGTATCACTATGTAAGAGAATCAGTGGAAGAAAAGAAAGTGAGGATGGAATATGTTAATTCAAAGGAACAAATTGCTGACATCTAAAATCATTACCTAAAGATGCATTTGAATATCTTAGAGGTAAGTTAGGGGTGATACCCCTATCTAAGGTTATTTAAGCAACAAGAAAATTGTCCTACATCAAATGAGTTGATTGTTGAAATGTTATAAATTGATGTAGAGGATACTTACTTTAGGTTTTTTCCTAAAGTAATTAAAGTATTGAAAATCTAAACAAATCACAAGCAAGGTGACAGAGGGAGAAATTGGAGTTCCAGCAAATGCTATACTTGCATGATAAGAAGCTAAAATAATATGTCCTTGGCATTGTTGTCAAAGAGGGAGAAATAATAGAAACTGATCAAATCTATGAAATCAAATGGACAAAGGGAGAAGTAGCTAAACTGATCAAAAGAAAGAGATGATAGTAGAATAGAAGGAAATGATCAATGCATATAGAGGGAGACATAATGTGTAGAGGGAGAAGTGCAAAGGGGGAAATAATAGTTAAGAGGAAGAGTAGAACTAATAAAAAAGGTAACCTATATAAAAGAGGGAGACATACAGAACTTGATCAGATATGTAAATAAATGATCAATTTAGAACAACAACAAAAAAGAAGGAGAAAGAAAACAACAACTAAGAGGGAGAAAAGAGTGCAGACAAGAATCAATTAGAGAGGAAGTAGAATAAAAAGAAAAGACAATGTATCAACAAAGAGGGAGAAGTGAAAGTTGATGAAAATAGCAATAGTAATAAATTTCTTTTTAGCATTTGATTTATTGTTTTAACCTAGTTAGTATTTTGATAACTTGGTTGATTAGTTTGGTTTACCATCAATGCTAAAGAGAGAGATTGTTGGAATCTAATTAAAAAGATCATTATTGAAGAAGAGAGATTATTTGCAAAGAGGAAGATTGTTGATAAAGAATGTTTTCAATCATTGTTTTGTCACTGATGTCAAACCTATTATTTGCTAGAATGAAAATTTCTTATAAGATCCAAATACTATCACATAGTTGATTGATGAAGAAGATTTAATCAATAAGATATAACAAAAGCATCTAAGGGAAAGGTTGAGTTATGGTTTTGTAAGAAAGTATAAGGATTAGTTAAGACAATGGTAAAATGATGTATTTAAAGATATAAAGTTTTTCCACACTTAGAAATTCTAGAAGAATAAGTTGCAACAAAGCTATCTACAAAGCTTCACTAAGTTCATTAGTGGATGTCGAGAAAGCTAGTTCATGCCAAGTAGATTATCAATAAGTGCCAAGAAAATTAAAAATCTAGTGTGTGCTGAGTGAAATAGAAGGAGCTGGGCAAGTAATAGGTGCCGAGCATCAGTAAAATTTAGTTGAGGCCAACTGAATTTGTAGTAGATGTCGAGCATCAGTACAACACAGTAGGTGTTAAGAAACACAATATTTGTTGAGCATCAAAATTTTAATGGTGCTAAGCTGCTACATTATTGGAAAAGTCAAAAATTTGCTAGATTTGAGTCAAAAAGTTTGTTACCTTGAATTTTGTGGACCAGATGGAGGATAAGAATGATGAGCTGGTAGCACAAAATTTTAGGTAAACCATTTTTGGGAAAATATAGGAGGATTCTTCATGATGTTTCTAGAAAGAAACAAGATAAAGGGAAGATTCATTGAATCATACCTAATCCATATGACCTAAAAGAAAGAGTGAGAAGATTCAAGTGGGAAAAGTATTCCTGACTTCTATTTAAGGAGTTACAAGTCAAGAAGCAAGAGTTGCTGATTTTCCAAGTTGTTGAGTGGTTGGTTGGTTTTCAAGGTGAATGTATCAAGAGAGAAAAATGAATAGGGTATAAAGACTCTGCTTCGATAGGTGACGATAGAAGAGATTGCATTGGTACATTGAGCATGAAGAATCAAGGAGATGGAGCTTGAAAGGAGGACAAGCTGTCAGAGTTGTAGAGACTTAAAGCCAAGCAAATTTGAGAGCTGAAGTGAGATCTAAAATCTACAAGATAAGTTGTGAGTTATATCAGGTCAAAAGCTCTTGTTGTTACTCTCTAACAATTGTATCAGTTAAGATAAAATCCTATGGACTTAAGTTGGTTTAACAACCATTTGTAAATCCTTTAACAGGGTGGCATTCCAAGTGAATGTTCTAAAGTCCTCTAACTAGGCCCATTTCTGATAGGGTGGTTGAAATCCATTAACCAAGTTACATTTAATAGTGTGTTGTAGCCTTTAATAGGGCAGACCTTTCATAGGGCATCACTTCAAAAGAGTGAGAATTGAGTAGCATACTACTGGTGGTTTTTCCCAAATTGGGTTTCCACATAAATCACTGTGTTATGTGTTGATTCTTCATGTTTTATTCTTGCATGTTGATTTTATAGTAACTTGCTAATTAGGAAAGTTTAAGCTTGGATGCATGATTAGTTAAATGGGCTCACTATATTTAGTGAAATAGTTTTATTAGGATATTTGAACCTTGAATAACTGATTCACCCCACTTCTTAGTTATTCTAAAGCATTTCTAACACCTTATCAATATGATATTTTTGTGTCATTGGTTCATAATACTATTTCTTTGTTATCATTTTATCTGGCATTAGATAGTAACAAGGAAGTGGGGGCCAATGTTCTTGAAATGATAATTTATAATATCCATTGTCAAGGTTAGTCAGTTGAGAAGGTAGATTTAAGATATAATTTTGTTTAGTACATTGTTGAATCTATGAAAGAATAATTACTAATGATTAAACAAAGTACAACTATAGGAAAGATGAAGACATTTAGGTTCATAAGTTACTTGTACTACCTTTTTTAGCAAAGCATTGCCCAATATTTGAGATAGATAACAACAAGCTTGATATTGAGGTTTATAAGTTTGATGAGAATATCTAGAAGAAATTAGAGACTCCAAGTCCAGTATATGAGTGGACACACAAGATGAGGATGACTGCTAACAATAATAACTACAACTATTTTGTAGACTTGTTTTTGGCACCTATTTACCAAAAAATCATAGGTAGTTCAATGCCTAGATTTCTTGTGTCTTGAAAAGATTGCATTCAACTAGAAAGTCAAATTCAATTGGTTGGCTAGTTCTTCATGGACGTTTACACTCTATTAAGATTTATGGTTTAGTGATTGAACCATGCAAACTTCCAATGCATGTTACAAAAAGGGTTTTTGCACTAGAATATGTACGAAAAATGGAGAGTGCAGATGAAATTTTCACTGGACAACAAAAGAAAATGATGTTTCCTTCCTTGCCTTTCATAATTAGAGGCCTTACATTTGAGAGAAAGGCTTCAAAAGTGGTAAATGAATTGGTAAAAAAATTTGGCTTTTATTTTGTCAATCACTAGAATTATGATCCACTAAACATAATAAAAATAAGACATATTCTCAATGGGAACTGTGCAAGCAAATATCAACATTAGGAGATGCCATTGATAGAAAATTTTAAAAACATGGATTCATGGGATGAGGTTAAAAAAGAGATGGAGAAACATGCAACAGAGAATAATATTTCAATGCAAGATTTTTCATCCCAAATTATAACATTGCACATATTAGAGTTACCCAAATCAAAGCCTTTGACATACTAAAATTTCTACAAGAAAGCATCTCAACCTTCTAAGAGTTCAATGTTGAAAGCAATTAAAGAGGCATGCAAATATAAATTTTTGTGTCAAATAAAGATGACTAATTTTTAGAAAATGAGGCAAAATTTGGGTGAACAAAAGACCTTAGTAGGTTTTGAGGAAACTGAGGACGATGAACTTTTCAACAATTGTTAGAATAAAGAGCATCCAACTATACTATACGAATGTGGTAGTTGCAGTGATAGTGATACTCAAAGACAAAAGGACCTAGAGTCTAATGGAGACATTCAAGGTATTTAGGATTCCAATTCAACTAGGGGCAAGAATATTGTTAATCTTTAAATGAGTGATTCTATTAAAAAAATGTATAATAAAGAGGAAACTATGTAAAGAAACTTGCAACAAAAAATATAACTACTTCCACATAACTCATAATAGATCTAAAACTAATATGCAATTGAAAATCCACATGCAAGAGAATAGACAACATACCCACAAAAATTGTGACACAAGATATACCCTAGGAAACCCTCATTGAGAAAAAAATCTAGCCTCCAAAAGCATCCATCACCATTTATTATTTAGCAAAAGTACCATTCCAATACAATCATGGAAGCCTTCAAATCCATAGCCAAAAACCAAGCAATCCATGTGAACAAGAATGAATCTACACATCTCATGTCATTCTTCCAACCTTCACAAATGCTCCCTTGGATAACCTATCAAGCCTTGTCACACTTGACTCTTTCCCTTTTTGCCTTTTTTCTCACACCAACAACTACCCTTATGGCTACTTATATAGTAGTAAGTCCCATAGGACCACCAAGTGGTATTACATAAACCATGTGCTACTTAACCCCTTGACCCCATATTTAATATTAGAATTTTAATTCTTTTCCCCAATATTAAATAATTATATGAAATATTATCACAATGTTACAATACAACTCATCAAGTATATCCCATGGGAATCCTTCCATATTGCACATCCATCTAGGTGGAACATTACATAATAAAATAAAATAAACTAATATAACAATATTATGTAATGTGTACAACACCTATTACATCAACAATCTTCCACTTGTTGTATACATTGCATAGGGTCAATCTATAGCCACATAAATAAAAAAGGGAATAATCCATCCTAGCATATCCACCATCATCGATCAAAGTACTCCATGTGCTCCATCTTTGTACCTGCAACAAAATCAAAGTATCTAGCATCTCAAACATGAATGATATCACCTCTTGTTATGTCACTACTACTGCACATACATAGAAGTGATCCAAAGAGAAAGCCGCCCAACCTGTTGCATTAGAAGATCATAAAATCTTGCACAAACTAAAATTCCAAGCACAAAAACCTTATCCAAAGGTAATCATATATATCTATAGTTGTCAAAAATATCCATAAGCTGTAATAGCACCCACAACAAGTGCCAAATCCATCCAACTATACATATCTCCAAAGGTATACCAAGTGAATCTCATATCAACAACATATCCAATCTGTAACTTGTAATAACAAGCCTCAAGAGCAATACCTACCACATATATACTAAGAAGCTCCCACTACAAATGATAATGTCAAATCTATAACCAATCCACTCACAACATCTCAAAGAAATGAATTCATGTAGTGTCAAGGACGTCCATAACACCTAAACCAATAACCTGCAAGAATAAATCTCATAAAATATCTCCAATAGTCTCCCAAGATCTCCACAACCAATAAAGGAAAGAGATAAATGAATAACCATGTCATCTCTCACATGACATACATGGTAATCAACCAGTGATCACAATCTCTAAGCAATCTCAAATCCAATGTAAGTAAAACTGAACATCGAGGAAGATAACCAAGACCAAAGAGAGAAACCATACAAATCATAACCTATATCATGTCCTTCTACACACACCTCTAGATGTAAACTGTGCAAGTACGATCTCCTCCATAAAACCCCAACCTATAACCCTTGACAACACTCAAACCATAACATATAACTAATCATGGATGTAAGCCTTTGACAAGAAGATAAAACTCATAAAGCATTCCTAATTCAAGGAATAATAATTCCTAATCCAAGGAATATGGCTAATATAAAATCATCTCCCAAACTCAACCAGCATAACAACATACTTAAATGCAATTAAAAAATGCTAAAACATCACTCAAATGAACCCTCCATAACTAACTCATGTACCATAGCTCAAGATCCATATCCATAAAAGATAAGCATAAACATAATGCACTTGAGAGAGACAATGAGCTATACATCTCAAGTAGCAAACTGCCAAGTAGACCAAGGGTGGGGAATGAGAATGCTCATCAAGATATCTAAGTCTCCAACCAAGACTCATCTAAGAACAATATCCTCTCAATTTTATATCAAGTGAGTGCCCCTCGAACTTCCTATTGAAACCATCAACCATTCCAACAAATACTTGTCTAATCCAAGAGAAATCAACATCACCACCATCTCTAAGTATCTGTGAGCACCTGTAACCAATCAATCCATGCCAACTCCAAATGCAATATATCAATATCATGAAGTAGCCAACTTATGATCAATATACCCAATACTAAGAAACTAAACCAAGATGAATGTCAAAGTTCCAACCATGGCCTCAAGAATATAAACATGACAACATGATCTAAACATCTCAATCAAAGAGATAGCATGCTCCATATGAACATAATATAACATTTCACAACTCCACATGTGTATCAAGAGTATACCATGACATAAAAAATAAGACCATCCTCACACCAAGGATAACATGTCAAATGAAAGCATAAACCACACCTTTACCAAAAATCTCATTAGTCTTCAAGATGCAACCATCTCCACACACCATAAAGAAAACCATCTCCACATACCATGAAGAACCATCTTTAGATGCCATGAAGATAACCAAGAACATAATGATTCCTCAAGATCTAACCATCTTCACACACCATGAAGATAACAAGCACACCATGCAAATGTCAAAGATGCTTCTGTAACTATAGGATTTAAGACAAACCTCCAACATCTTCAAATACTCAATAAATATATCAATGCCAAAAACTCCCACTCAACCATTTTACCAAGTCACTTATGGCATCATAAGATTCATCTCATACATGAAGATCCTCTAGGTCTACACTCACACAACCAAAGTTTTAGTACCAAATGAAACTAAGATCTCCAAACTAAGAATATACAAACCAAACCAAGAGCTAATCCTACACGGTCACTTCATCACTATCACAAGCTCCCACTAAATTGTGTATCCAATCTATCCATTGCATCATGATGAACAAATCATCCTCTAACCATGAGAATCAACCAAGGAATCAAACCATCAAAGAACTCAAAGTGCACATCATAAGATCCTCAAAAGAAACCAAATAACCATGACCCTCAACCAAGAAGATATACTACCATAACCAAACTAGGAATCCAAGCCAATGAACATCAAGTATGTACCTATATATCCAACCATGTCATGCCAAAATGCATGACACCATTTTCACATACATAAACTAAGCATCTGACTCTTAAAGCTTCTAACCTATCAACATAAAATAGTCAACCACAATACTCCACCATGACTATACTTAGTAACAACATCTCATTGCTTCTACATGAACAAAAAATTAGAAAATTGTGTAACTTAAGGCATAGAAAACTCAAATCCATGCAACCAATCTAAATATGTATCAATAATGAAAGATCAATGGGAAAAGACAACCCATATCCAAGTTATAAATGCAACCTATAAGTATAGACCGCTTATAACATTGCACAAATTGTAGGCCCAACAAGTCATCATACATATCCAAAGAAAACAATGCTAACCATATCATCATGAGACCAATTTGAAATATGACTGAGTATATAATAACATCAAATCTTAAATCTCTAAAACATACAATGCCATGAACTCACAATGTTACTATAGTCAAAATATATCATAAATTGTTTAGATTAATATATCACCAAATAAACCATACCAAACCTACAACAATTTTGAACCAATGTGTAGAGCTCTTACAGAGCTTTTCTTTGATTACTTGAAGTCCAAAAACTGACTTCATATGCCCAAGTTATACCCTAATTCGCTTCTACATGAACACAAAATTAGAAAATCATGTAACTTAAGGCATAGACAACTCAAATCCATGCAACCAATCTAAATATGTATCAATAATGAAAGATCAATGAGAAAAGACAACCCATATCCAAGTTATAAATGTAACCTATAAGTATAGACCGCTTATAACATTGCACAACTTGTAGACCCAACAAGTCATCATACATATCCAAAGAAAACACTGATAACCATATCATCATGAGACCAATTTGAAATATGACTGAGTATATAATGACATCAAATCTTAAATCTCTAAAATATACAATGCCATAAACTCACAATGTTACTATAGTCAAAATATATTATAAATTGTTTAGATTAATATATCACCAAATAAACCATGCCAAACCTGCAACAATTTTGAGCCAATGTGTAGAGCTCTTACAAAGCTTTTCTTTGATTACTTGAAGTCCAAAAACTGACTTCATATGCCCAAGTTATACCCTAATTCATGCTCAAAATAAATAACATATGACTTTTGGCCTCTTAAAACCTTAAAAAAAATCAAAATCATAGAACCAAACCTACACCAAGTTGTAGTTCTCTAAACTATCTTTCCAATGCCTATAAGAAGTCTAAAATCTGATATCCTAAAAGAAAGTTATGACTATTTTACTAAGATAGTCTTTTTACCACTTTCACTATGATTCTTTTTTGTGACTAAATTCTTGACAGAATTAAATTTGATGACCATTATGGGCTGAAACTAAAAAACTTTTTCATTCCTCTAGACATGGCCAAACTAAAGCATATTATATATCAAAATTTATAAAAACATCAACCGGGATCCAATGGTGAGGTCTGTTTTTGCCCAAGAGGTCATTTGTGCTAGCTCCCCCTAAAACCCTCATTTAAATGAAACATCCAAAAGACTCTTTTGTCCAGCAATTTCACATGCCCAAAATATACCAACATCGCATCATAATAGCAAACCCCAAACCCTCAAATCTATAATAAACAACTCATATATCTTGCACTTTCTTTTATCCTCGCATGCATTCTCATGGATTTAGTCTAGGGTTACAATAATAAAACCAGAGCTTTGATACTAGTAAGGAAACTTTCAACAAAGAATATAACTGATAGGCCATAATAGATATGAAACAAATATGGAATTGAAAATTTACATGCAAGAGAATAGAAAACATACCCACAAAAATTGTCACACAAGATATACCCTAGGAAACCCTTATTGAGGAAAAAATCTAGCCTCCAAAAGCACCCATCACCATGTATTATTCAACAAAAATACCATTAAAATACAACCATGGAAGCCTTCAAAGGCATACCCACAAACCAAGCAATCCATGTACACAAGCATGAATCCACACATCCCATGTTATACTTCCAACCTTCACAAATGCTCCTTTGGCTAACCTATCAAGCCTTGTCTTGCTCAACTCTTTCCCTTTTTACCTTCTTCTTTCTCACACCAACAACTACCCTTGTGGCTTCTTATATAGTAGCCAGTCCCAAAAAATCACCAATTGGTATTACATAAACCATGTGCTACCTAACCCCTTGACCCCACATTTAATATTAGAGTTTTAATTATTTTCCCCAATATTAAATAATTACATGAGATATTATCACAATGTTACAATATAACTCATCAAGTATATCCAATGGGGTATCATTATATGTTACACATCCATCTACGTGCAAAATTACATAATAAAATAAAATAATACAATATAACAATATTATGCAATGTGTGGAGCACCCATTATCTCAACAAACTATGATACAAAAAATGGGTTATGTAGGTATAGGGTCCATTGGTACAAGGGGTTAAGGCATTTAGAATCTAGTTCTAGTACTAGACCCACCCAAAAGAGGAAGTAAACCAACCATTGGAATCTCCAATGAGATTAAAGATGATTCATCTAAAAAGTGCAAAAAACATTATACTTATATTTATTAAATCTTTAAATCTAGTTGTAATTGATCCCACTGGCAATGACACTATCACTAGTATGGATGAACCTTGTGCAAAAAAGAATTTTTTTATAATAGTTACAATGCAAGAAATGTTAGTAGGTACTTCATCAATGTATGCAACAATAGCTTCTATACAAAACCCTGAAAATAGTCCTAAAATGTCAGAATTTGAAATGGGTCATCTTCAATATGTTTGCAATCCTCAAAATACAATTGTAGGTGGTGTAAGTTTAACTGGAGTTGTATTATCATACAACAATGCAACTAATAATTCACCTTTGAAAGATGCAATTGTGTTAACAAACCCAGATTTTAGTTTAAAAGAGTTTGCATCAAATTTTGATCAAACAAGCAAAAGAAATAGACAAATTATGAAAAGTGATGGAGTTGCTGAACATTAGGGATCTAGTAACAGTATATTTCCAACATATGATCCAAACACCAAAATGATGAACTTTATGGCTGTTATGCCCCTAGCTAGAGATAATAATCCACCAAAAAATATACTAAATGGTAATGTTGTACATGTTACTAGTCTTCAAGTGGATTTCTCAAAAGTGAAAAATATTGACAAAATCAATATATCAAAAGAGAGAAAAAAAAATGGTCTACTCTATACTTATAAAAGTAGAGAGGGAAAAAAAAAGACTTATAGAAAAAATATATAAGTTATAGGCAGACCTTGATAATCCAAAAGCTAAGAAAGTACCAAATAATAGGTTCAAAGAATTGCAAAACAAGATAAAGAATTATTTTTCTACAGAGGCAATTATCTAGCAAGAAAAGATGAATGAACAACTGAAAATTTGACTAAAGAACTAGATGAGTGCAAACAAAAAAAGCATGAAAAAGCCTCTACTACATCGTTGTTCAAGTCTGTAGAGAGTAGTGCATAGGTCAACAATAAATTGAAAACTAACTTGGACTCTGTTGTCAAGGGAAATAATAATTTGAAGATTGAATTGGAGAATGAAAAGAAAAAAGAGGAGTCTAAGGCAAGGCTAATTGATAAAATGTAGAAGGAATTGGGGAATGAGAATAAAAAAGAGGAGTCTAGTGCAAACACAATCCATAATTTGAAGAAACAATTAGAGAATATGAAAAAAAAAGAGGAGTCAACTACAAAAACAATCCTTGATTTGAAGAAGGAATTGGAGAATGTAAAGAAAATAGATTCTATTACAACTACCAATAGTAACACAATCTACCATATGAATAAGAAATTGGAGAATGAGAAGAAAAAGGAGTCAACTACAAAGAAAATCCTTGATTTGAAGAAGGAATTAGAGAATGCAAAGAAAGATGAGTCTACTCAAACACTCCATAATTTGAAGAAGGAATTGGACAATGCAAAGAAAAAGGAGTCCATTGCAAAGACAATCCATGATTTGAAAAGGGAACTTGAGGATGAGAAGAAAAAAGAGGTAAATATTGCAAAGACAATCCAAGATTTGAAGAAGAAATTTGAGGATGAGAGCAAGAGGGAAACT
Organism: Cupressus sempervirens; assembly: GCA_028749045.1. Taxonomy (NCBI): domain Eukaryota; kingdom Viridiplantae; phylum Streptophyta; class Pinopsida; order Cupressales; family Cupressaceae; genus Cupressus; species Cupressus sempervirens. The sequence goes on from CM053793.1 coordinate 837,447,937, forward strand.
AATTGGCAAGGGAAACAAGAGGAAATGTAGAAAAAAAGTGAAATAGAGATATTTGAAATTAAGAAAAATATGGAGAATGTAATTGTATAAAATATAACAACATCTTCCAAAGATCATCATGTCAAGGATACTATAACGAATACAATTAAGCTTATCAAACAAAAAAATTGGGAGAAAGTAATGAAGAATAGTCCTAGTTTGTTTGAATGGCTTGATTTAAATAGAAATCTTAGAGTTGTCTTTGAAAATGTAAAAAAATATGTTGAGGGTAAAAGAAGTATCTTCACCAATTCCTTAAAAAATCTTGCTAACCAAATTTTGAATAAAGTATAGAGATCTAGTTATAGGGATTTGGTAAACCAAGGAATAAACAATTGTTTGGATGCCTCTATAATGACCTTTGTTGTCTGTCACAATTGTGAAAAATTAATAGAAATAGATGAAGCTCTCAAATCTACTTCCAAAGACTTGATAAAGATGAATCACAACATATTGAACTTGCTAAGTGTTGGACTACCAAAGCTAGCATACTCAGACAACAAATTCATTGGAAAAGAAGATTACATGAAAAAGTTGCACAACATCATGAATTCTAATTTAGATAGCTTTCTTGAGGAAACCACTCTATAAAGAATTGTAAGTTGCATCAAACCACTATCAACAATGAATGTAGTTATAGACAAATTCCTTGATTCATGTAAAAATATCTCTTCAAAGTATTCATTAATTGATGAGGTTACAACTATTTAGCTACAACCTCAAAAAAATAGAGCTTCCAAATGATATAGAATGGAGTGCCCTAAAGGACATCATTAGAGCTAGGTCATCTTCTCAAACTATTACTATTAGTGATAGTCATAGTCATAGCTGATAACACTAAGAAGTAACAACTTTGTAAGTGATAGTACTATAATAATTTTGTTACTTGTTTCTCTTTCATTTCAAACTTGGATTTATTTTCAACTTTTTTTAATGTTACTTGTTACATGAATAAATATCTAGCATATCATGATAGTTAGACAGCTAGGCACTGGCATACTATTACTACACAGAGAAGGTAGAAATTTTTTTCTAACTCCTACTTGTAAAATTTGTACAATTGGAAATGTGGCAATGTGATTGTACACACATGATGTATTATGTAGCAATAATCTGATTATATATACAATTACAAACTGAACTACAACTATTGTTGCTCCCTTGTATCTATAAAGGGGAATCTAGGGTCATTTGACATTGAGTCATTTGTAAAAGGTTGTAATTATTTGTAATTGTTAAATGTATTATGGTACAAGTTGATTTATAATTATAAATTATAATACATTTTTTTAAAATAAAACGTATTTTGTTAAATGTATTATGTTATAATTTCTTAAAGAAACTATAATCAAAGAAAATATAAAAACATCTAAAAACTAGAATAAATGAAAATCTCAAGTTCAACATGTATTATTGTATTAAAACTAGAACTAATGAAAATCTTAACATATTTTAAAAATAAAATCAATGAAAATCTCAACATGTATCAACTCTAAAAGTAAAAAGTAGTTTCAATGAAAATCTCAACATGTAAGTTTGTAACATCAACATGTTTGAAAAGAATTGAAGCATCTACAAAAAGATGGTGAATGAAGGCTATAAATTAACTTCTATAAACTTAATTAATTAGTAGATAGAGTCTTAGACGTTAGTAAGATCAGATCACATAAATTAATTTGAATTGATATGGGTAAGACTAGAGCTACTAGCCTACTACTTGACTCATGCAGAAGTTGGAGCTTGAAGTTGAGAAGTTGCTATAGTTGCCACTTCACCTAGACTGACTCAACATCGCTATCATCAAAATCCTCCTCATTTATTGCATATAACATTTCATTGTTCATTCTATTTTCTTTAGATTCACTCTTAATGTCAGTATGCATGCCAAAGTCAACATCATCTTCATTGCTTCCAATATTAGGACATGAACCACTGCGATCACCGCTACCACTAACACCACCATTACCAATACTACCACCACTACCACTACCACTTTGGCTTGAAATATTGGTCATTCCTCTTCTTCTACATTTTTTTCTCCAAATGTTGAGAGCCTTGTCATAAGAGAAATTATCTACCTCATACCTAGAATTATAGAGCCTCAAACAATTATCTAATTTTTTGTCTAATTTATTTCTAACCTTTCACTTCAAGAAGCCCAAAGTACTGAAAACTCTCTCATCCTCTACTGAACCCAACATAATTGTCAAATATAAATAGGTAAGTGCACCAAGATGGTGTAGAAAAAAGTGGACACAACCCCCCCAGAACAAAAAAATGATTTTTTTATTAACTCAATAAAGTTTTTGAAAAACCTAATCAGGTTATTTGAAAACTGAAATGTCAGGTAGTTTTGGTATCCAAGTCTAGCCATTATTGTTTAAAAAACCTGATTGAGTTTTGTAAACTATATTTTTATTGTTGTCCACATTAGATGGCATTTTTTACCCTCAAATGACAGCAAAATCATGAATTATGAAGGAGACCAACAAAACCTGACTGGTTTTACCATAAAAAACTAATTCCAATTGCATCTCCATCCATGGTGCCCCCAAGCAAGGTAAATCTTCATTCTATTCATCATTTATGTATTTTTTTATCAAATTTTATAATTTGGTTTTGTAATTTGCAAGTTTTGTAATTGTTTTTAATTTTTTTAAAATATAGATGCATCAAAAAATCCAAGAAAATGAGGGAGAGAAGAAAGACCATCTCCTACATAATCAAACCCTCCACCCATCATGAAACAACCACAAAACACAAAACCTTCCACCAATAGTGACACAACCATAAAACTCTCCACTCAATGGTCCTATTCAACAACCACCACCTCCTATAAACCCTTCATGCATACAATTATATAATTTAACTACTACACAAGAGGACCTCATAAATCACCTCTCACTAAATAGTTCTAACATTACTCAAATGGTTAATAGGTTATGGTCATCTACACTTGATCACTACTCAACCCTCATGAATACACTTGAAAAAATGGCCCAAAATGAAAATGTTGTGTCTAGGGTGGTTACAAAAATGGGTACATAGAGGGATAGGTGTCACACATTTTATGCCAATGGGTTATCATATCAGAAAGTGAGAGATAAAGACATAAAGAATGGTACCACATATTCTCTTTTCACTACTCCTATATCTAGAAACTCCCTATTACACACAACCAAAACTTTTCCTATTCATTGATGCACTAATGCTAGGATGAGATCATGTTTTTGGGATAGGTGGTATATGGTATTTGACCTACCAAAATGTAATAATTATGAGGTGCCTCAATATTTTTATAAAATTTATATTTTGAGTTCATCCTTGGCGAGATGCTAAATTACTTTGACATCTATCAATTTCAGGGTAGAGGGACAAGCTCTATGTAGAATAGACTTGGGGCTCATAAGGTGTTACCACAACATGAGAGGAGATGTACAACACAAAAATCATGTCTTATGTTGTGCTCCCATCAATTATAAAGGATTCCATTGATTTATAGACTCTTCATGCAACTGCATCATTGATAGATGTTATCATTCAACATAGATCATAGTTAGGTGATTTTCCTTCACCTATGGCATGCCAACCATCATCAGATGCACATTTAGGGTTATCATAGCATGTAAAAACTCTATCATCATCACCTATGGCACTAGGGTCATCACAACATCTAACAACTCCATCATCATCACCTATGACACCTTGATCATCGCAGCCTATGAAAACTCCATTATAATCACTTGCACTACTAGTGTCATGCCCTCTTGTGTCACTTGCACCACTAGTGTCATCCTCACTTGTGCCACTTGCATTGTCATTACATGCATCATTATAGTCTTCGAGATCCAATCAACATTCTTGTTTTAGCTATCAGCATATGTGTGATGGGATGGATATAGATGCATCTTAGGATGGAGTATCATCTCATCCATGTGTACATTGTGGGAATACTTGTTATTCATATGGAGGTTGGTATTTCACACTCATAGATGATTTCATGGTGATGGTCTTTAGTGGACAAGGAACAGAGGTTTGTTTGTTTGTTTGAGTTTTGACATGATATTATTTAATCACCTAAATATCATAAAAGTTAAAATAAAAAAATTAGATCACTCTATATTGATATGTTAATAATAAGAAATGTAGGGTGCACCAAGAAGTACGAGAACACCATAGAGTACTTGTTCTACCAAAGGTGTGAGGCTAGGAGTAGGAACACCCAAGGTAAATTTTTTTAAATATTCTTAAAAGAACAATAACACACTGGCTTAAAAATATTTTTTCTTAATTGGTATGACACTAAAAACCTGCTTATAGATCCTCTTCCTTCTCCTACCATCACTGAAACCCTCCCATTCATCAAATCCATCCAATTCCCATCCACATCTCTTCCTCCTAGCATTACCCAAACTCCATCTAATGAGCCTCATTAGTTTTGACATTATATTATTTAATTACCTAGAAATATCATAAAATTAAATATTTATTTTATTTTATAGATAACTTTAGATTGATATGTTCAAACAATATGCAATGCAGGGTGCAACAAGTGGTATAAGAACACCGCATAGTACTTATTCTACTAGAGGTGTGAGGCTAGGAGCAAGAACACCTAAGGTAAAGTTTTTTAAATATTCCTAAAAGAACAATAATACATTAGATTTTAAATATTTTTATGACACTAAGAACCCACTTATAGATCCTTTTCCATCTCCTACCATAATTAAAACCCTCTTGTCCATCAAATCCATCCAATTCCCATCCACATCTCTTACTCCTAGCATTACCCAAACCCCATCTAGTGAACCTCATTAGTTTTGACATGATATTATTTAATCACCTAGAAATATTGTAAAAGTAATTTTTAATTTTTTTTTATAGATAACTTTAGATTAATATATTCAAACAATATGCAATGTAGGGTGCAACAAGTGGTAAAAGAACACCACATAGTACTCATTCTGCTAGAGGTGTGAAGCTAGGAGCAAGAACACTCGAGGTAAAGTTTTTAGAATATTCTTAAAGTAAAATAATACATTGGATTTGAAATATTACTTGTTAATTGGTATTCTTAAAAGTACAATAATACCTTTCCATCTCTTACCATCACTAAAACCCTCCCAAAACTAGTAAATTTGGACCCAATTTTTGACCAATGTTGGACAGAATTTTTCTCATAAAAAATTTGACCAAATTGCAAGTTGGTTGAAATGTCAATGAATACATTTGTTGGAATTTTTTTGTTTTGACCAAAACAAAATTTTTTTGACAAATGTATTCATCTAAATTTTTACCAACCTACAATTTGGTCAAAATTTTGATGAGAAAAATAATGACAAACTTAGGTCAAAATTTCAACCAACATTGGTCGAAAATTGGGTCCAAATTTACTAGTGCAAATTCATCAAATCCATCCATTCCCATTCACATATCTTGCTCCTAGCATACCTAACCTCTATCTAATGAACCTCATGTGAGTTTATCCTCAATATACCCATCTACATTGAAGAATGTACATATCACATAGGATGTCTTGCAGGAGTTTGGAGATCCTGAATCTCCAATTTTATTTCCTCACAAGGTGTCAAAAGTTCATTCACATCTCTCTTTTCCTTCTCGGTCTCTTTGTTTTCAATTTCTAGGCCTTGGACTATCCTTCCAATATCATTCTTCAATTCTTTTTGTCTTCTTTACCTCCTATGATCTTCTTGTTTTTATTGTGCCTTCTTGCTATTTACAATATTATCTCATATTTATAACAATACTCTTTACTATTTTAGAGGGCTTCTTAAGGGTAGAAATTTCTCAAATTGATGTTGTCACACTTCCTACCATTAACTTTGGCCTTGAGAGCTATGCAGTATCATAGCTTGTAAACCTATCAAGTTTATAATTTGAATTGAACTCATGATGTGTCTTATTGATTCCTCTTATGTTATATTTGTTTCTTCTTTAGTGTACTGCACATAGCTCAAGGTCTGGAGGAAAGGGAAAGAAATTAGCAAGAACACCAAAACAAAAAAAAGGTATTATATACAAGTCAAGTTTATATTTTGAAATCTAATAAGAATGAATGTATATACATGTACTCAATATTGATGAATATGTGTTGAATTTTTTGTTGAATATATGTAGAAACATGATGAATTTTGCCAAGACTATTGATGTTGAGGCAATGGAAGAGGTAAAATTTCTTATTTTCCTTCTCATAATTTTTAGGTCATACTATGCATTTATTCTATATACATATTAAATAATTTCATTTACAAATGAGTACATGTTTTCTTTTTTTCAATTTTATAATAATTATCAATAATTTGTCTTATTAATATGTGTTATATATCTTTTACCTATTACAATAGTCTTTGAGAATTCATGCAAAGCCTTTCCCATTTCATTTTGTTAGGAGCCTTGAGCATCAAAGACAGGGTCAAATACAACAGAGGTGAGAGGTATGTATGTAGAGTCTTAGTTTAGGCCCTTTTGTGATCTTAATTTGGATTTCTTGTGTGTTTGATAGAAATCCCTAATGCCTACTCTACAATTCTAACATTTTAATGCTTACCATATAGGTTGTGCCTCATAGCAGTATTGATTCATCAGTGTTTGTACCTCCTACTAGCACTAGAGATCTAGCTCAAGCTACAATATGTTTTTTGGTTGTTAACTCTATTTTTAATCCCCAATGCCACTCTATAATACTAACATTTTATCACTTATCATATAGGTTGTGCCTCATAGCAGCATTGATTCATTAGTGCTTGTACCATTTTCTAGCATTAGAGATCTAGCTTAGGCTACAATACATTAATTATTTTTTAACTCCATTTGTAATCCCTAATACCACTCTATAATGCTAAAATTTTATCACTTATCATACAGGTTGTGCATCCCATGAGCATTGATTCATAAGTAGTTGTCTCTCATTGTCACTCTACCCCAACATTTTGTGAGGAGTCTCACCCATTGACGAAGGAACCCATTACTGCTATCATTTAGTCCAACTATGGGACAAAGGGATGAGGTAATGAGAAACTCAACTATCCACAATTTAGAACCTAATTTCTAGTTATTTCCATATTACTTATACATAAGATATTTGATAGTGTATTTTAATTTTTCTTTTGCAGACACGTGGTGAGCCACAAAATGCTTCAAAGAGGCTCAATTTTGATGATTCTGCATAATCATAGATATTGATAGTGATATACATATGTAGTTTTGGTCATCACATTACATTGACATATATTCAACTTTTGTGTTGTATATATTTGAGATTTGTATTGGGGTATGTGCAGGATCATGGTGTGCCAAAAAGTGGTGATTTGAAAGATCTATTGTTCTGAAATATCTCAAACCATTTCAAAATCTATTCCAACTTTTTTCCCACCCACCCTGATACTAAATGAAAAAAAATTAATAAATTTATAAGGTCTACTATATCTTTTGATACCAAACCTATATGGTCAACTTTAAAAATATCCTAAAAATGTGCTTTTGGCCTATTTTTATGTGATTTTTATTTCAAACATGTAGCTGATGACTTTTATTCCACCAAAATTTGATGAAATGGAAAGGGTTTCTTAAGAATTTTCTTATCTTTCCATAAATGTAAGGTTAGTCAAATTATGAGTTAAGTAAGTAATTATTACTTATTTTCTAATGGAGTTACGTATAAAGTACTAACTAGCACACTAATCAAAAAACAACTATAATTTTGAAATGGTACAACATTTTTTAAATCCAAAAAATGCATCACATTCTATGTTTCTTCTACTATAAGGAAAAAAAATAAAAAATTGAATTTTGTAGAGTTTTGAATTAGTTAAGGTGGTCAGACATGAGAGTTTTTTTATTCTAAAAATACTAAAGTCAAAAATTAATTAATTATTATTTATTTAGAATAAAAATACCCAAAAATATGTGTCACATCCAAGCATGAGTCTACTACTTGTATCTAGAACATTATTAAAAAATATTATCATTTGATTTTGATTAAGGTGGTCAGACATACGTCTACTTCTTATTTTTGTTCTGAAATTTTTGTAATATTGCATTAAAATTCAAAATTTTGACCAATCAATTTTTATTTTTTTGAGATAAGTCCTAGTAGTTTAGAAACTAGATTCAATTTTCTAGAGATTCTTTTCTCTCAACTTTTTTATATAAAGTTAATAACGAGTAGAAAATTGCATGTCAAGTTGACATAACCCTAATTTTCTAATTTTTTATTGCCACTTAAGAGCATAGTTTGGTTGACCATGATCCTGCACATACCCACTGTGCACATTCAACCTTTATATTGTACTCATTTGACATTTTTTGATTATTCAACTTTTGTATTGTATATATTTGATATTTGTATTGTGCACATTCAACATTTCTATTGTACACATTCGACATTTGTCAAGAATTCAACTTTTATATTGTACCGATGAGACATAACATCTTTTGTAAGTATATGATTGATAAAACATAATATATTGTTCATTTTGATATACATTAAACTTGGATTTCCATCCAACTTGTTCAATGTGTGCATACAAACTTGTATTTCACCTTACTTTCTTGCAATTAATCAAACACATGAGCGTTGATTATTTTATACAGAAAATGTATCATGTTTATTAAGTTCATTATAACATGTAATCATGTCACTTATTTTGATGTAATAAGACATAAAAAGTAAAAATATGTCATCATTTTTGTATTTGTATCAGAGGCTACAGGCCGATAGTGCATATAGAACCATAGGGATACTTTCATTCAGTGTGGTTGATACCATTAGAAGGATGTTTTGGCTGAAATGAGGTTTTTCCTAGCCTAAACCTAACCAAAAAGAGCTAAAAAAGTAGATGATTTGATCCTAGGATCAATGGTTGAAATATACACAACCTTTCTCATTTTAACTGAGCAACATTGCAAATTTTGGCAATAGATGAGATACAAGTGCCAAATCTAAACAAATTCAAATCTCTAAAAAGTGAGATAGATTGTTGTGGTCCTAGATAACATGATCCTATAGCACCTTAGAGTTCATCAATACCTTGCACAAGCTGAGAGAAATGCTTGATCAAAGATTTCAGCCCAATGGTGCTTAGAGGCCCTTAGGGATGCTTCCATTTAGTGTGGTTGATATTGTCAAAGGGATGTTTTGGCTGAAATAAGGTTGGTCCTAGCCTAAACCTAACTAAATGAGCCTAATAGAGTTGACAATTTGATCCTAGGACCAATAGTTTGAAATATACACAACCTTGCTCATTTTAACTAAGCAACATTGCAACTTTTGGCAATAGGTGAGATACGGGTGCCAAATCCAAACAAAGTAGAATCTATAAAAAGTGAGATAGGTTATTGTGGACCCAAATAATCCAATCTTGTAGCACCTAATAGTTTTTCATTAACTAGTATGAGCTTAGAGGAATACCCAATCAAAGAATGCAACTTGATGGTGCTTAAAGACACTTAGGGACACTTCCTTTTAGTATGGTTGATATCATCAGAGGGACATTGTAGCTGAAACTAGGTTTCTCCTAGCCTAAACCCAAAAAACTAGAGCTAACATAGTAGATGATTTGATCCTAGGACCAAAAAATTGAAATATACATAACCTTGCTCATTTTCTTGATCGACATTACAACTTTTGGTAATAAGCGAGATGCGAGTGCCAAATCCAAATAAAGTAGAATATCTAGAAAGTTAGATAGGTTATTGTAGGCCTAAATAAAAAAATCCTATGGCACCTAATAGTTTGTCATTACCTTGCACAATCTTAGAGAAATGTCAGATCAAAGATCACAGCCCGATGGTGCTTAGAGACCCTTAGGGAAGCTTCCATTCAATGTGGTTGATATCATTGAAAGGATGTTGTGGCTGAAATGAGGTTGGCCCTAACCTAAACCTAACCAACTAGAGCTAATGAAGTAGATGATTCAATCGTATGACAAATGGTGTGAAATATACACAACCTTTCTCATTTTATCTGAGCAATATTGTAACTTTTGGCAATAGGTGAGATAGAAGTGTGAAATACAAACAAAGTTGAATCTCTAAAAAGTGAGATAGGTTGTTATGGGCCTAGATAGTGTGATCTTGTAGCATCTGATAGTTCATAAATACCTTACACAATCTTAGAGAAATGCCTGATCAAGGATTGGAGCCTGGTGGTGCTTAGAGACCCTTAAGGATGCTTCCGTTCAATGTGGTTGATATCATCTGAGGGACATTGTGGCTGAAACAAGGTTGGTCTAGCCTAAACCTAACCAACTAGAGCTAACAAAGTTGATGATTCAATTCTAAGACCAATGGTTTAAAATATACACAACCTTGCTCATTTTAATTAAGTAATATTACAACTTTTGGCAATAGGTGAGATACAGGTGCCAAATCCAAACAAAGTAGAATCTCTAAAAAGTGAGACAGGTCATTATGGGCCTAGATAACATGATCTTGTATCACTTGATAGTTCATTAATACCTTGCACAAGCTTAGAGAAATGTCTGATCAAAGATCATAGCCTAATGGTTCTTAGAGACCCTTAGGGATGCTTTCATTCATTGTGGTCAATTCCATTAGAGGAATGTTGTAGATTAAAAAAGGTTGGCCCTAGCCTAAACCTAACAAACTAGAGATAAAAAAGAAGCCATGGATTGTGAGGAAAAGTCAAATTTGCTAATTAGGTCCTAAGTTGGTCAAAAGTTTCTTCGCGAGCAAAAAGTTGTTGAATAGGTTAAAAGTTGTTAAGGATGGGAAACTAAGGTATTAGGTTACTTAATACATCATAGGAATCTTAACTAGGGTCCTAGACTAGTCCTAGATGGACCCATTTGACCAAAAGATGTCAAGAGCAAAAATTTCTCAAAAGTTGTAAAGTTGCTCAAAAAAATAGTTGAGTAACTTTTACAATTTTTGCAAAAGGTTGCAAATTGACCCTACCTAAAACTTAACCACAAACCTTACCTATAGTATAAACCTAACCCTAAGTCTTTGTGGACCCTATTGACCTCATGATGATGTCATAATCATGCCTTATGCCAATCAAAGGGCTATTTTAAGCCCCAAAAGGGGTGTCATAGTGTGATAGAAAGGACATGGTCCAAAACAACCCATCCAAGTTTTTCATATGTTGTAGAGAAGCCAAATGGGTATCCATATCTATAATTTATTTTCCTAGTGTTTTGAGAAATTTGAAAGAAAAATGCAAGAGGACAACCATCTAAATCCATATAAGTTGAAGTTAATTAAATATTTTATTAAGGATATCATCAAACCCATAAAAAAGAATATATGGGATATAAATATGCACATGATACATGTTTTCTCTTTTTTATATACAAAATTTGGCATCTAAAAATGCACATATGACATTTCTTATCATATTTTTATACAAAATATGACATACAAATATGCACATGTTACATGTCTTCTCTTTTTTATATACAAAGTTTGGCATCTAAATATGCACATGTGACATCTTTTATTGGTTTTTTATACAAAATGTGGCATACAAATATGCACATGTTACATGTCTTCTCTTTTTTATATAAACAATTTGGTATCTAAATATGCACATGTGACATCTCTTATCATGTTTTTATACAAAATACGGCATACAAATATGCATATGTTACATGTCTTCTCTTTTTTATATACAAAATTTGGCATCTACATATGCCCATTACTATGAATTTTCAACATTTCACATTACATATATACAAAATTTTCAAAATGATTCTACCATATGTAGAATGATTCAGCGATATAGCACACAATCAATTAAGGGAACCTTTTGGATCAAATTTAAACCTTATTGTATCAAGTATTTCCTCATGATTAGATTTACGTGCTTTCCACAACTTCTTGTTAAGAGGCCTACCATGATATGGTATCAATTGAATATTTTTTGCAATAATAAGGTTGGAGTAATGAAGAATATGTATGTGTGTCTCAAAATCCTCAAATAACCATGTGGTATATATCTTGATAGGGTACCTACATTTAATTGTAAAGACAATTTAAAGTCATAATTTCAATACATTATACATGACAAATTGACTTAACTAGATATTCATGGTAGGGGACAAAAAATATACTAACTTCTAAGCCATGTGCCTATCACAACAATGGATCCTATTGGGTACTCAATATCCTCACCATTAATGGCTGCATCTATTAGTTTCTTTTTGGGCTCAATACACTGACATATAAAGTAATTTTTCCCTTCATCATTATTCTCATATGCAATAACTACATATACATGACCTGGATTATATAGATGGATAAGTTAATGGAACAATTGAAAGTAATCTATTTTAACCAAGTATTAAATTGATAACTTAGTACCTAGTTCAACTAGGTTGGATACATGCTCAAAATAAATTGATGCTTCAACCTGATTGAGTTGTAGTGTTGTAGAAAGTTGATATGAATGAATTGGATGCAAAGGTCTACAAGACCATTGGTCAAGTCACTCTTTTGATTCACATTCATCCCATAAATCATGTATACATGAAGAGCAAAAGCATGCAAGCTTTCTAGTATGAATAGCTAGTGACACAACTTTTGAACTTCAAAATGAATGCATCTCACTTGATCTTGTAAGTGTACAACAATCTTGAAAATTTTCATTTTTAGGCTCATGTATCAACCAAAAGTATCTACAAACCACAGACTTACCTATATTACCTAGCCCCATTGTAGAATTGTATCATTGGATAATTATGTCAATATTTTTCAATATTGTGCCACCTTTGTACTTTAATTCCTCTCTACTAAGGGCTCTTTTCACACATGCTCCAACACCATCATTCTCTCCCTTTCCATGTCCTACCTCATTGAAATTCCAAAAAATTGCACTCCACTTGTCACATACATCCTACTCAATGAATAGAATATCCTTGCATTCTTGAATTGTGTAGTGCAATTTTCTGACCATATAATGTGTTGATTATATCTCTCATCTCTTTCCCTCAAATTTTCATAGAAAACTCTAAAACATCCTTGCAAAAACTTTGATGAATGAGTTTGATCATCACTAATACAGAAGTGATACTCTCTTAATATTATTCTATCATCCTCTATGCAATCATATGCATGAATAAATGCTATATGTACAAAATTTGACACTCGTATAGAGTTATAACACATTGATTGCATTTCATTTTGAGTTTTTAGTGTATAGTTTTCACCGAAGTCAACAATCAACACAATTTTACCCAAGGAAAAAGTGTCCTTACACAACTTGAATTGCTCATCTAACCATCTATCTCTATGTGTATGACATATGTAGTCATAAACTATTTTCTCTTGAAATAGTTTCATAAAATCAGCTGCACATACATCACTTGTCACTAATTCACACCTCTTTAATTCTTTTCCATCTTTAAAACCATATATAACTAATTTGTACTTTTCGAGAGAAACTAGTGTCTTACAAATTTGATGTATTCTATCTATATATAGGAATCTATGCAATTTTTGGAAACCACCACATTGAGGGAAAAATCTTTCAAACACATAGTCTTATAATAAATGCACCCATCATCTCATTTGAATAGTACAGAGGTAATTATAGACCACATTCTTGTAATATTTTTTTAGTATGGAAAGTACAACATATATAATGATAAAAATCATAATGCATAGAAAACTCAACATGAACCCTACAACAACATGTAGTGTGTGTATGATTTATCTTAATGTAGAATGGTTTTGTGATCTCAAAAAATATTTGGCTGATTTAAATTTGAGGAAATATTTGAAGGAAAATTTCATAAAATTGTGTTTGAGTTGTATCCATAAAATGTTTTACATGTGGTTCATGGTTTATTTTTCTAATTCATCTTTTGACAACATCTTTTCGATTTGGTGAAGCCCTTACACCAAAAGTTTTCTATTAATGTTCTTAGTGCAACAACAATAAATTTATCCTTCCATGGGATTCTACCTTGGAATGACCAAAAATAAGTCTCATTAGAATTCTCAATTTTCTCTCACCTCACTAAGGCTTTGACTAACATTGTTCTACTTATCCTTAATGATTTACTTGTTTTTCTTACAATATGAGTTTTTGTCATTTCCTTTCCCATTATGGTTGATGTGAGGACCTATTGAGTTGTATTTACATCTTTACTACATGCTTTTAAACCAATGGATTTGTATGCATCAAAGATATTTCTAACAATGGTTCTTTCACTACTTTTTTCAAATGTTCTTAACCCCAAAATTCTCATTGTCTCTCTAAATTTCAAAATTTTAACCATTTCAACAACAAGTTGGCATCTTCCACTTTGATTTAAATTTTCAAAATAGTTATTCAAAATATTTTGAACAATTTTCCTACAATTTCTTTTTGACATTTTATCATGCATTGGCTTCAAAATATTTTCATCAATGTCAATTAGAAACTTTGGTTTTCTAAAAATTATTCTAGGAGATGTTGATGTACATGCATGCTCTATATTTTCATTACTTACATCATGTGCATTCATCATTTCAACTTGAGATGTCACATTAGAGGTATCAAGTGATGTAAGTGTATTTTTTATAATCATTTCAATTAGGGTATTTTGAATATTTTTGTTTGTCAAATTAGGAGAATTTTCAACATCAATATCAATAGGTAGATTTTTATCACTTACATCAGAGGCATTTGATGATGTACCTTCATGTAATCTCCTCATACACTCCCTTGTTTTTGCCTTTGTTGCCTCTCATTTTTCAATCATTTTTCTCTTGTTCTTTCCCATGATTGTAGATGCAAATTACCCTACAAACAATAACACGAATCAAATAAATAATAAGATACTAATATGATTATTTTATGCTCAATCATAGTATACTAACATAAAATAAGATGTTGGCACATGAAAAATATCAAACTTAGCATTTTGAAGCATAAAAAAACATAAAATTGCATACCTAGTATACAAATACATGTAAACAACAATAGAACTTGCCAAACTACACTAAAACAATATAATAATTGTTGACATGCTATTTTATTTACAATTTTCAATAACCTAATTGGGTCTTGTATAACCTAATTAGGTTATTGAGTTCTAATTACATTAGACAAATAACCCAATCAGGTTATTAAATTCTAATTGCATTGGACAAATAACTTGATCGGGTTTTGTATAACCTAATCAAGTTTTGGTTTACTACTCCACAAATGTAGATAAAGAGATAGAAGGGGATATGAAGAAGTAGAGTGAGTAAGAGAGATGGAGAGAGAGAGAGAGAGAGAGAGAGAGAGAGAGAGAGAGAGAGAGAGAGAGAGAGAGAGAGAGAGAGAGAGAGAGAGGATGTGAGAGAGATAAAGAGATTATGGGATAAGAGGGATGGAGAGAGAGAGGGATAGAGAGATTATGGGAAAGGATGGATGGAGAGAGATATATATTATGAGAGAGAGAGAGAGAGAGAGAGAGAGAGAGAGCTTAGAAGATAGGAGAAAGAAAGAGAGGGGATATGAGAGAGAGAGATTAGGGAATAGGAGAAAGAGAGAGAAGGGATATGAGAGAGAGATTAGGGGATATGATACAAAGAGTGAGAGAGATGGAGAGAGGGAGAGAGAGGGAGAGAAGGGGTTAAAAAAATTGAGGATGGATAGGAGAGAGAGAGAGAGAGAGAGAGAGAGAGAGAGAGAGAGAGAGAGAGAGAGAGAGAGAGAGAGAGAGAGAGAGAGAGAGAGAGAGAGAGAGAGGATGTGATGGAGAGGGAGGGAGAGAGAATAGGTGATATGATAGAAAGAGTGTGAGAGATGAAGAGAATGAGAGAGGGAGAGAAGGGATAGCAAAAAGAGAGGGGGGATAGAAAAAAGAGAATGAGAGAGAGAGAGAGAATGGGATGGAGAGAGGGGGGATAGGAAAAAGAGAGAATAAGAGAGAGAGAGAGAGGATGGGTGGATAGAAGAATTAGAGGATATGATAGAATGTGTGAGAGAGAGAAGGGAATGAGAGAGAGGGGGGTTAGGGGACAGGAGAAATGGAGAGAGGGGATATGAGAGAGAGAGAGAGAGAGAGATAGAGAGAGAGAGAGGCTAGGGGATAGGAGAAAGAGAGAGAGGGGATATGAGTTTGTGTGTGTGAGAGAGAGTGAGAGAGAGAGAGAGAGAGAGAGAGAGAGGTTAGGGGATAGGATAAAGAGAGAGATAGAGAGATATGGAGAGAATGAGAGAGAGGGAGAGAAGGGGATAAAAGAAAGAGAGGGCGATAGGACAAAGAGATAATGTGTGAGTGTGTGCATGTGTGAGAGAGAGAGGGAGAAAGAGAGAGAGAGATTAGGGGATATGATAGAAAGAGTGAGAGAGATAGAGAGAATGAGAGAGAGGGGGGAGAAGAGGATAGTAGAAAGAGATGGGAGATAGGAAAAAGAGAATGAGAGAGAGAGGATGGGATGCATAGAAGAATTAGAGGATATGATAGAAATAGTGAGAGAGAGAATGGGATAAGAGAGAGAGAGAATGGAATGGATAGAATAATTAGAGGATATGATAGAAAGAGTGAGAGAGATAAGGTGATGAGAGAGAGAGAGGATGGGATGGATAGAAGAATTAGAGGACATGATGGAAAGAGTGAGAGAGAGAAAGGGATGTGAAAAAGATAGAGAGGATGGGATGGATAGAACAATTAGAAGATATGATAGAAAGAGTGAAAGAGAAGGGGATGAGAGAGAGAGAAGGAGAGGGAGAGAGATAGAGAGAGATACAAAGAGGGAGGGGGAGAGTGACGTTTAGGGAAAAGATAGAAAGAGTGAGAGGGAGAGAGAAGGGGATAGGAGAAAGAGGGAGGTGGATAGGAAAGAGAGGACAAAGAGAGAGATTAGGGGATACAATATAAAGAGTGAGAGAGAGAAGGGGATAGGTGGAAGAGAGACAATGATAGGATAAAGAGAGAAAATAAGAGAGATGGAGTGATGTAGAGAAAGGATGGGATGGAGACAAGGATATGATAGACACTTTTTTATTAGAATACATAACCTGATAGATCTCTCTCTCTCCCCCTTACTCCCTCCCTCAATCTAACATTTTGAAGTAGTAATACAAAACCTGATTGGGTTATGGCTTGGAGATAGCCTAGGAAAATGACCCAAAGGCTTGGGAGACTATTTTCCCTTCTTTTTTTCCTTTAGACATTTTTTCATCTTCTAAGATGAATTATCATCTTTTCCTTCATTAGGTCTTCTAATGGTGAAGTGGGTATCTCTAAAATCACAACTATAATCTGACACATCTTCTTAGCTTTCTAATCATATACATTTTTCTTTTTTTGGACAACATTAACATTGTAAAATTTAATAACTTTTACCAATGCCTTGACATTCCTCATAGAAATATGTTTGCCATTTTTTTAATAAATTTTTATATACTTAACCAAATTCAAAATAAACTATATATTACTATTCTAAACTTGATTCTATATACTTTTAAAATAAAAATTTTCATTTTTTATTATTTTGATGCAGGTTATGCTCAACACATGAACACGTACCAAAATTTTAGGTTGTAGTCAGTTTAATAATTCATAGTTAAAAAAATAGTCATCATAAAATTACAAAAAAATACACAACTTATAGATATGACTCTTAGCTATCATCCTACCAAAGGGATATGCAAGATACTAAATATAACTTGGTCTTTTGTGTTGCACACAAAAAAAAAATTGTTATGTTTTCTAAAAAAAAAAGGAATGGTTTTTTGTGTGCATAGGGTTTGACCCACCTAATATTACCTAATTCATAAAAACTCTAGTAGTTTTGAAAGTAGATTTAGAGTACTACAATTTATATGTTTTACACATCTTTTCATTTTTAGTGTATGACCCTCAAATGTCTCATCGAAGTTTAGATTTACCTAATTTCAAAAAAAAGGTCTCCACTTATACCCCTATTTTTGTACACCATCTTGGTACTCTCACCCAGATTAGTAAGCTTGAAATATTTTGGTATTGACTCTCTCAACTAATTTTTTTGACCAAGGTTTTTCCAAAGCTTTTTTACCATTCCATTTTCATATGGATTCTCCATAAGATCATATTGTTCTCTCATTATGTTTGCAAAAGAATATGATTGATCTCTAGGTCAAGATTCATCTAAAATTCCATTTATAGTTACTCCATTGATTACTTTAGGTTTGCAAAAATGTTGAATCAAACTTGTCATCCTTCTTTGAAAATCACTTAGATAGTTTAGAGACCAATATTGAGGAAAAAAATAGGCATTTCTTCTAGTAGTTCCTCTAGAGGGAATCTAAATCTAATTTGTGATGAAAGATTGTAGCAAACTTTCTCTATAGAGTCAAGCACAGAGTCTTTGATCTTCTTGAAGTCTTCACTTGTAACACATGAAACTACCTTCTCTAGTTCTGATTCTACTTCACTTCTTGTTGGGGTTGGAGTTGGGGTCAACTTGGGCATAGTACTGTATTAGTATGTCAACTCCATGTACCTTGGCACATACCTCATTTTTTGCACCAATATATAAAAAGTTCCTAGAATTGTTCAAATCTATGATTTATGCCCACTTTGATAACTTTTATTCATCTAATGGTAGTAATAGATACATAGTATGCAGGCTACTACATGTTATTTTACGTAGCTTATTATATTATGCAATGTACATAGCTCTTTGTTGAACCTTTTTCATAATATTTCTCATGTCCTATAGCATGGGGAGAATAATTGCTAAAGTTAAAAGTATCTTAGTTCATTAGTTAGACTTGAATATAGCCAAGGGAATTCATCTTGCACATAGTGGATTAGTACAAGAAATCATAGATATTTAGACAATACTCGATGCATTGGTCCATCCAAAGAGATCCATCTACTATCACTGTCTTTCAAAAGATTCCTCCCATCAGTAAGTCCTCAAGAAAAGTGTTTAAATTCCTAGACTCATTTTGGACTTTGACAAAAGTATTGGTAAAACTCTTTGATTAAAGATTCCACTTTACTTACACAACCAAGATCACGAAAAATTCCAAAAGCTAGATTCATTTGATGGGCTATGTAGTGAAAGAAAATAGTGTAGGGTGCCAAATAATTCTTGATCTTTTTGAAAAGACTGCCTTTATGACCTTGCATAACCAAAGCTCCATCCACTTCAATACACACAAAATTTTTGGAAATCTCCATGTTATCCATACATCCACAATCAATTATAATACTCTTTAATAATTCATATAAATTTTTGGTTGTCACACTACAATTCAATTTAGCAATAGGTAGTAGAAAGGGTTGATGGCAAAGATCATTTATAGTATAAACATGCATGCACACCTAGGAAGTATTATCAATTGTTGTAACTTTATCTAGAGACAATGCAATGAAATTTGAGTGTTTTATTTTTTCCTTCATATCTTATTTTTAAACTTGTGCAAGACAACTAGCCCATTCCCACCTATTGTTTACTGAATAGTGACTATTCAGATAGTTTAGAATTTTAAAAAACAACAATAAAGTAGTAGTTGAAGGGTAGTCCATCATAGGATGCCCTTTACTTAAAATATAAAAGACCACACTTAATTGAACTACTTTTCCAATATTTTTCACTTCCATTACTTTCCTAATGAAATCTTGAATGGAACCTTTTACTATAGAACACTTCTCTTGTAATTGCTTGTGTAACTTGTATATTTTTGAATTCCTAATATGCAGGCATTTGTCCTTTGTTTTCCAAGTTAGCACAAATTTTTCAACTCCATCTATAGTTTCCTTTTCGTAAACTTTACCAATATGCTTTTCTATGGCATCAAGTTTACTCTACAACCTCTTCTCCTTATTTGTTATCTCTATGTAAATCTTACATCTACATTTTACAAGAGGCTCAACATAAATTGGATTGGCCAATAGTTCAATGAACTAGTACTTTTCCACCCATTCTAATTGAAAATTCCTTTTGGAAAGATCCCAGTGAGATCAATCTTTTTTTAATTCCAATTTTCTTTTCCCCTTTTGTGCATGAACATGATTTATGAAATCACTTTTAGTTTGCTCACTTGACTAGTTGAGAAATGACTCCAAGTCTATAATATCAGTTCTGACTCCTTTCTTAGGGGAAGTACCTCTAAATCATGTTCAAGTTCATCCTTGACTAAGATATCAAGTTCACCAACTTAAACTTCTTCAATATTGTCTCCAAGTTGTGATGAATCTCCTTTTTCAATAAGCACTAGAGATCTAATTTGTGAATCTTGTAGGTTGCCAACATTTCCACCACTAAAATATGTAGATATGGTTCTATATTTTGATAATGGCAGCCTCTCTTAGCTTTCAAGGATCCTACCAGAACCTCTTGTTACCCCTCTTTTTTTACTGTCAAAGTTGGAATGTCAAATGTAGGCAAAACACACCTTCCTATGCAAGCCCACACTAGGAAATAATTGGCTAAATCAGGTTGATGGTTGACACACATCAGGAAAATGGTAGATGATGCCCAACCCAAGGGAAAATTATTTGGTTGTAGTAGTGGCAAACAAACATTTTCCAATAAGAAACAACATGCAAAGGATGGCAATTTTTTTTAAAATAAATGTATCTAAAACATATATTACATTGGTGATTGGACCAAGATTTTTGATCAATCATGTGATAAGTAATGACTGACTACCACAGGTGTTGGACCCAACTTTGATAAATATCTAGCAATGTGGTTGGCCTATGTTACATGCATTATTTTCCAAATGATAATTGACCCATGAGAAAGGATCACCAAATGGTGAAGATTCACTACTAAAGTAATCTTTGATCCTCACCATCAATGACTTTAGCTATTAGTTTCTTTTTTGGCTCAATACACTGACATAGAAAGTAGTTTTTTCCTTCATCATTATTATAATATGCAATAACTACATATACATGACTTGAATTATATAGAAGGATAAGTTAATATAAAAATTGAAAGTAATATATTTTAACCAAGTATTAAATTGATAACTTAGTACCTAGTTCAACTAGATCAGATACATGCTCAAAATCTATTGATGTTTCAACTTGGTTGAGTTGTAGTGCTATAGGAAGCTGATATGAATCAATTGGATGTAAATTTATACAAGAACATTGGTAAATACACTCTTTTGATTCACATTCATCCAATAAATGATGCATATAAAAAGAGAAAAAGTATGCAAGCTATCTAGTATGAATATGATGAAGGCACATTCCAAGAAAAAATTGAACACAATAGGAAAAGAGAATATTATTATGAGAAATGATATGATATTACATTTAGTACAACAAAAATAGAATCCATGACATGCCCTATGGGCTTACAGTATTATCATGTTCTGAAGAAAACCCTTCTCACAATACCTTCTCCCAATCTCCACCAAAAACTGCCTTTACAATGCCATAAATGTCCTTAAGTAAACAAAATTAGGTTTAGGGTTAGGAATAAATTTTATAATATACTATTTGTAATCCACCACCAAAATAGAAGGTTCTAGAAAACATGTTAGAACTCAGTGTAAAATTAGAAGAATCCATAAATGGTAGTCCAACTTCTGGGAGGCATAACTTTTGATCTAGGACTCTCATTGACGAACCATTTACATTTTTGAAAAGCTCTCCAAGTTATCTATAGCCTCATGTACTAAATTTTCTCATCTCCCACTTTTTGGGCCCATATGAGGTCATTTAGTGCCTCAAATATAACTTTGAAGTGCTCTTAGGAGGTCCGCATACAACTTAAAACTATAATAACTTTCAAACCATAAAGTCTTTTGACCTGATTCTTTTTCTAGAGTACTTTAAATTACAATTATAATCATCTCTTCAACTTAAATCATCTAACTCATCATAATCATGTTTCAATTACAAAATAACCTATTTTTTTAGATTGGCATGTATCACAAGGTGCTCGAAAACTCTCACCTAGAAAACCAATAGTGGAACTATGAGAGTTGGAACCTTTAATTGACCCAAATGGGTATCCAAAAATGAAAACACATTAAACAAAAACTAAAACTAAGCATATTTTTTAGTGATACAAGATTTCCCTTACACCACTGGATGCTCCTGCATCAGACACCCAAGGCAGATTGAAAAGTGACTGTATCACTTTATAGCTGGTAGAGGAAAACCCAAATAGGCAACCTTCATTGTGAATATCCAAGTTGAGTCTTCTATTGGTCATCCTTTCCACTTCACCAAGTATTCTTCATACTATCTATTTTTAGTACTCCAGCCCACACAACTATCAAGAATTTTTTCAATCTCTTCCTTCATAGAAGTAGGAATTGGACATGGCTCCAGCATCAACTCCTCATATGCACCATAATCATGATATTCTATTAAATTTGCAATATTGAAAATAGGAGAAATGTGAATCCCATCTAGAAACTCCACCTCATATGCATTCCCTGAATCATGTTTCTTCAAAATTTTGCAAGGGCCGGATTTATTCATCTTTAACATGTTGTTGGTACCCACTAGAAATTGTTTCTTCCTCAAGTATACCATAACTTGATCTCCAAATTGGAACTCCTTATGTCTCCTCTTTTGGTCTACCCTAGCCTTATACTATAGGTTCATCTTGGTAATATGGGCTCACACCTCCTCATGCAAGTTCTTGACATGTTCAATGAAGTCTTCTACCTTAGCACTTGTTCTCTCCCTTGCTCTATCTTCCTCAACTTTGGTGTAATCCTTGGACTATTCCCATAAATAGTTTGGAATGGTGATCTACCATTATTCCTATTTACAAAATTATTTCCAAAAAATTCTGCTTGTGGTAGAATTAAATCCCATCCCTTGGGTCTATCTCCTACTAAACACCTCAACAAATTGCCCAAACTTCTATTCACAACTTCTATTTGTCCATCAGTCTGTGAATAATGTACAAAACTAAAATTCAATTCTATCTTCAACTTCTTTCACAAATTCCTCTAGAAATACCCAAAAAAATTAGTATCTCTATTAGAAACAATACTTTTTGGGAGACCATGTAGCCTCACCACCTTTCTAAAAAAAAAATCTACAATATGCACTGCACCATGAGTCTTGCGACATGGAATGAAATGTGCCTTCTTGGAGAACCTATCAACCACCAAAAATATTGAGTCAGTACCCATTTATGTCCTTGGAAATCCAAGAACAAAATCCATACTTATGTCCTCCCAAGGCTTTGATAGAATAGGCAATAGCTGATAGAGTCCAGTATTTTGACTAAATCCTTTGGTTTTTTGACATACTTGATAACTTTGCACAAACTTCTTCACATCTTGTGACAATTAAGGCAAAAAATAATGCTCTCTAAAAAATGGAAATGATCTTATCTTGACCAAAGCTTCATACCATCCCTCCATTGTGCTTCTCCTTTATCAAGTTCTCCCTCATGGAACTCCTTGGAATACATAGTTGACTTCCCTTGAACAACATACCATCTTGAATCATGTAATCTAGCCACTAGGTCCTGTCTAGAGTAACAAGTTCTTTATAAGCTTTCCAAGCCTCTACAAAGTCAGGATCCTCAAGGTATAGATTCTTGAGTTCATCAAACCAACCACCTCAATCTGCATTACTACTAGCAATAATTTTCTACTACATAATGCATTTGCAACCCTATTAGACCTTTTACTTCTATGGTTCAATACAAATATATAGCTTTGCATGAATTCTACCCATTTCAAATGTCTTTGATTCAATTTACCTTGGCTATTTAGGTAATGCAATGCTTGGTGATTAGTATACAAAAAGAATTCTTTTGGAAAAAAGTAATGCCTCCATTTCTTTAAGGCCTAAACTATTACATAGAACTTTTGATCACAAATAGAATACTTCTTCTTTGCATCATTCAATTTTTCACTAAATTAGGCAATGGGTTTAGCCTTCTTGTCTCAACATAGGCCTAATAGCACTGCCACTAGCATCAAAATCCACTTGGAATACTTTTTTGAAATCAATAAGTGCCAACACAAGTTGCTCTGTCAAATTCTTCTTCAACAATTCAAAACTTCTAGGAGCTCATGTAGTCCACTTGAAAGCTTTTCTATCCCTCATCATTGTTTCAATTAGGGGTGCACATATACTACTGAAATTCCTAATGAACTTCTTGTAAAAACTAGCTAGACCATGGAATGATCTTACCTCAGTGGTAGACCTTGGAGTAGGATGTTCCAAGATGACATTTACCTTCTTTGGGTCCATTTTGAGACCCTTAGCTAATACAACAAACCCCAAATAGACTAACTCCCTTTTGACAAAGCTACAAATTAATCAACAATTTCTCTTCCATCAACCTTTCAAGGACACTATGAATGTGCAATAAATGTTCATCCAAAGAATTACTAAAAATAAAAATATCATCCAAATAGACAATAATTTTTTTTTCCAAAAGTTTCTTTAGTACCTCATTCACAAGCTGCATGAAGGTGCTTGGTGCATTGGTTAGTCCAAAGGGCATAACTAGCCACTCATATAAACCTTCTTTGGTCATGAATGTAGTCTTTGACTCATATCCATATTTGGTGATAATCACTCTTGAGATCTATTTTTGTGAAGTACTAAGATCCACTGAAATAGTCCATAAGATCATCCATTCTTGGCAAAAGAAACTGATACTTGATGGTTATTCTATTTAGGGCCCAAGAGTCTGTAGACATTCTCTACTCTCCATCCTTCTTTGGTGCTAGCATTGCAAGTACTACACATGGATTCATGCTCTCTCAAATCAAACCTTTCCTCAGTAGCTCCTGAAATTGTCTACTTAGCTCCTTAGTCTCATTAGGAGTCATCCTATGAGTAGCGTTGTTAGGAAAACTAGCTCCAGGAACCAGATATATTTGATGACTAATTTTTCTTATTGGTGATAACCCTTCTGGAACATTATCAGAGATGACATCTCCATAATCACTTAATAGACCTAAAAATTCAAGTGGAATTTCACTACTACCTTCCTTATCTTGTGTAGGAATTAAAGCATAACATATATGCTGATGTTTCATGTCATCCATAAATTTTTTTCCATCAACAAGACATACCCTAGCACTATTGCATTCCTTTTCATCCTCCTTTATCAAGGGCTTCAATTTGTGAAAAACTCCATCCTTTGTTAGAGTCTATGTATTTACATGACCATCATGTATAGCATGCCTATCAAACTACCATGAACCTCCCAACAATAAATGGTAGACATCCATTACAATGATTTCATAGAGAGCCTTGTCATGGTAACTCCTAATCTTGAACTTTACTAAACATTTCTCACTAACTAGGACCTTATGAACATCCTACACCCAAGCAATCTAATGGCATTAGGGGTGTTTCTCCCTCTTGAACTTTAGTTCTGAGACCATCACTTTTGACACCAAGTTGTCAGTGCTTCCACCATCAACAATCATGTCACAACATTTTCCCTCACACTTTCACATGGTGCGAAACAAACTCCTTTGTCCAAGTTCAGTCTCACCACTTAGTAAGACCCTTTCATTAACCAAAACCATCATCCACATGAGAAACCCTTGCTTGACCATTAGCTCTCCTATCTATTCTTCCTTGTGTTGAGGGCATTCAAAGGCATGATGACCTTCTTCATTGCAATGAAAATATGTGCCACAAAAGTATCCTCTTCTTGAACCCTATCCACATCCTCTACCTCTTTCTCTCTAATCTCAAAAGTTTTGATCATAGGAGAGGTTGAAACCCTCATTCCTTTGAATTTGGCGAGTATCCACATCTTCATTTTTATTTTGGTTCACATTTTGGCCTCCAAATGATCTACCACCACCCCTTCCTCCTTGACTACACCCTCTTTTCCTTCCATCAAACTTTCTTTTTTGCTTCTCCTCAACTCACAAGGAAAAATGGTATGCCTCTTCAATGCTAGTCATTCTAACTAGATGTAACTCCTCTTGAATGCTAGGTCTTAATCCACTAAGGTAATAGACAACCTTCTCTTTGTTTTCTTTTGCATGCCTTGCCCTAATAATGTCTCAATAAAATTCCTCTATGTATTCTTGGACAAATTTTCCCACTTGCTTTAACCCTTGCATCTTTTTGAACAAATCAAGCTTGTAATCAACAAGAATGAACTACTTCTTTAGTTTGTCCACCATGCAATCCCACCTTGTGATTTTCTCCTTTTCTCTCCTATTTATTTTCAAATAAATCTCTTGCCACCATATTTTGGAATGGCCTTTAATTTTGGCCATCAAAAACTTAACCCTATTAGAGTCCCCAATATCCTCATACTCAAAATATTCCTCTAGCTCATTGATCTAGTCGATCAACTCATCTAGGTTTAGATTTCTCGAAAATATGCCGACGTCAAATTTAGGTCTTTTTCCAAGCTTGGAAATGACCCTAAAAAGCCTCTCCTCTACCTAGTTTAGGACTTCTCCATCTTCTTCCCCTTCATGCCCAATATTTCCTTCTTCATTTTCTTCCTCACTTTCGTCACCTATGGTAACATTCATCCCTCTATAGATCTCCTCATGTAATTCTTAAACTTGTCTCTAGAGGGCTCTAACCTCAGGAGTAACAACTCTCACTCTTCCACCATGCTCCCTTCATGGAGGCATCTTCTTTCATCAAAAACCACAACCACATAGTCCTGGTGCAAACTATCTCACAGTCAGTGCTCTGTCTACACACTCAAGAAGACATACTCTGATACCACTTGATGAAAGCACAATTGAAGACCAAAATGAACACAATAGGAAAGGGATAATATTATTATTAGAAATGATATGATATTACATTCAAGACAACAATAATAGACTCCATGACATGCCCAATGGGCTTACAATATTATCAAACTCTAGAGAAAACCCTTTTCACAGTACGTTCTCCTAATCTCCACCAAAAATTGCCTTTACAATTCTAGAAATGTCCTTAAGTAAACCAGATTAGGCTTAGGGTAAGGAATAAATTTTATAATATGCCATTTTCCATACACTGCCAAAATAGAAGGTTCTAGAAAACATGTCAGAAGTTAGTGTAAAATTAGAAGAATCTAGAAATGGTAATCCAACTTCTAGGAGGCATAACTTTTGATCTAGGACTCTGATTAATGAACTGTTTACATTTTTGGAAAGCTCTCCAAGCACTCTATAGAACTATGGATATCTTTTCTTTCCCCCCTTTTTTTGGGCCTGTATGAGTTCATTTAGTGCCTCAATACTAACTTTGAAGCACTCTTAAGAGGTCTCCAAGAAACTTAAAACTATGATAACTTTCAAATAGTAAAGCTTTTTGACCTAATACTTTTTTTGGAGTGCTTTAAATTACAAGGATAATCATCCCTCCAATTTACACACTCTAACTCATCATAATTATGGTTTACTTATGAAATAACCTATTTTTTGCATTGGCACATATCACAAGGTGCTAAAAAACTCTAACCTAGAAAACCAATAGTGGAACTATGAGAACTAAAATATTTAATTAACCCAAATGGGTATCCAAAAATGAAAATGCACTAAATAGAAACTAACACTAAGCATATTTTTTGGGTGATACAAGATTTCCCTTACACCACTAGATGCTCCTGCATTAGAATAGCTAGTGACACTGCATTTGGACTTCAAAATGAATTCATCTCACTTGATCCTATAAGTGTACAACAATATTTCAAATTTTCATTGTTAGGTTCATGTATCAACCAAAAATATATAGAAACCATAGACATACCTATATTACTTGGTCCCATCATAGAATTACACCATTAGACAAATCATTTTAGCATTTTGTAATATTGTGACACCTTCGTACTTTAATTCCTCTCTAGTAAGGGCACTTATCACACATGCTCCAGCACCATTTTTCTCTCCCTTTCCATGTCCCCCTCAATGAAATTCCAAATATGTTGCACTCCACTTGTCACATGCATCCTACTCAACCAATAGAACATCCTTGTATTCTTGAATTGTATGGTGCAATTGTCTAACCATATCATGTGTTGATTCTATCTTTCATCTCCCTCCCTCAAATTGTCATAGAAAACTCTAAAACATCCTTGCACAAACTTTAATGAATGAGTTCAATCATTGCTGATATAGAAGTAATACTCTATGAATACTTTTTTGTCATCCTTTATGCTATCATGTGCATGAATAAATGTTGTGTACAAAAATTGACACTTATATAGAGTTGTAATACACTGGTTGCACTTCATTTTGAGGTTTTAGGGTATAGTTTTCAGCAAAGTCAACAACTGACACAATCATAGCCAAGGAGCAAGTGTCCTTACACAACTTGAATTTCTCATCTAACGATCGAGCTCTATGTGTTTGACCTATGTAGTCATAAACTATTTCTCTTGAAACAATTTCATAAAATTAGTGACACATACATCACTTTTCACTAATTCACACCTCTTTAATTCTTTTCCATCTTTAACACCATATATAACTTACTTTTATTTTCCAAGAGAAACTAGTATCTTACCAATTTCATGTGTTCTATCTAGATGTAGACATCTATGAAACTTCTACAAACCACCACATTGAGGGCAAAAATATTTCAAACACATGGTATTATAATAAATGTACACATCATCTTGTTTACATAGTACACTTGCAATAAATTCTCTTAGTGACTTAGGAGGTAATTATAGACCACATTCCTACAATATTTTTTTAGTATGCAAAGTACAACATATATAATGATAAACATCATAATGTATAGAAAACTCACCATGAACCCTATAGCTACATGTATTGTCTGTATGATTTATCTTAACATAGAATAGTTTTGTCATCTCAAAAAACATTTGGCTAGTTTTAATTTGAGGAAATCATTCAAGAAAAACTTGATAAAGTTGCATTTGAGCTATATCCAAAATATGTTCTTCATGTGGCTCACGGTTTGTTTTTCCAATTCATTTTTCGACAACATCTTTTTAGTTTGGTGAAGCCCTTGCATTGTCATGCCAAAAGTTTTCTATTAATGTTTTTAGTGCACCAACAATAACTTTATCCTTACATGGGAGTCTACCTTGGAATGACAAAAAAGTAGTCTGATTAGAATTCTCAATTTCCTCTCACCTCACTAAGGCTTTGAGTAATGTTGTTCTACTTATCCTTAATGATTTAGTTGTTTTTCTTACCATACATGTTTTTCCCATCTCCTTTCCCATTATGGTGTATTTGAGGACCTGTCAACTTATATTAGCATCTTTAGTACATGCTTTTGAACCAATAGATTGGTATGCATCAAAGAGATTTCTCACAATGCTTATTTCACTACTATTTTTAGATGTTCTTAACCCCAAAATTCTCAGTGCCTCTCTAAATTTCATATTTTTAACCATTTCAACAAGAAGTTGGCATCTTCCACTTTGATTTAAATTTTTGAAATAATTATTTCAAATAGTTTGAACAATTCTCCTACAATTTACTTTTGACATTTTATCATGCATTGGCTTAAAAATATTTTCATCATTGTTAATTAGAAACTTTGGTTTTCTACAAATTATTTAAGGAGATAATGATATATGTGCATGCTATAAATTTTCATTACTTACATCATGTGCATTAATCATTTCAACTTGAGATGTCACATTAGGGGCATCATGTGATGTAAGTGTATTTGTCATAATTATTTCAATTGGGGTATGTTGAACATAATCACAAGTAGATATCATTTATACATGATCTCAACACTTAATCAAATAATTTAAAACAATGAAATCAACATTATACTTAATCCAGTTAGCCTTTTTGTTGCCTTGCACATTACCACATCTTCAAATTAGGTTCTACCATGTGTGGGTTCACATATAGGATTCCACCCCAACCTTGTTAAGTAATTATTTTGCAAGAAAAAATAATTCCTTACCCTAAATACCAATACTTTATTTTTTACCATGTTGTGTCTTGTCAAACATGTCTTTAGTAAACTTCCCATATCATCCAAGACTTAACATATCCTTTCATGGTCTTTGATACATGCTCTCTAGTGTCTATATTGTTGACATTAAGTCAAGTTTGTTATTGGTGAAAAAACTTATTTAGATTATGTATGGCTACTAAGCTCATTAAATAGTCTACAGTGTTTATCATGTAATTCAGTAGCCATCAAGCTTCATAGTTCTTACCGAGCAGTTTAGTGGTTACCACGTAAATTCAGGAAGTGTGAAGTCCTATAGTTCTTAGTGAGTAGTTTAGTGGTTACCAAGCTTCACAGTTTCTACCTTAGCCATCAGTTCATGTGAAGTGAAGATAGTGTAAACTAAGTGATGAGATGATTAGTGTTTACTGAGTTCAGGTATGGTAAACATGGAATTTAGTTTCTACCAAGTTTCCAGTGTAGATGGAGTTCGAGACTACTCTAAGATGATTAGTATGGATTGAGCTTCCACTTCTACTGAATGCATGATGATTCTGAGTAATGATAGTGGACACCATGTATTAGAACTTCACCAAGTCAGTCTTCAGAACCTAAGGGTCTTCATTTGAGTAGACTTTGTAATATTGGTGTTAACTTGTATATTGGCCGACTTTGTAATTTTGTAAATTGGATTGATATATATATATATATATATATATATATATATATATATATATATATGTTATGTATTGTATCATATCCACATAGATATAGATAGATGTGTGTATGCATGAATGAAAAGTGAGAGTAAAGAATATGTAAGTAGCATAAAAATGTGAATCAATAGAAAAGTGTATTGTAAGGCCATATTAGAAAGGACCAGCAGAGTCATATCTATCACATAAAGGTGATCAATACTCCAAAGAATCTCTATCAGAAAATTAGTTGTAAGTCAGAGATCTATTGTTTCATTCTAACAGGTGA
The DNA here is from genome assembly GCA_028749045.1 of Cupressus sempervirens. Taxonomy (NCBI): domain Eukaryota; kingdom Viridiplantae; phylum Streptophyta; class Pinopsida; order Cupressales; family Cupressaceae; genus Cupressus; species Cupressus sempervirens. The sequence continues at coordinate 837,478,725 of CM053793.1, forward strand.
ACCAGTCCAAAATCCTCTAACAAGATAGACTTAATAGTCTTTTGTCAAATCTCTTTACTAAGTGCATACTTCATTTTATGTTTGTAAATCCTCTAACAAGGTGGACCTAGCAGTCCTAATTGCTCCTAACAGGGCAAATCATTGGAAGTGATCATTGTAAGCCTTAATAGGCCAACTTTATGTTGCAGTATTAAAGTTTTGTGGCTATCATCTCCACCCCAATTTTACTTTCTATTTGGAAGGTTTTTAGGTCACCAAATTATTGTGTTCATGTCCAATGAATGTTTATATTTCCATGCATGCAGTTAAATCTGATTTAATGAATTAAATTATTATTGGGTTATTTCAATTAAGATCTGAATTTGATAAAGTTTTAAGGTTACTAATTCACCCCACACCTCTCAATAACCTAGAATAGTCTTGAATATTTCTAAAAATTGGTATCAGAGCTTTGTGGTTCTTAGGATAAAACTTGATAGATTGAGCAAAGATCAAGGATAATGGAGACTTTTAAACTTGATAAAGCAATTGATAATGAAAAGCTAGATCTAGAAATGGCTATTACACAACTCAAGAAAGCTAAGGAACAACTTTCCCAATCCCTAAAAAGAAGGAAGGAACTTGCAAATCAGATGAATGATCACCAATATATTGAAGAAAAAATTGAAGATCTTTTCCTTCAAGCAGTTCAAATGAAGCAAATAATGCAATCAAAGAACTCTTAGAGAAGAATGGTTTCTTGCAAGAACAAATAAGAAAGCTCAAAAGAGAACAAGAAATTCAGTCAGTAAGGCTATGTGAAATCTTGGAGCAAAGGAAGAAGATGAAAGAAGAAATGGATAAAAGAAACAATGAGATCCAAAACCAATTCCTTCAACATGAAGATCTTATAGATCAAATCTCAAATGCAAATGAAGAAATCATGAGTCAAAGATAGATCAATGAAAGATTAAGGAATGATCTAAATTTAGAAAGACAAATCAATGAAAGAATAAGAAGTGAGTTGAGAACTGAAAAGAAAATTAGTAAAAGATTAAAAAAATGACCTAAACATTGAAAAGCAAGTCAATGAGAGAATGATGAAATCCCAAGCAAATATGAATCAATTGAATCAAGTAAATGAGAAAAATTTCTATAGACAAAAGGGTAAAGAAAGAATTGGATATAAAGAAGAAGGTGAATCCTCCAAACAAGGTGCTCAAAGGAATCAAAGACCTACTTGCAATCACTATGGTAAGATAGTTCATACATCAAACAAATGTTGGAGTAATGGAAAAGAAAAATTCAATGGTAAGTGTTACATTCAAAATCAGCACAGTCACAAGGCTAATGAGTGCAAAGAGAAACCAAAATTTGAAGAAAAATGTCACAAATGCAAGAAACAAGGTCACAAGGCATCAAACTACAGAACCAAGTCATTTAATCCAGAAGAGAAAATTGTGAAAGCATTATTTGGTTGGGACAATAACACTTGGTGCAGATGTCATTACTATGGAGAGCATGGACACATTGGCATGAACTGTGTTAAACATCACACAAAAAAGAGAGATACCACCATAAGATGTTTCACTTGTACAAAACTTGGTCATCTATCCAAGAATTGCATGAATACAAGTAGAATTGAAGATGAAAAGAAAGAAAAAGTAGATAAAATTAGAAATAAAATGAGGCAGAAATGGATTTCTAAATCAATAGAGGAAGCTAGTCCAAGCAATGATGGTCATGTCACTCAAGAAATGGGTGACTCCACCATTGCCAATTAAGTTCTTAAGTAAGAACTGGAACTATGTTATCATGGTCATATCTAAATAGTTCCAAAATTAAAAGGAAAAATAAAAGTTCCAAATTAGTATTTGAGATACAAAGGGATCATAGAATATTAGTATTAATTATCACCAAGTAAGGTTGGGTCATGGACTCTACCAAGCAAGGTCAGGAGTAACTAGTCACACATGTTTGGTTCACGAGTTATGAAGTATTCATGGAGTAGATAACGAATGATAGTCTGTCACACACAATGATGTCATCACAACTACTTTTTTACTAAGCATTAATGGAAAAATGTTATCAAAGGTAGATTTGGGAATCCACTAAACTGGCTTGCTCGGTAGATTTGGGAATCCACTACTATCTCATCTACTTCCTAATATTATTATCTTTAGCTTTCTTTTCATCTTCAACCTTTCCTATGTTCATGTAGTTCTTAGCTATATGACCAAGTTTAGCACATGTATAGCCAATGTGTCCATATTGTCCACAATAGTGACATCTATACCAAGTATTGTAGTCCCAACCAAATATTTCTTTTACAAGTTGTTTAACTAGATTGAATGGTTTAGATCTATATTCATATGCCTTATGACATTTACCCTCAAATTTTGGCTTCTCCTTGCATTCATTAGCTTTATGACCATGCTGACTGCAATTGTAGCATTTTCCATTGAATTTTGCATTTCTATTGCTCCAACATTTATTTGATGTATAACTTAACTTACCACAGTGATTGCAAGTAGGTCATTGATTCCTTTGGGCACCTTTTTTGGAAGATTCACCTTCTTCTTTGTATCCAAGTCTTGCTTTACCTTTTTGTCTATAGAGATTCTACTCACTTTGTTGATTCAATTGATCCATGTTTACTTGGGATTTCATTATCCTTTCATTGAGTTTCTTTTTAGAAATTAAATCAGCTTTCAATATTTCATTGATTTGTCTTTCAGTGATTAAATCATTCCTTAAGCTTTCATTTTTAGATCTTAGACTCATGATTTCCTCATTTGTATTGGAGAGATGATTCATAAGACTTTCTTGTTGAAGGGATTGACTTTGAGTTTCATTATTTCTTGTCTCCAAGTCTTCACTTTCCTTGTTCCTTTGTTCCAAGATTTCACACATTCTTATTGACTTAATTTCTTATTCTCTTTTCAATTTTCTTAGCACTTCTTGCAGAGAGCCATTCTTTTCTAGAAGTTCTTTGATTGCCACATTTGCTTCATCTAAATTGTTTGAGGGGAAAAAGTCTTCAATATTTTCTTCAACATATTGGTGGTCATTCATTTGTTTTGCAAGTTCCTTCCTTCTTTTTAGGGTTTGGAAAAGATGCTCTTTTGCTTCCTTGAGCTGAGCTATGGTCGTCTCTAGATCTATCTTCTCATTTTCAATGGCTTTTTCAAGTTTGAATATCTCCATTGTCCTTGATCTTTGCTCAAGCTGTCAAACTTTATCCTAAGAACCACAAAGCTTTGATACCAATTGTTGGAAATAATCAAGACTAGCTAGGTTACTGAGAGGGGAGGGATGAATCAGTAACCTCAAAAAATTTAAATTAATTCAATGCTTAATCCATTCATCATTAATTTATCTAATCTACTACATGCATGAGAAAAGATAAACATTCATAACACATGAAAATAGAATTTGGTGACCTAGTTACCTTCCAAATAGAAAGTAAAACTAGGGTGGGGATGATGCCCAAAAAACTTCACTACTATAGTAGAAAGTTGGCCTGTTAAGGCTTACATTGACCACTTTTCTATGATCTACCCTATTAAGAGAAATTTGAACTGCTAGATCCACCTTGTTAGAGGTCTTACAAAAATACAATGAAGTATGCACTCTATTAAGAGATTTAGAGAAAGATTGTTAAGTCTACCTTGTTAAAGGATTTAGAAAATTGATTCACTTATTAGTTTGAATAGTAAATCTGACTTACAACTTGATTGCTGATTAGATCCTTGAAGTATAGATCACCTCTTGTGATTGATATAACCTTGCTGCTCCTTATAGGCCTTGTTGAATACTCTGCTCTACTTCTGATTTGCATTCACTCTTCTCAAAACATTACATATCCATTCCTTGATACACTCATGCATATATTTCAATTGATACAATACATTACATATATACCATTCAAATATTTACAATTACAAGGTTGGCTAAAACAAAAGTAAACAAAATATTACTGAATTGGCCAAATAGTAGAAAATTGGGTTTTGTAAGCTGACTTGGTGAACTTTTGATACTTAGCTTCCACTGCATTACTTCACATCATCATGCACTCGGTAGAAGTAGAAGCTTGGTCCATACTAATCTCACAACGTAACTTCAAACTTGGTAACTGTTGGAGACTCAATTGGTATAGTGTCACTCGGTAGATACTGAATCCTTTGTTTACCTTTCTTTCACTTGATAAACACTACACATCTATCACTTGGTAGACACTAGCTTCACATCACACAAATTGATGACTTGGTAGACACTATGAATCTCAGTGACCACTATCTGCTTGGTAAACACTACTAGACTACACACTCACTTGGTAGCTTTAGGAATGTTTGGTATGAACTACTTAATTGATGAACTTACTTGGCAACCACTGAATGCTAGGTATAAACTATAGACTGAGTGATGAGCTTGGTAACCATACAAAATTGAATAAATGTTGTCACTAATGAAAAATATAACATAATGCCAACAAAACCTTCCTTGTATAGGCAATTTTACACTAGCTGGATGTTTCTAGACATCAAACCCTAACCCTTGAAGCTAACCAACCATAAAATTACTTAAAGAGCTAGCTCAAATCAATTATGTCATTTATTTTGTAATTTTTGGGTGGCCCAACTTTAGAAGACCATAACTTGCAAACTATCAGAGATTACTTTAGTGGCAAATATTTTCCTTTTGTCAATCTTGTCTCATGGGTCGATTATTATTTGGCAAATAACACATGCAACATAGGCCAACCGCATCACCAGATATTTATCAGATTTTGGTTCAACTCCTGTGGTAGTCACCCATTAGTTATCACATGATTGGTAAAAAATATCGGTACAATTACCAATGCAATATACTTTTTGGATACATTTATTATAAACATTTCACTAGCTTTTGCATGTTTGTTTCTTATTGACCCACATTATTTTTCCATTACTACAACCAAATAATTTTCCCTTGAGTTGGGCATCGCCTACCATTTTCCTAACATGTGTCAAACACCAGCCCCATTTAGCCAACTATTTCCTACTGTGAGCTTGCATAGGAAGGTGTGCTTCGCCTATGTTTGAGATTCCTACTTGTTAATCCCATATAGTTCACCAACCTAGTTGGATTATAAGATATTATTATTCTACACAATTCACTATTTTCTACTTTGGATACTAGCATTTCTTATTACCACTGAAGTTTTAGAGTGTTGAGTGCATTGGCCATTGACTTGTGGACCCTAGTTTTCATAAAAGGCAAGTGATTTTTAATTTTTTTTAGTTTTACTGTCCAGTGTCCACTAGTGACTAGACATTTCACATGCTAAGATAGCCTATAGGTTTTTGAATTATATTGGGTAGTATCGTAGATTATAGTACCATGGTAGTAGTACCATTTTTTTGAGAATGAATCATATTATTATTATATGTAGTCTAAGTTTTCTACTATCATTGTTCACATTCTTTGAGTTGTCACTATTTGAGTCTTTTGTTCAACAACTAAATTGATTTTTTTTTTTTGTAGCCTTTATCAGTTTGCAATGTCAAATAAGAGGGGTAATAGGGGTTCTGGTAGGATCCCTAAAAGCCAGGTTAGGTCACTATTATCAAAATGCTAACAAAGAAGAGTTCTAGTAGAATCCCTACGTAGTCTAAGTAGTATATTGTCACAATCAAAAAAGAAGGGTAACAAGAGGTTCTGGTAGGATACTTGAAAGCTAAGAGAGGCCACCATTACCAAAATATAGAACCATATCTACACATTTTGGTGGTGGAAATGTTGGAAACCTACAAGATTCACAAGTTAGATCTCCAGTGCTTATTGAAAAAGGACATTCATCATAAGTTGGAGACATAGTCTATATTGAAGTTTAAGTTGGTGAAGTTGATATCTCAGTTGAGGATGAACTTGAACATGATTTGGAGGCACTTCCCCTAAGTAGGAAGTTAGAAACTAATATTATAGAGTTGGAGTCAGTCCCAAACTAGTTAGTTGATAAAACCAAAAGTGATTCCATAAATCATGTTCATGCATCAAAGGGGAAAAGAAAATTGGAATCAAAGAAAGATTGATCTCAATGGGATCTGTCCAAAAGGAATTTTTTAGTTAGAATAGGTAGAAAAGTACTAGTTCATTGAGCTAGTGGCCAATCCAATTGATGGTGAGCCTCTTGTAGAATGAAAATGTAAGATTTGCACAAAGATAACAAAGAAGGAGAAGAGGTTGCATCTTAAACTTGATACCATAGAAAAGCATGTCAGTAAAGTTTACAAAAATAAAACTATAGATGACTTTGAAAAATCTATGCTAACTTGGAAAACAAAGGAAAACTATTTGCATATCAGGAATACTGAAATATATGAGTTACACTAGCAAATATAGGAGAAGCATTCTACAATAAAAGGTTCCCTCAAAGATTTCATTGGGAAAGTAATGGAAATGCCATATGGGAAAAGTAGTTCAATTAAGTGTGGTCTATTATATTTTGAAAAGAGGATATCCTATGATGGACTAACCTTCAATTACTATCTTATTGTACTTTTTCAAACTTCAAAACTATCTAAATAGTCATTGGCCTATAAATAGTAGTTGGGAATGGGCTAGATGTCTTGCACAGGTTGAAAAAGAAGATATGAAGGAAAAAATAAAACACTCAAATTTCATTTCATTATCTCTAGATGAAGTTACAACAATTGATAATACTTCCTGGGTGTGCATGCATGTTTATACTGTAAACAATCTAAACAATCTTTGTTGTCAACCCTTTCTACTAACTATTGCTAAATTGAATTCTAGTGCGACAACTAAAAATTTATATGATTTGTTAAAGAGTACTTTAATTGAATTTAGACATTTGGATAAAATGGAGATAGCCAAAAAGTTGGTGTGTGTTGGAGCAGATTTAGCTTTGGTTATGCAAGGTCATAAAGGCAATCTTTGCAAAACGATCAAGATTAATTTTGCACCCTATGTTATTCCCATTCATTGCATGACCCATTGAATGAATCTAGCTTTTGGAATTGTCAGCAATTTTGGTTCTTTAAGTAAAGTGGAATCTCTAATCAAAGAGATTTACCAATACTTTTGTCGAAGCCCAAAATGAGTCTGAGAATTTTAACACTTTTCTCAAGGACTTACTAATGGGAGGAAACATCTTGAAGATAATGATACCAGATGGATCTCTTTGGATGGACCAATGCATCAAGTAATCTCTAAATATCCATCATATTCTTTTGCAAACATAATGAGGAAATAATATGATCTTATGGAGAACCCAAACGAAGAGGGGGCAGTAATAGTGCTTTGGAAAACCTTGGTGAGAGAAATTAATTAAAAGAGTCAATATTAGAATATTTCAAGCTTATTGATTTATATTTGACAATGATATTGGATTTAGTGGAAGATGAGAGAGTTTTTAGTATTTTGGGCTTCTTGAAGTCAAAGGTTAGAAACAAATTAAACAAAAATTTGGGTAATTGTTTAAGGCTCTATAATTCTTGGTATGAGGTAGATAGTTTCCCTTATGAAAAAGCTCTCAACATTTGGAGAAACCAATGTCAAAGAAGAGAGATTTCCAACATTTTAGACCCAAGTGATAGTGGTAGTGGCAATGGCGGTGGCAATGATAGTGGCGATTGCAGTGGCTGTGGCAATAGTAGTGGCGGTGGCAGTGTTTCATGTCCTGTTATTGGAAGCAATGAAGATGATGTTGACTTTGAAATGCATATTGATGCTGATAGTGAATCTAAAGAAACCACAATGAACAATGAAATTTCATATGCAATAAATGAGGAGGATTCTGATGATAGTGATGTTTAGTCAGTCTAGGCACATTGGCAACTATAGCAACTTCTCAACCTAACGTTCTAACTTTTAAATGAGTCAAGTAGTAGGCTAGTAGTAGTAGCTTTGATCTAAGACTTTATCTACTAATTAATTATGTTTGTAAAAGTCAATTTATAGCCTTCATTCACTATCCTTTTATAGAAGTTTAATTTTTTTTTTGAACATGTTCATGTTACAAACTTACATGTTGAAATTTTCATTGATTGTATTTCTTTAACATGTTGACATTTTCATTGATTCTACTTTCTTTAAGAAATTGTAACATAATGCATTTAATAGAATAATTTCTATTTTAAAAAAATTGTTTTATAATTCATAATTATAAATTAGCCTATAACATAATAGATTTAACAATTACAACCCTTTGCAAATGACTCGATGTCAAATTGAAATGACCCTGAATCCCTTTTTGTAGACACAAGAGAGCAACAATAGTTGTAGGTCAGTTTTTAGTTGTATATATAATTATATTATTACTATATAATACATTATGCGTATACAATCACATTTCCAATTTGCCACATTGCCAATTGTACAATTTTTTCAAGTAGTAGGGAAAATTTTTCTATCTGCTCTTTGTAGTAATAGTATGACAGGGCTTGGTTGCTCCACTATCCTAATATGCTTTCTCTAGATTCCTATAACAATTAACATTTACCAAAGTTGAAATTAAATCCAAAATTTGAAATTAAAGAGAAACAAGTAACAAAATGATTATAGTACTATCACTTACTAAGTTGTTACTTCTTAGTGGTATCAGCTATGACTGCCACTAACAATAATAGTATTGAGAAGATGACCTAGCTTCAATGAATTTCTTTAGGATGCTCCATTTTGCATCATTTGGAAGCTCCATTTGTTTGAGGTTGTAGCTAAATAGTCGTAACCTTGTTAACAATGAATACTTCTGAGAGATAGTTTTACATGAATCAAAGAATTTATCTATAACTTAATTCATTGTTGACAGTGGTTTGATGCAGCTTACAATTCTTTTTGGAGTGGTTTCCTCAAGCAAGTTATGTAAATTAGAATTCATGTTGTCCTGCAACTTTCTTTCCCAATGAATCCACCATCTGAGTTAGTTGGATTTGGTAATCCAACATTTAGCAAGTTTAGTATGATGTGATTCATCTTCACCAAATATTTGGAAGCAGATTTTAGAGCTTTAGCTATTTCCATCACTTATTCACAATTATGACAAACATCAATGGTCATTATAGAGGCATCCAAGTGGTTTATTCCATGATTTTCCAAATCCCTATCACTAGATCTCCATACTATATTCAAAATTTGGTTAGCAAGATTTTTTAAGGAATTGGTGAAGATTTTTCTTCTACTCTGAACATCATTTTTTAGATTTTCAAATACAAGTCTAAGATTGCTATTTAAATCAAGCCATTCAAATAAACTATCATTTTTCTTCATTATTTTGTCCCAATTTTCTTGATAAGCTTAACCATGTTTATTATAGTATCTTTCACATGATGGTCTTTGGAAGAGGTTGTTTTATTTTGTGCAATTACATTCTCCATCTTTTTCTTCATTTTAGACATCTCTTTTTCACTCTTCTATATTTCCTCTAGTTGCCTCGCTAATTAGTTACTCTCTTCCTCTCATCCTGCAATTTCTTCTTCAAATCTTGGATTGTAAATGTAGTAGTTACCTCTTTTTTCTTCTCATCCTTGAGTTCCCTTTTCAAATCATGGATTGTATTTGCAATGGACTCCTCCTTTTTCTTTGCATTATGGAATTCTTTCTTCAAATCATGGAGTCTTTGAGTAAACTCCTCTTTCTTCACGTTCTCCAATTCTTTTCTCAAATTGAGGATTTTCCTTGTAGCTGACTCCTCTTTTTTCTTTGCATTCTCTAGTTTCCTCCTCATATGGTAGATTGTTTTAGTGCTTGTAGTATCACTAGACTTCATTTTCTTTGCATTCTTCAATTCCTTATTTAAATCAAGGATTTTTTTCATAGTTGACTCCTCTCTTCTTTTTTCATATTCTTCAATTGCTTATTCAAATTGTGGATTGTGTTTGCACTAGACTCCTCTTTTTTCTTCTCATTCCCCAATTCATTTTGAAAATTATAAATCATCCTTGCCCTAGACTACTATTTTTTCTTTTCATTCTCCAATTCAATCTTCAAATTATTATTTTCCTTGACAATAGAGTCTAGGTCAGTTTTCAATTTATTGTTGACTTGTGCACTACTTTCTATGAGACTTGAACAACTATGTAGTAGAGGCTTTTTCATGCTGAAGTCTTTTTTGGCACTCATCCAATTCTTTAGTCAAATTTTACAATTGTTTATTTATCTTTTCTTCCTAGACAATTACCTCTATAGGAGAAGAATTCTTTATCTTATTTTGTAATTATTTGAACCTATTGTCTGCTACTTTCTCCTTGGCCTTCACATTATCAAGGTTTTCCTGTAACTTTTCTATTTTCTTTGTAAGCCCTTTGTTTTCCCTCTCTGCTTTCAGAAGTGTAGAGTAGACCATTTTGTTACTCTCTTTTGATATATTGATTTTATCAATATTTTTCACTTTTGACAAATCCATTCAAAGAATGGTAACTTGTATATCATTATGATTTATTACATTTCTTGGTGGATTATTATCTCTACCTAGGGGCATAAAAGCCATGTAGTTCATAATTTTATTGTTTGGATCATATTTTGGAAATATTCCATTAGTAGATCCCTGACATTCAGCAACTGCATCACTTATCAAAGTCTTCATAATTTGCCTATTTGTTTTGCTTGTCTATTCAAACTTTGATGCAAACTTGTTAAAACTAAAATCTAGGTTTGCTGACACAATTGAGTTTTTGAAAGATGAATTATTAGTTATATCATTCTATGCTCCTCCAACTCTAGTTAAACTTACTCCACCTACAATTGTATTTTGAGGATTGCCAACAAACTGAAGACGACCCATTCCAAATCCTAGCATTTTAAGACTATTTTTTGGGTTTTGATAGAAGCTACTTGTGCATAAATTGTTGAAGTAACCACTGACATTGCTGGTGTTGTAATTGTCATAATGTTTTTTTTTTCATAAGGTTCATCCATGCTAGTGCCAGTGCCAATGGAATCAACTACAACTAGATTTGAAGATTTAACAAATAATGTGTTCTTTAGAAGCAAAAGTATAATGTTTTTTTCCCTTTCTAGATGAATCATCTTCAATCTTAGAGAATCCAATGATTGGATTACATCCTCTTTTGGGTGGGTCTGGTACTGAAACTAAATTCCAAATCCCTTCACCACTTGCACCAAAGGGCCCTATACTTGCATAACTCATCTTTTGTATCATAGTTGCCCCTTTAATATACATTTATTTAATTGAATCACTCATTTGAAGTTTAACAATATCTCTACCCTTGGTTGATCTAGAATCCTAAATACCTTGAATGTTGACATTAGACTTGAGGTCCTCGTGTCTTTCATTATCACTATCACTACCAAAATCACATAGTACAGTTGGATGCTCTTTATTCCAATAATCATTGAAAATTTCATCCTCCTTAATTTCCTCAAAACTTGACGATGTCCTTGGTTCACCCAAATTTTACCTCATTTTCCAAAAATCAGTCATCTTGGTTTGACACCACAAAGCAGATGTGCATGTCTCTTTAATTTCTTTCAGCATAGACCTCTTAGATGGTTCAGATACTTTCTCATAGAAATTTAAGTATGTTAAAGGCTCTGATTTGTGCAATGTCGTAATTTGGGATGACAATTCTTGCATTGAAATATTATTCTCTATTGCATATTTCTCCGTCTTTTTCTTAACCTCATCCCATGAATCCTTATTTTTTAACTTTTCTATCAATGGCATCTCGTGATGTTGATATTTGCTTGCAGAGTTTCCATTGGCAATAAGTCTCATTTTTGTTATGTTCAGTGGATCATAATTCTAGTGACTGACAAAATCAAAGACAAAAGAAGTTACCAATTCATTTTCCACTTTGAAAGCATTTCTCTCAAATGTGAGGCCTCTAATTGCAAAAGGCAAGGAAGGAAATATCATTTTCTTTTGTTGTTCACTGAAAAGTTCATATACACTCTCCATTTGTCATACATATTCTAGTGCAAAAACCCTTTCTATAACATGCATTGAAAGTTTGCAAGGTTCAACCGCTAAAATATAAAATCTTAAGACAATGTACTCTTCCATGAAGAACTAGTCAACCAATTGAATCTAACTTCCTAGTTGAATGCAATCTTTACAAGACATAGGCAATCTAGGCATCGAAGTGCTTGTGATTTTTTGGTAAATAAGTGCCAAAAAGAAGTCTACAAAATGGTTGTAGTTTTTATTTGTAGTAGTCATCCTCATCTTATGTGTCCACTCATATACTAGACTTGGAGTCTCTGATTTCTTCTAGATTTTCTCATCAAACTTATAGACCTCAATATTAAGCTTGTTGTTCTCTATCTCAAATATTGGGTGATGCTTTGCTAAAAACTATAGTTGTACTTTGTTGAATCATTAGTAATTGTTGTTGCATAGATTCAACAATGTGCAAAACAAAATTATATCTTACATCTACCTTCTCAATTGACTAACCTCAACAATGGATTTTATCAATCATTTCAAGAACATTGGCCCTAACTTCCAATCCCAGACAAATTAATAACAAATAAATAGCATTCTAAACCCATGGCACAAAAATATTATACTGATAAGGAGGCTTATGGTTTATGTCTAGTGTAACACTAATAGAGGACTCTAAGTTTATGAAACCCTTAATAAATGAATCTTGAAAAACTCTTTCTAGTTTGTCATAATCCTGTGCTAGTTTATCCAAGTTAATGTGCTCGTTAAAGCTTTCTAGTTTAAACCCTAGCCCTAGTCTAATAGAGTGAAAAAGTCACTCTTAGCTATGGATAAAATTTCCTCCTGAGTGTTTTGGTTTACAATTGCCTTTCTATTTTTATCATAATTTTGAGCGCATAGCATTACAATTTTAGGGCAAGGGAATACTTCAAGTACAACAAGATTTTCTAATCTAGTAACCAAAACAACTAGTTTATTTGTATGTGCATGAATACTGTTTTTATATTTGTAATCATTTCTCCCCTTTAGTGGATCTTTCCACTTATTAAATAATAAATTTCTAATTCCCATGATTCCAAAATCTGCATGGATAACTAGGATAAAAAATATCATGACATTCATTGGTGAAACCTAGGGTTTGTAGCACTTGCCTGAGTTCTATATTGTGTTTATTTTTCTTTATGCTTGCACTTATACGAGAGGTTTTTGACATTGTTTTTCTCGTGTCTGCTATTGGTTATTACACAAAATTCTTCTTCAGGCCCTATTTAAAATAATTGTAAAGTGTAAACCTAAGACAATTAAAATCAAGATTTCTATTGTTGCAAATTGCAATGGAAAATGTTTAAAAAAAATTAAATACCTAGAATTGAGATTGGATAATTGGTGTTGTCATTTGATATTCAAGTTTCACACTTTCAGTCTTCAAAACACAAAATAGAATTCTACCAGTCTTTGAAAACTTGAAATTTGAAAACCCTATCATATTGGACTTGACTTGGAGAAATTTCAATTTCATACTCTAAAAATATAGAGGGTTAATAGTTAAAAGTTAAAACAAAAGTATTAAGTAATTAATGGTTTTAGGTACGTTACTAATAGTATGTACAATGTACATGTAAATGACATAAAGAGTCAAGACTCAATAATTTAGTAATGGACATAACAACAATAAAAAAAGTAAAAATTTATTAGATTAATATACATTTGAATAAAAAAAAATTATTTTGAATAAATAAATTAATAAAAATTGAACTTAATTATCAATATGATTTTTGGGTCAATTTGTGGAATATTATCTCTTTTGTCAAGAGTCATCTAGAATCGTAACACTTGTCAAGGACATGTGTCATGATTCTAGATGTTTCTTGACAACAATGATAGCAGAACTTAATTTTACCTGAAATTCATCTCGAGTCAATTCCATTGGCAATGATTGATCTGCCTTTTACTTAACAATCACGACATCGCTGAGTCAAGATTAAGTAATAATTTTTTTTTAAAACTAAACATAATTATTAATATATTACTTGAGTACTAACACTTAATTGAGCTTTGTAATGACCAGACACATCTCACGATTTTGAATGAATCTAGGCACATGGGAAAATATTCCCCAAATAGGCCCAAAATTCATCTTGGGCTATCAATCTTTCTTTTAGTCAATGGTCAAAATTTTGAGTAGAATCTTGGAGTACACGTGTCCTAATTTTTGGGTTAATTTAATTAATTATATAAAAAAATATTATATAAAAAAAATATAATTTATAATAATTATTATAATAGTTATAATATAATATAAATAAAGGAGATTGTCTTTTATATTATAGAAATGATTTTCCTTTCTATCACAAATTTTTTATTGTAAAGATGATATGAAAATTCAATAAAGATATATTAAATTTTATAAAATAAAATTAGTGCAAGATATAAAACAAGTATCATTAGTAGTTGCCTTTAGTTTTTATATAAATCTAATTTAAATTTAATAAATTTATTATAATATATAATATTTTAATTAATAATTTTTTTATATAATTATATTTTTCTATAATGATGTTAATTTAAATTTAAATATTATTCATAAATATAATCATTGATATATATGGTCTATTACATATATATCATATGGTTATAATTATATTATATGTTCTATTATATAATAAATAATTATAATATAAAAATAATAATATTTTTGTAATAATAAATCTTAAATGATTATATAATATAAGTAACATTATTTTTAATTGAATGACAAAATACATATTATAATTTATAAAAAATTACATTATTAAAATATAAAATATAAACCAATGCACTTATATTAAAATAATAAAAATATTAACCTTAATAAATCACATTGAAAATGAAATATTTAGCTCTTAGGCCTAAGCCTACCATCAACTACTAATAATAAATTATAATGACAATAGTTTAATTTAAATAAAATAATTAAAATTTAAAAATATAATTACAAATGTTTTAGATTAAGGTAAAAATAGGTTTTGAAGGGGACCCGAAACCCTTAATAGAAAGAAAAAGAAAAACCATGAAGCACTACCAGGTTTTACAAGGACCTGAAACTTCCAGTTTAACAGTAACAAAATCAAGCTTTACAAGGACTTGAAACCACATAAAAAGACCATAAAATGAACCCAGGTTTTACAAGGACCTAGAACCTAGTTTTTACAATAGACAAAAATTAGATAAAATAACCAAGATTAGTGACCAATTACTAGGACCACTACAAAAATAGAGACCATATACTAGTGATACTACTAGCTACTATTGCAACTCTTTAATCATTTTCACCACCTCTTTCCTTAACTTCACAGTGCTTTGGATGGTATCAACAATAGATCCTCTAATAACCTCAACTACCTTTTTTTTGGAGCTCTGTCTAGTTCTTTTACTTGGTACACCTGGAGACATGATTTCTTCATTAGTTCACTTCCCTAAACTTGCAGCAGCTACACAAATGTTGGAAGTAACCTGCTCCATCTTATTGCCACTTTCTTTGATCAATAAATGAAGTTTATGTTCATATTCCTTTAGTTTCTCTGATATATTACCCACATGAACTTCCATTTGATTGATCTTTGCACGGTCAATCTCCTAGTCATGTTGCACCTTTTCCAATTTTCTTTTCAAACTCATTAATTCATTATACATCCATGAGTCAGCTTGTAGAGAGTTATCAACTTTAAGCTTTGTAGTATGCAAGAAAGAAATCATAGTATCCCTATCAGTAGACTCATTCTTCTCCTTCCCCATTTCTTCCCTACTAGAAGACTCATCCTTCTCTATCCTTACATCTTCCCTCACATTCACATTAGAAGGGTCCTCCTTTTCCTTCACCATTTTTTCTTTTCCATCCCTCACTCCCTTGGAATGCTCACTCTGATTTTTCTCTTCACCAACATTACATGACCATGTATTTTTCTCATTGCTTTCTTCCTCCGAATCCTTACCAATCTTACCCTTGCTACCTAGGTAGCCTTCCAAATTGGAGCTAAAATCTCCCATGTCTATATTATCCACCTCCAAATTTTTTTCATCATTATTTTCTAAGTTATCAGACTCGGTAATCTCTTCCACATTTTTCTAAGGGATTTCTTGGAATTTTTGCTTTAGACTCCTTCTTTTTCCCTTAAATTACCCTTACTCTTCCTAGAGTAATTTTTGCTAATGGATCCCTTCTTTTTCTCAGAAGGAGGAGAAGTTACTATGGCCTTGTTTTTATAGTAATCCTCAATAAGTAAAATTAATCCTTCATGCAAAATCGGATGAGATTTTTTTTTTCTATGAGCTTGCAAACTTTGGAGTAAAGAAAATCTTAGATAAAAAGGAAATGAGAGCCTATCCTTGTACCTAGAGTGATTGAGGAACACAAAATAAAATTTATGAACACACTTAGCTCTACCATCTAAAATAAAATACTCATCGATGCAAGAGAGCACATCCTGCTAGATAACCTTAATCTAACCCAGTTCATAGCACATCCTGCTAGATAACCTTAATCTAACCCAGTTCATAAAAATTGCCATTTTTTGCCATATTCTTTTCCTCTTCATCCATTTTGGAAAATTTCTTAAACACAACATTTGAAATACTTGTTTCTTTACCAAACTTTATGCCTTCCTTAGGAAAACCTGTCACCTTAGCTATGAACTTTTCAGGTAAATGCATTGTTACTCCATGTAGGGAAACCCTATCTTCAATCTAGTTTTTGAAGAACGCCTCTGTAACATGAGGTTTATATCCATGAAGGCACTCCAAATAAATGGTGGCATTACCCTTCTGTAGAATTTTCCAAATAGAAGCTTTGGCCTTCCATGCCCTATAATTTTTTGGCTCCTATATTCTTGGTTCCCTACCCATTTTCAAAGACTTTGAATTACTACAAAAAGCCAAGGTTGAATGGACACAAAGAACTGATGATTTAATCAAAGACAATACATTTATTAAAACAAATAAGGCACACATTAAAATAGATACGTCTAAAGCCAGGTTAAAAATTAGATTAATGTACTTCCTCGGGGAGAGAACATTGACATCCGTAACCCCACTCCCATTTATCATTAAATTGCTAATCTTAGCAAATCTTTCTCTCTGTCACATGAGTTGTATCATAATTAATAAGGGCTTTCAAATCCAAATTCCTACTTAAGTCACCATGCCACATCATCTTATACCCCTTTTGGACAGCCTATTTGGCAATCCAGTCAGCCACTACATTACCTTCATGGAAAGAATGAGATATAATCACTTTTTCAAATTTATTCATTAAATATTTAATTTCCATAATAGTAGCTTCAATCAACCAAGTAATTGAATTTTTATCAATAAGCATATTGACAATGTTTAAGGAATCTCCTTCCATCCAGAAGTTCTAAAAACTAGTTTCCACTACTAGCCTCATTGTATATAGAGTTGTAGTAGCCTAAGCTTTATGACTATTAGAGATACCAATAGGTATAACAATAGCATCTATTATATTACCTGCATGATCTCTCAAAACTTCTCCACAACCTGCTTTGCCAAGGTTTCCCTTAGCAACACCATCAAAGTTCCCTTTAAGCCATTTAGTAGGGGGAGCCTTCCATCTAGTCTTCAATCTTGGGTCTTCTTTTTTTATATTAGAACCTTTGGATAACATTGGAATGCCAATTTTAAAGTCTTGATCACATCTTCTTTGAGACTTAAAATTTTTCTTTATTGCCCTAACAATATTTTGGCCAAGCACCCACCCTGGTATTTATTTATTTCTAAAGATTCTGTTATTACTTTTTTTCAAGATACCCCACTAGAGATGGGGAAGAGTAATATTCCTTACAAAATCAACATTAGTATCCTTAGATGGATAGCTCCAACTTTTAAAACAAAGTTCAACATTATTTTGATGAACCCAAGTTATGTTCTAGTAATTGAGAATAGAGCTCCATAGTTGTTGACTGTAAGAAGAGTTTAAAAAAAAATGGTCTTTGTCTTCAAAAATTCCTTTACATAGACTACACTTATTAACCACATTAATGCCTCTTTTTTGCAACTTATCATGACTAAGAATTTTGTTTTGAAAAAAAATCCAATAAAAGATATTTATTTTTGGTATGAGACCCTTTATCCCAGCTTTCATCCATAATTGTTGATTATCTTTCTCTTTAGATTTTTGAAAAGAAGAAACTTTAAACTAGCCACTAGGATCAGCAGTCCATATCATCTTATCCTCCTAATGGAGATACAAAGAAAAGGCATTCAACATAATCTGAATGTTATGAAAACCCTGGTCAACATCAACCAAGTTAACCTAACTATTGTTATGCTAATAATGTCCCACAAAAGTTCCATACAATTGTTTGCATCTATTAAATAATATAATTACAAATTTTATATTTGTATTTATATTTATTATTTAGTTTCAAAATTAATATGTAATATAGTTTAATTATTTAACATATATTGATAATTGTGATAATTGTTTATAAACATAATTATTAATAATATTAACTAAGTCTTTCAATGAGTGGACACATGTCATGATTCCAAATGAATCTAGGCATATGGAAAAATATTCTTCAAATTGGCCCAAAATTCATCTCGGGCCGTCGATCTTTCTTTTATGCAATGGTCAAAATTTCAGGTAGAATCTTCAAGTACACATGTCCTAGTTTTGGGTAGAAATAGACTTTATCTTCAATCTTATAAAATTTGGCCTGAAATAGAGTGGTGGTCATTGAAAAGAATTTACATAGCATATTAACTAATATAGAGAAAATTGTTGAAATTATATTGTTAAAGAAATTGTTATTAATTATTATTATTTTACTTTTAAGCTAGAGCATGTCAAAATCATGATGTTAATTTAATTATTTATATAAAATATTATATATATAATATAATTTATAATAATTATTATAATAATTTTAATATAATATAAATAAAGCATTTTCTTTTCTATTATAGAAATGATTTTCTTTTCTATCATAAACTTTTTGTTGTAAAGATGATATGAAAAATTCAATGAAGATATATTAAATTTTATAAAATAAAATTTGTGTAAGATATGAAATAATAATGACAATAGTTTTCTGTATTACAATTTAAAAATATAATTACAAATGTTATATTTATATTTATATTTATTATTTAGTTTCAAAATTAAAATGTAAAAATTATTTACATATATTGAAAATTGCGATAATTGTTTATAAACTATTCTTCATTATTTAAAAGATTTCATAATGAAAAAAGTTAGGAATAGGTGACAAGATAGGTATGAAATAAAAATTTGACACATAAATTATCAAAATTATATTAAACTTTGTTAAGGGTATAATCTTTAGTTTTTCTTGAAATTTTCTCTTATCGCTCCATTTATTTTAACCAATCAGATTTAAAAAAATAGTTTTAGAAATTAAAAAACTTTTAATTAGATAATTTTTGATTAAATAATTTTTTACTATAAATTGTTAATCAAATATACTATATGAAACCATAAAGGGAATCAAGATTGTTGAAACCCTTTTTTTGTTTAGAGTTCTAAGTTTTAACTTTATAACCATTAACAGTTAATTATTTTTAACGATATTGTAGACTAACATTTCAACAGTGCATTGAGAATCAAGATGTCAAAAACAAAGTCATAGACTAACAAGAGCAACAATTTAAGAAGCCACAAATGATTATTTTTATTGATAATATTTTAGACTGTACAATGTACATAATACTGATTCATAGCATAGATATTCAAAATAGTTGATTAAATCAACCTAGTTTTACTATTTTGTAATTTGGAAAAAAGAGCAAGGCCCAATCCAAAGAAAAATATAGGTATCTTAAAAAAAAAAAATTCCTAAGGGCAACGGTTAAGGAAATAGTATTCAAGAAATAGGGAATATGAAACTAGGGAACTAGGGAGGCTAGAAGCATTAGCCGGCTGAGGGGCTGAGGGCTTGAAGCCTTCAATCAGAAAGGTCTTCAAGTCCCTCCATGAGGAATCCATTTGAGAAGATGATATTTTTGAACTCACCCAACCATGTGAAGTCAGTCTCATTGATGTCATCGAACAACAATCACTTCCATAGAAAATCTCTTCTGAGCCACACCCACTTCCGATGGTGAGTCAATCAGTGATAATTTTAAGAAACCCTCCTGAAAAAAAGCCTAAAATGCTAGTGAATCCAACATTTTGTGGGAATTTTTTTTTTAATGTTGAAGGCAATTTTTTTGTTTTATATAGGGAAATAAAATATTATATGTCGTTAATTTTTTGCTTGCCCTAGCAAAAATAATTTGAAATGTGGTGAATTAATATTTTTTCTTGCTAATAGATAAATAAATGATGGCTATTTTTTTTCTTTCCAAAAATAAATTAATAATGTCAAAGGTGAATTACTTGTTTTGTAGGAAAATGAATAATAATGGTCTTGGCTAACCTTCAGGGTAAACTAAAAAATTGTTTAATCTAAAAGAAAAATTTGTACATGTATTGGCTAGTGATTGTACTAACTACTAAGTAGTCACTTGAAGTTTCAACTTGTGTACTGTCTTAGGTCTATTATTAATAATGTCATAATGTCATTACATCATTGCCACTATTACTAAGTCAGCTACCATCACTTTTGTATTATTAATAGTAAATACAATAGTTTTATTGACCATTGATTGATTAGAGATCAATGAATAAAGATACATTCCAAGGCCACTCGCTTGAAAAAACTTAGACATGCATAAAATTCTCTGGAATAGAGACATGTGGAAATGTTTGCATGGAAATCTATTGGTGTAAATAGGTGTTTACTATTTACACTTTACTTAAGTTTACTTAGGTTAATGCATTATTTTATTATTTTGCATTATCTTATTATTTGTTTAGGTGAGACACTTAGGAGTTTGTGTACTCTCATGAGTTATGCAACTTTAATTATGCACATGGTGTCTACAACACAGGAGGTCATTTTCATTCACAGAGTTGTCATATTGACAATATAGTTATTCACACTCCTAATTTAGCATATGTTATCTACACCACTAATTTTCATGCTACACCATTGTAGGCTTATCCTCACATCATTGCACTTAATTCCATGCTCAATGGAGGATAATCCATATCTGGTGGACATGTGCCTGGTTGTATGATTTATCATGTTGCTGACTTCTATGCATTCTAGAAGCTCTCTTGAGGCCTTTATATACAAGCACTCCTAGTGTACTCTCAAGTTGGCATATTGAATGAATATTGTCATTTTGATCATATTATCTCTATTAGTCTACTATTGTGCTTGTGTTTGAGTTCCTTAGTCTTGGGTGAATTTTGGCCTAAGCCAAATTTTGACATGGTATTAGAGCTGAGGGAGATTCTCAACTCATAATCGTTCGAGACCATTCATGCTTCAACACCTTGACCTAAATCCAGAGGATTCGTAGAAATTGGGAGCATCTAAAGCTAGCTCTAACCCTGCCATTGCATTTGGAGCGTTGATTCGATGAAGATCGACTATAATTTTTCCTATGTTGGGTGAAAGTTGATCGTGAGGAAAAAAATTTGTAAATCAAAACCTCGAGGCTCTAATTTTCTATTTGGGTATGATCTAATTGATCTAATTATTTATTTTTCAGATCTACATTTTATTTCTTCTTTGCATTTATTTTTTGAATTGGTATCTTCAATATTTTCAAATTTATTAGTTGTATAGGCAGAGAATTTTTTAGCCAAACCGAGTAGTGACACCCCAGCTCAGCTTTGTAATTTTGGTGGAATATTCAAATTTATTTTGTAGGGAAGCTTATTATTAATACTATAGATACCTCTGCTAAATTTGGTTGTACTGTGTATCAAATTCAACTGGCACTCACCAAATTTTGGTCACAACAATAGCCAAATCCACACTGGCGAGCATTGGCTAACAACCCAAGCCCAAGATCCGATGGGGGCCTCTCTTTTTTTTTAATCCCATGAGGGGGTTTTTATTTTAAACTACACATACAATGCTCCTCCCACAAATGTGGGATAATTCCACAAAAGACTCGGCAACATCTTAAGTATATTCCAAGCACCAGTGACTCTGTGGCAATGTGAAAGTCTCGGCATCGCTATTGAAAAATTGGTGGTCTCAAAACCCATTCCAGAAATGTCCACTCTAATTTTTGGTAATTACACCTATGCCAGACAATGCTTATTTAGTGGACTCCACCTCTGTGTAGCAACCATCAGACAGGATACATGACACTCATCAACTCGTCCATGTGGCACATCTTCCATGTAAACACTACCAACTGTATAGCTTACTCAACATCCACATCTGCATTGTACAGTAGGCCATGTCATTTTTTTGTCCACTGTCTATATATTCCATGTAGTATGGATGTACATACCCATACTCTAATGTATCACTTATACGACTGATGTCATCACAGGCCTTGGGGTGCATTGACATCATCTTTCTATGAGCCTAAATTTGACAGCCATCTGACTATCATTTTAGGCCAAAATTGAACTATTGCAGTGGTTGTATGACCATAAAATTTAATCTGGTCATTCGCTGACGCAACCCCTCTCCAGATTGATTTTGGATTTTGTAGTCCAACTTTGGGAGGCCATAACTCGGACATCCAAACTCCAAATTAGGTGTGATTTTTTTTGAAATTTGGTAAAATTTTCTAAATTTTTTAGTGGTGCAACTCTTTTCTAGTTTTGGTGTACGAATTTGTCAAAAAATTCATTTTTTGGCAACTGTACCTGCATAATCTTACATTTTACAACTTTAAATCATCTGAACGGGCACATCTAGAGTCAAAAATAGGTTTCATTTTTTTTAAAGTGTGTTATTTTTGTCTACTTTCTAGATCCTCAATTAGATTATAGGGTTGTGTCAATAAAAGTGTCACTTTTAGCAATAGGGCCTTTCTTTGCTTTGTATTGATTTAGAATTGTAGCAAATTGTAAAGTTCCAGATTTGTAATCCATTAAGAGGTTGTAACAAGAAAAATTAGAAGTCCACAAAGGCCAAATTTGGCTAGTGGCCCATTGTAATTGCACTACTGATAAAGTGCCCAAAGAATCTATTTTGGGAGGTTTCTTTGATTTAGTGAAAGGGGGGGGGGGGGGGGGGGGGGTGTTCTTGGTGTTGTGTTCTTTTTTTACTACACTTTTGTTTCATTTTATGCATTATGAGAAACTTTAAGATTCTTAAATTAACTCCACATAACTATGCTACATGGTCCATAAAAATGTGGTATCACTTAATGCATAATGGAGTTTCACAATATGTAGATGGTACTCTTCCTAAACTAGCAAGTGATATTTCAGCTTGGGTAACAATGGATAGGAAAGTCGTAGGTGATATATGTTTGGGGGTTGATGATAAGATCATATATCAAATTAAGAAGTGTTCTACATCCAAGGAAGCTTGTGATACCCTTGAAAACCTTAATGATAAAGTGTCTGAAGAGGATGTTTTCAAAATAGAAGATGAGCTTGTCTACTTAGATCCTGAGTCATATGATTTATTATAGGATTTCATCATCAAGGTGAATGAATTAAGGACAAAGCTTATTCATTATGGGAGTTCTATCAGAGATGACAGACTGATCTATCTCATACATAACAAGCTACCATCGAAGTACTCCACATTTTTATCTTCTTTTAACACCTCAAAGACTACACTAGGGTCTACCTACAAGAAAGTCACTTTTGATGAATATGTTGATCTATTGGATACCGAAGAAAAGAAATTGAAATCAATGGGGATTCTCAAATCACCTTAGTCTAAAGCATTGGTGGCCAACAATGAGGGTTCTCAAAATTCAGCTGGACAATCTTCAAGTAAAGGAAAGGGTAAGAAGAAGTGGAAGAAAGAAAAATTAGAGGATGCAGAAAAGACAACACCACAATCCAATCAACAAGGCAAGTCCTCAAATTCCAACAAGAAAGAGGACAATAATAAGGAGAAGAAGAAGTGTGCTTATTGCAAAAAAATAGGTCATGAAGAACATGCATGTTATCTTAAGAAGATTGATGAGTTGACCAACATCATGAAGAAACATAATGATCCATTGCCTAATGCTTACAAGGATAAAGGGTCTTATATAGATTCCAAGGGCAAAGGGAAAGCACTCATCAAAAATTCAAACTCTTCAAAGGAATGGATATTTGACTCAAGTGCCTCTTATCACATGTGTTCATCAAAGGAGGAGTTTTCTTCAATGAAGCAGTCCAAGGTACTGCACATCTTCATGGGAGATGATAGCAAAATGGAAGTTGAAGGAAAAGAAAATGTGGAGATGGAAAATGGAGAGTTTCAAGAGGTTCTCTATGTTCCAAACCTAAGTTCACATCTCCTATCAATCTACCAAATCACTCACCTTAGAGATGGACATAAAATTGAGTTCCTTCTAGACTCAATATAGGTGCATAGTCTTAAAGATGACTCATTGATTGCAGTGAGGAAAGTAAATCATCACAAAAGGTTGTACTCCTTATCCCATTTTGTACCCAAATCTCCTTCAAAGGCCTTGTTATCTCAATCAAATTCAAACATTCAATTATGGCATGAGTGGTATGGTCATCTTGACTTCCACTACTTTCAACAACTTTACACAAATAGAATGGTCAAAGGTCTACCTCAAATCAACTTTTCCAATGGTGAATGTTCAACAGATTTAGTGGATATGCATCCAGAGGGGAAGTTACTGAGTGGGAAGTCTTCAAGAGCACTAGGTGTTCTAAAGATGGTTCACATGGTATTAGCAAGTCCATTTGCATTCAACCAGGGTTGCTACATACTTACCTTTGTTGATGACTTTTCAAGGTACACTTGGGTCTATTTTCTTCATAATAAGAATGAAGTGTTGGAAAAATTTCTAGCCTTCAAGACTCATGTAGAATGGAAATCCAAGAAATCCATCAAAGTACTTCAAATGGACAATGGAAGCATGTATGTGAACAGAAGACTTATAGACTTTTGCAGACTTGAGGAAATTGATCTTCAAACTTCTCTAGCATTTAGTCTACATAAGACTGATGTTGCAGCTTTGAGGATCTGAACTCTTAAGTCTATGACAAGTTGCATGATACAAGCCAAGTCTCTTGATCCATCATTAGAAGTCAAAGCAATCTCTAGTGCCACTCACAATCTTAATCATTCTCCTCATCCAGCCTTAGATGGAAAAATTCCTTTTGAGGCATGGTGCTGCAGAAAACCTATTGTGTCACACTTCAGATTCTTTGGTTGTCCTACATGGGCAAAGATATCTTCCATGGGATGCAAGGAATAGTCATCTCATCCTTGTGCTTTCATTGGTTATGAAGACAGCATGAAGGCATACAAACTCTTGGATCCCAAGATACATTAGATTTTTGTGGAGAAGGATGTACACATTGAGGAAAATTCACCAAGCTTGTCCTCTACTCCTCTTCACACATTGTACCATGTGGAAATTTATAGTGACACTAGAGATAGTGCTTCAATAGATTCAAACATGTGGACTTCTATCGACAGTTGCAATGAGAGGTCACTACATTAGTTCAGTCCACATGCATACATCACCACAGTGATAGGTCTAGAACAACAAGGTACATCTAGTCTTCTAGGTAAAGGTTCAATGATAGATTTGGGGGATAGCATTGATGATCTACCTCTTCTTCTTGATGCAGAAGAACCTTCTTCAATTGTCATGAGGGCTCTATCCAACTCTCTTGTTCATTCTCTACATGATCAATCGTTAAGGTTGAAGTGATTGTGGACACTTATAATCAATAGTTGCAGTAAGGTTCTTCATCAGTTGCAGAGACATATAGTTCTTTGAGATAGGTTCTTCAACTAGTTGAGCATGTTTAAGAGGCATCACTTATCTGTGAGATTCTTTCCATGCATAGTGGAAGCATCTTATTTGTACCTTTGGCATTGTTTCTTCCTAAGGGGAGGAACACCATTCTGTAGTCTTGGATCAGCTTCTTCATGGGAGTAGTCACTATTCAACATTCTTCTTTGGGGAAAAGTAGGGGGTGAGGGGGAGCCTCTTCTATCTCTCTTCCTCTTCTCATCATTCTCCTATGCATATACTAGATGTATGTCATAATGGGGGGGTCTTGATTACTCCATCCGTCCATACATCATTTTATCTCTCTTTTTTGGAAAGGGCTTTTCCCATGAGGATTTCCCTCTTTCTCCACTTTATGATAGATTGCATATTATTATGTATATGGGTACCTAACATGGCCTAGTAGCGAAGACCCATCTTACATATCATCCTAGATTTTGTAAGCTTAGGGTCATTCCCCTAAGTTACACTTAAGGGGGGGTGTTAGTGTAAATAGGTATTTACTATTTACACTTTACTTAAGTTTACTTAGGTTAATGCATTATTTTATTATTTATTTAGGTGAGACACTTAGGAGTTTGTGTACTCTCATGAGTTATGCAACTCTAATTATGCACATGGTGTCTATAACATAGGAGTTCACTTCATTCACTAAGTTGTCATGTTGACAACATAGTTATTCACACTCCTAATTTAGCACATGTTATCTACACCATTGATTTTTGTGCTACACCATTGTAGGCTTATCCTCACATCATTGCACTTAATTTCGTGCTTAGTGGAGGATAATTCATATTTGGTGGACATGTGCCTAGTTGTATGACTTATCATGTTGCTAACTTCTATGCATTCTAGAAGCTCTCCTAAAGCCTTTATATACAGGCACTCCTAGTGTACTCTCAAGTTGGCATATTGAATGAATATTGTCATTCTAATCATACTCTTTCTATTGGTCTACTATTTTTCTTGTGTCTTAGTTCCTTAGTCTTGGGTGAATTCTAGCCTAAGCTAATTTTTTACAAATCATTACTCAATGTTAGGCACTATCGATTGTCTAACATTAATGCCAATACATTTTAGCCTTTTGTACACATGAAAATTAATAGGAATATGAAAAAATAAGATATGAAAGATTGAGAATGCCAAAGAGATTAATGCAACTACCATTAAATAGCCTCTTCAATTGCTCTTTCATTATCATTTTTCATATTCTTCAATCTAAATTTGGTTTATAGTTGCACTTTACAGAGTCTCTTGAATCTTAGTCATGCATACACCAATTCATGTGAAATGCACTACAATGGCTTTGCAAAAGCCCTTTTTGGGAAATATTTTTGGTGATGTCCTTCCCATGGTTTTCAAGCCAGATGCCCAATTTCCTTTTATCCACCATGCTATATTCATCGTCCTCGAACATGAATTCTTGAGAAATGATAAGAGGTACCATGTGTCCATGGATATTACCTCTTGCTTCCTTGTGTCTCTTCTTGACCTTGAAGGCAATCAAATAGACATTCTGATACTTTTTCATAATATTTTTAAGGAAACATTTTCAGAAGATGATGTCAAAATTCTTGTATTGGCCAATTTGGTACCAGGGCTAGATATTAGCATCCCTTTTGCAAACATAGCCAACAAGTGCTGGGAGGAGGGCATAGGGTGCATTATACATAAGTATCCTTTCCTACTCAGCATGAATGAACAAAAATTGACTTGCCATCAAAAGTGGGTGTAGATTGGAAGAGATTTTCTACGAAAGTGGTTGTTGTTGGATGATGTCACCAAGACCAACTTCACATGACTAGATGAGTTAAGTGACATCATCTTCTTGAACAAATTCTTTGGAGAGGGACTTGAAGATCTTTTTGATTGAAGGCTTCAAGCCCTTGGCCCATTAGCCCATTGATGCTTCCAGCCTCCTTGGTTCCCTATTTCCTGAATACTATTTCCTTAATTATTTTCCTTAGGGAAAAAAATATTTTTAAGATACCTGTATTTTTCTTTGGATTGGACCTTGCCCTTTTCTGTAAATTACAAAATAGTAAAACTAGGTTGATTTAATTAGCTATTTTGAATATCTATGCTATGAATCAATATTATGTACACTATATAGTCTAAAATATTATCAATGAAAACAATAGTTTGTGGCTTCTCAAATCATTATTCTTGTTAGTTTATGACTTTGTCTTTGGCATCTTGATTCTCAATGGAGTGTTGAAATGTTATTCTGCAACTTTGTTAAAAATAATTAACTATTAACAGTTATAAAGTTAGAACTTAGAAATTAGAAACAAAAAAAGGGTTTCAAAAATCCTGATTCCCTTTATGGTTTCATATAGTATATTTGATTAACGATTTATAGTAAAAAATTGTTCAATAAAAAATTATCCAATTAAATGTTTTGTAATTTCTAAAACTATTTTTTTTTAATCTGATTAGTTAAATCAAATGGAGCGATAAAAGTAAATTTCAAGGAAAACTAGAGATTTTACCCTTAACAAAGTAAAATATAATTTTGATAATTTATGTGTCAAATTTTTATTTCATACCTATCTTGTCACCTATTCCTATCATTTTTTTTATTATGAAATCTTTTAAATGATGAAAAATAGTTTCTAAACAATTATTACAATTTTCAACATATGTTAATAATTTATAGATAATTAAACTATATTATATTTTAATTTTGAAACAAAATAAAAAATATGAATAAAAATATAACATTTTTAACTATATTTTTTAATTGTGATTATTTTATTTACATTAAACTATTGTCATTATTATTTCATATCTTTCACCAATTTTATTTTATAAAATTTAATATATCTTCATTCAATTTTTCATATCATCTTTATAATAAAAAGTTTATGATAGAGAAGAGAATCCTTTATTTATATTATATTAAAACTATTATAGTAATAATTATAATATATATATATATATATATATATATAATATTTTATATAAATAACTAAAATTAACATCATGATTTTGACATGATCAAGCTTAAAAGTAAACTAATAATTATTAATAAAAAAAATTAACAATATTTATTTCAACATTTTTCTCTATATTAATTAATATGCTATTTAAATTCTTTTTAATGACCGCGACCCTATTTTGGGCCAAATTTTATAAGATTGAAGATAAAGTCTATTTCTACTCGAAACTAAGATACATGTACTTGAAGATTCTATCTAAAATCTCAATCATTGCATAAAAGAAAGATCGACAACTCAAAATAAATTTTGGGTTGATTGGAGAAATGTTTTCTCATATGCCTAGATTCATCCGAAATCATGACACGTCTACTCATTGGAAGACTCAGTTAATATTATTAATAATTGTATTTATAAGTAATTATCAATATATATTAATAATTTGTAGATAATTAACCTATATTACATATTAATTTTGAAACTAAATAATAAATATGAGTACAAATATACATTCGTAATTATATTTTTAAATTTTAATTATTTTATTTAAATTAAACTATTGTCATTATAATTTGTTATTAGTACTTGATGGTAGGCTTAGGCCTAAGAGCTAAATATTTCATTTTCAGTGTGATTCATTAATGTTAATATTTTTATTTTTTTATTGTAAGTGCATTGGTTTATATTTTATATTTTAATAGTATTTTTATAAATTATAATATGTTTTTGTCATTTAATTAAAAATAATATTACTTATATTATATAATCATTTAAGATGTATTATTATTACAAAATTATTATTATTTTTATAATATAATATAATATAATATAATATAATTATAACCACATGATATATATGTAGTAGAACATATATATCAATGATTATATTTATGAATAAACTTTAAATTTAAATTAACATCATTATAGAAAAATATAATTATATAACATTTTTTATTAGTTAAAATATTTTATATATTATAATAAATTTATTAAATTTAAATTAGATTTATATAAAAACTAAAGGCAAGTACTAATGACACTTGCTTCATATCTTGCACCACTTTTATTTTATAAAATTTAATATATCTTCATTGAATTTTTCATATCATCTTTTCAATTAAAAGTTTATGATAGAAAAGAAAATCATTTCTATAATAGAAAAGAAAATCTCATTTATTTATATTATATTTTAACTATTATAATAATTATTAAAAATTATATTTTTTATATAAATAATTAAATTAATTCAAAATCAGGATACATGTACTCTAAGATTCTACCCAAAATCTCAACTATTGACTAAAAGAAAGATCGATGGCCCGAGATGAATTTTGGGCCAATTTGGAAAATATTTTCCCATGTGCCTAGATTCATCCGAAATTGTGACATGTGTTCAGTCATTGCAAAGCTCAATTAAGTGTCAAGAGTCGATTAATTTATTAATAATTATGTTTAGTCTTTTAAAAAATGATTACTTAGTCTTGACTCTATGATGCCATGGTTGTTAAGTAAAAGGTAGATTAATCGTCACCAACAAAAATGACCTAAGATAAATTATGGGAAAAATTTGAGTCTGCTATCACGTTTGTCAAGAAACATCCAAAATCACAACATGTGTCCTTGACAAGTGTCATGATTCTGGACAACTCTTGACAACAACAATATCATTTCACAAATTGACCTAAAAATCATATCGATAATTAAGTTCAATTTTTATTAATTTATTAATTTAAAATAAAAATATTTATTCAAATGTATATTAATGCAATAAATTTTTACTTTCTTTTATTGTTATGTACATTACTAAATTATTGAGTCTTGACTCTTTATGTCATTTACATGTACATTGTACATACTATTAGTAACGTACCTAAAACCATTAATTACTTAATACTTTCATTTTAACTTTTAACTATTAACCCTCTATGTTTTTAGAGTATGAAGTTGAAAGTTCTCCAAGTCGAGTCCAATATGATAGGTTTTCAAATTTCAAATTTTCAAATACTGAAAAAATTCTATTTTGCATTTTGAAGACTGAAAGTGTGAAACTTGAGTATTAGATGACAACACCAATTATCCAATCTCGATTCTAAGTATTTAATTTTTTAAAAACTTTTTTCATTGCAATTTGCAACAATAGAAATCTTGATTTTAATTGTTCTAGTTTTACACTTTACAATTATTTTAAATAGAGTCTGAAGAATAATTTTGTATAATAACCAATAGTAGCCATGGGGTAAACAAAGTCAAAAACCTCTCATATAAGTGCAAACATAAAGGAAAATAAACACGTTATAGAACTCAGGTAAGTACTACAAACCTCAAGTTTCACTAATGAATGTCATGATATTTTTTATCCTGTTATCCATGGAGATTTTTGAATCATAGGAATTAGACATTCATTGTTTAATAAGTGGAAGGATCCACTAAAGGGGAGAAGTTATTACAAATATAACAATATTATTCGTACACATACAAATAAACTAGCTGCTCTAGTTATTGGATTAACAAACCTCACTGTACCTAAAGTATTCTGTTGCCCTGAAATTGTAATGCTATGTGCTCAGAATTATGATAAAAATAGAAAGGTAATTGTAAACCAAAACACTCAAGAGGAAAATTTATCCATAACTTTAAGAGTGAATTTTTCACTCTATTAGACCTAGGGCTAGGGTCTAAGTTAGAAAGCTTTAACAAGTGCATTGACTTGGGTAAACTAGCATAGGCTTATGACAAACTAAAAATAATTTTTCAAGATTCATTTATTAGGGGTTTAATAAACTCAAAGTCCTCTACTAGTGTTACATTGGACATAGACCACAAGCCTCCTTATCAGTATACTATTTTTGTGTCATGGGTTCAGAAGACTATTTCTTTGTTATTATTTTGTCTAAGATTGGATAGTAACAAGGAAGTGGGAGCTAGTGTTCTTGAAATGATTTATAATATCCATTATTGAGGTCAGTCAGTTGAGAAGGTAGATGGAAGATGTAATTTTGTTTAGCAAATTGTTGAATCTATGCAACGACAATTACTAATGATTAAACAAAGTACAACTATAGGAAAAATGAAGACATTTAGGTTCACAAGTTACTTGTGCTACCTTTTTTTAGCAAAGCATCACCCAATATTTGAGATAGAGAACAAAAAGCTTGATATTGAGGTCTATAAGTTTGATGAGAAAATCTAGAAGAAATCATAGACTCCAAGTCTAGTATATGAGTGGACACATAAGATGAGGATGACTGCTACAAATAAAAACTACAAATATTTTGTAAACTTCTTTTTGGCACATATTTACTAAAAAATCATAGGCACTTTGATGCCTAGATTTCCTATGTCTTGTAAAGATTGCATTCAAATTGGAAGCTAGATTCAATTGGTTGATTAGTTCTTCATGGAAGAGTATACTGTCTTAAGGTTTTACAGTTCAACAATTGAATGCTGCAAACTTCCAATGCATGTTACAGAAAGGGTATTTGCACTAGAATATGTATGGTAGATGGACAACACAGATGAAATTTTCAGTGGACAAAAAAAGAAAATGATATTTCTTTCCTTTCCTTTCGCAATTGGAGGCCTCACATTTGAGAGAAAGGGTTTCAAAGTGGAAAATGAATTAGTAACTTTTTTCTGCATTGATATTGTCATCCATTGGAATTATGATCCATTGAACATAATAAAAATGAGATTTATTGCCAATAGGAACTCTATGAGCAAATATCAACATCAGGAGATGCCATTGATAGAAAAGTTTTTTAAAAAAGGATTCATGGGATGGGATTAAGAAAGATATGGAGAAACATGCAATAGAGAATAATATTTCAATGCAAGAATTGTCATCCCAAATTCCTTTGACATACTTAAATTTCTATGAGAAAGAATCTAAACCTTCTAAGAGGTCTATGTAGAAAGAAATTAAAGAGGCATGTGCATCTACTTTGTGGTGTCAAACCAAGATGACTGATTTTTGGAAAATGAGGCAAAATTTGGGTGAAACAAGGAAATCAATAGGTTTTGAGGAAATTGAAGAGGATGAAATTTTTAGTGATTATTGGAATAAAGAGCATCCAATTGTACTATATGATTTTGATAGAGATAGTGATAATGAAAGAAGGATGTCAAGTTTGATGTCAACATTCAAGGTATTTAGAATTCCAGGTCAACTAGGGGCAAAGGTATTGTTAAACTTCAAATGAGTGATTCTATTAAACAAATGTATAATAAAGGGGCAACTATGATACAAAAATAGGTTATGTAGGTATAGGGCCCATTGGTGCAAATGGTGAAGGGATTTGGAATCTAGTTTCAGTACCAGACCTAGCCAAAAGAGGATGCAATTCAATCATTGGACTCTTTGAGATTGAAGATGATTCATCTAGAAAGAAAAAAAAATATTATACTTTTGCTTCTAAAGGTCATCCCAACACATTATTTGTTAAATTATCAAATCTAGTTGTAGTTGATCCCACTAGCATTGGCACTAGCACTAGCATGGATGAACCTTGTGCAAAAAAGTAAAGAGTTATGACAATTACACTACCAACAACATTAGCAATTACTTCATCAATGTATGCACTAGTAACTTATCTACAAAATC
Organism: Cupressus sempervirens; assembly: GCA_028749045.1. Lineage (NCBI taxonomy): Eukaryota > Viridiplantae > Streptophyta > Pinopsida > Cupressales > Cupressaceae > Cupressus > Cupressus sempervirens. The sequence continues at coordinate 837,511,975 of CM053793.1, forward strand.
TAGAAAATAGTCCTAAAATGCCAGTATTTGGAATGAGCCATCTTTAGTCTATTGGCAATCCTCAAAATATAATTGTAGGTGGAGTAAGTTTAACTGGAGTTGGAGGAGCATACAATGATACAATTGATAATTCACCTTTCAAACACTCAATTGTGTCAGCAAACCTAGATTTTAGTTTGAATGAGTTTGCATCAAAGTTTGAATAGACAAGCGAAAGAAATAGACAAATTATGAAGACTTTGAAAAGTGATGCAGTTGCTAAATGTCAAGGATATACTAATAGAATATTTCCAACATATGATCCAAACAATTAAATGATGAACTTCATGGCTATTATGCCCATAGGTAGAGATAATAGTCCACTAGAAAATGTAATAAACCATAATGATATACAAGGTACCAGTCTTCAAATGGATTTGTCAAGAGTGAAAGATATTGACAAAATCAATATATCAAAAGAGAGTAACAAAATGGTCTACTCTACACTTTTGAAAGTGGAGAGGGGAAACACAAGGCTTAAAAAGAAAATAGAAAAGTTACAGGAAGACTTTCATAATGTGAAGGCCAAGGAGAAAGTAGCAGACAATAGGTTCAAAGAATTGCAAAACAGGATAAAGAATTCTTCTCCTATAGGGACAATTTTTCAACAAGAAAAGATGAATGAACAAGTGCAAAATTTGACTAAAGAATTGGATGAGTGCCAAAAAAGACTTTAGTATGAAAAAGCCTCTACTGCATAGTTGTTCAAGTCTATAGAGAGTAGTGCACAGGTCAACAATAAATTAAAAATTGACCTAGACTCTACTGTCAAGGAAAATAATAATTTGAAGATTGAATTAGAGAATGAAAAGAAAAAAGAGGAGTCTAGGGCAAGGATGATTTATAATTTGCAAAAATAATTGGGGAATGAGAAGAAAAAAGAGGAGTCTAGTACAAACACAATCTACAATTTGAACAAGCAATTCGAGAATATGAAAAAAGAAGAGAGGACTCAACTATGAAAACAATCCTTGATTTAAATAAGGAATTGGAGAATGCAAAGAAAATGGAGTCTAGTGGTACTACAAGCACTAACACAATCCACCATATGAGGAGGGAACTAGAGAATGCAAAGAAAAAAGAGGAGTCAGCAACAAGAAAAATCCTCAATTTGAGAAAGGAATTGGAGAATGCAAAGAAAGAGGAGTCTACTCAAATACTCCATGATTTGAAGAAGGAATTTGATAATGCAAAGAAAAAGGAGTCCAGTGCAAAGACAATCTATGATTTGAAAAGGGAACTTGAGGATGAGAAGAAAAAAGAGGTAACTACTACAAATACAATCCAAGATTTGAAGAAGAAATTGGATTTTGAGAGGAAGAGAGAAACTAATTAGCAAGGGCAACTAGAGGAAGTACAGAAAAAGAGTGAAAAAGAGATGTCTAAAATGAAGAAAATGATGGAGAATGTAATTGTAGAAAATAGAACAACCTCTTTCGAAGACCATAATGTGAAGGATACTATAATAAACATGCTTAAGCTTACCAAACAAGAAAATTTGGACACAATAACAAAGAAAAATGATAGTTTTTTTGAATGGCTTGATTTAAATAGCAATCTCAGACTTATCTTTGAAAATGTAAAAAATGATGTTCAAGGTAAAAGATGAATCTTCATCAATTCCTTAAAAACTCTTGCTAACCAAATTTTGAATAAAGTACAAAGATCTAGTGATAGGGATTTGGCAAATCATGTAATAAACAACCACTTGGATGCCTTTGAAATGACCACTGATGTCTATCATAATTGTGAACAAGTAATGGAAATAGTTGAAGCTCTCAAATCTACTTCCAAAGACTTGATGAAGATGAATCACATCATACTAAACTTGCTAAATGTTGGATTACCAAATCCAACTAACTTAGTTGGAAAATTCATTGGAAAAGAAAATTACATGAAAATGTTGCAAGATAGCATAAATTCTAATTTAGGCAACTTGCTTGAGGAAACCACTCTAGAAAGAATTGCAAGTTGCATCAAACCACCATCAACAGTGAATGAAGTTATAGATAAATTCTTTAATTCATGTAAAAGTATCTCTCAAAAGTATTCATTGTTGATGAGGTTACAACTATTTAGCTACAACCTCAAACAAATGGAGAACCCTAAAGAAATTCATTAAAGCTGGGTCATCTTCTCAAACTATTACTATTGTTGTCAGTGGCAGTCATAGCTTATAGCACTAAGAAGTAATAACTTAGTAAGTGATAGTACTGTAATCATTTTGTTACTTGTTCTTTAATTTCAAATTTTGGATTTAATTTCAACTTTGATTAATGTTAATTGTTATAGGAATCAAAAGCCAACATATTAGGATAGTTGGGCAGCTAGGCACTGGCATACTATTACTACACAGAGAAGATGGAAAGAATTTATCTAGTACTTGAAAAAATTGTACAATTGGCAATGTGGCAAATTGGCAATGTGATTGTATACACATAATGTATTATGTAGTAATAATTTGATTATATATATAATTACAAACCAACTTACAACTATTGTTACTCCCTTGTATATGCAAAAGGGAATTCAGGGTCATTTCAATTTGACATCGAGTCATTTACAAAGGGTTGTAATTGTTAAATGTATTATGTTATAGTTTGATTTATAATTATAAATTATAATACAATTTTTTTAAATAGAACTTATTTTGTTAAATGGATTATGTTACAATTTCTTAAAGAAACTAGAACCAATAAAAATCTCAACATGTTAAAAAAATACAATCAATGAAAATCTCAACATGTAAGTTTGTATCATCAACATGTTCAAAAAAAAATTTAGCATCTATAAAAGGACAATGAATGAAGGCTATAAATTGACTTCTAGAAACAAAATTAATTAGTAGATAGTCTTAGATCAAAACTACTACTACTAACCTACTACTTGACTCATATAGAAAGTTAGAACTTGAGGTTGAGAAGCTACTATAGTTGCCAATCCACCTAGACTAGCTCAACATCACTATCATTAGAATCCTCCTCATTTATTGCATATAAAATTTCATTATTGATTTTGTTTTCTTTAGATTCACTATCAACATCAATATGCATGCCAAAGTCAACATCATCTTCATTTCTTCCAATATCAGGACATGAACCACTAACATCACTATTGCCACTGCCACCGCCACTGCCACTTGGGTCTAAAATGTTGGCAATCTCTCTTCTTTGACATTGGTTCTCCAAATGCTGAGAGCCCTGTCATAAGGGAAACTATCTATCTCATGCCTAGAACTATAGAGCCTCAAACAATTATCCAAATTTTTGTCTAATTTATTTCTAACCTTTGACTTCAGGAAGCCCAAAGTACTAAAAACTCTCTCATCCTCCACTAAACCCAATATCATTGTCAAACATAAATCGGTAAGCTTGAAATATTCTAGTATCAACTCTCTCAATTAATTGCTCTCACCAAGGCTTTTTCAAAGCTTTCTTACTACTCCCTGTTCATTTGGTTTCTCCATAAGATAATATTGTTCCCTCATTATGTTTGTAAAAGAATATAATTGATCTCTTAGTTGAGATTCATCTAAAATTCCATTTATAGTTACTCCATTGATTACTTCAGGTTTACAAAAATGTTGAATCAAAGTCATCATCCTTCTTCAAAAATCAATCAGATAGTTTAGAGGCCAATGTTTTGGAAAAATAATTGACATTGCTTCAAGCAGCTCCTTTGGGGGAAATGTAAATCTAATTTTTGATGAAAGATTGGAGAAAACTTGCTTGATAGAGTCAAGCACACAGTCTTTGATCTTCTTGAAGTCTTCACTTGTAACACATGAAAGTACCTTCTATAGTTCTAATTCAACTTCACTTCCTACTTCGTTGGGGTTAGAGTTGGGGTTGACACGGGCATAGTACTGTATTGGTATATCAATTCCACATACCCTAGTATAAACCTCATTGTTTGCACCAATATGTAAAAATTTCTTAGGATTGTTCAAATTTGTGATTTCTATCCACTTTGCAAACTTTGATTCATCTAATGGTAGTAATTGATACAAAGTATCTAGGCTATTACATGCCATTTTACACAACTTATTATATTCTACAATGTACATAGCTCTTTGTTGAAGCTTTTTTATAATATTTCTCACATCCTGTAGTATGGGGAGAATAGCTGCTAAAGTTAAGAGTATCTTAACATTAGTTAGACTTGAATATAGCTAAGGGAATATGTCTTACACATAGTGGAGTAGTCCAAACAATGATGGATATTCAAATATTACTTGATGCACTAGTCCATCCAAAGAGATCTATCTGGTATCATTGTCTTTAAGAAGCTTCCTCCCATCAGTAAGTCTTTGAGAAAAGTGTTGAAATTCTCAGACTCATTTTGGACTTTGACAAAAGTATTGGTAAATCTCTTTGATTAGAGATTCCACTTTACTTACACAACCAAAATTGTTGACAATTTCAAAAGTTATTCATTTGATGCACCATGCAATGAATGGGAATAGCTTAGGGTGCCAAATCATTCTTGATCTTTTTGCAAAGACCACCGTTATGACCTTGCATAACCGAAGCTCCATCCGCTCCAATACACACCAAATTTTTGACAATCTCCATTTTATCCAAAACCCCACATTTAATTAGAGTACTCTTTAATAAATCATATAAATTTTTAGCTATTACATTATTATTCAATTTAGCAACAGATAGTAGAAAGGGTTGATGACAAAGATTATTTATAGTATAAACATGCATGCACACCCAAGAAGTATTATCAATTGTTGTAACTTCATCTAGTGACAATGTAATAAAATTTGAGTGTTTTTATTTTTTCCTTCATATCTTCTTTTTCAACCTATGCAAGACACCTAGCCCATTCCCACTTGCTATTTACTGATTAGAGACTATTCAGATAGTTTCAAAGTTTGAAAAAGTGCAATAAGGCAATAGTTGAAGGTTAGTCCATCATAGGATGTCCTCTACTCAAAATATAAAATACCACACTTAATTGAACTACTTTTTCCATATTTTGCACTTCTATTGCTTTTCCAACAAAATCTTTGATGGAACCTTTTACTGCAAAACACTTCTCCTATATTTTTTGGTGTAACTCATATATTTTGGCATTCCTAATATGTAGACAATTATCCTTTATTTTCCAAGTTAGTATAGATTTTTCAACTCCATCTATAGTTTCCTTTTTGTAAACTTTATTGATATTCTTTTTTATGGTATCAAGTTTAAGCTGCAACCTCTTCTCCTTCTTTGTTATCTCTGTGCAAATCTTACATCTACATTCTATAGGAGGCTCACCATAAATTAGATTGGCCACTAGTTTAATGAACTAGTACTTTTCCACCCATTCTAACTAAAAATTATTTTTGGACAAATCCCAATGAGATCAATCTTTCTTTGATTCCAATTTTCTTTTCCCCTTTTGTGCATGAACATGATTTATGGGATCACTTTTGGTATTCTCACCTGACTGGTTTGGGACTAACTCCAACTCTATAATATTTATTTCTGATTTGCTACTTAAGGGAGGTACCTCAAAATCATTTTTAGGTTCATCCTTGACTGAGATATTAGGTTCAACAATTTGAACTTCAATATGGTCTAAGACTTCAACTTGTGATGAATCTCCTTTTTCAATAAGCATTGGAGATCTAACTTGTGAATCTTGTAGGTTGCCAACATTTCCACCACCAAAATATGCTACTATGCTTCTCAGTTTTGGTAATGGTGGCCTCTCTTGGATTTTAGGGATCATACTGGAACCTTTGTTACCCCTCTTGTTTGAAATTCCAAACCGATAAATGCTGCAACAAATAAATCAACTTAGTTGTTGAAAAAAAGATTCAAATAGTGATGACTCAAAAACTGTGAATAGTGATAGTAGACTACTTAGACTATATATAATAACAATAATATGATTCATTCTCCAAAAAATGGTACTATTGCTATGGTACTACCCAATATAATTCACAAACCTATAGGCTATCTTAGCATGTGAGATGTCCAATCACTAGTGGACATTGGATAGTAAAACTAAAAAATAACTAGTACCACTATACCAGTATGGTAGTACCACTGTCAACATAAAAAAATTAAAATCACCCTCCTTTTATGAAAACCAGGGTCCACGAGTCAATGGGAAATGCACTTAGCACTTTGTAACTTCGGTGACAATAAGAAATGCTAGGGTCTGGACCAGAAAATAGTGAATTGTGTAGAATAATAATATCTTATAGTCCAATCTGGGTTGGCAAGTTATGCTAGATTAACAAGAAGGAATATCAAATTTAGGTGAAGTGCACCTTCCTATGCAAGCACACAATAGGAAATAGTTGGTTAAATGAGGCTAATGGTCGACACATGTTGGAAAAAAGGTAGGCGACACCTAACCCAAGGAACAATTATTTGGTTGTAGTAATGGAAAAATAACATGGGCCAATAAGAAACAAACTCAAAAGCTAGCAAAATATTTAAAATAAATGTATCCAAAATGTATATTGCATTGGAGATTGAACCAATATTTTTGACCAATCATATGATAACTAATAGGCAACTACCATAGGTGTTGAACCCAAATTTGATAAATATCCAATAATGCAATTGGTCTATGTTGTATGTGCAATTCACCAAATGATGATCGAACCATGAGATGGGATCACCAAAAATTGAATATTTTCCACTAAAGTAATCTTTGGAGTCAATTGCTATTTGTTCATGCCGAGTAGGAAAGGATGCTTATGTATAATGCACCATATGCCTTCCTCCTAGTACTTGTTTGCTATGTCTACAAAAGGGATGTCAATGCCTGGCCTTGGTACCTACTTGACCAATACAAGAATTTTGACATCATATTCTAAAAATATTTCTTTAAAGACATTACACAGAAGCATCAGAATGCCTGTTTGATTGCCTCCAAGGTCAAGAAGAGATGCGTGGAAGCAAGAGGTAATATCTGTGGACACACGATACCTCTTATCATTTCTCAAGAATTCATGGCCGAGGACCATGAATATAGCATGGTAGATAAAAGGAATTTGGATATCTAGCTTGTAAACCATGGCAAGGACATCGTCAAGAATCCTGCCCAAAAAGGGTTTTTGAAGAGCTATTATAGTGCATTTCAGGTGAATTGGCATATCCATGACTAAGATTCAAGAAACTCTATAAAGTACAACTACAAACCAAATTTAGATTGAAGAATATGAGAAATGATAATGAAACAAGAATTGAAGAGGCTATTTAATAAAAATTGCATTAAATTCTTTAGCATTAGTGATCTTTCATATCTTATTTTTTGGTATTCCTATTAATTTTTAAGTGTGCAAAATGCCAAAATGTACTATGACTACTGTTAGATAGTTGATAGTGCTTGACATTGAGTAATGATTTCCATGCAAACCTTTTCACATGTATCCATTCTAAAGAATTTCAGGTGACTCTAGGTCTTTCCAAGCTAGTGGCCCTAAAATGCATCTTCTATCATTGATCTCTAATTAATCAGTAGTCAATAAAACTATTGTATTTACTATTAACAATATAAAAGTGATGGTAGCCAACTTGGTAATAGTGACACTGAAGTAACAATGTTACAAAAATATTAATAATAGACCTAAGATAGTACACAAGTTGAAACTTCAAGTGACTACTCAGCAGTTAGTACAGTTACTAGCCAATAAATGTGCAAATTTCACTTTCAGATTAAACAATTTTTAAGTTTACCATTGAAGATTAGCCAAGACCATTATTATTCATCTTTCTAAAAAATAATTAATTTACCTTTGACATTATTAATTAATTTTTGGAAAGGGAAAAAATAGCCATCATTTATTTATCTGTCAACAAGAAAAAACATTAATTTGCCACATTTAAAATGATTTTTGATAGGGCAAGAAATTTTTTGCCAACATATAATATTTTATTTCCCTATATGGAACAAAAAAATTTCCCTTGACATTAAAATTTTTCTGCCCACAAAATTTTGGATTCGCTAGCATTTTAGGCATTTTTTGGGAGGGGTTTCTTAAAGTTATCACTTTAAACTATTGATCTGATTTGCTATTATAAACCCATTCTAGAATCTTTGACTTTTGATTTACAAGGTCTGTGATGGAGACACAACCCAAGAATAGAATGGACACAATAGGAAAGGGAAAACTTTATTAACTATGAGAATATGCTAATACACTAAGTGCAAAGAGAATAGACTCCAAAACATGCCTTATGGGCTTACAATAGTATAAATTTGGAGATAATTTCTTCTTCTAATACCTTCTCTCAAACTCCACTCTGAATTGCCTTTTATAATGCTAGAAATGTTCTTAAATAGACCCTAAAGGGTTAAAGATTAGGAATACATTCTAGAAAGTTCTAGTTGGCATCCACCACCAAAATGGAAGGCTCTAGAAGTCGGTGCAAAATTAGAAGAATCCAAAAATGGTAGCTGAACTTCCAGGAGGCATAACTTTTGAACCATAGCTCCGATTGACAAACTGTTTACATTTCTGGAAAGCTCTCAGAGTGCTCTATAGCCCTATGGACCAACTTCACTCATCCCCCATTTTTTAGGCCTATACTAGGTCATTTAGTGCCTTGAACCTGACTTTGAAGCATTCTTAAGAGGTCTCCAAAAATCAAAAAATTGCAATAACTTTCTAACCGTGGGGCCTTTTGACTTGATTCTTTTTTTGGAATGTTTGAAATTAAAATTACCATCATCCCTCCATATTGAACCTTCTAACTCACCATAATTATGGCTCAATTACATAGTCCTATTTTTTTAGCACTTATACGTATCCCAAGGTGCTTAAAAAATCTAACTCAGAACACTAATAGTGGAACTATGAGAGTTGGAACCTTTATTTGACCCAAATGGGTATCCAAAAATGAAAACACATGAAACAAAAACTAAGTCTAGGTATTATTTTTTGGGTGACACAGGATTGCCCTTATACCTCTAGATGCTCCTGCATCAGACACCCAGGGTAAATTCAAAAGTGACCTTTTCACTTTATGGATGGTAGAGGAAATCCCAAATGGAAAACCTCAGCTACTGATATCCAAGTTGAGTCCTCTATTGGCCATCCTTTCCACTTAACCAGGTACTCTTCATACTTCCTATTTCTAGTACTCTTGCCCACTCGACTATCCAAAATCTCTTCTATCTCCTCCTTCTTAGAAGTAGGAATTGAACATGGCTCCAATATCAACCCCTCATCTACACCATTATCATGATATTCTATTAAGTCTACAATGTTGAAGATAGGATAAATGTGAATTCCATCTAGCAACTCCACATCATATGCATTTCCTAAGTCATGTTTCTTCAAAATTTTGCAATGGCCAAATTTTTTCATCTTTAGCTTGTTGTAAGTACCTACTAAAAATCTTTCCTTTCTCAAGTGTACCATGACTAGATCACCTACTTGGAACTCCTTATGTCTTCTCCTTTGATCAGCCCTAGCTTTATACTATTGATTCATCCTGATAATGTGTGCGTGGACCTCATGTAGGTGCTTGATATGTTCAGCAAATTATTCTGCTTTAGCACTTGTCCTCTCCCCTTGCTCCATCTTCCTCAATTTTGGTGCAATCCTTGGGCTACTTCCATATGCAATTTGGACTGGTGGTCTACCAGTACTCCTATTTATAGTCATTGTAAGCAAATTCTACTTGTAGAAGAATCAAATCCCATCCCTTGGGCTTACCCCTAATTAGACATCTCAGCAAATTGCCCAGACTTCTATTTACCACTTTTGTCTATCCATCAGTTTGCGGGTGATGTGTAGAACTAAACTTCAAGTCCGTTCTCAACTTCTTCCACAATGTTCTCTAGAAATACCCCACAAATTTAGTATCTCTATCAGAGACTATACTCCTTGGGAGACCATGTAGTCTCACCACCTCTCTGAAAAACAAGTCTACAATATGGATGGCATCATGAGTTTTGTGGCATGGAATGAAATGTGCCATTTTGGAGAATCTATCAACCACCACAAATACTGAGTCATTACCCCTTTGTGTCCTTGACAATCCAAGAAAAAAATCCATACTTATGTCCTCCCATGGCTTTGATGGAACAGGCAATAGCTGAAATAGTCCAGTATTGTGACTAAATCCTAAATCCCTTGGCTGCTTGACAAACCTAACAACTCTGTACAAAATTCTTCACATCCTATGAAATTAGAGGCCAAAAATAATGTTCTCTAAGAATGGAAATGGTCTTATCTCGACCAAAATGCCATACCATCCCTCCATTATGTTTCTCCTTAATAAGATTTTCCTTCATGGAACTACTTGGAATGCATAATTGACTGCCCTTGAACAACATACCATCCTGAATCAAATAGTCTAGCCACTTGGTTCTATCTATAGCAACAATTTCTTTACAAGCTTTCCATGCTTTAGCAAAATTAGGATCCTCAGGGTATAGATTCTTGAGTTCATCGAACCCAACTACTTCAATTTGCATTACTGTAAGCAACAACTACCTCCTACTCAATGCATCTGCAACCACATTAGACTTTCCAATTCTATGATTCAACACAAATGTATAGCTCTGCAAGAACTCTACCCACTTCATATGCCTCTAGTTCAATTTACCTTGGCTATTTAGGTATTGTAATGCCTGGTGATCAATATATAAAAAAAAATTCCTTTGGCAATAAATAATGCCTCAATTTCTTTAAGGCTTAAACTATTGCATAGAACTCTTGATCATAAACAAAATACTTCTTCTTCTCATCATTTAAATTTTCACTAAAATATGTAATAGGCTTACCTTCTTGGCTCAATATAGCCCCAATAGCACTGCCACTAGCATCACAATCCACCTAGAACACCTTACTAAAATGAGAAAATGCTAACACAGGTTGTTCTATCACCTTCTTCTTCAACAATTCAAAACTTCTCATAGCTGCCACAATCCATTTGAACTCTTTTCTATCCCCTCTTATTATGTCAGTCAAGGGTGCACATATGCCACTGAAATTCTTAATGAACTTCCTGTAAAAACTAACCAGACCATGAAATGATCTTGCCTCAATAGTAGACCTTGGATTAGGCCATTCCAAGATGGATTTTACCTTCTCTGGATCCATTTTGAGACCTTCAGGTGATACAAGAAACCCTGGGTAGACTAACTCTTTTTTAGAAAAGCTACACTTATTTAGATTAATTAATAGTTTCTCTTCCCTCAACCTTTCAAGGACACTATGAATATGTAATAAATATTCTTCCAAAGTCTTGCAAAAAATTAAAATATCATCTAAATAGACAATAACAAATTTTCCCAAGAACTTCTTAAGTACCTCATTCATAAGCTACATGAAGGTGCTTGGGGTGTTCATCAATCCAAAGGGTATGGCTAGCCACTCATAAAGACCATCTTTGGTCTTGAAGGTAGTTTCCCACTCATCTCCTTCTCGTATCTATATCTAGTGATACTCACTCTTGAGATCTATCTTTGTGAAGTAATGAGCTCCACTCAAGTAGTCCACAAGATCATCAATTCTTGGCAAAGAAAATTGATACTTGATGGTTATCCTATTTATAGCTCGAGAGTCTATACACATTCTCCACTCTCCATCCTTCTTTGGTGTCAGTACTATAGGTACTACACATGGAATCAAGCTCTCTTGAATCAAACCCTTCCTCAATAGCTTCTAAACCTATCTATTTAGCTCCTTAGTTTTAGTAGGAGTCATCTTATGAGCAGCTTTGTTAGGCAAACTAGCTCCAGGGATTAAATCTATTTGATGAATGATTTGCCTTACTAGTGGCAATCCTTCTGGAACATTATCAAAGATGATATCTCCAAACTCACTTAATAAATCTGAAACTTCAAGTGGTATTTCACTACTACCTTTCTTATCTTTTCTAGGAATCAAAGCATAACACATACGCTAATTTTTCATGCCATCTAAAAACTTTCTTCCATCAACAAGATAGATCCTAGCACTACTACATACCTTTTCACCTTCCTTTACTATGGGCTTATGTTTGTGGCAAACTCCATCCTTTTTGAGAGAGTATGTGTTTGCATGACCATCTTGTACTGCATGCTTATCAAATTGCCACAGTCTTCCCAACAATCGATGGTAGACATCCATTGGAATAATATCATAGAAAACTTCATCATGGTAACTCCCAATTTTGAACTTCACTAAACATTGTTCACTTACTAGGAACTTTTGATCATCCTTCACCCAAGTGATCCAATAGGGCTAGGGGTGTTTCTCCCTCTTTAGCTTCAACTTAGAGACCATCTCTTCTGACACCAATTTTTCAGTGCTACCACCATCAATGATCACATCAGAATATTTATCCTCACACTTGCACCTGGTACGAAATAGAATTCTCCTTTGTCCCAGTTCAATCTCACCACTTAGTAGGACCCTTTCATTTACTAAAGTCTCTCCTTTTTCAGCATCCTTTGAATGTGATGATTGTACATCCTCATCCACATGAGCAACCCTAGCCTCGCTCTTAGCTCTCCTATCTGTCCTTCCTTGTTGTTGAGGACATTCAAAGGCATGATGACTTTTTTCATTGCAATGGAAATAGGTAATATGAAAGCCTCCTCTTCCTAAACCTTGTCCATGTCCTCTACCTCTTCCTCTTTGATCTCCAAAGTTTTGATCATGAGAGTAGTTGAAATCCTTGTTCCTTTGGTTCCTGCTAGTACCCACATCTTTGTTTTTCTTTTGGGTCTCATTTCAACCTCCAAATGAGCTACTAATGCCCCTTCCTCGTTGACCACACCCTCTTTGTCTCCCTTCAAACCTTTTATTTATCTTCTCTTCAACTCATAGGGAAAATTGGTATGCCTCTTCAATGCTGGTCATTCTTACCAGACTTAATTCCTCCTAGATGCTGGGTTGCAACCCACTGATATAATGACAAACCTTCTCCTTATTTTTTTCTAGATGCCTTGCTCTAATAAGAAGTCAATAAAACTCCTCTATATATTCTTGGATTAATTTTCCTACTTGCTTCAACCCATGCATCTTCTTAAACAAATCAAGCTCGTAGTCAACAGGAATGAACTACTTTTTAAGTTTGTCCACCATGTGATCCCACCTTGTGATCTTTTCCTTTCCTCTTCTATTTCTTTCGAATTGAACCTCTTGCCACCAAATTTTGGCATGGCCTTTCAATTTTTCCTTTTCAAACTTAACCATATTTGGATCCCTGATATCCTCATACTCAAAGTACTCCTCTAGTTCATTGATCCAATCAATCAACTCATCCAGTTTCAGATTTCCTAAAAATACACCCACATCAATTGTAGGTCTTTTTCCAAACTTAGTAATGGCCCTAAAAAGCCTCTCCTCTACCTAATTTATAACTTCCCCTTCAACTTCCCCTTCTAGTCTAATGTCTTCTTCTTCATTGTCATCCTTACTTTCATCATCTATGACAACATTTATTCCTCTATGGAGCTCCTCCTGCAACACTTGAACCTTCCGTTGGAGGGGTCTAACCTCTTTTGGATTAATAGCTCTAGCCCTTCCAACATGCTCTCTTTATGGAGGCATCTTCTTAACTCAAACCCACGACCACACAGTCCTAGTGCAAATTGCCTCACAGTCAACACTCTATCTACAAACTCAGGAAAACCCCACTCTGATACCGCTTGATGGAGACACAACCCAAGAATAGAATGGACACAATAGGAAAGGGAAAACTTTATTAACTATGAGAATATGCTAATACACTCATTGCAAAGAGAATAGACTCCAAAACATGCCCCATGGGCTTACAATAGTATAAATCTGGAGATAATATCTAACTATGAGAATATGCTAATACACTCATTGCGAAGAGAATAGACTCCAAAACATGCCCCATGGGCTTACAATAGTATAAATCTGGAGATAATATCTTCTTCTAGTACCTTCTCTCAAACTCCACTCTGAACTGCCTTTTACACTGCTAGAAATGTTCTTAAATAGACCCCAAAGGGTTAGGGATTAGGAATACATTCTAGAAAGTGCTAGTTGGCATCCACCACCAAAATGAAAGGCTCCAAAAGTTGCTTTAGAAGTTGGTGCAAAATTAGAAGAATCCAAAAAAGATAGCTGAACTTCTAAGAGGCATAAGTTTTGAACTGTAGCTCCAATTGACAAACTGTTTACATTTTTGGAAAGCTCTTAGAGTGCTCTATAGACCTATGGACCAGCTTCACTCATCCCCCATTTTTTAAGTCTGTACAAGGTCACCTAGTACCTCAAACATGAGTTTGAAGCATTCTTAGGTCTACAAAAATTGAAAAATTGCAATAACTTTCTAACCGTGGGGCCTTTTGACCTGATTCTTTTTTTGGAATGTTCTAAATTATAATTACCATCATCCCTCCAAATTGTACCTTCTAACTCACAATAATTATGGATCAATTAAATAGTCCTATGTTTTTGGATTTTACACATATCCCAAGGTGCTTAAAAACTCTAACTCAGAACACTAATAGTGGAACTGTGAGAGTTGGAACCTTTATTTGACGCAAATGTGTATCCAAAAATGAAAACACATGAAATAGAAACTAAGTCTAGGTATTTTTTTTTGGGTGACACAAGATTTCCCTTATACCTATGGATGCTCCTGCATCAATCTGATTGGTAGAAGCTCCAATTGACCTCTTTTTGGAGCCTATCTAGGTCCTTTAAGGCCTTAAAGACTTTTCTTGATGTTTTTATATCAAATTTTCACACCAAAAGTGTACAATAACTTCAAGAATACTCAAGATATGACACTAAGTTTCAACTGGAAGGCTGATATATACAAGATGAATATCCACCTCTAAATTTAGGACATTATGAGCTAGTATTACTGATTTACTAAGTAGCAAGCCTATCCAAACAACAACTTTGCACTAAGACCACCCTTTTTCAGGAAATAGAAAAGAAATATTTTTTTGGGTGATGTGAGATTTCTCTTACACCCAAGATGCTCCTACATCAAGTGTATCCTATGATAATTAATGTGTGATATAGGTTCATAATTGTGTTAATGGGTGTAAATGGGTTCCAAGGGCATATAATAGGTCCTATGGTTCATACAACCACTTAGGACCTATACCATCTTAATTTGGAAGCACTCCAATTTAATGGTTGTTTAGTACCTATTTAATATGAGATCATCATTTATATCCACCTCTCCTCCTTTCTTCCCCTTCTCATTTTTTCCTAGGTGGGATTAGGGTAGGACCTAATAGAATCTCTTTAATGCTCTTATTTTCACGGTGTAAAGATCAAGGTAAGATCTAACCATCTATGTCCTCCCTTCCTTTCATCTAGTCACATAAAATCTTTTTCTAAACCATATAATGACCATATCTCAAGTTCTATGCCTAATTTTCAAGATATGGGACCTATTTTAGTACCCTAAATGAATCTTGGGGGTTCTAAGCCCTGGTTATTAGGGATGCGATGCATCTCTATTGAATTAGGGACATAGTATGTCCCTTTTGGGCCAATTAGGGATGTAGTATGTTCCTTATTAGGCCCTCTCTTAGGTTCACTATTTAGATCTCATTTTCAGATTCATTTGAGGTGTTGATTTTCAAGGTAAATCAGCCTATATGAGAAATTTATTTTTGATCCCTTTATAAACCCATCCATTTCTTTCATTTTTCATATCATCCCATACCATTTTCAAGCATTCATATGCACTACCACTCAAGCACTCAAGCATCTAAGAAATTACTCCATTGAAGATCAAGGATTCAAGAATGATGGAGTTTATATATAATTTAAGATATACCTCAATACATTCAAGGTCATTTGTTTCATCTTCTACATCTATGCATTCACATTCCTCTTGATCCAATTCAATTAGTAAACTGAGCTCATTATATTCAATTTGAGAGATCCTACTATTGTAAGGCAAATCTGTACATATTTTGTATTTTAGGATTTTAATTATTTTAATTCAAGGTTGATTCCTAAATAGAGGTTTGACCATGGAAAACCACCTATTAACAAAAAAAAACCATTTATCATGTAGGTAGTAGATCTCAGAAAGGCAAATAGATTACGAATTTAGATACCCTTTTCATGAAACTTTGGAAGCCTGAATTCAGATTTAGGTTTAGACATTTATAATCAGAGTTTTTCTTCATACTTACTTAGGGAAAAGTCATCTCTACTAGGAAAATTTGACTATGTAAAAAACCAAAAAAAATTGAGTTTTTAGAGATCTCGTAGTTTTAGGTTTGGGGTTCAAATTATTCGTTGATTAGAGTTACATAGACATCAGAAAATTAGGTTTAAAGTTCCTCATTCTTAAGGTGATTCTTCTAATTACCTTATTTATTTTAGCATATGTTTTTCCAACATCTAGTGATTTCATTTCATATTTATTATTATGTCTAGGGTTTCAAGGAATTTTGCATCCTTTCTCTAGTTCTATCACCACTAGGTCTATTTTTGCATAAGGGTTCCTTTATCATTTAGTTAGAATTTTTTTTTGTAGGTATAGTTATGTTAGAAATAGGATTGAAAGGATCAATTTTCTTGACTACCATTTTTAGTGCTTAGGGTTATGTGATGAACTTAGGCTTATTTTCCTAGATTCAAACTTTCCTCTAAATATCTTTGTTGAACCCACTGGTGGTAACCCTTTATTTCATGGTGTTAGATTTATCTTTTCATTTCAATATGCATACACATTCATATACATATTTGGTAAACCCAACTTCATTTCCCTTTCTTTTGTTTTTTGAGTTAAATTATTGTATTAAATTGCATTATCTTATGTATTTATTTTTATTACATTACATTGTATTATTTGTTATTTAGTTCACATCTTAAGGTTAGATTCATTTTTTCACATTTCCTCGCTTGGTGTATGAGTGATGCAAGAGTATCTTGGGTGAAAGGGCAATCTTGCATCACCGAAAAATATTTTATTTTTAGTCATTTCTATTTTAATAAGGACTAGTAGATAGGGTGGTTACTATTTATGGAAACTTACTATTTTTTGTAAGTTTTTCATATGAGCTCAGAATGTTCTCATTTTCTAGAGTGCATGGATGAGATCCAAAAACTTGAGGGAAGGGCACCAACGCTATTTCAAGCCTGTAGATTAGGAGCTGACATTTCTAAAATGTGGTTATAATAGCCAATCAAAGAAACGGTTCATGAGTTATGGCCTTTCAAAGTTGGGCTACTCAAAATTTCTAAAATAATTTGTCAAAAATGTGTTTGGCTAACTCTATATGTTTTGTTAGGGTATATCAACTCTAGGTATTAAGTTTGAGCATCTAGAACCTTCCCAAGTGGCATCAAACTACCTATTTAAGAAAGGCTGAAACATTGTCTAAGGATAGCTCGGGGTGAGAGTTCGTGGCACTGTCTTGTAGATTACTGTAATGTAGGCACCCATTAGGGTTAGCATATTGTAATTGAGAATTTTGTGATTCTGCATTTGTGGTGTAAATAAGAAGTCCATATTTTTTTCTCACATTTACTATTGTTTCTTTGTTTCTATTACGAGATTATGGCCTTAAGAGAAGCACCCTGCAACAAGTGGTATCAAAGCTAGAGTTCTTGAGTGTGTAGATAGATTGTTGATTGTGAGGTAGTTTGCACCAAGATTGTGGTTTAGGCTGAGTGTGTAGAGAGATCACTGATTGTGAGGTAGTTTGCACTAGGGTTTTAGTAGAAGTGCAAAAATGTCTCCACAAAGAGAGCATGGTAGCAGAGTTGTAGGTGTTACACTTGAGGGTTTCCAAGCCCTCCAAAGGAAAATGCAAGCATTGGAAGAACAAATGTGAAGAGGAATAAATCTTCTTGTGAGTCATGAAAGTGAGGATGAGGATGAAGTATAAGAAAATGTTGGAGTAGAGATAGTTCTAAACCCAGAGGAAGAAAGGCTTTTTAGGGCCATCTCTAAGATTGGAAAAAGACCTAAGTTTGAGGTTCCCACATTTTTAGAAAATCTTAACCTAGAAGAGCCGATGAATTGGATCAATGAACTAGAGGGGTACTTTGAGTATGAAGATATTGAGGATTTGGATAGGGTCAAGTTTGCGAAGGTGAAATTGAATGGACATGTAAAGATCTGGTGGCAAGAGATTTAGATGGAGTGAAATAGAAAGGGAAAGGGAAAAATCACTAGATAAGATTAGATGATAGCTAAAATGAAGTGACAATTTATTCTTATGGATTATGCATTTGATTTATTGAGGAAGATGTGAGGGATGAAGCAAGTGGAAAAATTTGTTCAAGAATATACTGAAGAGTTCTACTGAGTTCTCATTAGAACCATCCATGCATAAACTAATAAGGAGAAAGTCACATGTTATCTTAATGGGTTAAGGCCCAAAATTTAGGATGAGCTGAGTCTAGTTCAAATGAGTAGTATTGAGGAGGCATACCAATTTTCCCTAAGAGTCAAGGAGAAACTAAGAAAGAAGTTTGACAATAAGAACAACGAAAGAGGTTGTGGTGCAAGATCTGGTAGATAATCTTATGGAGGCCATAATGATGATTAGAAGAACAAGGATGAGGCTAGAAATAGCAATCAGAAACAAAGGGGAAACAATGTCAATCGTTTCCATGATCAGAACAATAGAGATTAGAGAGGAAGAGGCAGAGGAAAAGGATCTGGAAGAGGAGAGTTTTGTTGAAAATGTTTTCACAGTGGAGAAGAAGGGCATAAAGCATTTGAATGTACCCAATGCCAAGGAAGGATAGATCAAAGAAAAAAAGGTCAGGTGAGAGTTACACATGATGATGATGCCAGATCTTCATGTTTTGAAGATGCTGAAAGAGGAGAAGTCCTAGTTAATAGAAGAGTCCTGCTAAGTGGTGAGAATGAACCTGATCAAAGAAGGACTTTGTTTTGTATGAGGTACAAATGTAAATATAAGTGTTGTGATGAGATCATTGATGGTAGAAGTACTGACAATACAGTGTTAGAAATGATGGTCACCAAGTTGAAGCTAAAGAGATAAAAACACCTACATCCATACCATATTGATTGGGTGCAAGATGACCACAAGGCTATGGTCAATGAGAAGTGCTCAGTAAAGTACAAGATTGGAAGATACCAAAATAAGGTATTATGTGATATCATACCTATGGATATATATCATATGTTTCTGGGTAGGCCATGGAAGTTTTACAAGCATGTTGTACATGATGGGTGAGAAAATACCTACACTTTGACCAAGGATGGAGTGAAAAATAAGTTGAAACCATTGAAGGATAAAGAAGAAAAGGTATATAGTGCTACCATAATATGTTTTTTTTATGGAAAAGAGTTTCTTAAAGGTATGACACATGACCATATGTGTTTTGCTATAATTCCTAAAGATAGTAAAGAAGAAGTAGAGGAGGTACCTATAGAAGTTGCAGATATATTGGAAGAGTTTTTAGATATTATATTAGATAATGTACCTAATGGATTGCCCCCAATGAGGAAGATCAGTCACCAGATCAATTTGGTTCTAGGAGCCAGTTTACCAAACAGGGTAGTGCACACAATGACACTAGTAGAAAGTGAAGATTTGAACAAGCAAGTTCATGAGTTGTTATAGAAGGGATTGATTCAAGTGAGTATGAGTCCATGTGTTGTACTAGCAATATTTAACACCAAAGAAGAATGGAGAATGGAGGATGTGCATAGATTCTCATGCTATCAATAAAATCACAATAAAGTATAGATTTCAATTGCTAAGGATGGATGATATTATGGACTATTTGAGTAGAGCTAAGTATTTCACAAAGATAGATCTGAAGAGTGGGTACCATTAGATTCGCATCAGAGAAGGTGATGAGTGGAAGACTACTTTCAAGACAAAGGAAGGATTGTATGATTAGTTAGTCATGCCTTTTGGGCTAACTAATGCACCAAGCACATTCATGAAGTTCATGAATGAGGTACTAAAGGAGTTTTTGGGTAAGTTTTTCATTGTTTACCTAGATGATATATTGATCTTTAGTAAGACATTAGAGGAGCATTTGATTCATATTCACAAGGTGTTTGAAAAGTTAAGGGAAGAAAAGTTGTTGATAAACCTAAAGAAGTGCAGTTTTGTAAAGGAGTAGGTGTACCTAAGATTTCTAGTCTCAAGAGAAGGTCTAAAAATAGACCCAAAGAAAGTGAAGGCTATCCTCAAATGGCCTACTCTAAGGAGTGTGATAGAGGTAAGATATTTTCATTGATCAACTAAATTTCACATAAAGTTCATAAGAAGTTTTAGCAATATTTGATGACCCTTGATTGAAACAATGATAGGGGATAGGAATGGGTTTAAGTGGACTATAGGAGCAGATAAGAATTTTAATCTTTGGAAATAGAAACTTACTGAGCAACCTATTTTAGCACTTCCTGATTTTAACAAGGTGTTTCAAGTAGATTGTAATGCTAGTGGTATTGTAATAGGAGCTATTTTAAGCCAAGAAGGTAGACCAGTTGCTTATTTCAGTGAAAATTTGAATGATGTAAAAAGAAAATATTTTGTTTATGATCAAGAATTTTATGCTATAGTTCAATCATTAAAGAAGTGGAGACACTATCTTCTTCCTAAGGAGTTTTTTTTGTATACTAATCATCAAGCTTTGCAATATTTGAATAGTTAAGGAAAATTAAACCAAAGGCATTTAAAGTGGGTTGAGTTTTTGTAGAGTTATACATTTGTTTTGAAACATAGAGTGGGAAGTCTAACAAAGTTGTAGATGATCTTAGTAGAAGATAACTTTTGCTGATGAAAGTGTAGATAAAGATGGTTGTGTTCAAGGAACTCAGTACTTTTTATCCATATGATCCTAATTTTGGTGAAGTATGGAAGGCTTGTATAGAGCTTGTTACACTTGATGGGACAAAGTGGTTTTATTTTATGATCTAGGATAGTATGTTGTTCAAAGGAAGCTAATTGTGCATTCCTAGAAGTTCAATGAGAGAGAACCTCATCAAGGAGAAGCATAGTGGAGGATTGGCTGGACATTTTGGTAGAGATATAACTATAGCATTGGTTGCTGAAAATTATTACTAGCCATGATTATAGAAAGATGTGAAGAAGTTTGTACAAAGTTTCTGAGTGTGTTAGATGGCAAAAGGAGTAAAGTAGAATATAGGGTTGTATCAGTCATTATCTATACCAAAGAAGCCATGGGATGATGTCAGCATAGATTTTCTTATTGGATTACTGAGGATACAACATGGGTATTATTCTATTTTTGTTGTGGTTGATAGGCTTTCAAAGATGGCACATTTTATTCCTTGCAAGAAGACTAGTGATGTTATTCATGTAGCAAAGTTATTTTTCAGAGAAGTGATGAGATTACATGGTCTGCTAAAGAGTATAGTTTCAGATCAAGATACCAAATTTGTTGGGTATTTTTGGCATACATTGTGGAAGAATTTGAAGATAGATTTGAAGTTTAGTTCATCACATTATCCATAGACTGATGGATAGATAGAAGCTATGAATCACCATTTGGAAAAGTTTCCAAGATGCTTGGTTGGAGATAAACCAAAAGGATGGGCTATGATTTTACCACAGGCACATTTTGAATATAATAATTCTATCAATAGGAGTACTGGTAAATCACTATTCTAGATTGTATATGGAAGTAGTCCCATAAATGCTTCTAAATTGAGGTAGTTGGATAAAGGAGAGATAAGTAATGCTAAAGCAAGAGATTTTGCTAAACATTTGAAGAACTTCCATGAGGATGTAAGGACGCACATCATAAAGATGAATACATAGTATAAGGCTAAGGTAGATGTGAAAAGGAGATATAAGAAATTTTAGATTAGAGATGAAGTCATGGTTCATTTTAGAATGGAGAATTTTTCAGTGGGTACATATAATAAGTTGAAGATGAAGAAGTTTGGACCATGCAAGATAGTGAACATGCATGATTTTGGTAATGTGTATGAATTGGAATTTCCTGTTGAAATGAATATTTCACTAGTATTTAATATTTTAGATTTGATAGAGTATTATGAAGGAGGTGATGGAAATGAAGTTGCATAAGTGTAGTGGAGTATTCTAGTAGCTAGTTTAGCTACATAGGAGATTGAGGAGATACTAGACAGTTGTATTAATAAAAGTACTAGAAACAGAACTTATGAGGAATATTTGGTCAAATGGAAATGGGGGCTAGTTGAGGATTCATCATGGCTAGTAAAGGAGGAGGGGAACCATCTTGGTTTTCCTTTAAACACTTGAGACATGATAGGGTCACTTATCAAATTACCCTAGGTGTCTGATGCAAGAGCATCCTGGGTGAAAGGGCAATCTTGCATCACCCAAAAATATTTTATTTTTAGTCTTTTCTATTTTAATAAGGACTAGTAGATAGGGTGGTTACTATTTATGTGAACTTACTATTTTTAGTAAGTTTGTCATATGAGCTTGAAATGTTCTCATTTTCTATATGAAGGTTCATTTTAGAGTTGTAAGTGTACCATAAAAATCTCATTGCTCAAGCATAAGTATCGAAGAAGTTATTGCAGATTTTCAATGCAAAAAATTGTAGAAAAGTCTTTAGGCTCATCGTTGGAGGCCTTAGAGTGCCCAAATGAGGTCTGAAAACTTGAGGGAAGGATGCAAGCACCATTCTAAGCTTGTAGATCAGAAGCTAGCATTTTCAAAAATTGGTCATAATAGCCAATTGGAGCAACGGTTCGTGAGTTATGGCCTTTCAAAGATAGGCTACCCAAAATTTCTAAAATAATTGTCAAAAATGTATTTGGGTGACTCTATATGTTTTGTTAGGGTTTGTTAGCCCTAGGTATTAAGTTTGAGCATCTAGAACTTCCTATTTAAGAAAGGCCCAAACATTGTCTAGGATAGCTCTAGGTGATAGTTCACAGCACTGTCTTGCAGATTATTGTAATGAAGGCATCCATTTTGGTTAGCATATTGTAATTGAGAATTTTGTAATTCCATATTTGTAGTGCAAATAAGAAGTCCATATTTTGTTCTTTCATTTGTTATTATTCTTTTTTTCTATTATGAGTGTATGGTATTAAGGGGAGCATCCTGCATCAATGAGATTCATTACCTTAAGCCCTACCTATAGTGTTCCTATTAGGAGAAGTTATATACCCATTCCTCCTTTCAATCTAGAATAATCTTCTCATCTCTTTAGGAATCTTAGTAATCCTATGGTTTCTAATGATCCTAATCCTTTTATGTAGCATGAATCTTCTCATTCATCTAATGATGAAGATAAGGATTTAAGGGTTCCTCCTAATCATTTCATAAGATTGCTACTAAAATTGATAAAATGCATGGTTGGCTTCTTTAAAAGAATCATAATATTGATACTATTGATGCTTTTGATTCCTAGAAGAAAGTGGTTTTTAATGATGAACATGGTTTTAATTTTTGCATGGTCTTACTCACCTTTCCATTCTCATGTTAAGTCTTTGGCTCAAGGCATTGCTGAAATAGGAATTGATCCAACTGTCAATACTATTGAACATCCCTTTCCTATTTCCACACATATCTCTACAATTCCTACCTATTTATCTCCTATTGTTGCTTCTTCTATTCAACCATCTAATCCTCCTACCACAAGTCTTCCTATTCCCTCTCTCCTTGTTAGTGTTCTACCCGCTTCATTTCCTACATCATGACCTTTGTATAATAGTGTTCCTTAAACTTAGCATAATCCTCTTATGGTGGTTCCTAGTGTCCCACCTATACCACCTTCTATTTTAGATAATTCATACTCTCTTCCTAGTGTGTTGATTACATTATTGCCATCTATTTCCTCTTATGATTCCACTATCATTATTTTTCCTCATACTATTTATTTCTTGTAACAATAACTTGCTTCCCTTACTCAATCCAAATTCAAAGTACCTAAATTTGATATGTGTGGTCCTTTTCCTTTGACATTATCCATATTATTTCTCTTCAACAAGATGCTATGCATTTTCTTGATACTTATAATGATAAGGGTGATCCTATAACTCATCTTAAAACTTATTTTTAGGTTCTATGTAGTGATTATGATCATGATCACATGATTTCATCTAATTTTTTTCTATTATATTGATTCCTTTCATAAACTTTCTAATGCTTTTATCCAAAAAATTTAGAACAACATTGGTTCTCAAGTGTCTTTGACTGGTTTAATGCATTGTAAAACAAGGTCCTAAGGAAAAAGTGGCTGATTTTATTGGTATATTTAAGAATTTACATGTTAATATTTCTTAACTTGTGTCCAATATTGATATTCAATACATGTCTTTTGTTAATTTACTAAAAACCATCAGAGATAAGATTTTTCTTACTAAATTTATCTCTTTTTCATAACTTTTTTATAGTGCTTCATTGTTATCAGTTACAAGTGATTCATTTTGAGAGCCCAACTCTAATGGCTCAAGTACTTTTCAATAAGAATGATGTTGCACCTAGTAATAATAAATTCCAAAAAATTAGCAAATGTGCTCAAGTTGGAGTAGTACTGGGATGGGTGACCTCTCAGGAAGTCTCGGTGCTTTGCCTCTATGAGCATCACATAGATCCAATGAGTGATAAGTTATATATTTATTATCATGAGAGATGGATTCATAATGAATCACTACTATTGCAATATGGGTCAATGAGTGTGACTCATAAACTACACAGTTAAATCCTAATAGCAATATCACAATTTGACTTGTCATGGAAATTATCTCCTACTAATCAATTGATGTGCTTAAGGGGATTTCTAATTAATGGTTCATAAGGAACAATAATAGGTAAAGGTTTTGAAAACGGAGTTTTAATAAGAGTGGGTTTAACCATTAAGGAAACTCAATAGTTTAGTGCTCAAGCTAGAGTAGTACTTGAATGGGTGATCTCTTGAGAAGTCCTAGTGCTTCACCTCTATGAGCATCAGCTAGATCTAATGAGTGCTAAGTTTTCTATTTTTTATCATGAGATGTGGATTCATAGTTAATCACTAATCTTTAAATATGATTGAATGAGTTTGACTCAGAAACTACAACATAAAATCTTAATAGCAATATCACAATTTGACTTGTCATGGAAATTGTCTCGCACTTGTCAATTGAAGATCTTAATGGGATTTCTAATGAATGGTTCATAAGGCACAACACTTGGTGAAGGTTTTAAAAATTATGTTTTAATTAGCTTGGGTTTAAACATGGAGGAAACTTTTTAGTGAAGCATTCTCAAGCTGGACCTATTGGGTCAATGAGTTTGACTCAATCTACACAGTTAAATATTGGTAGCAATATCAAAATTTGACTTGCTATGGAAATTATGTCCTACTTATCAATTGATGAGTTTAAGGATATTTTTAATGCATATTTCATAAGCCACAACACTTGATTAATTTTTTTCAAATAGAGTTCTAAGTAGAGTGGGTTCAACAATGGATGAAACTCTATAGTTAAGTGCTCTCAAGTTGTAGTAGTACGAGGATGGGTGACCACACGAGATGTTCTAGTACTTCAACTCTATGAGAATCACCTAGATAAATTTAGTGATAATTTTTTAATTTATTATAATGAGATATGGATTCATGTTGATCACTACTCATAAATTATGTGCTAATGAGTTTGACTCAAAAACTACATAGTTAAATCCTGATAGCAATATCACAATTTCACTTGTCATGGAAATTATCTCTGACTTATCAATTGATGAGATTAAGGGAATTTTTAATTAATGGCTCATAAATTGCAACACTTGGTTAAGGTTTTCAAATGTGGTTGTAAGCATAGTAGGTTTAACCATCAAGGAAACCCTATAGTTAAGTGTGCTCCTGAGAAGTCTCAGTGCCTCACCTCTGTGAACATCACTTAGATCTAATGAGTTCTAAGTGTTAAATTTATTATCATGAGATGTTTATTCATGTTGAATCACTACTCATTAAATATGGGTTAATGAGTTTGACTCAAGAAATACATGGTTAAATCCTCATAGAAATATCACAATTTGACTTGTGGAAATGATCTCTAACTCATATGTTGAAGAGATTAAGTTTATTTATAATGAATTATTAATAAGGACCAACACTTGGTTAAGGTTTTTCAAATGTTTTTGTAAGTAGAATGCATTTAACCATGAAGGAAACTTTGTAGTTTAGTGTGCTCAAGTTGGTATAGTACTAGGATAGGTGATCTCTAAGAAGTCTTGGTGCTTCACCTCTATGAAAATCACCTAGATCCAATGAGTTATAACTATTCCATTTATTATCATTAGAGATGGATTCATGTCAAATCACTACTCATGAAATATGGTTCAATGAGTTTGACACAAATACTACACAGTAATATCATAATTTGACTTGGTGTGGAAATTATCTCCTACTTATCAATTGATGAGCTTAAGGGGCTTTATAATGAATGGCTCATAAGGAACAAAACTTGGTGAAGCTATTTCAAATGTGGTTGTAAGTAGAGTGGGTCTAACCATGGAGGAAACTTTAACGAGTGCTCATGTTGGAATAGTACTAGGATGAGTGGCCTTTTGGGAAGTCTTGGTGCTTCCACTCTATGAGAATTGTAAGGAAACATGCAAGAAAGAATATAAATATTTCTATATAACCAATAATAGATCTTAAATTAATATGCAATTAAAATACACATGCAAGAGAATAGAAAACATACCCACAAAAATTGTGACACGAGATATACCCTGGGAAACCCTAAGTGAGGGGAAAAACCCAACCTCCAAAAGCATCCATCATCATGTATTAGTCAACAAAAAAACCATTACAATACAACCATGGAAGCCTTCAATTCCATATCCACAACTAAGCAATCTATGTGAACAATTATGAATCCACACAACCCATGTGATGCTTCCAACCTTCACAAATGCTCCCTTGGCTAGCTTGTCAAGCTTTGTCCTACTCAACTCTTTCCCTTTTTTCCTTTTGTCTTCTCACATACCAAAAACTACCCTTGTGGATACTTGTATAGTAGCAAGTCCCACTAAACTACCAAGTGGTATTACATAAACCATTTACTAAAACCATGTGCTACCTAACCCATTGATCCCACATGTAATATTGAAAATTTAATTCTTTTACCCAATATTATATAATTACATGAAATATTATCACAATGTTACAATACAACTTATCAAGTATATTCCATGGGAATTCTTACATGTTTCACATCCATATAGGTACAACATTACATAATAAAATAAAATAATACAATATAACAATATTATGCAATATGTGCAACACCCATTATCTCAACAATCTCCTACTTGTATACATTGCATAGGATCAATTTGGAGCCACATAAATGAACAAGGGAAAAATTCCTCCTAACACATCCACCATCATAGATAAAATTACACCATGTGCTCGATCTTGGTACATATAAAAAAATCAAAGTATCCAGCATCTCAAACATGAATGAAGCCACCTCCTATTATGCCACTACTATTGGACATACATAGAAGCCATCCAAAGAGAGCCACCCAACCTATCACATTAGAAGATCATAAAATCTTGTACCAAATGAAATGCCAAGCATAAAAAACCTGATCCGAAGGTCATCACATGTATTTGTAGTTGTCAAAATATCCATAGTTGAAATAACACCCACAACAATGGCCAACCCCATCCAAATATCCATACCTCCAAAAGTATACCAAGTGAATCTCACATCATCAACATATCCAATCTGTAAGCTACAATCACTAGCCTCAAGAGCAATACCTACCACATATATACTAAGAAGCTCCCACTGCAAAAGATAATGTCAAATCTATAACCAATCCACTCATAACATCTCAAAGAAGTGAATCCTTATAGTCTCAAAGACATCCACAATACATAAACCAATAATCTACAAGAAAAAATCTCATAACAAGTCTCCAACACTCTCCCAAGTTCTCCATAACCAAAGGAGGAAAGAGATAAAGGAATAACCATGTCATCTCTCACATGACATACATGAATACAAATCAATGATCAAAATATCTAACCAATCTCAAATCCAATGTAAGAAAAACTGAGCATCCAAAAAGATAACCAAGACCAAGGAGAAACCATGCATATCATAACTTGTATCATGTCCTTCTATGCACACCTCTAGATGTAAACTATGCAAGTATGATCTCCTCCATAAAACCCCAACCAAGAAGCCACAACAACACCCAAACCATACCATATAGCTAATCATAGATGTAAGCCTCTCACAAGAAGATCAAACTCACAAACCATTCCTAATCCAAAGAATATGCCCAATGTAAAACTATCTCCCAAACTCAACTAGCATAAAAACATATGCAAATGGAGATAACCAATGCTAATCCATCTCACAAATGAACCCTCCATAACTAACTCATGTACTAAAGCTCAAGATCCATATCTATGAAAGACAAGTGTAAATATAATGCACTTGAGAGAAAAAATGGCCTATACCTCTCAAGTAACAAACCACCAAGTATACCAAGACTGGGGAATGAGAATGCTCATCAAGATATCCAAGTCTCCAACTAAGACTCATCTAAGAACAATCTCCTCTCATGTCCATATCATGTGAATGCCCCTTGGACTTCCTACTAAAACCATCAACCGTCCCAACAAATACTTCTCTAATCCAAGAGAAATTAGCATCACCACCATCTCTAAGTATCCATGAGCACCTATAACCAATCAATCCATGCTAACTTCAAATGCAACATAGCAATATCTTGTAGTATCTACCTTATGGTCAATGTACTCAATACCAAGAAACTAATCCAAGATCATTGTCAAAGTTCCAACCATGGTCTCAGGAACATAAACATAATAGCATGATCTAACTGTCTCAACCATAGTGTTAGAAATGCTTTAGAATAATTGAGATGGAGGGAGGGGGGGTGAATCAGTTATTCAAGGTCCAAATGTCTAATTAAAACTCTTTCATCAAGTAAAGTCAGCCTATTAAGTTATTCATTCATCCAAGCTTAAACTTTTCTACTTAGCAAGTTACTATAAACCAACATGCAAGCATAACACATGAAAGATCAACACATAACATAGTGATTTACATGGAAACCCAATTTGGGAAAAACCACTAGTAACATGCTACTCAATTCTCACTCTTTTGAAGTGATGCCATGTGAAAATCCTACCCTATTAAAGGCTACAAGAAACTATTAAATGTAACATGGTTAAAGGATTTAACCACCCTGTTAGAAGTGGATCTGGTTAGAGGACTTTAGAACATTCACTTGGAATGCCACCCTGTTAAAGGATTTACAAATGGTTGTTAAACCGACCTAAGTCCATATGATTTTACCCTAGCTTGCACAATTGTTAGAGAGTAACAACAAGGGCTTTTGACATAATAGAACTCACAACTTAACTTGTAGATTTCATATCATAGTTCAACTCTTCACAATTTAGCTAGCTTTTAGTCATTGTAGCTCTGACAGCTTATCCTCCTTTCAAGCTTTGTCTCCTTCAGTCTCCATGCTTGATGTACCAGTGCAATCTCCTCTATGATCACTTATCAAAGTAAAGTCTCTATGCTTTGTTCTTCCTTCTCCTAGATGCCTTCTCCTTGACACCCTTCAACCACTTCACAATTTGGCACTCTAACAACTCTAGCTTCTTGGCATGTGGCTCCTTAAATAGAAGTCTAGAATTTCTTTTTCCACTTGATTATTCCCTCCTTCAATTTTAGTTCGAATGGATTACATAGGATTCATTGAATCTAATCCACATCTTATTCCTTCCAGAAACATCATGAAGAATCCTCTTGAATTTGTCCAAAAATAGTTTACATAAAATTTTATGCCACTAGCTCATCATCCTTATCTTCCTTTTGGTTCACAAAATTCAAGGTAAAAAATTTGTTAGCTCAAATTTGGTGAATCTTTGACTTTTCCAATAATGCAGCAGCTTGGCACTATTGAAATTATGGTGCTTAGCACATACTATGTTACTCGGCATCAACTACATTTTACTAATTCTTGGCACCTACTATGGATTCACTCAGCATCCACAAAGTTTTTTTGATGCTCGACACCTATTACTTTTCTTAGCACCTAAACATGCTTGGCTCCTTCTATATCACTCGGCACACACTAGATTTTTCATTTGCTTAGCACTAACTAAAAATCTGCTTGGCTCAAACTAGCTTGCTTGACACTCACTAATGAACTTAGTTAAGCTTTGTAGTCAACCTTATTTTGACTTATTCCTCCAATGTTTCTAAGTGTGGCTAGCCTCTGTATCTTGAAGTATATTATCAATACATCATTTTACCATTGTCTTAACTGATCCTTGCACTTCATTACAAAAACATAACTCAACCTTTCCTTTAGGTGCTTTTTTTACATCTTGTTGATTAAATCCTCTTCATCAATCAACTAAGTGATAATACTTGGATCTTATAAGCAATTTTCATTCTAGCAAATAGTAGGTTTGAAATCAATGAGAAAACAATGATTGAAAACATTCTTTAACAACAATATTCCTCCTTGCAACAATCTTCCTTTTTGATAGAATTCTTTTTCAATCAAATTTCACGTATGAACATGCTCCATATGAACATATAATAACATGTCTAAAAATATAAACACGTATCAAGAGTATATTATGACATAATAATAAAACCATCCTAACGCTAAGGATAACATGTCAAATGCAAGCATAAACCACACCTTTACCAAGAACCCCATTAGTCCTCAAGATGCAACCATCTCCACACACCATGAAGAAAAATCATCTCCACATACCATGAAGAAGCATCTCTACACACCATGAAGATAACCAAGAAACCCATGAGTCCTCAATTTCTAACCATCTTCACATACCATGAAGATAACAAGTGCACCATGCAAATGTCAAAGTTGCTTCTATAGTAACACTATTTAAGAAAAAATTCTAACATCTACAAATACTCAATCAATATATCAATGCCAACAACTCCCACTCAGCCATGGTACCAAGGCATCATAAAACCCATCTCCTACATGAAGATCCTCTAGCTCTACAATCACACAACAAAGTGTTAGAACCAAGTGAAACCAAGATATCTAAATCAAGAAGGTACAAACCAAACCAAGAACCAATCTTGCACTATCACCCTATCATTGTCACAAGCTCTTACTAAACCATATATCCAGGTTATCCGTGAAATCATGGTAAAAAAACTATCCTTTAATCATGAAAATCAGCCAAGGCATCAAATGATCAAAGAACTCAAGGTGAACATCAAGAGATCCTCAAAAGAAACCAAATAACCATGATCCTCAACCAAGAAGATATACCACCATAACTAAATTAGAAACCTAAGCCAATGAACATCAAGGATGTACCTATATATAAAATTATGTCATGCCAAAATCTATGGCACCATGATCACATCTATGAATCAAGCATCTGACTCTTAATATGTCCAACATATTAGCATAAAATAGTCAACCACAATCCTCCACCATCACTATACATGGTAACAACATCTCATCCCTTCTATATGAAGAAAAATTAGTTAATCATGTGACGTAGGGCATAGAAAACTCAAATACAAGTCACCAATCTAAATATGCATCAATAATGAAAGATCATTGGAAAAAGACAACCCATTACTAAGCTATAAATGCAACCTATAAGTATATACCACTTACAACACTACACAACTTGTAGACCCAACAAGTTATAATACATATCCAAACCAAACACTGATAACTATATCATCATGAGACCAATTTAAATTATGAGTTGAGTATATAATGACATCAAATCTTAAATCTCCAAACATACAATGTTATAAACTCACAATGTTACCATGGTCAATATATACCATAAAATAGTCAGATTAATATATCACCAAATAAACCATGCCAAACCTACACCATATCTAAACCAATGTGTTGAGCTCTCCCAGAACTCTCTGTTGAATACTCAAAGTCCAAAATTTGACTCCATATGCTCAAGTTATGCCCTAATTTGTCTTCAAAATAAATAACATCAAATTTTCAGGCTCTTAAAGCCTAGAAAATATCAAAATTATAGAATCAATTTTAAACCAAGTTATAGTTCTCTGAATTAGCTTTCCAATGCCTATAAGAAGTCTAAAATCTGATAGCTTGAGAGAAAGTTATGGTCATTTTACTAAGATAGTCTTTTTACCATTTTCACTGCAAATTTTTTTTTTTTGTGATGAAAATTATGACGGGATTAAATTTGACAGCCATCATGAGATGAAATTAAAAAAATCTTTCATCTCATCTAAACATGGCCAAACTAGGGCATATTATATATCAAAATTTATGGAAATGTCAACCTAGATTCAATGGAGAGGTCTATGTTTACCTAGGATTTCATTACTACAAACTCCCCCTAAAACCTCCATTTAAATGAAACATCCAAAAAACCCTTTTGTCCAACAATTTTATATGTCCAAAATCTACTAATATGATCCCATCATAATAGAAAACCCAAAACCCTCAGATCTTCAATAAACAACTCATATATCATGCCCTTTATTTTATCCTCTCATGCATTCCCATGGATTCAATCTAGGGTTACAATAATAAAACCATAGCTTTGATATCACTTGTAAAGAAATTTGCAAGAAATAATATAACCATTTCCACATAACCCATAATAGATCTAAAATAGAGATGTAATTAAAATCCACATGAAAGAGTATAGACAACATACCCACAAAACTTGTGACATGAAATAAACCCTGGGAAACCCTCATTGAGGGAAAAAGACCCAGCCTTCAAAAGCATCCATTAGCATGTATTATTTAGCAAAAATGCCATTGAAAATAAAACCATGGAAGCCTTCAATTCCTTAGCCACAATCAAAAAATCTATGTGAACAAGCATGAATCCACATGTTGGGACTCAAAATTGAAAGTCCTGATTTTGAGTACCATTGAAAAATGAAGTCCTATAAATGCTTTTTGATGCAAGTGTATTTGGCTGTACTTTTGAGTCCTAAGAGGAGATTAATTTTTCTAACACCTTGAATTCACCATGTCCACTCATTCAATGATGATAAATTACCATTTTGAGTCATTCTGTGAAGTCTTGTTTTGAGTAATGTCCAATTCTGCATTTTTGCCTAAGTGTCAAATAACGATAGGAGGTCATGTTTGCAATTAAATATCTTGCATCTAGTAATGTTTCATGACTCATTGCTCTAGGAGTGTTTACTGTCCATATCATAGAACCTATGTTTCAGATTTTGAGTCATTTTAAATCTGTTTGTCTAGGTTTTGAATCCCTCAAAGTTGATCATTTATTGTTGGCATGCTGATGTGAATTGTTTAGAATTATGAGAAGCCCTATTTGACTTGTTATAACTTTGACTTAGTTGACCAAAATGATAAATTTCCTTTTAAATTACATTCTAGTGGTTAGAGACTTTCTACATTTTAATTTTGAGCTTATGAAAAATCTGTTTGATTAGTTTTCAAACATGATTCCAAATGCAATTTGTAACTTTTATAAGTGTCAAAAAAGGCAGAGTTATCAGAACACTTGTTCAAGATGTTATAACTTGAGATCTATGATAGGTGAGATTGAATGGATTATACCACTATGTTATCCTCTAAAAATACTTCAAGTGTGCCAATTTTCAAGTCTTGACGAATCTATCTGCACACTTTTTGAGGTCCATTCCATTTGCAAAAAATGTTTTTCTACCATTGTTTCCAAGATACAAATTTTGAGCAGCTCATTTTGAAAGCTTGCCATTTTTTCCCAATTATTAGTAATGAGCTCGAATCAAAGATTCATACTCTACTTGAGACAGTGAACCAACACCCCAATTTTTTTTTTGCAAGTGACAGTTTACCCAGTTTTTGAAGCCAAAACAAAATGTTATTTGTTGTTTTCTAACATATTTTCTTGCAAGCAGTTTTGAGAGCGAAACTTTCATAGTCAATATCTTTTGATTGAGAATTTTTCATGAGACAAGATTCAATAGGGTAAATAGAGAATTAGTTTGTATGGTTTCAAAGCCCGATAAGGTGTTTTGACCAATTTTTAAAGGCAGTTAAAGGACCTCTTGGCACAAAACTAGCAGTTTGTAGGAAAGACTAAATATCATTTTTAAAAGGTGCGACAGTGATTGAATTTTTATCAAACCAACACTAGATGAGTAACGGATTAGTTTAAAAGTTTAGTTGTTTGAAAATGATTTTTTTTTTAGCCAAACCCACTTTTGGGCCCGACTAATATCTTTCAATTGATGAGGTATGGATTTGGGGAATAGTGGATGTTTTCAAAAGGAAAGAGTTGTGATGTTTTAAATAACATGCATAATTCACATTAAGAGAAATTATTTGATGTGTGACACATATGGTTATTGAAGAATTGTCATCAATCATTTCAAGGCTAATGTTAAGAAGTCTTTCTTACTGAGTCACTTTATTCTCAGTTTCTCAACCTAATGTTTTAAAATATAGGTGATAAGTGGAATTTTGCTTCTACTTTTCATAATTTATCAAATATTCCTATTCTTGGGGAGAGTGGAAATGAAGATATTTCATCTAAAACAAGATCTTTAAAAGATATTGGATAGGGTAGAGTTGGTTCTAATTCTAATGCCAGGTGCAATGGAGTAGCTTTGGCTAGGTCTCATATTCCATTGTTAAAAGTTCTTCTTATGAACTACAACGTAAAGTCCCTACAGTTTTAAAACCAAAAGTTATAAAAAAAAAAATAGTTATACAATATAAGGAGTCGTAGGCTTAAGAAGAGGCATCCACTTGTCTTGAGTGGCAACACGTGGGAGAGAGCTACACAATTAATTCATTGTCCCAGCTATGAACAAGCCATTATGTACCTAATATTTATTTTTGTAGACTAACATAAAGTTAAATTTTGAAGTATAAGAGTGAAGAGGATGTAACTATTGAGAGAATTGAACCTATGTCATATTGGATTGACTCTTAGAACATCACCTTGTTATTAATTTATCCCTAATCAAGCTTTGAGTTCTTTGATATGGTTTAAAAAGTAGTCTCTTGATATTACAAATTGGTTGGATCAATCAAGCATGCTACTGAGTTATATGGAGAAATAAATCTCTCTTCATACCTGACATCGACTATTCTTTCACCTCTTCATTTGATTAGTTTGTTGAACAAGAAATTTTTTAACATGTATCCCAAGTAGAGAGATCATTTTTCTCTGTATAAGCTTCCAACATTTATGGCAATGGCAAAGAGGAGATCTCCATGTTAAAAGCTCAAGCTATAGCTTATGAGAAGAGCAGGCAACAGCTAAGAGAGAAAGCTTCAAACCATAGAGGAAGCCATCACAACTTGGAAATGAAGTGCCCATAGTAGGGGGGAGCTTCATAAGCATGAAGTGACATTCTAAAAGCAGAAGCTAAAGTTTTGAAGAGGTAGCACCCTCTTAGCTAAGTCAACCTTCCAAAATCTACTAGTGAAGTATATAGTAGTCATAGTTTGGTAGCCATTAAGTTCAACAAGGAAGTGTTAGTAAAAGATGTAGGGGTTGCTATATTTAACGTGCCTCAATGAGAAATAATGCTAGGAGAAATTATTACAAGCAAGTAGGGGGCATCCACAATCACAAAGAAGAGATTGGAGGGTGAATCAGGAAGAGGAGGTGTCATTTGTTTTGAGCATTAATTTTAGAAGATTCAATTGTAAAATGTATCCCATGTAGGAGGGAGTTTCACCAAAGGCAAGTGCAGAAGGGAGATATTTCAAAGACAAAGTCCCATTTGTATTGATACTTGGCCTTCTCAATGACTTAGCAATAACTTGCTTAATCTGTGTCCCCTGTGTTGAACATCAAACTCTTTTCTTTTCCCATAAAAAATAGGCATCGCCATAGACAAGGGAAAATGGTTAAATTTTTTTATCCCACATTCACTAGGATGTGGCTCTTTTAAATCCTTAAAACCTAAACAATTGACTGCCACTAAATGTCTTGAGATGTTGCCCTTTTGGGAAGCTGCTAGGCTCATGTGGAGGGGCCCACCGTGGATGGCCAACTGGCACAGAGGCAAAGTAAATTTTGAATGCCAAACATGTGCCAAATAAGTGATGACATTAGCCCACGTGTCATAGTTGACACATGGTGCCATGACACTTCCCTACTTTGCAGAGATCCATGGGGCTTAGTTGAAGCAGGCAAGCATCAAGCTACCATGTGGCAGCGAGTCTGGTTAGCATAGTGACATGGTAGGCATAGGTAAGGTGCTGACTGGGTAAACAATTGTACCAATTAGGTGCTACCACATAGTAGCCTGATCAAAGGTTGACCCTAATTTCAAGGGTGAGGAAAAATAAATGATAAAAAATGATTTTTTAAAATGATTTTTCTAAATGGAACATACATCATTTTTTAAATTAAAAAATGGATATATTCTAAATTGTAAATTTTAGGATATTTTAAATTTTTTGAAAAATGAGTTTTAAACTACAGAATCCATGCTAGGGGTACATTTTTCAAAATGGTATTCAGGGAGTTTTTGACAGGCCAAATATGGACTCTAATATACCATTGGAACTAGGATGAGATAAATTTTCTAAATATCAGGTCAAAATTTGCATTTATGTTCAATGGTTTAGTGTATAAGTGAATTTGTAATTTCTAGGGCATTCTCAGTAGAATTGGTAGAATTCATCATTGAGCATCAAATTTGGTTTGGGGATAGATATTGAATTTTTTTGAAGCCAAATTGATTCTAAAAAAGTTTATCTTGCCTATTGAGGTCATTTGACTGATTTTTAATTTTTTTTTGCCTTCAATTTAGATCTGGCATCAAAATTAGATATGTCTTTCCATCAAATATCTAAGATATTTTATGCTTTTGGAATGCAAAATAATGGAGGATTTGATATACAGTTATAGAGAGAGAGAGAGAGAGATTATAGATATTCTTTTAGCTTCTTGAGGAGGTTTTCCAAGTGGACACATGTCAGATGAAGAATAGATCTGGGAATTCATTCCTCCTATATCATTCTCTTTCTTTCTCCATTGTTGTTGTTGGCAATTTTCTCTATGATACCAAAAGGGTTCCAATGTTCTACTATGAGACCAAGTTGTTTTTGGTTTTAATTTTTGACTAATTGAGTAGAGCTCTAGCAACAAAGGCCACACATCCGCTCTTATGTAGATTTCATTTTCATTTTATGTCTTGTTTTTTTTAGATAAATAGAAATTGATGACAAATCATGTAACATATCTTGAGTTTCATTTACTTTTACTAGTTGATGTATTCAGTCTTTCCAAGGATGAATACAAAGGGGATTTACAATGAATTATCTGTGTTCTCTTATTCTATCTCCTAATTCTTCATATGCTATTAACTTTGTAATTGAATGAATAAGGTTCATTTGATTTAAGACATCTTGGATGAGTTGTGTATTAGATCTATTGTTGCTTTTGATTCAAGGATTTAAGTAAATGCTTCAATGATTTGATATTA
The DNA here is from genome assembly GCA_028749045.1 of Cupressus sempervirens. Taxonomy (NCBI): domain Eukaryota; kingdom Viridiplantae; phylum Streptophyta; class Pinopsida; order Cupressales; family Cupressaceae; genus Cupressus; species Cupressus sempervirens. The sequence goes on from CM053793.1 coordinate 837,549,344, forward strand.
TTTTTGGGTGTATGAAGGGGATGCTAGTAAGAATGGAATTTTGGTATTTCAGTTGACAAACTTAATTGTAAGGCAGTCAAGTTAGGTCATCCTACTAGTAGTGACTCTATGTTTCAATGGATAAGGCACTGATTACTAAATTAAATGCAAGCTAAGGTGAAGGTTATTTGCACAAGTCATTTTAATCAAATAAATTTAGTATTTCAAATTTTGTAGTGGGCTAAAAGGAATTAACCCTCACTTAGCTTGTGGATTCATAGGTTATGATTTGTAGCTCTCTCATTCCTATGTTATTGAATAAGTATTCAAAGATAAAAGGGTTTCATCTATTGTTAATAGGTTTAGGTTATATGGTCAATTGCATTGGTACCATATATTAGAACCTCAAGGTTAACCTACCTATGTTTTTCAGAGTCTAAAGTGAAGGAGTTATGCCTTATAGTTGGCCCAAGATTGCAATTGAGTGCATCCATCATAGGAATTTACTAGCCTTAGATGTATTGGTCTGGTTTCTTCACTAATTTTAAAACTGTTAAATTAGGATCCAACAAAATGATGACTCTGCTAGGAAACTATATTGAATTTGAATCATAGAAAAATCTTGAGAATTTGAGAGAAGGAAATTCAATACAAAAAAAAATATGCATGGAAAAGTTGTAGCAGTAAGTTGTCTAATATGTTTTCTAGTTTTCTTACTCAAAACATCATGCACCCTAGTTAAGCTTTATTCATGAACAACAATATGTCGTGAGAATTGGATGTAAATTGTGTTTTATGATTGTTATAAGTCTATCTTCAATTAGTCTAGTTTTTCATATTCTTTTGAGAAAGTTTTGAGTCAAGAATTGATTTATGAAATGTATTCTCTTTTCAAGGTATTAATGATTTGCACATTTATTCCTATATTGAAAGTCTAGTTTAGAATTTACAAGTGGTAAATTGTTTCAAATCTTTTCTCACAAAATGTGAGTGATGAATCTAGTCTAAATCTTTGTACCAGTGCATGCTTTATTTTAATATCAGAGGCTTTCAATATTTGTGAGTAGATCTAGTTTGTTGGGAAAGAGAAATTATAAGTTTCTTGATTGATAGTTTATGTGGTTGTTTGTATCTACTAAAGTAATTTATTTCAAAAGGTGAATCACTGTTGTGATTTCATTTTCCTCTTCAAGGAGGTGGCAGCTCTACAAGGATTTTATCTATGGTGTGAAGGATTTCATGTTTACATAGTGCCAATTAGTAGATCAGAGGTTTCATACAACAACACATAAAGGTATTTCTAGCTTTCATGTGTTTGTCTTTCATGAAAGTTGAATGGTAAAAATGGTTTCCTCCATCTAATGGTTTCAACACTAAGAAAATAGAGGTAGGAGTTTAAAATTTAAAAGATGGATTTAGAGTCTAGGTTTGAAAGTGATGTATCAACTCTTGAAAGTATTCATGCAAATATTGCTTGGCTGAAAAGACAAATTCATAATAAGACTATCATTGGCATAACAAATACAATTGGTAATATTAAGGGTCTTAATGGATTCCAAACTTACATGAATTTTAAATTAGTAGTTATGAATCTTGATGAGTCTTTTAGACCTAAGGAGTCTTAATGGCCAATGGTACTCTTAGAAGTTTTTATGCTATGTTCAATTGATTGGTCAGTAAAGTCAACGTTAGAAAAGATTACTGAATTCCAAGATTTTATCATGGGATTGAAAGTTCTTTGAATGCTAATGAATCTAATGTTAATGAATGCGATGAATCCATTGAAAATGATATTGAAGATGAAGAGTCCTAGCTTTGTGAATTAGAGGATAGTAATCAACAATTTGATAACAGGCTTAATACGTATTCATCTTGTGATGATGATGATTGTAAAGAAGAGGAAAAATGTGACAACAATAAGAGTCTTTCTTCTAGTGATGAATATGAATGTGCTAAGATATTGATTGTTAAGGTATTGTCTAAAGAAGAAGATGTATGTAATAATCAAAATTATAATTTTTTAGAATATATTACTAATGAGTCTTCTTTTGTAAGTGTGTCAAGCTATCTAGATAATAATCATAACCAAGGAGAAGAAACTAGTGATGAAGTCTTGTTAAGTGTTGATGAGATTTTAGATTCGTTGGCTTGTGATTTTGAAAGGTATACAAATCTATCCAAGGATGTTTATGCTTTGCCACATTTTTCCTTTTCATATGGTGAAGTCATTTCCCCAAAATTTGATGTTGAAGAAGATATAGTTTAATAATATGCTATGTCAAGTTTTGGAGGTGTATGTGATGGTAGTTCATACATCAATACACATGATGACTTCTATGTTGAGAATGAAAATGTAGAGGTAAGGTCTATTGCTAGTTTATTTTCTTCATGTTTTCATGAGGCTGAGATACATTTAGATTTCTCATGTGATGAGGAATGTAATAGAAATGAAGTGGTTTATTTTAATGAGTTATTTGAGGAAAACATTGATACAGATCAGCATATTGTGAGAAGGCATTTCCATGATGATTCTTGTGCTTTGGTATCTAACCATTTTCTCAAATGTGAGGAAATTTTAGAGTATGTTCAATATGATTTATGGAGTACTGATATTACAAATGAGGAGAAATCAAATTTTACATTCTCTTCATAAATGGATGCACAAGGTGAGTTACAAATTGATTCATGTAACTTGTTGAATGAAGTAGAATACCAAACTTTTGTGTTTCTGATTGAAGATGTCCATGATTTAGTTAGTGATGATTGGTTTTAGTTAGATATTAGTAGTTATGATCACATTGATTCATATTTTCATAGAGAGCAAGATGAAGAAAGTAATGCTAATTTTTATATGCACTATGAAAGTGATGATAATAGTTTTGTTTTGCCTAATGAAGTGATTGAAAGTATTGTTGTGTTGGGTGAAAAAAAGGAGAATAAGAGTTTCAAATTACCTCAAAAAAATGTTAGTGAGAATTAGGTATATGATATAGGTAAGAACTTTTTAAAACTTTCTATTGGCCTGAGGCCATCATTTGTACATAGTAGGAGTAGATTTCTTGCTTTCAATAAAAGCTATACAAGAAAAGTTTTTGCTGTCAAATGTGTGCTATGCTTCTTCTATAGATCTAAATCCTTGCCATGCCCACAAGGTACATGCATCCCCAGATAGAGCCACTATTGGGACTCAAAATTGAAAGCCTTGATTTTGAGTACCATTGAAAAATCAAGTCCTATACATACTTTTTGATGCAAGTGTACTTGGCTGTACTTTTGAGGCGTAAGAGGTGTTTAATGTTTCTAACACCTTGAATTCTATATATCCACTCATTCCATGATGATAAATTACCATTATGAGTCATTTTGTGAAATCTTGTTTTGAGCAATGTACAATTTTGTATTTTTGCCTGTGTCAAATAGTGATAGGAGATCACGTTTGCAATTGAATATCTTGTATCTAGTAATGTTTCATGACTCACTGCTTTGGGATTGTTTAGTGTCCATACCAAAGAACCTATATTTTAGATTTTGCATCATTTTGAATCTATTTTTATAGGTTTTGAATCCCTCAAAGTTGGTCATTTATTGTCATCATGCTAATGTGAATTGTTAAGAATTATTGGAAGCCCTATTTGATTTGTTATAAATTTGACCCAGTTGACCAAAATGATAAATTTCCTTCTACATTACATTCTAGTGGTTAGAGACTTTCTATGTTTCAATTTTGAGCTTATGAAAAATTTGTTTGATTAGTTTTCAAACATGATTCCACATGCAATTTGTAACTTTTACTAGTGTCAAAAGAAGTAGAGTTATCAGAACCCCTATTCAAGATGTTATAACTTGAGATCTATGATAGGTGAGATTGAATGGATTGTACCAATATGTTCTCCTCTAAAAATACTTCATTTATCTTTTAAATCTATTTGCACTATATGTTCCTTAACAAATTGATTTTTTTGTTGTCTTGTACAATTTCTAGGAATTGAGCTTTTACTCTAGGACAAGGAAAATTAAAGCACTCTTTGGGACCATATTCTAAAATAATTTGGTGCTAATGTTTATATTTGTAGAAGAGATGGAGCATGAAGTTTTATCTCAAAATCCACTTTTCTTTCATGCCAAGTAGTGGTAATAATTAGGCCACTATAGTCTCCCAATAAATGATTTCGATTAGAAAAATAAATTTACACAATGAAAATATCATTCATATAACTAATTGGATTCATTACATCAAATTCATTAACTGCTAGTACTTACACCTTTCAAGAGGTGCAAGGGTTATGCCGATAGTAAAATATATATCAAATGATCAAATATTGTGAAATATTTATAGATCATTATTACTCTCTATTTCTATATCTATATACCTCTAACTCTCACACACTCTCTATCATTATTATGTCTCTACCTTTATATGTTTCTTGATCACACACTTAGACACTTCTTTCTCCCACCCTATCTCTATCTCATCTTACTCATCTCTTTACCTTTCATCTCTCTCAAACTATATAATTTATTTTCTCTATTTCTCTTTGATCTACATTACCTTAGACATCTAAGTGTATTATCTATTTTCATCTGTATCTTTATTTATTTATATTTCTCCACTCTCCCTCACTCTTTCGCACAAAATATCATCTTACTTTATTTGAAAATCTAGTATTTTATAGGACCCTACAAAGAAAGTTTTTCATAAAAAATAGAAAGATGATTTGAATATTATGAATATTAACAATAAAAAATACCTATGCAATTATTACCACAATTATAAACATTTTGAAACTCTAATTATAATTTATTCCAAGTTTAAATTTTTTTAACCTTAGAACCTCTTAGAGCCTAATTTAATAAATAAATAAAAAGTACAACCAATTAGACTTTATGATATTAATCATAAACATATAGTCTTTAATTTTATCAAAGTACAATATTTTGGTACATACTAAACCATAACTAAAACTAAAGGTAATCTTTAATCTTTTTTGAACACCAAGTGCAATGCTAACTTTTCAATCTAATTGTCAACCTTAATTGAACCTTAACACTGACTTCTCTAAAGCTTAACACTAGTTTTAATCTTAATTCATATTAGATCTTAATTTTAGAATTGAATGAATTATAAGATTATAAATTTTACAAAACCCTAATGAAAATTAGAAAGACAAATTTGGATATTGTCATAATCCAATTGTAACCTTAACTATAATTTATATCAAACTCTAAATATAATATTTCTTCAAGATTGTAACTAAACTTTCAACCTACCCATATTTGCAATAGTAACCCTACTTGATACATTATTTTAAATTTAATCAAATTTAAATTGTTTATTTTTTATTAAATCATAATAAAAAAATTTAACCTAGCACTAAACACTTGTAATACCTCAAAATTGGCACATTGTTGTGCTAAACCAATTCTAGTCTATTTGATCAATCCTAAGTCCTATTTTACTAAGCAATTTTGATTTAGATATTTGCAACTTGACCTAAGTGTCAAATGTAGAAAATCCCTAATCTATATTAATTACACTCTATATTTAATTCCTAAGTATTGACTCAAATTAGCTATATTAAACCTATTAATTAAGTTTAATTTAATTAAAAGTCTCTATACTTTAATTAAATTAAAATCATCCTTTTAGCTAATGTACAAGGGAATTAACTGTATTTGATTTAATAGGATATATCCTCATTTTAATTTATTAAATTTAATTATTCAATTAATTAAGATTATTCAATTATGTGGTCATATTTTATTTTATTAAATCAAATATTCTCTCCAAATTCTCTCTTTAATTCAAAAATGGAAACTCTGAGTAGAATGGAATTAACCCAGTTAACTCTTTCTAACACATAAAATTGAATTAGTTAACTCCATCTACACAAGGAAGTTTCCACTCTAACTAAATATCATTTCCAATCTCAACCATCTATTCTACTTCATCTTGACTGTTGATCAATTTTTGGGATTTTATTTAAGAAGCCTTCAATTCCTCATTACGAAGGTGAGAGTATTGAATTTATGCTAGATTACACTCATTTTCTTGTACATTCATAGCTTGTTATTTTCTAGCATCATAATATCATTCTAGTGTTAAAATGCATTCATTTAGAATAATGTGTTCTTTCTATTCTTAGTTTAATATATGCATTTCATCTAGATTAATTTGAATATCTCATTTAGATCAATCTTGCATTTTCATCTAGCTTAATTAAATCCTTCATATTAGAGGTTTGGTTGCTAGCTTCTCAGTCTAAGAGCAATAGCATAATCCATCTAGTTAGGAGGCAATAGATCAATTTGCCAAATTATTTTAGATGAACAATGCAATGTTCATTCTGGGAAGGTTCCACATATAAGGATCATGTTGAAGTGTATGTGAAGAGCAAGACCCACATTTCCCACATACATTTATGGCACCCACCATGGGGTCAAGAAATCAAGTTTCTAACCTTATCTATTCCTCTTTTTTGTATATTTTAGTATTATGTCACTATCGTCTATATATTCCCTTGGTTTCTCACACAAAAAACCTCATTCTTGCACGCAGAAACTAAGATTTCATCTCCTATTCTACACTTCCTTTTATGAGAAATTGCTGAAATTGTGTTTCCTAGCATGGCTTGATGTACTTTCTCGCATGAGAAAATACTAATTTTACACTTTTTCATAGGCTTTACTACACTTTCTCACACCATGAGTTGTGTTTCTTCATGTGAGACTTGACACTAGTAAACCAAAAGTCTACATTTTTGTTTCATTTTCATGATTTGTTTGATCTCATGACTATTTTTGTAGTATTTATTTGATGATATCTAATCTATGATGTAGCCTAAAAGTGGTTTTTAGGACACTTGTCAAAGAATTTTTATTACAAACCCTTGAAACAATATTGACCATTTGATTGTAGGACATTTTTGGAAGATATGCATGTCAAAGAAAAAATTCAAACCCACTTAAACATTGTGTTTTATTTTACTATTTTGTTACATAGTTAAAATAGGGCTTGTGAACTTCATAGGGCTCTAGAAAAATGAATAGGGAGTATGATCTTTACTATTTGGAAGTGATGCCCAAGAGTAAATCAAAGACCTAGATGCCTTTGGAAGATAGTACCTAAGGGAGGCAAGCAAGTTAGTGGTTCTACTATATGAGTCTTTTCTATGAAGACATGATGATTTCTTTTTAAGAAATTAAAATCTTGAGAAAAGAAAAGTTGGGATCAATAAGCTAACTCGATGATGAACATGTTCTGTGTGTTTGGGTAGGGTGATGAGGTAGAGGAGTATACTCTTTCCCCTTGAGGGAAATCTAAAACTTGGACCCTTAGATTTGAACCACTAGTCTGAGTCAACCTTTTAGAGGGCCTATCAGAGAAATCCAACCTCTAATAATGACCCAAGTTAGTACACTCCTTTTTCTAAAGATTCCAAGTCACTATAATAACAAAGCTTTGTTGAGAAAAACTCTAAAGCTATATTAATTTCTTCTTCTTCATTATAAGATCACATATCAAGAAGAGGCTCTCTCTATTGTACTAGTTAGTGCATGCCCCAATCATGCTAGTCAAGTGTGTGCACTTTTAGATACTAGTGTGGGCTACTAGCCTCAACTTCATTTGTGAAGCCACTAAGGGTTAATATGAATGGAATCTAAGTAAAAAACTTTTAGTTAGTTGCTACATGGTTCACCTCTGAAAGGGGGCATAATCTTTGTGCAAGGAGGGGGAAGAATCTCTCCTCTAGATACTCACAATAGCTATGTACTTGGACCCTGGAAGGTGGCGTATGCACTTTACCCCTATCACAAGGGTTCTCATTCAACATATATGTTATTGAGTCCTTGGTATACACTAAAAACATGAGTGTCCTCTAGTGGAGTGACATGGTTGTGTTAGATGAAAGTGTGCACATTAGTTGTGAGACAAAGGTTTTTCTTCCTCTATCATTTTTTGTTATAGGGGTAAAGTGCATCTTTAAACTTGTCTAAATCTATCAAACAAACTAAAGGTCAAGATTCCCACATCCCTCTGAGTTGCTTTGTCCTAGATTAGATTTTTTTTGGCTATTTCTTGCTTCTTGTGTCTAAAAAAAACTATCTTTGAAAACTAAACTGATGTTTGAAACTTGAAAACTATGCTAATATCTATCTAAAACTTGTAAACACAATCAATATTCTATCTAGAATTGTCAAAACCACTGAAAAATCTCTTCAAGTTTAGTCAAAATTGTTAGTTTGTCTCGTTTCTTGTACCCAATTCTATGATTTTTTGTGTGAGAAAACTCCTTGTTAGTACTTCCTTACGAGGTTCTTTGTAGGTCCTCATGTGATTATATGCAAATCTCCATGCAAGGTTTTGTAAAACATTATCTTTTTATGCTAGAATTCTTTCTTTTTGTGAAACTATCAAATCCTTGTTTGAGTCTATAAAATTCCTCATGTGAGAAGACTAGTTAAAATTTGTTGTTCTAACTTTTCACCTACTTCATTGTAATTTCATATGTAATTCCCTATGAATCCTCTCACAAGATCTTATCCTAAAACTATCAAAACTATTTTGGGAATTGTGTTTGCTCACTTAGTTTTCTGTACTTCCTAGCCTTAGAGTCATTTCTGTGCTTGAATCTATCAAAATCTATCAAAAATAGCAAGCTATTTTCAGCTCCCTCTTCAAAATTTGATCCAAGTCTGATTTGTGTCTAGAGCACTTGGTTATTCCTCTATCTACAATAGTTTCTAACTCTAACTTCTTGCTTAGTTAACAAATTGCAATCTACACATGAGCTAGTCTCCTCACTTAGTTATCTTATTTTTTCCTTTTCTATTTGTCATACCTTTTGTCATGATAGTAATAACTCTTGGCTATTCTATCCATTACTCAAATGACTTATACCGAGGTATACAACACTGTTATCTCACTTTGAGGCTATGTTCTAGTGTGGTCCTTATTTAAGCTTTTCCTTTCATCATTGTCTATGACTATTTCAACAAGGAGTGGAAACATGTTTCCTCCCTATAGACTTAGAAAATTTAGAGCTAGGGGTTAGAATCATGGTTGAGGTTGTAGTGTTGTAAAACTAGTGTTTATAGGAATACAATGGATAACCAAAACATTCAAAACAATAGATTTAACTCACATATATGATTAGACAAAAGAGAATTAAAGTACCAAAGTAGCCTAAGAATGTGTAAACCTCTTAAACCATGCAATCTTCCCTTTGATTCATATATGTGTTCATAAGATAGGATGTGTTCTCAATGACATTGCTTAATCTTCAATGTAGGATATGATTCAAAATGGAGTTGTGGATGGATTTTGCCATTATGATGGTATTTTGATAGTCCTTAGTCTCTCAAAATAGCACCATAACATTAGCATAGAAGTGGATGATATTTGTGAAGGGAGAGGGTTTCATTTATAGGCCAAGGGGTAGTGAGATGGAGGGTTAAGATTCAAGGGAGGGTAATTGGTTAAGGAAGGCTAGGATGCAAGGAGAAGAGAGCACATGGATCATGCTTCTTCAAAGCTCTAGCCTTGTGACAAGTGTTAGAAAGGGATTGGATAGGGAAGATGGTCAAGATAGGTCATTAGAGAGAGTTATGAGGGAAGAAAAGGGAGGATGAGTGTGGAAAATAGGTGTAAAAAATCTTTAAAGAGCCTTTAAGTCATATAAGAGCCTTTAAGGCTCTTAGATAGGAATGCAAGTCTTTAAGGATAGAACTTTGACTTTGGTTTGGTTTAAGACTTTCTTAACCCTTGGTTGAAGTTGTGCACATGCTTAAGGAAGGGATTAGGCTTATCTTAGGATGATATTAAGAGGTAAGTGGTTTGGTATTTAATGAGGTAGGTTAAGTCTTTATTTGAATATATTAAAAGAGGATGTTAAGTCTTTTTTTGAATATTAAAATGGTTGGTGGGTGGAATTTTTGACTTTAAAATGAAGGATGAAGTCTTTGTTTGAATATTAAAATGGGAGGTGGGTGGAAGTCTTGACTTTGGCTTGGATTAGGAATTATTAATCTAGGATTAAGGTTATGGACATGGTTAGAGTAAGGATTAGGCTTGTATTAGATGGGGATTAGGGGGCAAGTGGCTTACATTTGATGGGATGGGTTAGTTGGGTGGCTAAGTGAGGTTAGTATGTGTGAATGGGTTGGATTAGGGGTTAGGATATGGTTTAGGGAGGCTTTTAGGATTTTAGATATTTTATTAAATGATTTATTTAATAAAATGGGGGTATGGAATTAAATAGAATAGATTTGAGGATTTACTCAATTTAATAGAGGAACGGGGATTTAATTGATAAACTGATTTTGGCTAATCATTTGATTTTATGAATTGGACTATAGTTGATTAAATTAAATAATTAACTAGGGGATGAAATAGATTAATTAAATATTAAATACTTAATTAATGATGCCTTAGGAGATGACTAAATAGGATTACTTAAGTGATGTAATCATATTTAGGTGTCTACAGAGGTTATTGCCCAGTTTATACACGGTCTAAATCAAGTGAATCTAGTGAGGGGTCTTCACAATCTCCTTCACCTATTAGTCCACCTCATTTCCAAAGAATATTTTTTAAAAACTTTCAGCAAACTCTCAATCCCTTGTATCAAGAGAATCCTAAAACTAGCAAAATGGCTAGTAATAAATACACCTAGTCTAACATTCCTAGTAAGGAAGAAGGGATTATAGTTACAAATACGAAGAAAAAAATTGAAATAATAAGTGCTCAACTTCAAAGACTAAAAAAAGAATAAAATGCATCATCAAGCACATTCTCCTTGAAAAGTTATTCTAGTTCCTCTAAAGAAAATGAGCCATCAACTTCTTACAATGTTGAAACCAAACCCTTGGAAATAGTGTACCCAAGAAATCTAAAGGTATCTTTGAAAACAAACCTTGGGAATTTAAACTAAAGCATGATTTCACACCTTTGGGAAAATCGTATGAGTTAACCTTGGAAGAACATCTTGTATAAAAAATCATTATTTTACCTAAGGTCACTTTGGCATAGCTTTCTTTTATGAGTAACTATTGTGCCTATCATAGACATAATTTATATAAAACTTCACATTGTAAGGAGCTGAAAAACATGATCCAAGATCTCTGTGATAATGGCATAATTCAAAAATCTAAGCTCTGCTTGATCAACATCATGAAACCATGTCTAGTAATGGTTCAAATGCAACTTCTACTTCTTCCAACATGCCATCACCTTCTAAAAGATCTAATCTTTCAAACATATATTTACCAAAAAAAGCACCTAATTCTTTTGTTGTTGACTATGTATACCCTCAAAGATTGCCTTTAAAAGAAACTCAAGCCAACAAATATTGGGTTGCAAGTCTTGTCACTACCTTCACAGATCATACTTGTTCATGCCCTACTATGCCTATGAAGTCCACTCCAAGTAATTTTCCTTTTGAAATTCAAGAGCTTATTATGCAAACTCTAGAAATATATTTGAATATAGATTTAGATGCTCCCTCATCCTTGGAATTAGTTTTGTTTCTAGAGGACTACTTAAACAATGAAGAAACAAGTGTTGATTAGGACCAAGATTCCTTCATCCCCTTTTAAATCTTCCAAGATCTCATGCCTCCATCTTAAGATACACATAGTCCTCCATCTCCATGTCATGCACCTCTACTAAGCAAGATCAAGATATTCCTTCCACCATCCCTAAAGAGATTATTAAAGACCAAGAGAAGAATACTTTTCCTATGCCACCTCAAATTCCTTTTGAAGATAAATGTGTTCCCTCATCCTCTTGTTTTACATCGCTACATTCACTTCAAAACTATGCTCAAGCTTTAGATGCTCCTATAAAAGGTATTGCTCCTATATTAGTTACTCATAAATCTATTGATGGCTTTTTCCATATTTCTCACTCTAAAGATGTTGATATCCCTACTCATGGTCCATTCACATTTTCTAAATCTATCCTTGGTCCCTATCCATCTAAGCTAAAACCTTCAAGTATTTCATCCATATTGGGACCTTATGTTCCTCTATCTCCCATTTCCACTCTCATCTCATTACACATTCCTCCTACCCTACCCTAAGATCAACAAAGATACACATACTTCAGCTCTTCACATTTAGCTTTCCATCTAAACCAGTCATATTGGCCTCATTCATCTACAAATCCCAAGTCCTTTGGAAGAAATTTTGATGATCAACTCAAACACAAGTGCATGAATCCATCCTCAAAAGTTCACTATGTTTCCTTTAATCAACATGTGGATGTTAAGAAGGAAAATAATGTAAAAGAGACTGCAAAGGTCCATTATTCAAAGAGCTCAACCAAAGAAAGTGTGGGTTCTTAAATTTGTTATTAAAGAAATATATTTCAAAGTATCTAATAAAAAATAAAAAGCTATAAGGATTCCCAAGTCTCTTTTGAAGGAATTGAATGTCGAAAAAAAATCAAAGTTGACATTCAAGCTTCCAAAGGCTTCCACTCCATCTTCTTCCCAACATCTTCCTAAAAAGGCTTCAAAACCTTCTACTCTACCTTCCTCCAAAATGGTTTTGTTGGCTCATATATCTAAGCCTCAATTTATTTTTTTCATGATTTTCCCATCATTCTATCACCCTTCAAGGTGTGTTTCAATGTTGATCTTGCCAAATATCTCATCCACCATCATGAAATCCTCCAAATTTTATGCCTACTTGCTATCCTTGCTTGTTTCAATTTTCCAAACCCAACAACTTTATCCTCCATCTACCTCTCATTTTCCTATCATTTCCCTTCCATTACCTTATCAACATCTTTGATTGTACCTTGTTATGGCCTTTTCTTATTATAACTTATCTTTCTTATAGGTGTGCTATCGAACTTGACAAAGCTTGAGCTCTTTCTAAAAATAAAGAAAAAATATATAAAATAAAATAAAATGAAATAGTGCCTTGGCAAAAACCACTTCTTGTGGCATCTTGGTAGAAAAAGTAAAAGAAAAATAAACCCCTCTATTAGTGAATAGATTGTCCTTCAAAGAAATAAATACAAATTAACCCCAAAAGTCCAAGTTGGAAGACTGAATATGCACTAATGGTTGTGTCACTTTTCTATTGAAAAAAGTAAGCACCCTCTAAATTTATCTAGGTATAGCTCCCTATGTATAGTTTACAATGAATTCACAAAGACAAAAATATGGATTCTTTTAACAAGAAAGCACAAAAGGTTTACAAACATCTATCTATAAACATGAAATAGATGAGAAAAAACCAAGCAACTAAAAAGAAATAAATGACACAATGTCCATTTATTCGAATCTTACATAATAGAAAGAATGAAAACTAAGATTAAATCTTCCATCCTCTTGAGAAATTGAAGAATCAAAGCTTCAAAGATATCTTGTTATCAAAATGTTTTCAAAAAATAGTAACACTAAATACATTTAGAAAAAACTAAAAGTTACATAAAGATAATGATTAGTAGAAAGAAAATTGCCCAAACTCAAAGTTTCAATTTGCAATTATCTCCCAAATCTCTCTTCTCTAAAATGTAAAGATTATACAGATCTCATTACATATTTGCATTAGAATCACCTTCTAGAAGAAAACATAAATTCCCTCTCTTACATTATGTTTAAAATCAAAATTTCCCCCTTTTACTAATAAAAAGTCCAAAAAAATAAAAGCTTTGCTTTTCTATAGCCCCAAAGTCTACTTTCTCCCCCTTAGAAGGATTGGAAAAAACAAAAACAAAAAATTGGCCCCCCTTTCTTCGGCTTTTTGTAAATTATATAAGCTCCCATCTTTCTATTGAGGTTATTCAGTTATAATAACCGATTCTTAAGAACACATGCTCTCCCCTCATCTTCTAATATTTCCATCCTCGACATGTGTAATGTTTTAATCCATAATTAAACACTTTATTGTGATTCATTCTCACATTACATTTCCTTTCCATATAGGATGGATAGAATGTTTATATTTATATCTTGGTTATGAAGTAAATGGCGACACCTATTGAAGGAATATTTGGATTTTACATATTTATACACACATTTCATTATTTATTTATACCACATCCTTTCTTTACCACATCTTTTGGGCTTCCACATGTAGTTTTTATGCTTTCATGCATTGGATTGGTGCTTTGATTAAACATTTTTCTTGCCTATTCCCCAGGCATTAACTTTGGCCTTCAAGCATGATTAGACACCTTCATATTACTGGTAGTCTTTATTTTGGTATGAGGAGAAAGTTTTGGCTTTGTCAAGCTTTCTTAGCCATGCTTCCAATTGATCATAAGTGATTGTTATCACATGTTCCAAAGTGCCAATATTCAAGTATGATTTTTATGTCTTTAGTACACATGAGAGGTATCTAGAAATCTATTGAAATCAACTATCTAAAGCTGATTCAAGTGTAGAATAAGAACATGAAGCATAAACCAATGTGGTAATGTGTATCACCTTCCCCTTCCCACTTGAAGATGTGCAAATCAAAACTCAACTGCCAACACCTTATCATTATGTCTTTATCAACTTTATGTGAATACTAACATATGGTGGCATGAATGTTTAACTATCATAAACCATTAGAAATGATCTCCCAACAGTTGACACATGGCTTCATTCTAGGTCTATAGGGTCAAAACCATTTTAACAAATAGTTCACATGACCTTTTCTTCCAATGTTAATGTGTAATAGTTGATACATGCATTTTTTTAGACAAATTGGAGACATCCTACATGCAGATAGATGAGAATATGAAATCCTTATACACCAAGCACTTGTGCTAAAGCCAAGTTCATTTAATGTAGATGCACACATAAGGGGACCATGTCTATCCCTTTTCTCTAGTCAATGTGGATGTCACCTATAGTGTGAAATGCCCTTAGACTAAATACCACTACATTCTTCTATGAAGCCAAGTAGTCAAAGTTAGTAATGAGCACATGAAGAATCTCCATTTGTGAGGGATAGCACGGTGCATGCTTGAGGTGCCTGTCACAATGACATGTATGTGCTATAGGTAAAATGGAATTTCCAAATATATCCACTCAAAACTACCAC
Organism: Cupressus sempervirens; assembly: GCA_028749045.1. Taxonomy (NCBI): domain Eukaryota; kingdom Viridiplantae; phylum Streptophyta; class Pinopsida; order Cupressales; family Cupressaceae; genus Cupressus; species Cupressus sempervirens. The sequence goes on from CM053793.1 coordinate 837,564,368, forward strand.
AAACATATGTTGTTCATGATGGTAAAACTCAATGTGATTTTTCTTCATTACACACACCTCTAAGTGCCTAAACAAGTTTTAATCTAATGATTACTCATTGGGTTGTATAAAGGATTGTTTTAAACATTGAAGTGACTCAATGATGTGGTTGAGTTTCATGGGGAGGCCTAATTACTCATCTTTTCTTTATTCATGCCGATACTTGACATCCTTTTCCATGGGTTTCATGGTGTTCAATGGCCCAATGTCCCTTATACTAGAGACCCGATGAGGCATGGGTGACACATGATCATGGAAGTGTTGGTGTGAAGCTCTATCCGCAAACATGAAGATATTGGTCTGCATTTTACATATCAACTTGAACTCATGTTTCTTTGTAGAGACACAGAAAGATTCTCATGGATCTATATATGCAATCTATCTTAATAGTAATTGTATGAATACAATAGTCATTCAAAATATTTTTTCAACAACCTATCACTTTATGGGAAAAATAACCTTTTTTTTATAGGAAGGGTTAATGTGGGTCTTTGAGTTTGTTTTTACTTCCACAAAAGCCAATTTTCAAATTAAATAACAATGCCATAAATATCACTGATACCATACACCATATGTAGTAAGGATGCATTCTTTCATACTTCCAACTTCATCTATTTAAAAGCCCACATGATCAAATCCCTTGTGTCTAACATGAGAATTATTTGTGCACTTGATACTTGTACTCTTGAGTCCAAGCTCTTGGGATTCCCTAAATTTGAATCACTCTAAACTTCATTTAAGCCAATGAACTTGAGGAACCTATGTCTATTCACTTGTGAAATTTATTGAACTCAATCTAGACCTATTCTAACAAATCAAACCACTTCAAACTACTTTGAAGCTTAGTTCAAAGAGGTTCGAGATTCCATACTAAAAATTTAAAATAGTGGATGTATATTGGTTACCAACACCATCCTATGGTGAAAACCACTTCTTGTGGCTCCTTGGATAAATACCATGATGAAAACCTATTAAATTTTAAATAGTGGATGTATATTGGGTACCAACACCATCCTATGGTGAAAACCACTTCTTGTGGCTCCTTGGATAAATACCATGATGAAAACCTAGTAAACAGGTGTCATGCATAATTATTCTATCCATGAAATCCTATCATGATCTTTTTTATCCTTTAGATGTCCTCATTCCCAAAGTCATTCACTCATAACCTCCATAAAAAACTTTTCTATCCTATTCACATGATCATGGGAGTGTTGGTATGAAGCTCTATCCACTAACATGAAGATATCGGTTTGCATTTTACACAACAACTTGAACTCATGTTTCTTTGTAGAGACACAGAAAAATGCTCATGGATCTATATATGCAATATCTATCATCTTCATAATAATTGTATGAATACAATAGCCATTCAAAATATGCTTTCCACAACCTATCACTTTATAGGAAAAACAACCCTTTTTTATAGGAAGGGTTAATGTGGGTCTTTGAATCTCTTTTTACTTCCACAACAAAAAAATTTCAAATTAAATAGCAATGCCATAAATATCATTGATACCATATACCATATGTAGTAAGGATGCATTCTTTCATACTTCCAACTTCATCTATTCAAAATCCCACATGATTAACACTCTTGTGTCTAACATGAGAATTATTTGTGCACTTGATACTTGAACTCTTGAGTCTGAGTACTTGGGATCCCCTAAATTTGAATCACTCTAAACTTCATTTAAGCCAATGAACTTGAGGAACCTATGTTTTTTCACTTGAAAACTTAATTGAACTCAATCTGAGCATATTTTGACAAATCAAACCACTTCAAACTGCTTTGAAGCTTAGTTCAAATAGGTTTGAGATTCCATACTAAAAAATTAAAATATTGGATGTGTATTGGGTACCAACACCATCCTATGGTGAAAACCACTTCTTATGGCTCCTTGGATAAATACCATGATGAAAACCTAGTAAATAGGTGTCATGCATAATTATTCCATCCATGAAATCCTATCATGATCTTTCTTATCCTTCAAATGTCCTCATTCCCAAAGTCATTCACTCATAACTTCCATAACAAACATTGCTATCCTATTTAGTTAACCCTTCGGTCTTGATCAACAAAAGAAAGGGGAAAACTTAGTTCTTAGCAATCTCTTAACATGGTCATTTTCTTGGATTAGTTACATGATATCCTTCATTACACCATGCATGAGCTTATATTTCTATATCCATTTTCCCTAGCTTGGAAAATCTTGTGAAGAATTTCCTTGAGGGTAACTTTCACTCATTTCATAGTCCTTGCCTATCCATCTCTTCTTATTCACTAGCTTGCTACTACATCTTGCCCTACACCTTGCTAGACATGTAAAAAAATCATACGATCCTACTTGAGAGCTTGTATTTTCTAAAAGGGTTCTAAAAAATTCTTAAAAGTTCTAAAAAAATCATTACCTTGGTGAAAACCTAGAAATAGGCACCTCGGTACTACCAAAAAAATAAAAAAGTTAAAAAATACAAAAACATTCAAAAATTAAATAAATAAACATCAAAAAGAGAAAAATACAAAAAAATTGGAAAGAAAAGTTCCATTGATGAAAACTTGGTAAAAAAGCATCATGATAGCAAAAAGAGAATCTCTACCAAGAAGGTGAAAAACTAGTAAATAGGCATCGCTTGTTCCTAATGTTACATCTCACAATTCATCTTTTGGCTTTCTATACAATTGCTTTCCTACTTTAGTTTGTTGCTTTCACACATACATCCATGGATTAAATATTGTCATAACTTGAGGGCAACACTGTATAGTGTCATAGGAATCCCTCTCTTGTTAGACACTAGTTTGTCTAACTCTGTTTGCCTACTATCACTATTGTCACTTTTGAGATTCCTCTTAGGAAAGATCTCTCACATTAGTCACTATTTTTTCTAACTATGTCTCTCTACTATCACTCATATCACTTTTGAGTATCCTCTCATGGAAGATCTCTCTTGCATCAATCACTAGTTCAAATTACATCTACCTACTATCGCTCATGTCACTTTTGAGATTCCTCTCATGGAGGATCTCTCACGTTAGTCACCAATTGTTCTAATTATGTCTACCTACAATCACTCATGCCACTTTTGAGATTCATCTCATGGAAGATCTCTCTCGCATCAGTCACTAGTTGTTCTATGTCTACCTATTGTTGCTTGTGTTACTTTTGAGATTCCTTTTATGGAAGATCTCTCTAGCATTAGTCACTAGTTGTTGAGTCACTTTTGAGATTCCTCTCATGGAATATCTCTCTTGTGTCAGTCACTATTTGACCTAATTGCATATGTCTAATATCGCTCAGTTTCCTATTAAGGTTCTTCTCAATGAAGATTCCTCTTTGTCATCAATCATGATCTATCCTAACTGAGTCTATATACTATCATCCTCCTACTAAGGAGATTTCTTTCACATATGTTTTGAACATTGACACTTTATATCAATCTTATAATATAGGAACTAAACTCAAAATGATTAATGCGTTTGGGATATGCTAAGCTTTTCTTTGTTTTTTTTTTTGTTTTTTTTTATCATTCCCCTTTGAGCAACTTGATGATGTCTCTTTTTACTAGAGAAGTAAGTACTAGGGGCATGATATTTTCTTTGCTCTATGTTTGATGGTTTAGTTCCAATTATCTAAAGCATCCATATAAAGGGGTGTCCATTATAAAAGCCTCTATCTCTCATTGGATGGTCATGTGTACCTCAACTCATTTTATATGGACTCTTTACTAAGGTTGGTTCTTTTCCTTGCTTGTTGGAGTGAATTCTCTATGCTATAGCAAATAATGATACTCATCCTACTCAATAAAAATATGGGTTATTATGAGTATACCTAGCACACTTATGTCTCAGGTTACAAATGAAAAGGTCATTGAAGATAGAATACTTACTGACTACTTAGCATAAGAAGGATCTCTCATTTTTCTGGTGTGTCTACACACAAGAAAAATTTTGGTCATCCTAAGGTTTATGCTTTGATGCTTATGTTCACTTGCTACATTAAAAGGGACAAATGTTATAGTCATTTTGGCTTCTTGTGCCTCAAATGCTTGCATTTAATCCCAACAATACTATCACATATGTCCTATTCATATTTCCATGGTTACAACATTGGGGGGAATTGTACAACATGTGGGATTTCACTAAACACTCAATGATGATAATTTTTGAAGCTTGGTAACCAGATTTAGGGTTGCATCTAGTGTAAGGCTACATTTGCATTAGCACATGTCTCAATCACTAATTTAATTTCATCCTTCATGATGAGGGATTGTCAGCTTCTTCAAAGTATAATGTTTCCTCATCCCTACACAAGCATTTGGTTCTTTGGTTCATCCTATCAATATTCATGGGATATCTCTCACTATCAACAAACTGGAACACTAAATGAGATGTTAGTTCACTCACATTTTGCATTTCATACATTATATCATGATTCATCTCGTCTACACTACATTCATACATCATATCAAATTTGCATTCATAATCATAGCATTAAAATCTCATGTACAAAAATTATACAGAAAGAAAGATGACACATGTGAAGGTACTTGAATCAAAATATCACATATATGGACTCAAGTATACATCGGTACAAAATAAAATGCTAGTCAAGCACTATTGACCTTAAAAATGATATAAGATGGCACTCGCACACCAATCGGTACATAACTATATCAAAATTAGAAGAAAGAAACTTAACTCTATCCCTCTCCCTCCTATCTAGCTAGTAGAGGAGGAGGAGGAGGCATATTTGGTCTCGTTAGAGGTCATGCACCTTCTGACTCTCTTTTTATACTATGAAAATTGGGGCACCTGCTTTGCCTCCTCTCACACAACTACTACAAAATAGTATGCCACTCTCACTAACTACTGTCAGATCTCATGTTCCTACTACTCTAACCTATGAGACTCCTGCTCTAGTTGCTCTCATAAGAAACAAATCTCATGATCCCACTCTTCTATCCTCCTATCTCGTATTGGAAGCTATATATACAACTCTCCCAGCTATTGCTATGCTATCCTAACTAAATATATCAATCTCCTAAGGGAATCTTGGGTCTATACTAGGATATCTCCACCTTATGGCCCTATAGTAGGTTGATCCTACATCTCTTACCAAATAGGCCCTGCTCTAGCTACTTGACTGGCTACTCCACCTCTATATGTGGTCTTTGGGTGTCTCCTTTGATCGCTCCTAGGGAGCCCATCTCACCTCAAGTACACTTATGACCTATCTCATTACCACCAGTATCTAGGTCTAATCTCATCTGTCAAGGATGAATATGAACTTGGCATGTCCTCTACCTAACTCTCTCCTACTATGGCTACTATAGTGGTGCATGTGCTTCCTATATTGGTTGTATAGGTATGGCCATCCCCATTGGATTAGTGAATTGAGGGAATGGATGACTCACAAAGTATGCCTAATATGTTAGAGTCATCTCCCCATTAGCTATGACTAGCAAGTAATCCCACTATTCCACCACAATGGTTTGCACATCAAGCATAGAACAACCCAAGTCTAACCTCACTAACCACCCATGATCCACATCTATAGTGATTCATGCATATAAACAATACTTGTGTGATATGTCCTATGGCTAACCATACTGTTGCCAGACTTGTGTTAGCAACAATCTCTTGATGATCTACATGGAGCAACCTACCAGTGGTCAAGATGTAAACATATATCCTAGCTCCACTTGTGCATCATCCCATGCCTTAGTATCCCTCCATGGTCTCCATACCACTACCACTAGGTTTTCTAGGTAACCTCTCCATTACTTAGTCTTCCTTAGAGCTGTCTGGGTTAGCTAGCATTGATATCTACAAATATAAGGCTCCAAGGGTTGTATCTCATCTATAAAAATGGGTTTGGCAATGGGAAAATTGTTAGATTGTGGTGACTGATTAGGAAAGTATTGTACATACTTCATAAAAAAAATTTGGGCAGTAGCTGACATGGTAGCCGACATATTATGGCTGACATATGATCGACATGTTATAACCCTAAAGCGGTTTAATACTTGTATAAAAGGGCTTAGGGTTGGGTATTTTTCATAATGTTGTGATACGAATTGGTTCTTACGGTGGTATTGAGCTGTAAGGGATTACAGATTGTAATCAGGTTGTAATCAATGGATTGTAATAAGATCGAACTTGCTGTTTGGTGGACGTAGCCCAGGGATTGGGTGAACCATGTTAAATCTTGGTGCCTTGTGTTCATTTCTACATGTTCTATTTTTTTTGTTATTGGTTATATTTGCATGTAGTTTTTATTTCTATCTATGGTTTATCCTAACAAGTGGTATCAGAGAAAGGTTGTTTTTTTCAGTTATCCTCTGCAGGAAAGTCTCACGGTTAAGTGGGAGTCTCACAGTTGAGTGGGAGCAATGGTACATGAGGGTAAGCTGAGGGTTGATAGGTTTAATGGGCAAAACTTCCAGTTATGGAAGATGCAAATGGAAGGCTATCTATATCAGAAGGATTTATGGAAGCCGTTGGAAGGCAAAGCCAAGAGTCAGGGAACTATGTCAGAGGCTGAATGGAATCTTTTGGATAGAAAGGCACTCAAAAGCATTTGGTTATGCTTGGAACCATCAATGGCATTTAATATTACAAAAGCAAAGATGACAGAAGATTTGATGAAAACCCTAGCGACACTATATGAAAAGCCCTCCACTTCAAACAAGGTATTTCTCATGAAGCATTTATTTAATATGAAAATGGCAAAAGGTGGATCTATTGCAGATCATTTAAATGAGTTTAATACTATTACTAGTTAGTTATCTTCTGTGGGTATCAATTTTGATGAAGAAATTAGGGCTCTCTTGATTTTGTGTTCTTTGCCTGAAAGCTGGAATGGCTTGGTAATGGCGGTGAGTAATTCTGTTCCTGGATCTAGTACCCTAAAATATGATGATGTGATCGGTGTTGTTTTGAGTGAGGAAACTCATAGGAAATCCTCAAGTGGATCTACATCAGGAAGTTCTTTGAATGCACAAAGTAGGGGCAAAACGACTGAAAGAGGAAGTAACTCTGGAAATCATGGGAAATCAAGAGGAAAGTCAAAGGGGAGAAGGTCTCGATTGAGAGGACCAAATGATTGCTAGTACTGTGGGAAACCAGGGCACAAAAAGAAAGATTGTTGGAATCAAAAGAAAAATGAAGGAGATAAATCAGATGGAGACAAGGAGGCAAATGTGGTAAGTAAAAAATCCGAAGAGGATGCTTTTCTTCTATCTTTAGAGAGTGTTGATGATTCATGGGTTTTAGATTCTGGCGCTTCATTTCATGCTACACCTCATAGAGGTTATTTCATTGATTATGTCCAAGGGGATTTTGGGCTTGTTTATTTGGGGGATAATGAACCCTGTCAGATTGTTGGAAAGGGAAAAATTAATATTAAGTTGCACAATGGGAATCATTGGCTACTACATGAGGTAAGACATGTTCCAAAACTAAGTAGAAATTTAATTTCAGCAGGGCAACTCGGTGATGAGGGTTGTGTAGTTACTTTTAATGATAAAAATTGGAAGGTTTCAAAAGGTTCCCTTGTAGTAGCAAAAGGTGTGAAAGTAGGCACCTTATATCTTTGTACAGGTCATATTGTTCCTTCTACTTTGATTGTTTTAGAGAAAAATGAATATTCAAGAACAATTACTACAGTTGAGCAGGGAGAACAAATAGCTGTTGTAGATTCTGATACAGTGCTGTGGCACAATAGACTTGGGCACATGAGTGAGAAAGGTATGAAAGTACTTCATTCAAGGAAAGTTTTACCAGGTCTAAAATGTGTGAATATGGATTTCTGTGAAAGTTGTGTGTATGGAAAACAAAAGAGAGTGAGTTTTGTAAAGACAGGGAAGGAAAACAAAAAGGAGAAATTAGAGCTTGTGCATACAGATGTATGGGGACCGGCTCAGGTATCTTCCCTTGGTGGCTCTCATTATTATGTTACATTTATTGATGATGCAACTAGAAAAGTATGGGTTTATTTCCTTAGACAGAAATCTGATGTATTTCAAACTTTTAAGAAATGGAAATGCTTTGTTGAAAATAAGACTGGTAAGAAATTAAAATATCTCAGATCTGATAATGGTGGTGAGTATTGCAGTCATGAATTTGAAGATTATTGCTCCACTAATGGTATTCATAGACAAAAAACTATTCCAAGGACTCCACAGGAAAATGGAGTGGCTGAACGCATGAACAGGACTATAATGGAGCACGCAAGGAGCATGAAGTTACATGATGGTTTGCCCTTACACATGTGGGCGAAGGCTATCAATACTGTAGTATATTTGATTAATAGAGGTCCCTCTATTCCTTTGGGCTATGGTATTCCATAGGAAGCATGGACTGGTAAGAAGGTGAGTTATTCTTTTCTCAAGACCTTCGGTTGTGAAGCTTTTGCTCATATAGACTAAGAAAATAGAACTAAGCTAGAAGCTAAATCAAAGAAATGTGTCTTTGTTGGATATGGTATTAATGAATTTGGTTATAGGCTTTGGGATTTTGAAAATCTTAAAATTATTAGAAGTCAAGATGTCATATTCAATGAGAAAGTATTGTACAAAGATCTGTTGCAGCAACATGAGAAGAAAGAAGATGATTATGTAGTGCTGGATGATACTCCAAAAGCTGATGTTCTAGCCATTCCTCATGATGTGCAACAACTGCAACAACAAATATCACACACACCAGTAAATGTTAGATGGTCAACAAGGCAAATTAGACCTCCACAAAGCTTTTCTCCCTCTTTGTATTCTATTTTACTTACTGATGCTGGTGAACCTGAAAGTTATGATGAAGCTATGCAGGTAGATACAAAGATTCAGTGGGAGTCTACAATGAAAGATGAAATGGACTCTTTGCTGAAAAATAAGACATGGGATTTGTGCAAGTTGCCTACAGGTAAAAAGGCTTTATAGAATAAGTGGGTTTACAAGTTGAAAGAAGAGGAAGGAGGTAAGAAAAGATTTAAGGCTAGGTTAGTTGTAAAAGGATTTGCACAGAAAAAGGGAATTGATTTTGATGAGATATTTTCTCTTGTTGTTAAAATGACTTCTATTCATACTGTTTTAAGTCTTGTGGCTACTGAAGATTTGCAATTAGAGTAGATGGATGTTAAAACAACCTTTCTTCATGGTGATTTGGATGAAGAAATATATATGGCTCAGCCATAGGGTTTTGAGGTCAAAGGTAAGGAGAACTTAGTGTGCAAATTGAAGAAAAGTTTATATGGCTTGAAGCAAGCACCTCGGCAATGGTATCTAAAATTTGATAGTTTTATGCATGAGCATGGATATAACAGGTATCATTTAGATTATTGTGTTTATTTTAAGAGGTTGGATGATGATAGCTACATTATTTTATGTCTATATGTTGATGATATGCTTATAGCCGGGTCTAACATGCATCATATTAAGGGGCTAAAATGCCAGTTAGCACATGCATTTGCTATGAAGGATTTGGGGGTAGCAAAAAAAATCCTTGGTATGAAGATTTGTAGAGATAGGAAGAAAAAAACCTTGACGCTATCTCAGGCTGATTATGTTGAGAAGGTGTTGCAATGTTTCTGTATGGAGAATGATAAATCTGTCAGCACACCTTTACCTGGTCATTTGAAATTGACTAAGGAGATATGTCCCAAGACACAAGAAGAGGAGGATCAAATGTCCAAGGTACCCTATGCTTCAGCTATAGGAAGTTTGATGTATGCTATGGTATGCACTAGGCCAAATATTGCACATGCAGTGGGAGTCGTTAGCAGGTATATGAGTCATCTAGGATTTGAGCATTGGAATGCTGTCAAGTGGATTCTCAGATATTTGAGAGGAACATCCACTAAGTGTTTACACCTTGGGGGCTCTACTACTAATTTACAGGGCTATGTTGACTTAGATTTGGCTGGGGATATTGATACCAGGCGGAGTACTATAGGTTATGTCTTTACTATTGGTGGGGCAGCCATGAGCTGGGTTTCTAGGTTACAGAAGATTAATGCTTTATCCACTACAGAGGCAGAGTATGTTGCTGCTACAGAGGTAGCCAAGGAGATGATATGGCTTCAGTTATTCTTGGAAGAATTGGGACATCCTCAGAAGGATAATTATTTGTTCACAGATAGTTAGAGTGCCATTCATCTTGCTAAGAATTCAGCTCTGCATTCTAAGACCAAACACATACAATTGCGGTACCATTTCATTCGGTCAATTTTGGAGGATGGACAGTTAAAGCTGGAGAAGATACATACCAATGAAAATCCAATAGATATGTTGACAAAGGTTGTAACAAGGGAGAAGCCGAACTCCTCTTCAGCTTCGGTTGGTCTTTTAAACTGAATATGAATAAAAGAACAGTAGAGTCCAGGATGGTTTGATCCAGTGGGAGCCCCATGTGGTAGTGGTATTGCTACAGGATCAGTCTCCAAGTGGGAGATTGTTGTTTAGTGTGGAGCCTGATCAGTCCCCAAGTGGGAGATTGTTAGATTGTGGTGACAGATCAAGAAAGTACTGTACATACTTCATAAAAAAATTTTGGGCAGTAGCTGACATGGTAGCTAACATATTATGGCCAACATATGGCCAACATGTTATAACCCTAAAGAAGTTTAATACTTGTATAAAAGGGCTTAGGGTTGGGTATTTTTCATAATGTTGTGATACAAAATTGGCTCTTGTGGCGGTATTGAGCTGTAAGGGATTACAGATTGTAATCGGGTTGTAATCACTGGATTGTAATAAGATCAGACTTGCTATTTGGTGGACATAGCCTAGGGATTGGGTGAACCAAGTTAAATCTTGGTGCCTTGTTTTCATTTCTATGTTTTCTATTTTTCTAATATTGGTTATATTTGCATGTAGTTTTTATTTCTATCTGTGGTTTATCCTAACAAAAATTCTCTCATGCCCACACCTAAAGAACATAGATGCCAATGGCCATGCACTTCCTCTCATGATATATGATCTTATACATCTCATGGAATTTCTAGGTGAGCATGTACTAACACCATCCATATCTCTTAGGTTCCTCTAGCATCAACTACAATATCCATCCCCATCCACACTCTAAACTATGTTGGCCTCTATCTGACATCTGAAAGAAATTGATAAATATGTCCAATATTGATGGCAATCTATGAGTGGGCTCATATGTATGTACTAGCTCATCCCAGGAGATGGCTCTACCCATGATCAGATCCTCCTAGAAGATGACCCTCAGTACATCTATACTTGTCCATGGAACTATGTCATTTACTACTCACAACCCATGGAATAGGATCTAAAGAATCCTATAGATGTCCTCTAGGGTAATAGTCATCTCTTTGTAGGGAAGATGGAAGGTGTTCATCTCCAAATGGAAATTCTCAACCACTATAGTCAATAGGTCATGATTCACAAACAATGGGGGAATCTGGCAAAGATATGACAATCTGAGTCTATCAATATGTGCCATGTTGACATTATCTAACCAGTACAGTAAAGCACTCTAAGGTAGGTAATGTGATTAGAATCTGACATTAGGTTAGGAAAGATAACCTACTACAATAGGAAAATGATTAGTCTCAGATAAGTGAATACAATGAAAAAAAAAGCACAAATATCAATGCAAAAATTAATTTTCAAACATTAAAACTTTCAATTTACACCAAATTTTTGTGTGAGATTTTATGTTCTTGTGCAAGATTGCACATCTTTGCATGAGGAAACACTTTCTCACATGAAAAGTGATAAAATAAGTAGCAAAATAGCAAGATTGCACTTCTTCGCATGAAGGATGATTGGCATCGCATGAGGAATGACATCCTTACATGAAAACTAACACAACAAAATTGAAAACACCCTAAAAGTATCCTAAAAATGACTCAAAATATGTGAAATATTCAAAACAAAGCAATATTATCGATGAATCATCGGAGGTCCATATGCTATCAGCTAGCTATGTTGTCTAGAGTGCTCAAATCGATATGAACGCATGGGGACCACCATCTTTATCCTTAGAGCTCTCTTCTCTATAAAAGACAAAAGCACAAATGAATTGAAAAAGACCCTTTGGGCCCTTATATAGGTTTTGACCTAATTTTGCTAAGTTTTTTGGTCGGCATGAATATCACCCCTGGCTAATTGGTAGCTCTGAACCCATTTTTGAGATCAAATTCAAAAATTGACACACTTAAATAGCTCAAAAATGTATTTTAAAATTTTGGGACTGCCGTAATTGAATGCTTGTGCAACCTAATTTTTTTGATACTTTGTGAATCCTAAAATCTTTTCAAATGATATTTTCTTCAAATTTTTCAAAATTCTAGAAAATTTCAACAAGTCAACTTTGGTCAAACTTGGTCTTTTGGACCTTGAAATCACTTCAAATTGACTCCAAATTTTTCTTTTGATCCTTGTGATCTCTTCTATATTCCTCCAAACTCAAAATTCTTTAGTATCTCTCAATATATTACTCTGTATCACTATTCTGGTGTGTCATGTTTTGATTTCTCTTCTGAGGGGATAGGATGATTACATCATTGAATCTTTCAAAACTAGCTGCAACTTAGTTTGAATCTTATGCCCTCATCACTTAGGGTATTTTTTTCCCCTATATCTGGCATCATATTTTATCTATCTCATCTTTTGATAATCTAATCACATCTTATAGCAGTTCTTGTTAGAGTTTGATGAATAGGTATTGGGGTAGTCTAACCATAATCCTAAGGATCAATCCTCATTCTGGGAATGATTCTATGACTCGTGATTGGATCTTGTACCTTTTATGGACCAATATTTAGGTGTTCTATCTAGAATCTAGGGGATTAAGCTTCATTCTGGAGATAATCCTAACTCTTTTTGTGAATTAAGCTTCGTTCTTGGGATAATTCTAAGCTCTTTCTTTCAATCACTATTCAATGGATAGGTATTGGGATAGTCTAATCCTAACTCTTGACAATTAAGCCTCATTCTGGGGATAATTCTATGAATCATGATTAATCTTGTCATGTTATAATGGACAAGTATTAGGATAGTCGAACCTCAACTCTTGAGAATTGAGTCTCATTCTAGGAATAATTCTATGAAGTTTTAAAATCTTTGTTCTATCAACTTTGACATCTAGGTGTTATATCTAGATTCCCTATATCTAGTTTCATTCTAAAGATAACCTTAAAAAGATTATCAACTTTGGTATCTAGGTGTTCTATCTAGATCCACTAAGGTTAAGCTTCATTATTGAGACAACCTTAAAAAACTTATCAACTTTGGTATCTAGGTGTTTTATCTAGATCCTTTAAGGTTAAGCTTCATTCTAGAGATAACTTTAAAAATCTTATCAACTTTAGTATCTAGGTGTTTGATGCAGGAGCATCAAGTGGTATAAGGGCAATCTTGTGTCACCCACAAAATTTTACTTAGACTTAGTTTCTATTTCATGTGTTTTCATTTCTGGATACCCATTTGGGTCAAATAAAGGTTCCAACTCTCATAGTTCCACTATTAATGTTCTAGGTTAGAGTATTTGAACACCTTGGGATATGTGTAAATGCCAAAAAATAGGTGTATGTAATTGAGCAATAGTTTTGGAAAATTAGAGTGTGTAAATTAGTTGGATGAATGCAATTGTAATTTAAAGCATTCCAGAAAAAGAATCAGGTCAAAAGGCCCTACGGTTTGAAAGTTATCACAGTCTTTCGATTTTTGGAGACATCCTAAGAATGCTTCAAAGTTAGCTTAGGGGCATTAAATGACCTTGAATAGGGCCAAAAAATGGGGGATGAGAAAAGCTCATCCATAGGGCTATAGATAACTTCAAGAGCTTTCTAAAAATGTAAACAATTCGTCAATCAGAGCTACGGTTAAAAAGCTATGCCTCCCGAAAGTTCGGTTACCATTTTTGGATTCTTCTAATTTTGTGCCGACTTCTAATGCGATTTCTGGAGCCTTCTATTTGGTCGGTGGATGCCAACTAGCACTTTTTAGAATGTATTCCTAATCCTTAACCCTTCAAGGTCTATTTAAGAACATTTCTAGCATTGTAAAAGGTAGTTCGGAGTGGAGTTTGAGAGAAGGTACTGGGAGAAAAATTTATCTCTAGATTTATGCTATTGTAAGCCCATAGGGCATGTTTTGGAGTCTATTTATCTACACTAAGTGTACTAGCATATTTTCATAGTTAATAATAATTTTTTTTTCATGTTGTGTCCATTTTGTGCTTGGGTTGTGCCCCCATCAAGTGGTATCAGAGTTGGTTTTCCTGAGTGTGTAGACACGGTGTTGACTGTGAGGTAGTTTGCACGAAGACTATGTGGTTGTGGGTTTGAGTTAAGAAGATGCCTCCATAAAGAGAGCATGGTGGAAGGGCTGGAGCTATTAATCCTAAGGAGGTTAGAGCCCTCCAAAGGTAGGTACAAGCATTGTAGGAGGAGCTCCGTAGAGGAAAAAATGTTATTGTAGGTGACGAAAGTGAGGACAATAATGAAGAAGAAGAAATTGGACCATAAGGGGAAGTTGACAGGGAAGTTCTAGACTCAATGCATAAGTTAACTTTTTGTTCTTCAAGAAATTCTAGTGAGCATTAACTGACGAAGCTTCTCTAGTGAAGTAGGAATGTGATAAATGGTTCTCCCATCTTTTGTCTAGTTGAGCACAAATCCAAAAGAATCACCTCATTCATAATGTTAAAGGCAAAGTGGGAGATGAACTTGTTTGCAAGTTCCAACCAAGATTTGATAGTACAAGGAATTTTGGACTACCACTCAAGTGTAAACCCACCTAGAGAACAAGGGAACAATCTCATGAGGTAAGTGGGCTCATCACTGATTTTGGTATAAGAGGCACAGAATTCTCAGATGTGATCAATGGGGTTACCTTTTCCTTGGTATTTTTCAAACCTAGAATCCTCAAAGTGTTTTGAGAATGGAGGCATATATAGAATTTTGTCAAATGGATTAAGATGTAGGCCTCTTTTTGTATACAGAGCCTATTTATTTTGGACTCCCAATGCCTCAACTTTTTTGGAAAGTTGTTTGAATTGTTGCAATAGCTCTTTATTAGGGTTTTTCATGATATCTTTCCCTTCAAATCTTTTGTGTCTATGAGTAGACTATTTTCTATGGTGAGAACTATGTCTACTCAATTCTAACATTTTTGTGTCTGATGAATCTGGTGATGTGTCACTAGGTGGTGGAGGTATGTTAGCACATCGAAGACAAAAGGGTCCCTATTGTGACACATGTTGTGATACTTGTTGTGGTATTTGATGTGGCACTTGTTACAGTATCAATTGTGATTGATGTGCCATGTGTTGTTGTGCCATTTTTTGTGATTGTTGTTGGGATACCACTATAGGTTGTATGTGAGACCATATATGTGGTTGCTTTTGTAGAGGTATCTATTGAGGTTGTTGTGGCACATGTTGTTGTTGTAATTGTTGGAAATAATCAAGACTAGCTAGGTTACTGAGAGGGGAGGGGTGAATCAATAACCTTAAAACTTTTAAATCAATTTAGCACTTGACCATATAAATCATTCACCATTCATTCATCTAATTTACTATATGCATGAGAAAAGATAAACATTCATAACACATGAACACAGTATTTTGGTGACCCAGAAACCTTCCAAATAGAAAGTAAAATTTTGGTGGGGATGATACCCACAAAACTTCACTAGTGTAGTATAAAGTTGGCCTATTAGGGCTTACATTGACCACTTCTAATGATTTGCCAAGTTAAGAGAAATTTGGACTGCTAGATCCACCTTGTTAGAGATTTTACAAACATACAATGAAGTATGCACTCTATTAAGATATTTATACAAAGACTATTAAGCCTACCCTATTAAAGGTTTTAGAAAACTAATTCACCTATTAGGATGAAATAGTAGATCTAACTTACAACTTGATTGCTGAATAGATCTTGAAGTACATATCACCTCTTGTGACTGATATGTCTTTGCTGCTCCTTAATGACCTTGCTAGATATTTTTCTCTACAGTTGATTGACATTAACTCTTCTCAAAAAATTACATGTCCATTCCTTAACATACTCATTATAATAAATTTCAAATGATACAATACATTACATGTATACCATGCCAATAATTACAATTGCAAGGTCGGCTAAAACACAAGTAAACAAAACATTACTGAGTTGACCAAATAGTAGAAAACTCAGGTTCTTCAAGCTAACTTGGTGAACTTCTGATACTTGGTGTTCACTGCATTACTCGGCATCATCATGCACTTAGTAGAAGTAGAAGCTTGGTCCATACTAGGCACACAATATAGCTTGGAACTTGGCAACCATTAGAGACTCAATAGATATAGTGTTAATTGGTAGATACTAATTCCTTCATTTATCTTGCTGTCACTTGATAAACACTACACATCCATGACTCAGTAGAAACTGACATCACATCACATAAGCTGATGAATCAGTAGACACTATGAAGCTCGATGACCACTAATTGATTGGTTAACACTGTAAGTTCAGTATACACTGTTGAACTGCACATTAACTTGGTAGCTTCAGGAATGCTTGGTGTGAACTGCTTAACTACTAAACTTACAAGGTAACCATTGAATTCTTGGTATAAATTGTAGAGTGAGTGATGAGCTCAATAATCATGTAGAATTGAATAAGTGTTGTCCCTAATGACAAATACAACATAATGCCAACAATCTTCCCCTTTGGCATTAGTGACAAAAACACTTATGAGCCAAAACTTATGTACACTGACATACTAATTTTTGATTTTTCAAAATTGATCTTTGTAAAGCTATTGTATATACATATCTTACATATCTCCCCCATAAATATGGCATAATATATACATATCTTTTATCTATGCACATATTAGTCTATTTTCTCCTTTGTTTCTCCACAAGTCTCTTACTATTTCTTTACTGCCCCTGTTCATATTATCTCATACTCCCCCTTTTTGACAATAATGCCAAAGAGATATGAAAAATATTCAAATAGAAATATCAAAATGTGAGAGAAATTTGGAATGTACCTTGAGAATAAGATCCAATGTCTTATCCCAATTATCTTGCAAAATTTGTAGGTGGAGAGGGCCACTTGAACTTCTGCAGAAAGTTTAATCATATGATCTGCTACTTAAAAATTATTATCTTGTACCAATATTTTTGAATATTCAATATGTTTCTACATCGGGTCCATAACTAGAAGGATCGTATTTTGGATATCAATCAATGTAGACCTAATCCTAGCTTCCTCTCTAATTAACTCTACCTACATTTCTGACAAAAAATTCACCTTCATGTGATGTGATGAGCTTGAACTAGGGTCAAGTTGTAGCCCTTGAGCACTACCCTTCATGTCCACATCAATCTTAATTGATTTCTCCTTTATATCCTTGGTATACTTAGTACCATCACAAAGCTTGCTGAAAAATGATGTTATATTTGTAAAGGATTGATCAAGGTTGCTCAAAGTTGTGGATAACTCTACCTAATTTATTGCAATGTTCTCAAGCACCTTATTATCGAATTTCTTCTCTACTTTCTCAATGAGCTTCTCTTGGCTAGAAGTTTCCTCATTGAACTTATTCATAACCTCTTCTAATTATAATAAAATGTGTTGAGATGAGTCAACATCAACACCTATGGCCTTAGTAATTGTATTTTTGGCATTCTCAATTATTGTAAATTCTCTATCTCTCTTATCTCTACACTATTTCTACCTTGCCTTTTGCTCTAAAAGTTGAATAGCCAATATCATTTCATTAGCTATGGTAGAATGTAGATCTATCTTAGGAATACCAATTTCTTTGTCCAAGTATATGTCTTCATCAATTACTTTTCTTGTAAGTAAAAGTTTTAGAGGAGTCTTTGGTTTTACTTTTGTGCTTACTTCCTTGGACTTAGAAATGGAAACAATAGTAGAAGTAGCTGGACTAGAAGAAAAAAATTGAATTGGTCCAACTAAAGGAAAACTAAAAGAAGTACTAGTTGTATCCCAAATTGATGTGCTTCCCAAAAATGAAGTACCAATAGGTGGTGTGCAAACTGGAACACATACAACTATAGAACTGACAAGAACAAAAACTAGTGCAGTTAAAGCTATAGCAAACAAATTTGTAGAACA
This sequence comes from Cupressus sempervirens, assembly GCA_028749045.1. Lineage (NCBI taxonomy): Eukaryota > Viridiplantae > Streptophyta > Pinopsida > Cupressales > Cupressaceae > Cupressus > Cupressus sempervirens. The sequence goes on from CM053793.1 coordinate 837,582,508, forward strand.
AACTAAAAAACTTATTGAACAAGCTATAGTAGAAGTTGACACAATTGGAGAAATAGAATCTATTTATACTACTGAAGTATATTTCTCGAGAGCTAATGAAGAGGGCTACAGCTCAGTAGATGAAGTGGCTAACACTTCCATTGTAGATACCTGGAGTTGTGAGGTAATAAGTGCAAATGATATTTATGAGGTAGTTGCAATCATTCCTACTAAAGCTAAATCCAACCCTGATGATGTTTCTGGCTTAGGTGAAGAGTGAGGAAGGGAAGGGATGAATTTTGCTACAATTTTCATTGGATCATCTTCTTCATTTTCTTCCTTGTCTTCCTCTTCAGCTTCTTCCTATTTCTCTTCATCATCAGCCCTTAATTCCTGATAGTCTTCATCATCAAATGTAACACATGGAGTGTTACCATCTTCTTCATCATCACTATCAACATCATCATCTTTGATCTCTACTGGATCATCAGTAGGCTTATGTAGGTGATAGATGTTCTTCCACATGTTTATTTCATCTCTTACAAAATGCTCAATATCTTTGATTAAAATCAAACATGTATGGAATCTAATCATCATTTTACCTTGATTATTTTTCATGGCTACCTTCACTTCTAAATTTTTAAGATTAGGCAATAATTTCTTCAGGGATTTTTCATAAATATCTTTGGCTACTTGCGCAACTAACTCCCACCTTGGCTGTAATATTACTAACAATTTTTTTGAAATTTGTGGAGCAATTTGGTCAGGAGAATACTTCCAATTTCCCATTTTGGTGAGTACCAACTCCTCAATTTTCATCTTCTCAACATCAGTCCTTGTTTCAAACATTAGAGCCTTGAAGTTTGTGATGCTAGCTCCTTCTTCTATATTTTTTAGTCTTTCTTGGAAGGTAAGTGGGGGCTTGTTGAGCACAACTTCACCTTTACCTTTTCCTTTTGATCTCTTAGTGAAAATAGTTGTGGAGGCCTTTGGAGGTTTAGTAATGATCACCTTCCCTTTCTTCTTGGCTAGCACTACCTCCTTCTTTTATTCTTGCTCTTCCCCTTCTTCTTCTTCTTCATCATCATCATCTTCTTTATAATCCTCAACAAGTTTAGAAGGAATCCTAAACTTGTTGTTCATCTTTTCCTTAAAATCTTCAAAATAATTGTCCATTATGCTATCAAAGTTTACACCCATTTTTGCAATAAACTCATTTATCTAATATAAAATGGGAGCATCCTTTCTCCACACAACACAACCTTTAGATGGAAATAATTTTTTCACATAAAAGAAAAGATACATCAACAAAGAATCAAATTTACAAGGGTTGTTCTTTGATGTTTGGATGATGGCCATAGTCTTGTTTAATTTCTTCATAGTAGCTCTGACAAGTCAAATTCCATATTTTTCTTCACAACTTTAAATGCTAAGTCCATTTCCTCACATGGCATGCTGTTTAAATGACTAGAGCTATAAATCTTGTGGGAAATTACATGAATACCAAATCTTAACTCCACATTAGAAATAGTGCTAATTTTCAAACCTCTATCATCCCACTTGGCTAGGGTTTTCTTCTAGAGTTCATCTCGACCTAGGGTTTTGGTAGATTTTTCTTTGCTCAACATACGAAGACCAATGATCTTGTTAATCATCTTCATGGTTATCAACATGGGCTGCTCTAACCTTAATTGACCACTGTGCAAGTGACTAAGAATATACCTAATCCATTTTATCTAAAAATTCCTTGGCGGGTGTGTGATATGTGTCAACCCTTTTGTTTAAAGATGCATATTTTTAGGTTTCAATGAGCCATCAACATGCATTCCCTCTAAAGCACCATCCATTTCTAGGGTTCCTATCTCCTAAATAGAACATTTAAAATGTGTGTGGATGTCATTAATTAGGAGTACCTTTGGTGGAATTTGAGATTGCGCACCATTAGGGTCAATTTCCTTTGCAACTATTGGAACTAGTTTGAAATTCAGCTCTTCCACTCCACACCTTTAACCAACATTTCTGAACCCCTTTTTTCCTTTCTACTACTAGTGCTTGCAAATGCCATTGCTGCTCGATAAATGATGGAAATATTTAAACAAATTCTTCACTAGAAATTCACTAAAAATCACTTGGAATTTCTCGTGTGCTCTTGGAAATCTGTTAGCTTTGTGAATATTGAAGACGCGATGAAAAATGGAGTCAAATTTTTCCCTTTTTGATGAAAATTTTCCATTAATGCTAGGTACCATACTGACATAGTGCATGAAAGACTATCATCCAATCACTAGCTCGATAGAAACTTGTGACTCGATGATCAAACAAAACTTTACTTCTCCTGACCTAGCTCAATTGAGTTTGTGACTAACCTTATTTGGTATAAACTAAACTCATGTGATCCTTTTGTATCTGAAATATTGATTTGGATTTTTTATTTTCTTCCATTTGGAACTGCTTGAGATATAGCTTGAAGATATATTTTGAGTCCTTCATTTGAAGAATCTAATTGGAAATGGTGGATTCACCCACTTCTTGAGTGACATTGCCATCATTTGAACTATTTAGCTCAGTAGATCTAGGAATCCACTACTATCTTATCTACTTCTTGATGTTATCAACTTTAGCTTTCTTCTCATCTTTAACTCTTTTGATATTCATGTAGTTTTTATCTATGTGACCAATTTCAGTGCATATATAACATCTCACTATTGAATCTCTCTTTCTCAAGTGATACCTTGTGCAGTCTATGCCAATGTGTCCATATTCTCCACAATAGTGACATTTGCACCAAGTATTGTAATCCCAACCAAATATTGTTTTGACAATTTTTCAAACTGGATTGAATGGTTTGGATCTACATTCAGATGCCTTGTGACCTTGTTTCTTGCATTTGTGACATTTACCTGCAAATTTTGGTTTCTCCTTGCACTCATTAGCTTTATGACCATGTTTACTACAATTGTAGCATTTTCCATTGAATTTTTCTTTTCCATTTCTCTAACATTTTTTTGATGTATGCCCCAACTTACCATAGTGATTGCAAGTAGGTCATTGATTCCTTTGGGCACTTTGTTTGGAAGATTCACCTTCTTCTTTGTAACCAAGTCTTGCTTTCCCTTTTTGCCTATAGATATTCTGCTCACTTTGTTGATTCAATTGATCGATATCTACTTGTGATCTCATCATCCTTTCATTGAGTTTCTTTTTAGAAATTAGATAAGCTTTCAATATTTCATTGATCTATCTTTCAATGATTAGATCATTCCTTAAGCTTTCATTTTCAGAGCTTAGATTCATGATTTTCTCATTTGCATTGGAGAGCTAATTGATAAGACTTTCTTGTTGAAGGGATTGGTTTTGATTTGCATTGTTCCTTACCTCCAACTCTTCACTTGCCTTATTCCTTTGTTTTAAGATTTTACACATTCTTATTGATTGAACTTCTTATTCTCTTTTCAATTTTCTTACCTCTTCTTGTAGAGTGCCATTCTTTGCTAGGAGTTCTTTGATTGTCTCATTAGCTTCATCTAAATTTCTTGATGGGAAAAAGTCTTCAATCTTTTCTTCAACATACTAATGCTCATTCATCTGTCTTGCAAGTTCCTTCCTTCTTTTCAAGGATTGGGAAAGATGCTCTTTTGATTCCTTGAGTTGAGCTATGGCCATTTCAAGATCTAGCTTCTCATTCTTAATAGCTTTGTCAAGTCTAAATATCTCCATTGTCCTTGATCTTTGCTCAAGTTGTCAAACTTTATCCTAAGAACCACAAAGCTCTGATACCAATTGTTGGAAATAATCAAGACTAGCTAGGTTACTGAGAGGGAAGGAGTGAATTAGTAACCTCAAAACTTTTAAATCAATTCAGCACTTGACCATATAAATCATTCACCATTCATTCATCTAATCTACTATATGCATGAGAAAAGATAAACATTCATAACACATGAACATAGTATTTTTGTGACCTAGAAACCTTCCAAATAGAAAGTAAAACTTGGGTGGGGATGATACCCACAAAACTTCACTACTACAGTATAAAGTTGGCCTATTAGGGCTTACAGTGACCACTTCTAATAATTTTCCCTATTAAGAGCAATTTGGACTACTAGATCCACCTTGTTAGAGGTTTTACAAACATATAATGAAGTATGCACTTAGTTAGGAGATTTATACAAAGACTATTAAGTCTACCCTATTAAAGGATTTAGAAAACAGATTCACCTATTAGGATGAAATAGTAGATCTTGTGACTGATATGTCTTTGCTTCTCCTTAATGACCTTGCTGAATATTCTGCTCTACTTCTAATTCGCATTCACTTTTCTCAAAACATTACATGTCCATTAATTTACATACTCATGATAATACATTGAAAATGATATAATAGATTACATATATATCATTCCAATAACTACAATTGCAAGTTCAGCTAAAACACAAGTAAACAAAACATTACTAAGTCAGCCAAATAGTAGAAAGCTCAGGTCTTCAAGCTAACTTGGTGACCTTTTGATACTCAACATCCACTGCATTACTCAGCATTATCATGCACTTAGCAAAAGTAGAAGCTTAGTCCATACTAATCACACAATGTAGCTTGGAACTTGGTAACCATTGGAGACTTGATAGATATAGTGTTCCTGGGTAGATACTAAATCCTTCATTTACCTTGTTGTCACTCAATAAACACTACACATCCATCACTTAATAGAAACTAACTTCACATCACACAAGATAATGACTCAGTAGACACTATGAAGCTCAATGACCACTAACTATTTGGTGAACACTATAAGTTCGGTATACATTGCTGAACTGCACATTCACTTGGTAGCTTCAGGAATGCTTAATGTGAACTGCTTAACTATTGAGCTTACAAGGTAACCACTGAATGCTCAGTATAAACTATAGACTGAGTGATGAGCTCGGTAATCATTTAGAAAAAAATAAGTGTTGTCCCTAATGCAAAATACAACATAATGCCAATAGTAATAAATGTTGTTGGTATGCAATTTGTTGCTTGAGGTGTCGTTGGTATTCCAACTATTGTTTGAGTTGCTCTTGTTGTTTAGCAAACAAGGCTTATTTTTGTTGGAATTTTTGTTGATACATTGCATGTAATTCAAGTGGGTTTACATTGGAGTGTGTGTTAGGGATGTCAGGTCCTTGCACCACTTGAGGTTGTTGTTGTTATGGTTGATGTTGCTATTGATATGTTGAATGTGTGTTGGAAACATTAAGTCCTTGGACTATTGTAGGTTGATATTGTTGGGGTAGTTGGTTATGTCCTTGAGAATTGATCACGATGTTGGTATTTTTGCTTTGGTACCTTTGTGTGTTAAAGGTTTCACCTTGGGACATCATATTGACTTGACAATGAGGTGCATTTCTTTTGGGAATAGGTGTAATGTCAATAAGACTTTTCCTTTTTGCATCAATAGGGATTGTTGTAGTCGATGTTTTATATAGTGTACTTGTGGTACACTCCATAACTCTTGATGTCATGACACTTGGTAGAGTTAGGACAAAGGTGCATTTTGTTGATTTTCTTCCAAAGGAGGTATGTTTAGCATCGCTAGAGAAAAAGTCCCTTTAGGCACATCTTGTTGTTGGATCATGTGATTGAGATCAAGTCTTAGCATCCTTTTGGGATACTTAGGAAGAGTTGTGTTTCCCTTCATTGGTTGTGGTTCATCAAAGAAGGGGTTAATGTTGATGTGTTCAAATGTACTTTGGAGGATTTCAATGATTGATTCTCGATGGGACCTTATAGGTGCCATTATTGTGTACAAAAACTCCAAAGGTTGTTTTCCCTTATCTAAGCTCAAATTGATGATAGGTTGTATGTTTTGAATTGCTGTGATGGTTAGATGTTTGGACTTAGGTCCCTCCAAGTTTGGGTTGAATTTGACAATTTCTTGGGCTACGAAAAATTTGAAATTCTTGCGGAAATTTTTGTCTTGACATGCCCTAGCCATTTCTTCATTAGTGATGCAATAGTTAGTTTCAAAGTCATCATTTAGGTGCACAATACCTTGTTGTGTGTTTGACGTATTATAGTTGAAGGTACTTGTGTTGGGTTTGTTGAATTCAAAGGTGTAATGCCCCGCCAAGGGATCTAAAGAATTAACTTAGAATTTTCACTAAGTTTGGTAACATTTTTTTTCCATGAAAGTAGATACCACATATAACTTATTCGTAATAATGGAAGCAATAGCAATGTCCATCTAAGAAGTAAACATAACATATACAACAGATTACATTCTTTTAAGATCCTTTAACGTGAATTACATACATGATTACAACATCCACATGAAATAATAATGATAAGTCCAATATTCAATTATTACATTTCCAACTACTCATACATCCACTATACATGTCACAGGGTATGAAGGCTTAAAAGTATATACATATGTAGAATAAGATACATCATCCTATTCTAATCCATGATACATCAAGGTAAAGATAATCACATGATACTCATGATACATCATCATAAAAGTCATATACATCCATCATAAATATCAACAAAATAAACTAAGTGCACGGTTCCTCCCAACTATTAATAGCATCATTAGACCATCGTGGGCCCTAGACATCCCTCCGTGCGTAACATCCCATATCACTGAAGAGATCATCGGTATTAACGTAGTAGGAACGTCACTCCTAATAAATATAACATCATATGTAGAAAGTAATTTAACATGCAGATATAAGCATAAGATATCATCATCTAACTTATGCTAATCATCAATGAAAGGATATATATCCACCATCATGAAGGATGCATCAATCACGATGTCTCAATGAATCTCAAATGATAAGAGTGGAAAATACACTACCACCTGACCGCGTGGTACCTAAGTGGTCCACTCCCACCGTGCTGAGGAGATAATCTCAAGTCCCAAAAAGGCTATCAAAACCACATAGCACACGACTCTAAAGTCCAGGAATCCTAAAAGTATACTAACTCAAAGGTTCCAATCACAAAATAGACATCTACTTCCTAAAGGCACACAATGACATGTAGGAACATACTATGCAAGCGGGAAAGTGACATCGCATTTATCTCGTACAAGTTACCCTAGCAGTTAGCTAAACTCCATGGGTCCATACAGATCTCATGCGGCCACTAGTATCCTTTCATACTGACAAGGCATACTATGGAATGCAAGGTCGCAACCATGCGTTCTCTCTACTCCCATCCTAGCCTATACAAGCACTCAAGGCATGGGCGAGAACCAAAACTCTTATCTTTTTAGGTTCATTCAGTTAGTATTAAGTGTGAATGTTATCACTTATTAAACCAACTTACAATGAGTTATCCTGGCAGCCTCTTAGGGCCCTGACCCCCATTGCAAGCTACTTCCCAACACTACATGCAGATATCCTACCCTAATGCTCATGGTATCATAATCATAAAGAAAGTCCAAAAAATCATCAAATATCCATAATAAGAATCAACAAATATCCATGATTAAATCATCAAATATGCATAAAAGCATCAAATCTCCATGAGCAATATCCATAGAAAATCATGACTACAACAATTCTCTGTTGGCAACTGAAGTATCACTGATAATCAAAGTATCCATTGGTTTTCAATAACCAAAATATATCTCAAAATAAATCACCATATCCATTGGTTCAAAACAAGCAACCAAGAATATCTCAAAGTCATACTGATCGAAGACTCCGAAATGGTTAAGTCATACATGTCACAACATGACATCGTCAAGAATAAATCCACATATTAGTCCCATCATGGCGACTAGAATATGTCCAAGGATAACTGATCGATGACCAAAAATAATGGTTAAGTCAAGTATCTCAAACATAAGAATTTCAACTATAACAATCAGTATTCACAACTAATACATAGAGCATTCCATCACATAATCATGGTTGGGTTTATAAAGATCGAGAAATAAAACATCATCATGACATCACAATCGCATAACCCCCAAGCCTTTGGTACACGTCCTATACTGGTCAACACTAGTCAACCCAAAATCCCAAAACATTAACAAAAGGAATACACAATGTAGACACATGTTTTGGTTTCGCTAAGTTTCAAATTTAAATTCAAATGCCAAGTCTCAGTTCATGGTTTCAAGTTTAAAGGAAGATATTGTACGTTTTTTTTTTTTTTTCTCTATGTGCTAATTTTTGGAAGGATAAAAAAATTCTCTCTAAACTTTAATCTCCGATTATAACATAAAAAAACGTTTCCACCAACTTTAAATTTCCACATACTTTATACATTTTTTAATCTTAACTATTAATTAATTCTTAACAGTTAAAGTTATAAAATTACAGAACTATTCATTATTATAAAAGATGAATTCATAAATCTTTTATCAACAATTTTAAATCCTTTAATAACATATATATATATATATATATATATATATATATATATATATATATATATATTACATATATACATATATATATATGTATATTCATATTTAAATATATACATACATACATATATAATATATAATATTATTTTTCATTTTATAAAAACTGAATATTAATTTCAAAATTTATAATCAAACTTTAAAAAAAAATTGAAATTATACACACCATCGGCCATCACCGAAGTGACCTCGGCCGCGGCACGCAGGGTTCTGCGGTCACAGGCCTGTGGCTGTAGCGGGTACGTAGTACCTGCTGACATCGCAGTACCTGCGACAACAGGCACTCCACGCCCAGTAAGGTGCGTGGGGTACAGTCCGTCCCACTGCGCATTCATATATATGTTCTTCCCCAATGCGATTTTAAATAATTTTTGTATAAACTTCCTCATGCGATATTAACATGAATCTCTACTTCGATTCGATAATCGATTCACCCATTTAAATACATATATATATATATATATATGTATATGTATATATATGTATATATATATATACAAATTTGCATCACAGTATTTGTATAAATAATGTATGCAAATTTCAAAAAATCACATATACACAATATATTCAATTTCTCAGAATTTTCCTATAAACTTTTAACCCCCAAATTTATCCAATAATCTAATGGATTTTTGGTCATGAGTTTAAACCCTAGCCCTGTTATCTTATCAGATCTATGCATATAGAATTCTCAAATAACCTTATTTGCCTATATTTTGAATGTATGCAATAGAAACATGAAATTTCTTAGAAGACATAAGGAAGACACGAAGAAGACAGGGAATGCGTAATGCAAAAATAGCACAAGTAAAATCACAAGAATCTACCCAGATTCTGATGCTAATTCGCTCTTCCTCAGAAAACCCGCAGTTCAAGCTCCCTTCTTCAGAGTTCTCGAATCCTCCAATGCTTCAATTGTTCACCACGCTATCCATGCTACCCACGCTCTCCACGTTATATCCAAGCTTCTAAGGAATGCCCGAATATAAAGAGCTCTCAGGATAACCCTAGAATGCTTCTAGAACCAGCTGGAAGATGTCGCCAACTAAGCATGGACCTATTTCCAACCTTTTTGATAAGCCCTAGGGTTGTAGACACCATGTGCTCAATTGATGCACTAACCCCCATATTGTTGACACATGAAAAATGGGGAATTGCATTAATTTCCAAGCAAGTTTATAATTCCAATTATTTTTAACTAATTTCTATTTATAACTCCCATTTTAATTTAATAACTTTTATTATTATTATTTGTCTATTAATTTATTGGTATTTTATAATTATTATTTATTTTAATTCTCTAATTTTCTTTTATTTCTCAATTAATTTCACCTTAATTATAATCAAAATATCAAAAATCATGATATTTAATTTATTAATTAAATCTATTTGTTAAGACTTAATTAATAGAAAATTCACCATAGACCTTCATAACAAAATATGAAAACCCATCATAGGACAATTCACACAAAATCAGTCTAAAAGATTAAAAAAATCATGAAATATGTCATCTGACACATTCAATGGGTTCTCAACTCTGATACTTGTCCCAACTCACTAGGACAAATGGTTTTAGGGTTTGGGATTTGGACTCGAGAATTTATCTCCCCTCTCTTATCATTGAGATAGTATAATAGGGTACGCCCATCCTGGCAGATCAGGGAAGTCGATACCCGGTACCTGCAACCTGTAGAAAAGCCATGCATGTACATACTATGTATATATATAGTGCTAAGCTAAACAGGCAATGGCAGGAAGTGGTGCATCGTGTAGATCCCGACTAAGCAGGTGACTATGAATCCCTTCCTTAACCACATCAAAAATGCCATACAATAAGAAAGCACGCACACCATACACATGCAAGTATGGGGTAAGTATCCATAATAAAACTCATGAAATAATAACCATCTAGCTAATCATCAACAATAACTAAAAACAATATAATGATCATCATACATACATGAAATGTAAAGTCTGAATGATCTCGTCATATAATAACTGAATCCATAACATAATGTCTGATAGTGTCAAAATAATACAACTAATCCATCAACATAATACTATTCCATCAAAGTCTGATAATAATAGCAATAATATGTCCAGAGAAGATGTGAACGAGGGTAGGCACTACATCCACCCCCCCTTGGATTAGGCTTACTCATGGAAGCCTACAAACAAATAGGGATATAACTCCCTCAATCTAGCTGCATCCTCCCAAGTAGCTGAAGAATCATCAGTAGAGTCCCATTGGACCCTTACCTACTCGATGGTTCGACCCCTGAGGGTCAACCCCCATTGCTCCAGAATACAAACCGGCTCCAAAGCCAGCTGCCTGTCCTCTACCTACAACGCATTCCAATCAAGAACATGCACAATATCAGGAATATACTGCCTAAGCACTGACACATGGAAAACATCATGAATGCGAGCTAGGCTGGGTGGTAGAGCAAGGTGGTAAGCAACCGGGCCAATCCTCTCTAGAATCTCAAATGGTCCCACAAAACGAGGCGCTAGCTTAGAACCCTTTCCATAATAGATCAGACTCTTTTACGGATGCACTCTCAAGAAAACCTTATCTCCCACTGCAAACTGCTTATCAGTCCTATGAGCATCAACATACTTCTTCTGTCTATCTTGTGCCATAGTCAAATGCTCGCGGATTCGCATCACCTGTTGCTCCATATCATGAAGCATCTCAGGACCCATCAGAATGCGATCCTCAAGATTGTCCCAACTCAATGGTGTATGACAAGGACAACCATATAACGCCTGAAAAAGTGCCATGCCAATAGAATTGTGATACCCATTGTTGTAAGCAAACTCCACTAGATAGAGATAGTCCTCCCAATATGACTGCCTATCCATCACATACATTTGTAACATATCCTCCAAAACCTGATTCACCCTCTCTATCTGACCATTAGTCTCTGGATGATATGCCAAACTAAAGTTTAACTATGCTCCAAGCCCATGCTGCAACGATGTCCAGAATGCGGATGTGAATACAGGATCCCTGTCAGAAATGATCTTTCTAGGAATACCATGTAATCTCACAATGTCACGCATGAAGACATTAGCTATAGAAGCTGCTATGTAGGAAGACCTGATAGGTGAAAAATGTGCCACCTTAGTCAACCAATCAACAGTGACCATGATAGCATCATGACGACAAACTGTCATAGGTAATCCTACAATTAAATCCATGGAAATGATATCCCACTTCCAAGAAGGAATGAGATTTGGCTGAAAAAGTCCATCCGGGTGCTGATTTTCTGCCTTGACTCTCTGACACTCAAGACACCTAGCCACAAAATCAGCCATGTCTCGCTTCATCCCAGACCAAAAGAACAAATGTCTCAAATCAACATGCATCTTCTTAACACTTGGATGTGCCGAGTATGGTGTACTATGGGCTTTTGCTAGAATCAAGGTGCGAAGCTCATCCAGTAATGGCACATAAATCCTCCCCAAATGTCTCAAAAGACCATCTGACTCTCGAACGTAACCTACAAACTTTCCTTCCAAGGGTCTTCCTGAATCTATCTCTCTGCACACTTCCTGATACCATGAATCCCTAGGAAGTGCCTAAAGAATCTGACTCCTCAAATCGACACTAAGAGTCATGGATGTTACCACATGTCTTCTATGACTCAAAGCATCTGCCACCACATTCTCCTTACCTTGAATGTACTTAACCTCAAAATCATACTCGCATAGAAACTCCATCCATCATCTCTGTCGAGCATTCAAATTAGTTAACAGTAACAGATTTCCATAATCCATTTGTAAAGTACTGAGTTTTCTGGATTAGATTGTGTTTGTTTATTTCATCAAAGTTTCGGATCACACTACATGATCCATCATCAGGATAAGAAAGTGCAGGGAAGTAAGATATGCAGACTGGACCTTTCTCAGACTGGACCAAACACCAAAGTCTTGAAAATCCTCAACACATAAGCATATATGGAAATACATGGAAGGTCATCCCAAAACATAAGAAATAACTTTGCTATTTTTGCTATTTTTAGCTTTGCATGGTTTTACGAGCTTCCCCCTTCTCTTCTTATAATTCTTGAGAAAGGTCCAGTCTGCATATCTTACTTCCCTGCACTTTCTTATCCTGATGATGGATCATGTAGTGTGATCCAAAACGTTGATGAAATAAACAAACACAATCTAATCCAGAAAACTCAGTACATTCAAATTAGGTTGAGTAAAAATATACTGAAGACTACGATGATCACTGTGTAACTCAAATCTATGCCCCAACAAGAAATGTCTCCATCTTGTCAAAGCATGAACTATCATTGCCAACTCAAGATCATGTGTAGGATAATTTAACTCATGATCCTTGAGCTTGCGTGATTCATATGCTATCACCCGTCCATTCTGCATCAACACTGCCCCAATCCCCTCAAGAGAAGCATCTGTATACACCATGAAATCTCCCTCTGGGTCCGGTACTGCTAATATCGGTGCACTAGTCAAAAGTTCTTTGAGCTTTCGAAATGCTTCCTCACATTTCTCTATCCACACAAACTTCTTTCCTTTCCTCTGAAGAGAAGTGATAGGATGTGCTATCCTAGAGAAGTTCTGGACAAATCTGCAATAATATCCTGCTAGGCCCATGAAACTACGAATCTCTGACACGTTAGTCGGTGTCGGCCAATCTATTATTGCCTGAATCTTTGCAAGATCCACTGAAATACCATCACCTGAGATGACATACCCTGAATATGGAATCTCTGATTTGAAGAATTCGCACTTGGCTGCAGTAGCATAAAGTTGGTTGTCTCTCAAACACTGCAATACCAACCGCAGGTGTTCCTCATGCTCCTTCTGATTCTTGGAATATATCAATATATCATCAAGAAACACAAGTATGAATCTGTCAAGATATGATCGAAATACACCATTCATCAAACTCATGAACATCGATGGAGCGTTAGTCAACCCAAAAGGTACCACTGTGAACTCATAATGCCCATAGCGAGTTCAAAAAGTGGTCTTGTGAATATCAGCTTCCTTAATACAAAGCTAGTGGTATCCTAACTTAAGGTCAATCTTAGAGAAAACTGTGGCCCCCTTGATCTGATCAAATAAGTCATCAATCCGAGGCAAAGGATACCTATTCTTAATAGTCACATTGTTCAACTGTCTGTAGTCGATACAAAGGCGCAAGGAACCATCTTTCTTCTTCACAAAGAGCACTGGAGCTCCCCATGGTGATACACTAGGTCGAATGCTCCCTTTGGCCAGAAGTTCCTCTAACTGAAGACGTAGCTCTCCCAGTTCCTGTGTGGTCATGTGATAAGGAGCTTTAGAGATAGGCTCCACTCCAGGAACTAGATCAATGCTAAAGTCGATATCCCTCTTTGGAGTCATGCCTAGAATCTTACTTGGAAAAACATCTGCGTACTCTTGCAAAATCGGGTGATCTAAAGTCTTCCTCACATGATCTTATTCTTCAAGATCATTTACCATAACAGAAAGTATTTGAAATCCTTTACAGAAACTTCACTTCATTTGCATAGCAGAAATCATTCGCAGAGATATAGGCATTGGTATCCCAACTATCTTCACATCATTTCCTTGGTCATCTTGGCACATAATAACCTTCTTCCTACAATCTATACTGGCTTTATGAGTTCCAAGCCATCCCATGCCCAAAACCACATCGTAGGAACCAAGGGGTATGACTCAAAAATCCACTACAGAAACAAAGCTTCCTAAGCTAAGCCCACACTTATGAACTACAGAGTTCGTGGAGACCTTGATACCTGAGGCTAGCTCCACTTGCCAACCATGATCTTGCTTCACCGCATCCAGCTTACACTTAGAAACTATAGATGGTGAAATAAATGAATCTGTAGCTCTTGAATCAAATAATACTAAAAGAGATATACCTCGAATAGCACCTATGGTCTCAACCACTATTCCCTGATGATCCGCCTGACGGTGTTCAACTGCTGCAAAAACTCTATGAGCTCTACCTGCATCACCAACTGTAGGCTCTGAAGCTATAGGCCTAGGTCCTGAAAACTGAGGTGTTCGCTGTGGACACTAAGTTGCATAATGACCAATCTATCCACATGAAAAACATTCTATACTCCTACCAGATCCTCTACCCATAGGTGGTACATTTGATTGCTGTCGGCTGTTCCTACTGACAAACGACTGACTACTTTGAGCCAGCTGGTTGGGTTGATTTTGTTTACTGCGTTGAATATTGCGGTTGTTCTTAAAGTTAGAAATTTTGCCACCACCTTGAGCCTGAGAATTAAATCCCTTCTGTTGTTGCATCTGGTGAAACTGTTGGTGAAACTGTTTTCCTTTAGAAGTGAAAGGCTTCTTGTTACTATTTGAATTAAAGTTGCTTTTAGATCCTGACGTTGCTGGTGCTCCTACAAAACCACCTTGACCAAGGTTAACACTTTGCTCAACAAGAATTGCTCGATGTACCGCATCCTTGAGGATTTTTGGCTCAAATACTTTGACACCCCCAATAATACGATTGTTCAATCCCCTAATAAAGTGTTGTGTCAACTGAGCTGAATTCTCACTGAATCCTAAAAAAGACATGAGCTCATAAAACTTACGCTCATACTCGATTATCGACATAGTGTACTGCTTGAGATTATGAAATTCATCTACCCTTTGCTGTTTCCATTCCTTTGGTAGGAATCGTTCACAAAAACTCTCCAAAAATAGTTCCCAAGTGACACTACTCATATCGATCCCTAGCTTCTTCTCCTCAATTGTCCACCAAGTGGCTCCAAAGTTCTCTAAATTGGTGATCGCAAATCTTGCCTTAACATTGTTGTCAAAATCCTACATAGCAAAAATCCTGTCGAGAGAAATAAGCCACTGCTCGGCCACATATCTAGACCCTTGCCCATTGAAAGGCTTAACCTTGGATCTTGAAAGATCCTTCATCTGAGTGGACACAATGGACCTCTGACGCTCCTTCCGTGGACTTCTAGACCTGGGTCTATGCTCTTGTTCTGTCTGATGTACTTTAGGTTGTTCTTGAACAGGAGGTAGATGTTCTAGTATAGTCTGCATTAATTGTCTCTGACCAACCTCTTCAGACTTAGCTTGGTCCTCTCTATGGCTCTCTTCCTGCTGCCTATTAGAGTGCTCTTCCCTACTCTCTATATGAACCGATCCCTCATGGACAGACTCATGGGCACTGACGGTTCTGCCATGACCACGGCCTCTTCCATGGCCCTTACCTCGGCCTCTAACAGAAGACCTAGTCCTAGATACCATCCTGCAACAGTATAGAGTACTATTAAAATCAAGAGACACATGTTACAATAAACTAAGTTCAGTTTTAGGTCTAAGTAAAATTTCAGTTTTGACAACTAAGTGTTGAAGTATGAAAAACATACAAGTACAGTTCAAGTACTATTTTAGTTCACCTAGTCTCAAGTTCCAGTTGTTCCAAACTACCCAGAGCTCCCAATGTAGAACTCAGGCTCTGATACCAAATGTAATGCCCCACCAAGGGATCCAAAGAATTAACTTAGAATTTTCACTAAGTTTGGCAACATTTTTTTTCCCATGAAAGTAGATACCACATATAACTTATTCGTAATAACGGAAGCAATAGCAATGTCCATCTAAGAAGTAAACATAACATATACAATAGATTACATTCTTTTAAGATCCCTTAACATGAATTACATACATGATTACAACATCCACATGAAATAATAATGATAAGTCCAATGTTCAATTATTACATTTCCAACTGCTCATTCATCCACTGTACATGTCACAGGGTATGAAGGCTTAAAAGTATATACATATGTAGAATAAGATACATCATCATAAAAGTCATATACATCCATCATAAAGATCAATGAAATAAACTAAGTGCACGGTTCCTCCCAACCGTTAATAGCATCATTAGACCATCGTGGGCCCTAGCCATCCCTCTGTGCATAACATCCCATATCATCGAAGAGATCATCGGTATTAACATAGTAGGAACATCACTCCTAATAAATATAACATAATATGTAGAAAGTAATCTAACATGCAGATATAAGCATAAGATATCATCATCTAACTTATGCTAATCATCAATGAAAGGATATATATCCACCATCACGAAGGATGCATCAACCACGATGTCTCAATGAATCTCAAATGATAAGAGTGGAAAATACACTACCACCTGACCACGTGGTACCGATGTGGTCCACTCCCACCGTGCTGAGGAGATAATCTCAAGTCCCAAACAGGCTATCAAAACCACATAGCACACGACTCTAAAGTCCAGGAATCCTAAAAGTATACTAACTCAAAGGTTCCAATCACAAAATAGACGTCTACTTCCCAGAGGCACACAATGACATGTAGGAACCTACTATGCAAGCGGGAAAGTGTCATCACATTTATCTCATACAAGTTACCCTGGAAGTTAGCTAAACTCCACAGGTCCATACAGATCTCATGCGGCCACTAGTATCATTTCATACTAACAAGACATACTATGGAATGCAAGGTCGCAACCATGCATTCTCTCTACTCCCATCCTAGCCTATACAAGAACTCAAGGCATGGGCGAGAACCAAAACTCTTATCCTTTTAGGTTCATTCAGTTAGTATTAAGTGTGAATGCTATCACTTATTAAACCAACTTACAATGAGTTATCCTGGCAGCCTCTTAGGGCCCCGGCCCCCATTGCAAGCCACTTCTCGACACTACATGCAGATATCCTACCCTAATGCTCATGGTATCATAATCATAAAGAAAGTCCACAAAATCCTTAAATATCCATAGTAAGAATCAACAAATATCCATAATTAAATCATCAAATATGCATAAAAGCATCAAATCTCCATGAGTAATATCCATAGAAAATCATGACTACAACAACTCTCTATTGGCAACTGAAGTATCACTGATAATCAAAGTATTCATTGGTTTTCAATAACCAAAATATATCTCAAAATAAATCACCATATCCATTGGTTCTCAACAAGAAACCAAAAATATCTCAAAGTCATACTGATCGAAGACTCCAAAATGGTTAAGTCATACATGTCACAACATGACATCGTCAAGAATAAATCCACATATTAGTCCCATCATGGCGACTAGAATATGTCCAAAGATAACTGATCGATGACCAAAAATAATGGTTAAGTCAAGTATCTCAAACATAAGAATTTCAACTATAACAATCAGTATTCACAACCAATACATAGAGCATTCCATCACATAATCACGGTTGGGTTTATAAAGATCGAGAAATAAAACATCATCATGACATCACAATCGCATAACCCCCAAGGCTCTAGTAGACATCCTATACTGGTCAACACTAGTCAACCTAAAATCCCAAAACATTAACAAAAGGAATACACAATGTAGACACATGTTTTGGTTTCATTAAGTTTCAAATTTAAATTCAAATGCCAAGTCTCAGTTCATGGTTTCAAGTTTAAAGGAACATATTGTACTCTTTTTTTTTTCACTATGTGCTAATTTTTGGAAGGATAAAAAAATTCTCTCTAAACTTTAATGTCTGATTATAACATAAAAAAACATTTCCACCAACTTTAAATTTCCACATACTTTACACATTTTTTAATCTTAACTATTAATTAATTCTTAACAGTTAAAGTTATCAAATTATAGAATTATTCATTATTATAAAAGATGAATTCATAAATCTTTTATCAACAATTTTAAATCCTTTAATAACATATATATATATATATATTCATATTTAAATATATACATACATACATATATAATATATAATATTATTTTTCATTTTATAAAAACTGAATATTAATTTCAAAATTTATAATCAAACTTTAAAACAAAATCGAAATTATACACACCGTCGGCCATCGCCGAAGTGACCCTGGCCGCGGCACGCAGGGTTCTACGGTCACAGGCCTACGGCGATAGTGGGTACGTAGTACCTGCTGACGTCGCAGTACCTGTGACAGCAGGCACTCCGCGCCCAGTAAAGCGTGTGGGGTACAATCCGTCCCACTGCGCATTCATATATATTTTCTTCCCCAATGCGATTTTAAGTAATTTTTGTATAAACTTCCTCATGCGATATTAACATGAATCTCTACTTCGATTCGATAATCGATTCACCCATTTAAATACATATATATATATATATATGTATATATATATATATATATATGTATATATATATGTATATATATATATATGTATATATATATGTATATATATATATGTATATATATATGTATGTATATATATATATATGTATATATATATATGTATATATATATATATATATATATATACAAATTTGTATCACAGTATTTGTATAAATAATGTATGCAGATTTCAAAAAATCACATATACACAATATATTCAATTTCTCAGAATTTTCCTATAAACTTTTAACCCCCAAATTTATCCAATAATATAATGGATTTTTGGTCATGAGTTTAAACCCTAGCCTCATTATCTTATCAGATCTATGCATATAGAATTCTCAAATAACCTTATTTGCCTATATTGAGAATGTATGCAATAGAATCATGAAATTTCTCAGAAGACATAAGGAAGACACGAAGAAGATAAGGAATGCATAATGCGAAAATAGCACAAGTAAAATCACAAGAATCTACCCGGATTCTGATGCTAATTCGATCTTCCTCAGAAAACCCACAATTCAAGCTCCCTTCTTCAGAGTTCTCGAATCCTCCAATGCTTCAATTGTTCACCACGCTATCCACGCTACCCACTCTCTCTACGCTATATCCAAGCTTCTAAGGAATGCTCGAATATAAAGAGCTCTCAGGATAACCCTAGAATGCTTCTAGAACCAGCTGGAAGATGTCGCCAACTAAGCGTGGACCTATTTCCAACCTTTTTGAAAAGCCCTAGGGTTGTAGACACCATGTGCTCAATTGATGCACTAACCCCCATATTGTTGACACATGAAAAATGGGGAACTGCATTAATTTCCAAGCAAGTTTATAATTCCAATTATTTTTAACTAATTTCCATTTATAACTCCCATTTTAATTTAATAACTTTTATTTTAATTTTTATAACTTTTATTATTATTATTTGTCTATTAATTTATTGGTATTTTATAATTATTATTTATTTTAATTCTCTAATTTTCTTTTATTTCTCAATTAATTTCACCTTAATTATAATCAAAATATCAAAAATCATGATATTTAATTTTGTCAAATAATTAATTTATTAATTAAATCTATTTGTTAAGACTTAATTAATAGAAAATTCACCATAGACCTTCATAACAAAATATGAAAACCCATCATAGGACAATTCACACAAAATCAGTCTAAAAGATTAAAAAAATCATAAAATATGTCATCTGACACATTCAGTGGGTGCTCAACTCTGATAATTGTCCCAACTCACTAGGAAAAATGGTTTTAGGGTTTGGGATTTGGACTCAAGAATTTATCTCCCCTCTCTTATCATTGAGATAGTATAATAGGGTACGCTCATCCTGGCAATTCATGGAAGTCGATACCCGGTACCTGCAACCTACAGAAAAGCCATGCATGTACATACTATGGATATATATAGTGCTAAGCTAAACAGGCAATGGTAGGAAGTGGTGCATCGTGTAGATCTCGATTAAGCAGGTGACTACGACTCCCTTCCTTAACCACATCAGAAATGCCATACAATAAGAAAGAACACACACCATACACATGCAAGTATGGGGTAAGTATCCATAATAAAACTCATGAAATAATAACCATCTAGCTAATCATCAACAATAACTAAAAACAATATAATGATCATCATGCATACATGAAATGTAAAGTCTGAATGATCTCATCATATAATAACTGAATCCATAAAATAATGTCTAATAGTGTCGAAACAATACCACTAATCCATCAACATAATACTAGTCCATCAAAGTTTGATAATAATAGCAATAATATGTCCAGAGAAGATGTGAACGAGGGTAGGCGCTACAAAAGGAGTGTGTTTGTTCATCCTCGAGTGTGGCTAGTACACTTCTATCTTTGGTTGGTATCTACATGAATATAGGATCATAGTTAGGATGCCATTGAACCATCCCATGTGTAGGTGAAGTGTTTGAAGGAAACCTCATGGTAGGTGCATTATTTAGGGTTTGTTGCATCATCTCTTGGTTTTGGTGATCTTGTAGATACATGTTTAAGGGGTCCACAAGTAATGATTGTGATGCCTTGATTTGGTCTTCATCAAAGGTTTTTTGGGTTTTCTTGCTCTTCTTTTTCCTTGGATGAGGTTTTGGTTGTGTTGGTGCCTCAGAAAATAGAGGTTGATAAAGTTCTTTAGGCCTTTGAGATGATGATGTCCTAGTGAGTGTTGGCATGATACCTAAGGATGCAGATGAACTAGAGGAAAACCTAAATGGACTCCCTACCTCCCAAGTGTGAACCTCAACTACCAACTACACTTAGATAGTACCAAGTGTGCCCTTAGTGCACTTGGGGCCCTGAAGGTAAGCAATTGGTATGTAGGAGGTATGCAATGAGTAAATAGAGGTGCTAGGGTGCCTAAAATGCAAAATGTGAATGATTTGAGTGGTTTAGAGTGTTTTGGTGTGGATGTGTAGATTAGGGTTTGGGAACCTAAAATAAAGTCCCTAATTACCAAGTGTACTCTAAAACTACTAACTATGCACTTGAAGTGTGCAGTTGGTAAAACAGGGGTGCAATTGGTAAAATAGGTCAAAACATGATAATTAGGAAGTGGGTATGCAAGATATGAGTGTTTTTTGGATTTTTAGGTGTTTAAGGATGTTATACAATGTAAAGAATTGCCAAATGAGATAGGTTTTTGATATGTAAGGTGCAAATGTCCTAGGAATTCTATGCAAATGCAAATGCAAAGTGACATTTTGAAGGTTTGACTAGAGGAGATGAAAATGACCCTATAGTATGAAAAATGAAGGTTAGGGTTGGATTTTGGACATGGTAATGATGGAAGGGTTTGATGTATACAAGGTGGAATATGTAAGGTATGGTGTTCTAGGGTTGATAATGATGTTTCTGATATGCAAACTGAAGATAAGTGATCAAGAAGATAATTTGGTTGATAGAAAAGTTGATAGGGTTTGATAGTGGAAATGTTGCTAAGGTTTTGAACAATGCAAGATAAGGGGAATATGCTACCAGCATAAGTCAAAATGATGTTTGGAAACATGACAATGTAATGGAAAAGGTGTATGCAAAGTTTTTGAACTTTGTATAAATCTTCAGAAAGTATTTTGTCTAGGAGTTTAACCTTGTGATAATGGACTTTGGAGCTTGACCAAAAACTTATAAAAGACAAAAAGATCAAAATAATAAAGATGAAAAGGTTAAATATATTAAGAAATAGATAGAGTTTGACCAAAGAAAATGATTAGAAAAGATAAAAAAGACTAGTCAAGATCTATCATCCATCAATACTAGGAGATACTCTAGGACTCATACTTTGTTTAGATTTTTTACTAAATTCAAAGGTTTTGGGGTTCAAAATGATGTTTAGGTGACTTGAAATGGTGGTTATGCTAATCAAATATGCAATATGGACATGACCTAAGATGCAAAGTGAGTATTTGCGTGCAATATTTTTTGGGTCATGTGCAAAATAGCGACCTATAGAGGCTCCTAAATGTAGTTTTGGGGTCCTAAAATGTAATTTTAAGGCCTAATATAGTCATATACATGTCCAACTACACTCTGATAGCACCAAGTGCACTCTAATAGTACCAACTACACCTATGGTGTAGTTGGGGCCAGTTTGGGTGCAGTTGGTAGTTTCATGATGTAGTTGGGAAGCTAGGTTGAAGGGTTGCTAATTCTAAGGGGAGTGGTTGTCAAGTTGCTATGCCAAGAAGCTAGGATGTTGGGGGTGATGTTGTGATGGGATAGAAGATGTAGAATGAAGGTTATGACTAAGGAATGATGTTCTAAGTGAAGAAAATGAAGGTTAGGAGATGCAGAATGCAAATCAGGGCATGTTGAGATAGGGGGGCCTATCAAGGTACCTAAGGACACTATTGAAGTCTCAAAATGTTTTCTCGAAGCCCAAACTAGGTTCTTAGACTACCAAGTGCACTTAGATAGTACCAACTACATCTATGGTGTAGTTGAGGCTAGTTTGGGCTAGCTGGTAGTTTCAGGGTGTAGTTGGTAAACTGGGCTAAAACTAAGGCAATTTTAACCACTAGGGTTTCCAAATTGATGCCACCGTGAGCTAAACATCATAGGAAAATGCTAAGACAAGAATGGAGGTTTAGAATGATGTTTATGACACCCAAAATGATGACTAAAGTGTTCAAGATGAGGGTTGGACATACAAAGATGCAAGATGGATAATGCAAAGTGTAAATTTAGGGGTTGAAATGCAAAGAATGTAGACTAAACCCTAATGAATGCAATATAAAAGATGAGGAATACTAAGTGAGGACTAAAAGATGCAAGATCAAGCCTATATGATGCAAGTATGAGGCTCTATTTGTTAAAATATGTACTTTACTATTTACACTTACTTAAGTTTACTTAGGTTAATGCATTATTTTATTATATTGCATTATTTTATTATTTTTATTTGTGAGACACTTAGGAGTTTTCACACCCTGTGATTTGTCATGTTGACAACACAGGAGTATGCAACTCTATTTGAGCACATGGTGTCTACAACACTATTTTGTGTGTCCCACCCTTGTAGGCTTATCCTCACATCACCACACTTACTTCCGTGGTTAATGGAGGATAATCCATATCTGATGGACATGTGCTTGGTTGTATGACACTTCATGGTGCTAACTTCTATGCATTCTAGAAGCTCTCCTAAGGCCTTTACATTTAGGCACTCCTAGTGTACTCTTGAATCAAGTTAATGAATACATTGTTATTCTGATCATACTCTCTCCATTTTTGGTCTACAGTTGTGCTTGTGTTTGAGTTCTTAGTTCTTGGGTGAATTTTTCCCTTAGGAAAATTCTTACATGGTATTAGAGCTTGGAGACTTTCTCATCACATAGCCATTCGAGACCTCTTGCTTGCTTGATCACCTCAGCCCGAATCTAGAGTGATGCAAAAATTGGGATCATCCAGCAATAGATCTGACATCGCCATTGTGTCTTGAATGTTGAACTAGTGAAAATTGACTATAAGCATGCCTACCTTGCCTCAAAGTCGACCATGAGGCACTTTTTTTGCAAATCGAAACCGGGAGGCCCCGATTTGCGGTATGGGTATGATCATTTTCGCAGATTTATGAATTAATTTTTGATCTACAAATTTTATTTTTCTCTGCTATTTTTTTTCCGTCCAATTATTTTTGAAAATTCAAATTATTTTCAAAAATTTGGAGAATTTTTTTTTAGCAAACCTAGGTAGTGACACCCCAGATCTACCTTTTTTGGTTTGGAGGATATATTTTATTTCGTAGGGAATATTCGTTGCACAGAGGCCATACTGCACATTTCTCTTGAGTAGTAGTCACAACAAATTGGTGGCCCAATATTCCTGACAGGCTCGGCCCTGCCTTAGGTACTGACTAAAATTTTTGCCAATACTCGACTAATGACGAAATCCCCTAATAGCCGGGCTCTACTTTAACACCAGCGGCTAACACAATTCACTCTAAGCAATGCGCCATTTTGGTTTTATTCAGCGCATACTATGCTCACCCACGCAATGTGGGATTAAACACTGAACCTTCGATAGCGGACAATACATGTCTTCGGTGAAATTTATAGTGGTTTTGGTAATGCGAGTTCAAACTCTGACAGTTCTGCTCCCATCCGCCATGTAGCGACAATTCATTAGCCCTCCACTGCATAGTCATTATGACATGCGGACCTACTATGCTACCCACTCATCATTGACTATAATCCCAGTCAAATCTGACCAAGTTGCATAGTTAGCAAGACTATCAACATCCATACCTACTGAGTCACCTATCCACATCAATTTTTCTATATAGTACAGATCTATATAGTCCATATTGACACTTCTTGCCATGTCAGCATTGGTGCATTTTCTTGCTGACATCATCTTTTTGCTCAATTAAATTTGATGCCCATCTGAATGTTATCCCCTGGCATTTATGAACTACTTTGACGGTCATTTGATCGTCAAATTTAACTTTGCAGATTCTCCTCTAGACCCCTCTCCAGATTGCTTTTTAGTTTGGCAGCTTGACTTTGCGAGCTCGTAACTTAGACATTCAAACTTTGATTTAGGTGCAATTTTTTTTGAAATCAGGTAAATTTTCTTGAATTTTCTAGTGGTGGTGTTTTTTTTTGGTTTTGGTGCACAAATTTTGCAAAAATTGCATTTTTTGGTGATTGTACCTACATAATCCTACCTTTTGCAACTTCAGAAGCTCTGTACGAGCACATCTAGTCACTTTTTCATGTTCTATTTTTTTTAAAGTGCCTTTTTTTTGTCTACTTTCTATATATAAAGTTAGATTCTAGGGTTGTATGGACCAATTTATCACTTTCAGAATTAGGCCTTCTTTGGCATTGTAAATCTTTGATTCTTTTTCAGAATTGTTGTAAAACTAAGCTACAGTGCTTAAGTGACAGATTTCAGCCTTATAAGGTAGTTTTAAAAGCCAAATCAGCAAGTCCACTTTGTTCATTTTGACAAGTGGCTCATTGTAAATGCACTACTTATAAAGTGCCAAAGCATCTCTTTTGGGGGGGTCTTTTGAGTAAGTGAAAAGGGGGGGCTGTGTATTGTGTTCTTGTGTCTCTATTTTGTGCTCTTTCATTTTTGCATCATGGGTTTTAAATGTCCTCCTGTAACTTCAGGCAACTATTCTACATGGAAAGATATTGCATGGAGTAGATTAATGGAAAAAGGATATAGTCTTTATGTTGATGTTACAATTACCAAACCTACTGATGCTAAAGAACTCATTGATTGGACAAGTCAAGACCAACAAGCTTTAGGTATAATTAGGAGTTGTGTACATGGGGATCTTCTCTTTCACATTAAAAATTATTCAAAATCTAAGGAATCTTGCGATAAACTTGAACAATTGTATGGTAAAGTGGATGATGAAAAGGGATTTTAGATTGAGGATGATCTACTTCTCTTGGATCCTAAAAATTATGACACAATTCAAGATTATCTCATCAAAGTCAATGAGTATAGGGCACTTCTAAATGATTGTGGAAATCTCATGAAGGATGACAGGTTGATACATCACATCCTAAAAAAGCTACCTACTGAGTATGCCAACTTTGTTTCGAGTTTTAATACTCACAAGTTGACTGTGGGATCTACTTACCTTAAGCCTTCCTTTGATGCATTTTTAGACATTTTGATTGTTGAAAAATCTCACTTGGTGGATTTTAGTCTTCTCAAGTTATCTAAGACAAAAGCCTTAGTGGCTAGTGATGGTCAGGAATCTAATCAAGGGGGAAAAAGCAACAAGAAGAAGAAGTAGTGGAAGCAGAAAACACAATCTAAGACACAACATGAATCCTCTCAACAAGGTGGTTCTTCTTCAAACAAGAAAGGAACTAATAAAAATAAGGACAAACTCTTTTGTGCATAATACAAAAAGCCAAATCATGATGAGCATCATTGCAAGACAAAAATAATCGATGAGTTAGAAAATCTACTCAAGAAGAAAAAGATTCAAGTGCCAGGTACTTCCAAGGATTTTACTCCAACCTCTTTGAATGGTAAAGGTCAAGCACTTATGGAAACCTCAAATTCTTCTTCGAAATGGATACTTGACTCAGGCGCCTCTTACCACATGGGTTCTTCAAGGGAAGACTTTTCTTCATTGAAGCAATCAAAGGTACCACACATCTTCGTGGGAGATGATGCTAAAATGGAAGTTGAAGGGAAAGGACATGTAGAAATGGAAGATGGGGAATTCAAAGATGTTCTCCATGTTCCAAATCTAAGCCCCAATCTCCTATCACTTTACCAAATCACTCACCTTGGAGATGGTCATAAGGTTGAGTTCCTTCCCGATTCAGTGATGGTGCGAAGTCTCAAAGATGATTCATTAGTAGCAGTTGGGAAAGTCAATGATGACAGGAGGCTTTATTCCTTCTCCCACTTTGTTCCTAGGAGTTCTTCTCAAGCCTTGTTAACACACTCACATTTAAACAACAACTTATGGTAGGAGCGGTTTGGTCACCTTGACTTCCGCTTTCTTCAACAACTTTTCTCAAAACACATGGTCAAAGGTCTACCCAATATCAACTTTTCTAAGGGGGAGTGTTCATCTTGTTTAGTGGATATGCATCTCAAGGAGAAGTATGATAAAGGGAAGTCTTCTTGAGCTCCATTTGTTCTTCAGCTTGTTCACATGGTGTTAGTAGGACCATTTGCAATGACTTCAGTCAGCCAAGGCTGCTACATACTTGCACTTGTTGATGACTTTTCTAGATTCACTTGGATCTTTTTCCTTCATCACAAGAATGAAGTAGTTCATAAGCATCAAGAATTCAAGGCTCATGCTGAAAAAAAGTCAAGGAAACCCATCAAAGTACTATGAGTGGACAATGAGAACCGTTATGTTGACAGAAGACTTAAGACATTTTCCAAAATTATGGGGATTGATCTTCAGAACTCACTAGCATTCAGTCCGCACAAAATAGATGTTGCAGCAATGAGGATTAGGACTCTCAAGACCATGGCAAGTTTCATGATAAAGGCCAAGTCTCTCAATCCTACACTATAATTTGAAGCCATTAGCAGTGCCAGTCACATACTTAATAGGTCTCCTCATCCAGCCTTAGATGGCAAGACTCCTTTTGAGGCATGGTGTGGCAGAAAACTAGTTGTGAGTCACCTTAGAGTCTTCAGTTGTCTAGCATGGGAAACCCTTTCTTCCAAGAGTTGCAAGGAACTAACACCTAGTACTTGTACCTTTATTGGTTATGAAGACAATGTGAAGGCTTACAGACTTATGGATCTTGAGACTCATGAGATTTTTGTGGAGAAGGATGTTCATTTTGAGGAAAGTTCTCCCAGCTTGTCCTCTACTCCTCTCCGCACTTCATACACAATGGAAACTGATAGTGACACCAGCGATAGTGCTTCAACAGGTTTAGACATGTCGAGTTCTATTGATAGTTGTAGTGAGAGGTCACATCAGTTCAGTCCATGTGTTTACATTGCCACAGTGAAAGGTCCAACACAGCATGGTACATCTCGTCTTCTAGCTCCAGCTTCAGTTGACTTGGGAGAAAAACTTGAGGACTTGCATCTTCTAATTGATAATGATTCTTCTATAGTTATTGTAAGGGCTCACTCTGACCCTCAAGTCCATTCTCTACATGGTCAATTTGCATAGGTTGGCATGATTGTGGATCCTTATGAACAACAATTAGTGGAGGTCTCTTTGTCAGTTGAGGAGACAGATGGTTCAGTGGAATAGGTTCAGCAGACATCCTTGCCCAATCTACATTCATTCTTTTCTGCATAGTTGGGAGGGATGAACCTCAGCATTAGTACAGGGATACTTGAGCAGGTTTTAGGGCCAGCATACATCTTCAGGACTATACCTTGGGCATTGTTTCTTCCTAAGGGGAGGAACACCATTCTGTATTCTTGGACCAGCTTCTTCCACGGAGCAGCTTTCACCTATTGGCATTCTTCCTTTGGGGGGGGGAGCCTATTATGTCTCTCTTCCTTCTTTCATTCTCTTTTGTATATACTAGATGTATTTTGTAATGGGGGGGGTCTTGATTACTCCATCCATCGATGCATCCTCTTCTATCTCTCTTTTTGGGTGAGGGTTTTTCCCATGAGGCTTTTCCTCTTTCCCCTCTTTATGGGAGATTTACATTATCATTATGTACATGGGTACCTTACATGGCCTAGTAGCTAGGACCCATTATGCATCTTCATCCTACTTTGTAAGCTTAAGAGCATTCCCCTAAGTTGCACTTAAGGGGGGGTGTTGGTGTAAATACGTACTTTATCATTTACACTTACTTATGTTTACTTAGGTTAATGCATTATTTAATTATATTGCAATATTTTATTATTTTTATTTGTGAGACACTTAGGAGTTTGCACACCTTGTGATTTGTCATTTTGACAACATAGGATTACACAACTCTATTTGAGCACATGGTGTCTACAACACTATTTTGCGTGTCCCACTGTTGTAGGCTTATCCTCACATCACCGCACTTACTTTCGTGCTTAATGGAGGATAATCCATATCTAGTGGACATGTGCTTGGTTGTATAACACTTCATGGTGCTAACTTCTATGCATTCTAGAAGCTCTCCTGAGGCCTTTATATTCAAGCACTCCTAGTGTACTCTTGAATCAAGTTATTGAATACATTGTTATTCTGATCATACTCTCTCCATTTTTGGTCTATAGTTGTGCTTGTGTTTGAGTTCTTAGTTCTTGGGTGAATTTTTCCCTTAGGAAAATTCTTACAGGCTCAATCTAAGGTGATTGTAAGTAAGTTCTATGCAAGGATAAAATCTATGCTATGCCAAGCATGTTTAGGATCACAAATGGCCATGTTTTCCAAGTCTTGAATGTATTGGACCAAAGTTTGAAATTTTTTGACAAAGGTTGTAACATTTTGACACTATTTAATGTTGTGACAAGGTTCAAGGTGTAAATTTGAGAGTTGGTTTTTATCTTGATTAATGTTTACACACACAAGACACATTAAGACAAGAATAGTTGTTAAAAGTGAGAAAATACACCACAACCTAGGCTTTAGGACCATATCCACTAAATTCTTACTTGAACCAAAGTTTAGTTGCACTTATCTAGAGTAGACAACTTAGGACCTTGCCACAATAGGCTCCCCCTTATAGTGCACTCACTTCTTGGGGCTACAAAGATATGCTTCCCAAGGGGCATGACTTCCCAAGGGACTGTTGTCTCTACTAAGGACCACAAGAATGTAGGATGTCTTCACAGGCATGGGTGACCCCTTGAACTAGTGGATAGAAAGGATTTTGGCCACTAAAACAAGGTTTTTAGTAAGGGCATTCCATTTAGCAAGTGAATGATAAACTTTCGTAGAAGGTCTCCTAGCCCCAAGAATCGGGGTTTGATGCACTAAAAGGGTACTGGAGGAGAGCTATCACATAGAAATACCATCTACATGGCTTTCACCATAATCATTTTTTATATAGTGGCTAGAAAACTGACTTGGCTTTGGCCTATTACTGTACTAAAGTCATCCCCTGGCATACCCAATATCAGATATCTTGGTCCAAGGTAGGCTTCACTATAGAAGTTACATGAATTTATCTTACACCCAAGATCCATGAATGGTGAGGGGAGAGGATACTTCCATGCAACTCCTAGGGATTTAAACACTGTAGACATGCCAAGCAGAAAAGAAAAAGTTTATTTTAAGAACCAAACGAAGTGTTATTTAACCTAAGAAATCCACACACATGGTTTTGACAAACACATAGGGTCTTCAACAACATCCTGCAAATAAGCATTAGTAATTTTTTATGATCATACCTTCATCCAATGAATTCCACATGTAGCAAATAGACCATTAGTAACACAAAAACATCTACCCTAGGTCCTAGAAAGAAATAGAAGTCCTAGATGCAGATTCTAATTGAAACATGTGCTTTCTGTGAACCAAGTGCATTCTGACAGAGCAGACTATACCCCAGAAGGCTAGAATGGCTCAAAATTCCCCTAAGTGCACTTAGATAGAGCTAAATACACCCATTGTACACTTGAGGCTCAAAAGGGCATAGTTGGGAGGTCAGTGACAAGTGTATGCATGGAATATATGGCCTCTATTTAACACACACACTTCAACATGGTCTTTATATGCGGATCCATCCTAGAATGAACATGAGATTGTTCACCAAAGATGAGTCCTACAAGATGACCTATTGCCTTCTATCTAAGTGGATTTTACCTACTTATGCTCTTAGATTTGAGGTACAAGTAATCAGACCATCTAGAATGAAGGGTTTTGAATGCAACTATATGATTATGCAAATTAATCTATATGAATTGCAAGCATTAATCTAAAAGGGAATAGAAAAAATTAAGCTAAATGTATGCATTGTTTAATCTAAATGATACTAAGATATTAAGTAAAAGCACATATAAAGTTGTGAAAGTGAGTATGCAATCTGATAACAATTCAATAGCATGAGAATTCAACCTCTATAATGAGGAATTAGGAGTCTCTTAAATAGAATTCATAGAATCCATCAATGGTTGAGATCAACTCATATCAATGGTTAGGATTGAAGCAAAGATTCGATCAAAATGGAAACTTCCTTAAGAAAGGAGAGTTAACTGAGCTTTTCATGAGTGTGAGAACAAGTTAACTAGATTAATTCCAATTCAAGAGATAGTTCACTTAGAGTTTCCATTTTGGAAATGAAGAGAAGATTTTGAAGATATTATTTAATTTAATAAAGTGAGATATGATCTCATAAATGCATTTTCTATTTAATTGAAATAATCATATTCAATTAATTAAAACAAGCATAATTATTAAATTAAATAAATTTAATCCCGAGTACATTAGTCTTAGGATATAATTTAATTTACTTAAAGTGTAAATGCTTTAAATTAAATTAAATCTTAATCACCAAGTTTAATGTGACTAATACGATTCCATCCTTTGGGAATTAAATAAAGAGCATGATTAATGTAGATTTATGGTTTTTTTTCTACATTTGACAATTAAATCAAATAGAAAATGTTAGGAAAATAATTTTCCTAATGAGATAAGATTCTAGCTTTGATTAGATAGACCAAAATTGGTATAATGGAAATGAGCCAATTTTGGGGTACTACAACAAGTTGTGGGAAATGGTGCCTAAGCAAGACCTAGAAAGTGAAAGTTTTGAAACCTATACACCCAAATGTGCCTAGATAGTGTAGACTACACCCATGGTGTAGTTGGGGCTTAGAAGGGTGTAGTTGGTAGTTTCTAGGTGTATTTGGTAAGTTAGAAACAAGAAATAGGGGTTATGGTGTCTCCTAGGCCCCTAAAACTACCTCCTAGGGGTCCCAAGTGCACCTTGACAGAGTAGAGTGCACCCTAGGACAACAAGCTAACAAAATGAATAGAATGAAAGAATATAACCATATTACTAGACCCACTAATTAATCTAGGTGTGATGAGGAAGTGAAAATAGTCATTATACACTTCCAAGTGAGCTCCTTCCTTGCACCTTCAAGCACAAAACAAGAAAACCCAAGTTAGATAAGCATGTTCACATCGGGTTTACCAATTGTAGAACCTAGAAAATGAGCTAATGTCTAACATACTATGAGAAAATCACAAACTAAATAATCATATATTAACACCCTCTAGTCTACCATGAAAACCAAATAAATCAAAAGAATAAAACAAATCTAAGACTCCCTCTTTCACTTGTAGCTGTCATGTCCTTCTTTCTTCTCCATGTGATGTAGCTCCAATTGCCTAAAATGCACACAATTTGGAAGAAAAAGACAAGGATAATGATGGTGCTATGAGGATAGTTGAAGATGTGATTTTAGCATGAGAAATGGAGCAAAAACTAAGAAAAACTAAGGACTTGAAAAGACTTAAGGATTAGGACCAGAAATGAGAGGAAGAATGCTCATTTTATAATCAACATGGAGGATGAGGGCATTGGAATCATAACCTTCGATATGTGACATGGCAAGAGATTCCTTGGAGAATCCATAACACATATGACACAAGATTCCAAGTGTAGGAGTGTATGATGCTTGGAGGTCAAACTTGGCTAAAGATGGAAGAGGATCTATGATGTGTCATATGATACCTCAAACCCACTTAAAACCAAGAATCTATGAAAATGGAAGACAAATATGGATGTGCATAAGGGAATAAGAATATATCAATTATGACATATCTTAGCCAAGTGTCAAAGGAGAATCCATGATGTGTCACACCCATATTTCATGATAATGTCAATATTATGTGGAATATTTAAATTAAAAATCCAATATTCCACACAAATAAAAATTAGTGAAAATGGAATTAATGGTGTAAAATGTGACTTAGGAAATTGATAATTTCCATGGTTTGTGAATGAAGAACCAATTAATTAATGAAATTAATTAATTGAGAAAGTTAGTCAGGAAGAATAATTAGTGACATGATATAGAATTAATTTATGGGTTACTTAATCTCATAGATAAAATTAGTAGATGATTGGCCAATTTGATTAAATAAGTGCAATAGTATCCTTTAATGAAGTGTGATGATAATGGAAATTGACTAGAATGATGATGGCTAGACCAAAGCCATGGTTAAATTGATTGATTGATTGAAATTGATAACATGCCAATGGCACATGACATGAATCAAAGATACGTAACATTTAACTGACATTGTAAATGCTACAGGATCGAGATTGGTTGATAGGGTTGATCATAATAATATTGATAGGCGTAGTAAATATTATTAAAATGGTTTGATGATGTCATGATCTAACATTGAAAGACTCAAAAATTTCAAAGATTGGATAACATAAATGATATTTTGACCTAGCACTGAGAGCCATGACAATACTAAGGTTAGATTGATAAGATTTGATAGATTGATAGGTTTCCAAGGGGCTGAAAGCCATAACAATGCCTAGGATTGGACAAATGATGATTGATTTTGGATATTTGATATGTTTTTTGATGATTCACTTTGATTCTAGGTGATTCCAAATTGATTTGAAATGGTTTTGAGTTGATATGAAATGATATGAAATTGATGTGAAAGAGTATACAAATGATGAAAAACAGTGTTGAGATATGATCAAGTTGGCCAAAAGATTAGAATTAGTGGATTGAGAAAATGAGATGAATTAGTATGAAAGAAGTGATGAAACCATAGATGCAAACAATTTTTGAGTGTCTACAATGAGATAAAACATTTTTTTTGTGTTTACCAAGAAATAACAGCAATCCATTTTCTCTATCTAAATTTTATTGTTGACATCTAAGGGATTTGGGATATATTTTAGTGGTAACTGATTCATGCCCTCCTTAGTTACTTCTTCTATATCCGCAAAAATTCATGTACATATGCATGAAAAAATCTTATATGGGTTCATTTTGGAAAAAATTTCAAATAGGTACTCAAAATCATGATTTAATTTTTAGTGTCAACACTCAACATTCACCGGATAACTCGACATGAACTAAATTTGTGTTTCTTAGCACACAATGACTTCTATCTTACTCAGTATGTATAGGATCACTCTATGACCATATAAATACTCAACAATAGCAATTTCTCAACCTTAATTGAACTATGACCATTTTTAAATGCATTGCGCAACCTTAGTAGACTAGCTTAGTCACAATGATGACTAAACACTGCTACCAAATAAATGATTAAGTGTTAGACACTAATAGAAAACAAACTATAGGGATCAACAATAACCACCATTTAGTTGTTTGATTTTCTCTTTATTATAAGTATTTCATTCTTTGGTTTCATCTTGAAGCATCATTAATGAATCTCCTTCTTACAATATTATTTTAAGATCTTATTATCTCTATTGTATTATGGATATTCTCTAACTATATGGAATTTTCACATTCTTCAAAATGATAGCTCTATAAAAAGTAACATATATTTGGGTATACAAGTTACTAAAATCTGTTTGTAATATGACTTTATAGAATAAAAGTTTTTTTGATTGATATTATCATAGATTTTAATCCATTCATGACTCTTATGGTTTGATTCATGTAGTATTCTATAGGGAGTGAATGGGTAATACCTTCTACATTTGGATAACATTGAGTTGATTCAACATTGTATTATATCATATTTTCTGTGGATTATTGAGTCAAATTTTACTCTTAATTAAATATTATACTAATTGTTAGTTAAATATAGGTGAAACTGGGCCTCAAGATACATAATATAGAGTTCTATCTTTATATATATTTAGATGATAATATAGGCCAAAAGTGTTCATATATTAACATAATTCTATCATAATTCATTAGTGTTATCTTATTTTTCAATGATGCCATATGAATCTTGCTAGTTAAATCCAAAAATGAAAGAAATTAAACTATGTCAAAAGGAATAACCAAGCAAGTTATATTTTTAAAGCAAATAATGGCTATTGAAATATTTAAAGTGTATCTCAAAAAAATCCCACATAGATAGTGTTGACACACTTTCTCTTTCTCTCTCACCCTGGGTAGGAACTCCAACTACCTACAACCATTTTTATTGTATGTTTTGAAAAATGAGAAGACTATAATATTTTATTATTATTATTATTATAGCAATGTTTATAGTTCTTATCCCAAGGAAGGGATGTATTGTTAAAGAGTCCTATATTTTCCTAGATGGCTTATGATGTTGAGCAGGGTTCCTAGGTGTGCTAAACACATGATTAAAGATGAGGAGGTCAAACGGATAGCCTTTGGGTGAGTTTGGAAAAAAAAAAACCTAATGTAATTTCAAACTATATGGGAATAGGTAAGGGATTAATTAAACCTTTTTCCCCTAATTTTAGCCCTACCATTTTCAATCCTATCCCACCTCCTTGTTTCCCAAGTATGTTAGAATTACCAAGCCCATGTTTCAAATGAGCCTAAGTCCAATGTTAGGTTTTTGTTTAGTTCACCTCTCATCAAGTTCATTCTACTCCTTTATGTGGTTTCTAGGGAGTCTAGTGCTCCTACTTCTACCTTGCTTGCTTTATGTGGATAACACTTGAGTTTTCTACACATGGGAAGTTATTGTGTAGATTATGTGTCTTTCTTTTAGAAGATTCATAGGATCCCCTCCCCCCCATGATGAGAAGTGAATTATAAGTCCCTTGGTCTTACTTCATGAAGAAAAGTTCAAAATCTCCTCTCAACTTCTTTTCTAATCTGAGGAGAAGTAATTTATTTATGATTGCACAAAACTACAAATTGCCCCCATGGCAAGAAGTATACCTAGAGCTTGAGGACTATTATGGTAGTGATGTTGTTAAGGTGCATCTCCAAGAAGAACTTCATTTCAGTAATTCCCATAATGAAGGAAAAGTATGTGAAACCCATAGCCCTATAGAAAAGTAGCAAAGTGTCTTCTCTAGCATAACGAGTGAAATGTTTACACACAAAATTAGATTTAATTCTACTAGAGGCCAATTGTCTTATTGTTAAAGTTAGAGTCAAAAAATTAAATGTGTTTCTTCTCTCACTTACAGTGACAATATTTGGGAAAGATATTCTTTATGAAGGAAAATCTACATGGATAAGACATGGCTGACATCATTTTTTACTGTTAAACTGTGAATTTATTTCAACATTGTTTGTTAATCCTCAAGATGTCTCATTGAATTCAGTGAAAATTTTCTAAATCATGTAGTGTGGGAAAATATAACTAACAATAATAATGATAGGATCTATAAAGTTAGATTTTCTTTTTCGCTCATCATCTCAAATTCAATGGGCAATTTCAATTTATGCATACATGTTAGTTGCTACAAAAATTGTAAGTTTTCTGTGACTTCTATTGGTTCCCAAATTAACATATTTTTAATAACCCAATGATAGGAACAAATACATCTATGGGTAGCTAATTCGCATGTTCAACATACCTATTTAGACACTGGGGCCAACTATAAATCTATACTCCATCATCTTCTTTAGGCTCTGCAAGACCTAGGAAGGGGAACCTCAAATTCATTCATGATACCAATTGCTAAAACATATATTTCAATCATAATAAAGTAGATTGAAACCCCAATTCTTCTATTTCTTAGGCAAACAACATAGACATGAAATAGCTAATAACATGACCTATGAATTTGAAAAACTAAGTGAGGGAAAATCCTTTCAGCTCTTCAACATAAAAGGGAAAAAGACTTTGATTAATATATTGAGTTCAACATAACCAATACATGAACAAAAAATAGATTCTATAGCTGATCAGTTCCTTATCTATTAGGAAATTCCACAAATTACTAACACACATCCTTGGAAATCATTGATACATTTCATATGTCAAGTCTCTAGATCCATCTATTCACCTTGTGAATCTGACATTTGCAACATTTTTGAATCTCATAATCGGCCTATCCATTCATGAAATCTACAACCCCATTATGGTAAATCAAGAATTTACATGACTCCTTGAATCATAAGAAAGATATACCAAAACATACAACCTAAAACAAATTGCAACTGAATTTGTGCTCTTTGTTCACAAATGACAAAATATTACAAACAACATAAATAAGAGACAAGAATTAGATAGAAGATAAACTCATTGCTGCATTTTATTCATTTCCTTGAAATAAATACATGAGGATGCATGAAATTAACTCATTAAATAACTAAATAGACTAGAACTATCTTTGTAATTAATTAACTATTGTTCATACAAGAGAGAAATGCTAAGAATGGTGGAAACCCAACTAAGAACTTTCCCAAAAAACTTGGGAACCAACCTAGGTGGTATCACATTAGTGAAAAACATTCCAATAAACTGGAACCAACCTTTATAGTGAGAGAAAAAGAGAAAGGTATAGAGAAAGAAGAAGAATTTGGATCTGATCTGGAAGTGACACATGCCCACATAAATCTCCATCCCATGTTGTTGCAAAGCCTCTCTCTTCTTTGTTTCTTCAATAGAAAATTGGATCTCCTCATTCTACCTCTACAATGTGATCAAAATATCTTCAAAATGATGGAGAACACAACTAATTTGAAAGAATACACAAAAGTGCCAGTAAAACTCATGCCAAAATCTATGCCATATGGTTTTAAAAGAAAAATAATATTCCTAAGAATAATTTCCCCCAAATTTGGAGCCAACAAAATTCTATGTTTATTTTCCAACCTGAATCTAAAGCTCCATGATGAAAAACACCTATTCTGCTAAGAATGTCCTTGATTTTACAAATTTTCTTATATCTTTTACCATTAGAGAATTGCACATATTCTAACTATTGATTTGAAAACTACATCTTCTCTTGTTCCCAATAGTATTTTACACTTCATATTTTGCACAAAAATAAGGCCCCTAGTGTGCATTTGAAAATTCTAGCCCTTGGTCATGAATAGAGCACTTTAAATGTTTGAAGAATTTAAACCTCATATAGTCCTAACTTTATGAAATAAGCATATCTTTAAAATTTTCAAATCTCATGTACACTTAGTTCGGATAATATTAGATTTTAATATCTTAAAGTTTTTCATTTTTACCTTATTCCTCCTACCACTTGGGCACCACATGTCGTATCTTCATTTACCAACTCATCTACTTTGGGACCCATATACCTTGAGTGTAACTTTAGAGGTCCAAATTAACCAATCTCATGACGATACACCCTTCTAATCTTATGATTTAGTGTAACTTTGGCATTTTATTTTGAGACTCTCCTAACCATATACTTATGTAAGTTCACAACTCTTCATTTGAAGCCTTCTTGATCTCAGAAAATTTGTAGCTTCATAACTCAATGTTTATGACCTCTCAACCATACAAGTTTTTTATCCTCTCAACTTTGGAGTGTTAGACTCATGATCCTATGATTAACCTCTAGAGCTTGCCATGTGTCACCTTTTTTCTACATTTTTAGTCAAAATTAGTCTTTGGTCATCACTGCCAGCTAGTTGGGTGGTCCCCTCCATGTGTGAGCCTTATGTATTAAAAGGATCATGCCTTTAAGAAACTTTTATGTTTTGTGTTTGCATAAAAATATAATGAAAACACCCACCCACTAACATATGTGAGATATATGGATGTTCATGAAACTATCCACCCTTGACTGTGATAGAGTGTCGATCCAATGCTTGTTACACTTCCCACTCCCATATGATGTTTTCTAAACCCCTAGTGATTAATTTGATCCTCCATAAGAACATCAATCCTAATTGTGCATTAACAAGGGTTTGAAACCAATGGACCCCATTAGAATTGTAAAGAACTCTATGGCTTCTAGCAACTTTTATGGCATGATCCAAAAGCCAATCTAAATGAAAAAGAGGGAATGCATGGACTTAGATCCCTTAACTAAATGATTCCTCATCACATAGTTCAAAACTACTTCTTGTCTCTTCTTCATTAGAAATTGCTACATTTAGTAGCATGTAGGGGCCATATGATTTCCAGTGACTCCTTCCATGCACTCAATTGAAGACAAGGCATGAAAGCAAGATACCCAACTAAATTTTCTATGTTAAAATATTTGGCCTTCACCATAGACCCCTCACACAACCAAAAATTGATACTAAATGTACCTCTTGTGCATGATGAAGAACCTTATCATGATACTCATTCCTTCCATTTTTCCTTCTTCTATGTCTGCCTCGAACACCTCCTTTTTGATTTCTCAAAAACATGAGAAATAGAGTTTTAGAAAGGTAGATTTGGTTGCTCTCATTCCTCCTCATGCTAGGGTTGTTCAATCTAGAGGAGTAGGAGAGGGGAAGCATTGATGGGGTTTGTTTCTAGGGAAGGCCTTTATTTTTTCACTAGGGTAGGCTATATGAAGTGGATTAGTGTTTTCAATGATTCTTCCTCCTTCCAATGGTGCCTCCTTTGCACTCCCAACTTGTAGGCACACACACACACACACACACCGAGCTTTCAAAATAAGAATTCTTTCATAATGATTAAAACTCATCTAAAAGAGTTTGATCACATGGAAAAAACCATTTTCACATGGGGTTATAGCTAGTCCTTTTATTTTTAGAAATATTCTTGTGAATCCAACATCATTAACAATTACTTTAGTGCCCACCAATGGTGCTTCACTGAGACTCTTTATCTCCCTTGCAAGTCCCTTAATCACTTAAGGAGTAAGGTTGTCATCCTTAGCCATGAGGCTCAATGGAAGAGTGTTACAACATGGGTTGCAAATTTAAAAATACGTTCCAATAGTTAAGAAAAACTTGTCACGAGCCCAAGACTTCTTGAAAACTATGATTAACCCTCATCGTGTCATGTTTCTAATAGAGATGAAGATGTGCACTTTGGAATAGATATCTTCAGTGCTTGATCATGAAAAGTGTATCCTCATGCTTTAATCACATCATCATCACTTATACCACCTTTGAATTGTGACATTTTAACAATAACATTTGTTTTAATCTCTTTTAGTTATCTTGACTCCAAACTATGCCTTTAAAATCTAATGAAGTTAGTCAAACCTCAAAGTGGGTGTAGCTATATATATTTTTTTGAAATGAAACATTTGACTCCTAGAATCCATTGATTTGACTCCCTAAATTTATTAGATTCAATATAGATTTGAATTGATCATTTAAAACTCACATTCCCCCTTGTTGAAAATTGAGATTTTCTAGTAGGAAGGCCTATAAGTTGGCTTTAAAAACTGATTAAATCAAAAAATCTAACCCTAAAAAGAAGCATACTAATTCTTTTCTCTACATTACTATATCTTGTTAGATTTCATGTCATGTTGAAATATGGGTCAAAAGATATTGATCGTTAAATTTTCTTACTCGAAACTACCTACAAACAAACATGTCAAAAAATAATAAAGTGTGTTCAATTTTGCCTTAAAAAATATGTCAAAAAGACACTTTGGAGCATGAAAATAAGGTAATTAGTTTATTTTCATGAGGGAAGAATGAATCTATTATTTGGGCTCATGATGAATAACTAGGTGCATTTGGCAAGCATTCAAAGTTGGGTACTTGGATTTACAGAACTGGGAACATTGGCAGAATAGTGATTTTCACAAACAGAATGTACCTAGGAAAGTGTGCAGACGGATTTATCAAGATCTAAAAATTGGAAATATTATAGAATTTTTAGAGTATAACATAGTAGCACAATCCATTTGGTCTCATATATCATAGATTCAGAGTCACAACGTCCCAAACTGAGCTACCCATCAATCTGCACTTTTAGACACTAGTAAAACTTTAGAAATTGCATTTGGAATCATGTTTGAAAACTAGTCAAACAGATTCTTCATAGGCATAAATATAGAAATTATCAAGTTTCTAGCCCTTAGAGTATAATGTAAAAGAAATTTTATCATTTTGGTCAATTAGGTCAAACTTATAACTAGTAAAATAGGGCTTCCTAGAATTCTGAGAAATATGCATCAGCATGGCAATAGTAAACAACAACTTTGAGGGATTCAAAACATATCAAAAAAAATTGAAATATTAAACATAGGTTATATGATATGCATACTAATCACCACCAAAGTGGTGAGTCATGAAACTTCACTGGATGCAAGATATTCAATTGCAAACTAGGCTTTCTTTTGTTGTTTGACACAAGCAAATATGCAGATCTGAACAATGCTCAAAATGGCACTTCACGAAATGATTCAAAATGATAATTTTTCATTATAGGATGCATGCATATATTGAATGAAAAGTTTTAGAAACATGAAACACTTCATAGACTTCAAAATGATAGACAGGTACACATGCATTAAAAGCTCTTATAGGTGCTCAAATTGATTCAATTTTTAAAATGGTACTCAAAATTGGGGCTTCAATTTTGAGTCCCAATAGGCTCTATCTGAGGATTAATATCCCTTGTGTACATGACAAGGATTTATATATCTAGAAGAAATAAATCATTCCAAAACTTTCTCTCAAACATCTTTATTGAAAGCAAGAAAACCACTCCTAAAGTATACAAATGATGGCCTGAGGCCACTGGAACTTCAAAAAAACTTCTTACCTCTAACCTATACATGATTTTCATTTCCATTTTCATGAGATAAGCTAGAAAAATAATTCTCATCAATTTCACCAGCAAAATCAACACTCTTCACTTGGCAAAAAAAAATTACTCTCTTCACTTTCATAGTGCATATACTAATCAGAATTGACTTCTACATAATGCTCACTATGAAAAAGTGTATCAACATGCTTATATAAATTATAATCCATTTGAAAACCTTCATCTACATATAAATGGCACATGCTATCAATGGTAAACACAAAGGTTTCATACTCTACTTCATTCAAAAAGTTACACATGTCAAGAACTTGCAACTCACCTTGTGTAAATAGGGGTGAAGAATATATTAAATTTAAATTCTCATCCTTTGTAGTTTTTGTGATGTGGAGCCTAGTT
Source organism: Cupressus sempervirens (assembly GCA_028749045.1). Classification (NCBI taxonomy): domain Eukaryota; kingdom Viridiplantae; phylum Streptophyta; class Pinopsida; order Cupressales; family Cupressaceae; genus Cupressus; species Cupressus sempervirens. The sequence goes on from CM053793.1 coordinate 837,623,946, forward strand.
AGAATCAAAGGTTTATTTAGTGTAATTTTGTCACCATATTATTTCTATGGGGGTTTGGTGGCAGTGCCCCCAAGATAAGGTCAAGGGGCAGCACCCCTATGGGGTCATGGGGCAGTGCCCCAAGTACGCTCCCTATCATAGTGTAGAGTGGGGTCTAGGGGAAATTCCCCTATGGGGGTTTTTGGGGGTAATACCCTTGAAGCCAAAAATGACCTTATATTGCAAAAGGCATTGGCTTCTATTTTTTCTATTATTCTAGCCCTAATTTCCTAAGTGGCAAAAAGCTTGCATAAAAAATCTTAGGATTAGGGATTTTTAAAAGGTGTGATGTGAAAATTGGTTCTTACAATGATATTGAGCTATAAGGGATTATAGATTATAATCAAGTTGTAATCACTAGATAATAATAATATTGGACTTGTGTATTGTGGATGTAGCCTAGGGATTGGGTGAACCACATTAAATCTTGGTGTCTCATGTTCTCATACATGTGATCTATTATTTTTTGATATTGATAATATTTGCATGTAACTATTATTTTGATCTAAGGTTAATCCTAATAGTAGTCCTGATAGCCATCTAATTAGATTTGTCATATTCTGAAGCTTCTTCACACTCAAACAATGGATTAGTTACCAAATTTGAAAAACTATCCTAAAAGTTCTCAGATAGAATATGCTGATCATAATCATAGTCTTCATCAAATTACTTGATAGAGTGAACTTTGAACTCAATAAACTCATCATCACAAGATTTATTAGCACATAAGAAAAACTCATAATTAGATTTACAATATCTAGCCCTTTCTTCTTCATCATATGAACAATCAAAGCCAATTTTAGTATCATTAGCATGAAAAGAATCTAAAATAGTACCAAACTTCTCCCTAATAGTATTCTCCACATAAGACAAGTTGTCATGTGTATCAACATTTGAAATATTGGCATATACACCTGCAAGACTTGACAAAGAATATTATGATTTTGTGTCACTTTCAACATCAAACCTTAGGGAAAGGATTTCATCTTGAGAAAAAAAAAATTCAAGGGAAAATTAGGGCATCCTAAGAAATATTCGCATAACTTTCATAATCACAAGTTAATAGTTCTGAAATTTCATTAGCATTCATCAAGAATTCATCACAAGTTTGTTCTCCTTAGCTATAATCAAAATCCAGATGATCTAAAAAACTTATAGCAATAGTATCATTAGTAAGATAATCTAAAAAATCTGAATCCTTATTATAACATATCTCCTCTTCCTTGCACAACACCTTAGCACTAGGTGTTTCATTACTCTCATTTCTAGAACAAGAAGAGTTATCCATATTACTATTATAATCTTCCTCACTCTCATACATACTTTCACATGATTCATTTTTAGTTATATATCCATCTTCATCTCACTAACTGAAATCCTCTAATTCACTAGATCTAGAATCCATCTCTTCATGATCACAAGACACATTATTAACATGTATGGATTCATCACATTCATTCTGACTTTCAACACATTCATTATTTTTATCAAAGGATTCAATATAGAATTCATTGTTACTCAAATCACTCTCAAAATTCTTGGAAAGATCTTAAACATAAAAAATCTTTTGTAATCTCAAATTTGTTGGCCAATCAATTGAATTGGGCATAAAAGTTTCTAGGAAACCAATTGGCTATGAAGACTCCTTAGATCTTAAAGGAAAATACAACTCCATGAGTGTTGATTTGAACTAGATATAAACTTGAAAATTAGTTTGACCTTGTACACTTGCTACTACATTTCTTATGAAAATAATAAGCTAGCTATAGAGTTCCTTTTTTATCTCTATAATGTCTTCAAGCACACTTTCATGACTTGGTAAACTAACTTTAGATCTGAGATCTGATTCCATCTTGAAATGAAAAACTCTACCTCTTTCTCCTAGTGTTGAAAGTCACTAATTAGAGGCAATCATTTTTAGCACTTGACTTTCATGGAAGGAAAACTCATGAAAATCAAAATACCTTTTAGTGTCAATAATGCAACTTTATCTATTGATTTGGCATAGGTGCAAACATGAACTTCTTCACAACATTCATAAAATTATGTAGAGCCACCACCTCCTTGAAGAGGACAAATAAAATCACTATTTTGATTCACTTTCTAACATTCAAATTCTTAGAACAACAGATGCATACAACACTCAAACTTACAATTAAATTAAGAACTAGTTAACTTCTTTTCCAAGAACAACTATCAAAAGCTTTAGATCTACCTACACAAATTGAAAATCCTTTAAAATATCCAATATGAAATCAACTAGGAACTGGTATAGAGATTTTAAAGTCACCACTCACACTTGTGAGAAATATTTGAAACATAATTTGTCACTTGATAATCCTAAACCAGACTTTCAATTTGTAGTAAAAACATGCAAAACATCAAACCACTCTTGGAGATTTACTAACTTAGAAAAGAGAACAACCACTTTTAATCATTCTTGACTCTAAACTTTACAACAAAACTTTGAAAATATTACCTTGTTGAACTGATTAATGTTGAATTCACTAATAATAATGCAATTTCCATTCAACTTTCAAAGTACTATTATCCTGAATAAGGTAACCACTAGGAAACATTAATCTTTAGTAAAGAAATGGAAAATACTTCACAACCTTGTTGTTGTAGAAAATTCTTCACATGCCTTTCTTCCAACCATATTGAATCTATTTTCATATTCAATACTTCCCCAGTAGAGTTTTCATCTTATTGTCTCTTGAATTAACAACCTTTCAATAACCCAATGATAGGAACAAATACATCTAGGGGAAGCTAATCCCCATGTTCAACATACCTATTCTGACATCAGCATCAACTATCTCTATAATTCATTAACTACTATTCATACAAGAGATAAATTTTGACAATAGTGGAAACCTAGCTGAGAACTTGCTCAAAAAAATGGGGATCTAACCTAGGTGGTATCACAGCATTGGAAAACCTTCCAATAAACTAGAACCAACCTTTATAATGAGAGAAAAAGAGAAAGATATAGAGAAATAAGAAGAATCTAAATTTGATCTAGAAGTGACACATGTCCACTTGAATATTTGTTCCATGCTATTGCAAAGCCTCTCTCTTCTCTCTTTCTTCAACTGGAAATCAAATCACCTCATTCTACCTCTACAATGTGATCAAAATATCTTCAAAATGATGGAGAACACAACTGATTTGCAAGAAGACACAAAAATTATGTCAAAACTCATGTCAAAACCCATTCCATATGCTTTTAAAAGAAAAATAGCATTCCTAAGAAAAATTTCCCCCAAATTTGGAGCCAACAAACTTCTTTGTTTTCTTTCCAACTGAATCTAAAGCTCATGATGAAAAATTTCTACTATGTTGAGGATGCCCCTAATTTGACAAATCTACTTATATCTTTTACCACTAAAGACTTGCACATATTCTCACTGAAAATTTGGAAACTTCATCTTCTCCAATTTCTAATGGTATATTACACTTCATATTTTGCACACAAATAAGGGCCCTAGTGTGCATTTGAAAATTTAGGCCCTTGGCCATGAACATAGCACTTTAAATGTTTGAAAATTTTAAAATCTCATATAGTCTTAACTTTATGAAATAAGCATATCTTTACAATTTTCAAATCTCATGTACACTCAATTCGGAGAATATTGGATTTTAATATCTCAAAATTTTTCATTTTTACCTTATTCCTCCTACCACTAAGCACCACATGTCAGATCTTCATTTGCCAACTCATCAACAACGGGACCCATGTACCTTGAGGATAACTTTGGAGGTCCAAAATCACCAATCTCCTGGCATACACACTTAATATCTTATGGTTTAGAGTAACTTTAACATTTCATTTTGAGACTCTCGCAACCATACACTCATGTAAGCTTGCAACTCTTCATTTGAAGCCTTCCTAATTGCATGAAATTCTTAGCTTCATAACTCAATGTTTATGACCTCCTAATCATACGATTTTTTGTATCCTCTCAACTTTAGAGTTTTAGACTTGCAATCCTATGATTAACCTCTAGAGGTTGCCATGTGGCACTTTTTTTCTTCATTTTTAGTCAAAATTTGTCTTTAGTCATTACTGCTAGCTAGCCAAGCAGGTCCCTCCACATGTGAGCCTTATGTCTTAAAATATCATGCCTTTAAGAGACTCTTATGTTTTTTGTTTGCATAAAAATATACTAAAAAACTCACCCCTAACAGATGTGAGATACATGCATGTTCATGAAACTATCCACTTGTGATCGTGATAGGGGGCCGATCCAAGGCTTGTTGCACTTCCCACTCCCATATGATGTTTTTTGAACCTCTACTAGTTAATTTGATTCTCCAAAAGAACACAAACCTTGACAACGCATTAGTACTAGGGGAGCCCATTACATTTGTAAAGAATTTTGTGGCTTCTAGTAGCTTGGATGGTACAATCCAAAAGCCTATCTAAATGAGGGAGGGAGAATTCATGGACCATGATCCCTTAACTAAATGATTCCTCACTCCAAAGTTCAAAACTAATTCTTACCACTTCCTTTTCAGAAATCATTGTATTTAGTAGGACGTAGGAGCCATACGATTTCCAATGACTCCTTCCATGCACCTGATTGAAGACAAGGTTCGAATCAAAGATAGCCAACAAGATTTTCTATGTCAAAAAATCTAGCCTTCACCATAGACCCCTCATATGACCAGCCATTGATACTAAGTGTACCTCTTCTGCATGATAGAGAACATTATCATGATACTCATTCCTTCCATTTGTCCTTCTTATATGTTTGACTCCAACACCTCCTTCGTGATTTCTTGAAAAAATGAGAAATAGAGAGGTAGAGAGGTGGAATTGGCCACTCTCATTCCTCCTCATGCTAGGTTAGTTTTGTGCAAAGGAGTGGGAGAGGGGAAGCATTGATGGGGTTCATTGCTAGGGAGTGCCTCCATCTTTCTAACAAGGTAGGCTATATGAACTAGATTAGTTCTTTTCAATGATGATTCCTCCTTTCAATTGTGCCTCCTATGCAGTCCCAACTCCAAGACACACACACAAAAACATCAAGATTTCAAAATAAAATTTTTTTAGAATGCTAAAAATCATCTAAAAGACACTAATCATGTAGAAAACACCATTTTCACATGGGGTGCTTGTTAGTCCTTTGACTTTTGTAAATATGCTTATGAAACCATAATCATTAATAATTACTTTAATGCCCACCACTGGTGCTTCATCGAGACTCTATATCTCCCTTGCAAGCCCCTTAATAACTTTGGGAGGAAGGTTCTCATTCTTAGCCATGAGGTTTAATGGAAGATTGTTACCACATGGGTTGAAAATTTAAAAATTCCTTTCAATATTTACCATAAACCTGTCACTAGCCCAAGCCTTCTTTAAAACTATGATCATCCCTCATTCTATCATGTTTCAAATAGAGATGATGATGTACACTTTGGAATAGATATCTTCAATGCTTGATCATGAAAAGTGTATCCTCATGCTTTAATTGCACGATCATCACTTATACCACCTTTGAATTGTGACATTTTAACAATAGCATTCATTATAATCTCTTTTAAGTCTCTCAACTCTAAACTATGCCTTTAAAATTTGATGAAGTTAATCGGGCCCTAGAGTGGGTCCAACTTTTAAAAAAATTAAAATGAAACACTTGACTCCTAGAGTCCACTGATTTGACTTCTTGAACTAACTGGATTAGATCTAGATCATAATTGATCATTTAAAACCTACTTTCCCCCTTCTTGCAAATTGAGATTTTTGAACAAGAAGGCCTATAAGTTGGTTTTAAGAAATTGAATAAATCAAACATCTGACACTAAAAAGAAGCATACAAATTCTTTTCTCCACATTCTTTTACCCTATCATATTTTACATCATGATGACATCTGGGTGAAAAGATATTGACTATCAAGGTTGGTTACTTGAAACTACCTACAAACAAACATTTCATAAAATAATAGTGTATTTGGTTTTTCCTTCAAAAAATAGGTCAAATAGATAGTTGGGGGCATGGAAATTGGGGAATTAGGTTACTATCATGAGGGGAGTACAAATCTATGATTTGGACTCAAGATAAATAACTAGGCACATTTGGCTAGCTTTCTATGTTGGGTACTTGGATTTGCAGAACTAGGAACATTGGTAGAACAATGATTTTCACAAATGGAATGGACCTACGAAAGTGTGCAAATGTGTTTGTGAAGACTTGAAAATTCACACATATAAATAATTTTTAGAGTAGACCATATTAGTACAATCCATTTGGTCTCATCTATCATGGATTCAAATTTATGACATCCCAAATTTGGCTACTAATCAATCTGCACTTTTATGCACCAGTAAAACTATAGAAATTGCATTTGGAATCACATTTGAAAACTAGTCAAACAAATTCATCATAGGGTAAAATCTAGAACATAGAAATTTCCTAGTAGATAGAATGCAATGCAAAAGGAATTTTCTCATTTTGGTCAACTAGGTCAAAGTGACAGTCAAGGCATGATTCTTTCGAACATGGATGCATTGCAGAAACACACTATACATGCCAAAACTTTCATCCATGATAATAAATTCCCCATAGCTGATCACATAATGGAGTTATTAGTAGAAGTATAGATTGCATTACATGCAAGCATGGTTTTACAAAAAAATTGGGACAAGAAAATATCATTGATTTTGAAGGTACATTCTAACTTCTTGTCACATTTTGGTATTACCATGTAGCATACACCTTTGGCATTTATGTCAAAAAGGGGGAGAAAATGAGAAGATGTGATAAAGGGGCAGTAGATGAGAAGAGAATACGTAATATGAATACATGAGATATATAGTAAGTAAAATGTATATATATGTATGGGGGAGCATCATAATATTATACATATACATGTATAAATAATCAAAAAACATCTCTTACAAAGAAATTTTGAAAAATCTCACAAGTACAGTATGTTATCAAGTTGAAGATAGTAGATGGAGACTAGAGATTTTTTTGAACTTGAAATTTTCAAAATTTAATTTTTAATTGATCTATGTTTTTGTCACTAACGCCAAAGGGGGAGATTTTTGACATTATAGTCAAGTTTTTTTTATTAGTGACACACATTTAATCAAATGGTTAGCAGCTACAAAACTTATCTTGAAGTTTATTGTGTTAACCAAGTAATTCATATTCTACTAAGTTCTGTAGTTGTTGCTAAGTTCCAAAAATAGTATTTAGTTTGGACTGAGTAGTATCTACCAAGTTGATTATTATCATTATAAACCAAGGTTCATAGTGTTTAACAAGTTTCATAGTGCAAAAAGAGTTCTCTAGTGTTTACCAAGTTCATAGCATCAGTGATGAGAATCTAGTGTTGGTCGAGCCAAGATGTGTCAACCAAGTGATTTAGTTTATACTAAGCTCACAATGTTAGTGTTGGCCGAGCTATGCAGTGTCAACCAAGTGACTCAAATTATATGATGAGCTTTTCAATGTTCATCAAGTCATGAATGTTGATGGAGTTTAGATTACTTGAAAGTGATTAGCATGAACTAAGCTTCTATGTCTACTGAGAGCATAATGATGTCAAGTGTTGACAATGGTTTTCGAGTATCAAAACCTCACCAAGTTTGTCTTTAGAACCCATGTACCAACAATCGGGCTGACTTTGTTTATTTTGGTGAAACTTGTATTGTAGTTGACTTTGATGAATTATGATTTTGATTGGTATATATGTAATTTATTGTATCACATCCAAAGAATTAAGATAGTAATATAGAAATATATGTGTAAGAGAAAATATGCAAAGTAGAAAGGCTACAAGTGGTATAAGGAGAAGCAAAGATGTATCTATCACAACAAGGTGATCATTACACTCCAAAGGAATCTCAACCTGAATATCAAAGTTGCAGCTCAGAGATCAAACACTAGTTTATCCTAATAGGTGGAATAGTTAAATCCTTTCACAAGGTAGACTTAATAGTCTATTTTAAATCTCTTTACTAAATGCATATTTCATTGTATATTTTGTAAATCCTTTCACAAGGTGGACTTATTAGTCCTTATTACTCCTAATAGGGTAGATCATCAGAAGTGATCAATTGTAATCCTTAACGAGCCAACTTTATATTGTAGTACTAAAGCTTGTGGGTATTGTATATGAGAAAATGTTAGTATGCTAATAGAAACCAAATTTAAATAAAGCTCCTACAAACTAAACAAAATTCATAAACTTCAAGATAGACTAAGATGAGCTCTTAATTGAGAATATGAGCCATTAATGGGCTCTCTCAATAAGAAGCTCTCTTGTTGAGTAGCTTTGTCTAAATAGATAGGATGTATGCTCAAGCTTTTATGCTTCAAAAAGGGCTTCAATGGATGATTGTAGATTTTTGGTGTGGATAGATGGCTTTAGTATGGATTTGGCTCTCAAAATAGCATTATAACTTTACTTCATGGATTGTGTTTTTTTGCAAAGGGGAAGGATTCCTTAAATAGGCAAAGGGCTTGAGGGATCAAGGGCTAGGATGCAAGGATGTGAAAAAGCTTATGGAGGGCTCAGATTGCATGAGAAGAGAGCACATGGATTGTGCTTCCTTATAGCCAATCAAAGAGTGACACATGTCACATGGTGAGAGGATGGAGGAAAGGGGAAGGATGAGTCAACAAAGGAGGCTCAAGGGATAAAATCTTCATAAAGACCCTCATAATGACTTGTAAGAACCATAAAAGGGCTTGTAAGAGTCATTTATGACCTAGTGGACTTCATAAAGTTTTATGGTTGAGATATTTTGAGGGTGATGAGAGCAAATTCGACTTGGACTTGATTAGGAAGGTTTTAAGCTTGCTTAGGCTTGTGCAAATGATTAGAGGATGGATTAGGATGGTTTAGGATTAGCTTTAGGGATAGGCAAGTGGATGGCATTTAATGAGGGTGGGTGAAGTAGGAGATATTTGTTAGCTTTGGCTTGGGTTAGTAAGTCTTAACCCATGTTTAGGGAATGTGACAAGGTTAGGAGGGGATTAGGATTAGGTTTAAAGACATCTTCTAGAAGAGTCTAGATTTTGGAGGAGGATAAAGACTTTCTAGAATAGTCTAGAATTTCCTAGGATGAGGATGAAGACTTTCTAGAAGAGTCTAGAACTTCTTAGGATGAGGATAAATTAGATTTTTAGGAAATAAATAAAGTTTTATTTATTTCAAGGGTTTGGGTTGAGGAGATATTTATTAAAACTTTTTTAATAAACATGAGGATTAATATTTAATCTTAATTAAATATTTTGAGTTGGGATTAGGGGTAGCAAATGATGAGATCGGCCTTTAATCAAAATTAAAGAAGGATTAGAAGATTTTGGAAGAGGTTATTGGTCATAAGGAAATTGGCCAAGTTTTGGGCAAAAAATAAATTTTTAATTTATTTTAGGATTTTTGGTCAATTTATTAATTAAATAATTAATAAATAAGAAAATAATGTTTAAATAAGATTTAAACATTTTTGGGAGGGATTCCTTAATTAAATATTTTTAATTAAGATAAAGGGATTTAATGGCATAAAAATTGATTAATTAATTAAATAAATAATTAATTAATAAATGATGATGTCATCAGGACTTTTTTTCAGAAAATAAAAATACTTTATTTTCTAAAGGTTTTTAGGTGTCTACAGGTATCATCCCCACCCTGGTTTTACTTTTTATTTGGAAGGTTTATGGATCACCATATCTTGTCACAATGTTATGGATGTTTTAATACTTCAATTTTTTCATGTATGCAATTAGATTAGAATGTGTATGAAGGATTAATTGGTGAATTAAGAATAATTTTTATTGGTTCCTAATTCACCCCTCCCCTCTCAATAACTTAGCCTATCTTATATTTCCAACAATAACTCGTTAAATAGGGCTTCTCGAAATTCTAAGAAATATGCATTGGCATGACAACAATAAATAACCAATTTTGAGGGATTTAAAACCTAGTCAAAACACATCAAACAACTTGAAATTGGAAACATAGGTTCTATGATATTCATACTAAACACTCCCAAAGTGGTGAGTTGTGAAACTTAAATGGATGCATGATATTCAATTGCAAACTAGAATTCCTGTCATTGTTTGACACTTTAGCAAATATGAAGATCTAAACAATGCTCAAAATGACACTTCACAAATTGATTTGGAATGCCAATTTATGATTATAGGACACATGCATATATTGAATGCAAAATGTTAGAAACATGAAACACTTCATTGGCCCCAAAATGACAATCGGGTACACATGCATTAAAAGCTCTTATAGAGGCTCAAATTGATTCAATTTTTAGAATGGTACTCAAAATTGGGGAACCAATTTTGAGTCCCAACAACTTCCAAGTTTATTGGGTATGATAGACTAAATGGAATTGATTTCACACTAAAGATTTTGAGTGATACCTAGTTGTGTTTCTATGATCTAGGTGATCTACATAGGAGATTTCAGGCAAACCAAATTCACCCATCCCCAAGAAACTAAAATAGAGTGGCTAGTAGAAGTGGTGGGTTTTTTGGTGGTGGTGTAGGCACTATAATTGATTCTTGAACTATTATTCATTACCACCCTGAAACCCATTAGATTAAAACTCCAAGCAACAAATTATTTCTCACTATTGACCAAGACATTCTATAAAATTTGTTTTGTTTTTTGGTGAGAGAGGTTTAAAACAACATGATTTTTTGGAATTTTATCACCCTTTATAATGAGAAGAAGTCAGTGAGGAGAGGTGATATGATGACCACCTAGTTTCAAATACCTCAAACCCACAAGAGAAAGTTGCACAAAACCATCTATGGAACTAAGCTAAAGAGGTAACTTTTTGATATATATCCTTGTCCTCCTACACAAGCTAAAATAGAATGAAGATTCTCTCAATTTTGTAGAGCACTATTTCTATCTAGTCGAAGTGGTGTTCCCAGGAGAATGTATGTTAATTGGGATCAAATAATAAGTGATAATATTACTAGTTGGCTTTAGACCATGGCTTGGGTTGTCGCATGTTGAAGAGTTGTCATCCAACCATATGTAATATATGTAATATATTCCCTTGCTGCCATCCAACCATGGCTTGGGTTGTCACATGTTGAAGAGTTCAATGAAAGCATATAGGTGTATGAATTTTACCCATTCTTTTAATTACACCATAGTTACATGGATTTTATAAAGGCAAATGACTCATTCAAAATGAGGCTATGTTGTATATTGTAGGGATTCCTAGAGAGGTGACTCTCCCTTGAAGTTATATTTGTCATTACTCAATTTGGTAATTATTTCATCCAATTCCCAGCATTACCTTGCATCAAAATCATAGGTTTTTATAGTTTCCCTTGGAAGCTCCCAATGTATCCTAATGATCAGATCTCTCTAGTATCTAGCTATGTCATAAGACTCTATAAGTGAATGCTCTCTATGTAGATATTTGAAAGTTTAGCATCAATTTCTCAATCTCTACGAGAGTGTATTCATGTGCCTCTTATTCTAATGCCAAAAATATTTCCATAGCTTTCAAAGAGAAGTATAAGCCAAATTCATATGAAGTAATTTGGTTGAAGTTTGATCTAGTGGATTACATTAAGAATAATTTGCAATTAAGCTCATCTTTCAAGCACATACCCACATTGGAGGACTACTAAGGAAACTATGAAGACAAATGAGAAAGAAGAGAAAGTTTCTTCTCTAGAATGATAGTACAAGTGAAAATGTATAATGTTAGTTTGGATGTGGAAGGAGTTAATGATGACAACTCATCTATGTAGTCTTCACATATTTGAAGAAAATTAAAGAGACTTTCATTGATTCAACCACTCCCCTAGGTTGTAACATTGATATTATGGAGGAATTAATTGATGGAGTGATCAAAAGGATTGATAAATGGGAGTAGACTAAGGCTAGAAGAAAAAGGTTGAGTGGTTCACCTTCAAGATCTCAACCAGCCCAGTCATCCATTGCAACTTCTACCAACATCATGGTGGCTATTGTATCTACATCCATGGAGCGCTCTCAAACTATTGGAGGAGGTGGTAGAGACCAACCTCCTAAAGAGAACATTCCAATCACCCCCACCTATGGAGGAGGATTACTCATGGTTATAGGATTAATAGAGGAACTAGAGAAAGATAGAGAAAAATAAAAGGAAGCAGAATCAGAAGGTGAAAAGGACAAAGATGCCTAAATCCCTATGATCAAGCTTGATTGTTCGGATGAGGCTCAACTAGATGAAGGACTTGATGGAGGACCACTACCACAAGAGATAATGCAAGCATCAGGAAGTCAAAGTAATATTCCTATCACTACTTCCTCTTTTTGGTGAATTTTTTTCCTTTCTCTACTAGGAAAACCAATACTCTTCCTATGGTGAGGAAACTCTTTGATGTAAAAACTCTTAATTCCTCCCTCTATAATGACCCCTTTTTCCATCCACATTTCATAACATAAATTTGAGTCCATAATCACATTTTAAAAAAAAAATTTCCCCCATATCCATGTCATAATTCTTATTTTAAATGGAAGAAGAGACCTTTCAAAAGCCATGACTCTTCAAAGTTTTGACTATTTATTTAAAACACAAATATAATGTATATATTAATATATTGAATATTACTTATTATTGCATATGAAAATATAATAATATTATAAATATAATTAATATTATTATTAATGTTATGGTTGGTCTTTATTTATTAAATATTATTATTTTTATTAATAATAATTTATATAGTTAATACTTAATATACTAAGACATAATTAAGATGCATGTATGTATAGTAGTACATGATGATATTTATTTTATAATATATAATGAATTATATTAGTATTATTTATTTGTGTATGTATTATTTATTCTTTTGATATCATTAACTTTATATAATTATTTATTATTAAATCTAATCTCAAAGTGAAAATATCACAATCCTCCCCTCTCAAATTTTCTTGTCCTCAAGCAATTGATTTGATCCTCATTAATTCATAGTTTGGATTCATTCTCTTTCTTGCATATGTATTAGGCACTTACAAAGTAGACATGTTAGTATATAATAGCATGTACAAGAGCATATAAATGAACACACAAAGTAGACACATTAATACATGCAGACATGATGTAGACACATAGTATACATGTTAGAATCTTGCTTACAAATTGAAATAAGAAAAAGGGTAAGAAAATGTTTTACCACTTTGATCGTGAATGGTGTGCTCCATTCCCTTGTCACAAAATCAAAATTTCTTGAAGATGCATATTTTTAACAACTTTTCTATAGATAGTACTCTAATAGGGTGTATAATTCCATAATGGATGGTAGATTTATTGTTCCTCAAGTTTGGACATGCTCAACTTGGGACTCCCTTAGATTTTTAATCCATATTGGGATTCTCTTGCCCTAGTGTGACCAATTTACTCCTCCCCCTGTGCACACTCCCTAACCACTAGGAACATATTTAATTTCATTATGGATGGAAGGTTTACTACTGCTTGAGTTTGGACACACTTAGCTTAGGGCTCCCTCAGATCTTAAAATCCATATTGGCATTCTTTTGCCCAAATTTGATCGATTTATTCCCCACCTTGTACACACTCCTTACCCACTAAGAACACATGTTAATTTCATTATGGATGGAAGCTTTACTACTACTTGAGTTTGAATACACTTAGCTTGGGGCTCCCTCAAATCTTAAGATCTATATTGGGATTCTTTTGCCCCAACACATTTGATTTACTCCTCAACCTATGCACACTCCCTATCCATAAATTTAGCACAAAGGATTTTAAATTCCCCCAAGTGAGACATTATATTTTTAATGCAATTTCTCTTCACAAATCGAATATCTCATTTTTTTATGTTTGCAACTTGAACTCTATATTCTTACTAACCACCAATCACTTTCTCAATATCTGATAATTAGATCTAAATATCCATTTAATTTTAAAATCAATCTAAATATTTCAAATCCTTTGTGACAACATAACTGCAGTCTATATTCCAAAGAAATACTTAATTCTAGATCTCTAAATAAACTTTTTATCTTTGTAATTATTGTGGCAAACTTTTTATCTCTATAATTATTACAGTATATCTAAACTTATCCTTATTATCAGTCTTAGCCTCTGTATAAGCTAACTTTCCTTTCTAGTGTTCTCAACCATAAATCTTCTTCTAGCAATAAATGAGTGTGTTGAATTCATGTGATTTTAATTGGCATAAATGCAGCAATTGTTTCATTCTTGTTCTCTTCAAACTTATTATTGCATATGAAAATATAATAATATTATAACTATAATCAATATTATTATTAATGTTATGGTTAGTCTTTATTTATTAAATATTAATCTTTAATATTACTATTCTAATTATTATTTATTTATTAATAATAATTTATATAGTTAATACTTAATATACTAAGATCTAATTAAGATGCATATATGTATAGTAGTACATGATGATATTTATTTTATAATATATAATGAATTATATTAGTATTATTTATTCTTTTGATATCATTAACTATATATAATTATTTAAAATTAAATCTTATCTCAAAATGGGAATATCACACCCTCAATGTGCTTACTTTGGATTCATGGCTTGAGAACACACTTGAGAGGAAGATGATGATAATAGAAGAAGGAGAACCTCCAAAGGACTTGATCACCCAAGCTATGAAAAAGACATCCTCTACCAAGAATATTAAGAAAGCAACTACATTGAAAGCTTTAGGAAAAGACATTAACACATGCAACTTCATTATGGATATTTCTCAAGATCAAATAGAGGGAAACCCAATTGATCTATCCCCAATGGACGTAAAAATTCAAGAATATGACATGGGGCCTCTAAGACATGATACTAAGATTGGGATGTCTAGATTCCTCAACCAATAGGTGAACGAGGAGCTAGAAGAGCTGAAGATATCTAAGGATTATCTCAAAGCCTCAAATAAAGAATTGTCAATGTGCCTCAAGAAACTATTCACACCACTCATCAGCCATGTGGAAGAGCCCATTGAGTAAGATCCTTTGACCTATCTATAGAAAATAATAAATTTCTACTTGTAAAGCTTCAAGAGGAATGGAGTTTTAGCCAATTTGGGCACAAGTGGTTAGAGGATATGAAAGTTAGGGGCTTACCTTTAATTGAGAATTTAGGAACTCATTGCATAAGGGTTGCAAAGCTAAAGGAGATTATGTTCACCAATATAGAATCTCTTAGAATAGATGTGGAGAAATACAAATACTCAATGCTTTTACTACATGAGATCATGAACTTGAAGATTGAGGATGTCATCAACTTGGGCATCTTAAAAGATGGTGATGAACCCCTATCCCAATAGATGTGATGTCTCAAATTTTAAATAAAGAGTATGTTTAAAGCCAAGAAGAAATTGAAGAGAATCTATTGGTCAGTGAAAAAGATAGAAGAAACCATGTTTGGGCATCTTTAGGGGTTGCATACAAAGTCCCATGTGAGCAAGGGTAGTGAAGTGATCAACGTGGATCATATGAAGACTTCTTATCAAGACTACATAAATGAATTTGGTGTGCCTTGCTAACTTTTGAATTTCAAAACTTCACAAGCTGACTGCCACTAATGAAATGCTAGCCAAGGTATCAGAAAAGTTTCTCATCTAAACCAATGATGTGGAAGGCCTAGCCAGAGATCATGACTTATGGATAATTTAGTCAGATAACATATAGATTCCCAACACTAAAGATCTCATATCCATCATAGGAGCTATGAAATGACATAAAGTTATCTCTAAGGTAAGCATCAAACAAACTAATGATGGAAGGTAAAACACATTAGCTCCTCAAACCTAATCATTATTCTATTCCATAATGACAAGTGTAATTTTTTCTATTATGGGGTTTCTCTTCCATCTTCATAAAGTTGTAATCTTTGTAATGCTCATAAGTTAAAGGGCTTATATGTAATACCTAGAAAATTAATGAAAGGTATCAACATTTTTTGTGTGAATTTTCCCCCTGTTGGAGAGACAATTGAGTGAGTCAAAAATTATCATTAGATTTTGTTATTCATGTCATATTTTTATTTGTATGTTTGGAAAATAGAATTATAGAAGAATTGTGAATCATTAAGTTTTAATTTGAAGATTAAAATTTAGTGATTTTGGGTAAACTGAGAGTTACTTTGATTTTGTGCAACTTATGTTTCCCTTGTTTCATAATTGCAGTTAGAAGATAGAAAATCATAACTAATATTTTAGCTATATAGATGCAAATAGGAATTAATGATTGAGTGTTGAAGAAATGCCTACTTCTCTCATAGTCATGAAGGTAGTGGGACTAGTTAGAATCAAATCTTATCCATATTTTTTCATGGTTATGGAAAACTTGGAAATAACCTCTTATACTCTCTAGTTAAGAGCATTCCCATTTTAAAGTAGGATAGTTAAAACAAATTCATTTCAAATATTTCCGAAGGGATTCTTACCTTAAAAATTCATAGGGAAGTTAAAGGAGAAGAAAAATAAGAAGAAACTTCCCATCTATTGGTAATTGGTTGTTCTTTAATTGTTAGGAAAGAGAGTAAGAGATTTTAGTTAAAGAAGAGGAAGAACAAATTGCTAACCAACACACTCTTAAACTGATAAAATATTGGATAATTATATGTATTTTTCTTTTTGAAGTATTAGAGTCATAACATCTAATCGAGTGGACTGCAATGGTGCTAGTGTACTTGACTTCTAGGGAGGATCTCAACACATAGGAATATGCAATGATACTCACCTAGTCGACATCTTAGGGAACATCTCCCTTGTTCTATTTTTTTTACATAATTTTTAATTTTGGGAGCTATTTTTTTTTTACTATTGTTTGGATTGATTTCTAGCTGAGACTTCCCTTGGCCTCTTATGTGAGTTTTGGTTGTCTCTAAGAATAGGGGAGTAGACACTTTTGGATCCACATGGTTGGGTGGTGAATATATTTTGAGGCACTAATTTCATTTTGACTATTCTTAGAATATCTAAAGCTACTGAAGACATTACTTCTCTATATTCTACATTTTAATGATGTAAACAAAATGTTGTAAATTAACTTCTATTATAAATTATATTCACTTTGATGTAAGACTTTAAAACCATATATTGTAAAAGATGTGTTAGAATAAATCATGTAAATTGAGATGGGTATATCTAGAAAAATCATGGGAAAAGAAATCGAGACGTAATGTTGTTATTAAAAGTTAATTTTGATTATGAATATGTAAATTTATTTTCTAAAAAGATTATGAATTAAATATGTAACATTATGATGTGTTGGAAAATAAAAGAAACGAATGAATGATTAGTAAACAAAGTATTCATCTTTACTCTCTTTCTCATAAAATGAAATAAATGAAAGGAATTCTTAACTTTTAACTTTTGGTTATAATTTTGGAAATCAAGAAATATTTTAAAATTAAATTAAGGATAGAAACTTGTAAGGGAACATAATAGGATCCTAAATGTATCTAGATAAAATATTACCAAGTTTTAAAAGAAAATTTTTACACTTTTCACTCATTTTTATGTTGTCATAATGGATTCTTCAGTGGGGCCTTACACTAGGATACATAATGTATCTTATATCTCCTTAGGACCCCTTTAGGGAACCTCTCTCTCTCTCTCTCTCTCTCTCACACACACACACACACACACACCCCTTAACTTTACCCCCTTCTCATTCCATCTCTCTTCTTCACTCTCACCATTTCTCTTTCTCACACCTATCAAATAACTCAAGGGGGTGGGGGCTGAAGTAGTTATGTCAAGTTATCTCTCAGTCCCTTCTAACATTTCACCACCATCAAATAAATATAAGAATTAATAATAATAACTTCAATAGATCACTTGGCACACATATCCAACATAAAACTTACTTCATACATCAACTTCTTTCCAAATTGTTATCAAATTGTTCCTTGCATTACTAATTGTCAGTAAATTTCCAGTAATATCTAGTTATTATAGTTGCACAGAATTGTAACAATATTTAAATCAACTTGTAACACAAATAACATTAACATAATGTTTACACCAATATTTAACATGGGAACCTTGTTAAGGGAAAACTCACCTAGGATCGACAGCCAAAAATTCTCAATCTTCTAAAGTGATCTCTATTAGGAGATGACCTTGTTATAGGTTGCATACACTTTGTTAAAGTGACCTTGCTAGAGGATTTCACCAAAGAATCTTCTAGACCTCATCACTCCCTGTCTTGTACCAAAAAGAGTGGCCTAATTTTAAATACTTAGAAACACGATTAATCAATGTTACCATTTAGGATTTCACAAATTTGTTAGTTCCACTTGGTATTACAATATTTTCTACTACAATGGTTAAACAATAACATTGTACAATGATATGTAAGAATAGAAACAACCTTTTCTTGATTAGAAATTTGTTATTTATATTTTTGTCTTTTACTCACTCGATTGATTCTATCTTCCACAAACTCCTTTCTCTTCTCTCTGCTCTTCTTGGCTTTCTTGGTTCAACTCTTTCTTCTTCAACTTCAACAACTTCACATTCCAAGGAACTATTAACACTCCAACATAATCACCTTCTCAGTAGCAACATGAGATTAGATCCATAATATTTAAAAATTAGCTCAACAACCTAAACTATCATTTTCTCCTTCTTTGATTTCTTAATGCTTTGAGATCCTTCCGTCATTTTTTGCCTAATCAAAATTATTAGTTTTGGGTTTGTAATTGAATTCCTTCATACAAAGAATTTAGATTCATATAAAATATAATTTTATATGTAACTTTGTGTCAATCCTTATTCTTCTTCAATTTCCTTCATCAAATCCTTCTTGATTTTTCTCCATCATTGAAGTTGAAACAAAATTTGATAGCCCTTGCAATAGACCTTATCAAACTGTCCCAAAATTTTTTCAAAAGTGGGCCTTAGATTCCAATTTCTCAAACTTTTTCATCTAGTTATCACTCAGTAAACATTACATTTACTCAGGAACTACATAACTTAGTTAATATTACTTTCTTCGGAAAAATTATGTTCTTCCTTCCTCTTTTCAATTGTTTGGGAAATAAAATAGTGACTTGGTCAATACAAGCTCCCTTCATTAATCTTTTGAGTCTATTAAGCATGTGATCTTCAATGCATTTAAACAATACATGATTTTAAAATAATCAAACCAATATTACATTATCATTTTCTATCTCATTTAAGTAGTCATTTAATACCTTACATATCAACTCTAACTGTATCATACTTTCTTCAAATCATCTTCATCAATCAAATGATATGATACTTTGTTTAGTTATCATAAAATTTAGCCAATTAAGACTTTGACATCAATGATAATATAATAAATGATATCATTCTTTTACATATATTAATAGCATCATCATCTAACAATCAATTACATTATCAGTTAAGGCTAACAATCTCCCCCTTTGTCATTGATGGTAACACATAACATAAGATTCTACATTAAAAAACATTACATAAGATAATTATTGGTTATTTCCCCCCTATTTAGTCCATCACATATAATTGATATGAGAAAACTTCAATGGGTTATTTTTTTTATAGAGGATTAACATGCTAAAATTATAGGGTTAACATTTCATGTTATCCACATTTCACTATTTTGTAGTGTCACTTTACTACCCTTTGCAAAATAGAAAAACCTTCTTATGTTAACAACTATGCACTATTTCAATATGCTTATTTTTTCCCTTTTGCAAAATAGTGCGAACCATTGGATTCAAAGTTTATCTTCATCAATGGTGGTGTTTTATTCACTCACTAGGGGTCATTTTGTTGCATCTAGGTCATCCATTTCAAATGAAGGATCTTCATCAATGGTCATCACATTTTTTAGAAGATCTGATCTTTTCCACACTAGTCAAATCTTTAGTTTATGTAGTTGGGTTAACCCTATGTCTTATCCCATCTCACATTTTGACAATGGTGTGATTTGGTCTCTTATGGACACCACACTCTTCCAAGGATATTTCTTTATTATTAAATGACTTCTTAGGCCTTGTTCCACAGTGATAATGCATCTTCATGCTTGTTTAATGCTTAATCTCTTGGATTTTATCTTTCCAATAGTTGGGTAGATTCATTTTGTTCTCTTTCTATCACTTCACTAGAGAAAGTTGTTTCAAAGATCAAATTTTTGCCCGATGTCCATTATTGCTCTTGATATGGGAGCATCTTGGGTTACCTTGTAATTCTACTCATTTGTTCATTCTAGCAGTTTTAACCAAGTTCTAGCAATGTTAACCAAGCTCCACCAGTGTTAAACAAGTTCCAACAATGTTAACCAAGTTTTAGCAGTGCTAACCAAGTTTAATGTTAGCCATCAGTGTTAACCAATAGTGTTCACCAAGTTCCAATATTAACTATGTTTTAGTGTTAACTGAGTTGTCCAATGTTGACTGAGTGTTTCTTCATGTGCAGAGTGAACCTATTATTTTGTTAATTCCCAATTCCTTCTTTGATTGAATTCATCTGTGATTGGTTCTTAGTTTGAGCTGACTTATGTATTCAATTTGGATCATGAATTTAATCATAGGATCTTATCTTGGGATGAGTGTATACTATTTTAAGTTCAACCTTTCTATTATGGAATGGTCTAGAATCTTCTATAAGTGGACATATGCACCGAGTTGTGGTGCCAAAAGGGTGACATGGTTTTTTTTTTTTCTTAATTTCAATAGCGCGTGCGTGCTATTTGCATTATCAAAAAGTTATATATGCTGGGCTGCATACCTCCAGCCCATCATTTTTATCTTCATTTTTTGTTATTCCCATAGAGAACAGCGCGTTCGCAGGTCAAAAACCCAAGTTTTCACCTTCATTTGCAAATATGCCTCCTTGCCAATGAAATTGAACACAACAAGCACACCCGTGATGACACCGTAAGTGATATTAACTTAACTTTGTGTTGTTTAATATATTTTTCATATTTTTTTGTAGGTTTTTTATATTATTTTGTAGGGTTTTTACAAACTTCATTTAGATTTGTTTATTTATTTGGATTTCAATTGATTTTTTATCAAGAAATGTCCATAATCAACCGAAAAATCCACAAGAGCCTCAAAACCCTCAAAACCAAAACCCTCCTCAAGAAGAACAACAAATTCCACAACCCAAACCAATTGCAAGACCTCCACTAGGAACACAAGAAAATATAATAAATGAAATAGAGAGAGGCAAAATTGAATTAGAAACACTGATTGCTTGGTTGAAAGAATCTGGACAAACCAATCCAATGAGGGCTCAATTGGCATCATCCCTCAAATCCATTAACACCCAAATAGCCTCAATTAGTGGTCAGTTAGATATTTGATAGGTTAAGAGGGATGAACAAAAAATATTTTATGCAAATAAATTCTTATAAGAAGATGTTTAAGAAAAAGAAATACCAAAATGTAGTATATGTGCATTATTTAGAAAACCCGGTGAGAAAAATACTGTTAGAGAGGGTACTAAATGATTCCCGATCCATTGGTGCATACACAATGCTATTAGAAACAATTTTTGGGATAGATGGTGGATGGTTTTTGATGCCCCTCCTTGCAACAATCACGAGGTCCCCATGTATTTTTTGAAGAAATTATATTATGAGTTTGTCCTTGGGGAGATCCCCAATTATTTTGATAGATTAGAATCCTAGGGTAGAGGTGGAGGGTCATCATTTGAGAGGTCGGGAGCACGTCGTGACCCTAATGTAGTTAGGGAACCTGTGGTCAAGCCACAGCGTGAGCATGTGACTATTCCTTCAATTGTAGAGGAACATGTAGAGGCCAACACTCTAGGGACCATTAATGCTTTGACATAGACCCTCATCCATTCAACAAACCCATTAATTTATGTGGAGCCTTATGTGCATCATGGTCACATGTGCACTTCATGCAGATCCCTATACACATTTGGCACTCATGCTGGAGATGGTGTGGATGATGGGCTTGTCACCGATCAGTTCCTGAATGAGACATTTGGCATTGACACATAGGTAAATTACAATAATAATTTACTAATTTGATCATATTTCATATGTATAGTGAATGATTAATTAATTAGCATCTATTGACATTATTCAAAATTTAGGGTCAGAGTGTTGCTGGGCCAGCAGCGATCCTCCAAGCCCATTTTTTGTCCCTTCCACGAGTCCTAAGGTATGTATCGATTTAATAATTTTAATTAATATATATATTATTACATAATCATATTAAGGATTGAAAAAAAAAATTATGCATCTGCATCAGTTCTCCATAGGACCCTCAACCTTTACCACAGACTTAGAGCATAGACATCATACGAGCTTCACACAGGTATAGTTGTTTCATGTTAATTTAATTCATTTGATTATATTTATTTTATGTTTCATGTTAGATGTAACATGTATTGTATGACATGTAGCTCATGATGTCAGACACACCTCCTCATCTGTGATAGTCTATTGATAGTGGAGTGGTCGCAGCTGTGGCTAGCTCACAGCCACTGACAGAGGTATGAAAGAATTTTCTTTATTTTAGTTGGTTTTTATAATAGTTAATCTCAAAATTTCTAATGTTAACCTTTGTTTATATATTACTATAGATTTTATGGTTTTTACACAAGTAGTATGTATGTCAGGCCTACTGATACTCTTTTAATTATGGATCGAAACCTTTTTTTTGTTTTACTAAGTGGTAAGGGTTAGTTTTGTTTAATGGTTATCTGCTGATAGTAGGTCAGTTTTTTGTTAAAGGGTCAGCCCCCTAGTTTTGGCTACTTTTAATTCAAAAACTAGGAGTGAAGGTAGAAGTGGTAGTGAAAGAATTAGATAAAGAAGAACTAGGAGCACATATTGAAGTTAGAAGTAGAGAATAAGTAGGAAAATCAAATAAAGGTGTGAGGACTAAGAGTAGGAGATAATGAAATTAAAAGTAAAGATAGGAATAGAAGATTATTTGTATTCCAAGTTGATTGCAACTAGGAGTAGGACCTACAAGATGGAAGTTATATGTTTTCTATAAATAATAGTCAAGTTTAAAGATATGATTGGTGATTAGATATACTCACCTTGGTCTAGTAAAGTTATAAGTGCAAGAGAATTTGTGTTTTAAATTAATATTATTCATAGGTCAAAGTCAAATGTTGAACTTGATGATAGAACTAGGCATATCCTTAGGATTCAAAGAGACTATAGTTTTTGGAATCAACACCATCAACTCTCCTTCACTATTTCTTTGGGATGAATGGAACTAGTATAACAAAATTCTACATTCTTTCATTCTCATCCTCCTCCTCCTCTCATACAAAATAAACTTGGATAAGATAACTTACTAGACTTTTGGATTCATGGCCCTTCTCTCTTCTTTTCATACTCTTATAGCTATGCTAGTGGGATAAATCAACAAGTACTTTCTTATTTTTTATTTTTGCTCTTTCTTTTCTCAAGTGACCACTTGAGCTTTTGCTATAGCTTTTTCAACACGATGCTTGAGATTGAGACATTTTCCTGAGTGAGGTCTCTTCAACTAGTTGACTTGGAATCTTAGTAAGCTTTAGGATTTTGTTGTTCTTTTATGTATCCTTGCAAATGAATGTAATAGTTAATATTCTTGGTTTGGGAGCTTTTGTCCTTCAGCTTGGTGATATTTAATCTCCTTGTAGTTTTCCCAAAATCTTTACCTCTTTCTCTTTATTCCTTCTACTTTATTGTGTGCATGAGGTGGACACATGCTTCCAATAAAG
The DNA here is from genome assembly GCA_028749045.1 of Cupressus sempervirens. NCBI lineage: Eukaryota > Viridiplantae > Streptophyta > Pinopsida > Cupressales > Cupressaceae > Cupressus > Cupressus sempervirens. The sequence goes on from CM053793.1 coordinate 837,647,706, forward strand.
TGGGGACTACATCTATCATTTGAAAAAGTAAGAATACTTATTTGGTATTAATTTTAGCCCCATTTTAATATACATTATGGGTTCCTACATTGATTTCACACTCTCCTAACACTCATTGGACCTTCAAATTATTATTTAAGTCCTATATTGATTCATTTTCTTTAAAAACTCAAGGTTACCCTTATCTATAAGTGTTCTTCTCTATTTCAACTTCAATCAAATAATTCCTTTCATTTATTGGACCTTATCTTACCATTTATGACATGTATTTTCTCTCTAAACCCAAAAATAAGTTGTTAGATCAATTTTCACACACTCTAAATATCTTGGACCCACAATCAAAACTTGGGTTGGAATTGGTGGGTATAAGATGACTTTGGTGATATTTACTTGGGTACAATATTTTTGTTGGTGATATGTGTATTTATAAGTGATTATATTTATTGAATTGTTGTAGGGTCTCATCACACCTGATCGTCCATGAGCATTTGAGGTGAACTTACAGAGTGACTATTTGTTGGCGGTAAGAAAATAATTGATTTTTTATGTACATATATTTGATTTCAATGTATAATAAATATTGATTCATATCTACTTTATTTGTATCAGTTGGAGCTGGAGAAGAGCCTCAATAAGAGGTCAAGTGGGCATGTCAGGAGGGCCCTGTCATCTCCACTGTCTCCCTCCACATGACAATAGAGGACATCAAGATACTTGTTACCTTCCCCTCGTGGGAAGGAAAAGATGTAGTTGATCTAGACATGTATATATATAGGCATCAGTGGACATATTCAATACACATTTGATGTATATGACATTCTATATTTGATGTATGACATTTATTTGATGTATGACATTATTCGACTTATGACATTATTGGTTAATATATATGCTATGTTTATTCATATATGACATATGATATGATATGTTTGTTTATGTTTGTTCATGTATGACATTAAATTAGATATGTTCGTGTATGACATTAAATTAGATATGTGCATGTATGAAATTAAATTCAATACCTAATATATTCAAAACTTTGATAGAATATTGATTAACAATAAACTTTATCATTGTTTAAGCATAAGTTAATTATTTACAATATGTCATCATCATATGATTTATGATCTTGTTCATGTTTAAAGTTTTCCTTCTCTATCATTTGTTTATCAAGTTTAATTCAATACCTAATTAGTTTGAATTTTTGATACAATATTAGAGAAAAGGTGGATTATTTGCAAAAAAAAGTAATTTTAAAAATCATAAATGTAACATAATCACTGATAGTTTTATGTGTTTTCATACATTAATGATTGTAACATAATCACTAGTTGAATGGAATGTGTTGTTATTATTCTATAGTAACTAGATTAAGGTAAAAATAAAATTTTAATAAATAGTTGTGATGTATAAGAAAGAGAGATATCTCACATGAGAGGGGGACGAATCTAAGATGACACATAAGATGCTTGTAAGAGGGAGCTATACTTGTAAACAAATTTACAATGCTTGTTATGGAAAATCATAGAGCATCTTTAAAAGGAAATAAAAGAGTATGACAAGTGGAAGAAACATGTTGTTTTGTAGACTCGTATTCAAATTTGGGTGTTGATTTTCTAATGAAGGATTCAAGAACTACAATTTGGTAGTTTTGGCTCATGTTATCCTTGTATCTCACTCTATCTTGTATCTCAATCTCTCTTATTCCCCCCCTCCCCTCCCCCCTCTTTGTATTTCTATTTTTTTCTCATCTATGTAGCCATCTATCCTCTTCATCTCTCCCTCACTAATGCAAAAATGTTGAGCAAGAAGTGAGGTTTAAGCACTTTCTTGTTCCTAATCTACCAAACTAAACTTGTGGCCTTCCTAATATCTCACTTCTTTAGGATATCATTTTTTGTGGCCTGTCTAAAGTGATAGGGTCATTTGTGAACTCCTCCAAGGTGAGTATTTCTCCAATCAAAATCTTGCACCTTTTTGTTTTAGGGACACTAGCCCTATTCCAAGCCAATAGTTGTAACTCTTCACCAATGGCTTCACCAACCCTAAGTTTCAATTGGGACACCTTCCTTATGTTGAACTGATTGAGAATCAACTCTTGGTTTAACCCTCCAATTGTCATACAGTACAAAATGTTGATTATCATAGAATTCCTTGTAGGTCTCCTAATCTAATTTTCTAGACTTAAATTCCTCTTAGGTTGAAATCTAACTATTCTATGGGTAGATTCAGACCCCCTTTGGAAATTTATTTAAGACTCCAAAGCCTAGATTCCCAATTCCATTCCTATAGCACCTAACCCATGTAAAGTACATAGACCTAATAAGGTCACACTAGGTTTGGTTTTCAAAGTAATTACTAGATAATTGGTGCATGAATTGGTGCGTGGCCTCAGACCTCCTCTATTTACCAATATTTATCATCTTCAAATTATGATGAAACACAATAATGTTTCCACTTTTTTTTCTATTATATATTCCCCCTTATGAAAATACTCATAGAACTAATAAACCATTCATCTCCTCCTTGCAAAAATTCTCTACTTCATGTCTTTGCTTGACTCATATCTTAACTATAACACTTCTCTCCTTGAGTAGCATTTGCCAATAGTTCATTTATCCCCCTTTGACTCATATCTGCTATTTTTACATCACTACCTTTGATATAAGTCCATTCAATATTTTATCTTCATTAACAATTTATCAATGTTTTAAACTAAATTTCCAATGTTGTTAACTAAATTTCTCCTTTTCTTAACATCTTTAAATTCAGTCAATACTGATTATCCATTATCACATAGGAATAGGATGAGGTTGGGGATAGGGTTTACCCAGCCACTTGAAGCTAACAGAGTAGACAATTTGATCCCACGACAAAAGGTGAGAGAGATTTGGCAGTTGGCAACTTTGTACTAGCCAACACTGCAAGTTTCAGCATCACCCGAGATGGCATTGTAAAATGAAAATGGAATGTGATCTCCAAAAAGAGAGAGAGTTTATTTTAGGTGTCTACAACATGGTCCTATAGGAACTAGAATTGCATCCATACCTCACACGAGCTCCAAGATATGCCCCATCAAAGATCGCAGCCCTATGGGATTTAGTGACCCTTGGGGACATTCTGGTTCGGCATGCCTAAGAATGTTTGAGAATTGAAGGGGATAGGACAAGGGTGAGGATAGGGTTTACGTAGCCACCTGGAGCTAACGGAGTAGACAGTTCGATCCCACGATGAAAGGTGAGAGAGATTTGGCAGTTTGCAACTTTGTACTAGCCAACACTACAAGTTTCAGCATCACCCGAGATGGCATTGTAAAATGAAAATGGAATGTGATCTACAAAAAGTGAGAGAGGTTATTGTAGGCCTCTACAACATGGTCCTGTAGGAACTAGAATCACATCCATACCTTGCATGAGCTCCAAGATATGCCCCATCAAAGATTGCAGCCCTATGGGATTTAGTGACCCTTGGGGACATTCTAGTTCAGCGTGCCCGAGAATGTTTGAGCACTGAAGAAAATAGGATGAGCTTGAGGATAGGGTTTACTTGGCCACTCAAAGCTAACAAAGTAGACAGTTTGATTCCACGACGAAAGGTGAGAGAGATTTGGCAGTTTGCAACTTTGTACTAGCCAACACTGCAAGTTTTAGCATCACCCGAGATGGCATTGTAAAATGAAAATGAAATGTGATATCCAACAAGTGAGAGAGGTTATTGTAGGCCTCTACAACATGGTCCTATAGGAACTAGAATTGCATCCATACCTTGCATGAGCTCCGAGATATGCCCTGTCAAAGATCGCAGCCCTATGGCATTTAGTGACCCTTGGGGACATTTCGGTTCGGTGTGCCCAAGAATGTTTGAGCACTGAAGTGGATAGGATGAGGTTGAGGATAGGGTTTACCCAGCCATTGAGAGCTAACAGAGTAGACAGTTCGATCCCACTACCTTTTTTCCACTAAGTTGAAATTTTGAGCAACTTTTACAACTTTCAACAATGCAACTTTGCACAAAAAGTGCAATTTTTACATTTTTCACTTGATTACAATACTATGACTTAGAAAATTTTTGGAAATAGTAAAACCTCAAATGAATATAGTAATATAGACAGTTTTATGGTTATTTCCTAAAAGTTTCTAAATTGTTGCAAAAATTGCTAATGCAACTTTGCAATTTTTGCATTGACAACATTTGGGTGAATTATGCATTTTTTCTTGGAGGGTATGGAAACTAAAAGGTGTTGATTGGAACATGCTAGATAGGGTATAAAAAACCTATTAAAGCCTAAAAACATCTTAGAGTTGACTATTTGTAGGATTTTCCCATCAGGACCTAGAAGGGTCACTTGGCACATTGTTACAAAATTGATCATTTTGGGTTGTTACTTGGGTCCATCACCCTATCCTCTACATCAGGATTGATCCTAGGTTAGGGGTGGATAGAAAAGACCTATAAAGGTATTAAATAATGTAATAAGGCTATCAAAGCCTCTAAAAGATGTAAAAGGCACTAAAAGTGCAATATTTTGTAAAATTGCCAACATTGGCAATATAAGCCAAAATGGGCTTAATCAAGTCATGTAAAGGGTCCAAAGGGAGGTTTCATTTGGTTTTGAGATTTTAAATGAGTTTAAAACCTCATTCCCATGTGTGGGAGACAAGTTTGGGTAGTAAAAATTGATTGCTCGAAAGGTGGATTTAGTGTTTTCTCTAAACAAGAGTTTCATTTTACATTGGAAGTTGTCTAATATAACCAAAGTGAAGGTGTTTGAACCATTTTGGGATTCTAGAGACGTTGCAAAGTAAGATTTCTAGAAAGCCCTAGGGTAAAGGGGCTAGAAAGGAGGGTTTTGTAAAAATCATTGTAAATTTGATCATGAGACCAAAAAAAAAAAAGAATCCTTGCATTTGAGTCATCTCTTAAGACTATTTTGGGTCATCGGAGTTCCAAAAGTCAAGGGATTGAGAGTTGCTTTGTAAATGGCCTTAAACTAGGCCTAGTTGGTAGACTAATATAGCCAACTTTGAGTCTTTATAATAGTCGATATCTAGTAGGTTCATGGTTCATGGTAATCTAGCCTTCTGGTGTTGCCAGTTTTGATTGTTCTAGAAAATCAGTTTCAGTTTGGTATTGGAAATAGTTTAGAGTTGGAGGACAAATGATCTTGAACAAGGTTCTAGTCTCAACTACTAGAACTCACTCCAGGCTTTCTCCTAGCATCTTAGGGTATTTTCCCTATACCCTATTCCAAGGGGATCTTCTCTTTATTCCCTTATTACACTAATCTTCACCAATCAACTAAAAACTCTATTTCACCATGGGGTCTCCCTAGTGCTCTCATTGCACCGTTCTTCACAACTGGCTTCCAAGAGTACATTCTTGGCTATATTCAATTCCAAGGCTTGTATTAGGTCTCACTCAATAGTTTTTAGGATCACTAAGTGGATTGGAGTATTGGGTTTCCAATCAATTTGCAAATTGCATAGTTAAGAGAGCTACTAGGACTAATAACAAATTAGGCCTCCAAAACTAATTTTTGGCTTATATCTCCTCAAACCCTTAAGAAGAACTCAAAAAAAATTATCATTTGGGTACCCTTTTGGCACCCCTTGAAGATTTTTCAGGTTTGCAACACCCAGGTCATCTGTACAAGGGATTCCCAAAAATATGCCTATTTACAAGGGTTTCTTGTTTGTATGAACAGGAATATAGAGGGTTTTTCCTTTCACCACTCAAATGGACTCTAAATGACTAATCTTCTAGAATTAATTTCCTTCACTCACCACTCTTGCCTTCCATGATTTTGTATTGCACCCAACTGATAGGGAGAGAAGGGATGAATCAATCACCGATTCCTGTTTCCAGTCTACCTCTAAGATTTAGGGTATCCTCCAAGATCACCACATGGATTTATAGGATCTTTTCAAGCAAAGATCCCCCAATCCTAAACCCTTCTCCACTATCCTGAGAGCTTTTCACTTCTTGCTACATGTCAGGCTATCATTCTCAATGAAGATCATTCAAAACCTTCAATCAAACTAGGTCTTCTTGACCAATCTTACCAACCACTTGTAGTATCATGGAAGGAGTCTCACACCCTTGCAATTTACTCCTTTATCATGTCAAAATAGGTTTCTGAAGCCTTCTTCTTTACCAATTTCACCAAATTACTCCAAAATAGAGCTACAAGGAATCAAAGGACAACCTATTGTCCTATCTTGTTTGTTGGCCAAATGGATTGGTGGAGCAATGTCCTTTCACCCAAAGAATCTCCTTTCACTCCTCTTCCAACCTCCTTCAGCAACCTGCAACAAAATCCACAATCTTACAATGTAAAATTCTTATTTATGCAACTCTTCCCTAATCAGGCTTGCTTTGGCTCACCTAGGGCAAGAGATTAAAAATGCTTGCCAGCATTTTGAAGGGCCCTACTTTTTCTTTCATATAGTACATTGAGTTTACTCACTATCCCCAAAAGGTTGTACAATTCCTACAGTGGGATAGTGAGTTATCTCATTTTCTTTACAAAGTGTTGTAAACTGGATGACAAACTTCCTAAATAAAAATTATTCTAAATCATGCCATCTAACATTATATCAGGTGCAACATGCAAAAACAATGAAGGAAAACCTCAAAACTAAAAACAATAGTCTTTTTGCTCTCAAAATGCATGCTACAGCACTTGTTTTTTTTCAAAATGACAACTTCTTCCTCACTTTAGAGTTTGGGAAGTCATTTATACTTCCTCCTAGGTATTTTTCTCCCCTCCTAATGTTTTTCATCAGCCTATTTATGTTGTAAAGAAAAAAACCCCAATTTCTAGCAAAGGACAGCATTTTTTTCAAAAATTACAAATTGCAATAGAGCAACTTTTGCAATTTTTCTTGCTTACATGCCTTTTTACACTTCCAACTTGTCAAATAGGTCACCCCTTAGCAATTTCATGCTAGAGACCCTTTCAAAAAAACTCCTAATCTTTACCAAAGCATCTACATTCCATACACTATCAAACCACATGAAAACAGCAACCCTATCAATCCATTAAAGGTGTGGATAAAGGGTGAAATCAGAAAACTATCATCAAAATGCTTAGTTTGCTCTTCATTCCAATGCAAAAATTTGTACAAAAGCATGTGCCAACCCTCAAACTAACTTGGATTGGTCTTAAATACCTCTTACCCACGTGAATCAATAGATCTCATAGGTTTCCAACTGATTCTTGAAGCCCTTATAAAGATTTAGCACTTTTTGTTAATGTTGTCAAGCAACTTTGCAAACTTGCAAAGTTTCCAAGTGCAACTTTTACACTATCGAATGCCCATGGCTAGGTAGATGGGTGTGAAAATATGTTTTTTTAGATCATGATAGAATATTACCATAGCCCGTATAGGGCCTTGGGTTAAAAATATTGTGAGTTTCTTTGTAAGTGAAGGGTAATTAGGCCTATTTTGTTGAATCCATAGTGTTGGATCAAATAGTTGGTCCAAAGGAACTATAAATGAGATTGCTATATGTTTTCATAATCCAATAGTAGTATTTGTAACTATAATTTACTTGTATGGGGTTTGGGAGAAATTGGTGAAAATAAGGAATTACCTGATTCATAGCGATACTAAGATCAAGCCTAGATAATGTCCAAGTAAGGGGTTTTGAATAAACCTATTAAAGATATTCATTTAGACTATTGGAAAAACTAAATTGAGATATTTGAAGACCTTAGAAAGAGATGGGACAAGCCAATAAATTTGGTAACCCAATTTGAACATTTGGAGGGAACCTTGTGGAGAAGGGTAGGTATTTAGTTTAATGGTTTGAATCTATTCTTGAAACAAGTCATTTGCTGAATGTTTATTACTTCTTGGGGATCTAGTGATGTAGGATCATCTTCATGGGACCCTTTTGAAGACTAGAGCACCAGGAGGATGAAGATATGATGTGGTCTTTCATGAAATAAAACTTAAATGCTTAAAAAGCATATATTTGTAATAAGTCCTAAAAGGACAAAATTGTGAAATTCTTGCATTGTAAGAGAAATAGGGAGTGCATAGGTTGAGAAGGGAATTTTATAGGGTCATATAGTTTGTCATAGTCACATCATGTCATTTGATAGGTTATAGGGTTCCAAAAGATCATTTAATGCTTCTGTTAGAGTTGTGCAAATTCAAATTTTCAAACTTAATGGTTAGTTGTTGCTTTGGAGGGAAATGCAATAATTTGAATTTGGTTAAGGATAATCATTTTTAACCACTTGGAAATAGTTTAGGGGTCCCTATAGCATCTATATAAGTTCAGGAACCTTTAGTGTACGGAAAAGTACATAGGTTGTACGGACTGCTCCACAAATGGAATAAAAAAGCCTTGTTTTGAGTGCATTTTGAAAATTTCTTGGTGTTTTGAGTTCTAATCTAATAGGATTAAGTGGTATGATCATTTCCATTGATGTTTAACACTATTTCATGAAGAACTACTAACTTTTCATTGCATTTTGTTAACCTATTATTCACTAATTGGCTGGAAACTCACATTTTCAAGCAATTTTGAGGGTTTTTACTAATAATCATGGTCATTCCATGAGATATTTTTGCTATTTTTCATGGTATGGATCAAATATAACATGTACATTATAGATATGCACTAACATTTGCAGTTAACAAGGTTTGAAGGATAGCTATCCACTAACATGGGTGAAATTTGGTGGAAAAGGGCTTGGTAGACTCAAGCAGCGGGAGTTTTTCCCTAAGGAGGGCATGGTTAAATGTTTGAAACATGTTTGGAATGTTGACATAAGGATTTTTGTACTTCCAATTGGATCTGGAAGTTATGGCATGTGTGAGATCTAGAAAGCCCTAGAAACAAGGGTTTCAAGAGGGCAAATTTGGGGCTTTTGGGGTTAGGGAGCCCTTAGACTGAAATTGATTGTGGAATGTTCTGATTTAAGAAATTTTAGGAGCCTATGCAAGTTTTTGAGTCTAGACATTAAGTATTTCTATCAGTTGCTTTGTAAATGCATCATTGCTTCATTATTAAAGACAGGGTCATTGTGAAGAATCTTTGATATTTTCCTAAGGAGTCGCATCTCAGTTTTATATATGTTTTGTATGAGGATAAAGGGTATCTAAAAAGGTCATTTTTTCAAAGAGTCTTTTGAGAAAATAAAAATTTAAGTCCACATTTGTCTTGCTGCTGTCACAGAATTGAAAAGTTGCATTGACAACATTGGAATACATTGTGCATTTTTGCTTAAAAGGTATTGAAACTGAAAGGTATTGGTTGGAACATGTTATATTGGCCAAAAAAATCCTATTGAAGCCTTAAAACCCCTTGGAGTTGACCATTTGTGGGATTTGACCATTAGGACCTAGAAGGGTCACTTGCCACATTATTACTAATTTACTCATTTTGGGTTGTTTAAAGGGCTCATCATACTTCCCTCTACATCATCTAGTTTGAATCCTCAAATTATTGGTATCAAACATAGTAGATGTATTCAGGGGTACAAAATTAGTTACTTGTGTTGTAGATTGTTATATTGAGAAGATGCCTCCAAAAAAAAATATATAGAAGGAGATACAAGAGCTGATATAAGCTACTAAAATAATGGATAGAGAGTTGAGGAAACAAAGAGACTAAGATGCAATAAGGTAAAGAGAACTGAGACAAGTAAGCAAGTAAAATGCAACCATCTTGGAAATCTTGGAAGCTTTGGAAAGGATTCCTACGAGGGATGTGCATGAAGAACAAGAAAGTGATGCTTAAGCACTTGAGAATCCTCATGGAGAGGATGGAGGGGACTTAGATCTTGAAGAAAGATGGATGATAAGGTTGTTAAAGATATTTCAATGTGGTAGAAGAAAGACAATAATTTATTTCCATGTCTATCATGGCTAGATAGATAGTGAAGAGGTTTTGGGGTTGATAGATTCCCAAGAGAACTATTATAATTATGAAGATATAAGTGAAGTAAAATAAGGTAAAGCTATAGAAAACATAGCTAAGAGGGACAACATTGACATGGTGGAGTAGTGTAATGGAAAACAGGTTTTGTAAGGGTGGAACAAACATGACCAAATGGTGAAGGATGTGCCTCTTCCATCAAATAATACAATCCAAAAATAGAGGATAAGGAATAACTTGAAAGAAAAAGAGATGGATTTGATGACCTACATAGAGGAATTTCACAAGTTAAGCATAAGAGGTGGATTAGAGCATAAAGATGAGAATGGTGCAAGGTATCTTAATGGGCTCATATAAAACTTGCAAAATGGGATTACCTTGATTTTTCCTAAGATGCTTAGAGAAAGTTTCCAATTGGCTATAAGTGCATAAGATATGGTCAATAGGAAGAAAGAGAGACAAGAAGGTGGTAGAGGAAATGCAAATAGAGGAAGGGGAAGAAAAATCAATAATATAGGAATAGGACAAGGAACAAATCACAACGGTAATGAACCTTTTTTTCTTATCAAAGAGGAGGCTATAGAGTTGGAGGAAGATTTTGTTTAGGTAGAGGAACATGGATGTTTATAGGAAGGGTAGGGAACACATCAATTAAGTGTCAATTAAATGATCAAGGTGAAAGGAAGATTAAGAAGAGGGTCAAGAAGTTAGAGCACATAGAGGATCAGATCCTTATGTTTAACTAATTTTACACACTAAAGGATAAATGTTGATTTTTATAAGGGGAAAATAAAACAAGTGAAACCAAAGCTATTAATTTTTAGAGCACAATATAAGAGTCAAGATAAGTTGTGAATGACAAGAATTCATCGAGGTTCCAATGATAGTTTAGTTTCATATGAAATGGTGAACAATTTATATTTGGAATGGTCACCACACAACAGGCCGTATAGAGCATCACATGTAAGTAGTGATGATTTTCTTAAAAGATAGATGACTATGAGGTGACTATCCTAAATTGAATGGCATCTATAGGAATTGATTGGAATCCAGTTCTATATGATTGTGCTCTACTTTAAACAAATGGAAGTTTTGAGCATTGTAAATCTATTTCAAGTCATTAGAATGTGACTTCCCATAAGTATTCACTTATAACTATTTTAAACTATGTCAAACTCTTCATGAAAGCTATGACCCAAATGCATCACCATTGTGTTTAATCTTCTAATATACATCTCCATTAAAATATGTTTTCTGGTGTAAACCAGTGAGGAATTGTTGGTCCCAATTTAGTTGTGTGTCAATATTAGGAATGTGACCAATTAATGCTACAAACCTTAGTATTGACATAATTTAACCATATTGTGGGTTTAATTCAATTTGGTTTGGAAATAAGTTATTATTAACATGTGTATGAACTACTAGAGCAATTCTAAATATAGTAGATAATAGCCTTCCATGTTTGATATTGAGGGATAATGTATGCACATGCTATAAAAAAACTAGAGGATCATATTATATGCAGATTGAAATTTCTATTTGTCATTCAAAGCATAGTAAACAATTTATTCTAGGAAGTCTATGCTAAAAACTATAGTGTAAAAACAACCATTACTTCATAAATCACTTCAACTCAATCATTATGTTGTACAAACAACCTCATTGAATATGTCACTTGAACAACCTATTTTCCTTCTTACTTTTTGATGATTGTGATCCTCTGCAATTCTAGGCATAAGATGATTAGCGTACAATGGTACTTGAACAAAGCACACTTATAAATATTGAGGATGTGAATTGATAATACCATTTCACAAATGATTTTGGCATCTCACCCTTTATCACTTGTGCATCAACTTTATTAGCCCTCTTCTTTGGTGACCTGCAAATGAAGAATTAGCACAGTAAAAAATCTAAGATAAGATTAATCCACTAAGATTAACACACATGGGATGAATATTCATAATCAATTATTAACCCTTTCCAACATTCCAACTTTATGATAATAATGAGTCAAAGTCCAACAAATTGGAATCCTTAGAGAGAACTATATATGTCACTACCCCATTATCATCAGATCGAGACCTATTTTCCTTCATACTTTTTGATGATTGTGATCCTCTGCAATTCTAGGTATAAGATGATTAGCATGCAATGATACTTGAACAAAGAACACTAATAAATATTGAGGATGTGAATTGATACTACCATTTTGCAGATGATTTTGGCATCTTAGCCTTTATCACTTGTGCATCAACTTTATTAGCCCTCTTCTTTGGTGACCTACAAATGAAGAATTAGCACAATAAAAAATCTAAGATAAGATTTTAAAAATGGGTCCTATTAAATAATCTAATGTAAATTCAAATAATGTATCTAGATTCTAAACAAACAAAAACTAAATCTCATCACTTACACATAATAACAATATGGTCCACCTTAGTCATGTGATAGTCTTGGGGAAGAGGTTGTAACATTGTATTTGGATTGAATTGATCACTTTTTATCTCTCTCCCTCTCTCCCTATTCAATCTAATGAGCCAACTAGATCTACTCGGCATTTTAATGTCTCAAGTATTGCCTCATGGTCTGACACGTGAACTTTCCAAAGAATCTTATTATGTGGTTTTCCACCATATTTTATCAAGTGGACATTTGATGTGACAACAAGGTTTGAATAATGAAGAATCTTCTTCTCTATTTGCCAATCCTCGAATAACCACAAGTTAGGATTCTTCAAAGGATATCGTCTAAGATATGTGCCTGTTACAACCACCACACCGACATGGTACTCTAAACCTTCACCATCTGTAACCGAGTGATCCAATTTTTGGTTGGCTTTGACACAATGACACAAATAATAATATGTCCCTTATTCATTGTATTTAGGTACAATAACAGCAAAAGCATGGCCTGCAGTGACAAATGTACAAAATGCGATCATTAATTTAGAAAATACTTGGGTAAAAGTTATAAAGTTACATATTGAAATTACAAAGATATATATATATATATATATATATATATATATATATATTTCCAGGTTGCACTAGATCTAACAAGCGGTTAAAGTCAATAGACGAATCCATCTCTACCATTTCTAGTGCTTGTGGGGGACGATAGGTGTTAATTGGATCCAACACCCATATATCCCATCTGTCCACCCATTCAGTTGACTCATAGTCATCCTAATTTTCCTCTACACATGATGGATAATAGCATGCCATTTTTCATGTGTGGATACTCCATGAACCTGCATCAGAGCTTCTAAAATAGTGTAACTCACTAGATCCTGTTAGTGTGCAACAATCCTGATATAGTGCAATGTTAGTATTACCTATCAACCAAAAAAATTTATGAACTGTAGACTCACCTTCCCTACCTGGGTCCATTGTAGCATTACACCATTGGATGACAGATTTTACATCTATCAATTTTGCTCCATCTTTGTACTTTAGTTCTTCATGAGCCAAGGCTCTTTTAATACATGGGCCTGCACCATCGTGCTCTCCGTTACCATGACCAACCTTTGTGAAATTCCACATATATTGAATTCTACACAACCTGTGCATCCTGCTCAACCAATAGAACATCCGTGCATTCTTGAATTGAGATGCACAATTGTCTGACCAAATAATGTACTGATGATATGATATGCCCCTATTAGCCAAATCTCCATAAAATAGTTGAAAACAACCATGTATGAACTCTATAGAATGTGATCGATCATCGCTGATGTAAAAATGGTACTCCCTCAAAATCTTCCTATCATCCTCTGTACTTGTAGGTGAATGCATGAATGTTATGTAAACAAATATGAAAACCTGTTGAGATGTATAATACTTAGCTTGCACCTCATTTTGTGGTTGTAGTGTGTAGTTATCTGCAAAATCTACAATCGAAATAATGGTATCGAATGGAAATGTATCCTTGCACAACTTGAATTGCAAATCCAACCATAGAGCTCTATGGGTTTTCGTTGCATACTTGTAAATAATCTTTTCATGAAAAATCTTCATGAACTCATACACTAGAATATTTTCAATAACTAGATCACATCTTTTACCAACTTTCCCATCTTTTAGAGCATATGTCATTGTCTTGAATTTTTCGTAGTCTACTATTTCATTTCCAATTGCATGTGTACTATCCATATGTTGACAAGTTGATAAAAGTTGCAAAGAACCACAAAATAAGCACGTACCATCCAAGCATGATGTCTTGTAAAATTGTTGGTTGTCCCCTATTTCACATAAAATGTTGGATATGAATTCCCTTGAAGATCTTGGCGGCTCTTTTATGTCACAATCTTGCAAAACAAACTAAGAATGCACAACTACGCATATATGCCTAAAAACATCAAAATGGTTAGAAAATTCAATATGTATGCTACAACAACAAGTTGTGTGTGTGTGATTTATCTTCACATAAAAAGGTTTACCCATCTGAAAAAATCTTTGACTTATTCAAATTTGAGGATACATACCAATAAATTTTGCAAAAAATTGTGTCTGAGTTGAGTCCAAAAAATGTTTCGCATGTGGCTCGCGATTTTGGCTACCAGTCCTCCTTCTTACAACATCTCTTTGATTAGGAGAAACATGTGTATTATTTTTCCAAAAATCTTCGATCAATGATTTCAAGGCTTTACTAATTTCTTTATCCTTTTGTGGTAGTCTACCGATAAATTTCCATAACTCATTTATTGTTGGATCTTCTAATCTCTCACACCTTAGCATGACTCTCCTTAGGGTACCTCTACCAATTTTTAATGTTTTTCTTGTCTTTCTCACGAGTATAGCTTTCTTCATTTGGCTACTTACTATTGTCAATGTGAGTACTCGTCTTGTGATATTACTATCTTTGGTGCATGATTTAAAACCCACTTTGTCATAAACACTCATTAGATTCTTTACAATATTTCTTTCATTTGAATCATCCATCGTTCTTAGCCCAAGAATCTTCATGATAGGCCTAAATTTCAAATTTTTCATCATTTCAACAAATAATTGGCACTGACCTGTAATATTTAATTCTTCAAAAAATAATCTCCACATACTATTAACTTTTCTTTGACAAGTATGCTTGCTAATCTTGTTAGGCATTGATTTCAAAATGTTAGTATCAAATATCAATCAAATATTTTTGTCTTCTAAAATGAATTCTAGAAGGTGTTCTAATCTCTTCAATTCTCTCAATATTTTGAACATCAATATAAGGTTGAGTGTATTGCATACCTTGAACTAAAGATGATGTTCCTTAGCAATAAGATGTAAAAGATGGAATATCACCTACTTGATGTGTTGATGTTGTGCTTTCAACATGACATGACGAAGTGTGTATATTGTCGGATCTACAAATCAATGTCTCTTCTACATGAGAGGATGATATGCCTTCAACACTAGAAGATGGTGTAGTGGATGATATGACTCCAACATTGGAGGATGGTGTAGCTTCACAATTCAATTGTCTTTTTGAGCGTAACAATCTCATTCGTTCTCTTTGTCTTTCTAATTCTTCCTCTCTCTTTTTTTGTACCGGTGGTTCTTGATCCTCTTCGAAAGTCAATTCTTCATTATTTCTTTGTAATTTTCTTTGTTCACCTAGTAATTTCATTTTATCTCTTTTAATTTCCAAATCTCTCTCCCTATCTTTATTTTTTTTAATCTTTGGTTTCTTCCTTGGCATGATGATGATTTCTACATGTCAAATTATTCAAACATCTAAATTACTTAAAATGTGTAAATTACAAATTATTCAATTACATATAAAAATTATAATTATTTGAATGAATACACAATATATATCAAATGACTTGTCAAATTTCTAACCATTCTGAAATAACATTTCATTCAAACATACAATTTTCAATGAATTCATTATATATTAAATAACATGTCAAATTATAATCAAATTTGTATCCATATATTGACAAACAATATTTAAAATGAATTGCACTAACCTTTTCTATACAAGGAATATTCAAAGTCTTCAAATCACATATCCAATGATTGAATTTGGTGTTTGCTAACTTCCAAAAGTGTTGAAATGGTGTTTGCTATGTTGAAACCCGTGATTTCTATCAGAATAACAGAGTGCATAATAGACCAAAAGCAAGAAATGGATGAAATGGGCCCCAAGGTTGGTTTTTTTATCATTTTTAGGTGATTTGAGATAGTGCGTACGCACTATGTGAAATCACATCACTCCCCATCCTTCCTACTCCCCATCCTCCCTACTCTCTATCCTTCCTATTCTCTCTCCCCTATCCCATCCTTTACTCTCTCTCACTCTCCCTCTCCCACCACCTACTCTCTCTACCTCTCTCACCCTCTCTCCTCTCCCATCCCCGACTCTTTAGATCTCTCACACACACTCTTATCCCCCCTATATCTCTCTCTCTCCCTCTCCTACTACCTACTCTCTCTCCTCTCCCATCCCCTACTTTGTCTCTCTTACACAAATTCCCATTCTACCTATCTCTCTCCCTCTCCCTCTCCCTCTCCTACTACCTACTATCTCTCTCTCTCTCTCCCTCTCTACTCTCTCTCTCCCATCTTGTATGAGCTCTCTCTACCACCACCTACTCACTCTCACACTCTCTCCCATTCCCTACTCTATCTCTCTTACACACACACTCCCATTCCCCCTCTCTCTCTCCCTCTCCCACTGCCTACTTTCTCTCTCCCATCCCCTACTCTCTCTCCTTTCCCATCCCCTACTCTCTCACACTCACACTCTCTTCCATCCCCTACTCTGTCTCTCTCACACACACACTCCCATTCCCCCTCTCTCTCTCCCTCTCCCACTACCTACTTTCTCTCCCACATCCCCTTCTCTCTCTCTCTCCTCTCCCATCCCCTACCCTCTCACACTCACACTCTCTCCTATATCCTACTCTCTCTCTCTCTCTCACACACACACACACTTCCATCCCCCCTCTCTCTTTCCCTCTCCCATAGTCTACTTTCTCTCCCCCATCATTGTACTCTCTCTGCCACCCCCTACTCTCACACTCTCTCCCATCCCCTACTCTCTACATTTATCACACACACTCTCATCCCCCCTATCTCTCTCCCTCTCCCTCTCCCACTCCCTCTCCTACAGCCTACTATCTCTCTCTCTCAAGTTTTCTTTCTTCCTCTATACTCTCTCTCTCTCTCCCCCATCCCTTACTATCACTCTCTCTCTCCCATCCCCTACTCTCTCTCATGCTCTCCCATCTTGTAATCTCACTCTCTCTCCCATCCTATATGAGCTCTCTTTGCCACCACCTACTCTCTCTCACACTCTCACACTCTCTTCCATCCCCTACTTTGTCTCTCTTAAATGCACACTCCCATCCTCCCTCTCTCTCTCCTCTCCCATTCCCTACTCTCTAGATTTGTCACATACTCCCATCCCCCTGCTCTCTCCCTCTCCCACTCCCTCTTGTACTGCCTACTATCTCTCTCTCTCTCTCTCTCAAGTACTCTCTCTCCCTCTCTACTTTATCTCTCTAATCTCCTACTCTCACTCTCTCTCTTCCATCCCCTACCCTCTCTCACACTCTCTCCCATCCCCTACTCTCTCTCTCTCTCTCTCTCTCTCTCTCTCTCTCTCTCTCTCTCTTGCCCCAATCTCGTACAAGCTCTCTTTGCCACCTCCTACTTTCTCTCAAACTCTCACACTCTCTCCCATCCCTTACTCTATCTCTCTTACAAATAAATACACATTCTCATTCCCCCCCTCTCTCTCTCATAGTCCCTGTCCCACTACCTACTCTCTCCCATCCCCTACTCTATCTCTCTTACATGCTTCCATTCCACCTCTCTCTCCCTTCCACTCCCTCTCCCACTGCCTACTATCTCTCTCTCTCTCTCACTCTCTCCCTCCCTCTCCTATCCCTCTACCATTTCCTACTCTCTCTATCTCTCTCTCCCTTCTCTCACTCTCTACTCTCTCTCTCTCTTTCACAAACACACACACCCATCCCCCCTCTCTTCTCTTCCATCCCCTACTTTTTCTCTCCCTCTCTCTCCCTCTCCCACTGCCTACTCTCTCTCTCTCTCTCTCTCTCTCTCTCTCTCTCTCTTACATTTTCACACTCTCTCCTATCCCCTACTCTCTCTCTCTTTCTCTCTTACACAAATTTCTATCCCCCCTTTCTCTCGCTCTCCCACTTCCTCTCCCATCACCTACTCTCTCTTCCATCCCCTACTCTCTCTCGAGCTACTTTGTCTTCCCCCTCTCCCATTCCATACTCTCTCTCTTTCATACGCATGCACTCCCATCCTCCTCTCTCTCACTCTTCCTCTCCCACTCTGTCTCCCATTGCCTACTCTCTCTCTCTCCTATCCCCTACTCTTAATCTCTCTCTCCCAACCTGTACTCTCTCTCACACTTCCTCTCTCTCCCATCCCCTACTTTCAATCTCTTTCCCCCATCTTGCACTCTCTCTTTTCCATCCCTACTCTCTCTCACACTTCCTCTCTCTCTACCACCCCTACTCTGTCTCCCATCCTATACTCTCTTTGCCACCCCTACTCTTTCTCACTTTCTCTCTATCTCTCTCATAGACACATGGCCTTTCCCTTATCCCCCCCCCCACCTAGTTCTCTTATGCAATTTAGGTCTTAATAGTGTGTGCACACTATAGCGCGCACACACTACTGAGAAATTATGTTTTAGATAGCACGTGCGCACTATAGTGTGTGTGCACTATAGGGCACACACGCTATTGAAAGCTTATTTAAACCCAAGCCTAAGGCTTGGTTTTGCCTTGGAGATCCAACCCAAAGGTTTGGAGTTTATGAATAGGTCTGAGACGTGTTTTCTAGCAAACATACAAAAAATATTTTCTTTTCTTGTGTGCTCCCCTTCAAGATTCCTCGTGGTTGGGTATCGATAAGATTAGGTTACATAGCATTATAGGTCTCTGTGTTAGCTATCAAACCATATAGTTTATTTTTAATTTGAACTATTTCAAACCTTTCATCTATAATTTCTTTTGAATGTATGTTCATTTTTTCTCAAAAACCACCATGTACTAATTGGGCTATAGATTTTAGCTCGTTCATAAAATTTTGCAACAACTTAGTTTTTTAGAAACTAGACTCCATTCTACACACTTTGAAAAAAAAAAGTTTTGATTTTAGATTAGTTTTCAATTATTTCTAGGGGGAGCACATAGATATTTCACATTTTTGGGATGTGTTTAGTTAAAAAATTCATTAAAAAAAAAATACACATTATAAAATTACCCGAAAAATTTGGGATAAAATATATAGTGTTAAGGAACTTTTGACTAGAGCAATTAAAGAATTTTTGAAAAAAAAGTTAAAATTTTAGGGGGGCCACACTTTGTACTATGTTATGTTTTTTTCAAATAAATAGTACCACTTTTTGTGTCCCCCTTTTTTGAGGACCTAAAACTAAACCATTTTGGAAAAAAATTAGTAGTTTAGAAACTAGATTCAAAGGACTATGACTTTTGTTTTTTTCATATCTTAAAATTTTGAGCGTAACTATCTTCAAATTCTTGTTGAAGTTCAAAATTTGTAGATTTCAGGAAAAAGGTGTCCACTTATACCTCCCTTTTGGCACCACAACTTTGTGCACTTACCCAAGCCATTTTAGTGAATATAATTAGAGGTAATTAGTTTACAATTAGGGTAAGACTTAGAGAGTACAGACATATATTTCTAGAATTACAAGTTTGAAGCTAGATCATAGATTTTGAAGTTATATTTTGTATCTAGTTGTAACCAAGAAGGCCTTACATCTGGGCATCTATTCTGATAATTTGATGATAAAGTATTTTTCTCTCTCTCTCTCTCCTTGGTGTTGGTCTCTGTGTTTTCTTCTTCCATTCTATTAACTTAGCAAGGTGTTTAGATAGTTAGGTGTGCCTTAGGCCATAGTTCTTCATATCCCTCCTTTCATCGGGTGGTATTAGAGATTGAGGATCATCCTTTTGGATATTTGATCATGTAGAACTCTAAGTTAGTTTGATTATAGGGTGGCAGATCTATGGATTTGACCTATAACTTGTAGAGGGTTACGATCTTGCAGGAACCTAATTGTAAAGAAGGTTCGAGGTAGAGGAAATGTTGCCACTTCTATTATGGAAATGCTAAAAAAAATTGCAGCCAGATTAGATGTTATGGAGTCAACAAAGGAGAGGAGTGCATTGTGATGATGTGAGTGATGATGACGCAATGGCATCAAACCCTAATATAGTACCTAAAGAAAATAAATATGAGGAAATATTGTTAAGAGTCTTATCTAGGATACATTCAAAACGTATTGTAGAAGTTGTTCCTTATGATGGAAAATTGGACACCAATATTGTGTTGGATTGGATCTCTTATATGAATAAGTTCTTTGAGTTTGAAAACACTCCTAATAATAGGAAGGTGAAAATTGCAATCACTAGGTTGAAAGATCATGTCTAACTGTGGTGGGATCATTTACAAATTGATAGACAAAGGAGAGAAAAGGAGAAGATCAAAACTTGGCTGAAAATAGTGAACAAGGTGAAGAAGAAGTTATTGCCTACTGATTACCAAGTTATCTTGTTGATAAAGATGCAAAATTTGAGACAAAAGGACATGATTGTGAGGGAGTATAATGAGGAATTATATAGATTGGACATCCGATCTAGACATGTGGATGACAAGCTTGAGAAAGTTGCAAAGTATCTAAATGGATTGAGATCTAGAATTCAAGATGAAGTTTTGTAAACTTGGAAAGTGTGGAAGAATCATATCAATATGCCTTAAAAGCTAAGGAGATCTTGACAAAGTAACATGGACAAAGACAAAGAGATAGAGGTGGTAGATTCCAAAGAGGCAAAGGTAGATATTATGGAGAAGATGGAAGATCTAACAATCTTATGCAAGATAAGGGAAAATCTAAATGGAAAATTGATGAAAAAGGAAAGACTAAATGGAAAGGTGGTAATTCTTACCAAGGAGGTACTAGTTCTTATTGAGGAAGAGGTAATTATTACTCTAGAGGTTTTTTCCATGGTAATTTTTTAGATGTGGTAAAGAAGGGCATAGATCCTTTGAGTGTATATCCTTAGGTTAGAATGAACTAGGTAACACATATACAATGATTCAAGGAGACCTTGAGAGTTCATCAACTAGACCAAAGGCTAGAGAAAATCTAATGGTGATAAGAACTTTGTGTAATAAGGGAAATTATTAGGAACCTATCCTATGGAGAAGTCTTTTCAAGTCCAGATGTAAAATGGCTAGAATATGTTGTAAAGTGATCACTAACAGTGGTAGTTCAACAAATTTGGCATCAGAGGAGCTAATTACACATTTGTAGTTGTAGAGGTTGAAGCATCCTAAATCTTGTCAAGTTTCATGGATCAAGGATAAGCATAAGATATTGGTAAGTGAGCAATGTGTTGTAAAGGTCAAGATTAAAAATTACTTTGATGAAGTTTTGTGTGATGTTATGCCTATGAATTTTTTCCATATTCTATTGGATATAACTTGGAAAAATGATAGATATGCTATACATGATGGAAGATTGAATCAAATATACTCTTTGGGTGAAAGGAAGAAAGAAATTATTATTTCCTTTGATTGAAAGTCTAGATGAGGTCAATTCTACTACTATGAGAATTGGTAAGGTTATTGGAAAGAAAATTGAAAATCAAATGAAGAAAAATCAAATCTATTTTGCCAAAATTCCTAGAAGACCAAGTTGTGCCAGTAGTAACTAAGTGATAGAAAATAGTGATGACCTAGTGACAAATAGTAATAACCAAGTGATAGAGGTTAGTAGTAGCTGAGTGATAGTAGAATCTAGTAGTATTGCCCAAGTCCTAGTAGAAACTAAAAGATTGCTAAATGAGTACAAGAAGATTGTTACTAAAGATATAAGTAATGGTTTATGACTAGTAAGAAGTATAAGTCATTGTATATACCTAATTCTTGGAGCAAGTTTACCTAACAAAGCACCATACAGATTGACACCTATAGATAATGAAGAAGTTACTAGACATGTGCAAGAGTTGTTATAGAAAGTATTGATTAGAGAAAGTTTGAGTCCATTTGTTGTACCTATTGTATAAGCACCAAATAATAATGGAGAATGGAGAATGTGTATTGATTCTAGATTAACAAGACCATAAAAAAATATAAATTTCCTATGCCAAGGATGCATGACATAATGGATTGTTTAAGTGGAGAAAAATATTTTACCAAGATTGATTTGAATATTGGTTATCATCAAATCAAAATCATAGAAGGTGATGAATGAAAGACTACTTTCAAGTAAATAGATGGTTTGTATGAATGGTTAGTAATGCCCTTTGGTCTAACTAATGTACCTAGTACTTTCATCATGTTGGTGAATGAAGTTCTCAAGATATTTTTAGGTAAGTTTTTTATTGTTTATTTGAATGATATTATGATATTTACCAAGAGTAAGGAAAAAAATCTTTAGCATGTTAGACAAGTATTTCATGGATTGAAAGAGGAGAAGTTGTTGAATAACATGAAAAAGTGTTCGTTTATACAAGAGGAGATTATGTATTTGAGATTTTTGATTTTAACTGATGGTTAGAGAATGGATCCTAAGAAGGTTAAAATAATTTTGGAATAATCTACACCTGAGAATGTGGGTGAAGTAAAGATCATTTCATAGTTTGGTAAATTTCTAAAGGAAGTTTTAAAAGAATTTTAGTTCTATTTGTAATGCTATGATTGAGACAATAAGAGGAGATAACATTGATCTTAAGTGGACACATGGAGCTTATAAGAGTTTTAACACTCTAAAACAAAAGGTTGTTGAGTTACCTATATTGGCTTTGTCTAATTTCAATAAGGTATTTCAAGTTGAATTTGATGCAAGTGGTAGTACAATGGGAGCTATATTGAGTCAAGAAGGTAAACCCATTGCTTTTTTTAGTGAAAATTTGAATGATGCTAAAAGGAATTATTTTGTGTATGATCAAGAGTTTTATGCTATTGTTCAAACCTTAAAGAACTGGAGACATTATTTGATTCCTAAGGAGTTTGTGTTGTATACTAATCATAAAGATTTATAGTATTTGGGAATTCATTGAAAATTGAATCAGAGACATATGAAGTGGGTTGAGTACTATTATAGTTTCACATTTTTTATCAAGCATAAAAGTGGACTTACTAGATAAGTTGTTGATGCATTGAGTAGAAGATATTTTTTATTGAATGAAATGAAGCATTTGTATGATACTGATACTAATTTTTTAGCACTAAATATATCAAGTCACATGAGTAAGTATGATGAGTATTTCATTCAAGAATATACATTTTTCAAAAGAATATAGTTGTGTATACCAAGAAGTCATATGAGAGTTAATTTGTTTAAGGAAAAGCATTGGGGTGGTTTGCTAGACATTTTGAAATTAATAAGACATTGGGTTTGCTAAAGGATAAGTATTATTGGCTAAAAATGTGTAAGGATATTCAAAATTTTGTAAGGAGTTGTGGAATTTGTCAAGTTGCAAAAGGAGTAAGTCATAATATTGGATTGTATACACCTATATTTGTTCCTGAGAAACCTTGGAGTGACATTAGTGTGGATTTTATTCTTGGATTACCTAAGACAAAAAAAGGACATGATTACATATTTGTTGTTGTGGATAGATTTTCTAAAATAGCACATTTCATACCATATAAGAAGACATCAGATGTTTTGCATGTTGCTAAGATTTTGTACAAAGAAATTGTTAGATTGCATGGATTGCCAAAATTTATTATTTCTAATAGAGATAGTTTGTTTGTTGCTTTTTATCGCAAGACTTTGTGGAAGAAGATGGGTACTAAGTTGATATTTAGTTCTACATTTCATCCGTAGATGAATGGATAGACAGAGGTTGTAAATAGAACCTTGGGTAATTTTTTTAGATGTTTAGTTAGAGATAAGCTGAGTAATTGGGATATGGTATTGGCATAAGTTGAGTTTTCATATAACAATTATGTGAATAAGAGTATAGGAAAAACACCTTTTCAGATTCTTATAAGAATGAAGCCTAGAAGAATATCATATTTGAGGGATGTTACTAGTGAAGAGAAGAGAAGTGTTGAAGGGGAAGAATTTTTTGATTCTATGAAATATTTGAATGAGGAAGTGAAGCTAAAGTTGGAACAAAGTAATCAAAAGTATAAGGAGAATGCTGATAAGTCTAGGAGACATCATAATTTTGAAGTTAGTGATGAGGTGATGGTTCATTTGAAGAAATGAAGATTCCATGTTGGAACATACAATAAGAAGAAGATGAATAAGTTTGGACCTTGTAGAATTTTAAGAAAGTTTGGCAGTGGTAATGCTTATGACATGTGTTACCTAATGACATGGATATATATCCTATATTCAATGTTTCTAAATTGTATAAGTATCGTGAGTGAGATGATAACATTGTTTTATCTTATGATTATTCCAAGAAGTTGATTGAAGAGGTGGAGCATATATTGGATTAGAGAGTTGGTAAATGAACAAGTAGAAAAGATTACTATGAATATTTGGTGAAGTGGAAGAATAGACTAGTTGAAGATGCTACATGGATTTCTCAATTTGAGTTGGATTCAACTTAGGTTGTGGCATCTCAATGATTCAAGACAATCAATTCAACCCCATCCATCTAATGTTAACTCTGATATATCAATCATACTCCTTTTTGGTCTATAGTTGTGCTTGTGTTCAAGTTCTATGATCTTCGACGAATTTTACCCTAAGGAAAATTCTTACATGGTATCAGAGCTCTTGGAGAAATCTCTCTTCACATAGCCATTCCAAACCATCTTCTTGGCCTAAATCTAGAGTATCGCAAAAATTGGGAGTGTTAAGAGCCAGATCTAACCTTGCCATTGTGTCTAGAATGCTGATTTGGTAAAAATTGGCTATAAAGTTGCCTACCCTAGGCCAAAGTTGATTGTGAGGCAAGTTTTTTTGGTAAATCAGCACCCGAAGGCCCAATTTGCAAGTTTGGGTATGATCTTTTAGATCTACAATTTAATTTAATTTAGATCTCATTATTTTCCTATAGATTTTCAAAAAAAAATTAGTTAGTTTCCCTTGCAAAGAAATCTTTATGCAAGAACTGGGCAGTGACACCCTAGCTCCCATAGGAAATATTTAGAGTTATTGGAATATTTCTAATTAATTGGCAAGCTTATCTATCTATCTATTCTAACATTGAACTACCACAAATTCCAGTCACATTTTTTTTTTTTTGCAAGCATGAAATGTCATCGACTACCTATTCTACATAGTTTGGCACATAGCCCATGGTGACCAATATCCTAATAGCTTGTTTGATTTTACCAAGCAACTTCTTGCTATTATACATTGCAAGTTTTAACCCACCAATCATGTGGGATTTTTTTTAGAACAATTAGCCACTGTAAAATAGATTCATTGGCCCCATAGGAGTTCTTTTCCATCTACCAACAACAATAAGTCCACACAGAACTCTGTTGTTTCTAACTGTTAAACTCATAATGGTTTTTTACAATTGAGTGCCAAAACACTTAAACATATTCCACATTGGATGCTGAGTACATCATGCATGCCGAGTGATCTTCATGTGTCGAGTAGTTTTCAAATACCAAGCGAAGATTAGATACCGAGTGTTAACAAGTGTCGAGTGTTAACAAGTGCCGAGTAACATAAGGTGCCGAGCTACTTAAGGTGCCGAGCTATCCAGGAAACAACATGTGCTGAGTATCAACAATACTTCAAGAGTCGAGTAACTTAGTAGATCAACATAAGAGTTTGAAATTGCACAAACTATAATGCAAACAGTTTTTACAGCTAACATAAGGTAAATCTCTGAGGATTTAATCATGAGATCGAATCTTTTATTTTTTCTATGCAATTTACATGCAGCCAATAAGAAAAATGATGAAGGCATGCAACCAATCAGCAAAAGATAAGTATTGAGTGGAAAATGAAGATTGATTTGGATTGTAGATCCATACCTAATCCTAAATTCTCAAATGTCTTTATAAGGAAGATGAAATTTCATTGTAAAGAAGACGAGAGGTGTGAGAAGACATACAAGGGTTCACAAGGAATTCTATTTTTAGAAGTGAGGATTATCAGATCAAAAAAAGCATCCAGATCAAAGAAAGCAAAAAAAGTGCCTGCATTCAGCAATCAAGGATTGTAATTAGTCAGGTTTATTGTACCTAATATTTTCTAGCAATTTTATTAGAATGAAAATCCTATGGTGATAGGTTAGCTTAACAGCTATTTCGATAAATCCTTAATTAGGTGATTAAATCCTTTAACAGGGTAACACTTCATGTTAAGTGTTTGAAATCCTCTAACCAGGTCACTATTGACACAGTGTAAAGCCTTTAATAGAGTAGACCATCAGAAGTGGTTGAACAATATTGTTGCAGTAATTTTTGTGGGTATCATCCCCACCCCAGTTTTACCTTCTTATTCTTGGAGGATTTTTGGGTTACCAAATTCCAGTGTTATGAGTTATTGATGCATGTGTTTAGTTTCAAGTTTATTTGATGTACTTACATGCATGCAATTTACTTTCAGTTAAAAGTTTTATTAGATAAAATGGGATACTTATGATTCACACCCCCCCCTCCTCTCATAAGTACTCTTTCCATATTTGAATATTCCAACAATTGGTATCAGAGCTAATCTAGGTTCTCACAAGGAAAATCCTAATAGCTTGGAGGAAAAGATCTAAAGATGGAAGCTTTCAAACTTGGAAAGATCATTGAAAATCAGGTGATAGATGTGCAACTTGCTTTGCATAGCTTGGAGGAATTCAGAAACAAGTTGAGAAACTCATTAAAAAAAGGAAGGATCTAGCCATAGCTGAAAATGATATACACTACAAGGAGATTGATACCACCAACATATTTTCTAGTGGAGACACTAAAGAGTTTGATGCAGCAATAGCAGAACTAATGGAGAAAAACAAAATTCAAGTAGATGAGATAAGATCTCTCAAGATGGAAGATGAATCACAGGCCATAATGATATGTGAAATTACTAAACACAAGAAAAGAGTAGTTGAAGACAAAGTGATGTTGGAACATGATAAAAGAAATCTTGCAAACACACTTGAAGAAAAATGTATTGAACTGACAAGGATCTCAAACATGCAGATGGATACACTTGCCCAAATGATGAACCTTCATCATGAACTCAATGTAAAAGATATTGAGATCTCCACCTTGAAGATGCAAAATGAATTGAACAGAGAAAAAGAGGTAGCAGAGAATCTCAACAAATCAAGTGAAGCCATCAAGTATTTTGAACAGTTGCTGAAATCACCAAAATCTTCTCATGATACATCAGGACTAGGATACAATAGCACTAAAGTTGGGGAATCATCAAAGAGTGCTGAACAAAGAAGTGATAAAGGTAAGAATTAAAAACCCACTTGTCATTTCTGTAATAAGAAGGGACATACAGCTAATGTGTGTAGGAGTAGAAGATTCAATCAATCAAAGATACCCAAAAGTTTCTGTCACAAATGCAATATGCAAGGACATATGACACAAAATTGTAGATCCAATGTCACAAGGACTCAGAGATTTGATGGACATTGTTATAATTGAAAAAAGTATGGACATAGGGCATTTGAATGCAAATCAAAACCTATGTGGACATCAAATCATCTAGCAAAAACCAAAGGGAATGAAAGTCATTATCACTAGGATTACAACACTAGGTACAATTGTCCCTATTGCAAAAAATATGGACATATACCATAGAACTGTATAAGAACACATTTCAAAGGGAACTACAAGAGATGGTTGAATCAAACTACATGCTTCAGTTGTTTGAAAACTGGTCATATCAGTAGAAACTGTCCTACAAGATCAAAGGCACCCAAGACTGAAGATAACAAAGGAAAACAAAAGATTGACATTGAAAAGATAAGGGGGCAAATGAATAAGACTTGGAAAAAGAAAGATGAGTGCAACACATCAAGTGGAGGGATCACTTTACCCAATGGGTCAAGTGATCACACTTCATCAAACTAAGCATGAGAAGTACACAGGACTAATATACAAAGCTATATCACACATCAATCCCAAGACAAAGAAGCTAAGAAAAGTATAAATCTACATGAAACAAGATGTCAAGACAAAAACTAAATGTTGATGCCAAGCTGTCTTTGGATGCCAAGTTAAAACAGATGCTGATCTCCCAACAACAACTGAGCTGATAACTGATGCCAAGTTGGAAAACTCCAATGGAAGCTAAGTAAAGTGAAATATAGTGGAAGCCGAGTTGGCAGTTGAGCATTTAATGCAATGAAATTAGGGTATATTATCATGATTTTAATCAATTTTTCACATCGCGATCAAGAAGCAAAGGAGAAGAAAGAGAGCTGAGTGACTTCATAGAAAGAATCTAGCATTTTAAGTAGATTGCAACCTCATTCAACATGTTTTTCATCGATCTAAAAGTATTTTCATTTGTGTTGAGCTATGTATTTTCATACTTGTTTGTTGTATAAACCCTAGTTTGCATAAAATGGCATCAAGTTCAAAGAAAGTCGAGGAAAAAGAGTCATTTGAAGTTCAATTAGTTTCAAATGAAGTCAAGCAACCTAATTTCCAACCTATTCCCAAAGTTGCCTACAAAAATGACCCAGTCGAAGCTCTCTCCCACATTCCCCCAAAAGTTGTAATGGTTCAAGATGTGAGGAAATGTTACAATTGCAAGATAGGAGCCCTAGGAGATATGGAAATTCGACAAGCATATGATAAACTATGTGTAGATGGAGTACTGAAAGAAGAATTCAAAATCATAGAAAGAAAGGGTTTGACCCGAGTTTTAAGTTTTCCTACCATATTCAAAACTAAATTGATTAGACTTGTACTGAGTAGAATTCATGGAGGAAACTTGTGGTTAGAAGATATGCCCATCAAATTGACAAAAGAAATTATACATAGAGTAATAGGGTACCCAACCATAGATCAGTACAAAACCCTAAGAAGTGAATTAAAGGAGGTCATTGAAAGGAATACTCATGCACAATGGAACAAAAGAGGAATGACAATTCATACCATACAGGATCCTCTATTTGAATTTGTTGTTAGAGTCATTGCTCACAAATTCTATCAATCTAGTAGACTCAATAGTGTACCATGCATTGCAATAGATGTAGGTTACAAATTAGTGGAAAAGGATCATACTTATGATCTTGCAGAACTGCAATTACAACAGATCAATGAAAACCTAGCTGCTATAAGAAGAACAAAGGGCACACAATGCAAATTTGGACCAATCCTAGTTTGCATATTATTTTATATACAGAATGAATTTCCTTCAATTGGTAAAGTAGCATGGAGGAATGATAGAACCATCATTGCACAAATTAATGAATATATAGAGAAAATGGGAGAAAATTTTGATACCTTGATGACAAGCTATTTTGAGGATTTCAAGAAATCCATGAAGCAAAGATCAAGGATACCAACTTCTTTAGTGGAAAAACATACTAATGATATATGTTTCTTAGTTGACATAGATTTTACTTATATTCAAGCTGTAATACCAAGGGTAGATGGCTAAGGCCATTTGGATACGAAATCAATATTGATGAGGCATCTGCAGCAATAAATGCATTACTGGCAAAAGAAGCAGATAAAAGTGCACCACAGTTTGGCACTTATGATGTGGTAAGATCAAAGATAAATATGGAATTAAAAACTACTTCAACATTGAAGAAGAAAGAAAAATTAATAAAGAAAATTAAAAAGAAGTTTGGCAAAGAAATTGAGGCAGAGGCAGAAGAAGAAGAAGATGACAGTGATGATGAAGATGAGGAAGAACAAGGGCCAATAGAACTAACTCAAGTTTTTGGAGAAGACAAGGAGGAAGGTGTAGGGGAAGAAGAAGCCAAGGAAGCACCAACTGAAGCTAAGACAAAGAAGAGAAAGATGACAGAATAGCCTTCAACTAAGCCCAGATGAAAGAAAGTTGCCCTCGCCATCACCTCAAAAGCCAACAACATGAGCATCAATAAGAGCCTCTACTCAAAAGGATAAAGAGGAAGTTACCAAGAAGAAACAAGTCAAGGAATCATAGGAAGAGCTGAGGAAAAGAAGAAGGCATGTGGCTCAACTTGACACTGATGAAGAAGATCAATCAGAAAAGGTAAGCAATTCATCAGTTGATATCTTATGTAAAAAGATTGCAAGTGGTGACTTGAATAATTTAAGTAAAGTTGATTTTAGTAAATTTAGTAAAGAAGAACAAAATAAAATAGAAGAAATAGTGTATGGAATGATGGCACAGTTCAAGTACGCTCCACTTGAACTAGATAGTCAATTTCCAAAGGAGCTATAAAAAATTATAGAAGACAGATGGCATTTTTGTTTGAAAATGGAGAAGGAGATGAGGGAATCAACCCTAGCCAGTGTATTGCTAGATTTGACTAGAGAACAAGTTAGCAAAGCAGTCAAAAGGCATAATAAAAGGTTTACACCTAAGTACAGGGCATTCTTCATACTCCAAAACAGAATGGAAGAGATTGTTCAAAGAAC
Organism: Cupressus sempervirens; assembly: GCA_028749045.1. Classification (NCBI taxonomy): domain Eukaryota; kingdom Viridiplantae; phylum Streptophyta; class Pinopsida; order Cupressales; family Cupressaceae; genus Cupressus; species Cupressus sempervirens. The sequence goes on from CM053793.1 coordinate 837,678,122, forward strand.
AATGAAATCATGGAAGAACATGTACAAAAGGATTGAAGATTTTCTTGAGGAAGAATACAAGGAAGAAGCTATTGTACCAATAGAAGAGAGGAGAAAAATGAAAGAAGAAAAAGAAAAGATTAGATAAGAAGAGAAGAAGGATGAAGAAAAGAAAGATGAAGAGGAGGAAAAGACAAAAAAATAGGACATAATGGCAATAGCTGAGCAAGAGCAGCAACCAGATCAGAGTGTGCAAGACACATAATTGCCACCTCCTAGCCCTCCACAAGCATCCATCTCACTTATAGACACCATGATGATTACTAATGTTCTTGATACTTCTAGTTAGAATATCAATCCATTAATTGCAGAAGATCTGAAAAGAATTCTTGACCAATCTACACAACAAGCAATATTGTGAACAGATCCAATATTGATCAGTATAGATGAATTGTAGAAACTAGTACAAAATATAGTCAAAGATAAGGTGAATCCACAAGAACTACCTTCTATTACAACTAGTAGTAGTCAATTCCAAATACCAATAAGCATAATTGATGTTGCAAGGCAGAAGAAAAGTGTAGAAAAAGAAACAGAACAAACAAGACAGACTATTACATCTGATCCTACAGCACAAACACAAGGTGTACTTCCATAGATAACAATAATTAATCATGGCAGTCAGAAGGAGGAGGAAATAGTGAAAACCCCTAAAGAATAGGAGGCAATACAAACATTAATAAATTTACCTACCTCAGGAACTCCTTCACACCAGCCATTGCCAATTTTTGTACCATCATCAAGTACTACCAGAGTTGCAAGGGTACTTCACTATGGAGACCTTGAATTAGATGAGGAGATAGTCATACCGAGCTATGACTCAAAATCAATAACCATTGATCAAATCAATGAGGTGTGGGATGCACTAAATAAAAGGAAAAGATAGGAGATACTTAGGAAGGAATATAAACATAAGCAAACACTTTATGAGATAAAGGACATCTTTATGGATGCCTTCAGTTTGCAATCACCAGATGAGTCAAAGCATATCACAGAGCAATTAATAGATATTGTTGACCAGGTGACAAATGAAGACCTAGAAACCAATACAAAACTTATGGAATGGTCAAAAAGAAAATTTTAGGGGAAAGTAAATGAGAAAATATCAAGACAAATTACATTTTTACAAATTGAATTGGCAAAACTTATTGACAAGGTGAAGAAGGTACTTGAGAATATATTCTCACTATACAAAAGTTGTGTGATTTTTCATACTTCACACAAGAAACAAGTCAAAAGATACTGAGCTTGGAAAGAAATTTAAACATTTCAAGCATGCAACTACCAAGTGATCCAGCTCAAAGCGAGAAGCATTTTGCTCAATCACTTCACACTCATAAAGAAATAGTTGTCTTAACAGCAGATGAGGCTAATATCAAGGCCAAATTAATATAGCTCTAGTCCTCCATTACCCCACATTTAGAGATACTCCATAAAGAACAAGTCTATGCTGAAACTGTTCTCAAGAAAGACCCAAATCTTTCTACATTAGATGGACTTATTCGTCTTGCTGCCGAGACTGCCATCTAGCATAAGTCACTAGAAATTTCTTTGAACAATTGGGATGCAGCCCTCAAAATGATTATGGAGGTAAATAGCACATTTTTGGCTAAATATGGTCTTAACCCTTAAAAATTCTTTGACATAAGTGTCAAAAAGGGGGAGATACAGATTAAAAGGGGGTGATACAGATTAAAAGGGGGAGATACAGATATGAGATAAATTAATGGGGGAGTTATAAAATGAAAAAATACAAAGGAGGAGCTTGTTATATAGATAAGGCACAATCAACTCAGGGGGAGTTACAAAATTTTTGAGGTATATATTGTAAGATTCTAAGTTACAAATTTTGATCAAGTTTTCTTCAAAATCTATACATACCAATCAGATTAGTAAATGTACTTATAAGGTCAGTTAAGTGTTTTTATCACTCATGTCAAAGGGGGAGATTGTTAACCTCATAATGGTTTTTGACAATTGAGTGCCAACACACTTAAACATATTCCACATTGGATGTCGAGTACATCATGCATGCTGAGTGATCTTCATGTTCCGAGTAGTTTTTAGATACGGAGCAAAGATCAAATACCGAGTGTTAACAAGTGCCGAGTAACATAAGGTGCCAATCTACTTAAGGTGCCAAGCTATCCAGGAAATAGCATGTGCTGAGTATCAACAATACTTCAGGAGCTGAGTAACTCAGTAGATCAGCATAAGAGTTTGAAATTGCACAAACTATGATGCAAACAGTTTTTACAGCTGACATAAGGTAAATCTCTGAGGATTTAATGATGAGATCGAATCTTTTATTTTTCCTATGCAATTTACATGCAGCCAATAAGAAAAATGATGAAGGCATGCAACCAATCAGCAAAAGATAAGTATTGAGCAAAAAATGAAGATTGAATGTGGATTGTAGATCCATACCTAATCCTAAATTCTCAAATGTCTTTATAAGGAAGATGAAATTTCATTGTAAAGAAGACGAGAGGTGTGATAAGACATACAAGGGTTCACAAGGAATCCTATTTTCAGAAGCGAGGATTATTAGATCACAAAAAGGATCCAGATCAGAGAAAGCAGAACAAGTGCCTGCATTCAGCAATCAAGGATTGTAATTAGTCAGGTTTATTGTACCTAATACTTTCTAGCAATTGTATTAGAATGAAAATCCTATGGTGATAGGTTAGCTTAAAAAATATTTTGATAAATCCTTAATTAGGTGATTAAATCCTTTAATAGGGTAACACTTCATGTTAAGTGTTTGAAATCCTCTAACCAGGTCACTATTGACATAGTGTAAAGCCTTTAACAGGGCAGACCATCAGAAGTGGTTGAAAAATATTGCTGCAGTAATTTTTGTGGGTATCGTCCCCACCCCATTTTTACCTTCTTATTCCTGGAGGGTTTCTAGGTTACCAAATTCCAGTGTTATGAGTTATTGATGCATGTGTTTAGTTTCAAGTTTATTTGATGTATTTACATGCATGCAATTTAATTTTAGTTAAAAGTTTTATTGGATAAAATGGGATACTTATGACTCACCCCCCCTCTCATAAGTACTCTTTCCATATTTGAATATTCCAACACTGACATGCAGATCCTTTTTCACCCACATGTTAGTGCCTACATGTACTGCCTATTAGGCCCACACACCATGCATGTTGTAACACATGGAGCTTGTATCACCATAGCATCATGATAGCACACATGACACATCATCTAACTCAAACCTAACATGTCTCTACCCATTGTACCCTACCAACATCACTAGACATGCCAGTAGGATTGACACATCAACAAACCATATTCTGCCACATGTCCTATTTTGTAAACTACCACATCATCACATCTGTACTCTGAGTCAGTATTTCCATTTTGCCACATCAGTAGAGGGGAATTTTTTTCTGATGTCATCCAAACACAGTGCTAAATTTGACAACCATTTAACCATCATTTATAGGGATTTTATAACTATTGCAATAGCCATTTGACCATCAAATTTAAGCTAGTATCTTTCCTTCTAGACTCCTCTTCAAATTACTTTTTAACTTGGCAGCTTGACTTTGCAAGGCCATAACTTGATCATCCAGACTCCAATTCAAGTGTAATTTTTTATTTTTTTGGATAGAATTTCCTGAACTTTTCAATGGTGGTGTTCTTTTTTGGTTTTGGTGTAAGGATTTTTTAGAAATTATGTTTTGGGTTTTGAAGTTCATGTAAAAATATGAGTTATGTTTGCTCTATAAAGGCAAGATTCTATATAGTTATAAGGGTTCTTCTTTGGTTCCTTTACAACACCATTTTTCTCCATGATTTCCTTGCATTGATAGAAACCCATGTTTCATCTTCTTACCATTTGACTATCTTGTGCATGTTTTTCCTTGTGTTGAATGTTTCTATTTTATCTTTAAATTTTTTATATTGTGTTAATCTTCTCCTAGGTGTTTCATTGTGAATATCTCTTTCCTTGTAATGACTCATTTGTTCTAACCTACACATGAATCCTTAAAGGCTGAACTAGAGTTAAGACATGTGTAGCTTGGGGCCTTTTATTATTTTTCTATACAATTACAAGTAGAGATTGCAACCATGTTTCAATTAGGTGCATCACCTCCTTTCATTTCAACATTATAATTTTATGCATTCCTCCTCCCTTTTCCTCCCAAGTTTTAGGTTAGGTGCATCCTGATTGAAAGAAATTTGGCCTTCTCTAGAGATTCAACCTCAAAAGTACAACTATGGAGGTTTTTTCCATGTTACAAAAGATCACCTGATGATAGCACATTAGGAAGGAGTGCAGACTTTTGTGTTAATTATTTTTGGCATGCCCAGTGGGACAGAGAGATTCATGTACATAAGTTAGTTGGTAACCTTTTCAAAATTCATTCATTGATAATTTTGGTGTTTTTCTTAGGGAAATTAGCCTTTGGAGGCATTCTATGAAACATCATGGTGACACTAGGTGCATCAAATAGTTTTATACAAACCAAATGTTGGTATGTGTAGAGATCATCTTTGATCTTTTATAATTTTCAAGATTTTTTTATGATTTTACATTTGTTATGAAGTTTTAACTATGGAAATCCATATTATTCTACTCCATATCATGAGAATGTTATTCCTCATCTCTCTTTTCATCAATATTAGTCTCAGCCTCAAGTTTTTTATGGCCATAATTCATTTCCAACACTAAATGGCCACTATGCCCAAAATTTATATCATCCTCTTACACCTTCTCCTCCAGTTCCAACATCCCAATATAATGAACTTAACAACATTGTTGGTGTTTGAAAATGCTACAAGTTTCAAATTACCCTGATGAGAACAAGATACATCTAGGGGTAGCTAGCTCCCATCCTTAACACATCTTTTCAGACACTGGACCAACTATAAGGCTAGACCCTTCTTCTAATTCAGGCTCTGCAAAACCTAAACGGGTGGACCTCAGATTCAATTAATATGGTACCAGTGCATAGATATATTCTTGAGTTTATACTTAGCAGATTCAAAATTTATTTCTCCTATTAACTCATGCAATAACATAGATCTGTAGTAGCTAAATACAAAGCAATGCAATTCATAAGATCAGTGAGGGTTAGACTTTTTAGCTGTTCAACATGAAAAGGGGGAAAGCATTTGATTAATAATGTTGAATTCAGAAAAACCCCTAATATGTAGTAGTAAGAACTAATTATCCTATAGCTGATTAGTGCCTTATCTATTGGGCAATTCCATGAATCAGACACATACATATGGATACCTGATACCTATTCATATATTCAGATATATGATCTATCCATTCACCTTGTAAATAGACATCTATGTTCATAATGCTGGCATTATATTATATTTTTCATTAGTGACAACACTTATTCAATTTTGAAAGGTTATGGAGCTCATCACTCAGTTTATAGTTTATACCAAGCATTCAGTGGTTACGTTGTCAGTTCGATAGTTAAGTAGTTCACACTAAGCATTCCTGAAGCTACCGAGTGAATGTGCAGTTCAATAGTATTTAACAAGCTTACAATGTTTACTGAATATGTAGTAATCACTAAGCTTCATAGTGTCTACTGAGTTATCAGTTTGTGTAATTTGAAGCTAGTTTCTACTGAGTGATGGATGTGTAGTGTTTACTGAGTAACAATAAGATAAATAAAGGATTTAGTGTCTATCGAGTCTCCAATGGTTATCGAGTTCCAAGCTAAATTGTGTGATTAGTATGGACCAAGATTCTACTTCTACTAAGTGCATGACAATGTTGAGTAATGCAATGGATGTCGAATATCAGAAAGTCACCAAGTCAGCTTGAAGAACCCAACTTTTCTACTATTTGGCTGACTCAGTAATGATCTGTTTACTTATGTTTTAGTCGACCTTGCAATTGTAATTATTAGAATGGTATATATCTAATATATTGTATCATTTTCAATATCATTATGATGGAATATTGATGGAATGGACATGTAATGTTTTGAAAAGAGTGAATGCAAATCAATAGCAAAGCAGAGTATTCAACAAGTTCAGTAAGGAGCAACAAAGACATATCACTCACAAGAGGTGATCTGTACTTCAAGATCTATTCAACAATCAAGTTGTAAGTCAGATCTATTATTTCATCCTAATAGGTGAATTAGTTTTCTAAATCCTTTAATAGGGTAGACTTAATAGTCTTTTTATGAATCTCTTAACAGAGTGCACACTTCATTGTATGTTTGTAAAACCTCTAACAAGGTGGATCTAGCAGTCCAAATTGCTCTCAACAAGGAAGATCATCAGAAGTGGTCAATGTAAGCCCTAACATGCCAACTTTATACTGTAGTAGTGAAGTTTTGTGGGTATCATCCCCACCCCAATTTTACTTTCTATTTTGAAGGTTTTTGGGTCACCAAAGTACTATTTTCATGTGTTGTGAATTTTTATCTTTTCTCATGCATACAATAGATTATATGAATGAATGGTGAATAATTTATATTGTTAAAGTATTGAATTGATTTAGAATTTTTGAGGTTACTAATTTACCCCTCCCCTCTTAGTAACCTAGCTAGTCTTGATTATTTTCAACAATTGGTATTAGAGCTTTGTGGTTCTCAAGATAAAGTTTGACATCTTAAGCAAAGATCAAGGGCAATGGAGATATTCAAACTTAACAAAGCTATTGAGAATGAGAAGCTAAATCTTGAAATGTCCATAGCTTAGCTCAAGGAAGAAAATGAGCATCTTTCCCAATCCTTGAAAAGAAGGAAGGAACTTGCAAGATAGATGAATGACCATCAGTATGTTGAAGAAAATATTGAAGACTTTTTCCTTTCAAGTAGTTTAGATGAAGAAAATGAGGCAATCAAGGAACTTCTAGAAAGGAATGTCTCTCTGTAAGAAGAGGTAAGAAAATTGAAAAGAGAACAAGAAGTTTAGTCAATAAGAATGTGTGAAATCTTGGAACAAAGGAATAAGGCAAGTGAAGACTTGGAGGCAAGGAATAATGCATATCAAAACCAATCCCTTTAGCAAGAAAGTCTTATCAATTAGCTCTCCAATGCAAATGAGGAAATCATGAATCTAAGATCTAAAAATGAAAGCTTAAGGAATGACCTAATCACTGAAAGATAGATCAATGAAAGTTTGAAAGCTGATCTAATCTCTAAAAAGAAACTCAATGAAAGGATGATGAAATCTCAAATAGATATGGATAAATTGAATCAACAAAGTGAGCAAAATCTTCATAGGAAAAAAGGTAAAGTAGGACTTGGTTACAAAGAAGAAGGTGAATCTTTGAAACAAGGTGCCCAAAGGAATCAAAGACCTACTTGCAATCACTCTAGTAAGTTAGGTCATACATCAAAAAAATGTTGGAGCAATGGAAAGGAAAAATTCAATGGAAAATGCTACAATTGTAGTAAACATGGTCATAAAGTGAATGAATGAAAAGAGAAACCAAAATTTGAAGGCAAATGTCACAAATGCAAGAAACAAGGTCACAAGGCCTCTAAATGTAGATCCAAACCATTCAATCTAGCTGAACAAATTGTCAAAGAAATATTTAGTTAGGATTACAATATTTGGTGCAAATGTCACTATTGTGGAGAATATGGACACATTGGCATAGACTACACAAGGCATCACTTGAGAAAGACAGATTCAACAATAAGATGTTATAAAAGCATTGAAATTGGTCATATAGCTAAAAATTGCGTGAACATAAGAAGAGTTGAAGATGAAAAGAAAGCTAAAGCTAATAACATTAGGAAGCAAATGAGATAGTAGTCAATTCCTAAATCTACCCAGCAGAACAATTCAAATGATGGTAATGTCCCTCAACAAGTGGGTGACTCCACTATTCCTAATTAGATTCTTCAAAGGAGGAACTGGAATTGTATTTGCAAGCCATATCTCGAGCAGTTCCATATGGAAGAAAGTAGAAGATCTAAATTAGTATTTTAGATACAAAAGGATCACATGATATCACTTCATACTGAGCAAGGTTTGTCATAGACTCAACTGAGCTAGGTCGGGAGAAGTAAAGTTTTGTTTGATCACCAAGTCACAAGTTTTTATTGAGCTAGTGAGTGGATGACAGTTTGTCATGCACTACGTCAGTATGGTACCTAACATTAATGGAATTTTTTCATCAAAAAGGGTAGAATTTGGCTTCATTTTTCACCACTTCTTTAGTACTCACAAAGCTAAGATATTTCTAGGTGCACACAAGCAATTCCAAGCGATTTTGAGAAAATTTGCAATGAAGAATTTGCTCAAAAAAATTTATCACTTATCGAGCAGTGATGGCATGCAGGAGCACTAGTAGTAGCAAGGTGAAAAGAGGTTCAGAAATGTTGGTTAAGGGCATGGAGTGGAAAGCGCCAAATTTCAAACTAGTTCCAATAGTTATAGAGGCACTTGATGCCAATGGTGCACAATCTCGAATTCCACCCAAGGTACTCCTAATTAACGAGATTTGAACTCATTTTAAGTGTTCTATTTAAGAGATAGGAACCCTAGAAATGGATAGTACTTTAGAGGAAATGTGTGTTGATGGTTCACTTAAACCTAAGCACAAGCATTTAGAAACAAAAAGGGTTGACACATATCACACACCTGCCAAGGATTTTCTAGATAAAATGGATTAGGTATATTCTTAGTCATGTACACAATGGTCAATTATGGTTAGAGCAGCCCATGTTAATAACTAAGAAGATGATTCATAAGATTACTTGTCTTCCCATGTTGAATAAAGAAAAATCTACTAAAACCCTAGGTTAGGATGAACTCTAGAAGAAAACCCTACTTGAGTGCGACAACAGAGGTTTGAAAATTAGCACCATTTTTTATGTGGAGTTAAGGTTTGGTATTCATTTCATTGCCCACAATATTTATAGCTCTAGTCATTTAAACAACGTTCCATGTGAGGCAATGGACTTAGCATTTAAGGTTGTAAAGAAAAGTATGGAATTTGACTTGTCAGAGTTACTATTGAAGCAATTAAACAAGAATATGGATAGCATCTGAACATCAAAGAAAAATCCTTGTAAATTTGGCTCTTTGTTGACATGTCTTTTCTTTTATGTGCAAAAGTTTTTCCCGTCTAAAGGTTCTATTGTTTGGAGAAAGGATGTTCCCATTTTATATTAGATAAATGAGTTCATTTCAAAAATGGGTCTAAATTTTGACAGTATTATGGATAATTATTTTGAAGATTTCAAGGAAAGGATGAACAATAGGTTTAGGATTCCTCCTAAACTTGTTCAGGATTATAAAGATGATGTGTTTTTCATGGCTAACTATGATAGAGTATACATTCAGGTAGTTAGGGCATGAGTTGCATGGGTGAAACCTCTCCCTTATGAGGTCAATATTGATGAACCTAGGGACATTATTGAAGTAGTGGTAAATGAGCCTATAGACCCTAAGCAACTAGTTTTTGGCACATATGATGAGGTAAAAGCCAAAATTGAATTCGAAATCAAGCTACCTCAAGTAATCAACAAAGGCAAGAGGAAAATAGAAAAGATGAAAATTTCCATTGGCCCTCTAATGCTTATAGAAGGAAAAGGAGAGGATGAAAAAGAAGAAGAAGAAGGAGGAGGAGGAGAGCAAGAATCAGAGAAGGAGGCAAAGCCAACCAAGAAGAAAGGGAGGGTAATCATTACAAAACCTCCAAAGGCTTCCACATCTATTTTCACTAGGAGATCAAAAGGAAAAGGCAAAGGTGAAGTTGTGCTCAACAAGCCCCCACTTACCTTCTAGGAAAGGTTGAAATAGATGGAAGAAGGAGCTAGCATCAAAAACTTCAAGACCCTAAAGTTTGAAACAAGGATTGATGCCGAAAAGATGCAAATTGAGGAATTGGTACTCACCAAAATGGGAAAATAAAAGTATTCCCTAGACCACATTGTTCCCCAAATCTAAAAAGAATTGTTAGCAAGATTGTAGCCAAGGTGGGAATCAGATGCACAAATAGCTAAAGATATTTATGAATAATCCTTGAATAAATTATTACCTAATCTTTCAGATGCAGAAGTGAAGGAAGCCCTGAAAAAAAATGAAGGTAAAATGATGATTAGATTCCACACATGTTTGATTTTAATCAAAGATATTGAGCATGTTTTTAGAGATGCAACAAACATGTGGAAGAATATTTATCATCTACATAAGCCTAGTGATGACCTAGTGGAAATCAAGGATGATGATGGTGACAGTGATGATGATGAAGAGGATAACACACCATGTGTTACAATTGATGTTGAGGAATGTCAAGAATTGATAAAGGATGATGAAGAGAAAGAAGAAGAATCTGAAGAGGAAGACAAGGAAGAAAATGAAGAAGATGATCCAATGAAAATCATAGAAAAAGTCATTGCTTCCCTTCCTCACTACCCACCTAAGCCAACAACATCATCAGGATTGGAGTTAGCTTCATCAGGAATGATTGCCACCACCTCAGAAATATCATCTGCACCTGCTACCTCACAACTCTAGGTATCTACAATGGAAGTTTCTACCACTTCATCTACCGAGTTACAACCCTCTTCATTAGCTCTTGAGCAATCTACTTCACTAGTATGCATAGCTACTAGTTCTACAATTGTGTCAACTTCTACTACAACTTGTTCAGTAAGTTTGCCATTTTGCTCTATAATTTTGTCAACTATAGCTTTAATTGCACCAATTTTTGTTCCAGTCAATTCTCCAGTTGTATGTGTTCCAAATTGCACACCACCTATTGATACTTCATTTTTGGGAAACAAATAAGTTTTGGATACAGCTAGTACATCTCTTACTTTTCTTTTAGTTTGACCAATTCAAGTTTTTACTATAAGTCCAGCTACTTCTACTATTGTTTCCATTTCTAAGTCCAAGGAGGTAAGCTTAGAATTAAAACCAAAGAGTCCTCTAAAACTTCTACTTACTGGCAAAGCAATTGATGAAGACATAGATTTGGACAAGGAAATTGTTATTCCCAAGATAGATCTAGATACTACCACAGCTAATGAAATGATATTGGTCAGTCGACTTTTAGAGAAAAAAGCAAGGTAGAAGTAGCTTAGAGATGAGAGAGACAAAGAGTTCACTATAATGGAGAATGCTAAAAATATAATTACTAAGGCCATAGGTGTTGATGTTGACTCATCTCAACACATTTTGCTAGAATTAGAAGAGGTTGTGAATAAGTTCAACAAGGACACTTCTAGTCAAGAAAAGCTCATTGAAAAGGAAGAGAAGAAATTTGATAATAAGGTGCTTGAGCACATTGCTTAGCACATTCTAATAAATTAGGTAGAGTTATCCACAATTTTGAGCAACCTTGAACAATCCTTTACAAATGTAACATCACTTTTTGGAAAGCTTTATGATGTTACTGAGTATACCAAGGATATAAAGGAGAAATTGAATAATATTGATGTGGATATGAAGGCTAGTGCTCAAAGGCTATAGCTTGACTCTAGTTCAAGCTCATCACATCACATGAAGGTGAAATTTTTGTTAGAAATGCAAGCAAAGTTACTTAGAGAGGAAGCCAGGATTAGGTCTACACTGATTGATATACAAAATATGATCCTTCTAGTTATGGAGCCAATGTAGAAACATATAGCATATTAAAAAACATTGGTCCAAGATAATAATTTTTCAATAGCAGATCATATTATTGAACTTTCTACAGAAGTTCAAGTGGCACTCTCCACCTACAAAATTTTGCAAGATAATTGGGATAAGACACTGGCTCTTATTCTCAAGGTACACTCCAAATTTCTCTCACATTTTGATGTTTCTATTTGAATATATTGCATATACCCTTTGGCATTATTGTCAAAAAGGGGGAGGATGAAGAGATAGTAAGAGACTTGTGGAGAAACTAGGGAGAAAATAGATTGATTATGTATAGTGTAAAGCTATGTATATATTATGCCATTTGTATGCGGTAGATATGTAAGATATGTATATAAAACAGCTTTACAAATATCAATTTTGAAAAATCAAAATTAGTATGTCAGTATACATAAGTTTTGGCTCATAAGTGTTTTTCTCACTAATGCCAAAGGGGGAGATTGTTGGAATTATGTTGTATTTGTCATTAGTGACAATACTTATTTGATTCTGAAAGGTTATCGAGCTCATCACTCAATCTACAGTTTATACTAAGCATTCAATGGTTACCTTGTAAGTTCAACAGTTAAGCAGTTCACACCAAGCATTCTTGAAGCTACTAAGTGAATATGTAGTTCAATAGTGTTTATCGAGCTTACAGTGTTTTCCAAATAGGTAGTGTTCACTAAGCTTCACATTGTCTACTGAGTTATCAGTTTGTGTAATATAAAGCTAGTTTTTATTGAGTGATGGATGTGTAGTGTTTATTGAGTAACAAGAAGGTAAAAAAAGGATTAAGTATCTACCAAGAAATAGTATATCTACTAAGTCTCCATTGGTTATTGAGTTCTAAGCTACATTGTGTGATTAGTATGGACCAAGCCTCTACTTCTAACGAGTGCATGATGATGCTGAGTCATGTTGTGGACACTGAGTATCAAAAGGTCACCAAGTCAGCTTGAAGAACCCAAGTTTTCTACTATGATGGAATATTGATGGAATGGACATGTAATTTTTTGAGAAGAGTGAATGTGAATGAGTAGCAGAGCAGAGTATTCAACAAGGTCATTAAGGAGCAGCAAAGACATATCAGTCACAAGAGGTGATCTTTACTTCAAGATCTATTTAGTAATTATGTTGTAAGTTAGATCTACTATTTCACCCTAACAGGTGAATTAGTTTTCTAAATCCTTTAATAGGGTAGACTTAACTGTCTTTGTATAAATCTCTTAACATAGTGCATACTTCATTGTATGTTTGTAAAACCTTTAACAAGGTAGATCTAGCAATCCAAATTGCTCTTAATAGGGAAGATCATTAGAAGTGGTCAATGTAAGCCCTAACAAGCCAACTTTATACTATAGTAATGAAGTTTTGTGGGTATCATCCCCACCCAAGTTTTACTTTCTATTTTGAAGGCTTCTGGGTCACCAAAGTATTGTGTTCATGTGTTATGAATGTTTATCTTTTCTCATGCATATAGTAGATTAGATGAATGAATGGTGAATTATTTATATTTTTAAAGTATTGAATTGATTTAGAATTTTTGAGGTTACTAATTCACCCCTCCCCTCTCAGTAACCTAGCTAGTCTTGATTATTTCCAACACATAAAGATATCACTACTTACTAAATATCCTCCTAATGAAACCTACAACCCTGTCAAGGTAAATAAGCATTTACTTGGCTCTTTGTTCCAATAGAAAACTTATCTAGACATACAACCTTAAAGGATTGCAAATGGGTTTAATCTTTTTGTTCTTAAACACAAAAAATTACAAATAACAAAGGAAGGAGACAAGAATCAGAATGAAACTAAAGAGATTTCTACTCAATTGTATTCATTTCTTTGAGATTATACATTCATATGCATGAAATAGAAACATGAAAAACACCTAATAGATCTAAACATTCTATATTATCTCTTCACTACTGGTGTTCATACAAAAGAAATTGCTAAAAGAATGGTGTCTCAGTAGTGGGTAACTTTCTCCTCAAAAATTGGAACCAAAACAAAGAATGAAAAAGAGAATGATATAGACAAGGAGTGAATTCCCAAATTTGATATGAAGATGACATGTGTCCACTTGAAATTCCATTCTTTATAGTTGAAAAACCTCTTTTATCTTTCTACCCATTTGATCTGATATGGTTTTCATCATCATCTTGTAACTAATTTGAAAATATCTCTATTGAATGATGAAAACTTTTGTGTCACCAAAAATCTGAAATGCATCATGAAATGCTGGTAAAATTTTGGTTTTAAACTGAATGAAGGTAACCAAATTCGACCCTAACTACATTTTTACCATGTTTTACCCACGTTTAGCTCATTACCATGCTAGAAAATAGTTTAGAACTTTGCCACCTGAATACAGTTGCAATTTCAGAATATGAGAGAAAACCTTGAATAACTTGAACATACTACTTCCTATGCAAAAAGAAAACTCTAGAATTGTAAAGTTTATCTTCTCCCAACTTTGGCGATATATAATATTGCTACATTTTCTTACTGGAAACTTCCTAAATCTCATTTCAAAAAATATCCCCCCGCTATATGATCTCTAGTCTGCAAACTCAATTTTCAAAAATTTAAAATTTTCTAAAGTTTACACTTTAAAAAGTAACCCCTTTTTGGTTTAACAATAAAATGAATGTGAGCCCTTTAAGAAAATATTTTTAAATTGACATTTAAAAATATTTTATTTTTTCCACCCCTAAAATTTTGGTCAACCTATGGTTTGACTTTCTTGCCACAAAATAACATGCCATTGGTTGACGTCTGCCATGTCACCATCTACCAAGTGCCACATGTTATCTTGTAATAGGCTGACACATGGTCACCATATGTCACCTCTTTATTTGCCCTCAGATCTCACATCACCTCCATGTCACCTTGCTGACTAGATCATTCATATCACCATTAGCTTGGGCCCACTACTATGTGGCCCCCAGAAGCATTCCCACATTTCTTAACCATTGAGCACTTCCATGAAGTGGGGAACTATAAGCCATTCAATCTAACACATGGCACAATCTGAGCACTGGTTCTCCACATCATTGCATAGCATCTTCATTCAAAATTTGGCTTGTGGTCAGATCCAACTGTCATCCAAGTCTGGTTGGCATAGTGGGCCCCTCCCCATGCATGCCATATCTTCCTTGGCTTATAAAAAATGACATCTTTAAGACATCTTAACGAGGTTGTGTGATATTATTTAAACATCAAAAAGTCATTAACACAATGAGTGTGGGATAATTGATATAACTTTTTTCTCCTCTGCTAATTACATTTTGAACTGCAACTCCCCCCTGTCACATGTTGGCTCCTTCATCATTAGCTTCCATTGATTGAATCCTTAGTTTCTTTGGTATCATTGATGTTATCAGGGTAGGATGTCCATTTGCAAAGCTTGCTCAAACTTATGATCCCTGCTTCCATGCTGATCTTTTATGCAGCTCCATCTTATGCCTTGCCTAGATTCTATTATTGCATTGATTACCTCTATACTCAAAAATTGGAAGGCAATAATCTCATATGAATCTACTCTTCTTTTCCCTTTTCATGGACTTTTACCACTATGGCATCTCCC
The DNA here is from genome assembly GCA_028749045.1 of Cupressus sempervirens. Taxonomy (NCBI): domain Eukaryota; kingdom Viridiplantae; phylum Streptophyta; class Pinopsida; order Cupressales; family Cupressaceae; genus Cupressus; species Cupressus sempervirens. Next base: position 837,693,339 of record CM053793.1, read on the forward strand.
CAAATTGCTCCCCTATTCCTATGCATGGTCTATGTCCTTTCCATGGGCTCTATAGATTCTTCCTTGCACCATGGGCATTCTTTAATCTATTCACAAGCGGCTTTGTCTTGCTCACATGGTCTTCAAATCTATCTCCCTTTTCTCACAACATGGGCTCCTCAACTACCCATGATGTAAGCTTCTTGTGGTTCCACTATGACTTGCCTCTTCAACCAACACAACACGATGGTCCCTTTTTTTATGCTATGGTTTGTCTTTTAATCGACCCTTTTCTTTTTGCATGTTGCTCCTTCATTGCCTTGTGCATTGGCTACATAGCAAGAAATATCAATGATTTTATTCATCTTTATTGTAAAGAGATCACCATTAGCTCTCTTTTTAGCAAAAAATACTTGTCCAAAGGCCCCTCAACTTATAGGCTTTAAAATCTCAAAATCATCTATTGAATTTTGTCTATAGAAGCGTAATGGATAGGACGAGCTTGCAAACTTTGAACCACATCATCCTCTAGATTTTTGGATTCCTTGGGTCATTGATCTCAAAAAAATCTTGCAATATTAATTATGTGGCAACATGATCCAACAATAAGATTATATTTTCAAATGGATCAATCATATAGTAATGCGTATCTTTCATATACCTTCGCAATTTTTGTATCCCATCAAAGAACTTAATTTCTTCAGAGATGCTTTGCAGTTGATCTCTATTAATGCTAAGAATTTCATCTATGACCTTGTGAAGAATCAGGTCAACCACTTGTAACTGGGCATTAGTTTGACATCCAGATTAATAGGAACAAATGTCAGTCCATGGCCAGTTGGAAGTATAGGAAATGCACTTCTTTTGAGAAAACCCTTTTCTTTTATCAATTTAATTACATATCCAACAGCAACAATGGAGTCTCCCATATCAATTTTGTTTAGGTGACAAAGTGTGAAAGGTAAATCTTCCAACTTCTTGATTGTGGTTACACCAGGCATAGTAGAAATGACATTTCTTGAATTTTCCACAAGAAGAATAGAAAATCTTTCAAGCAGTGTGTCCTAAATCAAGGAGAAAATTTTCCTCAAGATGATGCTTGGTTGAGTTATATTTATCAACAAAAATTACCTATAGCATGCCCACACCCTTTAAGTCTAAAATAGTCTTTAATATCATATAAGAGAAAAGGGAAATCATTCTATCTTTTCTCAACTTCTTTTAGCATCTTGTTCAAATTTGTGGTGGGGTCTATCATTATCACCTTAGATGTGATAGTCAAAAAATATACTTCATCATTGTAACACACTAGAGTATTCACTTTAGCATTTTTATTTTCATGTTTTAACTCCTCAAGAGATAAAGATGTAGCTGCAACTTACATGTTCATACCTTCACACTTCTATTCAATCCGATGCCATTAGTCAAGCCCCCAAAGTGGGTCTAACTATAAAAAAAAATTGTTTTCAAACACTTGGCCTTTCAAATTGATCCATTAATTACCTAATATAGGTCCAAATCAAAATCCATCACTAAATTTCCAATTAAAACTTATTTTATCACTTTCTTGCAATGTGTTGTCTTTGTGCCACGAAGTCCTTTGGTTGGCTTTAAAAACTAACCCAAATAGATAACTAGGCCCTCAAATCTGACACACTGATTCTTTGTTCTACATATTCTTACCCTATTGAATCTCATCTCATGAAAAATTCTTAGTAAAATGATATTGACTATAAAAGTTTCACTCTTAGAACTGCCTGCAAGAAAACATGTCAGAAACACATAAATTGCATTTAGAATTGGCTCTTAAAACTAGGCAAACTGATACCTAGGGGCATGAAAATTGGGGCATTGGTTCACTAAAATGAAGGGAGTATAAGTCTAAATTTTTGGCTCATGAAAACTAATTAGGTGCAAATGGTGAGCGGTCAAATTAGGCTACTTAGGATTTGTATCTCAGAAATAATGTCAGAAAAGCAATTTTTGCAAATGGCATGGACCTGGGAAAGTGTCTAGATAGATTTGTCATGATTTAAAAATTGGTACACTTAAAGTATTTTTAGAGTAAAAAATAGTGGTACAATCCATTTGATCTAATCTATCAAAAATTTTGAGATATGACATCATGAACAGGGTTTCTGACAAATCTGCACTTCTTGACACCAATAAAAAGTTAGAAATTGCATTTAGAATTGCATTCAAAAACTAATCAAACGGATTCGACATAAGCTCAAATTTGAAGCATAATATATCTTTGACCTCTAAAATGGAATGCAAAAGGAATTTTAGCATTTTATTTAATTGAGTCAAAGTTATAATAAGTCAAAAGGGCTTCCCAAAATTTAGAACAAATTGTATCAGCATGACAACAATAAATGACCAACTTTGATGATTCAAAACCTATCAAATAGACTTGAAATGACTCAAAATCTAAGACATAAACTCTATGTATGGAAAGTAAACAATCCCAAAGAGGCAATTCATGAAACATTTCTGGATGTGAGATATTCGATTGCAAACACAGCCTCCTATCACTATTTGACAGTTAAGCAAAAATGCAGATTTGACAAATGCTCAAAATAGGACTTCACGAAATGGCTCAGAATGGAAATTTATCTTCATGGAATGCATAGACATACTGAATAAAAGGTGTTAGAAAAATTAAACACTTCTTAGGCCTTAAATGGATAGCCAAGTACATGTGCATTTAAAAGCTTTTATAGGGCTTGATTTCTCAATTTTACTCAAAATTAGGGCTTCAATTTTTAGTCCCAATAGTGGCTCTATCTGGGGATGCATCTCCCTTTTAGGCATGGAAATGATTCAAATCTCTAGAAGAAGTAGACCATACACCTGATAGTGAAGACTTCTCTCTTGAATAGCTTTATTGAAAACAAGAAACAACTACACCTACTATGTACAAACGATGACCCCGGGCTAGAACTTCAACACATTTTTTACCTCGGTCATAAATATGATTTTCATCTACACTCTTAGGAGGTAAGCTGAAAACACCTTTCCTATCAGTTTCACCAATTAGATTAGCATTTTGAAACAAATTACTCGGCAAATCGATACAACACCCTTCATTCTCATAGTGCGTACATACGTTAGCATTAACCTCTACACCATGATCACTATGAGAAAAAAAATAAACATGCTCATGTAAATTAGAATCATTCTAAAAACCATCATCCACATATGAATGATGCATGATCTCAACCAGAAACACACATAATTCATATTCTACTTTGTTCAACAAGTTGCATATGTCAAAACTTTGCAACTCACATTGTGTAACCAGATGTGAAGAGTATGTAAAATATGATCACTTCCTACTTGCAATTATGTTACTCATCAAATAAAATTTACCTTTTTCTAAAACCTCTTCACATTCAAACAACTGATTAGATAACAAATCATAAGAATTATCATGAAATCGCATGTTGACAATATGTTGATCTCTATCAATGTTTTCCTCAAATAACTCACTAGAATAAATCACTTCATTAGTATAACTTTCCTCATTAGATGAGAAATCTAAATGTATCTTGGCCTCATGAAAACAAGAAAACAATAAACCAGCAACAAACCTTATCTCTACATTTGCATTCTCAACATAGAATTCGTCATGTGTATTGATATATGGATTACCATCACATACACCTCCCAAACTTGATAGAGCATATTCTGAAACTATATCTTCTTCAACATCAAATTTATGGGAAATGAATTCACCATGTGGAAATGAAAAACATGGCAAAGCATAAGCATCCTTGGATAGATTAGCATACCTTTCAAAATCATGAGCCAAGAAATTAGAAATCTCATCAACAGTTAACAAGACTTCATTACTAGTTTCTTTTTGTTGGTTGTGATTATTATATAGATAGCTTGACACATTTTTAAAAATAGACTCATTAGTAATACATTCTAAAAACTTAGAACTCTGATCATTCCATACATCTCCTTCTTTATTCAATACCTCAACAACTAGTATCTTAGAATATTTACATTAATCACTTGAAGAAAAACTCTTACTGCTATTACACTTTTCCTCTTATTTACAATTACCATCATAAAAAGATGAATCCACATTATGCATGTCATCAAATTGCTAATTACTATCCTCTAATTCATAAAACTAAGACTCTTCATCTTCAATATAATTTTCAATGGATTCATTACATTCATTAACATTAGATTCATTAGCATTTAAAGCATTTTCAATATCCATGATAAAATCTTTGATTTCACAAATCTTATCTAATCTTGACTTTGTTGGCCAATCAATTGAATGTGGCATAAAAACCTCTAAGAGTACCACTGGCCATGAAGACTCCTTAGGTCTAAAAAAACTCATCAAGATTCATAACTATTGATTTAAACTTCACATAAAGTTGAAATCCATTAAGACCCTTAACATCACCAATTGTATTTCTTATCATTATGATGATCTTATTATGAATATTTCTTTTCAGCCTAGCAATATTTGCACGAACACTTTCAAGAGTTAGCACATCACTTCAGATCTAGACTATGAATCCATCTCTTGAAATTTTAAATTTCTACCTCTATTTTCTTAGTGTTGAAACACTAGATGGAGGCAACCATTTTTACCATTCAAATTTCATGAAAGACAAATACATGAAAATTGAAAATACCTATTATGTGTTGCTATATAAAAACTCTAATCTGCTGATTGGCATAGGTGCAAATATGAAATCTTTCACATCGTAGATAGAATCTTTGTAGAGTTGCCACATCCTTATAAGAGGATGAAGAAATCACTACTGTGATTCACTTTCTTACACTTGTATGTTTTATAACAATAGATTACAAACAACACTTTAAAGCTTACCAAGAATTTAAACTTCCTTTTTAAGACACTATCAAAAGCTTCAGATTTGCCCATAAAACTAAAAATCCTTCAAAATATTACAATGAGATCAACTACAAATAAACTAGTAGAGAGATTTGAGAGTTGCCACTCACACTAGGTGAGAAATAAAACATAATTCATCACTTGACAAATCTGAACCACACCTTTAGATGTAGGAAAAATGAAAACCATCAAACAACTCTTGTAGATTTACAAACTTGCAAAAGGGAATATAAATTTGTGTTCATTCTTGACTTTGATTTTACAACAATACTTTGGAAAAAAAAATCCAACTGAACTAATTGAAGATTGAAAACTCTTAACAAAACAATTTACACTCAACCTAAAAGTTATTGTTGTAAATGGATAAAACCTTACTAGGAGACATGAATATTCAGCAAAGAGATGGAAAAAAATACACCTTGCTACTGTAGCAAACTTTGCACATGCCTTTCTTTCAATCATATTGAATCTCTCTTTTGGACTCAATGCCTTCCCAACAAAGTCGCCATTTTTTTGGTGTTTGAAAAGCCTATAGGTTTCAAATTACCCTGATGAGAATAGGACACATCTAGTGGTAGCTAACACCCATCCTTAACACATCTTTTCAGACATTAGGCCAACTATAAGGCTAGACCCTTCTTCTACTTTAGACTCTGCAAAACCTAGGTGGGTGGACCTCAGATTCAATTAATATGGTGCCAGTGCAAAGACAATTCCTGAATCTATAACCAAAAAATTCAACCCTTATTTCTCCTATTAACTCATGCAATAAAATAGATCTATAGTAGCTAAATGAAAAACAATGCAATTGATAAGCTGAGTGAGGGTTAGACTTTTCAACTCTTCAACATGAAAAGGGGAAAAGTATTTTATTAAGAATGTTGAATTCAACAAAACCCCTAATAAGTAGTAGTAAGAACTAATGATCTTGTAGCTTATTAGTGCCTTATCTACTGGGAAATTCCATGAATCAAACACATACATATGGATACTTGATACCTATTCATATATTTAGATATTTGATCTATCCATTCACCTTGTAAATAGACATCTATTTTCATAAAGATCTCACTACTTATTTAATTTCCTCTTGATGAAACCTACAACCCTATCAAGGTAAATAAGCATTTATTTGGCTCTTTGTTCAAATAGGAAACTTATCCAGACATACAACCTTAAGGGATTGCAAATGGGTTTAAGCTCTTTGTTTTGAAACACAAAACATTGCAGATAATAGAGGAAGGAGACAAGAATTAGAATGAAACTAAAGAAATTTTTGCTCAATTTTATTCATTTTCTTGAAATTATACATTCATATGCATGAAATCAAAACATGAAAAATACATAATAGATCTAAAATTTCTATATTCTCTCTTCACTACTATTGTTCATACAAAAGGAATTGCTGAAAGAATGGTGTCTCAATAGTGAGCATTTTCCTCCTCAAAAATTGGAACCAAAACAAAGAATGAGAAACATAATGATATAGACAAGGAGTGAATTCCTAGATCTAATTTGAAGATGACACATGTCCACTTGAAATTCCATCCTTTATATTTGCAAAACCTCTTTTATCTTTCTATTGATTTGATCTTATATGGTTTTCATCATCTTGTAACTGATTTGAAAATATCTCTATTGAATGATGAAAACTTTTGTATCACCAAAAATCTAAACTGCATCATCAAATGTTGGTAAAATTTTGATTTTAAACTGAATGAAGGTAACCAAATTCAACCCTAACTGCATTTTTACCATGTTTTACCCATTTTTAGCTCATTACCATGCCAAAAAACAATTTTGAATTTTGTCACCTAAATATAGTTGCAAGTTGGGAATATGAGAGAAAACCTTGAATAACTTGAATATACTACTTCTTGTGCAAAAAAAAACTCTAGAATTGGAAAGTTCATCTTCTCCTAATTTTAGCGATATATAATATCACTATATTTGCTTACTAGAAACTCCCTAAATCTCATTTTGAAAAATATCTCCCCTTCTATATGGTCTTTGGTCTACAAACTCAATTTTCAAAAATTTAAAATTTTCTAAAGTTTACACTTTAGAAAATAACCCGTTTTTTATTTAACAATAAAATGAACATAAGCCCTTTAAGAAAATATTTTAAAATTGACATTTAAAAATATTTTATTTTTTCCACCCCTAAAATTTTGGTCAACCTATGGTTTTACTTTTTTGCCACATGGTAGCATGCCATTGGCTGACATCTACCACATCACTATCGACCAGGTGCCACGTGTCATATTGTGATAGGTTAACACATGGTTGCCACATGTCACCTCATTTTCTCTCAAATTTCACATCACCTCCATGTCACCTTGTTGACTAGACCCTCCATATCACCATCAGCTTGGGCCCACTACCACATGGTGCCCAGACTCATTCCCACATTTCTTAACCATAGAGCACTTCCATGAAGTGGGTAAACATCAGTCGTTCAATCTGCCATGTGGCACAATCTAAGTTCTAGTCCTCCACATCATCACATAACATCTTCATTCAAAATTTGGCTTGTGGTTAGATCCAACTATCATCCATGTCTAGCTAGCCCAATGGGCCCCTGCCCATGCATGCCACATCTTCATTGGCTTATAAAAGTGGATGTCTTTAAGACATCTTAGCAAGGTTGTGAGATATTATGTAAACATTAAAAATTCATTAACACAATGAGTGTGGGATAATTGATATAACTATTTTCTTCTCTGCTCATGGCATTTTGGACTGCAACTCCTCCCTCATTGCATGTAAGCTCCTTATTCATCAGCTGTCATTGCTTAAATCCTTAATTTCCTTGGTATTATTGATGTTATCAGGGTAAGATGTCCATTTGCAAAGCTGGCTCACACTTACATTCCTTGGCTCCATGTTGGTCTTTTATGTGGCTTCATCTTATGCCTTGCCTAAATTCCATCATTGCATTGATTACCTTTGTACTCAAAACTTGGAAAGAAATAATCTTATATGAATCTACCATTCTTTGCCCTTTTCATGGACTTTAACCACTATGGCATCTCCCCAAACTTCTCCCCTATTCCTATGCATCATTTATGTCATTTACATGTGCTCTACAGATTCTTCCTTACACCATGGGCATTCTTCAATCTCTTCACAAGTGCCTTTGTCATGCTCACATGGTCTTCAAAGGAATCTCCCTTTTGTCACAACGTGGGCTCCTCAACTGCCCATGCCACAAGCTTCATGTAGTTCCCTTGTGACTTGAATATTCAACCAGCATGGCATGATGGTCCCTTTTTTTATGTTGTGGCTTGTCTTTTAATCAACTTTTTTCTTTTTGCATGTTGCTCCTTCATTGACTTGTGCATTGGCTACATAACAAGAAATATCAATGAGTTCATTTATCTTTATTGCAAAGAGATCACCAATAGTTCTCTTTTTAGCCAGAAATACTTGTCCAAAGGCCCCTCGAATTATAGGCTTCAAAATATCAAAATTGTCTATTGAAGTTTTATCTTTCGAAGTGTAATGGATAGGATGAGCTCGCAAAATTCAAACCATGACATCCTCCAAGACTGTGGACTCCTTGGGTCATTGATCTCAACCAAATCTTGCAATATTGATTGTGTGGCAACATGATCCAACAATGGGATTATATTTTCAAATGGATCAATCATACAATAATGCATATCTTTCATATACCTCCACAACTTTTGTATCCTATCAGAAAACTTAATTCCTTTAGAGATACTCTATAATTGATATATGTCAATCCTAAGAATTTCTTCCATGACATTGTGAAGAATCAAGTCAACCACTTGTAACTGGTGCATTAGTTCGAGATCTAGATTAATAGGAACCAATTTTAGTCCATGGCCAGTTGGAAGTATAGGAAATGCACCTCTCTTGAGAAAATCCTTTTCTTGCATCCATTTCATTACATATACAATAGTAACAATGGAGTCTCCCATAGCCATTTTGTTTAGGTGACAAAGTGTGAAAATTAAATCTTCCAACTTCTTGATTATGGTTACACCAGGTATAGTATAAACGACATTTCTTGAATCTGACACAAGAAGAACAAAAAATCTTCCAAGTAGTGTGTCCTATATCAAGGATAAAATTTCCTCAAGATGATGCTTAGTTGAGTTATATGGATCAACAAAAGTTACCTATAGCATGACCACACCCTTTAAGTCTAAAATAGTCTTTAATATCATATAAGAATAAAGGGAAATCATTTTATCGTTTCTCAGCTTCTTTTAGCATCTTGTTCAAATTTGCGGTGGGGTCTATCATTATCACCTTAGATGTGATGGTTGAAAAATATACTTCATCACTCTAACACACTAGAGGATTCACTTTAGCATTATTATTTTCATGTTTTGACTCCTCAATAGATGAAGATGTAGCCACAACTTACATGTTCATACCTTCACACTTCTATTCAATCTGTCGCCATTAGTCAAGCCCCCAAAGTGGGTCTAGCTAAAAAAAAAAATTGTTTTCAAATACTTGAAATTTCAAATTGATCCATTGATTACCTAATACAAGTCCAAATCACAATCCATTACTAAATTTCCTATTAACACTTATTTTATCACTTTCTTGCAACTTGTCAATTTTGTGCTAGGAGGTCCTTTGACTTGCTTTAAAAATTGACACAAACAGATAAGTAGGCCCTTAAATCTAACACAATGGTTCTCTATTTGACACATTATTACCCTGTCAAATCTCATCTCATGATGAATTATCAGTCAAAATATATTGACTATTAAAGTTTCCCTCTTAGAACTGCCTACAAGAAAACATGTTAGAAACACATAAATCGTGTTTAGAATTGGCTCTTAAAACTGGGCAAACTGACACTTGGGGGCACAAAAACTAGGGCATTGGTTCACTAACATGAGGGGACTATAAGTTTCCAATTTATGCTTATGAATAATAATTGGTCACAAATGGAAAGCGGTCAAAGTAGGCCACTTATAATTTGTATCTCAAAAATAATGTCAAAAAAGCAATTTTTGCAAATGGAATGGACTTGGGAAAGTGTGCAGACTGATTAGTCCAAATTTAAAAATTAAATTATTTTTAGAGTACAACATAGTTGTATAATCCATTTGATCTCATCTATCACAAATTTTGAGATATGACATCATGAATAGGGGTTTTGATAAATCTGCACTTCTTGACACCAATAAAAAGTTAGAAATTGTGTTCAAAAACTAATCAAATAGATTCATCATAAGCTCAAATTTGAAGCATAATATTTATTTAAACTCTAGAAATCAACACAAAAGGAATTTTAGGATTTTAGTCAACAGGGTCTAAGTTATAATAATTCAAAAGAACTTTCTAGAATTGAGAACAAATTGTATCAGCATGACAACAATAAATGATGAACTTGGAGGGATTCAAAACGTAGTCAAAAAGACTCAAAACAACTCAAAATATGAAACATAAGCTCTCTAGTATGGAAAATAAACACTCCCAAAGTGTCAAGTCATGAAACATTTCTAGGTGTGAGATATTCAATTGCAAACACAGCCTCCTGTTGTTGTTTGACACTTAAGCAAAAATGCAGATTTGACAAATGCTCAAAACAAGACTTCACAAAAAGGCTCAAAATGGAAATTTATCTTCATGAAATGCATAGACATACTAAATTAAATGTTTTAGAAATATTAAAAACCTCTTAGGCCTTAAATGGATAGCCGAGTACATGTGCATTCAAACTCTTTTATAGGGCTTGATTTCTCAATGGTACTTAAAATTAGGGCTTCAATTTTGAGACCCAATAGTGGCTCTTTCTGGGGATGCATGTCCCTTGTGGGCATGATAAGGATTTAGATCTTTGTAATAATTATACCACACACCTAACAACAAAGAATTCTCTCTTGAACAACTTTATTGAAAACAAGAAACAACTACTCCTACTATGTACAAATGATGACCCTAGGCCACCGAACTTCAATAAAAGCTTTTACCTCTATCATAAACTTGATTTTCATCTACACTCACATGAGGTAAGTTGAAAACACATTTTCTATTAGTTTCACCAATTAGATTAGCATTTTGAAACAAATTACTTGGCAAAATGAAAAAACATCATTCATTCTCATAGTGCGTACATACATCAGCATTAGCCTCTACATCATGCTTACTATGAGAAAAAAAATCAGCATGCTCATGTAAATTAGAATCATTCTAAAAAGCATCATCCACATATGAATGATGCATGCTCTCAATCAGAAACACAAATAATTCATATTCTACTTTGTTCAACAAGCTGCATATGTCAAAACTTTACAACTCGCCTTGTGTAACCAGATGTGAAGAGTATGTAAAATTTGATTTCTGCCTACTTGCAATTATGTTACTCATCAAATAAAATTTACCTTTTCTTGAAACCTCTTTACATTAAAACAACTGATTAGATACCAAATCACAAGAATCATCATGAAATTTCATGTTGACAATATGCTGATCCGTATCAATGTTTTCCTCAAATAACTCACTAGAATAAATCACTTCATTAGTATTACTTTCCTCATCACATGATCAATTTGAATGTATCTCGGCCTCATGAAAGCAAGAAAATAATGAACCAGCAACACACCTTATCTCTACATTTTCATTCTCAAAATAGAAGTCATCATGTGTATTGATATATGGATTACCATCATATTCACCTCAAAAACTTGACAGATCATATTCTAAAATTTTATCTTCTTCAACATCAAATTAAGGGGAAATGACTCCACCATATGGAAATGAAAAATGTGGCAAAGCATAAGAATCCTTGGATATATTAGCATACCTTTCAAAATCATGAGCCAACAAATTAGAAATCTCATCAACACTTAATAAGACTTCATTACTAATTTCTTTTCCTTGGTTGTGATTATTATTTGGATAGCTTGACACATTTATAATAGTAGACTCATTAGTAATACATTCTAAAAAATTAGAACTCTGATCATTCCATACATCTCCTTCTTTAGTCAATACCTCAACAACTGGTATCTTAGAATATTTACATTCATCACTAAAAGAAAAACTCTTACTACTATTACACTTTTCCTCTTCTTTGCAATCACCATCATAACAAGGCAAATCCACATTATGTGTTTCATCAAATTGTTGATTGCTATCCTCTCATTCATAAAAATAAGACTCTTCATCTTCAATATCATTTTCAATGGATTCATTGCATTCATTAACATTAGATTCATTAGCATTCAAAGCACTTTCAATATCCATGATAAAATCTTGGATTTCACAAATCTTATCTAATCTTGACTTTGTTGGCCAATCAATTGAATGTGGCATAAAAACCTCTAAGAGTACCATTGGCCATGAAGACTCATCAAGTCTGAAAAATTCACCAAGATTCATAACTATTGATTTAAACTTCACATAAATTTGAAATCCATTAAGACCCTTAACATCACGAATTGTATTTCTTATCATTATGACGATCTTATTATGAATCTTTCTTTTCAGCCTAGCAATATTTGCATGAACACTTTCAAGAGTTGGCACATCACTTTTAGATCTAGACTTTGAATCTATCTCTTGAAATTTTAAATTTCTACCTCTATTTTCTTAGTGCTGAAACACTAGATAGAGGCAACCATTTCTACCATTCAACCTTCATGAAAGACATACATGAAAATTGAAAATACCTTTTATGTGTTACTATATGAAAACTCTAATCTACTGATTGGGATAGGTGCAAATATGAAATCCTTCACACCATAGATAGAATCCTTATAGAGACACCACCTCCTTGGAAGAGGATGAATAAATCACTACTGTGATTCACTTTTTTACACTTGTATGTTTTATAACAATAGATTACAAATAGAACTTTAAAACTTATCAAGAATTTAAACTTCCTTTTCAAGACACTATAAAAAGCTTTAGATCTGCCCATACAACTGAAAATCCTTCAACACATTACAATGAGATCAACTAGGAACAAATTGGTCCAGATATTTGAGAGTCACCACTCACACTTTGCGAGAAATAAAACATAATTCGTCACTTGACAAATCTGAACTGGACCTTCAAATGTAGGAGAAATGCAAACCATCAAACCACTCTTGTAGATTTACAAACTTGGAAAAGGGAATACAAATCTATGTTCATTCTTGACTCTAATTTTACAATAGCACTTTTGAAAAAAAAATACGATAGAATTGATTTAAGATTTAAAACTCTTAACAACACAATTTACACTCAACCTCAAAGTTACTACTACAAATGGATAAAAACTTACTAGTAGACATGAATATTTAGAAAAGAGATGGAAAACACTACACCTTGCTGTTGTAGCAAACTTTGCACATGACTTTCTTTCAATCGTATTGAATCTCTCTTTCAGATTCAATACCTCCCCAAAAAAGTTGCCATTTTGTTGGTGTTTGAAAACACTACAGGTTTCAAATTACCTTGATGAGAACAAGACACATCTAGGTCGAGCTAACTCCCATCCTTAACACATATTTTCAAACACCAGGCCAACTATAAGGCTAGATCCTTCTTCTACTTTAGGCTCTACAAAACCTAGGTGGGTGCACCTCAGATTCAATTAATATGATACCAGTGCAAAGACATATTCCTGAATCTATAATCAGTAGATTCAACCCTTATTTCTCCTATTAACTAATGCAATAACATAGATCTACAATAGCTAAATGCAAAACAATGCAATTCATAAGCTAGGTGAGGGTTAGAATTTTTAGCTCTTCAACATGAAAAGGGGAAAAGTATTTGATTAATAATGTTGAATTTAGAAAAACCCCTAATATGTAGTAGTAAGAACTAATGATCCTGTAGATGATTAGTGCCTTATCTATTGGGAAATTCCATGAATCAAACACATACATATGCATACCTGATACCTATTCATATATTAAGATATCTAATCTATCCATTCACCTTGTAAATAGAAATCTATATTCATAAAAATTTCACTACTTACTGAATTTCCTCCTGTTAAACCTACAACCCTATCAAGGTAAATAAGCATTTACTTGGCTCTTTGTTTGAATAGCAAACTTATCTAGACATACAACCTTAAGGTAAGTCAAATACATTTAAGCTCTTTGTTCTTTAACACAAAACATTACAAATAATAGAGGATGGAGATGAGAATCAAAATGAAACTAAAGAGACTTCTACTCAATTTTTATTTATTTTCTTGAAATTATACATTCATATGCATGAAATCAAAACATGAAAAACACCTAATAGATCTAAACTTTCTATATTATCTCTTCACTACTAGTGTTCATACAAAAGAAATTGCTAAAAGAATAGTGTCTTAGTAGTGAGTAATTTTCTCCGAAAAAACTAGAACCAAAATAAAGAATGAGAAAGAGAATGATATATGGCAAGGAGGGAATTCCTAGGTCTGATCTGAAGACAACATGTGTCCACTTGAAATTCCATTCATTATTGTCATAGAACCTCTTTTATCTTTTTACCCATTTGATCTGATATGGTTTTCATCTTCATCGTATAATTGATTTGAAAATATCTCTGTTGGATGATGAAAACTTTTGTGTCACCAAAAATCTAAACTACATCATGAAATGCTAGTAAAATTTTAATTTTTAAACTGAATGAAGGTAAACAAATTTGACCCTAATTGCATTTTTACCATGTTTTACCCACATTTAGCTCATTACCATGCCAGAAAATAATTTTGAACTTCGTCACCTGAATATAGTTGCAAGTTGGGAATATGAGAGAAAACCTTGAATAACTTGAACATAATGCTTCTTGTACAAAAAAAAAACCTCCAAAGTTGGAAAGTTTGCCTTCTCCCAATTCTGGCGATATATAATATCACTATATTTATTTACTGGAAACTCCTTGAATCTCATTTCAAAAAATATCCCTCCTACTATATGGTGTTTGGTCTGCAAACTCAATTTTCAAAAATTTAAAATTTTCTAAAGTTTACACTTTAGAAAATAACCCCTTTTTGATTTAACAATAAATTGAACATGAGCCATTTAAGAAAATATTTTAAAATTGACATTTAAAAATATTTTATTTTTTCTACCCCTAAAATTTTGATCGACCTATGGTTTCACTTTTTACCACATGGCAGCACACCATTGGCTGACATCTACCATGTCACCATCGACTAGACACCATGTGTCATCTTGTGATAGGCTAACATGTGGTTTCCATGTGTCACCTCCTTATTTTCCCTCAGATTTCACATCACCTCCATGTCACCTTGATGACTAGACCATCCATATCATGATCGGCCTAGGCCACTGCCACGTGGTGCCCAAGCACATTCCCACATTTCTTAACTGTTGAGCAGTTCTATCATGTAGGGAAGCACTAGTCGTTTGATATGCCATGTGGCATGATCTAAGTGCTAGTCCTCCACATCATCGCATAGCATCTTCATTCAAAATTTGTCTTGTGGTCAAATCTAGCTATCATCCACATCTGGCTAGCCCAACGGGCCCCTCCCCATGCATGCCACATCTTCCTTGACTTATAAAATTTGATGTCTTAAAATATCTTCACAAGGTTGTGTGATATTATTTAAACATGAAAAATTTGTTAACGCAATGAGTGTGGAATAATTTATATAACTATTTTCTCATTTGCTCATGGTGTTTTGGACCACAACTCCTCCCCCATCACTTGTAAGCTCCATATATAGTCATCAGCTTTCATTGCTTGATTCCTTAGTTTCTTTGGTATTATTGATGTTATTAGGGCAAGATGTCCATTTGCAAATCTAGCTCACACTTACATTCCCTACCTCCATGCTGATCTTTTATGTGGCTTCATCTTATGCCTTGCCTAGATTCCATCGTTGCATTGATTACCTCTATACTTGAAACCTAGAAGGCAATAATCTGATATGAATCTTCTCTTCTTTTCCCTTTTCATGGACTTTAACCATTGTGCATCTCCCCAAACTGCTCCCTTATTCCTATGTGTGGTCTATGTCCTTTGCATGGGCTCTACAAATTCTTCCTTGCACTATGGGCATTCTTCAATCTCTTCACAAGCGGCTTTGTCTTGCTCACATGGTCTTGAAAGGCAACTCCCTTTTGTCACAATGTGGGCTCCTCAACTACCCATGCCAAAGGCTTCTAGCAGCTCCCTTGTAGCTTGCATCTTCAACCAGCATGGCACGATGGTCCCTATTTTTATGTTGCGGCTTGTCTTTTAATCATCTTTTTTATTTTTGCATGTTGCTCCTTCATTGACTTATGCATTGGCTACACAACAAGAAATATCAATGAGTTCATTTATCTTTATTGCAAAGAGATCACCAATAGTTCTATTTTTAGCCAGAAATACTTGTCCAAAGGTCCCTCAACTTATAGGCTTCAAAATCTCAAAATTGTCTATTGAATTGTTTTCTTTACAAGTGTAATGGATAGGATGAGCTCGCAAAATTTGAACCACATCATCCTCCAGGTTTGCGAATTCCTTGGGTCATTGATCTCAACCAAATCTTGCAATATAAATTATGTGGCAACACGATCCAACAATGAGATTATATTTTCAAATGGATTAATCATATAGTAATGCATATCTTTCATATACCTTTGCAACTTTTGTATCCCATTAGAGAACTCAATCTGACACCATTAGTTGAGCCCCCAAATTGGGTGTAACTTTAAAAAAAAAAAAATTCAAACACTTGACCTTTCAAATTGATCCATGGATTACCTAATATAGCTCCAAATCAGAATCCATCACTGAATTGCCAATTAAAACTTATTTTGTCACTTTCTTGCAACTTGTAGACTTTGTGCTAGAAGGTCCTTTGATTGGCTTTAAAAATTGACCCAAACAGATAACTGGGCCCTAAAATCTAAGACACTGATTCTATGTTTTGCAAATTCTTACCCTATTGAGTCTCATGTCATGATGAATTCTCAGTCAAAAGATATTGATTATAAAAGTTTCCCTCTTAGAATTGCCTGCAAGAAAACATGTCAAAAACACATAAATTGCGTTCAGAATTGACTCTTAAAACTAGGAAAACTAACACTTCAGGGCACAAAAATTGGGGCATTGGTTCACTGATACGAGGGGACTATAAGTTTGTGATTTGCACTCATGACATATAACTAGGTGCAAATGGCGAGCAGTCAAAGTAGGCTAATTAGTATTTGTATCTTGGAAACAATGTTAAAAAATAGCTTTTGCAAATGGAATGGACTTAGGAAAGTATGCAAACGAATTCATCAAGACTTGAAAATTGGCACACTTAAAATATTTTTAGAGTAAAACATAGTGGTACAATCCATTTGATCTCATCTATCATGGATTTTGAGATATGACATCATGAATAAGGGTTCTGACAAATCTATACTTGACACCATTACAAAATTAGAAATTTCATTTGGAATCACGTTCAAAAACTAATCAAATGGATTTGTCATAAGCTCAAATTTGAAGCGTAATATTTCTTTGACCTCTAGATTGCAATGCAAAATTAATTTTAGTATTTCAGTCAACTAGGTCAAAGTTATAATAATTCAAAAGGGCTTCCTAGAATTCAGAACAAATTGTATCAGCATGACAACAATAAATGACCAACTTTGAAGGATTGAAAACCTAGTCAAATAGACTCAAAATGACTTTAAATTTGAAACATAGGTTCTCTAGTATGGAAACTAAACACTCCCAAAGGGGAAAGTCATGAAACATTTCTAGGTGTGAGATATTCAATTGCAAACATAGCCTCTTGTCATTGTTTGACACTCGAGCAAAAATGCAGATTTGACAAATGCTCAAAATGGGACTTCATGAAATGGCTTGAAATGGAAATTTATCTTCATGGAACACATAGATGTACTAAATGAAAGGTGTTCAAAACATTAAACACCTCTTAGGCCTTAATTGGATAGTGGGGTACATGCGCATTTAAAAGCTTTTATAGGGCTTGATTTCTCAATGGTACTCAAAATTAGGGCTTCAATTTTGAGTCGCAACAAACATGATGTTGGAATTCCAAAGGAAAGTGCACCTAAAGTGTCACAAATGGAGTAAGAAATTTTTGGTTATTAAAATACAAGTGGGTGAAAAAACTAAGTATTTGTAGACCTAGGAATATGATATTAGGACAATATGGAGGCAAAAGAAGTTTGATATACATCAACAAGTGGAGGTATTGAAGGGGAAGTATTAATAAAATGATTCTTTTAAGGATTCTCCTAAACAACAACAAGCCAATTATCAAGCTCTCATTCACTCCCCACAGTGGAAGGTGAGAAAGGACCATTTTTTAGGACATTTCAAGAAGATTGACTTTTATAGAAGAAGAGACAAGGTTAAAGCTTCCTCAAATTCTAGCAACTGAAGCATATGAGCCCACAAGGTGTAAATCTGCTAGCTTCAGACCAAGAAGCTCTTTTATTTTACAAAGTATCATACAAGATCCAAAGGTCCACTCATAAGAAATATTGCCAAATGCACCATCTAAAGAAGAGCCACCAAAATACAAGTTTTCTAGCTGTAGAAGGAGTGAGCCTCACATTTCCATTCCATGCTATAAATATCAAGACCCTAGGTCTCCTCAACTTAATGTTGAGTGGCTACTAAAGGATAAAGAAGAAAAAAGAGAGGATGAGGTGGTTCCTAACCTTGAAGAACTAAAGATAGCTAATCAAGCTTCAAATGGGGAACTAATATTAGACCTACTACAAGAAAAAGAAGAGTGAAACCATTAGTTACAATACAAAGACAAGCATGAGCAGAAGAAAGAAGAAAAGATATATGCAAGTTATGATTTGGAAGATGATTTTTCCAGCATCATAATGGATTTCTTCTCAAGGCTTGACACTATAATAGTAGCTACAAAGGAGGTGGTTCATGAACATCTTGAGGAAGAAGTAGATATCATTTCTTCACAACATAAAGAGGAACCACTTCCAAACTAGAAGGATACTATCAGTGCAGAGAAAAAAATGTTGTCAAGGTTGATTTCTTAGATGCAATGCCATCAAGAGGATGCCCCATAAGACATCTAGCTCTGTGAAAAATTAGCATGTTTCCCTAGGTCATGCTTACTCTTGAGTACAAGGGTGAGTATCACAAAAAAAGAGCAAGTATGTCTTTCTCAACAAGTTAATGTCCCAGTGCTACAAAACTTCATTGTTTTCAGCATTGGGAAGGTGTCTCACATTGTAGCAGTATTTTTATCATGCTTATTGATATTTTTGACTATCAATGCACATGAAAGAAATAACCAACTTGTAACAAAGGGAAGCTATTTTAACAAGCCAGTCAATGGTTTTGTTTAATTCTTTTTCTTGTAAATATTTGTACATAGTAGAGTAGGTATTTTCATCTTTTCAAGTAGTACAGAAACACAACTATTTGTTCTTAGAGATAGAAAGTTTTGTAATTTTTCTTGGTTGCAAAATTTTTGTGAAGTTATAGGTGGGCTAGTGTATCATTCTCTTTGGTGACTTCATCCCCAATGGATTGCTTAAGACTACTAGTTCACTCTTAAAAGGAAAGAAACCAATTGAGTCACCAAAATTTTGGTTATTTCCACCCCCATTTAGCCCATCACATATAACTGATCTCATAAAACTTCAGTGGGTTGTATTCTTTATAGAGGGTTAACACATGGAAATTGTAGGGTTAACATTTCCTATTATATGCATTTCAATATTTTGAAGAGTCACTTTTTAGCCCTTTCTAAACTAGCAAAACCTTCCTACATTAATCGTTTTGCACTATTTTGCAATGTTTCCTTTTTCGGTCTTGCAAAATAACACCAAATGTTGGATTTAAAGCACATATTCATCAATTGTGGTTTTTTAATCACTCATTGGGGATTCTATTTTTTCATCTGGGCCATCCATTTCAAATGAAGGGTCTTCATAAATGGTCATCAGATTTTATAGGAAGATCTGATCTTTTCCACAAGGGTCAACTCTACAATTTATGCATGTGGGTTAACCTTGCATGTTATCCTATCCTACATTTTGACAGCCACATGATTTAATCTCTTGATCCTACCACACTCTTCCAAGGTGAGTTCTTTATTGTAAAGTGAATTCTTGGGCATTGTTCCATGGTGCTAATTTATCTCCATGCTTGTTTAATGCTTGAAATGATCAAATCTCTTGGATTTGATCTTTCCAATAGTTGGGTACATTCATTTTAGTCTCTTCATGTCACTTAACTGGAGTAATTTGTTTCAAAGATCAAATTTTCTTCTAATATCCATTATTGCTCTCTACAAATGTTAACTCTAGCTTTTGGGGTTTGAACTTCATAAAAAAATATGATTAATACCATATCAATAAAGGAAAGTTTGTAAATGGTTTTAAGGGTTCTTCTTTGGTTCATTTATAGTAGCAACATGCTTCATGATTGTAAATTGTTTATTTTACCTTGCATTAATAGAAACCCATATTTCCTCTTCTTTCCATTTAACTATCTTGTGCATGTTTTTCCTTCTGTTGAATGTTTCTATTTTATCTTTTAAATCTATGTGTTGTGTTAATCTTCTCATGGGTGTTGCATTGTCATTATCTCTTTCCTTACTAGGTCTCATTTGTTCTAACCCGCATATGTATCCTTGAAGGCTAAATTATAGTTAAGATATATGTATTTTGGGGGCTTTTATTAATTTTATGTGCATCTATAGGAAGGTACTGTGACCATGTTTCAATCTAGTGCATCACCCCCTTTCATTTCAACATTTACTTTCTTACATTCCTTGTCCCTTTTCCTCCCAAGTTTTAGTTTAGGTGCATCCTAACTATAAGGGTTTTGGCCTTCTATGGAGATTCAACCTCAAAGTGCAAGTATCACACTTAGAGGTTGTTTCCATGTTACAAAATGTCACTTAGGGGTACATTTTGGCTAGGGGTGCAGACTTTTATGTCAACAATTTTTGGTACACCTAATGGGACACAAAGATTTAGCTACATAAGTCCATTGGTAGCTTGTTCAAAATTTATTCATTAAGAATTTGGGTGTTTTCTCAGTGAAATCAGCCTTTGGAGGTATTATGTCAAATGCCATTGTGACTCTAGGTGCATCTACTAGTTTCATATAGACCAAGTATTGGTATGTGTAGAGATCATCTCTGATCTTTTATGATTTTCTAGGTTTTTCTTTGATTTTTCATCTTTATGAAGTTTTAACCATGGACCCATTTCATGGAAATCCATATTATTCTCCCCCATATCATGATAATTTTATTCCTCGTCCCTATTTTCATCAATATTAGTCTTAACCCTAGGCTAGTTATGACCAAAATTCATTTACAATACAAAATGGTCAATATGCCCCAAATTTCTATCAGCATCCCATTATTGCTACTTCATTCCCAACATCCCAACACAGTGAGCTTAAAGACATGATATTGGAACTTTAAATGAGAGTGGACCTAAAGTTTCATGAATAGTGTGGGTATTTTTTGCCTTTTAAAAGCTAATTTGGTGAACACTAAGAAATTGTAGGCCTGGGAATATGATATTAGGACAATATAAGGGTAGTAGGAGTTTGATATGAAACATCAAATAGAGGTCCAATAGGGGTAGTATGGACAAGATTAATTTTTTGGGGCTTCTCCTCAACAAAAATAAGTCATTATCAGGCTCTCATTCACTCCCTAGAGTGAGACCTGAGAAAGGCTCATTTTGAGGGGAACATTGCAAGAATATTTTCTTTTGCAGAAGAAGACACAAGGCTCAAGATTTATCAAATACAAGTAGTTGAATTAGAAGATCCCTTGAGGCATAAATTTTCTATCTTTAGATAGAGAATCCCTCTAATTTTGAAAAGTACCATACAAGAGCCAAAGGCCCACTCATAAGAAATATTTCCAAAACCACCATTTGAAGAAGCACTACCCAAACACAAACTTACTAGCTTTAGAAGGAGTGTACCTCTACATATTTCTATTCCATTTACTAAAGATCAAGAGCCTAAGCCTCCTCAACTTTATGTTGAGTGGATGCCAAAGGACAAAGTGGAAAAATAAGAGGATTAGGTGATTCCTACCTTTGAGGAAACAAAGATTGTTAATCAAGATTCAAACGAGGAAGAAAGAGCAGACCTGCTGCAAGAAAAAGAAGAGAAAAACTATGAGTTTTAGTAAGAAGAAAAGTATGAGAAGAAGGAAGAATAAAAGATGGATGCAAGTTATGATATGGAAAACGGTTTTTCGAACATCATAATTGATTTCTTCTCAGGATTTAAAATTATACTAGTAAGTGTTAGTTTGTGGTGACTGATCAGGGAAGTACTAAACATACTTCAAAAAAAATTGGTCCCTATTTTATCAAGATTTTGGGCTGACATGTAATTATTAAATATAATCCTAAAGTGGTAAAAATAATTGTATAAAAGGGCTTAGGGTTAGGGATTTTTTCATAAGGTGATGTGAAAATTGGTTCTTGTGGTGGTATTGAGTTGTAAGGGCTTATAGATTGTAATCAGGTTGTAATCACTAGATCCTAATAATATTGGACTTATTCTTTTGTGAACCACATTGAATCTTGGTGTCCTATGTTCTTTTCTATGTGATCTATTATTTTCTAATATTTTTTATATTTTCATGTAATTGTTATTTCTATCTGAGGTTTAATCCGAACAAGTGGTATTAGAGCGAGTTTTTCCTTTTAGTTATCCTTCGCAAAAAAGTCTCACAGTTGAGTGGGAGCAATGGAATATGAGGGTAAGCTAAGGATTGACAAGTTTGATGGACAAAACTATTAGTTATGAAAGATGCAAATGTACGACTATCTTTATTAGAAGGACTTATGGAAACAAATGGAAGAAAAAACAAAAAATCAAGGGTCAATGTCAAATGATGACTTGGGTCTTTTAGAAAAAAAGGCACTCAAAAGCATTCGGTTATACCTAGCACCATCAGTGGCATTTAATATTATAAAAGTGAAGAAGATGGAAACCCTAAATAAATTGTATGAAAATCCCTTTGCTTCAAACAAAGTATTTTTCATGAAGCATTTATTTAATATGAAAATGATAGAAGGTGGATCTATTGTAGATTATTTAAATGAGTTTAATAGTAGTACTAGTTAGTTATCTTCTATGGTTATTAATTTTGATGAAGAAATTAGGGTTCTCTTGATTTTGTAATCTTTGCCTAAAAGTTGGAATGGCATGGTAATGGCTGTGATCGGTGTTATTTTGAGTGAGGAAATTCATAGGAAAAACTTAGGTGGATCTACATCAAGAAGTGCTTTGAATGTACAAAGTCAAGGTAGAATGACTGAGAGAGGAAGTAATTCCATAAATTGTGGAAAATCAAGAGAAAAATCAAAGGGGATGAGTGTTGGAAATGATTGAAATGATCATAAGAACAATTGTTGGAATAATATATGGAACTGGTAAAGAATGTCCTCAATCATTGTTTTGTCATTGATGTCAAACTTGCTACTTGTAGGGATGACAATTGCTTTAGTGATCCAAATACTATCAATTAGTCGATTGATAAGGTGGAGGCAATCAATAAGATGTAACTTGAACACCTAGAGAAAGGTTGAAGTTATGATGTTGTAATGAAGTACAAGGATCAGCTAAGCCATTGATGAAAAAGTGTATTGGATGACATACTAAAAGATACGAAGAATGAGCACACTGAAACATATCAAAGATCTAAGGTTTTAGCTAAGTCTTTTGTAAAGCTCAAACTAAGTTCAAGTGACGAACAAGCTAGTAAGAGCCAAGCAAGCTAGTAAGAGTCAAGAAAATTCTAGTTAAGTGTCGAGCAAGTTCAAGTGCCAAGTAAGTTCAAGTGCCGAGCAAGTTCAAGTGCCGAGTAAGTTCAAGTGCCGAGCAAGTTCAAGTGTGGAGTAAGTTCAAGTGCCGAGTAAGTTCAAGTACTGACCAAAATCAAGTACCGAGTAGGTGCTGAGTAACACAAAGGTGCGGAGCACCAGTAACTCAATAATGCCGAGTTGCTGCATTATTTTGGAAATTGAAGATACATCAGATCTAAGCTGACAAAGTTGTTATCTAGAAATCTGTGAATTAAAAGGAAGATAAGAATGATGAGTTGGTGGCATAGAACACCATGTAGAACGTTTTTAAGATACAACTAGAAAAGTTTCAAGAAGAGAACAAGATATGGGGTAGATACATTATATCCTACCTAATCCATTTTGAAACCCTAAAATTGGAGAGGGAGAATTGAGTGGCAAAGGTAAATCAGACTTGTATATAAGAAGACATAAGTTAATAAAGAAAAAGTTTGGAATAGAGGGGATAGTGAGAAAAAGAGTAGTGGTCAAGCATAAAAGCATGAAATGCTGAAGAATGTGCTAAGGAGAAGATAACATAGAAACTCTGTTTGAATAGACTACCAAAAGGATGATTGCATTGGCAGAATGAGTAATAAGACTCAAAGAGATGAAGCTTGAGAGGGAGACAAGCAATCATAATTGAAGTGATTGAAGCCAAGCATAAGGATTGAACTGAAAGAGTGATCTAAAATTTGCAAAGTATGTTGTAAGTTATATCAGATCAAAAGACCATTATCATTACTTTCTAGCAATTGTAACAGTAAGATAAATCCTATGGACTTAGGTTGGTTTAACAACCATTAGACAAATCCTTTAATAGGGTGACATTCCAAGTGAATGTTCTAAAGATCTTTAACCAAGCCCATTCCTAATAGTTTGGTGAAATCCTCTAACAAGGTCACATTTAATAGTGTGTTGTAAGCCTTTAACAGGGTAGGCTTTTAACAAGGCATCACTTCAAAAGAGTGTGAATCAAGTAGCATGTTACTGATGGTTTTTCCCAAATTGGGTTTCCATGTAAATCATTGTGTCATGTGTTGATCTTGAATGTTTTATCTTTGCATGTTGATTTGCTTATATGACTGATTTAAGTTTGAACAGATGGAAAGAGTATGGATTCATTATTAAAAGTATTAATAGGGAATTTGGACCTTGAATAACTAATTCACCCCCCCCCCGCCTCCTCTCAGTTATTCTAAATAATTCTAACAATTGGTATTAGAGCCTGACTACTAATTCAGTTTAAAGGGACTACTAGCAGAAAAGATCAAAATGCCAAAGAGAGAAATTCGCTAGCTCAACAAAGACAACTTTGTTGCATGGCAAAGTTTGATGAAGCTACATCTTGGATCCATAGGAGATAATTCCCAAAATTCAATTGTTATTGAACATGTAGATCCAACAGGTGCTCCTACTACTGAAGACATGAAAAACAAACAAGAACACAACCAGACAATGCTGGAAATTGCCTCTACACTCAGCTATGCTGAATTTGATGATATTAAAGGATGTGACATGGCATTCAAAATGTGGAAAGCCCTATCAAAAATCTATGGAGAAGATCACAATGTACAAAGAGCAAAAAGAGAAAGTACCAGAGGAAAATTTGATGACATGAAAATGGAAGAAAATGAGAATGCTACTCAGTATGGTGCAAGAATAAAGGAAGTGGTAAGTGTAATAAGATGCTTGAATGGTCAACTAGATGAAGACACTATTAATAGTAAGTTCTTAAGGACATTGCTCCCTATCTATGCTATTAGAGTATCAGCAATACAAGAGCTAAGATGCATACCGGGAAATAATCTAAGCTTTGAAGGTATAATAGGTAGACTCACTGCATTTGAGTTATCTAACTTTGACAACTACAAACCTGAAAATGTTGAATCTCCTTTTAAGGCCAAGTTATCACTGAAAGATGCCGAACAGGTAAAATCAAGGAAAGGAAGAAAAATGAAGTATGTATCTAGTGATAGTAGCACTGATGAGGAAGATGTGGAACAATTGGAAGCATTGCTCGCTAGAAGATTCCATAGGGGCAAAGGAAAATTCAAAGGTAAGATGCCTATCATTTGTTTCAATTGCAATGAATTAGGTCATATTCTTGCAAGATGTCCATAGAAAAAGGATTCCAAGGAAGGCAACAAATACAAGAACAGAAGAGATGATGATAAGAGAGATTACAAAGAAAAAGGTAAGAAGTGTTATATTGTTGAAGAAAATTCTGATGATAATGATGATGAAGTTGTTTATGTAGTCATGAAGGACCAATCTGATGAAGAAGAAGTCACAACACTGGTGACATGTATAAACAAGAATGACAGATGGATCATAGATAGTGGATGCTCACATCACATGACAGGAGACAAAAGTAAGTTTGTTAACTTTACTCAGTATGATGGAAATAATGTTATAGTTGGTAATGATGCTCCATGTCAAATCAAAGGAAAAGGTTCCATTAAGCTCATAGACCAAATTTCATGTGACAATGCATACTATGTTGAAGGATTAAAATACAATTTACTAAGTGTCTCACAATTAGGCAGTATAGGTTGCAAAGTGGAATTTGAAAACAAAACTGCAAAAATCTATGACAATAATGGTAAACTGATAGGAAAAGGAGATCAAACAAAGAGTAATTTTTTTTACCTTGATATGGATGATATTTCTTGTCTGCTTGCAAAATTTGATGATGAATGGTTATGGCATAGAAGATTATGTCATGTCAACTTTGACAATCTAGTCAAAATCAGTAAAATGAAAAAAGTTAGAGGTCTACCAAAATTGAAGAAGCCTGATAATATCATGTGTAAACAATGTTAGCTAGGAAAGATGACAAAGTCAAGTTTCAAAAGAAAAAACTATACATCTAAAGAGATACTTGAGTTAGTTCACACTAACTTATGTCATCCAATGGAAATACAAAGCTATAGAGGAGATAAATACATAATGTTATTTGTTGACGACTATTCTAGGATGATAACTGTTATGTTCTTAAAAAAAAAATCTGATGCTTTTCAAATGTTTAAGTGGTATGTGGCCAGAGTTGAAAAGGAAACCGAAAAAAGCTTGAAATGCCTAAGATCAGATAGAGGTGGTGAATTTACATCAAATGAATTCGAGATATTCTGTAATGACAATGGAATCAAAAGAAAAACGTCAACTCCTAGAACTCCCCCACAGAATGGAATTGCTGAAAGAAGAAATAGATCTATAATTGACTATGCCTAAACATTAATGATGGAAAAGAATGTTGCTCTAAAATACTAGAGAGAAGTCGTAAGCATAGTTGTTCATACACTGAATCGAGTACAAGTCAAGAAAGGTACAAATACAACACCTTTTGAATTATGGTATGGTTACTCACCAAATGTAAAACATTTCAAAGTGTTTGGTTGCAAATGTTTTATCCTTAAAGATGCTAGAAATGGGAAATTTGATGCAAAAAGTGATGAAGGTATATTTCTTGGTTACTCCACTAGAAGTAAGGCATATAAGTGTTTGAATATTAACACTAACAAAATTGTGGAGAGTGCAAATGTAAATTTTGATGAGCACATAGAAGTCCAAGCTGAAATACCAAAGAAAATGGAAGAATACAGAACCTTGGTGTATTCTTATGAAGGAATGAATGCTGATGAGGATGATGTCAATCAAATTGAAAATCAACAACAAGTGTTAGTTTCAGCCGATTCACAACCAGTCAATGCTGAGTTGCATTCAAAAGTCGAGTTACAGAATGAAGAAAATGCACAATCTGATTCTAAAGACAGGATACATAATGAAGAACAACCTGACAATGAAGTGCATAGTGATCTTGAATCTGAAAGATCAAATATGGAAACAAGAACAAAGCCAAGATTATCCAAATATGTAAAAAGACATCACCCTGCTAAACAAATAATTGGTGACCAAGATGCAAGACCAATGACAAGGAACAGACTAAGACATGAATCATGTTTGATTAGCCAATCTGAACCTAAGACAGTACATGGCACATTACAAGATGATGACTAGTATAAAGCTATGGAAGAAGAAATTGATCAAATAAGAAAAAATAAAACCTAGAGTTTGGTTCCCAGACCAATTGACAAGAATGTGATTGGCACCAAATGGGTATTCAGAAACAAACTAGATGAGAATGGTGAGATTACCATAAACAAAGCCAGATTAGTATGCAAGGGTTATGCTCAAGAAGAAGGAATAGACTATGGAGAAACATTCGCTCCTTTTTCTAGAATGGAAGGAGTAAGAACTTTACTTGCATATGCTGCCTACAAAGATTTTAAAGTCTATCAGATGGATGTAAAATCTACCTTCTTAAATGGTATAATAGAAGAAGAAGTCTACATTGAACAACCAGAAGGATTTTTTGATGAAAACAATAGGGATATGGTGTGTAAGTTACATAAAGCACTCTATGGTTTGAAACAAGCACCTAGAGCATGGTATGAGAGACTTCACAAGTATCTAGTATAAATTGGATTTGAAAGAACTGATGATAACAACAACATGTACATCAAAGCTGAAGAAGGTAAAGACATTATTGTATCTAAAAATTTTATGGATGACATAGTATTTGGTGGTAAAGAAGTACTTTGCAAAGGCTTTGCTAACAAAATGAAACATGAATTTGAGATGTCTATGTTTGGAGAAATCAAATTTTTTGTTGGATTGCAAGTACATCAACTCAAACATGGAATATTTATTACACAATCAAAATACATCAAAGAAATTCTTAAAACATTTGGATTGGAGGAATCCAAACCAATCAACACACCAATGGCCACAGGAAATAAGCTATCCAAAAATGATGAGTCAGCTGAAGTCAATCAAACAATGTACAGATCCATGATTGGAAAACTACAATATGTTGTAAATAGTAGACCAAACATAGCATTAGCAGTTGGAATAGTGGCTAGGTTCTTTGCTAATCCTAAAGAAAATCATCTCATAGTAGTAAAAAAAATAATGAGATATCTCAAAGAGACTAATGACTTTGGTCTATACTACAAAAAGAATGGAAAATTTGAACTCAATGCATATAGAGATGCAGACTGGGGAGGAAACATCGATGATAGAAAAAGTACAAGTGGAGGTGCATTATTTCTAGGCAAAAGACTAGTTACCTGGACTAGCAAGAAACAAACATGTATATCCCAGTCCATTGCAGAATCAGAATATGTGGCAGCTACAGTCAAATGCACAAACATTGTATGGATCAAACATCTATTGAATGGAATGAAAGAAGAAGTAACAAAATCGGTGATATTGTATTGTGATAATACAAGTTCTATAAACATATCCAAAAATCCAGTAATGCATGCAAAAACCAAGCATATTGCAATAAAGTATCATTATGTTAGAGAATTGGTAGAAGACAAACAAGTGAAGTTGGAATACATTCACACAAAGGAACAAACTGTAGATATCTTCACCAAACCATTACCCAAGGATGCCTATGAATATCTTAGAGGCAAGCTAGGGGTTATACCCCTAAGTCAAGCAGTTTAAGGCAACAAGTAAGATGCCTTGCATCAACAGGAATAAATCATTGAAATATTAACAGGTTGATGCAAAGGATGATAGCAGAAACAGAAACTCCAAATCAGTCACAAGCATGGTGACAGAGGGAGAAAAACATCAAGAAGCCAAAGCTTATATTTTGTATGATAAAGATGCTACATCTTTGGCATTTATGTCAAAGAGGGAGAAATATGCAGAAAACTGATCAATGCAAAGAAAGAGGGAGATATATATGAAAGAGGGAGATATATGAGATCAATAGTAAAATGCAGCAAGCTAACATATACAATCTTGATGGTAACTGAATTGATTACTTGATCAGTTTGGTTTGCCATCAATTCCAAAGAGGGAGATTGTTGGAAATGATTGAAATGATCATAAGAACAATTGTTGGAATAATATATGGAACTAGTAAAGAATGTCCTCAATCATTGTTTTGTCATTGATGTCAAACTTGCTACTTGTAGGGATGACAATTGCTTTAGTGATCCAAATACTATCAATTACTTGATTGTCAAGGTGGAGGAAATCAATAAGATGTAACTAGAACACCTAGAGAAAGGTTGAAGTTATGATGTTGTAATGAAGTACAAGGATTAGCTAAGAGATTGATGAAAAAGTGTATTGGATGACATACTAAAAGATACAAAGAATGAGCACACTGAAACATATCAAAGATCTAAGGTTTTAGCTAAGTCTTTTGTAAAGCTCAAACTAAGTTCAAGTGTCGAGTAAGCTAGTAAGAGCCGAGCAAGCTAGTAAGAGCCGATCAAATTCTAGTTAAGTGCCGAGCAAGTTCAAGTGCTGAGTAAGTTCAAGTGCCGAGCAAGTTCAAGTGCTGAGTAAGTTCAAGTGCCAAGCAAGTTCAAGTGCCGAGTAAGTTCAAGTGCTGAGTAAGTTCAAGTGCTGACCAGAATCAAGTGCTGAGCAGCTGCTGAGTAACACAGAGGTGTCGAGCACTAGTAACTCAATAATGCCGAGTTGCTGCATTATTTTGGAAATCGAAGATATGTTAGATCTAAGCCGACAAAGTTTTTATCTAGAAATTTATGAATTAAAAGGAAGATAAGAATGATGAGTTGGTGGCATAGAACACCATGTAGAACATTTTTAAGATACAATCGTTGAAGTTTCAAGAAGAGAACAAGATATGGGGTAGATACATTATATCCTACCTAATCCATTTTGAAACCCTAAAATTGGAGAGGGAGAATTGAGCGGAAAAGGTAAATTAGAATTATATATAAGAAGACATAAGTTAATAAAGAAAAAGTGTGGAATAGAGGGGATAGTGAGAAAAAGAGCAGTGGTCAAGCATAAAAGCATGAAATGCTGAAGAATGTGCTAAGGAGAAGATGACACAGGAACTCTATTTGAATAGACTACCACAAGGATGATTGCATTGGTAGAATGAGTAAGAAGACTCAAAGAGATGAAGCTTGAGAAGGAGACAAGCAGTCAGAACTGAAGTGATTGAAGCCAAGCATAAGGATTGAACTGAAAGAGCGATCTGAAATCTGCAAAGTATGTTGTAAGTTATATCAAATCAAAAGACCATAATCATTACTTTCTAGCAATTGTAATAGTAAGGTAAATCCTATGGACTTAGGTTGGTTTAACAACCATTAGAAAAATTCTTTAACAGGGTGACATTCCAAGTGAATGTTCTAAAGACCTTTAACTAGGCCAATTCCTAATAGTTTGGTGAAATCCTCTAACAAGGTCACATTTAACAGTGTGTTGTAAGCCTTTAGTAGGGCAGACTTTTAACAGGGCATCACTTCAGAAGAGTGAGAATCAAGTAGCATGTTACTGGTGGTTTTTCCTAAATTGGGTTTCCACGTAAATCATTGTGTCATGTGTTGATCTTGAATGTTTTATCTTTGCATGTTGATTTGCTTATATGACTGATTTAAGTTTGAACAGATGAAAAGAGTATGGATTCATTATTAAAAGTATTAATAGGGCATTTGGACCTTGAATAACTGATTCACCCCCCCTGTCAGTTATTCTAAAGAATTCTAACAAGGAGGTCTTAATCGAGAGGACCAACGGACTACTATTATTGTCGTAAAATAGGGCATGAAAACAAAAATTGTTGGACTCAAAAGAAAAATGAAGGAGATAAGCCAAATGAAGACAAGGAGGAAAATATGGTAAGTAGAAAATCTGAAGAGGATGCTTTGCTTCTATCTTTAGAAAGTGTTGATGATTCATGGGTTTTCAATTCTGGTGCTTCATTTCATTCTACACCTCATAGAGGTTATTTTATTGATTATGTCAAAGGGAATTTTGGGCATGTTTATTTGGGGGATAATGAACCCTGTCAGATTGTTGGAAAGGGAAAAGCTAAGACTAAGTTGTAGAATGAAAATTATTGGCTACTACATGAGGTTAGATAGGTTCCAAGGCTGAGTAGAAATTTAATTTCAACAGGAAAACTCGATGATGAGGGTTATGTAGTTACTTTTAATTTAAAAAATTGGAAGGTTTCAAAAGGTTCCCTTGTAGTAGCAAAAGGTGTGAAAGTAGGCATCTTATATCCTTGTACAGGTCATATTTTTCCCTCTATATTAATTGTTTTAGAGAAAAATGAATGTTCAAGAATAGTTGTTGTAGTTGAGTAGGGAGAACAAACAGCTGCTCTAAATTCTAATACAACATTGTGGCACAATAGACTTAGGCATGTGAATGAGAAAGGTATGAAAGTACTTCATTCAAAGAAAGTTTTACTAGGTATAAAATGTGTTAATATGGATTTCTATAAATTTGTGTGTGTGGAAAGTAAAAGAGAGTGAGTTTTGTGAAGACTGGGAAGGAAAATAAAAGAGAGAAACTAGAGCTTGTGCATACCAATGCATGGGGACTAGCTTAGGTATCTTCCCTTGATGGATCTCATTATTATGTTACATTTATTGATGATGCAACTAGAAAAGTATGGGTTTATTTCCTTAGATAGAAATTTGATGTATTTGAAACTTTTAAGAAATGGAAATGAATGGATGAAAATGAGACTGCTAAGAAATTAAAATGTCTTAGATCTAATAATGGTGGTGAGTATTTTAGTCATAAATTTTAATATTATTGCTCCACTAACAATATTCATAGATAAAAAACTATTCCAAGGACTCCACAAGAAAATGGAGTAGTTGAATGCATGAACGGGACTATAATGGAGCATGCAAGGAGCATGAGGTTACATGTTGGGTTGCCCTTACACATGTGGGAAGAGGTTGTCAATACTATTGCATATTTGATTAATAAAGGTCCCTCTACTCCTTTGGGTTGTGGTATTCCAGAGGAAGCATGGACTAGTAAGAAGGTGAGTTATTATTTTCTCAAAACCTTTGGTTGTGAAGCATTTGCTCATATAGATTCTAAAAATAGAACCAAGATAGAAGCTAAGTCAAAGAGATGTGTATTTTTTAGATACAACATTAATGAATTTGGTTATAGGATTTGAAATTTTGAAAATCATAAAATTGTAAGAAGCTAAGATGTCATATTCAATGAGAAAGTGTTGTACAAAGATCTATTGTAGAAACATGAGAAGAAAGATGATGATTATGTAGTGTTGGATGATACTTCAATAGATGATGTTCTAGCCATACCTTATGATGTGCAACAACCATAACAAAAAATGCCACACACACCAGTGAATGTTAGACAGTCAACAAGGCTAATTAGACCTCCAAAAAGATTTTCTCCGTCTTTGTATTGTATTTTACTAATAGATGCTAGTGAACCTAAATGTTATGATGAAGTTGTGTAGGTGGATGCTAAGATTTAGTGGGAGTCTACAATGAAAGAAAAAATGGACTCTTTTCTAAAAAATAAGACTTGTGATTTATGCAAGTTGCTTGCAGGTAAAAAGGATTTATAGAATAAGTGGGTTTGTAGGTTAAAAGAAGAGGATGGAGGTAAGAAAATATTTAAAGCTAGGTTAGTTGTAAAAGGATTTTCATAGAGAAAATACATCAATTTTGATGAGATATTTTCTCCTATTGTTAAAATGACTTCTATCTGTATTGTTTTAAGTATTGTAGCTACTAAAGATTTGCATTTGGAGAAGCTTAATGTTAAACTAGCCTTTCTTCATGTTGATTTGGATGAAGAGATATATATGGCTCAACCACAAGGATTTTACATCAAAGGCAAGGAGAACTTAGTGTGCAAATTGAAGAAAAGTTTATATGGCTTGAAGCAAGCACCTTGGCAATGGTATCTAGAATTTGATAGGTTTATGCATGAGCATGGATACAATAGGTTTCATTAAAATCATTGTATTTATTTTAAGAGGTTGGATGATGATAGCTACATTATTTTATGTTTATATGTTGATGATATGCGAGTAGTTGGGTCTAACATGGATCACATTAAGGGGTTGAAACACTAATTAGCACATGGATTTTCTATGAAGGATTTGGGGGCAGCAAAAAAAATCCTTGGTATGAAGGTTTTTCATGATAGGAAGAATAGAAAATTGACACTATCTTAGGCTGATTATGTTGAGAAGGTTGTGCAATGTTTTTCTATAGAGAATGTTAAAGCTAGTAGCACACCTTTACCTAGTCATTTGAAGTTGAATAAGGAGGTGTGTCCCAAGACACAAGAAGAGGAGAAAAAGATGTTCAAGGTACCCTATCTTTTAGTTTTAGTAAGCTTGATGTATGCTATGGTATGTACTAGTCTAGATATTGCACATGCAATGGGAGTCATTAATAGGTATATGAATCATCCTAGAATTGAGCATTAGAATGTAGTCAAATGGATTCTCAGATATTTGAGAGGAACATCTAGTAAGTGTTTACTCTCTGGGGGGATCTACTACTAATTTACAAAGATATTTTGACTTACATTTGGTAGGGGATATTTATACAAAATCAAGTACTATAGATTATGTATTTACTATTGGTGGAGCAGATGTGAGCTGGGTTTCTAGGTTACAAAAGGTAAATGTTTTATCCACTATGGAGGTAGAGTATGTTGTTGCTACAAAGGTAGCCAAGGAGATGATATGGCTTTAGTTCTTCTTAGAAGAATTGGGACACCCTTAGAGGGATAATTATTTGTTTATAGATAGCCAAAGTGTCATTCATCTTACAAAGAATTCTGATTTGCATTAAAAATCCAAACACATAAAGTTGCAGCACCATTTCATTCAGTCAATTTTGGATGATAGTTAATTAAAGCTAGACAAGATACATAGAGATGACAATCCAAAGAATATGTTTACAAAGGTAGTGACAAGGGAGAAGTTAAATTCTTCTTGAACTTTGGTCAGTCCTCTAAACTGAATAGGAATAAATGAATAGCACAGTCCAAGTTAGTTTGATCTAGTGGGAGCCCCATGTGGTAGTAGTATTGCTACAGAATTAGTCTCCAAGTGGGAGATTTTTTTCTAGTGTAAAGTTTGATCACACTCGAAGTGAAAGATTTTTAGTTTGTGGTGACTGATCAGAGAAGTATTCTACATACTTCACAAATAATTTGGGGGCTCGACTTTATGTTGAGCAGCTACCAAAGGAGAAAGAAGAAAAATAGGAGGATGAGGTGGTTTCTACATTTGAAGAAAAAAATATAATTAATTAAGATTCATATGGGGAAGAAAGATCAAACTTGCTACAAGAAAAAGAAGAGAAAAACCATGAGTTGCAGCAGGAAGACAAGCATGAGAAGAAGGAAGAATAAAAGACAAATACAAGATATGATATGGAAGATGGTTTTTTGAGCATTAGAATGGTTTTCTTCTCAAGACTTGAAGCTATACTAGTAGTGTTAGTTTGTGGTGACTAATCAGGGAAGTACTATACATCAAAAACATTTTGGGCCCTATTTTAACGAGATTTTGGGCTGACATATAATTATTAATTATAACCATAAAGTGGTAAAAGTACTTGTATAAAAGGTCTTAGGGTTAGGGATTGTTTTATAAGGTGATGCAAAAATTGGTTCTTGTGGTGGTATAGAGCTATAAGGGATTATGGATTGTAATCAAGCTATAATCACTGGATCATAATAATATTGGACTTGTTGTTTTTTGGATGTAGCCTAGGGTTTGGGTGAACCACATTAAATGTTGCTGTCTTATGTTATTTTTTGTGTGATCTATTATTTTTTGATATTATGTTGAGTGGCTAATGTTGGCGCTCATAATTGCCTTCCCGATTTTGAGCACCATTGAAAAATCAAGCCCTTAAACGCTCTTAAAATGCATATGTGCTTGGTTGTACCCGGCTGTCCTGTTGAGACCCCTAAGGTGTTTAACACTTCTAGAACCTTCCATTTAGCATGCCTAAGCATTTCATAAAGTTATATTGACTTTCTGAGTCATTTGGCAAAGTTCTGTTTTGAGCTAGTATCAATTTTGCATTTTCACTCAAGTGTCAAATAGCGACAGGAGGCTTTGTTTGTAAAGGAATATCTTGCACCCAAAAATGTTTTGTGATCCACCACTTTGGGAGTGTCTAGTGTCCATACCTGAGAACCTATGTTCCAGATTTTGAGTCATTTCAAGTCCGTTTGAATAGGTTTTGAATCCCTCAAAGTTGGTCAGTTACTATTTTCAGGCTTTTGCACTTTGCACACATTTCTGGGAAGCCCTGTTTGACGTGCTATAACTTTGACCCAGTTGACTAAAATGCTAAATTTCTTATTGCGTTGCATGGTAGACATCAGAGACTTCCTATGTTTAAATTTTTAAGTCTTGACGAATCCGTTTGATCAATTTTCAAATGTGATTCCAAACGCAATTTATGACTTTTTACTAGTGTCAGCATTTGCAGATTTATCAGTACCCCTGTTCGTGGTGTTGTAACTCCTAATCCATGATTGGTGAGATCAAATGGATTCTACCACTGTGTTGTCCTCTGAAAATACTCCAGGTGTGTCTGTTTGCAAGTCATGATGAATCCATTTGCACACTTTTCCAAGTCAATTCCATTCGCAAAAATGCTTTCTGTTAGCATGTCCAGTTTGCAAAATTCTGAGTAGCCCACTTTGACTGATCGCCATTTGCGCGTTGTTATTTGTCATGAGCCAAAATTGCATAGTCATACTAACGTCATGACAGAGTTTTAGCGCCCCAGTTTTCATCTCCCCATGTGCTCATTTGCCTAGTTTTCCAAGACAAATCCGAACCTTGTTTGTTGTTTTTCTGACGTGTTTTCTTGCAGGTAAATCTGAGAAGGCAACTTTGACAACGAATATCTTTTGACCCCAAATTCATCATGAGATGAGATTTGACAGGCTAAGAGTGTGCGGAACAAAGATTCAGTGTGCTAGTTTTCAAAGCCCGATCAGTTGATTTGGTCATTTTTCAAAGCCAGTCAATGGACCTCCTGGCGTAAAAGTTGACAGTCAGCAGAAAATGATAAAATAAGATTTTAATGATCAATTGGTGATCGAAATCAATTCTAGTGGATATTAAAAGGTCAACAGATCGGTTTGAGAATATCAGTTGTTTGAACATGAAATTTTTTTTTAGTCGGACCCGCTTTGGGACCTGACTAAGTTCGCCTGATTGCATTTCCAAAATGGTTTAAATACAATTTTAAACAATAAACATAGTGTCTTAAGATAAAATGCTTTTGGAAATCCAAGCCCGTGTGGTAGGGCTCAGCATCCAATCCGACCCTAAATGACAAAGGTTGAATTTTGAGGAAAGATGCATGTGCGCTGAGGTGGATTCGGGAAAGGAGATTGTGACATGTGTCTTGATTGTGCAGCCATCGTTACCTCGCCATGTGAAAATGCTCGCTAGTTAACTATAGTGAGATAGCGAGGTTGATATGGCAAGGGTGAGGTGGAGATGACATGGCAGCGAGCAAGATGATGATGTGGCACCCAGCTGTGCAAAGCTCGAACTAGTTAAAAGATGACACGTGGTAGCTGGTCAAAGTCAGTTTGACCCCGGATTCAAAGGGCAAGGAAAAATTTGTAGAAAATAAAAAGTAATTTTTTATCTTTTCTGGGTAGTGGGTCATGTTCAAAATTTGCAAAGAGAAACATTTTCTAAAGTTTATACTTTAGAATTTTTTAACTTTATAAAAAATGAAATGTGCAGACATGAGTTTCTAGTGAAGGGGACTGTTTTTCAAATGAAGATTTCAGGTGTTTCCCAGAGGCTAGATATGCCTGATCATATACCGTTGGAATCGTGAGAATCCAAATTTTCCATTTCTGAAGTCAGTTTTTACACAGGTGCTTCCTAGTTTGAGCTATAGCCAGAAAAATGAATTTTGTGGCATCCTCAGTGGAATGGGTAAAAAATTGAAAATCTAGTTAGGGGATCAGTAAAACTTGGTAAGAATGCGGTTGGAGTTCACGGTTCTCACATTCACTCAATTTAACTTAATTTTTGCCAAGCATTTCAATGGGTAAATAAGATATTGTGGTGATTTAGCAATGTTTCATCATTTCAATAGAGATATTGTGCAAATCAGTTTTTAAAAAAATGATGAAACAAAATCAAATCAAGATGGGATAAGGAAAGAAGAAGTTTTCAGTTGCTAGAAGATTGATTTTTAGGTGGACACTTGTCATTCTGAAATCAGATCCAGGAGTTCATCTAGGCTATATCATTCTTTCTTTCTATCATTGTAAGGGTTCCAATTTTTTGCACTGAGAAACCATTCTTCAGCATTTCTTCTTGTATTGAATAGCATTTTAAGTTTTATGCAGATACTTCTATTCTGTTAGGTGATCTATGAGTTACTTTCTGTACATTTCATGTATTTGATTTCAAGGAAAACAAATAAAGTGCAGCAAAAGTTTGAAGTTCAGTTTGAATCTTGTCTCCTGATTATGGCTCTGTTATTTCTTCTAATTTGTGATCAAAGAGCATGAATTAGGTTTCATTACATTTTGAAATGTATGTGGTTAAAATGTCTTGCTTATGGAACAAAGAACCATGTAATTGCTTGATATTTGTCATAGGGTTTGCATATTTCATGATAGGATGTTCTGAGTATGAGATTCATTCTGTAGCAAATGTCTATTCACAAGGTGAAAGATAGATCAGGGATCTTAATGTAGAGATACATTTGAGGTTTCCATGAGATGTATGGTTATGATTCATTTAATTGCCCAACAGATAAGGCACTGGTCAGAGATAGGATCATTAAGTTCTGTTGCTCATACTTGGGTCTTGCTGATATCAATCTATTAAATCATTTTCATTTTATTGTTGAAAGGTTTTCAAAGTATAACCCACATTTAGCTTTCCAGTTTCATGAGTCATGTCCTTAGCTATTTCATGCTTGTGATATCCTGGTTAAGCATAGAAGGATTAGGGGTTTCATCTGCTTTTATAGATCCTGAATATGGTTATTGAACTGGTCACATAGTCAGATCTAAAGAGGTTCACCCGCCTAGGTTTTGCAGAGCCTGAAGTGTAGAAGGAGTACAGCCTTATAGTTGGCCTGGTGTCTAAATGGATGTGTTGATAATGGGAGTTAGCTGCCCCTAGATATGTTTTGTTCTCATCAGGGTAATTGGAAATGGGAAACATTTTCAAACACCAATAGCTACCAAAGGATAAATAAGAAAAATAGGAGGATGAGGTAGTTCCCACCTTTGAGGAAACAAAGATAGTTAATCAATATTTAGATAGGGAAGAAAGATCATACTTGCTGCAAGAAAAAGAAGATGAGCGTGAGAAAAAGGAAGAATAAAAGATAGATGCAAGCTATGATATGGAAGATGGTTTTTTGAGCATCATAATGAATTTCTTCTCAAGATTTGAAACTATACTAGTATTGTTAGTTTGTGGTGACTGATCAAGGAAGTACTGTACATACTTCAAAAAAATATTGGGTCCTATTTTATCAGGGTTTTGGGCTAACATGTAATTATTAATTATAACCCTAAAGTGGTAAAATACTTGCATAAAAGGTCTTAGGGTTAGGGATTATTTCATAAGGTGATGCAAAAATTGGTTATTGTAGCAGTATTGAGTTGTAAGGGATTATGGATTGTAAGTAGATTGTAATCACTTGATCATAATAATATTGGACTTGTTGTTTGGTGGACGTAGCCCAGAGTTTGGGTGAACCACATCAAATTTTGGTGTCTTGTGTTCTTTTCTATGTGATCTATTATTTTATAATATTTCTATTTGCATGTAATTGTTATTTTTGTGTGAGGTTTAATCCTAACAAGTAGCTCCCAAGGAGATGGCTCATGAGAATTATGAGGAAGATATGGAGATCATTTCTTCACAAAAAAAGGAGGTGCCACTTCCAAACCAGCAAGATACTATCATTGCAAAGCATAAAAATGTGGTCAAGGTTGATTGTTTAGACCTAGTGCCATCAAGAGGATGCCCCAAAAGGCATCTAGCTCTGTAAAAAATTAGCATGTTTCCCCCAGATATGCTTACTCTCAAGCATGAGGGTGAGTATCACAAAAGGAGCAAGTATGTCTTTCTCAGCAAGTTAATATCCTAGTGCTAGAGAGCTTCATTGTTTTCAACATTAGGAAGATGTTTCATAGTGAAGCAGTATGTGTGTCATGCCTGCTAATATTTTTTACTAGCCATGCACATGAAAGAAACAACCAACTTGTAATAAAGTGTAGCTATTTTAACAAGCCATTCAATGGTTTTGTTTAATTAATTTTCTTGTAAATATTTGTACATTGTAGAGTGGGTGAGTTCATCTTTTCAAGAAGTCCACAAGCATAGTTATTACTTGTTGGAGATAGCAAACTTTGGAGTTTTTGTTGGTGGAAAAATTTTGTGAAGTTACAGGTGAGCTAGCACATCATTCTCTTTAGTGGCTCCATGCCTAATGGATTTCTTAAGGCTAGTAGTTCATGCTTAGTAGGAAAGCATCTCATTTGTTCACCAAAAATATTGGCTATTTTTTGCCCCATTCAGCCCATCACATATAACCAATCTAAGAAAACTTTAATGGGTTATATTCTTTACAAAGGTTTAACATGCTAAAATGTCAAGGTTAACATTTCATGTTATCCACATTTCTCTATTTCACAGAGTCACTTTTCTAACCTTTCCAAAATAATGCACATGAAAAAAAAACCAACTTGTGATAAAGTGTAGCTATTTTAACAAGCCATTCAATGGTTTTGTTTTATTATTTTTCTTGTAAATATTTGTACATAGTAGAGTGGTTGTTTTCATCTTTTCAAGAAGTCCACAAACATAGTTATTCCCTACTAGAGATAGAAAGCTTTGTAGTTTTTGTTGGTTGCAAAATTTTGTGAAGCTATAAGTGAGCTAGTGTATCATTCTCTTTAGTGACTCAATGGCCAATGTATTTCTTAAGTCTACTAGTTCATTCTTAGCAAGAAAGTATCCCATTTAGTCACCAAAAATGTTGGCTATTTTTTCCCCATTCAGCCCATCACATATAACCAATTTGAGAAAACTTCAATGGGTTCTATTCTTTAGAAAAGTTTAACATGCTAATATTTCAAGGTTAAAATTTCATGTTATCAGCATTTCTCTATTTCATAGAGTCACTTTTCTACCCTTTCCAAAATAGTTAAAGCTTCCTATGCTAACCACTTTGAGATATTTTCTAATGCTTGCTTTTTTCCTCTTGTGAAATAGTGCCAACCATTGGATTTAAAGATTATCTTCATCAACTATGATGTTTTAATCACTCATTGGGGGTACTTTTGCTACATCTATGTCACCCATTTCAAATTAAGGATCATCATCAATGGTCATCACATTTTCTACGAAGATCTGATCTTTTCCACATGAGTCAACTCTAGAGTTTATGAAAGTGGGTTAACTTTGCATATTATCCCATCCTGCATTTTGATGGT
Source organism: Cupressus sempervirens (assembly GCA_028749045.1). Lineage (NCBI taxonomy): Eukaryota > Viridiplantae > Streptophyta > Pinopsida > Cupressales > Cupressaceae > Cupressus > Cupressus sempervirens. The sequence goes on from CM053793.1 coordinate 837,734,298, forward strand.
GGCATGACTTGATCTCTTGTGGCTGCCAAACTCTTCCAAGACCAATTCTTTATGACTATATTGGTCCTTATTCCACATCGCCAATGTATCTCCATGCTTGTTTAATGCTTGCAATGATCAAATCTCTTGAATTTGATCTTTCCAACAACCAGGTACAACCATTTTGGTCTCTTCATATCACTTCACTAGAGAAATTTTTTTTTAAAGATCAAATTTAATTCTAATATCCATTATTGTTCTCTTCTACTCTTAACCCTAGTTTTTGGGGTTTGAACTTCATGCAAAAATCTAAGTTATGCCTAATCTATAGGGGCAAGGTTGTAAATAGTTTTAACGATTCATCTCTAACTCTTTTACCATAGCATTATGCTCTATGATTGTAAATATATTTATTTTCCTTGCATTAATAGAAACTCATATTTCCTCTTCTTACCATTTAACTATCTTGTGCACATTTTCTTTATGTTGAATGTTTCTTTTTTATCTTTCAAATATGTATGTTTTGTTAATCTTCTCATGGGTGTTGCACTATGAATATATATTTCCTTGCAATATCTCATTTATTCTATCCTATGTATGAATACTTGAAGGGTGAATTATAGTTAAGATCTATGTAATTTTGGGGCCTTTTATTAATGTTATGTGCATCTACATGAAGACATTGTGACCACATTTCAATCTAGTGCATCGCCCCCTTTCATTTTAGCATTTTAATTTCATGCATCTCTTCTCCCTTTTCCTCTCACATTTTAGTTTAGGTGCATCCTAATTGTAAGGAGTTTGGCATTCTCTAGAGGTCAAATCTAAAAGGGAAAGTTCCAAGCTTGGAGGTTATTTCCATGTTACACGAGGTCACATGTGGATAACACATCAGGCATGGGTGTTGTTGGCTCCTGATTTCACAAGGATTCAATTGCCAAGTAGCCAAGAAATTTATTTTATCTAAGGGAAGCTATCTCCTATGATGAACACAATTGGTCTAGAACTTGGGCCAACTATAAGGTTAAACCCCTTCTTGACTTCAGGATCTGTAAAACTTAGGTGGGTAGACCTCAAATTCATCTATATGATACCAGTTCCTAAACATAAATCTGAGTCTATATTAAGTAGGTTTAAACCCCTAAACCTTTATGCTCATGCAATGGAAAAGACATGAAAAAGATAATAACATGATCAATGAAATTCACAAACTAATTGTGGGTATCCTTTTTAGCTCTACAACATGAAAGGGAAAATAATATTGATTAATTGATTGATATCAGCATAACCCATATATGAAACAACAATATATTTGCACATAATATGATTGATCAATACCCTATCCATTGGGTATTCCACAAATCACACCATACATTAGGTATTAGATCTATCCGTTCACATTGTGAATCAGACATCTATGTTCAAAACTTAATGACATACGCATACTATCCTTCTCATGAAATATGCAACCCTGCCAATATATATCAAGCATTTACATGATTCTTTGAATCAAAAGAAAAACACATCAAGACATACAACCCAAAATGAGATGCAACTGGATCTATGTTCTTTTCTCATAAACCATGAAAGATTGTTAAAAAAAGAGATAGGAGACAAGAATTAGAATGAAACTAAGTAATTAGTTGTTCTTTGTATTCATTCCTTCGAAGCAAATACATTCTAGATGCATGAAAGTAAGTCAAAGAACAAATAGTAGATTAGTGATACATACTATAAATCCATTAATTTTGATCATACAAAGTGAAAATGTTGAGGAGAATAATAGAATCACACCTAGAGCCTTACTCAATAGTCTAGAACCAATAACATCCAACTTTAGAGAAACATAAGAGAAGGGAATAAGTAGAAGAAGAAGAATTCTTGGATCTAATTTTGATGATGTCATTTTTCCACTTGAAATTCTTCCATCTGTTGAAGCCAAGCCTCTCTCTTCTTTTTTCAACTGAAATCCAGATCAAATCTCACCATTATGCATAACCAAGTCTAAAAATATCTCCAAGAATTATGAGAATACCCTTCTTGATAAAATATATGATCTGGTATCAAAAACTCTGCTAAACATTCTACCAAACTGACTTGGAGGAAAAAAAAAATCAGCAACAAAATCCTCTCCAAGTTTGGCGAATACCCACTTCACTGTTTGGCCACAAACTGAATCTAAACTACCCATACTAGAAAGTTGTTGAATATGGAATAATTTAGAAAAAATAGATAATATCTACTACCTATTAATACTTGTGTAAAAAATGATGGAAAATCTAGAAAGTAGACTCTGGTAGCTTTCTAACAATAAATGATAGTCATATATTGGGCTAACAATCAGATATAGGGCATCCATTTGAAGATCTAGATTAAAATGATAAACAATTCCTAATTTTTTACAAATATTTCATTTATCTTAAAGTTCCAACTTTGTAATAAAACCCCCTTAGATTGAAGATAGGTATTCACATTCAAAATTTTTAGGACAAATTAAAATATTATTTTGAAAATTTTCATCTTAGCCTTCCCTCTAAGTTTAGGTCAAACCTAAGTTGACCAAATGGGACACATAGTGCAAAGTCAGTTTTTGCTCCTATAATCATCATTTTCCACATCACCATCTATTCAACACCTCAGGATGAATTGCCAACTAGTGCCATGTGGCACTCCTTGCTTGGATCTAGAATCCTTGTTAGACTGTCATGTCATCTGGCTCCACACAAGCACCCCTACCATGTGTCATGATCTCACTTCTTCACAATGATGTCAATCACCCCTTGTTGAGTTAACAAGATTTTCCCATGTGGAATTCATTGATGTCATCATCCCTAAGCTGAAATGCCACATGTCATTCTCTAGGTTACTAACATCATCACATCATCAACTTCTTATTTGGCACTCAGACCTGCCATGCCACATGGTAGAATCTTGCTTCTCCTCAACTCTAATAGCCTCCATTGGTGAGAATGTACGATCAAGCCATGTGGCACCTCCTACAAAGTCACCACCATGGGTTATATTGCCACATGTCACCATACTTCTTCATCTCATCACTTACAACCTCCTATAAAGTCACCACTATGATTTCTATTGCCACATGTCACCATATCACTTCATCTCATCACTTACATCTATACATTGTGTTGAAGTGCATGGTTACCACATGTCACCTATCTCCAATTAGCCACCTCAAAATTTGTGTCATGTGTACATATCTCATTCATCCAGCTTGTCTATCAATCATTTTGGTCAAATTTTTGTCATGGACATGCAAATTCATTAGTTGGGTCCCACCATGAATTTGCATAGTCATCCATAAAGATTTTGCTTTATGATACCAACTATTGTCATTTTGTGTTTAAAAACACAAGTGTGTAACATTTTCCCACCAATCTGGGATAATCCTCACATATAGTTACCACTAAAATACCTGCCCTATAGCTTACTTATGTATGATTCACTGTACAACTCAGGAAAAGGATTATTACAAATCTTCCTTGCAATTCCATTGAATAATCAGATTCAACAACAAAAAAATTAGAGGAAAAAAAAATCATTCTCTCATGATTTGTAAATAAATTGGGGCAAACATTAACATATAAAATCTACATTCAGTTCTAGTAACATGTCCTAAACTTAGCATTGTACAAACATTTTGCCATATGAATGATAATGGATGGGTGAAAGGGACAATTGTAGCATTCCATTTGACTACATCCTCCTAAAGGAATAAACAATACATATTCTAACATCACACATATTAGACTTTGGCACACAAAGGACATGCATCTAGCAATTTGGGCAAGGCTACTATGAATAAAATTAGTAGAGAACACATAAATAATCAGTTTGCTTCTTAGGTTTCTAATGCACAAATTGGGATAGCATCATGATTATCCTAAATCTTGATCATACACACCACCTCCTTGGATGTGATTCCATATTTCAATGAAGAAAAATCATATCACATCCCATTCTATGTTTATGCATGAATGGACAGACAAAGAAATTTAAAATGGAGGCTCTTGCCTTGGTTGGGATTAGGTGTTCAGTATTTTCAAAACTAAAGATTTTTGGGACTCCAAGATTGAAATAGTGGACTCAAAACCACAAACAAAAGATGTTCATCATTGTAATATAGCAAACATTCTAGATACTTTTCTTACATTAGATTTCTATCTATAGAAGAAATCACACTTTGATATTACCAAATGATAATAGCCAAATAGGTCTCTAGAATCTCAAAAATGGCATCACAACTTCTAATTACATGAATCCACTTGGAGTTTATCCCCTTTAAAATTCAATTCACAAAGGTCTCTCAATCCTGTTGCATTGATTTCATCCCAAATTTGGTTTCCTTCCATTTTGCAAACCAGCTCATATTTTTCTTAATGTCGAGTCCATAACCTTAGCTACATAGTGAGTGATGATTGAGACAACCAATTATATTTCCACCATAGTCTCATGTGGCCAAGGAAAAGGTAATTAAAATAATCCAATTGTCTAATTGTGTTTATTTTCTCTTGAATGATGAAACCTCTTTTGCAAGAAACAATTACTCACCCCATTGACCAATATACATATTTTCCTTTTGTGATTGGATATAATGAAATGTCCTCAATAGGATAAATTTCAAATGGTAAACAAAATTTACTTGAATCATGCATTGAGAATTGTAGAGAACTATGTGAAGGGCATACAAAGCACTCTATTCCACTTTGCATGACACACAACACACTATTTTCAAAAAAATGTTTTGAGATTGTGGTTCGTCGTGATGTGGGTTGTGAGATCCCCTTGATCATGCTTAATTGTTTCTTGCTCTCTATGCATGATCTCATGCACCCATTTAATCTTGAATGAAAATGTTCATAGATTGAGATCTTATAACAATTAGAACCATTATAATCTCTTTCTTTAAAATATCTTCAATCCCTAGTTCATCTTATCAACATGATGGAGTAAGTTGGGCCCCAAAGTGGGTCTGGCTAAAAAAAATCATTTTCAAACAATTGAATTCTAAAATCCATTTATTAATCTATGTATAATGATTAGATTTGAGATCAATTATCAATTGATCAATCAAAACTCATCTTTTATCCTTTTTTCAAATTGTCCAATGTTATGCTAGGAGAATTTTGAATCAGCCTTAAAATTTGGCAAAATAAAGCAATCACACTCTAAAACCTAGTAATTTTGTTCTCTAGTCCAAAAACTCACTCTATAAATTTTCACCTCATGATGATATATAGGTCAAAAGATATTGACCATCAAAGTTGCCTACTTCAAACTATTTTCAAATGAACATGTTAGAAACATAAAAGTGCATTTCATTTTGACTTTAAACTTTGGTCAAACAACCACTTGAGGAAATGAATCTTGGGGTATGGGTTTAATGTCATGTGGAGATTATAAATCTACATTTTTATCTCATGATGATTAAGAGGGAAATTTTGGAAAGTGTGTGAAGTTGGGCTCTAGGAAATGCAGACTTGGGCACACTAGCAGAATAATGATGTTTGCAAATGGAATAGACCTGGGAAAGTGTGTAAACGGATTCATCAAAGCTTGAAAATTGGAATACTTGAAGTATTTTTAGTTGAATACAATGACATAATCATTCTGGTCCCATCTATCAAAAGCTATAACTTCCTGATTAGGGTTATTGATCAATCTACATATACTATTACTAGTAAAACTTTAAAAATTACATTTGGAATCACATTTGAAAACTAGTCAAATAGATTCTTCATAAGCTCAAAATTAGAAAATAGAAAGTTTCTAACCCCTAGAATGTAATGGAATAGAAATTTTCATATTTCTCTCAACTAGATCAAATTTACAACTGGTCAAACATGGCTTCTAATAATTCAGAACAATATACATCAGCATGACAATAGTAAACAACCAACTTTGAGGGATTCAAAACATAGATAAAACATAACAAAATGACTTGAGATTTAAAATATAGATTTTTTTGATATTCATACTAGACACTCTCAAAGTGGTGAGTAATAAAACATTACTGGGTGCAAGATATTCAATTGCAAACTAGGCTTCCTATCGGTGTTTGACACTTAGGCAAAAAATGCAGATTTGAGAAATGTTCAAAATGACATTTCACAAAATGACTCAGGATGGTAATTTATTATCATAAGATGCATGCATGTACTGAATTAAAGGTGCTAAACACTTGAAACACAACATAGGCCTCCAAATGATAGTCAAGTACACATGCATGAAAAGCTCTTATAGGGGCTTGATTAGACTTGGTTTTTAGAATGGTACTCAAAATCAGTGCTTCAATTTTGAGTCCCAATAGTTGTAAACTTTTATATCAATAATAATCAAATGTATGTATTTTAAAGAATAAATCATAGAAATTCTAGTTCTTCAAACTAGTAATTGATCAATATTTTCAACAACAACACAACATCAACATTACTCCCCCTTTGATTATGATATGTTGTTTAGGTTCAGTCTTATGTCTTATTTATTTGATTATTATCTCTATTTAGCATATTCTCCCCTTCCAATATATTCTCTCCTTTAGTTACACTTCCCACCCTTTCAAGGTTATTATTTCCTTCTTTGGTGTATTCTCCCCCTTTAACAACAATGCCATAGGTCATTATAAATTTCAATGTTAAACTTATAAAGCCTTGCAATTACCTTTGAATCTTACATGTATAGATTACATCAAATTCATCATAGTTAACTTTGAAACTTCATAAATACTCTTAAAGTGTGAAAACTTATGCATCAACTCCATAAGATATTTCAATGCATTCATGAATTGATGCAATATGTAGCTTCACCTAGTGAATTTTAGATAGGAGTAGGTCTCCCAGTCTACCTCTTAGATACTTAAAAGTATCCTTTGGAAATGGCTTGGTAATTATATCATAAAATTTTTCCTTAGACTTTACATACTCAAAACTCACTTGCCTTTCTCAAATGTGCTCCCTTAAGTAATGATACTTGATAGATATATTCTTTGTCTTTGCATGCATTACCAAAATTTTTGATATATTTATAGCACTTGTGTTATCATAGTAAATAGTGACGGTCTTAGTTAGTTCCTCATGTGTTCCTTCCAATAATTATTTAATCCATTAAATATTTAAACAATTGATTGCAGCAACAACATATTCAGCTTCAACAATAGATTGTGAAATACAACTTTGTTTCTTGCTTATCCATGTAATTAAATTTTCTCCTAAAAAGAATGCTCCTCCACTTGTGTTATTTTTGTCATTAACATTTCTAGTCCAATAGCATATGTATATAATTTAACATTAAATTCATATTATTTTTTATATCATAGGCCATCGTCTTCAATTTCTTTTAGATATCTAAATATTCTTTTCATAGAAGTCAAATGTGTTTCCCTTGGATTAGATGAAAACCTTGCAACTATTCCAGTAGCTAGGGAAATATCAACTCTACTATGTACAACATATTATATTTTTCTAATCATATATTTCTATTATGTTTGATCAAACTCACCAGTAGTATCTTCCTTTGACATTTTCACTCAAGTCACCATAGGTGTACCGACTAGTTTACACTCATCCATCCCAAATTCTTTCAAGATTTCCTTTACATACTTAGATTGAGTAACATAGATTCCTTTTGGTGTTTAATAGACCTGAAATCCAATGAAATTTTTTATCTCTCCAAATATTGACATTTCAAATGCAGTACTCATTTGATCAATAAATGACTTACTCAACATATCATTTCCTCCAAATATTATGTTATATTTCAGAAATCAATACCATATATTGTGCTTTATTATTAAAATATAGATTAATATTTTCACTTATTCTAGAAAATCCTATCTTAATTAGATAATATTGTAACCATTCATACTATGCTCTTGGGGCTTTTTTTAGTCCATACAATGCTTTTTTCAACTTGCAGACCATGCCCTTCTTGCTAGGTTCAACAAATGCTCTAGGTTGTTTGATGTTGACTTTCTCTACAAGTCTTCCACTCAAAAATGCATACTTAACATCCATTTGATATATCTTGAACTTCTTTTATGTAGCATAATATAGTGGAGGTTTTACTCCTTCCAATCTCGCAATAGGTGGAGAAGTCTGACCATAGTCAATTCCTACTTCTTGTGCGTAAGCTTTGTAAACTAATCTAGCCTTTTTTTACCACTTCTCGATTCTCATTCAATTTCTTTCTAAAAATTCAACTTGGTTCCAATCACATTCTTATCAATAGGTCTTGGTACAAGTTTCCATGTGTTTTTCTTCTCAATTTGATCAATCTCCTCATTCATAGCAATAATCCAACATTCATCATTCAATGTAGCTTTAACTAATCTAGAATCATAATCAACTATTAGAAATGTATCTTCTCTTATATTTCTTCTTGTTTTTACTATTGCACTTCTATCTCCAATTATTTGTTTAGGTGAATGGTTCTTTCTCACATATTTGGTTAATCTAGGTTCAGTTCTCCAATTCTCAATTTTTCCTTTGCTTGATGGGAGTTGATCTTCCTACACTAATTATATTGTCTAATGCTCAGGAATAACCTTTTGATATTCGATAACCACTATCTAATTCTCAAGTGCATCTATCTAATGCTTAGGTACAAGTGTCTATGACTCGGGTGCTACTATCTGATGCTCAGTAGGCATGTACTATAACTCTGGTAGAGTATTTGATGCATCATCAAAGACATAAACAAACTTTTTGTAATCTTGAGGCTTCTTCTTTATTTTTAGATCATTCTTCTTTGTAAACTCATCAAATCTTACATTTTCACAATTTATCCATATGATATTTGAACAATTAAGTCTAGCAACAACATATTTAGCTTTAGTGGTAGATTGTAAAATACAATTTTGTTTCTTTCTTATCCATGTAATCAACTTTTTTCCTAAAAAGAATTCTCCTGCACTTATGATTTTTCTATCATCAACATTTTTAGTGTAGTCAGTCTCTATGTAGACTTTAAGATTAAAGTCTTTTTCTTGTTTATATCATAGGCCATAAACTTCAACTCCTTTGAGATATTTGAATATCCTTTTCATAGAAGTCAAATGTATTTCCCTTGGATTAGATGAAAAACCTTGCAACTATTCCAACAACTAGGGAAATATCTGATCTACTATGTACAACATATTGTATATTACCACTTATCCATTCTCATTCAATTTTTTCTAAAAATTCACTTGGTTCCAATAACATTCTTATCAGTAGGTCTAAGTACAAGAGTCCATGTGTTGTTCTTCTCACTTTGATCAATCTCCTCATTCATACCATCAATTCAATATTCATCATTTAATGCATCTTTAACTTACCTAGGAAAAATCATCTATTAGACATGTACTTTCTCTTATTCTTCTTCTTTCTTGTACTCATGCACTTCTATCTTCACTTATTTGTTCAAGTTAATGGTTCTTTGTCAGATATTTTGCTAAAATAGGTTCAATTCTTTGGTTCTTAGTATTTTTTTTCTCTTGGCAAGAATTCATCTTCCTGCATGAGTTGTATTGTCTAATGCATAGGAATAACTTTCTAAGATTTGATAACCATTGCCTGATGGTCAGGTGTAGCTATTTGATGCTTAGGTACAACTATCTAAGACTTGGGTGCTACTATATGAGGCATAGTAGGCATGTGATGCAACACGAGTAGAGTATCTAGTGCATCATCATATACATAAACAAACTTTTTGTAATCGTCAAGTTCCTTCTTACTTTCTAGATCATTATTCTCTACAAACTCATAAAATCTTACATTTTCATTTTCAATAATCTTGTTAGTAGCCTCATTCAAACACTTGCAAGTTTTTCTCTTATATGAGAATCCTAGGATAATACATTCATCTCCTTTAGTCTCAATTTTACCATTCCATCATCCTTATGAATAGAAAATCTACTTCCAAACATTTTGAAATAACTTACATTTAGAGTATGATCATACCATAGCTCATAAGGTGTCATGTTTGTTCCTTTCTTCAATTGAACTTGGTTGAATGTGTTAACAAAAATATTGATTGCATCTCTCCAGAATATCTAAGAGACCTTATTTTCAATCATCAGTGTACCTACACAATCCATGATAGATCTATTTCTCCTTTTAGCAATACCATTCTGTTGTGGAGTCCTTGGTGTAGATAATTATCTTTTGATACCATTCTCAATACAAAAGTTAGTGAATTCAATAGACATAAATTCACCACTTTTATCAAATCTTAAACATTTTAGAGGATTTCCAATTTCCTTTTCAACTCTTTATCTGTACCATCCAAACATATCAAAGTCATGTGATTTCACTTTCATGAACATTACAATCATCATCCTTGAATAATAATCCACAAACAATATATAATATCTATCACCATAGTAACTATCAACTCCAATTGGACTACATAAATTAGTATTCACTAATTCCATAATATCATTGGAAGTGTGTGATTTTCTAGAAAAACTATACTTTTTCATCTTAATAAGATGACATTCTTTGTATATACCATTATTAGGTTTGTGCAAATTCATTAAGCCTCTTATTGTTTTCTTTCTATTGATTTTCACCATATTTTCAAAGTTTACATGACAAAACCTTTATCCCATAACCACGCATCCTCTATTCTATCAAATAAACATGTTTCCACTATAGGAACAAGGTAGAATAAGTTACATTTGGTTTTCACTCTTGTTCCAATTAGATTACCTTCATCATCAAATATTTTGACCTTCCTTTTCTAAAATTCTAGCTGGTGACCTAAGTTATTCAACTAAGCAACACTCAATAGATTATATTTGAGTCCTTGAACCCAATAGGCATCATCACATATAATATTATCATTCAACATTAATGATCTTTACCTTTGACCAAGTATGAAACATTGTGCTATCAAACTTAATAATTCCACCATCATAAATTTCTTGAAATTTTTCAAACTTACTTAGATCACTAGTCATAGAATGTGAACAACCACTATCAATAATCCATGCGTCATTCTAAGAGAAGTTTCATTCTCATACCTTCAAAGATAACTTTAGTGGAAAATATTCACCAAATGGTGAATTTCACTCATTAGGGACCCTGAAATTGGTGAAATTTTTGCACTTTCAAGGTAGTCATGTTGCCCAGACTTTAAGAAAATTGGGTCCATGCTTAGGCCAATTACCAATAATGATATATAATTAATTTTATTTTGGTGATAACTCCACCAATGTAATATAATCTTTCCACACACAAAATTAAATATTTTCACCTACAATTTTTTAGGCTTGTCTTATTCGATGGTCACATTCACCAATCTATGGAAAAAATTCAAGTTGGGTTATATGTAAAGTACATAGACTTGAAAAATTTCTCTATTCTAGATAATTTCCAAGGAACTTTTTATCCTTCTAATCTTTGGCCCCAAATAGATTTGATTGTGGACAAGTGTCATTATTCTAGAGACTTTCTCTAAAACTTGTTGTTCTTTAAAATTTTAACTCAAAATAGGTTTTATATCACTAATTTAGGATTATTTAATAGTTATTAAAAAGGGTTGGATGATATAAAATTATATTTTCTTGGTACTTGTATTTCTAGTTGAAATTTTTTTAAATAACTAAACATTCAATAGGGTTTTACAAAAAAATTATATGATGGAAACAAAATCGCCAATAAAATTAAATTTTTTCTTACTTTGAAAAACTAATTGCTAATAGAAATTAATTTCCCCCCCTAAACTAATGTTGGATTCACCATAATTTTATAATTTTTCACAAAGGGGGGTTTCTTAAAGTTATCCATGCATGCCTTTCACCATTTGGCTCTTCCTTGATTGCAACATAGACCATTTCAACTATTTCTTTGTCATCATCAAAACTTGTCTTGTTATGCTCTTCTTTAGCAATGTAACATGACTTCTCATCTTTGCTTTGTAATCTCTATCTTTCCTATACTTGTATTATTTCTTGTCATTTCTATCATTTCTATTAGATTTTCCTTAGTTAGGACATTTAGTAGCAAAGTGAGCAACTTCACTACATTTGAAACAAATCAAGGGAATCTTACCTTTGTATTTACCTTTACCTGTTAATTTAACCTTCTTGCAAGTAATGCTTCAATCTCATCCAAGTCATCCTCATTTTTAGATTCACTTTCTTCTTTCACTTTCTTTGTATTTTTTATGGTGAGTGAAAGAATATCCAATTGTAACCATATTGTTATCATAATTGCTCAACTCAAATGTAGTTAAGTAACCAACTTATATGATGGTGAGTGAGGACTTGAAGCAATATCCAATTGTAACCATATTATTATCATAATTACTCAACTCAAATGTAGTTAAATAACCAACTTGTATTAGATCATTACTAGGTATATCTCTTACTTCTTGAATAGTAGAAACTTTGATAGCATAAATAGACAAAAGAGTCTTAAGACTTTACTTAGAATTTTAGAATCCAAGATTTTTCCTCCAGAAGATCTTATTGAACTCACAACATCCTTGAATTAGTTCACATATTGTGCAACATTTTCAACTTATTTCATCCTCATGTCATCATACTTACCTCTCAAACTTTTAGCTTGAGCTCTTCTTACATAATCATCTCCTCTATGAACAAGCTTTAGTTTATCTCACATTTTCTTTGTAGTGTTACAAATCTTAACATCATCAAATTCACCATCAATGAGAGCATATGCAATATCAATCATCATATTGTTATGATTCCTCTTCTCATTCATTTGATTCATAGTTAGAGGACTAGTAGGTGTAACATATTTATTTTCCAACCAATGTGCAACTTCACCACCAATACTTGAAATATGTAGCTTCATCCAGTCTTTCCATGAGGAAAATTTCCTTGTACTTAGCTTTGGTAGCTCTCTTTTATGCATCTTGATCTTTTACTTAAGTTCCTTTAAACTTCTTCCTTCAAGCATTGAACTCTAATACCAAATTGTTAGATAACTAAGAGAAGGGGGGTGAATCAGTTATGTCAAGTTATCTAACAATCACTTAAAACATTTCATCACTATAAAAGCAATATAAGCATTAACAATAATAACTTCAATACATCCAATCACTTGGTAGACATATCCAAGTTAAAATTTGAATTGTACATCAACTTCTTTCCAAAATATTATCAAACTATTCCTTACATTATCAATTGTTAGTAAATTCCTAGAAATTACCTAGTAATATCTAGTTATTATCGACTTGGAGCAAACTATAAAATATGTAAATCAACTTGCAACACAAATAATGGTTACAAAACTCTAACACTGATATTTAATATGGAAACCCTTTAAAGGAAAAAACCACCTAGGACTGACAACCCAAAAAATTTATTCTTCTAAAGTGATCTCTATTAGGAAACTACCTTGTTAAAGGTTACATACTTTTTTTTTAATTGAGCTTGTTAAAGGATTTCACCAAAATATCTTCTAAACCTTGTCATTCCCTATCTTGGACTAGAAAGAGTGACCTACTTTAAAGAACTTACAAATACCACTAATTGATACTACCATATAGGATTTCATAGACTTGATAGGTTCACTTGGTAATTCTAAGATTTTCTACTACAATGGTTAAATAGTAACAATGTAAAGTGATCTATAATAATAGAAACTACCTTTACTTGATCAAATCTCTATTCTTACTCTTTCTCAGAATTTTACTCACTCAGTTGATTCTATCTTCCATAAGCTCTTTTCTCTTCTCTTTTCTCTACTTAACTCACTTGTCTGAACACTTTCTTCTTCATCTCCAACAACTTCACATTCCATAGTAGCTATCAACAATTGATGCATGATCATCTTGGCATAGATAGGAATCCTACATATTGGATGGATTTTGGATTTGGATTTGAAGAACCTATCACCAAAGGAGTGTTGTTCAATCATTATTGGGTGTAGTGTTGGATGAGGAGCTTAGTCACTAAAGGGGCTCGATCACTAAAGGCTTTCTCAGTATCTACACTATTACTTGGCTTATACTATGTTTCTCAAAACTCACTATAGTGCTGAATGTGTATTGGATGATTGGCACCTATGGAACTCGATGATACTTGTGCAAGCTCAACAATTCTTGGTTGGTGGTTGTTGATGCTTAGAAGTTTGGTCTTTCTGAATGGAGTTCTTGTAGATTTGATCATTCATCTTGGAACATCTAATGCAAGAGTAGTGTGATTGTGATGTGGACCTATTTGGGTCTTGGTTATTTTTCCTGGGTATATTTAATGGGTTTTTTAATCCTTCTAATGCATTTGGTATTTAATATATGTTGTAGGCTGAGTTGTGATGTAGAGCCACACCTTGGAAAGCTCAGGAGGAATACTCACTCAACTAAGTTACATCAAGGGGCATCCACAATCAACCAAGATCAAACTCGAACCAAACTCAAGATTGGATTAATCAGAATATATAAATCTCCATAGTTTATCTTCACCCGTACACCAAGATCTTTAACCCAGAATGTCCTCAAAGAAAATATATTTGCACTTTGACAAGAGAGACTAAGATCGAATTTTTGCCAAACTCCATAGTCGATTATCTATATCCTTTCTAAGGCAAAAACTAAAACTTTCTCTATTACCCAAATTTGAATTTTTTCTTACATAACCGACTGGCTTATTTAAAACTGACTCTCCTTTTCTAATAAAAGGATGAGAAAAAAAATTTCGTCTTCTACCCCAAGAAAAAGATAAGAATCCAAAAATTGCCTACTACCTATTATTGGAATCTGACAATCATGCAGTAGGCCACATGTTTTTTTTCCGTCTTCTATCCAAGAAAAGGATAAGAATCCGAAACTGCCTACTACCTATTATTGGAATCTGACAATGATTAAAACTATTCTAATTTAAAGAATCTACACCTGGTCCTAGGTGGCTATATCTGGAGAGCTCATCGAACTGCTACTCTAGGTATGCCACCACATGTAGGACGTTTATTGAAAACATTAAATTTAAATATTGAAAACATAAAACATTTCTTATTTTATTTCCCGCTCTGCTATTGCAGCATACTCTCCTGTAGAATGAATCTCAAGTCCTCTTGAGATGATGTGTTGTAGAAATGAATCTCATTCTTCTTTCAAACTTTCCAATTTCTTTGAACTAGGATGAGCATATCTACAAGAAAAAAAAAGATAATATCCAACTTCTCCACATTGTAGCTTTGATTCTTTAATGCTGTAAATGTCACAAAAAAATCTCCAGCATGACTCACTATACATGAAATCTGCATCCCTGCATAAACATTATTAGAAGAAAACATATCATCATCATTAAGATTATTTGAGTTCTATTTTTGAATATGAGCTTCCTTATACACCATGTAATGTGCATCATATCTATCTTCATCAATAGTAACCATAAACTTATCTGCTTCTTGACTATCAACCAGTTTCACATCTTGAATCTTAAGAATCATATTTATCTCTTCTTCCTTTATTAAACAGTTATCATCATCTTGATCTTCTGTAGTAATCTCACTTTCAAATATCTCTTTCTTATTACAACTTTGCTCAAGTACAATAACAGTATTGCACTCTTTCCTTTCTTCTTCAAGCTGAGTTTCCGTACTACCACCATTCCTTTGCCATTCTCCCATGATGGCTATAAACTCTTCCCATAAATTAGATTCTTCTTCAGAACTTGCTGCTACACAATCTTTATCTCCATCCTCATGCCATTGCTCTTAACATTTCACTACACCATGCATTTTGAAGGCTTCATTATTTTCCTCCAAACTCTCTTTCATAGGAGTACCTTTCAACATTGTACTTATCTCTATTTTCAAAGGACACATTATTGTTCCAACCATAACTTTATCACACTCAAATCCCATAGGACTTTCGTCTTTATTCTGCTCATCAACATTTACTTGCTGCACTGCTTCTTGCTGCAATTTATCTTCTTTTTGCTCTTCATGTTCTTTCCCTTCCAAAGGACAACTTACATCTATCATTGTTGAGATTTCTGTACCAACTTCACATACATCTGCACTCTTTATGGCTGCCTTCTTTGTAGTTTCATTTTCCTCTACCAACACTTCTTTCACTTCCTCTTTCACTTCATCATGCATTGGAAATGCTATCCTCTCAATAAGACCTAAACTTCTTGATTCCTTCCATGTTGTATCATCCTTCAATGGAAATAAAAGCATCTTCTTCCCATTCTTGTTGACGGTATATTTGTTTTCTCTACAATCATATATGGTTGACCTATCATATTGCCATGCTCTTCCCAAAATCAAGTGACAATCTTTTAAAGGCATAATATCACATTCAATGGTATCAAAATATGGTCCAATATTAAAAGAAACATATGACTTTTCAAACACATCAATCCACTGTTCATCTCCTAACCCATATGCCTTGTAAGGTAAATCATGAGGTACTCTTGGAAGATTCAATTTCTCAACCATTTTTACTAAGATTATATTTTCAAAGGAACCACTGTCAACTATAACTTTCCATACCTTATTCTTGCACTTGCACTTTGTTCGGAATATAGAATGTCTTTGGCTATAGCTTTGTCTTTCTGCTTCTTCTTCTTCCATTATTCCTCAGCTAGGTTATTTTCTTCTTATCTAGTCTCCTGGACTTCTTCTCAGACTATTTCTCTCAGTCTTTCACAATCACACAAACATATACACAACTACTTTTTCCCAAACCTTTTGCTGAGCTCTGATACCAAAAATGATGCAGAGCCACACCTTGGAAAGCTCAGGAGGAATACTCACTCAACTGAGTTACATCAAGGGGCATCCACAATCAGCCAAGATCAAACTCGAACCAAACTCAAGATTGGATTAATCAGAATATATAAATCTCCATAGTTTATCTTCACCCGCACACCAAGATCTTTAACCCAGAATGTCCTCAAAGAAAATATATTTGCACTTTGACAAGAGAGACTAAGATCGAATTGTTGCTAAACTCCATAGTCGTTTATCTATATTCTTTCTAAGGTAAAAATTGAAACTTTCTCTATTACCCAAATTCGAATGTTTTCTTACATAGCCGACTGGCTTATTTAAAACTGACTCTCGTTTTCTAATAAAAGGATGAGAAATATTTTTTCATCTTCTACCCCAAGAAAAAGATAAGAATCCAAAAATTGCCTACTACCTATTATTGGAATTTGTCAATCATGCAGTAGGCCACATGTTTTTTTTTCGTCTTCTATCCAAAAAAAGGATAAGAATTTGAAACTGCCTACTACCTATTATTGGAATCTGACAATCATTAAAACTATTCTAATTTAAAGAATCTACACCTAGTCCTAGGTGGCTATATCTGGAGAGCTCATCAAATTGCTACTCTAGGTATGCCACCACATGTAGGACGTTTATTGAAAACATTAAAATTAAATATTGAAAACATAAAACATTTCTTATTTTATTTCCCGCTCTGCTACTGCAGCAAGTTGTGGCTTAATTATGCATTTAATGTAAGGGTTTATTTAATTTGTAACTTACTAGGCTGACTTGTGGCTTAATTGAGTATAAGTAAAGGGTTGTATGGAGTCTTGAATCATAGTCATTCAGCATGGAGTAGCTGAGAGGAGTGAAGTGTATATGAACTAGTAGCTAAGTGTAGGCTTGGGAAACAAAAAGGTTTCTTGGTGGCTTGTAGGAACAAGTTTAGCTTCTTTTTGGAGTTTCTACCAAAGTGTGGTTCTAGACTAGCTAGGAGATTGGATCTTGTGAAGTCTTACATAATTACTATTGTAATTTATTTGTATTTAGCCATAACTTAGAAGGCCTTATAGTAGGGTATGTTGAATGAAAATATTATGATTCTATTATGAGAATTGGCATTCTTGCGGATCTTAATATCTATTTTATTATTTATATTCTACTATGTGGTTAATTGTTGAGGGCTAGGACATCTCCTTTAGGGATTCTCCTACCTTGAACTATATCAACACTCTGGCATAATCACCTTTTGGCTAGAAACATCAGATCAGCTCCATAACCTTTCAAAATCAACTCACCAACCTAAACTATCATTTTCTCCTCCTTAAGTAGATTTTTCAATGCTTCTGGATCCTTCCATATTTTGTCACTTAATCAAAATCATTGATCATAGGTTTCCAACTAAATTCATTCATACAATGAATTTAGACACATAAAAAATATAACTTTACATAGAACATTGTGCTAATCCTTGTTCTTCTTCCATTTCCTTCATTAGATCCTTCTTGATTTTTCTCCATCATTGATCTTGCAAATTAATTGACTCTCATAATAAACCTTCTCAAAATTTCCAAATTTCGATCAAAATTCAGCCTCAAATTCCAATTTATCAAACTAGATGATCAAGTTTAGAAAGCGAGGCTCGATGGCTTCTCGAAAAGTACAAGAATCTGGGATGAGCAAGGAGACTCAGATTAGCAAAGAGAAGGGGTTGAATTAGCTCAAACTCTCACTATGGGAGAATGATAAAGGAGAATCAGATGCATAAGAGGAAGCAAGCTTAAGACTTTAGGGAAGGTGGAGGATGAAGGAGCGGAGCTCTATAAAAAGGAATCTAGGATAGGGAGATGGATGAGGGGATTATAAAGTTGATGCAATAGGATTTCAAAGAGTCAGATTGGTGGAAGATGGGTTTCGGAGATCCCTAGGACTAGGATTGTGGATCTCAAAAGATGAGGCTTGGTGGATTGATTTGGATTGGTGGATCCCTAAGACTAGGATTATGGATCCCTAAAGCTAAGAGTGAGGAGTGATTCAAAGAGATACTAATGCATAAGCTGGGGTAGGAGAGACAGATGTTGGATATGGATGGGGGATAATGGAGATGAAGGGAATCCATTGAAGCTTTTTGAGCGGGTGGATACTTCAAAGAGAAGTACCACCATGTAGTTGAGCACTAGATTTTCTATAGGACTATTGGTTAATTGCCAAGGTTACCAAGAACATCAAGGCCTGTTCACCAACTATCCAGAGGACTGACAAACTGACTTAAAATAAACACACAAGGATTGCCCTAGCATCACACATGAATCTCGAAAGAATCAGAGTGGAACCAACACTGGGTAACCCAAAAGCAGAAAAGAAAACAAGCAAAAGACATGATCAAGACCTTATGCTCTGATTGCCCCATTCGTAGTATACCATGATATGGAAGATCATGGCAACCTTGAGGAGGGAACAAGGAGATTGCTTGGAAAAGATATTTCAAGACCTAATAGGGAAGAGTCCAAATCAAAAGAAAGCAAAAATCCAAAAGAGAACCATTTGCCAACGAGATGGGTAGGACGAGGTACTAACGGACCAAGATCAGACATGAGGAAAGCTATATCCTACAAGGACCTATCAGAGAGCACCTAAGCTAGTGGATTTGGATGAGTGATGCATCTGGCAAGCTGAATTAAGAAAGATAACACTTTGGTGATAGGAAATCTAGCTAAAGGATGCATTGGAATAGCTAACCAAGATGTGCGATGGGTGTAAGATGCTGATCAAGGACGAACTGACACGAACGCTGGATAGATGAAATGGTACTAAGCTAAAGAGGATGTACAAGCTGACAGACCAAGATATTTACAAGTGAGCTAATCAAGATATGGTACAAGCTAATGGACCAATGATAGGGATGATACAGATGGATAAAAAGCTTAGGATGAGAGGATAGCGGGATGGCTCAATTTGGTGCAAGAGGCAAATGCTAAGGATGAGGTGATAACGAAAGATATGGATTTGACAAGATGCATCCAATGATGATGAGAGATTTTGTGACCAAGGATAGCTAGAGGAGCAGGATGAGATGGCTGGATAGGATGGTAGATAGCTAGGATTATGATGGATATCAGGAGATGACATTGGGTTTGCATGAGGATAGCCTAGAGCTAGATATCAATGACAAGGGAGGATGGACAAGACAAGATCTCCAAGGAACATAGTGCCCCCAATCAAAAGATAACATGCGGAAGGAGGTCTTATGATGGATGTGATAGGATTGAAGCTAGGATGGAAAAAGCTAAAGGGGCTAGGGAGATGGATGATAGCTGAGATGATTGGCTGAAGCTGCATAAGATTAGTGGATGGTGTGAGATGGAAGCTAGAGGATGGAGGATAGGTGGATAGATTGGAAGATGGAGGTGAATGTCAAGAGATGACCAAAAGCATGAGGGTGATAGGCTAAGCTGGGGATGGCAGGATTACGCATGATGCTTGTTTGCCAAGTTTTCATCATGGTACTTGTCCAAGGTGCTTGAATTGCCAAGTTTTCACCAGTGGATGCTTTATTTTTCTTTTCTTTTTTTGACTTTTTGACTTTGGACTTAGCTGGAATGATTTTGGATTTCTTTAGCTATTTTGGCTTTTTTGGGATTTTTCACTAGCTATTGGAATGTTCAATTTTGTTGCTAGCTGTTGGTATACCGGATGTGTGATTTATGCAATAGATCGGATTAGATGGGATTGATGGTAGGAGATGGAGGGATGAAAATGCTAGAAAGGAGCATGAGATGGGGATGCTTGCAAGAGCAACATTGGCACATGTTGGGACGGGTGTGAAAAGAGCATATGGGGGATAGATGGTAGATGCAGGTGTGATGGAGGATTTGTGGAAGCGTGCTTGGGGATATAGGCACCGAAGATGGAGTTAGGAGATGGGGGAGATGAGTCACTAGATGGGGGATTAGCAATGATGGATGCCATTATGCATTGGGTTTCAACTTTTTTCTTGGGGATCCACATGGTTTTGGATTTTCTTTTCATAGGCTTTTGCATTTTTTTGCATTCTTTGATTGGATTTTGCCTTTTTGGAGTATGTCTTTTAGAATAGACATATGATTGCCTAGGATGTGGATTTTTAGCTTTATGCATTTTGAAGTTGGCATTTACATTGTTATGGTAAGCTTTGGGAAGATGGTTAGGAGAAGCTTTGTGAGATGGAGAGGATATGAAAGAGCATGTAGGGGGATGATGATGGATGATGTTCCCTGATATGTGCCTTTGTTGATCTTGCATAGGAATGGATGGAATAGGATTTTTATGATGGCTAATAGGAGGATGGAGGATGGTAGATTTTGGGACATAGGGACCCAAAATGGATTTAGCGGATGAAGGGGGGATATGGTAGGTTGTTTTGGGTTGTAAAGATGGTGGAGGGGGGATGACATAAGATTTCTTGAAGGAGTGATGGGAGGCTGGCATGGTGGGCTTGGAGATAGGCTTGGTTTGGGGGTGTGTTGTACCAACACCTTTAGATGGTGAGCCTTTGGATACATATCCAAGACCATGAAATCCTAGATTTTTTTGTGCAATAATAGGCTCTCTGATTCCTTGCTCTTGTGGTCCTAAACCTTGACCTTGATAATGCCATTGATTGAGCATTTGAACAAGCTGAGGAAACTTTTTGCTTGCAGAAAATGGTAGAAGTGATTTATTAGGTGTATTGCAATGGGGAGATACTATTCTTAATTCTTCTGCTGAGAGAGGGCCACCATGGATGAATGTAAGTGAACCAAGAGGGTAGATTATAGATCGTGGAATAGCTTGGATAGGTGGTAAGATGGAAGCATGGAGCGGGGGAGATGGAAGGATAGGATCTTGATGTAGCTAGTGGGATGACAAGATATCTTGTAGTGGAGGATATATGGCTTGAGGTTTTGGAGATGGAGGAGATGGTGACTGCACTACGGATGGAAGACATGGTACGATGATATATTCATTTATGCTTTGGGGGATGTCAACATGCTTTTGGGCAGGATCTTGATAGGATTGGTTTGTAGTGGATGGTGCGATAGGAGGTGAAGAGATGGATTCTTCAAAGGCAGCGGATGGATAGATGGGAGATTCAGTAGTGGAGATGGGTGAGTAGTAGATGGATGCATAAGGGTCATTACGAGAGATTTGGGAAATGCTTGGAGGCGATATGGATAGGATTTGGAGGGATTTGATAGGTGGTGGGATTTTGATGCTTGCGGGAAGTGGAAGGATTTTAAGAAATTTGATGGATGGTATGGGGATGATAGCTATGGGAGATGGAGTTGATATTATAGATGGGGAAGCTTCATCACTGACTACTTCACATGGTTGGATTAGATGACATGGCTTATCGACTGTTGGAGGCGACTTTTCTTGTATTTCCTCTAGGAGATTCCTTGGAGACTCGTGTGTCGAAGGTGGAGGTGGATTGACAGGAATAGCTAGTGTGATGGGGGTGGAAGATTGGAAGCTTGGTTGATGAGGTGATGGAGGGGAAGTTGGAATATCGGATGGCATGACTAGATAGTTTGGAATAACTCTTGGATTTTGGGGGATGCTTGGGGGAATGTTTCTAAGGCTTTCAATATACCCATCATAGTCAACAAGATTTTCATCATCATTGGAATAGGAGGTGGCGGGAGCAAGGACAATGCAACCAAACACATCATGATAGGATTGGTACTTCATGCTTTGATGACGAGTTTGATGGGGATGGGGTCTTTCATATGGATGAACACAAAAGCTCATGGTTGGATTTGGATTAAGCACAGATTTTGGATTGGCTGATGAAAGATTTCCTAGGGAGAGTCAAAGCTGTATGATAGACCTAAGGAGGATTGGCTAGAGATTTTTGGCTTTCTTGTGGGTGGAAGACTTCAAGGGTATGCTATCAAAAAGTGAGAGTTTTTCTTTCCTATGTGCAGGATTCATGGTGATTGTGTCAACTTAAGGATAGACTAGTGATCCTATGGCATGACACAAGATTGACCACTTGTGGATCCCAACCTTTAGCTCAAGGTGATGAGCGATACAAGTGACAAAGCTGGATTACCCTAGACAATTCTTTGTCAAAGGGATAACCTTGGTGAGATTGGTTGATTGGTAGGATTGATTGGATAGAAAAATCTAGCAAAGTGACAACAACTCTTTAAAGGCTTGGGTGATTTTGGATTGGGTTGCTAGTTGGCTGGGGGGATGATTTGGATGGACTTTGGATTTGGGATTGTTCTAAGGCAAAGAACTAGATAGATTCGGTTGCATCGGGGGAGCTTGGATGATTTTCTGATAAGGCAGTGACTACGCTAAGTATGCCTTGAGTTGGGAGATTTCTGCTTTTCTGAGATTTCGACCAAAATTGGCAAACATTCATTCAAAAGCTATGAACAAACAAGCAGACAAAAGTTTTGAGCAAGCACATCAAACACACCAAAATCTTAGGAAGCTTTCTACAAGGATGAAATTTGGTTTAGCTAGGGGGTCCTCGATATACACAAGGTACGTGAGGCCCAAATCTATAGATGAAACCAAAAAGATGTCGCACAGCCGAGAGGAGCGGTAACCCACTTCTCCTCTTTCACTTCTCAAGGGTATAAAGTTCCTTGAGGCTTAGCCCAAGTGACAAAATTTTGATCCCAAGAGAGGTGTCTTTGGATTCACCTCCCGATCTTTATACTCTGCCGGAACGCTGGAGTTGAGGTCATCCCAAGGGGTGATGAAATCCCCAAGCAGGCCTCCTGAAAAGTGTAAAACAAGACCACATACATGATCTTGGGCTTTAAAAGACACGCGTTCATTCCAATTGATGATTTAAATTTTGTAAGCTATGATTGAATACACTTGTGTTTATGGCATACAATGTTCATTCCAATTTGACAGCGTCATTAGCATAATGAAAGTCGAGAGATCGTCAACATAAGAAATGTGAGCGGCATTGAAAATGCGTCAAAACCATGCGATGTTCATTGATTTTTAGGCATTCAAGATTGAGTGTGAGTTTATTTTAAGCCCAAAACAAAGATGTGTGAAACTTGATTGCCAAGCGCGCGCCCGGAGGCCCTCCACATCAAGATTTGTCTAATTTTTATGCCCAAATGAAGTGTGAGCGAGATTAATGCGCATTCAAGGAATTTTCTAACTTAGAAAAACCACTAAAGATCCAAGTGAGTGGAGTTTGATCTTTGTGGAGCACTTAACACCCTCTTAGGTAGACCCATCCCCATAGATGGCACTAAGATTGCAACCAATGGTTAAATTGATGGGTGATTAAAGAGGGTGAGTCCAATGACAAACTCACTCAAAGAATTTTTATTTATTTTTATAACTTAAAAGATTACAAAAATGTAGATTCTTTTTATGCTCCAAAAGATGATTATTTGATCTATGGCATTCAAGATTGGATTTGTTGTTTTAATCATGCATTCAAGGAAAATTTGATTTTAATCCATGGCATTCAAGAGTGTGTTTAGCAACATGCATTCAAAGACAAGTGATTAAACATTCAAGTTTTTTCCTTTGAGCATTCAAGATTGAGATTTTGTGTGTTGTTTTAAGAACTTTGAAGTGCTTTGTTTTAACCTTAGATCATTCAAGATTGTTTTGGACTCAAAAGTGAAAATGACTCTTTGGACTTTTCTTTTCATTCAAGATTTTGTGTTCTAGTTTGCATGTTTTAAGCCCAAAAATGATATTCCTAGATTGTTTTGATGCATGAAAAACCTAAGAAACATTCAAGATTTTGCAACAAGACATTTGTTTGGAACAAATAACAAAAGTTTTAGGACTCTTAGTTTTCATGAGATTTTTAAAAGAACTTTAAAATATTTTCAAATGAGGTTCATTTTATCCTTGATTGATGCCTTGAGTTTGATTTAGATTTTAGTGTGCACTTAGTGTTGATTTTGAACCTTTTGAAATGGAAACTTGAAGTTCTTTTTAAATTCCCAAAAATTAAGTGTTCCTAAATTTGCATGAATGCATCTAAAACCTTGATGTTGCAAGGATGCAAATTATTAGATTGGTTTAGTTTCACTTGTTAAAAGATTTTTTCTTTTTTGCAAATTTTTAATTTTTTAATGGATTTGAGTATGATTTGGGGGTTCATTTTAAGCACTAAAAAGAAGTGTGTATGATTTTTCTTCCTTAAAAAAAAAAATGGCCAAGATCTCCCACAAGAAGAAGAAGAAGTAGATGGAATAAGAAGAATATAGACAAGAAGAGGAAGAAGAATTCCAAGTGCTTTGTCCACCTATAAGCTTGAAAAATCTGCAAATACTATGAGATAGACTATGAGTTCCTTTGTCTTCTTCATGCTCATGTGGACCTACAAAACCAATTTATACAATCCTACCAATCACAAAAACAAGCAAAATTAGCCAAAATCAACAAATGACATACAAAACTTGACTAAAAAAGCTAATGAAGATGACCCATGCGGGGTCCCACCGGGCGTGCCAAAATGTATATGAGCAATGTTAGTATGCTAATAGAAACCAAATTTAAATAAAGCTTCTAAAAACTAAAAAAATTCATAAACTTCAAGATAGACTAAGATGAGCTCTCAATTGAAAATATGAGCCATTAATGGGCTCTCTCAATGAGAAGCTCTCTTGTTGAGTGGCTTTATCTAAATGGATAGGATGTATGCTCAATATGCTTCCAAAGGCTTCAATGGATGATGGTGGATTTTTTGTGTGGATAGATGGCTTTAGTATGGATTTGGCTCTCAAAATAGCATTATAACTTTACTTCATGGATTGTGTTAAAATGACTTGGGAGAGGATTCCTTAAATAGGCAAAAGGCTTGAGAGATTGAGGGCTAAGATGCAAGGATGGGAAAAAGCTTATGGAGGGCTCATATTGCATGAGAGGAGAGCACATGTATTGTGTTTCCTTATATCCAATCAAGGAGTGACACATGTCACATGGTGAGAGGATGGAGGAAAGGGGAAGGATGAGTCAACAAAGGAGGCTCAAGGGATAAAATCTTCATAAAGACCCTTCATAAGTGCTTTGTAAGAACATTTATGACTTTGTGGGCTTTATAAAGTTTTATGGTTGAAGATATTTGTGAGAGATACCATGAAATTCGAATTTGAGGGTTTAGGGGGGTTTTAAGCTTGCTTAGGGTTGTAAAAATGATTAGAGGAAGGGTTAGAGATGGCTTAGGACTAGGCAAGTGGATGGCAAGTGGATTGCAATTAATGAGGGTGGGTGAAGGAGGAGATATTTGTTAACTTTGGCTTGAGTTAGCAAGTCTTAACCCATGTTTAGAGAATGTGAAAAGGTTAGGAGGGGATTAGGATTAGGGTTAAAGACATCTTCTAGAAGAGTCTAGGCTTTGGATGAGGATGAAGACTTTCTAGAAGAGTCTAGAACTTCCTAGGATAAGATTTTATGAAATAAATAAAGTTTTATTTATTTCAAGGGTTTGGGTTGAGGAGATATTTATTAAAATATTTTTAATAAACATGAGGATTAATATTTAATCTTGATTAAATATTTTGAGTTGGGATTAGGGGTAGGAAATGATGAGATTAGCCTTTAATCAAAATTAAAGAAGGATTAGAAGATTTTGGAAGAGGTTAGTGGTCTTAAGGAAATTGGCCAAGTTTTGGGCAAAAAATAATTTTTTTATTTATTTTAGGATTTTTGGTCAATTTATTAATTAAATAATTAATAAATAAGGAAATAATGTTTTAAATAAGATTTAAACATTTTTGGGAGGGATTCCTTAATTAAATATTTTTAATTAAGATAAAGGGATTTAATGGCATAAAAATAAATTAATTAATTAAATAAATAATTAATTAATAAATGATGATGTCATCAGGACTTTTTCAGAAAATAAAAAAAACTTTATTTTCTAAAG
This sequence comes from Cupressus sempervirens, assembly GCA_028749045.1. Lineage (NCBI taxonomy): Eukaryota > Viridiplantae > Streptophyta > Pinopsida > Cupressales > Cupressaceae > Cupressus > Cupressus sempervirens. The sequence goes on from CM053793.1 coordinate 837,760,854, forward strand.
GTTTTTAGGTGTCTACACTAGTAATATCTAGTTATTACCAAATTGTAATAAACTATAAAAATATGTAAATAAACTTAGAAAACAAATGAAATTCACACAAATTTGACACCAATATTTAATGTGGAGACCCAGTTAAGGGGAAAACCACCTGGGACCATCAACCAAAAACTTTCACTCTTCTAAAGTGATCTCTATTAGGACTACCTTGTTAAAGGTTACATATATTTTGTTAAAGTGGCATTATTAGAGGATTTCATCAAAGATCTTCTAGACCTTTTCACTCCCTATCTAGGACTAAATAGAGTGGCCTAATTTAAAGGACTTACAAACTCAACTAATTGATGTCAACCATGGGGTCAGCCATGTTGCCAACCATGTTGCTAAGATATTAACCATAGGGTCAAACATGTCACCAAGATATTAAATAATTTGGGTTTCTATCCTGAGCTAATCACTCATTAGTTTACACATAATTTGTCCCAAATCTTGGTCTAATCACCAATGTAATCTGCATTCAATCTAAATAGTTATTTTAAAAAATTTGCCAATGTTTCCATAATGTTTTCTAATTGGACAATGTCATTTCACCCTTAGAATAAAAATAATACTTTCCCTGGGGTTGAGCATCGCCTACCATTTTACTGATGTGTGTCTCTAACTACCCTCATTTAGCTAAAGACTTTATATTTTGAGCTTTGGGACACATGTTCTAATTTTGTGAAGAATTAGACTTTATGTTATAATGTTTAAAGTTAGGCCTGAAATAGAGCTGAGGCCATTGATCTATCTTGCATTGATGGTCCAAATCAATTCCTTTCACCATAGAAATGATAACATGAAAAGTGATGATGACCAAGTTGGCAATAAAAAAGGACACATTATTAATTGAATTTTAATGGATTGGCATACTAAAAGTATAGTGTACACTTAACATGTGGGCCATAGACTACGTATGACTCTATAAACTCACAAAAAAAATAATAATATCTTTGTAGCAACCGACCAACTAACCAACTATATTAATATTTTGCATTATATGAAACAATTAATTTGTCTCTTACATTACAAAAATGTTTGTGACCAACAAAAAAAATTGCCTACATTTATTTGCATACTAAAAGAAAGTTAATTCACCACAATTATTATAAAATTTTGATACAAAAAAGAAAATTTTTCCAATAGAAAATAATTTTCTCCCTTGCCTCCAACAAAAAAATTATCCTCATTTAGAAATTTTTCCTACACATTTAATGTTGAATTCGCCCACATTTTACATATTTTTCTTGGGAGATGTTTCTTAAAGTTATCCTTGCTTCTATCTACTCTTCTTGGCTCACTTAGCTCAACCCTTTCTTCTTCACCGTCAACAACTTCACATTTCATGATAACTATTAACTCTCTAGCATAATCACTTTCTAGCTAGCAAAATGATATCAACTCCATAACCTTTCAAAATCAGCTCAATGCCTGAACTATCATTTTCTCTTCCTTAAATAGATTTCTGAATGCTTCTATATCCTTCCATATTTTTTCGCTTAATCAAAATTGTTGATCTTAGGTTTGCATATGAATTCCTTTATATAATAAATTTAGACACATAGAAAATATAACTTTACATAGAACTTTGTGTCAATCCTTATTCTTCTTCAATTTCCTTCATTAGATCCTTGATTTTTCCCCATCATTGATCTTGTAAAAAAAATTTAATCTCACAGTAAACCTTCTCAAACTTTCCAAATTTCCATCAAAAGTTGGTTTTAGATTCAATTTTCCCAAACTTGATCATCTAGCTGTCACTCGATAAACATTACATTTACTCAAGCAACATATAATTTGGTTAATACTAACTTTCTTTGAAAATACTATGTTATTCCTTCCTCTATGCAATCACTTGAACAATATTGTATTCACTCAATGAATAAACTGTAATGCTCCACCAAGGGATCCAAAAGAATTAACCTAAATTTTTACTAAGTTTTCCAAACAATTTTTATTTTTTTGACATGAAAGATAAATCATTCATATCAACACACATTAGCAGAAGCAATAACATACAATCAACTGTAAGCGTACATAACAGTTTACATTCCTTAAGGATCCCAAGATGTTGAGTCACATTTAATCTAACTAACACTAAGTCTAATAACAACCACATCCACATGAAAGAATAATGAAAAGTCCAATGTCCATAGTATACAATTATTCAGAATGCCTCTTGGCAATTAAATTCAGAATGCTCAATCATCCACTATACATGTCATAGGGTAAGAAAGGCTTAAAAGATTAAACATATGTAAAAATAAAGATACATCATCCTCATTGAATCCATGATACAAGTGCAATAAAGTAAATGAAACCAATAACATACATGATACATCCATCCATCAATAAAGATATAATAACCATTATAAAAGATAACCATCCATCACAAAACACAACTAAATGTGTGGTTCCTCCCAACCATCAATAGCATCATTAGACCATTGTGGGCCCTAGCCATCCCTCTGCCCATAACATTCCAAGTCACTGAAGAGATCATCGGTATTATCAAAGTAGGAATATCACTCCCAAAACATGCTACTACATATGCATAAAGAAATCTAACATGCAAGAATAAAGCATAAGATAAGTAAACAACATCATCTATCGTATGCTAATCATCAATATAAGGATACATGTCCATCATCATAATCCATGAATCGAATAAAGATAGGTGCCAATAAAGAATGCATCACCCACGGTGTCTCAGACAGATCTCAAATGGTAAAAGTGAAAATACACTACCACCCAACCACGTGGAACCTAAATGGCCCACTCCCACCATGCTGAGGAGATAGTCTCAAGTCCCAAATAGGGTATCAAATCACATAACACAAGATAAAAAATCACATAGCATGAGTACTCTCTAAGTCTAGGAATCTTAGAAGTATACTAACTCAAAGGTTCCAACATAGAATGACATCTAATTCTCAAAGGCACAACAAAGACATGTAGAAAACCTACCCTAGGCTCATGAAATCACAAATCACAAAATCATAGTAAAATCACCTCAGTCCTATACAAGCGATTGGAAAAATACCAAAAGATAATCCACAATAAGAACATCAAATCTCCATGACAAACTAAAAAGCATCCATTGATAATCATGACCACAACAGTTCTCTATTGGCAACTGAAGGTATTAATGATAATCACAATATCCATCAGTTCTCAACAATAAATCGTAAGGAATCTCAAAATAAATCATAATATCCATTGGTTCTCAACAAGAAACCAAAAAGTCATCTCAAAGCAAATAATACTAATCAAAGACTCTAAAATAGTCGAGTCAAAACATGTCACAACATGACAACATCAAGAATAAATCAACATTTCAGTCCCATCATGGTGACTGGAAAGTAATCCAAGTATGATTGATCAATGACTCAAAAATGGTTAGGTCAATTGTCTCATATACATATAACTCAGCTTCACTCAAGAAGACTGATGAGCAATAATAATTAGTAAATACAAACATCTCATAGAGCATACCATCACATTACCATGGTTGGGTTTTAAAAAGATCAAGATCAAATAACATCAACATGACATCACATCTCATAACCCCTGAGCCTCTGGTAACAACCTAATTGGTCAACACTCTAGTCAACCCTAAAACCCCAGAACACAAACACACACACATGTAGTATGGGGTAAGTATCCATAAGTAAACACATATGATATTAAACCATCAAATTGATCATCATCAATAACTAAAATCATTGAATAATCATCATGCATACATGAAATATAGAGTACCACATGATCTCATCATATAATAAACTGAAATTTGAAACAATCATATCAATTTAAACTCCATTGCATAACTTAATGATCAATTAAATTTAATTAATTCTATAACTAATTAACATAAGTATATATTTTTTTTAAAGAGGGGTAAACGCTTTGACCTGGAGCTATGAACCAGTGAGGCCACAAATGGGGGACCTCATCCCCATGAGATTTGAACCTTGATGGCAAGGATAACAATGCAAAAACTTAACCATCACAACATGCCACTGTTGGCAATTAACATAAGTATATTAATAAATTAATGATTATCAAATTCACTAAGGTTCTCGTTTTCAAATAGAGATCAGCATGTGTCTAAATAGAGTGTAATGATTATTAGGGTTTGTTATCAAGTGAGAAAACTCTCCTTTACTCTATAACTGCATAAATTAAGGTTGAACCCCCAAAATATTTGAAGTCCACATTCCTAAAATTAGCTAAGGTTATATGTTGAATAACTTAAATCATTAAGATTAATAATCTCTCAATGATTCAATTCCAATTTTTTAATTACAAATCATCAACATCATGATAAATTGAATTCATTTCCTTTTCAATCTCAATTAAATTCCATCTATTTACATTGACTAATAATTCAATAGATTACTCTCCTGCAATCATTAACTAATCTTAATTAAATTCAATTAGACTAGTTATTAAATCAGATAAAGCTTATTACATAATAATTAGTTTATTTAAATATAATCCAAATTATCATCAACAATTATTAATTTATTTAATATGATAACCATTAATCATCTATCCACATTTTATAAAATAAAAACTTATTAATATATTAAATAGCATTTGGTAGGGTTAATAATAATATTAATTACTATTTATAAATTTATTCTAAATAGCTCATTAGCTATACTGAATGTCACTTAATAAATAGGAACTTTTAATAGCTTTATTATTAAAAATAATATTAAAATAAATTATAATATTTATATTTAAAAACTTAAATTAAATTGAATTCAATATAATTTAAATCCTAAAAGTGAATATGTACCTACGATCTAAGTTGATTGTCATTGGGCTTATTATTTATAGCCGTTGGTGTATGAAAGTTGTGTGACAGTTTAATGGAGACTATGCAATATGGCAGTACCGCGACTGGTAAACCAAGACAATATAAAGGAAGGTGGTAAGATATAATTTAAATAATATACAATATTATTATATATTATATAAACTTATTATTAAACGTGATAATACCAAAATTTACAATATATATATATATATATACTAAAATAAAAATAAGCTTGCAAAGCAATTTAAAATCATTGCAGACAGTTCTATTGAGACTTGCCTTCCCGAGGATGCCATGATTTGTCTCTTCAAGCATCTTTACCATCCCAAATCAGGTCTAACATAATGCCAATGTGGTCACTAGTTTTTTTCAAGCATCTTTATCCTCTCAATTCAAACCTACATAATGGCAGACTTTTTTCTTTTAAATTTTTTTTTTTTGGAATCGCTTCCTTGGTATCCCAAGTACATCCTTTTGTTTGTTTCTAAATTTTGCAAACCACCTACCCTTAAATCATAAGATCTACGGATTGGGCTATTCTTGGAATCATTGTTAAGTATGAAGAACTTCTCAAAATGTGATATGCAAATTTAATTCCAAAAACATTACATTTAATAGTTTGATTTTGGTAGTGAGTTCCATAAGAGTGGAAATGGTAGTAGCAATTGGTTCAGATGAAGAAACCAACACACACATAAGAATTGACCCATGAGTTGTGCCTTGAATATTTACATTAAAATATGATGTCATTTAATTTGGCATTTTGTCATACTTGGATGCCTTGAGCTTGAAGGGCAACAGATGTTGTGTTGACAACATTCTTCCTGCAACTCATGATGGAAATGGAAGCACCATGCTTCCCTAATTGAGTACATATTTTGAACCCTATTCCTATACCCCCTCCTATCACCAATGCCACTTTACTCTTTGTCACTATATCCTTGAAGGGTGACTAGAATTGTCGTGCGATTAAAATCACTGGCAGTCACACATCTATGTGCTCGACTTAGTAGCCGCTAAGAATGGTAAGGGTGTAGGGTAAGTTGCAATTTAATTTTTTTGTTATTTACAAGAAATAAAAAGTCTATACCTACATGAATTTAATATTTGGCACTATAATAAGCATTCTGATCTCATACGATCGTGTATTCCTTCATAGATGGGAATAGCTCATTCGTTATATGTGATGTCTTATCTCTCCTTATTTGGGAGTGTGCTAAAATTGCAAGTATCTTTAGATTATTAACACACTTTAGTTTGAAATTGGGTTTTTAGTATACATATCATATTTATGTTTTCTTATTAGTTCCTCTAAAAGCAATATACTAGTTGTTGCAAGTTTGTATACATGCAATGATAAGCATAAGAGTAACCTATTTTTAAATAGAATTTTAACTTGAAAAATAGCATGCAAATGTTGGATCTCATATTATTCAAACCCTTCCCAAATTTGGTTTTTCAATTCTATATTTATTCAACCCAATACTCAATTTAATTTCCAAATTGTGATTCTACTAAGGAGGTTGTAAAGATATTTTTAATTCCTCATAACCAAATGAAACATCATGCATATCCAAATTTTCACAATATAGAACATTCATCACAAGAATTATCCAAGTAGTCATCTAGCAAACATGATGAAGACAGGAAGAGAGAAAGCATAATAAAGTATGTGAAATAATCACGAGTGCCTACCTGGACACTGATGCTAATTCGCTACGCCTTAGAAAATCGTAGAGAAGCTCCTCCCTTCAAAAACTTCCCCTTTCTGAAAATTCCTTCCTTCTCCAACATTCACAATTTCTCCAAGAACCAAAATCCCCTCCGAGTGACTAGGAGTTCTTGTAGAAGCATATGAGGATGTCCATACACACTAGGAGAGCCTCTATATAAAGGCCTCTAAGATGCATCTAGAATGTGTCTAGAAAGAACTAGGAGATAACCATGACAACTAAGCACATAACTTCCACGAAAAGAAGATAAACATGATGAGGTATCTAGAATGTTGTAGACACCATGTGCTCAAATAATATGCTAACTCCTAATTGTAGGCAACACATGCATATTTAGAGTGCAAACTCAGGTCTTGTCAACGTGACAACTCCCAAGAGCTCGCATACTCCTATGTGAATGCACATTAATTTTATTAATTAAATTTTTTTATTTAATATTTAGTTGACTCCTTTTAAAATTAATTTATTAATTTTAAATCTCATGCACTCACTTTATTAAATCCACTTGTTTTATCTTAATATATTTTAATCACATGCACACATCATGTGATCTAGAATCTTTTAATAATTTAATATATTTTCCACTTTTAAATTTATTTTTGAAACTTAATTGATAAAATATTTATTAACTTAAATAATATTATTATATAGAATTTATTTAAAAATAAACTCTAAATATATTATTGTTAACCTCATAATGGTTTTTGATACTCGAGTGCCAACACACTTAATTATATTCCACATTGGAGCCGAGTACATCATGCATGTTGAGTCACAACAAGTGCCGAGTGATCTTGAGTGAAGATCAAATACCGATATACCGAGTGAAGTATAAGTATTGAACAACATAAGGTGCCGAGTAACATAAGGTGCTGAGTGTTAACAAGAGCTGATTAATATAAGGTGCCAAGTGTTAACAAGTGTCGAGTAATATAAGGTGCTAAGTGATATAGTTTTGTTAAGGTGTTGAGCTATCCAGGAAACAACATGTGTCGAGTATCAGCAATACTTCAGGAGCCGAGTAACTCAATAGATCAACATAAGAGTTTGTAATTGCACAAACTATGATGCAAATAGTTTTTACAGCCAACATAGGGTAAATCTTGAAGGATTTAATAATAAGATCAAATCTTTTAATTTTCCTATGCAATCCACATGCAGCCAATAAGAAAAATGATGAAGGCATGCAACCAATAGAATGAATGCAAATAATGAGCGAAAAATGGAGATTGAATATGGATCGTAGATCCATACTTAACCCTAAATTCTCAAATTTCTTTATAAGGAAGACGAAATTTCATTGTAAAGAAGAGGTGTGAGATAAGACATACAAGGGTGCACAAGGAATTCTATTTTCAGAAGCGAGGATTATCAGATCACAAAAAGGATAAAGATTAGAGAAAGCAAAACAGGTTCCTGCATTCAGCAATCAGGGATTGTAATCAATTAGGTTCATTGTACCTAATACTCTCTAGCAATTGTATTAGAATGAAAATCCTATGGTGATAGGTTAGCTTAATAGCTATTTCATCAGATCCTTTAACAGGGTGACACTTCATGTTAAGTGTTTGCAAATCCTCTAACCAAGTCACTATTGACACAGTGTAAAGCCTTTAACAGGGCAGGCTTTTAACAAGGTAGACCATCAGAAGTGGTTGAACAATATTGCTGCAATAATTTTTGTGGGTATCATCCCCACCCCAGTTTTACCTTCTTATTCCTGGAGGGTTTTTGGGTTACCAAATTCCAGTGTTATGAGTTATTGATGCACGTGTTTAGTTACATGTTTATTTGATGTATTTAGATGCATGCAATTTACTTTTAGTTAAAAATTTTATTGGCTAAAATATGATACTTATGATTCACCCCCCCTCTCATAAGTACTCTTTCCATATTTGAATATTCCAACAATTGGTATCAGAGCAAATCCAGGTTCTCACAAGGAAAAGCCTAACAGCTTGGAAGAAAAGATCTAAAGATGGAATCTTTCAAACTTGGAAAGATCATTGAAAATTAGGTGATGGATGTACAACTTGCTCTACATAGCTTGGAGGAATTTAAAAACAAGTTGAGAAACTCATTAAAAAAGAGGAAGGATCTAGCCATAGCTGAAAATGATATATACTACAAGGAGATTGATACCACCAACATATTTTTCAATGGAGATACAAAAGAGTTTGATGCAGCAATAGTAGAATTGATGGAGAAAAACAAATTTCAAGAAGATGAGATAAGATCTCTTAAGATGGAACATGAATCACAGGCCATAATGATATGTGAAATTACTGAACACAAGAAAAGAGCAGTTGAAGATAAAGTAATGTTGGAAAATGACAAAAGAAATCTTGCAAACAGACTTGAAGAAAAATGTACTGAACTGACAAGGATCTCAAACATGTAGATGGATACAATTGCCCAAATGATGAACCTTCATCATGAACTCAATGTAAAAGATATTGAGATCTCTACTTTGAAGATGCAGAATGAACAAATGTAGAATGAATTGAATAGATAAAAAGAGGTAGCAGAGAATCTCAATAAATCAAGTGAAGCCATCAAGTATTTTGAATAGTTGTTGAAATCCCCAAAATCTGCCCATGATACATCAAGACTAGGATACAATAGCACTGAAGTTGGGGAATCATCAAAGAATGTTGAACAAAGAAGTGACAAAGGTAAGAATTCAAAACCCACATGTCATTACTGTAATAAGAAGGGACATATAGCTAATGTGTGTAGGAGTAAAAGATTCAATCAATCAAACATACCCAAAATTTTCTGTCACAAGTGCAACATGCAAGGACATATGACACAAAATTGCAGATCCAATGTCACAAGGACTCAAAGATTTGATGGACATTGTTATAATTGCAAAAAGTATGGACATAGGGCATTTGAATGTAGATCGAAACCTATGTGGACATCAAATCAACCAGAAAAAACATAAGGGAATGAAAGTCACTATCATTGGGATTACACCACCAGGTATAGTTGTCATTACTGCCAAGAATATGGGCATATACCACAAAACTGCATAAGAACACATTTCAAAGGGAACCACAAAAGATGGTTGAATCAAACTACATGTTTCAGTTGTTTGAAAATTGGTCATATTAGCAGAAATTGTCCTACAAGATCAAAGGCATCCAAGACTAAAGATAACAGAGGAAAACAAAATATTGATCTCAAAAAGAGAAGGGGGCAAATGAATAAGACTTGGAAAAAGAAAGATGAGTGTAACACATCAAGTGGAGGGATCACTTCACCCAATGGGTCAAGTGATCACACTTCATCAAAATAAGCATGAGAACTACACAAGACTGATATACAAAGCTATATCACACATCAGTCCCAAGACAAAGAAGCTAAGCAAAGTATAAATCTACATGAAACAAGATGTCAAGAAAAAAACTAAATGTTGTTGCCAAGCTGACTTTGGATACTGAGTTAAAATAGATGTCGAGCTCCCAACAACGATCAAGCTGATAACTAATGCTGAGTTGAAAACTCCAATGGAAGTCGAGTTAGGTTAAAATTTCTTCAGAATCTGAGTTGGCAGTTGAGCATTTAATGTGATGAAATTGGGGTATATTATTGCAATTTCAATTAGGTTTTCTCATCGCGATCAAGAAGCAAAGGAGAAGAAAGAGAGTTGAGTGACTTCATAGCAAGAATCCAGCATTTCAAGCAGATTGCAACCTCATTCAACATGTTTTTCATCGATCTTAAGGTATTTTCATTTGTGTCGAGCTACGTAGTTTCATATCCTTTTGTTGTAAAAACCCTAGTTTGCATAAATGATGTCAAGTTCAAAGAAAATCGAGGAAAAAGAGTCTTTTGAAGTGCAGTTAGTTTCAAATGAGGTCAAGCAACCTGATTTTTGTCCTATTCCCAAAGTTGCCTACAAAAATGACCCAACCAGAACTCTCTCCCATATTCCCCCAAAAGTTGTAATGGTTCAAGACATGAGGAAATGTTACAACTGTAAGATAAGAGCTCTAAGAGACATGGAAATTAGACAAGCATATGATAAACTATGTATAGATGGAGTCTTGAAATAAGAATTCAAAATCATTGAAAGAAAGGGTTTGACCCAAGTTTTAAGCTTTTCTACTATATTCAAAACAAAATGGGTTAGACTTGTACTGAGAAGAATTCATGGTGGAAACTTGTGGTTAGAAGGTATTCCCATCAAACTGACAAAGGAAATTATACATCGAGTAATAGGGTACCCAACCCTAGATCGGTACAAAACCCTGAGAAGTGAATCAAAGGAGGTTATTGAAAAGAATACTGGTGCACAATGGAACAAAAGAGGAATGAAAATTCACACCATACAGGATCCTCTAGTTGAGTTTGTTGTTAGAGTCATTGCCCATAAATTCTATCAATCCAATAGACTCAACAGTGTACCATGCATTGCAGTAGATGTAGGCTACAAATTGGTGAAAAAGGATCATACTTATGATCGTGCAGAACTCCAACTGTAACAAATCAATGAAAACCTAGCTGCCATAAGAAGAACAAAGGGAACTCAATGCAAATTTGGAGCAATCCTATTTTGTATATTCTTTTATATTCAGAATGAGTTTCTTTCTTTTGGTAAAGTGGCATGGAGAAATGATAGAACCATCATTCCTCAAATCAATGAATACATAGAGCAAATGGGAGAAAATTTTGATACCTTGATGACAAGCTATTTTGAGGATTTCAAGAAATCTATGAAGCAAAGATCAAGGATACCAGCTTCCTTAGTGGAAAAACATACTAGTGATATATGTTTCTTAGTTGACATTGATTTTACCTATATTCAAGCAGTAATACCAAGGGTAAGTTGGCTAAGGCCATTTGGATATGAAATTAATATTGATGAGGCATCTGCAACAGTAACTACATTATTGGTAGAAGAAATAGATAAAAGTTCTCCACATTTTGGCACTTATGATGTGGTAAGATCAAAGATAAACATGGAATTAAAAACTGCTTCCACATTGAAGAAGAAAGACAAATTAATAAAGAAGATTAAGAAGAAATTTGGTAAAGAAATTGAGGCTGAAGCATAAGAAGAAGAGGATGATAGTGATGATGAAGATGAGCAAGAACAAGGGCCATTGGAACTAACTCAAGGTCTTGGAGAAGACAAGGAGGAAGGTGCAGAGGAAGAAGAAGCCAAGGAAGCACCAACTGAAGTTGAGCCAAAGAAAAGAAAGGCAACAGAATAGCCTTCAGCCAAGCCCAGATCAAAGAAAGCTGCCACACCATCACCTCAAAAGCCAACAACACGAGCATCAACAAGGGCCTCCACTCAAAAGGCCAAAGAGGAAGTTACCAAGAAGAAGCAAGTCAAGGAAAAATAGGAAGAGATGAGGAAGAGAAGAAGGTATGTGGCTCAACCTGACACTGATGAAGAAGACCAATCTGAAAAGGTAAGCAATTCATCAGTTGATACCTTATGTAAAAAGATTGGAAATGGTGACTTGAGTAATTTAAATAAAGTTGATTTTAGTAAATTTAAAAAAGAAGAACAAAATAGAATAGAAGAAATAGTTTATGGAATGATGGCACAATTCAAGTACACTCCACTTGAACTAGATGGTCAATTGCCAAAAGAACTGTCAAAAATTGTAGAAGACAGATGGCATTTTTGTTTGAAAATGGAGAAGGAAATGAGGGAATCAACCCTAGCAAGTGTATTGCCGGATTTGACTAGGGAACAAGTAAAGAATGTAGTAAAAAGGCATAACAATAGGTTTACACCTAAATACAGGGCATTCTTCATACTCCAAAATAGAATGGAAGAGATTGTTCAAAGAACAATGAAATCATGGAAGAACTTGTACAAAAACATTGAAGATTTTCTTGAGGAAGAATACAAGGAAGAAGTTGTTGTACCAATAGAGGAGAGGAGAAAAAGGAAAGAAGATGAAGAAAAGAAAAGAGAAGAAGAGAGGAAAGAAGATGAAGAAAAGAAAAGAGAAGAAGAGAAGAAGGAAGAAGAAAAGAAACATGGAGAGGAGGAATAGACACAAAAACAGGATACAATGGAAATAGCTGAACAAGAGCAGCAACCAGATCATAGTGTGCAAGACACACAATTTCCACCCCCTAGCCCTCCTCAAGCATCCATCTCACCTGCAGACACTGTAACTATTACTGATGTTTCTGATACTTCTGGTCAGAATATCAATCCATTAACTATAGAAGATCTGAAAGGAATTCTTGACCAATCTACACAACAAGAAATATTGTGTACAGATCCAGTTTGGTCAGTATAGATGAATTACAAAAACTAGTAGAAAATACAGTAAAAGATAAGGTGAATCCACAAGAACCACCTTCTATTACAACTACTAGTAGTCAATTCCAAATACCAATAAGCATAATTGATGTTGCAAGATAGAAGCAAAGTGCAGCTATAGAAAAGGGAAAATAACAAACAGGATAGACTATTACATCTGATCCTACATCACAAACACAAGGTGCACTTCCACAAATTACAATAATTGATCATGGTAAACAAAAGGAGGAGGAAATAGTGAAAACCCCTAAAGAACAGGAGGCAATATAAACATTAATAAATTTGCCTATCTCAGAAACTCCTTCACACTAGTAATTGCAAATATCTGTACCATCATCTAGTACTACCAAAGTTGCAAGGGTACTTCACTATGGAGACCCTGAATTAGATGAGGAGATAGTCATACCGAGCTATGACTCAAAATCAATAACCATTGATCAAATTGATGAGGTACAGGATGCACTGAATAGGAGGAAAAGACAAGAAATACTCAAGAAGGAGTATAAACAAAAGAAAACATTATATGAGATCAAGGACATCTTTATGGATTCCTTTAGTTTGCAATCACCAGATGAGTCAAAGCATATCACGGAGCAACTAACAGATATTGTTGACCAGGTGACAAATGAAGACCTAGAATCAAATGCAAAACTTATGGAATGGTCAGAAAGGAAATTTCAAGGGAAAGTGAATGAGAAAATATCAAGTCAAATTGCACTTTCACAAGTTGAATTGGCTAAGCTTATTGATAGAGTGAAAAAGGTATTTGAGAATATATTCTCACTGTACAAAAGGTTGTGTGATTTTTCATACTTCACACAAGAAACAAGCCAAAAGATACTGAGCTTGGAAAGAAATTTAAACATTTCAAGCATGCAATTACTAAATGATCCAGCTCAAAGTGAGAAGCATTTTTCTCAATCGCTTTACACTCACAAAGAAATAGCTATACTAACAGCAGATGAGGCTAATATCAAGGCCAAATTAATACAGCTCCAGTCCTCCATTACCTGACACTTAGAGATACTCCATAAAGAGCAAGTATATGCTAAAAATGTTCTCAAGAAAGACCCAAATCTTTCTACATCAGATGGACTTATTCATCTTGCTGCCGAGACTGCCATCCAGCATAAGTCACTGGAAATTACTTTGAATAGTTGGGATGCAGCTCTCAGGATGATTATGGAGGTAAACAACACATTTTTGGCTAAATATAGTCTTAACCCTTAAAAACTCTTTGACATAAGTGTCAAAAAAGGGGGAGAAAACAAACATAATAGGGAGAGATACAGATATTATGAGATAAATTAATGGGGAAGTTATAAAAGGAGAAAAGATATAAAGGAGGAGCTTGATATACAGATAAGGCACAATCAACTTAGGGGGAGTTATAAAATTTTTGAGATTAGTAAATGTACTTATAAGGTTAGTTAAGTGTTTTTGTCACTCATGTCAAAGGGAGAGATTGTTAACCTCATAATATTTTTTGACACTTGAGTGCCAACACACTTAATCATATTCCACATTAGAGCCGATTACATCATGCATGCCGAGTCACAACAAGTGCCAAGTGATCTTGAGTGAAGATCAGATACCGAGATACCGAGTGAAGTATAAGTGTCGAGCAACATAAGGTGCCGAGTAACATAAGGTGCTGAGTGTTAACAAGTGCTGAGTAATATAAGGTGCTGAGTGTTAACAAGTGCCGAGTAATATAAGGTGTCGAGTGATACAATTTTGTTAAGGTGTTGAGCTATCCAGGAAATAGCATGTGCCGAGTATCAACAATACTTCAGGAGCCGAGTAACTCAGTAGATCAGCATAAGAGTTTGTAATTGTACAAACTATGATGCAAACAATTTTTACAGCCAACATAAGGTAAATCTTGAAGGATTTATTAATGAGATCGAATCTTTTAATTTTCCTATGCAATCCACATGCAGCCAATAAGAAAAATGATGAAGGCATGCAACCAATAGAATGAATGCAAATAATGAGCAAAAAAATGGAGATTGAATATGGATCGTAGATCCATACCTAACCCTAAATTCTCAAATGTCTTTATAAGGAAGATGAAATTTCATTGTAAAGAAGAGGTGTGAGATATGACATACAAGGGTGCACAAGGAATTCTATTTTCAGAAGCGAGGATTATCAGATCACAAAAAGGATCAAGATTAGAGAAAGCAGAACAGGTGCCTGCATTCAGCAATCAAGGATTGTAATCAATCAAGTTCATTGTACCTAATACTCTCTAGTAATTGTATTAGAATGAAAATCCTATGGTGATAGGTTAGCTTAACAACTATTTCATTAGATCCTTTATTTAGGTGATTAAATCTTTTAACAGGGTGACACTTCATGTTAAGTGTTTGCAAATCCTCTAACTAGGTCACTATTGACATAGTGTAAAGCCTTTAACAGGGCAGACCATCAAAAATGGTTGAACAATATTGTTGCAATAATTTTAGTGGGTATCATCCCCACCCCAGTTTTACCTTCTTAT
The DNA here is from genome assembly GCA_028749045.1 of Cupressus sempervirens. Classification (NCBI taxonomy): domain Eukaryota; kingdom Viridiplantae; phylum Streptophyta; class Pinopsida; order Cupressales; family Cupressaceae; genus Cupressus; species Cupressus sempervirens. Next base: position 837,776,255 of record CM053793.1, read on the forward strand.
TCCTGGAGGGTTTCTGGGTTACCAAATTCCAGTGTTATGAGTTATTGATGCATGTGTTTAGTTACATGTTTATTTGATGTATTTATATGCATGCAATTTACTTTCAATTAAAAGTTTTATTGGCTAAAATATGATACTTATGATTCACCCCCCCTCTCATAAGTCCTCTTTCCATATTTGAATATTCCAACAATTATTATTAAATTAAATAAATATTATCACATTCCAAATTTAAACTTATAACTTTTATCTTCAAATTTAATTCTTCTTATTTAATTAATTTCTCAATTAATTAAATAAAATAAAATATTAAAATATCATAATAATTTTCCATTAAATTAAATCTTTCAATTAGGCTTAATTAATAGAAAATTAACCAAGAAAGAGTTCAACAATAATAGCAAAATGCAAACTAGGGCAAGCACTACATAAACTCTCCCTTCATTAACCTTATGACTTGGTTAAGCTTGTGATCTTCAATACATTGTAATAATACATGATTTTAAAACAATCAAACACCTCTCTCTCTCTCTCTCTCTCTCTCTCTCTCTCTCTCTCTCACACACACACACACACACACACACACACACCTTCTTATCCTCTCTCCCTCTCCCCTTATCACCATCTTTCACTCCACCATTTTTATCCCCTCTCTCTCAATTGACACTTCTTATCCACTCTCCACCCTTTCACCTTCTCTCTCACCTCTTTGCACCCTCTAACTCATCCTCTACCCCTTTCATGACCTCTCCTCTATCTCTCCTCTTCTCAACCTTTCTCTTTATATCTCTCTACATCCCCCTCCTTCTCACCCTCTTTCTCCCTCTATCTCACCCCATTTTTTTGAGAAGGGGATGAAAATAGTAGAGAGAGAGCTTATGGCACACATCATATATGGCATGTGCCATATGCAAGAAAATATTTTTTCTATACATTGCATATGGTGTATACCATATATTACATATGCCATATGTAGAATACTAAAAATAGTAAAAAGGTAAGAAGCCCATGATTGAGGCCCACTTTTTCTATATTATGTCTAATTTCTATGCATTTTTTGACAAGGAAACATTTTTATTATTTTGAGTCTCACAAAAAGCATATTATATGAATTTGTCACCACCTTTTTGTTCAAAATTCAACATAGAAGTGGGAAAGTCAATCCTCTTTGAACAAAATTGGTCATTTCAGCAATGATTCCCTAGGGTTAATTTTTTGAATTTATGTTTTTTTCTCATATGACACATCTCATATATGGCATGCACCATATGGCTTGGTATTACCAAGCCACGTAGCTCGACATACCAATTCATTTGGTATACACCATATATCACATGCACATTACACATTTTTGGGATAAAAAAGATGAGTGTAATATTTTTGATCACCGAAATTCATGTACTTACCCACATATTATTCTTAAATTATTAATTCTTTAGTTTCAAGATATAAGTTTTGATCTTCAAATATTTAACGATAATGATCAAGGCTACACATTTGTTATGGGTTGGGATCACAAAATTTGAAAATGAGTAGGAAAGAGAATATATTCATTAAAATTTCTTGTTAGGTTATTTTTCCAATGTACAATAGGGTAAGTGCACCAAGTTGTAGTGCCAAAAGGGGGGTATAAGTGGCCACATTTCTCTAAAATCAACAATCTCTGAATTTTGATGAGAATTTGAAGATAGTTGTGCTCAAAATTTTAAGATATGACAAAAGCAAAAGCAAAAGTAGTAGTCCTTTGAATGTAGTTTCTAAACTACAAATTTATTTCAAAATGATTTAGTTTTAGGTCCTCAAAAAATGGGGCCACAGAAAGTGGTACTATTTTTTTTAAAAAAAATAACACAGTGCAAAGTGTGCCCTCCCAAACTTTTTTTTTTTTTTTTTTTAAATTCTTTAATTGCTCTAGTCAAAAGTTACCTAACATTGTGTATTTTATCACATATTTTTCAGGAAATTTAATAATGTGTATTTTTTTAATGAATTTTTTAATGGAACACATCCCAAAAACATGAAAAATTTGTGTGCTCCCCCTAGAAATGATTGGAAACTAATCTAAAATCAAAACTTATTTTTTTCAAAGTGTGTAGAATGGAGTCTAGTTTCTAAACAACTAAGTTGTTGCAAAATTTGATGAATGAGCTAAAATCTATAGCCCAATTAGTACACATTGGTTTTTGATAGAAAATGGACATACATTCAAAAGAAATTATAGTTAAAAGACTTGAAATAGTTCAAATTAAAAATAAATTATATGGTTATATAGCTAACATAGAGATCTACAATGTCATGTAACCTAATTTTATCGAAGGTCAACCACGAGGAAACTTGAAGGAGGGTACATAAGAAAAATCAATCATTTTTAGTATGTTTATAGTAAAACATGTCATAGACTAGTTTAGAGATTCCAAACCTTTGGGTTGGATCCCCAAGGAAAAACCATGGTAGAATCCAAAGATTTAAATAGTGTGTATGTATTATTTAAAGTATTTTTTCATTCAAGCTTGCATAGCGCATACACGCTTTAGTGTGCATCCACTCTTAAAGCCTAAATTTCAATAGAGAGGGAAGGAGAGAAGGAGAGAGGGTAGAGAATGAGAGAAAGAGTAGAGGATGGGGAGAGAGTAGGAGTTGGGGGGGGGAGGGGGGGAGGTGGGGGAGAGAGAGAGAGAGAGAGAAGTGGATGGCAGTGTATGTGTAAGAGAGAGAGAGATTAGGGGATGGGAGAGGGTGGGATAGGGAGAGAAATATTTTTCACATAGTAGGGGTGAGAGAGATAGTAGGGGAAGTGTGTGAGAGAGAGATAGTAGGGGAAGTGTGTGTGAGAGAGAGAGAGTAGGGGATGGAAGAGAGGGAGAGAGAGAGAGAGAGAGTAGAGGCTAGGAGTGTGTGTGAGAGAGAGAGAGTAGGAGATGGAAGAGAGAGAATAGGGTGTGGGAGAGTGGGAGAAAGAGAGAGAAGGAGATGGAAGTGTGTGTGAGAGAGAGAGTAGGGGGTGGGAGAGAGAAAGAGTAGGGGATGAGATAGAGTGTAGAGGATGGGAGTGTGTGTGAGAGAGAGAGAGTAGGGGATGGGAGGGAGAGAGAGGGATGGCTGTGTGTGTGTGTGTGTGTGTGTGTGTGAGAGAGAGAGAGAGTAGGGGTGGAAGAGGAGGAGGGAGAGAGAGAGAGAGAGAGAGTATGTAATGGAAGAGAGAGAAAGAGAGTAGGGGGTACGAGAGTGGGACAGAGAGGGGGGATGGTAGTGTGTGTGAGAGAGAGAGAAGGGGATGAGAGCTTGTGTGTGTGTGAGAGAGAGGGAGAGAGTAGGGGGTGGGAGAGTGGGAGAGAGAAAGACAGAGTAGGCAATGGGAGAGAGAGAGGAGGGTGGGAGTGTGTGTGAGACAAAAAGAGTAAGGGGTGGGGGAGAGAGAGAGAGAGAGAGAGAGAGAGAGAGAGAGAGAGAGAGAGAATTGGGGATGGGAGTGTGTTTGTGTGTGTAAGAGAGAGAGTAAGGGATAGGAGAGAGAGAGTAGGAGATGGGAGTGTGTGTGAGAGAGAGTAGGGGGTGGGAGAGAGGGGGAGAGAGGGGGGGGGTGGCAGTGTGTGTGAGAGAGAAAGAGAGAGTAGGGGGTGGGATAGTTGAGAGAGGGGGAGGGGGAGGGAGAGAGATTAGAGGGTGGGATATTGAAAGAGAGAGAGAGAGAAGGGGATGGCATTGTGTGTGTGTGTGTGTGTGTGTGTGTGTGAGAGAGAGAGAGAGAGAGAGAGAGAGAGAGACTACTGAGTGGGAGAGTGGGAAAGAAGGATGGGAGAGAGAGAGGGGGTGATGGAAGTATGTGTGTAAGTGTGTGTGTGTGTGTGTGTGAGAGAGAGAGAGAGAGAGTAGGGAGTGGGAGAGAGGGAGAGAGGGAGAGAGAGAGTAGGGGATGGGAGTGTGTTTGTGAGAGAGAGAAAGAGAGTAGGGGATGAGAGAGTGTGTGTAGGAGAGAAAGAGAGTAGGTGATGTGAGTATGTGTGTTAGAAAGATAGATTATTGGATGGGAGAGATAGATAGTAAGGTTGAGAGAGGGAGAAGGGAATGATTTTGTGAGAGAGAGAGAGAGTGGTGGTCGGAGAGTGGGAGAGTGGGAGAGAGAGAGAGAGAGTAGGAAATGGGAGTGTGTGTGAGAGAGAGTAGGGGATTGGAGAGAGAGAAAGATAGTGAGTGAGAGAGAGAGTGTGTAGGGAGAGAGGGAGAGAGGGAGAGAGAGTATGGGATGAGAGAGAAGAGAGAGAGAGAGAGAGAGAGTAGGGATAGAGAGTAGGTGGTGGGAGAGAGAGAGAGAGAGAGAGAGAGAGAGAGAGAGTAGGGGGTGGGAGGGACGGAGAGAGGGGGGATGGAAGTGTGGGTGAGAGAGAGAGAGTAGGGGATGGCAGAGGGGAGAGAGAGAGAATGGAATGAAAGTGTGTGTGAGAGAGAGATAGTGGGGGATGGGAGAGAGAGTAGGGGGTGGGAGGGAGGGATAGAGAGGGGCATGGAAGTGTGTGAGAGAGAGGGAGCGAGTAGGAGATGTGTGTGTTTGTGTGTGTGTGTGAGAGAGAGAGAGAAGAGGATGAGAGAGGGTGTGGTAGGAAGAAATAGATTTTTCACATAGTGCTTATGGACTATAGTGCACATGTGCTTTAGAGGGTGTGCATGTTACTGTACATACACACTATATGAAAACACAAAAAAATATTCATAATGAAATTTTCGGTCCATACTGATCCATATTTTATATTTTGTCTATTGTGTGTTCTACTATTTTGATAGAAAACACGGGTTTCACGTTGTTGGAGGTTAGCAAACACCATATTTAATCACTAGATACAATATTTGAAGGCTTTTTGAACATTCTTTCATTCTATTTGAAGCTAGCAAACACCAAATTCAATCATTCTATACACTATTTGAAGGCTTTTTGAATATTCTTTCTATAGAAAAGGTTAGTTTGGTCCTTTTAAAATATTCTTTGTTACTATTTAGAGACAAATTTGATTATAAGTTGACAAATTGTTTAATATATAGTGAATTCATTGAAATTTGTATGTTTGAATGAATTGTTATTTGGAAATGGTTAGAAATTTGACAAGTTTTTTAATATAATTTGTGTATTCATTAAAATAATTGTAATTTGTATATGTATTTGAATGATTTGTAATTTGGAAATTGTAAGTAATTAAGATGTTAGTAATTTGACATATAGACATCATCACCATGCCAAGGAAGAAACCAAAAAGTCAAACAATGGAGGAGAGGGAGAGAGATTTGTTAATTAAAAGAGATAAAATGAAACTACTAGGTGAACAAAGAAAACTACAAAGCAATACTGAAGAATTGTCTTTCCAAGAGGAACAAGAACCATTGATACACAGAAAAAAGAGAGGAAGAATTGGAAGGACAAAGAGAATGAATGAGAGTGTTATGCTCAAGAAGAAAATTGAATTGTGAAGCTACACCATCTTCCAATGTTGGATTCATACCATCATCTCATGTTGAAGAGATGCTAATTTGTATATCCAAAAATGTACACACTCCATCATGTCATGTTGAAGGCACAACATTGACATATCAAGCAAGTGATATTCCATCTTTTGCATCTTATTTCCAAAGCACATCATCTTTGGTTCAAGGTACACAAAACACTCAACCTTATATTGATATTCAAAATGTTGAGGGAATGGAAGAGATTATAACACCTTCTAGAAATAATTTTAGAAGACCAAAATATTTGATTGATATTGATACTAACATTTTGAAATCAATGCCTGACAAGATTAGCAAGCGTACTTGTCAAAGAAATGTTAATCGTATGTGGAGATTATTCTTTAAAGAATTAAATATTATAGGTCAATGCCAATTGTTTTTTGAAATGATGAAGAATTTGAAATCTAGGCCTTTCATGAAGATTCTTGGGCTAAGAATGATGGATTATTCAAATGAAAAAAGAATTACAAAGAATCTAATGAGTGCATATGACAAAGTGGGTTCTAAATCATAAACCAAAGATAGTAATATCACAAGATGAGTACTTACATCGACAATAGTAATTACCCAAATGAAGAAATCTCTACTCATGAAAAAGACATGCAAAACATTGAAAGCCTGTAGAGATACTCTAAGGAGAGCCATGCTAAGGCATGAGAGATTGGAAGATCCAACAAAAATGAGTTATGGACATTTAGTGGTAGACTACCAAGAAAGGATAAAGAAATTAGTGAAGCTTTGAAATTATTGATTAAATATTTTTGGACAAATAACATACATGTTTCCCCTAATTAAAGAGATGTTGTAAGAAGAAGTATTGGCAGCCAAAATCATGACCCACATGCACAACATTTTTGGACTCAACTCAGACACAATTTTTTGCAAAATTTATTGGTATGTATCCTCAAATTTGAATAAGTCAATTTTTTTGAGATGGGTAAACCTTTTTATGTGAAGATAAATCTCTCTCACACACACACAACTTGTTGTTGTAGGATACATATTAAATTTTCTAACTATTTTGATGTTTTTAGGCATATAAGTGTATTTTTATATTCTAAGTTTGTTTTGTAGGATTGTGACATGAATGAGACACCTAGATCTTCAAGGGAATTCATATCCAACATTTTATGTGAAATAAGGGGTAGCCAACAATTTTACAAGACATCATTCTTGGATGGTACATGCTTATTTTGTGGTTCTTTGCAATTTTATCAACTTGTGAACATATGGGTAGTGCACATGTAATTGGAAATGAAATAGTAGATTATAGAAAATATAAGACAGTGACATGTTGGAATTATAGATGGAGTAACTGAGGGGGGGGTGAATCAGTTACCACAAAAAAAATTCACAGATCACTTAGATGTCTTAAATACCTACTTACTGCTAATACTCGGTAAACACTGTAAGATTTCTGAAACTCGGTAGATTAACTAGTTACTAATCATCTAGTATTCATAATTATTAATATGCATGCAAAGGTTAAATAAAATGAACACAAGAGACACCAGATTTAACATGGAAACCCAATATGGAAAAAACCATCAAGTAACTAGCTACCAATTTTTCACTCTTCCAAAGTGAGCCCTATTAGGATCCAACCATATTAATGGTTACAATACACACTATTAGGTGTGACCTTATTAGAGGATTTAATCACCCTGTTAGGAGTGGCCTTGCTAGAGATCTTTAGAACAATTCAACTATACTATCACCTTGTTAGAGGATTTACAAAATGGATATTAAACCAACTCTATTAAGAGATTTGAAATCACTACTACAATGGTTAGAAAGTAACAATGAATTGACCTAAATAACATGCAACTAGATTTTCTGATTACAGTTCTCTATTCATCATCATTAAATCCTCCTTGATCAAATATAGCTTTGCTGCTCCTCAATGATCTCTGATCATTCTTCAAAATTTGCTTCCACAATAATCAGTCTTCATATCACATCAAATCCATCACACACATAGAATTTACAACTTGACCTCTTATTTATACCATTCAGATTATCAAGTTGGCTCATTCACATGTTACATTTACCAATAAACCATGCATTAGTTGGCTACAAATATTACTTTAAAAAAATAGACATTATTTCATAATTCAATGAAATTCTTCATTGGCTCACCCTGCTTGGTAAATACTACTTCCAAAAATAATCTCCTGAGGTAACTGTCCTGACTCGATTAACATTGCAATATTTGCAAAATCCTTTGGCTGCCAAGTTTACTTAGTAAGAACTAAATTCCTTCGTTATCCATGAGAGCTTGGTATGAACTATTTCTGCCATATTTCCCTTTGATGACCAAGTGAGCTTGGTAACAACTAAATTTTTTTGATTCATCTTGAAAGCTCGGTAACAACTGTCTACTTAGTAGACACTATAAACCTTCTTTACTAACCTTTTGAGCTTGGTAGACTCTATCCTTTGCCTTGCTGACCAACTGAGCTCGGTAGACTCTGTCCTTTGCCTTGCTGACCAATTGAGCTCAGTAGACTCTATTTGATGACTATTATGACATTTGTGTATAATCAAAGACAACACATAATTGAACAATTGTATCCAACAACATATGTTATAAAAGATGGGAAATAGGATAAAAGATGTGATTTAGTCATTGAAAAGATTCCAATTATGAGTTTGTGAATAATTTCATGAAAAGATTAGTTATGAGTATGCAAGGCATACAAATAGAGCTTGATGGTTGGATTTATACCATTGTTCCAGTTGTAGGCTTTGCAGAGAACTAAAAACTACAACCGCAAAATAAGGTGCAATCAAAGTAATATACTTCTCAACAGGTTTCCATATTTGTTAACATAACATTCATGCATTCACCAATAAGTACAGAGGATTATAGGAAGCTTTTGAGGGAGTGTCATTTTTACATCAACGATGATCAATCACAATCTACAAATTTTTTAAATGATTATTTTCAACTATTTTATGGAGATTTAGCTAACATGGACATACCATATCATCAACACATTATTGGGCTAGACAATTGTGTATCTCAATTCAAGAATGCACATATGTTCTATTGATTAATTAGGATGCATAGGCTGTTTAGAATTCAACCAATAGAACTGAAGTACAAAGATGGAGCAATATTAACAAATTCAAAATCCATCATCTAGTGGTGTAATGCTACAATGTATGCAAGTACAGAAGGTGAGTCTATGGTTTTCATTTTTTTTGGTTGATAGATAATACTAACATTGCACCATATGAGGATTGTTGTACACTAATAGGATCGAGTGAGTTACACTCTTTTAGAAGCTTTGATGCAGGTTCATGGAGTATCCACATATGAAAATGGGCATGCAATTGTCCATCATGTGTAGAGGAAAATTGTGATGAGTGTGAGTTGACTGAATGGGTGGACAAGTGGGATATACAAGTTTTGGAGCCAATTAACACCTATCATCCCCCACAAGCACTAAAGATTGTAGAGATTTGACTTTGACCACTTTTCTAATCTAGTGCAACCTGATTTTATATATATATATATATATATATATATATAATTTTAATTTGTTGGTAAACATATTTGTTCTTTTAAATTATAACTCTTAAGTGCCCAAACTTGGAACAATATCTAGTTACAAATAGTTCAAAAGCCACTTATGGATGAATTGGCTTTTCTTTGAATTGGTAGGTACAACTCCCAAAATTAATTTGCAATGAATTATGTTTTTTGCTAAACTAATTCAGGGTATGTTCTTGACTTGAGAATAGAAGAGGTAGAACCAAGCTAGACCTAAATAGAATCTCACTCAAGAAAATGAAAATTCCTAAATATCTAAACAGGTTTATGAATCCACACATCTTATGAATTCACAAAGCTTAACTGAATAAGAACTAGTATGAAGCTAAGTTAGAGCTAGGTTAATATGAACCTGGACTACAATTAAGAAATGAAAAGTGCTTAAGGGATCTCTCTTGGAATGAACAATGACACTACTTATCACATTCATTTGTTGTTTTGAAACAAGGGAATGAAACTATGTTCTTTCCTTTCTTCAATTCAAACAAAAGAGAAAACATATGACTAAATTTAACAAAACTGGAATAGAAAATAATTGATATAAAATACCATTCAATTGTATCTGCAACATAAAGTACTTCACACAAAAAATTCATTGACCTTTCATTAATCTTTCAATCTCATACAAATACAATTTCGAGATGACTGTTACAATGGAAGTTCAATCACTTCATCTTCTCAAGATTGACAAATTGAAAAGCACCAATTTGTCACATTTCAATAATTACAAAAGAAAAGGTAGAATGTGAATCACTTTGACTTCTTCTCCTTTTCTACTTTTTTTGTATAGGCCTTGGCAAAAACTATGATTGGAATAAGCTCTTCATGCCTATGCATGTGGATATTGGTATACCTCAAGAGCCATTTGGAATGTTCTTTGGCTAACTCCTTTACAACATTTAGTTGATTTTGTAGTTCCTCTGTGGCCATGTGTATGCATCTGTTAAGTACCTGGAGCTTAGCAACCCTATTTTGACTACAAGAAGATATATCAAACAAACTATCTAAAAATTTGGAAAAGTTCTCCTTCATGACATTGATCCCAATAAGTGCTTTTCCTTGGCCACTAGTCTGAGAATCTATAGGTAAACCCTTCATAAATTCAAATCCTTTTTTTTGTGTCTTCTTCACTTTATCCTCTATTTCTTTAAGCCCTTTCTCCATAGACTAGATCATCTTAGTCTTAAACTGCATGCTTTGAAGCCACTCGAATAGAGGTTCATCTCCCTTTGGCAAGATGTTTTCTTCAACCACTTCCTTGGCCTTCATTTGGATGATCATCTTCAAGAGGGAAATGCAATCATCACACTTCACCCTTTCTCCAACCTGAATATTGCTATTTGATATAATGTTATCTTTTTCTATTTCCAACCTTAAGATAACATTACCAATCTGCTCCACTACAGTGGCTCCTTTTGATTTGAGCTTCTCAATCCATTCTTTACCAATCTAACCAAAATCCCTATGTTCTTGGAGTTGAGAGATGAGGGCTTGCACTTCAACAGTAGTAGGATTTTTGGTCACTAATACTCTAGAGATGGCTTCCAATGGAATGACTAGCTATCTGATGAACTTATTCAATTCTTCTATCTTAGCCTTCATTTTGGTCTTAGACAACTTTAGACTTTCTAGCTACCCCTCGATCACCTTGTTGGTTGACTTCCATAGCCAACTTTGGTTTCGTGCCTAGCTTCTCCAAGATCCACAAGGTGCAAGGTAAAATCATTAGCAGTCATGTCCTCAATCCTCCCTCCTTTTGCTAGGCTTGGCAATCTCCATTGTTAGGTGTCCTATTTCTGGATCTTGCCCAAATATGGACAAGATTTTCTACTTCTTTACTTTTGTCAATGCAAATCCAGATTAGATTGTGAGAGACACAATATCTTTAGTAGAAGTGCTCTCATCTTTCCTTTTCCTTTTTCTCTCCAGAGTATCCTCTAACTAGGAGTTAGTACCTAACACCTTAGAGGTCATCCCAAGTGATTCTATACTAAACATCTTCCTCTTAGCTAGAGTGGTTGTCACAACAGTCAAAGAAAAAGGATTCTTTGGATCTTCAGAGATAAGCTTAGAAGAACTTTGACCTTTGTCTACTTTTGGAGTCTTCTTTGCTGCTTCATTAGACTTAGTAGACTCACTAATACTACTCTTTCCATCCCCTAAGTTTATTATTTGTATTGAAGAGCCACTTGGTTGTAGAAGTGTAGTGCTTTTTGGCAGAATGAGAATTTGATGAGGTGAGGGAACTAGAGCAGTATGGGGGGAAGGAATTGGAGAAACATGAGGTGATGGAACTGATGTGACACATGGGAAAGGAATTGAGGTGGTCATGCTATCCTTTGGTTCCTCCATCTTCTTTTCTTTAGTACTAGTTTGGGTTCCAATGACTAGGAGGGAACCATCATGTTAGGTCTTGGCCATAGGGACGTTCTTGTATGTAGGTTAATCACCTCCACTTCAAGGTTGAGCTAGCCCTTGAGCTGACCCTTGAGTGGTAGCTATTGTTATGCCTAGTGTAGCACTCTAAGATGAGTAAGGTGGTGTAGCTACTAGAGAAACTTGAGTGGCTACAACTTTACTTTGTCTCCTCTTGGTTGTCCATTCAACCTACTTCCATGTTCTCTTGATGATCTTGGCCATCATGATATCAAAATTCTCATCAATGTCTACATACAGCTCTGAATTGATAGGAATCCCCCTTAACTTGGTTAAATATGTATTACTATACATATTTTGGCCGTCATCTTCCAATCCTTCTACATCAAAGTTGATACCATATGTTTTGATTTTCTCTATTGTGAGCCTAGCGAAATCATGATCTCTACTTTTGAGCTCATCTCTATAGTTTTCCCAATATTCTTCAACTATAGTAACATGTTTGATCATGCTCCCAATCTATAACACATCTCTTGCATACCCATTTGGTCAAACATAGGTCTCACGACCTCATATGCCTCCAAATAATATTTAGTCTTGAATGCTTTAAGCATATTTTTGCATCAGAGAAAGACTCGCAACTGTAATCTCCAACCTTCATAGGGAATTCATACCCTTTCTTCATCAAGCTTGTGCTCAGAACATTCACCTAGATCACTTACCTCACAATCTCTATCCGCATGATCATATCCCTCAAATACCTGGGCAGCTTCAAAGGAAATCCATCAAAATCTACAAGACACAAATATGAGAAGGATGAAAACTGGATAAAATAGTTACCAAACTAACTAATAGCCACCATTTCCTCTGAGCTAAACCTCCTCCCCGAATATCCTTGGAATTCCTTGCAAATTCTCATCGTAAATGCTTCATTAACCTTGACATATATTGTATAAATATTCTGCAATTGTAAACATGGATAGGGCTCATAGATTTTCACATCATCAAGAAAGTTCTCTATTTTGGGAAGGCCTAGCCACAATTGTAGAGAAGCTAACATATAAATCAAGAAAGAAGACATGTAAAAGGTGTTGTAAAACTTCACAGCACTAAGGACTCTAGATAGATGCTCACTTACCTCATAGGCCCAATCAACATACTGTGTATCTGAATAGATAATTCATAAAAAAAAGAAATATTGTTCAACAAAATTAAGTGCTTCTACCTCACCCTTCAATCTATACAAGAGAACTAGAATTTCTTCGATCTCGGGCTTGAGATCAGTGTTGAATAGAGTTTTAGGAACCTTACTCTTGGCACACCGTGGCTTTTGGAACCAGGACCTCATAATTTCTTTTCTCCACACCATTTTCTTCAAAGAGAACTCAAACATTACTTCTCCTACTATCAACATAGAAAACTCCTCCCATTATGGAACTCAGAGGCAATTTACTACAATTTTCCTATCAATAGAGATTATAACTATTTGATCAACCAACAAAATTTGTTCAATATCCAAGTTGTGGTGATTTATACATTCAACAATTAATTTAGGAGCTTGAATTGCCACTAGAAACCAAGTTGCTTCCACTAACCCACTTCCTCATAGCTTCTTGGTTATAGGGTGAATTGGATCTGACCTCAGCCTCCTTTGAAAATCTTGCATGTCATAGAAATAGAGCAAGGTATCTATGAAACTCTACAATGTGGATTTGATCCCATTAAGTCCATCAAACCTAGCAAATTTGGTTGCCATTTTATCTGAGGTAGAAGTGAATCGAAACTTTGAACCTAAAGGAAGCACAGAGGATAGAATTTGCAAGTATAAGATATTTGAAAATGTGGTGTAATTCAATAGCATAACAATTCAAGAAAAAGAAATACTTTGAAAAACTATTATGTTTCTCTTTATATAGAAATCCTAATTCACCCATTAATCTTCAAGATCTACACCACACAAATGAATTAAAGGATAAATCCATTAGATTAGTAAATATGAGAGTTCCTAATAGATATTTCATTGTCTTTTCATTGTTTCCATTGGCCCAATCATAACTTTCCTTTATTTCATACTTACCTTCCTATTTTTCACCTAGTTCCAGAGAATTAAGAATAGAGTATTCTGTAAGGAAACATCTGCTTAGCTAGATTCTTCTCACTACACTACTCCAACTGTGATTAGCTTGTTTCCATTATCATTTTAAGGTTTCTTACATGTAATTTGTTTGCCCAATTTTCTTACAAAGTCAATTTCTTCATGAATGTGGAAAACCACCTTCATGGGTTGAAAATCCGTTGAAGAGAAGGTGATTTCCATTTTTCTCCCTATGGTTTTAATTTCACTTTATCCTTCAACTTAGTATGCCTTTTTGTTTTAGAAAAGCTAAAAAGGACTATGAAATTTGAAGGGGAGCCCACTTGTTTTTCTCTTTTATGAATGCCTTTAGTGAAAAATTGACTTCATGGGTCGAAAGCCTGCTATGGAGAAGTTATTCTAGAGTTTTCCACTTAAGGTAATTATGAGCACCATGATGAATCCTAAATGTTTTCCAAGGTGGATTACTATGATGAAAATAAAGCTTATCCATAGAACAACTCATTCCCTTCTTGCTTTAGTCCACAAGCCACATTTGTTAACTTTTGTGAAAAATCACCTTCGTGGGTTGAAAACCCGCTGAGGAGAAGGTGATGTTTGATTCTCTACAAGCTTCATTTCCTTTTATGTGTAATTCATGATAAGCTACAAAAAAGTCCATCATTGAAAATAACTTTGTGAATTGAATGAATCTCTATCAAATTAGGTTCTAGACTACCCACAAACTCACAAAATTGAGGAAAAACCCACCTAGCCATGTGATGCAGGAGAAGGGAAAATGGATAATCCGATGGAGAAAATTCATACCTAAGAAAGAAAGACTAGACCTATACATACCTAGACCAAACTAAGACACAAAATTTTCCACTTTGCAAAATGGGTAAAGGATGAAAAGTGGGGCAATAGCTGGCTCTAACTAGGGACTTGGGTAGAGCATACCCAAGCAAGGAACTCAAAATCCTTGGTTTCACAAAAATAAAAGATGGTGATCAAAACAAAACAAAAATAGGGGAAAAATAGGAACAAAGGAAAGAGGGTAAACTAACTAGGAAACACGAAAGGAAACTAAACTGAAGTATAATAAAATATAGGGGTTACCTATTCTCAATTTACAATTTGATAAAGCTTTAGATCCTGACCATTATAGGTCAGGGGTAGTACTTTTCCATCTTCATAAGCTAATTTGAAAGAATTATTCTCAAATGCTTGATGAATTCTAAATGGACCTTTCCACAAGGTGTCAAACTTTTTATACATACCTGTAATGCCCCGCCCGGAGATCCTTGGAAACAAGGATGAAAACAAGTCAGAACAATTTTTTTTTTTTTTTCAAGTGTAAGTGCACATGATACAACCTACACAAACCAAAAGATCGCAATAGAAGACTGAAAGACAACCAAGCACCAACGGATCTCCAAATGCCACTACCAACTAGAACACAATCATGAAAACCACAAAAGGCTACCAAGCTAAAGAACATAAGCTGACTCTTGGAAACTGGCTAAGTCTGAAATCCTGAAGCCCTGAAATTTGGCTAAGTCTGAATTTCTGAAGCCCTGATTTTTCCTAGAATCTACACCTTAGCTCGTAGAGGTCTGAAACCCATCTCAAATGAATCGTCGCATATATTAAAATATATCTTAAACCCTGAAGGACTACAACAGAAACCCAAAAATTGAATTTCAAAAGAAACCTCCGGCATTCAAAATGCAACAACATAGGCTTGAAGAACGCCCAAAAGGGTATTCAGATCAACTCTCAAAAAGATCATAACACTACAAAAAGTGTCCGCTATTGGCACGCACAGGTTTTTACCAAAAGGTGTGCGACACTTTTCACTAAGGGAGGGCGACACTTCTCCCTTACTACGTGTGACACTTCTCAAGAAGGCATGTGATACTAGAAAAGTATTGCGCGACATTTCTCATAAAGCCATGTGACACTCTTCTAGTGTCATACGACACTTCTTCAGTATTGCGTGTGACACTTTTTGTTTTTGTACGACATTATTTCTATGGGCGTGCGATACTTTATCAGTGTCGCACAATGCTGAAAAAATGTCGCCCATAGAAAATAAAAACACTTACAGAAACTCAAAAATGGGAATAAAACAACAAAAGAACCTCCACACCGGGGAGTACCGGATCCACATCTCGAGGCCAAAACACTTGAACCAAAATTGAGTAACAAAAAATGAGATCTAACCATCTATCAAACAAAGAAGGGAAAGTACAGAAAGGAAACATCATGACAACTGAAATAACATCGCAATGAACATGAAAATAACCTCTTACATTTAAGCATAACTATAAAAGCAATAAACCAATTAACCAAACTAGGTACATGGTTCCTCCCAACCATCAATGGCGTCATAGAACCATCGTGGGCCCTAGCCATCCCCCGTGCATAACATCCCAAGCCACCGATTAGATCATCGGTGCTGTCGTGATTGGGACATCACTACTAAACATGCTACAATAAAAGTAATGAAATCTAACATGCTAGTAGTAACATAAGATAACCCTATAATCAGATAACATCATCTACTACATGCTAATCATCATAATGAGGAAAGAATTAAAACTAAGATCATCTAAGCATGATAACATCATAATGAGAGCATAAATCACAAGAAGCATACTTCGTATACCGAAGTACCAAGTGACACATCCAGCAACGGTCACGCTAGAACAAAAGACCATCTCTGTACACCGGTCCCTAGCAATGGTGAAGGTAGCTACGCCTCCCAACCATGTGGCACCCATAGGTCCACACCCGCCATGTTGATGGAGATAATGATCCAACCACACGCACACAAAACAATAACCATGGCTAACACACATGCCAAGCAGTATGATGACTAAATCCAAGACAAAGACAATGGATAAACTACAGGTCCTAGTCAGACACCTCAATGGGCTACTACATAGGGACTGACATCATGGAGAGTCACTTGGCATCGAAAAGCCCAAGCTAGTATAGGTAGCTACTCTTCTCAATAGAAGGTGCACAACCTAGGGCAGCTACTCTTCATGACGGAAGGCACACAACCCACACATTTTAATTATCTTGTATTTATTACCACCCAAAGTTTTAATTTAATTATCACTTATATAAAACTTCCTCTGCGAACCGGGAAGTAGTCACCAGGTTACAGGATAGAAGCCCCCTCCATATGCTACCCTACCCTACCCATGCTCATCCAACGATGAGTGCCCGAAGGCATGCAAACTCCCAACCCAACCCCAATGATCACAACTTTCGGAAGTACCACGGAAGATCGAGCCCCATAGGTCACCCAACAATATACATGTGTGTGGCACACCACCATCACAGAGATCATACACAAGGACAAGATGAGAATGCAAACAAAAGTTAATCGACCAAAAACATAATCGGGATGACGGATGCTACATGCATCCCAATGCAACAAAAGATGCAAAAGTGTTCTGACTGGTATCCAAATGGATCATCCAGGTCCACGAACCACAATGTGCCAAGAAAACTCGAGAAAACAAGGCGGGATGCAAAACGAGGTAAAAACTCCAAATTTTGGAAAAATTGCAAAATTAAAACCCATTTGGCCTTTGGGTTCAAAAACCCCAAAAATCCAAAAATAATTGAAAATGGACACCGTATGCAAAAACGGCCAACATAACGGCCCAAAAACCCAAACCCCCATTTCAAAAACAGGTAAAACGTTCATACCCGACCAACCGGGCAGAACTAGCAAACAGAAATGGAGGGGAACACTAGTTCACAGCCTCCTAACATATTGCTACAAGAAACGGAAGTAGAAACAGAGAAAAAACATTAAAACGGGAAGGCCCTACCTGACAGCAAAAAGGGCTGAAATTGAAACCCGTAGAATAAAATAAATACTTCGCCGAAACTGCTGAAACTTTTGGCAAAGCGAGAACTCCTCGAGCCGAATCCAATGAGACAAACCTCGCAAAGATCCCATGCTCACAGCTCCCGCAACAAGCAAAACAATAATCCTTCAGAAGAGGATTTCCAAATTTGCTCTCCAAACTCAATTTTCCAAAATGTGAGAAGTGAATAATGAATTCACTTTTCCAATATTTATTCATTTTGAGTGAATAGCTGATAATGGAAAATAGCTAGCTGGAGTAGTTAAACTCTGAAACAACCCAAATGAAAATAGGTTATTATCTGTAATGGAAATTCACCTAAGGCAAAGCTGCCAGAAATTAAATCCAAAAGATTAAAAACCCAAAAATCCAAAAATTACAGAAAAACACTTAACACTTTCGCGACAAATGCGAACCTCTAAATGCACAGACATGTTCACTGGTCTAATCACATAATGCAATTGAGTTTGTATTTACTAATCACCGAAAGGTTTTAATATAAAACAAGTAAATAAGGATACGTCGACCATATAGGAGCGACATTGGAAAAATATGAACAGCTGGATCACTAACTCCATAGGCCACTGCCAGGGATGTAATTCCTACACACTAGAACACACGATCAAGTGCAATTGCATATAATATAATAGCTGAAGAAATTAAAGCATTTAAATAACTCATTAATCCATTTACACCACTCACATTCACATTAATCATAAAAGATGAGAATGAAGTAAATAACCATAGTATAGAATCCATCTCATAATATAGTCAACAAATAGGTCCAATACATCATATAACTAGATGATCAGTTCTCATAGATCTACTGTCATCTCAAAATAACATCAACATGCAAATATGATAAACTAAACAACATAGCAACAAAGAATCTATGGTACGAAAATCAAAATATAACATTTGACCTTCAGGTCATCTCAAGGTACAAATATCAAAAGAGTATCAAGTATCTCTCGAATCAAAAATAGACAAGGTACAGACTGCAAACACGAGAGGCACTACAATACCTTTTGGAGCACTTTTCTTATCCCAAAGTAACACACTATCTCCTACCATGAATTTATGTGGTCTGGGCTTCTTATCAAATAGGTCCTTCACCCACATCTAGTGTTGTGTGATGTGATCCACAATTTGTTTTCTTTCCTCTTCAAGCTTGCTCAGATACAAAATTCTCTTCTCTGGGCCATCTTTATAGATATCATCTTCGATCACGATTCTGAGTTTGTTTGTAGCTAATTCTAAAGGTAATGGTAGATTAGCTTCAATCCCACATACTAATTCAAAAGGAGACATACCAATTACTCTTTTAGGTGTCACCCTGTCTGCCCACAATGCCTCATGAATTTTCTTGTGCCAATTCTTTTGATTGTCTGAAACCAACTTCTTAACAATATTAATCAAATTCTTGTTACTAGACTCGGCTTGACCATTTCCTTGTGGGAAATAATTAGATGAGTGACTAATAGTAATTCCATACTCAAAGTATAAGTTAGTAATCTTAATTGAAGTAAAGTAAGTTGCATTATCCATCACTAATTTGGTAGGAACACCAAATCTGACCAGTATGTTCTTGTTAATGAATTCACACACTACTTCAGAAGTAGTTTTCTTGGTTAATTTGGCTTCCACCCACTTAGTGAAGTAGTTAGTTGTAGTTATTACATACTGGTGGCCAGCACTAGATGTTGGAGTAATAGGACCAATAAAATCAAGACTCGATTGTTGAAAGGGTCCTTCAATGATGACAGGCCTTAATGGTAGAGCAGCCAATTGAGGATGCCTGATGAACATCTTACATATTTCACACGTTGCCACCTAGGAATAGGAATCTTTGAACATCCCAGGACAGTAATAGCAATGTCTCAATATTTTGAAAGCTATGATTGAGGATGAAAAATGTCCTCCACAAGCTTCATCGTGAAATGTTTTCAACAACTTTTCTTGTTGTTGTTTTTCTACACATCTAAGAAAAGTGCCATCAATAGCCTTTTTAAACAATTTTCCATCCCAAATTAGGTACTTAGCTACTTTCAACTTAAGATCTCTTCGTTTTCTTTCATTTATACCCTTTGGGCATTCTCCATATGTTAGTAGATAAGTAATATTTTCAAACAATGAATCATGAAGACCTATTGCCAACACTAGCTGCTTTCCTTCTAATTCTTCTGATTCTTCAATGATCTTGTTTTCTACAATTTCTTTACACAATGCATTACCCCTTACTAGCTTGGTAGGCTTAATTTCTATATCATATTCATGTGTCTTTTCTATCCATGCTCCTCTAGAATTGCAACCTACATCTTGTTGTGTCAATACACTTTTCACAGCTACATCTAGGACATAAATGATAGAATGTGAATGCAAGATATAGAACCAAAAAAATTTAAGTGCTTTTAATACTATAAAAGCATGCTTCTCTATCTGTGAGTATTTTAATTTGTGATTTTTTAAGGGTATGCTCATTAAAGCTATTGGGGCTTGTACCCCTTCATCATTGTCTTGCATAAGTATTGTTGATAAAGTATGTTTAGAAGCATACTAGTAAATAAGGAAATCTCACTTATAATTTGGGTGACTTAACACTACAGCATTAGCAATAGCAATTTTTATATTTTGAAAAGCCTGCTTTCCCACCTCATTCCATTTGAATTTTGAATTTCCCTTCATCATATCCAGAATATGTTTAGTGGTTTCTGTGAAATCTGGTACAAACCTTCTGAGGAAATTCACTTGCCCAAAGAATGACTTAACCCCTATTTTATTTGAGGGCAAGCTTAATCTTTGAATGGCCTTTACTCATTCAGCATCAATTCTAATGCCCTCTTGAGACACTATATGACCAAGAAGCTTTCCTTCTATCAAATAGAAAATTGATTTATTTGGATTAAGTGATATGCCATGTTCTCAGCATCTTTGTAAGACTTTCCTTAAATCTTCCATGTGATCTTTTCTCTTTCTTGAAAACATGATGAGGTCATCCAGATATATAATTATAATCTAGTCCTTTACATCAGAAAATTTTTTTCTCATACATCTCTAGAATGTGGCACCAACATTTATGAGTCCAAAGGGCATTCTGTGATATGAAAATGTACCCCAAGGAGTGGTAAATGCCATCTTATGCTGGTCTTTCTCTTCTACCTCTACTTGATTGTAACCTAAAAATCCATCAAGCATAGACATCATTTCAGATCCAACCACTATTTGTAATAAGCAATCCATATTGGGAAAAGAAAAATTATCCTTTAGAGATGCCTAGTTCAAATTGTGGAAATCAATGTAGATCCTTATTTCTCCATTCTTCTTCTTGACTGGTACTATGTTAGCTATCCAGGTGGAGTGATGAATGGGATAGATGATTCCTGCTTTCAACATTTTATCTACCTCCTAAAAAATGGCATCTATGACCTTGGGATTATAATTCCTTTATTTTTGCTGGAAAGGAACCGCATCAAGTTTGAGTGGGATTTGATATTTTACCTCTCCACCTTGATAGCTTTTTAGATCTTCATAACTCCAAGAAAAAACATCCCTATATTTCATGAAGAGTTGTTTCATAGCTTCCTTTTCTTCAGATGAACAACATTTTCCAATGTTGATCATTTTAGGATCATGAGTGTCTCTGATATTTACCCCTTCATACTCTCCAATGGTAGGTCCCCTTTCTACCTTCTTTTTCTTTATGTGGGCATCATGTCTAGTAGACAATTTTTCCAAGGCTACAAAGTATGGGGGAATGATATTACCTTGCAATTAAACTTTATCATTTTGATTCTTCTCAACATCAAAGCTTTTATTATTTTCATTCTTGGATTCATGTGCAGAATTGGATTTTTTATTTTCTAGGAACAACTGTAAGCTTTTGTCATCTTCAAAAACTTTCCAAGACTCTACATTGTCTGGAATAGAAGCACGATACACAATTTCAATCTGGTATTTCTTATCCTTGAATTTTGGGTAAGGAAGTAGCAAAGAAGAAAAAACTACTAGAGAATTAGCTTTAGTATTCATCTCCCTTGACACTACTTCAATAGAAAAGGCATCTAGACCTTCTATTTCATCCCAAACTCTATTTCTATTGTTCTTTAACTTGTGATTTTTCATAGAATATTGTCCTTTAATTTTCCTAACAATTAGTTTTGCATCACCTTGAGCTCTCAGTAGGATCTTTACTTCTCTTTCTTTTGCTAATATTATCCCCAACAACAAAGCCTCATATTCTGCAATATTATTCGTATTCCTAAATTCTAATTTGAAAGCCAAAGGCTCAAGTTCTCCCTCAAGGGGTATCAACACTACACCTATGCTAGACCCTGAGAAGGCACAACTTCCATCAAATTCAAGTGTCCATATGCCTATTAAATTTTTGTCCCCATCTAGAATTCCTTTTCCTTGATCTTCATCTCTTTGTTCATCTAGAGCCTCTTTAGTAAATAACATGTAATTACCAAATTCTAGCTCTTGATAGAGGATCTGGGCTTTAGGATCATCCAATTTTAGAACAGTGAATTTTGCATTTTCTTCATGTTCTAACTTAACTTTCCTATTCCTAATAGGTATGACTACTTGGGACCAATCTAACTTAATTTCTCCTCCTAAGTCTTGACAAAAACTCCTGCTTAAAAGAAGTCCATAACTTGCTAGAATATCTGCTACTAGGATAGTCAATAAGAGTTTCTTCTGTGGATGTGAGGCCAAGGCTACTTGAGCATCCTTGATTTGCCCAAGCAAAGGGAATTGTTTGGCATCCATAGAATAACACCTCTCATTCACTTTAGTAAGATTAAGACCCATGACTTTAGCTACAAGATATGGCATAACATTATCTGATGCACCCAAATCTATTGTGCAATTGCTTATTTTGCACCCATTAATATACAATGAGATATCAAATGGGTCAAGTTTTTTCCCAGGAGATGTTGCTAAAATAGTAGAATCTTCTTGATTAAATAGGCTGGATGTCAAGGTTTCATCTCCTTTTTCAATGGTCACACTATGATTCAAATCTAATGCATTCCCTTTACATCAGTCTACCAATCCTTTTAACTCAAAAGGGTGAGACTTCAAACAATCTATAGGAGAAATCTGAATTTTTGATTCTTCAAAGTATTGGATGAAATCAAAAAGTATTTTGTCCTTACCCATTTGTGAAGTGTATATTCCTTGATCAGTATGCACATTACTTGCTGAAGGACTGGAATCATTCTTGTGAGTATGATTGGAGGATTGATTCTTTAGTCTTTGGCCCCAAGTGAGAACTGTATATGAAATTCCATCAATGGTTACATAACATTCACCTTTTGGTTCAAAATCTAATTCATATTCTAAAAATAAATTTCCAGAGTCACCATTTGAATATGAATCAGATTTTGGACAAGGAGTTGTAGTGTTCAATTTATTGGTAGGTAATAACTGCATCATACAAGCAGACTCCAGACAACTCTCACTATCATGATCTATGGTCAAGTGAAAGACACACATGTTTCCTTTCTTTGGTGCTACTTCAATTTGCAACCTAGGTTGTGAGCCTATGAGCTGTAGATATTTTCCATCATTATTCTTTCCTGGCAAATTTTGATAATTTTTCTGATAAGAATTATTGAATCTAAGTAGTTGTCTTTTTACTGATATCAATTCATTCAAAAAAATTTGAATCATCTCATTAGATGATGTAGTATTACTGGAACTTCCTTTAGTTTGAAGTTCTCACTTCCATTTTCTCATGGAAATTAAATTTTATTCAAATTCAATTGCCTCCTTTTGTGCATCTGCTAAATCCATGGGATGTGCTCTTCTCAAATCATAATTGACATCTGGATGCATCGCATTGATAAAGAAGGTTTTCAAATTACTAGTTGTAGGTCTATCAGTAGTTGGAATTTTGTTAATAATATTATTGAACATGGCAACAAAATCTCTCATACTCATGGTGGATTGCTTTTTAATTGAAGTCAACTGTGTTAATAAGGGATGCACATCTTCCACATTTTTAAACCTTATCTCAAAGGCTATTCCCATTATATCCCAATCAGTTATTGAGCCATCATCTAGATGATAAAACTAGTCTGTTGCACCATCTAGCAAGGTTTCCACAAATAATCTTATGGCAACATCCTCATGCCCAACACTAAAGATGTGAGTAGCTGTGAAGAAGGCTTTGATATGCTCATCTGTAGTAACCTTCCCATCTCCTAAGAATTTTGGGAAATTCTTCCTTGAACCAGTCGGGAGGGGATGATAAGCTATTAGTGTCAATGGTCCTATTGCTATAGCCCATGGAGTGGCCATGATTGTTCTAGCAGTGTATGGAGGGAAATTAACAACTGGGGGAGTAGTAATTTAGTGTAGGCCAATACCTGACAGGTAGAATGCAAAGTGCTAGTATCTTGATTCCTAACAGGGGAAGGTGGTCTACCCTGACTTTTGTTTTCACCTTTACACTTTGGAACATCTAAGATGGGAAAACCAAGCTCTGTAAGTTTATCAAAAATATGGTCTTTCCAACCCTATTCCTTGGTACTTATAAGGAACCTTATTTGTTACAGGGTGCTAAGTTAATTTTTTCTCTAAGTTTCTTATCTCTATTTTTTTGTTTCTCTTCAGATGTCTATCCTTTGAATAGCTCTTTCTAAAGCTTCAGCTCTCCTTTCCTCTTCTTCCAATACTTTGCTAGCATTCCTATAATGCTCAACATTCCTCCTATGTCTACAAACATATGTATTTAGGGATGAAATTATGTCTTCTTGATCATCTTGAAAACCAAGATTAGGTTGGAGCACTGGAATAATGTTTTCATGAGGTAGTACCATTTTTCCTCATGACATAGACATTTTGGTCAAGTGACTATTCATATCCCCAGCAGAGTCACCAAAAATCTGTTGGTTAATAGATTTGTTCTTTTAAATTATAACTCTTAAGTGCCCAAACATGAAACAATATCTAGTTACAAACAATTGAAAAGCCACTTATTGATGAATGGCTTTTCTTTGAATTGGTAGCTATAACTATCTAGAATTGATTTGCAATGAATTATGTTTTTCTCCTAAACTAATTTGGGGTATGTTCTTGACCAAAGAATAGAAGAGGTAGAACCAAGCTAGACCTAAATAGAATCTAACTCAGGCAATAAAAATTCTTGAATATCTAAATAGTTTCTAAGTTAGAGCTAGGTTAATATGAACCTAAACTAAAATTAATAAATGAGGAGTGCTTAAGGGATCTCTCTTTGAATGAACAATGACACTACTTATCACATTCATTCATTATTTTGAAATAGGGGAATGAAACTCTATTCTTTCCTTTCTTCAATTCAAACAAAAGAGAAAACATATGACTAAATTTAATAGAACTAGAATAGAAAATAATTGATATAAAATACCATTCAATTTTCTCTATAACATAAAGTACTTCACACCAAAAATTTTCCAACCTTTCATTAATCTTTCAATCTCATACATATACAATTTCAAGATGACTGTTACAATGGAAGTTCAATTGGTTCATCTTCTCAAGATTGACAAATGACAAGGCACTAGTTTGTCACATTTCAATAATTACAAAAGAAAACAAAAGAAAAGGCAGAATGTGAATCACTTCGACTTCATCCCCTTTTCTACTTTTTCTCTATAGGCCTTGGTGGCAATTATGATTGGGATGAGCTCTTCATGCCTAGGCACGTGGATATTGGTATACCTTAAGAACCATTTGGAATGTTCTTTGGCTACCTCCTTTACAACATTTAGTTGATTTGGTAGTTCCTCTGTGGCCACATGTATGCATCCACTAAGTTCCTAGAGTTTAGCAACCTTTTTTTCACTATGGGAAGTTATATCAAACAAACTATCCAAAAATTTGGAAAATTTCTCCTCCATGACATTGATCCCAATAAGTGCTTTTCCTTGGCTACTAGTTCGACAAATCTATATGTAGTCCCTTCATAATTTTAAATCCTTTGTCTTGTGTCTTCTTCACTTTATCCTCTATTTCTTTAAGCCCTTTCTCCATGGAGTGGATCATCTTAGTTTAAACTGCATGCTTTGAAGCCACTTGAACAGAGGTTCATCTCCCTTTGGCAAGATTTTTTCTTCAACCACTTCCCTTGCCTTCATTTGGATGATCATCTTCAAGAGGGAGATGTAATCTTCACATTTCACCCTTTCTCCAACCAAAGTATTGCTATTTGATATAATGTTATCTTTTTCTATTTCCAACCTTAAGATAACATTACCAATCTGCTCCACTATAGCAGCTCCTTTTGATTTGAGCTTCTCAATCCATTCTTTACCAATCCAACCAAAATTCCTATCTTCTTGGAATTGAGAGATGAGGGCTTGAACTTTAGAAACAATTAGATTTTGGGTCACTGCTACTCCAGAGATGGCTGCCAATGGAGTGACTAGCTATCTGATGAACTTATTCAATTCTTCTATCTCAGCCTTCATTTTGGTCTTAGACAACTTTAGACTTTCTAGTTGCCCCTTGATCACCTCATTGGTTGACTTCCATAAGACAACTTTGTTGTCATGCCTAGCTTCTCCAAGATTCATAGAGTGCAAGGTAAAATCATCGACAGTCATGTCCAAAATCCTCCCTCCTTTGTTGAGGTTGGCAATCTCTATTGTTAGGTGTCCTATCTCTAGATCTTTCCCAAGTATGGACAAGGTTTTCTGCTTCTTTACTTTTGTTAGTGCAGATCTAGAGCGGATTGTGAGAAACACAATATCTTTAGCAGAAGTGCTCTCATCTTTCCTTTTCCTTTTTCTCTCTAGAGTATCCTCCAACCAAGAGTTAGTACCTATCACCTTGGAGGCCATTTTGAGTGATTCTATACTAAACATCTTCCTCTTAGTTGGAGTGGTTATCACAGTAGTCAAAGAAAAAGGATTATTTGGATCTTGGGAGATAAGCTTAGAGGAATTCTGAACTTTATCTACTTTTGGAATCTTCTTTGCTGCTTCATTAGACTTAATAGACTCACTACTACTACTCTTTCCATCCCCTAAGTCTACTATTTGTATTAAAGAGCCACTTGGTTGAAGAAGTGTAGCACTTGCTGGCATAATAGGACTATGATGAGGAGAGGGAACTAGAGTAGTATGGGGACAAGGAATTGGAGAAATATGAGGTGATGGAACTAGTGTGACATGGGGGGATGGAATTGACATGGTTGTTCTATCCTCTAGTTCCTCCATCTTCTTTTCTTCAATACTAGTCTGGGTTCCAATGACTGGCAAGGAACCATTATGGCAAGTCTTAGCTATAGGGACATTCTTGTCTAGAGGTTAATCACCTCCACTTGAAGGTTAAGTTGGCCCTTAAGTGGAAGCTATTGTTATGCATGGTGTAGCACTTTGAGATGAGGAAGGTGTTGTAACTATCAAAGAAGCTTGAGTGGCTACACCTTTACTTCAGCTCCTCTTGGTTGTCCATTCAACCCATTTCCCCATTCTCTTGATGATCCTGGCCATCATGATATGAAAATTCTCCTCAACATCTACATACGACTCTGAACTGATAAGAATCCCCCTTAACTTGGTTAAATATGTATTACTATACATATTTTTCCCATCATCTTCCAAGCCTTCTACATCAAAGTTGATACCATATGTTTTGATTTGCTCTACTGTGAGCCTAGAGAAAGCATGATCTCTACTTTCAAGTTCATCTCTATAGTCTGCCGAATAGTCCTGGACTAAAATAACATGTTTGATCATGCTCCCAATCTACAACACATCTCTTGCATACCCACTAAGGTCAAACAGAGGTCTCATGACCTCATGTGCCTCCAGTTGATATTTAGTCTCAAATTTTTTGAGCATATTTTTTGCATCAAAGCAAGACTCACAACTATAAGCACCAACCTTCATAGGGAATTGATGGGGACACAACCCAAGCATAGAATGGACACAATAGGAAAGGGGAAATTTTATTAATTTTGAAAATATGATACTACACTTAGTGCAGAGAAACAGACTCCAAAACATGCCCTATGGGCTTACAATAGCATAAATCTGGAGATAAATTCTTCTCCCAATACCTTCTCTCAAACTCCACTCTGAACTCCCTTTTACAATGCCATAAATGTTCTTAAATAGACCCCAAAGGGTTAAGGATTATGAATAAATTCTAGAAAGTGCTCATTGGCATCCATCAACAAAATAGAAGGCTCTAGAAGTCACATTAGAAGTTGACACAAAATTAGAAGAATCCAGAAACGGTAACCGAACTTTTGGGAGGCATAACTTTTGAGGAGCTTATCTCATCCCCAATTTTTTAGCCCTATTAAAGGTCATTTAATGCCCCTAACCTAACTTTGAAGCATTCTTAGGAGGTCTCTAGAAATTGAAAAATTGCAATAACTTTCAAACCGTGGGGCCTTTTGACCTGATTCTTTTTTTGGAATGCTCTAAATTACAATTAAATTCATCCATCCAATTTACACCCTCCAATTTACCAAAATTATGGCTTAATTACATACTCCTATTTTTTTGGCATTTAAACGTATCCCAAAGTGCTCAAATACTCTAACCTAGAACACTGATAATGGAACTGTGAGAGTTGGAACCTTTATTTGATCCAAATGGGTATCCAGAAATGAAAAGACATGAAATAGAAACTAAGTCTAAGTAAATTTTTTTGGGTGACATAGGATTGCCCTTATACCTCTGGATACTCCTACCTCAGACACCTAGGGTAGATTGAAAAGTGACCCTGTCACTTTATGAATGGTAGAGGAAATCCCAAATGGGAAACCTCAACTACTGATATCCAAGTTGAGTCCTGTATCGACCGTCCTTTGCACTTGACCAGATACTCTTCATACTGCCTATTTCTGGTACTCCTATCCACACAACTATCGAAAATCTCCTCTATCTCCTCCTTCTTTGAAGTAGGAATTGGACATGGCTCTAACATCAGTTCCTCATCTGCACCATCATGATGATACTCTGTTAAGTCTATAATGTTGAAAATAGGAGAAATTTGAATTCCATTTGGCAACTCTACTTCATATGCATTTCCTAAGTCATGTTTCTTCAAAATTTTGCATGGGCCAAATTTCTTCATCTTCAGCTTGTTGTAAGTACCAACTAGAAATCTTTCTTTTCTTAAGTGTACCATGACTAGATCCCCTACTTGGAACTCATTATGTCTTCTCCTTTGATCAGACCTAGCTTTATACTATTGGTTCATCTTGATAATGTGTGCCTAGACCTCCTCATGTAGACGCTTGATATGTTCAGCAAATTCTTTAGCTTCAACACTTGTCCTCTCCCTTTGCTCTATCTTCCTCAATTCTGGTGCAGTCCTTGGGCTACTTCCATATACAATTTGGAATGGTGATCTACTAGTACTCCTATTTATAGAGTTATTGTAAGCAAACTCTGCTTGTGGTAGAATCAAATCCCACCCCTTGGGCTTATCCCCAACTAAACATCTTAGCAAATTGCCCAGACTTCTATTTACCACTTCTATTTGGCTGTCAATCTGCAAGTCATGTGTAGAACTGAATTTCAAGTCTGTTCTCAACTTCTTCCACAATGTTCTCTAGAAATACCCCACAAATTTAGTATATCTGTCAAAAACTATACTCCTTGGGAAACCATGTAGTCTTACCACCTCTCTGAAAAACAAGTTTGCAATATGGACATCATCATGAGTTTTGTGGCATGGAATGGAATGTTCCATTTTGGAGAACCTATCAACAGCCACAAATACTAAGTCATTATCCCTTTGTGTCCTTAGCAATCTAAGAACAAAATCCATATTTATGTCCTCCCATGGCTTTGATGGAACAGGCAATGGCTGATATAGTCCAGTATTGTGACTAAATCCCTTTGCCACTTGACAAACCTGGCAATTCTGTACAAACTTCTTCATATCATGTGACATTTGAGGCCAAAAATAATGTTCTTTGAGAATGGAAATGGTCTTATCTCGACCAAAATGTCCTACCATCCCTCCACTGTGTTTCTCCTTAATCAGAATTTCCCTCATGGAACTCCTTGGAATGCACAATTGACTGCCCTTCAACAACATACCATCCTGAATCAAATAGTCTAGCAACTTGGTTCTATCTACAACAATAGGCTCTTTACAAGCTTTCCATGCTTCAGCAAAATCAAGATCCTCAAGGTACATATTCTTGAGTTCATCAAACCCAACTACTTCAACCTACATTACTGTAAGCAACAATTATCTCCTATTTAGTGCATCTGGAACTCTATAAGATTTTCCACTTCTATGCTTCAATGCAAATGTATAGCTCTGCAAGAACTTTACCCACTTCATATGCCTCTAATTCAATTTACCTTGGCTATTTAGGTATTGTAATTCCTGATGATTAGTATATAAAAAAAACTCCTTTGGCAATAAATAATGCCTCCATTTCTTTAAGGCCTGAACTATTGCATAGAACTCTTGATCATAAATAGAATACTTCTTTTTCACATCATTCAATTTTTCACTAAAATATGCAATAGGCTTACCTTCTTGGCTTAATATAGCCCCAATAGCACTACCACTAGCATCACAATCCACCTAGAATACCTTTCTCAAATTCGGAAGTGCCAACACCAGTTGTTCTATCACCTTCTTCTTCAACATTTCAAAACTTCTCATAGCTGTCACAGTCCATTTGAACTCTTTTCTATCCCCTCTTATTGTGTCAGTCAGGGGTGCACATATGCCACTGAAATTCTTAATGAACTTCCTGTAAAAACTAACTAGACCATGAAATGATCTTACCTCAGTAGTAGACCTTGGAGTAGGCCATTCCAAGATGGCTTTTACCTTCTTTGGATCCATTTTGAGACCTTCACGTGATATAACAAACCCTACGTAGACTAACTCCCTTTTTGCAAAGATACACTTCTTCAAATTAATTAATAGTTTCTCTTCCCTTAACCTTTCAAGAACACTATGAATATGCAATAAATGTTCTTCCAAACTCTTGTTGAAAATTAAAATATCACCCAAATAGACAATAACAAATTTTCCCAAGAACTTCTTAAGTACCTCATTCATAAGCCGCATGAAGGTGCTTGGGGTTTTCGTCAATCCAAAGGGCATGACTAACCACTCATAAAGACCCTCCTTGGTCTTGAAGGCTTTTTTCCACTCATCTCTTTCTCGTATATGTATTTGATGATAGCCACTCTTGAGATCTATCTTTGTGAAGTATTGAGCTCCACTCAAGCAGTCCATAAGATCATTCATTCTTGGCAAAGGAAACTGATACTTGATGGTTATCCTATTTATAGCTCAAGAGTCTGTACACATCCTCCACTCTCCATCTTTCTTTGGTGCTAGTACTGTAGGTACTGCACATGGACTCGGACTCTCTTGAATCAAGCCCTTCCTCAATAGCTCCTCAACCTATCTATTTAGCTCCTCAGTTTCAGTAGGAGTCATCCTGTGAGCAGACTTGTAAGGCAAACTAGCTCCTAGGATTAAATCTATCTGATGACTGATTTGCCTTATCGGTGGCAATCCTTTTGGAACATTATCAGAGATGATATCTCCAAAATCACCTAGTAAATTTGAAACTTCAAGTGGTATTTCACTACTACCTTCTTTATCTTTCCTAGGAATCAAAGCATAGCACATACACTGATGTTTCATGCCATCTAAAAACCTCCTTCCATTATCAAGACAAATCCTAGCACTACTACATACCTTTTCACCTTCCTTTTTCATGGGCTTTAGTTTGTGGTGAACTCCATCCTTTTTTAGAGAGTATGTGTTTGCATGACCATCATGTACTGCATGCCTATCAAATTTCCATCATCTACCCAACAATAGATGGCAAACATCCATTGGAATAACATCACAGAGAACTTCATCATGGTAACTCCCAATTTTGAACTTCACTAAATATTGTTCCCTTACCAAGACCTTATGATCATCTTTCACCCAAGCAATCTGATAGGGCTGGGGGTGTTTCTCCCTCTTGAGCTTCAACTTGGAGACCATCTCCTCTGATACCAAGTTATCAATGCTACCACCATCAATGATTACATCACAACATTCACCCTCACACTTGCACCTGGTACAAAATAAACTCCTCCTTTGTCCTGGCTCAATCTCACCACTTATTAGGACCCTTTCATTTACTAAAGTCTCTCCTCTTTCTACATCCTCTGAATGTGATGATTGTGCATCCTCATCCACATGAGCAACCCTAGCTTGACCCTCATCTCTCCTATATATCCTTCCTTGTCACATGATGACCTTCTTCATTACAATGGAAATAGGTACCATGGAAGCCTCCTCTTCCTTGTCCATGTCCTCTACCTCTTCCTCTCTGATTTCCAAAGTCTTGATCACGGGAGGGTTGAAACCCTCATTCCTCTGGTTCCTGCTAGTACCCACATCTTCATTTTTCTTTTGGGTTTCATTTCAGCCTCTAGATTACATACCACTACCCCTTCCTCCTTGACCACACCCTCTTTGTCTCCCTTCAAACCTTTTATTTAGCTTGTCTTCAACTCATAGGGAAAACTAGTGTGCCTCCTCAATTCTGGTCATTCTTACCAGACTTAATTCATCCTAGATGTTAGGTTACAACCCATTGATATAACAAGAAACCTTCTCCTTATTTTCTTCTGCATGTCTCGCTCTAATAAGAAGTCGATAAAACTCCTCTATATATTCCTGGACTTATTTTCTTTCTTGCTTTAACCCATGCATCTTCTTAAACAAATCAAGCTCATAGTCAACAAGAATGAACTGCTTCTTTAGTTTGTCCACCATGTGATCCCACCTTGTGATCTTCTCCTTTCCTCTTCTATTTCTTTCCAATTTAACCTCTTGCCACCAGATTTTGGCATGTCCTTTCAGTTTGGCCTTTGCAAACTTAACCCTATCTAGATCCCTAGTATCCTCATACTCAAACTACTCTTCTAGTTCATTGATCCAATCGATCAACTCATCTAGTTTCAGATTTCCTCGAAATACACCCACATCAATTGTAGGTCTTTTCCCAAACTTAGTAATGGCCCTAGAAAGCCTCTCCTTTGCTTGATTTATAACTTCCCTATCAACTTCCCCTTCTAGTCCAATTTCTTCTTCTTCATTGTCGTCCTCACTTTCGTCAACTACAGTAACATTTGTTCCTCTACGGAGCTCCTCCTGCAATGCTTGTACCTACGTTTGGAGGGCTTTAACCTCCTCAGGATTAATAGCTTTGACCCTTCCACCACACTTTCTTCATAGAGGAATCTTCTTAACTCAAACCCTGAACCACATAGTCCTGGTGCAAACTACCTCACAATCGGCGCTCTATCTACACACTGAGGAAAACCAGCTCTGGTACCACTTGATGGGGACATAACCCAAGCATATAATGGACACAATAGGAAAGGGAAAATTTTATTAACTATAAAAATATGCTACTACACTTAGTGTAGAGAAATAGACTCCAAAAAAAGCCCTATGGGCTTACAATAGCATAAATCTGGAGATAAATTCTTCTCCCAGTACCTTCTCTCAAACCCCACTCTGAACTCCCTTTTACAATGCCAGAAATGTTCTTAAATAGACCCTGAAGGGTTGAGGATTAGGAATACATTCTAAAAAGTGCTATTTGGCATCCACCGACCAAATAGAAGGCTCTAGAAGTCGCATTAGAAGTTGACACAAAATTAGAAGAATCCAAAAATGGTAACCGAACTTTCGGGAGGCATAACTTTTGAACCGTAGCTACGATTGACGAACTGTTTACATTTTTGAAAAGCTCTCAAACTTCTCTATAGCTCTATGGAAGAGCTTTTCTCTTCCCCCATTTTTTGGCTCTATTCAAGGTCATTGAATGCCCATAACCTGACTTTGAAGCATTCTTAGGAGGTCTCCAAAAATCAAAAAACTGCGATAACTTTCAAACCGTGGGGCCTTTTGACCTGATTCTTTTTTTGGAATGCTCTAAATTACAATTATATTCATCTAACCAATTTACACCCTCTAATTTACCAAAATTATGGCTCAATTACATACTCCTATTTTTTTGGCATTTACATGTATCCCAAGGTGTTCAAATACTCTAACCTAGAACACTGATATTGGAACTGTGAGAGTTGGAACCTCTATTTGACCCAAATGGGTATCCAGAAATGAAAACACATGAAACAAAAACTAAGTCTAAGTACATTTTTTTGGGTGACACAGGATTGCCCTTATACCTTTGGATGCTCCTGGATCAAGAATTCATACTCTTTCTTCTTCAAGCTTGCGCTTAGCACATTCACTTAGATTGCCTACCTCACAATCTTTGTCAGCATGATCATATCACTTAGATACTTGGGCAGCTTCAAAGGAAATCCATTGAAAGCTACAAGATGCAAATATGCAAAGGATGAGAATTGGATAAAATAACTACCAAATTGACTGATAGCTGCCACTGCCTCTCAGCTCAACCTTCTCTCCAGGCATCCTTGGAGTTCCCTACAAATTCTCATTGTAAATGCATCATTAACCTTGACATATTCTATATAACTATTCTACAATTGCAAACATGGATAGAACTCATAGCTTTTCACATCATCAGGAAAGTTTTCTATTTTGGGAAGGCTTGGCCACAATTGTAGAGAAGCTAACATATAAATCAAGAAAGAAGATATGTAAAAGATGTTGTAAAACTTCATTGTGCTTAGGGCTCTGGACAAATGCTCACTTACCTCATAGGCCCAATCAACATATTGTGTATCTTAATAGATAATTTTTTCCAGAAACAAATGTTGTTCAACAAAATTAAGTGCTTCTACCTCACCTTTTAATCTATGCAAGAGAACCAGAATGTCTACAATCTCGAGCTTGAGATCAGTGCTGAATAGAGTTTTAGGAACCTTACTCTTGGTGCTCCGTAGCTTTTGGAACTAGGACCTCATAATTTCTTTTCTCCACACCATTTTATTTAAAGGGAACTTAAACATTGCTCCTCCTACTATCAACTAAAAAAACTCCTCCTGTTCTGGAACTTAGAGGAAATTTACTACAATTTTCCTATCAATAGAGATCACAACTGTATGATCAAGTAGCAAAATTTTGTCTTTTATCTAGGTTGTAGTGATTTATACATTCAATAATTAATTTAGGAGCTTGAACTGCCACTAGAAACCTAGTTGCTTCCACTAACCCACTTCCTTGTATCTTCTTAGTTATGGGGTGAATTGGTTCTAACCTCAACCTCCTTTGAAAATCTTGCATGTCATAGAAATGGAGCGAGGTATCTGTGAAACTCTACAATGTGGATTTGATCCCATTAAGTCTGTCAAACCCAGCAAATCTGGTTGCCATTTTATCTGAGGTAGAAGTGAATCAAAACTTTGAACTTGAAGGAAGTGTAGAGGATAGAATTTTCAAGTATAAGAGATTTGAAAATGTTGTGCAATTCAACAGCATAACAGTTCAAGAAAAAGCAATAATTTGAAAAACTCTTATGTTTCTCTCTATATAGAAATCCTAATTCACCCGTTAATCTTCAAGATTCGTGCCACATGAACGAAACAAAGGATAAATCCATTAGACTAGTAAATGTGAGAGTTTCTAATGGACATTTCCATGTCTTTTCACTATTTCTATTGGCCCAATAGTAACTTTCCTTTATTTCATACTTACCTTCCCATTTTTCACCTAGTTTTGGAGAATTAAGAATGGAGTACTCTATAAGGAAATATCTACTCAGCTAGATTCTACTCACTACACTTCTCCAACTGTGATTAGCTTATTTCCATTATCATCTTAAGGTGTATTATGTGGAATTTGTGTGCCTAATTTGTTTACAAAGTCAGTTTCATCATGAATGTAGAAAACCACCTTCATGGGTTGAAAACCTACCAAAGAGAAGGCGATTTCTATTTTTCTGCCTATGCTTTTAATTTCATTTTATCCTTCAAGTTAGTATGCCTTTTAGTTTTTGAAAAGCTAAAAAGGACTATGAAAGTTGAAAGGGAGCCCACTTACTTTTTTTTCTCTTTTACGAATGCCTTTAGCAAAAAATTGACTTCATGGGTCGAAAGCCCGTCATGGAGAAGTCATTTTAGTGTTTTCCACTTAAGGTAATTCTAAACACCATGATGAATCCCAAATTTTTTCCAAGGTAGAATACTATGATGAAAATAAGGCTTATCCATAAAAAAACTCACTCCCTTCTTACTTTAGTCCGCAAGCCACATTTGTTAACTTCTGTGAAAAATAACCTTCATGTGTTGAAAACCTATTGAGGAGAAGACAATGTTTGATTCTCTACAAGCTTCATTTCTTTTTACGTGTAATTCATGATAAGCCACCAACAAGTCCATCATTGAAAATAACTTTTTGAATTGCAACAATCTCCATCGAATTAGGTTCTAGACTACCCACAAACTCATGACATCAAGGAAAAACCCACCTAGCCATGTGATGCAGGACAAGGGAAGAATGGATAATTCGATGGAGAAAATTCATCCCTAAGAAAGAAAGACTAGACCTAGACATACCTATACCAAACCGAGACACAAAATTTTCCACTTTGCAAAATGGGTATAGGATGAAAAGTGGGTCAACAAATTTCAATATGTAACTTTATAAACTTTACCAAAGTATTTTTTGAATTAATGACCACATTTTGTACATTCATCATTGTAGGCCATGTTTTTGTTGTTATTGCACCTAAGGACAATGAAGAAGGGATAGATTTTTATTTCTTTCATTGTGTCCAGGCCAAACAAAAATTGGATCACTTGGTTATAGATGGTGAACGTTTAGAGTACTATATTAGTGCGGTGGTTGTAACTAGTACATGGCTTAGACAATATTCTATGAAGAACCCTAACTTGTGGTTATTCAAGGATTGGAAAATAGAGAGGAATATTCTTCATTATTTGAACCTTATTGTTGCACCAAATGTCCATTTGATAAAATATGGTGGAAAACCACATAATAAGACT
The DNA here is from genome assembly GCA_028749045.1 of Cupressus sempervirens. Lineage (NCBI taxonomy): Eukaryota > Viridiplantae > Streptophyta > Pinopsida > Cupressales > Cupressaceae > Cupressus > Cupressus sempervirens. The sequence goes on from CM053793.1 coordinate 837,812,588, forward strand.
CTTTGGAAGGTTCACAAGTCAAACCATGAAGCAATACTTGAGACATTAAAATTTAGAGTAGATCTAGTTAGTTCATTAGATTGAATAGGGAGATAGGGAGGGGGGGAGAGAGAGGGGGGTGGAGTAGGGGATGCATGGAAGAGATGCTTCTCTTGACGAGATGTCGAAGAGACACAACCTTCTAGTAGGTAATAAACAATCATTCTGAGAATCTAAAGAAAGTGCATCCAATAAAGAAAAGAGACATCATTGAAGGATATATATATGCATATATTAACATTAACCAATAAAAAATATAAAAGAATACTAATATTGAGTTTTGTATACAACAAAGATTTTTCCAAACCAAAGGCAATAAGTCATTCATAATTGTCAAACAATTAATAACTAGATATATATGAACTAGATTATTCTTACATATGTGTACATTATTATTGACCAAATTAGAATTAGCAAAATGATATTGCACATAATCTCCATTATGACAACATGGAAGCTTTGTGATTTTAATAACTACATCAAAGAAATTAGTACCTTGAGAAGCTCTCCACTTGTTAGCTGAATTAAAACCTTGGATTATAGATGGCTAGCCTTTATTGTAAAAGGAGTGAGACTACCTCACCAAAGGTGGCAATGAGCTTTCTATTTTTTTGTTAAGATCATTAATATATTTTGATGAGAACTTTTAGGAATCATGCCTAGCTTAAGTATCCTAGCTTCCCAAGTCCTATAAATGTAAGGCCATTGATGAATAGGTATTTCTAATTGAAACATCTATGGTGTTGGAATGGAGTGCATGACCAGATTCTTTTCCTATTAATGAGCCAATTTGACACTTCACTTCACATTGCTCCATGGATAAATCTATAGCACTTATTACTTCTCTATCTAAAAGTTTTGTGTTTGTGTACATGTGTACTCTTTCCCAATAGTTGTAGGTTTTGTCTCTTCATCCTAAGTAAATGGCATACCTTGGATGGCACCAAGATAAACATTTTTTTTTGAAATGTCCTTTTCTCTCAGATTAATCTCTCTATTAAGAAAGTTTTCTCTATCTTTCTCTTAATATTTAATAGACATAGCTACAATTCCTCTATTTATTAAGCTTTCCTCGGTAGTAATGAGAAGGCAAGGGGAGTCAAGCCAAATGTTAGTCATTGTATTGAAAAAGTAGTTCTTGGTGATGCACCTAATGGGAATCATTTCAATCTTATTTTTAGAATCGGTACCTCATTTGTATTGAAAGAATAATGTATCATTTTCAATGTCTTTGAAATATCTATGGCTGGTAGCTAATTTATTATTCATTGCCTTTGACTATTCATGGGTAAATAAGGTATTTGGTTACCTAATAAGTCCTTGGAATCATAACTAGGGTCCTAGAATAGTCCTAGATGGACCCATTTGACCTAAATATGTAAAGAGAAAAACTTGCTCAAAAAGTTGCTTGAGCAATTTTTGCAAAAAGTTACAAATGAAGGTTTAGGAAATTGTAACTATCCATTCTTGGGTATATGAGCATGGAAAACATATTTTGGAAGGTTAGAAGGTTTCTAGTCATATTTTCATTTCTAATCAACTTTAACAACTTTTGTAATTTTGTACAAGTGCAACTTTTGCAAAGTTCACTAGATTTCACTTCTAGGACTTGGAAAATGTTCCAAGCTATTAAAAAACAACTAAAAACACCTAATCCTAGGCTATCTTGACAAAAAATTCAAAAAGACCCAATTTTGCCTAATTAGAAACTTTTGTTCATATCTTGCATAAAGTGGCCTAAGTATACATATCTTTCTCATATCTCTCTCACCGTTCATTGTGGAATCAAACTATTTGTTTCATTAGCTCTAGGTGGTTAGACAAACCTTAGTCCCAATCTCATCCAATCCCATTGAGTGCTTGAATGTTCATAGGCATGGCAAACCAAATTGACCCTAAGAGTCACTAAATGTCATAGGGAAATGATCTTTGATGGGGCATATCTCAGAGCTCATGCAAGGTATGGATGAAATTTTGAGTGCTACAAGACTGTGTTGTCGAGACCTACAATAACCTCTCTCACTTTTTAGAGATTGGATTCCTTTTTTATTTTGTGGCCCCATCTCGGACAATGCTAAAACTTGTAGTGTTGGCCAGTACAAAGTTGCCAACTTCCCAATATCTCACCATTCATTGTGGAATTGAACTATCTATTCCACTAGCCTTGAGTGGCTAGGTAAATCCTAGTCCCAAGATTGTCCTATATTGTTGAGTGCTCAAATGTTCTCAGGCATGCCAAACCAAATTGACCCTAAGAGTCACTAAATGCCATAGGGAAGTGATCTTTTATAGGGCATATCTCAAAGCTTGTGTGAGGTATGGATGCAATTCTAGGTGCTACAAGACCATGTTTCTAATGCCTACAATAACCTCTCTCTCTCTCTTTTTGGAGATCAAATTCTATTTTGATTTTGCAGCCCCATCTTGGGTGATGCTAAAACTTGTAGTGTTGGCCAGTACAAAGTACCAACTGGTGAATCTCTCCAACTATTCATTATGGGATCAAATTATCTATTCTATTGGCTCCAAGTGGCCAAGTAAACCCTAGTCTCAAGATTTTCTTGTCCCATTGAGCACTCAAATGTTCTCAGAAACATTAAACCGAATTGACCCTAAGAGTCACTAAATATCATAAGGTAGTAATCTTTGATGAGGCATATCTCAGAGCTTGTGTGAGGTATGGATCCAATTCTAGGTGCCATAGGACCATGTTTTTGAGACCTACAATAACCTCTTTCTCTTTCTAAAGATCAGATTTCATTTTGCTTTCACAACCCTGTCTCGAGTGATGTTGAAACTTGTAGTGTTGGCCAATACAAAGTTTCCAACTACTAAATACCTCTCATCATTCATCATGGGATTAAACTATCTATTCCATTAGCTCTAGATGGCTAGGTAAACCCTAGTCCCAAGATTTTCCCATCTGATTGAACTGTCAAATGTTTTATGGCATGCCAAACCAAATTGACCCTAAGAGTCACTAAATGCCACAAGGAAATGATCTTTGATAGGGCATATCTGAGAGCTTGTGTGAGGTATGGATACAATTCTAGGTTCTATAAGACCATGTTGTTAAGACCTACAATAAGCTCTCTCACATTTTGGAGATCACATTTTGTCTTGATTTTGCTGCCCCATCTCAAGTGATGTTGAAACTTGTAGTATTGGCTAGTACAAATTTGTCAACTGTTGAATCTCTCTCAGCATTCATCATGGGATCAAGCTATCTATTATGTTAGCTCCAGATGGCTAAGTAAACCCTAGTCCCAAGCTTGTCCCATCTTTTTGAGTGCTCAAACATTCTTAGGCATGCTAAACTAAATTTACCCTAAGAGTCATTAAATGACATTACACAATGATTTTTGGTGAGGCATACCTTGGAGCTCGTGTGAGGTATGGATGTGATTCTAGGTGCTATAGGGTCATGTTTTTGAGACCTACAATAACATTTCTCACTTTTTGAATATTTGATTCTATTTTGATTTTACGGCCCTGTCTTGGGTGATGTTGAAACTTGTAGTGGTGGCCAGTACAAAGTCACTAACTGGTGAATCTCTCCAACAGTTCATCATGGCATCAAATTGTCTATTTTGCTAGCTCTACATGGCTACATAAACTCTCTTTCTAAGCTTATCCTATCTTGTTAATCACTCAAACATTCTCAGGCATGCCAAACTAAATTGACCCCAAGATTCACTAAATGCCATAGGGTAGTGATCTTTGACAAGGCATATCTTGGAGCTTGTGAGAGGTGTGGATGTAATTCCAAGTGCCACAAGACTATCTTGGTGACACCTATAACAACTTCTCTCTTTTTGGAGATTAGATTTTATTTTGATTTTGTAGCCTCATCTCGGGTGATGTTGAAACTTGTAGTGTTGGCTAGTACAAAGTTGCCAACTAGTGAATCTCTCCAACTGTTCGTTGTGGGATCGAACAGTTTGTTTTGTTAGCTCTAGGTGGATAGGTAAACCCTAATTCTAAGATCTTCCCATCATGATGACCACTCGAACATTCTCGAGTATGCCAAATTGAATTGACCTTAAGAGTCATTAAATGTCATAGGGTAGCTATCTTTGACAAGGCATATCTCAGAGCTCATGTAAGGTATGGATACAATTTTGAATGCTATAGGATTGTATTTATGACATCTACAATAACCTCTCTCACTTTTTGGAGAATGGATTTTTTTTGATTTTGTGACCCCATCTTGGGTGATGCTGAAACTTGTGGTGCAAGGCACCTAGGTGGCAACTTGATATGTCATCTCATCCAATGATGAAAACTGATAGAAGGTAAAGTGGTGATCATACACCTCATTTTGAACTTGTTTTTTTATGGTAATAAGATAATCCTTGTTTGTAAGGTCAAAGAACTTTAGGTCACCTATAAACCCAAGTTGCCTTAGTCCTAAGGATTTTTTCTTTTTGGTTGTTTTTGTTAATGAGTTGAATCAAGAAATGTTTTCAAAGTCATTACACCTTATATAGGTCCTATGTGTTACCAAAAAACACTTGGTTAAGTTCTAGGCAGAGTTAGTGCAAAAATTGCATTTTGCAATAAAAGTTGCTGACAACTTTTTAGCAATTTTAGCATTTTTTTAGAAAACATTAAAATTAACCTTGTAACCAATTGAACCAATTGGTAATCGGTTGGAATGGATGTCAAATGATGAAAATACAATCTATGAAGTTAGAAGAGGCATAAGGTTTTGGTTATTATTAAGTTCTTTTTATATGGCAAGGAATCATGATTGATGTCAAACTTGTATGTGGGATCATTGAGTTATTGTCAGATATCATTACTTCCTGTTTAGAACAACAAACATGTAGTTTGTCAAAATGAAACACCACTTTGGTTGCATTTTATCACTCAATGGAGTTAGTGGAAGATGTTAAGGATCTTCTTGGTTATCTTAATAGCCATTTCATGGGTTTCAAACATAATCACTTCCCTTTGTGAAGAGTTCGCCAAAAATTGACAAATTACATGTTGTTGCAAAGAAATTATAGTCATAGGATGTTGAAAGATTGTTTTCACTCATAGGATATTGAATAATCTCTTGGAAGGATGGAATAGATGACAAACTCAAGTTTGTGAGATAGTTATTAGGTGTTCCTTGAAGTTTCTAAGGTGTTAGTTTGAAGCAAGAAGTTGATTATGATCCATTGCTCAAATTTTCTTGTTTTTCCCTTTTTGCTTCCCAAGTCTTGAATAGGGAAAGTGATCAATTAGTTTTGTGAAGTTAGGTATAATTTTTTTAGTGCTGTAATCAAGTTGGAAAGAGTATTTGAAGAAACTTAGGAAGGTGGGAAAGGTAGTTTTCCTTAAAAGTGTTCTTGTTGGGAATCCACTAGCTTTTGGTGTGAGCACTCTACATCATTTTGGATGCAAATTACATTAAAATGAAATACATGGAATGTACTTAAAATGTAAACAAGAAAAATAAGATATATATTATGATAACCAATAATGTCATACGTGACCAAACATATAATATTTTATGATAACCAATAATGCCATACATGAACAAACATATAATATATTATGATAACCAATAATGTCATTCATGAAAAAACATATAATATATTATGATAACCAATAATGTCATACATGAACAAACATATCATATATTAACCAATAATGTCATAAGTCTAATAATGTCATGCATCAAATATATTTCATACATCAAATATAAAATGTCATCTATACATCAAATATATGTCAAATATGTCCACTAACATAAAATCCAAGATATATATCCACTAATGCCTATACATGTATGTCTATCTGATGGAGACACAATCCAAGCACAGAATGGACACAATAGGAAAGGGAAATTTTTATTAAATATGAAAATATGCTAGTACACTTAGTGCAGAGAAATAGACTCCAAAACATGCCCTATGGGCTTACAATAGTATAAATCTGGAGATAATTTCTTCTCCCAGTACCTTCTCTCAAACTCCACTCCGAACTGCCTTTTACAATGCCAGAAATGTCCTCAAATAGACCCCAAAGGGTTAAAGATTAGGAATACATTCTAGAAAGTGCTAGTTCGCATCCACTACCAAAATGGAAGGCTCCAGAAGTCACTTTAGAAGTCGGTACAAAATTAGAAGAATCAAGAAATGGTAGTCGAACTTCTGGAAGGCATAACTTTTGAACCATAGCTCCGATCGACAAACTGTTTACATTTCTAGAAAGCTCTCGGAGTGCTCTATTGCCCTATGGACCAGATTTTCTTGTCACCTATTTTTTGGCCCTGTACAAGGTCATTTAATGCCTCAAAACTAACTTTGAAGCATTCTTAGGAGGTCTCCAAAAACCAAAAAACTGCAATAACTTTCAAACCGTGTAGCCTTTTGACCTGATTCTTTTTTTGGAATGTTCTAAATTACAATTTTAATCCTCTTTCCAATTTAAACCTTCTAATTCACCATAATTATGGCTCAATTGCATAATCTTATTTTTTGGCATTTACACGTATCCCAAGGTGCTTAAATACTCTAACCCAAAACACTGATAGTGGAACTGTGAGAGTTGGAACCTTTATTTGACCCAAAAGGGTATCCAAAAATGAAAACACATGAAACAAAAACTGTGTCTAGGTACATTTTTTTTGGGTGACACAGGATTGCCCTTATACCTCTGGATGCTCCTGCATCACTATCCCTGTATCTTCTCCTTCCCAGGAGGGGAAGGAAGTAAATCCCCAGAGGTCTTCAGTTGTTGCATGGAGGGAGATAATGGTGATGATGGGTTCTTCCTCACATGCTCACTCGTCCTCTTGTTTAGGCTACTATCTAACTTGAGCTGATACAAATAAACTAGATATGAATCAATAATTATTATACACTGAAATCAACTATATGTACACAAAAAATTAATTAGTTTCTTATTGCCATCAAATAGTCACTCTTTATATCCATCTCAAAGGCTCGTGGACAATCGGGTGTAACAAGGCCCTACAAAAATTTAATCAATATAATCACTTATAAATAATATTTGAAATTTTAATACTAACTATTATAAATAACAACTAAAACTAAGAAAATTCTTTCATACCTTGGTCAATGGCTCTAAACTAGCCATTGTGGTAGCAACTCCATGATCAATAGACTGGTAAAGATGAGGAGTCATCTCGAACCCCAACAACTGCATTTCATATAATAAAATTTACATGTAACATAAAACATGAAACAAATATAATTAAATGAATTAAATTAACATGAAACAAATGTACCTCTATGAAGCTCATACCATGCCTTGGCTCAGAGTCCCTTGTGAATGTCGATGGTCCACTAGTGAACTGATGCAAATGGATTAAAAAAAATTGTCAATCCTTCATATGATTACTTAATAAATATATGTATTAATTTAAAAGATTAAATTGATACATACCTCATGACTCGTTGACAAGACATAAAATGGGGCCAGGGAATCTATACTAGGGCTATCAACACTCTTACCCTAAATTTTGAACAATGTTAAGACATGCTAATTAATTAGTCATTCACTATACATACAAAATGTGATCAAATTGGTTTATTTAAATTCTAATTTACCTGTCTGTCAATGGCAAATGTGTCACTCAGGAACTCATCAGTGACTAGTCCATCATCCATATTGTCTCCAAAATGACTGTCAAATGTGCATAAGGATCCACATGATGTGCACATGTGACCATGATGCAAAGAAGGCTCCTCCTCAACTAATGGACTAGCACAATGAATAAGGGTCTACATCGAAGCATTGATAGTCCCTAGAGTATTGGTTTCTACATGTTCCTTTACAACTGAAAGAATAATCACATGCTCATCCTATGGCTTGACAACAAGTGCCCTAACTACATTAGGGTCACTACATGCCCACAGCCTCTCAAATGATGATCCCCCCACCTCTACCCTAAGATTATAACATATCAAAATAATTGGGGATCTCCCCAAGGACAAATTCACAATACAATTTTTTTAAGAAATACATTAGAACCTCATGATTATTGTGAGAGCATCATAGACCATCCACCATCTATCCCAAAAGTTATTTCTAATATCATCATGTATGCACCAATGGATGGGGAACCTTTTAGTTGTATGTTTAACAATGTCTTTTTCTCCAAGATTTTTAAACAATGCACAAATGCTACCTTTTGCTATGTCCTTTTTTCTTACAGCTTTATAGGATAATTTGTTTACATAGTATCTTCTTTGTTCTTCTCTCTTAACACATCAAATATCCAACTGACCACTAAGAGAAGCTACATGACTCATAATGGACTCAAGGGAGGATGTCAATCATGCTCTCATAGGATTGGTTTTTCCACAAGCTTTCAACCTACCAATGATTGCTTCTAATTTATTTTTCCCTCTTTCTATTTCATTCATTATGTTGTCTTGGGTGCTAGGAGGAGGTCTTTCAATTGGTGGAATTTGCAAAAAAAATTGCTTTTCTTGTGGAGAGTTTTGATTTTCATCTTGTGGAGGGTTTTGATTTGGATCTTGTGGAGGTTTTTCATTTTGATTTTGTTGATCAAGCTATGAATTTGGTGGTTGATTATTCACATTTCCTGATAAGAAACTAATTGCATTCTAAATAAATAAACAAATTTAAAGCAAAACTGAAAAAACCTACAAAACAATGTAAAAAGTTACAAAACAATGCAAAAACATTTTAAAAAATGCAAAAACAAGAGTAGAAAATATACTACATGATCCCAATCTTGATCTCCAATGACAAGGAGGCAAGTGAGCAAATTCTTCAAGTTTTACAAACCATGTGGATGCTATTGAGGAGAAAGAAGGCAACAATAAAAAAAAAAAAATGGAATGGAATGGGTTGTAGGTTTGCAACCCATATATTAAAACTTGTAATTTTAAAAGTGCACACACGCTATAGCACATGTGCGCTTTTAGAATTTTAAAAATTTATTTTTTGTGTCATGTTTTTGGCACCACAACTTGGTGCATTAACCCAATAATCATATGTAAAAATAGTGGAATGTCATAGTATGATTATTATTACTATGTTATCTAAACAATATTTATAAGTATATTGTTAAATTATTTATATAAGGAATTTTATACGATTATATTCATGATAATTAAATTAACTACTATACATACTTGTATGTTCTATGGTTTGAAGGAGAAACATATAAACTGGTTAGGATTTTTAGATAATTCAACTAGTGGTTGTACATATGAAGATGCCAAAAGAATATATTTGACTTGGATATTTCAAAAAATGAAAAATTTGTGACATATGCGTGGATTCTAAAAGAAGTGAGAATCATAAAATGAACGTGTACCAAGATGGCCTTTACATATAATCTATGATAGAACTTATATTGTTTCTCTATACCAAATGCTATATATTTTGAATACACTATTTTGACTTGATCTAAGAAATTATTACTAATCAAGTTGATTATTTATTAAATTTCATGGTGGAATGAGTTTGCATGCATGATTAGTCTTTCCATTTATTGTAGTACATGATGGCTATGTTCTAGTAGTGTAAATAATTTGAATTTTTAGATTATGCCTCTAACTAGAGTTTGATAATGTGTCAAGCATTGTGATTTTTGGATTAAAGCGTCATCAATCCCTTCTAATCAAAACTTGGATGATGAATACTAAAAAAATTAAATAGTGCATATTGATGTATATCATTATTATCTATTTGTAATGATGAGAAATTTATATTGCCCTATTCATATTAATGTTATATACATGTAGGTGTGGTGATTGAAGAAGTTTCTAAACGTTTTGTTATTGTTCGAAGTACTAGAAAATTAAAAATATTCCTTGTAATTATATATTATGAATAATATTTGAAATTGAGGAAGAGAGTTCATACTCTATGCAAGAAATAGGAAAATTGATATTGAAACATAATTATTATAACCATTTGATATATGATGTGTTGATAAGTCAAGCAATAGAGCTGAGTTTATTTTCAAATAAGATTTAGAATGAATTTATAATCCAATATTAGTGAAATTAGTTAGTTCAAGTTTAAGAATCAAATTATTCAAATCTATGGGGTGCAAAATTTTATTTTCTTAAGCTTTAATTTGTCTATGTTTTAGTAGTATTTATTAAGGAACATAAATTGAAACATGTACAAAGATTTCACTACTACATTTAAGTCTATATCAAATGATTGACCATATAAACTAGTTCGTCAACCAAATCTTCTTAATTTTATTAGAATGTAAAAAGTGGATCTCATTTTTAGGGTCATTCCACTTTCATATTTAATGAAAATTTGAAAGTGTTTCATTAAGAAAAGTATTTAGAGTTTCAATACGTCCAAGCCTTCTTGAATATGGGGGGTGTACCCAATAGACTATGAGCATAATCTTGTTCAATTATTGTTACAAACCCTATGATGGATGGATCATTTGCTTATTTACAAGTTCTTTGCTCCACCTCCTCAAAGAAGGGGTTGAACTTCTTCATTCCACATCAGTCCTTTAACTACTTTTCTCATGACAAGGATGTGATGACTTTGAAACGTCCACCTCCAAGGTAGAATATGTTCATGCTTCTTTCAATTTTAAAAATGTTTTATACATATAATTCAATTTTATCTATAAACTATTTGAATCACACCTCAATATGTTCTACAATAATAAAGTAGTAGAAAAGAATTGACAATTTTTAATAGAATGTACAACTTATTATGATATATGTATCTAGTAGTATATGAAGAAGGAAAGATCAACCAAATTAATAACATAATTTTGTCCACCATGAAAAAAAGTATGAAAATAAACTAAGAACACTTTTCTTAATTCACCTAGACTATATAATTTGATAGACAATATCAAAATGTTTCGTCTTATATTATTACAACCTACAAATATAAACCTTAAAATACTATATATAAAATAATGAGTTTGGATGGTGCTCCAAATGAATTTTGGAAAGTTCTCTCATTTTTCTTCACCTTGATCTTAGGTAGGCAATACACCCTAGCAGAAAAGATATCCTGCTTTTATGGTTCACTCGTAAATAATGTTAGTGGAAGCCATTGTTTTGGCAGAGCATCTGTACCTTGAGCCGCAGGAGTCGATCCCTTGACCAGTTCACAACAGGCCCGTGACTGTGCGTATCTATTTAAAGTAGGAGATACCCGTCTTTTCTACAACTGAATGGTGATATGGACAGGGAAATGATGACCAATTTGGAATTGCCGTGTTATTTTCATCTGCTCCAAGGTAACGACAATGCAAGAGAAAAGTTAACATAAAAATATGCTTTTGCTTTCGTGGGTGGAGCAGAATTGATTGTTTCTTTTAACTTGTACCTTAACATTCACAAGTCAATGAAGTGTGTCTGTTTGTGGGGAAGGTAGCAATTAATCAGATTCCGAGTATCTTTGCACCGCTCTCTGCCATCACACAAATTGAACAATGAATGATTGCGTATTGCTTCTTCAAAAGCTGATTGAACTTCAATGCTTTATTTGGATTCAGTGCCAGACAATATAATTAAGAGGGAGTGTGAGGAATTGAAGAAGAATAATGTAAGACAAGCCCATTCGAGACCCGCTTTCAAAAGCACAAAACTCCAAATTCTATTGAAGTACGCAGCCCACATGTCGTACGACTCATCAGCCATCCATTCATTCGGCAAAGAGATAAGAAAACGACCCCATAACGTAATCCACATTCCATAATGCTTGGGTGGATGGATGGCATAAATTAGGTTGTGTTAATGCTAGTTTGGAAAAATGATATAAATGGATCTTTGGTGTATGTGAAGTTAAAAAGTTTTTGATAAGTCAAATCTTGTTGAGTATATGGTGTTTTGGCATCAAAATCTTCAAAATTCATTAGTCTTTGTCTCTTAGTTTATCATAAGGGGTTCAAGCTCATGTCAACTCAACCAAATTTTTAATCTTAGATTTGAAGTTGTTAGAATAATTGATCAATTACCTTTAAGTAACTAAATGTTGAAAATCCATTTGAGAAAGTGAGTTGGTGGGGGCGGGGGATCAAGATCTATAAAACTTATTTCACTTCAAACATGAAACATATTTGATATCATCACATAAACTCTCATTTAAACATTCATCTTACATCAATGTAACCATTCACATCAACATAATATTAGATCTACCTTCTAAAGTTACATGAATGAAAACTTATAAATACATAACATATTAACACAGATTTTGTAACATAGAAACCCTCTAAGGTGAAGATAAAACTACAGTGGGGATGACACCCATCAAATCTTCAATGTTGCAACAACAATGTTGTGCATATTAAGGTTACAATGATTTGATTACTTCTAATGATCTTTCCTGTAAGGAATCTGCCTCGTTAAAGGCTAAAAGAAATGCTAGGTCCTACCTTGGTTAAAGGATTTTATATCATAGTTGAGTACTCTTTTACGAGATTTACATAAACTTGTTAAAGCTACTCTATTAAGAGATTTAAACTCTGAAACCCTTGTTAGATTGTTTAGTACATGATCCTTCAATTGGAAATTCAATGCTTGATAACAGATCTCCTCTATGCAATATAATATCACCTTACTATGATAGATCTTCTATGTCTCTACTCAAAACTTTTCACTACACTACTCGGTCTCAACTCTCGGATTCACCTCCAAAATTCGCATGCAATCAAAATCTTCACACACACGTCCATACAAACTAAGTCATAAACCCTCCTTAAATACATGTTTGGGTAAACCTTCTAGATCCAAATCAATTATCTAGAATCAATATTTTTGTTGCTTAGCCCTTGCATTCTTCTAGTTGGTAGATTTCCTCACATAGGGATTAGTGATCTTCTTCTAAACACATAATCACCTGCTTGATTACCTCCTCAGTCGTGAAAACACACTTCCATCTTGATAAAAATGGTTTACATAAGATTTTGTGCCATTCTAAAAATATATATTAAATTGTGTTACTCAACACTTACATCACATTGACGCTCAACATAAATTGTTCCTTCATGTTGTTCCTCAGCCTTAACTGTGCTTACCATAAACTGAATGAATTAGGCTCTATATCACTCTGTGTCAACTACTATCCCTGACAAACTTGACAATCATTGGGGTACTCGGTGACCACTAGTTTGCTCGACAGTTACTATTGCTTGGCACATAACTTGAAATATTTACAAGTCTTCACTCCTTAGCTCGGCCTATATAAGATGACTCGGCCACAGTAATGATCGAATAATCATGCCTTGTAAATGAATAAGTATTTGACACTAATAGACAACATGACATAGGGATCAACAACTAATTATATTTATTTTCAATTATTCAACTTCTTTTATTAGATTGCACTAAACTTCGGCCACATTGTCTCGTTTTATTCAATGTGGACGCTTTCTATAATGTAATTTAGTCCTCCCTAGAGTTTTCAAGCTAGGTTTATATCATCCTTTTATTAAGGTTGATCGTTTATTATATTAATGCATCAATGCATTCTTAGGTTGTTGAGAAACTTTTTCTTTCTTGATCTTAAATTCTCTCATATCTTTTTCTTATAGTTGATTGCCAAGGTCAATAGGGCTCAATCATCAAATGCAACAAGGTATTGAAGTATCAAGCCTACAAGTTCAAATTCAAATTTTGAGGTAACTAAACTTCAAAAAAAAAAATTAATACACTTTAAAGCCAAATGAACCTTCTAATCATGATTAGAACAACCAACAACTCAAGCTCGTCAATTATTATGACACATACATTTGAGAATTTTATTTTTTGAGCAATTATTTTGGAGGTGCTTTCTTTCAAACAAAAAATTGATACTCTCACATTCTCCTGATGTTCTCTTTATCTCAACCTAATATGGATCACCAAGTGTGATTTGAAATGTTGATGGAAAAGTAATCACATAATCGAATCTAGAAGCATAAAAATAGGTATGAGATCTATGCAATCATTCAAATCTATATGTCGTATAGGTCATACTTGTTATAGTAATAAGGTGTTCTTGTATTAATTAAATCATTTTGATTTAATCATTAAGTCACTTATGATCTCTAATTTATTTAAGCTAAACTTTAGGCATATAATAATTGATTCATTTATTAATTGTTATCATGTAACCTAGGTTTGTTCCTTTTACACTCTTGATCTCATTTTATAAGGATTGATCTATCTTTGTAATTCATTCATTCAATACAATTGCAATTATCTTATGCACGTCAAGAATGCCTCATGTTCTATGGATCTTTGAATTCAAGCCTTTGTAGCTTTGTATCTCTCTATTTGTGATAGGTGTTTGCATGCAAGTGATTCTTGGGAGTTGTGGGTTATGCTTTCCTCAACTTTAACATGGTATCAAAGAAATAGACTTTCATGCCCTTGTTCTCTTCATGTGAGGTTTTTCCTATTGATATAAGATTGTTTTGAAGTGAAGAACCTATAATGGAACAATCATTATTTTTTCAATGATGTCAAACCTACTATCTGCTAGTGAGACAATTTCTTTTTGGTCTGAAAGCTATCATTTAGTTGATTGATGGAGAGGATTTTGAAAGGAGGAGATGACAATAACACCTAGAGAAAGGTTGAGTTATTTGGTATTTAAAAGAAGCACTAAGACCAAGTAAGACATTGATACTGTAGTGTATTGTTTATCTACTTAAAGTCTAAAATGAAATATTACTCAAGTTAAGACTGGAAGAAGCTGAAGTAAGAAAAGTGTTTGCCAAGCCTTGTTGAGCAGTAAGTGCAAACTAAGCAAAAATCACTTGAAGCTGAGTGAAAAAAAATTGGTGCCAAGAAAAGATGGAAAATAGTGCAAGCACAGTGACTATTAGTATATGCTAAGTGAAGTTTAGTTTGTGTCGAGCATCAGTAAACTTTAGTGTTTGCTGAGTGAACTAGTGTTGGCCAAGTGACAAAATAATATAGATGTTGACTAGCAGTGTATTGATGTCAAGTGCCAATAAATATGTTAAATCAAAGATTTGATGAATTTGAGCTGACTATTTTGTTTTCATGAATTGTGTGAAGTGCATGGAAGATAACTACAATGAGTTGGTGGCATAGAATTCAAGGTAAACCATTTTGTGGTGAATACAAGGAAGATTGTAGAAGAACTTTCTAGAGGAATCAAATGGAAAAGTGGGTAGATTAATTGTATCCCACCTAAGCCTACATAACCTTAAAATGGGTAATTATAGTTAAGCAACAAAAGATCTATATTCTATATTTATAGAGATAGTTGGTTAGAAGAAAGGGTTGTCATGTGTAAGAACCTAAGGAAGAAAAGGATTCTAGTATATTTCTTCATTCACTAACAAAACAAAGGTGACTAAAGTTGGCATGCAAATCAAGAAGGCTTAAGAGTATGAATGGTTGAAGGGTGAACATGCTATCATAGCTAAAGTGTATGAAAGCCAAGTAGAATGGAGGATTGAAATAGAGATTTGTAATCTACAAGTGAGTTATAATTTGTTATTAGATAAAACCTTACTATTATTTTCTAATCATTGTATTAATCTAGGGTAAATCTTGTGGATTAAGGTTGGCGTAACATTCATTTGTAAATCCTTTAACTGGGTAACATTCTAATGGAATGGTCTAAAGTCCTCTAACAAGATTCACTACTAACGGGGTGATTGAAGTCCTTTAACCGAGTCACATTTAATAGTGTGTATTATAACATTTGATGAGGTTGGCCTTTCACTAGGCATCACTTCAAAAGAGTGAGAATTAGTAGCATGTTACTAGTGGTTTTTCCCAAATTGGGTTTCCACATAAAATCCTTGTGTCAAATTGTGTGAATGTTCTTACATTGTTTCATGTTTACATTTCTACAAAGATGTTTTGACCTAGGGCAGTAACCTACAAAGTTTAAGTATTGTATGATCTAATAGATGCATGCATGATAAGGTTTTATGAATATGGATCTACTAAGCATTAAAAAGTTTTATTTGTACATCTAGACCTTGGATAATTGAATCACCCCCTCTCATTTATTCTAAATAATTCCAACAATTGGTATCAGAGTCATAGCATTTGAGAGAACTAGTTTGAAGGTACTAGAAGAAAAATGTCAAGATGTCTAAAAGAGAGTTACCCAAGCTTAACAAGGAGAAATCCCTTGCATCAGAAAGTTTGAGGAAGCTACACCTAGAAGGTCTTTGAGACCATGCATAATCTACCATCACCACTGAGCATGTTGACCTTGTTGGTGCCCTAAGTGTTGAAGATCTGAAAAAAGAAGAAAGAACATAGTCATACTATGTTAGAGATTACATCTACCCTAAGATACACTAATTTTGATTACATCAAGGAATGTGATACTGCTAAGAAGATGTGGGAAACTATAAAAAGATCTATTGAGGAGAAAAAAAATATGTGGAGAGCCAAATATGAAATTCTAAGAGGCAAGTTTGATGATATGAGAATACAAGAAGGTGAGAATATAGTTCAATATTATGCTAGAGTAAAAGAAGAAGTTAATGTTATTAGAGGAGCAACTAGTAAGATTGAAGATGAGACTATGATCAACAAAGCACTGAGAACCCTATTTCCCATCAATATTATTAGAGTCTTTGACATACAAGAACTAAGGTGCACACTTGGTAATGATTTGACCCTTGAAGGGTTGATGGGTAGACTTACTACCTTTGAACTCTCTAATTTTGATAATTTCAAATCTGAGAATGTTGAATCTACTTTCAAAGCTAAACTATCATTAAAAGAACCTAAAGAGAAGAAGAAAAAGGTCAAATATGTTTCTAGTGATAGTGATACAAATGAGGAGGATGTAGAACATCTTGAGGCATTGTTGACAAGGAGATTTCACTGAGGCATTGTTGACAAGGAGATTTCATAGAGGCAAAGGCAAATTCAAAGGTAAGTTACCTATTATGTGTTTTAATTGTAATGAGGTTGATCATATTGTTGTTAAATGTCCAGAGAAGAAGAACAATAAAAGTGGAGACAAATAAAAAAGTAAAAGAAATGAGGAGAACAAAGATTACAAATATAATGGGAAGAAGTCTTGCTACATTGCTGAGGAGGAAACCAAAGATGGATCTGACAACCATGGTGATGAAGTGATGTATGTTGTAATGACAGATGATTCTAATGAGGATAAGGCAACTACACTAGTATCTAATGTAAATAAGAGTGACAAATAGATCATTGATAGTGGGTGTTCACATCACATGGTTGGAGATAAAATAAAGTTCATTATCCTTGATTATTATGATGGAGATAGTGTAAGGTTTGGTAATGATGCACCATGTCTGATAAAAGGAAAAGGATCAATCAAACTCACTAAAAGATCATGTGTGACAATGCTTATTATGTAGAAGGACTTTAGTATAACTTGTTGAGTGTGTCAGAACTGAATAGGTTAGGTTGCAAAGTTGAGTTTGAGAACAAGATATCAAAAATCTATAACACTAATGGGAAACTAATTGGGAAAGGTGATCAGACTAGATGTAATCTATTTTATCTTGATATGAATGATTGTACTTGTCTTGTTGTATAATTTGATCATGTGTGGTTATGGCACAAGAAGTTATGTCATGTTAACTTTGATAACTTGGTAAGTATCAATAACATGAAAAGATTCAGAGGTTTTCCTAAATTGAAGAAAATTGACAATATGATATGAAAACAATGTCAGTTAGGAAAGATGACAAAATCCAATTCTAAAAGTAAGACTCACACCTTTAAAGAAATCATGGGAATTGTTAATATTGACTTGTGTGGACCAATTGATGCGAAAAGCTACAAAGGTGACAAGTACATTATCTTATTTGTTGATGACTATTTTGGGATGATGATAGTTATATTTCTAAAATAGAAGTCTAATTCTTTCCAAATATTTAAGTGGTACTTAGCTAGAGTTGAAAAGGAGATAGGAAAAAGCTTGAAATCCCTAAGATCTGACAGAGGTGGACAATTTACATCAAATGAGTTTGACATGTTGTATAATGATAGAGAAATCAAAAGATAGACTTCTACATCAAGGACCCCTCCACAAAATGGAATTGCTAAAAGGAGGAACACATTTGTAATGGGTTATACTAGGACACTCATGATGGACAAGAATGTTGCTTTGAGATACGATAGAGAGGTTGTAAGTTCAAATGTCTATACCTTGAACTATGTACAAGTCAAGAAAGGTGCTCATTTAACACCTTTTGAATTATGGTATGGATACTCACCCAATGTAAAATATTTTAAGGTATTTGAAAGCAAGTACTACATTCTTAAGGATTTCAAGAATGGTAAATTAGATGCCAAAAGTGAAGAAGGTATATTCCTTGGCTATTCCACAAGAAGTAAAGATTATAAGTGTTTAAATACTAACACTAACAAAGTTGTGGAAAGTGAAAATGTGAAGTTTGATGAATGTACAAAGATACATGAAGTTGAACCTATGAAGGAACTTGAAGAGTACAAATAATTTGTATACTTTTATAAAGGTATGCCTACTGATGAAGATTTCATAAACCAAATTGTAAATCAACAATAAGTTTTACTAATTGTTGAGTCACATATAATGAATGTCGAGTTGCATGAAGCTAAGGCACATTCTAATTCTAAGATAAGTATATATGAAAGAGATGTTGAGTTACCTAATAAAGAAGTACATAGTCATTCTGAAGTTGATAGACCTATTGACAAAAGAAGAGAAGAATGAAGATTTTTAAAATTTGTCAAAAGACATCACCCTACTACAAAAATTATTGGAGATAAAGATACTAGACCAATGATAAGGAATAGGCTGAGAAGTGATACATGTTTGTTGAGAATACATGAGCCTAAGATAGTGAAAGATACCTTAGAAAATGAGGAATTGAGTAAAGATATGAGAGAAGAGATTGATTAGATTGAGAAGAATAAAACATGGAATCTAGTTCCCAAATCAGAGGACAAGAATGTGATTGGAACCAAGTGAGTGTATAGAAAAAAGGTAGATGGAAATGGTGAATTCACAAGGAATAAGGAAAGATTATTTTGCAAGGGTTATGCACAAGAAGAAGGAATATACTATGGAGAAACATTTTCCCCTTTTGCAAGATTGAAAAGAGTAAGAACTCTACTTGATTACTCTACATATAAAGGTTTCAAAGTTTATCAAATGGATGTGAAGTCAACATTTCTGAATAGTTTATTAGAAGAAGAGGTTTACATAGAACAACTATAAAGATTTGTTGATGATAATAACAAGAACATGGTATGTAGACTACACAAAGATTTATATGGTTCAAAGCAAGTCTCAATATCATGGTATGAAAGGATTCACAATTATCTTGTGAAGATTGGGTTTGAGAAGACTAATGATAACACCAATCTATACTTGAAGCAAGAAGGAGGTAAAGGTATTTTACTAGCTGAATTTTTTGTTGATGATATCATATTTGGAGGTCAAGATGGATTATGTAAGGCATTTGCAAATAAAATGAAGAAAGAATTTGAGATTTCTATGTTTGGAGAGATCAAGTTCTTTGTTAGTTTGCAAGTATATCAGATGAAATATGGTATATACATCACTGACTCTAAGTATGTGAAAAAAAAATATTGAAGACTTTTGGATTGGAAGATTCAAAATTAGTAAGCACACTTATGGTGATAAGACACAAACATCCAAAGAATGATGATTTAGCTAATGTGAATAAAACATTGTATAGATCTATGATTGACAAGCTACAATATATCGTACATAATAGACTTGACATTGCATTATCTATTGGGATTGTTGCAAGATTCTGTGCAAATTCTAAAGAGAATCATTTGATGGTTGTTAAGAGAATCATGAGATATCTAAAAGGAACAAAAGACTATGGTCTATGTTATAAGAAAAATAAAAAATTTGAGTTAAGAGCCTATACAGATGTTGATTGGGCTGGAAACATTGATGATATAAAGATTACAAGTGGTGGAGCATTTTTCTTAGGAAAGAGGGTGGTCGCCTGGACTAGAAAGAAAGAAAATTGTATATCTAAATCTACTGCTCAAGCTAAATATGTGGTTGTTGCAAAAAATTGTTCAAATGTGGTATGTGTCAAATAGCTACTCAAAGGTATGCAAGAGGAAATCATTGAACCTGTCATTCTTTATTGTGATAGTACAAATGCTATAAATATATCAAAGAACCTTGTGATGCACACAAAGACTAAGCACATTGAAATCAAGTATCATTACTTGAGATAGTTAGTTCAACACAAAGAAGTAAGAATGGAATATGTGAATATAAAAGAACAAATAGCTAATATATTCACAAAATATTTACCTAAGGATGCACATGAATATCTTAGTGGTAAACTAGGGGTGATAACCATATCCAAAGATGATTAAAAAGTATGAGTAGTGCCCTGCATCAACTGAGTTGAATGTTGTATTTTAAAACTTGATACAGTGTGTTACCTAGGGTTTTGAAACCCTAAGTATTTCCCTCCCACTCAACTATGTGAAAAGGTATTAAAAAAGAAAAACAAAGTTTTTAAATTAATAATTTATTAATTATTTTGCTTTATATAATATTTAATTCTTAAAAGAGTTAAATATTAATATATTTAAATGCAAAATAATGTCAAATTAATTTATATAGAAAATTAAATTCTCACATAATTAATTCTACAAGAATTAATTTATTATTATTATGGAAAAAGAAGTAAGCTAGTGAATTGGTGGGAGTGGATTGAATTTGAAGAAAAATGTAAAATAATTAATTCTTAATAGAATTAATTATTATTATAATGTGCATAAAGATTTGTGAAATTGAAGTGGGGATATAACAAAAGAATGTAAAATAATTAATTCTTTAATGGAATTAATTATTATTATAATGTACCTGGGGTTTGGCAAGAAAAAGTTGGGGTAGTTAAACTTCTATGGGAAGATTATTTAATGGTTGAGAAGGAATTGTAATGGGTTCTTCTTTTTCGATCTGGAGTTCTATAGCTACTTCAGGGAGAAGAGAATTCTATTTTGTAATGGGGAAAGGAGTTTTATTTTATGCATATTCATTGTAACAAAGGGATGGGACAACACTATTGTTATTTTATCATGTTTCTAAAATAAAGGAGAATATACATGTGCTTAGTCTTGTGATCTGTACATTTATTATTCTGATTTGGAAGGATATTGAGTCCTTTTATTTCTATTTTAGATGCAGTCCTGTATTACATTGAATGTGATGTATGTAATCTTGTGATTATGTGCTCATGTTTTCCATAAACATATTCTTAGCTTCCTATCTCTCCTTTCTATAATTCAAAAGATTGTTTAGGTAGTCATGTGGTTGCTTATTTGTTTTTCTCTTTCCATTTAGTTTATAAATCTTGAAATCACATTCATTCCATGTCTATTGATGAATTTCAATAAACCTTAACACCTTCCAGGTTAGAGGTATATCCTATCATAAAATTCTTTGCAAATCTATAAACGAGGGAGCTATACCTCTCAATTCAAAGGGTTGTTATTGATTAGTGATAACTAATCCAACTATTAGTGTGTTTTGCTCTTCCTAATTGGGCATATTGAGTTATTATACACATTTCTTTCAGAAAGGATAAAACTATTTACTAACAATTTTTGGTGACTCCGCTAGGGAAAGAAAGCAAGTTCTAGTGCTTTCCTTTCCTTAGATATCTGAAGGTTACCTCCCCGAGGATGGATGTTGGTGACTCTAATTAATTTTGGTGAAAGAATCCTGGTGTTATGGCTTTGGTTCTAGCCCAGCCATTGGGGGGTCAGATTGGGCCATTTTCTTTATCTCAATACTCAACCTTACCTAAAATATCAATGGAATACCTCCCAGAGTTTTCTAGTGATGCAAATCAAGACCCTGATGATCACATTAAAGTAATTATAGTCGCCTGTGGGATTCTTGGTGTGCAGGAATCGAATATATTTGTCAAACTATTTTTAGGGAGTCTCATTGGAAGTGTTGTTGATTGGTTTTAGAATTTACATAGTGGTTGTATCACTTGCTGGAGTGATCTTGAGGTAAAATTTCTTAAAAGATTTAAGCCTGCAGTTGATGTTGACAAGTTATTATTAAATTTCTTTCAATTTCAAAAGGAGATTGAATCTATGAGGGATTTCATAGATAGATTCAATAATTGTGCTGGTAAAATTCTCCAAAATAGCCAACCAAATGAAAATAATCAATTGTGTATTTTCATTACTTCTTTACAAACTGAAATCAAGTTTTTAATAAAGCCTCAGAATGTGCAAACATTGCAAGATGCACAAATAGAAGCTATTGGTTTAGAAGATGACATGATTCTAAGTGGAATGAAGTGTAAAGAAATTGCACAAGTAGGAATTTGTCTCATTCAAAATACACAAGTGGAATAGAAAAATCTTCCAATGGTAAGAGCTAAAAAGAAAAGGCTCATTCTGAAAGTAGTAAACTTAGCACCCCCTACCTCTTTTTGTCAAAGTCTAATAGTTTTCAATGATGAAGATCTCCTAATCTCTCCTATGAGTGAAAGTACACTCTATAGTGTAGTTGGAGCCTACTACCTACATGTTGATTATGATGATGAATATGCTTCATAGTCAGGTGACTCAATGACAAGCCTTGATATATCTCCTATTGAACAAAGCCTAGAGGTTGAAAGATCAAATGAAAATTTATTAGGAGATTTCCAAACTTCATAATTTGATTCTTTTGTATTTGAGACTTTTGATGACGTTCCACCAAATCATGTTTTTTGGGAAGGCTTGGATAGCTTTTCCTATGAGCATTTCTTGTTTGATCTCTTGGAGACTAATAAAGCATTACTATAGCCTACAACATCAAATGATTACCTAGAAGTAGAAAAGGAAGACAAAATGTTTGAAGAAAAAGAAATTGATGAAGGGATGCATGAACAAGACAATTCTTCTAAAGAGGACTCAAAGGACAGGGTATGTGCAGGATCATGGTGTGCCAAAAAGTGGCGATGTAAAAAAAAGAGAGTTTGAAGACACCTAAAAGTGCTTCAAAATCTACTTTGACTTTTTTTCACCTATCCAGGAACCAAACCTAGAAGGTAAGGCCGAGCCTTATCAGATATCATATATGATATCGGATATCTGATTTGACATCGAATATTTGATAATATCGGATATCCGATTTTAAATCGAATATCCGACATGTGACCGAATATCTGATAATTAGAGTAATAATATTATACCACTATTATTATTATTATTTAATATTATTATAATAATAATAATTATTATCATATAATAGTATGATATATTATTTAATAATAATAATATTGTTATTTAATATGATATATCATTTAATATTATATTAAATAATAATAATATCATATTAAATAATATATCATACTATTATATTATAATAATATTATTATTATTATATTATAATCGTATAATATTATACTATAATAATAATATTATAATGTATTATATTATAATAATATAATATAATATTTAATATATTATAAATTATAATAATATAATATAATAATAATATTATTATATAATATAATATTTTATATTATAATATATATAGTAAATTAATATAATATATATAAAATATAATATAAAAATATATAAAATGTAATATAATGTAATATATATTATATGTTATATGTTATATTATATATATTATACTCATTATATGTTAATTGGGCCATATCGGATATCTGATACCTGTGCATTGGATTAAATAAAATCAGAGACCCGTGGGCCCTCATTTTATGTGAATTTGGGGCCAGTATTACCACTGTTGATCGGATATTAGATATTTAGGTATGTTTTTTTTTCCCCAACTCATTTTAAACCTAAATTTAATAGATTTTAGGATGATTTTGTTTGTTTTAGTTGAATCTAGGGTTTTTTTGACAAAAATGGTTAAAATTTAGATATTTTTTTAATATATATTACGTTTTGCAATTCAATAGGAATGGCTGATCAAAATGATGACACTAAGGCAGGGAATAATATTCCTTGTAACCCACCACCAAATGATCCAATATCCCCACAAAATTGTCCACCAAATGATCATCTACCTCCTCAAAACCCTCCTCGAATCGAGGATTTGATAAATGAAAATCTCACTGAGTTGAGAAGTTTGCATAGAACATATAATAATGTACCTGCACTGGCTCCTATGTTATCCATGTTAAACACCATAGTGGATAACATTGAAACCCTTACGAACCAACAAAATGCCGCTCTTCGTTGGCATGATGAAATGCACCAGATATTTGATGATGGTTTGGATTATGATGAGGTCGTGGCCCTCAACATAACCAAAGATAGTTTCGCTAGCCTTTTTTCTAACCCAAAAATGGGTATACTAGTTGACCCAAAAAAAACCAAACTATCGATTAAATGGAGCACAAATGACGCCATACGTGCAAATTTTTGGGATCGTTGGTGGATGGTCTTTGATATCCCTCCACATGGCAATTTAGACATACCACATTTTATTTCCTTAGAAAATTATATGCAAAATTTGTGTTGAAACTTAAAGTGAACTATTGGAGCATGAAGCCCAACATGGGCTTAGAACTAGGAGCTCCTCAGGATAGACCCTCTTCCCAGTGAAAGAAACTTGGCACTTTTGCCCCCCCTGATATCTCCCCCCCTCCTTGAGTACAACATCCAGATATTATGGTAGAGGCTAGCTCTCAGACCATCAAAGCCATTCATCAGCTGAGTAGCCTAATGATATCTCAGGCTAGGTCAGTCCTGCCTCCTCGTGTTGATGATGTTGGTACTAGTTCATCATTGGCTAGCTCATCAAATGTTTGTGTGCGTCACACTTGCATTACATGCAAGAATATTTTCCTGGGTCCCATAGGTGATCTTCCTGAGTATTATTTTGTATTAGACAAGGATACACCAGACGCACGTGCAGAGGCTATAGACCCTAATGTGAGAGAGGAGGGGAATGCAGAGGCATGGACTCCTTCAGTGTCAGTACGTGTATACATTTTTTTGTTATGACATGCGATTTAAAGTTAATTTTTATAATAGAGTAATTTTAATTTTTAAGCCATACTGACTTTTACATGTATGTGATCTTCATTCATGTTTAGTTGATGACTGAGGAGGAGCTTAGACAGATAGATGATGGTACACTCTCGGCCATTTCATTTGGCCTTGAGACATCTATGGTACATTATGTTGTGTTCGCATTTTTTTTTTCTATTTGATATTGTAGCATATATGGTTGCTAATCTTTCATTTATCTTGCAGATACCACCGGCCCCAGGGGGACAAAGTGCGGGGGGTGAGCCAGCATGCACTGACAAAGGAAAAGTAATTAGATGTTTTCTAATTGATTAAATATCGATGCATTCTTCTAAAATGTTTGTTGTAACCACATTTAATTACATTCTTTATTGTATATAGGGTGTGGCTACTGGCGATGAGCCTGTACAGATTCGGCATCCTAGATCATCAAGGATTTCCATTCACACAGAGAGCCCCATTGTATGTATAAGTATCATTTATTTTTTATTTTTCTTATTGATGCAGAGGAAAGTATGATTGTTGTTCTGTACAATTTATGTGATTTTTTCTATACCAATAATGATTCATGTCTTGCATATGTTCATTACAACTTAAATAGGCTTATATGCACCTGTCCAACCGACCAAGTTGGTTACAAAGGTTTATTTAATCAAACAAATACCAAATTACTACTTTCCCTCCAAAACTAATATGACCGTTTGAATTTGAAATTTAAATTTTAAACTATAGTTTTTATGCATTCCCTAACTTTCTAAACTATTCCATTGACTCAAAATTGGTCATATGGATTTATTAAATGCAACTAAGTATGAAACTATCCTAAGAC
This sequence comes from Cupressus sempervirens, assembly GCA_028749045.1. Classification (NCBI taxonomy): domain Eukaryota; kingdom Viridiplantae; phylum Streptophyta; class Pinopsida; order Cupressales; family Cupressaceae; genus Cupressus; species Cupressus sempervirens. The sequence continues at coordinate 837,838,415 of CM053793.1, forward strand.
TACCCCATATGGCTCTTTTGGCCATTTTACATCATGTTGCCCTTAGGTCCTTACTAGGACTTTTATGACTTTTTTCTTTCAAAGTACATTGTTTATTACATAATTCTATTATTGGTTTTAATATATCCCAATTAACAATCAATGATGTCTTTGATCCTCTATCTTCATCTGGTACCAAGGCTCTCTTAGATGATTTAATAGGTGCCCCTGCACCAAACATCCCACCTTCAAAGAAACTCTTGTCCCAAGAGTTAAGGGGTACTATCTTCTTTTCTCCCATCCTTCTACAGGGATGTTTGCAACTTTGCACTTGCAATGTATTACCCTGCACACCTGCATACAAATCATTAGAAACAAAAAGCATTAGATCCTTGTTACCAGTCATGGTAACCTTACTGCCTGCTAATTGTGAACAGTCATGTTTTATCCTTGACAAAGGCTGAATAACTTGTTGTCTGAGGTCATGCTAAGCCTGTCTCTTATCCTCCATGGATATGTTCACTTCTTTTTTCACTCTCATCACCAAAGGACACCATACTATTCCTATCATCACTCCTTTTACTATCACTATCTGCTTGTAAGCAGAATTATGAGTTTTCTCTTGAACAATCTCATCCTTCATAACCAAAAGAGATGGCTTTAGTGGTAGATCTATCATATCATGTTTACTCTCCCTCTACTCCTGCAAGTCCACAAACTCTTTCTTGCCAAAACAAATAACTCTTTCCTCATCACAACCAGCGAAAGGATTTAGCTTAAACTTCACACCATCTTTGTGTACTATATAAACATTTGATGAGCCAAAATGAATAGTGTTCCTTGAGGCTTTCCAAGGCCTTCCAAGGATTACATGGTAGCATGTCATTAGAATGACATCACATATAACTTGATCTTTATATTCTCCTATAGAGAAATCCACTATTGCTTGCTCCCTTACAACAATATTTTGTGCATCACTGACCCAAGATGCCCTATATGGTCTATCAATAGGATACTTCTTCAATCCTAGTTTATTTACCATTTCATAAGACACTAAATCATCAAAGGAACCAGAGTCTATTATCATCTTACAAATCTTACCATGGGTCATGCAATTTGTCCTGAAAATGGATGGTTTGGTCTCCTTTTGCTGCTGCATTTGTGGTCCTCTTCTCACCATCAAAGATTCTCCTTCAAGTTTAGGGTCTGCATTATCGTACTTCTTTTCTTCTTCTTCTCCTTGGGTCAAGGTGACTCTCCTCTCCTCCTTCCTAAAATACACACCTTTCTCAAGGCACTTGTAGGATTGATTGCCTACTCCTCCACATGTGAAGCATTTACCTGTGAAAACACTATTACCTCTTCCACTTCCAAATCTTCCTCCCCTGAAACTTCCTCTTATCTTAGATGTAATATCTTTTCCTTTATCTTTGTCTTGATTGTTTGAAGTGTCAAATTGACTTCTTACACCTCTTCCTCTCATTGTTCCACCTCCTCTCTGATTTGCTTGCCTCTCATTCTTTCTTTTCAACTTCTCCTTTTCTCGGATTGCCAACTAAAAACATTCTCCAAGTGTCCTTGGTACATTAAATCCTATTTCATCTTGAATATTGTACTTAAGGCCATTAATGTGTCTAGCCACCTTCTCATCTTCATCTCCCAGTCCTCCCCTAATACTCAGGGTATGGAATTGCTCAGTATAGGACATGACATCCATATCCCTCTGTTTCAAATTGTTCCTTCTTATCTTTATTTGGATTGCTAAATCAGATGGCAAGAATTGATTTCTCACCATGGTCTTCATTCTCTCCCAATCTGAAATCTTATTCAATCCCCTTTTGATGTAGAGTCTACATCAACTACCTTCCACAAGCCAATAAATGGCTATCAAAATCCAACTTAGGATTGTAGGACTTCTCATAAGTCCTCTTACCACTCCAGGTATACTCAACCTCCAAGCCAAACAAGGAAATCCCAAGTCAAAATGTCACCAACTGTCACCAGAAATGGAGACAATCATGGACATACTATTCCAACCCAAAATCATCAATTTGATTGGTTCCACTAAACTCTCAACACACCTTTGCACTTGTAGGCCTACAAACCTTGTAGCCTTCCAATTAGCTTCTTTGCACTTTTCTCCTAGTATCCCTTAATAGAATAGGGACTTCTCCATAGGTCCAAACACCCTTCTTGGCACCTACTAAGAATCAAAAAGCTTTTGGGCTAATCTTGCTCCAGCACCCTCCAAACTGCTTCTTGGTACCTAGGCGTAGTTGATCAAGTTAGGCTAGGGCTTCAAGGAAGAATGGGAAAGGTGGGTTCCCAAGACCCAAAACACTTAAGGAAATCTCCAACATAGTCAATGCATCCAACTCCAACACTCAAACTGATCAGAAATGCCTGCAACCATGACTGTCACCAATTACCTTGCAAAAACCAGTCAAGCACATGGGCTTGCTTGACCTAGGGCCGACTTGGAAAAATAGTTTCCCTTCTCTCCAAGCCTCCAACCTCTGGTATTATTTTGCCTAGTCTCCTAACTTTCATATCCCTTAGTTTTAGATGGTGCCACTGGCAGGAATGCAAGTTAGGAATGCATTTGTGGAAGGGTCTAGGAAACAAGGCTTTTCAGACCACCTTCTACTAAAATGCAGATAACTTTTAAACCCCAACTCCTTTTTGAGTTGAACCAAATCCAAAATTTTCCTAACTCATCCCTACAAATGTTTCATACACTTAGAAATCATAAGTTCTATATGGATCTGTACCAGTGTAATAGCCCAGCGATTACCAGTAAATTTCTAGAAAATTGAAGTTTTTATTGTTTTTTCTCCAAACCACCGTACACTCTGATCTCCCCCTTTGAACTGAGATCACATATGACATATATAAAGGTCTACATGACCATTGGAACAACCATATAGGCATTCCCAACCATAAAACAAACAAACAACCACTTTTTGCTAATACTGTTTAGACTCTAAATACCCTATTTTAAGGCCTATTGGTCCCATGGAGTCACTTGGTTTATAACCACACCAAAATGCTTGTGGGACTTACATGTGCCTTTATTACAAAACATATACCAACTTGTAAAATATGGACCAAACCTTTATTCCAACTTCCTAATCTACTTGAATCCTCACTTTCATGGAGTGGCAAGGTGTCCAGCAACATAGATACTTGTTCCCCCCTGCCACATAGGTTAGGTGCCTTGCACCACCTTTCCTCTCTCTCATTTTGAACACTAGTCCACCAAGTGAGTGTTGTTCCTCTCAGTCTTTCTTTTGCTACTTTTACCTTCTAATCTTCCTCTACGTCTTCAAGATCAAAGTAGTTCTCAAGGGCCTCTATCCACCGTAGCACTTCTTCACTATCCATTTTACCTTGGTATATTGGAAAATCAATATGGTTCTTCCCACCATTACCTTGTACTACCTTAATGATTCTCATAAATCTCCTTTCCTTAGGATCATCTGTTGTCTCATGCTCTTGCCTTGCATTACCAACCTCTTCTTCTTCATGGTTCTCTCCATGATTTCTTCCTCTAACCTCTTCTCCTCTAGGTTCTTGCCTTTCCTTTTCTAAGGATTCTATCCTTGCAATAAGCTTCAGCCTCTCTCTTCTCTATCTTTCTTCCCTCACTCTAGATGCTTCAAGTTCTCTCCTCTCTCTTTTCTCTCTTGCCAACTCTTCTCTCAATTCTTCAAGTTCTCTAGCCATTTGATTTTTAGGAGGCATTTTCACAACAATTTTTCTTCCTTCCCAAGGGCCAACTCACCGATTCTCTTTCTTTCCTCACCAAGAAATCTTTGGACACCACTTATGTACCTTTCAACTCTAGGACACACAAGGAGGAATTAGACACACCAAGGCTTCAACAAAGGGACCAGCACAGTACGGATGACAAAGACTCCTATGATGACGAAACCTACAACTTATCTACTCCCAAAAGACCTTGTTGATGCTATGATACCATTTGATGCAGAGGATGGAGGATCTAACCACAAACTTGCAAATTCAAGCACAATATGGACCCAACCCCTATGTTTCAATGGTGTTCCCAAATGCACACAATGCCACCAAAGACTCCAAACTTGGATTTACATTCACCAAGTGTTCCCTCCACCTCTACACACCTTAAAAAACTTCAACCAACATGTTTCTAAGGTTTCCAAACCCACAAATCTTTAGTAGATACAAAAGAGACCAGTTTTGCCCTTTACTAGTCTATTCTCTTCTTTGGATCATCAGACCCTGTTTTCTTAATTTTTCTCCCAAACTTTCCAAAACACCAAGAAAATAAACTAGATTTTTAGATACCCTTTTTTTATTTTTATAACATATCCAAAAATTAGATATCACTCCTTTGGAAAGATTGTACGAAACATGGCAGTTTGTCTCAGAATTAGGCCTAATTAGACCACTTTTACAAAGCAAGTACCCTTCAAACTTGAAATATGAATTAATAATTTTTCATAGTCTCTATTAATGATCTAAATCAAAGGATTTTCAAGATTATAGGTCTTGGTAACACTTCTAAACACCCAAACTTCAAAACCCTCCTTAAAATGGCTTAAAAAATAGGGCCTGCTTGTTCAAACCCCAAAACTCAATTCTAGAAATTCTCCTTCAGCATTCACATGAATTTAAATATCTAATATGATATTAACATTCATTCCAATATCAGATAGCACTTAAAAAACAAAGGATTCTTCAAGTTGCTCTTGAAAACCAAGCACTTTCATTCAATTTTCTGAGACAGTCTGTACAAATCTGACCCTCCAGGTTGTACAATCAAAATTTATAAGTTTCAAGGGATGGTTAGTAACCCCCTCAACCACCTCCAATCAGTTTCATTTGTTAACTCTTCATAAAATTTAAATTATGGATTTTCCCTCCAAAAAACACATAACTGTTACTATTCAAATTTCTAACTATTAAACTATGCTTTTAATGGGCTTATTGAATGTTTTGACTTGTCTAATGACAAGATATGATCATGAAAACCTAAATGAACCTATCAAATGACTCATCTACCATATGAAATCCTAAAATCCTATCTCATGCCCAATTACAACTTTTTTCCACATATGAGTCCAACATTATAACTTTGTATGCTTCCATGAGCCATAATTGGTGCAAGGATTGACCAATTGACTTCAAGAGATGCTCCATGACCTCTGTAATGCCTTGGATCTTCAATGTTCCCCTGATGAGCATGGGATGCTCCTGCATCACTTATCTTCATAAATAAATTCAAAACTAATTTCTGTGATATTAACAACTACTATTTTGTATCTCATAGGAGACTCCTAGTGCACATGAGGTTTGATGGGACAGTTATGTAGATTTGATGACATGGCCACTCACTCCTGAGGAGGAGCCTACAATAGTAAGTTGTAGTTTGAATTCATGATTAAATATGTTATAAATTTAGCATGCTATGAATTATAATGTTATAGTTTAAATTGTAGATTCATCTGACAAAGGTATTTGAACATAGATAGCCCACAATCAGAGAGGTACCAACATTGTTGAGGGCATATAAGAGGACTCCTGACTAGTGTAGGAGGTCAATGAGAGAGGTATTTATTATGAAATTTTGATAGTATTAATCTCCATTACAGAAAATATCATTATGCATTTGAGTAATTCAATGTTAGATACGTAGAATCATATAAATTTAGTAGTCTAACTTTGGGTTTTCCTTTTTTGTTTATGTAGGAGGCATTCGATTCACCTAGTGCAGCGAAGAGGCTGCATTTTGATCATCCACCAGCACCCTAGGATGGTATAGTTTTCGTAGGATGCATCATGAGACATTTTGAGATGGCATATGCCACATTGTATACAGAAACATTGATATTATACACATTCTGATGGCATGATCAGCCACATTTTGTATATGGATCTATGTATTTTGATATATATCTGAGTAATTTGTCTATGGATACATGATCTTTGATATATATTTGTGTAAAATTTTGTCTATGGATACATGTATTTTGATATATATTTTTGTCATTTATGCGCACAATGATATACATATTAATTTAGTATCTAGTATTGTTCAATTTATCGTTGATCATGTGTCATGCCCTAAATTTTACTAGTAAATACACAACAATTTTCTATTTTTTTTGTAGCTTATGAAGTCGCATAAGAAATTACATATTGTAAAAAAAGGTTATCATTGAATAGGAGTTCAAGACTCATGTGGATAGTGTCATCTAGTTGTAACATTTTAGTCACTGGTGGTTTTCAAATAGATTGGATGACAGTCTGTTTCAAGTTAGTTTCATGAGTCAAACTAGCAAGTTCAAGATACAACTCTCATAAATTAGTGAGATAATTCATATCCTAACAAGCCTCTGATACTAATATTCTATTAGGGTCTGTCGGTTGTATCATATGGACTAGGTCATGATTCTAGCATGTAAGGGAAGGGGATCAGAATTACTTATTATACTCATTACCAATGTACACACATTCATTAATCATTACAATATATATTAATGGGACAATTACTATATGGTGTGGAAGTGTAGTATATCTTAATTGATTAAACACACGTATCTAGAGAATTTAGATTTAGTACTCATCACATGAGCACCCTTAGTCAAATAAGAAAATGTGCACTTATCTACCACACTATATCAGATCTAACCATTGGAAATTAGAAAAGATATGCCCCAAAGGTAGCTTCGAAGTCTACATGATGGAGAAGGGGCCACTTGCATTGATAGTATCCATCATTCAACACATAAGTTACACAATTTATGGAATAAACAATTTGTTTTATGTGCCAAATGTGTATCATGTGCTTGCATCCATATCTTACTGGTTACAGGTCCTCTTGAAGATTGGACTAATACTGATTCATTTTCTCCCTCTTTACTCTATTTAGTCATCTTTATGCATTCTATCAACATTGCTTCGTCACCAAACTAACACTCACTATAGTTTCCTAAACACAAAAATTACTATTTCAATACATAAATTAAACTCACTCTAACAAAAGACAATTACTAACTATCCAGCTCATCAACTGCTAACTAATCTAGCTACATTGCCATGCTTTTACATTTACTATTTTAATTACTATAATTACTATACTATTACGTTTACTTTTTACATTATTAAATCTAATTATTCACAATAAGCTCACTTTCTCACTATCAATATTATTATTATCAAAGCATGTTAAGATTCAAAGTAGTTTCATAGTACGAATTAGTAAGCACATAAAATGAGGAACTCTTAGTAAGTCTAAGGGCCAATTCAAAGTACTTAACTCAATAATAATTCATGATCTATATTTAAACACATCCTACTACACCATCATATTGATTGTGTCAATTTAAATTTGTTAGATGAATTGTTTATGCAAGGATTAGGTGCAAGCGTATAAATAAGGGTTGTATATAACATACCTTATCATTCTGACATATATGTATTCATCATTTCATTCAACTAACATAGTAAAATGTGGTTTACATGAATCATATTATCATTAATTATACATATGGTACATGAGCTGGTGAGCTACCTCTAATGACATGCCTATTGACCCTTATTACATACTAGCTAACTAATGCTTTATTCCTATGATACATTTTCAAATTGGTATATATATTCTATCGACTTTGATATTCTACTAATATCTTCAATCGAATCCACAACATTCGTTATCTAACTAACATTCCCTCAAGCCAAATATAAAATTCACTTGACATTAAATCCAACATCTACACAGGTTTGTCATGCATTCAATTCTATCTAGTAACTCTTATCTATCAATGTGCTTTATTGACTACATAAAACTATATTTGAGTTATTATTTTAATCCACCATCCATCCTTATCCTTGATTCTCGAATCCCATCATTCCAAAAACTTACTTCATATTAACCCTATTATATGTACATCCAACTATCCTAATTTACAGTCTTAACACTAATTTAATTAAACCCTCCGTACTTAACATCATGTTCAATTATATATGCATTCTCGTAAACTTATTTATTTCATTTAATTTATTTTCCTATATTGAGCTTTTCCATTACCATATGGTTTAATTGTTACATGTTTCTAAATGAGCCCCTTGATATAAACATTACCCTTAAACTAAGGTCAAATACACTAAGTGTCATTATCCTCTATTCAAGACTTGAAATGATTAAATAATTATCTGATAAAAATAAAAATAAATCTAAAGGGTGAATCTCCTATCTATCTTAAATCCTCATCATTCCCTAACTCTTACAAAGGCCACATTTCTTCCTACACGTGGTCCCCACAAGGTCCCACGTGGGTCATATGTAGAATTTTGACTAATCCAAGCCTTAGGAAATCTTCTTCCCATCCCTCCAATCAACAATCCTAATGTGAACAAGTCTTATTAAATGTCAACTTGACATTCTCCTAAGTACAAATCCCTTGGGATTGCTGTCCCACTCCCCCTTAATTTCAAGTCGACTACCTATGCTTGGGAACATGTGACCACTGCTGCAAGAAATTTCAAGTTGACTACCTATGCTTGGGAAAACATGACCACTACTGCAAGGAGGGGATGACTCATGCATAAGACAAGGATGTGACATAAACCCTTTCTCCTATGCACCCAAGTATATTAATGGGGATGAAACCCCTTTTCAAGAAGGCAAGCTCAAGGATAAAAGTTTTGACATGACATTTCAGAATGAATGTTAGATTTAACAATACGCCTTGGGGAGTGGAGAAAACTTTTTGCATTATGATGGCTTAGGAAATGTTGGGGGCTACTATAGAAGGGCGGTCAAGATCAATCTTGGCTTTTATTTTATTTTTGAATTAAATATTTAAATTTGTCATATTCTCTAACATGCACACTAATATGCCTTTATTTATTTAATTAGTAATTTATTATTTGAGTGTTGGATGTGACTTAGAGGTCACAAGATTGTAATGTGTACCATTCTGTCACTTAAGAAATATATTAGTCTAGGACACTCATTAGTCTCTATATGCTATTATTATTTTTATTTTTATTGAATAGCAGTCTAGAATCTGGGAATATTCTTTAATATTTTATTACTCTGTGTTAAGGAAGGGATTTATTTGCCTTTACCATACATTTTCTAGAGAGGAAAATGCATGCCTACAACAATGTATCTCATATATTTTATTATGTCTTCTCTTACAACAAACTTCATTTTGTTATATCATGAAATTAATTTGATGATTTCCTTGCTTAGAATTGCATTAAGCTTGATAATTAAAATCAATGTTATCCATGCATGTGATATGAACATAAAATTTTCCTTCCAAATTATTGAGTGCACAACAAGATTGTAAGCAATCTACTAAGTTTTAAGTTTATATAATCAATGGTATCACATAACATCTATGGATTGTTATTATCAACTAGTCATTTACAATACCACAAGGAGAAAACTTTCTTTCACATTTTCAAATGATATCAATGATGTCAAAGAAAATCTGTGACTCGTACCAATGCTTTCATAACAATATAAAATCCAAATGAAACATGCATATACAACCTTATCAATTATTTCCTCTACATGTACATTAGGTAACAATGATACAATCTCCTTCCATCACAATGGGGCAACATAAGGGACTTTTCAAAATCATAAGGAACATGGACATTGAAAGATATGAACAATGAGTAGCATGAACATTGTCCAACATGATCGTTGAGAACATGAACAAGCTAGTGAATCCTCCTTCACAAATGAGGGCACAATGTCAAGTTTTCTCATCCAACATCAATCTGCAAGATGATCATTCCAAGCCATTTCCATTTCTCCCTTGGACACAAATCTGCATATGCAACAAAAAAAAATAACAAGGACCATGGGTGCTTTCCACCCAACCATAGGCCTCAAAGAGACCACCCCCGTGCTAGGGAACAAGGCTCAAACTGGGATACACATACAATCTTTCAATGCATAAACATTACATTTCAAACTTGAAAAATTTCCCCCCAAGGCTATTTCACAATGGCTTCACAGATGGAACCATAAACATAGGGTGAAGGTGTGTTCTAAAATGGAGACTTGCCATACCAAACCATATCTATAATAAACAATTTTCATGCCCTCTCGGGGCTATCATAATTCAGAAAATTTCATGCCCTCTCAGGGCTATCATAAATCAACAATTTAATGCCCTCTCAGTGCCTCCACATTTCCTCCTCCAAACCCACTACCATCAGCTGTAACTCCTCAAACTTCCTTTCTACACCATACTTTCCTTATCACCCCCAGCAAGATATGAAATGTTATGGCATACAATGGAGCCCATACTCCAAGGTTCTCAATACATTTTTTGAACCCAACTTAAGCCCTTCACCCTGGACTTCTCTTCCCTTCCCACAAGGGTGAGTGTAAGTCCCACGCCCATAACAATACTCAAGCAGAAAACAAGAAAACAAAACCAAGTAGAAATAAAACAAGAAATTTTCAAGAGCACATCACATTTTCACAACACAATATCAACACCCATAATACAACAAGGAAATAGATGAAATCCAAACCTCATACTCACAATACTCCACACAATACAACAAGATGCACAATGGTGTCACACTCATCTACATGGAATGAACACCATTCAAGCACTCACATGAATGCTACTCCACAATGCAATGCAATGCATACTCCATTGATAAACTCCACACTTGCATATTTGCTTAACCATGCTAAAAGAAAGAAATGGAAAAGAAACAAGTTTGAGATACCAACCTTGGTCCAAGCTAGGGTAAGGATAGTTGTAGTAGAGCTCCCCTAATCTCCTTACAAAACCTAACTGTCTCTAAAATTAGAGAGTGGGCAAACACCCCACTAGTTTGGCCAAGACCCTCTAATAAAGCCTTCCCACTAACTTATTTTAGAAAAAACACTAAGCCACTCCATCCTTACAAACTTGTCTCCTCTAACGGTTCATTGATAGCCCTCACGAGCTCTGAGTTATGACCCTCAAAGGATTGACCTCAAAATGCACTTAGAGCACCTTGGAGACTCCTCGGTACGAGGTGGCCGCCAATGATGGATGGTCTTCATGGCTAGAACAAGGGTGTGACTAGGGTTCACCCGCCCATCTAGAGCTAATGGAACTGATGATTTGATGCCAAGATCAGTGGTTTCAAATTTACACTGTGGTGCACCTATGAACTGAGGCACACTGCGAGTTTTGGTATCGCGCGAGATCTCTGTGCTGAATCCAAATGGAATGTGATCTCTCAAAAATGAGATAGGTTATTTTAGGCCTCAGTATCACAGTCTTGTAGTATTTGACAGTTCATTGATATCCCTCACGAGCTTTGAGTTATGACCTTCGAAAGATCAACCTCAAAATGCACTTAGAGAACCTTGGGGACTCCTCGGTACAAGGTGGCTGCAAATGATGGATGGTCTTTATGGCCAGAACAAGGGTGTGACTAGGGTTCACCCGCCCATCTGGAGCTAATGGCACTGACGATTCGATGCCAAGATCAGCGGTTTCAAAGTTACGTTGTGGACCACCTATGAACTGAGGCACACTGCAAGTTTTGGCATCGAGCGAGATCACTGTGCCGAATCCAAATGGAATGTGATCTCTCAAAAATGAGATAGGTTATTTTAGACCTTAGTATCACCATCCTATAACATTTGACAGTTCATCGATAGCCCTCACGAGCTTTGAGTTATGACCCTCAAAAGATCGACCTCAAAATGCATTTAGAGAACCTTGGGGACTCCTTGGTACGGGGTGGCCGCAAATGATGGATGGTCTCTGTGGCTAGAACAAGAGTGCTACTAGGGTTCACCCACCCATCGGGAGCTAATGGCACCGACGATTCGATGCCAAGATTAGTGGTTTCAAAGTTACACTGTGGTGCACCTATGAACTGAGGCATAGTACGAGTTTTGGCATCGAGGGAGATTGTTGTGCCAAATCCAAACGGAATGTGATCTCTAAAAAATGAGATAGGTTATTTTAGGCCTCAACATCAGCATCCTGTAGCATTTTATAGTTTATCAATAGCCCTCACGAGCTCTGAGTTATGACCCTCAGAAGATCGACTTCAAAATGCACTTAGAGAACCTTGGGGACTCCTCAGTACAGGGTGGCCATGGACGATAGAGGGTCTCCATGGTTGGAACAAGGGTGTCACTATAGTTCACCCACCCACTCGGAGCTAATGGCACTGACTTGTAGCTGTTAGGAGTTAGATTTTGAAAAGTTGTCAAAAAAGGTTGACCCCTTTGACTTGTATCATGAAAGGTTGCTTTGTGCCTTGCTTAATTGTTTGAAGATTACTACATGTGTCACTATCTTTCTTGGAAAAAAAATTGCTTTTGAACATCAAGCTTGCAATATTATCAATTATTGTCAAACTTTTCAACCAAGTCAAAATGTCAAGTGCAAATATTTGTTTGCATTTTTTGCTAAGGGGAGTTTCATAAATTGACTTTAATTTTCTATGTCTCTAGTGCTTGAACATGCTTAAAATGGCTCTTTGGTCTTAGAGCTATTGGTATTTTCTAACTTAATGGTCTATGATATGCATACTAAGAATTTCTTTCACTAAATGGTTTCCTTGATCTATTGACTACACTTAAATTTGTTCACTTGTCATTTCTCTTTCTTTATCTACATTGCTATTTGGGATTTTTTCGTAGCTCTTGACTTTAGTCACTAGTGTTGTAACCTACTTGGACAATTTGTTTGACAAGTCACTCATTCATTTCTACCTCTCTTTGACATGTGAACACTCTACCTCTCTAGCTTGGACATCAAGTTATCTTGTGTCACCTTATTGGCTTCCTCTAGTCTCCTTCATGCTTTATTATCTATCTACCACTATGTTATTCAAACCTTGTGCTACCAAACCTCAACCAAATCTAGATGATCATGATATCCTCCATGCCACTAAAGAGTTTCAAGATCGATATGTTCAATACAAAGAGCTAGAAGAGACAAATAATATTTCTTACCTTCATCTCTCTAAGCACATGATAGAAATCAGTTCTAAACTTGAGAAAAGGTTAGAGGATAATATTGCATTCTTAAATTAATCTCCCTTAAGACCTTTACATACACACGGATCATCTTCTTCAAGGTCTACATATTCTATGCCAAGACATAAATATCTTCATCCTCTAGATCCAAAGACCTCTTTAGAGAACAAGAAAGTGATACCTCCTTTGAGCCTATGCCAAACTTTCATTATGGACCTATCTTTGACCAAGATAGTGATGAAGACATGGATGCATTCTATTCACTTAAGAAACAACAAAATTATCATGGAGAAATTTTTGAGAGAACTTTTACTCCATTGGAAGATTCTCATGATAACATCTTGCAAACACTTCTTGATAATGAATCCATCACATTACTAGAGAACTCTAGACCTTATGAACCCAAAATCAAACCTCCATGGAGGAAAAATTATCATTATTGCCACTTCCATGGAAGAAAATTTCATAGAACTAAAGATTCCATAGTGCTGAAACATAAAATCGAAGATCTCATTTATGATGGGATTGTCGATACCTCGAATGAATCATGTGTCACAAGATCATGTTGATGAACCTATGCCAAGTGATGATTTCCTTGACACCTTCACTTCTTATAACACTAATGAACCTCCTAAAGTGTCAAAACTTTCAAAAATTCCTCCACCAAACAAACAACCTAATTCTTTCCATATAGACCATGCGTACCCTCAAGGGCTACAACTAAAAGAAAATCAAGCTAACCTTCACTTGTCTGCAAACCTTTTCCATGCTACTAAGACTAAAGATCCTCAACATTCATGCAACACTATGATTACTATTCCCACTTTAGCTAATCTTGCATTATTTCTTTAAGATTCTATCATGCACACCTCACATTTTCCCTTGTCCTTAGAAGGTGCTCCATATCAAGATGACTCTCAAAAAGAAAAATATATAAATAAAGATCAATATCAAACACCTTTTTATCTCATCCAAAATTTCACATTTCTATATCCTATGTGTTACCCACCTCCTACATATGATGAGGATACCATTTCCACTACCTCCATTGAGCTTACTGAAACTTATGGGAAAAGTGATCTTTCTATGCTATATAAAGAAAGATGCCAAGATCAAAGTGTCCCCTCATGTTCTACTTCTCCATATCCACTTCAAAACTATGCTCAAGATTCAAACACTCCAATCAAAGGTCTTTCTCCTATAAAAGGTACGCATGAGTCTATTGATGACTTTGGTCATGCTACTCACTCTAAAGATGTTGAAATCCCTAGTCACTATCCCTTTGAATTTCATAATTCTATCCTTGGTCCTTATCCATCTAATCTAAAGTCTTCAAACCTTCTCCTACACTTTCTACTTCTAGCTCTCCAAAGTCTCTCTTGAAAGACTTTAATATTGAACATAAATCTAAGTTGACATTCAATATTCCAAAGGCTTCCACTCCATTTTCTTCCAAACATCTTTCTCAAAAGCTTACAAATATTCCACTCAATCTTCTTCTAACATTGTCCTACCAGCTCATACATCTAAACCTCGATCCATTTCCTCCATGATTCCTCCATCATTCGGAAACCCTCCAAGGTGTGTGTAAATGTTGATCTTCCCCACTTTGTCACCTACCCTTATGCAATGTTTTCAAAGCTACACTTACCTACTATCCATACTCATACAATCCTTCCAAGGAATGAACTCTTATCCTACTATCATCTCACTTCCTTCAGCCTATCAACATCATTGAGCATACTTATATATGGTCTTGGCTTATCATAACTTATCTTTCCTTTAGGAACACTATCTAACTTGAAAATAGTTGACCTATTTCTAAATTTTTTTTACAAAATAGAAAAGAAGATAAAAAATGTGCCTTGGTGAAAACCATTATCTTATCCATGAGATTCCCTATTTGACTTTCTCATTCACTCATAGCCTTCATATCCAACTTCATATCATGTCATTATGCATGTGCTATCTTGCTTATTGGCTTTAATTGCTTATCCTACATGCTATCTTGTTTCATGGATTTCATGGCTTATCCCAAATGTGCTTCATACAACTTTTCAATATGGAAGTCTTTCAAAACATTATACAATATTATGACTCTTTATGCTTTCAAATGCTATGATTGGTTGCAAAATAGAAGAAATCAAGTATTCTAATTGTTCATCCGTACTTTCTAGATTTTTCTTATTTGATTAGTTTAATAAAAATAGTTTTAATAATCATAATGTCAGCTTTATGTCAAATAAGGAAAAAACAAAATTTGTAATAAGATATCCACATGCAATTATCTTTCATATAGTTATAAATGCTTTTAAAATTGTCCTTATAGCCTTGTACACATGCAGATATGATTTGCAAGAAATTGTTCAATATCTTTCTCTTATAATTCCTTACAAAGAACCTACCAAAATACAAAAACCATATACAAAAAAAGTACACATTTTACATCATAATACATCATAAATTTTAAAAATTCTCCCCAATACCACCCCCCTCCAACTCTTCATGATTTACCTACATTCCAATATCATAAAAAAATTAGTAACTTATTGTATTAAACAAGATAATCATCAATTCATTAAATCATTATGAAGAAAATAACATAAGAAGTATATATACCTAGTCGAGTATTCCAATAGGGTCCTCTCTCTATTTTAGGGTCTCCAACAGGGCTTCATGATCAGCATTAGCAATAGTAAAAAGTTCTTTTACTTTTGGTCTTCCTTGATGCTTCAATAACTTTACATTTGTTGCTATAATAAGATTTGAATATATGAGAATTACTTTGTGCTTCTGATAGTCTTCAAATGCAGGAATTCCGTTTCTTCTAAGCATGTATGTCTGCAGCCATGTTCCAGCACCAACCACTAAACCAGTAGGATATGTGAATCCATCATCATCTATGATTAGTTGTGCAAGTTTTTGTTTGCCTCTTACACAATGTGCTAACCAATAATCGGATTTCTCATTATTCCCTTGTGGTGCAACCAATGCAAAGACATGTCCTGGCTGAAGTAGATCTGATAGATGGTTATGCTCAAGTGAACTTTCCATGTCATCATTTTTGATAGAGGTTATGATAGACAATTGAGTAAGATAATGTGGAGCCCATGTATCCACCCACTCACTTGACTCATAGTGATCCCAATCACACTAAAAAAATGTACGACAAAACCAAGCTAGTTGTCGTGTTCGAATGGTCCATGTACTAGAATCAGAGCTCCGAAATGAATGCATTTTTGATGAGTCTCTCACTATAGCACAATCTAATCTATCACCTATGGACCATTCCTCAACCAACCAAAAGAATCTGTGTACCACTGAATCAAGAGTCCCCCCCTATGATAATGCTAAACTACACCAATCAACAATGCTACGAGCATCAAGAAGCTCTGTTGTTGAAATCTTCAGTTGCTCCTTAACTAAAGCTCTCTTCACACATGCCCCTACTCCATCATGTTCTCCTTTTCCATGGCCGAACTCAAAAAAATTCCAACTATGAGGCACCCCTCTCTCTACATGCATCCTACACAACCAATAAAACATGCAAGCATTCTTGAATTGACCTGTACAGTTATCTGACCAAATGATATGTCTATCCATAGCAATTTCATGCTCATGCAAGAAATCAAAAAAAAATCTCAAAATAATGTTGCAAAAACTCGTGAGAGTGAGATCTATCATCACTCATAAAAAAATGATACTCTCTAATAATCTTTCAATTATCTTCCGCACTATTAGGGGCATGTTTATATGATATGTGAACAAAAATTGCAATCTGAATGGAGTTGTAATACTGAGATTGTGTCTCATTTTGAGGTTGCAATGTGTAGTTCTTAGCAAAATCAACAACTGATATAATAGTGCCAATGGGAAAAGTCTCCTTACACGTTCTAAATTGTTGATCCAACCACTGAGACCTGTGACTATGTCTTGCATACTTGTAAAAAATATTTGCCTTGAAATCTAAAATAAAATTAGCCACACGGATATCTTTTCCAACCAATTCACATCTAGAGCTCTCACTCCCACTCTTCAATGTGTATTTCACCGTTTCATATACCCTTTTTTTCAGTATTGTCTTTCCAAGATCTTGTTCACACCCCTCATGGAAACATGTGTCAAACCTGGATAAGCCACCACATTCTGAACACTTCTCATTTAAGCAAGCATTTCTATAAAAGTAACAACCATCAAATCCATGACATAAGAGTTGATCTAGCAAGTCTCTTGATGATTTTGGAAGCCCACTAGCTCCACAATCCTCCAACATTTCTTTACTATGCAAAGTAGAATGGATGGAGTGTAATAGTTCATGGTGCATAGAAAACTCAACATGATATTTGCAACAACATGTATTTCAAATTTTGAGTGGCACACAATAAAATGGCTTCAAAGATTCAAAAGCCCTTTGTGATATATGAAGACTTGGATGAATCTCTCTAAATTGTTTGAACAACATAGTTTTAATTACCTCTAAATGGTATTTAGGATGTGGCATGCGGTCTTTGATGCCAATTCTCAACTTTAAGATGTCTTTAGCATTGGGTGATACTCATGAGTTAGAGTGCCAAAATTGTGTAATTTCTTCTTTCACATCGTTAGATAGCTTCTTATCAAAACATGGAAGTCTCCCACCAAATGCCCATGTTTCATTTTGAAGAGGATCATCAATTTTCTCTTGTCGACTAAGTGCTCTTCTCAAAGTAGTATAATTTAGATTCAAATCAATAAAAGTTTGTCTCATAAATCTACCCTTTCTCAAATCATGACTTACCAAAGAGGTTGTAATGACCCTTCGAGCAGCTCTATTATCCTTCTCTCTACTATTTTTCCCAATGCTATTGAGAGCACTGAAAAGATTCTTCACGATAATGGCATTTATTTCCAAATTTTTATTGACATGAATCTTCAATTTGGAAAGCATAGGTCTCATCTTTTACATCTTTAATAAGTGCATGAAAAGCTGACATTGCTCTACCACTATCTTGTTGCTGAAAAACATCTGATGTAGTCTTGAAGCCCATAACCGAATGGTTCTTTCTGATTTTTTTCCTTCCAAACTAGTAATAATCGTTTCATCAATTTCAATTATCCATTTTGGTGTTTTAGAACCTTCATGTCGATTATAATTAGGAGATATGTAAGCTTCTTGTGCATTAGGGTCTTGTGCATTGTCATCTTCGACATGGTCAATTATGCAATTTGGATTATGACTTGGTGGCATTTCTTCTTCAAAATTTTCATTCTCCAAATTTTCAATTTCAGCATTATCATTTTCAATAGGTACATTTTCATTCCTCAACTGTACATATTCATTATCTGACTCTATGATTTAACCTTTGATTAATTCATTGTCAACTTGACTGATATTTAGCATACCTTGTCTTTTTCTTTGGTGTTCCATTTTGTCCCTTTCCCTATATGTCGCAATGTCTTCATTGGATATCTTCCTTTTACGTTTATCCTTTCGACGACTGCTGCTCCCCATTCAGATGACAAATTCGAACACCTAAGGTTATATTTTTGAATTTTTTTTGATTAGTTGGGCCCCAAAATGCGACTTTTTCTAGAACCCATGAAAAAAGAAGTGAAAAAGTGATGTTGTCGGGTCTGCAGGGATAGGGAATTATTGGAAATTGGTGCTAGTAAAATCAGATATCCGATTTTGTAAAGTGAATTTTTGGGGGAAAAATTTGCTATAATTTCCCTCCTTTTCCATAATTATATTAATATTATGAAAATCATTGGAGGGAAAGCGACGTTTTATTACTAAGCTAATAGTATAGTAGTATTAATATATAATAGTATTAATAGTATTAATATAAAGTATCAATAGTATTAATATATAATAGTATTAATATATAGTAATATTAATATATAGTATTAATATCGCTATAGTATCAATATTATTATTAGACCCATAATACTATTAATATTATTACTATAGATATAATAGTATAAATATTTAGTGTTTGTTTATATTATTATTATTATTATTATAGCTATAATAGTATTATTATTATCATAAAATAGTATAAATCATATATATATATAGCCTTTCATTTTTTAACCCATATACATACGAATGATTCAAATATGTCCCTAGGGTTAGGACCCCTAGGGACATATGTCATTGTTTAATGGGTAAAAAAGGGTCATAGGACACCCTATGACCCCCTTTGACCCATATGAACAATTCAAATATGTCCCTAGGGGTTATAGGACCCCTAGAGACATATGTCGTCATTTAATGGATCACCCATATGAATGATTCGAATGTCCCTAGGGGTCCTAGGACCCCTAGGGACATATGTCATCATTTAATGGGTCAAAGGGGGTCATAGGTCACCCTATGACCCCCTTTGACCCATATGAACGATTCAAATATGTCCCTATGGGTCCTAGGACCCCTAAGGACATATGTCGTCATTTAATGGGTCAAAGGGTGTCATAAGGCACCCTATGACCCCCTTTGACCCATATGAACGATTCAAATATGTCCCTAGGGGTCCTAGGACCTTTAGGGACATATGTCGTCATTTCATGGGTCAAAGGGGGTCATAGGTCACCCTAAGACCCCCTTTGACCCATATGAATGATTTGAATATGTCTTTATGGGTCCTAGGACCCCTAAGGACATATGTCATCGTTTAATGGGTCAAAGGGTGTCATACGACACCCTATGACCCCCTTTGACCCATATGAATGATTCAAATATGTCCCTAGGGGTCCTAGGACCCCTAGGGAAATATGTCATCATTTAATGGGTCAAAGGGGGTCATAGGGCACCCTATGACCCCCTTTGACCCATATGAACGATTCAAATATGTCCTTACCGGTCCAAGGACCCTTAGGGACATATGTCATCATTTAATGGGTCAAAGGGGGTAATAGGTCACCCTATGACCCCCTTTAACCCATATAAATGATTCAAATATGTCCTTAGGGGTCCTAGGACCCCTAGGGACATATGTCATCATTTAATGTTTCAAACGACCTATGACCCCCTTTGACCCATATGAACGATTTGAATATGTCCTTAGGGGTCCTAGGACCCCTAGGGACATATGTCATCATTTAATGGGTCAAAGGGGGTCATAGGTCACCCTACAACCCCCTTTGACCCATATGAACGATTCGAATATGTCCCTATGGGTCCTAGGACCCCTAAGGACATATGTCATCATTTAATGGGTCAAAGGGTGTCATAAGGCACCTTATGACCCTCTTTGACCCATATAAACAATTCGAATATGTCCCTAGGGGTCCTAGGACCCCTAGGGACATATGTCGTTTAATAAGTCAAAGGGGGTCATAGGGCACCCTATAACCCCCTTTGATCCATATGAACGATTCGAATATGTCCTTAAGGATCCAAAGACCCCTAGGGACATATGTCATTTTTTAATAGGTCAAAAGGGGTCATAGGTCACCCTATGACCCCCTTTAACCCATATGAATGATTCGAATATGTCCCTAGAGGTCCTAGGACCCTTAGGGACATATGTCATCATTTAATGTTTCAAACAGGGTCATAGGTCACCCTATGACGCCCTTTGACCCATATGAACTATTCAAATATGTCCCTAGGGGTCTTAGGACCCCTAGAGACATATGTCATCGTTTAATGGTTCAAAGGGTGTCATAGGTCACCCTATGACCCCCTTTGACCCATATGAATGATTCGAATATGTCCCTATGGGTCCTAGGACCCCTAGGGACATATGTCATCGTTTAATGGGTCAAAGGGTGTCATAAGGCACCCTATGACCCCCTTTGACCCATATGAACGATTTGAATATGTCCTTAGGGGTCCTAGGACCCTTAAGGACATATGTCATCGTTTAATGAGTCAAATGGGGTCATAGGGCACCCTATGACCCCCTTTGACCTATATGAATGATTCGAATATGTCCTTAGGGGTCCCAGAACCCATAGGGACGTATGCCATTGTTTAATGGGTCAAAAGGAGCTCATAGGTCACCCTATGACCCCCTTTGACCGATATGAATGATTTGAATATGTCCCTAGGGGTCTTAAGACCCTTAGGGACATATGTCATCATTTAATGGGTCAAAAGGTGTCATAGGTCACCCTATGATCCCCTTTGACCCATATTACCCATTCGAATATGTCCCTAGGGGTCCTAGGACCCCTAGAGACATATGTTGTCATTTAATGGGTCAAAGAGGGTCATAGGTCACCCTATGAGCCTCTTTGACCTATATGAACAATTCAAATATGTCCCTAGGGGTTCTAGAACCCCTAGAGACATATGTCATCGTTTAATGGGTCAAAGACTCATATGAATGATTCGAATATGTTCTTAGGAGTCCTAAGACCTCTAGAGACATATTCAAATCATTCATATGGGTCAAAGGTGGTCATAGGTCACCCTATGACCTATGAAACCCTTTGACCCATATGACCCATTCCAATATGTTCCTACGGGTCCAAGGACCACTGGAGACATATGTCATCATTTAATGGGTCAAAGAGGGTCGTAGGTCACCTTATAACTCCTTTTGAACCATATTACCCATTTGAATATGTTCTTAGGGGCTCTAGGATCCCTAGAGACATATGTTGTCATTTAATAGGTCAAAGGGAGTCATCAGTCACCCTATGACCCCCTTTGACCCATATGCACGATTCGAATATGTCCCTATGGGTCCTAAGACCCCTAGGGACATATGTTGTCATTTAATGGGTCAAAGAGGGTCATAAGTCACCCTATGACCCCTTTTGATCAATATGAACGATTCGAATATGTCCTTAGGGGTCCAATGACCCCTAGGGACATATGTCATTGTTTTATGTGTCAAAAGGAGTCATAGATCACCCTATGACCCCCTTTGACCCTTAGGAATGATTCAAATATGTCCCTAGGTGTCCTATGACCCCTAGGGACATATGTTGTCGTTTAATGGGTCAAAGGGGGTCATAGGTCACCCTATGACTCCCTTTGACCCATATGAACGATTCAAATATGTCCTTAGGGGTACTAGAACCTCTAGGGACATATATCATCATTTAATGAGTCAAAGGGGGTCATAAGTCACCCTATGACCCCCTTTGACCCATATGGCCAATTCAAATATGTCCGTAGGGGTCATAGGACCCTTAGGGACATATGTCATCATTTAATGGGTCAAAGTGACCTATGACCCCCTTTAACCAATATGAACTATTCGAATATGTCATCATTTAATGAGTCAAGGGGGTCATAGGTCACCCTATGACCCTCTTTGACCCATATGAACGATTCAAATATGTCCTTATGGGTCTTAGGACCCCTAGGGACATATCTTGTTGTTTAATGTGTCAAAGAGTGTCATAAGGCACCTTATAACCCTTTTTGACCCATATGAACGATTCAAATATGTCCCTAGGGGTCCTAGGACCCCTAGGGACATATGTCATCGTTTAATGGATCAAAGGGGGTCATAGGTCACCCTATGACCTCCTTTGACCCATATGGGCCATTCAAATATCTCTACGACCTATGACCTCCTTTGACCCATATGGGCCATTCAAATATCCCTACGACCCCTAGGGACATATGTCATCGTTTAATGGGTCAAAGGGGGTCATAGGGCACCCTATGACCTCGTTTGACCCATATGAAAGATTCAAATATGTCCTATGGGTTATGTCATCATTTAATGAGTCAAAGGGGGTCATAGGTCACCTTATGACCCCCTTTGACCCATATGAACGATTCGAATATGTCCTTAGGGGTTATAGGACCCCCAGAGACATATGTCATTATTTAAAAGGTCAGAAGGGGTCATAGGTCACCCTATGACCCATTTTGACCCATATTACCCATTCAAATATGTCCTTAGGGGTTCTGGGACCCCTAGTGACATATATCGTCATTTAATTGGTCAAAGAGAGTTATAGGTCACCCTATGACCCCCTTTGACCCATATTACCTATTTGAATGTCCCTAAGGGTCCTAGGACCCCTAGGGATATATATTGTCTTTTAATGGGTCAAAGGGACCTATGACCCCCTTTGACCCATATTACCCATTCGAATGTCCCTAGGGGTCCTAGGAACCCTAGAGACATGTCATCATTTAATGGGTCAAAGGGGGTCATAGGTCACCCTATGACCCCCTTTGACCCATATGAACAATTCAAATATGTCCTTAAGGGTCCTAGGACCCCTAGGGACATATGTCGTCATTTAATGGGTCAAATGGGGTCATAGGTCACCCTATGACCCCCTTTAACCCATATGAACGATTCAAATATGTCACTATGGGTCTTAGGACCCCTAGGGACATATGTCATCATTTAATGGGTCAAAGGGGGTCATAAGGCACCCTATGACCCCTTTTGACCCATATGAACGATTCGAATATGTCCCTAGGGGTCCTAGGACCCCAAGGGACATATGTCATTGTTTAATGGGTCAAAGGAGGTCATAGGTCACCCTATGACCCCCTTTGACCCATATGACCCATTCGAATATGTCCCTAAGGGTCCTACGACTCGTAGGGACATATGTTGTCGTTTAATGGGTCAAAAGGGGTCATAGGTCACCCTATGACCCCCTTTGACCCATATGAACTATTCAAATATGTCCTTAGGGGTCCCATGACCTCTAGGGACATATGTCATCGTTTAATGGGTCATAGGTCACCCTATGACCCCTTTTGACCCATATGAATGATTCAAATATGTAGGACCCCTAAGGACATATGTCATCATTTAATAGGTCAAAGAGTGTCATAGGTCACCCTATGACTCTCTTTGACCCATATGAATGATTTGAATATGTCCCTAGAGGTTATAGTACCCCCAGAGACATATGTCATCGTTTAATGGGTCAAAGGGGGTCATAGGTCACCCTATGACCTCTTTTGACCCATATGAACAATTCGAAATGTTCCTAGGGCTTCTAAGACCCCTAGAGACATATGTCATTGTTTAATGGGTCAAAGGGGGTCATAGGTCACCTATGACCCCCTTGACCCATATGAATGATTCGAATATGTCCTTAGGGGTCCTAAGACCCCTAGAGAGATTTTTGAATCATTCATATGGGTCAAAGGGGGTCATAGGTCACCCTATGACCTGCATTGACCCATATGACCCTTTCAAATATGTTTGTAGGGGTTCAAGGACCCTTAGCAACATATGTTATCATTTAATGGGTCAAAGAGAGTCATAGGCCACCCTATGAACCTGTTTGACCCATATTACCCATTCGAATATGTCCCTAGGGGTTCTAGGACCCCTAGAGACATATGTCATCGTTTAATGGGTCAAAAAGAGTCATAGGTCACCCTATGACCCCCTTTGACTCATATTACCCATTCAAATATGTCCCTAGGAGTCCTAGGACCCCTAGGGACATATGTCATCATTTAATGGGTCAAAGGGACCTATGACCCCCTTTGACCCATACTACCCATTCGAATATGTCCCTAGGGGTCTTAGGGCCCCTAGAGACATATGTCGTCGTTTAATGGGTCAAAGGGGGTCATAGGTCACCCTATGACCCCCTTTGACCCATATGAACGATTCAAATATGTCCCTCAGGGTCCTAGGACCCGTAGGGACATATATCATCATTTAATGGGTGACCTATGACCCCCTTTGACTCATATATATTAATAATATACATATCTATTAATAGCATATATATATATATTACGTTATTATATTTAATAAAAATATTAAGTTATTATATATATTAATAACATATATATATGTATTACTTTATTATATTTAATAAATATATTATGTTATTATATATATATATTAATAACATACATATTAATATAATAATATATATAATACATATTATATATTTATATTTAATATATTACGTTATTATATATAATATTATTATACATATTAATATAATAATATATAATACATATTATATTTAATGAAAATATTATGTTATTATATATATATATTAATAACATACATATTAATATAATAATACATAATACGTATTATATATATATATATATATAAATTACATTATTATATTTAGTAAAAATAATAATAATATAAATTATATTTATAGATTGTAATAAGATTAACATAATATATTATTATATATTGCTAGATTATATCTTATATCTTTACATTACGTTATTATATATATAATATTAAAATACGTCTTTACATAGTAATATAAGTGAAATAATTTATAAATAATAAGCTATGACTTTTAAACCCAATTTTCCCTCCAAAATGAGTTGAGATTTTAAATTTGCCCCCTGCAACATATCAGATATCGGATTTACAATCGGATATCCGATTAGGCTTGGTATTTACCAAGCCTACTTAGTCAACCCAAAAGACGTGTTTGTAGAAGGTTTTAGCAATACTCAGACTTCGGGTAGCCATCTGACAATGTTATTTTGATCGAAATTGAATAAAATGAAAAGGGTTTTTTAATAATCGCTCTCTAGATTCCATCAATATAATTTCTATCAAATTCTGAGTTCGATAAGTATTTATTAGTTAATTATCAATGAAGATAATTATAAAGTGTTGATTGACATACTGATTGAAAAATAGCTATAACTTTTAAACGGTATAACATTTTTTAAATCTAAAAGTTGCGTCACATTCTATACTTTGGCTAGTATAAGAAAAAAATAAATAAATTTAAATGTGGTAAAATTTTCTATTAGTTAGGGTGGTTAGACACGGGACTCTTTTTTTTCAAAAAAGTTTTGGTAGAAAATTCATATTTAATTATTTATTTGGAATAAAAATATCAAAAAATATGTGTCACATCCGAGCATGAGTCTACTTTTCATATCTATAATTATATTAAAAAATAATTATGATTTGATTTTGATTAAAGTGGTCAGACATACACCTACTTTTTATTTTCGCCTTGAAATTTTTTTAGTACTACATTAAAATTCAAACTTTTGACCAATTAATTATTTTTGTCTCCTAATAAGGCCTAGTAGTTTAGAAACTACATTCAATTTCTTACAGATTATTTTTTTACAACTTTTTGATATAAAGTCCATAACCACTTCAAAATTATGTGTCAAGTTGACATAAACTTGATTTGCTGATTTTTCACTGCCACTTAAGGCCATAGTTTGGTACACCATGATCTTGCACATACCCGACAATCAAGAGGTAGAAAAAGATTCACGTATTTTTCAGCCTCCCACAAATCTTTTTCACTATCTTCTTTTTGAAGAATCAATGCAACAATTTGCAGAGGAAACATCACATGAGCAATCAAATGCCCAAGAAATTCAAGGTATGGAAACATTTATTAGCATTTCATCTACCTTTGTGAAAGATGTTGATTTGGAAAATGTAGAAGGAGATTGTAATTCTACATTTATTTTTCCTCCCATGCATATATCTTTCATAGATGAGATGAGCTTTTATTTGGCCATGTTAATTTCCTTTCAACCAAATATACATTTATCCTTCCAAACACTGACTCAGAAAGGCTCATACTTTTTCGAGCCTGTAAATCATCACATTTTGTTTTTAGGGTTTTCTGCTCTCCTTTGTAAATAACCGCCCCTTTATGAAAATTTTGGCTTGAGTTTTTTTTTTTTTTTTTGGGTTGTTGTTTCCCCTTCCAATAAAGTTGCATCATCTTTGCATGTTTCCCTTCCCTTGAGTCAATCCATGTTCTAAAACTATCCAAGTTCAAATCCAAGTTTCAATTTCAAATCTCAACATGTAGTTTGAAATCTCAGTTCAAAATTTAAAGGTTCAAATACATAGTTCAAGCTTCATTCAAGATTAGGATTAGTATGAGTGTGATGAGTGTACATGAATATAAGTGGACAAGCTTTAGAGTTTCTCTTTTGCATTGTATTCTCAAAGGTTTGGGTAGATTACTCATATTGGTGCATAGGCAGGCTATGTGATACTAAGCCATTTGCATTTTCTTACCATTCATCAAAATATGCAACACGATCTACTAAATATGTTAACCCTAATTAGGGTTGAGATGCAATGACTAGAAGGTAAGAGAGGCTAAGTGGAAATAATAATTTGCTACTAAAATCATCGGTTGCTCATCAATTTTTGTAGTAACATAGCACAAATTAGACATTATGAATCATAATATACTATGAAACATCCATATTGACCATTTCAAGAATGAAGAAACTGTCAATAAACTAAAGGTGTGAAATGTTATGACAATGCACAAGCAGGTGAGACTTTTTCAAGTTGAAACTAGAGGGTGCTATTGTGTAGCAAATGTGGGTCTAACTATGGTAGATGCTAAGAAATGTGTTCCTTCCACATGACATTGTTGTCAACTAGATATCATAACAACTATGCATGGAAGCCAGTATTACCTTTGATATCTAGTCTTCCAGATGACCTTTCGATTGCTTGCTTAATCTAGGTTCCACGAGTCTTTTGTTCAAAATAATATGAGCATATCTATTGTGGATGTGGCAAATCTTGAGTGTAATAGGTTAATTAAATTTGAAGGATCCCTTGCTATTGGAGATCAAATAGACCATTCTTTTGAAAGAATTATAAGCTCTTCTCAAATATTTGTGGACACCATATAGTCACAGATGGCTAATTTTGGAAACATATATGGGAATGTTATAGCGCTATGCATGATATCCAACCGGTGCAATTTTCTATGTAACCCAAGTCAAGGAAATAGAATGTGTTTTTAGAATCATCGGATCTATCGAGAATAGTTTGTCTCAGTTTGGCTGCTCACAAGTTAGAGGGGTACTAGAAAATGGGTGCATGCAAAAGTTTTATGACTTTAGTAATCCAAAATCATCGATACCTAAGCATTCGATAAACTTCATTTCATCGATTATGAATGGGTTCAATAGATATCAAGGCATCTATATGCAGAGTTATTATACAAATGATCAATGCTGGTGTTGTTAGCAACAATGCTACCAAGGAGAGGAGTCAATTTTCTCTATATCCTAATACTAAGGAGTAAGTTAAATAATGCAGTCATAAATGAATGAGCATTTTTGAAATTGAATTAATCTAGGGCTAGCACTCTATCTATCAAAATTTCTATTCAAAATGCATTTTTTGAGTGGGTGGTGGAAATGGAAAACATGAAAAGCATGTTCATGGGAATGATAATGCATCCAATGCAAATGTAGGCTCGACATGAAAGTGTCTTACTGTCATGATATGTTATAATATGCTATGGGGTTCATATTGCCTCACAAAATGCTATGGTGCCATTACATGACAATTTAGAAGCTTCAAGTTGGAGGGAGGTTTATGCATTTTGAGAATATTACATACTTTAGGTGTTCTCCATGAATTGCAATTCAGGATTGGTTGATATATTAATGAGATTGAATTCTTATTTTCCAAAAAATGAAAAGAGGAAATGCCGCAGTATGAATGGTTAGGAAGAAAATATTAAACTCAAGCTTTAACAAGTTTTGTTATGTTGCAGCCAGGCATATTCTCACACCTGTGATGTTTCTAACATTTGGGATGTTTCTCTCTTAATTAGGGATCAAAAATCTTGTGAAGTGATTCTTGGAACTCTTAAATATTTTTCAAATCCCTTGTCTAAAGGATTAGATAGTTAAAGCAGCTCAATTTGATCCTCTGATGGATTCAATATGAATTCCAAATTCTTGTTTGAGAATACAGTTTTGCAGGTTCATTTTGTAAAACAGGAGCTTGGGAGAATGGTGTTTGAGAGATGCTTGTGAATGAAAATATAGTGGATTGTTTGTGGAAGTCAAGGATATAGACAAGGTAAAAACACTTGGAAATTCCATCATCCTCATGTTTTATCAACAAAATTTATTTGGTTGCTTGAGATATATGTCAAAGACAAAGAGCAAAAAATGGTGTTTTTCCTTTCAATTGCAATAATAAAATGAGAACACATTAGAGGATGACTCTAAACCCAATGGACAACACTGGATAGGAGCAGATAGAGATTCTAGAGTCCTCTACATCTTGATATGAAATGCAGCCCCTAGAGAGATCCATTGTTACCTAGGGTTTTGAAACCCTAAGTATTTCCCTCCTGCTCAACTATGTGAAAAGGTATTAAAAAAGAAAAAGAAAGTTTTTAAATTAATAATTTATTAATTATTTTTCTTTATATAATATTTAATTCCTAAAAGAGCTAAATAAAAATATATTCAAATGCAAAATAATTAAATGTCAAATTAATTTATATAGAACATTAAATTCTCACATAATTAATTCTACAATAATTAATTAATTATTATTATGGGAAAAGAAGTAAACTAGTGAATTAGCGAGAGTGGATTGAATTTGAAGAAAAGTGTAAAATAATTAATTCTTAATAGAATTAATTATTATTATAATGTGCATAAAGATTTGTGAAATTGAAGTGGGGATATAACAAAAGAATGTAAAATAATTAATTCTTTAATGGAATTAATTATTATAATAATGTACCCAAGGTTTGGCAAGAAGAAGTTGGGGTAGTTAAACTTCTTTGGGAAGATTATTTAATGGTTGAAAAAGAATTGTAATGGTTTCTTCTTTTCTGATCTGCAAGTTCTACACCTGCTTTAGGAAGAAGAGAATTATATTTTGTAATGGGGAAAAGAGTTTTATTTTATGCATATTGATTGTAACAGAGGGATGGGACAACACTATTGTTGTTTTAACATGTTTCTGAAATAAAGAGGAATATACATGTGCTTAGTCTTGTGATCTACACATTTATATTTTTGATTTGGAAGGATACCGAGTCCTTTTATTTCTATTTTAGATGCAGTCTCATATTACTACATTGAATGTGATGTATGTTATCTTGTGATTATGTGCTCACATTTTGCATAAACATATTTTTAGTTTCCTCTAGATCTCTCCTTTCTATAATTCAAAAGATTGTTTAGGCAGTCATGTGGTTGCTTATTTGTCTTTCTCTTTCCATTCAGTTTATAAATTTTGAAATTGTATCCATTCCATGTCTATGGATGAATGTTAGTAAACCTTAATATCTTCTAGGTTAGAGGTGTATCCTATCATTAAATTCTTTGCAAATCTATAAATGAGGGAGCTGTACTTCTCAATTTAGAGGGTAGTTATCGATCAGAGATAACTGATCCAACTATTAGCATGTTTTGCTCTTCCTAATTGAGCATATTGAGTTATTATACACATTTATTTTGGTAAGGCAAATTTTTTTTACTGATATAGTGGATATTACTTTAGGAGTTGCCTAAAGTAATGAAGGAGTTGAATTGGAATGATACAGTCACATGAAAGGTGGCAGAGGGAGAAAATGGAATTGATTATATCTACATATAGAGATGACAAGTCTTTGGAATTATTGTCAAAGAGGGCTCAGAAATAAGACTGAGGGAGAAATAAGTACAAAGAAATAAGTATAGAGATATAAGTACAAAGAGAGATAAGTATAGAGAGATATAAGTACAGAGAGAGATAGATACCTAAATATCAGAAAGAGGGAGAGATATTGATGTAGGAGCATCCAAAGGTATAAGGGCAATCTTGTGTCACCCAAAAAAAAATGTACCTAGACATAGTTTCTGTTTCATGTGTTTTCATTTTTGGATACCCATTTGGGTCAAATAAAGGTTCCAACTCTCATAGTTCCACTATTGGTGTTTTGGGTTAGAGTATTTAAGTACCTTGGGATACGTGTAAATGCCAAAAAAATAGGACTATGTAATTGAGCCATAATTATGGTGAATCAAAAGGTGTAAATTGGATGGAGGATTAAAATTTGTAATTTAGAACATCCCAAAAAAATAATCAAGTCAAAAGGCTGCACGATTTGAAAGTTATCACAGTTTTTTAGTTTCTAGAGACCTCCTAAGAATGCTTCAAAGTAAAGTTTGACGCATTAAATGACCTCATATAGGGCCAAAAAATGGGGGATGAGTGAATCTAGTCCATAGGGCTATAGAGCACTCTGAGAGCTTTTTGGAAATGTAAACGGTTCATCGATTGGGGCTACGGTTCAAAAGTTATGCCTCCCAAAAGTTTGGCTACCATTTTTTGATTCTTCTAATTTTGTACCAGCTTCTAAAGTGACTTTTGGAGCCTTCCATTTTGGTGGTGGATGCCAACTAGCACTTTCTAGAATGTATTCCTAATCCTTAACCCTTTGGGGTCTATTTAAGGACATTTCTAGCATTGTAAAAGGGAGTTTGGAGTGGAGTTTGAGAGAAGGTATTGGGAGAAGAAATTATCTCTAGATTTATGCTATTGTAAGCCCATAGGGCATGTTTTGGAGTCTATTTTTCTCTACACTAAGTGTACTAGAATATTTTCATAGTTAATAAAATTTTTCCTTTCCTATTGTGTCTATTCTATGCTTGGGTTGTGTCTCCATCAAGTGGTATCAGAGCGGGTTTTCTTGTGTGTGTAGATAGAGCGCTGACTATGAGGCAATTTGCACCAGGACTGTGTGGTTGTGGGTTTGAGTTAAGAAGATGCCTCCATGAAGAGAGCATGGTGGAAGGGCTAGAGCTAATAATCCTAAGGATGTTAGAGCCCTCCAAAGGTAGGTTCAAGCATTGCAGGAGGAGCTTCATAGAGGAACAAATGTTGCTACAAATGATGAAAGTGAGGACGACAATGAAGAAGAAGAAATTGGGCCAGAAGGGGAAGTTCTAAATCAGGCAGAGAAGAGGCTTTTTAGGTCCATTAAAAAGTTTGGGAAAATACCTACGATTGATGTGGGTGTATTTTCAAAAAATCTAAAACTAGATGAGTTGATCGACTGGATCAATGAACTAGAAGAGCACTTTGAGTATGAGGATATTAGGGATCCAAATAGGGTTAAGTTTGCAAAGGCCAAACTAAAAGGCCATGCCAAAATTTGGTGGCAAGAGGTTCAATTGGAAAGAAATAGAAGAGGAAAGGAGTAGATCACAAGGTGGGATCACATGGTGGAAAAACTAAAGAAGCAGTTCATTCATGTTGACTACGAGCTTGATTTGTTTAAGAAGATGCATGGGTTAAAGCAAGCAGGAAAATTAGTCTAGGAATATATAGAGGAGTCTTACTGACTTCTTATTAGAGTAGGGCATGTAGAAGAAAATAAGGATAAGGTTTCTCATTATATCAATGGGTTATGAAATAGCATCCAAGAGGAATTAAGTCTGGTAAGAATGACCAACATTGAAGAGGCATACCAGTTTTCCCTACAAGTTGAAGAAAATCTATATAAAAGGTTTGAAGGGAGACAAAGACGGTGTGGTCAAGGAGGAAGGGGTAGTGGTAGGTCATCTAGAGGTTAAAATGAGACCCAAAAGAAAAAATAAAATGTGGGTACTAGCAAGAACCAGAGGAATGCGGATTTCAACCGCTCCCATGATCAAAACTTTGGAGATCAGAGAGGAAGAGGTAGAGGATATGGACAAGGTTTAGGAAGAGGAGGTTTTCATGCTACCTATTTCCATTGCAATGAACAAGGTCATCATGCCTTTGAATGCCCTCAATGACAAGGGAGGATAGATAGGAGAGCTGAGGGCCAAGCTAGGGTTGCTCATGTGGATAAGGATTCACATTTATCACATTCAGAGGATGCAGAAAGAGGAGAGACTTTAGTAAATGAAAGGGTCCTACTAAGTGGTGAGATTGAACTGGGACAAAGGAGGAGCCTATTTCATACCAGGTGGAAATGTGAGAATAAATGTTGTGATGTGATCATTGATGGTGGTAGCACTAACAACTTGGTGTCAGAAGAGATGGTCTCTAAGCTGAAGCTCAAGAGGGAGAAACACCCCCAGCCCTATCAGATCGCTTGGGTGAAGGATGATCATAAGGTACTGGTAAGTGAAAAATATTTAGTGAAGTTCAAAATTGGGAGTTACCATGATGGAGTTCTCTATGATATTATTCCAATGGATGTCTACCATCTATTGTTGAGAAGACCATGGTAGTTTGACAGGCATGCAGTACATGATGGTCATGCAAACACATACTCTCTGACAAAGGATAAGATTTGCCACAAACTGAAGCCCATGGTAAAGGAAGGTGAAAAGGTATGCAACAGTGCTAGGATCTATCTTGTTGATGGAAGAAAGTTTTTAGATGGCATGAAACATCAGCATATGTGCTATGCTTTGATTCCTAGAAAATATAAGGAAGCTAGTAGTGAAATACCACTTGAAGTTTTAGATTTATTAAGTGAGTTTGGAGATATCATTTCTGATAATGTTCCAAAAGGATTTCCACCAGTAAGGAAAATTAGTCATCAGATAGATTTAATCACTAGAGCTAGTTTTCCTAACAAGGCTACTCATAGGATGACTCCTACTAAAACTGAGGAGCTAAACAGATAGGTTCGAGAGTTATTGACGAAGGGTTTGATTCGAGAGAGCTTGAGTCCACGTGTAGTACCTACAATACTAGCACCAAAGAAGGATGGAGAGTGGAGAATGTGTACAAACTCTTGAGCTATAAATAGGATAACCATCAAGTATTGGGTTCCCTTGCCAAGAATCGATGATCTTATGGATTGCTTGAGTGGAGCTCAATACTTCACAAAAATAGATCTCAAGAGTGGCTACCACTAGATATGGATATGAGAAGGAGAGGAGTGGAAAATTGCCTCCAAGACCAAGGAGGGTCTTTATGATTGGCTAGTCATGCCCTTTGGATTAATGAATGCCCCAAGCACCTTCATGCAGCTTATGAATGAGGTACTTAAGAAGTTCTTGGGAAAATTTTTTATTGTCTATTTGGATGATATTTTAATTTTCAGCAAGACTTTGGAAGAACATTTATTGCATATTCGTAGTGTCCTTGAAAGGTTAACGAAAGAGAAACTGTTAATTTATTTGAAGAAGTGTAGCTTTGCTAAAAAAGAATTAGGCTACCTAGGGTTTGTTGTATCACCTGAAGGTCTCAAAATGGATCCAGAGAAGGTAAAAGCCATCTTGGAATGGCCTACTCCAAGGTTTACTACTGAGGTGAGATCATTTCATGGTCTAGTTAGTTTATAAAAGAAGTTCATTAAGAATTTCAGTGGCATATGTGCACCCCTAACTGACGCAATAAGAGGGGATAGAAAAGAGTTCAAATGGACTGCGAAAGCTGCGAGAAGTTTTGAATTGATGAAGAAGAAGGTGACAGAACAACCTATGTTGGCACTTCCTAATTTTAGCAAGGTGTTCCAGGTGGATTGTGATGCTAGTGCCAGTACTATTGGGGCTATATTAAGCCAAGAAGGTAAGCGTATTGCATATTTTAGTGAAAACTTGAATGATGCGAAAAAGAAGTATTCTATTTATGATCAAGAGTTCTATGCAATAGTTTAGGCCTTAAAGAAATGGAAGCATTATTTATTGCCAAAGGAATTTGTTTTATATACAGATCACCAGGCATTACAGTATCTAACTAGCCAAGGTAAATTGAATCAGGTACATATGAAGTGGGTAGAGTTCTTGCAGAGCTATACATTTGTGTTGAAGCATAGAAGTGGAAAATCTAACAGGGTTGTAGATGCATTAAATAGGAGGTAGTTGTTGCTTACAGTAATGTAGGTTGAAGTAGTTGGGTTTGATGAACTCAATAATCTATATCCTGATTATCCTAATTTTGCTAACACATGGAAAGCTTATAAAGAACCTGTTGCTATAGACAAAACTAAGTGGTTAGACTATCTGATTCAGGATGGTATGTTGTTCAAGGGTAGTCAATTGTGCATTCCAAGGAGTTCCATGAGGGAAAATCTAATTAAGGAGAAACACGTTGGAGGGATGGAAGGACATTTTGGTTGAGATAAGACCATTTCCATTCTTAGAGAACATTATTTTTGGCCTCAAATTTCACAGGATGTGAAGAAGTTTGTACAGAGTTGCCAAGTTTGTCAAGTGGCCAAGGGATTTAGTCACAATACTAGACTATACCAGCCATTACCTGTTCCATCAAAGCCATGGGATGACATAAGTATGGATTTTGTTCTTGGATTTTCGAGGAAACAAAGGGGTAATGACTCGGTATTTTTGGTGGTTGATAGGTCCTCCAAAATGGTACATTTCATTCTATGCCATAAAACTCATGATGCTGTCCATATTGCAGACTTTTTTTTCAGAGAGGTGGTAAGACTACAGGGCCTCCCAAAGAGTATAGTTTCTGATAGAGACACTAAATTTGTGGGGTATTTCTAGAGAACATTGTGGAAGAAGTTGAGAATAGACTTGAAATTTAGTTCCACACATCATCCATAGATTGATGGCTAGATAGAAGTGGTAAACAGAAGTCTGGGCAATTTGCTAAGATGTTTAGTTGGGGATAAGCCCAAGGGATGGGATTTGATTCTACCACAAGTGGAATTTGCTTATAATAAATCTATAAATAGGAGTATACATAAATCACCATTCCAAATTGTATGTAGAAGTAGCCCAAGGACTGCACCATAATTGAGGAAGATGGAGCAAGGGGAGATGACAAGTGCTAAAGCAGAAGAGTTTGCTAAACATATCAAGCATCTACATGAGGAGGTTCAGGCATACATTATCAAGATGAATCAATAGTATAAAGCTAGGGCTGATCAAAGGAGAAGACATAAGGAGTTCCAAGTAGGGGATCTAGTTATGGTACACTTAAGAAAGGAAATATTTTTAGAAGGTACTTACAACAAGCTTAAGATGAAGAAATTTTGCCCCTGCAAAATTCTGAAGAAACATGACTCAGGAAATGCATATGAGGTGGAGTTGGAAGATGGAATTCACATTTCTCCTATCTTCAACATTGCAGACTTAACAGAGTATCATGATGATGGTGCATATGAGGAGATGATGTTAGAGCCATGTCCAATTCCAACTTCTAAGAAGGAGGAGATAGAAGAGATTCTAGATCATCGTGTGGGTTGGAGTACCTAAAATAGGCAGTATGAAGAGTATCTGTTTAAGTGGAAAGGCTAACTGATTGAGGACTCAACTTGGATATCAGTAGCCAAGGTTTCCCATTTGGGATTTCCTCTACCATCCATAAAGTGATAGGGTCACTTTTCAATCTACCCTGGGTGTCTGATGTAAGAGCATCTAGAGGTATAAGGGCAATCCTATGTCACACAAAAGAAATGTACCTAGACATAGTTTTTGTTTCATGTGTTTTCATTTCTGGATACCCATTTGGGTCAAATAAAGGTTCCAACTCTCACAGTTCCACTATCAGTGTTTGGTTTAGAGTATTTAAGCACCTTGGGATACGTGTAAATGCCAAAAAAATAGGACTATGTAATTGAGCCATAATTATGGTGAATCAGAAGGTATAAATTGGAGGGAGGATTAAAATTGTAATTTAGAACATCCCAGAAAAAGAATCAGGTCAAAAGGCTGCACAGTTTGAAAGTTATCACAGTTTTTCAGTTTTTGGAGACCTCCTAAAAATACTTCAAAATCAGGTTTGAGGCATTAAATGACCTCGTATAGGGCCAAAAAATGGGGGATTAGTGAAGATGGTCCACAGGGCTATAGAGCACTCTGAGAGCTTTCTAGAAATGTAAACGGTTTTTCGATCAGAGCTACGGTTCAAAAGTTATGCCTCTTGAAAGTTTGGCTACCGTTTTTGGATTCTTCTAATTTTGTACTAGCTTCTAAAGTGACTTTTGGAGCCTTCCATTTTGGCGGTGGATGCCAACTAGCACTTTTTAGAATGTATTCCTAATCCTTAACCCTTTGGGGTCTATTTAAGGACATTTCTAACATTGTAAAAGGCAGTTCAGAGTGGAGTTTGAGAGAAGGTACTGGGAGAAGAAATTATCTTGAGATTTATGCTATTGTAAGCCCATGGGGCATGTTTTGGAGTCTATTTTTCTCTAAACTAAGTGTACTAGCATATTTTCATAGTTAATAAAATTTTCCCTTTCTTGTTGTGTCCATTATGTGCCCCCTTCGTATACTCTAAAGAGGGAGATATAAGAAAGAGGGAGCAATAAAGGAACTTGACAAAGCTCACATTACCCTACACAGAGGAAGGACATATACTATACTAATAGAGGGATAAATTTCAAGGATTTATTTTCTTTTTGGTATTGGTTTTCTATTAATGCCAAAGTGAGAGATTGCTGATATAAGATTATTTTGAAGTCAAAAATCTATAATGGAACAATCATTGTTTTGTTAATGATGTCAAACCTACTACCTGTCAGTGTGACTATTGCTTTTTGGTGTGAAAGATATCATTTAGTTGATTGATGAAGAGGATTTGAAAGGAGGAGATAACAATAGCACCTAGAGAAAGGTTGAGTTATTTGGTATGTAAAAGAAGCACTAAGAACAAGTAAGACATTGATACTATAGTGTATTTTTTATCTACTTAAAGTCTGAAATGAAAGATTACTCAAATTGAGATTAAAAGAAGATCAAGTAAGAAAATTTTTTTCCAAGCCTTACCAAACAGTAAGTGCAAGCTAAGCAAAAATCAACTGAGGCTAAGTGAAAAACAAGAGGTGTTGAGAAAAGATGCATAATAGTGCAAGCCAAATGATTGTTAGTATATGCTGAGTGAAGTTTAGTTGGTGCTGAGAATTAGTAAACTTTATTGTTTGCTAAGTGAACTAGTGTTAGCCAAGTGACAAAATAGTATAAATGTTGAGTGACAATGTATTGATGTTGAGTGCCAGTAAATGTGTTAAATCAAAGATTTGATGAATCTAAGCCAATTATTTTGTTTTCTTGAATTGTGTGAAGTGCGTAGAAGATAACTATAATGAGTTGGTGGCACAAAATTCAAGGTAAACCATTTTGTGGTGAGTACAAGTAAGATTATAGAAGAGGTTTCTAGAAGAACCAAATAAAAAAGTGGGTAGATTCATTGTATCCTAACTAATCCTACCTAAATATAAAATAGATGACTGTGGTTATGTAGAAAAAGATCTAAAATATCTATTTATAGAGATAGTTGGTCATAAGCAAAGGTTGTCATGTGCAAGAACCTAAGGAAGACAAGGAGTCTAGGGTATTGCTTCATTTAGTGACTGAACAGAGGTGACTACAATTGGCATGCAAAGCAAGAAGGCTTAAGAGTATGAATGCTTAAAGGGTGAACAAGATATTAGAGCTAAAGTGTATGAAAGCCAAGTAGAATGGAGAACTAAAACATAGATCTGTAATTTGCAAGTGAGTTGTAATTTGTTATCAGATCAAGCCTTAATATTACTTTATAATCATTGTAGTAGTCTACGGTAAATCCTTTGGATTAAGGTTGACTTAATAGTCATTTGTAAATCCTTTAACTAGGTAACATTCTAATGGAATAATCTAAAGTCCTCTAACAAGGCTCACTCCTAATAGGGTGATTGAAATCTTGTAACTAGGTCACATTTAGTAATGTGTATTGTAACCTTTAATAAGGTTGGCCTTCCATAGGGCATCACTACAAAAGAGTGAGAATTAGTAGCATGTCACTAGTGTTTTTTCTCAAATTGGGTTTCCATGTAAAATCCTTGTGTCAAATTGTGTGAATATTTTTATGTTGTTTCATGTTTACATTTCTGCAAAGATTGTTTTGACCTAGGATAATAACCTACAAAGTTCAAGTATTGTATGATCTAATAGATGCATGCATGATAAATTTTTATGGATATGGGTCTACTAAGAATTGAAATTTTTCATTTATACATTTTGGCTTTAGATAATTGATTCACTCCCCCTCTCAGTTATTCTAAAGAATTCTAACATGGCCTTGGTTTTTAGATCTAGTTTTTATAGAGGATTTTTTATGGATCTGGAGGGACCCTCATTTTGGGTCACTTTGAGCCCAAATAGACATTACCATTGAACTAAGATCCACCAAAAGACTCCATTTTCATATAAATTACACCTAGTTTGGACAATGTTACAATTTGACGTAAAAAAGTATTTACCCAAGGTTGTACAACTTTGGGCATGCACTCTTAGGTGATGATTATTTTTTATTTTCCAAAGCAAAATTGGAGGTTTTGATTTTTCTAAATAAAATAAGGGGTTAATGTTAAAAGATGGGAGTGCGTTAAATTTTTTTTCCATGTTTAAGAAAAAAAAGAGAAGTGGTCATTTGGTTATTTTTATTGGGGGGTCATCGTGTTAGTGGTGCTCATGTCTTGGTTTGGCACAACCTACGATCATGTCATCCTTCACATGTGCCAACATAAAATTTGACCCACCAAATGCTAACAAAATTTATTCTTGGTCCCCACACCATTTTTTTCCAACCCCCTCCATTGGTTCTTCTTAGCACCATGTTGCCCAAAGGCCAACACATTCAACTCTACCACAAGCCCCACTACCGACCACACGAGCCTTGTAAGTTGAGCTATTTTATTTCAAAATTGTACCTTTAAAATCCTATGTAGTCCATGTCATGTACATATGGGCACAAATGTGCCTACTCCAATTTTTATGTGGGCCCACTACCTAGCTACTTTTAACGTGATTGCTTGCCACTACGACACATTGGTGGAGGATAGATTTTCTATCACATGCTAGCCTTTTTTGCCATGTGGAAGCCCTTTTAGTAGTGATATGACATACAAAAAAAAATTCTTTTTTGTGACCATTTTTGTAGTGATTGTGATGATTTACATGCTTTTGATAGGTGTGATAAATATTTTGTGATGAATTCAAGGTGGTAATAGTAAGCTTCCCAATTTTTCAATCATGGTGCCACATTTCACACCTACAATAATTTAGATTTTTTGAATAGCTGTTGTGATTTTTGCAACAATATTTTTGGGGTTTCCATGCACCAGTCTCTTTTTCATTGGTGATTTGTGGACATTTTTTCCTCCACATGTTTTTCTAGCTCTATTTCTAGTTCCATGGTGATTTATTCTAGAAACACATTTTTCCTAGAATATTTATATTTTTTTCCTAGAAAATTATATTGCCACTAGTTTTATTCTGGCTCTGGCATGTTTCCTGGCAACTACTAGCTTTTTTCCAATAGAGGATTTTTTTCGAGCCACCGACCACCATTTTTTCTTGCAACTATACTTTTTTTGATAGGGGATTATTTTCTAGCAGTTTTTATTTTTTACCTCTATGATTATTTGACCATCAAATTTAGGTTTTTCATATGTTGATGTTAGAATTGCTTTAGTGTGTCTATTAGCCCTTATGGCTCTATTTAGACCTACCTTCAATGTTTTGTTCGTAGCTTGGGCATAAAAACTTTGTTTTCCACAAATAAGATATTGTTGGAAAGCTAGTTCCAATTCCATCATCTTAGTACATGTATTCTTTAGTTTTGATTCATTTTAAGATGAATTTATTTTCTATCAAACTTAGAAGTTCTATTTTGCACTTTGGGAGACATATCTTGAGCATTCAATCTCCATTTTGGGAAAAATATTATATCATTGGAAAGCTTGTTTTGTGCCCATTTCAATGATGCAAGTTTTTCTCCAAATTATTATCCAAGTAAATCCTATTTTATTTTATTTTATTTTTGCACTCTGGTGGATATCTTAGTTGTTTCAAGTTTGGAGATCATCTTTGTTGCTTGAGACGATGCATCTTGGGTTATACTTTCTTTTGTACCAGCCTTATGTCTCTTTTGATCTTTAGTGACACCTATAATAGAATGTTTGTACAAATGCACTAAGATGAGTTTCTATATTCCTTCTATATTTTTGTTTTAGTTGTGTTTTCTTAGTTTTGCCTTATGATTTGAGAGTCCCATCTGAGGAAACTCATACAGATTATTGTATTCTTGGGATCTACCATATCGTATGCCTTATTGTACATGCACTAATCTAATTAAGTGCCATGGGCGGGGGGGGTGTAATGTTTTCCTTTTTTGTCATCTAATTTTGTCCAATAAGTGTCCCTTCTATGACATTAGCCTCATGATGTGTCTGAGATTGATCACCTCACAATACTAAAATGTATTCTTTTGTGCATCTTGATCATAGTTCCTTTACATGTAATTCATATTGGCCCACTTTTCTATTTTCTTCTCATGTCACCCTTGTCTGCATTGGGGAAGGTGGGGGGGGGGTTTCTCTTGTTGGTTATTATACTTCCTTGGTTTGATAGAGTGATCTATGTATCTAGTATTTGTTCTATGTACTAGGAGGATGCAATGGATAGGTACCTATGCATTTCAATGAGATTGGTCATTTACCAAATGGATGCTCTTCTTTCTGTTCCTACTTTAGATACAACCTTCCATGTTTGATTGATCATCTCTTTAAGCTTTGGTGTTTTATGTCATTTGTATCATAAATTTTAGTTGTTTTCCTTTATTTTCCTCTTGATTCAAGTAGTGTATTCTAAGGGAACTCATGAAAACTATAGTCTTCTCTACCTCCAAGTCAGGTTCTATTTTAGTGGA
Organism: Cupressus sempervirens; assembly: GCA_028749045.1. NCBI lineage: Eukaryota > Viridiplantae > Streptophyta > Pinopsida > Cupressales > Cupressaceae > Cupressus > Cupressus sempervirens. Next base: position 837,879,671 of record CM053793.1, read on the forward strand.
GGTTCTTCAAACTAGTAGTTACTTTTTGATAAGCTTTGCATCTTCTTCATGATCATCCTTTTGTTCCTATTTTCTAGGAAATTCTCTAGTTTGGAGGCTTTTGTAGTCCTTCACTAGTTCTTTCATCATTCTTTCCATCTCTTCTTGAACTAGACTTTTTCCCATGAGATTTTTTGTATTTCTCTTCTTTACAAATATTTGGTTGTGATTAGGTAAGTTATTAGGCCATGTTGCCTAGTTTCTAGATTTTTAGCTACTCTCTAGGTTTATCTTAAGGGTTTTTAAAAAGTAATATAAGTGTTTTCTTATTAATTAAATCATTTTAATTTAATCATTAAGTCACTCAGTATCTCTATTTTACTTAAGCTAAACTTTAGGTATCTAATAATTATTGTCATGTAACCTAGGTTATTCCTTTTAGGGTTTTTATCTCCTTTTATAAGGATTGATCTCTCTTTGTAATTTATTAATTCAATACAATTTTGTTAATCATTTGCACATCAAGAATGTCTCATTTTTTGTGGATATTTTATCTCTTTCTATGGCATGTGTTCATGTTCAAGTGGTTCTTGGGGGTTGAGCATTTTTCAACTTCAACAATACTTGTATGATGAGTCTCACTATTATTTTTAGTATTAAAGAATACAAGGGAGAGGGGTTGGGGAGTGAATCTATATTCAACCTCTTTAACTAAGCTCACACACCACATAAAGATATAGAAAGTAAATGAAAATATGAGACAAAAGAAATTTAAAAACACCATTTTTTTTTTCAAGGAAACCCTAGTTAAGGAAAAAAACTTGGTGGGGATGGTACACCCGTAATAATCTCACTACTTTACTAATAAGTCTCTTATTAAAGGCATAAATACAAAGAGTTTGGAATGCACTCGCTAACTCATTTGGAGGCATTTTTCAATGAAATATGGAATGTTTTTGTTTTGTCAAATTCTAAGAGGTAAAAGCTATCAAAAAAATAAAGTGTCTAACATTAATTTTTTTTCATCAAAATTATGAAAAATATAAAATTGTAAAAAGAAATAAATTTAAAAAAACTTGGAATTGGTTGATAGTACAATATTTTTCGTACACACACACACACACACACACACACACACACACTTGCATAACAAACATTTTTTTTCACTTGTAGCAGTGTTTTGGTGGGTTTTAGAAAGTTGAAGATTGAATTTTTGGTAGTCCAATTTTGTTGACCTTGTTAAGAAAAATCATGTTAGATAATATTAGTGAAGAGAAAAATAAAGACATAATGGTTGGATTGTGGTCTATAGTGACAAGGAAAGGTGATGGAAAATGTTCTTGTCCCTATAATAATTGCAAGGGATTAAAGATCAAAAGACTCTTCATCACAATAGCTAGGAAACATTGCAGGCAACATGGTCACATTGAAGGAGGGAAGGGTTATTGTCCATTGGTAAGTTGTGCATAATGTGTTTATATTAATTTTATTTATAATATTTATGTTTAGATCATGATCTTGGTTTTTTTTATTTATCATTATCTAGGGCAGCCCACCTATAATGTTTATGTTATGTGTTTATATTAATTGTATTTATAAATATTTATGTTTAGATCATGATCATGGTTTTTTTTTAAATCATTATTATATAGGTGGGGTGCCTTAGGGCACATGATATGAACTACCATGGTTGAAAGAATGTGGATTTCCAAGAAGTGGACAAATATGGAGGTGTGAATATTGAAGATGAAGTTAATCCTATGGAAGAAGATGATCATACACTGAAAACACAATCGAAGATGATGGTATAGATGCATTGATTCATGACACATTTAGTATTGATGCAACTTATAAAGATGAATTTGATGTTGTTCATGGTGTACTTGTACTTGTGAAGGCATGTAAAAACTCCTTTATGAAGGCTCCAAAATAACTCTTATTTTTATTATATTATTTTTGGTGAGTTTGAAGGTTATGAATGGTTTATTGAACATAATAATTTCAAGTATATTAAGGCATGTCATAGATGTCATCTTTATTTATTTATTTTTCAACTAGTTGTTTCATCACTTGTAAATAAACATGGATGAAGTATGTACCATTAATATTCTTTATATTAACAAACTATTATTTTATATTGTAAATTAATAGGTCAATTTTTGTTACCACTATCAAATATTCTACCTCACTCATAGCAAGAATTTTCTACTATTATTAAATATATTAGAAAGGATTATAAAGAAATAGATGCATGTCCCAATGATCATATTAAATATCATAAACAACATGAATTTACAACACAATGCCCATAATGTCATCTAAGTAGATATTGAACATATCAACTAAGAGAAAATGTGTCTTGCAAGGCTCTTTGAATAATTATATTCCAACTATTCCACACTTGCAACACTTATTTAGGTACAAATTCTTAGGACAATTTATGTATTTTCATGCATGGGATGGAAATGGAGATGATATTCTTTAAATTTTGATAGATGGTTCTGCATTTATAGACATGAAAGAAAAATGACCACACTTTAAAGAACTTGATAATCTTAGGTTTTCATTAGAAACAAATGATGTTAATTCATTTGGAGATCTATTTACTTAGTGTGGCTTATTTTTGTTATCAATGATAACATTCCTTCATGAATGTCAATAAAGAGGGAGTATATAATATTGCCAATTGTTGTTCCAAGTTTTTTAATTTAATAGTCAAGTGTATTAAATGATATATTGCATTGAAATGGTGATAATAATTATATGATATTTTTGTTTATTCAACTAGGTAAGTACCAAGTTAAAGATATGAATGTATATATCAAGTCTGTTATTGACATGTTACTAAAGTTATAGAATGGCATCACTATGTATGGCATCTCTAGACCAACCTAACAAAGGCAATTTTATGCAATTCTTAAATATGGACAATTTACAATGCCCCAAGGCTAACACAATTTTGTTGTATGTAATAAAGTTCAACCTATGCACTTTAAGAATTTTAATTTTTTGAAAGTATTTTGTTAGATAACTGAGAGGGTGTGGGTGGGGTGAATCATTTATGTCTAGTTATCCTACAAGACTTTCAAACACTTTAGTACCAATTCAAACTTCATAAGCTTCAATAGAAATAACTTGATGATCTCATTCAACTTCACAGTTCAATCTTGTAATCAATTTATTTCAAACTATTATCTTCTTATGTTTATTATTATTGAGCATAAAAAATATTACTTAGCTTTTATCAAGTTTCATTATCAAGTAAATACCATGAAAATTAATTTGCAACACAAAAACAATCACACATTTGGCACCATGATTTAACATGGAAACCCTACAAAGGGAAAACCCATTTGGGACCGACAACCCAAATAATTTCACTCTTCTGAAGTAATCTCTATTAGGAGCCAACCTTGCTAGAGGTTACATGTATATTTTTTGTGTGACATGGATAGAGGGTTTTAACATAAAATATTCTAGACCTTGATACACTCTGTGATCCTGTGTAAAGAGTGGTCTACTTTAAAGGACTTACAAATATCACTAATTGATGTTACCATATAGGATTTTACAAACTTGTTAGGTCTACTCAGTTAAGATATTTTTCTATTGCAATGGTAAGAAAGTAATAGTAAATGATATGTAATATTTATCACTACCTTGCTTATTCAAATCTTTATTCTACTTTTTCTTCTTCTTTCTTTGATCTCCTTATGGTTGATTCACTTCTTCACACTTTCAATCTATACTACCTCTTCTTAAACTTCTCTACTCTTCTCTACCCAGTTTTGTTAGAATGAATGTTGATGGTATTCCTTTGGGGGAATATCCTAAGAATTGGAGAGAGTGTTTACATCATTGACATGTTATATTTGTGTTGAGTTTGTCATTGATGTCAACATAGTATTATCTCTATGAGGACTAGCAAAGTAGCATATAGAGAATGAGGTTGTACATACTATGTATTGATATTGATGTCAAGAATAGTTGAGAATGTAATCTACATTGTGTCTTAATGATGTGGAAAATTGCATGTATAGAGTCTCAAAAGCATGCAAAAGTTATTCAAAATTTACAGAATATAGTAGGCATACATAGTACCTAATAAGTGGTTCCAAGTGATTTATTTGTATCTATTAACTAGGATAGAATCATGATGAGAATAGTTAGAAAATGATAGAAGACAACCTGATGATGTTAGTAGGTGCACAAGATTAGAGGTTGCACATGTGAGAATTTGTAAAGATTATTAGCCAATAGTGATTTGTAATTATGAAAAGATGTAATGTTTTGTAATATCTTAATGAGGTTCTATTATAATTAATTGGGAAAGCTTCAAGGCCATCTCAAAGAATTATTTTGAGGATATGGTATAAAGGAAGGTTATTTTCCCTATGATTGATGAGAGAAAGTGAGCAAGTGCGAATTGTGCAAGTGATATGTGAAATTGATAAATGCCAGTAAGAGATATGAGGGATTATTTGGATGCAAAGTTTATGATCTGGTATTAAGATCAAAAGAGGTTTGGTCCAGTCAAGAGAATAGTAAAGGAAGCTCAGGTTATTTTATTTCTATTATTGTGTAAGGAATAATATAGAGGTCAGTTGGACAGAGAGTTTTGTGATCTTGCCCCCGAAGTTGTTTGGATAGTGGGTCCATATGTCTTCTACAACTCCTAATAGGGTTGGCACAACTCCTAATATGATTGCAATCTCCTAATAGGGATTCAAAGTATACTAATAGGGACTTATATGTACTAAATGTATTTCATTAGATCCTAATAGATTCCATCCTATAACAAGGAACATTTATATTAGTACATCATTTTGTGGGTACCATCCCTATTGGGGTTTTCCCTCTGATCAATGGTTTCCCTAGTCAACATGTCTAGTGTTATTGTGTATGAGTATCTTCTTATGGTTTCTGGTTATATTGGTCATATGGTTAAGGATTAATAAGATTGATAATTTTTTTAATAGTTGGATAACTAATTCACCCCCCCTCTTAGTTATCTTGGTGGAATTTACTTTCTAACAATTGGTATTAGAGCATCAACTCCTTGAAGAAAAATATTAAGAGCTTAAGGATATTGATGGAGGGTCACTTCAAAAAAGAAAGTCCTAAATTTAAATGAGTTAATTAAGACATCTGGAAGGAGAAGATGAAGACTCATTTTCTAAGTATGGGTACATGGTATTGGTTGTTGACAAAGACTAAAAAGGAGGATGTGGAAGAAAGAAAACTTGAGGAATGTAGTGAAGCTAAAAGAGATCTATTTATGTATAACATGATTTCTAGAGAAGGATTATTGTCAAACCTTCCTAAGATTGAATACATTCAGGTAAAATCCTTAGAGCAATATCATAAAATTGAAAGTCATAAAATCTACTTTTGAGGGTGATAAGTATGCTAAAAGAATTATACTATAGAATAGGATATGTTTGTTTCAAGATTCTAAAATGATGGAAGATGAATCTATGAGAAGCTACATTAGTAGAATATTAGAGATTATTTTAGGAGTTAAGTCTTGTTAGGGATCTAAATATGATGATGAGATTATATGGAAGATTTTGAAAACTTTGATACCACCATTCAGATAGATAGTGTAGATGATTGAGCACGTGATACCTTGCACTAAGAAGTTCATCGGAGAAACCTTACTTAGAAGATTGGAAGTAGAAAAAGTAAGCTTGAAGCAATCTAGGGAATTGCCCAAAATGGAAATAACTTAAAGTGCATTAGGTGTTCATTCTTCTTTATCAAGAAGTGCAAGCACCAGTGGAGACTATGCTAGCATCAACAAATCCATATTTGAGGAGGATATAAGAATTGAAGAAGGAATTTCCCTTCTTGTAAGAAGAAAACTAGATGGTAAGAGATTTTTTAAATGTTGTACTTGCAATGAATTTGGTCATTATGCCTATAAGTGTCCTAAAAGAGAGAAAATGTACAAGAATAAGTTCAAATCTAGAAGACCTAGATATTTAAATGAAGATGATGAATCTGAAGAAAGAGTTTAGAGTGAAAATGGTGATGAATCAGGGTTTGTAGCTATAAAAGAAGAAAAATCCCTAGTTTCACATATTGAAAAGAAATATACTTGGATTATAGATAGTGGATGTTCACATTATATGACTAGAGACATGAATAAGTTTGTTAAGTTTAGTAATTATGGTGGAGGAATTATCAAAGTTGTAGCTTGTCATATCAAGGGAATAAGATCTATTACTCTTCATGGAAAGACTAACACTAGTGATGTTTATTTTTTTATGGATTAAAGCATAATCTATTGAGTTTTTGATAATTGGTTGATAAAGGTTATTAGTTGCAATTCATAGAGAAGACATGCATTATCATGGATAAAGATGGTAAGTTGATTGGTATTGGTACAAGATCTAGAGGCAATGTGTTTTAATTGAACCCTACAGAGATGACTTGTTTGCTTGCAAAGGTGGATTGTGAAGGCTAGTAGTACATTTTTTGTCATATATCTACTTAGAATTATGAAACCTACTAATTTTTTTTGTAAATAATGTATTATGGCTAAGTAGAAGAAAGTTTCTTTTCCCAGCAAGAAGTTCACTATCACTAAGAAATTGGAGATGGATAAGACATACTTGAGTGGTCCTACTAGAACAAGAGAATTTTATGGTGAAAAGTACTTTATGATATTTGTTGATGACATAATCTTTGGAGGTAATGATGAAGCAAGTGAATTTTTTTTAATGAAATGAAGAATGAATTTGAGATGAGTATGACTGGTGAGATGAAATTTTTCTTAGGTCTACAGATTGTATAGAATAGTGATGATATCTTCTTATCACAAGATAAGTATTTGACAGACTTGTTGAAAAGATTTGGCTTGGAAATTTGTAATCCTATCAGTACACCTATGATAATTGATCACAAGTTATCTAGAAAAGATAAGACACCTACATTTGAGAAAAAGAAGTATAGGTCTATGATTGAAGATTTTCAATATCTAACTCACACTAGACAAAATATAGTAAATGAAGTTTGGATAGTGAAAAGATTTCAAGCTATTCCTAAAGAATCACATTATGCAGTAATAAAAAGAATATTAAGCTATTTTAAAGGTATACCTAATTTTTTTTATTATGGTATGATAGATCAAATTTTTTTTCTTTGTGTGCATATACTGCTATGGATTAGGCAGGAAACATGGATGATAGAAAGAGCATCAGTGGTAGACCATTTTTCCTTGGAGGAAGATTTGTTTCTTGGTTGAGCAAGAAACAAGATCACATTTCACAAAGTACAACTAAAGCAAAGTATGTAGTAGCAACAAATGATTGTAATCAAATCATGTAGATGAAGCAAATGTTGAAGGATATTGGGATAAAAGTTTCAGAACCTATTATCATACATTGTGATAACACAAGCACAGTGCGTATGTCTAAGAATCATGTGTTGCATTTTAAGACCAAGCATATGTCTATTAAGTATCATATTTTGAGAATGAAAGTTATATAGAAAGAGATCAGATTAGAGTATGTGAATACAAAAGAGTAGATTAGGGATATCTTTACAAAGTCATTGACTAAAGATACTTTTGAGTATTTGTGAGGTATGATTAGGGTTATGCCCCTACATAATTATGAGTAGATGATACAAATAATGCATTAGTCTAGTGGTACATAGCCGTATTATTTATCTAGACTAAATGTTGATGCTTCTTGTATGGGGGAATATCTAAGATGAGTAGAGTCATCAAGGAATCTTAGTAGTTGGAATTGAATAGTGTCTTTGAACACTTGAGCTAATTAAATAATTTGAGCATAAAGCCTATCATTAATGTCAATGGGGGAGAAGTATACATGAAAAATATCGTTTGGTAACATGTAGAGATGTGTGTATTGAGAGTGATTGATGTCAATAGAAAGAAGCATTGAGTTATATCAATGGACATGTGGGGGGGGGGGGGGAGTGTGAACAACTAATGTTAATCCTAAGAGTGAGGAAGTAGATAGAGAAATGTTCCTATGAGTTAAAGATTTGATCGATGAAGAGGATTAGAAAAGAAGAGAACATCAACAATAGTAATAGAAGAATTTGATTTGGTATACTTGGAACTTAGATTTTTTTCATCTATGTTTCCATCAATGGAAAAGGGGATATTGTTAGCATGAATCTTGATGGTATTCCTTTGGAGGATTATCCTAATTATTGGAGAAAGTGTGTACGCGATTGACATGTTGCATTCATGACCATGTTCATTATTAATGTTAACATAGTATTGTCTCTATGAAGATTGACAAAGTAGCAAATAGAGAATGAGGTCATATTGACTATGTATTGAAAATAACATCAAGTCTAGTTGAGGATGTATTCTACATTGTATTTTGATGAACTAGAAAAGTGAACATACAAAGAATCAAAGACATGCAAAAGTTATTCAAGATTTACATAAGACAATAAGAAGACAAAGTACCTAATAAGAGGCTTCTGGTGATTGATTACTATTTATTAATTTAGATACAATCGTGATGAGTATAGTTAGAAAATGATAGTAGATAGCCTAATGATGATGTCATTGAGTGCATAAGTTCAAAGGTTGCACATGTGAGAAGTTGTAAAAATTGTAAACTGACAGTGATTCATAATTACAAAAAAAATGTAATATTTTGAAAATATCTTAATAAGGTCATGTTCTGGTCCCACAATAGATGCCCCATTTTGAGTCCCAACATGGGGACCCCATAGTTTCAAAATTCCCTATGAGGCATCTAGTCTAAAGCCTTAATCATTTTGGACCCTCCTCTAGGTCTAGGTCAAACCTTGGTGTTTGGCTGAGAAGTGTCAGGTAGTAAAAGAGAGGCTAAATATCAAGAAAGAGGAATTCACAATTCATGAAGTGTGCATTTGCACACATGCACACTTGAAAAAATGTGCATGTATCTATGTACTTTTCCATCTAAAAGGAAAATAGATAGCACACTAGCACACATTGCATAGGTGCCCTAGGTGCACTAGTGCACAAAATAGGTGGTGTGGGGGGGGGGGGGGGGGGTGTAAATAGCCAATTTTGTCAGTTATGATTAGTTTGCACTCACTGTTTCATTAGTCTAGGTCCTAATTGAGTCTTATTTGGGTCTTTCGATTTGAGTGGACTAATGTTTGATTAATTTGTAAAGATAAAATGGCATCATATGATTTTCCATGCTAGAGAAAATGACTCCCAGACCTATTACATTGAAATACTAAGGAGCTCCAAAGAAGTCTAGATTCTAAGATGGGCATGCATAGATTTGAGATATAGAGCTTAGTCACATTGACCTGAATGCATTTTTGACAATATAGAACAAACCAAAGGAGAGGCCAACAATGATATCATCTTTGATCTAGAGTGGGTTGGTGAATGTTGCATCAAACCCTACATTAGTTCAATCCTTAGAACTGATCATGACACTGGAAAAATACTACATTGTAGAGGACAAGGTCATGAAGAGTATCACAAGAGAGATAGTCCCTAACCTTCAACTATGCAACATAGAGAAAGTGTTTCACCTTTCGAAAGTAGATCAATACCTCCAAATATCTTATGATAAAGTAGATAGATTGTATAGAGAAAAGGAGAAAGAGGCCAAGGAATTAGTGTAAACCTCATTCTTGATAGATAGGACACCTCTGGGCCAGAGGGTCAAAAAAGTAGACATGACCCAAGGGTACATGAACAATGACATTAGATATTTTATTATTCTCCTTAGTAAGGAAATGGGCCTCCCTACAATAGGTCACTTATAAACATGGATGGTTAACTTCATCAAGACCATAAGGACCACAAAGATGCCTATTGATTGGGCCACCATCCTAAATGAAAACTTGGATGGGTAGTTAGTCTTAGAGAAGATAGACCTACACTTCTATATGACATCATACATGGTGCACCTACTAGCAGCTAGAACCAATAACTACCCAGGACTATATAGGAAGGGAAGCATGCAAGATTTTAATTCTTTTCCCTATTTTGTTTACCCACAACAAATGAAGAAGAAGCTCCTAGTATAGAGTGTCAAATATAGGTTAGTCAATAATGGATTCATTTTTTCCATCACTAGGTTTAAAGAAGGAGATTATGTCAAATGAATATTTGTATAGGTAGCGATAAGAATAACTTAAGAAAGAGCCTACTACATTTAGTTTAAGACATTCACATATCTTTGAGCCTCAAAAAGCTCACAAGGTACCCTTTATATTGGCTAATACTATTGGAGATATCATGTCAACACATTTCTTCATATGATAGTGTGAGCAAACAATACAAGAAGACTTGGGTCTAGCCAATCACCATTGGGGCATTTGTGGTAAAGAAGAAATAAGAATATTTCTACCTTTGTTTTAGAATGGGATTAGTACCCCTTGGAAGACTATCAGGCTCCTCACCCATATTTTGATAATATTGGGATGGTTCATCATCTAGTGGGGAAGAAGTTTGTATACAAAGAGGCCCTCGAATATTATTGGATGAATATGATAGATGACTATGATGTCCACATTAGGGACTATTATAGGATGAGTCTAAATCTAGAAGAAATTCACTTAAAATAAAGATTCCCCTAAAGACCATAGAAAAGGATGTCTTGGAGGTAATGGATCCTTTGTATAATAGAGATAAATTCCATGACATACCCATTATAAATGTAGAGATAAGGAGCAAGGAGAAAGATAGTATAGCTCAACAGGCTAGACATGTAGTAGAGCTCACAAGGGAATGGATTCAAGAGCCATCTTAAATGGATCTAGTTCCATAGGCCATACCTTTGCAAGCTACTTCCAAGCCTTAGAAAGGAAAAGGTGCTAAGGTCACATTACCAACCTATTCCACAAAATCAAAAGTGAGGCTAGAAATGGTGCACCAGCATAAGAGGGAGGTTGATTATTTTGAGGTCAAGAAGGGTAAAGGTAAGATAAAAAGGGCAGTCCCTAGGTTGAGGAAATAATTGGCTGAGGCCCAAGTAGCATAAGCCCAACAAGAGCCAGAGCCAACTAACTAACCTCAACTAGAGAAAGCTCAACTAGAGAAATAAGAGGAGGAATTGCTAGAAGAACAAGGGGTCCCACCATCAAGAGCTTCAAAGGAAGAAACCTCCCTGTGTGTGCTGAAGAGAGCCAAAACATAAAAAATGGCGATAGGTTCCAGAAGGGGGAGATTAAAGAAGAAGAGTACTCCTCCTTCACAAGTTCTAGAGACCATTTATAAAGTAGAGGATGAGGAAGAAGGATAAAAAATCAAGCTTGTCCCCTCAAGCCAAAGAACATGCTTAGCCAAGGTAGAAGAGGAGGAAAGAAGGATAAGCTCTACTCAGGCACCTTTATCTGCCCCTAAAGAACCTATCCAAGTAAAAAATTTAGAAGAAAAACAACTATAAAAGGATAGTTGAGATGAAAAGTGAGGGAACCAATATTTTTTACCTCTCAAATTTTGACTTCATGTCTATAGGCACTGAGATGGTGGGTGAAAAGATAAGAGATTCCCTAACAAATGAGCCATTAGGAGAGGATATGAATCAATTTCCTCCTCTACCACATGGACCTCTTGGAATTGCACCACCACCACTATAGGATATGACCACTATACTAGATAAAGGGTTAGTAGCACCACCTCCTCCAATGGTCCAACTAGAGAAAAAAAGTCAGGGCACTAAGGAAGGAGAATTACAATAGGTTCATGCTAATGAAGTATCTAGAGAGGGGAAAATAGAAGAATAAATTCAATAAACTCCCTTAGATATAGCAGCTAGATCCTTAGCCTAGCTAAGCATCAAAACTCCCTCTAAAGAACTCCTTTAGCATGGGAAGACTTTGGAGAGGAGTGATAAGGGAAAGGAGCATTCTTTAGAACCAACTTCTTTAGCCAAGTACATGTCACCAATGGGCACAACACCATGATGGATGAAGAAGGTTATATTTTGATAGAATAAGAAGATGGAGCTAACAAAAGAAGAAGAAATGAAGGAATTAATAAAAGTGATAAAGAAGCCTAAGCCACCTAAGAATGATGCTAGAGCACTTGCCTTCATTATGAAAAATAGGAATCATGACCTTCCAGCTCATATTGTTATTCATCCTCCTCATGCCAACACCAAATAACTAACTCCTAAGGATTATGAAATGAAGGAGATCATATTTTTTAAGCCCATGGTGCAAACAATGAAAGTACTAATCATGATAGGACTCTACGAGGTGTTAAAACACTTGGATTAGGATGAGCCAAAAATTGATAATGCTACAAAAGTAGAATGAGATACTAAGGGTCTACATGAATGAAGTGGTGGGACCCATTAACCTAGAGAATCCTGAGATCACTCTTGGTGATGCACTTGGAATGAAGCAGGAATGGCTACAAATAAATTCATTTTTGAAAGAATGTCAATAGTGACATGATAGTTTTGAGGAAAGAGGAATGCAAATAATATAGGGTAATTTGAACCTATTGCACCATATCTAGACTAATGTTGATAGGTTAGTTTCCATTGTAAATCAAGATTTTGGGCTAATGGATTAAGTGATTACCTTGGCTAATGACTTATAGGCACTCATATCAATAAAGGGCCAAAGATACTACAATTTGATGGAAGTATACTTAGTGGAAGATCTAGATAAGCTAGAAAATTGGATAGAGAAGATATCCTTGGAGAATAAAGTAATGGAGGGATTACATGAGGGAATCCAACAAGTAAATAAAGCTCAAGAACAATTTTTGAAAGCAAAAAGGTACTATAATCTCACTAGCCTTTAGATTTTTGAAGATTATTTAAAGATCAAGCTTTCCTCAGTGCAGTTAATAGCTCAACAATTTAGGGATACATTTGAAAATGCTTCATCAGAAGATGATATATGACAAGCATTCAAAATTGAAGAAGCATTGTTGGAACTTGACACCAAGCTTGAGGATTTTTTGGATACTAGGATAGAAGTAAGTAATTACTAGCAAGTAGTAAAGAACAAGTATGATGCATTGGATTTACCAAAAACTAGTGAAGTAGCAGAGATAATAGAGAAGCTCAAGTACAAGCACCCAAACATCATTTTGGTATAAAGGGGAAGAAAATTTGTATGCTGAAAATTTAGTTTTGACACTTAGAAGATTTTTTAAATTTTTGGATCCTATCACCAAGGTGCACAGGTGTGGAGGTGCAATTCTCATAGAGGTGCACCAACATTTTTGAAGAAGAAGTAGTGTGCCGATAGTTAAATGCTAGTTGCTATTCTAGAGCATTACATGCATAAAAAATGTATTATGATGATAGTTTAACTCCAAGAGACACGTAAAGAAGGCCGAGATTCTAATTTTAGAGCTTCCAAAGACTACTACATCATATCATAGCTTCCTTCTTCTTGTCTATTCATTCTTTTTTTCCTTTTTGTCATGTAAAGGCTCATGCACCTATTAATGGATATAAGCAAGGGTGGAGACCTACTTAGCACCATTTAGAGAGCTAGTTTGTATATAATTATCTTTATTTTATTACTTTTTAGCATAACTTCACATTTAAAGAGCTTTCACTCCTAAAAAAAAGGAGCAGATGATTTCTTTTAAATATATGGATATAATATGTACTCTAGGCCATTATTTTGATGCAATAATATATGTTATTGGTGCTCTCATTCTGAGTGTAGTTATTCTTTCTGGAGTGTGTTATTTTTGTGAATGGATGTTCATGAATAATAATGGAGCCAATGGTTTTATTGTGTTATTATGATTGTGTGATCTTTTAGTTCTGGTATTTGTCTTGTGTTAAAAAAAATTGTTGTTGTGGTAAATTGGAGAAAGGATCATCTCGATTCTTACATAACATTTTGTCTCACGTGAGCACACTTTTTATGGCCTCATGATTTGATGAAACATGAAATATCTTTCATTTATCATTGAAGTTCCCATCGATGATTACAACAGTAGATTTAAGGAAGTGCTACTCCTAATTTCATTGGTTTCCTACCAAATCCTTTTGATAATTTAATTTTTAGACATGTTTCTCATTTGGCTTATGTCTATTACGAATTTATCTTTCAACAATTTTCTTAAAATCTCTTGTTATTTTGTCACTATTATTTTCTTTGCAAACACTTAGTTAAAATAGGAATTCATATAGTCACATTGATAAACTACATTCATCATAAAATATAAAAAATAAAAATAAATCTCTCTGTGGTTACATTTCAGCAATAGGATGTGTAGATTGGTTGGAACCAACAAAGACCTCCTCATGAGCATACCCATTTATCTTCAATTGAGTTACTTAGTAGGTTGAAAAATAGCCCCCCGAAACCTTTGAGTTGGTCATTGATCAAATTTTCAAGAGAGATCCAAAAGGATCTCTATCATTTTACATCATGCCAATTTTTTTTTTAAATAGTAGTGGTGCTAGAAGGATGGCTATAACTATTCTATCCAAAAATCCAAGTTGTTCAAAAATTCTGCAATTTTTGGATGTTCTACAAAAATTTTCAAGTTTGTCACTATCAAAAGGTGTGCAGGTGTGTATGTACACTTTTTGAAGAGGTTCACTTTGCATAGGTGCACTTTTTCAGAGGTGCACTTTTTCAATTTTAACATAAACTAGAAAATCTTAATCCACCATCTTCATTTCAGTGAGCTTTAAGCTCTTCACTTGGTGGACATGAGTTTAGAGATCTCAGTAATTTTTGCAAGCCTTGTAGTGATAAGGGGATACCATGAATTCTACCACTTCCATTCTAAATTTCATCATCTTCTTCAGTTCCACCTCCAAACTTACCTCCATCAATCATTCCAACTAATCCTCCACCAATGGCCTTCTTTGAAAATGCACTAGATTCACTAATTAATTTGCAAGGTGTAATAAATGACCTTCCCAAGTACCATTAGAAATTTTCCCAAGGTTCATTCATGGAGAAAAATGAGCAACTGAGGATCATATCAAAATTTTTAAAGAAATATGCAATTGGAAACAAATTCAACAAGAGAATGTGATCCTTTGTTTATTCACATACACATTGGGAGAGGTTGTCTTTAACTTGTACATGAATTTATCATTGGGATATATCCAGAACTAGGTGGCATTTGAAAAATTGCTCCTAGATCAATTCAAAACATTCATCAACCTGACTGTGATACTCCATCAGTTTATATTAATCAAGAGGGATCCAACGGAGACCATTTCATGTTTCAATCATTTTTTTCATATGGCATGCCATAGGTTGGAAACACCCTACACCATACTAGTTGAAGCTATAATCTAGATTTATCTTAATTTAATGGACCACTTCCTACTATCTTCCTAAGGAAATTTCTTGCTAAAAATATTGATACATTGGACAAAGTCTTCTATAAAGTAATTACCTTTACTAAATAGGCCAATCCTAATGTGGTTGGGTTGATGGCTCCAATCATGCTAGTACAATAGTACCAACATATCTTGTTGGAGTGTAAGTGATGCCTAGTCAATTCATCCCATTGAATCCAATTCTACTAGAATAGGACCCAACTATGCCATCTCCAGCCATTACCTACCCAGGATATGAACCTTCAAAATATACATTCTTTGATCAAAAGGAAACACCATCCACTGAGGAAAAAAATAAATCACAACTGAGTTAGGCAAAATGAAGAAGACCATGTCTTAGATTACTAATGAACTAACCCATCTGAGATTGTCACAAGGGAAGAATAACAACTTTCAGAGAACAAATGCAAACCCTTACAAAAACAATTATGATCAAAATTACAACAAGAATTTTAGTGGAAATAACAATGTAGGGAATAATTTTAATCCTACAGGTCGTAACAATAGTTTTCAAAGATAGAATCGACAATGAAACACCCATCCAAACAATGGAAGTATCCTTGCTAATCATAACAATAATGCTCAATTTGTAGACATCAATCAAATTGACACCAGTCAAAATATACCCAATTATGGTGGTTCTTATTTGAATGGAAATCACAAGTGAACTAGAATTTACAATGCACTAATAATGAGCCCCCTATGTAGCTCAATACTATATTGCTATAATCTTATGATTCTCCATAGAATTTGGAAATAGAAGAACAAGTAAATGAATAATTTATCTTTCCATTCAATCAAAAATCAAATCCTGAACTATCATAGATGTTCTCTTTTTTAGAACAACAATCAAAATAGTTACAACTTACATAATCAAAGGGAACCTATGAATGTAATCAAAGGGAACCTATGACTGATGGAATTCCTCCCACATATCTTTTTCTCTAGGGTTTTGAGTTAAGTAAAGTGTCAATTTCTTGAGTCTGAGTCTAGAAATCCTATTGGATGATCTTTCTTTTCATCATTCCTTTAAGTCAACCTAATGTGGGAATCATATGAGAAAAGCATCAGTTTAAAGCTAAGTGATTAAGGTTTGGAGGGTTTGTTATGCATTATCCCAATGAGAAGAAGGTCTTGACATACTACTAATTCATCTTTCCTTAGTCCTAATCATGTTGAAGGCAAAGATTCATGTTGAGAAGTATTTCATTATGAAATAATTTCTATATCTCTAAGAATTTATAACTTCATGGTCAAAGGTCTATATCTAAAGGAAGGGTGCATTTAAAGAGCTCATAGGCATATATAGAGAAAATGTAGTAGACAACATTGATGACTAAGGATAAAAGATTAATACACAGATCATGAGAAAAAGTTAGAAGCAAGATTAGTTGAATTCAATACAAAGTGACTGCTAAAAAATGAAAAAATGGCAATAGAAACAAGTCAAAGGTGGTGTGACTCTTTTTGAAATGAAATCAATAGTTAATATTTATTGGCAGTACATGTTTCAAAGTCAATCAAATAAAAGAACACATGCTACTGGCTAGTTGAAAAGTTCAAATGCTTACCTGTCAAATCAGGTCCCATTCAAATATTAAATGAAGGTTGAATGCCTTCACCCATAAGATCTTACAAGCTCTACAGTCATCATTATGTCACTATTAAAATTTGTTTGATCATTATTCATAGTGACATAACAATGGGTCAACACTTGTCTCCATGCGTGAGGCCTCAACCCGACCCATCATAGCATATATATATTTTATTTACATTTTGATATTCAAGACCTTGATATTTTGATAGTTATTCGAGACTTATATGGATAGTGAATTGCTTTATCTACTAATTTTGATACTTCAATAGTGTTTTACATTGTTATATGCACTAAGAACCTGCTATTGTGTAAGAAATGTTCAAACATATATGGATGCAGCTTTATGACATGATATTATCAGGTTTTGATGCAATGCAAAATGCTAATTTGATTATGATGATTTATGATTTATAGATAAATGTTAATTTGAGTATGATGCTTTATAACATGTAGATGAATGGTTAGGATATGCAAATAGATGTTAATTTGATAATGATGACTTATGACATGCAGATTTTGATATCTTAACATTTTGAGTGGAACAATTGAAAAGACTAGGAAAGGAAATCTAATTTGAATTATGTTAATATGGATATTATTATTATATGTACTTATGTTGTATATGTTTATTTGACCCCTTGGACTACTGATGCTTGACTTTGATGTGTAGGAAAAGGAACCATGAAAATTTAATGAGGAAATGAGGTATAAACACATGTTTAGATGACTCTGCCAAGGTGAATCTTTGTAAGATTTGTAAACCTCATTGTGATGTGTTTATTTTGTAAACATGAGGTGTATGTGTGTAGTATGTATTTCATGTGTAGATTTTGAATGTGTCATGAGTGATATGTAGTGTATTTTGTGTGTGTCATTTGAAACTTGTGCTCGTTATGTTAAATGACATGTTCTTTGATGATGGATCATGTGGCTACCTTATCCTGAGTTAGATGACCTAATTGAGAAATTTGGTTTATTGCCTTAAATTAATAAAGAGAAAAGGTTAATACCATGGGAAATTTGGATTTTGGTCTTACCTAGCATTGTGAGGGCCATAAAGTAACTCTAGGGTGAATTTGTGACAAAAATAAACCCTACCCATATTAGTACTATAAGTTAGGGGGCTAATAATGACCTATAGGGTGCCTAGTAGACCTAGGAGACCCCAAAAAGAATGCATTTTTTATTGAATCCGAAAATGAGGGTGTTATATGGAGGCTTGGCCAAATTAGAAACTCACTTGGCCAGTCTCTATCTTTAGAGACAACTAGGATTTGGAGGAAAAAGATAAGGAGCTCTACTACAACATTTCATTGGCATTGCTTGGAGTAAGGTTGGTACCCATGATCCATGGTTTTCTTCATTTTGCATGTAGAATAGATATGGTGTTCTTCATTCCATGATGAATTTGGTGTATTCTAGATGTGGTTTGTGGGAAAAGAACTTTTGTTTGAATGTTGCATGTGAGAAGTTTTGTGTGAAAGCATTCTTGAATCTTGTTTTGCTTCCATGTTGTGTATTTTGTGTAATGGTTCTGAAGCATCACTCACCCTTGGGAGGGAAGAGATGCTTGGATGAAGGGGTTAATTGGGCTCATACATGTAGTTGAGGAACTCTCCCATGTGTGGAGATGATTTTATATGTTCAATGGAATGTGGTCTTCTTGGTTACTTGCATTTTGGGAGGTATAAGGAGGTATGTGGATAGGATGTTATTGTAAGCCTCAAAAGGGCATGTTGCTAATAAGAATATGTGTAAATGGTGAATCATAGATTTTGGAAATCCTCCTCATGGAGAGAGCCCACCTTCACCCTATATTTGATTCAATTTTTGAATCTTTGTGAAAGCCTTGGGTTGGGTTGTCATGTTATGAATTGTGTAGAGTTATGTTATTTTGTCGTGATCATGCATGATATGTGATTGTGTAGCATGCAACCATTTGTGTCTTGTTTCCTTGAGCGTGGTGGGTGGCCTCCTTGAGGCCTAGGTTGGGAGGTGAGCCTCCATAGTTCTACATTTGTCTTTTATTTGCAGGTATTTTCTTGAAGCCTTGGACATTTGGAGAATTGTGAAGCCTTACTCTTGTATAGAAGAAGAGAATACCATTGTTTTGTATTGTAATGGAGGAAAATTATATCATATTATGTAATTTTTTTTTACTGTAGAAGTATTGTTATTGGTCACATGCATATGAGAATTAAAGAGGAATTGTGAAATACCTTGTTGTAAGGTTCTTCCATTGTGTATCTTGTCATGATATTGGGATTGAATGTAAGTCTTGAGGGAAGCATGAATGAAGAATTTTCATTATTTGATGTTGTCATTTTTTTACCATGACTAGAATGTGTTAAAAAAAAGAAAACCTTAAATCATGATATACATTGGAAGGATGAATAGAATATGATCATCTTGTTATCCTTTTTGTTTTCTCAAGTTTCATTGGAATAAATTAGATGCATTGTGCTTACTCTTGAATCATATCAAGTGTAGAGTCTATTGCTTATTGATAATGAATTCATGGACATGATGAATACTTCATAATAGAATTGGAAATTATGGAAGTTCACGAAGTTACAAGTAGAGGATTATATTGTATTGGATGCAAAAGTATCTTGCAATTTTCCTTGATAGTTTTAATGCATTTGTCATACTTTAGAATGTAGGTTTCACTACATGGAATGAGTTTGAATTTCATAATACTAAACCAGATTAAGTGGGTTCAAATTTATGAATTACCATAGAGAAGATTGTAAAGAAGTAAGATGATGAGCTTCCCAAAATATAAACCAAGAGCTTGTAGATGAATATTTGATTATGGAAAGTGTATGGGAAAATCAAAAAAAGGTGTTACAGTCAAAGAAAATAATAGACCTTGTATAAAATATTAGTATCTTGGATTGACAAGTCAGAAATAAATCATTCCAAAAATCCTCCTATTAAATAAATGTTACACTAAGTCCTTGTTCATTACATGACCATATGCAAGAGAAACATACATATAATAATCAAGAAAAGGAAAAATATATTCTATAATTTCTAACTGACCTAACACAATAAATGAGAAAATATATTTTATTCTAGCCCCTCTTACCTAAGCTTTGGAGTATTGCAAAGAATAAATTTTCAAAAAAATGGGGAAGCACTTGTAAAGTTCCCACCTACCTAGCCGACCACCCCATGTACCTACCACCAAGCAAGAATAATAAATCAGACAAAAGAGAAAAAACCCACCCACCTAACATTACATGCTTTGGAAACATATAAACACCCCTTTCAAACTTTGACATGACTTTGACACTTGTCAAAAAACCCACACCCTTTCCTATAGGCACCTTGTTCTTGGAGATTTAGCATGGTATAAAATATACCTTTTTCTATCCTTGCAAGTATGCTTAGGAAAGGACCCTCTCTATCAGCAATCATGACTTGGATGGAAATCAATTTTCTCTTAGGGATTTAGTGATGTTTTGGCTTATGCAAAAAGGTACATATTTTGACTTTGTGAAAAGGCACATAGGCTTGTCCTTGTTTACAAGACATTCTTTAAGCACCTCTACCATTAGTGTTAAGGGAAAATTTGCATGGTCTAGGGAAGAGTTATGGGGTAGTTGGAGGAGGGAGGGGGGGGGGGGGGAGAGGGACAACTGTCATGTAGGTATAGAGGTAGGTTAGGAAAAAGGGGTGTTGGGTGATGTTTTTCATATTATTATTATTATTATTATTAATTATTTTTTGTACATTATGTTAAGGGAATGTTATGGGTTAGTTATTTTTGAGCATACGTATACATTATAAATTGTATACAATAATGATTAAGGGATGTACATTTAGAATAGTGAACATAGCAGAATTCAAATGTAATTATAATAACAAAATTAGTAATAAAATTTAAGTTGAGATGGAACATAGGATTAGAAAATGTAAGTTTTCTTTTTAAATGAAGAAGATTAATATAAGAGTTTGACTATAGGAGATACTATGTTAGAAAAAATATATATACATTGTTGGTATTATTTTCTTGTACTGATACTTCAAGCATGGGTAGATATAGGTCAATTGAGGATTTAGAAGGATGTAGATATAAGATGTTGATAATTCTTATGACTAGCTAGTAATGTATGGAACTAGCGGAAATGCTTCTATTAAAATAGGATTATTAGGATTTAATGATATAATTGTAAAGCAATGATATTATAGTGGATAGACAATGATTTATCAGGTAAAGTTAATAATTTATCATGCTCTCCTATAGGTACTAGTAAAGAGGGAGATATGAGTGTGTAAAATTAATTATAAGTAGTAAAGTAATTGGAAATAAAATGAAACAATGAAACTATTGAATAATTAATGTTGGGGCCTAGTCAGTAGTGTCTAATTAGTAAATAAATAAATAAAATTAGTTGTGTTCTTTCTTATTGAATTTTGGGCATGCCACCATGGGCTCATTATATTCTATGGGGTATAGATAGGTTAGTGTCAAAATCTCTTGTCAATAAAGTACTACCACATGTCTACCATGAGGTATATGTTAAAAATAGATTGATACAAGTATGAATATGTGTTTCAATCATTATTTTGTCACTAATGTCAAACCTGCTACTTGCTAGTGAGATAACTTCTTAGATTATTTGAGTACAATCATGTTATTGATTTATGAAGAGGATTTGATCAAATCAGGTAACAATATCACTTAGAGGAAAGGTTGAGTTATGATATGGAAAAGGAGCACAAGGATTAGTTAACATAGTGATATTATAGTGTATTGATAATATACTTAAGGTTGCAAAGGATGGATATACTAATTAAGTTTAGAAGAACAAGTTAAAATAATTATGTCTACCATGAAGAAAATTAGTTGGAGCTGAGAAAAGTCAATTTTAGTGTAAGTTGAGTAATATAGTGTAAGCTGAATAAAGTTTAGTTGATGCTGAGTACTAGTAAACTTTAGTTCATGCTAAGTGTTTTGATAGTGGATGCTAAGACATGCAATATGTGCCAAGCATTAGAATAAATTTAATGCAAAGTAGTTAGCATTATGAGAAAGATTTTGAATTTGATGAATCTAAGTCGACAAGTTTGAATTCTTGGATTGTGTGAATTGTGTGGAAGATAAGCTTGATGAGCTGGTGGCATAGAATTCATGATGAACCATTTTGAGATGAATTCAAAGAATATTGAAGGAGAAGTTACTAGAAGATAATGAAATGAAATGATGGGTAGATTTCATTGAATCCTATCTAATCCAATCTAACCCTAACATGGGTGATGGAGGATGAACAAAAAAAGATCTTAATTCTCTATTTATAGAGATGGCTAGTCAAAAGAAAAGGTTGTCATGTGCGAGAACCTAAGGAAGACAAGGAGTCTAGGATATTTCCTCATTCACTGACCTAAGAGAAGAGACTGCATTAGTAAGAAAAGAAAGAAGGCTTAAGGGTATGGATTCTTCAAAGGTGAACAAGCTGTCAGAGTTGATGCATGTGAAATCCAAGTAGAATGGATGACTAAAAAAAAGATCTTTAATCTACAAGTGTGTTGTAATTTGTTATCAAATCAAGCCTTACTATTATTTTCCAATAATTGTACCAGTCTAGGGTAAATACTTTAGATTAAGGTTGACCTAATAGTCATTTGTAAATCCTTCAACTAGGTGACATTCCAATTGAATGATCTAAAGTCCTCTAACAAGGCTCACTCCTAATAAGGTGATTGAAATCCTTTAACTAGGTCACAATTAACAATGTGCATTATAATGTTTAACAAGGTTGGCCTTTCATAAGGCATCACTCTAGAAGAGTGAGAATGAGTAGCATGTTATTGGTGGTTTTTCCCTAATTGGGTTTCCACATTAAATCATTATGTCAAATGTGTTATTAAGTCTATTATGTTTTATGTTTACATTTCTACAAAGTTGATTTGATAGTAACCTACAAGTTTAAGTGATTAGATGATCTAATGGATGTATGCATGATGAAAACAATTTATGGATATGGGTTCACTATGTTGTGAAAAGTTTTAATTGTACATTTTGACCTTGGATAACTAATTCACCCCCCCTCCTCTGATTCAAATGATTGGTATCAAAGCCACTTTCTTAAGAGGACTAGTTTGAAGGTACTAGAAGCTAAAAGGCTAAGATGTCAAAAAGAGAGGTACCCAAGCTTAATAGAGATAACTTTCCTACATTACAAAGTCTTGTGATGCTACATCTAGAAGGTCTTGGAGATCATGTACAATCTACCATCACTATTGAGCATGTTGATCCTATTGGAGCCCTAAGTATTGAAGATTTGAAAAAGAAGAGAGAAAACAACTAGGAAATGTTGGAGATTTCCTCTACCCTAAGTTATGTTGAGTTTGATGATATCAAGGTTTATGATAGTGCAAAGAAAATGTGTGATTCTCTACACACTATATATGGAGGTGAAACAAATGTTCTAAGAGCCAAATCTGAAAGTCTTAGAGGTAATTTCAGTGATATGAGAATGCAAGAAGGTGAGAATATTTCTCAATATTTCTCTAGGATAAAAGGTTTTGTTAATGCAATAAGAGGAGATAATGGTAAAATAGATGATAGGACTATGCTAAGAAAAGTTTTGACAACATTTTTGCCTATCTATGCTATTACAGTTTCCACAATATAAGAATTTAGATGTATATGTGGTACTTATTTGACTCTTGAAGGACTCATAGGTAGGCTCACTACTTTTGAGATATCTAAATTTGATAATTAAAAACCTAACAATGTTGAATTTTCTTTCAAAACCAAGCTATCATTGAAGGAACCTAATGAGAAGAAGAAGAAAAAGGTAAAATATGTGTCTAGTGATAGTGATACATATGAGGAAGATGTAGAACAACTTGAAGTACTACTAGCAAGGAGATTTCATAGAGGTAAATAAAAGTTTAAAGGTAAGTTACCTATCATGTGTTTCAATTACAATGAGGTTGGTCATATTGTTGCTAGATGTCCAAAGAATAAGAATTACAAAGGTGGAGATAAACACAAAAGTAGAAGAGATGAAGACAAAAAAGATTACAAAGACAAAGGCAAGAAGTCTTGCTACATTTCTAAAGAGGAAACAAAAGATGGATCTCTCAATCATGATGATGAAGTGGTGTATGTTGCAATGAAGGATGAATTTGATGAGAATGAGACAACTACACTAGTGTCTTGTGTCAACAAGAATAATAGATGGATCATTAACAGTGAGTGTTCATATCGCATGACTAGAGATAAAAGTAAGTTAATTACCTTGAATTAGTATGATGGGAATAGTGTAAGGTTTGGTAATGATGCACCCTATTTGATAAAAGAAAAAGGTTCTATCAAACTCATAGAAAAGATTTTATGTCACAAAGCTTATTATGTTGAAGGAATTAACTATAATTTTTTGAGTGTGTAACAACTGAATAATTTAGGTTTTAAGGTTGAGTTTGAGAATAAGATTTCTAAGATATATGATACTAATAGAAAATTAATTGGAAAAGGTGATCAAACTAGAGGTATATAGAGGATGCTACTTATTTAGTTATAGAAGTTGATGATGTGTGGTTATGGCACAAGAGTTGGTGTCATGTTAATTTTGATAACTTGGTTAGTATCAATAACATGAGAAGAGTCAAAGGTTTGCCTAAGTTGAAGAATGTTAGAAATAAAAATTACTAAGAGGGGGGTGAATTGGTAATTTATAAACTTTAGTCACCATCTGGATATTATTTGTTACTTTAAACCATGCATAACAAAGTAATAAAGTAATGTTGAACAATAATAGTAACCATGCACAAAGATAACTCATAGCACCATATTTTGTTAACTAGGAAAACCTTAGCCAAGGGAAAACCCTAGTGGGGATGATACCCACTAGATAATATGCTGATATATAAGTTTCTTATTAGAGGATGGACCCTATTAGGAGTCAATGAGAAACTTTAGTATAGAGAGACCCTATTAGGAGACTTTGACTCCTTGTTAGGAGATTCCAACTTTGTTAGGAGCTATAGTATAGTAGATGCAAGATGATCACACTGCCCAAACATGCACTTCCAATTGCAAGAAGAGCTCACTACCCAAATAAGTAATTAGTCTTTAGGAATATAGGTTCTTTCTTAGTTTGATTAGGATCACAAAATAACTTCACAATCTTTGCATATATTGCTTCCACAGAAAGTTTGCATATCACAAATACTTGCACACTTTCACTTTTTCAGCACACTTGAATTCACAAGATGTCCTTTGCATAAATACCATGCCTTTATGTAAATTATTTCTAGATTGGCCAAGACCATAATATACTTTTCCAACTTAGAGAAAACATTTAGGATGTTGGCCCTAATTGGTGAAGTAATTATTTTGTAAACAAAATAATTACTTTCTTTTACTTCCATTGTCTTGTTTCACTAGTAAAACACAAAGATCTCTTTTTTCATGCTTAGATATTGTGTATTACCTCATGCAGTACCAATACCCTCATTAGATGAATAATTCTCAACATAGAGGACTCAAGATGAAATGTGAACCTACATGCTTCAAAATAGGAAATTGCATAAAAGGAACTATGAGGGAATTTATTTAAAATTTTTGGGATGTGAAGAAGTGAGAGAGGTGTTAGAATAATTTCATGACAAGTATGGCACTAGACATCAATTAGTAGAGGCTAAAACCCATATGATTTTGAGATCATGTTAGTTTTGGCCTATAGTTTCCAAGGATACATTTGAATATCTATGCTCTTGTCACACTTGTCAAACAAATACCAAAAGAGAAAGACAACTAGCTATGCCACTACAACTAGTATTTGAGGTATGCTCTTTACCCAAGTGGGGATGGACTTTATTGGACCAGTATAGCCACCATCATTAACTAGACACATGTTCACCCTTATAGCTATAGATTATGGTACATGCTAGACTAAAGCTGAAACTTTCCAAAACTATACATCAAAAGTGGTTACTGATTTCTTGGAAGCCCACATTGTCACCAGGTTTGGAATTCCATTCTTCCTAATGTGTGATAATGGGTCATTTTTTTCATCAATTTTCCTTACTCAAAAGGAATTTGAAAATCAATTTATAATCAAGTTTTCATCTAATAACTATCTCCAAGGGAATGGTGTGACCAATTCGACCAATAAGAACTTCATTATAGTCATAAAATGCCTACTCACAGAGAATCCAAAAGATTGGCACACTCAATTAAAGTATGTATTATGGATAAACAAAGTCAAGATTAATATAACTTTGGGAACCTCCCCACATCTACTCATCTACATATAGGAACTAGCATTCCCACTTAATCTCAAGATTCTAGTGTTGAAATTTATGAGAGGGTATGTTGAGGATGTTAACAGGGTCTAGATCATATTGATAAATCTCTTGGAATTAGATGAGAAAAGGATAGAAATTTTAGAGTACATGGAAAAACATTAGGCTATTATAAAGCATTAGTTTAACAAGTGAACCATGATCAAATCTTTTAGAATCTCAAGCCTTTCTCTTTTGTGTGATAGGGAAAAAGGAAAACTATGTTTTCACACCTAATTTCAAAACTTGTGGATTGGTCGTTATTAGATTGTAGAGCTTGTTGGGTGATGCGATGTGCTCCCCTACCCACAGGTGGTTAATTATGTGGTGTTCCATGTTCACTAACAGTCATGGCTTTTGGTGCAACAGTAAATGGGCCCTACAATTGGTATCAGAGCCTAGTTTTGGCTTGGTCATGGGTTCAAATCTCCCCGGTGCCTTCCTAACCCGTGTAAGCACCTGGTATGCACGTCGAGGGGGAGATTGTTGGGTGATGCGACACGCTCCCTTGCCCACAAGTGGTTAATTATGTGGTGTTCCATGTTCACTAACAGTCATGGCTTTTGGTGCAATGGTAAATGGGCCCTACAGAGCTTTTAGGAGAAAATACTTCTAGGCTAAGTTATTTACAAGGGAAAATGGTTCCATTACTAGTCAATGGCTAGTCTTTGAAACATTATTTTGAATCCTAAAATGAAAAATATTTATAAAGAAAAACTTCACTTTTTGCAAGTGTTTTTATTTTTTGCAAGAGTGTTTACTTTCTGCAAGTGTGTTTACTTCCAGTCGTGTGTTTTTTTTAATATTTGTGTCTATCTTTTCTTGTCAGTCTAGGGGTTAGATGCAATCAAGATTCATTATTAATACATACAATAGATCATCCCATTTCATTTTGACTATGTGGAAGAGGTATTTCTTTATCAAAGCATGTAGATGATTTTGTTTCTTGTACAAACTATACAAATAGATGTTCCTTGTAGTTATAGAGGACTTCTAGCCTAAAATCAAAATCATAGATTTATAGCTCTCAAAACTTTACAAATTCAAGAATTGATTATCTTGGTGATTTTAAAATCTAGGTTGATAGTAGAAAGGGATAATTTAGAACTTACTGGTTCAGACAAAGGGTCTCTTCAAAGAACTACTAAGTTTAGTATTTGGCATGAGAGTTTCCTAAAAGTTCATTCAAAGAGGAGTTTAAGAGTTATCAACTTAAGAACAGATCTAAAAAGGAATACAGATGCCTTGGCCACATAGTCTAAACATGGTGAAGGTAGAAAAGAAAAAAAAGAATCACAAAAAAGTGTTACATCTAAATGATTCTAGAGGATTGCAAAAGGTAATCAAATAGATAGATATGTACTTCAAAATGGCTATCCTATTCTATATAATAAATGAAAATATTTCAAGGTAAATCAAGTAGAAACATGTAAGCTCTATGAAGCAAGTTAAAGAAGATTACCAAAGACTCAATAAGGAAATAATTCATAACTCACCAAGAGCCCTTAGAATGGATTCTCATTTAGTTAGATTATGATGAAAAAACAAGTTTATGAGGATTCCTAATGACTAGACTGATGGAGCCAAAAAAATTCTCCAAGTTGTTGGGTACTCATGATAGACTACACCTTGAGATGTCAAAGGGAAATTGGTACACTAAACACACACTAAGCCTAAAGACTCAAGATCCTAAATTTTTGACTTCCAAAAGACTTAAAAACTACTTGAAATATTTTGAATCTATTGTTACTTGATAGATGTTTGAAGAATGATTGCTGATGAAGAAATTTTTTTGCCATTTCTTCACTTTTTTGGGGCTATCTTTTTTGGTCCCACAATGCATGTCCCATTTTGAGCCCCAAAATGGGGAGCCCCTAGTTTCCAAATTCCCTATGAGGCATCTAGTTTAAAGCCTTGATCATTTTGGACCCTCCTCTAAGTATAGGTCAAACCCTAGTTTTTGACTGGGAAGTGTTAGGTAGTCAAAGAGAAGCTAAATGTTAAGAAATAGGACTTTACATTGCATGAAGTGCACATATGCACACATGCACACATGAACACATGTGTATGTGCACCAAGTGTGCACAAGCACACTTCACTCCACTATGAGGATGTACACATATGAATGTGTGCATCCTTAGAGGTGTGCACCTTGGAAATGTGAAGCCTATAATCCCCCCTTTCTTCTCTCTGCACCATTTGATCTCAACTTCACCTTTTGCATCACATGTCTACACCTTGAAGAGTTATGCAATTGTGACACACCATACCCCCTCTCCACCTAATCCAAGGTAAACACAACCCCATGGAGGTGCACACATCTACTATGCACATCATACCCTACATCTATTTTCCTTGCACACATCTGCTATGCACTAGTGCACCTACACAAGTGTGTAGGGTATGCTTTAAAGGGAGGAAATAACCAGTTTTGTCAATTTTGATCAATTTTCACTCATTTTTTCATTAGCCTGGGTCCTAATTGAGTCTTATTTGGGTTTTTGACATCAGTGGACTAATGTTTTCTTCTTTTGTGCAGATAAAATAGCATCATCATTGTCTTCCATGGTAGATAAAATGATACCCAAAACTTTTGCATTCAAATACCAAGAAGCTCTAAAGAAGTCCAGATTCCAAGATAGACATGTAGAGATTTGCAATACAGAACTGGGTAACATTGACTGGAATTCATTTTTGACAATATGAAACAAAGAAAAGGAGAGGTCAACAATAATCTTAGCTTTGATCTGGGGTGGGGTGAACACTACTTCACAACCTACATCAGGTTAATCATCACAACTAATCATGATATTGTCAAAATATTACATGAAAGAGGAGAAGGTCATGAAGAGTGTCACAAGAGAGATAGTCCTTGACCTCTGACCATGCAACATAAAGAAAGTGTTCCACCTTCTGAGAGAAGATCAATACATCCAAATATCTTTTGATGAGTAGATAGATGGTACAGAGAAAATGATAAAGAGGCCAAGGAATTGGTGCAAACCTCATTCTTGATAGAAATGACACCTCTGGGCTAGAAAGTCAGCAAAGTAGAGATGACCTGAGGGTACTTGAAGGATGACATTTGATATTTGATTATTCTCCTCAATAGAGCAATGGGCCTCCCTATAGTGGGTCCCTTACAAACATGGATGGTTAGCTTCATCAAGACCATTAGGGCCACAAAAATGCCTATTTTTTGGGCCACCATTCTAAGTGACAACTTGGACAAATAGTTAGTCTTGGTCAAGACAAGCCCATTCTTCTCTATGACATCATACATTGTGTTGTTGGAAATGATTGAAATGATCATAAGAAAAGTTGTTAGCATAATATATGGAACTGGTAAAGAATGTCCTCAATCATTGTTTTTTCATTGATGTCAAACTTGCTACTTGCAGGAATGACAATTGCTTTAGTGATCCAAATACTATCAATTAGTTGATTGTCAAGGAGGAGGAAATCAATAAGATGTAACTAGAACACCTAGAGAAAGGTTGAAGTTATGATGTTGTAATGAAGTACAAGGATCAGCTAAGCCATTGATGAAAAAATGTATTTGATGTCATACTATAAGATACAAAGAATGGACACACTGAAACATATCAAAGATTTAAGGTTTTAGCTAAGTCTTTTGTAAAGCTCAAACTAAGTTTATTAGAGAGAAGGAGCCAAGAAAGCTAGTAAGAGCCGAGCAAATTCCTAGTTAATGTTGAGTAAACTTTAGATGCCAAGTAAACTTCAGATTTTGAGTGACACAGAGTTTGTCAAGTGCTGAGCATAATCAAGTGCTGAGCAGAACCAAGTGCCAAGTAGGTATAGGTGCCGAGTAACACAGAGGTGCCAAGCACCAGTAACTCAATAATGCTGAGTTGCTGCATTAGTTTGGAAATCAAAGATTCGCTAGATCTAAGCTGACAAGGTTGTTATCTAAAAATTTGTGAATTAAAAGGAAGATAAGAATGATGAGCTGGTGGCACAGAACACCATGTAGAACATTTTAAAGGATACAACTGGCAAAGTTTCTAGAATAGAACAAGATATGGGGTAGATACATTTTATCCTACCTAATCCATTTTGAAACCCTAAAATTGGAGAGGGAGAATTGAGTGGCAAAGACGAATCAGATTTCTATTTAAGAAGACATAAGTTAATGAAAAAAGAGAGAGAGAGAGGTGCTCAAGCATAAAAGCATGAAGTACTGAAGAAGGTGCTAAGGAGAAGAAAGCACAGGAATTTTGTTTGGATAGATGACTACAAGGATGATTGCATTGGTAGAATGAGTAAGAAGACTCAAGGAGACAAAGCTTGAGAGGAAGACAAGTAGTCAGAGCTGAAGTGATTGAAGCCAAGCATAAGGATTGAACTGAAAGTGTGATCTGAAATCTGCAAAGTATGTTGTAAGTTATATCAGATCAAAAGACCATTATCGTTACTTTCTAGCAATTGTAACAGTAAGTTTAAATCCTATGGCCTTAGGTTGGTTTAATAGCCATAAGATAAATCCTTTAACAGGGTGACATTCCAAGTGAATGTTCTAAAGACCTTTAACCAAGCCCATTCCTAATAGTTTGGTGAAATCCTCTAATAGGGTCACATTTAACAGTGTGTTGTAAGCCTTTAACAGGGCACGCTTTTAACAGGGCATCACTTCAGAAGAGTGAGAATCAAGTAGCATGTTACTAGTAGTTTTTCCTAAATTGGGTTTCTACGTAAATCATTGTGTCATGTGTTGATCTTGGATGTTTTATCTTTGCATATTGATTTACTTTAACTTGCTTATATGATTGATTTAAGTTTGGATGGATAAAAAGTGTATGGATTCATTAAAAGTAGTAAAAAGGTATTAATGGGGCATTTGGACCTTGAATAACTGATTCACCCCCCCTCTCAATTATTGTAAATAATTCTAACAATTAGTATCAGAGCTTGACTGCTGATTCAGTTTAAAGGGACTACAAGCAGAAAAGATCAAAATGCCAAAAAGAGAAGTTCCCAAGCTCAACAAAGACAACTTTGTTGCATGGAAAAGTTTGATGAAGGTACATCTTAGATCCATAGGAGATTATGCCCAAAATTCATTTGTCACTGAACATGTAGATCCAACAGGTGCTCCTACTGCAGAAGACATGAAAAACAAGCAAGAACATAATCAGACAATGCTGGAAATTGCCTCTGCACTCAGCTATGCTGAATTTGATGATATCAAAGGATGTGACATTGCATTCAAAATGTGGAAAGCCCTATCAGACATCTATGGAGGAGATCAGAATGTACAAAGAGAAAAAAGAGAAATTCTTAGAGGAAAGTTTGATGACATGAAAATGGAAAAAAATGAGAATGCTGCTCAATATGGTGCAAGAATAAAGGAAGTGGTAAGTGCAATAAGATGCTTGAGTGGTCAACTAGATGAAGATATTGTTAATAGTAATTTCTTAAGAACCTTGCTCCCTATCTATGCTATTAGAGTATCAGCAATACAAGAGCTAAGATGTATACTAGGAAACAATCTAAGTTTTGAAGGTATAATCAGTAGACTCATTGCATTTGAGTTATCTAACCTTGACAACTACAGACCTGAAAATGTTGAATCTTCTTTTAAGGCCAAGTTATCACTGAAAGATGTTGAATAGGAGAAATCAAAGAAAGGAAGAAAAATGAAGTATGTATCCAGTGACAGTAGCACTGATGAGGAAGATGTGGAACAATTGGAAGCATTGCTCGCTAGAAGATTTCACAGGGGCAAAGGAAAATTGAAATGTAAGATGCCTATCATTTGTTTCAATTTCAATGAAGTAGGTCATATTGCTGCAAGGTGTCCATAGAAAAAGGATTCCAAGGAAGGCAACAAATACAAGAACAGAAGAGATGATGATAAGAGAGATTACAAAGAAAAAGGTAAGAAGTGTTATATTGTTGAAGAAAATTTTGATGATAATGATGATGAAGTTGTTTATGTAGCCATGAAGGACCAATCTAATGAAGAAGAGCCCATAGCCCTGGTAACATGTATAAACAAGAATGACAGATGGATCATAGACAGTGGATGCTCACATCACATGACTGGAGACAAAAGTAAGTTTGTTAACTTTACTCAGTATGATGGAAATAGTGTTAGATTTGGTAATGATGCTCCATGTACAATCAAAGGAAAAGGTTCCATTAAACTCACAGAACAAATTTCATATGAAAATGCATACTATGTTGAAGGATTAAACTACAATTTACTAAGTGTCTCATAGTTAGGCAGTATAGGTTGCAAAGTGGAATTTAGAAACAAAACTGCAAAAATCTATGATACTGATGGTAAACTGATAGGAAAAGGAGATCAAACAAAGAGTAATTTGTTTTACCTTGATATGGATGATGTTTCTTGTTTATTTGCAAAATTTGATGATGAATGGTTATGCCATAGAAGATTATGTCATGTCAACTTTGACAATCTAGTCAACATCAGTAAAATGAAGAAAGTCAGAGGTTTATCAAAATTGAAGAAGCCTGATAATATCATGTGCAAACAATGTCAGCTAGGAAAGATGACAAAGTCAAGTTTCAAAAGCAAAAACTATACATCTAAAGAGATACTTGAGTTAGTTCACACTGACTTATGTGGTCCAATGGAAATACAAAGCTATAGAGGAGATAAATACATAATGCTATTTGTTGATGACTATTCCAGGATGATGACTATTATGTTCTTAAAACAAAAATTTGATGCATTTCAAATGTTTAAGTGGTATGTGGCTAGAGTTGAAAAGGAAACTGGAAAAAGCTTGGAATGCCTAAGATCAGATAGAGGTGGTGAATTTACATTAAATGAATTTGAGATATTCTGTAATGATAAAGGAATCAAAAGATAAATGTTAGCTACTAGAACTCCCCCACAGAATGGAATTGCTGAAAGAAGAAAAAGATCTATGATTGACTATGCCAGAACACTAATGATGGAAAAGAATGTTGCTCTAAAATATTGGAGAGAAGCGGTAAGTGTAGCTATTCATACACTGAACTGAGTACAAGTTAAGAAAGGTACAAATACAACACCTTTTGAATTATGGTATGGTTACTCACCCAATGTAAAACATTTCAAAGTGTTTGGTTGCAAATGTTTTATCCTTAAAGATGCTAGAAATGGAAAATTTGATGCAAAAAGTGATGAAGGTATATTTCTTGGTTACTCCACTAGAAGTAAGGCATATAAGTGTTTGAATATTAACACTAACAAAATTGTGGAAATTGCAAATGTAAATTTTGATGAGCACACAAAAGTCCAAGCTGAAGAACCAAAGAAAATGGAAGAGTATAGAACCTTTGTGTATTCTTATGAAGAAATGACTGTTGATGAGGATGATGTCAATCAAATTGAAAATCAACAACAAGTATAATTTTTATTCGAGTCACAACCAGTGAATATCGAGTTGCATTCAGAAGCTGATTTGCAGAATGAAGGAAATGGACAGTTTGATTTTGAAGACAGTACACATGATGAAGAACAACCTGACAAAGAAGTGCATAGTGATCCTAAATCCGAAAAATTAAACATGGAAACAAGGACAGAGCCAAAGTTATCCAAATATGTAAAAAGACATCACCCCGCTGAACAGATAATTGGTGACAAAGATGCAAGACCAATGACAAGGAACAGACTAAGACATGAATCATGTCTGATCAGAAAATTTGAACCCACGACATTATATGGTGCATTACAAGATGATAACTGGTATAAAGCTATGGAAGAAGAAATTGATCAAATAAGAAAAAACAAAACCTAGAGTTTGGTTCCCAAACCAATTGACAAGAATGTGATTGGCACCAAATGGGTATTCAAAAACAAACTAGATGAGAATGGTGAGATTACCATAAACAAAACTAGACTAGTATGTAAGGGTTATGCTCAAGAAGATGGACTAGACTATGGAGAAACATTTGCTCCTATTGCTAGAATGGAAGGAGTAAGAACTTTACTTGCATACGCTGCCTACAAAGATTTTAAAGTCTACCAAATGGATGTAAAATCTACCTTCTTAAATGGTATACTAGAAGAAGAAGTCTACATTGAACAACCAGAAGGTTTTGTTGATGAAAACAATAGGGATATGGTGTGTAAGCTACATAAAGCACTCTATGGTTTGAAACAAGCACCTAGAGAATGGTATGAGAGACTTCACAAGTATCTAGTGAAAATTGGATTTGAAAGAATTGATGATAACAACAACATGTATATCAAAGTAGACAAAGGTAAAGACAATATTGTATCTAAAATTTTTGTGGATGACATAGTGTTTGGTGGTAAGGAAGTAATTTGCAAAGGCTTTGCTGACAAAATGAAACATGAATTTGAGATGTCTATATTTGGAGAAATCAAATTTTTTGTTGGGTTGCAAGTACATCAACTCAAACATGGAATATTTGTTACACAATCAAA
The DNA here is from genome assembly GCA_028749045.1 of Cupressus sempervirens. NCBI lineage: Eukaryota > Viridiplantae > Streptophyta > Pinopsida > Cupressales > Cupressaceae > Cupressus > Cupressus sempervirens. The sequence goes on from CM053793.1 coordinate 837,914,262, forward strand.
ATACATCAAAGAAATTCTTAAAGCATTTGGATTGGAGGAATCCAAACTAGTCAGCACACCAATGGCAATGGGAAATAAGCTATCCAAAAATGATGAGTCAGCTAAAGTCAATCAAATAATGTACAAATCCATGATTGGAAAACTACAATATGTTGTACATAGTAGACCAGACATAGCATTAGCAATTGGAATAGTGGCTAGGTTCTCTGCTAATCCTAAAGAAAATCATCTCATAGCAGTAAAAAGAATAATGAGATATCTTAAAGGAACTGATGACTTTGGTCTATACTACAAAAAGAATGGAAAATTTGACCTCAATGCATATACAGATGCAGACTGGGGAAGAAACATTGATGATAGAAAAAGCACAAGTGGAGGTGCATTATTTCTAGGCAAAAGACTAGTCACTTGGACTAGCAAGAAACAAACATGTACATCCCAGTCCACTGCAGAGTCAAAATATGTGGCAGCTGCAGTCAATTGCACAAACATTGTATGGCTCACACATTTATTGAATGGAATGAAAGAAGAAGTAACAAAACTTGTCATATTGTATTGTGATAATACAAGCGCTATAAATATATCAAAAAATCCAGTGATGCATGCAAAAACCAAGCATATTGCAATCAAGTATCATTATGTCAAAGAATTGGTAGAAGACAAACAAGTAAAGCTGGAATGCATTCACACAAAGGAACAAACTGCAAATATCTTTACCAAACCATTGCCCAAGGATGCCTATGAATATCTTAGAGGCAAGTTGGGGGTAATACCCCTAACTCAAGAAATTTAAGGCAACAAGGAAGCTGCCCTGCATCAACAGGAATAAATCATTGAAATATTAACAGGTTGATGCAAAGGATGACAGCAGGAGTAGAAACTCCAAATTAGTCACAAGCATGGTGACAGAGGGAGAAAATCAACAAGAAGCCAAAGCTTATATTTTGCATAATAAAGATGCTACATCTTTTGCATTTATGTCAAAGAGGGAGAAATATGTAGAAATCTGATCAATACAAAGAAAGAGGGAGATATATATGAAAGAGGGAGATATATGAGATCAGTAGTAAAAATACAGCAAGACAACATATACAATCTTGGTGGTAACTAAGTTGATTAATTGATCAATTTGGTTTGCCATCAATGCCAAAGAGGGAGATTGTTGGAAATGATTGAAATGATCATAAGAAAAGTTGTTAGCATAATATATGGAACTTGTAAAGAATTTCCTCAATCATTGTTTTGTCATTGATGTCAAACTTGCTACTTGCAGGAATGACAATTGCTTTAGTGATCCAAATACTATCAATTAGTTGATTGTTAAGGAGGAGGCAATCAATAAGATGTAACTAGAACACCTAGAGAAAGGTTGAAGTTATGATGTTGTAATGATGTATAAGGATCACCTAAGCCATTGATGAAAAAGTGTATTTGATGACATACTATAAGATACAAAGAATGGGCACACATAAACATATCAAAGATTTAAGGTTTTAGCTAAGTCTTTGTAAAGCTCAAACTAAGTTCATTAGAGAGAAGGAGCCAAGAAACCTAGTAAGAGCCGAGAAAATTCCTTGTTAATGCCAAGTAAACTTCAGATGCCGAGTGACATAGAGTTTATCAAGTGCCGAGTAGAATCAAGTGCCGATCAGAACCAAGTGCTGAACAGAACCAAGTGTCGAGTAGGTCTAGGTGCCGAGTAACATAGAGGTGCCAAGCACTAGTAACTCAATAATGCTGAGTTGCTACATTAGTTTGGAAATCAAAGATTCACCAGATCTAAGCCAACAAGGTTGTTATCTAGAAATTTGTGAATTAAAAGGAAGATAAGAATGATGAGATGGTGGCATAGAACACCGTGTAGAATGTTTTTAAGGATACAACTAGCAAAGTTTCTAGAAGAGAACAAGATATGGGGTAGATACATTGTATCCTACCTAATCCATTTTGAAACCCTAAAATTGGAGAGGGAGAATTGAGTGGCAAAGACAAATCAGATTTCTATTTAAGAAGACATAAGTTAATGAAAAGAGAGAGAGAGAGAGGTGGTCAAGCATAAAAGTATGAAGTACTGAAGAAGGTGCTAAGGAGAAGAAAGAAAGGGTACTATGTTTGGATAGATGACCACAAGGATGATTGCATTGGCAGAATGAGTAAGAAGACTCAAGGAGACAAAGCTTGAGAGGAAGACAATCAGTCAGAGCTGAAGTGATTGAAGCCAAGCATAAGGATTGAACTGAAAGTTTGATATGAAATCTACAAAGTATGTTGTAAGTTATATCAAATCAAAAGACTATTATCATTACTTTCTAGCAATTGTAATAGTAAGTTTGAATCCTATGGACTTAGGTTGGTTTAATAGCCATAAGATAAATCCTTTAACAGGGTGACATTCCAAGCAAATGTTCTAAAGACCTTTAACCAGGCCCATTCCTAACAGTTTGGTGAAATCCTCTAATAGGGTCACATTTAATAGTGTGTTGTAAGCCTTTAATAGGGTAGGCTTTTAACAGGGCATCACTTCAAAAGAGTGAGAATCAAGTAGCATGTTACTGGTGGTTTTTCCCAAATTGGGTTTCCACGTAAATCATTGTGTCATGTGTTGATCTTGGATGTTTTATCTTTGCATATAGATTTACTTTAACTTGCTTATATGATTGATTTAAGTTTGGATGGATGAAAAGTGTATGGATTCATTAAAAGTAGTAAAAAGGTATTAATGGGGCATTTGGACCTTGAATAACTGATTCACCCCCCCTCTCAGTTATTCTAAAGAATTATAACATGTGTATCTACTAGTAGCTAGAGCCACTAACTACCCAGGGCTATATAAGAAGAGAAGCATGCAAGATGTGAATGCTTGGCCCTATCTAGTTTCCACACAACTAGTGAAGAAGAAGCTCCAAATACAAAGTATGGAATATAATTATAGATGGATATTATGTCAAATGAATGTCAATATACAAAGGAACAAGAATAAAAAAAGTAGGATCCTAATACATTTAGTTTGATACATTTTCATATTTTTGTGTAGCATGTACTCTTTTGTGCCCCAAAAAGATCCCAAGGTATCCTTAAAATTGGCTAATACTTTTGGAGATAGCCCACCAACTCACTTCTTCATATGATATTGTGAGGAAACAACACAAGAAGACCTAGGTTTGGCCAATCACCATCAGGGTATTTGAGCTAAAGAAACAATAGGATATTTTTACCTTTGATTTAGAATGAGATCAGTACCCTTGGAAGACTATTATGCTCCTTGTGCATATTTTGATATTATTGGGATGGTTCAACATCTATTGGGGAAGAAGTTTGTGCATGAAGAGGCCCTCAAAGATCACTTGATGAATGTGATAGATGAATATGATGTCCCCATTAGGGACAATTGTAGGATAAGTCTATATCTTGAAAAAAAAAAGTGCTTAAAATGACGATTCCCCTAAAGGCCACAAAAAAAGATATCCCATAAGTAATGGATCCTTTGTATAAAAGAGGTAAAATCTATGACAGACCCATTACAAATGCAATGATAGGGTGCAAGGAGAATGATGACATAGATCATCAGGCCATAATTATAATAGAACTCATAAGGGAATAGATCTAGAATTCATTTTGAATGGATCTAATTCCCAAGGCCATACCTTTGTAGGCTACTACCAAGCCTCAAAAAGGAAATGTTGTTAAAGTCACCATACCAAGCTACCTTGCTAAATCACTGGTGAGGTTAGATATAGTGTATCAACATAAGAAGGAGGTTGACTATGTTGAGGCTGACAAGGGAAAAGGTAAGAGAAAATGGGAAACCCCTAGGGTGAGGATACAAACAATTAACACCCAAACCACTCAAGCCCAGCAAGACCCAAACATAGTTGACTAACCTCAACTAGAAAAAGCTCAACCAGAGAAATAAGAGGAGGAATTTCTAAAAGAGAAAGGGGTCCCACCACCAAGAATTTCAAAGAAAGAAGCCTCCATGTCTTTTCCAAAGAGAAATAGAATAGAAACAATGGTGGTAGGTAGTAGAAGGAGGAGATTAAAGAAGAAGACTACTCCTTCTTGATTGGTTCTAGAGACCATTTATGAAGTAGAGGATGAGGAAGAAGGGGAAACAATCAATTTTATTCCCTTAATTCATAGAACTCACTCAGCTAAGGCCACAAAGGAGGAAAGAAGGAGAAGCTCTACTCAAACATCTTTGTCTACCCCTAAAGAAACTATCCAAGTGGAAAATTCAAAAGAAAAATAAATGAAATCGAAAATGAGGGAGCCAATATTCTTGGCCTCTTAGATTTGAACTTCATGCCTATAGGAACTAAGATGGTGTGATAAAAGATAAGAGATAGCCCAACACAATAGCTATTAGGAGAGAATTGGAATCAATTGCCTCCTCTACTGCAAGGACCACTTGGCATTCCACCACCACCATAGGATATGGCCACTATACTAGAAAACGGGTCAGTAGCTCCACCTCCTCTGACTATCAAACTAGAAATAGGAAGTTAGGGTAGTGAGGAAGGAAAATAGCAACAACTTCTTGTCGATGAAGTATCTGAAGAGGGAAAAATAGAAGAAGAAACTCAAAAAACTTCCCTAGATATAGAGGCTAGATCCTTATGCCAACTAAGATTAGAAACTCCTTCCAAATAACTCACTTAACATGAGAATACTTTGGAGAGGAATTGTAAGGGAAAGGATCTTTCTTTAGAGTCAACTTCTTCAACCAAGTACATGTCACCAATGGATAGAACACCATCGAAGGAGGTTATGTTTTGATAGAAGAAGTAGATGGAGCTAACATAAGAGGAAGGAATGAATCAATTAATAATAGTGATAAAGAAGTCTAAGCCACCTAAGGGTGATGTTAGAACACTTGAGTTCATTATGAACAATCAAGATCGAGAATTTCTAGCTTATATTTCCATTCCTCCTCATGTCGAGAGCAAAGAACTAACTCCTAATGATTACCAATTAAAGGAGATCATATTAGGAAATCCTATGGTGGACATGACTAAAGTACTAATCACAACAAGCCTCAAGGAGGTGTTCAAACACATGGATTAGGATGAGTCATAATTGATAACATTGCAAAAGTAGAACAAGCTACTAAGAGGCTACTTAAATGAAGTGGTGGGACCCATTGACCTAAGGAATCATTAGATCACTCTTGGTGATGCACTTCGAGTTAGGAAGCAAGCAGCATCATAGATGAATTTATTTTTGGAAGCATGTGAACAATGGCATGACAATTTTGAGGAAATAGTAGTGTATATAATACAAGGTGATTTGAACCTATTGCACCATATCTAGACTAATGTAGAAAAGTTGGTTTCCATTATAAACCAATATTTTTTGGTAATGTATGAAGTGAGTACCTATGATAATGACTTATGAGCACTCAGACCAATAAAGGGACAAAGATATTGGATGCTGATGGAAGTATAATCAATAATAGATCTAGATAAGCTAGATGATTATATAGAGAAGATATCCTTAGGGAATAAATTAATAGAGGGATTACATGAGAGAATCTAGCAAATAAAAAATAAAGCTCAAGAGCAATTTTTGGAAGCAAAAATGTACTATAACACTACTATCCTTGGGATTTTTCAAGATGAGTGAAATACCAAGCTTTCCTCAATGTAGTCAATAGTTCAACTATTTAGGGATACATTTGAAAATGCTTCTTTAGAAGATGATGTGCATTAATCATTCAAAATTGAAGAAGCATTTTTGGAACTCAACACGAAGCTTGAAGATTTTGCATATACTAAGACCAAAATAATTAATTACCAAAAAGTAGTAAAGAGAAATTATAATGCATTAGATTTACCAAAATCTAGAGAAGGAATAGAGATAATAGATAAGTTCAAGAACAAACATCCAAACATCATTTTGGTATAAAGGAGAAGAAAACCCAGATGCTGAAAATTTAGTTTTGCCACTTAGAAGAATTTTTGGATTTTTGGATTCTATGACCAAGGTGCATAGGTGTGTAGGTGCACTTTTCATAGAGGCATGCTGACATTTTTGAAGAAGTAGTGCACTGATAGTTAATTGCTAATTGTTATTTTAGATTATTCTATGCAATAGAAATGCATTTTGAGAACAATTTAACTCCCAAAGACACCTAAAGAAGGTTGAGCTTCTAGAGACTACTACCTCACCTCATAGCTTCCTTCTTCTTGTCTATTTATTCTTTTATTCTTTTGTGTCATGTAAAGGGTCATGCACCCATTAATGGATATAAAAAAGGGTGGAGACCTACTTAGGACCATTTAGAGAGTCACGTTGTATATAGTTAGCTTTGGTTTATTAAATTTTAGCATAAGTTTTCATTTAAATAGCTCTTACTCCTAACACAATAGGAGGATATTATTTCTTCTAAATACATGGATGTAATATGTACTCCAAACTGTTGTTTTGGTGTAATAATATATGCTATTGGTGCTCTCATTTTGACTGTAGTTATTCTTTCTAGAGTGTGTTATATTTATGAATTCATGTTCATGAATAATAATGGAGCCAATTTTTTTATTGTGTTGTTATGATTGTGAGATCTTTTAGTTTTGGTGTTTTCCTTGTGTTAAATTTTTTTGTTTTTGTGACGAATTGGAGAAAGAATTTTCTTTATTTCTTGTATAGCATTTTGTCTCCTGTGAGGGCACTTTCTATGGCATCACTATTCTATTTATTGAAGATCTATCGACTATTGAATCAATAGAGTTGAGGAAGTGTTGCTCCTAATTTTATTAGTTTACTACCAGATCCTTTTGATAATTTAATTTGCATGCATATTGTTACTTTGGCTTATGTCCATTAGGAATTCCCCTTTTAGCAATTTTCTTAAAATCTCTTGCTACATTAGCACTATTATTTTCATTTCAAACACTTGGTTAAAATAGAAATTCATGTATATTTGCATTGATGGATTGCATTCATCATAAAATTAAAAATGCAAAAATCTATCTCTTTGTGGTTATATTTTAGTAACAGGTTGTGCAGATTGGTTGGAACTAGCAAAGGTATCCTTGTGAACATACACATTTATCTTCTATTGAGTTGTTCTATAGGTTGAAAAATAGCCACCACAAACCTTGAAGGTTGTCATTGATCATCTTTTTAAGAGAGAGACCTAAAAATATCTTTGTCATTCAACATCATGTAAGATGACAACTCAACAAGTCATCTTATAATTAATGAGGAAATCCTCAAAGCTATCTCAAGGAACTATTTTGAGGATATGATATAAATGAAGGTTATTTTTCTTATGGTAATATATAATTTATGAGAGTGAGTAAGAAAGTGTGAATTGTGCAAGTGATATGTGAAGTTTATAGATGTGACTAATCAATCTAAGGGATTATTTGGATGTAAAGTTTGTGATCTAGTTTAAGATCAAAAGTGGTTTGGTCCAATCAAGAGAATAGTGCTAGCTTCTGAATTAATAGCTTTTCAATAAAACCATGATAGGAACAAATACATCTAGGGGTAGACAATTCCCATATTTAACACACCTATTTAGATATTGAGGTCAACTATAAGGCTATAATACTTCTTCTTCTTCAGGCTCTGCAAAACCTAAGTGACTAAACCTCATATTCATTCATATGGTACCAATTTCCAAAAAATATATTGAATATGGATAAAGCAGATTGAAACCCCAAATCTTCTATACTCATGCAAATAACATTGACATGAAATAGCCAAAATTATGACCTATGAACTTGATAAGCTAGGATATAAAATCAACCAGGATACTGGTATAGAGATATAAAGTTACCATTTACACTTGTGAGAAAAAAAACATTATTTGTCACTTAAAAAATATGAACCAGAATTTCAATGTGTAGATAAAATGCAAATCATCAAACTACTTTTGGAGATTTACAAAATTGGAAAAGAGAACAAACCCTTTTGTTCATTCTTAACTCAAAACTTTTACAAAAACACTTCAAAACCTTACCTAGCTGAATTGATTGATGATGAATTCACTAGTAGCAGTGCAATTTGCATTCAACTTTGAAAGTATTGAAGTCCTAAATAATGTAACAACTAGGAGACTTGAACCTTCAACAAAGAAATGGAAAATAGCTTGCAACCATGCCCTTATAGAAAATTCTTCACATGGATTTCTTCTAACTATATTGAATCTCTTTTTAGATTCAATACATCCCTGATAAAGTTGCCATTTTGTTGGATTATAAATTTAAATTTTTTCAATAACCCAAGGATAGGAATGAATACATCTAGGGGCAGTTAATTCCCATCTTTAACATACCTATTTAGACATTGGGGCCAATTATAAGGCTATACTCCTTCTACAAACTCTACAAAACCTAGGCATGTGTGTTGGAAATAAAAGAACAGTAACTAAGAGGAGAGGGGTGAATCAATTAAAACAAAAATATTTCCCATATCCCTTAGATGTCAGTACAAAACGAACTCTAGAAAAAATAAACTCTGTTGAAGCTTAGCAAACACACAGACAAAATGTTGTAACTCGGTAAACACTGAAATAGCTTGGTAAATACTTAACATGAAAATCTTAAGATATTATCTATGATTAATATTGTATGCACCCTAAAATGGTCACCTAGACTATAGGGCCCCATTATTCAATTTATTAATTTCCTGAATCAATGGTTTGCAATATTTTATTAAGTCAATTCAAATCAATTTCCTTGATCAAATTGGATTATTTCAATACTTTCTAAGGTTGATCATTTTATCCTAAGTCTTATTTAATTAAAAGAAAATCTCTCTTTTAATTAAATAAAATAAGTCCCCATTTAATTAAAAGAAAACCTCTCTTTTAATTAAATAATTCATCCACATTTAATTAATTAAGAGGAAAACCCCCTTTTAATTTAATTAAATATTTTCTATTTAATTAAAAGAACTTGCTCCCTTTTAATTAAATAAATTCCCACTTAAAGAGGAAATAAAATAAATAAAAATTAAAAATTCCTCTAAACTTAAATGCAGATATTTCTAAGCGGGATTCCATTTAATTTTTTTTCTATTTTCTCATTGGTGGATCTTTATTTCACACGGATCATTCTTTTGCCACCCTTGATTAAATATTTTTGCCTCTTAATCTTGATCATCGAATCTTCTTTATAAGGGAGAGCCCTCTCCTCATTTTACATACACACACTCTAGGCTATTGTTATGCTACAGGTTTGGAGAGTGATTTTTGAAGGAGGAGTTCGAATACTAAAGCTTTTTGTGGAGAACATTTATCTTCTTGTCTTCTTCTCTCATGCATCCATGACTTCCATCTTCATGATCCATCCTCGCATTTTCATATTAGCTTTGATCTTGCCTTCATAGATTAGATCTTACATTGAAAGATTAGATCTTGCTTTATTTTGCATTTTTATCATATAGATTAGTTTTTATCTCCCTTTGTATTTTTGAATCTTTCATTTTATGGTGTACTTGCATGGGCACAACCTAGGTCAAAATTGAGGATCTCCATTGCAAACTCTTGTACTTCATGAATAGAGGGCTATGAGCTACCATTCAAGACCTCATTCTTGAGACATCTTGGATATAATGACTCATAGAAGTACGCTCACATTTTAGGCATACATTTTTGGTGCCCATTGTTGGCAACACACCTTTACTTGCTAGTTTTGGACAATTTCAGATCAAACCCCCTTATATGGATTTTTTTGGAGACAAAAAATCTTATATCTTGAAGATTTGATCATATCTCCCAAATGGCTTGGTGTTTTGGTCTGAATTTTGTTTTATAGGTTGGCGACACATCATAGAAGCTTCAATCCAAGTTTTAGATTTTTCTAAGGTATTATCGAGTTTTTATAATTGTTTCTTTATTTTTCATGAAAAATCATTTTAGGGCACAAATTAGCACATTTTTTAGAAACTTTTAAATTTTTATAGATTTTTTTGAATTCTAATGAGGTTTGGTTATTTTTATTTTGATTTTAGAGATCATATTAGGGATAAATAATTTGGTTTGCAGTCTATTTTGGCAAAATGACTGTCTAGGGCACAAATGACAAGATCTTTTCAGAATTATAACATTTTTGGAAATCTCTTTGATTTTTGATAGGGATCTCTATTCTATGTTTAGGGTTTTAGATCCTAATTCATATCTTATAGGTCCAATCTTGTTGACTAGGTTAATCATGATTAAGTTGCACTTTATTTGTAAAAATTTCAACACATGATATGAGTTGTCATTTTTCATGGAATCAAGTAGTTCAATATATTTTCATGTTAATTTTCCTATTTCTTCATGATTTCATGCACTTTATTGAAGTTTTTGAAGGTAAATTGGAGGTCTAAATAGCTAAAAATGGAAAAAAATTGGAAAGTGTGAAATCAAGGTGCACACATTCCAAACCTTCTCATTTGAATTGTAAAAAGTGATCATTGTGTTCTTTTTCATTTTGTAATAATTTTCTTTATTTTGTCAAATTGTAACTCCCATGTTCTATTGGAGTATAAATATTATGACTTGAATCTAAAGATAGGTCTATTGAAAGTAATAATATTGTGAATCTTGGCTAAGCCCCAAAGAAATTTATACCTTTGGGAAGTGAAGGTGGAGATTGGGTTACAATTTCTTCTTGGCTATTTGGCAATATTCTCTTTCATTTATGGAATTGGGCCTCATGTACCTTACATATATTGAGGAAATCCCCTAGTAAAGCTTGTGCATCCTTATAGAAACCTAATTAGGTTGTTGGTGTGTTTCATGTGCTTGAATGTTTAGAACCTTCCCCACTTTGAACAAAAGGGGACACATCCATCAAATTGAGCCTTAAGGATTTTTTCCTTTTATATTCTTTCAAAACCACTATGGGCTTCAAACCCTATGATACCTAACCTGAATCAAGCCTAGATGATTATGAGTTCTCCTCTTCCATTAAAAAATATCTAGACTTAGCTACTAGTTTCTATTTTTCAAGGTCTACATCTTCTACTCCAAGACATCAATTTTCTTCATCTTCTAGATCAAAATACCTCTTGAGAGATAATAACTCCTTTGAGAATATGTCAATATTTCATGATGAGCCTATCTTTTATCAAGATGAGAATGACAAAAATGGTCCTAGATATACTTTTGAGTGAATTTTTACTCCTTTGGGATTTTCATATGACATGGTGCTTGAGATCTAAGTTGCAAAAAAGATCATTACTTTACCATACAAATTTTCTACACCTAATGAACATGAGGTAAAACCTTATTGGTGGAGAGATGATCATTATTGTGGCTACCATACATGAAAAGGTCATAAAACTAAAGATTGTATTGTATTTAAATGTACAATTCAAGATCTTATTGATGACAAAATCATTAATGTTGAAATTCTCAAAGACCTATGTAATAAAGATGCTTCTCTTGAGAAATAGCATGTTGATGAGCCTATGTCTAGTGATGGTTTTCTTGATACCTCCATTTCTTCCAATACTTATGCATCTCCCAAAACTTCAAATCTATCCAATATTATTTCTTCAAACAAAGGTCCTAATTCTTATCATGTGGTTCCCTATAGTTATCCTCAAGGGCTACCTCTTAAAGAAATTCAAGCTAATCTACACTTGGCTGAAAACTCTTTTCATGCTTCTAAGACTAAACATCATCAACCTTCATGCAACACTATGTCTACTATGCCCACTTTAGCTAGTCCTTCATTACCCCTTCAAGATCCTATCATGCAAACCTTATATAATCCTTTGTCCTTTGAAGTGGATCCATATTAAGAGGAATATCAAAAAGATAAAAATAAAAATGTCAAGAAAGATCAAGATCAAGCATCCCTTCATCTCCTTCAAGATGTCATCCCTCCATATCCTATGTCTTATCCACCTCATAAGTATGATGAAGAAACTACTTCCACTATTTCCCTTGAGCTTACTAAAAATTGTGAACAAAGTTCTATGCCTATTTTATCCAAAGAAACTTGTCAAGTTCAAAGTCTTCTATCTTCTTGTTCTACTTCTCCATATTCACTTCAAAACTATACCCAAGCTTCAAATACTCCTATTAAAGGTGTTTCTCCCATTAAATATACTCATGAGTCTATTGATGGCCTTGGTCACATTGATCACTCTAAAGATGCTAATATCCTTATTCAATATCCCTTTGCATCTCCTAAATCTATCCTTGGTCCTTATCCATCAAAGATAAAGCCTTCACACCTTCCATCTATATTGGGACCTTATGTTCCTCCATATCCTACTTTCACTCCTATCTCATCTCCTAGCTCTCCTATCATACCTTGAGATCAACAAAGACACTCATCCTTGATGAATTATCATTCATCTACCCATATGAACTAGTCATATAATCCTTATTCTTTCATAGCTCCCAAGTTGTTTGGAAGCAATTGCAATGATCAATTTAAAAACAAACATGAGAATCTATTTAAAAATGAATATCACTATGTCCCATCTAATCGACATGTGAATAAAAAGAAAGAAAAAATATTTAAGAGACCACAAAAGTCTACTACTCAAAGAGCTAAATCAAAGAAAATATGGGTTCCTAAATATATCATTGAAGAAATGCATTCTAAAGCATCCAAAGGAAAAGAAAAATATAAAGCTATATGGATTCCCAAATCTCTTTTGAAAGAATTGAATATTGAAAATACTTCAAAGTTGGAATTCAAGCTTCCAAAGGCTTCCACTCCATCTTCTTCCAAAAATCTTCCTAAGAAGCTTCCAAAGACTTCCACTCCATCTCCTTCTAAAATTCTCTTACTTCCTCATACATCTAAACCTCAAACTATTTCCTCCATGATTATTTCATCATTTCACAACCCTTCAAGTTGTGTGTCGATGTTGATCTTGCCTACTTTCTCACCTATCCTTATGCAATATTTTCAAGCCTACACTTGCTATCCATATTCCTTCTATCTTTCCAAAGCATAAAACCTTGTCCTCCACATACATTATCTACTATCTCCTTTGCATCACCCTATTAGCATCTTTGATTATACTTATGTATGGTGTTGGCTTATCACAACTCATCTTTCCCATAGGAGCACTATTTAAATTGAAAAAATCTTGACTTCTCCCAAAAAATTCTTTTTAAAAAATAAAAAAAGAAAAAAAAAAGAAAAAAATAAAAAAAATAAAAACAAAAATGTACCTTGGTGAAAACCTAGTAATCATGCACCTTGGTAGCAAAAGTAAAGAGAAATAAATTTGTGCTATGGTGAAAACCACTACCTTGTGGTACCTTGGATAAGTACCATGATGAAAACCTAGAAAATAGGAGTCATGTATAGGCATTCTCTAATCCATCTATCCTATATTTCCTCTTTGATCTTGACAATGGTGAGCTATCCTTGTGGATTGGCTATATTATTTGTTAGCTTGCCTATTATGCTTTTTTATTCACTCATAGCCTACATATCTACCTTTATTCTTATTACTTTATCCTATCACTATCCTATCCATTTGACCCCTCGGTCTCAATCACCCAATGAGAAACATGGTTCTTAGGCCTCTTGACATGCCTACTTTTATTGGACTACATGCTTTCATGCTATCTTAGTTATTAGTTTCCATTGCTTATCCCACATGTTATCTCCTTCCATGGCTTTCTTTTCTTGTGCGACACATGCTTTATATGGTTATCTTTCCCTAGCTTGGGTACTCTTGAGGAGTTAGTCCATGAAGATCACTTTCACTTTCTTCATACACTCCTTGCTTATCCATCATATCCACCAGCTTGTTGCTCCATCATGTCCTCTACCTTGCTAGACATTGGGACTAAATGATGTGCTCTTGCTTAGTGTTAGAATTAAACCATTAACAAAAATAACAATTAAATGCAAATAAAACCAATAATAGAAAATAATAGGTCACACAGAAAAGAACACAAGAAACCAAGATTTAACATGGTTCACCCAATGCCTAGGCTATGTCCACCAAATAGCAAGTCCAATATTATCACAATCCAGTGATTACAACCTGATTACAATTTGTAATACCTTACAGCTCAATACTATCACAAGAAGCAATTTTGCATCAAAACTTAGTGAAAATACCTAACCTTAAGCCCTTTTATACAAGTATTTTTATGCCACTTTAGGGTTACAACATGTTGGCCATATATTAGCCACAACATTGGCTATGATCCAAAAATTTATGAACTATGTATAGTACTTTCTTGATCAGTCACCACAAACTAAAAATATCCCACTTGAGGATTGATTAGGCTCCACACTAAACAACAATCTCCCACTTGGAGACTGATCTTGTAGATATAACACTACCACATGGGGCTCCCACTAGATCAAACCACCTTGGACTCTATTGTTCTTTTATTCATGTTCAGTCTAGAAGACCAACTAAAGAAAAAGAGGAGTTTAGCTTCTCCCTTATTACTACCTTTGTAAAGATATATGTTGGATTGTCATCTGTATGTATCTTATCCAGCTTCAACTATCCATCCTCCAAAACTCACCAAATGAAATGGTACCACAATTGTATGTGTTTTGTCTTTGAATGCAGAGCGTAATTCTTGGCAAGATTTTTGGCACTTTGGCTATCTATAAAAAAAATTTATCCCTCTAACAGTGTCTATTTTATTCCAAGAAGAACTAAAGTCATATAATCTCCTTTACTAACTCTATAGCAGCAACATACTCTACTTTTGTAGTGGATAAAGCAATAATCTTCTATAACCTAGAAACCTAGCTCACGCCTGCCCCACCAATAGTAAAGACATAACTTGTAGTACTCCACCTGGTATCAATATCCCTTTCCCAATTTGAGTCAACATAGCCCTATAAATTAGTAGTAGATCCCCCAAAGTGTAAACACTTATTAGATGTTCCCCTCAAATATCTGAGAATCCATTTGACAACATTCCAATGCTCAATTCCTAGATGACTCATATACCTGCTAATGATTCCCACTGCATGTGCAATATTTGACCTAGTAAATACCATAGCATACATAAAGCTTCATATAGCTGAAGAATAGGGTACCTTGGACATCTTATCCTCTTCTTCTTGCGTCTTAGGACACATCTCCTTAGTCAACATCAAATGACCAAGTAAAGGTGTGTTGACAGCTTTAGTATTCTCCATAGAGAAATGTTGCAACACCTCAACATAATTAGCCTAAGATAGCATCAATTTTATATGTTTCCTATCTCTACAAATCTTCATAACAAGGATTTTTTTTACTACCCCCAAATCCTTCATAGCAAATGCATGTGCTAATTGGCATTTTAGCCCCTTAATGTGATCCATGTTAGACCCAACTACAAGCATATCATCAACATATACACATAAAATAATGTAGCTATCATCATCCAACCTCTTTAAATAAACACAATGATCTAAATAACACCTATTGTATCCATGCTCATGCATAAAACTATAAACTTTCAGATACCATTGCCGAGGTGCTTTCTTCAAGCCATATAAACTTTTCTTCAATTTGCACACTAAGTTCTCCTTACCTTTGATTGCAAATCCTTGTGGCTGAGCCATATATATCTCTTCATCCAAATCACCATGAAGGAAGGTTATTTTAACATCAAGCTACTCTAAATGAAAATCTTCAGTAGCCACAAGACTTAAAATAGTACAGATAGAAGTCATCTTAACAATATGAGAAAATATTTCATCAAAATCAATGCCCTTTTTTTGTGAAAATCCTTTTACAACTAACCTAGCTTTAAATTTTTTCATACCTCCTTCCTCTTCTTTCAACTTGTAAATCCACTTATTTTATAAAGGCCTTTTACTTGTAGGAAACTTGCATAAATCCAATGTCTTATTCTTTAGGAAAGAGTCCATTCCATATTTCATTACAATCTCCCACTAAATCTTAGTATCCACCTACACAACTTTATCATAACATTTAGGTTCACCGGCATCTATTAGTAAAATAGAATACAAAGAGGGAGAGAATCTTCTTGGAGGTCTAATTTTTCATGTTGACCATTTAACATTCACCGGTGTGTGTGGTATTTGTAGTTGTAGTTGTTGCACATCATGAGGAATGGCTGGAACATCAGCTTTTGGAGTACAATCTAGCACTACATAATCATCTTCTTTCTTCTCATGTTGCTGCAACAGATCTTTGTACAATAGTTTCTTATTGAATATGACATACCTACTTCTAAAAATTTTATGATTTTCAAAATCCCAAAGCCTATAATCGAATTCATTAGTGCCATATCCAACAAATACACATTTCTTTGACTTAACTTACAACTTGGTTCTATTTTAAGAATCTATGTGAGCAAATGCTTCATAGCCAAAGGTTTTGAGAAAAAAATAACTCACCTTCTTACCATTCCATGCTTCCTCTGGAATGCCACAACCTAAAGGAGTAGAGGGATCTATATTAATCAAATATACAATAGTATTGATAGCCTCTACCCACATGTGTAAGGGCAACCCAGTGTTGGCGCTCAAAATTGCATGGTAAATTTTGAGTACCATTGGTGGTTTTAAGCCCTATAAATGCTTTTGAATGCCTATGTACTCGACTGTCCATTTGAAGCATAAGAGGTGTTTGATGTTTCTAACACCTTCCATGTAGTGCATCTGTGTGTTTCATGAAGTTAGAATGACATTCTGAGCCATTTTGTGAAGTCCCATTTTGAGCATTTGTTAAATTTGCATTTTTCACCTGTGTCAAATAGCGACAAGAGGCCATGTTTGCAACTAAATATCTTACACCCAGTAATGTTTCATGACTCACTACTTTGGGAGTATCTAATGTCCATATCTAAGAACCTATGTTTTAGATTTTGAGTCATTTTGAAGCTATTTGACTAGGTTTTGAATCCCTTAAAGTTGGTAGTTTACTATTTTCATGCTGATGCACTTTGCACATAATTTTGGGAGGCCCTGTTTGACGAGTTGTAATTTTGACCCAGTTGACCAAAATACTAAAATTCATTTTGTGTTGAATTTTAGATGTCAAAAACTTGTTATGTTTCAAGTTACAACTTATGACAAATCAGTTTGATCAGTTTTCAAATCCAATTCCAAACACAGTTTCTATCTTTTTATTGGTGTCAGAAGGAGCAAATTGTTTGGTACCCCTATTCGGGATGTTATAAATTGAGACCCATGATTGCCTAGATTAAATGGATTGTACCATTGTATTTTCCTCTAAAAATACTCCAAGTTTGTCAGTTTTTAAGTCTTGATGAATTTATTTGCACACTTTTCCAGGTTAATTCCATTTGCCAAAATCGCTTTTCTGTCATTGTTTCTAGTCTGTAAAATCCAAGCAGCTCACTTTGACTGCTTGCCAAATGTGTCATGAGCCATAATCACAGATCCATACTCTCCTCATGAAAAAGAATCAATGCCCCAATTTTTGTTCTCCCACATGTTAGTTTGCCAAGTTTTCAAAGCCAAATCCGAACCTAGTTTATTGCTTTTTAACATGTTTTCTTGCAGGTAGTTTCGAGAAGGTAACTTTGATAGTCAATATCTTTTGACGTCAGATTCGTCATGAGAAAAGATCTGACAGGGTGAGAGTATGTGGAACACAGATTTAGTGTGCCAATTTTTAGAGCCCAGTTAGAGGTTTTGATTAGTTTTAAGGCCAGTCAACAGACTTCCTGACATGAAATTCACAGTTACTAGATCTATGGTAAAATGAGTTTTAATTGTTGTTTCAGTGATGGATTCTATTTTCAATCAGTTCGAGATGCAAAATGGATTAATTTGTGGTTTCAGTTGTTCAAAATTGAATTTTTTTTAGCCGAACCCACTTTGGGGTCCAACTAGTTGCTCCAGATTGATGGGTTGATTCAAGATCATAAGAGTGTTGTTATCTGATGAAAGGGGACTTATTCTCAATGTATGATCTGTTGAGATTTTAGAAATTGATGTTTTTGATTTGTCAAAGAAAGGATAACTTGTTTTCCCTCTTGACCCATTGCCTACTCCTTTTCCTTACTAGAGATCCAATGATTACATAATTTTATGTTATCCTCAAAGTTTGCCATTAAGACACCGAACGAGAGTGACTAATTTCAAAGCAATAGCTTTGCAAGGAGCTTTGTTGGAAATAAAACACTTGAGATGGAAGAAGCCCAAGTCTTTAAAAAAATAAGGGAATACCCACACAGAAAGGGAAGAGGCAGAGTATCAGAAGAGTATTGAGTTTATTTTCCTTGACTGTTATGATGATTGATTCCTATCTATTGATATTTGAGAAATCTTCTTATGTAAAGGATAAGGTCTCCTTTTCATTCTCCAGTTTAAGGGTTTTCAAACTCTTCTGTGGAAATATCTACTAGTGGTATTATTCATAGAATCCCATTGTATCTAGAGCTTTTGAGAAGTTAAAAGACATTTCTATTTTTTTAAAATCAAATTCATGAAGGCAAAGTTATAAGGTTTTGAAAATTAAATATATATGTGTTGGTAAGTAGTTATAGGTAGTAGTGAGCACCCATGATTCTTGAGGATGATTATGAGTTTTCATATGACTGTATGTTGATGCCTCTACCACTACATTGTTGTCCAGTTGAATTCTACATCCACCACAATCATAAAAAGAAAAGAAAAAGAAGAGCAAATGCATTAACAATAGACAAAGCCATAGCCTAAAAGGAACACAAACAACAACAACACAAAGAAGCTGACTTAGTAAAAAGAAAAGAGCTCCACGTATAAGGAGCCAACAAAATAGAGGTGGTGGCTTGAGGCAAATGGGGATGGCTTCAACAGTTGAAGCCACTGGATACATGGCCATAACATTAGAGGGAGACATCCATGCATGGAGGAGACGCCATTATTCAAAGAAGAATCCATGCTAAATGTAGAGATATTCAAAGAGTGGCAAGTTAAAGTCAAAGAGGGTAGAGTCATAGGTTAAAAGACACTCCCAATGCATAAAGTGAAGCCACGACATGAGGAAAAGAGGCCACCCACATGTTTAGAGGAGGAGACCCCAAGAGCATCCAAAGTAGCCCACGCAAGCTGGAAACAAGGGGAGGTGTGTGTTGAAAGCAGGAAGAACACACAATGGAGAGCAAGGAACCATATAATGAAGATATATCATGCAAGTAGAAGCCAATGAATCCACATTTTAAAGGGCAGTATCAACATAAAGCCAACAATATAGAGCAATACACCAAAAAAGGAACAAGAAGTTGTAGTCTTTGAGGGGAGCGAAATGAAGAATGAGGGCCACTAGCTAGAGAATTGATATGTCAGTCAAAGACCATGAAAAGACTTGAATGCTACCAATGAAAAGAAAGGTAGCCAAAGAAATCAAGGTAGGGCAAACCAGGATAATAAAGAAAGACCACGTTGAGTAGAAAGGTAGAGATCCAATGCGTAGCTCCACACACAAACACATCTTGTCTTACACTCACATTTAGCAATAGATGCAAATGAAGGATAGTAGGGGATGGCTGAAGACAAGGAAGCCACTATTTCAAAGAACATCCATGCTAATGTTGAGGAGAGAAATCACATGCTAAAACAAAAGAAGCTCACCCCAAGCTCATTGAAGACCCATGCCATAAAAAGAACTAGCACAACAACAAAGGTAGAAAATCACACCAAAAGGGAGCTGTCAACTAGATCAAGACTCATGCATTTAGGCCATGAAAAGAAAAGACAATGCATGATAAAGTCATAGGCATAGTGAGGCAACATTTTTAAAACAAACATTCACATGTGGTTAAAAAAGGAGGACCTACAAATGAAAAGAAAGATGTGGGTAAATGAAAAGAGGTTTGTTTTAACACCAAAAGGGAAGATATGAGGCCCAAGCTGCCATTTGAAGCTCAAAAATGTCCACATACTGAAAGTTGTAGATGTGTGAATGGAAAGAGGAACTCGCAAGAGAGGGTTATGAAGCCGAGAGAGATGGAAAAAGATGAATGTTGTAAAAGGAAAACATAGTCAAAACCTTTTATCCCACATTGGGAATACAGGGGTTTCTTTTGACCTTTAAATACAAAAGCACTTAACATAAGGTTTGTCTCAAAGCCATGCAACTTTTGAAGTTGTGGCCTATGAAGGGGCCTGCGGGATCTAAAGTAAAAGTATTTTGACTCAATGAATGTTCATGATAAAGCATATCAGCGGATGGCAATTTTCAAACTTCTCTGGTGTTATGCTTGATGTGTAGGAGCGCAAAGGGAATTGCTCATGTAAGAACAAAATTTTAAGGATCTCCAATGCTACATGAAGGCTTCATTCAAGCATATGCCCATAAGTCAATTTGTGAAGCCCTACACGAGTCTACTCAAGTCGTAAAAGTGTAAAGGTGAAAATGGAGGTTGAGGTCATGAGAACATAAGAGGATTTTCCAAATCTCTCAATGATACGTTTCATTGAAAGCGTATAGGTGTAAATTGAAATGCAAAGAGGCTCTGGGGCTATGCAATATATCAAATATTAATAAAATATTAATATATTCATTGAAAGCGTATGAACATGAAGCCTAATGAATGGAACCTCCAGTGCAATGACAAGGAGATGGAATTAATTCATTAATATTAATTAATTAATTAAAAATATTTCAAGATGGGTCTGAGCCAATAGGGACCTGCCACATCGTGATAGCAGATTGAGGGAGAAAGTAAAGAATTGAATTTGAAATGGAAATTGAGATGCTTTAAATGCGCAAAATGAAAAATTGAAATATTTTAAAGTTTTATATAGTTTTGACTATATAAATTTTTTAATTTTTCATTTTTAATGTTCTGTTCTTAGTCTAGGGGCCTATTTTTCAAACTACCATAACAGGGGCATTTTTATCTGAAATATGCCTTATAATATACCGTCAAAATTAGGAGAAGCTAAATTTTCCAAATTTGAGGTCAAATTTTGCACAATAGTTCATCGGTTTAGTCTAAAAGCAATTTTTGTAATTTCTGGGGCATTCTTAGTAAAAAGGGTAGAATTCATCATGGGATGTCAAAATCAGTTGGGGAACATATATTTATGTTTGTAGATGCTTAAAATGAATTCTAGAAATGTTTTTACCCTTCTTAAGTTCATTTTAAAGAAAATTTTTCCATTCTAGATCAAGCATCAAATCAATTATTTGTTCAATTAGATATTTTAGATGTTTTGTGCTTTTGGAGGCATAACTTATTGAAGATTTGATATGCAAGTTGAGGGGAAAGATTAAAAAGATGTTTCTAACCTATTGAGAAGGTTTTCCAAGTGGACAGATGTCATGTTTTGATCAGATCTAGAAATTAACTCTTCTCCTATATCTTCTTTTCTTTTCCTCATTATAAGGGTTCCAGTTTTTGTCATTGAGAAACTAGTTGGTTCTAGTTCTTTGGAGAAAATCTGCTCATTACTATGATACCAGATTTTGGATCCAGTTCTTGATGCATTCCAAATACTGAGACACCATTTTCTTTTAGTAAAATTCTCTTGTACGAACATCAATAGGAAGATAAATATAGTAAGTTTAGATCTGTTAGGTTGTTTTATGTTTTAATTTCATGCATTTGATTGTACTATTTTAAGGAAATGAATACAAAGGAGAAAGGATTTCATTAGTTTCATTTTGATTCTCATCTCCATCTTAGTGAATTTTCAATGTTTTATGATCTTTGATCAAAGAGCTTAGGTCATAGTTGTAGCCCCTTAATGTTGTATGTTGTTTTATTTTTGCTTATGACTCAAGTAGTTATGTAAATGCTTTAGTGAATCAATAGGGTTGCAGGTTTGTTGAGAAGGATATCATGTAAGAATGAGGTTTGGATTGAGCATAGATGTTTATTTACAAGGTAAATAGGTAGATCATATATCTAAATATATACATAAATATCAGAGATCCATATGCATGCATTTGATTCATGGATTTGCCCAATAGATAAGGCACTAATCGGCTACATGATCATTAAGTCTTACTACTGCATATCTGAGGGTTTGTTGAAATCAACATTATTAATCAAAAGTGTTTTCACCTTTCATGTTGAAGGACTTAAATATAATGCCCTCAGTCAGCTTCTGAGATTCATAGATTTGCATTTAGCTATTGTAGATATGTGTCTTTTCATGAGTCATTAGGAGAAATAAGGGTAAAATCTGCTTAATAGATTCAGGGATATGTTTTTGCATTGGTACGGTATCATTTGAATCTGAGATCTACCCACCTTGGTTTAGCAGAGCCTAAAGTAGAAGAAGGGTCAAGCCTTATAGTTGGCCTATTGTTAGGAATGGCATGTTGAAAATGGGAGTTAGCTGCCCCTAGATATGTCAGTTTCTCAATGGGATAATTGAAAAACCTCTAGTGTTTTCAAACACCAACAAAATGGTGACTCTGTTGGGGAGTCTATGAAAGAATTTATTGATAAGGAGCTGAAAATCTCTGATACATTGTGCATATTCAGTTTTGTATGCAAGGTTTCATGCACCCCAGTAAGTTTTATCCCTTTATGGCAATATGTTGTGAGACTTGGATTTAAATTGTGTTTTATGAATGCCATAAGTTTGTATTCAGTCAGTTTGGTCTCTACAAGTGATGTTATAAAGTATCAGAGTCAAATGATTGATCAATATCTTGTTCTCTTTTCAAAATATTTGAGGATTTGCAAGTTTATCCTATGGTGAAAGTCTAGTTCAGAATTAGATCAATTGTAATTTGTGTTTCAAAATCTTTTCTCAAAATTGTGAGTGGCGACTCTATCTTTGCAACCAGTGGCATTTAATTGTATGTGTATTTTGTTGAGGGCTTTCAGCACATTGTTGGGTAGATTTGAATTTGTTGTTGAAATTCTTGTTTGAAAAGAGAAGTTTAGTCTTGATCTGATGATGTTGAGAGAGTTGTGTTTCAGCTCTGTATAGATGTTTCAATTTCAAGATAAATTTGAAGAAGGTTTCTTCTAACTGCTGTTGTTTCAAATCAGTTAGCAATTCTTTCAAATCTAATTCAATTCATGTCTCACTTAATGTGAGTGGTGACTCAAAGTTAATCTCTATAACAGTGCAGTATTATAGATGAATTGTGGTTAGCTGTTGTAGCAGAAGAACCAATCTAAGGAGGTTGAAACATCTGAGTGGTTGCAAGATTTGTGGTGTGTTGATTTAAAAGGTTTAGTAAGGATTTGATAAGACTTGGGGTCTATTGTTGTAAATGGTAGATAGAGAACTTTTAGCCATCCGAATCTTGAGGTATTCTCATTTTCATGTCTTTTCATTTCATGAAGATTGATTGTGAAAAGTATTCTCCATCAAGTGAGTTTCAACACTAATAGGAGAAGAATAGTTTCAAAGTTTTATACATTTCACTAGATCGGTTTCAGCTTGTTATGATAAGTTTGTGAAGTGTATAGTTTCAAGTGATTCATTGGTGGAAGGGTGTAGATTTTCTATAAATTACAGACCAGGATATGAATGAATGAGGTTCAAATTTTTTTTTTAGAGGATGTTGAGTTTTATTTCACCTAGTATGCAACCGGTCAGTAAATTTTCTAGATCCATTTCTACCAAGAGATATATGCCATTAAGTTTCAATGGTATTCATGGTTTCCTAAATGTCATTCCTAATGATGTCTGAAATAAATTGACTAAGTTTAGTGGGAACCATATTGTTACAGCTAGTCATCATGTTGAATTGTTTAGTAATTTGATGGGTGACTATGAAATTTTTCATGAAGATGTTCACATGAAGTTATTTGTTCAAACCTTGGAAGGAGATGCTAGAGACTGGTTTTCCTTTTTACCAACACTTTCTGTTTCATCCTAGAGTGAGTTGCATTCTGCCTTCATGGAGAAATTTGGAGAATAGGTAAGCATATCTGATTCTTATGATGAGTTCTTGAAGATTCATATTTAGAGTGATGGACTTGTCCCTCAATTTAACATAAGATTTGCAAGAGTTTTGAATGAAATCCTTGAGAGTTATAGACCCAATGATCAAATGTGTTTAGCTATATATTTTGATGCATTTGACAAGAAAATGAATTATCTACTAAGGGATAAAGAACCACATACATTATATAAGGCTTTTATGACCACTAGGGATATTGAGAATAATATGAAGTATGGATTGATTAGAGGTCATTTTTCTATGAATGATAGCCAATATAATGTGTTTGAAAGAAAAGTGGAACATAGTGTTGACACTTAGATTTCAAATAATCACAATGTCAACACCCCTGTTGAAGGTTTTAATTAGATTGAGAATTTAAATTGGAATGTGTGTATAAGGAAGGAGAGTCTAGTTGCAAATAGAAACATACATGTTCATGATGCTAGACTAGTGAATAGTATTTCAGACTCTGATAAGGTTCAGCATTGTGTTAATTTTGCGGATCAAAAATTAGCTACAGTAGCAAGTTTTTCTCATGATAATTATATGTATGATGATGTTACTAATGCTTTAAAAATTGAGGTTGCTGCACCTGGGTCTTAGTCTTGTGCAAGTGAGAAGGTTGGAAGTTATCTCTATGATCACGAACTTGATGTTGCTGATCTAACATGTTATGGAGAGATAACATAAGAGGAAGAAGGTGAGTCATATTCATCTCAGTCACAATTAGAAGAACAAAGTGCATATACTTCTAATGTTGCAGCAATAGATGGTAAGATAGATTCACTTGATCAGTCAGATAGGCAAGAAATGATTTATCTTATGTATAGATTACATCATGTTGAGAACATTATTAAATCTAAATTTGAAAGAGAGTCATCTAAATATGAGTACGAAAAAGTTGAAAGTCATGTTTCAAGTGATCAAGGTGAAGTTGCTGATCCAATGTATAATGAATAAGCATCATGTGAAGATAATGGTGAGGGTTGTTGCTCAAGTCATGGAGAGGAAAGTGATAGTGCATATTCATCTTCACATGAATCAGATGCAGATTGAGAAGAAGAAAGAAATGATGGGAGTGAGTGCTCTTATGTTAGTAAAGGTACGAGTTCCATTTCTAAATCTAAAAATGGAATTTCAGTTCAAAGTTATGTAAGTCAGCTAGATGTGGAAATTTGTGAAGAAGATTTTTCTACACAATATGAAGACAAAGAAATTATCCATAAAGATGGATTACCTAATTGTGTAGATGAATGTCTTGAGAATGAGTGTAGTGATGATCAGTATATGAGTGATCCTAAGATTAATTTATTAGCACCTATTGGTAAGATAAATGATGATTTGCTTGCAAGACATTTGAATCACCTACATGAAGATAATGACAGTAACTTTGATTTATATTCTACATACTTTGTCGATGGAGTAGAAATTGAGTCTACATGTAGTTCTGATTTTTCTTCACATGCTGAAAGTCTCCATGAAGAAAAAATGGGTAATGGCTTTAAAGTGTATACTAACACTTTATATGATGAGAATCCTGATGATGATCAGCCCATTTTTTGTCAAAATGTTCAAAGAGGGTCATTGCATGGAGTTATCAATCCTTTGTTTAAATAGCACATGGAAAATTCAGATTTAATTGAGAACAAGTTTGATGATGATATCTTGTCTTACTGCTATAAGTGATTAGAATGTTCTTCTTCTGAGTTTGATAGTGAAACTAATGATTATGTTGCCTCTAATGAGATAGGTGACAAGGTGTTTGACAAAGTTGTTTTTAAAAATCAGTATGCACCTTGCAATGAGTTTTATGATGAACTCTCTGATGTGAAGACTAATCTGTTTGCTAATTGTGAAGAACCATTTGAAGATTGTGGATTAGCTTCATATTCTGACATTGATGACATGTGTGAGTACAAGTCAAAGTGTTCATTTGAGTATCATCTGCTCATACATAAGGATTCACATTTTGAAGGTATGAGTGATCCTTTTCTCCATGTTGAATATGATGCATTCATATTCAAAGTTGATAGCATTCAAGATTTATTAAATGAAGAGGATTTTCAGTTTAAGTCTGATATATTTGAGCATGCTGATTAGTATTTTCATAATGAGAAAATATTTGAGAATGAAGCAATTTTTTATATGCATTATGAAAGTAAGAATGAAGATTCAGTTTTACTAAGTATTGAGTTTCAAGATGTATATCTGATTGGTGAAACTTATATGAGAAGTAATTTTAGTTTACCTAATGGGGAAAGGAATGAAAATTAGGTATATGATAGAGCTAAACAACTTTGCTAAAGTTTAGTGGCCTGGTCATCATGTGTATATAGTAGTTTTAGTTGTTTCCTTGCTTTCAATAAAGTTGTTCGAGAGATCTTTTGAAGTTAGGTGTATGGTCTACTTCTCCCAAAGATCTAAAATCTTGCCATGCCCACAAGGATTATGTATCCCCAGATAGAGCCACTATTGGCCCTCAAAATTGCATGGTCAATTTTAAGTACCATTGGTGGTTTTAAGCCC
This sequence comes from Cupressus sempervirens, assembly GCA_028749045.1. Lineage (NCBI taxonomy): Eukaryota > Viridiplantae > Streptophyta > Pinopsida > Cupressales > Cupressaceae > Cupressus > Cupressus sempervirens. The sequence continues at coordinate 837,940,557 of CM053793.1, forward strand.
TATAAATGCTTTTTAATGCCTATGTACTCGACTGCCCATTTGAAGCATAAGAGGTGTTTGATGTTTCTAAAACCTTCCATTCAGTGTGTTTGTTTGTTTCATGAAGTTAGAATGACATTTTGGGCCATTTCGTGAAGTCCCATTTTGAGCATTTGTCAAATCTGCATTTTTTACCTAAGTGTCAAATAGTGAAAGGAGGCCATGTTTGCAACTAAATATCTTGCACCTAGTAATTTTTCATGGCTTGCCCCGTTGGGAGTATCTAGTGTCCATATATAAGAATCTATATTTCAAATTTTGAGTCATTTTGAATTCATTTGACTAGGTTTTGAATCCCTTAAAGTTGGTAGTTTAATGATTTCATGCTGATGCACTTTGCACATAATTCTGGGAGGCCCTGTTTGAGAAGTTGTAATTTTGACCTAGTTGACCAAAATGCTAAAATTCCTTTTTCATTGAATTTTAGACATCAAAGACTTATTATGTTTCAAGTTTTAGCTTATGACGAATCAGTTTGATTAGTTTTCAAATGCAATTCCAAATGCAATTTCTATCTTTTTACTAGTGTCAGAAGGAGCAGATTGTTTGGTACCCATGTTCAGGATGTTATAACTTGAGATCTATGATTTCCTAGATTAAATGGATTGTACCACTATATTTTCCTCTAAAAATACTCCAAGTGTGTCAATTTTTAAGTCTTGACGAATCCATTTGCACACTTTTCCAGGTCAATTTCGTTTGCCAAAATCACTTTTCTGTCATTGTTTCTAGTCTGCAAAATCCAAGTAGCTCACTTTGACCGCTTTCCAAAAGAGTCATGTTATTCATCATGAGCCCAAATCATAGATCCATACTCTCCTCATGACAAAGAATCAATGCCCCAATTTTTGTTCTCCCACATATTAGTTTGCCAAGTTTTCAAAGCCAAAACCGAACCTAGTTTTTTGTTTTCTAACATGTTTTCTTGCAGGTAGTTCTAAGAAGGTAAATTTGACGGTCAATATATTTTGACCTCGGATTCATCATGAGATGAGATCTAACAGGGTGAAAGTATGTGGGACAGAGATTTAGTGTGCTAATTTTTAGAGCTCGGTCAGAGGTTTGGATCAGTTTTAAGGCCAGTCAACAGACTTCTTGACATGAAATTCATAGTTTTTAGATCATAAGAGTGTTGTTATCTGATGAAAGGGGACTTATTCTCAATGTATGATCTATTGAGATTTTAGAAATTGATGCTTCTAATTTTTCAAAGAAAGGATAACTTGTTTTCCCTCCTGATCCATTACCTACTCCTTGTCCTTATTAGAGATCCAATGATTACATAATTTTATGTTATCCTCAAAGATTTCCATTAAGACACCGGATGAGAGTGACTAATTTCAAAGCAATAGCTTTGCAACGAGCTTTTCTGGAGATAAAATACTTGAGATGGAAGAAGCCCAAGCCTTTTAAAAAAAAAGGGAATACCCGCACAAAAAGGGAAGAGGCAGAGTATCAGAAGACTATCGAGTTTCTTTTCCTTGACTATTACAATGATTGATTCCTATCTATTGATATTTGAGAAATATTCTTATCGAAAGGATAAGTTCTTCTTTTCATTCTCTAGTTTAAGGGTTTTCAAACTCTTATGTGGAACTCTCTAGTAGTGTTATTGTTGGTAGAATCCCATTGTATCTAGAGCTTCTAAGAAGTTAAAAGACATTTTTGTTTTGTTTAAATCAAATTCATGAAGGCTAAGTTATGAGGTTTTGAAAATTAAATATATATGTGTTGGTAAGTAGTTATAGGTTGTAATGCCCCGCCCGGAGATCCTTGGAAACAAGGATGAAAACAAGCCAGAACAATTTTTTTTTTTCAAGTGTAAGTGCACATGAGACAACCTACACAAACCAAAAGATCACAACGAAAGACTGAAAGACAACCAAGCACCAACGGATCTCCAAACGCCACTACCAACCAGAACACAACCACGAAAATCACAAAGAACTACCAAGTTGAAAGACATAAGCTAACTCTTGGAAACTGGCTAAGTCTAAAATCCTGAAGCCCTGAAATTAGGCTAAGTCTGAATTTCTGAAGGCCTAATTTTTCCTAGAATCTACACCTTAGCTCGTAGAGGTCTGAAACCCATCTCAAATGAATCGTCGCATATATTAAAATATATCTTAAGTATAAGGAATTAAATATACTTAAACGATATATTTAAAACCCTGATATATACTTAAATGATATAGGCTTGAATAACACCCAAAGGGTATCTAGATCAACTCTCAAAATGATTGGATCACTACAAAAAATGCCCGCTGTTGGCACGCGCAGGTTTTAACCAAAAGACATGCGACACTTTTTACTAAGGGAGGGTGACACTTCTCCCTTACTGCGTGCGACACTTCTCAAGAAGGCATGCGATACTGGAAAAGTATCATGCGACATTTCTCATGAAGCCATGTGATACTCTTCTAGTGTCGTACGACACTTCTCTAGTAATGCATGCGACACTTTTTAGTTTTGTTCAACATTATTTCTATGGGCATGAGACACTTTATCAGTGTTGCACAATGCTGAACAAATGTCGCCCATAGAAAATAAAAACACTTATAGAAACTCAAAAATGGGAAAAAAATGACAAAAGAACCTCAACACTAGGGAGTACCAGATCCACATCTTGAGGCCAGAGCACTCGAACTAGAATTGAGTAACATAAATACAGAAAATGAAATCTAACCATCTATCAAACAAAGAAGGGAAAGTACATAAAGGAAACATCATGACAACTGAAATAACATCGCAATAATATAGATAACATTGCAATGAGAAAAATAACCAACTAAGTACGTGGTTCCTCCCAACCGTCAATGGCATCATAGGACCATCGTGGACCCTAGCCATCCCCTGCGCATAACATCCCAAGCCACCAATTAGATCATCGGTGTTGTCGTGATAGGGACATCACTAGTAAACATGCTACAATATAAGTAATGAAATCTAACATGCTAGTAGTAACATAAGATAACCCTGTAATCAAATAACATCATCTACTACATGCTAATCATCATAATGAGGAAAGCGTTAAAACTAACATCATCTAAGCATGATAACATCATAATGAGAGCATAAATCACAAGAAGCATACTCCGTATACCAAAGTATCAAGTGACACATCCAGCAACAATCACGCTAGAACAATAGGCCGTCTCTGTACACCGGTCCCTAGTAGGGGTGAAGGTAGCTATGCCTCCCAACCACATGGCACCTGTAGGTCCACACCCACCATGCTGATGGAGATAATGATCCAACCACACACACACAAAACAACAACTAGGGCTAACACACACACCAAGTAGTATGATGACTGAATCCAAGACAAAGACAATGCATAAACTATAGGTCCTAGTCAGACACCTCAATGGGCTACTACATAGGGACTGAAATCATGGAGAGTCGCTTGGCATCAACAAGCCCAAGCTAGTATAGGCAGCTACTCTTCTCAACAGAAGGCGCACAACCTAGGGTAGCTACTCTTTATGACGGAAGGCACACAACCCACTCATTTTAATTATCTTGTATTTATTAACACCCAAAGTTTTAATTTAATTATCACTTATATAAAACTTCCTTTTCCAACTAGGAAGTAGTCACTAGGTTACAGGATAGAAGCCCCCTCCATAAGCTACCCTACCCTACCCATGCTCATCCAATGATAAGTGCCCGAAGGCATGCAAAATCCCAACCCAACCCCAATGATCACAACTTTTAGAAGTACCACGAAAGATCAGGCCCCGTAGGTCACCCGACAATATACATGTGTGTGGTGCACCACCATCACAGAGATCATACACAAGGATAGGATGAGAATGCAAACAAAAGTCAATCGACCGAAAACATAATCGGGATGACAGATGTTACATGCATCCCAATGCAACAAAAGATGCAAAAGTATTCTGACTACTGTCCAAATGGATCATCCAAGTCCACGAACCACAATGTGCCAAGAAAACTCGAGAAAATAGGGCGGCATGGAAAACAAGGTAAAAATCCCAAATTTTGGAAAAATTCCAAAATTAAAACCCATTTGGCCTTTGGGTTCAAAGACCCCAAAAATCTAAAAATAATTGAAAACAGACACCGTATGCAAAAATGGCCAGCATAACGGCCCAAAAACCCAAACCCCCATTTCAAAAACAGGTAAAACGTTCATACCCGACCAACCGGGCAGAACTAGCAAACAAAAATGGAGGGGAACACTAGTTCACAACCTCTTAACATATTGCTACAAGAAATAGAAGCAGAAATAGAGGAAAAACATTAAAACAGGAAGGCCCTACTTGACAGCAAATAGGGCCAAAATTGAAACCCATAGAATAAAATAAATACTTTGCCAAAACTACTAAAACTTTCAACAAAGCGAGAACTCCTCGAGCTGAATCCAACGAGATAAACCTCGCAAAGATCCCACACTCACAGCTCTCGCAATGAGCAAAACAATAATCCTTCAGAAGAGGATTTCCAAATTTGCTCTCCAAACTCAATTTTCCAAAATGTGAGAAGTGAATAATGAATTCACTTTTCCAATATTTATTCATTTTGAGTGAATAGCTGATAATGGAAAATAGCTAGCTGGAGTAGTTAAACTCTGAAACAACCCAAACAAATACAAGTTATTATCTGTAATGGAAATTCACCTAAGGCAAAGCTACCAGAAATTAAATCGAAAAGATTACAACCTGAAAACCCAAAATTACAGAAAAACACTTAACACTTTCGCGACAAATGTGAACTTCTAAATGCACAGACATGTTCATTGGTCTAATCACATAATGCAACTGAGTTTGGATTTACTAATCACCGAAAGGTTTTAATATAAAACAACTAAATAAGGATACGTCGACCATATAGGAGCAACATTGGCAAAATATGAATAGCTGGATCACTAACTCCATAGGCCACTACCAGGGATGTAATTCCTGCACACTAGAACACACGATCAAGTGCAATTGCATATAATATAATAGCCAAAGCAATTAAAGCATTAAATAACTCATTAATCCATTTACACCACTCACATTCGCATTAATCATAAAAGACAAGAATGAAGTAAATAACCATAGTATAGAATCCATCTCATAACACAGTCAACAAATAGGTCCAATACATCATATCACCAGATAATCAGTTATCATAGATCTACTGTCATCTCAAAATAACATCAACATGCAAATATGATAAACTGAATAGCATAGCAACAAAGCATCTATGGTACGGAAATCAAAGTATAACATTCGACCCTCAGGTCGTCTCAAGGTACAAATATCAAAAGAGTATCAAGTATCTCTCAAAACAAAAATAGACAATGTACAAACTGCAAACACGAGAGGCACTACATAGGTAGCAGTGAGCACCCATGATTCTTGAGGATGATTATGAGTTTTCGTATGACTATATGCTAATGCCTCTACCACTACATTTTTGTCAGTTGAATTCTACATTCACCACAATCATAACAAGCAAAGAATCTCATGACAAAAGAAAAAGAAGAATAGAAAAATTAATACGAGACAAAGCCATAGCCTAAAAGGAACACAAGTAGCAACAACACCAAGAAGTCAACTCAGTAAAAAGAAAAGAGCTCCACATATAAGGAGCCAAAAAAATAGAGTTAGTGGCTTGAGGCAAATGGGGATGGCTTCAATAGTTGAATCTACTGGATACGAGGTCGTAGCATCAGAGGGAGACATCCACACATGGAGGAGACACCATTGTTCAAAGAAGAATCCACACTAAATGCAGAGATATTCAAAGAGTGGCAAGTTAAAGTCAAAGAGGGTAGAGTCATAGGTTAAAAGATACTCCCAACACATAAAGTGAAGCCACGGAATGAGGAAAAGAGGCCACCGACATTTTCAAAGGAGGAGACCCCAAGAGCATCCAAAGAAGCCCACACAAGCTGGAAACAAGGGGAGGTCTGTATTGAAAGTAGGAAGAACATGTAATGGAGAGCATGGGCACTATACAATGAAGATATATCACACAAGTAGAAGCTAGTGAATCCACATTTTAAAGGGCAGTATCAACATCAGGCCAGAAATATAGTGAAATATTCCAAAAAAGGAATAAGAAGCTGCAGTCTTTGAGGGGAGCTAAATGAAGAATGGGGGCTGCTGGCCAGAGAATTGATATGCCAATTAAAGACCATTAAAAGACTTGAACACTACTAATGAAAAGAAAGGTAGCCAAAACAGTCAAGCCATGGCGAACCAGGATAATAAACAAAGACCATGTTGAGTAGAAAGGCAGCTATCCCATGCGCAACTCCACACACAACCACATCTTGTCTTATTCTCACATTTAGAAATAGATTCAAATGAAGGAGAGAAAGGGATGGATAAAGAAAAGGAAGCTATTGTTTCAAAGAACCTCCATGCTAATGTTGAGGAGGGAAATTGCATGCTTAAAAAAATGAAGCTCATGCCAAGCACATTGAAGACCCATGCCATAAAAAGAACCAGCATAGCAACAAAGGTAGAAAATCACACCAAAAGGGATATGTTAGCTAGATCAAGACTCACACATTCAGGTAGTGAAAAGAAAAGACAATGAATGATAAAGTCACAGGCATAGGGAGGCAACATTTTTAAAATAAACATTCACACACGGTTAAAAAGGAAGCACCTGAAAATGAAAAGAAAGTTGCAGGTAAATGAGAAGAGGTTTTTTTTAACACCAAAAGAGAAGATATGATGCCCAAGCTGCCACTTGAAGCTCAAAAAAGTCCACATATTGAAAGTTGCAGACGTGTGAATAAAAAGAGGAACTCACAAGAGAGGGTTATGAAGCCGAGAGAGATGGTAGAAGATGAACGTTGTCAAAGGAAAACACAGTCAAAACCTTTTATCCTACATTGGGAATACGAGGGTTTCTTTTGACCTTTAAATACAAAAGTGCTTAACATAAGGTTTGTCTCAAAGACACGTGGCTTTTGAAGCTGTGGCCTGTGAAGGGGCCCGTGGGATCTAAAGTCAAAGTATTTTGACTCGGTGAATGTTCATGATAAAGCATATGAGCAGATGGCAATTTTCAAATTTCTCTAGTGTTACGCTCGATGCATATGAGTGTAAATGGAATTCACTCACACAAGAACAAAATTTTAAGTATCTCCAATGCTACGTGAAGGCTTCATTCAAGCATATGCCTACAAGTCAATTTGGAAAGCCCTATGCTACTCCACTCAAGTTTTAAAAATGTAAAGGCAAAAATAGAGGTCGAGGTCATGAGAATGTAAGAGGATTTTTCAAAGCTCCTGATGATACCTTTCATTCAAAGTGTATAGGCATAAATGGAAATGTGAAGAGGCTTTCGGGCTACAGGATATATTAGATATCAATAAAATATTAATATCTTCATTGAAAGCATATGAATGCGAAGCCTAATGAATGGAACCTTCGGTGCTATGAGGAGGAGATGGAATTAATTAATTAATAAAAAATATTTGAAGATGGGTCTGAGCCAATAGGGACCTACCACATGGCGATACCAGATTGAGGGAGAAAGTAAAGAATTGAATTTCAAATGGAAATTGAGATGCTTTAAATGCATAGAATGAAAAATTGAAATATTTTGAAGTTTTATATATTTTTGACTATATAAATTTTTAGATTTTTCATTTTTAATGTTCTGTTCTTAATCTAGGGACCTATTTTTCAAACTGCCATAACACGGGCAGTTTTATCCAAAATATGCTTTATAATATACCATCAGAATTGGGAGAAGGTAAATTCTCCAAATTTGAGGTCAAATTTTGCATAGCGATTCATCAATTCAATCTAAAAGCAATTTTGTAATTTCTAGGGAATTCTTAGTAAAAGGGGTAGAATTCATCATGGGATGTGAGAATCAGTTGGGGAACATATATTGATGTTTGTTGATACTTAGAATGAATTCTAGAAATGTTTTTACCTTCTTAAGTTCATTTTAAAGAAAAATTTTCCGTTCTAGATCAAGCATCAAATCAGTTACTTGTTCAATCAGATATTTTAAATATTTTGTGCTTTTGGAGGCATAACTAATTGAAGATTTGATATGCAAGTTGGGGGGAAAGATTAAAAAGGTGTTTCTAACCTATTGAGAAGGTTTTCCAAGTTGAAAGATGTCATGTTTTGATCAGATCTAGGAATTAACTCTTCTCCTATATCTTCTTTTCTTTTCCTCATTGTAAGGGTTCAATTTTTTTTCATTGAGAAACCAATTGGTTTCAGTTCTTCGAAGAAAATCTACTCATTATTGTGATACTAGATTTTGGATCCAGTTCTTGATGCATTCCAAATACTAAGACACCATTTTCTTTCAGCATAATTCTCTTGTATAAACAGTAGTAGGAAGATAAATACAACAAGTTCAGATCTACTAGGTTGTTTCATGTTTTAATTTCATGCATTTGATTATACTATTTTAAGGAAATGATTAATACAAAGGAGCAAGGATTTCATTAGTTTCATTCTGATTCTCGTCTCCATCTTAGTAAATTTTCAATGTTTTATGATCTTTGAACAAAGATCTTAGGTCATAGTTGCAGCCCCTTAAGGCTGTATGTTGTTTTATTGTTGCTTATGACTCAAGCAATTATGTAAATGCTTCAGTGAATCAATAGGGTTATAGGTTTGTTGAGAAGGATAACATGTAAGAATGAGGTTTGGATTGAGCACAGATGTTTATTTACAAGATAAATAGATAGATCGTATATCTGAATATATACTATTAGATATCCATATGCATGCATTTGATTCATGGATTTGCAAAATAGATAAAGTACTGATTGGTTACAAGATCATTAAATCTTACTGCTTCATATCTATGGGTTTATTGAAATCAACATTATTAATCAAAAGTGTTTTCACCTTTCATGTTGGAGGACTTAAATATAATGCCCTCACTCAGCTTTTGAGATTCATAGATTTGCATTTAGCTATTGTAGATCTGTGTCTTTTCATGAGTCATTAGGATAAATAAGGGTAAAATCTACTTAATAGATTCAAGGATATGTTTTTGCATTGGTACGGTATCATTTGAATCTGAGGTCTACCCACCTAGGTCTAGCAGAGCTTGAAATAGAAGAAGGGTCAAGCCTTATAGTTGGCCTATTTTTAGGAATGGCATGTTGAAAATGGGAGTTAGCTACCCCTAGATATGTTAGTTTCTCAGTGGGATAATTGAAAACCCTCCAGTGTTTTCAAACACCAAAACCCAGCATGCAACCTCATGCTCCTTGCACGCTCCATTATAGTCCTATTCATGTGTTCAACCACTCTATTTTCCTGTGGAGTCCTTGATATAGTTTTTTTTTCTATGAATACCTTTAGTGGAGCAATAATCTTCAAATTCATGACTACAATACTCACCACCACTATCAGATCTAAGACATTTTAATTTCTTACCAGTCTTATTTTCAACCAAGCATTTCCATTTCTTAAAAGTTTGAAACACATCAGATTTATGTCTAAGGAAATAAACCCATACTTTTCTATATGCAATATCAATAAATATAACATAATAATGAGAGCAACCAAGGGAAGATACCTAAGCCAATCCCCATACATCTATATGCACAAGCTCTAATTTCTCCCTTTTGTTTTGCTTCCCAGTCTTTACAAAACTCACTCTCTTTTATTTTTCATAAACACAACTTTCATAGAAATCCATATTAACACATTTTAGACCTGATAAAAATTTCTTTGAATGCAGTACTTTCATATCTTTCTCACTCATGTGCCCAAGTCTATTGTGCCACAACATTGTATCAGAATCTACAATAGCTATTTGTTCTCCCTACTCAACTACAATAATTGTTCCTAAATATTCATTTTTCTCAGAAACAATTAAAGTAGAAGGAATAATATGACCTATACAAAGATATAAGGTGCCTACTTTCACACCTTTTGCTACTACAAGGGAAGCTTTTGAAACCTTTCAATTTTTATCATTTATAATAACTAGACAACCTCTCATCATTGAGTTACCCTGCTAAAATTAAATTCCTACTTAGCCTTGGAACATGTCTTACCTCATGTAGTAGTCAGTGATTCCCATTCTGCAACTTAATCTTAATTTTTCTCTTTCCAACAATTTGATAGGGTTCATTATCCCCCAAATAAACAAGCCCAAAATATCCTTGCACATAATCAATGAAATAACCTCTATGAGGTGTAGCAAGAAATGAAGTACCAAAATCTAAAACCCATGAATCATCAACACTTTCTAAAGATATAAGCAAAGCATCCTTTTTAGATTTGTTACTTACCACATTTGCCTCTTTGTCTCCATTTGGTTTATCTCTTTCATTTTTCTTTTGATTCCAACAATTTTTTTTTTATGAACTAGTTTCCCACAGTACCAACAGTTATTTAGTCCTCTTGATTGAGACATCCTCCCCTTTGACTTTCCTCTTGATTTCCCATGATTTCCAAAACTACTTCCTCTGTCAGTCGTTCTACCCCTTCTTTGTGCATTCAAAGCACTTCTTGACGTAGATCCAGTTGAGGATTTCTTATGAGTTTTCTCACTCAAAATAACACCGATCACATCATCATATTTTAGGGTACTAGATCCATGATCAAAATTACTCACAACCATTATCAAGTCATTACAACTTTTAGGCAAAGAACACAAAATCAAGAGAGCCCTAATTTCTTCTTCAAAATTGATACCCACAGAAGATAACTAACTAGTAATAGTATTAAACTCATTTAAATGATCTGTAATAGATCCACCTTCTGCCATTTTCATATTAAGTAAATGTTTCACAAGAAATACCTTGTTTGAAGTGGAGGGCTTTTCATACAGTGTCGCTAGGGTTTTCATCAACTATTATGTTGTCTTCTCTTTTGTAATATTAAATGCCACTGATGGTGCTATGCATAATCGAATGCTTCCAAGTGCCTTTCTATCCAAAAGATCCCATTCATCATTTTATATAGATCCCCGATTCTTGGCTTTGCCTTCCAATGAATTCCATAAATCCTTCTGATAAAGATAGTCTTCTATTTGCATATTCCATAATTGGAAGTTCTACCCATTAAACCTGTCAACCCTTAGCTTACCCTCACCGGCCATTGCTCCCACTCAACTGTGCTCCCACTCAACTGTGCTCCCACTCAACTATGAGACTCCCACTCAATCATGAGACTTTCCTATAGAGGATAATTGAAAATCAACTTCACTCTGATACCACTTGTTAGGATTAAACCAAGGATATAAATAACAATTACATGAAAATATAACCAATAACAAAAAATAATAGATCAAATAGAAAAGAACACAAGGCACCAAGATTTAACATGATTCACCCAATCCTTGGGCTACATCTACCAAACAACAAGTCTGATATTATTACAATCTAGTGATTACAACCTAATTACAATCTGTAATCCCTTATAGCTCAATACTGCCACAAGAAGCAATTTCACATCACAACTTAATGAAAATACCTAACCCTAAGACCTTTTATACAAGTATTTTTATATCTATTTAGGGTTACAACATGTCAACCATATGTCAGCCCCGAACCCTAAAGAATTTATGAAGTATGTACAATACTTTCCTGATCAATCACCACAAACTAACACTTAGAAGTGATGCTCATTCTGTCTAGGGGCATCTTTGTACATATTTATTGATACTAAAAAATAACAAAAAAATGATACATTTCAAAAAATAAAAAATGATATATTGTGAAAATTCTAAAAATTGGAAAATGTCTTGCAAAAAATGACAATCTTGGTAAAAACCTGGAAATAGGTGCCTTGGTAGCAAAAATACAATTTTTTTAATAAAAGGTCCATATATATATATATATATATATATATATATATATATATATATATATATATATATATATATATATATATATATATATCCAAGTGGTGAAAACTTGCAAATGAGCACTACTTGAGGCCTTTGCATCCTTGTTTCTTAGCATGCATCCTCGATGCTTAGCCTTTGTCCTTCATGCCTTGTCCTTGTTTCCTTGGTTTGGAATTGGTCTTTTTCGAGGGGCATAGCCATGTTAGCTTCGATCTCTTGGATGCATTAGTCTTTAGGAGACCTTGAAAATGGTATTTTTCAACACCACCCCAATTTTATTTTTCAATACAACGTTTGACATTGACTGTTTTTCATCACTTATTGGTTTGGTCTTACCAAATTTTGTCATGTAATCTAACCTATTTGTAAGCATTTGGTTCTTATCCTCAAAACTCGATATCTATTAACATACTTAAATTTTTTAAAATAAACACTTAATGTTTGAGCTATTTCATGATCTTTTCTTTTTATGCCGACTGTTATTGATTTTTGTTGAGTGTCATTGTTCCTAAGTCTCTCTAGGATGCATAGCTAGAGGACTTGGGGCATGAGGCATATGTTTTATTCACTACATTAAATTGGGTAAGCTAACGTTGAAATCATCTTGACCTTTATGTCTTTGATGCTTATGTTAGAATCTTTCCACATTCCAATTCAATATAAATCACATTCATATCTTCATAGTTGCACTTGTGACTAGTGATGATTGTGCGCTTTTCTAATGTCCGTTAATAATTGCCCAATGATGAAACTAAGTTCCTTTACATTCTCTAATGAATGATGAACACAAAATCCTATGTTACAGTTGTTCTATTGCAACTACACCTTTACATTTTCATGTAGCTTGCATTGTAAGGCTTCATGTTTGTTTGCATTTTTAGGTTGCATTATGAGTTTGAGAAGGTTTTCCCTTCATTTTTCTTGTGGACTTTTAATCAACTCTGGTCATGATTTGATCTTCATTTCCTTATCTTCTTTTGTGATCTCAATTGAAATTTCTATCTTAAATAGTTTATTGATTTTGGGACATTCTATTTCTTATGCAAAATTTTCTATTCTTCTTTCTATTTCTTTCCATATCTTCCCAATTTCTTCCTTCCATTCATTTTCACCCCAGTTCTTCTCTTCTACTTCAGCTTTGGGGCATAATATTTCATGCTTGATGATCTATATTGGTTTTGTGATTCTTATATCTTTCATCTTACATCAAGAACCTTATCTTTAGTTCGATTTAATTGATTTTATCAATTTGATGTTTCTCCTCTATCTCATTTTGATTTTGATCACGAGGGGGTAGTACTTATCAAACTTCAATCCTTGATTCAATTTTATAAATTGTATCCTTGAATTTTTCAAGTCAAAATTTATTTGTATTCTTTGTCTTCATGTGTTCCTGAATTGACCACATATTTGGTTTGTTTTGTGATCCTAAATCGACCTCACACTTCAAATTCTTTCTTTGACTAGATGTTTTTCCAAATTGATTACATATTAGTCAAAAAGGGGAAAATATATACACACTAAAATGGTCGCCTAGACTATGGGCCCCCATTATTCAATTTATCAATTTCCTAAATCAATTCAAATTGATTTCCTTGATCAAATTGGATTATTTTAATATTTTCTAAGGTTGACCATTTTATCCTAAGTCTTATTTAATTAAAAGAAATCTCTCTTTTAATTAAATAAAATAAGTACCCATTTAATTAAAAGAAAATCTCTCTTTTAATTAGTAATTCATCCACATTTAACTAATTAATAGAAAAACCCCTCTTTTAATTTAATTAAATATTTCCTATTTAATTAAAAGAACTTGCTCCCTTTTAATTAAATAAATCACCACTTAAAGAGGAAATAAAATAAATAAAAATTAAAAATTCCTCTACACTTAAATGCACATATTTCTAAGTGGGATTCCATTTAATACTTTTCCTATTTTCTCATTGATGGATCTTTATTTCACACAGATCATTCTTTCTCCATTGTTGATTAAATCTTTTTGCCTCTTAATCTTGATTGTCCAATCTTCTTTATAAGGGAGAGCCCTCTCCTCATTTTACATACACACACTCTAAGCTATTGTTATGCTGCAGGTTTGGAGAGCAATTTTTGAAAGAGTTTGAATACTAAAGCTTTTTGTGGAGAACTTCTATCTTCTTGTCTTCTCCTCTCATGCATCATGACTTCCATCATCATGATCCCTCCTTTCATTTTCATATCAGCTTAGATCTTGCTTTCATAGATTAGATCTTGCATTGATAGATTAGATATTGCATTATTTTGCATTGTTATCATATAGATTAGTTTTCATCTCCATTTGCATTTTTGAATCTCTCATTTTATAGTGTACTTGCATGGGCACAAACTAGGTCAAAATTGAGGGCCTCCATTACAAACTTTGCACTCCATTAATAGAGAGCTATGACCCACCATTCAAGACCTCATTCTTGAGAAATCTTGGATATGACTCATAGAAGCATGCTCACATTTTAGGCATACAAATATTACTTCAACTTAGTAGCAAATACATAAGAGAAATAACATGAACACATTTGACATCAAGATTTAACATGTAAACCTAATTTGGGGAAAACCACCAATCACCACTAGTTACTAATTTTCACTCTTCTGAAGTGAGTCCTATTAGGAACGAACCTTATCAAAAGTTACAAAATAAACTATTAGATGTGACCCTATTAGAGGATTTAATCATCTAGTTACGAGTGGCCTTATTAGAGGTCTTTTGACAATTCAATAGAAATGCCACCTTGTTAGAGGATTTACAAATAGTTGTTAAGCCAAGTCTGTTAAGAGATTTAGATCACCACTGCAATCATTGGAAAGTAACAATGAGATGACCTAATTTTTGATGCAACAAAATTGCTGATTATAGATCTCAATTTTGGCTTGTATACTTGATCCTTCTTGATCAAATGTATCTTTGCATCTCAACATGAATATTCTGCTTATCCTTCTAACTTGCTTCTTGTTAGCATTATTAAATCTTCAATTATGTTCCACCATATTCAATCCTTAACTTGACCTTATATTTCTATCTTACATATTGTCAAGTTATCTTGAATACAACTTAGAATAATTAATATTCATCTTCTCAGTTAGCTAGAACCAATAGACAATTCAATTGAACTCAATATGCCAAAATAAGAAAATCCTTCATTAGCCAATACTGCTTGGTAGATACTAACTCAAAGCAATTTTCCTATATTAACAAAGTGAACTTGGTTAAAATTGTATATTCAAAAAGTTCCTTTGGTAACCAAGTGAACCTCGTAGGCACTGTCTTCTGAACTAAGCAAACTCTGGAATGCTCAATAGACACTAAAAACTATCTTCAATGCTTGAGTGAGCTCAGCATACACTGATTGGAATTGCTAGTGTAAATAAGTATTTACTTATTACACTTACTTAAGTTTACTTAGGTTTAATGCATTATTTATTATTTTGCATTATTTTATTATTTTTATTTGTGAGACACTTAGGAGTTTGCACACCTTTTGAGTTGTCATGTAGACAACATAGGAGTACACAACTCTATTTAAGCACATGGTGTCTACAAAACTATTTTTCATGTCACACCCTTGTAGGCTTATCCTCTCATCACCACACTTAATTCTATGCTTAATGGAGGATAACCCATATCTAGTGGACAAGTTCTTGGTTGTATGACACATCATGATGCTAACTTTGAGACATTCTAGATGTATCTCTGAGGCTTTTATATTCAGGCACTCCTAGTGTACTCTAATGAATAAGTTATTGAATACATTGTTATTCTGATCATAATCTCTCTCTTTGGTCTACTGTGTGCTTGTGTTTGAGTTCTTAGTTCTTGGGTGAATTTTTCCCTTAGGAAATTTTTTACATGGTATTAGAGCAACTTGGAGATTTTCTCATCACAACCCATTTGAGACCTCTTGCTTGCTTCATCACCTCAGCTCAAATTTAGAGTGCTGCAGAAATTGGGAGTGGCTAGAGCTAGATCTGACCTCGCCATTGCATCCAAAATGCTGAACTAGTGAAAATTGATTATAAACTTGGCTGCCTTGGCCCAAAGTCAACCGTGAGGCAATTTTTTTTTGCAAATCAGAACCCAAAGGCCCCGATTTGCGATATGGTTATGATCTTATTTTTAGATCTGTGATTTAATTTTTTGGATCTATTATTTTCTCTGTATTGTCGTCAAATTTTTGCAAATTTTTTTTGCCTTTGGGCACATGACAGAGAAAATTTTTTAGTAGACCCGAGCAGTGACACCCTAGATCTACCATTTGAAATATATTTTATTATTTTATTACAAGGCATATTATTCAATTTGGTGGGCTAGTCGTGCACTGTAGTGGGACGCACATATCAAAACCAAGCGAGCGATGTTGCCAACATTTTCTAGCACTAAAGTCCAACAATCTCCTCTTCTTCCCACTGACAGACAAATCCCAGTCACTGTCCACTAGCAGTATCTCCTTTTTAGTAAGGGTTAGTGTGGGTTTCAATTTAAAGAGGCCCAAGCCCATCTCTATGGCAAATGTGGGATTAATATCCCATAGCTGCGCAGGCTATTTTTGCATTGTCTGAAGCCTTCTCGGTTCTTACTGTAAATTTTGGTGGTCACAATTTTCACATGTTGAGATCTACTATTTTCAATGATCTGCTAGAAATTCGACGTGAGTAGACACATTCCGACAACCACTGCTTTAACTGGCACATCCATTCCATGGCAGGTAGAAGATCGGGTTGTGTATTTCAGAATCTTTGGCAGTTTATTTAAAATTGGCCCGTGCACTATTCTATTCTGGCAGCTCACTATTTCAATTTTCTAGCATTTAAAAAAAAAATTCAACAATCTTGTTACCTTCGGCTCAAACTAGTGGTTTTCAGCTGGTGAGACATTTTCCCGATGATGCAGACTCCTCCGGCATGCTGCAACAGTATCTCTATTTTCCTGACCTTGGCAAGCAGTTTCAAAATTTCTTGCCAAGTGTGAGAAAATTCTACCCATGACTATCAAGCTGCCACATGGCTCAGTGTGAAGGCACCATTTGGTATACTGTCCGGTCATACAAACTATTGATTCGGTGACACGTGGACTATTCCTACTCTACCACATTATAGAGTGATACCCCGTACACAAGTCATCAGACCCGGGACTGCCACATCACCCATGGAATCCAGTCAGCCTTTGCTAGGTTAGCCATACAAATATTTTCCACGTACCAGTCCATACAATATAAACATCTAGTCAGTTGCCACATCACCCAAGGGTGCAAATTTTTTGCTGACATCATCATTTCCTTGGATTAAAATTGATGCCTTTCTAGCCATTATTAAGGGTCATTTTTAAACTGTAGTGACAGACATTTGACCATCAAATTTAGACTCACAGTTTCTCGTCTAGACCCCTCTCTAGATTGCTTTTTAGTTTGGTAGCCTGACTTTGTGAGCTCATATCTTGGACATCCAGACTTCGATTTAGGTGCAATTTGTTTTGAAATCTGGTAAAATTTCCTGAATTTTCTAGTGGTGGTGTTTTTTTCTAGTTTTGGTACATAGATTTTGTAGAATTTGCATATTTTGGCAACTGTACTTGCATAATCCTATATTTTGCAACTTCAGAAGCTCCGTATGGGCACATCTGGTCACTATTTTAGGTTCCATTTTTTTTAAAATGCATATTTTTTTTGTCTACTTTCCAGATCTGAAGTTAGATTCTAGGGTTGTGTGGACCAATTTCTTACTTTCAGAATTAGGCCTTCTTGGGCATTGTAAAGCTTTCATTATTTTTCAGAATTGTTGTAAAAGTAAGCTAAAGTGCTTAAGTGACAAATTTCAGCCTCATAAGGTAGTTGCAAAAGAAAAATAAGAAAGTCCACTTTGTTCATTTTGACAAGTGGCCCATTGTAAACACATTACTTATAAAGTGCCAACAACATCTTTTTTGGGGGGGTCTTTTGATTGAGTGAAAAGGGAGGGTGTGTATAGTGTTTTTTGTGTCTCTCTCTTGTGCTCTTTTTATTTTTGCATCATGGGTTTTAAATGTCCTCCTCTAACTTCACACAACTATTCTACATGGAAAGATATTGCATGGAGTAGATTAATGGAAAAAGGATATAGTTTATATGTTGATGGTACAATTACCAAACCTACTAATGCTAAAGAACTCATTGATTAGAAAAATCAAGACCGACAAGCTTTATGTGTAATTAGGAGTTGTGTACATTGGGATCTTCTCTTTCACATTAAAAATTGTTCAGAATCTAAGGAAGCTTGGGATAAACTTGAATAGTTCTATGGTAAAGTGGATGAAGAAAAGGGATTTCAGATTGAGGATGATCTACTTCTCTTGGATCCTAAGAATTATGACACAATTTAGGATTATATCATCAAATTCAATGAGTATGGGGCACTTCTTAAAGATTGTGGAAACCCCATGAAGGATGACAAGTTGATAAATCACATCTTGAAGAAGCTACCTTCTAAGTATGCCAACTTTGTTTCGAGTTTTAATACTCACAAGTTAACCATGGGATTTGCTTACCAGAAGCCTTCCTTTGATGGATTTGTAGATATTTTTATTGTTGAACAATCTCACTTGGTGGATTTTTGGCCTTCTCAAGTCATCTAAGACCAAAGCCTTAGTGGCTAGTGATGATCACAAATCTAGTAAATGGGGGAAAAACAACAACAACAAGAAGCAGTGGAAGTAGAAAACACAATCTGAGA
Organism: Cupressus sempervirens; assembly: GCA_028749045.1. NCBI lineage: Eukaryota > Viridiplantae > Streptophyta > Pinopsida > Cupressales > Cupressaceae > Cupressus > Cupressus sempervirens. The sequence goes on from CM053793.1 coordinate 837,959,148, forward strand.
CACAACATGAATCCTCTCAACAAGGTGATTCTTCTTCAAACAAGAAGGGAAGTGATGAAAAGAAGGACAAACTCTTTTGTGCATATTGCAAAAAGCCAAATCATGATGAGCATCATTGCAAGACAAAAAGAATCGATGAGTTAGAAAATCTACTCAAGAAGAATAAGATTCAAGTGCCAGGTACTTCCAAGAATTCTACTCCTACCTCTTCAAAAGGTAAAGGTCAAGGACTTATGAAAAACTCAAATTCTTCTTTGGAATGGATACTTGACTCAGGTGCCTCCTACCACATCGGTTCTTCAAGGGAAGACTTTTCTTCATTGAAGCAATCAAAGGTACCACACATCTTCATGGGAGATGATGCTAAAATGGAAGTTGAAGGGAAAGGACATATAGAAATGGAAGATGAGGAATTCAAAGATGTTCTCTATGTTTCAAATATAAGCTCCAATCTCCTATCAGTTTACCAAATCACTCACCTTGGAGATGGTCATAAGGTTGAGTTCCTTCCTGATTCAGTGATGGTGTGTAGTCTCAAAGATGATTAATTGGTAATAGTGGGGAAAGTCAATGATGACAAGAGGCTTTATTCCTTCTCCCACTTTGTGCCTAAGAGTCCTTCCCAAGCCTTGTTCACTCACTCTACTTCAAATATTAACTTATGGCATGAGCGGTTTGGTCACCTTGACTTCCACTTTCTTCAGCAACTTTTCTCAAAACACATGGTCAAAGGTCTACCTAATATCAAATTTTCTAAGGGAGAGTGTTCATCTTGTTTAGTGGATATGAATCTCAAGGAGAATTATGATAAAGGGAAGTCTTCTCGATCTCCAGTTGTTCTTTAGCTAGTTCACATGGTATTAGCAGGTCCCTTTGCAATGACTTCAATCATTCAAGGCCACTACATACTCACATTTGTTGATGACTTTTAAGGATTCACTTGGGTCTTCTTCCTTCAACATAAGAATGAAGTGGTTCATAAGCTTCAAGAATTCAAGGCTCATGTTGAACACAAATCAAGGAAAGCCATCAAAGTACTAAGGGTGGACAATGAGAACAGATATGTTGAAAGAAGATTTAAGAAATTTTGCAGAATTAAGGGGATTGATCTTCAGAAATTACTAGCATTCAGTCCGCACAAGATAGATGTTGCAGCTATGAGGATTAAGACTCTCAAGACCATGGCAAGTTGCATGATGAAGGCCAAGTCTCTCGATCCTACACTTGAAGTTGAAGCCATTAGCAGTGCTACTCACATACTTGATAGGTCTCCTCATCCAGCCTTAGATGGAAAGACTCCTTTTGAGGCATGGTGTGGTAGAAAACCAATTGTGAGTCACCTTAGAGTCTTTGGTTGTCCAGCATGGGCAAACCTTTCTTCTAGGAGTTGCAAGGCACTGACACCTAGGCCTTGTACCTTCATCGATTATGAAGACAATGTGAAGGCTTACAAACTGATGGATCTAGAGACACATGATATTGTTGTGGAGAAGGATGTTCACTTTGAGGAAAGTTCTCCTAGCTTATCCTCTACTCCTCTCTACACATCATACACACTGGAAATTGATAGTGACATCAATGATAGTGCTTCAGTAGGTTCAGACATGTGGGGTTCTATCAACAGTTGTAGTGAGAGGTCACATCAGTCTAGTCCATGTGCTTACATTGCCATAGTGAAAGGTCCATCTCAACATGGTACATCTCATCTTCCATCTCCAACTTCACTTGACTTGGGAGACAGACTTGAGGATTTACATCTTCTCATTTATTATGATTCTTCTATAGTTTTTGTGAGGGCTCACTCTGACCCTCATGTCCATTCTCTACATGATCAATCTAATTAGGTTGGTGTGATTGTGGATCCTTATGAACAACAATTAGTGGAGAGCTCTTTGTCAGTTGAGGAGATAGATGGTTCAGTGGAACAGGTTCAACATACATCCTTGAGTGATCTGCATTCATTCTTTTCAGCACAGTTGGAAGGGGTGAACTTCAGCATTAGCACAGGGATACTTGAGCAAGTTTCAGGGCTAGCACACATCTTCAAGACTGTACCTTTGCAATTGTTTCTTCCTAAGGGGAGGAACACCATTATGCATTCTTGGACCAGCTTCTTCATCGAAGCAACTTTTAGTTGTTGGCATTCTTCTTTTGGGGGGGGGGAGCCTATTCTATCTCTCTTCCTTCTCTCATTCTCTTTTGTATATACTAGATGTATGTCATACTGGGGGGGTCTTGATTACTCCATCCATTGATGCATCCTTCTCTATCTCTCTTTTTGGGGGAGGTTTTTTCCCTTGAGGTTTTCCCTCTTTCCCTGCTTTATGGGAGATTGCATTTTCATTATGTACATGGGTACCTAAAATGGCCTAGTAGTTGGGACCCATTATGTATCTTCATCCTAGTTCGTAAGCTTAAGGGCATTCCCCTAAGTTGCACTTAAGGGGGGGTGTTGGTGTAAATAAGTATTTACTTATTACACTTACTTAAGTTTACTTAGGTTTAATGCATTATTTATTATTTTGCATTATTTTATTATTTTTATTTGTGAGACACTTAGGAGTTTGCACACCTTTTGAGTTGTCATGTAGACAACACAGGAGTATGCAACTCTATTTAAGCACATGGTGTTTACAATACTATTCTACATGTCACACCCTTGTAGGCTTATCCTCTCATCACCGCACTTACTTATGTGCTTATTGGAGGATAACCCATATCTGGTGGACATGTGCTTGGTTGTATGACACATCATGATGCTAACTTTGAGGCATTCTAGATGTATCTTTGAGGCCTTTATATTCAGGCACTCCTAGTGTACTCTAATGAACAAGTTATTGAATACATTGTTATTCTGATCATACTCTCTCTCTTTGGTCTACTGTGTGCTTGTGTTTGAGTTCTTAGTTCTTGGGTGAATTTTTCCCTTAAGAAAATTCTTTCAAGAATTAATATGACATTTTTTGTAACATCAAAGATAATATACAATTAATCAATTGTTTCAACAACCTCCCTCTTTGGCATTGATGGAAACACATGTAATAATACAATGAAATTTTAGAGCAAGAATTAAGTAAGGAACATATCCTTAGTTTCATTTAGATTCTCATCCATGAGAACTCCCTCTATTAGTTTAAAATCCTTCTGCCTTTAGTTCCTCCCTCTCTTAGAAAACTTATGCCTTTAACATCTTCTTTTGATAGAAAACTCTATCTTTGATATTAGACCAAGTTCATTCTCCCTTTTTGAATCTCTTCCTCTTTATCATTATAAAATTTCTATGAGATATGACAAAAAACTTCTCCCTATTTGATATCTCATGCCAAATACAATATCTAGTATATATCAATGTACCTCATGTACTAATTCATTTACAATATGCCCTTTGTCAATACTGCACCAACTAATTGATCTTTAATATGCTCTAGTTAATGCATCACTAAACTTCATTTAGTGAGCTTCAGATAGGGGAATGACCCCTACCTTATCTCTTAGATACAAAAATGCATCATTAGGTAATGGCTTGGTGAATATGTCAACAAATTTTTCTTTAGTATTCACATATACCAATTTTACTTCTTTATCTTGTACCAATTCTCTCAAAAAATGATATTTTATAGCAATGTGTTTTATTTTGTTATGCATCATTAGATTCTTTGATATATTGATTTTACTAGTGTTATCATAGTATATAACTCCTAGATCCTTGATTTCTATCTTTATACTTGTCAACATTTATTTGAACAAACAATATAGAACAATTAATTGTTGCTGCCACATATTCTACCTCTGTTGTGGATTGATAAATACAATTCTATTTCTTGCTTATCCAAGACACTAGTCTTTTATCAAGAAAGAATGCCCCACCACTCATGCTCTTTCTATCATCAATACTTCTTGTCCAATCAGCATCTATGAATACTTTTAAATCTAAACTGCCTCCTATTTTGTACCATAAACCATAGTTGTCAGTTCCTTTCAAATATCTCATGATTCTTTTGATTGCGATCATGTGATTTTCTCTAGGATTTGCTGAGAATCGTGCCACCTACTAATTGTTAAAGCAATATTAGGCCTTTTATACACTACATATTGCAATTTTCTAATCATTGATCTGTATATAGTCTAATCTACCTCTTTGGAATCATCATTTTTGGAAAGCTTATGTCCAGTAGACATAGGGGTTTGAACTGGTCTTGAGTCTTCCATTTCAAATTTCTTTAGTATCTCCTTGATATATTTAGATTGAGTAATATAGATACCATCTTTCTTCAACTGGATCTACAATCAAACAAATAATTTTATCTCTCCAAATATAGACATCTCAAATTCTTTACTCATTTCTTCTAAAAATGCCTTTTACAATGTTGATCTTAGTTTGGTTTTGAAAATTGAGTGTCAACACACTTGAGATATTTACTAAAGTTCATGCCAAGCTAGTAACACATGCAGAGTATAATATGTATAGATGTTGAGTGAATAGTTGATGCTAAGCAATTCAAGTGCTGAGTAGTTAATGTCGAGCAAGTTCAAGTGCTAAGCATTAGTATTACCAAGTGCCTAGTAACATAGAATGGACGTAGTTATTTGTGATTTCACAAACAACTATATAAACCATTTTAAAGCTAACTTATGGATAGTGATGGCACTCAAAATTGCATTCCCATTTTGAGTGTCTATCCCAAATTTTGAATCACTTTAAGCCTCTATAAATGCTTTTCGTGCACATGTACCCAATTGCCTATTTGAAGCCCGTAAGGTGTTTAATGTTTCTAACACCTTCCATTTAGCATATCCACTCATTTCATGAAGTTAAATTGACATTCTGAGCTATTTCGTGAAGTCCCATTTTGAATAATTATCAAATCTGCATTTTCACCTATGTCAAATAGTGATAGGAGGCCATGTTTGCATGTGAATATCTCACACCAGTAATTTTTTTATGGCCCACAACTTTGGAAATGTCTAGTGTCCATAACAAATAACCTATGTTTTAGATTTTGAGTTGTTTCAAGTCTGTTTGACTATGTTTTAAACCCTTCAAAGTTGGTAGTTTACTATTTTTATGCATTTGCAAATTGTACAAAATTTTGGAAGGCCTTGTTTGACAAGTTATAAATTTTGACCAGTTGACCCAAATAAGAAAACTCCTTTTGCATCATATTCTAAGGGTCATAAAATTTCTATGTTTCTAATTTGATCTTATGACAAATTTGTTTGTTCAGTTTTCAAATGCGATTCCATTTGTGATCTATAAAATTTCACGTCATGAAATGCGAATTAATTAGTACCCCTATTTGTGATGTCATAGTTTGAAATCTGTGATCAATGAGATTAAATAGTTTGTACCATTGTGTTGTACTCTAAAAATAATTTAAGTGTGCCAATTTTAAAATCTTGATGAATCCATCTGCACACTTTCCCAAGTCAATTCTATTTGCAAAAATTGCTTTTCGGCCAATTTTTTAGTCTACAAATTCTGAGTAGCCCACTTTGACCCCTTGCCATTTTTGTCCTATTACTTTTCATGAGCCCTAATCCAAGATTTATGTTTTCCTCATGATAGTGATCCAATGTCCTAGTTTTTGTTTCCCCAAGTGTCAGTTTGCCTTATTTTCAGAGCCAAATCTAAGTGCAATTTATTGATTTATGACATGTTTGTTGCAGGCAATTCTAAGAGGGAAACTTAGACAATCAATATCTTTTGACTGAGAAATTTTCTTGAGACAAGATTCAACAAGATAGAAATATGCAGAACAGAGAATCAGTATGTCAGGTTTCAGAGCCCAACCAGGTGTTTGGATCAGTTTTCAAGAATAGTTAAAGGACCTTTTGGCATTAAATTGATAGTTTCTAGTTTAATGATAAAATGAGTTTTAAATTTGATTTCCCATGGTCAAATTTTCTTCGAATTAGTATTGGTGGTTCATTGGATCAGTTTGGAATATCAATTGTCCAAAAACAAATTTTTTTTAGATGGACCCACTTTGGGGCCCGACTAAATTCATTAGATTTGTGACAACTGGTAAGGATTTAAGATATTTTGAAAGGAGATGATCCTTTTGGTTATTGGATGGTTCAGATTATGAATAAGGAGAATGTCCAAACTCATGGTGTTAGATTTGATCCATATGCAGCAACAAGAGTGTCTTATTTGAAGTTAACTTACTCAAATGGGAAATTTGGAATGAAGTGCATCAAACCAAGAGCAAAAGATTGTCTCCATAGTTCTATGATAGACATTGACATATTCATGGAGGCTAGGATGTTTCACTTCAATTCCATGGCTCTTCTTGAACATCCTAAAACAACTCATTCTGCAATAAAATGTCATAAGATTTCGGAGGAGTTATATTCTCTGATCCAAACCTACTTGTGCCACTTTGGCAATTTCATGATGAGACAAGGGGAATTATTCATGAAGCATGGAATGAGGCCAATGTGATTGAGGTAAAATTACAAGAGAATAAATTTTACCATTATGGCATGACAAAATAAAGATCCTCATTGTAAATGATTGAATCTTTCAGATACACTATTACATACCAACATTTGAGGGTCAAGTGACAAGAAAGAAGGATGTGTTAGTTGCTTATGATACATGTGATAGGATTGGTACTGGAGATACTATGGTAGCAGATTTAATTAGAAAGATAAACACACATTTCAGAAAGTCTAAAATTAATAAGCATGATCATGGTCCTTTTTAGCTTGCTTATCTATTTCTCTCACGAGATAAAATGTCTTCATTCTAAAGTTTCTAGTGATGGCAATGTCTAGAAAGAGGAAGGAAAAGATATATGGCTTTGATTTTACCTTCAGGCCATAATTGACGAATAGAGGTGTGTAAAAAATCACTATTTTTCCTATGATTGGTGGTGTCATCCAAGGCCTAAATGTCACTATATTTTCTTATGGAGCAACAGGAAGTGGTAAAGCATACACAATGGCAGGGACTCCAGAGGATCCACAACTTATGGTATTCAATTACAAACTATATTTGATCTAATTTCAAAGGAGAAAATAGAAGAGACAACGATATAAAAAAGACTTGGGATAAGGCAGAAAGGAGGAAGATTGAAGATTACTATAATACACATCATGAGAAAAAGGTGTCCAATTGAAGTAATACAGATCAGGAATTGTTAGGAATAAGGTGTCTCAACCTTGTATAATTCCTATTCTTATTATTTGTTTTTTAAAATTGTATTTCTTGCAAATAATGTTGATGTGTCGACATCTTGAATTGTGTGTAAGGAGATCATGACTAAAATGGTTATGATAGATTCTTGTGACACGTAAGAGCTATGTTAGGAAGATTCAATGATAGGTGAAGACATGTGGCAACTAAGAATGGTAAAACCCTAATATGATTTACCTTTGGGAGTAGCCCTAAAGTGAAGCGCATGTTATAAGCATTTTTAGGATTGCAAAGAGATGCGATGCAAAAAAGGTGTATTGTTGGTACTGCAAGTAGCTACTGGAGTATTCTGTTGTTGATGTTGAACTTGCATTGCAAGTGTATTGTAACCTTGTGTTGAAGATAATACATTGTGCAGGTTCTGAACGGGTGGGGTTGTTTTATCGAAAGGTTTTTCCCCACCGAAAAATCCTTGTGTTATGTGTTCCTTTCTCTGTCTATTTTCTGTATGCATGTTTGGCTGCAATATTTTTGTTTACATGATATTGAATCTGTAAGTGTAGAAGATTTTAATAGGATTTGCATCATATTTTCCTTATGAGATTAGTGTAGGAAGTTGTTTTCGCACCTGAGTTTCCTTACAAGAATGAGTAACTATCTAGACTAGTCATGCTTATAGGTGAACTGACAAATGCATAATGCCCTTAGACTTTTCCAAGAGGAATATAAGAAAGAAAGACACATATCACACAAGATACTAGCAAATAAGAAGCCATGAGTAGCAAATAAAATAGCAAGTAACCTTTGCAAGTGCACAAGAAAAGGTGTCATTCACTAGAAATAGTGATACCGCTGTGTAGTAAGGTAGAAACAATATTGAAAGGGAGCCATATGGAGCATTTTAAAACAAAAAAGTGCTTTCAAGAAGTAGGAGATTCAAGCTAACCCTGTTGAGTAGAGGGATGGTGAACTCCCATTGCTAGTATTTGGGAATGATATTGATGTGACTCGAGCTGATCATTATGAGGAAGATAATATTCAGTCCACACCTAAGCTGAAGGGTATAATGGATGCAATGCAAGATGACCCATATGGAGAAGAAAATCTTGCAAAGTTTAAAAAGCCTCGTCATCTAAAGGAGGCATCCCATGATAGAAGACACACTTATACCAAGAGACAAGGAGCCCACGACATAGCAAGAAGAAGCCACAGGTTAGAAGGAGGACAACGGCAGGAGTAGGAGAGAAATCAGCTCCAAAGTACTTCAGAAAATAAAGCTAGAGTTTGCAAAGAAGAAGACCAGGTCAGGGAGATAAGAGGACCAAGCCATGATGTGAATGGAAAGAAGCCATAAGTTGGAGAACGTAGAGAAATTGCCAGTCAAAAGTGTAGGTTAGACAAATGGGATTTCCTTATAAACCATAACCCCACATGCCAGGTGGTGGAGAAAGTTTTAGTGTTTAAATAGCATTGCACACATAATGCATTGTGTCTATGAGACATGGCTTTTTAAAAGGAAAGGTGTGTGCATGGGGCCCATGGTCAACCAGCTAGTCACAAAGGCTAAGGTGAATTTTGACTTGAACTCTACACGAGGAAAGTTCCACATAGCAATTAGTCATATATAGGAAGCAAATTTTGAAGCTCTACAGTGGTACATGAATGGAAGACCTTGTATGGTTGAGAGGTGAGCTTTTGAAGGGCTCCAATGGTATGCAGGTCATAAGAGCAGAAGGTCAAAAATTAATGTTTACAATGCTATGACTAATGACCACCCCATGAGATCGCAAGGTGAGATTTGGTAGTCCTCTGATGTTCCAAAAATAAAATATAGCATATGATCAGAAGGGTGTATGTTCGTAAAAAAAAAAATAATAATTAAGGGGAAATTTGAATGTTTCAAATGGTATAATGTGGGGGCCCACCTAGATATTAGCAAACCAAATATGGACAAGTGGCAAGGGAAAAAAGGGATATAAATATAAAATATAAAATAAAACTCAAAGAAGATCATCAATGCATGAATTTTCAAAAGGACGAAAGATTCAAATGATTTTAAACTTTTATATAGTTCTAACTATATAAATTTTTAAATTTTAATTCTCTAGCCATGAACAAGAGAGTGAATTTCAAATCGCCACCATAGGGGCATTTTTTTTCCAACATAGGCACTTCAATATACTGTTGGAACCAAGAAGAGATGAACTATCCATTTTTGAGGTTAGTATTTGAGTAGGTCTTTATCGGTTCACTTTACAAGCAGATTTGTCTGTTACGGGGCATTCTTAGTGAAATGGGAAAAAATCATCATGGAGCATCATAATCACTTAGGAGGCAAACATTGAAGTCTGATGAAGCCTAAAAAAAATTCTAAAAAAGTTTTCTTTCCTTTGGAGTTCATTGCAACTAATTTTTGCTATATTCTTGAATTAAAATTAGGCATCAAATTAGTTATGGTTGTCATCAAATATCTGAAATATTTTGTGCTTGTAGAAGCAAAATGATGAGGATTTGATTTTGCAGTTGAGGGGAGAGATTAGAGAGATTTTTTAACACTACTGGGAGATGTTTTCCAAGTGGACACATGTCATCTTCAAAACAGATCTAGGAATTCACTCTCCTCTATATTATTCTTTGTTCTTCTCTATTGCAGTTGTTGGTTCCAATTTTTGGAGAAGAACTACTCACTGCTGTGATACCATGTTTTGGTTCTAGTTTTGATGTATTCCCAATACTGTGACACCACATTTTTTTCAATAATTTCTCTTATAAGAATAATAGTAGTGAAGATAAATATAGATAGTTCAGATCTATTAGATGTCCCTATGTTTTGATTTCAGGCATATGAATGTATTATTTCAAGGAAATCAATACAAAGAATAGTAGGTGTTGAGTTTCATTTTAAATCTTGTCTCCTTTATCAATAATTTTCAATATTTTATGATCTTTGAAAAAAGAGGATAGGTCATAGTTGTAGTCCCTTAAGGCTATATGTTGTTTCATTATTGCTTATAATTCAAGGAGTTATGTAAATGCTTTAGGGAAATCAATAGGGTTCCAAGTTTATTGAGGAGGATATCAGGTAAGAATGAGATCTAGATTGAACACAAATGTCTATTTACAAGTTGAATGGATAGATCAAATATCTAGATATATGAATAAGTATCATGTATCCATATGTATGTGTTTGATTCATGGAATTTTCCTATAGATAAAGCACTAATCAGCTACAGGATCATTTGTTCTTATTATTTCATATTAGGGGTTTTGCTAAATTCAAAATTATTAATCAAATGCTTTTCCCTCTTTCATGTTCAAGAGCTGAAAAGTCTAACCCCCACTTAGCTTATGAATTGCATTTTTTTGCATTTAGCTACTATAGATCTATGTTATTGCATGAGTTAATAGGAGAAATAAGGGTTAAATCTACTAATTATAGATTCAAGAATGTGTTTTTGCACTAGTACCATATTAATTGAATTTGAGGTCCACCCACCTAGGTTTTGCAAAGCCTGAAGTAGAAGAAGGGTCTAGCCTTATAGTTGGCTCAGTGTCTGAAAGGATGTGTTAAGGATGGGAGTTAGCTGCCCCTAGATGTGTTTTGTTCTCATCGAGGTAATTTGAAACCTATAGCATTTTCAAACACCAAAAAAATGGTGACTCTACTGGGGAATTGTGTTGAGATTCATGATAGAAATATCTTGAGAATTTAAAGGGATTCAACACAATAGAAGGAATGACATGGAGAAAGTTTTTATATAGTAGTAAGTTGATGTATTCAGTCCATTTCCTTGCTACATTTTCATGTTCTCTAGTAATCTTTATTCTCTTACAATAATATTTCTCAAATTGGATGTAAATTGTGGTGAGAAATGAGTATGCCTTAAATCAGTTCAATTTGGTATGAGTTATTGTTGTAATTCTAGAGTTGAGAAAGTTATGTTTCATCTTTGTGTAGAGGTTTCAAATTCAAGGTAAATCTGAAGAGATGTCTTGTATCTTTTGTTGCTTCAAAACTGTTTGTGGTATCTTCAAGACTAATGCAATTCATGTCTCACTTAGCATGAGTGGCGACTCGAAGTTAATCTATGTACTAGTGTAGTTCTATACATGAATTGTGATTAGTTGCTATAGGAGAAGAGTAGATTCAAAGAGGTTGAAGAATTCAAAAGATTGGTAAGATTTGTGATGTGCTGGTCCAAAAGGTTCAGTAAAGAATTGATGAGAATTTGGGTCTGCTATTGTAAGTAGAAGACAAAGAATTTTCAGCCATCTGGATCTTGAGCTATTTTTATTTTCATGTATTATCTTTTCATGAAAATTGATTGTTAAGAGGTAGTGTTCTCCATCAAGTGAGTTTTAGCACTAAGAGGAGGAGAATAGTTTGACAAGCTTCATACACTTCATTGGATTGAGTTTCAGCTTGTTGTATAAAGTTTGTAAAGTGTATTTGAAGAGATTTATTTGGTAGAAGGTTGTATAGATCTACTGCTAATTGTGAATCTAAGATTTATTAGTGGTAAATTATTTCAATTCTTTTCTCACTAAGTGTGAGTGGTGATTCTAGTCTAAATCTCTATGCTAGTGCATATTTTATTGTAATATTAGAGGCTTTCAGTATTTATGGGCAGATCTAGTTTGTTGGGATAGAGGAAGTATCAATTTCTTGATTAATGGTTTATGTGATTGTTTGTATCTGCTAAAGTATTTGATCTCAAAGGGTGAATCACTATTGTGGTTTCATTTTCTTCTTTAAGGAGGTGGTGGCTCTATAAGGATTCTATCTACAATGTGAAGGATTTCTAATGGGGACACAACCCAAGAACAAAATGGACACAAAAGAAAAGAGAAATTATATTAACTAAGAAAATAAGCTAGTACAAATAGTACAGAGAAAATAAACTTCAGAACATGCCCTAAGGGCTTACAATAGCATAAATCTGGAGAATATTTATCCTTTTAGCACCTCCTCTCAAACTCCACTCCAAACTGCCTTTTACAATGCCTGAAATCTCCTTAAATAGACCCGAAGGGTTAAGGACTAGGAGTACATTCTAGAAAGTGCTAGTAGACATCCACCGACGAAATAGAAGGTTCCAAAAGATGCGTTAGAAGTCGGTGCACATCTAGAAGAATCCAAAAATGGTAATCGAACTTCCAGGAGGCATAACTTTTGAACCGTAGCTCCGATTGACAAACCGTTTACATTTTTGGAAAGCTCTCAAAGCACTCTATAGCCCTATGGACTAGCTTTGCTTGTCCCCCATTTTTCAACCCTTTTCGAGGTCATTTAATGCCCCAAACCTGACTTTGAAGCATTCTTAGGAGGTCTCCAAAACTCGAAAAGCTACAATAACTTTCAAACCGTGGGGCCTATTGACCTGATTATTTTTTTGGAATGCTCTAAATCATGATTACATTCATCTGGCCAATTCACACCTTCTAGTTTACCGAAATGATGGACCAAATACATGCTCCTATTTTTTCAAGATTTTCAAACGCACTAATAGTTGAACTATGAGAGTTGGAACCTTTATTTGAGCCAAATGGCTATCCAAAAATGTAAAGACATGAAATAGAAACTAAGTCTAAGTAAATTTTTTTTGGGTGACATAGGATTGTCCTTATACCTCTGGATGCTCCTACACCAGACACCCAGGGTAGATTGAAAAGTGACCTTGTCACTTTATGGATGGTAGAGGAAATCCCAAATGGGAAACCTCAGCTACTGAGATCCAAGTTGAGTCCTCGATAGGCCGTCCTTTCCATTTGACCAAATACTCTTCATACTACCTATTTCTGGTACTCCTACCCACACGATGATCTAGAATGTCTTCTATCTCCTTCTTCTTAGAAGCAAGAATTGGACATGGTTCTAAAACTAGCTCCTCATCTGCACCATCATCGTGATACTCTGTTAAATCTGCAATGTTGAAAATGGGAGAAATGTGAATACCATCTGGCAGCTCCACCTCATATGCATTTCCTGAGTTATGTTTCTTCAAAACTTTGCAGGGGCCAAATTTCTTCATTTTCAGCTTGTTGTAAGTACCAACTGGAAATCTTTCTTTTCATAAGTGCATCATGACTAGATCCCCTACTTGGAATTCCTTATGTCTTCTCCTTTGATCAGCCCTAGCTTTATACTCTTGATTCATCTTGATAATGTGTGCTTGAATCTCCTCATGTAGACGCTTGATGTGTTCAGCAAATTCCTCAGCTTCAACACTTGTCCTCTCCCCTTGTTCTATCTTCCTCAATTCTGGTGCAGTCCTTAGGCTATTCCCATATACAATTTGAAATGGTGATTTTCCAGTACTCCTATTTACAGAGTTATTATAAGAAAACTCTGCCTGTGGTAGAATCAGAACCCATCCCTTGGGCTTATCTCCAACTAAACATCTCAGCAAATTGCCCAGACTTCTATTTACCACTTCTTTTTGGCCATCAGTCTATGGGTGATGTGTGGAACTGAATTTCAAGTCTGTTCTCAACTTCTTCCACAATGTCCTCCAGAAATACCCCACAAATTTAGTATCTCTGTCAGAAACTATACTCCTTCGAAGACCATGTAGTCTTACCACCTCTTTGAAAAATAAGTTTGCAATATGGACAACATCATGAGTTTTGTGGCATGGAATGAAATGTGCCATTTTGGAGAACCTATCAACCACCACGAATACTGAGTCATTACCCCTTTGTGTCCTTGGCAATCCAAGAACAAAATCCATACTTATGTCCTCCCATGGCCTTGATGGAATAGGAAATGACTGATAAAGACCCGTATTGTGACTAAACCCCTTGGCAACTTGACAAACCTGGCAACTTTGTACGAACTTCTTCACATCTTGTGTAATTTGAGGCCAAAAATAATGTTCTCTAAGAATGGAAATGGTCTTATCCCAACCAAAATGTCCCGCCATCCCTCCACTATGTTTCTCCTTAATCAGATTCTCCCTCATGGAACTCCTTGGAATGCACAATTGACTACCTTTGAACAACATGCCATCTTGAATCAAATAGTCTAACCACTTGGTTCTATCTACAACAACAGGTTCTTTACAAGCTTTCCATGCTTCGGAAAAATCAGGATCCTTGGGGTACAAATTCTTGAGTTCATCAAACCCAACTACTTTAACCTGGATTGTTGTAAGCAACAACTGTCTCCTACTTAGTGCATCTGCAACTCTGTTAGATTTTCCACTTCTATGCTTCAACACAAATGTATAACTTTGCAAGAATTCTACCCACTTCATATGCCTCTGATTCAATTTACCTTGGCTATTTAGGTATTGTAATGCCTGATGATCAGTATACAAAACAAATTCCTTTGGAAATAAATAATGCCTCCATTTCTTTAAGGCATGAACTATTACATAGAACTCTTGATCATAAACAAAATACTTCTTCTTTGCATCATTCAATTTTTCACTAAAATATGCAATAGGCTTACCTTCTTGGCTTAATACAGCCCCAATAGCACTACCACTAGCATCACAATCCACCTGGAATACTTTTCTAAAATCTGGAAGTGCCAACACAGGCTGTTCAGTCACCTTCTTCTTCAGCAATTCAAAACTTCTCACAGCTGCTGCAGTCCATTTGAACTCTTTTCTATCCCCTCTTATTGTATCAGTTAGGGGTGCACATATGCCACTAAAATTCTTAATAAAATTCCTATAAAAACTAACTAGACCATGAAATGATCTTACCTCAGTAGCAAACCTTGGAGTAGGCCATTCCAAGATGGCTTTTACCTTCTCTGGATCCATTTTGAGACCTTTAGGTGATATAACAAATCCCAAATAGACTAACTCCCTTTTTGCAAAGACACACTTCTTTAGATTAATTAATAGTTTCTCTTCCCTTAGCCTTTCAAGGACACTACAAATATGTAGTAAATGTTCTTCCAAAGTCTTGCTAAAAATGAAAATATCATCCAAATAGACAATAATAAATTTTCCCAAGAACTTCTTAAGTACCTCATTCATGAGCCGCATGAAGGTGCTTGGGGCATTTGTCAATCCAAAGAGCATGACTAACCACTCATAAAGACCCTCCTTGGTCTTGAAGGCTATTTTCCACTCATCTCCTTCTCGAATCCATATTTGATGATAGCCATTCTTCAGATCTATCTTTGTGAAGTACTGAGCTCCACTCAAGCAGTCCATAAGATCATCCATCCTTGGTAAAGGAAATCGGTACTTGATGGTTATCCTATTTATAGCTCGAGAATTTGTACACATCCTCCATTCTCCATCCTTCTTTGGTGCAAGTACTACAGGTACTATACATTGACTCAGGCTCTCTTGAATCAAGCCCTTCCTCAGCAACTCCTGAACCTATCTATTTAGCTCCTCTATTTCAGTAGGAGTCATCCTGTGAGCAGCCTTGTTAGGAAAACTAGCTCCTGGAATCATATATATCTGATGACTGATTTTCCTTACTAGTGGAAATCCATCTGGAATATTATTAGAGATAATATCTCCAAATTCCCCTAGTAAATGTGAAACTTCAAATGGTATTTCACTACTACCTTCTTTATCTTTCCTAGGAATCAAAGCATAGCACAT
The DNA here is from genome assembly GCA_028749045.1 of Cupressus sempervirens. NCBI lineage: Eukaryota > Viridiplantae > Streptophyta > Pinopsida > Cupressales > Cupressaceae > Cupressus > Cupressus sempervirens. Next base: position 837,974,862 of record CM053793.1, read on the forward strand.
ATGTTGATGTTTCATGCCATCTAAAAAGTTCCTTCCATCAACAAGACAAATCCTAGCACTACTTTTTTTGCCTTCCTTTTTCATGGGCTTCAATTTGTGGAGAACTCCATCCTTTTTCAGAGAGTATGTGTTTGCATGTCCATCATGTATTGCATGTCTATCAAACTGCCATGGTCTACCCAACAATAGATGGCAAACATCCATCGAAATAACATCACAGAGAACTTCATCATGGTAACTCCCAATTTTGAATTATACTAAACATTGTTCACTTACTAGGACCTTATGATCATCTTTTACCCAAGAAGTTTGATAGGGCTGGGGATGTTTCTCCCTCTTGAGCTTCAGCTTAGAGACCATCTCTTCTGATACCAAGTTATCAGTGCTACCACCATCAATGATCACATCACAACATTTATCCTCACACTTGCATCTGGTATGGAACAAACTCCTCCATTGTCCTGGTTCATTCTCACCACTTAGTAGGACTCTTTCATTTACCAAGGTCTCTCCTCATTCTGCATCCTCTGAATGTGATGATTGTGCATCCTCATCCACACGAGCAACCCTAGCTTGGCCCTCAGATCTCTTATCTGTCCTTCCTTGTCGTTGAGGGCATTCAAAGGCATGATGACCTTCTTCATTGCAATGGAAATAGGTACCACGGAAGCCTCCTCTTCCTTTTCCATGTCCTCTACCTCTTCCTCTTTGATTTCCAAAGGCTTGATCATGGGAGCGGTTGAAACCCTCATTCCTCTAGTTTCTACTAGTACCCACATCTTCATTTTTCTTTTGGGTTTCATTGCGGCCTCCAGATGATCTACCGCTTCCCCTTCCTCCTTGACCGTACCCTCTTTGTCTTCCTTCAAACCCTTTATTCAGCTTCTCTTCAACTTGTAGGGCAAACGGGTATGCCTCTTCAACGCTGGTCATTCTTACCAGACTTAATTCCTCCTGGATGCTAGGTCGCAACCCACTGATATAATGAGCAACCTTCTCCTTATTTTCTTCTGCATGCCCCGCTCTAATCAAGAGTCGGTAAAACTCCTCTGTATATTCTTGGACTGATCTTCCTGCTTGCTTTAACCCATGCATCTTCTTAAATTGATGAAGCTCATAGTCCACAGGAATGAACTGCTTCTTCAATTTGTCCACCATGCGATCCCATCTTGTGATCTTCTCCTTTCCTCTTCTAAGTCTTTCCAGTTGAACCTCTTGCCACTAGATTTTGGCATGGCCTTTTAGTTTGGCCTTTGCAAACTTAACCCTATCTAGATCCCTTATATCCTCATACTCAAAGTATTCTTCTAGTTCATTGATGCAATCGATCAACTCATCTGGTTTCAGATTTCCTAAAAATATACCCACTTCAATTGTAGGTCTTTTCCCAAAATTAGTAATGGCCCTAAATATCCTTTCCTCTACAAGATTCAGAACTTCCCCATCAACTTCCTCTTCTGGTCCCATTACTTCCTCTTCATTGTCATCCTCACTATTGTCACCTGCGGCAACATTTGCTCCTCTACGAAGCTCCTCTTGCAATGCTTGTACCTGCCTCTGGAGGGCTCTAACCTCCTCAGGATCAATAGCTCTAGCCCTTCTGCCACGCTCTCTTCGTTGAGGCATCTTCTAACTCGAACCCACAACCACACAGTCCTGGTGCAAACTGCCTCACAATCGGTGCTCTGTCTACACACTCAGGAAAACCCGCTTTGATACCACTTGATGGGGACACAACCCAAAAACAGAATGGACACAACAGAAAAGGGAAATTATATTAACTAGGAAAATAAGCTAGGACAAATAGTACAGAGAAAATAAACTTCAGAACATGCCCTAAGGGCTTACAATAGCATAAATCTAGAGAATATTTCTCCTGTTAGTACCTCCTCCCAAACTCCACTCCGAACTGCCTTTTACAATGCTTGAAATCTCCTTAAATAGACCCCAGAGGGTTAAGGACTAGGAGTACATTCTAGAAAGTGCTAGTACGCATCCACCGACAAAATAGAAGGTTCCAAAAGCTACGTTAGAAGTCAGTGGACATCTAGAAGAATCCAAAAATGGTAACCGAACTTTCAGGAGGCATAACTTTTGAACCATAGCTCCGATTGACGAACCATTTACATTTTTGGAAAGCTCTCGAAGTGCTCTATAGCCATATGGAAAAGATTTTCTCATCCCCCATTTTTCAACCCTTTTTGAGGTCATTTAATGCCCCAAACCTGACTTTGAAGCATTCTTAGGAGGTCTCCAAAACTTGAAAAACTACAATAACTTTCAAACCGTGGGGCCTATTGACCTGATTGTTTTACTGGAATGCTCTAAATCATGATTACATTCATCTGGCCAATTCACACCTTCTAGATTATCGAAATGATGGCCCAAATACATGCTCCTATTTTTTTGGGATTTTCAAACACACTGATAGGTGAACTATGAGAGTTGGAACCTTTATTTGAGCCAAATGGGTATCCAAAAATGTAAAGACAAAAAAACAAAAACTAAGTCTAAGTACATTTTTTTTGGGTGACATAGGATTGCCCTTATACCTCTGGATGCTCCTGCATCAATTTCATGTTTGCACCTATGCCAATCAATAGATCAGAGGTTTCATACAACAACACATAAAAGGTATTTTAGTTTCCATGTATCTATTTCTCATGAAAGTTGAATGAACAAAATGGTTGCCTCCATCTAGTGGTTTCAGGACTAAGAAACAGAGGTAGTAGTTTGATATTTTATAAGATGGACTTAGAGTCCAGGTCTGAAAATGATGTGTCAACTCTTGAAAGTGTTGTTCAAATATTGCTAAGCTGAAAAGAAAGATTCATGATAAGACTATCATAATGATAAGAAATACAATTGGTGATATTAAGGGTCTTAGTGGATTTCAAATTTACATGAAGTTTATATCACCAGTTATGAATCTTGATGAGTTTTTTAGACCTGAGGAGTCTTCATCGTTAATGTTACTCTTAGAATTTTTTATGCCACATTCAATTGATTGGTCAACAAAGTCAAGGTTAGATAAGATTTTTGAAATCCAAGATTTTGTCATGGAGATTGAAAGTGCTTTGAATGCTAATGAATCTAAAGTTAATGAATGCAATGAATCCATTGAAAATTGAAGGTGAAGAGTCTCAATTTTATAAATTAGAGGATAGTAACCAACAATTTGATGATAGGCATAATTTGGATTCACCTTGCTATGATGATGATTGTAAAGAAGAGGAAAAGTATAATAGCAGTAACAGTTTTTCTTCTAGTGATGAATGTGAATATGTCAAGATACAAGTTGTTGAGGTATTGTCTAAAGAAGAAGATGTATGTGATGATCAGAGTTCTAATTTTTTAGAATATATTACTAATAAGTATACTATTGTAAATGTGTCAAGCTATCTAGATGATAATCACAGCCAAGGAAAAGGAACTAGTAATGAAGTCTTGTTAAGTGTTGATGAGATTTTTGATTTTTTGGCTCATGATTTTGAAAGGCATACTAATCTATCCAAAGATGCATGTGCTTTACCATGTTTTTCAATTTCATATAGTGAAGTCATTTCCCCTAAATTTGATGCTGAAGAGGATATAGTTTTAGAATTTTCTATGTCAAGTTTTGGAGATGTATGTGATGGAAGTTCATACATCAATACACATGATGACTTCTATGTTGATAGGAAAGATATAGAGATAATGTCTATTGCTAGTTCATTTTCTTCTTGTTTTCATGAGGTTGAGATACATTCAGATTTCTCATGTGATGAGGAAATTAATAGTAATGAAGTGGTTTATTCTAGTGAGTTATTTGAGAAAAACATTGATATGGATCAGTATATTGCGAACATGCAATTTCATGATGATTCTTGTGATTTGGTATCTAATCAGTTGTTTGAGTGTGAAGATATTGTAGTAAATGTTCAGTCTAATTTATGGAGTATTGATATTATAGATAAGGAGAAATCAGATTTGTCATTCCCTTCACATCCGGAGGCACAAGGTGAGTTACAATTTGATTCATGTAAGTTGTTGAATGGAGTAGAGTATCAATCTTTTATGTTTTTAGTTGAAGGTATCTATGATTTAGTTAGTGATGATTAATTTCAATTAGATATTAGTAGTTATGATCATGCTGATTCATATTTTCATAGTGAACAAGATGAAGAGTTTAATGCTGATTTGTACATGCACTATGAGAATGAAGGTGTGAATTCAGTTTTGCCAAGTATTTTGTTTCAAGATGCTAATTTGATTGATGGAATTGATCAGAAAGAAAGTTTCAAATTATTTAAAGAAGATGATAATGAGAATTAGGTGTATGATAGAGGTAAGAAGTTTTAAAAACTTTCTGGTGGCTCGAGGCCATCATTTGTACATAGTAGGAGTAGTTGTTTCCCTATTTTCAATAAAGCTATTCAAGAGAAGTTAGGTGTGGTCTGCTTCATCTATAGATCCAAACCCTTGTCATGCCTACAAGGGGCATGCATCCCTAGATAGAGCCACTGATGGAAATCAAAATTGCATTCCCATTTTGAGTGTCTATCCCAAATTTTGAATCACTTTAAGCCCCTATGAATGCTTTTCATGCACATGTACCTAGCTACCTATTTGAAGCCCATAAGGTGTTTAATGTTTCTAACACCTTCCATTTATCATATACACTCATTTAATGAAGTTAAATTAACATTCTGACCTATTTCGTGAAGTCTTGTTTTGAGTAATTTTTAAATCTACATTTTCACTTAAGGGTCAAACAGTGATAGGAGGCCATATTTGCATGTGAATATATTCCACCCAGTAATTTTTATGGCCTATCACTTTGGGAATGCCTAGTGTCCATAACAGAGAACCTATGTTCTAGATTTTGAGTTGTTTTGAGTCTGTTTGACTATGCTTTGAACCATTCAAATGGTAGTAAATTGTTTTCATTCATTTGCAAATTGTACAAAATTATGGAAGGCCCTATTTGACAAGTTATACCTTTGACTAGTTGACCCAAATAAGAAAATTCTTTTTACATCATATTCTTGTAGACACCTAAATCTGATTACATCAATAAGTAATCATATTTAGTCATCTCCTAGGACATTATTGATTAAATATTTACTATTTAATCAAGTAATCGTCATCCCCTAGTTAACTAATTTATTTAATTAACTATAGTCCAATTGATAAAATCAAATGATCACCCAAAACCAATTTAAATTAAATCCCTCTTCCCCTATTAAATTGAATAGATCATTAAATCTATTCTATTTAATTCCATACTCCCCATTTTATTAAATAAAACATTTAATAAATGATCTAAAATCCAAAAGCCTTCCTAAACCCTATCCTAAACCCTAATCCAACCCATTCACCCATACTAACCTCACTTAGCCACCTAACTAACCCATCCCATCAAATCTAAATCACTCACCACATAACCCCCCTTCTAAGCTAATCCTAAACCTCTTCTAACCATTTTCACAATCATAAACATGGGTTAAGACTTGCTAACCCAAGTTAAAGTCAACAAATATCTTCCCCTTACCCTCCAACATAAATGACCATCAAATATCTCTTACACTCCTCTTAATGGCTCTTACATCCTCACTCATGATCTTACATACTCAACCACCCTAATCAAGCCTTTGACCAACCTTTATCCTATCCTCTCACACTCATCCTCCTTGTGACAAGTGTCACCTCCCCATTGGTGCTAAACAAGCACAATCCATGTGCTCCCCTTTGAGTGCATCCTAGCCCTCCCTCACCATCTTGCCATCCTTGCATCTTGGCCCTCCATTTCTCAAACCCTTGGCCTATAAATTGAACCTCCCTCCTTCACTAAAATCATCCATCCTCCATGAAAAGTTATAATGCTATTTTGAGAGCTCATAAACTACCAAAATACCATTATAATGTTGGAATCACTCCATGACTCCATTGTTGAAACCTTGCCTCATTCACTCCATCATCCATCTAAACTTGAGCATAACTTGTGAGCATACATACCTTAAATCAGGGACAAATCCATTGCATCATGATGTTATACCATTAGGAGCCTACCATTCTTGGTTCGCTTCGTTTTGTGGTGATCACAATCAGTCCTATCTTAAGTGTTTTCTTATTTAGTATTGTTGATGCTTTCCTTAATAGCTAGTATTCATGTTACACTACTAAAATAGGTGATATAATTCTAAAGGTTAAAAAATTTTTATGTTCCTAATTTGAGCTAATGATGAATCCATTTGATCAGTTTTCAAATGCAATTCTATTTGTGATTTATAAAGTTTCACTAGTGTTGTGAAATGAAAATTAATCAATACCCCTATTCATGATGTCGTAGTTTGGAATCTATAATTGATGAGATCAAATGGTTTGTACCATTGTGTTTTTATTTGAAAATAATTTAAGTGTGCCAATTTTCAAATCTTGATGAATCCATCTGCACACTTTCCCAAGTCAATTTTGTTTCCAAAAATTGCTTTTCGGCTAGTTTTTTAGTCTGCAAATTCTGAGTAGCCCACTTTGACTACTTGCCATTTGTGTCCTATTATTTTTCATGAGCCCTAATCCCAAATTTATGTTTTCCTCATAATAATGATCCAATGACCCAATTTTTGTTTCCCCAAGTGTCAATTTTCCTTATTTTTAGAGTCAAATCTGAGTGCAATTTATTGTTTTCTGACATGTTTGTTGCAGCCAATTTTGAGAGGCAAACTTTGACAGTCAATATCTTTTGATTGAGAATTTTTCATGAGATGAGATTCAATAGGATAGAAATATGTAGAACAACGAATCAGTATGTCAAGTTTCAAAGCCCGACCAAGTGTTTGGATCAATTTTCAAAGACAGTCAAAGGACCTTGCATTAAATTGATAGCTTGCATTTTAATGATAAAATGAGTTTTAAATTTGATTGCTCTTGGTCAAATTTTGTTCGAATCAGTATCAGTGGTTCATTGGATTAGTTTGGAATATTTGTTGTCTGAAAATGAAATTTTTTTAGTTGGACCCAATTTGGGCCCTGACTAAATTCATTATATTTGTGACAGCCAGTAAGGATTTAAGATGTTTTGAAAGGAGGTGATCATTTTGGTTATTGGATGGTTTATAATATGAATAAGGAGAATGTTCAAAATTGTGGTGTTAAATTTTATCCATATGCAACAACAATATTGTCTTATTTGAAGTTAACTTACTCAAATGGGAAATTTGGAATGAAGTGCATCAAACAAAGAGCAGAAGATTGTCTCCATAGTTCTATGATAGAAATTGACATATTGAAGGAGGCTAGGATGTTTCAATTCAATTCCATGGCTCTTCTTGAACATCTTGAAACTACTCATTCTACAATAGTAGCTTTAATTAGAAAACTAACCACACATTTTATAAAGTTTAAAATTAATAAGCACGATCAAGGTCCTTTTCAACTTGCTGATATATTTGTCTCACGAGATGAAATGTCTTGATTCTAAAGTTTCCAGTGATGACAATGTCTAGATAGAGGAAGGAAAAGATATATGGCTTTGATTTTGCCTTCGAGCCACAATTGGAAAATTGAGATGTGTACAAAATCACTATTTTTCCTATGATTGTTGGGGTCATCCAAGGCCTAAATGCCACTATATTTTCTTATGGAGCAACAAGAAGTGGTAAAGCATACATAATGGCTAGGACTCTAGAGGATCCATGACTTATGGTACTCAGTTATGAACTATATTTGATCTAATTTTAAAGGATAAAATAGAAGAGGCAATGACATAAAAGAGAATGGGGATAAGGTAAAAAGGAGGAAGACCAAAGATTACTGTAATGCACATCATGAGAAAAGGGTGTCTGATAGAAGTACTGAAGATTAGGAATTAGGAACTGTCTTGATTGGTCATGCTTATAGGAAAACTCACAACCACATAATGCCCTCATACTTTTCCAAGAGGAATATAAGAAATAAAGTCACACATCGCACAAGATGCTAGTAAATAAGAAGCTGTGAGCAGAAAAGAAAATGGCAAGTCACCTTTTAAGGCACACAAGAAAATGTGTCATTCACTAGAAACAATGATACCCCTGCATGGTTAGGTAGAAATAGTATTGAAAGGTAGCTCTATGGAGCATTTTAAAACAAAAAATGCATTTTCAAGAAGTAGGAGATTCGAGGTAACCCTATTGAGGAGAGGGATGGTGAACTCCCATTCCCAGTATCTAGGAATGATGTTGATGGGACTCAAGCTAATCATTATAGGGAAGACAATATTCAGTCCACACCTAAGCTAAAGGGTATAATGGATGCGATGTAAGATGACCAAGATAGAGAAGAAACTCTTGAAAAGTTAAAAAATCCCCATCATCTAAAGGGGGCATGACATGACATAAGACACACTTATACCAAGAGACAAGGAGCCCATGACATAGCCAAAAGAAGCTGCTTGTTAGATAGAGGAAAACAATAGGAGTAGAGGAGCAATCAGCTCCAAAGTAGTTCAAAAAATAAAGCCAAAGTTTGCAAAGAAGAAGACCACATCAAGGAGATAAGAGGACCAAGCTACGATGTGAATGGAAAGAAGCTACAAATTGGAGAATGCAGAGAAATTGCCAGTCAAAAGTGTAGGGCAGAGAAAGGGGATTTCCTTATAAACCATAATCGTGCATGCCTTGTGGTGGAAAAATTTTTAGTGTTTAAATAGCATTGCACTCATAATGCATTGTGTCTATGAGACATGGCATTTTAAAAGGCAAGGTGTATGCATCGGGCCCATGGTTGGCCAACTAGGCATGAAGACTGAGACAAATTTTGACCTGAACTCCATAAGAGGAAAGTGCCACATGGCAACTAGTCATATGCTTGGGAAGCAAATTTTGAAGCTCTACGATGGTACACAAATTAAAGATTCCATATGGTTGAGAGGTGAGTTTATGAAGGGCTCTGGTGGCACACCAATCGTAAGAGTGGAAGGTCAAAAATTAATGTTTACGATGCTACGACCAATGACCACCTCATGAGATCACAAGGTGAGATTTGGTAGTCCTCCAATCCTTTGAAAATACAATATATCATATGATCAAAAGGGCGTATGTTCATAAATGAAAAAAATAAATAATTAAGGGGAAATTTGAATGTTTCAAATTGTTTAAATGTGGGGGCTTGCCCAGATAATTGACAAACCAAAAATGGACAAGTGGCAAGGGAAAAAGGCTGTATAAATATAAAATAAAAAATAAAATTCAAAGAAGATCATCAAAGCATGAATTTTCAAAAGGATGAAAGATTCAAATGATTTTAAAGTTTGTATATAGTTTTAACTATATAAATTTTTAATTTTAATTCTTTAGCCATGAACAAGAGCTTGAATTTCAAATGGCCACCATAGGGGTATTTTTTGTCCAAAATAGGCACTTCAATATACTGTTGGAATTAGGAAGAGATGAACTATCCATTTTTGACATTAATTTTTCAGCAAGTCTTTATTGGTTCGCTCTGCAAGCAAATTCGTATTTCCCAGGGCATTCTCAATGGAACGGGCAAAATTCATCATGGAGCATTAGAATCGCTTAGGAGACAAACATTGAAGCCTATTAAAGCCTAAAATGAATTTTGAAAAATTTTTAGCCTAAAATGAATCCTAAAAAAAATTTCTTTCCTTCGGAGTTCATTGCAACTAATTTTTGCTATATTATTGAATTCAAATCAAACATCAAATCAGTTATGATTATTAGCAAATATCTAAAATATTTTGTGCTTGAAGAAGAAAAATGATGAGGATTTGATTTTGCAATTGAAGGGAGAGACTAGAGAGATGTTTTAACACTGCTAGGAGGTGTTTTCCAAGTGGACACATGTCATCTTCATAACAGATCTGGGAATTCACTCTCCTCTATATTATTCTTTCTTCTTCTCTATTGTAGTTATTGGTTCTAGTTTTTGGAGAAGAACTACTCATTGCTATGATACCATGTTTTGGTTCCAGTTTTGATGTATTCCCAATACTGTGACACCAAATTTTCTTCAGTAATTTCTCTTGTATGAATAGTAGTAGTGAAGATAAATACAGATAGTTTAGATCTATTAGGTGTCCCTATGTTTTAATTTTAGGCATATGAATATATTATTTCAAGGAAATCAATACAACGAATAGTAGATGTTGAGTTTCATTTAAAGTCTTGTCTCCTTTATCAATAGTTTTCAATATTTTATGATCTTTGAACAAAGAGTCGAGGTCATAGTTGCAGTCCCTTAAGGCTATATGTTTTTTTATTGTTGCCTATAATTCAAAGAGTTATCTAAATGCTTTAGGGAAATCAACAAGGTTGCAAGTTTATTGAGGAGGATATCAGGTAAGAATGATATCTAGACTGAACATAGATGTCTATTTAAGGGGTGAATGGATAAATCAAATATCTAGATATATGAATAAGTATCAGGTATCCATATGTATGTGTTTGATTCATGGAATTGCCTAATAGATAAGGCACTAATTAGCTACAAGATCATTAGTTCTTATTGTTGCATACTAGGGGTTTTTTTGAATTCAACATTATTAGTCAAATGTTTTTCCCCCTTTCATGTTGAAGAGCTAAAAAGTCTAACCCTCACTTAGCTTATGAATTGTATTAATTTTTCATTTAGCTACTACAGATCTATGTTATTGCATGAGTTAATAGGAGAAATAAGGGTTAAATCTGTTGATTATAGATTCAAGAATATGTTTTTGCACTGGTACCATATTGATTGAATCTGGGGTCCACCTGCCTAGGTTTTACAAAGCCTAATGTAGAAGAAGGGTCTAGCCTTATAGTTGGCCCGATGTCTAAAAAGATGTGTTAAGGATGGGAGTTAGTAGCCCCTAGATGTGTTTTGTTCTCATCAGGGTAATTTGAAACCTATAGCATTTTCAAACACCAAAAAATAGATCTCAAATATTTAAAGATAATATCAAATATATTTGGTTTCCTTATGCAATCAACATGCATCCAATCAAAAAAATGGAAGGAATTAAATAGGAAAAATGAATGAATCTTAGTTGTAGATTCATACCTAAACCTAAGCCACCAAAGTATTTTAAAGGGAATTTAAGCCCCATAATTTTTTATGTATGTATGTATATGTGAGGAAGTAATCTGAGCAAAGAATTGAAGGAAGTGAAAGGGGTGAATTGATTAGAAAACATTCAAGGTGACTTAGAAGTGTGAAAGAATTGCAGAATTAGTTTGCAGAATAGAGGAGAAACTATACAACATTGATACAATAGATCAAGAGGATCAAGATGGACAAAACTACAATCTAAAATCAGCAAGGCAAATTTGTCAGTTATCAAATCAAACATTCTACTATTACTTTCTAACAACTATATCAGTAGGGTGAAATCCTTTGGACTAAGGTTGATTTAATAGTCATTAAAAAATCCTTCAACAAGGTGACATTCCAAGTGAGTATTCTAAAGTCCTTTAGCTAGGTACACTTTTAATAGGGTGTTAAAATCCTTTAAAAGGGTTGGATCTAACAATCCTTTGTAAGTCTTTAATAGGGTAGGCCTTTCATAGGGTAGATCATGAAAATGGTCAAACTATGTAACCTTAACAAGAGACACTTTATTGCTATAGTAGTGAAGAATTGTGGTTATCATCTCCACTCTAGTTTTACCTTCTCATTGGATGGTTTCTAGGTATTCATATCTGGTGTCAAATGTGTTGGTTTGATTTTTTGCATGATAATTTTCCCTTGCCTAGGTAAAAAATTAGACTAGATCTACTAATGTTGCGAAAACCTTTTAAAAATATGCGAATATTCTCCATCCTTTTCAAACTTTCCATGCCTTGAGTCTCCCCTTTTCCTTTTTGTTTCTCACTACCTGATCCCTAAAAGATCTATGGTGGTCGCTATCTTGTTATGAAAAGATGCAAGTGTTTTACTCTTAGCAACATAGTGACTGCCGCTAAGTTAAAATGTGGTGCCATCAAATGGATGTGAAGTTTTATTGTTATGTCAAAAGAATTAATGAGGGTGGTTATGACTTTCCTTTATCTTTTTGGCCCCAAATTTTGATAAGTCACTGGAGGTCGCTATGTCGCTATCGAGAAATTTGTGTTTCTCGTCGTTAGCAACATAGTGCCTTGACAGAAAGTAATCCTGTGGAAACTTTTTTTAAAAGGTGGGTCCTAGACAATGCTCCATCAGATATTAGTTATAAAGTTTTGGCACATGATGGCATCTAGTGGGATACACATATACACTGGGAAAAGTGATGACATTGGAGGTCACTTTTCACTATTGAGAAACTTGCTCTTCTTGTTGTTATTGACATAGCACCCAACCAAGAAATAAACACACAGTGGAACCCAAGTATTGTCGTAATATGGCCAAGTTTATAAAATATGAATTAATATGCTAGCAGTACAGGGTTTTCTCACATCATCAATAACTTGACCCATGCCCTAATTCATGAAACATATGAAAGATTATGATCGTCAAATCGATCTCAAATCTATGATCATCGCTATCTTTCTATGGTGAGTTGCATGAAGGTTATGAATAGTGACGTAGTGAAAAGGGGCCCACCATATTTCTCTTCAAAGATGCATCAAATGTCTACCACATGATCAATGTAGGATCAATGGTGGTCACTATCTTGCTATGGTAAGGTGCTCACTTTTTATGTATAGTGAGATAGCGATTCAATGACACGTGTCCTCAGAATTCTGTGGGTCTAGTTCAAAAGTACCAACAATGAAGGAAAGGTATAGATGGAAGAATTTTATTGGGTTAACTACTATTTTTCATTTCGTTAATCATTGATCTTGTCTTGATCAATGGTTGGCACTTACCCACAATTTCAAACTGCAAAAAAATTAAGGAATGTGGGTAAGCAGTAATGAGACACGTGGCCCCACTCTTAAGGGTATAGGGTTCACTACTTTTTAAATTAGAATCGCCCGATGTGGTGAGGATCTATGGATAAAATTTAAATTTGATTGCAATTTGGAGGTAATGGTTACTGAGAGTTAAATATGGGGCAGAGCTCAAAGCCAAGGCATAGAAATTTCATCGAGTGATCTTGAGAATTGTGGCGAGAATTATACAGAGAGGAGGTGCAAATTTAATGTTGCAAATGAAATTGCAATTAGATTTGGATACTTTTTCATCTAGTTTAACTCCTTCAACCATTGTAAGGATGAATTGAATGTTTTGGAGGTCATTAAAGCAATTTTTTTGTTTCTAAAAACTACACAAGTTGATCTTCATGGAAAAGTAGATATGACAAGTAAAGATTAGATTTTTGGAGCTGCAGTGTAGATTGTGATGATTTCTTGATATTCCCTCATGAGACATTTGCATATTTTAAGTAGGGATATAGCAAATATTTTTGCATCATTTATGGTTTTCAAAGTGCAAGTAGATGAGGAAGTTTAGTTTCAACAACTCTAGATTGAAGACTCTTTTAGTGGGACAAATGTCAATTCCAGATTACAATTCCTGAAAGATCTTCTCTCCTATATATCTTCCTTTTTTGCTTATTGTAAGGGTTCCAATTTTTAGGACTTGTGAGACCACAAGGTTGACTCCAATTTTTTGAGTTGTGATACCAATTTTCTTAGTGTTATCCTATTTTGAACATCATATTGTATTCCTTTTGAGGCATTCCATATTACACAGTCATTCTTTATGTATTTTTTGACTTTTGATATGCAGATGATGTATTGGTTTCAAGGAAATTAATGCAAAGAGTTTAACCTTCTTAGTTTCATTCTAATTCTCATCTCCTTCTTCTATTATCTGTAATGTTTTGTGTTTGAGAAAAAAGAGCTTGAACTCAGTTGCAATCCATTAAGGTTGTATATCATAATAGATTTGCTATTGGAACAAAGAGCCAAGTAAATGCTTGTTTATGCTAATAGGGTTACAGGTTACACCAGGAGGATATTATCATAAGTATGAGAGTTTTTATAAAGATTGATGTCTATCTACAAGTCAAATAGATAGATCTATAAGAATTTGCCTAAGGGAAAAATTCACCCAAGAACCAAGAACTCAAACACAAGCACATAGTAGACCAAAGTAGACAAAGTATGATCAAAATAACAATGTATTCAATAACTTGATACTTAGAGTACACTAGGAGTGCCTGAATATCAAGGCTACAGGAGAGCTTCTAGAATACATAGAAGTAAGCATCATGATGTCTCATACAACCAAGCACATGTCCACCAGATATGGATTATCTTCCATTAAGCACAAAAGTAAGTGTGGTGATGAGAGGATAAGCCTAAAAGGGTGGGACACACAAAATAGTGTTCTAGACAACATGTGCTCAAATAAAGTTGCATACTCCTATGTTGTCAACATGAAAAATCACAAGGTGTGCAAACTCCTAAGTGTCTCACAAATAAAAATAATAAAATAATGCATTAACCTAAGTAAACTTAAGTAAGTGTAAATAGTAAAGTATTTATTTACACCAACACCCCCCCTTAAGCGCAAGTTAGGAGAATGTTCTTAAGCTTACGAACTAGGATGAAGATGCAGAATGGGTCCCGACTACTAGGCCATGTTAGGTACCCAAGTACATAATAAAAATGCAATCTCCCATAAAGAAAGGAAAGAGGAAAAACCTCATGGGAAAAACCCTCCCCCAAAAAGAGAGATAGAGGAGGATGCATCAATGGATGGATTAATCAAGACCCCCCCATTACGACATACATCCAATATATACAAAAGAAAATAAGAGAAGGAAGAGAGACAGAATAGGCTCCCCCCCCCCCCCCAAAAGAAGAATGCCAATAGGTGAAAGCTCCTTCGATGAAGAAGCTGGTCCATGAATGAAAAATGGAGTTCCTCTGCTTAGGAAGAAATAATGCCCAAGGTACTATCCTAAAGATGTGTGTTGGCCTAGAAACCTGCTCAAGTATCCTTGTACTGATATTGAAGTGCACCCCTTCCAACTATGTTGAAAAGAATGAATATAGATCTGGCAAGGATGTCTGTTGAACCTATTCTACTGAACCATCTATCTCCTCAACTAACAAAGAGACGTCCACTAATTGTTGTTCATAAGGATCTACAATCATGCCAACCTATTCAGATTGATCATGTAGAGAATAGACATGAGGGTCAGATTGAGCCCTCGCAACAACTGTAGAAGAATCATCATCAATAAGAAGATGTAAGTCCTCAAGTCTGTTTCCCAAGTCAAGTGAAACTAGAGCTGGAAGATGAGATGTACCATGTTGTGATGGACCTTTCACTATGGAAATATAAGCATGTGGACTGGACTGATGTGACTTCTCACTGCAACTCTTGACAGAACCCCACATATCTGAACCTGTTGAAGCACTATCGTTGGAGTCAATATCAGTGTTCACTATGTATAAAGTGCAGAGAGGAGTAGAGGACAAGCTCAGAGAAATTTCCTCAAAGTGAACATCCTTCTCCACAAAAGTCTCATGAGTCTCTGGATCCATAAGTCTGTAAGCCTTCACATTGTCTTCATAAGCAATAAAGGTACAAGGCCTAGGTGACAGTGCCTTGCAACTCTTGGAAGAAAGGTTAGCCCATGTTGGAAAACTGAAGACTCTAAGGTGACTCACAACTAGTTTTTTGCCACACCATGCCTCAAAAGGAGTCTTGCCATCTAAGGCTAGATGAGGAGACCTGTTAAGTATGTGAGTAGCACTACTAATGGCTTCAACTTTAAGTGTAGGATCAAGAGACTTGGCCTTTATCATGCAACTTGCCATGGTCTTGAGACTCCTAATCCTCATAGCTACAACATCTATCTTGTGCAGACTGAATGCTGGTGAGTTCTAAAGATCAATTCCCTCAATTTTACAAAAGTTCTTAAGTCTCCTATCAACATATCTATTCTCATTGTCCACTCTAAGTACTTTGATGGCTTTCCTTGACTTGTTTTCAACATGAGCCTTGAAGTCTTGAAGCTTATGAACTACTTCATTCTTGTGATGAAGGAAGAAGAACCAAGTGAACCTTGAAAAGTCATCAACAAATGTGAGTATGTAGCAGCCTTGGCTAACTAAAGTTACTGCAAACGGTCCTGCTAATACCATGTGAACAAGCTGAAGAACAACTAGTGCTCGAGAAGACTTCCCTTTATCATATTTCTCCTTGAGATGCATATCCACTAAACAAGATGAACATTCCCCCTTAGAAAATATGATATTGGGTAGACCTTTAACCATGTGTTGTGAGAAAAGTTGCTAAAGAGAGCGAGAGTCAAGGTGACCAAACCGCTCATGCCATAAGTTGATGTTTGAAGTAGATTGAGTTAACAATGCTTGAGAAGAACTCTTAGGCACAAAATTGGAAAAGGAATAAAGCCTCTTGTCATCATTGACTTTCCCAACTGCTACCAATGAATCATCTTTGAGACTTTACACCATCACTGAATCAGGAAGGAACTCAACCTTATGACCATCTCCAAGGTGAGTGATTTGGTAAACTGAAAGGAGATTAGAGCTTAGATTTGGAACATAGAGAACATCTTTGAACTCCCCATCTTCCATTTCAACATGTCCTTTCCCTTTAACTTCCATTTTTGCATCATCTCCCACGAAGATGTGTGATACCTTTGACTGCTTCAATGAAGAAAACTCTTCCCTTGAAGAACCCATGTGGTAAGAGGCACCTCAGTCAAGTATCCATTCCAAAGAAGAACTTGTGTTTGCCATAAGTGCTTGACCTTTACCTTTTGAAGAGGTAGGATTAGAATCCTTTGAAGTACTTGGCACTTGATTCTTATTCTTCTTGAGTTGATTTTCTAACTCATTGATTCTTTTAGTTTTGCAATGATGCTCATCATGATTTGGCTTTTTGCAATATGCACAAAAGAGTTTGTCCTTCTTGTCATTACTTCCTTTCTTATTTGAAGAAGAACTGCCTTGTTGAGAGGAGTTATGTTGTGTCTTAGATTGTGTTTTCTGCTTCCACTACTTCTTCTCCTTGTTTCTTTTTCCCCCTTGACTAGATTTGGAATCATCACTAGCCAGCAAGGCTTTGGTCTTAGATAACTTGAGAAGTCCAAAATCCACTAGGTGAGATTGTTCAACAATCAACATGTCTGCAAATCCATCAAAGGAAGGCTTCTGGTAAGAAGATCCCATGGTCAACTTGTGAGTATTAAAACTCGAAACAAAGTTGGCATACTCAGTAGGTAGCTTTTTTAGGATGTGATGAATCAACCTATCATCCTTCATGGGATTTCCACAATCATTTAGAAGTGCCCTATACTCATTGACTTTGATGATATAATCTTGAATTGTGTCATAATTCTTAGGATCTAGGAGAAGTAGATCATCCTCAATCTGAAATCCCTTTTCTTCATCCACTTTACCATACAACTATTCAAGTTTGTCCCAAGCTTCCTTAGATTCTGAACAATTTTTAATGTGAAAGAGAAGATCCCCATGTACACAAGTCCTAATTACACCTAAAGCTTGTTGGTCTTGACTTGTCCAATCAATGAGTTCTTTAGCATTAGTAGGTTTGGTAATTTTACCATCAACATAAAGACTATATGCTTTTTTCATTAATCTACTCCATGCAATATCTTTCCATGTAGCATAGTTGTGTGAAGTTAGAGGAGGACATTTAAAACCCATGATGCAAAACTAAAAAGAGCACAAAATGGAGGCACAAAAAAATAGTACACACTCCCCCTTTTCACTCAATCAAAAGACCCCCCCCCCCCCCCCCCAAAAAAAAAAGATGTTGTTGGCACTTTATAAGTAATGCATTTGCAATGAGCCACTTGTCAAAATGAACAAAGTGGACTTTCTGATTTTGCCTTTACAACTACCTTATGAGGCTTAAATCTATCACTCAAGCACTGTAGCTTAGATGTACAATAGTTTTGAAAAGAATGAAAGCTATACAATGCCAAAGAAGGCCTAATTCTGAAAGTGAGAAATTTGTCCACACAACCCTAGAATCTAACTTTAGATCTAGAAAGTAGACAAAAAAGTAGGCATGTTCAAAAAAAATAGAACCTAAAAAGATGACCAGATGTGCCCGTATGGGGCTTCTGAAGTTGCAAAAGGTAGGATTATGCAGGTAAAATTGCCAAAAAATGAAAATTTTGGAAAATATGTGCACCAAAACTAGAAAACAAAACTACCATTAGAAAATTCAGGAAATTTTACCTGATTTCAAAAAAAATTACACCTAAATCAGAGTCCGGATGTCAAAGTTATGAGCTCGCAAAGTTAGGCTGCCAAACTGAAAAGCAATCTAGAGAGGGGTCTGGAGGAGAAACTACGAAGTTAAATTTGACAGTCAAATGACCATCAACACAGTTTAAGATTCCTGGGAATGGTGTTTACACGGGCATCAAATTTAGCCCCCCTCAATGATGACATCAGAAGAAATGTTCGCCTGTGCTGACATGGCAAGCTGAGTGGTCATTTTGTACCATATAGATTGGATGTGTCCAAAGATCGGCGGTCCACATGGAGGATGTGGCAATACTGACTTATGTTGTGCCTCCCACGTGGCACACTGACTTGTGTTCGGTGGTCCACGTGTCAATCTTGACAGCGTGGTAGCAAAAAAGAGATGTGAGATTTCGAAATCCGCGTGTCCAAAGAAAATTGAATGGCGGGAAAGTTCACTCGACAAATATTTTCATGCATACACACCGAAGGTATGCAGATCGCGTTGGGAGTCTCTGTAAATAGCAACTGCTGAAAAACTATCGATGGCAGTTTGAGCTCGTGGCGGGAATAGAAACAATGCCTGAATAACTAGCTGCTGAAAACTTAAAACCCTCGCCAGAGGTAATAACAGAAAGTCTAGAATGGAATATGCTTAGATGCACTGAGAGTCAATAGAGAATGCAGACAGAGGCAATGGTCATGGCCGAAAATCTCAACAATGCACTGGGAAACCACTAGGAGTAGGCTGGAAAAAAACTCACACACGAGCAGAGGAGATCAACACATGGGAAAATTTGAAGCCGTGCTAGTAGGTGGTTCTACTACATGGAATTCAGGAGGGTTAGCGAAGCCGGATAACCAAAACGCTTGCGGGCAGTCAGGAAACTTGTGTGTAGAGGGGTTTTGTTTAACAAAAATCCCACATTGGTTGTGCGGGCTAAGTCTGATGACTTTATAATGAAATGGGCCCGAAATACAACCTAAATGAGTTGACCCATGGACTTATGTTGAGATAGCGGCTGGTGAATGGACCATGAGGGAATTTTATGATCAATACCTTGAGACTGCAAAATTAATAATAATAACCCTGGGACAAAGTAAACCGCTTCCAAACGACAGATCCGGTGTGTCTTGCCTGGGTTTATCAAAAAAAAAATTTCTTTGCTGGTGCCCAAGGGGCCAAAAATTTTGCAAAAAAAAATGACAAAAATTACAGAGAAAAGAAAAGTGCAGATCGGAAAATAAATTCATAAATCTGCAAAAATGACCATACCCATACTGCAAATTGGGCCTCCGGGTTCCGATTTGATAAAAAAATTTGCCTCATGGTTGACTATGGGCCAAGGTAGGCATGCTTGTAGTCAATTTTCACTGGTTCAACATTCCGAATGCAATGGAGAGGTCAGATCTGGTGCTAGACACTCCCAATTTTTGTAGCACCCTAGATTCAGGTTGAGGTGATAAAGCAAACAAGAGGTCTCAAACGGCTTTCGATGAGAAAATCTCTATGCTTTGATACCATGTAAGAATTTTCCTAAGGTAAAAATTCACTCAAGAACCAAGAACTCAAACACAAGCATACAGTAGACCAAAGTAGACAGAGTATGATCAAAATAACAATGTATTCAATAACTTGATGCTTAGAGTACACTAGGAGTGCCTGAATATAAAGGCTACATGAGAGCTTCTAGAATGCATAGAAGTTAGCATCATGATGTGTCATACAACCAAGCACATGTCCACCAAATATGGATTATCCTCCATTAAGCAAGGAAGTAAGTGTGATGATGAGAGGATAAGCCTAGAAGGGTGGGACACACAAAACAATGTTGTAGACACCATGTGCTTAAATAAAGTTGCATACTCCTGTGTTGCCAACATGACAAATCATAAGGTGTGCAAACTCCTAAGTGTCTCACAAATAAAAATAATAAAATAATGCAAAATAATTAAATAATGCATTGACCTAAGTAAACTTAAGTGTAAATAGTAAAGTACTTATTTACACCAACAAGATCAGATGCTTGAATATATGAGTATTCTTTAGGTATCCATCTACATGTTAAGGTTTGGTTGATGCCCAATGGATAAGGGACTAGCCAGCTTGAAGGATGCATGTTCTCTTTCACTGCATACTCGAGTTATGTTGAGAAAATCAAATCTTTAAATCAAAATCAAATTCAAGTCATCTTTACATTTTATGTCAAAGAGCTATAGTAGAATGCCCTCACTCAACTTATGAGATTCATAGATTTGCATTTAGGTGCTATAGATCTATTTCATTTTATGAGTTATTAGGAGATCTACGAGTTTTCATCTGTAGTAAATAGGTTTAGATTTATGTTTTAAATGCACTGGTACTATATCTCAACACCTCAAGGTTAACCCACCTAGGTCTTGTAGAGCTTGAAGTGAAGAAGGATTTATCCTTATAGTTGGCCCAAGACAATAGTCAAGTGTATCCATCATAAGAATTTTCTAGCCTTAGATGCATTTTTTTGGTTTCTTGGTTGTTTCCAAAACTGTTAAATCAGGAGCCAACAAATTTTTTATGTGGATGCATTTACTTTACATGTTATTTCAATATGTTAATGCATGCATTGTTTTAAGTTAAAAATTTTATTTGTTGAAGACTAGTACTTCTGATTGAGCGCCCCCCCCCATCATTAGAAGTATATATTTCCAATTTTTCTTTCCAACAATACAAGTCATCATTTCCTATGAATAAAGTTTCATCCATGAATATTTATGCCAACACAATCTTCTTGTCTGGTCCTTCTTTGATATACAAACTATTGTTATCATTTGTTCTTTGAAAATCAATCTGTATCAAGTAGTTATAAGCCTTTCATATCAAGCTCTAGGAGATTGCTTGAGACCATATAATTCTTTGTGTAATTTGCAAACCATATCTCTTTTGCTAGGATCTACAAAATATTTAGGTTTCTCTATGTAGTGTTAGGATAAACCACAGACAGAAATAAAAACTACATGCAAATATAACCAATAACTGAAAAAATAATAGATCACACAAAAATGAACACAAGGCACCAAGATTTAATGTGGTTCATCCAATCCCTAGGCTATGTCCACCAAACAACAAGTCCGATCTTATTACAATCTAGTCATTACAACCTGATTACAATCCGTAATCCCTTATAGCTCAATATCACCACAAGAACCAATTTTGCATCACAACATAATGAAAAATACCCAACTATAAGCCCTTTTATACAAGTACTAAACCACTTTAAGGCTATAACATGTTAGCCATATGTCCGCCATAATATGTCGGCTACCATGTCAGCCATAGCCGAACCCCACTATTTATGAAGTATGTATAGTACTTTCTTAATCAGTCACCACAATCTAACAATCTCCCACTTGAGGACTGATTAGGCTCCACACTAAAAAACCATCTCCCACTTGGAGACTAATCCTATAGCAATACCACTATCACATGGGGCTCCCACTGAATCAAACCACCCTAGAATCTATTGTTCTTTTATTCATGTTCAGTCTAAAAGACCAACCGAAGATGAAGAGGAGTTCAACTTCTCCCTTGTTACAACCTTTGTCAACATATCTACTGAATTGTCATTGGTATGTATCTTCTCCAGCTTTAACTATCCATCCTCCAAAACTGACCGAATGAGATGGTACCACAACTGTATGTGTTTGGTCTTAGAATGCAGAGTTGAATTCTTAGAAAGATGAATGACACTCTGACTATTTGTGAACAAATAATTATCCTTCTAAGGATGTCCCAATTCTTCAAAGAAGAATTGAAGCCATATTATCTCCTTGGCTACCTCTGTAGCAGAAACATACTCTGCCTCTATAGTGGATAGAGCATTAATCTTCTGTAACCTAGAAACCCAGCTCACAACTGCCCCACCAATAGTAAAGACATAACTTGTAGTACTTTTCCTGGTATCAATATCACCAGCCAAATCTGAGTCAACATAGCCCTATAAATCAATAGTAGAGCCCCCAAAGTGTAAACACTTATTGGATGTTCCTCTCAAATATCTGAGAATCCACTTGACAACATTCCAATGCTCAAATCCTAGATGACCCATATACCTGCTAACGACTCCCACTACATGTGCAATATCTACCCTAGTGCATACCATAGCATACATCAAGCTTCCTACAGCTGAAGCATAGGGTATCTTGGACATCTTATCCTCCTCTTCCTGTGTCTTGGGACACATTTCCTTAGTCAATTTCAAATGATTGGGTAAAGGTGTGCTGACAGCTTTAGCATTCTCCATAGAGAAATGTTGCAACACCTTCTCAACATTATCAGCTTGAGATAGCATCAATGTTCTATTCTTCCTATCTCTGCAAATCTTCATACCAAGGATTTGTTTTGCTACCTCCAAATCCTTCATAGAAAATGCATGTGCTAACTGGCATTTCAGCCCCTTAATATGATCCATGTTAGACCCAGCTAGAAGCATATCATCAACATATAAACATAAAATAATGTAGCTATCATCATTCAACCTCTTAAAATAAACACAGTAATCTAAATGACACTTGTTATATCCATTCTCATGCATAAAACTGTCAAATTTTAGATATTATTGCCGAGGTGCTTGCTTCAAGCCATATAAACTTTTCTTCAATTTGCACACTAAGTTCTCCTTACCTTTGACCTCAAAACCCTATGGCTGAGCCATATATATTTCTTCATCCAAATCACCATGAAAAAAGGTTGTTTTAACATCCATTTGCTCTAAATGCAAATCTTTAGTAGCCACAAGACTTAAAACAGTACGAATAGAAGTCATTTTAACAACAAGAGAAAATATCTCATCAAAATCAATTCCCTTTTTCTGTGCAAATCCTTTTACAACTAACTTGGCCTTAAATCTTTTCTTACCTCCTTCCTCTTCTTTCAACCTTTAAACCCACTTATTCGGTAAAGCCTTTTAACCTGCAAGCAACTTGCACAAATCTCATGTCTTATTTTTCAGCAAAGAGTCCATTTCATCTTTCATTGTTTACTCCCACTGAATCTTAGTATCCACTTGCATAGCTTCATCATAACTTTTAGGTTCACCAGCATTAGTAAGTAAAATATAATACAAAGAGGGAGAAAACCTTTGTGGAGGTCTAATTTTCCTTGTTGACCATCTAATATTCACTGGTGTGTGTGGTATTTGTTGTTGCAGTTGTTCCACATCATGAGGAATGGCTGGAACATCAGCTTTTGGAGTATCGTCCAACACTACATAATCATCTTCTTTCTTCTCATGTTGTTGCAATAGATCTTTGTACAACACTTTCTCATTGAATATGACATCCCGACTTCTAACAATTTTAAGATTTTCAAAATCCCAAAGCCTATAACCAAAGTCATTAATGCCATATCCAACAAAGACACATTTCTTTGATTTAGCTTCTAGCTTGGTTCTATTTTCAGAGTCTATATGAGCAAAAGCTTCACAACTGAAGATCTTGAGAAAAGAATAACTCATCTTCTTACTAGTCCATGCTTCTTCTGGAATACCACAGCCCAAAGGAGTAGAGGGACCTCTATTAATCAAATATACTATAGTATTAACAGCCTCCTCCCACATGTGTAAGGGAAACCCAACAAGCAACCTCATGCTCCTTGCATGCTCCATTATAGTCTTGCTCATGCGTTCAACCACTCCATTTTCCTATGGAGTCCTTGGAATAGTTTTTTGTCTATGAATACCATTAGTGGAGCAATAATCTTCAAATTCATGACTACAATACTCACCACCATTATCAGATCTAAGACATTTTAATTTCTTACCAGTCTCATTTTCAACCAAGCATTTCCATTTCTTAAAAGTTTAAAATACATCAAATTTTTGTCTAAGGAAATGAACCCATACTTTTCTAGTTGCATCATCAATAAATGTAACATAATAATGAGAGCCACCAAGGGAAGATACCTGAGCTAGTCCCCATACATCTGTATGCACAAGCTCTAATTTCTCCTTTCTGTTTTCCTTCCTAGTCTTTACAAAACTCACTCTCTTTTGTTTTCCATAAACACAACTTTCACAGAAATCCATATTCACACATTTCAAACCTGGTAAATATTTCTTTGAATGAAGTACTTTCATACCTTTCTCACTCATGTGCCCAAGTCTATTGTTCCATAGCACAGTATCAAAATCTATAGTAGCTATTTGTTCTCCCTGCTCAACTGCAGCAATTGTTCCTGAACATTCATTTTTCTCTAAAACAATCAAAGTAGAAGGAACAATATGACCTGCACAAAGATATAAGGTGCCTACTTTCACACCTTTTGCTACTACAAGGGAACCTTTTGAAACCTTCCAAACTTTATCATTAAAAGTAACTACACAACCCTCATCACTGAGTTTCCCTATTGAAATTAAATTTCTACTTAGTTTTGAAACATGTCTTACCTCATGTAGTAGCCAATGATTCCCATTCTACAACTTAATCTTAATTTTTCCCTTTCCAACAATTTGACAAGGTTCATTATCCCCCAAATAAACAAGCCCAAAATCCCCTTGGACATAATCAATGAAATAACCTCTATGAGGTGTAGCATGAAATGAAGCACCAGAATCTAAAACCCATGAATTATCAACACTCTCTAAAGATAGAAGCAAAACATCCTCTTTGGATTTGTTACTTACCACATTTGTCTCCTTGTCTCCATCTGATTTATCTCCTTCATTTTTCTTTCAATTCCAGCAATCTTTCTTTTTGTGCCCTGGTTTCCCATAGTATCAGCAATCATTTGGTCCTCTTAATTGAGACCTCCTCCCTTTTGACTTTCCTCTTGATTTTCCATGATTTCCAGAGTTACTTCCTCTTTCTGTCATTCTGCCCCTGCTTTGTGCATTGAAAGTACTTCCTGATGTAGATCCGCCTAAGGATTTTATACAAGTTTTCTCAGTTAAAATAACACCAATCACAACATCATATTTTAGGGTACTAGATCTAGGAACAGAATTACTCACAGCCATTACCAAGCCATTCCAGCTTTCAGGTAAAGAACAAAAAATCAAGAAAGCCCTAATTTCTTCATCAAAATTGATACCCACAGAGCATAATTGACTAGTAATAGTATTAAACTCATTGAAATGATCTGCAATAGATCTACCTTCTGCCATTTTCATATTAAATAAATGCTTCATGAGAAATACCTTGTTTGAAGAAAAGGGCTTTTCATATAGTGTCGCTAGGGTTTTCATCAAAACTTCTGTCATCTTTGCTTTTGTAATATTAAATTCCACCAATGGTGCCAAGCATAACCGAATGCTTTCGAGTGCCTTTTTGTCCAAAAGATCCCATTTAGCCTCTAACATAGTTCCTTGATTCTTGGCTTTGCCTTCCAACAACTTCCATAAATCCTTCTGATATAGATAGTCTTCCATTTGCATCTTCCATAACTGGAAGTTCTGCCCATTAAACCTGTCAACCCTCAGCTTACCCTCATCTGCCATCACTCCCACTCAACCATGAGACTCCCACTTAATCGTGAGACTTTCCTGCAAAGGATAACTGAAAGACAACCTTGCTTTGATACCACTTGTTAGGATAAACCACGTGCTGCAGTGGCAGAGAAGAGAAATGCTACAGGAGGCAACATTGTTGAAAATGTAATAAGAAATTTAATGTTATGTTTTAAATGCTTTTAGTTTTTGAAGTTTGTAATAACGTCCTACATGTGGTGGCATACCTAGGCTAGCAGTTCGATAAGCTCTCTAGATATAGCCACTTAGGACCAGGTGTGTGGATCTTAAATTAAAATAGTTTTTTTTAGTTTGTAGGTGGAGTGTTTAATTATTTTTAGAATCCAATAATAGGTAGTAGGCAGTTTTTGGAATATTCCTAACTTAGAAAATGACTGTCTAATATTGGTAGAAAAAATGTTTCAGATTCTTATCCTTTTTTTGGATAGAAGATGTTCTTCTTTTCTAAAATAAGAAGAAAATGTTTCACATCCTTTTATTAGAAAAGGAGAGTCAGTTTTAAATAAGCCAGTCGGCTATGTAAGAAAACATTCGAATTTGAGTAAGATAGAAAGTTGCAGTTTTGGTGTGTTTTTTCAGTTTTGGAAGATTTGACTGTGGAGAGAAAAGAATATGTTTTGGTTTTATTGTGCAAGTTTCAGTGGTTTGAGGGTTGGTACAAATTTTCATTGGAAAAAAATTTTAGTTTTCTTGTGGTGTTCTTCTATGTTTTGCAGTAGAGAATATGAAGATTCAAATTTTTATATATATCCTGGTGTCAACATGGCGTTTCTTGAAGAACCATTTTTTATGAATGTCTAGTGTTAAATCCTGTATCTATCAATTCATGCAATCAAATGATTAGAAAGGATATAGATAATCAACTATTGAGTTTGGTGGCAGTTCGATCTTGGGTGATATACATGCCCCTTGAAGTAACTTAGTTGAGTGATTATTCCTCCTGAGCTTTCCAAGGTGTGGCTCTGCATCATCACGGACATAAATAAAAACTATATGCAAATATAACCAAGAACTAAAAAATAATAGATCACAAAGAAATGAATACAAGGCACCAAGATTTAACGTGGTTCAGCCAATCCCTGGGCTACGTCCACCAAACAACAAGTCCAATCTTATTACAATCCAGTGATTACAACTTGATTACAATTCGTAATCCCTTACAGCTCAATACCGCTACAAGAACCAATTTTGCATCACAACATAACGAAAAATACCCAACCCCAACCCCTTTTATACAAGTATTAAACCACTTTAGGGTTATAGCATGTCGGCCATATGTCATCCATAATATGTCAGCTACCATGTCAGCCACGGCTGAACCCCACTATTTATGAAGCATGTACATTACTTTCCTGATCAGTCACCACAATCTAACATGTACACATCCTCATCAATAATTCTACTCAAGAATGCAAATTTTACATCTATTTGATAAACTTTAAATCCTCTGTGAGTTGCATATACTAGTAAAGTTCTAACATCTTCTAATCTTGCAACAAGAGAAATATTTTCACCATAGTTAATAACTTCTTCTTGAGAATAACCTTTACATACTAACCTTTCTTTGTCTTGGGAAACTTCTCAATCTTCATTTAGCTTATTTTTGAATATCCACTTTGTAACAATTACAATTTTATCCTTGGGTCTAGGAACAAGAGTCCAAGTTTTGTTTTTCTCTATATATTCTATTTCTTCATTAATTTCTTCAATCAATCTTTCATTATCCAAAGCATCTTTAACATTTCTAGGTTCAAATCGAGCAACTAAACATGTACCTTTCAATTTATTTCTTGTCATTGTAAGCTACATAAAGCACTCTATGGTTTGAAACAAGCACCTAGAGCATGGTATGAGAGACTTCACAACTATCTAGTGCAAATTGGATTTGAAAGAATTGATGATAACAACAACATGTATATCAAAGCAGACGAAGGTAAAGACATTATTGTATCTAAAATTTTTGTGGATGACATAGTGTTTGGTGGTAAGGAAGTACTTTGCAAAGGCTTTACTGACAAAATGAAACATGAATTTGAGATGTCTATATTTGGAGAAATCAATTTTTTTTTTGGGTTGCAAGTACATCAACTCAAACATGGAATATTTGTTACACAATCAAAATACATCAAAGAAATTCTTAAAACATTTGGATTGGAGGAATCCAAAGTAGTCAGCACACCAATGGCAACAGGAAATAAGCTATCCAAAAATGATGAGTCAGCTAAAGTCAATCAAACAATGTACAGATCCATGATTGGAAAACTAAAATATGTTGTACATAGTAGACTAGACATAGCATTAGCAATTGGAATAGTGGCTAGGTTCTCTACTAATCCTAAAGAAAATCATCTCTTAGCAGTAAAAAGAATAATGAGATATCTTAAAGGAACTGATGACTTTGGTCTATACTACAAAAAGAATGGAAAATTTGAGCTCAATGCATATATAGATGCAGACTGGGGAAGAAACATTGATGATAGAAAAAGAACAAGTGGAGGTGCATTATTTCTAGGCAAAAGGCTAGTCACTTGGACTAGCAAGAAACAAACATGTACATCCCAATCCATTGCAGAGTCAAAATATGTGGCAACTGCAGTCAATTGCACAAACATTGTATGGCTCACACATCTATTGAATGGAATGAAAGAAGAAGTAAAAAAACCTATGATATTGTATTGTGATAATACAAGTGCTAGAAATATATCCAAAAATCCAGTGATGCATGCAAAAACCAAGCATATTGCAATCAAGTATCATTATGTCAGAGAATTGGTAGAAGAGAAAAAGTAAAGCTGGAATGCATTCACACAAAGGAACAAACTACAGATATCTTCACCAAACCATTGCCCAAGGATGCCTATGAATATCTTAGAGGCAAGTTGGGGGTAATATCCCTAACTCAAGCAATTTAAGGCAACAAGGAAGCTGCCCTGCATCAACAGGAATAAATCATTGAAATATTAACAGGTTGATGCAAAGGATGATAGCAGGAGCAAAAACTCCAAATTAGTCACAAGCATGGTGACAAAGGGAGAAAATCAACAAGAAGGAAAAGCTTATATTTTGCATAATAAAGATGCTACATCTTTTGCATTTATGTCAAAGAGGGAGAAATATGCAGAAGTCTGATCAATACAAAGAAAGAGGGAGATATATATGAAAGAGGGAGATATATGAGATCAGTAGTAAAAATACAGCAAGAAAATGTATACAATCTTGGTGGTAACTAAGTTGATTAATTGATCAATTTGGTTTGCCATCAATGCCAAAGAGGGAGATTGTTGGAAATGATTGAAATGATCATAAGAAAAGTTGTTACCATAATATATGGAACTTGTAAAGAATGTCCTCAATCATTGTTTTGTCATTGATGTCAAACTTGCTACTTGTAGGAATGACAATTGCTTTAGTGATCCAAATACTATCAATTAGTTGATTGTCAAGGAGGAGGCAATCAATAAGATGTAACTAGAACACCTAGAGAAAGGTTCAAGTTATGATGTTGTAATGAAGTATAAGGATCAGCTAAGCCATTGATGAAAAAGTGTATTTGATGACATACTATAAGATACAAAGAACGGGCACACAGAAACATATCAAAGATTTAAGGTTTTAGCTAAGTCTTTGTAAAGCTCAAACTAAGTTCATTAGAGAGAAGGAGCCAAGAAACCTAGTTAGAGCCGAGAAAATTCCTAGTTAATGTCGAGTAAACTTCAGATGCTGAGTAAACTTTAGATGCCGAGTTAACTTTAGATGCCGAGTAAACTTCAGATGCTGAGTGACATAGAGTTTATCAAGTACCGAGTAGAATTAAGTGCCGAGCAGAACCAAGTGCTGAATAGAACCAAGTGCCGAGTAGGTATAGGTGCCGAGTAACATAGAGGTGTCAAGCACTAGTAACTCAATAATGCCGAGTTGCTGCATTAGTTTGGAAATCGAAGATTCACCAGATCTAAGCCAACAAGGTTGTTATCTAGAAATTTGTGAATTAAAAGGAAGATAAGAATGATGTGCCGGTGGCACAGAACACTGTGTAGAATGTTTTTAAGGATACAACTAGCAAATTTTCTAGAAGAGAACAAGATATGGGGTAGATACATTGTATCCTACCTAATCCATTTTGAAACCCTAAAATTGGAGAGGGAGAATTGAGTGGCAAAGACAAATCAGATTTCTATTTAAGAAGACATAAGTTAATGAAAAAAGAGAGAGAGAGAGGTTTTCAAGCATAAAAGCATGAAGTACTGAAGAAGGTCCTAAGGAGAAGAAAGAAAGGGTACTCTGTTTGGATAGATGACCACAAGGATGATTGCATTGGCAGAATGAGTAAGAAGACTCAAGGAGACAAAGCTTGAGAGGAAGACAAGCAATCAGAGCTAAAGTGATTGAAGCCAAGCATAAGGATTGAACTGAAAGTGTGATCTGAAATCTGCAAAGTATGTTGTAAGTTATATCAGATCAAAAGACTATTATCGTTACTTTCTAGCAATTTTAATAGTAAGTTTAAATCCTATGGACTTAGGTTGGTTTAATAGCCATAAGATAAATCCTTTAACAGGCTAACATTCCAAGTGAATGTTCTGAAGACCTTTAACCAAGCCCATTCCTAATAGTTTGGTGAAATCCTCTAATAGGGTCACATTTAACAATGTGTTGTAAGCCTTTAATAGGGTAGGCTTTTAACAGGGCATCACTTCAAAAGAGTGAGAATCAAGTAGCATGTTACTGGTGGTTTTTCCCAAATTGGGTTTCCACGTAAATCATTGTGTCATGTGTTGATCTTGGATGTTTTATCTTTGCATATAGATTTACTTTAACTTTCTTATATGATTGATTTAAGTTTGGATGGATGAAAAGTGTATGGATTCATTAAAAGTAGTAAAAAGGTATTAATGGGGCATTTGGACCTTGAATAACTGATTCACCCCCCCTCTCAATTATTCTAAAGAATTATAACATGTGTATCTACTAGTAGCTAGAGCCACTAACTACCCAGGGCTATATAAGAAGAGAAGCATGCAAGATGTGAATGCTTGGCCCTATCTAGTTTCCGCACAACTAGTGAAGAAGAAGCTCCAACTACAAAGTATGGAATATAATTATAGATGGATATTATGTCAAATGAATGTCAATATACAGAGCAACAAGAATAACAAAAGTAGGATCCTAATACATTTAGTTTGATACATTTTCATATTTTTGTGTAGCATGTACTCTTTTGTGCCCCAAAAAGATCCCAAGGTATCCTTCAAATTGGCTAATACTTTTGGAGATAGCCCACCAAATCACTTCTTCATATGATATTGTGAGGAAACAACACAAGAAGACCTAGGTCTGGCCAATCACCATCAGGGTATTTGAGCTAAAGCAACAATAGGATATTTTTACCTTTGATTTAGAATGAGATCAGTACCCTTGGAAGACTATTATGCTCCTTGTGCATATTTTGATATTATTGGGATGGTTCAACATCTATTGGGGAAGAAGTTTGTGCATGAAGAGGCCCTCAAAGATCACTTGATGAATGTGATAGATGAATATGATGTCCCCATTAGGGACAATTGTAGGATAAGTCTATATCTTGAAAAAAAAAAGTGCTTAAAATGACGATTCCCCTAAAGGCCACAGAAAAAGATGTCCCATAAGTAATGGATCCTTTGTATAAAAGAGGTAAAATCTATGACAGACCCATTACAAATGCAATGATAGGGTGCAAGGAGAATGATGACATAGATCATCAGGCCAGAATTATAATAGAACTCATAAGGGAATAGATCTAGAATTCATTTTGAATGGATCTAGTTCCCAAGGCCATACCTTTGTAGGCTACTACCAAGCCTCAAAAAGGAAATGTTGTTAAAGTCACCATACCAAGCTACCTTGCTAAATCACTGGTGAGGTTAGATATAGTGTATCAACATAAGAAGGAGGTTGACTATGTTGAGGCTAACAAGGGAAAAGGTAAGAGAAAATGGGAAACCCCTAGGGTGAGGATACAAACAATTAACACCCAAACCACTCAAGCCCAGCAAGACCCAAACATAGTTGACTAACCTCAACTAGAAAAAGCTCAACCAGAGAAATAAGAGGAGGAATTTCTAAAAGAGAAAGGGGTCCCACCACCAAGAATTTCAAAGAAAGAAGCCTCCATGTCTTTTCCAAAGAGAAATAGAATAGAAACAATGGTGGTAGGTAGTAGAAGGAGGAGATTAAAGAAGAAGACTACTCCTTCTTGATTGGTTCTAGAGACCATTTATGAAGTAGAGGATGAGGAAGAAGGGGAAACAATCAATTTTATTCCCTTAATTCATAGAACTCACTTAGCTAAGGCCACAAAGGAGGAAAGAAGGAGAAGCTCTACTCAAACATCTTTGTCTACCCCTAAAGAACCTATCCAAGTGGAAAATTCAAAAGAAAAATAAATGAAATGGAAAATGAGGGAGCCAATATTCTTGGCCTCTCAGATTTGAACTTCATGCCTATAGGAACTAAGATGGTGTGATAAAAGATAAGAGATAGCCCAACAAATGAGCTATTAGGAGAGAATTGGAATCAATTGCCTCCTCTACTGCAAGGACCACTTGGCATTCCACCACCACCATAGGATATGGCCACTATACTAGAAAAAGGGTCAGTAGCTCCACCTCCTCTGACTATCAAACTAGAAATAGGAAGTTAGGGTAGTGAGGAAGGAAAATAGCAACAACTTCTTGTCGATGAAGTATCTGAAGAGGGAAAAATAGAAGAAGAAACTCAAAAAACTCCCCTAGATATAGAAGCTAGATCCTTATGCCAACTAATATTAGAAACTCACTCCAAATAACTCACTTAACATGAGAATACTTTGGAGAGGAATTGTAAGGGAAAGGATCTTTCTTTAGAGTCAACTTCTTCAACCAAGTACATGTCACCAATGGATAGAACACCATCGAAGGAGGTTATGTTTTGATAGAAGAAGTAGATGGAGCTAACATAAGAGGAAGGAATGAATCAATTAATAATAGTGATAAAGAAGTCTAAGCCACCTAAGGGTGATGTTAGAACACTTGAGTTCATTATGAACAATCAAGATCGAGAATTTCTAGCTTATATTTCCATTCCTCCTCATGTCAACAGCAAAGAACTAACTCCTAATGATTACCAATTAAAGGAGATCATATTAGGAAATCCTATGGTGGACATGACTAAAGTACTAATCACAACAAGCCTCAAGGAGGTGTTCAAACACATGGATTAGGATGAGTCATAATTGATAACATTGCAAAAGTAGAACAAGCTACTAAGAGGCTACCTAAATGAAGTGGTGGGACCCATTGACCTAAGGAATCATTAGATCACTCTCGGTGATGCACTTCGAGTTAGGAAGCAAGAAGCATCATAGATGAATTTATTTTTGGAAGCATGTGAACAATGGCATGACAATTTTGAGGAAATAGTAGTGTATATAATACAAGGTTATTTGAACCTATTGCACCATATCTAGACTAATGTAGAAAAGTTGGTTTCCATTATAAACCAATATTTTTTGGTAATGTATGAAGTGAGTACCTATGATAATGACTTATGAGCACTCAGACCAATAAAGGGACAAAGATATTGGATGTTGATGGAAGTATAATCAACAATAGATCTAGATAAGCTAGATGATTAGATAGAGAAGATATCCTTAGGGAATAAATTAATAGAGGGATTACATGAGAGAATCTAGCAAATAAAAAATAAAGCTCAAGAGCAATTTTTGGAAGCAAAAATGTACTATAACACTACTATCCTTGGGATTTTTCAAGATGAGTGAAAGACCAAGCTTTCCTCAATGCAGTCAATAGTTCAACTATTTAGGGATACATTTGAAAATGCTTCTTTAGAAGATGATGTGCATTAAGCATTCAAAATTGAAGAAGCATTTTTGGAACTCAACACGAAGCTTGAAGATTTTGCATATACTAAGACCAAAATAATTAATTACCAAAAAGTAGTAAAGAGAAATTATAATGCATTAGATTTACCAAAATCTAGAGAAGGAATAGAGATAATTGATAAGTTCAAGAACAAACATCCAAACATCATTTTGGTATAAAGGAGAAGAAAACCCAGATGCTGAAAATTTAGTTTTGCCACTTAGAAGAATTTTTGAATTTTTGGATTCTATGACCAAGGTGCATAGGTGTGTAGGTGCACTTTTCACAGAGGCATGCTGACATTTTTGAAGAAGTAGTGCACTGATAGTTAATTGCTAATTGTTATTTTAGATTATTCTATGCAATAGAAATGCATTTTGACAACAATTTAACTCCCAAAGACACCTAAAGAAGGTTGAGCTTCTAGAGACTACTACCTCACCTCATAGCTTCCTTCTTCTTGTCTATTTATTCTTTTATTCTTTTGTGTCATGTAAAGGGTAATGCACCCATTAATGGATATAAAAAAGGGTGGAGACCTACTTAGGACCATTTAGAGAGTCACGTTGTATATAGTTAGCTTTGGTTTATTAAATTTTAGCATAAGTTTTCATTTAAATAGCTCTTACTCCTAACACAATAGGAGGATATTATTTCTTCTAAATACATGGATGTAATATGTACTCCAAACTGTTGTTTTGGTGTAATAATATATGCTATTGGTGCTCTCATTTTGACTGTAGTTATTCTTTCTAGAGTGTGTTATATTTATGAATTCATGTTCATGAATAATAATGGAGCCAATTGTTTTATTGTGTTGTTATGATTGTGAGATCTTTTAGTTTTGGTGTTTTCCTTGTGTTAAATTTTTTTGTTTTTGTGATGAATTGGAGAAAGAATTTTCTTTATTTCTTGTATAGCATTTTGTCTCCTGTGAGGGCACTTTCTATGGCATCACTATTCTATTTATTGAAGATCTATCGACTATTGAATCAATAGAGTTGAGGAAGTGTTGCTCCTAATTTTATTAGTTTACTACCAGATCCTTTTGATAATTTAATTTGCATGCATATTGTTACTTTGGCTTATGTCCATTAGGAATTCCCCTTTTAGCAATTTTCTTAAAATCTCTTGCTACATTAGCACTATTATTTTCATTTCAAACACTTGGTTAAAATAGAAATTCATTTATATTTGCATTGATGGATTGCATTCATCATAAAACAAAAAATACAAAAATCTATCTCTTTGTGGTTATATTTTAGTAACAGGTTGTGTAGATTGGTTGGAACTAGCAAAGGTATCCTTGTGAACATACACATTTATCTTCTATTGAGTTGTTCTATAGGTTGAAAAATAGCCACCACAAACCTTGAAGGTTGTCATTGATCATCTTTTTAAGAGAGAGACCTAAAAATATCTTTGTCATTCAACATCATGTAAGATGACAACTCAACAAGTCATCTTATAATTAATGAGGAAATCCTCAAAGCTATCTCAAGAAACTATTTTGAGGATATGATATAAATGAAGGTTATTTTTCTTATGGTAATATATAATTTATGAGAGTGAGTAAGAAAGTGTGAATTGTGCAAGTGATATGTGAAGTTTATAGATGTGACTAATCAATCTAAGGGATTATTTGGATGTAAAGTTTGTGATCTAGTTTAAGATCAAAAGTGGTTTGGTCCAATCAAGAGAATAGTGCTAGCTTCTGAATTAATAGCTTTTCAATAAAATCATGATAGGAACAAATACATCTAGGGGCAGACAATTCCCATATTTAACATACCTATTTAGATATTGAGGTCAACTATAAGGCTATAATACTTCTTCTTCTTCAGGCTCTGCAAAACCTAAGTGACTAAACCTCATATTCATTCATATGGTACCAATTTCCAAAAAATATATTGAATATGGATAAAGCAGATTGAAACCCCAAATCTTCTATACTCATGCAAATAACATTGACATGAAATAGCCAAAATCATGACCTATGAACTTGATAAGCTAGGATATAAAATCAACCAGGATACTGGTATAGAGATATAGAGTTACCATTTACACTTGTGAGAAAAAAAACATTATTTGTCACTTAAAAAATATGAACCATAATTTCAATGTGTAGATAAAATGCAAATCATCAAACTACTTTTGGAGATTTACAAAATTGGAAAAGAGAACAAACCCTTTTGTTCATTCTTAACTCAAAACTTTTACAAAAACACTTCAAAACCTTACCTAGCTGAATTGATTGATGATGAATTCACTAGTAGCAGTGCAATTTGCATTCAACTTTGAAAGTATTGAAGTCCTAAATAATGTAACAACTAGGAGACTTGAACCTTCAACAAAGAAATGGAAAATAGCTTGCAACCATGCCCTTATAGAAAATTCTTCACATGGATTTCTTCTAACTATATTGAATCTCTTTTTAGATTCAATACATCCCTGATAAAGTTGCCATTTTGTTGGTTTCTAAATTTAAATTTTTTCAATAACCCAAGGATAGGAATGAATACATCTAGGGGCAGTTAATTCCCATCTTTAACATACCTATTTAGACATTGGGGCCAATTATAAGGCTATACTGCTTCTACAAACTCTACAAAACCTAAGCATGTGTGTTGGAAATATAAGAGGAGTAACTAAGAGGAGAGGGGTGAATCAATTAAAACAAAAATATTTCCCATATCCCTTAGATGTCAGTACAAAACACACTCTAGAAAAAATAAACTCTGTTGAAGCTTAGCAAACACACAAACAAAATGTTGTAACTCGGTAAACACTGAAATAGCTTGGTAAATGCTTAACATGAAAATCTTAAGATATTATCTATGATTAATATTGTATGCACCCTAAAATGGTCACCTAGACTATAGGGCCCCATTATTCAATTTAACAATTTCCTGAATCAATGGTTTGCAATATTTTATTAAGTCAATTCAAATCAATTTCCTTGATCAAATTGGATTATTTCAATACTTTCTAAGGTTGATCATTTTATCCTAAGTCTTATTTAATTAAAAGAAAATCTCTCTTTTAATTAAATAAAATAAGTCCCCATTTAATTAAAAGAAAACCTCTCTTTTAATTAAATAATTCATCCACATTTAATTAATTAAGAGGAAAACACCCTTTTAATTTAATTAAATATTTTCTATTTAATTAAAAGAACTTGCTCCCTTTTAATTAAATAAATTCCCACTTAAAGAGGAAATAAAATAAATAAAAATTAAAAATTCCTCTAAACTTAAATGCACATATTTCTAAGCGGGATTCCATTTAATTCTTTTTCTATTTTCTCATTGGTGGATCTTTATTTCACACTGATCATTCTTTTGCCACCCTTGATTAAATATTTTTGCCTCTTAATCTTGATCATCGAATCTTCTTTATAAGGGAGAGCCCTCTCCTCATTTTACATACACACACTCTAGGCTATTGTTATGCTACAGGTTTGGAGAGTGATTTTTGAAGGAGGAGTTCGAATACTAAAGCTTTTTGTGGAGAAAATTTATCTTCTTGTCTTCTTCTCTCATGCATCCATGACTTCCATCTTCATGATCCATCCTCGCATTTTCATATTAGCTTTGATCTTGCTTTCATAGATTAGATCTTACATTGAAAGATTAGATCTTGCTTTATTTTGCATTTTTATCATATAGATTAGTTTTTATCTCCCTTTGCATTTTTGAATCTTTCATTTTATGGTGTACTTGCATGGGCACAACCTAGGTCAAAATTGAGGATCTCCATTGCAAACTCTTGTACTTCATGAATAGAGGGCTATGAGCTACCATTCAAGACCTCATTCTTGAGACATCTTGGATATAATGACTCATAGAAGTATGCTCACATTTTAGGCATACATTTTTGGTGCCCATTGTTGGCAACACACCTTTACTTGCTAGTTTTGGACAATTTCAGATCAAACCCCCTTATATGGATTTTTTTGGAGACAAAAAATCTTATATCTTGAAGATTTGATCATATCTCCCAAATGGCTTGGTGTTTTGGTCTGAATTTTTTTTATAGGTTGGCGACACATCATAGAAGCTTCAATCCAAGTTTTAGATTTTTCTAAGGTATTATCGAGTTTTTATAATTGTTTCTTTATTTTTCATGAAAAATCATTTTAGGGCACAAATTAGCACATTTTTTAGAAACTTTTAAATTTTTATAGATGTTTTTGAATTCTAATGAGGTTTGGTTATTTTTATTTTGATTTTAGAGATCATATTAGGGATAAATAATTTGATTTGCAAAAACTAGTCTATTTTGGCAAAATGACTATCTAGGGCACAAATGACAAGATCTTTTCAGAATTATAACATTTTTGGAAATCTCTTTGATTTTTGATAGGGGTCTCTATTCTATGTTTAGGGTTTTAGATCCTAATTCATAGCTTATAGGTCCAATCTTGTTGACTAGGTTAATCATGATTAAATTGCACTTTATTTGTAAAAATTTCAACACATGATATGAGTTGTCATTTTTCATGGAATCAAGTAGTTCAATATATTTTCATGTTAATTTTCCTATTTCTTCATGATTTCATGCACTTTATTGAAGTTTGTGAAGGTAACTTGGAGGTCTAAATAGCTAAAAATGGAAAAAAATTGGAAAGTGTGAAATCAAGGCGCACACATTCCAAACCTTCTCATTTGAATCGTAAAAAGTGATCATTGTGTTCTTTTTCATTTTGTAATAATTTTCTTTATTTTGTCAAATTGTAACTCCCATGTTCTATTGGAGTATAAATATTATGACTTGAATCTAAAGATAGGTCTATTGAAAGTAATAATATTGTGAATCTTGGCTAAGCCCCAAAGAACTTTATACCTTTGGGAAGTGAAGGTGGAGATTGGGTTACAATTTCTTCTTGGCTATTTGGCAATATTCTCTTTCATTTATGGAATTGGGCCTCATTTACCTTACACATATTGAGGAAATCCCCTAGTAAAGCTTGTGCATCCTTATAGAAACCTAATTAGGTTGTTGGTGTGTTTCATGTGCTTGAATGTTTAGAACCTTCCCCACTTTGAACAAAAGGGGACACATCCATCAAATTGAGCCTTAAGGATTTTTTCCTTTTATATGCTTTCAAAACCACTATAGGCTTCAAACCCTATGCTACCTAACCTCAATCAAGCCTAGATGATTATGAGTTCTCCTCTTCCATTAAAAAATATCTAGACTTAGCTACTAGTTTCTATTTTTCAAGGTCTACATCTTCTACTCCAAGACATCAATTTTCTTCATCTTATAGATCAAAATACCTCTTGAGAGATAATAACTCCTTTGAGAATATGTCAATATTTCATGATGAGCCTATCTTTGATCAAGATAAGAATGACAAAAATGGTCCTAGATATACTTTTGAGTGAATTTTTACTCCTTTGGGATTTTCATATGACATGGTGCTTGAGATCTAAGTTGTAAAAAAGATCATTACTTTACCATACAAATTTTCTACACCTAATGAACATGAGGTAAAACCTTATTGGTGGAGAGATGATCATTATTGTGGCTACCATACATGAAAAGCTCATAAAACTAAAGATTTTATTGTATTTAAGTGTACAATTCAAGATCTTATTGATGACAGAATCATTAATGTTGAAATTCTCAAAGACCTATGTAATAAAGATGCTTCTCTTGAGAAAAATCATGTTGATGAGCCTATGTCTAGTGATGGCTTTCTTGATACCTCCATTTCTTCCAATACTTATGGATCTCCTAAAACTTCAAATCTATCCAATATTCTTTCATCAAACAAAGGTCCTAATTCTTATCATGTGGTTCCCTATAGTTATCCTCAAGGGCTACCTCTTAAATAAATTCAAGCTAATCTACACTTGGCTGAAAACTCTTTTCATGCTTCTAAGACTAAACATCATCAACCTTCATGCAACACTATGTCTACTATGCCCACTTCAGCTAGTCCTTCATTACCCCTTCAAGATCCTATCATGCAAACCTCATATAATCCTTTGTCCTTTGAAGTGGATCCATATTA
The DNA here is from genome assembly GCA_028749045.1 of Cupressus sempervirens. NCBI lineage: Eukaryota > Viridiplantae > Streptophyta > Pinopsida > Cupressales > Cupressaceae > Cupressus > Cupressus sempervirens. The sequence continues at coordinate 838,014,427 of CM053793.1, forward strand.
AGAGGACTCTCAAAAAGATAAAAATAAAAATGTCAAGAAAGATCAAGATCAAGCATCCCTTCATCTCCTTCAAGATGTCATCCCTCCATATCCTATGTCTTATCCACCTCATAAGTATGATGAAGAAACTACTTCCACTATTTCCCTTGAGCTTACTAAAAATTGTGAACAAAGTTCTATGCCTATTTTATCCAAAGAAACTTGTCAAGATCAAAGTCTTCTATCTTCTTGTTCTACTTCTCCATATTCACTTCAAAACTATGCCCAAGCTTCAAATACTCCTATTAAAGGTGTTTCTCCCATTAAATATACTCATGAGTCTATTTATGGCCTTGGTCACATTGCTCACTCTAAAGATGCTAATATCCCTATTCAATATCCCTTTGCATCTCCTAAATCTATCCTTGGTCCTTATCCATCAAAGATAAAGCCTTCACACCTTCCATCTATATTGGGACCTTATGTTCCTCCATATCCTACTTTCACTCCAATCTCATCTCCTAGCTCTCCTATCATACCTTGAGATCAACAAAGACACTCGTCCTTAATGAATTATCATTCATCTACCCATATGAACTAGTCATATAATCCTTATTCTTTCATAGCTCCCAAGTTGTTTGGAAGCAATTTCAATGATCAATTTAAAAACAAACATGAGAATCTATTTAAAAATGAATATCACTATGTCCCATCTAATCGACATGTGAATAAAAAGAAAGAAAAAATATTTAAGAGACCACAAAGGTCTACTACTCAAAGAGCTAAATCAAAGAAAATATGGGTTCCTAAATATATCATTGAAGAAATGCATTCTAAAGCATCCAAAGGAAAAGAAAAATATAAAGCTATATGGATTCCCAAATCTCTTTTGAAAGAATTGAATATTGAAAATACTTCAAAGTTGGCATTCAAGATTCCAAAGGCTTCCACTCCATCTTCTTCCAAAAATCTTCCTAAGAAGCTTCCAAAGACTTCCACTCCATCTCCTTCTAAAATTCTCTTACTTCCTCATACATCTAAACCTCAAACTATTTCCTCCATGATTATTTCATCATTTCACAACCCTTCAAGTTGTGTGTCGATGTTGATCTTGCCTACTTTCTCACCTATCCTTATGCAATATTTTCAAGCCTACACTTGCTATCCATATTCCTTCTATCTTTCCAAAGCATAAAACCTTGTCCTCCATATACATTATCTACTATCTCCTTTGCATCACCCTATTAGCATCTTTGAGTATACTTATGTATGGTGTTGGCTTATCACAACTCATCTTTCCCATAGGAGCACTATTTAAATTGAAAAAATCTTGACTTCTTCCAAAAAATTCTTTTAAAAAAATTAAAAAATTAAAAAAAAAATGAAAAAAAGAAAATTTTTTTTTAAAAAAATGTACCTTGGTGAAAACCTATTAATCATGCACCTTGGTAGCAAAAGTAAAGAGAAATAAATTTGTCCTATGGTGAAAACCACTACCTTTTGGTACCTTGGATAAGTACCATGATGAAAACCTAGAAAATAGGAGTCATGTATAGGCATTCTCTAATCCATCTATCGCATATTTCCTCTTTGATCTTGACAATGGTGAGCTATCCTTGTGCACTGGCTATATTATTTGTCAGCTTGCCTATTATGCTTTTTTATTCACTCATAGCCTACATATCTACCTTTATTCTTATTACTTTATCCTATCACTATCCTATCCATTTGACCCCTCGGTCTCAATCACCCAATGAGAAACATGGTTCTTAGGCCTCTTGACATGCCTACTTTTATTGGACTACATGCTTTCATGCTATCTTAGTTATTAGTTTCCATTGCTTATCCCACATGTTATCTCCTTCCATGGATTTCTTTTCATGTGCGACACATGCTTTATATGGTTATCTTTCCCTAGCTTGGGTACTCTTGAGGAGTTAGTCCTTGAAGATCACTTTCACTTTCTTCATACACTCCTTTCTTATCCATCATATCCACCAGCTTGTTGCTCCATCATGTCCTCTACCTTGCTAGACATTGGGACTAAATGATGTGCTCTTGCTTAGTGTTAGAATTAAACCATGAACAAAAATAACAATTACATGCAAATACAACCAATAATAGAAAATAATAGGTCAAACAGAAAAGAACACAAGACACCAAGATTTAACATGGTTCACGCAATGCCTAGGCTATGTCCACCAAATAGCTAGTCCAATATTATCACAATCCAGTGATTACAACCTGATTACAATTTGTAATACCTTACAGCTCAATACTATCACAAGAAGCAATTTTGCATCACAACTTAGTGAAAATACCTAACCTTAAGCCCTTTTATACAAGTATTTTTATGCCACTTTAGGGTTACAACATGTTGGCCTTATATTAGCCACAACATTGGCTATGATCCAAAAATTTATGAAGTATGTATAGTACTTTCTTGATCAGTCACCACAAACTAACAATCTCCCACTTGGGGACTGATTAGGCTCCAAACTAAACAACAATCTCCCACTTGGAGACTGATCTTGTAGCTATACCACTACCACATGGGGCTCCCACTAGATCAAACCACCTTGGACTCTAATGTTCTTTTATTCATGTTCGGTCTAGAAGACCAACTAAAGAAAAAGAGGAGTTTAGCTTCTCCCTTATTACTACCTTTGTAAACATATATGTTGGATTGTCATCTGTATGTATCTTATCCAGCTTTAACTATCCATCCTCCAAAATTGACCAAATGAAATGGTACCACAACTGTATGTGTTTTGTCTTTGAATGCAGAGCGTAATTCTTGGCAAGATTTTTGGCACTTTGGGTATCTATAAAAAAAAATTATCCCTCTAACAGTGTCTATTTTATTCCAAGAAGAACTAAAGTCATATCATCTCCTTTACTAACTCTATAGCAGCAACATACTCTACTTTTGTAGTGGATAAAGCAATAATCTTCTGTAACCTAGAAACCTAGCTCACGCCTACCCCACCAATAGTAAAGACATAACTTGTAGTACTCCACCTGGTATCAATATCCCTTTCCCAATTTGAGTCAACATAGCCCTATAAATTAGTAGTAGAGGCCCTAAAGTGTAAACACTTATTAGATGTTCCTCTCAAATATCTGAGAATCCATTTGACAACATTCCAATGCTCAATTCCTAGATGACTCATATACCTACTAATGATTCCCACTGCATGTGCAATATTTGGCCTAGTACATACCATAGCATACATCAAGCTTCATATAGCTGAAGAATAGGGTACCTTGGACATCTTATCCTCTTCTTCTTGCGTCTTAGGACACATCTCCTTAGTCAACATCAAATGACCAAGTAAAGGTGTGTTGACAGCTTTAGTATTCTCCATAGAGAAATGTTGCAACACCTCAACATAATTAGCCTAAGATAGCATCAATTATATATGTTTCCTATCTCTACAAATCTTCATAACAAGGATTTGTTTTACTACCCCCAAATCCTTCATAGCAAATGCATATGCTAATTGGCATTTTAGCCCCTTAATGTGATCCATGTTAGACCCAACTACAAGCATATCATCAACATATAAACATAAAATAATGTAGCTATCATCATCCAACCTCTTTAAATAAACACAATGATCTAAATAACACCTATTGTATCCATGCTCATGCATAAAACTATAAACTTTCAGATACCATTGCCGAGGTGCTTGCTTCAAGCCATATAAACTTTTCTTCAATTTGCACACTAAGTTCTCCTTACCTTTGATTGCAAATCCTTGTGGCTGAGCCATATATATCTCTTCATCCAAATCACCATGAAGGAAGGTTATTTTAACATCAAGCTACTCTAAATGAAAATCTTCAGTAGCCACAAGACTTAAAACAGTACAGATAGAAGTCATCTTAATAATATGAGAAAATATTTCATCAAAATCAATGCCCTTTTTTTGTGAAAATCCTTTTACAACTAACCTAGCTTTAAATCTTTTCATACCTCCTTCCTTCTTCTTGGAGGTCTAATTTTCCTTGTTGAGCATTTAACATTCACCGGTGTGTGTGGTATTTGTAGTTGTAGTTGTTGCACATCATGAGGAATGGCTGGAACATCAGCTTTTGGAGTACAATCTAGCACTACATAATCATCTTCTTTCTTCTCATGTTGCTGCAATAGATCTTTGTACAATAGTTTCTTATTGAATATGACATACGTACTTCTAAAATTTTTATGATTTTCAAAATCCCAAAGCCTATAATAAAATTCATTAATGCCATATCCGAAAAATACACATTTCTTTGACTTAACTTACAACTTGGTTCTATTTTAAGAATCTATGTGAGCAAATGCTTCATAGCCAAAGGTTTTGAGAAAAAAATAACTCACCTTCTTACCAGTCCATGCTTCCTCTGGAATACCACAACCTAAAGGAGTAGAGGGATCTATATTAATCAAATATACAACAGTATTGATAGCCTCTACCCACATGTGTAAGGGCAACCAAGTGTTGGCGCTCAAAATTGCATGGTCAATTTTGAGTACGATTGGTGGTTTTAAGCCCTATAAATGCTTTTGAATGCCTATGTACTCGACTATCCATTTGAAGCATAAGAGGTGTTTGATGTTTCTAACACCTTCCATGTAGTGCATCTGTGTGTTTCATGAAGTTATAATGACATTCTGAGCCATTTTGTGAAGTCCCATTTTGAGCATTTGTCAAATTTGCATTTTTCAACTATGTTAAATAGCGATAGGAGGCCATGTTTGCAACTAAATATCTTACACCCAGTAATGTTTCATGACTCACTACTTTGGGAGTATCTAGTGTCCATATCTAAGAACCTATGTTTTAGATTTTGAGTCATTTTGAATCTATTTGACTAGGTTTTGAATCCCTTAAAGTTGGTAGTTTACTATTTTCATGCTGATGCACTTTGCACATAATTTTGGGAGGCCCTGTTTGACGAGTTGTAATTTTGACCCAATTGACCAAAATACTAAAATTCATTTTCTGTTGCATTTTAGATGTTATAAAATTTTTATGTTTCATGTTACAGCTTACGACAAATCAGTTTGATTAGTTTTCAAATCTGATTCCAAACACAGTTTCTATCTTTTTACTGGTGTCAGAAGGAGCAAATTGTTTGGTACCCCTATTCGAGATGTTATAAATTGAGACCTGTGATTGCCTAGATTAAATGGATTGTACCATTGTATTTTCCTCTAAAAATACTCCAAGTGTGTCAGTTTTTAAGTCTTGATGAATTTATTTGCACACTTTTCCAAGTTAATTCCATTTGCCAAAATCGCTTTTCTGTCATTGTTTCTAGTCTGCAAAATCCAAGCAGCTCACTTTGACTGCTTGCCAAATGTGTCATGAGCCATAATCACAGATCCATACTCTCCTCATGACAAAGAATCAATGCCCCAATTTTTTTTCTCCCACATGTTAGTTTGTAAGTTTTCAAAGCCAAATCCGAACCCAGTTTATTGCTTTTTAACATGTTTTCTTGCAGGTAGTTCCGAGAAGGTAACTTTGATAGTCAATATATTTTGACCTCAGATTCTTCATGAGAAAAGATCTAACAGGGTGAAAGTATGTGGAACACAGATTCAGTGTGCCAATTTTTAGAGCCCGATTAGAGGTTTGGATTAGTTTTAAGGCCAGGCAACAAACTTCCTGACATGAAATTCACAGTTACTAGATCTATGGTAAAATGAGTTTTAATTGTTGTTTCAGTGATGGATTCTATTTTCAATTAGTTTGAGATGAAAAATGGATTAATTTGAGGTTTCAGTTGTTCAAAATTGAATTTTTTTTAGCCGAACCCACTTTGGGGTCCAACTAGTTGCTCCAGATTGATGGGTTGATTCAAGATCATAAGAGTGTTGTTATCTGATGAAAGGGGACTTATTCTCAATGTATGATCTGTTGAGATTTTAGAAATTGATGTTTTTGATTTGTCAAAGAAAGGATAACTTTTTTTCCCTCTTGACCCATTGCCTACTCCATTTCGTTACTAGAGATCCAATGATTACATAATTTTATGTTATCCTCAAAGTTTGCCATTAAGACACCAGATGAGAGTGACTAATTTCAAAGCAATAGCTTTGCAAGGAGCTTTGCTGGAAACAAAACACTTGAGATGGAAGAAGCCCAAGCCTTTAAAAAAATAACGAAATACCCACACAAAAAGCGAAGAGGCAGAGTATCAGAAGAGTATTGAGTTTATTTTCCTTGACTGTTATGATGATTGATTCCTATCTATTGATATTTGAGAAATCTTCTTATCTAAAGGATAAGGCCTCCTTTTCATTCTCCAGTTTAAGGCTTTTCAAACTCTTCTGTGGAAATATCTACTAGTGGCATTGTTCATAGAATCCCATTGTATCTAGAGTTTCTGAGAAGTTAAAAGACATTTCTATTTTTTTTAAACCGAATTCATGAAGGCAAAGTTATAAGGTTTTGAAAATTAAATATATATGTGTTGGTAAGTAGTTATAGGTAGTAGTGAGCACCCATGATTCTTGAGGATGATTATGACTTTTCATATGATTGTATGCTGATGCCTCTACCACTACATTGTTGTCTAGTTGAATTCTACATCCACTACAATCATAAAAAGCAAAGAAAAAGAAGAGCAAATGCATTAACAATAGACAAAGCCATAGCCTAAAAGGAACACAAACAACAACAACACAAAGAAGCCGACTTAGTAAAAAGAAAAGAGCTCCACGTATAAGGAGCCAACAAAATAGAGGTAGTGGCTTGAAGCAAATGGGGATGGCTTCAACAGTTGAAACCACTGGATACGTGGCCATAACATTAGAGGGAGACATCCATGCATGGAGGAGACGCCATTATTCAAAGAAGAATCCATGCTAAATGTAGAGATATTCAAAGAGTGGCAAGTTAAAGTCAAAGAGGGTAGAGTCATAGGTTAAAAGACACTCCCAATGCATAAAGTGAAGCCACAACATGAGGAAAAGAGGCCACCCACATGTTTAGAGGAGGAGACCCCAAGAGCATCCAAAGTAGCCCACACAAGCTGGAAACAAGGGGAGGTGTGTGTTGAAAGTAGGAAGAACACACAATGGAGAGCAAGGAACCATATAATGAAGATATATCATGCAAGTAGAAGCCAATGAATCCACATTTTAAAGGGCAGTATCAACATAAAGCCAACAATATAGAGCAATACACCAAAAAAGGAACAAGAAGTTGTAGTCTTTGAGGGGAGTGAAATGAGGAAAGGGGGCCACTAGCTAGAGAATTGATATGCCAGTCAAAGACCATGAAAAGACTTGAATGCTACCAATGAAAAGAAAGGTAGCCAAAGAAATCAAGGTAGGGCAAACTAGGATAATAAAGAAAGACCACGTTGAGTAGAAAGGTAGAGATCCAATGCGTAGCTCCACACACAAACACATCTTGTCTTACACTCACATTTAGCAGTAGATGCAAATGAAGGATAGTAGGGGATGGCTTAAGACAAGGAATCCACTATTTCAAAGAACATCCATGCTAATGTTGAGGAGGGAAATCACAAGCTAAAACAAAAGAAGCTCACCCCAAGCTCATTGAAGACCCATGCCATAAAAAGAACTAGCACAACAACAAAGGTAGAAAATCACACCAAAAGGGAGCTGTCAGCTAGATCAAGACTCATGCATTTAGGCAATGAAAAGAAAAGCCAATGCATGATAAAGTCACACGCAGAGTGAGGCGGCATTTTTAAAACAAACATTCACATGTGGTTAAAAAAGAAGGACCTACAAATGAAAAGAAAGCTATGGGTGAATGAAAAGAGGTTTGTTTTAACACCAAAAGGGAAGATATGAGGCCCAAGCTGCCATTTGAAGCTCAAAAAAGTCCACATACTGAAAGCTGTAGATGTGTGAATGGAAAGGGGAACTCGCAAGAGAGGGTTATGAAGCCAAGAGAGATGGAAAAAGATGAACGTTGTAAAAGGAAAACACAGTCAAAACCTTTTATCCCACATTGGGAATACAGGGGTTTCTTTTGACCTTTAAATACAAAAGCACTTAACATAAGGTTGGTCTCAAAGCCACACAGCTTTTGAAGTTGTGGCCTATGAAGGGGCCTGCGGGATCTAAAGTAAAAGTATTTTGACTCAATGAATGTTCATGATAAAGCATATGAGCGGATGGCAATTTTCAAACTTCTCTGGTGTTATGCTTGACGTGTAGGAGCGCAAAGGGAATTGCTCATGTAAGAACAAAATTTTAAGGATCTCCAATGCTACATGAAGGCTTCATTCAAGCATATGACCATAAGTCAATTTGCGAAGCCCTACACGAGTTTGCTCAAGTTGTAAAAGTGTAAAGGTGAAAATGGAGGTTGAGGTCATGAGAACATAAGAGGATTTTCCAAATCTCTCAATGATACATTTCATTGAAAGCGTATAGGTGTAAATTGAAATGCAAAGAGGCTCTGTGGCTATGGGATATATCAAATATTAATAAAATATTAATATATTCATTGAAAGTGTATGAACGTGAAGCCTAATGAATGGAACCTCCGGTGCAATGACAAGGAGATGGAATTAATTAATTAATATTAATTAATTAATTAAAAATATTTCAAGATAGGTGTAAGCCAATAGGGACCTGCCACATCGTGATAGCAGATTGAGGGAGAAAGTAAAGAATTGAATTTTAAATGGAAATTGAGATGCTTTAAATGCACAGAATGAAAAATTGAAATATTTTAAAGTTTTATATAGTTTTAACTATATAAATTTTTAAATTTTTCATTTTTAATGTTATGTTCTTAGTCTAGGGGCCTATTTTTCAAACTACCATAACAGGGGCATTTTTATCTGAAATATGCCTTATAATATACCGTCAAAATCAGGAGAAGCTAAATTTTCCAAATTTGAGGTCAAATTTTGCACAACAGTTCATCGGTTTAGTATAAAAGCAATTTTTGTAATTTTTGGGGCATTCTTAGTAAAAAGGGTAGAATTCATCATGGGATGTCAAAATCAGTTGGGGAACATATATTTATGTTTGTAGATGCTTAAAATGAATTCTAGAAATGTTTTTACCCTTTCTAAGTTCATTTTAAAGCAAATTTTACCGTTCTAGATCAAGCATCAAATCAATTATTTGTTCAATTAGATATTTTAGATGTTTTGTGCTTTTGGAGGCATAACTGATTGAAGATTTGATATGCAAGTTGAGGGGAAAGATTAAAAAGATGTTTCTAACCTATTGAGAAGGTTTTCCAAGTGGACAGATGTCATGTTTTGATCAGATCCAGAAATTAACTCTTCTCCTATATCTTCTTTTCTTTTCCTCATTGTAAGGGTTCCAGTTTTTGTCATTGAGAAACTAGTTGGTTCTAGTTCTTTAGAGAAAATTTGCTCATTACTATGATACCAGATTTTGGATCCAGTTCTTGATGCATTCCAAATACTGAGACACCATTTTCTTTTAGCAGAATTCTCTTGTATGAACATCAATAGGAAGATAAATATAGTAAGTTCAGATCTGCTAGGTTGTTTTATGTTTTAATTTCATGCATTTGATTGTACTATTTTAAGGAAATGAATACAAGGAGAAAGGATTTCATTAGTTTCATTTTGATTCTCATCTCCATCTCAGTGAATTTTCAATGTTTTATGATCTTTGATTAAAGAGCTTAGGTCATAGTTGCGGCCCCTTAATGATGTATGTTTTTATTTTGCTTATGACTCAAGTAGTTATGTAAATGCTTCAGTGAATCAATAGGGTTGTAGGTTTGTTGAGAAGGCTATCATGTAAGAATGAGGTTTGGATTGAGCATAGATGTTTATTTACAAGGTAAATAGGTAGATCATATATCTGAATATATACATAAATATCAGAGATCCATATGCATGCATTTGATTCATGGATTTGCCCAATAGATAAGGCACTAATCGGTTACATGATCATTAAGTCTTACTACTACATATCTGAGGGTTTGTTGAAATCAACATTATTAATCAAAAGTGTTTTCACCTTTCATGTTGAAGGACTTAAATATAATGCCCTCAGTCAGCTTCTGAGATTCATAGATTTGCATTTAGCTATTGTAGATATGTGTCTTTTCATGAGTCATTAGGAGAAATAAGGGTAAAATCTGCTTAATAGATTCAGGGATATGTTTTTGCATTGGTACGGTATCATTTGAATCTAAGATCTACCCACCTAGGTTTAGTAGAGCCTGAAGTAGAAGAAGGGTCAAGCCTTATAGTTGGCCTATTGTTAGGAATGACATGTTGAAAATGGGAGTTAGCTGCCCCTAGATATGTCAGTTTCTCAGTGGGATAATTGAAAAACCTCTAGCGTTTTCAAACACCAACAAAATGGCGACTCTGCTGGGGAGTCTATGAAAGAATTCATTGATAAGGAGTTGGAAATCTCTGATACATTGTGCATATTTAGTTTTGTATGCAAGGTTTCATGCACCCCAGTAAGTTTTATCCCTTTATGGCAATATGTTGTGAGACTTGGATTTAAATTGTGTTTTATGAATGCTATAAGTTTGTATTCAGTCAATTTGGTCTCTACAAGTGATGTTATAAAGTTTTAGAGTCAAAGGATTGATCAATATCTTGTTCTCTTTTCAAAATATTTGAGGATTTGCAAGTTTATCCTATGGTGAAAGTCTAGTTCAGAATTAGATCAATTGTAATTTGTGTTTCAAAATCTTTTCTCAAAATTGTGAGTGGCAACTCTATCTTTGCAACTAGTGGCATTTAATTGTATGTGTATTTTGTTGAGGGCTTTCAGAACATTGTTGGGTAGATTTGAATTTGTTGTTGAAATTCTTGTTTGAAAAGAGAAGTTTAATCTTGATCTGATGATGTTGAGAGAGTTGTGTTTCAGCTATCTATAGATGTTTCAATTTCAAGATAAATTTGAAGAAGGTTTCTTCTAACTACTATTGTTTCAAATTAGTTAGCAATTCTTTCAAATCTAATTCAATTCATGTCTCACTTAATGTGAGTGGTGACTCGAAGTTAATCTCTGTAACAATGCAGTATTATAGATGAATTGTGGTTAGTTGTTGTAGCAGAAGAACCAATCTAAGGAGGTTGAAACATCTGAGTGGTTGCAAGATTTGTGGTGTGTTGATTTAAAAGGTTTAGTAAGGATTTGATAAGACTTGGGGTCTATTGTTGTAAATGGTAGATAGAGAACTTTCAGCCATTCGAATCTTGAGGTATTCTCATTTTCATGTCTCTTCGTTTCATGAAGATTGATTGTGAAAAGTATTCTCCATCAAGTGAGTTTCAGCACTAATAGGAGAAGAATAGTTTCAAAGTTTTATACATTTCACTAGATCGGTTTCAGCTTGTTATGATAAGTTTGTGAAGTGTATAGTTTCAAGTGATTCATTGGTGGAAGGGTGTAGATTTTCTATAAATTACAAATCAGGATATGAATGAATGAGGTTCAAATTTATTTTTTGGAGAATGTTGAGTTTTATTTCACCTAGTATGCAGCCGGTCAGTAAAGTTTCTAGATCCATTTCTACCAAGAGATATATGCCATTAAGTTTCAATGGTATTCATGGTTTCCTGAATGTCATTCCTAATGATGTCTGAAATAAATTGAATAAGTTTAGTGGGAACCATATTGTTTCAGCCAGTCATCATGTTGAATTGTTTAGTGATTTGATGGGTGACTATGAAATTTCTCATGAAGATGTTCACATGAAGTTATTTTTTCAAACCTTGGAAGGAGATGCTAGAGATTGGTTTTCATTTTTACCAACACTTTCAATTTCATCCTAGAGTGAGTTGCATTCTGCCTTCATAGAGCAATTCGGAGAATAGGTAAGCATATCTGATTCTTATGATAAGTTCTTGAAGATTCATATTCAGAGTGATGAACTTGTCCCTCAATTTAACATCGTATTTGCAAGAGTTTTGAATGAAATCCTTGAGAGTTATAGACCCAATGATCAAATGTGTTTAGCTATATATTTTGATGCATTTGACAAGAAAATGAATTATCTACTAAGGGATAAAGAACCATAGACATTATATAAGGCTTTTATGACCGCTAGGGATATTGAGAATAATATGAAGTATGGATTGATTAGAGGTCATTTTTCTATGAATGATAGCCAATATAATGTGTTTGAAAGAAAAGTGGAACATAGTGTTGACACTTAGATTTCAAATAATCACAATGTCAACACCCCTGTTGTAGGTTTTAATTAGATTGAGAATTTAAATTGGAATGTGCGTATAAGGAAGGAAATTCTAGTTGCAAATAGAAACATACATGTTCATGATGCTACAGTAGTGAATAGTATTTCAGACTCTGATAAGGTTCAGCATTGTGTTGATTTTATGGATCAAACATTAGTTATAGTAGCAAGTTTTTCTCATGATAATTATATGTATGATGATGTTACTAATGCTTTAAAAATTGAGGTTGCTGCACCTGGGTCTTAGTCTTGTGCAAGTGAGAAGGTTGGAAGTTATCTCTATGATCATGAACTTGATGTTGCTGATCTAACATGTTATGGAGAGATAACATAAGAGGAAGAAGGTGAGTCATATTCATCTCAGTCACAATTAGAAGAAAAAAGTGCATATACTTCTAATGTTGCAGCAATAGATGGTAAGATAGCTTCACTTGATGAGTCAGATAGGCAAGAAATGATTTATCTTATGTATAGATTACATCATGTTGAGAACATTATTAAATCTAAATTTGAAAGAGAGTCATCTAAATATGAGTACGAAAAAGTTGAAAGTCATGTTTCAAGTGATCAAGGTGAAGTTGCTGATCCAATGTATAATGAATAAGCATCATGTGAAGATAATGGTGAGGGTTGTTGCTCAAGTCATGGAGAGGAAAGTGATAGTGCATATTCATCTTCACATGAATCAGATGCAGATTGAGAAGAAGAAAGAAATGATGGGAGTGAGTGCTCTTATGTTAGTAAAGGTACGAGTTCCATTTCTAAATCTAAAAGTGAAATTTCAGTTCAGAGTTATGTAAGTCAACTAGATGTTGAAATTTGTGAAGAATATTTTTCTACACAATATGAAGACAAAGAAATTATCCATAAAGATGGATTACCTAATTGTGTAGATGAATGTCTTGAGAATGAGTGCAGTGATGATCAGTATATGAGTGATCCTAAGATTAATTTATTAGCACCTATTGGTAAGATAAATGATGATTTTCTTGCAAGACATTTGAATCACCTACATGAAGATAATGAAAGTAACTTTAATTTATATTCTACATGCTTTGTTGATGGAGTAGAAATTGAGTCTACATGTAGTTCTGATTTTTCTTCACATGCTAAAAGTCTCCATGAAGAAAAAATGGGTAATTGTTTTAAAGTGTATACTAACACTTTATATGATGAGAATCCTGATGATGATCAGCCCATTTTTTGTCAAAATGTTCAAAGAGGGTCATTGCATGGAGTTATCAATCCTTTGTTTAAATAGCACATGGAAAATTCAGATTTAATTGAGAAAAAGTTTGATGATGATATCTTATCTTATTGCTATAAGTGATTAGAATGTTCTTCTTCTGAGTTTGATAGTGAAACTAATGATTATGTTGCCTCTAATGAGATAGGTGACAAGGTTTTTGACAAATTTGTTTTTAAAAATCAGTATGCACCTTGCAATGAGTTTTATGATGAACTCTCTGATGTGAAGACTAATCTATTTTCTGATTGTGAAGAACCATTTGAAGATTGTGGATTAGCTTCATATTCTGACATTGATGCCATGTGTGAGTACGAGTCAAAGTGTTCATTTGAGTATCATCTTCTCATACATAAGGATTCACATTTTGAAGGTATGAGTGATCCTTTTCTCCATGTTGAATATGATGCATTCATATTCAAAGTTGATAGCATTCACTATTTATTAAATGAAGAGGATTTTCATTTTAAGTCTGATATATTTGAGCATACTGATTAGTATTTTCATAATGAGAAAACATTTGAGAATGAAGCAAGTTTTTATATGCATTATGAAAGTAAGAATGAAGATTCAGTTTTACTAAGTATTGAGTTTCAAGATGTATATCTGATTGGTGAAACTGATATGAGAAGTAATTTTAGTTTACCTAATGGGGAAAGGAATGAAAATTAGGTATATGACAGAGCTAAAAAACTTTGCTAAAGTTTAGTGGCTTGGTCATCATGTGTATATAGTAGTTTTAGTTCTTTCCTTGCTTTCAATAAAGTTGTTCGAGAGAGCTTTTGAAGTCAGGTGTATGGTCTACTTCTCCCAAAGATCTAAAATCTTGCCATGCCCACAAGGATTATGCATCCCCAGATAGAGCCACTATTGGCCCTCAAAATTGCATGGTCAATTTTAAGTACCATTGGTGGTTTTAAGCCCTATAAATGCTTTTTAATGCCTATGTACTCGACTGCCCATTTGAAGCATAAGAGGTGTTTGATGTTTCTAACACCTTCCATTCAATGTGTTTGTTTGTATCTAGTGTCCATATCTAAGATCCTATATTTCAAATTTTGAGTCATTTTGAATTCATTTGACTAGGTTTTGAATCCCTTAAAGTTGGTAGTTTAATGATTTCATGCTGATGCACTTTGCACATAATTCTGGGAGGCCCTGTTTGACAAGTTGTAATTTTGACCTAGTTGACCAAAATGCTAAAATTCATTTTTCATTCCATTTTGGACATCAAAGACTTGTTATGTTTCAAGTTTTATCTTATGACGAATCAGTTTGATTAGTTTTCAAATGCAATTCCAAATGCAATTTCTATCTTTTTACTAGTGTTAGAAGGAGCAGATTGTTTGGTACCCATGTTCAGGATGTTATAACTTGAGATCTATGATTTCATAGATTAAATGGATTGTACCATTGTATTTTCCTCTAAAAATACTCCAAGTGTGTCAATTTTTACGTCTTGACGAATCCATTTGCACACTTTTCTAGGTCAATTTCGTTTGCCAAAATCACTTTTCTGTCATTGTTTCTAGTCTGCAAAATCCAAGTAGCTCACTTTGACCGCTTTCCAAAAGTGTCATGTTATTCATCATGAGCCCAAATCATAGATCCATACTCTCCTCATGATAGAGAATCAATGCCCCAATTTTTGTTCTCCCACATATTAGTTTGCCTAGTTTTCAAAGCCAAAACCGAACTTAGTTTTTTGCTTTCTAACATGTTTTCTTGCAGGTAGTTCTAAGAAGGTAAATTTGACGGTCAATATATTTTGACCTCAGATTTGTCATGAGATGAGATCTAACAGGGTGAAAGTATGTGGAACAAAGATTCAGTGTGCCAATTTTTAGAGCTCGGTCAGAGGTTTGGATCAGTTTTAAGGCCAGTCAACAGACTTCTTGACATGAAATTCATAGTTTTTAGATCTATGGTAAAATGAGTTTTAATTGTTGTTTCAATGATGGATTTTGTTTTCAATTAGTTTGAGATGCAAAATGGATTAATTTGAGGTTTTAGCTGTTTGAAATTGAATTTTTTTTAGCTGGACCCACTTTGGGGTCTGACTAGGTACTCCAGATTGATGGGTTGATTCGAGATCATAAGTGTTGTTATCTGATGAAAGGGGACTTATTCTCAATGTATGATCTATTGAGATTTTATAAATTGATGCTTCTAATTTTTTAAAGAAAGGATAACTTGTTTTCCCTCCTGATCCATTACCTACTCCTTGTCCTTATTAGAGATCCAATGATTACATAATTTTATGTTATCCTCAAAGATTTCCATTAAGACAATGGATGAGAGTGACTGATTTCAAAGCAATAGCTTTGCAAGGAGCTTTGCTAGAGATAAAATACTTGAGATGGAAGAACCCCAAGCCTTTAAAAATAAAAGGGAATACCCACACAAAAAGGGAAGAGGCAGAGTATCAGAAGAGTATCGAGTTTCTTTTCCTTGACTATTACAATGATTGATTCCTATCTATTGATATTTGAGAAATATTCTTATCAAAAGGATAAGTTCTTCTTTTCATTCTCTAGTTTAAGGGTTTTCAAACTCTTATGTGGAACTCTCTAGTAGTGTTATTTTTGGTAGAATCCCATTGTATCCAGAGCTTCTAAGAAGTTAAAAGACATTTCTATTTTGTTTAAATCAAATTCATGAAGGCTAAGTTATGAGGTTTTGAAAATTAAATATATATATGTGTTGGTAAGTAGTTATAGGTTGTAATGCCCCACCTGGAGATCCTTGGAAACAAGGATGAAAACAAGCCAGAACAATTTTTTTTTTTTCAAGTGTAAGTGCACATGAGACAATCTACACAAACCAAAAGATCGCAACGGAAGACTGAAAGACAACCAAGCACCAACGGATCTCCAAAAACCACTACCAACTAGAACATAACCATGAAAATCACAAAGACCTACCAAGTTGAAAGACATAAGCTGACTCTTGGAAACTGGCTAAGTCTGAAATCTTGAAGCCCTAAAATTAGGCTAAGTCTGAATTTTTGAAGGCCTGATTTTTCCTAGAATCTACACCTTAGCTCGTAGAGGTCTGAAACCCATCTCAAATGAATCGTTGCATATATTAAAATATATTTTAAATCCTGAAGGACAACAACAGAAACCCAAAAACTAAATTTCAAAAGAAACCCCTTGAATTCAAAATGCAACAACATAGGCTCAAAGAACACCCAAAAGGGTATCTAGATCAACTCTCAAAATGATCGAATCACTACAAAAAGTGCCCGCTGTTGGCACGTGCAGGTTTTAACCAAAAGGCGTGCGACACTTTTTACTAAGGGAGGGCCACACTTCTCCCTTACTGCGTGCGACACTTCTCAAGAAGGCATGTGATACTGGAAAAGTATCGCGCGACATTTCTCGTGAAGCCGTGCGATACTCTTCCAGTGTTGTACGACACTTCTCTAGTAATGCGTGTGACACTTTTTAGTTTCGTTCGACATTATTTCTATGGGCATGCGATACTTTATCAGTGTCGCACAATGCTGAACAAATGTTGCCCATAGAAAATAAAAACACTTACAGAAACTCATAAACGGGAAAAAATGACAAAAGAACCTCCACACCGGGGAGTACCGGATCTACATCTTGAGGCCAGAGCACTCGAACTAGAATTGAGTAACAGAAATACAAAAAATGAAATCTAACCATCTATCAAACAAAGAAGGGAAAGTACATAGAGGAAACATCACGAAAACTAAAATAACATCACAATAATATAGATAACATTGCAATGAGAAAAATAACCAACTAAGTACACGGTTCCTCCCAATCGTCAATGGCATCATAGGACCATCGTGGGCCATAGCCATCCCCCGTGCATAACATCCCAAGCCACCGATTAGATCATCGGTGCTGTCGTGATAGGGACATCACTACTAAACATGCTACAATATAAGTAATGAAATCTAACGTGCTAGTAGTAACATAAGATAACCCTGTAATCAGATAACATCATCTACTACATGCTAATCATCATAATGAGGAAAGCGTTAAAACTAACATCATCCAAGCATGATAACATCATAATGAGAGCATAAATCACAAGAAGCATACTCCGTATATCGAAGTATCAAGTGACACATCCAGCAACGATCACGCTAGAACAATAGACCATCTTTGTACACTGGTCCCTAGCAGGGTTGAAGGTAGCTACGCCTCCCAACCATGTGGGACCCATAGGTCCACACCCACCGTGCTGATGGAGATAATGATCCAACCACACACACACAAAACAACAACCAGCCCTAACATACATGCCAAGCAGTATGATGACTGAATCCAAGACAAAGACAATGCATAAACTATAGGTCCTGGTCAGACACCTCAATGGGCTACTACGTAGGGACTGACATCATGGAGAGTCGCTTGACATCAACAAGCCCAAGCTAGTATAGGTAGCTACTCTTCTCAACAGAAGGCGCACAACCTAGGGCAGCTACTCTTCATGAAGGAAGGCGCACAACCCACTCATTTTAATTATCTTGTATTTATTACCATGCAAAGTTTTAATTTAAATATCACTTATATAAAACTTCCTTTGCCAACCGGGAAGTAGTCACCAGGTTACAGGATAGAAGCCCCCTCCATATGCTACCCTACCCTACCCATGCTCATCCAACGATAAGTGCCCGAAGGCATGCAAACTCCCAACCCAACCCCAATGATCACAACTTTTGAAAGTACCATGGAAGATCGAGCCCCGCAGGTCACCCGACAATATACATGTGTGTGGCGCACCACCATCATAGAGATCATACACAAGGACAGGATGAGAATGCAAACAAAAGTCAATCGACCGAAAACATAATTGGGATGACGGATGCTACACGCATCCCAATGCAAAAAAAGATGTAAAAGTGTTCTGACTGGTGTCCAAATGGATCATCCAAGTCCACAAACCACAATGTGCCAAGAAAACTCGAGAAAACAGGGCGGCATGCAAAACGAGGTAAAAATCTCAAATTTTGGAAAAATTCCAAAATTAAAACCCATTTGGCCTTTGGGTTCAAAATCCCCAAAAATCCAAAAATAATTGAAAACGGACATTGTATGCAAAAACGGCTAGCATAATAGCCCAAAAACCCAAACCCCCATTTCAAAAATAGGTAAAACGTTCATACCCGACCAACCGGGCAGAACTAGCAAACAAAAATGGAGGGGAACACTAGTTCACAGCCTCCTAACATATTGCTACAAGAAACGAAAGTAGAAACAGAGGAAAAACATTAAAACGGGAAGGCCCTACCTGACAGCGAAAAGGGCCGAAATTGAAACCCGTAGAATAAAATAAATACTCTGCCGAAACTGTTGAAACTTTCGAAAAAGCGAGAACTCCTCGGGCCGAATCCAACAAGAAAAACCTTGCAAAGATCCCACACTCATAGCTCCCGCAACGAGCAAAACAATAATCCTTCAGAAGAGGATTTCCAAATTTTCTCTCCAAACTCAATTTTCCAAAATGTGAGAAGTGAATAATGAATTCACTTTTCCAATATTTATTCATTTTGAGTGAATAGTTGATAATGGAAAATAGCTAGCTGGAGTAGTTAAACTCCGAAACAACCCAAATGAAAATAGGTTATTATCCATAATGGAAATTCACCTAAGGCAAAGCTGCCAGAAATTAAATCCAAAAGATTACAACCCGAAAACCCAAAATTACAAAAAAACACTTAACACTTTCGCGACAAATGCGAACTTCTAAATGCACAGACATGTTCACTGGTCTAATCACATAATGCAACTGAGTTTGAATTTACTAATCACTGAAAGGTTTTAATATAAAACAACTAAATAAGGATACTTCGACCATATAGGAGCGACATTGGCAAAATATGAATAGCTGGATCACTAACTCCATAGGCCACTGCTAGGGATGTAATTCTTGCACACTAGAACACATGATCAAGTGCAATTGCATATAATATAATAGTCGAAGCAATTAAAGCATTAAATAACTCATTAATCCATTTACACCACTCACGTTCACATTAATCATAAAAGACAAGAATGAAGTAAATAACCATAGTATAGAATCCATCTCATAACATAGTCAACAAATAGGTCCAATACATCATATCACCAGATAATCAGTTATCATAGATCAACTATCATCTCAAAATAACATCAACATGCAAATATGATAAACTGAACAGCATAGCAACAAAGCATCTATGGTATGGAAATCAAAGTATAACATTCGACCCTCAGGTCATCTCAAGGTACAAATATCAAAAGAGTATCAAGTATCTCTCGAAACAAAAATAGACAAGGTATAGATTGCAAACACAAGAGGCACTACATAGGTAGCAGTGAGCACCCATGATTCTTGAGGATGATTATGATTTTTCATATGACTATATGCTAATTCCTCTGCCACTACATTGTTGTCAGTTGAATTCTACATTCACCATAATCATAACAAGCAAAGAATCTCATGAAAAAAGAAAAAGAAGAATAGAAACATTAATAAGAGACAAAGCCATAGCCTAAAAGGAACACAAGTAGCAAAAAAACCAAGAAATAAACTCAGTAAAAAGAAAAGAGCTCCACATATAAGGAGCCAACAAAATAGAGGTAGTGGCTTGAGGCAAATGGGGATGGCTTCAATAGTTGAAGCTACTGGATATGAGGTCGTAGCATCAGAGGGAGACATCCACGCATGGAGGAGACACCATTGTTCAAAGAAGAATCCACACTAAATGCAGAGATATTCAAAGAGTGGCAAGTTAAAGTCAAAGAGGGCAGAGTCATAGGTTAAAAGATACTCCCAACACATAAAGTGAAGGCACGACATGAGGAAAAGAGGCCACCAACGTGTTCAAAGGAGGAGACCCCAAGAGCATCCAAAGAAGCCCACACAAGCTGGAAACAAGGGGAGGTATGTATTGAAAGTAGGAAGAACATGTAATGGAGAGCATGGGCACTATACAATGAAGATATATCACACAAGTAGAAGCTAGTGAATCCACATTTTAAAGGGCAGTATCAACATCAGGCCAGCAATATAGTGAAATATTCCAAAAAAGGAACAAGAAGCTGCAATCTTTGAGGGGAGCTAAATGAAGAATGGGGGCTGCTGGCCAGAGAATTGATATGCCAATCAAAGACCATGAAAAGAATTGAACACTACCAGTGAAAAGAAAGGTAGCCAAAGCAGTCAAGGCATGGAAAACCAGGATAATAAACAAAGACCATGTTGAGTAGAAAGGGAGATATCCCATGCACAACTCCACACACAACCACATCTTGTCTTATGCTCACATTTAGAAATAGATTCAAATGAAGGAGAGAAAGGGATGGATTAAGACAAGGAAGCTATTGTTTCAAAGAACCTCCATGCTAATGTTGAGGAGGGAAATTGCATGCTTAAAAAAATGAAGCTCATGCCAAGCACATTGAAGACCCATGCCATAAAAAGAACCAGCATAGCAACAAAGGTAGAAAATCACACCAAAAGGGAGATGTTAGCTAGATCAAGACTCACACATTCAGGCAGTGAAAAGAAAAGCCAATGAATGATAAAGTCACAGGCATAGGGAGGCAACATTTTTAAAATAAACATTCACACGCGGTTAAAAAAGAAGCACCTGCAAATGAAAAGAAAGCTGCAGGTAAATGAGAAGAGGTTTGTTTTAACACCAAAAGAGAAGATATGATGCCCAAGCTGCCACTTGAAGCTCAAAAAAGTCCACGTATTGAAAGTTGCAGACGTGTGAATAAAAAGAGGAACTCACAAGAGAGGGTTATGAAGCCGAGAGAGATGGTAGAAGATGAACATTGTAAAAGGAAAACACAGTCAAAACCTTTTATCCTGCATTGGGAATACTAGGGTTTCTTTTGACCTTTAAATACAAAAGTGCTTAACATAAGGTTTGTCTCAAAGCCACGTGGCTTTTGAAGCTGTGGCCTGTGAAGGGGCCCGTTGGATCTAAAGTCAAAGTATTCTGACTTGGTGAATGTTGATGATAAAGCATATGAGCGGATGGCAATTTTCAAATTTCTCTAGTGTTACGCTCGATGCATATGAGTGTAAAGGGAATTCACTAGCATAAGAACAAAATTTTAAGTATCTCCAATGCTACATGAAGGCTTCATTCAAGCGTATGCCTGCAAGTCAATTTGGAAAGCCCTACACTGCTCCACTCAAGTTGTAAAAGTGTAAAGGCAAAAATGGAGGTCGAGGTCATGAGAATGTAAGAGGATTTTTCAAAGCTCCTGATGATACCTTTCATTGAAAGCGTATAGGCATAAATGGAAATGTGAGGAGGCTTTGGGGCTACAGGATATATTAGATATTAATAAAATATTAATATCTTCATTGAAAGCATATGAATGCGAAGCCTAATGAATGGAACCTTTGGTGCTACGAGGAGGAGATGGAATTAATTAATTAATATTAATTAATTAATTAAAAACATTTCAAGATGGGTCTGAGCCAATAGGGACCTACCACATGGCGATACTAGATTGAGGGAGAAAGTAAAGAATTGAATTTCAAATGGAAATTGAGATGCTTTAAATGAACAGAATGAAAAATTGAAATATTTTGAAGTTTTATATATTTTTGACTGTATAAATTTTTTAATTTTTCATTTTTAATGTTCTGTTCTTAATCTAGGGACCTATTTTTCAAACTTCCATAACGGGCAGTTTTATCCAAAATATGCTTTATAATATACCATCAGAATTGGGAGAAGGTAAATTCTCCAAATTTGAGGTCAAATTTTGCATAGCGATTCATCAATTCAGTCTAAAAACAATTTTGTAATTTCTGGGGCATTCTTACTAAAAGGGGCAGAATTCATCATGGGATGTGAGAATCAGTTGGGGAACATATATTAATGTTTTTTGATGCTTAGAATGAATTCTAGAAATGTTTTTACCTTCTTAAGTTCATTTTAAAGAAAATTTTTCCGTTCTAGATCAAGCATCAAATCAGTTACTTGTTCAATCAGATATTTTAAATATTTTGTGCTTTTGGAGGCATAACTGATTGAAGATTTGATATGCAAGTTGGGGGGAAAGATTAAAAAGGTGTTTCTAACCTATTGAGAAGGTTCTCCAAGTTGACAGATGTCATGTTTTGATCAGATCTAGGAATTAACTCTTCTCCTCTATCTTCTTTTTTGTTCCTCATTGTAAGGGTTCCAATTTTTGTCATTGAGAAACCAGTTGGTTTGATTTCTTTGGAGAAAATCTACTCATTATTGTGATACTAGATTTTGGATTTAGTTCTTGATGCATTCCAAATACTAAGACACCATTTTCTTTCAGCGTAATTCTCTTGTATAAACAACAATAGGAAGATAAATACAACAAGTTTAGATCTGCTAGATTGTTTCATGTTTTAATTTCATGCATTTGATTATACTATTTTAAGGAAATGATTAATACAAAGGATCAAGGATTTCATTAGTTTCATTCTAATTCTCGTCTCCATCTTAGTAAATTTTCAATGTTTTATGATCTTTGAACAAAGAGCTTAGGTCATAGTTGTAGCCCCTTAAGGCTGTATGTGGTTTTATTATTGCTTATGGCTCAAGCAATTATGTAAATGCGTCAGTGAATCAATAGGGTTACAGGTTTTTTGAGAAGGATAACATGTAAGAATGAGGTTTGGATTTAGCACAGATGTTTATTTACAAGGTAAATAGATAGATCATATATCTGAATATATACTATTAGATATCCATATGCATGCATTTGATTCATGGATTTGCACAATAGATAAAGCACTGATTGGTTACAGGATCATTAAATCTTACTGCTTCATATCTGTGGGTTTATTGAAATCAACATTATTAATCAAAAGTGTTTTCACCTTTCATGTTGAAGGACTTAAATATAATGCCCTCACTTAGCTTTTGAGATTCATAGATTTGCATTTAGCTATTGTAGATCTGTGTCTTTTCATGAGTCATTAGGATAAATAAGGGTAAAATCTACTTAATAGATTCAAGGATATGTTTTTGCATTGGTACGGTATCATTTGAATCTGAGGTCTACCCACCTAGGTCTAGCAGAGCTTGAAATAGAAGAAGGGTCAAGCCTTATAGTTGGCCTATTTTTAGGAATGGCATGTTGAAAATGGGAGTTAGCCACCCCTAGATATGTCAGTTTCTCAGTGGGATAATTGAAAACCCTCTAGTGTTTTCAAAAACCAACACCCAGCATGCAACCTCATGCTCCTTGCACACTCCATTATAGTCCTATTTATGTGTTCAACCACTCTATTTTCCTGTGGAGTCCTTGATATAGTTTTTTTTCCTATGAATACCTTTAGTGGAGCAATAATCTTCAAATTCATGACTACAATACTCACCACCACTATCAGATCTGAGACATTTTAATTTCTTACCAGTCTTATTTTCAACCAAGCATTTCCATTTCTTAAAAGTTTGAAACACATCAGATTTATGTCTAAGGAAATAAACCCATGGTTTTCTAGTTTCAATATCAATAAATATAACATAATAATGAGAGCAACCAAGTGAATATACCTAAGCCAGTCCCCATACATCTATATGCACAAGCTCTAATTTCTCTTTTTTGTTTTGCTTCCCAATCTTTACAAAACTCACTCTCTTTTATTTTCCATACACACAACTTTCATAGAAATCCATATTAACACATTTTAGACCTGGTAAAAATTTCTTTGAATGAAGTACTTTCATATCTTTCTCACTCATGTGCCCAAGTCTATTTTGCCACAACATTGTATCAAAATCTACAATAGCTATTTGTTCTCCCTACTCAACTACAATAATTGTTCCTAAATATTCATTTTTGTCAGAAAAAATTAAAGTAGAAGGAATAATATGACCTATACAAAGATATAAGTTGCCTACTTTCACACCTTTTGCTACTACAAGGGAAGCTTTTGAAACCTTTCAATTTTTATCATTTAAAATAACTAGACAGCCTCTCATCATTGAGTTACCCTGCTGAAATTAAATTCTTACTTAGCCTTGGAACATGTCTTACCTCATGTAGTAGCCAGTGATTCCCATTCTGCAACTTAATCTTAATTTTTCCCTTTCCAACAATTTGATAGGGTTCATTATCCCCCAAATAAACAAGCCCAAAATATCCTTGCACATAATCAATGAAATAACCTCTATGAGGTGTAGCATGAAATGAAGTACCAAAATCTAAAACCCATGAATCATCAACACTTTCTAAAGATAGAAGCAAAGCATCTTTTTTAGATTTGTTACTTACCACATTTGCCTCTTTGTCTCCATTTGGTTTATCTCTTTCATTTTTCTTTTGATTTCAACAATTTTCTTTTTTATAAACTAGTTTCCCACAGTACCAATAGTCATTTAGTCCTCTTGATTGAGACATCCTCCCCTTTGACTTTCCTCTTGATTTCCCATGATTTCCAAAACTGCTTCCTCTGTCAGTCGTTATACCCCTTCTTTGTGCATTCAAAGCACTTCTTGATGCAGATCCACTTGAGGATTTCCTATGAGTTTTCTCGCTCAAAATAACACTGATCACATGATCATATTTTAGGGTACTAGATCCATGATCAAAATTACTCACAACCATTATCAAGTCATTACAACTTTTAGGCAAAGAACACAAAATCAAGAGAGCCCTAATTTCTTCTTCAAAATTGATACCCATAGAAGATAACTAACTAGTAATAGTATTAAACCCATTTAAATGATCTGTAATAGATCCACCTTCTGCCATTTTCATATTAAGTAAATGTTTCACAAGAAATACCTTGTTTTAAGTGGAGGGCTTTTCATACAGTGTTGCTAGGGTTTTCATCAACTATTATGTTGTCTTTGCTTTTGTAATATTAAATGCCACCGATAGTGCTAGGCATAATCGAATGCTTCCAAGTGCCTTTATATCCAAAAGATCCCATTCATCATTTTACATAGATCCTTGATTCTTGGCTTTGCCTTCCAATGAATTCCATAAATCCTTCTGATAAAGATAGTCTTCTATTTGCATATTCCATAATTGGAAGTTCTACCCATTAAACCTGTCAACCCTTAGCTTAACCTCATCGGCCATTTCTCCCACTCAACTGTGATCCCACTCAACTGTGAGACTCCCACTCAATCGTGAGACTTTTCTATAGAGGATAATTAAAAATCAACTTCACTCTGATACCACTTGTTAGGATTAAACCAAGGACATAAATAACAATTACATGAAAATATAACCAATAACAGAAAAATATAGATCACATAGAAAAGAACACAAGGCACCAAGATTTAACATGATTCACCCAATCCTTGGGCTACATCTACCAAACACCAAGTCTGATATTATTACAATCTAGTGATTGCAATCTAATTACAATTTGTAATCCCTTATAGCTCAATACCGCCACAAGAAGCAATTTCACATCACAACTTAATGAAAATACCTAACCCTAAGCCCTTTTATACAAGTATTTTTATATCTATTTAGGGTTACAATATGTCAACCATATGTCAGCCCCGAACCCTAAAGAATTTATGAAGTATGTACAATACTTTCCTGATCAATCACCACAAACTAACACTTAGAAGTGATGCTCATTCTGTCTAGGGGCATCTTTGTACATATTTATTGATCCTAAAAAATAACAAAAAAATGATATATTTCAAAAAATAAAAAATGATATATTGTGAAAATTCTAAAAATTGGAAAATTTCCTGCAAAAAATGACAATCTTGGTGAAAACCTGGAAATAGGTGCCTTGGTAGCAAAAATACAATTTTTTTAATAAAAAGTCCATATATATATATATATATATATATCCAAGTGGTGAAAACTTGCAAATGAGCACTACTTGAGGCCTTTGCACCCTTGTTTCTTAGCATTCATCCTCGATGCTTAGCCTTTGTCCTTCATGCCTTGTCCTTGTTTCCTTGGTTTGGAATTGGTCTTTGTCGAGGGGCATAACCATGTTAGCTTCGATCTCTTGGATGCATTAGTCTTTAGGAGACCTTGAAAATGGTATTTTTCAACACCACCCCAATTGTATTTTTCAATACAACCTCTGACATTGATTGTTTTTCATCACTTATTGGTTTGGTCTTACCAAATTTTGTCATGTAATATAACCTATTTGTAAGCATTTGGTTCTTATCCTCAAAACTCGATATCTATTAACATACTTAAATTTTTTAAACTAAACACTTAATGTTTGAGCTATTTCATGATCTTTTCTTTTTATGCTGACTGTTATTGATTTTTGTTGAGTGTCATTGTTCCTAAGTCTCTCCGGGATGCATAGCTAGAGGACTTGGGGCATGAGGCATATGTTTTATTCACTACATTAAATTGGGTAAGCTAACATTGAAATCATCTTGACCTTTATTTCTTTGATGCTTATGTTAGAATCTTTCCACATTCCAATTCAATATAAATCACATTCATATCTTCATAGTTGCACTTGTGACTAGTGATGATTGTGTGATTTTCTTATGTCCGTTAATAATTGCCCAATGATGAAACTAAGTTCCTTTACATTCTCTAATGAATGATGAACACAAAATCCTATGTTACAGTTGTTCTATTGCAACTACACCTTTACATTTTCATGTAGCTTGCATTGTAAGGCTTCATGTTTGTTTGCATTTTTAGGTTGCATTATGAGTTTGAAAAGGTTTTCCCTTCATTTTTCTTGTGGACTTTTAATCAACTCGGGTCATGATTTGATCTTCATTTCCTTATCTTCTTTTGTGATCTCAATTGAAATTTCTATCTTAAATAGTTTATTGATTTTGGGGCATTCTATTTTTTATGCAAAATTTTCTATTCTTCTTTCTATTTCTTTCCATATCTTCCCAATTTCTTCCTTCCATTCACTTTCACCCCACTTCTTTTCTTCTACTTAAACTTTGGAGCATAATATTTCATGCTTGATGATCTATATTGGTTTTGTGATTCTTATATCTTTCATCTTACATCAAGAACCTTATCTTTAGTTAAATTTAATTGATTTTATCAATTTGATGTTTCTCCTCTATCTCATTTTGATTTTGATCACTAGGGGGTAGTACTTATCAAACTTCAATCCTTGATTCAATTTTATAAATTTTATCCTTGACTTTTTCAAGTCAAAATTTATTTGTATTCTTTGTCTTCATGTGTTCCTAAATTGACCAGACATTTGGTTTGTTTTGTGATCCTAAATTGACCTCACACTTCAAATTCTTTCTTTGACTAGATGTGTTCTCAAATTGATTACATATTAGTCAAAAAGGGGCAAATATATACACCCTAAAATGGTCGCCTAGACTATGGGCCCCCATTATTCAATTTATCAATTTCCTAAATCAATGGTTTGCAATATTTTATTAAATCAATTCAAATTGATTTCCTTGATCAAATTGGATTATTTTAATATTTTCTAAGGTTGACCATTTTATCCTAAGTCTTATTTAATTAAAAGAAATCTCTCTTTTAATTAAATAAAATAAGTACCCATTTAATTAAAAGAAAATTTCTCTTTTAATTAGTAATTTATCCACATTTAACTAATTAAGAGAAAAACCCCTCTTTTAATTTAATTAAATATTTCCTATTTAATTAAAAGAACTTGCTCCCTTTTAATTAAATAAATCACCACTAAAAGAGGAAATAAAATAAATAAAAATTAAAAATTCCTCTACAATTAAATGCACATATTTCTAAATGGGATTCCATTTAATTCTTTTCCTATTTTCTCATTGATGGATCTTTATTTCACACAGATCATTCTTTCTCCATTGTTGATTAAATCTTTTTGCCTCTTAATTTTGATTGTCCAATCTTCTTTATAAGGGAGAGCCCTCTCCTCATTTTACATACACACACTCTAAGCTATTGTTATGCTGCAGGTTTGGAGAGCAATTTTTGAAAGAGTTTGAATACTAAAACTTTTTGTGGAGAACTTCTATCTTGTTGTCTTCTCCTCTCATGCATCATGACTTCCATCATCATGATACCTCCTTTCATTTTCATCTCAGCTTAGATCTTGCTTTCATAGATTAGATCTTGCATTGATAGATTAGATATTGCATTATTTTGCATTGTTATTATATAGATTAGTTTTCATCTCCATTTGCATTTTTGAATCTCTCATTTTATAGTGTACTTGCATGGGCACAAACTAGGTCAAAATTGAGGGCCTCCATTACAAACTTTTTACTCCATTAATAGAGAGCTATGAGCCACCATTCAAGACCTCATTCTTGAGAAATCTTGGATATAATGACTCATAGAAGCATGCTCACATTTTAGGCATACAAATATTACTTCAACTTAGTAGCAAATACATAAGAGAAATAACATGAACACATTTGACATCAAGATTTAACATGTAAACCCAATTTGGGGAAAACCACCAATCACCACTAGTTACTAATTTTCACTCTTCTGAAGTGAGTCCTATTAGGAACCAACCCTATCAAAAGTTACAAAATAAACTATTAGATGTGACCCTATTAGAGGATTTAATCATCCAGTTAGGAGTGGCCTTATTAGAGGTCTTTTGACAATTCAATAGAAATGCCACCTTGTTAGAGGATTTACAAATAGTTGTTAAGCCAAGTCTGTTAAGAGTTTTAGATCACCACTGCAATCATTGGAAAGTAACAATGAGATGACCTAATTTTTGATGCAACTAAATTGCTGATTATAGATCTCAATTTTAGCTTGTATACTCGATCCTTCTTGATCAAATGTATCTTTGCATCTCAACATGAATATTCTTCTTATCCTTCTAACTTGCTTCTTGTTAGCATTATTAAATCTTCAATTATGTTCCACGATATTCAATCCTTAACTTGACCTTATATTTCTATCTTAAATATTGTCAAGTTATCTTGAATACAACTTAAAATAATTAATATTCATCTTCTCAGTTAGCTATAACCAATAGACAATTCAATTGAACTCAATATGCCAAAATAAGAAAATCCTTCATTAGCCAATACTGCTTGGTAGATACTAACTCAAAGCAATTTTCCTATATTAACAAAGTGAACTTGGTTAAAATTGTATATTCAAAAAGTTCCTTTGGTAACCAAGTGAACTTAGTAGGCACTATCTTCTGAACTAAGCAAACTCTGGAATGCTCAATAGACACTAAAAACTATCTTCAATGCTTGAGTGAGCTCAGCATAGACTGATTGGAATTGCTGGTGTAAATAAGTATTTACTTATTACACTTACTTAAGTTTACTTAGGTTTAATGCATTATTTATTATTTTGCATTATTTTATTATTTTTATTTGTGAGACACTTAGGAGTTTGCACACCTTTTGAGTTGTCATGTAGACAACATAGGAGTACGCAACTCTATTTAAGCACATGGTGTCTACAACACTATTTTGTGTGTCATGCCCTTGTAGGCTTATCCTCTCATCACCGCACTTAATTTTATGCTTAATGGAGGATAACCCATATCTAGTGGACAAGTTCTTGGTTGTATGACACATCATGATGCTAACTTTGAGACATTCTAGATGTATCTCTGAGGCTTTTATATTCAGCCACTCCTAGTGTACTCTAATGAATAAGTTATTGAATACATTGTTATTTTGATCATACTCTCTCTCTTTGGTCTACTGTGTGCTTGTGTTTGAGTTCTTAGTTCTTGGGTGAATTTTTCCCTTAGGAAATTTTTTACATGGTATCAGAGCAACTTGGAGATTTTCTCATCACAACCCATTTGAGACCTCTTGCTTTCTTCATCACCTTAGCTCAAATTTAGAGTGCTATAGAAATTGGGAGTGGCTAGAGCTAGATCTGACCTTGTCGTTGCATCCAGAATGCTGAACCAGTGAAAATTGATTATAAACTTGGCTACCTTAGCCCAAAGTCAACCGTGAGGCAATTTTTTTTTGCAAATCAGAACCCAAAGGCCCCGATTTGCGATATGGTTATGATCTTATTTTTAGATCTGTGATTTAATTTTTTGGATCTATTATTTTCTCTGTATTGTTGTCAAATTTTTGCAAATTTTTTTTGCCTTTGGGCACATGACAGAGAAATTTTTTTAGTAGACCCGGGTAGTGACACCCTAGATCTACCATTTGGAATATATTTTATTATTTTATTTCAAGGCATATTATTCAATTTGGTTGGCTAGTCGTACACTGTAGCGGGATGCACATATCAAAACCAAGCGAGCGATGTTGCCAACATTTTCTAGCACTAAAGTCCAACAATCTCCTCTTCTTCCCACTGGCAGACAAATCCCAGTCATTGTCAACCAACAATATCTCCTTTTTAGTAAGGGTTAGTGTGGGTTTCAATTTAAAGAGGCCCAAGCCCATCTCTATGGCAAATGTGGGATTAATATCCCATAGTTGCGTAGGCTATTTTTGCATCATCTGAAGCCTTCCCGGTTCTTACTGCAAATTTTGGTGGTCACAATTTTCACATGATGAGATCTACTATTTTCGATGATCTACTAGAAATCCAACGTGAGCAGACACATTTCGAAAACCACTGCTTTAACTAGCACATCCATTCCATGGCAGGCGAAAGATCGGGGTGTGTATTTCAGAATCTTTGGCAGCTGATTTAAAATTGGCCCATGCACTATTCTATTCTGGCAGCTCGCTATTTTGATTTTTTAGCATTTTAAAAAAAAAATTCTACAATCCTGCTACCTTCGGCTCAGACTAATGGTTGTCGGCTGGTGAGACATTTTCCCGATGATGCAGACTCCTCCGGCATGCTGCAACAGTAT
Organism: Cupressus sempervirens; assembly: GCA_028749045.1. Lineage (NCBI taxonomy): Eukaryota > Viridiplantae > Streptophyta > Pinopsida > Cupressales > Cupressaceae > Cupressus > Cupressus sempervirens. The sequence continues at coordinate 838,045,567 of CM053793.1, forward strand.
CTCTATTTTCCCGACCTTGGCAAGCAGTTTCAAAATTTCTTGCCAAGTGTGAGAAAATTCTACCCATGACTATCAAGCTGCCACGTGGCCTAGTGTGAAGGCACAATTTGGCATACTGTCCGGTCATACAAACTATTGATTCGATGACACGTGGACTGTTCCTACTCTGCCACGTTACAGAGTGATAGCCCGTACACCTAGTCATTAGACCCGGGACTGCCACATCACCCACGGAATCTAGTCAACCTTTGCTAGGTTAGCCATACAAATATTTTCCATGTACCAGTCCATACAGTATGAACATCTAGTCAACTGCCACATCACCCAAGGGTGCAAATTTTTTGCTGACATCATCATTTCCTTGGATTAAAATTGATGCCTTTCTAGCCATTATTAAGGGTCATTTTTAAATTGTAGTGATGAACATTTGACCATCAAATTTAGACTCATAATTTCTCCTCTAGACCCCTCTCTAGATTGCTTTTTAGTTTGGTAGCCTAACTTTGTGAGCTCATATCTTGGACATCCAGACTTCGATTTAGGTGCAATTTTTTTTAAAATCTGGTAAAATATCCTGACTTTTCTAGTGGTGGTGTTGTTTTCTAGTTTTGGTACATAGATTTTGTAGAATTTGCATATTTTGGCAACTGTACTTGCATAATCCTATATTTTGCAACTTCAGAAGCTCCGTATGGGCACATCTAGTCACTTTTTCAGGTTCCATTTTTTTTAAAATATGTATTTTTTTGTCTACTTTCCAGATCTGAAGTTAGATTCTAGGGTTGTGTAGACCAATCTCTTACTTTCAGAATTAGGCCTTCTTGGGCATTGTAAAGCTTTGATTATTTTTCAGAATTGTTGTAAAAGTAAGCTAAAGTGCTTAAGTGACAAATTTCAGCCTCATAAGGTAGTTGTAAAAGAAAAATAAGAAAGTCCACTTTGTTCATTTTGACAAGTGGTCCATTGTAAACACACTACTTATAAAGTGCCAACAACATCTTTTTTGGAGGGGTCTTTTGATTGAGTGAAAAGGGGGGGTGTGACAGTGTTTTTTGTGTCTCTCTCTTGTGCTCTTTTCATTTTTCCATCATGGGTTTTAAATGTCCTCCTCTAACTTCATGCAACTATTCTACATGGAAAGATATTGCATGGAGTAGATTAATGGAAAAAGGATATAGTTTATATGTTGATGGTACAATTACCCAACCTACTAATGCTAAAGAACTCATTGATTAGAAAAATCAAGATCGACAAGCTTTAGGTGTAATTAGGAGTTGTGTACATTGGGATCTTCTCTTTCACATTAAAAATTGTTCAAAATCTAAGGAAGCTTGGGATAAACTTGAATAGTTCTATGGTAAAATGGATGAAGAAAAGGGATTTCAGATTGAGGATGATCTACTTCTCTTGGATCCTAAGAATTATGACACAATTTAGGATTATATCATCAAATTCAATGAGTATGGGGCACTTCTTAAAAATTGTGGAAACCCCATGAAGGATGACAAGTTGATAAATCACATCTTGAAGAAGCTAGCTTTTGAGCATGCCAACTTTGTTTCGAGTTTTCATACTTACAAGCTAACCATGGGATGTTCTTACTTGAAGCCTTCCTTTGATGGATTTGCGGATATGTTGATTGTTGAACAATCTCACTTGGTGGATTTTGGCCTTCTCAAGTCATCTAAGACCAAAGCCTTAGTGGCTAGTGATGATCACAAATCTAGTCAACGGGGGAAAAATAGAAAGAAGAAGCAGTGGAAGTAGAAAACACAATCTGAGACACAACATGACTCCTCTCAACAAGGTGATTCTTCTTCAAACAAGAAGGGAAGTGATGAAAAGAAGGACAAACTCTTTTGTGCATATTGCAAAAAGCCAAATCATGATGAGCATCATTGCAAGACAAAAGGAATCGATGAGTTAGAAAATCTACTCAAGAAGAATAAGATTCAAGTGCTAGGTACTTCCAAGAATTCTACTCCTACCTCTTCAAAAGGTAAAGGTCAAGGACTTATGACAAACTCAAATTCTTCTTTGGAATGGATACTTGACTCAGGTGCCTCCTACCACATGGGTTCTTCAAGGGAAGACTTTTCTTCATTGAAGCAATCAAAGGTACCACACATCTTCATGGGAAATGATGCTAAAATAGAAGTTGAAGGGAAAGGACATATAGAAATGGAAGATGAGGAATTCAAAGATGTTCTCTACGTTTCAAATCTAAGCTCCAATCTCCTATCAGTTTACCAAATCACTCACCTTGGAGATGGTCATAAGGTTGAGTTCCTTCCTGATTCAGTGATGGTGTGTAGTTTCAAAGATGATTAATTGGTAATAGTGGGGAAAGTCAATGATGACAAGAGGCTTTATTCCTTCTCCCACTTTGTGCCTAAGAGTCCTTCCCAAGCCTTGTTCACTCACTCTACTTCAAACATTAACTTATGGCATGAGCGGTTTGGTCACCTTGACTTTCGCTCTCTTCAGCAACTTTTCTCAAAACACAAGGTCAAAGGTCTACCTAATATCAAATTTTCTAAGGGAGAGTGTTCATCTTGTTTAGTGGATATGAATCTCAAGGAGAATTATGATAAAGGGAAGTCTTCTCGATCTCCATCTGTTCTTTAGCTAGTTCATATGGTATTAGCAGGTCCCTTTGCAGCGACTTCAGTCATTCAAGGCCACTACATACTCACATTTGTTGACGACTTTTAAGGATTCACTTGGGTCTTCTTCCTTCAACATAAGAATGAAGTGGTTCATAAGCTTCAAGAATTCAAGGCTCATGTTGAACACAAATCAAGGAAAGTCATCAAATTACTAAGGGTGGACAATGAGGGGAAGAAGATTTAAGAACTTTTGCAGAATTGAGGGGATTGATCTTTAGAAATCACTAGCATTTAGTCCGCACAAGACAGATGTTGCAGCTATGAGGATTAGGACTCTCAAGACCATGGAAAGTTGCATGATGAAGGCCAAGTCTCTCGATCCTACACTTGAAGTTGAAGCCATTAGCAGTGCTACTCACATACTTGATAGGTCTCCTCATCCAGCCTTAGATGGAAAGACTCCTTTTGAGGCATGGTGTGGCAGAAAACTAGTTTTGAGCCACCTTAGAGTCTTTGGTTGTCCAACATGGGCAAACCTTTCTTCTAGGAGTTGCAAGGCACCGACACCTAGGCCTTGTACCTTCATCGATTATGAAGACAATGTGAAGGCTTACAGACTAATGGATCCAGAGACACATGAGATTTTTGTGGAGAAGGATGTTCACTTTGAGGAAAGTTCTCCTAGCTTATCCTCTACTCCTCTCTACACATCATACACACTGGAAATTGATAGTGACATCAATGATAGTGCTTCAATAGGTTCAGACATGTGTGGTTCTATCGACAGTTGTAGTGAGAGGTCACATCAGTCTAGTCCATGTGCTTACATTGCCACAGTGAAAGGTCCATCTCACCATGATACATCTCATCTTCCAGCTCTAGCTTCACTTGACTTGGGAGACAGACTTGAGGATTTACATCTTCTCATTGATTATGATTCTTCTATAGTTTTTGCGAGGGCTCACTCTGACCCTCATGTCCATTCTCTACATGATCAATCTACTTAGGTTGGTGTGATTGTGGATCCTTATGAACAACAATTAGTGGAGAGCTCTTTGTCAATTGAGGAGACAGATGGTTTAGTGGAACAGGTTCAACATACATCCTTGACTGATCTGTATTCATTCTTTTTAGCACAGTTGGAAGGGGTGAACTTCAGCATTAGCACAGGGATACTTGAGCAAGTTTTAGGGCCAGCACACATCTTCAAGATTGTACCTTTGCAATTGTTTCTTCCTAAGGGGAGGAACACCATTATGCATTCTTGGGCCAGCTTCTTCATCGAAGCAGCTTTCACTTGTTGGCGTTCTTCTTTTTTTTTGGGGGGGGGGGGGGGGGGGGGGGGAGCCTATTCTATCTCTCTTCCTTCTCTCATTCTCTTTTGTATATACTGGATGTATGTCATAATGGGGGGGTCTTGATTACTCCATCCATTGATGCATCCTTCTCTATCTCTCTTTTTGGGGGAGGGTTTTTCCCTTGAGGTTTTCCCTATTTCCTTGCTTTATGGGAGATTGCATTTTCATTATGTACATGGGTACCTAAAATGTCCTAGTAGCTAGGACGCATTATGTATCTTCATCCTAGTTCATAAGCTTAAGGGCATTCCCCTAAGTTGCACTTAAGAGGGGGTGTTGGTGTAAATAAGTATTTACTTATTACACTTACTTAAGTTTACTTAGGTTTAATGCATTATTTATTATTTTGCATTATTTTATTATTTTTATTTGTGAGACACTTAGGAGTTTGCACACCTTTTGAGTTGTCATGTAGAAAACGTATGCAACTCTATTTAAGCACATGGTGTTTACAATATTGTTTTACATGTCACACCCTTGTAGGCTTATCCTCTCATCATCGCACTTACTTCTGTGCTTATTGGAGGATAACCCATATCTGGTGGACATGTGCTTGGTTGTATGACACATCATGATCTAACTTTGAGATATTCTAGATGTATCTTTGAGGCTTTTATATTTAGGCACTCCTAGTGTACTCTAATGAACAAGTTATTGAATACATTGTTATTCTGATCATACTCTCTCTCTTTGTTCTACTGTGTGCTTGTGTTTGAGTTCTTAGTTCTTGGGTGAATTTTTCCCTTAGGAAAATTCTTTCAAGAATTAATATGACATTTTTTGTAACATCAAAGACAATATACAATTAATCAATTGTTTCAACAACCTCCCTCTTTGGCATTGATGGAAACACATGTAATAATACAATGAAATTTTAGAGCAAGAATTAAGTAAGGAACATATCCTTATTTTCATTTAGATTCTCATCCATGAGAACTCCCTCTATTAGTTTAAAATCCTTCTACCTTTAGTTCCTCCCTCTGTCAGAAAACTTATGCCTTTAACATCTTGTTTTGATAGAAAACTCTATCTTTGATATCAGACCAAGTTCATTCTCCCTTTTTGAATCTCTTCCTCTTTATCATTATAAAATTTCTATGAGATATGACAAAAAACTTCTCCCTATTTGATATCTCATGCCAAATACAATATCTAGTATATATCAATGTACCTCATGTACTAATTCATTTACAATATGCCCTTTGTCAATACTGCACCAACTAATTGATCTTTAATATGCTCTAGTTAATGCATCACTAAACTTCATTTAGTGAGCTTCAGATAGGGGAATGACCCCTACCTTACCTCTTAGATACAAAAATGCATCATTACGTAATGGCTTGCTGAATATGTCAACAAATTATACTTTAGTATTCACATATACCAATTTTACTTCTTTATCTTGTACCAATTCTCTCAAAAATGATATTTTATAGCAATGTGTTTTATTTTGTTATGCATCACTAGATTCTTTGATATATTGATTTTACTAGTGTTATCATAGTTTATAACTCCTAGATCCTTGATTTCTATCTTTATACATGTCAACATTTGTTTGAACCAAACAATATAGAACAATTAATTGTTGCTGCCACATATTCTACCTCTGTTGTAGATTGATAAATACAATTCTATTTCTTGCTTGTCCAAGACACTAGTCTTTTATCAAGAAAGAATGCCCCACCACTGGTGCTCTTTCTATCATCAATACTTCCTGTCCAATCAGCATCTATGAATACTTTTAAATCTAAACTGCCTCCTGTTTTGTACCATAAACCATAGTTGTCAGTTCCTTTCAAATATCTCATGATTCTTTTGATTGTGATCATGTGATTTTCTCTAGGATTTGCTGAGAATCGTGCCACCTACTAACTGTTAAAGCAATATTAGGCCTTTTATACACTACATATTGCAATTTTCTAATCATTGATCTGTATATAGTCTAATCTACCTCTTTGGAATCATCATTTTTGGAAAGCTTATGTCCAGTAGACATAGGGGTTTGAACTGGTCTCGAGTCTTCCATTTCAAATTTCTTTAGTATCTCCTTGATATATTTAGATTGAGTAATATAGATACCATCTTTCTTCAACTGGATCTACAATCAAACAAATAATTTTATCTCTCCAAATATAGACATCTCAAATTCTTTACTCATTTCTTCTAAAGATGCCTTTTACAATGTTGATCTTAGTTTGGTTTTGAAAATTGAGTGTCAACACACTTGAGATATTTACTAAAGTTCATGCCGAGCTAGTAACACATGTAGAGTATAATATGTATAGATGTTGAGTGAATAGTTGATGCTGAGCAATTCAAGTGCTAAGTAGTTAATGTCGAGCAGGTTCAAGTGCTGAGCATTAGTATTACCAAGTGCCTAGTAACATAGAATGGACATAGTTATTTGTGATGTCACAAACAACTATATAAACCATTTTAAAGCTAACTTATGGATTGTGATGGCACTCAAAATTGCATTCCCATTTTGAGTGTCTATCCCAAATTTTGAATCACTTTAAGCGTCTATAAATGCTTTTCGTGCACATGTACCCAATTGCCTATTTGAAGCCCGTAACGTGTTTAATGTTTCTAACACCTTCCATTTAGCATATCCACTCATTTCATGAAGTTAAATTGACATTCCGAGCTATTTCGTGAAGTCCCATTTTGAATAATTGTCAAATCTGCATTTTCACCTATGTCAAATAGTGATAGGAGGCCATGTTTGCATGTGAATATCTCACACGAGTAATTTTTTTATGGCCCACAACTTTGGAAATGTCTAGTGTCCATAAAAAATAACCTATGTTTTAGATTTTGAGTTGTTTCAAGTCCGTTTGACTAGATTTTAAACCCTTCAAAGTTGGTAGTTTACTATTTTCATGCATTTGCAAATTGTACAAAATTTTGGAAGGCCTTGTTTGACAAGTTATAAATTTTGACTAGTTGACCCAAATAAGAAAACTCCTTTTGCATCATATTCTAAGGGTCATAAACTTTCTATGTTTCTAATTTGATCTTATGACAAATTTGTTTGTTCAGTTTTCAAATGCAATTCCATTTGTGATCTATAAAATTTCACATGTCATGAAATGCAAATTAATTAGTACCCCTATTCATGATGTCATAATTTGAAATCTGTGATCGATGAGATTAAATAGTTTGTACCATTGTGTTGTACTCTAAAAATACTTTAAGTGTGCCAATTTTCAAATCTTGATGAATCCATCTGCACACTTTCCCAAGTCAATTTTATTTGCAAAAATTGCTTTTCGGCCAATTTTTTAGTCTGCAAATTCTGAGTAGCCCACTTTGACCCCTTGCCATTTTTGTCCTATTAATTTTCATGAGCCCTAATCCAAGATTTATGTTTTCCTCATGATAGTGATCCAATGCCCTAGTTTTTGTTTCCCCAAGTGTCAGTTTGCCTTATTTTCAGAGCCAAATCTGAGTGCAATTTATTGATTTATGACATGTTTGTTGCAGGCAATTCTAAGAGGGAAACTTAGACAATCAATATCTTTTGACTGAGAATTTTTCTTGAGACAAGATTCAACAAGATAGAAATATGCAGAACAGAGAATCAGTATGTTAGGTTTCAGAGCCCAACCAGGTGTTTGGATCAGTTTTCAAGAATAGTTAAAGGACCTTTTGGCATTAAATTGATAGTTTCTAGTTTAATGATAAAATGAGTTTTAAATTTGATTTCCCATGGTCAAATTTTCTTTGAATTAGTATTGGTGGTTCATTGGATCAGTTTGGAATATCAATTGTCCAAAAACAATTTTTTTTTAGCTAGACCCACTTTGGGGCCCGACTAAATTCATTAGATTTGTGACAACCAGTAAGGATTTAAGATATTTTGAAAGGAGATGATCCTTTTGGTTATTGGATGGTTCAGATTACGAATAAGGAGAATGTCCAAACTCATGGTGTTAGATTTGATCCATATGCAGCAACAAGAGTGTCTTATTTGAAGTTAACTTACTCAAATGGGAAATTTGGAATGAAGTGCATCAAACCAAGAGAAAAAGATTGTCTCCATAGTTCTGTGATAGACATTGACATATTGATGGAGGCTAGGATGTTTCACTTCAATTCCATGGCTCTTCTTGAACATCCTAAAACTACTCATTTTGCAATAAAATGTCATAAGATTTCGGAGGAGTTATATTCTCTAATCCAAACCTACTTGTGCCAGTTTGGCAATTTCATGATGAGACAAGAGGAATTATTCATGAAGCATGGAATGAGGCCAATGTGATTGAGGTAAAATTACAAGAGAAGAACTTTTACCATTATGGCATGACAACATAAAGATCCTCATTGTAAATGATTAAATCTTTCAGATACACTATTACATACCAACATTTGAGGGTCAAGTGACAAGAAAGAAGGATGTGTTAGTTGCTTATGATACATGTGATAGGATTGGTGCTGGAGATGCTATGGTATCAGCTTTAATTAGAAAGATAAACACACATTTCAGAAAGTCTAAAATTAATAAGCATGATCATGGTCCTTTTCAGCTTGCTGATCTATTTCTCTCACGAGATAAAATGTCTTCATTCTAAAGTTTCCAGTGATGACAATGTCTAGAAAGAGGAAGGAAAAGATATATGGCTTTGATTTTACCTTCAGGCCATAATTGACAAATAGAGGTGTGTAAAAAATCACTATTTTTCCTATGATTGGTGGTGTCATCCAAGGCCTAAATGTCACTATATTTTCTTATGGAGCAATAAGAAGTGGTAAAGCATACACAATGGTTGGGACTCTAGAGGATCCACAACTTATGGTATTCAATTACAAACTATATTTGATCTGATTTCAAAGGAGCAAATAGAAGAGACAACAATATAAAAAAGACTTGGGATAAGGCAGAAAGGAGGAAGATTGAAGATTACTATAATAGACATCATGAGAAAAAGGTGTCCAATTGAAGTAATACAGATCAGGAATTGTTAGGAATAAGGTGTCTCAACCTTGTATAATTCCTATTTTTATTATTTGTTTTGTAAAATTGTATTTCTTGCAAATAATGTTGATGTGTTGACATCTTGAATTGTGTGTAAGGAGATCATGACTAAAATGGTTATGACAGATTCTTGTGACACGTAAGAGCTATGTTAGGAAGATTCAATGATAGGTGAAGACATGTGGCAACTAAAAATGGTAAAACCCTAATACGATTTACCTTTGGGAGTAGCCCTAAAGTGAAGCGCATGTTATAAGCATTTTTTAGGGTTGCGAAGAGATGCGATGCAAAAAAGGTGTATTGTTGGTACTGCGAGTAGCTACTGGAGTCTTATGTTGTTGATGTTGAACTTGCATTGCAAGTGTATTGTAACCTTGTGTTGAAGATAATACGATGTGCAGGTTCTGAAGGCATGGGGTTGTTTTACCGAAAGGTTTTTCCCCACCGAAAAATCCTTGTGTTATGCGTTCCTTTCTTTGTCTATTTTTTGTATGCATGTTTGGCTGCAATATTGTTGTTTACATGATATTGAATCTGTAAGTGTAGAAGATTTTAATAGGATATGCATCATCCTTTCCTTATGAGATTAGTGTAGGAAGTTGTTTTCGCACCTGAGTTTCCTTACAAGAATCAGTAACTATCTAGACTAGTCATGCTTATAGGTGAACTCACAAATGCATAATGCCCTTAGACTTTTCCAAGAGGAATATAAGAAAGAAAGACACATATCACACAAGATACTAGCAAATAAGAAGCCACGAGTAGCAAATAAAATAGCAAGTAACCTTTGAAAGTGCACAAGAAAAGGTGTCATTCACTAGAAATAGTGATACCACTGTGTAGTAAGGTAGAAACAATATTGAAAGGGAGCCATATGGAGCATTTTAAAACAAAAAAGTGCTTTCAAGAAGCAGGAGATTCAAGCTAACCCTATTGAGTAGAGGGATGGTGAACTCCCATTACTAGTATTTGGGAATGATATTGATGTGACTCAAGCTGATCATTATGAGGAAGACAATATTCAGTCCACACCTAAGCTAAAGGGTATAATGGATGTGATGCAAGATGACCCACCTAGGTTTTGCAAAGCCTGAAGTAGAAGAAGGGTCTAGCCTTATAGTTGGCTCAGTGTCTGAAAGGATGTGTTAAGGATGGGAGTTAGCTGCCCCTAGATGTGTTTTTTTCTCATCGAGGTAATTTGAAACCTATAGCATTTTCAAACACCAAAAAAATGGTGACTCTACTGGGGAAATGTGTTGAGATTCATGATAGAAATATCTTGAGAATTTAAAGGGATTCAACACAATATAAGGAATGACATGGAGAAAGTTTTTATATAGTAGTAAGTTGATGTATTTAGTCCATTTCCTTTCTACATTTTCATGTTCTCTAGTAATCTTTATTCTCTTACAATAATATTTCTCAAATTGGATGTAAATTGTGGTGAGAAATGAGTATGCCTTAAATCAGTTCAATTTGGTATGAGTTATTGTTGTAATTCTAGAGTTGAGAAAGTTATGTTTCAGCTTTGTGTAGAGGTTTCAAATTCAAGGTAAATCTGAAGAGATGTCTTCTATCTTTTGTTGCTTCAAAATTGTTTGTGGTATCTTCAAGACTAATGCAATTCATGTCTCACTTAGTGCGAGTGGCGACTCGAAGTTAATCTATGTACTAGTGTAGTTCTATACATGAATTGTGATTAGTTGCTATAGGAGAAGAGCATATTCAAAGAGGTTGAAGCATTCAAAAGATTGGTAAGATTTGTGATGTGCTGGTCCAAAAGGTTCAGTAAAGAATTGATGAGAATTTCATACACTTCATTGGATTGAGTTTCAGCTTGTTGTATAAAGTTTGTGAAGTGCATTTGAAGATATTTATTTGGTAGAAGGTTGTATAGATCTACTGCTAATTGTGAATCTAAGATTTATTAGTGGTAAATTATTTCAATTCTTTTCTCACTAAGTGTGAGTGGTGATTCTAGTCTAAATCTTTATGCTAGTGCATGTTTTATTGTAATATTAGAGGCTTTCAGTATTTATGGGCAGATCTATTTTGTTGGGATAGAGGAAGTATCAGTTTCTTGATTAATGGTTTATGTGATTGTTTGTATCTGCTAAAGTATTTGATCTCAAAGGGTGAATCACTATTGTGGTTTCATTTTCTTCTTTAAGGAGGTGGTGGCTCTATAAGGATTCTATCTACAATGTGAAGGATTTCATATTTGCACCTATGCCAATCAATAGATCAGAGGTTTCATACAACAACAAATAAAAGGTATTTTAATTTCCATGTATCTATTTCTCATGAAAGATGAATGCTTTTCGTGCACATGTACCTGGCTACCTATTTGAAGCCCATAAGGTGTTTAATGTTTCTAACACCTTCCATTTATCATATCCACTCATTTAATGAAGTTAAATAAACATTCTGAGTTATTTCGTGAAGTCTTGTTTTGAGTAATTTTTAAATCTACATTTTCACCTAAGGGTCAAACAGTGATAGGAGGCCATATTTGCATGTGAATATCTTCCACCCAGTAATTTTTATGGGCTATCACTTTGGGAATGTCTAGTATCCATAATAGAGAACCTATGTTTTAGATTTTGAGTTGTTTTGAGTCCGTTTGACTATGCTTTGAACCCTTCAAATGGTAGTAAATTGTTTTCATTCATTTGCAAATTGTACAAAATTATGGAAGGCCCTATTTGACAAGTTATACCTTTGACTAGTTGACCCAAATAAGAAAATTCTTTTTGTATCACATTCTTGTAGACACCTAAATCTGATTACATCAATAAGTAATCATATTTAGTCATCTCCTTGGACATTATTGATTAAATATTTACTATTTAATCAAATAATCGTCATCCCCTAGTTAACTAATTTATTTAATTAACTATAGTCCAATTGATAAAATCAAATCATCACCCAAAATCAATTTAAATTAAATCCCTCTTCCCCTATTAAATTGAATAGATCATTAAATCTATTCAATTTAATTCCATACTCCCCATTTTATTAAATAAAACATTTAATAAATGATCTAAAATCCAAAAGCCTTCCTAAACCCTATCCTAAACCCTAATCCAACCCATTCACCCATACTAACCTCACTTAGCCACCTAACTAACCCATCCCATCAAATCTAAATCACTCAACACCTAACCCCCCTTCTAAGCTAATCCTAAACCTCTTCTAATCCTTTTCACAATCATAAACATGGGTTAAGACTTGCTAACCCAAGTTAAAGTCAACAAATATCTTCCCCTCACCCTCCAATATAAATGACCCTCAAATATCTCTTACACTCCTCTTAATGGCTCTTACATCCTCACTCATGATCTTACATATTCAACCACCTTCATCAAGCCTTTGACCAACCTTTATCCTATCCTCTCACACTCATCCTCCTTGTGACAAGTGTCACCTCCCCATTGGTGCTAAACAAGCACAATCCATGTGCTCCACTTTGAGTGCATCCTAGCCCTCCCTCACCATCTTGCCATCCTTGCATCTTGGCCCTCCATTTATCCAACCCTTGACCTATAAATTGAACCTACCTCCTTCACTAAAATCATCCATCCTCCATGCAAAGTTATAATGCTATTTTGAGAGCTCATAAACTACCAAAATACCATTATAATGTTGGAATCACTCCATGACTCCATTGTTGAACCCTTGCCTCATTCACTCCATCCATCCATCTAAACTTGAGCATAAATTGTGAGCATAAATACCTTAAATTAGGGACAAATCCATTGCATCATGATGTTATACCATTAGGAGCCTACCATTCTTGGTTCGCTTCATTTTGTGGTGATCACAATCAGTCTTATCTTAAGTGTTTTCTTATTTAGTATTGTTGATGCTTTCCTTAATAGCTAGTATTCATGTTACACTACTAAACTAGGTGATACCATTCTAAGGGTTAAAAAAAATTTATGTTCCTAATTTGAGCTTATGACGAATCCGTTTGATCAGTTTTCAAATGCAATTCTATTTGTGATTTATAAAGTTTCACTAGTGTTGTGAAATGAAAATTAATCAATATCCCTATTCATGATGTCGTAGTTTGGAATCTATAATTGATGAGATCAAATGGTTTGTACCATTGTGTTTTTATTTGAAAATAATTTAAGTGTGCCAATTTTCAAATCTTGATGAATCCATCTGCACACTTTCCCAAGTCAATTTTGTTTGCAAAAATTGCTTTTCAGCTAGTTTTTTAGTCTGCAAATTTTGAGTAGCCCACTTTGACTACTTGCCATTTGTGTGCTATTATTTTTCATGAGCCCTAATCCCAAATTTATGTTGTCCTCATAACAGTGATCCAATGACCCAATTTTTGTTTCCCCAAGTGTCAATTTTCCTTATTTTTAGAGTCAAATCTGAGTGCAATTTATTGTTTTCTGACATGTTTGTTGCACCCAATTTTGAGAGGGAAACTTTGACAGTCAATATCTTTTGATTGAGAATTTTTCATGAGATGAGATTCGATAGGATAGAAATATGTAGAACAAAGAATCAGTATGTCAAGTTTCAAAGCTTGACCAGGTGTTTGGATCAATTTTCAAAGACAGTCAAAGGACCTTCTTGCATTAAATTGATAGCTTGCATTTTAATGATAAAATGAGTTTTAAATTTGATTGCTCGTGGTCAAATTTTTTTCGAATCAGTATCAGTGGTTCATTGGATTAGTTTCGAATATTTTTTGTCTGAAAATGAAATTTTTTTAGTTGGACCCAATTTGGGCCCCGACTAAATTTATTATATTTGTGACAGCCGGTAAGGATTTAAGATGTTTTGAAAGGAGGTGATCCTTTTGGTTATTGGATGGTTTAGAATATGAATAAGGAGAATGTTCAAAATTTTGGTGTTAAATTTTATCCATATGCAACAACAATATTGTCTTATTTGAAGTTAACTTACTCAAATGGGAAATTTGGAATGAAGTGCATCAAACAAAGAGCAGAAGATTGTCTCCATAGTTCTATGATAGAAATTGACATATTGAAGGAAGTTAGGATGTTTCAATTCAATTCGATGGCTCTTCTTGAACATCTTGAAACTACTCATTCTACAATATAATATCATAAGAGTTCAGAGGAGTTATATTCTCTAATCCAAAGCCACTTGTGCCAATTTGGCAATTTCATGATGAGACAAGAAGAATTATTCATGAAGCATAAAATGAGGCCAATGTGATTGAGGTAAAATCACAAGAGAAGAGCTTTTACCATTATGGCATGCCAACATAAAGATCCTCATTGTAACTGATGGAACCTTTCGGATACACTATTACATACCAACATTTGAGGGTCAAGTGATAGGAAGAGAGGATGTGTTAGTTGCTTATGATACATGTGATAGGATTGATGTTGGAGATGCTATTGTTGTAGCTTTAATCAGAAAACTAACCACACATTTTATAAAGTTTAAAATTAATAAGCACGATCAAGGTCCTTTTCAACTTGCTGAAATATTTGTCTCACGAGATGAAATGTCTTGATTCTAAAGTTTCTAGTGATGACAAGGTCTAGATAGAGGAAGGAAAAGATATATGGCTTTGATTTTGCCTTTGAGCCACAATGGGCAAATCGAGATGTGTACAAAATCACTATTTTTCCTATGATTGTTGGGGTCATCCAAGGCCTAAATGCCACTATATTTTCTTATGAAGCAACAAGAAGTGGTAAAGCATACATAATGGCTAGGACTCTAGAGGATCCATGACTTATGGTACTTAGTTATGAACTATATTTGATCTAATTTCAAAAGAGAAAATAGAAGAGGCAATGACATAAAAGAGAATGGGGATAAGGTAAAAAGGAGGAAGACCAAAGATTACTGTAATGCACATCATGAGAAAAGGGTGTCTAATAGAAGTACTGAAGATTAGGAATTAGGAACTGTCTTGATTGGTCATGCTGATAGGAAAACTCACAACCACATAATGCCCTCAGACTTTTCCAAGAGGAATATAAGAAAGAAAGTCACACATCGCACAAGATGCTAGTAAATAAGAAGCTGTGAGCAAAAAAGAAAATGGCAAGTCACCTTTTAAGGCACATAAGAAAATGTGTCATTCACTAGAAACAATGATACCTCTGCATGGTTAGGTAGAAACAGTATTGAAAGGCAGCTGTATGGAGCATTTTAAAACAAAAAATGTGCTTTCAAGAAGTAGGAGATTCGAGGTAACCCTATTGAGGAGAGGGATGGTGAACTCCCATTGCCAGTATCTAGGAATGATGTTGATGGGACTCAAGCTAATCATTATGGGGAAGACAATATTTAGTCCACACCTAAGCTAAAGGGTATAATGGATGCGATGTAAGATGACCAAGATAGAGAAGAAACTCTTGAAAAGTTCAAAAAGCCCCATCATCTAAAGGGGGCATGACATGACATAAGACACACTTATACCAAGAGACAAGGAGCCCATGACATAGCCAAAAGAAGTTGCTTGTTAGACAGAGGAAAACAATAGGAGTAGAGAAGCAATCAGCTCCAAAGTAGTTCAAAAAATAAAGCCAAAGTTTGCAAAGAAGAAGACCACATCAAGGAGATAAGAGGACCAAGCTACGATGTGAATGGAAAGAAGCTACAAATTGGAGAATGCAGAGAAATTGCCAGTCAAACGTGTAGGGCAGAGAAAGGGGATTTCCTTATAAACCATAATCGTGCATGCCTTGTGGTGGACAAATTTTTAGTGTTTAAATAGCATTGCACTCATAATGAATTGTGTCTATGAGACATGGCATTTTAAAAGGAAAGGTGTATGTGTGGGGCCCATGGTTGGCCAACTAGGCATGAAGACTGAGAAAAATTTTGACCTGAACTCCATAAGAGGAAAATGCCACATGGCAACTAGTCATATGTTTGGGAAGCAAATTTTGAAGCTCTATGATGGTCCATGAATTGAAGATTCCATATGGTTGAGAGGTGAGTTTTTGAAGGCCTCTGGTGGCACACCAATCGTAAGAGTGGAAGGTAAAAAATTAATGTTTACGATGCTACGACCAATGACCACCTCATGAGACCACAAGGTGAGATTTGGTAGTCCTCCAATGCTCTGAAAATCAAATATAGCATATGATCAGAAGGACATATGTTTGTAAATGAAAAAATTAAATAATTAAGGGGAAATTTGAATGTTTCAAATTGTTTACATGTGGGGGCTTGCCCAGATAATTGACAAACCAAAAATGGACAAGTGGCAAGGGAAAAAGGGTATATAAATATAAAATATAAAATAAAATTCAAAGAAGATCATCAAAGCATGAATTTTCAAAAGGATGAAATATTCAAATGATTTTAAAGTTTGTATATAGTTTTAACTATATAAATTTTTAATTTTAATTCTTTAGCCATGAACAAGAGCTTGAATTTCAAATGGCCACCATAGGGGTATTTTTTGTCCAAAATAGGCACTTCAATATACTATTGGAATTAGGAAGAGATGAACTATCCATTTTTGACATTAATTTTTGAGCAAGTCTTTATCAGTTCACTCTGCAAGAAAATTTGTGTTTCCTAGGGCATTCTCAATGGAACGGGAAAAATTCATCATGGAGCATTAGAATCGCTTAGGAGGCAAACATTGAAGTCTATTAAAGCCTAAAATGAATTCTGAAAAAGTTTTAGCCTAAAATGAATTATAAAAAAAATTTCTTTCCTTTGGAGTTCATTGCAACTAATTTTTGCTATATTATTGAATTCAAATCAAACATCAAATCAGTTATGATTCTTAGCAAATATCTGAAATATTTTGTGCTTGTAGAAGCAAAATGATGAGGATATTATTTTGCAATTGAGGGGAGAGACTAGAGAGATGTTTTAACACTACTAGGAGGTGTTTTCCAAGTGGACACATGTCATCTTCATAATAGATCTGGGAATTCACTCTCCTCTATATTATTCTTTCTTCTTCTCTATTGTAGTTGTTGGTTCTAGTTTTTGGAGAAGAACTACTCATTGCTATGATACCATGTTTTGGTTCCAGTTTTGATGTATTCCCAATACTGTGACACCACATTTTCTTTAGTAATTTCTCTTGTATGAATAGTAGTAGTGAAGATAAATACAGATAGTTTAGATCTATTAGGTGTCCCTATGTTTTAATTTTAGGCATATGAATATATTATTTCAAGGAAATCAATACAACGAATAGTAGATGTTGAGTTTCATTTAAATTCTTGTCTCCTTTATCAATAGTTTTCAATGTTTTATGATCTTTGAACAAAGAGCCGAGGTCATAGTTGCAGTCCCTTAAGGCTGTATGTTTTTTTATTGTTGCTTATAATTCAAGGAGTTATGTAAATGCTTTAGGGAAATCAACATGGTTGCAAGTTTATTGAGGAGGATATCAGGTAAGAATGATATTTAGACTAAACATAGATGTCTATTTACAAGGTGAATGAATAAATCAGATATCTAGATATATGAATAAGTATCAGGTATCCATATGTATGTGTTTGATTCATGGGATTGCCTAATAGATAAGGCACTAATTAGCTACAAGATCATTAGTTCTTATTGTTGCATATTAGGGGTTTTTTTGAATTCAACTTTATTAGTCAAATGTTTTTCCCCCTTTCATGTTGAAGAGCTAAAAAGTCTAACCCTCACTTAGCTTATGAATTGTATTAATTTTTCATTTAGCTACTACAGATCTATGTTATTGCATGAGTTAATAGGAGAAATAAGGGTTAAATCTGATGATTATAGATTCAAGAATATGTTTTTGCACTGGTACCATATTGATTGAATCTGGGGTCCACCTGCCTAGGTTTTACAAAGCCTAATGTAGAAGAAGGGTCTAGCCTTATAGTTGGCCCGATGTCTAAAAAGATGTGTTAAGGATGGGAGTTAGCTGCCCCTAGATGTGTTTTGTTCTCATCAGGGTAATTTGAAACCTATAGTATTTTCAAACACCAACAAATAGATCTCAAATATTTAAAGATAAGATCAAATATATTTGGTTTCCCTATGCGATCAACATGCATCCAATCAAAAAAATGGAAGGAATTAAATAGGAAAAATGAATGAATCTTAGTTGTAGATTCATGCCTAAGCCTAAGCCACCAAAGTATTTTAAATGCAGTTGAAGCCCCATAATTTTTTATGTATGTATGTATATGTGAGGAAGTAATCTAAGCAAATAATTGAAGGAAGTGAAAGGGGTGAATTGATTAGAAAACATTCAAGGTGACTTAGAAGTGTGAAAGAATTGCAGAATTAGTTTTCAGAATAGAGGAGAAGCTATACAACATTGATACAATAGATCAAGAGGATCAAGATGGACAAAACTAGAATCTAAAATCAGCAAGACAAATTTGTCAGTTATCAAATCAAAAATTCTACTATTACTTTCTAACAACTATATCAGCAGGGTGAAATCCTTTGGACTAAGGTTGATTTAATAGTCATTAAAAAATCCTTCAACAAGGTGACATTCCAAGTGATTATTCTAAAGTCCTTTAGCTAGGTACACTTTTAATAGGGTGTTAAAATCCTTTAAAAGGGTTGGATCTAACAATCCTTTGTAAGTCTTTAATAGGGCAGGCCTTTCATAGGGTAGATCATGAAAATGGTCAAACTATGTAACCTTAACAAGAGACATTTTATTGCTATAGTAGTGAAGAATTGTGGGTATCATCTCCACTCTAGTTTTACCTTCTCATTGGATGGTTTCTAAGTATTCATATCTGGTGTCAAATGTGTTGGTTTGATTTTTCGCATGATAATTTTCCCTTGCCTAGGTAAAAAATTAGGCTAGATCTACTGAAGCTGCGAAAACCTTTTAAAAATATGCGAATATTCTCCATCCTTTTCAAACTTTCCATGCCCTGAGTCTCCCCTTTTCCTTTTTGTTTCTCACTGCTTGATCCCTAAAATATCTATGGTGGTCGCTATCTCATTATGAAAAGATGCAAGTGTTTTACTCTTAGCAACATAGCTACTGCTACTAAGTTGAAATGTGGCGCCATCAAATGGATGTGAAGTTTTATTGTTATGTCAAAAGCATTAATGAGGGTGGTTATGACTTTCCTTTATCTTTTCGGCCCCAAATTTTGATAAGTCACCGGAGGTCGCTATGTTGCTATCGAGAAATTTGTGTTTCTCGTCGTTAGCAACATAACACCTTGACAGAAAGTAATCCTATGGAAACTTTTTTTAGAAGATGGGTCCTAGAAAATGCTCCATCAGATATCAGTTATAAAGTTTTGGCACATGATGGCATCTAGTGGGATACACATATACACTGGGAAAAGTGATGACATTGGAGGTCACTTTTCGCTATCGAGAAACTTGTTCTTCTCACTGTTAGTGACATAGCACCCAGCCAAGAAATAAACACACGGTGGAACCCAAGTATTGTCATAATATGGCCAAGTTTTTAAAATATGAATTAATATGCTAGCAGTGCAGGGTTTTCTCACATCATCAATAACTTGACCCATGCCCTAATTCATGAAACATATGAAAGATTATGATCGTCAAATCGATCTCAAATCTATGATCATCGCTATCTTGCTATGGTGAGTTGCACAAAGGTTATGAATAGTGACATAGCGACAAGGAGCCCACCATATTTCGCTTCAAAGATGCATCAAATTTTTGCCACATGATCAATGTAGAATCAATGGTGGTCACTATCTTGCTATGGTAAGGTGCTCACTTTTTATGTATAGCGAGATAGTGATTCAATGACACGTGTCCTCAGAATTCTATGGGTCTAGTTCAAAAGTACCAAAAATGAAGGAAAGGTATAGATGGAAGCATTTTATTGGGTTAACTACTAGTTTTCATTTCATTAATCATTGATCTTGTCTTGATCAATGGTTGGCACTTACCCACAATTTCAAACTGCAAAAACATTAAGGAATGTGGGTAAGCAGTAATGAGACACGTGGCCCCACTCTTAAGGGTATAGGGCTTACTAATTTTTAAATTAGAATCGTCCGATGTGGTGAGGATCTATGGATAAAATTTAAATTTGATTGCAATTTGAAGGTAATGGTTACTGAGAGTTAAATATGGGGCTGAGCTCAAAGCCAAGGCATAGAAATTTCATCGAGTGATCTTGAGAATTGTGGCAAGAATTATACAGAGAGGAGGTGCAAATTTAATGTTGCAAATGAAATTGCAATTAGATTTGTATACTTTTTCATCTAGTTTAACTCCTTCAGCTATTGTAAGGATGAATTGAATGTTTTGGAGGTCGTTAAAGCAATTTTTTTGTTTCTAAAAACTACACAAGTTGATCTTCATGGAAAAGTAGATATGACAAGTAAAGATTAGATTTTTGGAGCCGCAGTGTAGATTGTGATGATTTCTTGATATTCCCTCATGAGACATTTGCATATTTTAAGTAGGGATATAGAAAATATTTTTGCATCATTTATGGTTTTCAAAGTGCAAGTAGATGAGGAAGTTTCATTTCAACAACTCCAGATTGAAGACTCTTTTAGTGGGACAAATGTCAATTCCATATTACAATTCTTGAAAGATCTTCTCTCCTATATATCTTCCTTTTTTGCTTATTGTAAGGGTTCCAATTTTTAGGACTTGTGAGACCACAAGGTTGGCTCCAATTTTTTGAGTTGTGATACCAATTTTCTTAGTGTTATCCTATTTTGAACATCATATTGTATTCCTTTTGAGGCATTCCATATTACACAGTCATTCTTTATGTATTTTCTAACTTTTGATATGCAGATGATGTATTGGTTTCAAGGAAATTAATGCAAAGAGTTTAACCTTCTTAGTTTCATTATGATTCTTATCTCGTTCTTCTATTATCTGTAATGTTTTGTGTTTGAGAAAAAAGAGCTTGAACTCAGTTGCAATCCCTTAAGGTTGTATATCATAATAGATTTTCTATTGGAACAAAGAGCCAAGTAAATGCTTGTTTATGCTAATAGGGTTACAGGTTACACAAGGAGGATATTATCATAAGTATGAGAGTTGTTATAAAGATTGATGTCTCTCTACAAGTCAAATAGATAGATCTATAAGAATTTGCCTAAGGGAAAAATTCACCCAAGAACCAAGAACTCAAGCACAAGCACACAGTAGACCAAAGTAGACAAAGTATGATCAAAATAACAATGTATTCAATAACTTGATACTTAGAGTACACTAGGAGTGCCTGAATATAAAGGCTACAGGAGAGCTTCTAGAATACATAGAAGTAAGCATCATGATGTCTCATACAACCAAGCACATGTCCACCAGATATGGATTATCTTCCATTAAGCACAAAAGTAAGTGTGCTGATGAGAGGATAAGCCTAAAAGGGTGGGACACACAAAATAGTGTTGTAGACAACATGTGCTCAAATAAAGTTGCATACTCTTGTGTTGTCAACATGACAAATCACAAGGTGTGCAAACTCCTAAGTGTCTCACAAATAAAAATAATAAAATAATGCAAAATAATTGAATAATGCATTAACCTAAGTAAACTTAAGTAAGTGTAAATAGTAAAGTATTTATTTACACCAACACCCCCCCTTAAGTGCAAGTTAGGAGAATGCGCTTAATCTTACAAACTAGGATGAAGATGCCGAATGGGTCCCGACTACTAGGCCATGTTAGGTATCCAAGTACATAATAAAAATGTAATCTCCCATAAAGCAAGGAAAGAGGGAAAACCTCATGGGAAAAACCCTCCCCCAAAAAGAGAGATAAAGGAGGATGCATCGATGGATGGAGTAATCAAGAACCCCTCATTACGACATACATCCAATATATACAAAAGAAAATAAGAGAAGGAAGAGAGACAAAATAGGCTTCCCCCCCAAAAGAAGAATGCCAATAGGTGAAAGCTCCTCCGATGAAGAAGCTGGTCCATGAATGCAGAATGGAGTTCCTCCCCTTAGGAAGAAACAATGCCCAAGGTACTATCCTAAAGATGTGTGTTGGCCTAGAAACCTACTCAAGTATCCTTGTACTGATATTGAAGTGCACCCCTTACAACTATGTTGAAAAGAATGAATACAGATCTGGCAAGGATGTTTGTTGAACCTGTTCCACTGAAACATCTATCTCCTCAACTAACAAAGAGACATCCACTAATTGTTGTTCATAAGGATCTACAATCATGCCAACCTATTCAGATTGATCATGTAGAGAATAGACATGAGGGTCAGAGTGAGCCCTTGCAACAACTGTAGAAGAATCATCATCAATAAGAAGATGTAAGTCCTCAAGGCTGTCTCCCAAGTCAAGTGAAACTAGAGCTGGAAGATGAGATGTACCATGTTGTGATGGACCTTTCACTATGGCAATATAAGCATGTGGACTGGACTGATGTGACCTCTCACTGCAACTATTGGCAGAACCCCACATATCTGAACCTGTTGAAGAACTATCGCTGGAGTCACTATCAGTTCTCACTATGTATGAAGTGCAGAGAGGAGTAGAGGACAAGCTCAGAGAACTTTCCTTAAAGTGAACATCCTTCTCCACAAAAGTCTCATGAGTC
This sequence comes from Cupressus sempervirens, assembly GCA_028749045.1. Taxonomy (NCBI): domain Eukaryota; kingdom Viridiplantae; phylum Streptophyta; class Pinopsida; order Cupressales; family Cupressaceae; genus Cupressus; species Cupressus sempervirens. The sequence continues at coordinate 838,068,006 of CM053793.1, forward strand.
TCTGGATCCATAAGTCTGTAAGCCTTCACATTGTCTTCATAAGCAATAAAGGTACAAGGCCTAGGTGACGGTGCCTTGCAACTCTTGGAATAAAGGTTAGCCCATGTTGGAAAATCGAAGACTATAAGGTGACTCACAACTAGGTTTCTACCACACCATGCCTCAAAAGGAGTCTTGCCATCTAAGGCTAGATGAGGAGACCTATTAAGTATGTGAGTAGCACTACTAATGGCTTCAACTTTAAGTGTAGGATCAAGAGACTTGGCCTTTATCATGCAACTTGCCATGGTCTTGAGAGTCCTAATCCTCATAGCTACAACATCTGTCTTGTGGAGATTGAATGCTGGTGAGTTTTGAAGATCAATTCCCTCAATTTTACAAAATTTCTTAAGTCTCCTATCAACATATCTATTCTCATTGTCCACTCTAAGTACTTTGATGGCTTTCCTTGACTTGTGTTCAACATGAGCCTTGAAGTCTTGAAGCTTATGAACTACTTCATTCTTGTGATGAAGGAAGAAGAACCAAGTGAACCTTGAAAAGTCATCAAAAAAATGTGAGTATGTAGAAGCCTTGGTTGACTGAAGTTACTACAAACGGTCCTACTAATACCATGTGAAAAAGCTGAAGAACAACTAGTGCTCGAGAAGACTTCCCTTTATCATACTTCTCCTTGAGATGCATATCCACTGAACAAGATGAACATTCCCCCTTAGAAAAGCTAATATTGGGTAGACCTTTAACCATGTGTTGTGAGAAAAGTTGCTAAAGAGAGCGGGAGTCAAGGTGACCAAACCGCTCATGCCATAAGTTGATGTTTGAAGTAGATTGAGTTAACAAGGCTTGAGAAGAACTCTTAGGCACAAAGTGGGAAAAGGAATAAAGCCTCTTGTCATCATTGACTTTCCCAATTGCTACCAATGAATCATCTTTGGGACTTTGCACCATCACTGAATTTGGAAGGAACTCAACCTTATGACCATCTCCAAGGTGAGTGATTTTGTAAACTGAAAAGAGATTAGAGCTTAGATTGTGAACATAGAGAACATCTTTGAACTCCCCATCTTCCATTTCAACATGTCCTTTCCCTTCAACTTCCATTTTTGCATCATCTCCCATGAAGATGTGTGATACCTTTGACTACCTCAATGAAGAAAAGTCTTCCCTTGAAGAACCCATGTGGTAAGAGGCACCTCAGTCAAGTATCCATTCCAAAGAAGAACTTGTGTTTGCCATAAGTGCTTGACCTTTACCTTTTGAAGAGGTAGGAGTAGAATCCTTGGAAGTACTTGGCACTTGATTCTTATTCTTCTTGAGTAGATTTTCTAACTCATTGATTCTTTTAGTTTTGCAATGATACTCATCATGATTTGGCTTTTTGCAATATGCACAAAAGAGTTTGTCGTTCTTTTCATTACTTCCTTTCTTATTTGAAGAAGAATTGCCTTGTTGAGAGGAGTCATGTTGTGTCTCAGATTGTGTTTTCTGCTTCCACTGCTTCTTGTTGTTGTTGCTTTTTCCCCCTTGACTAGATTTGGAATCATCACTAGCCAGCAAGGCTTTGGTCTTAGATAACTTGAGAAGTCCAAAATCCACTAGGTGAGATTGTTCAACAATCAACATGTCTGCAAATCCATCAAAGGAAGGCTTCTAGTAAGCAGATCCCATGGTCAACTTGTGAGTATTAAAACTCGAAACAAAGTTGGCATACTCAGTAGGTAGCTTTTTTAGGATGTGATGTATCAACCTATCATCCTTCATGGGATTTCCACAATCATTTAGAAGTGCCCTATACTCATTGACTTTGATGATATAATCCTGAATTGTGTCATAATTCTTAGGATCTAGAAGTAGATCATCCTCAATCTGAAATCCCTTTTTTTCATCCACTTTACCATACAACTATTCAAGTTTGTCCCAAGTTTCCTTAGATTCTAAACAATTTTTAATGTGAAAGAGAATATCCCCATGTACACAACTCCTAATTACACCTAAAGCTTGTCAGTCTTGACTTGTCGAATCAATGAGTTCTTTAGCATTAGTAGGTTTGGTAATTGTACCTTCAACATAAAGACTATATCCTTTTTCCATTAATCTACTCTATGCAATATCTTTCCATGTAGCATAGTTGTGTGAAGTTAGAGGAGGACATTTAAAATCCATGATGCAAAACTAAAAAGAGCACAAAATAGAGACACAAAAAAATAGTACACACCCCCCCTTTTCACTCAATCAAAAGACCCCCCCCTCCCCCCAAAAAAGATGTTGTTGGCACTTTATAAGTAATGTATTTGCAATGAGCCACTTGTCAAAATGAACAAAGTGCACTTTCTAATTTTGCTTTTACAACTACCTTATGAGGCTTAAATCTATCACTCAAGCACTGTAGCTTAGATGTACAATAGTTTTGAAAATAATGAAAGCTATACAATGCCAAAGAAGGCCTAATTCTGAAAGTGAGAAATTTGTCCACACAACCCTAGAATCTGACTTTAGATCTAGAAATTAGACAAAAAAGTAGGCATGTTCAAAAAAATTAGAACCTGAAAAGATGACCAGATGTGCCCGTACGGGGCTTCTGAAGTTGCAAAAGGCAGGATTATGTAGGTAAAATTTCCAAAAAATGAAAATTTTACAAAATATGTGCACCAAAACTAGAAAACAAAACTGCCATTAGAAAATTCAGGAAATTTTACTTGATTTCAAAAAAAATTACACCTGAATCAGAGTCCGGATGTCGAAGTTAGGAGCTCGCAAAGTCAGGCTGCCAAACTGAAAAGCAATCTAGAGAGGGGTCTGGAGGAGAAACTATGAAATTAAATTTGACGATCAAATGACCATCAACACAGTTTAAGAGTCCTGGGAATGATGTCTTCACGGACATCAAATTTAGCCCCCCTCAATGATGACATCAGAAGAAATGTTCGCCTGTGCTGACGTGGCAAGCTAAGTGGTCATTTTGTACCATACAGATTGGATGTGTCAAAAGATCAGTGGTCCACATGGAGGATGCGGCAATACTGACTTATGTTGTGCCTCCCACGTGGCACACTGACTTGTGTTCGGTGGTCCACGTGTCAATCCTGACAGCGTGGCAGCAAAAAAGAGATGTGAGATTTTGAAATCTGTGTGTCCAAAGTAGACTGAATGGCGAGAAAGTTCACTTGACAACTATTTTCATGCATACACACCAGAGGTATGTAGATCATGCCAGGAGTCTTTGTAAATAGCGACTGCTGAAAAACTGTCGATGGCAGTTTGAGCTCGTAGCGAGAATAGAAACAATGCCTGAATAAGCAGCTACCAAAAACTTAAAACCCTTGCGAGAGGTAATAATAGCAAGTCTAGAATGGAATATGCTTAGATGCACTAAGAGTCAACAGAGAATGCAGACAGAGGCAATGGTCATGGCCGAAAATCTCAACAATGCACTGGGAAACCACTAGGAGTAGGCTAGAGAAAAACTCACACATGAGCAAAGGAGATCAACACGTGGGAAACTCCGAAGCCGCGCTGGTAAGTGGTTCTACTGCATGGAAGTCAGGAGGGTTAGCGAAGCCAAATAACCAAAACACTTGCGGGCAGTCAGAAAACTTTTGTGTAGAGGGTTTTTGTTTAACAAAAATCCCACATTGGTTGTGCGGGCTAAGTCTGATGACTTTATAATGAGATGGGCCCAAAATACAACCTAAATGAGTTGACCCATGGACTTATGTTGATATAGCGACTGGTGAATGGACCATGAGGTAATTTTATGTGCAATACCTTGAGACTACAAAATTAATAATAATAACCCTGGGATAAAGTAAACCGCTTCCAAATGACAGATCCGGTGTGTCTTGCCTAGGTTTGTCAAAAAAAAAAAATCTTTGCTAGTGCCCAAGGGTCCAAAAATTTTGCAAAAAAAATTGACGAAAATTACAGAGAAAACAAAAGTGCAGATCCAAAAATAAATTCATAAATCTGCTAAAATGACCATACGGATACTGCAAATTGGGCCTCCAGGTTTCAATTTGAAAAAAAAATTTGCCTCACGGTTGACTATGGGCCAAGGTAGGCATGCTTATAGTCAATTTTCACCGGTTCAACATTTCGAATGCAATGGAGAGGTCAGATCTGGTGGTAGACACTCCCAATTTTTGTAGCACTCCAGATTCAGGTTGAGGTGATAAAGCAAACAAGAGGTCTCAAACAGATTTCGATGAGAAAATCTCTATGCTTTGATACCACGTACGAATTTTCCTAAGGGAAAAATTCACTCAAGAACCAAGAACTCAAACACAAGCATACAGTAGACCAAAGTAGACAGAGTATGATCAAAATAACAATGTATTCAATAACTTGATACTTAGAGTACACTAGGAGTGCTTGAATATAAAGGCTACATGAGAGCTTCTAGAATGCATAGAAGTTAGCATCATGATGTGTCATACAACCAAGCACATGTCCACCAGATATGGATTATCCTTGATTAAGCAAGGAAGTAAGTGTGATGATGAGAGGATAAGCCTAGAAGGGTGGGACACACAAAACAATGTTGTAGACACCATGTGCTTAAATAAAGTTGCATACTCCTGTGTTGTCAACATAAAAAATCATAAGGTGTGCAAACTCCTAAGTGTCTCACAAATAAAAATAATAAAATAATGCAAAATAATTAAATAATGCATTAACCTAAGTAAACTTAAGTAAGTGTAAATAGTAAAGTACTTATTTACACCAACAAGATCAGATGCTTGAATATATGAGTATTCTTTAGGTATCCATCTACATGTTAAGGTTTAGTTGATGCCCAATGGATAAGGGACTAGCCAGCTTGAAGGATGCATGTTCTCTTTCGCTGCATACTCGAGTTATGTTGAGAAAATCAAATCTTTAAATCAAAATCAAATTCAAGTCATCTTTACATTTTATGTCAAAGAGCTATAGTAGAATTCCCTCACTCAACTTATGAGATTCATAGATTTGCATTTAGGTGCTATAGATCTGTGTCATTTTATGAGTTATTAGGAGATCTACGAGTTTTCATCTGTAGTAAATAGGTTCAGATTTATGTTTTAAATGCACTGGTACTATATCTCAAAACCTCAAGGTTAACCCACCTAGGTCTTGTAGAGCTTGAAGTGAAGAAGGATTTATCCTTATAGTTGGCCCAAGACAATAGTCAAGTGTATCGATCATAAGAATTTGCTAGCCTTAGATGCATTTTTTTGGTTTCTTGGTTCTTTCCAAAACTGTTAAATCAGGAGCCAACAAAATGTTTATGTGGATGCATTTACTTTACATGTTATTTCAATATGTTAATGCATGCATTGTTTTAAGTTAAAAAATTTATTTGTTGAAGACTAGTACTTCTGATTCAGCGCCAACCACACCCCCCCCCCAATCATTAGAAGTATATATTTCCAATTTGTATTTCCAAAAATACAAGTCATCATTTCCTATGAATAAAGTTTCATCCATGAATATTTATGCCAACGTAGTCTTCTTGTCTGGTCCTCCTTTGATATACAAACTATTGTTATCATTTGTTCTTTGAAAATCAATCTGTATCAAGTAGTTATAAGCCTTTCATGCCAAGCTCTAGGAGATTGCTTGAGACCATATAATTCTTTGTGTAATTTGCAAACCATATCTCTTTTGCTAGGATCTACAAAATATTTAGATTTCTCTATGTAGTGTTAGGATAAACCACGGACACAAATAAAAACTACATGCAAATATAACCAATAAGTGAAAAAATAATAGATCACACAAAAATGAACACAAGGCACCAATATTTAATGTGGTTCACCCAATCCCTAGGCTATGTCCACCAAACAGCAAGTTCGATCTTATTACAATCCAGTGATTACAACCTGATTACAATCCACAATCCCTTCCAGCTCAATATCACCACAAGAACCAATTTCGCATCACAACATAATGAAAAATAACCAAACCTAAGCTCTTTTATAAAAGTACTAAAATGCTTTAAGGCTATAACATGTTAGCCATATGTTGGCCATAATATGTCGGCTACCATGTCGGCCATAGCCGAACCCCACTATTTATGAAGTATGTATAGTACTTTCCTCATCAGTCACCACAATCTAACAATCTCCCACTTGAGGACTGATCAGGCTCCACACTAAAAAACCATCTCCCACTTGGATACTAATCCTATAGAAATACCACTATCACATGGGGCTCCCACTAGATCAAACCACCCTAGACTCTATTGTTCTTTTATTCATGTTCAGTCTAAAAGACCAACCGAAGATGAAGAGGAGTTTAGCTTCTCCCTTGTTACAACATTTGTCAACATATCTACTGAATTGTCATTGGTATGTATCTTCTCCAGCTTTAACTATCCATCCTCCAAAACTGACCAAATGAAATGGTACCACAACTGTATGTGTTTGGTCTTAGAATGCAAAGCTGAATTCTTAGCAAGATGAATGGCACTCTGACTATTTGTGAACAAATAATTATCCTTCTAAGGATGTCCCAATTCTTCAAAGAAGAACTGAAGCCATATCATCTCCTTGGCTACCTTTGTAGCAGCAACATACTCTGCCTCTGTAGTGGATAGAGCATTAATCTTCTATAACCTAGAAACCCAGCTCACAACTACCCCACCAATAGTAAAGACATAACTTGTAGTACTTTGCCTGGTATCAATATCGTCAACCAAATCTAAGTCAACAGAGCCCTGTAAATCAATAGTTGAGCCCCTAAAGTGTAAACACTTATTGGATGTTCCTCTCAAATATCTGAGAATCCACTTGACAGCATTCCAATGCTCAAATCCTAGATGACTCATATACCTGCTAACGACTCCCACTACATGTGCAATATCTAGCCTAGTGCATACCATAGCATACATCAAGCTTCCTACAGCTGAAGCATAGGGTATCTTGGACATCTTATCCTCCTCTTCCTGTGTCTTGGGACACATTTCCTTAGTCAATTTCAAATGACTGGGTAAAGGTGTGCTGACAGCTTTAACATTCTCCATAGAGAAATGTTGCAACACCTTCTCAACATAATCAGCTTGAGATAGCATCAATGTTCTATTCTTCCTATCTCTGCAAATCTTCATACCAAGGATTTGTTTTGCTGCCTCCAAATCCTTCATAGCAAATGCATGTGCTAACTGGCATTTTAGCCCCTTAATATGATCCATGTTAGACCCAGCTACAAGCATATCATCAACATATAAACATAAAATAATGTAGCTATCATCATCCAACCTATTAAAATAAACACAGTAATCTGAATGACACTTGTTATATCCATGCTCATGCATAAAACTGTCAAATTTTAGATATTATTGCCGAGGTGCTTGCTTCAAGCCATATAAACTTTTCTTCAATTTGCACACTAAGTTCTCCTTACCTTTGAACTCAAAATCCTGTGGCTGAGCCATATATATTTCTTCATCCAAATCACCATGAACAAAGGTTGTTTTAACATCCATTTTCTCCAAATGCAAACCTTTATTAGCCACAAGACTTAAAATAGTATGAATAGAAGTCATTTTAACAACAAGAGAAAATATCTCATCAAAATCAATTCCCTTTTTCTGTGCAAATCTTTTTACAACTAACTTGGCCTTAAATCTTTTCTTACCTCCTTCCTCTTCTTTCAACCTTTAAACCCACTTATTCGGTAAAGCCTTTTAACCTGCAAGCAACTTGCACAAATCCCATGTCTTATTTTTCAGCAAAGAGTCCATTTCATCTTTCATTGTAGACTCCCACTGAATCTTAGTATCCACCTTCATAGCTTCATCATAACTTTTAGGTTCACCAGCATCAGTAAGTAAAATATAATACAAAGAGGGAGAAAACCTTTGTGGAGGTCTAATTTTCCTTGTTGACCATCTAATATTCATTGGTGTGTGTGGTATTTGTTGTTGCAGTTGTTCCACATCATGAGGAATGGCTGGAACATCAGGTTTTGGAGTATCATCCAGCACTACATAATCATCTTCTTTCTTCTCATGTTGCTACAACAGATCTTTGTACAACACTTTCTCATTGAATATGACATCCTGACTTCTAAGAATTTTAAGATTTTCAAAATCCCAAAGCCTATAACCAAAGTCATTAATGCCATATCCAACAAAGACACATTTCTTTGATTTAGCTTTTAGCTTGGTTCTATTTTCAGAGTCTATATGAGCAAAAGCTTCACAACCGAAGATCTTGAAAAAAGAATAACTCACCTTCTTACTAGTCCATGCTTCCTCTGGAATACCACAACCCAAAGGAGTAGAGGGACCTCTATTAATCAAATATATTGTATTATTAATAGCCTCCACCCACATGTGTAAGGGAAACCCAACATGTAACCTCATGCTCCTTGTGCGCTCCATTATAGTCCTGTTCATGCATTCAACCACTCCTATGGAGTCCTTGGAATAGTTTTTTGTCTATGAATACCATTAGTGGAGCAATAATCTTCAAATTAATGACTACAATACTCACCTCCGATATCAGATCTAAGATATTTTAATTTCTTACTAGTCTCATTTTCAACCAAGCATTTCCATTTCTTAAAAGTTTGAAATACACAAAAAAAAATTCTAATGAAATGAACCCATACTTTTCTAGTTGCATCATCAATAAATGTAACATAATAATGAGAGCCACCAAGGGAAGATACCTGAGCTAGTCCCCATACATCTGTATGCACAAGCTCTAATTTCTCCTTTTTGTTTTCCTTCCTAGTCTTTACAAAACTCACTCTCTTTTGTTTTCCATACACAACTTTCACAGAAATCCATATTCACACATTTTAGACCTAGTAAAAATTTCTTTGAATGAAGTACTTTCATACCTTTCTCACTCATGTGCCCAAGTTTATTGTGCCACAGCGCAGTATCAGAATCTATAGCAGCTATTTGTTCTCCCTACTCAACTACAACAATTGTTCCTGAACATTCATTTTTCTCTAAAACAATCAAAGTAGAAGGAACAATATGACCTGCACAAAGATATAAGGTGCCTACTTTCACACCTTTTGCTACTACAAGGGAACCTTTTGAAACCTTCCAAATTTTATCATTAAAAGTAACTACACAACCCTCATCACCGAGTTGCCCTATTGAAATTAAATTCCTACTTAGTTTTGGGACATGTCTTACCTCATGTAGTAGCCAATGATTCCCATTCTGCAACTTAATCTTAATTTTTCCCTTTCCAACAATTTGACAAGGTTCATTATCCCCCAAATAAACAAGCCCAAAATCCCCTTGGACATAATCAATGAAATAACCTCTATGAGGTGTAGCATGAAATGAAGCACCAGAATCTAAAATCCATGAATCATCAACAGTCTCTAAAGATAGAAGCAAAGCATCCTCTTTGGATTTGTTACTTACCACATTTGTCTCCTTGTCTCCGTCTGATTTATCTCCTTCATTTTTCTTTCGATTCTAGCAATCTTTCTTTTTGTGCCTTGGTTTTCCATAGTACCAGCAATCATTTGGTCCTCTCAATTGAGACCTCCTCCCCTTTGACTTTCCTCTTGATTTTCCATGATTTCCAGAGTTACTTCCTCTTTCAGTCATTCTACCCCTGGTTTGTGCATTCAAAGCACTTCCTGATGTAGATCCACCTAAGGATTTTATACAAGTTTCCTTAGTTAAAATAACACCAATCACATCATCATATTTTAGGGTACTAGATCTAGGAACATAATTACTCACAGCCATTACCAAGCCATTCCATCTTTCAAGTAAAGAACACAAAATCAAGAGAGCCCTAATTTCTTCATCAAAATTGATACCCACAAAGCTTAATTGACTAGTAATAGTATTAAACTCATTGAAATGATCTGCAACAGATCTACCTTCTACCATTTTCATATTAAATAAATGCTTCATGAGAAATACCTTGTTTGAAGAAAAGGGCTTTTCATATAGTGTTGCTAGGGTTTTCATCAAATCTTCTGTCATCTTTGCTTTTGTAATATTAAATGCCATCGATGGTGCCAAGCATAACCGAATTCTTTCGAGTGCCTTTCTATCCAAAAGATCCCATTTAGCCTCTGACATAGTTCCCTGATTCTTGGCTTTGCCTTCCAACAACTTCCATAAATCCTTCTAATATAGATAGTCTTCCATTTGCATCTTCCATAACTAGAAGTTTTGCCCATTAAACCTATCAACCCTCAGCTTACCCTCATCTGCCATCACTCCCACTCAACCATGAGACTCCCACTTAATCATGAGACTTTTCTGCAGAGGATAACTGAAAGACAACCTCGCTTTGATACCACTTGTTAGGATAAACCACGGACAAAAATAAAAACTACATGCAAATATAACCAAGAATTGAAAAAATAATAGATCACAAAGAAATGAATACAAGGCACCAAGATTTAACGTGGTTCAGCCAATCCCTGGGCTATGTCCACCAAACAACAAGTCCAATCTTATTACAATCTAGTGATTACAACCTGATTACAATCCATAAACCCTTACAGCTCAATACCGCTACAAGAACCAATTTTGCATCACAACATAATGAAAAATACCCAACCCCAACCCCTTTTATACAAGTATTAAACCACTTTAGGGTTATAACATGTCGGCCATATGTCAGCCATAATATGTCAGCTACCATGTCGGCCACGGCTGAACCCCACTATTTATGAAGTATGTACATTACTTTCCTGATCAGTCACCACAATCTAACATGTACACATCCTCATCAATAATTCCACTCAAGAATGCAAATTTTACATCTATTTGATAAACTTTAAATCCTCTGTGAGCTGCATATACTAGTAAAGTTCTAACATCTTCTAATCTTGCAACAAGAGAAATATGTTCACCATAGTTAATAACTTCTTCTTGAGAATAACCTTTACATACTAACCTTTCTTTGTCTTGGGAAACTTCTCAATCTTTATTTAGCTTATTTTTGAATATCCACTTTGTAACAATTACAATTTTATCCTTGGGTCTAGGAACAAGAGTCCAAGTTTTGTTTTTCTCTATATATTCTATTTCTTCATTAATTGCTTCAATCCAACTTTCATTATCCAAAGCATTTTTAACATTTCTAGGTTCAAATCCAGCAACTAAACATGTACCTTTCAATCTATTTCTTGTCATTGTTCCATCTAACTTGTCTCTAATGATTTGATCAAGTGCATGATGCCTTCTAACATATGTTGCTAGCATAGGTACTTTGGATTTGGAGTTTGTTTCACTAATTTCTTCATTATCTTCTATATTAAGCTCAAGCCCCACTATTTGTAACTTGGGTCTATCAAACCTGATTTTCTCTAGTAACAACTCAGTAGCTTTTGACTATGACTCGGGTCCTTTAGATTGTGACTTTGGTTGCATTGATTGCAACTTGATATCTTTTGGAGATTTTTGGGACATGGGAGGTGAGGCCTCTTCTCTTCTAGATAGATTTGGTAGAGTATTAGGTTCATAGAAAAAAAATTTATGTAATCCTTAGGAATTTTATTTTTTTCTTCTTCACTCTTTTCTGCAAACTCGTCAATTCTCACATGTGCACTTTCTATGATTTTATAAGTAGAAAAATTTAAACATTTGTATGCTTTACTTCTGTAAGAGTATCCTAGGAATATGCATTCATCACCTTTGACATCAAATTTACCTTTCCTAGATTCTTTCAAGATATAAAATTTGTTGCCAAATGCTTTCAAGTAACTTACATTAGGTTTGTAGTGATACCATAGTTCATAAGGAGTTTGATTTAAGTCTTTCTTCAACTATACTCTCTTCAAGGTATGCACTATAGTACTAATTTCTTCCTTCTAGTATTTGATTGCAACATTCTTTTCTATCATCAATGTTCTTGCATAATCCATGATGGATATGTTCCTTCTTTCAACTATACCATTCTACTGAGGTGTACCAGGGGCTGATACCTATATCTTAATTCCTTTTTTAATACATAATTTATTGAAATCATTGGAAATTAATTCACTACCTTTGTCTAATCTCAAACATTTTAGCTTCTTTCTAGTTTCTTTTTCTACTCTTGCCAAATACCACTTGAATTTCTAAAAGGCTTAAAATTTTTGTTTAAGACACATTATAGTCATCATTCTAGAATAGTCATCAACAAAAAGAATGAAAAACTTATCTCCATTGTAACTCTCTATTCAATTAGTTCCACATAAGTTTTCATGTAAAAGCTCTAAGACTTCTTTAGAATAATAGTTCTTGCTTTTGAAACTAGGCTTTCATATCAGAGATCAGCCATTGGTTCATCCTAATAGGTGAAATAGTTAAATCCTTTCACAAGGTAGAATTAACATTTTTTGAAAATATCGTTACCAAGTGCATACTTTAATGTATATTTTTAATTCTTTTTGCAAGATGGACCTAGCATTCTTTATTGCTCCTAATAGGGTAGATCATCAGAAGTGATCCTTGTAAACCTTAACAAGCCAACTTTATACTTCAATATCAAAACTTGTGGGTATCATCCCTACCCAAGTTTTACTTTCTATTTGGAAGGTTTTTTTGTCACCATATTATGTGTCAAATTTTTATGAATGTTTTAATGATTTCAAGTTTTTCATGCATGCAATTAGATCAATATACACATCAAGGATTAATTAGTATACAATGATTAAGTTTTATAAGTTACTGATTCACCCCTCCCCTCTCAGTAACCTAGCCTATCATATATTTCCAACAATTAGTATTAGAGTATTGTGGTTCTCAAAAAAAAAAATTAATAGCTTGAAAAAAGATCAGAGGCAATGGAGGTATTCAAACTTGACAAGGCTATTGACAATGAAAAGCTAGATTTGGAATTGGCTATTGGGTAACTTAAGAAAGAAAAGGAGAAACTCTCTCAATCTTTGAAAAGAATAAAAGACCTCATAGTATAGATGAATTACCAACACTACATTGAAGAAATAATTGAAGACATCCATTTAGAAGTAATTCAGATGAAGCAAATGAAGCAATTAGAGAACTATTAGAAAAGAATGATACAATTCAAGAAGAAGTAAGAAAGCTAAAGAGAAAGTAAGAAATTCAATCAGTAAGATTGTGTAAAGTCATGGAAGATAAAAATAAGATAAAATAAGAGTTACAAGGAAAGAATAATGAAATACAATATATATCCCTTCAACATGTAGATTTCATTAATCAGCTTACTAATTCAAATGAAGAAATCATGAATCTAAGATCAGAGAATGAAAGATTGTAGAATGATCTAAATATTAAAAATCAAATCAATGAGAGGATGATGAAATCTCAAGGAGAGACATGGATCACTTGAATGAGAAAATACAATACAAATTGATGCAGGAGCATCCAAAGGTATAAGGGCAATCCTGTGTCAACTAAGAAAAATGTACTTAGACTTAGTTTCTATTTCATGTGTTTTCATTTTTGGATACCCATTTGGGTCAAATAAAGGTTCCAACTCTCATAGTTCCACTATCAGTGTTCTAGGATAGAGTGTTTGAACACCTTGGGATACATGTAAATGCCAAAAACATAGGAGTATGTAATTGGGCCATCATTTTGGAAAACTAGAAGGTGTAAACTGGCTAGATGAATGTAATTGTAATTTAGAGAATTTCAGAAAAAGAATTAGGTCAAAAGGCCCCACGGTTTGAAAGTTATTGTAGTTTTTTAATTTTTGGAGACCTCCTAAGAGTGCTTCAAAGCCAAGTTAGGGGCATTAAATGACCTCAAAAAGGGCCCAAAAATGGGGTAGGAGAAAAGCTCATCCATAGGGCTATAGAGCACTTCAAGAGCTTTTTGGAAATGTAAACAGTTCATCAATCAGAGCTACGATTCAAAAGTTATGCCTCCTGAAAGTTTGGTTACCATTTTTAGATTCTTCTAGATTTGTGTCGACTTCTAATGCAGATTTTGGAGCCTTCTATTTGGTCGGTGGATGCCAACTAGCACATTTTAGAATGTATTCCTAATCCTTAACCCTCTGGGGTCTATTTAAGAACATTTCTGGCATTGTAAAAGGCAATTTGGAGTGGAGTTTGAGAGGAGGTATTGAAAGGAGAAATTATCTCCAGATGTATTAGCTTATTTACAAAGTTAATAAAGTTTTCCCTTTCTTGTCATGTCCATTCTGTACTTGGGTTGTGTCCCCATCACAAATAAAAGGGCAAAGCAAGAATTGGATATATAGAAGAAGGTGAATCATCCAATCAAGGATCTCAAAAGAATAAAATACCTACTTGTAGTCACTATGGTAAGTTAGGTCATACATCAAACAAATATTGGAGCAATGGTAAAGCTAAATTCAATGAAAAATGCTTCAATTCCAATATGCATGGTCATAGAGCCAATGAATGCAAAGAGAAACTAAAATTAAAGGCAAATGTCACAAATGCATGAAGAATGCACTCAAATTATTTGAATGCAAAATTAAGATATTGAATCTAGTAGAATATATTGTAAAAGCTATATTTTCTTTGTGCTGCAATACTTGGTGCAAATTTCATTATTGTGGAGAATTTGGACACATGGGAATAAACTATGTAAAACATCACATGAGGACAAGAGACACCACTAGAAGATGTTTCATTTGTACAAAACTTGGTTATCCATTGAAGAACTATATGAACATTGGAATAATTGAAGATGAAAAGAAGGCCAAGGTTGACAACATTCGAAAGTAGATGAGATGGTAGTGGATTTTGAAATATTCTAAGAATGTAAGTCTAAGTAATGAAGCAAATGTCACTCAAGAATTGGGCGACTGAAGCATTTCTACTTGATCTCCCACAAGAAAAATTGGAACTAAGATTCTAAATTAGACATCCTATTTTAGTTCTAGTAAGCTAAAAGGATAGATCGATATTATTTTAGCATTTAAGATGTAAAGTGATCGCTTTGTATCTATGGAAATTCTAAACCTTACCGAGCAAGATTGGGAGTAACTAAGTTGTTATGTGGGCACCAAATATTCTTACTAAGAAATTAATTCAAACTAAGTGGAAGATAGTTTGTCATAAATTAAGAAAATGTACCAAGCATTTATGGTGATTGAAAGGTGAAATTTGATAAAAAGGGAAAAATCAGACTCATTTAAACATTGTGAATTTCCAAGAGCTATTTGTGAAAAGTGACTGTGCATCCGAGAGATCTATGCAAATTATTATTGAAGTTTTCCATGTTTTCTCAAAACCTACTAAGAGAGATTACATCTTCCAATAGAAAGACAAATAAAGGTTTAGAGATGTTGGTTTGAGGTGTTGAATGAAAGGCACCTAATTTCAAGATAATTCTAGCAATTATGGAAACACTTGATCCCACTAGAGCACAATCAAAGATTCTATCTAGGCTACTTCTATTAAATGATATCTAATCACATTTTTGTTGTACAACTCAAGATATAGGAACCTTGGAAATGGATGAAATGGAGAAGTTTTACATGAATGGTGCATTAAAACACAAGCATCAATATCTGGAAACCAAGGGTTTAATCCACATTCCACACATGCCCCAAGATTTTTAGATTAAGTGGATAAGATTTATCCTTAGCCATGTGCACAATGGGAAATTATGGTTGGAGTAGACTATTACCATAACAAAGAAAACAATTCATCAAATCAAAAGACTTCCAATGTTGGCCAAGGATAAAACTAGCAAAACCTTAAGTTAGATGGAACTAGAGAAGAAAACCCTTGCTAAATGGGATAGAAGATGGAATAAGATTAGTAGTGTTACTAATATGGAGCTGAAACTTAGAATTCATGTAATTTCACACAAGATATATAGCTCAAGTCAACTCAAAAGTGTATCATGTGAAGGTGTGGAACTCACCTTCAAAGTGATCAAGAACAACATGTCCTTTGACCTTGCTGATTTGATGAACTGAACTAGTTCAACAAGAATATAGAAAGCAACAGAACTTCAAAGAATAACCCTTGTAAGTTAGGTTCATTTTAAACCTATTTATTTTTCTTTGTAAAAATTTTTTTTTCCCTCAAAAGGTATAGTTGTATGGAGAAAAGATGTACTTATTCTTTATCAAATCAATGAGTATATAACAGAAATGGGAGAAATTTATGTCAGTATCATGAACAACTATTTTGATACATTTAAGAAAAAGATGAATAACAAATTTAGAATACCAAAAAAAAATTGTAGAAGACTACAAGGATGATATTTTTTTTATGTTAGATTGTGACAAAGTGTATATAAAAGCAACCAAACCAAGAATTGTATGGGTGAAGCCTCTAGGTTATGATTCAATTTTGATGACACCAGGGATATTATTTAGGCATTCTTAAATGAACCTGTTCATCCAAAGGCCACATATTTTGGAACATATGATGAAGCTAAAGCAAGAATCGAATTAGAGATAAAGCTTCCCTAGACTGTCAACAGAGGTAAAATGAGGATAGCTAAATTGAAACAAACCAACTCTACTCTCTTTTTGATAGAAGGCAAAGGAGATGACATAGAAGAAGATGATGCAAAAGATAAGGAAAAATAAGAGGAAGAAGAGCCATTAAAGAAGAAAGGCAATATTATTATAACCAAACCTACCATGACATCTACTGCAATGTTTATAAGGAGGGCATCTAGAAAGAAACTAAAATTGGGTGAAGAAGTAGGAAGTGTGATTTTCAAATGGCCTCCACCCACATTCTAAGAGAAACTAAAATAAATTAATTCTAGAGTTAGCATGGAAAACTTCAAATCATTAAGGTATGAGACTAGGAAAATAGAAGAAAAGAAGCAAGTTGAAGACATGGTTATGTCTATTATAGGAAAATGAAAATATTCACCAAATCAACTTGTACAAAAAATTCCCAATAAGTTGATGGAGAAAATCAATCCAAGATGGGAACATGCAAAGAAAACTGAGAAAGACATATGTGAGCAGACCATAAGGTAACTCATGCCAAACTTAGTGACAAAGAAGTAAATGAGTCCATCATGCAGAATGAAGAGAAACATACTTTGAAGTTTAACACTTGCTTGATAATGATAAATCGCATTGAACATGTGGTAAGGAATGCCACAACACATGGAAGAACATTTTCAATCTTCATAAGTAGAGTGATATTATTTTTCATGTTAGTCACAAGGATGATGATGAATATGACAAGGAAGAAGAAAAAAAAGAATATGAAGAAGAAGAAATAAATGATAAGAATAAAGATGATGACAAACAAGAATAGGAAGCCACCAAGGTAAATCTCCCTAGGATTTAGAGCATTGAGGCAACTGACCCTAAGAAGATTGCAACAGTTTTTATAGCCTCACTATGACACTCTCCAAGAAAATTCTTAAGGCCATCTAGCTTAGAGAAAGTTATTATCAAGTTGGATATGTCAAACATTGCAAATCCAAGCACTCAACCAATATTTGCACCTGTTTAGCTCAATAATTCGTTGACTAAAGTGACCATCACATCATCTACTAAGTAATTAGTGTTTCCTCCTTCATCAATTTTGGTTGCTAACAATCAAGGTATTTCTTTAATAAGTGCAATATATACTCTTACTACTAGTCCTTCAATTTCTACTATTGTTTCTATTGCAAGGATGCAAATAATAAGTACAAAGACAATTGAGAGAAAGCCTCAACCAAGTACAAAAGTTCCCAACAAAGGTAAAGAAAAGGAAAAAGACATTGATCTTGATGAGGATGTAGTTATCCCAAATTGGGATAGCTCTACTCTAAATCCTGATTAGATGCATCTAATAGGAGAGCTTCTATAGAAGAAAGATAAGCAATAGAGGCTTAAAGAAGAAAGAAATAGAGAATTTCAAGTTCTTGAAGATGCAAAGAACATTCTTATAGAGGCACTTGGCACTGAGGTTGATACATATCAACCCATTTTGGTTCAATTAGTAGAATTGGTCCAAAAATTCAATTAAGGTTTGAATGGACAAGAGAAATTATTGCAAAGAGCAAAGAAGAAATTTGAACATAAAGTATTGATCTAGTAGCACAAAAGATTGCAATCAAATGGACTTTTCTACTATTCTAAGCTCACTAGAAATCTCTACCATCAATGTCACTTCTTTATTCGGTAAAATTTGTAATACATTCATCTTCAAGCAGGACATAAAAGATAAACTCTCCAAAATAGATGAAGATCTGAAAGCAAGTGCACACCAATTGTCACTTGATTCAAGCTATAGTTATACTCACTATACAAAGATTAGATTTCTGACTAACATGCAAGCATATTGTGAAGGGAAGAAGCTAGGATAAGGGCTATACTTATAGATTTACAAGGCATGATTCTTCCAAACATGGATGCATTGTAGAAACATATTGAACATGCTAAAACCCTCATCCATGATAAAAAATTCTCTGTTATTGATCACATGATGAAATTATCATCAGAAGTTCAAATTTACATTTCATGCAAGCAAGGTGTTGCAAGAAAATTGGGACAAGAAATTGTCATTGATTCCAAAGGTTCATTCTAATTTATCACATTTTGGAATTATAATGCAGTACACACCTTTGGCATTTATGAAAAAAATGGAGAGAAGATGTAATATAAAATGTGAGAAGATGAGAAGAAGTATAAAATATACTGAATATATATGTATGGGGGAGCATCATAATATTATACATGTATAGATATTCAGATAAATATTGCCTACAAAAGCAATTTTGAAAAATCTCAGAAATAGAGTGTCACCAAGTTGAAGACACAAGATGGAGACTAAGATTTTTTGGAAATTTTTGAGAATTTAGTTTTGATCAATAAGAGTTTTTATCACTAATGCCAAAGGGGATATTTTTGACATTTCAATCAAGTTTTCTTTTTAGTGACATACACACTTATTTAGACAGCTAGTGGTTACCAAGCTTATTGTACAGTTAACAATATTGACCAATTATTTCATGCTCTACCAAGTTCTACAGTTGCTACCGAGTACCAAGAACATTATTCAATTTATGTTGAGCAGTTTCTACCAAGTTGGTGATTATTAGTGTAAATTGAGCTTCATAATATTTACCAAGTTTCTCTATGAAAATTGAGTTGTGTAGTACTTACCAAGTTTGTAGCATTAGTGATGTGAATGTTGGAAATATTAGAGTAATTGAGGGGGGGTGAATCAATTACCACTAAAATAAGTCCCAGATCCCTTAGATGTCAATTATACAATTCAAACTGATAAAACTGATTACTGCTAATACTCGGTAAACACAAAAATTAATGTAACTCGATAAATGCAAAGTGTAAATTATTTTAGCAAATATTAAGATGTCATCAATAATATTTTGCAAACATGAAAGAAATAACATGAACACATGAGACACCAAGATTTGACGTGGAAACCCAATTTGGGAAAGACCGTCAATGTAACTATTTACTATTTTTCACTCTTCTAAAATGAACCTTGTTAGGAGCCAATCCTGTTAAAGGTTACAAAACACACTATTAGGTGTGACCCTAT
Source organism: Cupressus sempervirens (assembly GCA_028749045.1). Classification (NCBI taxonomy): domain Eukaryota; kingdom Viridiplantae; phylum Streptophyta; class Pinopsida; order Cupressales; family Cupressaceae; genus Cupressus; species Cupressus sempervirens. The sequence goes on from CM053793.1 coordinate 838,087,407, forward strand.
TAAAGGATTTAATCACCCTATTAGGAGTGGCCTTGCAAAAGGTATTGAAAAAATTCAATAGAATTGCCACCTTGTTAGAGGATTTAGAAATGGCTGTTAAACCAACTCTGTTAAGAGATTTTAGATCACTGCTACAATTGTTAGAAAGTGACAATGAAATGACCCAATTGTGATGCAATTGAATTGCTGATTACAGATCTCTGCTCTAGTTCATACTTGATCCTTCTTGATTGAATAACACTTTTCTACTCCAAAAGGGTACCTATTTATCCTTCAAGTTTGCTTCCTCTTCTCTTATCTTTTTCAGGTCATTCAACTTGCATACACCACACACTTTGAAATCACAACTTGACATTTTACTTATACCTTTCAAATTGTCAAGTTGGCTCATATACAAATTAGAATAATCAATATTCATCACCTCAATTAGCTAGAACCAATAGGTAAAATAATTAAGCTTTACATGCCAAAATAAAAAAATCCTTTGGTAGCTGACCTAGATTGGTAGAAACTAATTCTAAAGTGATTTCTTGTGTTAATCAACAGATGCTCAATCAACACTGTGAAGTTACAAAATTCCTTTGGTAACCAAGTTAACTCAATTAACACTAATTCTGTTCAACTTTCCTTTGTTAACCAAGTGAGCTTGGTTAACACTCTTTTCTACTTAACTTCCTTTGGCACTCGAGTGAGCTTGATAGATACTACCTTCTACACATAGTAAACTTTGGAACACTCAATAGACTAGGAAAACTATCTTTACTAACCAAGAGAGCTCAGCATGCACTAACCATCAACTGATATGACATTTGTATAACATCAAAGACATCACACAATTAATCAATTGTATCCAACAATCTCCCTCTTTTGCATTGATGGCAACACAATATGTCATAGCACAATGAAATTTTGAGAACAAGAATCCCTCTATCAAAAAGTTTCTCCCTCTTTGATATTTTATAGAGAACTTCTCTTATAGTATTCTCCCTCTGTGAATGAACTTCTTAACTTCTTCATTTGCAAAATTTTAGAAAGATATGACAAGAAACTTCTCCCTCTTTGACAACACATGCTAAAGACAATTTTAATTAGTATCAATGTACCTTGAGTATAGATTCATCTACAATATATCCTTGTCAATACTACACCAATTGATCGATCTTCAATTTAGTTCTTGTTGATGCATCACCAAACTTTATTTAGGGAGTTTCAGATAGGGGAATGACCCCTAGCTTACCTCTTAGATACAAACATGCATCCCTAGGTAATGGATTTGTGAATATATCTATAATTTTTTATTTTGTGTGCACATATACCAATTTTATTTCTTTTTCCTATACTAATTCTCTTACAAAGTGATATTTGATAGCAATGTGCTTTGTTTTGGAATGCATCACTAGATTCTTTGATATGTTAATTGCATTTGTGTTATCATAATACATTACTATTGGCTCTTTGATTTCAACTTGCATTCCTTCCAACAATTATTTGAACCAAACAATGTTAGAACAATTCATTGCTACTACTACATATTCTACTTCTACCATGGATTGAGATGTGCAATTTTTCTTGTTTCTTGTCCAAGATACTAGCCTTTTACCAAGAAAGAATGCTCCACCACTTGTGTTTTTTCGTTCATCAAGATTTCTTTCCTAATTAGCATCAGTAAATAATTTTAAGTCAAGGTTGCCTCCAAGTTTGTACCATAAGCCATAGTCTTCAGTACCTTTCAAATATCTCAAGATTCTTTTTATTGACATCATGTGGTTTTCTTTGGGTTTAGCTAAGAATCTTTCCACTATCCCAACTACCAAGGAAATATCAAGCCTTGTATGTCCCACATACTGTAGTTTCCCAATCATTGATCTGTATAGGGTATGATCTACTTCTTTGGAGTCATCATCTTTTGTAAGCTTAAGTCCAGTACACATGGGAGTACCAACTAGTTTTGAATCCTCCATTTCAAATTTCTTGAGTATCTCTTTGATATATTTATATCTAGTGATATAGATACCATTTATGTTATACTGTATCTACAATCCAACAAAGACTTTCATTTCTAGAAACATGGACATTTCAAATTCTTTATTTATTTGTTCTAAAAATTATTTGCATAGGTCATCATTTCCTATGAATATGGTATCATCCACAAATATTTCTACTAATACAATCTTCTTATCTCATCCTTCCTTGATGTATAGGCTAATGTTATCATTTTTTCTTTGAAAACTAATCTATATCAAATAGTTATGCATTCTTTCATACTAGGGTCTATGAGCTTATTTGAGACCATATAGGGCTTTGTGTAACTTGCAAACCATGTCCTTTTTGTTTGGATCAATAAAACTTTCTAGCTATTCAATGTAGACTTCCTCATCAAGAATTTCATTCAAGAATGTTGATTTAACATCCATCTAATATACTTTGAATTCTTTGTGAACTATATAAGCAAGTAAAGTCTTAACATCTTCTAGTCTTACAATAGGGGAAAAAGTTTCTCCATAATCAATATCTTCTTCTTGAGAATAGCCTTTACATACCAATCTTGCTTTGTTTCTAGACACTTTTCCATCTTCATTTAGCTTATTTTTGAATATCCATTTTGTACCAATCACATTCTTATCTTTGGGCCTAGGTACAATAGTCCAAGTTTTATTCTTTTCTATCTGTTCTATTTATTCATTCATAGCCTCAATTCAACTTTCATTTTCCAATGCATTTTTAACACTTCTAGGTTCAAATTCAACAAGTAAACATGTACCTTTAATTTTCTTATTGTCATTGTTCCATCTAATTTGTCTCCAATAATCTAATTAGGTGCATGATGCCTTTTGACATATTTAGCCAATATAGGTTCTTTGACTTTTGAAAGAACTACATTGTCTTCATTTTGAATTTCAACTTCTGGCTTGTGTCCTTCTATCTATGGCTCAAGTTCTTCAAACTTGATATGCAATAACTTAGTAGCCTCTGAATGTGAATCGAGTCCCTATGACTTGGTTTGTACTTCCTACAACTCAATAGCTAATGGAGATTTAGATGGCTCAAGAGATGAATTCACCTTTTTGTCAAATATTTTTGGCAATGTATCAAGTTCATAATAAACAAATCTTCTATAGTCTTCTAGTTCTTTTTTCTTTCTTCTTCAATATTTTTTGCAAACTCATCAATTCTCACATGTACACTTTCTATGATTTTGTGACTAGACAAGTTCAAACATTTGTATGCTTTACTTCTATAGGAATATCCTAGAAATATACCTTCATCACCTTTTACATCAAATTTTCCTTTTCTAGACTCTTTCAAGATATAATGCTTATCACCAAATACTTTCAAGTAACTTACATTGGGTTTGTAACCATACCATAGTTCATAGGGAGTTTTGTTTGAGTCCTTCAACTAAACTTGGTTCAATGTATAAACTACAGTGCTCATAGTTTCTTCCAGTATTTGAAAGCAACATTCTTCTCAATCATTAGTGTCCTTGCACAATCCATAATGGATATGTTTCTTCTTTCAGCTATACCATTCTGCTCAGGAGTACTAGGGGCTGATACTTGTCTTTTGATTCCTCTTTCAATATAGAAATTATTGAATTCATTTGAGATTTATTCGCCACCTCTATCTAATCTTAAGCATTTCAATCTTTTTCTACTTTCCTTTTCTACTCTAGCAAGATACCATCTAAATTTCTCAAAAGCTTCTGATTTTTCTTTTAGATACATAACAATCATCATTCTAGAGTAATCACCAACAAAAAGAATTAAAAACTTTTCTCCATTATAGATTTATATTCCAATGGGTCCACACTAATTAGTATGCACAATTTCCAAGATATTATCTAACTGATATTTTTTGCTTTTAAAACTACTCTTTCCCATTTTACCAATTTGGCAATTCTTGCACAATCCAATATCAGGTTTCTTCAAACTAGGAAGACCTCTTACCCTTCTAAGTTTTCTAATCTTGACCATATTATCAAATTTTACATGACATAATCTTCTATTCCATAGCCATCTTTCTTCTACTTGAGTAGTGAAACATGAACAATCACCAAGATCAAGATAAAATAGGTTACCTTTTGTTTGCCTGCTTGATCCAATCAGATTTCCTTAGTTATCTAGTAATATGTCCTTGCCATTCATGAATTCTACCTTGAATCCAATGTTTTTCAGTTGTGTCACACTCAATAAATTATGTTTTAGTCCTTCAACCCAATAGGCATTGTCACATACAAGTTCATTGGTTAATGAGATTTAGACTTTCTCTTTTATGCAACATGTTTCATTTTTCCCAAATCTTACACTATCTCCATCATAGTGCTCAAAATGTTCAAATTTAGGTTTGTCTCCAGTCATATGGTGAGAATGTCCACTATCTATGATCCATGTGTCATTCTTGCTAACATGAAAGACAAGTGCCATCTTATCTCCTTCATCATAATTTTGATCTTTTACAACAATATATACTATTTCATCTTCACATTTATTAGAATTTTTAGCCATAAAACAAGTTTTCTTACCTTTTTCTTTGTTATATTTGTGACCTTTGAATTCCTTCTTTCCTTAGTACCTGTGGCTTTTTTTTTTCTTCCTTGCCTTCTTTGTTTGGACACATAGTAGCAATATGACCAATTTCATACCAAGAAAGATATATTAGAGGGATCTTACCTTTGTACTTTCCTCCACTCCTAGAATATTTCTTTGCAAATAGAGCTTCAATAATTTCAAGATTACTATCTGAACTTTCTTCAATTTTTTCCTCACTTTCTAATTGATTATCTTTTTCTTTCTTTCCTTTTTATTTGAGTGAGAGTTTAGCTTCAAATGTAGACTCAATATTCTTGGAAGCAAGAATATATTTGTCAAAGTTGCCTAGTTCAAAAGCTATCAATCTTCCTACTAGGGCATCCAAACTTAGCTTGTTATTTGGATCACATCTCTTTTCTTGAATAAAAAATACTCCATTTGCATAAATAGGAAGAAAAGTTATGAGAACTTTACTAACAATAATTTCTTCTTTGATTTCTCCTCTAGATGCTCTAATTGTACTAACATTGGCTTTGATTCTTTCCACATATTTGGCAACATTTTCATCTTCTCTCGTCCTCATTTGGTCAAATTATCCTCTAAGAATTTTTTATTTGGCTCTTCTTACATTGTCATCTCCTTCATATATATTTTTAGTTTATTCTACATATCAAAATTATTTTTACAATCTTTGATCTCATCAAATTCAGCATAACTGAGAGAAAATGCAACATCAATCATCATGATGGTATGGTTCTTCTTCTTAGCAATATCATCAACTGATAATGTTCTAGTGGGCATTTTATATTCTTCATCAAGATATTTTCATATTGAATCACTAATGGTAACCAGGTGAAGCCCCATAAGTCCTTGTCATGTTGCAAAGTTGTCTCTGTTCAATTTTGGAATCTCTCTCTTGTAAGACATCTTGATCTTTAGCTTAGGTCCTTGAAACCTTCTCTGCAAGCATGAAAAGGTCTAATACCAATTGTTGGAAATATAAGAGGAGTAACTAAGATGTGGTGTGAATTATTTACCACTAAAATAAATCTCAAATCCCTTAGATGTTAATTATACAATTCAAACTGATAAAACTAATTACCGTTGATACTTGATAAACACACAAAAATTGATGTAACTCGGTAAACGCAGAGTGTAAATTATTTTAGCAAATCTTAGCATGTTATCAGTAATTATTTGCAAACATTAAATACCTACCATGAACACATGAGATACCAAGATTTAATGTGGAAACCCAATTTAGGAAAAACTACCAATGTAACTAGTTATTATTTTTACCTCTTCTGAAGTGAGCCTTGTTAGGAGCCAACCCTATTAAAGGTTAGAAAACACATTGTTAGGTGTGACCCTATTAAAGGATTTAATCACCCTATTAGGAGTGTCCTTGCAAAAGGTCTTGAAAAAATTCAATGGAATTGCCACCTTGTCAGAGGATTTACAAATGGTTGTTAAACCAACTCTGTTAAGAGATTTTAGATCACTACTACAATGGTTAGAAAGTAAAAATGAAATGACCTGATTGTGATGCAACTAAATTTCTGATTATAGATCTCTACTCTGGTTCATACTTGATCCTTCCTAATTGAACAAAACTGTTTTGCTCCACAAGGACACCTTCTTATCCTTCAAGTTCTCTTCTGCTTCTATTATCTTTTTCAACTCATTCAACTTGCATACACCACACACTTTGAAATCACAACTTGACCTTTTACTTATACCTTTTAGATTTTTAAGTTGGCCCATATAAAAATGAGAATAACCAATATTCATCACCTCAGTTGGCTAGAATGAATAGGTAAAATAATTAAGCTTTACATGCCAAAATAAGAAAATCCTTTCGAGGCTGACCTAACTCTATAGAAACTGATTCTAAAGCAATTTCTTGTGTTAACCAATAGATACTCGATTAACACTAGGAACTTACAAAATTGCTTTGGTAACTAAGTTAACTTGGTTAACACTAACTCTGTTCAACTTTCCTTTGTTAATCAAGTGAGCTTAGTTAACAATATTTTTTTCTTAACTTCCTTTGACGCCTGAGTGAGCTAAGTAGATACTACCTTCTACATAAAATCAGGAATGCTCAGTAGACTAGGAAAACTATCATTGTTGACCAAGAGAGCTTGACATACACTAACTATCAAATTATATGACATTTGTGTAACATCAAAGAAAACACACAATTAATCAATTGTATCCAATAGTAAATCTAGTGTTGACTAAGCTATGTAGTGTCAACCAAGCGATTCAGTTTATATTGAGCTCACAGTAATAGTGTTGACCAAGCTATGCAGTGTGAATCAAGTGATTCAATTTAGATACTAAATTTTGTAGTGTTTACTAAGGCACTAGTGCAAATTGAGTTTAGACTACTTGGAAGTGACTACTATGAGTCAAGATTCTATGCCTATCGAGAGCATGATGATGTTAAGCATTGACAATGGTTGTCAAGTATCAGAACCTCACAAAGTTTTTCTTCAAAACTTGAGTAACTACAATTGGCCCAACTTTAGGTATTTTGATGAAACTTGTATTGTAGCCAACTTTGTTGAATTGTAATTTGGATTGGTATATATGTAATATATTGTATCACATCCAAAATAATAATATAGTGAGAATGACAAGAATATTATTAAGCATAAGTGTGAAGTAAAAGGCTACAACATTGTAAGGAGTAACAAAGATTTATCTATCATAAGAAAATCAAATTGCAGATTAGAGATCAATCACTAGTTCATCCTAATAGGTGGAATAGTTAAATCCTTTCATAAGGTAGACTTAATAGTCTTTGTAAATCTCTTTACCTAGTGTATACTTCATTGTATGTTTGTAAATCCTTTTGCAAGGTGGATCTAGCAGTCCTTATTGCTCCGAACAGGTTGGATCAATAAAAATGATCATTGTAAGCCTTAATAGGCCAACTTTATACTACAGTACTAAAGCTTGTGGGTATCATCCCCACCCCATTTTTACATTGTTTTTGAAAAGTTTTTTGGTTTCCATATTGTGTGTCAAAGTGTTATGAATGTTTGAATGGTTTTAGTTTTTTCATGCATGCAATTAGATTAGTATGCATGCAATTAGATCAGTATACACATGAAGGATTAATTAATAGTTAAATATTAAGTTTTATAAGTTATTGATTCACCCCTCCCCTCTCAATAACTTAGCCTATTATATATTTCCAACAATTCAACTGTGCCAAATTTAGTAGATTATGCTTTAGTGCTTCAACCCAATAAGAATTGACACATCTAAGTTCATTGGTTAATGAGATACATGTTGACAATTGGATAAAGGAGATATGTAATTTTTTATCATTTATGGAAACACATGATGCACATGCTTATAGGAAATCTCAAAAATAAAGATATTTAGTGTTTGGTAATCAAAAAATTGTCAAAGTAAAGAATTTGGTATACAATAGTGTATTGTTTCATTTATAACTTATTGTTGATGTCATATTATGACTAAAAAATTTAGATGGAGATGAGATGTATACATGATGGTGATGATGTGTATAACTTTGGAAATTAGTACATATTGTATTGAACAAAGGAAGCCAATATAGACTATATGGAACAAAGATAATCATGTTTTGATAAAATAGGATGGTAAAGTCGAAGGAAATGATTATTTTGTTTACAAAATAATTACTTATCCAATTAGGACCAACATCCTAGATGTTTACTCTAAGTTGGAAAAGTATATTGTGGTCTTAGCGGACCTAGCAACAATTTTTGTAAAGGCATAGTATTTATGCAAAGGGCATTTTGTGGTAAGAAGTATGCTATTATGTAATTGTGACATTTAGAAATTATATGCAAACTTTTGTAAGAATGATATATGAGAAGTTTTGTGAAAGCTATTTGTGATTTAAAATCAAACTAAAGATTATAGATCAATCAAGGAAGAGGTTATAGTACCTATACTCTAGAAGTTTGATTACTTGTTTGGGTAGTGAGATCTTCTTGTAATTGGAAATGCATGATTGGGTAGTGGACTCATCTTGCTTCTACTCTACTACAACTCCTAACAAGGTTGGAATCTCCTAATAGGGATTCGAACTCTCCTAACATGGACTTCATATACCGAATTTTCTCATTGACTCCTAATAGGGTTTGTCCTCTAAAAAAGAAATTATATATAAATATATTATCTAGTGGGTATCATCCCCACCAGGGTTTTTCCTTGGCCGGGATTTTCCTAGTTAACAAAATATGGTGTTATGAGTTATCTCTGTGCATTGTTAAAATTATTGTTTAGCATTACTTTATTACTTTGTTATGCATGGTTTAAAGTAATCTAAATAATATACAGTTGGCAACTAAACTTTGTAGATTACTAATTCACCCCTCCCTCTCATTAATCCCTATTTCTAGCAATTGGTATTAGAGCACAATTACTTTGAAGAGGCTTAGAAGCTTAAGTAAGATCCCTATGGATATGGAACAGTTGATAAAGAACCTTGAAGAGGCTCTTAAACAAATTGAGCTCCTTATTGAAGAAAGAGATAAGCTAAAGGAAAATATGAAGACTCCAAAGTATACATTGGTTAATTGAAGGAAAAGATTGAACATCTCAAATCCAAGCCTAAATCTACTAAATCTAGAACTAGTGATGATGATTATTCAAAGCTGAAGATAGAGTACAAGATCTTGAAGCATGAATTGAAGATTATGAATCTAAAGTTGAAATTGAGCAATGATCCTAGCAAAGTTGAATCTAATTTGATGAGTGAGAATGTAGATTTTAGAGCAAGTCTGACAAAGAAAACATCTAAATTTGAAACATTGAAAGAAGATCATGAAGAACTTCATAAGTACAATACCATTGTGAATGGTGAATTAACTTAGGGAAAGAAATAGCTTGAGAAGCTTTATTCTAGTAGAGAAAAGCTTGATGATTCAATGCCAATACAGAGACCTACTTCTGATAAGAGTGGTCTTGGTTATATAATTAACATGTATCCAAATAAACCTAAGATTAGATCAGATCTGAAAGAAAAAGGTAAGTCTGACCTAGTTAATCTTCTAATAAGACCAAAGAAATTGTACAAGATAAGGAAGTTGAAGTTTTGGATGAACCAAAGCAAGTGGAATCTCCTAACGAAACTAGGTATGAATTTAGAGGTAAGTGTTTCTCATGTAATGAAATAGATCATATGAAAAGAGATTATACAATTATGTCATTCAATCATGTTAAGGACTTTTATTGTCATAATTGTCATGGTATGGGCCGTAAAGAAATTGATTGTAGGAAACCTAAATATGATAATGATAGAAGGAATAGTAGAATGTCTAGAAATACTAACCCTATAGATAGAAGAAGATCTAATGAAATCACATTGAGAGAATGAAGATCCTATGAAGACAAGAGATAGATCATGTGTTATTAACAACTTAGCACACATTGCTCAAAATTGTCATGCACATAATGACCAGTAGAATCCTAGAAGTAGAGCACCAGTATGTTAGTTGTAGAACAACTTTGGACATATGAAATGTCCCTTTTCTGATTTTACATGATATTTCAAGCCTCAAATAAGATCCTTAAAATCAAAAAACTAATATCCCAAAGATCCACCAAATTTCTCAAGAAACCCCAAATCGGGTATGCCAGAAATTGTGCCAAAAGCTTCACAGCTTCACCTATTATTAATAAATCTGAAAGTGGAAATTTTTACAGAAATTTCAGCAGTATAACAGCCTAAAAAATGAAATTTCCAAATCATTATAGCCTTTACAAAATAGTTCTCAAATGTAGGACAAAAACTATGCTCACCGGGCTCCCGAAATTAACACAAAAATGCTTGAAAACACCACAAAACACTAATAATCTATCTCAGAAGTTTAGTCACATCCCAATACATATATTTAGCTCTATTTTAATAGCTTAAAGTCTGAAATACAGCAGCAACCAAAACTGATGTGAAATGCTCAACTAAAAACACCAAACTCATGCAAAAAAACACACCCAAAAACCCACAAATCTACACTGTTCAGCACAAAGGCAAACTCTGTATGAGCATGCACATGGAATGGCTTCAAAATCCCATCCTTAGCCTTCCTAGAAACCTAAAAACTCCCATTCTTGGGTCTCCCTGGAAACCTATAAACTCCCGTTCTTGGGTCTCCTTCTCCATAGGTTGGGCAGCCTCTGAAGAATAACAAAGAATGAGCAAAAATCAAGTTCTATAATCTGCCCAAAATGCCTCCAAACCCCTTAAAAGAGGGCATAACTGTAACTCACGTCCAAGAGAGGTTAATGAAACATATTTTAATAATAATTTACATTTATTAGTCCAACGGTTTCCAAAGATTAACCCCCTTTTTTTGAAACTTCACTTTCTTGGGCCTGCCTGCCTTAGCAAAGATTATTATTTTTTAATTATTTGAAAAGGGGACATGACAAGTCCTCCCCTCCCAAACATTGCTTTTCCTCAAGCAATGGCTAAACAATAAACCAATCAATCCACCTGGATCCCAAATGTAGTCATGAACTATACTGCTACCAATTAACACAGGCTCCTACAATATCCTCTGCAATATGACCAAGAGGAATCCATAATCAAACTGAAAATTATAGCTCAACCAAACTCCAAAATCACCACTACCACAATCAAAAACCCATGAGGCACAAACTCTTAGAACATCAGAACCCAAGTAAAGTGGACAAATAAAACTACCAACATAGTAAATACCATCAACGCATCCCACTGGCTTATACGAAATGTACAATCCAACTCTGCAACAATGGTGAATGCTCTCGAATGAAACTATACCAAGTATGGAGAATCCACACACTGTACAACTCCTACAGTCAACACAACTTTGCAAATCATCGGCCACTATTTCATAACCATAACTCCCATGCACATGAAGAAGTGATACAACCCACTGTGATTGATCACCAGCTAAGTCAGGAGATGTCATAGCCAAAGGAGTAGAATCAATAACAACACCTGCTGAAGCATCAGTCCAAAACTCCTACTCTAAATCATGTATTATCAACCTGTCAACTACAAGACCTATCACCATGTCATGCCCATCACAACTCTCATTTCGAGGCATCAAACTATCCCATAACTGATGATAAGCACTAGGAACCAAAGTACATCTCTATATCATCATCTCATCAACATGGTCATCAAAGGTAAATTGATGAGTGTACCTCATAGTGTAATGCCGATAGAATGCACCAATCTATGTCAGTGGCTCAAACTGTAATCCAGATGAAACTAACTGCAATTGATCATTAACCATGTTGGAACTAACTACTACCTCCGAAGATATCACCAAGGGAGTAGTATTACTAGCAGGAACCATGCCAACTGCCGACTCACCAACATCACACATGATCTTTGATACATCTCTAGTCTCCGTGCCTTCAGTACTAGAGGCCACCACCCTGTCAGGCATACAACAATCTACTACAACACCCAACTCAACTAAACCTGACTCTAGTGGGAATGAACCTGATATGCCAATGTTAGTATCAAGGATGGATGCATCCTCATCTCCACTGTCTCTGACCATCTCAGCCATGGACATCCTCGGATCACCAAACACCATAGCTTGTTACTGTATAGAATCAGGTAAAGACTGTAGTCACTCTAACTCCATGGTCACCTTAGCCAAATGAAACTGTGACTCCTTGAAAGCCAACTGTGTACTCTCAAGAATCTTAGAAGTCACCTCAAGCTGCTCAATAAGCTCACTCACCTCATCTTTCTTGGCCAACAATGCATCATATATTGTACTGCCCCACTCCATAAGATAATATCTATCGGCTACCAACTGCATATAATTTTGTCTCAAAATTCGAATAGCCTCCCATAAAGAGTGGATCTCTATCAAGGAAAGATAACTTCCTTCCTGCTCATCACTAGTAGGAGAACCCCATCCATAAACTTCTAACAACTGACGAGCAACATCAAAATGTTGGCAAGTGATAGCAATGTCTCGGTCACTAACTCTCAACTAATTAAACACATGATGGCACTGGCTTGAATCTCTCCTACAAAGCTCCTCTGATGTATTGTCTAAAGGAGTATAATCAAAGTCACTAGTCTCTAGAGTATTACAATCCATATCTTGTGAATCAAATCTAAAGCTCATATCAACATACAGAGTATCAAAAACATTAGCACTACTGTCCAACTCCTTTGCACCCAAGGAAACTAAGTTTTCAAAACTGCCCACTACATCCTCCTGGATGTCATCAATGCCAATATGATCCTGGGACTCATCTGGACACACTGCCAAATATGAAAGATCATCAACACATTCTAGCAAATATGGTCGATTGGATATATGAACAAAGCCCAAGATCGGTGTATAAAAACTAATACCAACATTAGACAAGATACTGGCACAAGAAAAGACAACACTATGTAATCTAATAATCGAATCCATGATAGCACCCAAAAAAACACTGCTACCAAAAAGTGTTAGAGATCTCTAGTCAACTAGATCCCAAATGCCAATATAACAATCTCGAGTCCATATTTGTAAACTAGAATCAACTGGTAACTCAAGCAAACTCCTCACCTGAGTAATATGACCAATACCAACTAACTCCACATACCTGTCATGATGAGATAATGAAGTCACAATACTATCTTTGTTCACCTTCAGCTGGCTGGACAAATCATGTGAAGTACTACCAGCCTCAACCTCATGTGGTGAAGAATCTAAACTATGCCTAGTACTCTTTCTTAGCAAAATCATGAATGCTCAATGTCTGCTCATCTCTACCAGGTATCTCACCATCCTGCACAACAACATCCTCATAATCATCATCTGAACCCACTACACTGTAGTCATTGCCTATTGTAACTATACCATCTTGAATACCTGTGGCATCACCCTTTGACGACCTATAAACAATTGTCTCAATTTGAGTATCAAGTTGACCATTACTATCAATCTGTGTAATATCCTTTCCCACCACCTCCTGTGGCAGAGTAGAATCTGAGACCTCTACCTGGCTATCAACTGGTTTCTCAAACTCCTCATGCAAGTTCTTGGTAATTGTGTCATCTGCCATGTGAGAAAATATGCCAAATAGAAATCCAGTCAACTTATCCACCTTAGCTAGGTCGGACAACATGTCATTCATTATACGATGGTGCTCAAACAACTGTTTAGACATGTCATGGCTTATTTTCATAATTTTATCTCAAATGTCTAAATAACCATCCTTTCTACTGTTTTGACTCTGGATATCAATTGTCCAAGATTGTGTCCTTTGAGACTCTGTACTATACCTGTCCATTCTGGATAAAGTAGAGTGTAACCCCAATAGGATATAACTTCTTCAAACACCAAGAACTAACATGCAAATGATTAGAAGTAGCATGAAACCATAGATTTTGACATGCAACTGATTAGAAGCAACATACAACCACCAAATTATGACATGTAAGATCTGGGTAGTTGTCAAAACTGACATGCAAGATCTGGGTAGTTGTCAAAACTGACATGCAAACTTCTACAACCACCAAATTCACCAAGAACTAACATGAAAATGATTAGAAGTAGCATAAAACCATAGATTTTGACATGCAACTAATTAGAAGCAACACGTAACCACCAAATTATGACATGCAAGATCTGGGTAGTTGTCAAAACTGACATGCAAGATCTGGGTAGTTGTCAAAACTGACATGCAAGATCTAGGTAGTTGTCAAAACTCACATGCAAACTTCTACAACCACAAAATTCACCAAGAACTAACATGAAAATTATTAGAAGTAGCATGAAACCATAAATTTTGACATGCAGCTGATTAGAAGAAACATGTAACCATAAATTATGACATGCAAGATTTGGGTAGTTCTCAAAACTGAAATGCAAGATCTGGGTAGTTGTCAAAACTAACATGCAACTTCTACAAACCCTCAGGCTGGCAAGATCATGGCTCTGATACCACTGAAATGTCCCTTTTTTGGTTTTACATGATATTTCAAGCCTCAAATCAGATCTTTAAAATCAAACAACTAATATCCCAAAGATCCACCAAATTTCTCAAGAAACCCCAAATCGGGTATGCCAGAAATTGTGCCAAAAGCTTCACAGCTTCACCTATTATTAATAAATCTGAAAGTGGAAATTTTTACAGGAATTTCAGAAGCATAAAATCCTACAAAATTAAATTTCTAGATCTGCATAGCCTTTACACAACAATTCTCAAATGTAGGACAAAGACTATGCTCATCGGGCTCCCGAAATTAACACAAAAATGCTCGAAAACACCACAAAACACTAATAATCTATCTTAGAAGTTTAATCACATCCCAATATATATATTCAGCTCTATTTTAATAGTTTAAAGTTTGAAATACAGAAGCAACCAAAACTGATGTGAAATGCTCAACTGAAAACACCAAACTCATGCAAAAAACACACCCAAAAACCCACAAATCTACACTGTTCAGCACAAAGGCAAACTCTGTATGAGCATGCACATGGAATGGCTTCAAACTCCCATCCTTAGCCTTCCTAGAAACCTGCAAACTCCCATTCTTGGGTCTCCCTAGAAACCTATAAACTCCCGTTCTTGGGTCTCCTTCTCCACAGGTTTGGCAGCCTCTGAAGAATAACAAAGAATGAGCAAAAATCAAGTTTTGTAATCTGCCCAAAATGCCTCCAAACCCCTTAAAAGAGGGCATAACTATAACTCAAGTCCAAGAAAGGTTAATGAAACATATTTTAATAATAATTTTCATTTATTAGTCCAACGGTTTCCAAAGATTAACCCCCTTTTTTCGAAACTTCACTTTCTTGGGCCTGCCTGCCTTAGCAAAGATTATTATTTTTTTAATTATTTGAAAAGGGGACATGACAACATATAACAAAGTACTGTAGAATGGATATAAACTTCAAAGATAGAAGGAACAATGGAAGAAACTTTGAGAACAAAAGGAACGATGGAATGAATGTCAGAAATCATAGAAGGAACCATGAGAGGAACTCCAAATCTAATGGAGAAAATGATAAACAAAGAAATATTGTTAGTGAAATTCAAGAAGAACTTAATGAGGTATATGTAAAAGGAGTAGATATCTCAAAAGAAAAGCTAGATGATGATGAGATAGGAAGATTGAAGTCAATTGTTGAGTTTGATTCAACTAAGTTAAATTAAGCATGTTTACAGTATCAGAATTTGGAAACTTCATTTTGAGATCAAATTAGAGGTAGTGAAGTTGGGAAAAGGTGTATCAAGTTAAGTTTAGATGGTACCTAAGCTTGCTTGGAATTTAGAGCTTGTCTAAACAAGTTTTGAAGGAATTAAGAGTTACCGGCATTATAGAAAAGGTTAATTTTGTAGCAAAAGATGGAAACTATGTTTTTTACAAAGAATTTTGTGAAGCAAAGACTTGAGGAGCATTACCATGATGAAAGGAGGTTATAGTAAACCTTGAGTGGTACTTGAAGATAGGATAAATGATCTTGAGCAGTTATTTGGTTATAGAATGTAATTGACAATGTTTTCATGTTTACAAAGTATGCAATTAATACAAGTTCAAGTTGATAGAATAAATGGAGTATAAAATTGATTTTTACTTCATTGCAAATACATATAAATTGAAGAGCACTCAAAAGTGACTTGTTAAGGTGATTTTGAAGAAAACCCTATTTTCAAAAAGAGGTATTTTATCATTATTTTGCAAATTTATTTAGTAAAAGTTTAGATTTGATAGAATTATGGATATGTCAGTAGTGCACAACGTTGAGAATAAGGATAGACCTAAGTTAAAGATTATTTCTATAAAACTTACTAAAGGAAACCCTAACTCAACATTATCCATCACTGTAAACAATGTAGTATATTTGAAAGATGTAGGAAGTTATATTAATAGTAAATTTGAGTCTAATTATAGTGAATACATGAACAAGGATATGGAATTATTTTTCAATCATGACATGACTATGAAGCCTAGATTTGAACATTTGAAGGAGCTAGACCTATTCAAATATCATTTCTACTATGAATTGGACACAAATGAATGGACTCAGATCATATTAAGTAGGATACATGATGGAGAACTATGGATGCAAGATAATGTAATTGATATTTCTGCTAACCTTATTCATGAGGTAACTAGTCTTAGGAAACAAGGCAATGTACCTATAGGTGAGAAAATGGTCAAGAAGAAAGTTGAGAGTTATACCAAAGCAATGTATAATGGAAAGGCTATGGTGATAAACAGCATTAAACAAGATAATGTAAGATTATTAAGTAGAATCATTACCTACTCTATATGTGTCAGCTCAAAACTTGATTAATTATTAGCTAGATTCATGTATGCAACATATAAGATATGTGTAAAGAAGGATCAAGTTAACCATAGTGAAATTCTAAGAATACAATTACTTGAGAACCTAGAAAAGATCAAGAGGACTAAGAATAGTGTATTTAGATTTTAGTCACTAATCAATCACATATTCTTTCATGTACTTAAAATATTTCCATATTTATTAGTCACAAATATAATGAGAAGTGATATATATACAATGGACAAGATCATAGAATTATGCAGAAGACATCCTGCATATTACATATTGGATAGTGGGAACTTGATGATGAAGACATTTTCGAATGAAATTAGGCAAAGATTCAAAATTGTACCTAAAATTATAGATAGATTTAAAGAAAACATTTTCATTATCATTGATATAGATTATACTTATATTCAAGTAGCGGAACCTCTAGAAACATTTCTTGATCCCTTGAGCTATGAATTGAATGATGATATAGCAATTGATTATATTGATTTATTGTTGAAATTAGAGAAGGATGAAGTAGAATATAGATTTGGAACTTATGATGAGATTACACAGTCAGCTCATCAGATATCCTTGGAGAAGGAATCAAAAAAGAAGATAGAGTTAATCATGAAGAAAGCCTTATTAGAGGCTGGTGTCACTGAGACCAAGTCTAAAGCAATCAAGAAAACCATGAAACAAGGAATACTAAATGTGCAACCTTTGTTAGTATCTATTGTAGAGACATCTTTAGAATAGAGAATTCTATATATAGCACTATCTGATGTGCAACACAGTGAGCCAAATAGAAAATTTGAGAGATTAGTGGAAGCTATGACCACAAAGAAAAAAAGGTTCAAGTAACAAGCCATTGGACTAGGCAAAAGGCAAAAGACATTGTTGACAATTGTTGAATCTAGTGAAGAAGAAGAACAAGAAGTCAAGCAAGTAGAGAAGGTGACAACATCAAAGAGATCAACAGGAAAAGCTTAGCAATTCCAGAAGTTGAAGATAGAAAAGATTAACACATCTATTGCTAATGAAGGTAACTTTTTTTAGGTGAACAAATTTTATGATTTGTATAACAGTTTTGAGAAGGATCAAATTGATATGTCTACTATGAGATATATTATAGAAAAAAATCTAAATTTGAAGGATATTGAGGGAATATTAAACTAGAAACTCTATGACAAACATATTGAGAAGAAGGCACCTACAAGGGAAGAAGATTTATAACTTTGGAAATCTATGCTAAAAACTATTTGCAAGGCTGATGATGAAGTAGAGATTAAGAGATTGTTGAATTATCATGCACCTTACTTGAGAAAAAAGTAAGACCATTTCTATTTATGGTGGGTGAGAAAGATAAATTATGAAGTGAGACTATAGTAGTAATAAACCAAATGTTGACACAATCAAAGACAACATCTCCACTGGCACCCAAAACCTTGGAAGTTTTAGTGAGCAGTGATACTACATAGATAGATCGGGAAAATGTTACCATTAACATTGATATTACTAATCATTTTGAAGGTTCCAAACTTAATGAACCTAAAACCAAGGATATTGAAGACAAACTGAGACTAATTTAAGAAGAAAAGTGGTTACTTCAAGAAGAGAAGAAGAAAGTAGAGGTGGCCAAGTAGAAATTGCTTGAGGATGAAAAGAAAAGAAAGGAAGAAAATGAAAAGAAGAGAACAGCAAAAGAAGAAATATGAAAGAAAATAAAGGATGAAAAGAAGAAAAATGAAAGAAAAGAAAAAGAAAAGAAACAAGAAGAGAGAAGAATAAAAGAGGTAGCCAAGAAGCAAAGAGATGATGACACTAAACCTTATAGTTCATCTACTCCACTTCACTTGATAGTTTAACATCTAATGATCATGATCAAAATAATTTGATCTCATCCTTATCAAATCTTATTCAAAAGAATAGAATAGTAAAAATACCACAGAAGACCTTGATGGAGATTACTGACAGATTACACCATACTCTAGCAGTACAACACATAGAAGAAGATCCAAAATAAAGGGCACAAGTAGTGCTAAAGTCATTTGATGAAGAATTTACTAACTTGTTGAATGTTGCATAAGAAAAGGAAAATATTTGACATGATGCTAACTTGTTTAGCACCATCTATCAAAATATTGAGAATGATTTGGTTAGTCTTGATACATGTATAAAGGAAATTTGGAAGTGTCAACAAGATGGGAAGATATTGTACATTAAGTATAATTTAATAAATAAATTGACTAAATATATTGGCAGTCAGATTGGAAGTAAGATGAGTGAGCTAGAGGCTCTATCTAGCCAAATTCAACATCCATCTTGTAAAGTTGATGGTTTTGAAGGACAAGTGGCCAGTATTCACAATGATATCAAAAAAATAGAATTTTAGAAGGAACAAACTATGAAGAGGATATCAGATTTTAGAGATTCTATTGCTTTGAAAATATCTTTTGTTGAGAAATAGTTGGAAGAATATGTCAAGGCCAAGGACACCTATTTTAACCTTTTTTATTTAGAGCTTAATGTAATTGAGATTGCATCATATTCATTCTCACCTCTGTTGAATCCACCAAGGATACATGGACTAAAGGTATGGCTAGTCTTAAGGAAAATTTTGATGATTTTATGAAGATTCTACTAGCTGAAGGAAAAAGGACAACTTTTTTGATAGTTTTGGATAGATTTTGACATGTTGACCTTTGTCATTGATGTCAAAGTGGGAGAAGCACACATGAAAATTGTTAAGACTATTAAGATGAGAAATATATTTAAAGGGAAGAGATAAAATAGGTAAAAAGTAGTGAAAATATATTGTAAGGGGGAGCATATGTAAACATGGACAATTTTTAATAGATGTAATATAGATGTTTCTCATTATGTTTTGATTACTTAACCAATTTTCCCTATTATGTTGCCATCAATGCCAAAGGGGGAGATTGTTAACAATTCGCTAAAGGAGATATGCAACTATTTTCATTTATGACAACACATGATGTCAATGCTTAGAGGAAACTTTGGAAATAAAGATAGTTAGTGTTTGGTAATCAGAAAATTGTCTAAGTATAGAATTTGGCATACAACAATGTATTGTTTTGTTTACAACTTATTGATGATGTCATATGATGACTAGAAAAGTTAGATGGAGATAGTATACATGTTGGTGATGATGCGTATAACCTTAGAAGTTAGTATAGACTATACAAAACAAAGATAATCATTTTTTAGCAAATCAAAATAGAAAAATTGAAGGAAAGAATTATTTTGTTTACAAAATAATTACTTGTCCAATTAGGGCCGACATCCTAGATGTTTACTCTAAGTTGGAAAAGTATATTGTGGTCTTATTTGACTGTTAGTTCATGTTTTTCAACATTTCCATTTTTAATTCTTTACTTTTGGTTCACTCTCGTTTCAACATTTTTGGTTTGAACCATTGGTTCTGTCAAGAGTCAAATTCAAAAATGAGGTTTTTCTAACATTTTCATATTTATTAACCTCATTCTTTTGGTTAATCCTCTCCTCAAACAATTTTTTGACCAAGTCCTCCTTTAAGCCAACCTTAACTGGGAATGGTTAATTCCAAAGCATCATCTTATTAAAGTTCAAAAGTTTCATGGTATAAAATGTAAGCTTCCTTGTACTCATTGAAACTTTTGTACCCCTCATACCAAGTTCAAAGAACACTAAGCCATATTGAACCCTTTGTACCAAAGGAACTAGTTCACAAGTTCAATGCTTTGTTTTTTCCTCAAAGAAACATCCCTTAGTGGACCTAGTTAACATGTCGAATATGCACATGGTATATAAGACACACAACACCTAGATGGATCATCATGTATGACATGGTCATGGGTGATGTCATGATGTAAAGGTAAGTATAAGAAATTAATGGTTGAATTAAGGTTGCCATCAATGATCACACCAAAAATTTGATTTAAAGGTGTGGAAATAAAGATTTGGCACATGTAGAGAGGTATAATTATTTGAAATACTTGCCTCCCCACTTAATGTTATTACATAATTTGTCTCATCATCTTTCCTTCATGGCATGTCAAAATGATTTCTATCCTTTGCATAATTAATGATCATTTCCTCTTTTTCGAGATGCATCTTAAGAAATTTTTTCTCCTATAAAGAGAGGACATCAATTTTCTTTTCTTGCCCAAGATAAGCAGTCATAGGAAAATTAGAGAAAGCAAGCCTTCTTCCATAGTTGTACCGGTCATTTCTCTTTAGGTAATCCTTCTATTTTCTGGTTTATTTTCTCTTGCCTATTGAGCAAAGCATATTTGTGGTTATTTCTTTGCTTTCAAATTCAAGTATAGCTCCTCAATCATGAAGTCTACATTGCAACTATTTGGAAACACTCATATTTTTCAATTTAAGTCCTCCATAATAGCTGATATAGACTTGTTAGGAGTTTATTTGGGAAGTATTTTAGAAAGATTATGTGAGAGATTGGCCAAACCTTTTTCTACTGAAGTGTTAGACACAAATCTCCTCATGGCTTCCACCTTCCCACTAGCTTATCTATGCCCAAAATTGATTCAAGAGTGCATACATATGTATAATGTGTCTCAATGAAGTATTATTGAAGAAGGATGGAAGTGTTTTGTTAAATATTAATAGGGAGACTGTATCTAGATTATTTCACCTAGAAGAGAAATAATTTGCTAGCCTTACCCCTACCTTGTCTGTAGCTATATTTTATAAGGAAGCAAGTGATTATAGGAATATCATAGCAAAAAGTTGGATCGAGTCTTTATATAAAGGTGGTTCTACGTTACCCAAAACCTTAAAGAAGATCCTAATATCCACTTAGGTTAAAGATATAATGGTTCTGTTACATAGAATTTTTGGGTCTCCTGATGTCTCTATTTTTGAATATTGGATGTACTTCTATATTCAAATTGTGTTAAAAGGTTCACAATTTCTAGACTAGGTGGAATTAGTAGCTAGCTTTCTTAGAGATAAGGTAAAAGGTGCTTTAAATCTGAAAAAGGACTTTTTCATGTTGTCTTATTCAATGTACATGCTAGCCACCACTCAAGATTTGCAGCATTTCCCACATGAACCATGGAATGAGAGTATCACTATATATAATTATTGTCCTTCATTGTACATAAAGTCTTGGAAGATTTTAGAAAGGTTCATGATGTCCTTTTTGGAAAATTGTGGTTTGATATAAAAAGTTCCCTGTACCACAAACTATCACGTAAGAATCAAAGGCTCATTTAATATTTTGGTAGCTTGTACATCCAATTCCTAAGGTTTAATTATGTGAGAGTAGGAGGTTTTGATGAGGAACCCATACGTATTCCTAGATTTTCCCTTGATTGTTCTGTCTTGGTAGAAGTAGTGTAGCAACTAGTCATTGTGATAAACAAATTCTCATCCAAAGATGCTTATGACATTATTTCCCACTTAAGCTAGGAAAATTGACATGTGAAAGCATGGAAGATGAAAAGTTTCTAAGCTCTAACTTGGTTAAATTTGGTTTTGGTTCCTATTAGGCTAGGCCAAACTTTGACAAAAAAGGAATTATCCATAGCTTGTTGATGCTCATACAAGGACTGTACATTTTCCCACTATGGAAGATTTTTGGGAACATTATATAGATGAGTTAGAGGTGAACAGAAGAGGGTTATCCAAGTTCACCATTTCATAAATCCACCATTTTCAATTGAATTTGGGTGTAGATATTATAGACATAGATGAAGATTTAATAGACATCCCAACTTCCCAAGAAATTGAACCAATAATTTTTTCTATAGATTGGAATTCTAATGAAGAAGATAATATTGTTGAGAGAATAGAAAATGTGATTGAAAAGATAAATTCTTGGTTGAGAATGAAGAAAGATACCCATCCTAATGACTAGGTTGACCCTATTTGTAATGTTTTTCTTACGATTGCAAGTAGTAGAAGGTCATAAAGGATCTCTAAGAAAAGGATCCATAATCCCCCTGTTATGTAGAAAAATCATTCTGGAAAGAAAGCTAAAATGTTAGTACTAGTGAAGATTCACCAAGTGATTTAGGTAGATGGCAAACTGAAAAAAGACCAAGGTGGAGAACTCATTGATAATAACTAAAGAGTTCAAATGACTTCCGAGGATGTAGTTGTAGAAATCCTAGAGAAGGATACTAAATTACAATGAGATGCTACCACTCCTAGCTAACTCATGGCTTCATTTAATATGAAGAGAAGTCTAGTTCTGGTTTCTTTCCTAGTTGTTGATATCATGAGAAGATATATGAACAAGGCTTCCAAGCCTAAAAGAACTAAAAGCATAGCTAGGATAAACTTTAACTATGTGACTAGGAGAAGCATAACCAAGGTAGCCACCTACAATCATAAAGAGGGAGCTAACCAGTTGGACCTAAGAAAATTCAAAATTACACACATAGATTTAGGGGTGATGAACTGTGAGACTAAAGAACACTAGGTAGAGATTTCTATGAATAAAATTGTGCTACAATCCTAGAAGGATGGAAATGAGAAGAAAAAGCTAAAAGCTAAAAATAGTGCAATGGCTGAGTATATAAATTCATTGAAAGAAAAAAATTCAACCCTCAATAATCAATCACAACTTGCCTTTGATTCCAATGCCCCTAAAAATTAACAACTATGAGAAGATTTAAAGAAAGGAAAAATGATGACATCTACATTTTCTAGTTGGATCAACCTAGTAATGAACCAAGTTGCTAAGCTCATGAAAAATTTGCATGAAATTATTTCTCTAGCTAGAGTTGCACTTGATGAATCCCATGTTCAATCTGGGACTTAGAAAACAAAGGTTAAGAAACTATCAACCATGGTGACACAATTACTGGAAGTGGAAGATTTTAGACCAAAAAAGTTCTTCAAAGAGAATCTATTACACCATGTGGATGTAGGACTAATTCAGGTTCTAAGGAAGAATATAGCCTGGAGGGTGTCCAATCACACTTTTGTGATCTCAAGAATGCAGTCATGTGAAAAAAAATTCAAAAAATTACTGGAGCATGTAAGTAGGGATTTTTAGTCCATTAGCTCAACCTTTCTTGACCCTCTAAAAGAAGGAGGTTTTAATGTGGAGACCATGATCAAACAACATGAAGAATGCATGAAGTCTATAAAAGAAAAAGTTGGTCTCACATCATTCATTTTCTCCAAGGTGGCCAAAAGTGAAGTGATGTCAAGAATGTGCACTCTACAACTCCCTAGTTACTTAGATACTCTGAACAAGATGAAGCTAGAGAAGGACATCTAGAAGAATCATTTGCAGAGCATCAAGACTCCAAATACAACTATAATGATTGAATTCATGAATGTGTTCAGGACATAGAAGCTGGCACATGGTTAGGGTGATGCTGAAGATGAGGAGGAAGAGGAATTGCTTGACAAATTGGTGGATGATTAGAATTTTTTGTTATTTTTCTTTCAAAATTTTTAGTTTATTTTAAAGGTTAACTCTAGGTCTATGTATCCTTTTCATGTTGGTTTTCATAACTACTTGTAACTATTTGAGAATCCAGTTTTTAGGGAGATTCTTGGGTAGCTTTCTATTTAAGTTTGAAACCCAATAGTGCTAGGGGTTGGTAGTTTTTGATGGTTATCATATTGTGACCACTTTATCTAAAATTTATAGCTATGTAAGTTTTCTAAGTTTTCTAGTATTGTATTTGAATAGTATTGTTCTTTTTTAAAGGAAATGGTTGAATGTTCAAAGATGTTATGCTTTGAATTTATTCATTATTGGTTTAGTACTAAATCAGTATTGAATTTTTGAAATTCCTTTGATGTTGGATATTTATTTTTTATGGTAAATATGTATCAATTTTAATTTTCTTTTGAAAGGTAATTGATAGAGGAACTGTGTGTTCTCTCCATTATATGCATTCATGTTTATTTAAATTGTTGTTAATTAGATTATTCCCCCATCCAAGAATAGGTGAGAAACCTAATTACTTTTAGGTTAAAAGTAATTCTTATTTGAAAGGTAGTTTTGATTGTAGATCTAATAAGGAAGCTGAACCTTACCAAAATTTAGAGAGGAATTGAGAAAGTTAAAATTCATCAACTGTTGAAAAATTGTATTTGTCTTGTGGAGTTGGGAATATAACCTTTTATTTAGTTCTTTTTTACTCAAAAGATAAATTTTTTTTCCAATACTGACCTAAAACAATTTGTGTAAAGGCATGGTATTTATGCAAAGGACATTTTGTGATAAGAAGTGTGTTATTATGTAATTGTGATGTTGATCAATTGTATGAAAACTTTTTTAAGAGTGATATATGAAAAGTTTTGTGAAAGATATCTATGATCCAAGATTGAGCTAAAGATCAGAGATTAGTCAAGGAAGAATTTATAGTACCTATACTCCAAAAGTATGATTACTTGTTTGGGCAGTGAGCTCTTCTTGTAACTAGAAATGCATGTTTGGGTACTGAGCTCATTTTGTATCTACTGTACTACAACTCCTAATAGGATTGGAATCTCCTAATAGGGATTCAAAGTCTCCTAATAGGGACTCCTTATACTAAATTTTCTCATTGAATTCTAATAGTACCCATCCTCTAACAAGGAATTTATATATTAGTATATTATCTAGTGGGTATCATCTCCACCAGGGTTTTCCCCTAGCTAAGGTTTCCCCAGGTAACAAAATATGGTGTTATGAGTTATCTCTATGCAATGTTACTATTACTATTCAACATTACTTTATTACTTTGTTATGCATGGTTTAAAGTAAGAAATAATATCTAGTTGGCAATTAAAGTTTGTAGATTGCTTATTCTACCCACCCCCACCACCCCCCCCCCCCCCCCCCCCTTCTCAATAATCCTTATTTCTAATATTACATCATTTTCCCTTTATGAAAAAAGGTTCATTATTTAAAAATCTCCAACTACCACCACCATCATAATGTTCCATGTGCTCAAACCTTATTTCATCTCCAGTTATATGATGTTAGAAGCCACTACCAATTATCCATGTATCGTTTTTGCTAACATGAGAGATAAGTGTCATTTTATATACTTCATTATCAAATTCATTTTTCACAACAATATATACCATTTCATCTTCACTATTATTAGAATCTTTATCCATAAAATAAAATTTATTACCTTTTTCCTTGTGGTCCTTGTAGTTTTTGGGCACCTTCTAGCAATGTGACCAACTTCTTCACAAGAAAAATAGATTATCTAGGAATCTTATATTTTTACTTTCCTCTGCCTTTGGAATATTTCCTTGCGAGTAGGGCTTCAATAGCTTCAAGATTACTATTTAAACTTTCTTTTTCTTCTTCACTTTTAGATTGACTAGGCTTTGATTTCTTACCCCTTTTCTTGATTGAAATCATGGCTTCAAATGTAGACTAAATACCTTTGGAACTAGGGACATAGTTATCATAGTTATCCAACTCAAAAGCTGAAAATCATTGAACTAGATCCAAATTTATTTTTCTATTTTGGTCACATATCATTTCTTGAATAGCAAACACTCTAATTGCATAGATAAGAAGGAGGACTTTCATCTTCTCTCATCTTCATCTAATCAAATTTTCCTTTGAGACTTTTGGCTTTAGCTCTTCTTACATTATCATCTCCTCAATAGATGGCTTTTAGTTTGATCCATATATCATAGGCTTTAGTATAAATTTTGACTTCATCAAATTGATGCAGGAGCATCCAGAGGTATAAGGGCAATCCTGTGTCACCCAAAAAATGTACTTAGACTTAGTTTCTATTTCATGTCTTTACATTTTTGGATACCCATTTGGGTCAAATAAAGGTTCCAACTCTCATAGTTCAACTATCAGTGTGCTAGAAAATCTTGAAAAAATAGGAGCATGCAATTTGGTCATCATTTTGGTGACCTAGAAGGTGTGAATTGGCCAGATGAATGTAATTGTGATTTAGAGCATTCCAAAAAAAGAATAAGGTCAAAAGGCCCCACGGTTTGAAAGTTATTGCAGCTTTTTGAGTTTTGGAGACCTCCTAAGAATGCTTCAAAGTCAAGTTAGGGGCATTAAATGACCTCGAAAAGGGCCAAAAAATGGGGGACAAGCAAAGCTGGTCCATAGGACTATAGAGCACTTTGAGAGCTTTTCAAAAATGTAAATGGTTTGTCAATTAGAGCTACAGTTCAAAAGTTATGCCTCCCGAAAGTTCGGTTACCATTTCTAGATTCTTCTAGATTTGTGCCAACTTCTACCGCAGCTTTTGGAACCTTCTATTTGGTCGATGGATGCCTACTAGCACTTTCTAGAATGTACTCCTAGTCCTTAACCCTCTGGGGTCTATTTAAGGAGATTTTTGGCATTGTAAAAGGCAGTTCAGAGTGGAGTTTGAGAGGAGGTACTGTAAGGAGAAATTATCTCTAGATTTATGCTATTGTAAGCCCTTAGAGCATGTTTTGAAGTTTGTTTTCCTGTACTATTGTACTAGCTTATTTTCTCAGTTAATACAATTTCCCTTTTTTGTTGTGTCCATTCTATTCTTGGATTGTGTCCCCATCAAGTGGTATCAGAGCAGGTATTCCTGAGTGTGTAGACAGAGCGCCGACTGTGAGGTAGTTTGCACCAGGACTGTGTGGTTGTGGGTTCGAGTTAGAAGATGCCTCCATGAAGAGAGCATGGTGGAAGGGCCGGAGCTATTAATCCTGAGGAGGTTAGAGCCCTCCAAAGGTAGGTACATGCATTGCAAGAGGAGCTCCATAGAGGAGCAAATGTTGCCGTTGGTGACGACAGTGAGGATGACAATGAAGAAGAAGTAATGGGAGCAGAAGGGGAATTTGACAGGGAAGTTCTGAATCATGCAGAGGAAAGGCTTTTTAGGGCCATTACTAAGTTTGGGAAAAGACCCACAATTAAAGTGGGTGTATTTTCAGGAAATCTGAAACTAGATGAGTTGATCGATTAGATCAATGAATTGGAAGAATACTTTGAGTATGAGGATATCAGGGACCCAGATAGGCTTAAGTTTGCAAAGGCCAAACTAAAAGGCCATGCCAAAATCTAGTGGAAAGAGGTTCAATTGGAAAGAAATAGAAGAGGAAAGGAAAAGATCACAAGATGGGATCGCATGGTGGACAAATTGAAGAAGCAGTTCATTCCTATGGACTATGAGCTTGATTTGTTTAAGAAGATGCATGGGTTAAAGTAAGTAGGAAGATCAGTCCAAGAATAAATAGAGGAATTTTACCAACTCTTGATTAGAGCGGGGCATGTAGAAGCAAATAGGGAGAAGGTTGCTTGTTATATCAGTGGGTTGCAACCTAGCATCTAGGAGGAATTAAGTCTAGTAAGAATGACCAGCGTTGAAGAGGCATACTAGTTTTCCCTATGAGTTGAAGAGAAGCTAAATAAAAGGTTTGAAGGAAGACAAAGAGGGCATGGTCAAGGAGGAAGGGGAAGTGGTGGATCATCTGGAGGCTGCATTGAAACCCAAAAGAAAAATGAAGATGTGGGTAATAGCAGGAACCAGAGGAATGAGGGTTTCAACCGCTCCCATGATCAAGACTTTGGAAATCAGAGAGGAAGAGGTAGAGGATGTGGACAAGGAAGAGGAGGCTTCCATGGTACTTGTTTCCATTGAAATGAAGAAGGTCATCGTTCCTTTGAATGCCCTCAATGACAAGGAAGGATAGATAGGAGAGCTGAGGGCCAAGCTAGGGTTGCTCATGTGGATGAGGATGCACAATCATCACATTTAGAGGATGCAGAAAGAGGAGAGACCTTGGTAAATGAAAGAGTCCTACTAAGTGGTGAGATTGAACCAGGACAACGGAGGAGTTTGTTTCATACCAGATGCAAGTGTGAGGATAAATGTTGTGACGTGATCATTGATGGTGGTAGCACTGATAACTTGGTATCAAAAGAGATGGTCTCTAAGCTGAAGCTCAAGAGGGAGAAACATCCCCAGCCCTATTGGATTTCTTGGGTAAAAGATGATCATAAGGTCCTGGTAAGTGAACAATGTTTAGAGAAATTCAAAATTGGGAGTTACGATGATGAAGTTCTCTATGGTGTTATTTCGATGGATGGTTGCCATCTATTGTTGGGTAGACCATGGCAGTTTGATACACATGCAGTGTATGATGGAAATGAAAAAACATACTCTCTAACAAAGGATGGAGTTTGCCACAAATTGAAGCCCATGAAAAAGGAAGATGAAAACGTATGTAGAAGTGTTAGGATTTTTCTTGTTGATGAAAGGAAGTTTTTAGATGGCATGAAACACCAGCATATGTGCTATGCTTTGATTCCTAGGAAAGATAAAGAAGGTAGTAGTGAAATACCACTTGAAGTTTCATATTTACTAGGGGAGTTTGGAGATATTATCTCTGATAATTTTCTAGATGGATTTCCACCAAATAAGGAAAATCAGTCATCAGATAGATCTGATTCCAGGAGCTAGTTTTCCTAACAAGGCTTCTCACAGGATGACTCCTACTGAAATAGAGGAGCTAAATAGATAGGTTCAGGAGCTGTTGAGGAAGGGTTTGATTCAAGAGAGCCTGAGTCCATCTGTAGTACCTATAGTACTCACACCAAAGAAGGATGGAGAGTGGAGGATGTGTACAGATTCTTGAGCTATAAATAGGATCACCATTAAGTACTAGTTTCCTTTGCCAAGGATGGATGATATTATGGACTGCTTGAGTGGAGCTCAGTACTTCACAAAGATAGATCTGAAGAGTGGTTATCACTAGATACAGATTCGAGAAGGAGATGAGTGGAAAACAACCTTCAAGACCAAGGAGGGTCTTTATGAGTGGTTAGTCATGCCCTTTGGACTGATGAACACCCCAAGCACCTTCATGCGGCTCATGAATGAGGTACTTAAGAAGCTCTTGGGAAAATTTGTTATTGTCTATTTGGATGATATTTTAATTTTCAGCAAGACTTTCGAAGAAAATTTATTACATATTCGTAGTGTCCTTGAAAGGCTAAGGGAAGAGAAACTGTTAACTAATCTAAAGAAGTGTAACTTTGCAAAAAGGGAGTTAGTCTATTTGGGGTTTTTTATATCATTTGAAGGTCTCAAAATGGATCCGGAGAAGGTAAAAGCCATCTTGGAATGGCCTACTCCAAGGTCTGCTACTGAGGTAAGATCATTTCATGGTTTGATTAGTTTTTACAGGAAGTTTATTAAGAATTTTAGTGGCATATGTGCACCCCTAACTGATACAATAAGAGAGGATAGAAAAGAGTTCAAATGGACTTCAGCAGCTGCGAGAAGTTTTGAATTGCTGAAGAAGAAGGTAACAGAACAGCCTGTGTTGGCACTTCTAGATTTTAGAAAGGTTTTACAGGTAGATTGTGATGCTAGTGGCAGCACTATTGGGGCTGTATTAAGCCAAGAAGGTAGGCCTATTGCATATTTTAGTGAAAAATTGAATGATGCAAAGAAGAAGTGTTCTATTTATGATCAAGAGTTCTATGCAATAGTTCAGGCCTTAAAGAAATGGAGGCATTATTTATTGCCAAAAGAATTTGTTTTGTATACTGATCATCAAGCATTACAGTACCTAAAAAGCCAAGGTAAATTGAATCAGAGGCATATGAAGTGGGTAGAGTTCTTGCAGAGTTATACATTTGTGTTGAAGCATAGAAGTGGAAAATCTAACAAGGTTGCAGATGCACTAAGTAGGAGACAGTTGTTACTTACAGTAATGTAGGTTGAAGTAGTTGGGTTTGATGAACTCAAGAATTTGTACCCCGAGGATCCTGATTTTGCTGAAGCATGGAAAGCTTGTAAAGAACATGTTGCTGTAGATAGAACCAAGTGGTTAGACTATTTGATTTAGGATGGCATGTTGTTCAAAGGTAGTCAATTGTGCATTCCAAGGAGTTCCATGAGGGAGAATCTGATTAAGGAGAAACACAGTGGAGGGATGGCAGGACATTTTGGTCAAGATAAGACCATTTCCATTCTTAGAGAACATTATTTTTGGCCTCAAATTTCATAGGATGTGAAGAAGTTTGTACAAAGTTGCCAGGTTTGTCAAGTTGACAAGGGATTTAGTCGCAATACTGGCCTATATCAGCCATTTCCTATTCCATCAAGGCCATGAGAGGACATAAGTATGGATTTTGTTCTTTGATTGCCAAGGACACAAAGGGGTAATGACTTAGTATTCGTGGTGGTTGATAGGTTCTCCAAAATGGCACATTTCATTCCATGCCACAAAATTCATGATGCTTTCCATATTGTAGACTTGTTTTTCAAAGAGGTGGTAAGACTACATGATCTTCTAAGGAGTATAGTTTCTGATAGAGACACTAAATTTGTGGGGTATTTCTAGAGGAAATTATGGAAAAAGTTGAGAACAGACTTAAAATTCAGTTCCACGCATCACCCACAAGCTGATAGCCAAACAGAAGTCTGGGCAATTTATTGAGATGTTTAGTTGGGGATAAGCCCAAGGGATGGGATTTGATTCTACCACAGGCAGATTTTGCTTATAATAACTCTATAAATAGGAGTACTGGAAAATCACCATTCCAAATTGTATATGGGAATAGCCCAAGGACTGCACCAGAGCTGAGGAAGATAGAACACGAGGAGAGGATGAGTGCTGAAGCTGAGGAATTTGGTGAACATATCAAGCGTCTACATGAGGAGGTTCAGGCACACATAGCCAAGATGAATCAAGAGTATTAAGCTAGGGCTGATCAAAGGAGAAGACATAAGGAATTCCAAGTAGGAGATTTAGTCATGGTGCACTTACGAAAAGAAACATTTCCAGCCGGTACTTACAACAAGCTAAAAATGAAGAAATTTGGCCCCTGCAAAATTTTGAAGAAACATGACTCAGGAAATGCATATGAGGTGGAGCTGCCATATGGTATTCACATTTCTCCCTTTTTCAACATTGCAAATTTAACAGAGTATCATGATGATGGTGCAGATGAGGAGCTGGTGTTAGAGCCATGTCCAATTCCTGCTTCTAAGAAGGAGGATATAGAAGACATTCTAGATCATCGTGTGGGTAGGAGTACCAGAAACAGGCAGTATGAAGAGTATTTGGTCAAATGGAAAGGACGGTCGATCAAGAACTCAACTTGGATTTCAGCAGCTGAGGTTTCCCATTTGGGATTTCCTCTACCATCCATAAAGTGACAAGGTCACTTTTCAATCTACCCTGGGTGTCTGATGTAGGAGCATCCAGAGGTATAAGGGCAATCCTGTGTCACCCAAAAAATGTACTTAGACTTAGTTTCTATTTCATGTCTTTACATTTTTGGATACCCATTTAGGTCAAGTAAAGGTTCCAACTCTCACAGTTCAACTATCAGTGTGCTAGAAAATATTGAAAAAATAGGAGCATGCAATTTGGCCATCATTTTGGTGACCTAGAAGGTGTGAATTGGCCAGATGAATGTAATTGTGATTTAGAGCATTCCAGAAAAAGAATCAGGTCAAAAGACCCCATGATTTGAAAGTTATTGCAGTTTTTAGAGTTTTGGAGACCTCCTAAGAATGCTTCAAAGTCAGGTTAGGGGCATTAAATGACCTTGAAAAGGGCCAAAAAATGGGGGATGAGAAAAGCTAGTCCGTAGGGCTATAGAGTGCTTCGAGAGCTTTTCGAAAATGTAAACGGTTCATCAATCGGAGCTACGGTTCAAAAGTTATGCCTCCCGAAAGTTCAGTTACTGTTTCTAGATTCTTCTAGATTTGTGCCAACTTCTACCGCAGCTTCCAGAACCTTCTATTTGGTCAGTGGATGCCTACTAGCACTTTCTAGAATGTACTCCTAGTCCTTAACCCTCCAGGGTCTATTTAAGGAGATTTCTGGCATTGTAAAAGGCAGTTCAGAGTGGAGTTTGAGAGGAGGTACTGTAAGGAGAAATTATCTCCAGATTTATGCTATTGTAAGCCCTTAGGGCATGTTTTGAAGTTTTTTTTCCTATACTATTGTACTAGCTTATTTTCTCAGTTAATACAATTTCCCTTTTCTATTGTGTCCATTATGTTCTTGGGTTGTTATAACTATGGTCACTCTATGAACACTATATTCCTTCTTTCACCTTGTTACTCAGTGTAGCTTTTATAGCTCAGTGAATACATGGACTTCAACATTACATTAAAAAATTACATGATTGTAAAAAAATCAACTCAAAATTACATTATCATAGTCCAACTCATTAAAGTGCCCACTGAATACCATACTTATCAATACTTTGACTAATCAACATGGTTTCTTCAAGTGATCATCATCAATCAAATGATATGGAACTCTTTTGTATTAGCATAATATCTATCCAACTAAGACTTTGACATCAATGACAACATAACAACTAATATGACTCTATCACACACATTCATAGCATTATCATATAGGGTTGATAATCTCCCCTAGTGGTATTTATGGCAACACATAAACATTTGATTTTATAATATAAAACATTACATAAGATAATCAAATGTATTCATTGACATAATACAAATTTTTTGTTTATTGACATTATTCAGGTTCTCTGCAATATAATTAATCATCATGTGTAGTCATTTTGTATCTTTAGTAGCATCAATCTTCAACATGTCTCCCCCTTAGGATATATTCTCTTTCTATTAAATAGTGTCTTCATTCTTCTCCTTAATGTATCATCTCCCCCTTTGATATTTCATCTTCATTTTTTATTTTCTTCCATGATATATCACTCATTTGTTCTATTATTTCTCTCCTTTTCTTATTCATTCTCTTTTTCTTATTCTCTCCTCCTTTAGTTATTCTCTCCCCCTTTGGTTATCCACTCCCCCTTTCACAAAAATACCAAAGGTAACTATAAGTTCCAGCGTGAAACTTATAAAACCGTGTAGTTATACCTTGTACCTTGCATGTACTATTTACATCATTTTCATTATAGTCATTTTCACAACTTCAATAAAAAAATGTCTAGAGAGTAAACTCTTGCATCAACTCCATAACAATATTTTTGTTCATCCATGAATTGATGCAACATGCATCTTTTCTTAGTGATTTTTGGATATGGGAAGGACCCCCAACTTACCTCTTAGATACTCAAAAGTATCCTTAAGAAATATCTTGGTAAATATATCTACAATTTTCTCTTTAGACTTCACATACTCAAGTTTTACATATTTCTCTTGTACTTGCTCTCTTAAGTAGTGATACTTGATTGATATATACTTTTTCTTTGCATGCATCACTAGATTCTTTGATATATTTATTGCACTAGTATTATCAGAATAATTAGTAACAAGCTCATTTACCTCCTCTTACATGCCTTCCAATAGTTTATTAATCTAGACAATAGTTGAATAATTGATTACAATAGCAACATACTCAGCTTTAGTAGTAGATTTCAAATGCAACTCTATTTCTATATCAGCCATGTAATCAATCTTTCACATACAAAAGAAAGCTCCACCACTTTGTGTTTTCTTCTATCATCAACATTATCATCTCAATCTGCATTAGTATAGACTTTAATAGTAAAGCTACCACCTTTTTTGTGCTACAATAAAAAATCTTTAGTCCCTTTAAGAGATCTTAATATTCTCTTAACATTAGTCATATGTGTTTCCTAAGGATTAGATGAAAAACTTGCAACAATTTCAATAGTGTGTGAGATATATGTTCTACTATGCACAACATATGCAATTTACCAATCATTGATCTATATTTTTTTTCATTTACGTCAGTGGTAGTATCTTCTTTTGATAGTTTTACTCCAGTTACCATAGGTATACTAACTAGTCTTGACTCATCCATTCCAAATGTTTTCAAAAATTCCTTAACATACTTAGACTAGATCACATATATATGATTCTTTGTTTGATGAACTTTCAATATGATGGCAAATTTTATCTCACCAAACATTGACATCTCAAATTATTTGTTCATTTGACCAACAAATTATTTACATAGAAAATCATTTTCTCAAAATATAAAATCATCCAAAAAACAACAATCAACACCATATTTTTAGATTCACTTTTCAAATATATATTATTGTTCTCACTTGGACTAGAAAATCCAATTTTAATCAAATAAGGATGTGAAAATTTATACCATTCTCTCACTCTTGCTTCAATCCATAATATGCCTTTTTCAGCTTGCAAACTAGGTTCTTTTGATTAGGTTCAACAAATCCTTTTGGTTGTTCTATGTAGACTTGTTTTTCAAGTATTATATTCCAAAATTCATATTTGACATCCATTTGATACACTTTGAATTTTTTGTAAGTATCATTGAACAACAATATTCTTACTCATTCTAATCTTTCCACAAGTACAAAAGTCTCACCACAGTCCATTCCTTCTTCTTAGGCATAACCTTTGGAAACTAGTCTTGCCTTATTTCTAACCATTTCTCCATTTTCATCCAACTCATTTATGAAAATATACTTTGTTGCTATCACATTCTTGTCTACAAGTCTTGGTACTAGTGTTCATGTGTTGTTCTTTTCCATTTTATCAATCTCTTCATTGAAAGTATTTATCCAATCCTCATTATCAAGTGTAGCCTTAACTATTCTAGGTTTGAATTCGATAATTAAAAAGGTATTTTCTTTCAAATTATTTCTTGTCATCACTCTAGTACTTCTATCTCCAATTATTTTTTTTGGTGATGATTATGTCTCACATGCTTTGCTAACATGGGTTTAGATCTTTGATTCTCAACATTATTCTCATTTGATTGGGGCTTAGCTTCCTACTCAAGTTGTACTATGTGTTGCTTAGGTAAAGTAGGTTGTTTCTCGATAGCTTTCTATTGTAACTTGGGTAGTGTGTTAGGTATATATTCATACACATATACAAACCTCTTGTAATCTTTAGGCCCCTTCTTGCTTTCCATATTGTTCTTGTCTGCAAACTCATCAATTCTTACATTTGCACTTTCAGTCATTGTGTTATTATCTTTATTGAAACATTTGTATGATTTTCTCTTAGATGAATAGCCAAGGAATACACATTAATTTTCTTTTGAATCAAATTTACCATTCTTTGCATCCTTATTAATGTAACACCTTCCAAATATCTTGAAATGACTTACATTAGGTGTATGACCATACAAGAGTTCATAAGGTCTCTTGTTTGTTCCTTTCTTCAATTGAATTTAGTTGAGAGTAAAGACTACAATGTTGATGGCCTCTCTCCAAAACATTGGTGCAACATCTTTTTCAATTAGCAACATCCTTGCACAATCTAGAATTGATCTATTTCTTCTCTCGACACATCTATTTCACTATGGTGTCCTCGATGCAGATAAGTATCTTTTAATATCATGCTCAACACAAAGTTAGTAAATTCAACATATATAAATTCACCACCCCTATTAAATCTCAAATATTTCAACTATTTACTAGTTTCTTTTTCAATTCTAGCCTTATACCATTTGAACATATCAACAACATGTTATTTTATCTTCATGTATGTGAAATTCATCATTCGAGTGTAAGCATCATCAAATTATATGAAGTATCTGTCACCATAATAAATTTCAACTCTCATTGGTCCACATAAATTAATAAATATTGATTCAAAAATATCTCTAGAAGTGTGTGACTTTCTTCAAAATATTGACTTTGTCATTTTACTAAGAAGACACTCTTTGCACATAGCATTTTTTGGATTATGCATATTTAATAAACATCTAACTCTTATCTTTCTACTAACCTTTACCATATTATTAAAGTTTACATGACACAACCTCTTATTCCACAACCATACATCCTTAACCTTAGAAAATAGATGTAGGAGCATCCTAGGTTGTCTTGTAATCCTACTCATTTTTTCATTCTTGTAGTTTTAACTCTATTCTAGCAGTGCTAACTAGTAGTGTTAACTGAGTTCTAGTGTTAACTAAGTTCCAGTATTAGTTGAGTTCCAATGTTAACTGAGTTGTCTAGTGTTGACCAATTGTTCCTTCATGCATTATGTTGGTGTTTTTAAACTATTAAGCAACAAAATACTTAATACCAAGATAATGAAAGTCGCAAAATCTAAGGATCAGCTACTTCCCATTGACAATCTATATGCACTTCTTATCTAGATCCAACATCAACAAAATCAAGACCGATTTTCCACTCTTTAGGCACTGTAGAACCAAGGTAGGTATACCTAAGGGATGGAAGATTCTCAAAATAACACCATATATAGATTTAGTTCATTCCATGACACTCCACAATAACACACATCCCTTAAAAGTAGATTTTCTCACCATTCTTCTTAGGTTTACACAGAATTCTAGAAATAGTAGCTAACTACAACTCAAAAATGAAGTGTAAACAACTACTAACTAACATTGATAACTATTTTTACAGTAAAAAAAAATTGATTTCAAATTTAAGCTTGATGCTTACTTATGATCTTTCCATCTATAGACTAAAATAATCAGATCAGTGCCTTATCTATTAGGATTTAGAGTCTATTCAATTCATAGATCTGATTGATTGCATTACAATCAATGTTATCAACAATTATTATTGAAACTCATTCTTATACACATCCCTCCTATTACCATGGATATCATGTCAATTTTATTAAAGCATTTATTTAATACTTTGAATTAGGAGCAATAGTGAATTGACATAAAACTTGATTTAATTGCATTTAATTGAATAAGCCTTGCTCATACAATCTCAAGATAACCAGATAATGAAAATGGAGACAAGAATTAGTCAGAAAAGATGTGGGGACAATTCATCTTTGTATTCATTCCATTTTAAAAAATTGTATATAGTTGAATAACATTCAAAATGACTCAAGATGAAACATCTAAATCCTATCAAATTGATCTACTCTCATAAAATTACAGAGAAAACATATCACAATGTATACATCAAGAAAAGTTGGACCGAGCAGACTTAGTAAAGACTTAGAAAGACAATAATTTGGGACTTATCTCTAGCCCTGGAATCTCACTTATATAATGTGAGATGCACCAAGCTTCAAGCATAGAGAAATGATAACTATCCTTTTGAAAAGAGATATGTATATTTTAAAGCTATCACAAAAAGACAAAATTGTGTGTAATAGAACAACTTTATACCAGAGTATTCCCTTTGATGGGCCCATGATGCAAGAGCATCCAAAGGTATAAGGGCAATCCTATTTCACCCAAAAAACATGTACTTAGACTTATTTTTTGTTTCATGTGTTTTCATTTCTGGATACCCATTTGGGTCAAGTAAAGGTTCCAACTCTCATAGTTCCACTATCAGTGTTCTAGGTTAGAGTATTTGAACACCTTGGGATATGTTTAAATGCCAAAAAAATAGGAGTATGTAATTGAGCCATAATTTTGGTAAATTAGAGGGTGTAAATTTGATATATTAATTTAATTGTAATTTAGAGCATTCCAAAAAAAGAATTAGGCCAAAAGGCCTCAAGGTTTGAAAGTTATCGCAGTTTTTTAGTTTTTGGAGACCTCCTAAGAATGCTTCAAAGTTAGGTTAGGGGTATTAAATGACCTTGAATAGGGCTGAAAAATGGGGGATGAGTGAAGCTCATCCATAGGGCTATAGAGTACTTTGAGAGCTTTCCAAAAATGTAAACGGTTTGTCAATCAGAGCTACAGTTTAAAAGTTATGCCTCTCAGAAGTTCGGTTACCATTTTTGGATTCTTCTAATTTTGTGCTGACTTCTAATGCAACTTTTGGAGCCTTCTATTTGGTTGGTGGATGCAAACTAGCACTTTCTAAAATGTATTCCTAAACCTCAACCCTCTGAGGTCTATTTAAGAATATATCTAGCATTGTAAAAGGCAATTCGGAGTGGAGTTTGAGAGAAGGTACTGGGAGAAGAATTTATCTCCAAATTTATGCTATTGTAAGCCCATAGGGCATGTTTTGGAGTTTTTTTCTCTGCATTAAGTGTACTAGCATATTTTCATAGTAAATAAAAAAATTTCTTTCCTATTGTGTCCATTCTATGCTTGGTTTGTGTCCCCATCAAGTGGTATCAGAGCTAGTTTTCCTGTGTGTGTAGACAGAGCGCTGACTGTGAGGTAATTTGCACCAGGACTGTGTGGTTGTGGGTTTGAGTTAAGAAGATGCTTCCACAAAGAGAGCATGGTGTAAGGGCTAGAGCTATTAATCTTGAGGAAGTTAGAGCCCTCTAAAGGCAGGTACAAGTGTTGCAGGAGGAGCTCCGAAGAGGAACAAATGTTACTATAGGTGACGAAAGTGAGGATGACAATGAAGAAGAGGAAATTGTACCAAAAGGTGAAGTTGATGGGGACGTTCTGAATTAGGTAGAGGAGAGGCCTTTTAGGTCCATTACTAAGTTTTGGAAAAGACCTACAATTGATGTGGGTGTATTTTAAAGAAATCTAAAACCAAATGAGTTGATCGACTAGATCAATGAACTAGAAGAGTACTTTGAGTATAAGGATATTAGGGATCTAGATAGGGTTAAGTTTTTAAAGGCCAAACTAAAAGGACATGCCAAAATATGGTGGCAAGAGGTTCAATTGGAAAGAAATAGAAGAGGAAAGGAGAAGATCACAAGGTGGGATCGCATGGTGGACAAACTAAAGAAGCAGTTCATTCCTGTTGACTACAAGCTTGATTTGTTTAAGAAGATGCATGGGTTAAAGCAAGCAAGAAAATTAGTCCACAAATAAATAGAGGAGTTTTATTGACTTTTGATTAGAGTGGGGCATGCAGAAGAAAATAAGGAGAAGGTTTCTCATTATATCAGTGGGTTGCGACGTAGCATCCAGGAGGAATTAAGTCTAGTAAGAATGACTAGCATTGAGGAGGCATACCATTTTCCCTACAAGTTGAAGAGAAGCTAAATAAAAGGTTTGAAGGGAGAAAAAGAGGGCATGGTCAAGGAGGAAGGGTTAGTGGTAGGTCATCTAGAGGCCAAAATGAAACCCAAAAGAAAAATGAAGATGTGGGTACTAGCAAGAACTAGAGGAACGAGGGTTTCAACCGCTTTTGTGATCAAGACTTTTGAAATAAGAGAGGAAGAGGTAGAGGACATGGAAAAGGAAGAGGAGGCTTCTGTGGTGCCAATTTTCATTGCAATGAAGAAGGTCATCATGCCTTTGAATGCCCTCAATGACAAGGAAGGACAGATAGGAGAGCTAAGGGTCAAGCTAGGGTTGCTCATGTGGATGAGGATGCACAATAATCACATTCAGAGGATGTAGATAGAGGAGAGAATTTAGTAAATGAAAGGGTCCTACTAAGTGGTGAGATTGAACTAGGACAAAGGAGGAGTTTATTTTGTACCAGGTGCAAGTGCGAGGATAAATGTTGTGATGTGATCATTGATGGTGGTAGCACTAATAACTTGGTATCAGAGGAGATGGTCTCTAAGTTGAAGCTCAAGAGGGAGAAACACCCCTAGCCCTATCGGATTGCTTGGGTGAAAGATAATCATAAGGTCCTGGTAAGTGAACAATGTTTAGTGAAGTTCAAAATTGGGAGTTACCATGATGTTCTCTGTAATGTTATTCCAATGGATGTTTGTCATCTATTGTTGGGTAGACCATGGTAGTTTGATAGACATGTAGTACATGATGGTCATGTAAACACATACTCTCTAACAAAGGATGGAGTTCACCATAAAATGAAGCCCATGAAAAAGGAAGGTGAAAAGGTATGTAGCAGTGCTAGGATTTGTCTTGTTGATGGAAGGAAGTTTTTAGATGGCATGAAACATCAGCGTATGTGCTATGCTTTGATTCCTAAGAAAGATAAAGAAAGTAGTAGTGAAATACCACTTGAATTTTCAGATTTACTAGGTGAGTTTGGAGATATCATCTCTGATAATGTTCCAGGAGGATTGCCACCAGTAAGGAAAATCAGTCATTAGATAGATTTAATCCCAGGAGCTAGTTTAATTAACAAGGCTGCTCACAGGATGACTCCTACTAAAACTAAGGAGCTAAATAGATAGGTTTAGGAGCTATTGAGGAAGGGCTTGATTTGGGAGATCCTAATTCCATGTGTAGTACCTATAGTACTGGCACCAAAGAAGAATGGAGAGTGGAGGATGTGTATAAACTCTCAAGCTATAAATAGGATAACCATCAAGTATCAGTTTCCTTTGCCAAGAATGTATGATCTTATGGACTGCTTGAGTGGAGCTTAGTACTTCACAAAGATAGATCTCAAGAGTGGCTATCATTAGATATGGATACGAGAAGGAGATGAGTGGAAAATAGCCTTCAAGACTAAGGAGGGTCTTTATGAGTGGTTAGTCATGCCCTTTGGATTGGCAAATGCCCCAAGCACCTTCATGTGGCTTATGAATGAGGTACTTAACAAGTTCTTGGGAAAATTTATTATTTTCTATTTGGATGATATTCTAGTTTTCAGCAAGACTTTGGAAGAACATTTATTGCATATTTTTAGTGTCCTTGAAAGGTTAAGAGAAGAGAAATTGTTAATTAATCTGAAGAAATGTATCTTTGTAAAAAGGGAGTTAGTCTACTTGGGGTTTGTTATATCACCTGAAGGTCTCAAAATGGATACAAAGAAGGTAAAATCCATCTTGGAATGGCCTACTCCAAGGTTTTCTACTGAGGTAAGATCATTTCATGGTCTAGTTAGTTTTTACAAGAAGTTCATTAAGAATTTTAGTGGCATATGTGCACCCCTAACTGACACAATAAGAGGGGATAGAAAAGAGTTCAAATGGATTGTGGCAGCTGCGAGAAGTTTTGAAATACTAAAGAAGAAGGTGATAGAACAACCTATGTTGGCACTTCTAGATTTTAGAAAGGTTTTTGAGGTGGATTGTGATGCTAGTGGTAGCGCTATTGAGGCTGTATTAAGCCAAGAAGGTAAGCCTATTGCATATTTTAGTGAAAAATTGAATGATGCAAAAAAGAAGTATTATGTTTATGACCAAGAGTTCTATGCAATAGTTCAGGCCTTAAAGAAATGGAGGCATTATTTATTGGCAAAGAAATTTGTTTTATATACTGATCACTAGGCATTACAATACCTAAATAGCCAAGGTAAATTGAATTAGAGGCATATGAAGTGGGTAGAGTTCTTGCAGAGCTATACATTTGTGTTGAAGTACAAAAGTGGAAAATCTAATAGGGTTGAAGATGCACTAAGTAGGAGATAGTTGTTGCTTATAGTAATGTAGGTTGAAGTAGTTGGGTTTGATGAAATCAAGAAGTTGTACCCTGAGGATCCTGATTTTGTTGAAGCGTGGAAAGCTTGTAAAGAGCCTATTGCTATAGATAGAACCAAGTGGCTAGACTATTTGATTCATGATGGTATGTTGTTCAAAGGTAGTCAATTGTGCATTCCAAGGAGTTCCATGAGGGAAAATCTAATTAAGGAGAAACATAGCGGAGAGATGGCAAGACATTTTGGTCAAGATAAGACCATTGCCATTCTCAAAGAACATTATTTTTGGCCTCAAATGTCACAAGATGTGAAGAAGTTTGTACAAAATTGCCAGGTTTGTCAAGTGGCCAAGGGATTCAGTCACAATACTGGAGTATATCATCCATTGCCTATTCCATCAAAGCCATGGGAGGACATAAGTATGGATTTTGTTATTGGATTGTCGAGGACACAAAGGGGTAATGAATCAGTATTTGTGGTGGTTGATAAGTTCTTCAAAATGGCACATTTCATTCCATGCCACAAAACTCATGATGTTTTCCATATTGCAAACTTGTTTTTTTAGAGAGGTGGTAAGACTACAAGACTACATGGTCTCCCAGGGAGTATAGTTTCTAATAGAGATACTAAATTTGTGGGGTATTTCTAGAGAACATTGTGGAAGAAGTTGAGAACAAACTCGAAGTTTAGTTCTACACATCACCCATAGACTGATGGATAGACTGAAGTGGTAAATAGAAGTTTGGGCAATTTATTGAGATGTTTAGTTGGGGATATGACCAAGGGGTGGGATTTGATTCTACCACAAGCAAAGTTTTCTTACAATAACTCTATAAACAAGAGTACTGGTAGATCACCATTCCAAATTGTATATAGAAGTAGCCAAACGACTGCACTAGAATTGAGGAAGATAGAGCAAGGGGAGAGGACAAGTGCTAAAGCTGAAGAATTTGCTGAACATATCAAGCATCTACATGAGGAGGTATAGACACACATTACCAAGATGAACCAATAGTATAAAACTAGGGCTAATCAAATGAGAAGACATAAGGAGTTCCAAGTAGGGGATCTAGTCATGGTACACTTAAGAAAAGAAAGATTTCCAGTTGGTACTTACAACAAGCTAAAGATGAAGAAATTTGGCCCCTGCAAAATTTTGAAGAAACATGACTCAGGAAATGCATATTGCTAGATGGAATTCACATTTCTTCTATTTTCAACATTGCAAACTTAACAGAGTATCATGATGATTGTGCAAATGAGGAGCTGATGTTAGAACCATGTCCAATTCCTACTTCTAAGAAGGAGGAGATAGAGGAGATTCTAGATAGTCATGTGGGTAGGAGTACTAGAAATAGGCAGTATGAACAGTATTTGGTCAAGTGGAAAGGATGGCCGATAAAGGACTCAACTTGGATATCAGCAGTTGAGGTTTCCTATTTGGGATTTCCTCTACCATTCATAAAGTGACAGGGTCACTTTTTAATCTACCCTGGGTGTTTGATGTAGGAGCATCAAGAGGTATAAGAGCAACCCTATGTCACCCAAAAAAAATGTACTTAGAATTAGTTTTTTTTTCATGTGTTTTCATTTTTGGATACCCATTTGGGCCAAATAAAGGTTCCAACTCTCATAGTTCCACTATCAGTGTTCTAGGTTAGAGTATTTGAACACCTTGGGATATGTGTAAATGCCAAAAAAATAGGATTATGTAATTGAGCCATAATTTTGGCAAATTAGAGGCTGTAAATTGGCCGGATGAATGTAATTGTAATTTAGAGCATTCTAGAGAAAGAATTAGGTCAAAAGGCCTCATGGTTTGAAAGTTATCGTAGTTTTTCAATTTTTGGAGACTTCCTAAGAATGTTTCAAAGTTAGGTTAGGGGTATTAAATGACCTCAAAAAGGGCCAAAAAATGGGGGAGGAGCAAAGCTCATCCATAGGGCTATAGAGCGTTTCAAGAGCTTTTCGAAATGTAAACGGTTCATCAATCGGAGCTACGATTCAAAAGTTATGCCTCCCGAAAGTTTGATTACCATTTTTGGATTCTTCTAATTTTGTGCCAACTTCTAATGCAACTTTTGGAGCCTTCTATTTGGTCGGTGGATACCAACTAGCACTTTCTAGAATGTATTCCTAAACCTTAACCCTCTTGGGTCTATTTAAGAACATTTTTGGCATTGTAAAATGCAGTTCGAAGTGGAGTTTAAGAGAATGTACTAGGAGAAGAATTTATCTCTAG
This sequence comes from Cupressus sempervirens, assembly GCA_028749045.1. Classification (NCBI taxonomy): domain Eukaryota; kingdom Viridiplantae; phylum Streptophyta; class Pinopsida; order Cupressales; family Cupressaceae; genus Cupressus; species Cupressus sempervirens. The sequence goes on from CM053793.1 coordinate 838,131,543, forward strand.
ATTTATGCTATTGTAAGCCCATAGGGCATGTTTTGGAGTTTGTTTCTTTGCACTAAGTGTACTAGCATATCTTCATAGTAAATAAAATTTTCCCTTTCCTGTTGTGTCCATTCTATGCTTGGGTTGTGTCCCCATCAACCTATCTTTTTTTATGCTACAAATTCCAAGATTGGCCCTTTGCTATTCTGAATCTTCAAAATATGTAGCCATCAAGATTGTCAATGATTTTTCAGGCTTTGATTCCTCCAAATTTACCTCAACTCAAGCATTTCCACTTGCATCATCATGTACTATCAAGGTGATAGTTATATCTAGGTTTGTTTTTGCCACATCATCCATCTAGCCCATGATACTTTCCACCTAGGATGATTGCCCTTATTTGTCTTCTTCTTTCCTCTAATCTCCTAAAGGTGCATCAATGATCTATATTTCATCTTGACCCATCTCATCATTATCACTTTCAACTTCTTCCTAGTACTCATCTGAAGCAATATCTGCCATCCACTTGTTAAAAAGTGTGTCATCTAGCAAGTTAAATCGTAGAATGTCATTATGCTTCTTGATTACATAATCATCTAATTTGTCAATGCTAACAAAATCTTGTTTTAAAGAATCAAAGAATAATTGGACATTAACAATTTCCTCTATTATGGTCGCCCACCATGCATGTCCTTTTTCTTTAATGACTCGATTTATTCTCAAAAAAAAAAAGTCATCTAATTCTTTGGCCCATTCATCCTTACTTTTGAATCTATTCTTCTTATCCAAAGAAAATGGGAATAAATAATTTTTCCACTTCTATACTTATCCAAGTAGCTAACAATTCTTCTTTGCAACTCAACTCTTTTATCATCAAATTCTATAAGATCATTAGAAAAATCATAAGTTTTCTCAATATGGTCATGTGAAGATCTTATAGCAAAACAACATAGCAATGTGATCACTTTTCATCTCTTGCTCCACTTATTGACAATGGGTTTCAAAATTTAATCACTTCCTTTTATTTCCTCCCATATTGTTATTACCTTTTCTAACTGATCATAAAATAATGGCCATTAAATTTTATCAACCAAGTACATGAGAACCTTTCTTAGTTTTTCCTCATATTGCACATTTAACTCTACATGCAAGGCCCACAATTTTCTCTTCTCCTCTTCAAAATCTTCAGTCGTATAATATTATGGCCTCTATGGTGTATCAAGAATCTCAATAAGGGAAGTGGATTTAAAAGGCTCCACTGGTGGGTGAGGTTATGTGATCCTTAGCCTAGTAGACTAGCCCATCACCTTATTCTCAAGTTCAATTATCCTTTGAACTTCTTTATTGTAGGCTTCTAGAACCTTTTCATATTTATTTTGTAATTCAAACATTGCATTTTCTTCTCTTTTAGCTATGGCTAAATTCAAACCAGGTACTTCCTTACCTAGATGTGCAACTTCTACATTGTTAGTATCTTCCATTCTTTTTCACAATTAGGTTACTTATCAATCCAATATTATTAGACTGAGAGGAGCTAGTTCTAGATCTTTTCCTTACCAACCAAATGACTAGTATAGCCTAGTCCTCATAGAATTTGGCACCTTTTATTTCTTTATTCCCTTGATCTTCTATATTTGATTTTTGTGAAATTTTTTTTAAAACTAAGGCATCTGCTATATCCCAATTGGGCAGTAGTAGAATACCAGATGATTCTACCATCTATCTCCCTTCATTAGGGGTTATATTTTGGAATTCTTGCATCATTTCATCTCTTATTTGATTTTGTATGGTAGCCTCCTCCATTTCTGGATGCTCTATTCATAGCTTATTGCACCTTTCCTCATATTTCCCCATACTTGATCTCCATGCAAATTGGCAAAAGGCTCTTCTTCAAATAAAACTTTCATTAGATAAAAATTCAAGGCTAGCCTATTCAATTATAGGATCTAGCTCCTTTCCTCTATAGTTTTCTACTATCAATTCTAAGTTAGGCATTGGAGGTTCCTACAGGTTTCTTTCCTCCAAATCAGCCTGTGTGATGAATATTTCCCCTTCTCTATCTGCTCCCTAGTGAGCTATTCATCTACAATTTGTAATGGGGATTGTGTACATGAATAAGCTTCAACCTGAGGTACCTATTCCCTTATTATCTTCTATCTTTTAGGTGAATGTTCATCAGGTCTTTCCTCTAAGGCTACATTATTAGAAGCATCTATCTATTTCCCTTTATCTACATAGCTCCTTTTGTTCTTAATTATATCATAACTAGGTCTTTGATGGACAATCAATGCTCGTGTTCCAACATTGGGAGTGAATGCAAATCTCCTCATGACCTTTTTTATCTTATCTAGATGAGTATTGATAAAAAAATTATTTCTTCTTATTCATTGTTTTCATTATTTGAGTAAAGGTAAGCATGAGCTTATTTATTTTATCTACCTCTATTTTTGCATTACCAAGAGGCTCGTAATCTTTGTCAACATAATGAATAAATTCCAAAACTCTAGAAAAAAATCTCCTTTTCTCCTTCTTAATCTCTTGCTCCTGGAAAGAGAACTCATTCCTAATTATATCCTTAGGGAAATAGGCCTATGCTTTATGGAACCAAACTTAACCCTAATTCTAAAAATTAGATCATAAAATCCCTTAGTATCACAAAAGTGGGCATGAGACACAACCATCTTATATTGGTTTAGAAACTTTTATAAAAACAACCAACCACCTTTTGTAATTATAAAATGGTGGACTATAGTACAAATTGGGAAAATTGAGCCTCTACTTCTTTTATCCAAATAAGTTTCCTCCAATCCTTCTAGTTACCATAAAATCTTAGCTATCCCTACTTTTAGAGGCACCTGGTAGGGAAATACATGAGGAGTCCCTTGGAAACCATAAACTTTAAAAATAGTTGAAATAGGGTATGGTATAATATCTCCCCAGTTATGTGATATTTTTAGACTAGTAGGATTATCCATGGGCCTAATAAGATTTATTAGTGCCCTAGGAACTCTAGGATTATCCTTTAATATGAGGCACCTTAACCTTGAGGCAAAGTACCTATCAAACCTGACGAAACTAGTCTTTTATGCATCCCAAGTCATATTTGCACTCCATAATTTAACTAGCAGAGCTTATCCCTCCTATTTTCTATTCAAAACCATTTCTTTCCCAAAAAACGTCATACCTTTGAACAAAAACATATGCATCAACAATTCGTAGTGACCAAATTTTTTTTCTACCTTGCCCTTAGCAATTCCAACCAAGCCTATATGGATTTCTTCTGCTAAATAGGAGGCAAAATCAAAAATAATATCAACACCAAAAGAAGAAATTTGAGCCATCATATACATAAAATATATAGGCATGACATTCTATTTATCCTCACCAAAAACCCTACACAAAGTCATATATATCTCCACAGCTTAAGAAGTGAAATATTTCTTTTTAAAAGGTTCCCTAATGGATGTTGAGATTATTGGTAGGTTCCCAATTGTGCCTATGTGTGCCTATGTGTGCCTTCAATGTGCCCTACCTGATCTTATCCTTTTTAGATAGATATTCCTTTTCTAATTCTTTTAGGTCAATAGGTATATGATAATATAAAAGTGGCTCAATACCAAAAACTTCTTGAATTTCCTCAGGGCTTATTTTGATCATACATTCACCATCCAACCTTATCACTACTCTGATTGCTGGGTCATAATTTTTGGCAATAGACACTAATAGGTCATAGTCCATAAAAACACTAGTGGCCACTAGTTTACCCAAGCCAAATTTCCAAATATTCCAACGAGGAGAAATAATTTCCTTTTTGAGAACCATTTTTTGAAAAGGAAAAGCCTTATTTGAGAAGTTTTGACATATCTAACCCAATTTACCTTATTGTAGAGTTTGTTGGCAACCTTAAGTCTAGGGTTCAGAGAGGGTAATTTTTTCACTTGAGAAGATTCATTTGTGGACTTAGACAATAACTCAAGGAAATCATCATGTATGTTTTTGGATAAATAGTCTACCTGACCTGAGAAAACTTTCTTTAGAGGCATCATGTCTAAAATTGTAGAATACTAGAAAGCTTAATATATAGTGGAATCAGAAACTTACATTCTCTTCACCATTCTATAACTGTAATTTTTCAACACACCATGATTAGTAGAGATTTCTTTGCATTTTAATCACCAAGCACAATTTCTCAATGGCTCTAACATCTCTAGAAGTTTGAAGATTTGTTTGTGTGGAGAAGAATTAGCAAAAATCTCTGCATTATACTCTATTCCTAGTTCGTACAAGGAGCTTTCAATCTTCATAAATGAACTATAAGGAGATAGGGTGGAACCACCTTCTATTTTTATAAAAACACACTGTTAATTGCAAAAAAGCCAATGATCTAGGGATATGATCGTAGATGATTAATTTTCTTTCTTGCCAGGTCAGCAGTCAACCCAATAGAAATTCTCCATGTAAGCCTTTCATTTTGCCTCTATCAACTTGACCTAGGCCCACTAGTGCTTTTGGAAACATGTCATCTTCTCGCTATGTCACTGTACCTAAATAGTGAGTAGTTTCCTTATGCAACATAGTGACCCTCATCGATTCATTATATTCTTATGATGTGTATTTCACTAGTGCTTTAACATGATTATGGTGGGTTCCTCCATTTCTTCCTTTGGTTGCCATCTTGCTACCATTAAAAATCAAATAATTTCTAATAAAAACTTAGTGACTACCATTGATGCAATTCAAATCTTATGGTAAGGAACTTGCAATCATCTTAGTTAAGCTATGGTGGGCCCATGTGTTCTTTTCTTTGGTTGCCATATCACATGGGATAAACATTGAGAAACTCTTCATAGTGACTTGGTGACAGTCATTGATGCACTTTGATATGACAATTCTAACTGTTCATCTACCTTCTTCCTGAGTGTGAATCTACATAATATATTACAAGATATCTCATTGACATGCTGGCAAAATATTAGTATTAATTATCTTTCTGGAACTACCTCCTTTTCTATTCCCACCTTGTTATCATTTATTAGGAAGGCGCTATGTCACTATTGGCCAAGATGATGATTTTTTTGGTCATGATATAGTGACATCTAAGTCATTTGAAAAATTCTAACACCAAGGAGATGCAAGTTTTTACAACTATTATTTCATTGATTACTCCTAACATTCTTTGAAAATTATGTGTTGCTTTAATGATAATGAATAATTTTTATGGAACCTAACATATATTAATCTCACCACATTTCACTTTAACAAGAATGCACTATGTCGCTACTAGTCAGAACAATGAGTTTCCTAGTCGTGACATAGCAACCATCATGATTTTTTAGAAAAAACATCACCGTGAAATTGAAGAAAATAAGAAATCCTCACTCTAGCACCTTTTATTATAGCTAACATCTCTAACAACCTTTCATGCTGGCAAGGCTTATTAATAACATGGTAAGTTTTGGCACCATAATCTACTTCTAGTCCTACCATGGTTCACTTTTTTAGGAAGGTGCTATATTAGTACCAGTGAGATTCTACTATTTTTTGGTCATGATATAGCAACCTTTGTTGAGTTTAGAGAATTCTGATAGTGTTGGTGAAACATGAAAAGTTTACATTAAATGTTAGCTAGGTCCCTAGGGTAATAACAAATTTGGTCACTATGTCACTAAAGACAAAGTAACTAGAATCCTTAAATGCAACATAGCGACTACCATAGATCTAAGAAAGATCTGACGGTGTGAGATTTTTGTATGAAATACTTATAAAAGCCTAAAAAAGGTTCCCAAAACCTATGACCATTTAAAATAGTTTTTTCACTTAAAACTATGGGATGATGATCATATGACATAGAGGGCACCAAAAATACTTAGAATAGGGCTTTTTCTAAGGGTTTAAACAATACTGCCATGACCCAACCCTAATTGACAAACTAAAACTAGTAACCCATAGCAAGATATGTTTATGAACACATATGGAAAAAATAAGACCAATAGTGGCTCTGTCTAGGGACAATGAATATTCAAAATTCATATGAGGGCTCAAAATCCTTTGGAGAAGCAGACCACAAACTCAACTGTCTCTCTAACTTGACAGCTCTTGAGAGAGAAACAACATCAAGAAATGAATATACAAGGACTACACACAGACAAAAAGGATATACAAATATATATAAATCCTAAAAACTATTGTTCATGGAGAAAAAGATATTTTAGCAAAAATACCTCTTCAAGAACTGTCCATGAACTAGGACCTCAAGAATGTTACCTAATAAATCTTTCAACAAATAAGAATCCTCTCCCCATGAAGCTTAAATTAAATAAGGGTCCAACCATATAGGATAAAATTTTCCATGTTTTCTCTTGTCCTCAATCTTGGAATTCCACATGAGGACTAGATCTTCAAATTCAAATTTCTTACTCACCATTCTTCTATTGTAAAGTGTCTTAACTTGTAGTTGAAACTTATGATTCTTCATAGATGCTTGTTTTCTAGTCTCAGACAATCCTACCAGCTCATCCAACCTTTCTTCCATGTCATCAGTAATGTCTTCATCATACATTTGGATGTAATTCTAGAGTCCCACTAGGTTGTTATGAGGCATTCTTGTCTAGATTCCATACACAATATCAAAGGGTGCTATGCCTATAGCCTTTTTCACAGTCACCCTATCAACCCATATTGCTAACTACAATTTAGAATCCCAAGCTTTCTTATTATCATCTTGTGTCCTTTTTATTACTTTCAAAAAGCTTTTATTAGTGGATTCAGCTTGTCCATTTCCTTGTGGATGATATGGAGAAGATACTAATCTTGTAATCCCATACTTATCACAAATTTTTATGAATTACTTAGATCTGAAACACATTGCATTATCTGTCACAATCCTCTAAGGATAACCAAACCTTGAAATGATGTTATTTAGAAAAAAATAGTTGATAACCTTACTAGTTGCATTTCTTGTAGGAATAGCCTCTACTTATTTTGTAAAGTAATCAGTAGCAACCAATATCCATGAATAACTAGTACTAGACTTAGGAGATATTTCTCCTATTAAATCCATTCCCCATTGTTGGAATGGTGCTTGAACTTCCACTAGTTTTAATGGAGTGTTTCCTAAAAATTTCAATTTACCTATAGATCTCTGATAGGCATCACATTTTCTAACCATCATTTGAGCATCTTTGAAAAGGGAAGGCCACCAGAATCTAGCTTTCATCAATTTGTGTGCAGTGGTCTTGGCCATATAATATCCTCAACAAACTCCAGAATGTATTTCGCTTAACACTTCTTTTGATTTTTCTTGATCAACACATTTTAGTAGCACTCCTTCAAAATCTCTCCACCATAAGCTATTCTAGATAATAACATATTTGATGGCTTGTAACTTGGTGCTTCTTTTTCCATTTTTAGTCAAATGAGAAGGGACTTCCATATATTGTAGATAGTGAATGACATTAGTATACCATTCACAATGGTCCATGTCACGTAAGTTTGAACTTAAATCATCTATTACTATATTGATCTAATTAGCATCTAAGTTGGATTGAGCCATAAGCCTAGCCAATCCTTGACCTCTTACTAATTTTGTGATCTAAATTTCAATGTTAAACTCTTGGATTCTGTTAATCAATCTGCATCTCCTACCTAACACTACCTATTGAGAAAATATTTCCTTGACATCTACACCAAGTACAAATGCAGTAACAATGGCACCTACCAAATAACACCTAAAAGCCTTAACAAGTTTCACCAAGGCATATGCTTGTTTCTCATTTATTTCATATTTTAGTTTAGCAGGTTGTAATGATTTACTAAAAAATGCAATAGGTTGTTCATATCCTTCCTCATTCTTCTATAATAAGACTACAACTACAGTATGAAAGGATGCAAAGGAAAATATGTGTATAAGTTTTATATAAGTTGGAGTCCTAAGGACTGGAGCATTCTTTATGGTAGTTTTAATCTCCTAAAAAGCTAGTGAAGGCTCACCATCCCAATTTATAGTAGCTCCTTTCTTGAGGATTTTAGAAATAGGTCTACTAATTTTAGAAAATTTTGTAACAAAACCTCCTCAAAAAGTTAACTTGCCCAAAGAAATATTGTATTCCCTTCACATTTTTTGTCTTAGGCACTTTATCAATGGCTACCACTCTCTCAAGATCTATCTTTACACCATCTTTTGACACTATATTTCCTAGTAATATGCCTTATGTCACCCCAAATGTACATTTCTTTGGATTTAAGGATACTCCATATTCCAAGGCTTTGATAAAAATCTTCTCTAGGTATCTAGGATGGTCTTCAACCTTCTTGGAATAAGCTTTAAGGTCATCTTGGTATACTACCATAAACTTATTGATGTAATCATGGAAAGCTACATCCATAGCACTTTGAAAAGTTGTACCAACATTGATCAAACCAAATTGAATTCTCACATACACATAAGTTCCCAATGGAGTTGTAAATGTTGTCTTAAATTGTTCATTTTCTTTCACAAGGACTTGATTGTACCGTGAGAATCCATCCATCATAGACATCAACTCAGAGCTAGTTACTTTTTGCAACATAGCCTCCATGTTTGGCAACCCTTAATTATCCTTTAGAGAAGAAATGTTTAGGTTTCTAAAATCTACACACAGTCTGATGTCTCCATTCTTTTTCCTAACATGTACCAAATTTGAGACCTAAGTAGAATGCCTAATAGGTTTAATTATCCCTCCATCCCTTAGCTTCATCAACTCTTCCTACATTTTAGGTGCTAAGGTAGGATTTACTAGTCTTTTCTTTTGCCTAAAAGGTTTTACATTCTCTTTCAATGGTATAACATGTTGAAAGAGGTCTTTTTTGTAAGCCTTGAGGTCCTCATAAGACTATGCAAAAACATGTTTGTATTTTCTTAGTAGGTTGATCAAAGGTTTTCTAATTTTAGCTGACAAATTTTGACCAATATAAACTTTCTTTGGAACCTTAGAAGTTCCTAAGTTTATCTCTTCCATCTCTTGAGGTTTATGATCTTTAGCTCTAGGATTTACCCTATCTTGGTTATCAAACATAGTCTATAAAAAAACTATGCCTTTAGGTACTTTATCTTTCTTTAGTTGTATGGCCTCTTGACCAAAAATTGTTTCCTTACTATCTATGATTTCAATCAAATCACTATAGTCCAATTCCTAACCATGGTACTTATCTTCATTTAATAAGAAATTTACAATGTCTTTATCATCTTCAAAGACTTTCCATTGTTCAATATTGTCAGGTATTGAAGGCCTATTCTAAACCCCAATCTATAATATTCCTATGAATGATACATCTTTAGGCTTAATTGCCACATTTTCCAATAGATTGGCCATCTTATTATGACTCCTATCTCTCTATGAAATATCAAATGCATCAAAGAGTTCAATCTGATCCTAGAAAACATTTCTATACTATTTGAATCTTTTATTTTTAGAGGAATTGATTTCCCTTATTTGTGAGATAACTAGTTCAAAATCACCTATTACATACAACTTCTTAATTCCATGGTGGGTGGAAACTTTCAATCCTAATAGAAGAGATTCATATTCTACTAATTGTTGGTGAATGAGAAATTTAAGGTGAAGGAATATTCAAAAGTATTCTTTTTAGGAGAAACAAAGACCACCCCTACCCCTAAGCCTTCCTTAGAGCTAGCCGCATCAAAATACATGGTCCACAATACTAGTGAATCCATACAACATTTAGCTTCATGCTCAATCACAATAGGAAACTTCTCAACTTCTTAGATAATTAGCTTATCTCTAAATGCATTCACACTAGTGTTAAGAAACAAGTGGAATCCCTATCAATTTCTTCCACAAGAATGTAATTAACCCTTGGCTCTTTGTCTACTTTAATAGCCTTATCCCCTATGTGAAAAGTTGTATAAGATAGGTCACATTTTTGGCTACCTCCCATAGCAACACTCCATTTTCTAGAGAGTAACATTCCATAATATGGAGGAATATCAACTACTAGGACTAACATAGTCAATTCTACCTCAAGGTATGCAACTAGTTTAAATGGTAAAGCATTGATACTAACTATGAATGGGACTTCTCTAGCATCCATACCTCTACATATTCCTTGCTTAGTATCTACTGTCAAACCTAAAGCTTCCATAACTTTGAAGGGCATGATGGTACTAGAGGCTCTTGAATCTATCATGCATTTTTTAAAGGTTTTTCCTTTTATAATCAAGTTGAGAAAGAAAGGGTCAATATATTCTATATATGCTACTAATGAATCATCCAAAAAAATTTGGGGAATTTGAGATATAATACCACTATCCTCTAGTACCACTAGGGTTCGCTGTATGACACTTTGTTCTACAATATTGCTATTATTTCCTATCCCTCCCTACCATGAAAAGGCTTTACTCTTATGCTCTTCAATTCTAAATAGTTTAGATAAAGGCACCTTAACAGTTATTTGTGACAACATAGATATCATATCAATAGGTTCAAATATAGTAGGCTTTACAAGAATACCTAGAGTGGAAACATTTTGAACAATAGGCACTATCATTTACTTGATAGTATCAGATCCTAATTTCTTTTGCTATCTCATTTGTTTGGAATTGAACCTTTTTCTTAGGTTTCCACTTCTTGGTCTTGTTTTCTTTAATATTAGAAATATCTATATTGATCTTCTTATTGTCATCCTTCATCTTATGTATAATATCCTTGTTGAATATACTAGAGGGATTTCCAACATCATTATTGATTGTTCGATTTCTCAAATTGTAATTGCTATGAACTTGAGAAATAATTTCTATAGTGATCCTATCAATCTCCTCCTTAGAGGACATTCTCAAGTTTGCATGGCCAACTTCAAAAGATGTAACACATACCTTATCTTCATCATAACCTTCATCATCTGAGAACACTTGCTGGTGATATAATTAGTAAACAACTCTCTTATTTGCAAGATCACTTTCAATTTCTTCTAAATCCAAATCTACACAATTATCACACATGTTCACCATATTACAAGTTACATCATCATGGCTCTTTTCTTCTTCTTCCTCTTGGTTTTGTGCATTTTGACCCAAAGAAAATGATTGAGCAACTGCATAATAATTTGAAGAGTGAGGTGATTGACATATGATACACCATGGTACATCATCATTCATATTAATAGAGCTTCTTTGCATAGGATTTTGTGTACCCTTATCCTTCACATTTTGGGTCTGATTAGGAATTCATTTACCATCCTTCGATTGAGTGGTATAAGGATAGTTCTACATTCTAGGTTGTCTATTGAAATTGTTGTTATTCATTGGGGCCTTCTCACAAACATTAGGCTTATGTGTATTGAAAGTTGTTAGGTTCATTTTTTTCAACAAGTCCAATACCTGACCTATTAGGGGTTCTTCAAGTTTCTTACTTGCAGGAGTTTTAGCAACTTCCTTTTTGTTGTTATTCTTTGGATTGAACAACTTTGGATCATATCTCCTCGCAAGCTTACCACATACTTTTCTATTATTTTTGATATTTACTACAATCTTATTAGCTTCCCTCAAAGTTTTAAGATCTTTATTCCTCAACTGGTAAGCCATCTTGCTATCAAAAGCAATAAAATATGTTGTAAGACAAACATCGTCATTCAATCTCATAAACTAGAATAACTTATACAATCCCTTTTGAAACCTTACCTTGAAATTAAATGTAGATTCATTATGTTTTTTCTTTGTATTATTGAAATCATTCAACATAAATCCAACATTAGTATTGTGTCCATATTGTTCTTTAAATAATTTTTTCAAGATCACTTCATGAATTAATGTTGTCATCAGGAAATCTTCTAAACTAATCCCTTGCATCCTCAATTAGTGAATGAACAATCAACTTCATTACCAAATCCTCATGTTCAACTTCAAAGTCATTTAGCATGTCTATGAAAATTCTTAAGTGCTCTCGACCGGTAACATCATTGTTTCCAAAGAACTTGACAACTTTATCTCTTAAGTCAAAAGATATAGGGTGTGGAGAACTAGGAATTCCTATAAATGACATCTATATGTATTTTTTCATTTAAATGGACATCTTCTAAAAACCAGCAACATTTGAGGTGCTTTCTACATTGGCTTGGTTAATAACAACACTTTGAGATTGTTGAGTTTGTACAAAAAGGATCTAAGTATTAATAGTGGATGATGAAGCAAGGGCAAACTAGAACATACCCTAATTTGAAATTACTACTCCACAAGTAGGTACAAAAGTTGTAGCTAGGGAAGATAAGTTTAGCCATGAATCCAAGGTGGAATTGGACTTTATGAACTAAATTTTTCTCCTAGTTTATGTAGTTAGAGCTTCATTTTCAACCTTCTCAAGCTCTTTAACAAGATCTTCCTTCTCCTTCTTGGCCTTTTCTAGATCTAGATCTAACTTTGAAACAAGAGGGTTTACAAATTTACTTGTTAATGCTTGGGGTTCATTTATTTGGATTCCTATAGCCTTAACTTTTCCTTTATCTATTTTCTTGATAGTAGGTTCTATCTAATCATTTTGGATGGGCTTGTAGGGTTGAATTTGGGAAATAATAAGTTCTTTTCTTTGGCTTAGAATATTTTCTCTTTCTTGAACTTTGGTTCTCAAACTATCTATGTCTCTAAAAACATCAACATGTAGGACTGAAGTCCTTTCTCCTTACTTCTTTTTTTTCTCCTTTAAGGTAGCCATCCTTCTAAGTAAGTTATCTATTTCAACAATGGCATTTAGGGTGGCTTGCTCTCTTTCTTTCTATAAATCAGCATGCTTGGTTTCTTCCTTAGCAACCCACTTCTTCAAAACTCCCATCTATGATTGTACTTCTTTAGGATCTATAGAAGTGGCTTCTAAATTAGTAGGATCATCTAGATATATAAGATTAGTTTCCATGTATGGAAGTGCTCTAGGATTGAAAGGATCTTCAAATGCATTCTTATATCCCAGACTATGGTTCATCTCAACTATCAGATTTGGCCTAGGTGATGGACTTCCTACTGGTGACATATTCTTGTCCTAATAAACTCTTTCATCTTGTTATGGGGTACTAAATATTCCTCCTAAGAGCCATGTGGTTTTTAATTCAGAGTTGAATGAAGAGGATTTTCTTCCTACCATTGGTTGGTATTAAGAATTGACTGATACACTACCTCTTGGATTACAAGTAGGATTTGGATCTTCCTTTTTCTTATTCAGGTTCTTACTACTACCTTGAGGTAAATTGGTATACATTGGTACATCAAGATTGGCTCTCATATAGGCTCTTGTGTTTTTTATAAAAATATCTGACACACAGAGGAACTAATCACCAAGGACATAAGACTACAACTATTGCTTTTTAAGATAAGACACTTCAAAAAGGATATGTACATCAATGTATACCTATGGCACTAGGGTTGTCTCTCCCTCTTTTTAAATTCTCAAGTTTTGTCATTGAAATAGGCCCACTATAACCACATGCAATACTGAAAAATGACCTGACACACATGTACACATCAAGACTAAAGAAACTGTAGTACTTGTCACACATGTGTTGAACAACTTCGTAGTAGAGTCACCATTTTTTTGGTGTTTTTAAACTATTAAGAAACAAAATACTTAATACAAATATAATGAAACTCACAAAATCTAAGGATCAACTACTTCTCATTGACAATCTATATGTGCTTCTTATTTGGATCCAACTTTAACAAAATCAAGACTAATTTTCTACTATTTAGGCTTTGCAGAACCAAGGTGAGTATACCTAAGGGATCAAAGATTCTCAAAATAAAACCATACATAGATTTAGTTCATTCCATGACACTCTACAATAACACACATCCCTTAAAAGCAAATTTGGTCACCATTCTTCTTAGGTTTACACATAATTCTAGCGACAATATATAACTACAACTCAAAAGTTAAGTGTACACAAGTGATAACCAGCATTGATAACTCTCTGAACAATAAAAAAAATTGATTACAAATTTAAGCTTGATTCTTACTTATGATCTTTCCATCTATAGACTGAAATAATTAGATAAGTTCCTTATCTATTGGGATTTAGAGTCTATTCAATTCATAGATCTGGTTGATTGCATTATAATCAATGTTATCAACAATTCTTACTAAAACTCATTCTTTTACACATCCCTCCTATTGCCATGGCTATCCTATCAATTGTACTAAAGAATTTATTTAATCCTTTGAATTAAGATCAATAGTGAATTGACATACAACTCAATTTAATTCATTCAATTGAATAAGCCTTGCTCACATAATCTCAAGATAACCAGATAATGAAAATGGAGACAAGATTCAGTTAGAAAAGATGTGGGGATAGATTATCTTTGTATTCATTCCATTTTGAAAATTTTTATACACTTAAATAAGACCCAAAATGACTCAAGACAAAACATCTAAATCCTGTCAATTTGATGTACTCTCATAAAATTGCAGAGAAAACATATCACAAAGTATACATCAAGAAAAGTTGGATAGAATAGACTTAGTAAAGACTTAGAAAGATAATAATTTGGTCCCTTTCTCTAGCCCTAAAATCTCACTTATATAATGTGAGATGCAACTGTAATACCCCAAAATTGGCTCATTGGCATAATCACCAATTCTACTCTATTTTGATCAACCCTAAAATCCTATCTCATTAGGAAATTCTTATTCTGATACTCAGTACTTGACTTAATTGTCAAATGCAGATAACCATAATATACATTAATCATGCTATTTATTTAATTCCTAAAGTATTGACTCATATTAGTCACATTAAATGTAATAATTAAGATTTAATTTAATTTAAAGTATTTATACTTTAATTAAATTATCACCTAAGACTAATGTACTAAGGGATTAAATTTATTTAATTTAATAACTATGCTTATTTTAGTTGATTTAATGTAATTATTCAATTAAATAAAAAGGGTATTTATGAGATCATGTCTCATTTTATTGAATTGAATATCTTTCCTAAATTCTATTTTTCAGTTCAAAATGGAATTATTAGTTAACTACTTCTCGAATTAGAAGTGACTCAAATCACTTACTCTTACACTAAAGTAAATTCGAGTTAACTGTTTCTAACACTCAGGATCTAAGACAATTAACTACATCTAAATTAGGAACCTTCCATTTTGACTGAATCTTTGCTTCAATCTTGATTGTTAATCTAAGTTGATCTCAACTGTTGATGGATTCTAGGAATTCTATTTAAGAGACTCAAAATTCTTCATTACAAAGGTTGAATCGAATTGGTATCAAATTGTTACTAAATTGCATACTCACCTAAGCTTATTTTATTTCTATAGACTTTCATTTCTTAGCTTAATATCATTTATAATTAATATGCATTAATTTAGTTTGTTTCATAAGTTCTTAGAATAATTACATAATTCATTTTGATTCCTTGCATATTCATATAGATTAATCATCTTAAAAACCTTCATTCTAGAATGGTCTGATTACCTATACCTCAAATCTGAGAGCATAAGCAGGTAAAATCTACCTAGATAGAAGGCAACAGGTTGCCTTGTAGGACTCCTTTTTGGTGAACAATTTTCACTTCTTCATGCAGCCTGGAGCATGTCCTCCTGCAAAATTCTTATGTTGTCCCGAGCCTTTGTACAACCTATGTACTTTCTCATGTGCCTCTCAGAGGATCTTTGTACAAGATCTTGAGTCTAAACTATCAAGTTAGTTTATTAGAGCTATCTACACTCTATACCAAGTTTGTTTCATGCATTAGTTTACTACTTCCCTATTTGTAAATAGTCCCAAACAATGGCATTTTACTTAGCTGAAGATTCGTGACCCATACTTTGACTAGTCTCATCTTTTAATTATCTTGATTCTCATTCTTTAGTGCTTGTCATACTCCACATTATGATAGTCATAATCTTTGGTTGTTCTAGCCTTCAAATCAGACTATTCATGCTTGAGTATATAACACTCTTATCTTGTCCTGTTGAGACTATGTTCTAGTGTGGTGCTTGTCTAAGCTTTTTATTTTCATCATTGTCTATGACTGTGGTAACTTGACTTATGTTCTGAAACCTTGCTATCACTACTTGAAACATAGTAAATCAAAATGGCTAACAACAAATGTGCTAAATCCAATATTCCTAGTGAGGAAGAAGAGCTACTTATTGCAAACATGAAGCAACAAATCCAATCAATGAGTGCACAACTTCAAAGATTAAAGGAGGAAGATGCAACATCATCAAAAAAATTCTCCTTGAGAGAAAATTTCCCTTCCTCCTATGACAACCAAAAATCAAATTCTTGTGATCTCAAATCCAAGATATTTGCAAACACTTCACAAACACCCAAGAAATCTAGAAATATCTTTGAAGAAAAACCTTGGGAACCTAAACCAAAGCATGATTTCACCCCTTTGGGAAGATTTTATGAATCAACTTTGGAAGAAATTCTTCAAAAGAAACTCATTGTGTTACCTAAGGTCACTTTGGCATGACTTTCCTTTATGAGTAACTATTGTGCTTATCACAGACATAATTTACATAAAAACTCACATTGTAAGGAGCTGAAAATTGAGATCTAGGATCTCTTTGACAATGACATAATTCAAAAATATAAGCTCTCATCTACTATAGATTATACTCTAAGAAGGATCAGCCTCATGAAACCATGTCTAGTAATGGTTCAAACGCAACTTCTACTTCTTCCAACATACACCCACCTTCTAAATTGTCCAATCTTTCCAACACACATTCACCAAAAGAAGAACTCAATACTCCCCTTGTTGACTATGTGTACCCTCAAGGACTACCTTTGAAAGAAACTCAAGCCAATAGATATTGGGCTGCAAGTCTTTTCACTACCTTCATAGATCACACTTCTTCATGCCTTGTTATTCCTATGAAGTCCATTCCAAGTAATTTTCCATTTGAACTTCAAGAGCCTATTATGTAGACTCCAGAAATAGATTCAAATATAGATCTAGATACTCCGTCATCCTCAAAATTGGTTTCATGTCAAGAAGACAACTTAATTGATGAAGAAACAAGTGTTGATCAAGACCAAGATTCCTTCATCCCCTTTCAAATCTTCCAATATCTCGTGCCTCCATCTCAAGAGCCACATAGTCCTCGTCATGCACCTCTAATAAGAATGATCAAGATATTCCTTCCACCATCCTTAAGGAGATTATTCAAGACCAAGAGAATGATACTTTTCCTATGTTTGAAGAGAAAAGTATTCCCTCACCCTCTTTTTCTACCTCACTAAATTCACTTCAAACTATTCTCAAGATTTAAATACTCCTATCAAAGATATTGCTCCTATAATAGTTACTCATAAATCTATTGATTGAATTGGTAATGTTGCTCACCCTAAAGATGCTAATATCCATACTCATGGTCCATTCACATATTCTAAATCTATCCTTGGTCCCTACCCATCTAAGCTAAAACCTTCAAGTCTTCCATCCATATTGGGACCTTATGTTCCTCTATCTCCTACTTCCACTCTTAGCACATTACACGTTCCTCCTACCTTACCCCAAGATCAATAAAGATACACATACTTGAACTCTTCACATTCACCTTTCCATCTAAACTAGTCATATTGACCTCATTCATCCAGAAGTCCCAAGTCCTTTGTAAGCAATTTGGATGATCAACTCAAACACAAGTGCATGAATCCATCCTCAAAAGTTCACTATCTCCTCTAATCAAATTTCAAGATGGAAAATATGTAAAAGAGACCACAAAGGTCCACTATTCAAAGAGCTCAACCAAAGAAAGTATGGGTTCTTAAATTTGTTCTGAATATTGAAAACAAATCAAAGTTGACATTTAAGCTTCCAAAAGCTTCCACTCCATCTTCTTCCCAATATCTTCCTAAAAAGATTTCAAAACCTTATACTCCACCTTCCTCCAAAATTATTCCACCACCTCATATATCTAAACCTCATACTATTTCATCCATATTTCCCCCATAATTCCACTACCCGTCAAGGTGTGTGTCAATGTTGATCTTGCCCACTTTTTCTTTTACCCTTGAACATCCCTTTCAATACCCTATCTACTTCATCTTCTATCCTCCACATTTTATCATTCCATTCCATTTATCTCATCCATAGCCTAAAATCTTATCCTCCATATATATTTTCTACTATCTCCCTTCCATTACCTTATCAGCATCTTTGAGTGTACCGTGCTATGGCGTTGGCTTATCATAACTTATCTTTGTTATAGGAATTCTATCTAACTTGAGAAAGGCTTGAATTTTTTCCAAAAACTCTAAAAATCCAAAAAAAAAAGAAAAAATAAAAAAAGTGCCTTGGTGAAAACTTGGAAATAGGCACCTTGGTAGCAAAAGTAAAGATAAATAAATCCATCCTATGGTGAAAACCACTTCTTGTGGCACCTTGGACAAGTACCATGATGAAAACCTAGTAAACAGGCATCATGCATAATTCTTCCATCCATGATATCCTATCATGATCTTGCTTATCCTTTAAATGTCCGCATTCCCAAAGTCATTCACTCATAACCTCCACAACAAACTTTGCTATCCTATTCAGTTAACCCTTTGGTCTTGATCAATGAAAGAAAGAAGAAAACCCAATTCTTGGCAATCTCTTGATATGGTCATTTTATTGAATTACTTATGTGATACCCTTCATTACACCATGAGCTTATATTGTTATATCTTTTTCCCTAGCTTGGGTAATACTATGAAGGCTTTCCTTGAGGGTAAAATTCACTGCTTTATACTCCTTTCCTATCCATCTCCATTTATCCACCAGCTTGCTACTACATCTTATCTTGCACCTTGCTAGACACTGAAAAAAATCAAGGTAATCCTTCTTGAGAGCTAGTAATCTCTGAAAAAGTTTTAAAATTTTGAAAATATCTTGAAAAAATCTAAAAATTGCAAAAAGTCCTAAAAAAAATCATTACCCTGGTGAAAACCTAGCAAAAGGTGCCCAAAAAAAAATTGAAAAATCCAAAAAATACAAAAAAAAATCAAAAAGAGAAAAATCCAAAAAAAATTGAAAAACAAGAAAAGTGCCATTGGTGAAAACCTAGAAATAGGCATCATGGTAGCAAAAAAATAAAAAGAGAGAAGTTGCTTTACTACTTTTCCCACTTTCTACTCATGGATCCATGGATTGAGTCTTGTCACAACTCGGAGGCATTCCCCTTTAGTGTCACTCTTGTTCAAAATTCTCCTCATAGAATCTCTTACATGACAGTCACCAGTGGTCCTCACTGCATCTTCCTACTATCACTAGTGTCATTACTTTTCAAGATTCTCCTCATAGAATCTCTTTTCCAATAGTCACCAGTTGTTTCAACTATGTTTTCCTACTGTTTCTTGGGTCACATTTGGAGATTCCTTTATGGAAGATCTTTCTTGTGTTAGTCACTAGTTGTCATGGCTGTGCTTGTCTTCTATCGCTCAGTCCTCTTAGGTTCTTCACCTCAAAAATTCCTCTTTGACCTCAGTCACTAGTCATTCTGACTGTGTCTTCCTACTATTGTCAGCCTACTAAAGAGATTTCTTTCATCCATGTTTTGGACACTAACACTTGAGATCAATCTCATGACACACATTGAACTCAAAATGACACACTTGTTTGGATATGTTGAGCATTTTCTTTGTTTTCGCTTTATCATGTCTCCTTGAGCAACTCGATGATGTTATTTCTACCTATAGAAGTGATGACTGGGGGCATGATCTTTTCTTTTCTTTTCTTTCTATCTGCAGTTTAGTTCCAATTAGTTGACATATTCATATAAGAGGGGTGTCCACTATAAGAGCCTCCATCTTGTATTGGATGGCCGGGTGTACCTCGACTCCTTTTATATGAGTACACCAATAACATTGGTTCTTCTCCTTGTCTATTGGAGTGAATTCTTTATGCTACAGTAAGTACTAATACTCATCTTATTAAGTGAATGTATGGGTCACTGTGAGTATACCTACCACACTTCTGTCTCAGGTTACGAAGGCAAGGGTCATTGTAGACATAATACTTACTAAATACTTAGCATCAAATGGATCACTTGTGTGTTTGGTGTGTCTGACATGCAAGAAACATTAGGGTCATCCTAGTGTTTATGCTTTGATGCTTAAGTTAACTTGCTACATTAAAAGGGATAAATGTTTTGGTCATTCTGGCTTCTTGTGCCTCAAATGCTTACATTTAAATCCCAAGAAACTTATAACATATGTCCTATTCATATTCCCATTATTACAATGTCAGTGGGAATTGTATGACATATGAGATTTCATCCTATTCTCAGTGATGATAGTTGTCGAGACTTGGAAACTAGATGTAGGGTTGCATATTGCATAGGATTGCATTACTTGGTTCAACATATGATTCAATTGCAAATCTACTTTCATATTCTGTAATGAGGAGTTGTTGGCTTCTTCAAAGCATCATGTTCTTCATGACTACAAAAATGATTGATTAATCACCCTTTTGGCTACTTTGGCTTCTCTGAACCCAATTTTTCGGGATCAAATTCGAAATCTGACACATCAAAGTAGCTCAAAAATGCATTTTAAAATTTTGGGATTGATGCAATTGAATTCTTGTGTAGTCCAAATTTTGTTGATACTTTCTGATTCTTTGAATCCTTTCAACTCAAAAGTATTCATGTTTTCAAAATTGATTTTGAAAAAAGTCAACTATGGTCAAATCTAGTCAACATTTGGTCAATCTCAAACTTTTGGACCTCAAAATCACTACAAACCAACTCTAAATTTTCTTCTGGTCATTTTGATCTCTTCTACATTCTGCTAAATCTTGGATTTCTTCTATATCTCTCAACATATCACTTTGCATCATATTTCTGGTGTGTCATCTTTTGATTTCGCTCCTGAGGGGGCAGGATGATTACATCATTGAACTTGAAATTCAAATCAATCTAAATCCTTATTGCTTGGGCATCTTGTTCCCATCTCATGTTTTCATCACTTGGGGCATCTTGTTTCCCTCTCTAGCATCTTTGTCATCTATTTCATTTGGTCATTAGTTGATTGCAGGTATCGAGACAATCAAAACCTTGACTCCTGAGGATTAAGCCTCATTCTAGGGATGGTTCTATGACTCATAAATCACTCTTAGGTATGTTAGATTATGGTGATTGATTAGGAAAGTACTATACATACTTCATAAATTTTTTGGTACAATTCACCATTCATAGAAATTTTTTTGGTACTATTCACCATTAGTAGATTCACCACTAAAGTTATGGCCGACATATGGCCGACATGTTGTAACCCTAAAACAACATAAAATACTTGTATAAAAGGGTTTAGTGTTAGGTTTTTTTTCATTATGTTGTGATGCAAAATTGGTTCTTGTGGCGGTATTGAGCTGTAAGGGATTACATATTGTAATCAGGTTGTTATCACTAGATTGTAATAAGATTAGACTTGTTGTTTGGTGGACGTAGCCTAGGGATTGGGTGAACCATGTTAAATCTTGGTGCCTTGTGTTCATTTCTATGTGATCTATTATTATTTTTTTATTGGTTATATTTGCATGTAGTTTTTATTTATTTTTGTGGTTTATCCTAACAAGTGGTATCAAAGTGAGGTTGTCTTTTAGTTATCCTCTGTAGGAAAGTCTCACGATTAAGTGGGAGTCTCATAGTTGAGTGGGAGTGATGGCAGATGAGGGTAAGTTGAGGGTTGATAGGTTTAATGGGCAGAACTTCCAGTTATGGAAGATGCAAATGGATGACTATCTATATCAAAGGATTTATGGAAACCGTTGGAAGGAAAAGCCAAGAATTAGGGAACTATGT
Organism: Cupressus sempervirens; assembly: GCA_028749045.1. Lineage (NCBI taxonomy): Eukaryota > Viridiplantae > Streptophyta > Pinopsida > Cupressales > Cupressaceae > Cupressus > Cupressus sempervirens. The sequence goes on from CM053793.1 coordinate 838,153,315, forward strand.
TAGAGGCTGAATGGGATCTTTTGGATAGAAAGGCACTCGGAAGCATTCGATTATGCTTGGCACCATTGGTGGCATTTAATATTACAAAAGAAAAGATGACAGAAGATTTGATGAAAACCCTAGTGACACTGTATGAAAAGCCCTCCACTTCAAACAAGGTATTTCACATGAAGCATTTATTTAATATAAAAATGGCAGAAGGTGGATCTGCTGCAGATCATTTAAATGAGTTTAATACTATTACTAGTCAGTTATCTTCTGTGGGTATCAATTTTGATGAAGAAATTAGGGCTCTCTTGATTTTGTGTTCTTTGCCTAAAAACTGGAATGGCTTGGTAATGGTGGTGAGTAATTTTGTTCCTCGATCTAGTACCCTAAAATATGATGATGTGATCGATGTTATTTTAAGTGAGGAAACTTGTAGAAAATCCTCAGGTGGATCTACATCAGGAACTGCTTTCAATGCACAAAGCAGGGGCAGAACAATTGAGAGAGGAAATAACTCTAGAAATTGTGGGAAATCAAGAGGAAAGTCAAAGGGGAGGAGGTCTCAATCGAGAGGACTAAATGATTGCTGGTACTATGGGAAATCAGGGCACAAAAAGAAAGATTGCTAGAATCCAAAGAAAAATGAAGGAGATAAATTAGATGGAGACAAGGAGGCAAATGTGGTAAGTAATAAATCCGAAAAGGATGCTTTGCTTCTGTCTTTAGAAAGTGTTGATGATTCATGGGTTTTAGATTCTGGTGCTTTATTTCATGCTACACCTCATAGAGGTTATTTCATTGATTATGTCCAAGGGGATTTTGGGCTTGTTTATTTGGGGGATAATGAACCTTGTCAGATTATTGGAAAGGGAAAAATTAAGATTAAGTTACAGAATGGGAATCATTGGCTACTACATGAGGTAAGACATGTTCCAAGGTTGAGTAGGAATTTAATTTCAGCAAGGCAATTCAGTGATGAGGGTTGTGTAGTTACTTTTAATGATAAAAATTGGAAGGTTACAAAGGGTTCCCTTATAGTAGCAAAAGGTGTGAAAGTAGGAACCTTATATCTTTGTATAGGTTATATTGTTCCTTCTTCTTTGATTGTTTCAGAGAAAAATGAATGTTTAGGAACAATTGCTACAGTTGAGCAGCAAGAACAAATAGCTGCTATAGATTTTAATACAGCGTTATGGCACAACAAACTTGGGCACATGAGTGAGAAAGGTATGAAAATACTTCGTTCAAAGAAAGTTTTACCACATCTAAAATGTGTTAATATGGATTTCTATGAAAGTTATGTGTATGGAAAACAAAAGAGAGTGAGTTATGTACAGACTGGGAAGGAAAACAAAAAGGAAAAATTAGAGCTTGTGCATACAGATGTATGGGGACTAGCTCAGGTATCTTCCCTTGGTGGCTCTCATTATTATGTTACATTTATTGATGATGCAACTATAAAGGTATGGGTTTATTTCCTTAGACAGAAATTTGATGTATTTCAAACTTTTAACAAATGGAAATGCTTGGTTGAAAATGAGACTGGTAAGAAATTAAAATGTCTCAGAACTGATAATGGTGGTGAGTATTGTAGTCATGATTTGAAGATTATTGCTCCACTAATGGTATTCATAGATAGACAATTGTTCCAAGGACTCCACTGGAAAATGGAGTGGTTGAACGCATGAATAGGACTATAATGGAGTGTGCAAGGAGCATGAGGTTGCATGTTGGGTTGTCCTTATACATGTGGGTGGAGGCTGTCAATACTACAGTATATTTGATTAATAGAGGTCACTCTACTCCTTTTGGCTATGGTATTCCAAAGGAAGCATAGACCGGTAAGAAGGTGAGTTATTCTTTTCTCAAGACCTTCGATTGTGAAGCTTTTGCTCATATAGACTCTGAAAATAGAACCAAGCTAGAAGATAAAACAAAGAAATGTGTCTTTGTTGGATATGGCATTAATGAATTTGGTTATAGGCTTTGGGATTTTGAAAATGTTAAAATTGCTAGAAGTTGGGATGTCATATTCAATGAGAAAGTGTTGTACAAAGATCTGTTGCAGCAACATGAGAAGAAAGAAGATGATTATGTAGTGCTGGATGATACTCCAAAAGCTGATGTTCCATCCATTCCTCATGATGTGCAACAACCACAACAACAAATACCACACACACCACTGAATGTTAGATAGTCAATGAGGCAAATTAGACCTCCACAAAGGTTTTCTCCCTCTTTGTATTCTATTTTACTTACTAATGTTGGTGAACCTGAAAGTTATGATGAAGCTGTGCAGGTGGATACTAAGATTCAGTGGGAGTCTGCAATGAAAGATGAAATGGACTCTTTGCTGAAAAATAAGACATGGGATTTGTGCAAGTTACTTGCAGGTAAAAAGGCTTTACAGAATAAGTGGGTTTGTAGGTTAAAAGAAGAGGAAGGAGGTAAGAAAAGATTTAAGGCCAGGTTAGTTGTAAAAGGATTTGTACAGAAAAAGGGAATTGATTTTGATGAGATATTTTCTCCTGTTGTTAAAATGACTTCTATCTGTACTGTTTTAAGTCTTGTGGCTACTAAAGATTTTCATTTAGAGCAGTTGAATGTTAAAACAACCTTTCTTCATGGTGATTTGGATGAAGAAATATATATGGCTCAGCCATAGGGTTTTGAGGTCAAAGGTAAGGAGAACTTAGTGTGCAAATTGAAGAAAAGTTTATATGGCTTGAAGCAAGCACCTCAGCAATGGTATCTGAAATTTGATAGTTTTATGCATGAGCATGGATATAATAGGTGTCATTCAGATTACTGTGTTTATTTTAAGAGGTTGGATGATGATAGCTACATTATTTTATGTTTATATGTTGATGATATGCTTGTAGCTGGGTCTAACATGGATCATATTAAGGGGCTAAAATGCCAGTTAGCACATGCATTTGCTATGAAGGATTTGGGGGCAGAAAAAAAAATCCTTGGTATGAAGATTTGCAGAGATAGGAAGAACAAAACATTGATGCTATATTAAGCTAATTATGTTGAGAAGGTGTTGCAACGTTTCTCTATGGAGAATGCTAAAGTTGTCAGCACACCTTTACCTGGTCATTTAAAATTGACTAAGGAGATGTGTCCCAAGACACAGGAAGAGGAGGATAAGATGTCCAAGGTACCCTATGCTTTAGCTATAGGAAGCTTGATGTATGCTATGGTATGCACTAGGCTAGATATTGCACATGTTGTGGGAGTCGTTAGCAGGTATATGATTCATCTAGGATTTGAGCATTGGAATGCTGTCAAGTGGACTCTCAGATATTTGAGAGAAACATCCAATAAGTGTTTACACTTTGGGGGCTCTACTACTAATTTACAGGGCTATGTTAACTCAGATTTGGCTGGGGATATTGATACTAGGCAGAGTACTATAGGTTATGTCTTTACTGTTGGTGGGGCAGCCGTGAGCTGGGTTTCTAGTTTACAAAAGATTAATGCTCTACCCACTACAAAGGTAGAGTATGTTGCTACTACAGAGGTGGCCAAGGAGATGATATGGCTTTAGTTCTTCTTGGAAGATTGGGACATCCTCAGAAGGATAATTATTTGTTCACAGATAGTCAGAGTACCATTCATCTTGCAAAGAATTCAGCTCTGCATTCTAAGACCAAACACATATAGCTGCGGTACCATTTCATTCTGTCAGTTTTGGAGGATGGACAGTTAAAGCTAGAGAAGATACATACAAATGATAATCTAGAAGATATGTTGACAAAGGTTGTAACAAGGGAGAAGTTGAACTCCTCTTCAGCTTCAGTTGGTCTTTCCGACTGAACATGAATAAAAGAACAACAAAGTCCAGGGTGGTTTGATCGAGTGGGACCCCCATGTGGTAGTTGTATTGTTATAGGATTAGTCTCCAAGTCTGAGATTGTTGTTTAGTGTGGAGCTTGATCAGTCCCCAAGTGGGAGATTGTTAGATTATGGTGACTGATCAGGAAAGTACTGTACATACTTCATAAATAGTGGGGTACAATTCACCATTCATAGAAATTTTTTTGGTACTATTTTCCATTTGTAGATTCACCACTAAATTTATGGCCGACATATGGCTGACATGTTGTAACCCTAAAACAACATAAAATACTTGTATAAAAGGGTTTAGGGTTAGGTATTTTTTTCATTATGTTGTGATGTGAAATTGGTTCTTGCGACGGTATTGAGTTGTAAGGGATTACAGATTGTAATCAAGTTGTAATCACTAGATTGTAATGAGATCAAACTTGCTATTTGGTGGATGTAGCCCAGGGATTGGGTGAACCATGTTAAATCTTGGTGCCTTGTGTTCATTTCTGTATGATCTATTAATTTTTTGTTATTGGTTATATTTGCATGTAGTTTTTATTTCTGTTCGTGGTTTATCCTAACAAGGTATCTAGATGTTCTATCTAGATCCTTAAAGGTTGAGCTCCATTTTGGAGATAATATTTTAAATACTATCAATCTTTGCTATCTAGGTGTTCTATCTAGATCCTTAAAGATTAACCTCCATTCTAGAGATAATCTTTTAAATGCTTATCAATTTCAGGTATCTAGATATTTTGTCTGGATCCTTAAAGATTAAGCTCTGTTCTAGAGACAGTCTTTTAAATTATTATCAATTTTTGGTATTTAGGTGTTCTATCTAGATCCTTAAAGGTTAAGCTTTTTTTTGGAGATAATCTTTAAAATGCTATCAAATTCAGGTATCTAGATGTTCTATATAGATCCTTAATGGTTAAGCTCTGCTCTAGAGATTGTCTTTTAAATGCTATCAATCTTGGGTATCTAGATGTTCTATCTAGATCCTTAAAGGTTAAGCTCCATTCTAGAGATAATCTTTTAAATGCTATCAATTTTAGGTATCTAGATGTTCTATCTGGATCCTTAAAGGTTAAACTTTGTTCTACAAAAAACCTTTTAAAATTCTTATCAATTTTAGGTATCTAGACGTTCTATCTGGATCCTTAAAGATTAAGGTCCATTATGGAGACAATATTTTAAATGTTATCAGTCATGGGTATCTAGATGTTCTATCTAGATCCTTAAAGGTTAAGCTCCATTCTAGAGATAATATTTTAAATGCTATCAATTTTAGGTATCTAGATGTTCTATCTGGATCCTTAAAGGTTAAACTTGGTTCTGGAGAAAACCTTTAAAATGCTTATCAATTTCAGGCATCTAGATGTTCTATCTAGATCCTTAAAGGTTAAGCTCTGTTCTAGAGATAATATTTTAAATGCTATCAATCTTGGATATCTAGATGTTTTATCTGGATCCTTAAAGGTTAAGCTTTGTTCTGGAGATAATCTTTTAAATGCTATCAATCTTGGGTATCTAGATGTTCTATTTTGATCCTTAAAGGTTAAGCTCCATTTTGGAGATAATCTTTTAAATGCTATCAATTTTACGTATCTAGATGTTCTATCTGAATCCTTAAAGTTTAAACTTCATTTTGGAGAAAACCTTTAAAATTCCTATCAATTTCATGTTTCTAGATGTTCTATCTGGATCCTTAAAGATCAAGCTCCATTTTGGAGACAATCTTTTAAATGCTATAAATCTCGAGTATCTAGATGTTCTATCTGGATCCTTAAAGGTTAAATTTTTTTTCGAGGAAATCTTTAAAATGCTTATCAATTTAGGTATCTAGGTTCTCTAATTAGATTCCTTCGGACTAAGCTACATTCTAGAGATGGTCCTTAAAAGCTTATCAATTGGTCTTTGTATCATCAACTTCGAAACCAATCTTATCTCCTGATCTTTGCATCATACTTTCTAATTTTCTTTGAATTGAACGTGTTGCTTGCATATTCATTCAAAGAGGGGAAAAATTTAATACCTCAAAATTGGCTCATTTCCATAATCACCAATTTTGGTCTATTCTAATCAACCCTAAAATCCTATCTCATTAGGCAATTCTTATTTTGATAATCATTACTTGACTTAATTGTCAAATGCAGATAACCCTAATCTATATTAATCATGCTATTTATTTAATTCCTAAAGTATTGACTCAGATTAGTCACATTAAACCTATTGATTAAGATTTAATTTAATTTAAAGTATTTATACTTTAATTAAATTAAATTGTCACCTAAGACTAATGTACTAAGGGATTAAATTTATTTAATTTAATAACTATGCTTATTTTAGTTAATTGAATGTAATTATTCAATTAAATAAAAAGGGTATTTATGACATCATGTCTCATTTTATTGAATTAAATATCTTTCCAAAATTCTATTTTCAGTTCAAAATCAAAGTTCTTAGTTAACTGCTTCTCAAATTAGAAGTGACTCAAATCACTTACTCTTACACTAAATTCAAGTTGACTATTTCTAGCACTCATGATCTGAGAAAGTTAATTGCATCTGAACTAGGAACCTTCCATTTTGACTAAATCTTTACTTCAATCTTGATCGTTAATCTGATTTGATCTCAACCGTTGATGGATTCCAGGAATTCTATTTAAGAGACTCAAAGTTCTTCATTATAGAGGTTGAATCGAATTTCTATCGAATTACTACTAAATTGCATACTCACCTAAGTTTATTTTATTTCTATAGACTTTCATTTCTTAGCTTAATATTATTTAGAATTAATATGGATTCATTTAGTTTGTTTCACAAGTTCTTAAAATAATTGCATAATTCATTTCGATTACTTGCATATTCATATAGGATAATCATCTTTAAAAACTTCGTTCTAGAATGGTCTAATTACATGTACCTCAAATCTGAAAGCATAAGTAGGTAAAATCCACCTAGATATAAGGCAATAGGTCACCTTGCAAGACTCCTTTTGGGTGAACAGTTTCATGTTCATTCCAAGATGAATCCACATACAAGGACCGTGTTGAAGTGTGTGTGTGTTAAACGAAGGCCACATGTACACATATATAGAAACAAGCTTAAGGCATAGAGAACTTATAGTTGTCCTTTTGACAAAAGATATTTACATTTTACAATTGTGAAAAAATACAAAATTGTGTGTAATAGAATAACTTTATACTAGAGTATTCACTTTAATGGGCCTATCTTTTGTTATGCTACAAATTTCATGATTGGCCCTTTTCTATTATGAATGCTCAACATAAGTAGCCATTAGGTTTGTCAATGATGTGTTAGGCTCTAATTCCTACAAATTTACTTCAACTTGGGCATTTCCACTTGCATCATCATGTAATGTCAAGGTGACAGTTATATCTGGGTTTGTTTCTACCACATCATCCATCTGGCCCATGGTACTTTCCACTTGGGATGGTTGCCCTTCTTTGTCTTCTTCTTTCCTCTAATCTCTCAAAGGTGTATCAATGATCTATATTTCATCTTGATGCATCTCATCATTATCACTTTCAACTTCTTCCCACTACTCATCAGAAGCAATATCTGCCATTCACTTGTTAAAAAGTGTGTCATCTAGCCAGTTAAACAGTAGAATGTCATTTTTATTCTTGATTACATAATCAGCCACTTTGTCAATGTGAACAAAATCTTTTTTTAAAGAATCAAAGAATAATTAGACCTTCACCATTTCCTCTATTGTGGTTACCCACCATGAATGTCCTTTTTCATTAATGACTCTATTTATTCTCAAACAAACAAGTCATCTAATTCTTTGGCCCATTCATCCTTACTTTTCAATCTATTCTTCTTATTCAAATCAAATGGGAATATATAAAAAAATTCACTACTATACTTATCCAAGTAGCTAACAATTCTCCTCTACAACTCAACTCTTTCATCATCAAATTCTATAAGATCATCAACAACAACATAAGTTTTTTCAATATGGTCATGTGAAGATCTTATAGTAGAATAACATATCAATGTGACCTCTTTTCTTCTCTTGCTACACTTATTGATAATGGGTTTCAAAATTTCATCGTTTGCTTTTATTTCCTCCCATATGTTTATTACCTTTGCTAACTAATCATAAAAAAATGGCCATTCAATTTTATCAACCAAATACATGAGTTCCTTTCTTAGTTTATCCTCATACTACACATTTACCTCTACATTCAAGGTCCACAATTTTCTCTTCTCCTCTTCAAAATCTTCAGTTGTATAATACTATGGCCTTTCTGGTGTATTAGGAATCTCAATAAGGGGAGTGGATTTAAAAGGCTCCACTAGTGGGCAAGGGTGTCTAATGCTTGAATTAGTAGTCTATCCCATCACATTATTCTCAAGTCCAATTCTCCTTTGAACTTCTTTATTGTAGGCTTCTAGAACCTTTTCATATTTATTTTGCAATTTAAACACTACCTTTTCTTCTCTCTCAGCTATGGCTAAATTTAAACAAAATACTTCCTTACCTAGACATGCAACTTCTACATTGGTAGTATCTTCCTTCTCATAATCAAGTTACCTATCAATCTAGTATTATTAGGCTGAGAGGAGCCAGTTCTAGATCCTTTCCTTACTAACCAAATGACTTGTGCAACTTGGTACTCACTAAATTTGGCACCTTTTATTTCTTTATTCCCCTGATCTTTTATATTTAATTTTCCTAAAATAGAATTAAAAATTAAGGCATCTGCTATATCCCAATTGGGTAGTAGTAGAATACCAGATGATTTTACCATCTATTTCCCTTCTTCAAGGGTTGTATTTTGGAATTCTTACATCATTTCATCTTTTATTTGATTTTGTACAGTAGACTCCATTTCTAGATGCTCAATTCATAGCTTATTGCACCTTTCCTCATATCTTCCCATACTTGCTCTACATGCAAATTGGTAAAAAGCTCTTGTTCTAATAAAATTTTCATTAGATAAAAATTCATGGCTAGCCTATTAAATTATAGGATCTAGGTCCTTTCCTCTATAGTCTACTTCTGTCATTCCTAAGCTAGGCATTGAAGGTTTCTATAGATTTCCTTCTTCCAACTTAGCCTGTGTGATGAATATTTCACCTTGGGATCCAATTTTCTCTATCTACTCCCTAGTGAGTTGTTCATCTCCAATTTGTAATGGGGATTGTGTAGGTGAATAAACTTCAACCTGTGGTGCATGTTCCCTTATTATCTTCTACCTCTTAGGCAAGGGTTCATCAGGTCTTTCCTCTAAGGCTACATTAGTAGATGTTGTGAGTTGTTTCCCTTTATCTACAAAGCTCCTTTTTTTTCTTAATTATATCATAATAAGGTCTTTTATGGGAAATCAATGGTCCTATTCCAACATTGGGAGTGAATGCCTATCTCCTGATGACCTCTTTGGCTTTGTCTAGATGAGTATTGATAAAAAAATTCTTCTCATTCATTGTTTCCATTATTTTAGGAAAAGTAAGAATTAGCTTATTTATTTTATCTACCTCTATTTTTGCATTACCATGAGGCTCATAATATTTGTGTAAACAATGAATAAATTCCAAAACTCTAGAAAAAAACACTGTAGTTCTCCTTCTTAATCCCTTGCTCCTGCAAAGAGAACTAATTCCTAATTATATCCTCAGGGAAATAGGGCTCATGCATTATGGAACCAAACTTAACCTTAATTCTAAAAGCTATATCATAAAATCCCTCAGTATCACAAAAATGAGCATAAAACATAACCATCTTATATTGTTCTAGAAACTTGTATAAAAACAACCAACCACTCTTTATAATTACAAAATGGTGGGATACACTACAAGTTGGGAAAATTGAGCCTCTACTTCTTATATCCAAATAAGTTTCCTCCAATCCTCCCAGCTGCCACAATATCTCAATTATCCCTACTTCTAGAGGCACCTACTAGGGTAATACATGAGGAGTCCCTTAGAAACCATAAACTCTAAAAATAGTTGAAATAGGGTATGGTATAATATTTACCATGTTATGTGATACTTTCATACCAATAGGATTATCCATGGGCCTAATAAGATTTATTAGTTCCCTAGGAACTCTGGGATTGTTCCTTAATAAGAGGCACCTTAACCTTGAGGCAAAGTACCTATCAAACCTGAAAAAACTAGCCGTTTCTACATCCCAAGTCATATTTACACTCCATAATCAAATTGGTAGAGCTTGTCCCTCTAGTTCTTTGTTCAAAACCATTTCTTTCTAGAAATATGTCACACCTTTCAACAAGAACATATGCATTAGTAATGAGTAGTGACCAAAAGTTTTTTCTACCTTGCACTTGGCAATTCAAGCCAAGCCTATATGGATGTGTTCTACTAAATAGGAGGCAAACATATACATAAAATTTATAGGCATGACATTCTATTCATCCTCACCAAAAACCCTACACAGAGTCATATATATCTCCATAGCCTAAGAAGTGAAATATTCCTTTTTAAAAGGTTCCCTAGTGGATGTTCTGATTACTAGCAGGTTACCAATTGTGCCTATGTGTGCCCTCAATTTGCCCTACCTGATCTTATCCTTTAGATAGATATTCTTTTTCCAATTCTTGTAGGTCAATAGGTATATGATAATTTGAAAGTGGCTCAAGACCAAAAACTTCTCAAATTTCCCTAGGGCTTATTGTGATCAAACATTCACCATCCAACTTTCTCACTACTCTGATTGTTGGGTTTGGCAATAGCCACTAATAGGTCATAGTCCATAAAGACACTAGGGACCACTAGTTTTCCTAGGTCAAAGTTCCAAATATTCCCATGAGGAGCAAATAATTTCCTTTTTGAGAACCATTTTTTGAAAAGGAAAATCCTTATTTGAGAAGTTTTGGCATCTCTAACCCAATTTCCCTTATTCTATAGTCCGTCAAAAATATTGAGTCTAGGGTTTAGAGAGGTTAATTTTTTCACTTGAGAAAATTCATTTGTGTGTTTAGACAATAACTCAAGGATATTAATATTTATGTTTTTGGATAAATTGTCTACCTAACTCAAGAAAACTTTCTTTGGAGGCGTAATGTCTAAAATTACAAAATACTAGAAAGCCTAATATATAGTGGACAAAAAAACTTATTTTCTCTTTACCATTCTATAACTTTAATTCTACAACACACCATGATTATTGGAAATTTCTTTGTGTTTTAATCGCCAAGTACAATTTCTCAATTGCTCTAAGCTCTCTAGAAGTCTGAAGATTTGTTTGTGTGGAGAAGAATTAGCAAAAATCTCTATAATATGCTCTTTTCCTAGTTTGCATGAGGAGGTTTTCAATCTTCATAAATGAACTATAAGGTGAACAGGGTGGAACCACCTTCTATTTTTTTAAAAACACATCATTGATTACAAAAAAATTGATGATCTAGGGATACAATCATAGATTATTCATTTTCTTGCTTGCCAAGTCAGCAATCAACCCAATATAATTTATCCACATAAGCCTTTCCTTTTGGCACAAGAAACTTGACCTGGGTCCATTGGCACTTGCGAACACATGTCATCTTCTCGCTATGTCATTGTGCCTAAATAGTGAGCAGTTTCCTTATACAACATAGTGACCATCATCGATTCATTGTAATTTGAAAATGTGAATTTCACCAGTCCTTTAACATGATTATGATGGGTCCCTCCATTTCTTCTTTGGTTTCCATTTTGCTACCATTAAAAATGAACAAAATCTCACTTAGAGCCTACCGTCAATGTAATTTAGATCTTATAGTGAGGAACTTGCAATCATCTTACTTAAGTTGTGGTGGGCCCATGTGTTCTTTCCTTTGGTCACCATATTGCATGGGATAAACATCAAGCAACTCTTCATAGCAACTTGGCAACATTCATTGATGCACTTTGATATGATGGTTCTAACTATTCATCCACCTTCTTCTTGAGTACAAATCCATGTAATATATGACAAGATATCACATTGACACATTGGCAAAATATTATTATTAATTATCTTTTTCGTGCTGCCTCCTTTTCTATGCCCACTATGTTTTGATTTAATAGGAAGGTGCTATGTCACTACCAGCCAAAATGATGAGTTTTCTAGTCATGACATAGCAACCTCCAAGTCATTTGAAAATTTTTGGCACTAAGGAGATGCATGTTCTTACAACTATTATTGCATGGTTTACTCTTGACATTTCATGAAAATCATGTGCTACATTAATGATAAGGAACAATTTTTATGGTGTTTGACATATATTAATCTCACCACCTTTCACTTTAAAGGGAAGGTGCTATGCCACTATTGTTCAGAACAATGAGTTTCCCAATCATGACATAGAGACCACTGTGATTTTTCATAAAAACATCACTGTCAAAAAGAAGAAAATGACAAATCCTTACTCCGGTAGCTTTTATTGTATTTAACATCTCTGAAAACCTTTCATGCTAGCAAGGCTTATTAATAACATGCTAATTCCTAGCATCATAATTTACTTCTAGTCCTACCATGATTTGCTTGTGCAGGAAGGTGCTATGTCACTACCAATGAGATTCTACTATTTTCTAGTTGTGACATAGCAACTTCTATTGAGTTTAGAGAATTTTGACGGTGCTGGAGAAACATGAAAATTTTACATTAAATGTTAGTTGGGTCCTTGGGGTAACAACAAATTTGGTCACTATATCACTGAAGACAAAGTAACCAGAATCCTTCATTACAACATAGTTACTACCATAGATCTTAGAAACATCTAATGTTGCAGGCTTTTTATATGAAATGATGATAAAAGCCTGAAAAAGGTTCCCAAAAAATATGACCATTTAAAATAATTTCCACACTTAAAACTATGGGATGATGATCATATGACATAGAGGGTGCCAAAGATACTTAGAATAGGGCTTTTTCTTAGGGTTTAAACAATAGCGCCATGACCTGACCCTAATTTGTAGACTAAAACTAGTAACCCATAGAAAGATATGTTTATGAAGACATATGGAAAAAAAATGACCAACACACTAAGTGAACCTTCTATTTTTTTTATGCTCAATTCCTTCTTTGATAAAGTTTGTATGTGATTGGTTCTTAGTATTATCTAACTTACACATTTAATTTGAATTATGAATTTAATGATAGGATCTTTTCTTGGGATGAGTGTAGACCATTTTCAATTTGACCTTTCTATTATGTAATGATCTAAAATCCTCTCTAAGCCATTTTGGCAAGTATAAGTAGAGGTATTTGGTATAATTTATGGTAAGAAATTAGAGAGTTCATAGCAAATCTTTCTAAAATTATGAATTTAAAGTTGGATCGTAGATCTTGAAGTTGTATTTTGTATCTAGTCATAACCTTGAAGGCCTTACAACTAGGCATGCATGTTGATAATTTGATAAATCAATAAAAATGTTTTACTCTCTCTCCTTTTGGTGTTTTTCTATGTGTGTTTTCTTCCATTATGTTTACTCAATAAGGTGTTTAGATAGTTAGGTGTGCCTTTGGCTCTAGCTATTCATCCCTCCTTGCATCATGTGGTATCAAAGCCAAGTTCATCCTTGTGGAGATTGGATTATGTAGAACCCTAATTTGATTTTTTTTATAGGGTGGTAGATTTGCAGATTTGACCTATAACTTGCAAAGGGTTACAATCTTGCAAGAACCTATTTGTAAAGATGGTTCACAGTAGAGGAAATGATGAGATAAATTGCATCAGGATTAGATCATGTGAAGATAGCCCAAAAGAGAGGAGTACATCTTGATGATCTGAGTGATGATGAAGCAATGGTACCAAAATTGAATCTAGAACCTAAAGAATATCAAGATGAGGAAAGATTATTGATAGTATTGTCTAGGGAACATTCAAAGCCTATTTTAGAAGTTTTCTTTATGATGGAAAATTGGACACTAATGTTGTGTTGGATTGGATCTCTGATATGGAGAATTTCCTTGAGTTTGAAGGCACTCTTGATAATAGGAAGGTGAAAATTGTAGTTACTTGGTTGAAAGGTCATGCCTCACTGTGGTGGCAGCATTTCAAACTGATAGACAAAGGAGAGGAAAGGATAAGATCAAGACTTGGCTGAAAATGGTGAACAAGATGAAGAAGAAGTTCCCTCTTATTGATTACTAAGTTAGCTTGTTAATAAAGACCCAAAATTTGAGACAAAAATACATTATTATGGAGTATACTGAGTAATTCTATAGATTGAACATTAGATCTAGACATGTGGATGATGAGGTTGAGAAAGTTGCAAGGTATCTAAATGGACTGAGATATGGAATTCAAGATGAGATAAGTTTTGTGAAATTTGAAAGTTGTGGAAGAAGCATCTCAATATGCATTGAAAGATGAGGAGATCTTGATGAACAAGCATGAACAAAGACAAAGAGGTAGAGGTGGAAGATTTTAAAGAGTAAGAGGTAGATCTTATGGAGAAGGTGGTAGAATTGATAATTCTATGCAAGATAAGAGAAAATATGAATGGAAAAATGATGACAAAGGAAAGACCAAATGAAAAGGTTGTAATTATTACTGAGGAGGTACTATTTCTTACCAAGGAAGAGATAATTCTTATTTTAGAGGTGATTTTTGTGGTAATTTCTTTAGATGTAGTAAAGAAGGGCATAGATCCTTTAAGTGTAGATCCTTTTCATGCCCAAATATTACAAGTCAAAACACAACTACAATTCTTTTTTTTTTTTGAAATATCAACCTAGGTTACTAACACATCAACATAACATGATACACTTAGGTTATCAGCTAGTTGTATGTTCAAGACACATCAATTCAAGATCCCTATGATACTATTATGTTTGTTAAGTTTTCTAAATGTTGACATCTTAATCGAGGGAACTTCCTAGTGGTTGGATAGAATGAGTATATTACCCCTCGATTCTCCATGTAATAAATGTCCTATTTGACAATAAGAGTGTTGGTACTTAACATGTTCAAACATAGCTCAAAACACAATCCTCTTCTAACACTAATTCCCACTACAAGAGTATTCAAAATTTAGCATGGTCCAAATTTTATCGAGTTTATGTTAAAAATTTGAGTTAAATAAAAAGATAGGTATATATGTTTATACATAATAATCCTCTTTTATATTTATACAATTTATTTTTTATTTAATCCATAACATTTCATATAATCACTAGTCAATAAATATTAGAAACTTTAGTTGCTACTATTAGATATAATTAATTGGAGTGTTAATTAATGATATACATTACACAAACATTATTCATAAGTATCCCATATATAATCTATTCTATACTACCCATCAAACCAATCTCTGACATACATGTAACTCCATACTCCTCCACATTAGAAAAGTTGTATAATGATATCTAAACACTTATTAGCTTCTAACTACACTAATATTCATTATTAAAAAATTAATAAACTACTAACTGATCATCAAGAATTTAGCAATTACATATAAACTTTACTATCCCTAAACCTCTCACTACTAAAAATAGGTCCATAGGGTTATATAATGTTATGTTCATAGGATACTCTTTAAATAATATCTTTTAATTTGATTCTCATAAAAAATATTAATATATCCTATGCTTTACCACTAATTAGAGAGTGATTACATTGTATAGAGTTAATATGTATTTCACAACATCACATCATAATCATGGTAATAAAATAATCCACTAATCTATAAATATGCTAGCTACATAAACTATTATAATGTTGATTTACCCATTTAATTTAAAATTTACCAACTAACATGGAGCACAATCTCCATCTATTGTAAACACTACCTACTACTTTACTATTTAAACTACTATTATTAATAATTTAACTATTTCCAATAACTAGTTGCCAACCTAATAATGTAACAGTAATACTAAAATAATAAATAACTTCTAAAATTTATAACTCTCCTCCTACTCCATCAAAGTACCACCTTTATAGCTCACATCTATATGAGTGATAGGATGATGGGACAACTTGTCCCCTCCTTAAGAAGCCCCCCCTTTTTGGGAGATGGGGAAGATGGTTGGGGTGGTTGGAAATCATGGAGAGAGAGAGAGAAGATGGTTTGAGAAGGAAGACAATGTGTGGGGAGGTGTGGAAAAAAGGAAGGTACATGGGGCCCTCACTCCACCCCATGACTAGTAAAAAATGTCTCCAACCTAATTAAGCTCACCCTTAATTAGTTTTCCTATATTTCATGAAGGGATGGTTGCTATGAGATTTTTTATTTTATTTATGATAATGCATATTGATTCTTATAGTCACATGATTCTCAACTTCTTTCCACCCTCGAAGTGGCCAAGTCTAGGGAGGCATGTGGTGCCATTAACATGATAATTTGGGGTGGCTAGCAAGGTGTTGTGTTTATTGGGAAGGGGGAGCCACCAAATGAATGTGGTCCTTCATCCCCAAATCCACCTCATCTACTCCTATATTATGCTATTATGTAATAATGACCCCTCCTTGTCCTAGGTTGGCTGACCAAATTCCTAGGTAAGGAAAAGCTTAGGGTCAACTAATATATGGGATAGTCGATATATTATTGTCCCCTCATTAATATATTGAAAAATAATGCATACTATTCTTCACATGGGTCATGTGATTCTCTAGCAGGGGCAATTGAGACTTAGGGAGTTAATTTTTATTTTTTATTATTATAAATTATTTCATTGAATAATATTCCAAGGCATATACTCTAATTAATTTTTGGTCTATAATAGGAAGGGAACCATTTTCACTTCTCCATACAAATTCCAAAGAATACAAAGCACATTTTTAGATTTTCTTTTTGTTTCTTATGAGTGTTAATAATATGTCTCTTACTTGACTTATCCTCCTTACCTTAATGTGTTGAGGGTGAGTTTATGTTTTGGTAAATAATTCTCCACTAATATTCTATTTCAATGTATCAATTGATAGTTCTATTGAAACCACTCTTGCAAAATTATAGAATACAAGTTAGTAGTTTATCACTTTGATTCATAATAATCACTTGCTATATTAAATCACTTCATATCTTACATTTGGACAAGCTATATTATAACCTCAAATAATGTAGTCCTTATAATGCATATTAAATGAAATTTAATGTCAAAGTAAATACATTTTGGAAATTCTTCTATCATTTTGAAATGCACTTTCAAATATTGATTCAAGAATTCAAATAAATGCAAAATTCTACATTTTCATGTCCTTTGAGCATAAAAGAAGATAATGACTACTCTATGAAAAGAATCTCTTTTATCTACTATTTTGACTATCATATTACTACCATTCTTTTACTTAGATGAATGCTATTAAAATTTGCATTACAACGCATATGGCACTATCTAAATTTCTTCATCCCTTTCAAGGAACCAATCTTCAATGATTTACATAATATGAAAATCTCACTTTTATAATACATCCCCCAAAAACATAAATAAAGGATTCAACTATTACAATGCAATATGCAATAAGATAAAGAAGGATTCTATCATTCTAGGTGTATTATCAATTGACATATCAGATTGCCCTTCTTTTTCCACACATGGGGATAACAACAAAACTTCTTCCTTGGATACAAAAGCCCAAAATTTACAAAAAGCATTTACAAAAGAATCATGGAGGCTCACCTCCTACCCTAGTGCTTGGCCAAAGAAAGGGATCAAAATACTACAATAATGGACTGCTTAATCTAGGATTGGACATCTTGAGTGTTTCTAACCCAACTCATTTGGACTCATTTAATTTATCAACTAGAGACATAAACTTGAAATGGTGTCTACAAAGTATATGCTTCAAAATTCTCTCAACTTAAGAATTATTCTATATAAATTCAAATGATTATGCTACAATAAATCTATGCTAAAGCTTATAATCAAATTTATTTTAACAAAGCAAGACAATACAGCTGAGAAATACTTCAACTACCTATGCTTCAGGAATAGTCCACTAATTCTATTATTAATGGTTGTAGGAACATCAAAGTCTACTCTATTTCTATGAACTGAAGGTATATCCTATGCTAATTATTTAGTTCACTTCTTATGTGGGCCCCCATAGAGAACTGAAGTAGAACTACTCAAAGATGGAAACCTAAAATGATATTTTTATTCATAACAACAATAAACATACATTTTGATAAACAACAAGATTATATTCAGTACTCAAAACTTAGAAAACTTCTTCCTTCTACTAAAAACCACTAACTAATTCCCCTTTTCTGGAAGACAAAATTCTAGTTATTTAAGATAAACTAGGAATAGAATTCCTAGATTTTAGACTTCATCAACTATTGAAATAATGGATGGCATTGAATATTAAAAAAGATGTATTAACTTTGGCACCAAATGGAACATGAATTTACGAGCTCATGACCCCTAGATTTCCCACTTTGACTCTCACTTTCCTGAAAATGGGTACTAGCTATTATGGACAAAATGATTGGTGATGTGGAAGGTTAGTATCAATGACCTTAGTTATTATAGGTCCTTTAGCTAGAGGCAACTTAGTTTTGGACCTTAGATGGATACCATTTATCCACAAAGAATAAGTTTGTTGCTTATTATTGGGATTTGGTATTGGCTAAGCACAAAGTTCTGGTTTATTTTGTGGGCTACCATTGGCTATAGGAGTCAAAGGCATTAGGGCTTGCTACTAAGGTGGAGGCATTAAGGATTGCTACTAAGGTGGTTGGTTAGGCCCCCACTGAGATGGTTTCTACTGAGTTAGATATTTTTAGGCTTGGTTATACTATGGCTACTAGTTGGGCCAATTATTGTTCCAATTCTATCCTTGGGATGAATTTGGAGGAATAGTGCCTTGCCACTAATTATTATTATAATCAAAATTATTTAAAGGGTCTTGAGGTAGACCTTATCTCTAAGCCCATGGTCATCTTTGAGCAATATAGATCACTTCTCCTATATCCTCATCAATCAATTTGAACTCAATGGACATTGGTTGTGTACTCATGGTTGTAATAGTCTTGCATGTGCAATTCTTCCTTTCTCTACAACAAGGTCAAAATTTAGTCTGCATAGCATCAACTTCATCCTTTTTCCTTTGGGCTTGCATTGTATCCAACTAAGTAGTGACATCATTAATGCTATGTTTCTTGAAGTCAGATAGTACATAGGTTAGATAACTCCATCTTAGATACCCCTAACCCACCATTAGTCTTATGTGGTAGGGTCCTTAGTCCTCTACCTTTCTTCATAGTAGTTCTTGAATAATTCTAGCATATCTCCTTGATTTCATTCCAAGTACTTTGTGTAACATCTGCTCCAACCATTAGGTCCAACTCTTCCATGTTTTCTTCTTGCACACCTCTTAGAAAAAGGTGCTTCTTAGATTCTTCACTTAAGTTATGTTGTATGTTCTATTGCACATTGAACAAGAATTTAGAAACATAGTCTTCCAAGGCTTCACCCTCATATGACATTTTAAAAATTTCATCCCCCTTCATATCTTGACCTCTACAATATTCTTTATATTTTTGAAAAAAAAATTACTCATTTCAATCTAGTTTGCTACAACATTTGCACCCAACCCCATGAACCATCTTAGGGCAGCCTCCTTTGGAGTAAAGAGAAATAATTTCAACTTATGAGCATTAGCTGTGTAGTCATATCTCCTACAAAGAATGTCAAACTCAAAGAGAAAGGTTTTAGGGTCTTCCATAATAAGGCCATAGAATTTTGGAAGGGCAGTAGTAGGTATGTTCTTCAAATTTTGATTCCCTTGCTAAGGTGGAATAGAAAAAGGAAATGTAGGCATAGCCATTCCTAGAGGAAGAGGTGGTCCTTGATATATAATAATGGCTAGTGGATTATCTTAATATGTAGATTCAGCAAAATGTTCATTCAAGTGGAGTGATTCTTTTGAAGATGAAGAAGGTATTTTAGCTTGAATATCAAAAAATAAATTTTCAAAAGG
The DNA here is from genome assembly GCA_028749045.1 of Cupressus sempervirens. Taxonomy (NCBI): domain Eukaryota; kingdom Viridiplantae; phylum Streptophyta; class Pinopsida; order Cupressales; family Cupressaceae; genus Cupressus; species Cupressus sempervirens. The sequence goes on from CM053793.1 coordinate 838,173,029, forward strand.
TTTGTCATTCTCATTCTCTCTTTGGGGTTCATCTAGTTTAGGATGAACATCATTGGATGGTTCTTCTTGATTATCACAAGGAGGGAATCTCCTAGGGTGGTATCTTCTTCTATGCATAACATGCTTCTTTAATACTAAATTCTATTCTACAAGGAATAAAAGTGAAACTACAAAGATTGAATTGAATTAACACCATCCCTGGCAATGGTACCAAAAATGCTTGGCCAAAGAAAGGAATCAAAATACTGTAGGAATGGACTGCTTAATCTTGTTAGATTGTGGTGACTGATCAGGAAAGTACTGTACATACTTCATAAATAGTGGTATAACCCTAAAGCGGTTTAATACTTGTATAAAAGGGCTTAGGGTTGGGTATTTTTTTATAATGTTTTGATACAAAATTGGTTCTTGCAGTGGTATTGAGCTGTAAGGGATTACGGATTGTAATCAGGTTGTAATCACTAGATTGTAATAAGATTGGACTTGTTGTTTGGTGGACGTAGCCCAGGGATTGGGTGAACCACGTTAAATCTTGGTGCCTTGTGTTCATTTCTATGTGTTCTATTATTTTCTATTATTGGTTATATTTGCATGTAGTTTTTATTTCTGACCGTGGTTTATCCTAACAAATCTAGGCTTGGACATCCTAAATACCCAACTCATTTGTACTCATTTAATTTATCAACTAGGGACGTAAACTTGAAATGGTGTCTACAAAGTATATGCTTCAAACTTCTCCTAACTTAAGAATTATTTTACTAAAATTTTAATTATTATACTACACGAAATCTATGCTAAAGATGAGAAACAAATCTATTTTAAAAAAGCATGACAATATAGCTGAGAACTACTTCAACTGCCTATGTTGTAGGAATAGTACACTAGTTCTACTATCAATGGCTATAGGAACAATAGAGTCTACTCTAGCTCTATGAATTGAAGGTAAATCCTACACTAATGAATTAGTTCAATTCCTGTGTAGGACCCCATAGAGAAGTGATGTAGAACTACTCAAAGATAGAAACCTAAAATGATCATTTTATTCATAACAATAGTAAACATACATATTGATACACAACAAGATTACATTCAATACTCAAAATGTAGAAAAATTCTTCCTTCTACTAAAAACCTCTAATTAATTCCCCTTTTTTGGAACATAGACTTCTAGTTATTTAAGCACAAACTAGGAATATAATTCCTAGATTTTAGACTTCATCAACTACCAAAACAATGGATGACATTGAATATTACAAGAGATGTATTAACTTTGGTGCCAAATGGAACCTGAATTTAGGAGCTCATGACCCTTGGATTTCTTGCTTTGACTCCCGCTTTCCTGAAAATGGGTACTGGCTATTATGGATGAAATAGTTGGTGATGTGGAAGGTCATTAATGAAATTTACCACCGTTTACTTAGGCTACTAACTATGCTTAGCTAATTTGACTTTACCTATGAATATGTAAAATATTAGTGCCTCCAAAGTAATAACATACATCAAGACTAATTCAAAATATGTCATCTAAATTAGTTCTCCCTATGTCACACTGCTACAGGAGAACTACCCAACCTAGCTAAGGAAGAAAAACATCATTCTCACTATTTTGTAATCAAATGAAATATCATTTCATAGCATATTAATTTTTTTCCTAGATCATAATTATGCACACATTTATCTAAAATTATCATAAACATCAAAGTTTTTAGAAAGTTTGCAAATTCAACTAAAAATGAAATGATAAAATAGACCATATTCTGGTCTCATCATTCTCCCCAACTGAAAGTTTGACTTATCCCCAAGGAAACATGAAATTTTTGACCCTCACAACCATCCTAAAATCTGAGGGAACACTCTATCTTTTACCTCCTATAGTATAGTTCCAATAAAAGCCTTTACTCTTCCTATACCCTTCCCATTTACAAAGCTCTTTTGTCATATCAAACTTCTTTAAATATTGCTTATTAGCAAGCAATGGGGAAAATAGTAGTGGAGGCTAAAAAGGTAAAGGGATCCAATCACTTTTCCTTTCTTCCCCTAGCTTAATGTACCAAGGTTCTCACTGAGTACCCATGATAAGACTCAATGGATAATGAGGTTCCTTCTTTTGCAGGTCTTCACTCAATCCTATCCAGTGTCATTGATTTCCCTACTTTTTTGCAAGAAGATATATTTCTACCATAGCTTTATATTCTTGATAGGCTGCCTCTCTTAAAGGAGAAATAATCTAGTTTCTAGATTTTGGTTGAGTAATTTTCACCTAATCATAGTACATTGTTCTAGCATCTTTGGCTTCAGACCTAAGAAAAAGTGGAATCTCATACTCTAATTCTTTGTACTAGCGAGCCTAATTTTCTCTGCTAACTTCCTTTTGGATCCAAGACATCAATTCCCTAAGTTGAACATCACCCACATAAAGTAGAGGGTTCTAATCTCTATTTTTAGGGACTACTAAATTATGTAAAAAGATTTCATAGAGTATATTTTTGATGGCTATAGAGGCAGTATGAAAATCTTGGAAGAATTCCTAAGGAGTATTCAATGTTAAACTTTTACCTTGCATTACATAGGTCATCTGATAATTGATAGATTATTCTTTCAAAAAGAGAGCATAAATAGGAGAAGGAGAGAAATAAGAAATCAATTCAAGAATCATAGTAGTGACTTTTGTAAGTTTGCTACTTAATTGTTCAATCTCTACATCATTTTCAATCAATTCTTGAGTTTGATTGAAGATGGTTTTGTCGAAGCTCTCTCTCTCTCTCTCTCTCTCTCTCTCTCTCTCTCTCTCTCTCTATTTTTCATTCTTCCCTCTCTTGCATTAACTAATTAGATAGCTCTAAAATAATGCTTAACAATAAAAAATTAGAATTAGGATGGTAAGTAACATGTAACATAGGTGAAGGACCAAGAGGAATAGCTTACTGGGCTACAAAAGCTAATGCATTAGGTCCTTGTAAAAGAATCTATTCAACAATAGTATTAATTGTTTCCAAATTTATTTCAATATCTTTTTCATGAAATTCTCTCATTTGGAGAACAAAAGGAGAGTCAACAACTCTAACAGATACACTATTGTCATTCTTTGAATCTATGGAAATGATAGGTGGCTAGATAGAGGATGTTCCTATTGATGCAGGTACATGTTTTTCACTTTCTTCATTTGAACCATCTTCAATGATGATCTTATCCTTATTAGAAGAAGAGGATTTCTCTTTTTTGAATAGTTAAATTTTTGGACATAGAGGATTGAAAAGACACACCCTCATTGGTTTTTATAGACGATTGGCTCCTTCAAGTTCTATGCCTGAGGGGTACTTCTACTACCTTTGAAGCTACAAGAAGTTCTAAAGATATTTCCTATACATTCCCTTTCTTCTTCTTATAAACCCTAGGAACTACAGGAGAGCTAGTATTTGGGGAAAATTAAATTTTATTTTTACCCTTATCAGATGTTGGACTCGACCCAGAGGTAGAAGCTACAAGAGTAGAAATTGGGGTTCTTTATGACCTCCTAGGTCTAGACGAGGAAGAGCCTAGTGATGGGATTACAAAATTTTCTAGAAGTTCTCTTTCCCCTTCAACTCAGTTTGTAGGTTGCCTAACAAGGTTTTGCACATTGTTTGAAATAAAATTATCCCAAGATATCCCAAGTTGTTCCATGAGGGATTTTTTTATGATGAGCTTAATAAAATAGTGGTGTGAAACATCTTTCATAGTTCCTTTTTGCACTACACTGGCTCTTTTTAACAAAATGTGATACATAAAATGAGGAACATTCAAAGGGTAGTCATCATGTCTTAGGGAGCTCAAAAATTTGAAATTTGTGGCATACAAATATGAATGTCTCCCCTCACAAGTAAAATATCTCACAATATAGATAGCACATTGGTTAAATGGTTTTGGTAATGATGTGTAGATTGTACCTTGTTTTTTGTCTAACTAAAGCCATGGGTCTGTGTACATTGTAAATTGGGCTTTGGTCAACATTGGGTCAAAATGCATTAGAAAACTCCTCCCCTACCAAAGGAAATTCCATTATCTTAGCTACAATTTAGGGTGAAAATGGAACCCTTATTCCTCTAACCATGGTAGAACCATCCATCAACATCTGTAAAAATTCTAAGGTAAGCTCCTCAACCCATGCAAATAATTTAAACATGTAATTCATCCACCCCCTAGCTTGAAATATAGGTAGGCAGCCTAGGTCTCCCAACAATGTTGTATGGTCAACTACTTCTCTTCTTTTCAAATCACCCCCCATTATTCCTCTAGAGTGATTATAGGAGTAATTTCAAAAAATGGAAAAACTTGGAACAAGATGAGAAGATAGGTGATAGTACTTGTTTTAAGCAACTAACATTTTTAGCATTTAAGATCACTTAATTTTGCATTAATTACCTTAGCTAGAACTCATACTTACCAGTTTGAAAAAATGTGTGACATAAAGGTAACTATCACATCACATCATTCTTTTTATCATGTGGTAGCATATAAAGAATAACATAAAAATTTAATGATCACAAAAAAAAATTGAAATATAATACCCCTCCCTACAACTAAATTAGGAAATAGCTCCATCAATTGCTAGTGACAAAGGTAACTAAAAATATAACAATAGATTAAGAAAAAGTTTGAACTTGAGTATGTGTACAAACCTTGTAATTTGTGTTGTCAATGATACTATCATGCAACTTGATGAAGGGCAAGGTGAGGTGGAGATGAGAAAAAGTGGAGTGGGGTGGAATTATTATGGAGAAAATACTTTCACAAAGAAAGTAGTTTATTATGATGAGTAAAATGTTCTTAGAAGGAGGATGACAAATGAGTAGGAAAATCATCTATAGTTGTTGTAGGAATTGTAGGATCAATAGATGGCTAGAATTTTTGTAAGAACTCTTCATGACTAGATGACGTATGGTAGAGTTGTAAGCAGTGCCCATTAACAAGTAGTTTAAAGAGAACAAGATCAATGGTAGAGAGTTGCACTACACTATTCTCAAAAAAAAAAATGATTCCATATGGTCCAAGCCATTGGGTTTGGAATTTTCTTAGAGTTTGCTAATAATTGGAATCATATAGCAGGGCCCAATCTCCAATAGAAAACTTCTTGTTGTGGATGAACTTATCATGCTATTTTTTCAATGCTATTAAATTATCTTAGTATTATGCAAGGTAGATTTGTGGTATTCATCAAGGGCATTCAATTGCATTAATCTATCTTCTTGCATCTTCTAAAGATCAACATCCAATTCCAAAGTAGTTTTTAAAGTCTTGTGTTCAAATTCTATAGGCATGGAAGCATATTTACCATAAAGTAATTCAAATAGGGTAAATCTAGTAGTGCTCTTCCATGTAGTCTAGTAAGGCCAAATTGCTTTAGGAAACTAGGTAACCTAGTCCCATTTGTGAATAGCAACTATCTTGGTGAGGATTTCATCTATCTTTATGTTTGTGATTTCTACCTAACCATTAGCTTAAGGATGATATGGGGAAGATGTACCACGATGGATCATGTACTTCTTCATGATTTTTGCAATTAGGTTGGATGTGAATTGAGTTCCTTGATCTGTGATAATTTCTCCAAGTACTCTAAATCTAATGAATATGCATTCATATAGAAAATTTTCTACTTTGTCATCTCTGGCATGTGTCATAACTTGTGCTTCAACCCATTTAGTTGCATAATTAGTACATACTAAGATGTGTTATTTTCAATGAGAAGAAGGTTCTATTGGATTAACAAAGTCAATACCCCACTTGTCAAAAGGTGTGACCACCACCTATGGGTATAGAGGCATTTCATTAGATTTAGTAGGCCTTCCCATGCATTGGCATCAATCACATTTCCTTGAATACTTTTTTGCATCTTTATAGAGAGTAGGCTAATAATATCCAGTTGTTAAAATCTTGTAGGTTGTTCTCTTTGCTGCAAAATGAACCCCACATGATTCATCATGACATGCTTGCAAGATGAAATAGGTTTCATCTTCCCTCATACACCGCTGAGCTACTTGATCTAGTCGAGTGTAGAACATCAACTCATCTATCCATGAGAAATTGAAACTCTTTTCGACTAAGAGATGGTGTTGCTTGGGTGAAAAGTGTGGTGGTGTTCTTCCTATAGAAAGGTAATTTTCTATATCTAAGAATCATGGGTTATAACTTTCTATTAAAAATATATGCTCTTTAGGGAAGCTATCATCTATGGCTACAGGATCATCAGGTACTTGAAGTTGTAACATAAAATCTTCTAGTACATTGGCTTAGCCTAGTTTATCTATTATCTTCACATTAAACTCCTGCATGAGAAGTAGCTAATGTGCTAATCTACTAGAAATAGAAATTTTTTTCGTAAAATATTTTATAGCAGAGTGATCAGTGTAGACAAGAACCTCATAGCTTGTGATATATTGTTGAAATTTATTAAGTGCATACACAAAAAGAAGAAATTATTTTTCAATGATAGTATAATTCAGCTCAGCACCCTACAAATTCTTACTAATATAGTAAATGACATGCTCAATAGTACCTTCTTTTTGTTCTAGAACTACTCCTAAAGTAGTATCAGATGCATCAGTGTGAATGTGAAAAGGTAGCTTCCAATCAGGTCCTCTAAGAATAGGTGTTATAGTCAAAACATCCTTTAATTGATAGAATGTTGCTTCACAGTCTTTTGTCCACTCAAATCTAGTTGTCTTCTTGAGTAAGTTGTACAAGGGGGTAGCAAGCTTACATAAGTTTTTAATGAACCTCCTATAGTAACTAGCATGTCCAAGAAATCTTTTGACATCTATTTTCTTAGTTGACATTGGTAGATTAGTGATTATAGCAATCTTTGTAGGGTCCACTTAAATTCCACAAAAGGAAAGGTAGTGGACAAGAAAAACTCCTTCCATCATGAAATAAAATTTCTCACTATTAAGAGAAAGGTTGTATTGTTGACACCTTTTTAACACCTTCTCCAAGTTGGCATGAGCTTGTTCAAATGTGTCACTATAAGTGGTGAAATTATCCATATAGATTTCAACACAATCAACAGGTATGTTAGAAAATATGTTATGTATCACTTGTTGAAAAGTTACAAGTGCATTACATAATCCAAATGGTATGACAATGTAAGAAAATGTTGCCCATGGATAGGTGAACGTTGTCTTATCTTAATCTTTTGGAGAGATCTAGATTTGATTATATCTAGTGAAACCATCTAAAAATGAAAAATATCTCCTTCCTGCTAGGTTATACAATACTTGATCAATAAATGGCAAAGGGAACTGATCCTTTTTAGTGGCTTTGTTAAGCTCCCTAAATTTTACACATACTCTCAATTTTCCTTCCTTCTTTAGAAAAATAACTAGAGGTGACACCCATTGGCTATTAGAAATAGAATAGATAAATCTAGCACTAAGAAGTTTTTGTAACTCTACTTTGACTATATCTTTTAATGTTGGGTTTACTCTTCTTTAGGGTTGTCTCACTAGCTTACATTCTAAGTTAATAAAAATTCTATGTGTACAAAGACTAGAATCTAAGCCCTTCATATCAGTATAGTCCCATGGAAAGGCTTGAGGACTATCTTGCAATAGTTTAATGAGACTTATCATCTGAGATGCAATAACATTATTATTGATATTCAACTATTTTCCTCTAGCAATCTTAGCTCTCTTTACCTTATCCATCTTTAAAACCTTTACTATTGATGGAAATTAAATTTCATGGGGTAATAATGTATGAAGGTAATTAGGTGCTACAAGAGATTGAGATTTATCACATTTAGGAAATACAGTTTGTAAGGATCTAGTAGGATTTGCAAAAGTGGACTCCTCAGAATCATACTGATTATTAAGGATTGAAGCCAGTACATCAACTTCTTCCTAGGATACAACAAATGGGTTTCTCTCAAGAATCATGAGTTTTTGAACATAATTAACTTTTGAAGGATCATCACCAAGGTTCAGCCAAGAATCTTGGTCAAGATCTAGTTGTAGTTGTGCAGGAAAGTATAGAGTTAACTTTTTAGTCTTGGCATCATTTGATATTGTCATTTTTCCTGATTAACATGCAATGCATGCATCTACAGTAGCCATTGAAGGTCTTTCTACAATTAATGGATATCCTCCAAGGGTGCCTCTAGGTGACAGTACAACAAAGTCTAAAGGAAAATTTAGGGAATCCAAGGTTACAATTGTATACAGTATAATCGTGTATTCATGAAACCTTAATGTAGAATGCAGATAGACTGACAAGGAACTAGACTAAACCCAAGAAATAATTATCAAAATGTAAATTACATGAACTTCTCATGTTTCCCTAACTACAACTACTAAGAAATATCTTAGACCAGCATCTCAGTGATAGTTCTAGAATGGGAGTATGCTTATAATACAGATCTACAAGAATGCATGTAAGATCTATGACCATAATGCAGATTATATGAGGATAACAACTCTTAGAATGCTATGAAAATGGATATACAATGAGCTAACATGTAATAAATGATGCTAAATAACATAAAAACAATGCCAAAATACTATGAATTTGCTAGAATGATAATGCTAAAATGATAACTTAGAGTGTTCCTATAGTGTAGATGCCTAAAACTTGGGTCCTTTGGCTCTTGGATTTCTCTCCTATTTATAGGATTTTGGAAGGGGTTGGGGTAAGAATAATGATTTTCACCTTTGATTGGTGAATGAAAGTGAATTTTAAAATATCTCATAAGAGACTAGGAGGAAGAATCCAACAAACTTGGTTTTGAGGATAAATGGGGATATTTCTAATTCTTTTAAAAGAAAAAGGGAGATTTTATCTTTTGTGAGGATAATTGATTTAATAAATGTTTACTTATTTCCAACACTTTGTATTTTTCTTCCTCCCTTTTTGAATTTCATTTTATGAATTTGAATTATTTTTCTCCTCTTTTAAAGTTGATTTAGGTCTTGTCTATTTGATAGATAATTAATGACCTGATGTGATTTTGACTTGATAGTCTGTCGTGTTCTTTTTATTTCCTCCTTGATTTGCAATGATTGACCAAAATTGCATAATTCAAGTCTTTTCCAATTTTTGGGTGTCTACAAATGCCCCTCTTTGAGCTAATATGCAAAGTATATTAGTTTAAAGACTGTCTTGATTTTTTGGTGTTAGGTCAAATTTTGATGATTGAATGATGTTAGATGGATGATGTTTTGATGTTTTGAGGTTGATATGATGTTTGATTGTTCATGACTTGATGTCTTGATTGTCATTGATTTTGCTAATTGATATTGTGAAGTTTTTAATTGGATAACTTGGCTTTGGTTAATTTGATGTTTGAAATTTTGGCTGGGGTACAACATTTTTTATTTTTTTCAAAAAAATTTGATGTCCTATCTTGGGTGCCCTAGTTTGATACAAATATACTACTCCCTTAGAAATGAAATTGGAAAAAAAATGAAATTGTAAAAAATAGAAGGTTCCAATTTTATTTCTAAAATGTTGGATAATTGATGGATAAAGATGGTCAAGTTGATTTAGTGCAATACCCAATTCATAAAAGTGAGAAAAAGATTTCAATGTTGGGTGAATAGGGTGAAAGGTGATATAAATGCTCCTAAGGAGGGTTAAATAGATCAAAAGGCCTTTTACCCTTGTCATTTTTACTCTTTCATTTGACATTTGGCATTTTGGAGCTCTGAACAAGTGAGGATGGTGGTCCCTTTACGAGAGCACAGATTCGAGAAGGGTTGTATGTACAAGCATCCAGGAGACTACAGTGCCCTAGTAAGTCATTAAGATCCTCCGTTTTGAATATTTTTGTTGGTTTAACCAATTGTTTTGAATTTCTTGTAGATTTGTGGTAAATGTGGTATTTTAGCTTTTCTAGCACATTTATAGTTTCTTTTAGCACATTCACACAATAGTTAAGTGCATTCAAGGGGCAATTTAGCACATGCAAAAACCTAGTTTTAGTGTCCAATTAGCACATATAGTGAAAAAGTAGTGCATATAGTTTTTTTAATTGTGCATTTGAATGATTTTGTACTTTTGATTGGTCTTATAGCACATATGGATGATGTTTTAACACTTTTTGGTTAAATAGTGCTTATGTACTAGAAAATAGTGCATATGATCATGTTGATAGCATTTATACATGTTATAGTGCATAGGATATATGAAATAGTGCTTTCAAGTGTTTTAATAATGCATAGGTTTGGTTTAGCACATTCAATTAATAGGGTAGTGCATATGTCTTAGGAAATAGTGCAAATGATCATTGAAGAATGAAAATAGATTGGAAAGCCATAATTGAGCATAAGATAATGCCAAAGGCTAGATTCAAGGTCTTGTGGCTAGGGATTTGTCATAACGAGTAAACAATAACAATTAGGTAGACATGAAGTGATGTTATAGAATCAGTCTAATGATAGGTAGGGAATGGTGTCCCTACTCAGGGTACAAAGGAAGGAAAACAAATGGGTCCTACTTAGATTAGAGAAGGAAAAGTGAAAGAACCAACATAGAACTGATAGCTAATTAGCTAGATATTGATAGTAGACTGATGTGTGATGATCACTTGGGATGAAAACTAACATTGTTGTTTGTTTGTTTGATGACAATAGGTATGTGGGTGCAAGCTCATGGTGTGAGCATTATACCAATGGCCCTTAGAGGTAGTAGGAAAATTATTAGCTAAAGAGTGATAGGTGATTGATAGATGCAGGTTTACTTATTTGCTATAGATGCACTAGTTTTAAGTGAATAGGGGGCTATTGACAACTATGGTCAAACAGTGGCACTCGAACCATAACACCTTTCATTTCCTGATGGGGAGATGATAGTGACTCCCAAGGATGTATATTAGACATTTTAGATCTTGACAATAGGGGATTTTTTGTACTATGATTAGACCACTAATGGCACTAATTTCTGATATTTTTTCATGGATGATAGTATTGGGGATGATAGCATATCATGGTTTATCATGGTTTTAGATGCTATAGTGTGAGGCATTGTCGACAGTTTTGGCTGGATTGATAGGAGGATTTTTTTTGCTAGATCATTGAGGGCAAGGGTGTCCAGTTGGATGGGGCTAGTTAATACAAGATATGATTGATCGACCATAGAGATTGGCATTGGGTAGCTACATTTTGGCACACTTATATCATGACTTACTTTAGGTTGTGTATTCTAAAGCCTCATCACTATTAGTAGGGTGATTTTGTTATAGCTATGGACATGAGAGCATTTGTCCATTACTCACCCAATGTGTTTGTGATAGAAATCATAGGGTATGCCTTACATGTATACTTACTCAGGTGTGATCATGCAACCTCATTTGAGCAAGGTAGAGTATTAGCAGTATATATTGGATGAAATTGATGAGGTTGTGTGGAGACCTTATAAGTTTACAGAGCCATGGGCCAAGGACAATGATGAGATGGTATATTTCTTTGGTCTGAGGTATTTTCTTGGTTAGGTACCTATAGTGATAGAGAGGTTTTGTTTCAGGGTGGTGAGACAGTTTGGTTGTCGGCAAGCCATGCCATAGGGATCAGTGCATTATGCCTAGGTGTAGTTAGAGAGAGTAGTATGTGGGCTGACTCTAGATTATGAGGATTTCTTGGAGGCTTTTCTATAGATGATTGACACACCACAAGCATAGGCATTATAGGATGGAGTGGCAGATGCACGGATGGAGGGGGACTATGCACGATGGTTTTGAGAGTATCCCTTTTTGAGATATATAGATCTAATAGATCCTATTCCTAGGATTGATGAGCCATCAAGTGGGGGAGAGGATGAGGATGATGAGGGTGGTCTAGGGAGAGGTAGAGGGAGACAAAAAGCTAGATTCAAGGTGAGAGGTGTGGTTAGAGCACAAGGGAGGTGAGGCCAAGTAGCCATGCTGCTACTATAGAGGGGTGTAGCATGAGGTCCAGTGCAAGGATCGATAGGTTTAAGGAGGGTTGGAGGGATTCAAGGCCATGGTGGTGCGAGGGTGAGAGAAGGGATGGTTGAAGGAGTGGGAGTTGGGTAGTGGGATAGAGGTATTGAGTAGGGTAGGGTAGAGCAGGTGAGAGCCAAGTTTCTTGAGGATGTTTAGTTTGTCTAGCAATAGAGGCCATGGGTACAAGGTCCTACTAGAGATCCAAAAGATGTAAAACCACAAGGTTAATAGTAGGTGCTACCACATATAGAGCCGCCACTAGAGAGGCTAGGGGGATCTACTAATTTGGAGGCTCAAATGAGTGTTGTGGAGGCTTGGGTGGGTGAATTGATGAGTACCCTATAGACATTTATAGCTACGATGATACAGGGGCCGCCACTATCACCACCAACACCAAGGATAGATGGGGCATTGACTAGTTAGATAGCCATAGCCAAACAGGTTGCATCAACAATAGATGCAATGGAGCAGGCACCTTGGGTGGATATGAGTGCCCTCAACAAGAAAGGACCTTTGAGGTAGCCACCTATGTAGGGATGAGTGAATAGTATGTGTTGTGGCCTTACTCCTCATTATGTATGTTTATTCTTTTGATGTTCATTTTGATATTTAGGCTAATGTACTTGGTTAATCTTTGGATCTTCATGTGGATAGACATTGTGATCTGTTGATGTTCACGTTATTGGATCATATGGATAATCGTGTTGATGCAGTCTATCTTATATCTATGTTGGTTTTATCCTCTTGATGTATTGTTTGATCATTTTCTTTATGAGATATCTGAGCTAGTTGATTTTTAGACACGTGTATTTGTTATATCACAAAATCATGGATGCATGTGATGATTTGATTTGATGAATATGATAGGAGTAGATATTGATGTGTGTCTGTGTGTGTGCATGCATGTGTGTGTGTGTGGATGATTAGTGTAGCATGACATAAGGATAATTAATGAAAATTAATGAAATGACAATAATAATATAATGAAAAAACAATGGGTGTAATGATATGAGATGTTATGTAGTGTAGTAAAATGAATTTTAATGTAATGTGATGTAAGGAAACAAACCATGAAAAATGGATTGTGATAAATTAAACATAAAGGAATGAATTATGTGATAATATAATATAATAGAATGAAAATAGATAAAATGACATGTAATGAAATGAAATGCAAGGTATGATAGACATGAAATGAAATTTGTCATGCGATAAGATGTAATGAAATGAAATTTATAATGTGATGAGATGTAATGAATTGAAATGTACAACGTCGTAAGATGTAATGAAATGAAATGTATAATGTGATAAGATGTAATGAAATGAAATTTGTAAGTGAATCAGAAATGTGATGAAATGTAAAGAAAATGTGAAAGGAATTAATATGATGTGATGAGAGAAAGAATGATATGTGGTATGATGAATGTAATGGTATGAAATTTAATGTAATGCAATTTAATGCAATGATATGTAATGAAATGAAGTTTGTTGTGATGCGATGTAATATGATATGAAATTAAATGAATGTGTGACAAAGTGTCATGGAAGGGAACATGGTAAAATGAGAATAAAATGTGAAGATGGGAATGCAATGGTAGGAAATGATAAATAAAAATGTGAGAAAATGTAATGGGAATATAATGAAATAAAATGTGATAAAATGTAATGCAACAAATGGAATGTGAAAGAAAGTGAAAAATGGAAGGAAATGAAATGGTTTGAGATTTGAAAGCTATGGGATGGGATGTCAACTTTTGAGATTCAAAAGCCACAAAATGAAATAGGTGAAATGCATGAATTAAAGGTAATGTGATGAAGAACACGAAATGCAAGGCACACATGTGGGAAAATAAGGAAAGTAAAATATAATCAAATGAAACGAGCTGTGATATGGAATAAAATTCAAAAAGGGAGGGAATGATATGTGATGTAGTGAATCATGATAAATGAAAAGGAAATGAAAATGGGATGTGATGAAATGAAATTGTTTGAGATTCAAAAGCCACATAATGCAGTAGGTGATATGGTGAAATGTGATAGTGACTAGAATTGTTTGAGATTAGAAAGCCATAGAATGGAGTAGATGATGTCATGAAATGTGATAGCATGGTGGTGATATTGTGAGGAGAGAAAGTCCATAATAGTTGAGTATTAAAAACTTGTCTTGATGTTGAGGTTGTTGTATGTTATTGGATAACCAATCATTAATTTGTTAAATGATGTCATTAAAGCCTCCTTGTGTAATCCTAATTCATGTGTCAACTATTCATTTTTAAAGAAACCAAGATGAAAATGCAAGCTAAATGAATGAAACTAATTGTCACTTTGTAAAGAGACACAAAATTAATTATCATCATGGATCATTTAATAAAAAGTGACTAAGTACAATCACCACTAGCTCAGCTATGGTGATATGAATACTATGTCACATCGAGGAGTACCAAAAAATATGGACAATGTACATGAAAAAGATGACAATCATTAGAAAAAAATGCTATATTCATAGAAGAATAAAAATAGGCACGCAAATAGTCACATGTCAGATTAAAAAACCAATAAAATATCATGATTTCATATTAGCACCACTAGTAAAGCACATCATCGAGGCACTAGAAGTACATAAGAGTGAAAAAAACCATTATTTGTGAACTACGCATGTTGAAAGTTGTGTATAATACTGTCAAGTTTGTTCAATTCTACCTAGGAGCAACTATTGTACAAGTCAGATAAGAAAGTGTGGGATGTTTCAGGGGTAATTTAGTAGTAGATTCTATCTGGCAATGTGCATTGGTGGGAATTAGGCTATCTAAGTGTCAGAGGCAAGGCCCTAGTACCAGTGTGATGCAATACAGAGAGAAGATACATGGTAAGACCAATAAAGAACAAGTCTTAGGTGATTGATGGCTATAAGTAAGTGGATATCATGGGAATGGAACAAGGTGAGATGGAGAGTAAAATATGGCTAGTGGATATATTGAGAAGTTGTAGGAAGCATGCACGTGGAAATATGTTGGGCTTACTAGCTTATTCATACTAGGAGGGTGATGCTAGCCAGGGAAGGTGGATGAGGCAAGGATAAAGAGAAAAGTGCATTTGGAAAACATCTGAGGAACTAGTGTATCAATTAGAACTACAAGTGTTAATTCCAAACCTAGGTGAAGCAAGTCATGTGGGACAAGGGTCAATGCAACTCGAAGAGGTGGGGAGTAGGGTAGAAGAAATTCCCTTGTTGACATTAATGATGTTGTTAGGGACTACAATGCAATAGGCATTATAGGTACTATTGGATGATGAGCCAATGATGTAGGTGGAAAATAGTCTACCTAGGATGACAAAGAGTATGTCAAGAGTAGAGGAGGAGATAGGTGAGATAAAATATCTTGAAAATTCCATGGGAGAAGCTCCAAAGGATGTGGAAGGTATTAGTGGGGTGAGGAGTGGATCACATCAATTTCTAAGCCTTAGGGTTCTAGGACAAGGGTCAATGGAAGGGGAAGCAAGTAGTGTAAATGTGGAGGAGCCATAGCTAGAAGTAGGGGGTGGAGAGAAAACATCAAGTGATGTGGAAGAATTATGAATAATGTTAGCCACAACAGGAGAATGAGTAGAGAATGAAAAATAGGAATTTTTATTTTTGTTGGGATTGCGAGAAGATGGAGCACAAATGGAGGCAAGATGGCTACAAGCAGTGGTGAATGTAGAGTGGGCACGGGTGCAATCACTAGAAGTGGAACTATGCATGGAGCAATCATGGGTGAAGGGAAATGATGGGTCAATGTGGGAAAATTAGTCATGGGCTTAGAGGTTGCAAGAATCTCTGAAGATGGCACAAGTGGGTTTAGAAAGTTCTCAAAACAAGCTAGTGTTGTTGTAGTCACAGTCTAAGTCATTTCGGTAGGTGATTGCAAAAGTAAACTCCTTATCATTGAAGCTGCAAAATTGGTTAGCATTAAGTGAGGGAAAGGTGAGACAGTTGTAGAAGCATATCAGCAAGGAAAAAGTAGACATGGAGTGCTGGCAAATGGTGATTGATCAAATGCAATGGGGGCGAGATGTGGCCTAATGAGTGATTATTGCACTAGGAGTAAGCAAGTTGGTGGAGAATGTGTTTGTTGAAATGCACCAGAAAAAAAAAGTTGCACTAGGAAGCTGCTTATTATATGGGATGTTATCATTAGGCATTCTCAAATGAGGACTGATGCGAGATGTAGTTTATAGATAGGGAGTTCACATGATTGTTAAATGCACAATTATGTGGTGGGAGGTTTCCCATTCTAATGGATGTAGTGTGGGTATGTAGAGGACTAATGCCAGGAGCATCCTCTTCTAGAGCTAGGTTGGAAGAAATACCATTGGTTGGAATCTTAACCTTGCCACCTCCTCTTCGGAGGCCAAAATAAATAATCTGCTCGATGTTTATCAAATGTAAATTTGTCATTACTGTCATAGTAGAACAAAAGTTTGTGCTTGTTGTTGTGGCAAGCAAAGGGACAACTGATGTTGATTGTAATACATTGTCATGTTTATTTTTGGTATTTGTAGAAAATATTTGGATGTTTTTAGCATTTTGAGGAATATGTGAATGTTTTTGGGATTTTTGATAGATATTTGAATGTTTTGGTATTTTTGAAAAATGTTAGAAAGGTTTTAATCTCCATAAAAGTGGGAAAAATATGATCCATAAAGGAAGGAAAAGCTTTACTTATGGTACTGATGTCCGAGTGGGCTTATAATGAAAGATGAGTAGAGATTTGCATAACATTTGGAGAGTCTTGATATGTAAGGCATAATTCTACATATATTAATAGCCTTTACAGACGATTACAAGGAAAACATTTGGATGTTTCTCTAGGTGTGTTTCAAGATCGAGACTCTCAAGGCTTATGCAAAGACATTTGAGGGCTCGTAAAAGGTGCTTAAGAGGCCTAAAAAAGGCATTTGGGCCTTAAAAAGTGCTTGAGGTGCTTGAAAAAGGTGTTTGGGCCTAAAAAGGTGCTTGAGGGGCCTAAAAAAGGCCCTTGGGCCTAAAAAGGTGCTTGAGGGGCCTAAAAAAGGCGTTTGGACCTAAAAAAGGTGCTTGGGTGTAAAAAAGCACTTGAAGGGCCTAAAAAAGGTGCTTGGGATAGAAACGGCACTACAGGGGGGCCAAACTCTCATGCTTATGCTTACTTATTCTGTGCCCCCAGTTAAGTGGGGCTGAAAGAGTTCAACGGATATCTACGCTTTTGGGATAGCATTCATATAGTTGTTGAAGGGTGCTAGACCAACCATGGCCACTACAACATAAATAAGAAAAATGAACCTATTGGTGTTTTAAAACTACTAAGCAACAAAATGCTTAATACCAAGATGATAATACTCACACAATCTAAAGACTAGCCAATTCTTATTAACAATTGTATGTGCAAAACCATTTGGGCCCAACTTCAACAAAACCAAGGGTGCCTTTCTACTCTTCTGGCTCTACAAAACTAGGGTGGGTATACCTAGGGATAATTCAAGACTAGGAAAACTGTATGAGGATTATTTTTAGTTTCATTCTGATTCTCATCTCAAATCCTCAAATGCATACACAATTCTTGATAACTTGATAAACACATCCCATATAACAGATATGGCCAAAAATTCTTCTATAGATCTACAGGTGTTCTCAGCAATAGTGGCTAACTGAAGCTAAAATATTCCATGCAGACAAAGTACTGGCCAACTTTTAAGATCTACAGGAAATAAAAGTAAAATTGATTTAATTCTATATTTTTGACAACCATTTGTGATGCATTTCTCTTACAACTGGATCAAATTTTGATCAGTGCCTAATCCATTAGGGTTTAGAGTCTACAGCAAATTCTTAGATCTAATTTTTTGCCTTACAACAAATTTCATTAGCAATTCTTATCAGAACTCATCATTCAAAATCCTTTCCCCTACTACAACAATCTTATCATATTCATCAGAGATTTTACTTAATCCATTGAATTAACAGTAGTGATAAACAAATATACAACCTAACTAGACTACATTCAATTGCACAAGCCTTTACCTATACAACATCAAGATAACCAAATAATCAAAAGGAGAAAAAGTTTAGAAAGAAAAGATATGGGCATAGTTCATAATTTGTATTCATTTTCCTTGAAAATTGTATACAATTTATAGTAAAATTAGAATGACCTTCAGAAAGAAACACATATCATTCTGTATTCATATATTCTCAAGATCTGATAGAGAAAATACACCACCAATTTGTTCAAAAAAAAAAATGGACCAAAAATAGACTAAGTATATCACTTAGAAAAATAGAATTCAGACCCCCCTCTCTAGCCCCAAGATCTAACTTATATAGTGTGAGATGCAACAAGCTTCAGGCTAAGAGAAAATGATAGGTGTCCTTTACAAGAAGAAGATGCACACATCTGTCTAAAAAGAAAAGATTAGCAAGAAGTTATGCAAGCCATATATTCTTTTGCAAGCTTCTATCTACCACATCCTTTTGCTGATTTAGCTCCAACTATGATTTTGTCTTATATGTAATTGCTAAGTTTGCCCATGACAAAATCTAATTTGATGATTCCAAACTACCTTGAACCCATGCATTTTACCATCATCACGGTACTTGAAGAAACATCCTTACTTCCCACTCTTCGCTGATTAACACAACTCCTTAGGAAAATGGGATTAATCCTTAATAAACAACTCTCGAGCATGAAAATAATGTGGCTATCAAATATAATAGAATTAGTAATTTCTGCTTAGCTAACCACATCTATATCCAAAACTAGCTTTCAATCAAAATTTGTCACCTACTGACACAAAAATATGTGCACTAACAAAAAGTCAGAGGGACTATTCACATGTAGCCCATGGGCATAAAATCTTCTTCACCTTCTCTAAAATCAATTCTATTCTTTGCTCCCCTCATTACCTTAGTAGCTTGATTACAATCCATAAAACACCTAGGATTACTAGTCTTCCTCAATCAAAAATCCACCTACTAACATACGAGAGAAACAAATTCCTCTCAACATACCACCTTTCAAACGAACTTGAACTAATTCGTGAGGAAGAAACACTAGGGATCCAAATACTCTTGTTAAGTAATTCCTCTGCTATCCACAATCTAAGGGTTAATGAATTCTTTAGAGCCATTTCTACTATACCATGCAAGACTACAATACTTCAAAGATTTCAATAAAATACTCACTTGGAAATTTCTTATTTGTTGTTCTTTTATGCTGTTTGATACTCGTGCCAAAATTTGCACAATCCTCTTAGTAAATGATCCTATTTAGAAAAGACTTCAAAATAATTATTTGCATCAGGTGCAACTAAGAAAATCTTATAAGTTACACTCTATTTTTTCTTTTCACATGCAAAACTTTTCATATCTCATTAATATGCAGAGTGCCACTACCTTCAGCATTTAAACCTACGTCGTTGATCCTTTGAAATCATACGATTAAGGAATGAAAACTAGGCTGACTTAATATTCCTTTTAGCATGTTGGTAGTCATACAAATAAATTGCCTCCATTTATATGTCTCCTTCAAAGCTGGCATTTCAAACTGGGCCCACAGATGACAAGGACACATGTCATCAACTCATTAACTTGCTATACTTATCTTTTGAGCACCTTTCCATAGCAAGCTAATGATAACAACTGATCTTGCTTTGATCATATAGTAGATATTCGAAGCGACTGTTAAGAACAAAATGGTGGGTCCCTCACTTGTTAACTCTCTATACTTATTCATCTCACATATCTTCATAGCAAGTTAACGAGCACTATCAATCCATATTTGTTCTTGTGGACAACAATGTACTATAATAGTGGTTGGCCATCGCTCGCTAACTCACTATACCTAACTTTTGAGCATTTATCCATAGCGAATTAACAATGGCCTTTGATCTTGGTTTGATCTAACAATCAGAATTCTTTGTGTACTTTGTACATGGGATGTGGGTCCATACACTTCTATTGCTAAGATGGCTAAACATGTTGGCACACACATGTACTCCTTTTATATCTATTAATGACATCACATGTTCTTGACCTTGCTGCATTTGTGACTTTCAGGCGGGTCACCACATCAATACTGGAAAAAACACTAAATATCCAGCTAGCGACCTCTTGGTAGATAGATGGTGGGAAATAAAGCTCCACTTGCGTAGAAGTAAAAGAAAAATCTGCACAAGATTTTCTTCAGTATCCTCAAGAAAATTGACAGTTATAACAGAAATGTCATGTTTTGTAATGATTGGGCCCTCGCTATGTCACTACTAGGAAAGTGTTGTTCTATTCTAGCTAGTGACATAGCGACCTTTAATGGATTCTCAATTTTGATGACAGAAAACAAAACACATACTAATTGAAAACCCTTCCAATTAATGATGGTGTCAGAGAAGGTGGACGTGCACATTTATAATACTGCATGGGAACTTTTGCGGTCATATCAGCCCTTTAAGAGAAAACTATCCTTTTGCCAAAATCTAGCCATTCGCTATGTCGCCGCTGGTGAGTCGCATGGATTTTTCCAATAGCGACTTAGCAAATGCCAAAAAAACTTGGACGCCGATGACACCATTCACAATTTTCTTCATGTGCATTTATTCTTGAAACTGACAATCTTGGAACACATCACGTGCCAAAATTTACCTCATGTTAACAAAATTCTTAGTGCCTAATTCCTCTTTTTAGTATCATGGACATGTGTCATCAAGCTCGTTAACTCGCTATACGTAACAATCGAGCATTTTTTCATAGCGAGTTAACAATGACCGTAGATTCAAAAGGATCCAACGGTGGGGTACAACTAACTCAACAAGGGTGGGAAAAGAATATTCACTTATCCTCATACTTTTAAAATTTCCATGCCAGGGAAAATTTAAATGGAATAGGATACAAGGTTTTAACAAAAAAATTTAGAGGCTAACAAGATATGACTTAGCTAGAAATCTTGTTCACCATTAATGGAGATAATCTAAATTTTCTATTCTGTGACAGAGGAATTTTATCATTTAGAAATTCAGACCAATAGTGGCTCTATCTAGGGATGCATGCCCCTTGTGGGCATGGCAAGAATTCAGATCTCTGGGGAAAGCAAACCACACACAGGCTCCCAATAATTTTTTTTCTCTCTAATAGCTTTAACAAAAGCAAGAAACTATCACTAAGATTATGCATAAACGATGGCCCCAGGGCACCACAATTCAACAATTTTTTTTACCTCTATCATAAATCTAATTCTCATCTGAACATGCATGAGGTAAATTGAAAATATTTCTTCTATCAATTTCACCAATTAGCTTGGCATCATGAATTAACTCCCTTGGTAAAACTGAAAATACAATTTCACCTTCATCATGCATATAAAAACTAGATTTACTTGCAACCATTTTCTCATTATAAAGGTTCTGATCAGCATTCTCAGACATACCAAACTGAAAATCCTCTTCATTTAATGGCTTATGCATGCTATCAATTTCAAATATTAAAGTTTCATATTCAACTTGAGGAAAAGGATCACTCATACCTTCAAAATGTGTATCCATGTGCATATTCGGATGGTACTATGAAGAACAATCTAACTGGTACTCATATGTGTCATCAATGTTAGATACTGAAACTAATCCAAGATCTTCAAATGATTCTCTGAGATCAGAAAATGGGTTAGTTATCTCATTAGAATATTTATCATAAAATTCATTACAAGGTGCATGCTGATTTTCAACAGCACCTTCATAAAACACCTTGTTATCAATTTCATAAGATGCAATCTCATCAACACTTTCATCATCATATCCAGAAGTAGAACAATCTGATCTCTCACAATAGTAAGACAATGTATGACCATTAAACTCATTCTCAGCTGAATCTAAACTTTTCATGTTTTCTTCAAACAATGGGTTAATGATTCCATGCATTGATCCCTTTTGCACACTAGGACAAAACATGAGTTGCTCATCCTCACAAGCATCATCATATGAAGTGTTATCATATACTTTAAATTCACTACCCATTTTATCTTCATGGAAGATTTTAGTGTACGAAGAAAAGTTAGAACTATATGAAGACTCCCTTTCTATTTCCTCTACCAAATATAGTGTCCATAATCTCATCCTCTTCATTATCTTCTTTAGAATGACCATTACGAATAGACCCTGATTCATTCCTAAAAATCCCACTATATGCTCAATTTTTATTGTTTGATATAAAAGCATTTGATAACTCTTCCCTGAAATCTTCATATTCAAAGTTATTAGCATCAACTGACTTCACCATCTCTTTATCTTCATACTTTGTGGATAAACCACTTTCATATTTTTTGCTAATTGATTTGTGTAACACAAAAACTGAGATGCACTTTCCTTTTCAAATTCAAAAGAAGAATTCATACCTTTACTGACCAAAGAGTACTCACTTCTACCATTGCTTTCTTCCTCCCAATTTGTATTTGATTCACATGAAGATGAAAACATATTAGAACTTTCCTCTTCTTGACTTGAGTAACCTCTCTCATCATTATCTTCATATGATGCCTCTTCATAATACACTGGGTCAGCAACTTTATTATAATCAGTTGAAACATGACTTTTAGCTTCCTCATACTCACATTGATGTGACTATCTTTCAATTTTAGGTTTAATAACATTCTCAACATGATGCACATTGTGAAAAAGATAAATCATTTCTTTCCTATTTAACTGATCAAGTGAATCTATATTACCATCTACTGCTAAGGCATTAGAAACATGTGAACTCTGTTCTTTTGACTATGACTGAGATAAGTATGATTCATATTCTTCATTTTGTATCTCCTTTCCATGGCATCTCAGATCAGCAATATCAAACTCATGATCATGGAGACAACTCTTAGCTTCCTTACTTGCACAAAACTAAGATCTAGGTGCTGCAACTTTATTAGCAATAGAATCATGTATACACTCAACATCATAAGAACTTGCTAATGTAACTAATTCTTGATCTACAATATCAACACATTGTTGAACCCTTTCAAACTCTAAAATACATCCTACTATTGTAGCATTATGAATAAGTGTGTTGTCATTTGTAACTAGGCTAATCTTTCCTACATACATATTCTAATCTAAATTCTCCATTTGATTAAAACCTACAATAGGGGTATTGATATGTTTATTTGAAACTAAAGCACCAGCATCACATTCATCCTTTCTCTCAAATACATTATACTGGCAGTCATACATAGAAAAATGACCTTTAGTCAATCCATACCTCAAATTATTTTCAATATCCCTAGCGGTCACAAAAGCCTGGTATAATGTCTATGGTTCTTAATCCCTTAATAGATAATTCATTTTCTTGTCAAATGCATCAAAATACACTGCTAAACACATTTGATCATCTAGTCTATAATTCTCAAGGATTTCATTCAAAACTCTTGCAAATTTGATGTTAAATTGAGAGACAAGTTCATCACTCTGAATATGAATCTTTAAGAACTTGTCATATGAATCAGATTTGCTTACTCTTTCTCCAAATTGCTCCATGAAGGCAGAATGCAATTCACTCCAAGATGAAATAGAACACACTGGTAGAAAAGAAAACCAATCTCTAGTATCACCTTCTAAGGTTTTAACAAATAACTTCATGTGCATGTCCTCATGAGTAATCTCATAGTCACCCATCAAATCAGCAAACAATTCAATATGATGACTGGCTGGAACAAAATGGTTCCCATTAAACTTAGGCAAACTTTTTCTAACATCACTAGGAATGACATTTAGGAAACCATGAATACCATTAAAACATAATGGCATATACCACTTGGTAGAGATGGATCTAGGAATTTCACTAACTGGCTGCATCTTGGGTGAAAAGAATCTTGACAACAATTAAAAAAAAATTGACCTTATTCTCCTATAATGATTTCTGATTTAAAATTTGCAGCAAATCTATCCCCTTCTATCCATGAACTACTTCGAATTATACACTTCATAAACTTTGAAACAACAATAGAGACTTGATCCAATGAAGTGTATGAAACCTTTTTAGACTATTCTCCTCCCCATAGTGCTAAAACTCACTTGATGGAGAATAGTTTTCACAATCAATTTTCATGAAAAGAAATTTCATGAAAATGAGAATACCTTTAGTGTTGTTGTATGAAAACATTGATCTTCTGATTGGCCTAGTGCTAATCTAAAATATTCACACCACTGATCATAACCTTGCAGAGTCACCATCTCCTTGAGGAGAACTAAATGAAATCACAGCTATGATTCATCTTTATCATTACAAATTCTTATAACAGCAGATCAAACAACACTTCAAAACTTACTAGTCAGAAACTTATATACTCTTTCTTTTGTTTAAAAAATTTCAAACACAACTTTCAGATCTGTTTGATTCAACTGAAAACTCTTGAAAATAATTTATACATCATCAATCTACAATGGTTCAGAGATCCTTTAGATAGAGTTGCCACTCGCTTCTATGAGAAAGATTTTAAACATGATTCATAACACTATAGATCTAAACTGAATTGTCAACTTTGTAAAATTTTGCAAATCTTTAAAACACTTAGAAGAGAGAAACCTTTATTCAACAATTCTAACTCTAATCTTAGAACAGTATTTTGAAAACCACAATCAACTAAATTGATTGAAAATAACACTTAATGACACCACAATCTGCATTCAATCTTGAAGAATACTACTGCAACTGGATAAAACATACTGGGGTGCATGAAGATGAAGTAAGAAATATGGAAAAACACATCAGAGAACTTACTATTGTAAATTTTTCATGCCCTTTTCCTATTGTATTAAATCTCCTTTTCAAATTCTCAAGGTTTGTCTATCACATAGATTCAATACACTCCCCAGAAGAGTTGCCATTTTGTTGGTGACTTAGATGGGAAAAACCTAATTGAAAATAGGACTAAAATTTTCAATGAACACCAGAGACTCTTGTCCTTTCAACAAAATGGATCGTCATCTCATCTCCCTAGTAGAGTCACAATTTTGTTGGTGTTTTAAAACTTCTAAGCAACAAAATGCTTAATACCAAGATGATAATACTCACACAATCTAAAGACTAGCCAATTCTTATTAACAATTGTATGTGCAAAACCATTTGGGCCCAACTTCGACAAAACCAAGGGTGGTTTTCTACTCTTCTAGCTCTGCAAAACTAGGGTGGGTATACCCAGGGATGATTCAAGACTAGGAAAACTATATGAGGATTATTTTTAGTTTCATTCTAATTCTCATCTCAAATCCTCAAATACATACACAATTCTTGATAACTTGATAAACACATCACATATAACAGATATGGCCAAAAATTCTTCTATAGATCTGCAGGTGTTCTCAGCAATAGTGGCTAATTGAAGCTAAAATATTCCATGCAAACAAGTACTAGCCAACTTTTAAGATCTACAAGAAATAAAAGTAAAATTGATTTAATTTTGCATTTTTGACAACCATTTGTGACACATTTCTCTTACAGCTGGATCAAATTTTGATCAGTGCCTAATCCATTGGGGCTTAGAGCCTACAGAAAATTCTTAGATCTAATTTTTTTCCTTACAAAAAACTTCATCAGCAATTCTTATCAAAACTCACCATTCAAAATCCTTTCCCCTACTACAACAATCTTATCATATTCATCAGAGCTTTTACTTAATCCATTGAATTAATAGCAGTGATAAACATATATACAACCTAACTAGATTGCATTCAATTGCACAAGCCTTTACCTATACAACATCAAGATAACCAAATAATCAAAAGGAGACAAAGTTCAGAAAGAAAAGATATGGGGACAGTTCATAATTTGTATTCATTTTCCTTGAAAATTGTCTACAATTTACAGTAAACTCAGAATGACCTTCAAAAAGAAACATATATCATTCTGTATTCATATATTCTCAAGATCTGATAGAGAAAATACACCACCAAATTTTTTCAAAAAAAATAATGGACCAAAAATAGACTAAGTATATCACTTAGAAAAATAGAATTTGGACCCCCCTCTCTAGCCCTGAGATCTCACTTATATATTGTGAGATGCAACAAGCTTCAGGCTAAGAGAAAATGAGAGGTGTCCTTTACAAGAAGAAGATGCACACATCTATCTAAAAAAAAAAATACTAGTAGGAAGTTATGCAAACCATATATTATTTTGCAGGCTTCTGTCTACCACATCCTTTTGCTGATTTAGCTCCAATTATGATTCTGTCATATATGTAACTGCAAAGCTTGCCCATGACAAAATCTAATTTGATGATTCCAAACTACCTTGAAACCCTAGGTTTTACCATCATCACAGTACTAGGAGAAACATCCTTACTTCCCATTCTTCACTGATTAACACAACTCCTTAGGAAAATGGGATTAACCCTTAATAAACAACCCTCGAGCATGAAAGCAATGTGGCTATCAAATATAATAGAATGAGCAATTTCTTCTTAGCCAACCATGTCTGTATCCAAAACCAGCTTTCAATCAAAATTTGTCACCTACTGACACAAAAAGATGTGCACTAACAAAAAGTCAGAGGGACTATTCACATGTAGTCCGTGGCCATAAAATCTTCTTCACCTTCTCTAAAATCAATTCTATTCTTTGCTCCCCTCATTACCTTAGTAGCTTGATTACAATCCATAAAAACTCCTAGGATTACTAGTCTTCCTTGATCAAAAATCCACATACTGACATATGAGAGAAAAAAATTCCTCTCAACAAACCACCTTTTAAATAAACTTGAACTAATTCGAGAGGAAGAAACACTAGGGATCCAAATACTCTTGTTAAGTAATCCCTTTGCTACCTACAATCTAAGGGTTAATGAATTCTTTAGAGCCATTTTTGCTATACCATGCAAGAATACAATACTTCAAAGACTTTAGTAAAATACTCACTTGGAAATCTCTTATCTGTAGTTCTTTTATGCTATTTGGTACTCGTGCCAAAATCTGCACAATCCTCTTAGTAAATGATCCTATTCAGAAAAGATTTCAAAATCTTTATTCATGTAAGGTGCAACTGAGAAAATATTATAAGTTACACTCTATTTTTTTCTTTTCACATGCCAAACTTTTCATATCTCATTAATATGCAAAGTGCCACTACCTTCAGCATTTAAACCTGCGTTGTTGATCCTTTGAAATCATACGATTAAGGAATGAAAACTAGGCTGACTTAATATTCCTTTTAGCACATTGGCAGTCAAACCAATAAACTGCCTCCATCTATATCTTTCCTTCAAAGCTGGCATTTGAAACTGGGCCCATAGATGACAAGGACATGTGTCATTGACTCATTAACTTGCTATACTTATCTTTTGAGCACCTTTTCATAGCGAGCTAACGATAACCATTGATCTTGCTTTGATCATATGATAGATATTTGAAGCTACTATTAAGAACAGAATGGTGGGTCCTTTGGTTGTTGACTTGCTATATTTATTCATCACACATCTCTTCATAGTGAGTTAATGAGCACCGTCAATCCATACTTGATCTTGTGGATAGCAATGTACTGTAATAGTTGTGGTTCATCGCTCGCTAACTCATTGTACCTAACTTTCGAGCATTTATCCATAGCAAACTAACAATGGACTTTGATCCTGGTTTGATCTAATGATTAGAATTCTTTGTGTACTTCATACATGAGGAGTGGGTCCATACACTTCTGTTGCTGAGATGGCTGAACATGCTAGCACACACATGTATTCCTTTTCTAGCTGTTAATGACATCACATTTTCTTGGCCTTGCCGCGTTTGTGACTTTTAGGTAGGTTGCCACATCGCTACTAGCAAAAACACTAAATATCTAGCTAGCGACCTCTTGGTAGACAGACTCTGGGAAATAAAGATCCACTTGCACATAAGTAAAAGAAAAATTTGCACAAGATATTCTTCGGGATCCTCAAGAAAATTTGCAGTTATAACAAAAACACTATGTTTTGCAATGATCTAGCCCTCACTATGTCGCTACTAGGAAAGTGTTGTTCTATTCTAGCTAGTGATATAGCTACCTTTGATGGATTTTCAATTTCGGTGATAGAAAACAAAACACATACTGATTGAAAACCCTTCCAATTAATGCTAGTGTCAGAGAAGGTGGCTGTAAACATTTATAATACTGTGTGGGAACTTTTGCATTCATATCAGCCCTGTAAGAGAACACTACCCTTTTGCCAAAATCTAGGCATTTGCTATGTCACCACCGGCAAGTCGCATGGATATTTCTAATAGCGACTTATCAAATGTCAAAAAAACTTGGATGTCAGTGACACCATTCACAGTTTTCTTCACATGCGTTTATTCTTGAAATTGACAAGCCTGGAACACATCACTTGCCAAAATTTACCTCATGTTAACAAAATTTTTGGCACCTGATTCCTCTTTTTAGTATCACGGACACATGTCATCAAGCTCATTAACTCGCTATATGTGACAATCAAGCATTTTTTCCTAGCGAGTTAACAATGACCATAGATTCAAAAGGATTTGACGATGGGGTAAAACTAACTAACAAAATACAACTTAGCTATAAATCCTATTCACCATTAATGGAGACAATCTAAATTTTCTATTCCGTGACAGAGGAATTTCATCATTCAAAAATTTAGACCAACAAAACCATTGGGAATTGTTATTCTTGACAAGAGGAAGGAAAAGGGGACATCTCTTGCACTATTCGTGTTGTGCTAGATTTTCCAAAGCCTAGTGAGATGTTTCAGGACATAACTACACTATTTCTTAATACTATTGAGGCACTTCATTTGTAAATATATTATGACATGTTATAAGGCATATTTGAGCTGAAGTGAGCCATGTTTGATAGAAATTTTGTGGTGTTCTTAATTTTTTTAAAGATTTTATGGCTATGTTTAGCAAGTATTACCCTATTTCGAATGTTATTGGCCATTTTTGACAATATTGGAATGCTTTTGATAAATTTTTGACAATTTTTGAATTTTTTTGATAATTTTAGACAATTTTTGAAATTTTTGATTATTTTTTACAATTTTTGAATTTTTTTGATAATTTTGGACAATGGTTTTTTTTTGTTTTGATAATTTTTGACCATTTTAAAATTTTTTTGGTAATTTTGGACAATTTTCTTTTTTTTTATAATAATTTTTAATAATTATTTTATTTTTTTGATAATTTTTGACAATTTTTTAATTTTTTGATAATTTTTGACATTCTTTTAATTTTTTGGTATTTTTTGACATTTAAAAAAAAAATTTGATAATTTTTGACAAATTTTGAATTTTTTTGATAATTTTTGACAATTTTTGAATTTTTTTGGTAATTTTTTAGTAATTTTTGAATTTTTGGGATTTGGAATGAGGATGTTAGTGAGATTTTTTGGAATACAAGGGTGACCAGGACCATGTAAGGTACCTAAAGAGGCAATTTAAGGAGTTTGGGACATCAACTGGGTCGACTAAGGGCTAAAATAAATATTGGGGATCATTGGTCAAGGTGGATAGCTGAGATGTGCATGATTTTCTTGGAATTCATGTCTATGGTATCTCAATACATAATCTGACTCCATGTTTCTTCTGATTAGTTATGCTTCCCTTTGGTGTTGTTGTGCTAGCTATCTTTATTATGGTGAACTACATCTGAGGCCAAAGAACCATTGAATGGTAACTCACAAGTGTTTCTCAATTGGGTATGTGTGAAATTAACTCGATTGTGCTAGATAGGCCTTAAACAAGAAAAATTTGTCACAGAGATGGTTGAGTACTGTCTTAACTTTTTTCAACATTGAAGGACTTGTGTTGTTTAGGGAAGTCTAAATGTGCTATCTCTCACTCCTTTTCAAACCAAAGGTGGCATTCTCACTTCTATCGTACCAATTTTATTTTATTTTTTTGATTTTTTTTTTGTATTTTTAATGTGTTTCTCAAGGCTCTAGATGTAAAATCTCTTGAGATGGATGTTATTGATGGGTTCTGCTAGGTCTGTTCCATCACAATCTAAAAGTCTATAAGTACCAATCCCAAAGGACTTTGTGATAATGTAAGAACTAATCCAATTGGCTTCCCACTTTCCTTTCTTTTCTCTAGCCACTTGGTTCTTAGAGTTTTCTCAGAGCACTAGGTCACCAATATAAAAGGTGTGGGGTTTGAGCTTTTTGTTGTAATGTCTAGATAACCTATTCTAATATAGTTTGAGATGTTCATGTGCTGCATTTTGATGTTCTTCTAACAACTCTAGCTGCTCTAGATGGGCCACTCTATAATCCTCATCTGATAGGACATCTTAAAGAGTAACTCTCAGAGATGGGATCTCAACTTCTAAAGGAAGAATAACTTCATAGCCATAAACCAAGGAGAAGGGTGTTACACCTATAGGTGTCCTAATAGTCATCTTGTAGGCCCAGAGGGCAGGGTTTAACTATAAATGTGAATCTCTATCAATATCATTGACAGTCCTTTTGAGGATGTTGATAATGGTTTTGTTGGTGGCCTCTACTTGGCCATTGCCTTGGGAATAATAAATTGATGAGGAGTGGTCTATAATATTTTTTTTTTACATAATTCATCAATTATTTGATTTTTTAAAGTACAAGGGCATTTTTCATGAGAATGGCATGAGGTATGCCAACCTGAAAAATGATATGGTTTAGAATGAAGGAAGAGATTTCTTTTCCCATAGAGTTAGCAAGTGGCACCACTTTGACCTACTTGTTAAAGTATTCTATGGTGGTGATAATCCATTTATGACTTCCATAGAAAGGTAGATGGATGGCTCCAATCAAATCAAAATCCCATTGATAAAAAGGCAACAATGTGGCCAAAGTGTTGAGTTCTTGGGTTGGTGCATGAACAAGGTTACCATGGATTTGGAATCTTTTGCAATTTTTAACATAGTCGATAGAATCCTTTTCCATGGTTGGCCAAAAATAACCCATCCTAAGAATCTTCTTTTCTAGTGTAAGCCTATTGGAGTGTGACCCACAAATCCTTGCATAGAATTCCTATAGAGATACTCTAGACTCGTCCTTTTCATGACATCTAAGAAAAGTACCATCAAGACCCTTCCTATATAGCATACCAGCCACCAAAGTGTAGCATGAGGTTCATTGAATAAAATTTCATTTTTGGTTACATGAGAGGTCAGATAGAATGGTGTTATTGTGAAGGTAAGTGATGTTGGGGTTATACGAAAGGGAATCGAGAGTGTATAAGTGGCAAATGATAAGGGAATTGGGTTGCATAAATGCAAGTTGAACCATCTCTTCTACTAAGAATTCATAATGCTCTAGAAGCTGGAGTAAGGAGGCCAAGGTGGCCATACCATTCAGTGCTCTATTTTTATCTATGGGAATTTCTTTAAAAGTAATTTGAACAAAACATGCCTTGAGGGTGTCAACCATATGTTTGTAAGCCAATAACTTTTCATCTTTGGTATTGTTGGTGATTTTCAACTATTGAACAACAAAGGCTTAATACCAAGATAATATTACTCACAAATCTAAGGATTAGGTACATCCCATTAACAATTATGTTTGCATATCATTTGGAACCAACTACAAAAAAATCAAGACTACCTTTCTACTCATTAGGCTTTGCAGAACCAAGGTGGGTATACCTAAGGGATGCTTCAAAATGAATGCTATTGTATGAGAATTTTATTAGTTTCATTCTGATTCTGATCTTCTATCCCTTACACACACACACACACACACACACACACACACACACACACACAAAGATATATATAGTTTATCCATTCCTTGACACTTTTAGATGATGTAGACCCCTTATAAATAGATTTGGTCACAATTCTTCTCTGATTTGCAAGTATTTCTAGCAATAGTAGCAAGCTAAAGCTTAAAGGTTACATGCAAACAAGTGTTGACCATCATTGAACCTCTTCAAATAGTAAAATAAAGTTGATTTTGATTTTAAAATTGATGCTTATTCATGATCTACCTATCTACAGACTATATTAATTAGATTAGTGCCTATTTCATTGGGATTTAGAGCATACTCCAATTTATAGATCTGATTTGTTTCATTACAAAAAATATTATCAGCAATCCTTACTAGAATTCATTCTTACAAATATCCTTTCTACTACCATATCCCATCAAATTCACTAAAGAATTTACTTAATTTTTTGAATTAATAGAAATAATGAATTGACATACAACCTACATGAATTACATTCAAGTGGACAAGCTTTGCTCACACAATATTAGAATAACCAAGTAATAACAATGGAGACAAACTTCAGTAAGAATAGATATGAGGATAGTTCAATTTTATATTAATCTCTTTTGAAGATTTTCATACAATTCTAATAAAACTTAGAATGACTCTGGAAAAGACATTACACCCCTACAATATCAATATATTCCAAGTATTTGCAGAGAAAATACATCATAAGTTTTGCATACACAAACTAGACTGAACCATACTCAATATAGACTCAAATTGTATTAGAAATCAGACCCTTCTCTAGCCTTGGAATCTCACTTATATAGTGTGAGATGCAACAAGCTTTAGACATAAAGAATTGATAGGTTTCCTTTTAAAAAAGAGTATTTACATATTACTTAACAAGAAAAGACAAAAATTTGTGTAATAGAAAGGTAATACATCATATTATTCTCTTGGTAGGCCACTTTTCTGTTACATCTTCAAATGCTACAAATCCCCTAATTTTCCTTTATTCACTCTAAATCCTTGGCATATGTAGCTATCAAATATGCCACTGATGTGTTGAGCTTTGATTCCTACAAATTCACCTCTACTCTAGCATTTCTACTCATATCATCATGTACTATCAAGGTGATAGTTATATTCAATTTTATTTTTGCCACATCATCCATCTAGTCCATCGTATCTTTTACACAAGATGACTACACTTCTTTATCTTCTTCTTTCCCAGGTACTGGAAAAAGTGAGTCAATGATCTATATTTCATCTTCATGTGTCTCATCATCATCACTTTTAGCTTCTTCCAACTGTTCATCAGAAGCAATATCTTCCATCCACTTGTCAAAAAGTGCATCATCTAGAAAAATAAATTGTAGAATATCTCGTTGCTTCTTGATAACATATTCACCTTCTTTCTTAATATCAAAAAAATCTTGTTTCAAAGAAACAAAGAATATCTTGACCTTCACCATTTCTTCTATTGTGGTGGCCCACCATGCATGTCCTATCTCATTAATGACTTTATTCATTCTTAGACAAAACAAATCATCTAATTCTTTAGCCAATTCATCTTTAGTTTTCAATTTATTTTTCCTATCCAAAGCATGTGGAAATAAATCAAATTTCAAGTTCTTATACTTATCCAAGTAGCCAACTATTCTTCTTTGTAGCTAAACTCTTTTATCATCAAATTCTGGAAGATCATTAACAATATCATAGGTTTTTTCAATATGGTCAAGAGAAGACCTTATGACAGAATAACACAAAAATGTAATTTCTTTTCTTCTCTTTCCCCACTTATTCACAATAGACTTCAAGGCCTCATCACTTGTTTTTTTTCATCCCATATGTTTATTGTTCTTGCTAATTGATCATAAAACACTGGCCATTCAATTTTGTCTACCAAATACATGAGAGCTTTTCTCAATTTGTCTTCATATTGCACATTTAGCTTTACATGTAAAGCCCACAATTTTCCCTTTTCTTCTTCAAAATCTGTGGCCGTGTAATATTGTGGCCTTTGTGGGGTATCTGGCATTTCTATGAGATGAGTGGATTTAAAAGGTTCCACTAGAGGGTGAGGATATTTTATTCTTGGCTTGGAAGACCTCCCCATTACCTTATTTTCAAGTTCAATTCTTTTTTCAACTTCTTTATTATAGGCCTCCAAAACTCCCTCATATTTATTCTACAATTCAAACATTGTCTTCTCTTCCTTTTTTGCAGTAGCCAAAACAAATTGAGATGTTCCAACACCCATGTGAGCTGCCTCCACATGGGAGGTATATGTTACTCTTTTCACAATGATATTTCGTATTAATCCAAAGTCATTTGGTTGTGATGAAATAACCCTAGATCCCTTCCTTACTGACCATATGACCAAAGCGGCCTGGTCCTCATTAAAAGTAGTACCTTTGAATTCCTTTTTTTTTTGGTCCTATAGGTCCAATTTATTTGAAATAGAATTTAAAATCAAAGTATCTTCTATGTCCCAATTGGGTAGCAGTAAAATATTTGATGCTTTCACCATCTGCCTCCCCTCTTCAGGAGTTATACTTTGGAATTCTTGCATCAATTTTTCTTTTACTTGATTTTGTAAGGCCACTTCTTCTAGCTCTAGATGCTCTATTCTTAACTTATCACATCTTTCTTCATACTTTCCTATGTCTGTTCTCCATGCAAATTGGTGGAAAGCTCTGGACTTGACAAAACCATCATCTAACAAAACTTGTTGACTAGCTTGATCTATCATAGGGTCTAATTCTCTTCCTTTAAAATCTACTACTATCAACTCTAGGCTTGGCATAGGAGGCTCCTAGGGGTTTCCTTCATCTATTTCTTCTTGACTAATGAAAAATCCTCCTTGGGACCCTAGTTGTTCCTCTCCAATCTAAAAAGGGGACTATGTAGGAAAATATTCCTCAATGTGAGGACTTTGTTCTTTCATTATTCTTTGCCTCTTAAGAGAGGGTTTATTGGGTCTCTCTTCCTAGATAGCACTAATGGATCCAATTATTTATTTTCCTTTGTCCATAGTGGTCATCTTATTTTGAATGATATTATACCCTGGCCTTTTCTAGACAATCAATTGTCCTACCCCTAGATTGGGAGTGAATCCCAGTCATCACCTCCTTAGCTTTATCTGGGTAAAAATTAATAAAAATTTTCTTTTTCTCATTAATAGTTTCCATTGTTTCAAGGAAAGTAATCATGAGCTTATTTATTCTATCTGCCTCTGTGATGGCATTTCCCAAAGGACTATAATTTTCATCAAAACAATGAATAAAATCTAAAACCCTTGAACACACTCTCCATTTTTCTTTCTTAGTTTCCTATTCTTGCAAGGAGAATTCATTTCTTATTATGTCTTTAGGAAAATATGACTCATGATCAATTTTTCCAAGCTTGACCCTATGCCTAAAGGCCAAGTTATAGAATCCCTCACTGTCACACAAATGAGGATGAGAGAAAACCATCTTGTACTGATCTAATATTTTGTACAGAGAAAGCCAACCCCCTTTGTGATCACAAATTGGTGAGAAATAATACAAGTTGGGAATATTGACCCTCTTTGCCTTTTCAACAAATAAGTTTCCTCTAATCCTCCTAGCTGCCACAAAAAATTAGCTACCCCTACATTTAATGGCACCTGGTAAGGTAATACATAAGGAGTACCTCTAGAACCATAAATCCTAAAGATAGTTGAGACTAAATATGGGATGATGTCTCCCTAATTATGTGAAACTTTCAAACCAATAGGATTTTCTAGGGGCATAATAAGACTTACCAATGCCTTAGGTACTTTGGGATTGTCACTTAATAATAGGCATCTCAACTTTGAAGAAAAGTACCCATCAAACTTGACAAAACTAGCCTTTTCTACTTCCTAGGTCATATCTACACTCCATAATTGGACTAGCAGTGCTTTTCCATCCTATTCTCTATTTAGTTTCATTTCTTTACCAAAATATGTTACTCCTTTGAAAAAAAACATATGCATTAACAAGGAATAATGACCAAATATCTTCTCCACGTTGCCTCTTGCAATCCCAACCAGGCCATTGTGAATTTCTTCTACTAAATAGGAGGTGAAATAAAAAATAAGGTTCAAACCAAAAGAGTAAATCTGAGTGATCATATACATAAAACCTATGGGCATAAACTCCTCT
This sequence comes from Cupressus sempervirens, assembly GCA_028749045.1. Taxonomy (NCBI): domain Eukaryota; kingdom Viridiplantae; phylum Streptophyta; class Pinopsida; order Cupressales; family Cupressaceae; genus Cupressus; species Cupressus sempervirens. Next base: position 838,208,799 of record CM053793.1, read on the forward strand.
TCATCTTCACCAAAAACTCTACATAGAGTCCTATATGCCTCCATAGCCCTAGTATTGAAATATGCCCTTTTGAAGGGTTCCTTGGATAATGTTGTAATTGCTAGAAAATTTCCAATTTTTCCTATATGTGACCTCAGTGCACCCTACCTAATTGCATCCTTCTTTGACACATATTCTTTCTCTAATTCTTGTAGGTTAATGGGCACATGATAGCTATCTGAGGCCCTAAACCAAATGCCTATCGAATTTCCTCTAGGCTGATTATGATTAGAATTTCACCATCAATTCTTCTCACCACTCTAATTGTTTGATCATAATTTTTTGCAATAGCTTCTAGAAGTTCATAATCCATAAAAAAACATGGAAGTACTAACTTTCCTAAGTCAAAGTTCTAGATATTGGCATGTGGGGCAAATAAATTCCTTTCTAGAAACCATTTCTTAAATAAGGAAAGACCAGTTTGAGAAGTTTTGGCATCCTAGACCCAATTCCTCTTATCATATAATCCATCTATGATTTTGAGCCTAGGGTTTAATGAGGTTAACTTTTTCACTTGTACTATTTCAATAGTAGACTTGGGGAACAATTCAAGTAGGCCATCATGGATATTCTTGGCCAAATAATCTTCTTGCACAAAGAAAACCTTCTTGGGAGGCATACTGGATATAGTTTGTAGAAAACTAAATTGCTACAGAGGTTATAGTATATGAGAACTTACTTGATTTTCTTGCTTGCTTTTCTCTATAATCCTACAATGTCTTGCAAAGAAATGGGAAACTCCTTCACGTTCTGATCAAGTTCAACACAAATTTTCTCTAATTTCTTCTTATTTGGAGGCTTGAAATCTTGTTCATGTGGGATGAAAATGGCAAGATCTTCTGCAATATACTCTATTTTTTGGTCACATGCAAAGCATTCATTCCTCATAAATGAACTATAAGGGAAATAGAGTGGCACCACCTCCTATGTTTAAATTTAGATCATTGATCTCAAAAAATCCTATGATCCAAGAGCGAAAGTAGGGATGACTCATTTTGCACTTGACATGCTGACAGTCAATCCAATGAAAACTCTCTACCTGTACTTTTCCTTCACTACAGGCATTTCAAACTAGACCCACTAATCCTTGAGGACATACATCATTAAGTCGCTATCTCACTATACATAAAGAGTGATCATATTGCGTATGCCATATAGCGATAACCATTGATTTCATCTTGATCGAGTGGAGGACATTTGATTTAGTACTTAATACAAATGTTGTGGGTCCCCTATCCATTTACCTTATTTGCTATGTCACTATCCTTAAACCTTGAGCAACTTTCCATAGCGATGAAGTGACAACCATAGATCTAAGCTTGATCTAAAGGTAAGGAAAAATGCATTAGAGTTATATAAACTATCGTGGGTCCCTTAGTTGCCATGTTACGTTGGGTAAACAATACACAACTTCTCATAAGGACTTGGTGATGATCGTTGATCTGATCTTGATCCAACGATCACAATCTTTCATTTGATTTCTAACATGGGTGTGGGTCCATGTTACTAGTGATGTGGGAACATCCTATCAAGCTAGCATATAACTTAATATTCTAATCCTTGTTGTAAGACCATGTGATTTGGGTCCCACCGCATACACATGTTTAGGCTAGGCACTATGTCGCTACTGGTGAGGCATAAAGATTTTCTAGTCATGACATAGTGACCTTTGGCATTCTTAAAAATTCTAGTGCATACATGTTTCTAGTAGGATGCCACCATGTCCAAAAGATTATGTCATTCATTTCTAATGAAGCAAACATTGGGACCCACCTCTAGGAATTGTTGTCGCATTTCCATTTTCTATCAAGGCGTTATGTCACTACTAGTGGGATTCTTTCATTTTCCAACTGCAACATAGCAACCTATTTAAGGCTTTAGAGATTCCAATGCTGAGATTTTTTTTTCCATTTCCACCATCATTACCACAATCAATGCTTCTAACAAAGAAATAAAGTCACATGACCAAATTTAATGATAGGAATTTTAGCACCCATCCATTTCATAATCTCCCATCTTTCTCAATTTTTGGCAATGTTCTATGTCGCTACTGGTGAGATCCATTATTTTTCTAGTTGTGACATAACGACCTCACAAATATAGTTAAAATTTGATGCCAAGAAAATCCCTACTTTTCAAACATGATTACTATAATCAATACTACTGACAGAGTAATAAAAGTGCATCCATAATATCACTTGGGACTTTCATGGTCACCAAATTTTGCAAAAGCTGTCGTCTTCTATATTTTTTGTTAAGGTGCTATGTTGCTATTGGCAGGATGTAAACTTTTTTTGATCGCACCATAGTGACTCATTAGAAAAACTAGATTTTCATGATGCCACTTGCACTTCATTACACTTGGTTCCTTTTCCTGTTCTGATAATTTTGACATGAAGCATGCGACTAAAACTATTTGAAACAGTGCAATTTTCCAATCATTGAACCTCCACTTTATGACACTGCTAGTCAATTTCATGGCAGTTTCTATGTCTCTATCATTAAAACACTTACATCTTCACATAGCAATGACATGATAGTCGTAGATCTTATAAAGATCAAATGGTGGAAACAAAAAGGGTAAAAGACAGTTGGGGGTATGAAAGATTTAAATGGGTCAAGGAATATTCAAAAATTGAAAAGATTGATACCTGAATAAATTCAAAAAGAATGCAAGGCTTAGGGTTTAATAGATTTTTATTTAGGTTATTAAAATTACAAGGCCAAAGAACCAAAAACCCTAGTAGGAAAACAATGGATTCAATTCTGATTTTTTATACCAAGCCTAGAAAAAATTTACTTCGTAAAAAATTAGACCAACAGGTCTGATAAGTGTCAGTGACTTGATTGATGATTAAGTGGGAGTCTCCATAAACCTCTAGTGCTATTATTTTCTACTCTAAAGCTAGTTTGAGACCTAAGACCAAAGCTTCATATTCTAGGCCATGTTGTTGGTGCAAGGGAAAAATAGTTTGTAAGACTTAGGGATGGTAACACCTAGTGGCATGATGAACAAAATACTGACACCTGATCCATGATGTGTGTAGGAACCATCAAAATAGAATTTCCATGTTACTGGCTCTATCTAAAGAATGTGCATGTTTGGTAAATCAGCTAGGATAGGATTTGAACTCTCTATAGGCATATTTTCCAATTGATTAGAAATGGTCTACCCTTTTATTGCTTTCCTATCAATGTACTCAATGTCAAATTCACTTAGGATCATCACCCATTTGGCCAATCTGCCCATTAATGCTATTTTGCTGAGAAAATATTTGTGGGGGTGAATTTTGGAGATGGGCTTGATTTTGTGTGTTAGAAGATAATGACATATCTTTTGGGAAGGAAAAAATATCACTAGACATGCCTCTTCAATAAAAGAGTAATTGAGCTCATAATTGACCAAGGTACAATTGATGTAATAGATGGTCTATTCCTTTCCTTGTTCATTTGCCTGTGCCATGAGGGTTGTGATTGATTTATCTATTAGAGGAATTTATAGTAACAAAGGTTTATGTGATACTAGAGGTACCAACATGGGCAGATTCATCAAGTAGGTTTTGAGTAAGTCAAAAGATTTCTAACACTGATCATCCCATTAAAAAATTATGTCTTTGTATAGTAAGTGGGTGAAAGGTACACACTTTTCCGTCAATTGAGAAATGAACTGACAAAATTATTGAAGCCTACCTTGAAAAGAGCATAACTAACTCAATTTTTTTGAAGGTTGCATGATGATTATGGCTTAGACCTTTTCAGGGTCAATTTCTATCCCTTTGGCTAAGACAATGTATCCTAAAAGCTTGCTTGATTTGATACCAAAAGTGCATTTTTTGGGATTGAGCCTAAATTTGAATGCTTATAGGTAGGTGAATATCTTGGCTAGTATGGGGAGATGCTCTTCTCAACTATGGGATTTGGTGAGGATGTCATCCACATAATCTTCCATAAAGATATACACCATATCATGAAAGATAGTAGTCATGGCATGTTGATAGGTGGCCCTAGTGTTCTTTAGCCCAAAGGGCATCACATTCTGATAGAACATGCCCCAAAAATAAGTAAAGGTTTTTTTCTATTGATCTTCCAGTGCTATCCTAATTTGATTATACCCTAAAAACCTATCCATGAGTGAAAACATGGAATGGCCTATTGTCAGGTCTACAATGGTCTCAATGTTGGATAGAGGGAAATCATCTTTGAGACATGCTTTGTTTAAACCCTAGAAATCAATGTACATGCATATGTTACCATTCTTCTTTGATATGGGAACAATTTTGGATATCCATTATGCATACACCAAGGGTCGAATGAAATTGGTGTTGATTAACTTCTCTAACACTGCTTTGACTAGTAGAGATATATGGGGATGCATCTTTCTAAGCTTTTTTTTTACTAGCTTGACCTCCAAGGAAATGTTGAGATGGTGGAGGATTAAGGTTGGGTCTAATCCAAGCATGTCTACATAGGACCATTCAAATTTTATCTATCTTTCTTCAAAGTAGTGAACAAATGCATTTCTTTATTCTATGCTTAGGGACTATGCTAACTAAATGACCCTCAGGTCTTACACTATGCCAATGTTGACTTGTCCTATTGGCTTAATAAAGATAGAAGATCTTTCCTTAGATTATTTGGGTAAGGTATCAATCACCCCATCCATGGGTAACATAGTTGGTTTTTTACTTTGGGATGTGTCACTTCTATTTGTTTCTATTTTTTTTCTCAAGATCAACTACAACTTGGTAGTAATTATTGAGGCCATGAAATGCCTGACCTGTTCTAGTGTGACTAAGCTAATTGATATTAGACACAACTATATGCATCTCTTCTATTCTTCATTGATGAGATGGTTCAACCATGTTAAGGTAGATGAAAATGTGATGGTTTGTGTCAAATTGAAGAATATGGTGAGGCTTAGTTGCATCTCATCTAATAAGTTTGGGATGGACTAGGAAGAGTGGTTCATAAGATGGAAAGGGTTCAATGGAGATTAAAGAAATGATTTAATTGGATGGCTCATACATTGTATCTGTTAGATCTATGACATGAGCTTCTTCTAGAGCATCAGGAAAATAGAGCTTGTGAGAGGCTCCTAGTAGTCATCTTCAACTTCTACTGGAAAGAAGTTAGGAAAGAGGGTTTGAAACAAAAAACCTTCAACATGTTCATCATCTTCTAAGCTATTTTTTTGTACACTAACTCTCAGTGAAGTGGGTCTCAAACAAGAGGTTGTTCCTTATGTAGCTAAACTATTAGGTGTAGGTATTTGAACAACATCATATTCTTTTTCATCGAGAAACTCCTTGGATAATGATTCATGTTCCCATTTAGTAGAATCATCATCATCTTTGCTAAGGGTGGGATGTGAACCTAAGAAGGATAGATTTACATTTATGATGTCATTTTTTCTATGGCTATTACCATCCCTTTGTTTAGGTACCCACACCAAGGCAGAAGAGGAGGAATCACTATGCTTAGGATGAGCCTCATAAGAGATTTGTGTCTTGTTTGGTAAACCATACCCTACCCCTATTTTTGACTTGTTGGACCCAAATTGGGCTATTAAAGGTTTGAAAATGCTAGTCCCTTTCCCTAAGGGACCATCTCCTATATATCCCATTTTTATCATGAGATCAAAACCTTTTTAATGTAGGTAGGGGGAGATGTCAACATTTCTTTGATTGATTTCTTCTACTAAACTTGGAGGTGCTCCACTTTCTTTGATAAAATGTGTGTGATATGTCTTAGTGGTGGATGATGGTTTCCCATGAGATTTTAGAGAAAGTGAGGGATCAAATAAGGATACTAAGTACTTGCCCACCCCTTCGCATTACAAATTACACTTTCTATCCAATTTTTTTATCAATCTATCCATTTCTTCATAGTGTGACTATTTAGGGTCTTTGGATGATGATGGTGAAGGGAGTGAAGGGTCCAAACAACCAACTTCCTCTTTTCCCTTAGTTGATGTTGATGAGTGGTTGTCATTTTGACCAGTAGAGCATGAAGCATCTATAGATGTGGATTGGCTAATGTTATCTATTGGTGTGCAAGTTTCTTTCCTATTATGAGGGACAAGGGAATCACAATATTGGGAAAATGTTGATCTCCAAGTATGGTCACCTCTTGACCCATGTAGGGAAATTTAAGACACTAATGGTAAGTAGAGGGAATGGCCTACATGATGTTATAAGTTAATTGTAGATCTAATACATGACAAATAGTTTCTTTCACAACTGGTCCTACTCTGATTGGTAGAATAACCATGCCTTTAGAGGATCTCTCTTCATCTTCATAGGCTTTGATTGTGATTTTCATTCTTGGGTCAATAGTATCCTTTGTATACCCTAGGGCTTTTACTAAATTGAGTGTGCAAATATTGAGGTCTACCCCACCATCAACTAGTGCTCTCTTAACTTTATTTCTATGGATAAAGACTTTGATATGCAGTGAATAGTTTTGTGGCTGGATGATAGACATGTCATCTTGGGCTGAAAAAGATACACAGTGAGGGGCAACTAGATTATTGACCATGTTCTAAAATTGACTAACATCTAGGTCATTTGGCACTAAGGATTTGGTGAGTATTTCTTTATGTTCTAGGGAGAGTTGTAATAATTTAAAAATGGAGATGTGAGCTGAAGTCTTGGGCAATGAGGAACTTACAGTTGCATGATTAGGATTTATTATAGGTCCTAGTAGGACAACTTTAGAGGCCTAGCTTTTGGTGACAATATTTGATGAATGTTACTGATTTTTGTGCTTAACTATGATAACATTCACAACATCATTAAAATTGGAGGTCATGCGAATGTTGTTGTCATAATGATGTGCATAATTAACCTTAGTCTAATTAGCTTTGGAGGATTCCCCCTTTTCATGGCTCATGAAAGGATTCTTGAAGGTTGTATGGTATTCATTATTGGTAAGATTGTTTACTTTGATGATTCCATCATTGATTAATATTTTTATTGCCCCCTTAAAGTCAAAAAAATTATTTGTTAGGTGCCTCGTGTTTCAATAGTAGGTGCAAATTTTCTTGTCATTCCACCACTTCGACTTGACTTGAGGTTCATAGGGTTTGGCCTCAAGAAGTATAATGAGCTCATCAGCCAAGAGGGTTTGCAAGGCACTCTCGTAAGACACCCCAATAGTAGTATATTCCTTGGGTATATTAGAAGATTGATATCTGCAAGGAGGAGGAGCTTGATTGTAAGTGACTTGTTGATCAAACATTAAGGGAGTTGTGTTACATCAATAGAATGGATGGGCATTATCTTTTTGAGGTGTGATTGAGTTGGTATTTTTGACAATGGGATATGATTGATTTAGATTGGTTTGAGGTTTGACATGGTTAGCTTTGAGCATCCTATCATTAATGGTGTTCTTTTTGTTGTTTCTCCACCATGACTATTGTTTATTGGTTGCTTGATTAGAGGGATTATGAGTCTAGGTGGAGTTGTTTGAAAATCACTTACAATCTTTTGATAGTTTAATGATGTAATTATTTAGTAAGGGCTCTTCTACCTTAGCAGCATTTTCTAAGGTAGTTTTGAAATCTTTAGGCCCTTGGAGTTAGAGCCAAAAATTGATCAGTTTGGAGAGACTACTAATGAAGATGTTGATCTTCTCTTTGTCTAGTATTTCTCTATGATACTTTGTGAACATGTATCTCCACCATTGTAGGAAGGTCTTAAATGACTCATCAGGAAGTTGTTCATTTTCATAAGTCAATCATTGTAACTTCCCTTTTGATATTGTAGGAATATTGGGAGCTAAACACAAAAGCCAATTGGTCAAAGGCTTTAATATTAGAGGGTAGCTTGGAGAACCACTCCATGGCTTGGCCTCCAAGGTTCCTAGGAAATAGACACATCAGGTATGTCATGTCATGGAAAAATTCCATACTTAGGGTATAGAAATGTCTAAGGTGATCTTGTGGATCTAATTTCCCAAAATATTTGTCATATTTTGCAATTTATACATTTTGTGGGAAAGAAATGAAGGTAATGTTCTTATCAAAAGGGAGAGGACAGACCTTTTTGAGGCTAAATTCTATGGGTTGTGTCTTTCCTTGCTTCATCCTTTCCATTTCCATTTGTAGATCTTGTAATTTGTATGTGATGACATCTAGGGTTGACTCTTCTTCATCTCATCTCAAGTTGGTCACATCAAAATGTATGGAAATTTTACACCTTGTTGTGCTAATGTTAGTATATAATGCTCCTTCTATTTCTTGAGTATCTTGTCCATGATGTTGACAAGTTCAAGATTTTGTTGAAAATCTTCAATTTTAGTTTTAGTACTCTTGTCATCGCATGTGGTAGATGAACCCATTGTGGCCAAAGAGTCCAAATTTTAGTTGAACAAGGGTGATTCATGAGTAACTATTTTTGGTGAGTGATCTATTGGTGTAGTAGGTTCAAGGAGATTTAGAGGTTTTGTGCATTTGATGGTTCTACTAGCTATTCTAGCTCTCACTCATATAGGTGATCATCTCAATTTTGTAGCTATACTAGTTTTGTGTGGTGGCATGAAATGTGAGTTAGATTCTTTTAGTTCTTATGCATTTTTGAAATTTAAGGGTTTCCATTGATCGTAATTTATCTGGAGTAACAAGCTAAGTTAGACAACGTGTTTGACAATGTTGATCAGATGAGTTCACTTTTGTGAAGTCGGGTAGAGGAAGGATGCATGTCTTTGAATGTTTTTGGCTTGATGTTTGAAATGAAGCAATAAATTTTTTTTGGTTGATAATGATGTTTGTAGCTCTGCTGGTTTCAAAAAGATGTTTTCAGTCAATTATGGAATCTCTCAAACTTGTAAAATACTAGCGAGGAAAAGGGTACCAAATTTGTCATTTTCTAGCTATTATCATGCATGTAGATGGCCTCTGTTTTAAGTCTTTTCTTAGATGTAGCACAAGATTGATTAAATGCATTTTTTAATAGATCATATGCATTTTTTAAATGCTTAGATGTACTATGCTAATTGTTGTATGCATTATTTAATGATTCATATGCATTGTTTAGGTGGGAAATGTGCTATTTAAGGGCTCGAATGCATTGTCTTAGAAGAATATGTTGCATAATAGAGATCAAGAGTGTCATAGGAATATTCAAAAGAGCTATTTTATGTAGTATATGTGCTACTTCAAGGTTGTTTAGCAATGTTCTTTTTTGGACTTGGTTTCTTAATGTTAGTTTGAAGTTGCATCTTTCAAAAGGACAATAATATGCACTAGTGTTCCTTATTAAGTTTTTAAGACACATCCAAACATAATAGTAGTATAAATCAAAGTAAAAAATAAAATTTCACACACCTATAAAGTGAAAGGAAAGAGCTTCCTAACAAGGTTATCTAAAGCCGATAACTAGTAGGTTTTAGTATTTAACCAACTATGTTTAGATTTACCTCTCTTGTGACAAAGAGCTTCCTACCAATGCTAAGGAGGTTTCGCACAATCCCTTATAGAACTACTAGAGGAAGGCTATCTTTTGAACACAAGTGGCTTGCATTTTATTGAGAATACATGATTAGGAGGAAATCCCTCTCATTGGCCTTGCTAAGGCAACTCGGGAGGTAGCCTTTCTTTAGCTAGATAATCCTACCTAGTGGAAAGTAGGAAATGGAAATCACAAATAGGTTTGGAATCTGATCACTTGAGAAGATAGAGCATATCCCTACTATTTTGACTTTCCAAACACAATAGACACAAATTTTTAATCACCAACCCTTATACTACTGAAGATAGAGGGCTCCTATTTAAGTTATGTGTGGATTCTTTCCTCGTTTAATTGTGATAGATCTTTATAGAAGGTTGGGCATTCTAATCAACTTGAAGGAGTTGAGAGCATATGCCTACTTTTGTTTTAGATCAGTGAAATTGAATACTTCTATTAAGCTATATTTGGAAATTTGGAATGTTGCACTTTATATTAACAAGAGCTGAGGTTGACTTACTATTAGTACTTGATATGGTCACAGTTTTAAAACTTCAAGTTTGAAGTTTTTAAACCACTTCAAACTGAGGTTCGAAGTAGTTCAAAGTGGTTCAATGGTTCATAATGCAAACTTGTTAGTTCAAAATGATCTAGAATTTGTGTTGAACTTGATACAAGAATCTCGTTTGGCAACTTAGTAAACTTAGTATTTTAGATGATTTCAGTGGCCTCCATATGCAATGTTCAACCCCATTCAATATTTTGTGTTCCATTGAGCTCAGTTGATTCAAGATGGTTTGCTAGTTATTAGAGTCAAATTTCAAGTGCTTAATTCTCACTCTAGTTTTAAATTCAAAGGGTTCACATGCTCAAAATTTGGAGACTTGACATCTGTAGTTTAAAATTCAAGGTTTCAAAGATCTAGAATTCAGGTTCAAGACTATTTTAAATTCCAAGCTCAACACCACCAGTATAAGATTCAATTATAAAGATGCAGACCTTCGATTCAAAACATAGGATCTATTATAAGATAGATCATTAGCTTAAAAGAGTGGAGCTCGATATGAAAACCCAAAGGCTTCAAATTGATATCCAAGCTATTGATATAATGAGTCACATGAAAATCTGATCAGTTTTGAGTTAATTCTTGATCATGGATGTTTGCATTATTATCATCACAAGAATGTGCAGATGAAAGGTAGAATCCCATAAAGTCATTCATAATTATCAATGATGTCAATAATTGTTTATCTGACAATTCACAATTCTAAAAGTGCAAATAGTCGGTGATGGTTTTATTGAGGGTGCTTTTTCTCAACACCTATAATGGAAGAAGCTTAGATGAAAAGGCACATGGTGGGCGATAGTATGACTGACAAGTTTTAAAGAAAAACACGGTCTTGACCCCTGAGCACAACTAAGGTAGGCACTTGTGCACTAAGCCAATGAAGATCACAGTGGGCAAGAGATCTTGATAGTCGATACTCTCCAAATCTGGCACCTACATCATTAACAAAATTGAATACTGGACTGTGACATTAAAGGAGGCTATTCATAGTGCAATATCAATATAATGATTACAATAAGGCTAACCCGATAGTCACCCCATGACAATTTTGGGAGAAGGTTCGTCTTGGCATGGCGCAGACATATCATGGATTTATGGGATAAATGTATGAATTGTTCAATAAGACACGGGTCCCCACAAGGTAACAGTGGTGCCAAACCAAGAGATCATTGAGGAGGCTGCAAAACTCGATTGCCATGTATACAGTGGTTAATCGCTACTTGATAACGCATAGTAGAAAGGAGTGATGATAAAGAAAGCTCATTCAGAGTTAGGAGGACTTCATCCCATTTCAAAGCTACACAGTTTAAATATAAATCGCCCTTGACACAATTGGGCTATGTGAACAGGATGGTCATTGTGAGCAAGTTAGTAGAACTGTATCAAGGTATGAAGGTGACAGTCATATATTTATGGTTGGTTTTCAATCCAAGATACATCAAAGTCAAAGCTACAATCCTTGGTCACATGGCATCTCCAAATATAGGATGAACCAAAAATACCTAGAAGCAAGGAGCCTATAGTCAATGATTCATTTTCTAACACGTGGCTGGACAAGATTAGATAAATTTTTCTCAAGAAAAGTTGTAGTCTATCATGATCCAATACGATATTAAAAGGGGTTTGTAATAAAGTATTTTATTATAAATTAAATCTTGTGCACATATGAAAGGGTAAGAGAAAAGGAAAGAGGAAGCGGAAAAGATTTCCAAGAATCGGTTATAGAAATTGAACAGTTAGCCACCAAATTCTATAAATGATGAAAGCATTAAACAAGGAGGGATTCTTCTGGCAACTACAGACTGTGTGTTGTGGGTAGGGGGAGATTCTTTAGTTCTGAGGGAAGGAATACAGACTTTGAAGCTGTAGCAGAGAAGAGCTTTATTTGCTAGACTTTGTGTTAGTGATTAAAGGGGATTTTGATTTTGAATGTAATGTAGGAGAGATGGTTTTCATTTCCTGACGCATGTGTAATAGGATCTTTGTAGTCTTTTACAACTTAAAGAGGGGAGGTTTGAAAGACATCTCCAGATTAGAACTTTGAGTCTTTGTAGTTTTTCTTTCCACTGATGGTTATGTTGCTGTAACTTTCAATTTTCTTTAAGTGCATCAGATTTGTTGTTTTCTATATGCATTTGATATCAGGATCTTCTAGAATCTTTGATTCATTTTTCCTCAAGAGAATGGAAATTGTTCTTTAACTTTTATCCTTTGAAATGCAGTATACAACAGGTTAACTTTGTGTAATCTATTTTATTCTATCTCATTTCTTTTTTTTGGTTCCTAGGTTTCGCATCTACTCTGTGTTTATAGGTAGATGTTAGATATCCTTTCGTGCTTTTTGGTAAAAGCACTCACATTTTAATTCACTATAAATCTTGCATGGGGAGCTGTACCCAATAAAAATTTAGAGGAAGGTTATTAATCTAATAATAACCTATCCAACTGTTGGTGTTGGCTTGTCCTTTCACTTGGGCATTTAGGGTCAGATTTGCATACAATTTTTTGAAGGACAATCTATTCACTAACACTTACCTAATTCAAAGCTAGCAAAGGCTAAGCACATTTAGGAGGTTCTTCATTCTTGTTGCACGCTATCTACAATCTAAGAGCTTTCATTAGCTCAGAAGGGACCTATAAGAAAATGATATTAAGATCTAAAAGTTAGATTAAGGAAACTATAATTTTTACTAGATGCATTACAGGAATACTCATATGCATTATAGGAAGCTTTGTATGCACTATTTAATCCAGCGAATGTGCTATAATAAAAGAAAATACATTGTAAAATACTTTATATGCACTTCAAAAATGATTAGATGCATTATAGAACTCTTTATAAGTACTACAAAAAGTTTTAAATGCAAAATAGAACTATTTTAAAGCACTTAATAGAGATTAAATGCATTAAAATAGAGTTTAGAAGCATTAGAATATCTATTAAAAGCATTAAAATAGAGCTTAGAAGCATCACAACATTTAGATATGACCCTTATGTGTTTATGAAAGACTTTGGAACTTTACTCTCACTAATACAAAGCCTCCAGAATGTTATATAACCTATAATCAATTGATCTACACAAGGAAATAGCAAGAAACATAGATCTATTCTAAAAATGAAAGATTAGACCAAAAGATTTAAAAATAGAGAGGCTTTGAGCTCAAGCCCCATGGTGGGTGCCAATTGGTACATGGTATAATCACGTATTCATGAAACCTTAATGTAGAATGTAGATAAACTAATAACAAACTAGACTAAACCCAAGAGATTATTATCAAAATGTAAATTCCATGAATGTCTCATGTTTCCCTAACTAAATTGCCAAGAAATCTCTCAAACCAACATCTCAGTGATAGTTCTAGAATGGGAGTATGCATATAATGTAGATCTACAAGAATGCATGTAAGATCTATGACCATAATGCAGATTATATGAGGATAACAACTCCTAGAATGTTATGACAATGGATATACAATGAGCTAACATGTAATAAATGGTGCTAAATAACATAAAAATAATGCTAAAATGCTATGAATTTGCTAAAATGATAACTTAGAGTATGCCTATAGTGTAGATACCTAAAACTTGGGTCCTTTGGCTCTTGGATTTCCCTCCTATTTATAGGATTTTGGAAGGGGTTGGGGTAATAATTAGGATTTTCACCTTTGATTGGTGGATGAAAGTGAAACTGAAAATATCTCATAAGAGACCAAGAGGAAGAATACAGTAGACTTGGTTTTGAGGATAAAATGGGGATATTTCTAATTCCTTTAAATGAAAAAGGGAGATTTTCTCTTTTGTGAGGATAATTGATTTAATAAATTTTTATTTATTTCCAACACTTTGTCTTTTTCTTCCTCCCTTTTTGAATTTCATTTTATGAATTTGAATTGATTTTCTCCTCTTTTAAAGTTGATTTAGGTCTTGTCGATTTGATAGATAATTAATGACCTGATATGATTTTGATTTGAAATTATGTTTTGTTCTTTTGATTTCCTCCTTAATTTGCATTGATTGATCAGAATTGCATAATTCAATTCTTTTCCAATTTTTTGGTGTCTACAACATTGATATCTTCTATCATATCATTAGGCTTGATAGTTGAGATGTCTACTAACTGAAGTATTGTAGGAGTGTCCCTTAATCCAATAATGTTATGTCTTAACAAGACTTCAATATTCATGACATTAATTGACACTCCCAAATCAATCAAAACATTTTGAATTTGGATGCCATTTATGTGTATGGTTACCACAGGACTTCCTAGGTTAGAATACTTAGGCATCAAGGCTTTGCTCAACATTAAATTAGAAATTTGTCACAAATCATGGATAGTAGGAGGATCTTTTTTCTTTCTACTAGACTGCTTGACACATGCTTCTTTTGAAGCTTTATTGTAAAGGGGAATCTCCATAAGCACATCCAATAAGGGAATCTAGATATTCATTTGTTTAAGTTGGTCTAGGAGATTAGTTGCTACATGATTTTGGTTTAGATGGAGCTACAAGAACAAACCTTCATGGATATGGTGGAGTAGATGCTTGTGGGGGAATTGAGGCATTAGCTAGTTGATTTTTTGGAACACTTTTAGTATCAATGACCTTAGTTATTATACGACCTTTAGGTGGAGGCAACTTAGTTTTGGACCTTAGATGAATATCATTTATCCACAAAGAATAAGTTTGTTGCTTATTGTTGGGATTTTTTGCTAGCTAAGCACAAAGTTGTGGTTGATTTTGTGGGCTAACATTCGTTGTAGGAGGTAGAGGCATCAAGCCTTGTTGCTAAGGTGGTTAGTTAGGCCCCCACTGAGGTGGTTGCTACCAATTCCCTTGGTATATAGGTTGTTGGTTAGGGCCCCACTAAGGATACTAGTTATTTTGTTGAGGCCATTGATTAATTTGCTATGGATACTAAGGTGGTTTTTTGTAGGCTTGGTTATATTATGGCTACTAGTTGGGCCAATCATTGTTCCAATTCTATCCTTGAGGGGCAGAATTTGGAGGAATAGTGCCTTGTTGTTGATTATTATTATAACCAAATTTTTTTATAGGGTCTTGAGGCATACCTTGTCTCTAAGCCCATGGTTATCTTTGAGTAGCATAGATCACTTCTCCTATATCCTCATCAATTGCTTTGAACTCAATGGGCATTGGTTGTGCACTCATGGCTACAATGGTCTTGCATGAGCAATTCTTCCTTTCTCTATAATGAGGGAAAATTTCAGTCAGCATAGCATCAACTTCTTCCTTTTTCCTTTGGGTTTGCATGGTATCTAACTAAGTAGTGACATCATTAATGATATCTTTCTTGAAGTCAGATAGTAGGTTAGATAACTCCATCTTAGATACTCTTGACCCACCATTGGTCTTATGTGGTAGGGTCCTTAGTCCTCTACCTTTCTTCACAATAGCTCTTGAATAGTTTTGACATATCTCCTTGATTTCATTCCAAGTCCTTTGTGTAACATCTCCTCTATCCATTAGGTTCAAGGCTTCCATGCTTTCTTCTTGCACACCTCTCGAGAAAATATGTTGCGTGGTTTCTTCATTTAAGTTATGTTGTGTGTTCTATTGTACATTGACCAAGAATCTAGAAACATAGTCTTCCAAGGTTTCACCCTCCTTCTATGGAATTTTAAAAATTTCATCCCCCCTCATATCTTGACCTTTGCAATATTCTTTATATTTTTGAAGAAACAAATTACTCATTTCAGTCCAGTTTGCTATAGTATTTGCACCCAACCCCATGAACCATCTTAGAGAAGCCTCCTTTATAGTAAAGGGGAAAATTTTCAACTTATGAGCATTAGTTGTGTAGTCATAGCTCCTACAGAGAATGTCAAACTCAAAGAGAAAGGTTTTAGGGTGTTCTAAAATAAGGCCATAAAATTTTGGAAGGGTAGCAGTAGGTATGTTCTTCAAATTTTGATTCCCTTTCTAAAGTGGAATAGGAAAAGGAAAGGTAGGCATAGCCATTCCTAGAGGAAGAGGTGGTACTTGATATATAATAATGGCTAGTCAATTATCTTGATATGCAAGCTCAACAAAAATGTCATTCAAGTGGAGTGATTCTTCTGAAGATGAAGAAGGTATTTTAGCTTAAATGTTAACAAATCATTTTTTGAAAGGTTGTTCATCATCATTCTCTCTTTGGGGTTCATCTAGTTTAGGATGAACATCATTCGATGGTTCTTCCTAATTATCATGAGGGAATCTCTCAAGGTGGTCTCTTATTCTATGCATAACATGCTTCTTTAATACTAAATTCTATTCTATAGGGAATAAAAGTGCAACTACAAAGATTGGTTTGAATTAATACCCTCCTTGACAACGGCATCAAAAATGCTTGGCCAAAGAAAGGAATCAAAATACTATAGCAATGGACTGCTTAATATAGGATTGGACATCCTAAGTGCTTCTAACCCAATGCATTTGGCCTCATTTAATTTATCAACTAGGGACATAAACTTGAAATGGTGTCTACAAATCATATGCTTCAAACTTTTCTCAACTTAAGAATTATTCTGCCAAAATTCAAATGATTATGCTACAATAAATCTATGCTAAAGATGAGAAACAAATCTATTTTAACAAAACATGACAATATAGCTTAGAGCTACTTCAACTGCCTATATTGAAAAAATAGTACACTAATTTTGTTATCAATTACAATAGTAATAGCAGAGTCTACTCTAGTTCTATGAACTGAAGGTAAATCCTATGCTAATTAATTAGATCACTTCCTATGTAGGCCCCCACAGAGAAGTGATGTAGAACTACTCAAAGATGGAAACCTGAAATGATCTTTTTATTCATAAGAATAGTAAACATACATACTAATAAACAACAAGATTACATTCAATACTCAAAACTTAGAAAACTTCTTCCTTATACTAAAAACCACTAATTAATTCCCCTTTTCTAGAACATAAAGTTCTAGTTATTTAAGCACAAACTAGGAATAGAATTCCTAGATTTTAGACTTCATCAACTACTGTAACAATGGATAACATTGAATATTACAAGAGATGTATTAACTTTGACATCAAATAGAACATAGATTTAGGAGCTCATGACCCTTGGATTTCTTGCTTTTTCTCCTACTTTCTTTAAAAATGGGTACTGGCTATTATGGATGAAACAATTGGTGATGTGGAAGGTCATTAATGAAATTTACCACCATTTGCTCAGGCTACTAACTTTGCTTAGTTGATTTGACTTTACCTTTGAATCTATAAAAAATTAGTGCCTCCAAAGTAATAACATACATCAAGACTAATTCAAAATATATCATCTAAATTAGTTTACCCTATGTCACATTGTTGTAGGAGAACTACCCAACCTAGCTAAGGAAGAAAACATCATTCTCAGTATTTTGTAATCAAATGACATATCATTTCATAGCATATTCATTTTAGTCCTAGAAAGTAATTATTCACACATTTTTCCAAAATTATCATAAACATAATGTTATTAAACATCAAAGTTTTTAGAAAGTTTGTAAATTCAACTTAAAATGAAATGATAAAATAGACCATATTTTGGTCTCATCACTAGGCTTCTAAGAAGCCACCAACTAAGCTAAGGAAATAAGACTCAAACAAGTTACACTCATGCTAACAATGCACAAAATAAAACATGACAATACATATACAATCCATCCATAGTTTCCACAATGATTTACCATTGGAATCATGAAACAATGGGTGAAGGTGGGCTCTCCAAAGAGGAGAATTACATGTCCATATACACATATACATTTGCAATTGCAAAATGCCTCTTCAAGGCTATTAACATATATTTTCCTCATCACATCAATACACTTATATCACCCAAAATAAAAATAAGGCATATGGCTTCAATGGAGCCCATACTCCATGAATAACAAGACCCTCTCCAAGAGGAAATCTCTCAACTTCAATGTTGATCCCAACTAACCCCTTCACCCAAGGCATCTCTTCCCTCCCAAGGGTAAGTGAAGCCTTCACACCCATTAACATTCATACACACAAAAATAAGGAAAAATCTATGAGAGAAATTTATCACAACAATGGAACATACCCACAATCTTAACACCAACATAAAACATAAATTTTAACACATTACAAACAAGAAAAACATCATTGAGCAAGTGCAAATGAGAGTTATGGCATGGGCACCAACCTCATTCCAAACTAAACATAATATGAAAGTTTTTGTAGATATCCCTTCTTCTTAGTCCTTCCTCCTTCCAAACCCTAATTGTCTCTAAACTTTGAGAGTGTATGGACACTCCTTTAGTTTGTCAAAGTTCGCTGAAAGGACTCTCCCGCTATCTCTTTTTTGCAAAAACATCAAGCCCCTATCTCTTGCAACTTTTTCCCTACCCAATTTTTTACTTTGGACTAAGTGGAAAGATGGAGATGAACTCATGGGACAACACAATTTTCGAATTGGTGGAAGAATTCATTGGTTAAGGGGCCCCCTAGGCTAGATAAGCATTTAGATGGTTAAATTTAGGCCCCTAACATGTTATGCTAATCCATGGGTAGCTTATTTTCACAAAAATGACACTTTGCGACCACTTATTAACCCTTAGAAATCCTTTTCAAGTTTGAATTCGAATTTCTTTTGATGGTGACCCATCCTATCCTTTCTCTAGGTGGATTTACTTAATCCTATGAAAGTTAATTATTTTAAGGTTAAGTGGTAACCATGACCAAAACCTGTGACATGTCATTAACACACAAACTATTACAAGTGTCAAGTGACACATTTAAAATACATTACACATCACCTTGACATGTCCCTAATGTATTTATGAGATGAAATTTTCCACACACATGCAAGCTTACATTTACAAAATAAACACATCACAAAGAGGCTTTTGAATCTTGTAATGATTTGCCTTGGCTAAATTGTATCCACATAAGTTTGGATCTTTTTTCCTTGATAATTCCATGGTTCAATTCCTTGCACACTAAACTCAAACATAAGTAGTCCAATAAAAATTATATAATATTACATGTGTATAGATGCATGACAATTTTAACATTTCATAATTCACATAAATCAACATATTCAAATTTCCATAATTAACCTTTCTTTTCTTTTCTTTTTCTAATAATTTTCATATAAAAAACATTAAGATATCAAAATCTACATATCAACATTAATCTTTCCCTATCATAATCAAATTAATATTTTGAATCACATTATATTCCATTTTATATCATGGTGCTGAAATTTTGAATCTATACTGTTAAGTTAACCCACATGAAAATTAGTTTCGAATACATATCTTAAGTCAAAATCACCAAAATGTACACATCACAACTAGTATCCTTTGAGTCAATATAGCTTGATTAATAACAGTATTCCATTATCATTATGAGATAGAACACATAATAAGGTGTATCAATTATGTCAAGTAATTAGGGGGTTTGCATAGTCACATAGTTTTCAAAATCAATCATAGAATAAATCCCTTAGATTTTATTGGGTCACAAAATCTATCCCCATGAATATCATCATATCCACCTAATGCTACTCCCACAATAATTAATGTATTACATTACATCATATCAAGTTCTACCTTGTAGACCCTTTCAAATTTTGATAACAATTTTTTATTTATAACTATTAGTAGTATTCACAAGGGTGGGTGTTGATTCATATTTACATAATAACCACCTAAATCAATTACCCTTGTAGATCATAGAATATCATGAATCCATTGACAAAATTCCTAAATTATGATGCCTCAAGCCTTTATTCCATAGGGTTTTAGCTTATCAAAAAAAGTAATTCCAAATAGGATACCTAGCACAACAAAAACTAAAATATACATCAGTCTTGATAAGATCTCAAGTTCATCATTGATATGGAAAATGCCAATCATGGCATACTTAAATCCTAGAACCTTCTTGCCATCATTATGTCATAAGGTGTATGATAACCATATACAATTAAAATCCTATACAAAAGAGTCAGAACCATGACATTACATCTTTCTACTCTTCCTAGATCTAATCATATTCATGTTATTAAGATTTATCATAGGGTCCTAGGGAAGGGGTCTTACCATCCTCTAGTGAGAATGAACAAGGTAACAAAAATGCTATGATTCAAGGAGACCTTGAGGGTTCACCAAGTGGACCTAAGGTTGGAGAAAATATGAAAGTGAGAGGAACTTTGAGTAATAAGGGAATTGATGAGGAACCTATCCTAAGAAGAATTCTTTTCAAGACTAGATGTAAGATTGTTGGAAAATGCTGCAAAGTGGTCATTAGTAGTGGATGTTCAACAAATTTAATGATAGAAGAGTTGGTTACAAAGTTGTAGTTGCAAAGGTTGAAGCATCCTAAACCTTATCATGTTTCATGGATCAAGTATAAGAATAAGATATTGGTAAGTGAACAATGTGTTGTAAATTTCAAGATTGGAAATTATATTGATGAATTTTTAAGTAATTTTATGCCTATGGATTGTTGTTATATTTTGTTGGGTAGACCTTGGAAATATGATAGATATGTTATGCATGATGGAAGATTAAACCAATATACTCTTTGGGTGAATGGAAGAAATCAAGTATTGTTGCCTTTGATTGAAATTCTAGATGAGTTTAATTGTACTATTGTATGAGTTTGTGTGGTTAATGGGAAGCAATTTGACAAGGAAGTAAAGAAGAACTAAATCTATTTTTCCATACTTCTTAGAAGACTGAGTTGTGTCAGTAGTAACCTATTAGAAATAAAAGAGGAGTAATTAAGAGGGGAGGGGTGAATCAACTACCACAAAAATAAATCCCAAATCCCTTAGTATCAACACAAATCAAAACCAAACTCTATTGAAACTAAAAATACTATTGTAACTTGATTAGCACTAAATCTCTTGGAAAACACTAAGGATCTATGTTACTCGACAATTACTAAAATATTTCATTCTTGAGATGTTTAGTGTTATTAACCACAATTAACTTAATTGTAGAAATAGAAAACAAATAACATGAACACATATGACACATCTTAGTCCCTAAGTATTTTCTCACACATGTGTGAGCAACTCAAGATACAAGAAACTTCTATTTTATTATTTTATTCGAAACCTCTTGCAACTCTTACACACTTGTCCCCCTTTCCTTTCTCCAAATGAGAGCAAACCTTGAGCCGTCCCTTTCATGGCTTGTCTCCTTAGCCTATGTATCTCCCTTGTGGCACCTATGTGGATGCCACATAGATGCCACCTCTCCAAGGCCTCTTTCAAGCCTATAAATAGAGCCATTGTCTCAATTATTTCTCATCTCCTCCATTGTATTGTTATCATGCTGTTATTTTAGAGATTTTAGTACTAACCCTTTGGTAGTTTTTTACTTCTTGCATTGTTTTGAATATTCATGATAGTATTACAGTCTTATATTTGCTTCTTACATCTACTTCCATCATACATTGAGTGCTCTCAAGAATGGTTGCTTCCATAGCCATCTCTTGAAGCATTCTTCATCATTCAGTTTAGTTGCGCATTTATAATTGCATATCACTTATCAAATCATGGGATTCCATAGTTGAGTTTGAGGAGAGAACATCCACATCCCTCCAACTAAAGCACACCAGCAAGTTCACTCAAGTGTCCTTGTTGAGTTGTTCCAAGGTTACTTGAGGAGTCTTGTATTTCAATTATATTTAGTGTAGCAAAATTCAAGGATAGTTTGTAGTTCTTTGTTTGATTTAAATCTTGATATATGCACATGCTACTAATGTTTTCTTATTTATGCATGCTCTTGATAGGTTAGATTTTCATGTATACATTTTGACATGGCTAATGGGACCCATGTCCCTTTTTCATTATCAAATTCAATAAAAAAACTCAACACTTTTACTAAAAACCATACACTATCATCTTCATTAGGATGTATTCATCATCTCTATAAAATTTTGCCTCTACATTTTGGCATCTTCACTAGCAATAGGCTAAATAACCCACTTAAAATTGCAAAACAAAATTTTATTTTTTTATTCTTTCATCTTCGATGTTTGAACATCTCTGCATACTTAAATATCATCTTTGTAGTTTAATATTTTATCATATATGTTGTGGGTGGCTAAAAATTAACAATTTCACTTCATTGTTGTCTTCGCCTTTGAAATGGTGTCTTTTCATGTAGACTATCATCAGAAATTTCTTGGTCACCCACTATTTTGGCATCTATGATTTGTTGATGACTTCTAGTTTTGTCATCTACAATTTTTTTGGTAGCTATGTAAGTTCTATCGCCTGCATGGTTTGGTGTCTCTACTCTATTTGTAATTTTCAAGAGTAAGTATCAAGTATAATTTTCTTCGTAAGTCATCTCTAAAGTTTTGTCATCTGCACCTGCATTTTGTCATCTGCATTTAAAAAAAAAAAAAATTAGTGGTTCCATAGGATATGGCCAATTCTAAGTTGATTTACATATATTAAGAATTACAAATAAAGTTAAAATAAATTTTTCCATAGTAGAACCTTCATTTTGGAGTTTTTTTTTTTTTGTGAGGCTAATCAAGTCATTTATTGCAGCATTTGCAAATTGGAGAATTGTAGAAATAACTAACCATGTTTCTTGTAGGTTTTCCTTATAGTTTTTTTACTCTTGGGAACTAAATTTGAATACTTAAACACTTGTCTTGTGTTTCAATTAATTGGATAAATCAAACACAATCTTGAATAACTAAACTTAATACAAGAAAATTCAATCTTGAATGCATAACCAATTGAACAAAGCCTTTTATTTGGATGAATTTTGTTACAAAACAATCTTAGATTCCTTAAGGAAATTCACAATTTTTTTTTGGAATGAATTCTTACAATTCAAACATATTCTTGAACGTGTAAAGGTCAAAGAACAGTGCTATGATACATATTTCAATTTGGGTTTAAAATGAATCTCATCAAATCTTGAATGCTTAATGTTCAAAGAACATTACAATGAACATTTGGATTTGGTGCTTAAAATAAAAACTCACTCAATATTGAATGCATAAAGGAAATAAATCTTTCCTTATTGAATTTCTTATTTTAACAACATTCAATTTTCTTATGTTGAAAAACTCTCAAAAAATAAATTTATTGACAATGTTGTCAAGTTGGAAAGAACATTGTATGATATAAACATGAGTGTCTACAAAAATAGATTGCAAAACCTAAAGCTCCATTGGGAAAGAATAAGTGTCTTTTAAACCCAAGACCACTTATGTATTCACTATTTTCACACCTTTAGGTGATCTTGAGTGCACTACAAATAAGTGGCCTTATTTTACATTTATTTTTAGGAAGCGTGCTTGGGGATTTCATCACCCCTTGGGATGACCCAACTCTAGTGTTCTGGAAAAGTATAAATATTAGGAGCTGAATCAAAAGACACCTCTCTTGGAAGTAAAATCTTATCACTGTTGGCTAAGCCCCAAAGAAATTTATACCTTTGGGAAGTGAAGGTGGAGGTTTGGGTTACCATCTTCTCCTAGTTGTGTGGTGTTATTTTCTTTCATCTACAAATTTGGACCTCACATACCTTGTGTATATTGATGACACCCCTAGCTAAGCTTGTATATCCTAGTCAAAATGTTATAGGATTGTTAGTGTGTTTGACATGCTAAGTGTTAAAAAACCTCCCCATTTGAAGTGGACACACCATCTAATATTTTCTTCTATATATATTTTATTGTATACTTTGCATGTTATGTTTTAGAAAAATCCAAAAACATTTCAAAAAACAAAAATGATAAAAAAAGCTCTTATTTTCCATATCACTTCTTTTATTCATTCATTTCATCACACTCTTCAAAATCTCAATCATCCTAATCATTACCTCATTTTCTTAATCATTTAATCAAATCCCTAATCTTCATCCTAGTCATGGTTCATAATCCACATCAAGACCCAATTTCCTTATCCAATCTCATAATTCATCTTTAATCCAATCTTTCAAATCATAATCATTCTAATCCAATCCCTTATAAAATTTATTCTTTTCTAATCAATTCCTAAGTCAATCCATTTACATCGTCAATCCAAAATCAATTGATCTTTCTTCATCTATTCAAATATTCTTCTAATTTAATTTTCATTAAAATCTTCCACTTTGGACATAGGAGCATGATCATAAAGCATGGACTTTATCCCTAGCTATCTTGATTGACTCAAAAAAATATCATCAATCATCTTTCTCATTCATAAAGATTGAATAAAATCTTTAGGTAAAAAGATCTTTCCAAAGTGTGATATTAGACCTTTATCCTTCAAACACTGTCATAGTTACACTCTCTCACTTGGGATCATTTGTCCATCACTGAGTATTGAGTCATCTATCTTGTATCCTATTACAACTTGGTATTATTTTTCCATCTTAAAGTGGAAAAATATATCATCATCCAAATCCAACATCCAATTGTTTGCAATATCATAACATCTTTATCTACATCACGGTTATCTCAAACCTTCATTAAATATTGAATCAAATCAAATTTAATCCAAATAAAATTAAAACAAGTTCAAAATTGCTCCTAGTCCTAAGGTCATATTTCATACATCATCAAATGTTTCATCACTCCTCATCTAAGTTCATGGATAAAAATTTGCTTGACCAAATGGTTGAAGGTCTTCAAAGGAAATATGGAGTCACATCTCTAGCACAAACCCCATATCAAATCAATCCTAAAAACTTCATATCTAATTCTAATCCATCTCATATTCATTATTCTTCTACCTTTGATAAGGGAAATCTATCTCATTATCCTTCAACCACATATAATTCTAGTA
Source organism: Cupressus sempervirens (assembly GCA_028749045.1). Lineage (NCBI taxonomy): Eukaryota > Viridiplantae > Streptophyta > Pinopsida > Cupressales > Cupressaceae > Cupressus > Cupressus sempervirens. The sequence continues at coordinate 838,233,627 of CM053793.1, forward strand.
GTATCACACATAATTCCTCAAACAAAAATGTCATTACTAAAGAAATTGAAGAACTCAAGATTTCTATCTTGAGCCTAGTGAATCAAAAGTCAAAATCTACCTTGAAAGACATATGTACTCTTCCCCCTTGCTTCCAAACCAATAATCCCCATGTTCCATACAAACTAAATCCTCCATGTCATTCCCCATACTTTAAGCTTAGTTTCCAAAAACATCATAACAATACCCACCTAATGCCCAATCATTACACAATCCTAATTTTCCACAATCAACATTATCCCCACCTTGTAATAAGTATTTCTTTGTCCCACAATCATTGGTAAAAGCTTGTCTAAGTACTGAAATAAAAATAAATTGATCCAATCACCCAAAGTCATACACCCAATTCCATCTCAAGACCTTCTTCCAAAGCATGCCATTATGGATTCATTTTGTCCTCTAGATCCAAGCATTTCTCCATTCCATTATTTCCTTAGCCCTCAAGATCCATTTGTCCCTCTTAGTCCATCTCATGATCCCCTTCCTAATCAAGATCAAGACATTCCATGCACCATGCACATTACTAATTCCATTTCATCTCATGAGTTAGCATCGATAGTCCTCCACCTCATGAAGATCTTCCTTCTATAGAATCCACTAGCTCTCCCCCCTATCAAGATCAAAATGTTTCATCTCATAATTTCATTCCATCAAATCCATTATATGATCCTATCCCACTAGATGATCCTATAATTCTTTCCATCCCACCACATGATCCTCTTTTAAGTCAAGATCAAAGTTCCCTTCATTTGCATTTCATGATCCCAATACATCTCAAGATCATATTATTCTTCATAACCCCCCTCCTAATCCTAATACTCCACAAGACCTTTCCACAACTATCCAGTCCACTCATGAACCCCCTACAAATGGACTCAAATCTTATATTGAAAATGATAAGTATCCCATTGAAGAAATAATGTCTCAAGATTTTGGTATGCCTTCGAATCCTTCCAAATCCAAAATTTCTCCTTCAAAACTTAAATATTCCCATGATCCATATTCCAAGTCCATTTTGGGCCCTTATATACATATTCTCATTCCTTCCTCATTTCGATCCATTTTGGATCCTTATGTTCCAAAGCCAAAACCTTTATTAATTCCATCCATTTTTGGTCCATTCATGGACCCATTCACTATATCCATGTTTTCCACTTAATCCCCTCATGCTCCTAATAAAGATCAACAAAGGTACACATCCTTGAATTCCTTCCACTGTTCACCCTCCATAATTTCATCCAGAAGTTCTTTGTACCATTTATCCTCATACACCCATACCATGGCCAAGGGAAGCAAATTGGATGCCAAAGATAAACTAACTAAAGCCAAAAAATTGTGAAAATCCAAGGATCAACATGTCCCCTCTAAAAGACATGTTCAAGAAAAGAAAAATGTGATATAAAAGAAAGAAGAAATTAGAAGGCCATAAAGGCTCAAAATAAAAAAATGCAAAAATTATGTGGATTGCAGAGCTACTTAGTGAAGCAATTATTCTCAATGTAAACTTCAAAATAACATCCAATCTTGATCATTCAAAGGCTTCCTTCATCCATAAATCCTCATAGCTTCCATTTTCCAAATCCATTTTGGGTCCTCATGTATCCAAATCCACTATCCTAAATACATTATGTCCTTCATCTATTTCAGGTCCCTATATCCCAAAATTAAAACTTTCTCCTACATATCCTCCAAAATTTCCTCTTTTCCATTACCCTTCAAGGTGTGTGTCAATGATGATCTTTCCACCTCCTTCATTCACTAATTCACAAGTCTTCCAACCTACCCTCCATCAACCATGTCTTCCTCCCAACCACTCCACCCCCTTAATCTAAAAAATTTCACAAGTCCTTGACCTCCATTTACCAACCCATTTCATCCTTATTTTCACCATCCTACCAAGATCTATGAGAAAATAGTAAAAAGTCCTTGAAAATAACAAAATAAAGAGAAATAAATATCAAGGGATACCATCCATGTAACTAGATGCTTGAGTCCTCTATTCTTTTCCTTATCATGAATCCAATGTCTTCCACTTCCACATATTCATCCATTCACTTTTCATCTTCCACTTGCACTCTATACTAGGGGCAATTTCCATCCATACTATATTTCCTTACATATCTTCCATATTTCCATCTAACCCCCGTCATCATTTTCCATCTTTGATCTTGACTATCATTTTCCTTTCATCCATCCATATGCACTTGTCATATCCCTTTCTCATTATCCACACATTATACTACATACTCCCACCACCCCTTCACATATTTGATCTTGAAATCATATCCATATCTTTCATCCCATAACTTTTGACATTTTCCTTTCCTCTATCCTCCATCCATATTTCTACCTTAATTCCATCTTTCTTTCATATGTTCTTTGGTCTTGATTATCCCAATCCTTTCCCACATTTCATGTTCCACATTTCATCCATTTACTTCATATCATTATCCCTAGCATATTTATACCCTCCCTTTTCATGTCATTTATTCATATCTCTTTCACTTTCATACCCTCCCTCCCATATCCCATACTCCTTCCACTTTCATGTCTATGTTCATGATCAATACTAGAGGCATGATAACAAAATATTCATACATATTTTGGAAATACACATTCCTTCCTTTCCTTCATACAATAGGCTTGACACCATCATTCCATGTTCATACATCATTTCCCACCATATTTCCTTCTATTTTCATATCATGGGTATGGGGCATTTAAAATTCTTTGAAATATGGTCCTTGGCTCCCCATTATCTGATATATCCTTTGGTCCTCCATATTCTTCCCCACCCTTCTCATCCATTTACCATTCCTTGGATCTCCCTTGTCAATGGTCCCAATCTAGTCCTTTTCATTTATTCAATTAAATCTGTTATCCTCTAATCTAATTAATTACCTTCTTCCAATCATTTCATAGAAATAAATTTTTCTTCTAACTCAATATTATCACAAATCATTCATCTCATTCAATCAAGTCCATCCACCATCTTGTCCAACTTCTTCTATTCATCATCTAATCTCATAATGTTGAGCTTCAACCCATCAAACTGAGCTTATCAAAATGGTGATTGCAAAAAAACTTACACAAATTCACACCAAGACTAAATTATTTGAGGACCTATTCCTTTCACATAATTTCCAAGAGACAATAACAAATATTTCAATACAATTCAATCAAAAAATATTTTTTTTCCTTACAGGATGCATCCTTCCTACACAAGCTTAACAAATTCACCATTAGAATAAAGTTCATGGCAAGAACTATGGATTGAATGACTACTTGGTTGTAATGTCTTTTTTTGATTTTATCTTTGTCTGTTAGTCATAGCTTCCCCAAGTGTGCTTCAATCTTCAATATCTTGGTATCATTCAAATGGCTTAACCTGATTACACATGTCATTTTGTAATCTGATCTTTTTTCATGATTCTTTAGTGATCACTGTCATTTTTTGAGTTATGGTTATGCATTGCTTAGTGGGGGCAATGAGTTAGCACAAATTCCACCAAGATCCCTAAAAATAATTTAGGTGTGACTAGACCTCTCTAGTGCTTATATGTCATTTGTTCCCTTATGACTATGAAACCTACACCTATGTTCCTAAAGTTTCTATTTTGTTTGAGTCTAGTCCATGCAAAGTAATCTAGTAATCTATGCTACTCTAGCATTTGGTACATAACTCCTTTTGCAATATCAAACTAGGGTGTGCTCTTCCATATGAACACAACTGAATCCCATGAGTTCATGTAGTTATGATGCATTTAGATTCACTATATAGTTAAATCATTATCCACTTCACCCTGCTTCATTTTGGTCTTACCAAAAAGTTATGCAAGGCTTTCTTTAAAGCCTTTTTCCTTCCCTTTTCCTTCCTATGTCTATTTTTGAGAAAATGGGGAAAAATAATTTCTTGTATCCCCCCATTTCCTTGAGGGGTCACCCTCCTCCCCTTACATCACTAAGACACAACTCCTATGACTCCTATCCTCTTTAGGGAAACCTATATTTTCTTTTCTTTGATATAATGTCATCCCAACATCACATCAAAGAGGGGTAAAATGTAGATACTTAAAATTGTCCCAAACACTATATTAATTTACTTAATATTTCCTTTGACATTATAATTAATTATATTTTTCATATTCTTCTACTTATTTAATTAAATTTATTTAATGAAATAGGTTGATTTCCCTAAAATATTTAAATTAAATTTAAATGCATCCCCTCTAATGTAATAAATTTATTTAATGCATAGTGCTCAATAAAATCCACTTTAAATAAAATTTAATTTACTTAATTCCCTCCACTTTATTAAATTCTTTAATCCTCTAATTAGGTTATATCCTATTTAATTTAATCCAATCCCATCCTAAAACCTAGTCTACACCCATCATTGTCATCCTTCTAAGCCTACCCAATAACTAATCCCACTTAATCAATCCTAAACACCTTTCTAAACACATCATAGTCTATAAGTATTTTCTCACACATGTGAGAAACTCAAGATCCAAGAAAGCTTCAATTTCATTATTTTATTCAAAACCTCTTACAACTCTTACACACTTGTCCCCCTTTCCTTTTTCCAAGGTTTCTCACACATGTGTGAGAAAATCTTGAGCCATCCCTTTCACCAAAAAGGCTTATGTTGACCCTTGCATGGATTGTCTCCTTAACCCATGTGGCTCCCTTGTGGCCCCTATGTGGATGCCACATAGATTCTACCTCCTGAAGGCCTCTCTTAAGCCTATAAATAGAGCCCTTGTCTCAAGCATTTCTCATCTCATCCATTGCATTATTACCATGCTAGTTTGTCCTTAGAGTTTTCTAGTTATTTTAGAGATTTTAGTACTAACCTTTTGGTAGTTGTTTACTTCTTGCATTTTTTTACATATTCATAATAGTATTTCACTCTTATTTTTTCTTCTTACATCCACTTCGATGATCCATTGAGTGCTCTCAAGAATGGTTTCTTCCATAGCCATCTCTTAAAGCATTCTTCATCATTGAGTTTAGTTGCACATTTATCATTGCATATCATTTATCAAATCATGGGATTCCATAGTTGTATTTAAGGAGAGCACATCCACATCCCTCCAACTAGAGCATACCAACAAGCTTTACATGGGTGTCCTTGTTGAGCTGCTCTAAGGTTGTGTGGGGAGTCTTGTCTTTCAATTGCATTTAGTGTAGAAAAATGCAAGGATAGTTAGTAGTTCTTTATTTGATTTAAATCTTGATAGATGCACATGCTACTAATATTTTCTTGTTTATGCATGCTCCTAATAGGTTAGGTTTTTATGTATATATGTATAACATCAAATACAACATACAACATAAAATTGAACAATTGCTTTAAGCATAATCAAGTGATAGAAAATAGTAATAACTGGGTGATACAGGTTAGTAGTAACTGAGTGTAAGTAGAAGATAGTAGTATTGCTTGAGTGCTAGTAGAAGTTGAAAGATTATTGAATGAGTATAAAGAAATTTTTCAAAACAATATATCTAATGGTTTACCACGAGTAAGAAGTATAAATAATTGTTTGAACCTTTTTCCTAGAGCTGGTGATGTAGCAATAGGTAGCAAAAGTCTTCAAATAACAAGGAATGGTGGAAACTCACAAATTCCCTCAATACCCAAGGTGAAGGGTCCTAGTGCCAAATAGCTATCACAAGTATGGAAATGGGCTAAATGGAAGGTTATCACAAAATCACAAGACAAGGAACCCTAATCAGTAGGTCTGCCCAAGTTTTAAACACCAAAAACTCAATATGCACTATTGGATTTCCTTAGCTAAAAGAGGGATCAAACCCACAAAAACTGAATATAAAGACTAGGGGTGGCCTACAATCATTGATATGGCCTATTTAGGTCCTAACAAGCATTAATCCATGATTCATTTAATCAAAGACAACTTATAGCATGAAGTTACTTTGAAAAACCACTAAATTGGCTTGTAGCCCTCCTAGAATGAGAAAAAGGTATAGATTTGGATTCTTCCAAAGGAGATGGTGACTTGACCAGTGATTTGGATACCCTTCTAGATCTTATGAAATATGCCAAAGTTTCCAAGCATGGAGATGAGTTTCATGCTCCATTTGCACTATAGGTATACTTTCTACAAAGGGGAAACACAATACAACTATTAGGATATGTGGGGGCATGTAAAAGAAACAAAATTCCAAGGTCTTAGCCTCTAGTGAATCCAAGAACTCATTCTAGAAGGGTATGTTGTAAATGCTAATTGGTGTACTTTTCATGAAGCACACCTAGGGTATGGTGGCAAATCCATCTCCTTGCATCATCTAGAAAACCAATTCAAGAATATAAAAGTACATTGATACACCTAGTATTCCACCAAAGGAAATTAATTTTCCATGGTGGAATATGCCAAAATAACCCAGCCCTAGCAAGTTGCTGATTTCTAGGTTGATTTCTAGGTAGCAGGCAAGAAAAATTGAATAATTTTCAAACTATGAAGAGTTAGAACATGAGACTTGTTGTAAAATGAAATAGAAAAAATTACATAGCTTTTAGATTCATTGAGACATCTCTAATCATCTATACAGTTTCATAGAATGGTCTACAACATGTGTTTATGCAATGAAAAATGCTAATTTTATTGCTTTCAATGCCAAAATTATAATTCTGTCCTTTCAACTTCCTATAAGGGATTGTATAGGATGATCCCATTGGTTACATGAGTGTTTTGAACCAACTATCCCTTTGGGAGAGTATTTCACAAGTTTTAACAACTTTTTAAGAAGTTTCTTAAAGTTGTTTTGACAACTTTTAGGGCAATTTTTGCATATCTAGTGACCAAAATTCATCCTAAACTTATTTTTATGATCCCTAATGGATCTAAAAATTAAAAACATGAAATATATGCAAAAACCTATGCCTAGGATCATTAATGACCAATAGTTAGATAGGGGCTTATAAAATGCCAATCTTGTAACTGTGGCCTTACAATGAGATCCAATATTAAATCTATTATTTGTAAGCATGACTAGAGGCCACAAGTACCTTAGTTTGAAATCCTTATGGTGTTTTTCTAAGGTAGAGTTGGTGATTCTATACCAACTAGTTTCCCAAATAAAGCACCATATGGATTGACACCTACAAAGAATGAAGAACTTAATCAACAAGTGCATGAGTTGTTTCTAAAAGGTTTGATTAGAGAAAGTTTGAGCCCATGTGTTGTACCTACTTTATTAGTACCTAAAAAGAATGGAGAATGGATAATGTGTACTAATTCTAGAGATATTAACAAGATCACAGTGAAATATAGGTTAATGCATTGTTTGAAGGGAGATAAGTATTTTACCAAGATTGATTTGAAGAGTAGTTATCATTAGATCAGAATCACAAATGGTGATGAACAGACGATTTCTTTCAAGACAAAAGATGGTGTGTATGAATTGTTAGTAATCCCTTTTGAGTTGAATAATGCACCTAGTACTTTCATGAGGTTGATGAATGAAGCTCTCAAGATATTCTTGGGTAAATTTGTGATTGTTTATTTAGATGATATTCTAATATTTAGTATGAATAAATAAGAACATATTGAGCATGTTAGACAAGTATTATAAAGATTGAAAGAGGAGAGGTTGATGATTAACTTGAAAAAGTGTTCTTTTATGCAAGATGAGATTCTGTATTTGGGATTTGTAACTTTAGTTGATGGTTTGAGAATGAATTCTGAAGGTTAAAGAAATTTTGGAATGGCCTACACCTGAGAATGTGGGTGAGGTAAGATCATTACATGGTTTTGTTAGTTTCTATATAATGTTTATAAATAATTTAAATTCTATTTGTAATGCTATGACTAGGACAATGAGAGGAGATAAAAATAATTTTTAGTGGACACATGGAACTAATAAGACTTTTGAGACTTTTAAACAAAAGGATGTTGAATTACTTATATTGGCTTTTCTTGATTTCAATAAGGTATTTCAAGTTGAAAATTGTAAGAATTTTCCTTAGGGAAAAATTCACCCAAGACCAAGAGCACAATAACTAGCACAAATAGACCAATAGAGAATGATCAGAATAACAATATGATATCCAGTTTATTGTAATTGATAGATGTACAAGTACACTAAAGGTTCTTGTATATAAAAGCCTCTAAGATGAATTTAAAATTTCTAAGATTTAGAAATATGATAAGCCTCATAACTTTGCACATGTCCACCAAGAATGAGTTATCCTCCATTAAGCACAGAAGTTAGTGTGATGATGAGAGGATAAGGCTACAAACATGTGTCATGTAAAATTATGTTGTAGACACCATGTGCTTAATTAAGAGTGTAAAAAATTGTGTTGTCAACATGATGACTTAGTTGATTATGCAAACTCCAGTGTTGTAGACACCATGTGCTAAATTAGAGTTTCTTACTCCTGTGTTGTTAACATGAAAACTCATATGAGTACACAAAATCCTAGGTGTCTAACCTAAGAAATAATAAAATAATGCATTTATCCTAAGTAAAGTGTAAATAATGATTACTTACACCAAAAAACCCCTTAAGTGTAACTTAGGGGAATTCACTTAAGCTCACAAAAGCTATGATGAAATGCATAATGGGTCCCAGCTACTAGGCCATGTTAGGTACCCAAGTAAAAATATAATGAAATCTCTCTACAAATGGAGAAAAAGGGAAAACCTCATTGTTAAAACCCTCCCCCAAAAAGAGAGATAAGTACAATAAAGGAAGATGCATGTATAAATGGAGTAATCAAGTCCCCCCCCACATATTATGACATACATCATGCATATACAATAGATAATCCCTCAATGAAATGCCCCCCTAGTGAAGGATCTTGTGATGATAAGTGTCTAAAGATAGAAGAAAATCCAATGCCTACAAACAACATTTCTCTCTTTAAGAAGAAGATACACCAAGTATAGGTGCATATATGCTTCCCACTATGGATAGGAAGATGGAAGACGGACCCAAATTTAGTATGCAATGGATACTACCTCTGAAGTATGCTTAAATATTGACAAGTCCTTGATGAATGAAGATGCCATGAACCAATTTGGTGGATGCCCAAAATATGGTGGCAAGCAAGGTAACATGTCCATGCATGAAGCTAATACAACCTCCAAAGATGATGAAACATCTTGATAGGAAGATGGAGAAAGAGAAGCAATATCACCTCCTCTTAATGATATATGTACACCCATGATAGAATCTTCTTGATGACTGAAGAAGCTACACCATGAAAGCTGAATGATGGTCCTCCTTATAGGAAGAAATGGTACCGTAGGTGTAGTAGAGAATGTTCCCCAATAGGTAGGAAGAATCCTCAAGAAATTGGATATCTGAGGAAAATAGAATTCAATCTTCGTAGACTAATATGACTCCTCATAAGTGAAGGAGTCCTCCTCCAACTACTATAAATAAGCCACAATCATGTCAAAATAATCAAGTGGTTGAGGGTTAGAGTATTCCTTTGCAACAAGTGAAGAAGTCTCCTCAGAAAAGAGAAGATTGATGTCATCAATGATGTGTCTAATATCTTTAATGTGAGACTCCATGAATAGCCCTACAATGTCTGGAAGGAAGTCATCCCATGAAGCTAAACTAGGAAGACATGGTAATTACTACTACACTAAATTGGAAGCATATGTCACTAGAACAGGATTAGTAGAATCAACAAAAGTATCAAGAGGTGAGATCTCATCTAGAGTTGGAGGTATCATAATTGGTGTGACTAAAGAATGAATATCCTATGGAAATGGAGGGACTCCTGGATCTCCATATGATTCCTAAAGAGCCATCTAAACATCACAAGGAAAACTTTCCATACTAAGAGAAGCAAAAAATTCCCTAGTCATACTCTTATACATAAATCAAAGAAGATAAGAAAGATTTCTAAAAATAGGATTAGGTGGCAATATCTTCAAATATGGATAAGAAAACACTTCCATATGTTCTCTTCTTAGATGATTAATGATTAAGGCACTCCATTTATGATAGTTCCTCTGTGTCAACTTTGGTTTTATACTAGACTAGCATATGTGACAAGACTCTATGAGATCAATCAATGAACCCCTCCAATGTATGATTTGGCACTTTATAGGCAGTGCATTTACAATGGGTGACTTGCCAATTTTGGACAAGAGTGGACTTCTAATTTTTGTTGTTTATAGCCTCCTTTTAGAGTTCAAATCTAGAGCTTTAGAATGTAGCTCAAAAATACAACGATTTTGAAGCAATACAATGCAAAGAAAGAACCTATTTCTGAAAGTGGTATTTATGTCCACACAAGCCTATAATCTAATTGTAGATCTAGAAAGTAGATAAAAAATTATTCACTTTCAAAGAAATAGAACCTCTAAATGTGTCAAAATAATCTTGTACTAAGCCTTTGAGGTTGCAAAAATTAGGATTTGCAATTTGCAGAAAAATTCAATAACAAAGATCTCAAACAGTCTCTATATATATTTTTTTCTTGAATTGCCACTGGCATGACTCCAAATATCATATGACTCTAGATTTCACCTTAGATGTCTGATGTTGGTCAAACAAAATTTGATTTGGGAGTTATTTGACCTTCTAAATATGATGCCAAAATCATTTTTTGACTAGCAAGTACCAATCTTGTCCTACAAAAAATCTCTCCTACTAGCCTAATGGCCAATTTTTTTTTGGAAAAAAATGCAGATCTGGAAAATAATGCACAAAAATTGTAGAGATTGAAATAATAAAATATGCAAATCTGAAAATTAAATTCAAAGATCTAAAATGATCATACCAATTTCACAAATTGGGCCTTTGGGTGTCAGTTTGCAAAAAAAATTGCCTCAAATTTGACAATGGCCTAATATAGGTGAATTTGTAGTCAAATTTCACCGAATTGATGCTTTGGATGCAATGGTGAGGTCCACTTTGGCTCTAGATACTCCCAATAGTTGTAGATTCTCCAGTCTAAGATGAGTGTGTTTAGAGAGGTGAAGAAACAATGATCTCCAATGGCTATGAAATGATGCCTCTATGGCTTTAATACCATGTAAGAATTTTCCTTAGGACAAAATTCACCCAAGACCAAGAAGCACAATAATTAACACAAATAGACCAATAGAGTATGTTCAAAATAATAATATTATATTCAATTTATTGTAATTGATATATGTACAAGTACACTAGAGGTTCCTATATATAAAGGCCTCTAAGATGCATCTAGAATGTCTAGGAGTTATCAATATGATAAGCTCACAACTAAGCACATGTCCAACAAGAATGGGTTATTCTCCATTAAGCATAGGAGTTAGTGTGATGATGAGAGGATAAGCCTAAAAAGGCATGTCATGTAAAATTATATTGTAGACACCATGTACTTAACTAAGAGTGTGAACAACTATGTTGTCAACATGACAACTCATATGAGTATGCAACATCCTGGGTATCTAATCTAAGAAATAATAAAATAATGCATTTATCCTAAGTAAACTTAAGTAAAGTGTAAATAATAATTTTTTACACTAATAAAAATGATGCAAGTGGTAGTGCAATAGGAGTTGTATTGAGTAAAGAAGGTAAACATATTGTTTTCTTTAGTGAAAAGTTGAATGATGCTAAAAGGAAGTATTTTGTAATCAAAAGTTTTATGCTATTGTTCAAGCCTTGAAGAAGTGGGGACATTATTTAATTCCTAAGGATTTTGTGTTGTATATTGATCATAAATATTTATAGTATTTTTCAGGTCAACATAAATTGAATTAGAGACATATAAAGTGGGTTAAGTACTTGCAAAATTTCACATTTTTTATCAACCATAAAAGTGGAGTTACTAATTGATTTATTGATGCATTGAGCATAATACATGCTTTGTTGACCGAGATGAAGATTTAAGTTCTTGGTTTTGATGAAATGAAGGAGTTGTATGATACTGACCCTAATTTTTATGAGGTATGGAGAGAGTAGAGACAACCAAATCTATCAAATCTCATGAGTAATTATGATGAGTATTTCATTCAAGAAGGTATGTTGTTCAAAAGAATTCAGTTATGTATACCAAGAAGTTCTATGAGAGTTAATTTGATTAAGGAATAGCATTATGGTGGTTTGGATGGGCATTTTGGAATTCATAAGACATTGAGTTCATTGAAGGATATGTATTATTGACCACATTGGCAATATGGTCGAAGATATTTTTTGATGGTTGTAATTTATGACAACATGTATTCAACATTTCATTTATGCATTTAGAGATAGAAAATTGTCTAAGTGTTAGAAAATTCAAGTAGCAATACAAAGAATAGAGCTTAAGAGTATGGGTGACTCATTAAGAGTTAGCTTATGCATAATTAAGAGAGGCTTCATGACACTACCATGATGATGTGGTTAAGTATGAAGATGTGTATGGTTAGTACAACACAAGTTATGATTAAAATACCAATGTAGGTGTTTAATAGAGTAGAATAGAGCATTTTAGTAATTAGAGTTATACAGCCTTAAAAAAAAATTTGGTTACAAAATAATTACTAAGTTATAATGAGAAAATTTTATGGACATTATTTTATATTATTCCAAACATGTGAACACATGAAGGTTGACTAAGTAAAGTATTATGAAAGTGCAAGGTATAAATAAAAATCTTATATTATGAAATTAGAAAGAGAAGTTGTGAGATGTTGTATTTGTGATGTGGATTATTATGAAATCCTTATCTGATATGAGATCTAATGTTTGATTAGTGTCAGTGGAAGTTATAGCAGTAAAAGAAAGTATTATATGTATACCTATATTGTGAAGAACTGATTTGTATAATTGTATGTTAGGTCAGTGGGTGCTTCTTGCATACATTGTATTTGTTCTACTAACTCCTAAAAGGATTGACACTTCTAACAAGGCCTAGTCTCCTAGTAGGGTCTTTAAACACTATATCTATTGGAAATATTCAAGACTATGCTAAGTTACTAAGAGGGAAGGGGTAAATCAATAACTTCTATAACTTTAACAATTTTAATTCTTAATTGAATAATTCAATTAGCACTTAATTCATCACATTTGATCTAATTGCATGCATGAGAAATTGAAAACATGAAAATATTCATAACACTTTGGTACAAAGATTTGGTGACCCAAAAACTTTCCAAATAAAAATTAAAACTAGGTTGGGGATGATACCCACAAACTTTAGTACTATAACATAAAGTTGGCCTGTTAAATCTTACATTGATCACTTTTGATGATCTACCCTATTAAGAGCAATTAGGACTGGTAGGTGTACCTTGTGAGAGGATTTATAAACATACAATGAAGTATGCACTTGGTAAAGAGATTTATGAAAAGACTATTAAGTCTACCTTGTTAAGGGATTTTGACTGGTTCACCTATTAGGATGAAGTAGTGGCAAATCTCTGATTTTCAATTGGGTTTTCTGAAAGAGATTCCTTTGTGTATTGATCACCTTTTTGTGATAGATATGTCTCTATTGCTCCTTATGCTATTATGGCATTTACAATTTGCTCTTTTTTTTCTGCATTCATAACTTGAACTTTCCACATTCACATTCACATTACAATCATGCATTGATATGGTACAATATATTACATATATCTACCAATCCAAATTTCATAATTACAAAGTTGGTCATGATACAAGTTAACACAAATATTACAAAGTTGACCCACATGAAGACACTCAAATTTTGAAGACTAACTTGGTGAGGTTCTGATACTTGGCATCCACTATCAATGCTTATCATCATCATGCACTCATTAGATGTAGGAGCTTGGTCCATATCGGATCACTTTCAAATAGTCTTGAACTTAATCTACACTGGTGACTCAGTAGATATTGTACAACTCAGCAAACACTAAATCACTTGGTTAGCATAGAGTAGCTCAGTTAACACTAGATTTGTATCACATGAACTGTGAACTCAGTAGATATTTCAATGCTCGATAAACACTGATAAACTTAGCATATACTGAGATACACAATTTAAACTGCTAGACTTCACACTAATTGAATCTGCTTGGTAAGCACTAGGATTTGTTCAAAGGGCTTGGTAGCAACTGAATTACATGGCAAACACTATAAATTGTTCAATAAGCTTGGTAGATATACACAATCAGAATAAGTGTGTGTCACTAATAAAAAACTTGACTGATATGTCAACAATCTCCCCCTTTGGCATTAGTGAGAAAAACACTTATTAGCCAAAGCTAAATACCTTGTATTTATCACCACGTGATACTAGCTCGGTAGATTATACTATATTTTTTTGATATTTTTCAAAATTGATCTTTGTAAGGTATATACAATATACTAGACATATTTTTTTATATACAACATGTCTTACTAATACAAGTTCTCCACCATAGCATATTTCTCCCCATACTATGTGTCTCTCTATGTACATGTGGAGAAATATGTAATATACAATGTTTCTACATTGCATCCATAATATGTTTCTCCCTATAATATACAATATGTTTCTACATTGGATCCATAATTGGAAGGATCATATTTTGTATGTCAATCAATGATGATCTTATCCTTGCTTCTTCTCTTAGCAATTCAGCTTCCATGTCTGACAAAAATCTAATTTTCTTAAAATATTTAGAGCTTAAGCTAGGGTCAAGTTGTAGCTGCTAAGCACTAGTGTTTAGATCTATATCTATTTTGGAAAATTTTTTTCTTTATTACCTTTGTATACTTAGAGACATCACATAGTTTCCCCAAAAGTGATGACACAGTTGAACATGATGCTTCAAGATTGACCAAAATTGTAGAAAGCTCTACTTGGTAAATGGCTATTTGTTGAACAATGTGCTCCAACACTTTGTTGTTAAATTTGTTTTTAGCCTTTTCCACTAGCTTATCTTGTCCATCAGTGTCCTAATAGAATTTTTGGACTACTTCTACTAGTTGATACAAAATAGGTTGAGAAGAATCAATCTCAATTCCTATTGCCTCTATGAAAATGTTCTTGGCATCTTCAATTATCTTATATTCTTTATCTCTCTCCTCTCTTAGTCTTTGTTGTTTAGCCTTTTTCTAGAGGAGTTCACCAAATGTCTACATTTAGTTTGGAGTAAGCTTGTAAATATCCCAATTGGGGATTACTATTTCCTCATCTAAATCTATGTCTTCCTCTATCTCCTTTCCTTTTCCAAAAAAATTTGTGCTCAGTTGAACTTTAGGCTCAACTATCCTTGCACTTGTTGATTTTTTATTCAGAATGATAACAATAGTAGACATAGTTGGACTTGCTATAAAAATTTATATTGTACTAACTAATGAAATACTTATAGAAATAATTGAAGAATCCAAAATTGATGAAGTCAAAATTGGTGTGCTTACCACTGATGTACTCAAAACTAAACAAGTTAGAATTAGACAAGTCAAAACTAAAGCACTCAACTTGGTAGATAAAGAAGGAGTTTGCAACTTAGTGGATGAAGTGGAAGTTACTTCTATTAGTGAAATGCTGAGTTGAGCTGGGGCAAAGAGTGATTAGACATTTGATGTATCACTAGTAGTCATAATCAAACTTGCTAAAGCTATCTCCATACTTGATGTAGTCAATGATTTTTTTGGGGAGTGAGGAAGTGAGGCAATGATTGCTACAACTATCTTGACTGGGCTAGTCTCCTTATTAGCTTGCTTTTCTTCCTTAGCAGCCTCTAGTCCTTGCTACTCTTCATCTTCTTCACTATCAAAATTGAGTCACTTATTCAACATTTTCTTCCTCATATTTCTCCTTATCTTCTTCTTCTTCATCATCATCCTTTACTTCAACTAGAAATTTACTTAGTTTGTGAAGATGATAGATATTTTTCCAAGTGTTTGTAGCATTCCTAACAACATGCTCAATGTCTTTGATCAAAACCAAACAAGTATTAAACTTTAGAGTCAAATTTTCTTCATTTTTCTTCAATTAATCTTTCACCTTAGTATCTGATATGCTTGGTAATAAATGCATTAGGGTTTGTGCATATATATTTGACTATTTTCACAAAAAATTCCCATCTTGGCTTTATCTTGTATAATAATTCATTAGGGACTTGAGAAGTGAGCTAATCTAGTGAGTATTTCCACTTACCCATTTTATTCAGCACCAGGTCTTCAACTTTTTTCTACTTAGCCACAGTCATAATCTCATTTTTCAATGATTTAAAATTTGTTATCCTTGCTCCTTCTTCCAATTTCTTTAACCTATCCTAGAAGGTGGGTGGTGTTAACCTCATAATGGTTTTTGACACTTGAGTGCCAACACACTTAATCATATTCCACATTGGAGCTGAGTGATCTTCATATGTCGAGTAGTTTTCAGATACCAAGTGAAGATCAAATACCGAGTGAAGATCAGATACCAAGATACCAAGTGAAGTATAAGTGCCAAGCAACATAAGGTGCCGAGTAACATAAGGTGCCAAGTAACATAAGGTGTCGAGTGTTAACAAGTGCTGAGTAATATAAGGTGCCGAGTGATAAAGTTTTGTTAAGGTGCTGAGCTATCTAGGAAACAACATGTGCCAAGTATCAACAATACTTCAGGAGCCAAGTAAGTCAGTAGATCAGTAGAAGAATTTGTAATTGTACAAACTATGATGCAAACAATTTTTACAGCTGACATAAGGTAAATCTCAAAGGATTTAATGATGAGATCGAATCTTTTAATTTTCCTATGCAATCCACATGCAACTAATAAGAAAAATGATGAAGGCATGCAACCAATAGAATAAATGCAAATAATGAGCAAAAAATGGAGATTGAATATGGATCGTAGATCCATACCTAACCCTAAATCTTCAAATGTCTTTATAAGGAAGAAAAAATTTCATTTGTAAAAGTATGAGTGGATATACAAGGGTGTACAGGGAAATCTATTTTTAGAAGTGAGGGTTATCAGATCACAAAGGATCAAGATCAGAGAAAGTAGAACAGGTGCCTGCATTCAGCAATCAAGGATTGTAATCAAACAGGTTCATTGTACCTAATACTTTCTAGCAATTGTATTAGAATGAAAATCCTATGGTGATAGGTTAGCTTAACAGCTATTTTTTAAATCCTTAATTAGGTCATTAAATCCTTTAATAGGGTGACACTTCATGTTAAGTGTTTGTAAATCCTCTAACTAGGTCACTATTGACACAGTGTAAAGCCTTTAATAGGGCAGACCATCAGAAGTGGTTGAACAATATTGCTGCAATAATTTTTTTGGGTATCATCCCCACCCCAGTTTTACCTTCTTATTCATGGAGGGTTTCTAGGCTACCAAATTCCAGTGTTATGAGTTATTGATGCATGTGTTTAGTTACATGTTTATTTGATGTATTTACATGCATGCAATTTACTTTTAGTTAAAAGTTTTATTGGCTAAAGTGTGATACTTATTATTCACCCCCCCCCCCCCCCCCCCCCCATAAGTATTCTTTCTATATTTGAATATTCCAACAATTGGTATTAGAGCAAAAGCAGGTTCTCATAAGGAAAAGCCTAATAGCTTGGAGGAAAAGATCTAAAGATGGAAGCTTTCAAACTTGGAAAGATCATTGAAAATTAGGTGATAGATGTGCAACTTGCTCTGCATAGCTTGGAGGAATTTAGAAACAAGTTGAGAAACTCATTAGAAAAAAGGAAGGATCTAGCCATAGCTGAAAATGATATACACTACAAGGAGATTGATACCACCAACATATTTTTCAATGGAGATACAAACACGTTTGATGCAGCAATAGAAGAATTAATGGAGAAAAACAAAGTTCAAGCAGATGAGATAAGATCTCTCAAGATGGAACATGAATCATAGGCCATAATGATATGTGAAATTACTGAACACAAGAAAAGAGTAGTTGAAGATAAAGTGATGTTGGAAAATGACAAAAGAAATCTTGCAAACAGACTTGAAGAAAAATGTACTGAATTGACAAGGATCTCAAACATGTAGATGGATACACTTGCCCAAATGATGAACCTTCATCATGAACTCAATGTAAAAGATATTGAGATCTCTACTTTGAAGATGTAGAATGAACAAATGTAGAATGAATTGAATAGAGAAAAAGAGGTAGAAGAGAATCTCAATAAATCAAGTGAAGCCATCAAGTATTTTGAACAGTTGTTGAAATCCCCAAAATCTGCCCATGATACATTAGGACTAGGATACAATAGCATTGATGTTGGGGAATCATCAAAGAATGCTGAACAAACAAGTGACAAAGGTAAGAATTCAAAATCCACTTTTCATTACTGTAATAAGAAGGGACATACAACTAGTGTGTGCAAGAGTAGAAGATTCAATCAATCAAACATACCCAAAAGTTTCTGTCACAAGTGCAACATGCAAGGACATATGACACAAAATTGTAGATCTAATGTCACAAGGACTTAGAGATTTGATGGACATTGTTATAATTGCAAAAAGTATGGACATAGGGCATTTGAATGTAGATCAAAACCTATGTGGACATCAAATCAACTAGCAAAAATAGAAGGGAACAGTTGTCACTATTGCCAAGAATATGGATATATACCACAGAACTACATAAGAACACATTTCAAAGGGAACTACAAAAGATGGTTGAATCAAACTATATGTTTCAGTTGTTTGAAAATTGGTCATATCAGTAGAAATTGTCCTACAAGATCAAAGGCACCCAAGACTGAAGATAACAGAGGAAAACAAAAGATTGATGTCGAAAAGATAAGGGGGCAAATGAATAAGACTTGGAAAAAGAAAGATGAGTGCAACACATCAAGTGGAGGGATCACTTCACCCAAATGGTCAAGTGATCACACTTCATCAAACTAAGCATGAGAAGTACACAGGAGTGATATACAAAGCTATATCACACATCAGGCCCAAGACAAAGAAGCTAAGAAAAGTATAAATCTACATGAAACAAGATGTCAAGACCAAAACTAAATGTTGTTGCCGAGCTGACTTTGGATACTGAGTTAAACTCTAATAGATGCCAAGCTCCCAACAATGATCGAGCTAATAACTGATGCCAAGTTGGATAACTCCAATGGAAGCTGAGTAAAGAGGCAATATAGTGGAAGTCGAGTTAGGTTAAAATTTATTCAGAAGTCGAGTTGGCAGTTGAGCATTTAATGCGATGAAATTAGGGTATATTATTGCGATTTCAATCAATTTTTCTCATCTCGATTAAGAAGCAAAGGAGAAGAAAGAGAGCTGAGCGATTTCATAGAAAGAATCCAATGTTTCAAGTAGATTGCAACCTCATTCAACATGTTTTTCATCGATCTTAAGGTATTTTCATTTGTGCCAAGCTATGTAGTTTCATATCCTTTTATTGTGAAAACCCTAGTTTGCATAAATGGCGTCAAGTTCAAGGAAAATTGAGGAAAAAGAGTCTTTTGAAGTGTAGTTAGTTTCAAATGAGGTCAAGCAACCTGATTTCCATCCTATTCCCGAAGTTGCCTACAAAAATGATCCAGCTGAAGCTCTCTCCCATATTCCCCCAAAATTTGTAATGGTTCAAGACGTAAGGAAATGTTACAACTATAAGATAGGAGCTCTAGGAGACATGGAAATTAGACAAGCATATGATAAACTATGTGTAGGTGGAGTCTTGAAAGAAGAATTCAAAATCATTGAAAGAAAGGGTTTGACCCGAGTTCTAATTTTTCCCACTGTATTCAAAACAGAATGGGTTAGACTTGTACTGAGCAAAATTCATGGTGGAAATTTGTGGTTAGAAGATATTCCCATCAAATTGACTAAAGAAATCATACATAGAGTAACAGGGTACCCAACCCTAGATCGGTACAAAACCTTGAGAAGTGAATCAAAGGAGGTCATTGAAAAGAATACTGGTGCACAATTGAACAAAAGAGGAATGACAATTCATACCATACAGGATCCTCTAGTTGAGTTTGTTGTTAGAGTCATCGCCCATAAATTCTATCAATCTAATAGACTCAATAGTGTACCATGCATTATAGTAGATGTAGGCTACAAATTGGTGAAAAAGGATCATACTTATGATCTTGCAAAATTGCAACTGCAACAAATCAATGAAAACCTAACTGCCATAAGAAGAACAAAGGGCACTCAATGCAAATTTGGAGCAATCCTAGTTTGCATATTCTTTTATGTTCATAATGAGTTTCCTTCTTTTGGAAAAGTAGCATGGAGGAATTACAGAACCATCATTGCCCAAATTAATGAATATATAGAACAAATGGGAGAAAATATTGATACCTTGATGACAAGCTATTTTGAGGATTTCAAGAAATCCATGGAGCAAAGATCAAGGATACTAGCTTCCTTAGTGAAAAAACATACTAATGATATATGTTTCTTAGTTGACATTGATTTTACCTATATTCAAGCAGTAATACCAAGGGTAAGATGGCTAAGGCCATTTGGATATGAAATTAATATTGATGAGGCATCTGCAGCAATAACTGCATTATTGACAAAAGAAATAGATAAAAGTGCTCCACATTTTGGCACTTATGATGTGGTAAGATCAAAGATTAACATGGAATTAAAAAATACCTCCACATTGAAGAAGAAAGACAAATTAATAAAGAAGATTAAGAAGAAGTTTGGTAAAGAAATTGAGGCTAAAGTAGAAGAAGAAGAAGATGATAGTGATGATGAAGATGAGCAAGAACAAGGGCCAATGGAACTAACTCAAGGTCTTGGAGAAGACAAGGAGGAAGGTGAAGAGGAAGAAGAAGCCAAGGAAGAACCAATTGAAGCTGAGCCAAAGAAGAGAAAGGCAACAAAATAGCCTTCAACCAAGCCCAGATCAAAGAAAGCTGCCACGCCATCACCTCAAAAGCCAACGACACGAGCATCAACAAGGGCCTCCACTCAAAAGGCCAAAGAGGAAGTTACCAAGAAGAAGCAAGTCAAGGAAACATAGGAAGAGCCAAGGAAAAGAAGAAGGTATGTGGCTCAACCTGATACTAATGAAGAAGATCAAACTAAAAAGGTAAGCAATTCATCAGTTGATACCTTATGTAAAAAGATTGCAAGTGGTGACTTAAGTAATTTAAATAAAGTTGATTTTAGTAAATTTAATAAAGAAGAACAGAATAGAATAGAAGAAATAATTTATGGAATGATGGCACAGTTCAAGTACACTCCACTTGAACTAGATGGACAATTGCCAAAAGAACTGTCAAAAATTGTAGAAGACAGATGGCATTTTTGTTTGAAAATGGAGAAGGAGATGAGAGAATCAACCCTAGCAAGTGTATTGCCGGATTTGACTAGGGGACAAGTAAGGAATGTAGTCAAAAGGAATAATAACAGGTTTACACCTAAATACAGGGCATTCTTCATAATCCAAAATAGGATGGAAGAGATTGTTCAAAGAACAATGAAATCATGGAAGAACTTGTACAAAAAGATTGAAGATTTTCTTGAGGAAGAATAGAAGGAAGAAGCTATTGTACCAATAGAGGAGAGGAGAAAAGGGAAAGAAGAAGAAGAAAAGAGAAGAGAAGAAGAAAGAAAAGAAGAAGAACAAAAGAAAAGAGAAGAAGAGAGGAAAGAAGAAAAACAAAAGAAAAGAGAAGAAGAAAAGAAAGATGGAGAGGAGGAAGAGACACAAAAATAGGATGTAATGGCAACAGTTGAGCAAGAGCAGCAACCAGATCAGAGTGTGCAAGACACATTATTGCCACCCCCTAGCCCTCCTCAAGCATCCATCTCACCTTCAGAAACTATAACTATTACTGATGTTCCTGATACTTCTGGTTAGAATATCAATCCATTAACTGCAGAAGATCTAAAAAGAATTCTTGACCAATCAACACAACAAGCAATATTGTGTATGGATCCAGTATTGGTCAGCATAGATGAATTGCAAAAACTAGTAGAAAATACAGTAAAAGATAAGGTGAATCCACAAGAACCACCTTCTATTACAACTACTAGTAGTCAATTCCAAATACCAACAAGCATAATTGATGCTGCAAGACAGAAGCCAAGTTCAGCTGTAGAAAAAGGAATAGAACAAATAGGACAAACTATTACATCTGATCCTATAGCACAAACACAAGGTGCACTTCCACAAATTACAATAATTGATCATGGTAGACAGAAGGAGGAGGAAACAGTGAAAAGCCCTAAAGAATAGGAGGCAATACAAACATTAATAAATTTTCCTACCTCGGGAACTCCTTCACACTAACCATTGCAAATATCTGTACCATCATCTAGTACTACCAGAATTGCAAGGGTACTTCATGATGGAGACCCTAAATTAGATGAGGAAATAGTCATACCGAGCTATGACTCAAAATCAATAACCATTGATCAAATCAATGAGGTGTAGGAAGCACTGAATAGAAGGAAAAGATAGGAGATACTCAGGAAGGAGTATAAACATAAGAAAACATTATATGAGATTAAGGACATCTTTATGGACACCTTTAGTTTGCAATCACCAAATGAGTCAAAGCATATCATGGAGCAATTAACAGACATTGTTGACCAGGTGACAAATGAAGACCTAGAAACAAATGTAAAACTTATGGAATGGTCAGAAAGAAAATTTCAAGGGAAAGTGAATGAGAAAATATCAAGTCAAATTGCACTTTCACAAGTTGAATTGGCTAAGCTTATTGACAAAGTGAAAAAGGTACTTGAGAATATATTCTCATTGTAAAAAAAGTTGTGTAATTTTTCATACTTCACACAAGAAACAAGCCAAAAGATATTGAGCTTGGAAAGAAATTTAAACATTTCAAGCATGCAATTACCAAATGATCCAGCTCAAAGTGAGAAGCATTTTTCTCAATCGCTTCACACTCACAAAGAAATAGTTGTACTAATAGTAGATGAGGCTAATATCAAGGCCAAATTAATATAGCTCCAGTCCTCCATTACCCCACATTTAGAGATACTCCATAAAGAGCAGGTATATGCTGAAACTATTCTCAAGAAACACCCAAATCTTTCTACATCAGATGGACTTATTCATCTTGCTATCGAGACTGCCATCTAACATAAGTCACTGGAAATTGTTTTGAACAATTGGGATGTAGGTCTCAGGATGATTATGGAGGTAAACAACACATTTTTGGCTAAATATGGTCTTAACCCTTAAACATTCTTTAACATAAGTGTCAAAAAGGGGGAGAAAATAGACATAATAGGGGGAGATACAGATATTATGAGAAAAATTAATGGGGAAGTTATAAAAGTAGAAAAGATATAAAGGAGGATCTTGATATATAGATAAGGCACAATCAACTCAGGGGGAGTTATAAAATTTTGAGATATATATTGTAAGTTACAAATTTTGATCAAGTTTTCTTTAAACTCTGTATATACCAATCAAATTAGTAAATGTACAAATAAGGTTACTTAAGTGTTTTTGTCACTCATGTCAAAGGGGGAGATTGTTAACCTCATAATGGTTTTTGACACTTGAGTGCCAACACACTTAATCATATTCCACATTGGAGCCGAGTGATCTTCATATGCCGAGTAGTTTTCAGATACCGAGTGAAGATCAGATACCGAGATACTAAATGAAGTATAAGTGCCGAGCAACATAAGGTGCTGAGTAACATAAGGTGTCGAGTGTTAACAAGTGCTAAGAAATATAAGGTGCCAAGTGATACAATTTTGTTAAGGTTCTGAGCTATCCAAGAAATAGCATGTGCTGAGTATTAGCAATACTTCAGGAGCTGAGTAACAAAGTAGATTAGCAGAAGAGTTTGTAATTGCACAAACTATGATGCAAACAGTTTTTATAGGTGACATAAGGTAAATCTCGAAGGATTTAATGATGAGATCAAATATTTTAATTTTCCTATGCAATCCACATGCAGCCAATAAGAAAAATGATGAAGGCATGCAACGAATAGAATAAATGCAAATAATGAGCAAAAAATAGAGATTGAATATGGATCGTAGATCCATACCTAAGCCTAAATCCTCAAATTTCTTTATAAGGAAGATGAAATTTCATTTGTAAAAGTATAAGTGGATATACAAGGGCGTACAGGGAAATCTATTTTCAGAAGTGAGGGTTATCAGATCACAAAGGATCAAGATCAGAGAAAGCAGAATAGGTGCCTGCATTCAACAATCAAGGATTGTAATCAATCAGGTTCATTGTACCTAATAATTTCTAGCAATTGTATTAGAATGAAAATCCTATGGTGATAGGTTAGCTTAAAAACTATTTTTTAAATCCTTAATTAGGTGATTAAATCCTTTAATAGGGTGCCACTTCATGTTAAGTGTTTGTAAATCCTCTAACCAGGTCACTATTGACACAGTGTAAAGCCTTTAATAGGGTAGACCATCAGAAGTGGTTGAACAATATTGCTACAGTAATTTTTGTGGGTATCATCCCCACCCCAATTTTACCTTCTTATTCCTAGAGGGTTTCTAGGTTACCAAACTCCAGTGTTATGAGTTATTGATGCATGTGTTTAGTTACATGTTTATTTGATGTATTTACATGCATGCAATTTACTTTCAGTTAAAAATTTTATTGGCTAAAGTGTGATACTTATGATTCACCCCCCCCCCCCCCCCCCCCCTCTCATAAGTACTCTTTCCATATTTGAATATTCCAACAAGTGGAGGTATGTTCAATATAATGTCACCTCCTTCCTTGTCATCTTTCTTCCATGACCTCCTTGTGAAGATTGCAGTGGATGAATTTGTAGGCTTGGTGATGATCACTTTTCCCTTTTCCTTCAAAGGTTCTTCTCCTTTCTTAGATTCCTCCTCATCCTCTACTTTCTCCACATCCTCTCCTTTTCCCTCAATTAACAAGAAAGGTTCACTTGGTTTCAACTTTGCTATTCTTCTCTTTCCTTTGTTGACTGCATATGGGATTTTTATTTCTAGTTCAATTCTTGCCTTAGCTTCATCATATGTTCCAAAGTAAGGGGCCTTGGGATCAACTAGTTCATTAACAAGGGCTTCAATGATATCCTTTATCTCATCAATATTTACCTGATAGCCAAGAGGTTTTACCCACACAAATCTAGGCTTAACTTCCTGGATATACACCTTGTCACTATCTACCATGAAGTATACATCATACTTATAATCTTCAACTAAATTCTTCAAAATCCTAAATCTATTGTTTATTTTCTCCTTGAATACATCAAAGTAGTTTTCCATGATGTTGCTGTAGTTTTCACCCATTTTTTCAATATACTCTTTTATTTGGTAGAGTACAAACACATCTTTTCTTTAGACTACAATGCCTTTAGAAGGGAATAACTTCTATACATAATAGAATAGGTAGGTTAAAAATGAACCAAACTTACATGGGTTGTTCTTTGATTTTCTTATACTTTTGATATTTTTATTGAATTGTCTCAACAATAGGTCAATAAGGTCAAATGACAAGCTATTTTTAACCACTTTGAATGCCAAATCCACAACTTCACATGACACACTATTTAGTCATCTTGAATTGTATATCTTGTGTTCAATAACATGAATTGCAAATTTCAATTCTACCTTAGCAACACTACTGATCTTCATACCTCTACCATCCCATTCAGCTAGGGTTTTCTTCTCCAACTCTACCCAACCTAGGGTTTTTGTCATTTTTGCTTTGGCTAGCATAGGGAGGCCAATGATTTTATGAATCATATTCTTTGTTATCAGAATTAGTTGTTATAACCATAGCTACCTATTATGCACCTGGTTAAGGATAAACCTAATCCATTTGATTTGAAATTCTTAGGGCATATGAGGGATATGTGTCTACCCTTTGGCTTCTATATTTTGATGCTTGAGTTTTAGAGCTCCATTTATACATAGCTAACCTAGGGCATCATCCATTTCTAGAGTACCAATTTCTTGAATAGAACATTTGAAATGAGTACAAATTTCATTAACAAGAATTACCTTAGGAGGGATTTGGGATTGAGCTCTACTTGGATCTAGGGTTTCAACAATCACAAGAGTGATTTTGAAATTTG
The DNA here is from genome assembly GCA_028749045.1 of Cupressus sempervirens. Lineage (NCBI taxonomy): Eukaryota > Viridiplantae > Streptophyta > Pinopsida > Cupressales > Cupressaceae > Cupressus > Cupressus sempervirens. The sequence continues at coordinate 838,259,583 of CM053793.1, forward strand.
ACACTTCCCATTCAACTCCTTGAACCAACATGTCAGATCCTCACTTGACCTTGCTACTTCTAGATGCCATTTTTGCTTAGTATATTGAGAGAACTTCAAAAAAAATTGCTATAAACTCACTCAAATTAGTTTGGTCGCACTGAAAATCACTCTTTGCAATAGCACTTGAAAATTCATGGTAATAAATGAATTCAATTCCATTCCTTTTGATAAAATTTCACTATTAATGCTTGGTACAAAAGTATATATGTTGACAAACTATTATCCACTATATAGCATTGAATACTCGGTGACATCTTTACAACTTGGTAACCATAGGTGTGTTAGTTACTCCTGACCTTGATTGGTAGAGTCTATGACCCAACCTTACTCATTAAAGAAGGTAACTTAATAATAATTGATATCAATATTTCTTATTAATCCCTTTGTATCTTGTATACAGATTTGGATCTTTGTCACCTTTCAACTAAAATTGATTTGGATGTCTTCTTTGATAGCTTGGTTCTAGTTCTTCCTTGAGAACTTAATTGGAAGTGGTAGAGTCACCCAATTCTTGAGTGACTTGACCACCATTGCTCAGACTAGTATCCTTGGTAGACTTAGGAATCTATTGTTGTCTCATCTATTTTTGGATGTTATTAGCTTTTGCCTTATTTTCATCTTCAATTCTACCAATATTCATACAATTTTTGGCAAGATGACCAAGATTTGTACAAATGAAACATCTTTTGGTCGTATCTCTTTTTCTCATATGATGTTTACCACAATTCATACCTATGTTTCCAAATTCTCCTTAGTAATGACATCTACAACAAGTATTGTAGTCCCAACCAAATATTTCTTTCATAATTTACTCTATAGGATTCAATATATTTGTTTTGCATTTTGATACATTGTGTCCATGTTTCTTACATTTATGATAATTGCCTTCAAATCTAGGTTTCTCCTTGCATTTATTAGCCCTATGACCATGGTGATTGCAATTGTAGTATTTTCCATTGAATTTTTCTTTTCTATTGCTCCAACATTTGTTTGATTATGACCTATCTTACCATAGTGATTGCAAGTAGGTCTTTGATTCTTTTGAGCACCTTGTTTCAAGGATTCACCTTCTTCTTTGTATCCAATTCTTTCTTTTCCTTTTTTCTATAGAGGTTTTGCTCATTTAGTTGATTCATGTTTGCTTGAGATTTCATAATTCTCTCTTTGATGTGCTTCTTAGAGTTTAAATCATTCCTCAATCTTTCATTGATTTGTCTTTCAGATTTTAGATCACCTTTTATTCATTCATTTATTTGCATTTGAGAATTTAGATCATTCCTCATTCTTTCATTTTCAAATATTAGACTCATGATTTCATCATCTGCATTTGAGAGCTGATCAATAAAGTCTTCTTGCTAAATAGATTGGTTCTAGATTGCATTGTTCCTTCCATCCATCTCTTCTTTTATCTTGTTTCTCTATTCCAAGACTTCACATAACCTTATTGACTGAATCTCTTGTTCTCTTCTTAATTTCCTCACTTCTTCTTATAGAGAACCATTCTTTTCTAGGGTTTCTTTGATTGCATCATTTACTTCATTTGAGCTTCTTAAAGGGTGAAAGTCTTCAATTCTTTCTTCAATTTTGAGATGACCATTCATTTGATTTGCAATTTTCTTTCTTCTTTTCAGGGATTGGGAAAGTTGCACCTTAGCTTTCTTGAGTTGGCAATGACCATTTTTAGATCCAAATTTTCATTTTCAATAGCTTTATCATGTTTGAATATCTCCATATCCTTGATCTTTGCTCAAGCTTTTTAACTTTCTTTAGAGAAACACAAAGCATTGATATCAATTATTGGAAATATTCAAGACTATGCTAAATTACTAAGAGGGGAGGGGTGAATCAGTAACTTCTAAAACTTTAACAATTTCAATTCTTAATCCAATAATTCAAGTAGCACTTAATTCATCACATCTGATCTAATTGCATGCATGCAAATTTGAAAATATGAAAATATTCATAACACTTTGGCACAAAGATTTGGTGACCCAGAAACCTTCCAAATAGAAAGTGAAACTGGGTTGGGGATGATACCCACAAACTTTAGTATTGCAGCATAAAGTTGGCCTATTAAAGCTTACATTCATCACTTTTGATGATCTACCCTATAAGGAGCAATTAGGACTACTAGGTCCACCTTGTGAGAGGATTTACAAACATACTATGAAGTATGCACTCGGTAAAGAGATTTATGAAAAGAATATTAGGTCTACCTTGTTAAAGTATTTTGATTGGTTCACCTATTAGGATGAAGTAGTAGTATATCTATGATTTGCAACTAGGTTTTTTGAAAGAGATTCCTTTGTGTACTAATCACCTTTTTGTGTACTTGAACTTTTGCATTTACATTCACATTACAATCATGCATTGATATGGTACAGTATATTGCATATATATACCAATCCAAATTTTATAATTACAAAGTCAACCATGATACAAGTTAACACAAATATTACAAAGTCATCCCACATGAAGGCACTCAGGTTCTGAATAATGACTTAGTGAGGTTCTAATACTCAGCATCCACTATTAGTGCTTAGCATCATCATGCACTCAGTAGACATAGAAGCTTAGTCCATACTGATCACTTTCAAGTAGTCTTGAACTCAATCTACACTAGTGACTCAGTAGATATTGTGCAACTTGAAAAACACTAAATCACTTGGTTCACATAGAGTAGCTCGGTTAACACTAGCTTTGGATCACATGACTACAAACTTGGTAGACATTACAATTCTCAATAACCACTGATAAGCTTGGCATATACTGAGATGTATGGTCTAAATTGCTAGACTTCACATTGACTGAATCTGCTTGGTAACCACTAGGATTTGTCCAAAGGACTCTATAGCAACTGAATTACATGGAATACACTATAAACTATTCAATAATCTTAGTAGCTATACACAATCAAAATAAGTGTGTGTCACTAATAAAAAACTTGACTGATATGTCAACAATATCTACTTAATAGACTCCTAACAGGGTCAATATCCTTAACATGATCAAATTATTTATTGAATCATCATATGGTTATCATCCCCACTATGGTTTTCGCTTGGCCAAGGTTTCCCTAGTTAAAAAATAATGGTGTTATGAGCTATCTATGTGCATGGTTATATTTACTATTCAACATTGTTGGTTTAATTTCATATACAAGTTATAAAGTAAGTAACAATATTCAATTGTGGGAAAAATTTTGAAGAATACTGATTCACCCCCCCCCCCCCCCCCCCCCTCCCTCCCTCGATTAGTATTATCTATTTCTAATAGGCCATAGATGTATAAGGATATTCAAAATTTTGTAAGGAGTTGTAGAATTTGTCAAGTTTCAAAAGGAGTAAATTAGAATACTAGTTTGTACATACCTATTTATGTTCTTAAGAAACCTTAGAGTGACATTAGTATGGATTTTTTTCTTCGATTACCTAGGACAGAAAGAGGGTATGATTCCATATTTGTTGATGTGCATAGATTTTATAAAATGGTACATTTCATACCATGTAAGAAAACATCAGATGTTGTGCATGTTTTTGAGTTTTTCTTTAAAGAGATTGTTACATTGCATGGATTACCAAGAATTATTATTTCTAATAGAGACAATAAGCTCATTGATTACTTTTGGAGGAATTTTTGGACAAAGATGGGTACTAAGTTGTGATTTAGTTCTACATTCCATCCAGAAATAGATGGATGGATAGAGGTTGTAAATAGAAGCTTGGATAATTTGTTTATATTTTTAGTTGGAGATAAGTCGAGAAATTGGGATATGGTATTGGCACAAGCTGAGTTTTCATATAATAATTCTATTATTAGGAGTACAGATAGAATGCAACCTAGAGGTATATTAGATTTGAGGAATGTTTCTAGTGAAGAGAAGAGAAGTGTTGAAGAGGAAGAATTTTTTGGTTTTATGAAGTCTTTGTATGAGGAAGTGAAGTTGAAATTCGGATAAAGTAATTAGAAGTATTAGGAGAATGCTAATAAGTATAGGATACATTATGTTTTTGAAGTTGGTGATGAAGTGATGGTTCATTTAAAGAAAGGAAGATTTCTTATTGGAACACATTATAAGCTAAAGATGAAGAAGTTTCAACTTTTTAGACTATTAAGGAAGTTTGATAGTGGTAATGTTTATCAAGTTTAGCTACCTATAACATGGATATATCTACAATATTCAATGTTGGTAATTTTCATAAGTATCATGAGTTAGATTATGAAATTGTATTAGATGATTATCCTAAGAAGTAGATTGAAGAGGTTGAATATGTATTGCATCAAAGAGTTGGCAAAAGAACAAGAGGAAAATATTACTATAATTATTTGGTGAACTAGAAGAAAAGACCGGTTGAAGATGCTACATGAATTTCTCAATTTGAGTTGGATTCAACTCAGATTATGACACATTCATGATTTAGGAGAACCATTTCTTTCAACCCTAGTTTTTTGATGTAGAAGCATCCTAGGTTTCCTTTTTATCCTACTTACTTGTTCATTCAAGTAGTTCTAACTAATTTCTAACAGTGTCAACTGAATTAGTGTTAACCAGTAGTGTTAATCAAGTTAGTGTTAACTAGTAGTGTTAATCAAGTTAGTATTAACTAGTAGTGGTAAGTGACTTCTAATGTTAACTGAGTTCTAGTATTAACTAAGTTCCAGTATTAATCGAGTTTTCTAGTGTTGACCAAGTGTTTGTTCATGTGTCGAGTGAACCTTTTTTTTTAATGCTTGGTTCCTTCTTTGACCAAATTTGTTTGTGATTAGTTCTTATTGGATCCAACTTACATATTTAATTTGGATCATGAATTTAATGATAGGATATTTTCTTTGGATGAGTACAGACCATTTTAAGGTTAGCCTTTCTATTATGTAATGATCTAGGATCTTTTATAATCCATTTTGCAAGTATATGTTGGGGTATTTTATTTAGATTAGTGTAAGAACATAGAGAATTTAGAGTATATGTTTCTAGGATTATGAATTTAAACTTGAATTGTAGATATTGAAGTTGTATTTTGTATCAGGTCATACCCAGAAAGTCTTATAGTTGGGCATGTATCCTACTAATTTGATGAATCAATAAAAGTGCTTTGTTCTCTCTCTCCTTGGTGTTTGTCTCTATGTGTTTTCTTTTGTTGTGTACACAAATAGCTAGGTGTACCTTTTAACCTCGCTAATCATCCCTCCTTGCATCAAAAATAAACATGTGCTAATATCAAGATCAAGATAAAATATATTACCTTTTATTTGCACTCTAGTTCCAATAAGATTTTCTTCGTCATTGTAGATCTTGACTTTTCTATTCTAAAACTCTAACTTGTGACCTATATTATTCAAATGAAAAAAACTCAAAAGATTATACTTTAGTCTTTGTACCTAGTATTAATCATCACATCTAAAATTATCATTCAACATTGGTGATACTTTACCTTTCACTTGACATGGAACATCATAACCTTTCTTAGTAGTGTTGGAAACTACAATTAGAATAATTGGTATGCTATCATTGATGTCAAACCTTATTGGTGATACAATTTTTTATTTGATTTGAGTGTCATATCTAGATTGATGAAGAGGATTTGAGAAGTTGGTCATCACAAAAGCACCTAGAGGAAAGGTTGAGTCATGAGAAGAAACTACAATGGACACTTGATTAGTTAGATTGTGATAAGATAAAGTGATTGTTTAATCATGCTACAAGTGAAGTAGATAGATGTGTTGAAGTCTTGAAGAAGTGATCAAATATTGACCAAATATGTAGGAAAGAAAAATATTAAGGAAATTGCAATACATGTCAAGTGATGCTAGTGTCGACTAAGCCACATATGTGTTGAGAAGAAATAGTTTTGACCAAGTATCACTATTGACTAAGTGGTAGTACCTATATCAAATGAGAAGGTTAGTGGTGACTAAGTAACCCAATGATGACCAAGTATCAAAACATAGTATTAGCTAAGGGACAATATTTTGACAATTTATGAAAAATTGTGATCTCCAGTAGATAAATTTGATTTCTTAGAAAAAGTAAAGCATTTTACAGATCATAATGGATGACCTAGAAGATTTAAATCAATAGAAACTATGTTTGTGCATTTCTATACAAGGTCCAAGGATAAGTTTTCAGAAGTTTCTAAAAAAGAAAGGATGAGATGAAATGTTGGAAGGTTTCAATAAATTTGACATAACCCTAAGATCTATAGTGGTGATTAAGTAGAAAAAGATCATAAATTCCCTTTTAAGGAGTTTCAAGGGATAACCTAGTAAGGTTGGAGATTATTAATTAGTGAACTTAAGTAGAAGGTTGAGATGAGTTGAGAAGAGGTTAAGTGTGATTGCTTGAATGATTGCCAAGAAAATCAAAGACTAGAGATGACAATGAATCCTAGTTAGTGGATCAACATTTGAGCCTAACTAAAATATGTATTTGCAAAGTGAGTTGTATTTTCCAAATCAAAACACTTTCTTACTTTCTAACTATTGAATTAGTTTAAAATCCTTTAATCAAGGTTGACCTAACAATCATATATAAATCTTCTAATGAAGGTGACATTCTAATGGAATGTTCTAAAGTCCTCTAACAAGGCCACTCCTAATAGGGTGATTAAATCCTTCAACAAGGTCACATTTAGTAGTGTGTTTTGTAACCTTTAAAAATGTTGGTTCTTAACAGAGCTCACTTCAAAAGAGTGCAAATATTGGTGACATGTTAATGGTGGTTTTTCCAACATTGGGTGTCCACATTAAATACTAGTTTCAAAATTACATGGATGTTATTTGTGATGATTTACTTCTAATGTTTACATTCCACAAGTCTTTTATATTTAGGACAGTAGATGACTAGTTTATGTTGCTCAAAATTTACTATATAGTCAAGCTAATAAATGTTAAGATCTAAAGTTGTTTAAGTATTTGTTTGTTTAATTGGTACATCTGAACCTTGGATCAATTCACCCCCCCACCCCACTCCCCCCCCCCAACCATTGGTGCTTGCAAAAGGAAAGCTTGAAGATACTTAAGCCAAATATTATGATGTACAAAAAGAAGGTGCCAAGGTTAAAAAAAGAAAACTTCCATGCATAGAAAAGCTTGATGAGGCTACATTTAGTAGGATATGGTAATGGTGTAATACATTTTCTGGAAAATGCATATGTGGAGAGAAAAATAGTTCCTCTAATAGCTCAACAAATAAAAAAAACAATAACACAACTAAGGTATGTTGGAGATTGCATTAGCCCTATGCTATGTCGAGTTTGATGAAATAAAAGAATGCAAGGCTACTAAAAAATGTGGGATACATTGAAGAAAATTTATGGAGGAGACAAGAATGTCTAAAGAGAAAAAATAGAGAGCTTGAGAGGTAAGTTTGATGAAATGAGAATGGTAGAAGGTGAGAATATAGTCCAATATTATGGAAGAATCAAAGAGGTTGCAAATTCTATAAGAGGAATCAATGGAAATATTGATGATGAAATTGTGATCAATAAGGTATTGAGAACTCTATTTCCTATTTATGATATTAGGGTTTATACAATACAAGAACTAAGATGTAATTTAGGTAATGACCTAACTCTAGAAGGTGTGATTAGTAGGCTTCCTGCTTTTGAGCTGTCAAATTTTGATAATTTTAGTCGTACCATTGTTGAATCTACTTTTAATTCACATTTGGTTCTTAGAAAGAAAGGAAAAGAAAAATATGTGAAAAGTAACAATGATAATTTTGATAAAGAACTTGATGAGCTTGAAGCATTAATGGCTAGAAGACTTCCAAGATGCAAAGACTAATACAAAGCTAAACTTTCTATAATCAGTTGTTCATGTAACAAAGTTGTTCATATTGTTGCAAGATGTCCTAATAGAGAAGACAAGGATGAGAAGAGGGAAATAAATTACAAAGGAAGAAGAGATGACCAAGACAAAAAAAAAACAAGGAATACAAAGAAAAAACTAAGAAATCTTATTACATTATTGAAGAAAAAAATGATAATAAATCTAAAAGTAATGATGAAGAAATTGTCTATGTTTCTATGAAAAAAGATCTTGATGAAGATGAGAAAACTACATTAATCTCTTATGTGAATAAAAGTGATATGTAGATAATTGATAGTGGTTGTTCAAATCACATGAGTGGTGATAAAGTAAATTTGAGAGCATTAGACCATACAAGGGTAGTTGTATTAAGTTTGGTAATGATGTACCATGTCTTGTGAAAGGTAAAGGATCAGTACAAATGATTCATAAGATCAAGTGTGATAATGTTTATTGGTTTGAGAGACTCAACTATAACTTGTTGAGTGTTTCATAGTTGAACAAATCAGGTTATAGAGTTAAATTCTATAGTAGAAAGGCCAAGATATTTAATGCTAATGGTGAACTAATTAGAAGTAGTGATAAAAAAAGAGGTAACTTATTCTATCCAAATTTATCTAATGAGACATGTTTGTTTGCACAATATAAGGGTATATGGTTATGGAACAAGAGGTTATGTCCTGTAAATTTTGACAAGTTGGTTAGCATTAGTAAGATGAAGAGATTAAGAGGCTTGCCAAAATTGAAAAACATGATAATGCTATGTGTAAACAATGTCAATTGGGGAAAATGAAAAAGTATAGTTTCAAGAGAGAGACATGTTAATCTAGTTATGTTTTGGACTTGGTTCATACTAACCTATGTGGACTTATTGGTGTTTAAAATTATTATGCAAATAAAATATTTCATTCTATTTGTTGATGACAACTCTAAAATGATGACTATGATGTTTCTTATAGAAAAATATAATGTATTTATATTGTTTAAGTGGTATTTCACTAGAGCTGAAAAGGAGACAAGAAAGAGTCTAAAATTATTAAGATTTGATAGAGGTGGAGATTTCATTTCCGATAAATTTAATATATTCTACAATGATAGAGGAATCTAAAGGCGAATATCAACACCTAGGACCCCTCCTCAAAATGGAATAACTAAAAGAAGAAATATATCAATCATGAACTTTTCTAGGACACTGATGATGGAGAAGAATGTGTCATAGAAATATTAGAGAGAAGTTGTAAGTACACTAGTTTATACTTTGAACAAAGTGCAAGTTAAGAAAGGTAAAAATGTTACACCTTTTGAATTGTGGTATGGATATACACCTAATATAATTTATTTTAATTTTTTTGAAGAAATTGCTATATACTTATGAAAAATAGAAATAGAAAAATTTATAATTGTTTGAACTCTAACACAAAAAAATTTGTGGAAAGTGCAAATGTGAAAGTTAATGAATATGCAAAAAAAAAAGAACTTGAATGCAAGACATAACCTAAAGACTACAACACATTCATATATGTGAATGAAGGTGCTCCCAAAACCCCACATGAACAAGAGAAAAAAGTTTCAAATTAACAACAAAATAGGAATGCCATGTTGAAACAACAAGTTGTCGAGTAAAAAAATGTGGATGTTGAGCAACACCAAAATCATGTCAAGTCACAAATAGAAGGAGTCAAACATTAGGAAGATATTGTTGAGCAAGAAGAACATGAACTAGAACCTAAACCAAAAAGAAAAAATGAGTTAGAAATCATTTTTCAAGATGAACATGTAGAAGAAGAGAGAAGGAAAAAATCTATGTGCAATGGATATGCACAAGAAGAAGGAATTGACTATGGGGAAACATTTTCCCCTAATGCAAGACTAGGAGTTTGAACACTACTTGCATATTCTACTTATAAAGGATTTAAGGTATACCAAATGGATGTAAATTTTTATTTCTAAATGGAATACTTGAAAAATAAGTTTACATAGAGTGGCCAAAAGGATTTGTAGATCCCAATAAGACGAATATGGTTTGTAGGTTGCACAAGGGACTAAATGATTTGAAACAAGCTCCTAGAGCATGGTATGAAAGACTACACAATTATTTGGTGAAGATTGGTGTTGCTATAATTAATGATAGAAACAATATATATTTGAAGACTATTAAGAATAATAAGGTATTTTTATCTAAAATATTTGTTGATGATATCATATTTGGAGGAAAGGAAGCATTGTGAAAATCATTTGTTAATGAGATGAAGAAGGAATTTGAAATGTCTATGTTTGGTGAGATTAAATTATTTTTTGGTTTATAAGTATATAAAATGAAGAAAGGTGTCTTTATTACACAATCCAAATACATCAAGGATTTATTGAGAACATTTGGGATGGAATATTCAAGACTAGTTAGTAAAGTAATGGCCACTAGACATAAGTTGTCTAAGAATGATGATTTTGCTAATGTGAACCATACATTATATATATTAATGATTGGGAAATAATAATATGTTGTTCACGACATGCCTAATATTGCATTAGTAGTTGGCATAGTTGTAAGATTTTCAACAAGCCCTAAGGAGAATTACATGATGACAATGAAAAGGATATTGAGATATCTAAAAGGAACAAAAGACTATGGATCATATTAAAAGAAGAATAATAAGTTTGAACTAAAGGTGTTCACTAACTCAAACTAGAAAGGAAATGTTGATAAAAAAACAAGAACAAGTGGAGGAACATTCTTTCTAGGAAAGAGACTAGTTTCTTGGACAAGCAAGAAGCATAACTACATTTCTCAATCGACAATTGAAGCTGAATATGTGGTAGCATTAGTAAATTGTTCAAATATCATATGGATCAAGAAATTGTTGAAAGATATGAGGGAAGAGATTACTAATATAGTTTTTATCTATTGTGATAACACTAGTTCTATTAACATATACAAGAATCATGTAATGCATACAAAGACTAGGCCTTTTTCTATTAAGTATCATTACTTGAGAGAGCTAGTTCAAGACAAAGAAGTGAGATTGGAGTATGTAAACACTAAGAAGAAAATAGCTAAACTATTCACTAAATAATTACCTAACGATTCTCATGAATATATAAGAAGTAAATTAGGGTTGATTCCTTTAGAAAAGGCTACTTAAGCTGAGATGGTGCTCTACATTACATGGATTGATTAGAATATTTTACAAGTTGATGCAAATAGCCCTACTTTAGGAGTTTCCTAAAGTAGTAGTAGAGAAAGAAGAATAGAATGATGTATCAATCATACATATATGATAAAGGATGAATTCAATACTAACATGAAAATATCTACATGGAAAATATGCATGAGATAGACAAAGTGTCTTTGGTATTTTTGTCAAAAAGGAAGATATTGTGATGAAGTTACCATAAAGAGGGAGATATAAGATATAAGGGGAATCATTAATTAATTTTCTCATGTAGTATTTGGTAAGAGGGAGATATTGAATAAGAAATGAGTTCATATAACTAAAGGTGTTTCCAACAATACAAAATAATCTAATTGATTTCATCATCTTATATTATAGAGGGAGCTTATGTCTTGCATATCAGAGCTGCATGGATGAGATTTAGAATGAAACTAAATGAAAGAGATTGTTAGACAAGGAGATTAGAATTAGAATGAAACTAAGGATATTAATAAAGATCTAATACTATATAGAAAGGGAATTTCTTGAATAAATATATGTTTTGCATTGCATGGTAACTAGAGGTGTTGTCATGATTAGGGTTGCTCCACTTATTACCATAAACTCATAACAAAAACAAAGAAACACTAGAAAATGCAAGAACAATATATGGAATTCTTATTTGCACCACAAATATAGAATAATATAATTCATAGGTACAATATGCTAACCCACATGGGCACCTTCATTATAGTAATCTACAAGACAAGCTATGAACCATCACCCAAAATTGTCCTAGACAATGTTCAAGCTTTTCTTAAATAGGACAATTTTATGCCACTAGGGAAGGTTCTAAATACTCAAACTTAATACCAAGGGCCAACAGACCCTAATAATACATATAGAGTCAGCCAAATGCATTTTTGACATTTATTTTAGATATTTTGGGCAGCCCAACTTTGGAAGGCCATAACTCTTGAACCATTGCTCTAATTGGCTATTATAACCACCTTTTGTAAATTTTAGCTCCTAATTTATAGGCTCAGAACCATGCAAGTGCCCTTCCATCGAGCTTTTGGGCCTCATTTGGGCACTCTAAGCCCTCCAATGGTGAACTTGAAGATTTTTCTACAAAGTTTTCCGCTGAAAATCTGCAATAACTTCTTTGATACTCAAGCCAGTGTAATAAGATTTTTATGATAAGCTTATAACTCTAAAATGAACCTTCCTATAAAAAATGAGAACATTCTAAGCTCGTATGAAAAAATTACTAAAAATAGTAAGCTCTCATAAATAGTAACCACCCTGCCTAATAGTCCTTATTAAAATAGAAAAAGACTAAAAAGAAATTATTTTTGGGTGATGCAAGATTTCTCTTACACCGACGATGCTCTTGCATTATACACCTCAAGTAATTTGAGAAGTGCCTCTGTCATGTCTCAAGTACTTAGAGGAAAACCAAGATAGTTAATTTCCTCCCTTGCTATCCATGATGAATCCTCTATTAGCCTCCCTTTCCATTTGACTAGGTATTCCTCATAAGTTCTATTCCTTGTTCTTTTGCCAACATGACTATCCAATATCTCCTCAATCTCCTTTGTAGCTGAACCAACTACTAGAATACTCCACTATGCTTCTGGGACTTCATCTCCATCACATCTTTCATAATATTTTGTGAAATCTAAAATGTTAAATGCTAGTGAAATATTCAATTCAGTAGGCAACTTCACTTTATAGGCATATCTAGAATCATGCCTTTTCACTATCTTGCATGGTCCAAACTTCTTCATCTTCAACTTACTATATGTACCCACTTCAAAATGCTCCTTTCTCAAATGAACCTTGACTTCATCTCAAATCTATAATTTCTTATACCTCTTTTTCACATATGCCTTAGCCTTATACTATGTATTCATCTTTATGATCTGTTTCCTCACCTCCACATGGATGTTCTTCAAATGTTCAGCAAAATTTTCTATGTTAGCACTACTTATCTCTCCTTTATCTAACTGTCTCAATTCAAAAACATTTCTAGGACTAATCCCATATATAATCTAGAATGGTGATTTACCAGTACTCCTATTGATAGAATTACTATATGCAAATTTTTCCTATCGTAAAATCATATCCCATCCTTTTGGCTTGTCACCAACCAAACATCTCAGCAAGTTTCCTAAACAATGACTCATAGCTTTTGTCTATCCATCAATCTATGGATGATGTGATAAACTAAACTTCAAATCTATCTTCAACTTCTTCCATAATGTACACCAAAAATACCCAACAGATTTGGTATCTTGATCTAAAACTATACTCTTTGTAAGACCATGTAGTCTCACCACTTCTCTGAAAAACAACTCTGCCACATGAACAACATTACTAGTCTTTTTACAAGGAATAAAATGTGTCATCTTTGAAAACCTATCAACCACTACAAAAATAGAATCATTCCCACACCGCATCCTCAGTAATACAAGAACGAAATCCATGCTAACATCCTCCCATGGCTTCTCTAGTACAAGTAATGGTTGATACAACCCTATATTATGCTTCACTCCTTTCGCCATCTAACATACTCTATAACTCTGTACAAACTTTTTCACATCTTGTTGCAACTGTTACAAGTAATAATTCTTAGTAACCAAAGCAATGGTCTTTTCTCTACCAAAATATCTAGCCAATCCTCCACTATGCTTCTCCTTGATGAGATTCTCCCTCATTAAACTACCAAGAATTCACAACTAGCTTCCTTTAAACTACATATTCTCCTAGATCATGAAATCCAACAAGTTTTTCCTATCAAGTGTAATAGGTTCTATACAAGCCTTCCACACTTCACTAAAATCGGGATCATTTGGATACAAAGTATTGAGTTCCTTGAACCCAACCACCTCTATCTACATTTCTATTAGCAAAATTTGTCTTCTACTAAGAGCATCTGCAACTCTATTAGATTTCTCATTCCTATTTTTTAAAACAAATGTATAACTCTACAAAAACTCAACCCACTTCAAATGCCTTTGGTTTAATTTTTTTTGACTATTCAAATATTGCAAAGCTTGACAAGGAGTACAAAACAAACTCCTTAAGAAGAAGATAGTGTCTCCACTTCTTCAATTCTTGAACTATAGCATAAACTTCTTGATCATAAACATAATATTTTCTTTTTGCATCATTCAATTTCTCACTAAGATAAGTAACAGGTCTACCTCCTTGGCTCAAAATAGCTCCTATTGTAGTACCACTAGCATCACAACCTACTTAAAACACCTTGTTAAATTTAGGAAATGCTAAAATAGGTTTCTTAGTAAACTTTTATTTCAACATATTAAAACTCTTATTTTCTCCTATAGTCCACTTAAATTCTTTCCTATCTCCTCTCATTGTTTTAGTCAAGGGTCCACAAATACTGGAAAAACCTCTTATGAACTTTCTGTAAAAACTAGCTTGTCCATGAAAACATCTTACCTATATTGTACTCATTGGAGTAGGCCATTCAAGGATAGCCTTCATTTTCTCTGGGTCCATTTTAGACCTTTTGTCAAGATTACAAATCCTAGATACGCCAACTCCTTCTTTACAAAACTACACTTCTTCAGGTTTATCAACAACTTTCTTCCCTCAACTTATCAAACACCTAGAAAATATAGATCAAGTGCTCCTACAATGCCTTACTAAAGATCAAAATATACTCTAGGTAAATAATGGCAAACTTACCTAGAACCTCCTTCAATACCTCATTCATGAGCCTCATGAAAGTGCTTGGTGCATTGGTTATCCAAAAAGGCATGACTAACCACTCATACAATCCTTCTTTGGTATTGAAAGTAATATTCCATTCATCACCTTCTCTAGTATGAATTTGATGGTACCCACTCTTCAGATCTATCTTTGTGAAATACTTAGATCTACTCAAAAAGTTCATAATATCATCCATTCTTGGCAATGGAAATCTATACTTGATCATGATCTTGTTGATAGCATGAGAATCTATGCACATCCTCCATTCTTCATTCTTATTTGGTGCTAATACTACTAGTACAACACATGGACTCAAGTTCTCTCAATTCAACCCATTCTACAACAACTCATAAACTTTCCTATTTAACTCTTCACTTTTTTCTGGTGTCATTTTGTGTGCTACCTTTTTTGGAAAACTGGTTCTTGGAACCAAATCCATCTAGTGACTAATCTTCCTCATTGGGGGGAATCCATCAGGTACATTATCTAACAAAATATCATAAAACTCTCCCAACATGTCTACAACTTCATTAGGTACTTCTTATACTTCTTCTTTACTATCTTTAGGAATTATAGCAAAACACATATGCTCACACTTCATACCTTTGAGAAACTCTTTTCCATCAACAAAACGTATTGTAGCAATACTACATACCTTTTCTTCTTCATCGTTCAATGGCTTTAACTTATTTTTCACTCCATCCTTGGTTAGAGTGTAGGTATTTGCTCACCCATCATGTACAACATGTCTATCAAACGGCCATGGCCTACCCAAAAACATATGACATATGTCCATAGGTATGATATCACAAAGTACCTCATCCCGGTAGCTTCCAATCTTGAACTTCGTTGAAAACTGCTCATTAATCATGACCTTGTGGTCATCTTGCACCCAAGCAATATGGTATGAATGTGGGGGTTTCTATCTCTTTAGCTTTAACTTGGTGACCATTGTTTCTAACACTAGGTTTATTCTCACCACTCAATAGGAATCTTCTATTAACTAGGACTTCTCCTCTTTCAACATCTTTAGAATGTGATGATCTAGCATCTTCATCAAAATATGCAACTTTTTCTTGGCATTCTATTCTTTGACCTATCCTTCCTTGGCACTGGGTACATTCAAATGCTCTATGCCTTTCTTCTTTGCAATGAAATTTTTTTCCATGGAAGCCTCCTCTTCTAGATCCTTTCCTCTACTTTTTCCTCTCCGATCTCTATTGTTCTAATCATGGAAATGATTGGAATTGTTTCCCCTTTGGTTCTGAATCCTACTTCCATCCTCATCCTTATTCTTTTGATCATCATTATGACCTCCATAAGATCATCTACCAAATCTTTCACTGTGACCTCTTTCACTACTCTTGTTGTCCAACTTATTGCTCAATTTCTCCTCAACTTTTAAGAAAAACTAGTATGCCTCCTTAATATTGTTCATTTAAACTAGACTCATCTCTTCTTGAATTCTTGGCCTTAACCCATTAATATAATGAGAAAATTTCTCCTTATCAGCTTTTGCATGGTCAATTCTAATGAGAACTTGGTAGAACTCTTCGATATACTCTTAAGCATTATTTTCTACTTTCTTAAACCCTTGCATCTTCTTCAATAGATCAAGCTCATAATCCATGGGAATGAATTGTCATTTTAGTTTAGCTATCATCTAATTCCATCTAGTGATTTTTTCCTTTTCCTTTCTATTTTTCTCCAACTGAATCTCCTGCCACCAAATCTTTGCATGTCCCTTTAGTTTTTCCTTCACAAACTTGACCCTATTAGGATCCTCAATATCTTTATACTCACTCTACTTTGGAATTTTCTTCTACTTTGTCCTCATCCTCACTTTCATATCTTACAAGAAGATTCATTCCTCTATGCTTCCTTTAAAACCCTAGTGAAAACTTCCTCACAATCAGTAATTTGTCTACACACTCAGCCCAAACCATGATCCTAGTGTGCACTGCCTCACAATTGGCAATCTATCCAAACACTCAAGAGCTCTAGATATGATACCACTTGATGAAGGGTGCTCCCCTTAGCACCATAAACTCATAATAGAAACAAAGAAATAATATCAAATGCGAGAAAAAAATATGTACTTCTTATTTGCATTGCAAATACAAAATTATAAAATTCATAAGTACAATATGCTAACCCACATGGGCACCTTCATTAAAGTAATCTACAAGACAAGTTGTGAACTATCACTGAGAGTTGTCCTAGACAATGTTCAAGCTTTTCTTAAATAGGTAATTTTATGCCACCCAGGAAGGTTCTAGATGCTGAAACTTAATACATAGGGCCGATAGACCCTAACAATACATATAGAGTTGGCCAAATATATTTTTGACATTTATTTTAGATATTTTAGGTAGCCCAACTTTGGAAGGCCATAACTCTTGAACTGTTGCTTCAATTAGCTATTATAATCACTTTTTAGTAACATTGGCTCCTAATATATAGGTTCAAAACCATACAAGTTCCCTTCTATTGAGTTTTTGGACCTTATCCAAGCACTCTAAGGCCTCCAATGGTGAGCCTAAAGAATTTTCTACAATTTTTTGCACCAAAAATCTGCAATAACTTCTTTGATATGTAAGCTTGAGAAATGGGATTTTTATGGTAAGCTTATAAGGCTAAAATGAACCTTCTTTAGAAAATGAGAACATTTTGAGCTTATATGAAAAACTTACTAAAATTAGAAAGCTCCTATAAATAGTAACCACCCTATCTACTAGTCCTTATTAAAATAGAAAAGATTGAAAAATATATATTTTTGGGTTATGCAAGATTTCTCTTACACCCAGGATGCTCTTGCATCATGTCATCAATGCTAAAGAGGGATATTGTTGGAAACTAAAATTTGAATAATTTTTAAAATGTTGTTATTAATGTTAAACCTTATTGGTGAGATAGTTTTCTATATGATTTGAGAAGTTAGTCATAACAAAAGCACCTAGAGGTAAGGCTAAGTTATAAGAAGAAACTACAATGGACACATGATTAGTTAGACTTTGACAAGATAAAGTGATTGTTTAGTCATGCTAAAAGTGAAGAAGATAGTTGTTTTGAAGCCTTGAAGAAGTTATCAAAGGTTTACTAAATATATAGGCTTAACTAAGCAATAGAGCACAAGATTAAAGAACTTGCAATACATGTCGAGTGATACTAGTCTCGACTAAGCCATGGTATGTATTGAGTAGAAATAGTGTTGAATAGGTATCATTATTGAGAGAGTGATAGTATATGTGCCAAAAAGAAGGTTAGTAGCTACCAAGTATTCTAGTGATGACTGAGTGTTAGAACACAGTGTTGGCTGAGGGACAACATTTTGATAGATTATGAGAAATTATGATTTCTAGACGACAGAGTTGATTTATTGGAAAAAGTAAAGCAAGTTGAAGATAAGGATGGATGACCTAGAATATTTAAATCAAAGGAAACCATGTTTGTGCATTTCTATGCAAGGATTCAAGGACAAGCTTGTATAATGTTCTAGAACAAAAAGGAAGAGACAAAATGTTGGAAGGATTTGATGAATCTAACCTCACCCTAAGATCTAAAATGATTTTTAAGTGGGAAAAAATCATAAATTCCTATTTAAGGAGGTGCAATGGCTAACTTAGTAAGTTTGGGTTAGTATTGATGCTATTGATTAGCAAACTTAAGCAGAAGGCTAAGAAGAGTTGATAAAAGGTGAAGTGTGATTGCTTGAAGTGTTTCCATGTGAATCAAAGACTGAGATGACGATGAAGGCTAGTTAGTGGATTAGTATTTGAGCCAAACTAGGATTTGTATTTGCAAATTAAGTTGTATTTATCATATCAAAACCTACTATTACTTTTAAACCATTGCATTAGTTTGAAATCATTTAATCAAGGTTGTACTAACAATCATATGTAAATACTTTAATCAAGGTGGCAATTTAATGAAATTTCCTAAAGTCCTATAACATGGTCACTCCTAAAAGGATGATTAAACCCTTTAACAAGGTCACATTTAATAATATGATTTTTAATCTTTAATAGGGTTGGCTCCTAATAGAGCTCACTTCAAAAGAGTGAAAACATTGGTGGCATGTTACTAGTGGTTTTTTCCAAATTGGGTTTCCATGTTAAATCCTAGTGTCAAACTTGTGTGGATGTTATTTGTGATGATTTACTTCTAATGTTTACATTCTATAAGTCTGTTATAGTTAGGATAGTAGATTGCTGGTTTATGATGTTGAAAGTTTACTATAGAGGCCAAACTAATCAATGTTAAGATCTAGAGTTGTTTAAGTGTTTTTTATTCAATTAGTACATTTGGATAATTATTTCACCCTACTCCCCTCTCAATTATTCTAAACATTCTAACAAATAGTTCTACAATCATCAATTTCTTCAAGTTTGTCAAACTTACTTATGTCACTAGTCATATGAGGTGAGCATCCACCTTCAATGATCTATGTATCATTCTTGCTAACATGTGAAACAAGAGATTTTTTATTCTCATACCTTTTTTCAATAGGATCTTCCTTAACTATAGAATACACCATCTCAACTACTTCTTTATCATCATTAATATTGGACTTGGTATGCTCTTATTCAACATGTAACATGATTTATTTCCTTTATCTTTGTAGTCCTTGTTCTTCCTACACTTATGATCTTTCTTTTTATTTGATGGGGACACGACCCAAAAAAAAAATGGACACAACAGAAAGGGAAAATTATATCAACTGAGAAAATAAGCTAATACAAATAGTATAGGAAAATAAACTTTGAAACATGCCCTATGGGCTTACAATAGCATAAATCTGGAGTTAATTTCTCCTTTCAGTACCTCCTATCAAACTCCACTCTGAACTGCCTTTTACAATGCCAGAAATCTCCTTAAATAGACCCTAGAGGGTTAAGGACTAGGAGTACATTCTAGAAAGTGCTAGTAGACATCCACCGACCAAATGGAAGGTTCCAGAAGCTGCGGTAGAAGTCGGCGCAAATCTAGAAGAATCCAGAAACGGTAATCAAACTTTCGGGAGGCATAAATTTTGATCCGTAGCTTCGATTGATGAACCATTTACATTTTTGAAAAGCTCTCGAAGCACTCTATAGCCTTATGGACAAGCATAGCTTGTCCCCCATTTTTTGGCCCTTTTTGAGGTCATTTAATGCCCCTAACCTAACTTTGAAGCATTCTTAGGAGGTCTCCAAAACTTGAAAAACTACAATAACTTTCAAACCGTGGGGCCTTTTGACCTAATTCTTTTTCTGGAATGCTCTAAATCACAATTACATTCATATGGCCAATTCACACCTTCTAGTTTACCAAAATGATGGCCTAATTACATGCTCCTATTTTTTTGGGATTTTCTAACACACTGATAGTGGAACTGTGAGAGTTGGAACCTTTATTTGACCCAAATGGGTATCCAAAAATGAAAACACATCAAACAGAAACTAAGTCTAAGTGCATTTTTTGGGTGACACAGGATTGCCCTTATACCTCTGGATGCTCCTGCATCAGACACCCAGGGTAGATTGAAAAGTCACCCTGTCACTTTGTGAATGGTAGAGGAAATCCCAAATGGGAAACCTCAGCTACTGAAATCAAAGTTGAGTCCTTGATTAGTCATCCTTTCCATTTGACCAAATACTCTTCATACTGCCTGTTTCTCGTACTCCTACCCACATGATGATCTAGAATTTCTTCTATCTCCTCCTTCTTAGAAGCAGGAATTGGACATGGCTCTAACACCAGCTCCTCATCTGCACCATCATCATGATACTCTATTAAATTTGCAATGTTGAAAATGGGAGAAATGTGAATACCATCTGGCAGCTCCACCTCATATGCATTTCCTGAGTCATGTTTCTTTAGAATTTTGCAGGGGCCAAATTTCTTCATTTTCAGCTTGTTGTAAGTACCGACTGGAAATCTTTCTTTTCGTAAGTGCACCATGACTAAATCTCCTACTTGGAATTCCTTATGTCTTCTCCTTTGATCAGCCCTAGCTTTATACTCTTGATTCATCTTGGTAATGTGTGCTTGAACCTCCTCATGTAGACACTTGATATGTTTAGAAAATTCTTCCACTTCAGCACTTGTCCTCTCCCCTTGCTCTATCTTCCTTAATTTTGGTGCAGTCCTTGGCCTATTCCCATATACAACTTGGAATGGTGATTTTCTAGTACTCCTATTTATAGAGTTATTTAAAGAAAACTCTATTTGTGGTAGAATCAAGTCCCATCCCTTGGGCTTATCCCTAACTAAACATCTCAGCAAATTGCCCAGACACCTGTTTACCACTTCTGTTTGGTCATCAGTTTGTGGGTGATGCGTGGAACTAAATTTCAAGTCTGTTCTCAACTTTTTCCACAATGTCCTCCAGAAATACCCCACAAATTTAGTATCTCTGTCAGAAACTATACTCCTTGGAAGACCATGTAGTCTTACCACCTCTCTGAAGAACAAGTCTACAATATGGACAACATCATGAGTTTTGTGGCATGGAATGAAATGTGCCATTTTGGAGAACCTATCAACCACCACAAATACTGAGTCATTACCTCTTTGTGTCCTCGGCAATCCAAGAACAAAATCCATACTTATGTCCTCCCATGGCTTTGATGAAATAGGCAATGGCTGATATAGTCCAGTATTGTGGATAAATCCCTTAGCAACTTGACAAACCTGGCACCTCTGTACAAAATTCTTCACATCTTGTTTAATTTGAGGCCAAAAATAATGTTCTCTAAGAATGGCAATGGTCTTATCTCGACCAAAATGTCCTGCCATCCCTCCACCGTGTTTCTCCTTAATTAGATTTTCCCTCATGGAACTCCTTGGAATGCACAATTGACTACCCTTGAACAACATGCCATCTTGAATCAAATAGTCTAACCACTTGGTTCTATCTACAGTAATATGTTCTTTACAAGCTTTCCATGCTTCAGCAAAATTAGGATCCTCGGGGTACAAATTCTTGAGTTCGTCAAACCAAACTACTTCAACCTACATTATTGTAACCAACAACTATCTCCTACTTAGTGCATCTGCAACCCTGTTAGATTTTCCACTTCTATGCTTCAACACAAATGTATAACTCTGCAACAACTCTACCCACTTCATATGCCTTTGATTCAATTTACCTTGGCTATTTAGGTACTATAATGCCTGATGATCAGTATACAAAACAAATTCCTTTGGCAATAAATAATGCCTCCATTTCTTTAAGGCTTGAACTATTGCATATAACTCTTGATCATAAACAGAATACTTCTTCTTTGCATCATTTAATTTTTCACTAAAATATGCAATAGGCTTACGTTCTTGGCTTAATACCGCCCCAATAGCACTGCCACTAGCATCACAATCCACCTAGAAAACCTTTCTAAAATTTGGAAGTGCCAAAACAGGCTGTTCTGTCACCTTCTTCTTCAGCAATTCAAAACTTCTCGCAGCTACTATAGTCCATTTGAACTCTTTTCTATCCCCTCTTATTATATCAGTTACGGGTGCACATATGCCACTGAAATTCTTAATAAACTTCCTATAGTAACTAACTAGACCATGAAATGATCTTACCTCAGTAGAAGACCTTGGAGTAGGCCATTCCAAGATGGCTTCTACCTTCTCTGGATCCATTTTGAGACCTTCGAGTGATATAACAAACCCCAAATAGACTAACTCCCTTTTTGCAAAGATACACTTCTTCAGATTAATTAACAATTTCTCTTCCCTTAGCCTTTCAAGGACACTACGAATATGCAATAAATGTTCTTCCAAAGTCTTGCTGAAAATTAAAATATCATCCAAATAAACAATAACAAATTTTCCCAAGAACTTCTTAAGTACCTCATTCATGAGCCGCATGAAGGTGCTTGGGGCATTCGTCAATCCAAAGGGCATGACTAACCACTCATAAAGACCCTCCTTGGTCTTGAAGGCTATTTTCCGCTCATCTCCTTCTCAAATCTGTATCTAATGATAGCCACTCTTGAGATCTATCTTTGTGAAGTACTGAGCTCCACTCAAGTAGTCCATAAGATCATCCATCCTTGGCAAAGGAAATTGGTACTTGATGGTTATCCTATTTATAGCTCAAGACTCTGTACACATCCTCCACTCTCCATCCTTCTTTGGTGCGAGTACTATAGGTACTACACATGGACTTAGGCTCTCTCGAATCAAGCCCTTCCTCAATAGCTCCTGAACCTATCTATTTAGCTCCTCTGTTTCAGTAGGAGTCATCCTGTGAGCAGCCTTATTAGGCAAACTAGCTCCTGGAATTAGATCTATCTAATGACTAATTTGCCTTACTGGTGGCAATCCATCTGAAACATTATTAGAGATAATATCTCCAAACTCCCCTAGTAAATCTAAAACTTCAAGTGGTATTTCACTAGTACTTTCTTTATCTTTCCTAGGAATCAAAGCATAGCACATATGGTGATGTTTCATGCCATCTAAAAATTTCCTTTCATCAACAAGACAAATCCTAGCACTGCTACATACCTTTTCACCTTCCTTTTTCATGAGCTTCAATTTGTGGCAAACTCCATCCTTTGTCAGAGAGTATGTGTTTGCATGTCCATCATGTATTGCATGTCTATCAAACTACCATGGTCTACCCAATAATAAACGGCAAACATCCATTGAAATAACATCATAGAGAACTTCATCATGGTAACTCCCAATTTTGAATTTCACTAAACATTGTTCACTTACCAAGACCTTATGATCATCTTTTACCCAAGCAATCCGATAGGGCTGGGGATGTTTGTCCCTCTTGAGCTTCAGCTTAGAGACCATCTCTTCTGATACCAAGTTATCAGTGCTACCACCATCAATGATCACATCAAAACATTTATCCTCACACTTGCATCTGGTATGGAACAAACTCCTCTGTTGTCCTAGTTCAATCTCACCACTTAGTAGGACTCTTTTATTTACCAAGGTCTCTCCTCTTTCTGCATCCTCTGAATGTGATGATTGTGCATCCTCATCCACATGAGCAACCCTAGCTTGGCCCTCAGCTCTCCTATCTGTCCTTCCTTGTCATTGAGGGCATTCAAAGGCACGATGACCTTCTTCATTGCAATGGAAACAGGTACCATGGAAGCCTCCTCTTCCTTGTCCACATCCTCTACCTCTTCCTCTTTGATTTCCAAAGTCTTGATCATGGGAGCGGTTGAAACCCTCATTCCTTTGGTTCCTGCTAGTACCCACATCTTCATTTTTCTTTTGGGTTTCATTGCGGCCTTCAGATGATCTACCACTTCCCCTTCCTCCTTGACCATGCCCTCTTTGTCTTCCTTCAAACCTTTTATTCAACTTCTCTTCAACTCGTAGGGAAAACTGGTATGCCTCTTCAATTATGGTCATTCTTACCAAACTTAATTCCTCCTGGATGCTAGGTCGCAACCCACTGATATAACAAGTAACCTTCTCCTTATTTTCTTTTTCATGCCCCGCTCTAATCAAGAGTCGGCAAAACTCCTCTGTATATTCTTGGATTGATCTTCCTACTTGCTTTAACCCATGCATCTTTTTAAAAAAATCAAGCTCGTAGTCCACAGGAATGAACTACTTCTTCAATTTATCCACCATGCGATCTCATCTTGTGATCTTCTCCTTTCCTCTTCTATTTCTTTCCAATTGAACCTCTTGACACCAGATTTTTGCATGGCCTTTCAGTTTGGCCTTTGCAAACTTAACCCTATCTGGGTCCCTAATATCCTCATACTCAAAGTATTCTTCCAGTTCATTGATCTAATCGATCAACTCATCAGGTTTCAGATTTCTTGAAAATACACCCACTTCAATTGTGGGTCTTTTCCAAAACTTAGTAATGGTCCTAAAAAGACTTTCCTCTACATGATTCAGAACTTCCCTATCAAATTCCCCTTTTGGTCCCATAACTTCTTCTTCATTGTCATCCTCACTGTCGTCACCAACGGCAACATTTGCTCCTCTACGGAGCTCCTCTTGCAATGCTTGTACTTGCCTTTGGAGGGCTCTAACCTCCTCAAGATTAATAGCTCTAGCCCTTCCGCCATGCTCTCTTTATGGAGGCATCTCCTAACTCTAACCCACAACCACACAGTCTTGGTGCAAACTGCCTCATAGTCGGTGCTTTGTCTACACACTCAAGAAAACTAGCTCTGATACCACTTGATGGGGACACAACCCAAAAACAAAATGGACACAACAGAGAGGAAAAATTATATCAACTAAGAAAATAAGCTAATACAAATAGTACAAGAAAATAAACTTCAAAACATGCCCTAAGGACTTACAATAGCATAAATCTAGAGTTAATTTCTCCTTTCAGTACCTCCTCTCAAACTCCACTCCGAACTCCCTTTTACAATGCTATAAATATCCTTAAATAGACCCCAGAGGGCTAAGGACTAGGAGTACATTCTAGAAAGTGCTAGTAGACATCCACCGACCAAATGGAAGGTTCTGAAAGTTGCGGTAGAAGTCGGCACAAATCTAGAAGAATCCAAAAATGGTAACCAAACTTCCAGGAGGTGTAACTTTTGATCCATAGCTCCGATTGACGAACCGTTTACATTTTCAAAAAGCTCTCAAAGTGCTCTATAGCCCTATGCAAAAGCTTCACTCATTCTCCATTTTCAGCCCTTTTTGAGGTCATTTAATGCCCCTAACCTGACTTTGAAGCATTCTTAGGAGGTCTCCAAAACCTAAAAAACTGCAATAACTTTCAAACCGTGGGGCCTTTTGACCTGATTCTTTTTTTGGAATGCTCTAAATCACAATTACATTCATCTAGCCAATTCACACCTTCTAGTTTACCAAAATGATGGCCCAATTACATGCTCCTATTTTTTTAGGATTTTCTAACACATTGATAGTGGAACTGTGAGGGTTGGAACCTTTATTTGACCCAAATGGGTATCAAAAAATGAAAACACATCAAATAGAAACTAAGTCTAAGTACATTTTTTGGGTGACACAGGATTGCCCTTATACCTCTGGATGCTCCTGCATCATTATTTTTGTCATTCTTACTTATATTAGGAAACTTACCTAAAAAATGACCAACCTCATTGCACTTAAAATAGATCAAGGGTAGCTTACCTTTGAATCTATCCTTTCCTCTTAATAATCTCTTTGCAAGCAATGCTTCAATATCACCCATATCATCTTTAGATTCACATTCACTTTTATCTTTACTCCTCTTCTCTTTCTTTGAGCTACTTTTTTAGATCTGACTAAAAAGAAGGAGATTGTTGAAGAAGACTATATGTTTCAATCATTATTTTGTGACTAATGTCAAACTTGCTATTTGTTGGTAAGACAATTGCTTATAAGATTCAAGTACTATCACTTAGTTGATTGATGGAGAGGATTTGATCCTAGAGGAAAGGTTGAGTTATGATTATGTAATGAAGTATAAGGATCAGTTAAGATAGTGATGACATGATGTATCAATAATCTACTTAAGGTTATAAAGACTAGTTACACTTAGAATGTTTAGAAGAAAAAGTTACACAATGTTCATCTGCCAAGCTTGATCAAGTAGATAGTAGGTGTTAAGAAAAGATAGAGCAAGCTAAGAGGAAAATTAGTTGGAGCTGAGTAAAAGTTCATTCTAGTGTATGCTAAGAAAAATAGTTGATGATGAGTAAATTTTAGTTGATGCTATGCACTAGTAAACTTTAGTAGGTGTCAAGTTATTTCACAATGGATGCCAAGCAATAAAATATATGTCAAGCATCATAAGGTTCACAATGTTGAGTTGCTGAATTATTTAAAAGATCAAAAATTCAATGAGTCTAAGCTAACAAGTCTATTTTCTTTAATTTTGTGAACTAGGTGGAAGATAAGGTTGATGAGTTGGCGGTACAAAATTTGAGGTAAACCTTTTTAAAGAAAATTCAAAGTGGATTCTAGGAGAAGTTTCTAGAAGAGATATGAGATATTGGTTAGATACATTGTATCCTACCTAATCCATCTAAACCCTAAAATTGGATGATGGAAAATGTGCAAAAAAATATCTTAATTTCCTATTTATAAGAATGTTTGGTCATGAAGCAAAGTTGTTATGTGCAAGAACCTAATGGAGACAAGGAGTCAAGGGTTTTTCTTCATAAAATGACCTAAGAGAAGAGTCTACAATGACATGTTAAGAAAGAAGGCTAAAGGATATGAATGCTTGAAGGGTGAACAAGCTATCAGAGCTAAAAAGTATTAAGGCCAAGCAGAATTGAGGACTGGATAGAGAATTGTAATTTGCAACAGAAGTTGTCTTAGATCGAAGCTCTATTTTTACTCTCTAATAATTGTATTAGTCTATGGTAAATCCTTTGGATTAAGGTTGAACTAACAGTCATTTTAAAATCCTTTAACAAGGTGGCATTCTAAGTGAATGGCCTAAAGTTCTCTAACAAGGCTCACTCCTAATAGGGTGATTGAAATCTTTTAACAAGATCTCATTTAATAGTGTGTAGTGTAACCTTTAATAGGGCTAGCCTTTCATAGGGTATCACTTCAAAAGTGTGAAAAGGAGTAGGATGCTACTGGTGGTTTTTCCCAAATTAAGTTTCCATATAAATCATTGTGTCAAGTGTGTTGATGAATTTTTTTATGTTTCATGCTTTACATTTTTGCAAATTGATTTGACAGTAACCTACAAGTTTTAGTGATTGCATAATCTGATAGATGCATGCATGAGTATGAATATTTTATTAGTTCACTAAGCTGTGAAAAGTTTTATTTATACATGTGGACCTTGGATAACTAATTCACCCCCACCCCAAAAGTTATTCTAAATTATTCCAACAAGTGGTATCAGAGCCATCTACTTAAGAGAACTAGTTTCAAATTACTAGAAGCATAAAGATTGAGATGTCTAAAAGAGAAGTACCCAAGCTCAATAGAGACAACTTTTCTACGTGAAAAAGGTTGATGAAGCTACACCTTGGAGGACTTGGAGATCATACACAATCTACCATTTCCATGGAACATGTTGATCCTACTGGTGCCCCAACTACTGAAGATATGAGGAAGAAAAAAGAACACAACCAAGCAATGTTGGAGATTTCCTCTACCCTAAGCTATGCTGAATTTCATGGTATCAAAGGTCTTGACAGTGCAAAGAAAATGTGGGATGCCCTAGCTACTATCTATAGAGGAGACATTAATGTTATTAGAGCCAAATTTGAAAGCCTCAAAGGTAAGTTTGATTAAATGAGAATGGAAGAAGCTAAGAATATTTCTTAATATGTTTAGAGGATAAAAGAAGTGGTTAATGCAATAAAGGGAGCAAATGGTAAAGTGGATGAAAAAAATATTTTAAGCAAGGGTTTGAGAACACTGGTACCTATATATGCTATTAGATTTTTTGCAATTTAAGAACTAAGATGTATTCTAGGGAATAAGCTATCACTTGAAGGTCTAGTAGGTAGACTCACTACTTTTGAACTATCTAACTTTCATAATTACAAACCTAAAAATATTGAATCTACTTTCAAAGCTAAGGTGTCATTAAAGAAACCTAATGAGAAGAAGAAGAAGAAGAAAAGAAGTATGTGTCCAATGGCAGTGATATAGATGAGGACGATGTTGAACAAATTGAAGTACTATTGGGAAGAAGATTCCATAAAGGTAAAGGAAATTTCAAAGGTAAGTTACCCATCATTTGTTTCAATTGTAATGAGGTGGGTCATATTGTTGCTAGATGTCCAAAGAAGAAGAACCACAGAGGTGGTGAAAAATACAAGAATGGAAGAGATGAAGTCAGATTAATGTACAATCTTCATCATTGGCTAGCTTGGCAATTGCCTATAAAGAGAGATTAGAATAGTAGCCAAATCAGCAATAATAGAGGATGTGATAGAAGCAAACCCACCAAAAGGAATTTTTTGATTTGGACATCTTTTGTGACCCACATTTTTTTCATCCTCTAATAGGTGTATGTAAATATTTATTGTAAAGGAAACTTGTCATTTTCTCTTAGCCTTAAGCTTGTTGCATCTCACACTATATAAGTGAGATTTCAGGGCTAGAGAAAAGGTTCAATTTCTATTGTTTCTAGGTGATGTACTTAGCTAGTTTTTCAGTCCAAATATTTGGAGCAAGTTTATGAAGTATTTTCTCTATTAGTTCCTGAGAATATATGAATATAGAATGATCTCTATGTTTCTTCCTAAGGTCATTCTGAGTTTACTATAAATGTATACAATTTTCAAAGAAAATGAATACAAATTATGAGCTGTCCCCATATCAATTATTTCTGAATTTTGTCTCCTTTTGATTACTTGGTTATCTTGATGTTGTATGGGTAAAGGCTTGTGCAATTGAATGCAATCCAGTTAGGCTGTATGTCTATTCATCACCGCTATTAGTTCAATGGATTAAATAAAAGCTTTGATGAATTTGATAAGGTTGCTATAGTAGTAAGAAGGATTTTTGAATGATGAATTCTAATAAGAATTGCTGATAATATTTGTTGTAAGGAAACAAATTAGATCTAAGAATTTGTAGTAGACTCTGAACCCTAATGGATTAGGCACTGGTCAAATTGATTCAATTGGAAGAGAAATATTTCATAAATAGTTTTCAAATGTAGAATTATAATCAATTTTACTTTTATTTCTTGTAGATCTTCAAAGTTGGCTAGTACTTGTTTGCATGGAATGTTTTAGCTTCAGTTAGCCACTATTGCTGAGAACACATGCATATCTATAGAAGAATCTTGGCCAGATCTGTTATATGGGATGTGTCTATGAAATTCTCAAGAATTATGCATGTATTTGAGGATTTGAGATGAGAATTAGGATGAAACTTAAATAATTCTCATATAGTGTTTCCTAGTCTTGAATCATCCCTGGGTATACTCACCCTAGTTTTGTAGAGCCTAAAGAGTAGAAAACCATCTTTGGTTTTGTTGAAGTTGGGTCCAAATGGTTTGCACACATAATTGTTAATAGGAATTGGCTAATCCTTAGATTGTGTGAGTGATATCATTTTGGTATTGAGCATTTTTTTGCTTAGTAGTTATAAAACACCAACAAAAGTGTTTGCACATAATGTTCTTTAAAATTTAAAATGAAATATTCATCACATTGATTAATTTTAAGCCTTTGTCATTCAAGAGTGAGTTTTTTACTTAAGCTATTTCAAATATTGCAATTGAAGCAAGACACCCTAAAAGATTTAATCATTTGTTCCAGGAAAATAAGGGATTTGTTCGATTTTAAGCCTTAAAAGATAGTTATGGTGGTAAAAACCTACAATAAAATAGTTAGTGTTCTACTCCCAAGAATAGCTACAACAAAAAATGTTAGTTTTTTCTACAAAATAGTAAAATTTGCAAACGTGTGGGTTTAGGCTACAATCCTATGGTCCCAGGAATGAGGCTAAAGATCATGGGATTGAGGTACAGGGACTAGTGAAAAAAAGGAAAATAATAGGCTGTGGGCTGGAAAATATAGAGCATTTCCATGAGCAAGCAATCTTGCAGGAGGTTTTATCAACGTTCCTATGGACAATTTTTTCAGTAGGTTTGACTGGTCAACCGTTAAAGTTAGTGTCAAAGGTTTGACTAACTGGAGGGTGCATTGCCAAAGGTAATGGACAATAATCGCACAGGAAAAGTTTGACATTCCTATGAGAAGAATCATGGTGGTGATGCAGAGCTAGTTTGGGACACATGTAAAAGGATGGATGGTGATAAGTTGCAAACTCGCAGTCGTGGGTTTGCATTCCCATTGGTGTATGGCTGCAATCTTGCAGTCATGGGATCACATTCCTAGGATTGTAGGATCATGAACAAAATGGGTTTTTAAGTGTTAAAAATTTAAAAATGTTTAGATGGTTGGAAGTGTGTTTCCCAAAGATTGACTTGTGTATGTGCAACACTATTAGTAAACCACCTGCAAAAACCCACAAGTATAAAAGATTATTTTGGTTAGTTTATCACAAAAAACCATAGAACATGATAAGATTGACCCAAATGCAGGGTCCCACCAAGCGTGCCAAAATGTATCACCTATTATTTAGTAGTGCAAATTGAATACTAATCTATTAAACCATTCACACAAACTAAAAAAGGAAAACACATATGATAGGAGGAATATAGTTATCACCACCAAAGGAAGTAAACCAAGAATGGTAGGCTCCTTGTGGCATAACCCATGGTGAATTAGATTTGTCCCTGATTAGTAGATATGTGTGCTCATGATTGTGCTTAAGCTTCAAGTGGATGGATGGTGTGCATAAAGGATGGTTTCAACAATGGAATCATGGAGGTATTTTAGTATTATAATGGTATTTTAGTATTTTTCAAGCTCTCAAAATAGCATTATAACATTGCATGAAAGGTGGATGATATATTTGAGGGGAGAGGGTTCCCTATATAGGCCAAGGGAGAGAGAGATGGATGGTTAGGATGCAAAGATGGTAAGATGGTAAGGGAAGGTCAAGATGCACTCAAAAGGGAGCACATGGATTGTTCTTGTTTAGCACCAATAGGGAGGTGACACATGTTAGAGGATGATTTGATGAAGGGAAGGCAAGGTGGATGGTCAAAAAAGGAGGCTTAAGAGATAAGGGATCCATAAATGCTTTGTAAGAGTAATATAGGGGGATGTAAGATTAATAAAGGGAGGTGTAAGAGGTGTAAGAGATATTTTGACTTTAGCTTGGGTTAGCAATTCTTAACCCTTGCTTAAAGTTGTGCACATGCTTAGGAGGGGGATTAGGATTAGCTTAGAAAGGGGGTTAGGAGGGAAAGTAGCTTAGCTTTGATGGGATGGGTTAGTTAGGTGGCTGAGTGAGGTTAGTATGGGTGAATGGGTTGAATTAGGGGTTAGGATATGGTTTAGGGAGGCTTTTAAAATTTAAGATATTTTATTAAATGATTTATTTAATAAAATGGGGGTTATAGAATTAAATTGAATAGATTTGAGGATTTATTCAATTTAATAGAGGAATAGTGATTTAATTGATAAATTGATTTTGGGTGATCATCTGGTTTTATCAATTGGACTATAGTTAATTAATTTAATTAATTAACTAGGGGATGACAATTAATTAATTAAATAGTAAATATTCAATCAATAATGTCCTGGGAAATGATTAAATATGATTACCTATTAATGTAATCAAATTTAGGTGTCTACACTAAATGATCAAAAATTTGATGTTGATTATTCAAGGTGGTTATACCAAATGCATAAAAAAATGTCTTTAATAGTATGTTACACATGTTTCTTATTATGCTCTCTCCTTAGCTATTCTTTCTTTTCCTTTCAACTCAAAAAAGTTTGAAATTCCTACATTTTTTCTAATACCAAGTTGTTTATGTCATACATGGCTAAATTAATTACCTCATCTATACTTATTTACTCATCCACCATCTCTTCTAATTGAGTCATAATATGAGATTTTGGGGTTACATCACTAGGTAGTGATATTTGCACTTGCTTATCCTTCTCAATCAATCTAGATATATGCTGCTACTTCTCTTGAATAGGTGTCACATGCTATTTACATGTTCCAGTCAATGATTCTAATGACTTTGCACTCGACAACTATATAAGTGACCATGTAATTTCTTTCTCTTTTGGTTTCTTATCCTCTTCTATCAACTTTGTGTCCTTGACTTCTTCTATCTTCACCTTAGTATGACACATATGCATCCAAGTGAATTGTGGAAACACAACTATAGCCTTTCTTAGTTTCTTAGTACTTGTATCCTTAGTAACTGATGTGACCTCAAAATCATTAGTATTTGATCTTTCATCCCTTAAATAATCTATGACCTTTAACAAAACTAGATAAATGTTGGTTAAAGATGTATCAGGCTCAACATTTTTTAGGTCTTCTTCTATTAACACATTCTGATCATGTGGTGTTGAAACAAGAATGTCTTCACTGGTGACAACATCTTGTTGTTCACATCCTTTTACTAGTTGCCTAATTTCCTCACCAAGTTTGACAACTTCTACTATATCATCTTCTTCTTCTTCTTTGACCTCTCCCTCACTCTTCTTCCTCATCTCCTTTACTAGCTAATGGATTGATCAATTCAAATGCTACCTTCCATATATTTATGCTTTCTTTCTCAACATCATCAACTTTCTTCATCAAATTTTGTATTCCCTTTCTTTTGGCACAAATTTCTTTACAAAATCTTTTAGGGAGATAGACATATGTATCTTCCCTAAATCTAACATTCTTTGTGCTAGAGTGTCCTTCTTGATGTTTCTTTTAGTAGCTATCACCCACTTCTACTTAGCATGGATGTTATTGTACAAATTTTCTAGAATGCCTTTAGCTAACTCTATAGGTGTAGTTTTAAATTGTATAATGATTTCTATCAGAGTTTTTTCAAGTTTTTCTTGATCTTCTTTATTTACAAAGTCAAATTTGATGTGTTTGAATCCTATCAAGCTTGTTAGTTCAGTAATTTCTTAACATGTACCTTATCTACAATTATAGGAGGTGGTCTCGGCATAATCTAAAATTTTCTCAGATCATCAGGCTCAATTTCTTCATCATCTTCTTCCTCCTCTATTACAACTAATTTTCTCTTTAGCCTCTTAGGAATGATTTACTAAGGTGAATAGACTTGTTTTCTCTTTTCTAGATTTTCTTTTGTTTTGACAATTGGGGAATGGGCTATCTTTGATCTTGTTATCATTTCTCTTTTAGGATCCTAAGGTGTAGCAACCTTTTGCATACCTTTCTTGAGATCATATTTTACCTTGTGATCAACAATTATCACTTTCTTTTGCTTGGATGCCTTAGGCTTGGCAATCACTAACTCTTTGCCTTTTCCTTCCCTAGCATTAGTTGATTGTTTTAATCCTTCTTTTTCTTCACCATCCTTGTCATCAAGATTTCCCTTTTTTATTTTATTTTCTATCTTGGGCTTACTTGACTCTACATTCATTTGATCCTTCACTTTGTAATACCTTCTAAATGGCACAACATTTACATCAACATATTTTGACAAAAGTGTAGTCATTTCTATTCTAACTTCGTCATTAACTTCATAAGGTATTGGCCTTAACCATTATATTCTAGGTATGAGTGCCTATGAATAAAAGAAATTGTGTCTACCATGAAACATATCTCATTAAAATCTTTATCTACAATAAACTTGTGAATCCTTATTCGATATGTCATTTTATTTTTGCATTCCTCAAAATAGTTATCTAAATTACTTTAAAAGTTTCTCCCAATTGACTTATCAAGTCATTTATTTGTTCCATAGCTGGGCTATTCTTATCCCATGCTACTATGGTGATTGTAGGAAAATATTTCTGTACATAGAAAAATAAACAAATTAACAAATATCTAGACTTATATGATGTGTTCTTTTCTTTTCTTATTGCTCCAAAATTCTCTATCAGTTTTTGTAGTTACAACTTGACAATATCATATGTGTAATCCTTTTTGAAAATTTTGTAGCCTTGGTATATTGCAACATATGACACACTTTTTAGTCTACTAGACTAGAAGAATTTTCATGTTATCACTCATACTGCAAATTCAATCATAGGATCATCAATCCCATAAATTGACATCCCTTGACCATTCTATTTTTCTTTGGTTGATTTCTCAATTTTATTTCATGTTGCACTCCTTATGATCTTCATTTTGTCCATGGTAGGGTATCCAGCAACTTGAAATATTATGGCCTTGGTACTTTTTATTCATTCTCCTTCTAACCATACCTTCATATCATGAACATGACTTAGGCAAATATTTATCCACTTAGCTTTGAAAACTTTTGGAAAACCTAGGGCATAGGTAAGCCCTTTCCCAGCAAGAATTTTGTATTCATCCCTTAGTACTCCATTGTTACATAGCTTCTGATAAGGTGACCCTATTTTTAAATCTTTGATTTCTCATATTTTGTACAAGTAATAGGATCTCACATCCTGAATAGTCAATTCCCTAGGTGGAATTGAGTACAGGGTGCTAACATCATCTTTAGTCCCCTCAAAATTCACATTTTTCTTTAATTTCAATGGTGGATACTGGTCATTCCTCACAATCTTAGTGTTTTTCTCTTTCAACATTTCACTTATTAATTCCATTTCAAACTAGATTTTTCTAAAACAAACTCTTCTAAAATAACCTTAGAAAACACTTAACTGAACACTAAAAGTAACACTTGCTAAATTTGTCAAAATTTTCAAATTTTCTTTGTGATTTTCTTATTTTGTCACTTAATTCTCCTTGATCACATTCAAATCACTTGTGAACTTTGAAATCACTTTCGTGAATAAAAATGAAAGCCCAAATTTGATAAATAGCTTCAATTCCCATTGATGTCTAGAATAAATGTGTTTTTACTTGGTAAGTTTATGAAAATTGTCTCAGTCTCCATGCTTACCGATAAACACTCTATGTTTGAAATATAGATGGAGCAACTGAGGGGGGGGGGTGAAGCAGTTACCATAAAAACAAATCCACTAATCATTTAGATGTCCTATAAAACTAGTTACTATTGTCACTTGGTAACCATATAGAAAAATGCTATAACTCGGGGGATGCAATGTATGTTAACTTTAACAGATCTTAAACATTCATAGTGATTAATATGCAATCATAAAATAAATAATATGAACACATGAGACACCAAATTTAACATGGAAACCCTATATGGGAAAAACCACCAAGTAACTAGCTACTAATTTTCATTCTTCTGAAGTGAGCCCTATTTGGAACCAACCCAGCTAAAGGTTACAAAACACACTATTAGGTGTGACCTTGTTAGAAGATTTAATAACCCTACTAGGAGTGGCCTTGCAAAAGGACTTTAGAAAAATTCAATAGAAATATCACCTTGTTAGAGGATTTACAAATGGTTGTTAAACCAACTCTATTAAAATATTTAGGAATCACTACTACAATGGTGAGAAAGTAATAATGAGTTGACCTAAATGAGATGCAAGTGAATTGTTGATAGAGATCTTTGTCCTACTCCTCTAGATCCTTCTTGGTCAAATAAATCTTTGCTACTCCTCAAGGATATCTGAGCATCATTCAAATTTTTCTCACACTTTCTTCTTTTAATCAACACACTTTGGTGCTCCTCATTATACTTTAGAATTCTCAACTTGACCTTTTATTTATACCTTACAAATTGCCAAGTTGGCTCATTTACAACTTACAATTACCAATAATAATTACCCAGTCGGCTACAATCATTACTTGAAATAATTAAACTTTATTTCCCAAAATAATGAAATCCTTCATTGGCCGACCTTGTTTAGTAAACACTATTCCAGAACTAATTTCTAGTGTTAACCAACTAAAGCTCAGTTAACACTTCAAACCCTACAAAATCCTTTGGAGACTGAGTTAACTTGGTAAACACCGACTTTCCTTTGTTAACCTTGTGAACTCGATTACCACTAACTTCTGCCACAAAATCCTTCGATGCCCAAGTAAGCTCAGTAGACATTGTTTCCATAGAGTACTTTCTAGGAATGCTCTATAGATTTTGAAATCTACTTTGCTAACCAACTGAGCTTGGTAAGCACTATCTATCAATTGATATGACATTTGTGTAACATCAAAGACAACACACATCTAAAAAATTCTATCCAACAATCTCCATCTTTTGCATTGATGGAAACACAACATGTCATAGCACAATGAAATTTTAAAACAAGTCTTTCTTGATAGAACATTTCTGCCTCTTAGGTTTTATGCCACAAACTTCTCTTAATGCATTAATCTCCCTCTTTGAAGGAACTACATAGCTTCTTTTTCAAATAGTAAACTGTCCTAAAACAAATTCAAATTTTAGAAAGATATGATAGTAAACTCCCCCTCTTTGACAACACATGCCAAAGACAACACAAACCAAATGAGTAACAATGTACCTTAAGTACCAATTCATATGAAATGTTCTCATGGCTATGCTGCATCAACTAATAGATCTTCAACTTGGTTCTTGTTGATGCATCACTAAAACTTTATTTTAGTGAGCTTTAGATAGGGGAATGAACACTAGCTTACCTCTTAGATAGAAGAATGCATCCTTAGGTAATGGCTTGGTGAATATGTCAGCATTTTATTCTTTTCTATGGACATATTCCAATCTGATCTCCTTGTCCTGCACTAACTCTCTGACAAAGTGATATTTTATTGCAATGTGCTTGGTTTTGGAATGCATCACTGGATGCTTTGATATGTTAGTTGAACTTATATTATAAAAAAAAATAACAATTGGTTCTTTTATAACAACCTTCATGCCTTCCAACAACTATGTAAACCAAACAATATTAGAACAATTCACTACTACAACATATTATGCTTCAGCTATAGATTAGGATGTGCAATTTTGATTTTCACTTGTCCAAGACACCAACCCCTTTCCAAGAAAGAATGCTCCACCACTTGTACTCTTTTTGTCATCAATGCTCCCTACCTAATTAGCACTAGTAAACACTTTCAAGTCCAAATTTCCTCCAAATTTGTACCACAATCCATAATCTTCAGTGCCTTTCAAGTATCTCAAGATCCTTTTGATTGCCATCATGTAGTTTTCTTTGGGTTTTGCTGAAAATCTTGCCACTATACCAACTACAAGAGCAATATCAAGTCTTGTATGAGCTACATACTACAATTTTTCAATCATTGATATATATAAGGCTTGATCTACCTCTTTTGAATCATCATCTTTGGTAAGCTTTAGTCCAGTACACATGGGAGCTCCAACTAGTTTTAAATCTTCCATACCAAACTTCTTGAGTATCTCCTTGATGTATTTAGACTGAATGATGTAGATACCATTCTTGCTCTGCTAAATCTAAAGATCGACAAAGAATTTAATCTCACCAAACATAGACATTTCAAATTTCTTGTCCATTTTCTCTAAAAATTCTTTGCATAGATCATCATTCCCTATAAACAAAGTATCATCCACAAATATTTCTACATAAACAATCTTGTTACCTGGTCCTTCCTTGATATACAAGCTACTATTATCATTAGTTCTCTAAAAACCAATCTAAATAAAATAATTATGCAATCTCTCATACCATGCTCTAGGGGCTTATTTTAGACCATACAAAGCTTTGTGTAATTTGTAGACCATTTCCTTCTTGTCTAGATCAAAAAAACCTTCAAGTTTCTCAATGTAAACTTCTTCATCTAGGATATCATTGAGAAATATAGTTTTGACGTCCATTTGATATTCCTTAAGTCCTTTGTGCATAGAATATGCAAGTAGGGTCCCAACACCTTCCAATCTTGCAATAGGAGAAAAAGTATCTCCATAGTCAATTCCTTCTTCTTGATAATATCCTTTACACACCATTCTAGCTTTGTTCCTTCATACCTTACCATCTTCATTTAACTTATTCCTGAATACCCATTTAGTTCCAATCACATTTTTATCTTTAAGCCTAGGTACAAGTGTCCATGTTTTATTCTTCTCTATTTGTTCTATCTCTTCATTCATAGCCTCAATCTAACTTTCATTTTCCAATGCATCTTTGACATTTCTAAGTTCAAAATCAACAAGTAAACAAGTAGCTTTTAGGTTACTTCTTGTCATAGTACCTTCAGATTTGTCTCCAATAATATGATCTGGTCAAGTTCCTTTCCTTTTGAGTGAATTGCATTATCATCCTCTTGAACTTAAACTTTAGGATATGGCTGCTCTGACTTAGTAGGCATAGGCTCGGTAGCATCTGAATGTGACTTGGGTTTCTGCAACTCAATTTAAACTTCTTGCAACTTGGTGACTGAAGACTCGGGAGTAGAAGTCTCTTGATTGATAGACGTATCTAGCACTATATCAGGTTCAATGAAAACAAATCTCCTGTAATCTTTTGGTTCCTTTCTACTTTCTTCTTTAGTCCTTTCTACAAACTCATCAACTTTCACATGTGCGCTTTCTATGATTTTGTGAGTAGACAAATTCAAATGTCTATATGCCTTACTTTTGCAAGAATATCTCAAAAATATGTCTTCATCACCTTTCACATCAAATTTTCTTTTTCTAGATTCTTTCAAGATATAACATTTACTTCTAAATACTTTTAGGTAACTTACATTAGGTTTATATGAGTCCTTTTCCAACTATACTTAGTTCAAGGTATGAACTACAGTGCTAGATTCCTTTTAGTATTTGATAGCAATGTTCTTTTCAATCATTAGAGTCCTTTCACAATCCATGATAGATCTATTCCCCCTTTCAACTATTCCATTCTACTTAAGAGTTCCAAGGGTTGATACTTGTCTTTTGATTCCTCTTTCAATGCAAAAGTTATTGAATTCATGGGAGATGAATTCACCAACTTTGTCTAATCTCAAAAATTTCAGTATTTTCCTTGTTTCATTTTCTACTATGGCCAAATACCATTTGAACTTCTCAAATGCTTCTAACTTGTCTCTCAGATACATAACAGTCATCATTCTAGAGTAGTCATCAACAAAAAGAATGAATAACTTTTCTCCAATATAGCTCTCAATTCCAATAGGTCCACACAAATCTTTAGGCACAATTTACAAAATTTCTTCAAACTAATAGTTTTTACTTTTAAATCTAGTCTTTCCCATCTTACCAATATGACAATTCTTACATACACCAAGATTAGGTTTCTTTATACTAGGAATGTCTCTTACTTTCTTGAATTTGCTTATTTTTACCATGTTATCAAAATTCACATGACATAACCTTCTATTCCATTAACAACTTTTCTCAACTTGAGTAATTAAATATGAACATTCACCAAGTTCAAGATAAAAATAAGTTACCTTTTGTCTATATGCCTTATCTAATCAACTTCCCTTTGTCATCGATCAGTCTATCTTTTCCATGCATGAATTACACTTTGAATGCAATACTGATTAGCTATGCCACACTCAATAGATTATGTTTTAGTCCTTCAACCCAATAGGCATTATCACATACAAGCTCTTTGGTTAATAAAATTCAGCCTCTTCCTTTTATGCAACAAGGTTCATTATTTCCAAACCTTACACTGCCACCATCATAGTCTTCAAAATGTTCAAACTTAGTTTTGTCACCAGTCATATGATGAGAACAACCACTGTCTATGATCCATGTATCAATTTTTCTCACATGAGAGATAAGTACCATCTCATCTTCCTCATCATTATTAGATTCATCTTTCATTTCAATGTAAAAAATTTCATCTTCACTATTATTAGAATCCTTAGAATTTT
The DNA here is from genome assembly GCA_028749045.1 of Cupressus sempervirens. Taxonomy (NCBI): domain Eukaryota; kingdom Viridiplantae; phylum Streptophyta; class Pinopsida; order Cupressales; family Cupressaceae; genus Cupressus; species Cupressus sempervirens. The sequence goes on from CM053793.1 coordinate 838,299,503, forward strand.
TAGCCATGAAACATGTTTTCTTACCTTTGTCCTTGAATGATTTGAAGTCTTTCTTGCCATTTCACTTGTGACCTTTCTTCTCATCCTTGTTTTTCTTTTTTGGACACCTAGAAGCAATATGACCAATTTCCTCACATGAAAAACATATTAGAGGAACCTTACCTTGGTATTTTCCTTTGCCTCTAGAATATTTCCTTCTAAGTAGAGCTTCAACTACTTCAAGATCACTGTCAATTTTTTTTTCTAATTCTTCTTCACTTTCTAACAGACTATCCTTTATTTTTTTGCCCTTTTCTTTGAGTGAAAGCTTCATTTCAAATGTTGATTCAATGTTCTTGAAAGCTAGAACATAATTGTCATAGTTATCTAGCTCAAATGTAGTCAATCTTCTTACTATGCCCTCCAAATTTATCTTATGATTTGCTTCACATCTTCTTTCCTGAGTTGTAGATACTCTAATTGCATAAATGGGAAGAAGAGTTCTAAGAACTTTACTAACAACTATTTCCTCCTTGATATCTCCTCTAGAAGCCTTGATTGGACTAATACTTGCTTTGACTCTTTCAACATATTTGACAATTCTTTCATCCTCTCTCATCCTCATCTGATCAAATTGTCCTCTTAGACTTTCTACGTTGTCTCTCCTCACATTGTCATCACCTCCATAGATATCCTTCAGCTTGTTTCACATAGAAAAGGCAATTTTGCAGTCCTTAATATCATCAAATTATTCATAGCTTAGAGTAGATGCAATGTCTATCATCATGGTGTTATGAGTTTTCTTCTCAGCAATGTCATTGACAAATAATTTACCAATAGGAGTTGTATATTATTTATCAAGATATTTCAATCTTGTATCTCCAATGGAAGCTAGATGGAGTCTCATGAGACCTTGCCATGCTGAAAAGTTATCCCTATTAAGCCTTGGAATTTCCCTCTTGTAAGACATCCTGATCTTTAGCCTAGATCCTTGAAATCCTTCCTACAAGCAACAAGAGCTCTGATACCAATTGTTGGAAATATAGATGGATTAACCAGGGGGGGGGGGGGAGTGAATCAGTTACCACAAAAACAAATCCACAGATCCTTTAGATATCTTATAAAACTAGTTACTATTGTCACTCAGTAACCATATAGAAAAATGCTCTAACTCAGTGGATGTAGTGTATGTTAACTTTAACAGATCTTAAACATTCACAATGATTAATATGAAACCATAAAAGAAATAACATGAATACTTGAGACACCAGATTTAACATGGAAACCCAATATGGGAAAAACCACCAAGTAACTAGCTACTAATTTTCACTCTTTTGAAGTGAGCCCTATTAGGAGCCAACCCATTTAAAGGTTACAAAACACACTATTAGGTGTGACCTTGTTAGAGGATTTAATCACCCTAGTAGGAGTGGCCTTGCAAAAGGAATTTAGAATAATTCAATAGAAATGTCACCTTGTTAGAGGATTTACAAATAGCCGTTAAACCAAATCTATTAAGAAGTTTAAGAATCATTGCTACAATGGTGAGAAAGTAACAATGAGTTGATTTGAATGAGATGCAACTGAATTGCTAATATAGATATCTATTCTACTCCACTAGATCCTTCCTAATCAAATAAATCTTTGCTTCTCCTCAAGAAAATATGACCATCCTTCAATGTTCACTCACACTTTCTTCTTTTAATCAACACACTTGCATGCTCCTCATTACACTTTAGAATTCTCAATTTGACCTTTTATTTATACTTTACAAATTGTCAATTTAGCTCATTTACAACTTAAAATTATAGATAATCATTACTCTAATTGGATATAATCATTACTTGAAATAATTAAACTTTATTTCCCAAAATAATGAACTCCTTCATTGGTCGACCCTGCTCGTTAAACATTGTTCGAGAACTGATATCCAGCGTTAACCAACTAAAGCTTGGTTAACATAGTGAACCTTGCAAAATTCTTTGGAGACCAAGTTAACTTGGTAAACACTAACTTTCCTTTGTTAACCTTGTGAACTCGGCTACCACTGACTTCTACAAAAAAATCCTTTGACGCTCAAGTAAGCTCGGTAGACACTATTTCCACAAAGTACTTTCCAAGAATGCTCGGTAGACTCTAAAATTTTCTTTGCTGACCAACTGAGCTTAGTAAGCACTATCTGCCAATTGAGATGACATTTGTGTAACATCAAAGACAACACACAATTAAACAATTGTATCCAACACTTAGTTCTCACTATCTTACTTGAATAATACCAATTCATTCAGTCTACACATAAGTTCTTAGTCTATACTGCAATGCTTGGTCAATATAGACTGTATTACTAGTGCTTGGCACTTCATGTTGTAACTGATTCTCTTTCACTTTTCTTTCCATATGTATCTTCTTAATGCATATTTTCTTATGCAAATATGAATTTTTAACACATTAAATGTTAGGAACTAATGCAAGATATATCATTCAATATACATGATGCAGGGTGCTTCCCTTTATACAATAAACTCATAACAAAGAACAAAGAAACAAGAGAAAATGTCAGAACAAAATTTGGACTTCTTATTTTCACCACAAATGAAGAATTATAGAATTCAATAGTATAATATTCTAACCCACATGGGTGCCTTCATTAGAATAATTTTCAAGATAAGCTATGAACTATCACCGAGAGCTATCATGGGCAATGTTTAGGCCTTTGTTAAATAGGCAGTTTTCTACCACTCAAGAAGGTTTTAGATGCTCAAACTTAATACCTAGGGTCAATAGACCCTAACAAAGCATATAGAGTTGGCCAAATACATATTTTAGAAATTTTGGGTAGCCCAACTTTGAAAGGCCATAACTCATGAATTGTTGCTCCAATTGGCTATTATAACCACTTTTCAAAAAAGCTAGCTCCTAATCTATAGGCTTGAAAATATGATAGTGCCCTTCCTTTAAGTTTTTGGACCTCATCCAAGAACTCTAAGGCCTCCAATAGTGAGCCTAAAGATTTTTCTACAAATTTTTTGATAAAAAATCTGTAATAAATTCTCTGATACTTAAGTTGGAGCAATAATATTTTTATCGTAGGATTATATCTCTAAAATGAACCTTCTTGTAGAAAATAAGAACATTCAGAGCTCATATGAAAAACTTACTAAAAATAGTAGGTTCACATAAATAGTAACCATCCTATCTACTAGTCCTTATTAAAATAGAAAATATGGAAAATAAAATATTTTTGGGTGATGCAAGATTGCCCTTACAACCAGGATGGTCCTACATCAAACATCTAGGGTGATTTGAGAAGTGACCCCATTACATCTCAGGTGTTTAGAGGAGAACCAAGAAAATTAACTTCCTTTTTTGCTAGCCATGATGAATCCTCAATTGGCCTCCCTTTCCATTTGACCAAATATTCCTCATAAGTTTTGTTGCTAGTACTTTTTCCAACATGACTATCTAGTATCTTCTTGATCTCCTTTATAGTTGGACTAGTTGCTAGAATGCTCCACTGTGCTTTTGCAAATTCATCTCCATCACCTCCTTCATAATACTCTATCAAATTTGAAATATTAAATACTGGTGAAATATTCAATTCAGTAGGAAACTCAACTTCATACACATTTCCAAAATCATACCTTTTCACTATCTTGCATGGTGAAAACTTCTTCATCTTTAGCTTATTATATATAGCCACTGGAAAAAACTCCTTTCTCAAATGAACCATGACTTCATCTCCAATCTAAAATTATTTATATCTTCTTTTTAGATCTTCCTTAGCCTTATATGATGTATTCATCTTTATGATGTGGTTCCTCCAGCTCTAAATGGATGTTCTTCAAATGTTCAACAAAATCTTCTACTTCAACACTACGTATCTCACCTTTATCCAACTACCTCAGTTTAGAAGCATTTCTAGGACTACTCCCATATACAATCTAGAATAGTGATTTACTAATACTCCTATTGACAAAATTATTATATGAAAATTCTACCTATGGTAAAATCATATCCCATCCTTTTGGTTTATCTCCAACCAAGCATCTCATCAAGTTTCCCAAATTGCAATTCACAACTTCTATCTATCCATTAGTCTATGGATTATGTGATGAACTAAACTTCAAATTTTTCTTCAACTTCTTCCATAATGTATGCTAGAAATACCCAAAAAATTTGGTATCTCTATCTAAAGCTATACTCTTTGGTGGACCATGTAATCTCACCACTTCTTTGAAAAAAAACTCTGCTACATGAACAATATCATTAGTCTTCTTGCAAGGAATAAAATGTGCCATCTTTTAAAAATCTATCAATAACCACAAAAAGAGAATGATTCTTATGTTGTATCCTCAATAATCCAAGAACAAAATCCATGATGAGATCCTCCCATGACTTCTCTGGTATAGATAATGGCTGATACAACCCTATATTCTACTTCACTCCTTTTGCCATCTAACGCACTCTGCAACTTTGTATAAACTTTGTCACATCTTGTTGTAACTATGATTAGTAATATTTTTTAGCAACCAAAGTTATGGTTTTATCTCTACCAAAATGTCCAAACAATCCTCCACTGTGCTTCTCCTTGATGAGGTTATCTCTCATCGAACTTTTGAGAATGCACAACTGGCTCCTTTTTAACAACATACTATCTTGGATCATAAAATCAAACCACTTTGTCCTATAAGGTGTAACAAGTTCTATACAAGCCTTCCACACTTCACCAAAATCAGAATCATCTAGATACAAAGTACTGAGTTCCTTGAACCTAACCACCTCTATCTACATTTCTATCAAAAAAAGTTATCTTCTACTAAGAGCATCTACAACTTTGTTAGACTTCCCACTCATGTGTTTCAAAAAATGTATAACTCTACAAAAACTCAACCACCTTTAAATCCCTTTGGTTCAATTTTCCTTGACTATTCAAATATTGCAAAGCTTGATGATTAGTATACAAAACAAACTCCTTAGGAAGAAGATAGTGTCTCCACTTCTTCATTGCTTGAACTATAACATAAAATTCCTAATCATAAAATAGATCATTTTCTTTTTCCATCATTCAACTTCTCACTAAAATAAGCAATAGGTCTACCTTCTTGGCTTAAAATAGCTCCTATTGTAGTACCACTAGCATCATAGTCTACTTGAAAAACCTTGTTAAAATTAGGAAGTGTTAAAATAGGCTACTTAGTAACTTTTTATTTCAACAAATTAAAACTCTTATCTACTCCTACATACCACTTAAACTCTTTCCTATCTCCTCTCATTATTTTAGTCAAGGGTCCACAAATACTACTAAACCTCTTATGAACTTTTTGTAAAATGTAGCCAGTCCATGAAAAGATCTTACCTCTATTGCACTCCTTGGAGTAGGCCATTCAAGGATAGCCTTCACTTTCTCTAGGTCTATTTTCATACCTTCTACTGAGACTACAAATCATAGGTACACCAACTCCTTCTTTATAAGATACACTTCTTTAGGTTTATCAACAACTTTTTTGTTGATATATGATTGAAAAGATCATTTGAGTTAGAACATTGTTGTAAGAAGTGTTTTCAATCATTGTTTCATCACTAATGTCAAACTTGCTATATGTTGGTAAGACAATTGGTTATATGTTTCAAGCACTATTAGTTACTTGATTGATGAGGAGGATTTGATCAACAAGATGTAACAAAAGTACCTAGAGGAAAGGTTGAGTTATGATTATGTATTGAAGTGCAAGAATCAATTAAGATAGTGATAACATAATGTATTGATGATCTACTTGGGGTTACGAAATGTTTGGCTACACTTAGAATGTTCAAATGAAAAAGGTTGAAAAAAGTTCATTTGCTAAGCTTGACCAAGTTGATAGAAAGTGCCAAGTAAAGTTAGTGCAAGCTGAGCAAAAATTTAGTTGGAGCCGAGTGAAAACAATTTCTAGTAGGTGTCAAACAAGTTAGTAGATGTCCAGTATTATAGTATGTGTCGAGCATCAGTAAATTAATAATGCCAAGCTGTTGCATTATGAATAAGATCAAAGATTCACCAAATAAAATTGACAAGTTTTTTTTCTTTGAACTTGTGAATTAGGAGGAAGATAAGATTGATGAGCTGGAGGCATAGAATCTTATGTAAATGATTTTGGAGGTGAATTCAAATGGATTCTAGGAGAATTTTTTAGAGAAGAAAAGATATGGGGTAGATACATTGTATCCTACCTAATCCATTAAAAACCCTAATTTTTGAGATGGATAATGGGTAGGAAAAAGAAGTTCTAATTCCCTATATGTAGGGATGCCTAGCCAAGAAGCAAGGTTAGTAAGAGGTCAAAGAGTTTTTGGATGCAAAAAACTGACAACGTGAAGGAAGAAGGGTTTGCTTCATCAAGTGACCCAAGAGGAGAAGTCTGCAATGGTGAGTTAAGAAAGAAGGTTTACTGAAGATGAATGCTTAAAGGGTGAACAAGCTGTTAGAACTACAAAGATTGAAAGTGAAGTAGAGTTGAGGACTAAATATTGATTTGTAATCTGCAAGTAAGGTTATAAGTTGTATCAAATCAAAGCTCTATTGTTACTCTCTAACAATTGTATTATTTTAGGATAAATCCTTTGGAGAAAGGTTGACTTAACTATCATTGGAAAATCCTTTAATAGGGTAGCATTCCAAGTGAATGACCTAAAGCCCTCTAACAAGGGTCACTTTTAATAGGGTGATATAAATCCCTTAACCAGGTCACATTTAACAGTGTGTGTTGTAACCTTTAACAAGGTTGGCCTTTAATAGAGCATTACTTTAGAAGAGTGAGAAAGGAGTAGTATGTTACTGGTGGTTTTTCCCAAATTGAGTTTCCACACTAAATCATTGTGTCAAGTGTGCTGATGGATGTGTTGTATTTTATGCTTTACATCTTTGCATGTTAATGTTTCAGTAACATATTAGTTTTGGTTTACACACAATGAATGCATGCATGGTTAAGAAAGTTTTATGGGTTCACTAAATTGTAAAAGTTTTATTTGGACATTTGGACCTTGAATAACTCATTCACCCCTCCTCTCAACTATTCTAAAGAATTACAACAATTGGTATCAGAGCGTAGTTTCTTAATAGGATTAGTTTTAAGGTACTAAAAGCATAAATATCAAGATGTCAAAAAGAGAGGTACCCAAGCTGATCAAAGATAAATTTTATGCATGGAAAAGTTTCATGAAGCTACACCTAGAAGGACTTGGAGATTATGCAGAAACTTGCATTACAATAGAACATGTTGATCTAGTAGGAGCCCTAACTGCTAAAGATTTGAAGAAAAAGAAAGAGCACAATTAGGCAATGTTGGAGATTGCCTCTGCCCTAAGCTATGCTAAATTTGATGATATCAAAGACCTTAAAAGTGCAAAGAAGATGTTGGATTCCCTAAAAACCATCTATGGAGGAGAAATTTTTTTAAAAAGAGCCAAGTCAGAGAGCCTCAGAGGTAAGTTTGATTCCATGAGGATGGAAGAACATGAAAACATTGCTCAATATGTTGCTAGAATAAAAGAGTTTGTTAGTGCTATAAAAGGTGCAACTGGTAAAATAGATGATGAAGTTGTGATAAGTAAATTCTTGAGAATATTATTGCCCATGTATTCCATTAGAGTATCTACAATTTAAGAGTTAAGTTGCATACTAGGAAATGATTTAACCCTTGAAGGTATAGTGGGTAGACTCACTAGATTTGAGTTATCTAATTTTGACAACTGCAAACTAGAGAGTATTGAATCAGCTTTCAAAGCCAAATTGTTACTAAAGGATTCTGAGGAGGTAAAGCAAAAGAAGAAGAAAAGAAAGATAAAGTATGCATCTAGTGATAGTAGTACAGATGAGGATGACATTAAACGATTAGAAGCATTGCTGGCCAAAAGATTCTACAAAGGAAAAGGTAAATTCAAAGGTAAGCTACCTATCATTTATTTTAATTGCAATGAAGTTGGTCATATTGTAGAAAGGTGTACGTAGAAGAAGAACTTTAGAGAAGGGAATGAGTACAAAAATAGAAGAGAAGATGTTGGAAGAGACAACAGAGATAAAGACAAGAAGTCATGCTGCATTGCTAATGAAAACAACTCTAATGAAAATCATGAAGAAGTGGTATATGCTACAATGAAGGATGAATCAAATGAGGATGAGGATACTACACTTATGACTTGTGTGAACAAGAATGAAAAATGGATCATTGACAGTAGATGCACACATCACATGACTGGAGACAAAATTAAGTTCATTACCTTAACTTGTTATGATAGAAATAGTATAAGATTTGGTAATGATGCACCATGTTCTATAAAAGGAAAAGGTTCTATTAAGATTACAAAAAAGATCTCATGTGACAATGCTTATTATGTTGAAGGATTGAATTATAACTTGTTGAGTGTGTCACAATTGAAAAATTTGGGGTGCAAAGTTGAGTTTAAAAATAAGTCAGCCAAGATATATGATACAAATGGAAACTTGATTGGAAAATGTGATCAAACTATGAGTAATCTATTCTATTTGGATATAGAAGATGCTACTTGTCTTATTGCAAAATTTGATAATGTATGGCTTTGGCACAAGAGATTATGTCATGTTAACTTTGATAATCTAATTACTGTAAGTAACATAAAAAGAGTTAGAGGTTTTTCTAAGTTGAAGAAACTAGAAAACATAATGTGCAAACAATGTCAGCTAGGCAAGATGACAAAGTCAAGCTTTAAAAGTAAAGCTTATAACTCTAAGGAAATACTTGAAATTGTTTATACTAATTTGTGTGGACCTATTGAAGTGAAAAGCTACAAAGGAGACATGTATATTATGTTGCTTGTTGATGATTATTGTAGAATAATGACTATCATGTTTTTAAAACAAAAATCATATGCTTTTCAAATGTTTAAATGGTAATTGGCAAGAGTTGAGAAAGAAATAGGAAAAAACTTGAAATGCTTGAGATCAGCCAGAGGAGGTGAATTCACTTCACATGAATTTGAGGTGTTCTACAATGAAAAAGGAATCAAGAGACAAACATCAACACCAAGGACTCCCTTACAAAGTGGAATTTATAAAAGAAGAAATAGATCTATAATGGACTGTGCTAGAACACTAACGATAGAGAAAAATATTGCCCTAAAATATTGGAGAAAAGCGATAAGTCTGTAGTATACACTTTGATCCATGTGCATGTAAAGAAAGGTACTCACTCAACACCTTTTGAACTATGGTATTGTCATCCACCTATTGTGAAATATTTTAAGGTATTTGGAAGCAAATGCTACATTCTCAAAGATGTTAGAAGTGGAAAGCTTGATGCAAAGAGCAAAGAAGGTATATTCCTTAGTTACTCCATAAGAAGTAAAGCTTACAAGTGTTTTATTACTAAAACTAACAAAATTGTGGAAAGTGTAAATGTGAATTTTGATGAGTTTATAGAAGCACATGAAGTTAAACCTACAAAAGAACTTTGTAGATTACAAGGCATTTGCATACTACTATGAAGGAATGCCTACTAAAGAAGATGTCACAAATCATGCAAAAAATCAATAGCAAGTTTCAAAAACTACCAAGTCACATCCAATGAATGTTGAGCTACATATAGACACTAAGTTGCAAAATGAAGAAAATGCACAATCTAACTCTAAGATTAGCATACATGAAAGAGATGCACATAGTTATACTAAAGTTGAAAGACCTAATTTAGCCACAAGAACTAAGCCTAGACTATCCAAATATGTCAAAAGACACCATCCTATAGATCAAATGATTGGAGACAAAGATTCAAGGCCAATGACAAGAAATAGGTTGAGAAGTGAAACTTTCTTGCTAAGCATAAAGGAACCTAAGAAAATGAGAGATGCATTGGAAGATAATGATTGGTACAAGGCTATGGAAGAAGAAATTCAATAGATAGAAAAGAATAAGACTTGAAGTGTAGTTCCTAGACTAGAAGACAAGAATGTGATTGGCACAAAATAGGTTTTCAAGAACAAGCTAGATGAGAATGGTGAAGTAACAAAAAACAAAGCAAGACTAGTTTTCTAAGGGTATGCTCAAGAAGAAGGAATTGACAATGGTGAAACATTTTCCCTTGTTGCAAGAATGGAAGGAGTAAGAATTTTGCTTGCTTATGCTGCTTACAAAGGTTTCAAAGTTTACCAGATGGATGTCAAGTCCACATTTTTGAATGGAATATTAGAAGAAGAGGTCTACATAGAATATCTAGAAGGATTTGTGGACAAAAATAAATAAAAACATGGTATGCAAATTGCACAAAGCTCTATATGGATTGAAACAATCACCAAGATCATGGTATGAGAGACTTCACACTTATCTTATTAAGATTGGATTTGAAAGGATAGAAGATAATAACAATTTGTACATGAAGACATATAAAGGAAAAGGTATATTTTTATCTGAGATATTTGTTGATGACATAATATTTGGAAGACAAGATGCTTTGTGTAAATATTTTGCAAATCAGATGAAGCAAGAGTTTGAAATGTCAATATTTGGTGAGATTAAATTCTTTGTGGGATTATAAGTATATCAAATGAAGTATCATGTATATATCACTTAGTCAAAATATATTAAGGAGATATTGAAGACTTTTGGACTTGAGGACTCAAAACTAGTAAGTACACCTATGGTAACAACACTCAAACTATCAAAGAATGATGAATTAGCTAAGGTCAATCACACATTGTATAGATCCATGATTGAAAAATTGTAATATGTAGTACATAGTAGACCTGATATTGCATTAGCTATGGGGATAGTTGCTAGATTCTATGCTAATCCTAGAGAGAATCACTTGATCGCAGTGAAAAGGATAATCAGATACCTAAAAGGAATAGAAGAGTATGGTTTATACTATAAGAAGAATGAAAAGTTTGAACTAAAAGCCTACACTAATGTTGATTGGGATGGAAATATTGATGAGAAAAAGAGCACTAGTGGAGGAGCATTCTTCTTAGGTAGAAAACTTGTTACATAGATAAGAAAGAAGTAGAGTTGTACTTCATAATCTACTACTGAAGCAGAGTATGTTGCTACTGCTATTAATTGCACAAACATTGTATGGATCAAATAATTGCTAAAGGGAATGAAGGAAGAGATCATTGAACCAATGACACTTGATTGTGATAACACAAGTGTTATAAATATATCAAAGAATCCAATTATGTATACAAAGACAAAGCACATTGCAGTAAAGTATCATTATGTAAGGGAGTTGGTTCAAGACAAAGAGGTGAAGATGGAATACATCAACACAAAGGAGAAAATTGTTGATATCTTCACCAAAGCATTACCTAAGGATTCTTATGAGTATCTGAGAGGTAAACTACGGGTGATACCCCTATCAAAGGCTATGTAGAAGATAGAGGAAGTATCCTACATTAAAAAAAAATGGCATTTATTTCATATAAATTGATGCAGTGGATCTTACTTTAGAAAGTTGTCTAAAGTAATTACAAAGATGGAATTTCAAAATAGTCACAAGCAAGGTGACAGAGGGAGGAAATTGAAAAGCCTGCAAAAGCTTATATCTACATATATAAAGATGCCAAGTGTTGAGTAAATGTCTTTGGTATTTTTGTCAAAGAGGGAGAATATCTAGTAAACTGATCAAGTGCATATATGTTTCAAGAAGATCAAAAAACTAGAAGCAAGAAAAAGGGAGAAAATAGGAAAAAAAAAGAGGGAGATATTTTCATATTCTACTAATCCATGACAAAGGAGAATCAGATTACTAAGATTTTGTAACCTAAGAAGGAGTTTTTGATAGAGGGAGAAGTTCTATTGACAAGCTTTCTTTTTGGTATTGCCTTACTATTTTAACCTAGCTAGGTTATCATTTGATTGACTGGTTGACTAGTTTGGTTTTCCATCAATGCCAAAGAGGGAGATTGTTGATATATGATTGAAAAGATCATTTGAGTTAGAATATTGTTGTAAGAAGTGTTTTCAATCATTATTTTTTCATTGATGTCAAACCTACTATATGTTGGTAAGATCATTGCTTATATATTTCAAGCACTATTACTTAGTTGATTGATGAGGAGGATTTGATCAACAAGATGTAACAAAAGTACCTAGAGGAAAGGTTGAGTTATGATCATGTATTGAAGTGTAAGAATCAATTAAGAAAGTGATAACATAATGTATTGATGATCTACTTGGGGTTGCAAAATGTTTGTCTACACTTAGAAAGTTCAAATGAAAAAAGGTTGAACAAAGTTTATTTGCTAAGCTTGACCAAGTTGGTAGAAGGTTTCGAGTAAAGTTAGTGCAAGTTGACCAAAAAGTTAGTTGGAGCTGAGTGAAAGCAATTTCTGGTAGGTACCAAGCAAGTTAGTAGATGTTGAGTGATTTTTAGTATGTTTTGAGCACTAGTAAAATCTAGTTGATACTGAGTGATTTTACAATAGATGCCAAGTAACACAGTATGTGTTGAGCATAAATAAATTGATAATGTCAAGCTACTACATTATGAATAAGATCAAAGATTCACCAAATAAAAGCTGACAAGTTTGTTTTCTTTGAAGTTGTGAATTAGGAGGAAGATAATATTGATGAGTTGGAGGCATAGAATCTTATGTAAACCATTTTGGAGGTGAATTCAAATGGATTCTAAGAGAAGTTCCTAGAGAAGACAAGATATGGGGTAGATACATTGTATCCTACCTAATCCATTGAAAATCCTAATTTTTTAGATGGATAATGAGTGGGAAAAAGAAGTTCTAATTCCCTATATGTAGGGATACCTAGTCATGAAGCAAGGTTGGTAAGAGGTCAAAGAGTTTTTGGATGTGAAAAACTAACAAGGTGAAGGAAGAAGGGTTTGTTTCATCAAGTGACCCAAGAGGAGAAGTCTGTAATGGCAAGCTAAGCAAGAAGGCTTACTGAAGATGAATTCTTGAAGGGTGAACAAGCTATCAAAACTATAAAGATTGGAAGCCAAGTAGAGTTGAGGATTGAATAGTGATCTATAATTTGTAAGTAAGGCTATAAGTTGTATCATATCAAAGCTCTATTGTTACCCTCTAACAATTGTATTAGTTTAGGGTAAATCCTTTGGAGAAAGGTTGACTTCATAGTCATTGGAAAATCTTTTAAAAGGGTGACATTCCAATTGAATGACCTAAAGTCCTCTAACAAGGCTCACTTTTAATAGGGTGATTGAAATCTCTTAATTGGGTCACATTTAACAGTGTGTGTTGTAACCTTTAACAAGGTTGGATTTTAACAAGGCATCACTTCAAAAGAGTGAGAAATGAGTAGCATCTTAATGGTGATTTTTTCCAAATTGGGTTTCCATGTTAAATCATTGTGTCAAGTGTATTGATGGATGTGTTGTGTTTTATGCTTTACATTTCTGCATGTTAATGTTTTAGTAACATATCAGTTTTGGTTTACACAATGAATGCATGCATGGTTAAGAAAGTTTTATGGGTTCACTGAATTGTAAAAGTTTTATTTGGATATCTAGACCTTGAATAAGTGATTCACCCCACCTTCTCATTTATTCTAAAGAATTCCAACATTTTCTTCCCTCAACTTATAAAATACCTTGAGAATATTAATCAAATTCTCCTCCAATGTCTTATTAAAGATCAATATATCATTTAGGTAAATAATGACAAGCTTTCCTAGAAACTCCTTTAGTACCTCATTCACGAGTCTCATGAAAGTGCTCAACACATTGGTTGGCCTAAAAGGCATGACTAACCACTCATATAGTCCTTCCCTTGTCTTGATAGTATTCTTCCACTCACTACCCTCTCTAATGTGCATCTAATGGTACTAACTCTTTAGATCTATCTTTGTGAAATACTCAGCTCTACTCAAATAGTCCATAATATCATCCATCCTTGGCAATAAAAATCTATATTTTATTGTGATCTTGTTTATAGCATGAGAATCTATGCACATCCTCCATTCTCCATTCTTCTTTAGTGCTATTACTATTGGTACAACACATGGACTCCAACTCTCTCAAATCAACCCCTTCTATAATAACTCATGAACTTGCCTATTCAACTCTTCACTTTATAATGTTGTCTTTCTATGTGCTACCTTGTTTAGCAAACTAGCTCCTAGAACCAAATCCATCTAGTGACTAATCTTCCTCACTGGGGGCAATCCATCAGGTACATTATCTGATACAATCTCAAAAAATTGTCCTAACATATCTACAAATTTTGCAAACACCTTCTCTACTTCTTCTTTACTATCCTTTGGAATTATAGAGAAACACATATGGTCATGCTTCATACCTTCTAGAAACTCTTTCCCATCAAAAAAACATATTTTGTAATGCTACATATCTTTTCTTCTTTATCCTTCAATGGATTCAACTTATTTTTCACTTCATCCTTGGTCAGAGTATAGGTATTTTCTCTCCCAACATGTATAGCATGCTTGGCAAACTTCCATGGCATACCCAAAAACATATGGCATATGTCCATAGGTATCACATAGTACCTCTTCTTGGTAGCTTCCTATCTTGAACTCCACTAAGCACTACCTAGTGACCATGACCTTGTGGTCATCTTGCACTCAAGTAGTATGGTATGGATGTAGGTGTTTCTATCTCTTCAACTTCAACTTTGTGACCATCATTTCTGATTCTAGACTGTTAGTAATTCCACCATAAATGATCACATCACAACACTTATCTTCACATCTACACCTTGTACAAAACAAGCTCCTTCTTTGATCAGGTTCATTCTTACCACTCAGATAGAAACAACTTCATGCACTAATCTCTTAAGGAAAGTATTGTGCAAATTCTTTCAAATCCTTACAATTTTAGATTCGATATTATGTAAACAATAATATTGTAGTTAACCATGAATACATAAAACAAATAGAGAAATAATAACATATAAACACAAGGATATGCTGGTGGGGAGAAACCTCTTAGTAAAATAACCCCACCCCTCAAAAACCCTCACAATGTATTATCTTCAACTCAAAGGTTACAACACACTTGCAATGCAAGCTCTTTTAGGACATAGAAGACTTATCTAGTAGCTTCCAAGAATACACTATTCATGCTCTTTTATCTATAACCCTAAAAGTGCTTATATAATGTACTTTCCATTTTTAGGTCAACTTCTAAAAATAGCTCTTACATGTCATAGGAATTCATCATAACCATTTTAGTCATGATTCCCTTACACACAATTAAATCTTCCAAAGATAGCTCTTACAGTCATAGGAATTCATCATAACCATTTTAGTCACGATTTCCTTACACATAATTCAATATGTCAACACATGTAAGTGGAGTGACACATCAACATGCCAACTAGACATGTGCACTCACACATAACAAGATCATACATTGATCCTCTTCCTCTATCTTGACACCAGATGATGATATAAAAACATTCAAATGATATACAATAGATCCTCCTTCCTCCATTCTTAGTGAAAACAACTTCTTCCTTAGGAACAACTTGTTCACCAAATATTTGGCCTGATACATAGACCCAAGCTATGTCCACAAACTGTTTGTGATCTTCTAATCAAGAACATTTAGGAGAACTGAATCAGTTAGATAGAGTTTAATGAGACCCTTAGCTTTTTGATCCTTGAGATTCCAATGTACTTGAGATATTGTTGCAGGTCTCACATCAAGTGAAGTCGCCTCCCATAGATCAAAATCTTCAAGCAAGTTTTCCATCTTGAGTTTCCACAACTCAAAATTATTGCCATTAAATTTCTCCACCTTCATTTTTTTATATGATGAACTAGCCATCTTATTTGCAAATAAGATTCAGAATGTTCTACATAATACTCCCACTCAAACTTGAGATTAGCCCAAAAAACCCTACCCAATAACTAGGATCAAAAATTGATCAAGCTTTGATACCACTTGTAAGGAAACTTGAAGGTGTAGAAACAACTTCCTACACTAATCCCTTAAGGAAAGTATTGTGCATTTTTTTTCAAATCCTTACAATTTTAGATTTGATATTATGTAAATAATAATATTGCAGTCAACCATGAATACAAAAAATAGATTGAGAAATAATAACATATAAACACAAGGATATGTTGGTGGGGAAAAACCTTTCAGTAAAACAACCCAACCCCTCCAAAACCTGCACAATGTATTATCTTCAACTCAAAGGTTGCAATGCACTTGTCGTGCAAGATCTTTCAAGACACAAATGACCTATCAAGTAGCTCCCAAGAATACACTATTCGCACTTTTTTATCTACAACTCTAAAAGTGCTTATATAATGTGCTTTCCATTTTTGGGAAACTTCCAAAAATAGCTCTTACATGTCATAGGGATCCTTCATAACTATTTCAGTCATGATTTACTTACACTCAATTAAATCTTCCAAAGATAGATCTTATGCATTATAGGAATCCATCACAACCATTTTAGTCATGATTTCCTTACACACAATTAAATCTTCCAAAGATAGCTCTTACGTGTCATAGGAATCCATCATAACCATTTCAGTCATGATTTCCTTACACATAATTCAAGATGTCAACACGTGCAAGTGGAATGACACATTAACATGCCAACTAGACATGTACACTCACACTTAATTACATTATTTGCAAAAAATACATTTACAAAGCAAATAATAAGAATAGGAATCATCCAAGGTTGAGACACCTTATTCCTAACATTTTGTAATGAAACTTAGGTGTGGAAACAACTTCCTACATGAATCCCTTAAGGAAAGTATTTTTCAAATTCTTTCAAATCCTTACAATTTTAGATTCAATATTATGAAAATAATAATATTGAAGTCAACCATGACTACAAGAAAAAGATAGAGAAATAATAACACATAAAAACAAAGCTATGCCAATGGGGAAAAACCTTTTGGTAAAACAACCCCACCCCTCCAAAACTTGTACAATGACTCAAAGGTTACAACACACTTGTAGTGTAAGCTCTTTTAGGACACAAAAGACTTATCCAGTAGCCACCAAGAATAAACTATTGACACTTTTTTATCTATAGACCCAAAAGTGCTTATATAATGTGCTTTCCATTTTTTAGGGCAACTTCCAAAAATAGCTCTTATGCATCATAGAAATCCATCATAACCATTTTAGTCATGATTTCCCTACACAAAAATAAATCTTCTAAAGATAGCTCTTACGCATCATAAGAATCCATCATAACTAGTTTAGTCATGATTTTGTTACACACAATTTAGGATGCTAACACATGCAAGTGGAGTGACACATCAACACACCAACTAGAGATTTACACTCACACTTGATTACATTATTTGCAAAAAAATACATTTAAAAAACAAATAATAAGAATAGGAATTATCCAAGGTTGAGACACATTATTCCTAACATTCTCCCATTTGTCGAACACCTTGTAAGGGCAACAGGAACATAATAGGAATTAACTGCTATAGGCCAAAAGACCCATAGACTTCAAACACCATCATAACTTCTCTATACCTACTAGTTTCCTCAATGCATCTACATCATTCTTTATAGTATCTACCTTCTCCAAATTTACCTTTCCATCTTCCACCATATCTCTCACAAAGTGAAGCTGCACATCAATGTGATTCATTTTGGCATGGAAAGTTGGATTCTTTGCAAGGAAAATAGTACTCTGACTGTCACAACAAATAGTTATCTATCCTACATCAACACAATATTAGAACATAATCTCCTAAGACAAATGGCTTCCTTAAAAGCATGAGTAGTAGCCATGTACTCAGCTTCTATAGTGGACAAAGCAACCATAGGTTATTTCTTACTCATCCAATTGATGACACCACCAAATATAGTGAACACATAACCATTGGTGGATCTCTTGCTATCAATATCACCTACTCAATCTAAATCCAAAAACCCACAAATACAAACTAAATGCAAAGATCCAAAATAGTTACCATGATAACAAATGGAGTAATCTAATGTACCTCTCAAATATTTGAATACTCACTTAACTACATCCCAATGTACCTATCCAAGATTAGGCATAAACTAAATTAGAACTCCCACTACTTGGGAAATTTTTGGTCTAGTAAAGACCATAGCATACATAAGATTTCCAAATGCACTAGCATAAGGTACTCTACTCATGTCCTCTACCTCACAAGGATATTTTGGACAATCATCTATAGATGACTTTGTTCCCATAGAAATAGGAACACACAATAGTCTACACTCTGCCATGCTGAACCTTTCCAACATAGACTTCACATACTTACTCTAACTAACCAAAGTTTTTTGTTATACTTATCTCTACTAATTTCCATACCCAAGATGTACCTTTCTGCCCCAAGATCTTTCATCCCAAACTATGCTAACAACTAAGATTTAAAGTTAGAAAGCATACCCTTACCCTTCCCAAACAAAAAACATATCATCAACATATAATGCAATAATAAGAAGGCAATCATTTTCAACTCTAAAGTAAACACAATGATCTAATTTCGATCTTACAAATCCAATTAACAACACAAAGGCATCAAACTTAATGTACCACATCCTAGGAGATTTTTTCAATCCATATAGAGACTTCTTTAATTTGCAAACCAAAGATTCTTTACCTTTAACAATGTAGTGCTTAGGCTATGACATATAAATCTCTTCCTCCAAATCACCATGAAGGAAAGTTTTCTTGACATCCATCTATTCTATCTCTAAATAATATGATGCAACAAGAGATAACAAAAATCTAATGGATGTCAACTTTTCCATAGGAGAGAATATTTCACCATAATCTATTCCTTCTACCTATAAATACCCCTTTCCAACCAATCTAACTTTGTACCTTTCAGAACTACCATCTACACCGAATTTCTTCTTGAACACCCATTTACTACCAATAGGTTTTTGTCCTTTAGGAAAAGGTAGAAGGTCCCAAGTTTTTTTTCTTATCCAATGAAGCCATCTCATCATCCATGGCCTCAATCTAGGAACTTACATCTTCCATATCCAAAGCCTCTTTCACAAATCTAGGCTCATCAGTGTTAGTAATCAAAGCAAAAGCACATCTAGAATCTAACATAGAATAATCAAACCTTTCTAACTGATTTCTTACTCTTTTGGATCTCCTCATGGACTAAGGTTGTTCTTCCTCTACTTCTGAACTATTAGAGCTACTAGAGCTCTCCTCATCATTAAACCCAACATGCTCTTTCTATTCAAGCTTCTTAGATGTAGGAGGCAACTGAAAAATATCTTCCTTCTTTTCTTTTTCATCTAGTTGTAGCACAATAGGAGAAGATGTTAGCTCTCTAAAAATAACATTTCTACTATACAACATCTTACTAGCCATAGGGTCCCAAAGCTTGTATCCTTTCATACCAACACCATATCTAATGAAAATACATTTGATAGCTTTGTTTTCCAACTTAGATCTTTTCTCCTTTGGAACATGTGCATAAGCTTCACAACCAAAAACATGAAGATTTCTAATTGAAGGCTTCTTACCATACCACACCTCCATGGGTGTCTTTCCAACATGAGTTGATGTAGGAGATTTGTTAACCAGATAGCAAGCAGTGGCCACAACTTCAACCAAAATTTTTTGTTCAATACCAACTCCACTAAGTGTACTCCTAGCCTTCTTGATCGGTGTCCTATTCATTCTTTATGACACTCTATTTTTCTATGGGGTATAAGGATTTTTCTTATGCTTCTCAATACCTCGTTATTCATAGAACTATTTGAACTCTATTGAGAAAAGCTCACCACCATTGTTAGTTCTCACACACTTAATCTTTTTACTAGTTTGATTCTCTACAAGGGCTTTAAATTCCTTGAACTGACTAAAGACTTGTGTCTTACTTTTAAAAAATAAATCCATGTCCTTCTATTATAATCATCTATGAAAGATACAAAAAATATAGGCTTGGAGATTGAAGGAACTTTTATAGGACCAAATACATATGAATGAATAAGATCCAAAACATCAAAAGATTTGTGAGAACTAGAGTAAAATTGAACACAATTTTGTTTATCATGGACACAATGTTCATAGGAGTTGAACTCAAGATTGAAATCATTTAACCCGTCCATGACATTCTTATTTTTCAGGGTTCTAAGACCATTCTCACCAATGTGGGAAAATCTCATATGCCACAACATTGTCTTTTCTACAAGAAGCTTGCCTTCCAATGTGTTTACATCCTTAAGTACACATGGTACACTACCATTGGAACCAATAACCATAGTCTTCTTTACTTCTCATTCAGATGGTGGGGATGAAGTGATAGCTACTCTCTTCTTTGAAATAGAAGAACTATTGCACTGAGAAATGCATGCATCAAGCTGAAACATAGTACCTCTCCTAATACCCTTAGCAAGCACCATAGCTCCTCTCATCATCTTACATCCATTTTTAGAAAAAAATTGGACACCTACATCATTCAAAATATTTATAGATAATAAGTTTCATACCAAACTAAGGATGTGCATTACCCCATTGGTCCCATTTACTTCTCCATCAGGGAATCTGATAGTGACCCATCCTTGTCCAACTATCTTTAGGTAAGAATCATCACCCAAGTAAACCTTTCCACCATCAAAAACTTCATACTTTGAGAACCTACTTTGATGAGAGGTCATGTGGAAGGAAGCACCTAATTCTATCAACCACACATCATTAGATGCATGCACTACCAAGGCTGCAATGAAAGCATCACCATCTTCTTGAGATTTTTCTAAATGTAAATCTGAGGCCTTCTTCTTCTTCTTTGGCTCTTTATAGTCTTTATAGAAGTTCCAAATCTTATCATAGTTCTAACATTTTTAATTGGACTTTCTAGGAGTCTTTGATTTTGTTGGAGCTCAAAATTGTAGCCCCGATTTTGAGTACCATTGAGAAATCAAGCCCTTTAAATGCTTTTAAATGCATATGTACCTGCCTATCTATTTGATCCATACGAGGTTTTTAATGCTTCTAAAACCTTTCATTCAATGTGTTTATGTGTTCCATGGTGATAAATTATCATTTCAAGTCATTTTGTGAAGTCTTGCTTTGAGCAATTGTTAATTATGCATTTTCACACAAGTGTCAAATAGTGACAGGAGGTCATGTTTGCAAGTGAATATCTCATACCCAGTAATGTTTCATGACTCATTGCTTTGAGATTATTTAGTGTCCATACCCAAGACCCTATGTTTTAGATTTTGAGTCATTTGAGTCCATTTTTCTAGGTTTTGAATCCTTCAAAGTTGGTCATTTGTTGTTGTCATGCTGATGTGAATTGTTCTAAATTTTGGGACACCCTATTTTACTTGCCATAACTTTGACCCAGTTGACTAAAATGATGAATTTCCTTTTGCATTACATTTTAGAGGTTAGAGACTTACTATGTTTCAATTTTGAGCTTTTGAAAAATCTGTTTGGTTAGTTTTCAAATGCAATTCCAAATGTAATTTCTAACTTTTTACTGGTATCAAAAGAAGTAGATTGATTGGTACCCCTGTTCATGATGTGATATATCAAAATTTGTGATAGATGAGATCAAATGTATTGTACCACTAAGTTGTACTCCAAAAATACTTTAAGTGTGATAATTTTCAAATCTTCATGAATTTGTCTCCACACTTTCCCAGGTCCATTCCATTTGTAAAAACTACTTTTTTGCCATTATTTCTAGTCTGGAAATTTGAGTAGCCCACTTTGACTGCTTGTCATTTATGCCTAGTTATTTTTCATCAGCCCAAGTCATAAATTTATACTCTCCTTGTGACAGTGAACCAACACTCCAATTTTCATTCTCCCAAGTATCATTTTACCTAGTTTTCAAAGCCAAATTTGATCGTGATTTATGGTTTTTTGACATGTTTTCTTGCAGGTGATTTTAAGTAAGAAACTTTGGAGCTCAATATCTTTTGACCTTGATCTCTTCATGAGATGAGATTCAAAAGGGTAAAATTGTGTGGAATAGAGAATCAATATGTTTGATCTCAGAGCCTGGTCAATTGTTTAAGTTAGTTTTTAAAGCCAGTCAAAGGACCCTCCTAGCACAAAGTCAACAAGTTGCAAGAGAGTGATGAAATGACTTGTAAATGACAATTCAATGATCAAATTTGATTTTGATAAATATTATATGATGAATGGATCAATTTAAATGATCAGATGTTTGAAAATAATTTTTGTTTTAGCCGGACTGACTTTGGGGCCTAGCTAAATTCATCAGAGTTATCACAGCTATTAAGGATTCTAGATGTTTTAAGAGTAGTGATCATAATGATTCTGATTGTTATAAACTTTCAATATATGGATATTGTGTATGAGGTAACTCTAAATAATTCAAATTTGGAGTGTGACTTTTTACATAATGTACCTATTATAGTTTTCACAATTGGAGTTTGAATGTCAAAAATGAATTAGGGAAGAAAATATATCCAAATGGGTATTATTATGAAGGCTCATGCAATCAAATGTGTAGTTTGAATACTTGGGAGATTAGAATGAGAAAGATTCACTATTGGAGAATTTTTATCTTCAGGTAGATATCTCAAAGTGGAAATAATCAACTAGCCAACTAGTCATGAGATTAATGGGGCAAAGTTTCACAATTGGAGGTGAAAATTCCCACATTGTAAAGTTGAAGCAAATAAATCAAAAAGTATTTAGCATAACTTCAAAGTAGCACAAAATAATGGTCCTATGGAATGTATTTTATGCCATCAAGATAGAATATTGGATAATTATGTTCCCAAACTGGTAGAAAGAAATTTCTTGCCAAACTATGTTCATGGATATTCTTCTAAACAACAAACTATTTCTGATAAAGCTTGGATATCCAATCCTCTATTCTCAGCTCAAAAAAGATAATGTACTAATTTCATGCAAATCATTATCCGTTCTCATAGACAACTCTAGTAACTTTTCTATCCCTCCACATTCTTTTACTGGCACCATTGCTCATTCAACGTATTTTCCATTGAAAAAGCATTATCACTCCCAAACGCCTTCCTCCTATTCATATATTGTCGATTCTCCAACCTTGGTAATGCCAAAAAATACATCTATTCATCATTGACTTCATTTAAAAATGATGAACATACCTTGAAATTTCCCAGGCTTACAACCATAGAAACTAATGATTCTATCCATTAGCAAATGGGAGTTACATTAAGGAACAATCCACATAAGAAAAGGACGCCCAAGCAGTAGTCCACATCAGTAGGAGAACCTGCATGAGTTTGAAGAACATGTTTCTAAGGCACAAGAAGCTTCCAATAGAATTTGCACTAACCATTTCCTCAAGTTGCAGCAATATCTATAATAGAAGATGTCCTCTTTGCAAACAACCATGAGTAGTTTGTGGCTCTGATCTGCAAAAACAACCATTTGGCTACACAAGTTTCTATTGTAACAACACAAGAGACTTTTCCCTCTCTCATTAGCAAGGATAATGAAGGTAAAGGAACTTTAAAAGAAAACCTTGAATTCATAATGTCGAACTTGCAATTAGGGGGATTCCTAAGAAAGGAAGAATTAGAAAAACACCAACCCTAGGAGGAAGGATTAGAGGAATGTAAACTCACTGAGGGAGAATAAGAAGAATACAAATTTAAGGAGAACAAGCTGGAAATTATTAAAACATGGGAGCTCATGGAAGGTTTGGAAGATGCAAGCAAGTGCCAGATACTAAAAAAGGGGTTGCAAATGAAAAGAATAGAGCCCCAATGCAAATAGGGAGAACACTCATGAGAATCAGCACAGAGGTAAGGGACGTATGTTGGAGAGAGGCCATGGCTGATTTGAAGAAAAAATGAGAAAACCAAATTTTAGGATGAGGTACTTCCTAAAGACAAATAAAACTAGTGCATTCAAAGGAAGAAGCCACCACTGAAGGGTAGCAACCCAAAAATAGATAAGGAAATGTGGCTGAGGAGCTCCACACTATAAGATTTATGGGGAGTAAATTTGGGTTTTCTTGATAATACTAAGAGAATTATGCTTGATAAGATTCTATCCCATAGATAGCCCATACAAAAGGGGATCCTACTAGATTGACATTCATTTGTCAGATGGCTATCCATTTGATTTTCCCAAAATGTGATTCATTACAAAAGTGTAGCATCCAAATATCAATAGCCAAAATGATGCAATATGCATGGGTATCTTGAACACCAACATTTGAAAAGAGAAGTCCACCATGGCTTGAGGAAGGAGGAAGATGCCTACTATTTGAGATGAAGGAAAAAACAATAGAGATGAGGTTTGATAGCTTTGTCCCACATCCATGCAATGGGTGTCTTTTAATTTGTTTAAGTACTCTTTTGGTATATGTTATATTATCTTTAAGACATGTGGTTTTGGAATGAACAAGCACTTGGTGGGGCTATTGGTTAGCTAGCTAGAGGACCTCAAATTATGAGCCTAAGTAAATTTTAGACAAATCCACGAGTCAAAGATGTTGACATGGCAAGTGTGAACAACTAGTGATCAGATTGCGACATGTGGATGATCCTGTGGCTATCACTATGTCACCAAGTAGAGTTGCTCACACGATAACTATAGTGACATAGTGACTTCCTAGGTGGTGCAGTGATGTGATAATGAGCAAGTGTAGAGGTGGCAATGATGTGGCAGTCACAGATGAAGTCACTAGAAATTTTTTTCTAGAATTCAATGGTTGCCATGTTGCCACTAGAAAATGAGAGATTTTTTGGCAAGTGACATGGCAACTTGCTAGAAAATTCAAAAATCTCGTGATAGATGATGAGAAAATATGGGGCCCTCCTGAGATAAGAGCCAATATGAGTGTGGCATGTGGTGTTGTTGTGCAGAATAGGACTAGTAACATGGTGACATGTGGCACCATCAAAGAGGTTAAGGGGATATAAAGGAGTTCTAATTTTAAAATAATATCCCCTATTTGTATGTTGAAAGATTTGGTTTCAAAATAATAAATTTCTATAGTTTAAACTATGGAATATTTTAAAATTTTAAAATTCATTCTTTTTAATGTGAAAGCCATGATTGAGAGCTTGAACTTTAGAGGGGCATAACAAAGGCATTTTTTCATCAAAATATACAGTTCAATATACTATTAGAATTGGGACTATCTAAATTTTATGAATATGGAGTTAGTTTTTTCATAGGTATTCACTAGTTCGAGCTATAAGTAGATTTTTGATTTTCGAGGCATTCTTAGAAAAATGAGCAGATTTCATCATGGAGCATCTAAATTGGTTAGAGGGTAGATGTAAAGGCTTGTTGAAGCCTAAATTTGGAAAAAACAATTTTGATTCACCTGTTGCAGAGAGAGATTAGAGAGAGTCTTTTCATTGCTTGGAGAGGTTTTTCAAATGGATATATGCCATCTTCACAATAGATCTAGGAATTCCTTCCTCCTATATTATTCTCTTTCTTTCTCATTGTAAGGGTTCCAACTTTTCATTGTGAGGCCATTGGTTCCATTTTTGAGAAGAAAATTGACTCATTACTAAGACACCATTCCTTTAGCAATTTCTCTTGTACGAACGGTAGTAATGAAGAGAACATAGATAGTTCTAATCTTTTAGGTGTTTGTATGTTTTAATTTTAGGCATATGAATGTATTATTTCAAGGAAATCAATACAAAGACAAAAGGTGTTGAGTTTCATCTAACATCTTGTCTCCTTTCTTAGTAAGCTATAATTTTTTATTATCTTTGAACAAAGAGCCTAGGTCATAGTTGCAGTCCCTTAAGGCTGTATGTTGTTTCATTATTACTTATAATTCAAGGACTTATGTAAATGCTTCAGGGAAATCAACAAGGTTGCAAGTTTATTGATGAGGATATCAGGTAAGAATGAGATTTAGATTCAACATAGATGTCTATTTACAAGGTGAATGGATAGATCAAATATCTAAAGATACAAATATGTCTTAGGTATCCATATGTATGTATTTGATTCATAGAATTGCCCAATGGAAAAGGCACTGATCAGTTATAGGATCAAGTTAGTTCTTATTGCTACATATAGGGTTTTTGTTGAATTCAACATTATTAATCAAATTCTTTCCCCCCTTTCATGTTGAAGAGCTAAAAATTTTAACCCTCACTCAACTTGTGAATTTCATAGATTTGCATTTAGCTATTGTAGATCTATGTTATTGTAGAAGTATTATGAGATATAAAGGTTTTTATTTGCATTGTTAGATTCAGGGATATGTTTTTCACTGGTACCATATTAATTGGATCTGAGGTTCACCCACCTAGGTTTTGTAGAGCCTGAAGTAGAAGAAGGGTCTAGCCTTATAGTTGGCTCGGTGTCTAAAATGATATATTGAAAATGGGAGTTAGCTACTCCTAAATGTTCCATATTCTCATCAAGGTAATTTGAAACCTATAATGTTTCAAAACACCAACAAATTTTCCATGAGATTTGATCTACCCTTTCTATACTTCTTGTCATTTTACTTCCCTCTATCATTGGATCTATTGCAAACAACAAGAGCTTCCCTAGCCAAATCTGATGAATTTCTCCTCATCTCATCAAATGACAATGAAGACACCATATCATTCATTCTGAGTGTGACAAAATTGCTTCCAAGAGCCATCACAAGATGGTCCCATGAATCTGACAAGGAACATGATAGGGCCATACATTGATCCTCTTCCTCTATCTTGATACCAGATGATGTCGGTTATGCAATAAACAAATAAAAAGAATTTAGATGTTCTATAATAGATCCTCCTTCCTACATTCTTAGAGAATAAAAATTCTTCCTCAAGAAAAAATTGTTCACCAAAGATTTGACCTAATACATAGACCCAAGCCATGTCCACAAAATGTTTGTAGTCTTCTCATCAAGAACATTCAAGAGAACTGAATCAGCTAGATAGAGTCTTATGAGACCCTTAGCTTTCTAATCCTTGAGATCTCAATCTACTTGAGATATTATTGTGGGTCTCACATCAATTGAAGTCACCTCCTATAGATCATGATCTTCAAGAAAGTCTTCCATCTTGAGCTTCCACAACTCAAACTACCATTAAATTTCTCCACCTCCATTTTTTTGTATGATGAACTAGCCATCTCAATCTACAAATAAGATTCAGAATGATCTACACAAAACTCCCACTCAAACTTGAGATTAGCTCAAAAACCCTACCCAACTACTAGGATCAAAAGTTGATCAAGCTCTTATACCACTTGTAAGGAAACTCAAGTGTGGAAATAGCTTCCTACACTAATCCCTTAAGGAAAGTATTATGTAAATTTTTTTTAAATCCTTACAATTTGAGAATCAGTATTATAAACAATAATATTGAAATTAACCATAAATACAAAAAATAGATTGAGAAATAATAATAGATAAACACAAACATATGCGGGTGGGGAAAAACCTTTCGGTAAAATGACCCCACCCCTCCAAAACCTACACAATGTATTATCTTCAACTCAAACGTTACAACACTCTTGCAGTGCAAGCTCTTTCAAGACACATAAGACTTATCAAGTAGCTACCAAGAATACACTATTCACACTTTTTTATCTATAGCCCTAAAAGTTCTTATATAATGTGCTTTCCATTTTTTAGGGAAACTTCCAAAAATAGCTCCTATGTGTCATAGAAATCCATCATAACCATTTTACTCATGATCTCTTTACACACAATTAAATCTTCCAAAGATAGCTCTTATGTGTCAGAGGAATCCATCATAACCATTTTAGTCATGATTTCCTTACACACAATTCAAGATGCTGACACATGTAAGTGGAGTGACACATCAACATGCCAACTAGACATGTACACTTACACTTAATTACATTATTTGCAAAAAAATACATTCACAAAAGAAATAATAAGAATAGGGATTATCCAAGGTTGAGACATGTTATTCCTAAAATTGCTTTGTCCACTACAGAAGTTGAGTATATGGTTGCCACTCATGCTTGTAAGGAAGCCATTTGGCTTAAGAAATTGTGTTCTAATATTGGTGTTGATGCAAGATAGATTACTATTTTTTGCAATAGTCAGAATGCTCTTTTTCTTGCAAAGAATCCAACTTTCCATGTCAGAACGAAGCACATTGATGTGCAATTTCACTTTGTGAGAGATATGTTGGAAGATGAAAAGGTAAATTTGAAGAAGGTATATACCATAAAGAATATTGTAGATGCATTGAAAAAACTAGTGGGTATAAAGAAGTTCAGATGGTGTTCAGAGTCAATGGGCCTTTCAGCCTATAGTGGTTAGTTCTTGTTGCTCTTACAAGGTGTTTAACAAGAGGGAGAATGTTAGGAATAAGGTGTCTCAACCTTGGATAGTTCCTATTCTTATTATTTGTTTTGTAAATATTTTTTTTTTCAAATAATTAATTAAGTGTGAGTGTACATGTCTAGTTGGCATGTTGATGTGTCACTCTACTTGCATGCATCGATATCTTGAATTGTGTCTAAGGAAATCATGACTGAAATAGTTACAACAGATTCCTATGACATGTAAGAGCTATCTTTGGAAGATTTAGTTGTGTGTAAGGAAATTATAATTGAAATGGTTATGATGGATTCCTATGATGTCTAAGAGCTATCTTTGAATGATTTAATTATGTGTAAGGAAATCATGATTGAAATGATTATGATGGATTCCTATGACACGTAAAAGCTATTTTTGGAAGTTGCCCTAAAAATGGAAAGCACATTATATAAACATTTTTAGGGCATAGATAAAAAAGTGTGACTAGAGTATTCTTGGGAGCTACTGGATAAGTCTTTTGTGTCCTAAAAGAGCTTGCACTACAAGTGTGTTGTAACCTTTGAGTTTAAGATAATATATTGTTCAAGTTTTGGAGGGGTGGGATTGTTTTACCAAAAGGTTTTTCCCCACCAACATATCTTTGTCTTTATGTATTTTCTTTCTCTATCTATTTTTGTATTCATGGTTGACTACAATGTTGTTTTTTACATAATATCAAATCTAAAATTGTAAGGATTTAAATAGAATTTTCACTATACTTTCCTTAAGAGATTAGTGTAGGAATTTGTTTTCACACTTGAGTTTCCTTATAGTGCAAAAAGTCTTGTGCTATGAACAAGATCACAATCAAGTGCAAATTTCCATTGCCAAGGATGGATGATGTTATGGACTATTTTAGTGGAGCTGAGTATTTCAATAAGAGATATCTAAAGAATCGGTACCATCACATACATATTAGAGAAGGTGATGAGTGAAAGATTACTTTCAAGACAAAAGAAGGACTATACAAGTGGTTAATCATGCCTTTCATGCTAACCAATGCACCAAGCACTTTCAAGAGGCTCATGAATGTGGTACTGATGGAGTGGGTAAGTTTGTCATTGTTTACCTAGATGATATTTTTATCTTTAGTAAGACATTGGAGGAGAATTTGATCCATATTCACAAGGTGTTTGATAAGTTGAGGGAAGAAAAGTTGCTGATAAACTTAAAGAAATGTAGTTTTGTAAAGAAGGAGTTGGTGTACCTAAGATTTGTGGTCTCAACAAAAGGTCTAAAAATAGACCCAAAAAAAGTGAAGGCTATTCTTGAATGGCCTACTTGGAGGACTGTGATAGAGGTAAGATCTTTTCATGGATTGGCTAATTTTTATAGAAAGTTCATTAGATGTTTTAGCAGTATTTGTGGACCCTTGACTGAAACAATGAGAGGCAATAGGAAAGAATTCAAGTGGCTTGTAGGAGCAGATAAGAGTTTTAATTTATTGAAATAGAAAGTTACTAAGCAACCTATTTTAGCACTTCATAATTTTAACAAGATGTTTCAAGTAGCTTGTGATGCTAGTGGTACTGCAATGGGAGCTATTATGAGGCAAGAAGGTAGACCTATTGATTATTATAGTGAGAAGTTGAATGATGGAAATAGAAAATATTTTGTTTATGATCATGAATTTTATGCTATATTTAAAACATTGAAGAACTAGAGATACTATCTTCTTCCTAAGGATTTTTTTTTCTATATTGATCATCAAGCTTTGTAATATTTGAATAGTCAAAGAAAATTGAACCAAAGGCATTTGGAGTGGGTTGAGTTTTTATAGAGTTATAAATTTGTTTTGGAACACAAGAGTGGGAAGTCTAACAAAGTTGTAGATGCTCTTAGTAGAAGACAAATTTTTCTGATAGAAATATAGATAGAGGTGTTTGGGTTCAAAGAACTTAGTACTTTGTATCTAGATGATCCTAATTTTGGTGAATTATAAAAGGCTTGTATAGAACCTGTTACACTTAACAAGTCAAAGTGTTTGAATTTCATGATCGAGCATAGTATGTTGTTTAAAGAAAGATAGTTGTGCATTCCCATAATTTCAATGATAGAGAATCTCATCAAGGATAAGCATAGTGGAGGATTGGCTAGACATTATAGCAAAGATAAAATCATAGCTTTGGTTGTTGAAATTTATTACTGGCCACAATTGTAGCAAGATGTGAAGAATTTTGTATAGAGTTGTAGAGTATGTTAGATGATGAAAGGAGTGAAGTAGAATACATTGTTGTATTGGCCATTACCTGTACCATAGAAACTGTGGAAGGATGTTAGCATGGATTTTGTTCTTGGATTACTGAGGACATAACAAGGGAATGATTCTAATTTTGTGGTGGTTCACAAGTTTTCAAAGATGCCACATTTTATTCCTTGTAAGAAGACTAATGACACTTTTCATGTGGAAGAATTTTTTCTCAAGGAAGTGGTGAGACTACATGGTCTACCCAAGAGTATAGTTTCAGATTGAGATATCAAATTTGTTGGGCATTTTTGGAGTACATTGTGGAAGAATTTGAAGACAAATTTGAAGCTTAGTTCATGACATCATCCACAGATTGATGGATAGACAAAAGTTATGAATCATAGTTTGGGAAATTTGCTGAGATGTTTGGTTGGAGAAAAGCCAAAAGGATGGGATATAATTTTATCACAGGAAAAATTTGTATATAATAATTCTATCAATAAGAGTACTAGTAAATCACCATTTCAGATTGTATATGGGAGTAGTCCCAGAAATGCTTCTGAATTACAATAGTTGGATAAAGGAGAGATATGTAGTGCTGAAGCAGAAGAATTTGTTGAACTTTTGAAGAATATCCATGAGGAGGTGAGGAAACACATCATAAAGATGACTACATAGTACAAGGATAAGGAAGATGTGAAAAGGAGGTATAAGGAATTTCAGGTTAGAGATGAAGTCATGGTTAATTTGAGAAAGGAGCATTTCCCAGTAGGTACATATAATAAGTTGAAGATGAAGAAGTTTGTACCATACAAGATAGTGAAAATGTATAATTCTGAAAATGCCTATAAAGTGGAGTTTCCTACTAAATTGAATATTTCACAAGTATTTAATATTTCAAATTTGATAGAGTATTATGAAGGAGGTGATGGAGATGAAGCTGCAAAAGCTTAGTGGAGTATTCTAGCAGCTAGTTTAGCTACAAAGGAGATTGAGGAGATACTAGATAGTCGTGTTGGAAAAAGTACAAGGAACAAAAATTATGAGGAATAATTGGTTAAATCAAATGGAAAGCTAGTAGAGGATTCATCATGGCTAGTAAGGAAGGAGGTTAATCATTTTGGTTTTCCTTTGATAAACTAAGATGTGACTAGGTCACTTCTCAAATTACCTTGGGTGTCTAATGTAGGAGCATCCTGGGTGTAAGAGCAATCTTGCATCACCCAAAAATATTTTCATTTCAATATTTTCTATTCTAATAAGGACTAGTAGAAAGGGTGGTTACTATTTATGGGAACTTGCTATTTTAAGTAAGTTTTTTATATGAGCTTAAGTATCAGAGAAGCTATTTCAGATTTTTGGTGAAAAAATTTGTAGAAAAGTCTTCAGGCTCATCATTGGAGGCCTTATAGTGCCTAGATGAGGTCCAAAAACTCGACAAAATGGCACTCTCAACACTTGGAGCCTATAGATCAGGAGCTAGCGTTTCCAAAAAGTGGTTATAATAGCCAATCAGAGCAATAGTTTGAGAGTTATAGCCTTTCAAAGTTGGGCTACCTTAAATTCCTAAAATTAATGTCAAAAATGTATTTGGCTAACTCTATATTTATTGTTAGGGTTTGTTAGGCATAGGTATTATTTTTTAGCATCTAGAACCTTCTCAAGTGGCATAAAATTACCTATTTAAGAAAAGCTCAAACATTGTCTAGAACAACTATGGTGATAGTTTCACAGCTTGTCTTGTAGATTATTATAATGAAAGTTCCCATGTGGGTTAGAATATTGTACTTGCAAATTTTGTAATTCCACATTTGTGACACAAAGAATAATTCCATATTTTATTCTCAAATTTGGTGTTGTTTCTTTATTTTTTGTTATGGTTTATGGTATTAAGGGGATCACCCTTCATTACTTTATTATGCCCTTGTTCACTCCTTCACTTGCACATTACCCATTCATAACTTCTCCTCCATACGTTATGATAATCCTAGGGTTAGAGCCCTCATTAAATAGATAATTTCCAATAAATTTGGATCATAATCAATAGTTTATAATTCATCCCTTTTGGTATTTCCCATCTAATTTTTTGATTGGTTGTTTTTCTTTTCGCAGGATCATTACCTTTTGTAATGACATGTAAGCTCCATCTTAACTATCTCTACAATCATTACATATTGTATAGAAGTTGGTAAAAAAAGGTTTACATAGATTTCTATGCAATTACATGACTAAGTCAAATTTGATGTCATATAAGGGTGTCACATCACAAGATGAGATTTTGCAAGAGGGAAGGTTGATGAGTTTCGATGACAGAGCCAACTAAAAATAGACATGTAATAATAGTTGGTGTTATGCTTTTGTGTGGAGTAAAGGATGACATGATGTCATGTCATCATTATAAGACATGGAGAAAAGATTTATTTATATGTGTGTTTTCCTTTAGTTTTTTTATAGGAAACAAAATTATTTATTAGTTGAAACCATGAAAGCTAATTTCATAGTTCCCACTAAGCTCCAAGAAAGGCATTGTCATGGCCTATTTGTAAAACATAGTCTCAGGGGTCTTATCAAAATTTGCACAAGGAAAATGGTAAATGCAATGTTGGATTTTCTGAGGAGTAAATTTCAAGAGCATTGGAAGTAGAAAATAATCTAGATATTATTTCTATGGTTTGGTGTGGAGTTTACAATTTGAATAAGAGGAGGAAATTGTGAGGTAGGTGATGTCTAATTTTTTTAATAAAGGAATGTTCTTGGAAATGGAGTGTATCTTAGAGTAGGCTATCTTCGATAGGCTAACTAATATTTTTGAATGTTTTCTTCTAAGGAATATGAAAAGGAGTATGGCTACATGTCCTTTGTGCTTTGGTGGGAGAAATAACTATGTGGATACTTATTTGCAGGAGTGTTGGAATCCTTGGTTGGTGCTCAAAATGGGGCTATAGAATTGGGAGGAAGGAATAGCTCCAAAATTTCCTACTCAAGTCCCTTTATAAATTTGGTCAGTGAGTCATAGGGGTCAAGTGATGATGGTGATGCACAATCATCATTGAAGAACTACATTTGGATAGTTCTAGGCTAATTTTTGATAATGCTACATCCTTTTTGAGCTTGTTATTGTGATGCACATGATAAGGTTTTGTGCATCTATGATTTGTTTGGCTTCTCTTGCTATATGCATTGCAGTTGGAGATGGATGAAATCTACATTCAAAGGGTGTAAGGTTGAAGTGCTTGTGTGATCAAATTAAAGGGAATTTTTAAATTTATCCAGTGTGGGTGAATTTTGCACGACATTGGTAGGCCTTTGAACTAGAATATGAAGGCATTGGAGGAAGAAGGGAAGAACTGATTTAGTGGCTTGGAAGTTGTAATAGGTTTATTCTATGTTTATACTACCATGAAGGGTTTTCTGGGCTGAATTTGTTGTAAACATGCAATGTAATTAGTATAGCTTTTGTAGTAGGTGAATGGGTAGGGTTTATAGATGTAGAGGGTATGGTGATTATAAAGTTTTATGTTGGTTTCTCTTATGTAATTTCCTTTTTATATTTAATAAAATATATTATTATTACTGATTAAAAAATAATAATAATAAATTAATTAATATATAATATTATATAATATTTTTATTTATTTATAAAAACTAAATTAAAAAATTGTAAAAAAATAATTTAAAAAAAACTAAATCTTACCTTTTTCCCACCCCACCACTTTGATTAATGAGAGGGAGGGTGGGTAGCCTTCTAAAAGGTAGGCCATGCCTACTTATGGGGCCACAGAGCTAACATTTATTATTATTATTTTTCGTTTATAATTTACAAGCAAGATGAGGTTTTCAAGGAACCCCTATTATTTATTAATTAATCTATTGTTTTGCAAATGAGAAAGGAGATATTATTATTTTATTCTCTCTATATTTTTGGGGTATAGGAGAAATTGTGATGAAGTGTGCTCCCCTTAATACCATAAACCCATAATAGAAACAAAGAAAAAGGCAAGAACAAAATGTGGACTTCTTATTATCGCTGCAAATGCAAAATTACAGAATTCACAAGTACAATATGCTAGCCAACATGGGTGCCTTCATTACAATAATCTGCAAGACTAAGCTGCAAACTACCACCCAAAGTTGTTCTAGACAATGTTCGTGCCTTTCTTAAATAGGCAATTTTATGCTGCCTGGGAAGGTTCTAGACATTCAAACTAAATATCTATGGCTGAAAAACCCTAACAATACATGTAGAGTTGGCCAAATTCATCTTTGACTTTTATTTTAGGAATTTCAAGTATCCCAACTTTGGAAAGCCATAACTCTCGAACTGTTACTCCATTTGGCTATTATAACCACTTCTGGAAAACACTAGCTCCTGATCTACAACCTTGAAACAACTCAAGTACCCTTCTATTAAGTTTTCAGACCTTATTTAGGGCCTCTAAGGCCTTCAAAATTGAGTTCAAAGATTTTTCTTCAAAATTTTCCACCAAAAATCCATAGTAACTTCTTTAATACTTAAGTTGGAGCAATTAGATTTTTATGGTAGGCTTATAATTCTAAAATGAACCTTCATGTAGAAAATAAGAACATTATGAGCTCGTATGACAAACTTACTAAAAATAGCAAGCTCCTAGAAATAGTAACCCCCCTATCTACTAGTCCTTATTAAAATAGAAAAGACTAAAAATAAAAATATTTTTGGGTGATGCAAGATTGCTCTTATGCCTAGGATGCTCCTACATCAAATTGATTTTTCTCCCATACATTTTCTAGAGACCTATAGCTCTTTCTTTTGGGAATTTTTTCTTTTCAACATGGTTTTTTTTCCTCTTATTTTTCTATCTTCATTTCTTTTATCAAACTTTTGGATTTAGAATTAGAGTTTTATTTGGTTATTATTTCTTTTATGAATCTTTCCAATTGACCAACTAATTTAATTATTGATCCATTTATTCTATTGACCATTAATGAAATAAACATGTTAACATTGTACTTACTTTATCAAATCATTCAAAGGAACCATTGAAGCTAATAACTAAATCTAATTACCCTATTGCAATGAAATACATTTAGCTTGAATGAAGCATATTAACATGGTCTTCAACATAATAAGAGTCATTTTATTATGTTCTAATATTCATTATACCAATGAAACAAAATGCAAGATCAATTTATTCTTTCATTTCAATAATACTAAAAACAAGCAAAAGATACATTTACACATGGTTTTAAATCAAACTTCCTTTAACATCAAATAATCCACTTTTCCATTTCTTTGAAAATCAATACAATGGAAGTATAACAAGAAATAAAGATATTATTTCACAATGTTTTCAACATGAATTCAATATACTTTTCTTTGAGTGATTATACATTTCCTCACAACAATATTACCATTCCACAATAAATTAAAATCCTTTCTTTCCATGACTCAATATGCATCAAGATTACAACAATACAACAACAAAAATGGAGGTTTCTCCTTTTCAATGTGACAAAAAAACAACACCATCTATTTTCTCCCACAATGACACCAACATGAATACTTTTCCAAATCTTTACCAACATGATTTTGGTCACCAAAACTTGCAACAAAATAGAGCATAACCATGTAGTGCTCACCTCCCAACCTAGGTATTTATGAGACCACCCCTGAGCTTTGAGAACCAAGGCTAAATAGAATACAACCATTACAAAACACAAATCAAAACATAACATTTACAACATTGAACTTCCTCAAACTTGGCTTCACAAATGGGTCACCTATAAACCCATAGAAGACAGTGAAGACATGCCTTTTAAAGAGGAGATTTCCATACTATTACCAATACATAAACATAAAACTTCAATTCCTTCACAAGGCTTCAAGAATACATTCTTCCATCATAAAATATTCTCCTTATCAACCCAAAACCATAATAATAACTAGTATGCTTACATGCAACCCATACTCCATGGATTTCCTCTCTTCTTTAGGAGAAGAGACTCTCAACTACATTGTCAAGCCCAACTAACCCCTTTACC
Organism: Cupressus sempervirens; assembly: GCA_028749045.1. Taxonomy (NCBI): domain Eukaryota; kingdom Viridiplantae; phylum Streptophyta; class Pinopsida; order Cupressales; family Cupressaceae; genus Cupressus; species Cupressus sempervirens. Next base: position 838,335,907 of record CM053793.1, read on the forward strand.
CAAAGATACTACTTCCCTCCCAAGGGCAAGTGATGCCTTTATTACAAGAATAGATAAGTTGTCTATTATTAGTTAATGGTTATCTATTGTAAATATCTAATTAGCTTTAAGTTTTCTTTCATTTTTTTCTTTCTCTAGAATAGAATGTTTCTATTCTTTACAATCATTTCCTAAGGAAACATCATCTCATTCTTTTGTATAAATTGACTGTTTGGTCTTTGTTAATAAAAAACAAGTATTTTACCAATTACTTTCATAATATGGTATCAAAAAAAATGCTTAAATTTTTTTTGAAAAAAATTATAATTTTTTCTTGAAATTATTTGTTTAAATTTTTTCAAAAAAAAATTTCAGTCAATTTCTCAAAAACCTGCCTAGGTTTTTTTGCCTAGAGAAATTTGAATCAAACTGATACTCAAGCTAGGGTTTGAACCCTTCGTGGAAATCACATGTTCTCTAAAAATCAATTGCAAATCACATCTTCAACATACTATGTGGGTTGTCTTGTCTTTAGCAAATCTACAAAATGCAAGTTGCAAACTGCATCTAAAACCCTAAAAAAAAAACTTGTGATTGGAGGAAAAAATCACTATAGTTTTTTCATACCCCATGCTTCTCAGCTCATGGTAAGATCCTTAGTTCAGAGATCATTTTTTTCTAACATTTTTTATAGACAGCTCTGTGATTTAAAACCATGTGTTTTCCAAATCCATTTTTTAGTGCTATCTCAGCCTGTAGTCATGCTCTAGGAAATAGATCAACCATTATTTTCCAAGAAAACTACCATTCTTTCTAGAAATCTGACTTCTAAGCCACCAGGTAGGGTTTTACATGAAACCCTATATTTTAAGCTTAGAAATTATTATTTTTACAAATTCTTGGTGGGTTTTTCGAGAGTTCAACTGGGTTCTCATCCATTTTTTTGAGTGCCTCATTTTTAGCCAACAGATCTAGAAACTGACATCATATTCCTTTTGGGTTTTTTGAGCTCTCATCTGGGTCATTCTATGATTCTTTTGGGGCTTCCATATTTTTACCTTGAAGAATTTACCTTCATAGATTTTCACAATTTTTCATTAAAAAACATGCCATACAATCTCTGACAAACATTTTTCTTGAGCATAACTCCAAATTCAATAGTTAAAATTATGGCACCTAGAAGTAGTAGATCATGGCCATTTTTTAATATTGGATTCTAGGCATTACAAAGCATTCAACTTCTCCTAGTCTTGATCAAGATACATGAGATCTGAATAATCGAAAGGTAGTAACCTTCTCAAATTATCCATGGCTGATTATTAGCTTTCTCAAATTCCATCTAGGCAAGATAGCTACCAAGATCTAGACACATCTCAAAGGTCTTCATGAAAATTTTGACAAAAGTAGATCCTTCTTTCTAAAAAATAATTTTTTTTCTACTTTCATGGATGAGCGCACCTTGCACTAGGCACACCTAAATTGGATTTAAGAAATTTTTGATCAGTTACTTGCCATCAGTCATAAGATGGAGGAAGAGGATATTATGATTATCACTCTTTGGAATTTACCAAAATCCTATGAGCATTTTATTGAGACTCTCAACATCACATCCTCTAGTGTTGATTTAAAGTTCATTGATCTATGCACCGTACTACTTCAGCAAGATCAATGGAAACAACAGTTTCGTAACAGCTCTAGTTCCACCTCCACAGAGCAAGCCTTTCTTACGAAATCCTTTTAGAAGGATAAAGGAAAGTTTTAGTACCCATCTCAATAGAAGTCTTCTACTCTAGCATCAAATGGTTCTAGAAAGAATAACATTCAATGAAACTACTACTAAAAGTTTGGACACATGAAGGTTGAATATTAGAAACACTTAGGTACATAGTCTAAGCAATCAGGTTTGCAACCTAAAGTGAATAGTGTAGAGCACACTGAGAAAGTAGAATCTTCCTTTTACACCTTCATGGCTAAAAGACCTATAGATCATGTGAAGTTGTCTACCTAGTACATTGATTTAGGTGCCTATCATCATTCCACTCATTATAGAGACTAGTTTACTAGCTATCAACCTTATTCAGACTCTGTTATTTTTGGTACTGAAGAAGATTACCTGGTTGTTGGTAAAGGCAACATTTTGATGTGTACTATGTTCTAGGGATGGAACTAAATCTACTCTTAGTCAGTCAGTTGTTGTGATATTCTCCACACTTGGTAGTCATCTTTAGTTCACATTGGTGTACCATAACTAATTGAGCGACCAAGTTTACTATTGTAGTGGGTCCTGAGGATCATGGTCTTTTTAGACTTACTAATTCTGGTGATTCTATGGACTTAGCTATGGATACTTAGCAATCTTCTATTAGCACACATTGGCATTAGTGATATAGGCACTCAAATGTGCATTATCTCTTATAGCTTGCTTAGGATGAGCTTGTTCTTGGATTGCTAGAGATTCAAACTCAATAGCTTGGAGTTTTTGATGCATGTTAGGCTAGGAATTAACATCACACACCTTTTACTAGTGGTGACTCATGTTGAGCTTCTCAAGTACTTTAGCTTGTATATGTTGATATCTATGGCCCTATGGTCACTCCTTCTATTCATGGGTCCAACTTCTTTGATGCACATGGCATCAAACACCAGTTAACCACACCCCAAATGCCACAATAGAATAGTATAGTTGAATTTTGACATAGGAAAATTACTGAGATGGCTTATTCCATGCTCAAACACAGACATGTTCTAAAGTAGTTTTGGGCAAAATTAGTTAACACTGTAGTTTATCTATTGAACTAATCACCCAGAGTGGTATTCAAAGGTGAAACTCTAGAAGAGGCTTAGTCAGGTTGCGAGCCCAAAATTAGTCACCTAAAGGTTTTTTACTCCCTTGTTATTATTTGGATCCTTGATGCTTCATGCACCAAGTTGGATACCAAGAGTCAGAAATTGATGCTTGCTAGATATAGTAGTCTTCACAAAGCCTACTGCTTGATTGATGTTGAGACCTCTCATCTCATCTATAGTTGAGATGTAGTCTTTGGTGAGTATTGAGGACCATTCATGACTTTTTCTCCTATTCCTAATCTAGTAGACCAGCCTGTATTTGGGAGTTCAGCTTCCATTAGGTCCACCTGATGGGAGGGCCTCCAGTAGCTCCTACAACTCTAGTTATTGTAGTTATACTTGTATAGACACCTCTAGCTTCTCCTCTAGGATCACCTTGCTTTATAGATTCTTCATTTAAGTTTGATCCAAATTATTTTGATGAGGATCCTACTGATCAAGCATCTCTTGATACTAATTTTTATCATTCTCTTATCCAGCCTAAGTGGTGGGCTAAGACTTGTTAATCTTTGTGATGATGAGCTCATTGATGGGATAACTACTTGGAAAAAGAGAAAAACTATAGATTCTATTAACTTTTCTCTCATGGCCAACCTTCACAGTGTGTTTGAACCTCAAACATATTCTGAGGCTAAAGGAATTCTAGAGTGGGAATAGGCCATGATATCTAAACACTAGAGCCTGTTGAAGAACAAAACTTGGATCCTTTCTAATCTTCCACAAGGGAAGAAACCCATTGGCTACAAATGGGTCTACAAAATCAAATAAAAATTAGATGGTACTTTGAATAAGTACAAAGCTTGTTTAGTGTTGAAGGTCTTTTCTTAGCATCAGGGCATTGATTATGAGGAGACCTTTTCTCCTACTACAAAAATGAGCACCATGTGATTAGTCGTAGCCATGGCAACATAATTTGGTTAGAAGGTCCATCAGATGGATGTAAAGAGTGCTTTCCTAAATGGTGATCTCTATGAAATGGTCTATATGATGTAGCCTCCTGGTTTCAAGGTTGCTTGTAAAGACCATCAAGTTCTGAGATTGGAAAAAGCTCTTTCTAGCTTGAAGTAGGCCCCTCGAGCATGGTACATAAAAATTGATAAGTACCTCAATGATCAAGGCTTTAAGAGAAGTTCTTCAAACTCAAATCTATACATCAAGACCACTAACAGTGACATCATCCTTCTAGTTATTTATGTGGATGATTTGATCATCACTGGTAGTTTGACATCTTTGATTCAAGGAATCAAATAGAATTTATGCTAGTCTTTTGATATGACTGACCTTGGGCTCATGCATTATTGCCTAGGTGTTGAATTTTGGCAATAGTCTTTTGGTATATTCATCTTTTAGTCCAAATATGTTAGGGCCCTATTAGATAAATTCTATATGTAGGATTGCAAACCTACATCTACACCTATGGAGAAAGGTCTCAAGTTATCAAAAAACTTTGATTCTCCTCCCATTGATGATACTACATAAAGGTAACTAGTAGGCAACCTCATCTACCTCTTTGCTACTAGGCTTGTTATTAGCTTCACATTTAGATATATTTCACACTTTATGATAGCTCTTAAGGATGATCATTGGATGACAAAAAAGTGTGTGCTTCATTATGTGAAGGGTAGTTTAGATTATGGACTTTTGTACTCTTAAAGTTCTAATCCTAAACTCAGTGGGTTCATAGATTCAAATTGGGTAGGTTCTATTGATGATAAAAAGTCAACATTTGGATATGTGTTTAGTTTAGGAATTGTTGTAGTCACATGGACTAGTAAGAAGTAGTAGGTAGTTTCTCTCTCTTCTATACAGTTTGAATACAAAGGGACTATTAAGGTAGGATGTGAAGTTGTTTGGCTTTGTCAGATGCTTGGGGATATGCAGATGTCACTAGTAGGACTAGGTACTCTATTTGTTGATAATGAAGACATTATCAAGTTAGCATGAAATCTAGTCTTCCATGAACAAACCAAGCACATGGATTTTTACTATCATTACATAATATATCTAGTTGGAAATGGGACTATAGATTTGTAGTATGTTCCTACCATAGATCAAACTGCAAACATTCTCACCAAGCGTCTTGGTCCTGATAAGTTTTTCAAATTTAGAGGATAGCTTGGTGTTCTATATAGATTAGCCATTAAGGGAGGAAATTAAAATAATAGATAAGTTGTCTATTATTAGTTAAATAGTTATCTATTGTAAATATCTAATTAGTTTTAAGTTTTCTTTCATTTTTTGCTTTCTCTAGAATAGAATGTTTCTATTCTTTATGATCATTTCCTAAGGAAAAATCATCTCATTCTTTTGTATAAATTGACCACCTGGTCTCTGTTAATAACATGCAAGTATTTTACCAATTACTTCAATAATAGTCCTTACACCAATAAATAACATTCAATCCAAAAAACCACACACAAAAGAAACACAATGCGAGAAATCTCTCACACCCATCACAAAAAAACATATACTATAATCTACATACATGAATGCAATTAAATTACTACATATTCATATTCACAACATCAAAAATTAAGCAAAAAAATGAAAGACTATCCTTGATGGCAAGAAACAACAACCTTTATCCTATGAAAAATGGAAATAAAATTTGAGAAGAACCCATTTTCCTTAGCCTCTCCAATCTTTCAAAAATCTACGTATCTCAAAACTAAAGAGTGGTGAGCACCCACCAAGTCTCACAATACCCACTAAAAGGGCCTCCAAATTTCCACACACCTACTAGAAATAAATGTGAGTTGAATTCTAGGTCTTTTCCTTCTTTCTTGGACCCTCTCATTAGGGAGAGTTTAACTAGGAGTGTGATACAAGTTAAGTGCATGTGGCATTCTCCATTTTTGCCACTTTTGAAAAGTGGAATTTTTAGTGGTAAGTAGATTGATAGTGGGAACCTTTGGAAGGAGTGTTATGTTAGAAACATCTCCTTGAGTAGGATCTAATGAGAACCCTAGGAAGATGAAAGAGTGAGCCTTGAGTAATCTAGTTCCTAAAGACATCACAAGTAAAATAATCATAATTTAAATCATCACATAACATCAATAATATGAGTCACTATAAAATTAGTTTAGAGCATATCCAAAATATTGAATCATAAAGAATCAAAATATGAATGTATCACTAGTGCTATGATGGGTAGGGGTGGGACCTCCCTTCAACCCATGCATTAAAAAATCATTATACACTTAGTGGCCTATAGAAACTTGTGTCCATATAAATATGAATTTTTTTTTTTCTATTCCACCTTCTATGAAACTACCTATAAAAATATGCTCATCTATATCATGAGGGTACACTTCATATAGATCCTATATAAAATTTCTACTCTCATTATTTTCCTTTGTATTGTAATGTGTCTCATATGATTAACAAAGATGATAAAGCATCAAAAAATGAAGTCAACCTCTATGAGCCTTCAAAAATATGTCTAGAAAATGAATTTTTTACAATATATAGAAAATGAATTTTCTCCTTACTTATTTCTTCTTTATTATAATATAAATCAATAAATTCAAAGGCTTCTTAGTTGGCTTGCATTTACAACAAAAAGTGTGAACTTGATGGTTCACCTTTTTTTGTTTGAAGTTGATATATAACATTCATGGAAATTGAACTAATCATCAAATATTCACTAGTATTTGCATTTTTTTGGGTCATTAGTTTGTGTTCATGGTATCAGGTTCAAAAAATTGAAAGGATTCATATTTACTTACATATAATCTTGAAAAGAGATTACTTGATAACTCACCTTCTTTCTCTTGGAGATGATCTTCTATTCCCATGCCAATCATATCACTTGTTGAAAATTACTCAATGTCATTGAATATAATAAAGAACTAAAATTTTGAAGGTAAGGATGATATCTGAAACATTTTACTTGAGGTTGCCACTTCATCAATGATAAGGGTTAAGCATACAAGATTGTGTGGTAAATTCTAGATCATTGGCTTCATTGATAGAATTATCTTCAAGGATTAGTGAAGGATGAATAGGAAGAGATTCTCCACATAAGAAGTCATAATTTGAAGCCTCCAAACACCATGTTAGAATAAAACCTCATGAGACTCATCTCCTATAATTCTTTCTTTTTTAGTACTTTTAAGTTGCAATTGCTTACAATTTTGGAAAGAAGATTATGTTGCTTCTTCAAACTTGTATCTTCAAGTTGATGGAAGATTTTTTATTTGGTAATGAAAAACTTACCCCATCCATAACATGCCTTCACATGATCTTATTTCTCAATCTTCTTCACATATTTTTAACCTTTTTCTTCACATGTGTCTTTATGAAAAGCAATTTCTTCATTTATCATTACAATTGAAAATAGTGCTATATTATTTTCAAATATTGGATTGGAAGAATCCTTATGAAGGATATGCTCATCATTTAGAAAATAATTATTTTTATCATCTTTTTTGTCAATATCTCATATATTTTTAAGCAATGCAAGATGTACTTTGGAAGGGTCAAGAAGTCTTTCTCAATAGACACTTTTTAAGAATTCAAGTTTTTTAGGGTCACAAAGCTCTTAATTTCCTTGACTAGGCATTACAAGGGAGGGTGCATCATTGTTGTGATCCATCACCAATTGAAATGAAGGATTATATAGAAATAATTGGTACTTTCCTCCATCTCTTTCTTCAGTGCTAATATAAAATATTGGAGTAATGAAGGATGAATCTTTTCTAGGGAATGGTTCAAGCCACTATAGAAACTTTCTGAGGAGTTGACTTATTCAAAATCACATAAAATATGATTTTATTGAGAAATAGGTGGAGGAGAGGCCTTTCTATCATTATTCATTATTGAACAAAAATATTATTTTTCTTTGCATGTATAAATTCTTTTTGGTAAGTCATGAGAAAAGAAATGATTCTTTGTATTATCTCTTCTCTCAAAGATCATGTATAATTGGATTATTTTAAAAATGTATGATAAATATGTTAGACCTAACTGATAATTTTTTAAGGTATGCAAAAGAGTCATATCATTTTTTATGTTGTCATTGGTACCAAAGTCTTAGTTGGATAGACATTAAGTTAATTTAGTAGAGTACCATATTATTTTATTGATGAAGAGGATTTGGGGAAAGTAATAAGTATGGTATTCAATGAGAAATTGAACGAGTTGGACCATGGTAATATAGTTCTAGTTTGACTATTCTACAATCATGTAATTCTATAATGTAATGTTAAAGTCTATGTATTCACATAACTATACAAGCTACACTAGGTAACAAGGTGAAAGAAAGAATACAATGTTCACTGAGTGACTATAGTTGTCATCAAGCATCTAGAAAATAGAAGTTAAATTGTAGTGTTAATTGAGTAATTCATATGTTAACCACATGATATATTGCCCAAAAAAATTGGAATGTTTATTGAGTATCAGCTAGAAGAACATGTTGAGAAAGATGAGATCTGATGTCAACTTTTGATGAAAATAAAGAATGTTCAAGAAGTTCAAAGGTAAAATTCAAAGTCAGCTACAAGATCTATGAGTTGAAAAATGATGAAGATACAATGAAGAATATTTAAGCAAGATAGGGATGAGTACGAAGGTCAATGAAATTTCTATTTTCTAAGTAACTAAATACATTGAATCAAAGATTTATGGATGTGGTTAAGTGATAAAATAGAATCTGGAAGCATAGAGTTTACTATTTAAGGAGATGCTCAATAATTATTTTGGTTGTTGATCATTATTATTTAGTTGGTGATTCAAGGAAATTATTAAGAAGGAAAGAAGTAGGGTAAAGTGAGTAGAGAAGATTTGAGAAGACTAAGAAGAGTAAGTATAGAGTGAAAGTGTGAAGAATTGAATCAACTAGAAGGAGATCAAAGAAAGAAGAAGACATAGTTGAATAGAGATCTCAATAAGAAAGGTAGTGCTAAACCTAATAGATCATTTGACTATTACATTCTTTACAAGAAAAACTCTTAACCAAGTGGAGCTAACAAGTCTATGAAATCCTATATGGTGATGTATCGATTAGTGATGTTTATAAGTCCTTTAGAGTAGGAACATATTTAGAAAGGATCAATAAGTGCTAAAGTCTATATGATATTCATATTATATCCCAAGTCACACTAAAAATGTGCATGTAACCATTAACAAGGTTGGCTACTAGCAAAGCTCACTTCAGAAGAGTGAAATTATTTGGATTGTTGGTCCTGTTGGGACTAAAAATTGCATGGTTAGTTTTGAGTACCATTGATAAATTGAGCCTTATAAATGCTTTTTGATGCCTTTGTACCTGGCTATACCGTTGAGCCCCATGAGATGTTTAAAGTTTCTAACACCTTTCATTCAGTATGTCTATGTGTTTAATGAAGCTAAATTGACCTTCTGAATCATTTTGTGAAGTCCTATTTTGCGCATTTGTCAGATTTGCATTTACACCTAAGTATCAAACAATGACAAGAGGCCATGTTTGCAAGTGAATATCTTGCACCTAGAATTATTTCATGACTTGCCTCTTTGGGAGCATCTAGTGTCCATACCTGAGAGCCTATGTTTTAGATTTTGAGGCATTTTGAATCCATTTGACTAGGTTTTCAATCCCTCAAAGTTGGTAATTTATTGTTTTCATGATGACGCACATTGCTCATAATTCTGGGAAGCCCTGTTTGACGTATTATAACTTTGACCCAGTTGACCAAAATGTTGAATTTTCTTTTCGATTACATTGTAGATCTCAGAGACTTGTTATGTTTCAAGTTTTAGCTCATGATGAATCCATTTGATCAGTTTTCAAATGTGATTCCAAAAGCAATTTCTAAAGTTTTACTGGTGTCAGCATTTGCAGATTGTTTGGTACCCCTGTTTGGGATGTTATATCTTGAAATCTATGACAGGTGAGATCAAATGGATTGTAACACTATGTTGTACTCTAAAAATAGTTTAAGTGTGTTAGTTTTTAAGTCTTGACGAATCCGTCTGCACACTTTTCCATGTCCTTTCCATTCACAAAAAATGTTTTCTGTCAGTGCTTTCAATCTGCAAAATTCTAAGTAGCCCACTTTGACCACTCACCATTTGCTTCCTATTATTCATCATGATCCCAAATCATAGATCCATATTCTCCTCATGATAGAGAACCAACATCGTAGTTTTTGTTTTTAAAAGTGTTCATTTGCCCAATTTTCAAGGCCAAATCCAAACCTAGTTTGTTGCTTTTTAACGTGTTTTCTTGCAGGCAGTTCTGAGAGGTTGACTTTGATAGTCAATATCGTTTGACCTCAAATTTTTCATGAGACAAGATTCGACATGATAGTGGTACAAAGAGTTAGTGTGCTAGTTTTTAGGGCTCGATTAGGTGTTCTAGTCAATTTTTAAGGCTAGTCAAAGGACCTCCTCGTACAAAATTGGCAATTTGTAGTTAAGTGATAAAGTGATCTTTAATTGATGGTTCATTGATCAAACTTGATTCTGATAAGTTCCAGATGGTTAATGGATTAGTTTTGCAGTTCAGTTGTCTGGAAATGAAATTTTTTTTAGCGAGACCCACTTTCTGGGTCCAACTAATTACACTAAATTAATGTAGTTGTCAACAGGGATGACAGTGGAAATTCAAAAGGTTTTGGTTTTGATAACTTTGAAAGTTCAAATAATGCAAAAAATGCAGTGGAGAGTGAATGGTTCATAATTGGCCTCAAAGGCAATATATGTTGGAAAAGCATCTAGCTCAAGGCACAATTTGAAAGTGTGAGAATTTTATCCCTCTACATGTGAATCCAACAAGTAGTTTTGATTCTCAAAGAAATGACTCGATATAAGGAGGAATTTGCAAAACAAGGGGTTGAATCCAATAGAAAACTTTACTACCTTTTTTCAAAGGAGTAAGGAGATTTTTTTCTTTATATAACAATGATCTTTAAATGTCAACCCCATTAAGTAGGGACCATGGCACCATTCCATTCCAGTTAAATGGAACCATGAAATAATGACATATGAAGAGTTGAAGGTGAAATCAAGAAATATAAAGGACTACCCATGCAAGTTTAAAGAAAAATCCCCCGCACTAAGGAAAATTCACCATAATGAGCAATCCTAGGCAGCAACAAAGCAAGGATACTCACGCAGAGCATATAGGGAGAGCTACCAACAAACAAGGAGCTGACATGTTTAAAAATATTCGCACACACAATGAAGCTATAGGAAGAGCCAGTTAAAAGGATTGAGGCAGCAAGGGGCAAGGTTATATGGTGGAATGGGTTTCGTGTTTTAGGGGTGCTTTCCATGTCAAGGGCCATTGGTGATCGCTATTTGAAGCCATGTATCATTCCAGATCTTGAAATTACATGAAGATGAATGCCTAATACTAGCTAGTGATGGATTGTGAGATGTAATATCAAATGAGGAAGCTTGCAATTTTGCTCATAAATGCATTGCATGTTGGTATAATACTAATAGTAGCGCAAATATAGCTTGTAAGCCTACAAATGAGTCAATGGACTGTGCAGCATAGGCAACTACTAATTATCTCTGCAGACTTGCTATTCAACATGGTAGCTCTGACAATATTACTGTGTTGATGGAGGACAAGGAAAATGAAGATGATGATCTTTGTTAACGTGAGAAATGGCTGAGTTAAAAGGAAATCGGCAATGTTAACAAAGTAGGGGTAGAGCACGCAAATATGAAGACCTTGCGCTAAAAAATGATGCCACAGTTTTAAGAAAAGGGTAGATGTGTATAAAAGAAGACTCCACACAGCAATAAAGGTATTGGCTTGAGGCCAAAAGGTAGGGGACGTCTAAATGTAGAGTTTGAAAGAACAAAGAAAAATGTGCATGCAAACAGAAAAGCCCTATGCATGAGAGATCAAAGGCACAACTGAGTAATTCCAATCTAGGGAAGTGTAAAAAGGAGAGGCTGATAGAAAATACTATCCACGTATTGTAAGAAGAGGAAAATGCAGTCAAAGGAGGTAGAGGAGCTGTCTAAAAAACAAAATAGGAACACACATGTTTAAAAGGAAATCCCATACCAAAAGGCCCAATTCCAATGTGAACAGAGGTAGCAAACAAGGTAAGAGCCTCACGTCATAAAGGAAGGAGTCGTGTAGTTTAAGAACAAGTGGAGCCATGTTAAAAAGGGAAGAAACATGTTCGAAAGGAGGCAAATCATGCAAATAAATGGAGATGCCCATAGTGCAAATTTGGTTTTATTAACATATTTTAAAATAATTCATGGGTCTCAACTAGGTGACTGGCAAGACCAAGCAATGTTGTTCTTCACCACACCCATGAAAATCACAAAGGGGCATTTCACCATGCAAGGAAAAGAAAAACCAGTTGGATTTCACCATAGCAAGTGCACGAAGCTGTAGGAAAAGCCATTGTATACAAAGTAGGGGCAAAATAGTTTTGACATTTGTCCCACATTTACTGTGTTGGGATACACTTAGTAGTTTAAATACTCCAACATCTGTATGCTAACCTGTCTAAAAGGTTGTGGCTTTTTGAAGGCAAGCTCATGCGTGTAAGTCCCAACTGGATTGTTGGTAGGTTGCTAAAGCTAAAATTTTGAATAGATAAGCGTGTAATAACTGATGACATCACCAAGATCAAAAAAGTCAAAAAATCCAGGAGCTCTCTACCTCGCTAGCTAGAAAATCAAAGGGTTTCTAGTTGGCAACATAGCGAATCGCCAAAAAACCTTCAAAATCTCAGAATTGCTTCCTTCCTATATCTTTCTTCCTTCTTCTCTTTCGCAAGGTTGTTGGCAGTTTTCTTTGGCTAATACCAGCATGGTTCCAATGTTTTACTATTGAAACCAGGATTGTAGATGGTTTTACTTCCTATCTATTGAGCTATGCTCTAGTAGTGAAGGCCACACATCCACCCTGTGCAGATTTGCATTTCATTTTCATGTGTTGTTTATGAGATATGATAATGGATGCTAGATTATGTGACATATCTTGAGCTTCATTTAGTTTTACCAATCTAATGTATTTATTCTTTCCATGGATGAATATAAAAAGGGATTTACACAAATTATTTGGGTTTCTTTATTCTGTCTCCTAATTCTTCATGTGTTATTAACTTTGAGATTAAATGGATAATGTTCATTTAATTTAAGGCAGCTTGGATGAGTTGTGTATCAAATCTATTGTTTCTTTTTATTCAAGCAGTCAAGTAAATGCTTAATCATTCTAATAGGATTTTTGAGTGTATGAAGAGGATATTGCATAAGAATGGGATTAGGTGATTTCAATTGATAAACTTGATTGAAATGCAATCTAGTTAGGTCATCCTGCTGGTAATGACTCTATGTTTCAATGGATAAGGAACTTATCACTAAATCAAATACAAGCTGATATGAAGGTTGTTTTCACAAATCATTTTAATCAAATAAATTTAGTTTTTCATGTCTTGTAGTGGGCTGAAAAGAATTAACCCTCACTCAACTTATGTGATTCCTAGATTTTCATTTAGCTACTGTAGATCTCTGTTATTGCATGAGTTATTAGGAGATATAAGGGGTTTTCATCTTTAGTAATTAGGTTTAGATTTATGTTTTAAATGCACTAGTACCATTTATCAAAACCTCAAGGTTAACTCGCCTAGGTCTTGCAGAGCCTGAAGTGAAGAAGGGTCAAGCCTTATAGTTGGCCCGGTGTCTGGAATGGCATGTTGAAAATGGGAGTTAGCTACCCCTAGATATGTCATATTCTCATTGGAATAATTGAAAACCCTCCAACATTTTCAAACACCAAAAAAATGGTGACTCTACTGGGGAGTTTCATATAGGAAGAACCAAAATCTTGGGCATGAAATAGATCAGATATAGAAAATCTATAGCAAGAGGTGTTTCTTATTTCCTTGCTGAAATTTCATGTTCCCTAGTTATGCCTTATTCATTGATAGTAGAAGTTTGATTGAATTGAATGAAATTATAAGATCAAATTCATTTGGCATTTTTATGTGTTGTTGTTAGAATTCAAAGTTGTTGTCAAGGTTCTTTCACATTGTCAAGAGTATGAAATTCCTAAAGTGTTGTTGAATAAAGTTTTTAAATACCAGTTGCAAATTTTGGACCAGCTTGTTTTGTTTTACAAAGTTGGTAAATATTTTCTCACTAAGTGAGCGGTGACTCAAGGTCAAATCTTTGTACCAGTGCTCCATGAATGTGAACATATTATAATGGAAACAACAGTTGAAATGCAGATTTGAAGTATTCATCTCAAGTTCTTGACAATGGGTGAAAGATTTGAATGAGATGCAGTGAACAAGTTATTAAATCTAGATAAGCTTTGAATTTGCTGTTATGTGTAGCATTGAGGTAGTTGCAAACATTCGTATCAAAAGGTATTCTCCACTTTCATGTGTTTTCATTTACATGAAAGTAAGACTTACAAAAGTTTCTCCATCAAATGGTTTTAGCATTAAATAGGAGAATGGTGTAATACATCTCAACATACTTTGCGAGACGTAGATTTAGTAAAAGTTTTTTATATATGTTTGAAGTTGAAATTGGTAGAAGATATTTCTAGATCTACTACAAGTTGTGAATGAAAGTATTTATTGGTGAATGAGTTTCAAATTTTTGAAGAATGTTAAATTTCCCTTCATCAAGCATGCAACCAATTAGTAAGAATTATAGATCTGTGAATATCAAAGGATATATGCCATTTTGTTATGATGGCATACCTGGTTTCCCAAATAAGATCCTTGATGGAATCAGAAGGTACTTGCCAAAGTTTGATAGGAACTAGTCCCAATCAGCAAAGAAGCATGTCCAAGTTTTTTCTGACTTGATGTATGAATTTGATGTGTGCCATGAAGATCTATGGATGTGGTTGTTTGTGCAAACTCTAAAAGGAGATGAAAGAGAGTGGTTCACATGCTTTCCTACAACTTTAATTGCTTCATGGGATGAGTTAATTTCATCCTTCATTGAATAGTTTGATGGATGGGTAGATGTAAAATTAATTTTGAATTGATTGATGGAAATTCAAATTGAACAAGATGAATTGATCCCAAGATTTAATAGTAGATTTTATGAAACATTAATGGATATCCTTGAAAATTGTAGGCCCCATGATCAAATTTGTTTAGTTATTTATTTGGGCGCATTGGGCCAGAAGATGGGTTTCTTACTAAGGGATAAACAAATGAAAAGTTTATATCAAGCCTGTGAAATTGCAATGGATATTGAATGTAATCTCAAGTATGGATTTATAAGAAGGTGTACCCCTGCTGTTGTAAAAGATCTTGCTAAAATTTCAGAATTAAAAACATGTGTAGTTGAAGATTCTTTGTTGGAAAAAGGAATAGATTCTTTCCTTGTTGAAAATAGTGCATGTGTTTGTGATGTTATAGCAGTAGATGATAAGATCACTTCACTTGATCAGTTACATATACAAGGTATAAATTTAGTTATTCATTCTTCTATTGATGATCAGCATTGTATTGAAAACATAACCAATCATGAAGTTGAAAAGAATTTATTTCAATATGAGGATGAAGAGGCTAGAACTAATATGCCAAGTGATAATTATGAAGTTGCTGACATGACCTATTGCAAAGAAGCATCATATGAAGTTGATGATGAGAGGGGCTGCTCAAGTCAAGAAGAGGATCATGATGGCATAGGTTCATCTTCATGTGAATTAGATACAAATTGGGAGGAAGAAAGCAATAACGGAAGTGAGTACTCTCTTGCTAGTAAAGGTATGAGTAAAGTTCCTAATTCTAAAAATGAATTTCTAGTTCAGAATTATGCAAATCAGCTTAAGGTTGAAGGTTGTGAAGAAGAATTGTATACACAATCCAAAAACAAAGAGATTATCTATAAGGACAGATTGATTGGTTCTGTAGATAAATATCTTGAAGATAGATGTAGTAGTAACTAGCAGTTTACTAATGATTCTGAAGTTAATGCATCGGCACCTATTGGTAAGATAAATACCGATTTGTTTGTGAGACATTTGAATTACCTTGATGAACACAATGAGAAAAGCATTGATTTAATTTCTATATGCTTCGTTAATAGAGAAGAAAATGAGTCTTCATGCAATTCTAATTTTTCTTCACATGCTGAAAGTGTCCATGAAAGTGATGTTAGAAATGGTTTTAAAGTGTACACTAATGCTTTATATGGTGAGGAGTTTGATGTTGATCAGCTTATGTTTTGTCAAAATGTTCAACAAGGATCACTACATGGAGTCATTAACCCCTTGTTCGAAGAAGATATGGAATTTTTAGATTTGATTGAGGATGGGATTAATGATGATACTTTATCCTATTGTTATAAGAGGTTAGATCGTTCTTCTCCCAAGTGTGATGGTGAAAGTATTGATGAGATTGCATCTCATGATATGAATAATAAGGTGTTTGATGAGACAGTTATTGAAAATCTACTTGCACCTTGCAATGATTTTTATGATGAATGTTTTAATACGGCTAGTTCATTTTTTGATTGTAAAGAATCATTGAAGGACTCTAGATTAGATTCAGACATTAATGACATGTGTGAGTATAAGTTTGATTGCTCGTCAGAGTATTATCTAGTTATGCATAAGGATACACAATTTCAAGGTATGTGTGATCCTATTCCCCAAGTTGAATATGAAGCTTTCATATTTGAAGTTGATAGCATGCACTATTCATTAAATGAAGAAGAGTTTCAGTTTGAGTTTGATATTTTTAAGCATGCTGATTGGTATTCTCATAATGAGCAAGTGGTTGAAAATGAAGTAAGTTTTTATATGCATTATGGAAGTAAGGATGTAGATTCAGTTTTGCTAAGTGGTGAAATTCTAGATGTGTATCTAATTGGTGAAACTAGTATGAGTGATAATTTTAGTTTACCTCATATATGCTCAAATGAGAATCAGGATTTTGACAGAGGTAAAGGTTGTGAGAAAGTCCGATGGCCCAGCACCATTGTTTGTACATAATCTTAGTGGTTGTTTCCTATTTTCAATAAGCTATTCGAGAGAAAGTTTTGAAGTTTTGGGAGTGATCTACTTCTACCAAAGCTCTGAATCCTTGCCATTCCCTCAAGGGACATGCATCCCCAGATAGAGCCACTATTGGGACTAAAAATTGCATGGTCAATTTTGAGTACCATTGATAAATTGAGCCTTATAAATGCTTTCTGATGCCTTTGTACCCAGTTGTACCTTTGAGCCCCTGAAGTGTTTAATGTTTCTAAAACCTTTTGTTCAATGGGTCTATGTGTTTAATGAAGCTAAATTGACATTTTGAGCCATTTTATGAAGTCTTATTTCGAGCATTTGTCAGATTTGCATTTTCACTGAAGTATCAAACAGTGACAAGAGGCCATGTTTGCAAGTGAATATCTCACACCCAGAATTGTTTCATGACTTTCCTCTTTGAGAGTATCTAGTGTCCATACCTAAGATCCTATTTTTTAGATTTTGGGTCATTTCAAATCCATTTGACTAGGTTTTGAATCCCTCAAAGTTGGTAGTTTATTGTTTTCATGCTGATGCACATTGCACATAATTATCGGAAGTCCTTTTTGACGTGTTATAACTTTGACCCAATTGACCAAAATATTGAATTTTTGTTTGTGTTACATTGTAGATGTCAAAGACTTGTTATGTTTCAAGTTTCAACTTGTGAAGAATCTGTTTGATCAGTTTTCAAACGCGATTCCAAATGCAATTTCTAAAGTTTTACTGGTGTCAGCATTTGTAGATTGTTTGGTACCCCTATTCAGGATACTATATCTTGAAATTTGTGATAGGTGAGATCAAATGGATTATACCACTATGTTGTACTCTAAAAATAGTTTAAGTGTTTCAGTTTACAAGTCTTGACGAATCTGTCTGCACACTTTTCCAGGTCCTTTCTATTCCCAAAAAATGTTTTATGTCCGTGCTTTCAATCTGCAAAATTCTGAGTAGCCCACTTTGACCGCTCACCATTTGTGTCCTATTATTCATCATGAGCCCAAATCACAGATCCATATTCTCCTCGTGATAGAGAACCAATGCCCCAGTTTTTGTTTTCCCAAGTGTTCATTTGACTAGTTTTCAAGGCCAAATCTGAACCCAATTTACTGCTTTTTAATGTGTTTTCTTGCAAGAAGTTCTGAGAGGTAAACTTTGAAGTCAATATCTTTTGACCTCAAATTCATCATGAGATGAGATTCGACATGGTACAAGTGTTTGGTACAAAGAGTCATTGTGCTAGTTTTCAAGGCTCGATTAGGTGGTCTGGTCAGTTTTTAAGACCAGTCAACAGACCTCTTGGCATAGAATTGATAGTTTGTAGTTAAGTGATAAAGTGATCTTTAATTGTTGGTTCATTGATCAAACTTGATTCTGATAAGTTCCAGATGGTTAATGGATCAGTTTTGCAGTTCAATTCTCTAGAAATGAAGCCAGACCCACTTTTTGGGCCCGACTAATTACATTAAATGAATGTAGTTGTCAAGAGGGATGAAAATGGAAATTCAAAAGGTTTTAGTTGTGATAACTTTGAAAGTTCAAATAATGCAAAAAAATGTAGTGGAGAGTATGAACGATTCATAATTGGCCTCAAAGGCAATATATGTTGGAAAAGCGTCTAGCTCAAGGAATAGTTTGAAAGTGTGAGAATTTATCCCTGTACGTGCAAATCCAACAAGTAGTTTTGATTATCAAAGAAATGACTCTCGATATAAGGAGCAATTTGCGAAACAAGGGGTTGAATCCAATAGAAAAATTTACTACCTTTTTTCAAAGGAGTAAGGAGACATTTTTGTTTATATAACAATTATCTTTAGATGTCGACCCCATTAATTGGGGACCATCACGCCATTCTATTCCAATTAAATGGAACCATGAAACAATGACATATGAAGAGTTGAAGGTGAAATCAAGCAATATAAAGGACTGCCCATGCAAGTTTAAAGAAAAAGCCCCTGCACTAAGGAAAATACACCATAATGAGAAATCCTAGGAAGCAACAAAGCAAGGATACTCACGCAAAGCATATAGGGAGAGCTGCCAACAAACAAGGAGCCGACATGTTTTAAAATAGTCTGACACACAATGAAGCTTTAGGAAGAGCCAGTTAAAAGGATTGAGGCAACAAGGGGCAAGGTTATATGGTGGAATGGGTTTCGTGTTTTAGGGGTGCTTTCCATGTCAAGGGCCATTGGTGACCGCTATTTGAAGCCATCTATCATTCTAGATCCTAAAATTACATTCACTCAATCAGAAAAAGAAGATGAATGCTTAATACAGGCTAGTGATGGACTGTGGGATGTAATATCAAATGAGGAAGCTTGCAATTTTTCTTGTAAATGCATTGTGCATTTGTATGATACTACTAGTAGCACAAATATAGCTTGTAAGCCTACAAATGAGTCAATGGACCCTGCAGCAATGGTAGCTACTAATTATCTTTGCAGACTTGCTATTTAGCATGGTAGCTCTAAAAATATTACTGTGTTGATGGAAGACAAGGAAAATGAACATGATGATCTTTGTTAAAGGGAGAAGCAGCTAAGTTAAAAGGAAATCAGCAATGTTAACAAAGTAGGGGTAGAGCGTGCCAATATGAAGATCCTATGCTAAAACATGGTGCTATAGTTTTAAGAAAAAGGTAGATGTGTATAAAAAAAGACTCCACATAGCAATAAATGTATTTGCATGAAGCGAAAAGGCAGGGGATGTCAAAAAGAATGCAGAGTTTGAAAGAACAAAGAAAAATGCGCATGCAAAAAGAAAAGCCCTATGCATGAGAGATCAAAGGCACGCCTGAGTAACTCCAAGCCAAGGCAGTGTAAAAAGGAGAGGCTGGTAGAAAACACTATCCACATATTATAAGAAGAGGAAAATGCAGCCAAAGGAGTTAGAGGAGCCATCTAACAAAAAAAATACGAACACACATGTTTAAAAGGAAATCCCATACCAAAAGCCATAGTTCCAATGTGAACAGAGGTAGAAAACAAGGTAAAAGCCTCACATCATAAAGGAAGTAGTCATGCAGGTAAATAACAAATGGAGCCATGTTAAAAGGGGAAGAAACAAGTTCATAAGGAGGCTAATCATGCAAATAAACAAAGATGCCCATACTATAAATTTGGTTTTATTGACATATTTTAAAATAATTCATGGGTCTCAACTAGGTGACCAAAAAGACAAAGCAATGTAATTCTACACCACACCCATGGAAATCACAAAAGGGGCATTTCACCATGTAATGAAAAGAAGAACTAGTTGCATTTCGCCATAGCAAGTGCACAAAGCTATAGGAAAAGCCATTGTATGCAAAGCAGGGGAAAAATAGTTTCAGACATTTGTCCCACATTTACTATGTTGGGAAACACTTAGTAGTTTAAATACTCCAATGCCTATATTCTAACCTATCTAAAAGACTGTGGCTTTTGGAAGGCAAGCTCATGCGTGTAAGTCTCAGCTTGACCGTTGGCAACTCACTAGAGCTAAAATTTTGAATGGATAAGCATGTAAAAATTGATGACATCACCAAGATCAAAAAAGTTAGAAAATATGGCAGCTCACTACCTCGCTAGCCAAAAAATCCAAGGGTTTCTAGCTGGAAACATAGTGAATCACCGAAAAACCTCTGAAATTCGGCCAAGGTCAAATAAGCAACATGGGTCTTTCCTGGATATGGAGCAGTGAACCAGGGAGTCAAAACTAACAACCAGAAAGCAAAGGCAATGATGAGATGATGAAGTGCATTTTTAGACTAGTCACAAGGTTCCAGGTGGCATGAATTTTGAGGTAGGATGACTTGGTGAGTAGATCTCACAATGTGCTAGATTGTGCCACGTGGCAGATTTGAGGGTATTAGCTAAATCACCAAAGGAAAGTTGCAGGGAAGATAACATGGTGACATAGTGAATCACAATAGGAAGATGACACATGGCAGCAAAGGATGAGGTCATTGACCAATCTCAATGTGACATGTGGCACTGTGCAAACTAGAGCTAATTAGAATGTGACAAGTGACATCATATGATTTGTTGAGAGGAAAATGACTTATTTTCAAAGGATTAAATAATATCCTCTTTACTTGAGTGTTCATGCAAGATTTTAAAAAAATAATGTTAAAAAGTGAATATCCTATAGTTTTGACTATAGAACTTTTTAAATTTTTAAAATTTTTTATTTTTAAATGCAAAGCCATGAACAAGACTTAGAACTTTAGAGGGCCATAACTGGAGCATTTTTTTTTCAAAATGGGTGCTCCAATATACCATCAGAACCAGGAAGAGATGAAATTTCCAAATATGAGGTCAGATTGCGTATAGGTCTTCACGAGTTTGTGTTATAGGTCAATTTGTGTTTCCTGGGGTATTGGTAGCAGAATAGGCAAGTTTTATCATTGAGCATCAGAGTTTGTTAGAGGGCAGATTTGAAGACCTTTTGAAGCTTGAATGTGGAAAAAACAATCTAGAAAAGGTTACATTGGCTTCTTGAAATCACTTTTCAACTAACTTTTACTTTTACCGTGAATTTACTTTGACATTAGAAATCAGTTATGATGGTGAATCAAATATCTTAGATATTCCTTGCTTGTAGAACAAAAATGATGGGATTTGATATGCAGTTATAGAGAGAAGGTAGAGAGAGGCTTTTTCATCTTCTTGGGGAGGAATTTTGAAGGGACACATGTCAATTGAAAATTCAATCCATGAATTGCTTCCTTCCTATATCTTTCTTCCTTCTTCTCTTTTGCAAGGTTGTTGGTAGTTTTCTCTGGGTAATACTAGCATGGTTCTAGTGTTTTAATGTTGGAACCAAGATTGTAGATGGTTTTACTTCTTTTCTATTGAGCTGTGCTCTAGTAGTAAAGGCCACACATCCACCCTATGCAGATTTGCATTTCATTTTCATGTGTTGTTTTTGAGATATGATAATGGATGCTAGATTATGTGACATATCTTGAGCTTCATTTAGTTTTACCAGTCTAATGTATTCAGTCTTTCCATGGATGAATATAAAAGGAGATTTACACAAATTATCTAGGTTTCCTTATTCTATCTCTTAATTCTTCATGTGTTATTAACTTTGAGATTAAATGGATAATGTTCATTTGATTTAAGGTAGCTTGGATGAGTTGTGTATCAAATCTGTTGTTGCTTTTGATTCAAGCAGTCAAGTAAATGCTTCATCATTTTGATAGGATTTCTAAGTGTATGAAGGGGATATTGCATAAGAATGGAATTTGGTGATTTCAGTTGATAAAATTGATTGCAATGCAATCTAGTTAGGTCATCCGACTGGTAATGAATTTATGTTTCAATGGATAAGGCACTAATCACTAAATCAGATGCAAGCTAATATGAAGATTGTTTGTAGAAATCATTTTAATCAAATATATTTAGTTTTTCATGTCTTGTAGTAGGCTGAAAAGAATTAACCCTCACTCAACTTATGTGATTCATATATTTTCATTTAGCTACTGTAGATCTCTATTATTGCATGAGTTATTAGGAGATATAAGGGGTTTTCATCTATAGTAATTAGGTTCATATTTATGTTTTAAATGCACTAGTACCATTTATTAGAACCTCCAGGTTAACTCGCCTAGGTCTTGTAGAGCCTGAAGTTAAGAAGGGTCAAGCCTTATAGTTGGCCCGGTGTCTGAAATGGCATGTTGAAAATGGGAGTTAGTTGCCCCTAGATATGTCATATTCTCATTGGGGTAATTGAAAACCCTCCAACATTTTCAAACACCAACAAGTCCTAGGTGAGTTTTTCCTTTGTAGGTTTTCAACATTAAATCATGGTGTCAAATCTATGATTTTTTTTGTGTTACAAGTTTATTTTAATGGTATTTTACTTAATATTGCAACTTAGTAAAAGCTAGGTAAAAGCTAAGTATTATTTATGACACTAGATAATAATAGAAATAGTGAGATAACAATTTGCAGTAAATTTATTATAAGATTGAATTGTGAGGTTTAATGAGATCATCAATTTATTTCTATTGAAAATTATGAATTTTAAATTGCTACTAAAGTGTTTGAAAGGTCTATAGGATAACTAGAAATAACTGATTCAACTTTCCTCTTAGTTATCTAACAATTAGTTTTAGAGCATGGTGCTTGGAGGAAGAAATTTGAAGGAACTTGAGCTAAAGATCTGAAGATGTATAAGAGAAAGGTATTGAAGCTAAATAGGGATAATTTATCCTCATGGGAAAACAAAATGAGGCTATATCTATATGGAATTGGTGAAAATGCTACTTACTAGCTAGATAATGAATACACCAACCCTCCCCTTCCTATGACTTTGAAACAAATGAATGAAATGAAATACTAGAATAGTTTGATGATTGAGATTGAATCTTCCCTAAATGATCTCAAGTTTGATAATGTGAAGAAATATGGTAATGCTAAACAAATTTGAAACAAGTTCGAACTAGTATATGGTAGAGATCCAAATGTGCTAAGAGCTAAAGTAGAAAGTCTTAGAGGCAAGTATGGCAACATGCAAATTAAAATAGGTGAGAATGATGCACAATGAATCAAATCAAGGAACTAGTAACCACAATCAGAGATGCTAGAGGAGTTATCCATGATTCAAATATTGTAAGTGAAGTTCTCAAAACTCTTCTACTCGTCTATCTTATTAAATTTTCCCCAATTCAAGAAGTTAGATATATGCATGATAATGATATAACACTTGATAGTTTAGTTGGCCAATTAACTACATTTGAGTTGAGAAATTATGATAATAGTTTGGTTCCACTTGGAAATTCTTTGAAGTCTTCACTAACCATTGGTAATGTTGGAATACTTTAGAGTAACTAAGTGTGGGGGGCAGGGGGCGGGGGTGTGAATCAGTTATCCAAGGTCTAGATGTATAAATAAAACTCTTCACAACTTAGTTAACCCATAAAACATTCATACTCATGCATGCATCTATCAAATTATGCAATCACTAAAACTTGTAGGCTACTATCAAATCAACTTTCACAAATGTAAAGCATGAAACATAACAGATTCATCAACACACTTGACATAATGATTTATGTGGAAACTCAATTTGGGAAAAACCACCAGTAACATGCTACTTCTTTTCACTCTTTTAAAGCAATGCCCTATGAAAGGCCAACCCTGTCAAAGGTTACAATACACATTGTTAAATGTGACCCTATTAAAGGTTTCCAATCACCCTATTAGGAGTGAGCCTTATTAGACAACTTTAGACCATTCAATTAGAATGCCACCTGATTAAAGGATTTATAAATAACTATTACATCAACCTTAATCTAAAGGATTTACCCTAGACTGATACAATTGTTAGAGGGTAACAATAGTGCTTTGATATGATACAACATACAACTTCTCTTGTGAATTATAGATCTTTGTTCAATCCTCAATTCTACTTGGCCTTAATACTTTGTAGGTTTGATAGCTTGTTCACCCTTCAAGCATTAATCTCCTTAAGCCTTCTTGCTTAACATGCTATTACAAACTTTTCTCTTAAGTTACTTGATGAATCAAAACCCTTGACTCCTTGTCTCCCTTAGGTTCTCACACATGACAACTTTTCTTCATGAACAAACATTCCTATAAATAGAAAATTAAGATATTTTCTTTCTCATTTTCCATCATCCAAGTTTTTTAGTTGGATTAGGAAGGATACAATGTATCTACCCCATGTCTCATACCTATTCTAGAAACTTCTCTAGAATCTACTTTGAATTTTCCTAAAAATGGTTTACCTCAAATTCTATGCCACTAGCTCATCAACCTTATCTTCTAATAGGTTCACAAAATCCAAGAAAAAAAACTTGTTAGCTCAGATTCATCGAATCTTTAATCTTTTAAATAATGGAGTAGCTTGGTATTATCAACCTTCTGATGCTTGGCACATACTACGTTGCTCAACATCCACTATGAAATTACTCGACACCTACTAAAGTTTACTAGTGCTCGGCATCAACTACTCTTTACTTGCCATCAACTATTTTTCTCGACATACACTAAAATTAACTTTTACTTGGCTCCAACTAATTTTTTGCTTAGCTTGCTTTGTCTTTCCTCAGTACCTAATATCCACTTGATCAAGCTTGGTAGACAAACTTTGTGTAACTTGTTCTTCTAAACTTTCTAAGTGTAACCAACCTTTGTAACCTTAAGTAGATTATTAATACATCATGTTATCACTATCTTAACTAATACTTGTACTTCATTACATAATCATAACTCAACATTTCCTTTAGGTGCTATTGTTACCTCTTATAGATCAAATCCTCTTCATCAATCAACTAAATGATAGTATTTGAATTTTATAAGCAATTATCTTACTAGCAAATAGAAATTTTGACATCAGTAAGAAAACAATGATTGAAACATATAGTCTTCTTCAACAATCTCCTTCTTTTCAATGATCTTTCTCAACAATGATCTTTTCAATCATATCTCAACAATCTCTCTCTTTGGCATTGATGGCAAACCAAACTAATCAACCAAATCAACCAAACTGACTAGGTTAAAAACACCAAAAAGAAAACTTGTATTGATATCTCTCCCTCTATCAACAACTTCCATCTTCTAATTAGGTTACAAAATTCCCTCTTTCTTAAATTAGGATTTCTCCCTCTTTCTTAAATTATTCTCTATCTCTTTGACTAGGTAGATTGGAATTTCTCCCTCTTTCTTAAATTGTTCTCTATCTCTTTGAGCACCAATCTCTTGATATTTCCCTCTAACTAGGTAGATTAGGATTTCTCCCTTATTCTTAAATTGTTCTTGTATATGTGAAAATCCTTCTCTATTTGGAGCACGCATAAACAAGAAAACATTCATAATACATGTGCATATAAATAAGATTGAATTCAAAGGAAACTTACTAACTAACTTGAGTTTTACAACTAATGTAACCAATAAATAAGAGTCCCCATGCAACCTCGGAGCAACTCAACAAGGGCACCCATAAGAGGCCTTGTTGGTGTGCTCTAGATTGTGGGATGTGGATGTGCTCTCCCAAACACAAATAATGAATTGAATCCAAATGATAATGAAAGTATGAAAATATGAATGAGCCTATGCTAGATGAATGAAAAAAATGCAAAGCAAATGAATCTACATCATCTATCAAAGATTAGAAACAATGTAATGAAAATATCTAAGAGCTTTAGAAATTAAATGAAATTAACATGATAATAATGCAATGAAGGAGAGATTCTAAGTGCAAACTAGCATGATAACAATACAAAAGAGGAGATCCTTTTTTCTTGAGAAAAGGGCTCTGTTTATAGATTTTAGGGAGACCTTGATGAGGTGGCACCTATCTAGCATCCACATAGGAGACACATAGGCCATTCAAGGGTGGAAAGAAAAATGATAAAGAAAGGGAGATAATGGCTCAATTAAAGAATGAGGGGTAATGCGGAACATGCCATAATGGGAAAATTGAAAACGGAGGGAGTGGGAGACTAAAGGGAATAAATCCTTTTAGAAATAAATGGATTGGAGGAATAAAGTGGAAGATGAATTTAGAAATTCATTTCCAAAGGGGTCAAGGTCCACAAATCATTTTAGAAATGATTAAGTGGAGGGATGAAGTGGAAGATGAATTACAAATTCATTCCAAGGTTAGAGACAAGAAATCTCAAATAGAATATTAAATACTTTATTTAAGTGGAGGAATAAATGAATTGGAAATTCGTTTGAAAGGTTGGATGGATAAGTATGGATTAAATAATTTTATGAAATCATTTATTAAACTTGGTGGAGGAAAGGTTAGAGTTAAGATTAATTTAGGTTAATCTTAATTAGGTTTAAGAAACTTAAGCATGTGGAGGATTTAAATAAATTGAATTTATTTAAAAAGGTAATATATGATGTCACTATTTATTAAATGAATTTAACACATTAAACGGGAGTATTTGAATTAAATTCAAAATACATTAGGGAAGTGAACTTATCTAATTAAGTAGAATTAATTAAATAAGTAGAAGAATATGAAAAAATACAATTAATTAATTAATAATTAATCATAATGTCAAAGGAGATATTAAATTAATTAATATAGTGTTTTAGGAAAATTTTAGGTGTCTACAGTTCTCTATCTCTTTGAGTAGAAATCTCTTGATATTGCTAATATCTCTCTCTTTCTCAATAGTCATACTGATATTGGCTTGATCTATCTCCCTCTTTGATTAGTGGAATATCTCTTGCTTTGACAACAATGCCAAAGACATATGCCAAAAAATTGTCATCTTAAACATGTAGATATTGGCTTTTACAATTTCTTCAGTTTCTCCCTCTTTCACCTTGCTTGTGACTGATTTGAAGTTTCAATTTTGTGATTACTTTAGGTAGCTCCTAATAAAAGATCCTTTGCATCAATTTGTAACATATGAATATAAACTTTTTTGATGAAGAGCACTCCTCTTGTTACTTAGATAGCCTTTGATAAGGGTATCACCCCTAATTTACCTCTTAGATACTCATGAGCATCCTTAGGTAATGGTTTTGTGAAGATATCAACAATTTTCTCCTTTGTGTTAACATATTCCATCTTCACCTCTTTATCTTGAACTAACTCTCTCAAGTAATGATACTTGATTGCAATGTGTTATATCTTTGTGTACATCACTGAATTCTTTGATATATTGATAGAACTTGTACTATCACAATAAAGTATCACTAGTTCTATGATTTCTTCCTTCATTCCTTTCAATAGCTATTTGATCCATACAATGTTTGTGCAATTTAAAGCAACAACAACATATTTAGCTTCAACAATGGATTGTGAAGTATAATTTTGCTTCTTACTAGTCCATGTAACTAATCTCTTTCCTAAGAAAAATTCTCCTCTACTAGTGCTCATTCTATCATCAATGTTTCCAACCCAGTCAACATCACTCTTTCATTCCTTTTAGATATCTCATTATTCTCTTCAAGCCATTAAATGATTCTCCCTGGCATTAGCAAATAATCTTGCAACTATCCCTATAGATAATGCAATATCAAGTCTTCTATGTACTACATATTGAAATTTTCCAGTCATAGACTTGTGCGTTATTTGGTTCATGTCAGGAGTTTGAAATCCTCTAATCCAAAAGTTTTCAATATTTCCTTGACATACTTTAACTAAGTGATGTATATACCATATTTTATCTAATATACTTACAAACCAACAAAAATTTGATCTCTCCAAACATAGACATCTCAAATTGTTGCTTCATCTAATTTGCAAAATCCTTACATAAAGCATCTTGACCTCCAAATATGATATCATCAAAAAATATTTTAGATAACAAAATACCTTTGGCTTTTTCTATCTTTATGTATAGATTTTTGTTATCATCAGTCTTTTTAAATCCAATCATTACAAGATAATTATGAAGTCTCTCATGCCATGTTCTTGGTGCTTTTTTCAAACTATATAAAGCTTTATGCAATTTATATACCATGTTCTTATTGTTAACATTAAAAAAAAATTTGGCTATTCTATGAAAACTTTTTCCTCTAGTATGGTATTCAAAAATACAGATTTAACATCCATTTGATAAAATTTGAAACCTTTTTATGTAGAATAAGCAAGTAGAGTTCTCACTCCTTCCAATCTAGCAATAGGGGCAAATATCTCTCCATAATAAATTCCTTCTTCTTGTGCATATCCCTTGCAAACTAATCTTGCTTTGTTTCTTATGACTTCACCATTTTCATCTAGCTTGTTTCTAAATACCCACTTGGTACCAATCACATTTTTGTCTTTTGGTCTAGGAACTAGACTCTATATTTTGTTCTTTGTTCTTCTCTATTTGTTCAATCTCTTCTTTCATGGCTTTGTACTAGTCAACATCTTCTAGTGCATCTTTTACTATTTTGGGTTCCTTCAAGCTTAGCAAACATGTTTCACTTCTCAATCTATTTCTTGTCATTGTTCTAGCATCTTTATCTCCAATGATTTGAGTGGTAGGGTGATGTCTTTTGACATACTTAGACAATCTTGGTTCAACTCTTGTTTCTTCATTTTGTCTTTCAACTTCAGAATCACTATGTATATCTCTATCAGGTATCTCAACATCTCTTTCATGTGTACTAATCTCAAAATCAAAATTTGCATCTACTTCATTCTATAACTCGGTATTTGAATGCAACTCGATTCTTGAATGCAACTCGACATTCATAGGGTGTGACTTGGAAGTCGCTATAACTTGATTTGAAGCATCTTCTTTAGTAGGCATTCCTTCATAAAAATATACAAATGATTTGTATTCTTCTAGCATTTTTATATGTTTAGCCTCAGGTACTATTTTTTATTCATCAAAGTTCACATTTGTGCTTTCCAAAATTTTGTTAGTGTTAGTATTCAAACGCTTACAAGCTTTACTTCTTGTAGAGTATCCTAAGAATATATCTTCTTCACTTTTTGCATCAAGATTTCCATTCCTAAAATCTTTAAGAATGTAACACTTACTTCCAAACACCTTAAAGTATTTTACATTGGGTGAGTATACATACCATAGTTCAAAAGGTGTTGAATGAGTACCTTTCTATATTTGCATGCAGTTCAAGGTATAGACAATTGTACTTACAACTTCTCTCTAGTATTTCAAAGCAACATTCTTCTCCATCATGAGTGTTCTAGCATAGTCCATTATAGATCTATTCCTTCTTTTAGCTATTCCATTTTGTGGAGGGTTTCTAGGGGTAGATGTCTATCTTTCAATTCCTCTATCATTAAAGAACATCTCAAATTCATTTGATGTGAATTCTCCTCCTTTGTCAAATCTCAAAAATTTTAGACTTTTATCTATTTCCTTTTCAACTCTTGCAAAGTACCACTTAAACATTTGAAAAGCATCAAATTTCTATTTCAAGAACATAACTGTTATCATCCTAGAATAGTCATCAACAAATAGCATTATATACTTATCTCCCTTGTAGCTTTGTACTTCAATTAGTCCACACAAGTTAGTATGAACAATCTCTAGTATTCCTTTAGTGGTATAAGTTTTACTCCCTTGATTTTGTCATTTTGGCTAATTGACATTGTTTGCACATCACATTATCAGATTTCTTCAACTTACGAAAAGCTCTAATTTTTTTTATGTTAGTGATACCAACCAAGTTGTCAAAGTTAACATGACATAACCTCTTGTGCCATAGCCATAGGTCATCAAATTTTACAACAAGACAAGTAGCATCCTCTATATCAAGATAGAATATATTACTTCTAGTTTGATCACATTTTCTAATTAATTTCCCATTTGTCTCATATATCTTAGCAATCTTGTTTATAAATTCAACCTTACATCCTAGATTGTTCAGTTGTGACACACTCAATAAATTATAGCTTAGTCCTTCAACATAGTAAGCATTGTCACATGAACTATTATTTTTGAGTTTGATAGAACCTTTTTCTTTTATCAAACATGGTGCATCATTACCAAATCTTACACTATTTCCATCATAACAATTTAGGGTAATGAACTAAATTTCATCTCTAGTTATTTGATGTGAGCATCCACTATCAATGATCCATCTATCATTTTTGTTCACACAAGTCACAAGTGCAGTTGCATCATCTTCATTAGATTCATCCTTCATTGCAACATATACCACCTCATCATCATGTTCATCAGAATCATTCTCTTCAACTTTGTAATCTATGTTCTATGGTTTTTCTCCATCTTTATCCTGTATGCAGGGGGTAACTTCTACCTTTTTCTCTTCTTCAATTGTATTAGCATCCTATGGTCCCAAGCCTACAACTAAAAGTGACTGATTATTCTTGTATTCTTCTTCTAGTTGGGCCTGAGTAGTGATGGTGTCAACAATTTGGATCTCCTCACCCTACACCTCATCATTGTCAGTTTTATCTTCATCAAACTATTCACTAGGAGCTATTTTTGCCATCCACTTGTCAAACAGTGTGTCATCTAGCCAATTGAATTGCAAAATATCTCTCTATCTTTTTAATAGATATTTAGCCTCATTATTAATAGCAACAAATTCTAGTTTTAAAGAATCAAAGAATATTTGGGCCTTCACCATTTCTTCTATTGTGGTAGCCCACCATGCATGCCTTGTTTCATTTACAATTATATTCATCCTTAAAAAAAAAAAATTATCAAGTTCCTTCGCTCATTCATCTTTGCTTTTCAAATTATTTCTTTTATCTAGGGCACAAGGAAACAAACTAAATTTTTGGCTCTTGTACTTTTTCAAGTAGCCTACTATTATTTTCTATAAATGAATCATTTTATTGTCAAAATCAGCAAGATCAGAAACAATATCAAATGTTTTTTCAATTTGATCATAAGAATTATTTATGATAGAGAAACACAAAAATGTCATTTCTTTCTCCCTTCTCACCCATTTATTTATGATAGGCTTTAAAGCCTCATCATTGGCTTTCAACTCCTCCAAGATACTGATCACCCTAGCTAACTGATCATGGATTAGTGGCCATTCAAATTTGTCCTCCAAATATGTGAGAGCTTTTCTTAATTTATCTTCATATTTTTCCTCCAACTCTACATGTAAGGCCCATAGTTTACTCTTTTCTTCTTCAAAATCCTCAGCAGTGTAGTACTGTGGCCTTTAGGGTGTATTTGGTATTTTTATGAGGGGGGTGGATTTGAAGTGTTCAACTGGGGGATGAGGGTATGTTATTCTAGGCCTAGTGGATTTTACCAATAGCTTGTTCTCAAGCTCAAGTCTCTTTTTTACCTCTTTATTGTAGGCATCCACAACTGCCTCATATTTATTCTGTAACTCAAACATAGCCTATTCCTCCTTCTTAGCAGTGGCCAAAAGAAACTTTGAAGAATCCACATTCTAATGTGCTAACTGCACATGTGAGGTATCAGCAACTCTTCTCACAATTGTGCTTCCCATCAATCAAGACTCATCTAGTTGTGATGATGGGGCTCTAGATCCTCTTCTCAATGACCAACTGACCAATCTAGCTTGATCTTCAATGAATGCAGTGCCTTGGAAATCCCCTTTATTTTGATCTTGCAAAGTTAGTTTATTTGAAATAGAACTAAAAACTAAGGCATCAACAATATCCCAATTTGGCAACAATAAAATGTTAGATGCCTTCACCATTTGCCTTCCATCCTCAGGGCTTATATTCTGAAATTCTTTTATCATTTCTTCTTTTGTTTAGTTTTGGATGGAAGCTTCATCCATTTCTAGATGCTCTATTTTTAACCTTTTACAATTTTCCTTAAAAATATTCATGTTTGTCCTCCATGCAAATTTTTGAAAAGCCCTAGATTTCACAAAATTATCATCAGCCAAAAATTGATGACTTGTCTATTCTAACATAGGGTCCAATTCCCTGCCTCTATAGTTAGCTATTGTTAGGTCTAGACTTGGGAGGGGAGGTTCTAGAGGGTTATCTTCATCCAATTCTGATTGAGTAATAAAAATGCCTCCTTGTGATCCCATCTGCTCAATTTGCTCACCTGTGAGCTGTTCTTCTCCAATCTTCATAGGGGATTGAGTAGGTGAATATTCCTCAACTTGAGGTCTCTCTTCTTTCATTACCTTCTGCCTCTTGGGGGCTCATCAAGTCTCTCCTCTATGGCTATACTAGTGGATCACATTATTTGCTTCTCCTTATCTACAGGAGCCCTTTTATTTTGAATTATAGTGTAACCAAGCTTCTTTTGTACAATTATTTGACTAGCTCCTATAATAAGAGTGAAATTCAACCTCCTCATGACCTCTCTAGCCTTATTAGGATAAGAATCAATAAAAAAATAGTTCTTCTCATTCATAGCTTCCATTATTTCAGAGAAGTTACTCATGACCTTATTTATTCTATCAGCCTCTGTATTGACATTATCTAAAGGACTATATTTCTAATCAAAACATTGAATGAATTCTAGGACCCGAGAGTAAACTCTCCATTTTTCTTTTTTAGTTTCTTGTTCCTACAATGAGAATTCATTCCTTATAATTTCCTCTAGATAATATGAGTCATGTTTGACCTATCTTAGTGTAATTCTATGCCTCAAGGTCTAATTGAAAAATCCCTCAAAATCACAAAAATGGGGATGGGAGATAGCCATCATATACTAGTCCAAAATTTTGTGCAAAAAGAGCCAACCCCCTTTGTTAATCACAAACTAATGGGCCACTATGTAGGTAGGGAAAATTGACCCTAGTTGCCTCTTCAATAGAAACATTTCTTCTACTCCTCCGAGTTGCCACAAAACTTTAGCCATTCCTACCTTGAAAGCTACTTGATAAGGAAAGCCATGAGGACCCCCTTTAAAACCATAAATTTTGAAAATAGTAGAAATAGAGTAAGGGATTCTATCTCCCTAATTGTGTGAAACTTTCAAATTATGGGGGTTATCCATAGGCCTGATGAGACTCATTAGTACCTTAGGGATTCTAGGATTGTCACTCAATATGAGGCATCTCAATTTAGAAGCAAAATACCTATCAAATCTAACAAAACTAACATTATTTGCATCCCAGGTCATATCTACGCTCCACAACTAGACTGGCAATATTTCTCAATTTTCCTCTCTATTTAATTCCACCTCATTACCAAAATATGTCACCCCCTTGAACAAAAACATATGCATTAATAGAGAATAGTGGCCAAAAGTTTTCTCCACTTTGCCTTTCGCAATTCCAACTAAACTAATGTGAATTTCTTCAGCCAAAAAGGAATCAAAATCAAAGATAACATCAACACCGAAAGAAGAAATTTGAACCATCATATACATAAGACCAATGGGCATGAAATCCTACTCATCTTCACCAAAAACATGGCATAGGGTCCAGTATACCTCTACAGCCTAGGAAGTGAAAAGACTCTTCTTAAAAGGTTCTCTAGAGCCTGTAGTAATTACTGGAAAAGTTCCTATTGTACTAATATGTGCCCTTAGTGCACCTCCCCTAATTAAATTTTTCTTTTCTTTGTATTCATTCTCTAATTTTGGCAAATTGATTGGCACATGGTAATCTGACAATGGTTCTAGGTGAAAAAACTCTCTAATTTCTTTAGGGCTAATTGAGATCAGAGGCACACCATCATTTCTTCTCACAACCCTAATAGCTTGGTCATAATTCTTGGCAATGTCTTCAAGAAAATCATAATCCATGAAAATACTTGGAACTACTACCTTTCCCAAATCAAAATTCTAGATATTAGCATGCAGGGCAGACAACTTCCTTTCTGAAAACCATTTTTTAAACAAGAGAAGACTAGTTTGAGTAGTTATTGCATCCCTAACCTAGTTCCCCTTGTCATATAAGCCATTAGCAATTTTAAGCCTAGGGTTTAAGGAAAATAACTTTTTAACTTGTGTAGGCTTTGTAGTGGATTCTGGGAGTAATTCTAACAAATCATCATCGACATTCCTATCCATATAATTAATTTTCCCAGAAAAAAATTTCTTAGGAGGCATCTTGATCATAATAATAGGAACTGGAATGTCACAGATGTTATATATGAGTACTTACTTGACTTGCCAGACTTATTCTTCTTTTAACTTTTGCAATTGCTTTCGAACAGATGAGGAATTGCTTCATGTCTTTACCAAGCTTAACACAATATGATCAGTAGGTTCTTGTGATCAGAAAACATGAAATCTTTGTTTACATGGGACTAGAATTAATGAAAATCTCATGTATTATACTCTATTTCTCTCACACATGAAGCTTTCATTCATCATAATTGCATAGAAAAGAAAAATAGAGTAGCATCGCATTTCCTTTTAAATTTGCACCGTTGATCCTTGAAAAATCCTACGATCCAAGAATGAAAACTAGGCGGACTCAACTTTCTTCTTAGCACATTGGCAGTCAAACCAATAATTTTCCTCCATCTATATCTTTCCTTCAATGTTGGCATTTCAAACTAGGCCCATGGATGACTAAGGACATGTGCCATCAACTCGCTAACTCACTATACATAACTTTTGAGCACCTTTCTATAGCGAGCTAGCGATAACCACTGATCTTGCTTTGATCTTGTGGAAAATATTTGAAACCAATTTTAAGAGAACAATGGTGGGTCCCTTGCTCGCTAACTCAATAGACATAATCTTTGCACATCTTTTCATAGCAAGTTAATGAGTATCATTGATCCATGCTTAATCTGATGATCATAATTCTTTATATGTTTTATACATGGGGAGTGGATCTAGGTACTACTATCGCTGAGCTGGCTCAACATGCTGGCACACATATATGTTATTTAATTTCCAATGACACCACACACCCTTGGCCTTTCCATGTTTGTTACTTTAAGGTGGGTCGCTACATCACTACCGGAAAAAATACTAACTATCCAGCTAGTGATACAATGACCTCCCGGTAACCATCAAAATTTCCAGCTTATAGATGCTGAATAGGATGCCACCATGTCATTTGATCTAGAAAACTCAACTTTATTATGTCACTAGTTTGGGGCCCATCTTTGAGGATTTTTTGTTACATCACCACTTTTTGACTAGTCGCTACATCACTACCGAAAAAAATACTAACTATTCAACTAGCAATATAGCGACCTCCTGGTAAACAACAATTTTGACATTGAGAAATAAAATTATGAGTGACACAACTTGCACAGAAATAAAAGTAAAGATGGCACAATATTTTCTTCAGGATCCTCACAATCATTTCTTATTTTTTAAAAGAACTATGTCTTCTGCAATGACCGGGCCCTCGCTATGTCTCTACTGAAAAAGTGGTGTTATTTTGGCTAGCAATATAACGAACTTTGATGAATTCTCAATTTTGGTGATGGAGAACAAAAAACACACTGATTGAAAACCTACTGATTAATGCTAGTGTTAGAGAAGGTAGTCGTGCACATTTATAAGACTGCATGGGAATTTTTGTGGTCACATCAACCTTTTAAAAGAACACTGCCTTTTGACAAATTTGGGCACTTGCTATATTTCCCCCGACAATTTGCATGAATTTTTTGATAGTGACTTAGCGAGTTGTTGGAGAAACTTTGACTCTAGTGACACCATTTACGAGTTTTTTCACGTGTGTTTCTTCTTAAAAGTGACAAGCCTAGGACATAACACATGGTCATAATGTCACAATTCTCAGCACCAAACTTCATTTTTTAGTATCACAGACACAGTTATCTAATGGTCACAAACTCGCTAGGCATAAAATTCGAGCATCTTGCTATAGCATGTATGTGACAACCATAGATTCAAAAAAGATCTAATGGTGGGATAAAAGCTCTTTCAAAATGACCTCAAAACAAGTGGGAAAAGAATATTCACTTATCCTTTTTTTAAATCTTTCATGCCAAGGAATTTTTTAATGGAATGAGACATAGGGTTTTAACAAAAAATTTCAAAGGCTAACAAATGGAAGATTTAGCTAGAAACCCTATTCACCACTAATGGATTCCAATCTGAATTTTTATACCTAGACAAAGGAATTTTATCATGTGAAAATTTAGACCAACAACTTCAATTTTGGTACTTAAAATAAATTTCATCAAATCTTGAATGCCCTAAAGTCAAAACATTTTTATTGCCTCCTCTTCAAAGCTTTCATTCTTGATTTCCCTTTTGTTGACTCGATTCATTTTTGTTGATGACATTGTGAAGTTGGAAAAAAAATTTGTATGTTAATCATGTTTGTCTTCAAATCATAAAATAGAGCATTAAAGTGTCCAAATAGAAATGAATCCAATGTCTTTCATGTCTTAAGATTGTTCCTTTTAGCACATCTTTGACTTCTCTCTTTCTTG
Source organism: Cupressus sempervirens (assembly GCA_028749045.1). Taxonomy (NCBI): domain Eukaryota; kingdom Viridiplantae; phylum Streptophyta; class Pinopsida; order Cupressales; family Cupressaceae; genus Cupressus; species Cupressus sempervirens. The sequence goes on from CM053793.1 coordinate 838,372,409, forward strand.
CAAAGACCTCAAAATACATGATGCATGTACTGAAAGTTGTTAGCAAGACCATCCATAACAACCTAGGAGTGCTTCTAGTGAGTTCATCCACCTCTGGGAAGCACTTCCCCTTTGGTGAGAAGCTTAAATTGGTAAAAAGTCTAGCCGGTATATAAATGAGGGGAAAGGTAAACTTCCTTGCTTTATCACCTAAGTTCAAGCAGTGTGTTTCTAGGGGTAGCCTGAGGTGGAAAAACTTTCCCATGATTTCAGCATGTACAAAATAGATTCTTAAGTGGGTCACATATGTAACAACCATTTGGTGAGACACCACACACCCATTTACAACCCTTTTAGCCAAAAGTATCTCACTTTTTCCCATGGTATGTTTATTCATGATGAAAGGGAAATAACATTCCTCAAGATTACTCACCATTGTGCTCCCTTGGTAGAGGCATAAGCCCACTTGGGTTTCATCTCCAAGGATTGTTGTTCTTGTAGAAGGGTAACTTCTATTTGCCATGCCTTGAAGATTCTTTGATGTGTATCATTTGTCAATCAACTCTTGTATCAACTCATCTATTCGATGAGAGAGACATATTGCACTAGAATTAGGAGACACCAAGTTGTGGGCCATTGAAATAGCATATTGCAATCAAAATTTTGACCTTAGGGATAAAGTGTATGTTTGAACTGTCTTATTTGTGCTCAAGACCCGTGAAAAACATTTGTAAAACATACACAATTTTGTAGTTATTATAAAAATCCTTTTGCTAAAGAGATCATCTATTTGTCTTTCTCAAAGTTGTTTTTTCCTTTGAGAAATTGTTTGTTCACAAAAACCCTCATATCAAAGAAATTCCATCTTTGTTATCTCAAAAGGTAGTTATTAACAAGTCCATTCACAACAACTATTTGTCTTGTTGGTCCAAATTTTCTCTTTGCCAAAAAGTTATGCTTATTCCTTCAAAAACAACAAAAGCACTAAAACAAATCCTACTTACCAATCCTTTTTCCTTGGTCCAAAGTTTTTTTCTTCTTCAAAATATCCTTATTACCCATCCTACTTGACCAAAAATAACACATATTGCCTTTTAAAAACCCCATCTTTGCATATACAAAGCAATTGTTAGTAGGTCCATTTGCAACAACATTTCTTTGGATTATCCTTACCTTATTTCAAAGTATACCTATTATCTAAAAACCACAATATCCAACAAAATTCAATTAAAAACAAGCCCTTTCACCATTTATCCAAAAAAAGTTTCTCTTTCCAAACTATCCTTGTTATCTATCTTACTTGACCAAAAATATTACATCTTGTCTTTGGAAGACCCCATCTTCCCATATGAAAAATTTTTGTTAGAAAGTCCATTTGCAACAATGACTTTTCATCTTGGTTTTTCCTTACCTATACTAGTTACCTAGAAACCCAAAACATACCCAAAAAAATTTAGTTACAAACAATCCTTCGCTCAAATCCAAAATTTTCTCTTTCCAAAATATCCTTGTTATCTATCCTACTTGACTACAAATAACACATTTTTCCCTTAAAACTAAAATATTGTTAGTAAATTTCATCTATAACAAATCCTAAAAATTCAAGCTTGTCCCAGTTCACTCAAACTTTTCCATTGTTGTAGAAACCTTAGTTATTTCTTGATTGATTTGTGTTTCCAACCCAAGGTCCAAAATGTATACTTAGTGTAGTCACTACCTCTAAAACCCCATATTTTTGATCAAAATCCCTTGTAAATATCTCATGTCAGGGCATCCCAAGACTAAGTTCAAAAAGGATAAACTTTCACAAATACCCATTTACAAGGAAATAGAAGTAGAACAAAAGAAATACACCCCCAACCTGAGGATTGGAAAACTAGATCAAATTGAGAAAGATGGTGCAAAGGTAGCATTACAAACAGAGTGGGACTACAAAATCTAGAACCTAACTCTCTGACACAGTGTTAATTAGAGCCTTATAAACAATTCTAGTGTTACTCATTCTGATTAGGTCCTCCTTCTTTCCACACACACTTGTGCACCTATAGGTTTAGTCTCTCATTTAGAAACCTCACTACCACATGAAAACATTTAAAAATAGGATCACCTCCTCCCATCTTAGGTTTTCAAAGAAGGAATCCTCTACATGCATTATTAAAATTTAGCACCTTCCACCATTTCCTCACTTATTTAGAAGCATTTAGCATCATCTATCCCACCATCATAGTTATACTTGAAACTCAAAATTTTCTAGAAATAGGTTGTAATTTGTGTCCCACATCACCTTGAGCCAAAGGTTAGGGCCACACATTTCATATAACCATCACATTTTCACACTCATATTTTAGGGAAACACAACCTCCTTCACTTAGCACCATATCATCTAGACTTCTAAAAGTATCACATATACCTAGTATCATCCCTCTTTAAATTTTCATCCATAGGAAAATCATCCTTTCATACCACCCACCACACATTTTGATAGGAATACACGAAAAATGAAGGACATGGATCCTAGTCATAGTAGTAACACATCTCAAGATTAGTTGTATCCTATAGTTTCCACCACTAAAAATCCCAAAAGAGCCATGTTCCTCCATAGATATTGAGGCTTTCATGAACCAACCTAGTCATGCCACCATTGTAAATGCCATCATAGATCAAAACAAGGAAACCATCATGGTAAATTTCTTAAGGGATAATGTTGGTATCTTTGAATTTGGGTGTCCACCACCTATCGACATATTAGATCCTACACACCCATTGTTTGGATGGAAACCATCTCAAATGGAACTAGAAAACCCCAATATACCCTCAACATAGGTGCCTATTCCCATTCCACAAAACACCCATCCCATTCTCACTCAACCCTTAGTACATACTACATCCCAACCAACCCCAAGTGTACCATCTACATCTATTTCTACCACTCATTTTTCTTCTCCAACAAATCCTCCATTTGCTTCTGTTTGCACTACCTTTTTGCTTCCACCTCACATCAAATCTAGTCCATCTACTATGCAGTTGCTGCCACTAGGGTCAAATACCTCATCTTCCATCCCACCAAACATTACTATCAACCCATTTGTAGATAGCCAAAGCTCTTCAACCTCATTTCCTTTGGGACCTTGGAATGTTGCTATAACACAAGGCCCTACCACTAGCCTTCCCCCTAGAATTTTAGCCATGTTTGCACCTCAAGCGCTTTCATCCATCACTTCACACAGCAATTCACTACCACCCCTTACCAACTACTTTTCTATGCCACCTTTAGGCAATAGCCAAAACACCCCACTACTACAATTCCCTATTATGAATGCTCTACAAAAAATTAATTACCTTGCACCTATTCATAATTAGTCATTTTCTCAAGAAGGAGCACAACCCACATATATTGGATATGGTATATACTCCCAAAGCATGGCTTAGGCATTACCAGCATTACCACCCTTTCAGTTGTAGTCTTCATGCCAACAATATGCTTAGGTATCCACACAAAATTATCTCATAGGGAAACAACCTAATACTTATCCTCCCCACCAAAAAAATTCTCAAAAGATGTAGCAGTATGCACAAACCACATTCCAACAACCAATAGCATCCATCCTACCAGCTATGCAACCTATTTTTCCATAGATGCCATATGTAAATCAGGGTTTTCCCTATCAATCTTCAACACCTGTCATGTATCCTACATTGGGGGCTCCTAGATTGGGGGAATCCATTCCCCCACATGTAAACTCTAAATGAGAAGAGATGAAAAATGCTCTCAAAGCCCTCAAAGATTGGACAGAATCCAAAACTTTTAAGTTTGAAAATGACTGCCCATATCCATTTGACAAAACCATAACAATGACACCATTTCCTAAATATTTTGAGATCCCCAAGTTTGACAAATTTAGAGGGAAAAGTTATCCAATTTACACATGTTAAGGAATTCTATATGCATTGTCAAGAGGTGGCCAATAATGATGTGTTCCTCATGCAAGTCTTTCCAAAAAGCTTAGGAGGAATAGTCCTAGAATGGTTCTTTTGTATCCCTTAAGGCACTATTAAAACTTTTGCTAATTTTTTTGAAGCCTTTGTGGCTCAATACACCCATCTTGTTGAAACTAAATTATCCATAATGGACTTAGTTCATACTAAGCAAAAAGGAGGAGAAAGCCTTTCAAAATACTTGTAGCATTGGAAAATACTCACAAGTAGGATCTCCTATACCATCACCAAGCATCATATTGCCAAACTGTTCATAAATAATGCACACCCTGGTCTTGCCCATCACATGGTTATAAATTGTCTGCAAACATACAAAGACATTAATGAAACAGGGATGGGACTTGAACAAGGCCTAATTAAGGATGGTGTTATCAGACTTTACAAGGAAAACACCTGAGACCGAGGTCCTAATAATGGAAAAACCCAATATTGGAATAAAAACTAAAATATAGTGATAGATGGCGCCACCAACACCAAACAAGTTCATATCATTGGGGTAGCAACCAATATTCCCACCACATTTTTTCAACAAAAACCTTATTAGCAACAACCCCTTATATATCAATAACCACCTATGTAGACCAATCAGCAAGTACCTATTCATCATAATCAAACCAATGCCATCACACTTTTAGCAGGTGCTAAACCTTGTGTTCAGAGACAACCATGCACAGACACCCCATTGGGGGAACCCCTTGATGTAATATTTGACAAACTAGCCAAGGATAACCTTGTTCAATATCCACAAACACAATCTTTGGAGCCCAATCAATCTAGAGCATCCTGGTACAAGGATAATGAGTTCTATAAATTCCATCATGTCAAACGACACACTACCCTTAAAATGCATGCAACTCAAGGATTATGTGTAGGACCTCATTGACCAAAAGGAAATCATAGTGGGGGCACAAGCTTCACCTAATGCAGGATTAATGATGTATCAAAATTCTTTCCTTCCTCATAACAAAAACCTAGGAAAAGTACCTACAAAGCCTCCTATCAACAAACTAAACAATACTCAAGGCAAACAAGGAGATAACCAAGACAAGTCTCAAAACTATACCTCAACATATTTAGACTATGGGAGCCTTATCAACTGCATATCACAAGTTGAGCTATCTATCAATAATATAAACATGAAAGGCCCAGATACCCAATATGTAGTTACTACTCGCCAAACTTGACTCAATATAGCTAGCCCACCTATGTCTGCACCATCAAGACCACCTCCTTCTAGAGCATCTCCATTAGGATCATCCTCATTAAGACCACAATATAGCATCTTGGAACACCTTGGAAACACACTGACTTAGATTTCCATTATAGATCTCTTATGAGCAAGCCCACTTTATCGAGAGATCCTCGATAATACTCTACATGAGTCACGTGTCCCCTCTAAAATAAATGCCACCAAGTTTCACAACTTGGTTAACCATCTTTTTGCATCATGTTCTTTATCCTTCAAATCCAATGACATCCCAATAGTTGAACTTGATCATATCCTTCCACTTTGCATAGATGTCATGGTTTTTGACTTTGCAGTCAAATAGGTCATGATAGATAATGGATCAGCTTTGAATCTATGTACTTTAAAAGTCATCAAATAGGTAGGATACACTAAGGTAGATATCATTATTGAGTTGATCACCATCAAGGCATATGAAAATTTGGATCGCACCACTGATAGAACCATCTTGCTCCCTCTCAGAGTTGGCCCAGCAACTCAAGAAACACTTTGTCATGTACTTGATCTTAATCTTCCATACAACATCCTCCTCGGTCACCCATGGATTCATGCCATGAAGGCCATTCTATCCACATATCATCAGTGTGTCAAATTTTTGCATAATGGCACTGAGGTAACCATCTATGGAGATCTCAAACCCTTTGCTTACTTTAATGTGGTTGAAGCTTCATACACCAACCATTTTCCTAGAATCAAAATTGGCAACAACATTGCCAGTTCCTCTGGCACCTACCATGATCCAGACACCATTTTAGCATCCACTCTTTCCATCGTTAAGATCAACTACCAAGGTTGTGGCAAATACAATCTTACAGATGCTTTTGTTGTTGGTGCTCTACCAATTGATCCACATACTTGAGGGTGCCCAACCTATCAGATACCAAGATCAGATGCTACCCCTCAAATCAAACAACTTGGATCTACTACATTTCTTACCAACAATATCCTCAATGGAGAGGAAAATGCTCCCAACATTAGTACATGGTTATACAAAGAACCACCTCCAAAAATTAAATAACTTCTTGATCACTTCAAACAAAAATACCCATGCTCTCATTGCCTCAATGGGATTATCAAGGAGGTGGTCTAGGCCACCTAGAGTTAGGCATTAGGTAGCCTATGGAAGCATACAAAGAAAATTAAAACAAAGGCATAGGCTATGGACTCCCTATTACTAGGGGTACTACGAAGGAAGGTCATGCCTTCAAAAACATCCAAAACAACCTTGTTGAGGTTGAAGACATTCCTAAGAAAGAAGAAAAGAAATCCTACGATGATATTTTCCTTGAAAAAATCATCCTAGGAGCTTTTGTGCTTTGCCAACTATCCTTAAATCTCATAGACCTACCCCTCATTCACCTCGAACTCATTGATTAGGACCAACCAAGTGTCATTCATGTTGACAAATTCTTTACCAAGCATGCTCTCCTTAAATTCATGGGGAAAAGAGCACCACATAAACAACCACCACCACTATTGGCATATGTCTGCAAGCTAGATCCAATAGGTTACTTTGGGGAGGAGGAAATCTCCAGTCACAAAATTGAAATGAAAAAAGAAACAAAAAAGAAAAAAAGAAAAAGCAAAACATCCTCTGGTGAAAACTCCTCTGGAGTGCCATTGGATGACTCACAAAATGAAATAAAAATAAAGGATGTATCTGATGGTGAAAACCTCTTAGAGGTGCCCAAAGATGGAGATTTCATCCTCACCCCACAAGAGCATAGGCCACCCATATCTTCAGTCTTGACAGAAGAAACTCAACCAATCAATATCATTTTGATGGAGATACCACACATTGCATACATTGCAACATCTCTACCATCCAAGTAGGCAGATCTTCTCATCGAAGTCCTTCACAAAAATGTTGGGTGCTTTGCATGGTCCTATCAAGACATGCTAGGATTGGACCCCAGATTAGTTGTGCACCATTTGGTCATGGATCCAAAGGCCAAACCTATTAAGCAAAAGCTCCATAAGATGCACCCCAAAGTTACTTTATTGGTTAAGGCAGAGTTAGAAAAGTTGTTGGAGGAAAAAATCATTTGCCCAATAGATTATTCCGAATGGATTTCCAACATGGTACCTATTACCAAGCCTTCTGGTGATATTAGAATCTACACAAACTTCAAAGATCTCAAAAAAGCTTATCTAAAGGATGACTTCCCATTACCACATATCAATATGATTGTTGGTCTCACCATAGGTCATGAGCTCTTGTCACTAATGGATGGTTTCTTCAGATATAACTAGATTTAGATAGTAGAGGAAGACCAACATAAAATGGCATTTACTACACCTTGGGGAACATTCTACTATAACATGATTCCATTTGGGCTAAAGAACACTAGGGCAACATATCAACATACCATGATGGTCATCTTCCATGACCTAATCCATAAGAATCTTGAGGATTATGTAGATGATATTTTAGTCAAGTCCCTTAATGCTCTTGATCACTTATCTCAGCTTGAGGAAGTGTTTGATCGATTGGCTCAATATCGTCTCATGCTCAATCCCAAGAAATGTGTCTTCAGCATCACCTCAGGAAAGCTCCTTGGATTTATTATCTCACAATGAATTATTGAGATCAATCCTAAAAAGGACAAAGCCATCATGGATATGGCTCCTCCTAAGACACTCAAGCACCTTCATTCTCTTTAGGAAAAACTTCAATTAGTCAAATGATTCATCTCCCATCTCGCTGATAAATGCCAACCATTTATACATCTGCTCAAGAAGGATCAGAACTTCAGATGGGATCTTGCTTGCTAGTGAAATTTTGAGCTCATTAAGAAATACTTGGCTAATCCACCTATTTTAGTTCCTCCAGTTGTAAGGCATCCACTGATCTTATACATCAAAGCTACTCCCATAGTATTAGGTGCACTTCTAGCACAACTTGATGATACAAGAAAGGAAAGGGCTATTTACTACATTAATCATACCTTAGTGGGATATGAGCTCAATTAAACACTAATGGAAAAGGCTTTTTTAGCTATGGTATTTGCCACCTATAATTTGTGTCACTACATGTTGAGTCACACTATATAGCTAATCTCAAAGATTGATCCATTGAAATATATATTATCTCGCACAGTACTCATAGGATGCCTAGCAAAATGGGTTATGTCTCTCAGTGAGTTTGACATCCAATATATTGACAGAAAAGTCATCAAAGTCCAAGCTATTGTAAATCACTTGGAATATGCACCCTTAGTTGTAGACCACCCCCTCATTATGGAGTTCCTAGATGAACACATCTATTTGATAGAAGAACAACCATCTTGGAAGCTATACTTTGATGGCTCCTACACATCTCATGGCTCTAGTATGGGCATACTATTGGTCACACCTCAAGGATATTACATTCCTAAATCATTCAAACTACAATTTTAGTGTACCAATAACATCTCAGAGTATGAAGCCCTTGTTATAGGTCTTAAAATTGCCATTGAATGGAATATCACAAAGCTACATGTCTATGGTGATTCTCATCTTATCATCAAACAAGCTTTGAATGAATATCAGACCAATGATAGTAAGATACTACCTTATGAGGAGTTGGTTGTTCAATTAAAGGAACACTTTACTCAACTCCAGTTGATACAGATACCTAGAGTACAAAATAAATCAGAAGATGGCACGGCTACTATTGGTTCTCTCTTGGAAATACTGTGCAAAGCTACACAATATGAATTCTTTGTCAAGTAGTTACACAAGCCCACATATGAGAGTGATGAGTCAACATGGGTATGCATTTTGGTTAGTCCCCAATCCCCATGGTACCACAAAATTCATGCTTACCTACTAAATGGTATCATATCTCCCCATCTCACATGAACCCAATGCCAGAATGTTGTTTGAAAATCTTCTCATTATACTATCATCGCCCAGACCCTATATCATCATGGTTATCATGATACTCTCTCTCAATGTCCAGACTAAAATGAGGATGCAATGGCTCTCAAGGAAGTACACACTGGACTTTGTGGTACTCACACGAGTGGGATCGTTCTAGGTAAGAAAATCCTTTGGGCTAGGTATTATTGGCCTACTCTAGAGCATGATGCATGTGAGTTTGTGAAACAATGTTTACCTTGTCAACAACATGCCAATCTAATCTCATCCCCAGCTCAGGATCTATAATTGATAGTGCCACCATGGCCTTTTTCCTGCTAGGGGTTTGATCTTGTTGGTCTTATCACACCACTTTTTTTAGAAGGACACAAGTGGATAATCACCACCATTGATTATTTCACTAAATGGGTTGAAACAATTCCCCTTGTCATTTCCATGAGAGTTCAAGTGTCCAATTTTATCCTGTATCATATCATATGTCACTTTGGCATCCTAGCTACCATTTTTACTAACCATGGAGGTAATTTTGAAAATCTAAATATGGAGGAATTGTGCACTTCCCTTTACATCCATCGCCACTTTTCTAGCCTATATTTCCCACAAGGTAATGGTTAGGTGGAGGAAACTAATAAAACCCTACCTAAAATCCTAAATAAAGTTATCAATGATTTCAATCATGATTGGCATTTGCAAATAAATCCTACCCGATGGACATACCATACCTCATTTCTTACATCCACTAGCACAATGCCATACTCCTTTGTCTATGGTGCTGAAGTAGTATTACCTATTAAGGTTGAACTCTCATCCCTTCACATTTCTCTATGGGTCTAGATATTTGATGAAGAGTATAGAGTGGCTCAACTTACTCTGCTTGATTTACTTGATGAGAGAAGACAACAGGCCTACAACCACCTCATGGTCTACTAGAATTGCCTCAAGCACAATTTCAATAGGAAATTCCATCCATTTAGTTTTCATGAAGGTAACATGGTCCTCAAAGAGAACATGAAGGTTTAGACTAACCGAGAAAAGAAAGGAAAGTTCAAGCCCACATGGGTTGGTCCTTATGTGGTCACAACATCTGTTGGCTTAGGAGCCTATCAACTATCTACACTTGAAGGTAAAGTCTTGAATGTTACTACCAACATCATTCACCTTAAGAAATTCTACACCTAAAAAAAATATTCTCAAATAAAAAATAGGTAAAGAAAAACAAGTGACCAATGGTGAAAACTTGGCAATTCAAGTGCCTTGGATAGGTCCTTGGTGAAAACCTAGCAATTAGGCACCAGGTGTACTTAGCCTTTTTATTATCTATCACTAATTCTCATCTTTGACATCACCACTCCATATCACATCACCCATCTCCCCATTTTTCCAAGGTGTTCCTCATAGTTTTACTATTTGCACTCCCATAATGCCTTGCAACATCATCTTCTAGCATTTCACCCTTTGCAACATCCACCTCACTTCTGTATTATAGCTCTAATTCATATATGCCCCATGGCTCATATTAGATGTACCCTACCATTGTACTCTACAACATGTGTCTTATCAAGTGTTTTCATCCTTGTACTTTACCATATGCATCCTACTCGGTGAGTAGTATTCTGTGTATCATATCCTTATACCAACACTTGTATCCTATGTATCATAATCTTGTAAATATAGTAGTATCATAACCCTTGTAACAAATTATGCTTTACATATTGCACTCCTTTAATAATACTTGTATTATAACAATGCTATCTCCTCATCCTGAGCTTTCCTCTTTCATATACATACCTACTACCATGTTTTATCATATGTTCTTGAGTTCCTAGTCATTGTATAGTCATACATGTATATCTTATTTAGGTCTTTTTGTGACACCTTGTGTCCCTAGCCCATCATCTATAGAAAGACATCATTGTCCCATTTTTTTGGTATCCTACATGTCCTTGTCTTAAAGTCCCTTCCAAGTATCTCTTCCTTGTTTTCCAACTTGTCAGTAGCCCATTAGTTTTAATCTCTTTAGCAAAAGGTTACTTTTTTGCACTTTTGTTCTTTCCTTGAACATATTTGGTTTGGTATATTTTGATTGATCGCTTCCACGTGATTTTAGTTGTTCCCTCCTCAAGGTTTCCATGATCATTTCATATCCTGGTGTTTTTTTATTGGGGCAACTTAAAGACATGGTTTTGATTGTGATCTTTTTCTACTTGTGAGTCAGTTAGATATCACCCTTGTATATTTCAACCAAGTTTTCATTTCTAATAACATGATGCACTTGGGTGATATCATTTTCTTGTGGATCACCCAACATTGTTCCCACACTGATCTCTCCAAGAATCATGTGTGATGTTGGGGCAATCCTTGCATGCTTGTTTGAGTCAGTCCTATGTAATATTGGGGAAAAGGCCTTGATTTTCTTAGTAACCTTGGTAGATCCCTAATATTCCTATATCAAATAAAGTGCTCACACTTCATAGTGGTACTTCCTCATGAAGTACCCCATGCTCAAGTTTCCTATGCACCTCACATTTATTTTCTTTTTACTTTCCTTCCATTTCCTATCATAACCCATGATATCATTTACATCACCTATCTCTCTCAAACTTCAACTTTTTCCACTATCAGAATCTTTTGATTCAAATCATCAAACATTGATGCTTGTTTTCATTATCCTACTCTCATGACTTCTCATCCCTTAGGCTACAATTTCACCACCATCATGATGTGATCCCTATCATAAGTCACTATCCTAGCTCTAAACTCTACTATCCTCTTGACTATGAGTTTTTTGGTCACTCATGTTCCAACATCATTCTCCTTAGAGTTAGTATCTCCTATTTTTTACAATCACTTTTTATATCATAGATCACTATCCTAATTCAAGTATTGGTTATCCTATTCCACCATCATACTTTGTCCTATCTCTCCTAGAATCTAGCATGTTGTATTATCATAGCTTGTATCCTTTTGTCATACCTCAGATCTCTCTTATATCCTACCATTCAATCTTTCACTTCACATATGTTATCCTCACACACTTATCATAAGTCTCAGATGTATCTTTTAGTTTGTGTCCATTTTAGCATATCATAAATTTCCCATTCTATTTTTTTTTAGTTTTCTTGTGTTCATCATTAAATTTTGATTCATTTTAGTGTGATAGTTAATCATTAAAATTAGATTCATCTTAGTGTGATAGTTCATCATTTTATTGTGATTCATTTTAGTGTGGTAGTTCATCATTAGTTTGTGATTCATGTTAGTGTGGTATTTCATCCTTAGTTTGTGATTCATTTTAGACTTTTAGTTCATCATCCATTTGTGATTCATTTCAAAACATTATAATTCATTTTTCATTTTGTTTTAATTTGTGTTCACATATCATAAATCTAATTTTTATCCTTTACATTGTGTTCATTTTGAATATCATAAATCTCTTGTTTATCCTTTAGTTGGTGATTCATTTTACATTTGTTACTTATCTTTTAGTTTGTGTTCATTTGAGTACTATATAAACATTCTCATCATCATACAATATCATATCAAATATTATAAAAGGAAATCACATCATCAAGGATCACATCAAAACATATCACATCGCATATGAAATATCAAAGGAAATCACATCATCAATGATCACATCAAAATGTATCACATAACATTTGCAATATCATAGAGAAAATCACATCACATCATATCTGCACTATTATAGCAAATCACATCATAAAAATATCGCATAATATTTACACTATCATATAAAATCATATCTCTCATCACATATCATATCCTGCATCACAAATTGTCAGCAATATCATCAAAAATTACATCCTACATATCAAACATATCAATCTGTCAGCTACATCTAAACATACATCATTCCCATACTCATGCCCTCATAAGTCCATAAAGACATATTCTACCCCAAAGAATGATTTGCTCTCTCTCTCTCTCTCTCTCTCTCTCTCTCTATATATATATATATATATATATCCTCCACAAAGAATCAATGAAAGAATAAAAGAATACAGTCCATCATAGTCTAAATATACAATGTCCATATCATACAAATCAATCATATCAATACATCAAGTCTACACCGGAAAAAATCCATTGCCCGATAGATCAAAATCATAAAATATCAAAAACCTACATATCATTGATCCTCCTCCTTTGCCACCTCCTCATCATGAGACTCATAGGTAGCCCTCTCTACCCCTGACACTGCTAGTGGTGGATGTGGTAGCCTCATTCATCCCCCTCTTATGCTCGAGCTCTCTGCCTCATCTCTCCTCCCACTAACCCCCATGTCTCGCCTCTAGCTCCACCCTGTCCTATGGCTATACCTTGTGCACTAAGACCTGCCCATCCTCAAAGAACCCCTAGTCCTCTATTCACTTTCCCTTCCTCCTTGCATACCTGTATGGGTCCCAGCTGTCCCTGATCATGTTGATCATCTATAGTGCTCTATCTAATCTTCTAAGGCTCTATCTAATCTTCTAAGGCTTCTACATGGTACCTACCCTTATAGAATCTTTCCCCCTCCCTCAAATCCTCCACCTTGTCTTGTAGTCTCCTCAACTCATCCATCCCTCCACCCATTGCAACTTGTGTGCTTAGGGTCACCACCTCCACCACCAATCTATCCTGCTCCTACTATATAGCATCTATCCTCGCTTGTGTAGCCTGCCTCTCGAGGCTCACCACATCCAACCTCCCCTCCATCTACTCCAACTCCATATGCAACCTCCCCACCTCAATCCCCACCCTATCTACCTAGCCTTGTGCCACATCTTGCTCTTTTCATAGCTGATCTTGCTCTATCCTGAGTTGATCTCGCTCCTGTTGTGTGTCATAGAGTAGCTGGCTAGTCATATCGTTTGTCTACTATAGTGAGACATAATGGGATGCCCATCCATCATCCCCTCTCCCTCCAACTAACCCTCCTCCATCACCCCTTTTTGGCCCCTATATATGGCAGTAGTCCCAAAAATGCTTCTGAACTGAGGTAGTTGGATAAAGGTGAGATGAGTAGTGTTGAAGTAGAAGATTTTGTTGAACATTTGAAGAAGATCCATGAGGAGGTGAGGAAGCACATCATAAAGATGAATACACAATATAAGGCTAAGGAAGATCTAAAAAGAAGATATAAAGAATTTCAGATTGGAGATAAGTCATGGTTCATTTGAGAAAGGAGTATTTTCTAGTGCATATATCTAATAAGCTAAAGATGAAGAAGTCTGCACCATGCAAGATAGTGAAAAGGTATGATTCTAGAAATGTGTACGAAGTGGAGTTGCCTACTAAATTGAATATTTCACTAGTATTTAATATTTCAAATTTGATAGAGTATTATGAAGGAGGTGATGGAGATGAAGTTATAGAAGCATAGTGGAGCATTCTAGCAGCTACTTCAACTACAAAGGAGATCGAGGAGATACTAGACAGTCATGTTGGCAAAAGTACTAGAAACAAAACTTATGAAGAATATTTGGTCAAATGGAAAGGGAGGCCAATTGAGGATTCATCATGGCTAGCAAAGAAGAAAGTTAATTGTCTTCATTTTCCTCTAAACACCTGAGATGTAATGGGGTCACTTATCAAATCACCCTAGATGTTTGATGTAGGAGCATCATAGTTGTAAGGGAAATCTTGCATCACCCAAAAATATTTTATTTTCTATCTTTTCTATTTTAATAAGAACTAGTAGATAGGGTGGTTACTATTTATGGGAACCTACTATTTTTAATAAGTTTTTCATATGAGCTCTAAATGTTCTTATTTTCTACAAGAAGGTTCATTTTAGAGATATAAGCCTACCATAAAAATATCATTGCTCTAGCTTAAGTATTAGAGAAGTTATTGCAAATTTTTGATGGAAAAATTTGTAGAAAAATATTGAGGCTCACTATTGGAGGCCCTAGAGTGCTTCGATGAGGTGCAAAAACTTAGCAAAGGGCACTATCATAGTTTCAAGCCTATAGATTAGGAGCTGACTTTTCTAAAAAGTGCTTATAATAGCCAATTGGAGCAATAGTTCATGAGTTATGGCCTTTTGAAGTTGGGCTAACCAAATTTTTTAAAATAATTGTCAAAGATGTATTTGGCCAACTCTATATGTTTTTTTAGGGTCTATCAACCATAGGTATTAAGTTTGAGCATCTAGAATCTTCTTGAGTGGCATAAAACAACCTATTTAAGAAATGCCTAAACATTGCCTAGGATAGCTCTAGCTAATAGTTCATAGCTTATCTTGCAAATTATTCTAATGAAGGTGCCCATGTGGGTTAGCATATTATACTTTTGAATTCCATAATTCTACATTTGTGGTGCAAATAAGAAGTCCATATTTTGTTCTCCCATTTTCTCTTGTTTCTTTGTTCTTTGTTATGAGTTTATGGTATTAAGGGAAGCACCCTACATCATGTATATTGAATGATATGTCTTGCATTAGTTCCTAATATTTAATGTGTTAAAAGTTCATATCTACATAAGAAAAGATGCATTAAGAACACACCTATGAAAATAAAAGTGAAAGAGAATTAGTTACAACATGAAGTGCCAAGCACCAGTAATTCAGTCTATATTGACCAAGCATTGTAGTATAGACTAAGAACTTATGTGTAGACTAAAAAAATTGGTATTATTCAAGTAAGATAGTGAAAAATGAGTGTTGGATACAATTTTTTAATTGTGTTTTGTCTTTGACATTAACAAATTTCATATCAATTGGTAGACATTGCTTACCAAGCTTAGTTGGTCAGCAAAGCAAATTTCAGAGTCTACCAAGCATTCCTAGAAAGTACTATGTGGAAACAGTGTCTACCAAGCTTACTCGGGCATTAAAGGATTTTGTGGTAGAAGTTAGTGGTAATCGAGCTTCAGTTGGTTAACATTGGAAATCAATTCTAGAATAGTCTTTATTGAGTAGGGTCCACCAATGAAGGATTTCATAATTTTGGGAAATAAAGTTTAATTATTTCAAGTAATGATTATAACCGACTAGGGTAATTATTATTGGTAATTGTAAGTTATAAATGAGCCAACATGACAATTTTTAAGGTATAAATAAAATGTCAAGTTGAGAATACTAAAGTGTAATGAGGAGCATGCAAGTGCATTGATTAAAAAAAGAAAGTGTGAGTGAACTTTGAATGATGGTCAAATATCCTTGAGGAGCAACAAAGATTTATTTGATTAGGAAGGATCTAGTGGAGCAGAACATAGATCTATATCAGCAATTCTATTGCATCTCATTCAAGTCAACTCATTGTTACTTTCTCACCATTGTAGTAGTGATTCCTAAATCTCTTAATAGAATTTGTTTAACAACCATTTGTAAATCCTCTAACAAGGTGATAGTTCTATTGAATTATTCAAAAGTTCTTTTACAAGGTCACTCCTAGCAAGGTGATTAAATCCTCTAACAAGGTCACACCTAATAGTGTGTTTTGTAACCTTTCTATTGAGTGTGGAATTCATACATAGAAAAGTTAGACTGATGGATGAAAAAGGAAAGTTGATTAGATCAAGCATACAGAAAAAAGGTAACTTGTTTTATCTTGAACTCAGTGAATTCTCATGTTTTATTGCTCAAGTTGATGAAAGTTGGTTATGGCACAGAATGTTATGTCATGTGAATTTTGATAACATGGTAAAAATAAGAAAATTCAGGAAAGTAAGAGGCATTCCTAGTATAAAGAAACTTGATGTTGGTCTATACAAGAATTGTCAGATTGGTAAGATGGGAAAGACTAGATTTAAAAGTAAAAAATATCAGTCTAAAGAAATTTTGGAAATTGTGCATAATGATTTGTGTGGACCTATTGGAATTGAGAGCTATACTGGAGAAAAGTTCTTCATTCTTTTTGTGAATGACTTCTCTAGAATGATGACTGTTATGTATCTGAGAGAGAAGTTAGAAGCATTTCAGCAGTTTAAATGGTATTTGACCAGAGTAGAAAAGGAAATAGGGATGAATAAAATGTTTGAGATTAGACAAAGGTGGTGAATTCATCTCCCATGAATTCAATAACTTTTGCATTGAAAGAGGAATCAAAAGATAGGCATCAGCCCATAGAACTCTCGAGTAGAATGGAATAACTAAAAGGAGGAATAGATCTATCATGGATTGTGTAAGGACTCTAATGATTGAAAAAAACATTGCTATCAAACACTAGAAGGAAGCTATCAGCATTGTAGTTCATTCCTTGAACTAAGTACAGTTGAGAAAGGACTCATTCAAAACTCCCTATGAGTTATGGTATGGCTATAAACCCAATGTAAGCTACCAAAAAGTATTTTGAAGTAAATGTTATATCTTGAAAGAATCTAGAAAAGGAAAATTTGATGTAAAAGGTGTTGAAGGCATATTTTTGTGATACTCTTGCAAAAGTAAGGCTTATAGATGTTTGAATTTGTCTACTCACAAAATCATAGAAAGCGCACATGTGAAAAATGATGAGTTTGTAGAAAGGACTAAAGAGGAAAGCAAAAAGGAACTAGAAGATTATAGAAGATTTTTTTTCATTGAATCTGATACAGTGCTAGATACATCTGTCAATCAGGAGACTTCTACTCCCGAGTCTTTAGTCACCAAGTTGCAAGAAGTTCAAACTGAGTTGTAGAAACCTGAGTCATATTTAGATGCTACTAAGTCTATGCCTACCAAGTTAGAGCAACCAAAACTTGAAGCTGAAGTTCAAGAGGATGATAATGTAATTCACTCAAAAGGAAAGAAACTTGTATTGGCAAAGTATGTTAGGAGGCATCATGCACTAGATCAAATTATTGGAGACAAATTTGAAGGTACTATGACAAGAAGTAAGCTAAAAGGAACTTGTTTACTTGCTTATTTTGAACCTAGAAATGTCAAAGATGCATAGGAAAATAAAATTTGGATTGAGGCTATGAATGAAGAGATAGAACAAATAGAGAAGAAAAAACATGGACTCTTGTAGCAATTGGTGTTTGAAAATGCTAGAGGGTTTTCAATTATCCCAATGAGAATATGAAATATCTAGGGGCAGATAACTCCAATTCTCAACATATCACTTCAAACATTAGGCCAACTATAAGGCTTGACCCTTCTTCTACTTTAGGCTTTACAAGACCTAGGTGGGTAGACCTTAGATTCAATTGATATCGTATCAGTGCAAAACATATTCTTGAATCTATTTACTGTAGATGAAACCCCTTATATCTCCTAATTACTCATGAAATGACACAAATCTACAGTAGCTAAATGTAGATCTATGACATTCATAAGCTAAGTGAGTATAATTCCTTTTAGCCCACTACAAGACATGAAAAATTGAATTTATTTGAATAAAAGATTTTGTGCAAATGACATTCATATCATCTTGCATCTGATTTAGTGATCAATGCCTTACCCATTGAAACATAGAGTCATTACCAACAGGATGACCTAACTTGTTTTCATTACAATCAAGTTTATCAACTAAAATTCCCAAATCCCATTCTCATGCAATATCTCCTTCATACACCTAGAAACCCTATCAGAACACTAAAGAATTTACCTAACTCCTTCAGTCAGAAGTAAAAAAAGATTTGATATGCAACTCATCCAAGCTGCCTTAGATCAAATAAACCTTATCCATTTAATCACAAAGTTAATGACATATGAAGAATTAGGAGATAGAACAAGGAAACCTATATAATTCGTGTAAATCATTTTTTATATTCATCCATGGAAAGACTGAATACATGAATTGGTAAAACTAAATGAAACTCAAGATACTTCACATAATCTAGCATCAATTTCCAGTATCTCAAAATGATAATCCATGACATTAAATGAAAATTTGCACATAAATAGGTGTATGGCCTTCACTGCTAGAGCTCATCTCAATAGACAGGAAGCAAAACCATCAACAACCCCTGGTTTCAACAGTAGAACTAGAACCCTGCTGGTATTACCCAGAGCAAACTGCCAACCACTACAATGAATGAAAGAAAGAAAGATATAGGAAAGAAAGATGAATTCTTGGATCTATTCTATGCATGAAATGTGTCCACTTGAAATTCAATCTCTTGCAGTTGAATAACCTCTTTCATACTACCCCTTTTATCTAATTCTTATTTTCATCATTATGTATAACTAATCTTGAAATATCTCTACTCAATGATGAAAAAAAATTATGCATCCAAAATATTTGATCTGTCTCAGTAAATGCTGGTGAAATTTTAAGTTTTTATTGAATATGGGTGACCAAATTCGACCTTAACTACATTTCCATGGTCTTTTACCTATATTCAAGTCATTATCTTACTAGAAATCAGTTTTGAACTTTGATACCTGAATTCAGTTGCAAGATAGGAATCTAGAAGAAAACCTCTTTTAGCTCGAACCAATGACATTCTGTGCAAAAACCAACCCTAGAATCAGAAAGTTCATTCTCTCCCAATTTTGATGATATATAATATTGCTATATTTGCATCTCAAGAACCTCCATAAAGTTGATTTGAAAATGACTCCCCTATTACAAAGCTCAAGTCTACATACTGAATATTTTCAAAAAATTTAAATATTCTAAAGTATAGACTTTAGAATAAAAAATTCTTAGATTTAGAATCCTAAACGTGCACTCATTTTTTGAAAAAACTATTAAAAAAATGACAATTGTCAAACCATTTTATTTTTTCCCTAACCCCCTTCAATTTTAGGGTCAACCCAAAGTTTGATTGGTGCCATGTGTCATTTTTTGATTGCTTGACCTCTTAAATGCAATGCCACATCATCATTGGGTGAGCCTGGTGCCATGTGGCAGTAGTCTACTTACCTGCATTATCTATCCAGCGTGCATCTTCCTTTTATGGGCATGCGCCATTCGTTGGATCTGCCATGTGGTAGCATCCTATGCATCTATTTGAAACTACTCCTTAGGCACCACCTCACTGCCAACTAGGCCTGTGGTGCCACTTGTTAGTTTCTCGCATGCTCACATTGTTTATCCATTGGGCAACTTGGTATTTTGAGCATGTGCCAACTGCAAATTTTGGCCATGTGTCATCATCTCCTTGCATTAAGCCATATCATCACGCATGCATTCTATTCCAAAATTTAACTTAGGTGACCTACCAACTGATGTCATAGTGGGACCCCCACGCATGCAATAGCCTTTCAAAAGGAATATTTCTTTAAGACATTAGTTATAGTGTAAGGAATAGTATTTAAATAGCAAAAATGCCCACCATATAGGAAATGTGGGATAAAGGGTTTAAAATGTTCCCTTCAACTCCTGCATATTTTATCCCTTGGCACTAAGCTTTGATTGTCCCTGCTCTTTCACGCTCATGGGTTGCTCTTCTTCATTTTACTAGATGGCTTCTTTGTATTATTGCCTTCATCTTTGTTTCATGGCATGATTTTCCTACTTTTCTTGGTCTGCGTCTTCTCCTTTTCAATTGTGTGAACTGTTTGCTTATCTACAATGGCAATTTTATTTTACAGATAGAGTCTTCTTTTTTAGAAAAAAAATAAGAGGCGGTTTCCTTGCTGTGTGAGCATCTCTACCTTCCTATGCATGGATTTATCTTTTAATGCCACTCTTTATCTTAAAAATGGTGCCTCCTTTAATATTTTTCCATTCTTCCTTTTTCAACTGGTGTGAGTTCTATGTTTGCAGTGGCTTGGGAGCTCCTTGGGCATGGATTTCTATTTGTTACCTCTCTCTTTAAAAATTTTCCCTAGGCGCTAACTGTGAGTTTCTTGCTACTGACTGCAGGCTTCATCATGTTAATGTGGGGCTCCTCTAAATCAAAGCATGGATTCTCTATTTGTTTTTTTCCTTAATCCTACCATGGATGCTCTCATTCCTTGGCATGGCTTTCATACCAGTCAACATGCCTGCTCACTCTAACATGAGCTTTGCTCCTTTGAAACACTCGTGAGTTGCTCTTCTACTACGGCTGCCTCAAATATGGATGTGAAATTTATTTGTTTGACTGGAATTTGCTCCTCTATGGCTTCATCTAAGTCTGCTACCACTGCTCTTTGCTTCCTTTATGCTTGGTGACTACCTCTCTTTATAATTTGATTGCCTCTTAGTGTTGCTTGCTTTCACTTGATGGCATCTACTTGTGGTATGATGTGGAGTTGTTGTTTTGAGTGTAGTACCCTCATCTTGGCATGATCATGGGAGAAGGACATCTTCCTAATACTGTAGTCAGCCAAAAGAAATGTCCTCCACTATTTTGTTCACATAAATCTTCTCCTTCACAAGATCATTTCCTTTTATGGATTGAATATCCTCCTTGCTTAGCATGGAGTGATTTTAGTCTTCTGGCCTCATGAAGCTCCTCTGTGGCTACTTCATCAAACTCCTTCTTAGAAGCCTTGCAAAAAATTTACTGCTCCATATCCAATTGCTTCATAACTCTGCCCTTTGGTGTTCCCTATTCTCTATTCAATGCATGGATTCCTTCTTTTATTTAGACTTTTGGAAAGCTTGTATCTTAGAGTAAATGGCTCTTCATGGTTTATGTCTATCAATTGTATTGGTGCATTTTTGGCTTGCTTGTACCCTTGATTTTTGTTTCCTATTGAGCTAGCTATATTTGCATGCACACAACTTATGGAAACATCCTTTCACAACTCTCTATATTCCTCACTAGTAAATATAGCCTCAAAGTTCTTATTCTGAATCATTTCTCTATCTTTTGTAAAGCTTTTATATAGCCTATTCAAGACACCTCTCTTAGATTGACTGTGACATGCATGGGCAGAGAAGAAAATGAAGCTAAGAAAATAGGTGATTTAATTGCAAGAGTCAAATGAGATACTAGTAGTTTGGAAAATAATGGCACAAGATTTGGAAAATCTACAACCTTCTGATCATCTTTTACATATTGAGGCCATAATAAATCCATGTCTTTTTGAACTCTTATACCATGCTTGATTTCTCTTCATCCTTATAACTCCTTTGAACCCTCACATCCCTAGAGTTCCGCTTACCATATTTTTGTTTGTTCAAAAAATCAAAGGAAAATAACTAATTGATGGATACAGTGATGACAAATATTTCAAGCATATTAAGACTATGACTTTGATTCTTGCTTGAAAAATCTTCACAATTATGTTCACAAACAAAAACATCAACATTGAAAGAATGATTACATGTTTTAAAAACATCTTCCATTCCCAAATCTAATCAGTCTGATGCAATTAGTCAGGCCCCAAAGTGGGTCTAGCTAAAAAAAAATTCATTTCCAAACAATTGAACCTTCAAACTAGCCTATTGATTATCTTGAACTGATTAGAATCAAGTTTGATAACTAAACCAATAATTAAAGCTCATTTTATCACTTTTTGCAAACTATCAAATTTGCATCAGGAGGTCTGTTGACTAGCCTTAAAAATTGACCCAAACACCTGATAGAGCTCTAAAAATTGGCATACTGATTCTTTGCTCTACAAAATTTTACCCTATCAAATCTCTTCTTATGAAAAATTATCAGTCAAAAGATATTCACTAATAGAGTTGCACTCTCAAAATCATTTGCAAATAAACATGTCAAAAAACACTAAATTGCATTCGGATTTGGCTTTGAAAACTGATCAAACTAACACTTGGGGGCACGAAAACTGGGACCTTGGTTCACTATCACAAGGAGTATAAATTTACAATTTAGGCTCATGATGAATAACTGGATGCATTTGGTGAAGGTCTGAAGTTGGCTACTTGGATTTGTAGGATAGTGATCATTAGTAAAATAGAGCTTTTTGCAAATGGAAAGGCCCTAGAAAAGTTGTAGACAGATTCATCAAGACTTGCAAACTAACACACTTGTAGTATTTTTAGAGGACAACACAGTGGTACAATCCATTTGACCTCACCTATCACGGATTAAGAGTTATAATGCCATGAATAGGGTTACTGGACAATTTGCACTTGCTAACACTAGTAAAAGGATAGAAATTGCATTTGGAATCGCATTTGAAAACTGATCAAATGGATTCGTCATGAGCTAAAACTTGAAAAATGACAAGTCTATGACCTCTAAAATGCAACACAAAAGGAATTTCAACATTTGGGTCAATTGGGCCAAAATTATAACACGTTAAACAAGGCTTCCCAGAAATATGTGAAATGTGCATCAGTATGAAAACAATAAACTGCCAACTTTGAGGGATTCAAAACCTAGTCAAACGGACTCAAAATGACTCAAAATCTGAAACATAGGTTCTTGGGTATGGACACTAAACATTTCCAAAGCAAAAAATCACAAAAAATTTTTGAGTGCGAGATATTCAAATGCAAACAAGGCCTCCGTCACGGTTTGACACTTAGGGTAAAATGCAAATTTGACATTGGCTCAAAACAAGACTTCTCCAAATGACTCGAAATGTCAATTTACCATCATGGAACAAGTGGACATGCTGAATGGAAGGTGTTAGAAACATTAAACACCTCTTAGGCCTCAAAAGTATAGCCAAGTACATGCACATTTGTGGGTATTTATAGGGGTTCATTTGACTCAAACATTGAAATAGACGCTCAAAATGGGAACACAATTTTGAGCACCAACAGTGGCTCTATCTAGGGATGTATGCCCCTTGCAGGCATGGCAAGATTTCATATCCTTGGGAGAAGCAGACCACATGCCTGAACTTCAAAAACTTTCTCTCTTAAATAGCTTTATTGAAAGCAAGAAACAACTACCCCTTTTATGTACAAACGATGGCCCCGGGCCTCTAAACTTTCTCACAAACTTTTACCTCTGTCAAATACCTAATTTTCATCACCATTCTCTTGAGGTAAACTAAAATTCTTATTCCCATTTGTTTCACCCAACACATCTGCACTTTCAATCATTTTGTTAGGCAAAACAAAATTACTATCATTACTTCCATAGTGCATATAAAAATTAGGCATGCTTTCTTCATCTTGCTCACTATGAAAAAATGAATCAACATGATCATAACAACTGACATTAAATTGAAACTGATCACTACTGATTGAATCATGGATTCCTTCAACCAAAAACACAAAATTCTGATACTCTACTCCATTCAACAAGTTACATGAGTCAAATTGTAACTCACCTTGTGCATCTGGTTGTGAAGAGTATGTAGAATCTGATTTCTCCTTATTTGCAACATTGGTACCTCACAAATCAGATTGAACATACACTACATCTTCTTCACATTCCAAAAAATGTTTAGATCCCGAATCATAAGAATTGTCATGAAATTGCATGTTCACCATATGTTGATCCGTATCAAAATTTTCTTCAAATATCTCACTAGGATAAACCATTTCATTAGTATTTCTTTTCTCATCACATGAGCTATCTGAATTTATCTCATTCTTATGAAAACAAGAAAACCATGAACCAACAATAGACCTTATCTTCATTCTCAACATAGAAGTCATCATGTGTATTGATATACAGATTACTATCACATACACCTCCCAAACTTGATAGGGCATATTCTAAAACTATATCTTCTTCAACATAAAATTGAGGGGAAATGACTTCACCATATGGAAATTCAAAATGTGGCAAAGCATAAGCATCCTTGGATAGACTATCATACCTTTCAAAATCATGAGCCAACAAATCATAAATCTCATCAACACTTAATGAGATTTCATCCCTAGTTTCTTCCCCTTGGTTGTGATCATTATTTGGATAACTTGGCACATTTGTAATAGTAGGCTCTTTAGTAATATATTCTAAAAAAATCAACATTCTGATCATCACATGCATCTTCTTCTTTAGACAATACCTCAACAACCGGCATCATAACACATTCACATTCATCACTAGAAGAAGGACTATTATTACTGTTACATTTTTCCTCTTCTTGACAATCATCATCATAAAAAGATGAATCCACATTATGCCTATTATCAATTTGCTGATTACTATCATCTGATTCATAAAACTGAGATTCTTCATATTCAATATCACTTTCAATGGAACATGGCATAAAAATTTCTAAGAGTACCACTGGCCATGAACATTCCTCATGTCTGAAAAACTTATCAAGATTCATAACTACTTATTTGAACTTCATATAAATTTGAAATCCACTAAGACCTTTAATATCACCAATTGTACTTCTTAACATTAAGACAATCTTATCATGAATCTTTCTTTTCAATCTAGCAATATTTGCACAAAAACTTTCAAGAGTCGACACATCACTTTCAGACCTAGACTCAAAATCCATCTTATAAACATTTAAAAAACTCTTACCTCTTTCTTCTAGTGCTGAAAACACTAAATAGAGGCAACCATTTTTAACAACGTTTGACTTCCATGAAAAGAAAACATGAAAACCAAAATACTTCAAGTGTTGATGCTAAACTTTGATCTACTAATTTGGCACAGGTGCAAGACTGAAAATCCTTTACACCACTGATCAAACTTTGTAGAGTTGCCACCTCTTTGCAAGAAGAATAAAATAATCACTGTTGTGATTCACTTTTTACACTTCAATTTCTTATAACAACAGATTGCAAAAAACACTTAAAAAATTATCAAGAATTTAAAATTCCTTTCCAAGAGACTATCAAAAACTTTATATCTTCCCATACAACTGAAAGTCTTTCAAAATTTTGCAATGAAATCAACTAGGAACAAACTAGTATAGAGATTTGAGAGTCGCCACTCACTTATGTGAGAAATAAAACATAATTTGTCACTTGACAAATCTGAACCAGACCTTTAATGTAGGAGAAACTTTCAAATCATTATCATTTTGAAAACAATTTACACTTTATAAATCAATTCTTGACTCTAAACTTTCTCAACAACACTTGCAAAGATTGAACTGATTGAAGATAGACTTATAACAGTCATAGAACACAATTTACATTCAATTCTCCCAACATACTGCTGCAAATGGATAAAACCTTATTGGGAGACATGAATCTTCAACAAAGAAATGGAAAACACTTCATGACCTTGCTATTTATACTAGAGATTCACGTAATTCTAACAATGAATTTCTTTATAGAGTCCCCAGCAGAGTCGCCATTTTGTTGGTGTTTAAAAATGTTGGAGGGTTTTCAATTATCCCAATGAGAATATGACATATCTAGGGGCAGCTAACTCCAATTCTCAACATATCACTTCAAACACAAGCCAACTATAAGGCTTGACCCTTCTTCTACTTTAGGCTCTTTAAGACCTAGGAGAGTAGACCTCAAATTCAATTGATATTGTACCAGTGCAAAACATATCCCTGAATCTATTTATTGTAGATTAAACCCCTTATATCTCCTAATTTCTCATGAAATGACACAAATCTATAGTAGCTAAATGAAAATCTATGACATTCATAAGCTGAGTGAGGGTTAATTCCTTTTAGCCCACTACAAGACATGAAAAATTGAATTTATTTGAATAAAAGATTTTGTGCAAATGACATTCATATTAGCTTGCATCTGATTTAGTGATTAGTGCCTTACCCATTGAAACATAGAGTCATTACCAGTAGGATGACCTAACTTGTTTGCATTACAATCAAGTTTATCAACTGAAATCCCCAAATCCCATTCTTATGCAATATCCCCTTCATACACCCAGAAACCCTATCAAAACAATGAAGCATTTACATAACTCCTTGAGTCAGAAGCAACAACAGATCTAATATGCAACTCATCTAAGCTACCTTAAATCAAATGAACCTTATCCATTTAATCACAAAGTTAATGACATATGAAGAATTAGGAGATAGAATAAGGAAACCCAGATAATTCATGTAAATCCTTTTTAATATTCATTCATGGAAAGACTGAATACATGAACTGGTAAAACTAAATGAAACTAAAGATACTTCACATAATCTAGCATCAATTTCCAGTATCTCAAAATGACAATCCATGACATGAAATGAAAATCTGCACATAAACAAGTGTATGGCCTTCACTACTAGAGCACAGCCCAATAGACAAGAAGAAAAACAATCAACAACCCCTAGTTTCAACAGTAGAACTAGAACCTTGCTAGTATTACCCAGAGCAAACTGCCAACCACTACAATGAAAGAAAGAAAGAAAGATATAGGAAAGAAAGATGAATTCTCAGATCTATTCTATGCCTGAAACGTGTCCACTTGAAATTCAATCTCTTGCAGTTCAATAATCTCTTTCATCTTTCTACCCCTTTTATCTGATTCTTGTTTTCATCATTATTTATAACTGATCCTGAAATATCTCCGCTCAATGATGAAAAAACTTTATGCACCCAAAATATTTGATCTTCCTCAGTAAATGCTGGTGAAATTTTGAGTTTTTATTGAATATGGGTGACCAAATTTGACCTTAACTACATTTCCATGGTCTTTTACCTATATTCAAGTCATTACCTTACCAAAAATCAATTTCGAACTTTGCTACCTAAATTCGTTTGCAAGATAGGAATCTGGAAGAAAACCTCCTATAGCTCGAACTAGTGACGTTATGTGCAAAAACCAACCCCAGAATCAAAAAGTTTGTTCTCTCCCAATTTTAATGATATAATATTGCTATATTTGCATCTCAGGAACCTCCATAAAGTTGATTTGAAAATGACTCCCCTGTTACAAAGCTCAAGTCTACATACTGAATATTTTCAAAAAATTTAAATATTCTAAAGTATAGACTTTAGAATAAAAACTTCTCAGATTTAAAATCCTAAACGTGTACTCATTTTTTGTAAAAAGTATTAAAAAAATGACAATTTTCAAACCATTTTATTTTTTCCCTAACCCCCTTCAATTTTAGGGTCAATCCAAAGTTTGATCAATGCCACATGTCATTTGTTGATTGGTCAACCTCTCAAATGTAGTGCCACATCAGCACTAGGTAGGCTCGGTGCCATGTGGCAGTAGCTCGCTTACCCACATTATTTATCCAGCATGCATCTTCTTTTTGTGGGTGTGTGTCATTCGTTGGATCTGCCACATGGTAGCATCCTATGCATCCATTTGAAACTACTCTTTAGGCACAACCTCACCACCAACTAGGCCCATGGTGCCACTTGTCAGTTGCCCACATGCCTACATTGTTTATCCGTCAAGAAACTTGGTATTGCGAGTGTGTGCCAACCACAGATTTTGGCCATGTGTCATCATCTCCTTGCATCGAGCCATGTCATCACGCATGCATTCTCTTTCAAAATTTGACTTAGGCGACCTACTAGCTGATGTCATAGTGGGACCCTCATGCATGCAACAACATTTCAAAAGGCATCTTTCTTTAAGACATTAGTTATAGTGTATGGAATAGTATTTGAATAGAAAAAATGCCCACCATATAGGCAATGTGGGATAAAGGGTTTAAAATTCTCCCTTGAACTCCTGCGTATTTCATCCCTTGGTGCTAAGCTTTGATTGTCCCTGCTCTTTCACACTCATGGGTTGCTCTTCTTCATTTTGCTAGATGGCTCCTTTTTATTGTCACCATCATCTTTATTTTATGGCACAATTTTCCTACTTTTCTTGGTCTGCATCTTCTCCTTTTCATTGGTGTGAATTGTTTTCTTGTCTACGCTAGCAATTTTATTTTATAGATAGAGGGCTCTTTTTTAGAAAAAAAAAAAGATGCAATTTCCTTGCTGTGTGAGAATCTCTACCTTCCTATGTGTGGATTTATATTTTAATGCTACCCTCCATCTTAAAAATTGTGCCTCCTTTAACATTTTTCCATTCTTCCTTTTCTAACTGGTGTAAGTTCTATGTTTGCAGTAGCTTGGGAGCTCCTTGGGTGTGGATTTCTATTTGTTACCTCTCTCTTTAAAAATTTTCCCTACATGCTAACTGTGAGTTTCTTGCTACTGACTGCAGGCTTCATCATGTTAATGTGGGGCTCCTCCAAATCAAAGCATGGGTTCTCTATTTGTTTCTTTCCTTAATCCTACCATGGATGCTTTTATTCCTTGGCATGGATTTCATACCAGTCAACACCCCTACTCACTCTAACGTGAGCTTTGTTCCTTTGAAACATGCATGAGTTGCTCTTCTGCTACGGCTGCCTCAAATATGGACATGAAATTCATTTGTTTGACTACAATTTGCTCCTCTGCGGCTTCATCTAAGTCTTCTTCCATTGCTCTTTGCTTCCTTTATGCTTGGTGACTACCTCTCCTTATAATTTGAATACCTCTTAATGTTGCTTGCTTTCCCCTGATGGCGTCTACTTGTGGTATGATGTGGAGTTGTTACTGTTTGTAGTGATTGGAAAATTGTAGTATGTAGTTCATACAAGACCTAATATTTCTCTTGCAGCTGGTATAGTTGTAAGATTTTCAGAAAAAACCCAAAGAATCCCACATGATGGCAATCAAAAGGATCTTGCGATACTTGAAAGGCACTGAAGATTATGGATTGTGGTACAAATTTGGAAGAAATTTGGATTTGAAAGTGATTACTAATGTTGATTGGGTAGGGAACATTGATGATAGAAAGAGTACAAGTGGTGGAGCATTCTTTCTTGGAAAGAGGTTGGTGTCTTGGAGAAGTAAAAAGAAAATTTGTGCATCCCAATGTACAAGTGAAGCAGAATATGTTGTGGCAACAATGAATTGTTCTAATATTTTTTGGTTTAAATAGTTGTTGGAAGGCATGAAGGGTTAGATCAAAGAACCAGTTGTTATATTTTGTGATAATACAAGTACAATTAGCATATCAAAGAATCAAGTGATGCATTCCAAAACAAAGCACATTGCAATAAAATATCACTTTGTCAAAGAATTGGTTCAAGACAAGGAGATCAGATTGCAATATGTCTATACAAAAGAAAACATTGCTAACATATTCACCAAGCCATTACCTAATGATGGATTCTTGTATCTAAGAGATAAGTTAGGGGTCATTCCCCTATCTGAATCTCACTAAAATAAAGTTTTAGTGATGCATCAATAGGAACCAAGTTGAAGATCTACTAGTTGATGTAGCATAGTCATGAGAACATTGCATATGAATTAGTACTTAAGGTACATTGTTACTCATTTGGTTTGTGTTGTCTTTGGCATGTGTTGTCAAAGAGGGGAGAGTTTACTATCATATCTTTTTGAAATTTGAATTTTTTTAGGAGATTTTACTATTTGAAAAAGAAGCTATGTAATTCCTTTACAAAGGGAGATTACTACATTAAGAGAAGTTTGTTGCATAAAATTTAAGAGGTAGAAATACTCTGTTAGGAAAAGACTTGTTTTCAAATTTCATTGTGCTATGACATGTTGTGTTGCCATCAATGCCAAAGAGGGAGATTGTTGGATACAATTTTTTACTTGTGTGTTGTCTTTGATGTTACGCAAATTTCATATCAATTGGTAGACATTGCTTATTGAGCTTAGTTGGTCAGTAAAGAAAATTTCACAATCTACCAAGCATTCTTGGAAAGTACTTTGTGGAAATAGTGTCTATCGAGCTTACTTGGGTGTAGAAGGATTTTGTGGCAGAAGTCAATAGTAACCGAGTTCATAGGGTTAACAAAAAAAAGTCAGTGTTTATCGAGTTAACTTGGTCTCCAAAGGATTTTACAGGGTTCACAATGTTAACTGAGCTTTAGTTGGTTAACAATGGAAATCAGTTCTGTAATAGTGTTTGTCAAGCAACAATAGCCAATGAAGGATTTCATTGTTTTGGAAAATAAAGTTTAATTGTTTCTAGTAATGATTGTAGCCAACTGGGGTAAAGATTATTGGTAATTGTAAGTTGTAAATGAGCTGACTTGACAATTTGTAAGGTATAAATAAAAGGTCAAGTTGAGAATTCTAAAGTGTAATGAGGAGCATGCAAGTGTGTTGATTAAAAGAAGAAATTGTGAGTGAACTTTGAAGGATGGTAAGATATCCTTGAGGAGCAGCAAAGATTTCTTTGATCAGGAGGGATCAAGTAGAGTAGAACATAGATCTGTATCAGCAATTTAGTTGTATCTCATTCAGGTCAACTCATTATTACTTTCACACCATTATAGTAGTGATTCCTAAATCTCTTAATAGAGTTGGTTTAACATCCATTTGTGAATCCTCTAACAAGGTGACAGTTCTATTGAATTATTCTAAAGTCCTTTTGTAAGGCCACTCCTAGTAGGTTGATTAAATCCTCTAACAAGGTCACACCTAATAGTGTGTTTTGTAACCTTTAACTGGGTTGGCTCCTAATAGGGCTCACTTTAGAAGAGTGAAAATTAGCAGCTAGATACTTGGTGGGTTTTCCCATATTGGTTTTCCACATTAAATCTGGTGTCTCAAGTGTTCATGTTATTTCTTTTATGGTTGCATATTAATCACTATGAATGTTTAAAATCTGTTAAAGTTAACATAGACTGCATCCACTGAGTTATAACATTTTTCTATATGGTTACTGAGTGACAATAATAACTAATTTTATAAGACATCTAAAGGATCCATGAATTTGGTTTTGCGGTAACTGATTCATCCCCCCTCTTAGTTACTCCATCTATATATTTAACACTAAGTCTTTGTAGGTAAGCATGGAGACTGAGACAATTGTCATAAACTAACCAAGTACAAACCCATTTATTGTATATCTCAATGGTGAATTAAAGGTATTTATCAAATTTGGGCTTTCATTTTTATTCACCAAAGTGATTTTAGGGTTCACAAGTGATTCGAAGGTGATCAAGGAGAATTAAGTGAGAAAAAAAGAAAATCACAAAGAAGCATTGAAAATTTTGACAAATTCAGTAAGTGTTACTTTTAGTGTCAAGTTAAGTGTTTTCTAAGGTTATTTTAGTAGAGTTTGTTTTAGAAAAATCTAGTTTGAAATGGAATTAGAAAGTGGAATGTTGAAAGAGAGAAACACTCAAATTTGTGAGGAATGACTAGTGCCCACCATTAAATTTAAAGAACAATGTGGAATTTGAGGAGACTAAAGATGATATTAGCACCTTGTCATCAATTCCACCTAGGGAATTGACTATTTAGGATGTGAGATCCTATTACTTGTGCAAAATATGAGAAATATGATATTTTGAAATAGGGGCACCTTATCAGAAGCTATGCAACAATGGAGTACTAAGGGATGAATACAAAATTACTACTAGGAAAGGGCTTACCTATTCCCTAGGTTTGTAATGCCCTGCCTGGAGATCCTTGGAACAAGGATTCAATACAAGCTAGAATTTTTTTTTTTTACAAGTATGAATGCAGATGACAACATCATATAGGGATCACAAAGATCGCAATCGAAGACTTCACCACAATCTTGACAACCAATGGATATTTGAACTCCACTACCAAACTAACACAAGCAAACAAAATCCAACAACAAACACGTACATGATGAGGGCTCGAAGGAATAGCCACTCATCAACAAAATGCCAAGTTGGGGTAAAATGCAGAATCCTAAAATTTGTCTAAGCCTAAAATCCTGAAGCCCTGAAAATTGGCAAAGTCTGGATTTCTGAAGCCTTGAAATTTCCTAGAATCTTTATCTTATCATGGAGATGTTTGAAACCTATCTCAAAAGATTCGTCGCATTTTTTAAAATATATGTGAAGTATAGGGATATATTTTAAACCCCTTAGGAAATTTGTTTTG
The DNA here is from genome assembly GCA_028749045.1 of Cupressus sempervirens. Lineage (NCBI taxonomy): Eukaryota > Viridiplantae > Streptophyta > Pinopsida > Cupressales > Cupressaceae > Cupressus > Cupressus sempervirens. The sequence goes on from CM053793.1 coordinate 838,405,007, forward strand.
AACTATGAAGGTGTAAAACCCAAAAGGGTGTCCAAAACCAACTTTCAGACTTTCATCTGACAAGCCTAGATAGCCCCTGTTTCTCGCAAGAAAGTACGCTAGTCTCGAGTTTCACATGAGACCTTGCAACACTACACATGAGAAAGTGCATGGCTCCACATGAGGACTTGCATTCTTGCACGAGGACTTGCTATTCTTGCACTAGGACTTGCATTCTCATGTGAGGACTTGCATTCTCACATGAGGACTTGCATAGTCTTGCGCGAGGACATGCATTTCCACACGAGAAAAAAATCAGCGTGACAACAAAATGCAAACAAAAAGCATAAAAACATGAAAACCTCCACACTGGGGAGTACTAGATCCATGTAAATCAAGGAATGAACACTCAAAAGCATAAACAACAAGAAAGAGGAACATCTACCATCTAAACCATAGTAGTAATGAACATACTGAAAACAACATTACAGTGAATAGAAGTAACATCGCAATGTATAGAAATAACATCGCAATAACTAAAAAATCAAACTAAGCATGCGGTTCCTCCCAACCATCAATAGCATCATAAGACCATCATGGATCCTAGCCATCCCCCGTGCGTAACATCCCAAGCCACTAACCAAATCATCAGTACTATTGTAATAGGGACGTCACTACTAAAACATGCTACCAACATAAGCATAAGGAAATCTAACATGCTAGTAGTAAAGCATCAGATAATCCTACAAGTAGATAACATCACCTATTACATGTTGAACATCCTAATAAGGAAATCTAACATGCTAAACTAATAAGCAATAGATAATCTAATACAAAAATTCACAACATCTAGTCATATGCTAAACATCATAATATGGGAATGCGTCAAATAAACTAACATCATCTAAAAATTATATCCAAGCATTCCAATGAAAGCATAAATCATAAGAAATCATACTCCACAACCTGAAGCATCAAGTGAAAACATCCAACAATGGTCGCACTAGGACAAGAGACTATCTCTATACACCAGTCCCTAGCAGTGGTGAAGGTAGCTACACCTCCCAACCATGTGGCACCTGTAGGTCCACACCCACCATGCTGATAGAGATAAAGATCCAACCAAAAACACAAAAAACAACATCCATGCCTAGCACTCATGCTGGACAGTATGATGGTTGTAACCAAGAACTTAAGACAATGCAAGGAGTACAGGTCCTGGTCAGACACTCAATAGGCTACTAAGTAGGGGTTAACATCATGGAGAGTCTCTTGGCATCTACAAGCCCAAGCTTGGATCACATGTGGAAACTCTCACAAGGTACTTCCCTCTCGAGGTACTCCCTTGGAACTATCGCACAAAGTTTTATTATCTTAAGTTTTATTACCATTTACACATTTTCTTTAGTTATCACTTAATCAAAGCTCCTCTCATCCATACCCGTGGTGTCATCATTTTTGAGCTACGTGATAGAAGCCCCCTCCATATGCTACCCTACCCTACCCATGCTCAACCTACAACAAGTGCCCATGGGGATGCATACTCCCATCCCAACCCCAATGATCATAACTTTTAGATAATCCATGAAAGATCAAGCCTCACAAGTCACCCAAAAAATGTATGCACACATACTCATGTGTGGTGCACCACCATCATGAAGATCAAAACACAAGGAGAGATGAGAACACAAATGCAAAACAACACACCCAACTAAAATCAACTCAAAAGGATGGATTCTACACGAATCCCAAAGCCAATAAAACCATACATCATGAAATCACTCTACCAGCCTCAATCTAAGAGTATGGATTGTACACAAATCCCAATGATGTAACAAGACCAAACATCATGAACTCACTCAATCGGCCTCAATCCGAGAGTATGGATTCTACACAGATCCTAGCATTCATGAAATAAAAGAAAAGGTCTAAAAGAAACAATAACACCAGGTATGAAAATCACTCAATTGATCTCAAAGTCAGGAGTATAGATGTGACACACATCCTAATGCAACAAAAAAGTGCAATAGTGGTATGACTGATATCCAAATGGATCATCCAGGTCCATGACCCACATTGTGCTAAGAAAACTCGAGAAAATAGGGCAGCATGCAAAATGAGGTAAAAACCCCAAATTTTGGAAAACTTCAAAATTAAAACCCATTTGGCCTTTGGGCACAAAACCCCAAAAATCCAAAAAAAAACAAGTTTGGACACTGTATGCAAAAATGGCCAGCATAACAGCATAAAACTCCAAACCCTCATCTCAAAAAATAGGGAAATGTTCGTACCAGCCCAACCAAGTAGAACTAACATACAAAAATAGAGGGGAACACTAGTTATCAGCCTCCAAACAAATGGATACCAAAAATAGAAGCAAAAAAAATAAAATAAGAAAGCCCTACCTCATAGCCAAAAGGGAAAAATGGGAATCTAAACCATAAAATAAATATCCTGCAGAAGTAGCTAAAAATCACTGCAATCCAAGGTTTCCCCAAGCTGGATCCAATGAGCTCAAGCTCGCTATGATCCCACACCCCTATCTCCCACAATGAAAAAAAAAATCCTCATGAAGAGGATTTTGGGTTTTACTCTGAAACTTTATAATTCAAAAGTGAGAAGTGAGGAATTAAATTCCTTTTTGGATATTTGTTCACTTTTCAAGTGAATAATTGATTAGGGCAAATAACCAGCCAATCTAGTTAAATCTCGAATCGACCCAAATGAAAATGGACTATTCTTGAAAAGCTTGAAAACTCAAAAACACAGAAATTGTCTTAACAACTTTCACGACAATGTGAAACTCTAAATGCACAGACACACTCACTAGTCTAGTCACATAATGCAAATGAGTTTGGATTTAATAATTACCAAAAGGTTTAATTTAAACATTTAAAATAAGGATACATCAACCATACAGAGATGACATTGGTAAAATATGAATAGTTGAATCACTAACTCCATGTGCCACTACCAGCGATATAAATCCTGCACACTAAACAACATGATCAAGTGCAATTGCATATAATAACATAGCCGAACTAATAAATTCATTAAATTACCTAATTTAACCATTTATTTAATTATAATAAAATAATCTATTTACATAAATCATGTTTGCATAAAGCATAACAATGCAGGAATGAAGTAAATAACCATAGCAATCCATCACCTAACACAATCAGAGGAATGTCCAATTACCAGATAACTAGATATCATCATAAAACACATTGTCATCTAAAAATGGCATCATCATGCAATATGATTAACTAAAAAACATAGTAGTCTAAAATCTATGATACTAAAATCAAAGTATAACATCTGACCCTCGAGTCCTCTCAAATATAAAACATCACATAAGTAACAGATATCTCTCAGATCAAAATATAACAAGGTAAATGACCATAGCACATAACCAAATAATCCAACATGAACAATCCATTTCTAATTACTTAAGAATTTAATAATGATTTATTAAAGAACAACAAAAAGGTACCTAAAACACATCAGTAAACACAGTCATAAACATGACTATCCACTGCTAGAGGAACCTAGTCCAGTGTAGCATGGTAATAGTACATAGTGCAATCTCTACACACATCTCAATGTAATCATGGAACAACCTCATGATACAAAATCAATCTTCATAAGCACTAGTAAAAACCTCAGTGAACCAAAAATCACATCATAATCTCATAAATTAGTCAAAGCATAATCAATGCAACTGATACAAAAACATAAATCAAATCACCTCAACAATGTAGACCACTCATGGTCACAATCATGATCCCATATCAAGTAAAAATCAACAAAGTTGCATCCATCAAAATGAATTACATAAGTCAAATGGGAGATGCACTACAAGGTTTTCCAATAGTTTTCAAAGCTAAGTAGATAAACATTTTCCTAAGTCATGTTCATCATATGAAGGTATGTTTAGATGGAGGACCAATAAAAACTAACAAGACCATAATATTTCAAGTTATTGGATAACCTGCCTTGGATAGAATGAGGATCATAAGGAGTGCAACATGAAATAAAATTGAGAAATAAACCAAAGAAAAATAGAATGGTCGAGGGATGTCAATCTATGGGATTGATGATCCTATGATTGAATTTGTAGTATGAGTGATAGCATGCAAATTATTATAGTCTAGTAGACTAAATAGTGTGTCATATGTTGCAATATACCAAGGCTAAAGTGTTGTAAAAAAGGATTATATGTATGATATTTTCAAGTTGTAACTACAAAAACATGTATGATATTGTCAGGTTGTAACTACAAAAACTGACAGAAAATTGTGGAGCAATAAGAAAAGAAAAGAGCACATCATATAAGTCTGGATCTTTGTTAATTTGTATATTTTTGTATGTATAGAAATATTTTCTTACAATCAGTACAGTAGCGTGGGATAGGAATAGCCCAACTATGGAACAAATAAATGACTTAATATGTCAGTTGGGAGAAAAAAATTAAGCGATTTTAGATAACTATTTTGAGGAATTCAAAAATAAAATGAGATATTGAATAAGGATTCCCAAATATATTGTAGATAAAGATTTTCATGAGATATGTTTCATGGTAGACACAATTTTTTTTATTCATAGGCACTCATACCTAGAATAGAATGGTTAAGGCCAATACCTTATCAAGTTAATGTTGATGAAGTCAGAATAGCAATGACTATACTTTTGTCAAAAGATGTTGATGTAAATGTTGAGCCATTTAGCGTGTATGACATAGTGAAGGATCAAATGAATGTAGAGTCAAGTGAGCCCAAGACAAAAAATAAAATAAAAAGGGGAAGTCTTAAGGACAAGGATGGTGAAGAAGAAGAAAGATCAAAACACTCAGCTAATGCCAAGGAAGGAAAAGACAACGAGTTAGTGATTTTTGAGCCTAAGGCATCCAAGAAAAAGAGAGTGATAATTGTTGATCACAAGGTAAACTATGATCTCAAAAAAGGCATGTAGAAGGTTGCTACACCTTAGGATCCTAAAAGAGAAATGATAACAAGATCAAAGATAGCCCACCCCCAAATTCTCAAAAAAAAGAAAATCTAGAAAAGAGAAAACAAGTGTATTCACCTCAGCAAATCATTCCTAAAGGCTAAAGAAAAAATTAGTTGTAATAGAGGAGGAAGAATATGATGAAGAAATTGAGCCTGATGATCTGAGAGAATTTTATATTATGCTGAGACCACCTCCTATAATTGTAGATAAGGTACATGTCAAAAAATTACTAAACTAAAAAGCTTGATAGGATTCAAACACATCAAATTTGATTCTATAAATAAAGAAGATCAAGAAAAACTTGAAAAAACTTTGATAGAAATCATCATACAATTTAAAACTACACCTATAGAGTTAGGAAAAGGCATTGTAGAAAATTTGTACAATAAGGTCCATGCTATGTAGAAGTGAGGGATATCTTCTAAAAGAAAGATCAAGGAGTGCACTCTAGCACAAAGAATGTTAGATTTAGGGAAGACACATATGTCTATCTCCCTAAAATGTTTTGTGAAGAAATTTGTGCCAAAAGAAAGGAAATATAAAATTTGATCAACAAAGTTGATGATGTTGAGAAAGAAAGCATAAATATATGGAAGGAAGCATTTGAATTGATCAATCCATTGGCTAATAAAGGAGATGAGGAAGAAGAGTGATGAAGAAGTCAAAGAAGAAGAAGAAGGTGATGTAGTAGAAGTTGCCAAACTTGGTGAGGAAATCAAGCAACTAGTAAAAGGATGTGAACAACAAGATGTTGTCACCAGTGAAGACATTCTTGTTTCATCACCACATGATCAAAATATGTTAATAGAAGAAGACCTTAAAAATGTTGAGCTCGATACATCTTTACCCAACATTAATCTAGTTTTGTTAAAAGTCATAGACTATTTAAGGGTTGAAAGATGAAATACTGATGATTTTGAGGTCACATCAATTACTAAGGATACAATTACTAAGAAACTAAGAAAGGCTATAGTTGTGTTTCCACAATTCACTTGTATGCCTATGTCTCATACTAAGGTGAAGATAGAAGAAGTCAAGGACACAGAGTTGGCAGAAGAGGATAAGAAACCAAAAGAGAAAGAAATTACACAGTCACTTATATAGTTGTCAAGTGCAAAACCATCAAAAATATTGACTGGAACACATAAATAGCATGTGACACCTATTCAAGAGAAGTAACAGTAGATATCTAGATCGATTGAGAAGGGTAAAAAATTGCAAATATCACTACCTAGTGATGTAACCCCACAATCTCATATTATGACTCAATTAGAATAGATGGTAGATGAGTCAATAAGTATAGATGAGGTAATTACTTTACCCATGTATGACATAAACAACTTGGTATTAGAAAAAATGGAGGAATTTCAAACTTTTTTGAGTTGCAAGGAAAATCAAAAATAGATAAGGAGTGAGCATAACAAGAAACATGTGTAACATATTGTTAAAAACATTTTTTTAATGTATTTGGAATAACTACCTTGAATAATCAACATCAAATTTTTGATCAATTACTGTAGACTCCTAAATCTAATTACATCAATAGGTAATTGTATTTAGTCATCTCCTAGGACATTATTGATTGAATATTTACTATTTAATTAATTAATTGTCATCCCCTAGTTAATTAATTAATTAAATTAACTGTAGTCCAATTGATCAAATCAAATGATCACCCAAATTCAATTTATTAATTAAATCCCTATTCCTCTATTAAATTGAATAAATCATCAAATCTATTCAATTTAATTCTATACCCCCATTTTATTAAATAAATCATTTAACAAAATATCAAAAATCCTAAAAGCCTCACTAAACCCTATCCTAACCCCTAATCCAACCCATTCATCCATACTAACCTCACTTAGCCACCTAACTAACCCATCCCATCAAAGCTAAGCTACTTGCCCTCCTAACCCCCTTTCTAAGCTAATCCTAATCCCCCTCCTAAGCATGTGCACAACTTTAAGCAATGGTTAAGAATTGCTAACCCAAGCTAAAGTCAAAATATCTCTTACACCTCTTACACCTCCCTTTATTACTCTTACATCCCCCTTTATGACTCTTACAAAGCATTTATGGAGCACTTATCTTTTGAGCCTCCTTTGTTGACCATCCACCTTTTCTTCCCTTCATCCAATCACCCTCTGACATGTGTCACCTCCCTATTGGTGCTAAACAAGCACAATCCATGTGCTCCCTTTTGAGTGCATCTTGACCTTCCCTCACCATCTTACCATCTTTGCAACCTAATCATCCATCTATGTCCCCCTTGGCCTATATATGGAACCCTCTCCCCTCACAAATATCATCCGCCTTTTTAATGCAATGTTATGATGCTATTTTGAGAGCTTTAAAACTACCAAATTACCATTATAATGCTGAAATACCTCCATGAATCCATTGTTAAAACCATCTTTTATGCACACCATCCATCAACTTGAAGCTTGACCACAATCATGAGCACACATATCTACTTATTAGAGACAAATCTAATTCACCATGGGTTATTCCATAAGGAGCCTACCATTCTTGGTTTGCTTCCTTTGGTGGTGATAACCATATTCATCCTATTGTAGACACCTAAATTTGATTACACTACTTTGGTAATCTAATTTAGCCATCTCTAAAGGCATCATTAATTAAATTCTTATTTAATTAATCCTTTGTCATCCCCTAGTTGATTAATTTAATTAATCATCTATAGTCCTAATTGATAAATCAAATAATCTATTATTTATCAATTAAATCCTTTTCTCCTATCTAATTCCAAAAATCCCCATTTATTAAATAAATCTATTTGATAAATGAAATCCTCAAATTCAAAAAAACCCTAACCTATCTCTAATCCTCCATTTAGCCTAATCCACCCCATCCACCCATACTAACCAAGCTTAGCCACTAACTCACCCACCCTCATTAATGCCATCCACTTGCACATCTCTAACATCCCTAATCTAATCCTAAACCCAAGCCTAATCCACCCCCTAATGTTGTCACATTCCTTAAACAAGTTTAAGACTTTCCTAATCCAAACCAAAGTCTCCCCTCAAAAAAACCCAACCACTAAGTCATGAGTGCTCTTACAAAACATAAAGACTCTTACAAGCCCACTCATGACTCTTACACCCATCTTCCACACTCTTCCCTCTTCCACACTCATTCCTCTTACATCCCTCTTACATACTCAACCCCACTCATCATGCCCTTAACCAACCCTTAACCCTACCCTCTCACACTCATCCTCCTTGTGACAAGTGTCACCTTCCCATTGGTGCTAAACAAGTACAATCCATGTGCTCCCCTTTGAGTGCATCTTAGCCCTCCTTAAGCCTTCATCCATCCTTGCATCTAAGCCCTCCATCCCTCCACCCCTTAGCCTATAAATTGAATCCCATTCCAAGCCATTTCATCAACAATCTTTGAGCTAAAGTTACCATGCTATTTTGAGAACCAAAGCCATCAACCATACCCTTATAATGCCAAATTAAGAGCTCACAAAGCTACCAATTTGCCATTACCCATCTCCATTTGAAGCAACTTTTGAGCATCTTGAGCATACATCCACAGCAAAAGGACACATCTACAGAATCAAGAAAGCATGGAGTGTTTTCTCTCGTGAGGTTTGCACTTCTTATTTTCTTTCTTAGTCTAAGCATATATGTGAATTTAGTTTTTGGTTTGTGAATGTTTACTTTATTTGTTAATGTTCTTTGCATACTGATTCTGGTTCTACATTTTGGCACGCCCGGTGGGACCCCACTATGGGTCATTTAATCATCTATTTTCATCTATATGTCATTTTTCTAACCATCTAATGTTTGCTGTTGTTTGAGTGCGTTGTGAGGGTTTTTTGCTTGTTTTTGCAGGTTAAAGAACGCACTTAGGAAGAAGAAATACCATCTAAAAATACAAATAAAAAAAATTCACATTTTTCAGCTTTTTTTGGCGCGGTTTTGGCGTCTGCAACCTGTTCTGTCTGCGAAAATCAAGTTCTGCGAAAATCCGTGTCTGCGCAAATCAACATCTGCGAAAATCCGCATCTGCGAAAATCGACGTCTGCGAAAATTTGCGTCTACGAAAATTGACATCTCTGCTTGTCACCTGGGTTCTGTGCTACAAATCTATTTTGTCCTCTTCATATTTTGGCGCCTCTGTAGTTCAGCATCTTCGTATTTTGGCAGACTGTGTTAAAAATTTTTTTCCCATAGTTAAGCTCTCATTTTTGAAGATTTTGGCTAACTAACTAAATTGCTTTTTTTGTCTCATTGCAGGTTGGAGCACATATGGAACCACTAACCATGCTTCTTGCAGGTTTTCATGTTGCTAAAAAAATGAACTTGAATGTTTAACCATTTGTCTTTGAATGCATGTTGCTAAAAAAAAATGAACTTGAATGGTTAAACACATTTTTCATTGAATGAATGTTGCTCAAAAACACACTTTTGAATGTCATGGATTAAAATCAACTTTCTTTGGAATGCATGCTTAAAACAAAAAAATCCAATCTTGAATGCCAAGGATCAATTAACCATTACAAATCTCTTTTTCACATGCAATCTAGGTAAAGTTGGATTTTTGGACATTTAAGAAACTTTGTTAAGTTAAAATACAAATTTACAAAAATCAATTTGAGTAGTTCCTTGGACTCACCTCTTTTCTAATCACCCATCAAATATTAACCATTGGTTGCAATCTCAGCGCCATTTATGGGGATGGGTCTACTTGAAAAAGGTGTTAAATGTTCCACAATCTAACTCACTCACTTGGTCTTTGAACGTTTGCTTTAACTTTATCAAAATTCTTAAATGGTCAAAACTCTAGATTAAATCGATCACACTTCAAGTTTGGGCACTAAAATTGAACAACAACTGACGTGGAGAGCCTCCGGGCGTGCGCTTGAAATCGAATCTCACACACTTTTGTTTTGGGCTTAAAACAAACTCACACTCAATCTTGAATGCCTTAAAGAAAATTAATCGATACTTGACATGGAGGGCCGCCGGGCGCGCGAGTTTGCTTTTGTTGACCCTAACTCTTCTTATTGTGTGCATTCTTCAATCGATTTACTTTTGTTGGCACTTCAAGTTGGAATTGAACATTGTCTCTTAAACATGAGTGCTTGCAAAGTCTAGATTAGCACACATAAGAGTCAGTTGGTAAAAGAACAAGCGTGTTTTTTAGCCCAAGGTCATCCGAGTCTTCTCTCCCCTTGTCGTCTTTTGAGGCCATCTTGGGTGCATAAGATTAGGATCCAAAACCTTGTTTCTTTTTTAGGAGGCCTGCTTGGGGATTTCATCACCCCTTGGACGACCTCAACTCCAGCGTTCCGGCGGAGTATAAGAATCGGGAGGTGAATCGAAAGACACCTCTCTTGGGATCAAGATTTTGTCATTCGGGCTAAGCCTCAAGGAACTTTATACCCTTGAGAAGTGAAAGAGGAGAAGTGGGTTACCGCTCCTATCGGCTGTGTGACATCCTTTTGGTCTCATCTACGGATTTGGGCCTCACGTACCTTGCGTATATTGAGGACTCCCTAGCTAAACCAATTGTTTGCCTTGCAGAAAACCATCTAGGATGTTAATGTGTTTGGAGTGACTGATCAAAACATTTGTAGAACATACACACTCCTTGGCGCAAGTACCACATTCTGAGAACCACAAACTTCTATCTGGGTGTTCCTATCTATTGCTTGTTTTTATTTTACTTGTTGAATGAATGTTTGCCAAACTTGGTCAATCCTAGCTTAGGGCACACTTAGCGTAGTCACTGCCTATTTTGGAAGTTGAACAAGTTGAAGCAAAACAACTGAGATTTTTCCCAAAGCCAAGCAGATTCAGGAATTTATGTCAGAACAACCCAAACCCAAACAGAAGTTTCACAAGGTCAAACTCAAGCCATCTCTAGCATACCAAGAACTTTCAGCCAAGAGAAAAGCAATAACACCAAGCCCACGAATTTCCAAACTCCACAAAGCAGAGGACAAAGCTACCGACGAAGCACTTCAAGAGGCCTGGTTAGAGCGCACCATCAAATTTAGCCAACATCCAGGAGTTAATCCTGCTTATGCCTTACCAACTAGGCATGATTTCTATGATTAGACACCCTTGTTTCTCCACATCTTCTTGGATAAGCTTCACTCTAGAGTCATCTTTGTAGAAAAGCCAACCATCTTAGGTTATCCCCTTAAGCATTATTAGCTCATCCATCTCATTTAGAATCATACCATCTAGCCAGTAATCAAAATTCTACATATCTAAGCTTTCAAAATTTTTGTCACCTTGCTAAAAGTTTGCCATTCCTAAAATCTTCCAAATCCACCAATCTCACCAAGGTTATCCCTTTGACATAGCTTTGTCTAGGGTAATCTAGCTTTGTCACTTGTTATCCCTCATCACCTTGAGCTAAAGGTTGGGATTCACAAGTGGTCAATCTCGTGTTCTTCCTAAAGGATCATCAGTCTATCCTTAAGTTGACACAATCACCACCAAGCTTCCACATAGGAAAGCAGACCTTTTGTACTTTGACAACATATCTTTGAAGTTAGAATCCCCAACCCAATCCTCCTTAGGTTTTGTCATATAGCTTTGCCTCAACCTAGGAAATCATTTGCATAGAAAAGCCTTCCCCCTTTTGCATCCATCAGCATTATTGCATCTCATCCCTAGGAGCATTTTTTCATGCTACCCGTCACTCGCTTAGCCAAGAAGAAAGAAACAATGGAGCCCTATCATTTAGATCGAATAGCCTCACCCCCCTTGAGCACTCAGCCATCCTTCAGTCCAGAGCTAGCTATGCCATCACCTACTGACATTGAAGCTTTCATGAACCAACCAGGAAATGCAGTATTGGTAAACGCCATTATAGACAAAAACAAAGAGACAATCATGGCTAATTTTTGAAGGGACAATGTAGGAACCTTTGACTTTGGAAGACCCCCTCCATTATCAGATCCATCTCACCCATTGTTTGGGCAGCTACCACCACCCATAGGCTCTTATGATCCAAATTATCCTCAATATATTCCAAAAGAAGAGCCTCCAGCCAATCCATATGACCTAACAGACCCAAACATACCATCATCCACCCAAGTTGAAATCTCCATGCCGCAAGCCAACCCAGCCACCACCACTCCATCCTTGGTTCATACCTCTCCACTCCAAACCCCCTTTACCCAAAACATCTCACCGTTCACCCCCTTCACTATTGCTACTGCTCCCACACCTAGCCTTCCAAATCCACCCATCTCCCAAATCAGTGCTAGCATCTTTGGCCAACCTCAACAATATACAACAGGGATACCACCCATGGGGCCAAGTAATCAACCTTTTATCGCCCCCAGCTTGTTCACCACAGCCCAAAGCACAATCCCATCATTTCCATTAGGTCTCGGGAGCTCAATACCACTAGCCACAAATCCACAAGCTACTACCTTCACTCCACAAAGCTATCAAATCCCACAAGCTACTGCCAATCTTCTACCAAGCTCCCAAGTGACCCTAACTCCCACCACCACTCTACCAAGCTTCCAAATCCAGCCACAAAGCTATCAAACCCCATCATTTCCATTCCCAAGCTTTCAATTCCCACCACCTCCACCACCAACTAATCCATTACCTCCACTTACCAACTACTTTTCAATGCCACTTCTAGGAGGTAATCCACCACCCCAGCCAACCACCAATTATTTGTAGATGCCATCCCAAATGGGGGCACAACCCACATATATTGGTCAAACCCCACAAGCCCTCTGATCCTTTCCCCAAGCCTCACAACCATCTTATACCTTACCTCCACAAAGCAATCCATTTAACCCACAGCCAACTTATGTTCCTCAACCCCAACCTCAAATCCCATATCAACAGCAAGCCTCGCAGCACATGCAGCAATATGCACCACCTCCCCCTCAACAACCTGTCATCCACCATGCAGCTACCCAAACAATGTACAATCCCTATCAGAAAATCCCTCATAACCATCCATATTCAATGGCCCCATCCAGCACATACCTACCTCAAGGCACTCCTACATTGGGGGCACCCCAACCATCACCTATCAATTCAGAGTGGGAGCAAATGAAGACAGCCCTGAAAGCCATCCAAGAAGGGAATGATCCAAAGACATTCAAGTTTGAGAATGTGTGTCCTTACCCATTTGACAGAGCCATTACCACAACACCATTTCCCAAACACTTTGAGGTACCTAAATTTGACAAATTCAGAGGAAAAGGAGACCCTGTCACACATATCAAAGAATTTTACATGCATTGCCAGGACGTGACATACAATGATGTCTTCCTCTTGCACCTTTTTCCCAAAAGCTTGGCTGGACCAGCTCTTGAATGGTTTTATAGAATCCCCTATGGCACAATTAAGAACTTTGCTGAATTATTTGAGGCATTTGTAGCCCAATATGCCCATCTTGTTGAAACAGAGCTATCAATAGTTGATCTTGTCCACACCAAGAAAAAAGGTGGAGAAAGCCTTGCCGAATACCTGCAAAGATGGCAAACCCTTACCACCCGCATATCCTGCACCTTGCCAGAATGCCATGTGGTGAAAATGTTTATTGATAATGCACATCCCAGCTTGGCTCACCACATGACCATGAACTATTTGCAGACCTATAAGGATATCAAAGAGAAAGGAATGATCCTTGAGCAAGGACTCATCAAAGATGGTGTGGTAAAGATTTACAAAGAGGCCAACCAAAATCAATCACATTCCAATGACAAGTCTAGGTATTGGAACAAAAACAAGCATGTTGCAACAGATGGGGTTACTGACACCAGACATGTGAATATCATTGGTCCTTCTCGAAACCAGTCTAACCCACCATATCAAACAAACAACCAACAAGCTACCAATTACCAACAACGAAATAACCAAAGCTATCAAAACCATAATACAAGACCCAACTTTCAAGGGTCTAACAATCAAGCTAATGCAATCAATGTAGCTGACGGGCAAAAGCCCAGATTCCAACCTGCACCTAGAAACTATACACCCCTTGGTGAGCCATTGGATGTTATTTTTGAGAAATTGGCTAAGGAAAACCTTATCAAATTTCCTCCTACCCAGCAAATTGATCCAAGCCAATCCAAAGCTGCATGGTACAAGGACAATGAGTATTGCAAGTTCCATAGGGTAAATGGTCACACCACCCTCAGATGCATGAAACTGAAAGACTATGTGCAAGACCTCATTGATCAGAAGGAAATCACTGTTGGTGCCCAAAACTCTCCCAATGCAGGCTTACAAATTTATCAAAATGCTTTTCCTCCACACAACAACCAAAATCTTGGAAAAGCACCTATCCAAAACAACACCAACAACCGCCAGCCAAACCAACAGCATGGGAAGAATAATGACCACACTTCATCCTATATAGACTATGGTAGCCTTATAGGTTGTATATCTGAGAAAGAGCCTTCAGTCAATGTTATCAATATCTGAGGACCAGACAATGAGTGTGCGGTCACCACTCGAAGAGCACGATTTAACATCGCAGGCCCACCAGTTTCATCAACACCATCAGCTCCATCAAAAAGCCGGTACAATATCTTGGAACACCTTGGGAACATGCCAGCCCAAATATCCATTTTAGACCTTCTCCGCACTAGTCCTGTGTACAAAGACATCCTTGACAGTGCTCTCATAGAATCCCGTGTCCCTTCTGATATCAATGCTACTGATTTTCGTAATCTTGTTGGACACCTTTCATCCTCATGTGCCCTATCTTTCAAACCCACCGACATACCCGCGGTTGAGCCAGATCACACCCTTCCACTTCGCATAGCCATCATGGTATCCAATTTTTCCGTGAAAAGAGTAATGATAGATAATGGATCAGCCTTGAACATTTGCACCCTAAAATTCATAAAACAAGCTGGGTATACTGAGGCAGATATGATCAGTGAGGTTATCACCATCAAAGCTTATGACAACTTGGAAAGGACCATAGAAGGGACTATTTTGCTACCAATCAAGGTTGGGCTAGTCATTTAAGAGACAGTTTGCCATGTTGTTGATCTAAACCTACCATTTAACATCCTCCTCGGTCGCCCATGGATTCATGCTATGAAGGCCGTTCCATCCACCTACCATCAGTGCATCAAATTTTCGCATCAAGGCACTGAGGTAACCATCCATGCCGATCCAGAACCCTTTGCTTACTGCAATGCAGTTGAAGCTTCATATACAAACCATTTCCCTGGAATAGACATCGGCATAGCCATCGCCAGCTCATCCCACACTTGTAATGACGTAGAAACCATCCTTGCCTCTACCCTATCTACTGTAAAGATCAACAACAAAGGATGTGGAGAATATAGTCTATCAGATGCATTTGCTGTCGTAGAAATCCCACTTGATCCACATACCCATGGATGGCCAACATATCACAAAGCTAAGGAGATTCCACCTCCTCGATACAAACAGTTTGGCCCAACCACCTTTGTGTCCTCAAAAACCCCTCTTCATGAGGAGCTCACTCCAGATATCAACAATTGGCTACATAAGGATGCACCTCCAAGAAATCAAACACGCCTTGATCACTTCAGCCAAAAGTATCCCCAACAACATAAGCTCATCACTGAAAAATGGAACTATTAAGGAGGTGGACTAGGACCAGAAGAAAGGGGCATGCAATGTCCCATTGAAGCACATGATTGGGAAATAAAGTCAGGTCTTGGCTTTGGCATACCCACAATTGGGGGCACCAACGAGAATGGTCACGCTTTTTCGAACATCCACCGTGACCTTGTTGAAATTGAAGACATTCCTGAGGAAGTTGAAAAGAGAGCCTACGACGATATCCCAGACCAAATCTTCCTAGGAGACTCTGTTCTCCGAGAACTATCCATCCATCTCATTGACCTACCACTTGCTCATCCACAACTCATAGATTGGGACCAACCAAGTGTCATACATATTGATGAGTTCGCATCAGAGGAAGCACTTCTAAGATTCATGGGAGCTGAAACTCCTCATAAGAAGACAAAGCCAGATTCTACCTACATCTACAAGCTAGATCCCAAGGGGTATTTTGGAGAAAATCCCCAACCTAGTTTTGATACACCCAAAATTGGAACTAAGGTAAATCTGGGACTAGCTAAGGCAGCGAAGAGAACCCCTTACCAAGAAAATCCAGAGCCACAAGCAGAACATGAGGATTTAGTATTGCCTCCTCAAGATAATCGACCAGAGGTGTCTTCTATTCTAATAGAGGATACTAGAGAAGTCAACATTGGTTCTTCAGAGATCCTTAGAATTGTTCACATTGCTGCATCCCTATCACAAGACCAAGCTAACCTCCTCTTTGAGGTTTTACGAGAGAACATTGGCCGATTTGCATGGTCATATCAGGACATGCCAGGACTCGATCCAAAGCTTGTAGTTCATCATCTTGCAGTCGATCCAAAGATCAAGCTCGTCAGACAAAAGCTTAGGAAAATGCACCCCAAGGTGGCATTACTAGTCAAAGCTGAACTAGAAAGAATGTTAGCTGCTAAGGTTATCCGACCTATCGACTACTCAGAATGGATCTCCAACATGGTCCCTGTCACTAAGCCTTCCGGTGACATCAGAATCTGTACTGATTTTAGAGATCTTAACAAAGCTTGTCCAAAGGATGATTTTCCCTTGCCCAACATAGATATGATTATAGATCTTACAGCTGGACATGAAATCCTATCCCTTATGGATGGATTTTCTGGGTATAATCAGATCAAGATTGCAGAAGAGGACCAGCATAAGACAGCATTCACTACCCCTTGGGGAACCTTTTGCTACACCATGATGCCTTTTGGCCTAAAGAATGCTGGGGCTACCTATCAAAGAGCTATGACAGCCATTTTCCATGATCTTATCCATAGCATTTTGGAGGATTATGTGGATGATATCCTAGTCAAATCTCACACCTTCATGGATCATCTTGCTGACCTGGAGAAAGTCTTTGATAGGTTGGCCCAATATCATCTCATGCTAAATCCCAAGAAGTGTGTCTTTGGGGTCACATCTGGCAAGCTTCTAGGCTTCATAGTTTCTAAACGAGGTATAGAGATCGACCCCAAAAAGGTCAAGGCTATCTTAAACATGCCTCCTCCCCAGACACTGCGACAGCTTCGCTCTCTTCAAGGAAAACTTCAATCTGTCCGGTGCTTCATCTCCCAACTTGCAGATAAGTGTACACCGTTTTCACACTTGCTAAAGAAGAATGAGAACTTCAAGTGGGATCTTTTATGTCAGCGCAGCTTCGATCAGCTCAAGCAGTATCTCACCAATCCCCCTATCTTGGTTCCACCAGTTCCTGGTCGTCCCTTGATCTTGTATATATCAGCAACACCTACTGCTCTAGGGGCACTTCTAGCACAACATGATGATTATAGCAGAGAGAGAGCCATCTACTATATCAGTAGAACCCTAGTTGGTTATGAAATCAATTACACTCCTATGGAAAAAGCTTGTTTGGCAGTTGTTTTCTCAACTCAAAAGCTTCACCACTACATGCTAAGTCATACCATCCAACTAGTCTCCAAGATTGACCCTCTCAAGTATATGCTCTCCAGAACAGCACTTACAGGCCATTTGGCCAAATGGGTTATGCTACTAAGTGAGTTTGACATCCAATATGTGGATAGAAAGGCAATCAAAGGGCAAGCTATAGCAGATCACCTAGCTGATGCACCTCTAGTAGATGCATATCCTTTTCTCACAGAATTTCCAGATGAGCATATTTGCCTAATTGAAGAACAACCCCCATGGAAGCTTTATTTTGATGGCTCATACACCTCTCATGGATTAGGGGTAGGAATATTATTAGTTACACCTCAAGGAGATTACATTCCAAAAGCCTTCAAGCTACAATTCCCTAGCACCAACAATATAGCAGAATATGAAGCTCTTGTAGCAGGATTAAAGATAGCTGCAGAATGGAATATCACTGAGTTACAAGTCTTTGGTGATTCCCAACTCATCATCAAACAAGTCTTAAATGAATATCAAACCAAAGATGAAAAGCTATTACCCTACAAAGAGCTAGTTGATCAGCTGACCCAGCATTTTACAAAGCTTCAGTTTACACAAGTGCCTCGAATGAAGAACAAGGCAGCAGATGCCATGGCCACTATCGGCTCACTCTTGGAAATTCCCCAAGAAGCTACACAGTATGAGTTTTTAGTTGAGCAGCTCCTCACACCTGCCTATGCGAATGAGGATTCAAACCGTGTTTGTATCTTGGTTGGTCCCCAATCCCCTTGGTACCATGAAATTCACGCTTACCTTAACGATGGTATCATATCCCCTCACCTCACACGTACCCAACGCCAGAACCTCATCCGAAAATCATCCCGCTATGTTATCATAGCGAATACCCTATATCGTCAGGGTTATCACGATACTCTCTCTCGATGTTTAGATGAAAATGAGGCCGCGATGGCATTAAAAGAAGTACATTCCGAAATTTGCAGTGCCCACACGAGTGGTATTGTCCTAGCACGACAAATCCTTAGAGTAGGCTACTATTGGCCTACCATTGAAGAAGACTCTTGTAACTTTGTCAGAAAGTGTCTCCCATGTCAGCAGCATGTAAATCTTGTGCACGCTCCAGCACAGGATCTACAGCCTATTGCACCACCTTGGCCTTTCGCTTGTTGGGGCCTTGATCTAGTTGGAACTATCACCCCTCTCTCATCTGATGGACATAAATGGATAATAACAGCTACAGACTATTTCACTAAGTGGGTGGAAGCAGTCCCCCTAGTCTCAGCTACAGGAGTTCAAGTCTCCAAGTTCATCTTGTACCACATTGTTTGCCGCTTCTGCATCCCATCCACCATCTTCACTGACCATGGAGGTAATTTTGAAAATTTCAACATGGAAGAATTATGCACTTCCCTCCACATCCATCACCGCTTTTCTAGCCCATATTTCCCACAAGGTAACGGCTAGGCAGAGGCAACTAATAAAACCCTCCTCAAAATCCTAAAGAAAGTTGTCAATGATTCCGGCCGTGATTGGCACCTTCAAATAAATCCGGCTCTATGGGCCTATCGAACTTCCTTCCGTACATCCACAGGCACAACTCCATACTCCCTAGTCTATGGTGCCGAAGCGGTATTACCTATAGAAGTTGAACTTCCCTCACTACGCATATCTTTGCGAGGGCAAATCTCAGATGAAGAATACAGAGTAGCTCGACTCACCCAGCTAGATCTCTTAGACAAGAAGAGACAACAAGCCTATGACCATCTCACAGTCTATCAAACTTGTCTCAAAAGGAATTTCAACAAGAAGGTGCTCCCATGACACTTTCAGCCAGGTGACATGGTCCTCAAAGAAAATATGAAAGTCCAAGCAGATCGAGAAAAGAAAGGCAAGTTTGAACCTACATGGCTTGGTCCCTATGTGGTTACTGCCTCCTTTGGCTCCGGAGCCTATCAATTATCTACACCAGAAGGAGAACTCTTGAATGATCCCACTAACATCATTCACCTCAAGAAGTTCTATGCTTGAAGATCCTTGGTATACCTAGCTTTTGAAAAAATACAAAAAAAAAAAAATAGTAAAGAGAAATAAGCATCCAATGGTGAAAACTTGGCAATTCAAGCGCCTTGGATAGGTACCTTGGTAAAAACCTGGTAATTCAGGCGCCTTGTGTGCTAAGGACTAATCCATTATCTATCACTATCCTATCCCTCATCCATCCACCCACCATCCCATAAAACACCTACTTGTTCCCTTGGTGTTCCAATCAAATATCCAAAATCTGATGGAGCTTGTCAATACCTCCTGTACAGCTTGTAAATCTTGTACCAAAGCTTGTATTATACCTTGTAAATCTTGTACCATACCTTGTATATATCCAAATCTTGTCCAAAGCTTGTACCATATTCCAGCTTGTAAATAATCTCTTACCCTAGCCCGTATCCTATCACATGCACACACAGAATCCCATTTTCCTTAAGCTTTTCACAAACCATCTACCTATCCACCTATCAACTATTATAGACATCCCATCCTTCACAAAAATTTCCATCTCACAAAAAACCAAAACATGAACAAACTTGTACATTTGTAACATATCTTGGTCTATCAGCTTAGACATCCTCTTTAGCTTAGTATCATTGTATCTATCCGGCTTTCATGTTAGTTCATCCTTGGTCAACATCTTGCACACATTGCACACCTTGGTTAGATATTCCAATGCATCCTTTAGCTAGATCTCCTATCACCAAAGTGTTATCCTTCTTAGTTCAGCTTGCCAGACACATCACTCATCCAGATCCATTAGCTTAGGTGCTCTCTGATAGATTTTTGTAGGATATAGCTTTCCTCATGTCTGATCTTGGTCCGTTAGTACCTCGTCTTACCCATCTTGTTGGCAAATAGTTCTCTTTTGGATTTTCACTTTCTTTTGATTTGGGATCTTCCCTTTTGGGTCTTGAAATATCTTTTCCAAGCAATCTCCTTGTTCCCTCCTCAAGGTTTC
Organism: Cupressus sempervirens; assembly: GCA_028749045.1. Classification (NCBI taxonomy): domain Eukaryota; kingdom Viridiplantae; phylum Streptophyta; class Pinopsida; order Cupressales; family Cupressaceae; genus Cupressus; species Cupressus sempervirens. The sequence continues at coordinate 838,425,488 of CM053793.1, forward strand.
CATGATCTTCCATATCATGGTATGCTGCGAATGGGGCAATTAGAGCGTAAGGTCTTGATCAGGTCTTTTGCTTGTTTTCTTTTTCTGCTTGTGGGTTACCTAGTGTCATTTCCACGCTGCCTCCTCTAGGATTCATGTGTGATACTGGGGCAATCCTTGTGTGTTTGTTTTGAGTCAGTTTGTCAGTCCTCTGGACGGTTGGTGAAAAGGCCTTGATGTTCTTGGTAACCTTGGCAATTAACCAACAGTCCTATAGAAAATCTAGTGCTCAACTACATGGTGGTACTTCTCTTTGAAGTATCCCCCCGCTCAAAAAGCTTCATTGGATTCCTTTTATAGCGCTCCACTCCTCCATCTCCCCCCCCAATCTTGGAAATTCTTAAGCTTGCTTTACTATTGTGCCTCTGATTTCCCTTTATCATTCTCCCGTAGTGAGAGTTTGAGCTAATTCAGCCCCTTCTCTTCGCCAACCAGCATCTCAGCTCATCTCAATTTCTTGTACTTTTCAAGAAGTCGTCAAGCCTCATTTCTCTCCCCGCCGCCTTCTTGAGGGGGCATCATCTAAGTCTAGTCTCTCCTCTTCTTATCCGAGACTGGGGCAACATTGTTGCTAAAACATCTTCCTCATGTTGTCTTCATTCAAACTTCTTTGAAATAGTGTTGTCTCGACACTATGTCAAAGAGGGGCAAAATGTAGACACCTAAATTTGATTACACTACTTTGGTAATCTAATTTAGCCATCTCTAAAGGCATCATTAATTAAATTCTTATTTAATTAATCCTTTGTCATCCCCTAGTTGATTAATTTAATTAAACATCTATAGTCCTAATTGATAAATCAAATAATCTATTATTTATCAATTAAATCCTTTTCTCCTATCTAATTCCAAAAATCCCCATTTATTAAATAAATCTATTTGATAAATGAAATCCTCAAATTCAAAAAAATCCTAACCTATCTCTAATCCTCCATTTAGCCTAATCCACCCCATCCACCCATACTAACCAAGCTTAGCCACTAACTCACCCACCCTCATTAATGCCATCCACTTGCACATCTCTAACATCCCTAATCTAATCCTAAACCCAAGCCTAATCCACCCCCTAATGTTGTCACATTCCTTAAACAAGTTTAAGACTTTCCTAATCCAAACCAAAGTCTCCCCTCAAAAAAACCCAACCACTAAGTCATGAGTGCTCTTACAAAACATAAAGACTCTTACAAGCCCACTCATGACTCTTACACCCATCTTCCACACTCTTCCCTCTTCCACACTCATTCCTCTTACATCCCTCTTACATACTCAACCCCACTCATCATGCCCTTAACCAACCCTTAACCCTACCCTCTCACACTCATCCTCCTTGTGACAAGTGTCACCTTCCCATTGGTGCTAAACAAGCACAATCCATGTGCTCCCCTTTGAGTGCATCTTAGCCCTCCTTAAGCCTTCATCCATCCTTGCATCTAAGCCCTCCATCCCTCTACCCCTTAGCCTATAAATTGAATCCCATTCCAAGCCATTTCATCAACAATCTTTGAGCTAAAGTTACCATGCTATTTTGAGAACCAAAGCCATCAACCATACCCTTATAATGCCAAATTGAGAGCTCACAAAGCTACCAATTTTCCATTACCCATTTCCATTTGAAGCAACTTTTGAGCATCTTGAGCATACATCCACAGCAAAAGGACACATCTACAGAATCAAGAAAGCATGGAGTTTTTTCTCTCGTGAGGTTTGCACTTCTTATTTTCTTTCTTAGTCTAAGCATATATGTGAATTTAGTTTTTGGTTTGTGAATGTTTACTTTATTTGTTAATGTTCTTTGCATACTGATTCTGGTTCTACACCTATCATAAGTTTTTTCCTTTTTTAGTTGTGTGAATGCTTTAATATATTAGTATTCAATTTGCACTACCAAATAATAGGTGATACAATTAGTACATATATTTGATAAGTTTCAATCTAAAGATATTAAGACAAATGACAACTTATTGTAATGGTCTAGGAGAATATTTGAGCACAAATTTTTGGAGAAAGTCTCTCATGAACTTTTAAAAAGGCAAATAGAAGTTTCTAATTTAATCACTCAGTTAGAAGAGATTTTGAATACTATTAATTCATTCTATATGAAGCTTTTTGATGTTGAGTTCTTCATGTTGAAGAATCAATGATCTATTGGTTTAATACACATTGGCATGTGAGCTTGAACTATATCATTGGGCATGAATGCAACTTCAAGATCACCCTCATATCATAAGTTAACATTTTTTTAGTAGATGATAGCTAGGCTTACAACTTGAGATAGTGAAATGAGAAACAAATTGATAATAATTCAATTCATATTGCTACCACATTTGGAGATTGCTCATTAGTAAGTGTCTATAGTATATAATATGTTGAAGAAAGACACACATTTCTTAAATATTTAAATTCTAATTGATCTAGTTGTCAAGCTTGAAATTCAATTTCAATTTTTGGAGAAGGTAAAGGAGCAATGGAATAAAAGTTTTTCAGAAAGTTTGCCAAGTCATAAATTTTTTTTTGATAAGTATAAGTTAGCCCCAATGAACCCCAATCCATAAGTGGTAAAAACAAGGGGAAAAAGAAGATAAAAGAATAGCATACAATAATAATGGGGAAGTAAGAGTACAAGGGGGAAATACTCTATAGATATGTAATTGTTTCATTAGATGGTACAGCATCAACAAATCTAGATTGCAGATGCAAATTATAGTCTCAAGGGGAGTATTATTACATGGAATAGTAATTCATGAAAAAAAAATTTTGCTACTAATGTCAAAGGAGAATATTTTTGATATCTATGCCTAAGTTTCCTATTAGTGTTCAAACACCTAGTCATTTACTAGGCAAGGTTGGTCAGTCATCACTGTGACTAAGTCATCTAGTAAAGGTTGAGTATATAAGGACTTGTTTATTTTGCATTACATGTCAAGAAAGTTAGAGATTAATAAGCACCCTAGTTGAGATCGAGCACATATATAAGTTGAGCTTATACAATTGAGACTGAGTAAAATTTAAGACATTTTTTTCAAGTGAACAGCTTAGATCTAGTGTGTAGGAGTTGAGTGCCTACATGAATGTTAGTCATGATTGAGCATCAAAACATTCAAATGATGAGTAAACCAATTTTTTCATATGAGTTTTTAATTGCATTGAAACCTATATGAACCATTTTTGACCAACTTTTACATAATATTTAATGATTGTAGAGATAGTTAAAATGGACTTTATGTGTCATTGCAGAAGGTAAAGATCCCAAGAAAAGCATTACAACCAATCAAAAAATCAAAATGGAAATGACAAAAGGGATGAATTATAAGTTGTTTATTATGATCTAAAACTTTTGAAGATTATCTATTTAATGGTGGATCTAACCCTAGGATTATCATCATTTATATAGGAGAAGTAATGAATGAGTTAATGTGTAAGTGAAGGAGCAAACAAGGACCTAACAGAGCAAGAAGGATTAAGTCTAAAAGGAGATTAGATAGAGAAATCTAAGTAGTGATGGATAGAATGGAGATATCAGATTAAGAGATCACATTGATACATTGAATAATGGAGATCCAAAATCAACTCTTAGAGCAAACCAAGGGTTAGGTAATGAATTAAAAAAATAGATTGAGTCAGGGAAAATCTCTTAACAAAGTGATCCTAATAGGTATATTTAGAATCTCCTAACATAGTCCTTAATTATAACTATAAAATCCTTTAATAGGATAAGATCTAATAGTTTTAAATATTTTAACACAACAGACCCTTCATAAGGTAGAACATTAATTATGATCAACATTGTAACCCTAATAGGTTAACTTTATTGTTGCAATAGTGAAGATTTATGGGTTTCATCCCCACCCTAGTTTTACTTTAACATTGAAGTGTTTATGGGTAACCAAATCTTTTATATAATGTGTCAAAACTTTTCATGGATACAATTTTTTAATTTTATTTCATCATTATAGTTTTGGTGATAGATCTAAAATATGAGATGAATTAGGTATCAAATCAATAATTTTGTTTTGCAAGTAAAAGTTTAAGATCCTCATTCACACTCGCCCACTACCTTATTTCCCATTAAATCCTTACAATACCTACAATACCTTGTTTCAAAATCTCCTTAATTGCACCTATCAATGTTTTTAAATGCCATGCACAAATATTTTCTTTCTTAATTTCCTCCACAATTAGCATAGATTCACCATCCAAATGAAGGTGAGTAATCCCCAATATCTTATGACACTTTAAAGCTTCTAAGGCTTCCACTCCTACCATATTATTTGTAGCATTATCCAACCTAACAACACCATATTCCAACAATTTTTCATTTAAATCGTAAAACACAAAACTCATCCCTACATTACCACTCACTTTAACTAAGGCACCATCAAAATTCACTTTCACCCATCCCTCTCCAACCTCTCCCATTGAAAATTTGTTCTATCCAATTTGTTCCTCCCTATAGGATTATATTTTCTAATTCTATACTTTAAGATTGACCACATTCTCTATCATAAGCCATCAAATTTTGTAAAACAAACATTTTATGGAGTATAGAGTGCAAAGGTATTAATGGTTTCATCAATTACATTATCAATTCTAGGTAATATTATACAAATGATCCTCCATACCCCTTAAAATTCATTTTTTTAGCTCCTTCCAAAGCTCCCTTGCAACCAAAGATAGGAAAATCTACCACAATCCCAAGAATATAGATTTAGGGACTTTATGTGGCCAATAGAAAAATAGGTCTTTCAAAGAAATAGGTAAAGGGATATGTCAAAAAAAAATTTATTGCACCATGCCCCAAGCTTCTAAGGAAACCTTATAATTTAACACCAAGTAATCGACATCCTCATGTTGTTCCTTAAATAAACTGTATCAATAAGGCCCTTGAATACCATACTTTTTCCTTCTACCATCTATAATAATTTTCTTTCTTTTGAAAAGCAAAGAAAAGTCCCCAACCTTTGGGAGGTAATGCTTACCCCAAAAAAAATTAATACGCTAATTTTCCTCCTTGGCTACATTGGTGAGGATCTGGTAACCAATGTTCACCAAATAAGAGCCACTCTTAGTCACACACCATATTAGTTCATCCTGTTTACTAGAAATGAAGACTTCTCTTGAGTTCAAGATCCATTTCAACCTCTCCTTAACATTCTCCTCCACTATGATATCCTGTAAACTCTTCCATTTACATTCCCCACCCGAAGGGCCATCCACTTGATCCATATAATACACCACCCTAGTGCCCCACCTCATCTCCAAAGTATCTAGAATATCATTAAGAGTGTTAAAGATTAAGTTCATGATAACCCCCCATGAATCCATCTAAAAGTTATCTAACTCCCCTTTACCAATTTTTCATGAAAGATGATCTATGATTAATGATCTACAATAAATGAGAACATTCCAAATAGAAGAACCCCTCAGAGGATTTCTTAGTATGAGAATTTTTTTCCTAAAAGAAATCAAGATACCTAGCTCTAACAGTCTTGAAACATAACAACTTTGGGTTTGCATACATAGACTAGACTAACTTAGCTCCTAATGCCTCATTGATCAAGCTCTAATCTCTAAGACTAGCACCCCTAGAGATCTTAGGTTTACATGCATGTTCCCAAGGTAAAAGAGGTCTTTTACTCTCCTTGTTATCTTTATTCCAAAAGAACTTCTTTATTATACTCACAATAGTGTGTAGCACTTTTTGGGAATTTTTAAATAACTCATGGTAAAAACTGGTATAGTTGATATCACATATTTCAAAAGAAGTAGTCTACCAACCAAAGTAAGCCACTTGTTTTTTCATCCTTCTTGCTTCTTTACATAATTATTAACAAGACCTTGTCAAATATTATCCCTGGAAGCCCCTTCAAATAGAGGAATCTTGAGATACTTACTTGGTAATTGCCCAATTTTCATGCCCAAAATCTAACTAATCTCTTATTGCACTCTAGGATTAAAGAAATAAATATCAGACTTATGCCACTTAATAGAATTTCTAGAGAGAGCACCATATTCATCTAACATATTCTTCATGAGTCTAGCCCCCCTTACCGAGGAGTCACTAGAGAGATAGGTTTCATCATAAAATTGAAGGTGATTAAGAGGCTCCAAACCATCAGCAATTGTGATTCCCTTCTAAAGATATTGTCTTGGGACTTTGCAATAAGTCTAACAAGAAATTCTTCCATAATTATAAGCAAGAAATGAGAAAGACGGTCCCCTTGTCTCAATCCTCTTTAAGCCTCAAAAAATACCTAAGGACTAACATTTACCAAAATAGAAAACCTATGAGTGGAGATGCAGCTCTTAATCCATTTTACCCACTCTGGGAAAAAACCAAATTTTCCTAGAACCCAAACTTAAAGTTCACAACTGACTGCATCATAGAATTTTTTAATGTTGAGCTTAGCCATTATTTTGGAGAGCTTACTAGTCTTGACTAAATGAATAGCTTCATGATTCATAATCACCCCTTCATTTATTGACTTATTAGGAGAGAAGCCACTCTGTTCTTTGGATATAATAAAATGCAATATCAGTTTCAACCTATTGGAAATGACTTTGGCAATAATTTTATAGATGATGTTACATAGAGAAATTGTCCTAAAGTCATCCAAAGGAAGTCTATCTTCTCTCTTAGGAATTAGAGCAATGAAAGTATTGTTGAAATCTCTATGGATGAAAATGCCTGCCCTAGACTCCTCTACCACTTTCCAAATATTCTTTCCTAAAATATCTCAAAAATTTTGAATTAAAATGGTAGGAAAGCCATCTGAGCCAGTGATTTCTCAATCCCCATATTAAAAATGATTGTCCTTTAAGGAAATAGGACTTGTCAATTTGGCATTGATCTCATCTAAAATAATATTAGGAATTAAACCCTCAATGACATTATAAAAAAATAAGTCTCACATTGAGACAAATCAGTAGAATCTAAAAGTAACTTACTATTGCCTTACAAATTTCCTCCTCAGTAGTCAACAATGAACCATTCTCAAAATTAGGAAAAATCCTATTGTAAGACATTTGAAACTTCACAATTTTTTTGTATTTCTATCTCCTATAGCTAGCCAAGTGTCTTAGGATTTTTATCTCCATAAAATATCTTCTCTATCCAAAACCTTAGAATGTTGTATGTTGAAATTTTTCTTTTCCTAGTATTCATCTTCCCCCATACTTGAAGAAATGACTTTAGAATGAAGCTCTTCCAATTGCTTTCCTAGCTGAAAATTCTCTTCAAAAATGTTATGAAAGTTTTCTCTATTCCAAATTTTGAGTTCTTCCTTTATGAATAATAGCTTTCTTTTAAAAAAGATAAAGGCTTTATTCCCCTCCTCTACTATGGTTTTTGACCACTAAGTAAGAATCATATCATGCAAACCCTCATTTCACAACCACATGGAATCAAACTTGAAGAGAGACCTTTCTAGAGGTGAATCTCCATGCACTCTAAAGCATATAGGATAGTGGTTAGACCCTATGATTGGAAGGATATTAGTAGAGTATATCTAATCCAATAAAGCGCAATCTCCAGAAAGTAGAAAAATTAATCAATATTTTTCAACAATGTTAAAGAAACTACATCTTCTATTGGTCCATGTAAACTCACAACTTTGGAGCTCCACCTTAGCAAGGTGATTATTTGTGCAAAAATTTGCAAAGTCTACTTGAGCTTGACTCAACCACCCCCTATCACCCTTTTTCTCACCTAGCTTAATAATGCCATTGAAGTCCCCTCTAGCAAGGATAGGCTCATATTCACAATCTATAATAAATTGGAATAGAGTCCACCAAAAGTCCCTTTTCTAATATGAGCTGATCGACCCATAAACATTGATCATATTTATAGAGGCCAAAAGTTTTTTTTGAAAAAATTATCAACAAAATCCAAGATGTGTCTTTATCCATCATTTAAGAAAACAATGTGTCTTGATTCCATAAGACTCCCAACCCTCTTGATGCAACCATGGCAACTAAGAATTCACAATTCCAATGAGAGAATCTCCTCTTAAAGAAATCTAAATTTTTCTTTTTTAATTTATTCTCCTACAAAAACTCTAAAGCAATTTGCACTCAATCAACACATCTCTTCTTCAAGTGCACTTTGTAAAGGGCATTGCATCCCCTCACGTTCCATGAAAGGGTCCTCATTTCTTCCAAGAAAGGGTATAGCCCTTTCCCAATCTCAACTTATTGGCTTAGTTAACTGTACTCCCTACTAGAGCACATTAAATTGGGTTTCCATGTTAGTGTTGGAATATATAGTCCACCAATTTAATTGAAAGGGGGGGGTGAATTAGTTATCCAATTATTATCATAATTATCAACCTTATTAAATCTTAACCATATGAGCAATATAATTAGAAACCACGACAAGATACTAATGAACATTAACACTAGATATGCTAACTAGGGAAACCCTTGTAAAGGGGGAAAACCCTAGTAGAGATGGTAACAACAAGATGATGTGCTAATATAAATATTCCTTGTTAAAGTATCAACCCTGTTAGGAGTCTATGAAATCATTTAGTACATATATGTCCTTGTTAGGAGATTCAAACCCTATTAGGATTTGTAGAAGGCAGATGGACCCACTATCCAAACATCTCAAAGGCAAGACCAATGATCTCACTGTCCAAATGATATCTATATAATTCATGGAAAAATCATAGAAATGAACTATATTTCGCCTTCCTCTTTCTCTGTCTTATCAATTGGACTTCTATTCCTTCTAATCTTGAGTCCAAATTACAAACTCCCCACCAAATAATCCTTTGGATCTCTTACTCACATTTACAAAATACTCTACTGTTGTTTGCACTTCCTTGAATGATTCACATCTTACATACCTTTCACAATCAAGGAAAATAATTGCCTTTATATCACATCCTCAAAAAAAATTACTTGAGTTAGTATTGAATCTTTCCAAATTAATTATAATAGGACCATAATAAGATAATCATTTATTTTGTAATTACAATAGAACTGTCAATTCATAGTCTACACAATTTCTCACACATGTGACTTCAAGACTTGTGCACTTGATGACATCATCATCAAAGTTTCCTCTATCATTGTATAGCTTCATGTATTCTAATTATATCTCTATAAAAATATAAATCATAATCATCATAAATTGCTTTACAAGTAGTTTATTTCTATACTACTCTTTGTAAATCACACACAACTTATGTATCTCTTCATCTTAGGTTATGTGCACTTAACCTCATCATCGGGACATAATGTCAAACATTCCTTTAACTTCATGTCACTTGTTCATCAAGATGATGTCTATAAGATCATGATCTCTTTCAATTACTCTACTAGTCTTTAAAGAATTACTACTATGTTGACATCAATGACAAACATAGTCATGAATGCAACATGTCAATACTACCATGTGCTCTCCAATTCTTGGATACTCCCCCAAAGGAATACCATCAGTATTCATGCTAAAAATTTTCCCATTTGGAATTGATGACAACATAGATGAAAAACATCTAGTTTCCAAGAATACCAAATAGTACTTTGTTGTTGTCTCTCTCATCTTTCCAAATCCTCTCTATCAATCAAATATGAAATCCTCTGGAATGTTACTTTGTTCTACATATTCTTAATGATTGTCATTAGTTGTTGTTAGGATAAACCACGGACAGAAATAAAAACTACATGCAAATATAACCAATAACAGAAAATAATAGAAAACACAGAAATGAACACAAGGCACCAAGATTTAACATGGTTCACCCAATCCCTGGGCTACGTCCACCAAACAGCAAGTCTGATCTTATTACAATCCAGTGATTACAACCTGATTACAATCCGTAATCCCTTACAGCTCAATACCGCCGCAAGAACCAATTTCGTATCACCACACATAAAAAATACCCAACCCTAAGCCCTTTTTATACAAGTATTAAACCACTTTAGGGATATAACATGTCGGCCATATGTCGGCGATAATATGTCGGCTACCATATCGGCTACTTCCAAAAAAATTTTTTTTTGGGGCGATGCCCCGAACCCCACTATTTATGAAGTATGTACAGTACTTTCCTGATTAGTCACCACAATCTAACAATCTCCCACTTGGGGACTGATCAGGCTCCACACTAAACAACAATCTCCCACTTGGAGACTGATCCTGTAGCAATACCACTACCACATGGGGCTCCCACTGGATCAAACCATCCTGGACTCTACTGTTCTTGTATTCATGTTCAATCTAAAAGACCAACCGAAGTTGAAGAGGAGTTCAGCTTCTCCCTTGTGACAACCTTTGTCAACATATCTGCTAGATTTTCATTGGTATGTATCTTCTCCAGCTTCAACTGTCCATCCTCCAAAACTGACTGAATGAAATGGTACCGCAACTGTATGTGTTTGGTCTTAGAATGCAGAGCTGAATTCTTAGCAAGATGAATGGCACTCTGACTATCTGTGAACAAATAATTATCCTTCTGAGGATGTCCCAATTCTTCCAAGAAGAACTGAAGCCATATCATCTCTTTGGCTGCCTCTGTAGCAGCAACATACTCTGCCTCTGTAGTGGAGAGAGCATTAATCTTCTGTAGCCTAGAAACCCAGCTCACGGCTGCCCCACCAACAGTAAAGACATAACCTGTAGTACTCTGCCTGGTATCAATATCCCCAGCCAAATCTGAGTCAACATAGCCCTGCAAATCAGTAGTAGAGCCCCCAAAGTGTAAACACTTATTGGATGTTCCTCTCAAATATTTGAGAATCCACTTGACAGCATTCCAATGCTCAAAACCTGGATGACTCATGTACCTGCTAATGACTCCCACTGCATGTGCAATATCTGGCCTAGTGCATACCATAGCATACATCAAACTTCCTATAGCTAAAGCATAGGGTACCTTGGACATCATATCCTCCTCTTCCTGTGTCTTGGGACACATCTCCTTAGTCAATTTCAAATGACCAGGTAAAGGTGTGCTGACAGCTTTAGCATTCTCCATAGAGAAACGTTGCAGCACCTTCTCAACATAATCAGCTTGAGATAGCGTCAATGTTTTGTTCTTCCTATCTCTGCAAATCTTCATACCAAGGATTTGTTTTGCTGCCCCCAAATCCTTCATAGAAAATGCATGTGCTAATTGGCGTTTCAGCCCCTTAATATGATCCATGTTAGACCCAGCTACAAGCATATCATCAACATATAAACATAAAATAATGTAGCTATCATCATCCAACCTCTTAAAATAAACACAGTAATCTGAATGAAACCTATTATATCCATGCTCATGCATAAAACTGTCAAATTTCAGATACCATTGCCGAGGTGCTTGCTTCAAGCCATATAAACTTTTCTTCAATTTGCACACTAAGTTCTCCTTACCTTTGACCTCAAAACCCTATGGCTGAGCCATATATATTTCTTCATCCAAATCACCATGAAGAAAGGTTGTTTTAACATCCATCTGCTCTAAATGCAAATCTTCAGTAGCCACAAGACTTAAAACAATACGAATAGAAGTCATTTTAACAATAGGAGAAAATATTTCATCAAAATCAATTCCCTTTTTCTGTGCAAATCCTTTTACAACTAACCTGGCCTTAAATCTTTTCTTACCTCCTTCCTCTTCTTTCAACTTGTAAACCCATTTATTCTGTAAAGCCTTTTTACCTGCAGGCAACTTGCACAAATCCCATGTCTTATTTTTGAGCAAAGAGTCCATTTCATCTTTCATTGCAAACTCCCACTGAATCTTAGTATATACCTACACAGCTTCATCATAACTTTCAGGTTCACCAGCATCAGTAAGTAAAATAGAATACAAAGAGGGAGAAAACCTTTGTGGAGGTCTAATTGGCCTTGTTGACCGTCTAACATTCACTGGTGTATGTGGTATTTTTTGTTGCGGTTGTTGCACATCATGAGGAATGGCTGGAACATCAGCTTTTGGAATATCATCCAGCACTACATAATCATCTTCTTTCTTCTCATGTTGCTGCAACAGATCTTTGTACAACACTTTTTCATTGAATATGACATCCTGACTTCTTATAATTTTATGATTGTCAAAATCCCAAAGCCTATAACCAAATTCATTAATGCCATATCCAAAAAAGACACATTTCTTTGATTTAGCTTCTAGCTTGGTTCTATTTTCAGAGTCTATATGAGCAAAAGCTTCACAACCGAAGGTCTTGAGAAAAGAATAACTCACCTTCTTACCAGTCCGTGCTTCCTCTGGAATACCACAGCCCAAAGGAGTAGAGGGGCCTCTATTAATAAAATATATTGTAGTATTGATAGCCTCCGCCCACATGTGTAAGGGCAACCTAGCATGCAACCTCATGCTCCTTGCGCGCTCCATTATAGTCCTGTTCATGCGTTCAGCCACTCCATTTTCCTGTGGAGTCCTTGAAACAGTTTTTTGTCTATGAATACCATTAGTGGAGCAATAATCTTCAAATTCATGACTGCAATACTCACCACCATTATCAGATCTAAGACATTTTAATTTCTTACCAGTCTCATTTTCAACCAAGCATTTCCATTTCTTAAAAGTTTGAAATACATCAGATTTCTGTCTAAGGAAATAAACCCATACTTTTCTAGTTGTGTCATCAATAAATGTAACATAATAATGAGAGCCACCAAGGGAAGATACCTGAGCCAGTCCCCATACATCTGTATGCACAAGCTCTAATTTCTCCTTTTTGTTTTCCTTCCCTGTCTTTACAAAACTCTCTCTCTTTTGTTTTCCATACACACAACTTTCACAGAAATCCATATTCACACATTTTAGACCTGGTAAAACTTTCCTTGAATGAAGTACTTTCATACCTTTCTCACTCATGTGCCCAAGTCTATTGTGCCACAACACTGTATCAGAATCTACAGCAGCTATTTGTTCTCCCTGCTCAACTGCAGTAATTGTTCCTGAATATTCATTTTTCTCTGAAACAATCAAAGTAGAAGGAACAATATGACCTGCACAAAGATATAAGGTGCCTACTTTCACACCTTTTTCTACTACAAGGGAACCCTTTGAAACCTTCCAATTTTTATCATTAAAAGTAACTACACAACCCTCATCACCGAGTTGCCCTGCTGAAATTAAATTTCTACTTAGTTTTGGAACATGTCTTACCTCATGTAGTAGCCAATGATTCCCATTCTGCAACTTAATCTTAATTTTTCCCTTTCCAACAATCTGATAGGGTTCATTATCCCCAAAATAAACAAGCCCAAAATCCCCTTGGACATAATCAATGAAATAACCTCTATGAGGTGTAGCATGAAAAGAAGCACCAGAATCTAAAACCCATGAATCATCAACACTCTCTAAAGACAGAAGCAAAGAATCCTCTTCGGATTTTTTACTTAGCACATTTGCCTCTTTGTCTCCATCTGATTTATCTCCTTCATTTTTCTTTCGAGTCCAACAATCTTTCTTTTTGTGCCCTGGTTTCCCACAGTACCAGCAATCATTTGGTCCTCTCGATTGAGACCTCCTCCCCTTTGACTTTCCTCTTGATTTCCCACGATTTCCAGAGTTACTTCCTCTTTCAGTCATTTTGCCCCTGCTTTGTGCATTTAAAGCACTTCCTGATGTAGATCCACCTGAGGATTTTCTACGAGTTTCCTCACTTAAAATAACACCGATCACATCATCATATTTTAGGGTACTAGATCCAGGAACAGAATTACTCACCGCCATTACCAAGCCATTCCAGCTTTCAAGCAAAGAACACAAAATCAAGAGAGCCCTAATTTCTTCATCAAAATTGATACCCACAGAAGATAATTGACTAGTAATAGTATTAAACTCATTTAAATGATCTGCAATAGATCCACCTTCTGCCATTTTCATATTAAATAAACGCTTCATGAGAAATACCTTATTTGAAGCGGAGGGCTTTTCATACAGTGTCGCTAGGGTTTTCATCAAATCTTTTGTCGTCTTTGCTTTTGTAATATTAAATGCCACTGATGGTGCCAAGCATAATCGAATGCTTTCGAGTGCCTTTCTGTCCAAAAGATCCCATTCAGCCTCTGACATAGTTCCCTGATTCTTGGCTTTTCCTTCCAACGGCTTCCATAAATCCTTTTGATATAAATAGTCTTCCATTTGCATCTTCCATAACTGGAAGTTCTGCCCATTAAACCTGTCAACCCTCAACTTACCCTCATCTGCCATCGCTCCCACTCAACTGTGAGACTCCCACTTAACCGTGAAACTTTCCTGCAGAGGATAACTGAAAGACAACCTTGCTCTGATACCACTTGTTAGGATAAACCACATACAGAAATAAAAACTACACACTAAAAAAGCTCTTAGCTTCTACCACATACATCATAACTCTCCATGTTGTATATCTCCCCCATAGAGATATTCCTTCTTCTTACATAAATCTTTCTAAATCTCCCTAATAAATAATTCAATGGTCTCTCTCTCTTATTCCCCTAGAGGATGTTTCTCTCCCTCATTCACCTAAAGGATGATTTTCATGTACATTTCTCTCCCATTAACATCAATGAAAAATGTCTAATTATGTCAATCAACTGCTTGAAGTCTTTAACTAGCTCAAGTGTCCAAAGACATTGTTCAACATCAATTTCCATGAATCCTTAATGACTTTGCACATCACAGATAATCCCCCATATAAGAAGCATCCACATTCAACCTAGTTAAACAATAGTTCTTTGTACCACTAGACTAATGCAATTTCTACATCATCTACTCTTAAGTAGGCAAGGGCATAACCCCAAGCATACCTCTTAGGTACTCAAATGTATCTTTAGGAAAGGGCTTTGTAAATATATCTACAATCTAATCTTTAGTACTAACATAATCTAATCTTATCTCTTTCTTTACTACCTTCTCTCTCAAAACATGATACTTAATAGATATATGCTTAGTCTTAGAATTCAATATAGGATTCTTAGACATACTTATTGGACTTATATTATCACAATATATGATAAGAGGCTCTAAAAATTATATCCCAATATCTTTTAGTATCTGCTTCATCCGCATAACTTAATTTTAGTTATTTATTATTGCTACATACTCTCCCTCAGATGTACTCTAAGAAATACAATATTATTTCTTTCTTACCCAAGAAACCAATCTTTCTCCAAGAAAGAATGCTCCACCATTGGTTTTTTTTCTATCATCCATACTACATGCACAATCTGCATTAGTATAAACACATAGAGTGAAAACACTTGATTTGATGTAGTGTAAGGTATGATAATCCCCAAAGGAGATGTCCTAGCCCCTAGAAAATAACCATACAATGGAAACACAATAAAAATGCAAGATCTGATATTAAGTCACAACCCTTTATTCATAAGATAACTATTTATATGCAATGTGTTAGGATGTGAGGCCTTTCTAGATATGGAAAAATACAAAGAAAGTAATAGTTCTATAAGATCCCTCTAGATCCAATCAAAACCCTAACTAGTCCATATCTACACTCTAGTAGAAACCTCTAAGGAAGATCCAACTATTATTTGCAAGCCCACCAAGAAATATCTTTATCTCCTAAGCCTCAACTACTAGCCCTTCTCAAAATTTACTCCTCTACCACCTCCTCTTCTCCAAGATGGATGTGTAAAAAATGACTAAATAGTTCACAATACCCCCTACATATACCCAACTAAGCAACAAGTTGTCCTGGTAAGCTACAAATTAAATATCCCTTACATTAAATACTTGAAGAGCCACAAGTTGGCCTCCAACAAAAATTAAATACCAAATACCTTTAAAGGCTTACAATACATATTAAATACATCAAAATTAATTACCCAAGATCCAAATAGTTCCACTCAACTCCACCAAAATCCCTTAATCATGTAGGATATCTAACTACCACAAGATGCTCCTCCATCAAACTCCCCAGGTATGAAAAGAAAAGTGTGTCCCAAACTTTGATGCCTAATAAAAAAATCCACAAAAATCTTCATCTTCACCAAAGTCTTCCACTCCAATAGGGACAAGAAAATCAACATGAAAATCATCCACATATGCATCACTCTATCAAACACCAGAATCTCAACCATCCAATCTACATACTCACTCTCAAGAACAAACTAAACATAATGCTTCATCTACAAACCCTCATCCATCAACACATTCCAAACTCACAACAATATTGGTCTTAATTCTCACAACAAGATATCCTAAAACATACAAGTTAGTACCAACGACAATTGGATTATCCATGACTGAGTTCTCTACAATCTCCATATTAGACTCAACCAACTGATCATGAAAACCAATCTCCATCCTAGCATCAACAAGGTTAGGAATATCCTCAATAATAACCTCCATTTTCTCTATAGATTCTATATTAGACTCCACAAACTAATCAACAAAACTAACCTCATCTACCTTGACCTTGCTATACCATCTTTTCTTCAACTAGTCTTCTAACTAGCCAAACAACTCTCTTCTAGATTGATAGACTCTAGCTCCACAAATCTCTATGAAACTCAACCATCCCTTCCTTAAATCAATCAACTAAACTAGCTTCAAAACTAGTAGACATCTTTTAAAACCTCTTCTCCACCACATCATGTAGATTTATGATCACCGTAGGGTCCAATCCTTTCAGAGCCATCTTCCAAGATCTCCACAAACACTCTACAATAAATCACCAATAGATCAATCTTCCCAAAAAAGATCAAACTTCCATCTTCACAACCATAGATCCATTTACATGTCCTCCCAAGGTCATGGTGCAAACTAACTCAACTTTGATGCTCAGTCTACACACTCAGGAACAACCTTCATTCTAATACCACTTGATGCAATGCAAGGTAGGAGAATCCCCAAAGGAGATGTTGTAGCCCCTAGAAAATAACCAAACAATAGAAACACAATTATAATGCAAGATCTAATATTAAATCACAACTCTTTATTCATAAGATAATTATATTTATGCATTGTGTCAGGTTATAAGGCCTTCACAGTTATGACTAAATAAAAAGAAAGTAATAATTCTACAAGATCCCTCAAGATCCAATCCAAAGCATATCTAATCTAGATCCATACTATGGTAGAAACCTCCAAGGAAGATCCAACTAGTACTCGCAAGCCCACCAAGTGATCTCCTTATTTCCCATGCCTCAACTACTAGCCCTTGTCAAAATTTTCTCCTCTACCACCTCCTCTTATCCAATATTGATGAGTAAAAATGACTAAGGACTTCATAATACCACTTAATTATACCCAACTAAGCCACAAGTTGGCCCAGTAAGCTACAAATTAAATATCCCTTGTATTAAATACTTGAAGAGCCACAAGTTAGCCTCCAATAGAAATTAAATACCAAATTCTTTTAAATGCTTACAATACTTATTAAATACATCAAAATTAATTACTCAAGACCCAAATAGGTCCACTCAACTCCACCAAAATCCCTTAATCATACAAGATATCCAACTACCCCAAGATGCTCCTCCATCATGATGTATTGTATCATATTCCATAATCAGACGTTCCTTTCAAATATTTGAATATCCTTTTTACCATTGTATATTGATGCTACTTATGATCAGCTTCATATCTAGCTATAATCCCAACTAGATTTGATATATCCGGTCTGGTGTGAGTTAGATATTGCAAACCTCCAATCATTGATTTTTACTTCTTTTTCTCAACTATAGGTGTCTCATCTTTGCTAGCTAACTTGTGACTAGTTATCATTGGTGTATAACTAGGATTATAACTTTCCAAGACAAATCTCGTCAACAAGTCCTTCAAATACTTCACTTTTAAAATGAAAATTCCATCACTATTTTGCACAATCTACAAACCTAAAAGAACTTAATCTCTCATATCATACTCATTTCAAACTCATCCTTCATTTCTTCAACTAACTTATCACTTGCTTCATTATTGTCTCCAAATATTATTTCATCAACAAATATTACTACTATTAGCAAACCATTCTCAATGTCTTTCAAGTATAATTTACTATCTCTCATACCTTTAGCAAATCCAAGCTTTTCCAAATACTTGTCTAGCCTTACATTCTAGGTTCTAGGTGCTTGCTTTAGACCATATAGAACTTTCTTCAATCTTCATACCATATCTTTTCTTTTATTAGAGGGAAACCTTTAGGCTACTCAATATATACCTCTTCTTCAAGTTCCCTATTTAGGAAGGCTAATTTAACATCCATCTAATACACTTTGAACTTCTTATTTCTTGCATAAGCCAAGACCATTCTCACTACTTCCATTCTAGCTATAGGTGCATATGTCTGCTCATATTCATTCCTTCTTATTGTGAATATCATTTGCATATGAGTGTAGCCTTTTTTTTAACAAATTAACCTTGTTCATTTATCTTGTTTCTGAATACCCATTTGGTTCCAATTGAGAAATCAAACAATAATTCCCCATTAACTTTATTTCTTGTCATCACTCTATTTTTTCTCCTAATTATCTGCTTTGGAGGGTGATTCTTTGTCATGTTCCTATTAGAGGTAGGAGTTACTAACTCAACCCTTACTTCTTCTCTTGGTTCAGATCTTTCTCCTCTTTTCTCAAAAATTTGTATATCATTTTGCAAATCATTGTTAGTCTCAAAAAAAAAATTCTGCATTGTGTCTAACAATTCCAATATTTTCTTCTTCTTCAACAAAATTGTAATCCATTATATTTTCCTTAATTCTAAAATTTTCATCAACTTTTACATTTGCATATTCAACTATTGTCTTGGTTCTTTGATTAAAACATATGTAAGCTTTTCTTTTCAATGAGTAACCAAGAAATATATCTTCATCACTTCTTGGATCAAACCTGCCAACACAATCATCTCTATTTATGTAACACTTGCTTCCAAAGATTCTAAAATACTTTACTAAAGTTGAATAACCAAACTATAATTCATAAGGGGTCTTGTTCATACCTTTTCTAATCTATACTATGTTCATGGTGTACACTACTATATTGACTACTCTCCAAAAAGTCTTGGATACATCATTCTCAAACATCATTGCTCTTGTTACCTTTGATTTTGATTTGTTTCTCTTTTCTACAATCTCTTTTTCTCAGGGGTCTTGGGTGAAGATAACTATCTCTTTATTCCATTCTCTTCACAGAACATGTTAAATTCTCTAGAGGTGAATTCTTCTCCTCTATTTGATCTCAAACATTTGATCTTAACACTAGATTCATTCTCAAATCTATTCTTAAATATATTAAACATCTCAAATGCTTTATATTTCTCTTTAAGAAATACTACCCACATCATTTTGGTGAAATCATCAACAAAAATCATGAAATATCTTTCTCTATAGAATCCTCTTGTCCTAGTAGGACCACTCAAATATGTGTGAACAATCTCCAACTTCTCTGTAGTAGTGAATTTCCTGCAAAGAAATGATACTTTCTTCTATTTAACCATGATACATTCTTTGAAAACAATATTAGTAGGCTTTACTATCTTTAAAAAAATCTCTATTTGAAAATGTGCTACTAACCTTCACAATGTTATCAGAGTTTATATGACAAAGTATTCTATGTCATAACCAACTGTTATCCACTATAGCGAAAAAGCATATCATCTTAGTGGGATTCAAATTAAATACATTACCTCTAGATCATGTACCTATTCTAATCAGCTCACCATATTTATCTTTGATAATGCAAGTCTTTGATATGAATTGCAACTGATATCCTTTATCTACTAATTGTCCAAAACTCAACAAGTTGTGCTTTAAACCATCAACAA
Organism: Cupressus sempervirens; assembly: GCA_028749045.1. Taxonomy (NCBI): domain Eukaryota; kingdom Viridiplantae; phylum Streptophyta; class Pinopsida; order Cupressales; family Cupressaceae; genus Cupressus; species Cupressus sempervirens. Next base: position 838,445,251 of record CM053793.1, read on the forward strand.
AGTAAACATCATCAATGTTAGTCTTTCCATCAAGAGTAATAGATCCTATCCATGTAATATGACAAGCAGCATTATTACCAACTCTAACAATACCTCCATAATGATTCTTGAATTTAACAAACTTGTTCATATCACTAGTCATGTGATGTGAATGTGCAATATCTATTATCCTATCATATTTCTTTTCAACTTGAATAACTAGAGCTTTCTCCTCTCTAATTTTTGTGGCAAGGTTATCTTCTTTGATGGCTACAAATCATAGCTCATCATCATCTTTACTATGAACTCTTTCATAACAATCCTCATCTTCATTAGCATACAAACAATTTCTAAGTCTTCTAGGCTTAAACTTTCCCATATAATTTTTCTCTCATTTAGGACATTTATATGCATAATGACCAAATTCATTACAAGTCCAACATTCAAAGATTTTCTTACCATTTGGTTCTCTTCTTGCAAGAAGGGCTATACCTTCTTCAATATTTTTATCTTCATCAGATTTGGTTCTACTATTCCTAGCAAAATCTCCATGATGCTTGCACTTCTAGATAGACTTGGTTGAACACTTAAGGCACTAAAGTTTTCTCCACTCTTGTCAAATATCCAAACTATCTCAAACTAGCTCTTGTTGCTTCCAATCTTCCAAGAAAAGTTTCCCTAGTGAACTTATCAGTACAAGGTATCAAAAGTTCAATCATCTGTGCTGCTTGCTTGAATGGTGGTGTTAAAATTTTCAAGATCTTCCACACAACCTCATCTTCTTCATTGGTTATACCATATGACTTGATTCCTACAACAATCTTAGATATCCTACCAACATAGCTTCTTATATATTCATCTTCCATCATTTTAGCATCTTGAAATAAACATATCCAACTTTGCAATTGTATCATTTTTGTATGCTTATATCCTTCAAAAATAGATTCTAATACTTTCCAAATTATATGGGATGTTTCAATTGACTTTACCTAACTGTGTTCATTCTTAGGAAGAGTTGTTAGTAGATATTCTCTATCTCTCATATTTCACATGAACAGATCTCTTTCATCTTCACTACATTCTTCAAGCTTTGCTTCCTCCAAAATCATTTTTCCATCTTTAGTCAAAATCCAATATCCTAGACTCATACATAGCGGATGAGTCTTTATCTTCTCTTTCCAACTATCATAGTTGACTCCATCAAACTTATGACTATCCTTTCTAAAATGACTCGTCACGATCTCCCAAAGTTGTGAAGCTTTCTCTTCAAGGACCTAATGCTTTGATACCAGTTGTTCGAATATACATTCCACCAATATAACTAAGAGGAGTAGTGAATCAGTTATCCAACTATTATCACAATTATAAATCTTATTAAATCTTAACCATGTGAGCAATATAATTAGAAACCACAAGAAGATACTCATGAAAAATAACACTAGGTACGTTAACTAGGGAAGCCCTTGATTATAGGGAAAACCCTGGTGGGGATGGTATCCACAAGATGATGTACTAATACGAATATTCCTTGTTAGAGGATGGACCATATTAAGAGTCTATGAAAACATTTAGTACATATAAGTCATTGATAGGAGACTTTGAATCCTTGTTAGGAGTTGTAGAAGGTTGATAGACCCATTGTCCAAATAGTTTTAGGGGCAAGAGCAATGAATTGACTATCCAAATGATCTATGTATTATTCCTAGTAGAATAATAGAATTAAACTATATTTCTCTTTCCTCTTTCTCTATCCTATCAACTAGACTTTTGCTCCTTTTGATCTTCATACAAGATCACATACTTTGTATCCAATAATCCCTTGGATCACTTACTCATATTTACCAAATACTCTTCTCTTTTTCTCACTTCTTTGAATGCTTCACATCTTCCATACTTTTTACAATCAAGTAAAATACTTTCCTTTATATCATGTCCTCAAAAAAGTTACTTGAGTTGGCCTTGAGGCTTTACTAATTAATTATGATAGGACCATAATAAGATAATTAATTATTTTGTAATTACAATAGGACTCATAGCTCACACTCCACACAACTTCTCACATGTGTGACTTAAAGAATTGCGTACTCACTAACATCATCATCAAACTATCCTCTTTCATTTTATAACTTTGTGTATCTTGATTATATCTCTGTAAAGAGATAAATTAAAATCATAGAAATTACTTCATAGGTACTCTATTTCTTCACTTCTCTTCATAAATCACATACAATTTTTGTATCTCTTTGTATTAGGTTATGCACACTTAACCTCATCATCATGACATAATTTTGAACATGCCTTTAATTTCGCATCACCTAATCATCAAGAAAATGTCTATATGATCATGATCTTTTTCTTCTACTCTACCAGTCTTTATAGAATTATTGCTATGTTGACATCAATGAAAAACATAGTCATGAATGCAACATGTCAATACTACCACATGCTCTCCAACTCTTATGATACTCCCCCAAAAGAATACCATCAACATTCATGCTAATAGTTGATTAAGTTAAGTTATTAATAAGTTGTTATATTGGCCGAGTTATTTTATGAGATTGAATAAGTTTGTTAAAGTTTCTAAAAGTTGAATTGGTACATATGGACTTGAGGATAATTGATTCACCACCCTCCCCCCTCCCTCAATTATTCTGAATATTCTAACACTCATTGCTTTTAGGAAAGGGTATAGCCCTTTCCCAATATCAACAACTTGGATTGGTTATCCACACTCCATGCTAGGGAAATTTTATCCTAATAAGACTTAAGTCTCCTCTTATTTGTTTCATTTTTTTTGGTTTGGAGATGTTGAATTCAGTTTGAGAAATCATTATTTTTTTCCCAAAATGTTAGGGATTTTAGATAAACTCACAACCTCCTCCATTTCATGTTCCTCCCCAAGTTTATCTTTTGAATCTAACTCAACATTACCATTATTATCTCATATATGTTTGAACATAGCCTTAAGGTTCATAGTACAAGAGATTTGTATATCCTTAAAAATAATTTCCTATTAAAAATCAACTCCATCCTAAGATAAACCCACCTACTTAGTTATTTCCAAAAACTTCTCTTCCTCTACTCCACCCTAATCCAAACACTCCTCCTCAACCATTTCTTGAAACCTCTCTTCCTCACCCTCACCATTTCCAATATCTATCACTACAATAGCTTCTCCTCAGACCAATGAGTCAGAAGCATGGTTTTCTTCCATTGAAATTGTTGGAAATATAAGAGAAGTAACTAAGAGGGGGGGGGGGGGGGGGGGGGGGGGGGGGTTGAATTAGTTACAATTAGTTACCACTAAAATAAATCCCAAATCCTCTAGATGTCAATACAAATCAAAATTGTGATTAAATTGTATTCTGTTGTAACTTAGCAAACACATATGCACTTAGTTTACACTAGAAAATGATGTAACTCAGTAAACACTGAAATAACTTGGTAACTACTTAACATGAAAATATTTAAGATATTATCTATGATTAATCTTACTTAACCTAGTTGCATACACATAAAATAAATAGCATGAACACAATTGACACCAAGATTTAATGTGGAAACCCAATTTGGGAAAAACCACCAATTGCAACTAGTTATTGATTTTCACTCTTCTAAAGTGAGACCTATTAGGAGAAAACCCTATTAAAGATTAAAAAACACACTATTAGGTGTGGACCTATTGGAGTATTTAATTACTCTTTTGAGAGAGAGAGAGAGAGAGAGAGAGAGAGAGAGAGAGAGAGAGAGAGAGAGAGAGAGAGAGAGAGAGAGAGAGAGTGTGTGTGTAAACTAATCACTAGGTCATGCTTCTAGTTTTCAACTAAGACATAAGATAACTTAAAAGTCCACCAAATGGATCTATAGGATCCCTCATATGCTGAAATCCCCCAATACCAAGCCCTGCTTTTCTATCTTGAACAAAAATCCTCTTCTTGCCACTTGCTAGATTCTCATGCTAGATGGAGAACACTCAAGGTTTCTAAATTGATCTAGGTATTTCTTGGCTAATATTTACACACATTTTTTAGGGTCATGGAGATTATTTAAGACCTCTCAACACACTTCTTTCATTGTCCAAAGCAACTGAAAGCATTTATCTTTCTTACTAATTCCACACTTTTGCACCAAAATAGGGCTACTACTAGAAAAGAGCCCCAATTAACTTTTTTGCTCTGAGAAATTAAGGATTTACTCAAATTCTTCCACTAACCAACACAAATTTCTTCCAAGACCTCTAATCACTTTGTTAGTACTCACAAATTTTCTAGGTTTTGAGTCTCAAAATGACTATAAACTGCCTCTGCACAAGTTGAGGGTTTTTAAGGGTTTCTTGACCTTTTCTAGGTTTGTCTATTGTATGGGCTAGTTTGGTGTCTTGAAAGATTTATATCAATGTCTTCTTCTTTCCAAGGAGTCTTAACTCACTCCCCTTCCTACTCCATACTCATTTTCCTAATGCTCTTCACAACCCTAATGTTTATAAGCTCTATTATATTAATCTTCCCTAGCCAAGCATGCATTGGATTGCATAGGGTAAGAGCTTACAAATGCTTCCATATCTTTTTAGGGCCCTTCCTTTTGTAAGTAAGAAGTACATATAGTACACTCACTATCCCCAAGAGTTCATATTTTTTCTACAATAGGATAGTGAGTTACATGTTCCTTAATGCTAATTGCTTGGTTTAGGACAATGAACTGACAAAAACAAAAAGATTTACAAACTTGAAAGGAAACACTCACACACACCTACTTGGCTGAAAAAAAACTATTCTAAAAAAACCAAATTACACTACCAAGATGTTACAATAATTAATTTAGAAAACAAGAACTTTCATTGCTCTTTGTTTTTTCTTTTTACATTCAAAATCCACACTATAGCATATTGTTCATATACTGACACCCACACAATAGAAACTTTAGGGCCTTGTAGGCTTATATACTACCTCTTAGCTCTTCTCCCATCACAACTAGGGTTTTTTTTTCTCTCCACCATGTTTGGAATTTTTTGTGCAATTTTGTTCAACAACATTTGAAAAGTTGCAACTTTGTACCTTGCAACTTTTTGTTTACATCTTTTAACGTCTTTTTCTTGCCAAATTGGCTAACTCTTAGCTTTCCAAGGCTAGAGACCATTTCCCAAGCTAGAGACTTTTCCTAGCACATCATGACAAGGAGTACCTTACTAATTCTAAGGGCCCTCCTAGGACTCTTATGAATTCCTAATCCCTAACCAATATTGCCAAAGCACACAACTAGGTCCTCAAACCTTTATTCTAGTTACAAAGCTCTCTTAGAGCATAGCACAACAAAATTGATATTGGTGAGGGCCCTATTTCTCAATGTGCCCCTACACCATCTATTAGGAGTGGCCTTGTTAGAGTTCTTTAGAAACTTCATATAGAAATGCCACCTTGTTAGAGGATTTATAAATAGTTGTTAAGCCAACTCGGCTAAGAGATTTAGATCACTACTACAATGATTAGAAAGTAATAATGAGATGACCTGATTTCTAATGTAACTAAATTTCTGATTAAAAATCTTATTTTTGGCTTGTATACTTAATCCATCCTGATCGAATGTATCTTTGTAGCTCAAAAAGCATATTTTTCTTATCTTCCAATTCGCTTCCTATAGCCATCATCAAATCTTCTATTATGTTCTACTCATTCAATCCTCTACTTGACCTTATGTGTGTGTGTGTGTGTATGTACACATATATACATACATACATACATACATACATACATACATATGTATGTATGTATGTATGTATGTATGTATACATAAATACATACATACATATGTGTGTGTGTGTGTGCGCGTCTGTCTTACACATTGTCAAGTCATCTTGAATACAACTTAGAATAATTAATATTCATTTCCTTAGTTAGCTAAAAATAATAAATAATTCAATTGAACTCAATATGCCAAAACAAGAAAATCCTTCATTAGCTGACCCTACTCAATAGATACTAACAGAGCAATGATTTTCCTATGTTAACCAAGTGAACTCAGTTAACACTGCATATTCACAAAGTTTCTTTGGTAACCAAGTGATCTTGGTTAACACTAGTTTCATCCAAAATTTCCTTCATTAATTGAATGAGCTTGGTTAACACTCAATTTCTATAAACTTTCCTTTGTCACCTGAATGAACTCGATTAACACTGCATATTCACAAAGTTCCTTTAGTAACCAAGTGAGCTCAGTTAACACTAGTTCCATCAAAAATTTTCTTTATTAATTGAGTGAGCTTAGTTAAGAGTCAATTTATATGAAACTTCCTTTTTCACTCAAGAGAACTTGGTAGACACTATCTTCTGAACTTGGAAAACTCTGGAATGCTCGACAGATATAGGAAAATATCTTCATCACTTGAGTGAGCTCAACATACACTGATTGGAAATGATATAAAAAAAATTTAACATCAAATAAAATACACAATAAATCAACTATTTTCAAAAAAAATATTAGAAGGAGATGATAGCTGAACCATGCCCTATCTAAGATGGATTGAAGCCTCAAAATGGGTTTTATATAGACTAGGTGATGAAGGCTCGTTAGAAGAATAAAAACCTTAATCCAAAGTCATTTTTATGAGACCACTCATGTAAATTTGATCCTCCCATATATTTCTCCATCCTATAAATATGTAACACAAATATTTTTCAACTTCTTACTCTTGGAGATTAAAGAATTGAGTTCCATAGCCATGTTTTCCAAAGCATTCAATTTTAACCCTTTCCTTTTGCCACCCACACCGCCATCCTAAGAATCTAAATCATCACAAGGATTGTGATCAACAACAAATATTTGTCTCCAAAGCCCTCTTTGATAAGGATTTCCACAAATTTGGGGATCAATTGTACCTCTTGGAAAATAATGAGCATCCTGATTGAGTTTTTAAACTCTTTTCTATCTACTCATTCCTCAAATTTAACATAAAAGTCTAATGTATCTCCTATCACTTTCATCAAAGACTCATTGATGTATTTTTTGGGAAAATTTGCAAGCTGCAACCATACTAAGACCTTCTCACATTTAGTTGTCTTTGGATTAAAGTTTGGGCTCCAATCAATCATTAAAAGCCCTTTCCCATTAATTAAAAAGGAGCCACATCAATGAACCATTTTTGTCAATACTAGTCACCACAATAACTAGGAAGAAACCCTTGTATATTGTTTTCACATGAGACCCATGTCCTAGAGTCTTATGTGTAGGAGTTGAGAATCTGACTCTGATAATGTGCCAAGATCACCTGCAATGCAAATAACTTGCTGAAGAGAAACCTAGCGAGCAAAGAGCTTGAAGCAAAAACCGCACAAGAATGATTCACAATAGAAAATTAGAATTTCTATGTGAAAAATGGAATGAATTTACAATGAGTGAGAGATCACTTAGAAAGACCTCATGGAAGCTTGTAGAACAAGCTGGAAGGAGGTAGAAGATAAGGATGACAACTCAGCACATATCCACAAAAAGGTGGAACATGCTAGAAGGGAACAAACTTCTGTGTTGTCAACAACTAACCTCAACATGAATTAAATACTAAGTATTAAATAAATGCATGAACCTAAGTAAGCTTAAGTAAATAGAATAAATAGTTAACAATTAATTAATTATTTACTCTAACACCCCCCTTAAGTGCAACTTAGGGAATGCCTTAAGCTCACAAAATAAAGGAAAAAATGCAAAATGGGTCCCGAAAACTAGGCCATTTTAGGTACCCAAGTACAATGCAACTAAATGCAACCTCTATAAAATGGAGAAAGAGGAAAAACCCTATGGGAAAAACCCTCCTCCAAAAAGAGGTAAAAACAACATGCTAAAAAAAACATGAAGTGAAAGAAGGAAGGCCTCAACCAATCACCCCAAGGACAACTTTCGTAACCCCAAGCATTGAGCATAGCTGAAGAAAGCGTGGCAATGCAAAAGGCTTAGTGAAGATGTCTGTAATTTGACTGGAAGTAGGAATGTACTCCAATGCAATAACACCATCCTAGATCAACTAATGGATGAAATGCATATGCAACTCAATGTGCTTGGTACGCTGATGTTCCACCGAGTTGCGAGAAATGTGGATGGTACTCTCATTATCACACCACAAAATAGTAGGGTGATCAAGAGGAAATTCAAAATTAGTCATCAACTGATGAAGCCATAAAGCCTCCTGACTAGCAAGAACTGTGACCCTGTACTCAACCTCTATAGATGAAAGTGCTCGAGCATGCTACTTCTTGCACGACCATGTGATGGGATCGGAGCAAAGGAAAAACACAAAGCCAGAAGTAGACTTTCAATCATCAACATCACTAGCCCAATCTGAGTTAGTGTAGCCAACAATGTGTGGAGTTTCCGTAGTGTAGTGAATGCCATACATAAGGGTGCCCTGAATGTAGCGCAGAATATGCCTGGCAGTTTTCCAATGACTCTCATGAGGGTCCTGAGAAAACTGAGAGACTAGGCCAACTGCAAAAGAAAGATTAGGGTGAGTGTGAGATTAGGTTGATTCTCATTTAGACAAGACCATAGACCTCTTGACATTAGAAGCCTAGTCATTTGTGCCTTCCAGGTGTGGTAGTTGTGTGGTGTGAGATGGGATATAGATGGATCCGCCATTGAGAGAAAGAAAAAGATGGAAGTAGAAGGGTCTTAACTGAAGTAAATTAGAGAAAAGAAAGACACCCCCCCCCCCACAAATGTACAAGAATATCTCCCAAATACCACAAAAAAAACTAAGGAAAGAAAAAAATTGGAAAAGAACCTAGATTTGTTGATGCAGAATAGGAGGAAACATAAGCCTCTAATTTGATGCTAAAAATGGAAGCTCAAATGAACTCAAAATCTGACAAAACTAGCATCAATGTCTCCATCTCTGAGTCAATTTTTTAAGATTTCTTTCAGATCGAAAAAAGGCCTCCATATGCTCAAGTTATAGCCAAAAAACTGACTGATGCTCCAAAAATGCACTTGCTAGAAAATTACAGACACTGGCTTAAATTTGATGGTCGTATGCCCGTCACAGGACCATCATTGAGAAAAAATAGGTCACCAAAAAGATGACATCAGTGATTGAGAAGTGATGCAATAAAAGCCGTGAAATGATGTCAACACACCTGTCGAAAAAGATGGCGTCACCTGTTTGTGAATGACGTCAGCTATAAGAAAGTTGATGTCAGCAAGTCAGAAATGTCATAGAGCAGTGGTGTAGCGATAACCACTGGCAGCAGTGGCACTTGGGAGGAAAACTTGACAGCCCTGCTACACTACACGGTGGGTAGTTGGCGACGGCGGTGGAAGGCTCTGCTACGGTGGCGAGCTATCGACGACATCGGCAGACTCCGCTATAGTAGCAACAGTCGATTTAAATACACAGGCTGGGAGTGGGTGGACGGTGATGACGGGGTGGCCATCGGGTGGCACTTTGGCACTACTACAGCAGTCGCCTTTTTTAAAAAAAAAATATTTCCTTTTTTGTCCATACAGTTCGTACAACAGCAACTTGGAGGCTTCAAAAAATTTCCAAAAATGCCCTATGTCCAAAATCAAAAAGTTTTATATGAATTCTAACTATAAACGGCCTTATGGATCTAATGGCGGTGTCTATTTGGGTTGAAAATGCTCCAAAAAATTGCTCTACCCCTAATTTGAAGAAAAATTGCACAAACAAACTAGGGCTTGTGACTTCAAATCACAGCTTCAAAAATCCTTCGAACAAGAAGTAGCAAGGAGGCTCTGATACCATGTAGAAGTTGAGAATCTGACTCTGATAATGCACCAAGATCACCTATAGTGCAAATAACTTGCTGAAGAGAAACCTAGGGAGAAAAGAGCTTGAAGCAAAAACTACACAAGAATGATTCACAATAGGAAATTAGAATTGCTATGTGAAAAATGGAATGAATTTACAATGAGTGAGAGACCACTTATAAAGGCCTCATGGAAGCTTGTAGAACAAGCTAGCAGGAGGTAGAAGATAAGGATGACAACTCAGCACATATCCACAAAAAGGTGGAACATGCTAGAAGGGAACAAACTCCTGTGTTGTCAACAACTAACCTCAACATGCATTAAATACAAAGTATTAAATAAATGCATGAACCTAAGTAAGCTTAAGTAAATAGAATAAATAATTAACAATTAATTAATTATTTACTCTAACATTATGAAACCAAGATTTGACAATGTGAAAATTATGCCAAATGCTGATCCATTTCACATAGAAAGATTGATATTTTATTTTTAAATATTGACTTCTCTCACTCAATATTGTCAATAGAGACATTTGTTACTAGAAAAGACTCCAAATCATTGCTTACTAGCTCTCCTTTGTTATCAAGTGAAATAGGCTTCTTCAGTCAACATAACTTCTTTTCTATTTTCATGAAGGAAAATTCATTGTCCACTCAAAAATTGCCAAAGCTCCTCCTCTCCTACATCCATCTATCTCTTGGACCAAAGCTGAGTACATTTGATGTTTTGTCCTATGATTTTTGTTGGAACCATGACAACCTTTGAGTATTACCTTGAAATTCCTTTGACCCATTTTTCCTCAATCCAAAATCTCTTAGATTATGTCTTTTGAAGGGCCAAAACATGTCACCATTACTGTTGTAAGACAAATTTTTGTGTGACCTAAACCCTAAACCTACATTAACACCATCCTATTACCATCACACCTATTTATTAATATTTATATTATATATATATATATATATATATATATATATATATATATATATATATATATATATATATATATATATATATATATAAAATATAAAATATTTATTAATTAATTTGTAAGGATTAATTACAAATATATAATATATTTAAAGTATATTATTTATTAATTAATTCTATTAGTAATATTTATGTATTGCATAATATATGATATTCTTGTTGGAATTTACAAGTGGGAAGATTTACTTCTGAGAGGGGGGGTGAATCAGAAGTAACAATATTTAACCTCTAAAACTTTTAACTAAGATCATTCACATGCATCTACCATATCTATTTAACATAAAAGTAAAGACATGGATGAAAATAGATAACACAAGATTTTGGTCACCCAGAAACCCTCCAAAATTAGAAGGTAAAACTAGGGTGGGGATGACACCCAAAAATTATCACTGCAGCAATATGTACCTATTTAAGTTTACAAAATTTGAACACTTCCAATAGTCTACCCTGTAAAAGGCCTGCCCTATTAAAGGCTTTACACCCTATTAAAAGTGACCTAGTTGAAGGATTTAAAAACAATCACTTGGAATGTTACCCTATTAAAGGATTTAGCACCTTGTTGAAAGGCTTACAACATGGCTGTTAAACCAACCTATCATCATAGGATTTTCATTCCTAATATAATGGCTAGAAATTATTAGAATGTATTGACCTGATGACTTACAATCTTTAATTGCTGAATCCATATCCTTGTTCTTCTCAGTCTGACCTAATCCTTCCTGATCTGATATGTCTCTGCTCAACATGTTGATACTCTGTTCTAACCAACTAAATTCTACAATGTTTCTCTTTGTTCTCTAAGTCTTTACACCCCTCTAAACTTCACTAGCATTCTCCCATATCAATCTCTTACACTCACACACAAATTATGGAGTTTCATCCTCCTTATAAAGGCTTTGAAGTCTTAGGGTTAGGTATGAATCTATGATCAATATTCATCCATCTTTCTTGCTCAAATATTTACACTTTTCCTATTGGTTGCATGCTTTCTCCATTTTTCTTGCTTGATACTTGAAGTTCACTCAATACCTATTAATGTTTTGACTCAGCACATACTATGGTTTGACATTTGTATTATAGTTGGCATCATCCTGGAAATTGGTTAAGTGTGTTAACACTCAATTGTCAAAACCAATCTGAGACCAACAATCTCCCCCTTTTGACATGAGTGGAAAAAACACTTAACTAAGTATTATAAATATGATCTCTATGAGTATAATGTATATCCTATTCGACATATATACAAAACTTCAAAATTTGTTCAAAATTTTGTAGAAAACTATACACCATAAAAACTTGTAACTCCCCCGAAGCTATTGTGCCATTTCTATAACCAACATTCTCTATGTTGGATTTGCCTCATGTTGTTTTCATTTTTTGCCTTATCATTCCTTTGCTTTTGTTTTTGTCTGCTTTGTGTCTACTCTATTTGTACTTTCCATTTGTTTCTGCTCCCCATTTCACACATTTTCTTGCAATTTTTGTATCATTTTGGCTTTATTTCCTTATCTCTCCTCAAAATTGTGTTATCTCCCCCTTTGGCTATCATTTTATTATCTCCCCAATCTATTACATCTTATTATCTCCATCTCAAAAATTTATTTCTCCCCCATATCTACATATGTATTATCTCCCCCCTTTTGACACTTATATCAAAGGTTCCTAAGAATGAATAGAATATTTAGTAGAAAATGTTTTATTTACCTCCATTATTATCTTCAAAGAAGTATCCCAATTGTCCATTTTTGTTTCTAGTGCTTTGAGTTGGATGGTTGTCTCTATTGCAAGATGTACTATGCCTTCTAATGTTGAAAGATTTGGATCTTTCTTCAAAATGTTCTTTGCATAGGCCATCTCTTTATGCAATAGTTCCATGTGTGGAGGGATTGTAGGTTGTATCTGTATCAATTTGGCCTTAATATTAGCCTCTTTTGTTGTTAATATAGCTAGCTCCTTTTGGGTGTGAAGCCTTGTGGAAAAATGCTTCTCACTTTGAGCTAGATCCTTTGGTAGCTATGTGCTTGATACCTTAAAGTTCCTCTCCAAGTTCAATATTCTATGGCTAGTCTCTTCTATGAATTATGAAGTGTCACATAGTGTGGAGTACAATGAGAATATGTTACCAAGTACTACTTTCACTTTCTCAAATTTCCTAGTGAGTTGAACCTATGATAGTGCCATTTCACTAGATATTTTCTCATTGAACTTCATTTGAAATTTCTTCTTAGACCATTCTAGTAATTTGACATTGGTATCAAGGTCTTCATTTTTTACCTAGTCCACTATGTTGGATAGTTGCTCCATAATGTGCTTTGTTTCATTAGGTATTGGCAAGTTGAATGCATCAAGGAAGATGTCTCTGGCTTTGTTTAATGCTTTCCTTGGTCTATACTCATTTCTGAGTATCTCCTGCTTCTTCTTTCTCTCTAGTGCCTCTTACACTTCATTTATCAGTGCTATGTTAATTTTTTTATAGTCATAACTTTCTATGACTATATCTTCATCAAGTGTAGGGTCTCCATAATGAAGTGCCCTTGCTACCTTGGTAGAGCTCAAGCTTGGTGTTAAAATTTCTAGTCGTGCTACATTAGTGCTCGGCTGCTTAGTAGGAGTCCCTAAGGTAGGAAAAATTACTAGAGTTTGTATTGTCTCTTGCTCACTCTCCTTAGGGGTCTTCTCCTCTTCTTTATCTTCTTCTATTCTACCTTGATCAATTATAGTGATTGGAGGAGGTGCACTTTGGCTTTGTGTTGTAGGAGTAGTGGTATCTTTATGTCCTATCTTTTCATTAGCTTGCTCCTTGATAGTTACTGTGACTATAGTGTCAACCTTAGAAAATGTTTCTTTTACTTGTTGCTCTTGTGGTTGATCACTTGTAGCTATAGGAGGTTGTGAAGGTGGTTCTTGTGTACTCACCTTTTCCTTGGTGATTTTAGCTACAACCTTTTGTAACTCTTCTACACTCACAAAAATAAGATTTGTACACAACTATGATTGCAAAGTTGTTTAGTGAAGGATCTTTTTTAGATCCTATGTAGTTAATGGATTGATGTTCTAACTTGAAGTATCAGGAACATTATTTACAATTATAGTTTCTACAGATGCACATGTTGTATGTGGAGAACTAGGTGGTGGAATTTGTGTGTCTCTGACACTCTATTCTTGTTGCTGCTCCTCAACAGTTGCTTCATCACCTTTTTGTATCTTCTCCTCCATTGTAACTTCTTCCTTCTCTTTCCCTCCTTCTTCCTCATTTTCATTTTCCTCTTCTTCATCACCATCATTTCTTCCCTCAAAGGGATCTTCTTGTCCTTGACTATTTGGAGACCATAAATAACTTTCCACATGAGAGTGGACTTCTTTACAACATCCACAATTTTATTCTGTAGAATGTTGAAGGCTTTTTATTTGGGTGCAAATTTTCTCCCATGATTCTTGCGAGCCTTGCTTATTTGACCTTTAGTTAGGTTAGGCATTATACAATCCAATGTTGAATCTCTTATTTCTTTCTCAATATTTAGGCAGTAATGCCATTTATTCTCGACAATTGAACTTAGCTCCTTAGACATAGAAAAATCAAGTTCAAGTGGAGTAATCTTGAACTTGGCCATCATAGTGTAGATAGATTCTTCCACTATGTTTTTCTCTTCCCTTGACAGCTTATGAAAATCAATGGTCTTTAATCCAATTAAATTTTCATTATCCCTAATGTTATCATAAACATTTTCAAGATTAGATTTGGTGGTGTGACTTACCACTCTGAATTGCTCATTGTCAGATTTAGTTCTCTTTTTATCTAACCCTAGGGGTGCAACATATTTTCTCCTCGTCTTTTCTACTATCCCTACTTGTTGTGTAGCTTTCTACTTCTCTTGTTCCTTGGCTACCTTTGTTGTAGCCCTTGTGTCTTCCCTAGTGGTAGGCTTGGTTGGGCTTGGCTTGGTTTCTTTCTTCTTGGATTTTGGTTATGCTACAGGCTATTTTTGTGCCTTTCTCTTCTTGGGTTCAACCTTAAGTATTTCCTATTCGACACCTTCTTCTTCCTCTGCATTCTCACCCATACCTTGGGTCAATGTTAATGGCTCTTGCCCTTGTTCATCATCATCATCATCTTCTTCTTCTTCTTCTGTCTCGACGTCAACTATCCCTTCTCTAAATTTAGCCTTTAACTTTTTCATTAATTTATCCTTTTTCTTCAATGTGGAGGTAGTTTTCAACTCCATGTCTACCTTTTATCTAACCACATCATAAATACCAAAATGTGTTGCACTTTTTTATACCTCCTCTTATAACAATGTTTTTATTGCTGCAGATGCCTCATCAATGTTTATTTGATATCCAAGATGTCTTAGCCATCTACCATTGGTATGGCTACTTCTATATAAGTATAATCAATATCCACAAGAAACCATACATCATTTACATGTTGTTCTACTAGTGAAATAGGTATCCTCAGTCTTTTTTTTAGGGATTTCTTGAAATCCTCAAAATAGCTAGTCATAAGTGTCTCAAAATTAGCTCCCATTTGTTCAATATACTCATTTACTTGAGCTACTATGGACTTGTCTATTTTCCAATTGACTTTGTCAATCAACTCAACATGTACTAGAATTTTACTCAAAATCTAAGGAAAACTTTTATTACTTGGCAATACTGATGAAAATTTGATGTTTTAACTTTGCATCTTTATTCATGTTGATCTATCCTTTTCAATACTTGCTTGTCTTGGAACTGATATATGATAAAGCTTTGTATATTAGTCCCACATACCTTATTTCACATAGTTGGATGAAGTTTGACCACTTGACCTTTTGGTTGAAGTTATCCCTTCATTGGATGTGTTGCTTCCATCTTTCTTCTTCCAAGTCTTATTCATTTCTCCTTTGATGTATTCAACATCTACCTTTCCTTATCCTTTGTTGAACTCTGAGTTGGGTGCATTTGACCTTGTTGGGCAATTTCTACTAATATGGCTAGTCTTCAAACAACTGAAGCATGTAGTTTGGTTGAGCCATCTGCTATAGTTTTCACTAAAATTTGTTCTTATGCAACTTTCAAGGATGTGTCCATCTTCCTAATAGTAGTGAAAGTTATACCTAGTGTTGTAGTCCCAATTATAGTGATGTCCATGATTGTTTCCCCTTGTTGGTTGATTAGGTGTCCACATAGGCTTTGATCTACATTCAAAAGCTCTATGTCCATACTTCTTGCAATTGTAGTAGTGACCTTCAAATCTTGGTGTTCTAATAGTCCTAGTCTTACAGTCATGTGCTTGATGCCCTTTCTTGTTATACTCATGATAGTGACCCATGTTTTCAGGTTTGTCATGCTGATGAGTGTTCTTGTTGCTACACACATTAGAGGTATGTCTTTTTTAAGCACAATAATAACAAGTAGGTTTAGTGTTCTTACCTTTGTCACTTCTTTCTTTTGTAGTCTTGAATGACTCTCCTTTCTTAGTGCTAGTGTAACCTAGTCTTGAAGTATCATTGTTGGATCTTGGTGATTTCAGTAGCTTTTTGACGTACTTGATGGCCTCATTGGGTTTATTTAAGCTCTCTCCAATCTCCTTCTCTCTTTTTAGGTCATTTTGCAGTTGCTCATTTTGCATCTTCAATGTGGAGATATCTATATCCATAACATTTAGTTCATAATGTGCATTCATCATCTGACTTAGGGTGTCTAGATGCATGTTGGATATTCTTGCAAGCTCAATTGACTTTTCTTCTAGTCTATTAGCAAGGTTTCTCTTGTCTTCTTCTAGCATAGCCTTATCTTCAATGACTCTTTTCTTCTATTCAGTCACTTCATAGAGCATCATGGCTTGAGATTCTTGTTCAATCTTGAGAGTTCTGATCTCTTTTGCTCATGCTCTATTCTTCTCCATCAGATATGCTATTGCTACATCAAACTTTTTGGAATCTCCATTCATAAACACTTTTGAGGTATCAATCTTCTTATATTGTGTATCATTCTTAGCTATGGAAATGTCTCTTCTTCTCTTTGAGGATTTTCTTAATTCTTCCCTAGATTCTTCCAAAGTTTGTAGAGTGAGTTGTACATCAATCACCTAGTTTTCTATGATCTTCCCAAGTTTGTAGACTTAAATTTCTAGATCTTTTCTCCAAGTTGTAAATCTTCTCCTTGTGAGAACTATGCTCTGATACCAATTGTTGGAATTTACAAGTGAGAAGATTTACTTCTAAGAGGGGGGTTGAATCAGAAGTAACAACATTTAACCTCTAAAACTTTTAACTGAGATTATTCACATGCATCTACCATATCTATCACTAATACATTTGGTACCAAATTGCAATGGCAGTGCTGTTGCAATTTTTCTATCACAACCTTGCTGTCATCACAATTGTGATGGTCTACCATTACAATTATGATGACGACAAGGTTGTGACAGAAAAATTGCAACGATACTACCATTGCAATTTGGTACCAAATGTATTAGTGTATATTTAACATAAAAGTAAAACATGCATGAAAATAGATAACACAAGATTTTGGTCACCCAAAACTCTCCAAAATGAGAAGGTAAAACTGGGGTGGGGATGGCACCCACAAATTATCACTGCAACAATATGTAACTGTTTAAGGTTACAAAGTTTGACCACTTCCAATGGTCTACCCTATAAAGGCCTACCCTATTAAAGGCTTTACACCCTGTTAATAGTGACCTGGTTAAAAGATTTACAAACACTCACTTGGAATGTTACCCTGTTAAAGGATTTAGCACCTTGTTGAAAGGATGACAACATGGCTATTAAACCAACCTATCATCATGAGATTTTCATTCCTAATACAATGGCTAGAAAGTATTAGAATGTCTTGACCTGATGACTTACAATCTTTAATTATTGATTCTAGATCCTTGTTCTACTCAGTCTGATCTTATCCTTCTTGATCTGTTATGTCTTTGCTCAACATGTTGATACTCTGCTCTAACCAACTAAATTCTGCAATGCTTCTCTTCCTTCTCTAAGTCTTTACACCCCTCTAAACTTCACTAGCATTCTCCCATATCACTCTCTTACACTCACACACAAATTATGGGGTTTCATCCTCCTTATAAAGGCTTGAAATTCTTAGGGTTAGGTATGAATCTACGATCAATATTCATCCTTCTTCCCTACTCAAATGTTTACACTTTTCCTATTGGTTGTATGCTTTCTCCATTTTTCTTATTGGTTGCATCTTGATTACATAGGGAATGTAAAAGATTCGATCTTACCTTTTAGATCCTTTGAGATTCATCTTAAGTTGGATAAAAAATAGTTTAGATCTGAGTTTCTGAAGGCAAAAACTTGTATATATGTTGATTCTATGTTATTTGGCACTTAATGATTACTAATGCTTGACACATATAGGAATCTTGTCTCACTCGGCTCCTATAGTAACTCTGTCTTGCTTGATATCTATACTTTTCTCAATACCTATAGTGATTTGGCATCACATATCACTCAACACTTGAATCTTGCTCGGCACCTGATGTTCACTAGGCACTTGTTGAATTTTTGACTCAACATTTGTATTATACTCGGCATCATTGACACTTAATTATCAAAACCAATCTAAGACCAACAATCTCCCCATTTGATATGAGTGGCAAAAACACTTAACTAAGCATTATAAATCTGATCTCTATGAGTATAATGTATATCCTATTCAGCATATGTACAAAACTTCAAAATTTGTTCAATAATTTTGTAGAAAACTATATACCTCAAAAACTTGTAACTCCCCCTAAGCTATTGTGCCATTTCTATAACCAACATTCTCTATGTTAGATTTGTCTCATGTTGTTTTCATTTTTTGCCTTATCATTCCTTTTCTTTTGTTTTTGTCTTCTCTGTGTCTACTCTATTTATTCTTCCCATTTGTTTTTTCTCCCCATTTCACACATTTTCTTGCAATTTTTGTATCATTTTGTCTTTATTTCCATATCTCTCCTCAAAATTGTTCTCCCCCTTTGGCTATCATTTTATTATCTCCCCAATCTATTACATCTTATTATCTCCATCTCAAAAATGTATTTCTCCCCCTTTTTGACACTTATGTCAAAGGGTCCTAAGAATGAATGGAATATTTATCTAAAAATGTTTTACTTACCTCCATTATTATCTTTAGAGAAGTATCCCAAGTGTCCAATGCTATTTCTAGTGCTTTGAGCTAGATGGTTGTCTATGCTGTAAGAAGTACTAGATCTTCTAATGTAGAAAGATTTGGATATTTCTTCAAAATATTCTCTACATAGACCATCTTTTTATGCAATACTTCCATGTGTGGAGCGATTGTATACTATATCTATATCAATTTGGCCTTAATATTAGCCTCTTCATCTATTATTACAACTAACTCCTTTTGGGTGTGAAGCATTGTGGCAAATTGCTTCTCACTTTGAGCTAGATCCTTTGGTAGCTATGTGCTTGATACCTTAAAGTTCCTCTCCAAGCTCAATATTCTCTAGCCAATCTCCTTTGTGATATATGAAGAGTCACATAGTTTGGAGTACAATGAGAATATTTTCTCAAGTATTGCTTTCACTTTCTCAACTTTTTTAGCCAGTTCAACCTATGATAGTGCTATTTTGCTAAATATTTTCTCCTTGACCTTCATTTGAAATTTCTTCTCAGACCATTCTAATAATTTGACATTGGTATCAAGGTCTTCATTTTGTACCTGGTCCACTATGTTGGATAGTTTCTCCATAATGGGCTTTGTTTCATTAGGTACTAGCAAGCTGAATGCATCAAGGAAGATGTATTTGATTTCTATTAATGCTTACCTTTGTCTATACTCATTTCTAAGTATCTCTTGCTTCTTCTTTTTCTCTAGTGCCTCTTGCACTTCATTTATTTATGCTATGTTAATTTTTTTGTAGTCATAACTTGGTATGACTATCTCTTCATCAATTGTAGGGTCTCCATAATGTACCCTTCCTACCTTGTTAGAGTTTGAGCCTAGTGCTGAAATTTTCAGTGATACTGCATCAATGCTCAACTACTTAGTAGGAGTCCCTATGGTAGGAAAATTGACTAGACTTTGTATTTCCTCTTGCTCACTCTCCTTAGGGGTCTTCTCCTCTCCTATTTTGCCTTGATCAATTATAGTGATTCGAGTAGGTGCACCTTGGCTTTGTGTTGTAGGATTAGTGGTATCTTTATGTCCTACCTTTTCCTTAGCTTGCTCCTTAGTAGTTACTATGACTATAGTGTCAACCTTAGCAAATGTGGGTTTTTCTTCTTACTCTTGTGGTTGATCACTTGTAGCTATAGGAGGTTGTGAAGGTGGTTCTTGTGTTCTCAACTTTTCCTTTGTGATTTTAGCTACAACCTTTTGTAACTCTTCTACACTCACCAAAATAGGATTTGTACACAACTGTGATTGCAAAGTTGTTTGGTGAAGGATCTTTTTGAGATCCTCTATAGTTAATGGATTGATGTTTTGACCTGAAGTATTAGTAATGTCCTTTACAATTATAGTTTCTATAGATGTAGGTTTTGTATGTGGAGAACTAGGTGGTGGAATTTGTGTGTCTTGGACATTCTGTTCTTGTTGCTACTCCTCAATGGTTGCTTCATCACCTTTCTGTGTCTTCTCCTCCATTGTAACTTCTTCCTTCTCTTTCTCTCCTTCATCCCCCTTTTCATTTTCATCTTCTTCTTCACCATCATTTCTTCCCTCAAGGAGATATTCTTGTCCTTTCTTGACTATTTAAATACCATAAATAACTTTCCACATGAGAGTGGATTTTTTTGCAACATCCTCAATTTTATTCTGTAGAATGTTGAAAGCTTTGTATTTGGGTGCAAATTTTCTCCCATTATTCTTGTGAGCCTTGATCATTTGACCTTTAGTTAGGTCAATAATTACATGAGCCAATGTTGACTCTCTTATTTATTTCTCCATATTTAGGAAATAATGCCATTTATTCTCAACAATTGAACTTAGCTCCTTAGGCATAGAATTATCGAGTTCAAGTGGAGTAGTCTTGAACTTGGTCATCATAGTGTAGATAGATT
Organism: Cupressus sempervirens; assembly: GCA_028749045.1. Taxonomy (NCBI): domain Eukaryota; kingdom Viridiplantae; phylum Streptophyta; class Pinopsida; order Cupressales; family Cupressaceae; genus Cupressus; species Cupressus sempervirens. Next base: position 838,466,007 of record CM053793.1, read on the forward strand.
CTTCCACTATGTTTTGTTCTTCCCTTGAAAACTTATTCAAATCAATGGTCTTTAATCCAATTAAATTTGAATTATACCTAATGTTATCACAAACATTTTCAAGATTAGATTTGGTTGTCTGACTTACCACTCTGAATTGCTCATTTTCACATTCAGTTCTCTCTTCATCTAACTCTAGTGGTGCAACATATTTTCTCCTCTTGTTTTCAACTGGTCCTCCTTCTTATGTATATTTCTACTTCTCTTATTCCTTGGCTACCTTTTTTGTAACCCTTGTGTTCTCCCTCGTGGTAGTCTTGGCTGAGCTTGGCTTGGTTGCTTTCTTCTTGGCTTTTGGTTGTGTTGCGTGCTATTTTTGTGGCTTTCTCTTCTTGGGTTAAACCTTAGGTGCTTCCTACTCAGCACCTTCTTCTTCCTCTACATTCTCACCCATGCCTTGGGTCAATGCTAATGGCTCTTTCCATTTTTCATCATCATCATCATCATCTTCTTCTTCTTCTTCTACCTTTGCCTTGGTTGCCCCTTCTCCAAATATAACCTTTAACTTTTTCACCAATTCATCTCTTTTCTTCAATGTGGAGGCAGTTTTCAACTCCATATCTAAATTTGATGTAACCACATCAAAATGTGGTGTACTTTTGTATACCTCCTCTTTTAACAATGTTATTATTGTTGCAGATGCCTCATCAATGTTTATTTCATATCCAATAGGTCTTAGCCATCAAACCCTTCATATGGCTACTTTTATATCAGTATAATTAGTATCCACAAGAAATCATACATCATTTACATGTTGTTCTACTAGTGAAACAAGTAACCTTAGTCTTTGTTTCATGGATTTCTTGAAATCCTCAAAATAGCTAGTCATAAGTGTCTCAAAATTAGCTCCCATTTGTTCAATATACTCATTTACTTGAGCTACTATGGACCTGTCTATTTTCCAACTAACTTTTCCAAAGGATGGAAATTTATTCTATACATAAAAAAATATACAAATCAAAATTGCATCAAATTTTCATTCTACTCCCTTGGTTCTCCTTATTGATCCTAAGTTCTCATTAATTTGTTGCAATTGCAATTCTACAAGATCATAAGTATGACCTTTCTTAACTAATTTTTAACCAATGTCTATTGCAATGCATGGAACACTATTAAGTCTACTGGATTGATAAAACTTGTGTGCAATAACCCTAATAAAAAAGTCAATAGGAGGATCCTAAATAGTATCTATGTTTATGCCTCTCTTGTTCCATTTTGCTCCTATGTTCTTCACCATTTCTTCCTTTGAGTCACTTCTGATAGTCTTAGGTTGATCTAGCGTTGGATACCCTGTTACCCTATGAACAATTCTCTTTGATATTTTAATTGTGTTATCTTCTAACCATAAACTTCCATCATGAATTCTACTCAACACTATTCTAATCCATTTAGTTTTAGTTTTGAAGATAGTGGAGAATTCTAGGGCACGAGTCAAACCCTTCCTCTCAATGATTTGTTACTCTTCCTTCAAAACTCCTTTTCACACAACCTATCATAATATTCTCTCATCTTCATGTCTCCTATAGCACCAATCTTATAATTAGAACACCTCCTAACATCCTAGACCATAACTACCTTAGGAGGAATAATAGATAGGGCTCTGACTAGGTCATTTCTATATGCAGCTTCTGGAATTGGCTAGAAATTAGGTTGTTTAACTTTGTTTGACACTAATTGAGCCTCCAACAACTCTTTCTCTCAAGGTTTCCTAGAACTAGAGGCCATTTCTTCTATCTAGGATTTAAATAAAAAGAAATTTGAGATTTTCTTGCTTGGCACTAGTATAAATAGCTTGGAATCGATGAAACTATGTTGAATCTATGTAGAAATCTACTCAAATGCTAGATTCTCTACTTTAAATTCATTCTGCACTCTTCTTTGTCTTTTCTCTTTCTTTTCGATGAAGAAAAATCATTAAAAATGTGATCATATACCCTTATTTTGTAGCATTTAATGCTTAGTGTATTTCCAACTGTCCACTCAGCTTCTTAAGAAGTTGTGCATTACTCGGCTTCCATTATCTTTCAAACACTTGACATACACTAGAGTTTCCCTTACTCAACTTCAACTAGAGTTTCTCTTCACTCGACTTCCACTACCAACTTGGCTGCAACTAATAATTTGGCTTCTACTGACTTTGGTAATCAACTCGACATCTACTAGAATTTTACTCGGCATCTAAGGGCAAGTTTTCTTACTTGGCAATATTAATGAAAACTTGATGTTTTAACTTTGCATCTCAGTTCATACTAATCTATCCTTTTCAATAATTGTTTGTCTTGGAATTGATGTATGATAAAGCTTTGTATATTAGTTCTAAATGCCTTCTTTCACTTACTTGGATGAAGTTTGACCACTTGACCTTTTGGGTGAAATGATCCCTTCATTGGGTGTGTTTCCTCCATCTTTCTTCTTCCAAGTCCTATACATTTCTCCTCTGATGTGTTCAACATCTACCTTTCATTTTCCTTTGTTGAACTTTGAGTTGGGTGCGTTTGACCTTGTTGGGAAATTTATTCTAATATTGCTAGTCTTCAAACAACTAAAGCATGTAGTTTGGCTGAGCCATCTATTGTAGTTTCCACTAAAATGTGTTCTTATGCAATTTTCAAGGATGTGTCCATATTCCTAATAGTAGTGATAGATAAACCTAGTGTTGTAGTCCCAATTATAGTGATGTCCATGATTGTTTCCCCTTGTCGGTTGATTAGGTGTCCACATAGGCTTTGATCTAGACTCAAAAGCTCCATGTCCATACTTCTTGCAATTGTAGTAGTGACCTTCAAATCTTGGTGTTCTGATAGTCCTAGTCATGCAATCATGTGCTTGATGTCCTTGCTTGTTGCACTTGTGACAGTGACCCATGTTTTTAAGTTTATCATGCTGATGAGAATTCTTGATCCTACACACGTTAGAGGTATGTCCTTTTTTACCACAAAAATAACAAGTAGGTTTCTTACCTTTGTCACTTCTTTCTTCTATAGTCTTGGATGATTCTCCTTTTTTAGTGCTGTTGTAGACTAGTCCTAAAGTATCATTGCTAGCTCTTGGTGATTTTAGTAGCTATTCAAAGTACTTGATGGCCTCATTGGGTTTTTTGAAGCTCTCTACAATCTCCTCTTCTTTTTTTAGATCATTTTGTAGTTGTTCATTTTGCATCTTAGTGTTGAGATCTCTATGTCCTTAACATTTAGTTCATGATGTAAATTCATCATCTAACTTAGGGTGTCTACCTGCATGTTGGAAATTCTTGTAAGCTCAATTTACCTTTCTTCTAGTCTATTAGCAAGGTTTCTCTTGTCTTCTTCTAGCATAGCCTTCTCTTCAATGGCTCTTTTCTTCTGTTTAGCCACTTCAGAGAGCATCATGGCTTGAGATTCTTGTCTAATCTTGAGAGTTATAATCTCTTCTTCTTGTGCTCTTTCTCCATCAAATCTGATAGTGTTGCATCAAACTCTTTGGAATCTCCATTTGTAAACACTTTTGAGGTATCAATCTCCTCATACTATGTATCATTCTCAGCTATGGTAATGTCTCTTCTCTTTAAATATTTTCTTAATTCTTCCTTGACTTCTTCCAAAGTATGTAGAGTGAGTTGTACATCAATCACCTAGTTTTTTATGATCTTCCCAAGTTTCTAGACTTCCATTTCCAGATCTTTTCTCCAAGCTATAAAGCTTCTCCTTGTGAGAACTAGGCTCTTATACCAATTGTTGGAATTTACAAGTGGGAAGATTTAATTCTAAGAGGGAGGGTGAATCAAAAGTAATAGTATTTAACCGCTAAAATTTTTAATTGAGATCATCAACATGCATCTACCATATCTATTTAACATAAAACTAAAAACATGCATGAAAATTGATAACACAAGATTTTTGTTCACCTAGAAACCTTCAAAAATGAGAAGGTAAAATTGGGGTGGGGATGACACCCACAAATTATCACTGTAGAAATATGTAACTATTTAAGGTTACAAAGTTTCACCACTTCCAATGCTCTGCCCTGTGAAAGGCCTGCCCTATTAAAGGCTTTACACACTGTTAAAAGTGACCTTGTTAAAGGATTTACAAACACTTACTTGGAATGTTACCTTGTTAAAGGATTTAGCACCTTGTTGAAAGGCTTACAACATGACTATTAAATCAACCTATCATCATAGGATTTTCATTCCTAATACAATGGGTAGAAAGTATTAGAATGTATTGACCTGATGACTTACAATATTTAATTGTTGATTCTAGATCTTTGTTCTGCTTAGTTTGATCTGATCCTTCCTGATCTAATATGTCTCTACTTGATTTGATGATACTCTATTCTAACCAACTAAATTTTGCAATGTTTCTCTTCCTTCTTTAATTCTTTAGACCCCTCTAAACTTCACTAGAATTCTCCCATATCACTCTCTTACACTCACACATGAATTATGGGGTTTCATCCTCCTTATAAAGGATTTGAAGTTTTAGGGTTAGGTATGAATCTATGATCAATATTCATCCATCTTTTTGACTCAAATCTTTACACTTTTCCTATTGTTTACATGCTTTGTCCATTTTTCTTATTGGTTGCATGCTAATTATATAGGGAATGTAAAAGATTTGATCTTATCTTTTAGATCCTTTGATATTTAGCTTAGGTTGGCTCAAAAATAGTTTACACCTGAGTTTTTGAAGGTACAAAATCATATGTTGATTATGTTTTATTTGGTGCTTATTGATTTTTGATGCTCAATACATATAGGAATTCTATCTCACTTGGATCCTATAGTAACTCTATCTTTTCTCGACATCTATACTTTTCTTAACACCTATAGTGACTCAGCATCACTTATCACTTGGCATTCAAATCTTGCTCAGCACCTAAAGTTCACTTAGAACCTATTGAATTTCTAACTCAACACATACTATGGCTCAACATCTGTATTATACTTGGCATCATCTTGAAAATTGGTTAAGTGTGTTGACACTCAATTGTCAAAATGAATTTGAGACCAAAAATTCTAGGGAATATATATCATATAAAATATATATAATGTGTGTGTGCTATTTAATTTTGTATATAATTTTTTGCTTAAAAACATAGACTATATTATATCACAACATTTTGTATGTATTTTGTAAGACCAATGTCCAATAGTTATAGTGTCTTTTATAGATGAATAAAGTAGTAAGTTTTTTCCTATTGTTAGCCTTATTAATATGTTTGAATATTATATTGATTAGAAGTTTTAATGTATGTATGTATAGGAGAATGTTTAAAGTTGAGATTTTCAAGAGTTGTATGTTATATAAGGTGTCATAATGTGCATTTCTAATAATACAATTTCTATGTTGTAGGAATTTTGGCATATATTAGTTAATTAACGAATTGGTGTTCAATATTTTAAGAATCAAAAAAATTATTTAATATAGTAACAAATAACTAGGAATATCTCAAACTTAAAAGTCTTATTCAAATTAACTATGTAAGTTAGAATTAAAATTGAACTAATACTACAAGTGATTTCAACTTAGGAACTCTTTTAGTAAACTGATATTAGTGTTCTTACATGAGGCCCTAAACCCTTGTTATGATGTTCATTGAATATTTTCTACCTAGAAAAACTCTAATGAAAACCTAGAACTACTAGTATGTAAACCTTGGACATTGTTCATTGTGGGAAATGTAGTGACAACTCAATAAACATATTTGTATAGTTCAACCTTTCAATATTGTTCCAAAAAACATTATGTGTTGGTATGTTTTTACCTAAGTTTTGGGCATGACAGTTGATGTCTTTCAATTTAAACTATCAGAAGGATCTTCAAATGGAATATTTTGGAATGCATAGAGAGTTTTCAAAAGTTCTAACCAACAATATGTAAGATGATACCAATGTGATTAAAAAGTGTTTGAAAATTTATTATGAGATATGGTTGTTCAATCCAATGTTTAAAATCTTACTAATAATATATATGAATATTTGGTAATACTTTTAATCTTACAATTGTTGGTCATGCATTCATCACTCTTCCCCACAAGTTTAGATATTTCTCTCAACCAAACAATGGGTTTGCATAAATAATCTTGAGTTATAAAAGGTAGAGGCCATCTGCCATGTACATATTTATGTTAGAAGTTTTTGTTGTGTGTGATAGTTTTTTCTTGTCTCCAATTTCTCCTATCAATTCCTTCATTGCCTCCTTCTATGACTCTATTGTCATATTGATAGAGCATTATTCTTATCAAATTAGGGTTTGTTCTACATCCTTTACAATCCTTGTCCCTAAATAGGGTCAATTATTTCCATGGATTGTTCAATAGCTAAATTTTCAAAAAAAAATTAGTAATATCCAAATTTATTTGTGGGGTCAATACATATGTATATTTGTGTTGTCTATTGCCATGCATAGCCAAATTTTTTTGTAAAAATAATGGGTCAAGTTTTAGATTGAACTAGTGTAGCTCAAATTTTATTAAAAAATAAAGTGTAACTTATTTTTTGGAATAATTTCATTATTTTCCTCATCCTTATCTTCAAAATGAGCCTACCCATGTCAAAAATGGACTTAAATTGCCCAAGTTATACCCCCTTGCTTGAAAATCACAATTCCTAACTAAAAAGGTTTTTAAATGCATAAAATGTTCAAATTATTACAAATTCTAGCCTAAAGAGTTAGGAATGCCCAAAAAATGGAGCATTTACAACCAAGGGAGTTCAAGGTGTTTGAAATAGTCAAAACAACAACCCATGCTCGAAAAAGGTCAAATTGGTAACTCATTTTGGTTAATGATGCTAAAAAACCAATCATACAAAACCTACATATGCTAAAAAATGAAGCACTCATAACTTGATAGTTCTTAATGTTCAAAAAGTAAGTGTTGATAATCAATTTTTATTAAATTCTTAAAAGAGTCAAAATCAAAACCATTTGAAATGTTGTGTATGATTTTAACTAGTGAGAATTAAGCCATGTCTTTAAGTTGCTAGACAAAGCCAAACTCATAATCTCAATGCTCAAAAAAAGGGTCAACACATAATTTTTTTCAAGTTGTAAACCTAGGTGTGATTTTGAAAGCTCTCAAATTGAGCATTTCTAATGTTATGATCAAACTCTATTCCAAGAAATATTTATTAATTATTTCCAAGATGGTGAAAACACAAAGGATTCTTATAAAATGATTCATGATATGCAACAATTTGGGGTGAAGGTTTTGGGAAAACTTGATATTTTCCCATAAATGTGTAGTATGTATTGATTGGAATGATGATTGATTTCCATCATTGTGATCAAACAAATGCACATGGAAGATTTGAAGTCAATTCCCCTAGTTATTACTATGATCCTCATTGTTTGGAATGTGGATCTTTAGAAGCACTTATGCAGGTTCATCAATGTCTCCTCATTAAATTTGATGATTTTGAGCTTCATTGGCAATAAAATTATTCCAATAAAAGCATTATAGTAGCATGCATTCTATCATATCTCTCAAACTTCTTATCATGAGGTGTAACACTTGGGACTGCATATAATGAATTTATTATAAGCTTTTAAGAACATTCAAGTATATGTGACCAGCAAACACATGAGGGATTTATTAAAGACGGTGGCTAATCTCTAGACAAAATGCACCGAAGACAACAAAAAAAAAGTCAAACATGGTTCTTTTTTAGATTCACAAAAACATAATGAATTTTTTCCAAAAATTGTTGTTTTTGATCAAAAATATATAGATCATGAAGATCAAATGTTGAAAATTTCAAAAGAAATCATTGTTTTTTCATTTATTTTTATTAGTCAATGGTGCAATTTATAGGGAGGATAGTCATGTCCTTTATTAAAAGAGACTAAGAAATTTTTTGAGAAAGTGTATTTGGTGGGTTGAAGTCAAATGCCACAACCTCTACTAAGTTTCTCATTGAAATTGTGTAGAAATTGCATCCTTCAACCAATTCTTCTCAAGAATGTGATCTCATAAACAAAAATGCACTTTTTTTGTAATCTCAACCTGTGTAGAATGGGAGCATTTAAACGGCCTATCAACATCCATCAAAGCATACCAGATAGTGATTGACATCATTTATGGTTGAAAAGTGATTGGGGGCATGTGATGCAAATGTGGAAGCATGTTTAGAAGAATGGTATTGTTTATTTGACACAATACCTAGAAAGATTTTGCATGTGGAAAATTTGGCAAAATGTCCCTAAAAGAGGTGGCTCTTCAATGATAGGACATGTATGTGGGAAAATTATCATCTTATGTACTCTGTAATGTTCTACAAACTATTTTCAATGATTTTTTTTTTTCTTTACTTTAAACATCACATACTAAGGAAGAAATTAAGCTTGGAAAAATAAGTCAATTTTGACTATTTAACACTTTTATTTTAGGAATCAAATATTAATGTGTGATGTTTAAGCCATCCACTTTTATTACAATTTTTTTTTTAGAATGGGCCATGGAATTTCAAGGATAGACAAAATCATTCAATATCGTACAACAATTGGTCATATCATCATTGGATCATTTCCATTATTCAAGGGAATGCTATGTTCCTTAAAAAAGATGATGTTTAACTAGATGCAAATAAAGTTGATAATCATGGTCCTAAAGTTAAATTTGTTGATCTACAAATAACTTAAAAATCAATAAAAGACATGAACATCACCTTAGAGGCATCCATATAATGGTTTTATGTTATGAGTTCATGATTTCCTTTTGTTTATAGTGACCTTTGTCATTTTGGTCAAAAAAAATTTTGCAAAATTTGCAAAATTTTATAAGTTAGCAACCTTGTTCAAAATGCGCAAAAATAAGTTAGTTACTAATCAAAAAATGGTTAGCTAACAAAAGGATACCTATAAATACAAGGCAATTTGTAATGTAAAAGGGAGGAGAACCTTTTGGCAAAGGAGAAAAGCTATGGAGAATTTTCTTTAGAGAATTTAGGATTTTTGTTATGCATAATTTTAATTTGTTTACCTTCAAAAATAGATTGAAGAATGTATTGAGTCATATGTATCAAATGTGTTTATGACTAGATATTATTGAGTTTTTGTATATCAATTCAATGGTAACATTTTTATGTCTTGTTGTAATCAATTATTCTTTCTAGTTTACGTAATTGGTGCAAAGAAATACATTCATTCGATGGTATCTTAAATTAGATGTACTCATACAATTATCACTTCGTATATCATGATCTCCTGTATTGTTTTGATCATCATTACATTTGGATTCACAAAACCCTTTTTAAATAATTGTCTTTTATCAATCTCAATTAGTATTCATACATCTGCTATTGGAGTTCATATTCCTATCTTCTTTTAGTTTTGTTTGCTCTCCTTCTGTACTTTTAGGAGAAAATTACTCAAAAATTCCAAATACTTCTATCATACAAAGGAGTTTTTCTCTCAAATGCAAAGGAAGATCGCAAGTTGATAGTGATCAGTTGCAATCTCTCCAACTCTTGGCATAGCTGTCACTATCTGTAGGGAAAACAAAGTCAACTTTGAAGATTATTTGACAATGAAATTTTGTTTCACTAATATTTTACACATATTTCATGAATGATCCTTCTATCAATTTTTAAAATCATATTGTTTTGGGGTCATAAAAAAATGTATCAAATTTTTTAGCTAAAAAAAGACTAATATTTCATTGAATTCCTTGTATTTTGGTGTTCCAAACTCTTTGGCTTGATGTCAACTTCATCATACAAATTAAATTTCTAAAATTGAAGCTACGAGTCAAAAGATTTTCCCTTTTCAAGTTGGTGTTTTAAATTTAAATTCTTTAAAATTTAAAATTCAAATTAAAATCTTAACTTTGAGGAAAAATTAAGGGTTAACGGTCAACATCCCATTCTTTTTCTCAAAATCCCAACTTGATCCCAAACCTTAGATTTTGAGGAAAGGTTAAGAGTTAATAGGTTGGGTTTTTAATTGTGAAATGGAAAAAGCTAAAAATCTTGGAAAGTTAAGTGTCGATATCTCCACTTGGTCAACATTTCAACATATTCCAAAATATTAACTTTCAATAAATTAAGATTTAGAATCTTAACTTTGGCCAAGATCTTTTCTCGAATCCTAACTTCATACAAGATTTGTGTCCTAATCCTAACCTTAAGTAGATTTTAATATTTCAAAATAAAAGTCCAACCTTAAATGACAATAGAATGGTTGGCTTCAAGGTTTGAAGAATGTGGAATGGATAAAATCATTTAAAATCTTTGAGAGAAGTGTAATATGCAATTGGTGGCATATTTAATAGCAGTCAAAAGAGATTCTCTGGTATCAATACTTCTCACCAAGTTGAGGGAGGGGATGGCTTAAATGTCACACACTAAATTTTATTTCTAGACTAAAATGTAAAATAGTCAAAATTGACCTACTCTTTCCAAAGTTAATTTTTACCTTGGTATATGATGTTTAAGAGTGGTTAGACACTTCACCCAGTATTGCATAATAAAAGAAAGGAAAATATTAAGTGATCAGACTATAGATTTTGGTGAAACTGCAATAACCACCCATTTATCTTTATTTGTGTCCAAGATTCAATGCATTGAATGGCAAGGAGCATGATTTATTAACATTTCTAATAGGTTGAAGTTTTTCAATTAAAAACATCATAGATAATAAAATGAATGATTAGCACATTTCATTCATAGGATAATGTGGCATCTAATGTAATAGAATGTTCACAACACAAAGGCTTAAACATCACACACTAAGTCTTGATTCCTACACTTAAAGTATTAAATACTACTAACTTTTTATTTTTTCAAGCTTAATTTTTCATTAGTATATAATGTTTATGGATAGTTGTTTGAAAAATGTTAAAGTGATGATAAAGACAATACATGTTTTTTAACTTCCCTTCTCAAATAGTCACCTTGGTTCCAACTCTCAACACAACAAAACTTGAACAAATTCAAACAAGCTTTGAAAACATGCAAATGAAAGGGGTATTTATGGATTCAAAAAACTCTGGTAGCATCCAAATGGGTAGAATAATTTAATGGTCATGTGATATTTAGCTAAGGCATTCCAACCCAACATGCTCACAGAATATGGAATCATAGACAATCGCACCACAGGCTACCTCTTAGATATATCATTTAGGGCCTATTTTGTTACTAGAATAAGAATAAAAAATTAGGAATACATTTTCTATTTTATGTTTGGTATGTCTAATGCAGGAGCATCCTAGACTTGTTGGAAATCTTGCATGTTGGTATGTTTTGACCTTGAAGTTTAAGGACTCAATCAAAGGAAGATGTGTGGCTCATTCATTACTGAGTAATTTCTAGTTGTAGTGTTAACTGAGGTGCTGTTAGAAACAATAGTCCACCAAGATAACTTTGGGAGGGGGGGGGGGGGGGGGGGGGGGGGGGTGGTGGGGGGGGTGGGGGGTGGTGAATCGGTTATCCAACAATTAAAACATGTATCTTATTTAAACAAACTTAACCATTCAACCAAAGCAAACATCAACCATAATAAGATGCACATAGACAATTACACCAGATATGTTAACTAGGGAAACCCTTGATCAAAAGGAAAACCCTAGTGGGAATGATGCCCACAAGATGATGTACTAATATAAATATTCCTTGTTAGTGGATGGACCCTATTAGGAGTCTATTATAACATTGAGTACATAGAGTCCCTATTAGGAGACTTTGAATCCCTATTACGAGATTCTAACCCTATTAGGAGTTATAGTACAATGTATGCAAGAAGAGCCCACTACGCAAACATGCAATTTACTATTATGTTTTTCTTTCCTTTGTCCCATAAACCAAACCAATCATTTTCAAACCTCATAAACCAATTTGCAAACCTTGGATCAAAATATCAAACCTCGGATCGCTCAGCAAAACATTGACAATGAAGTTTCCTTTACTTCTACTCTACTCTACTCAACTTCACATTCTACTCTCTCTGCTTCTTGCATTTCCATACAATACCATATCCATCCATATCATGATAAGGGAAAATTTCCTTCCTTCATATTGAGTTCATAAAAAAATTCCCTGAGTTAGTTGTTAGACATTCTCAATTAAACATTATAAAAACACATTAAGAACATGTTACATTTAGTGATAACATTAATCTTCCATCTTGCAACTTGAATAAATTTCTATACACACAATATTATGATGAGAAAAATTATTAATGTCATCACCAACATATCTTCTATACATCCTCAACCTTGATTCTCAGAATAACAATTTTGCTAAGAGATATAACAAGTTTACTAGAACATGCCTCTATAAACTCTATCTCAGAATAGAAATCATCAAAACTTGCATAACTTCTTCCAGACTTATCATTTCTTCTTCCAACATTAACTACATATACTAGATACTTAGACATATCTCCCATAACCTTGGATAATGATAATAGTCAACTAGTCGTCTGTACGTACTTGATCGTTCTATTGTTCTTCTATAAGATACCATAGAAAACTCCTATGTTGACATCAATGAAAAACTTAGTCATGAATGTAACATATCATCATAGTAACATATCTACAATACTCCCCCATAGGAATATCATCAACATTCATGCTTCCAACAATCTCTCAACAAGTGCTTGGTTGGAGTAGCATTACTCAGTCATGTCCTAGTGGTACTCGATTGGGGAAGGTACTTGTTGTACATTGGGAGCTCATCTTATACTACATGGTTTAGTTGTACTTGGTTGTAGTATTTCCTGAGTGGCTCAATCAATAAAGATGTTTAATTACTTGGCAATTGTTGGAGTTCGGCAATGCTTATGGTTTTGTTGATACTTAGTAATGGTTTTTGATGCTCGATCATGCCTTGGTTTTAGATTTTCCTAAGTTATATATGATCAGTTCACTTGGCATTTAATTTGGTTATATATATTTAATTTCTATTGTGAGCCAACTTGTGGCTTGAATATGATGCAAGGTTTTATTTAATTTTTAACATGTTAGGTTGACTTGTGACTTGACAGGGGGTCTTGTAGAGTCTTAAGTCAATTCATGGGACATGGAGTCTTCATCATCCAGCTTGGAGAAGAGGATGAAGTAGAGGAGCAAAAATTGAGAAGGGCTAGTAGCTGAGGCTTGAGAAACAAGGAGATTGCTTGGTGGGCTTGCAAGCACAAGTTTAGATCTTCCTTAAAGGTTTCTACCAAAGTGTGGATATGGACTAGCCAGCATTTGGATTGGACCTTGAGGGATCTTGCATAACTATTACTTTCTTTGTATTTGGTCATAATCAAGAAGGCCTTACAGCCTAGCACATTGCATGTAATTAGTTGTTTTATGAATAAAAGATTTGTGAATTGGTATCAGATTGTGTATCTTGCATTGTGTTTTCATTGTGTGGGTATTTTCTAGGAACTAGGACATCTCCTTTATGGATTCTCCTACCTCTCACTGCATTAATGTCAATTGGAATAGGGAATAGGAATACATATTCTTTTTTTGCCTCTAAAATGAGCCTATGCCCATTCCAAAAAAATAGTTATTTTTGGAATAGTCATTCATATTCCCAATATGCATTCCTATTCTCCATTCCTATGTTTGCAACCAAACAATCCATTAATGCATTATCATGGGACTGTGCAAAAATTAAAAAAATTAAGTGAGGTTATAACTAGTTAAGGAAAAAAGGCGGTTATTATATAACTACCAAATAAGTTTATGTGTGAGCAGAAGATGAGATGTCAAAATTGTTGGATTAATGCAAGCATCATAGAAAATAGATAAAGTGTTTGTCAACCACCCCTAAACATTACACATTAAGGAAAAACATAAATCAACTTTGACTATTTAACACTTTAGTGTTGGAATGAAGCTTAGTGTGTGATGTTTAAACTATCTACTATTTGCCATAAAGAATTTGTAAATTCTAATAAAAATGCATCCAACATGTGAAAATTTTAATCCTAATGCTACCATGAGATTCTTGAGTCAAAATGTGGTGTAAAATTATAAACAAGTTTCATGAAGTTTCAAAAATATATCTCATAAATTGCAATAACTAAGAAATATCTAGGAAATGGATTTGTTGAAAAAACCTTTTAAAACTTTGTGGAAATATGATGGCCAAGCCACCTCTCTAAGCTCCTCTCCATCATTACAACTACCTAGCCAAAATGAATGATTTAAAAGATTTAAAATTCTCTACCAAAGTAAAGACTACTTAAATATCACACACTAAGACTTGATTCTTAGCTAAAAGTATTAAATAGTTAAAGTTGGCTTATTTTTCTAAACTTAATTTTTCTCTTAGTATGTGATGTTTAAGGATCAAAGCATAATAGAAAGAAATTTTTTACCATCAAATATCACAATTCAAAATTCTCATAGAATTGCTAACAATTTGGTTCAATCACTTCATAGGACACCCAAAGGAGGATGTGATTATTGTAGAATATACATAAAAATAATCTTTGGATTGAAATCATAGTCTCGAAGGCATACATGCATAATGTGTAATCATACTCAAAACACCAGAGTTATATTTTAGTGAAACCTTAAAATGATGTTGTTTGATGAATGATATAAGACCTCAAAAGAGATTTTATATTGAAATAAAATGGTTGTAGAAAATATGAAAGAGATTGGTGTGGAAGGCTTTACAAAATTTCAAGAAAGTTCCTATCACAATATGATCCATGTAGACATGCATGCAAAATATATATATTCAAAGATAGTGTGGCTGAATTGTTCAACTAGGTGTATTGACATTAAAGAATCAAATTATTGCGAAGTGATCACAAAGTGGATTTGGCAAGAGAATCCTCAAAATGTTTTGAAAAATGATGTTCCAAAAAATTAATATGGTATTTAGAGACTTCAATATTCATGATATGCTTTGTATTCTCTATCAAAGAGAATAGCATGAGTGATCCTTATGGTATTATGTCCAAAACATATGGTCATATATCTATAGATGTATTAGTTCATGCTAATCATCTTGAAGATAATTCGAACCTTAGCAAAATGTTACTTATGGGTATACTTGAATGGCTAGAGGGAACAAAATGTTCTATTTCAACAATTGAAGCAACAACCTAACAAGCATGTTTTAGTACTTCAAATTTTCACCTTTGCAGAAGACATGAAGATGATATTTTAACTAAAAGATATGAATCTCTCAATACATATACAAGGCAATGTTGTCATGGTGACAAATAAGCACATGAATATGGTGAATTACCTTAACAAAACTCGTCAGTAATTGGTCTTCATCAAAATTACAAGTCTACAAACTATCCTTTGTAAAAGTGACCTATCAATTAATCTGATTATTAAAGTTAGATTTTAATTTTTGTAATTGTAAGATTCTATATTTTAGCTTTTATCTTGTAAAAGTTAAGATTTGGTTGTAAAAAGTATAGATAACTTCTAGATTATAATTTTGTTAGTTATTGATATGAAAAGATGGTTGCAAAGAGATTATCTTGTTCGGCCTATAAAGAGATAGTTAACTTTATATTAGTTGGAATACATCAAAAAATAGTTATGGAAGTTTCTATAGATCGAGTGATAATAGTTTTGGATGAGTTTATTACTTATTAATGTTTGTTGGGTCTAACAAACTATTAATAAATAATAGTATAAATAGTTTAAATATTTATCAACTAATACGAACAAAGTTACTCTAAAGGAGATTAGTTAATGGTTGAAGTACTGTAAAAGATATTAATCAAATTGAATTGGTTAATAATTTGGAAGAATATCAGTTAACTGAATCAATGTACATAAGGAAAACTTATTTGAGATAATAATACTTGGTATTGAGGATTTATTATAACTTGTTATTATTAAAATATAAATGAAAACATTGTTGCAGAGTGATGTATGTGATCATTAAAGATTTAATAATAAGATTCTCAATATAGCATGTCATTAAATATTAACAAGTTATTATTATTGAATTATTAATATGATCATTTGAGTATTGAATTATAGTTGACTTTTAACTTACAGAATTCTAGTTAGTTATTAGTCAACTGATGTTAATTAGAATGTTGCTATGGTTATGCAATTAGTAATTAAATCAATTAATGAGAGTTAATTAGATTTAATTAATAATTAAGTTATGTAATAGAGATTTATTTGATATAATTCTTTTAATCAGATTGTAAAAATATTGATATCAAGTTGATAGGTCTTATTCTTATGACTTGAATTATGACTTTAGATATTATATGGTTGTCAACGATGGTGACAATTAAATCAAAAGACTCAAAATTTAGTAATACTTAATTAAGTTTCTAATTGAAAACTAATAAGATGTAATAGGTCATGGATGGTGTACCTATGTTAATGGATTGAGACAAATAAAGTTATCTTCTTCTTATTCGAAGATTGATAATTGGTTCTTTTATAAATGAATAATGGTCCTTTGATTATGTTCAAATGTAGAAGTAACATTAAGGAAGAGTTATCCAATTAGTGCTATGGATCTTAGCAAATAAAGCAAATGATTTAATAAGTAAATATTTATCCTTAGGTTATTCTTAGAATGTAATTCTTAATAATGGAAGGATAATGCTATCGGGGAACAAATGGGTTGACTTGTAGGTCAAATAATGAAACTTAGACACTTGAAGTATACTTGCAAACAAGAAACTGGAAATTCCTACACATTATTCAACTATGTGAATTTAGTAAACCAAAACATGTGTCTGCATCATGTATTCTATATGCTTCTTGTTTTGGAGTTTGGGTTAACTAGTGTTGACCAGTTCTAAGTTGTTACCAGAGGCTCAGGGGTTATGAGATGTGATGGTATGTTGATCTTATTTGGTCTCGATCATTTAAGCCCAACCATGGTAATGTGATCGTATGCTCTATGAAATGTTTGTATTTGTTCGTCAGTCTTCATGTGTGAAGCTGAGATGTATGAGTATGAGACACTTGAGCTAATAATTTTTGATTCATTGATCAGTTATCCTTGAATTATTTTCTAGTCGCCATGATGGGACTGAAATGTGGATTTATTTCTTGATGATGTCATGTTGTGACATGTTTGACTCAACCATTCTGGAGTCTTCAATCAGTATAATTTTGAAATATTCTTGGTTTCTTGTTGAGAACCAATGGATACTTATGATTATCAATGATGCCTTTAGTTGCCAATAGAGAACTGTTGTGATCATGATTTTCTATGGATGCTTTTTCAGATGCTCATGGAGATTTGATGATTCTTATCTTGGAGATTTGATAATTCTTATGGATATTTGATGCTTTTATGCATATTTAATGATTTTATTATGGATTATCTTTTATGATTTTGAGATTTATGATTTCATGAGCTTAGGGTAGGTAATCTACTTGTAGTGTCGGGAAGTGGCTGGGGGTCGGGGACCTAAGTGGCTACCAGGGTAATTCATTGTAAGTTTGGTTAATAAGTGATAATATTTACACACTAAATGGGGATTAAATGAGCCTAAAAAGATAATTGTTGATGTTCTCGCCCATGCCTTGAGCACTTGTATAGGCTAGGATGGGAGTAGTGAGAATGCATGGTTGCGACCTTGCATTTCGTAGTATGCCTCGTCAGTATGAGAGGATACTAGTGGCCGCATGATATCAGTATAGACCCGTGAAGTTTAGCTAACTGTCAGGGTAACTTGTATGTGATAATTGCGATGACACTTTCCTACTTGCATAGTACATTTCCTACATGTCATTGTGTGCCTCTGGGAATTAGATTGCGATTTTGTGTGATGGAACCCTTTAGAAGTATACTTTTAGGATTTCTAAACTTATAGAGATTTGTGCTTCGTGAATTGATATCATGTTTAAGACCTGAGATTATCTCTTCAGCACAGTCAGAGTGGACCACTTAGGTTCCACGCGGTCGGGTGGTAGTGTATTTTCACTCTTATTATTTGAGATCCGTCCAAGACACCGTGGCTGGAGTATCTTTGATTGGTATTTATTCTTCATTATGTTCTTGAAGAATTATGATAGATAATATACCTTATGGTGGATGTATTTACTGGTATGTTTCTTATATTGATGATTTTCTTTACTTTGCATATGTTAGTTGATGATTTATTATGCTTTACTTTGCATGTTAGTAGGATATTTTAGGAGTGACATTCCTACTATGTTAATATTGATGATCTCTTCGGTGCTTTGAAATGTTACGCATGGAGGGATGGCTAGGATCCACGATGGTCTAATGATGCTATTTACGGTTGGAAGAAACTGTGCACTTAGTTATTTATGTTTGTGATATATGGTTATCTTTTGTGATGGATGTTTATATATTTTATGATGATGTATCATGTATGATATGTGGTTTCATTTACTTTTATTCCATCATGAATTAATATTGGATGATGATGTACTTTATTTACTTGGATGTTTATTCTTTTAAGCTTTTCATACCCTATGATATGTACAGTGGATGATAGAGCTAAACTAAAATATAATTACAAAAGGACACTTGTATATTGTTTAAGTACATTGGATATATCATTGTTATTTCATAAGGATGGGATGTTAGATGAATAGCTAATTTAGATGTGATACAACGTTAAGAGATCTTTAAAGAATGTAACCTATTATGTATATATGTTATGTTTATTTTTATTTGAATTGTTGCTATTGCTTCCGCAAATGTTATGAATGGTTTTATCTTTTATGCTTAAAAAAATAATTGTTTTGCAAACTTAGTAAAATTCTTTGGATCCCTTGGCGGGGCATTACATTTGGTATCAGAGCCAGAGTTTCAACATTGGGAGCTCTGGGTATATTGGAATGCTACTAGTTGAGTAAAATGAAAACTTAAAACTATCATGTGTATCTTTTTCAAACTGAAAACTTGAAACTAGATAAACTAGAACAGAACTTAAAACTGTTGCTTGCATATTTTTTTATATTTCAACACTTAGCTTTCAAAACTAAAAATTTTACTAAAAATCTAAACAAAGGAAAAACTAAAAATTGAAATTCATTCTAGCTATAAAACATGTATCTTTTATCTATGTTGTAAGGTAGTAAACCTCTGTTTATCTTTGCAATCATTAAGTTGCTCTTGTTTAGAATGAATTAAGGGATCTATTTTAGTAGTTATTAAAATAATGAATGTTGGATCGATATAGTTTTCGATTTACCATTAAACAAAAATCATATTGCTTTAAGGGTGTTGTAATATCCTCAATGGAAACATGTTTCCCTACAGAGGGAAAGGGTTCAATGGGACCCACATAGTGAGTATCTTAGTTTTTCATTTCTGTAGGCTTTCAGGAGTAAGCCTAATCCCAAGGGGGTGGATGTAGTGCATGCCCCTGGTTCACATTTTTTTATCATTGCTAAACTCTTTTAGAACTAGTTTCATGTTGTTGGTTAGTAACATTCTTTTAAGATTATCAGATATTGTGCTATGAATTCAGTTTATTGTGTGATGAGATTACTTAAACTCTACATTTTATGTATGTATGATGATTATTTTTAGTGTTCACAATTATTGATGATGATTATTACATTGGTTTAAATTATTAATGATGATTAGTAAGATGATTTATTATCATATGTTTTTTCTTATGGATACTTACCCTATACTTGCATGTGTATGGTGTGCGTGTTTGCTTTTGTATGGCATGTCTAATGTGGTTAAAGAAAGGAGTTGTAGTTACCTGCTAGTCAGGATTTACACGATCCACCACTTCCTGCCATTGCCTGTTTAGTTAGTATATATTGTGCTTGTATATGCATGGTTTTTATGCAGGTTGCAGGTACCGGGTATTGACTTCCCTGAATTGTCAGGATGAGCGTACCCTATCACATTATCTCAATGATAAGAGAGGAGAGATAAATTCTCAAATCCAAATCTCAATTCTTTAAGCCATTTGTCCTAATTAAAAAATTAGGACAAGTATCTGAGTTGAGTACCCTCTGAATACGTTAGATAACATAATTCGTGATATTAGCCTTGGTCTGGTTTTGTATATATTTTGGCTATGATGTATTTTCATATTTTATCTTGAGAGTCTTTGATATATTTTCTATTAATTAAGCCTACTTAAAAGATTTAATTAATGGTTTAATTTAATGGAAAATTAATATGATATTTTAATATTTATTTTATTTAATTAATTGAGAAATTAATTAAATAAGATAATTAAATGTGAAGATAAAAGTTATAAGTTTAAATTTGGAATGTGACAATATTTATTTTAATAATAATATATTTGGAGTTCATTTTTAAATAAATGACTAAATAATATTATTATTAAAGCTAATACATATTTTAGCAATTAAGTTTTGGAAAATAAAATTTAAAAGTGAAAAATATATTTTAAATTAATAAAAGATTCTAAATTTCATGTGCTTAAAATATAAATATATTAAGATTGAAAAGTGGAGATATTAAAATTAGTGCATGAGACTTAATAAATAATTAAATTGGAAAGAGTAAAGTAAATTGGAGTTATAAGCTTGCATGAGAATTAACATGTGTCAACCACACAGGGGTTAGTGCATCAATTAAGCACAAGGTGTCTACAATTCTATGACTCATCAAAAAGAATTGAAAAAGACTCATGCTTAGTTGGTGACACCTTTCAGCAGTTTCAAAAAGCAATTCAAAAGTTTCTTGAGAGCTCTTGATATTCAGGCATTTATAGAAGCTTAAATGAAAAGCTTAATAGAAGCTACAAGCTTAATGGAAGCCTCAAGCTACAAGCTAAAAAAAAATAGAAACTTCAAAGCTTACATGCATGGGAGAAGATTCATATGCTCATATATTTTCTACTTGCTTCTATGCTCTTTCTAGCATTTTTAATCACTTGGAGGATTTGATCAGCTTGGATTCTTGAAAGAATTGTGAATGATGGAGAAGGAAGGGATTTTCTATAGACTTCTAAGGCATGAAAAATTAGCATCAGTGTCCAGGTGCACTCGTGATATTCTCATATTCCCTTTGCACTCTTTCTCTTCTTGTCTTCATCATATTTGTTTTATGTGTCTGAATACTCTCTGTATTTGAAATTAGAATCTAGATATTTTATTTGGATGAGAAGAACACAATAGAAAAATCCTAAATCCAATTAAGAAGAAATAATTAGATTTTAATCGGGTTTGGGTTCGAATTTAGATTATGAAATTAGATAGACAAGATTTGAAATTAAAATAGAAATTCTAAGTTGAAAATTCGTATGATTAGATGTAATCTTTCTATCAAATTATATTTTCAGATGTGTATGGACAAACCTATTAGATGGATGAATGGGTAAATTTAGAGAACAATTACATTTTAAGAGGAAATTTTTAATTCATTACAAATTGTCCTGTCGCTACCCCTTGGATAGACCCGAACTCAGTCATTCATAACTTTTTATTGGGATTGAATTTATTTGATCGCTCTTGCTAAAATTGGCGCAACTTGGCCCTCTCCAACATATTTAAATTTCAACCCGATCTAACAGTTCATTAGGGAGATATGGCCATTGTACTGAGACTTTTTTTATTCAAGGACAGATATTTCTCCATTTTCCATAACCAAGAGTTCTTTATGCTTTAACTTCATAAAAATAATATATCAAAGCATGGAATGAATTAAAGATATTATTGCAATCTTCCTTTATTAGAATCTTATTAATATGCATTAGTTTTATATGGTTTATTATCTAATCTAATTAAATCAAATTTAATTAAGATTAATTAATAGTAGAAGAAGTGTAATTAATTACTAGTCAATCTAAGTAAATGGATGAGAGAAAATAAAAAGAAAAGAGATATTAATATAGTTTATATAGCAGACTTTTAATATTATTTAATGTATATTAAATAGTATTTAATATATATTAGATAATTAAGGGATGATAAAGATATTTAATGATGATTATTATGATGATTTTAATTAAGAGACTTCAACGATATTGGTTAAGATCTATTGACCAGGGGTCATAGTTACATTATAACATTACTATGATTTGAGTTATTATGTTATTATAATACGTTATGTATTATTAAATAAATTATTGATATATCTTAATGGTGTTAAGAGTTAGTTAAATATTAACTAATGAAGTTTATGGAGGAATTCTCTAGATCGATTATTTATAGTTTGATGAGATATTAATGATTTAGTTGTTATTCATTGATTGGTTCGAATATCAATCATTATAATTAAATATTGAAATTATCAATGGGTTTATTATTTATTAATAA
Source organism: Cupressus sempervirens (assembly GCA_028749045.1). Lineage (NCBI taxonomy): Eukaryota > Viridiplantae > Streptophyta > Pinopsida > Cupressales > Cupressaceae > Cupressus > Cupressus sempervirens. The sequence goes on from CM053793.1 coordinate 838,488,198, forward strand.
TTGTTAAGGTTAGCAATTAGTAATGAATGATAAGTATAGTTAGTATAACTATTAATTAATTTAGTTAAATTCAAATTGAGAATAGTTAATATTTGAAGTATAGCAATAAGTTATAGATTAATAATTGGTTTAGACAAAATCTTAGGTGATATATGATGTAAGGTTAAAATAGGTATTAGGTAATGAGATTGAGAGATAGTTAACTTTATATCAATTGAAATACATTGAAAAATAGTTATGGAAGTTTCTATAGATCGAGTGATAATAGCTTCGGATGAGTTTATTATTTATTAATGTTTGTTGGGTCTAACAAACTATTAATAAATAACAGTATAAATAGTTTAAATAGTTATCAACTAATACGAACAGAGTTACTCTAAAGGAGATTAGTTAATGGTTGAAGTACTGTAAAAGATATTAATCAAATTGAATTCGTTAATAATTTGGAGGAATATCAGTTAACTGAATCAACGTACATAAGGAAAACTTATTTGAGATAATAATACTTGGTATTGAGGATTTATTATAACTTGTTATTATTAAAATATAAATCAGAACATTATTGCAGAGTGATGTATGTGATCATTAAAAATTTAATAATAAGATTCTCAATATAGCATGTCATTAAATATTAACAAGTTATTATTATTGAATTATTAATATGATCATTTGAGTATTTAATTATAGTTGACTTTTAACTTATAGAATTCTAGTTAGTTATTAGTCAACTGATGTTAATTAGAATGTTGCTATGGTTATGCAATTATTAATTAAATCAATTAATGAGAGTTAATTAGATTTAATTAATAATTAAGTTATGTAATAGAGATATATTTGATATAATTCTTTTAATGAGATTGTAGAAATATTGATATCAAGTTGATAGGTCTTATCCTTATGACTTGAATTATGACTTTAGATATTATATGGTTGTCAACGATGGTGACGATTAAATTAAAAGACTCAAACTTTAGTAATACTTATTTAAGTTTCTAATTGAAAACTAATAAGATGTAATAGGTCATGGATGGTGTACCTATGTTAATGGATTGAGATAAATAAATTTATCTTCTTCTTCTTCGAAGATTGATAATTGGTTCTTTTATAAATGAATAATGGTCCTTTGATTATGTTGAAATGTAGAAGTAACATTAAGGAAGAGTTATCCAATTAGTACTATGGATCTTAGCAAATAAAAAAAATGATTTAATAAGTAAATATTTATCCTTATGTTATTCTTAGAATGTAATTCTTAATAATGGAAGGATAATGCTATCGGGGAACAAATGGGTTGACTTGTAGGTCAAATAATAAAACTTAGACACTTGAAGTATACTTGCAAATAGAAAACTGGAAACCTCTACACATTATTCAACTATGTGAATTTAGTAAACCAAAACATGTGTCTGCATCGTGTATTATATATGCTTCTTGTTTTGGGTTTTGGGTTAACTAGTGTTGACTAGTCTTAGGTTGTTACCAGAGGCTCGGGGGTTATGAGATATGATGGTATGTTGATCTTATTTGGTCTTGATCTTTTAAGCCCAACTATGGTAATGTGATCATATGCTCTATGAAATGTTTGTATTTGTTCGTCAGTCTTCATGTGTGAAGCTGAGGTGTATGTGTATGAGACACTTGAGCTAATCATTTTTGAGTCATTGATCAGTTATCTTTGGATTATTTTTTAGTCGCCATGATGGGACTGAAATGTGAATTTATTTTTTGATGATGTCATGTTGTGACATGTTTCACTCAACCATTTTGGAGTCTTCGATCAATATAATTTTGAAATATTCTTGGTTGCTTGTTGAGAACCAATGGATACTTATGATTATCAATGATGCCTTCAGTTGCCAATAGAGAACAGTTATGATCATAATTTTCTATGGATGCTTTTCCAGATGCTCATGAAGATTTGATGATTCTTATCTTAGAGATTTGATGATTCTTATGGATATTTGATACTTTTATGCATACTTGATGATTTTATTATGGATTATCTTTTATGATTTTGAGATTTATGATTCCATGAGCTTAGGGTAGGTAATCTACTTGTAGTGTCAGGAAGTGGCTTGCAATGGGGGCTGGGGCCCTAAGTGGCTGCCAGGGTAACTCATTGTAAGTTTTGTTAATAAGTGATAACATTTACACACTAAATGGGGATTAAATGAACCTAAAAAGATAATTGTTGATGTTCTCACCCATGCCTTGAGCGCTTGTATAGGCTAGGATGGGAGTAGTGAGAATGCATGGTTGTGACCTTACATTCTGTAGTATGCCTCGTCAGTATGAGAGGATACTAGTGGCCACATGAGATTAGTATGGACCCGTGGAGTTTAGCTAATTGCTAGGGTAACTTGTACATGATAATTGCGATGACACTTTTCCACTTGCATAGTAGGTTTCCTACATGTCATTGTTTGCCTCTGAGAATTAGATGTCAATTTTGTGTGATGGAACCCTTGAGTAGTATACTTTTAGGATTTCTGGACTTATAGAGATTTGTGCTTCGTGAATTGATATCCTGTTTGAGACTTGAGATTATCTCCTCAGCACAGTGGGAGTTGACCACTTAGGTTCCACGCTGTCGGGTGGTAGTGTATTTTCACTCTTATCATTTGAGATCCGTCTGAGACACCATGGCTGGAGTGTCCTTGGTTGGTATTTATTCTTCATTATGTTCTTGGAGCATTATGATAGATAATATACCTTATGGTGGATGTATTTACTAGTATGTTTCTTATATTGATGATTTTCTTTACTTTGCATATGTTAGTTGATGATTTATTATGCTTTACTTTGCATGTTAGTAGGATGTTTTAGGAGTGACATTCCTACTATGTTAATACCGATGATCTCTTTGGTGCTTTGGAATGTTACGCACGGAGGGATGGCTAGGATCCATGATAGTCTAATGATTCTATTTACGGTTGGGAGGAACCGTACACTTAGTTATTTATGTTTGTGATATATGGTTATCTTTTGTGATGGATGTTTATATCTTTTGTGATGATGTATCATGTATGATATGTGGTTTCATTTACTTTTATTGAATCATGGATTAATATTGGATGATGATGTACTTTATTTACTTGGATGTTTATTCTTTTAAGCTTTTCATACCCTGTGATATGTACAGTGGATGATTGAGTTAAACTCAAATATAATTACAAAAGGACACTTGTATATTGTTTAAGTACATTGGATGTATCATTTTTATTTCATAAGGATGGGATGTTAGATGAATAGTTAATTTAGATGTGATACAACGTTAAGGGATCTTCAAAGAATGTAGCTTGTTATGTATATATGTTATGTTTATTTTCATTTGAATTGTTGCTATTGCTTCCGCAAATGTTATGAATAGTTTTATCTTTCATGCTTAAAAAAAAAAATTGTTTGGCAAACTTAGTAAAAAAATTTGGATCCCTTGGCAGGACATTACATGTCTCATATTTGCCTAACTACAACTACTAAAATAGCTCTCAGATTGGCATCTTAGTGATAGTTTTAGAATGGCAGTATGCTAAAAATGCAAATCTACAAAATGCATGCAAGATCTATGACTATAATGTAAATTATATGTTATTAAAATGGATATGCAACAAGCTAAAAATGCAATAAATGATGCTAAATAACATTAAAGCAATACTAAAATGCTATGAACTTGCTAAAATGATAATGCTAAAATGATGAATCAAAATGTGCCTATAGTGTAGGCCAAAAAATTTTGTCCTTTTGCTCTTGGATTTCCCTCCTATTTATAGGATTTCGGAAGGGGTTGGGGTAAGAATTAGGATTTTCACCTTTGACTGGTGGGTGAAAGTGAAACTAAAAATATCTCATAAGAGACTATGAGGAAGAGTCCAACAGACTTGATTTTGATGATAATTGAGGATATTTCTAATATTTTTTAAATGAAAAAGGGAGATTTTCAATTTTGTGAGGATAAATTATTTCTTTGATTTAATAAATGGCTTATTTATCATCAACACTTTGTCTTTTTCTTCCTACCTTTTTGAATTTCATTTTATGGACTTAAATTGTTTTTCTCCTCTTTTAATGTTAATTTAGGTCTTGTCGATTTGATAAATGATTAATGATTTGATGTGATTTTTTATTTGAAAGTCTATTGTGTTTCTTCTAATTTTCTCTTTAATTTGCACTAATTGATTGAAATTGCAGGATTTAGGTCTTTGCCAATTTTTGGGTGTCTACAAATGCCCTTCTTTAAGCTAATATGTGAAGCATATTAGTTCAAAGATTGTTTTAATCTTCTAATTTTAGATCAACTTCTGATGATTGGATTGGATGTCTTGTTTGATGATATTTTTGACATTTTTCCATTGTTGTGGTATCTGTCTGTTGATGGTTTGATGTTTGATCATTGATGATTAGATGTTTTAATTGTCATTGATTTCATGATTTGATTGCAGTGGTGATTTGGTGTTTAGTGTTGCGATGTTATTGCTTTGATACCCTAGTTTTGGTAGTCTAGATATTTGAAACTTTTGGTTGGGGTAGAACATTTTTGATATTTCAAAAATTTTGATGCCCTAGTTTGATTTGATGTTTAAAATTTGGTTGTGGTAGGACATTTTTGATATTTCAAAAGGATTTGATGCCCCGGTATAGTAGCCCCTCAAAAATAAAATTGGAAAAATGGATGTGCAAAATAGGGATGTTCCAATTTTATTTATGAAAATATTTTATGAGAATAGTTGATAGGGAATGTGTAGTCACAAAGCAATGTGTAGGATCAATCAGGTAATGTTGATAGATAGAAAAAGTGCCCCCCTTAGGATACAAAGTAGGGAAAACTAACATGTCCATATTAGGATATAGAGTAGGACAAAAAACTAGTTCAAGATAGAACCATTAGCTGAATAGCTAGATGTTGAGATTTGATTGTTCTAGGATGATCACTTGTCATGAAAAAATGATATCATTGTTTGATGTTCAATTGTTCAAGATGGGATGAGTGTCCCCAGTGAGCAAGGACCTTTAAATTAGACACAGATAGATGATGTATGTGGTGCAACACCAAGTTGATTTTTGGAGCTTATGTGTTCATTTTATGGATTTAACATGTATGCCATCAATGATGAGGACCCTTTGATGTTGATGACCTTTTGATGTTGATGATTCGATCTTTTTGATATATGAGATATTTGAGCTTTTTGATGTTCGGACTTGTGCACTTGTTATGTTATGGACTCATGTACTCATGTGATGGTATGATTTGATGGATATAGTAGTAGTAGATGCGGATGTGTATAAATATGTGAATGATTAATGTAGCATGAAAAAATGGATAATGATTTAAATAAATGACATGGTAATAATGATGTAATGAAAAGGTGATGTGATAATATGAATATAATGATATGAAATGAAATATGGTAGAATGACATCAAATTTAATTAAATGATAGGTAATGGAATGCAATAAGATGGAATATAATGAATATCATGGGATGAATGTTGTGGTTCTGTAATGAAATGGAATGAAAAAAATGATATGTGATGAAATGAAAGGAAAGAAAATGGGTAATGAAATGTCTAATGCAAGAAATGATATGTGATGAAATGAAATGAAAGGAAATGGGTAATGAAATGGATTTGGTAAGTGAATGAGAAATGTGATGAAATGGCAAGGAAATGAAAATAATACTATGTAATGAGAGGAAATATGATATGAGATATGATAAAATAGGATTGTATGCAATGGAATAAAAGTGAATGTAATGCAATGTAATGCAATGTAATGCAATGTAATGTAATGGTATGAAAATAGAATGAATATGGAAATAAAAAATGTAAATGAATGAATGTGTGTCATGGAATGAAACATGATGAAATGAGAATTATGAAAAAAATGAAAATGTGAAGATGGGAAGAAATGATATGATATGATAAATGCACAATGGGATAAAAGGTACTATGACCAATGAACATGAATGAAAGTGAAAAATGGAAGGAAATAAAATTTTCTGAGATTCGAAGGCTATGAGGTGGAGTGTCAAATTTTGAGATTCAAAAGCCACAAAATGGATGGATGATATGCTAAAATGAAAGGAGATGGAGTGTGACAAAAGATGATGCAATGAATCAGATGAGATGGAATGTGGTTAAACAAGATTGGTTGAGAGTCAAAAGCCACACAAGGTAGCAGAAGAGGTGGTGAAATCTGATAGTAACTAGAATTGTTTGAGATGTGAAAGCCACATAACTCAATGAGTGCAATGAGAAGGTGAATTCATGAAGTTTAATGCTGGTGTGGATATTGTGAAGAGACAAAGTCCATGATAGTTGACTATGAAAAGCTCATCTAGATTTTGATGTTGATGTTGTTGTCTATTATTTGATAACTAGTCATGAAGTCATTGACTAATGTTTGGGAATTGCATCCTAATTTATGTGCCAACCATTTTTTTTCAAGGAACTCAAGATGAAAATGAAAAAAAGATGAATGCAACTAATTGTCACTTTTTTAATGAGATGCAAAGTAATTGTCATCATAGAGCATGTGAAAAAAGTGACTAAATACAACCACCACTAGCTCAACTATAGTGATATGAATACTATGTCATGCTGAGAAGTGCCAGCAAAGATGAGCAACGTACAAGAAAAAATGGCAACCACTAAGAAACAAATGCTATAGCCATAGAATAATAAAAATAGGCATGCAAATAGTCACATGATAGATAAAAGACCCCACCTAAGATAGCACACAAAATTGCTCAAGGTACACATGGTGTTCCATACGATAGGAGGCACTTATAAGTGGACACCAAAAATGTGCAAAACCAAAGGATCACTGGAGCTAAATAGTGAAAAAACAATAAAAAAATATCATTACTTCATCCTAGTACCTCTAGTCAAGCACATCATCGAGGTACTAAAAGCACATGATAGCATAGAAAACCATTATTTGTGGACCAGGTGTGCTTCTAATTGGGTGTAATACTGTTGAGTTTGTTTGATTTTCCAGGGAGCAACAATTGCAATAGGTGGATAAGAAAGCATGGGATGTGTTGGTGGTAATTTAGTAGTGGGTTTTGTCTATGCCTCGGAAAGAATTTGGATGGCTGAATGTTAGAACCAAGAGTCAAGTATACTAGGTACCAATGTGGTGGGATATAGAGATTAGATACATGGAAGATGAGCAAAGAACAAGGCTTGAGTGAGTGAAAGCTATAAGTAAGTGGTTGTCGTGGGAATGGAATAAGGTAAGGTGAAGAGTAGAATGTGATTATTGAATATATTAAGAAGTTGCAAGAATCCTGCAAGTGAAAGTATGTTGGGCTCACCAAATCAATCACAGCAAGAGGGTGAGGCTAGCTAGGGAAGGTAGATGAGACAAGGGAAAAGAGAAAAGCATGTTAAAAAATCCTCCAAGGAGTTGGTGGATCAGTCTAAACTCCAAGTATAAATTTCAAGGCCGAGTGAGGTGAGTCAGGCAGGGTAAGGGTTAGCATAACCTAAAGTGGTGGGGATTAGGGCTAAGGAAACACCCTTGTTAGCTTTGATGATGTTATCATGGACTGCAACACAATAGGCATTGTAGGTGATATTAGATGATGAGCCAATGATGCAGGTGGAGAATAGTCCACTCAGGGAGATGAAGAGTATGTCATGAGCGGAGGAGGCAAGGGAGATAAAATCTCCTAAAAAATCCATGGGAGAATCTTTGAAGGATGTGGGAGGCAGTGGTGGGGGTGGAGTAGTATGAAAGACACGTTGGTTAATTAATCTCAAGACACCAAGACAAGGAACAAAAGAAGGAAGATGAGTGGTGCAAATGTGGATGAGCCATAGCTAGAGGTGGGAGGTAGAGGTCAATCATCATAGGACATGGAGGAATTATGAAAACTATTAGTTGTAGAGAGATTCCAAGTAGAGAATGCAATATAGGAGGTCACATTTTGGGATTGATGTAGGGCACAGGAAGATGGGGCACAAAAAAAGGTGAGATGGTTGCAAGTAGTGGTGAAGGCAGAGTAGGCACAAATGCAATCACTAGAAATGGAACTACACATAGAACATGCACAAGTAGATGGAAGTGTTGTAGGAATGCAAGTGGAGTGATCACAGACATAGAAGTTGTAGGAATCACTGAAGATACTACAAGTGGGGTTAGAGAGCATGTAGAATGAACTGGTGTTATTGTAGTTGGTCTACCTCACAATAGGTGTATCATAGTCATGCTCTGGGACATACTTATGAATACTATATTCAAATTAAGGACTATTTTTCCCACTATGAGGTACATTTAATCTTGTCAACCCAGGGATGTATACTTGAAATGGTCGACACAGTATGTGCACTAGGTCACTTAATGAGTCACTAAGCTTATGTTGTAGGAAAGTAAAATGCAAGGAAAAAAACTTACACTATTGCTACAAGAAACTAACACACTTAATTCTATGAATACTAGAAATACAATGAAAGGCTAACAAATATTCCAACTCAATTCATCCACTATAACTATTCTCACATATGTTGCAGGAACATTCATGAAGTGTGATGCTACAGGAAGGAACTTTTAACTTCTACTTACATTACTAAGAATGCTTGGAAATAAATCTATTCTAACCTAATCTAATCCACTAACTAGGTGGGCCCCTTTGGTTGGTTTAAACTAAACTACTAACACAAGATAGAAGCCAAAAACTATTTCATTATATTTCATAAATTCATTACATAACACATAGAACTATAAAAACACAACTCACTGTAAAAGTTAATAGTCTGTTCTCATAAAATCTTTCTTCTAACTAAACTAACACACTTGTTCTAATTCCTATATATAGGAGATTGACACTTATTCCCATAACAAAAAAGTAAATAACCTAGCTATAAATCCACATGAGAGAAAGAAGGAAAAAAACAACTCAAGGTGGGAAGAAGAGATAACAACTTAAGGTGGGAATAATAAAGTCTAAACATCCACTTTCCATAGGAATAAATGTAGAGAATGCAATAAGTCTTGATAGCTCCTCCATAATTCCTATCATGTCCTTTGGAGCTGTTACAACTTTCTTCCACCATGGCTACACCTTAGAATTCTTTTCTCCTTGAATGTTGTTGGTGCTCATCTTTGAATTCTTCCAATCATCTTTCAGTTTCATTGCTTACAATTTAGTTATAATACAAAGATAATTGCAAATAAGCATTTTCAAATTAAATTCAAATATAAGAACACACATTTTGATAATTATATGAAATATTGCATCATTTATATGATATTGGCAAAATATGACATATTATCTACCCATAGATTAATCATTGTTTTAGGTAAACATAGGTCCACAAATGTCTTGATGAAAATGAAACAGAGTATTAACAAAGTGTTAAAGAACTATCATGAAATAGAGGCAATATTTAGCCTCATCATTTGCCCCCTAGTAAACTGATGCTTGTCCTCAAGCATGGAATTTCCTAGTTAGTGACCTGAATTTCCCCACTTCTACCCTTCCTTTCCTGCTACCCTTGAACATGAAATAAAATCCCCATCTTCTTTCCTAAACCTCCCTTCTATTTTCCTCCTGTAGCTTGTTAAGTCTATCAACATTAATGTCACATAAAGGCCACATGAGCATTGGAGGTTGCATAGTGAGTGGGTACCATAATTCAAGTCTAGCCTTCTTTCCTAGCTCTAAATACTTTGGAGCTCAGTGAAGGGAAGCTTCCAAGTTGATGGGACTATGTGGCTCTAACTTTTTAAATGACGTAGGTAATCTAGCCCATCTACTTCTAGCACTAGTCATAGCTCTTTGGAAAGCAAAGTAGGGAAAATTATCATAATCAGCATAAGCCTTAGCTCTAGTAGTGAAGATCCTATCCCTTACTCCCTTGTTCTTATCCCCATAAGTTAACCTGAACCAATCTCGAAGAACTTCTTCTAGTTTGATGCTTTTGGATCTCAATGGTAGGGGTTCTATCCTTTCCTCATCTCTATAATTATTTAGCTACCTGTCATAGTTTTCTTCATTAGACATCTAGGACATCAAGGCTCTTAAATGTATATCCGCTATATAAAGTAAAGGATTCCATTGGGTTTCTAAAGGGATAACAAATTATGCATATATAATTCACAAAGAAAATTCTACTGCCAGGATGGTAGACCCTAATACAAACCATAAAATTTCTAGGTTGATTTAAACTCTACATTGATATTTTTAAGGGTTAACATGAGTTGGAACAAAAGAAATTATTCTTTTAAATAGAGAGCATAAACTCATGGTGGCAGTCTACAGGCAAGTGCTTGATCAGCCAATTTGAGGGCATGATCCATCCTTTGTTTTTGATTTGCCAACTGCTCCTTTAAATATGTAATTTCTACATTCAAAGACACTATATATTTCTTCATTATTTTCCTCTCCTCTTCCCACAAGGCCTTAGCAAACATATGTTGTCCAAACAACTGAAAAAGGAGTTTCTATAGAGTAAGAGAACCACTATCTTCCTCATGGTTTCTTTTCTTCTTTCTCTATTCCCTCCATAATTTTTCTACAACATCAATAAACCATCTTGATTTATAGGGAACTAGGGTGGTGTTTGGATCAATTTTCTTAGGAACTATTTCATCCCTATAGCTCAAAGTACCTAGCTAGTCTATTGGGGTATCATTTGGATTTTCATTAACCTCAACCCTACATTCCTCATTAAGGTTTTAAAGAATATTTTCAACTTTAGGGTGAGGAGGAGAGTGGTCAGGAACAATCTATATATAGGATTCTTTAGTAGATGGCTTGGATGAGGGGGATTCTTTGGAAATTTGTCCTCTTATTCTAGGACTTCTTCTTACAGGGGTTTCTTCTAATATCATAGATTTCTACCTAACTTTTCCTTTTGGTGTCTCTACTGTAGGAGTAACTACTGTAGAACCCTTCTTAGTTCTCTTTTGCCTCACTACTATAGGGCTCAACTCTTCTTTTACTGGGATAGAGATTTCTTTTCATTTTCTCTTTCTTTGGCTAGAGGTAGTTTCTAGGTTTCTTGAATAGGTAAAGGCATAGTCTCTTGCACATTTTCTTGAACATTTTATTGTATGTTTTCTTGTACATTGCTTTATACATTTCCAATTTCAGCCTCTTGGGTGCTCTATTCAATAGATTCATTAGTGGGAGCTACATTTTCCTCTCTAGGGGTTGTTCATGAAGCACAACCTAGGGTTACAAGTTTTTGGCTAGGACAAATTCCACCTGTGAAAGGAGAGAAACATCCCTAAGTGACCTTTTTATAAGTAACTTAATTAGGGCATGATGGGTAACGAAATTGTCTTTTCCTTTTTGAGTTTCCTCCACACTAATACACAAAATATTATACAAGAAATTGGGAACATTAACTAGAATATTATGCATTATACAACTCAGCAATTTAAAATGATGTGCATGTAAATATGAGAATCTACCTTGGCATGTAAGGTACCTGATAATGTGTATAGCTAGTTCATTGTATGGTGTCAGAAGAGACATTCTCTTACATCCTTGCTTGGTAATGTCCATCTGAGGGTTGGTTGGGATGACAAATTGAGCTCTGGCCAACCTATCATCATGAGTGTTGGGATAATTTTCTCCTATCATTGGTAACCCTATAACTTCTACTATACATTCCTTTGTAGTAACCACTATTAAGCCCCATATAGAAGCTTCCCCTTTATCAAACGTCCTTGTGAATTTTGTGGTTGCTTCTTCATCATATGCAGTCAAAATTAAAAATAAACCTAACCATCCACATGCATTAAACCTCCTCCTAGCTTCTACATATGAGAGAAAAATGGTATGCTCTACTGGTTCTCTCCTTTGCAATTGTCCACCCATTTTTTAACACTTCACTATTTGCACTACTTCACTATTTCGCCCTTACAAATTCAAGCTTAAATTATTATTTTATAGACCATTTCACATTTCATTTAATAGATAATTAATGCCATAATGATTCATTATGAGCAATAATATGGCTTTAATGAGAGTAAATCATGGACGTGTGTGAAAATCATCAAAAAATGGGGTTTAGATGACTTAAAATTTAAACACAAGTCACATCATAGCCTAATAATAAAATGATTCAACAATAAGGGGTACAATACTTAGCCACTTGTATACTTAAGGAAATTTGAAGATTTGGAAAAGTATTTATGAATAAATGCAGTCATTGGGTTTTAGTAACCTTCCCTACCCCCTATGAAATAAGGACAACTGTCCACACTTGTCAGACTTGGTACAAGGATAGAAAACTGACATAACGTTGCCATCATATAAAGAATGTAGTATTACATATAATTAATGATATCTGCGGACTATAAATGAATTATAATTTGAAAATTTTATACATGTTAAATGATCATCTCACATACCAAAAAGGTGGTGGGAGTAATATCAGCATTGGCAGCATCTGTCAGCATCTTTCGAGGCTTATTGAAAACATGAGAAATTGATGACATGGAAAGTGGGTGGATGGAAGATAAAAAAATGAGATGAGGTGGATGGGTGGAAGGTAAAGAGATGAGATAGAATGAAAAAGTAAATGAGAAAGTGAACTTTATGTGGACATAAAGTCTTTATTATGAGCATGCACAAAGAAATTAATGCTGAAGAGAGGTAGGCAAAAGGTTGACACCTTTGACTGTAGGAAGAGTTACCTTGGTTGTATTTGAATTTGGCCACTAGAACTGCTATAGGAAGTCTTCTTTTGTTTGGGGCCATTTATATAACTTGATTCTATGACCATTGACTAATAATTTGAAAGGTATTGGATCAATGGTAGTTAATTGAATAGCTCCATTATCAAACACATGACTAATTTCATATGGACCTAGCCATCTTGTCACTCTAGCATGTTTTTAAATCTGGAATCATATAGTAATGCCCAGTCACCAACTTGAAATTTTTTACTGATAATATGAGATTCATGCCATTGTTTCCTTTATGTCTATATAAATTTAGTGCATTCCAATGTAGCTTTGTGCATTTCATCCAAAGAGTTTAGGTGTAGAAGACATTCTCTTTGTGCTATAGGAAGTTCGATTTCTAGCTCCATTGCAGTTTTCAAAGTTTTATTTTCAAATTCAAGGGGGAGCATTGCTATTTTTCCATACATGAGCTCAAATGGTGTGAATCTTGTACTAGTCTTCCATGTTGTTCTATAAGCCCAAATAGCTTCTTGTAATCTACTAGTCCAATCCCTACAATGTAGATGAATTATTTTTGTTAGGATGTTCTCTAGTTCACATTTTGTGACCTCTACTTGTCCATTAGCTTGAGGGTGATAAGGATTGGATTTTTGGTGCTTAATGTTATACTATTTCATTAACTTTGAGATCAGATTAGAGGTAAATTGCACACCTTGGTTAGTGACTAGCTCTTTGGGTACACCATAGTAGGTAAAAATTTCTTCATATAGAAATTCTACAACTTTTTCATCACGAGCATTTCTCATGGCCTTGACTTCAACCCATTTTTTCAAGTAATCAGTGCACACAAGAATATAGGATTTCCCATTAGATGGAGGATCAATTGGACCAATGAAGTCCATGCCCCATTTGTCAAATGGCATTAATGCCATCTGAGAGTTAAGAGGCATTTCATCTATTCTTATTGGTCAGCCCATCCTTTGACACTTATCACACTTCCATGTATAATTATTTGCATCTTTATGAAGTGTAGGCCAATAATAACCAGTTGTCAAGATTTTCTAGGCTATTTTTTTTGCTACAAAGTGTCCTCTACATGGTTCATTATGACATACATGTGGAATATCATATGTCTCATCCTCTCTTACACATCTTCTCATAACTTGATCAGGTCTAGTGTAAAACGAGAGATTATCTATCTAGGAGAAATGGAAACTTTTCTCTACAACCAACTTCTTTTCCTTGTAAGAAAATGTTCTGGTATTTTGTAAACTACAATGTAATTAGCAATGTCTACATACCATGGAGTTTGAAGAGAAATATGAAATAAATTATTATCTAGAAATGCATCATCTACCAAAGTAGTGTTAGTATCATCATGATGGATTCTTGAGAAATAATCAACTACAACATTGGCTTTTCCAAGTTTATCAACAATAGTTATATCAAATTCTTGCAACAATAGTAACCATCATGCTAATCTACTAGTTATAATAGGTTTATTCATGAGATATTTAATTGTTGCATGATTAGTATGAAAAAATATGGAGTAACCAGTTATGTAATGCCAAAATTTGTTGAGGGCATAAACTAATACTAGCAATTCTTTTTCTGTCATTGTGTATTTAATTTTGGTCCATGAAGACTTTTACTAATATAATAGATTGAATTTTCAATATTTTAGGATTTTTGTGCTAGGAATTCACCTATGGAATAATCAAAGGAATTTCTATATATATAAAAAGATAAATTCCAATCATGGCCTTGTAAAATTGGGGCTGTAGTCAGAAGTTTCCTAAGTTGTAGGAAGGCTTCATCACATTCGGATGTCCAACTAAATTCAACTTCTTTTGTGAGTAACTTATAGAAGGGACTAGCTATTTTTCTGAAATCTCTTATAAAACATCTATAATATCCAGCTTGACCTAGAAAAGATCTTACATCTTTTGATCTTGTAGGTATAGGCAATGTTTGAATTACCTTTTCCATACAATCATGTGATATATCAACAAAGATGCTAATAACTACTTGTTGGAATGTTGCAACAACATTACATAGACCAAATGGTAAAATAGAGTATGAAAAAGTACCCCATGGGCATGTAAATGTGGTTTTGTCTTGATCTTCAGGAGCAATACCGATTTGGTTATAACCACTATACCCATCTAGAAAAGAAAAATACTTCTTTCTAGCTAGAGTGTCTAGAACTTGGTCTATAAATGGTAAAGGAAAGTGATCCTTTTTTGTGACCTTGTTCAATTATCTATAATATATGAATTCTCCATTTTCCTCCCTTTGTAGGCATTATGACCAGGGGTGATACCCATCTACTATCCGATTTAGGATAAATAAAACTAGCCTCAAGTAATTTTTGCAATTCAGTTTTAACTATCTCTCTAAGGCTTGGATTTATCCTTCTTTGGGGTTGATGGAGTGGTATAAAACCTTGATTGATGTATATCCTATGGAAGCATAGTGTAGGACTCAACCCTTTCATATCACTATAGTCCCATGCAAAGGCCTTTTCATGCCTTTGAAGCAACTCTTTTAACTGTTCCATCTGTGTGGGTGTTAATTTGGGATTAACATGGAGATTATGACCTTTAGTCAGTTCAATAGTAGTGGTGGACTCTATCATAGCATCTTTAGAGATTTTACTTTCTTCTAATTCACACACTAAGAGTGGATGAAGAATGTCAGGTTCTTTGAGAAAAGTACAATTTTTATCACATTCTTCATGTGTGATTAATTCCAATGCAAAACTTTTAGATACATCTTTTTCTACCACACAACTGTTCGTAAGGATACTCTGAAGTATTGAATCTTCCTCTTGTAGTTTTAGAAAAGATTATCTATGCAACATAATGAGCTATACTATAGAGTTTAACTCTTCTTCTTCATCCCCTAAATCTAGCCAAATAGATGTGCTCAAATTTGGTAATTGTTGTACTAGAGGATATAGATCAAATTTCTTTGTTTCTTGGCCATTTGATATGGTCATATTCCTTGATCTACAACTTATATTTGCATCATTTGTGGCTAACCATGGTCAACCTAGGATGACAGGGTAACTGGATAGATTAACTTTAGGGGATAAAATCATGAATTCTGGAGGATATTCTAGAGAATCTAAGGTTACAACTATGTTTTCTATCATCCCACCAAGGGTGACAGTAGAACTATCTACAAGCTACAAAATTATTGGGGTAGCCCTTAGTCCTTCTATTTTCAAATTCTTCATAGTGTCCTTAGTCATGACATTTATAGTAGCTCCAAGATATATTAAAGCATTTTTAACAAACTGGCCATTTATACTAACATTCACTCCTGGACTTCTTGGAATTGAATATTTTGGTGTGATCAACTTCCCTAACATGATGTTAGCCAATTGTGCCACAACATGGACTATGGTGCAGTCCTTTTTCTTCCTTCCAGGCTTCTTTAGGAAAACATCTCTAATGGATTTTCCATAAACTGGAACATCCTTAATGGCTTCAAATAGGGGTATTTGGACATGTATGTTTTTCAACTAATAGTGACTAAGATTTTTTGAGATTTGAAAGCCACATAACTCAATGAGTGCAATGAAAAGGTGAATTCATGAAGTGTAATGCTGGTGTGGATGTTGTGAAGAGACAAAGTCCATGATAGTTGAATGTGAAAAGCTCATCTAGATGTTGATGTTGATGTTGTTGTTTGTTATTTGATAACTAATCATGAAGTCTTTAACTAATGTTTGGGAATTGCATCTTGATTTATGTGCCAATTGTTTATTTTCAAGGAACTCAAGATGAAAATGCAAACTAGATGAATGCAACTAACTATCACTTTTTTAAAGAGATGCAAACTAATTTTCATCATACAGCGTGTGAAAAAGTGACTAAGTACAACCACCACTAGCTCAACTATAGTGATATCAATAATATGTCACACTGAGAAGTGCCAGCAAAGATAAGAAATGTACAAGAAAACATGACAACCACTAAGAAATAGATGTTATAGCCACAAAATAATAAAAATAGGCATGAAAATAGTCAAATGTTAGATAAAAGACCTCACCTAAGATAGCACACAAAATTGGTCAAGGTACAAATGGCGTTCCATATGAGAGGAGGCACTTATAAGTGGATACCAAAAATGTGTAAAACCAAAGGATCACTAGAGCTAAATAGTGAAAAACCAATAAAAAAAATCATGACTTCATCCTAGTACCTCTAGTCAACCACATCATCAAGGTACTAAAAGCACATGATAGCACAAAAAACCATTATTTGTGGACCAGGTCTACTTCGAGTTGGGTGTAATAGTGTTGAATTTGTTTGATCTACGAGGGAGAAACTATTGTAATAGATGGATAAGAAAGCATGGGATGTGTTTGTGGTAATTTATTAGTAGATTTTGTCTATGCGTCAGTGAGAATTTGGATGGCTGAATGTTGGAACCAAGGGTCAAGTATACTAGGTACCAATGCAGTGGGATGTAGAGAGAAAATACATGGGAGATGAGAAAAGAACAAGGCTTGAGTGAGTTATGGCTATAAGTAAGTGGTTTTCATGGGAATAGAACAAGGTGAGGTGAAGAGTAGAATGTGATTATTGGATATATTAAGAAGTTGCAAGAATCATGCAAGTGAAAGTATGTTGGGCTCACCAAATTAATCATAGCAAGAGGGTGAGGCTAGCTATGGAAGGTGGATGATGCAAGGGCAAAGAGAAAAGTGTGTTCAAAAAACCTCCAAGGAGCTGGTGGATCAGTCTGAACTCCAAGTATTAATTTCGAGGCCAGGTGAGGTGAGTCAGGTGGGGCAAGGGTTAGCATAACTTGAAGAGGTGGGGATTAGGGCTGAGGAAACACCCTTGTTATCTTTTATGATGTTATCGTGGATTAAAACACAATAAGCATTGTATGTGATATTATACGATGAGCTAATGATGTAGGTGGAGAATAGTCCACTTGGGGAGATGAAGAGTATTTTAGGAGTGGAGGAGGTGGGGGAGATAAAATCTATGAAAAATTCCATGGGAGAATCTTCAAAGGATGTGGGAGGCAGTGGTGGGGGTGAAGTAGTAAGAAAGACATGTTGGTTAATTAATCTAAGGACACCAAGACAAGGCATAACAAAAGGAAGATGAGCTGTACAAATGTGGATGAGCCACAACTAGAGGTTGGAGGCAGAGGTCAATCATCATAGGACATGGAGGAATTATGAAAACTATTAGCCATAGAGAGAGCCCAAGCAAAGAATGTAGAATAAGAGGTCACATTTTTGGATTGATGGAGGGTGCAAGAAGATGGGGCACAAAAACAAAAGAGATGGCTACAAGTGGTGGTGGACATAAAGCAGGCATGGATGTAGTCACTAGAAATGGAACTGTAGATAGAACATGCACAAGTAGATGAAAGTGATGTAGGAATGTGAGTGGAGTGGTCATAGACTTATAAATTGTAGGAATCACTGAAGATAGTGCAAGTGGGGTTAGAGAACATGCAGAATGAACTGGTGTTATTGCAGTTGGTCCACCTCACAATAGGTGTATCATAGTCATACTCTGGGCCATACTTAGGAATAACATATTCAAAATAAGGACTATTTTTCCCACTATAAGGTGCATTTAATCTTGTCAACCTAGGGATGTATACTTGAAATGGTTCATACAGTATGTGCACTAGGTCTCTTAATGAGTCACTAAGCTTATGCTACAGGAAAGTAAAATGCAAGGAAAAGAACTTACACTATTGCTATAGGAAACTAACACGTTTAATTCTATGAATACTGGAAATACAATGAAAGGCTAACAAATATTCCAACTCGGTTCATCCACTACAACTATTCTCAAATATGCTATAGGATCATTCACGAAGTGTGATGCTATAGGAAGGAACTTTCAACTTCTACTTACATTACTAAGAATGCTTGGAAATAAATCTATACTAACCTAATCTAATCCATTGACCAAGCGGACCCACTTGGTTGGCTTCAACCAAACTACTAACACAAGATAGAAGCCCAAAACTATTTTATTACATTTCAAAAATTTATTACATAGCACATAAAACTGTAAAAACACAACTCACTATAAAATTTAATAGTTTGTTCTCATAAACTCTTTCTTCTAACTAAACTAACACACTTGGTCTGATTCCTATATATAGGAGATCGACACTTATTCCCATAACAAAAAATTAAATAAGCTAGCTATAAATCCACAAGAGAGAAAGAAGGAAAATAACAACTCAAGGCAGGAAGAAGAGATAATGACTTAAGGCAGGAATAATAGAGTTTAAACATCTGCTCACCATAGGAATAAATGTAGAGAATGCAATATAAGTCTTGATTGCTCCTCCATACTTGCTACCATGTCCTTTGGAACTGTTACAACCTTCCTCCATTGTGGCTACACCTTAGCATTCTTTTCTCCTTGAATGTTGTTGGTGTTGATCTTTGAATTCTTTCAATCATCTTTTAACTTCATTACTAATAGGTTAGTTATAATATAGAGATAATTGCAAATAAGCATTTTCAAATTAAATTCAAATATAAGAACACACATTTTTTATAATTATATGAAATACTGCACCTTGTATATGATATTGGCAAAAGATGACATACTATCTACCCATAGGTTAATCATTGGTTTAAGTAAACATAGGTCCACAAATATCTTGATGAAAATAAAATAGAATATTAACAAAGTGTTTAAGAACTATCATGAAATAGAGACAATATTAAGCCTCATCAGAAGTTGTAGTCAAAGTCATTTAGGGAGGCGATTGCAAAAGAAAACTCCCTAGTGTTGAAGTTGCAAGAGTAGTAAGTGCTAAGTGAGGGGAAGGCGAGGCAATTATAGTAGTGTTTGGGCAAGGTAAAAGCAGACATGGAGCGATGGTGAATGGCGATGGCTCAAATGTAGAAAGAGCAAGATGTGGCCCAATGAGCAATCACTGCACTGGGAGTAAACAAGTTGGTGGAGAATGTATTTGTGAAAATGCACCAGATGGCAAAGGTACACTAGGAAGCCGCTTATTAGATGGGACATTATTATTAGGCATTCCCAAATGATGATAGAAAAAAGATGCAATTCATAGATAGGGAATTTACACAATTGATGAATGCACAATTATGTAGTGGAAGGTTTCCAATTTCCATGGATGCCATGTGGGTACATAGAGGATTGACACCAGGGGCTTCATCCTCTAGAGCTAGGCCAAAAGAGACACCATTGATTGGACACCCTATCCTACCACCTCCCCCGGGGAGGCCAGAATAAATGATCCACTAGACACCATTTTGAATGTAATGTTGCTATTATTGTCATAGGAGAATAGAAAGTTGGTGCTTGTTTTTGTGACAATCAAAGGGACAATAGATGTTGATTGTAATGCATTGTCATGTGTATTTTTGGTACTTTTAGAATATATTTGGATGTTTTTGCATTTTTTGGAATATGTAAATGTTTTTGGATTTTTTATAGGTATTTGAATATTTTTGTGTTTTTTTGACAAATATTGAAATGGTTTTAATCTCTGTGAAAGTGGGAACAATACGAACCGTAGAGTAAGGATAACCATGACTGGTAGGAAAGAATGTCTATGTGCACTCATAATGGATGAGGAATACAAATTTACATAATATATGGGGAACCATGATGTGTAAGGCATAATTTTGCATATATAATGGTCATTATAAACAATTATAAGGCTAATGTTGGGGTATTACTCTAGGTACATGTCAAGATAGAGGTTTGCAAGGCCTATGAAAAGGTGTTTGGGCCCAAAAAGGCACTAAAGGGGTTCAAAAAGGACACTTGAGCCTTGAAAAAGGCACTTGAAGGGCACAAAAAAGGTGCTTTGGGTCTAAAAAGGTGCTGGAGGGGTCTAAAAAGGACACTTGGGCCTTGAAAAGGGTGCTTGGGACTAAAAAGGTGCATGAGGGGCCCAAAAAAGCTTTTGGGGCCTGATAAAGGCACTTGAAGGGCCTAAAAAAGGTGCTTTGGACCTAAAAAGGGGCTAGAGGGGTCCGAAAAGGACACTTCAGTCTTTAAAAAAGCACTTGAGAGGCCTAAAAAAGGTGCTTGGGCCTAAAATGACACTAGGGGGGGGAGCCAAGCTCTCACGCTTATGCTTAGTTATTCTGTACCCCCGGTTGAGTGAGGATGAAAGAGTATGATGGATATCTAGGCTTTTGAGATAGCATTGATATATTTCTTGAAGGGGGCTAGACTAATCATGGCCACTCCAACATAAATAAGACTAGTGATCTATTGGGAATGGTTGTTCATGACAAGAGGAAGGAAATGGGGTCACCTCTTGTGCTATCCGCATTGTGCCAAATTTTTCAAAGTCTAGCAAACTTCTTAATATCAGCAAGGCGTGTTGAATTCAAATATTTTATGTCTTATTGTATAGCCTAAGTGAGCTAAAGTGAGGCAGGAATTGATAAGAATTTTGGGGTGTTTTTAATTTTTCAAGCATTCATGGCTATGTTTAGTAATTATGACCCCCTTTTAAATGCCTTTGACAAAATACAAACTTTTTTGATAATTTTAGACAATTTTTGAAATTTTTTTTGTAATTTTAGGCAATTTTTGAAATTTTTTTGTTAATTTTAGATCATTTTTGAATTTTTTTTTTAATTTTAGATAATTTTTGAATTTTTGGTAATTTTAGGCAATTTTTGAATTTGTGGGAGTGGAATGAGGATATGAGTGAGATTTTTTGGAATACAAGGGTAACCAAGACTGTGCAAGGCACCAAAAGGTAGGAACATGGGTGTGGATGGCGATGTTTGGGATGTAGGGGGTGTAATGAAAAGAGTTTAGGACATCAAATGGGTCAGACGAGGACTAAAACAAGCATTGGTGATCATTGGTCAAGGTGGATAGCTAAGATGTGTATTGATTTTCTTGCAATTCATGTCTATGGTATCTTAATACATAATTAGACTCCTTGTTTAGTTGAATTTTCTATGCTCACCTTTGTTGTTGTCATATTGGCTATCTTTGCTACTGTGAACCATATCCAATGTCAAAGAACTACAAAATTGTGACCCACATGTGTTTCTCAATTGGGTATGTGTAAAATTAACTTAATTGTGTTGGATGAGCCCCAACAAGCAAAATTTGTCCAAAGACAATTTTTGGAGGGTTTTTTTGACTATTTTTCAGCATTGAAGGACTTGTGTTGTTCAGGGAAGTCCAAAGGTGTTATCTCTCACCCCTTTTCAATCCAAGGGTGGCACTCTCACTTCTATTGTTCCAAAAAAAAATTTCTAGTGTTTTTTATTTTTTTGGTATTTTTGATGTGTTTATCAAGGCTCTAAACATAAAATCTCTTGAGATGAATACTATTGATGGGTTCTGCTAGGTCTGTGCCATCACAATTTGAAAGTCTATAAGTACTAGTCCCAAACGACTCTATGATAATGTAAGGACCAATCCAATCGGCCTCCCATTTTCCTTTCTTTTCTCTAGCCACTTGGTTCTTAGGGTTTTCACAGAGCACTAGGTCTCCAATCTAAAAAACATGGGGTTTGACCTTTTTGTCGTAATGTCTTGATAATCCATTTTGATACACTTTGAGGTGTTCATGTTTTGTAGGCTAATGTTCTTCTAATAACTCTAGTTGTTCTAGATGGACCACTCTGTAATCCTCATCTGATAGGACATCTTGAAGATTAACTCTTAAGGATGGGATCTCAACTTCTAAAGGAAGAATGGCTTCATAGCCATAAACCAAGGAGAAGGGTATCACACCTATAGGTGTCTTGACACTCATCCTATAATCTCAGAGGATGGGGTTCAACTGTAAGTGCCTATCTCTACCAATATCATTGATGGTTCTCTTGAGGATGTTGATAATGATTTTCTTGGTGGCCTCTTCATGGCCATTGCCTTGAGGGTAATAAATTGATGAGGAGTGGCATATAATGTGAAACTTTTCACATAATTCATCAATTATTTGGTTTTTAAAGTACAGAGCATTTTCCATGAGAATGGCATGAGGTATGCCAAACCAACAAATGATATAGTTTAAAATGAAAGAAGAGATTTGTTTTCCCATAGAGTTAGCAAGTGGTGCCACTTTGACCCACTTGGTGAAGTATTCAATGGTGGTAATAATCAATTTATACCCACTGAAGGAGGGTGGATGGATAGCTCCAATCAAATCAAAGCCCCACTGATAAAAAGGCCATGGTGTGGCCAAAGGGTTGAGCTCTTGGGCTAGTGCATGAACAAGGTTACCATGGATTTGACATTTTTTGTAGGTTTTGACATAGTTAATAGAATCCTTTCCCATGGTTGGCCAAAAATAACCCATCATAAGAATCTTCTTTGCTAGTGTGAACCCATTGGAGTGTGTCCCGCAAATCCTTGCATGGACTTCCTATAGAGTGACTCTAGACTCATCCTTTTTGGGACATCTAGAAAAAGTACTATCAAGACCTTTCCTATATAGTGTATTTAAGGTTTGTCGAATGAAATTTCATTTTTGGTTACATGAGAGGTTAGATAGAATGGTATTATCATGGAGGTAAGTGATGATGGGGTTGTACCAAAGGGAATCAAGAGTGTCTAAGTGGAAAATGATAAGAGAATCGGGTTGAACCACCTCTTCTACTAAGAACTCATACCACTCATACTACTCAGGGCTCTAGAGTAAGGAAGCCAAGGTGGCCATAGCATCTACTGCACTATTCCTCTCTCTAGGAATTTGCTCAAAAATAATGTGAATAAAACACGCCTTGAGTGTATTGACCATATGATTATAAGGCAATAATTTTTCATCTTTGGTCTAATAAGTGTCAGTGACTTGATTGATGATCAACTAGGAGTCTCCATAAACCTCTACTGTTGTCAGTTTCCATTCTAAAGCTAGCTTAAAATCGAAGACCAAAGCTTCATATTTGGCCATGTTGCTAGTGTAGGGGAAAAGTAGTTCGTAAGACTTAGGGATGGTAACACCTAGTGGCATGATGAACAAGATACCAGTGTTGGAATTAACAAGTGGGAAGATTTACTTCTAAGAGGGGGAGGAGGGTGAATCAGAAGTAACTAACTTTAACCTTTTCAAATCCTTTTAACTGAAACTTTTACATGCATATAATTCATCTAATAAACATGAAAGTAAAGACATGTATGAAAATAGATTACACAAGATTTGGTAACCCAGAAACCCTTCAAAATGAGAAGGTAAAATTGGGGTGGGAATGACACCCACAAAATATCACTGCAACAATGTGTAACTATTCAAGGTTACAATGTTTGACCACTTCCAATGGTCTACCTTGTGATCATGTTAAAGACTTCACACCCTATTAAAAGTGACTTGGTTAAAGGATTTTAGTACATTCACTTGGAATGCCACCCTATTAAAGGATTTACAAATGGCTACTAGGCCAACCTAAGTCCATAGGATTTCCATACCTAATACAATTTCTAGAGAGTATTAGAAATTCTTTAACGTGATAGCTTTGTAATCTTCAATTTTTGATTCCATATCCTTGTTCTACTCTATCACTCTTTGAGGTTTTGATACTATGTTCTTCAACAATTTGATTCTGCTATGCTACTCTGTTATTCACTAAGTCTTTTTACCCTTCTACACTTCACCATAATTCACCTATACACTTCTTTCTTGCATATCCTCTCTCTTTCATAATGGGGCTTTGTTCTTCTTTTAAAGATTTCAAAGACTTAGTGTTAGGTATGAATCTACAATCAATATTAAATCTTTATTTCCTACTCATTTCTTGGAATTTTCCTATTGATTGCATGCCTTCTCCATTTTTCTTATTGGTTGCATGCTGATTGCATAGGTAATGCAAAATATTTGATCTTATCTTCAAGACCCTTCAAGATTCATCCTATGTTGGCTCCAAAAATGGTTTACATCTGAGTTTGTGAAGGCACAAACTCATATGTTGATTCTGTGTTACTCAACACATACTAGTTGCTGATGTTCGACACATATAGGAAAATTGGCTCACTCAGCTCCTATAGCAATTCTATTTCACTTGGCATCTATGGTGACTCAACATCTATATTTTTCGTAGCACTTGAACTTTTCTCAGCACCTAAAGATTGCTTGGCACTTGAAGTTCACTTGGCACCTATTGAATTTTTTGGCTTGGCATACATTGTAGCTCAACTTCTATATTATACTTGGCATCAACTGAAGAATTGGTTTAGCGTCTTGACACTCAATTTTCAAAACCAATCTGAGACCAACAATCTCCCCATTTGATACGAGTGGCAAAAACACTTGACTAGACATTATAAATCTAATCTCTATGAGTATACTACATATTTTGTTCAGCATATGTGTAAGACTTCAAAAAACCTTATTCAAAATTTTGTATACCTCAAAATCTTGTAACTCCCCCTCAACTAATGTGCCATTTCCATTCCTGTAACCAAAATTATTCTACTGAATGTATCTCATGCTAATAAATCTAATACTTTTTTCCTTGTATACACTTTGTATCTATTTGTACCCTATTTTCTACTCCCTATACTTTGTATCTATTCCCTATCACATCTTCTTGTAGTTTTGCATCCTTTTGGCTTTATTACTTCCTCAAAACATGAATTTGAATATCTCCCCATTTGGATATTCTTTATTACTTCCATCAAAGAATATATTATGTAACTATTCTTATTCACATCTCCCTCAAAACATTATATCTCCCCTTTATTAGATGCAATAATGAATTATCTCCCTCATGAATATATTCTCCCCCTTTTTGAAACTTATGTCAAAAGGTCCTAAGGATGAATAGAATACTTTGCCAAAAATGTTTTATTTACCTCCATAATCATCTTGAGAGAAGCATCCCAATTATCTAAAGCAATCTCCAATGACTTGTGTTGGATGGTTTTCTTTGCTGCAAGATGTACAAGACCTTCTATAGTAGAGAGGTTAGGGTCTTTCTTTAGAACATTTTTTACATAGGCCTATTCCTTATGGATTACTTCTAGATGTGGGGTAAGGGAAGATTGAATTTGCATCAATTTGGCCTTAATATTGGCCTCTTCTACTATCAATATAGCCAATTCTTTTTGTGTGTGAAGAGTAGCTACAAAATACTTCTCACTCTGAGTTGGATCTTTGGGTAGCTAAGTGCTAGAAATCTTTAGATTTTGTTCCAAGCTTAGTATCCTTTGGCTAGTTTCTTGCTTGAAATATGATGAATCACACAACTTGGTGTACAATGAGAATACATTATCAAGTACTTTCTTCACTTTTTAAATCTCCTTCACCAATTCACCTTGTGAAAGTGCTATTTCACTTGATATGTTCTCATTTACTTTCATTTGAGACTTCTTTTCTAACCATTCTAATAATTTAACATTAGTTTCTAGGTCCTCATTCTATACCTGGTCCACAATGTTGGACAATTTCTCCATGATGGGCTAGGTTTCATCAAGTACTTGCAAGCTAAATGCATCAAGAAATATGTCCTTGATTTCCACCAGTGCTTGCTTTTGGCTAAACTCATTTCTAAGTATTTCTTGTCTCTTCCTCCTCTCTAGTGCCTCTTGCACTTCATTTATCTATTGTAGGTTTATAGTTCTTGAGTTATAACTGGGTATGACTATTCCTTCATCAAGTGTAGTGTCTCCATAGTGAAGTATCCTTGCAACCTTGGTGGAGCTTGAGCCTGGTGCTGAAATCTACAATGGTACTACATCAATGCTTGGCTTCTTATTAGGAGTCTTGGAGGTAGGCAAGTTCACCAATGTTTGCATTGCCTCCTACTCCTTAAGGGTTTTCTCTTTTTCTTTCTCCTCTTCTCTACTGCCTTGATCAATAATGATAGTTTGAGGAGGTGCACCTTAAATTTGTGTAGTAGGCACATCTTGCCCTATTTGTTCCTTTGTTTTATCCTCGACAGTTGTTGCTACTATAACTGTACTATCAACCTTAGCAATTTTGTCTTGTTCATCTTGCTCTTTGGGTTGATCTGTTGTAGCTTTCCTAAGGAAGAATTGAATACTTTGCCAAAAATGTTTTATTTACCTCCATAATCATCTTAAGAGAAGCATCCCAATTATCTAAAGCAATCTCCAATGACTTGTGTTGGATGGTTGTCTCTACTACAAAATTTACAATACCTTCTAGAGTAGAAAGATTATGGTCTTTCTTTAGAACATTTTCTGCATAGGCCTATTCCTTATGGAATACTTCTAGATGTGGGGTAAGGGAAGATTGAATTTGCATCAATTTGTCCTTAATATTGGCCTCTTTTGTTTTCAATACAGCTAATTCTATTTGTGTGTGAAGTGTAGCTACAAAATACTTCTCACTCTGAGCTACATCTTTGGGTAGCTGAGTGCTAGAAATCTTTAGATTTTGTTCCAAGCTAAGTATCCTTTGGCTAGTTTCCTGTGTGAAATATGATGAATCACACAATTTGGTGTACCATGAGAATATATTATCAAGTACTTTTTTCACTTTTTCAATCTTCTTCACCAATTCAACTTTTGAAAGTGCTATTTCACTTGATATTTTCTCATTTGCTTTCATCTAAAACTTCTCTTCTAACAATTCTAATAATTTAACATTAATTTCTAGGTCCTCATTATATACTTGGTCCACAATGTTGGACAATTATTCCATGATGGGTTGGGTTTCATCAGGTACTTGCAAGTTGAATGCATCAAGAAATATGTCCTTGATTTCCACCAATGCTTGGTTCTACCTAAACTCATTTTTGAGTATATCTTGTCTCTTCCTCCTCTCTAGTACCTCTTGCACTTCATTTATCCATTGTAGGTTCATAGTTCTTGAGTCATAACTAGGTATGACTATTTCTTCATCAAGTGCAGGGTCTCCATAGTGAAGTACCCTTGCAACCTTGGTGGAGCTCGAGTCTGGTTCTAAAATTTGCAATGGTACTACATCAGTGCTCAACTTCTTATTAGGAGTCCCTAAGATAGGCAAGTTCACCAATGTTTGTATTGCCTCTTGCTCCTTAGGAGTTTTCTCTTCTTCTTTCTCCTCTTCTCTACTACCTTGATCAATAATGATAATTTGAGGAGGTTCACCTTGACTTTGTGTAGTACGAACATCTTTCCCTATTTGTTCCTTTGCTTGCTCCTTGGTAGTTGTTGCTGTTGTAACTATACTATCAAACTTAGCAATTTTGTCTTGTTCTTCTTCCTCTTTGGGTTGATATACTATAGCTATGAGAAGTTGTGTAGATTTTTATTATGTGCTTTACTTCTCCCTTGTTATCTCTACTATAGCTTTCTGCAACTCATCAACACTCACAAAAACTAGATTTGTACAAAGTTGTGCTTGCAATGTAGATTGGTGAAGGATCTTTTTGAGATCCTCTACAATTAAAGGATTGATGTTCTAACCTAAGGTGTTAGGAACATCCTTCACAATTATTGTTTCTATAGGTGTTGTGTGTGGAGGACTTGGTGGTGGTAATTGGGTGTCTTGGAGACTCTATTTAGTTTGCTACTCTTCTACTATTGCCTCCTCACCATGTATCTTCTCAATTGTCTCCTCTTCTGTATCTTTCTCCTCTTTCTCATCTTTTTCTTTTTCTCCTTCCTCATATTTCTTCTTCTCTCCTTCTTCTTCATCATTTCTACCTTCAAATGGGTCTTCCTACCCTTCTTTCATAGTTTTCAATCCATATATTAATTTCCACATTTGTGTGGACTTTTGGACAACATCTTCTATTTGGTTCTGGAAAATTTTGAAGGCTTTGTATTTGGGTGCAAATTTTCTCCCATGCTTCTTACTAGCCTTTATTATTTGACCTTTAGTAAGGTCTAGCATTACATGAGCCAATGTAGACTCCATTATTTATTTCTCCATTTTGAGATAGTAATGCCATTTATTCTCAACTAATGATCTTAGCTCCTTAGGCATTGAGTTATCTAGTTCAAGTGGGGTGGTTTAGAACTTAACCATCATAGTGTAGATGGACTCTTCCACTATGTTTTGTTGCTCCTTTGAAAACTTATTGAAATATATGGTTTTTAGACCAATTAAATCAACATTGTCTCTAATATTATTACAAATGCTTTCCAATTTAGATGTGACAGAATAGCTTACTAATCTGAATTGTTCTTCATTAGACTCTATTCTCTCTTCATTTGATTCAGGAGGTGCAACATACTTTCTTCTCTTCTTTTTCCTTGTAGGTCCTTCTTGTTATATTTTCTTCTATTTCTCTTGGTCCTTTGACCCTTGAGTTGTAGCCCTATTTTCAGCCCTTGTAGTTGGCTTGGCTAGGCTTGGCTTTGTAGCCTTCTTATTTCCCTCTAGTTGTGCAGCTTGCTATTTTTAAGCTTTTCTTTTCTTTGGCTTAGCCTTTGGTACTTCCTACTTGACACCTTCCTCCTTATCTGCATCTTCTCCCATTCCTTGGGTTAGGTTTAAGTGGCCCCTAATCTTTTTCTTCTTCATCACCCTTGACATCTTCACCTTCTTCTTTTGCTTCTTCTACAATACCTTTCCCAAATTTAGCTTTTAGCTTCTTCACTAGCTTGTCCTTCTTTTTTAGAGTGGAGGTAGTCTTCAACTCCATATCCACTTTTCATCTCACCACATCATAAGTTCCAAATTGTGGTGCATCCTTGTCAACTTCCTCTACTAATAATGTAGTTATTGTTATTGATGCTTCTTCTATGTTTATTTCATACCCAAGAGGTCTTAACCATCTCACTCTTGGTATGGCAACTTGTATGTATGTATAGTCTATATCTACAAGAAAACAT
The DNA here is from genome assembly GCA_028749045.1 of Cupressus sempervirens. Classification (NCBI taxonomy): domain Eukaryota; kingdom Viridiplantae; phylum Streptophyta; class Pinopsida; order Cupressales; family Cupressaceae; genus Cupressus; species Cupressus sempervirens. Next base: position 838,517,579 of record CM053793.1, read on the forward strand.
ACATCATTTACATGTTTCTCTAGTAATGAAACTAGAATTTTTGATCCTTGCTTCATTGTCTTCTTAAAGTCTTCAAAATAACTAGTCATCAACGTCTCAAAATTAGCTCCCATTTTCTCTATGTATTCATTGACTTGAGCTATAATATACTTGAGCAACTTTGCCAAAAGAAGGAAATTTTTTTTGAACATAAAAGAAAATACATATTAAAATGGCACCAAATTTGCATTGGGCTCCCTTGGTTCTCCTTATTGCTACTAGATTTTTATTGGTCTATTTTAGTTGCAATTCTACAAGATCATATGTATGATCCTTCTTCACCAATTTATATCCTACATCTACTACAATGTAAGGCACACTATTGAGTCTGTTGGACTAGTAGAATTTTTGTACAATGACCCTAATAGCAAAGTCAACTAGAGGGTCTTAGATAGTGTCAATTATCATCCCTCTCTTATTCCACTTAGCACTTGTGTTTTTCTCAATTTCCTCCTTAGAGTCACTCCTAAGGGTCTTTAGCCAATATAAGGTTGGGTACCCTATCACTCTATAAAAAATTCTCTTTGTGATTTTTATAGGGCCATCCTCAAACCATAAGCTACCATCATGCATTCTACTCAACACTAGCCTAATCGATTTAGTCTTGAAAATGGTGGGGAATTCTAGGGCTCGCATTAAACCCTTTCTTTCAACAATCTGAAATTCTTCTTTCAACACTCCATTATCACACAATTTTTCATAGGCCTCCCTCATTTCCATGTCACCTATAGCTCCAATCTTGCAATTATAGAATCTCCTTACATCTTGAACCATTACAACCTTAGGGGTATGATGGATAGCACTCTAGCTGGGTCATTCTTATAAGCAACTTCAAGTATTGGGCAGAAATCGGGTTGTTTGACCTCTTTAGATACTAGCTAGACTTCAAATGGTTCCTTCTCCTAAGTTTTTCTAGATCTCGAAGCCATTTTACACAATCTAGGGTTTTAACATGAAGAAAACATGAAATTGCATAGCTCAGCATAGTTGTAAATACCTTGAAATTGATGGAATTGTGCTTGGAATGTTGTTGAAATCTTCTTATACACTAGATTCTCTACTTTGGATTCAATTTGCACTGTTTCTTGCCTTTTCTCTTTGTTCATAATGAGGAAAAATGTTTAAAAATACAATAATATTCCCTATTTTCATTGCATTTAATGCTCAGTACATTTGCAATTGTCCACTTAGCTTCTGAAGGATTCTACATTACTCAGCTTCCATTTTCTTTTCACCACTCAGCTTCCATAGGAATATTACTTACTCGGCTTCAACTAAGAATTCTTCTTCACTTAGCTTCCTCTACCAACTCGACTCCTACTAATCATTCAGCTCCTATAGTCTTGACAATAAACTCATCTTGTACTAGATTTTTACTCAGCATCTGAGGGCAACTTGGCAACACTTGTGAAATCTTGAACTTTTAACTTTGCATCTTTGTTCATACTAATCTATTCTTTTTCTAGTACTTTCTTGTCTAGGAATTGATGTATGATAAAACTTTATAAATTAGTCCCTTATGCCTTCTCTTTCTTAGTTTGATGAAGTGTAACCACTTGACTTTTTAGGTGAAGTTATCCCTTCATTTGATGTGCTACTCCCATCTTTCTTCTTCCATGTCTTGTTCATTTCTCCTTTGATGTGTTCAACATCTACCTTCACTTTACCTTTGTCAATATTTGAGTTGGATGCCTTTAACCTTGTTGGGAAATTCCTACTGATATGACTGGTCTTCAAGCAACTAAAACATGTGGTTTGGCTCAACCATTTGCTATAGTTCCCTCTAAAATGTGTCCTTATGCAATTTTTAGGAATGTGTCCATATTCTTGAAATTAATAATAGCTATATTTGGTGTTGTAGTCCCAATTGTAGTGATGACCATGGTTACCTTCCCTTGTTGTTTGATTTGATGTCCACATAGGTTTTGATCTACACTCAAAAGTTTTATGTCCATACTTCTTACAATTGTAGCAGTGACCTTCAAATACTAGTGTTCTGATAGTTCTAGTCCTGTAGTTATGTACTTGATGTCCTTGATTTTTACACTTTTGATAGTGACTTGCATTCTTAGGCTTGTCATCCTAATGGGAATTTTTGCTCCTACATACATTAGAGGTATGTCCCTCTTTACCACAGAAATAATAACTAGGTTTAGTGTTCTTACCTTTGTCACTTCTTTCTTTTGCATTCTTGGATGATTCTCCTTGTTTAGTGATGATGTAAGCTAGTCATAAAGTATCATTGCTAGCCCTTGGTGATTTTAGTAGCTGCTCAAAATGCATGATGGCCTGATTAGGTTTATTGAAGCTTTTTGCAATCTCCTTCTCTCTTTTTAGGTCATTTTGCAGTTTCTCATTTTGCATCTTCACTGTAGAGATCTCAATATCCTTGACATTGAGTTCATGATGTGCATTCATCATCTGAATTAGGGTTTCTAGCTACATATTTTAAATTCTTGCAATCTCAATTGACTTTTCTTCCAATTTTTTGGCAAGGTTTCTCTTGTCTTCTTCTAGCATAGTCGTATCTTCAATGACTCTTTTCTTATGTTCAATCACCTCATAAAGCATCATGGCTTGTGATTCATGTTCAAGCTTGAGTGTTATAATTTTTTCTACTTGAGCTCTATTCTTCTCCATTAGGTCTACTATTGCTACATCAAACTCTTTGGAATCTCCATTTGAAAATAGATTTGAGGTGTCAATCTCCTTATACTGTGTGTCATTCTCAACTATGGCAATCTCTCTTCTTATTTTTAAGGATTTTCTTAGTTCTCCTTTGGCTTCTTCCAAAGCATGTAAAGCAAGTTGTATGTCAATTTCCTAGTTCTCTATGATCTTCCCAAGTTTGTAGACTTCCATTTTCAGATCTTTTCTCCAAGCTATAAGGCTCCTCCTTGTGAGAGCTAAGCTCTAATACCAATTGTTGGAATTAACAAGTGGGAAGATTTACTTCTGAGGGGGGGGGAGGTGAATCAGAAGTAACTAACTTTAACCTTTTCAAATCCTTTTCACTAAAATCATTTACATACATCTAATTCATCTAATAAACATGAAAGTAAAGACATGCATGAAAATAGATAACACAAGATTTGGTAACCCAAAAACCCTCCAAAATGAGAAGGTAAAACTAGGGTAGGGATGACACCCACAAAATATCACTGCAGCAATGTGTAACTATTCAAGGTCATCATGTTTGACCACTTTCAATGGGTTTCCCTATGAAATGCCAATCTTGTTAAAGACTTTGCACCCTGTTAAAAGTGACCTAGTTAAAGGAGTTTAGTATATTCACTTGAAATGTCACCTTGTTAAAAGATTTACAAATGGCTTCTAGGCCAACCTAAGTCCATAGGGTTTCCATATCTAATACAATTGCTAGAGAGTATTAGAATGTCTTTGACCTATTAGCTTTGCAATCTTCAATTATTGATTCCAAATCCTTGTTCTACTCTCACTAGTACATTTGACCCCATTTTTAGACCAAAAATTTTCACCATTATTAAAATGGGGTCAAATTGGTCCAAATATGCAATGAAAATAATGTTTTTTTAAATCCATGCCCATGTTGGTCAAAATTTTGACCAACACTAAGTTTTGGTCAAAATTTTGACCAAAACTAGATTCATTCGATTTTGCACGCATTAATTGAGACCTTAATTAGGTCTTTATTCAACATGGGGCTGAGGACATAGTAAACCATAAACCATTAATAATACCATAAATTATTGGATTAACTCGACTTAAGAGAGAGATCAAGTACATTAATTAGGTCATGATATTGTGAATATGCACCTTAATTATATGATTGTTTATCCCTGTAATATTCTCAGACTTGTGGTTCATGGATGCCTATTGTTGAGTGCTGAGAGTGGTTGAAGACTTGTGACCACAAGGATTCACATATTGTTTCATTCATCTTGTGTGAGCAATAGCCTCTATGGTAGTCTTGTAACATGGCTCCTCTCATGGTGAACAATTGGTATTTTAGATTGCATGGGCTATTTGTATGAGCTAGAAGGGACACACGATCAAAGACTTAGGATGAGTGCTTGGTGAATGCATGGTGAGGAGGACAAGTGCTATTTTGTAATTGGAGATTTGACATAGGGTTTGAATTAGGGTCAAGGTCTTCTAGTAATTTTTAGGCATCCCATGTTTGACCCCATTTTAGGGTTTATTTTATTTAGAGGGTTTTAGATTTATAAAATTATTTTAACCATTCATAATTTTTTTAGGATAGAGCTTGTAGATTAAAAGATGACTATATAGTGTGCTTACTATAGTTGCCAATATCCTATGTTTTTGTTTTTGTGCCACACCTTCTGCATACTTCTAACCCTAACAAATAACGAGTAGTGTTTTTAGCACAATTCTTACTTGTAACCCTTAGATAGGGACATTAAATCAAGCCCATCTTTTCATACCTTTAGAATTGAGTGGAACCATGGCAGGGATGAGAAGAAAACTTTGTAGACTGACTGATATGTTAAAGCTCACAAAAAACTAAGGTATCTACTATTCTGATTGAGTTTCTTTTAGACTAGAAAGATATATGGGTTGCTTAATTTTACTGAATTGAGAGTTTTGGTTGCTCTTATTTATGCCACTCTAGCTTTTTTTTTTAGTTTCATCACTCATATTATTGATTTCTTTTCAATACTTTTTATGGTACAAGTAGTTGTCAAATTTTGTGTATATTGATAGAATGTGTTGAATTTGATGGCATTAGGAAAGCTTAGGTTTTTGCTCCACCTAATTATGAATTTATGTTGAAATTTCTAGGATAATGGCTAACCACTATATGGTAGGTTAGGTTTTGGAATTATGAGTAAAATTAGATTCTATGACCACCCAATCTAAGTCATTGAATATGTACTAGTGTTTCATCTCTCTTCCAGTTTATAGTCTACATGTACATAGTTAGTTCAGTAGTCTTATGGAAATACAGCTATGAATTTCTAGTAAACTTGCTGCAAGTTTAAATTTTTGATCAAAACACATGCCTCAATTTGTTCTAATTTCTTTTGATGCCACTCAGTTCAAGAAATTTAGATTTTCTATGGATCTATGTTTTTTGTTGATGAAAATGGGCTAGGAATAGTGTTTCTCCAAGATTCATTTAAATTCAAAATTACTATTGATCTATGTTGGCATTAATGAAAATAATCCAATATCTTGATTTTTCCAAGATTATTTTTAGCTAATTTTTATTTGGAAATTTTTCCATAAATTTGACATCTTAAATTTGTGTTTCACTCTGTTTTGATCCAAGTATATAGAATAGGGTCAATTGCCTTTTGATCATTCTTGGATGATTGTTTTAAAGAAGCAAAATTTTGGTCCCTGTTACCCTGAAGTCATTAACGATTTGCCTCATCATAAATTGTTTGGAAGTTCTTTCAAACATGGAGAAACAATGAGCTTTCTTCAATGTCCATGTTTGACTAGTTTAGTATCTATTGCTTTAAAATGAAAGCTTTCATCCAACTAACTACTGGAATTTTACACCTTGCTTTATGATTTGTGAGTTGGTTGTGTGATGCAAGGTTCAACTTCTTTTTAGTAACTGATTCTATTTTCATTCTTATGTTCCAATATTTTAGCTTCTTATCTTGTGAAAGATAGCTTAGTTGATTTATTACTACTTCAAATGTCACTTACTTGCATACAAACACTTGGACCACATGCAAAATAGAGTCGATTAGACTCAACCAATTTGAATAATGGACTATTTGGTCTAACTTTCAATTGCTTTAGTTATGCTCATTATGCCTTGGTTTTTTGACTTCACCTTTACATTATGGTTGATATTTAATTATAAGCATTAGAAACATATTTTTGCCCTGAAAAATGAAACATCGTGATGTTAGTTACTAGTAAAAATGGTTTGAGACTATCCACATTTTGGAGAAACTACCAAAAAAATATCTTGAAGTTGATTTCACTGATTAAGGAAACTATAAACAAGACTATGCATTCAATGATGGTAGGACTTTCATAAATCTCACTCGAGGATAGATATATCAGTAAAAAGAGTGTTCATTGAGGTTAAAAAACTGTAGGAAACAACAAAAACATATACTTGATATCAAAGTTTAGTCAATATAGGAAAATCAAAGCTACAACAGTTGAACCTTTATTTCTTTGATTTTAATCTTGTATTACATAAACAATTTTCTCTTAGCCTAATTCAAATGCAACACCTTACATTATTACTTTTGTGATTCTTTTATATTTCCATCTTGTGTCTCTTTAGGTCCACCATCTACTTGTTTTTCATCCTTGTCAGAATTGGAGTTGTGTAAAGTTGTGTGAGACCCAACACTATCATTTCCCACCTCCAATATAAATATAGGTGTTAAAGCTAAGGCTTGTGGCATTGTCAATAGGCCAACCTCTTTACATGTCCACCTTGGAGCCAGAACTTGTAATGAATTTTAATAAAAAAATTATGTTCAACATATTGGATGAGATTCAAGGTTGAAAATTTATGACAATTTAATGTCAATGCCACAGCAAGGAAGGAATCAAGATATGGAGAAAATAAAGATGTTTCTATCTTTATGGAGAGTGGAATGATAGGGTAGAAACAATGGCAAGAATTTGATATGGAAAGCAAACACAAAGGAAAATGGAGCTGAGCCATGTATTCCTATGACTAGTTCCAACTATCAAAGAGCAAGACTTGAAAATAATAATCATCCTACTCCAAATAATGAACTTATGGAAATGATAGACACTATAATTATTAAGTCATGAGAAAGGATCAAGGTAATCCTTTCTCATCCTTCAATGATAAATTTCACAACAACATGCATTTGATTAATCTAGTTGTTCACTCTATTTCTTCCATCTATTGAATTGTAGCAATGCTCTAATTTCATAAATTGTAGTTGCTTCAATTATATTAGATCCCAAAATTCAATGTGTTGTCTATCCATCTATGCCCACCCTTTGTCCCCTCTACCTCCTACACCCTCTGTTCATTTTCTGTGAGAATGAGAAAGGAACTAGAAAGACTTATCTTCATACGACTTACAATTATCTTCATAATAGCAAAGGAAGAGAGGATAAAAGGAGATTAAATTTATTTCTTATTTTCACTAATGATTTCTCTCCTTATCTAAATCCTGAGTAAACATGTTGTTGGTTATGATACGCAGTCTATAGGTGAATTCATGTGAGATAAATATATCTATTGAAGTAGACTTAAAATATTTCATTAATGCTATATCAAGAAGAAAATACTATGGCTACTTGAATTTAATCAATTGTGCTTACTACATATAAATAGAATATTTTCATTACTTGAAAGAAGGTTTTGGTTTCCCACCAAGTTGTGAAATCAATTCGAGAATCCATTGTATTTATAGTAGTTCCTTATAAGTATCATAACAAATGTAATATATGGCTAGTTATATCTCTATTCCAAAATTGTAATGGTATGAGCTTGGTTGATAATGCTTTAATGTTGTATTATAATTGCCAATGCACTTAAACAATTTCTCATATTTTATTATATTTTTAAACTGAAAAGAAAAAACATTGGGGTATAGTCACCAAACTTGGCAAAGAAAATGTTGATCAATTCATCTATTGAAGTAGACTTAAAAGTTTTCATTAATGCTATATCAAGAAGAAAATACTATGACAGCTTGAATTTAATCAATGGTACTTACTACATAAAAATAGACTATTTTCATTACTTGAAAGAAGGTTTTGGTTTCCCACCAAGTTGTGAAATCAATTTGAGAACCTGTTGTATTTATAGTAGTTCCTTATAAGTATCATAATTGATGTAATATATGGCCTAGCTCTATCTCTATTCCAAAATTGTAATGGTATGAACTTGGTTGATAATGTTTTAACATTGTATTATAACATAGATACCTATTGCCAAAATTTGCAGTAAAAGACTCAAAAGTTAAATATTTCCAATGGCCTATAATTTTGATTTGTAAGGCCCACTAAGGATTCTTAATAATGTGAACTAGCATTCAGTGTGATGAAGTTTTAAATTTTGGTTCATTCTTCTTTTTGTTTTCCCAAATAACAAGAAATGTTGGACTATAAATCGTACAAGATGATGGTGAAAACCTTTTAGGTGATTAGACCTTAAGGACATTTACTTATTTTCTTCCTCCTCCAGAAGAAAAGGGGTGTGACTATGTTTGCATCTATATTTAGATATACTATTAGTGGTAATCCTCTAGAGTTTTCATAGCAAGAAGATCCTCGGATCTTGCCTGCATTGTGTTTTAGTGGTTTATTGTTCATGTATAAGCATTGGAAAAATGGTGAGTTCTTAACAAAAAAATGGTAGCTAGCACAAGTTGAGGGTAATAGAAATGATGAAAACATACCATCCTATTAGTTCTTAAATCAGTAGGATTAAATATCTCCTTATGGACTACTAGAATGAGGACACATATATGTGGGACTGGAGATATTAAAAAAGTGAAAAGAGAAAATCTTAATAATGTTGAGTATAAATAAATCCAAGCCAAGCTAATCTTTCCCCACATACCAAAAAGTGAAGATTAATAATGAGTTAGTAATAAGATCTACTACATACTCTTTTAAATCCATACTATTTTGAATCAACAAGGAGGAATTCACTAATAAATTTCAACTTGAAAAAGTATTTTAATTTGATTGTTATATCACTAATGAAGAATATACTAATGGAAAATTTATACCTAAATATCAATAGCTAGAATGGTACCATTTAATGAGAAATTTTGTTGCATATCAAATATAGCATATCTTTAATAAGTACAAGGAAGTAGGTTTTTAAATATTGCTTCTTAATGGAATTAATTCTTTTCCCACATATTATGTGTCTATTGTAGCTTGTTTTTATTGTGGGGACAAAGTTGCAGCATGTTATTGCAACACTTGCACTAGAGAATGTGACTGGAAGTGGACGTTTATCTGGTTCAAAGATCAAGCCACAAGACAAATTCTTTTGGTTTAACAAGCTAGAGTTGCTTCTTTCTCTGGTCCATTTCATACTTTTCCAAGTATAAAATACTATAGATTTCTTTTGTGTTTACTCTTAGTCCTTATGGCATTGAATTGGGTTAGGATAACAATGTGTTCTCTTTGGTGTGTGATTTTTCAAAATGTATTTGAGTTGGCTTCATTCTTTTGGTTTTGGGTATGGATTAGAATACACATATCTATAGGAGCTCCTAGTTTTTTATTATATATTACCAGAAAGTTTTCTACATTATCTATTGTAAAATTATTTTAAGATATCTTCATAATCACTTTTTATTTTTAATGTCTTTAATCAATGCAGTGGTAATTTGGATATAATTCTTGTTATCTTAAGAATCACATCCTTGTCTATGTATGTCTAATTTTGAGGTATGAAATTGATTATTTTATCACTAATTTCTAAGATTTTCTTAGGGTCCTTTGGATGTAGCTTATGTCTATTTTTTTGATGGATACATCACACTTTGCATAAGGGTTGGATGGATTCATCTTTGGTCTGTCGAATTCTTAATCTCCCACCTTGATTTTTGCATCTCTCTCTCTCTCTCTCTCTCTCTCTCTCTCTCTCTCTCTTTGTGCATCATTTCCTACAAACATTAAAATAGAATGTTCCAACTTTAGTGGTTCTAGACTCTAGTGTTTTTGTTATTGGTTCCTCTATTCTACTATAGGTAAAATATATCATATCTATACTAATGCTTTTGAGGGTGACTGACTGACAGTATTGATTATTCTTGGCTTCAAGCATATTATATGTGGGTAAGCCTTATTTTGGTTTCTTCAAAATTTTAATATGCTTCATGAAAAGTAGGTTTTTTAGTTTATTTTTATTTTTTGCCACCTTGATAAGATTTACTATTTATGGTAGGTTGGTCATTATTGGATGGTTTCTTATGAAGGGAACATTTGTTCTCAGCAATGTGTTTATTGCACTTAATAAGTTCTCATTTGTTGAATGTGAGTTTATTATAAATGTTGTGATTATTAATCTATATCTACTCTACCTCTAAGTTTTTTTGGTTGAATCTAGGATTCTAAAATGTGTTGGTGAAAAGAGATTTATATTTTAAAGGGGTTAGTTTTATTTCTATAAAGATTAGGATCTTAAAATCTTTTTACTAGAGATAAAATCTGAGGATTGATTACAAGGTTATTTAATTATCTATAGAAATAACAAATAGCCTAATTAGCTAGAGTTACTTTTGTATCTATGAGGCTTTAAAATGACTAGAGCATGTATATTTGGACCTTTCCCAAGGGGATCTATAGCCATTGGATTATACCTATTTATATTGATTTTCTTCCTTCATAGCTATCTTCATATGAAGAATATTACAAACAGAATACTATAGTATTCTTTCTCTAGGTCTTCACTTCAAGTGTTATACTTTATTAGACAGTCTTATACCTCAACCTTGGTCTTATACCTCAATCCTAGTGTTTTTTGTGAATGTAAAAGGATGAAGCTTGAAAACTTAATGTTAGGCCCTAGGGCATAACAGACATTTCCAAATTTGTAGTATATTTTTTCTGAGATATCTCAATATTTGAAAGTTGAAATGTCTCCTTTTGTATTTCCTAAATTTTTTTTCCTATTTAATTCTCCTAATCTAACATTCTCTTCATTTCAGGATTCATATTAATCTTGATTTGATTCAACCATACAAGAAACAATAAAATAATGATGGAACTAAGCATTTTTAGAGATTGGATTTCTGCATTCATTCATACCTTTTTATTTTGTAATAAACCTTTCTCCACTCACTTTTATTAGGTAATGAAATGGTTATCAGATGTTGGTAGATACTTTTGCTCTTATGCTTTAGCAGCTAAATTATTTTTGGATATAGAGGAAGTGTTATGCTTCACTAGGTGATCACTAGTAAGGGGGTCAAACTTGATTGAGAGATGAGACTCAAATAGGAATTGTATAAACAAATAACTAAAAAAATTCTATAAAGGGACCCCTTCTTTGGGTTTAGCTTTAACCAAAGATAGAGATAAAGAAGGAAAAATCCAATAGAAAGAAGGAAAAATCCAATAGGGAGAAAGAACATAACATAGTATTGATGATGATGATGAGATTTTTTAAGACATGTGATGTTGAGGCTTTTTGGGTGCTTATTGACATTATTATTTTTAATTTTAATAAAGAAGTTAGAACATTTCCCTCTAACTTTTGGAGAGTCTTTAAATTGACATTGCAGATCTCGTTGGGACATTTTTCATGACATTTAACTAATTTACATTATAGTATTTTAAATATTTATGGTAGTTTAGTTAATTTTAAGATGTTGTGTGGTATTTTTATTTTAATTAGTACTTATGTGATATTCTAAACTTAATATCTACTGCAAATTTAAATAAATTTGTGATTTTAAATTTTTGTGTGTGGATGAACCCAACCACAGAAGCTTTTGGCAAAGTTATTGAACCTAAATCAGAACCATTAATTTTGATTTCGTTCATGAGCATAGAAGAGAGGCCTATTTATTAATTCTACTATAGGATTGCTACCTAGATTGAAATTTTGATGCTAGCCTTTGTTCTTGTCTAGAGTATGCCAAGAAAATTTGTTTGACTTGGCTTGTGTATTTTCAGTGAGGATCCTTGTATGGGATTGGTTTTTGAATTTGTATTTCAATACATGCCCTTTATTGGTTGTACAAATTTTTGAATCCTCCACTATAAGCTCCCCTTCAATAGCCATGGTAAATTCATCATATTGCCACTTCTAAGGTCTTGAAGTGTTTCCTTGTTTGATTTTTAGAATAAGCTTTCCTCGAGGAAAAAATTGCTATATAATATGACTCGATCTTTTAGTCATCTTCATTAGTTGATGTATTGATCACATTAGTCATTGCTATCAGAATTAGTCAAGGCATGTTGTTGATAGAACCTAAGTAACTTTCATCTTGTGACATCTCTTTGAGGCATTTTGCAAATAATTAAGATACATTGTCTGTAACTCCACATTTTGCAAACATCTAGGCTTTCTAGAAATTATAGGATCATTTTAGTTACATTTGAAAACATTAATCAAAAATTTCCATATGTGCAGATATAAACATTAACTACATATCCAATTTATTTGTAGATATTTTCCTATGAAGAAAGACCACACCTGACAGTATGAACCCAGAACAAAATACTGAGACAATGGCTGCATTGTGGTCTTAGTTCCAAGGGCTTAAAGAATCAAAGAATTCTAATCACAATAGCCCAGAGTCATTGTAGGCAACATGGTCACATTGAAGGGGGCCACAATTTTTGTCCATTGCCAAATATGGATTTCCTACTAGAGGAACATGGAGGTGTGAATATCCAAGCTAAGGATAACACTTCCATGGAAGAAGATGATAATGTGCCAAAGGACATGATTGAAGAAGATGGTATTGGGGTGGGTGATGAAGAGGCTCACAATGATAGTACTAGGGAATCTAATAATGATGATGAAGATGGTCTTGATATACCTTTACTTGAGAAGGCACATGAGCCCTTATATGAAGGCTCTCAAACAACTCTACTCTTGGCTATAGTGTTGTTGGTGAACTTAAAGGTTATGAATTGTATATCCAATGTAGCAATGTCAGGAATGCTAAGTTATGTCATTTTTGTCATCTTAAATATTAGCATACAATTACTATTCATTATATTAACAATGCATATTTGTTATTGTAGGTTGATTAGTGATTTTTTCTTACCACCATCAAACATTTTGCCTCATTCGTACTGAAAATTATCTAATATTATTAATCAGATTGGAATGAAGTATCAAACAATACATGCATGTTCCAATGATCACATTCTATACCATAAACAACATGAATTTGCAACAAAATGATTGTCATATTAGTAGATATCGGTCAGATCAAATAACAAAAAAGTGCCTCACAAGGTTCTTTGGTACATTCTCATTATTCCACATCTTCAATGATTATTCAGGTGTGCTAGCTTGGCACAATTTATGGATTACCATGCATGCAATAGAAGTCAGGATGACATTATGTGAATTCTTGCCGATGGTTTTGCATTTAAAGAGATAGAAGAAACATGGTCACACTTTAAAGAAGAACCTTGTAATTTGAAGCTTTCATTTGTAGGGGATGGTGTCAATCCATATGGAGATATGAGATCTGTTTACTCAGTGTGGCCTTTTTGTTATTAACAATAATATTCCTCCTTGGATGTCCATAAATAGGGAGCACATAATGTTGTCAATGATTGTGCCAAGTATTTTTTAATTTTATAGTTATCTAAATTAATTTATAAATAGTGCATGAAAATGGTCATAATAATTATGTAATGTTTATGTTCATTCAATTACTAGGTAAATACCAAGTTAAAGATATGAACATGTATATTGAACCTCCAATTGATGAGTTGTTATATTATTAAGATCACATATTTTTAGTCTATTATAGTTCTTCCACATTACTATTGAATGCTTAAGTTGCACATGATAATTGTACATGATCCAATTATACATGATCTTTTAGGTATTTAGAAAAAGGGAAGATTTGCATGTCCAGTTTGTGGTCCAAATATAAAATCTCATCATTCTAGAAGTTTAGGAAAGCAGGTGTTTGATGAGTTTAGACACTTTCTCCACAATAATCATAGGTATCAAATTGTTAAAAAATATCATTTCAATGGGAAAGAAGAGACATCATCAAGGCCACAAATAATGACACCTCATCTATGGAAGTTGGAATACGATCGACTAAATCATCAAGGTAATGTCCAATTTGTTGTTCAAAGTTTAAAATTTGTATTTTGATATTGTCTTATGTTTACTAATGATGTAATTGATGTTCATGAAGGTCCTCAAGGCATCAATGACCAACTTCTTAGAGGAATGAAAAGTTATCCTAGTCAATTTAGTAGGTTACTGTACTACAAGGATATCTCAATCATGCATTTGTCTGATGCTATGCATATTGGAAAGAATGTAATAGAGACACTATGGAAAATGTTGGATGGAAGGCATGATAGAGAATAGATTGCCAAAATTTGTACTAACATTCATGAATCCAATCATGCACTAAAAGCTTTCATTGAATCAAATAGCAATGGAGACCACATAAATACAAGTGCCCTTCCTTGGTTATCAACGGAGCAACAAAGTGATGCATTAAAAGAAGTCATAAAAAAAGAAAAATTTCCAACACGATTTGCTGCAAATATAAGCACTCTTCTATCAAAGAAAGGTTATTTTAGGCTAGGGTTGAAAACACATGATTGGCATACATTCATCAAGGTAATTCATGTTTTCTATTTATAGTATATTTGTAAGATTGAATGTACTACCTATTGCATTATTTAATAATATATTGAAATGATCATTTTTTTAATGATTGCAATTCGTCCTACCTCTATCCCTTCCACAATAGTTTGACAATAGTATTAAATAAGTTATATATAATCTTAGAAAATACACAAGGTTAGAAGTGTCTTTTCTTAGATTTATATCTTTTTATTTGAAATCTATTGTATAATTTTATTTAAAATCTCGTTTATGTGTTTTTGCATGTTGAATCTCTTTTAGTTGGTTATCATCTAAAGAAATTGATAAAAAAAGATATAAAATATTGGAAGAGAAAATTTCCATATCTTATGTGTGAAATGCAAAAATATTTACCTCCAACCTTTTTCAGTGCTCAAGAACACTACCTCATACATCAAGTTGAGGAGATTGAATTGTGTGGACCTGTACAAGCTAGATCAATGTGGATGGTTGAGAGGCACTTAAAATTTATGAAGGGCTTGGTTCAACAAAGAGCACATTTTGAGGGTTCTATGATAGAGGGATATATGATATACTAGACCATGGTGTACATTAGTGAATATCTTCCAAAGTTTGTAGCAAATATCCATGTAGATTGCATTTGGGATCCCAACTCTAATGATAAATTCGAAGGGGAGTACCTGATGGGAAAGGTAGATTGAGGAGGGTGAAAGGTAATTATAAGTTTTTTTTTTTGTAGTTTATTAATTCTTATCCATCATCAATATATATATATATATATATATATATATATATATATATATAAGTTGTTACTAACTAGTGTAATTGTCTTCTTTATAGTTGGTCGTGAGTGGAATGTACTACATTTTTATATTGCAAAAAATCTTGATTGGATGATAGTATGGATTGAACAATCTCAAGAAAATGGTCACTTATTAACATGGGATGGTGTTGCATCATTGGTTAAAGAAGCTCATCATAATGGAGATCCCAATTTTATACCAATGGTACTTGATCTAATATATGGCTTAAGAGATACAAAGGTATGCATAAGATTACTAATCATGAGACATAAGTTTAATATCAACTCACAAAGCTAATCTTGACATGTTTGAATAATTGCAGGTCAAACACCACAAAGCTATGTACTACTATGGCTATAAATTCTGCACAAAAAAGTTAGATGAAATGACAAAAAAATGCAATTCTAGGATAAGTGTTGTCTTTGTGGTCACCAATATTTCATCTAGAACTGATATACATCCTCAAAAATCTAAAATATTGATACTATGGTATTTTGGATGATATACTTGAGTGCGACTTTAATTCATTCAAAATAGTTATTTTTTTTGTTACATGGTTCAGGTTATGACTAAATCAAAATGATCCTAATAGGACTACTATTGAACATGATAGTGGATTTCTTATGATTAATACAAGGTCATTTGAGCTAGTCGAAGATGAGCCCTATGTTCTTCCAAGCCAATGCGAGCAAGTGTTTTACTTTGGTGTTCTACACAAATGAGGTTGGTCATTTGTTGTTAGACATGACCCAAGAGGAAGGTCGATAAAGTATAATTTGATCGAAGAAGAAGATATTGAAGAAGCACAAGAGGAAGAAAATGATAATTAGGAATGATAGTTACCCAGTGATGAAGAAGAAGAAGATGGTGATGATTTTGGTCATGCTGACAATAATGGTGATAATGATTATAATGATGCTGATGATGATCATGAAGATGGTGATGAAGATGGTGATGATCATGGCAATGATAGTCACGATGATGATGGTGATGAAGATGATGATGATGGTGATGAAGATGGTGGTGGTGATGACAATAATCAAAGAAACAAGTACGATGATGGTGATGATGATGATGATGACAACATGGATGAAGATGATGATGATCAATTAAATGTCTAGGTAGGATCAATGCCAAATATTTTTTTAGATATACACATTAGTTACACTAAATTTTTAACTTAATACAAATGATTTACATATACAATCTACTTTATTATTAATATTTTTTTTGGTAAGTCTATTACTTTAATTTTGTTGATGATTTCTAAGGCTTACTAATTTTTTTCACAGGTTGATATGGATGCACCATCTTAGATACCTTTAGCAGAGGTAAACATTAATTATTATAAATTTTAATGTTAATATAGAAACAAATGTCATATTATTATGTTCTTTTCTTTATGGCTTGGGAGTTATTTTGATGAAATTTTACTGATATTTGATGTCACAAATGATAGGAAAAAGCTAGAATGACTACTGATCAAATGTGATCTAAAATATGGGTGTCATCTCTACATGACATCACCCTTCGTGCTTACCCTATGTTCATCACCTAGAAAATCAAGAAAAGATATATTGGTGAACTTGTTAACATTATCATCAAGGGTGACAAAAGCAAGGAGAAAGAGGCACTAAGAACAGAATTAGACCGTAGAATCCAATCTTTGAACGTAAGCAGTAATTTGACTAAAGAAATAATAGAACTTCAATAGATATTAATATTTTATAATATTGTATGGATCATGATCTCTAATTTTATGTGTTCTTGTATAGACATATGTGCCAGTTGTGACATCGCATGGTGAACATGGTGAGGGTTGTCACACGCAACCTTCATGTAAGTAGCACTTTGCTTGTTTTCATCAACATTATAACACTTACCCTTTTTTTTTTGTGGATGTTTCTAGATAATATCCCATTTGATCTTTATCCATTGCAAATGTATTTGCCAATAATATTGTATTCTTCAGCTCATGATGAAGTGCGGGCTCCTCCTTTGGTTGGCAGTCCAGTATTGCCTGGTGCATTGTCAACAACAAGGACCATGCAAACATCCTCATCTATGCCCACTAGAACTAGTAAAACCTTGTTTTGCTATATTTTGTAATGAGCACTAAATCAAGGACAAATTCAACATATATGTCTCCCATAAAAACTATTTTATGAAAAAACATGCTTTACTAGGAGATATATAGGATGGTAAAAAAAATTTGTATATCAGTAAGATGTACTTGTGATTTTAAAATATAGATATAGCTAATTTTCTTTCCTTAATTTAATTAAATGATAACCTATGACATATTTGAGTAATAAAATGAACCAAACTAGGAAAAAGGGTAAGATAGATTCAATCTTTTAGTTATCTTTAAGATAAACAATAAATAGAATGTTTGATGGATCTCATTGATCAAACTAACTTTGATCTTGGCAAGAAAGAAATTAATGAAAGTGAAAAATTAGTGTTCTCTCAAAAGAGGATATAATCCAAGATGGCATATGTTAAAAACAAAAAGAAGTGAAGAAGTTATAGTAGCAATAAAAATGATCCAAAGTAATAGCAAGACTTATGATTCCAAACTTTGTATAAAATGACAGACCCCTAAAATCTATAAGCTTTGTAAGTAGGTGCATGCCTCTATGAATTAAATATTGCAATTTACTTTAGGTTTTTTTTTTTTTTGTAAAAAGGGGTCTTCCCTATGATTTGTAAATAGGTATATACTCCTATAGCTGGTTGTCTATAACATTTTGAGTGGACAAATGTCCCTTAGTAAGATAGGAGGTTTTCTTCACTCTATTCTTTCCTACTAGAGCCAAATTTTGAACAGAGAAAAATATAAATTTTTAAAATGATTATTAATAAAATATCAGGGCTAAGTTCTTTTATTGATTAAAAATATATTAATAAAATGACTTAGAATTAAAATTAATTTTAATATATTTTATTATTATTTATCATTTCATACAAGTACTAATCTAATGAAATAAAAATATGACAATATTTAAATTTGATGGGTTAAGATCAATGGTGTTCTAAAGAGGGTTTCATAAAAGATTAGATAAAAGATAAGTCTATAATAAAGGGTTGAGTAGGCAGGTCATTTTTAGCAACCTAAAAGTTTAAAAAAGAATTTAAAAAATACACCAATGATCCTCTTAATAGACAAAATTTAAGTCCCTTTATTTTTACTTTTCTTAATGGCTCTAATGGCTCTATTTTTTTTCACTTAATTGTTGTCAAAATATGGGGGATGGATGATATATGTTCAAAGGAAAAGATCTAGATAACTAGTTTAATTCTATCCTACTATTTTGACTTAAGTTGGCCAATAAATTTGGGGCACCAACCAATCTAAATATTATATCAGGGTTATCTCATAACCTAGTGAGGTTACTTCTCTTCTTCCTCCTAAAGAAGGAAAGATCTCAATGTTGATTGATGTTGAACTAAAAAAAAATCTCCAACAAAACTAAGTTGAATCTCCTCATGATCACCACTATAAATTTCATTCTAGAATTATTGTGCTTCCTAAAACCTCTCTTCCCTTAAAAAAAATCTCTAACCACTTATTTAAACCTGAAGTTGTTGCACAAAATTTGTTAACATCGGTAATGGCATATACAATTGATAAAATAATGACAGTTATTGATGGAATTCTATATAAGTTAATGTAGGTCATATGCCTTGAATTCTTTGGCCTATCAAATACTCTTGCTTCAAATATACTCCAAACTTATGGGTCATCTGGATGCTTTTGTGATGCATTTACTTGTTAGAATTTCCTTGAACACCACAATCACTCATCTGCATTTTATTGAAAGCAAGAAGCTCAAGCACCTAAGGCATTATGCTTCATGCAGCATCCTTATGCACAGGAGCTTTAAGCTTTGAAGTATGTTTGCCTTTGTGCTGTAGATGATTATGTGGTTAAAGCTTACAAGTAAAATACACACTCAATTCTATAAGATTACAGTTACCAATTTGAACTACTTTACTAATGTTCTACATTTTTTAGCCCATTGGTTATGCTTTTCTTTCATGCTAGGCTAGAATTTATCTCCATTCATGATAATGAATATTCATTTTAGCAACTTTTAGTTCCTTTGTATTGTGAAGCTCTTAAAACTTTGGAGACATTTTTTTTCATTTCAGCTGTTATTACTATGAATTCAATTTGAGATATAATGATGTTACTGAAGCTCTTGAACTTTGAATGCCATCAATGGTGAGTAAGCTTCCTCATTAATATCTTTCTGTAGTTTCTACATGCTATATAATGTGGCAGTCTAGACATTGATTTTTTTGCCAGCTATTGTATCTTTGAGCGATTCTGGTTTGGTTTCCCTATTTGTAAGTGCTGATCAAAGAGATGTTAATAGCAATTAATGAGTATAAAATATGGGTATTTTGTCTTTCTGATAGCATCAATATAATTTGTTTAAGTTAGAACCATAATTCCTATAGTGATAGAGAAATTATTGTTTGCTGCGATTTTGGATGTGATTTAGTATAATTGGTACCTTATTTAGCATCCACCTAGTCAGATGCAATTTTGACCAATTTTAATATATTTTAGTGTCTCTTAATTGTGCCATTTTACCCAAAACATCTCTTCATGTTTTTAGAACCTAGAGAACTCTAATAAAATCCTACATATTTTTTGGCAAGACTACATGGCACTTAACTATTTTTACTTACTTTAGTGTCATAACATATGTTCCTCTTTTAAACTAACCCTTTTCTACTTTGTTACAGGGTTAACTATGATTATATCGTAACACTAACCCTTTTGATTTGATTATTGTGGTAGCCATAGTTCTCTAAGATGCAAGTGTGGTATTGCATACTTGAACTAGTTGGTCTTGTTTATCTATATTTATCTACCTTGATTGTCATTGAAGGCCGAGTTGATTTGTTTGAGTTGCAACTGAATTTGCCTATTTTTGATAGTAGACACAGTTTTTATGTTAAGTACATTTGTGGAGTGAATTGTAGTGTTAGCTAATTGTCAATATTGATTTTTTATGAATGGTCTATGAATGTTAGAGGTGGGGTCACTTTCCCTAGGTGTTCAATCAAGTGCATTTATACACACATGTGATTGGTTACGTTCAAACCATTTCCCCAACTTAAACCTAGGGCATCATTGTTGTAACAATCTATTATTACCACAGTGTCATGTATGTTGGATGCTAGTAAATCAGTATTGATCTTAACTTTGAAGCTTTATAATCTTTTTTGGTGAAGTGTAGCTCTTTATTTTTGCATGTACTATTTTATTTCTCTTTTTGGTCAAGTGTAGCTTTATATTCTTATGTGTGTAAAATTACTATATTACAATATGGTATATTGTACTACAGTTTGACATGCACATATTATTATGCTACACAACTTATTGTGTATTTGTGTACATGTGCATAAGAGTTACCAACAAAGAGCAGTATTGTTGAAGCTAATCCATTTCCTGAAGTAGTCTATGTGACTAGTACTAGATCATATGAAGGGACATTGTTGCTAAATAAGAAAACTATGTTTCCCTTAAAAGAACAAAAGCTTCCAAGTGCTTTAAAATTGTTATTATTTAAAGTGTAAATTTAGTTTACTTTTGCATTACTCATTTTGGACTGATAAATCCTTTATGTTTTTGAAGTTAATAATTCTTTCTTTAAACATCTTACTCATATGACATTGAGACTATTTGGACCCACCATACGTAAAAGGTACATAGTTTCATACCATTGCTACATAATTTTTATTTTCTTTCATTTATTGTAATATATTAAAGTTATTGATCTAACAATCTATTTGTTTTTAAAAAGGTGGAATTTACAAGCTATGGAATTAAAAAATTAGCTGATTGCATCTTTTGAGGAGAAATTTGGAAAAAACATTTTTCACACTAGCCTACTTGTCAAAAGAGTAGCAAAGCATATAAAGCCTATGAGGGATCAATATAGAAGGGCTATTAAGGATAACCCAAAGTACCACCATCCTCCTATGATTCCACCGATGGAGTGGAATGAAATAATAGAAGATGCAAAGGAGAAAAGGCTATGTGAAGATAGAGAAAATATTGAAGCAACACAGGGCAAAAAAAGGTATGTCATGATAGTATTAAGTACGTTGTAATCATACACTAATTATTGATATTTGCAAACATATAATCTAAGATGTTTGAATTTTTTCATAGATTGCAGGACACATCTGTGGCTGCAAAAGCGAGACTAGAAAAGATTGGCCAACACAAACTTCACTCTGGTGGCTATATGAATCTCCAGTCTTGACTTGTAAGTAGGAGCAATGAAAATTCATATATATTTTTTATATAATGTTGCAAAAAAAAAATTTTAATGAAACCATACATGGAAAATTGGCGATATTAAGCAAAATATATAGGGCACAGAATTCAATTTGGAGTTCACAGATGAAGATTAAAAAATTGTCTTAAAAGAAGGCTATAAAGTCACGGTTGCACACCTACATGAAGAATCTATAAGCCTTAAGGTAAATTGGTCAGATGAAAAGTAAATGAAATTGAATAGTTGAGAAGATTCTTTTTTGGTATTAGTTTTGAACATAAATTGACTACATAACAATGTGCATAACATTTTACTGCAGCCTTCATATCGTACCACAAAACCTACTCGTGACGAAGGCCATGATGTGCATTATAGTGGTGGAGGTATCAATTTGCTATTGGAAATTAATCATGCAATTATGAATACAATTTAACATCTTCAATTACAATTTGACGTGTATCCTTTTTTTGAATATTTCAGAGCACGTTGAACATCATGCTGAAAGAGTGGAGCATATTCCAAGTGTTCAAGATGTTGGCATGGCAGCGGATCAAAATGTTAATGTACATGATGTGGCATTGTCAGGTAAGAAAAATGCATGTTATGTTTTACTAGTACTTAATTATAGACTTGTAATAGTTGAAAAAAGAAAAAGAGTATGCCAATTTATCCCATTTACTTGTTCTTGCAATAGAGCCCCCTTTAGTGCAGCAACCTCCTACTCCTCCAAAGAGAAGGAGCCATCATAATTTGACATTACACATGCTAGAAGAGGAGGATAATGATGCAAATATGGATGCTCCTATGAGCACATTTCTTAAGAGAGCTTAGAAAAACAAAAAGAAGAAATGATGTTTTAAAAATCTTCTTTGATAAACCTTGTTGGATAATGAAAGAACTTTGTTTTAAGTAATTATGTATGAATGATGTGTATTAATACTAATTTTTATTTTATGTTAATGAATATTGTTATGTGTTAATGAAGTCTTGATTAGTATTGTGTATTAATGAATTTTATATCATATTAATGAATGTTATGTGATTGTATTGATTGAATGTTATAGTTCATAAATGGATGAATGAATGAATGAAGTATGTAATTAGATGATAATGGGCACTTTAGATTGATGTTAGGGGGAGGGGGGTGAGGCTAGATGAGCTTCCACCTTCACATGGTTGGCCTTGTTAAGTAGAGAATATTATAGTATTCTTGAAACCAAGTGAAGCTCAAACTAACATAAAATAGACACTTTGCATGTGGTAGGTCTAAAATGATCCACAACTACTACTGCCCATAACATGAATTTGTGAAATACATTATGATATCACCAATTTCAACACTCAATTTGAAGCATAGGAGTGGCCTATAGTCTTAACATGAATTTTGAGTAATGCCTCAATCCCAATCCTTATTGAGAATCTTGTCTTCTAGCATATCTTTGACAAAACCTAGTGCAACTTTTGACTCGCAAGAAAATTTGACCTTTAGTCTCATATTGGAGACATGACCACACGCTTTTAGCTTCTTTCCCTTTCTTGAACTATACACTTGCTCACCATCCCTCAGAAATGGGTTTGGCATCAATGTTCCTACCAATCCTCCTTAATTGATGTTTTAGACATGCCTCATGCGAAGTGTAAAATTTTCAAACATGCCACATGGCAACAATTTTAGGTTCTTAAAAAATAGAATGACTTAACACACACCTATCAACATGATCATATCTAACAAATTCATGGTGCCTGAAAACATAGGTGTCTTTAAAGATCAATATGAGAGCTTTGAACTAACTGGTGCCCTTAAAGATCAATACAAGAACTTTTAATTGACCATAGATGGTGTGCCTTTAAAGATCCATGCAAGTAGCAAGACCTTTGAACTGACTATAGAGGGCCATTATAGGTTCTTGAATGATTCCTTCATTAGTAAGATAATGTGCTACATGATCGCAGGTCACTTGCAATGCGAAAAGCTGATAGAATCAAATTTCTCCCTGACCTAGATGCTTATTCTACATATTTACTAAGCATTCGATTCAGACTATTCCTTTTATTAATTGCATTATCAACACCTTAGTCACTTTCAACTATTAGAATTATTTGGTTTTGAGATTATGTCAAATCCCACTAGCAATGCTTCCTATTTTACTTCATTGTTTGTACTTATACCAAAGAATAGCAACCTTCCATAAATCTCCTTCAATTAGAGCAGTTTTCTAAAGTCAGCAAAATGCTCAATTTTTGGTGTTTTCCTTATGGGGAGGGGTGAAGTGAGTTTAACATAGAATGCAAATTTGATATGGGATTTATGTGTGGCTACCTACAATGTTTTATATTTGATCATTTTGTTCCCTTTATATATTTACATTCTCAAGGTAGATTTGGCAAAGTCATTGTGGTCTAGCAATTTTGACTTTTGAGTCCTACTAAACTTGTTATTATTGAATATGACTAATAGGTGATAGCTTCCCTAAGAGAATTTGGGCTCGAGTCATCAAACTTGATTCTTGGAATCGACTTCACCAAGAGTAATGAGTGGATTGGTATCAAAATCTTTATACTAATATCTTGCTTTTATGTTGTGCAGTTTTTATAAAGCAATGGCACTTTCCAAACCTTGCCTAAAATCATCACTCTTGGAGATTTCAACTTCCTCAAGAAGAAATGTATTTTTTTTATATTCATTTAATTTAAAATGTTCTAAAAATTTTAAGTTATTTGTGTTATGTTTTCTTTTACCTAAAAAAATGCAGAATATGGAGAAGTTTATAGTCATAGTGATAATGAAGATTTTGTTTTTTTGGTAAAAAATGGACTATAAAAGGTATACTAATGAAGATTTAACAAAAAAAAATGGTCAAATATATTGTAAAAGTACTAGATTAGCTTCTTCCACTCATAGGTTGGGTTGTGTTACTTGCTAGGAAACAAATTTTTCATTATCTACATAATTGAGGGTGTTGTAGCTACCAACAGAAGAACAAATCCCCAAAACATAGTGAAAGATTTTGTGAACTTTGGATTTCAATCCATAAACTCTCTCACTCTCACCATAGATTGATGTTTGTACCACCTATTTATGTGATACTTCAATTGGGAAAACTCATCTTCATCAGCAAAAGTAAAATTAGATTACTTGGGGATATATTTGTGTCATGTTCAGCTTCAAGGTAGTGGCATTTTGGGGGCATTACTCAGGCATATATATGTCTTCTTTTGCTTCATATTTATGACAATTTGTGTGTGGAATCCTTTATGTATTCAAAGTTTCAACTACATTTCTACTTGATCTATGCTAGTTTGTGTAGTTATAATGTTGCTAAGGTTTTATTCTCATTATTTTTGTTTAGCCATATTTCCATTTTGACTTTGTCATTTCAAATCCATATAGTTCTCACAAATTCATGTTAACATATTGCATATGACTTTTTTTTACTTTTGGGCAATAGCCTTCTGTGTCAAAACGTACCTACTTGGATAATCCATCTAAATGGATTCAAGGATTTTTTAAATCTAAGCATGGGTGGGGATTTGTCAAAAAAAAATTATCTATTAAAAGAACATGTGACAACTTGAATACATATAATGAATTGGAGTTCACCAATTGAATCATGGTAGGACATATTGGTGCAAATGCTCTAAGTCCAACTTTTAGCAACCTTTAAGTTTTGGGTTTGGAATTGATCAACATTCAAATTAGAGATAGACTGGTTACATGCAATTGATAATTCAATGGTAGACTATTTAGTAGCCAATTCAATTCTTTACTCATCCATAAAAGTTGAACAACTTTCTATAATACACGTTTATTGTTTACAAAAGTAATTATGTAATATTAACCCTTTGCTCATCATAACAATATAAATATCCAATGTAAATGGTCATCAACCTTTTATTGTTTCCACAAATTGATGAAAATTCTTTGAAACTTTTTTTTTCCTTCTCCCTTAAGATAATTAAAGGTCATTTTCTAGTACTTTTCCCACTTACTAATACATAAGGTCAATGACAATGCTCCAATAATGCCAAAATTTGATAAAAAGTATGGACTAAAAAATTGTTAGATTAAATCACAAACTATTTGAGTACAATATTATACTTCTATTCTTCATACTAAATAATTGATAGATTAAATTAGCATAAACTTTTTCCATATCTCACTTTGGTATTTTTTGCTTGTATCTAGAGAAAATCTTCTTTTGGTTGCATCATTCCTTATACCTATTCCCAATCTTTTTTCACCTTGAAGAAAGTTCCCTACATGAGGAAAGCATGCATGCCCACTTTTGGAAGAATAGACTACTTCCTTGTTACCTGTAATGTATTCCAAATCTGAGACATTGACCCAATCACCACCACTATGCTATGAGAAATATATTCTACATAATTCTCTAGAGAAGTTGCTTATTCGAAGATTGAAATGCTCCCAATCACAAACATGCTCTCCAATTCGACCAAGAGGTAGATTCAACATCCCAACCTTTACAGTGGTCAGTCCATTAAACGGAGAAAACACCCACATTGCTATATTAGTGAACATCCCCCCAAGTGCAGGTTTAACATGCACATAGAGCTCTGTAGTTTCCAATTTTCCTAATTTCTCTTCCTTTGAGTGACCACCCATTGGAAAATATAACCAATATTTACCATCATTTGATCCCCCTAGACGTAGGTTTGAACCATCAACCATGATGAATTTAGGAATTTGTACACCTTTTTTGCACAGTAGAGCCCCATTTTCAAACAACCATGAACCCGATGAAAGTAAATAAATCTCAATGGGTGACACACCCTACATCTAGGCCAAGCAAGTTCAAGTATGTTTTCTTTTCTTTTCTTTTCTATACCCTTCACATCAAAATTTTGTTTGGGTAATTCATATTGAAATATCAGTGGTTTAGGTAGTAGTTGGAGTTTGGATTATGGTTTAGTTTGATTGCCAAAGTTGAGGTTGAGATTTCTTTATTAGAGGATGTCTAGAGATCTAGTTTAATTAGAGAGTGTGTGATGTTTAAACTATCTATGACATATAAATTATTATTAGTAAGATCAATGCTCACATATTACTAAATGGTTCTTGCAATCTATTAAAATTTTGAAATATCTCTGTTTGATTATATGTTGTCACCATGTTGCTTACCAGATACCAAACCATTCTTGTCAATACACCTATTGATTAGTATCATCTTAGTTGAATGCATTACTAAAAACATGATAATGTAATAAGAATTACTTAAGTAAATAGTAGTATCTGATGATGCCTGGATGTTCTCAAATATGATCACACATCATATTAGATGTGATCATTAGAATTAAATTAAGCTAGAGTAATAAAAATCTTTTCATTGTGACAACAAAGCATGCAATCTAAATTGTACACAATCCTTCAATTGTACACAATAGAAAAAAAAAATCTTTTAGAATAAGGTTACCTGGTCAAAAGCACACCCATTAAAAGCTATTGCACTTGGAGAATATCATAGGAAATATATAAGAAAATCAATACACAAAAATACAATGGTAATCACCTCAAATAAAGCATGGAGCTCAGAATCCTCCACATTAATGTTGATGTTTTGCACAAATAGAGTTCTAGAGGGATGTTCACTATATGGATGTTCTCCTATAACAGGTCCAATCACATTTGAAATGCCATGGTGATTTGCACCACCACCAGCAATATAATCTAAAGTTACCATGTTGTTGTAGTTATAATTAATACACTCTTGTGAATCAAAATCCAACTCCATACCACCTTCACTGCTAAATAAATCATCATATTCTTCTAATTCTTCAACCTAACTTGGTAAATCAGCCAAATCAAAATCATCCATTATACTAGCCAGAAGTTCTTCTTCATCGGGAAGAACAAATCCTTGACCTTGGATTTCCATGTCTTGAAGAGTGGCCAAAGGATCTTTTCCTAGAGGTTTTTCATTTAAATGACAAGATGCAATTATGCTGGAATCTTCAGTGCAGTCCTTATCTGACAAAGTTACTGTAGTAAATGTAAACAAGTGGTTAGAACTTATAAGCTGCTAGAGCTCTCCTTTCATATTTATGGAAAATTGGTATGAACATGGTAAAAGATCTCTACAACTTGCATAGATATCAACCATGAAATGAATATATTTGCTACATTAAATTTATTGTTGAATATTTTTTGAATTATAGTTTTATTTCAAATTTCATATTTTGAAGAACTTGTTTGATCTTGAATATTCAATTGAATTTATCTTGCCTCTAAATACAAATGTATAAACTATCAATGTTGGAGCTCTATTTTCTCATGATAGATTTTGAGTTTTTGATCTCTTCATGTATAAATCTTTTAGGCTCTAAATAAATTTTTGGATGGAGATGCCATATTAACGTTAGATCCAAAATAAATAGAAACCCTACTGCAAACTTAGTGATAGAGAAAGTTCTATTAAGGAGTGGTTAAAAGGCTTGGCAGTGATTTGGTTTTGATCAATTAGGTACACCTCATGTGTCCAGACTTTGTCTACTCAAAATTTAGCTCTTGTTAATGGCCTATTATTATTATGAGCTTTATAAGTTTTATATAGTTCATTTCTCTGTTAAAAAATTCTATTACATTTTATTTTTCTTTGTGTTGTACATAATCCAAATTAAACCCATTTATTTCTTATTACAGGGCTGCATCAGCCTTATGCTTGAAAAAAGAAGAGGAAGCCTCATGTTATAAGATTAGAATCACAAGAGCCATGGGAGAATGCTAAAGATATTCATGATGTGCCTATTAGCATCGTGACTATCTTTAGCATTTTCCTATGGCTCTTATGGAATATGAAAGGATTAGAGGTTATTCAAGGATTGCAGGATATTCTTCAATCAGGAATTCTCTTTCAGTTGAGCTTGCAAGGGAGATCAGCTAGCGAAGATGCTCTGTTAGCTTTTAATATGCTTCATAGATGAGATTGCATTATCTAAGATTCATTACTACACTCGAGAATGGGCTCATCTTCAATCTTTAGAAGATTGAAGATGAGCTCATTCTTGACTATAGTAATGAATCTCAAAGCTCCTTCAACCTGAGCATATCATGTCTTCCAAACAATCTTTCTGAAGCTACATCAACATTGTATCCTTTAGGTGTTTGATTCTTCATCTTTCTTCTTTATTATTCTACAGAACAATTCTTATGGTTTAAGTTTTTTAGTATCAATTTGTAATATAACTATTTTTGTTGCATATCATCTTTGTATTATGAAAGTTGTAGATGATTGGCTAAGCTCCACCTCCTAGTAGTTGCACAGGTATTAAGATTTATATTTCATTATAGTTGTGGGGATTTTTATTCTCAGAATTTTTTATTTTTTTTTAATGTCAACATAGATTTTTTGGGGAGTACTTTAGATCACTATGAATGTATCTATTATAGAAAAGAAGACATAATAAGGAAATTACTTTTATATGATAGAAGATAGACAGACATATTATGATCATAAAGTAAAATAGCAATCTCTATCTTGTTATAGAGGGACAAACTAAGAGTTCGAACCAAACACAAGTTTTGTTTTATGGAGTGTATAATATGTGCTACAACTTATGTTCTATTGGTGTTTGAAAATGCTAGAGGGTTTTCAATTATCCCGATGAGAATATGGTATATCTATGGGCAACTAACTCCCATTTTCAACATACTATTTCAGACACTAGGCCAACTATAAGGCTTGACCCATCTTCTACTTTAGGCTCTGCTAAACCTAGGTGGGTAGACCTTAGATTCAAATGATATCGTACCAATGCAAAAAACATATCCTTGAATCTATTAAGAAGATTTTACCCTTATTTCTCCTAATGACTCATGAAATGAAATAGATCTACAGTAGCTAAATGCAAAGCTATGAATCTCATAAGCTGAGTGAGGGTTAAACATTTAGGTCCTTCAATATGAAAGGGAAAGAACGTTTGATTAATAATGTTGATTTCAAAAAACCCCTAATATGCAAAAATAAGACCTAATGATAATATAACTGATCAGTGCCTTATCTATTCAAAAAATCCATGAATTAAATGCATGCATATGGATATTTGATACTTATCTATATATTTAGATATATGATCTATCTATTTACCTTGTAAATAAACATCTATGCTCAATCCAAACCTCATTCTTACATGATATCCTTCTCAATAAACCTGCAACCTTGTTGATTCACTAAAGCATTTACATAACCCCTTGAATTACAAGCAACAATAAGACAACATACAACCTAAGGTACTGCAACTACAATCTAGGCTCTTTGTTCAAAGATTGTAAAACATTGAAACTCACTGAGATAGGAGACACGATTCAAGATGAAACTCAAATTGATGTTCTTTGTATTAATTTATTTGAAACAATACAACCATATGCATAAAATAAAAACATGAAAAAACCTAACAAATCTAAACTATCTACATTAACCTTCCTACTGCTATTCATAAAGAGAAATTGCTGAAAAATATATAGTATCACAGTATGGGAACACATCAAAACTGGATCCAAAACCTAGTATCTCAGCATTGACTAGTTTTTGTCCAAAGACTGGAACCTCTCCAATGAGAAAGAAAGGGAATAATATAGCAGGAAGTGAACTCTCAGATCTGTTATAAAGATGACAAGTGTCCACCCAGAATTCCTTCCCAAGAAGATGGAAAACCTTTTTTTACCCTCTCTCTTCAACTGAATATCAAAACTCATCATTTGGCCTCAGAGGTATAAAATATCCCAAAATATGATGATGAAAGAATGTAACTGATTTTTATGTAAAAATGAATTCGATGTAAAAGTGAAAAATCAGTTAACTGGCCTTCAAAATGTAAGATAATCTTTTCCAGCTTATTTTTACCAAATTCAAGCTCCAAAAGTCTTCAAATCCATCCTCTAACAAACTTTGATGATCAATGTTGAAAATTTCCTATTTTGCTGAGAATGCCCCAAAATCTACAACCTGACCTATAGACTGAACCAATGAGCACCTATGCTAAAACTGACCTCAGATTCAGAAAATTTAGACCTTTCTAGTTCTGGTGGTATATTGGAATGCCTATTTTAGTTAAAAATAACCCTAGTTATGGCCATTTGAAAATCAGACCTTTGCTCCATGGCTCCATAGCATTTTGCAAAAATTTCAAATATTTGACATATTATAAAGTTTGAACTATGATATAAGTTCAAACTTTCTTTAAAAGAGCAGGTATGCACATCTCAAAGGATAGAAATAAAAAAATAATTTTATAACTTTGAAATCTCCTTCACTCTTCCATCCGGGTCTAACTTGGTTTGACCATCCCTCCACATGTCATTATGTGATTGGCTCAAGTTTATACAACTAGGTGTCACATCATACTTGCTATGTCACTATACTAATCAGTGAGCAACTTCCTCTTAATGACATAGCGATGACCCTCTAATCTGCCATGTGGCACAATCTTGCACATCTAAAATATTTGCTCACCACATCATAGTCTACCTTGTGATTCATGCTGATGCACTCAGGTGAGACCCACATCTCATTTAGCTTCTTGCCAGATTCTTAGATTTTTCAGCAGGTCGCCATGTCACTAGCCAAAAATTTTCAATTTTCTTGTGGCGACATGGCGACCATCGAATTTTGGTCGCATTTTCTAGCATATTGCTCTGCTCACTCACAAGATGCCACTTGGTAGCTTCTAGTTTGTGGGAGACATCTGGGTAGGACCCACAACCATTTTTGACTCTTGCCAAATTTTGGAAGTTTTCTAGCTAGTCGCTACCTCGCTAGCCAAAATTTCTTTGATTTTTTGGCTAGCGACATAGCGACTAGCCAAATTTTGAGACTTTTCAGTGATCTCATTCTGCTGACATCATCATATTGGTCTGCATGCTCGTGTTCAAAATTTTTCTTTCATCTTTTTGCCAACTATCGAGGTCGAATGAGTGGGGTCCCCATGCATGGGTCAGCAGCTTGCAAAAGCCTCCAACTTCAATTCACAATACATAAAGTGTTGAATTGTATTTAAACACTACAAAGCTTAATCGCCAGCCGCATGTAGGATAAACCTATTTCCTTGGTTCGCTCTATATTTTCTATTGGGCATCCTTCTAAGTTTGTAGATTCCTTTGATTAGCTATCACTTTTCTTTTCAAGCGACTTCCTTCTCTTTGTTTGGCAACTCCTGCCCTATGCTTAATGTATGCATGGTCTTCTTTATAGATGCCCCTTTTTATCACATTAGAAACTCCTCTACCTATGGGATTTGTTCCTTGGATCTACGTGACTATTGTTCCTTGCTTGGTGACTCTTGCCTTTGGTGTAGAAGACTCTCCCTTATTCTTCTTTTTCTACTAGCTTGATGCAAAAGCATCTAAAGGTATAAGGGCAATCCTGTGTCACCCAAAAAAATGTACTTAGACTTAATTTCTATTTCATGTGTTTTATTTCTGGATACCCATTTGGGTCAAATAAAGGTTCCAACTCACACAGTTCCACTATCAGTGTTCTAGGTTAGAGCATTTGAACACCTTGGGATACGTGTAAATGCCAAAAAAATAAGAGTATGTAATTGAGCCATAATTTTGGTAAATTAGAGGGTGTAAATTGGCTAGATGAATGTAATTGTAATTTAGAGCATTCCAGAAACAGAATCAAGTCAAAAGGCCCCACAATTTGAAAGTTATCGTAGTTTTTCAGTTTCTGGAGACCTTTTAAGAATACTTTGAAGTTAGGTTAGGGGCATTAAATGACCTTAAATAGGGCCAAAAATGGGGGATGAGTGAATTTGTCCATAGGGCTATAGAGCACTCTGAGAGCTTTTTGGAAATATAAACGGTTCATCAATCGGAGCTACGGTTCAAAAGTTATGCCTCCCAAAAGTTCGGTTACCATTTTTGGATTCTTCTAATTTTGTGCAGACTTCTAATGTGACTTTTGGAGCCTTCTATTTGGTCGGTGGATGCCAACTAGCACTTTCTAGAATGTATTCCTAATCCTTAACCCTTTGGGGTCTATTTAAGAACATTTCTAGCATTGTAAAAGGTAGTTCGGAGTGGAGTTTGAGAGAAAGTACTGGGAGAAGAATTTATCTCCAAATTTATGCTATTGTAAGCCCATAGGGCATGTTTTGGAGTCTGTTTCTCTACACTAAGTGTACTAGCATATTTTCATAGTTAATAAAATTTTCCCTTTCCTATTGTGTCCATTCTATGCTTGGGTTGTGTCCCCATCACAACTACTCTATTTTACTCGTGGGTTGCATTTTTATTTTAGGTAGCTTTGTCTTTATTCTTCTCTTCAATCTTAGTTATAGCAACATCTGCTTCATCCAAGGATGAATCTCTAATCATTTCGGATCATAACTTAACAAAGAGATCCTGTAGACCAAACTCAACATCCAAAGGTATTCCCCCTTTGGTGAGAATATATCTTTGAAAATACACCAAGAACTTGTCAAGCCTTCTTTTTGAAGAACCTTTATCAAAAAAGTGGCCACACATCTGGAGTGTAGTTACAACCATCCGAATGTAAAAAAAATCCCTTAATGGATCTAGTTCATCTTGCTCTGCAATATCATTTCCATAGAAAAGGACCAAATAAAATATATCAAAGATCATAGATGAATCAATAAGACGATAATTAGATAGCTCCCCAAAAAATGCATGCGTGCTATGCACCGTTGTTGCATTCCATAATCATTCAACTCCAGTCCAACCTTGATCTCTTGATGGTTTTCATTTTCTTTAAACCATTATTCTCTATTTATTTTCTTCCTTGTTGTGTGTAGGCTACAACTGCATGGTCGTTGCCTTCTTTTAATGGCGTGAGGTTGCCTTGTTGATGCCCTTTGACCTGCATGGGTTTTCATGTCACTGAGTTTGCATTGACCACCATCTTGGGCTTCACATGCACTAAGTGCTCTTTTTATTTACTGGTGGTTTGATGTGCTCACCCTTTTTCTTGTTTTGCAGGCCTCCTCCCTTGTTTTACATTGCCCCTACATGAGCTTTAACCCTCATGTCATTGCCTCACTCTTTTCTCTTTGACTATGGTGTGAACCCTTTTATTAAGACTATGAACATTTGAAACTGCGGCTTGGTATTTTCACAATGCTGGTTCCTTGTTAAAACCTTGGGGCTTTCTTTGTGAAGTGTTCTCAGTCTTCTCATGATGCCTCTGCTTAATCTTTTAAAATGGCATTATTTTGAATGGCATGGAGTACTCCTTTGAAATTTCATTGCACCCCAGAGCAGAGTATATATTGTAAAAGTATACCCTTTGACATGTTATTTTTATGGTGTGATTTTCAATTTTATTCAACACTACACACACAAATGTAAAATCTTTATCCTTGTGATACTTTCTCAAACATTTTGAAAGCATTTATAATCGTCAAGAAAAAACAAGATAACATGCCTTAATGTAAAAGTTTACATTATGCCTATTGACACCTTCAATCCTTTTTGTCCCACATATCAATCTAATGAGACAAACATTATTAATATGGAATCTAATGAAAGTAAACTCTGAACCTCATCCTAATCATTTTCCCTATCAATCTGCCAGGATTAGTCGGACCCCAAAGCAAGTCCAGCTAAAAATAATTTCATTTTCGAACAACTAAAATTCTCAAATTGATCCATCAAAAATCTCAAATTGACTAGAATAAAAATGAGAGTTGAATCATCATTAGAACCTCATTTTACCACTGTTCATTAAACTGTGATCTTTTGTGCCAAGAGGTCCATTGACTAGCCTTAAAAATTGACCTGAATAACTAACCAAGCTCTAAAAATTAGGGTATTGATTCTCTATTTTGCACACTCCTACCTTTTCAAATCTTGTCTCATGAAAAATTTGAGGTCAAAAGATATTGATCGTCAAAGTGACCCTTTCAGAATTACCTACAAATAAACATGTCATAAAATAATAAACTGGGTTCAGATTTGACCTCAAAAATTGGGCAAATGAGCACATGGGTAAACGAGAATTAGGACATTGGTTCCCTATCATGAGGACATTATGGATCTATGGTTTGGGCTTGTGATGAATAATAGGACTCAAATGGCAAGCGATCAAAGTGGGCTACTCGGATTTTGCAAACTGGAAACACTTAAAGAAAATGATTTTTTGCAAATGGAATTGACCTAAAAAATGTGCAAATGGATTTGTCATGATTTGCAAACTGGCACACTTGAAGTATTTTCAATGGAAAACATAGCGGTATAATCCATTCAATTTAATCTATCATGGATATCAAGTTATAACATCACGAATAGGGCTACCGAAAAATTTGCAAATGCTGACACCAGTACAACTTAAGAAATTACATTTGGAATTGCATTTGAAAACTGATCAAATGGATTTGACATAAGCTGAAACTTGAAACATAACAAGTCTCTGACATCTACAATCCAACACAAAAGGAATTTTAGTATTTTGGTCAACTGGGTCAAAATTATAACTTGTCAAACAAGGCTTTCCAGAATTCTGAATATTTTGCAAAAGCATGAAAATAGTAAACTACCAACTTTGAGGGATTCAAAACCTAGTCCAACGAACTCAAAATAACTTGAAATCTGAAAAATAGGTTATCAGGTATGGACACTAGACATTCTCAAAGTAGCAAGTCATGAAACATTTTTGGATATGAGATATTCAGATGCAAACATGCCCTCCTGTCACTGTTTGACATAAGGTAAATTCGGATTTGATAAATGCTCAAAATGGGACTTCATGAAATGGCTCAGAATCACAATTAAACTTCATGGAACAAGTGGATGCACTGAATGGAGGGTGTTAGAAATATTAAACACCTCTTATGCTTCACAAGGGCAGTCAGGTACATAGGCATCAAAAAGCATTTATAGGGCTTGAAATCTCAATGGTGCTCAAAATTTGAGCTATAATTTTGAGCACCAACATGTTCATTGCCCAATTTGTGCATATCTAGAAACCATGGCTTTTGATGACCACATTACATTTAGGCATCCTATCAAATATTTCACGTGACTTATCTATGCTTCCATTTTGCAAGCAGGTCTGATTTAAGAAATCAATAAACTTCAAATAATAAATTATGCAATAGAATGGGAAAGAACAATATTTTTTATTGACGTAGCTAGGAACTAACATTATGTCATGGGACCCAGCCAACAATATATTTGTACCAAGTATAGTGCACTATAATGGTATTTTTCATACAATGATGATATTAACTTGAGAAGACTATTTTTATTTAGTTTTATTTGCCAAGTTTCCTTTTCAGTTTGATTTTGAGCTGGTGACACTTGAGACTTAAATGCCTACAAATGCTTCATGCAGTGTCCAATCTCAAGCCCTGATCACTACACAAGCTCCTATATCTTATTATAGTTTGCATGTGATTCTACTGACCTAAAGGATCCTTAACCACAAACAACAGTAGTCTCCTTTGCCCAAGATAATACAACTTTTTTTGGATTTAAATAAGAAAATCATAGCAACATTATTATTGAGGATTTGTGTCTACTCAGAAACTTCTTATCTAAGAAAGCCTTCCTGAGGGTTGTGAGCTTGTCTATTTCTCCTTTACATCAAAAGTTCAATGTGAGCATGTTGCTAAGAGCCTACCCAAGGTTATACAAATGCAAAGTGAATTGGTTTTGGATTAGACTAGATTTACCTATGGGGTTTAGAGCACATGGAGAGCTTGCCCACTTATTTAGAGTTTTGTTTCTCATCCTTTTCCTGAATATCATATTGTAGACACTCAAAAATGGTTTGCATCTATGGTTTCATCACTTCTTCATACTAATTCATCCCATTTTCTCATTCTACTAACTCTGATCTTTTGGCCAAATTGATCATACTTTATCATTTGTATCCTCTTTCACATCAATTTCATGTCATTTCAAAATCATATCAAACCAACTCAAAACTATTTCATATCAACTCAAAATCACCCCAAATCAACTTAGAATCACCCAAAATCAGTCCTAATCAACTCAGAACATATCAAACAACCCAAATCAATCATCATTTGTCTGATCCTAGGCATTGTTGTGGCTTTCAGTGCCTTGGAAACCTATCAATCTGTCAAATCTTATCAATCTGACCTTAGTATTGTCATGGCTCTCAGTCCTAGATCAAACTATCATTCACATCATCTAATCTTTGACATTGTTGAGGCTCTCAATGTTAGATCATGGAATTATCAATGAATTTTAATAATATTGACAATGTCCATCGATATTATTATGATCAACCTTATCAATCAATCTCGATCCTATAGCATTTTACAATTTTAGTTAAATGTTACATATCAATCAATTCATGTCATGTGTCCATTTCATGTTATCAATTTTGATCAATCAATCAATTTGACCATGGCTTTGGTCTATCTATCATCATCATATTCAACCCGTATCATTATCACATCTTCATCAAAGGATACTATCATACTTATTTAATCAATTTTGGACAATCATTTACTAATTTTCTTTATTGGATTAAATAACCCATGATTTAATCCTGTCATTCTTACTAATTATTCTTCCTAATTATCATCCTCAATTAATTAATTTAATTAATTAATTGATTCATCATTCGCAAACCATGGAAATTCTCAATTTCCTAAGTCATATTTTCCATCATTAATTCCATTTCACTAATTTCTATTTTGTGGAATAAAGGGTTTTTAATTCAAATATTCCACATAATATTGACATCATCATGACACATGGGTGTGACACCTTGTGGATTCTCCTTTGACATTTGGCTAAGATATGTCATAATCAAATATTCTTATTCCCTTACGCATGTCCATATTTAGCTTTATTCATCATAGATTCTTGGCTTTAAGTGGGCTTGAGGTGTCATATGATGTGTCATAGATTCTCTTCCCTCTTTAGCCATGTTTGACTTTATTTTGGTAAAAAAAATTGTCCTTTCTTGTTTCTTAATAATATGACTCTTTTAGTGCCCAAATCATGAACAATATATGGTTACAACAGTTGAAAAGTCATTCTCTGATTATTGGCTTTTCTTTGAATTGGTAGTTATAGCTCCCTTATGGAATATTACACAATGAATTATGTTTTGATCTTAAAACTAACACAGGGTATGCTCTTAACCCGAGTGAAAAATCGGCATACCGAATTAGGCCTAAGAAAAACTTAATCCAAGCAAGGTAAACTTTCTAGTCTATGAACCAAATGATAGAATTCACACATCCTATGAATTCATAAACTCAACATTCAACTAATCTATAGAAACTATTAACAAAGATGTAAATGGAATAATAATAAAAGGTCTAATGAGTCCTTCTCTAAATATTTCATAGCACATCCTACTGGGTTTATTCACAACCTCAAAACAAAGGAATGAAACAATCCTTTCCTTCCTACTATAACTTAGTTTAAGAGAAAGAATCAACTAATTAACAACTATCAACTTACTGGAATAGGAAACAATTGACATAAAATACTCTTCAATTGACACTGCAACATCAAGTATCCTACACCAAAAAATTTCAACCTTTTATTAATCATTCAACTTCATACATATAGAGTTAGAGAGATGACCATTACAATAAGAATTTTAATAGGTTTATTTTTTGAGGATGAAAAATGGCAAGATGCTAGTTTGTCGTATTACAAAATTTACAAAATTTGCAAAGACTTCAACAGAAAATGAAAAGGTGGTGTCAACTAAATCAGCTTCTTTCCTTTTTCAATTTTTGCTCTATATGCTTTAGCATCAACTATAATTGGAATCATTTCTTCGTGGTTAGGAACATGTACATTAGTGAATCTTAGGAGCCACGTCGAATGCTCTCAAGCCAGCTCCTTTACTACATTTAGCTAACTTGTCAATTCTCCAGAAACCACATGTACGTATCCACCAAGCATCTGCAACTCTACCACTCTATTTTGACTACTTGAAGTCATTCTAGATAGATTACTCAAGTATGTGGAGAAGTTGTTTTTCATTACTTCTACCCCAATAAGAGTTTTCCCTTGCCCACTAGATTGTGGGTCAGTGTGTAATCCTCACATGAGTTTGAATGCTCTGTCTTAGGTCTTCTTCACTTTTTCCCCTATTTCTTTAAGTCCCTCTTCGGCCTCTTGAATCATCTACAACTTAAATTGCATGCTTTGAAGCCATTCAAACAGAGGCTCAGTCCCTTTCTTCAAAATTTTCACTTCAATTGCCTCCTTTTCCTTCATTTGGATGATCATTTTTAGGAGGGAAATGCACTCATCACATCTTTCCTTCTCTATGGCCAAAGTATTGTGATTAGATATGATATTATCCTTCTCAGTTTCCAATTTGATCGATCAGAGCAATTCCATCTGCATTGACTTTCTCAATCCATTCTCTTTCGATCTGACCAAAATGCCTCTCTTTCTA
Organism: Cupressus sempervirens; assembly: GCA_028749045.1. NCBI lineage: Eukaryota > Viridiplantae > Streptophyta > Pinopsida > Cupressales > Cupressaceae > Cupressus > Cupressus sempervirens. Next base: position 838,556,355 of record CM053793.1, read on the forward strand.
AAGCTATGAGATGAAAGCTTGCACTTCTTTGGCTGTGGGGTTCTTAGTAGTAGGCACACCAGTAATGGTTGCCAATGGAACAACTAACTTCCTAATAAATCTTTTCAATTCTTCAATCTTGGTCTTCATCTTGATTTTTGACAATTTGATGTTCTCCAATTGTTCTTCTATCACCTCATTACATAATCTCCATAGGCCTACCTTTGTATCATGTCTAGCCTCTCCAAGATCAATTGAATGTAGAGTGAAATCATCAAGTGTCATGTCCTCAATTCTCCCTGCTTTTTTTGGCTTTTCTATCTCCATTGTTAAGTGTCTTGTTTCTGGATCTTGTCCAAGTATTGATAAAGTCTTTCGCTTCTTAGCTTTCACTATTGTAGATCCAGAGCAAACTGTTTGAGACATAGTATCTTTTGTAGGGATGCTCTCATCTTTCCTCTTTCTCTTGCTTTCTAAGGTGTCTTCTAGCCAAGACTCTATACTAATCACCTTAGAAGTAGCCCCAAGTGACTCTATACTAAACATTTTCTCCCTTACCAGAGTCACTGCCACTGTAGCCATAGAAAAAGGATTCTTTGGATCTTGAAAAAGAAGCCTAGATGAACTTGGGGCTCTCTCTTCCTCTTGAGTTTTCCTCATAGCTTCATCAAATTCAATGGACTCGCTGCTACTACTCTTTTCATCCCCAATCTCTACTATCTAAATGGGGGAACTAGTTGGCTTCAAAAGGGGAGCGTTTGTAGATGGACTGGGGCTATGATGAGGAGATGGAGTTGGAGTAACATGAGGAGATGAGACTAGAGTAGTAACATGAGGAGGTGAGACTAGAATAGTAACATGAGGAGGTGAGACTAGAATAGTAACACCATCTTTCAGCTCTGTAGTCCTCTTGTTTTCAGTGCTAGCTTGGGCTCCAATAACTAGTAGAGGACTACATTGGCAATTGGAGCTATTGAAATGTTTTTCTTTGGAGGTTGGTCACCTCCTCCTACAAATTGAGCAGGCCCTTGAGCGGCTGTAATTGTAACAATTGGTGTGGCACTCTGAGAAGAAGTGGGAGTAGTAGCAGCTGAAGAAGCTAGAGTAGTCTTGCCCTTACTTTGGCCCTTTTTTTCTTTCCACTTGACCTATTTTCCAGTTCTCTTGATGATCTGAGTCATCATTACATCAAGGTCTTCTTCCATACCAACATATGGCTTAGAACTAATTGGAGTATTTCTCAATTTGGTCAAATATGTATTACTATACATATTTTGGCCATCATCTTCTAGCCCTTCCACATCTAAGTTAATGCCATATGTCTTTATTTGATCCACTATCAATCTAGCAAAAGCCTGATCTCGACTTTCCAACTCATCTTTACAATCCACCCAATAATTCTCCACAATAGTAACATGCTTGATTATGTTTCCAATTTGAAGCACATCTCTAGCATACCCATTTGGGTCAAACATAGCCCTCACCACTTCATACTCTTCTAACTTGTACTTGTTCTGAAATGTCTTAAGCATGTTTTTTGCATCTGATCGAGTCTCACAACTATATGCCCCAAATTTCATAGGGAATTCATACCTCTTCTTCCTTAAATTGGCACTCAACACATTCACCTAAATCGCTTGCTTCACAATCTCAATGAGTACAATCATGTCATTCGGGTATCTAGGCAGCTTCAGAGGAAAACCATCAAACGCTACAAGACACAAATAAGAAAAGGATGAGAATTGAATGAAATTACTACCAAATTGATTGATGACCACCATTGCCTCTGGGTTGAATCTCCGCTCCAGACATCCTTGGAGTTCCCTACATATTCTTATTGTGAACACATCATTTACTTGGATATACTCTGCATAACTATTCTGTTGTTGCAAGCATGGATAAAATTCATAGCTTTTCATGTCATCAAGGAAATTCTCTAATATGGGGAGTCCTAGCCACAATTGTAGGGAAGCCAACATATATATCAAGAAAGAAGACATATAAAATGAATTGTAGAACTTAGCAACATTGAGAGCCCTAGATAGATGTTCACTTACCTCATATGCCCAGTCAACATATTGTGTATCCGAGCAAATAATTTGCACTAAAAATAAGTATTGTTCTACAAAATTAAGGGCTTCTACCTCACCTTTAAGATGATACAAGAGGACTAGAATGTCCACAATCTTAGGCTTGAGATCTGTGCTAAAAAGGGTTTTAGGGACCTTACTCTTAGCTCCCCTTGGCTTTTGGATCCAAGAACTCATGATCTCTTTTTGCCACACCATCTTCTTCAGAGAGAATTTAGACAAGGCTCCTCCAATCATTAATTTAGAGAACTCCTCTCATTCTGGAATCCGCAGGCAGTTCACTACTGCTTTCCTATCAATTGAGATTAGCACTATTTGATCTGGTAGTAAGATTTGTTTTGTATCCGAATTGTAATGATTGATGCATTCAATAATCAACTCTGGAGCTTGTACTGCTACTAGAAATTTGGTTGCCTCTACTAATCCACTTCCTTGAAGTCTCTCTATTGTGGGGTGAATTGGCTCTATCCTTAGTCTTCTTTGAAAGTCTTGCATGTCAAAGAAATGGAGTGAAGTGTCTTTGATATTCTGCCATGTTGACTTAACTCCACCCAGCCCATCAAAACCAACAAATCTTGTGGCCATCTTGTCTGATATTTTAAGGTGAACTAAAACTCAACAATTGCAAATAGTGCCAAGAGTAAACCCTATAACTCTAAAAAAAAATTTGAGAGAACTATTCAATACAATGGCATAATAGTTTAATAAATAAAATGGTAATTTTAAAATATGTTATGTTTGTCTTTATATAAGAACCCTTAGTCTGTCTGTTGATTTTCATGATCTACGCCACATGAGCGAATTTAAGAATAAATCCATTGAATTAGTAAATGTGAGGGTTCTAACAGATTTTTCCCTATCTTTCACTATTCATGTTGGCCCAATGGTAACTTTCTTTAATAACAGACTTACTTTCCCATTTTTACCCTATTTCAGAGAAATAGAAACGAAGTACTCCATGGGAAGAAATCTGCCTAACTGGATTCTATTTAAAATACCTTCAAAAACTCAACTGATCTGCTTTGAACATTTTTCCCAAAACATCCCATGATTAATTTACACAATTACTATATTTGCAGGAACAATTTTCTATTACTTGCGGAAAATTTCTATCGAGGGTAGAAAGCCCACGGAGGAGAAGGTGATTTCCACTTTTCCGCTTGCGCTCTTGTTTTACCTTCTCCACCCTAATCACTTTACATTAAGCCTCCAAAAAATATAAAACTAGCTCTGCAAGTGAAACATAGGACCCACAAACTCACTTTACCTTTTCACAAATGCCTTTTCATAAAACTGACTTCTTGGCTCGAAATCCGTCGAGGAGAAGTTGTTTCTTAGTTTTCTGCCAATGCTTTTTTAATCATCTTAGTGAGTTTTGAATGATTCTCACAGTGAAAACATGGAAATACTTGAATAATCTATCCATAACATAATTTGTCTCTCTTCATTTAAACTCACAAACTGCATTTGTGAATCTCGGTGGAGTTTCACCTTCGGGGTGCGAAAACCCACCAAAGAGAAGATGAAACTAGATTTTCCACCATTTCAACTTTCTTCATGTTTGGAACAAAATGAGCTTCAAGTAGTTCATCTAAAGTAACATAATTCAAGGATCTCCATTGAGCAAGGTCCTAAACTACCCAAAAGACTCGTGATGATACAGAAAACCCACCTGGCCATACAATGCGAGAGAAGGGAAAAGATGAAAACCCAATGGAGATACTTATCACTTGAGGAAGAAAGGACCTATTCAACCTGACTAAATACTATACAAGTTAATCTCCACTTTGCAAAATTGGTACACAGTGAAAAGTGAGGCAACACTTTCAAGCATCATAGAATCTTATACTTGGCATCTTGTGTCATATGTGTCATGGATTCTCAAAGGAATCTCTTGCCACATTGCATATCCAAGGTGACAATTCTAATGCTCTCATCCTTCGTGTTGATTATAAAATGAGTATTCTTTCTCTCATTTCCAGTCCTAATTCTTGAGTTCTTGGGTCCCTAGTTTTCTCATCTTTTGCACTCTTGCTCTCACACTAAAATCACAACTTCATGTATTCTCAAAGCATCACCATTATCATAGAATTTTCTTCAAATTTTTCTACACTATAGGCAATTTTGGAGCTACATCACATGGAGAAGAAAGAAGGACATGGGAGTTACAAATGAAAGATGGATTTTTAATATCGTTTTGCTTCCTTTCTATTAGTTTGGCTTTCATGGTAGAATAGAGGGTGCTAGTGTATATTTATTGAGTTTTTGATTTTCTCATAAGTATGTTATGTATTAGCCCATTTTCTAGTCCTACATTTGGTGAACCCAACATGAACATGCATATCTAACTTGGGTTTTCTTGTTTTGTACTTGTAGGTGCAAGGAAGGAGCTCACTTGGAGGGGTATAATGCTTACTCTCTCTTGTTTATCACACCTATATTAATTAGGGGGTGTAGTAATATGGTTGTATGCTTTCATTTTATGCATTTTTTTAGCTTTTTGTCCTAGGGTGCACTTTTCTCTGTCAGGGCACACTTGGGACCCCTAAGAGCAATTTTAAGGGCTTAGGAGTCACCAAACCCCCTTTCTATTGTTCCCAATTTACCAACTACACCCTTCTAGACCCCAACTACATCATGGATGTAGTCTGCACGATCTAGGTGCACTTGAGAATATAGGTTTCAAAATTTGTAGTTTCTAGGTCTTATTCAGGCACCATTTCCACACAACTTGCCTCTGACTTCCCAACTGCACCCATAAACTACCAAGTGCACCCTACTAGGCCCCAACTATGTCATGGGCATAGTCTACACTATCTGAGTGCACTTGGGGGTGTTCTGAGCCATTTTTGCCTTCTTGGGTACAACATGCTCTATTAGAGCACACCTAGTTCATAGGAAACACACACATAACACAGAATCTACATCTAAGGTTTCTATCACTCTCTAGGACATAGTTTAGATGATTTTGTGTTACTAATGGTTTTTTTGCAGCATGTGAAAATCATTGTATGAAGACTAATCATTGAAAACTACTAATGCTTTCTTTTTAGGACATTGTCAAAGACATTGTGTGTTTGTCAAAATTGTGTGTGGATTTCTTAGATTAATAACACTTTGTTTGGTGCTTAAAATGAACTTTTTCTTTTCTTCCTAGCATGTCAATAGTGTTTAATCCCTAGGGGTTACATTGGACGTATCCTCTCCAATCACTATTCATGGATCATGGGTGTAAGAGAAATCTATGTAACTTCTATAGGAAGCCTACCTTGGACCAAGATACTCAATATTGGGTATGCTAGAGGACAACCTCAGAGTGGTAATAGGCCAAAAGCCAGTTCAACATTCTAGCCTCTATATCAAATTTGATTATGGTGAAAGCCATGTTGGCAATATTGCTACATGATAGCTCTCCTCTAGTACCCTTGTGGTGCATCAAACCCCAGTTCTCAGGGCTAGGAGACCTTCTACTGAAGTTTATCATTCACTTGCTAAATGGAATGCCCTTCCTAAAAATCATGTTTCAGTAGTCAAAATCCTTTCTATCCACTGGCTCAAGGGGTCACCCATGCCCATAAAGACATCTTACATTCTTGTGGTCCTTAGTAGAGGAAAAAGTCCCTTGGGAAGTCATGACCCTTGCAAAGTGGATCTTGGTAGCCCTGAGAAGTGAGTGCACTATAAGGGGGAGCCTATGGTGCCAAGATCCTAGGTTGTCTAATCTGGATAAGCATGGATGAACTTCAGTTCAAGTAGGAATTTACTGGATACAATCTTAAAGTCTAGGTTGTGGTTTGACTGTTCACTTTTAACAATAACTATTCTTCTCTTAATGTGTCTTGTGTGTGTGCAAAACATAATCAAGATAAAAACCAACATAAAAATTCACACCTTGGAAACTTGCAAAACTTTGTCAAAACATTACACATTGTCAAAACATTACAACTTTTGTCAAACCTTTGCAAAATTTTCTTAAATACATTCAACACTTGGAAAACATGAAATGTCGCTTTCTCTGATTTTATATGATATTTCAAGTCTCTAATAAGATCTTTAAGATCAAACAACCAATATTTCAAAGATCCACCAATTTCTCAATAAACCCCAAATCGGGTATGCCAAAAATAGTGCCAAAAATTTCACAACTTCACATATTATCAGTAAATCTAAAAGTGGACATCTTTTATAGAAATTCCAGCAGCATAACAGCCTACAAAATGAAATTTTTAGATCTGTATAACATTTACACAACAGCTCCCAAATGGAGGATAAAAACAATGCTCATCGGGCTCCCAAAAACAACATAGAATAGCTCAGAAACACCACAAAAACATTAATAATCTATCACAGAAGTATAATAATGACCAAATACATATATTCAGCTCTATTTTAACATCTAAAATTCTGAAATACAGCAGCAACCCAAACTGATATGAAATACTCAACAGGAAACACCAAACTCTTACGAAAAACACACCCGAAAACCCACAAATCTGCACTGTTCAGCACAAAGGAAAAATTTGTATGAGCATGCACATGGAATGGCTTCAAAATCCCATCCTTGCCTTATTTTAAACCTGCAAACTCCTATTCTTGGGTCTCCTTCTCCACAGATTTGGCAGCCTCTGAAGAACAACAAAGAAATGAGCAAAAATCAAGTTCTGGAATCAGCCCAAAATGCCTCCAAACCCCTTAAAAGAGGGCATAACCCTAACTCACATCCAAGAGGGGTTAATAAAAAATATTTTAATAATAATTTTCATTTATTAGTCCATTAGCTTCCAAATATTATCCCCTTTTTCCAAAACTTCACCTTTTTGGGCCTGCCTGCCTTAGCAAAGATTATTATTTTTAATTATTTAAAAAGGGGACATGACAAGTCCTCCCCTTCCAAATATTGCTTGTCCTCAAGCAATGGCTGAAAAATAAACCAATCAATCCACCTGGATCCCAAATGTAGTCATGAACTATACTATTGTCAATTAACATAGGCTCCTGCAATATCCTCTGCAATATAACCAAGAGGAATCCATAATCCAACTAACAATTATAGCTCAACCAAACTCCAAAATCACAACTTCCACAATCAGAAACCCATGAGAAACAAACTCTTAGAACATCAAAACCCAATTAAAGTGGACAAATCAAATTGCCAACACAATAAATACCATCAACGCATCCCACTGGCCTATACAGAATGTACAATCCAACTCTGCAACAATGGTGAATGCTCCCGAATGAAACTATACCAAGTATGGAGAATCCACACACTATACAACTCCTATAGTCAATACAACTCTGTAGATCACCAGCTACTATCTCATAACCATAACTCCCATGCATCCCTGATGATGAAAATCCATCACAAGATAAACAGCAAGAAATGGAACCCAAACCAAATTTTCTTTCCATTAACTCCTCAACACAAGGATCAAATGCTAACTGATGTACATACCCTACAATATAATGTTGATAAAAAAAACCAACCTCAATCAATAGCTCACCATGAACAAGTGATACAACCCACTGTGTCTGATCACCAGCTAAGTCAGGAGATGTCATAGCCAAAGGAGTAGAATCAATAACAACACCCACGGAGGCATCACTCCAAAACTCCTACTCTAAGTCATGTATTATGAAGCTGTCAACTGTAGAACCTATCGCCATGTCGTGCCCATCACAACTCTCATCCCGAGGCATCAAACTATCCCATAACTGATGATAAGCACTAGGATCCAAAATACATCTCTCTATCATCATCTCATCAACATGGTCATCGAAGGTGAATTGATGAGCATATGTAATGTTGATAGAATGCGCCAATCTCAATCAGTGGCTCAGACTGCAATCTAGATGTAGCTAACTGCAATCAATCACTAACCAGGTTGAAACTGACTACTACCTTTGAATACATCACCAAGGGATTAGTATTACTAGCAGGAACCATGCCAACTGTCAGCTCACCAACATCACACATGGTCTTTGATATAACATCTCTAGTCTTTGTGCCATTAGTACTAGAGGTCACCACCATATCAGGCATACCACAACAATCTACTGTAGCACCCAACTCAACTGAACCTGACTCTAGTGGGGATGAACCCGATATGCTAATGTTAGTATCAAGGATGGATGCATCCCCATCTCCACTATCTTTGACAATCTCAACCATGGACATCCTCATATCACTAGACACCATAGCTTGTGACTATATAGAATCTGGTAAAGACTGTAGTTTCTCTAACTCCATGGTCACCTTAGCCAAATGAAACTGTGACTCCTTGAAAGCCAACTATGTACTCTCAAGAATCTCAGCAGTCACCTTGAGTTGCTGAGTAAGCTCACTCACCTCATCTTCCTTGGCCAATAATGTGTCATATGCTATACTCCCCCACTCGATTAAATAATCTCTGTCAACTACCAACTGCATATAATTCTGTCTCAAAATCTGAATAGCCTCCCATAAAGAGTGGATCTCTATCAAGGAAAGATAACTACCTTCCTGCTCATCACTAGTATGAGAACCCCATCCATAAACTGCTAACAACTAATGAGCAGCATCGAAATGCTGGCAAGCGATAGCAATGTCTCACTCACTAACTCTCAACTGATTAGACACATGATGGCACTGTCTAGACTGTCTCCTACAAACCTCCTCTGATGCACTGTCTAAAGGAATATCCTCAAAGTTACTAGTCTCTAGAGTATTACCATCCATATCATGTGAATCAAATCCAAAGCTCATATCAACATACAGAGTATCAAAAACTATAGCACTAATTTCCAACTCCTTTATACCAAAAGAAACTACCAAGGAAACTAAGTCTTCAAAACTGCCCACTGCATTCTCTTGGATGTCATCAATACCAATATGATCCTGGGACTCATTTGTACACACTGCCAAATATGAAAGATCATCAACACATTCCAGCAAGTATGGTCGACTGGATATATGAACAAAGCCCAACACCGGTGTATAAAAACTAATGCCAGCATCGAACAAGCTATTGGCAAAAGAAAAGACAACATCGTGAAATCTGCTAATCAAATCCATAATAGCACCCAAACAAACACTGCTACCAAAAAGTGTTAAAGATCTCCAGTCAACTGAATCCCAAACACTAATATAACAATCTTGAGTCCATATCCATAAACTAGAATCAACTGGTAACTCAAAGAAACTCCTCACCTGAGTAATATGACCAATACCAACTAACTCCACATACCTATCATGATGAGATAATGAAGTCACAATACTATCTTTGTTCAATTTCAACTGGTTGGAAAAATCATGTGAAGTACTACTAGCTTCAACCTCATGTGGTGAAGCATCTAACTGTGCCTGGTACTCTTTCTCAGCAAAGTCATGAATGCTCAATGTCTACTCATCTCTACCAGGTATCTCACCATCATGCACAACAACATCCTCATAACATCATTTGAACCCACTACACTGTAGTCACTACTTGTTATAACTATACCATCCTGAATACCTTTGATATCACCCTTTAACGACCTGTATACAATTGTCTCAATTTGAGTATCAAGTTGACCATTAGTATCAATTTGTGTAATATCCTTTCTCACTACCTCCTGTGATGAAGTAGAATATAAGACCTCTGCCTGGATATAAGCTAGTTTCTCAAACTCCTCATGCAAGTTCTTGTTAGTTGTGTCATCTACCTTGTGATAAAATCTACCAAATAGAAATTTGGTCAACTTATCCACCTTAGTTGGGTCGGACAACATGTCATTCATCATACTGTGGTGTTCAACCAACTGTTCAGACATGTTATGGCTTATTTTCTTAAGTTTATCTCGAATGTCTAAATAACCATCCTTTCTACTATTCTGACTCTGGATATCAATTGTCCAAGATTGTGTCCTCTGAGACTCTGTACTATACATGTCCATTCTAGATAAAGTAGAGTGTAACCCCAATAGGTTATAACTTCTTCAAACACCAAGAACTAACATGCAAATGATTAAAAGTAGCATGCAACCATAGATTTTGAAATGTAGCTGATTAGAAGCAACATGCAACCACCAAATTCACCAAGAACTAACATGGAAATGATTAGAAGTAGCATGCAACCATAAATTTTGACATGCAAGATTTGGGTAGTTGTCAAAACTGACATGCGAACTTCTACAAACCCTCAGGCTGGCAAGATCATAGCTTTGATACCACTAAAATGTCCCTTTCTCTGATTTTATATGATATTTCAAGTCTCTAATCAGATCTTTAAGATCAAACAACCAATATTTCAAAGATCCACCAATTTCTCAATAAACCCCAAATCGGGTATGCCGAAAATAGTGCCAAAAATTTCACAACTTCACATATTATCAATAAATCTGAAAGTGGAAATCTTTTATAGAAATTTAAGCAGCATAACAGCCTAAAAAATGACATTTTCAGATCTGTATAACATTTACACAACAGCTCCCAAATGGAGGATAAAAATAATGCTCATCGGGCTTCCAAAAACAACATAGAATAGCTCGAAAATACCACAAAAACACTAATAATCCATCACAGAAGTATAATCATGAACAAATAAATATATTCAGCTCTATTTTAACATCTAAAAGTCTAAAATACATCAGCAACCCAAACTGATATGAAATACTCAACAGGAAACACCAAACTCTTACAAAAAACACACCTGAAAACCCACAAATCTACACTATTCAGCACAAAGGAAAACTCTGTATGAGCATGCACATGGAATGGATTCAAACTCCAATCCTTAGCCTTTCTAGAAACCTACAAACTCCCATTCTTGGGTCTCCTTCTCGATAGGTTTGGCAGCCTCTGAAGAACAACAAAGAAATGAGCAAAAATCAAGTTCTAGAATCAGCCCAAAATGCCTCCAAACCCCTTAAAAGAGGGCATAACCCTAACTCACGTCCAAGAGGGGTTAATAAAACATATTTTAATAATAATTTTCATTTATTATTCCATTAGCTTCCAAAGATTATCCCCTTTTTTCAAAACTTCACCTTTTTGGGCCTACCTGCCTTAGCAAAGATTATTATTTTTAATTATTTGAAAAGGGGACATGAAAAAACATGGAAAATTATGATCTTAAATGTGCTTGGAAAAACATAAATTTCATTCTTGCATAGAAATCACTTGCATTCACACTAGTTTGCATTCATTTTGCACATTTTAGTCCTCATTTAGTATCCTTCATTTTCACATTGCAATCATTAGGTTTAGTTTCCATCCTTCATTCTTTGCATTTCAATCCCAAAACTTTCATTTTACATTGCCCATCTTGCATCTTTGCATACCCAACCTTCATCTTGCACACTTTAACTTTCACTTTAGGTGTCCTAAATATCATTTTGAACCTTTATTCTGGTCTTAACATTGTCCCTTGCTATTTACCTCATTGTGGCAACAATCTAGAAAACATAGCACCTAGAATTGCCTTAGTTTTAGCCTAGTTTACCAACTACACCCTAAAACTACCAACTAAGCCCAAACTATCTGAGTGCACTTGGTGGTCTAAGGGCCCAATCTAGGATTCCAAATAACATTTTGAGGCTTCAACAATGTCCCTAGGTACCTGGATAGGTCCCCTTGCATTAGCATGCCCTAATTTGCATCCTACATTTCCTAGTCTTCATTGCCTTCACTTAGGAAATCATTCCATAGATCATAACCCCTATTCTTCACCTCCTAACCCATCCTAACATTAACCCTAGCATCTTAGATTCCTAGCATATCAATTTGGCAACCACACTACTAAAAATCAACAAACCTTCATCCCAGCTTCCCAACTGTGCCCAGAAACTACCAACTACACTCAAACTATCCCCAACTACACCATAGGAATAGTTGGTACTATTGGAGTACACTTGGTGCTATCAGAGAATAGTTGGACACCTATATGACCATTTTGGGCCTCCAAACTGCATTTTGGGACCCTAAAATTGCATCTAGGAGCCTCTATACCTCCTCATTTTGCGTTTGACCCAAAATGACATCTAGCACCCAAAATCTCATTTTTCATCTTAGGACCTTTGCATATCACATATCCACTCAGCATCATCATCATTTTGAGTCCCTAAATGTCATTTTGAACCCCAAAACTTTTGAATTTAGTCAAAAATCTAAACAAAAGTATGAACCCTAGAGTATTACATTGTGTTAATGGATAATGGATCTTGAACATGGTCATTTTATCATTTTCTTTGGTCAAACACTACATATGTCAAGGTAGATTTGACTTTGTCATTTTGATCTTATCACTTTTTGTCTTTTATTTGGTCAAGATCCAAAGTCTATTGTCACAACATTAAACTCTTATGTTAATACCTTGTTAGGATTTCATCTAAGTTCAAAAGACTTTCCATATACCCTTACCCTAATGGCATATCCCTTTCATTTTGCATTTTTCAAATCCTAGCATCATTTTAACTATCAAACCCTACCAAATTGCCCATCAATCAAATTGTCTTCTTGATCATTCACCCTCATTTTGCATATCCCAAATGTCATTATCAACCCTTGAACACCATCCCTTGCATAGCATAACTTGCATAAATCAACCTTTAGCATCCTCACTAATTCCAAAACATAACCTAAACCTTCATTTTGCATACCATAATCTTCATTTTGCATACCTTCAAAACATCACCTTGCATTTGCATTTGCAAAGTTTCCCTAGGACATTTTCACCTTGAATATCAAATCCTTAGCTCAATTAGCAAATTCCTAGGTTGCATAACATCTCTAAACACCCAAAAATACAAAAAATACTCATATCTTGCATACCCACATCCTGATTATCAAGTTTTGACTTGTTTTACCAATTGCACACTTCAAGTGCACAGTTGGTAGTTTTAGAGTGCACTTGGTAGTTTCAGAGCACACTTGGTAATCAAGGACTTCATTCTAGATTCTAGAACCCTAATCTTCACTTTCACATCTTGCATTACATCCCAAAACCTTAGGAAACACTCTAAAACACTTAGAACACTTAAAATTTTCATTTTAGGCACCCTAGCACCTCTATTTTCCCATTGCATACCTCTTACCTACCAACTGCTTATCTTCAAACCCTCAAGTGCACCAAGGGTGCACTTGGTACTATCTAAGTATAGCTAGTAGTTTAGGTGCACACTTAGGAGGTAGAAATTCCATTTAGGCTTTCCTCCACTTCATCTACATCCTTAGGTATCATGCCAGCACTTACTAGGACATAATCAGCTTAGAGGCCTGAAGAACTTTATCAGACCTTGTTTTCTGAGGCACCAACACAACCAAAACCTTGTCCAAGATAGAAGAAGAGCAAGAAAACCAAACAAACTTTTGGTGAAGACCAAATTGATACATCACACCCATTACTTGCAGACCCCTTGAACATGTATCCACAAGATCATCATAACCAATAAACAATGCAACAAACCCTAAACAATGCACCTACCATGAGGTTTCCTTCAAACACTTCCCCTACACATGGGATGGTTCAATGGAGTCCTAACTTTAAACCTATATTCATGTTGATACCACCTGAAAGAGGAAGTGTGCCAACCACACTCGAAGATGAACAATCACACTCCTTCAAATTTAGCCAACCTAACAAAAGTACCTTCAACCCTAACACATTAAACATACAACAAGGTACTATCCACCTCAATTATGACTCTAACATTGATTATGGCATCACTGATGAAGAGATGGATAGGGCATGTCAAGACAAAAAAAATTGCAAGAACTTCAAACGTTTGGCAACCCAAGAAATTGTCAAATTCAACCCAAATGTGGAGGGACCTAAGTCCAAACATCAAACCAACACAACCATTGAAAACATACAACCCATGATAAATTTGGACTTAGATAAGGGAAAACAACCTTTGGAGTTTCCAAACATGATAATGGCACCTATAAGGTCCCATCAGGAACCAACAATCAAAATCCTCCAAAGTATATTTGAACACATCAACATTAATCCCTTGTTTGATGAACCACAACCAATGAAGGGAAACAAGACTCTCCCTAAATATCCCAAGAGGACATGAAGACTTGATTTTAGTCACATGATGTAACAAAATGATGCACCTAAAGGGACTTGTGCTCTAGGGATGCTAGACATACCTCCTTTGGAGACAAATCAACAAAGTGCACCTTTGCTCCTAACTCTACCAAGTGGTATGACATCAAATGTTATAGAGCCTCCCATGAGTACACTATGTGAAACATTAACTACAATGATCCCTATTGATTCACAAAGGAAAATTCTTATTGACATTAGACCTATCCCCAAAAGGAATGCACCTCATTGTCAAGTCAATATGATGTCCCACAAAGAAATGTCCAAGATACAGATTCCAAAGCAACAATACCAACATGGTAGTCAATTCGCAAGGACATAACCAACTACCTTGACAAAATCAACCTACAATAGTCCCAGGACCTAATGTTTCCAACATGCATTCAATATATTAACAGCAACATCAACCACATCAACAACAAGCTCAAGTGGTGCAAGGATCCAATGTCCCTAACACACAACCCAATGTAAACCCACTTGACTTCTATGCAATGTTCCAACAACAACAAGCCATATTTTCTAAACAAAAATATTAACTCAACCAACAACTAGAATATCAAAGGTGCCTTGAGCAAAAAATTGCATACCAGCAACATTTGTTACAACAACAACATGTGCCACAATAACCTCAACAGATACCTCTACAACAACAATCACATATGTGGTCTCACATACAACCAACAGAGGTATCCCAACAACAACCACAACAAATGGAACAACAACAACACATGGTACATCAATTGTAGTTGATACCACAATAAGTGCCACATAAAATACCACAACAAGTACCCCAACATGTGTCACAATAGGGACCTTTCTATCTTCGAGGTACTAACATACCTCCACCACCCAGTGACACATCACCAGACTCATCAGACATAGAAATGTCAGAACCGAGTAGACATAGCTCTCACCATAGAAAATGATCTACTCATAGACATAAAGGACTTTAATGGAAAACTATCACACAAAACCCTAATGAAGATCTATTGCAACAATTGAAACAACTTTCGAAACAAGTCGAGGCACTGGGAGTCCAAAAGAAATAGGCTCTATATAGAGAAAGGGACCTACGTCCTAATCCATTTGACAAAATTCTATATATGCCTCCATTCCAAAAACACTTTAAGGCTCCAAGGTTTGAAAAATACCAAGGAAAGGGAAACCCTATTGATCATATCTGAGAATTTTGTGCCTCATGTACCGTACTTAGTGATGAGTCCACTTACCTCATGAGGTTGTTCCCTCATTCTCTAGGTGGGCCCACACTTGAATGGTACTCGAAACTTCTCAGTAATATCAAATCTTGGTCAAAACTCATAGAAAAGCTCATCTCCCACTTTTCCTTCAACATTACAAATGAGGTGACACTCTCTAATTTGTGCTCAAATAAATAGAAGATGGGAGAACCATTTATCACATTCTTACTTTGCTAGAGAAGCTTAGTCAGTCAATGCTCACTAGACATTCCTAAAGAACAACGAGTTAACTTGTGCATTGAAAACTTAGTCCCAAACTTAATGTATGAATTAAAAATGAAAAGTCCAAGCACCATTTCTAAATTGATGAAAAAAGGGGCTAGTATTGAAGATGCTCTTATCGATAAGGTAATCCTCAAGATAAACAAGGAGAACACAAACACCAACCTATCTAATGACAAGGAAAAAATTTTCTCCAAAAACAAGAATGTGACCAATGATGGCATTGTGGATGCTCGGATGATTAGCATACCAAAACCTCAACTGACTTTGAAAGGTGCAAATCCTACAAATTCACAAACCTCCAATCAAACATCAGCCCCACAATAGAAAATTGAGACTTCCACTTAGGAAAAACCTTGAAGACACCCTAGAACCAAGGATAGGAAATTCACACCATTGGGGATACCTCTTGAGATTGCACTACAACAGTTACTAAGTAATAACTTCCTTCAATTACCCCCAATCAAAGATGAACTGTTAACTAAAGCATATTGGTAGGATGACAAAAAATTATGTGATTACCATTGCACCAAAGGACATAAGACCTCATCATGTTTCCAACTAAAACATGCAATACAAGACCTTATTGATGATGGTGTAATCATGGTTGATCCATCACTATTAGCATCCAACTCTAATCACACTATTTTCAAAGATCCTTTAGGTAATCATGACAAATACAAACCCTCTAGTTCAAACTCAAACTCACAAGGTAATGCGAATTACACATGCACCATTAAAGGTTGAAGACCCTTGTTGTGCTATCACTACACGTTGTACCAAGATCACCCTACTTGGAGCCCCATCTAGACCTGTTGCTCCTACTAGACCTACACCCCCTAGTAGACCTGCTAATCCTACTTCATCTAATTATAGCCTTGTTGAACATCTTGGCAAGACCCCTACAAAAATATCCATTTTGGACCTACTACATGTGTCTCCCCCACATTAGAAGATCTTGGATGAAGCCCTTAAAGAGTTAATAGTCCTAGATAACATGGATTTTTCCCAGTTCCAAGCCATGGTTGGGAACCTATCTATCTCACAACATATCACTTTTTCCCCTTGAGATGTTCCTAAAGAAAAACCTAACCACAATTATCCTCTTCATCTTGAAGTCTTCATCCATAATGCCAAAGTTAGACATGTCTTAATAGATGGAGGAGTAGGACCGAATATCTATACCCTTAAGGTTGTCAAAGATTTGGGTTATTATGAAGATGATGTGGATCCCTCTCAAAGAATCACAATAAAAGCTTATGATGATGGTGAACACCTCTCCAGGGGCATCATCATATTGCCCATCAGAGTTGGCCTAGCTACTGAAGACACATTATTCCATGTCCTAGATATACAAATAAATTGCAACATGATTCTAGGATGCCTTTGGCTTCATGCTGTGAAAGCAATACCAACTACATATCATCAATGTTTAAAATTTTCCTATAACAAGGTGGAGGTTACCATCCCTGGTGATCCAAATACTTTCCAATTTTGCACTAATCTAAGAGATGCTACTATATACTAAGTCCCAAAAAACAATGAAGTACAACCCATAGATTCCTCTAAATATGTGGATGCAGATATACTCCTTAGTAAGGCCAAGGAAAAGATGAAGATTGAAGATAATGGGTGTGGAGAGTACTTTATGTCTCAAGTATTCCACATTAGGGAGTTGCCATTTTCTCCCCAATATTATGGTAAATCACAACTATTACAAGACCTATAATATGAGATCAATACACAAAGTACCACTTCTGTCAATGAGGATACTTTTGTTTGTATTGAGAAAGCACAAGTAGAACAAAAATCCACTATGATATCTCCTAGAAAGTATGGACTTGGGTTTACTATCATGCAGA
The DNA here is from genome assembly GCA_028749045.1 of Cupressus sempervirens. Taxonomy (NCBI): domain Eukaryota; kingdom Viridiplantae; phylum Streptophyta; class Pinopsida; order Cupressales; family Cupressaceae; genus Cupressus; species Cupressus sempervirens. Next base: position 838,573,835 of record CM053793.1, read on the forward strand.
AAGAAGGCTATGATGGGTGTTGTGGCCTTGGATCTTATAAACAAGGTATAATTGAACCTATCACTACAAAAGGATGACCTCCTAGTTTGGGGTTTGGATTTGAACCATTATGAATAGGTCCTCCTAGTACTACAGTACCTACGTGTAACACTATGGATGTTTTGAAATGAAAAGGCATCTGAGGATATCCAACCTAAAACCAATAGTCCTCCATCTTCTAAGCATAAACCCAATTATACCACTAAATTAGATATCCATATATATAGCTCCAACCAAAGCCCATTCAACACTAATGATGAAATCCCCTCAAGTTATCCTGAACTATTGGATTGGAACCAACATGGAACACCAATTTTTTATCATTTCAAAAATGTTGATGCTCTCTCAATAGACTTCAAAACCAATGAAGTCATTAAAGTTGGTGATCATAAACAATCAATTTATCCTAAAGAGAAAACATTGGCATATTTTGTGGAGTCAATTCCATCTTCTAGATGCAAAGTTGAACACAAAGAAAGAAATGACAAGCGTAGGTCTCTTGGTGAAAACCAAAAGGTGCCATTAGACCTTGAAAAATCAAAAGCTAAGCAGTTCCCAAGGATACAAAATGAAAAAGTTGATGCCATGAATATCAGTGTTCTAGTGTTCAACATGCCACGAAGTCTTTTTGAGTGGTCCCAAACAGCATTCATATGGAAGGTCATTGGTCTCAAACCTCCCAATTCTCCCTTATATCCAATTTTTTATCCCAAAATCCTACTACCTAATTTGTTCAATAAAAAAAATACAAGCTCTATCCAACAGGCCGTTGAGCATGTCATCATCAGTGACATCCCACAAAACATATCCATTGACCCATTTATCCTCATATGCCTTGATTCGCAAGAGGCAAACATTGTCTTATATATTATACATGATGGTATATCTGAAGGCCTTTCTAGTGGTTTGATCTTAGCTACAGACTTAGAATGACTCCTGCATAGTTATGGTTAGTTGTGCATCCAAAGATTATCAGTTAGGGGCACCAACAACAGATATCTTCTCAGTATTTTTCAGTAACATTCTTGATTTCATTTGTCAGTAACATTCTTGATGCATGCAAAATTAACATTATTAGATTTCCACAATCAATTTGTAATTCAAGTTCATTTTGGATTTGATTGTGTGTGTAGCATCATCATTTTAGATCACTCTCTATAATCCATCATTAGCCAGATGAGAGAGTGCAAGATGCATGCAAAATGTCATATCATACTTAAGGCATGTGAACTATTTTATAGAATGCCTAAAAAACATCAATAGTAACTAATCATACAAACTTGCACAAAATTTGGATCAAAATTTTGACCAATAAAGGTCAAAAAGTGGGCCCAAATGTACTAGTGCCTATGACTCTTCGAGGTTCTGATACTCTGTTGTTCAACAACTAGATTCTACTATGTTTCTCTATTCTTCACTAAGTCCTTTTACCCTTCTACACTTCACTATAATTTTCCCATACACTTCTTTCTTGCATATCCTCTTTCTTGCATAATGGGGCTTTGTTCTCCTTTTAAATATTTTGAAGACTTAGCGTTAGGTATGAATCTAGGACCAATATTAAATCTTCATTTCTCGCTCATTTCTTGCACTTTTCCTATTGATTTCATGCCTTCTCCATTTTTCTTATTGGTTACATGCTAATTGCATAGGTAATGCAAAAGATTCGATCTTATCTTCAAGATCCTTCGAGATTCATCCTATGTCAGCTCCAAAAATGGTTTACATCTGAGTTTGTGAAGGTACAAACTCATATGCTGATTTTGTGTTACTCAGCTCCTATAGCAATTATGTTTCACTCGGCATCTATGGTGACTCAAAATGTATACTTGTCTTGGCACTTGAACTTTTCTTGGCACCTAAAGATTTCTTGGCACCTGAAGTTCACTCAGCACCTATTGAATTTGTAGCTCAGCATATGTTGTAGCTCAGCTTCTATATTATACTCGGTATCAACTAAAGAATTGGTTAAGTGTGTTGACACTTAATTATCAAAACCAATCTGAGACCAACAACCAACACCTCATCCATGATGTGTGTAGGAACCATCAAAATAGAATTTCCATGTTACCAGCTCTATCTGAAGAATGTGCATATCTAGGAAATTTGCTAGGATAGGATTTGAACTCTCTATAGGCAAATTTTCCAATTGATCAGCAATGGTCTAGCCTTTGATTGCCTTCCTATAAACATACTCAATGTCAAACTCACTTAGGATCATCACCCATTTAGCCAATTGACTAGTTAAAGTTGTTTTTCTGAGAAGATATTTGAGGGGGTCAATTTTGGATATGATCTTGACTTTGTGTGTTAGAAAGTAGTGGCATAGCTTTTGGGAAGCAAAAGCTACAGCTAGACAAGCCTTTTCAATAAAAGAGTAATTGAGCTCATAATTGACCCAGGTATGACTGATGTAATAGATAGCCTATTCTTTTCCTTGGTCATTTTCTTATGCTAGGAGGGCTTTGATTAATTTATCTGTTACAAAAATGTATAATAACAATGGTTTGTGTGGTACAGGAGGTACCAACATGGGTGGGTTCATCAAGTAGGTTTTGATTAAGTAAAAAGCCTTCTAGTATTGGTCATCCCACTTAAAATTTATATCTTTTTGTAGCAATCATGTAAAAGGTATACACTTTTCTACCAACTGAGAAATGAATTGACAAACTGATTCAAGCCTACCTTGAAGAGAGCATAGCCAACTCAGGTCCTTTGGAGGTGGCATACTAATTATGGCTTGTACCTTTTTAGGGTCAACTTCTATCCCTTTGTATGACAAAATGTATCCTAGGAGCTTACCTAATTTGATGCCAAGAGCACATTTCTTTGGATTGAGCCTAGCTTTGAATGGTTCTAGGTGGGTGAATATCTTGGCCAGTGTGTGAAGATGTTGTTCTCAACTATGGGATTTGGTGAGGATATCATCCACATAATCTTCCATAAAGATGTGCATCATATCATGAAAGATAGTGGTCATGGCCTATTGATAGGTAGCCCTAACTTTCTTTAGCCCAAAGGACATTATATTCCAACAAAATGTGCCCATGCACAAGTAAAAGTTTTTTTCTCTTGATCTTTTGGTGCTATCCTAATCTGATTATACCCTAAAAACCCATCCATGAGTGAAAACATAGAATGACTTGCTATTAGATTGACAATGGTGTTGATGTTGGGAAGGGGGAAATCATCTTTGGGACATGCTTTGTTTAAATCTCAAAAATTAATGTAGATGTGTATGTTATCATTCTTCTTTGATATGGGAACAATATCGAATATCCATGATGCATACACCAAGGGCCAGATGAAATTGGTGCTAATTAACTTTTCTAACTCTTCTTTGACTAACAAAGCTATATGGGGATGCATTTTTCTAAGCTTTTTTTTTACTAGCTTGGCCTTTGGAGAAATGTTGAGATGATGAAGGATTAAATTTGGGTCTAAGCCAGGCATATATGCGTAAGACCATGAAAATTTTATCTGTCTTTCTTCAAATAAGTGGAAAAATTCCTATCTTTCCTCTGTGCTTAAGGATTGTGCCAAATAAATGACCCTTGGTTCTTTCTCTATACCAATGTTGACTGGTTCTATTGGCTCAATCAAGATGGAAGATCTTTCCTCAAAGTATTTGGGTAAAGTATCAATCACCCCATCTATGGGTACCATAGTTGGGTTTTGACCTTGGGATGTGTCACTTCTATTTATTTCCATTTTTTCTTGAGGTTGGCCACAACTAGTATTGATCATTGATGTAGTGGGATACTTGACCTCTTCTAGTGTGACTAAGGTAATTGATACCAATCTCGACTATATACCTTTCTTCTGTTCTTTTTTGATGAGATGGTTCAATTGTGTTAAGGTAGATGAAGGCTTCACTGTTAGTGTCAAAATAAGGGATGTGGTGAGGCTCAATTTATGCTAGTTAATGAGTTCAAGATGGACTTGGGATGGTGATCTGTAATATGGAACAGGTTTGGTAGGGTTTAAAGACCTAATTTCATTAGATGGCTCATACATTGTATCTATTAGATCTATGACATGAGCTTCTTCTAGAGTATCAGGAAAAGTAGAACTTGGAAGAGGCTCATAGTAGTCATCTTCAACTTCTATTAGAAAGAAGTTAGGGAATAGGGTTTGAAATTGAAACCCTTCAACATGTTCATCATCTTTTAAGTTGTTTTATTGTATCCTGATTCTTAGTGAAGTGGGTCTTGGACTAGAGCTTGTTCCTTGTGTAGCCAAAATCTTAGGTGTGGGTATGTGAACAACATCACATTCTCTATCATGGAGAGACTCCTCAAATATGACTCAAACTCCCATTTAGTGGAATCATTGATGTCTTCATCATTAGAGGTGTTTATAGATTGTTCTTTTTTGGGATGTGAACCTGAGAGGGATAGATTCACATTTATGATGCCAGTTGTCTTCTGGATATGACCATCCTTTTATTTAGGTACCCACACTAAGGTGGAAGATGAGGAACCACTATGCTTAGGACAAGCTTCAAAAGAGGTTTGTGTCTTGTCTTGTTCATCATATCCTACCCCTATTTTGGACTTGTTGGAACTAAATTGTGTCATTAAAAGTTCAATGATGCTTATCCCTTTCCCTAAAGGACCATCTCTCATGTATTCCCATCTTTTTCATTAGGTCAAAACCTTTTTTGTATAGGTGGGGGGAGATATCAATGTTTTGTTGACTGATTTTTGCCACTAAGTTTGGAGGTGTGTTGCTTGCTTTAATTAAATGTGCATGATAAGGCTCAGTGGATGATGATTTTTCATGAGATCTCAGAGAAAGTTGGGGATCAAATAGGGAGACTAATTATTCACCCACCCCTTTGTGATGCAATTTACACTTTTTGTCAAATTATTTCATCAATATATCCATTTCTTTGTAGTGTGATTGTTTAAGATCTTTAGATAATGATGGTGAAGGAATGGAAGGACCTAAAAAACCCACTTTCTCTTTACCCTTAGTTGGCATTGATGAGTGGTTTTTGTTTTGGTCAGTAGAGTGTAAAGTGTCTGTATTTGTGGACTAGCTGATGTCATTTGTTTTTGATAAGATAAATAGGTTTTAAGGGATCTTGAGACCCAAAAGTTTTACAAAAAACAAGGCTGATAATAAACAAAAGAAGTTCAGCCAAAACAAAGGTCCAACAGCTGAAAAAAGCCCGAAGGCCCAGCCCAAAACAAAAGCCCATAGAAAGACCAAAAAACAAACAAACTAAAATAGACTACAGAAAGCCTATCCAAAAGCCAAAAGCTAGAAAGACGAAAATACAAAAGACAAGAAAACTAGTCTTTAGTAATCTTCTCAATTTCTTGTATAGTCTAAGCTGCCTCAACTATCTTTTGTTGCTCCTTTGCCATTTGATCCTGGACCTTGTCCATGCCCTAATCCATACTAGTGAACATACTGATTGTGGCCTTATCATCATCTGGCCTGGCCTTATCCCTATTCTGTCCTCCCTCCTCCACCAGCAAGCCCCTTTCCTTAAGTTTACTAGTAAGGGATTGGATGTTGTCATTCATCAAACTCAGGAGAGAAATCATTTGACTTGCTAGGTTGTGGTTGTAGTTTTCAAGATTTCTAAATCTCCTTTCATTAAAGCTTTCTCTGTTATCCTAGTCCTCCTAGCTGTCAATACCTATCTTATTCTTAGTACTTTCCATCTAGGATACCCTTTCTCTAACTTCCTCCAGCTCATGGAAGAGCCATTTGATTGATCTGAAGTTGTCAATCATACTACTGTGGGCATTATTTAGAAGGTTCATTCTAGTATCCCTTGTGTTGTTTAAAATGGCCAGGATAGCTAGGTCTATGAGCTCATTGAGCCTAGGCTGCTCTAAGTTGTCCACTAGGATCTGAGGGTTCATAACTTCCCTAAAAATCCCCATAGTAGCAGCCCTCACATTGAAATTTTTCCAAGCCTTTCTTCTATTATTGACCTGCACTTCCCCCTCGTTCTCACCAGTAATGACATTCACTTTTTCCTCTGAAGGAGGCTGAGATTGGACAAGGGAGAGGGGAAGAGGAATAGCATCCGTCCTCTGATTTCTAGTCTCCTCAACTCTCACTACCTCCCTCTTCCATTTTTTCGCAGGTTTCTCCTCTTCCAACTCCTCCTCTGACACTTTGTTAGAATCTTCTGTATCCATTTCCTCCTCCTCCTTAGCATAACTCTCTTTTTCTTGAGCTTGGCCATGATCCCTAGGGCTTTTCCTACTGGGAGTTGTAGCTATGGACTGTTTCCTATCTTGACCTTTTTTCTTCTTTCCTGAGGTAACATTCTCCTCCTCCAAGCTAATGCTCTCAATGTCATCAGATTCTGAAGAAAAAATGGAGTTGTCTTTGTCAACATCCTCAACTTGAGGAGGGTTATTGCATATAGACTGAGCTTTGAAATGCTCATGGATGAGGAGCAATAATCCCTCATGCAAAGCAGGGTTAACAGTGGCTTTCTTCTTGCAACTAGAGATTGCCTTGTTCATAGAAGTGAGAAGGTAAAAGGGAATGCAAATTCTTCTCTTATGGTGAAAAATGATTTAAAATTACAAAATGGTGAGTTCTGACCCAATCAAACCTAGGGTCCAGGGTAACATAATCAATGAGGGCATATAAAACATACCTCCAGAACTTCTTTATAGTCTTCGTCACATAGAAAGCCTCTTTCTTTACCAGCTTGTCCATCTCTGCAAAATTTTTCACGAACTCCTTGACTGCATTGGATGAAAGTTTCTTGTCCCTGTAGAATTTGAAACCCTCCATAGGGATACCAGTGACCTCCACAACCACCTCCTCTATGATTTGGAAAGAAACACCGTTCACCTTGACCTTGCCATTGTTCCACAAGTTCACCATGTTGTTGATGACCGCAGGGTCAAAACCATGGAGTTTCTCAAAAAAATTCGCAACCCTGCCCTTTTTTAGTTTTTTCCAGACTTTGTCCATATTCTTCCACTTCTCCACTTCACCCACCGGCTCCTTTCTGCTCTATTCTCTAGTCATGACATCCATTTTTTCTTCAACTATTCTCATGAGCTCCAATCTCTGCAATTTTTTTCCAGCCAAGATTTTGGCTCTATTTCTATTATTGGGTTTATGATCATTCACCTCTCTGATACAATAGGAAGTGAAAATGATAACGATCCTCCAAATGTGTTGAAATGATAGAAAAAATCCTTTGAGATTATGAAAACCAAGAAACTTATTATGGCTCATGCCAATATCCAATCTTTCTTTATTAAACATGAGAACAGTTACATTGACCCATACTTCCATGGATTTTCTCCAGCTTGATTAGTGACTTAGCCTCCATTGGAAAATCTTTTTCGAAATGCCAGGTCATCTCTTTGTCTACTCCCACCCCTTTGTTAGTGAACCAGTCAGCAACTGGGTTTGCCTCTCTAAATGCATGAGTGACGTGGACCTTCTCAAATTTTGTGAGGGCAACACGTGTCTCATCAATTATATTTGCAATCGACCATGAGGGGGGGAGATTACATTAATATTTTTAATTATGTTTTTGGAGTCCCCTTCAAACCAAAGTTTGGAAATGCCAGCTTCAAAAGCCAGCTTTACCACACTGCATGTGGCTCTGGCTTCGGCCAAATGGTTGGTCTGGGTTCCAAGCGAGAGAGCAAAGGCCGTAATCCCCTCCCCAAAATTGTTTCTTATAATTCCACTGCTTCCAAAGGGGCCAGGGTTATCCTTAGAAGTGCCATCAAAGTTGGCTTTTGACCATCCTTCCAGGGGTAGAATCCATCTGGCATCCTATCTTTTGGGATTCCTTTCTTTTTCTTTAATGGTCTTCCTGTCCCCTATATCAACTTCCCCCTCCTTCATCACTTGAAGGTTTTCTTTTATGTTTTTCAAAATCTTCCTTCCTAGAATTATTGTCGGCTCCTCTTTGTCCCTAAAAATTCTGTTGTTCCTTTCCTTCTAGATGCTCTAGCAGAAGTGAGGCAAAAACTAGGCATAATTATCCTGTCAGCCTACAATTTTACAAAGGCTTCTCCAATGATTGAAAAATTTGATAAGGTTATTTGGCCAGCACTAGAGAATCTCCATTTCCTAATTAAGAGAACTCCATAGCTCCCTAGCAAAGTCACATTGAATGAAGATATGATTTCCTGACTCAGACTGGTTTTTACAGAGCATGCATCTACTAGGCATAACATGGCCTCTCTTCATGAGATTATCTTGCATTAGGATTTTATTTTGAAGGGCCAACCAATAAAATATGTTGATCTTTGGAGTGAGGCCCATGAGCTAGGCATCCACCCAAGGGAGTTTCTCCTTTAAACCCCAGAGAGAGTTGTAGCCAAAAGCAACAGAATAACTTCCATTGGGATTATCCCTCCAAACTAGCTCATCCTTATTATTACTAGGGATCGAAGAGTTAAGCATAGTCATTATTGGTTTCAAATCCTTGGAAATGAGGGAAAGGTCTCTCCATTCCTAACCAACCCTATAATTGCTTACTTTAAACCCATATAGCTCCATGCATTCTTGCACCCATCTCTCAAATACTGGGTTGTTAGAAAGTGGGCCTTGACATAACCACCTGTCAGACCAAAACTTAATATCCTCTCTATTGCCTAGTTTCCAAGAGACCCTCGCCTTAGCTAGGTCCCTAGCCTTCAAGATACCATTCCAAATAGTTGACCCTTTAGGGATGTCCTCATTGAATAAAGTAAAATGAAGAGAGGGTCTTTTGAGGTATTTATTTTCTATAATGTCTCTCCATTCACCAATGTTATTGAAGATTCACTAGATTTGTTTTGCAAGAAGTGCCTTATTGAGATGGGTAAGCTTTCTAATGCCTAGAACACCATACCTCTTTGGGAGGCAAACCTTCTCCCAGGAAACAAGAGGGTACCTTTTCTTTCCTTCAAGTCCGGTCCATAGAAAGTCTCTTTGGATTTTCTCCATTTTCTCTGCAAATTTCATAGGAATTCCAAAAAGGCTCATAGCATAAATGGGAAGGTTCTGAAGAGTGGATTAGACCAGTAAACATTTCCTAGCCTAGCTGAGAGAGGCACCTTTCCATCCAACCATCTTCTTTTTGAATATGTCTAGAATACCATTCTAGAAAGAGTCAGGGGGAGAGGAGCCCAAGGGGAGCCCTAAATAGGATGAAGGGAGAGAGCCCACACCACAACCAAGGATTCTGGAAATTTTAATTTGCCTAACTTCAGGGGTGTTAACAAAGAAGGTTGACCTTTTGTTCCAGTTAATTAGCTGTCCAATCCCTCTAGAGTAAGTATTAAGAAACTCTTTCAAAGTCTTAGCTTCTTTCATAGAAGCTCCCCCCCCATTATAGTGTCATCCACAAATTGTTGGTGAGTGAAGGGGACATTTCTTGAAGAAGGCTTAATCCCTTTAAGACTTCCTTCAGACTTTTTATGTTCAATAAGCCTCCCAATGCATTTAGCTAAAATAATGAAGAGGATAAGAGAGAGGGGGTCTCCCTGCCTGAGACCTCTAGAAGGTTTAAAGAAATCAGAGGGGGCTCCATTAATCAGAATAGCAAGAGAGGAGGTAGACACCAATTGAGAAATAAGTTTACACACTTTATTGTCAAAACCAAAGGCCTAAAGGACCTTCCCAAGAAAGGACTAGTCCACCCAATCATAGGCTTTTGAAAGATCCAGTTTGAGCAACATACCTTCCCACTTCGAAGCTTCTAAAGAATGAATAACCTCATGAACCATCAGCACCGAGTCCAAGATTTTTCTCCTAGGAACAAAGCCAGATTGTTGCTGTGATATGATCAGATGCATGATTTTAAGAATTCTAGAAGTGAGAACTTTAGAGATGATCTTGTAGAGAGAGTTGTACAAACTGATAGGCCTAAACTTGTCGAAAGAGTTAGCCCCTGGGGATTTAGGGATGAGAACCAAGAAGGTAGAATTTATCTCCTTAAGAATACTTTTAGCTCTAAAGAACTCCTGAACTACCTTAACCACATCCACCATGACCACCAGCTAGTACATTTGGAAGAAAAAGGTGGGAAACCCGTCCGAACCAGGAGATTTGTCACCAAGTAGGGAGAAAAGGGCCTCTCTAACATCCAAATCATTAGGAATAGCATAGAGAAGTTTATTTTGGTGGGGTTGAATAATCTGAGGAATACAAGAGATGATATCCTCCTGGTCCACCTTGGAAAGTAGGGGGTCCTCAGAGAGAAGAGAAGAGAAGAAGAAGACCGCTTCAGTCGAGATAACTAGATCTTTAGACAACAACACCTACCCCTTCCTGATTCCAGAGATCCTATTGTTAGCCCTATGTTTTAGGGTGGAGAGATGAAAGAACTTCATGTTTTGATCTCCATCCTTAAGCCATGTGATACGAGATTTTTGCCTCCATAACTTTTCCTCCCTGTTGATGATGTTATGAAGATCTGACAGGATCAACAGCTTAGCCTCCTTGTTACTCTCATTATATCCTTCCTTTTATATACTATCTTGGATAATAGATAGATTGTCTGACAACTCCTCCTTGTCATGGAAAATATGGCCAAAATCAAACTTGTTCCAAATTTTTACCATCCTCTTCACATTGCTGAGCTTTCTAGTGACTCTGAACATGGCTGAGCCATCAACACCAATCCCCCACCATCTTTTGACATTATCCAATAGGTCGGGGTGAGTAGTCCACATTTTCTTGAACCTAAAAGGGCAATTTCTCCTAAGCTCAAGAGGGGACACCGAAAGAGAAATGGGGGAGTGGTCAGAACCAACTCTAGGAAGCAGAGATAATCTACAACTAAAAGAGTGCAACCAATCCGGGGAGATTAAAGCTCTATCCAATCTGACCTGAATGCAGTCCTGACCAGCTCTCTTGTTAGACTAGTTAAAGGTACCCCTCGAGAGCTCCAAATTCATTAGGGCCAGGTCATTGATGAAATTGGAAAGATCCTGCTTATTTTCCCAATCTAGGGAAATCCTCCCATCTTCTCCTTGTCCTCCAGCAAAGAGTTGAAGTCTCCCAGGATAATGCCTTTCTTAATGTCACTAGCTTGCACCAACTTTCCAACTTTCACCCAGTAATTTTTTCTATCTCTCTTATTGTTGGGAGCATAAATGTTCACTAAAAACCAGCAATCATTAGTTTTCAAATGTTGAACTCTACAGAAGAGGATGTTATCCTCATCATACTCGGGCACAATATTGAAATGTCTGTTATTGAATAATAGCAGCAGCCCTCCAAATGCTCCTTCTGAGTTTGAGGCAATTCCATTTATGTTACTATTGAATCTAATATTTTCCTAATTTTCTTTCTTCATTTTCATTTCCTCAATAAGAAATATATCAGGCCTTTGATCCCTTATCATATTCCTTACAACTTCTTGCTTGTGGATTCCATTGAGTCCATGAATATTCCATGAGAGGATCTTCATGCTTTAATTGATGAGCAAGCTTCTTGGATGGTGTGTTGCATTCCATCCATGATGTTTCTTCTCGCTTCCTCCTTCCTAATTTCATTCTTGTTTTTCCTTCCCACCGAGTTGGATTTATGACCAAGATCTGTCTTGGCCTTACTTCTAGTTGAAGTAGGAGAGGCAGGAGAGGGGTCCCAGCTATTCTTCTTCTTTCTTCTTCTGACTTCTGTCTAGGGTGGCTCTTCTTCTTCTTTACATAAATCAAACAAAGCATCTAGCCTAGCTAGTTGTTCCAATGTTGAAGCAGAAAGCCATTCTAAGATTCTATTCACTATCATAGGGGGTTCCCTACTAACTGGGTTTGTGGAGTTTTGAGACATTGGTTCCCCTTCCTTTTTTTCCTCCATAGAGTCTGGGACAGAGGAAAGGTTTGGATCAACCTCCTCAAAACTCTCAGGGATTTGAGACTCCATAATACTTGCCTCTTCGAGATTATCCTTGGTTTCCTTCATATGGGAAGGGTTGGTTTTGTCCTCAGTTGCCTCTTTCCCTTCTCCTTCCAGTGCTTCCACTACAACCTAGAGGTCCCAGGGTTTAGCTTGGACATTAGGAACAGAATCATTAGCTTTTCCTTCAGCCTCTCCATTTTTCTTGACTTGCATTTCTTTCTTCTTCCAAATATTTTTGGGAACATGAGCAGCTTTCTTCCCACCTTGAGGGTAGGCCTTTCCCCCCATTCCCTTTCCTTTGAATAGTGGGCAGAATCCAGCCTTGTGGTCTACCTTCTTACAATGGAAGCATACAAAAGGCACACTTTCATAGTCAATCTTTTGGATACTACTTCCCAATCGAGATTGAAATTCTATAACTGGAGGCATATCCTGTCCTCCGATCACTCCTACACATATCCTTGCATAGGTAAGTCTCTTCTTAGCTGCCGTTATAGGATCAATGGAAAGAAGCTCTCCAAAAGACCTGGCAATGCCATCAAAGATGTCCTCATGCCAGTATTCCATGGGCAATTCTGGGAGTCTAATCCAAACTAAAGCCTAAGATAGGAAATTATTATTCAAGTCCAAATTGGAAGACCATTTCTGTAAGATTAAAGTAGATCTCCCCAAAGACCAGTTCCCTGTGCATAGGATTCTGGAAAAGTCTTTCAAGCAAGAAAACTCAAAAGTCATGAAACCTTTAGCCATTTATGTCACCTCTACATGCCCCTTTAAATCCCATTTATTTCTGGTAAAAACCTCACAACATCAATGTTGGGCCTTGGCCCTATATAGCCATATTGAGAATATTGTGGTCTATAATTTCTCGAGGAACTTCTAGAGCAAAGATACCCTTCTCCTTGTTTGATTTATCAATGACTTTCAGGAAAGTCGACTTACCTGATGGTTTGACTCCAAATAGGTTTGACCAGCGCCCCCAAGCCCTAGGCGGCCCACCACCTGAGTGAAGGGGAGGAATCTTCTCACCTGGGTGAGGCAGCAACTTCCATGGGTCCCCATCCTTTGAGGCATCTGCATCATTCACCTTCGATTCTTGCCCTTCAGCTGCAGATTTCCCCCCAACGCCCGTGTTCTCTCGATTCTCACCTAGCTGCTAATTCAAAATCCCATTCCTGCCTAGTTTCTAATTCAAAATCCCATTCCCGCTCACTTTGCATGCTCCACACTGATGTCATTTTTTGGTGTGCTATTTTCTTCCTTGTTCTAAGGGATGAGGGAATTACAATATTGGGCAAAGTGTTGATCTACTGGTAAGGAAATTTAAGACACTGATGATAAGTGGAAGGAACAGCCTGCATGTCATGATTCCATAGTCTTCCCAAGAAGATGTTATAAGTTAATTGTAGGTCTAAGACTTGAAAAATAGTCTCTTTCACAAATGGTCCTACTCTGATTGGAAAAATAACCATGCCTTTGGAGGATCTTTCCTCATCGTCATAAGCTTTGATGGTAATTTTCTTTCTTGGGTCAACAAAATCATCTATATACCCTAGGGCTTTTACTAAATTGAGTGTGCAAATATTAAGGCCTACTCCACCATCAACCAATGCTCACTTAACTCAATTTCTATGGATAAAGACTTCAATATGCAAAGGAGAGTTTTGGAGCTAAACAACAGACATGTCATCTTGGGCTAAAAAAGATACATAGTGAGGGGCAACCAAGTCAATGTCCATGTTCCAAAATCTACTTACATCTAGGTTATTCGATATTAAGGCTTTGGTGTGTATTTCTTTATGCTCTAGAGAAATCTATAATAGTTCAAAAATGGAGATATGGGCTAGAGTCTTAAGTAATTGGTTGACCAGGTTGTACTTCGGCAAGGAGGAGCTTGCCGATGCATGGTCAAGATTTGTCACAAGTCCTAGTAGGATAACTTTAGAGGTTTCGCCTCGAGTAATGATGTTTGAGGATTGTTTTTTGTTTTTATCCTTAACTATGATGACATTTACGATGTCATCAAAGCCAAAAATCATGTTAATGGTATTGTTGTAATGTGTGCATAATTAACTTTAGTGTGAGGGGGTGCATTCTAATTGGCTTCGGAGGATTCATCCTTTTCATTACTCATGAAGAGGTTCTTGAAGGTCGTATGGTCTTCATTATTGCTAAGGTTGTTTACTTTGATGACCCCATCATTGATCAATTTTTGGGTTGCCCCCTTAAGGGAAAAATAATTTTTTGTTAAATGCCCCATGTTTCGATGGTAGGCACAAATGTGCTTGTCATTCCACCATTTCAGTTTGACTTGGGGTTCATAGGGTTTGTCCTTAGGGAGTACAATGAGCTCATCAGCCAAGAGGGTTTGCAAGGCACTCTCATAAGACACTCTGATAGGAGTATACACCGTGGGTATATCAAAAGATTGGTATATGTGGGGAGGGGAAGCTTGATTGTAAGAAACTTTTTGATTGGTCATCGAGGGGTTTTCCACATTGCATCGATAGAACAAGTGGGCATTGTCTTGTTGGGGTGTGTTTGGGTTTGTGTTGTTGACAACAAGATATGATTGGTTTAGATGCGATTAGGTTTGAGGTTTGACATGGTTGGCTTCAACCATCCCATCATTAACAATGTTCTTGTTGTTATTTTGCCACCATGACTTTTGTTTATCGGTGGCCCAATCAGAGGATTTGTGAGTTTGCATGGAGTTGTTTGAAAAGCCCTTACCATCTTTTGATAGTTTAATGATTTTATTATTTAGTAAGGTCTCTTCTACCTTAGCGGCATTTTCTAAGGTAGTTTTGAAATCTTTAGGCCCTTAGAGTTAGAATCAATAATTCATTAGTTTTCAGAGACTATTAATGAAGATGTTTGTCTTCTCTTTGTCAAGTATGTCTCTGTGATACTTAGCGAAAGTGTGTCTCCAACATTGTAAGAAATTTTTGAATGACTCACAAGGTAGTTGTTTCGTGTTGCATAGGTCGATCATTGTAAATTCCCTTTCGATATTATAGGAATATTGGGATATGAACATAGAAGCTAGTTGGTCAAAGGTTTTGATATTGGAGGATAGCTTGGAGAACCACTCCATGGCTTGCCCTCCTAGGCTTCTAGGAAATAGTCACATTAGGTACGTTGTGTCATGGAAAAATTCTATACTCAAGGTATATAATTTTCTGAGGTGGTTTTGGAGATCTAATGTGCCAAAATATTGATCATATTTTGGTATTTGTACATTATGGCAAAAAGCATAAAGGTAATGTTCTTGTCAAAGGGGAGAGGACACACCTTCTCAAGGCTAAATTCAATGGGTTGTGTTTTTTCTCTTTTCATTCTTTCCATTTCCACTTATAGGTCTTGTAACTTTTGCATGAAAACATCTAAGGGTGACTCTTCTTCATCTCATTTCAAGTTGATCACATCAAAATTGGATGGTAATTTTGCACCTTCTTGTGCTAATGCTAGTATATAACATTCCTTATGTTTTTTGAGTTTCTTGTCCATGATGTTGACAAGCTCAAGATTTTGTTGGATTAAATCTTTGATCTTAGTTTCAATACTTCTATCATCCCATACGTTAGATGAACCCATTGTGCCTATGGATTCCAAGTTTTGATTGAACAAGGGTGACTTGTAAATAGCTATGTTCTATGAGTAATCTATTATTGTAGTAGGCTCAAGGAGATTTAAAGGTTATATGCGTTTGATGGTTCTGTTGGCTATTCTAGCACTCACTCATATAGGCAATCAATTCAGTTTTGTAACTAAACCATTTTTATGTGGTGGCATGAAATGTGAGTTGGATTCCCTTAGTTCTTAGGCATTTTTGGAATGTGAGAAATTTTTTTACCACGATTTGTTTATAGTAACAAGCTAGATGGGACAAGGTGTTTACTAATGTTGATAGGATGAGTTTCACTTTTGCAAAGTTAGGTAAGGGACAGATGTGTGTCTTTGAACATTTTTAACTTGACGTGTGACATGAAGCGATGATAATTGTTGGGTTTATAATGATGTTTGTAGCTTTGCTTGTTTTGAAAAGATGTTTTCTATCAGATACAAAATTTCTCAAACTTTCTAAAATACCAGCAAGGAAAAGGGTATCCAAATTGGTCATTTGTTCGCAATTATTATGCATGTAGATGGCCTCTGTTTTATGTTTATGCTCAAATGCATTGGAGGATTGGCTAGTTGCATTGTTTAATTGATCATATACATTGTTTTAATGCTCATATGTGCTATTTTAATTGTTATATGTGTTGTTTAATGATTTAGATACATCATTTTGCTAGGAAAATGCATTGTTTTAAAGCTCATATGTGTTGTTAAATAGGAATATGCATTATAATAGAGATCATAAGTATTATAGGGATGTTCAAAAGTGGTGTTTTATGTAATATATATGCTAATTTTAGGATTATTCAATAGAGTTCTCATTTTGGACTTGATTTCTTGATACCAATTTGAAGCTTGTCTTTCTAGAAGGTTTGCAGTCCACACTGGTGTTCATTATTAAGTTTTAAAACACTTCCAAGAATAATAGTAGTAAGATCAAAAAATATATATATAATCACACATAACTATAAAATGGAAGAAAATGGCTTTCTACCAAGGTTATTTAAATCTGATGACTAGTGTATCTTAGTATTTAACCAACTATGGTTGGATTTACCTCTCTTGTGATAGAGAGTTTCCCAAAATTTCTAAAGAGGTTTGGCACAATCCCTTACAGGACTACTCAAGGAAGGCTATATCTCTCTCACTAGCTTTGCTAAGGCAACTTGGGAGGTAGAATTTCTATGGCTAGATTATCCTACCTACTAAAAAGTGGGAAATGGAAGTCACAAATGGGTTTGGAAATCTGATCACTTGAGGAGAGTAAGAGCATATTCCTACTATCTTGGCTTTCCAAACACAATAGACACAAAGGCTTAATCACCAGCCCTTATACTACTAAAGAAAGAGGGGCTCCTAGTTATGCTATGTGTGGATTCTTTTCCTTGTTCAATTGTAACTGATCTTTATAGAAGGTTAGGCATTCTGATCAACTTGAAGGAGTTGAGAGAATAGGCCTACTTCAATTTTGGATTAGCAAGATTGAACGCTTCTATTAAACTATGTTTGGAACTTTGAAATGTCACATTTTGTATTGACAAAAGCCGAGGTTCAATTACCTAATTCAAAGCTAGCAAAGGCTAGGCACTTTTAGGAGAATCTTTATTCCTATCACACACTCTCTGCAATTTGGAAGCTTTTCGTTAACTTGAAAGGGACCTGTAAGAAAATGAGATTCGGATCTAGAAGTTACATTCATCAAACTATAAATTTTACAAGATGCACAATAGAAATACTCATATGTGTTACAAAAAGCATCATATGCACTATTCAATATGGCAAATGCGCTATAAGAAAAGTAAATGCACTCTAAGATGCTTTATATGTGCTTCAGAAATGATCAAATGTGTTACAAAAATATGCAAATGCTTCACATAAAATTTTAAAAGTGCTACAAAAAGATTTAAATGCATTAAAATATTATTTAGAAGCATCAGAATATCTCTAGAAAGCATTAAAATAGAGCACAGGAGCATCAAAAGATTCAAATCTGACCCTTGTGCACTTATGAAAGACTTTGAGATGTTGTTCTCACCGATATAAGGCCTCCTAAATACTGTAGAACCTGTATTTGATCAGATTTGTACAAGAGAATAGCAAGAAACATAGATCTACACTAGAAATGAAAGATTAGACTAAAAAACTTGAAAATAGAGAGGCTTTTAGTTCAACCCAATGGTGGGTGCCATTTTTGTACACGATGTGAACTCATATTCATGAAACTTTAGTGTAGAATGCAAATAGATTGATGACAAACTAAACTAAACTCAAGATATCATCATCAAAATGTAATCTCTATGAGCATCTCATGTTTCCCAAACTACAACTACTAAAAAGCTCTCAAATCAGCATCTTAGTGGCAATTCTAGAATGGGAGTATGCTAAAAATGCAAATCTACAAGAATGCATGCAAGATCTATGACTATAATGCAAATTATATGCTATCAAAATGTTTATGCAACAAGCTAAACATGCAATAAATGATGCTAAATAACATAAAAGAAATACTAAAATGCTATGAACTTGCTAAAATGATAATGCTAAAATGGTGAATCAAAATGTGCCTATAGTGAAAATGCCAAAAACTTGAGTCCTGTTACTCTTGTATTTCCCTCCTATTTATAATATTTCAAAAGGGGTTGGGGTAAGAATCAAGATTTTAACCTTTTACTAGTGGGTGAAAGTGAAACTAAAAATATCTCATAACAAACCAGGAGGAAGATTCCAATAGACTTGATTTTGAGGATAATTAAGGATATTTCTATTTTGTTTAAATGAAAAAGGGAGATTTACAATTTTGTGAGGATAAATGATTTCTTTGATTTAATAAATGTCTTATTTATTGTCAACACTTTGTCTTTTTCTTCCTCCCTTTTTGAATTTCATTTTATGAACTTAAATTGTTTTTCTCCTCTTTTAAAGTTGATTTAGGTGTTTTTGATTTAATAGGTGATTAATGACTCAATGTAATTTTCAATTTGAAAGTATATTGTTTTTCTTTTGATTTTCTCTTTAATTTGCACTGATTGATCAAAATTGTGGGATTTAGGTCTTTGCCAATTTTTGAGTGTCTACAGTACCAAGCTAAGGACTGATGCGCAAGGAATATATAGCTAATAGACCAAAGTATTTATAATGGAGTACCATACAAAAGTTGAGCATGATAGGATAGTGGTAGGAAAGATAAAGATGAGAAGATAGTGGATGAAAGGTTTGGGATGAGAAGATTAGCTGATAAAAAGCTCAGGATAGGAGATGAGAATCTTGGGATTAGAAGATAGAAGAAAAGTGTGAGATAAGGAGACAGATGAAAACCTCAAGATGAGTAGATAAAGGGGATAAAAAGCTTTGGATGGGTAGATAGCAAATGAAAAGCGTCAGATCAGAAGATAGTGGATGAAAAGTTCAAGATGAGAGGATAGTGGAAAAGTTTAGGATGAGTAGATAGAGGGGATGAAAAGCTTTAGATGAGAAGATAGTGGATTGAGGGTGGAGAGGGTGGTGTGGATAAGGGAATGATGTACTTGAAGACAAAGAGTTTTTGGAATAATTTTAGAATAACTTGGTGGGGGGCGGAGGGGGTGTCAATCAGTTATCCAAAGTCTAGATGTATAAATAAAACTTTTCACAACTTAGTGAACCCATAAAACATTTATCTTCATGTATGCATCCATAAGATTATGCAATCACTTAAAAATTGTAGGTTACTACAAATCAACTTGCAAAAATGTAAACATGAAACATAATAGATTCATCAACACACTTGACACAATGATTTATGTGGAAACCCAATTTGCGAAAGACCACCAGTAACATGCTACCTTTTTTCACTCTTCTGAAGTGATGTCCAATGAAAGGCCAACCCTGTTAAAGATTACAATACACACTATTAAATGTGACCCTGATAAAGGATTTCAATCACCCTATTAGGAGTGAGCCTTATTAGAGGACTTTAGACCATTCACTTAGAATGTCACCTGGTTAAAGGATCTACAAATGACTATTAGGTCAACCTTAATCCAAAGGATTTACCATAGATTGATACAATTATTAGAGAGTAACAGTAAGGCTTGATCTAATAAAAACTTACAACTACATTTGCAAATTACAAACCTCTATTTTAGTCCTTCATTATGCCTGGCCTTCATAGATTTTAACTCTGATAGCTTGTTCACCCTTCAAGCATTCATACCCTTAAGCCTCCTTGCTTAACATTCCAATGTAGACTCTTCTCTTAGGTCACTTGATGAAGCAAAACCCTTGACTCCTTGATTTCCTTAGGTTCTTGCACATGACACATTTTTCTTCTAACCAACCATTCCTATAAATAGGAAATTAAAATATTTTTCTTTTCATTCTCCATCATCTAATTGAGTTTTAGGATGGATTAGGTAGGATACAATGAATCTACCCCACATTCTATATCTCTTCTAAAGACTTCTCCTTGAACCCTCTTTGAATTTTCCTAAAAATGGTTTACCTTGAATTCTATGTCAGCAGCTCATCAACCTTATCTTCCACTTGGTTCAAACATTCCATGAAAACAAACTTGTCATCTTAGATCCATCAAATTCATGATCTTTTAAATAATCAGCTACTTGGCATTATCCAGCTTCAAATGCTTGGCAAGCATACACTACATTACTCAACATCCTCTATGAAATTACTTGGCATGAACTAAAGCTTATTGGTGCTTAGTATCAACAAAACTTTACTTGGCATCCACTGTTCTTCTCGACATACACTAGAGTAAACTTTTTCTTAGCTCTAACTAATTTTCTACTCAGCTTGCACTGACTTTTCTCGGCACCTACTATCCACTCAATCAAGCTTTATAAACAAACTTTGTGTAACTTGTTCTTCTAATATTTCTTAGTGTAACTAGCCTTGGTAACCTTAAGTAGATTATCAATACATCATGTTATCATTATCTTAACTGATTCTTGTACTCCTTTACAAAATCATAACTCAACCTTTCCTCTAGGTGCTATTGTTACATCTTTTGATCAAATCCTCTTCATCAATCAAATAAGTGATAGTACTTAAATCATATAACTAGTTGTCTTACTAGAAAATAGTAGGTTTAACATTAGTGACAAAATAATGATTCAAGCATATTGATCATACTTGTATCAATTTTTTCTCAAAAATCTCTCTTTCATAGTCTTCTTCAATTTATTTTCAACAATCTCCCTCTTTAGCATTGATGGCAAACCAAACTGATTGACTAAACTAACTAGGTTAAGATAATAAGACAATACCAAAAGGAAAATAATTCCTTGTACTAAAATCTCTCCCTCTATTAGCAACTTCCATCTTCTAAGTAGGTTACAAAATTCTTCCTTATAACTCCCTCTAAATTTCTTCTTGTTATATCTCCCTCTTACTAGGATTTCTCTTTCTTTATTCTTTTGACCAATAACTATCACCCTCTTTCTTGTATTTTACTATCTCCCTTATTATTCTTGTATTATCCTTGATTAGCAATATCATCAATTATCTCCCTCAGTAATTATACTGACTTGATCAGCAATTATCTCACTCTTTGACAACAATGCCAAAGACTTGTCATCTTAACATGTAGATATAAGCTTATTTAGTTTCTTCAATTCCTCCCTTTGTCACCTTACTTGGGACTGATTTTGAAGTTTCAACTCTTTGATTACCTTAGGCAGCTCCTAAAGTAAGATTCTCTGCATCAATTTGCAGTATTCAAAGGCAACTTGTTTGATGCATGGCACTCCTTTTGTTATTTAGATAGCCTTTGATAAGGGTATCACCCCTAGTTTACCTCTTAGATACTCATGAGCATCCTTAGGTAATTCTTTTGTGAATATATCAACAATTTGTTCCTTTGTGTTAACATACTCCATCTTCACTTCTTTATCTTGGACTAATTCTCTCAAGTAATGATACTTGATTGCAATGTACTTAGTCTTTTTGTGCATCATATGATTTTTTAATATATTAATAGCACTTGTATTATCACAATAATGTGTTACTAATTTTTTGATCTCATCCTCCATTCCTTTGAGTAATTTGTTAATCCATACAATGTTTGTACAATTTATAACAGTAGTAACATATTTAGCTTCAGCAGTAGATTTTGAAGTGTAGTTTTGTTGCTTACTAGCCCATGTAACCAAACTTTTGCCTAAAAAAAAGCTCCTCCATTGGTGCTCTTTCTGTCATCAATGTTTCCAACCCAATCAACATTAGTGTAGGCTCTTAATTCAAATTTTTCATTTTTCTTATAGTATAAACCATACTCCTCTATTCCTTTCAAATATCTCATTATTCTCTTTACAACCATCAAATGATTCTCCCTAGGATTAGCAAAGAATCTTACAACTATCCCTATAGATATTGCAATGCCATGTCTGTTATGTATTGCATATTATAATTTACCAATCATAGACTTGTACAATATTTGATTCACTTCAGCTAAATCATTATTCTTTGACAACTTATGTCCTATCACCATAGGTGTACTTACTGGTTTTGAATCCTCCAATCCAAAAGGTTTTTGTATTTCTTTGACATATTTTGATGAGTGATGTATACACCATATATTTCATCTAATATACTTGTAAACCCACAAAGAATTTGATTTCTCCAAACATAGACATTTCAAATTCTTGTTTCATTTCATTTGCAAAGCCTTATGTAAAGCATCTTGACCTCCAAATATGATATCATCAAAAAAAAATTTAGATAACAAAATTCCTTTTCCTATCTATGTCTTTATGTATAGATTGGTGTTATCATCAGTCTTTTCAAATCCAGTCTTCAAAAGATACTTATGAAATCTCTCATACCATGCTCTTGGTGTTTGTTTCAAACCACATAGAGCTTTGTGTAATCTACATACCATGTTCTTATAGTTAACAATAACAAAACCTTTTGACTATTCTATGTAAACTTCTTTCTCTAATATGTCATTCAGAAATGTTGATTTAACATCCATTTGATAAAGTTTGAAACCTTTGTATGTAGAATAAGCAAGTAAAGTTCTTGCTCCTTCTAATATAGCAATAGAGAAAATATGTCTCCATATTCAATTCCTTCTTCTTGTGCATATCCTTTGCAAACTAATCTTACCTTGTTCCTTGTGACTACACCATTTTCATCTAGCTTGTTTCTGAATACTCACTTGGTGCCAATCACATTTTTGTCTTCTGGTCTAGGAACTAGAGTCCATGTTTTGTTTTTGTTAATTTGTTCAATTTCTTCTTCCATGGCTTTACTCCAGTCCATATATTCTAATGCATCTCTCACTAATTTAGGTTCTTTCATGCTCAGCAAACATGTATCACTTCTCAATATTTTTTGTGTCATTGGTCTTGCATCTTTATCTCCAATAATTTGTGTAGTAGGATGATGTATTTTGACATATTTGGACAATCTTGGTTCAGCTCTTGTTTCTTCATTTAATCTTTTAGTTTTAGAATCATTTTGTACATCTTTGTTAGTTAACTCAACATCTCTACTAATCTTAGAATCAAAAAGAGCTTCAACTTCATTTTGTAACTTAGCATTTGAATGTAGCTTAGTTCTTGAATGCAACTCAGCATTCATAGTCTATGACTTGGTAGTCACTGAAATTTGCTATTAGTTTGTAGCTTGGTTTGTGGCATCTTCTTTAGCATGCATACCTTCATAAGAGTATACAAATGATTTTTATTTTTCTAATTTTTTCATATGTTCAACCTCATGTACCTCTTTCTTGACTTGTACATGGTTCAAGGTATAGACAACTATACTTATAGCTTCTCTCCAATATTTCAAAGGAACATTTTTCTCCATCATTAGTGTTCTAGCACAATCCATTATAGATCTATTCTTTCTTTCAGAAATTCCATTTTGTGGAGGGGTTCTAGTGGAAAATGTCTATCTTTTAATTCCTTTATCATTGTAGAACATTTCAAACTTATTTGATGTAAATTCTCCTCCTCTATTAGATCTTAAACACTTCATACTTTTACCTATTTCCTTCTCAACTCTTGCTAAGTACCACTTAAACATTTGGAAAGCATCAGATTTCTATTTTAGAAATATAATTATCATAATTTTAGAGAAATCATCAATGAACAACATAATGTACTTATCTCCTCTGTAGCTTTGTAATTCAATTGATCCACACAAGTCAGTATGAACAATCTCTAATATTTCTTTAGAGGTATGATTTTTACTCTTAAAACATGACTTTGTCATTTTTCCTAACTGACATTATTTGCACATTATATTATCAAGCTTCTTCAACTTAGGAAAACATATAACCTTTCTCATCTTACTAATACTAACTAGGTTATCAAAATTGGCATGACATAACCTCTTGAGCCACAGCCATACATCATCAAATTTTACAAGACAAGTAGCATTCTCTATATCAAGATAAAATAGATTACTCCTTGTTTGATCACCCTTTCTAATCAGTCTTCCATTTGTGTCATATATCTTAGTAGCCTTCTTTTCAAACTCAACCTTACATCCCAACTTATTTAGTTGTGATACACTCAAGAGATTATTGTTAATTCCTTCAACATAGTATTCATTTTCGCATAAAATCTTATCTATGAGTTTGATAGAACATTTTTCTTTTATCAAACATGGTGCATCATTAATAATTACCAAATCTTACACTATTTCCATCATAATAATTCAAGGTAATGAACTTACTTTGTCTCCAGTCATGTG
This sequence comes from Cupressus sempervirens, assembly GCA_028749045.1. Classification (NCBI taxonomy): domain Eukaryota; kingdom Viridiplantae; phylum Streptophyta; class Pinopsida; order Cupressales; family Cupressaceae; genus Cupressus; species Cupressus sempervirens. The sequence continues at coordinate 838,598,033 of CM053793.1, forward strand.
ATGTGAGCACCCACTATCAATGATCCATATATCATTCTTGTTTACAAAATTACAAGTGTAGTTGCCTCATCTTCATTAGATTTTTCCTTCATTGTGACATACACCACTTCATCATCATGTTCATCAAATTCATCTTTTGTTTCCTCTTTAGCAATGTAGCATGACTTTTTGACTTTGTCCTTGTAGTCCTTGTTGTCGTCATCTCTCCTACTTTTGTAATTGTCACCACCTCTATAGTTCTTCTTCTTTGGACATCTAGTAGTAATATGACTAACCTCATTGCAATTCAAATAAATGATAGGTAATTTACCTTTGAAATTAACTTTAAATTTTTGTAATCTTCTTGCAAGTAGTGCTTGAAGTTGTTCTACATCCTCCTCATCTATATCATTGTCACTAGACACATTCTTTTTCTTTTTCTTCTTCTTCTTCTTCTCATTAGGTTCCTTCAATGATACCTTAGCTTTGAAAGTAGATTCAATATTTTCATGTATGTAATTATCAAATTTAGTTAGCTTAAAAGTAGTGAGTCTTCCTACTAGACCTTCAAGTGATAGATTATTTCTTGGTATGCATCTTAGTTCTTGAAGTGTAGAAAATCTAATAGCATATATAGGTAGTAGTGTTGTCAAGACTTTGCTTAGCACAGTATCATCATCTATTTTTCCATTAGGTCATCTTATTGCATTAACAATTTCTTTTATCCTTGCAACATATTGAGCAATATTTTCACCTTCTTCCATTCTCATATCATCAAACTTAGCTTTAAAACTTTCAGCTTTGGTTCTAAGAACATTAGTGTCTCCTCCATAGATGGTGACTAATGCATCCCACATTTTATTTTCACTATCAAGACCTTTGATATCATCAAATTCAGCATACTTAGGGTAGAGGCAATCTCCAACATTGTCTGGTTATGTTATTTCTTCTTTTTCATATCCTCAGTTGTTGGTGCTCCAACAAGATCAAGATGCTCAATGATAATGATAGATTGTGCATAATCTCCAAGTCCTCCAAAATGTTGCTTCATCAAACTTTTCCATGTAGGAAAGTTATCTGTATTGAGCTTTGGTACTTCTCTTTTTGACATGTTGATCTTTGTGCTTATAGTACCTTCAAACTAGTCCTCTTAAGTAGATGGCTCTAATACCAATTGTTGGAATACTTTCAGAAAAATTGAGAGGAGGAATCTGTGATAACATAATCTTATGGATGCTATACATAATCATCCAGAAATGTAATCATGGATGCATCCATAAGATAATGTGATAACATAATCTTATAGATGCATCCATGAAGATAAAACTTGTAGGTTACTGTCAAATCAACACACTTGACACAATGATTTGCATGGACCCAATTTGGGAAAACCACTAGTAACATGCTACTCTTTTTTACTCTTCTAAAGTGATGCCCTATGAAAGGCCAACCCTGTTAAAGGTTACAATACACATTGTTAAATGTGACCCTATTAAAGGATTTCAATCACCCTGTTAGGAGTGAGCCTTGTTAGAGGACTTTAGACCATTCACTTGGAATGTCACCTGATTAAAGGATTTACAAATGAATGTTAAGTGAACCTTAATCCAAAGAATTTACCCTCGACTAATAGAATTATTAGAGGGTAACAGTAAGGCTTGATCTGATAAAAACTTACAACAACAGTTGCAAATTATAGATCTCTATTTCAATCCTCCATTATGCTTGGCCTTCATACATTTTAGCTCTTATATCTCATTCACCCTTCAAGAATTCATACCCTTAAGCCTCCTTACTTAACATGCCAATGTAGACTCTTCTCTTAGGTCACTTGATGAAGCAAAACTCTTGACTCCTTGTTTTCCTTAGGTTCTCACACATGACACACTTTGCTTCTAGCTAGCCATTCCTATAAATAGAAAATTGAAATATTTTTTCGCTCATTCTCCATCATCCAATTTATGGTTAGGATAGATTAGGTAGGATACAATGAATCTACCCCACATTCCATATCTCTTCTAAAGACTTCTCCTTGAATCCTCTTTAAATTTTCCTAAAAATGGTTTACCTTGAATTCTATGCCACCATCTCATCAACCTTGTCTTCCACCTAGTTCACACATTCCAAGAAAACAAACTTGTCATCTTAGATCCATTGAATTCATGATCTTTTAAATAATTTAGCTACTCGGCATTATCTAGCTTTTGATGCTCGACACACACTACATAACTCGACATCCTCCATGACATTACTCGATATGAACTAAAGTTTACTAGTCCTTGGTGTAGACACCTAAATTTGATTACACTACTTTGGTAATCTAATTTAGCCATCTCTAAAGGAATCATTAATTAAATTCTTATTTAATTAATCCTTTGTCATCCCCTAGTTGATTAATTTAATTAATCATCTATAGTCCTAATTGATAAATCAAATAATCTATTATTTATCAATTAAATCCTTTTCTCCTATCTAATTCCAAAAATCCCCATTTATTAAATAAATCTATTTGATAAATGAAATCCTCAAATTCAAAAAAACTCTAACCTATCTCTAATCCTCCATTTAGCCTAATCCACCCCATCCACCCATACTAACCAAGCTTAGCCACTAACTCACCCACCCTCATTAATGCCATCCACTTGCACATCTCTAACATCCCTAATCTAATCCTAAACCCAAGCCTAATCCACCCCCTAATGTTGTCACATTCCTTAAACAAGTTTAAGACTTTCCTAATCCAAACCAAAGTCTCCCCTCAAAAAAACCCAACCACTAAGTCATGAGTGCTCTTACAAAACATAAAGACTCTTACAAGCCCACTCATGACTCTTACACCCATCTTCCACACTCTTACCTCTTCCACACTCATTCCTCTTACATCCCTCTTACATACTCAACCCCACTCATCATGCCCTTAACCAACCCTTAACCCTACCCTCTCACACTCATCCTCCTTGTGACAAGTGTCACCTTCCCATTGGTGCTAAACAAGCACAATCCATGTGCTCCCCTTTGAGTGCATCTTAGCCCTCCTTAAGCCTTCATCCATCCTTGCATCTAAGCCCTCCATCCCTCTACCCCTTAGCCTATAAATTGAATCCCATCCCAAGCCATTTCATCAACAATCTTTGAGCTAAAGTTACCATGCTATTTTGAGAACCAAAGCCATCAACCATACCCTTATAATGCCAAATTGAGAGCTCACAAAGCTACCAATTTTCCATTACCCATCTCCATTGAAGCAACTTTTGAGCATCTTGAGCATACATCCATAGCAAAAGGACACATCTACAGAATCAAGAAAGCATGAAGTGTTTTCTCTCGTGAGGTTTGCACTTCTTATTTTCTTTCTTAGTCTAAGCATATATGTGAATTTAGTTTTTGGTTTGTGAATGTTTACTTTATTTGTTAATGTTCTTTGCATACTTTACTTGGCATCAACTAAACTTTACTTGGCATCCACTATTCTACTCGACATACACTAGAGTAAACTTTTTCTTAGCTCCAACTCATTTTTTCTCAGTTTGCACTAACTTTTATCAGCACCTATTATCCACTTGGTCAAGCTTTGCAGAAAAACTTTGTGTAACTTTTTTTTCTAAGCTTTCTTAGTGTAACCATAATTTGTAACCTTAAGTAGATTATCAATGCATCATGTTATCACTATCTTGACTAATTCTTGTACTTCTTTACAAAATCATAACTCAACCTTTCATCTAGGTGTTGTTGTACATCTTTTGATCAAATCCTCTTCATCAATAAAATAAGTGATAGTACTTCAATCATATAAGCAATTATCTTACCAATAAAAATAAAGTTTGGCATCACTAACAAAACAATTATTGAAGCATATCAATCATACTTGTATCAATCTATTCTCAACAATCTCTCTCTTTAATAGTCTTCTTCAATCTATTTTCAATAGGAGTGGGAAGGATGCATTCTAGTGATGATGATTTGGGTGTGACCAAGGCTTGCAACAAGGTTGGATAGAAGATTAAGAATGTGATTGTATGACTTGAAAGATATGCAATGGGATAGTGCAATTGATGGTATATTTCTAGGAGCATTTGGATATGAATGGATGACATAGCCTAGATCTAGATACCAATGACAAGGGATGTACCACTTGATGGAAAGATGGAGAGATGATGAGAATTACAAGGATAGAAGAAAAGGGTATAACTGGTAGAAAGTTTAGCTAAAGGAATGTGAAAAGATAGGGATTAGGAGATAAATGGTTATTGGGATGACAAGATGAAAATAGGGCTAGAATGGGGGGATGGAAAGATGGACATGATACAGTCTCCAAGGAATATAGTGCCCTCAATTATCATATGTTATTTAAGAGGAGGTTTTATAAGGGGTGTGATAGGATAAAAGGTTTGGGCGATAAGGGGATAACAAGGTAGGTGGAAGCTAGGATAGGAAAGGTGAATGAATAGAGAAGATAGGGATAGTTATGGTTGTTGGATGAGGTTAAAAGAGAGGATGTGGAGGGATTATATGGAAGAAAGAGTGGGTGGATAGGTAGATTTAAAATTTGATGGGAAATGGATGTCAAAAGGATGACCAAAATCATGCATCTGGTGGTGGACTTTATTTTCATCAAGATTTGAAGGAGGATGGCGAGTGAAATAGATAAGATGTTGTTAGTATGGTGGGATGAGATGGGTATGGTGGGTTATGGAACTTTCTCCTAAGTGTATAGAGAATTTGGATGGAGGGATGATGCATGATGCTTATTTTCAAAGTTTTCATCATAGTACTTTTCCAAGGTGCTTGAATTGCCAAGTTTTCACTAGTGGATAGTTTTTTTCGTTACTTGCCCTTTTTTAACTTTTACTCATAGATTTTGGTACGATGAGTGGAAAAATATTGGATTGAATGAGTAGAATGGTGGTTGGGAGTTGGAAGATAAGGGACAAAAAGACATAAGACTTGTGGGTAAATTGATGAGGAATTTCAAAAGATCATCATTGGCACACACCTTGAAAGGTGATGAAGTAGTGGGAAAGATGATGTTGACCAAGGTTAAGGATAAAATGGAGGAAGAGAAATATAAGGACTAACAGTAAAGTTGGAAGATGGAGGATTGGAAATCTAGGATAAGTATATGGACTAATAGTGGATTAGGGGGATGCAGGATGTTTATATAGAGATTTGGATAAAGTATGAATGGATGATGCTTTTTGAGTAGCATGAATGGATGAATTGAGAATTTTTCTTTGAGATGTATTTATTTAATGAGCATCCTGGGTATCCACATGATTTTTTACTTTTTTAGCTTGGGCCTTTGTGGCCACTTGACTTTTTTTTTTTAAATTTGGATAAGATGTTGCTCTTCTAGAATATGTATTTTAGAAGAAACATGCCAATACTTTGATTTTTGTGGATTTTTGGTTTTATGGTTTTTGATTTTGGTATCCAAATTTCTTATATTAGCAATGGTATGTGAACAAGAGCATGGGGGGTATGGAGGATTTATGGATGGAATGATAGAGCTTGAATGTTGGAATGGATTCAAGGATGAGTTCCTTTGATGATCTAGCTTGTAGATCTGAGGGCACAAAATGATGGATTGAATACAAGATATGGATGAATATAATTTCTCAAAATGGATGGAGGGAATGAAGGATAAGGACCTAAAATAGATGGAAGTGAGGAAGGAGTAGGTCCAAAGATAGATGGAGGAGATAAAGGATTCAAATTAGGTATATAAGGACCCAAAATGGATGGAAAGGGTGGGGGGTTTAGATAAGGGATATATGGACCCAAAATGGAGGTTTGGGGTGTAGGATTTAGATAATGGATATAAGGACCCAAAATAGATGTGAAATAAGATGGATAAGAACTTTCAGGTGAAGATGGAAGGACTTGGAAACCTGAAGGTGTAGGAGGGATACCAACATCTAGAGGTATAATTTTATTACTTTTTTCAATATGATGTTCATTGTTTGGAACATGAGATGTGAGTCCATTACTAGGAAAAGGAGTAGAAGCTTCAGATATGAGAGTTAGTTCTTCTTTTATGGATCTATCAGCATGGATTGTAGGAGATGTACGATCATGAAGTAGAGGAGATGGAAGGATAGGATCTTGATCTAGATAAGTTGATGAAAGTAGATCTTGAGATGAAGTAGGTATGATGGTAGGATTTGGATATGGAGGGGATAATGACTACTCTTTGCATGGGGTGAATGGTACAATTGGATCATGTAGGGGAATAAGTGGGATGGTGGGATCTTCTTTTGTGCCATGGGATATTTCAACATGCTTTTGAAGATGTCTTGACAGGATTGGATTGGAGTTGATGATATGGTAGGAGAAGTATGAATGGTTACTTTACATGAGGTATATGGATGGGTGGGAGGTTCTTCAATGGGGATGGGTTGATGGGGGAGGGACTCGTTAGGTTTATTGCATGGGATTTGGGTAATGCTAGGAGGAGGAGATGTAGATGGGATTTGGAGGGATTCGATGGATGGGAGGTAGGAGATGGAAGGGGTTTGATAAGTGGGGTAGACGAAATAGGGATGATAGTGATAGGATAATGGAAGAGGAATGGTGGGTGTGGGAGATGGGTTTTCTTTTGGTTTCCTTGTAAAAGTCCTTGGAGATGTGCATGTGGGATTGGGAAGAGTAAGAGGATTAGGGTCATGCATTGTATAAATAGGATTGATTGGAGGATTTGGAAAGGGGTTTGGAAGATATTAAGATGGTGCATTTTGACTAAGGGTGTAGCTATTAGCATTTCTCTAGAAGGATGGAGATTGGGATATGAAGGTGGAGGAAGATGGAGACATGACCAATGTACAAGAGGAATAGGTGGGCACAATATAGGAAAGAGGTGTGGATGAGTTTGATAAAGAATTTCCCTTGTCAAAGGCATGGTAAGGAGTACTAATGAGTATGCATGAAGGAATGATTGAGTAGTTTGGAGGAATGTTTGGATTTTGGAGGATGTTGGGAGCAATATCTATAAGGCTTTCAATATACCCATCATAGTCAACAAGATCTTCATCATCATTTGAATAGGATGGAGTGGGAGAAAAGGTGGGATGACCAAACTCATTATAATAGGATTGTGACATTATGTTTTGGGGATGAAGGATGAATACAGATGAGTATGAAAATGGAGATTACGATAAGTAGGTAAGCTCAAATTTGGATTTGGATTAAGCTCGTGGTAGGAGGAAAAAGTACACCAAAAATCTCAAATACCCACATTATATGATGATGTTTCCCCTCTGAAGCATAGAGGAAGATTGTAATTTGATAGTGATCAATTGGAGTCTATCCAACTTTTCAAAAAATTGTTACTACTCATAGAACAAACAATCATTTGTGAAGAAGCACTTGCATTAACAAATATGTTTACCAATAAAGAGCCTAACAAGTTCTTAATAAGAGAGAGAAGTAACTAGCTTATATATATTTTATATTTATATAATAAGCCAAGAGATATCCTTCTAAGGAACCTATTGGATTGAGATAATTTATGACAATAGGCACCTAAAGAAGGATATACTTATTTTATATATAATATATAATTAGTAGGAGTTGCACAAAAAATTAAAGGCATCATTAGTTTTCTTAGCATAGTTAAACAAAAATGATAATTAATATCCTCAATTAAAAAATATTATATAATTATGTTAATTTCATCATATTACATGATGTTGACTGAAATGGGTCCATAATGATGTCAATATTATTAAAAATGACTTCTTAGATTTAAGTTGATTCACAGCTTAAAAATTAATTAGCTTATAAATCCATCAAGTATAAACCCAATTATAATGTATAATTACCATGAATAACTCCAAGTTTGAAATGAGGATTAATAGGATATCCACTTGATATATTAGATTAATATTGAAATGATATTGTTATCTTTTTTGAAATCCTATTTGGTATTTGTATGTCTAACATTAGGGTTTCTTATGTTTATTAGTCCAGCAAGAGACTATAGCTTTTAGCTTGCATTTTTATATTAGTTCATTTCTAGGGAAATGCACAACTTTCACTTATCCTATAATCCATCAAAATATTTATATTAAACTTTTTTTATTTTATTCCTATTGTTCTATTGGTTGTGCTCTTTCTTAGCAATGGTCTTCTTTCATTTCCCTTGAAAAATTTACTGAAAATAGGATGGTGCCATGTAGAATTGTAAAATTAAAAAATGTGCTAGCTACTTTCACATTTATGTGCTCCTTCTAAACTATAACATTTTGCATACTCTAAATATGTGGCATTGGAGAAATGTGGATTCTATATATTTCCTCCAGACATGCAATCATCTTTAATTATTTTTGTTGCACGAAAGTATCAAAAGCTATTTTGAGAATTGAAAAGTATTCCTTGTACCATTCAAAGAGGTTTTGTAGAAGCTTGTGATCTGACTGCTCAAACTTTTTCCTTTTCTGAAAGAGGTGAAAATTTTGGAAAAGGTGAGAAGAATTTATAGGCTTTATAATTCATACATTGCTAGAAGCTTTCTAAGCTTGTCAAATTTACAATAGAGAGTTAACGAGCAAAGAATTTTCTGGTCTATTTATCATAAATTTGGAGCTTGGAGCAAGAATTTTTAGGTTTATTTATCAAGGACAATGGAGGTTATCCAAAGAAAATGGAGCTGCAAAGGACATTACCAGCACCTTTTCTATCCAAAACTTATCAACTTGTCAATGATTCAAAAACAAATGACATTATTTCAAAGAATCAGTGACTGTTTGGAAACCTACAAAAAAATTGGGAGATTTGCTACCAATTTTTTACAAGCACAACTTCTCAATCTTCCTACAGCAGCTTAACACATACATGAGTATTCAAATTCACAAAACAGATTTCTTAAACTTACTTGATCTCATTAAATTCTTTAAAAATATTATTTTCACAATAGGATTTCAGAAAACTCTTTTCTTTCATCAAATTAAAACTAAATTTTTCTTTTCTACTTGCTCATTGAACATTGCCCATAATGTGTTTTCCTTGTTCTTTTTGTGTGTTCTTTTGCTACATAATTTTTACATTTTTTAATAAACTAATTCAATGTCCAATCACCTCAACTTGTGAAATTAATGGAATAATTTTTAGGATAATCTTTTGGGATAATAATAGAACTCAAATTTAGGATAATCTTTTGGGATAATAATAGAACTCAAATTATCTCTGGTTCCAATTTGTTTATGATTAAAAATAATTGGTGAGTGAGAAGATGTATTTCTTAGTTTAGTTTGGCATGCATATTCAATGGAAAGAGGATTGAGCTTATGATTTGTTCTCTAACTTAAACAACACACTTAATTCATATTTCTTCCCCCATTTTCCATATTGTTATCATTAATATATTTTTTTCATTTTTTAGACCAAAGATACATGCAATGTAGTCGATGTTTGGTGTGCCTTCCCTTTCACAATATGTCAACCAATTGTCACTGATTTAAGATTATGGGTTTTGAATTATAGTTGAACTATGATGCAAGTTAATTAGGGAGGAGAGACATGGCTCCAAGTTATAAAAGTCAGTGGTTTCTGTACCAAACTATTATCAACGGATCTTCATGCTAATTAAATATATAAATTACATACATGTAAATTAAGAAGCATACTAAAGCAAGCTTTATTTTAGGTAAGTCACTAGTTGGGTAAATTTATATGTGTAGCTTAATACTTATTTTACAGTCTTAGAAATATTAGTATTTAGAACTTTTGGCTCACATTATGTTCTATAGTTTTATGGCTAATTTTTTTATTAGCGTTGATGATTATAATCAATGCCATCTATAATAATATGGTGTGAAAATCTCCATTCTTAAATTTTTTTGAAAAAATAAATATTAGAATCGATGGTATATAGTATAGTCTTGAATCATCCTTATGAAGAGTTTTTTACCTTTTGTTATTACAATCAATGTATGCATAGTAATATGGTGTAAAATGTTTATTTAGATTTTTTTGCCTTAATTATTGTAATTAGTGTTATGTGAATAGAAAGATTCAAAAATTTATTTATGCAAAAAGAGCTATAGTCTCACACATCTTTATTGTTTCATAATCGATCTATATGTTTTATGAAACTAATTTTCTATACATAATATTGAAAAAGATCTAATATTATTATTAAAAATTGAATACAAAGAACTAAAACTTAATAAAAAATATGCTTTGAGTCTCTTTATTCCAATTAAATTCATTGATACTATTGACAAAATCCAATGAAACTTCCTTTGGTCTGGTTCTATGGATAACAACAGAATGGATTTAATTGCTTGGGATCAAATTTGTAAGCCTAAGCGGGATGGTGGTTTGGGAAACAAGTATACTAGGAATATGAATAAAGCTCTTCTTACTAACTAGGGTTGGAGAGTTTATCATGATAATAAGTAGTGGAGTTCTATTTGGAAACATAAATACCTCTTTGATGCTCCTTCTTTGGCTAAATTTCTTTCTTATCCTAATGTTTTATCTCCCTTTTCTATTTGGTCCAAGGAGCTAAAAATATTTTAATCAAAGGTTGTATAACTAAAGTGGGTAATGGGTAGAAGATCAGGTTTTGGGATGATGTGTAGCTTCTAGATCATCCTCTGGTTGAGGATTATGAGGATAAATCTCTTGTTGATAGATGTAAATGAACTTTTGGTATTTTTGTGGAGAATTACTTGATTAATAATGAATGGGTTAATCTAGCTCATAATAATATGACTTTTATAGTATCCACTTAATCTTGAATGCTTTTAGCCTATATCCTCATATTGAGGATAAAATGGTTTGGGGATCTGAACCAAGTGGTTGCTTTAAAGTCTCTTATGTTTTTAGAACTAAGGAAAAGGGAACTAGACCTTTATGGACTAAAGCTTGGATTAAAGGTCTTATTCATAAATTTAACACTTTTTTCCTAGATCTTGCTTTAAAAAAAAACTTTAACCTTGGACAATTTGCATAAAAGATGGGTTTATGTCATTAACATATGTTGCCTATGTAAAAGGGATTATGAAGATATGAATCATCTTTTCTCATAGTGCAATTACAATTAAAAAGTGTGGAGTTATATCCTTATCTACTGGAATTTAGATTGGGTTCAACAAAATAATATTGATCAATTCTTCTAGAGTTGGACATGTCCTTCTAAGGAGGTTAATATTGGTTTTCTATAAAAATTACTCTACCCCATCTCAGGTGGGGAATCTAGAAAGAAAGAAATAATAGGATTTTTAGAGATAAAGAAATTCTTGAGTGGGTTCCTGGTCATTATATAATTAGAGCTATCAAGGAAAACTTTAATTCTCATAGAAAAATGAGTGATGATATCCAAATCAATAACCCTATCCTAATTCAAGGCTATAAAATCAAAATTGATGACCAAAGGCAAAATATAAAATGGGAATCTCCTCTTATAGATTGGATTAAAGGTAACTTTGATGGTGCCACTAAAGACAATCCTAGCAAAGATGGTTGTTGAGGGGTTTTGAGGGACCATACTAGTAGAGTTATTGATGTTATTTCTATCCCTATTAGGATTACTACTAGCCATAAAGCTGAAGCTATGATAGTGTTGTATACTATGAGGCTGGCAGTGGATTCTAGTTATTAGAATCTTTGTATGGAAGGAGATTCACTTAACATTATTAACATGCTTAATAACAAGAGTTTGGTTACTTGGACTATTGAGGGAAGTATAATGGAAATCAAAAACCTTATTAATAAATTTGATAATGTTATTTTCTCTCATTTTTTTGGGAGGGTAATTCAGTTGCTGATTGGATTACTAACCAAGCAGTTTATAGGGAAAGTAAGTTGAGGTGGAAAGATGACCTATGCAAGGATGTGTAGCTGATGGCAATAGTTAATAATGACATGACACATGCTAGAGAAGGGAATATATCCTAAGATTGTAAAATTAACAAAGAGGAGTGATGAGTTTACGAAGGGTAGTTTGAGATTCTCTAGAAAGTACTTTTTTGCTATTATGACTTGTGTTTGGCATGTAAGTAAGGTTAATAGCTCCTCGATAATCTTCAAAACTTTATTACTTTTTCTAGTTTTTTCTACTCTAGTGATTGGCAAGGAAAATAATTTTTTTGAGATTAGAGGGGAACCTAGAAAGAAAGAGTCAAGAAATTACAGGATTTGGAAGGAAAAGGCCCCTGTGTGGGTGATTTTGTAGAAAGGAAAAGTGATGACCTACATTGAGAGACTCCATGGGTATAAACCCCACATTACAGAGTCCTTCTTTAAAAACTAGTTTGAATATAGGGTCACTTTGCATGGGGTCATGGTGAAATTGACTAAAGATTTCTTTGCTCAGATTGTGGGGCTTCCTATGGAAGGGATTTAATTTAGCAAGAAGACTAGTATCTCCAATGTGGCTTTTAAGAAATTTCCAAATATGGAATATGAAGAGAAGAATTTGGAGAAAAATGGCAACATTTACAAAATAAATCAAATAAAGGTTATCTAGAGGGATGTGTTGTCATGTATCCATGCGTATTTTATTCTTGATGGTAGGGCTAAGAGAGTCCATAAATTTCACTTTTTCTCCTAAATCATTTGAGGCACAAAGATAGGATCTCATTTCTACTTTTTCTTAAATAGTCTCTACTTCAAAGAATTTATGCTCACAGGAAGAAAGAGTCTTTTCCTATGCTTCATGAAGGTTTAATATTACTTATTGAGAACTTTTGTAAGAATAAGGCTATAAAGCACTCTTTGGTGTTGGAGAAGAGGAAAGGGTCTGGTACTGATCCCCACTCTAAGAGAATAAAGGTTGAAGAAGGGACTAGTGATAGCAAGAAGGTTTTCAAATGGGATAGGACTAAGAAAAATGTTGAGGAAATCATAGAATCTAGAATTATGATAATGATGAGAAAAAAAAAATGGGGGATCATAGTTCTAACCTTGATGGTTACTCTAGGAGCAAAGGGGTGTCAACTAGTAAAGATAATGTAGAGGGGAGTAAGGATAGAAATACTAATGTTGGGTCGAAAGCCCTTGGGGAGGATGAAGAGAAATAGAATGATCACCCCTCCACTTGAAGAGTAATGCCACTAAGGAGAAAATGGAGGAGGATACTGGTAAGGAAATTGATAAAAGCCCAGTCAGTAAGGACAACAACTAGAGTAAAGAAGAAAAAGAGAAGTTGGAGAAGTTGGATATCAATATTGATACCCAAATCAATATTGAGACTACCACTATTTATTCTCTCCCTGGGGCTATGGTAGATGGGAGGGATGACCCCCAAGATGCTAAAATTTCCTTTTTTCACACTACTAAGCTTAAAGTAGAGGCTTCCCTTTAGGGTGATTCTTAGTCATATAATGAAATAATAGTTCCCAAGAAGAAAATGGGGGTTATGTAGAAAGAGTTGGACGTTGAACACTCTAAGAGAGCTTAGATGGAAGTGCAAATTGGTAACATCCCTAAAAAGCTTAAAGAATATGAGTAGGAGCTTCATTACTTAATTAAGGAAAGTGGTCAAAAAATGGAATAGGTCACTTCTAGTCTTTGTGCTATGGTAGCCAGTCTGGGTAAGAAGAGTAATGAGGAGATAATGTCTCCTAATAATGTAGGGATGGGGAGTCTAGGAGGACCTAGTAAGAGAACTAGGTAGAGCATGTAGAAAAAGGTTGATGAGGCTCTTGAGGCTTCTATTCTTACTATGGCTAACATAATCTAGAGTACTACTATAGCAAGTAAAGAGGTGGTAAACATTATCAAAGAGCTACTGTAGATGCTAGCTACGAAGTAGGTGTGTTGGTTGTTGATTTGGGTAGGTTTTTTACTTAAACCTAGTTATTTTTTATGGTTTAAATTTTTGGTTACAAGTCCTTGTAAAACCTAGTTTCAATGTTTAAAAACTTTGTGTTTTAGGTCCTTGTAAAACATGGTAGTGTTTTGATGCTTATCTTTAGTTTTTTGTAAAGGGTTTTGGGTCCCTTTAAAACTTGCTTTTACCTTAATCTAAAACTACAACTTTATAAAAATCCTGATTGTAAATTACTTCATTTAATTTCTTCAAAATTGAAGCAAACATTTTTTTTTTTACCATGCAGAAGATTGTCAAAAATGCTTTTTAAACTTAAAATCATTCTATCCAAATTAGTAAAGTAATGTATAGTAATCCTTGGAACAATTAAGGGAGCCTCAAGACTTGTTCAACTTTTAGCCATTATGAGATTGTGATTATAATATATTACTACTCCAAACTACGTATAATGATAAAGAATCACATTTTTAAAGTGCACAAATGTTGCATCCATAGAGAGTGCATTCACAAATAGAGGTTGCATGTTGTAATGTCTCACTCAAGAATCCAAAAGAAATAAACCTAATGTGTTACAAAGTTTACTAAACTATTTTTAAAAAATTTAAACAACATCAAATTAACAATAACATGGAAGAAATATATACATACACATCAAGAGCACATAATCAATTACAAATATAGTTTCAATTTCTCAAGGGTTCCTTCACATTGAGTCACATTTAGGAAAGTTTTATTAATAAGTTTAAGTCTCAATTACAATGTCCATAATCATAAAATGAATAAACACATACATAGTCATATAAGAAAATGCATAAGTACAACTAATAATATGAAAGAACATCTAATGAATAACATCCATTGCACATGTCACAAGATATGTGAAAATAGATACAAGTACATCAATCAAAAATACAATATCTCATAGAATCTCAAAATACATGATACATAGATACATCAATTGAGTTGAAATAACACTCATCCAATACTAACATCTCATACCAAGTTAACATCCAAATACCAAATATAAATCAAGTATCAAAACCCCAAAAGATACAACCACCTCCAAACCAATGTCAAGTGTCACAAGAAGAATAACCAATAGATAACAATTGTCATCACTAAAAGTAAACCACCAATCACTAACTCCAGCAATAAAAACACTACCAATGAATAACTGATCATTTATTAATAAAAGTCAAGTATTAACAATAAATGATATCCAATCAATGAGTAATAACTCACAATAACTACACCATTAAAAATAATATCCAACAAGTACGCCACTAGAGGAAAATATTAAAAATTCATGAAGGAGACTTAGGCTACATACTATGGAGTGTCATCACATGAACCAAATCTAAGGTTACTCTAGTAGTCTCTTAGGAACCAGGCCCCCTAGTGACTCTATGTATCATCTCATTCCCATCCTTAGCACGTACAATCACTCAAGGTATGGGTGAGGCAAACAATTCTAACTTATCTTTTTAGTGTATCTCAAGGAAAAGGGCTAGGGAAGATATTTTAATTACTATATTATCACTTGTTAAACAACTTACAATGAGTTACCCCAATAGACACTTTGGGCCCTAGGCCCCATTGCAAGCCACTCTCATAGACATGCACCTAGACTACCTTTCAAAAAATCACAAATTACAATCGTATCCCATACCACAAGAGTAATATTGATCAAATTCAATTCTATAACAAGCAACCCAAGAATAATATTGGTCCTCAAAACCCAAGTTCTCATAATTGCTTAATAGCATAAAGCTCATAAAACATAAATCTCAATTCAAATCATAAATTTCATCATAACATCGAGTCAAATAATGACAAAAGAAATCTCAAAAATGCCTCTAGTTCACATCCTAACTTGGCCAACTAAACAACTCACAAAGAAAAATCATCATGAAAATAAACATCACAAGATTATAAATAGAATATTAGAAAACACAATTTTTAGCCACATGATTTAATTCCATCAATTTCTCTTGTTTAGTTGGGTCATAAGGATGTGTTTAAAAATAAAGTAAGAATATACATGTTCATATAAATTGTTATGCTAAAATACTTATCTAAAACAATAAGTATTTAAATAGCAATCTCTTTGTGCATATAAAATATCTTGCAATATTATCATGTTATTAATTTAAATTATATTAAATTATAAATGATTTAATCAATAACACTATATATTATTAGAATAAATGTTAATATCAATTTCATTTCTAAAATATTAATTTAACTTCTATTTAAGTCCAATATTAACATTTAGTTTTCCTTTAATTCATAATGCAACTAGAGATCAAATTGTAAATTTAATTTAATTATTTATAATTTTTGTTATAAAGTCAAATAGTTATTAACTAAATGATTACAAAGTGAACTTTACCACAATTTCTCTTAAAATATAATAAAATTATAAATATTTATTTATTAACTTCCCTCTTGCATTAATAATTATAAAATCATTTATATGGAACTGAGAGTTTAACTAGACTTAAAGAATCACTAATACTAACATTTACTTTATAACTAAATGAGTAGTATTTAATTAATTTTTGAATTTAATTTAAAATTATTATTATTTTTCAAACATACTTTTTAAAATTTATTTTTTAAATAAATAAATTTGAAAATTAAATTATATTTGTATAAAATAAAAATACGCATGCAATTAGTATTTATGCATGTCTTTGATCTCTCAAATCATGCAACCATACTATACCTAGTTTTCTATTTTTAGCATATTTATATTCACATGCATGTAATTATAATATACCTATCTTTCTATTTTTAGCATATTTGTTTTCACATGCATGTATAGTTTAGTTACAATATGTTTTTCTCTTAATTAATCTTTTGCTTTCCAAATAAATATTGTAATTAAATTGTTTTAGATGTAAGAAGAATATTCATCTATATTTAGAAAATTTATGATAATCACATAGTTCTAATGATAAATTTAAAGTTGAAACCCTAGTTGTTCAATTTAATATTTTCTTTCAATTTTCTATAATCAAAATTTTCTTATATTAGAAAGGGTTTTAAAAGATTATAATCATAATAAATTTCTACAATTTTTTCCGCAATCAAGTTTTCTTGATCAATAAGCTTTTTCTTTTCAAAATCTACAACATAATTCTTTATCCAAAAATCAATATAGTAAATTAAGCATTATGCAAGCATATAGGAAGACACGAAGTAGACAGATCTTTCAATAAAATTCTACAGTGGATTTTCAAACCCTACCTCAAAACAATAGCTAAAATCTATGACAATTTGTAAACACATGCAAATCTAGACCCTTTGAAACTTTCAACAATTCTTTTGATCCAATTCTAAATATTTCTCCCCAAAACCTATCTGTAGAAATGAGATTGAATCTCTAAATAAAGAGTTTAACTCTACATAGTGTTTCTAGTTTTTGAACATGCAAAGGACTCTTGTTAAAATAAAATTTTACTATTTAATTCTTCTTTGTTGTATTTTCTAGGCAAATTGTGCAACTATTTGATCCTTTCATTCACACTTAAAGAACTTTTTTAATTAAAATATTCTTTTATATTTTATTTTCCTCCAGTCTATTAATTAGTGTAAGAACTAATTAAAGTATAGTTTATTATTTAAATAATGATAATAATCAAAGCTCATTATTTAAATGCAACTATAATTTAATTATTATTAAATAAATAATTATAATAAAGAAATATTAAATCTTTGATATTTTAATTCTCTTTTTATCCAACTTCTTAAATTAGACTTTTAAACTAAAGCACATATTTAATTAGTTTTATTATCAATTAAATATTGTCATAATTTAATATTTTCATTTTAATCAAATAATATTTAATAATTTTGAATATTATATGATTAACCAAAATATTATAATTAAATTATTTACCAAATAAATCGCATAATGAAATCCACATAAAAGCAATATTACCAAAACTCAAAATCAAACAATACAGACAAAGATAAACTCACAGGTTTTAAAAAGGGTGAAAAGTCAATTACGAGTCCTCCTTGCAAGACAAGTATTTAGGTTATGGTTGGGATTGAACCTGAACATTATCTCCCCATTCTTACCATTGAGCTATTGTGATAGGGCATGCTCATCTTGACAATTCAGGGAAGTCAATGCCTAGTACCTGTAATCCTACATAAAATCCAAACATGTACCTATGCATATATATCTAAACTAAACAGGCAATGGCATGGAGTGGTACATCATGTAGATCCCAACTAGCAGGTGCCTATTGTAGACACCTAAATCTGATTACATCACTTAAGTAATCCTATTTAGTCATCTTCTAAGACATCATTAATTAAGTATTTAATATTTAATTAATCTATTGTCATCCTCTAGTTAATTAGTTAATTTAATTAACTATAGTCCAATTGATAAAATTAAAAGATCACCCAAAATCAATTTATCAATTAAATCCCTCTTCCCCTATTAAATTGAATAAATCCTCAAATCTATTCAATTTAATTCTATATCCCCATTTTATTAAATAAATCATTTAATAAAATATCTAAAATCCTAAGAGCCTCCCTAAACCCTATCCTAACCTCCAACCCATTCACACATACTAACCTCACTTAGCCACCTATCTAACCCATCTCATCAAATCTAAGCCAGTTACCCCCTAAATCCCCCTCTAATCCAAGCCTAATCCTCTTCTAATCATGTGCACAATCATAAACATGGGTTAAGACTTGCTAACCCAAGCCAAAGTCAACAATCTCATTCTACCCCCAACCATCTCTATTTATAACCCAACCATCCCCATTTATGGCTCAACCTCCTTCATTACTCCTTTGACCAACCCATATCCTACCCTCTCACATCCAATCACCCTGTGACATGTGTCACCTCCTAATTGGCTTCAAACAAGCACAATCCATGTGCTCTCCTTTGAGTGCATCCTAGCCCTCCCTCACCATCTTGCCATCCTTGCATCTTGACCATCCATCCCTCTACCCCTTGGCCTTTAAATAGAAGCCTCTTCCTTCACTAAAAGAATCCACTTTTCAAGAAAACTTATAATGCTATTTTGAGAGCTTAAAAACTACCAAAATACTATTATAATGTTGAAATACCTTCATGAATCCATTGTTGAAACCTAGCTTCATCCACTCCATCCATCCATCTAAAGTTTGAGCATACATGTGAGCATGCATATTTCAATCAAGGACAAATCTTTCGTATCATTTGTTATGCCATTAGGAGCCTACCATTCTTAGTTTGCTTCCTTTTGTGGTGATAACCCTCGGTCCTATCTTAAGTGTTAGCTTGCTTAGTATTGTTAATGCTTTCATTTAATAGTTAGTATTCATTTTACTCTACTAAATTAGGTGATACATTTTGGCACGCCTGGTGGGACCCCACTATGGGTCATTCATTCATCCATTTCAATCCATATTCAATCCATTTTTTTTTTTTTACAAACTAACTAATGATCTAATGTTTGTTGTTGTTTGAGGGTGTTGCAAGGTGTTTTTCTTGTTTGTGTAGGTTGAAGGATACATTTAGAAAGAAAAAATATCCTGAAATAAAAAATAAAATAAAAAATTCTATAAAAAAAATTGCTCTCGTCCGTTCTGTTTGCGCGCAGTGTCATCTTCGACTAATTTGGCATCTCCACAGTTTTGGCATCTCCGTACTGTAGTTTTGACATCTCTGCACCAAAGTTTTGGCATCTTCGCACCTCAATTTTGGCGTCTCTGCACCGTAGCTTTGGTGTCTCCGCACCCTAGTTTTGGTATCTCCACAGTTTTGTTGTCTCCATAGTTTGTCATCTCTGCATTTGTTCTGTCGTCTCTGCGATTTGGTAATCCTTTTTATAATTCTGAGTTTTGGCATTTATGCTTGTTAACTGTCGTTTGCATTTTATAATTTTTTTTTTTTTAAAAGTATAAATCAAATTTTAACTTTTGGTGATTCCATAGAGTAGAGGTTTTTCTAGGCATTTTTATGCCTATGAAAAAGAACAAAAAAAGTTGAATTTATTTTTTCCATAGTTAAGCTTTGATTTTTGGGATTTTTGGTGACTAATCAAATTGGCTTTTGTAGCTTTGCAGATTGGAGCATCTATGAAACCACTAACCATGTTTCTTGCAGGTTCTCCTTGCATGGTTTAATGCTCTTGGAAAATAAACTTGAATGATTAAACACATCTTTTATTGAATGAATGTCGCTTAAATAAATCTTGAATGCCATGGATTAAAATCAATTTTTTATTGGAATGCATGCTTAAAACAACAAACACAATATTGAATGCAAAGGATCAAATAATCATTGCAATATCTCACACTTCAAATTTGGGCATAAAACACTTTAACTCAATCTTGAATGCCTAAAAATCAATGAACATTGCATGGTTTTAACACATTTCAATGATGCTTGAATTTCTTATATTGACAATCTCTCGAATTCCATTATGTTGATGATGCTATCAAGTTGGAATGAACATTGTATGTCGTAATCACAAGTTTCTTCAATCATAGTTTACAAAATTTAAATCATCAATTAGAATGAACATGTGTCTTTTAAACCCAAGATCACGTATGCAGTCTTTTTTTACACTTTTTAGGAGGCCTGCTTGGGGATTTCATCACCCCTTGGGACGACCTTAACTTTAGCATTCTGGCAGAGTATAAACATTGGGAGGTGAATTGAAAGACACTTTTCTTGGAAGCATAATCTTTTCACTCTTGGCTAAGCCTCAAAGAACTTTATACCTTTGGGAAGTTAAGGTAGAGATTTGGGTTACCCTCTCCTCTCGGCTGAGTGGCATTATTTTCTTTCATCTATAGAATTGGGCCTCACATACCTTGCGTATATTGAGGACACCCCTAGCTAATCTTGTATATCCTAGCAAACATCTTATAGGGTTTTTGGTGTGTTTGATGTGCTTGAGTGTTCAAAATCCTCCCCATGTTTCAAAAATAATCAAGACCTTTTGCTAAAGAGATCACTTATACACCATTCACAATGGTTGTTACCAAAACCATTCGCAACAACCCAACCATTGGTCAATCATTCAACCCAAATGAAAGGCATACTTAGTGTAGTCACTACCTTATCCAAGATTCATCCCAACTTCCAAGCTTTCCTCTAGTACCATCATTCCTAAAATATTCCATCAAGTCTTCCTTTTCTATCCATGTCTTAGCTAGTAGAACTTCATCCCCATCCAACTCATCATCAAAACATGTTATCACAATCCTATTATGATGAGTTTGGTCATCCCACCTTTTCTTCCACTCCATCTTATTCTAGTGATGATGAAGATCTTGTTGATTATGATGGGTATATTGAAAGCCTTAGAGATATTCCTCCAAACATCCCCCAAAATCCAAACATTCCTCCAAATTGCTCCATCCTTCCTCCATCCATACCCACTAGTACTCCTTACCATGCCTTTGACAAGGGAAACCCATTCTTATCCTCATCCTTACCTTCTTCCTATATCATGCCAACATATTCCCCTTATACATCAGCCATATATCCATCTTCCTCCACCTTCATATCCTAGTCTCCACCATCCCAAAACAATTCTAGTAGCCCTAATCCAAGCCCACCATCTCAATGTCCCCCAAACCACTTTCCAATTCCTCCAGCCACTCGTAGTCATACAATGCATCACCCTAATCCCCCTACTCTTCCCATTCCAACACACACATCTCCAAAGAATTTTACAAGGGAACCCAAAGCAGTTCCATCTCCCACCCCCATCACTCTTCTTACATCATCCTATTGCTACCATCCCTATCGCATCCACCCCACTTATCAAACCCCTTCCATCTCCCACCTCCCATCCATCGAATCCCTCCAAATCCTATCCACATCACCTCCTCCTAGCATTACCCAAATCCCATGTAACAAACCTACTAAGTCCATTCCCCATCAACCCATCCCCATTGAAGAACCTCCTACCCATCCATCTACCTCACTTAAAGAAAGAATCCACACTTCTCCTATCATACCATCCACTCCCACCCATTCCTATCAAGATCTTGTCCAAAAGTATGTTGAAATATCCCCTGACACAAAAGAAGATCCCACCATCCCACTTATTCCCCTACATGATCCACTTTTACCATTTACGCCATCCAAAGAGCAGTCATTATCCCCTCCATATCTAAATCCTACCATCTTGCCTACTCCATCTCAAGATCCACTTCCATCAACCCAACCAGATCAAGATCCTACCTTTCTATCCCCTCTACTTCATGATCATACATCTCCCATACTCCATGATGATAGATCTATAGAAGAAGAACTAACTATCATATCTGAAGCTTCAACTCCTTCAGCTAATAATTGACTCACATCTTGTGTTCCAAATAATGAACATCATCCTAAAGAAAGAAATAAAAATGTATCTCTAGATGTTGGTATCCTTGCTATTCTTGCATGGTTTCAAGTCCTTCCATCTCCACCTCAAAGTTCCCATCCATCTTATCCCACATCTATTGTGGGCCCTTATCCTACTACTTCTTTTCAACCATCCATTTTGGGTCCATATACCTCTTATCCAAATCCCCCACCCTTTCCATCCATTTTGGTTCCTTATATACCTAATATGAATCCTTTGTCCCCTACATCTGTCTTGGGACCTACACCTTCCCCGTTTCCATCTATTTTAGGCCCACATCCTTCATTCCCTCCATCCATTTTGAGCAATTGTATTCCTCCATATCCTGTATTCCAATCCATCATTCCATCCCCTCAAATCCACAAGCTAGATCATCAAAGGCACTCATCCTTGACTCCCTTCTAACCTTCACCCTATATCACCCTATCCACAATCCCTCCATATCCCCCATGCTCTTGTTCCCATACCATGGCTAATAGAAGTAAATTGTATGCCAAAATTAAAAAGCATAAATCCAAAAATCCACAAAAATCCAAGTCTCAACATGTCCCTTTTAAAATACATGTTCCAAAAGTGAAACATTTAATCCCAATCAAAGAAAAAGTAAAGAAGCCACAAAGGCCCAAGCTACAAAAGTCAAAAATCATGTGGATAACTAGGGTGCTCATAAAAGAAATGCATCTCAAAGAAAAATCTCAATTGGCATCCATTAATGCTACTCAAAAAGCCTCATCCATTCATCCTTTATCTAGCTCCCCATATAAACATCCTTCATCCCCCCAATTCACTCTTAGTACATATGCTTCTTATCCTAAAATTCTCATCCTCCATCTTCCAACTCTACTTTTAGTCCTTATCTTTCTCTTCCTCCATTTTCTCCTCAACCTTACTCAATACCATCTTTCCCACTATTTTATCACCTTTCAGGGTGTGTGCCAATGATGATCTTTCCATTTTCCTCATTCATTTACCCACAAGCCGCATGCCTTTCCATCCCTTACCAGCCAACTCTCAACTATCATTCTACTTGTATAATCCAATCATTTTCAACTCCCTCCCTTCCTACCAACATCTATGAGTCAAAATGCATCAAAAAAGTCAAAAAAAATATATTAAAAAATAGAAAACAAAAAAATCATCCATTGGTGAAAACTTGGCAATTCAAGTGCCATAGATAAGTACCATGATGAAAACTTGGCAAACAAGCATCATGCGTAATCCCTTTATCCAAATGCTCTATACACTTGGGGGCATGTTCCATCACCCACCATACCCATCTCATCCCACCATACCCACCACATCTTATCCATTTCACCCACCATCCTCCTTCGGATCTTGATAAACATAAAGTCCACCACTAGATACATGCTTTTGGTCATCCTTTTGACATTCATTCCCCATAGAAGTTTTCCTCCACCTATCCTTTCTCCACCCCCCCTTTCATCCATATAAATCCTCCCTCATCCTCATCCACTGAATATTATTATCCTCTATCTTCCTTGCGCCTTCACCTTTTCTATCCTAGCTTCCCTCTACTCCATCCAACCCTCTATACTATCACACCCCTCATTAAAAACTCCTCCTAGCTTCCATATATCTCCCTTATCCTCTTATTGACCAATCTTCCATCCTATCACTTCCCTCATAAACCCTCCCCTTGAATCACATAGACTGGGGGCACTATATTCCTTGGAGATCACGTCGTGTTCATCCTTCTTTTCCCCCATCCTAGCCCTATTTTTTCTCATCATTCCCAAAACCACTCATTCCCTTTTCTTCTATCCTTGCACTTCTCACCATCTCTTCATCTTTTCCTCGCCTGGTACATCCCTTGTCATTGGTATCTAACTCTCAACTATCCCCATATACTCCAATGTCATCCATTAACTTCCTTCATTACCTCTTTAGGTACCTCACATGGTCTTGGTTACCCTTGTATTCCACCAAATCTCACTCACATCCTCCGTTTAACCCCCACAGACCCAAAAATCATCCAAAATTACCAAAAATATTCAAAATTACTCAAAATTACCCAAAAACAAAAAAAAAAAAAAAACTATAAAAAAAAAGAACAAGAAGAAGAAGAAGAGAGGAGAGCTTCCTTCTCTCACAACCCTTTCACACACACCTTACTTTCCACAATGAAGACCTTGACATGAGACAAAAACCTTTCACAAACCCTACACAATGAGAAACCAATAGAATTACAACCCTTTCACATAGACCTATTGAAGAGAATCTTTTGGAGTTATAACTATTTGCAAGGCCCATGCTAGTTGCCTCACACCACAAAAGGAGAACCAACCCCATCACTCCTCTACCGATCATTGATACATCTAGAAAATGAAGCCAAACTCGCTCTTCAATGTCCTCCATCAGATCGCTAGAGGATTATTCACAAACCACCCCAAAATAAAACCCACAAGGATGGAGGGAAAGATAGCACTAATAACCAACACAGCGACAAAAACTACCCAAAAATACCAAAAACATTTCAAAAATCACTTTAAAATACCAAAAAAATTCAAAAATACCCCAAAAATACCAAAAAAAATCAAAAATCGCCCAAAAATACCAAAAAAATTCAAAAATCATCCAAACTTACCAAAAACATTCAAAAATCATCCAAAAAATACCAAAAAAATTCAAAAATTATCCAAACTTACCAAAAAAATTCAAAAATCATCCAAAAATAACTTTAAAATTCAAAAATTTCCCAAACAATATCAAACAAAACAAAATAAAATTCCAAAGCATTCAAAAGAGGGTCATAAATGCCAAATATGGCCATAAAAGCTTGAAACATTAAAACACCACCCCAAAAATTCCTCTCAATTTTTGATATTAAGAAATTGATATTAAGAAGAAGCGTGGTAATGTCCTGAAACATAATTCTAGGCTTAGGAAAATCCAACACAACTCGGATAGTGAAAGAGATGCCACAAAGCCGATTGTCACCTTCCTTCCATGCAACCATTATTAATGTGAATCAAGAAGGATTTTTAGTCTTACTTAAGCTACAGTGGCCACAATTTGTCTACCCACTTTCAACAAATATATCATTCTATCTCGTAAGCCCATGTGTCCTTTTTGGACCACTCTAGCACCTTTTTAGGCCTAAAAGCTTTTTTTCAAGGCCCACGTGTCCTTTTTGGACCCCTCTAGTGCCTTTTTAGGCCTTAAATGCTTTTTGAGGGCCCATGTGTCCTTTTTGGACCACCCTAGCGCCTTTTTAGGCCTAAAAGCTTTTTTCAAGGCCCATGTGTCCTTTTTGGACCCCTCTAGCACCTTTTTAGGCCTTAAATGCTTTTTCAAGGTCCACATGTCCTTTTTGGACCCCTCTAGTGCCTTTTTAGGCCTAAAAGCTTTTTTTCAAAGCCCACGTGTCCTTTTTGGACCCCTCTAGCACCTTTTTAGGCCTCAAAGCTTTTTCTCAAGGCCCAAGTGTCCTTTTTAGACCCCTCAAGCGCCTCTTTAGGCCTTAAATAATTTTTCACTACCCAAGTGTCCTTTTTGGACCACTCTAGCACCTTTTTAGGCCTAAAAGCTATTTTTCATGGTCCACGTGTCCTTTTTGGACCATTCTAGCACCTTTTTAGGCCTAAAAGCTTTTTTTCAAGGCCCATGTGTCCTTTTTGGACCCCTCAAGCGCCTTTTTAGGCCTTAAATAAATTTTAACGACACAAGTGTCCTTTTTGGACCACTTTAGCACCTTTTTAGGCCTAAAAGCTATTTTTCAAGGTCCATGTGTCCTTTTTTGGACCACTCTAGCACCTTTTTATGCCTAAAAGCTTTTTTTCAAGGCCCAAGTGTCCTTTTTGGACCCCTCAAGTGCCTTTTTAGGCCTTAAATAAATTTTCACGACCCAAGTGTCCTTTTTGGACCCCTCAAGTGCCTTTTTAGGCCTTAAATAAATTTTCATGACCCAAGTGTCCTTTTTGGACCCCTCAAGCGCCTTTTTCAAGCCCCCAAAATGCTTTTCTAGGCTCAAAGCACCTTTTTCAAGGCC
The DNA here is from genome assembly GCA_028749045.1 of Cupressus sempervirens. Lineage (NCBI taxonomy): Eukaryota > Viridiplantae > Streptophyta > Pinopsida > Cupressales > Cupressaceae > Cupressus > Cupressus sempervirens. The sequence continues at coordinate 838,624,182 of CM053793.1, forward strand.
CCCGAAATGCCTTTATAGGCCTAAGCGCCTTTTTCAGGCCCCCAAAATGCCTTTTTAGGCTCAAAGCACCTTTTTCAAGGCCCCCAAATGCCTTTATAGGCCCAAGCACCTTTTTCAGGCCCCCAAATGCCTTTTTAGGCTCAAAGCGCCTTTTTCAAGGCCCTATTTTGACCTTTTTTGGCCCCCGAGACATCTTTTTAGGCTCAAACGCCTTTTTCAAGCCCTTGAGACATCTTTTTTTGGCCCACATGCCTTTTTCAAGGTGCTCCTTTGGCCTTTTTAAGACCCTATTTGAACTCTTTTGGCCATCACAAGCCTTGCATAGGTCTGAATGCCTTTTCCATACCTCATAAACATTTGTCTCATCACACACCTAGAGAAACGTCCCCACATTTTGTCTTATTATTGTCTGTCATACTTGCTAAATCTACACAAACATTCTCGCCTACAAGTCATGGTTACCCTTATTCTACAAATTGTATTGTTCCCACTTTTACAAGAGTCAAACTATTTCATTATTTATCACAAAAATACTAAAAACATTCAGATATATATCAAACATCCCAAAAACATTTAAATATTAGACAAAAAACACAAAAGCATCCATATATCTTCCATAAAAATCCCAAAAACAATACCTGACATTACATTATGAACAACATTTGTTGTCCTTTTGATTGCCACAACAATAAGCACACACTTTCTATTCTCCTACGATAGCAACAACAACAGTCCATTTAACTACTAATGTTTGGCCACTTTTTTATCCTGGCCTCCCTGAGGGAGGTGGCAAGATAGGGTGTCCAAACAATGGCATTCCTTCATACCCAGTCCTCCATGATGATGCCCCTGGAGTCATCCTCACACCAACCTAAAGTGTATCCATGGGGATTGGGATGTTACCACGCCTCAAGAGGGTATTTATCTGCTCCATAAAATGTTTCTCAGAGTATACAACTCCTCTCCTTTGCTCCAAAGGGACCGCTTGGTGATATAATCCCATGTAGTATTTCGCCTCTCATGCAACCCTCACTAATTGCTCATGACATCTTTCATTTCTACCCATAGTCTTTCTACTCCTGGAATAGTTGTTGTCCTCTACGTAATATCGTATTCTCTTTCATATCTATTTGCTAGCATTTTCATTGACTCCCTCTCATGTTTCACTGTATTCAACTGATTCTGGTACCATGTAATGTGTGCATTACTTGCATTCAGCTGCTCTTGTGACCTCCATGTTAAACTATTGGTTTGCACTGCTGACTCCCTAAATGCTTCTACTTGCGACCATAGGAGCACTAATTCATTTTCACATCTCTCCATCGCCGCTCTCTTAGCTGCCAAATTCACCTCCACAATCTCCACTCTTGTTTGCTCCATCATTAACATCATTCCTAGGTGCTCAGCTTCCATCTGTGCACCATCCTCTCGTGCTCTTTCAATTAGGCCTTGAAAGAAATTTGCATCTTTCTCTGCCTGGTCAGCTCGTTCTTTTTCCACTGCCAATGCTTTCTCCATCACCACTGCTACATCATGAGCTTCTTGTACTGCAGCATCAGATTGCAATGCTTGAAATGGCCAAAATGCAGACAACACTAGGTAACCCTTTTGTTCCCCAGAGCTCTTCATCCTATCCCCTAAACTTCTTTTTTCCTTCTTCCATACGACCGTTGTTGGTCGCATCACGGATCTTTATTCCTCTTCTGGAAGAGTCTCTTTTATAGATGGTTGATCTTCTACACTTGCTCCATCTAACAACACTCCCACACTTGGTAAGTTTGTCTCCTTCTCTTTTTCCCTTGCCTCTATTTGTTGCATTGCATCTTCTGCTAATAGTTGGAACAAGGTCAGATCCTCTTCTTCCTCTTCTAGCTGATTTTGAGCTAGATTAATTTTGCTAGCTCCACCACTCCTTGATCACAATGTCACACACTTTGACGTGGCAAGGTTTCTCTTCCTTCTTATTGGCTTCACTTTATGCCCCACTTCTGCCTCTGCAACCATTTCCTTTCTCCTTGGCTTTCATTTTCCTCTTCACTCCATCCTCTCGTTCCTCCTTCTATCGCCTCTGGCATTTTTTGCCTCTTCTCTTGCAAATCAACCATTGGTATTTCACTCACATCTTAATTCTTCGCTCACACTTTTTTATGCTAACACTTCTTTTTGTCGAGCTTTCATCAAATTCACTCACCTTTTATAGAACCAACAACATTCTCCATCACTTCCATTACACGCTATCCATATCTTCGGCAACAAGCTTCAATACCCACCATCATAATAGTCAAGTCGGCAACTACTTTTGTCCTTTCCACACCTCACCTCCCCTATCATAATAGTATGTTATATCCTATCTCTTTCCACTAGCTTCTCATCCCACACTTTTCATCACACTATCTCCTCATCCGTAGATTTTCTTCTACTAATCTTCTCATCTTCATCTTTCCCGCCACTATCCTATCATGTTGAACTTTTGTATGGTCATCCCTTGTAAGTACTTTGGTTTGTACACTATACCTTCCTTGCATGTCAATCCTTCACTTGGTATCATTGTATATCTCTCATCTCTTCGCGTCACTTCTTGCTTCATCATAACTTGTAGTTCTCTTGGTTAGGTGCTTTAGCGAATCCTCATACAAGATCCCTTGTCATCAAAATGTTTTCCTAAAAAGTTCTGATTTCCCAGCTCATCCTAGTCCTCGATATTACCAATAGATCCTTGTAGGATGCATCCTTCCTCTCGTTTGATCTTGGTCCGTCAATATCCAGTCCTACCGATCTCTTTGGAAAAAGGTTACTTTTTCATGGATTTACATTTTCTTTCGATTTATTTTCTTTTTAGGATTTCAAAGTTTGGTTCTTAAAGTATCTCTTCCAAGTGATTTGGTTGTTCCCTCCCCATGGTTGCCACAATCTTTTATATCATGGTGTGCTATGAATGGGCCAATTCAAGAGCAGGGTTTTGATCACATCTTTTTCTTTTTCTTTTCTACTTGTGAGTCAATCGGATATGACCCTTGCATTGTCCAAACATGTGATCACTCGTGGTTACATGGTGCACTTGGGAAATATTGTTTGCTTGTGGATTACCCAGTATCATTTCCACTCTGATTCTTTCAGGATTCATGTGTAATGTTGGGGCAATCCTTGCATGTTTGTTTCAAGTCAATCCTATGTAATATTGGTAAAAAGGACTTGATGTTCTTCGTAACCTTGGCATATTCCCAATATTCCTATTTCAAAATAAGTGCTCAACTACATGGTGGTGCTCCCCTTTGGAACACCTACACGCTCAAGCTTCAATGAAATACTTAATACTGCCATCGTATCAAAACATTCCATCCTATCCAAGCATCCCATCCAATCAGTCTTACAATCATAATCTTAGCTCCTCTCATCAATCATAATCATAGCTCCTTCATCAATCATAATCTTAGCTCCTTCATCAATCATACTCTTAGCTCCTTCATGAATCATAATCATCGCTCCTTCATCAATCATAATCTCAGCTCCTTCATCAATCATACTCTTAGCTCCTTCATCAATCATAATCATAGCTCCTTTATCGCTCATAATCATAGCTCCTTCATCAATCATAATCATAGCTCTTGCATCAATCAAAATCTTAGTCATCACCAATCATAAACCCTCGAATCATCATCTCCCCAAATCTCCCATCTTCCAAATCACTTCCTTGGGTTCAATTTAGCAACCCAATCACCCTCCCCCCTCTCCCTATAGCCAGTGTTCTTACCCATTGGTTATCCTTGCACCCAAGGTTCTCCTCTGTATCATTCTCCCAGAGTGAGAGTATGTGCTTCCTTGAACCACCTCTCTTCGCCACTCTCAGTCCTCCTGCTCACCCTAGATTCTTGTACCTTTCAAGAAGGTATTGGGCCTCACCTTCTCTCCCCGCCATCTTCTCGAGGGGGCATCACGCAGTCCACTCTCTCCTCTTCTATTCAAAACTGGGGCAATCATGTTGCTTTGAAATTTTTCTTCATGTCATCTATCTTCAAACTTCTTTGAAATAGTATTGTTCCAACACTCTCAAATAGGGGCAAAATGTAGACACCTAAATTTGATTTCATCACTTAAGCAATCCTATTTAGTCATCTTCTAAGGCATCATTAATTAAGTATTTAATATTTAATTAATCTATTGTCATCCCCTAGTTAATTAGTGAATTTAATTAACTATAGTCCAATTGATAAAATTAAAAGATCACCCAAAATCAATTTATCAATTAAATCCCTCTTCCCCTATTAAATTGAATAAATCCTCAAATCTATTCAATTTAATTCTATATCCCTATTTTATTAAATAAATCATTTAATAAAATATCTAAAATCCTAAGAGCCTCTCTAAACCCTATCCTAACCCCTAATCCAACCCATTCACACATACTACCCTCACTTAGCCACCTAACTAACCCATCCCATCAAATCTAAGCCACTTACCCCCTAAATGCCCCACTAATCCAAGCCTAATCCTCTTCTAATCATGTGTACAATCATAAACATGGGTTAAGACTTGCTAACCCAAGCCAAAGTCAACAATCTCATTCTCCCCTCACCCTCCAACATTTATGACTCAAGCCAAAGTCAACAATCTCATTCTGCCCCCAACCATCTCTATTTATGACCCAACCATACCCATTTATGGCTCAACCTCCCTCATTACTCCTTTGACCAACCCATATCCTACCCTCTCACATCCAATCACCCTGTGACATGTGTCACCTCCTAATTGGCTTCAAACAAGCACAATCCATGTGCTCTCCTTTGAGTGCATCCTAGCCCTCCCTCACCATCTTTCCATCCTTGCATCTTGACCATCCATCCCTCTACCCCTTGGCCTTTAAATAGAAACCTCTTCCTTCACTAAAAGAATCCACTTTTCAAGAAAACTTATAATGCTATTTTGAGAGCTTAAAAACTACCAAAATACTATTATAATGCTGAAATACCTTCATGAATCCATTGTTGAAACCTAGCTTCATCCACTCCATCCATCCATCTAAAGCTTGAGCATACATGTGAGCATACATATCTCAATCAGAGACAAATCCTTCGTATCATGTGTTATGCCATTAGGAGCCTACCATTCTTGGTTTGCTTCCTTTTGTAGTGATAACCCTCAGTCCTATCTTAAGTGTTAGCTTGCTTGGTATTGTTAATGCTTTCATTTAATAGTTAGTATTTATTTTACTCTACTAAATTAGGTGATACGCCTACAACTCCCTTCCTTAACCACATCAGACATGTTAAATAGAAAAGTAAAACAAACATGCACACCATACACATGCAAGTATGGGTTAAGTACTATAATAAGTCTTGAGTACAAATCATCACATATTCAAATATAGAAGACTCATCATTGTGAATATAAAATAGTCATCATTTGATATCATCTAGAAAATAATCATATTTACTAACTAAGAACCATTAAAGCATTATTAATGCTCTAGTAATCATAATTATCAATCAACATGTGAAATATAATCAACTAAGTAATTCTGTATTGATATACATGTAATCCAAGTCATGAAATAATTTCATAATTATAAATCCAATGCCCTTGAAACTAACACATGTATGAAATAGGCATAAAATGAGTTTGGTAAATATAATGGAAAAGAAAACTATAGGTGGACACTACGCATGTGCCAAGAACAATATTCATAATCCAAGGAGATTACATTAACAATACTGACATTAATAGGGCAGTGAAGAATTGTAATGGAAGAATATGAAGGAAATTATGGTATAATTGGAAAATTATCTATTGAGCAAATAGTAGATTCATCACTTTATATATTATAGTCAGCATATAATGAGAAAATATAGAGGGCCCTAATGTGTTGTGGAATGAAAACATATCAGAAGAGTATTATAGAACAGAAAACAAAAAACCTTTAAATGGAGAAACAACTTCAAGCTCTGTTTATTCTCTCCTCTAGACTTCCACCATTTCCTACTACATATTGAACACTTATATATATAATAATCTCAATATTTGTTAAGAGAATTATTTTTATAGATTTCTATACCTCTTTAGTCTTTATAGTTACTTCTATTACTCCAGTAATGAGCATCTTTGAGGAATGTAGTTGTCTGTATATTTCAATATCTATCCACTATGGACATTGATCATTGTTATTAATTAATTGAATTATTCTTTTCTATAGAGCATCATTAGGTTCATTTCAAACACATAATTAAACTTTTTGAAGTTGTTTATGATTTTATAACATACGATCTAAATGACATTCATTTTTTCATGTTTTTTGGTTGTTAATTCCCTTTCTCTAGAATAGACTCCATATAAATCTGGGGCCCCAAAAATTGGAATAACCCCTCTTGCTCAAATGAGATGCCTACCAGCTTCCATTGACCTCTTTAGGCATGATAGTCACTACTATGTCACCTTCTTGCCTAATAGCTTCCATCAACCTCTTCAAGCATGTCAATCACTACTATGCCACCTTCTTGAACCAAGATGATCTGGTCTATAATTGTAATCTTAACAATACAGTAAAAGATTAGGAGCCAAGCTATTAAATCTTGTACAAACTTCTCAATTAAGATTGAGCTATTGAATGAAAAATTCTTTGAAAGAAAAATGATGTGTAAAATTACCACTTCAATCCTTATAATTTTCAAAAATAATAGGGAATATTTTAAAATCTTATGGAAAAAATACATGTAACTTGTAGATATGTCTTCCATTAGTGAGAAATCAATTTGGAAGTATCTTAGATTCCACCATCTTCTCAAATTAGATCTATAGAGAGTAGCAAGAATAATCAAGATACCTAAAGTAAAATAGGAGGTAGATAACTTGAAAGGAGGAATGAAATAGTATCAGCCTTTGCTTAGCTTATCTAACAATTGACTTGATGGTGAAGTGCACATTATATTCCCCTCTTCGACACCATCTTCATGCTCCCCCATCATAGGCAAGGACTAAAGCTACTCGTGCAACCCTTGTTTCATTTTAGTTTTATGTTTTTAATCCTTTATTCTTTCAAGTGAAAAGTACACCAAAAATCTCAAATACCCACATTATATGATGGAGTTTCTGCTCTTAAGCATAGAGGAAGATTGCAATTTGATAGTGATCAGTTGGAGTCTATCTAACTTTTTGAACAATTGTTACTACTCATAGAACAAATAATCATTTGTGAAGAAGCACTTACATTGACAAATATGTTAACCAACGTAGAGTGTAACAAGTTCTTAACAAGGACGCATAGCATCTAGTTCTTGCCAATGTAGAAATTGAACTAAACTTGTAGTCAAAAGTGCCACTAGTGTGATTGCATGTATATTTTAGTTGCATATTTCATTTTTGAAAATTTTGAGTAAAAGTGTTTGAATTTTATTTGCATTCACAATAAAAATAAATATTTTTGCCAATAAATTAATTGTCATATGCTAAATTTATTAATTTAAAATTTACATAAATCATAACTACTATTGGTATAGTGAAACGATGATACATGAATGTGTATTACTTTTTCCATAGTAAATGTAGGTATAATAGAAGTAGATAGTGAAAGAAAAATACCAATAATAGCCAATTTAATTGAAGAACAATTTTGTAAACATAATATGCTAGGAAACTACATTTATGTTTGAGCGTTAGTAGAGGGACTAAAAAGTTCTTAGATGGGTTAAATAGAACAATTCTAGGGAGTTCTATACATTTAATTCAAAATCATTTTTTGTACAAGGTATTTATAAAGTGTCAAATTAGTTGGTATATATTAATTGCAATATTATCACTTGTCATTTGCATAACAGTAGAATGCTTCAAAAGTAATTTTGATTTTTTTAAATTAAAAATTAAAGATCACACACTACTATAGCAGACATTAGCCAATAAGATTAAGGAGAAATAAATAATTTTGAACTATGAAAAAATAATATATATCAAAACTATATGCTTGCAAAAATTTGTTGTAGAATAAATTAATTTTATTGGACAATCAAATTAGAAAGTTGCATTACATGAATGCTATAGTATCCTGCCTACAATAGGAACTAACAATAATGTAGGCTTGAAAGGAAAGAGATAATGGCATGTGATTTGAACATATCATTTTGGAGAACAACTACTAGTCCAATTATAATTAATGGTTGTTATACAATACTATTACAATACCTTGATATTGTAAAAGAAATGGTTGTTAGAAAGCACTATATGTACAACAACAAAAAGATATAAAAATAAAGTGACTAATATTTTCACATATGATTGCAGCCATTGGAAGAACTATGTAAGAGGACTCAAATATATTGCATCCTATAACAGAATTAACAATTCAAAGAAGAAAGCAAACGATCTCAAAACATTCTTCATTTATCATTTAAAGAGAAAATAAAGCAGCTAGTAAAAATATTAATAATAATATAATGATTTGGGATCGAGCATGTTGCTTCCCCATTATTGTGCTAGGGCAAAATAAATATCAACAAATGAAAGTGTTGATTACAACGATATTCAACAAAAATTAAATGATAGGAAAGGAAATGAAATAGTAAATGAAATGATATAGGAGTAGAATGGGTTTCTGGATCTACCATTTTTTCTCTTCAATCCATGCAATAGCTATATTGTAGTTTTTTGTTTGTTTGTGTGAATGTACTGATGTTAGAGCAATTTAACCATAAAATAGTAGAAAACAAGAGTTATGTTACAACATGAGTCTGACCTAATAAAAAATAAAGATGAAATAGTAATATAATATATTTAATAATATTATAAATTGACATATTATTGTCAGTTTATTATAATATAGTAATTATATGGTCTAATTTAAACAAGTATAATTTATTGAATATTTTTATTTTGAAATAATATGTAAATATGGTAAATATAAACACATAAATCTTCTCTCATTTTTTGACTTGCAATTATACTAGCAATTGCACCTAAGGTTGCAATAAGGATGCCGAAGAAATTTATGTTAAGTTTAAAATGTTGGTAATGAATAACATGATAAAAATTTATTTTTATTGTATATATTTGAACAACCCTAAGTAAAAAAGTTTATGTGGCACACATACATCTGTGTATGGACCCATTATATCCAAGTTTAGCATTGCCTATTTTCTCAATAAAGAGACACATAACACAAGCAAGAGTCAAAAGACACATTCAAATCTTAACAAGTAAATAGGAGCAATAAGAAATCATAAATCTGTCATTAAGTTGTAACAATGAAGGTATAGAAGACATGGATTTATTCATTTTTGAGAAATAAACAAAAGTTCAAAGCAATCCAAAAACAATCAAATGGTATTAATTAATAAAGTATCAAGTTAGGTGTGTAAATTTAACAAATGCAAATATAGGAATGAACATAGTTGAAGAAGGTGAGAAACATGGTTTGCATGATTATATGTTTTAATTTTTGCAAATTTAAGCTTTAATGAAAAAAGAATTATAATAGTCACCAAATGTTATATGGAATTGTGTCTGGATTATAATTTGCAAAAAATAACAATTGGTAGCTTAGCATTTGAAAAATATATTGGAAACCAAATAGAATGAGAAGCCAACGTGTATATAAAATGTGTTGCATTCGTTGTTAATTAAGACATGCTCAATGAACTATTTTTACTATTTTGTAGTCAACCCTAAAAGAATAGAATCTAAGATCACAACACTTATGAAATTGGTAATTAGTTTTGAGTTTGGCGGGATAAGATGTGATGATGGACTGAAGTAGATTTACCTTTAGCAGATGGTTTAATGCAATTAAATTATTTCCTTTATGCTAAAAAATAATATTCCTCCATGGACACACAATAAAGATATAAGTCTTCTTAGTGCAATCCCAATAAGGGGAGCTAGTGCTATATAATAAGAGTTATACAATAATCCACCTTGCATTTAGATCCTCATAAAAATAAACATCAAAACTAGATAAAATATTATCACATCTAACACCAAATTTTTTCTGTAGAAAATTTAATTTTCATGTCTTAATTTTCATGTTCTAAATAATAATAAATAAATAAAAGTTAAGAAAAGTTACGAGGAGCAATGGAGGCACTCAAAAGGAGCAAAGGTGTCCTTGTTAAAAGTCTCCTACAATGAAATGCCTTCTGATATAAGTGCTTAACCGAACATTTAAACCATGGAGAAGTCTACATCATGAAGTGCAAGACTACCCTCAAAGGAGTTTGTTTAAGGAAGATATCATAATTAAAATTATGAAATGGAGAAATAGTACAACTAGATGACATTTTAAAGGTTGAATGTATGTTAAATCAATTATTTTTACAACACTTAATAACCCCCACAAAGAAGGGCTCAGAGTTGCCCAAAACCACTCCAACTCAAGAAGGATTGAGAAACGAGGACACAAAAACTAGAATAATAAACTAAAAACATCATTGTTGAGGAAAAAATTGAGGGAAAAAACCTTATACATCGATAATATTGTTATGAACATCATAGGTACAATTCTGAAAGAATAGATCAAAAACATACACCCCAAATTTAGAATCTTACCAAAGTTATGTCAATTGCGTGCACTCAGAACACAAACCCCCAAAGTCACATTTATCACACCCTTAAGCTACGTGGAATCACCTCTTGCTAAGAGGAAAAATGCCATCCTTCCATACATCCACAATAATTGAAAAAACATAAACAAAGAAAATTTTGTAATTACAAACATAGTCTAAAGAAGTAGATTTAACTGATGGAGTGCAATAGTAAATCAGGGTAAGATAGAAACCTGTCCCATATGCACGAAAGTGTGGGGCATAATAGAAAACAACAACACTTAGAAATATACAAAAATATTGGAAATGAGTACAGTTGTCATGTGGTGACACAAGAAGTGCAAATTCAACATGCCTATTTTAATGGTATGAAATAAACGGTTTAAACTAGTTCAATCATTTTGCACAGTAGATTAATGAATATGGATCATTGATTTCCATATGAAGTTTGGAGACCTTAGAAAAGGGATGCCTTCGGTGTAAATATTTATGTCAAGTATATTTTATTAGGACTAATATAATAAATAAAATATGGATGAACATATTTTTTTAGTGTTATTATGAAAGATAATAAAATAAATAATGTAGATAAAAGTAATTGTGTATAAAATGAAATGAATAACAAATTTAAAAATCAATATTAATATTATTCACTATCAAAGTGATTATGATAAAAAATGAAAATTATATATCAAATCTACCTCTCTATATAATAAATTTAAGAATTATACATAAATGTATTTTAATTTAAAAATGCATATATTTAATTTAAGAAATTTTTTAATTTTTAAACTTTAATATTCATATCTCTAATTAATAGTTAAGTTTTATATTTTAAATAGATAGAGGAAAATAATTATTTAAATTAATGAAGACAATGAATTATCTTTGTACTTAGTCCAAAGCAATCATTTACAAAATGTCAAATATCCATTAAAAAACCTTCAAATGTTTGCTCAATTTTTCCTCTAATTTCTTAATTGGAAATTAAAGGTATAATGGGAAATAAAATTCAAAATTCAAAATAAAATTTTATATATTTTTCCTAAACCTCAACATAAAATAAATAAAGTAATCTAGTAATCTATATGATGGTAGTAGGTCTAGAATTTGATGGTTGTATTGACTATTTTTTCACTTTTGAACCATATAGAACAGGCTAAAAATTTGTTGAACCATATTGATTGATAGGTTAAATATGTGTACAACTGTCAATGATACTTAAGTTTATCAATAAACTATCAAAATTAATTATAGGTAATAATTTTAAAACATACTAATTTATAAAAATAATTTATTGATTTTTGACAATCAATATTTATCTTAAAATGTAAAATGAAAGGTGTTAACATGACTAGAGCATCATAAACAATGCATATGACATGCAGGGGTGACTATCAAATTATAGGCCTAGATGGTAGAACATAGAAACATGGGCCTTCCAATGTTGTTTTATTTGCATTTCTCACTTGTTCAACGATGTGTAATCTAGCGTTTAAGGAAATAATTTTATGCTAAAAAATAGTTACTCATCTCAAATTGTTGTTGCATAAACCATAGCTGATTTTATAGTCAAAGAATGTAATAGATGGGAAGGAAAAGTCTTTTGCTTTTCCAACCATTGGTTACAAAATAAAATTAGAGTTATATAGAAATAGAATTATGCCTTGGATTGTAGGTTTATTAAATGAAAGAAATGATTTTTTAATTGTGAAGATAAAACTAGATGATTTATTATTATATTGGAGAAAAATACTAATTAGTTTTAAATATTCAGGAACTGATTGTTGTTTAAACAACAGTAGACAAAGATATAACCATGAAATCTAATAGCCCAAATTACTTCATCAATAGTAGTAGCATAATTGCCTAGAGAAAATTGACAACCACCTAGAGTCACTTTACAAATGTTGCCTCGTCTTCGCTAACAAGAAGAATTAGGTGCTCCCAAGACTAAATCCCTAAATAATATTTCTAGTAGAAAAGCATCTGCTCCTCCAAGAGCTGTAAGATGCAAGAATGTAACATGGATTTGGGTAGGTGTTGGTCTTGAGTTATATCGAAATACATAGTACTATGTTTGTATGGTGAAATTTTTACAAGGATATTTCTCCAAGGAAATTCATATTATAATAAATTAAATTTTAAATTTGAGAGTAATAATCAATATTGCAGACAGGAAGAAAAGAAAAAAATCAAAATTCCAAAACAATGTGCATTTCAATCTTATATTAAAAATATATTTGTAAAAATCCATATATATATATATATATATATATATATATATATATATATATATATCTTTATTTTTGACATTTATTAAATTCTATCACAGATTTAATAGTTTATAAAAAATCTAATTGTTACATGTGTGGTAAAGCTGCAACTTAAACTTCATACTCTCATGTCAACACAAGCATATGACAATCAACATGTATTAGAAATATTGGCAGTTGCCATTGAGCATCACAGTTGTTGAATGCAAGAGGATAAAACAAAGTGGAGAAACATGTGTTCCATGCAAGTAATGCTTGGCAATTTGTCTACATTTGTCCAAATTTGTAGAGTTAAAAATGTCTTTTCACCTCTGCTACTAAAAAAATTGTATTTAGAACTATTATTTCATTTCCTTGTGAATTTCTAAAGCCTTTCCAATGAATATATTTTATGTAGTTGTCTGTTGGATGGAATATTGAAGTGATTTCAAATGCCATCATATTTTGAAGCTCATGGTTTAAACACATCTTATTAGCTTTGTTTTGTTTTAGCCTCATGATTAGAAGAATTAAGAATACTATTCTGCAATTTCTCCAGTCACATTTTGTAAATTCGAGCAATGTATTTTGAAGACATCTCTTGGATGATAGCTTTATGTGGTGTGAGATTCATTTAGGTTGGGTATCATTTTGAATCATAGTTGGTAACTTAATTGGAATAACACCCAGTGGCCAATTGCTCTTATGGCAAGGGAACATGCATGTTCAACATTTTCAGATTTCCAACAAATCTCTACATCCAACTGTCTATAATTTTGAGAATTAAATGCTATATATATGATTGTATATTTTGTTATGCAAAATGGAAAGAAGAGGAGTGATGCTCAGATGGCATTAGATTATGCAATCTTGACTCTAAATCTGAAATCTCAAAGTCAGACCTTTTTTTTAGGCTAAATATTTGGATATAGTTGATTTAAACAACAAACATAGTACTATGTATTTCGATATAACTCAAGACCAACACCTACCCAAATCCATGTTACATTCTTGCATCTTACAGCTCTTGGAGGAGCAGATGCTTTTCTACTAGAAATATTATTTAGGGATTTAGTCTTGGGAGCACCTAATTCTTCTTGTTAGCGAAGACGAGGCAACATTTGTAAAGTGACTCTAGGTGGTTGTCAATTTTCTCTAGGAAATTATGCTACTACTATTGATGAAGTAATTTGGGCTATTAAATTTCATGGTTATATCTTTGTCTACTATTGTTTAAACAACAATCAGTTCCTGAATATTTAAAACTAATTAGTATTTTTCTCCAATATAATAATAAATTATCTAGTTTTATTAGGATTTCATATTTGAATTTTTATATATAAATCATATTTCTTTTATTATAATATTCTAGTGATGAATGTGAATGCAATTTGTTTGGATTCGTTAGTGAAAAAAATTATAGAATTAAATTCAAACTAAAATCTTCGAAAATTTCAAAATTCTAACCATCTTAGAATGTTTCAAACATGAAATCTGTTATTTTTGTGAATCTATTAATGCAAGATAGAAAAATCATGATCTTAACCTCTTTGGTAACATAGATCTTTAAAAGAAACTTGAGCTTACTCCAGTAGCATGCTTCTGATCCGTAGTGTAGGCATTGCCCAAGGTTTGAATGTAGAACTTGTAGAACCTCATGGCTCATCCCTCTCGCCAAGAAGAAGATTGTTAACTAAAACTGATTTTGCCCCAACTCTCTAGATTGTTCCTATGAAATAATATTTCCCCAAATCTCTGGAATGTTCCCATGAATTCCCAAATTCTGGAATTTTCCTATCGAGACACAACTTATATTTGTAGTTTTTGAAAAATGATTATCTATGGAAAGAAAAATTTATATTTTTTTAATGAAAATAAAACCCCAGTAAAAATATGAACAACGAATTAGAAAAAGGTATTATATCAATGCTGATAAATTTTTGTAGAACACTACATTAAATTTTAACACTAACCACTACACAAAGTAGCAAATATTTCTTGTCAAATATCTCCGAACAAGGCACGTCGACAGAAGAAACAAATCTTTAGTTCAGATCTTTTCTGACCCTTTCAAATTACATGTCCCCATAGTGCAATGTGCTATACCTAGGGATAATAAAGTTCAAAATAAAAATTTCATTGTCTAACCAATCAAAAGTTCTGAAAAAAAAGTGAACAATGACTCACCGTACAAATTTATATATTCACAAAGTTTATATAAACAAGCATTATATCTTAATAGGAACACATAAAATTTTTAAAAATTTGATTAGCTCGATAAAAGTATATACTGGATGCTATAGTATCCTCCCTATGGCAAGAACTAATAAGAAAGAGAAGTAATGACTATTATAAATAATTTTTCCTCCCAACTTAACTATTAAAGAACAAAATTACAAATACACAATTCTACAAAGCTCAATACATTTTAAATATATTTTTACAATATTATAGAAGCAGGTAGGTTAGAAAAATGAGGCCAATAAAAATTGTACGAAAATTTGTTGGAATGTACAAATTTTAATTTTCATGGAGAACCATATTTGAATACCATTCTCGTCTCTCCATATTGAGCATGAATATGCAGGCACACCCATATGCACCGACGCCCCAATATCCTCAACTAAGGGACGGTATGCATTCACTCCAAGCTACTTGGAACACATCTGCTCGACTGCTCATTCAAACGAGGGAAGAGCGAAAAAAATTGGGAAGATTCAAAACGAGTGCCGTAACAAAGCAAAACACGCCTCCGCGTCGGACAGTGCGTGGAAACAGCCATCAAGTTTGACTTGAGACAAAGACTTGATCAATTCAGTCAAGCCCTTCTGCTCAACCACCACGAACCTTCCCAACTCCTCTGCCTTATATTTCCCCCCTGCACCACGAAACCACAAGCTGCAAAATCTCTTTCTTTCGGCGAGAAGAAAAATCACAAGAGCTCTCTTGCAATTCGCAGAAAAATCACAAGAGTTCTGTTAGAATTAGTAGGAAAATCAGAAGATTTATCTTGCAATTCGCAGAAAATTCACAAGATCTATCTTGTAATTCGCAGAGAAATCAGAAGAAATCAGTTAGAATTAAAAGGAAAATCAGAACAATTCTCTTAGAATTCGTATGGCGCGCTCGATCGTGATTTACGCAGAGGAGGAAGCCAGATCGGCGCCATTACAGAAAGAGGAAGAAGAAGGCTCGGGATTTTTAACGCCAAAGGGAGAAGAAAACCGGATTCCGCAGCCTTCACAGTGTCCCCCGCCGCCCGCAAAGCGCAGAGCGGCCTTCGCTTCGAAGGATTTGCCTGCTCTTCCAGGGGTTTTCGTTTCTTTGGATCTGACCAATTCCGCCAATTTCTTTCTTAAAATGTAAAATGTCTGTTGTTTTCAGAGACACAAATGACATTCTTGTTTCACAGAGATTTGATGTTCCGAGCTATTTCTCAGGTCAAATATATTTAGGGCTATTGCCAAGGCAGGGATTTATATATTCTTTATTGATTTTTTATGAATGAAACAAATGTTTAAATTTATTAATATCAAGAATGATTTCTGGTATTTGAAAGCAGAAATGCAAGAAATGTGGAATTTTTAGTATTTTAATTACATTTGTCAAAAGGGGCAACTTTTAAGAGCTGAGATTCCTTCTACTTTTTGTTGCAGAAGAAATTAACAGTTTGGAATTTTAATTTTTGTCCATACGCAACTGTGGAATCAATGCGGGTTTTCGAATAGATGATTTAGGGAAACCAACAATTGGACGAAAGACTCTATTATGTGGAAGACACTATTCAAGCACATCTTACATAAATAAATAAATATGATACATTTGGACGTATCATATGAAAATTGGATGCATTTGGATGTGTTTTGTGCATGGTTCTGAAAAGTTGAGAGATGATTTATCTTATTATAGCCTTATAAAGATATATAGCTAAAAGTTGATTGTAATTCTTATATTTGCTCAAATTCACGAGAGAAATTGAGACATTTATAAATTTAAATGGTGAAATTTAAAATTCAAAAACTTTGAATTAGATTGGCTATTTTCAAATTTTGTGGTCTTTTGAACTAAGTAATTATGACTATTAGTTTCTCCTAGAACTTTTCCAATTAAATTGACCGATCGAATTATAAAATTTAAATAATTATATGCAATTTCAAATGTTTATATCTTTTCTTTATTTTTCATGATTTTATAAATCACAATTTTGAGTAATTCTATTGGCCTATACTAATTTTGGTAGGGAGAAAAATTAATTTCCCTCAACAAAAATACAAGATATATATCTTGTCATTAATGATAGTTTTATGCCATGCATTAAAAACAACTTTATCTTTTTACAATTAGGAGTGTTAGATTTTGTGGACCTCTAATAGATAAAACAATTACAATAAATACATGGAACAATAGATACTCTTACATGAATCACAGTAGTGCAGAGTTGTTCTTCAAATAATGGTGATCTTTGTATTGCTTATGTTCAGTATCTTCTTCTGTATATTACTGATAATATTATAATGCTCCTGCATATTAGAGTTTCGAAGAAAATGTACTGGAAAGCATTTGTGATGATTGGTATACAGATCGTTGGGTCTGAGATGTCGAGTATTGATGTTTTTCCCATCAATCTGTATTGTATATATATAAGTTGTGCAACGGTTATGACCCATAGAGTCATGACCCATAGTGCAATGATTATGACCCATGATGCAACTAAACAACAATAGAAGCATAAAATCACATGAATTAAAAAAATTTAAATTCAATATTCAATATTACAAATTAATCATACCAAGTTTTTCTCTAAAGTATTTCAACTTCATTTTTGCAAGAGGCTTGCTAAAGATATCAACTATTTGCTCATTAGTACAGATGTACTCCAGTTGAATGATTCCTTGATTCACCATATTTCAAATGAAGTGATAAGGAATTTCAATATGTTTGGAGCGATTGTGGAAAACTAGATTGTTTGAAAGCTTGTTGCAACTTTGATTATCACAATGAATCATAGTGGGCTTCAAAGGTCTTTTGAACAAATTTGCTAACAACTTCCATAGCCATACCACTTCTCTAGCACCCAAAGAGGATGCAATGTATTCTGCTTTGGTGGAACTTGTTAGAGTAAATAATTAATATTTAATTATTTATTCTATTGCTTAAGCTTACTTAGGTCATGCATTTATTTAATATTTTATATTTAATGCATGTAGTGGTTAGTTGTTGACAACTCGGGAGTTTTCTCCTTTTTTAGCATATTCCACTTTTTGTGGATGTGTGCTGAGTTGTCAATCTTATCTTCTACCTCCTTCCAGCTTGTTCTACAAGCTTCCTGGAGCTCTTTATATTCGGGCTCTCTCTCATTGTAATAAAATCTTAATCACATCATTTCTTATTGTAAATACATTTCTCATTGTGTTTGCATTATGATGGCTCTCATGTCCGTTTAGGGTTTTTGCCCGTGCTCCATGCTCTTCCCTTCTATGGCTTCTCTTTGACAGGTTCGCATGCAGGTGATCTTGGCGTCTTCGGAGTTGGCTTTCCTCAACTCCAACATGGTATCAGAGCCTTCCTGCTGCAGCTTCGTTGAAGAAATTTTGAAGCCATGATTTGAAGTCACAAACCCTAGTTTGTTTGTGCATTTTTTTCTTCAAATCAGGGGATCAGCGATTTTTCGGAGCACTTTCAGCCCAAACGGACATCACCATTGGATCCGGAAGGCCGTTTGCAGTCAGGATTCATATAAAGCTTTTCGTTTTTGGAGACAGGGCAATTTTGGCGATTTTTTGAGGATCCCGGGTTTGCTGCCGTACGGATCGTACGGACGCAGCGCGGATTTTTTTTTTTAAAAAAAAAAAATTTTATTTCGGGCGCCGCCGCCACGCCACCCGCGCGCCGCCCGCAGCGGCCGCAGCAGGCAGCGCCGCCCCCGCTCTGCCGCGGCTCCTCCCGGCTCCGCCGCTGCCCGGCCTCCTCCTGGCCGCCGCCCTCCGCCGGCGGCGCCTCTCCAGCTCTCAGCTCTGCGGCCACCTCCACCAGCGGCGCAACCTGCCTCCACCGCCCTGTGGCCGCCTCCGCCCGCCAGCGCCGCTCCGACAGTGCAGCAGTTATTGCCCAGTCAGCGACACGTGGCGTTTTCTGCCACGTCGTGTGACTGACACGTGGCAGGCGCGCCACGTGGCACCTGCCACGTCATCGTCCGTACTGCCACGTGGCAATGCCACGTGGCACTTCTTTTTTGCGGCGACGGCCTCCAAGCCGTCAAATTTAATGGCATGACTTGCTGACGTCAGCACTGCATCAGCCCTTGCATGCACCTCTCCTGATTGCTTTTGGACCTACTTGTGGTCTTTTGGCCATAACTCTTGCATACGGAGGTATTTTTCCGATCCGAAAGAAGCGCCGGAAAGCTGGTTCCGAGACGGAGATTTTGGTGCAGGTATTTTTAGGTTTTGATGCTTTTTTATTGCCTGTTTTTTCAGTTAAAGTCCGAAGTCCTCTTTTTGACTCCGGCATGCATATCTTTTGCGTCCCATGTCAGTTTTTCGAAAACTTTATATTTCTGGAAAGCTGGTTCTGTGTACTTTTCAGAACTGTCATCTTTTTTCCTCACTTTTGGCCTCTTCTCTTTCTATCATAGTTTTAGCATTTTTGCTCTATGGTTGATATTTTGAGTGTTTTAGGCTCGAGGATCGTTTTCCTAGCATGGTTTGCTTTATTTTTGGCTGTACTTTCTTTTGGTTCAGCTCCTTTTCAGTTCTAATCATTGTAGCTATCTTTTTGAAGCACTTTTCTATTTCGCACTGAGATAAACTGTCACTTTTGTATTCTGGGAGTCATGAACGTTGTTTTGAGTCAGGTGTACTTGCACTATTTCATAAAGCACCATGGGGGGGATTATTTGTTTGCTGTTTTAGGCATTCTCCCTTTGTCAAGTGAGTGTCCCTTCCACGACATTAGCCCCATGCAGAGTCAGTTAGACCGTGTCTTTATCGGTGTCTGTACTTCTTTTCCTCTCTCCTCGTTCTTGGTTCGTTTGCAGAAGATTTTGGCTCACCTTCTCAGTTGCTTGTCATCACACCCCGTCTGCATTAAGGGGGGATTATGCTGTGTTCTAATGCATCCATGGTTCGATGGTTCGATAGTGTGAACTATGTATTTAGTGGTTGATCCTATATACAAGGCGATTGCAGTGGCTGGCTACCTATGCATTTCGGTGAGATGGATCATCTACCATATAGACATGCTCGGCTTGTGCCTTCTTCTTCCATGGAGGTTTCTTCAGATCAGCAGTTTGACAGATTTGCGGCTCTTCATGCTTCAGTGATGCTGCTTCTTCATGATCACTCATTGTTCCTGTTTTAGGGGACATTTTCCCTAGTTGGAGACTTCTTCAGCTCTTCACTGGGTTCTTACCTCTTTTTAGGGGAGGGTTTTTCCCATGTGGTTTTCTCTCTTTCCCCATTTACAGAGGTTTCATTTCTTCTTGCATTGTACTTGGGTACCTAAAATGGCCTCGTTGCCGGGACCCATTATGCATTTCATCTTAGCTTTGTGAGCTTAAGGCATTTCCCTAAGTTGCACTTAAGGGGGGGTGTTAGAGTAAATAATTAATATTTAATTATTTATTCTATTGCTTAAGCTTACTTAGGTCATGCATTTATTTAATATTTTATATTTAATGCATGTAGTGGTTAGTTGTTGACAACTCGGGAGTTTTCTCCTTTTTTAGCATATTCCACTTTTTGTGGATGTGTGCTGAGTTGTCAATCTTATCTTCTACCTCCTTCCAGCTTGTTCTACAAGCTTCCTGGAGCTCTTTATATTCGGGCTCTCTCTCATTGTAATAAAATCTTAATCACATCATTTCTTATTGTAAATACATTTCTCATTGTGTTTGCATTATGATGGCTCTCATGTCCGTTTAGGGTTTTTGCCCGTGCTCCATGCTCTTCCCTTCTATGGCTTCTCTTTGACAGGTTCGCATGCAGGTGATCTTGGCGTCTTTGGAGTTGGCTTTCCTCAACTCCAACAGAACTTAATGCAACTGAAGTCTATTTTCTGTTAGACTAAGAAACCATACTAGATCCTAGACTGAAGCAATATCCAAAAGTACTCTTACGTTCAGTAAGACTTCTTGCCCAGTCAGAATCTAAATATCCATGAAGTTCGATGTTGATTCTATCATATTTGTTTTTCATTCCAATAGTACCCTTAAAATATCTCAAAATGTATTTAGCTGCATGTAGATGTATCTTCTTTGGTGAACACATAAATTGACTCAAGGTGTTAGTAGCATAACATATGTTAGGACGAGTATTCACCAAATACATTAAAGATCCAATAATTTGTCTATAGTAAGTAGAATATGTAGGTTTTGATTTGATCATATCATCTTTCAACTTGTGTAGATTTACTTCCATAGGAGTAGTAGCTGGTTTACATTCCATCATTCCAAATTTTGTTGAAATGTTGACTGTATATTTTCCATCATTCAGAAGAATGTAGTTATCATGTTGCCAGACTTCTAATCCAAGAAAGTAGTGAAGTAGACCTAAGTCTTTCATTTCAAGCTCTGTTGTGAGTTCGTGATTGCATTTTTTTATGAGATTTTCTTCGCCTGTTATCAATAAATCATCAACATATAACACAAGTATAATCATATCATCACCATCTATTTTGAAGTATAAGTTGGGATGAACTTCATTTTTGGAATATCTTAACTTCATTAGATAGTCGTCTATTCTTTGATACCACACTCTAGGAGCCTATTTGAGACCATAACGTACTTTCTTTAATTTACAAACATGATATTTGTTGTCATGAGTGTTGAATCCTTCTGGTTGCTCGATATAGACTTCTTCTTCAATTTTTCCATTTAGGAATGTTGTTTTGATATCCATTTGATGAACCTTCCATCCCTTGGATGTTGTAGTAGCCAAGATGGTTCTGGCTGAAGTATATCTAGCAACTGGAGAAAATGTTTCTTCATAATCAATGCCTTCTTTTTGTGAGAAACCTTGTGCTACAAACTTGGCTTTGTACTTTTCAATGCTGCCATCAGATGCATGTTTAATTTTAAATAGCCATTTGGAAGAAATAATTGATTTTCTCTTAGGTCTTGGTACAACATCCCATACATAATTTTGTCATATAGAGATATATTCTTCAACCATTGCTTCTTTCCAAGACTTATTTGAAAGTGCTTCTTTAACACTAGAAGGTTTTGTTTAAATAAGTTCAGTTAGCAATGCAACATAACATGATTGATTTCTTGTTCCTTTGTTCTCTCGAATCACTTCATCAGGTTCAACCTAATTTACTTCTATCATTTTCCTAGCCCAAAGTGGCCTCTTTTTATTGTTGATATTTTCATAATCTTCATGATTAGACATAGTGGAAGAGGATGGTTCAATATCATTCTCCCTCTCAATTTCGGCTTTTTGATTTTCATCTACTTCTGGAATAGATTCAGTAATGGATTCATCATTGTTTCTAGAAATATTAAAGGCAATATCTTCCTCAAATTTCACATCTCTACTAATCTCAGTTGTTATTTGACTTGGAATGAAGACCATGTATCCTTTTGTTGTTTCACTATATCCAATAAGTATCCCCTTCTTTCCAGAAGGTTCTAGGTTTGTTCTTTTCTCTTTAGGAATGTGGATGTAAACTGGACATCCAAATATTCTTAGATGGATTAGATTAGATTTAATGCCTGTGAATAATTCTTCTAGAGTGGTGTTCTCTAATACTGAGTGTGGACATCTATTTTAAATGAAGACTAGAGTGTTAGATGCTTCAGCCCAAAAGAAAGTATGAAGGTTTTGATCATGCATCATTGCTCTAGCAGATTCAACAATTGATCTATGTTTACATTTAGCAACTGCATTCTGTTGAGGATTATAAGGTACAGAAAACTCCCTCTTAATCGCAAAAGAAATGCAGAAATTCTTAAAAATATCAGATATGTATTCACCTCCATTGTCTAACCTTAGAGTTTTTATTTTCTGTCAACTGATTTTCAAGTAAGGCTTTGAACTCTTTGAATTTTGATAAAACTCTAGTTGATTCTTTCTATTTCAGAAAATAGATCCAAGTTCTTCTAGAGTAATCATCAATAAAAATTACATAGAAGTAACACCCATTAAGAGAAGGTACAAGCATAAGATTGCAAAGATCAATTTGGATCAATTCAAGAATGGATTTAGATTTGTGAACACTTTTAGGAAATGATTGTTTAGTATTTTTGCCTAAAGCACATCCTTTGCAAATGCTTAAGTGATCAATTTTCAGATTAGGAAAACCTTTTACAATTTTTCCTATGGATGACAATGCATGATAGTGAAGGTGACCTAGCCTCCTATGCCAAATTTCTATGGAATTTGAAGTTTCATGAATAAGAGCTAGGTTTTGATTATTACAAAGTTTACAAAGACTTCCATCTCTAAATCTGATGGAAATGACTTTCTTAATATTAGAGTTCTTGGGCCAAGATGTAACTTTGTCCTCTTGGAATGTGAAATTGAATCCTTGATCAACAAGACCAGAAATAGAAACTAGATTTCTCTTTATTCCTGGAATATATAAAATAGTTTTGAGTTGTAGGGTAATTCTTGAATTTAGGTAAATTGAATAGGAACCAATTCCTTTGATAGGATGAGTAGAGTTATCTCCAATGTTAACTTCTTTTGAGGATTGTTCAAAGAAAGTTTCAAATTTTTCTTTGAAACTAGTGATGTGCCTAGATGCTCCACTGTCTATGATCCAAGTGTTGTGGTTTGAGTTTAATTCACTTGAAAGGGCTAAGTAAAAAGCATAGTTTTCTCTATCTTCTTTCTCTACACTGTCTTCTTTGGTTTCTGCTAAGGCTGCTTGAATTTTCTTCTTTTTAGGGCAGAAGTTATGAGAGTGACCAATTCAATCACATTTAAAATATCTAACTTTGGACCAATCATGTTTCTTATATGATTTGTTACATTCTCTTTTGTTGTGTTTGAATTTTCTTTTCTTGTTTGATTTCACATGAAGTGCTTGAATTTATTCCTCTTGATTTGTACTTAGTCCTCTTAAGACTAACCTAGATTCTTCTTGTGTGCATTCATTCTTTAATAAATCAAATTTAGGGAGTTCGAGTTGAGAACTTAAACCTTGAATAAATATTTCCCATGATAGAGGAAGACCTCTTAGTGTTATCATGTTGAGTTCTTTGTCATCAACTCGATTTTCCATTGTTACAAGTTGATCTTTTAATTTAAAAATCCTTAGAAAGTATGAAGTTATAGATTCTCCATTTTTCATTTTTATATATAGTAGATCTTGCTTTAGGGTTAATAATCTACTAGTATTGTTGATTTGAAATGTACCTCAAATAGTGGAGAACATCTCAAATGAAGTCTTGAGACTAGATATGGATGAAAGAATATGATCTTTTACAGAATCTATTGTGATTTTCATTGCTTTATTATTATGTCTTTTCCATGTTACTTTTTGTGGTTCATTTTTAGGCATGGATATGTTTGAATGAATATATTCCCCTAATTCTATTTTCCTTAATATTATCATTACTCTAATTTTTCATGATGAGAAATTAGATGCACCCTCAGGTCTATCTTCTATTCTCACATGATTCACCATTTTGATCATATAATTTAGCTTTTGAAAGAATCTAATATTTTAGTTTTTAATTTAGAGTAATAGCTTTTCTTATCAGAATGACTCTGATACCATGTTAGATTTTGTGGGCCTTTGATAGATAAAACAATTACAATAAATATGGAACAATAGATACTCTCACTTGAATCACAGTAGTGTAAAGTTGTTCTTCAAATAATGGTATCTTTGTATTGCTTATGTTTACTATCTCATTTTGTATATTGTTGATAATATTATAATGCTCTTGTAGAATAGAGTTCAAAAGAAAATGTACTAGAAAGTATTTCTGATGATTGGTATACAAATTGTTGGGTCTGAGATGTTGTGTATTTATGTCTTTCCCATTGATCTATATTGCATAAATATAAGTTGTAAAATGGTTATGACCCATAGAGTCATGACTCTACATGGCCTTTGGTCACGTAGGGTCATGCCTCTATGGGCATAACTGTTAGAATTGGTAATCTTTCCTTGGTTGTATTAATTAAATGGGATAAACCAAGGTATCCCTTATGTTGTTTGTCCTCTAGTCCACATGTGAGGACAAGTCTATTTTGTAATTCCTTTATTAAAAAAAATAGTTATTCCTCCTTAAGAGGATTATGACAGTTGTTATGCACACACTTATGAATGTGGCAATCATTCACATGGGAGTTACAAATAACTCCTCTCATCTCTTTATAAGAGATGCTTCTCTCTCATTCTCAACACACAATTGTGATGTAGTTCATGTAATGAACCCTATCGCTCCACATTGTCTCCTTCTCTCTCTTTCTTCATTCTTAGGCATTTTCCTCATTCATATAATTCACAAGGGGTTTTCTTTGCTTTCCCCTTTCAAAATCTTTGTCTCCTCCTTTGTGTTGATCTTGGAAAGCTCTTATATAGTATGGTAATTATGTTCATCACAAACTCTCTTGGATTAAATTATAATTCTTTATTTTTAGTTCATTTTGATTTTATTATTTCTATTAATTTTATTATTTCTAACATGGTATTAGAGCTAAAGTATTAATCCTTGTTTTGAGTTTGTGTGATGGTTACAATTTTTTAGAGGCAATTTGTCGAAAGGAGAAGAGAAGAAAAGCTCCATTCCTATTTTTTTGTGTTATAGGGTTTTTTTTTTTTTTCCTAACCCTCTTTGGAAGGCTTGCCGCCAAAGAATAACTTTGTTTATCATCTAACCATATTTTTTCTAAGGCTTACCACTCAAACAAGAGAAAAGTTTCTCTACTTTTCATTGCTCTAACATTATTGTTTGCAGTGTTTATTTTAATTTATCAAAGTTTTATTAACAAAATTCTTTCACAATATCATTAAAGAATACTAATTTTTCATATCTCTAAAACAAATTCATTTCATTTCAAATATCAATATGTTTTGTTCATTTAAGTACATTGAATAGAATAATCTATCTTTATGTAGTTTTTCATCTACTTATTTGCACCATATGTCTATTTGATTTTTGTGTTAGTTATTCTTCTATCTCCCTCCACTCGCGCAGAGTCTGTAGCAAGCCTCATTTTAAAATTTTTTTTTTTAAAGCTTTATTCTCCAAGATATTTTTTCTTTTTCTTTTTATCAGTGCAAGTTCAAATCTCTTTCATCGCTTACTCCTATGCGTATAGTCCTTGACCTTTGTGATCTCCTTTGACCTCCATAATCTCTACACTTTTCCAAGTTGTGCCTGAAATTATTAAGGATTGAAATTGTACTATTGATATAACTACAAACGCCATAAAAGTAGAAACTAAAATCTCCTATAATATAGTTTTTAAATTTGGATTTGACTATTGGTTTGGTTGATGGAGTGGTACGAATTTGTTTAACATGCAATCCTCTACAAAAATGTGTTCCTTCTATAATTTTTCTATGGGGTATTTCAAATCTTGTAAAGCTGGGAAATGATTCTAACGTACATGCACTCATTATAGCACTAGATGAGTGAGTAACATTTCTAAAATTAGAATAATAAGTTTTCTATTCTTGGTCTATGATAAATAACATCTCATGATTACTATTTTGTTTAAATTTTCTTGAACTCTATTTTATTTAAATTTTCTAATATCAAAAAGATGGCGACACTCATGATGCTTATCCTTGTAGAGACTAACATTCTTGATAATTCCTCCTAGATGAAACCTACGAATTCTAAAGCTTTGAGCTACAAAATGAAATTTCTCTGCTCTACATACCAAAAATCCTCCATTTGAAATTGGGGGAGATAATCCTGTCTGGTTGACTCCTACTATCGTCAAGTCATTATATTTGAAAATGCTCATCGCCATGAAATAAGTATTAGTAATTTTTTTTCCTTCCCACTTCCTATATATAAACTCCTACTTTTATAATCAATCTTTACAATCTAATATCTTCCATATGCATTTATTTCTGAAAAAATTCAAAGATGACTATGAAAAAAAAAAATAGTCTAAATGTTTAAGTCGCTTATGTAACTCAATGCACAATCTTCTTCTACATCTGGTTTTCGCCCAATATGTTCTAGAAAGTTTTTCCACTCATCTAGAAATATTTTCTGAAGGTAGAAAAGTATTGTGATTCCATCTTCATTTTCTTTTTGTAAATCATTCATACTGTACATCACAGTCTCACTGTAGTATGGTGTAATCACACTAAATGAAAGCATCGACCCTCATGCCTTGCTTGTGCCAGTGTTCTCCACATATCATAGTGCTCTCTTATGTTATAAGAGTGAGAATGTCATAAGGTCTTGAACTGATTTAACAGAATCCTTTGCTGAGTCAAGTGTCTCGTCATGTATCAGAAGTCCAGTCAATGCAAAAATTCTTGATATGACAAGAGGCAACTTGTTTAACTGAAAATCAAGTAATCCCATTTCCCTATTTGTGATAAAATCTTCCTCACATAGATTCTTTATTATTTCATTCCAAAATGGAGAAAACTTCATAGCATAGCTTTTCATTATTTTGGAAGACACCTGACCTAATCCAAACCCAAGTCGCATCTACTAATGTTGGGTGCAACTCCCAATATCCTCCAATTTTCTAAAATTTGCTTAAACAATAGTATGCTATGATGGTCCAGCAAGTAGATGGCAGCAATTTGGTAGCTATGAAATTTGTGAGAGCAGGAATCGACCACATGTTTGGAGTGGTGGACATCCCCGTCACATCATTCGCCAACATCGCGGTGAAAGCAAGCATTTGCTTCATTGCTTTCTACAATAAGTAGTCGGTAGGTTATGCAGCGAGCACCTATGGCTATCTCATAGGTAAGCCTTGTCTTATGCTCTTGATTTTGTTCATCTTTAATTCTCCCCACACATTCCTTCAACACTTATTTTAATTTTTTGCATATACATGCCTACCCTTTCTTAGTCATTGATTCAATTTCTGGAGTGAGGGTTTGACAAAGAATATTCTCTGCACATCTCTATCATTATTATTCACTTGAGCCCACCTTATTAACATCTCTGTATCTCCCTCTTCATTGTAGTCAAACTCTATCATCATTATTCCACATATATTCTTCTCTATAGTGTTGTTGATTTTAGGCATTACCTCTGTTGTCAGTGGAAAGCAATATTCTTTATAAGTTTTTTTTCTCTGGCATCACTTAACAGTCTCACCGTTTAAATTCTCTTGTAACGTTTTTAATCATTTCAAATGTTTTGTTTTAATATTTTTTCGATTACTATTTTAGCACTTTAATAAATGATCGGGCTAATTATACCTTGGTAGGATTGGATTGCTAGTTATATTCTCAGTTCATCTGAAAACTAAAAGTTTGAAACATTTTCGGATTCTTAAATGTTCTCTATTTGACCAAGGGTTTCATCCTTGGTTGATTTCCTTCAAGATTCCATGCTCATAGCAAAGAAGTCATGAATAATCCTAGACCCCATATTTTCATGCTCTTAAATGCTTATTTCCCCACCACCAGCTTCCTCACTACTTATTAACCTTTAAATGCTAAAATGATCATTTAGCGGCCCATCATTAAAATTAACTTAATGCAACTTTGGCCTTCAATTATCTTCATTAATGAGTTGTGTTAGGATAAACCATGGACAAAAATAACAACTACGTGCAAATATAACCAATAACAAAAAATAATAGATCACACAGAAATGAACACAAGGCACCAAGATTTAATGTGGTTCACCCAATCCCTGGGTTACATCCACCAAATAGCAAGTCCGATCTTATTACAATCCAGTGATTACAATCCGTAATCCCTTACAGCTCAATACCACCACAAGAACCAATTTCACATCACAACATAATGAAAAATACCCAACCCTAAACCCTTTTATACAAGTATTAAACCGCTTTAGGGTTATAACATGTTGGCCATAATTGGCCATAACTTTAGTGGTGAATATACGAATGGTGAATAGTACCAAAATGATTGGCGAATAGTACCAAATTTTTTTTTCTAACAAGTTGCACCATGGCATTAATAATTGAATCTCGAGCATATAATAAGAAAAACACCCCAAAGATAATTGTGCTTATTTAATCATTTGAAGTGGTCATCTTATTAATTAAATATGAACAAGTATAATTTGCGTGCTAGCTTAACTTCATATTTAATCAATTAACCTACTTCCCTTGTAATTTTAATTTCATTTTATAGGTAGTGGATATAATTAATTTATTTTTTCTAATCATGTCAACTTTAGTTTCACTTAATAGTTTGAATCACCATTTCACTAAGTTGATTGTTTCACTTCTAGTTCAAACTTAATCTAATTACATTTTTTGTCAACATAAAATTTGTTTGAACTAGTCCTATTGCAAATCAAATAGGTAATTACATTGATTTGTGTATGAGTTCCATATTGCTTACCTTACTATTTAATTACACTAATGTTCACCACACCTTTGATATTTATGAATTATTTGATCTTTTTGCATTACCATTAAATTGTATATCCTTGAGTTGGAGCTTATTAACCTTTCTAAAGGACATTATACTTATAATACTTTGGACATAGTCACATCCACTCTTTAAATATTTAATATAAGAAGATAATAGTTCTTTAGCGATGCTTTTTTTTTTCCCTTCATCTCGTAAGATATTTTGTCTTTGTACAAAAAGTTCATTCTATTTGAACAATAATAATAATAATTTTTTTGTTAAAGGTAAATCAAAATTCTTTCAAGTATTGTGACTTATCATTTGTATATATTTATTCAAGTATATATGGGTTCACACATATATGTCTAGATAAATATATAATTTCTTATGACCATGATGAATTGGAAATTGGTATATTCCTTCAAGAAATGAATTAAGCACTCATGTTTACCCTCAATTGAGTCTTCTATCTGATATCCATATATTGTCTATTTCTCATTGATCTTCTTTGGATCTCTGCATTTATCTCAATTTTGTTTGGATTATGAGTTATCTTACACATTTGCCTTCAACTTTATTGTGATATTTTGATGCGCACATGGTTGCACTTTTATGCTTTTATAGCATTGTTCTATGCCCATGTTGGCACTTTATGGTTTTCTACCATTGATTTACATGATTTATATGATATTCTTTTTTGAGTTGCATAGGGAGCCAATTTTTCAAGGTTAACTATGTAGGTGTAATACTCCACTAAACAACAATAACTAGGAAACCATGAACAAGCATAAGGAACCATAGAATTTTTTTAAAATTTAATAATCTTTTACAAGAATATGAACAATGATTGAGTCATTCTCAATTCGTAAACCTCATAATAGAAGAAGATATCATCAAAATAAATTTCCATAATGATATTAATACATAAAGAGTTCAGTACAATAATGAAGTACAATATCATTCTTAGACGCCTAGGTCCAACATATGGACTCTACAAGTAACAAATTCTGTTTCAAGAAGTAACATCAATAGTCATCCTTAGCTATTATTTAACCAACCTGAAACACCTGAAACACACAAAAATGCAAAACAACACAAAAAGGGGCTCAGTACATACTGAGTTAAAAAGTGTAGTCCACCTGCATATATGTTAAAATAAACATATACAAAACCATAATGTAGATAACTGAACCTCTTAACATAGTGCAATTCTAAAATTAATATGCAAAAAGTAACCATCTTCTAACAATGCAAAATTAAACTTGCACTAAGAATAACTAGTAAATGAATCATATATATAGATTGAGGTGTGATCACTATGGTGCTAAGATACTGCATCCGTATATGGTAAGCTCATAGAAAACACATAGTGGAATTCCCTACGGTACTCGTGAAATGAGTAATAGAGACTTGCCTTGTTTTCCATACTTAACCTTACTGGTTAAAGTCATAGGTAAGGCCAATTATCTTTTGTATATAATTAACCCACCCAATTCATCTTTAAAATTATCACTAAATTAATTAACTGAATAGGATAAATCGATATTTAGCCACCTCGATCTACGTTCATTATAGCTATCCTTAAAATACACATCAAACAAATATTCTAAGAATGCACATGCAACGAATAAAAAGTCAGTTTTCTCATGATATTACATTCTCATCTTTTGAAAATCTCATCTTTTACTATCAAATTTGAAAGTAAGCTTAGGTTATTTTAACAACAGAAATAAATACTACAATATTATGATCTCGTAAATATAACCAAACTATTACATCAATTTAATGATATTTTTCAGTCGTAGTACTATACTACTTATTCCTACTATTATAATAAATTAAACTTATCATTCAAAATGACCAAGATGATAAAACAATATACATATGATATTCTTGCTTTTAAATGACATATCACCAACATATACCATAATCTATCTCATAACTTAAAATGACTTTCCATTTCATTTATGAACATAAATACATCTTTATAAAACAAGATTCTATTTCAAACATCTTATCTCAAAACAATCTATAAATGCTTATTAAGACACTTCATAGCAAAATCAATCATAACTGAATCCAAGTGCAGCCAATGCTTAACAAAAGATTATCTACAATGTTATTGAATATCCAAGTGTCTATTGAAGTTTTACCATTGTTTAACAATAAGATACCACCCAGTTATAACTACAATCAACATATTAAAATACAATATCTGAAATCAATTTAAAATATGACTCACAAATATGCAATGTAACTTACATCATGTCAATGACCAAAAGTGATTAAGATGTAAAATCCATAAACTATAAGATGCTCACTAGCTGTTCACATAATGACCCTAGTGATACAACAGCATCTATCGATGTCTTTGTTATAAAATAATGCCTTATTCAGTTGCAAACAATACCAAAAAATGATAGTTAATTAAAAACTCAATTTCCATTGTAAATTATGCTGTCGCAGAGAAACTTTTTCTACTTAATTCGAGTTTCCTATTAACTATTTGACACAATGTCATTACCTTCAGCTATCCCACACTTTTCACTATCTTACTGTTTTAATATACAATAATCAAGTTATAGAATTCAAACATACTATTTTTAACAATGACATAACCATTATTTGAATCATTTATATCTTAAGAAACAGAGTAACTGTACCCTTAATCAGTCACGAGTCTTGCAACCTAATGCGAGCTCATGTCTGTGGCCGAACCACACGTATCTATGTATTCTAAGATATGGGTTCCTCAGAGCTCAGCACTATCAAGCCGAATACCCAAATAAAACAAAATCACATACAACTAACTGTCACAAACATGAGGCTCTGATCGGGTTTAACTCAGAGAAGAAATATATGTTTAGGGCAAAGCCCAAATTTATACATATAGCGACCTTCAAACTAATATCTCCATACTCTACATTCAAAGGTGGATATATACAAAGCTAAGCATTGCACATAGTGCCATGCTCTACACATACCCATCCTTGATTGTAAATTCACAACAAGAGAAAAACTAATAACTATTGGAACATGCTAATTGTTATCACAACAAAATTGTAAACAGAGAGAGAGTAGGGTAAGAAATTGCCCCTACTTGCAAATTAGTAGTTGGTAAATGTTCAACTCGAAGCACTCCAACAACTCGCCGTCAGCGCTGAAACCCCAACTCAAAACCACACTTCCAAAATGCCAAAACAAACAAACTTGCTTGAAACAGAGGATAGGGTATTCAACAGAAGAACCCAAATGCAATGCAAGAGGCTGATTGATAGTGAGAAACTCAATAGTGCTCAGCCTCATAACAATGAATGTTCTTTCAACAAATTCCTCCATGATGCCGATTCCTTAGCAACTAGCATCACAGGTGTTTAGCAAAACAGAACAATGCGGCCAAGTTTCCAGCCTAATCTCAACAAGAAACCAACT
Source organism: Cupressus sempervirens (assembly GCA_028749045.1). Taxonomy (NCBI): domain Eukaryota; kingdom Viridiplantae; phylum Streptophyta; class Pinopsida; order Cupressales; family Cupressaceae; genus Cupressus; species Cupressus sempervirens. The sequence continues at coordinate 838,656,883 of CM053793.1, forward strand.
CACGAAGAGAAATGGCCAACCAAACCAAAATGACATAATACCTTCATAATCATGCATTCAATTCAACTGCGACACTTCATAGAGCCGTGCACAAGATAGTTACAATGTCATTGCCATGAATTTGGCTTCCAACAAAATGAATATGTTTCCTCTTTCATGGCATTCGATACCCTTTTAGGGTTATATGCCATTTAAGAAATATTAAACCCCTTTTAAAAATAGAGAATGTTTATGCCAACCTCAACTTAGGGTGTTTAGACCCCTATTCAAATAAGTGTATATATATGTATATATATATGCAATACAACTGCAGTTCTTTTAAATAACAAGTTAATATAAGTCATGTAAACCAAACCTTCTCAAAGTTATAAGTATTTAGAAAAAATCTAATCCCTTTACAACATATGCCTATATGCTATACTGAAAACAAATCCAATGAAATAATTCAATCCCTTGTCAGTCACACATACGTAAATACAAGGGAAAATTCTAAATATATATATAGCATATTTAACATTCAAAAGCATTTGAAATGTCAAGTTAAACATACAATATATTTACTTTCTGTCCAAAGCATACAAACACAGAATGCAGTTTATAATAAATTTGAAACATAATAAACATAATCGATGCCCAATCAACATGCAAATATATATATATATATATATATATATATATATATATGCCAGTTTCAAATCACAAAATCCTAAATTACCTTCACTACTAACAACATAGTTCAAAATAGAAAATACATACAACATAAGTCTTGTGTTCCAAAGGACAGTAAGATAACCAAGTTCTATAGAAATAAAAAACATAACAACTAAAAGGAACTTATAACAACAAGGTCCTAATATGCAGAAAAACCCAAAGTAGTGGTCAGGCATGACAGTAGGTCCCCTCAGTATAACTAATACATAGTTTCCTTATTTGGTCCATGGAGAATCCCTCCATCCTATATTGGTGTGCACTCATTTTATATGGAGTTTCCCTCCATTTGGTCATATTTGTTCTACTTTGAAAGGATTGATATTTATATGGAGTTTCCCTCCATTTGGTTCTATTGGTTCCACTTTGAAAGATTGATATTTATATGGAGTTTCCCTCCATTTGATTCTATATGCTCTACTTTGAAAGGTTGATATTTATGGAGTTTCCCTCCATGTTGTTCCATTTTGTTCCTCAATGAAGAGGATACTATTATTGGAGTTTTCCCTCCAAATTCAGATGATTTGATCCAATTTGAAGGCAATATGTTGTTAAACCCTCATAATCCATTCATTTGATTATCCTAACAAAAATCATGATAATACTAATTTGATCAACATGTCTCTTTTTTTACTTTATTTTCATATTAATGTGATAATGGTTTGCATACTTTATTTCTTAGATCATGAGTCACACATGTTATGGAGGGACGCCCCCATTAACTTGTAGTGAGATGATTCATTAAGTGGACTATCTATATCCATGTGATTGATGCAATGTTGATGCAAGTATCATTAGTTGGCCTTGTCTGTGGTCATTAGTACATTAGTATAATATACTTTTCTTGAGAACACTGATCAAGCTTTTTTTCCTTGTTGATAATATTTTGAGCATATAATATCAGGTTAACTTCATTGCTTTGTGGTAACATGTTGTATTTTCCTCTCTATTTCTCTATGAAAATATTCTTATCCTTATTCAAAATGATTTCTAATTTGAATATAAAATGAAATGCTCTTTGTGGATAGTTGTCTTGTTTCTTGTGTCTATGTTTTTTAGGTAATCCATACAAGATAGTATTATTTGGTGTACATTCAGATGACCTATCCACTTCTCTCTTGGCTCTACGAAGATCTCCCTACACTCACAAGAGATCTTTTGCATAATTGAAGACATTCTCAAAGATCAAGTGGCTAATATTTAGAATTTCATTGTAAAATTTTTGGTTTAATACCCTTTGATGTAATTTCCCCAAGTAAAGATTAAAGGGGGTTGTTAGAATTGGTAATCTTTCCTTGGTTGTATTTATTAAATGGGATAAACCAAGGTATCCCTTATGTTGTTTGTCCTCTAGTCCACATGTGAGGACAAGTCTATTTTGTAATTCCTTTATTAAGGAAAATAGTTATTCCTCCTTAAGAGGATTATGACACTTTTTATGCACACACTTATGAATGTGGCAATCATTCACATGGGAGTTACAAATAACTCCTCCTCTCATATCTTTATAAGAGATGCTTCTCTCTCATTCTCAACACACAATCATGATGTAGTTCATGTAATGAGCCCTATGGCTCCACATTGTCTCCTTCTCTCTCTTTCTTCATTCTTAGGTATTTGCCTCATTCATATAATTCACAAGGGGTTTTCTTTGCTTTCCCCTTTCAAAATCTTTGTCTCCTCCTTTGTGTTGATCTTGGAAAGCTCTTATATAGTATGGTAATTATGTTCATCATAAACTCTCTTGGATTAAATTATAATTCTTTATTTTTAGTTCATTTTGATTTTATTATTTCTAAAAATAACTAATGATTATTTAATTAGTAAACCAACACTACTTGGCATAAGTAGTTGGCAATGCCATTTATATTACTATCATTGGCAATATTACAAGGTAGTTTGTCGATATCTAATCTACTGACAATAGTATCAATTGCATGTTTATTGAAATCGTTAACAACTCATATACATGTGTGTGTGTGTGTGTGTGTGTGAGAGAGAGAGAGAGAGAGAGAGAGAGAGAGAGAGAGAGAGAGAGAGAGAGAGCGCAACAATAATGATTATTAGATAAGTATGATACAGATTTGCATATGACAAAATACTTCTATAGATGTTATACATCAACAACGAGAAGTTAAATAGATTTTTTTTAATTTTAGAATATATAAAAATATGTCATTTCATTTTATTAATGACAAGTTTCTCATTCATTAATAACAATGTTATCTATTTAGAATTAAATTAATTAGATTTTGTTTTAAAACTATTATTTTGACTTATTCATTTTTAAATATTAGAAATAAATATAATTAAGTTAATAAATATCATTTATTGTCATATTATTTCACTTGACAACTTTTTTAACTAATATATAATAAATTATATTAATTTTAATCAATGAGCTTTATATATATATATATATATATATATAACTTTTACATTTAATCTATTTTTAGAACTTATTTAATTTTTTATTGTTAAAGAAATTTTAAATAACATTTTTCTAAGAAGCCCCCTCTATAGGGCTATAGCCTAAGAACTCATAATTTTCCCTGATCAAATCACAAAGCCTTTACATTTTTGAAGATCTAAATGCATTGCACTATTGGCACAAACTTTGACATTTTCTATCACTTCTTTATAATGGAATGTTTGAGTGTTACATTTGATGATTAGTCCTAATTCATTAATAGTCATCTAACATTAAAAGAGATAATAATTTCACAATTCTTATAATAGATTTGTAAATATTTTTAGAGTAGAATTGTTGTAATTTCAACATCAATATTCTAAATAACATACATTATGTGATCAATCATTAGGATTACGGAGTGTAATCCAAGGAATGCTATACATAATATCACACACTATGGTTTGAGACATTGATACAAAAGAATACCCAAATTTAAAACTATTGCAAATTCATCATCTAATATATTTTTTAATATGTGCATAGAATGCACAAGATATACCTATGAAAAAAAGAATCATTTTTTGGTATATTCTTCTCAACTAATCTATACATGTTTTCTTTATAACTAATCAACAATATTTCCATCAAGAATTTTTGCATACAATCTTCTTTGTCTATTATATAATCCTTCTCTTTAGCCTCTTTCGCCATATTTTGTATATCTTATACAAATTCCTTTAACCACAATATCTATGCTCTATATTGATCTCCTTTACCTTCATTTTTTTATTGGATTAATCTAAACAAGTTCAACTTATCATCTTTACCTTCTTTCTTCAATCCTTGACTCAGAAACACTAATCTCAAACACTACTCATATTTAATCGACTATGCATATACATTTCTATTACTTTTGTCATCCTCTGAAAGTAATCATCCATATTTGACATGACAATGCCAAATTTAAATTTCCTCAATATTCTAATTTTATTCTTCAATCAACATTTCTATGTTTTCCTTTCTAGTGCATCTTTTGTGGCATCACTATATTCATATCCTAATGAGTTTTATCCTTAAAATATAAGAATTCTGCATTATAATTTTGTGATATCCCTTGTTTTTTTATTAAAAGGGAAAAGTACACACATACCTTGTTATGTATATACATCTTGCATAGTAGTTAATTATCATCAGTGCATCTATAATCTTAGAAGAATTTCCTTATTACACTCATTCATGATGTATGCATCCATACATATACATACATACCCATGCACATACATATACATGCATGCATAATCAAATACACTTACTTGTACTCATGCATGTACATGCACATATACATGGCCACATCATACATAAGGACACCATTTTGAGATCATTGATGTGTGTGTTGATGAGATGTAGGCCTCCACTTTTCGTACTAAAGCATTTAAATATGTCTATGAGGAAAATGAGGATATCTAAGCATAATTCCCTTTAAACTCAAAATTAGATTAGCAAGGTCCAAGAGGAAGGAATACCAATATTGAATTTGAATTGCTATAAGGAATAAGATGCCAAGAAACACTCTTTGTCAAGCTATGTGTGATAATGTGTAAATATAAATTCAAAATTGAACTGATGACTTAAATAAGATGTAGATTCTAAATCTAGATGCAAGATGTATGTAAACAAGCCAACTAATATATAAAATTATCTTTAAACTATAAATTGAATTGAAGAATAAAGTAGCCACCTTGAATGAGTAGAGGAAGATGACTTTTTACTCCAAAAACAATGGATCTTTACTTGTTACAAAAATATTGATTTTGGATTTCAAAATGAAATAGAAAATCTAGAAACTAATTTTTATGGCAAGATCTTTGGAATGGGTCTACTTGGTGGAAAAGCATCTGGAACATGTTTTGTGAAGTCGTTGTCTTCCCTGGGCCTCAAAACCAAGTCAACCCAATTTTTTGCAAAAGATTTTAGGGAGTATTTTCCAAATCTGCAATCCACAATTTATTATCTTGCTTCTGCACACAATAAATTCAGATTTTTGTTTTTGATTTGATGAGGGATTGCCTTGGTCAAGCCCTAAATTGAGAAAATCAACCTTGAATTGAAATGTATATGTATGTAAATGAAGAACAAGATAAATGTAAATATGCACCTTGCTTGTAAAACCCTTGTTAATAAGGATTTTTCCTTGTTGTATGTTGTAGATGTTGAATTTGGTATATAGAATGTAGGATATATCCATAGTTATAATGGATCTACTAAAACCACATTATGGAGCCATGGATGTAAATTTCTATCAATGAAGAAGATGATGAATTCCTCAATGTAGATATCCTCTCTTGATGGCCAACAATATGCTAGAGCTTGGAGAGGAAATGCTCACAAAGGATCCTTGAGCACTTGATGAAAACTTTCTTGCTTGAAAACTCGAATGCCTTGAATGCTTGAACTTGCACATAAATTATGCTATCATGAGGATTTAGGTGTAAGTGTAGTATCTTGTGTGTAAAAATGGAGATCTCAAGCATCCTTATATATTATTTTTTGGGTGGGAAAACAATACAAGTCAAGTGGGGAGTAAAATTCAATAATTGAAAAATCTGAAACACTTTGTGCCTCAAGCCTTTGAATCCATGGAAAAGAGGTTGAACTCTTCCTAGAAGAGACCAACCTAAATTCATCATGTTCCATAATAGGTTGATCAAGTCAACTTGTTCCCCAAGAAGAGTCTAGTTAGGCCACCAAAAGGTCCTAGAGGAAGTGCAAACATAATCAGGAAAAGTAAAAAAGAAATGAGAGAAAGAGAACATTGAGCATAGATTCATGTAATGCAAAAGGTCACTAAAAGACAAGTGATAAAAGGTATTAAAATATGGGTGCTTCTATTTTAAGACTGTATGTTTAGCCTCCACTTTTGTTGGAGTATGATTTTACTTGCCTCACAGTAAAGTAGATTAAAAAAGCCACTCTTATCATGAGTAAGGAGGCAAAGAAACTATCAAACCCCCCAAGTGACTTGAATCTTCATCATATCCAAAATCACAATAGGATAGATATCACTACAAGAAAGTGTAGTCAACTTTCCCAATAAGGTGTGTGTGCCTTATTGTAAACTACAGAAGAAAGGGGGTGAAGGTGTTTGCAACAAAAGATGGTATTGAATGGTCTAGCAAGTGTGTGTGGCATGCTAGTCAATCCATCAAAAAGATCCATCCTCGCGGGAACTCCATGTCCTAAAAAGAAGAATAAAAAAACTAACCCAGGCATAAGGATGTGTGAGTCCTTAAGGGATCAAAATAAGATCATGATTCTTGGACTTTCAGTAGTCCAAAGAAGGATCAAGACAAGGATTGGGACTCCCAGACTATCAATAGTCTAGAGATAGGTCCAACATAAAACCAAGCTCCTAGGAACTTTGAGTAGTTCAAAGGAAATGAAAGTGCATGCAAAAAAGGTGACGAAGTAACAATACATAGTTTTGATAATAACCCAAAAATCATACCAAGCTCCCAAGGTTGAAATACTCTAAGCCATACTCAAAATTTGTATTTGCTACTCCATCATTATAAACAAAAAGGGTGAGCAGAGTGTATGCCCCCACATTAAAGTGATTGTAAAATTTCTTAACAAGGTAAAAGCATAGATCTATGTCACCATTTATGATACCAAAACTTGTTTTGGTCAAATCTCATTTCTCTATCAAACCTCAATTTTTTTCAAAAACTAAAAATACCCTTTTATAGATCTCAGATTGAATATCATCATTATATAAATTTTTGAGTGTTTTGATTAGTTATAATATGCTATAATCTCAAAATATTATAAGTCAATATTTCAACATTTCAGAAGATGCTCCCTCAAAAAAGAAAAAAAATAGTAAATCATATCAAAAAATTTTAAAAATATATTTATCTCTAGAGGAGAGAATCCTCTTCATGAATATATTATTTTTTGTCAAGAAGGTATAGATTTGATAGGGAAGTTTTGATGGGAGGAAAAAATTGTTGGATTCTGATAAGATTGAACTTGAGTACTTATAACAAAGAAAAAATATATAAAAAATAATTACTTCTTTTTTTCTTCACTAGTTATGCATGTCATCTATAGGATACTTTCAAATTAGAACAAAAAAAGATGATTTGCATATACTTGTTTGATGGGAACTACACCCTATATTTTTTACAGTTAAAAAATGGACTTCAAAATAAAATAAAATGAATAAATTCTTACTTTAAAAAATTATAAAAATTATAGGCATAAAATTCATCCAATTCTACACATTTCATCAGTTTACATCATCCTCATATTTTCAACACAAATACTATTTTTTTTGTCATTAATATTGAATTGTCACATTATGATATCTCGTTTCTTTATAAAAGGTGACATAGGTTTGTGCTTTTATCCAACAAGAGTAATAGATTTAATGAAAGTGTATCTACTAAGAATGTTTCTAGTATGAGATGCCCCCAAGAGAGGATACATTAAGGGAAATAAACATGTGACAAAAGAGATAACACAAAGGGATCTACTAACTTTGGGGTTAGTATGATAATATGTAATATTATATTAAGTGTGAAGTATCATCATTCCTTGAAGGAAGTAGAACTACAACACAATAGAGGAAAATACACTTAAGTGATACAAAGAAGAGTCTTTTTGGGCCAACAACATAGAGACCAAAAATAATTAGTGTTACCATGTTGCAAGCAACCAAGATGACTATACAAGGGAAAATTTAAGAACAATAACCATTTGCAACATAACATGTAACAAAATATAGAAGAAGTGAGATACAAAGAGAAGAATGTGTATGAAATAATAAACAAAAGAAACAACATGGGGGAAACACAACATGAAAGTAAGAAGACTACCATGTTAAAAGACTTTGGTTCAAGTGTCCCATGTGTCTTTCCCATCTTAGTTTGAAATTTTAGGTGAAGGATGGAAACTCACGAGAGGAACAACAACCAACATGGTAGAAACCATAGCTAGATCAAAACAAGGATTTTGGGGGGAGTCATTTTTTTTTGTAACTAGAAGTGGTTGTAAGCTACATAGAAATTATGTTAGGCAAATCATAATTCTTATCAATATATTCTTCATCACTACTAACATGTTCAAGATCAAGAGTATCTTCCATATCAAGATTAATAGAATCTAAAATATGAACATAATCATCATGTTTATCCATCTGTATATTATTACCTTGATTAACTTCTTCCAAAGGCTCAATCATGAGTTGATCAAAGGAAGGAAAAGGTTGAAATGAATATGTAGTTTGAGAAGCAAGAGCACAAGCCTTAGCCTTAGATTGATGATTCTTGTGATGCTTATGATCAAGTTGATTATGAATGGTTCTACAACATAAAACTAAAGAATTAGGATCAACAACCATACATTCCAAGGAAGGAACAATTGCATGTTGAAGAACAAGTTTCAAAGGGATAGATGAAGTAGGTAAGATAGGTTCAAAAGAAGTGGTCTGAAGGAGAGATGAGGTAGGCAAAGTGGATGTAGGACCTTAGGAAGGTTAAGCTCAAGAATATCTTCTACCTTATATTATTGATAAGATCAATAAAGATGGGAGAGATGGCCAATAAAAATTGATCACAACATAATCTTGAGGACATGGGAGTTTATAAAGAAAATGATTAATGGTGATAATTCTCCATGATGGGAGAATTTAATGCACTTATAAATAGGTGAAGTTGCAACTTGTATGGAAGAAAACCATAGAATACCAAGATTAAGTTGAAATTGATCAAAGGTATGAATAAAAAAAAAGGTGGCATGAATAACTCTACTAGAAAGAGTGGTAGTCCAAGAGTAATAGAACCTTGAGGTCAATATGTCATAAGTATATTTATGCAACCATTATTCTTTATTCAGCCACACACTAGATATATCATAAGTATCTTTATGCAACCACACACTAGATATATCATAAATATCTTTACACAACCACACACTAGATATATCTTAAGTATCTTTATGCAACCATTATTCTTAAAGATGTTATTTAGTGATAACATTCACAGAGAAAGAAGGATGAATCAAAACACCGTGAAAATAATATGAGGAACCCTAGCAATAGTGTAAAGAAGACTATTATGTGCCTTAAACATATCATACTAACTAAAGATAATCAAAGGTGAATATTTAGGTTTAGGTGGATAGGAATCAAAGGTTGAGATTTAGGTTGAGGTTGAGGTTGAGGTTGAGGGTCAAAATTATTAGCCTCTTCTACCTTATCATCAAAACTAATGTTAGTATCAAGAGAAGGTTGATTAATTACATTTGATGAATGTGTAGGAAAATGATTATTATAGATTTTCAAATTCTAATTAGGAGGTAAAACAACTTTATTTGTATTATTAACCTCAGCATCAATAAATATGGCATTAGAATTAGTAAGGTCTTGAATGCAATTCTTCAAAGCATAACACCTTTGAGTATTATAAAACCCAGTTGGCACTAGTATTTACAAAAATCATTTGAATCAAATGACTTAGGCATTTATTTACTAGTGTTGATAGGATGAATAGGAGGAAGTTTAAGAATTCTAACATGAATTAGTTTAGTCATCACATTGTTAGAATGTTTAGAATAACTAAGAGGAGGGGGGGGGGGTTGAATCAGTTATCCAAGGTAAAAAAACAAACACTTAAACTACTTTAGATCTTAGCATCCATTGGCTCAACCTCTATAGTAAACTATTGCTAACATATGCTAGCAGTCTAGTGTCCTAAATATAAAAAACTTGGTCAATACTAACACATAGTCAATATTGATGCTCAATAAACACTATTTCTGGTTGGCACATATTGTAGCTCAATCAACATTAGCATCACCCAACACAACCTTCAAGTTCCTTAATCTTCTACTCTATTGCTCAGTCAAGCCTACAAATTTGATCAATCTTTGATCACTTCTTCAAGGCTTCAATACAACTATCTTCTTGACTTTTAGGATGATTTAAACAATCATTTTATCTTGTTAGAGTCTAAATAATCAAGTGTCCATTATCACTTCTTCTCATAACACAACCTTTCCTTTATGCTCTTTTGTTATGACAAAATTCTCAAATCCTCTTCATTAATCATCTAGAAATGACACCCAAATCAAATAGAAAACTATCTCACCAATAAGGTTTGACATCAATGACAACATAACAATTATTTCAATATAGTTTTCAAAAATCTCCCTCTTTGGCATTGATGGCAACATATCTAGTTACCATGCAATCCAAAATATGTACTACATCAAGAAAAATCCCTTTGTGTATAGTATCAAATCGTCATTAATATCCTCAGTTTCATTCTAATTCTCATCCATGCATCTCTGATATGCAACACATATACTCCCTCTATCATATTAGATCATTAAATCAATCAAATACTTCTGTATTGTTGGAAATGACTCTTATAAGTTCTATGAACTCCCTCTTTCTTTCTTATCAAATATCTCCCTCTTCCTGATCACTGCATAGATAACTACTTCAATATTATCTCTCTTCATGGCAACTAAACTACATCATCTCTCTCTTTTACAAAGATGCAAAACACACTATCTTTCTCATGCATCTTGATTATGTAGATATCTTCATGTCAATACTAAATTCATCCTTTTTCATCTATGTATGACTGATATAACATGATTTAGCCCTTCTTCCTCCACTACTACTTTAGACAACTCCTAAAGTAGAACTATCTACATCAACTTGTAAGATATTCTGATTAACCCAATTGATGTAAATCTCCATTTTAGCTTAAGTAGCCTTGTCTAGGGGAATCACCCTTAGTTTACCTCTTAGATATTCATGAGCATCCTTAGGTAAAGTTTTAGTAAAAATATCAGCTATTTATTCCTTAGTATTCACATACTCCAATCTCACTTCTTTGCCTTGAACTTGCTCTCTCAAGTAATGATACTTGATAGTAGAATGCTTAGTCTCTATGTGCAGTACATGATTCCTTGATATGTTAATAGTACTAGTGTTATCACAATAGATAACAAATAGATCAATGATCTCTTCCTTCATTGGTTTCAACAATTACTTTTTCTATATGATGTTTATTGCTACCACATACTCAGCTTTAGTTGTTGATTGAGAAATACAGTTTTGCTTCTTGCTTGTCCATGAAACTGGTCTTTTTTGTAGAAAGAAAGCTCCTCCACTTGTACTTTTCTTGTCATCAACATTTCCTACCCAATCTAAGTTAGAGAACACTTTTAGTTCAAACTTATCATTCTTCTTGTAATACAATCCATAGTCTTCTATTCCTTTCATATATCTTAGTATCCTTCTTATTGCCATCATGTAATTCTCTTTAGGATTTGCATAAAATCTTGCAACTATCCCAACTACTAATGCAATATTGGGTTTGCTATGAACAACATATTGTAGTTTGACATATTTAGAATCATCATTCTTAGATAGTTTATGTAATGTGGCCATGGGTGTACTAACTTGTATTGAATATTCCATTCCAAATGTGTTCGATATCTCCTTGATGTATTTAGATTGAGTGATGAAGATCCTTTACTTCATTCGATATACTTGTAAACCAAAAAAGAATTTGATCTCACCAAACATAGACATTTTAAATTCCTTCATTATCTCATGTGTAAATGATTTTCATAATGATTCCTTTCCTCCAAATATAATATTATCAACAATGATTTCAAATAGAAATTCCTTGTTGTTTTTACCAGTCTTCAAGTACAAATTATTATTATCATTAGTTCCTGCAAAACCAATCTTCACCAAATGATTGTGTAGTATTTCATACCATGCTTTAGGGGCTTGTTTCAGCCATATAGTGCCTTGTGTAGCTTACATACCATATTCTTCTTCAAGTATTCCATTCAAAAATGTGGATTTTTCATCCATCTAATATACCTTAAATACTTTATATGAAGACTATGCAAGAGTGTTCTAACTCCTTCTAATCTTGCAACAAGGAAAAATGTTTCCCCATGGTCAATTCCTTCTTCTTGTGCATATCTTTTTCTTACCAGTCTAGCCTTGTTCCTTGTGACTTCACCTTTTTCATTTAGCTTGTTCTTGAATACCCACTTTGTTCCAATAACATTTTTGTCCTTAGGTCTAGGTACCAATGTCCATGTTTTGTCCTTTTCTATCTACTCAATTTCTTAATTCATTTCTTATATCCAATTCTCATTCTCCAAAGCATCTTTACTAATTTGGGCTCAAACTCATAAAGTAAATATGTATCACTTCTAAGTCTTTTCATTGTCATAACACTAGATTCTTTATCTCCAATTATTTTCTCAAGTGCATGATGTAGTCTTACATATTTTCTAGTATAGGTTATTTCCTTCTCTCTTCTTCTACATGTTTATCTTGAAAAATGATTTCAAGCTCATTTTCTCTTTCTAGTTCTAGTTTTGGTTCATGTTCTTCTTGATTGGCATTGTCTTCCTAATGTTCAGCTCCATCTATCTATGACACAACATTTTTTTGTTGTTTCTTGACACCCATAGTTTGTTGCTTAGCAACTTGTTATTGCAACTTGGCATTCCCATTTTGTTGTTGATTTGCAACTTTGTTCTCTTGCTTAGATGGGGTGCTCAAAGAACCTTCATTCGCATATATGAATGCGTTGTAGTCTTCAGGTTTTGTCTTGCATTCAACTTCATTTTTTTCTACATATTCATCAACTTTCACATTTGCACTTTCCACAACTTTGTTAGTGTAGAGTTTAAACACTTATATGCTTTTATCTTAGTGGAATAACCTAGGAATATGAAAATGTATAAACTATTGTACTTACAACTTCTCTCGAATATTTATGTGATACATTTTTCTCTATCATCAATATTCTAGCATAGTCCATAATTGATCTATTTCTCCTTTCAACTATACCATTTTGAGGAGGTGTGCTAGGTTCTAACATCTACCTTTTGATTCCTTTGTCATTGCAGAATATATCAAATTCATTGGAAATGTATTCTCCACCTTTATTAGATCTCGAGTACTTAAGACTCTTTCTTGTCTCCTTTTTAACTCTAGCCAAATACCACTTAAACAACTGAAAAGAATCAAATTTTTCTTTAAGAAATATCATAGTCATCATTCTAGAGTAGTCATCAACAAATAGGATGAATTATTTGTCTCCACAATAGCTTTGGACATAAATAGGTCCACATAGGTCAATATGAAACAATTCCAAAATATCGTCAGATGAATATGTCTTTCTCTTGAAACTAGATTTTATCATTTTTCCCAATTGGCATTGTTTACACATAACATTCTAAGGTTTCTTTAGTTTTGGCAATCCTCTTACTCTTTTCATCTTATTAATGCTAACAAAATTGTAAATTTTTTTACATGACATAACCTCTTGTGCCATAACCATATATCTTCATACTATGCAAACAAACATGTCTCGTTAGATAAATCCAAAAGGAACAAGTTACCTTTTGTTTGATCACTGCTTCCAACTAGTTCACCATCAATATCAAATATCTTAGTCTTCAGATGATGGAATTCAACTCAGTATCCTGATTTGTTCAACTATGAAACACTCAACAAGTTATGGTTATGTCCTTGAACCCAATAAACACCATCACACTTGATCTTATTAGTCAATTGTATTGATCCTTTACCTTTCACAAGACATGGTACATCATTACCAAACTTAACACAACTATCCTTGTATGGTCCAATGGTCTCAAATTTACTTTTATCACTAGTAACATGATTTAAAAAACCACTATCAATTATCGATCTATCACTTTTATTCACATATGAGATTAATTTATTTTTCTCATCTTCATCTAAATCTTCTTTCATAGGAACATAGACAACTTCTTCATGATTACTTTCAAATTCATTATCAGTTTCTTCTTAAGAAATGTAATAAGATTTATAACCTTTTTCTTTGTAGTCCTTGTTTCTCTTGTTGTCTCAGCCATCTCTTTTTCCTTTGTAATTGTTTTGCTTCTTTTCATTCTTGTCTTCTTTATTAAGATATCTTGTAGCAATATGAACAACCTTGTTACATGAAAAATAGATTATAGGAAGTTTACGTTTGTATTTCCTTTTGCCTCTTGGAAGTCTTCTAGCTATCAGTGCTTTAAACTCATCAAGTTCATCATCAAAAGTATCACTATCACTTTTTACAAATTTTCCTTTTCCTTTCTTGATAAGAACCAAATGTGATTTAAAAGTAGATTCAACAGTGGTAGGAGTGAAACTATCAAAATTTGACATCTCTAAAGCAGTAAGTCTACCAATCACACCTTCTAGAGTTAGGTCATTACTTGGAGTACATCTTAGTTCTTGTATTGTAGAAACCCTAATAAAATAAATAGGAAGTCGAGTTCTCAATACTTTGTTGATTATAGTTTCATCATCAATCTTTCCATTAGATTCTCTTCTAGCATTTACAACTTCTTTGATTCTTTCACAATATTAGACTATATTCTCACATTCTACGATTCTCATTTCATCAAACTTGCCTCTCAAGATCTCTAATTTTTTCCTAAAGACATTCTTGTCTCCTACATAGATGGTCTACAATGTATCCCACATTTCCTTGGTAGTCTTGCAGGTTTGAATGTTATCAAACTTATCATAGCTTAGGTCTAATGCAATCTTTGTGTTCTTGCTTCTCTTTCAACTACTGAGCTATAAGAGGAACTACTGTTATCTCCACATATGCATTGTCCAAAAAATTTATTACACCTTCTCCAATTCCTCCTAGATGTATCCTCATCAAACTTTTCCATGTAGGGAAATTATCTCTTTTCAACCTTGGTATCTCCTTTTTCTCTACAAGCACCAATGATCTAATACTAATTGTTAGAATGTTTGGAATAAATTAATTATGTGTGTGTGTGTGGGGGGGGGGGGGGGGGCATGAATCAATTATCCAAGGTCTTTATGCACTAATTGAACAAACAAACACTTAAACAACTTCAAATCTTAACATCCATTAGCTCAGCCTCTATAGTAAACTATTAGTGATATAAACCACTAGTCCACTATCCTAAATATAGTAGATTTGTAGAATGTAGACATTAACAATAAATGATCACAAATAAACTCCACACAAGTTTGATACTAGGATTTAACATGGAAACCCAATTCAGGAAAAACCACCAACAATATGTCACCAATCTTTCACTCTTTTGAAGTGAGCTCTGTTAGGAGCCAACCCTATTAAAGGTTATAAAACACACTATTAAATGTGACCTTGTTAAATTATTTAATCACCTTGTTAGGAATGTCCTTGTTAGAAGACTTTAGAACATTTCATTAGAATGCCACCTTGATTAAAGGATTTACATATGACTATTAGGTTAACCTTTACTAGAGGATTTTAATACTAATACAATGGTTAGAAAGTAATATCAGGTAATGATCTATAAAATACAACTCAGTTTACAAATATAGATCTTAGTTCATCTCAAATGTTGATGCACTGACAAGCCTTCATTTTTATCTCAATCTTTGATTCTCTTGGCAACTCTTGAAGCAATCACTCTTCACCTCTTCTCAACTCTTCTTAGCCTTCTAAATAAGTTTACCAATAAATAACATCAAAAACTAATCCAACCCTATTAGGTTAGCCCTTGTACCTCCTTAAATAGGTAATTATGATATTTTTCCACTTAAACATCACAGTAGAACTTAGGTTTAGGTCAAATTCATTTATCCTTCCAACATTTTGTCTCCTCTTTTCTATTCTAGAAATTTCTTCAAACTTCTTCATGAATCCTTGCATAGAAACATGTAAACATAGTTTCCCTTGTTTTAAATGTTCTAGGTCATCCATCCTTATCTTCAAAATATTTTACATAATCCATGAAATCAACTCTATTGGCTGGAAAACATGATTTCCTCATAAACTGTCAAAATGTTGTCCCTTGAACAACACTGTGTTCTAACTCTCAACAATTGTTGGATTACTCAGTCACTACTAACATTTTTTTCATTACATATAATTACACTTGGTCAATACAAATGTTAACTAAACAATATTTTTTCTTGGCACATATTATGGCTCGATCGACACTAGTGTCACTCAACATAACCTTCAAGTTCCTTAATCTTCTACTTTGTTGCTTTGTCAAACCTATGAATATTGTCAATCTTTGATCACTTATTCAAGGCTTCAATAAAACTATCTTCTTCACTCATATGATGATCTAAACATTCACTTCATCTTATTAGAGTCTAACTGATCAAGTGTCCATTGTAGTTTCTTCTCATAACTCAACCTTTCCTCTAGGTTTTTTTGCTATGACCAACTTCTCAAATCATCTTCATAAATAATCTAGATATGACATTCAAATTAGATATAAAATTTCCTTTCCAATAAGGTTTGACATCAATGACAACATAACAATTGTTTTAATTGTAGTATCCAACCATATTGGGTAAAAGTTTAGATAAAGGAGTGTACTTGTGATTAGGATGATACATAGAGGAAAAAGTAGTTGTACCTTTGGATGTAGTAGCCACTTTATCAACAATTGTGTTGATTGACTTGATTTTGATGAAGTTTTTATATTTGAAATATTTGTTTTGATTAACAATGACATCACTCTTATCACTAGTAATGTTGGTGTTTTGAAAAAACATGGTTTCAAATAACCTCGACGAGAACAAGATACATCTAGGGGCAACTACTTCCCATCTTTAGCATACCATTTTAAACACTGAGAAAACTATAAGGCTTGACCCTTCTTCTACTTTAGGCTCTCTAAAACCTAGGTGGATGGGCCTATAGATTCTTTGTATGGTACTAGTTGGCAAAAGCATACATTGAGTCTAAATAAAGCAGATCAAAACCCTTAATCTTCTAAAACTTATGCAAAGATCTCAGACATTGAATAGCTAATAACATGGCCAAAGAATTTGCTAAGCTAAGTGAGGGTATCACATTTTAGTTCTTCAACATTTAAAGGAAAAAATATTTGATTAATGATGTTGATTTTAGAAAAACCTGACATGAATAATAGAACACTTAGATCCTATAGTTGATCAATGCTTTATCTATTAGGCAATCACATAAAACACTAACACATATCCCTGAAATTCATTGATATTTCTAATAGATTAAGACTTCCTGATCTATCTATTCACCTTGTGGATCAAACATCTGCATCTTTCTGAACCTCATAATCAACCTATCCCTTCATGAGATCTGCAATCCTATGACGATGAACCAAGAATTTACATAACTCCTTGAGTCATAAGCAAAATAAATCAACATATACAACCATAGATTGCAATTGAGTTTCATACCCTTAATTTACAAAATATAAAAGATCACAAACAACATGAATGGGAGATAAGATATTAGAATGAAGATAAACTTTCTACTACATTTTCATTTATTTCTTTGAAACAAATACAATAAGATGCATGAAATTGAAATGTAAAACTGCCTAACAAATTAGAACTATCAGTATTCTTATTTCTTGTTGTTCATTACAAGAGAAATATGCTAAAGAATGTGGTGTAATCACAATTCTAAATCCAATAATGTGGTCTCATAGACAAAATTAAAACCAATAATGTGGTATCACACTAAAAATTGCCAACCCCTACAATAGATGAGAAAGAGAAAGATATAGAAGAACAATGTAATCCCAGATTTGATCTGAAGGTGACATGTGTCCACTTGAATCTCCATTCTTTGTTGTTGTAGAACATCTCTCATCTTTCTACCCATGAGATCTAATTTGGTTTTCATCATTGTTTTGTAACCAACTTGAAATATCTCTTCCTCAATGATGAAAACCCTTCTGCTACTAGAATATCTGAAATGCATCATAAAATGATGATGATACCTCGATGTAACTAACTTAGATATGAAAAAAATTGTCCATAACTACATTCATACTACCTTTTATATTCACTCAGTTCACCATTTCACTAGAAATCAAATTTGGATTGCCCCAACTGAATGAAAATGAAAACTAGGCATCTAAGACAATTCCTTAGATAACTGGAACCAACAACCTCCTATGCAAAAACAAACTCTAGAAATGAAAATTTCATTTTCTCCCAATTCTAGTGATATATAATACTCCTATATGGGCTTAGCAGAAACTCTAAAAATCTTGTTTTGAAAATCAACTTCTGCTTATGGCTTTAAACTGCACTTCATTTGCAAATATTTAACCTTTTCTTAAGTTTGAACTATTGAATTAAATCAAATTTTATTTAAAATTGACCTGCATGTGATTTTTGGAGGAAAATATACTAAAATATTACAGTTTTCATTTTATAAAATTTCTCTCCATTTTTCATCTAGGTCAAACTTGGTTGATTAACCTGTTGGAATTAAAGATATAGTAACTAAGAGGGTGGGTGAATCAGTTACTCACAAAAATTCATTTCAACAATTCCCTTAGATGTCTTAAAGATCTAGTTACTATTTTTTTTTTTTTGGTAAACAAATGCTGTAACTCAGTAAGATTAAACTATTACTTTTTGATGAAGTACTGCTCTGCTACCACTAATGAAGGTATGCTCTGATACCACTGATGTAGTACTGCTCTACTACCACTAAAAAAGGTATGCTATGATACCACTGATGAAGGGCCACACCACCCGTACCAACTCACAACCAAAAAAATGCAACAAGATGGAGACAAAGAGATGACAAAAATGCTTCATTAAGCATCCATTAATACTTGAAATTCATTACAATATCCTCCAAATGAAAGGACTCCAAACTCTTACAATATAAGAGATATTTTCTCTCTAAGAGCTTCTACAAGAAATTACATCCGAAGAGCTTCTACTTGAAGAGCTTACACTTGAAGAGCTTCTATTTCTCGAACTTGATTACAAATGATAATAAACCTTGTTTAAATAGGCACTTCTAACCCAAGACATTACAAACACAACCAATGTGGGATCAAAGGTAAATACAACTACCTTTAAATAAATATTAAATTCCCACCCAAATACAACTAAGCACCCAACAAATATTAAATACATGATTTAAGGATCTTTCCACAAACTTCTAAAATGCCACCTACACACCTCGATTAATGGAATGACAACTATTTTTATTATTTATGCCACCCATGCACCTTGAAAATAGAAATTCCTTTTTTTATTCTTCTTTTCTCCTTTTTCCCTTTTTTTTTTTTTTCTTCCATTTTCGTCACTTTCTCTCTCCTCCACAATTTCTTTCTTTTTTTTTCTCCTTCTCTCTCTTTTTTTTTTTTTTTTTTAAAATTTAATTTTTCCATGCAAGATGCTCCTGCATTAGACTCCCTTGGTAGATAGAAAAGTGTGTCCCACACTTTGACACCAAAAGAAAGATATACAACCATCTTCATCTTCACCACAAGCTTCCACCTCAATAGGGACAAGAAAACCAACATACAAATCTTCCACATTTTTTTTTTGTTGATGCATGATGCTCCTGCATCCGACTCCCATGGTAGGAAAAATTTTGTGAATATGGATTCACAAAATGAAGTAGCCACTATTGATAGATTTTTTTCCTCTTCCTCCAACACATAGCTGGAACAAGTATCTGATGCTGAAATTTCTCCTTTGCAATGAACTCTATCCAAGTATAAATCTCATCCTCATCCAATCTTGTTGAATTAATCACACCTGTAATAAATTTAGCAACACCATACCAATCTTCCTTTGCATACCATACATGACTAACAAGATCCTCATGCAAACCATTATCAATATCTTTCAAACTCATATCAAAGACAACATCCCATGATTCATAAGAATTTACCTATTTGACATCTTCATCTTCGCTTGCTTCTTTTATGTCGTCAACAATGCATGTTACTACTCCACTTGCTTGATCTCCAACGAAGGCACTATACTTTTCCTCCATTGCTGCAATCTTCAAATCATCTTGATCTATTTTAGGTTCATAAACCTTTCCATCTTCATGATCTTCCTCCTCTCTTTCATCTTCTTCAGCTTTAGGTTCACAAATAATTTTCTCTTCATCCGCTTGCTCTTCCACTGGATCATTTTCCTTTTCCACATCCAAGGAATTATCAACATCTCTTTTCTGGTGACATGCTCTTCATTTCCGCAACTCAGCTTCTAATTCATTCACTTGCTTCTACAAATCAACTAGCAATGATTGTTGATTTCTTGCTCTAAATTTATCAAGTCGAGGAATCCTTAGAATCCATCCAATCACAAAAGTCATCTTCTTCTTTCTCTTCTCCATAATCAAGTCTTTAGAAGACAAATCTCATGCAACACAAGAACCTTGTGCAAACTACCTCACAGTCAGCGATTTGTATCCACAATCAAGAACTTCTTCACAAACTTCTCCCAATTCAAGGTCCTGGTACAAACTGCCTCACGTTCGACAACTTGTCCACATGCTCAAGAACTCCTGCTCTGATACCACTAATGAAGTACTACTCTGCTACCACTAATGAAGGTATGCTCTGATACCACTGATGTAGTACTTCTCTACTACCACTAAAAATGATATGCTCTGATACCACTAATGAAGGGGCACACCACCCGTACCAACTCACAACCAAAAAAATGCAACAAGATGGAGACAAAGAGATGACAAAAATGCTTCATTAAGCATCCATTAATACTTGAAATTCATTACAATATCCTCCAAATGAAAGGACTCCAAACTCTTACAATATAAGAGATATTTTCTCTCTAAGAGCTTCTACAAGAAATTACATCCGAAGAGCTTCTACTTGAAGAGCTTACACTTGAAGAGCTTCTATTTCTCGAACTTGATTACAAATGATAATAAGCCTTGCTTAAATAGGCACTTCTAACCCAAGACATTAAAAACACAACCAATGTGGGATAAAAGGTAAATAGAACTACCTTTAAATAAATATTAAATTCCCACCCAAATACAACTAAGCAACCAACAAATATTAAATACACGATTTAAGGATCTTTCCACAAACTTCTAAAATGCCACCTACACACCTCAATTAATGGAATGACAACTATTTTTATTATTTATGCCACCCATGCACCTTGAAAATAGAAATTCCTTTTTTTATTCTTCTTTTCTCCTTTTTCCCTTATTTTATTTTTTTATTTTCCTTCCATTTTCGTCACTTTCTCTCTCCTCCACAATTTTTTTTCTTTTTCTCCTTCTCTCTCTCTCTCTCTCTCTCTCTCTCTCTCTCTCTCTCTCTTTAATTTAATTTTTCCATGCAAGATGCTCTTGCATTAGACTCCCTTGGTAGATAGAAAAGTGGGTCCCACACTTTGACACCAAACGAAAGATATACAACCATCTTCATCTTCACCACAAGCTTCTACCTCAATAGGGACAAGAAAACCAACATACAAATCTTCCACATTTTTTTTATTGCATCACTTTTTCAAGCATTCATGCATGTAATTGAAAATAAAGTGAATGCAAGAGACATCAGATTTAACATGGAAACCCAATATGGGAAAAACCACCAAGTAACTAGTCACCAATTTTTCACTCTTCTGAAGTGAGCCCTGTTAGGAGCCAACCCTATTAAAGGTTACAATACACACTATTAGGTGTGACCCTATTAGAGGATTTAATCACCCTGTTAGGAGTGGCCTTGCTAGAGGTCTTTAGAACAATTCAATTGAACTGTCACCTTGTTAGAGGATTTACAAAATGGCTATTAAACCAAATCTGTTAAGAGATTTGAAATCATTGCTACAATGGTTAGAAAGAAACAATGAATTGACCTAAACAAGATGCAACTGAATTTGTTGGTTACAGGTCTCTGTTCAACATCATTAGATCCTCCTTGATCAAAAATGGCTCTATTGCTCCTCAATGATCTCTAATCATCCTTCAAATCTGCTTCCACAACAGTCAGTCTTCATATCACATTAATTCCACATTCTTCCACTTCATACCTTTTAAAATTTTCAACTTGACTTCTTACTTATACCATTCAGATTGTTAAGTCGGCCTATTTACATGTTGCATTTACCAATAGACTATACATCAGTCGGCTACAAATATTACTCTAAAAAAATAAATGTTATTTCATAAGATAATGAAATCCTTTACTGGCCAACCCTACTTGGTAAATAATGTTTCTAGAAATTTTTTGAGTTAATCATCTTGACTCAGTTAACATTGCAATATCCTTAAAATCTTTTGTCTGCCAGTTTGCTCAGTAAGAACTGAATCCTTCAGTAAGAACTACTTCTTCCAAATTACCTTAGATGATCGAGTGAGCTAGGTAAGAATTGCTTCTTCCAAATTACCTTTGATGATCAAGTAAACTCGGTAAGAACTGCTTCTTCCAAATTACCGTTGATGACCGAGTGAACTTGGTAAGAACTACTTCTTCCAAATTACCTTTGATGATTGTGTGAACTTGGTAAGAACTATTTCTGTCACATTTTCTTTAATTACTGAGTGAACTCGGTAAGAACTAAATTTCTTTTATTACCTTGAAAGCTCCATAATCAACTATCTACTTAGTAGACACTGCAAAGCTATCTTTACTAACCTTTTGAGCTTGGTAGACACTATCCTTTGCTTTGTTGACCTTCTGAGCTCGATAGACACAATCCTTTTCCTTACTAAGCTTCTAAGCTTGGTAGACACTATCTTGATGATTGATATGACATTTGTGTGACATCAAAGACAACACAAAATTGAAAAATTGTATCCAACATAACCTTCTAACATGTGTCATCATTGGATTGATTGATTCCTGCATAGTCACTTGACACTTGCCACCTAGGCACCATGTGTCACCACCTTATTGGTTACCTACTTTGCCACATTATTGAGCCATGTTATCACACCATATCACTACCTTGTCATCAATCATTATGTCACTATATCAATCAACATTTTTCCATGTCATCAAGAAATAGTAAGCATGTGACATGTGTCACTTTAGTCTACATCAGTGTCTCAATTTGTGTGCCATGTCTGAAGCCTCTACTACATGTCAATTTTTGACTTGTGTAATTTATTACCAGCTAGTACCAACTCACTACCATGTGTCAACCTTTAGTTGGTCCATGAGTGTCTCATCACTGATAACATTACTGGTTGCCATGTCGCATGGTTATCTTCCTTGCATCTTTCCTTTGGTGACATGGCAACACTGTCTGATCTACCACGTGTTTCTATCATGTGCCTTTGATCTCATATTGTTTATGTCATTATGTCACCACATTTCAGTTAATGGTTCATTCTTAGGTTCCACATCATCACTAATGTCATCTCATTGGCATGGGTGTTAGTCCAAAATTTGTTTTGTCTTACTCTTAGCTGGCTGGGTGGCACCTTCACAAGTTTGAGGCTCAAAAGCCTTTTTGTCTTGAAGACACTATGTTATAGTATGGTTTTTTATTTAAATAACACAAAATAACCATGCCCACTTAATGTGGGATAATTATTTCTAACTACTTTTGCACCTTTTGCAGTAGAATGGTGGTCCTTTCATTCAGATCTCAACTAGCTCATACCATATGTGGCTCTCATTATTTTGTGCAAAGCACACATGCCATTATTTGAATGTAGAGCAAATCATAATCATGTCATCATAGTTTTCTTTGAAATTAGATTTTCCCTCATCTATCGTTCCACAAGCTTGGGAGGAGTATAAAACCACTACAAATATAGGTCCAAAAGCCCACCTTAAACTCTCCCTTTAGCTCAGAGACACCCTACCACAATTTGTAATTAAAATACAAATAGTTATAATACATCTGGGTGCTACCTTTGCAAGGCTCTAATCGTACAGATTCCTCCAATGTCACCCTCAACTCTCTCCACTTCCTTTTCACTAAAGCTCCTTTTACAACATTAGTTCTTGAAATAGAAGATCCTAGCACTACCCTCACCAAGTTAAAGAAGAAAAAGAAATATAGGCTGTTGTGGAATTCCAAATAACTAATCATTCATGTCTCCCTTAAAACAAACTCTATGGGGTGGCCAATCACAAGAATGAGAGTGTTGGCTGCAGACATTAGCAAGAAAGAAGGATGTTGTTGCCTAAGCCCCCTACTAAGAACATGTTTCTTTATTTTTCCTTCTAAGGATGACTCTTCCTAGCTAGTCTATGAGCTCCCTCACTAGCTCTTGCAACCTTTGAAGTCTCTCACCATTTTATTACTTTGGTCACCCTTCATTCTTCCTGCTACTTTGGACTTTGATTCTGTGACCAGTCAAATCCTCATTGCCAACTCTTTTAACTAGAAACATCTCCTTGCTCAGTATTTTGTACCTAAGTTGATTCAAGGTTTCCTCATTCTATCTTATAGTTATTTCTAGTCTCTTCTCAACTTTTCTCAATAATAGTGTGATTTTTCCTTGAAAGTTCTTGATCTCCTACAACCTTCTCTGTCTCTTCTAAAAGTTGTATAAGGCTTAATTTTGCAAATTCACACAATCTATCTTGTGGTAAAAATCGTGTCAAATTTCCCACTTGAACATTGAACTTGTGAACAACATCTAGAATTTTCCTGTTTGGTACCAAGTGTCCATTAAGTAGCCACTCAAATTTATTCTATCTATCCAATTTCCTCATAATGGGTAATGGTTTCCCCTTCTCTACTACCCCACAAGGAAATTTTTATCCATCCTCACTCTTCTCCTCATTTCAAATAATCACCAATACTAGATGCTTTTCCAAGTAGTTGGGGTTCTCCAACAAGGCCTAATGCAATTGCAAATACTAGAGAGCTTTTTCCTATTCCATTTGACCCAATCAGAAGGTTAAGATGGGGTCATGGCTTAGATATCAGATGGCTATATGTCATGAAGTTGTGAATCTCAATTTTGACTATGTTTCCCAATAAATAATCATCTTTTCCTCTTATTAGTTTGATGTAATTAGTCAGGCCCCAAAGTGGGTCCGGCTAAAAAAAAATTCATTTTCGAACAACTGACATCTCATTGTGGCCTACTAAACATTTGATATTGAATGAAACCATTAGATCACTATTGATTCAACTTTTTAAAACTTAATTCACCTCTTTCTACAACTTGTCAACTTTGTGCTAGGAGGTCCTTTGACTGGCTTTAAAAATTGACAAAAATACTTTACCAGGCTCTGAAATCAAACCTATTGATTCTTCGTTTTGCATTCTTGGACCCTGAAAAATCTCATCTCATGAAAAATTCTTAGTCAAAAGAAATTGACTACCAAATTTTCCCTCTTAGAACTACCTGCAAGCAAATGTGTTAGAAAACAATAAATCATACTTAGATTTGGCTTCAAAAACTAGGTAGACTGACACTTAGGGGCATGAAAATTGGGACATTGGTTCACTATCACAAGGAGAGTATAAATACAAGATTTAGGATCATGAAAAATAATTGGGTACATATGGAGAATGGTCAAAGTGGGCTACTCAGAATTTGTAGACTGGAAACATTTTTAGAAAAGTGATTTTTTAAAATAGAATAGACTTGGGAAAGTGTGTAGATGGATTCATCAAAACTTGCAAATTGGAAAACTTAAAGTATTTTCATAGTAGAATATGACGGTACAATCCATTCAACCTCACCTATCATGGATTCATAGATATTGCATCACGAACAGGGGTACCAACCAATTTGCATTTTATGACACCAGTAAAACTTCACAAATTGCTTTTGGAATCACATTAAAAAATTGATCAAACAAATTTTTCATAAGCTCAAAATTGAAAGATAACAAATATTTGACCTTTGAATGTAATGCAAGAGGAAGTTTCTCATTTTGGTCAACTAGGTCAAAGTTATAACAAGTCAAATAGAACCTTCTAGATTTCTAAACAATTTGCATTAGTATGACAACAATAAATGACCGACTTTGAGGGATTAAAAATCTAGTCAAAACATATCAAAAAAAATTAGAATTTTAAACATAGGTTATCTAGTATAGATGATAAACATTACCAAAGTGGAAAGTCATGAAACATTACTGGGTACAAGATATCCAATTACAAACAAGGCCTCCAATTACAAACAAGGCCTCCTGTCACTATTTGACATAGGCAAAAATGTAGATTTGGACATTGCTCAAAATGAAACTTCACAGAATGACTTGGAATGGAAATTTATCTTCATACAATGAATAGACATACTGATGAAAGGTGTTAGAAACATTAAACACCTCTTAGGCCTCAAAAGGACAATTAGGTATACATCCATCAAAAAGTGCTTATAGGGCTTGGTTTTTTTAATGGTACTCAAAATCGAGGCTTCAATTTTGAGTCCCAACAAGTAACATGAGCCATCAGAGTAGAGGTCAAAAGTTGACTCACTTATAATGAGTAATAGTGAAGCATTGCACAAAGATGTGAAAAGGAGGTATACGTGGTAAGGAGAATCTTATCTCTAATGTCTTTATTTATATTAGAAATAATGATATGTTGAATATAATGATCATGAACTAAGATATTTGAGCATACAAGTGTTTAAATCTACCATTGAAATTAGTATTTTTTTCTTTAACATTTTGTTTACAATGTGTTAAATTAATCAAAATAATTTTAGGACTGATGTAGTTTTAAAATTGTTGAATAGAACTAGCAAGCATTGAAAAATAATCAATAGAAGATGGAGGTAAAGAGAATTACCATTGTAAGGTTTTATCTCTAGAATTATACATGGAAAACTTAGCCATGATCCTATAGTTATAAGAAAAATCACTATATATAGTTTCCAAAGTCCTAACATGTATCATGAGATCACCCTTATCATTATAAGTCTTGAAATGAGGTATCTCAATATGTTGTGGTAAAACAATGTAAAGGATATCTAAGGAAAGGGGATTAGGAATTTTTCATGTCAAGATGTTATACTAAGATTGAATCAATTAAGCTACTTGTTGTTGCAATGTAGTGCAATTTGAACCAAGCTAGTAATGGTAGGATTGGTAGAAAAGATAGAAGGCATAGGTAGGTTGGATATGTTAGAAAAGTTGTAGGAAGAAGAAGGAAGATGCAAATATGTTGGTGGATGATTAGAAGGAACATGGAGAGGATTGGAATATGTGAAAGGAACCACATTATATGAAGGTAATGAGGAAGGTATGGAAGTAGGAGGAACACTCATGGGAAGTGAAAGCTTAGGAAGACCAACACTTAAAGGAGTGGAGACTTGTGTAGAAGTCATCACAAGAAGTGGCAGATACATAGGAATGTAAGGAAGAGTATTAGAAGTAGGAATAAAGGATTTAATAGTTGTGGAAGGAGAAGTGTATCTTAACTCTTGAGCACATTATGGAAAATTCTTAACATTAGTATTAATAGGGTCAGATATACTATGCAAGATGCAAATGGTATTTTCATCATGATTAACAAGCTTCTTAGTAGCATCAATAAAAGAAATGCTATCAAGGTTTTGATTTTCTTACACAAGTAAATTTTCCTATTCATTAAACTCATGAGAGAGATTATCAATTACAAAGGAGGAACTCATAAGGCCTTAACTTCATCATGGCACGAGTGATAAGAGTCATGCTTCATGATAGCATTGAGATCTTGTGGAAAGATATTAGTGTCATCATGAGTCCTAGGGGGAAAAGATGAATCGTGATCAAAAGAGCCCATGATTCTACAACTTATCCTAACCAAATTGCTATAGGTTGGACTTAGTGTAATTAAGATCATAAAAGGAGAGATCACAAGGAAACTGTAATGAGATCTAACAATAAAAATGTAACAAAGAGCACAAAAGAGAGATCTAACCACACCCAAATTATAGCTAAATCTAACTCCAAAGAAAGAGGTCACAAGTCAAGTTCACCAAAAGGATCCAAACACCTAAAATAAAACAATTTACTAGAAAAATGGAAGTGCTTTAATAAGATGTAGGCCAAAAAGATAAGGGGTACAAGTTATGTTCACAAAAATATTTACTGGAAAAATGGAAGTGCTTTAATGAGATGTAGGCCTCCATTTTTTGTACTAAAGCATTAAAATATGTGTCTTGAGAAAATGAGGATCTCTAAGCATAATTACCTTAAAACTTGAAATTAGATTAGCAAGGACCAAGAGGAAGGGATGTCAATATTGAATTTGGATTTCCAAAATGAATATGATACAAATAAAAACCGTCCCATGTATGATAATGTATAAAAATTAATGCAAGATTGAACTAATGACATAAGTAAGATGTAGATTGTGAATCTAAATGCGAGATGTATGTAAACAACCCAATTAAGATATGAAATTGTATTTGAATTGAATTATAAAGCATTCACCTTGAAATGTGTAGAGGAAGATGACTTTTTCCCTCAAAAATAGTGGATATCGAATTGCAGAATATTTGATTTCAAGTTTCGAAATAAAATAGAAAACTAAAAACTTATTTTAATAGTGAGGTCTTTAAAATAGGTTGATTTTGAGAAAAAAAAATCTAGAACACATTCCATGAAGTCACCATCTTCATCGGGCTTCGAAACTAGGTCAACTTAGATTTTTCCAAAAGCTTTCAGGGTGCATTTTCTAGATCTACAATCCAAAATTCACTATCTTGCTCCTACACATAGTAAATTTAGATTTTTGGTTTTGTTTTGATGAGGGATTTCTATGGTTAAGCCCTACATTGAGGAATTTTGGGGGAGGAGAATTAGTTGTGTGCTTAAACAACTTGAATTAAACTTATCAATTCTAAAACTTATAGCTAATAGATGCAACAACCATAAGATAACAACCATGCACAATAACAAAAGATTTGTTAATTAGGGAAACCCTTGATTAGAGAGAAAATGTTGATGGGAATAATTCCCACAAGATATGTACTAATATAAATATTCCTTGTGAAAGGGTAAGACTCTATTAGGAGCCAAATACATATAATAAATACATGCAATCCATGTTAGGAAACTTTGAATCCCTACTAGAAGATTCCAACCCTATTAGGAGCTACTTCAACCATGTTAGGCCCTTATAGGAAGTCAATTAACCCCACTATCCAAATTAATTTAGAACTATCTTCATAAAATAACTCTTTAGGATAATATATCAAAGGGTAGACTAATTGATACATCAACTTATTTTCCAATACAAATCCTTTGAATTCCTTAGTACATCTTCAACATCATCCTCTGGTATGATCTAATCAATTTCATTTGGACATATATTAATTATTGTTTACATAATCATACAATTATGCATACAAAATCTTACAACCAAGGAAAACCTCTTTCCTTTATACTAAGCCCTACTAATTGAGTCAACCTTGAGGCTTCCCCAATGTACAATGAGTAATATAGGACCTCGATAACATATTGCATTACACATTATATTATAATTGTACATCCCAAAATAAATTCCAATACACAAATGACATGTTACACTTCAGTAACCATCACAAAATCATTACTAACATCTGCTACCTTGAACATATCTTGAACCGAACTCTAACCTTGCTCAAGTGTATTCCATCTCCCTTATCTAACAATTCATTTATGAGTAAGAAGTTTTTGCATATTTCCCTATCACAGGTCTCCATTTAATCTTCTCTAACTCACTCAATATTTCACATTAAATACTAAAAACATAGATACATCATTAAGACATATCTAAAAACATGAATATAAGCCCACAAAACCAAGTTCCACAACCTCTAGCATTGTTGACCAAATTTGTCTCTATAACTCTGATTGTCATAACTAGAAAGCATACATGTTGACATCACTAACAAACCAAGTCATGAATGTAATACATAAGCACTCAAATATCTCTCCAAAAATGTCGATAAACCCTCCCTAAAGGAATAACTTCAACATTTATGGTAATAATCTCCCCCTTTGTTACTCGTGGCAACATATGATAAAAAATCATAAATTTCAAAAATACCAAACTAAAATGCTCACTCATTGACGTTAATAAGTCAATTAGCTACTAAACACTCTCTCATACTTCTATTCTCTCAAGTCTACACTTCTCTTCCATACATACATAAATTTCTGCTTGTGTTCTTCTCCATTGACATCAATGAAAAAGGTGTCATTATGCCAATCTAAAAATTTGAAGCGCTTTCATTATTCAATCATCTCTAAACCAATTTGTTCAAAATCCAAGTGCCAATAGATATTGTTATATAAATATATACCAAAGAGTTCTCAATAAATTTTCTCAAAGTGACTACTCCCCCAAAGGAAGCATCACAAAATATATAGTCCATGTGTAAGAAAATGCTCTTAATATAGTGTAGTAATGCAATCTTGCATCAACTACTCTAAAGAAGGTTGGGAAATAACCCCAAGCATACCTCTAAGGTACTCAAATTTATCCTTAGCCAAAGGTTTAATAAATATGTCTGCTATTTGTTCTTTTGCACTAATATACTACAATTTGATTTCTTTCTCTACTACCTTCTCTCTCAAAAAGTGATACATTATTACAATATGTTTAGTCTTTCAATATAATATTGGATTCTTTGACATGCTAACTATATTTGTGTTACCATAATGAATGATAATAGGGTCTAAAAATTCAATACCTATGTCCTTTAGTATTTTCTCCATCCAAATGATCTAATTACAACTATTTGTTGTTCCTACATACTTTGTTTTTGTTTTAGATTGTGAAATGCAATCTTGTTTCTTTCTTATCCATGAAATCAATCTTCCTCCCAAGAAGAATGTTCCTTGACTTCTATTCTTTCTACCATCCACATTTCCTAACCAATCTATATCAATTTATGCACATGGAGTTTGATTTTGATGCTAATGAGGTCATTTTTATTGGTGCAGTTATGAAGATGGATAAAGGTAATATAATTGAGCATGCTACATCTATCGCCTCTAGAACTTGTAATTATCAAAGAGAAATAGAATTAATTTATGCATGGGTTAACAATCATGATATAGTTTCATCTTAGCTAATCAAGTGGTCAGCTATAGGTGCATCTCCTATCAATAAATATGTGATGTTGAGATTGTTGGATATGGCTTTTCCAGCATTATTTCATGATGGAAGATGTAAGTGGTTAGAGCCAAGATTGAGGCATGTTCATCTTCATGAGGTTGTTAAGAATTTTTTATGGTATAGGGATCATCATTTTGGTAAACATCCAAGGTCCAGTTTTTTTTATGAACATGATAATGAGGCATCATGCACAAAGTTCATTAGTTGTATTTATAAAAAGGAATTTTCAAGATTTTCCAAGTACAAGCAATGAGTTACATGAATGTATGGAAAATGTCATGTAATAATTTGGCTAATAACTTGATGAGGTTTCCAAAACAAGTATAAGGGGCGCATGGTCAGATTAGGCCAAGTGTAAAGGTAAATTGATAGACTTACTTCACCAACTTGGGAATTGTGTTTTTTTACTTTAAGTACAATAGACATGTAGCAACCTATTTTGCATGCATTAATGGCAGATTAACGACCAAGTGGTCCACAAGAGGCTTAAAAATGGAGAAAACAAAATATCATTACCTACCCTTATATTGTAGCACATTACATGCATATAAGACATACAATGTTTAGAGATGAAAAACTTTAAAAGGTTATGAAAGTCAAAGACTTTTAGTGTAGATATTGTTAGAATGTTTAGAATAATTGAGAGAGGGGGGGGGAGTGAATCAGTAATCCAAGGTCCAGATGTACCAATTAAACAAAAAAAAAAACACTTAAACTACTTTAGATCTTAACATCTATTAGCTCAACCTCCATAGTAAATATTGAAGTTGATAAAATATCAACCCCACAGCTCCCAAGAATCACCTGCATACAAACACTTGTCACAGAAGAGAGAAGCAAAAAGCTATCAAGGATAGAATTCCCAAATCCATAAATGAGACATTCTTGATGAGAAAAAAGAGAAATTGCTATTATCAAAGGTGAATGAATAAATTACAAAGAGATCAATCCTTATAAAAGGAGATCAAAACCCTAACAGGTAAAACCTAGGTTTCATGATAATAATTAATAAAAGGATTAATTATTATATGGCCATAGTTTGGCTTAAGTAAATTAGATATTATAATTGACTTAATAATTAAATCAATATAATTTAATTAGTAAGAAAAAATTTATTACTCTACCAAACCCCTCCCCCCCCCCCTTGAGATAAACTTAGGGAGTAGCTAAAAACCTAGAAACTACTACTGAAAGGAACTTTGGGTCCTGACAATAAGGCCTGATGAGGTATCCAAGAACAACCAAATCTATGAAAAGAAGATAAATAGGGAAAACCATATTGGAGAAGCCCTACTCCAAAAGAGATCAAAGTAATGCTAAAAAGAACTAGTGAATGAATGAAGAAGCCTCCAAACTAGGGAATATCCCATAAGATAGGAGCACAAGATGGTCATGAAGAACACCACTAAAGCATAAAGCTACAAACACAACCCAACTACTAATCTAAAGAACCTCCACTATATAGAACATGACTAGGTCAAGAAGACTAAGTCTAAAGAGATGATTAATCAAAGATGGTAGGTATCTTCATCACCTCCAAAAATAGGAATGAAAGAATGTCTATATGGTAAATGATCCATCTCACTAAAATGAATAGTTATCCAACCACAATCACCTAGCACATAGGATCAAATACTGAATACATAGCTCACTTAATTGAACCAAAAAGTAAAAGAACCAACATAACCCCCCTACAATGCTAAGAGGTAAGACATGAACACTAAAATTGAATGCAATATCTCCTGCATAAAGAAGAACTAGGAATATTGAGAGTGCTAAAGAAGTAAAAACACCTATAATGGCACATGTCATCAACACATCATGAGGCTACTATCATGGAAGGAACACTCACTTGACAAAGGAAGATAGAAAATATGGCCAACATGAAACCCCCCAAGGCACTTTATAATGTAGTGCAAGTACAACAAAACACAAAGATGTGCAAGATCCCAAAATGTAATAGAGTGGCACTTTATCTCAATTCATTTGCATAAACTCTACAAAATAATGTCAACAAGAATTAAAAAAGGCATAAGGCTCGAAAAAAAAAAAATACAGCTCATGATGAATCACTTGAAGCAACAAAATTAATCCCTAGACCTGAAACAACCAAGATATCCACCACAATGCAAAAAAGAAAAAAATTGAATGGGATGTGCCTAAAGCAGAATTTGGAAATAGAATGTCTCAAGATATGTCTCCCATAGTCCAAAATAGAACATCTGATGGGCTCAAAATTATCCTTTCAACAACATCTTGTTTGCAAAAAATGGAGTCTGGGTGAGCAAGTTACGACCAAAAAAACACAGGTAGGTAAAAAAAGAGTCTAAAGGGCAAAATGAAAAATCATCACCTCAGGAAGCATGCTCACCCATACTAGAAATTACTATAAGAAGTGTGCTAGTTCATACCAAAAATTATTTTGGGAAGCATACTTTTTTTGTACCAAAAATCACATCGAGATGCGTGCTTATACATACCAAAATTGCTTCAGAAAGCTTGTAAGGTCCATACTAGAAAACATCTCAATTTCCATGCCAAAAAATCCAAATTTTCATTCCAAAAATATTGTTTCTTTAGCAAAAAATTCTCAATTGGTATGCCAAATATTCTTGATTTTCAAGCCCAAAAACCAAAAAATTGCTTCCTTAGGAAATGTGCCTACTTCATATTCCAACTACATCAAAATGTGAGGAATTTTGTATGCAAATAGAGATTTTTGGGTGCTCTAAGTGCAACAATGATGTCTGTTTGGGCTCAAAGTGACCCAAAAATTAGTGACCCTAGATCCAATACAAAAATCATCTAAAAAGTGAAACCCTTTGAAAGAAAAAACACATATCTAAAAGCCAAGCCAAACCTCTCATAAATAGAATAGGGGCATGAAGATCTAGAGCTTTGATACCATCTTGAAGTTGATGAAAGATCAACTCCACAACTCCCAAGAATCACTTGCATGCAAACACCTATCACAAAAGAGGGAAGCAAAAAGCTATGGAGGTTGAAATTCCTAGATCCATAGATGAGACATTATTGATGAGCAAAAGGAGAAATTGCTATTATCAAAAGTGAATGAAAAAATTACAAAGAGATCAATCCTTCTAAAAGGAGATCAAAACCCTAATAGGTGAGATCTAGGTTGCATGATGATAATTAATAAAAGAATTAATTATTATATGACCAAATATTAGCTTAGGTAAACTAGAGATAATAAGTGACTTTAAAATTTAATCAATATGATTTAATTAAAAAGAAAAAACTTGAATAGTAAACTTTCAATAAAATAAACTAGCAATCCACTATCCCAAATATAACAAACTTGCAAAATGTAAACACTAGCAATAAATCATCCCAAATAACATCAACAAAAATTGACAGTGGGATTTAATGTGGAAACCCAATTTGGGAAAAACAACCAGTAACATGTCACCAATCTTTTCACTCTTCCAAAGTGAGCTCTATAAGGACCCAATACTATTAAAGGTTACAAAATGCATTGTTAAATGTGACCTTGTTAAAGGATTTAATCACCCTATTAGGAGTGGCCTTGTTAGAAGAATTTAGAACATTCCATTAGAATTCCACCTTGATTAAAGGATTTGCATATTAGTGTTAGGTCAACCTTGATTAAAGGATTTCAATACTGATACAATGGTTAGAAAGTAACAACAAGTTTTGATCTGGATCAGTACAATCTCACATGTTAGTCTGTTGAATGGCCTTCATTGTCACCTCAGTTAAAAAAGACATAATTATAACCCATCTTCTCAAACATAGGAATGAACAAGCTTTCTTTTTGTAAATAAATTTCTTTCAGTTGGCCTTCTTATAATCTTTGTCCTCCTTGTTGGGTTGAGTGTAGCTTATTCTATCAAGAAAGGGAGAGAAGATGGTTATGAGTATATTACTGATGAAATGTCACAAATAAAGTACCATGTTTAATGTTCTACTAGGGATGCTACTACTTCTCTAATGGATGATGTAAAAATTGGATTCCTATTATTAATTTTGTTGTTATTTTGAAAGCTTCTATGTTTGCAACTTCAGAGTACTATATGCTCTAGTTACTCTGGTCTTTGTTGTATACTATAAGAGATTCACACTTGTTGTAGTATTGATATTTATATACTTTTAGCATTTCAATATTTAATATTTATATATAATATAATGTTCAATATTATAATAATTTGCCTAGACAGTAAATTTCTATATGTTTTGTTTTCTATCCACACCTAGAAGTAGTTTTGAGCAAGGAACAATCAGACATGAATAAATGAATAAAGTGAATTTATAAATATCTCTATGAAATATAATGGTTTTCTTCTAGAAACTAGCCATTTTTCAAATCTTAAATGGAAAACAAGTGTTCACATTTATTCTCATGATTAGATTACCTTGGCAAACTTTCTTAACTGAACCCTTTCTTGAAATGTCTGCAAGGAAATTTTATGGTGATGAATATTCTTTCACCCTAAATTTCATGGAGAAGAGATCTCAAAATCTATTTCCTTCATCAAAGAAATAGATATTAAATTTTACTCCATGGAGGCACATTCCTATAGGTTTGGCTAGCTTATAGACTCAAAGATTTAGAGGGGATATTCTCTTCTTATCCTACTATTTTGATAGAAGTGGGAGATTCACTAGTATTCCCTAGCCATAGACTGTCTCAACATCCTTGGGATCTCTTAGGAATTCTATGTCACCCTCCCTATTAAATACATAAGAAAATACCCAAGAAAATTAAGAAAATATTTATGAACAAATAAAACCATAAATGTGGCTACACCAAGGCCCTCCAACTCAATATTACTTTGAAAACCTAAATCTTTTTCTATTTTGAACAACAAGTTCTTAAGACTATAAATTTTTTTATTTTATCATTTCATGCATCATATTATGTTTATTCATAGTCTAGTAAAGAGAGAGAAAACACTAACATACCTCCTGTATCTCTCTTTTTTGTGAATTCTTTGAGTCTAGCCTCTAAGCAATATAAAGTAAATGCAAGCCAAAAAAAGCATATAAAACTGCAAAGAGACATCATTTGTTAACAATCATAATATAATGTCATATATTAGCTAGTCGACCATGACCACCACATACAAAGGAATAAAGTCTCTATATATCATAAGATGTAAATTTTGCTAGACGGGGTCTTCTACATTCTGAGAAAGATTGTGAATCTAGCAATTATCCTTCTTAATTTGTTTAAGATCATAAATTAGTCAAAAAGTATAGTCACAAAAGCATCTTGACCAATTTCTAACTCCAATTTCATTTCTGACATTTGATCAAAAATGTTTCCTCTATGATTATATTTGTGATCCTCTAACACCCACTACATTCAAATGGAAAATGATGAACACCACATGACATAGGTGTCTTTTCTAAAGGAAATATCAAATAAGTAAGGAATACAGAGTATGCAATGAAACAAACAATAGATAACTAAGTATCACAGATCTCTAGACATGGTGAGGTTGTAATTTAGAGCACTAAGAAATTTTGATATGATAAAATATTTAAAAAGCTCTATGCAAAAAGAAAGTCGAATAGTATCTCATCAAAATAGTATGTACACTTCCCTACCTATAGCAACACTATTTGTGTGCATCCTTGAGATCAAATTTGGAACTATTTGCCCTAATCCAATTGATAGCACCTTCACTCACATCATCATACAAATTAAATCAATTCAGTATTTGCTCAAGCCAGACTGCATATGAATGAGACAAAGATGTCTTTACCAAAATCACTTCCATTAAGAACACTATATTCCAAAACTGAAGCCAAAAATATACAATGCTAGAGTAATTGTCTTACTTACAATCATAAAAATAAGTGTTGTAGGAGCACCAAACAAGACAATGGACTTTGGATCATGCATTGCCATGAGTGCAAAAATAATGAAAGTCTCATCTCCAATCTTGTAGGGAAAAAAACATGTAATCAACACACTAGAAGTGTTGAAAGTCATACTACAAGAAGCAATTATGTTGCAATGATCCTAGTGAATTCAATTTAAAAGAAAAATGTTCAAAAATAGAATATTACTTCACTAACAATGATCATAGAAAAAATTGCAAAAAAACCATCAAGAACACCTAGTCTAGGGGATTCCAAAGCACCATTAATTATATCTAGCTTCTCCATAATTGAGCCCTTTTGCATAAAGTCTATATCCAACTGCAAAGTATCCATCACAAATCACATTCAAAGGAAAGAAGAAAATAATGGTTTCAATACATCATCAACTAATGTATGAAGGTAAGAGCCTTGAGGGAACCTGCTTGTAGGATATTTCATGCCCCCTTGGTATATTAAATCTATCATCCTTCTTAAGGTTGGTGACTAGGATAGAAGTAAGGAATTAAGACATATGTATTATGAATCGATGATTGTTCCTTAATTTAATTTAAAAGCATAGTGACATATGACTAGTGATTGGGAATTGGAATTTTCGACTAGGGAATGTCACAAAATGCCATTCCAAAGTGATCAAAATCTTTTTTGTATTTGAGTTTCAATACATTCTATGCATTTTCTCATGTAAGAGGTAGTAAAGAAAGAACATAAGAAAAATGGGAAACATAATTGCCTTATAGAAAGGTCTTCAATTGATCTGAAATGGAACTAAAGATTTATAGAGAGACCATTAGCCACAAAAATACCCTAGCAAACTCTATAATTGATGTAAAGGCAAAAGGCCCAATCAAGTTTCAACAACTCTAAAAAAAATTAGCATACTATAGATCACCATTTACAATACCCTCTGTGACTTCTGAGGTTCAATCATGAGAAGGTGGTAATGGCTACCTTTGGCACAATTTAATGTAGAGGAGACATCCTCTTATAGCCACCTCAAGTCTATAAATTCCTCCCAGTCAATCCATTTCAAAATTCAAGCAATATGTGAAGATCCAAAAACTGGACACATCAACCAGACTAGTGGCAAAAAATAAGGTAGAAGTATTCTTTGGAGATACCACATAGTTAAGACTAAAAAAATGTTTCAAGGATAATGTTATTAAAATGCTTGACACCATCAACATAACTCTCAAGGAGCACTTACATCAACCACTCGTATGTGCAAGTTTAACACAAATGTTTTGTCAATGTTTTGTTGATCAAAAAACAATGCCATGGTAACTGATTTTAGGCTCCCTTTTGTTAAAGTGTAGCTTTAGTAGAAGTGAAGCACACATTATATTAAATATATGAAAATATGTGACTACTAAATTCATATATATATTCTCACTGTTATGTACTCTATAATAATTCTCATATACTTATATTAATCATTATATAATATACAATGTACATTAATGCTCATTATGAATTGATAGTTCTTGATCGAGACTTTTAATTACACATCTATTGGCTTAACTAATCAAGTTCATGGCCCCATAGGGCCTTTACTCTCTCTCTCTCTCTCTCTCTCTCTCTATATATATATATATATATATATATATATATATTAGATCGATCACTAGAGACTGTCATCAATAACAAAAGGTAATGCATTAGTCTTAGCAGCAATCAAATCTACAACATAGTTTGTCTACATTCAATTCAGTTACATAATATAAATTATAGTTTGGAAGTAAAATATAATATAGAATACCTTGAATATTCATATAACTATCATATATCAAAAGTCTCAATTTATTTCAGTCTTCCATAAGAGTTATATTTTAGTGTCTTGTCTTTCATAATAATATTAAAAGGATATCACTATATCCCTATCAAAGATCTTATTAAACTTTTACACCTTCTAGTGTAGGATTATATAAGCAATATAGGCTATGTAGCATAGCCTCCTCAAGTACCTAAATGCCTTTAATCGCTAGAGGTCAAAATGAAACAATTTACAAATAGGAAGCTAAATGGGGATTTGAATTTCTCAAATATATACAACTGGAGCAAAACCCTCCAACATTGATTGGTCCTTCACAACGGGCAAGGACACCACAAGTAGGAATGAGGACAAATAAGAACCATAAATAATAGACAACTAAATAAATTCTATAAACAAAAAAATGTGTAATGGGATAATTGTGTATAGATACTTCCTTTTAGATAGTACATAACAAGCTATACCACTGCTAATAGTGTTGTCCATATGAAAACAAATACCACAATGGAGTTTTGCATTCTGGTCCCCCTCTAGATAGTTCATAACAAGCTATACAACTATTAATAGTATTTTTTGTATTAAGACAAATATCACAATGGAGTTTGGCATTATGGCCATCCTTAAGGGAGCAACCTTTTGTTTTATACTTCTAACAAAGTTAATGGCCCGCTGCTCATAAGTGAAAACAAAAAAGAAATAGATATTAAATTTTATATAGAATATAATAACTTCCATGACCAAGAGGAAAACAATAAATACACCAAGGCAACTATGTAATGTACCTCTCATGTTTACATTATATTTGTGGAGCATAAGTATTGTATGCCAATGTGTCCATCTACAAACTTTATCCATCAAAATCATCATGAGACATGTATCCAACAACCACCTCAACTGAATAAATGCCTCCCAATCATTCCATTTCAAATTTCAAGCAATTTGTGAAGATGATCAAACTAGATACATTGGTTAGACTAGAAGCAAAAATGAAGTAGAAGCCTTCTTAAGGAGATATTGTAGATTTATGACTGAAAAAATATCTTTATGGGTAATGTTAAAATGTTTGACACCATCAACATAACTCTAAAGGAGCACTTATATCAACCTCTAGCATATGCTAGTTTAACACATATGTTTTGTCAATGTTCTGTTGATCAAAAAATAATCCCATGGTAATTGGTTTTAGGCTCCCTTCAAGTGTAAGATTATATGAGTGATATGGGTTGTGTAGTATAGCTTCCTCAAGTACCTAAATGACTTTTATAATAACTGCTAGAGGTCAAAATAAAAATCTTTGCAAACAAGAAGCTAAATGGGGATTTGAATTCCTTAGATATATGCAATTGGAGAAAAACCCTCTAGCACTGATTGGTCCTTCAAAATGGGCACAGACACCACAGGCAAGAATAAAGGCAAAGAAGAACCATAAAGCATATACATATAAATAAATTCTATAAACAAAAAAAAAGTGTAATGACATGATTGTAGGGGGTAGGGGGAGAAGATTTGATGGTTCCTCGAATGGAGGAAGGTTCCAACCCCAATAGAAGGTGGGTTCTCATCACATTAAATGAATCTTCCAAAAATCCATTTTGTTGAAGTAGTGAGTGTTCTTATGATGAACTTGAAATCTAAATTTTACTATTGAGCATTGTTATGATGAACATACTTTACCCACTTTCAAATCTTAGGCAGCAAAGACTATGCAAGAAAGGTATAATCACTAGTACACAATGGCTACATACCAGAAAGAGTGGATACAAGCATTGACTATGACTAGCCAGATGATCATAAATGTTAATCCTTTCAGTTTTCCCATGTGCAATCAAACCCTAGATGAATATTTGTCAGAGTTCATAATTGATGTACTTTGTTCTTGCTTAATACGATTTAAAAAAAAAAATTGAATTTGCTATGGAACTACGTTCATCCTAGATCATATAACCATTTTTAGGATTTTAGAAGAATTTTTCTATAAAGGCAAGAAAGGAATGAACCATGTCATATTCATTAAGAAGCTCCTAATGTGGTTCACCCTTGAAAGACCAAGTGAGTTATCTCAGAAAAGGTTTCATAAATGAAGGAATATTACTGCAATCCTTGATTCCACTAATCAGTCTTAAATTTTTCATTTTCTAGGTGTCCTAAACTTTAGTTCTATTTTTTATACCATCCTCTAATTAGTTCTACTTTATGTTGCATTATTGCAAGCATGAATGATTGAATTTTGCACATGGTTCAGTAAATCATTTAAGAGAATTATAAACACAGGTTAAGAAAAATGTTCAATTATGAAACTCATCATTCTTTAACACTAATCATAAGTAGCTCCCATATTTTTTAAGACACAAATCACAATAAAATAATTGGACAAAAAACCAAATGCATCAACATGCTGTGCTTATCATGGTATAAAATATATTGCTTTATTGAAGATTGAGTTAGTAGCAAGCATTAAGAAAAATAGGGTCTGAAATCTAGCCAGAAATAAATCCTAGACAAGGCTCCAATATGTAATTAAATACTATTATAAATTAGTAAATTACACATGGATAAATTTAAGGGGATGTTGTGCAATCCATCAATGAGAAAAAAAAAATCTAGCATAGCTATGTTGTATAATAAGTTGAGGGATATACTTATAATCCACTATACTAAAGAGTAAATATCAAGCAATTCCACATAATTTCTACCCAGAGTCCATTAAAACACTCATGAAATGAATATAATGCCCAAAATTTCACATCAGACATGATGGAAAGGTAGGATATACATCAATTGAATGCAGAATCAAAATCAAAATCAAGTTGAATGCAAAATCAAGTTGAATGTAGCAATTAGCTGAAATTCCACCAAAATTTTGGTATGACCATGTAATATTATTTGAAAATAATCCCTGAAGGTGTTGCTATTGGAAAGAATAGGCCAAACCTAGGAATTGGATATGATTGTAGATCTTACAGCTGGACATGAAATTTTGTCCCTCATGGATGGATTTTCTGGGTATAATCAAATCAAGATTGCAGAAGAGGATCAGCATAAGACAACATTCACTACCCCTTGGGGAACCTTTTGCTACAACATGATGCCTTTTGGCCTAAAGAATGCTGGGGCTACCTATCAAAGAGCTATGACAACCATTTTTCATGATCTCATCCATAGCATTTTGGAGGATTATGTGGATGATATCTTGGTCAAGTCTCATACCTTCATGGATCATCTTGCTGACCTGGAGAAAGTCTTTGATAGGTTAGCCAAATATCATCTCATGCTGAATCCCAAGAAATGTGTCTTTGGGGTCACATCTGGCAAGCTTCTAGGTTTCATAGTTTCTAAACGAGGTATAGAGATCGACCCCAAGAAGGTCAAGGCTATC
This sequence comes from Cupressus sempervirens, assembly GCA_028749045.1. Classification (NCBI taxonomy): domain Eukaryota; kingdom Viridiplantae; phylum Streptophyta; class Pinopsida; order Cupressales; family Cupressaceae; genus Cupressus; species Cupressus sempervirens. The sequence continues at coordinate 838,698,884 of CM053793.1, forward strand.
TTAGACATGCCTCCTCCCCAGACACTGCGACAGCTTCGCTCTCTTCAAGGAAAGCTCCAATCTGTTCGACGCTTCATCTCCCAACTTGTAGATAAGTGTACACCATTTTCACATTTACTGAAGAAGGATGAGAACTTTAGGTGGGATCCTTTATGTCAGCGCAGCTTTGACCATCTCAAGTAGTATCTCATCAATCCCCCTATCTTGGTTCCACCAGTTCCTGGTCGTCCCCTAATTTTGTACATATCAGCAACACCTAGTGCTCTAGGGGCACTTCTAGCACAGCTTGATGACTACAACAGAGAAAGAGCCATCTACTACATCAGTAGAACCCTAGTTGGTTATGAACTCAATTACACTCCTATGGAAAAAGCTTGTTTGGTAGTTGTTTTCTCAACTCAAAAGCTTCGCCATTACATGCTAAGTCATACCATCCAACTAGTCTCCAAGATTGACCCTCTCAAGTATATGCTCTCTAGAACAGCACTTATAGGCCATTTTGCCAAATGGGTTATGCTCCTTAGTGAATTTGACATCTAGTATGTGGATAGAAAGGCAATCAAAGGGCAAGCTATAGCAGATCACCTAGCTGATGCACCTCTAATAGATGCTTATCCATTGATCACAGAATTTCCAGATGAGCATATCTATCTAATTGAAGAACAACCCCCATGGAAACTTTATTTTGATGGCTCATACACATCTCATGGATCAGGGGCAGGAATATTGTTGGTCACACCTCAAGGAGATTACATTCCAAAAGCCTTCAAGCTACAATTCCCTAGCACCAACAATATAGCTGAATATGAGGCCCTCATAGCAGGATTAAAGATAGCTGCAGAATGGAACATTGTTGAGCTACAAATCTTTGGCGATTCTCAGCTCATCATCAAGCAAGCCCTAAATGAATATCAAACCAAAGATGAAAAGCTATTACCCGACAAAGAGCTGGTTGATCAGCTAACCCAACATTTTACAAAGCTTCAGTTTACACAAGTGCCTCGAATACAGAACAAAGCAGCAGATGCTATGGCTACTATAGGCTCGCTCTTGGAAATTCCTCAAGCAGCTACACAGTATGAGTTTTTAGTGGAGCAGCTCCTCACACCCGCCTATGCGAATGAGGATTCAAACCGTGTTTATATCTTGGTTGGTCCCCAATCCCCTTGGTACCATGAGATTCATGCTTACCTTAACGATGGTATCATATCCCCTCACCTCACACGTACCCAATGCCAGAACCTCATCCGAAAATCATCCCACTATGTTATCATAGCCAATACCTTATATCATCGGGGTTATCACGATACTCTCTCTCGATGTTTAGACCAAAATGAGGCCGCGATGGTGTTAAAGGAAGTACAATCTAGAATTTGCGGTGCCCACACGAGTGGTATTGTCCTAGCGCGACAAATCCTTAGAGCAGGCTACTATTGGCCTACCATTGAAGAAGACTCCTGTGACTTTGTCAAAAAGTGTCTCCCATGTCAGCAGCATGCAAATCTTGTGCATGCTCCGGCACAGGATCTACAGCCTATTGCACCACCTTGGCCTTTCGCTTGTTGGGGCCTTGATCTAGTTGGAACTATCACACCCCTCTCATCTGATGGACATAAATGGATAATAATAGCTACAGACTATTTCACTAAATGGGTGGAAGCAGTCCCCCTAGTCTCAGCTACAGGAGTTCAGGTCTCCAAGTTCATCTTGTACCACATTGTTTGCCGCTTCGGCATCCCATCCACCATCTTCACCGACCACAGAGGTAACTTTGAAAATCCCAACATGGAAGAATTATGCACTTCCCTATGCATCCATCATCACTTTTCTAGCCCATATTTCCCACAAGGTAACGGCCAAGCAGAGGCAACTAACAAAACCCTCCTCAAAATTCTAAAGAAAGTTGTCAATGATTCCGGCCGTGATTGGCACCTACAAATAAATCCAGCCCTATGGGCCTATCGAACTTCCTTCCGTACATCCACAGGCACAACTCCATACTCCCTAGTCTATGGTGCCAAAGTGGTACTACCTATAGAGGTTGAACTTCCCTCCTTGCGCATATCTTTGCAAGGGCAAATATCAGATGAAGAATATAGAGTAGCTTGACTCACCCAGCTAGATCTCTTAGATGAGAAGCGGCAACAAGCCTATGATCATCTCACAGTCTATCAAACTCATCTCAAAAGAAATTTCAACAAGAAGGTGCTTCCACGACACTTTTAGGTAGGTGACATGGTCCTTAAAGAAAACATGAAAGTCCAAGTAGATCGAGAAAAGAAAGGCAAGTTTGAACCTACATGGCTTGGTCCTTATGTTGTCACTGCTTCCTTTGGCTCTGGAGCTTATCAACTATCTACACCAGAAGGAGAACTCTTGAATGATCCTACTAACATCATTCATCTCAAGAAGTTCTATGCTTGAAGATCCTTGGTATACCAGGCTTTTGAAAAATACAAAAGAAAAAAATAGTAAAGAGAAATAAGCGTCCAATGGTGAAAACTTGGCAATTCAAGCACCTTGGATAGGTACCTTGGTGAAAACCTGGTAATTCAGGCACCTTGTGTACTAAAGACTAATCCATTATCTATCAGTATCCTATCCCTCATCCATTTACCCACCATCCCATAAGACACACTTGCTTGTTCCCTTGGTGTTCCAACCAAATATCCAAAATCTGATGAAGCTTTTAAATACCTCCTGTACAGCTTGTAAATCTTGTACCAAAGCTTGTATTATACCTTGTAAATCTTGTACCATACCTTGTCTATCCGAATCTTGTCCAAGGTTTGTACCATATTCCAGCCTATAAATAATTTTGTATCCTAGCTTGTATACTATCATGTGCACACACAAAACCCCATTTTCACTTAATCTTTTCGCAAACCATCTACCTATCCACCTATCACCTATTATAGACATCCCATCCTTCACAAACATTTCCATCTCACAAAAACCAAAACATGAAAAAACTTGTACATTTGTAACATATCTTGGTCCATCAGCTTATACATCCTCTTTAGCTTAGTACCATTGTATCCATCCAGCGTTCGTGTCAGTTCGTCCTTGGTCAACATCTTGCACACATCACACACTTTGGTTAGATATTCCAATGCATCCTTTAGCTAGATTTCCTATCACCAAAGTGTTATCTTTCTTAGTTCAGCTTGCCAGATGCATCACTCATCCAAATCCACCAGCTTAGGTGCTCTCCGATAGGTCCTTGCAGGATATACCTTTCCTCATGTCTGATCTTGGTCCGTTAGTACCTCATCCTACCCATCTCATTGGTAAACGGTTCTCTTTTAGATTTTCACTTTATTTTGATTTGGGATCTTCCCTTTTGGGTCTTGAAGTATCTTTTCCAAGCAATCTCCTTGTTCCCTCCTCAAGGTTGCCACGATCTTCCATATCATGGTATGCTGCGAATGGGGCAATTAGAGCGTAAGGTCTTGATCAGGTCTTTTGTTTGTTTTTCTTTTCTGCTCATGGGTTCTCCAATGTCGTTTCCATGTTGCTTCCTCTAGGATTCATGTGTGATGTTGGGGCAATCCTTGTGTGTTTGTTTTGAGTTAGTTTGTCAATCCTTTGGATGGTTGGTGAAAAGGCCTTGATGTTCTTGGTAACCTTGGCAATTACCCAATAGTCCTATAGCAAATCTAGTGCTCAACTACATGGTGGTACTTCTCTTTGAAGTATCCCCCCGCTCAAAAAGCTTCAATGGGTTTCCTTCATCTCCATTATCCACCATCCATATCCAGCATCCGTCTCTCCTACCCCAGCTTATGCATCAGTATCTCTTTGAATCACTCATCACTCTTAGCTTTAGGGATCCATAATCCTAGTCTTAGGGATCCACCAATCCAAATCAATCCACCAAGCCTCATCTTTCGAGATACACAATCCTAGTCCTAGGGATCTCCGAAACACATCTTCCACTAATCTGACTCTTTGAAATCCTGTTGCATCAGCTTTATAATCCCCTCATCCATCTCCCTATCCTGGATTCCTTTTTATAGCGCTCTGCTCCTTCATCCTCCACCTTCCCTAAGGTCTTAAGCTTGCTTCCTCTTGTGCATCTGATTCTCCTTTACCATTCTCCCATAGTGAGAGTTTGAGATAATTCATCCTCTTCTCTTAAGCCAATCTAAGTCTTCTTGCTCATCTCGAATTCTTGTACTTTTCAAGAAGTCGTCGAGCCTCGCTTTCTCTCCTCGTCGCCTTCTTGAGGGGGCATCTCACAGCCCATTCTCTCCTCTTCTGCTCTAGCCTTGGGCATCTTATTTTCTTATCTTTGATGCCATGCCACTTGCGGCATCACATCAAAGAGGGGCAAAATGTAGACACCTAAAAACCTTTAGAAAATAAAGTATTTTTATTTTCTGAAAAAGTCCTGATGACATCATCATTAATTAATTAATTAATTAATTTTTATGCCATTAAATCCCTTTATCTTAATTAAAAATATTTAATTAAGGAATCCCTCCCAAAAATGTTTAAATCTTATTTAAACATTATTTCCTTATTTATTAATTATTTAATTAATAAATTGACCAAAAATCCTAAAATAAATAAAAAATTTATTTTTTGCCCAAAACTTGGCCAATTTCCTTATGACCAATAACCTCTTCCAAAATCTTCTAATCCTTCTTTAATTTTGATTAAAGGCTAATCTCATCATTTCCTACCCCTAATCCCAACTCAAAATATTTAATTAAGATTAAATATTAATCCTCATGTTTATTAAAAAAGTTTTAATAAATATCTCCTCAACCCAAACCCTTGAAATAAATAAAACTTTTTTTATTTCTTAAAAATCTAATTTATCCTCATCCTAAGAAGTTCTAGACTCTTCTAGAAAGTCTTCATCCTCATCCTAGGAAATTCTAGACTATTCTAGAAAGTCTTTATCCTCATCCAAAGTCTAGACTCTTCTAGAAGATGTCTTTAAACCTAATCCTAATCCCCTCCTAACCTTGTCACATTCCCTAAACATGGGTTAAGACTTACTAACCCAAGCCAAAGTTAACAAATATCTCCTCCTTCACCCACCCTCATTAAATGCCATCCACTTGCCTATCCCTAAGCTAATCCTAAACCATCCTAATCCATCCTCTAATCATTTGCACAAGCCTAAACAAGCTTAAAACCTTCCTAATCAAGTCCAAGTCAAAATTTCTCTCATCACCCTCAAAATATCTCAACCATAAAACTTTATAAAGTCCACTAGGTCATAAATGACTCTTACAAGCCCTTTTATTGCTCTTACAAGTCATTATGAGGGTCTTTATGAAGATTTTATCTCTTGAGCCTCCTTTGTTGACTCATCCTTGCCCTTTCCTCCATCCTCTCACCATGTGACATGTGTCACTCCTTGATTGGCTATAAGGAAGCGCAATCCATGTGCTCTCCTCTCATGCAATCTGAGCCTTCCATAAGCTTTTTCCCATCCTTGCATGTTAGCCCTCAATCCCTCAAGCCTCTTGCCTATAAATTGGATCCTTCCCCTTTACAAAATAACACAATCCATGAAGTAAAGTTATAATGCTATTTTGAGAGCCAAATCCATACTAAAGCCATCTATCCACACCAAAAATCAACAATCATCCATTGAAGCCTTTGGAAGCATATTGAGCATACATCCTATCCATTTAGATAAAGCTACTCAACAAGAGAGCTTCTTATTGAGAGAGTCCATTAATGGCTCATATTCTCAATTGAGAGCTCATCTTAGTCTATCTTGAAGTTTATGAATTTTGTTTAGTTTGTAGAAGCTTTATTTAAATTTGGTTTCTATTAGCATACTAACATTGCTCATATACAGGAAGAATAAAAGAATATTAGGGTCGAGAAGGAGGGGAAGGAAGCCTACAAGCCTATAACCCACAATTTTCAACCTATGCGGGAATGAAGCTCAGTATAATAATAATTTCATTCACCTTTTCTTTGTTATGAAATTTTTGACCAACTTGCAATTTTCTTTTTTATGTGATTGAGTTGGTTGAAATTTTGACCAACACAGGGATGAAAACTTTTTTAAAAAGAGAAATAATAGATTTGGTAAAGAATTTTTTTAGAAAAACAAGTGCAAATGTACTAATTTCATGTACAAAACATATTTCTTCACACTCTAATTAAGGACATGGTGTCTACAACATAATTTTATATGACACACCTCTGTAACCTTATCCTGTCATCATCGCACTAACTCATGTGCTCAATGGAGGATAATCCACTCTTGGTGGACATGTGCTTAGTTGTGGGGCTTATCATATTGCTAATTTCTAGACATTCTAGATGCATTCTAGATGCCTTTATATTTAGGCACTCCTAGTGTACTTGTACATCAATTGAATTTCATATTATTATTTTGATCATACTCTATTGGTCTATTTTGTGCTAGTTTTTGAACTTCTTGGTCTTGGGTGATTTTTCCCTAAGGAAAATTCTTACAGAAATTGATAAGGAAGAAGTCTTAATATCTGTCTAAATGGACTCAAATGGGTGACCACATGTTGATGGATGATGGTGCAATGAAGAATGAAGTTTGTGAGCAAATTGCACTTAGAGCTCTTTAAGTGAGTGTGGACAAGAGTACTAAAACTAGAGTGTTAGTCTTCTGAGGGTAAGCACAAAAGATCAAACACTTGAAGAGGAGTTTAGATTTGTATTAGTTAACTATCTAAACCAATTAAGGACCCAAGATGACTAGGAGCCTAGAAGAGACAAGCTAGGTCTCTTGAGAAGTAGTGCAAGCAACCCCTTGGAACACATAAACCGTATTGGTATCAAAGCCATAGTTGATTACGGTTTTGGTTGATGTTGTAGTCTATTGAATAAATGGGAGAGATAGAATACACAACCATGGTGACTAACATTGAGTTATCCAAGAATGTTGAAGAACAATAAGAAGACAAAAAGTCACTAAGAGAAAGATTAGCTCAAATGGAGCAACTCTTGGGTGAAGTTCAAGAAAAAACTTATAAGGTCAAAGAGAAAATTGACCTAAAGGAAGAAAAAGAAGCAAGGGAAAAGGAACTAGAGTTGGAAGAAGAAGGATCAACACCTAACCCTATTCTTCCTAAAGATCCATTCTTAAAGGCATTAAAAGCATTAAGTGGAAAGGCTTTATAAGGAGTGCCACTATTTAGTGGACAAATGGATCTAGATTCAGTTGTGGATTGGATTGATAACATTGAGAACCATTTTGAATGTGATGGTATATTTCATGCACAAAATGTTATGGTGGCCAAGTCTAGATTAAGAGGTTCAACTCATACTTGGTGGAAGTTTGTACAAACTAAGAGTTAAAAGGATAGAAAAAGTCTTATAGTTATATGGAAGAGTATGATAAACAAAGTAAAGTAGACCTACCTTCCTGATGACTATGAAGTTCAACTTCATAGGAGGAGACAAAATCTTAGACAAAAAGATTTAAGTGTCCAAGCATACACTAAGGAATTTCAAAAATTGTGTTTGAGGTCTAAGGTAGTTGAAGAGGAAAGTATTAAGCTTGCAAGATACTTGAATGGCCTCAAATGGTCTATTCAAGAAGAGATGAGCCTAGTGAATTTCAAAAACATCAGGCAATGTTATCAAATGTCCTTGAAGATTGAAGAGAAAAGCAAGAGGAAACAAGAAACCTCTAAAGGTAAAGCTAAGATCAAGGATAGTAGAGGTCAAAGAGGTGGCTATGGTAGAAAAATTTCAGATCCAAGGGTTCAAGGTGAGGTAAAAATTAGTGAACAATAGGAAGAAAGCTCAAGTAGAGGTGGTAAAGGAAGAAACTCTAATTCTAGAGGAAGGAGTGGTGGACAAGGAGGAAGATATGAACTGCTACCATTGCAATCAAATGGGGCACCTTGCTTATAGATATCCAAAGAAAGGTGGCTCATCACAAGGAGGTCACAAAAGGATAAACTTAGTATAAGATGAGTCCAGTATAGAAGACAAGCATGCTAAAGTACCACTAAATTCAACGGAAGGAGAGAACCTCATGATGAGGAGAAATTTGATAAAAGAGCTAGTAAAGGAGGATCAAAGCCAAAGAAGATCTTTATTTAGGATAAAGTGCAGAATGATGGGTAAAGTGAGTAGAGTCATCATTAACTTAGGGTCTACTGATAACACTATGTTAGAGGAAGTAGCTAGCAAGCTAAATACTAACAAGAATACCCCACACTAATCCTTATAAGGTCACATGGATAAATAAAGGCCAACATGTGTTAGTAAATGAGAAAACATGCTTGGAGTTCTCAATTAGAAGGTACACGGATAAATTTTTATGTAATGTGTTACCTATGGATGCATGTCATTTTCTCCTAGGTAGACCATGGTAATTTGATCGCCAAGTTATCAATGATGCAGGGAAGAACTCCTATACTTTTAAGAAGGAAAATGTGACTTTCAAGATACAATCATTGTTGGAAAAGGCTGAAACAAAGACAACTAGTCCAAATGTACTCATGGTGAGTGAAAAGGAGTTCCTACAAACTATGGAAGAAAGTGAAGGTGTAGGCTTTGCATTGGTGTTGAGACCAAAGGAGGGAAAAGAAGGAAATGAGACTAAGAGGGAAGATTTACCTAAGGAGATTCAAGGTATGTTGAAATATTACCAAGGTATTGTAGTGATGGACAACCATAAATATTACCCCCTAAAAGAGCCATAAGCCATAGGATAGACCTTATCCCAAGAGCTACCCTACCTAAAAAAGTAGCCTACAAGATGATCCCTCAATAGAATGAGGAAATAGCAAGACAAATAAAAGATTTCCTAAACCAAGGCTTAATTAGGAAGAGTATTAGTCCATGTATCATATGTATTGTACTTACAAAAAAGAAAGGAGAAACTTGGAGGTTTTGCACTGACTCAAGAGCTATAAATAGGATAACCATAAGGTATATGTTCTCTATTCCTAGGATTGAAGACCTAATGGATTTCCTAAGTGAAGCTAAGTACTATAGCAAGATAGACTTGAAGAGTAGTTATCACCAAATAAGGATACATGAAGGAGATGTGTGGAAAATATCCTTCAAGACCAATGAAGGATTATCTAATGGCCCCTCTGCATTCATGAGGCTTATGAATAAAGTTCTCAATGACTGCACAAGCAATTTTGTAGTTGTGTATCTAGATGATATACTAATCTATAGAAAGACAAGGAGTGAGCACCTAGAACAACTTGACATTATTTTCAAGAAGCTACATGAGGAGAAGTTGATGATCAACTTGGAGAAGTGTGAGTTCATAAAAGTAGAGCTAGTGTACCTTGGGTTTGTTCTAGCACATGGTCAATTGAAAATGAATACAAGAAAAGTGGAAGTTATCAAGAGTTGGCCTACTCCAAGGTTAGCAATAGAGGTAAGGAGTTTTTATGGTCTTGCACAATACTATAGGAAATTTATAAGACAATTTAGTGCATTTTGTGCTACTATTTTAGATACTATCAAGGGAGGAATGAAAAATAAGTTTGTATGGAATGAGCTTGCTAACAATAGCTTTGAGTTACTGAAGGAGAAGATAGCTACTCAACCTATTTTAGTGTTGCCAAGATTTGAAAAGATTTTCACTGTAGAGTGTGATGCTAGCAATGTAGCAATTGGGGTTGTTCTAAACTAGGAGGGAAAACTAGTAGCTTTTCATTTTGAAAAGTTGAGTGAAACTAAGAGGAAATACTCCTCCTATGATTTGTAAATGTATTCATTGGTCCAAGCTCCAAGAAATTGGAGGCATCCTTTGCTTCCCAAGGATTTTATTGTATATTTAGACAACCAAGCACTTAGTTTCTTGAATTCACAAGAAAGTTAAGTCACAAGAACATGAAGTGTGTTGAATACCTACAAGCATAAGAAGGGTTTTCTCAACAAAGTGGCAGATGCATTGTCTAGGAGGTCACTCACACTCCAAGAAATCTAGTTGAAAAGCATGGGGGATAGATCATTTTAATGATCTATATTTAGATGATGATGACTTTTCTAACATATATAACATATGTACTAAATATAAGAATCATTTTGATAGTAATTATGTTGAATACACTTTGCAAAGTGATCTCTTATTCAAGGGGAATTAGTTGTGTGTCCATAGAGGCTATATTAGAGAGAATTTGATACAAGAAAATAATAATGGAGCTTTGAGTGGTAATTTTTGGATCACTAAGACTCAAGACCTTGTTTCAAGGTTTTAATATTGGCCTAGAATCAATCTAGATGTTAGAAGGTATGTCGAAAGTTGTGCCATATGTCAAAAAGTCAAGGGTACTTCTACAAATACTAGTCTTTACCAACCACTACTAATTCCTACTAGGCCATGGGAATGTTTCATCATTGATTTTGTAGTTGGGTTACCCAAGACAAAGGGAGGCATGGATAGTGTGTATGTGGTTGCAGATAGGTTTAACAAAATGGCTCATTTTGTGTCGTGCAAGACCATTAATGATGCCACTCAAATAGCCTCTCTATTCTTCAAGGAAATTGTTAGAATCCATGGGTTACCTATCAGCATTGTGTCAAATAGGGACACTAAGTTTATGAGTCATTTTTTGGAAGACTCTTTGGTAAAGATAGGGTACCAACTTGTCTTTTTGGGTCAGCTTACCACCCCCAAACTGATGGTTAAACCAAGGTTGTTGATAGGAGCCTTGGGAACCTTCTAAGATGTTTGACTAAGGAGTATGGATAGCAATGGGATCAACTGATTCGACAAATTGACTATGCTTGCAATGACACCATAAATAGATCTATAGGGAAGAGTCCATTTGAAATAGTTTATGGACTACATCCTAGGGTTGTCTATGAGTTGAGAGATTTGAAAGATAGAGTGAAAGAAAGTGGGTATGTTGATGATTTTTCATATGCCATGAAAGAGGTTCATGAAATAGTGAGGAAAATATTGATAGAGAACACCATGAAGCATAAAGAAAATGTGGATGAAAGTAGAAGGGTAGTTGAGTTCAATGTTGGTGATTTAGTCATGGTGCATTTTAAAAAGTCCAAAATAAAGAAGGGAGTCGCTCACAAGTTTAATATTAGGAGAATAGGACCCTATCCTATATTGGCTAAGTATGGTGACAATTCATTCAAGGTTGAAATGCCAAAAGATAGTGGACTATCACCAATCTTTAACATTACAAACTTCATCCATTATAGAGGACCACAACAAGAAGTGAATCAAACTTTTCATGAAGTGGTCATGGATATAAAAGATCTCTAATTACCTATTGTTACCATTATAGGACTAGAAAGTATACTAGACATCATAGTTTATAAAAATACTAGAACCAAAGAGTGTAAGGAACACTTGATAAGGAAGCATAGACAATTGGATGCTAATGTAGTATGGATAAAGGAATCAAATTTCAAGAGTTTAGGATTGATCCACATATCCTCAATCCAAGGATAGATTGATCTTTTCATTTTGGGGAGCATGGTGCAAGAGCACACCTAGGCTACCTCCATTGTTTGAAAGTTTTTTTAGTTTGTACTTCACTCTAGCCAAGTCAAGAGCATAGATTAGTTTGGTTGTTGACCTTAGAAGGTCATTTGCATTTTTGGCTAGGTGAGTTATTCATTAGGACTAAGGTCACACAAATAGCCCTTGTTAGTTGTTATTTCACTTTCTTAAGTGTTTTGAGGAAATAGTGAGATGGAGTCTTTAATGTGCCTTAGGCACATAAATATTGTTAAGGTTCTTATTCCGATGCCCTAGGGTCATTAAGCTAGTTGGTTCCTTAGAATATCATGAGGATATAGGTCCTAATAAATAGTATCATGGCTTAACAATAAGTTGCCAAATGTTACAAAAATGTTGTCATGACAACATTGGTAATAATTGAAAATGTTGCATGCAAAATTGTTACCCTTGGATTCCCTAAATTCTAGGAGATAGTTCTTGACCAACATACCCTAGAATAATGGAGAGGGCATCATATATTAGCCAAGACTCAAATATTGCTATAGCAAGGGACATATTGTATTAACTTTGAGTGTGAAATAGAATTTTCAATAATGTTACAACAACTTTTCAATTTTTTGTTATCATAGTACCTTAAAATGGATTGAAAGACTCAACTTGGTGATTGGATAATATTCTTGGTTTAGTTTTAAGATTTTTTCATTCTTTAAGAAAGTTGATTAGAGTAGACTTGAAGGGTTGAATAAATTTTTTTTGGTTTTGAGAGTTCATTGGATTTGTGGTAACTAGTTTGTAAAGAAATGGATCCCCCATGAAATCTGGCCATGTGAAATACCTGAGGATAGATGGAAAAGCTAGGGGAGTCATTAGTGTACATATGTCTAGGATTAGGGTTTGTAGAAGTTTGGGGAACTATTTTTAATGCTAAGCCCTAGGCAAGTAGAGAGAGCCTAGTTAGAGGTTTAGGACAAGAGAAAAGAAGATTTCAAAGAAGTACAATATGAAACAAGTATAGTTCCAAGCATGGAATGAGTACATCTTGGTATGATAAGAGGTTTGAGAGGTTTACCAATCCATTTGAGATGATTTTGAATAAGAAACCAATGATCTCCTAGGAAATAGGCTTTCTAGCCCTATTAGACCTAGATTATAGGAAACACCTATACAGATTACTCAGTGTTAAAAATAGATTTATACGATAATGGTAAATATGTTTCAATCACTTTTTTTGTCACTAATGTCAAATTTTTTCCTTTCTAGTAAGACAATTGCTTATATAATTTTGATTACTATCATTTATTTGATTAATGAAGAGGATTTGACCAAATGAGGTAACAATAGCACCTAGAGGAAAGGTTAAATTATGATATGGAAAAGGAGTACAAGGATCAGTTAAGATAGTGATATTATAATGAATTAAAAATCTAGTTAAGGTTGCAAAGAATGGTTACATTGATTAAGTTCAAAAGAATAATTTAAACCGAGTTTCTCTGCCAAGCTTAAAAATCTACATAGTAGGTGTTGAGAAAAGTTAGTGTAAGCTGAGTAGAAATTTAGTTGGAGCTGAAAAAAATCAATTTTGAGTGTAAGCCAAGTAAAGTTTAGTTGATACCAAGCACCAGTAAACTTTAGTTTGTGTTGAGTGATTTCTTAGTTGATGTCGAGCAACATAGTATGTGTCGAGCACTAGAGGCTAGTTAATGCCAAGTGATAGCATTATTATAAAGATAGAGAATTCTATAAATCTTACTTGACAAGTTTTATTTCTTAGATTATGTGAACCATGTGGTAGATAAGGTAAATGAGCTAATGGAATAGAATTCATTATGAACCATTTTGAGGCAAATTCAAAGAGGATTGAAGGAGAAGTTTCTAGAAGGGATTAAAATGAAATAAGGGGTAGATTCATTGAATCCTACTTAATCTAACCTAACCCTAAAATGGATGAAGGAGAATGAATGATAAAAGATCTTAATTTTCTCTTTATAGAAATAGTTGTTCAAAAGCAAAGGTAGTCATGTGTGATAACCTAAGGAAGACAAGGAGCCTAGGGTATTGCTTCATTTAGTGATCTAAGAGAAGATATTTCATTGGAAAGAAAAGAAAGAAGGCTTGAGGGTATGAATTCTCAAAGGGTGAACAAGCTATCAGAGTTGAAGTGTGTGAAAGATGAGAAAAATGGAGAACTGAAACAGAGATCTATAATCTACAAGTGTGTTGTAAGTTGTTATCACATCAAGCTTTACTATTACTTTGTAGTCATTGTACCAATCTAGGGTAAATCCTTCGGATTAAGGTTGACCCAATAGTCATTTGTAAATCCTTTAATCAGGTGACATTCCAAGTGAATGATCTAAAGTCTTCTAACAAGGCTCACTCCTAATAGGGTGATTGAAATCCTTTAACCAGGTCACATTTAATAGTATGCATTATAACCTTTAACAAGGTTGGTGTTTCATATGGCATCACTTTAGAAGAGTGAGAATGAGTAGCATGTTACTGGTGGTTTTTCCCAAATTGGATTTCCACATTAAATCATTGTGTCAAATGTGTTACTGAATTTATTATGTTTTATGTTTACATTTATGCAAAGTTGATTTGATAGTAACCTACAAGTTTAAGTGATTGCATAATCTAATGGATGCATGCATGATGACAATATTTTATGGATATGGATTCACTAATCTATGAAAAGTTTTAATTGTACATCTAGACCTTGGATAACTAATTCACCCCCCTCTTAGTTATTCTAAAGAATGCCAACACTTAGGAATCTAGGACCCACAAAATCCTTTAGGAAATCCAAAGGGGTGCTCAAAACTAGAATTTATTTGCCAAGTCATTTGGAAAGGTTTTGCAAGAAAGTGGATTTAGTCATTTTCAAGGGCTAATTAGTATTAGGCCTAATTAGGCTTCCTAGAGACAAAACCTTGAAATCAATAAGAAATAAGTCTTAAGATATTTCTAAATGGACTCAAATGAAAGAAAATGGATTGACCTCATGTTGATGGATGACCTTGCAATGAAGAATGAAGTTTGTGATCAAATTATACTTAGAGCTCTTTAGAGCTCTCTAAGTGAGTGTGGATAAGAGTACTAAAACTAGAGTATTAATCTTCTGAGGGTAAGCACAAAGGATCAAACTCTTGGAGAGGAGTTTGGATTGGTATTATTTAATTATCTAAACCAATCAAGGACCTAAGAGGACTAGGTGCCTAGAAGAGACAAGCTAGGTCTCTTAAGAAGCAATGTAAGAAACCCCTTGGAAGAACACACACCATTCATTCCTTTCAATAATTTCTTCATCCATATGATGTTTGAACAATTAACTACTCCTGCCACATATTTAGCTTCAGGTGTTGATTTAGAAATATATTTTTTCTTCTTTCTTATGCATGAAACTGGTCTCTTTCCTAGAAAGAAAGCTCCTCTACTTGTATTCTTTATTTCCTACCCAATCTAAATCAGTGAACACATTTAGTTCAAACTTTTCATTCTTCTTGTAATACAATCCAAATTATTATGTCCCTTTCAGATATCTTAGTATATTTTTTATTGCCATCATGTGATTCTCCTTAGGAATTGCAAAAAATCTTTCAACTATCCCAACAACAAATGCAAATATTAGGTATGTTGTGAACAACATATTGAAGTTTTCCAATTATTGATCTATATTGTGTATGGTTGACATCAGTAGAATTGTCACTCTTAGATAACTTATGTCATGTGTCCATAGGTGTGCTAATTGGTTTTGAATGTTCCATTCCAAAAGATTTCAGTATCTCCTTGAAGTATTTGGATTGAGTATTTAAGATCCCTTGCTTCATTTGATATATTTGTAAACCAACAAATAACTTGATCTTACCAAACATAGACATTTCAAGTTCCATATTCATCTCATCTACAAATGATTATCATAATGCTTCTTTTCCTCCAAATATGATATCATCCCATAGATTTCATATAGCAATACCTCATTGTAGTTGCAAGTCTTCAAGTATAAATTATTGTTATCATTCATTCTAGCAAAACCAATCTTCACCAAATAATTGTACAATCTTTCATACCATGCTCTAGGGGCTTGTTTCAAACCATATATAGCCTAATGTATCTTACAAACCATGTTCTTTTTTATAGGGTCTATAAATCCTTCTAGTTTCTCTATGTAGACTTCTTCTTCAAGTATTCCATTCAGAAATGTAGATTTGACATCTATTTGATATAGCTTAAATCCTTTATATGCAAAATATGAAAGTAGTGTTCTAACTCCTTCTAACCTTGCAATAGGAGAAAATATTTTCCCATAGTCAATTCCTTCTTCTTGTGCATATCCTTTTCTTACCAATCTAGCTATGTTCCTTGTGACTTCACCTTTTTCATTTAGCTTGTTCTTGAAAATCCACTTTGTTTCAATAACATTTTTTTCCTTAGGTCTAGGTACCAATGTCCATGTTTTATTATTATTTATCTAATAAATTTCTTCATTCATTGCTTGAATCTAGTTCTCATTATCCAAAGCATCTTTTACTAATTTAGGCTCAAACTCACAAAGTAAACATGTCTCACTTCTAAGTCACTTCCTTGTCATAATACACGATTATTTATCTCCAATGATTTTCTCAAGTGCATGATGTCTTCTTACATATTTTTCTAGTACACATTATTTCCATCTCTCTTCCTCTATAAGTTCATCTTCAAAAATGATTTCAAGTTCATTTTCTCTCTCTTGTTTAGATTCTAGTTCATGTTCTACTAGCTCAACATTGTCTTCCTAATGTTTATCTCCTTCTACATGTACATGGACATCAATTTGTTGTTTCTTGACACCCATAGTCTATTGCTTAGCAACTTGTTGTTGCAACTTGACATTCTCATTTTTGTTTCTAATTTGTAGTTTTCTTCTCTTGCTCAAGTGGGGTGTAGGGGGAACCTTCATTCACATATATGAATGTGGTGTAGTCTTCATTTTATATCTTGCATTCAATTTCATTCTTTTCTTTATATTCATCAACTTTCACATCTGCACTTTCCACAACTTTTTTAGTGTTAGAGTTCAAACATTTATAAGCTTTTCTCTTAGTGGAATAACCTATGAATATGCCTTCATCAATTTTAGCATCAAGTTTTTCATTTCTATTATCCTTTAGTATATAATTTTTTCTTCCAAAAACTTTTAAATACTTTACATTAGGTGCATATCCATACCATAATTCAAAGGGTGTAATATTTGTACCCTTTTTGACTTTCACTCTATTCAAAGTAAAAACTATTGTACTTACAACTTTTCTCTAGTATTTCTACAATACATTCTTCCCCATCATCGGTATTGTAGCATAGTCCATGATTGATCTATTTCTTCTTTCAACTATACCATTTTGAGGAGGGATCCTAGGTGCTAACATTTTCCTTTTGATTCCACTATCATTGAATAATATATTAAATTCATTGGAAATGAATTCTCCACCTCTATAAGTTCTCAAGCACTTTAGACTCTTTCCTATCTCCTTTTCAACTCTGGCTAAAAGCCACTTAAACAACTGAAAAGAAATATATTTTTCTTTAAGAAACATCATAGACATCAATCTAGAATATTCATCAACAAAAAAATGAAGTATTTGTCTCCACAATAGCTTTGAATGCTAATAGGTCCACATAGGTAAGTATGAACCAATTCCAAAATATCATCAGATCTTCATATGTCTTGCTCTTGAAACTAGCTTTTGTCATTTGTCCCAATTTACATTGTTTACACATAGCATTATCAGGTTTCTTTAGTTTTGGAAATCCTCTTACTCTTTTCATCTTACTAATGCTAACTAAATTGTAAAAATTTACATGACATAACCTCTTGTGCCCTAGCCATATGTCTTCATAATGTACAAACAAACATGTCTAAACAAATAAATCTAGATTGACCAAGTTATCTTTTGTTTGATCACCACTTCCAATCAATTCACCATTAACATCAAATATCTTGGCCTTCTTGTGATGGAATTCAACTTTGTATCCTGATTCATTCAACTATGAAACACTCAACAAGTTATAGTTAAGCCTTTCAACCCAATAAATATTGTCACATTTGATCTTATCAGTTAGTTGTATTGATTATTTACCCTTCAAAAGATATGGTACATCATTACCAAACTTAACAAAACTAACCTTGTATGGTCCAATGGTCTCAAATTTACTTTTATCACTAGTCATATGATTTGAATAGTCACTGTCAATTATTCATGTATCACTTTTATTCACATAAGAGATTAATGTAGTTTTCTCATCTTCATCAAAATCTTCTTTCGTAGCAACATAGACAACTTCTTCATCATTAATTTTATATTCATTATCAATTTCTTCTCTTACAATGTAAAAAGATTATTTTCCTTTGTCTCTATAGTCCTTGTTTCTCTTTTTGTCTTGGTCATCTCTTCTTTCTTTATATTTTATTTCCTTCTTTTCATCCTTGTCTTCTCTATCAAGACATCTTGCAACAATATGACCAACTTTTTCATATGAAAAATAGATTATAGGAAGGTTACCTTTATATTTTTGTATGACTCTTGGAAGTCTTATAGTCATCAGTGCTTCAAGATCATCAAGTTCATCATTAGAAACATCATTGTCACTTCTCACATATTTTCCTTTCCCTTTCTTAATAAGAAACAATTGTAATTTAAAAGTAGATTCAACAATGGTAGGAGTAAAATTATCAAAATTTGACATCTCAAAAGCAATAAGCCTACCAATCACACTTTCTAGAGTTAGGTCATTACCTAGAGTAAATATTAGTTCTTGTATCGCAAAAACCCTATAGCATAAAAATAAAGTAGAGTTCTCAATACCTTGTTGATTGTAGTCTCATCATCAGTCTTTCCAAGTATGCCTCTTATGGTATTTAGAACCTCTTTGATTCTTCCAAAATAATAGATTATATTCTAACCTTCCATCATTCTCATTTCATCAAACTTACCTCTCAAGCTCTCTAATTTTTCCCTCAACACATTCTTGTCTCCTCCATAGATGGCCTGCAGTGTATCCCACATTTATTTAGCAATCTTGCAATCTTTTATGCCATCAAACTTGGTATAGCTTAGGGTTTATGCAATCTCTAACATAGCTTGGTTGTCTTCTTGCTTCTCCTTTAGTTTCTGATCTCTTAGAGGAAGAATTAGTATCTCCACATATGCATTGTCTGGAAACTGTATTGCACCATTTCCAATTCCTAATAGATGTAACCTCATCAAACTTTTTCATGTAAGGAAGTTCTCTTTGTTAAACCTTGGCACCTCCTTTTTGTACATCTTGATCTTTAGCCTCAAGTATCTTCAAAATTTTATCTATAAACACCAATTCTCTTATACCAATTGTTATAATGTTTAGAATAATTTAGAGGAGGGGTAAATTAGTTGTCCAATGTCTACATGTACCAATTGAACAAACAAACACTTAAACTACTTCAAATCTTAACATCCATTAGCTCAACCTCTATAATAAACCTTCAATAATC
Source organism: Cupressus sempervirens (assembly GCA_028749045.1). NCBI lineage: Eukaryota > Viridiplantae > Streptophyta > Pinopsida > Cupressales > Cupressaceae > Cupressus > Cupressus sempervirens. The sequence goes on from CM053793.1 coordinate 838,717,801, forward strand.
TAAACTAGCAGTCCATTGTCTTAAATATAATAGACTTGTAGGATATAAACATTAATATTAAATCATCAGAAATAACATCCACACAAGTTTAACACTAGGATTTAATGTAGAAATCCAATTTGGGAGAAACCACTAGTAATATGTCACCAATATTTTCACTTTTCTGAAGTGAGCTATGTTAGGAGCCAACCCTATCAAAGGTTACAAAACACACTATTAAATGTGACATTGTTAAAGGATTTAATCACCATGTTAGGAGTGGCCTTTTTAGAGGACTTTAGAACATTCCATTAGAATTCCACCTTGATTAAAGGATTTACATATGACTATTAGTTCAACCTTGATTAAAAGATTTCAATATTGATACAATGGTTAGAAAGTAACAATAGGTTTTCATCTAAATAATTACAAATTACTTTGAAAATATAGATTGCACTTGGACTCACATGTTGATCCACTGATTGACCTTCATTTTCATCTTAGTCTTTGATTATCTTGGCAACCCTTCAAGAAATCACTCTTCACAACTCTATTCAACCTCCTACTTAAGTTCACTAGTCAACAACATCAACAACTGCTCCAACCTTGCTAGCCCTTCACACCCACTCATACACATAGGAGCTTATCTCTTATGCCTTTTTAAATAATTAATTATGATATTTTGATGTAAACACCACTTTAGATCTTAGGGTTAGGTCAGAGTCATCGAATCCTTCCAACATTTTGTCTCCTCCTATTCTTGAAACTTCTCCAAATTTCTTCTTGAATCATTGCATATAAAAATACAAATATAGTTTCCCTTGATTTAAATGTTATAGGTCATCCATCCTTAGCTTCAACATTCTTTACATATTTCAAGAAATCAACTATGTCGGCTTGAAATCATGATTTCCTCATAAACTGTTAAAATGAAGTCTCTCGACCAACATTGTGTCTTGATGCTTAGTTAACACTGGGTTACTCAGTCACTACTAAATTTTTGTTCGTGATGCAGGAGCATCCAAAGGTATAAGGGCAATCTTGTGTCACCCAAAAAAATATACTTAGACTTAGTTTCTGTTTCATGTGTTTTCATTTTTGGATACCCATTTGGGTCAAATAAAGGTTCCAACTCTCACAGTTCCACTATCAGTGTGTTTGAAAATCCCAAAAAAATAGCAGCATGTAATTGGGCCATCATTTTGGTAAACTAGAAGGTGTGAATTGGGCAGATGAATGTAATCATGATTTAGAGCATTCCAAAAAAAGAATCAGGTCAATAGGCCCCATGGTTTGAAAGTTATTGCAATTTTTTGGGTTTCGGAGACCTCCTAAGAATGCTTCAAAGTTAGGTTAGGGGCATTAAATGACCTCAAAAAGGGCCAAAAAATGGGGATGATTGAAGCTGGCTCATAGGGCTATAGATTACTTTGAGAGCTTTCCAAAAATGTAAATGGTTCGTCAATCGGAGCTACGGTTCAAAAGTTATGCCTCCCAGAAGTTCAGTTACCATTTCTAGAACCTTCTAGATTTGCACCAACTTCTAACGTAGCTTTTGGAACCTTCTATTTGGTTAGTGGATGCCTACTAGCACTTTCTAGAATGTACTTCTAGTCCTTAACCCATCGGGGTCTATTTAAGGAGATTTCTGGCAGTGTAAAAGGCAGTTCGGAGTGGAGTTTGAGAGGAGGTACTGAAAGGAGAAATTATATCCAAATTTATGCTATTGTAAGCCCATAGGGCATGTTTTGAAGTTTATTTTCTCTGTACATTTTGTACTAGCTTATTTTCTTAGTTAATACAATTTCCCTTTTCTGTTGTGTCCAATTTGTTCTTCTGTTGTGTCCCCATCAAGTGGTATCAGAGCTGGTTTTCCTGATCGTGTAGACAGAGGGCCGACTGTGAGGCAGTTTGCACCAGGACTGTGTGGTTGTGGGTTTGAGTTAGAAGATGCCTCCATGAAGAGAGCATGGCAGAAGGGCCAGAGCTATTAATCCTGAGAAGGTTAGAGCCCTCCAAAGGCAGGTACAAGCATTGCAAGAGGAGCTTCGTAGAGGAGCAAATGTTGCCGCTGGTGACGATAGTGAGGATGACAATGAAGAAGAAGTTATGGGACCAAAAGGGGAATTTGATGGGGAAGTTCTGAATCATGCAGAGGAAAGGCTTTTTAGGGCCATCACTAAGTTTGGGAAAAGACCCACAATTGAAGTGGGTGTATTTTCAGGAAATCTGAAACTAGATGAGTTGATCAATTGGATCAATGAACTGGAAGAATACTTTGAGTATGAGGATGTCAGGGACCCAGATAGGGTTAAATTTGCAAAAGCCAAAGTGAAAGGCCATGCCAAAATTTGGTGGAAAGAGGTTCAATTGGAAAGAAACAAAAGAGGAAAGGAGAAGATCACAAGATGGGATCGCATGGTGGACAAATTGAAGAAGCAGTTCATTCTTGTGGACTATGAGCTTGATGTTTTTAAGAAGATGCATGGGTTAAAGCAAGCAAGAAGATCAGTCCAAGAATATACAGAGGAATTTTATTGACTCTTGATTAGAGTGGGGCATGCAAAAGCAAATAAGGAGAAGGTTGCTCGTTATATCAGTGGGTTGCGACCTAGCATCCAGGAGGAATTACGTCTGGTAAGAATGACCAGCGTTGAAGAGGCATACCAGTTTTCCCTATGAGTTGAAGAAAAATTGAATAAAAGGTTTGAAGGGAGACAAAGAGGGTGTGGTCAAGGAGGAAGGGGAAGTGGTAGATCATCTAGAGGTCGCAATGAAACCTAAAAGAAAAATGAAGATGTGGGTACTAGCAGGAACCAGAGGAATGAGGGTTTCAACCGCTCCCATGATCAAGACTTTGGAAATTAAAGAGGAAGAGGTAGAGGAAATGGACAAGGAAGAGGAGGCTTCCATGGTACCTGTTTGCATTGCAATGAAGAAGGTCATCGTGCCTTTGAATGCCCTCAATGACAAGGAAGGACAGATAGGAGAGTTGAGGGCCAAGCTAGGGTTGCTCATGTGAATGAAGATGCACAATCATCACATTTAGAGGATGCAGAAAGAGGAGAGACCTTGGTAAATGAAAGAGTTCTACTAAGTGGAGAGATTGAACCAGGACAACGGAGGAGTTTTTTCCATACCAGATGCAAGTGTGAGGATAAATGTTGTGACGTGATCATTGATGGTGGTAGCATTGATAACTTGGTATTAGAAGAGGTGGTCTCTAAGCTAAAGCTCAAGAGGGAGAAACATCCCCAGCCCTATCGGATTGCTTGGGTAAAAGATGATCATAAGGTCCTCGTAAGTGACCAATGTTTAGTGAAATTCAAAATTGGGAGTTACTATGATGAAGTTCTCTGTGATGTTATTTTGATGGATGTTTGCCATCTATTGTTGGGTAGACCATGGTAGTTTGATAGGCATGTAGTACATGATGGGCATGCAAACACATACTCTCTAAAAAAGGATGGAGTTCACCACAAATTGAAGCCCATGAAAAAGGAAGGTGAAAAGGTATGTAGCAGTGCTAGGATTTGTCTTGTTGATGAAAGGAAGTTTTTGGATGGCATGAAACATCAGCATATGTGCTATGCTTTGATTCCTAGGAAAGATAAAGAAGATAGTAGTGAAATACCACTTGAAGTTTCAAATTTACTAGGGGAGTTTAGAGATATTGTCTTTGATAATTTTATAAATGGATTGCCACCAGTAAGGCAAATCAGTCATTAGATAGATCTGATTCCAGGAGCTAGTTTGCCTAACAAGGCTGCTCATAGGATGACTCCTACTAAAATAGAGGAGCTAAATAGATAGGTTTAGGAGCTATTAAGGAAGGGCTTGATTCGAGAGAGCCTGAGTCCATGTGCACTACCTGCAGTACTCACACCAAAGAAGGATGGAGAGTGGAGGATGTGTATAGATTCTCGAGCTATAAATAGGATAACCATCAAGTACCGATTTCCTTTGCCAAGGATGGATGATCTTATGGATTGCTTGAGTGGAGCTCAGTACTTCACAAAGATAGATCTGAAGAGTGGTTATAACTAGATATAGATTCGAGAAGGAGATGAGTGGAAAAAAACCTTCAAGACCAAGGAGGGTCTTTATGAGTGGTTAGTCATGCCCTTTGGATTGACGAACTCCCCAAGAACCTTCATGCGGCTCATGAATGAGGTACTTAAGAAGTTCTTGGGAAATTTTTTTATTGTTTATTTGGATGATATTTTAATTTTCAGCAAGACTTTGGAAGAACATTTATTGCATATTCGTAGTGTCCTTGAAAGGCTAAGGGAAGAGAAATTGTTAATTAATCTAAAGAAGTGTATCTTTGCAAAAAGGGAGTTAGTCTATTTGGGGTTTGTTATATCACCTGAAGGTCTCAAAATGGATCCAGAGAAGGTAAAAGCCATCTTGGAATGGCCTACTCCAAGGTCTGCTACTGAGGTAAGATCATTTCATGGTCTAGTTAGTTTTTACAGGAAGTTTATTAAGAATTTCAGTGGCATATGTGCACCCCTAACTGATACAATAAGAGGGGATAGAAAAGAGTTCAAATGGACTGCAACAACTGCGAGAAGTTTTGAATTGCTGAAAAAGAAGGTGACAGAACAACCTATGTTGGCACTTCCAGATTTTAGAAAAGTGTTCCAGGTGGATTGTGATGCTAGTGGCAGCACTATTGGGGCTGTATTAAGCCAAAAAGGTAAGCCTATTGCATATTTAAGTGAAATATTGAATGACGCAAAGAAGAATTATTCTGTTTATGATCAAGAGTTCTATGCAATAGTTCAGGCCTTAAAGAAATGGAGGCATTATTTATTGCCAAAGGAATTTTTTTTGTATACTGATCATTAGGCATTATAGTACCTAAATAGCCAAGGTAAATTGAATCAGAGGCATATGAAGTGGGTAGAGTTCTTGCAAAGTTATACATTTGTGCTGAAGCATAGAAGTGGAAAATCTAATAGGGTTGCAGATGCACTAAGTAGGAGACAGTTGTTGCTTACAGTAATGCAAGTTGAAGTAGTTGGGTTTGACGAACTCAAGAATTTGTATCCTAAGGATCCTAATTTTGCTGAAGCATGGAAATCTTGTAAAGAATCTATTGTTGTAGATAGAACCAAGTGGTTAGACTATCTAATTCAGGATGGCATGTTGTTCAAGGGTAGTCAATTGTGCATTCCAAGGAGTTCCATGAGGGAAAATTTGATTAAGGAGAAATATAGTAGAGGGATGGCAGGACATTTTGGTCGAGATAAGACCATTTCCATTCTTAGAGAACATTATTTTTGGTCTCAAATATCATAGGATGTGAAGAAGTTTGTACAGAGTTGCCATGTTTGTCAAGTTGCCAAGGGGTTTAGTTACAATACTGACTTATATCAGCCATTGCCTATACCATCAAGGCCATGGGAGGACATAAGTATGGATTTTGTTCTTGGATTGCTAAGGACACAAAGGGGTAATGACTCCATATTCGTGGTGGCTGATAGGTTCTCCAAAATGGCACATTTCATTCCATGCCACAAAAATCATGATGTTGTCCATATTGCAGACTTGTTTTTCAAAGAGGTGGTAAGACTACATGGTCTTCCAAGGAGTATAGTTTCTGATAGAGATACTAAATTTGTGGGGTATTTCTGGAGGACATTGTGGAAAAAGTTGAGAATAGACTTGAAATTCAGTTCCACGCATCACCCACAAACTGACGGCCAAACAGAAGTGGTAAATAGAAGTCTGGGCAATTTGCTAAGATGTTTAGTTGGAGATAAACCCAAGGGATGGGATTTGATTCTACCACAGGCAAAGTTTTCTTATAATAACTCTATAAATAGGAGTACTAGAAAATCACCATTCCAAATTGTATATGGGAATACCCCAAGGACTGCACCAGAATTGAGGAAGATAGAGCAAGGGGAGAGGACAAGTGCTATAGTAGAAGAATTTGCTGAACATATCAAGCGTCTACATGAGGAGGTTCAGGCACACATTAGCAAGATGAATCAAGAGTATAAAGCTAGGGTTGATCAAAGGAGAAGACATAAGGAATTCCAAGTAGGGGATCTAGTCATGGTGCACTTACGAAAAGAAAGATTTCCAGCCGGTACTTACAACAAGCTGAAAATGAAGAAATTTGGCCCTTGCAAAATTTTGAAGAAACATGACTCAGGAAATGAATATGAGGTGGAGTTGCCAGATGGTATTCACATTTCTCCCATTTTCAACATTGCAGATTTAACAGAGTATCATGATGATGGTGCAAATGAGGAGCTAGTGTTAGAGCCATGTCCAATTCCTACTTCTAAGAAAGAGGAGATAGAAGACATTCTAGATCATTGTGTGGGTAGGAGTACCAGAAACAGGCAGTATGAAGAGTATTTGGTCAAATGGAAAGGACGACCAATCGAGGACTCAACTTGGATTTCAGCAGCTGAGGTTTCCCATTTGGGATTTCCTCTACCATTCATAAAGTGACAGAGTCACTTTTCAATCTACCCTGGGTGTCTGATGCAAGAGCATCTAGAGGTATAAGGGAAATCCTGTGTCACCCAAAAAAAATACTTAGACTTAGTTTCTGTTTCACGTGTTTTCATTTTTGGATACCCATTTGGGTCAAATAAAGGTTCCAACTCTCACAGTTCCACTATCAGTGTGTTTGAAAATCTTGAAAAAATAGGAGCATGTAATTGGGCCATCATTTTGGTAAACTAGGTGTGAATTGGCCAGATGAATGTAATTGTGATTTAGAGCACTCCAAAAAAAGAATTAGGTCAATAGGCCCCACGGTTTGAAAGTTATTGCATTTTTTTAGGTTTTGGAGACGTCCTAAGAATGCTTCAAAGTCAGTTAGGGGCATTAAATGACCTCAAAAAGGGCTAAAAAATGGGGGACGAACAAAGCTGGTCCATAGGGGTATAGAGCACTTTGAGAGCTTTTTGAAAAGGTAAACAGTTCATCAATCGGAGCTATGATTCAAAAGTTATGCCTCCCAAAAGTTTGATTACCATTTCTGGAACCTTCTAGATTTGCACCGACTTCTAATGCAGCTTCTAGAACCTTCTATTTGGTCGGTGGATGCCTACTAGCACTTTCTAGAATGTACTTCTAGTCCTTAATCCACCAGGGTCTATTTAAGGAGATTTCGAGCATTGTAAAAGGCAATTCAGAGTGGAGTTTGAGAGGAGGTACTGAAAGGAGAAATTATCTCCAGATTTATGCTATTGTAAGCCCTTAGGGCATGTTTTGAAGTTTATTTTCTCTGTACTATTTGTACTAGCTTATTTTCTTAGTTAATACAATTTCCCTTTTCTGTTGTGTCCAATCTGTTCTTCTATTGTGTCCCCATCATTTCGATACATATACTGACACTCATTCAATACTCATTCTCGATCAACACTACTTCTCAGCACATACTATGGCTCAGTTGAAACAAACTTCACTTAACACAAACTTCAAGTACCTTAATCTTTTGTTTTGTTGCTTTGTCAAGCCTATGCATTTGGTCAATCTATGACTACTTCTTCAAAGCTTCAGGTCAATTATCTTCTTTACTTGTAGCATGATTCAACATTCACTTTATCTTGTCAAAGTCTAAGTAATCAAGTGCCCATTTTTAGTTTCTTTTCATAACTCAAAATTTCCTCTAGGTGCTTTGTTATAACCAACTTCTCAAATCCTCTTTATCAATCATCTAGATATGGCACTCAAATCAGATAGAAAATTGTCTTACCGATAAGTTTTGACATCGATGATAACATAACAATTGTTCCAATTTTAGTTTTTAACAAATATGAGTGGAAACATAGGGGTTCACCTCACGTACATGGATTCATATGCTAGGAATGAGCACCAAACATGGACACTATTGATTAGTCAAATGAGAAGGAGAAGAAAAGTTCTAAAATGTATTTTCATTCCATTATTCATGAATGGAATTCTAGACATGACCCACATGAAAAATATATATAGGTATGTTTAGAGTGATATGTGTATATGTGAAAACCTAATCTATTAGGAGCATGTGTAAACAAGTAAACATTAATTGTACATGTATATCAAGATTCAAGTAAAAATTGAAATACAACTAACCTACTTGAGTTTTAAAACTAATGCAACTAAAAGACAAGAGTCCTCATGCAACCTTAGAGCAACTTAACAAGGGTGCCCAAAAGAGGTCTTGTTGGTGTGCTCAATAATGAAGGATGTGGATGTACTCTCCTCAAACACAACTATGATTGAAACCCATGATAATTTAAATATGAAAAAGAGATAATGAACCTATGCTAACATGAGTGAAGAACACTTCAAGAAATGGCTATGGAAGAAACCATGCTTAAAAGGATTCAATTATGTGAAGGTAAACACAATAAGTAAATCTAATGATGCAATACTAAGTGCAAATGCAAGAAGAATGAAAGAAATTAAAGAACTACCAAAGGGTTAGTAATAATCTCTAAGAATCTCTAACTTAAACTAGCATGATAACAATGCAATGGATGAGATTAAAAATGCTTGAGACAAGGGATCTATTTATAGGCTTGAGGGAGATCTTGAGGAGGTTGCATCTATGTGGCATTCACATAAGTTCCACAAGGGAGACACATGGACTAAGGGATAAGCCATGCAAAAGCCAACATAAATCTTTTTATGATTAAGATGGCTCAAGGTGTGCTCACACGTGTGAGCAACCTTGGGGAAAGGAAAAGGGGAACAAGGGTGGAAGAGGATTTTTGGAGGAATAAATGAAAGCGGGGCTCCACTTAGGGGTTAAAAGGTGTTTAAGAGGGTATTTAGGATAATAAAGTGGGATTAACTAGTAGGTAGGCTTAGAAGGATGAGAGTGATGGGCAGTAGGCTAGGCTTTAGGTGGGATTAGTATTAAATCAAATAGGGTTTAATTTTATCATAGGATTAGAGAATTGATAAAGTGGAGGAATTTAAATAAATATAAATTTATTTAAAAGAGGATTTGTGAGGGAAATATGTATTAAATGAATTTAATACATTAAAGATGATTTATTTGAATTAAATTCAAAATAAATAAGAAAGATGAACATAGCTAATTAAATAAGTAGAAGAATATGACAAAATATAATTAATTATGGTGTCAAGGGAGATGTTAAATTAATTAATATAGTGTTTAGGACAATTTTAAATGTCTATAATATGGTCACATAACTCGCCATGTCATGATGCTTAAAGTTTTTTAATGTCATATTTCATTAATAATAAACTATGATATCCATAATTACTTTTAGGCTTTTCAAAATTTTGGTCAACATCCATGTCTCAAACTACTGCAGAACTAACATAGATGGATATTGATCAAGACTATGAAGAGATATTGAATTGTGTTGAAAGACACACTATCTGTAAGGATGGTGCATGCTGTAATACGCCAAAATTGGCACATCACCATGTTAACCAATTTTGGTTTATTTAATGATTCCTAAGTCCTATTTTATTAGGCAATTCTAATTTTGATAATCACTACTTGAACTAGGTGTCAAATGCAGAAAACCTCAATCTGCATTAATTACACTATTTATTTAATTCCTAAGTATCGACTCAAATTAGCTATAATAAATCTATTGATTTAATTTAATTTAATTATAAGTGTCCATACTTTAATAAAATTAAAATTACCTCTTTAGCCAATATACAAAGGAATTAAATATATTTGATTTAATAAGATATCTCCTCTTTTTAATTATTGAATTGAATTATTCAATTAAATAAATTTTATCCATTTATTAGGTCATATTCTATTTATTAAATTAAATATTCTCTCCAAATATTCTCTTTAGTTCAAAAATGGAAACTTTGGGTGAACTAAAATAAAAAAAGGAATCAAATCAGTTAACTCTTTTTTTTCACTCAAAGGCAATCAGTTAACTCCCTTTTTATAAAGAATTTTCTATTATGACTGAGTCTCATCTTCAATCTTGATTTTCCATTATGATTAATCTTGATTTTCGATTGACTCTGAGGTTCTATTTAAGAAGCCTTTGACTCCTCATTAAGGAGGTGGAATTAAATTTGCATCAAACTTATGCTAGGATATCTACTCATTTTCTCTTGCATTCTTAGTTTAATATTCTTGCATATCAATCTCATATAGTTTAATAATGTGTCCATTTAGATTAATTATTCTTTCTTATTCTTAGAATAATCTTGCATATCTCATATAGCTTAAAATCCTTCGTTCTAGAGGTCTAGTTGCTCGCTTCTCATTTTGAGAGAAAAAGAAAAATCATTCTAGTTAGAAGGCAACAGGTTGAACTATTGGATTACTCAAATGAATAATCTCATATTCATTTTAGGATAATCTTTCAGATGATGACCATGTTGAAGAGTGTGAGGATACAAGGCCCACATTTCACATATGCGTTTTTGGCGCCCACCATGGGGCTGAGAAATCAAAATTTTTGGCCTCATTTACTCTTCTTTCTACATTTTTAAGGATTTTGTCATGATCGTCCATATCATTTTCTAGATTTTCATGTGAAAATCTCATTTTATGTGAAGAACTAAAGATTTCGCTCCTTGTTATGCACTTCCTCATGCAAAAAATTGTCAAAATTGTGTTTATTCATGGGGCTTTCTATAATTCCTCGCACGAGAAAATTCCAAGTTTGCACTTCCTCGTGGGGTTCACTACACTTTCTCATGTCATGTGTTGTGTTTCTTTGCACGAGACTTGACACCAATAAAATAAAATTTTGCATTTTTGCTTCATTTTCATGTTTTCTTTGGTCTAATGACTACTTTGCAAAAATTATTTGATGATATCTAACCTCTAATACAACTTAACAATGGTTTGTAGGATGCTCATCAAAGACACCTTATCGAAAACACTTGAAACATGTACTAATTGTGTGATTATATGATGTTTGCCAAAGATATGCATGTTGAAGACTCATTTGAAACCCATTTAAACATCATGTTTTCTTTTATTGCTTTCCACACATAGTATAAATAGGGATTATGAATTTCGTAGGGTGCAAGACAAGGGAATAGGGGAGTATGCTCTTTAGTACTTGGAAGTGATGCCCAAGAGTAAATTAGAAACCTAGAAGCCTCTGAAAGATGGTACCCAAGGGAGGCAAGCAAGTTAGTGGTTCTCCCAAATAAAGCCTTTGATGAAGAGATGATGATTTCCTTTTAGGAGATCAAAGTCTTAGAATAGGACAAGGTGGGATCAATAAGCTAACTTGGTGATGAACATGTCTTGCATGTTTGGGTAAGGTGATGAGGTAGAGGAATATGCTCTTTCCCCTTGAGGGAAACTAGAAACTTGGACCCTTAGATCCAAACCACCAATCTAAGTCAACCTTTAAAGGGCTTATTGGAGAAATCCATCCTTTGAGAATGACCCAAGTGAGCACACTCCTTTTGCTGGAGATTCCAACTCACTATAATAAAGAATATTTGTAGAGAAAAAGACTCTAAAGCCATGTTAATTTCTTCTTCTTGGTTCTTGATATCATATATCAAGAGGAGGCTCCATCTGTTGCATTGGTCAGTGCTGGCCTCAGTATTTCTAGTCAAGTTTGTGTACTTTCAAATGTTGGTGTGGGTTGTTGGCCTTAACTTTTCTTGTGAAGCCACTGGGGGTTAATATGAATGGAAGACAAGTAAAAACCTCTTAGTTAGTTTCTACCTGATTCACCTCCAAAAGGGGGCATAATCTTTGTGCAAGGAGGGGGAAGAATCTCTACTGTAGATACTCACCATAGGCATGTACCTAGGCATTGAAAGGTGGTATACGTGCTTGACCCCTACCACAAGGGTGTTCATTTAGTGTATATTTTATTGAGCCCTTGGAATAAACCAAAAACATGAATGCCCTCTAGTGGGGTGACATAGCTATGTGAGATGCATGCATGCATATAAGTTGTGGGACAAAGGTTTTGCCTTCTCTACCATTTTTGGTCATAGGAACAAAGAGTGTTTTTTATTGAGTCTTTTAACTTGTCCAAACCTATCAAACAAGTAAAAGGTCAAGAATCCCCCATCCCTTCAAGTTTCTTTTTCCTTGGTTGGATTGTTTGCTACTACTACTTGATTCCTACGTTTATCTGAAAACAAATAATCTTTTTGAAACCAAAATGCTATTCAACAACTTGAAAATCATCTTGGTACCTATCTAAAATCTATCAAAACAATAATCAATCTATCCAGAACTATCTAAAACTTGGAAAATCTCTTCAAAATTCTATCACAGTTGTTAGTATGGTTCACATTTTCATGCCTAGTTTTGCAAAAAAAATTGTGAGAACCTTTTTAGTTGGTACTTCTTTGTGAGGCTCTATTGAAGTCCTTGCATGGTTCTCTACAAATCTTCATGCAAGATCTTGCAAATACTTCCTTTTTATGTCAAAATGTTGTCCTTTTGTCAATTTTTCAACTTCTCATGTGGCTCTATACAAATCCTCACACGAGAAAGCTGGTCCAAATTTGCTATTCTAAATTTTTGCAGCCTTCTTTGGGTCTTCTTACACAGTTCCCTAGGAATCTTCACATGAGATCTTATCCTAAAATGGTCAAACTATTATGTCAAAGCTATCTGCACTCCAAGTCTAATCTGGTCTACAACATTTTACCACTTCTCTATCTACAAATAATGTCAAAATAGTGACCTCTTGCTTAGTTGAAAAATTTTGATCTACGCATGAACTAGTCTCCTCACTTGTTTATCTTATTTTGTCCTTTTGTGTTCATCATACTTTGTGTCATGATAGTCATAATTCTTTGTTGTTCTAGCCATTACTCAAATGACTTGTACCCAAGTATACAACACTCTTATCTCACTTTGAGGATACATTCTTATGTGGTCCTTGCCTAGGCTTTTTCTTTTTTTTCGTTGTCTATTGTTGTAAATAGTACGGTATTCCTCTATCTGTGATGGGCTTATGTTATAGAACTTGGCTATCACTACTTGAAATGTAGTACATCAAAATGGCTAGCAATAAATACACTTAGCCTAACATTCCTAGTGTGGTAGAGGGGATTCTAATCACAAATATGAAGAAACAAATGAAAAAAATAAGTGCTCAACTTAAAAGACTAAAAGAAGAAGAAATCACATCACCAAACACTTGCTCCTTGTAAGGTTATTCTAGTTCCTGTATTGACAATGAGCCATCAAATTCTTACAATGTTGAAACTAAACCCTTGGAATGTAGTATACCCACAAAATCTAAAGGCATCTTTGCAAACAAACATTGGGAAATTTAAATCAAAGCATAATTTCAAACCTTTGGGAAAATATTATTAAAAAAACCTTGGAAGAACTTCTTGAAGAAAAACTCATTATTTTACCTAAGATCATGATGCAAGGAAAGATGGGGAAAACTAGGGCCAATGGCATACCCAGCTCTCTGAACCACCCTACAAGAGTTAACACAATGGAAGCAAACCCAAAGAAAAACACCTAAGGAGGAAGAAGAGTAAAATAATTTTATTGATTCATCAAAATATCTTCATACATTCCTAGCTGTAAGGCCTTTTGGGTTATGGCCAAATACAAATACATTCACATTCCAAGATCCCACAACAAATTCACACTTTCTAGTTCTAATTCTTTGCAAAACTACCTCAAAATTCTTTAAAAAAATTATTTAGCTCTAAGCCTAAACACTCTATTTATACTAGCCAAAATGGCTTATAGATCATTTTGGAAAATGGAGAACCAAAAAAATACACAAGTCAGCCTGCATCAACAATTAACTATCCTGAAATCAATGTCCGAGAAAATTCATGATATCTCCTAGCTCCAATTGGGTTAGAACTCATACTTCAACCTATTGATAGATATCTAGGTCCTCTACAACCCCTTAAGTGTGCAAAGTTTGATTCATCAAGGAAAAGTGCACATCCAATCATAAATTTGAGCATAGAAAATTATCGTGCAAAACTACCAAAAATCAATGTTCTAAGAGAATTGCCATAAATCCCAACATATAAGGAGTTAGAACATTCACTCTAGAACATAGATATTAGTCTAGGCTCTCTTCAATCCTTGAAGTGTGTAGCTCTTCATTAATTATGAAAAAATAGTTATATAGTCTGCAGTAGGCACCCAGAAACTAGAAAACACAGTTTTAGCAAAATCCAGTTTCATCAACAAAATAAAAATTGAAAACATGCAAGATAGCAATGAAACCCAGGATGCTCCTATATAAAAAAACTAGAGTTAGAAGAAATGATTCTCCTAAATCATTGAGATGTCACAACCTAAGCAGAATCCAACTCAGATTGAGTAATCCATGAAGCATGTTCCATAGGTCTATTCGTCCACTTCACTAGATATTCATAATAATCTTTTCCTCTTCTATTTTGACCAATTCTCTCATCCAATATCTATTCAACTTCTTCAATTTTATTCTTAATATAGCCCTCTGATACAAAAAATTCATCATCTAACTCATGATACTTGTATAAATCAACAACACTGAATATAGGAGATATATCTATGTCATTAGGTAACTCAACTTCATAAGCATTTCCACTGTCGAATTTCTTCAAGATCTTACAAGTTCCAAACTTTTTCATCTTTAGCTTACTATATGTTCCAACTAGAAACCTTTCTTTCTTTAGATGAACCATCACTTCATCACCAACTTGAAAATCATGATGTCTCCTAGACTAATCAGCATTCTCCTTATACTTTTGAATTTTTTTTTTAATCCTCAACTTCACTTCCTTATGTAAAGACTCCATATAATCAAAAAATTCTTCTCCTACAGCACTTCTCTTCTCTTCAGTAGTAATATCTCTCAAATCTAATACTCCTCTAGGCTTCATTCTAGTAACATTCTCAAAAGGTGTGTTTCCTATACTCCTATTCATAGAATTATTATATGCAAATTCAGCTTGTGCTAATACCATCTCCCAATTACTTGGCTTATTCCCAACTAAACATCTCAGCTACTTACCCAAGCTTCTATTCACAACCTCTGTCTATTCATCTATCTATGGATGGAATGTAGAACTAAACTTCAATAAACCTACTATCTCTGTTAGAAATAATGCTTCTTGGTAATCTATGCAATCTCACAATATCTTTAAAGAAAATTTCAGTAACATGCTCAGGATCTAACATCTTCTTACATGGTATGAAATGAGCCATCTTAGAAAAATTTTCCACTATAACAAATATGGAATCATACTCCTTCACTATCTTAGGCAATCCAAGGACAAAATCCAAACTAATGTCACTCCAAGGTTTCTCAAGAATATTAATAGGTGTATACAAACTAGTATTTTGACTTACTCCTTTTGCAACTTGACAAACTCCAAAACTCTTTCCAAATTTATGAACATCCTTATACATTTGTGGCCAATAATACTTCTCTTTTAGAAAACTCAATGTCTTATCAATTCTAAAATATCCAACTAATCCACCACTATGGTTTTCCTTAATCAGATTCAACCTCATAGAACTTCTAGGAATACACAACTAAATAGCTTTGAACAAAATAACTTCTTGGATGAAATACTTATCATACTTACTCATGTGATTGGTTAGATTTGGTGCTCTACACTCTCTCCACATCTCAAAAAAATCAAGATCAACATCATGCAACTCTTTCATTTCATCAAAACCAAGAACTTCAACCTTCATTTCAGTTAGCAAAAAATGTCTTCTACTCAATGCATCAACAAATCTATTAGTAACTCCACGCTTATGCTTAATTACAAATGTAAAATTCTGCAAATACTCAACCCACTTCATATGTCTTTGATTCAATTTATGTTGACTTCCCAACTATTGTAAAGCTTTATGATCAGTGTACAACACAAACTCCTTAGAAATCAAATAATGTCTCCACTTCTTCAATTCTTGAACAATAGCATAAAACTCTTGATCATAAATAGAATACTTCCTTTTAACATCACTCAACTTTTCACTAGAAAAAGCAACAGGCTTACCTTCTTGACTTAATACAACTCCAATTGCATTACCACTTGCATCACATTCAACTTGAAATACTTTGTTGAAATAAGGCAAAGCCAATACAAGTAATTCAACAACCTTTTGTTTCAAAGTCTCAAAACTCTTATCAGCTCCATGAGTCCACTTGAATTCATTTTTATCTCCCCTCATTGTCTCAGACATAGCATTACAAATAGCACTGAAATTCTTTATAAACTTTCTATAAAAACTAGTCAAACCATTAAATTATCTTACCTCGCCCATATTTTCAGAACCCATAAGCTGAAATCAAAAATCCCAAATACACAATCTCCTCTTGCATTAAAGAACAATTTTTCAATTTAATTAGCAATTTTTCCTCTTTCAACCTCTGCAATACTTGTCTAATATGCTTAAGATGTTCTTTCTTAGTCTTACTAAATATCAAAATGTCATCTAAATAAACAATCACAAACTTACCCAAAAATCTTTTCAGAACTTCATTCATATACCTCATGAAAGTACTAGGTGCATTAGTCAAACCAAAAGGCATAACCAACCATTCATACAAACCATCTTTTCTCTTGAAACTAGTCTTCCATTTATCACCTTCCCTAATTCTAATCTGATGATATCCACTCCTCAAATCAATCTTTGCAAAATACTTTTCTCCACTCAAACAGTCCATTATGTCATCCATCCTTGACATAGGAAACCTATATTTCATTATGATCTTATTAATAGCTTTGGAATTAGTAACCATTCTCCATTCTCCATTCTTCTTAGGTGCTAATACAATAGGTACAATACATGGACTAAAAATTTCTCTGATCAAACCTTTCTACAACAACTCTGCACTTGTCTGTTAAGCTCTTCATTCTCTATAGTAGTCAATCTATATGGTGCTTTGTTTGGAAAACTAGCTCCAAAAATTATATCCATATAATGACTTATGCTTCTTATTGGAGGTAAACTATTAGCAATATCATCAGTAGAAATATCTTTATATTCATTCAAAAATTCCGTAATTTATAATATTGTACTTTTTTTTACTTTACTGCCATTTCTAACGAGCTTTTATTTATAGTCCTAATCATTTTTCATCTTAATATAATGTCAATCCAACAATCAATCCCAACATTTCGAGATTGACAATAGCATATTTTTTGGATATAATAAATCCGCTATTTCTTTTTTTTTATGGTGTGTTGGTGTTTTATTTTGATGTTAACAGTGCTAAAACTACTAGGCGACAAAAGGCTTAGTACCTAGATATCAGTACATACACAACCTAAAGAATAGCCAATTCTCATTATCACTTGCATATGCAAAGTACTAGGGCCCAACTCCAACAAAACCTTAGACGGTTTTCTACTCTTTTGGCTCTGTAAAAACCAGGGCGGGTGTACCCGGGGATGGTTCAAAGATGGAACAATTGTATGAGAATTATTCTTAGTTTCATTTTGATTCTCATCTCTAAATCCTCAAACATATACGTAAATCTTATCGAATTGATAAACACATCCCTTGAATAGATATGGCCAAGAAATCTTCTATAGCTCTGCAGATGTTTCCAACAGCAATGGCTAAATGAAGCTAAAACAATCCATGCAGGCAAGTGCTGGCCAACTTTGAAAATCTTACAGGAAATATAAGTAAAAATTGATTTTATGATGTATTTTGAAAAAGCTAGTCATAATATACTTCTCTTTTGGCTGAAATACTTTTGATCAGTGCCTAGTCCATTGGGAATTCAGAGTCAAGTAAATTCTTAGATCTAATTTGTTGCTTTGCAACAAATTTTCATCAGCAATTCTTACCAGAATTTATCATTCAAAAATCATTATTAACACCTGAGCAACCTCATCACATTCATCAGAGCCTTTATTTAATTCCTTGAATTAACATCAATAACAAATGGATGTACAGTCTTACTATATTGCAATCAATTGCATAAGCTTTTACTCACACAACATCAAGGTAGCTAAGTATTTAAAAGGAGACAAAATTCAGAAAAGAATGGATATGGGGACAGTTCATAATTTGTATTCATTTCCTTTGAAAATGGTATATCCTTTACAATAGACCCAGAAAGACCTTCAGAGAAGAAGCACAATTCTTTCTACATTCATCTATCTCAGAAATTTTTACAGAAAAGTATACTATAAATTTCCTTCCCAAAATGTTTGGACCAAAAACAGAACTAAGCACAATACTTAGTAAAAACCAAATTCAGACCCATCTTTAGCCTTGGGATCTCACTTAAATAATGTGAGATGCAACAAGCTTCAGGCTATAGAAGGTGACAGGTGTCCTTCTTTTGAAAAACAAAAACAAGAATAACAGAAAGGTTGATTACAACAGCAATTCTTGGCGGGTCCCTTTCTGTTATGCTTCTTGGTTGTTATGATCTGATCTCACAATCATTCTTCATCTTCAGAGTACATACCCATAAGGTCTGTAAGTGATGTATCATCTTTTGTTACATGCAAACTCACTTTAACCTGGGGATTTTCTATGTCATCATTGTTGACTACAAAAGTAACTATTACTCTTACATCTTTTTCGTCATCGTCTCCTGACATCTGCTCACTAAACTGATTTTTCCATCTGTTAAAAGTATCATCATCTGGCCAATCAAAACTTAGGGTTTCTCTTTGTATCTTTATTAAAGAATTGGCATTTTCTTCTAAATCATCGAATTCTTTTCTTATATCAGCATAATATAATTGTATTTTTACCAGCTCTTCATTTGTCTTTGCCCAAAACCAATGGCCAGTCTCACTTATGATGTTTTTTATTCTGTTATCGAATAATTCATCCATTTCCTTTTTCCATTTGTCTTTTTCCTTTACTGTATCAACAGATTCTAAGGCACAAGGAAATAGGGTGAATTTTTTAGCAAGATATTTTGAAAAAAAGAGTATCAATTTTCTCTGTAAAGAATCTCTTTTATTCTCAAAATTATCTAATTGATTCAATAAATCAAAAATCCTTTCAACCTGATGATAAGGTATTTGGACTGTAGATATACAAATAATTGTAACATCATTGTTTCTCTATCTCCATTTCTGCGCAAGAGAATCTAGTCCATCCTTTTCTTTATTTAACTCATCCATGAGGGTTACAATCCTTGTCAACTGATCATAAAAATTTGACCATTGTATTTTATCCCTCAAATATGTCACACCCTGCCTCCATGTCTCTTCCTGCTGATTTCTAAATTCTATCTGCCACTCATGTAATTTGGTTTTTTCTGCTTCAAATTCCTCTGCAGTATAGAATTGGGGTCTTTCAGGGGTGTCAGGTATCTCAATAATAGGGGTTAATCCCACAGATGACTGTGGGGGATATGCAATTCTCAGTGTACTGGATTCTCCCACTTTTCTCTTTCCAAGTACCTTTTCTAATTGAGATACCCTATTTTCTAACTCAATTCTCCTTTTTACCTCTTGGTTATAGGCTTCCACCACTATTTCATATTTATTATGCATATCAATCATTTCCCTCTCTCCTCTTTCCGTAGTAGCCAAGGCAAATTTAGAATAATCCACATTCATGTGGGCTACCTATACATTTGAAGTGTCAGCAACTCTTCTTACAATGATACTCCCTGTTAATCCTGAATCATCAAGCTGTGATGAAGTAATTCTGGATCCTCTTCTCAGGGACCACATAACAAGGGCATCTTGATCATTGCTGAACGTTGTACCCAAGAATTCCTCTTTATTTGGATCTTGGAGTCCTAAATTATTTGAAACAGAATTAAAAATTAATGCGTCAGCAATGTCCCAATTGGGCAATAATAAAACATTAGCATTTTTTACCATCTGTCTTCCCTCATCAGGGGTTATATTTTGGAACTCTTGCACCATTTGTTCCTTTATTAGATTTTGAATGGAGGTCTCATCCATTTCTGGATGTTCTGCTTTCATATTATTACACCTTTGCTCAAAAATGTGCATGTTTACTCTCCATGCAAACTGATGGAAAGCCCTAGATCTTACAAAATTGTTATCAGATAAAAAATGCTGACTGGCTTGTTCCAAAATAGGGTCCAATTCCCTTCCTCTGAAATCTGCTGTAGTTAATTCAAAACTTGGTACAGGGGGTTCCTGAGGGTTCCCTTCATCAATTTCTGCTTGTGTAACAAAAATTTCTCCTTGTGACCCCATTTGTTCGAATTGCTCACTGGTGAGCTGTTCTTCCTCAATTCTTATTGGGGTTTGAGAAGGTGTGTAACTTTCATCAGGGGATTCTTCCTCCCTTATTATTCTTCTTCTTTTGGGAGAAGGTTCCGGGGGTCTTTCTTCTAGGACAGTGCTGGTGGATTCAACTATCTGTTTTTCTTTATGTACAACGGGCACCTGCTGTCGAACAATAGTATATCATGTTTTCTTCCATACCACCAGTGGACCTATTCCAATGTTGGGGGTGAAACCCAATTTTCTCATAATTTCTCTGGCTTTATCTGGAAAAGAATTAATAAAATGTTGTTTCTTCTCATTCATTACTTCCATTATCTCAGAGAAAGTACTCATGAGCTTATGTATTTTATCTGCATTGTTTGCAGCATTACTAAGAGGACTGAAATCTTTGTCAAAACAATTAATGAATTCCAAAACTTTTGAATAGACTCTCCATTTTTCTTTCTTTATTTCTTGCTCATGGAGAGAGTATTCATTTCTTATTATACCTTCAGAAAAATAGAATTCATGCTGAACTGGACGAAGCTTGATTCTCAATCTAAGGGCAGAGTTAAAGAAACCTTCTGTATCACAAAAATGAGAGTGAGACACTGCCATCTTATATTGATCCAAAATTTTATGGAGAAAGACCCACCCTTCTTTAGTTATCACAAAATGGTGGGCTATAGTACAAGTAGGAAAAATTGATCCTGTCCCCCTTTTGTGCAAAAAGGCCTCCTCCACTCCTCCCAACTGCCACAAAAATTCAGCTATCCCTACCTTTAAAGGTACCTGATAGGGTAGCACATGGGGTGTTCCTTTGAATCCATAAACCCTGATGACAGTTGAGACTAAATATGGGATAATATCTCCCCAATTATGTGAAACTTTTAGATTATGGGTTTTGTCCATAGGCCTAACAAGGTGCATTAATGCCTTAGGGATTCTGGGATTATCACTCAATATGAGGCACCTTAGTTTGGAGGCAAAGTGCCTATCAAATCTAACGAAGCTAGCATTTTCTGCTTCCCAGGTCATGTCTGCACTCCATAATTGGACTGGCAGTGCTTCACCTTCTTGTTCTTTATTTAAAACCATTTCTTTACCAAAATAAGTGGCCCCTTTAAAAAGAAACATATGCATCAATAAGGAATACTGACCCCAAACCTTTTCCACCTTGCCCTGTGCAATCCCCACCAATCCATGATGAATCTCATTTGCCAAGTAAGATGCAAAATCAAAAATTATTTCCACACCAAAAGAAGAGATTTGGGTGATCATATACATGAAGCTCACCGGAATAAAATCTTCTTCGCCCTCTCCGAAGACTCTGCACAGGGTCCTATATATCTCCACTGCCCTGGCATTAAAACATGATTTCTTGAAGGGTTCTTTAGAAGACGATGTTATGGTTGGGAGGCCTCCAATTTGGCCTATGTGGGCTTTCAGAGCACCCTGTCTAACTACATCCCTCTTGGATATATATTCTTTTTCTAAATCTATCAGATTAATGGGCACATGATACATGGTGAGGGGTCCCAAACTGAAAACCTTCCTAATCTCCTCGGGACTGATGGTAACTAAAGCCTCACCATCTATTCTTCTCACTACCTTAGTGGCTTGGTCATAGTTTTTTGCTATAGCTTCAAGCAGGTCAAAATCCATAAACACGCTGGGGACAACAAGCTTCCCAAGATCAAAATTCCATATATTGGCATGAGGGGCATATAACTTCCTTTCCGCAAACCATTTTTTGAATAAACTCAAACCAGTTTGAGAAATTTGAGCATCCCGGACCCAATTACCCTTATCATACAATCCATCAGCTACCCTTAGCCTAGGGTTGAGTGAGGTTAACCTCTTAACTTGCACCGTTTCTACAGTAGATTCAGGAAGTAACTCAAGCAAATCATCATGCACATTTCTATCCAGGTAGTTTATTGCACCTGTAAATCCCTTCTTAGGAGGCATCTTGGGCTATCCTTTTTAAAACTTAAAAGCTCACGAAGATGATGGCAGTTTTACTTACTTGAATTCTGTCTCAATTCTCCTTTGTATTCCTGCAAAATTTCCGCGAACAGACAACTTGACAGTTTTTTATCAAACCTTGGCGCGCTTTTCTTTCAGTAATGGCTTCTGCACAAGAATGGCTTCAAATCTTTGCTCGCGTGAAATGAAACTGATGCAATCTCTCTGTATTATACTCTATTTTTCCTCACGGACGAAGCTTTCTTGTCTAATTAATACAAAGAGTGGCACTACATTTTTCGTTTAAAACTGCGTCGTTGATCTTCAAAGATCCTACGATCATGCGGTACAAAGAGAACAACTAGGAGTTATATTTGCCATGTCAGTTATTTTACCCAATGAGAACTTTCCACGTACAGAATTCTTTCTTTTGATGGTGCTTACATTTAGACCCACTGACGATGGAGAACACGTGTCAGCATGTCGCTACTTCGTTATGCATAAAG
This sequence comes from Cupressus sempervirens, assembly GCA_028749045.1. NCBI lineage: Eukaryota > Viridiplantae > Streptophyta > Pinopsida > Cupressales > Cupressaceae > Cupressus > Cupressus sempervirens. Next base: position 838,740,360 of record CM053793.1, read on the forward strand.
AACAAGCACCTTGCCATGGCGAGGCGGCGACAACCGTTGATCGGATCAAGAAATGATCGAAAGATACGCTACAGGACTTCTTAAGAAAGAAGGCGGTAGGCCCAACTCACTATGTCGCTGTAATTATCTTCCTTGCAACTCTTCATAGTGAGGTAGCGAGCTCCGTTGATCCACTTCAAGCTGACGTTCAAGATTTCTTGTACATTTAGTCAGATAGGTATTAATGAGAATCGGATCTCTGCATAGCTGGTACATGTCAAAATTTATCACAGTCATCTGTCATTACACGTCATCAAAGATCTTGCCAATCTTTTGCCATTTTATGGGGCCTCGCTAACTCGCTAACGGTGAAGCACCTGAATTTTTCGATAGCGAGGTAGCAAGCTCTGGCACTTAAAAGGATTTCATGCCGGAAAATGCAAGGGTTACCCAATAATTACTTCTGTTAATTAAAATTGATTCTGACAACGGTATTTATGACTAGTCATGCCACCTGGTGTAATTATGATACAAGCAAGATGCAATGTCATCATTTTTAGATTTTCACGTGGCCTCGCTACTTCGCTAACGGTGAAGTGCCTGAATTTTCCGATAGCGAGGTGGCGGAACTTCCAGAAAATCAACATTTCGGCTCTAATGTCAGATATTCTAGTGGGTCCCTCTCCTTTTTTTGGATGGCGAATTGCAAAGTGTACCTGCACAATAAAACATTTAATAAGAAAATCTCCGATTGTCGCATCTTCACTTTATGGTCCCACCGCTTAAAAAACCCAATACTCGCTATCTCGCTATACTTAATGAGCATGCAACTCTCAATAGCGAGGTAATGCCAATGGTAGATCTAATCGGATCCGACGGTTGGGACAAATAGGAAGAAAGGTAACCCGGGAGAAAGGAAAAGGAATATGACAACATATTCGCCTCTTTTGAAATTTCAAAATTTCGCGCCCGACAATTTATGAATAGGGATGAATATAGGGTTTATATGGCGATTATTTCTTATAGATGGTTTATCCAAAACCCTATGCTTCACTTAGACATAGAACATCTGACTTTTCTATGATTTAACTGAAAAATTTTTTACTACAGAAAAAGTCAGACCAACATGGTGAATTCGTTCAACGGATCAGATTTTTTCTGATCCGAAAAGATCACTTGATTTGATTAAGAAATGGTAAAGTTCGATTCGATTATTAATATCCTTGATGATTTATTGTAAATGTTCTATTTCTGATCGATTGAATCAAGTAACTGCTCTACTTCGGCTGTATCTATACAAATAAAGGGTTGCTAACTCAATGGTAGAGTACTCAGCTTTTAAGTGCGACTATGGTCTTTTAAATGTTCGGATGAACTATTCAATTCGTTTATACCATCGGTAAAATTAGTAAGACTACGACTGATCCTGAAAAAACAAAAATGGAAAAAGCAACATGTCGTTCTAAGAATCTCGACTTTCATTTTTGATCAGCAGAAGCGGCAGATCAAGGAATTCAATGCATATACAAATAATAATGTATACAAATTATTAACATATGCATACAATTGAATTTGAACAAATGAATTTCTTTTGAAATAAGATCAAATAAATTCGAGAGTGCGAGTGATTAAGTCAAGTGAGTCAATGGATAAAGCTGGATGGCTTGAATCATAAGTAAAACCAGAAGAACGAGCTTCTGTTCCTCATTTCAACGAGGAATTCCCTTTACTAATCGGAAGTTAAAAGCCTTTTAGTAACTGATAAAGGAAGTTTTTCCCTGTAGTAAATTAGGGTTTTCTACATTCACCATGAGTCCTAAGTACTCGAAAACAAATGTGTAATAGAAATAGTGTACTGACCATGTTAATTCTATTCCATGAGTCAGGAGAGCGATCGGACTGCCAAAATAAGAAATTTTCATTCTTCCTCATGATGAATGAAGATCTATGCGAAGAAAAAGATCTATCTGATAGACATTTTCTATTATGTTCCAACTAGATCGCACCATGTATTATCTTGAATAATCCAACAGGTTATTCTTGGGTCCGAGGGTTTAAACAAATGGATGACTTCCAAAGAAATTCAAACAAACATCAATCTTGGCAACAATTCTTTTTATATCTGCTTTTTTTTCAGGAAGATCTTTACGCAATTGCTCATGATCATCATTTAGATAGATCTGGTTCTGAGGAACCGACGGAAATTTTAGTTTCTAATTTTTTGAGTTTCCTGGCTGTAAAACATTCAATACGTCGAATACGTAAATAGAATAATTCAATTAGTTTATTCGGGAATTCCGATTCAAATCAATTCATTGAATACAATAAGAATACTTTTAAATCGATACTAAAAGGGTTTACAATTGTCTTGGAAGTTTCGTTCGCAATGCGATCAAAACATTTCATAAAAGGAATGGATGGATGGAATAGTCTCCGATCCATCCATTGCTTATTTTTCATTCTATCATTACCAACTTATGTTTCTTGGTCATTACTACTAACACTCAGTCCTCTAGGAACTATGGCAAAACAAACTTGATTCTTCTTTACTTCTATTTCAAATTGCATTCCATTAACCATGTAAACTTTATTATAGTACAACTAACCTCATCTGGACTTTCAATCAAAGACAATAATATTTGTTTCTTCCCATTTACCCAAAGAGTATATTGATTTAATCTTCCATCCTGCACAATATATCTATCATATTGCCAAGGTCTACCCAAAAAAAAATGACAACAATCCATAGGAATAATATCATACAACACTTCATCAAAGTAATGTCTAACTTTGAACTTCACAACACATTGCTCCCTTAAAGATATCTTATGTTCATCTTTGATCTATGAAACATGATAAGGTTTGGGATGTTTTAGGCTATGCAACTACAACTTTTTAACCAGCTCTTCTAATACCAAATTTGTTGAACTTCCATTATCAATGATCACCTCGCAACATTTTTTGGCCATTTTGCATTTGGCCCTAAAAAGACTTCTTCTAAGGACAGGTTCCTCGTCACTTCCCTTATTACATAAGGTTCTTCTCACCATCAAATTTTCTCTAGCCTTAGGTCCTGATGTGGCACAAGGTAGGAGAATCCCCAAAGAAGATTTCCTAGCCCCTAGCTATACAACCATATAGTGAAAACACAACAACAAGAAACAAAAATGCAAGATCTAATACCAAACTACAATAATATATTCATAAAATATAACTGATTACATATAATGTGTTAGGTTGTATGGCCTTCTTGGTTTCGACCAAATACAAAGAAAATAATAGTTCTACAAGATCCCATAAGATCCAATCCCCACACTAGCTAATCTAGATCTATACTTTAGTAGAAACCCTCAAGGAAGATCTCAACTTGCTCGTAAGCCCACCAAGCAATCTCCTTGTTTTCCAAGCAACAACTATTAGCTCTTCTCCAAATTCTCTCTTCAAGCTCCTCCTCTTCTCCATGATCAATGAATAATGACTAAAGACTTCCTACCAACCCCTAATTATACCAATCTAAGCCACAAGTCAGCCCAAAACACAAATTAAATAAAAATACATAAATTAAATGCCACAAGTCGGCCAACAACAGTAATTAAATGCCCAAAATTGATGTCTTAGTAAAACTGTGACATTGCATAGCTCCAAATGAATTAGAACTCGTTATTTGAACTGTAGTTATTAATCTAGGAACTCTTAAAACCTTGAAATTTATATCCTCTAACTCATTGTGTAAAATTAGTTACATGGCCTACAACAGGCACCAAATTTCTAAGCAAGGCCGAGCTCCTCCCAGACTATACCGAGCAACCAAAGACCATGCCGAGTAACCAAAGGCCATGTTGAGCCCCAAGACCATGCCAAAAAACCATAGACCATGCCAAGAAACCAAGGACTGTGCTGAGAAACCAAGGACCCTTTTGAGTAACCAAAGACCATGTCGAGCTCCAAGTCCATGCTGAGCTCCATAGACCATGCTAAGTTCCAAGACCATGCCAAGCTCCATAGACCATGTCATGCTTCCAGACCATGTCGAGCTCCTAGTGTATGCCAAGAACTAGTACCTACCAAGATCCATAATAATTAACCAAAATCCCTCCACACATGTAGGATTGCAAGTGAACCCAAGATGCTCTTGCATCAAACACCTCAAGTTCAAAAAGATGTTCTAGTAACTAGAAGAACATCTTCTTGGATTCAGTACATAAATCCCAAATTGATTCTTCACATACATGTCCTCCTACTCTTCAAATTGCACACTCTTTCCCCTATTTTTTATTTTTCTTCTTCACATCCACCACAGGTGTTCCATAGGTTTGATTTCCATGCTAATCTCCAACCTTCTCAGAATTTGCCAACTCAACTTGACTGCCAATGCTCAATTTCCTCCTACCGAGCTCTTCATTCTATAAAGGTATTAGGGAAAACTTCCTATGACTTTTCTCAACAATAAACACATTCCTAACACAATCATGCATAGCCCTACAATTATACTATTGAGGTCTACCAAGAAACACATGACAATTATGTTAAAAATCTGATTGAAAAGATCACTGTGAAGAAGATTGATTGAAAGATGGAGATTGTTGCTAAAAGAATGTTTTCAATCATTATTTTTTAATTGATGTCAAACCTTCTATGTGTAGAAATGGAAATTTCTTATAAGATCCAAGTACTATCACTTAGTTTATTGATGAAGATGATTTCATCAACAAGATGTAACAAGAGTATCTAAGAGAAAGTTTGAGTGATGATTTTTTAATGGAGTGCAAAGATCAGTTAAGACAATGGTGAGATGATGTATTGATAACATACTCAAAGATATAAAGGTTGGATACAATTAGAAATATTAGAGGAATAAGTTGTAACAAGGTTAACTACAAAGCTTAAACTAAGTTCATCAGTGGGTGTCAAGCAAGCTAGTTGAAGCTGAGAAAATTCTTAGTTGGAGATGAGAAATAGGAAAATCTAGTGTGTACCGAATGATCTTCAGGAGCTGAGTGAAGTTCAAGTGTTGAGCATCAAAAAATCTTAGTTGGTGTAGAGTGAACTTCAGGTGTCGAGCATCAGTAAAAATGTAGTAGGTGCCGAGTAACATAGTATGTCCCAAGAACTAGTATTTCAATAGTGTCGAGCTACTACATTATTGGAAATGTCAAGGATTTTCCAAATCTGAGCTGATATAGTTGTTACCTTGAATTTTGTGAACCAATTAGAGGATAAGGATGATGAACTGGTGGCACAAAATTCTATGTAAACCATTTTTGGGTGAATTCAAAAGGATTATTCAAGAAATTTCTAGAGGAAACAAAATATGGGTTAGATACAATGAATCCTACCTAATCCATATGAATTGAAATAAAAGGAGGGAATAATTGAGTGGGGAAAGAAGTTTAAAACTTATATTTAAGGAGTCATAAACCAAGAAGAAAATTTTGCTAAAGTGCCAAAATGTGAAGTGATTAGAAGGGTGTCAAGGAGAAGACATCTAGGCTAAGGAAGAAAAGAGCATAGAGGGTCTACTTCTACAAGTGGTCAAGAAGAGATGATTGCACTGGTATAGTGAGCATGAAGACTCAAGAAGAATAAGCTTGAAAGGAGGGCAAGCTATCAAGAGTTGTAGAGATTGAAGGCTAGGCAATGTGAAAAGTTGAAGAGTGATTTGAGATCTACAAGTTAAGTTGTATGTTTTAATTAGGTCAAAGATTTTCCAATACTCTCTAACAATTGTATTAGATATAACAATTGTATTAGATATGAAAATCCTATGGAATTAGGTTGGTTTAATAGTCATTTTTAAATTCTTTAATAGGGTGGAATTCCAAGTGAATGTTCTAAAGTCCTCTAACTAGGCCCACTTCTAATAGGGTGGTTAAATCCTCTAACAAGGTCACATTTAACAGTGTGTTGCAAGCCTTTAATAGGGCAGACCTTTCATAAGGCATCACTTTAGAAGAGTGAGAAATGAGTAGCATGTTACTGGTGGCTTTTCCCAAACTAGGTTTCCATTTAAATCACTATGTTATGTGTTGATATTTTATGTGTTATTCTTGCATGTTGATTTACAATAACTTGCTAAATAGGAATGTTAAAGCTTGGATGAATGAATGGTTGACTGGGCTCAGTACACTTGGTAAAAAGTTTGAATAGGAAATTTGGACCTTGAATAACTAATTCACCACCCATCTTAGTTATTCTAAAGCATTTCTAACAATTGGTATTAGAGCCATCTGCTAATTTAGTTTCAAAGTTCTAGAAGTAGGAAGATCAAGATGTCCAAGAGAGAAGTTCTCAAGCTCAAAACAGACAACTTTGTTGCATGGAAAAGTCTAATGAAATTGCACCTTATATCAATAGATGACTATGTGTAATCACCTAAAAATGGTCATCTAGACTATTAGCCCCATTTTCAACATTTTGACTAAATTAATTTAATCATTTACCTAGACCAAATTGCTAATAATCAATTTATTTGATTATAACCTATAGTTTGACTATGCTATCCTAAGTTCATTATTTGATTAAAAGAACATGTCCCCTTTTAATTAAATAAAAGACCCCATTCTTCGAACCCACTTAAAGGGCACACATAAAGTCTTTTTTCTATTTTGCAATTAAAAGAAAAGGCTTTGTGACGTTTGTCTTATATGACAAGTCAACTTATATTCTATTGATTGACTTGTGCATGCACATGGATCACTCCTCTTTTAGAATTTCACCATTGATCATCCACCATCTTCATCTTGATTAAACCTTCTATGCTATCAACTATTGTCAAACTTTGTCAACCAAGTCAAAGCATCAAGTCTTAACATTTTTCTTTTGTTGCTTGCTAAGGGGAGTCTCATCATTTGATTTTTATTTTCTATGCCTCTAGTTCTTGAACATGATTAAAGTGGCTCTTTGGTCTTAGTGCTCTTGGTAATTTTGTCTTCATGGTTTATGTTTTCTTGCTACCTATCCTTTTGCTAAAATGGTTACCTTGATTTCTTGACTACACCCTTGGGTTTGGAAGTTTGTTCACTTGTCACCCCTCTTGCTATATCTATTGACTTAACTCATTCATGTCATAAGTTTCTTAGACATATTGTTTGAAAAGTCATTTTCTTATTGCTACCCTCTATTTGACAAGTGGACACTCTACCTACTATAGTTTGAACATCAAGTTGTCTTCTAGGATCTTTTATGTTTGTCTTTGCATCTACAACTATGGGGTCTAAATCTTGTGCTATCACATCTCAATCGAGTCTAGATGATCCTAAATTGTTTGAGCTCTTTAGGGAATTTCAAAGCTTACACACTCAATACAATAAACTTGAAGAGACCTCGAACCCTACTTACACTAGTCTCACTAAGGGCATCATGAAAACATATGCTAGATTTGAGAAAATGGTCAAGGAACAAACAACATCATTAGATGATTCTCTTTCTAGTTCATGCTCTACTTCAAGAAATAAATTGTCTTCGCCTACTTGATCTAAAGGCCTTTTCAGAGAGCTAGAAAATTATACATCCTTGGAGCATACGTCAAAATTTCATGATAAACCTATCTTTGACTAAGACAATGATGAAGACATGTATGCACGCAATTCACTTGGGAAGCAACCAAAGGACTCTAGACATACTTTTGAGAGAAATTTTACTCCCTTGGAGATTTCTTATGATGACATTTTGAGAACACTTCTTTGCACTAAGCTCATCATGTTGCCTAAGTCTAGCTCCTATGGAAATCCATTCTCCTTGGCTCATCATTTTGAGAAATACTCTATCACTACTTAGCAGCATTTGTTTGATCTTCTCACTAGCTCTCACTCTATCCACTTTTCTAGGTATTAACATTCTTCTTGAATTCTAAAATTGTTCTCTTCCTAGTGTTTAGTACTACCACTATCAGGTTGTACATTCAGGACTTGCTATCTTTTTCTACATTTCGTTCTTTGGAATCAGATATCTATATCTATTTTTTTCCTTCTTGGCTTCTACTTTTTTGACATAATATGTTCCCAGATTGATCACGCATTAGTCAAAGAGGGGCAAATGTAATCACCTAAAAATGGTCATCTAGACTATTAGCCCCATTTTTAACATTTTGGCTAAATTAATTTAATCATTTACCTAGACCAAATTGCTAATAATTAATTTATTTAATTATAACCTATAGTTTGACTATGCTATCCTAAGTTCATTATTTGATTAAAAGAACATGTCCCCTTTTAATTAAATAAAAGACCCCATTCTTCTAACCCACTTAAAGTGCACACATAAAGTCCTTTTTCTATTTTGCAATTAAAAGAAACGGCTTTGTGACTTTTGTCTTATATGACAAGTCAACTTATATTCTATTGGTTGACTTGTGTGTGCACATGGATCACTCCTCTTTTCAAATTTCACTGTTGATCATCCACAATCTTCATCTTGATCTCCACCATTTGTACGACTTTAAAAGAGAGATCTCTCTCGTTCCCAAATCCATCCATCTTTTGAGTATTGTTATGCTGCAAGTTTTCTAATAGGTTTCTTTGAAACTTTGTGGAGAACTTCTATTTCTTGTCTACATTCTCTCATACCATAGAATTTTAGCTTAGATTCATGTTGTATGTTAGTTGTAGCTTCTATTTTGCAATAATCTATCTCACATAGCTTAATATTTGGATTGTAACACTCTCATCCATGCTTAGGATAGTTGCACTTTTCATATTCATTCTAGCTTAATCTTTATTTGTATTGCATCCTTGCAGAACTCCTTGCGACATTTGCATTCTTGCATCTTGTCTTTGGAACCTCCCATTGCATCGTTTACTAGCAAGAAGAGTATTCTTAAGGATTAGCTAAGAGCCCTTGAACTTGAAATACACTCTCTTTCACTCCATGGATAGGGAGCTCTAAGCCGGCATCCAAGCATTCCAAACTCATGGAATTGTTTGGATAGAAGGGTTTAGAATGGGACACTTTTGAGAGTACATTTTTGGCACCCACCGTGGGGCTTGAATCAAGTTTCTAGCTATATTTGTTTTTATTTTTTATCTCTAATTTTTCACAGCAGCATATTGGATCTAATCAAGTGCTTTTGTGGAATTATCACTTTGGTTTTAAGGCCAACCCATAAGTAGATTAGTTTGAACGCCAAAAATCTAGTTGGTTTAAAGATTTGATCATATATTTTAAATCGCTTGGATTTTGGTTCTAAAATTGTTTTGTTAGGTTAATTATGTGTCCAACATATCTTAGTCAGATTTTTAGAGCATTTTGATGTGATTTGAGGAAGTTATGATTTTTTCTTTATTTTTCATAAAAGCCATTTTTGATCACAAATCAGCGTATTTTTCAAAAAAACTTACATTTTCAGAATTTTTTTTTGAATTCTAAGGGGGGTAGTTTGTTTGTATTTTCACTTTTGAGGTCATATTAGGGATCAAAAATTTATTTTGATAAATCTAGCCTGTTTCGACAAAATGGGTCCCTAGGGTACAAATGAAGAGATTATTTTTAATTTCTTGCATTTTTGGAAAGATCTCTAGTTTTTAATAGGGGCCTCTTCTTTCCATTTCTATTTTTGGGTTTGAAATTATAGCAAACAAGTCCAATCTTGTTGACTAGGTCAAAATCAAAGAGTAAAAATGAGAGCATTTGTGATTAACTTTCACTTTCTTTGCATGCACTTGGTTGGAAGATAAATTGGATTTTTGAGGCAACTAACCACTTTTATTGCAAATTTTTATGTTATTTCACACTAAATTTTGGTGCTAACAAGTTGTGATTTCAGGTTGCCATCCTTGTGAAAAAAAAAATTGAAACATTGCATAAAAAGAACACATGTCAAAGCTTCAAATGCACAAGGGCTACTAACAATTGTTTGCAGGGCTACCCAATGCATAAAAACCCAATTTTTCTTGTTCTTTATCTTTTACATGTGCATCATATACTAGTTTTTTGTTTCTTAGGCACATTAAAACTTATGATTGGGATCTTTTGGTGATAGGAGAGTATGCTCTTCACCCTTGTGGTGAATTAGAAATCTTGACTTACCATTTGGTTTCAAGAGTAAGAGGCAACTGAATCTTCTTGGCATGTTTGGGAGAAAATGATTGGAATAGGAGAGTATTCTCTTCACCCTTGTGGTGAATTAGAAATCTTGACTTCCAAAAGTTGATCCACTCTTTGTGTAGTTTAGAATCCTTTAGAGGGCCTACTCTCAGACAACTTGAGAGGAACAACCCAAGTGGGCACAAGAAAATTATCTAGCTCTTCCAACCCACTATAAACTCAAGACTATCAAGGAAACAAAACCTTGGTAGACATAGTGTTTTTCTTTGCTTAGTGTGATCGTTTATGGGTTTTTGACCATAGGGAGATCACTAGGCAAGAATGCTTAAGGTACTCTTGTGGTCGTGAGATTGGTTACTCATCGCAAGGTGAGGTGTCTCATAATTGGGAGAAAAAGGAACACTATGAACGAAAGCCCTATCTAAACACCCTAAGTTAGTAACTACCTTTTTTAGCTGCTCAACTTCTTAGTGCAAGGATCAATCCTAGTGGACTACCCGGATCACCCCAAGATTTTACACTCACCATCTATGTTCCCTTGGTTATTCTTATGGTATTTCCATGACAAAGTCAATATCTCTTGTGGGAAACCACTTGGTGTGAGGTGAAGAAGCATCAAGCATGGGCCAAGTTGTTGAGTAATGAACCATGTCCTTTAGGTAGATATTTCTTGATGTGTTCTCGAATGTGGTATACCTTTGAAAATCTTTTGAACATACACATGATGATAATTCTAGGGATTTCTTTTGAGTCCTCAGATATGATTGAATCATGCAAGGTTTCTTTGTCCCTTTCTTGATTGTTTAAAGACTACTCCATTTGTCACTATCTTTCTTGGAAAGAAATTGTTTTTGAACATCAAACTTTCTATGCTATCAACTATTGTCAAACTTTGTCAACCAAGTCAAAGCATCAAGTCTTAACATTTTTCTTCTGTTTCTTGCTAAGGGGAGTCTCATCATTTGATTTTTATTTTCTATCTCTAGTTCTTGAACATGATTAAAGTATCTCTTTGGTATTATGCTCTTGGTCATTTTGTCTTCATGGTTTATGTTCGCTTGCTACCTATCCTTTTGCTAAAATGGTTACCTTGATTTCTTGACTACACTCTTGGGTTGGGAAGTTTGTTCACTTGTCACCCCTCTTGCTATATCTATTGACTTGAATCATTCATTTCATAAGTTTCTTAGACATTTTGTTTGACAAGTCATTTTCTTATTGCTACCCTCTATTTGACAAGTGGACACTCTACCTACTATAGTTTGACCATCAAGTTATCTTCTAGGCTCTTTTATGCTTGGCTTTGCATCTACAACTATGGGGTCTAAATCTTGTGCTATTACATCTCAACAGAGTCTGGATGATCCTAAATTTTTTGAGCTCTTTAGGTAATTTCAAAGCTTACACACTCAATACAATAAACTTGAGGAGATCTTGAACTCTGCTTACACTAGTCTCACTAAGGGCATGATAAAAACATATGCTAGATTTGAGAAAATGGTCAAGGAACAAACAACATCATTAGATGATTCTCTTTCTAGATCATGCTCTAATTCAAGATATCAATTGTCTTCACCTACTAGATCTAAAGGCCTTTTTAGAGAGCTAGAAAATGATACATCCTTGGAGCATATGTCAAAATTTCATGATAAACCTATCTTTGACTAAGACAATGATGAAGACATGTATGCATGCTATTCATTTGGGAAGCAACCAAAGGACTCTAGACATACTTTTTGAGAGAAATTTTAATCCCTTGGGGAATTCTTATGATGACATTTTGAGAACACTTCTTTGCACTAAGCTCATCATGTTGCCTAAGTCTAGCTCCTATGGAAATCCATTCTTGGATATCTATTGTTCCTATCATCGATCTAATTACCATGCTACTTTTGATTGTATAGAGCTGAAACATAAAATCTAAGATCTCATTGATGATGAGATTGTTGATCTTGGAACCTCTAGTGACTCATGTGCTGAGGATACTTCTCTTGAGCAAGATTACATTGATGAACCTATGTCTAGTAGTGGCTCCATTACATCTTCTTCTTCTTCCAACACTCATGCATCTCCCAACACTTCAAAGATTTCCAACATGCCTCTATCAAAAAAGGAATCTAATGCTTTCCACATTGACTACGTTTATCCTCAAGGGCTACCTCTAAAATAAACTCAAGCTAACCTTCACTTGGCTGCAAACATTTTCCATGCTACTAATCCTAAACATCCTCAACCTTCATGCACTACTATTCCTAATCCAAGCACTACTCCCTTCACTCTTCATTCTCCCTTATCCTTAGAAGTGGCTCCATGTCAAGAGGACTCTCAAAAAGAAAAAGCTATAAATGTCAAGAAAGATCAAGATCAAGCATCCTTTCATCTCTTTCAAGATTTTTCCCCTCCATATCCTATATCTTGTCCACCTCCTAAGTATGATGAAGATAGCACTTCCATTATCTCCCTTGAGATTACTAAAAATTATGAGAAAAGTTCTCTTCGTATGCTATCCAAAGCTAATTGTTAAGATCAAAGCATCCCCTCATATTCTACTTCTCCACGTCCACTTCAAAATTGTGCTCAAGCTTCAAGTGCTTCTATTAAAAATGTTGTTCCTATCAAAGGTACTCATGAGTCTATTGATGGATTTGACCATGTTGCTCACTCTAAAGATGTTGATATCCCTTCCCACTATCCCTTTGCATCTTATAAATCTATCCTTGGTCCTTATCCATCTAAGCTAAAGCGTTCAAACCTTCCATCCATATTGGGGCCTTATGTTCCTCCATCTCCTACATTCACTCCTAGCTTATTCCCTAGCTCTCCTATAATACCTCAAGATCAACAAAGACACTCACCCTTGATGACTTTTCACCCATCTATACATCTAAACCAGTCATATCATCCTTATTCATCCACAAATCCCAAGTCCTTTGGAAGTGAGAATAAACATAAGAATCCATTGAAAAAGAAAGATCACTATGTCCCATCTAATTGATATGTGAACGCTAAGAAGGAGAATGCACAAAAGAGTTAAAAAAGCTAAATCAAAGAAAATATGGGTTCCTAAACCCATTATTGAAGAAATGTGTTTTGAAGTATCCAAAGGAAAATCTAAAGCTATATGGATTCCCAAGTCTCTTTTAGAAGACTTGAATATTGAAAATACTTCAAAGTTGACATTCAGGCTTCCAAAGAGTTCCATTCCATCTTCTTCTAAAAATCTTCCTAAAAATATTCCAAAGCCTTCCACTCCACTTTTTTCTAAATCTCTTCTACCACCTCATACATCTAAATCTCAAGCTATTTCATCCATGATTCCTCCATTGTTCCAATACCCTTTAAGGTGTGTGTCAATGTTGATCTTGTCCAATATTTTAGCTACCCTCATGAAATCCTCTAAATCTTACACTTACTTTCTATACATGAACTCTTATCCTTAATATATTCTTCCTACTACCATTTCTCTTTCATCACCCTATCAACATATTTGAGCATACCTTTCTATTGTCTTAGCTTATCATGACTTATCTTTCCTATAGGAGCACTATCTACATTCAAAAAGCTTGAGCTCTTTCTAAAAATTCGAAAAAAAAATAAAAAAATGAAAATGTGCCTTGGTGAAAACTACTTCTTTTGGCACCTTGGTAGCAAAAGTAAAGAGAAATAAATGCTTCCTATGGTGAAAACTACTTCTTGTGACACCTTGGATAAGTACCATGATGAACACCTAGCAAATAGGTGTCATGCGTAATTATTCCACCATCCATCTATCCCCTCTTCTCTCTTTGATCTTCACAATGTTAAGCTATCTTTGCATATTGGCTATCTTATCCATGAGACTCTCTATTTGTGCTTTCCCATTCCCTCATAGCCTCCATCTTGAGTTTTATTTTTATTTCTCTATCCCATCGCTATCCTATCTAGTTGACCCCTTGGTCTTGATCATAATAAATGAAACATGGTTCTCATAGGTCTCTTGACATGGCTACTCTTTTGGACTACACACTTCATGCTATCTCTCTTGTTGGCTTCATTGCTTGTCCTACATGCTATCTTTCTCATTACTTCCATTTCTTATCCAAAATATGCTTCATATGACTATTTCACCTCTTTCCCTAGCTTGGGTACTCTCGAGGAGTTAGTTCTTGAGGATCACTTTCACTTGCTTCGCATTCCTTTCTTATGCATCTTTGCTTATCCATCGACTTGTTTCTCCATCATGTCCTATACCTTGCTAGACATTGGGAGAAAATGATTTGATCTCTCTTCAGAACTAGTGATCTCTAAATTATTCTAAAAAGTCCAAAAAATCATATATGATGCTGAAAAAATCCTAAAAATTAGAAAATGTCCTGAAAAAATGATCATCTTAGTGAAAACCTAGCAATAGGTGCTTTGATGTATCACCAAAAAAATCAAAAATAAAATAATACAAAATTTTTTTTAAAAAGTCCTAAAAAAAATCTGTCAAGTGGTGAAAACCTAGAAATAGGTGCTACTTGAAACCCTTGCACCTATGTCTATCAGTCTCAATCACCCACTCTGCTACACATTTCCTAGCTTGGAATTGTTTCTTGTCCTCGTCTCGGGGGCATAGCTACTTAGCCTATTGAGGTATTCTTGTGCATTAGGGTTTCTTTGGCAACTCACAAAATAGTGTTTCTCAACACTTCCCCCACCTTGACTTCAAGTGTTTTTCAACACTTTCAGATAGTTTACCTACTGTCTTCAATGTCACGATATTTCTCACTATCAGGATAAAGTCTTGAAGAAATGGCCAAGTGACTTACACACATGCACTTAAACACTTAAATGACTAAGCTATGCTGATCTTTATCTACTTTTTGTGATGTCTATGATGATTTCTTTACTATGTGTTCCCTCCCTAATAGTCTTTTGAGGATGTCATTGACTAGAAGACTGGGGGCATGGGACATTCTTTCTTGATTTTTGTTTATGGGTATACTTCATTTGTCTATAGTGTTTTAAGCATTCATGCTTATCCTATTTGACACTTTGACTTATAAATGTATCATCCTTAACTATTTTGCAAGACCGCACTTGGGGGTTATCCTGGCACTTATGCCTTGATATAGGTATAATCTTGCTAAATTAAACTTAGGGAATCTAATTGCATAGTTATCTTGACTTACATGTCTCTGATGCTTAGATTGGATTTCCACATACCTATCTGATATTGATCATATTCATATCCTCATAGTTATACTAGTGATGCTTGTATGATCTCATGATTTCCCTAATAAATGCTCAATGATGAAATTAAGAGTCTAAATGTTATGTGCTTCTTGTTGGTAAACCACTTTGCATATTAGCTTGCATTTTAGGTTCATTTTCTAGCTTAATCTTGTATTCTTGCATATGGGGAGAGCACTCTCTTAATCTTTTTGTGGACATATCAGCTAACTCCTTTCATATATTTCTTTACTTTCTTCTTATTCATGTCTTTTCACCTTCTTAATCTTTAGCTTCATCTCTTTTCTATCTTGTCATCATATTATATAAAATTTTGACCTCTTACATAATTTTGATGTCCTAGATTCATTTTTGAGATCAAAATCAAAATTTGAGTTCATCTTGGTAGTCAAAATCACATTTTAAAAGTCTACCTCTTTGGTCTAATCTCTAAATCATCACTGGGGAATCTTTATTTCTTCATGTCTTCATCATTTCCATACTTTATATCTACTCAAATTCAACCTTTTCATGTCTAAAATCATCTTTCTACTAGATTTGACCTAATTTTTACACTATATCCTTCATGGTCAATTCTAGTCAAACTGGGACATTTTAATAGTCTCTTTAATAGTCATTCTTTGGTTCTAATCATTTATCTATCATCTTGGACATTTCTATATTATGGTTTTCTCATATCTAGCTTGTTTCTACGTTCCCTTACCTCATTTTGATTTTGATCTTGAGGGGGCAAGAATACTCTATCACTATTTAAGAGAATTTGTTTGATCTTCTCACTTCCTCTCACTCTATTTACTTTTCTAGGTGTTAATATTCTTCTTGAATTCTAACATTATTCTCTTCCTAGTGTTAAGTACTACCATTATCAGGCTGTACATTTAGGACTTGTTATATTTTTCTACATTTCGTTCTTTGGAATCAGATATCTATATCTATTTTTTTCCTACTTGGCTTCTATTTTCTTTGACATAATGTGTTCCTAGATTGATCATGCATTAGTCAAAGAGGGGCAAATGTAATCACCTAAAAATGGTCATCTAGACTATTAACCCCCTTTTCAACATTTTGGCTAAATTAATTTAATCATTTACCTAGACCAAATTGCTAATAATTTATTTATTTGATTATAACCTATAGTTTGACTATGCTATCCTAAGTTCATTATTTGATTAAAAGAACATGTCCCCTTTTAATTAAATAAAAGACCCCATTCTTCTAACCAACTTAAAGTACACACATAAAGTCCTTTTTCTATTTTGTAATTAAAATAAAAGGTTTTGTGACTTTTGTCTTATATGAGAAGTCAACTTATATTCTATTGGTCGACTTGTGTGTGCACATGGATCACTCCTCTTTTCAAATTCCACTATTGATCATCCACCATCTTCATCTTGATCTCCACTATTTGTAAGGATTTAAAAGAGAGAACTCTCTCCTTCCCAAATCCATCCATCTTTTGAGTATTGATATGCTACAAGTTTTCTAATAGGTTTCTTTGGAGCTTTGTGGAGAACTTCTATTTCTTCTCTACATTCTCTCATACCATAGAATTTTAGCTTAGATTCATGTTGCATGTTAGTTGTAGCTTCTATTTTGCAATAATCTATCTCACATAGCTTAATATTTGGATTGTAACACTCTCATCCATGCTTAGGATAGCTGTACTTTTCATATTCATTCTAGCTTAATCTTTATTTGCATTGCATCCTTGGAGAACTCCTTGGGACATTTTCATTCTTGTATCTTGTCTTTAGACACTTCCATTGCATGGTTTAGTATCAAGAAGAGTATCTCTAAGGCTCATATAAGAGTCTTCTTATTCTTGAAATATACTCTCTTGCACTCCATGGATAGGGAGCTCTAAGCCGGCATCCAAGCATTTCAAACTCATAGAATCATTTGGATAGAAGGGTTTAGAGTGGGACACTTTTGAGTGTACATAATACACAAACCTCAATTGGAATAGAACATGTAAATCTAGTTGGACCTCTTAATGTAGATGATTTGAACAAAAGGAAATAGCACAATCAAGCAATGTTGGAGATTGCCTCTGTACTCAACTATGTAGAATATGATGACATCAAAGATTGTGACACTACATTCAAGATTTAGAAAGCCCTAATAGATATCTATGGAGGAGATCAAAATTTCTAGAGAGCAAAGAGAGAAAGCCTCAGCGAAAATTTTGATGACATGAAAATGGAGGAAGGCAAAAATGCTGCCCAATATGCCACTAGAATGAAAGAAGTGGTAAGTGCAATAAGAAGTCTAGGTGGTCAATTGGAAGAAGAAACTGTCAATAGAAAATACTTAAGAACTCTACTCCTTATCTATGCTATTAGAGTTTCAGCCATCCAAGACCTAAAGTGTGTACAAGGAAACACACTAACCTTTGAAGAAATAGTGAGAAGACTTACTACATTTGAATTGTCCAACTTTGACAACTACAAACCTGAGAACCTTGAATCTACTTTCAAGGCCAAGTTGACAATAAAAGACACTAAGGAGGAGACATCAAGCAAGAAGAGAAGAAAAGGAAAGCATGCATCCAGTGATAGTAGCATAGATGAGGAAGATGAGGAATAGTTGGAAGCATTATTGGCTAGGAGATTCCATAGAGGCAAAGGTAAGCTCCCTATCATATGTTTCAATTGTAATGAAGTAGGCCATATTGTTACAAGATATACATAGAAGAGGAACTACAAAGAAGGAAACTAGTACAAGAACAAAAGAGAAGATGATAGTAGAGACCACAAGGAAAAAGGAAAAAGATGCTACATTATTGAAGAAGACTCTGATGAGAATGATGATGAAGTAGTTTATGTGGCCATGAAGGATTAATCAAATAAAGATGAAGATTAAGCAACATCATTTGTAACTGTGTGAACAAGAATGACAAGTGGATTATAGATAGTGGATGCTCACATCACATGATAGGAGATAGAAGTAAGTTCATTACCTTTACTCAATATGATGGAAATATTGTTAGATTTGGTAATGATGCTCCATGTCAGATCAAAGGAAAAGGCTCTATTAAAATTACAGAGAAAATTTCATGTGATAATGCATACTATGTTGAAAGATTGAACTACAACTTGTTAAGTGTATCACAGTTAGGCAATGTAGGTTGCAAAGTAGAATTTGGAAACAAAATTGCCAAGATCTATGAAATTGATAGAAATTTGATAGGAAAAGGTGAACAAACTAGGAGTAACTTGTTTTACCTAGATATGGAAGATGCAACTTGTCTTGTTGTTAGACTTGATGATGTGTGGTTATGGCATAAAAGGTTGTGTCATATCAACTTTGAAAATCTGATTAGTATCAATAAAAAGAAGAAAGTTAGAGGACTTACATAACTGAAGAAGCCTAAAAATACAATGTACAAAAAATTTCAACTAGGGAAGATCACCAAGTCTAGCTTCAAAAGAAAAACATACACTTCTAAAGAAGTACTAGAGTTAGTCCATACAGACTTATGTGGTCCAATAGAAGTGCAAAGCTACCTAGGAAACAAATACATAATGCTATTTGTAAATGACTATTCATGGATGATGACTACTATGTTTTTAAAGAAAAAATTTGATGCATTTCAAATGTTCAAGTGGTATTTGGCAAGATCTGAGAAGGAAATAGGAAAGAGTCTAAAATGTCTAAGGTCAGATAGAGGAGGTGAGTTTACATCAAAAGAATTTGAAATATTCTACAATGATAAAGGTATCAAAAGGTAAACATCAACACCAAGAAATCCACCACATAATGGTATTTTTGAAAGAAAGAATAGGTTAGTGATAGACTGTGCTAGAACCTTGATGATGGAGAAAAATGTTGCACTAAAGTACTGGAGAGAAGCTATAAGTAGTGTAGTCTACACATTGAATAGAGTCTAAGTCAAGAAAGGTACAAATGCAACACTTTTTGAATTGTGGCATGGTCACTCACCTAATGTAAAATATTTCAAATTTTTTTATTGTAAATGCTATATTCTTAAA
This sequence comes from Cupressus sempervirens, assembly GCA_028749045.1. Taxonomy (NCBI): domain Eukaryota; kingdom Viridiplantae; phylum Streptophyta; class Pinopsida; order Cupressales; family Cupressaceae; genus Cupressus; species Cupressus sempervirens. The sequence goes on from CM053793.1 coordinate 838,759,586, forward strand.
GATACTAGAAATAGAAAGTTTGATGCAAAGAGTGATGAAGGCATATTCTTTGGATACTCCACTAGAAGGAAAGCATATAAGTGTTTGAATACTAACACTAACAAAATTGTGGAGAGTGCAAATTTAAATTTTGATGAGCATGTAGAAGTTAAGGTTGATGGAACTAAGAAATTAGAGGATTATAGATTCTTTGTATACTTCTATGAAGAAATTACTATTGAAGACAATGCTGAAAATGAACTTGGGAATCAACAAAAAATATTAGTATTAGTCGAGTCACACCCAGTGAATGCCTAGCTGCATTTAGAAGTTGACCTGCAAAATATAGGAAATGCACATTCTGATTCTAAAAATAGTATACATGAAATAGATGATGAAATACCAGATGAAGAAGGAAAAAATGAGTCTAAAGCTAAAGGATCAAACATGGAAAGAAGGCTAGAACCAAGGTTAGCTAGGTATGTAAGAAGACGTCACCCTATAGATCAAATCATTGGTGACAAAAATGCAAGACCAATGACAAGGAATAGACTAAGTAATGAATCATGTCTACTAAACAAGATTAAGCCTGAAATAGTGAAAGATGCACTACAAGATGATGACTGATATAAAGGTATGGATGAGGAGATAGATTCGATTGAAAAGAAGAAAACTTGGACCCTAGTTCCTAGACCAACTGATAAGAATGTAATTGGTACCAAATGGGTGTTTAAGAAAAAACTTGATGAGAATGGTGAGATAACAAGAGACAAAGCCAAACTTGTTTGCAAAGGCTATGCACAAGAAGAAGGATTGCATTATGGGAAAATAGTTGGCCCTGTTGCAAGAATGGAAGGAGTAAGAACACTACTTGAATATGCTACATATAAAGATTTCAAAGTCTACCAAATGAATGTCAAGTCTAATTTTCTAAATGGTATACTAGAAGAGGAAGTCTACATAGAACAACCTAAGGGATTTGTTGATGAAAACAACAAGGATATGGTCTGCAAACTATGTAAGGCACTCTATGGTCTCAAGCAAGCACCTAGAGCATGGTATGAGAGATTGCACAAATACCTTGTGAAAATAGGATTTGAGAGAACAAATGACAACAATGACTTGTACATCAAGGTTGAAAAATGTAAATACATTTTGATATTAGAAATCTTTGTTGATGATATAATATTTGGAGGAAAAGATGTTCTTTGCAAAGATTTTGCTAATCAAATGAAGCATGAATTTGAGATGTCAATGTTTGGAGAAATCAAGTTCTTTGTTGGATTGCAAGTACATGAATTGAAGAATGGCATATTTGTGACCCAATCCAAATACATCAAGGAGATACTCAAGACATTTGGATTGGAAGACTCAAAACTAGTTACCACAACAATGGCAATAGGTCATAAGTTATCTAAGAATGATGAATCAGTTGAAGTGAATCAAACAATGTATAGATCAATGATTGGAAAGTTGTAGTATGTTGTACATAATAGACCAGACATTGCATTAGCTGTTGGAATAGCGGAAATATTTTTTATAGATCTAAGAGAAAATCACCTGATAGTAATAAAGAGGATATTGAGGTACCTAAAAGGAACTAATGACTATTGTTTGTACTACAATAGGAGTGAAAAGTTTGAACTAAAATCCTACACTAATGTAGATTATGGAGGTAATATTGATGATAGAAGAAGCACCAGTGGAGGAGCACTTTTCTTGGTAAAAAGGTTGATTACATGGACCAGTAGAAAGAAAAGTTGTACCTCACAGTCCATAGCAGAAGCTGAATATGTTGCAACTATTATAAATTGCACTAATATTGTATGGATCAAACATTTGTTGCAAGGTATGAAGGAAGAGGTAAATGAGCCTATAATACTTTATTGTGATAATACAAGTGCTATTAACATATCAAAGAATCCTATAATGCATGCTAAAACCAAGCATATTGCAATCAAGTATCACTATGTAAGAGAATTGGTAGAAGACAAACAAGTGAAGATGGAATATGCAAGCTCAAAGGAATATATTTCTAACATCTTCACAAAAGCACTACCTAAGGATGCTTTTGAGTATCTTAGAGGTAAGTTAGGGGTGATACCCCTAGCCAAGGCTACTTAAGAATAAGCAAGACTACCCTACATCAAATGAGCTGATTGTTGAAGATTTTATACATTGATGCAGAGGATATTTACTTTAGGATTCATGCCTAAAGCAATTAAAGTGATAAAGATTTAAATCAATCGACACAAGCAAGGTGACAAAGGGAGAAATTGAAAGAACTTGCAAATTCTACATTTGCATAATGAGATGCTGAAATAGTATGTCCTTTGTATTATTGTAAAAAAGGGAGAAATGTCAAGAAATTGATCAACAACTATTGAGAAGATAAAGAATGAAGATAGAGGGAGAAAGAGCAAAGAAACTAATCAACAAAAAATGATCAATAGTTGAAGGAAAAGATGAAGAATCTAATTAGAATAGAGAAAGAATAGCTAAAGATAAGCAATGCATACAGAGGGAGAGAAGGAAAGAGAAAGGATAAAATAGCTAAGAGGGAGAAATAGAAATGAAGCAATCAGGATAGTAGATCAAAAAAGGGAGATGTGAAAACTGATGGTAACACAATTTTCTTTTTGGCATTTCACTTACTGTTCTAACCTAGTTAGCATGTGGTTGAATAATTTAGTTTGATGGTTAATCAGTTTGGTTTGCCATCAATGCCAAAGAGGGAGATTGTTGAAAATCTGATTGAAAAGATCACTGTGAAAAAGATTGATTGAAAGAGGGAGATTGTTGTTAAAAGAATGTTTTCAATCATTATTTTGCCATTGATGTCAAACCTGCTATGTGTAGTAATGGAAATTTCTTATAATATCCAAGTATTATCACTTATGATTAGTGAAGAGGATTTGATCAACAAGATGTAACAAGAGTACCTAAGGGAAAGGTTGAGTGATGATGTTGTAATGGAGTCCAAGGATTAGTTAATACAATGGTGAGATTATTTATTGATAACATACTTAAAGCTACAGAGGTTGGCTATACTTAGAAACATTGGAGGAATAAGTTGTAACAAGGTTAACTGCAAAGCTTAAACTAAGTTCATCAATGGGTGTCAAGCAAGCTAGTTGAAGCTGAGAAAATTCTTAGTTTGAGCTGAACAAAAAGAAAATCTAGTGTGTGCTGAGTGATCTTTAGGTGCCAAGTGTCAAAAAATCTTAATAGGTGCCAAGCATCAGAAAATCTTAGTTGGTGCCGAATGAACTTCAAGTGTTGAGCATCAGTAAAAATGTAGTAGGTGTCGAGTAACACAGTATGTGTCAAGCACCAGTATTTCAATAGTGTTGAGTTGCTGCATTATTGGAAATGTCAAGGATTCGCCAAATATGAGCTAACATAGTTGTTACCTTGAATTTTGTGAATCAGTTGGAGGATAATGACGATGAGTTGGTGGCACAAAATTCTATGTAAACCATTTTTGGGGGAATTCAAAAGGATTATTCAAGAAGTTTCTATAGGAAACAAAATATGGGTTAAATTTAATGAATCCTACCTAATCCATACAAATTGAAATCAAAGGAGGGAAGAATCGAGTGGGAAAAGAAGTTATAGACTTTTATTTAAGGAGTCACAGACCAAGAAGAAAATTTTGCTAAAGTGCCAAATTGCAAAGTGATTAGAAGGGTGCCAAGGAGAAGACATCTAGGCTAAGGAAGAATAGAGCACAGAGGCTCTACTTCTACAAGTGGTCAAGAAGAGATGATTGTACTAGTACAGTGAGCATGAAGACTCAAGGAGACTAAGATTTAAAGGAGGGTAAGCTGTCAAGAGTTGCAGAGATTGAAGGCCAAGAAATGTGAAGAGCTAAAGAGTGATCTGAGATCTACAAGTTAAGTTGTATGTTTTAATTAGGTCAACGATTTTCTAACACTCTCTAACAATTGTATTAGATATGAAAATCCTACGGACTTAGGTTGGTTTAATAGCCATTTGTAAATCTTTTAATAGGGTGGCATTCCAAGTGAATGTTCTAAAGTCCTCTAAGTAGGTCCACTTCTAATAGGGTGGTTAAATCCTTTAACAAGGTCACGTTTAACAGTGTGTTGTAAGCCTAAAGAATTTCACAAGGCATCACTTCATAAGAGTGAAAAATGAGTAGCATGTTATTGGTGGTTTTTCCCAAATTGGGTTTCCACATGAATCACTATGTTATGTGTTGATCTTTTATGTGTTATGCTTGCATGTTTATTTATAGTAACTTGTTGAATAGGAATGTTAAAGCTTGCATGAATGAATGGTTGAATGGGCTCACTACACTTGGTAAAAAGTTTGAATAGGACATTTGGATCTTGAATAACTAATTTGCCCCTCCTCTTAGTTATTCTAAAGCATTTCTAACAAACTATTCATATCCACAATATCACACAACACTTGATCCGTATACTGCCTGATTTGAAAATCAACAAGGCATTGCTTCCTCACTTCCAAAGCATGCTCACCTTGCAACCAGCCAATCTTATAAGGATAAGGATGTCTCATTGTCTTCAAACCAAATTTCTAAACCATCTCTTTAGCAACAAGGTTATCAATACTACCACCATCCATAATCACTTTGCAAACTTTACCACCAGACTTAGAATTAGTTTTGAACAAACTAGTCCTCTGACAAGAATCTAATGTCCTCTCACCAACCAGTACTCATCAAGCCAAAAAAATTTCTCCTTGCTTAGGCTGACTATTCTAGACTTCAACTTCATTCACAACAATAGCTGTCCTACCAATTAGACATTCAAAAGATCTATGCCCCTCTTGACCACATTGGAAACAATTACCTCTAAACCCACCTCCACCTGTCCTTCTTCTCTGTTCAATACATTTTGGTTCACCTTTTGATTTTAGTTTAGCTTGTGGTGAACTATTATTCTTTTCCTTCCCATGGGAACTACCTTGATTCTTCCTTTTTAGCTTCTCCTCTACTCTCAAGGCATACTAATAAACATTCTCAACTAAAGAAATATTTAACATACCAACCTCATCCTGAATATTGAATCTCAAACCATTAATATACTAAGCTACCTTCTCTTTTGAAAATTCTTGATGCCTAGACTGAATAGTCAACTTGTAGAATACCTCTGTATAATCTTTCACAATCATATCCTTCTACTTTAGATTCTACAACTTATTAAACAGCTCAAGTTCATTATCAGCAGGAACAAACTTAGCCTTCAACTTATTCACCATCAACCTCCATCTAGTTATCTTCATTTCATCTTTCGCTTCTCTATCTCTTTGTAGTTCTTTCCACCAAAGAGCAGCATGTCCCTTTAGCTTAGTTTGTGCCAACCTTACTTTGAGTGGATCCTCAATACCCTCGAGCTCAAAGTAGTCTTCCAATTCACCAATCCAATCAATCAATTTTTTAGGATTCAAAGTGCCTGAAAAATTAGAAACCTCTATCTTATGCTTCAACTTCAACTGAGATTCACCAGCCCTAATTCTAATAGGTCTCTCCACATGATTAGATCTATCCTCACCACTAGATACAAAAACTTCAAAGTCTATGTAAACTTCCTCATAACTACCTTCAGTACCCACATGCCTAGGTACACCACCTAAAGCACTCCCAATTTAAGAAATCATGTCACTCTTCATTGATGCTAGCTAAGATCTAAACTCTACTCTAACATCCTCCATCTCAGATCTGAAATCTACTTTAATCTTCTCCAAAATTTGTTCTTCTACAACATCAATAAGATCAGCAATTGCTCTAGGGTCCAATCTTTTCAAAGGCATCTTCCAAAATTTTAGCAAACCTTAAGCAACAAATCCACCGATCAAAAGATTAATCAGCCACAAGATCAACCTTTGCCAACCCAAGTCCCACTGCAAACTATCTAAACTTCGATGATTTGTCTATACAATTAGGAACAACTTGACTTTGATAACACCTAATGCAGCACAAGGCAAGAAAATCCCCAAAGGAGATGTCCTAGCCCCAAACTATACAACCACATAGTGAAAACACAACAACAAGAAACAACAATGCAAGATCTGATACCAAATTACAATAATATATTCATAAATTATAACTAATTGCATGCAATGTGTTAGGCTATAAGGCCTTCCTAGTTACGGCCAAATACAAAGAATATAATAGTTCTAAAAGATCCCTCAAGATCCAATCCCCATACTAGCTAGTCTAGATCAAAACTCTTTTAGAAACCCTCAGGGAAGATATCAACTTGTGCTCGCAAGCCCACCAAGCAATCTCCTTGTTTTCCAAGCTGTAGCTACTAGCTCTTCTCCAAATTTTCTTTTCAAGCTCCTCCTCTTCTCCATGATCAATGAATAATGACTAAAAACTTCCCCCCAACCCCTACTTATACCAATCTAAGCCAAAAGTCAGCCTAGAACACAAAATAAATACAAATACATAAATTAAATGCCACAAGTCGGCCAAGAACAATAATTAAATACCCAAAATTGATGTCTTAATAAAATTGTGATATCTCCTAGCTTCAAATGAATTAGAACTCATGCTTCAAACCATAGTTATTAACCTAGGCCCTCTTCAATCTTTGAAGTTTTTATCCTCTAACTCATTGTGTAAAATTAGTTACATGGCCTACAACATGCACCAAATTCCTAAGCAAGGTTGAGCTCCTCCTAGACCATGTTGAGTAACCAAAGACCATGTTGAGTTCCAAGACCATGCCGAGAAATCATAGAGCTGGCTTAGTAACCAAGGACCATGTTGAGAAATAAAGGACCTTGCCAAGTAACCAAAGACCATGCTAAGCTCCAAGACCATGTCGTGCTCCATAGACAATGCCAAGTTCCAAGACCATGCCAAGCTCCATAGACCATGTTGAGTTCCTAGACCATGCCGAGCTCCCAGTGTATGTCAAGCACTAGTACCTACCAAGCTCCCCAATAATTAACCAAAATCCCTCCACACATGCAAGATTTTAAGTGAACCCAAGATGCTCCTACATTAGGTTCACTTGGTGAACTCTCAATGTCTTCTTGAATCACAACATTTCTATTATTATGCCCATTTTTAGAAGATCTACATTCAGAGGATCTATGCCCTTCTTTAGCACATCTAAAAAAAATACCACAAAAATGACCTCTAGGATAAGAATTACCTCTTCCTTAGTAAGATCCAATACCTCCTTGTTATGAGTTCCTACCTTTCCACTTGGTCTTGTCTTTTTCATCATTCTTCCATTCAGATTTTCCTTTATCTTGCACAAAATTTTTAGGTCTACCACCTTCACCATAAGATCTACTTCTACCTCTTTGGAATCTACCACCTCTACCTCTTTGTCTTTATTCATGCTTCTTTGTCAAGATTTCCTTAGCTTTCAAGGCATATTGATATGCGTCTTCAACACTTTCCAACTTCACAAAACTTATTTCATCTTAAATTCTAAATATCAATCCATTTATGTACCTTGAAATTTTCTCAACATCATCATGTACATGTCTAGATTCAATGTCCAATCTATAGAATTCCTCAATATACTCTTTCACAGTCATGTCCTTTTGTTTCAAAATTTTCATCTTTCTCAACAAGCTAACTTGGTAATCAGTAGGAAGGAATTTTTTCTTTACCTTTTTCACCATCTTTGGCCAAATTTGGATCTTCTTCTTTTCTCTCCTTTGTCTATTAGTTTGCAAGTGCTCCCACCATAGTGAAGCATGACCTTTCAGTCTAGTAACTGCAATCTTCACCTTTCTATTATCAGGAGTTTTTTTATACTCAAAGAAATTCTCCATATCTAAGATCCAATCAAACACAACATTGGTATCTAATTTTCCACCATAAGGAACAACTTCTACAACAGACTTCAAATTTTTCCTAGACAACACTCTCAATAATATTTCCTCATCTTGATCTTTTTCAAGTTCTAGATTATGGTTTGGTGTTACTTCATCATCACTTACATCATCAAGATGTGCTTCTCTCCTCTAAGCTATCTCCATAGCATCTAATCTAGCTACAATTTGTCTCAATTGATCCAATATAGAATTATTAGCATTATTTCCTCTACCATGAACTATCTTTACAAATCAAGTTCTTGCAAGATCATAACACTCTACAAGTTATAGGTCAAATCCATTGATCTACCACCCTACAACCAAATTTGAATCAAGGTTCTACATGATCCAATCTCCACAAGGATGAATTTCAAGCTCTAATACCACATGACACAAGGAAGGATGGGGAAAACTAGGGCCAATGGCACACCCAGCTCTCTGAATGACCCTGCAAGAGTTAACACAATGGAAGCAAACACAAAGAACAAAACCCAAGCAAGAAGAAGAGTGAAATAATTTTATTGATTCATCAAAATATCTTCATACATGCTCACCTATAAGGCCTTCTAGGTTATGACCAAATAAAAATACATTCACATTCAAAGATCCCACAACAAATTTGCACTTTCCAATTCTCCTCCGCAATCCTCTTCAAAACTACCTCAAAACTCTTTTTAAAAAACTACTTAGCTCTAAGCCTAAAAACTCTACTTATACTAGCCAAAATGACTCATAGATCATTCTAGAACATGGAGAAGCCACAATTCAGCTCTTAGAAAATATTAAATGAAAATAAAGCAAAATTAAATACACAAGTCTGCCTGCATCAGTAATTAGCTATCCTAAAATTGATGTCCAAGAAAATCACAATATCTCCTAGCTCTAATTGAGTTAGAACTCATGCTTCAACATGTGGGTATATATCTAGGTCCTCTACAACCCCTTAAGTGTGAAAATTTTGATTCATAAAGGAAAAGTGTGCATCCAATCTGAAAGTTGAGAATAGAAAACTATCACGCAGAACTGCCAGAAATTGATGTTCTAAGAGAATTACCATAACTCCCAACCTATAAGGAATTAGAACTTTCACTCTAGAATATAGATAGTAATCTAGGTCCTCTTCAATATTTTAATTGCATAGTCCTTCATTAATTCTGTAAAATTAGTTATATAGTCTGCAATAGGAACCCAAAAACCAGAAAACACAATTTTAGCATAAGCAAATTTCAGCAACAAAATAAAAACTAAAAACATGTAGGATAGTAGTGCAACCCAAGATGCTCCTGCATCAAGTCACTTTGGTGGGAGTTTCCTTTATGAGTAACTATTGTGCCTATCATAGACATAATTTACATAAAACTTCACATTGTAAGGAGCTGAAAAACAAGATCCAAGATTTCTTAGATAATGGCATAATTCAAAATCTAAGCTCTCATCTACTAGAGATTCTACTCTCAAGAATGATCAAAATCATGAAACCAAGTCTAATAATGGTTCAAATGCAAGTTCTACTTCTTCCAACATGCCATAACCTTCTAAAGAATCTAATATTTTCAACACATATTCACCAAACAAAGAACTCGCTATTCCCCTTGTTGACTATGTGTACCCTCAAGAATTACCTTTAAAAGAAACTCAAGCCAACAAATATTAGGCTACAAGTATTTTCACTACCTTCACAAATCATGTGTCTTCATGCCCTACTATGCCTATGAATTCCACTCCAAGTAATTTTTCTTCTGAACTTCAAGAGCCTATTATGCAGACTCAAGAAATAGATTCAAATACTCCCTCATCCTTGGAATTGGTTTCATGTCAAGAGAACTACTTAAATGATGAAGAAACAAGTGTTGATCAAGCACAATATTCCTTCATCCCCTTTCAAATCTTCCAAGATCTTTTTCCTCCTTCTCAAGAGCCACATAGTCATCCATATCCCATATCATGCACCTCTACTAAGTGAGATCAAGATATTCCTTCCACCATCCTTAAGGAGATTATTAAAGACCAAGAGAAGGATAATTTTTGCATGCTACCTAAAATTCCTTTTGAAGAGAAAAGTGTCCCCTCACCCTCTTGTTCTACTTTGCTACATTCACGTCAAAACTATTCTCAAGCTTTAAATACTTTTGTCAAAGGTATTGCTCCGATAACAGTTACTCATAGATCTATTGATGGCTTTGGTCATGTTGCTCACTCTAAAGATGGTGATATCCCTACTCATGGTCCATTCACATTTTCTAAATCTATCCTTGGTCCCTATCCATATAAGGTAAAACCTTCAAGTCTTCCATTTATATTAGGACCTTATCTTCCTCTATCTCCTACTTCCACTCTCATCTCATTACACATTCCTCCTACCCTAACCCAAGATCAAAAAAGATACACATACTTGAACTCTTCACATTCACCTTTCCATCTAAACCAGTCATATTGGCCTCATTCATCCACAAGTCCCAAGTCCTTTGGAAGCAATTTGGTTGATCAATTCAAACACAAGTGCATGAATCCATCATCAAAAGGTCACTATGGCTCCTCTAATTGACATGTAAATGTTAAGAAGTAAAGTATGTAAAAGACACCACAAAGGTCCACTATTCAAATAGCTCAACCAAAGAAAATGTGGGTTCTTAGATCTATTATTGAAGAAATGTGTTCCAAAGCATCTAATGCAAAATCAAAAGCTATATAGATTCATAAGTCTCTTTTGAAAGACTTGAATATTGAAAACAAATCAAAGTTGGCATTCAAGATTCTAAAGGATTCCACCCCATCTTCTTCCCAACATCTTCCTAAAATAGTTTCATACCTTTCTACTCCACCTTCCTCCAAATGGCTCTATTGCCTCATATATCTAAACCTAAATGTATTTTTTTTTATGATTTCCCCATCATTCCATCACCCTCCAAGGTGTGTGTCAATGTTGATCTTGCCTAATAGCTCATCCACCCTCATGAAATCCTCTAAATCTTATGCCTACTTGCAATCCTTGCTTGTTTTAGTCTTCCAAAACCAAAAACCTTATCCTATATCTACCTCTCATTTTCCTATCATTTCCCTTCCATTACCTTATAAACATCTTTGAGTGTAACTTAATATGGCCTTGGCTTATCATAACTTATCTTTCTTATAGGTGTGTTATCTAATTGAGAAATCTTGAGCTCTTTCTGAAAATTAAAATTAAAATTTAAAATTTAAAAGAAAAAAATGAAGAAGTGCCTTGGTGAAAACCACTTCTTGTGGCACCTTGGATAAGTACCATGATGAAAACCTAGTAAATAGGTGTCATGCATAATTCTTCCATCCATGACATCCTATCATGATCTTTCTTATCCTTCAGATGTCCTCATCTTGAATCATTCAATCATAACCTCCATAACAAACTTTGTTATCCTATTCAGTTAAACCTTTTCCTTGATCAATGAAAGAAAGAAGAAAACTCAATTCTTAGAAAACTCTTCACATGTCCATTCTCTTGGATTACCTACACTTCATGAAATCATGTCAATATCTTATGTGATATCCTTCACTACACCATGAGCTTATATTGATATATCCTTTTTCCCTAGCTTGGGTAATCTTGTGAAGACTTTCCTTGGGGGTAACATTCACCACTTCATACTCCTTGCCTATCCACCTCTATTTATCCACTAGCTTGCTACTACATCTCATCCTACACCTTGCTAGACACTAGAAAAAAATGATATGATCCTGCTTGAGAGCTAATAATCTTTGAAAAAGTTTTTAAAAATTTTAAAATGTCCTTAAAAAACTTGAAAATTGCAAAAGGACCTTAAAAAGTTATATTCTTGGTGAAAACCTAGCAATAGGTGCCTTGATAATACCAAGAAAAACAAAAAACAAAAAAAGAATTTCTACCAAGAAGGTGAAAACCTAGTAAACATGTGCCTCTAGTTCCAAATGTTATATCTTGTAGTGCACCTTCTAGCTTCATATGCAGTTGCTTTCCTACTTTAGTTTGTTGCTTTTGCTCATGTGTCCATGGATTGAATCTTTTTATAACTTCAGGGAAACACCCTACAATGTCATAGGAATCTCTTAAGCATCAGTCACTAGTTTTTCTATGTCTACAAACTATTGCTAGTGTTAGTTTTTGAGATTCCTATCACAAATAATCTCTTAAGCATCAGTCACCATTTGTTCTAACTACATCTGCCTATTGTCTCTAGTGTCACTTTTTGAGATTCCTCTCACAAATAATCTCTTAAGCATCAATCACCAGTTGTTCTAACTATATCTACCTACTATTGCTAGTGTCACTTTTTGAGATTCCTCTCACATACAATCTCTTAAGCATCAGTCACTAGTTACTATAACTATGTCTTCCTACTGTCGCTAGTGTCACTTTTTGAGATTCTTCTCATAGATAATCTCTTAAGTGTCAGTAACCAATTATTCTAACTACATCTGCTTACTATCACTAGTGTCACTTTTTAAGATTCCTCTCATGGACAATCTCTTAAGTGTCAATCACTAGTTGTTCTAGCTACATCTATATACTATCACTAGTGTCACTTGTTGAGATTCCTCTCATAGATAATCTCTTAAGCATAAATCAGCAGTTGTTCTAACTGTGTTTGTCTACTGTCACTCAATTTCCAACCAAGGTTCTTCTTTCTGAAGATTCCTCTTTAAATTTATTCACTAGTTGTTCTAACTATGTTTGTCTACTATTATTACTCTACTAAAGAGATTTCTTTCATACATGTTCTAAACATTGACACTTGACATCAATCCTACAACATAATAACTAAACTCAAAATGATAAATTTGTTTGGGATACACTGATCTTTTCTTTGTTGATTTTTCTTTTTCTTTATCATGTCTCTTCAAGCAACTCGATGATGCCACTTTTGACTAGATAAGTGAGGACTGGGGGCATGATCTTTTCTTTGCTTTATGTTTGATGGTTTAGTTCCAATGATCTAATGCATCCATATAAATGGGGTGTCCACTATAAGAGCCTCCATCTCATATTGGATGGGCATGTGTACCTCAACTCCATTTTTATAAACTCTTCATTGAGGTTGGTTCTTTCCTTGCTTATTGGAGTGAACTCTTTATGCTATAGTAAATACTAATACTCATCCTGCTAAGTGAATGTATAGGTCACTACAAGTATACTTAGCACACTTTTGTCTTAGGTTATGAATGTACGGGTTATTGCAGATAGAATACTTACTGATTACTTAGCATAAGAAGGATCTCTCATGTGTTTGGTGTGTTTGCATGCAAGAAACATTTTGGTCATACTAGCGTTTATGCTTTGATGTTTATGTTAACTTGCTACATTAAAAGGGACAAATTTTCTTGTCATTCTGGCTTCTTGTGTCTCAAATGCTTACATTTAATCCTGACAAAACTAGAACATATGTCCTATTCATATTCCTATGATTACAATGTCAGTGGGAATTGTATGATATATAGAATTCAGCCAAACACTTGGTGATGATAATTATCAAAGCTTGGTAACCAGACTTAGGGTTGCATCTAATGTAGGGTTGCATTTGCATAAGCACATGGTTCGATGAATAATTTACTTTCATCCTTCATGATAAGGGGTTTTCAATTTCTTCAAAGTATCATGTTTCTTCATGACTGCACAAATGATTGATTAATCACCCTCTTGGCTAGTTTGGCTACTCTAAACTCATTTTCAAGATTGAATTCAAAATCTGACACACTTAGACAGCTCAAATTCACACTTTAAATTATTAGGACCGACATGATCAAATGCTTGTGTAGTCCAATTTTGTTAATACTTTGTAAATCTTGAATATTTTTTAATCACATTTTTCTTCAAAATTTTCAACATTTCTGGAAAAAGTAAACTCTAGTCAACTTTGGTCAAACTTGGTCTTTTGGATCTCACAATAACTTTGAATTGACTCCAAATTTTCTTCTAATCATTTTGATCTCTTCTATATTCTTTTAAATCTTACATTTTTTTAGTATCTCTCAACATACTACTCTGTATCACTATTTCTGGTGTGTCATCTTTTGATTTCACTCCCGAGGGGGTAGGATGAATACATCATTAAATTTGAATTTCAACTCATTTTGAATCTTATGTCCTCATCACTTGAGGCATCTCATCACTCAGGGCATCTTGTTCCCCTCTATTGGACATCTATTTCATCTATCTCATCTTTTCATCAATTGATCACATCTTATAGTAGTTCTTATCAAAGTTTGATGGACAGGTATTAGGATAGTCTAAACCCTAAATCTTGAGCATCAAGCCTCATTCTAGGGATGATTATATGAATAATGATTGGATCTTGTTATCCTTTTGGACTAGTATTCAGGTATTCTATCTACACTCTGGGGGTTTAAGCTCCATTATGGAGATAATTCCAAATTCTTGCTGAGGATTAAGCTTCATTCTAGAGATAATCCTAAATTTTGCTAAGAATTAAGCCTCATTCTAGGGATAATTCTAAGCTCTTTCTTTCAATCACTATTCAATGGATAGGTATTAGGATAGCCTAAACACTAACTCCTAAGGGGCAAGCCTCATTCTAGGGATGATTATATGAATCATGACTAATATTGTCATCTTTTAATGGATTGCTAGTAGGATAGTCTAAACCCCAACTCCTTAGAATTGAGTTTCATTCTGGGAACAATTCTATGAAATTTGACAATCTTTGTGCTATCAACTTGGTATCTAGGTATTCTATCTAGATCCCCTAAGGGTAAGCTCTACTCTAGAGATAATCTTTAAAAGCTTATCGATCTTGGTATCTAGGTATTCTATCTAGATCTCCTAAGTTAAGCTATGTTTTGGAGCTAACCTTTAAAAGCTTATCAATTGGTCTCCACATCATCAACCTTAGAACCAATCTCATTTCTTGATCTATGCTTCATACTTCTAATTTCTTTGAATCAAATGTGTCATTTGTACATTCATTCAAAGAGGGGAAAAATGTAATACCCCAAAATTGGCACATCGCCATGTTAACCAATTTTGGTTTATTTAATCATTCCCAAGTCCTATTTTACTAGGCAATTTTAATTGTGATAATTATTACTTGACCTAGGTGTCAAATGCAAAAAACCCCAATTTGCGTTAACCGCACTATTTATTTAATTCCTAAGTATCAACTCAAATTAGATATAATAAACCTATTGATTTAATTTAATTATAAGTGCCCATACTTTAATTAAATTAAAATTACCTCTTTAGCTAATATACAAAGGAATTAAATATATTTTATTTAATAAGATATCTCCTCTTTTTAATTATTGAATTTAATTATTCAATTAATTAAAGTTTATCTATTTATGAGGTCATATTCTATTTTATTAAATTAAATATTCTCTCCAAATCTTCTCTTCAGTTCAGAAATGGAAACTCTGGTTGAACTAAAATCAGAAAAAGAATCAAATCAATTAACTCCTTATTCCACTCAAAATCAAATTAGTTAACTCCTTATTCCACTCACAATCAAATTAGTTAACTCCTTTTTTCACTCAAAAACAATTAGTTAACTCCCTTTTTATAAGGAATTTTCCATTATGACTGAGTCTCATCTTCAATCTTAACAATCAATTGACTCTAGGGTTCTATTTAAGAAGCCTTTGATTCCTCATAAAGGAGGTGGAATTGGATTTGCATTGAACTTATGCTAGGATATCTACTCATTTTCTCTAGCATTCTTAGCTTTGTATTCTTGTATATCAATCTCATATAGTTTAACAATGCTTCCACTTAGATTAATTGTTCTTTCTTATTCTTAAAATAGTCTTGCATACATTTAGATTAATCTTGCATATCTCATATAGCTTAAAATCCTTCATTTTAGAGGTCTGGTTGCCTGCTTCTCATTTTGAGAGCAAAGGAAAAATCCTTCTAGTTAGAAAGAAATAGGTCAAACTATTGGATTACTCAAATGAATAATCTCATATTCATTTTGGGATGATCTTTTAGATAATGACCATGTCAAAGGGTGTGTGAGGATCTGAGGCCCACATTTTACATATACACATGCTTACATAAAAGAGGGGAATAATGGTTTGTAGGTATTTTTTTATAAATTTATACTTTTCTAACAACTTAATATATCAATTATTTAGATAATAAAAGGTTATAATTCTTTTTGTCTCTCTTAGGTATAATGTTCATTGTCTAGTGAATTTGGGTGGGTCCAAGTTATTTGAGGATACAAAATAAGGTGAAATTTGAGCCAACAATAGATGAAGATAGAGTTAACACACATAATTGACACATCTTTCAAATATCGAGGGAAAATGTAGACTACAAACCTGTTCTTTCAAAAATGCAGTTATCAAATATATTGCAAAGTATGCATCAAAAGCTTAGAGAATTTTTGAAACATATCAACAAATATTGATTCATTTTTCAAACTTGGAAAATCCCAATGATTGGATTGTAAGAGCATAAAAAAATTTTCTCATAGAAATAGTTATAGAAAGAGACATTGGAGCTTAGGAAATATTTCATATGGTGTTAGAGATTCTAGTGGTGGAGAGTAGTAGAAAGTTTGTTAGTCTAAATGTTTCACATAAAATTTTCAAACTCATAACAATTAATATAGAGTATAATGAGGAAGAACATACAAAGTATATTATAGAGAGTTATAAAAAAATACCCCTTTGTATGGAAGGTATAACATCAATTGATGTAACAAGATCTTGGATATATAATCCTAAGAAAATAGGAGATAACAAATCGGGGCCAAGAAAAATAGTAGCTATAACCAGAGTTTTCCCTAGCTTTACATGGATTCCTCTACCAGATTTGAACAAATAGGTTGAACTATTTTTATCTAAGTTGTTACTCTGTAAACATTTCCATAGCACTAGGAGGGACATTGGTGTCAATAATGATACTATAGTGGCCAACTAGAAGTCACTTCATTATTCTCCTTGGCACGTTCAAAGAGTTGAACAAATAGAAAATGATGAACCAACAAGTGATATAGATGTAGAAGATATTGTACGTGCTCAACAAAATACCATAGAGCATGAATGAGAAATCATATCTAGGCTAAATCATGGCAACACATATAGGTTTCTGACATAGACATGTTGGGAAGAAAAGATAATACAAATTGGTGTACTAAATATCAAAGAGAAGATAATATAGTTGCAAGTATCAACTTCAATGGTGAAATGAAGAAACATGAATGTCTTATGTATGATGACATTCTAGAATGCATTAATTTTTCAATTCTTAGTGGAAAGCAACAAAAGGC
Source organism: Cupressus sempervirens (assembly GCA_028749045.1). NCBI lineage: Eukaryota > Viridiplantae > Streptophyta > Pinopsida > Cupressales > Cupressaceae > Cupressus > Cupressus sempervirens. The sequence continues at coordinate 838,776,637 of CM053793.1, forward strand.
CATTGAAATTATTATGACACATTGCCATAGAAATGAAGTGGTGAATCCTTTGTTTATTATAATCCAAGGAACAACATGAATAGGAAAAACTTATCTAATTGTAAATCAATCTCTTCAAATGATTGTAATGTCAAGTCCTTCTCCACTTCTATTTCTTGCACCAACTAGAGTTGCAACTTTCAATATAGGAGCTTCCACAATTCGTTCAAACTTGTGAACACCAATAAAAGATTTTAGTCAACTAGAAGGGACATGAATTACAAGCTTTTAATAAGAAATGGCTCAAATCATATATATTTTGATTGATGAAATAAGCTTCATTATTTAAAACTTGTTGGAAAATACAAATTGTCAATTGAGACAAGCATTCCCACAAATTGTTGACATAAGTTTTGCAGGTAAAGTTTGTGTTGTTGTTAAATGTATTGTTTATGAAAACTAATATTTAATATTACAACCCATATATAATATTGCTAAGTGGTTTGCAAATACTTATTTTTTCTTTCTTTCAGGTGTATCTACTATTTTGGTTGGAAATATTGGTCAATTACCTCTAGTCATTGATAAATCAACATATGATAGTCAGAGGTGATCAAAATTTTTGTGGCAAGAATTCAAAATAGTGGTTATAGTAGATAAAATATTTTGAAAAAGATGGTCAGATTCAGCAGTGGATATTGGAAGCCTTCAAGCAATGAGAAATGGTAAGTTCTCAATCCCTCAACACCCAAGGTGAAGGGTCCAAGTGTTGAATACCTATCACAGGTATAGAAAAAGGGCTTAGAGAAGGTTATCACAACCCTACTATGCAAGATAGCCTAATCACTAGGCTCACCAAGGTCCTAAGCACCAAAACACATAAATGCACTAAGGGATCTCTTCAACAAAAAGAGGGATCAAACCCCATAAAGTGGATACCAAGACCAGGGGTGGCCTACAATCACTGGTCTAGCCTATTTAGGTCTTATTATTAAGGACTCAATGGTTCTTTAATTCAAAAGTAACCCATAACATCAAAATGCTTCATACCCTATGGATTTGGCTTGTAGTCCTTTCTAGAGTGAAATTTGAACATAAGTCTAAATGTTCACAAATGATGTGATGATTTGGTCTGGGATCTTGATACCCTTTTAGGGTTTATGAAACATGTCTAAGCACCAAGGGATGAAAGCTTTTGAATACAAACACAACTTGTGGGGGGGCGGGGGGTGGGGGGTGGGTGGGTGTGAATTAGTGGTTTAAAATACTTTTAAAAACTTGAAACAATTACAAGTTATAAAAATTTAACACATGAGCATGATAGTTAATGAATAAAAAAGTGATATAATATTTTAACATGGAAAACCCCTTAGGGTTAAAAACCACTTTGAATCTAAAACTTTATTAGCCTCTTGGGAAAATCATTTAGAGCTACAACTTTGGGAAGCACCAACACCCTATTTTAGAAACACCAATTTTAAGGAACACCAATCCATTACACCTGAAGCACCAACTTCAAAAATGAAAAATTGAGATATAAAATTAGAGGATCATCTATTTTACAACACAAATCATGAATCACTAGTTCAACTTCTTGTTGAAAATACAATGTAGGATATACTTCTATTCTCCTCAAGATATCCAATATCCAAATATATTTTATTTTTCCATTAAAAGATCAGATCAAATACTGATATGAATGAATGAAGAAGAAATATATAATCCTTCTTCTACCTTTTATAGACTTTTGCAATGAAAATTAAATCACAAATATGAAATAAGAAACATAAAGCATTACCCTCTTCTTTGTTGTTAAAAATATGTCTGCAAATTGTTCGGTTTACAAGGAATACCACATCAATTCTGCAACTTCTATCAAAGCCACCTATTGAATTTTTTAGAGAAATGTATCCTCTACTTATACACCAAGAAAGTCAAAATTTTGGAGGCAATTACATGCCCCAAACTTCCATTAGACCAAAACTGCTCAAAACTACCAAAACTATCATAACAATTTGGTACTTGTTTTTGGTAAATAGACTTTTTCTCTTTTCACACATATGTAATGCAAAAACTAACAAAGACCCATTTTAGCTAACTCTATGGACTTTCCAAAAAGGTGTGATGGTTGGAATCTATCCGATAAAAAATCTTATCGACTTTCTAATAGATCAAAACTATTTTTTTAAATCCATTTTCAAAAACAATGTGAACATTAAGTGTTAATTGTATATCACTTAAGTATTTTTCTTCAATATGTTTTGAACAATATTGAAGGACATAAAATAAGATAATTACATAATGTTAACCATGCCATATGCTCATTATTGACATCAATGACAACAATCAAAGACCAAATACCAAGGGTTCAACATACTCCCCCTTTGGCACTAATGTCAATACCAACTTCCACCTATATATCCATGTGGACATGTACTTGTATATCCATCATGTAGATGTCTTCTTCATTTTTCTCCCCCTTTGACATCAATACAAAGGAGATATACCAAGGTTTCAGTGTAAGAAGAAGATAAGCAAAATATGCTCCCCCTAAAACCTATGACTCATTTATGAACTTATGCAAGAGAAGAGAGGGATAAAACCCCTAATCTTGTTCTTAACCCTTTAAATGTTAGAGGTTTTGTAAATATGTTAGCAAGCTGATCTAAAAGGAACAAATTCTATTTCAACATTACCATTCAAGACATGTTCCCTTATGAAATGATAATGAACATCAATTTGCTTGGTGCGTGAATGCATAACTAGATTCTAAAAAATATTGATTGCACTCTTATTATAAAAATAGATAGGAATTGGTTTAGACACTACTACTTTCATATCTAATAAAGTTTGAACCATCCAAAGAACCTGTTGACAACAAGAACATGTAGCTATATATTCAGCCTCTACAGTAGAAAGTGTAGTAGATTCTTGCTTCTTACTATGGCAACACACTAACCTATTACCCAAGAAAAATGTTGCTCTTGAAGTAATTTTTCTTTCATCTAGACAACCTGTCCAATCTGAGTCAGTATAAGCAACAAATCTAAAATCATCATGTTTAGGATACCAAATCCCATAATCCAAAATACCCTAAATATATCTGAATTTTTTTTTAACTGCCATAACATGGGATTCTTTAGGTGAAGATTGAAATCTTGAAACCAAACATACAACATGCATGATACCAGGCCTTGAAGCTATGAGATATAATAAACTACCAATCATAGATCTATAAGTATTTTGATCAACATTAGAAGAATCATCATTTTAAGTTTACATCATATTATCATTGGTGTCCCATAGGCTTACAATCTTCCATACGAAATTTCTTTAATATTTCTTTTGCATACTTAGTTTGGGATAAGAATATACCATTTTCCAACTAAGCTAAAAAAAATAGGATAGTTCCCCAAGCATGGACATTTCAAATTCAGATTGCATAAGCTTTGAAAAATCTTGACTTAAAGCATCATCATTGGATCCAAATACTATATCAACATAAACAAGAATAATGAGAACATCGTCAGATGTACCATATATGTACAAATTGCTATCAACACCACCTCTTCTAAAGCCATTTTTGATAAGGTATTGATCCAACATAGAACACCAAGCCCTCAGAGCTTATTTCAAACCATAAAGAGTCTTTTATAACCTATAGACATGAATAGGATAGTCTTTATTTTCAAATCCTTCAGGTTGATCCATATAAACCTCTTCATTGGGATAACCATTAAGAGATATTGTTTTAACATCCATTTGGTACATTTAAAGCCCTTGAAAGCTAAATATGTAAGAAATATTATTATTGCTTCAATTCTAGCCACCGGTGCAAAAGTTTCATCAAATTCCACACCTTCTATTTCTAAATAACCCTTACAAACTAGTCTAGCCTTGTTCCTTGATATCTTTCCATTTTCATCAAGTTTATTTCTAAAGACCCATTTAGCACCTATAACATTTTTATCTTTTGGTCTAGGCAATAACTCCCAAGTTTTATTTTTTTCAATTTTACTTAGTTCCTCTTTCATAGCATTAACCCAAAACTCATCCATACTAGCTTCTTTATATGATTTAGGTTCAATTTGAGATATAAAAAAATAGAGGTTAGCACATTCACTAGGCATCGTTCTTGTTCTCATTTGAATACCTACATGTTTATCCCCTATAATCTATTGTTGAGGATGATACTTCTTCAATCTTGTTCCTATAGTCTTTGTACTTGTGGGTTTTAGTGTTTCTATTTGATCTTTCATCTCTTCTTTAGCTTCAACAACTTTATTATTTGCTTCTTTCAAGTCTTTATCATTGTCTTGTAGGAAAGTATTATCCATTCTTATTTCCTTTTTATCCTGCACAACTTCATCCACTTTCACATATATAGTTTCAACAAGTTTATTTAACCTTTTATTAAAACATTTGTAAACTTTACTTTGAGAAGAATATCCTAAAAGGATTACTTCATCACATCTTGAATCAAAGCTTCCTATTTTATCATTAGAATTATTATTGAAACATCTATTCTAAAATGCTTAATAGATGCAAGATGTCCATACCATAACTCATAAGGAGTGTACTTAGTTTTTACCCTTAGTTGTGCCCTTGTTAAAATATATACTGATATTTGAACTGCTTCTTTCCAATACCTATTTGGTACTTTAGATTCATCTAATATAGTCCTTGCCATTTCTTTCAATTTTTGGTTCTTTCTCTCAATAACTCCATTTTGTTGAGGTGTCCCAGATGCTACATATTGTCTTTTTATGCCATGACTTTCACAATAATCAACAAATTCATCTGAAGTAAACTCACCATCTTTATCAAATTGTAGGCATTTAATCTTCATGTTTGACTCATTTTCAACCATTTTCCTAAAAATCTTAAACTTGTTAAATGCATCTTATTTATGTTTGAAGAATGTTACCCATGTCATTCTTGTATACTCATCTATAAAAAGCATGAAATACTTTTCACCATTTAATGACATTGTCCTTGTAGGACCACATAAATCATTATATACTAATTGCAATGGTTTAGAAGCAAAATATTATTTTGAAGGAAAAGATGCCTTTTTTTTTTACCATGTTGACACCCTTTACAAATAACATTCTGTAGCTTACTTATACATGGCATGCCTCTTATTTACTAATGCTTAATGATTTTTACCAAGTTGTCAAAATTCAAGTGCCCAAGCCTTTTGTGCCTTAACCAACTTTCATTCACCTATCCCATAAGAAAAACATTTTCATGATTTTTCATATTTGTGATATCTTTTAAATTGTATACATTTCCTTTAGATCTTTTACCTAATGCAACCAACTATCTAGATTTTAATTTGATTTGGCAACCATGGTCATCAAAAATAACTTCATATCCATGATCACAAATTTGACTAACACTTAGAAGATTGTACTTTAATCCATCAACATAATACACATCATGAATGGACATTTTGTCACTAAGCATCAAAGAACCCAAACCTTTAATTTTCCTTCCATATCTTAGTCACTTTAGTATCAAATTATTTATCAACTTGTAGACTAGCATAATATTGATCATTTTAAATTGACTTAGTTTTGCAATTACTAATAACATGACAAAAGAGATTGCATTTGTAACATTTTAGACTATTCATTTTAGGAAATGAATAACCAAAACAAAACTTTGAATACCTTCTTGACATGTATTTGCAATTACTTATTCTATGTCCATATTTATGACACATGAAGCAATACCCATCAAAGAAAGAAGTGACCTTGTTTGAGTATCTTTTACCCATGAATGAAGTGCTTGATATAACTTGATTTTTATCATTAGAAATCTGATTAAAATCTGCATTTTTCCCTACATTTGAAGTGGGCTCATTCTGATTTGTATCCTTACTTTTAGATTTAAATATCTTGAATAAAGATTTATCTTTCTTGTCACTAGAACATTGTCCACGTTCAAAACCAATTCTTGTTAGATCATCAATTCTTGTAATGCCCCACCAAGGGATCCAAAAGAATTAACCTAAAGTTTCACTAACTTTGATAGCATTTTTTTTTTTTGAAACATGAAAGTTAAACCATTCACAACATACACATAGTAGCGGAAGGAATAACAACATTCCACTGAAAGTATACATGAACATACATAACAAGTTACATTCCTTAAGGATCCCTTAACATTGAATCACCATTAAATTAACTAATATTAATTCCATCTAATACCACATCCACATGAAATAATAATGAAAAGTCCAATGTTCTTAAACAATATAATTTTGTTCCAAATGTCCCTTAGTAAATTACATTTCAGAATGCTCAATCATCCACTGTACATGCCACAGGGTATGAAAGACATAAAAGAATATACATGTGTGAAAATAAAATACATCATCCTATTCTAATCCATGACGCAAGTGAAATAAAGTAAATGAAACCACATTTCATACATGATACATCGTCATAAAAGATATAAACATCCATCGTAATAGATAACCATAAATCATAACACATAATTATCTAAGTGCGCAGTTCCTCCCAACTGTAAATAGAATTATTAGACCATCGTGGGTCCTAGCCATCCCTCTATGTGTAACATCCCAACTCACCAAAGAGATCATCAGTATTATCATAGTAGGAGTGTCACTCCTAAAACATACTACATCATTTGTAGAAAGAAATCTAACATGCTACAACATATACATAAGAAATATAATCATGCAAATTAAAACATAAGATAAGTAAATAAAAACATCTATAATATGCTAATCATCAATATAAGGATACGTGTCCACCATCATAATCCAAGAACAGAATGAAGATAGATGCCAACAAAGAATGCATCAGCCATGGTGTCTCAGATGGATCTCAAATGATAAGAGTGAAAAAACACTACCACTCGACCGCATGGAACCTAAATGGCCCACTCCCACTACACTGAGGAGATAATCTAAAGTTCCAAATAGGATATCAAATCACATAACACAAATACTCTCTAAGTCTAGGAATCCTAAAAGTATAGTAACTCAAAGGTTCCAACATAAACCAACATCTAATCCTAGAGGCACAAGAAAGACACGTAGGAACCTACTATGTAAGTGAGAAAGTGTCATCACATAGATCATGCTAGAGTTACCCTAGTAGTCTCTCAGTAGACCCCAGCCCCATAGTGATCCCTATACAGCCACTAGTATCCTCTTGTGCTAACAAGGCATACTATGGAATGCAAGGTCACAATCAAGAATTCTCTCTACTCCCATCCTAGTCTGTACTAGCGCTCGAGGCATGGGCGAGAACAAGCAATTATTTTGTTAGGTTCATTTAAGTCAGTATTTAGTGTAATATTTTCACTTATTAAATAACTTACAATGAGTTACCCTGACAGCTACTTAGGGCCCCAGCCCCCATTGCAAGCCACTTCCTGACACTACAAGTAGATAACCTACCCTAGGCTCATGGAATAATAAATCACAAAATCACCACAGTCCTATACAAGCAACTAGAAAAATACCAAAAGATAATCCTCAATAAGAGCATCAAATCTCCATGAGAAACTGAAAAGCATCCATTGATAATCATGACCACAACAGATCTCTATTGGCAACTGAAGGTATCAATGATAATCACAATATCCATTGGTTCTCAACAAGAAACCAAAAAGGCATATCAAGCAAATAATATTGATCGAAGACTCCAAAATGATCAAGTCAAAGCATGTCACAACATTACATCATCAAGATCAAAAAAAACACTTCAATCCCTTCAAGGCGACTAGAAAGTAATCCAAATACAACTGATTGATAACTCATAAATGGTTACATAAATCACAGCTTACACAAGAAGAATAGAAACAATATCAATCAGTAAACACACACACACCATAGAACATGCCATCTCATAACCATGGTTGGGTTTTAAAAAGATCAAGATCAAAGACATCATCATGACATCACAATCATAACTCTTGAGCCTCTAGTAGATGTCCTATAACTGGTCAACAACTAGTTAACCCAAAAACCCCAAAATAGATAGCATAGAGAAAACACAAAATGCAAGCACATGCTTTGGTTTGTTTAAAATAACTTAGTTGAATGAAATATGGGGTTCCAGTTTTCATTTCGGATTAAGATATCAAGTGAGGGAATGTTTATACGTTTTTCTCTAACTCATATATTTGTTTTGATAAAAGTTTCTCCCCATAACTCTTAGAAATCAATTTTCTAAATGTTTTAAGAATATATGTTATTTAGATAGAGACTCCCATCATGTTTCAATGGATCAATTGAATTCTTAATAATAAAAAAGAACAAATACAAAAATTTCCCCCCCTTAATGCTATCCAATCTTTATTTAAACACAAATTAAATTTAATTAATTTTAATTAAATTAAATTCATGTTAATAATTAAATGATTTAAATCACTATATTATAGTTAATATTATTAAAATATTAATTAATAACAATCTATATATATAAACAAAATTAAATTACAAATGTTATATGCATATACTTTATAATTTATTAAATAAAAATAAATTAAAAACAACAACCTCATACCATCATACCTATGAGTTATTTTATTAATTTTAGGTGCGGGTTTCGAGGTTTGTACCCACCCTGCGACTGTGGTCACTGTTCTTTTATATGGCCACGTTGTGGCATGGCTACCTGTTGTCACAGTGCCTGCAGCAGCAGAGCCATCGGCATCACGTCTACAAAAAGGGGGTGGGGGTACAGGTTCATCCCTCCTTGCCTTATTTTATATATATATATATATATATATATATATTTATATATATATATATATATTCATCTTTAAAAAATAAAATGTAAACTTACATTGTGCGTGTGTGTGTGTGTGTGTGTGTGTGTGTGTGTGTGTGTGTGTGTGTGAAGATTAAATCAAATGTCTAAGTACAACATATCCCTTTTTAGGTTCACCTATTTAATCCTTCTAATAGGTTTGTCCATAAAATTTTAACCCTAGTCCCATAAATTCCTCAGATCTACGCATGTGGGGTTTCCTCATACAAAAATTCAAATATTCATGACAAGATTAAATACAACTGGGACATTCACACATAGAATTCTCAGAAAGAATTCAAAAAATATGAAGAAGATAGGAAGTGGAAGAAGTAAAAATAACATATGCAAAATCACAAGTGTCTACCTGGACATTGATGCTAATTCACTTTTCCTTAGAATCTACAGAGCAAGTCCCTTCCTTCTCCAACGCTCGTGAATCCACTCAAAATGCTCCTCCAACTTCTAGGAGTGCATGAATATAAGGACCTCTTAGGAAGCACCTAGAATGTCTCTAGAAACAACTAGAACATAAGATAAGCGTTGACAAATAAGAACGAGTCTATTCCAACCTTTTAGATGAGTCACAAGGTTGTAGACACCATGTGCTTAATTTGTGCGCTAACTCTTGCGTTGTAGACATATGTGCAATCAAGGGGTGCACTTACTCCTAGGTAGACTTATAACTTTTATTTTAACTCTTTTATCATTATTATTATTATTATTTATTATTATTTATTATTATTATTAATTTTAATTTCTTTTATTTAATTCTTTTACTCAATTAATTTCTCATTTAATTAGTTAAAATCAAAATATCATAATATCATAATATTATATTAATTTTTTCCAAAATAATTAAATCTTTTAATTTTAGACTTAATTTAATAGAATATTCACCAAAGACCTCCAAAATAAAATATGAAAACCCATCATAGAACAATCCATACAAAATCAATCTAAGGGGTTAAAATTATGAATTACGTCATCCAACGCATTTGGTAGGTAAAACATCTCAGATACTTGTCCTCCCTTTCTAGGAAAAATGGCTTAAGGGTCTAGGATTTGGACTTGAGAATTTATCTCCCCTCTCTTACCATTGAGATAGTGCGATAGGGTATGCTCATCCTGGTAATTTAGGGAAGTCGATACCTGATACTGCAACCTACATAAAATCCATGCATGTACATACAATATATATATATATATATATATATATATATATATATATATATATATATATATATATATATATATATATATATATATATATGCTAAGCTAAACAGGCAATGGCAAGAAGTGGTGTATCGTGCAGATCCCAACTAGCAGGTGACTATGACTCCCTTCCTTAACCACATCAAAAATGCCATACATAAAGAGAACAAACACGTACACCATACACATGCAAGTATGGGGTAAGTATCCATAAGAAAACACATGTGATAATAAACCATCTAACTAATCATCATCAATAACCAAAAATAATGTAATAATCATCATGCATACATGAAATGTAGAGTCTAAGTAATCTCATCATATATCACTGAATCCATAGCACAATATCTGATAGTCTCAAAATAATGCTACTAACCATCAACATAAAACTAGCCTAACAGAGTTTGGCCATGATAGCAACAATGTATCTAGAAAAATGTAAACAATGGAAGGCACTACAATTATTCTTTTTTTCCTTAACATATCATTCAAAGTAGTGTTCTCATATTTTTATAACTTTCTTCTATATGATACTACTTCATTCATTAACCTTGTACATTCTTGATCTTTAGAACTTAACTCTTCCTTAGTGATAAAGACAATTCTCTTTTGTTCCCCAACTTGTAATTTCAATTCTATATCTTGTTGATTTAAGTCCTTAGTTTCTTTTTCAAAGTTCTCTTTTCTTTTAAGAATTAATTTTCTTGAACACTTAAAATCCTTTTTAATTCCTTGATCTTTTTAAGTGCATAAAGAAATTTACATTCTAAATTAGCCTCAACAAGTTCAACATCATCATCACTATTTGATTCTTGACAAGTAGTTTCTATAGCCATGAATGAAACTTCATTTTCATCAAATTAAAAACTACTAGACTCACTATCTAATACATCAGAAATCAAATTCTTCTTCTTCTTCTTAAAGAACTTCTTTTTATTATAGAATTTTTTTTACTTGATTTTGATTTCTCATCATCTACTTCATCATGACTATTACAAGGACATTTAATGCAAAGTGTCCTATTTTACCACAATTAAAGCATTTGAAGAGAGGTTTACCTTTGTATTTACCTACTCCTTTATTTAATTTCGTTTACAAATGCACTTCAAGAACATCAAGATCTTTTGATTCTGAAGAGACTTGCTTCACTTTCTTTTCCATCTTGAATGTTGCATCTTTGCTTATGGATTCCTATTTGCCAAACTTTCTCATTTAATAAGCTACAAGTGCTCCATGAATATCTTCCATTGTAAAATTGTTAATATCTTGAGTTTCTTCTATAGAACATATCTTACAATCAAATTTATTAGGAAGAGATCTCAAAACTTTCTTTACAACATCAATATCATCATTTTTTCACCGAGTCCTCTTATGCCATTTATAGTTTCATCTATCTTAAGGAGAAACTCTTCTACCTTTTCATCATTACCCATCTTAAGGTCTTCAAATCTTTATTTCAAATGTTGTATCTTGGCTTCTTTAACTCTATCATTACCATGATATGTGTTTTTTAATTTTTCCCATACTTCTTTAGAAGAACTGCAATGCATTACATTAACAAAACATCTTTAGATAAACTATTAAGTATAGAAAATTTAGCTTTCATATCAATTTCATACTTCCTCTTTTCATCAAGATCTATAGGTAAATTATTATGAACTTTATAACCATTAACAACTAAAGCCCAAACATCAACATTAATAGATAAAAAATATGCTTGCATCATTACTTCCCAAAAAACATAATCTTATCCATCAAAAATAGGAACTTTTGAAGAACTATCTTGAGCCATAAAAGATAAGTATTCCACTCAACCAAAATCTATCCAAAGTTGTTAAACTTGATATAGGGAACCTTGCTCTAATACCACTTGTTGGAATACAAACACCACTGAGAGTGAAAACTTGAAACAATTACAAGTTATAAAATTTACACATGAGCAAGATAGTTAATGAATGAAAAAGTGAGACAATATTTTAATGTGGAAAACCCCTTAGGGTAAAAAACCACTTTGAATCTAAAACTTTATTGTCCTCTTGGGCAAATTTTTTAGAGCTACAACTTTGCCAATCACCAACACCCTATTTTAAAAACACCAATTTCAAGGAACACCAATCCATTACACCTGAAGCACAAACTTCAAAAATGAACAAGTGAGATATAAAATCAAAGGATCATCTCTATTACAACACAAATCCTAAATCACTAGTTTCAACTTCTTGTTGAAAATACAATGTAGGATATACTTCTATTCTCCTCAAAACATCTAATATCCAAATATATTTTCTTTTTCTATTAAAAAATATGATCGAATACTGATATAAATGAATGAAGAAGAAATATATAACTCTTCTTCTACATTTGATAAACTTCTACAATGAAAATCAAATCACAAATATGAAAAAAGAAACATAAAGCATTACCCTCTTCTTTGCTGTTAAAAATCTACTTGCAAATTGTTCAGTCTACAAGGAATTCCACACCAATTCTACAACTTCTATCAAAACCACCTATTTAATGATTTAGAGGAATGTATCCTCTACTTATAAACCAATAAATTTGAAATTTTGGAGTTATTTACATACCCCAAACTTCCATTAGACCAAAACCACTCAAAACTACCAAAACTGTCATAACAGTTTGGTACCTATTTCTGATAAATAGACTTTGTCTCTTTCCATTTGTGTGTTATGCAAAAAGTAACCAAGACCCATTTTAGCTACCTCCAAGACCTTTCCAAAAAGGTTTGGGTCTATTTGATAACAAAGCTTGTCAACTTTCTAATAGACCAAAACTAATTTTTTTCTATCCATTTTCAAAAATAATGTGAACATTAAGGGCCCATTTCGCAACAGGAATACAAGCAGAATAGGCATATGTAAATTCTTAAAATTTTAAATTCTTCATTTGGATGCACCAAATCAGAATTGGAATACGAAGTAAAATAGGAATATGTATTTTAATTTTAACGCAAAAATAGGGTTTTGCAATTCCACCCAAATAGGTGTTATTGGAATACGTATTCCTATTCCACTCTTATTTATTTTAGAAAACATAAATTTTGGGTTCTGCAAATTCCCCATCAAATATTAGCTGAACCAAACAAATTATAGGAATATGTAGCCCCATTTTCTATTCCTATTCCCCTATTCCTATTCCTACAGCCAAATGGGCCCTAAATGTTAATTGTATAACACTTAAGTATTTGTCTTGAATATGTTTTGAACAATATTGAAGGACATCAAATAAGATAATTACATGATTTTATCCATACCATATGCTCATTATTGACATTAATGAAAACAATCAATGACCAAATACCAAGGGTTCAATAGGAAGTGCATGGAAGTTGTTGTTGTTGCAATATTAGACAGGCTAATAGGCTTAATCAGGGCTCCAAATGCACTACAAGTGCTCTTTCTCTTATGTATAATAAAAAAATAAGAATGGAAGCATGTGTGGACATGTAAAAAAACCTAAAATCTAATTTTTCATGCTTTGAGGAATCCCCAACCAAAATCTAAGGGTGACTATCCTAGTTGTTGATTGGTGTACACATAGAGATGCACACCTAGGGTATGGTGGTAAATCCAACGCTCTACATTTTCACACTCTTAACCTACAAAATATGAAAGTAAATTAATAAAGCTTGTATTCTAATAAGGAGCTTCAATTTCCCATGGTGGAATGTGTAGACACCTAAAAATCCTTTAAAAAATAAAGTATTTTTATTTTTTGAAAAAATCCCTGATGACATCATCATTTATTAATTAATTAATTAATTAATTTTTATGCCATTAAATCCCTTTATCTTAATTAAAAATATTTAATTAAGGAATCCCTCCCAAAAATGTTTAAATCTTATTTAAACATTATTTCCTTATTTATTAATTATTTAATTAATAGATTGACCAAAAATCCTAAAATAAATAAAAAAATTATTTTTTGCCCAAAACTTGGTCAATTTCCTTATGACCAATAACCTCTTCCAAAATCTTCTAATCCTTCTTTAATTTCGATTAAAGGCTAATCTCATCATTGCCTACCCCTAATCCCAACTCAAAATATTTAATCAAGATTAAATATTAATCCTCATGTTTATTAAAAATATTTTAATAAATATCTCTTCAACCCAAACCCTTGAAATAAATAAAACTTTATTTATTTCATAAAATCTTATCCTAGGAAGTTCTAGACTCTTCTAGAAAGTCTTCATCCTCATCCAAAGCTTAGACTCTTCTAGAAGATGTCTTTAACCCTAATCCTAATCCCCTCCTAACCTTGTCACATTCCCTAAACATGGGTTAAGACTTGCTAACTCAAGCCAAAGTTAACAAATATCTCCTCCTTCACCCACCTTCATTAATTGCAATCCACTTGCTATCCACTTGCCTAGTCCTAAGCCATCTCTAACCCTTCCTCTAATCATTTTTACAACCCTAAGCAAGCTTAAAACCTCCCTAAACCCTCAAATTCAAATTTCATGGTATCTCTCACAAATATCTTCAACCACAAAACTTTATGAAGCCCACTAGGCCATAAATGACTCTTCCAAGCCCTTTTATTGCTCTTGCAAGTCATTATGAGGGTCTTTATGAAGATTTTATCCCTTGAGCCTCCTTTGTTGACTCATCCTTCCCCTTTCCTCCATCCTCTCACCCTGTGACATGTGTCACTCCCTGATTGGTTGTAAGGAAGCACAATCCATGTGCTCTCTTCTCATGCAATCTGAGCCCTCCATGAGCTTTTTTCTATCCTTGCATCTTAGCCCTCAATCCCTCAAGCCTCTTGCCTATAAATTGGATCCTTCCCCTTTGCAAAATAACACAATCCATGAAGTAAAGTCATAATGTCATTTTAAGAAGCTATTTTACATCAAAACCATACACTCACACCCAAATTCCAACTCCATTTGAAGCCATTTTCGAAGCATAAGCTTGAGCATACATCCTATCTATTTAGACAAAGCCACTCAACTAGAGAGCTTCTCATTGAGAGAGCCCATTAATGGCTCATATTCTCAATTGAGAGCTCATCTTAGTCTATCTTGAAGTTTATGAATTTTGTTTAGTTTGTAGAAGCTTTATTTAAATTTGGTTTCTATTAGCATACTAACATTGCTCATATACATTTTGGCACGCCCGGTGGGACCCCGCATGGGTCATCTTCATTAGCTTTTTTAGTCAAGTTTTGTATGTCATTTGCTGATTTTGGCTAATTTTGCTTGTTTTTGGGATTGGTAGGATTGTATAAATTGGTTTTGTAGGTCCACATGAGCATGAAGAAGACAAAGGAACTCATAGTCTATCTCATAGTATTTGCAGATTTTTCAAGCTTATAGATGGACAAAGCACTTGGAATTCTTCTTCCTCTTCTTGTCTATATTCTTCTTATTCCATCTACTTCTTCTTCTTCTTCTTGTGGGAGATCTTGGCCATTTTTTTTTTTAAGGAAGCAAAATCATACACACTTCTTTTTAGTGCTTAAAATGAACCCCCAAATCATACTTAAATCCATTAAAAAATTAAAAATTTGCAAAAAAGAAAAAATCTTTTAACAAGTGAAACTAAACCAATCTAATCATTTGCATCCTTGCAACATCAAGGTTTTAGATGCATTCATGCAAAGTTAGGAACACTTCATTTTTGGGAATTTAAAAAGAACTTCAAGTTTCCATTTCAAAAGGTTCAAAATCAACACTAAGTGCACACTGAAATCTAAATCAAACTCAAAGCATCAATCAAGGATAAAATGAACCTCATTTGCAAATATGTTAAAGTTCTTTTAAAAATCTCATGAAAACTAAGAGTCCTAAATGGTTGCCAAAATTGTCCTAAAAAGCTTTGTTATTTGTTCGAAACAAATGTCTTGTTGCAAAATCTTGAATATTTCTTAGGTTTTTTATGCATCAAAACAATCTAGGAATATCATTTTTGGGCTTAAAACATGCAAACTAGAACACAAAATCTTGAATGAAAAGAAAAAGAGTCATTTTCACTTTTGAGTCCAAAAACAATCTTGAATGATCTAAGGTTAAAACAAAGCACTTCAAAGTTCTTAAAAAAACACACAAAATCTAAATCTTAAATGCTCAAAGGAAAAAACTTGAATGTTTAATCACTTGTCTTTGAATGCATGTTGCTAAAATCACTCTTGAGTGCCATGAATTAAAATCAAGTTTGTTTTTTCTATGAATGCATGATTAAAATAACAAATCCAATCTTGAATGCCATAGATCAAATAATCATCTTTTGGGGCATAAAAAGAATCCACATTTTTTAAATCTTCTAAGTTATAAAAATTAATAAAGACGCTTTGAGTAAGTTTGTAGTTGGACTCACCCTCTTTAATCACCCATCAATTTAACCATTGGTTGCAATCTCAGTGCCATCTATGGGGATGGGTCCACCTAAGAGGGTGTTAAGTGCTCCACGCAAATCAAACTCCACTCACTTGGGTTTTTAGTGGTTTTTCTAAGTTAGAAAATTCCTTGAATGCGCATTAATCTCACTCACACTTCATTTGGGCATAAAAATTGGACAAATCTTGACGTGGAGGGCCTCCGGGCGCACGCTTGAAATTGAATCTCACACACCTTTTTTTTGGGCTTAAAATAAACTCACACTCAATCTTGAATGCCTTAAAGAAAAATCAATTGATACTTGACGTGGAGGGCCTTCGGGCGCGCGGGTTTACCTTCTTGTTGACCCTAACTCTTCTTCTTGTTCGCATTCTTCGATCAATTTTATTTTTGTTGACGCTTCAAAGTTGGAATAAACATTGTATCTTAAACATGAGTGCTTGCAAAGTCTAGATCAAAAAACTTAAGCGTCAGTTGGTAAAAGAACAAGCGTGTTTTTTAGCCCAAGATCATCTAAGTCTTCTCTCCCCTTGTCGTCTTTCGAGGCCATCTTGGGTGCATAAGATTAGGATCCAAAATCTTGTCTTAGCTTTTTAGGAGGTATACTTTTGGATTTCATCACCCCTTGGGACGACCTCAACTCTAGCGTTCCGGCGGAGTATAAAGATCGGGAGGTGAATCCAAAGACACCTCTCTTGGGATCAAAATTTTGTCACTCGGGCTAAGCCTCAAGGAACTTTATACCCTTGAGAAGTGAAAGAGGAGAAGTGGGTTACCACTCCTCTCGGCTGTGTGACATCTTTTTGGTTTCATCTACAAATTTGGGCCTCACGTACCTTGCGTATATCGAGGACTCCCTAGCTATAACAAATTTCATCCTTGTAGAAAGCTTCCTAGGATGTTGGTGTGTTTGACGTGATTGCTCAAAACTTTTGTCTACTTATTTTTTCATAGCTTTTGAATGAATGTTTGCCAGCTTTGGTCAAAATCCCAAAAAAAAAAAAGCAAAAATCTCCCAGCTCAAGGCACACTTAGCGTAGTCACTGCCTCATCAGAAAATCATCCAAGCTCCCCCGCTGCAACCAAATCTATCTAGTTCCTTGCTTTAGAACAATCCCAAATCCAAAGTCTCTCTAGATCATCCCCCCCTAGCTAGCTAGCAACCCAATCCAAAATCACACCCAAGCCTTTAGAGAGTTGTTGTCATTCTGCTAGAATTTTCTATCCAATCAATCCAACCAATCCACCAATCTCACCAAGGTTATCCCTTTGACAGAGCTTTGTCTAGGGTAATCTAGCTTTGTAACTTGTTATCCCTCATCACTTTGAGCTAAAGGTTGGGATCCACAAGTGGTCAATCTTGTGTCATGCCCATAGGATTGTTAGTCTATCCTTAAGTTGACACAATCTCCACTAATCCAGTGCATAGGAAAGCAAAACTCTCACTTTTTGATAGCATGCCCTTGAAGTCTTCCATCCACAGGAAAGCCAAAAATCTCTAGCCAATTCTCCTTAGGTCTGTCATACAGCTTTGACTCTCCCTAGGAAATCCTTCATCAACCAATCCAAAATCTATGCTTAACCCAAATCCAACCATGAGCTTTCGTGTTCATCCATACGCAAGACCCCATCCCCATCAAACTCATCATCAAAGCATGAAGTACCAATCCTATCATGATGTGTTTGGTCGCATTGTCCTTGCTCCTGCCACCTCCTATTCCAATGATGATGAAAATCTTGTTGACTATGACGGGTATATTGAAAGCCTTAGAAACATTCCCCCAAGCATCCCCCAAAATCCAAGAGTTATTCCAAACTATCTAGTCATGCCATCCGATATTCCAGCTTCCCCTCCATCACCCCATCAACCAAGCTTCCAATCTTCCACCCCCATCACACTAGCTATTCCTGTCAATCCACCTCCACCTTCGACACATGAGTCTCCAAGGAATCTCCTAGAGGAAATACAAGAAAAGTTGCCTCCAACAGTCGATAAGCCATGTCATCTAATCCAACCATGTGAAGTAGTCAGTGATGAAGCTTCCCCATCTATAATATCACCTCCATCTCCCATAGCTATCATCCCCATACCATCCATCAAATTGCTTAAAATCCTTCCACTTCCCACAAGCATCAAAATCCCACCACCTATCAAATCCCTCCAAATCCTATCCACATCGCCTCCAAGCATTTCCAAAATCTCTCATAATGACCCTTATGCATCCATCTTCTACTCACCCATCTCCTCTATTGAATCTCCCATCTATCCATCCGCTGCCTTTGAAGAGTCCATCCCTTCACCTCCTATCGCACCGTCCACTCCAAACCAATCCTACCCAAAAGCATGTTGACATCCCCCAAAGCATAAATCAAGATATCATCGTACCATGTCTTCCATCCATAGTGTAGTCACCATCTCCTCCATCGCCAAAACCTCGAGTGTCATGTCCCCTTTTCAAATAATAAAAAAATAATAATCTTTGCTAAGACAGGCAGGCCCAAGAAAGTGAAGTTTCAGAAAAAGGGGGGGTTAATCTTTGGAAACTGTTGGACTAATAAATGAAATTATTATTAAAATATGTTTCATTAACCTCTCTTGGACATGAGTTACAGTTATGGCCTCTTTTAAGGGGTTTGGAGGCATTTTGGGGAGGGAGGAGAACTTGATTTTTGCTCATTCTTTGTTATTCTTCAGAGGCTACCAAACCTGTGGAGAAGGAGACCCAAGAACGGGAGTTTGCAGGTTTCCAGGGAGACCCAAGAATGAGAGTTTGTAGGTTTTAAAGAAGGCTAAGGATGGGAGTTTGAAGCCATTCCATGTGCATGCTCATACAGAGTTTGCCTTTGTGCTGAACAGTGTAGATTTGTGGGTTTTTGGGTGTGTTTTTTGCATGAGTTTGGTGTTTTCAGTTGAGCATTTCATATCAATTTTGGTTGCTGCTGTATTTCGGGCATTTT
Organism: Cupressus sempervirens; assembly: GCA_028749045.1. Lineage (NCBI taxonomy): Eukaryota > Viridiplantae > Streptophyta > Pinopsida > Cupressales > Cupressaceae > Cupressus > Cupressus sempervirens. The sequence continues at coordinate 838,795,943 of CM053793.1, forward strand.
TGTGTTAATTTCGGGAGCCCGATGAGCATAGTTTTTGTCCTACATTTGAGAACTGTTGTGTAAAGGTTATATGGATCTGGAAATGTCATTTTTTAGGCTGTTATGCTGCTGAAATTTCATAAAAATGTCCACTTTCAGATTTATTAATAATTGGTGAAGCTGTGAAGCTTTTGGCACAATTTCTGGCATACCCGATTTGGGGTTTCTCGAGAAATTTGGAGGATCTTTGTGATATTAGTTGTTTGATCTTAAAGATCTAATTAAAGGTTGGAAATATCATGTAAAATCAGAAAAGGGACATTTTAGTGGTATCAGAGCCATGATCTTGCCAACCTGAGGGTTTGTAGAAGTTGCAGGTCAGTTTTGACAACTACCCAGATCTTGCATGTCAGTTTTGACAACTACCCAGATTTTGCATGTCATAATTTATGGTTGCATATTTCTTCTAATCAGCTGCATGTTAAAATTTATGGTTACATTCTACTTCTAATCATTTTCATGTTAGTTCTTGGTGAATTTGGTGGTTGTAGAAGTTTGCATGTCAGTTTTGACAACTAGCCAGATCTTGCATGTCAGTTTTGACAACTACCCAGATCTTGCATGTTAGTTTTGACAACTACCCAGATCTTGCATGTCAGTTTTGATAACTACCCAAATCTTGCATGTCAAAATTTATGGTTGCATTCTACTTCTAATCATATGCATGTTAGTTCTTGGTGAATTTGGTGGTTGCATGTTGCTTCTAATCAGCTGCATGTCAAAATTTATGTTTGCATGCAACTAAGTGAAAGAGAAAAAAGATATTTGCAGCAAGAAAAGAATAAAGAAATTTTGATCAACCTCCAGTTGAAAGTAAAAGTACAAAATCCAAGGAAGGGAAAAGTATGGCTGATCCAGATGAGATGGCAAAGAAATTCTTTCAAGACATCCAAAATACTCAGAAGCAAACAGTGGATAGTTTGGCAGAAACTAGAGAGGCTTTGCGAATATTGATAGAAAAACTACAAGGAGTTGAATCTATTAATGAGAAAGGGAGCACTTCAGAGGAGCCAATAAATCTGAAATCCACACCATCTAAATCAACCAAAACTATTTTCTTGCCTGCAGATGAGCCACCAGTACCAAATCCAGCCATTAATCCTACAGAAGAGGTTACAAGTAACTTGATTACATTAAGAGCTACTTATAATGGCTTAGATGATGACTTTCGTAGTTCAGTTCCTTTTAGAGAATATGTGGATATGATGAACACTTTGATGCCCAAGAAAGAGTACAGAAGGGAGCATGAAATAAGTGGAAGAGAGCTCAAAAATAAAATAAGCAAGTTTATAGCACCTACTTTTGATGGAACAAATAAAATTTCAGCTAGAGCATGGCTACAAAAATTATAGACCTTCTTCACACTTAACCCCATGAAGGAGAGTGATGTTGTTCAAATTGCAAGTCTACACTTGGAAGATGCAGCCTATGATTGGTGGTATCATGGAATGACTACTCAAGGTCATGATCAGGTAACTACATTTGATGATTTTAGTCAAAGAGTGATAGATAGATTTGACCTCAAGGATGATGATTATGAGGATGTTGTTGTGCATGATGGTGAGATACCTGGTGTAGATGAGCAGACATTGAGCATTCATGACTTTTTTGAGAGAGAGTACCAGGCACAGTTAGATGCTTCGTCACATGAGGTTGAGGCTAGTAGTACTTCACATGATTTATCCTGCCAGCTGAAGGTGTGTGAAGACAGTATTGTCACTACATTATCTCATCATGACAGGTATGTGGAGTTAGTTGGTATTGGTCATATTACTCAAGTCAGGATTTTGCTTGAGTTACCAGCTAATTCTAGTTTACAAATATGGACTCAAGATTCTTATATTGGCATTTGGGGTTCAGTTGACTGTAAATCATTAACACTTTTTGGTAGCAGTGATTGTTTGGGTGCTACCATGGATTTGATTAGCAGATTGCACGGTGTTGTCTTTTCTTGTGCCAGGAGCTTATCTGATGTTTGTATTAGTTTTTATACACTGGTGTTGGGCTTTGTTCATATATCTAGTCGACCATACTTGCTGGAATGTGCTGATGATATTTCATATTTGGCAGTGTGTACAGATGAGTCCCAGGATCATATTGGTATTGATGACATCCACGAGGATGTAGTGGGCAGTTTTGAAGACTTAGTTTCCTTGGGTACAGAGGAGTTGGACAGTAGTGCTAATGTTTTTGATACTCCGTATGTTGATATGAGCTTTAGATTTAATTCACAGGGTATGGATTGTAATACTCTAGAGACTAGTGACTTTGAGGATACTCCTTTAGACAGTGCATCAGAGGAGGTTTTTAGGAGACAGTCAAGCCAGTGCCATCATGTGCCTAATCAGTTAAGAGTTAGTGACTGAGACATTGCTATCACTTGCCAGCATTTTGATGCTGCTCGTCAGTTGTTAGTAGTTTATGGATGGGGTTCTCTTACTAGTGATGAGCAGGAAGGCAGTTATCTTTCCTTGACAGAGATCCACTCCTTATGGGAGGCTATTCAGATTTTGAGACAGAATTATATGCAGTTGGTAGCTGACAGAGCTTATCTTATGGAGTGGGGCAGTACAGCATATGATGCATTGTTGGCCAAGGAAGATGAGGTGAGTGAGCTTACTGAGCAACTTGAGGTGACTTCTGAGATTCTTGAGAGTACATAGTTGGCTTTCAAGGAGTCACAGTTTCATTTGGCTAAGGCGACCATGGAGTTAGAGTGGCTACAGTCTTTACCTAATTCTATAGAGTCACAAGCTATGGTGTTTGGTGATCCAAGGATGTCCATGGCCGAGATTTTCAGAGACAGTGGAGATGGGGATGCATCCATCCTTGATACTAACATTGGCATATCAGGTTCATTCCCACTAGAGTCAGGTTCAGTTGAGTTGGGTTTTGTAACAGATTGTTGTATGCCTGACATGGTGGTGGCCTCTAGTACTGATGGCACAGAGACTAGAGATGTATCAAAGAGCATGTGTGATGTTGGTGAGTCGACAGTTGGCATGGTTCCTATTAGTAATGCTACTCCCTTGGTGATATCTTCAGAGATAGTTGTCAATTCCAACATGGTTAATGATCAATTGCAGTTAGTTTCATCTGGATTACAGTCTAAGCCATTGACTGAGATTGGTGCATTCTATCGGCATTACACTGTGAGGTATGCTCATCAATTTACCTTTGATGACCATGTTAATGAGATTATGATACAGAGATGTACTTTGGTTCCTAGTGCTTATCATCAGTTATGGAATAGTTTGATGCCTCGGGATGAGAGTTGTGATGGGCACGACATGGTGATAGGTCCTGCAGTTGATAGCTTGATAATACATGACTTAGAGAAAGAGTTTTGGAGTGATGCTTTAGCAGGGTATGTACATCAGTTAGCAATTGATCCTTGTGTTGAGGAGTTGATGGTAGGAAAATTTGGTTTGGGTTCCATTTCTTGTTGTTCATCTTGTGATGGCTTTTCACCATCAGGGGTGCATGGGAGTTATGGTTATGAGACAGTGGCCGATGATCTACAGAGTTGTGTTGATTGCAGGAGTTATACAGTATGTGGATTCTCCATACTTGGTATAGTTTCATATGAGAGCATTCACCATTGTTGCAGAGTTTGATTGTACATTTCGTATAGGCCAGTGGGATGCGTTGATGGTATTTATTGTGTTGGTAGTTTGATTTGTCCACTTTACTTGGGTTCTGATATTCTAAGAGTTTGTGTCTCATGGGTTTTTGACTATGGTGGTGGTGATTTTGGAGTTTGGTTGAGCTATAATTGTCAGTTTGATTATGGATTCCTCTTGGTCATATTGCAGAGGATATTGCAGGAGCCTGTGTTAATTGGTAGTAGTATAGTTCATGACTACATTTGGGATCCAGGTGGATTGATTGGTTTATTGTTCAGCCATTGCTTGAGGACAAGCAATGTTTGGGGAGAGGAGGACTTGTCATGTCCCCTTTTCAAATAATAAAAAAATAATAATCTTTGCTAAGACAGGCAGGCCCAAGAAAGTGAAGTTTCGGAAAAAGGGGGGGTTAATCTTTGGAAACCGTTGGACTAATAAATGAAATTATTATTAAAATATGTTTCATTAACCTCTCTTGGACGTGAGTTACAATTATGGCCTCTTTTAAGGGGTTTGGAGGCATTTTGGGGAGGGAGGAGAACTTGATTTTTGCTCATTCTTTGTTATTCTTCAGAGGCTGCCAAACCTGTGGAGAAGGAGACCCAAGAACGGGAGTTTGCAGGTTTCCAGGGAGACCCAAGAATGGGAATTTGTAGGTTTTTAGGAAGGCTAAGGATGGGAGTTTGAAGCCATTCCATGTGCATGCTCATACAGAGTTTGCCTTTGTGCTGAACAGTGTAGATTTGTGGGTTTTTGGGTGTGTTTTTTGCATGAGTTTGGTGTTTTCAGTTGAGCATTTCATATCAGTTTTGGTTCCTGTTGTATTTCAGACTTTAAGCTGTTAAAATAGAGCTGAATATATGTATTGGGATGTAATTAAACTTCTGAGATAGTTTATTAGTGTTGTGTGGTGTTTTCGGGCATTTTTCTGTTAATTTCGGGAGCCCGATGAGCATAGTTTTTGTCCTAAATTTGAGAACTGTTGTGTAAAGGTTATACGGATCTAGAAATGTAATTTTGTAGGCTGTTATGCTGCTGAAATTTCTGTAAAAATGTCCCCTTTCAGATTTATTAATAATTGGTGAAGCTGTGAAGCTTTTGGCACAATTTCTGGCATACCCGATTTGGGGTTTCTTGAGAAATTTGGAGGATCTTTGTGATGTTAGTTGTTTGATCTTAAAGATCTAATTAAAGGTTGGAAATATCATGTAAAATCAGAAAAGGGACATTTCATTGAGCCATATCTCCTCCACTACAAGATATCTTGTCATCCCACCAGCTACATCAAGATCCTATCCTTCCATCTCCCCCGCTCCATGCTTCCATCTTACCACCTATCCAAGCTATTCCACCATCTATAATCTACCCTCTTGGTTCACTTACATTCATCCACGGTGGCCCTCTCTCAGCAGAAGAATTAAGAACAGTATCTCCGCATTGCAATACACCTAATAAATCACTTCTACCATTTTTTGCAAGCAAAAAGTTTCCTCAGCTTGTTCAAATGCTCAATCGATGGCATTATCAAGGTCAAGGTTTAGGACCACAAGAGCAAGGAATCAGAGAGCCTATTATTGCACAAAAAAAATCTAGGATTTCATGGTCTTGGATATGTATCCAAAGGCTCACCATCTAAAGGTGTTGGTACACCACACCCCCAAACCAAGCCTATCTCCAAGCCCACCATGCCAGCCTCCCATCACTCCTTCAAGAAATCTTATGTCATCCCCCCTCCACCATCTTTGCAACCCAAAACAACCTACCATATCCCCCCTTCATCCGCTAAATCCATTTTGGGTCCCTATGTCCCAAAATCTACCATCCTCCTATCAGCCATCATAAAAATCCTATTCCATCCATTTCTATGCAAGATCAACAAAGGCACATATCAGGGCACATCATCCATCATCATCCCCCTACATGCTCTTTCATATCCTCTCCATCTCACAAAGCTTCTCCTAACCATCTTCCCAAAGCTTACCACAGCAATGTGAATGCCAACTTCAAAACGCATAAAGCTAAAAATCCACATCCTAGGCAATCATATGTCTATTCTAAAAGACATACTCCAAAAAGGAAAAATCCAATCAAAGAATGCAAAACAATGCAAAAGCCTATGAAAAGAAAATCCAAAACCATGTGGATCCCCAAGAAAAAAGTTGAAACCCAATGCATAATGGCATCCACCATTGCTAATCCCCCATCTAGTGACTCATGTCCCCCATCTCCTAACTCCATCTTGGGTGCCTATATCCCCAAGCATGCTTCCACAAATCCTCCATCACGCCCGCATCTACCATCTATCCCCCATATGCTCTTTTCACACCCATTCCAACATGTGCCAATGTTGCTCTTACAAGCATCCCCATCTCATGCTCCTTTCTAGCATTTTCATCCCTCCATCTCCTACCATCAATCCCATCTAATCCGATCTATTGCATAAATCACACATCCAGTGTACCAATAGCTAGCAACAAAATTGAACATTCCAATAGCCAGTGAAAAATCCCAAAAAAGCCAAAATAACTGAAGAAAGCCAAAATCATTCCAGCTAAGTCCAAAGTCAAAAAGTCAAAAAAGAAAAGAAAAATAAAGCGTCCACTGGTGAAAACTTGGCAATTCAAGCACCTTGGACAAGTACCATGATGAAAACTTGGCAAACAAGCATCATGCGTAATCCCGCCATCCCCAGCTTAGCCTATCACCCTCATGCTTTTGGTCATCTCTTGACATCCAACTCCATCTTCCAATCTATCCACCTATCCTCCATCCTCCAACTTCCATCTCACACCATCCACTAATCTTATGCAGCTTCAGCCAATCATCTCAGCTATCATCCATCTCCCTAGCCCCTTCAGCTTTTTCCATCCTAGCTTCAATCCTATCACATCCATCATAAGACCTCCTTCCACATGTTATCTTCTGATTGGGGGCACTATATTCCTTGGAGATCTTGTCTTGTCCATCCTCCCTTGTCATTGGTATCTAGCTCTAGGCTATTCTCATGCAAACCCAATGTCATCTCTTTATATCCATCATAATCCTAGCTATCTACCATCCTATCTAGCCATCTCATCCTGCTCCTCTAGCTATCCTTGGTCAAAAAATTCTCATCATCATTGGATGCATCCTACCAAATCCATATCTTTTGCTATCACCCCACCCTTAGCTTTCGCATCTTGCACAACATCGAACCATCCCGCTATCCTATCATCTTGAGCTTTTGCCTACTTGTTGTAGACACCTAAAAACCTTTAGAAAATAAAGTATTTTTATTTTTTGAAAAAGTCCTGATGACATCATCATTTATTAATTAATTAATTATTTAATTAATTAATTAATTTTTATGCCATTAAATCCTTTTATCTTAATTAAAAATATTTAATTAAGGAATCCCTCCCAAAAATGTTTAAATCTTATTTAAACATTATTTCCTTATTTATTAATTATTTAATTAATAAATTGACCAAAAATCCTAAAATAAATTAAAAATTTATTTTTTTCCCAAAAGTTGGCCAATTTCCTTATGACCAATAACCTCTTCCAAAATCTTCTAATCCTTCTTTAATTTTGATTAAAGGCTAATCCCATCATTTCCTACCCCTAATCCCAACTCAAAATATTTAATTAAGATTAAATATTAATCCTCATGTTTATTAAAAAAGTTTTAATAAATATCTCCTCAACCTAAACCCTTGAAATAAATAAAACTTTATTTATTTCCTAAAAATCTAATTTATCCTCATCCTAAGAAGTTCTAGACTCTTCTAGAAAGTCTTCATCCTCATCCTAGGAAATTCTAGACTATTCTAGAAAGTCTTTAACCTCATCCAAAATCTAGACTCTTCTAGAAGATGTCTTTAAACCTAATCCTAATCCCCTCCTAACCTTGTCACATTCCCTAAACATGGGTTAAAACTTACTAACCCAAGCCAAGGTTAACAAATATCTCCTCCTTCACCCACCCTCATTAAATGCCATCCACTTGCCTATCCTTAAGCTAATCCTAAACCATCCTAATCCATCCTCTAATCATTTGCACAAGCCTAAGCAAGCTTAGAACCTTCCTAATCAAGTCCAAGTCGAATTTGCTCTCATCACCCTCAAAATATCTCAACCATAAAACTTTATGAAGTCCACTAGGTCATAAATGACTCTTACAAGCCCTTTTATTGCTCTTACAAGTCATTATGAGGGTCTTTATGAAGATTTTATCCCTTGAGCCTCCTTTGTTGACTCATCCTTCCCATTTCCTCCATCCTCTCACCATGTGACATGTGTCACTCCTTGATTGGCTATAAGGAAGCACAATCCATGTGCTCTCCTCTCATGCAATCTGAGCCCTCCATAAGCTTTTTTCCATCCTTGCATCTTAGCCCTCAATCCCTCAAGCCTCTTGCCTATAAATTGGATCCTTCCCCTTTGCAAAATAACACAATCCATGAAGTAAAGTTATAATGCTATTTTGAGAGCCAAATCCATACTAAAGCCATCTATCCACACCAAAAATCTACAATCATCCATTGAAGCCCTTTTTGAAGCATAAAGCTTGAGCATACATCCTATCTATTTAGACAAAGCTACTCAACAAGAGAGCTTCTTATTGAGAGAGCCCTTTAATGGCTCATATTCTCAATTAAGAGCTCATCTTAGTCTATCTTGAAGTTTATGAATTTTGTTTAGTTTGTAGAAGCTTTATTTAAATTTGGTTTCTATTATCATACTAACACACGCCATATACATTTTGGCACGCCCGGTGGGACCCCGCATGGGTCATCTTCATTAGCTTTTTTAGTCAAGTTTTGTATGTCATTTGATGATTTTGGCTAATTTTGCTTGTTTTTGTGATTGGTAGGATTGTATAAATTGGTTTTGTAGGTCCACATGAGCATGAAGAAGACAAAGGAACTCATAATCTATCTCATAGTGTTTGCAGATTTTTCAAGCTTATAGGTGGACAAAGAACTTGAAATTCCTCTTCCTCTTCTTGTCTATATTCTTCTTATTCCATCTACTTCTTCTTCTTCTTCTTGTGGGAGATCTTGGCCATTTTTTTTTTAAGGAAGCAAAATCATACACACTTCTTTTTAGTGCTTAAAATGAACCCCCAAATCATACTTAAATCCATTGAAAAATTAAAAATTTGCAAAAAAGAAAAAATCTTTTAACAAGTGAAACTAAACCAATATAATCATTTGCATCCTTGCAACATCAAGGTTTTAGATGCATTCATGCAAAATTAGGAACACTTCATTTTTGGGAATTTAAAAAGAACTTCAAGTTTCCATTTCAAAAGGTTCAAAATCAACACTAAGTGCACACTAAAGTTCTTTTAAAAAATCTCATGAAAACTAAGAGTCCTAAATGGTTGCCAAAATTGTCCTAAAAGCTTTGTTATTTGTTCCAAACAAATTTCTTGTTGCAAAATCTTGAATGTTTCTTAGGTTTTTTATGCATCAAAACAATCTAGGAATATCATTTTTGGGCTTAAAACATGCAAACTAGAACACAAAATCTTGAATGAAAAGAAAAGTCCAAAGAGTCATTTTCACTTTTGAGTCCAAAACAATCTTGAATGATCTAAAGTTAAAACAAAGCACTTCAAAGTTCTTAAAGCAACACACAAAATCTCAATCTTGAATGCTCAAAGGAAAAAACTTGAATGTTTAATCACTTGTCTTTGAATGCATGTTGCTAAAATCACTCTTGAGTGCCATGGATTAAAATCAAAGTTTATTTTTTTATGAATGCATGATTAAAACAACAAATCCAATCTTGAATGCCATAGATCAAATAATCATCTTTTGGAGCATAAAAAGAATCTACATTTTTGTAATCTTTTAAGTTATAAAAACAAATAAAAATACTTTGAGTGAGTTTGTTGTTGGACTCACCCTCTTTAATCACCCATCAATTTAACCATTGGTTGCAATCTCAGTGCCATCTATGGGGATGGGTCCACCTAGAGGGTGTTAAGTGCTCCACGCAAATCAAACTCCACTCACTTGGGTTTTTAGTGGTTTTTCTAAAGTTATAAAATTCCTTGAATGCACATTATTCTCGCTCACACTTCATTTGGGCATAAAAATTGGACAAATCTTGACGTGGAGGGCCTCTGGGCGTGCGCTTGACAAATCGAGTCTCACACATCTTTGTTTTGGGCTTAAAACAAACTCACACTCAATCTTGAATGCCTAACAATCAATGAACATCGCATGGTCTTGATGCATTTTCAATGGCACTCGCATTTCTTATGTTGACGATCTCTCGACTTCCATTATGCTGACGACGCTATCAAGTTGGAACGAACATTGTATGCCATAATCACAAGTGTCTTCAATCATAGCTTACAAAATCTAAATCTTCAATTGGAAAAGAACTCTGCTTTTTAGCCCAAGGTCATCTGAATCTTCTCTCCCCTTGTCGCCTTTGCAGGCCATCTTGGGTGCATAAGACTAGGATCCAAAACCTTGTTTTTAGTTTTAGGAGGCCTGCTTGGGGATTTCATCACCCCTTGGGATGACCTCAACTCCAGCGTTCCGGCGGAGTATAAAGATCGGGAGGTGAATCCAAAGACACCTCTCTTGGGATCAAAATTTTGTCACTCGGGCTAAGCCTCAAGGAACTTTATACCCTTGAGAAGTGAAAGAGGAGAAGTGGGTTACCGCTCCTCTCGGCTGTGTGACATCTTTTTGGTTTCATCTATGGATTTGGGCCTCACGTACCTTGCGTATATCGAGGACTCCCTAGCTAAACCAAATTTCATCCTTGTAGAAAGCTTCCTAAGATGTTGGTGTGTTTGATGTGCTTGGTCAAAACTTTTGTCTGCTTGTTTGTTCATAGCTTTTGAATGAATGTTTGCCAATTTTGGTCGAAATCCCAGAAAAGCAAAAATCTCCCAACTCAAGGCATACTTAGCGTAGTCACTGCCTTATCATAAAATCATCCAAGCTTCCCCGATGCAACCAAATCTATCTAGTTCTTTGCCTTAGAACAATCCCAAATCCAAAGTCCATCCAAATCATCCCCCTAGCCAGCTAGCAACCCAATCCAAAATCACCCAAGCCTTTAAAGAGTTGTTGTCACTTTGCCAAAATTTGCTATTCAATCAATCTATCCTACCAATCAACCAATCTCACCAAGGTTATCCCTCTGACAGAGCATTGTCTAGGGTAATCTAGCTTTGTCACTTGCATCCCTCATCACCTTGAGCTAAAGGTTGGGATCCACAAGTGGTCAATCTCGTGTCATGCCCATAGGATCATTAGTCTATCCTCAAGTTGACACAGCCACCACCAAATCCAACACATAGGCAAGCAAAACTCTCACATTTTGACAGCATACCCTTGAAGTCTTCCATCCACAAGAAAGCCAAAAATCTCCAGCCAATCCTCCTTAGGTCTGTCATACAGCTTTGACACTCCCTAGGAAATCTTTCATCAGCCAATCCAAAATTTGTGCTTAATCCAAATCCAACCATGAGCTTCCGTGTTCATCCATATGCAAGACCCCATCCCCATCAAACTCATCATCAAAACATGAAGTACCAATCCTATCATGATGTGTTTGGTCGCATTGTCCTTGCTCCCGCCACCTCCTATTCCAATGATGATGAAAATCTTGTTGACTATGACGGGTATATTGAAAGCCTTAGAAACATTCCCCCAAGCATCCCCCAAAATCCAAGAGTTATTCCAAACTATCTAGTCATGCCATTTGATATTCCAGCTTCCCCTCCATCACCCCATCAACCAAGCTTCCAATCTTCCACCCCCATCACACTAGCTATTCTTGTCAATCCACCTCCACCTTCGACACACGAGTCTCCAAGGAATCTCCTAGAGGAAATACAAGAAAAGTTGCATCCAATAGTCGATAAGCCATGTCATCTAATCCAACCATGTGAAGTAGTTAGTGATGAAGCTTCCCCATCTATAATATCACCTCCATCTCCCATAGCTATCATCCCCATATCATCCATCAAATTGCTTAAAATCCTTCCACTTCCCGCAAGCATCAAAATCCCACCACCTGTCAAATCCCTCCAAATCCTATCCACATCGCCTCCAAGCATTTCCCAAATCTCTCGTAATGACCCTTATGCATCCATCTTATACTCACCCATCTCCACTACTGAATCTCCCATCTATCCATCCGTTGCCTTTGAAGAATCCATCCCTTCACCTCCTATCGCACCATCCACTCCAAACCAATCCTATCAAGATCCTGCCCAAAAGAATGTTGACATCGCCCAAAGCATAAATGAAGATATCATCGTACCATGTCTTCCATCCATAGTGCAGTCACCATCTCCTCCATCTCCAAAACCTCGAGCCATATCTCCTCCACTACAAGATATCTTGTCATCCCACCAGCTACATCAAAATCCTATCCTTCCATCTCCCCTGCTCCATGCTTCCATCTTACCACCTATCCAAGCTATTGCACCATCTATAATCTACCCTCTTGGTTCACTTACATTCATCCATGGTGGCCCTCTCTCAGCAGAAGAATTAAGAACAGTATCTCCCCATTGCAATACACCTAATAAATCACTTCTACCATTTTCTACAAGCAAAAAGTTTCCTCATCTTGTTCAAATGCTCAATCGATGGCATTATCAAGGTCAAGGTTTAGGACCACAAGAGCAAGGAATCAAAGAGCCTATTATTGCACAAAAAAATCTAGGATTTCATGGTCTTGGATATGTATCCAAAGGCTCACCATCTAAAGGTGTTGGTACACCACACCCCCAAACCAAGCCTATCTCCAAGCCCACCATGCTAGCCTCCCATCACTCCTTCAAGAAATCTTATGTCATCCCCCCTCCACCATCTTTGCAACCCAAAACAACCTACCATATCCCCCCTTCATCCGCTAAATCCATTTTGGGTCCCTATGTCCCAAAATCTACCATCCTCCATCGTCCTATCAACCATCATAAAAATCCTATTCCATCCATTTTTATGCAAGATCAACAAAGGCACATATTAGGGCACATCATCCATCATCATCCCCCTACATGCTCTTTCATATCCTCTCCATCTCAAAAAGCTTCTCCTAACCATCTTCCCAAAGCTTACCACAACAATGTAAATGCCAACTTCAAAATGCATAAAGCTAAAAATCCACATCCTAGGCAATCATATGTCTATTCTAAAAGACATACTCCAAAAAGGCAAAATCCAATCAAAGAATGCAAAACAATGCAAAAGCCTATGAAAAGAAAATCCAAAACCATGTGGATCCCCAAGAAAAAAGTTGAAACCCAATGTACAATGGCATCCACCATTGCTAATCCCCCATCTAGTGACTCATGTCCCCCATCTCCTAACTCCATCTTGGGTGCCTATATCCCCAAGCACGCTTCCACAAATCCTCCATCACGCCTGCATCTACCATCTATCCCCCATATGCTCTTTTCACACCTGTTCCAACATGTGCCAATGTTTCTCTTGCAAGCATCCCCATCTCATGCTCCTTTCCAACATTTTCATCCCTCCATCTGCTACCATCAATCCCATCTAATCCAATCTATTGCATAAATCACACATTTGGTGTACCAACAACTAGCAACAAAATTGAACATTCCAACAGCCAGTGAAAAATCCCAAAAAAAAGCCAAAATAGCTGAAGAAAGCCAAAATCATTCCAGCTAAGTCCAAAGTCAAAAAGTCAAAAAATAAAAGAAAAATAAAGCGTCCACTGGTGAAAACTTGGCAATTCAAGCGCCTTGGACAAGTACCATGATGAAAACTTGGCAAACAAGCGTCATGCGTAATCCCGCCATCCCCAGCTTAGCCTATCACCCTCATGCTTTTGGTCATCTCTTGACATCCAACTCCATCTTCCAATCTATCCACCTATCCTCCATCCTCCAGCTTCCATCTCACACCATCCACTAATCTTATGCAGCTTCAGCCAATCATCTCAGCTATCATCCATCTCCCTAGCCCCTTCAGCTTTTTCCATCCTAGCTTCAATCCTATCACATCCATCATAAGACCTCCTTCCACATGTTATCTTCTGATTGGGGGCACTATATTCCTTGGAGATCTTGTCTTGTCCATCCTCCCTTGTCATTGGTATCTAGCTCTAGGCTATCCTCATGCAAACCCAATGTCATCTCTTTATATCCATCATAATCCTAGCTATCTACCATCCTATCCAGCCATCTCATCCTGCTCCTCTAGCTATCCTTGGTCACAAAATCTCTCATCATCATTGGATGCATCTTGCCAAATCCATATCTTTCGCTATCACCCCACCCTTAACTTTTGCATCTTGCACAACATCGAACCATCCCGCTATCCTCTCATCCTGAGCTTTTTATCCATCTGTATCATACCTATCATTGGTCTGTTAGCTTGTACCATATCTTGATTAGCTCGCTTGTAAATATCTCGATCTGTCAGCTTGTACATCCTCTTTAGCTTAGTACCCTTGTATCTATCCAGCGTTCATGTCAGTTCGTCCTTGATCAGCATCTTGCACCCATCACACATCTTGGTTAGCTATTCCAACGCATCCTTTAGCTAGATTTCCTGTCACCAAAGTGTTATCTTTCTTAGTTCAGCTTGCCAGACGCATCACTCATCCAAATCCACTAGCTTAGGTGCTCTCCGATAGGTCCTTGCAGGATATAGCTTTCCTCATGTCTGATCTTGGTCCGTTAGTACCTCATCCTACCCATCTCGTTGGCAAACGGCTCTCTTTTGGATTTTCACTTTCTTTTGATTTGGGATCTTCCCCTTTGGGTCTTGAAGTATCTTTTCCAAGCAATCTCCTTGTTCCCTCCTCAAGGTTGCCACGATCTTCCATATCATGGTATGCTGCGAATGGGGCAATTAGAGCGTAAGGTCTTGATCAGGTCTTTCGTTTGTTTTTCTTTTCTGCTTGTGGGTTCTCCAGTGTCGTTTCCACGTTGCTTCCTCTAGGATTCATGTGTGATGCTGGGGCAATCCTTGTGTGTTTCTTTTGAGTTAGTTTGTCAGTCCTTTGGATGGTTGGTGAAAATGCCTTGATGTTCTTGGTAACCTTGGCAATTAACCAATAGTCCTATAGCAAATCTAGTGCTCAACTACATGGTGGTACTTCTCTTTGAAGTATCCCCCCGCTCAAAAAGCTTCAATGGTTTTCCTTCATCTCCATTATCCCCCATCCATATCCAACATCCGTCTCTCCTACCCTAGCTTATGCATCAGTATCTCTTTGAATCACTCATCACTCTTAGCTTTAGGGATCCACAATCCTAGTCTTAGGGATCCACCAATCCAAATCAATCCACCAAGCCTCATCTTTCGAGATCCACAATCCTAGTCCTAGGGATCTCCGAAACCCATCTTCCACCAATCTGACTCTTTGAAATCCTATTGCATCAACTTTATAATCCCCTCATCCATCTCCCTATCCTGGATTCCTTTTTATAGCGCTCTGCTCCTTCATCCTCTACAATCCCTGAGATCTTAAGCTTGCTTCCTCTTGTGCCTCTGATTCTCCCTTTATCATTCTCCCATAGTAAGAGTTTGAGCTAACTAAACCTCTTCTCTTAATCCAATTTGAGTCTCCTTGCTCATCCCAGATTCTTGTATTTTTCAAGAAGCCACCAAGCCTCGCTTTCTCTCCCCGCTGCCTTCTTGAGGGGGCATCTCACAGCCCATTCTCTCCTCTTCTGCTCTAGCCTTGGGCATCTTATTTTCTTATCTTTGATGTCATGCCACTTGTGGCATCACATCAAAGAGGGGCAAAATGTAGACACCTAAAAACCTTTAGAAAATAAAGTATTTTTATTTTTTGAAAAAGTCCTGATGACATCATCATTTATTAATTAATTAATTATTTAATTAATTAATTAATTTTTATGCCATTAAATCCTTTTATCTTAATTAAAAATATTTAATTAAGGAATCCCTCCCAAAAATGTTTAAATCTTATTTAAACATTATTTCCTTATTTATTAATTATTTAATTAATAAATTGACCAAAAATCCTAAAATAAATAAAAAATTAATTTTTTTCCCAAAAGTTGGCCAATTTCCTTATGACCAATAACCTCTTCCAAAATCTTCTAATCCTTCTTTAATTTTGATTAAAGGCTAATCCCATCATTTCCTACCCCTAATCCCAACTCAAAATATTTAATTAAGATTAAATATTAATCCTCATGTTTATTAAAAAAGTTTTAATAAATATCTCCTCAACCCAAACCCTTGAAATAAATAAAACTTTATTTATTTCCTAAAAATCTAATTTATCCTCATCCTAAGAAGTTCTAGACTCTTCTAGAAAGTCTTCATCCTCATCCTAGGAAATTCTAGACTATTCTAAAATGTCTTTAACCTCATCCAAAATCTAGACTCTTCTAGAAGATGTCTTTAAACCTAATCCTAATCCCCTCCTAACCTTGTCACATTCCCTAAACATGGGTTAAAACTTACTAACCCAAGCCAAGGTTAACAAATATCTCCTCCTTCACCCACCCTCATTAAATGCCATCCACTTGCCTATCCTTAAGCTAATCCTAAACCATCCTAATCCATCCTCTAATCATTTGCACAAGCCTAAGCAAGCTTAGAACCTTACTAATCAAGTCCAAGTCGAATTTGCTCTCATCACCCTCAAAATATCTCAACCATAAAACTTTATGAATTCCACTAGGTCATAAATGACTCTTACAAGCCCTTTTATTGCTCTTACAAGTCATTATGAGGGTCTTTATGAAGATTTTATCCCTTGAGCCTCCTTTGTTGAGTCATCCTTCCCCTTTCCTCCATCCTCTCACCATGTGACATGTGTCACTCCTTGATTGGCTATAAGGAAGCACAATCCATGTGCTCTCCTCTCATGCAATCTGAGCCCTCCATAAGCTTTTTTCCATCCTTGCATCTTAGCCCTCAATCCCTCAAGCCTCTTGCCTATAAATTGGATCCTTCCCCTTTGCAAAATAACACAATCCATGAAGTAAAGTTATAATGCTATTTTGAGAGCCAAATCCATACTAAAGCCATCTATCCACACCAAAAATCTACAATCATCCATTGAAGCCCTTTTTGAAGCATAAAGCTTGAGCATACATCCTATCTATTTAGACAAAGCTACTCAACAAGAGAGCTTCTTATTGAGAGAGCCCTTTAATGGCTCATATTCTCAATTAAGAGCTCATCTTAGTCTATCTTGAAGTTTATGAATTTTGTTTAGTTTGTAGAAGCTTTATTTAAATTTGGTTTCTATTATCATACTAACATTGCTCATATACACTTGTAACTATCTTGGTCTGTTAGCTTGTACCATATCTTGATTAGCTCACTTGTAAATATCTTGATCTGTCAGCTTATACATCCTCTTTAGCTTAGTACCATTGCATTTATCGAGCGTTCATTTCAGTTCATCCTTGATCAGCATCTTGCACCCATCGCACATCTTGGTTAGCTATTCCATTGCATCCTTTAGCTAGATTTCCTATCACCAAAGTGTTATCTTTTTTTAGTTCAGTTTGCCAAACGCATAACTCATCCAAATCCACCAGCTTAGGTGCTCTCTGATAGGTTCTTGCAGGATATAGCTTTCCTCATGTCTGATCTTGGTCCGTTAGTACCTCGTCCTACCCATCTCGTTGGCAAACGGTTCTCTTTTGGATTTTTGCTTTCTTTTGATTTGGACTCTTCCCTATTGGGTCTTGAAATATCTTTTCCAAGCAATCTCCTTGTTCCCTCCTCAAGGTTGCCACGATCTTCCATATCATGGTATACTATGAATGGGGCAATCAGAGCATAAGGTCTTGATCATGTCTTTTGCTTGTTTTCTTTATTGCTTGTGGGTTACCCAGTGTCGTTTCCACACTGCTTCCTCTAGGATTCATGTGTGATACTGGGGCAATCCTTGCATGTTTCTTTTGAGTCAGTTCGTCAGTCCTTTGGACAGTTGGTGAAAAGGCCTTGATGTTCTTGGTAACCTTGGCAATTAACCAATAGTCCTATAGCAAATCTAGTGCTCAACTACATGGTGGTACTTCTCTTTGAAGTATCCCCCCCACTCAAAAAGCTTCAATGGTTTTCCTTCATCTCCATTATCCCCCATCCATATCCAGCATCCATCTCTCCTACCCCAGCTTATGCATTAATATCTCTTTGAATCACTCCTCACCTTTAGCTTTAGGGATCCACAATCCTAGTCTTAGGGATCCACCAATCCAAATCAATCCACCAAGCCTCATCTTTCGAGATCCACAATCCTAGTCCTAGGGATCTCCAAAACCCATCTTCTGCCAATCTGACTCTTTGAAATCCTGTTGCATCAGCTTTTTTAATCCCCTCATCCATCTCCCCATCTTGGATTCCTTTTATAGCGCTCCGCTCCTTCATCCTCTGCAATCCCTGAGATCTTAAGCTTGCTTCCTCTTGTGCCTCTGATTCTCCCTTTATCATTCTCCCATAGTAAGAGTTTGAGCTAACTAAACCTCTTCTCTTAATCCAATCTAAGTCTCCTTGCTCATCCCAGATTCTTGTATTTTTCAAGAAGCCACCGAGCCTCGCTTTCTCTCCCCACTGCCTTCTTGAGGGGGCATCTCACAGTCCATTCTCTCCTCTTCTGCTCTAGCCTTGGGCATCTTATTTTCTTATCTTTGATGCCATGCCACTTGCGGCATCACATCAAAGAGGGGCAAAATGTAGACACCTAAAAATCTTTTAAAAAATAAAGTATTTTTATTTTTTGAAAAAATCCCTGATGACATCATCATTTATTAATTAATTATTTAATTAATTAATTAATTAATTTTTATTCCATTAAATCCCTTTATCTTAATTAAAAATATTTAATTAAGGAATCCCTCCCAAAAATGTTTAAATCTTATTTAAACATTATTTCATTATTTATTAATTATTTAATTTAATTAATAAATTGACCAAAAATCCTAAAATAAATAAAAAATTTATTTTTTGCCCAAAACTTGGCCAATTTCCTTATTTCCAATAACCTCTTCCAAAATCTTCTAATCCTTCTTTAATTTCGATTAAAGGCTAATCTCATCATTTCCTACCCCTAATCCAAACTCAAAATATTTAATCAAGATTAAATATTAATCCTCATGTTTATTAAAAATATTTTAATAAATATCTCCTCAACCCAAACCCTTGAAATAAATAAAACTTTATTTATTTCATAAAATCTTATCCTAGGAAGTTTTAGACTCTTCTAGAAAGTCTTCATCCTCATCCAAAGCCTAGACTCTTCTAGAAGATGTCTTTAACCCTAATCTTAATCCCCTCCTAACCTTGTCACATTTCCTAAACATGGGTTAAGACTTGCTAACTCAAGCCAAAGTTAACAAATATCTCCTCCTTCACCCACCCTCATTAATTGCAATCCACTTGCCATCCACTTGCCTAGTCCTAAGCCATCTCTAACCCTTCCTCTAATCATTTTTACAACCCTAAGCAAGCTTAAAACCTCCCTAAACCCTCAAATTCGAATTTCATGGTATCTCACAAATATCTTCAACCACAAAACTTTATGAAGCCCACTAGGCCATAAATGACTCTTCCAAGCCCTTTTATTGCTCTTACAAGTCATTATGAGGGTCTTTATGAAGATTTTATCCCTTGAGCCTCCTTTGTTGACTCATCCTTCCCCTTTCCTCCATCCTCTCACCCTGTGACATGTGTCACTCCCTGATTGGTTGTAAGGAAGCACAATCTATGTGCTCTCTTCTCATGCAATCTGAGCCCTCCATGAGCTTTTTCCCATCCTTGCATCTTAGCCCTCAATCCCTCAAGCCTCTTGCCTATAAATTGGATCCTTCCCCTTTGCAAAACAACACAATCCATGAAGTAAAGTCAAGATGCCATTTTAAGAAGCTATTTTACATCAAAACCATACACTCACACCCAAATTCCAACTCCATTTGAAGCCATTTTTGAAGCATAAGCTTGAGCATACATCCTATATATTTAGACAAAGCCACTCAACTAGAGAGCTTCTCATTGAGAGAGCCCATTAATGGCTCATATTCTCAATTGAGAGCTCATCTTAGTCTATCTTGAAGTTTATGAATTTTGTTTAGTTTGTAGAAGCTTTATTTAAATTTAGTCTATCCCTTTAGCTTGTTGGAAAATAGTACAACATTCAATAAACTTCTTAACTTCATTGTTCAACTTGGGCCAAAAATAACATCTCTTCACCCAAAGTGACCTCTTAGGCCACCACAATGTTTTTCTCTAATTATGTTTGCTCGCATCAAACACTTTGGTATACATAATTGTGCTCCCTTGAATAGAAGCCCATTCTAAATTAGATATTTAGAAAAATTAGTGTGATATCTGCCCTCCATTTTTGTGCAAATTTGATATACTTCTACAAAATCAAGGTCATTTGGGTACAAGTTCTTGAGGGACTCAATTCCCACACTTTATAGTTGAACTTCTTCAATAATACCAATCCTCCTACTAAGGGCATCTCTTGTTTTCTATACCCTTTTTATGATTAATGTTAAAGGTATAGGCCTACAATTTCTCTACCCATTTCAAATGTTTGGCTGAGATTTTTTCTTGTGAATTGAGAAAACTTAATGTTTGATTGTCCATGTAGACTAAAAATTATTTTGGGATCAAATAGTACCTCCATTTCTTGAGGGCTTGGACCATTGCATAGAGCTCTAGGTCATACGTAGAGTACTTTCTTTTAGCCTCATTCAATGTCTCTAAGAAGAAAGCAACTGGTTTGCCTTCTTAGCTTAGGACTGCACCTATAGCCAAATTGCTTCCATCTATTTCCATAGTGAAGACTTTGTTAAAATTAGGGAGGACCAAGATAGGGTATTGAGAGACTCTATTCTTCAAGTATTGGAATGCATCATTGGCTTCCTTTGTCCATGCAAACTTGATCTTCTTTCTACCTTTGATTGTTTCAAGCACTGGTGCGAATACATGACTAAATTTTTTTATGAATTTCCTATAGAATGTTGAAAGCCTAGGGAAGCATCTTACATCACCTTGTTTCTTTAGTGGTGGCCAATCAATGATTGCATCTACCTTCTCAAGATCCATCTTGAGGGTACCTTGTGAGATCCCAAAACCTAGGAACACAAGTTCCTTCCTCATAAACATGCACTTTTTCAAGTTGATTACCAACTTATGTTGATGGAGTCTTCTTAGTACCTATTTCACATGATCAAGATGGTGTTCTTTGCTATGATTGAATATTAGTATGTCATCAAGGTAAATAACAACAAATTTTCCAATAGAATCAATGAATATCTCATTCGTAAGCCTCATAAAAGTTCTAGGGGCATTGCTTAAACCAAAGGGCATTACTAACTATTCAAACAAACCTTTAGTAGTCTTGAATGTTTTTTTCCATTCATCTCTTGGCTTGATTCTAATTTGATGGTAACCAAACTTTAATTCTATCTTGGTGAAGTAGAAAGCACCTCCTAGTTGATCCAATAGGTCCTCAATCCTTGGCATGGGAACCTATACCTTATGGTGATTTTTTTGGGGCCCTGCTATTAGTGATTAACCTCCATTTTCTGCCCTTTTTAGGGGTCAATATTGAAGGTATGCACAAGGATTGTGACTCTTTTGGATGAGACCTCTTTCCAACAATTCAATAACCTTTTTTGCAATCTCTACATGTTGTAATGGTGTCATTTTGTATGGTGCCTTATTAGGCAAGGATGAGCCTAATATGAAGTCTATTTGATGACTAATGTTCCTAATAGGAGGGAGGCTAGTGGATAGCAGTGACATCCTTATACTTTTGTAGCAATTCCATGATCTCCTTTGGTATGGGCTCTTTATGATTAGACTTCAAGTTATCTTTGGGTTTTGAGATTAAAACAAATGGTTCAATATCATATTCTTTCAAGGTTTTTAACATCTCCTTTTCTCCCATGACAATCATAGTGGTTTGTTTTTTAGATTTTTTATCTCGTAGGGGCTTCATTATGAAGGTATTCCCATCTTTAGTGATGGAGTAGGTGAACTTACTACAATGATGTATGGCATCAACATCAAATTGCCAAGGTCCACCTAGAAGGATGTGTGAGGCATCCATTTCAACCACATCATAAAGGACCTTGTCCTTGAAGTCAACAATAGAAAACTCCATCCAAGCTTGTTATGTGACTAGAGTTTTTTGGCCTTTGGTTAACCATGAAACATGATAGGGGTAAGGGCGTGGCTTCTTAGGGAGGTTTAACTTTTGAACCATTTCACAAGATACAAGATTTTCAATTGAACCAAAATCTATAAGAAGAATGCATACCTTTCCATGACATTTGATCTTTGTCCTAACTTCCTTTGTGGAGGTTCTTGGGTTTGTGGTACTTGAAGGAAGACCTATCTCATCATCAAGCATTCTCCTTCTTCTAGTTCCAAGTCTATGGCATAAGCATTGTCTTCTTGCTTATCTTCTTGGACAAATGTTGCTCTCCTCTCACCTTGGTTATTGTTGTTCCTCTTCTTAGGCCATCTTCCTACATGGTGTCCCATTTGGTTGCAATAGAAACATTTCAATGGTCTATTACCTCTTCCTAAATTTTTCCTTCCTCTATTGAAAGGCCTTCTTCCTCTATATCTTCCTCTTGAATTAGAGTCACTATTTTCTTTGTCTCCTTGGTCAAGGATCCCACTGCTACTGCCACTAATTTGTCCCTTGTTCAAAGAGTTTCCCTTGCCTCTAAATTTTTTCCCAAAATTATTACTCTTCCCTTTTCCAAAGTCTTGTTTTCTCTTCCATTTTTCCTCTACCTTGAGTGTCATTTGATAGCACTTATTGACTTTGGTAGGGTAGTGTAAGCTTAGTTCCTCTTGAATGGGTACCTTCAAACCATTCATGTACCTTGAAAATTTATCTTCCTCATCTTCTACCATATTGGTCTTCATACATAGTTTTAGGAACACCTCAATGTATGAGCCTACATCCATGTCCTTTTGTTTCAAACGTTATTTCCTCCTATGGAGTTGCACCCCATAGTCCTCGGGTACATATGTCTCTTTTATCAAGGCTACCATCCTATTCCATGAATTGATCATGTTCTTCTCATTCTTCACCCTCTTTGTTTGGATGAAGTTCCACCAAGTTAGGGTTGGTCCCTTCAACTTGGATCTTGCCACTTATTACCCTCTATTTTTTAGGGATGTCCTCACACTCAAAGAATGTTGTTAATGCCTCTATCCAATCCAAGGCTAAATCTGCATTAATCTTGCCATTGAACATTTCCAAATCTATCTTTTCCTCCATGGTTCTCCTCCCCATGGATTTCAAGGCATCTATGGAAGGGCTTTGGTCTCTAGGGATGTGTTGTTTAGAGCGATCCTCCTCTTCTTCACTCCCTCCTTCATTTGCAGACTCAAGGTGAAGGATCCAAGTGTTGAATACCTATCAAAAGTATAGAAAAAGGGCTCAGAGAAGGTTATCACAACCCTACTATGTAAGTTAACCTAATCACTAGGCTTACCAAGGTCCTAAGCACCAAAACACACAAATGCACTATGGGATCTCTTCAACAAAAAGAGGGATCAAACCCCATAAAGTGGATACTAAGACCAGGGGTGGCCTACAATCACTACTCTAGCCTATTTAGGTCTTATTCTTAAGGGCTCAATCATTCTTTCATTCAAATGTAACCCATAACATCAAAATGCTTCACACCCTATGGATTTGGTTTATAGTCCTTCCTAAAGTGAAATCTGAACATAAGTTTGAATGTTCCCAAATGAGGTAATAATTTGATTAGGGATCTTGATACCCTTTTGGGGTTTACAAAAAATGTCTGAACACCAAGGGATGGAAGTGCATGGAAGTTGTTGTTGTTGCAATATTAGACCAGGCTAATAAGCTTAATTAGGGCTCCAAATGCACTACAAGTGCTCTTTCTATTATGAAAAAACATAAACTAAGCATGGATGCATGTGTGGACATGTAAAAAAACTTAGAATCCAAGTTTTTAGGCTTTGAGGAATCCCCAACCAAGACCTAAGGGTGACTATCCTAGTTGTTGATTAGTGTACAAATAGAGATGCACACCTAGGGTATGGTGGCAAATCCATCCCTCTACATTTTCACACTCCTAACCTAAAAAATATGAAAGTATATTGATAAATATTTTCTTCCACCAAGGGGCTTCAATTTCCCATGGTGGAATGTGCCTAAACAATTAAGCCCTATGAGAAACCCTGGTTTTAAGCCTTAATTCTAGCCATTATGAGTAAAAATTAGATATCTCCCAAACTAGATCAAATCAATGCATAAGACCAACTAAAAAAGGAAGAAGAATCAAGATTTCAACTTTTGGAATCACTGGTACATGCCCCCATGTCTATACCTATCTATACAATGGCCTAAATCGCAAAATCTATAGAGAAATGTTGTTTATTTTATTGATATTTGCCAAAAAATTGCATTGTATCCTACCACCCACCTATGATGGCTTATGTAGGGAACTCCCAATGGTTACATGGCCTATTTGAACTATTTAGCCATTTGGGAGGTGTAGTTACAATTTTTTGACAACTTTTAGAGCAATTTTTGCAAACTTTACAAAATTGCAAATCTAATGACCAAACTCTATCCTAACACTATTCCAATGATCCAACATGAATCTAAATCTTAAAAACATGAAAAATCATAAGATTCTATGATTTTTAGGCCCATATACCACTTTCGACCCTAGTTAGCTAGGGGCCTATAATTATGTCAATCTTGGAACTAGGCCTTACAACTAGGTCTATGTGCCTGACTAGAAAACTAAGTAGAATGTTTAGGACTCTTAGGTACATTTTTTGATGATTTTAGAGTAGGTGTTCCTGCACCATGGTCAAAAAAATGATCAAGAAACATTTCATGATCTTCTAACAAATTTGAGAGATGCAAATCCAAAGATAGATGATTGGAACTTGCTTATGATGAGGAACCCTATAAGGTTGGATGCTACAACCAATGATGAGTTTGATAAAATAGTGAATTTGTTCTTAACCAATGATAATGTATACAATCATAACATGAGAATATTGTGTGATCTGAAGTATCATGTTGCATGTAGTCTTGCAACTAAGACAAAGAATGATAACATAGTTGAAGATGGTTCAAGTGATGAACTTTAAATAGAGTTGTTAATCAATA
Organism: Cupressus sempervirens; assembly: GCA_028749045.1. Taxonomy (NCBI): domain Eukaryota; kingdom Viridiplantae; phylum Streptophyta; class Pinopsida; order Cupressales; family Cupressaceae; genus Cupressus; species Cupressus sempervirens. Next base: position 838,820,728 of record CM053793.1, read on the forward strand.
AAGATGTAAGAGTGATGTTGACTACATATATTTCAATAGAAGTTGGCCTTGTTAATGGAATTATAGAATACCATTAGATGACCACAATAAAAAAGGGTTCTAATATCACTATTATAGAGGGGCATAACCTTCCAACTACCTTAGGTTAACATGAGCATTGACAATCCACAAATCTCAATGACTAACTCTTGTGAAAGCAATAATGTACTATCATTGTAGACTTAGTTGTTATAGTTCTATATGACTCTTCTATAGATGTGTTAGACCTTAATTGATAATTGAAATGAAATACTTTGATATATTGATTAATTAATTATGTCAGCAATAATGATTGCCTACTTGTAATGATGATGCTTTAATTGCTCTTAGTTAGCTAATGAAATTACTTTTATGACAATGCAATACAGTGTGTCTTAGAAAGATATTCATTATGTCCTCATTATGATGAGATAGTCATGTTAGAATATGATGTTATTTATATTTAGGATTTACTATTATATTTACCCCATACTTGCATGTGTATGGTGTGTGTATTTTTTACATTTATGTTTGACATCCTGAAATGGTTGAGGGAGGGAGTCACAATCACCTGCTAGCCGAGATCTACACGATGTACCAGTCCCCAATATTATCTATTTAGCATAGATATATATGCACAAGTACATGCTCATCTTTTATTAAGACTCACAAGTACCTTGCATTGACTTCCCTAAATTGTCAGGATGAGTGTGCCCGGTTGCAATAACTCAATGGTAAGAATGAGGAGATAATGTTCAAGTTCAATTTGAGCCATAGCTTAATTACTTATCCTGAAGAGGAGGACATGTATCTAAGTTTCCACCCTTTTTAGACCCATGAATTTATTTTTGTCTGTGTTTAATTTTGAGTTTTGGTCAATTTTGGGGATATTGTTTTTATGTGGATTTGACTATGTGAGTTATTTGGTAAATGATTTAATTATAATATTTGATGTAATCATATAAATTGAGAATATTAAATATTATTTGATTAAAAGGTAAGTATTCAAATATGATAATATTTAATTAATTAGAAATTAATTAAATATATGCTTCAGTATAAAAGATTGCATTTAAATTAAATTAGAGTTGCATTTAAATAATGAGCTTTAATTATTATTATTAATTTAAATAATAAAGTGTGTCTTAAATAGTGCTTGCATTGATTAATAAAGTGGAGGAAAAGAAAAGAAAATAATATTTTAATTAAAAAGTTCTTCAAGTGTGCTTGAAAGAATTAAATAATAAAAGTTTATCTTAAGGAGAGGCCTTTGCATGTTCATAAATTTGAAACCCTAGGTAGAGTTAAATGACACATTGAAAATTTTTACCGCTTTCATCCCATTCTTTCCATACTATCAATGGTTGCATGGTTTCCTACACCTCGCTTTGTATTATCAATATCTTTTATATATATTATTATTTTTTTCTAAGTTTAGCATTTCGATTTAGAATTTCACTTTAAAGTGTTGTATTTCAATAATAAATTGTTGTAAAAATTAAAATTAGAAATTAAATAATTATTATTGATTAGAAATTGTAGATTTTATTTAATTAGGTTGGTCATATCATTTGTGGGATCAATTGTATTTTTTTCCTCTTCAATATTAATGAATTTTTAGAAAAATATATGTAACCAAGTATTCTAAAAAATCTCAACTTTATTCTAAGTGCTTAGGAAAAGAACAACTTTGAAACTCTACAAAGTTTGCAAAGAATAAATCATTGAGATAGATGTAGTGGTTTTTGTCCATTGTATTTGTCTCATTATTTTATAAAAAATAAAAAGAGATGAAACTTTTTTTAATAAAAGATTACTATAACTAATTTTTCTTATTAACATTTATTGTTTTAATCTTATAGAATTTTTTTTATAAAATTGAAATTAATCAACTATAAATAATCAATTAAATACACTAATTTTAATTTAAAAAATATCATAATATAATCTCATAAATACAAAAATCAATTGCAAAATAATAGACAAGAAACACATAATCATCATAATAGTTTGATATTAAACTCTTTGGAAACTTTGTTAGAATTTTAGATTGATGCTTATATTGAGCATTTAGAATAAGTTTAGTGGAGAAATTATAGAATGCTTGTAAGCATATACTTTCCTCAAGATGAGAAAAAATAAACTATTTGTCTAAAAATTTAAAGATATATGTTATAAAATACCTTAGTTGAAAATATTTCTTAATTAATGATAGATAGTTAACATTTATAATTTCAATTTATCTAAAAATAAAATCTTAAAATCAATAGAAATAATCATAATACTTTCACATTAAATTTAATTTTTACCTATGATTTAAAAAGTAATTGTATCTCCCATTATATTTTATCATTAGAAAATTAGAAATGCTAACTATTTGCCATTAACTAGAAATTGTAGAATTTTTTATGGAAAAATATTTTTTATCTTCATTATTTTTTATAAAATAATGATTATATAATTTAAAAACTATAATGATCTATTCAACACTTTGAATGAACTTAATTGATATTTTAAAAAATATATGTGAACATATACTTTACCTAAATTCATAAATATTTTTAATAATTAATTTTAATTTACATTGATAATTTTTAATTATCTATTATTAAAATCTTTCAATAAAAAAGAAATACAAAATTTCTAATCAATTTGATAATACTTTCTAGTTTTAATTTTCCAAAATACTACTCATACTCTATCATTTAATAATAATAATCTTCAAAATAATTAATTATATAAATAATATTATCAACATATTAAATATATATTTATATATATTATTAATTTCTAATCAATTTGATAATACTTTCTAGTTTTAATTTTCCAAAATACTACTCATACTCTATCATTTAATAATAATAATCTTCACAATAATTAATTATATAAATAATATTATCAACATATTAAAATATATATTTATATATATTATTAACTTATTAAAATATAATATTTATTAAAAAAATAAAATTTCTGCTTATTAAATCATAAATCAAAACTTTAAATGAGCTTATTTTAAAGGAAAAGTAAAGTCATTAAGTAATTTCCTTTTAATTTAATTTTTTTATATTAATAATATTTTGATCATTTACATTAATTTACTATTTTCTTTATAAAATAATAATAATTTAAAATTAATATTATTACATAATGGTAAATATAAATAACTTTTTAAAAATACATTTATTTTTATAACAAATATATATATATATATATATATATATATATATATATATATATATATATATATATATATATATATATATATATAATTTATTTAATATATTTCAAATATCAAATTAATAATATTGAAATATTCATTTTCTAAAATTAATTATTGTAATATAATTAATGTGTACTTATTCAATAAAATACTAAAGTTAGCTTCTAGTTATCTATAAAAAATAGTTTTATTCTATAATATTTTTATAAAATAATTAGATAAATACAAAAGTCAATTAAAAATTAATGGACAAAACTATTACATCATCTATCTTTACTTAGTGTAGACATATAAAAATCCTTTAGAAAATAAAATATTTTTATTTTCTAAAAAAAGTCCCTAATGACATCATTATTTATTAATTTATTTATTTATTTATTTGTATGCCATTAAATCCCTTTATCTTAATTAAAAATATTTAATTAAAGAATCCCTCCCAAAAATGTTTAAATCTTATTTAAACATTATTTCCTTATTTATTAATTATTTAATTAATAAATTGATCAAAAATCTCAAAATAAATTATTTATTTATTTTTTGCCCAAAAACTTGGCCAATTTCCTTAAGACCGCTAACCTCTTTCAAAATCTTCTAATCCTTCTTTAATTTTGATTAAAGGCTAATCCCATCATTTCCTACCCCTAATCCCAACTCAAAATATTTAATTAAGATTAAATATTAATCCTCATGTTTATTAAAAATATTTTAATAAATATCTCCTCAACACAAACCCTTGAAATAAATAAAACTTTATTTATTTCCTAAAAATCTTATTTATCCTCATCCTAGGAAGTTCTAGACTCTTCTAGAAAGTCTTCATCCTCATCCAAAGCCTAGACTCTTCTAGAAGATGTCAATCCTTATCTTTGACCCTAATCCTAATCCCCTCCTAACCTTGTCGCATTCCCTAAACATGGGTTAAGACTTGCTAACCCAAGCCAAAGTTAACAAATATCTCCTCCTTCACCCACCCTCATTAAATGCCATCCACTTGCCCATCTCTAACATCCCTAATCTAATCCTAAGCCATCTCTAATCCTACCCTTAATCATTTTCACAATCATAAACAAGCTTAAGACTTTCCTAAGCCAAGCCAAAGTCTATCACCTCAAAATATTCCAACCATAAAACTTTATGAAGCCCACAAAGCCATAAATGACTCTTACAGGCCCATTCATTGCTCTTACAAGCCATTATGAGGGTCTTTATGAGCTTTGAGCCTCCTTTGTTGAACCCTCAACCCCTCTTGCTCTAAACAATGACCTTGTGACATGTGTCACTCTCTGATTGGCTGTAAAGAAGCACAATCCATGTGCTCTCCTCTCATTCAATCTAAACATTCCATAAGCTTTCTCCCATCCTTGCATCCTAGCCCTTAGTCCCTCAAGCCCTTTGCCTATTTAAGGAATCCTCTCCCAAGCCATTTTAACACAATCTAGAAAGTAAAGCCATAATGCCATTTTGAGAAGCCATTTTTACATCAAATCCATTCACCAAAATCTATCAAAAATTTTCCATTGAAGCCCATTTGAGCATTTGAGCATACATACATAATCAAGCCATCTTAGCTATTAGACACACCTCTACATCAAGTGATCATCCTCATTGAGAGAGCCTATCCATGGCTCATATTCTCATTTGAGGACTTCACTTTGTCTCTCATGAAATTATGTTAAATTAGTATGCAAATGCTTTTGATTGTTTTAATTTGGTGTTTCTAACATACTAAAGTAGCATATACATTTTGGCATGCCCGGTGGGACCCCACATGGGTCATCTTCATTAGCTTTTTTAGTCAAGTTTTGTATGTCATTTGCTGATTTTGGCTAATTTTGCTTGTTTTTGTGATTGGTAGGATTGTATAAATTGGTTTTGTAGGTCCACATGAGCATGAAGAAGACAAAGGAACTCATAGTGTTTGCAGATTTTTCAAGCTTATAGGTGGATGAAACACTTGGAATTCTTCTTCCTCTTGTCTATATTCTTCTTCTATTCCATCTACTTCTTCTTCTTCTTGAGGGATCTTGGCCTTTTTTTTTTTAAGGAAGCAAAATCATACACGCTTTTTCTTAAGTGCTCAAAATGAACCCCCAAATCATACTTAAATCCATTAAAAACTAAAAATTTGCAAAAAAAAAAGATCTTTTAATAAGTGAAACTAAACCAATCCAATCATTTGCATCCTTGCAACATCAAGGTTTTAGATGCATTTATGCAAAGTTAAGAACACTTTATTTTTTAGAATTTAAAAAGAACTTCAAGTTTCCATTTCAAAAGGTTCAAAATCAACACTAAGTGCACATTAAAATCTAAATCAAACTCAAACCATCAATAAAGGATAAAATGAATCTCATTTGCAAATATTTTAAAGTTCTTTTAAAAATCTCATGAAAACTAAGAGTCCTAAATGGTTGCAAAAATTGTCCTAAAAAGCTTCGTTATTTTTTCCAAACAAATGTTTTGTTGCAAAATCTTGAATATTTCTTAGATTTTTCATGCATCAAAACAATCTAGGAATATCATTTTTGGACTTAAAACATGCAAATTAGAACACAAAATCTTGAATGAAAACCAAAGTCCAAAAAGTCATTTTCACTTTTGAGTCCAAAACAATCTTGAATGATCTAAGGTTAAAACAAAGCACTTCAAAGTTCTTAAGACAACACGCAAAATCTCAATCTTGAATGCTCAAATGAAAAAACTTTAATGTTAATCACTTGTCTTTGAATGCATGTTGCTAAAATCACTCTTGAGTGCCATGGATTAAAATCAAGTTTTTTTTTAAATTTATGAATGCATGATTAAAACAACAAATCCAATCTTGAATTCCATAGATCAAATAATCATCTTTTGGGGCATAAAAAGAATCCACATTTTAGAAACTTTCTAAGTTATAAAAACAAATAAAGACACTTTGAGTGAATTTGTTGTTGGACTCACCCTCTTTAATCACCCATCATTCTAACCATTGGTTGCAATATCAGCACCATATATGGGGATGGGTCTACCTAAGAAGGGGATTTCATCACCCCTTGGGACGACCTCAACTCCAGCATTCTAGTAGAGTATAAAGATTGGGAGGTGAATCCAAAGACACCTCTCTTGGGATCAAGATTTTGTCACTCAGGCTAAGCCTCAAGGAACTTTATACCCTTGAGAAGTGAAAGAGGAGAAGTGGGTTACCACTCCTCTTGGCTATGTGAGATTGTTTTGGTTTCATCTACAGATTTGGGCCTCATGTACCTTGGGTATATTGAGGACTCCCTAACTAAACCAACTGTTAGCCTTGTAGGCAACCATCTAGGATGTTAATGTGTTTGAAGTGACTGATCAAAACATTTGTAGAATATACACACTCCTTGGCACACGTATCACATTCTGAGAATCAAAAACTTCTATATGGTTGTTCTTATCTATTTCTTGATCTTTTACTTGTTGAATGAATGGTTGCCAAACTTGGTCAATCCTAGCTTAGGGCACACTTAGCGTAGTCACTGCCTATTTCAGAAGTTGAACAAGTTGAAGCAAAACAACCACGATCTCTCAAAGCCAAGCAGATTCAGGAATTTATGTCAGAACAACCCAAACCCAAACAAAAGTTTCACAAAGCCAAACTCAAGCCCTCTCAGGCATACCAAGAAATTTCAACCAAGAGAAAGGAAGTAACACCAAGCCCTCGAATTGCCAAACTCCACAAAGTAGAAGACAAAGTGGCCGACGAAACTTGTCAGGATGCCTGGGTAGATCGCACTATCAGATTTAGCAAGCATCCAGGAGTTAACCCTGCTTATGTCTTACCAAATAGGCATGATTTCTATAAGTAGGCCCCCTTGTTTTTCCACATCTTCTTGCATAAGTTTCACTTTATAGTCATCTTTGTAGGAAAGCCAACCATTCTAGGTTATCCCTTTAAATCACTTTAGCTCATCCATCTCATCTAGGTCTTTGCCTTAGAATCAGTCTGATCCCCTCAAACCTAGCTAGCATCCCAAAAAGCCTAATTTTCACATCCAAGCCTTCAAAATTGTTGTCACATTTCCAAAGGTTTTCCATTCCTACCATCTTGCAAATCCACCAGCCTCACCAAGGTTATCCCTTTGATAGAGCTTTGTCTAGGGTAATCTAGCTTTGTCACTTGTTATCCCTCATCACCTTGAGCCAAAGGTTGAGATCCACAAGTGGTCAATCTCATGTTTTTCTTAAAGGATCATTAGTCTATCCTTAAAGTTGACACAATTACCACCAAGCTTGCACATAGGAAAGCAAACCTTTCATGCTTTGGCAACATATCTTTGAAGTTAGAATCCCCAACCCAATCCTCCTTAGGTTTGTCATATAGCTTTGCCTCAACCTAGGAAATCATTTGAATATAAAAGCCTTCCCCCTTTGCATCCATCAACATTATTGCATCTCATCCCTAGGAACATTTTCATGCCACCCATCAATCACTTAGCCAAGAAGAAGAAAGAAACAATGGAAACCTATCATTTGCATCAAACAGCATTGCTCCCCTTGAGCACTCAACCATCTTTTAGCCCAGAGAACGCTATACCATCACCTACTAACATTTAAGCTTTCATGAACCAACTAGGAAATCCAGTATTGGTGAACGCCATTATATACAAGAACAAAGAAACAATCATGGCTAACTTTCAAAGGGACAACATAGGAGCCTTCGACTTTGGAAGACCTCCTCCCTTATCAGATCCATCTCACCCATTGTTTGGGCAACTACCACTCCCAATAGGGTCTTATGATTCAAATTATCCTCAATATGTGCCAAAAGAAGAGCCTCAAGCCAATCCATATGATCCAACAGACCCAAACATACCATCCTCCACCCAAGTTGAAATCTCCATTCTGCAAGCCAATCCAGCCACCACCACTCCATCATTGGTTCATACCTCACCACTCCAAACTATCTTTGCCCAAAACACCTCACCATTAACTCCCTTCACTATTGATGTTGCTGCTCTCCAACCCAGCCTTCCAAATCCACCCATCTCCCAAATCAGTGCTAGCATCTTTGGCCAACCTCAGCAATATACAACAGGGATGCCACCCATGGGGCCAAGTAATCAACCTTTCATCACCCCCAGCTTGTTTACCTTAGCTCAGAACACAATTCCATCATTTCCACTAGGTCCTTGGAGCTTAGTGCCATCAGCCACAAATCCACAAGCTACTACCCTCACTCCACAAAGCTATCAAACCCCACAAGCTACTACCAATGTTCTACCAAGCTCTCAAGTGACCCAAGCTCCTGCCACCACTATACCAAGCTTTCAAATCCAACTACCAAGCTATCAAACCCTATCAGTTCCATTCCCAAGCTTTCAATTCCCACCACCTCCACCACCAACTAATCCATTACCTCCTATTACTAACTATTTTTCTATGCCACTTCTAGGAGGAAATCCACCACCACCAACCACCAATTACTTGGCCTCTTTTTCCATGCAGATACCTTCCCAAATGGGGGCACAACCCACATATATTGGTCAAACTCCTCAAATCCAAAGTCAAGTTCCACAAGCTCCCCAATCCTTTCCCCAAGTTTCACAACCATCTTATACCTTACCTCCACAAAGCAATTCATTTATCCCACAGCTAGCTTATGTTCCTCAATCCCAACCTCAAATTCCATATCAATAGCAAGCCTCACAACACATGCAGCAATATGTGCCACCTCCACCTCAGCAACCCATCATCCACCATTTAGTTGCCCAAGCCATGTACAATCCCTATCAGCCCATACCTCAAAGCCATCTATATTCCATTTCCCCATCTAGCACATACCTACCTCAGGGAACTCCTACATTGGGGGCACCCCAGCCATCACCCATTAATTTAGAATGGGAAGCCATGAAGACAACTTTGAAGAACATCCAGGAGAGAAATGATCCAAAAACTTTCAAGTTTGAGAATGTGTGTCCTTACCCATTTGACAGAGCCATTACCATGACACCATTTTCCAAACACTTTGAGATACTCGAGTTTGGAAAATTTAGAGGAAAAGGAGACCATGTTACACATATCAAAGAATTTTACATGCACTGCCAAGAAGTGGCATATGGTGATGTCTTCCTCTTGCATCTCTTTTCCAAAAGCTTGGTTGGACCAGCTCTTGAATGGTTTTATAGAATCCCATATGGCACAATTAAAAACTTTGCTAAATTGTCTAAGGCATTTGTAGCCCAATATGCCCATCTTTTTGAAACAGAACTATCAGTAGTTGATCTTGTCCACACTAAGCAAAAAGGTGGAGAAAGCCTTCCCAAATATCTACAAAGATGGCAAACCTTTACCACCTGCATATCTTGCACCTTTCTAGAGTGCCATTTGGTGAAAATGTTTATTGATAATGCTCATCCTAGCTTGGCTCACCACATGACCATGAACTATTTGCAGACCTACAAAGATATCAAAGAGAAAGGAATGATCCTTGAGCAAGGACTCATTAAAGATGGTGTGGTCAAGATTTACAAAGAAGCCAACCAAAATCAAACACATTCAAATGACAAGTCTAGGTATTGGAGCAAAAACAAGCACGTTGCAACAGATGGGGTCACTGATACTAGACATGTGAATATTGTTGGTCCTTCCCAAAATTAGTCCAACCCACCTTATCAACCAAACAATCAATAAGCTATCAACAACCAATAGAAGAATCAACAAAGCTTTCAAAGCCACAATCCAAAGCCCAACTTTCAAGTGTCTAACAATCAAGCTAATGTCATCAATGTAGCTACAAGACCAAAGCCTAAGTTCCAACCTGTACCTCAAAACTATACACCCCTTGGTGAGCCATTGGATGTCATTTTTGAGAAATTAGTGAAGGAAAACCTCATCAAATTTCCTCCTACCTAGTAAATTGACCAAGGCCAATCCAAAGCTGCATGGTACAAAGATAATGAGTACTGTAAATTTCATAGAGTAAAAGGTCACACCACCCTTAGATGCATGAAACTGAAAGATTATGTGTAGGACCTCATTGATCAGAAAGAAATCACCGTTGGTGCCCAAACCTCTCCTAATGTAGGCTTACAGATCTATCAAAATGCTTTTCCTCCTCACAACAACCAAAATCCTTGAAAAGCACCTATCCAAACCAACAACAACACCAACAACTGCCAGCCAAACCAATAGCATGGAAAGAACAATGACCACACTTCATCCTACATAGACTATGGTAGCCTCATTGGTTGTATATCTAAAAAAGAGCCTTCTGTCAATGTTATCAATATCCAAGGCCCAAACTATGAGTGTGCAGTCACCACTAGAAGAGCATGATTGAACATCGTAGCCCCATCAGTCCCATTGGTAGTATCATCAGCTTTGTCCAAAAGCCCATACAATATCTTGGAACACCTTGGGAACATGCCAGCCCAAATCTCCATTTTAGAATTTTTCCGCACTAGTCCTATGTACAAAAACATCCTTGACAGTGCTCTCATAGAATCTTGTGTCCCTTCAAATATCAATGCTATTGATTTTTGTAATCTCATTGGACACCTATCCTCCTCATGTGCTCTATCATTCAAACCCACTGACATACCCGTGGTCGAGCCAGATCACACCCTTCCACTTCGCATAGCCATCATGGTATCCAATTTTTCCATAAAAAGAGTAATGATAGATAATGGATCAGCCTTGAATATTTGTACCCTAAAATTCATAAAAACAAGTTGGGTATACTAAGGCAGATATCATCAATGAGGTTATCACCATCAAAGCTTATGACAACTTGGAAAGAACCACAGAAGGAACTATTTTGTTGCTAATCAAGGTTGGGCCAATCATCCAAGAAACACTCTGCCATGTTATTGATCTAAACCTACCATTTAACATCCTCCTCAGTTGCCCATGGATTCATGCCATGAAAGCCATTCCATCCACTTACCATCAGTGCGTCAAATTTCTGCATCAGGGCACTAAGGTAACCATCCATGTCGATCCAAAACTCTTTGCTTACTGCAATGCAGTTGAAGCTTCATATATAAACCATTTCCCTAGAATTAATATCCGCACAGCCATCGCCAGCTCATCCCACACTTGTAATGACCCAAAAACCATCCTCGCCTCCACCCTATCTACTGTGAAGATCAATAACAAAGGCTATGGAGAGTATAGTTTGTCAAATGCATTTGCTGTCGGGGCACTCCCACTTGATCCACATGCCCATGGATGACTAGCATATCAAAAAGCTAAGGAGATTCCACCTCCTCGATACAAACAGTTTGGCCCAACAACCTTTGTATCCTCAAAATACCCTCTTCATGAGGAGCTCACTCAAGATATCAACAATTGGTTATATAAGGATGCACCTCCAATAAATCAAGCACGCCTTGATCACTTTAGCCAGAAGTATCCCCAAGAACATAAGCTCATCATTGACAAATGGAACTATCAAGGTGGTGGTCTAGGACCAAAAGAAAGAGGCATGTAGTGGCCCATCGACGCACATAGGTGGGAATCAAAGTTAGGTCTTGGCTTTGGCATACCCACAACTAGGGGCACTAATGAGAATGATCATGCTTTTTCAAACATTCACCATGACCTTGTCGAAATCGAAGACATTCCTAAGGAAGTTGAAAAGAGAGCCTCTGACGATATCCCAAACCAAATCTTCCTCAAAGACTCTGTTCTCTAAGAACTATCCATCCATTTCATTGACCTACCACATGCCCATCCACAACTGATATATTGGGACCAACCAAGCATCATACACATTGATGAGTTCACATCAGAGGAAGCACTTCTGAAATTCATGGGAGCCGAAACTCCTCACAAGAAAATAAAGCCAGATTCTTCCTATATCTATAAGCTAGATCCCAAGGGGTATTTTGGAGAAAATCCCCAACCTAGTTCTGATACACCCAAAACTGGAACTAAGGTGAATCTGGGACTAGCTAAGGCAGCAAAGAGAACCCCTCAGTAAGAAAATCCAGATTCACAAGTAGAACATGAGGATTTAGCATTGCCTCCTCAAGATAATTGACTAGAGGTGTCTTCTATTCTAATTGAGGATACTAGAGAAGTCAACATCGATTCTTTAGAGATCCCCAGACTTGTTCACATTGCTACATCCCTATCACAAGACCAAGCTGACCTCCTCTTTGAGGTCTTAAGAGAGAACATTGGCCAACTTGCATGGTCATATTAGGACATGCCAGGACTTGATCCAAAGCTTGTAGTTCATCATCTTGCAGTCAATCCAAAGATCAAGCTCGTCAGACAAAAGCTTAGAAAAATGCACCTCAAGGTGGCATTAGTAGTCAAAGCTAAATTAGAAAGAATGTTAGCAACTAAGGTTATCCAACCTATTGACTACTTAGAGTGGATCTCCAACATGGTCCCCGTTAGTAAGCCTTTCGGTGACATCAAAATCTGCACTGATTTCAAAGATCTTAACAAAGCTTGTCCAAAAGATGATTTTCCCTTACCCAACATAGATATGATTGTAGATCTTACAGCTGGACATGAAATTCTATCCCTCGTGGATAGTTTTTTGGGTATAATAAAATCAAGATTGCAAAAGAGGATCAACATAAGACAACATTCACTACCCCATGAGGAACCTTTTACTACAACATGATGCCTTTTGGCCTAAAGAATGCTGGGGCTACCTATCAAAGAGCTATGACAGCCATTTTACATGATCTTATCCATAGCATTTTGGAAGATTATGTGGATGATATCTTGGTTAAATCTCACACCTTCATGGATCATCTTGCTGACCTAGAGAAAGTCTTTGATAGTTAGCGAAATATCATCTAATGCTGAATCCCAAGAAATGTGTCTTTCGGGTCACATCTAGCAAGCTTCTAGGCTTTATAGTTTCTAAATGAGGTATATAGATTGACCCCAAGAAGGTCAAGGCTATCTTAGATAGGCCTCCTCCCCAGACACTGTGACAGCCTCGCACTCTTTAGGGAAAGCTTCAATCTATTTGACGCTTCATCTCCCAGCTTGCAAATAAGTTTACGCCATTTGCACATTTACTGAAGAAGGATGAAAACTTCAAGTGGGATCTTTTATGTCACCGCAGCTTCAATCATCTCAAGCAGTATCTCATCAATTCCCCTATCTTGGTTCCACCAGTTCCTGGTCATCCCTTTATCTTGTACATATCAACAACGCCTATTGCTCTAGGGGCACTTCTAGCACAACACGATGACTACAACAGAGAAAGAGCCATCTACTACATCAATAGAACCTTAGTTGGTTATGAACTCAATTATACTCCTATGGAAAAATCTTGTTTGGCAGTTGTTTTCTCAACTCAAAAGCTTTGCCACTACATGCTAAGTCATACCATCCAACTAGTCTCCAAGATCGACCCTCTCAAGTATATGCTCTCCAGAACAACACTTATAGGCCATTTGGCCAAATGGGTTATGCTCCTTAGCGAATTTGACATCCAGTATGCTGATGCACCTCTAGTAGATACATATCCTAATACATCCAGTATGTTGATGCACCTCTAGTAGATACATATCCTTTGATCATAGAATTTCTAGATGAGCATACCTGTCTAATTGAAGAACAGCCCCCAGGGAAACTTTATTTTGATGTCTCATATACATCTCATGGATTAGGGGTAGGAATATTGTTGGTCACACCTCAAGGATATTAAATTCCAAAAGCCTTCAAGCTACAATTCCCTAGCACCAACTATATAGCTGAATATGAGGCTCTCATAGTAGGATTAAAGACAGCTGCAGAATAGAACATCACTGAGTTACAAATCTTTGGCGATTCTCAACTCATCATCAAGCAAGCCTTAAATGAATATCAAACCAAAGATGAAAAGCTATTACCCTACAAAGAGCTAGTTGATCAGCTAACCTAGCATTTTACAAAGCTTCAGTTTACACAAGTGCCTCGAATGTAGAACAAAGCAGCAGATGCTATGGCTATTATCGGCTCGCTCTTGGAAATTCCCCAGGTAGTTATGTAGTATGAGTTTTTAGTTGAGCAGCTCCTCACACCTACCTATGCGAATGATGACTCAAACCGTGTTTGTATCTTGGTTGGTCCCCAATCCCCTTGGTACCATGAGATTCACACTTACCTTAAAGATGGTATCATCTCCTCTCACCTCACATGTACCCAACGCCAAAACCTCATCCAAAAATCACCCCGCTATGTTATCATAGCCAATACCCTATATTGTTGAGGTTATCATGATACTCTCTCTCGATGTTTAGATGAAAATGAGGTCATAATGGCATTAAAAGAAATACACTCCAAACTTTGTGGTGCCCACACGAGTGGTATTTTCCTCGCATGACAAATCCTTAGAGCAGGCTACTATTAACCTACCATTGAAGAAGACTCTTATGACTTTGTCAAAAAGTGTCTCCCATGTCAATAGTACGCAAATCTTGTGCACACTCCAACATAGGATCTATAGCCTATTGCACCACCTTGGCCTTTCTCTGTTGGGGCCTTGATCTAGTTGGAACTATCACACCTCTCTCATCTGATGGACATAAATGGATAATAATAGCTATAGACTATTTCACTAAATGGGTGGAAGCAATCCCCCTAGTCTCAGCTGCAGGAGTTCAAGTCTCCAAGTTCATCTTGTACCACATTGTTTGCCGCTTTGGCATCCCATCCACCATCTTCACCAACCATAGAGATAACTTTGAAAATATCAACATGGAAGAATTATGCACTTCCCTCTGCATCTATCACCACTTTTCTAGCCCATATTTCCCACAAGGTAACAGCCAGGCAGAGGCAACTAACAAAACCCTCCTCAAAATTCTAAAGAAATTTGTCAATGATTCTAGCCGCAATTGGCACCTACAAATAAATCTAGCCCTATGGGCCTATCGAACTTCATTCCATACATCCATAGGCACAGCTCCATACTCCTTTGTCTATGGTGCCAAAGCAGTACTACCCATAGAGGTTCAACTTCCCTCCTTGCACATATCTTTGCAAGGGAAAATATCAGATGAAGAATATAGAGTAGCCCAGCTCACCCAGCTAGATCTCTTAGACGAGAAGCGACAACAAGCCTATGATCATCTCACGGTCTATCAAACTCATCTCAAAAAGAATTTTAACAAGAAGGTGCTCCCATGAAACTTTCAGCTGGGCAACATGGTCCTCAAAGAAAATATGAAAGTCCAAGCCGATCGAGAAAAGAAAGGCAAGTTTGAACCTACATGGCTTGGTCCTTATGTTGTCACTACTTCCTTTGGCTCCGGAGCCTATCAGCTATCTACACCGGAAGGAGAACTCTTGAATGATCCTACTAACATCATTCATCTCAAGAAGTTTTATGCTTGAAGATCCTTGGTATACCCAGCTTTTGAAAAATACAAAAAAAAAAATAGTAAAGAGAAATAAGCATCCAATGGTGAAAACTTGGCAATTCAAGCGCCTTGGATAGGTACCTTGGTGAAAATCTGGTAATTCAAGCACCTTGTGTACTAAGACTAATCCAATATCTATCTCTATCCTATCCCTCATCCATTCACCCACCATCCCATAAAACACCTACTTGTTCCCTTGGTGTTCCAACCAAATATCAAAAATCTAATGAAGCTTGTAAATACCTCCTGTACAGCTTGTAAATCTTGTACCTCAGCTTGTAAATCTTGTACCCCAGCTTGTAAATCTTGTATCATCCCTTGTATCATAGCTTGTATATCCAAATCTTGTCCAAAACTTGTACCATATTCCAACTTGTAAATAATCTTGTATCCTAGTTTGTATCCTATCACATGCACAAAAAGAATCCCATTTTCCTTAAGCTTTTCCAAAACCATCAAATTATCCAACTATCCATCCAACACACTTTAAAACATTTCCATCTCACAAAACCCAAACATGAACAACCTTGTACATTTGTAACATATCTTGGTATGTCATCTTGTACATCCTCTTTATCTTAGTACCATTGTATCTATCTAGCTATCATGTCAGTTCCTCCTTGATCAGCATCTTGCACACATCACACAACCCTTGGTTAGTTATTCCAATGCATCCTTTAGCTAGATCTCCTGTCACCAAAGTGTTATCCTCCTTAGTTCAGCTTGCCAGACACATCACTCATCTAGATCCATTAGCTTAGGTGCTCTCTGATAGATCCTTTTAGGATATAGCTTTCCTCATGTCTGATCTTGGTCCGTTAGTACCTTGTCCCACCCATCTCGTTTGCAAATGGTTCTCTTTTGGATTTTTGCTTTCTTTTGATTTGGAATCTTCCCTTTTGGGTCTTGAAGTATCTTTTCCAAACAATCATTTTGTTCCCTCCTCAAGGTTGCCATGATCTTCCATTTCATGGTATACTGCGAATGGGGCAATTTGGGTGTAAGGTCTTGATCAAGTCTTTTATTTGTTTTTCTTTTCTACTTGTGGGTTACCCAGTGTCAGTTTCGCTCTAATTCTTTTGAGATTCATGTGTGATGCTGGGGCAATCCTTGCGTGTTTTTTTTGAGTCAGTTCGTCAGTCCTTTGGACAGTTGGTGAAAAGGCCTTGATGTTCTTGGTAACCTTGGCAATTAACCAACAGTCCTATAGCAAATCTAGTGCTCAACTACATGGTGGTACTTCTCTTTGAAGTATCCCCCTACTCAAAAAGCTTCAATGGATTCCCTTCATCTCCATTATCCCCCATCCATCTCCAACATCCATCTCTTCTACCCCAAGCTTATGCATTAGTATCTCTTTGAATCAATCTTCACTTTTAGCTTTAGGGATCCAAAATCCTAGTCTTAGGGATCCACCAATCCAATCAATCCACCAAGCCTCATCTTTCGAGATCCACAATCCTAGTCCTAGGGATCTCCGAAACCCATCTTCCACCAATCTAACTCTTTAAAATCCTATTGCCTCAGCTTTATCGCATCCCATCATCCCTTCCCTTATCCTGGATTCCTTTTTATAGTGCTCTGCTCCTTCATCCTCCCCCCAATTCTGAAAGTCTTAAGCTTATTTACTCTTGTGCCTCTGATTTTCCCCTTTATCATTCTCCCATAGTGAGAGTTTGAGCTAATTCAGCCCCTTCTCTTTGCTAATCTAAGTCTCCTTGCTCATCCTGGATTCTTGTATTTTTTTAAAAACCATTGAGCCTCACTTTCTCTCCTCGCCGCCTTCTTGAGGGGGCATCTCACAGTCCATTCTCTCCTCTTCTGCTCTAACCTTGGGCATCTTATTTTTTTATCTTTGATGTCATGCCACTTGCAGCATCACATCAAAGAGGGGCAAAATGTAGACACCTAAAAAAAATTTAGAAAATAAAATATTTTTCATTTTCTGAAAAAAGTTCCTGATGACATCATCATTTATTAATTATTTATTTATTTAATTTATTTATTTATTTTTATGACATTAAATCCCTTTATCTTAATTAAAAATATTTAATTAAAGAATCCCTCCCAAAAATGTTTAAATCTTATTTAAACATTATTTCCTTATTTATTAATTATTTAATTAATAAATTGACCAAAAATCTTAAAATAATTTTTTTTTTTTTTTTTTGCCCAAAACTTGCCCAATTTCTTTAAGACCACTAACCTCTTCCAAAATCTTCTAATCTTTCTTTAATTTCAATTAAAGGCTAATCCCATCATTTCCTACCCCTAATCCCAACTCAAAATATTTAATTAAGATTAAATATTAATCCTCATGTTTATTAAAAATATTGTAATAAATATCTCCTCAACCCAAACCCTTGAAATAAATAAAACTTTATTTATTTCTTAAAAATCTTATTTATCCTCATCCTAAAAAGTTCTAAACTATTCTAGAAAGTCTTCATCCTCATCCAAAGCCTAGACTCTTCTAGAAGATGTCAAAGCCATAAATGACTCTTACAATCCCATTCATTGCTCTTACAAGCCATTATGAGGGTCTTTATGAGCTTTGAGCCTCCTTTGTTGACTCCTCAACCCTTCTTGCTCTAACCAATGACCCTGTGACATGTGTCACTCTCTGATTGGTTGTAAGAAAGCACAATCTATGTGCTCTCCTCTCATTCAATCTAAACCTTCCATAAGCTTTCTCCCATCCTAGCCTTTGGTCCCTCAAACCCTTTGCCTATTTAAGGAATCCTCTCCCAAGCCATTTTAACACAATCTAGAAAGTAAAGCCATAATGTCATTTTGAGAAGCCATTTTTACATCAAATCCATTCACCAAAATCTATCAAAAATCTTCCATTGAAGCCCATTTGAGCATTTGAGCATACATACATAATCAAGCCATCTTAGCTATTAGACACACCTCTACATCAAGTCATCATCCTTATTGAGAGAGCCTATCCATGACTCATATTCTCATTCGAGGACTTCACTTTGTCTCTCATGAAGTTATGTTAAATTAGTATGCAAATACTTTTGATTGTTTTAATTTGGTGTTTCTAACATACTAAAGTAGCATATACACTTAGAATAAGTTTAGTTGAGATTTTTATAATATTTCTAGACATATATTTTTATTATTGATCTCAAAATTTACTAGTCAAGATCTCAAATTTTATAATTGATAACTTCAAATGACCAACCTAATTAAATAAAATCTAAAATCTCTAATCAATGATAATATTTCATTTATAATTTTATTTTGGCTAAAGCAAATATATAATTTCATCTATCACAATAATTAATTAAAATAATAATAATATTAACTTACTAAAAGATATTTTAAATCTATGAAAATTTTTTAATTCCTGTCATGACAGGAAACTATTGCATTCATGAAAAGTGAATGAGTTTATTTATTTGTCCAATCAGAAGCTTTAATTTATTTGCACAATTTTTCTACTATAGTCATTAGTTATATGACATTTTTCTCCAATTTCATATAAAGTATTTTTCTTGCATTTTATTAGTCATTGGTTGCTACAGTCATGAGTTTGATGATTTTTATTTTTTATGAATTCATTTAATTTTTTTCTCCAAGTTCTATTGTACATAGTAAAAATAAAAAATAATCAGTCATTGTGAGGCCTCACCTAGACCAATCATAGCATAGTGTTACATTATTATTATTTTATACTCATGACTTGATATGTTGAGACACTATCGGATACACTAAACATATTATATTATTTCATGTTGTGTGAAGTTTTACTTTCAGATATTTGGTTTCATCATTTAACGCTTTATGAACATGTGTACTGAAGTAAGTGAATGCAAAATTAACACTTTGATTATGAAATTTTAATGATTGAGAATATGACTAGAATGGGATAAACAATTGAATTATTTGAAAGGTGAATGTTTTAATTTATGAGATTTTCTTGATATGTTATATACATATATGCATGTGATTTTCTAGAGCTACTAATGTGTGCAATGAGTGCGTAGGATATTTTAGCCGAGAAACCTAACAAAAAAATAGAACTAAATCCTATGTACCATTTGTAGAAACCCCGTTGTTCATATTTTATTTGTATCGTGAGATGTATGAATGTATCATTCTGTATTCAGTAAATGTTAATATTTGGTAATAGTGTTTTTATAGTGTCGCTTGACACTTATGAATTGTATATGCATTCCAACATGCTAGTTAGGGTTAACCGATTTACCTATAGACCTAAGTTGGGCTAAGTTAGTGACCTTTTTGTTAATCATTTTTTAGTCAATTATTTACCCCTAATCGAAATTAGTGTTTAATCTACTTTTTGGAAGGTTGTTAGATAGTCCTAAAATTCTTAGCATTTGTTAGGTCTCAAATTTATCTCTAAGCTTAAAATCATGAAATCTTAATACCCAAGGGGTATGGGTAGGGGTTGGGGGCATTTTCCACCCCCCTAGCCCCTTTTGTTGACTTTTGTGGTCACTCAAAAAGTCCATTTTTTCTTTAGTGCGAAAATTGAATGATTTCACCATGGGTTGAATGACCTTAACTCCACCTTGAGGTTAGCCTTAGGTCTAGTTGTGTTAGAAGCCACTAGAACTTTTGGACAAGTGGGGGAGTTATTGTTTTTAGAGGTGGTTGAGTTTAAGATCTTATTTAGAGGCAATTTAGAGGAGGTTTGGGTTGTTCACCCAACCTCTAGTTTTAGAGAGATTTTCAGAATTGAAGAAAAAGGAGAGGAAAGAAAATTCATCTGAAACTTTTTCATTTGCCATATTCTAATTTTTGAAGGTAGGAATACTTCACCTCTTTTTGGTTTTATGTTGTGCTTCATGTTTCAGTCTTATTGTTTATGTATGTATGTGTGTTGAGTATTTTGGGAGGGATTGAAAATAGGTTTTCTCAAATGTCTTTCCTTTGTGTTTTGTTTAAATTTTGATGTTTTCTTTTTGTGGGTGTTTTAGCTTTACTCACCCTCGGATAGGGTAGAAGTGGCCATTTTCAGAGAAAGGTCTTCAGTTGGACTCCAACAGTGTAGAGTCTCTTCTCAAGACAAGAAGAGGGAGAGAGGGTAGGGTGTTATGAGCCCCTACCTCTCAGCACAAACCATGTATGAGTTTTGGCATGTAAGAATAGAAAAATGAAAGTTCTTGAGATATAGCTCTGATAGGGCACCTGTTTTGGTGTTGTGTCTAACATCTCCTATTGGAAGAATCCACCTTTCCTTAGTTTGGTTCAATGTTGAATCTGTTGTGAAAACTTCGTATGGGAGTAAATTTTCTGTTTTGTCCTCATATTGTGATTGGTTGTATCTTGGTCAATTTTCATTCTCTCCATGATTACCATGATGTATTGCAGAAAATGAAATGGATCCCTTGTTAAGGGCCATGAAGCAAATTTAAATTGATTGTTGAAATTCAGTTATGTTTGGGATTGAAATCCTGTGTAAAAAAAATTTTTGTAATGGCAACGATGTTGAGTTTTCTTCCCTGTTCTTTCCTGATGGAGCCTTTGAGTCAAGTGGTCAATAAAATAATGATTGCATAATATTCTTGTTCATGAGATATTCATATTTCTAGTTATATGATCATGTGTATTGAAAAGTAGATAAAATGGTAACATGCAATTTTATGCAATTTTGAGTTCAAATATATATATATATATATTTGTGTGTGTGTGTGTCTGTCTGTGTGTGTGTGTGTGTGTGTGTGTGGTTGAACCATCAATTCGATTTTGAGTTTAATAGGAAATAAAAATCAATCTTACATTATTGTGGAAACAAACTAATGAACTCCAAGTTATAAAACCCATTTAAAAATAATAATACCTACTTGTAAAAAAATTAAATTTTCTTATATAATCCATACTTAGCATTAATTAGGACTTTAAAAAAAAAAGCCCCCAAGAGCAATATTGCTCTCTGCTTTTTGTATAGGGAAAGGATTTATCTTTTTGCAATAGATAATCTTTAAAGATTCTCTTAATTATTCCTTGTTGAATAAAATAAATAAATTTAAATTTGAACAAATTAAATAAATAAATAAATAAAATCAATGCATATACTATCATTACCTAAATATCTTATGTTCTTACCTAATTAACTTTTTGCCTTAAAAGAGGGAGTGGGCACCTTGGGTCATGAAAGATTTTTTTTTTTTCAAACAACTTTAAGAATTCCCCTAACAACCGCTTCCCACCTTCCATGCTACTGACGTGGCATTCATGGTCAACAAAGGGGGGGGTGGGGGGGAGGTGATATTAATTCAATACAATTTTTTTTTTAAAAAATCTTTTAAAATTTTGCCCACCTCTTTCCTTGGTTAGCAAACCAACTTCATTCTTAGCATTGAGTCTTGTGTTTAATGGATGTGAGATTGGGGGGGAAAGTACTAGGCATTGTTTTAAAGAAAGGATTTAGTTAGTAAAGTAGGCTAGTATTTATATTAGTAAAGTTTGTTTTCTTTTAAAAGTATTTAATTTAAGTTAGTTTTGCTTTTAGTTAGTATTTTAGATTAGTTTGTTTTTTATTTATAAGTTTTTAAATTTAAGATTTGTTTAAAATTATGTTAGTTTAACTTTAGTTTAGTTTAGGTATTAATTAATATTAGTCTTTTTTGTTTAAGAATGTTAGTATGTATTTTGTTGTTAGTTAGGTTGTATTTATAATTTAATTAAATTAGATGTTTTTTTTAATTATCATTTAAATTAGTAAAATTTAGTTTTATTAGAATGTGATTAGTAGTTAGTTGTATTAATTAATTTAATATTATTTTTTATTATGGTTAGTATTATTTTAATGTTAAATTTTTTATTAGTATAAGTTTTAGAATTACGAATTATTAATCATGGAGGGTAATATATGCATTTAAGGTGTTAATATCTTATTCATTTATTTAGTTTTCTTTTAAATTTAATTTTAGTGGAATTATTATTTGATTTGAAATGTTCTAATTTTTTAGATTATAGTTTTAAATAAGGAAATTGTTATTTGACTAGAAGTTTAGACAAAGTTAAATTATTGATGTGATGTTATATTAATTAGTAAGTTCTTTTTATTTCTAAAACTTCGAAATAATTTAGATCTATAATTATTAAATTGTTATCCAAATGATTTAAGAGTATTAATCCTTATTTTTTAAGTAAATAAAAGCAGCAATGTGTTAAATCATTAATAAATTAAATTTTGAATTTGTTTAAATTAATTAATCGATTTAAACAATGAGAGTTATATTTGATGATCTATTCATACTCATTGATTATAAACATAAGTGAAAATGTCAGGACACTGTTAGGGGAATCGTGTTG
Organism: Cupressus sempervirens; assembly: GCA_028749045.1. Taxonomy (NCBI): domain Eukaryota; kingdom Viridiplantae; phylum Streptophyta; class Pinopsida; order Cupressales; family Cupressaceae; genus Cupressus; species Cupressus sempervirens. The sequence continues at coordinate 838,843,600 of CM053793.1, forward strand.
TTGTCTTAACTATTTTAAACTTATCCACTTAGTGAACTTAATTATTTTTAACTTTTAAAAAAATCGTGTATTTTTGCCCCGTATTTTGGGCATGACAATCATTTATTTTTTCCCAAACTATAGAGGCATAAAAAATATTTGCATATCAAACACATAAACAAGAAAAAGAAATAAGACATTATTGAATGCAAGTGGTGACCTTACTTATCTTGTATGTTTGTCCTATTGCATGGAAACAGATACAATGAGATGAGTTTTTTTTTTTTTTTTTAATTTTTTTTTTCTTGTGTTGTAAAAAAGGAACTTTCTATTGTACATGAAAAAAAAAACATTTATTTCCTCCAAACTATAGAGATATAAAAATATTCTCATAACAAGAAAATAATAAAAATAATAAAAATGAATAAGATAAGCAAATAAAAAAATATGTCAAACATTTCACATTATTGGAGTACATGTGGGGGATTTGGTTTGTCATTTTTATGTCTTATTGCATGGAATCCGATTCAGTGAAATTTTTTTGATATAATTGTGGCATAGATTTAGGTCAACATTTGTCCTATGTAAGGATTAATTATCAATTCTTGTAGACATCTATTATCTATTTTCTATTTATAACATTGTGTGAGAGTTTTCTAATTACATCTCTTGAGCGCTTTCATCTCTACCTTCAGTACTATAAGGTATGTCAGTACTAAATACTTTTATTTTTATCACATTTTTTTGTAATCATAAGCTTCTTTTCAAATTTATGTTTGGAAAATCTATTTTATTCTTAAAATATAATTGTGAGTTTATTTCTTGTTCAAAATTTGATAGGGTTTCATAGTATTTCTATTATATTTTTTAAATTTATCAAATTTGAGATTTATGCATATATTTTAGATTAAAATAAGTTTGTGCATAGATAATTGGTTTGAAATTCGGATCTAAGGGTTAAAATCTATTTTATTCTTAAAATATAATTGTGGGTTTGTTTCTTGCTTCAAAATTTGGTAGGGTTTCTTAGTATTTCTATTATATTTTTCAAATCTATCAAATTTGTATTTTATATTTAAAAAAGTTTATGCGTGGATAATTGGTTTGAAATTTAGATTTGAGGGTTCAAATCTACTTTATTCTTAAAATATATTTGTGGATTTTTTCTTGTATCAAAATTCGATAGGGTTTCATAGTATTTCTAGTATGTTTTTTTTTTAATCTATCAAATTTGAAATCTATGCATATATTTTAGATGAAAATAAGTTTGTACATAGATAATTAGTTTGAAATTCAGATCTAACAGACAAAATCTATTTTATTCTTAAAATATAATTGTGGGTTTGTTTCTTGCTTTAGAAAATATCGCATTCATGAAAAGCGAATGAGTTTATTTATCTGTCCAATCAAAGGCTTTAATTTATTTGCACAATTTTTCTACTATAGTGATTAGTTGTGATGACATTTTTCTCTAATTTCATATAAAGTATTTTTCTCACATTTTTTTGGTAGTTGGTTGCTACAGTCATGAGTTTGGTATTTTTTATTTTTTATTTTGTTGTGTACAAAATGAATTTATTTAATTTTTTTCTCCAAGTTGTATTATATAAAAAAAAATAGTCATTTATTTTCCTCTAAACTATAGGAGGATAAAAAATATTCCTATAACAAGCACATAAATAAGCAAAAAATTTAAAACATTATTGAGTGCAATTGGTGACCTTGCTTATCTTGTATATTTGTCCTATTGCATGGAATCAGATTCAATGAGATATATTTTTTTTACTTTTTTTGTAAAAAAAAATATTTCTATTGTACATAAAAATAAAGACATTTATTTTCTCCCAAACTATAAGGATATAAAAACATTCTCATAATGAGAAAAAAAAAGAAAAAATAATAAAATGAACAAGAAAAATAAATAAAGAAATATGCTGACCATTTCACATTATTGGAGTGCATGTAAAGACTTTTTTTGTCATTTCTATGTGTCTTATTGTATAGAATCAGATTTAGTAAAAAAAAATTGATATAATCGTGGCATAGCTTTAAGAAAAAATTTGTCCTATGTAAGGATTAATTATTGATTCTTGTAGACCTCTATTATCTATTTTCTATTTATAGCATTGTATGGGAGTTTTCTAATTACATCTTTTGAGTGCTTTCGTCTCTATCTTTAATACTAGAAGATATGTCAGTACTAAATACTTTTATTTTTATCACATATTTTGTTGTTATTTTTTTGTAATCATAAGCTTCTTTTCAAATTTATGTTTGGAAAATCTATTTTATTATTAAAATATATTTGTTGGTTCAAAATTCAATATAGTTTTGTAGTATTTCTAGTGTATTTTTTAAATCCGTCAAATTTGATAACTATGCATATATTTTAGATCAAAATAAGTTCGTGCATGGATAATTGGTTTGAAATTCAGATCTGAGGGATGAAATCTATTTTATTCTTAAAACATAATTATGGGTTTGTTTCATGCTTTAGAAACTATTCTATTCATGAAAAAAAAATGAGTTTATTCATTTGTCCAATCAGAGGCTTTAATTTTTTTGCATAATTTTTCTACTATAATCATTAGTTGTAATGACATTTTTCTCTAATTTCATCTAAAGTGTTTTTCTCACATTTTATTTGTGGTTGGTTGCTACAGTCATGGGTTTGGCAAAAAAAAAATTGTTTTGTTGTGTACAAAATGAATTCATTTTTAAAAAAAAATTAAATTGTATTGTTCATAAAAAATAAGCAGTCATTTATTTTCTTCCAAACTATAAGGACATACCAAATATTCTCATAACAAGCACATGAACAAGTAAAAAAAGCAAGATATTATTGAGTACAGGTGGTGACCTTGCTTATTTTGTATGTTTGTCCTATTGTATGGAATCAAATTCAATGAGATATTTTCTTTTTCTTTTTTGTGTGTTGAAAAAAAAAGAACTTTCTTTTGTACATGAAAAAAATAGATATTTATTTTAGGCAAAAGCCTACAATGTAATGGTAACTTGCAAGTCTCTCATGTGGGAGGTCTTGGGTTCGAATCTACCTTCGCATAACATATAATAATAATTAATTCAAGAAAATAATAATTAATCTAGGCTTCGGTTGTTTACCGATAAAAAAAAGACATTTATTTTCCCCCAAACTATAGAGATGTAAACATATTCTCATAAAAATATAAAATTAAAAATTAAAAAAATAATAAAAATGAACAAGACAATCAACTAAAAAAATATGTTGACCATTTCACATTATTGGAGTGCATGTGGGGACTTGGTTTGTCATTTATGTGTGTCTTATTGTATGGAATCTAATTCAATTAGATTTTGTTGATATAATTGTAGTATAGATTTAGGTCAACATTTTTCCTATGTAAGGATTAATTATCAATTCTTATAGACATCTATTATCTGTTTTCTATTTATAGCATTGTGTGGGAGTTTTCTAATTACATCTCTTGAGCGCTTTCATCTTTGCCTTTTGTACTAAAAGGTATGTCATTACTAAATATTTTTATTTTATCACATATTTTGTTACATTTTTTTATAATCTTAAGCTTCTTTTCAAATTTATGTTTGAGAAATCTATTTTCTTCTTAAAATATAATTGTGGGTTTGTTTCTTGTTTCAAAATTGGATAGAGTTTTATAGTATTTCTATTATGTTTTTCAAATTTGTGAAATTTGAGATGTATGCATATATTTTAGATTAAAATAAGTTTGCACATGAATAATTGATTTGAAATTCAGATCTGAAGGTTAAAACCTATTTTATTATTCAAATATAAATGTGGATGTTTTTTCTTGCTTCAAAATTTGAAAGGATTTCATAGTATTTCTATTACGTTTTTCAAATCTGTCAAATTTAAGATCTATGCATATATTTTATATTAAAATAAGTTTGTGCATGAATAATTGATTTGAAATTCATATCTGACGGTTGAAATCTATTTTATTCTTAAATTATGTGTAGTGCCTACCCCTAGTTCACATTTTGTTTTAATTGCCAAACTATTTTAGGCCAGTTTTATACTTGATGTTTAGTAGCATTACTTTCAGATTATCAGATGTTGTTTTACACTCAATTTATTATATGATGAGATGACTTGGTACTCTATATTTCATGCATGTATGATGATTATTCAATGTTTTCAATTATCGATGATGATTAGTTAGATGGTTTATTATCACATGTGCTTTCTTATGGATACTTACCCCATACTGCATGTGTATGGTGTGTGTGTTTGTTTTCTTTATGTATGGTGTTTCTGATGTGGTTAAGGAAGGGAGTCGTAGTCACCTGCTAGTCGAGATCTACACGATGCATCACTTCCTGCCATTGTCTGTTTAGCTTAGAATATTGCGTCTGTACATGCGTAAATTTTATGCAGGTTGCAGGTAACGGGTATCAACTTCCCTGAATTGCCAGGATGAGCGTACCCTATCGCATTATCTCAATGGTAAGAGAGGGGAGATAAACTCTTAAGTCCAAATCCTAAACCCTTTAGCCAATTGTCCTAATTGATAATTAGGACAAGTATCTGAGTTAAGTACCCTCCGAATGCATCAAATGATGTTATTTTGTGATTATAACCCTTTTGTTTGATTTAGTATGTGTTCTTCTATGATGGGTTTTCGTATGTTGCTTTATGAGTCCTTGATGTATTTTCTATTAACTAAGTTTAATTAAAAAGGTTAATTAATGATTTAATTTAATAGAAAATTATTATGGTATTTTAATATTTAATTATATTTAATTAATTGAGAAATTAATTAGATAAAAAGAATTAAATTTGGAGATAAAAGTTTTAAGTATAATTTTAGAATGTGATAATATTTATTTAATTTAATAATAATAATATATTTAGAGTTCATTTTTAAATAAATGCTAAATATTATTGTTATTTAAGTTAATTAAATATTTTATCAATTAAGTTTCTAAAATAAATTAAAAAGTGAAAATATATTAATTATTAAAAGTTGTAAGATTGCATGATGCGAGCATGTGTTGAAAATAATGAAATAAATTAAAAGATAAAATAAGAGAAAATAATAATGTTATTTTTAATTTCATAAAGTGCGCATGGGATTAAAAGTAATAAAGATTAAAAACAGAAGTCAAGTGGAATATTAAATAAAGTTATTTAATTATCCATTTAATGTGCATTGAAAAGATAAAGCAAAGATTAATACAAGTTAATTTGAGAGTTAACCCAGTTGAGCAAAGAGTCCTCTCGGGTGAACGCACAATTAGTGCCCTGATTTGAGGAGAAGACTCCTTATCACAACTTTGGGGGGGTTCATTGTTGGGGGGACACAAAATTTGGACAAGGAATTGGGGGGAGACAGAAATTTTGGGAGACACCTTTTGGAAGCAAATTTCAGAAGGCGAATTCTAAAGAAGATTTTCAGAAGAAAGGTTATCGAAGAGGAGCGAATTCTCTTACAATTTTTGGAGATTGCATAATAGCATCAGGTTGAGGTAGGGTCTTGTGTTTGATCATGGGTTGAATTATGCAATTTGATAATCCTGTCTTCTTCGTGCTTGTGGATTATAAATCCGAATTGTCTGGATTCCATTGTTTGATCCTTTCACTCTCTTGTTCTGAACCTTATGATACTATATTGTATTTCATCTAGATAATAGAATTGGAAGAATAAATCAATTTGAAACCCTCGTTCTAGATGATAGAATTTTACAAATCAAACTAGGGAGAGCTTTTGAAAGAAAAGAAAATCTTGATTGGAAAATTTTATTAAAATGAAAGAGAAGAGATTTGTTATATAAATTTTATATTGAAAAGAGACGATATTCTTTTAAAGAATATTTTAATTTAGAGATCTGAGTGATTACTTCTATCAGATTAAAATTTTAAGCATTTATTATATATATATATATATAATGGAAAAAGAAGATTGTTTAAAATGATGTTTATAAAATTAAATATATTTGAAAAGTATTAATATAAAATTTTAAACAAATAAAAATATTGTTTTAAAAAAAAATCAATTGATTAATTAGTTATTAAAAAAACGTGATTGGGCAGGGATTAACTCGTACCCCGTCCCCACTCACCTCTGTCGACGCCGCTGCTGACGCAGGCTGCGACAGCAGTGGTACAACGTACCGCTGCTGGTGCAAACCTGCGACAGCAGGGTATGCCTTCAGCAGTCCCTTTAAGGGAAGGTCATCAGCCCCTTTTCCATTTTTAACTTTTATTAAATTTAAAATTTTATTAAAAGTTTTAATTGCTATTAAAATTAATATTATTTAAAGTTTTAATGTTATAATTTACTTTTAAATATTATTTGTTTCAATTCAATTTATTAAAAGTTTGTAATTTATTATAATTAATTAATAAACTTATATAATTAATTTAATAAATATAATAATAATAATAAAATAGAATTTAATGGATATTAGTTTGCTTAAACTAAAATGAAATTTAATAATTATAAGCATTAGTTAGTAGGATAGGAGATCTTTTTCTTAAAAAGATTATTCAAATTTCGATTCTAATAGAATTACAATTATTTTTATCGAGAATCAATAAGAATTTATCTTAGTAAATTTAAACATATATTTATAATTTACCCTTAGAATATTTTAGAAAATCAATTTCAAGAATTATGGGAATAAATCCTTATTTTCATTCAACAAATATATGGGTTAACTATAGGGTAATAAGAGAATCTTCTTACTTGAAACATACTTTGAAACGCAGACTGAAACTTTACTTTTAACCTTATTGTGTATTTGAAATCAAATCTAAGATATGAACTGTACTATTTTATTGTTCTGTCTGTGCTTTTGGGGTTTTGGGGATTGTTGTAGTGTTGACCAGTTTAGGTTGTTACCAGAGGCTTGGGGTTGTGAATTTGATGTTATGATGATTTAGTCTCGATCTTTCTTAATCCGACCATGGTAATGTGAAGGAGTGCTCTATGACATGATTGTATTTACTGTTTGTTATTACTTTCCAGTTTCCTGGTGTGAAGTTGAAGTGTATGTATATAAGATACCTGACTTAACCATTTTTTTTAGTCATCGATCAGTTATATTTGATAACCATTTTTGAGTCTTGATCAGTTACACTTGGATTGCTTTCAGTCGCTTGAGAGGACTGAAGTGTTTGTTATGTTCTTGATGATGTCATGTGTTGACTTGACCATTTTGGAGTCTTTGATTAGTATTATGATTTATCATTGATGCCTTTAGTTGCTGATAGAGAACTGTTGTGATCATATGATTATTATTTGATGCTTACCTGTTGCTCATGAAGAACTGATATAAATTTTGTGGCTTATCTTTTATGATGTTTTTCAGTCGCTTGTATAGGACTGAGGTGATTTTATTATGATTCTTTAATTCGTGATTTGATGATCCTAGGGTAGGTTATCTATGTGTAGTGTCGGGAAGTGGCTTGCAATGGGGATCGGGGCCCTAAGAGGCTGCTTGGAGTAACCCATTGTAAGTTGTTTTAACAAGTGAAAACATCTCACCTAAATACTGACTTAAATGAACCTAATAAGATAATTGTATGTTCTCTCCCATGCCTTGAGTGCTAGTACAGGCTAGGATGGGGTAGAGAGAATGCTTGGTTACGACCTTGCATTCCGCAGTATGCCTCGTCAGTATGAGAGGATACTAGTGGCTGCAGCGATCACTAGGGACCCGAGATTCCTAAGGGATTGCTCGGGTAACTTCTACGTGACTTTTGCGATGACACTTTCCCGCTTGCATAGAAAGTTTCCTACGTGTCTTTGTGGTGCCTCTAGGTCTAGATGTCTATCTATGTTGGAACCTTTGCGTTAGTGTACTTTTAGGATTTCCCAGACTTAGAGAGTACTTGTGTTTTGTGTTTTGATACCTTGTTTGGGACTTGAGACTATCTCCTCAGCGCGATGGGAGTGGACCATTTAGGTTCCAAGTGGTCGGGTGGTAGTGCTTTTTACTCTTACCATTGAGATCTGTCTATGGTCACCGTGGTTGGAGCTTTCTTGGTTGGCATTTACCTTCACTATGTTCTTGGATTATTAGGATGGATGGTTAGATTTTATGATAAATGTTTTATCATTATGGATGTATGGATGTATCAGGTATGTTATTAGTTTCATTTATTCTACTGTACTTTGTATCATGGATTTGAGGATGATGTATCTTTATCTTTACATATGTATATTCTTTTAAGCCTTTCATACCCTGTGACATGTACAGTGGATGATTGAGCATTCCAAATTAAATTTCCAAGAGGCATTCGGAACAAATGTATATTATGGACATTAGACTTTCTTATTATTCTTTCATGTGGATGTGGTAGTTGTTAGACTTAGAATTAATTAAATTTAAATGTGACTCAACGTCTTGGGATCCTTAAGGAATGTAACTTGTGATGTATGTTTGTTGATGATTACATGTTATTGCTTTCGCTACTATGTGTTTGATGTGTATGATATACATTCTTACTTTAAAAAAAAAAAAATGTTTAGCAAACTTAGTGAAACTCTAGGTTAATTCTTTTGGATCCCTTGGCGGAGCGTTACATTATGTTTGTGGGTATGTTTCTCACTTCAAAATTTGATAGGGTTTCGTAGTATTTATAGTATATTTTTTAAATATGTCAAATTTGAAATCTATGCATATATTTTAGATTAAAATAAGTTTGTGCATGGATAATTGATTTGAAATTCAAATCTAAGAGATGAAATCTATTTTATTCTAAAAATATAATTGTGGATTTTTTTCTTGCTTCAGAAACTATTACATTTGTGAAAAGCAAATAAGTTTATTTATTTGTCCAATCAGAGGCTTTAATTTATTTGCACAGTTTTTCTACTAGTCATTAGTTGTGATGATATTTTTCTTCAATTTCATATAAAGTATTTTTCTCGCATTTTATTGGTGGTTGGTTACTATAGCCATGAGCTTGGAAAAAAAAATTGTTTTATTGTGTACAAATGAATTCATTTAAATATTTTTCTCCAAGTTGTATTGTACATAAAAAATTAAAAATAAACAGTCATTTATTTTCTCCCAAACTATAGGGGCATAAAAAATATTCTCATAACAAGAACATAAATAAGCAAAAAATACAAGACATTATTGAGTGCAGGTGGTGACCTTACTTGTCTTGGATGTTTGTCCTATTGCATGGAATTAGATTCTGTGAGATATATTTTTTTTAAATAAAAAAATTGTATTGTAAAACATGAACTTTCTATTGTACATGAAAAAAAGACATTTATTTATCTCCAAACTATAGGGATATAAAAATATTTTCATAACAAGAAAAAATAATAAAAATAAATAAGACAAGCAAATAAAGAAACATATCGACCATTTCACATTATTGAAGTGCATGTGGGGACTTAGTTTATTATTTTTATGTGTCTTATTTTTCAGTGAGATTTTTTTGATATAATTATGGCACAAATTTAGGTCAACATTTGTCCTATGTAAAGATTAATTATCAACTCTTGTAGACAGCTATTATCTACTTTCTATTTATAGCATTGTGTGGGAGTTTTCTAATTGCATTTCTTAAGCACTTTCATCTTTGACTTTAGTACTATAAAGTATATCAGTACTAAATATTTTTATTTTTATCACATTTTTTGTTGTATTTTTTTTGTAATCATTAGCTTCTTTTCAAATTTATGTTTAAGAAATCTATTTTATTCTTAAAATATAATTGTGGATTTATTTCTTGTTTCAAAATTCGATAGGCTTTCGTAGTATTTTTTGTAAGAATTTGTCTTAGAGAAAAATCACCCAAGACCAAGAAGCTCAACAACTAGCACAAAATAGACCAATAGAGTATGATCATAATAACAATATGATATTCAATTGATGTAATAGTATACTAGGAGTGCCTGAATATAAAGGCCTCTAGAATGCTTCTAGAATGTCTAGGAGTTAGTAATATAATAAGCCTCACAACTAAGTATATGTCTACCAAAAGTGGATTATCCTCCATTAAGCATAGGAGTTAGTATAATGATGAGAGGCTAAGCCTACAAAGGTGTGTCATGTAAAATTATGTTGTAGACACCATGTGTTTAATTAAGAGTGTGAACAACTATGTTGTCAACATGACAATTCATATGAATACACAAACTCCTAGGTGTCTAACCTAATAAATAATAAAATAATGAATTTGTCCTAAGTAAACTTAAGTAAGGTGTAAATAATAATCATTTACACTTACACCCCCCTTAAGTGTGACTTAGGGGAATGCACTTATGCTCACAAAAGCTATAATGAAATGCATAAGGGTCCCAGCTACAGGGCCATTTTAGGCACACAAGTACAAATTCAATGCTTAAATGCAATAAAATCTCTCTGCAAATGGAGAAAGAGAGAAAACCTCATGGGAAAAATAGTCTTCAAAAAAGAGAGATATGTATAATAAAGAAGAGAAGGATCATGTGACCCCCCCGGTGAAAAATACCTCACCCCTAAGAGATCTCACAAATGAGGATACTTGATCTCCGTGAAGGGCTTGGTGAAGATATCAGCTACCTACTACTCAATAGGACAATACTGCAATATAATGACCTGCTAATGAATCAGCTCTTTGATGTAGTGCATATGAACCTCAATATGTTTGGTGCACTGATGTTGCACTAGATGTCTAGATATCTCAATAGCACTTTGGTTATCATAATGAATGACTGTGGGTCAGGGTAGATCAAAACCAAACTCCTTCAGAATCTATTATAGACAAATAGCCTCTATTGCCACAGTCATATCTCCTCAATACTCACCCTCAATCAATGAGAGAGAAATGATGTTTTATTTTTTACTTTTCCAACAAATGGTATCAAAACAAAGATAAACATATATATAGAAGTAGACTTGTGAGAATCAACGTCTCTTGCATAGTTTGAGTCTATATAACCCAATAACTAAAGTTTAGTACTAGCTGCATAGTGTATCCCATGTGTATGTATACCTTAGATATAGTGCAAGATTCATTTGACTGCCTTCCAATGAAGTTCATGTGGCTCTTGCATGAAGTGAGAAACCATGCCAACTGCAAATGAGATGTCAGGGCATGTATGTTTCAAATAGATGAGGCTTCCAACCAACTATCTATACAAAGTCACATCAACAAGTGAGTGGAATACTTTGTTTCTAACTTGATTCCTAAAAAAAATGGATTAGATGTAGCCTTGCGATCACTCATGCAAAACTGAGCAAGTAGATCAAGAGCATACTTGGGTTGTGATAATGTAATCCCTAATAAAGATTGATGTATCTTGATACCAAGGAAATAGTGTAGTAGACCCAATTTTGTCATTGAAAACCTATCTTGCAAAGTAGCCTTGACACTATTAATAATGGATGTTGTGCTCCCTATAATGATCATGTCATCAACATAAATCACAAGAAGAAAATGTGAGTCATCCCTTTGAAGAATGTAGACATTTGGATTGGAATGACATCTAGTGAACCCTTTGGAGAAAAGGAAAGAATCCATCTTGGAATACCAAGCTTTTGGAGCTTGTTTAAATCCATAGATAGATATCTTCAATTTGCAAACCAAGGTAGCATCCTGTATGAATCCCTATGGCTGCTCCATATATATCTCCCCATGAAGATCTTGTTTCAAGAATGCACTTTTTCACATCCATTTGATGAACAATCGATTGCTGAGCTGCTTCTATAGCTAGTGTTAAATGAATGGAATTCATTTTTGCAACTGGTGCAAAGGTTTCAATGTAATCAATGCCAGGTACTTAAGAAAAAACTTTTTTAATAAGTCAAGCCTTATGTTTATCAACACTTCCATCTGTACTGAATTTGGTTTGATAGATCCACTTACACTGAACCAATTTTTTTCCCTTAGGAAGAGAGACTAAGTCCCATGCATCATTTCTCATGAGAGAGTTATATTCTTCCTCCATTACTCTATCCCATTCTAGAATACCTGATGCTTATTTGAATGATTGTGGATTTGAAGCGACTACAATATAAGCATGTGGGAGTGATTTGTGCTATGATCTTGTCCTTCTAGAATCTAAAGGACTCCCTGCCAATGGTCCTATTCCATCCAATGTCTACTAAGACCATCTAGGTATATTGGAAAAAGGTGCAATAGGAGTATCCTCAATCTCAATTGGTTGATGCCTCTATGTTGGTCAAGGATGAACATCTTCCAAGTTAGTAGTTGCACTATCACTCTCTTCAATGAAGGATGAAGAAGGAGGAATCGAAGAAGTAAAGCTTGGACAACTTTCTTCAAAATGTAAACTCCTCTCATAGAATATATCATGTGTCTCTGGATCCATTAACTTTTAGGCTTTATGTGAGTTTGTATATCTAACAAAGATGCAAGGTTTTCTTTGTGCTTCTAATTCCTTTTGTTTCTGTGGAGGTATTCATGCTCATGCTAGACAAAAAAAGACTCTAAACTACTTAACCATTGTTTTCCAACCAATACACACTTCAAAAGGAGTTATACCTTCCAAAGCATTATGAGGACTTCTATTCTAGATATAGTTAGCACAATTCATTGCTTTAGCCCAAAATATTTAATCAAGAGGCTTGTTTAGTAGCATGCAAGTGGTCATCTCTTTGAGAGTTCTATTTTTCCTTTCAGCAACACCATTCTATTGTGGCATATATGGTACTTAATGTTGAAGGTCAATTCCCTCTTGAGTGCAAAAGTCTATTAGTCTTGTGTTCACATAATCCCCCCCATTATCTATTTGAAGAACTTTGATGGCTTTCCCTAATTGCTCTTCCACTTGAGCCTTGAAGCTGAGAAATTTTTCAAACACTTCACTCTTATGAGCCATGAAGAAGAGCCAAGTAAAGCAAGAGTAGTCATCTATGAAGGTGAGTGCATAGCAAGACTTACCAAATCATGGAACTAGAAATGGTCTCGCCACATCACTATGAACCAATTCAAGAATAGATTGTGCTCTCCAAGACTTACCCTATTTGAACATTTTTCTTTTGATGTTTTCCAAGTGAGAAACCTAAAAAACACCTTCTAAAAATTGTACCTGAGGTAGACCGTTGACCATTTTCTTGTTGCTGAGCTATTGCAGATATATGTAATTGAGATGTCCAAATCTCTCATGCCACAATTTTCTTCCTACATTTGAATGTAATAACAAGGCATGTGCATTTGACTTCTCCACAAAGGAGGAGAAAGTGTAAAGCCTTGAATCATGATTGGCTTCACCTATTGCAATCATAGAGTCATCCTTGATGCTTTTCACTACCACTGAGTCTAGAAGAAATTCAACTTTATATCCACCTCCATAGTGAGTCATTTGGTAGACTAAAAGAAGGTTGGAGGTAATATTAGGAACATATAGAACATCCTTGAATGCTCCATTGTTCATCTCAACTTCACCTTTACCTTAAACTTCCACCTTAGTATCATCACCTACAAAGATGTGTGGTACCTATGAATGTACCCATATGATGTGTGTGTTGGAAATAATCAAGACTAGCTAGGTTACTAAGAGGGGAGGGGTGAATCAATAACCTCAAAACTTTTGACAAATTCAACACTTAATAGCATAATCTGTTCACCATTAATTGAACTAATATATTGCATGCATGAAATACTGAAAGCACAAAACACTTGAACACAATATTTGGTGACCCATAAACCTTTCAAATAGAAAGTAAAACTGGGGTGGGGATGATACCCACAAAATTTTAATACTGCAGTACAAAGTTGGCCTGTTAAGGCTTATAATGATCACTTCTGATGATCTTCCCTATTAGGAGCAATTAGGACTGCTAGGTCCACCTTTTTAGAGGTTTTACAAATATACAATGAAGTATGCACTCAATAAAGAGATTTAAGAAAAGACTATTAAGTCTACCCTATTAAAGGATTTGAAGTTGATTCACCTGTTAGGATGAAATAGTAGATCTAACTTACAACTAAATTGCTGATTTAGATCCTTAAAATGCTAATCACCTCTTTGTGATAGATAAAACTTAAGTGCTCCCATTTTGACCTTGCTAAACACTTTACTCTACTACTAATTCACATTTGCATGCTAATCATCACATTCACTTTCACTCTTCTCAAAACATTACTACTTCTTACACAATTGAGTATGAATCAATACATTACATATATACCATTCCAATTTCTATAATTACAAGGTTGGCCAAAACACAAGATAACACCAATATTACTGAGTTAGCCCAAATGTAAAAACTCGAGTTTTGAAAGCTGACTTGGTGAACTTCTGATACTCAGCATCGACTAGATTACTTAGCATCCTCATGCATTTGGTAGAAGTAGAGGCTAGGTCCATAATAATCACTCAACATAGCTTTGAACTCAGTGTACACTAGAGACTTGGTAGATATAGTGTCACTCAATAGAAACTGAGTACCATATTTACCTTGCTTGCACTTAGTAAACACTACTCATCCTGTCACTCAGTTAACATTAGCTTCACATCATAGGAATTGATGACTTGGTAGACACTATGAAGCATAGTCACCACTAAATTGCTTAGTCTGAACTACTAAACTTTGTACTGCCTGAATTCACTTGGTAACCACTGGAATTCTCAATATGAACTGTGAAACTTGGTAACCATTGAATTGCTTGGTAAACACTAGAAACTAAATGATGAACTCAGTAATCATACAAAATTTGAATAAGTTTTTTCACTAATAAAAAATACAACTTAATGCCAACAATCTCCCCCTTTGGCATTAGTGACAAAAACACTTATTAGCCAAAACTTATGTATAATGTCATGCTGATTTTTTTTTTTAATTTTTCAAAAAAATTCTTTGTAATTATGTTGTATATACATTTTCACATATCTCCCTCATACAATGTACATATCATATCAGGCATAATATTATACAAATATATGTCCTCCTTATATACATGTCTCTTTCTCCCCCTTTTTAACAATAATGCCAAACTACTTATATAGAGACACAAAAATGAGAGAGAAATTCAAAATGTACCTTAAGAATAAGAACTAATGTCTTATCTTAGTTTTCTTGCAAATTTTGCAGGTTTGAACTACAAATTGGACTTTTGTTGAGAGTTCAATCATATGATCTACAATTGAAAAAATTATTATCATGGATCAATGTTTTTGAATAGGCAATATGCTTATGCATTGTATCCATGATAGGAAGGATCATGTTCTAGGTGTCTATAAGTATAGACCGGATCCTTGCTTCATCTCTTGATAACTTAGCCTACATGTTTGATAGGAATCTGACCCTCATGTGATGTGTAGAGCTTGAATTGGGGTCAAGCAGAAACTTTTAAGCATTGGCCTTCAGATCCTCATCAATTTTATTTAATTTTCCCTTTATTTCCTTTGTGTACTTGGTAACATCACATATCTTAGCAAAAAGAGATGTTACATTTGAGAAAGAATTTTCAAGATTAGCCAAAATTGAGGAAAGCTCTACCTGATGAATAGCAATATGCTGAGCAATGTGCTCAAGCACTTTATTGTCAAACTTTTTCTTTGCTTTTTCTATCAATTTATCTTGGCCAATAGAGTCCTCATTGAATTTATTTACTGCTTCTTCTAACTATAATAAAATATGTTGAGATGAATCAACATCAATGCCTATGGCCTCTGTCAAGATATTCTTGGCACTCTTTATGATTTTGAATTCTCTATCCCTTTCTTCTCTGAGCTTCTTTTGCTTGGCTTTATGTTCAAGAAGTTGGCTTACAAATCTCATTTTTTCAACAATAGCATTGTCAAAATCCAACTTAGGAATTTCAATTTCCTTGTCTAGATCTATATCATCATCAATTTATTTTCCACTAATCAGAAGTTCAAGTGGTCTATTTGGTTCAATTTATGAACTTAATGCTTTGGATTTTGATACAGAAACAATGGTAGAAATAGTAGGGCCTATAGTAAAAACTTGTATGGTACCTATTGATGGAATGCTAACTAGAGCACTAGAAGAATCCAAAATTGATGTACTTCCCAAAATTGAAGTATATACAAGTGGAACACTAATAGAGGTACATACAATAGGAGCATTTCCTAGAATATGCAAATTTGAAGTAGACAAAATTGTAGAATTGGATGTTGCACTTACTATTGATGTCCTTGACTCAAGAGCTGAAGAAGAGGAGGGCTACAACTCAGCAGATGAAGTGGTAGACACTTCCATTAGTGATACTTGGAGCTAAGAGGGAGCAAAGAGTGATTGAGCATATGATGTATCTATTGTGGTTACAATAAAACTTGCTGAAGCTATCTCCATGCCTGATGATGTGGCTATTATTACTAGAGAGTGAGGAAGGGAGGCTATGACAGCCACTGCTATCCTAACTGGATCATTTTCTTCTTCTTCTTCTTCCTTATCTTCCTCTTTAGCTTCTTCCTCTTTCTCTTCTTCACCATCCTTTATCAACTCTTGATATTCCTTAGCATCTATAGTGACACAAGGAGTATTGTCTTCTTCATTATCTCCATCCTTGTCACTATCATCATCATCATTGATTTCCACTAGATTCTCACTAGGTTTGTGCATATGATAAAAAAATTTCCACATGGATTAGCATTCTTGACTACATGCTCAATATCTTTCACCAAAATCAAAGAAGTATGAAATCTAATTGTCATCTTATCTTTATGCTTCTTCATAGCTTCCTTAACCTCAGCATTGGTAAGGCTCGATAGCAACTATCTTAAAGATTGTTCATATATATCCTTGGCTATTTGCATGGTTGATTACCATATAGGTTTTAACCTTGCTAATAACTCATTAGAAATTTGAGGGGCAATTTGATCAAGGGAATATTTCCATTTTACCATCTTTGTCAGCACTAGCTCCTCAATCTGCATCTTCTCTGCATCTATTCTAGTTTCATACTTTATTGCTTTGAAATTTGTAATACTATTGCCTTCTTCTAATTGCTTCAATATTGCCTCAAAGGTGAGTGGGGGCTTACTAAAAACAACTTTACTACCTCTTTTCTTCTTAGATCTTTTGGTGAAAATAGTTGTGGAGGGCTTGGGTGTCTTGGTGGTAATCACCTTGCCTTTCTTTCTCACAGGCTCTTCCTCCTTTTCTAATTCATGTTCTTCATTCTTAGATTCTTCTTCATCTTCACCTTTGCCCTCGGTAATCATAAGAGGGGCACTTGCTATTTTTAGTTTTGAAATCCTCCTCTTACCTTTGTTCACTACCTGTGGAAGCTTAATTTCTAGCTCTATTCTAGCTTTTTCTTCCTCATATGTTCCAAAGATGGGTACCTTTGGATCCATAAGCTCATTCACCAGGGCTTCAATTATCTCCTTTGTTTCATCAATATTAATTTCATAAGGAAGAGGTTTCACCCATACTATTCTAAGCCTTACTGATTGAGTGTATACTCTATCATAGTCATCCATGAAACAAACATCATCCTTCTATTCTTCGACCAATTTTTGATGAATTTGGAACCTATGTTTTATCTTTTCCTTAAATGCTTCAAAATAGTTGTCCATTATACTATCAAAATTTTCACCCATTTTTGCAATAAACTCATTAATCTAGTAAAAAATTGGAGTGTCCTTTCTCCATACCACTATTCCTTTGGAGGAGAAAAACTTTTGAACATAAAAGAACAAAAAAGTCAACAAACAACCAAATTTACATGGATTATTCTTCAAGGTTCTTATGCTTTCCATGTTTTTATTCAGATATTTCAACGTTAAATCTACTAAATCATATTCCAAGTTCTTCTTTAAAACCTTATATGCTAGGTCCACAGCTTCACACGGCACACTATTCAGTCAACTAGAGCTGTATATCTTATGTTCAATAATGTGAATGCCAAACTTGAGTTCCACATCAAATACATTGCTGATTTTTAATCCTCTACCATCCCACTTGGCTAGGATTTTCTTTTGAAGTTCATCCTGACCTAGGGTTTTAGTGAGTTTGACCTTGTTGAGCATAGGGAGACCTGTAATTCTATGAATTATCTTCTTCATTATCAGAATTGGCTACTCTAACCACAACTTAACATTATGGACTCGGCTCAAGATATACCTAATCCATTTTATTTGAAAGTTTCTTGGCAAGTGTGGAATGTGGGTTAAGCCTTTCTCCTCTATATGTTTATGTTCAGGCTTAAGGGTTCCATCCACACACAATTTGCCTAGGGAACTATCCATTTCTAGGATTCTAATTTCTTGCATAGCACATTTGAAATGAGTACAAATATCATTGATAAGGAGTACCTTTGGTGGAATTTGTGACTGAGCTCCATTGGGGTGGATTAATTTTGCAATTGTTGGTACTACTTTGAAATTTGAAGCCTTCCATTTGACACCTCACACCAACATCTTTGATTCTTTCTTTGCCTTGCTACTATTGTTGGTGGATGCCATGATCACTTGGTAGACTAAGAAAATTCCTCAAAAAACTTCGCTGCAAACTCTACTTAAGATTGCTTGAATGTTCTGCAAGTCGCTCTGCTCTAGATATATTGAATTTACAGTGGAAATGAAATCAAAATTTTGCCATTTTGATGAAAATTTCCCATTAATTCTTGGTATGATGAGAGCCATAATGACATAGTGCTTGACAGGTTGTCATCTACTATCTGTGCAGATTACTCTGTAGAAGCTTGTAACTTGGCGACCGAACATAACTTTAATACTCCTAACCTCACTCAATATGACCTAACCTTGTTCGGTAAACATTGATGTTGAACCTTGTGATCACTTTGTATCTGGAATACTGATTTGGATCTTTTGCTTCTTTTCTATTGAAATTGTTTAAGATGTGATTTTTTAAATACAGTTCTAGTTCTTCCTTAAGAATTTAATTTGGAATGCTTGAGTCACCCACTTGATGAGCAACATGATTATCATCACTTGAACTGGCTTTCTCAATAGATTTAGAAATCCACTACTATCTCATCTAGTTCTTGATGTTATTAGTTTTTCTTTTCTTTTCATCTTCAACTCTACCTATATTCATGCAATTCTTAGCTATATGACCAAGTTTAGTACATGTGTAACATCTTATTGTAGTATCCTTTCTTCTCAAGTGATGCCTAGCACAATTTATGCCAATGTGTCCATATTCTCCATAGAAATGACATCTACACCAAGTATTGTAGTCCCAACTAAACATTGCCTTTACAAATTATTCAGCTGGATTGAATGGTTTAGATCTTCATTCAAATGCCTGGTGACCTTGTTTCTTGCATTTGTGACATTTGCCTTCAAACTTTGGTTTCTCCTTGCATTCATTAGCTTTATGACCATGCTGACTATAGTTGTAGCATTTTCCATTGAATTTGGCCTTTCCATTACTCCAGCATTTGTTTGATGTATGGCCTATCTTACCATAGTGATTGCAAGTAGGTCTTTGATTCCTTGAGCACCTTGTTTGAAAGATTCACCTTCTTCTTTGTATCCAGGTCCTACTTTGCCCTATTGCCTATGAATATTCTACTCATTTTGATGATTCAATTGATCCATGTTTGCTAGGTATTTCATTATTCTTTCATTGAGTTGCTTCTCAGAATTTAGATCAACTTTAAATCTTTCATTGATTTTCCTTTCAGTGTTTAAATCATTCCTTAACCTTTCATTTTCAGATCTTAGACTCATGATTTCTTCATTTGCATTGGAGAGTTGATTGATAAGACTTTCTTGCTAAAAGGATTGATTTTGAGTTTCATTGTCCCTTGCCTCCAAGTCTTCACTTGCCTTGTTTCTTTGTTCCAAAATCTCACACAATCTTATTGACTGAATTTCCTATTCTCTTCTCAATTTTTTTATCTCTTCTTGCAAGGAGCCATTCTTTTTTAGGAGTTCTTTGATTGCCTCATTTGCTTCATCTAAACTACTTGATGCGGAAAATTCTTCAATCTTTTCTTCAACATACTAGTGGTCATTCATCTATTTTGCAAGTTCCTTCCTTATTTTTAGAGATTGAGAAAGATGCTCTTTTGCTTCCTTGAGTTGAGCTATGGCCATCTCTAGATCTAGCTTCTCATTGTCAATAGTTTTGTCAAGTCTGAATATATCCATTGTCCTTGATGTTTGCTCATGCTATCAAACTTTATCCTAAGAACCACAATGCTCTAATACCAATTGTTGGAAATAATCAAGACTAGCTAGGTACTGAGAGGGGAGGGGTGAATCAATAACCTCAAAAATTTTGACAAATTCAGCACTTAATAACATAATCCATTCACCATTAATTTATATAATCTACTGTATGCATGAAATGCTAAAAGCACAAAACACTTGAACACAATATTTGGTGACCTAGAAACCTTCCAAATAAAAAGTAAAACTAGGGTGGGGATGATACCAAAAAAACTTCAATACTGTAGTATAAAGTTGGCCTGTTAAGGCTTACAATGATCACTTTTGATGATCTTCCCTATTAGGAGCAATTAGGACTACTAGGTCCACCTTGTTAGAGGTTTTACAAACATACAATGAAGTATGCACTTGGTAAAGAGATTTAAGAAAAGACTATTAAGTCTACCCTGTTAAAGGATTTGAAGCTGATTCACCTATTAGGATGAAATAGTAGATCTAACTTATAACTAAATTGCTGATTTAGATTCTTGAAATGCTGATCACCTCTTTGTGATAGATAAAACTTGACTGCTCCTAATTTTAACTTGCTAAACACTTTACTCTACTATTGATTCACATTCACATGTTGATCATCACATTCACTTTCACTCTTCTCAAAAAATTACTACTTCTTACACAATTGAGTATGATACAATACATTACATGTAAACCATTCCAATTTCCATAATTACAAGGTTGGCCAAAACACAAGATAACACCAATATTACTAAGTCGGCCCAAATGGGGAAACTTGGGTTCTGAAAGTTGACTCGGTGAACTTTTAATACTTGGTATCCACTGCATTACTCGGCATCATCATGAATTTGGTAGAAGTAGAGGCTCAGTCCATATTAATCACTCAACATAGCTTTGAACTCGATGTACACTAGAGACTCAATAGATATAGTGTCACTCAATAGAAACTGAGTACCATGTTTACCTTGCTTGCACTCAGTAAACACTACTTATCCCATCACTTGGTTAACATTGGCTTTGCATCACATGAACTGATGACTCGATAGACACTATGAAGTATGGTAACCATTGAACTACTTAGTCTCACTGACTAAATTCACTTGGTAACCACTAAAATGCTTGGTATGAACTGTGAAACTTGGTAACCACTAAATTGCTCAGTAAACACTGGAAACTAAATGATGAACTCAAAAACCATACAAAATATGAATAAGTATTATCACTAATAACAAACACAACTTAATGCCAATAGTGTGGCACCTAAATTAATGATCCATTCTTCTTGACTAACAGTGTTTGTGAGTAAATCATGCCCTTTGCCTTTAGAATCTAAAGATGAAGATCCTTTCTCTTTATAAGCATCAGGTAGTGGAACATTTTGTTCCTTCATGATGTTCTTCAACTCATCAATCTATTTGTGATAACACTGATATTTATCATGACCCATCTTCTTACAATAGGCACACTTTTTCTTCTCCTGATTAGTGTCCCCCTTTTTATTTATATCTAGAGAAGACTTGCCTTGTTGATTTGATGTTGGTGTTGTCTTTTCTATATCCTCTTGTTTGTTATTCTTCCACTACTTCTTTTTTCCCTTTCCTTTGTTTGAACTTTGACCAACTAAATTTTAAGAACCCTCATTATTAGCCACTAATGCCTTGGACTTTGAAGACTTGAGAATCCCCATTGTTTGCAACTTAGTTTGTTCATCCTTTAACAGCTGAGCATAATCATCAAAAGTGATTTTCTTATAGGAAGCTCCTAAGGTAGTCTTTGCGGTGTTGAAAGAAGAGACAAATGTGGAGTACTTAGATGGTAGTTTATCATGAATGAGATAGATCAACTTGTCATTTTTAATAGCACTACCACAATCATCAAGTTTTGTCCTTAATTCATTCACCTTAATCATAAAATCTTGAATAGAATCAAAGGTCTTGGGATCTAGGGAGACAAGCTCATCTTCAATTTTGTAAACATCCTCCTCAATCACTTTACCATATAGGTTTTTGAGGGCATCCGAAGTTTCCTTGGATGTATCATACTTCATGATCTAATAAAGGATATTGTCTTCAACCCCAGACCTAATATCACTTAGGGCTTTCCTATCTACCTTTACCCAAGCTTTGATAACACTTTGAGATACTTTATCATATGTTGGGTTAGGAAGGGAACCATCTACATATTGAGAAACTTCATCATGCATCAATTGGCACCATATTTTAATAGACCATGTGGCATAGTTATGTGTTGTTAATTTTGGAATCTTAACATTTCCCATGACATAAGAAATGTAAGATAATAGTAGGAAAAGAGGAACACAACACCAAGAGACACCCCCCACCCCCTACTTACTCAATCAAGAATCCCCCAAATGAAATATTTTGGCACTTTATACTTAGTGTGATTACAATAGTCACTTGCCAATTGTGGCCTAGTGGTCTTCTAATTTTTCTATTTACAACCTTCTTTTGGAGTTCAAATTTGGAACTTTACAATGTATCTCAAATATACAACAATTTTGAAGTTTTATCAAAGCATTACAATGAAAAAAAGGACCTAATTCTGAAATTGGTATGTTTATCCATACACACCTATAATTTGATTGCAGATCTAGAAAGTAGACAAAAAGATATTCACTTTCAAATAAGAGAACCTGATTTGGAGTCCAGATGAGCTCGTATGGAGTAATTGAAGTTGCAAAATGAAGGATTGGATAGGTATAGCCACCAAAAACTAGAAAATAATAGTACCACTAAAAAATTCAAAAAATTCTAGCCAAAATTTTAAAAAATTGCACCTAATTTGGACCTCAGATGACTGAGATATGGCTTCCCAAAGTTAGACTGTCAAATCAAAATTGAATCTAGAGAGGGGTCTAATCAACAAACTATGAGGTTAAATTTGACATCCAAATGATCATCACGACAGTACAATTTGGCCTACGAATGATAGTCAAATGGCCATCACTTTTAATGTAGTGATTTGATGATGTTAGCAAAAAAAATCCTTCTTACTAACATGGTAGATGACAGGTTGTACACACCATACAGATGAGCTAACATGTCATACAGATAGACTATGTGGCATATGGATCTTGTTGACTAGGTGGACATGTGGATAGATGACAAGGCAGTCAATGTGGTAGAAGGTCCACATGTAGGCATATTGATGGTGTTATGAGTCACTGCTGAGCAAGCAGGAATGTGGTTGTGGTAGAACCATACTGCCTACTAGGAAAGATGACTTGCATAGATCCACCTGTACGTGTGGAGAGGTGGTGGCAGACAATTTGGTAGTTTGGCAACATCTGCATTGTTGCCAGTATCAAAATCTTCTTTGTTTTTGCCAGTAAAGTGGAGAATGCAGTGAGTTGGGATATATAATCCCACATTCATTGTGGGAAAGCACAGTGAGGAAGATAAAAGTAAAGCCTACCAGAGTTTGAAAATGACTCAAGTGGCCGGATTGTTTGATGTGTGCTCACTATTGTTTTGTTCATCACCTTTATGTATGTCGACAGAAATGTAGTGCCACCAGTTGGTAGGGAATTTGGTAAAAATTTGCCGCTGAAAAATTAAAAAGAATATGCTAGAAATATTAAGGAATATTCCACCTAAGGGGGTCAGGATTTGACCACCCAGTTCCTGCAAGAAAATATTTTCTCTACAGGCCTGTGAGGCCTAAAAAGAATTTTGAAAAATACAATAATGCAAAGAAAATTAAATTCAAATCTTTAAAAAAAAAAAAAATGTGTAGATCTAATAGAACATACTAAATTTGCAAATTGGGCCTTTAGGTGACAGTTTACAAAAAAAATTTGCCTCAAATTTGACTATAGCCCAATATAAGAAAATTTATAGTCAAAATTCACTAAATCGACACTCTAGACATAGTGGTGAGGTTCGCTTTGGCTCTAGACGCTCTCAATAGCTATGGATACTCTGGATCTAAATCGAGGTGTCCTCAGAAAGGTGAAGCAAGAATGGTTTCCAATGGCTATGAAATGATGCTCCTATGGATCTAATACCTTGTAAGAATTTGCCTTAGGAAAAAGTCACCCAAGACCAAGAAGCTCAACAACTAGTACAAAATAGACCAAAAGAGTATGATCAAAATAACAATATGATATTCAATTGATGTAATAGTATACTAGGAGTGTCTGAATATAAAAGCCTCTAGAATGTCTAGGAATTAGCAATATGATACGCCTCACAACTAAGCACATGTCCACCAAGAGTAGATTATCCCCCATTAAGCACAAGAGTTAGTGCAATGATAACAAGATAAGCCTACAAAGGTGTGTCACATAAAATTATGTTGTAGATACCATGTGCTAAAATAGAGTTTCTTACTCCTATGTTGTCAACATGACAACTCATATAAGTACACAAACTCCTAGGTGTCTAACCTAATAAATAATAAAATAATGCATTTATCCTAAGTAAACTTAAGTAAAGTGTAAATAATAATTATTTACACTAACATTTTTATTAATTTTTTTAAATCCATCAAATTTGAGATCTATGCATATATTTTAGATTAAAATAATTTTTGCATGGATAATTGGTTTGTAATTTAGATCTTAGGGTTGAAAACTATTTTATTCTTAAAATATAATTGTGGGTTTGCTTCTTGCTTCAAAATTCGATAAGGTTTCATAGTATTTCTATTATGTTTTTCAAATCTGTCAAATTTGAGATCTATGCATATATTTTAGATTAAAATAAGTTTATGCATAGATAATTAATTTGAAATTCAGATCTGAGAGTTAAAATCTATTTTATTCTTAAAATATATTTGTGATTTTTTTTCTCGCTTCAAAATTCGATATGGTTTCGTAATATTTCTAGTATATTTTTTAAATTTTTCAAATTTGAGATCTATGTATATATTTTAGATTAAAATAACTTTGTGCATAGATAATTGATTTAAAATTCAGATCTGAGAGATGAAATCTATTTTATTCTTAAAATATAATTGTGAGTTTGTTTCTTGCTTCATAAACTATAGCATTCGTTAAAAGTGAATGAGTTTATTTATTTGTCCAATTAGAGGCTTTAATTTATTTGTAAAATTTTTTAACTATAGTCATTAGTGGTGATGACATTTTTTTCCAATTTCATATAAAGTATTTTTCTCACATTTTATTGGTGGTTGGTTGCTATAGTCATGAGTTTGGCAATTTTTATTTTTTATTTTGTTGTGTACAAAATGAATTCATTGCATTTTTTTCTCCAAGTTATATTGTACATAAAAAAAAATAAAAAATAAATAGTCATTTATTTTCTCCCAAACTATAGGGGCACAAAAAATATTCTCATAGCAAGCACATAAATAAGCAAAAAAAAACAAGGCATTATTGAGTGTAGGTGGTGACCTTGCTTGTCTTGTATGTCTATCCTATTGCATGGAATTAGATTTAATGAGATATGTTTTTATTTTTATTTTATTTTTTTGTGTTGTAAAAAAGGAACTTTCTATTGTACATGAAAAAAAAAATTATTTTCTCCAAACTATAAGGATATAAAAATATTTTCATAGAAAGAAAAAAGTAAGAAAAAATAATAAAAATGAATAAGACAAGCAAATAAAGAAAGATGCCGACCATTTTACATTATTGGAGTGCATGTGTGGGCTTGGTTTGTCGTTTCTATGTGTCTTATTGCATGGAATCCATTTTCGTGTATTTTTTTGACATAATTGTGACACAGATTTAGGTCAACATTTGTCCTGTGTAAGGATTAATTATCAATTCCTGTATACATCTGTTATCTATTTTATAATTATAGCATTGTGTGGGAGTTTTCTAATTGCATCTCTTGAGCACTTCATCTCTATCTTCAGTACTAAAAGGTATGTCAATACAAAATATTTTTATTTTTATCACATATTTTGTTGCGTTCTTTTTGTAATTATAAGCTTTTTTTCAAATTTATGTTTGGGAAATCTATTTTATTCTTAAACTATAATTGTGGGTTTGTTTCTTGTTTTAAAATTCGATAGGGTTTCATAGTATTTCTATTATGTTTTTCAAATCTGCCAAATTTGAGATCTATGCATATATTTTACATTAAAATAAGTTTGTGCATGGATAATTGGTTTGAAATTCAAATCTAAAGGTTAAAATCTATTTTATTCTTAAAATATAATTGTGCATTTGTTTCTTGCTACAAAATTTGATAGGGTTTCATAGTGTTTCTATTATGTTTTTCAAATCTGTCAAATTTGAGATATATGCATATATTTTAGATTAAAATAATTTTTTGCATGGATAATTGGTTTGAAATTCAAATCTAAGGTTTGAAATCTATTTTATTCTTAAAATATTTGTGGGTTTGTTTCTTGCATCAAAATTTGATAAGGTTTCATAGTGTTTCTAGTATTTTTTTAAATCTGTCATATTTGAGATCTATGCATATATTTTAGATTAAAATAAGTTTGTACATGGATAATTGGTTTAAAATTCATATCTAAGGGACAAAATTTATTTTATTCTTAAAAAAAATTGTGGGTTTGTTTCTTGCTTCAAAAACTATTGCATTCATGAAAAGCGAATGAGTTTATTTATTTGTCTAATTAGAAGCTTTAATTTATTTGCACAATTTTTCTACTATAGTCATTAGTTGTGATGACATTTTTCTCTAATTTCATATAAAATATTTTTCTCACATTTTATTGCTACAATCATGAGTCTGGCAATTTTTGTTTTTTGTTTTGTTGTGTAAAAAATGAATTCATTTAATTTTTTTCTCCAAGTTGTATTGTACATAAAAAATAAAAAATAAATAGTCATTTATTTTCCCCCAAACTATAGGGGTATAAAAAATATTCCCATAACAAGCACATAAAAAAGCAAAAAAAATAAAACATTATTAAGTGTAGTTGGTGACCTTTCTTATCTTGTATATTTGTCCTATTGCATGGAATCTGATTCAATGAGATGTTTTTTTTATTTTTTTGTAAAAAATGAACTTTCTATTGCACATGAAAAAAAAAGACATTTATTTTCCCCCAAGCTATAGGGATATAAAAATATTCTCATAACAAAAAAAAAAAAAAAGAAAAAAATAATAAAAATGAACAAGACAAGCAAATAAAGAAATGTGTTGACCATTTCACATTATTGGAGTGCATGGAGGGACTTGTTTTGTCGTTTCTATGTGTCTTATTATATGAAATTCAATTCAGTGAGTTTTTTGTATATAATTGTGGCATAGATTTAGGTCAAAATTTTTCCTATGTAAGGATTAATTATCAATTTTTGGAGACATCTTTTTTTTATTTTCTATTTAAAGCATTGTGTGGGAGTTTTTTAATTGCATCTCTTGAGCACTTTCATCTCTGTCTTTAGTAATAAAAGATATTTCAATAATAAATACTTTTATTTTTATCACATATTTTGTTGCATTTTTTTTGTAATCATAAGCTTCTTTTTAAATTTATATTTGGGAAAACTATTTTATTCTTAAAATATAATTGTGGGTTTGTTTCAAAATTCAATAAGGTTTCGTAGTATTTCTATTATTTTTTCAAATCTATCAAATTTGAGATCCATGCATATATTTTAGATTAAAATAAGTTTGTGCATGGATAATTGGTTTAAAATTTAGATCTGAGGGTCAAAATATATTTATTCTTATTTATAATTGTGGGTTTGTTTCTTGCTTCAAAATTCGATAGGGTTTCATAGTATTTCTATTATGTTTTTCAAATCTATCAAATTTGAGATTTATGCATATATTTTAGATTTAAATAAGTTTGTGCATGGATAATTGGTTTGAAATTCAGATCTAAGGGTCAAAATCTATTTTATTCTTAAAATATATTTGTGGGTATGTTTCTTGCTTCAAAATTTGATAGGGTTTCGTAGTATTTCAAGTATTTTTTTAAATCTGTCAAATTTGAGATCTATGCATATATTTTAGATTAAAATAAGTTTATGCATGGATAATTGGTTTGAAATTTAGATCTAAGGGACAAAAACTATTTTATTCTTAAAATATAATTGTGGGTTTTTTTGTTGCTTCAAAATTCGATAGGGTTTCATAGTATTTCTATTATGTTTTTCAAATATGTCAAATTTGAGATATATGCAAATATTTTAGATTAAAATAAGTTTGTGCATGGATAAAACTTAAAATAATATGCTTGATATCATTTATTGATTTCTAGATGGCTTTTGATTATTGGTTTGAAATTCAAATCTGAAGGTCTATGAAGCCCTAATTTGAGATTTGTTGGGTTATAGCTTGTCGCTATGGGAAATGTAAAAAAACCCAATAAATTAAAAAAACTCCATTATTTGTGTAATAGGCACGTAAGAAGCAAGAGGGTCCAAAATCTTATAACCCTACTATGGAAACATGGCATCCAACTTCTTGTCAGTCAGAGGCCTGTCCATCTCTTTGATATCCTTCTCCCACCTTAGCAAATTATACTGCTCTGGAGTAAAGATGCTTCTCAAATTAATTGTAGTAGGTGTAGGTGTAGGTAGATCAATCCCCCCATGGCATCAACCCTTGGAGTAAATACAGATGGTTTCATGTGAGCCATTGGTGTGGCATTGCCTATAGTGGTTGGGGTCTCATCCCACTTGGCCCTTTGCTTCTTGGGTGTTGGAGTCACCAATCCAAAAAATTTAGGGGTTGCATCCCATGTTATGCCTACAAGAGTTGCCCCTAGTGTGACTCCTCCAATAGGTGTTGCATCAGCATCAACAAGCCTCCCTGATATGGGTGTCTCATCCTAATGAGGATGCCTACCGATTGCAAGAGTAGCATTGATATTGGCCCTCCTCATAAACTATAATCTTGGATTTGTGCAAAGTGTTGGCACCTCGCTATCTAGCCACATATTCTAACATCATGAAATTTGACTCTATGCTTGCCCTTATTGAAGAGGAGACAACAAATTTCATCCAAAATTAGCAAGAGAAGATCAAACCTTCTAAAGGAGTCAAAGCATTGGGAACGTTATCCTCTCCTCTTGCATCTAGCTATAATAAATTTTCTTTTCTTATGTAATTTGATCTTTTTAGTGCCACATACATTATTATGATCTCATAAATGTAGAAAAATATAGTTTCTACTTTGAAAGGAAGCACGTTATACAAAAACAAGAAAATTCTAAACTTAATACAAAGTCAAATGAAAATAAATGTACACATAAATTACAAATCAGCGTTCTTTGAGGATAATGAGAGATTATTGTGCTGTAACACTAGTGCAAAAAAATTAAGGGATTATATTAAGGGGTCAACCAACATTTTGTTTGTAAGTCTACTAGCTATGAAGAAGTTATAATTATGGTAACTAAAATAATAACTTTTCAATTCTTTTCAAATCACTCTAAAGGAGAAAAATTACATGAAAATTGCCAAAATCTACAATAATGATAACCTCCCTAAAAACCATTTTGGAAAACATTAATAAAAAAAATATGTACATTTCTAAGAACATGGCATTTTGCTTATAGAATTAGACGATATATGAAGACTAGAGCTTCAATTTTCTTTAAGGAATATCCCATTGTATTTGGAAAGCCTATTCAATAGGGATGATTATTATTAATATATTTTTACAATGTTTTTGAATTTGTGAGACTTGGGATACAAATTTAAAAATAGGGCTGATTAGCCGACCAAGTTTAAGCTTGGATGGTGAAGACATTCTTCCACACAGGGTACTCATTGTTCTTGTTTGGAAGCCAAGTCTAGTGACTAAAGGATTACATCCTAATGACAAGAACTATGTTTTCAAAATTGTATATGGAGTTGGAGTACTATTAATCATAAGAAATAATAATGTAGTTAACTATCCATGATGCCTCTTTTTTCATATATTTTGATTTTAATTTTTTTAATTGAAATATTTTTTGGAATAAATGGTAGTCATGAATTGGAGTCTTGTTTAAGCATAAGAGTAGTAGAGGCTTGTGATGATCGATGAAGTTAGAATTGTGTTTATATTCAACATGGCCAAATATTGGGCATGTTTCTTATGTAGTTTTAGCATTAGAGGCAAGTCTACTTAAGCTACAAGTGTAAGTCATTTCAACTTGATGTTGCTTGGACATGCTATAGAAGATTATGGATATGTACTTTAATTGTGATTTGAGAGCATTGCTAATGCAAGGGATTGATATCTTATAGTTTCTCCCAATTTCCATTGAAGGGTGATCCAAAATTTCCCCAGAATAATAAAAATGTTTCCATGTTGTTGTAGATTTAAAGATTCTTTTAGATGCTAATATGATCAACTTCTAATACATGTTGTGTAAGATGGGAAGCCTTTTATTTTTTCTAGCAAGTTTCACTGAAGTAATCTATTTTTGAGATTTATACAAGTTGTTCACTTGATTGGAAAACCCATTGTCAAAATTACACCTACTTTCATTTGGTTATACTATTTCAAAAATTGATGTTGTTAGCATGACTATAATTGATTGAGTTCTATGGCATCAAAACAATGACTCTTACTGAATTATTTGACTACTTTTGTCAACTAAATGAAAAAAAAATTAAAATAGTTTCTTTTAGCAATATTCACAGTTGTTATAGGCTTTATTGTGATGGTGTATAGCAATCCAATGTATCATTAGAGATGAGTTTTTGGATAACTACCATATGTTTTTTTTGTTCCAAATAATATATATCTTCTTAGTAAAAACATGTGTAAACTATAAAAACTAAAATAAAACTATAAGGTGTGAGTGTTTGCCCATAGAATTAATCTTCAAGCAAGGAAGTTAAAGTGGTGCTACATGCCTCAAAAGCCTACCAACCTGGAAGCATGACTATGGGATACAAGACTCCAGTTCATTATTTCAGCATTGTTATTCACTCTTGAATAACATTTCTTAGAAGTCATTTTCAGGTCTCATGTCCTATGATTATTGCGAACATAATTGTTCTAAAGAATTTCAATTTTTTTTTATCAAACATAGTGGCATGCCCCATTGTTTTGGGATTTCATTCCATTATAATCGTCTAACTTGAACAAATTTTTGATTTTATCATTGTATTGTTAATTCAAAATGATTTCCATCAATTGAAAAATGATAGAGAACTTATGCTTACTTCATCATTAGCATGGTCTTAACTTTCAAGTTCCATTTGTTTGTAAATGTATAGGTAAGTTTATGTTATAGCATGTGTTATTTGATCTATCTAGTAGAACAATTATATCATTTTTGTTACTATTGGATTTTAAATGTTCAAAGTATCAAATTGTTGTATCAATTTTATTGATAGAAAAATAGGAAATGTGTATTAAGAGGAGTCAATAAATTTGAAAGTAGAAAATAGAGTTGAAAATCTCTGACAAAGAAATCCTATGTAAATTAAACTGTGAGTGTTAGGAAACTATATATTAGTATTCAACAAGATAAATATATTGTGGAGTTTGGATTACAAGACACACTTCATTTTTCCAAGCACCACAAAAGGCCTGTACAAGTGTCCTTTTCTAGAGTGGGGGACAGCTAGGGATGTCAGTGGTAACAGTTATATAAAAAATACAAAATTTGGAAAATATAAGGAAATTATAAATATTCATATAAAAACAAGTATAAAGCATTCATATATAAGTTATAGAACCTTAACATATAATTTTTGTTTAAAATAAATAATAAAATCTTAACATATAATCTTTGTGTTAAATAATTTATCTTTAGAGATTACATGAGAGTGAGAATCAAAAAAAATTCCAAAACTAAAATATTAATTTATGGGAGAACTAAGGAAAAGGTTTTTGAGTTTTCACGATGTCTTAAAAATAGGGATGGGTCAAATTTTGCTAGAAACACATCTCTAAATAACACTAGAAGATATTGTTATTGTTGTATTATTTTCTCAATTTTTGTATTATTCATCTTTCTTAGGACATAAAAAATTTCATAATCAACCCTTTGTGAAGTTAGCAAGCCTATTTAGCCTCTACATTGGCTTCCCATAAACAATGGTGTAGACTTCCAATTTCTCAAGTCAGGAGAGAACCACACTAAGAAGAGAGATCAAACCAAGTGATAGTTCTAATAACATGGATAACTATAAATTAGTCCCCTACTATCTTATCAAATTCCATTTTATACAATATTGTAAACTCAAGAATAGAGCTTAACGCTTTACATCCTTATTAGTTCTTGTTTTGAACCTTTTAGATACCAAACAAATTGCATCCCCCTTCTAGTCTTAGACCACCCATTCAACCCTTAATTTCATATTATTTTCCTTAGATGTTCAAATTTTAAATCATACCCCCATGTAAAGTGGTATCCATTTGACTTCTAAGCATTTTTAGTAAGAATTATTTATGCCAACCTATCAATAAAAGAACATTTCCAACTTAAGATCTTTTTAACTTTTTTTATTATATTTTCCATCATTAGAATATCTCATTGGTAAAAAAATATTTTATTTATTTATTAACACAAACTTTCACCAAATTTCTTTAAAAAAATAATATAAATTTCAATGCTAACTATTGTTTTTTTGAAAATAAACCTACAAGCCCATATATTCATGTTAATGATAATATGTACTGCATCTTAAATGTTATTTTCTCTATTAGATTTACTGCTATAATAAATAAAACATAGCAAAACAACACAAAACTAAAGAGTATTATTGTGCATCTTCTTGATTTTTATTTTCAATCATGAAAACTTGTGCTATAGACAATACTTGTGACATGTTTTTCAAAATCTTGAGCAATTACTTCCTTTACTAGGAGAATTATACAAGTGACTAATATAACTAGCTTTATGAATTTCAAAGACTATAGAATCTAACAATTGGAAATTTGATAACAAACTTTACAACTTTAAAATGGATAAGCAAGTATATATTTCAGGACCACAATGGGACTATCCCATTATAGGACCAATTGAATCAACTACAATGTAACATGTCTTCATATTTGACTATTCATGTGTTGAGCAATCTTTGAGGACATTGATAGGCCAAGACTTTCTAAAAAATGCTTCGAGAAAAATCTTCTATGCTAATATTCTTTCATGATTCTTGTCAAATTGTATGGACTTGTCACAAGAAGCAACATTCATTGAGAAACTAGGAAATTCTTATGTACAAGAGTACTTTGTACCACTAACAAGATACCATGAAGCATTTGTGCATATCAAGGAACTCAACATGCATCTATTTTTGGTGTCCTCTTTTCACATAAAGCACTTGAAGAGTGTGAGGTTGCATCATGTGTTTATAGTGTTGTGCATGTAGCTATTACTAATGAATGTGATCTTGTTCTAGTTCATGCATTAAATACATACGCTTCTCACTTGGGTGAAGGTCTTGTGACAAGAGTGACAAATGTGTACAATACATTCATGTCTTTGTACACAAATCTACCCAGGGGAACTAGTGTTCCATGTGAACAGAAGCATCCAACTGAGAAATAACTCCCAACTGAAGCAGATTTGACTGCTCCAACTCCTTCAACTACAAGCTGTTCATAAACTGTTTGATTGTCTAGTAGTACTATAAATCAACTTCTTCTCATAAATTGAAATTACTAATGTCCTAGTTTAATTATCAAATCCTCCTTTTTGTATGGTTACATGTATGTATGAAGTGTGGAAAATAGCACAAAGATTATTGTCCTTTGCCTATTGTTACATGTATCTACAAAGTATGGAGAATAATGTGGAGACTAGGTGCTCTATCTGGGCGCTTTATGTTATCAATGAACAAGTATGTATAAGTAATATGAGTATTGTATCGATATATGAATAAAAATATTATGAAAGTAATGTCTCTTCTACCTTTTCTATGAATTTAATTGGTCGTAAACTTAGGATGCTATAATTACTATAGAGAACTTTAGAACTTGAATACTAATTATACTATTAACATGAAATGAATAGTGGGATGTATTATCATTTAAGAAATGCATTGATGCAAAATTAAACATTATAAATGATATTCATCCATTGCACATTTATTGAATAGTATGTATAGAATCATTTATATATTGATGATATTTTTATTACTATTGCCATAAAAAGTATATCGATGAAAGAATGATAGTAAGTTGAAGATGTATCTTAGAACTAACTAATGCTCAATAAATTCTAAGAAATGTTCCCCATTGCAAATAGGTTCCTCATCTCTACATTGCACAAGTATGGATTTTCTTGATGCATTTGTTTCATTAGATCGTGATACAAATCACCTCTTTGAAAGTCCAGAATCTAGTATTCTTGAAAAACTTCTAGAACTTCTAGATGAATGCCAAAGAAAAATATTGGAAATATATTTTTATGATAAGAATGTTTTCATGTTTAGATATGATGGATGGGGAGACATTTAACCAATACCAAACACCAATAAAATTCATGTTCTATCCCCATTCATGACAAATGCACAATTAATTTACCAAAAACATTTGGTGTGGGAATAAGGGAACCTCATATCATATTTTATTGTGAAGATATCATAAGACATTTCCCTCCTAGAAATCACACTAAAGAAGAATTGATAGCTATTTTTAATCTAGCATGTAAGACATTATTCTGTGAACTATTACCATTTAGAATAGATATTGAAGATGAAACACTTTTATCCATAATATAAGCCTTGTGGTAACATATGAAAGCTTTTCACTCGAATGGATTATAGGACATGACAACACAAAAATTCTTGGGAAATGGTATGATAATGATACAAGAGCCTTGGCAGCTAAGACCATAAAGCACCATTACTCATGTCATTTTTTTTGTATTTGAGAATAGTTTCACGTCACTTGGCATTCATATCATAGCAGATATTGGGAGATGGTGCCTTCTTTACTGATGAACTAATGATTACAAGATGACAACCAACACAAGAATATAGTGATGATGAATAGGCTTATGCTTACTATGAATGAGAGTTCATAACTTTCATGTAAAAGCTATAATATTTTCCACTATGACATAGTATAACATGTATCTAGTCATTTCATGTCATTTTTTTCATAGAGAAGTAGCCCTTTAGGCTTCAAAAAATTTACTACAGTATGTATCTAGTAATCTCCATCTCACTTTATAATATATTAGAAGTTTTTTTTAACTTGGATAGTTGCAAACATGCAGATAGCTTTGTTTAGCTAACCATGTTTTTGCAAAGTTTTCTAAGAACTAGTAATAGTTTGATCTACTATGTCTAATGTGTACACAATGATTATGCTACACAATAGATTATTTTTGCATATGTAGAATGAGAACTAGTGATCTAATTAATTACATCTAATTTTGTGAAGGTTTGATTATGCTTTTCTTAATACTATACTTTGATTGTAAACCATGAACATTAACAAGGATCAAATACACAAGCTTGGCAAATTAGTGAAGAACAAAATAGTAAGTAAAGTTATACGTTTGATGAGAATCCAATAATTTCAAAGTTATAAGTTTCCAAATTTACTCGTTTCCTTTTGTATTATTTCCTTAAGATCCATGTTAGCATATCATAAAATCTCTATTGGCACAAGTTTTTGTGTTCAAAGTCATGATTGCTAACAAAAAAAAATCAAAGAAATGGTCTCATGAATAGATCTTAGAAATGCAAACTTACTAATTGTATTGTCTTCTTGACAAGCTTACAAAATCTACAGTCAAAACCTCATAGAATAGATTAGAACACATAGATACATTTGTAGGTTGAGACCACCCACAATTTGAGAATTTGTTTTCCACTTTTTGAACTATGTCTAGATTGGTGACCCCCTTGCAATGAATGGAGCATATCCATAGAACATGATGACTAAGTTGGCTAAGAATAAAACTGAGCATGTGCCTATGTATGATGAACTTGTAACAAAGGCATGGATGGCACTAGTATTGATAATATTGGTACATTATACAGTATTCTTCATAGTGGAGAATACTCTCTAGTTTGTAGCATTAATTCTAGTGAGTATGGTAGTCATATTGTATGCATTTGGTATTTAATCGAACAACATACAATGATAGTAATGTCACTATTCATGACAATAGTAATGACGTTTAGTATTTATCAACTAGTAGTGTCGTGATTGATCATAGTATGGAAATAATATTTATAATGGAGATAAGCTACAAGTAACCATTGAAAAAAGATGATTATGAAGAACATGACAACAGTCATTTTTTAGTTATTATTTTTTGGAATTGCATATGGTTTTCATTTTTTTATAATTGAAATTTTTGTTTGAGAGGATTGATAATTTGTAATGTAATGTATTTATGTGTGGATTGCAACATGTCTTAACAAAAGTTTAATTGTGATATAGAAACACAAAAGAATAAATGGAGAAGACATATAGGGGTGCTCGCAAGAAAGCATCTGGTCGATTTTCAGCAGAGCTAACATTCCCCAAGCTTTGAAGACAAAAATAGCTAGGAATATTTGATAGAGCAAAACAAAGTAGTCATTACATATAACATGGTTGGAATGTCAATGAGAGATAGTAATGCATACACCAACTTTTTCCATGTCTACTATACACCTCATATTCAACCTTACAATGTGCAGAGCACTTAGATCTCAACTATAATGAGATCAAACAAGAAGAAAACTAAATTCATGAAGTTGTCTAAATTGCAAGAATCTACTAAAAAAGTTGAAGAAAGCAAAGGATATATGTCATTTTGAAATGGATCTAAAATTTATCCAAAAGAAAATTCATATTAAGGTGTTTGAAAACGTTCAAGTGGTCATTATGTTGCACAAGTGTGGAATCCTATACAACAAAAGAAAAAATGGCTAGGAACATTTGATACCAAAGAGGAAGCTACTATTGCATATGATATGGTTGTAATTTCCTTCAAAGGATATAAAGAAATTAAAAATATTGTGTGTCCAACTATAGAGATACATGAAACAAAAACTATCTCTCACTTGGAGAGATATCAACTTGGATTGACCCTTTAAGTTGAACGATGTCCAATAGAAATAGAAAGAAAGGGTCCATTGTCAATGGTCTATATCAATGATCATTTTGGTCATACAATATCTATCAGTGAGAACCAACACTTTCTAACTATGATGCACATGAAACCTAAAATCTTTGAAAGTTTTCATAGTTCAATCTAGTACAAGATCTTTCATTGAAAAAACATATCAATTCCATATATGTTGCTAGCATAGATAACATGTAGTCTTTAGAAATTGACACAAAATTTCACTATCCATTATCTGAATCAACTTATCCTAGTGCAATTGGACTACCCAATTTTGAAATGAGTTATCAAAATATACATCCCTCAAATTTGGTAAACTCGTACCCATTGTAACTATTGCAACAAGATGTTTCCCCCATGCACCTATCTCATGAAAAATGGAATGTTGTAGTTCTCAACATGGATTCAATTATAGAAAAAAATGCTAGTAATGTTCCCAATGAAATGTTCCTTCATTTCTAAAAAATTTTGCTACCAATCCTAACAATATGGACATGCACGGTGTTAACCATGACACATTTGACTTTTCTAGTTTCCATGTGACATCAGAATATACAGGCCCTAAATGTCATGGTCTAAGTGATAATAATGTCATTGAGCTTCACCATTGAATTTATGATTTAAATGGTATAGACATAGAGCATTCTCAACATTTTTATTATTGCTTGATGACATAGTCAGCATATCATATTTGATGTGGAGATGTGAAGAGAAAATGTGAAAAAAGAATAAAGATAACATGGAGACATTATCAAAGAAAAGAATAGTAGTAATTTTTGTATTCACTACTTGTGTTTTATATTAGCATTTTTTTTTTTTAATATTTCATTGATGACTATTTAATATTGTGGTAGTGATGTGAAGAGGAAAGGTGAAAAAAGAATAAACATAACTTCGATACATGACCAAAGAACAAGAGGAATAGCAATTTTTGTATTCACTACTTGTGTTTTCTATTAGCATTTTTCTTTTTTGAATATTTCGTCAACGAATTCTAATGATGCGACATGTTATGTTTTTTTAGTCTAGTATCATAATCTATCTTTTACTGATATGCAATAGTAGAAGAGATAAGAAGTATAAGTTTTTGTATTGCCTACATGTCTTCAGGTTAACATTTATCATTATGAAATAGTGTATGCAATTATTCCTCTATAAAAATTTCAATGTGGAAGTACACTTTTCTTGTCATGAAAACCATAGTCTGAATCTAAATCATTATATGAAAATTGAATAATGTCATACTAGATACTTGTGAATAAATGGGACTAAATATTGCAATGTATAGTATAGTTTCTTATGGCATGGATAATTTTAAAGAATAGAAAAATTAAAGTAAATAATCCAAGATAACTAAAAATGGTATATTGAAAATATGTATCTTGTTATGCAAGAAAGAAATATCTACATGTAGAAAAGAAACATTGCGCAAGTATACAAGTGACAAGAAAAACTAAGGTGGTACTAGTCCTTCCTGAAACATAAAATGACGCAAAATAAATAGAAATCATAGACCTGGAGTATTACAAGCCAACAAGTCAAGATAGAACTTGTAGTATTGACATTGTACTAGAGAATGAAGGACTATGTAGAGTACCAACATTCAAGTACAACATAGGACACAACTTATGTGACTCCCTAGAATTCCTACTAAATTATAGATATACATCACTTGAGCTAAGAAATGGGACCACTAATTACTTCTTACAATGCAAACAATAAGGTGAATCAGAAGCATTGCATTCGTATAGTATAAAACTTCATCCACAAACTCTATATGAACTACACCAAGTACATGATCCACAAACATATTTGTGTAGAATGCGAATTTTCACAAAGCAAAACATACACAATGGAGAAGTCAGACTATGGGGAGATATATTCTACATTTGTTGGTATCCAAGTGGTTAGATATACAAATATGCCTTTGGTCAGTGACAACAGGAAAAAAGTATTTACACTTTAATGAATCAATACATGCAGGGGCATACTCAATCCTCTTTAATGATACAAATCCTATTGCTGGTCACTTTGAACCACTACTAAGATTATAGTCAAAAAATTTCATTCATCAAGCACATATGCAATACAATAAACTAAAGAGATTTATAAAAGAGCATAATGCACAAAATTGTAGACATTGCAAAAAAAAAAAATATAGGACATGACAAGGTGCACATTAAAAATATCAAACAAGAAAACCCTAACAAAACGCATGCACTTTGACTATGTCATATCAAGAGATTTATTAGAGATTCTCCAAGTAATACTATAACAAATGCAATAGATGGACTTTGACTATGTCATCTTAAGAAATTTATTAGAGATACACAAAAGAATACAATGACTGATGCAAATCAAAGCAAAAACCCTCAAAATAAGTCAACATGCACATGTGGAATGCAAAGAGCAAAAAAATAAGCCAGGACAACATCATCTACTAAAAACAAAAATTGGACTATCACCAATAGAGATATTTGAAATAACAATCCAGGATACACTAAAACACACATGCTCAATTTATCAACTATTGTGTTTCAAGAAAGATATTAGACCAATGAAACAAAAGGAAAAGAACAACTACTATACTATGACGCAACTAAAATATGAAGCACCAAATAATTTCATTTGTCAAACATGCTTGTTTGCATTGAAACAATTCAAGCTCCCAACATATAGTACACCAAAAAATATTAGAATAATGAACCAATACAAAATGTGAAAATCCTATCACAACTATAAGAATGACTACTTTCAATGAGAATTGTATTTTCTCAAATATGGGAACTGTGATACAAAAGATCACAAGTAGGACTGAAAGGCTCTATTATCAATGTTCTTGTGAACATTAACATCATATAAAATGCACTACCACAAGCAACCGATAGCACAAAAAATATTGTCATTGCTCTCAAAAGGTGCCTAGAATATAAAAATGCATTTCAAATAAGAATGATGTGGCCAAATGTAGTGATGCAAGTCCTCTCAAAACTCACAAGTAAACCACTATACATAATGGAAAATGTTAAAATTAAAGATGATTAGAAAGAAGCTCTTGAGATTAATGTTGTTAATGAAATGATGTATACAAGTTGTGAAGATGAAACATCCTCTCTGGTTAGTGAAAATGCAACACATTCAGATGATGACGAAGAACATAATGAGCCTTTAGAAACTTTGGTACATGGATTCATAGAATCTAAATCCATACATAAAATGCAAGACAAGATAATTGATGTTGCACCTGCATAAGAGCACCACCGAATTTGAATATTCAAAGACAAATATGCTAACAAAATGAATTTTCCCAAATTATTCTTTGGAAAACCATTTGATGAAGACATCATTCAAATATTTTCTTACATAAATATTGCACGATGGGAACTCCTACAATCAAAAAGGTACTTTGCATACCACACAACAAATATCTTCTTCAAGAATATCATGATATTGGTACAATAGGTACTTTCCATAATGTGGATAAGAATAAAAAAGGGACAATTGAAAGGATGCAAATTGCAAGCAAAAGATGTTAAGCAAGAACCCAACTTGGAAAGAATTCTCAAATCAGACATTGGATATGTTGACTTCAAAAAGAATAAGAATATCTCTAAACTACATACACCAACTTAAGAATAATTTTTTCGCAATGATATGCCAACTGGGACCTCCAACTTATTATGTTACTTTTACTAGTGTACAACAAAATTGGGATCCACTATTAAGTGCACTCGAACAATTGCACAATGTACACTAGTCAAAAATTCAACAAGAATAAGAGTATGAAACAAAAGGTGACAAATTCAATCTGATAAAGAAAGACCCAGTGACTTGTGCATGATACTGTAGACACAGAATACATGTAATGAAGAAATTAATTTTAGCTAATGAATTGTTTTTTGGAAATATTGTAGATTACTTCTTAGTAACTAAATTATAGAATCGAGGAAATGAACATGATCATTTCCTACTATGGCTGAAAAATGCACCAATATATGGAATGGATAGCAATACATCCATCACAAACTTTATCGAAAAGTACATTACTTGTACAACTAAACATATAGAACCTAGTTTTCGTACAATTCACAAGCACCACCACATAAATAAATGTTGAAGACTAAGAAAGATTTCATCCAAATACAATTTTCCTTCTCCACCCCTCCAGAAGACAATAATAGTTGAACCATTGTCAGAGAAGAATGAAGCAGTAAGTTCAAAAGCAACAAGTATGTTTGTAAAATTAGAAAAGGAAACTATGACTTGTTATATTGTTGGTGTAAATAAGTATTTACTTATTACACTTTACTTAAGTTTACTTCAGTTAATGCATTATTTTATTATTATGCATTATTCTATTATTTCTTAGGTGAGACACTTAGGAGTTTGTGTACTCTTATGAGTTGTCATGTTGACAACACTAGAGTAAGAAACTCTAATTCAACACATGGTGTCTACAACACTTGATTTTGCATAATTAATTGAGTTGTCATGTAGACAACATAGTTATTCACACTCCTATTTTAGCACATGTTGTCTACAACATAATTTTGTGTCCTACACCTTTGTAGGCTTATCATCTCATTGTTGCACTTACTCCTATGCTTAATGGAGGATAATCCATTTCTAGTGGACATGTGCCTAGTTGTATGACTTATCAATATGCTGATTTCTAAGCATTCTAGAAGTATTCCAAAGGCCTTTATATATAGGGAATCATAGTGTACTTTCACATTGAATTGAATACATATCGATATTCTAATCATGCTCTTTTGGTCTACTATCATTCTTGTGCTTGAGTTTCTTGATCTTGGGTGAATTTTTCCCTATGGAAAATTCTTACATGGTATCAAATCTTGGAGAATTTCTCTTCACATAGTCATTTGAGACCATTGTTGCTTTAGAATCTCGACCTAGATCTAGAGTATCACAGTCACTGGGAGCGTCTAGAGCTAGAACGGACCTCACCATTGCATCTAGAACATTGATTCGATGAAAATTGACTATAAATTCACCTATGTTGGTCCAAAGTCAATTTTGAGGAAAAAAAATTTGCAAACCAACACCTGAAGGCCCAATTTGCAACTCTAGTATGATCATTTTTTAGATTTGCAATCTTATTTTTAGATTGAATTTATTTTTCCTCTATAATTTTCATCTACTTTTTCAAGGAAATTTTTAGAAGTTTTCTTGCCCTTTGGTCCTATAGAGAAAAAAATATATACAAGCACTAGGCAGTGACACCCCAGCCTTGAAAGGAATATTTTTCTTTATTCCATTTCATTTGCATCAGCTCAATAGTTAGTGGTCACTATTCAAAGTTTGACCAGCAACTCTGCACATCCGACAACCACATCTGGTCGAGCACTAGTCTCACTCACAGTGGGCTTGTTTGGTTGTTACACAGTGAGAAATTAATTTAAACATTACAACAACAAAAAATTCCCACCAATGTCAGATTAAAAACTATCCCTTTGGCCCATGCTTTAACATCCTCTAGCAACATTCTTTGTTTTTCTAGCATGGTGGTTAATACTTCTCTGGCTTAAATTAATTGTTCACTAGTAGAGGTAGACGTTTAACAAACTCTGGCAGTTGAATCATTTTTTCAATGAGCATTGCACATTACTGTCAGCGTTGAAATCAAAAATTTGGCTCATTGCTTGTCATTTTTCTAACAAACTCACCATCAATGAAGGAAATTCCCTACTTTGGTGATGACCCCACCTGCCTTGAAATCCTTGGACTCCATGTGGACTCACACTACCAGCTCAGTAGTTATAAACACAACCCTTTTGCCATGTCAATAGGCTAACTCAACTGCAAGACACATCACACCTATCATACATCCTTGTCAGCATCCTCAACATGTCAACAAAACTATACAAATCCATTTGTTCCATCTATATGATCTATACATGTCGTACATGTTGACATCATCTACTGACATCATCAGCCACATCATCCAAGGAGGTTGATTTTTTACTTATGTCAGTATTTCAAAGCATTAAATTTTATGGTTGTTTGATCATCAATTAAATCCTATTCTTCTATCTAATTCCAAAAATCCCCATTTATTAAATAAATCTATTTGATAAATGAAATCCTCAAATTCAAAAACCCCTAACCTATCTCTAATCCTCCATTTAGCCTAATCCACCCCATCCACCCATACTAACCAAGCTTAGCCACTAACTCACCCACCCTCATTAATGCCATCCACTTGCACATCTCTAACATCCTTAAGCTAATCCTAAACCCAAGCCTAATCCACCCCCTAATGTTGTCACATTCCTTAAACAAGTTTAAGACTTTCCTAATCCAAACCAAATTCTACCCTCAAAAAAACCCAACCACTAAGTCATGAGTACTCTTACAAAACATAAAGACTCTTACAAGCCCACTCATGACTCTTACACCCATCTTCCACACTCTTCCCTCTTCCACACTCATTCCTCTTACATCCCTCTTACATACTCAACCCCACTCATCATGCCTTTAACCAACCCTTTACCCTACCCTCTCACACTCATCCTCCTTGTGACAAGTGTCACCTTTCCATTGGTGCTAAACAAGCACAATCCATGTGCTCTCCTTTGAGTGCATCCTAGCCCTCCTTAAGCCTTCATCCATCCTTGCATCTAAGCCCTCCATCCCTCTACCCCTTAGCCTATAAATTGAATCCCATCCCAAGCCATTTCATCAACAATCTTTGAGCTAAAGTTACCATGCTATTTTGAGAACCAAAGCCATCAATCTTACCCTTATAATGCCAAATTGAGAGCTCAAAAAGCTACCAATTTTCCATTACCCATCTCCATTGAAGCAAGATTTTGAGCATCTTGAGCATACATCC
The DNA here is from genome assembly GCA_028749045.1 of Cupressus sempervirens. Taxonomy (NCBI): domain Eukaryota; kingdom Viridiplantae; phylum Streptophyta; class Pinopsida; order Cupressales; family Cupressaceae; genus Cupressus; species Cupressus sempervirens. The sequence goes on from CM053793.1 coordinate 838,887,436, forward strand.
ATAGCAAAAGGACACATCTACAGAATCAAGAAAGCATGGAGTGTTTTATCTTGTGAGGTTTGCACTTTTTGTTTGCATTCTTCGATCGATTTACTTTTGTTGGCGCTTCAAGTTGGAATTGAACATTGTCTCTTAAACATGAGTGCTTGCAAAGTCTAGATTAGCACACATAAGAGTCAGTTGGTAAAAGAGCAAGCATGTTTTTTAGCCCAAGGTCATCCAAGTCTTCTCTCCCCTTGTCGTCTTTCGAGGCCATCTTGGGTGCATAAGATTAGGATCCAAAACCTTGTTTCTTTTTAGGAGGCATGCTTGGGGATTTCATCACCCCTTGGACGATCTCAACTCCAGCATTCCGGCAGAGTATAAGAATCGGGAGGTGAATCGAAAGACACCTCTCTTGGGATCGAGATTTTGTCATTCAGGCTAAGCCTCAAGGAACTTTATACCCTTGAGAAGTGAAAGAGGAGAAGTGGGTTACCGCTCCTCTCGGCTGTGTGACATCCTTTTGGTCTCATCTATGGATTTGGGCCTCACGTACCTTGCGTATATCGAGGACTCCCTAGCTAAACCAACTGTCAGCCTTGCAGAAAACCATCTAGGATGTTAATGTGTTTGGAGTGACTGATCGAAACATTTGTAGAACATACACACTCCTTGGCGCAAGTATCACATTCTGAGAACCACAAACTTCTATCTGGGTGTTCCTATCTATTGCTTGTTTTTATTTTACTTGTTGAATGAATGTTTGCCAAACTTGGTCAATCCTAGCTTAGGGCACACTTAGCGTAGTCACTTCCTATTTTGGAAGTTGAACAAGTTGAAGCAAAACAACTAAGATTTTTCCCAAAGCCAAGCAAATTCAGGAATTTATGTCGGAACAACCCAAACCCAAACAGAAGTTTCACAAGGTCAAACTCAAGCCATCTCTAGCATACCAAGAACTTTCAGCCAAGAGAAAAGAAATAACACCAAGCCCACGAATTTCCAAACTCCACAAAGCAGAGGACAAAGCTACCGATGAAGCACTTCAAGAGGCCTGGTTAGAGCACACCATCAAATTTAGCCAACATCCAGGAGTTAATCCTGCTTATGCCTTACTAACTAGGCATGATTTCTATGATTAGACACCCTTTTTTCTCCACATCTTCTTGGATAAGCTTCACTCTAGAGTCATCTTTGTAGAAAAGCTAGCCATCTTAGGTTATCCCCTTAAGCATTATTACCTCATCCATCTCATTTAGAATCAAACCATCTAGCCAGCAATCCAAAATCTGCACATCTAAGCTTTCAAAATTGTTGTCACCTTGCTAAAAGTTTGCCATTCCTAAAATCTTCCAAATCCACCAATCTCACCAAGGTTATCCCTTTGACAGAGCTTTGTCTAGGGTAATCTAGCTTTGTCACTTGTTATCCCTCATCACCTTGAGCTAAAGGTTGGGATCTGCAAGTGGTCAATCTCGTGTTCTTCCTAAAGGATCATCAGTCTATCCTTAAGTTGACACAATCACCACCAAGCTTGCACATAGGAAAGCAGACCTTTTGTGCTTTGACAACATATCTTTGAAGTTAGAATCCCCAACCCAATCCTCCTTAGGTTTTGTCATATAGCTTTACCTCAACCTAGGAAATCATTTGCATAGAAAAGCCTTCCCCCTTTTGCATCCATCAGCATTATTGCATCTCATCCCTAGGAGCATTTTTCATGCCACCCCTCACTCGCTTAGCCAAGAAGAAAGAAACAATGGAGCCCTATCATTTGGATCGAACAGCCTCACCCCCCTTGAGCACTCAGCCATCCTTCAGCCCAGAGCAAGCTATGCCATCACCTACTGACATTGAAGCTTTCATGAACCAACCAAGAAATGCAGTATTGGTAAACGCCATTATAGAAAAAAACAAAGAGACAATCATGGCTAATTTTTGAAGGGACAATGTAGGAACCTTTGACTTTGGAAGACCCCCTCCATTATCAGATCCATCTCACCCGTTGTTTGGGCAGCTGCCACCACCCATAGGCTCTTATGATCCTAATTATCCTCAATATATTCCAAAAGAAGAGCCTCCAGCCAATCCATATGACCCAACAGACCCAAACATACCATCATCCACCCAAGTTGAAATCTCCATGCCGCAAGCCAACCCAGCCACCACCACTCCATCCTTGGTTCATACCTCTCCGCTCCAAACCCCCTTTACCCAAAATAGCTCACCATTCACCCCCTTCACTATTACTGCTACTGCTCCCCAACCCAGCCTTCCAAATCCACCCATCTCCCAAATCAGTGCTAGCATCTTTGGCCAACCTCAACAATATACAACAGGGATGTCACCCATGGGGCCAAGTAATCAACCTTTCATCACCCCCAGCTTGTTCACTGTAGCCCAGAACACAATCCCATCATTTCCATTAGGTCTTGGGAGCTCAATACCATTAGCCACAAATCTACAAGCTACTACCCTCACTCCACAAAGCTATCAAATCCCACAAGCTACTACCAATTTTCTACCAAGCTCCCAAATGACCCAAGCTCCTGCCACCACTATACCAAGCTTCCAAATCCAAGCACCAAGCTATCAAACCCCATCAATTCCATTCCCAAGTTTCAATTCCCACCACCTCCACCACCAACTAATCCATTACCTCCTATTACCAACTACTTTTCAATGCCACTTCTAGGAGGTAATCCACCACCCCAGCCAACCACCAATTATTTGCAGATACCATCCCAAATGGGGGCACAACCCACATATATTGGTCAAACCCCACAAGCCCCCCGATCCTTTCCCCAAGCCTCACAACCATCTTATACCACCTCCACAAAGCAATCCATTTATCCCACAGCCAGCTTATGTTCCTCAATCCCAACCTCAAATCCCATATCAACAGCAAGCCTTGCAGCACATGCAGCAATATGTGCCACCTCCCCCTCAACAACCCGTCATCCACCATGCAACTGCCCAAACAATGTACAATCCCTATCAGCAAATCCCTCATAACCATCCATATTCAATGGCCCCATCTAGCACATACCTACCTCAAGGCACTCCTACATTGGGGGCACCCCAACCATCACCTATCAATTCAGAGTGGGAGCAAATGAAGACAGCTCTGAAAGCCATCCAAGAAGGGAATGATCCAAAGACATTCAAGTTTGAGAATGTGTGTCCTTACCCATTTGACAGAGCCATTACCATGACACCATTTCCCAAACACTTTGAGGTACCTAAATTTGACAAATTCAGAGGAAAAGGAGACCCTGTCACACATATCAAAGAATTTTACATGCATTGCCAGGACGTGGCATACAATGATGTCTTCCTCTTGCGCCTTTTTCCCAAAAGCTTGGCTGGACCAGCTCTTGAATGGTTTTATAGAATCCCCTATGGCACAATTAAAAACTTTGCTGAATTATCTGAGGCATTTGTAGCCCAATATGCCCATCTTGTTGAAATAGAGCTATCAATAGTTGATCTTGTCCACACCAAGCAAAAAGGTGGAGAAAGCCTTGCCGAATACCTACAAAGATGGCAAACCCTTACCACCCGCATATCCTGCACCTTGCCAGAATGCCATGTGGTGAAAATGTTTATTGATAATGCACATCCCAGCTTGGCTCACCACATGACCATGAACTGTTTGCAGAACTATAAGGATATCAAAGAGAAAGGAATGATCCTTGAGCAAGGACTCATCAAAGATGGTGTGGTAAAGATTTACAAAGAGGCCAACCAAAATCAATCACATTCCAATGACAAGTCTAGGTATTGGAACAAAAACAAGCATGTTGCAACAGATGGGGTTACTGACACCAGACATGTGAATATCATTGGTCCTTCTCAAAACCAGTCTAACCCACCATATCAAACAAACAAACAACAAGCTATCAATTACCAACAACAAAATAACCAAAGCTATCAAAACCACAATACAAGACCCAACTTTCAAGGGTCTAACAATCAAGCTAATGCCATCAATGTAGCTGCAGGGAAAAAGCCCAGATTCCAACCTGCACCTAGAAACTATACACCCCTTGGTGAGCCATTGGATGTTATTTTTGAGAAATTGGCTAAGGAAAACCTCATCAAATTTCCTCCTACCCAGCAAATTGATCCAAGCCAATCCAAAGCTACATGGTACAAGGACAATGAGTATTGCAAGTTCCATAGGGTAAGCGGTCACACCACCCTCAAATGCATGAAACTGAAAGACTATGTGCAAGACCTCATTGATCGGAAGGAAATCACTGTTGGTGCCCAAACCTCTCCCAATGCAGGCTTACAGATTTATCAAAATGCTTTTCCTCCACACAACAACCAAAATCCTATAAAAGCACCTATCCAAAACAACACCAATAACCGCCAGCCAAACCAACAACATGGGAAAAACAATGACCACACTTCATCCTATATAGACTATGGTAGCCTTATAGGTTGTATATCTGAGAAAGACCCTTCTATCAATGTTATCAATATCCAAGGACCAGACAATGAGTGTGCGGTCACCACTCGAAGAGCGCGATTTAACATCGCAGGCCCACCAGTTTCATCAACACCATCAGTTCCATCAAAAAGCTGGTACAATATCTTGGAACACCTTGGGAACATCCCAGCCCAAATATCCATTTTAGACCTTCTCCGCACTAGTCCTGTGTACAAAGACATCCTTGACAGTGCTCTCATAGAATCTCGTATCCCTTCTGATATCAATGCTACTGATTTTCGTAATCTTGTTGGACACCTTTCATCCTCATGTGCCCTATCTTTCAAACCCACTGACATACCCGCGGTTGAGCCAGATCACACCCTTCTGCTTCGCATAGCCATCATGGTATCCAATTTTGTCGTGAAAAGAGTAATGATAGATAATGGATCAGCCTTGAACATTTGCACCCTAAAATTCATAAAACAAGCTGGGTATACTGAGGCAGATATGATCAGTGAGGTTATCACCATCAAAGCTTATGACAACTTGGAAAGGACCACAGAAGGGACTATTTTGCTACCAATCAAGGTTGGGCCAGTCATTCAAGAGACAGTTTGCCATGTTGTTGATCTAAACCTACCATTTAACATCCTCCTCGGTCACCCATGGATTCATGCTATGAAGGCCGTTCTATCCACCTACCATCAGTGCATCAAATTTCCGCATCAGGGCACTGAGGTAACCATCCATGCCGATCCAGAACCCTTTACTTACTGCAATGCGGTTGAAGCTTCATATACAAACCATTGCCCTGGAATAGACATTGGCACAGCCATCGCCAGCTCATCCCACACTTGTAATGACGCAGAAACCATCCTTGCCTCCACCCTATCTACTATAAAGATCAACAACAAAGGCTGTGGAGAATATAGTCTATCAGATGCATTTTCTGTCGGAGCAATCCCACTTAATCCACATACCCATGGATGGCCAACATATCACAAAGCTAAGGAGATTCCACCTCCTCGATACAAACAGTTTGGCCCAACCACCTTTGTGTCCTCAAAAACCCCTCTTCATGAGGAGCTCACTCCAGATATCAACAATTGGCTACATAAGGATGCACCTCCAAGAAATCAAGCATGCCTTGATCACTTCAGCCAGAAGTATCCCCAACAACATAAGCTCATCACTGAAAAATGGAACTATCAAGGAGGTGGACTAGGACCCAAAGAAAGGGGCATGCAATGTCCCATCAAAGCACATAATTGGGAAATAAAGTCAAGTCTTGGCTTTGGCATACCCACAATTGGGGGCACCAACGAGAACGGTCACACTTTTTCGAACATCCATCACGACCTTGTTGAAATTGAAGACATTCCTGAGGAAGTTGAAAAGAGAGCCTACGATGATATCCTAGACCAAATCTTCCTAGGAGACTCTGTTCTCCAAGAACTATCCATCCATCTCATTGACCTACCACTTGCTCATCCACAACTCATAGATTGGGACCAACAAAGTGTCATACATATTGATGAGTTCGCATCAGAGGAAGCGCTTCTAAGATTCATGGGAGCCGAAACTCCTCATAAGAAGACAAAGCCAGATTCTGCCTACATCTACAAGCTAGATCCCAAGGGGTATTTTGGAGAAAATCCCCAACCTAGTTTCGATACACCCAAAACTGGAACTAAGGTAAATCTGGGACTAGCTAAGGCAGCAAAGAGAACCCCTTAGCACAAAAATCCAGAGCCACAAGCAGAACATGAGGATTTAGTATTGCCTCCTCAAGATAATCGACCAGAGGTGTCTTCTATTCTAATAGAGGATACTAGAGAAGTCAACATTGGTTCTTCAGAGATCCCTAGAATTGTTCACATTGTTGCATCCCTATCACAAGACCAAGCTGACCTCCTCTTTGAGGTTTTATGAGAGAACATTGGCCGATTTGCATGGTCATATCAGGACATGCCAGGACTTGATCCAAAGCTTGTAGTTCATCATCTTGCAGTTGATCCAAAGATCAAGCCCGTCAGACAAAAGCTTAGAAAAATGCACCCCAAGGTGGCATTACTAGTCAAAGCTGAACTGGAAAGAATGTTAGCTGTTAAGGTTATCCGACCTATCGACTACTCAAAATGGATCTCCAACATGGTCCCTGTCACTAAGCCTTCCGGTGACATCAGAATCTGCACTGATTTTAGAGATCTTAATAAAGCTTGTCCAAAGGATGATTTTCCCTTGCCCAACATAGATATGATTGTAGATCTTATAGCTGGACATGAAATTCTGTCCCTTATGGATGGATTTTCTAGGTATAATCAGATCAAGATTGCAAAAGAGGACTAGCATAAGACAGCATTCACTACCCCTTGGGGAACCTTTTGCTACACCATGATGCCTTTTGGCCTAAAGAATGCTGGGGCTACCTATCAAAGAGCTATGACAACGGTTTTCCATGATCTTATCCATAGCATTTTGGAGGATTATGTGGACGATATCCTAGTCAAATCTCACACCTTCATGGATCATCTTGCTGACCTAGAGAAAGTCTTTGATAGGTTGGCCCAATATCATCTCATGCTAAATCCCAAGAAGTGTGTCTTTGGGGTCACATCTGGAAAGCTTCTAGGCTTCATAGTTTCTAAACGAGGTATAGAGATCGACCCCAAAAAGGTCAAGGCTATCTTAAACATGCCTCCTCCCCAGACACTACGACAGCTTCGCTCTCTTCAGGGAAAACTTCAATCTGTCTGGTGCTTCATCTCCCAACTTGCAGATAAGTGTACACCATTTTCACACTTGCTAAAGAGGAATGAGAACTTCAAGTGGGATCTTTTATGTCAGCGCAGCTTCAATCAGCTCAAGCAGTACCTCACCAATCCCCCTATCTTGGTTCCACCAGTTCCTGGTCGTCCCTTAATCTTATATATATCAGCAACACCTACTGCTCTAGGGGCACTTCTAGCACAACATGATGATTATAGCAGAGAGAGAGCCATCTACTATATCAGTAGAACCCTAGTTGGTTATGAACTCAATTACACTCCTATGGAAAAAGCTTGTTTGGCAGTTGTTTTCTCAACTCAAAAGCTTTGCCACTACATGCTAAGTCATACCATCCAACTAGTCTCCAAGATTGACCCTCTCAAGTATATGCTCTCCAGAATAGCACTTACAGGTCGTTTGGCCAAATGGGTTATGCTACTAAGTGAGTTTGACATCCAGTATGTGGACAGAAAGGCAATCAAAGGGCAAGCTATAGCAGATCACCTAGCTGATGCACCTCTAGTAGATGCATATCCTTTGCTCATAGAATTTCCAGATGAGCATATCTGCCTAATTGAAGAACAGCCCCCATGGAAGCTTTATTTTGATGGCTCATACACCTCTCATGGATCAGGGGCAGGAATATTATTAGTTACACCTCAAGGAGATTACATTCCAAAAGCCTTCAAGCTACAATTCCCTAGCACCAACAATATAGCAGAATATGAAGCTCTTGTAGCAGGATTAAAGATAGCTGTAGAATGGAATATCACTGAGTTACAAGTCTTTGGTGATTCCCAACTCATCATCAAACAAGTCTTAAATGAATATCAAACCAAAGATGAAAAGCTATTACCCTACAAAGAGCTAGTTGATCAGCTGACCCAGCATTTTACAAAGCTTCAGTTTACACAAGTGCCTCGAATGCAGAATAAGGCAGCAGATGCCATGGCCACTATCGGCTCACTCTTGGAAATTCCCCAAGATGCTACGCTGTATGAATTTTTAGTCGAGCAGCTCCTCACACCTGCTTATGCGAATGAGGATTCAAACCGTGTTTGTATCTTGGTTGGTCCCCAATCCCCTTGGTACCATGAAATTCACGCTTACCTTAACGATGGTATCATAACCCCTCACCTCACACGCACCCAATGCTAGAACCTTATTTGAAAATCATCCCGCTATGTTATCATAGCCAATACCCTATATCGTCGAGATTATCACAATACTCTCTCTCGATGTTTAGATGAAAATGAGGCTGCGATGGCATTAAAACAAGTACATTCCAGACTTTGCGGTGCCCACATGAGTGGTATTGTCCTAGCATGACAAATCCTTAGAGCAGGTTACTATTGGCCTACCATTGAAGAAGACTCTTGTGACTTTGTCAGAAAGTGTCTCCCATGTCAGCAGCATGCAAATCTTGTGCACGCTCCAGCACAGGATCTACAGCCTATTGCACCACCTTGGCCTTTTGCTTGTTGGGGCCTTGATCTAGTTGGAACTATCACACCTCTCTCATCTAATGGACATAAATGGATAATAACAGCTACAAACTATTTCACTAAGTGGGTGGAAGCAGTCCCCCTAGTCTCAGCTATAGGAGTTCAAGTCTCCAAGTTCATCTTGTACCACATTGTTTGCCGCTTCGGCATCCCATCCACCATCTTCACTGACCACGGAGGTAACTTTGAAAATCTCAACATGGAAGAATTATGCACTTCCCTCCGCATCCATCACCACTTTTCTAGCCCATATTTCCCACAAGGTAATGGCCAGGTAGAGGCGACTAATAAAACCCTCCTCAAAATCCTAAAGAAAGTTGTCAATGATTCCGGCCGTGATTGGCACCTTCAAATAAATCCGGCTCTATGGGCCTATCGAACTTCCTTCTGTACATCCACAGGCACAACTCCATATTCCCTAGTCTATGGTGCCAAAGCAGTATTACCTATAGAAGTTGAACTTCCCTCACTACGCATATCTTTGCGAGGGCAAATCTCAGATGAAGAATACAGAGTAGCTCGACTCACCCAGCTAGATCTCTTAGACGAGAAGAGACAACAAGCCTATGACCATCTCACGATCTACCAAACTCATCTCAAAAGGAATTTTAACAAGAAGGTGCTCCCACGACACTTTCAGCTAGGTGATATGGTCCTCAAAGAAAATATGAAAGTCCAAGAAGATTGAGAAAAGAAAGGTAAGTTTGAACCTACATGGCTTGGTCCCTATGTGGTTACTGCCTCCTTTGGCTCCGGAGCCTATCAATTATCTACACCAGAAGGAGAACTCTTGAATGATCCCACTAACATCATTCATCTCAAGAAGTTCTATGCTTGAAGATCCTTGGTATACCCAACTTTTGAAAAATACAAGAAAAAAATAGTAAAGAGAAATAAGCGTCCAATGGTGAAAACTTGGCAATTCAAGCGCCTTGGATAGGTACCTTGGTGAAAACCTGGTAATTCAGGTGCCTTGTGTGCTAAAGACTAATCCATTATCTATCACTATCCTATCCCTCATCCATCCACCCACCATCCCATAAAACACTTGCTTGTTCCCTTGGTGTTCCAATCAAATATCCAAAATCTGATGGAGCTTGTCAATACCTCCTATACAGCTTGTAAATCTTGTACCAAAGCTTGTATTATACCTTGTAAATCTTGTACCATACCTTGTATATATTCGAATCTTGTCCAAAGCTTGTACCATATTCCAGCTTGTAAATAATCTTGTATCCTAGCCTATATCCTATCACATGCACACACAGAATCCCATTTTCCTTAAGCTTTTCACAAACCATCTACCTATCCACCTATCAACTATTATAGACATCCCATCCTTCACAAACATTTCCATCTCACAAAAAAAACAAAGCATGAACAAACTTGTACATTTGTAACATATCTTGGTCTGTCAGCTTGTATATCCTCTTTAACTTAGTATCATTGTATCTATCCAACGTTCGTGTCAGTTTGTCCTTGATCAACATCTTGTACACATCGCACACCTTGGTTAGCTATTCCAATGCATCCTTTAGCTAGATCTCATGTCACCAAAGTGTTATCCTTCTTAGTTCAGCTTCCCAGATGCATTACTCATCCCGATCCATCAGCTTAGGTGCTCTCTGATAGGTCCTTGTAGGATATAGCTTTCCTCATGTCTAATCTTGGTCCGTTAGTACCTCGTCCTACCCATCTCGTTGGCAAACAGTTCTCTTTTGGATTTTCTTTTTCTTTTGGTTTGGGATCTTCCCTTTTGGGTCTTGAAATATCTTTTCCAAGCAATCTCCGTGTTCCCTCCTCAGGGTTGCCACGATCTTCCATATCATGGTATGCTGCGAATGGGGCAATTAGAGTGTAAGGTCTTGATCAGGTCTTTTGCTTGTTTTCTTTTTCTTCTTGTGGGTTACCTAGTGTCGTTTCCACGCTGCTTCCTCTGAGATTCATGTGTGATACTGGGACAATCCTTGCGTATTTGTTTCGAGTCAGTTCGTCAGTCCTCTGGACGGTTGGTGAAAAGGCCTTGATCTTCTTAGTAACCTTGGCAATTAACCAACAGTCCTATAGCAAATCTAGTGCTCAACTACATGGTGGTACTTCTCTTTGATGTATCCCCCCGCTCAAAAAGCTTCAATGGATTCCCTTCATCTCGATTATCCCCCATCCATATCCTACATCTATCGCTCCTACCCCAGCTTATGCATCAGTATCTTTTTGAATCACTCCTCACGCTTAGCTTTAGGGATCCACAATCCTAGTCTTAGGGATCCACCAATCCAAATCAATCCACCAAGCCTCATCTTTTGAGATCCACAATCCTAGTCCTAGGGATCTCCGAAACCCATCTTCTGCCAGTCTGACTCTTTGAAATCCTGTTGCATTAGCTTTATCATTCTATCATCCATCTCCCTACCATGGATTCCTTTTATAGCACTCCGCTCCTCCATCTCCCCCCCCCCCCCAATCCTGGAAAGTCTTAAGCTTTCTTTACTATTGTGCCTTTGATTTCCCTTTATCATTCTCCCGTAGTGAGAGTTTGAGCTCATTCAGCCCCTTCTCTTTGACAATGTGTGTCTTAGCTCATCTCAATTTTTTGTACTTTTCAAGAAGTCGTCGAGCCTCATTTCTCTCCCCGCCACCTTCTTGAGGGGGCATCATCTAAGTCTAGTCTCTCCTCTTCTTATCCGAGACTGGGGCAACGTTGTTGCTAAAACATCTTCTTCATGTCGTCTTCATTCGAACTTCTTTGAAATAGTGTTGTCTCAACACTATGTCAAAGAGGGGCAAAATGTAGACACCTAAATTTGATTACACTATTTTAGTAATCCTATTTAGTTATCTAAAAAGGCATTATTAATTAAATTTCTATTTAATTAATCCTTTGTCATCCCCTAGTTGATTAATTTAATTAATCATCTATAGTCCTAATTGATAAATCAAATAATCTATTATTTATCAATTAAATCCTATTCTTCTATCTAATTCCAAAAATCCCCATTTATTAAATAAATCTATTTGATAAATGAAATCCTCAAATTCAAAAACCCCTAACCTATCTCTAATCCTCCATTTAGCCTAATCCACCCCATCCACCCATACTAACCAAGCTTAGCCACTAACTCACCCACCCTCATTAATGCCATCCACTTGCACATCTCTAACATCCTTAAGCTAATCCTAAATCCAAGCCTAATCCACCCCCTAATGTTGTCACATTCCTTAAACAAGTTTAAGACTTTCCTAATCCAAACCAAAGTCTCCCCTCAAAAAAACCCAACCACTAAGTCATGAGTGCTCTTACAAAACATAAAGACTCTTACAAGCCCACTCATGACTCTTACACCCATCTTCCACACTCTTCCCTCTTCCACACTCATTCCTCTTACATCCCTCTTACAAACTCAACCCCACTCATCATGCCTTTAACCAACCCTTTACCCTACCCTCTCACACTCATCCTCCTTGTGACAAGTGTCACCTTTCCATTGGTGCTAAACAAGCACAATCCATGTGCTCTCCTTTGAGTGCATCCTAGCCCTCCTTAAGCTTTCATCCATCCTTGCATCTAAGCCCTCCATCCCTCTACCCCTTAGCCTATAAATTGAATCCCATCCCAAGCCATTTCATCAACAATCTTTGAGCTAAAGTTACCATGCTATTTTGAGAACCAAAGCCATCAATCTTACCCTTATAATGCCAAATTGAGAGCTCACAAAGCTACCAATTTGCCATTACCCATCTCCATTGAAGCAATCTTTTGAGCATCTTGAGCATACATCCACAGCAAAAGGACACATCTACAGAATCAAGAAAGCATGGAGTGTTTTATCTTGTGAGGTTTGCACTTTTTGTTTGCTTTCTTTGTCTAAGCATATATGTGGATTTAGTTTTTGGTTTGTGAATGTTTACTTTATTTGTAAATGTTCTGTGCATACTAATTCTTGTTCTACAGTACCTATCTAATCTTGTATTTTGTAACTTCAAATTCTTTGTATAGACTCATCTAGACACATTTTCAGGTTCAATTTATTTTTAAAGTGCTTAATTTTTCATCTACTTTCTAGATCTACAATCAAATTATAGGGTTGTGTGGACAAAAATCTCACTTTTAGACTAAGGTCCTTTTTTTCATTGTAATGCTTTGATTACTTTTCAAAATTGTTTTACATCTAACCTATAGTGCTTAGTGATAGATTTTAGCCTCAAAAGGCAATTGCAAATAGCAAAATCAAAAGTCCACTTTGTACATTTTAACAAGTGGCCTATTGTATACGCACTACATATAAAGTGCCAAAAGCATCTTTTTTGGGGGGGTTCTTTGATTGAGTGAATAAAGGAGTGTGTGTTATGTATTGTGTTTTTGTGTCTCTCTTTTGTGCTCTTTTCATTTTCAACATCATGGGTTCACCTAAAGGTCCACTTCTAACTTCACACAATTATTCTACATGGAAAGATATTGTATGGAGTAGATTAATGAAAAAAGGTCTAAATCTTTATGTTGATGGTACAATTCCCAAACCCACTGATGCCATAGCACTCTTTGATTAACAAATTAAAGACCAACAAGCTTTAGGAATTATCAAGAGTTGCGTACATAGAGATCTCTTCTTCCACATTTCTAATTTCAAGGAAGCCAAACCTGCTTGGGACAAACTTGAAGCATTGTATGGTAAGGTGGATGAGGAAAAAGGATTCCAGATTGAGGATGATCTACTTCTATTGGATCCAAATAATTTTGACACAGTTCAAGATTATATCAACAAATCCAATGAGTTTAGGGCACTACTTAACAACTATGGTAATCCCATGAAGGATGATCAATTGATTCATCATATCTTAAAGAGGCTACCTTCAAAGTATGCTTCTTTTGTTTTGAGTTATAACACTCACAGGTTGACCATGGGAAGTTCTTTCCAAAAGCCTACATTTGATGCATTTATAGAAATGTTGATTTTTGAACAAACCAAGTTGATAGATATGAGATTTCTCACATCATCAAAGACTAAAGCATTGGTGACCAGTAATGAGAACCAATCAAGTCAAAGTGGAAAAAGTTCCAACAACAACAAAAAAAAGTAGTGGAAGAAAAAATCACAATCTAAGACACAACACTCTTCCTCCTCACAGCAAGGCAATAAATCTTCCAACAAGAAGGGAAACAATGATAAGAAGGACAAACTTTTTTTTTTCATATTGCAAGAAACTAAATCATGATGAGCATCATTGCAAGACTAAGAGAATCGATGAGTTAGAAAACCTACTTAAGAAGTACAACATCAATGTGCCAAATGCTTCCAAGGATTCAACTCCAACCACTTCAAAGGGAAAAGGGAAAGCACTTATGGCAAATACAAGTTCTTCAATGAAATGGATTCTTGGCTGAAGTGCATCATATAATATGGGTTCTTCAAAGGGAGATTTTTCTTTATTGAAGCATTCACAAGTATCACACATCTTTGTTGGAGATGATACAAAAATGGAAGTTGAAGGGAAAGGACATGTAGAGATGGAAAATGTGGAATTCAAAGATGTTATCTATGTTCCAAACCTTAGCTCTAATCTCCACTCAATTTACCAAATCACTCACCTTGGAGATGGCAACAAAGTTGAGTTCCTTCTAGATTTAGTAATGGTGTGCAATCTCAAAGATGATTCATTGGCTGCAGTGGAGAAAGTTAATCATGACAAAAGGCTTTATTCTTTCTCCCTTTTTGTGCCTAAGTCTCCTTCACATGCCTTGTTGACTCAATCTCATCCACAAATTAAAAAATGGCATGAGTAGTATGGTCATCTTTCCTTCTACTATCTTCAAAAACTTTTCTCCAAAAACATGGTCAAAGGTCTACCTACAATCAAATTTTCTAAGGGTTACTATTCAACATGTTCAATGGATATGCACCTCAAGGAGAAGTAAGATAAAGGGAAGTCTTAAGGAGAAAAAGTTGTTCTTCAATTGGTTCAAATGGTTCTAGTAGGTCCTTTTATAGTGACATCAGTCAACCAGGGCCACTACATCCTTACTTTCATTGAGGACTTTTCGCACTACACATGGGTCTACTTTCTTCATCACAAGAATGAAGTGGTTGATAAGCTTCAAACCTTCAAGAGTCATGTTGAACAGAAATCAAGGAATTCCATCAAGGTTCTTTGGATGGACAATGAAAGTAGATATGTGAACACAAGACTTAAAGACTTTTGCAAACTTAAGGGTATTGATCTTCAAAATCCACCAGCATTCAATCCACACAAGATAGATGTTGTAGCACTAAAGATATGAACTCTTAAGTCAATGGCAAGTTTCATGATACAAGTCAAGTCTCTTGATCCTACACTTGAAGTTGAAGCTATAAGAAATGCTAATCACATACTTAATAGGTCTCTTCATAGTGCCTTAGATGGTAAGACTCCTTTTGAGGCATGGTGTGGAAGAAAATAAGTTGTGAAACACTTTAGAGTCTTTGGTTGTCTAGCATAGGCAAACATATCTTCCAAGGAATGCAAGGCACCACCACCAAGGCCTTGTACTTTCATCAGATATGAAGAGAGTGTTAAGGCATATAGACTTATGGATCCTAAGACTCTGAGATTTTTGTAGAGAGGAATGTTCACTTTGAGGAAAGTTCACCTAGCTTGTCTTATAATCCTCTCCACACTTCATACACAGTGGAAACTAATAGTGACAGTAGTGATAGTGATTCAACATATTTAGATATGTGGGATCCTATTGACAAATGTAGAGAGAGGTCACATCATCAGCACATACCACATGCATACATTGCCACAATGATAGGTCCAACATAGCAAGCTACACCTTGTCTTCCAACTCTAGCAACAGGGAATGACTACATAACAGATATTTTAGGTTTGTTTGTGGAGTCATACATAGTAGATTTGGGATACATCATTGATGATATACATCTTCTCTTTGATGATGATGATCCATCTTTAGTTGTTGCAAGGGCTCACTCTGACCCTCTTGTCCATTCTCTACATGATCAGTCTTCACAAGTTGATATGATTGTGGATCCTTATGTACAGCAATTATAGGAGGTCTCTTTATCATTTGAGGAGACAGTTGGTTCTTTGGGATAGGTTCTACATCCATCCTTGCCAAATCTACACTCATTCTTTTCAGTAGTCTTGGAAGGGGAAACCATCATCATTGACATAGGGATAGTTCAGCAAGTTTTAGAGACACCATTCATCATCAGGATTCTTTCTACACACAGAGGAAGCATCTCACTTGTACATTTGACATTGTTTCTTCCAAAGGGGAGGAACATTATTAACCACTCATGGACTAGCTTCTACATTGGGGGGGGGGGGGGGGGGGGGGGACTACCTTGTCTCCTTCACTAACCAGCACTCTACATTGGGTAAGGGGGGAGGTGGGGGGGGGCGGGGGGACTACCTTGTCTCCTTCCTTCTTCTCTCTTATGGGAGAACCTTTTCCTCTTATGAGATTTTTTTCTTCTCATACTTCTCTTTTGTATATACTTGATGTATGTCATAATGGGGGGGGGCTCTTCATTACTCCATCCATCAATGCATCTTGTCTATTCATCTTTTTTTTTTAGGGGAGGGTTTTTCCCATGAGGTTTTCCCTCTTTCTCCACTTTATGAGAGAGTGCATTTCATTATGTACATGGGTACCTAACATGGCCTAGTAGCTGGAACCCATCTTGCATTTCATCCTAGCTTTCATAAGCTTAAGTGCATTCCCTTAAGTTGCACTTAAGGGGGGTGTTGGTGTAAATAATTATTTACTTATTACACTTTACTTAAGTTTACTTAGGTAAAAGTATTATTTTGTTACTATGCATTAATTTATTATTTCTTAGGTGAGACATTTAGGAGTTTGTGTACTCTTATGAGTTGTCATGTTGACAACACTAGAGTAAGCAACTCTAATTTAGCACATAGTGTCTACAACATTGGTGTTTGCACAATCAACTGAGTTTTCATGTAGAAAACATAGTTATTCACACTCCTATTTTCGCACATGGTATCTATAACATAATTTTTCATGCTACACCTTTATAGGCTTATCCTCTCATCATCGCACTTACTCATGTGCTTAATGGAGGATAATCCACTTCTGGTGGACATGTGCCTAGTTGTATGTGTATCATCTAATCTAGTAGTGTAAAATGAATACTAATTAACAAAGACAACATTAACACAACTAAAGCAACTACCACTTATGATAGGGCCAAGGAAGACACTATGGAGGAAAGCAAACCAAAAATGGTAAGCTCCTCAAGTGTTTCCCATGATGATGAAGCTATGTCCCTACTAGATAGATATGTGTGCTCAAGGTTCCAATCGATGAGTGAGGGTTTTAAGCAATGGGGGTATGGATGGATTTCAGCATTATGGTAGTGTAAAATGGCTATGATGGAGTAGTTAGTGGAGCATTATAAGTATGCATGAAAAGTGGATGATATTTTTGAAGGGAGAGGGTTTCATTATAGGCCAAGGGATAGAGAGATGGATGGTCAAGATGCAAGGATGACAAAATGGTGAGGGAGGATCAAGATGCATTCAAAGGGGAGAAAATGGATTGTGCTTTTTTGGAGCCAGTTAGAAGGTGACACATGTTAAAGGGTGATTGGATGGAGGGAAGGGAAAGATGAATGGTCAACAAAGGAGGCTCAAGAGATAAGGGTTTCATTAATGCTCATAAATGCTTTGTAAGAGCCATAAATGTTTGTGTAAGAGCCATAAATGCTTGAGGGTAAGGGTGAGCATGGGATTGTTGAATTTGGCTTGGGTTAGTGAGTCTTAACCCTTGCTTAAAGTTGTGTACATGTTTAGGAGGGGGATTAGGCTTAGTTTAGAAAAGGCATTAGGGGGCAAGTGGCTTAACTTTGATGGGATGGGTTAGTTAGGTGGCTAAGTGAGGTTAGTATAGGTGAATGGGTTGGATTAAGGGTGAAGGTTGGGTTTAGGGATGTTTTAGGGGTTTAGGATAATTCATTAAATGATTTATTTAATAAATAGGAGATGTGGGATTAAAATAAATAGATTTGAAGATTTATTCAATTTAATAGAGAATAGAGATTTAATTGATAAATTGATTTTGGGTTATCATTTGATTTTATCAATTGGACTATAGTTAATTAAATAAATCAATTAACTAGGGGGTGAAAATTAATTAATTAAATAATAAATATTTAATCAATAATGTCCTAGGAGATAACTAAATAAGATTACCTAGTGATTTAATCAGATTTAGGTGTCTATAGTATGACTTACCAGTATATTGATTTCTAGGCATTCTAGAAACATTCTAGAGGCCTTTATATATAGGAACTCCTAGTGTACTTTCACATTGAATTGGATACATATTGATATTCTAATCATACTCTTTTGGTCTACTTTTGTGCTTGTGCTTGAGTTCCTTGATCTTGGCTAAATTTTTCCCTAAGGCAAATTCTTATAGATACAAATTTCAAATGTTCTTAGATGAAGTTGGAACCAATGAAGAAGAATATATCTTGGCTCTAAGATCAAATCTATAATGATCAACCCTCTTCTTGCGATGAAAGCCATTATAAATTTGGATGAATAAAATTTCACAACTATGAAAATCCAATAGCGATGCATAATTTGTACTGAATGGATATGCTACAGCAACATATTGTAGCTCATACATGACAAAAGTGAACAAAACAATGACATATACATTTAAAAGAATATGCAATACAAATGATAACAAAGCTAGGAAACACACTACTAAATTTACAACAAATGTCATCACAATAAGTAGCACACATAGTTTTATCATTGTCACTAAATCAAAGCTCAAGAAAGTGCATATTCATAGACAAAAGAGATTATCAAAATTGTACATTTATACTCAAATGCAATAAATAATTACTTAAAGAACCTAATTAGTCATAAAATTTCCTCCCTAAGTCCTTAGTGGACTACCACTTAACTCAATCTCTAATCCTTCATAGCATATGCCTTGTAGAATTTGTCTATCAGTATAGCAAAAAGGGCACAAAATACACACGAAAAGAAAAACTGAGTATAATATGATTTATCAACTTCAACAAATGTTTGAACCTAGAAAACTTTTGTAGAGAACAACTCATACTCTATGTGTCATTTATGGTCAATGAGAGCACATTGAAACAATGTTTTACATCATGGGAACAAGCATATTTATACTATCAACAAACAACCATAACAAATCAAGAAAATTTTATTCATAACAAAACTCATGTATTGGGTGACATGGAAAAATTACTCAAGGATCTAGATACTAAAAATGACAACATGGATGGCCAAACCCTCACAATCAAAAAACACAAGCAAATTGAGCAATATGACATACAAAAAGAGATCCAACACAAGGCACACAAGATACAAAGCGACATACATTATAACACATTTGAAATCAGCCACCATCCACAAATTATGGAGAACAATAAGTACTACAAATTGAGGCAAATGCTAAATAGAGAACAACAAGCAATCATCAAAGATATTGTTAAAAAAAATTAGAAATAACAAGAACCCATTGCATCTATTCTTGATAGGCGAAGCCAAAACTAGAAAGACTTTCACCGCAAAAGATATATATCAAGGTCTCATTCAGATCTACAATAGGTACATTGATAGTGATCCCAACAAACCAAAAGGCCTAATAATTTCTTACATAGGAAAAGTACCATACAATGTAGGTGGAGTCACATTACATTCAGCATTCCACATACCTTTTATCACATCTGACTTCTTGCCACTCAATAGCAACATACTAGATGCAATATCAAAGCACTATGATCAGTTACGTGTACTTCTCATTGATGAGATATCATTAGTTGGTGCCACATTCTTACATTACATTGACAAAAAATTGCATGAAATAATGCAAATGTCCACTGTATACTTTGGAAATTTTGATATATTTTTTTGTGAAGGCTTGTACCAAGCACAACTAGTACTTGACATTGTCATATTTGAAAATAAAGAAACTATGTCAAAATTGATGCCTTACAATTTATAGATAGACAATGTTAAAAGTTATCTGCTAACATGAATAGTAAGGCAAAAGGATGAAAAATTCATTAATGTTCTCAACAAAAAATGAATAGGCATGCAAACAATTGAAGATTTGCACTATATCAATGAATAATGGGTGAGGAAACCACCATTGAACCCAACACTACCATTCCTTTTCTATAGAAGAATCAATGTCAATGCTCATAATACAAAAATACTTGCAATAATTCCTAGTGAAATGACTGTCCTCAATGTCATTGACAAACATGACAAAAATAATAGTGCATTATGCCTGCACACATGAAAAAATTCACTCCTACATCAAATACATCTCAAACCAAATATTCTGGTAGAACTATATGCAAGAAACTACAACACAAAAGATGGTCTAGTAAATGGATAGGATGACATATTCAAAGAATACACAATATATAATAATTTTGGCATAGTTTGGATAAGATTTAATGATAGTACAATTGGACAATAACAACACAAGAAACTCATACAATGCTATACAGAAAAAATTAAAAATGACTAGGTATCAATACTATGTATTATTTGACCTATCCAAAAGGCATTGATTAAAAAAAAAATTATTGTATGAAAATAATTCCCTAAACAAATAGCATGTGCAAGAACAATACACAGGTCACAAGGGCTTACAATGGCTTTTGATCCCACAGGTATGAGACAACATGGATTAACATACACAACACTATCACAAACTAAAACAATTGATTCATTATTCCTGTTAAAACCTATAACATCATTAAAAAATTAAAATCAAAGAGAGAATACATCTTGAAATGTCCCGCCTACAATCAAGTGTAAAATGGTAATTCGAGAATGACGATACGTGTTCTCATAACACACCATCCATGCTATTATGGACACTAAACACATGTATGTTAAAGCCTCACATAAATGACATAACTAATGACTATGATATAATGTTTTCTAACATCATCTACATTCAATAAGTACACATGCAAATCCCTAAAATAAATAACCAATTCCAACATTTCAACAACTTCAATGCCTACCACATACATGGTATAATGACACTAGCCAACAAAAATCTAGTGATTTCAAAGATAAAGCAATACAACACAAAAAATATAGAATCTATTACAATAACAACTTTGATCAAAAGAAATGAACTAAATATATGTAATATTTATGCAAGACCTAACACACCCATTCGAGAATATGCCACTATTGTTCAACAAGTGACCACATATGTCAAACGAATGAGTAATCTATACAAGAAGAGAAAATCCTGAAAAGCATATGCAAGACCACAATATGAATTACATCATAGAAAAAAAACAAAATATATACAAGCCATCAATTGATCACATCTAGAAAAACTCAAGTAATATATGTTTTTTTTACAAAGTGAAAATATATTGGATTGACCACCTTGCTACATTCATAAGGTTCCATACTCCACTCTAGATTGCTAATACATAAACAAGAAAATACAAAATTAAATAGAAACAACATGTAAAGTAATGCAAATACATCTTACACCTAAGAGTTTTTATGTATCAAAAGCAATAACTCTAATTTAATAGTATATATTTCAATTTTCTACATTTATGTGCAACACAATAATGGAAGCAAGCAAAAGAATAGAAAATGGAACACATGTCAAGCAAGAGCAAACAACAAAAAGGTGCCAAGCTTTTTGCATCTCCAATAACATGAATTTTCACATGAAAAATGATCAACCAATACATGAACATTTCTATTATTTAAAGCAATGTTAAATATCAACCCACTACAATACTAAACTAACACCATAATACTTTGTGCAAGTCTAAACTAGGAAACCCCAATGCAATATCCATTGAGGACATGAATGCAAGAAAAGTAGGAAACACTTTTGAAGGAGACATAATTTTTGTATATATAGAAACATTGGATAGAGACAACAAAAAATGAGAGGTGCTATGTGCAGACTTGATAGACTTTAAAGGTGAAATGACAATAATTCTAAATGTGGCAGGGAATCTCATACAAGAGTACAAAAACAAGATAGTTCTAAGAACATCCATTATAGAATTAGTATTTCAAATAGGACACAAAAAAATCTATGATCATGGAGATTCTGATTGCATCTTGACACTCCAAGATTCAAGCACAATTTAAACTATAGCCCGATTTTGCCAAGAATACAAAGTCATACCAAGCACCACAATCAAATAGCTACTCACAAGCATGAATACCTATGCCATTAGTATAATAGTCACACTAGTAGTTGTAGGATGACAAATAGGATCCTAATATGTTGTAGACATAAAAGATGAAAATAATGAGGATGAAAAAGTACAGGTAAAAAGCACACTAAACACCCCTTTTTTCTATGCAATATGTAAAATAGTCATGTTTCTATTTAGTAGAGAGTTCTAAAAGTAAAAAGTAAATATCTCTCATCAATGACTAGCTCCAAATCAACTTCACATTCAAAGAAGAATCCATGCAAATAGAAATCCAATTTCAAAGAGGTGAGAGTCTTGTAATGTTCTTTAGAAACATTGTACGACGAAATGAGATGGACAAAACATTTCACATAGGGATTGCTACATAAATATGTACACTAAAGGACAAGATAACATTGGATGTCTTGAATGCATTACTACAAACAACACTAAAGGTAATAAAACTCAAATAATTCAGCACTTCAACTACTAATTAATTCATATACGAGCTACATTAATATCAAAACATATCTTATAGGTTGATGGGGTTCTCAAAGTAGCCAACTCATTCTCAAGTCCATTTCATGCATTTTGTTTCCAATGCAACTTAAAATTTGAGGATTATGGAATGCTAGAAGAAAAAATAGCTCATTACAATAGATGCAATCAAGAGGTTGCATATGTATATTCACTATACCTAAAGACTATCATCACAAATGAAAAGAAACAAATCATCTAGTGTTCAATAGACAAGTCCATTGTTGAACAACTACTACCAAGCCTGAAAGACACAAAAGTTGAGGACTACACACAAGAAAAATCAAAGTTCATCTTTATCCTCTAAGATTTCACTATGAAAGGTCAATTCGCACTCAACCACAACAATGTCATCAATCATGTTGTGACAAATTGAGATTGAAAAATTGCTCATAGAAAAAGGTAAATATGACTAGTCACAAATTAACAATTATTCAAAATATGAAAAGAAAGTTATTATGAGACATAATTACAATATACTAATGTGCACAAATGGAATTTGCAGGTATCATAGATAGCTATAATGGCATATCAAGCTATAATTAATGCTAGTTACAAAAGATACTAGTCTGTATAAAGTAAGATGTGTAATCAATTAATGTATATGCATGAGTCTCATATCCAATTACACTCTCTGTGTCATATATGTATAATGAAATAATGTATATGCATTGATATTCTATGAGACATACTTTTTCTCTATTAAGTTGTATAATATGATTGAGTAGATGCTTTGCTAATGTAAACTATTCTTGAAATATAATGAGAAATTGCATCACATGCTTTATCCTATTGCATATCCAATGTATAAAAATGCTATCTAAATTGCTACTTGTCATATGCAAAAACTGTAAAAACTATACTTAGGCAAGAACTTTGACATTTTGTTCCTTGTTAAAATACAATAATTTAAATTTAAATTCTAAATTGAAATATTAAACTTAGAAAAAAATAATAATATATAAAAAGATATTGATAATACAAAGTGAGGGTGTAGGAAACCATGCAACCACTGACAGTTCGGAAAGGATAGGATGAAACCAGTGAAGATTTGTTGCAAAAAACTAAAAAAAGTGTTAACTTCAATGATAATGACAAGTGGGATTGATGCAAATATTCAGCCCCATAGCCATTGTCGAGTTAAACTCTTTATTAACAAATTCAAGCTCATTTCTAGACATACAGGTTTTGGGGAGAAAATTTTAAAATTGGAGCAAAAGAATTGTTGAAAGTTTCGAAGGGTTTGGATTTGCATGCATTCACATATTGTCTCAAATTTTAGTTGTAGTCTTGAGGTCAAGTTTGAAAACCCATTGTAAAATTTTATTGAAAGATTTGTCTACTTCATATCTTCCTAGGTGCTTGCATAATGCTTATTAATTTATTATATTGATTTTTGGATAAAGAATTATGTTGTAAATTTTAAAAGTAAAAACTTATTGATCAAGAAAACTTGACTGAGGAAAATTGTAAAAAAATTTACAAAATTTATTATGATTGTATTATTTTATAACCCTTTATGATATAGGGAAGATTCAATTATAGAAAATTGGAGGAAAACAACAAATTGAACATCTAGGGTTTCAACTTTAAATTTGTCATTAGAATGATGCAATTATCATTAATTTTCTAAATAAAGATAAATATTCTTCTTATATTTAAAATAATTTAATTGCAAAATTTATTAGGAGAACAAAATTTTATTAAGAGGAAACATGTTGTAACTAAACTTTATACATGCATGTGAAAACAAATATACTTAAAATAGAAAACTAAGTATATTATACTTACATGATTTGAGATATCAAAGACATGAAAATACTAATTGTATTTTTATTTTTTAAATATAATTTAATTTTCATATTTATTTATTTTTATTTTTATTTTTAAATAAAAAAATTATGATTAATTATTACTTTTAGAATGTATTTAAAATTTTATTTATAAAATAATTTATTTATTTATAGAATTATTTATTTATTTATTTTGGATATTAAAATATTTATTTTAAAAATTAAATAAATAAATATTATTTATTTCCTTAGAAGTGATTTTTAAATATAAACTAGGCAAGAGTATATAACACAATGGTACCTTGTGAGCCTCTCATGCGTGAGGTCTTGAGTTTGAGTGTACTT
This sequence comes from Cupressus sempervirens, assembly GCA_028749045.1. NCBI lineage: Eukaryota > Viridiplantae > Streptophyta > Pinopsida > Cupressales > Cupressaceae > Cupressus > Cupressus sempervirens. The sequence goes on from CM053793.1 coordinate 838,912,025, forward strand.
GAGCTTAACACATAATAATAACTAATTTTAACAAATAATAATTAATCTAGGCTTTGGCTCATTACCTATCAAAAAAATATATAATTACTTTTAAAGTTCTTAGTAGAATATAACTTATTATATATTTATTAATGCAAGTGAAGTTACAAATTAACAAATATATAATTGTGATTTAATCATATTTTAAGAGAAGCTATAGTGGAGTTCACTATATAACCATCTAGTTATGAATATTTAATATTATGAGAGAAATTGTAGAAAATTATAATTATGATTTCAAGTTTGAATTATCTCTAGTTGCATCATGAATTAAAGGAAAATGTAATTATTAATATTAAACTTAAATAGAAGTCAAATTAATATTTTAGAAATAAAAATGATATTAATATTTAAAATAATAATATACATTTATGTTTTTGATATAAAAGTAACCAAAACAAGGGTGTTGCCCCTATACAACAGTGTTGTAATTACCAGTAAAAAACTAGCAGAGAACCAATAAAAAACCAAATAGACCCCTTAACATATTACATCAAAAACAATAGTAAAATAAAGGTACTAGAGTTCATGTTCTTAAAACTAACAAAGTTTAATAGACTAACAAAAGGCATGTAGGTAGTCAACGCATTGTACCACCCACAACCCAAACCAAAGTTCCACTGAAAAACCACAAACCATATAAACTAGATGGAAAGAAACTACCATCAAATAACCAAATAAAACCAGGCACTGGAAAGGCCACTAACTGGCATCTTTCTTCTTTCCTTTCCTAGCCAATAGAACCTTAGCCCAATCCTCCGCAAGGAAATTGTAGAGTAGTTTCAGATCATCTTTACCTAGGCCTTCCTCCTCCTTCTGATAAGCTAGTAGTTGGAGGGTAGTTGTCACTACATGTGTCACCTTTGGGAGAATTTGGAGAAGATGGTGAACCATTCCTCTAGTGCTTGACACTGATCCTTCAGTTCTTGGATGTCTTTGAGAGTAGCAGCCACCTCCTCCATAGTACCTATCTTTAGTGCTTTATTACAATTCATAGAAGACTTCCTCTTATCTTGTACATCAATATTGTTAGTGGTCTCCTTTAAGATTTCCAAACCATCAAGCCTTATAGGGGAATAAATAGTGTCAGGGGAGGCTTTGTCAGACTTGGGATATCTGGTTAGCAGAAGATAACAAGGTGAAAGTGGTAGAAATATGGGTGGGTTCTTGGGAAGGGTCCTTGGTAGGGTTTTCTGCCTCAAAATCTTGGGTGCCATCAACAGTGTCATCTCATTTATCCTCCTCTTTGTTATCAGTATCCTCCTTCAACTTCTCCTTATCATCCCATGAGTTCTTAGCACTCTCCTTTGAATTAGTCCCTTCCTCCTCCTCCTATGATCATCTAGCCATTTGTTTAAATCTACCTTTGGTCTTAGCAAGCTACTTGATCTTCTTCATTTCCCATGACACTCATCATCTAAGTCACCAATCTCCACTTTCACCCTCTTTTCAATTTTAACATTTTTATTGGCAGTCAGCTCCAAACTCAAGATTTTGTCTTTCCTACTCTTTGTTAGAGTAATAAGATATTACCTTATTAATTAAATCATTTTGATTTAATTATTAAGTCACTTATTATCTCTAGTTTACTTAAGCTAAACTTTAGGGATATAATAATTAATTCTTTTATTAATTGTTATCATGCAACCTAGGTTTTACCTTGTTAGGGTTTTGATCTCCTTCTATAAGGATTGATCTCTTTGTATTTTTATTCATTAATTTTTTATAATAGCAATTTATCTTTTTGCTCATCAAGAATGTCTCATCTCTAGATTTGGGAATTTTGGCCTCCATAGCTTTTTCTTCTCTCTTCTGTGACAAGTGTTTGCATGCAAGTGATTCTTGGGAGTTGTGGGGTTGATATTTCATCAACTTCAACATGGTATCAAAGCTCTAGATCTTCATGCCCATGTTCTATTAATGATAAATTTGTCTTGGCTTTCAAGTATGTGCCTTTTGTTCAGAGGGTTCCATTTTTTAGAGTTTTTTGTATTAAATTTGTGGGGTCACCATTTTTCGGTGCACTTTGAGCCCAAACGGACATCACCGTTGAGCTTAGAGCACCCAAAAACCCTTATTTTCTTATAAAATTTGTCCAATTTAGATACAATTAAAATTTGAGGCTAAAATTTTGCTCCTAGATTGGACACACTTCTCGATGTGGAAATTTTCTAAATTTTTGCATGCAAATCAAGATTTTGAACATTTCTTGAAGCAACAATTTTGTGATTTTTGTACAGAAATCTAGATTTTGTGGTACACAAATTGGGATTTTTTGAAGAAAAAAATGTGATTTTGGCACATTTCTTGAGGCACTGATTTTGTAATTTTTTGCATGAAAATTGAGATTTTTTTGCGCAAAAGTTGAGATTTTGGGTAAAATCAAGACATATTTGGTATAGAATTTAAACGCTTCTTGGGGAAATTTTTGGTGCTAGTGGACACACTTGCTGACACATTTTTCCATTGTCCCCCAGCATAGGGGTACACTCATACATTTTAATTTCTCCTTCTAGTGGTTTTATCTCATGGTTCACAACTTCATGTGCACATGGAAACACTTCAAGTTCCCTCAAACTAGAAAAATCAATCACTAGCCTTCTTTTCGAACAACAGGATTCATTACTATCATCGACAAAGATTTTTTTTGCATCATACCCCAAAGAAACCTATTCAAAATTATACTTTCCCTCCATTGTGATCTCCCAAGCTAACAAGAAATCAGGACAATTTTCTTCTGAATGGAACCCAAGTGGATGGATTCTACATGACTTGTTTATTGCATGGTTTGATGTGTTTGTAGAATACTTGCAAATAGACATTTCCTCATTCAAGCTTGAGACCAAATTGAGCACTCTATCCATCTCTTCTAATGACAAATCTTGTTTTGAAAGAGGTAGCTTATCATTATCCAATGGGGAATCAATATCACAGTAGGAAGAATTGGTATCTTCATCTTGATGACTTTCTGAAAAAATCTCACCAACCTCAGGATCTTCTACATTTCCATCACTTTTTGCAACTCCATGGAGTTTTGGAACATCAAAATTTTTGTGTCCTCAAATTTTCTTGGCATATCCACACTTATTGAAACATCAATACTTGGAAGAATTTCTTCATTGAATGGGAACACAAACTCCTCTTGATCATAGTCATCATTTTTTTGTCCTATCGATTTATCACATGATTCAAACACCATTGCACTAAATCGGAAAGGTTGTTCCTCCATGATATGGGGAGGCTGATCTGAAACATCATTGTGCCTATCTCCATTTTCACTTGGTCTCATACCTATAATACCATTATTCTCATTGTTGATATCACTGTAAAGGCCAAAATTTCCACTCTAATTCTAGGAATAATTGCTTTGGCTAGCAAGTTTCCTTGGATGATCACCTTGATTTCTTGAGGAATTTGACTTTATTTTGATGAGTTCATTGGACAAAAGAGACATCATCTCCTTCATGGCCTTAAATTTTGTAGCCATATTGTTCTCGAGTTTAGTAGGTGGAGAAGTCTTTTGCTCAAAGAGTATAGACTTTTGGGGCTCATACCCTAAATATGTAATTGTTGACATTGAAGTAGCACTAACCTACTTCATGAATATAACAGCCTCTTGAAGACCTTTTCAATGGTATCAATGTCTCTAGGTGGGAGCCTTCTTAGAAAAATAGAAGTTAATGAATCCATTGTTCCAAAATAGACCTGGATGGCAGCCTCTTGTGGTATAACATAAGGAAACTCCATTCTTTGATACATCCTATAGAAGTGATGATTAAACTATGAAATAATCTCATTGGGGTCCCTCTTAATTGAGATGAACTGATGATATAGGAGAGCTAGATCAATATAGACCTTGAATTGTTCTAGAAACTTGCTCCTAAAAGAGTTCCAATCCCTTATTGATGCTAGTGGTAGATTGAGGTACCAATTGAATGCCATTTCTCTGCTAGTGGTAGATTGAGGTACCAATTGAATGCCATTTCTCCTAAAGTGTAAGGAAAAAGGTGGCATACCACATCCATATGCTGAATTTGGTTTTGATTAAAAGTCTCCTTGAATATTTTAATATGATCTTTTGTTGTTCGTGATTCTCCATAGATGAACCGTGGGTAAAAAATTTTAAGGATTTTTGGGCAAGTCATGTAATGGTCTAGTTAGGTTTAAAGGTGAACTTTGGGGATTGAAGAAAGACATGGTGCATAATGATGGAAATGTGTGAAGTAGAATGTAAAGAGAATGATGATGTTGGAATGTGTAATGTGAATGGGTGGAGTTCTTGGTATCCCTTTATCATTGTGTGGTTTGCAGAAGTGGGTAAGCTCAAGAAACTCATGTGCACTTGGTGAAGATCATAATGCTCATTGAAATGGGGATTTTGGATCAAAATCCTCCATTTTGCATCAATTCTAGAAAAAGTGTACCTTTTTAGAAGTATACTTTCTCACTTTTTTGAATTTTGCACACCACAAAGTTTTGTGCACCTATGAAGTTGTGGATCTGTAGACTTGCGTAGCTACAGACCTACAGAATTGCGGACCTGAATTTGTCAAAAACTCAAGAAATTTATTGAACTTTTGTGAAGCGCAGATTATTACAGAAGTGTAAAACTCTAAAACTTTAACAAAAAAAAATTATTTCTGGGAGTAAAAAATGGCCCTCCTTCTAGCACCACTTTTGTTGCATGGTCATTTTGCACAAGGTCAATGGCAGGAATCCATTGCGCAATTCCTCTCTTGAAAAGCTAATCTTTTGGGGATCAACTCCAAGGTTTAGTATTTGTCTTGTGATGTACCAAAATCCACTCAGTTGAAGATAAATGTGATTGTTCACGAGGAGGCCTTTGCTAGCTCTGATTTGAACTCGGAATGAAGTAAATCTATTTTTTGTCTCAAAATAACACACAAAAGAACAATATTTTTGTATTTTCTAGGTTTTTTTATTGCAATTCTAATAGTGCAACTAAAATGAGATCCTATTCTAACAAGGGGTTAGCAAAGAAAATAATGAAACTGAAAGAAAATAACATGAAATTGAAATAACTTGAAATTAAAATCGTAAATGGACATAAGCTATAGAAAACAACATGCTACAAGTTAAACTTTTGAAGAAATCAGTAGGAAACCAATGAGAACAAGAGCAGTGCTTCCTAGAATCCACTGATGCAATTGTTGATGGGAAATTTTAGTAATCAAATGATATTTCACTCTTCATCAAATCACAAGGCCACAAAAAGTGTGGTCATGTGAGACAAAGAGTTATGCAGGCACAATTTCTGATCTCTCCTCAAGCTAGATACATTAGCAAAATTCATAAAATCTGTAGCAAATGCTAGAACTAAAAGATCACACAAATAGAAACAATGTAAGAAACCTTTGGCTCAATTGCAATCTCATGAATAAAATTCACAAAAATATGACACATTTAGGAAAGAATCACTACACTCCAAATGCAAGAACCAAAAGCATAATTTTATTGCATAATAATGTTGGCCCTTGTTACATTTTACAGTGGGGTATTTATAAAAAATTGTCTCCTCAATTTGTGTTGAGAATGAGAGATGTCTTCATGCAATAAAATACTTTTAAAGAACAAAACAAACTAAGTATATACAAATTAACAATCTAACTGGTGCTTAGAGGGACTCCATCCATATTTTATTCATTAATTGGATGCATGAGCCCTTTACATGTCAAAAATAGAGAAATCATGAGAGAGAAAGTAGGAGGAAGGCTTTAGTTGAAGGAAGAGCATTTAGAGGTGCCAAAAATCAAAGTCGGTCCTGTACTAGGCATGTGTGAAAGTTAAACTATCATCAGAATGCATTTCTGATGCATGGAAAGCATTATTTTTGGAAGTAGCAGTTAACTGTCAACACACCTCTGAATTGTGGAGCTGCAGACTTGCATACCTGTGGAGCTACATGAAAATACGGACCTACAGACCTGTGGACTTGTGCACCTCAGAAGCTCAATTCACCAAAAAATCAAAGTTCTCAATTTTGAAAATGGTTTTTTGGTTTTCCTCAAATGGGGTTTTAGATCACTTTTTGTGTACATTCTTTGCCCCTTTTTGATGATTTATACCCTCTTTATAGCCAATCACTTTCATAAACTTGAACTTCTTCTACTTCTTCAATCCAAAATCCCAAGGCACCTGCATTGAATCTTGTCATTAATAGTTGCATAAGATGAGGAACCTATTCTGCTTCATGTCTCCAACCTCTATATCTTTGACCTTTGTCTTCTATCCAACTATCCTATCCTTCCCGGTGAGGAACCAAGTGATCCAGATTATCCAAAATGACCAAATTTTTGAAACTTTTTCATATTTTTTCACAAGTTTTTCTAAGCATTTTTAAATGGCTTTTTTAGAGGTCTTTTGCTCAAATTTTCAAGTCAAAACCTTTGTCAGTTCCTAAAATTGGGCCACTAAAGGCTCACTGTTTTAGGGACTAAAATTAGATCTTCAATTCTTTTTTCCAACAGTGTAAACAGACTTGAATCTCAAGCTCTAGGTCAAAAGTTATGACCCCGATAAGTTGAGGATGCCTTTTTTACCTACAAAAAGAAGCAAACATTAATTCGGAGAGATGAAAATGTTTAATTAAGACAAACACCTCTGAAAGAAAATTTTTAGTGCACCTTGCACACCTCAGAGGTGTGATAGGTGCGTCCTTTTATTTTATTTTTTAAATTTTTTTATCATCACTTTTTATTTTCTATTTTTTGGTTTTTTTGAGAAATGTGTAGATTTGTGGCATAAAAGTGCATGTGAAGGAGAGCATGGAGCTCATGGCAAAGGCATGCAGTTTTTTATTATGGGCACATCCACTAGGAGGGCGCACGTGGCACCTTGAAATGGCATGCATGGTGCCACCATAGAGGGTGCATGTGGCACACCTTCATCAGGGGCGCATGTGATGCTACCACAGATGGTGTGCTCAGTATCGCCACATTAAGGGCCCGCGTGACACAAGAAATAAAAGAAGGGCGCAGTTGTTCGAATGCACCTTATGTGCGATGAGCGGAAAACCAAAGTGCAATGAGAGTAAAATGAAATGCTAAGGGGGGGAATGGGTTTTATAGTCCCTTGGGTATGTGGGGTACGCATTGCGCCACTATACAAGTGTGCAGTGTGCAGCTTGCAGACCGCACGCACACTTCTTTTTTTTCTTTTTTTGACTTCTTTTAATTTTTTGTGTTTTTTTCTAATTTTTTTTAAAAAAATTATTTTTTAACTTTTTTACTTTAATACTTTCTTAGATCTCGAATTGTGAGTTCGGGAGCCTAAAAAAATGTAGGGGGTCCTCATTCCTAGTGAGGAATGGGGCATGTGTTGTGAGACTACAAAAGGCATGGATCTCGAGGTGATAAAAAAAAATTGTTTTTTTAGTACTTTTTTTTACCTACATGTGATTTTTTGGCCATAACTTGCCCATCTAGACTCTATTTTTTGATTCAAAAGAAGCATCAGAAAGCTAATTCTGAGCCCGTCATGATGTATGCTATTTGGAATTTTAATGTCATTTGGTTTCCTTTTTATGGATGTAGATTATTTGGAATTTCAATGCCATCTGGTTTCCTTTATATGGAGTCAAAGCCAGAAGTTCTATTTTGCACTCTTGAAGACATATCTTAAGCATTTGATCTCTGATTTGGGAATTCTTTATATCATTGAAAAGGTCTTTCCAAACTCTTTCCAGTGATGCCAGTTGTTTTTCCAAATTCTTCTCTAGGCACATTCTATTTAGTCTTTTTCATTTTTGCATTCTAGTGGATATCTTGGTTGTTTTAGGTTCGAGGATTGATTTCATTGTTTTAGATGATTTTTGATGGGTTATTCTATCTATTGTATTAGACTTGTGTCTCTTTTGATATTTTTTGACATTCTTTTTTAGTATATTTACAAATGCCCTAAGATAAAGTGCCACTCTATTACATTTCAAGGTCATGCACATCTTTGTGTTTTATTGTACTCATAGTATATTGTAAAGTGCCTTAGGGGGTTTCATGTTGGCTATATTCACCATCTTCCTTTGTCAAATGAGTGTTCCTTCCATGACATTAGCCTCTTTATGTTGGTTCTATTGCTTTCTTGGTTCGATGGAGTGAGCTATGTATTCAATATTTGATCCTATGTACTAGGCAATTGCAGTGCCTAGATACCTATGCATTTCAGTGAGATGGATCATTTACCATATAGACATTCTTCCATTCCTATTTTTTGAGGCCATGAAGATACCTTTCATCTTTGATTGATCAGCTCTTTAGACTTAGTCTTCTCTATCTAGTCATGTTCTATATAGTGGAAGTTCTTTAGATCAACAGTTTGACAATGTTTGTAGCTTCATGCTTCAGTGGCATTCTTCATGATCATATTTTGTTCGTATCTTCTAGAACATTCTTTCCATCTCTTTTTGGGGTAGGGTTTTTCCCATGTAGTTTTCTCTATTTATCCTCTTTACAAAGATTTGGTTGTGCTTGGGTGCCTCATTAGGCCTTGTAGCTAGGACTCAATTTTCTTTTAGTAGTAGTTTCTAAGTTTTTAGCTACTCTCTAAATTTATCTTAAGGGGGTGTTAGAGTAATAAGATATTGCCTTATTAATTAAATCATTTTGATTTAATTATTAAGTCACTTATTATCTCTAGTTTAGTTAAGCTAAACTTTACACATATAATAATTAATTATTTTGTTAATTATTATGATGCAACCTAGGTTTAACCCTATTACAAAAGTGATTAAGCAAAGGGAAATTGTAAAAATAATACACACCATTTCTACCTTCTAGGGTGAGATACTTCATTATGACCAGGCACATCTCATCTCAAGGCTCCTATAACTTATACCTTTGGAAACTACCATGATACCTGTCTGGGGCTTCATCACCTCTAAAAAAACTAAACAGACTAGCCTCATCCATTATGATCCTTCATAATCTTCTGCCACTTCTTGCCAGTTATGTCAAGGCTCATCGCCATAGCTATGGTCTCCTCATTATCCTAGAAGGTGATACCATTTCTTGTGCCCCTTTTATCCTTCCAGTTGCCAATGAATTTTTGAGAATAGCTATGGCTTGTATGTATGGAACAAACCCCCCTTCCTTCAACATTATCCAAATTGCCTTCTTTTTGGGGAAATCCTCCATCTTCATAGGATCCAATTTGTTAAGGTCCCCACCCATGAGAAATTTATCCTTGATGATATCACTTTCCATGAGCTTAGTAATATTGATTTGGAAAAAAAATATCTCATAGGAAATTGCAGAAGTAGAGCTAAAAATGGTGTTTCTGGCAGTTAAAATGGCTTCTACCTTACTCTTCATGGGGATGTAATATCCAAGATGTTCAGGCCATCTTAAAACATCGTTACAAAGAGTGTAAATATTCCAAGAATACCTTAATGATCTAACAATATTAATAATGACATTTTCTATAATCATCCCATACTACAACAAAATGATGGTTCTTTTTTAAAGCCAAGGTTATTAATTTCCTTCCTTTTTCTATGCTCTTGTGTGATGAAATCCACATAATTGATCTTTTCTACATGTCTCATATCATAGTTAAGATGATCTTAACCATCATATTATTAGGAAAGCTACCAAAAATGCAAGTTCTTCAAATTTGAGTAATCATCAACCATAGTTTAGAGAGGTCCTTTCCCTACGTATGAGGGAATTTATATAATTTGGTAGCATTTCTATACTTGTCTATCTTTTTAGGCTATTCAATTCAAATCCCAAGCTTGTCAGAGCATCTACCACTGGATTTCCTTCCCTAAAAGTGTGTTGTAACTGATATTAATCAATAGTTGTTAGGAATTGCCAAATGTCCCCCATTATGCAATGCAAATCCCAACCTAGTTGAGCACACCCTTGGACAGAGTCAATGATAAGTTTAGAATCACCTTCTATGGTTAATTTCCTAACCTTCATATCCATGATAAATTTAAGACCCCAAAGTAAGGCAATGGCATCCATTGTGTTATTAGTTCCATGTCCTAGATTCCCTGAGTGGGCTAACAACACTTCTCCCCTAGTGTTTCATAGAACACCTCCAATGGCTACCAAACCATCTTTCACCACCCCATGAAAATTGAGCTTGATAATGGAAATTGTTGGAGGGATTCAACAAGTACTTCTTCTTGCTAAAATTTTTGGGTCTTCAAAGTATTGGAAGTTGGTAGAATGTTCCAATTTCTAGCAATCTCCCCATCCTTCATGCTTGAGGGTTCCTATGGGGCTTTGTACTTGGCCACCATAACATTCTCTATAAAAAGCTTTCTTAATATCTCTCCCTCTACCTCCTCCCCTCTTTCTTCATCCCTAAAGGCCTAATTATTCCTCTTCTTCCAAACATCCTAGAAAATGTGTGGGGGGAGGATATTCCACAAGATTCTAAGTCAGGGATGGTAGAAGGGACAATTCCAGTTCTCCACAAACTATTTTATTCCTTTGTTCATGACCCAATCCAATGGAAATTTGCTCCAAATGTAGGACCATACCCTTAAAGTATAGGGGCATTCAAGAAAAAGGTGTACTATGCTTTCCTCTTTCTCCTTGCAAAGATAGCATTTGTTAGTAATCTATATGTCTCTCCTCCTTAGGTTGTCAATTGTTAAGATCATGCCATGCATGGCTATCCACTAGAAGAAATTGACTTTTGGAAGCAAGTGACTATTCTAGATCTTTTTCCAGCTGATGGGAGTCTGATTCTTTTTATAAATAAGGTGGTAGGTAGAATTAACCAAGAAATTACCAATAGTCCTCCTATCCCAAACTAGCTTATCAAGCTGAGCATGCAAGGGGATTTTGTGGTAACTTATTAGTTCCTCCAATTCTTTAACCAAGGGGTCCTCTCTACTAGGGATATCAATAGTGGATAGGCATTTACATTTCCACTGGACATCAATATAGTCATCCACCTTCTGTCCCACCATTCTTTTTAAAGGTTCCTATAGGTTGTTGAACTTCTTGTAGATTAGTGGTTCCCCTCTTATTCTTTTACCATTTTCCACCAACCATCTCACCCCTTTCCTTAGAAGGGACCTATTCTTAAGGATTCTATTCCAAACCTTAGAGCCACTCAAGAGGTTATTATTGAGGAGATTATAATTGAAATGGGTGTTGGAAAGATATTTAGCCCTCATGATTCTCTCCCACCCACTCTTGTTTTCCAACAATCTCCACCCCATTTTAGTGAGCAGTGCTTTATTCAGACCAACAAATCTTGTTATTCCTAACCCCCTCTTCTCTTTGGGTTTACAAAAAATCTCCCAATTAGCAAGGTTCAACTTGTTTCTCTCCTTCGTACTAGACCATAGGAAGTTCATTTATAATTTTTCAAGTTTTTCATCCATACTCTGATTAATCTTGAAAATGGAAAGAAATTAGATAGGTATACCATGTAGAGCCACCACCAATAGTTGGAGTTTCCCTGCATTGCTCATTACCTTTCCACCCAGCAAGCTTCTTTTGCATCCTTTCTAGAAAAGTGTTCTAGAAAGTGGTGGAAACATCCTTGATCATCAAGGGCAACCCCATGTAGGTGTTCGTGAGGCTCACAGAGTGACATCCTAGGATATCTTTAATCTTAACCTGCAAGACTTCAAGAGTGTTAAAAATGTAGACCTTACTTTTTACCAAGCTAATTTTCTAACTCGAATAATCCTCATATTTAGTGAGTAGATTCCTCCAAGATCTAGCCTCCTAGATAGAGGATTCACCAGATAGGAAAGTGTTATCCATGAATTGTTGTATAACCTCAGGAGGTAGTGTAGTAGTAGGTTGAATACCTTTTATGTTGCCTAACTCTGCCAACCTAAAAACCAACCTTCCCAACACTTCAACCACCATAATGAAAAGGTAAGGGGATAGAAGGTCACCTTGTCTCAAGCCTCTACCAACTTGAAAGTTACCCCAATGTTCCCACTGAGCAGCACCTCATATTGTGTGGTTTCCACCATATTTCTTATGACATTCACTACATCCTTTCTAAACCCTACCTATTGCAAAACATCATAAAGGAAGGTCCAATTAACTCTATCATAGGCCTTTGAAATATCTAATTTAAGGGCCATTCACAGTCGTCTACTTTTTTCCATGTACTAAATGGTTTCATGGGTGGTAATGGCAGTATCCAAGATTCGTCAACTTAGGATAAATCCCTTCTATGGCCCTAGATAACCATTTCCAGAAAAGGTTTAATCATGTTGATCAACACCTTGGAGAAGACTTTATAAATGGTATTACAAAGGCTGATTGGTCTAAAATCCTTTATGTGTCTAGGTATCTGGATCTTAGGCACAAGAACAATAAAGGTTTTATTGATCCTTCTTAGCATTTTCTCAGTTTTGATCATTTATGTTATTAATTAAATCATTTATGATTTAATATTTTTTAAATTAATAACATGATAATATTGCATGGTATTTTATATGTACAAAGAGATTCGTCATTTAAATACTTGTTGATTTAAATAAGTATATTAGTATAACAATTTATATTAACATGCATATTTTTACCTTATTTCTAAGCACATCCTTATGACTTAAACTAAACAAGAGAAATTGATGGAATTAAATCATATCCATCAAATCATATGGATAGAAACAATGTATTTTCCTATATGCTACTTATAGTCTTGTGATGTTTATTTTTGTGATGGTTTTCTTTGTGGCTTGTTTAGTTGGCCAAGTTAAGATGTGCACTAGAGGCATTTTTTAGATTTCTTTTATGATTATTTGACTTGATATCATGATGTATTTCATTATTCAAATTGACATTTATTTTATTAGATATATTTTAATGAGCATTTATGAGAACTTGAGTTTTGAGAACCAATGTTATTATTGGGTTTTCTATTAAGAAACCGAATTCAATCAATATTACTTTTGTGGTATGAGACACAATTGTGGTTTGTGAATTTTAGGAAGGTGGTCTAGATGCATGTATGTGGGAGTGGCTTGCATGAGTACATATTAGATTTAGTTATCTTGGGTTCCTAAGCAGGGCTTTACATCTAGTATCAAAGTCTGAGTTTCAACATTGAAAACTCTAGGCGTACTATGTACCATCAATTAACAAGTAGTTAAACTTGCAAAAAGATTAAACAACAAGACTTGTCAATAGAAAATATAAACAAAAAAATTGGAAATAATAGAACTATGAACAATAAAACTTGGATTCATAACACTTGGTATTTCAAATGCTATTTTCTAACTGTATATTTCATATTTTCTTCCAGGAGTGAGCCTATTTTAATGGGAGGATGATGTAATACCCCTCCTTTTATATCATTGTAGACTTAGTTGTTAAAGTTCAATATGACTCATCTATAGATGTGTTTTCTCTTAATTGATAATTGAAATGCAATACTTTAATATATTGAGTAATTAATTATGTCATGTAGTAATGATTGCCTACTTGTAGTTATTATGTTTTAATTGCTCTTAGTTAATTAATGAAATTACTTTTATGATAATGTCATCTGGTGTCTCTTAGAAAGATATTTATTATGTCCTCATGATGATGAGATATTCATGTTAGAAGATGATGTTATTTATATTTAGGATTTACTATTATACTTACCCCATACTTGCATGTGTATGGTGTGTGTATGTTTTACATTTATGTTTGACATTTCTGATGTGGTTGAGGGAGGGAGTCATAATTTTCTAATAGCCAAGATTTACACAATGTACCACTCCCCATCATTGTCTATTTAGCTTAGATATATATGTACATGTACATGCTCATCTTTTATATAGATTCACAGGTATCGAGCATCAACTTCCCTGAATTGCTAAGATAAGTGTGTCCTATCACAATAACTCAATGGTAAGAATGGGAAGATAATATTCAGGTCCAATCCCAACCATAACCTAATTACTTGTCTTGAGAAGGAGGACATGTATTTGACTTTCCATGATTTTAAGATCCATGATTTATCTTTGTCTGTGTTGTTTAATTTTGAGTTTTGGTCAATTTTGGTAATATTGTTTTTATAAAGATTTGACTATGTGAGTTATTTGGTAAATGATTTAATTATAATATTTGAGCTAATAATATAATATTGAAAATTATTAAATATTATTTGATTAAAAATTAAATATTATAATATTATAATATTTAATTAATTAGAAATTAATAAAATATGTGCTTCAGTTTAAAAGATTTAATTTAAAAGTCTAATGTAAGAAGTTGGATAAAAAGAGAATTAAAAGATTAAAAGATTAAAAATTTAATATTGATTTGTTATTAATTTTTAATTAATAATAATTAAATTAGAGTTGAATTTAAATAATAAACTTTAATTATTATTATTAATTTAAATAATAAACTATGCTTTAAAAATTGCTTGGACTGATTAATAAATTGAAGGAAAAGAAAAGAAAATAATATTTTAATTAAAAAGTTCTTTAAGTGTGCATGAAAGAATTAAATAATAAAAGTTTATTTTAAGGAGAGGCCTTTGCATGTTCAAAATCAAAAACCCTAGATAGATTTAAAATCTTTATTAATCGATTCAAGCTCATTTCTAGACACAGAGATTTTTGGGGGCAAAATTTAGAATTGGAGCAATGAAATTGTTGAAAGTTTCAAAGGGGTTTGGATTTGCATGCATTCACATATTGTCTCATATTTTAGAGGCAAGGTTTGAAAACCCATTCTAGAATTTTATTGAAAGAACTGTTTATTTCATGTCTATTGGAAATGTAGATGGAGTAACTGAGGGGGGGGGGGTTGAATTAGTTACCACAAAAACAAATCCACATATCCTTTAGATGTCAAACAAGTTACTTATTGTTGTCACTTGGTAAACATTCACAAAAATGTTGTAACTCAGTAGATTAACTTGTTACTAATCTTTAACCATTCACAATTATTAACATGCATGCAAAAGTAAATAATATGAACACAAGAGACACCAGATTTAGTGTGGAAACCCAATATGGGAAAAACAACCAAGTAACTAGCTACCAATTTTCACTCTTCTAAAGTGAGCCTTGTTAGGAGCCAACCCTGTTAAAGTTTTACAAAACACACTATTAGGTGTGACCCTGTTAGAGGATTTATTCACCCTGTTAGGAGTGGCCTTGTTAGATGTCTTTAGAACAATTCAATGGAACTATCCACCTTGTTAGACGATTTACAAAATGGCTATTAAACCAACTATGTTAAGAGATTTAGGAATTATTGTTACAATGTTTAGAAAGTAACAATGAAATGACCTACATATGATGTAACTAAATTTACTAATTACATATCTCTATTTTGCACCATTAGATCCTCCTTGATCAAATATAGCTTTGTTACTCCTTAATGATCTCAGATCATCCTTCAGAATTCACTCTCGCAATAATCAGTCCACTTCCACATTCATATCACATCAAATTCACCACACTTAAAATTCACAACTTAACATGTCACATATACCATTTAGATTATCAAGTCAGCTCAATTACAAGTCACAATCACCTATAATCATTACCATAGTCGGCTGGAAATAATACTTAAAACAATTCAGCATTAAATCATAAATTAACAAATTCCTTTATTGGCTAACCTTGCTCGGTAAACACTGCTTCAAAAATAATTTCTTGAGTTAACCAACTCAACTCGGTTAACACTGCAAATTCTATGAAATCCTTTGGCTACTGAGTGAACTCGGTAAGAACTAAATCTCCTTCGCTAACCATGAGAGCTTAGTAAGAACTGAATTTTGCCACATTTTCCTTTGATGACTGAGTGAGCTCGCTAGACACTGAATTTCCTTTGCTAACCTTGAAAGCTCAATAACAACTATCTACACAAGGTAAAGTCTGAGAATGCTCAGTAGACACTGTAAATCTTCTTGCAAACCAACTGAGCTTAGTAAGAGCTAACAAATGACTTGTATGACATTTGTGTAAAATCAAAGACAACACACAATCGAATAATTGTATCCAACAATCTCCCTCTTTGGCATTGATGGCAACACAACATGTCATAGCATAATGAAATTTGAGAACAAGACTTTCTCTAGTAGAAGTTTTTCTCCCTCTAGAATTTTACACCTCAAACTTTAGTTATCTGCAGGAAAACTTTCCCTCTTTCATAGTAATCTCTCCCTCTTGCATAAACTTGCTTACTAGCAAATTTCAGAAAGGTATGACAGTAAACACTCCCTCTTTGACAACACATGCCAAAGACAACACAACTCAAATGAATTTTAGTGTACCTTAAATACTGATTCATATGGAATGTCTTCATTACTTTGCTGCATCAATTGATTGATCTTCAACACTTTTCCTATTGATGCATCACTAAAACTATATTTTAGTGAGCTTCAGATAGGGGAATGACCCCTAACTTACCTCTTAGTTACAAGAATGCATCCTTAGGTAGTGGCTTAGTGAATATCTCAACAATTTGTTCCTTTGTATGGACATATTCTAATTTAATCTCCTTATCCTACACCAATTCTCTGACAAAGTGATACTTTATAGCAATATGCTTGGTTTTGGAATCCATCACTGGATTCTTTGAAATATTAATTGCACTTGTATTGTCACAAAACATGACAACTGGTTCTTTAATCTCTACCTTCATGCCTTCCAATAATTGTTTAAACCAAACAATGTTTAAATAGTTTACTGCTGTTGCAACATATTTTGCCTCTGCTATGGACTAGGATGTACAATTTTGCTTTTTACTTGTCCAAGAAACCAACCTCTTTCCAAGAAAGAAAGCTCCTCCACTTGTACTCTTTCTATCATCAATATTTCCTGCCCAATCTACATCAGTAAACACTTTTAAATCCAAATTTCCTCCAAGTTTATACCATAATCCATAATCTTTAGTGCCTTTCAAATATCTCATGATCCTTTTGATTTCCATCATGTGATTTTCTCTTAGTTTTTCTAAAACTCTTGCTACAATACCAATTGCAAGGGCAATATCAGGTCATGTATGCACTACATATTGAACCTTTTCAATCATAGATCTATACAATGTCTAATCCACTTCCTTTGATTCATCATCCTTGGTAAGTTTCAATCCAATACACATAGGAGTTCCAACTAGTTTGCAGTCTTCCATACCAAAAAATTTCAGTATCTCCTTGATGTATTTTGATTGAGTGATGTAGATACCATTCTTATTCCACTGAGTTTTAAGACCAACAAAGAATTTGATCTCTCCAAAAATTGGAATCTCAAATTCCTTGTTAATTTGTTCTGAGAATTCTTTTCCAAGATCATCATTTCCTGTGAACAAAGTATCATCCACAAATATTTCTTCCAAAATAATCTTATTATCTAGTCCTTCCTTGATATATAAGCTATTGTTATCATTAGTTCTTTGAAAACCAATTTGAATAAGATAGTTATACAATCTCTCATACCATGCTCTAGGGGCTTGCTTCAAACTATACAATTCTTTATGTAATGTACAAACCATGTCCTTCTTGTCTGGATCAAAAAAACCTTCAAGTTTTTCAATGTAAACCTCTTCATCTAGTATACCATTGAGAAATGCTGACTTGACATCCATCTGATAAACTTTGAATCCTTTGTATGTAGTGTAAGGTCCTGACACCTTCCAATCTTGCAACAGGAGAAAAAGTTTCTCCATAGTCTATTCCTTCTTCTTGAGATTATCCTTTGCATACTAGTCTAGCTTTTTTTCTTGACACCTTACCATCTTCATTTAACTTATTTTTGAATACCCACTTAGTTCCAATCACATTTTTCTGTTTAGGCCTGGGTTCAAGAGTCCATGTTTTGTTTTTCTCTATTTTCTCTATCTCTTCATTCATAGCCTCAATCCAACTTTCATTTTCTAATGCATCTTTTACACTTCTAGTTTCAAAAATAGCAAGTAAACAAGTACCTTTCAACTTACTTCTTGTCATAGTTCCTTTAGATTTATCTCCAATGATCCGATCTAGTACATGATGCCTCCTAACATACTTAGCTAATATAGGTTCCTTTCCTTTTGAATGCTTTGCATTTTCATCCTCTTGCACTTTAGCTTTAGGTTTTGATTATTTTGTCTATTATTCAGGTCCTTCAAACTCGGTAGACATTGGCTTGGTAGCATCAGAATGTAACGCAGGTTCTTGTAGCTTGGTTTGAACTTCTTACAACTCAGTAATTATGCTAGACTCGGTAGGTACTAGGGTGATAGCACAAACCTGTGTCACCATTTGTGATATTTGGAGGGGTTATGGCCAAAATAGTTTTAGTCGTAATGGTTATGGCCGAACAAGTTTTGGTTGTACATATGTGGCAAGTTTCCTCGTCGAGGTGCCATGCATAGTTACGACCAAAACACTTTTAGCTGAAACGGTTCCGACCGTAACCTCCATGTTTCAAATGACTCAAAATATCATAAAAATAGCCAAAAAGTGATTGACAATAATTTTATATGCTAGGGGGTTACGGCCGAAACCCTTTCGACCGAAACAATTATGGCTGAAACTGTTTCGGCCAGAACTACCTATGTGGCATCCTAGGTGGCAACCACACAAGCAAAAACAAGAACTTCTACAAACTTTCACTTTGAAGGCCAATTTGACTTACTAAATTGAAATTTTTTTTTAAACTAAAAATATAGTTTTGTAGGTCTCGAAGTAAAGATTATGATTATATAAACTTTTTAAAATTTTGATAATGGATAATATGTTATAATTTGAAAATAGTACAAGTAGGTATTTTAAGATTTAGGAAGATGTCTTTTCAAAAATAAGAAAAAATAGTAAATCATGTTCAAAAATTATTATTTTTTAATGCTGCACTAGAGGAGAGAATATTCTTCAAGAATATGTAATTTTTTTTTAAAAATATGTAGATTTGATGGAAAAGTTTGACAGGAGAAAAAAACTGTCAATTTCTGATAACTTTGACTTTGACTAGTTATAACTTTAAAAATATTAGCTAAATTTCAATTTTTCTTTTTTGGTGCACTAGGTATACATGTTGGCTCTAACATATTCCAAAATTAGACCAAAATATGAATATTTTCATATATTTGTTTGACAAGAAAAAAACTCTATATTTTCAGCAATTTAAAAAAATTAAAAAATAGACTTTAAAAATTAAAAAATAGATAAAATTTTGACTCAATTTTTTTAAAAAAATTACAGACATAAACTTCATCTAATTTTACACATTTCATTAGTTTACATCATCTTCAAATTCTAAGCACAAATGCCACTTTTATGTCATTAAAGTTGAAGACTTTAAATTCTGATATCACTTCTCCTTTATAAAAGGTGACACGGGTTTGTGCTTTTACCCACTATTCTTTTGTTGATAGATGTATATGGTAATGTGTCAATAAAAATAAATCTTTTTTAATCTTCAGGTTCTTTCCTACTTTCTTCTTCAGTTCTTTCTGCAAACTCATCAACTTTCACATGTGCACTTTCTATGACTTAGTGAGTAGACAAATTCAAACATCTATATGCTTTATTCTTGCAAGAATATCTCAAAAATATTCCTTCATCACCCTTCACATCAAACTTACCTTTTCTAGATTCTTTCAAAATGTAACATTTGCTCCCAAATACTTTTAGGTAACTTAAATTGGATTTGTAGCCATACCATAACTCATAGGGGGTTTTGAATGAGTCCTTCTTTAGTTGTACTTGGTTCAAGGTATGAACTCCAGTGTTGATAGCTTCCTTTCAGTATTTGATAGCAATGCTCTTTTCAATCATTAAGGTTCTTGCACAATCCATGATAGATCTGTTCCTTCTTTCAGCTATTCCATTTTGCTCAGGAGTTCTAGGTGTTGAAACCTATCTTTTGATTCCTCTTTCAATGAAAAAGTTATTGAACTCATGTGAAATGAATTCACCACCTCTGTCTGACCTCAAGCATTTTAGTCTTTTGTCTATTTCCTTCTCTACTCTAACCAAATATCATTTGAACTTCTCAAATGCTTCTGATTTCTCTCTTAGGTACATGAAAATCATCATTCGTGAGTAATCATTAACAAAAAGAATGAAGAATTTTTCACCAATACAGCTTTCAATTCTAGTAAGTCCACACAAATCAGTATGCACAATTTCTAAAACTTCTTTAGACTAATAGTCCTTACTTTTAAAACTAGTCTTTCCCATCTTGCTAATTTGACAATTCTTGCATAGACCAACCTAAGGTTTCTTTATGTTAGGAATGCCTCTTACTTTCCTGAACTCACTTATTTTCACCAAGTTATCAAAGTTCACATCACACAACCTCCTATGCCATAACTAACTTTCTTCAACTTGAGCAATAAAGCATGAAAATTCACAAAGTTCAAGATAAAACAAGTTACCTTTTGTTTGAGTGCTCGATCCAATCAGCTTTCCTTTGCCATCCAGCAACCTTTCTTTTCCATGCATGAATTCCACTTTGAATCCATTATTGAGTAGTTGTGCCACACTCAACAGATTGTGTTTAAGTCCTTCTACCCAATATGCATTATCACATACAAGTTTTTTGGTTAGTGAAATTCTTCCTTTTCTTTTTATGCAACAAGGTTCATTATTACCAAACCTCACACTGCCACCATCATAGTCTTCAAAATGTTCAAACTTGGTTTTATCACCAGTCATGTGATGAGAACAACCACTATCTATAATCCATGTATCATTTTTTATCACATGAGAAATAAGTGTCATTTTCTCATCATTATCAGACTCATCTTTTATAGCAATGTAAACAATTTCATCTTCTTCTTCATCATCAGAATCATTAGAATCTTTAGCCATGAAACATGTTTTCTTACCTTTTTCCTTGAATGATTTGAAGTATTTCTTGCCATTTCACTTGTGACCTTTCTTCTCATCTTTGTTCTGCTTATTTGGGCACCTAGCAACAATATGTCCAATTTCTTCACAAGAAAAATAGATTAGAGGAACCTTACTTATGTATTTTCCTTTGCCTCTTGAATATTTCCTTACTAGCAGAGATTCAACCACCTCAAGATCACTATCTAAACTCTATTTTGATTCTTCTTCACTATCTGACTAAGAATCCTTTATCTTCTTGCCTTTCTCCTTGAGTGAAAGCTTGGCTTCAAATGTTGATTCAATGTTCTTGGTAGATAGAACATAATTATCATAGTTATCTAGCTCAAATGTAGTCAATCTTCCAACTATGGCCTCTAAATTTATCTTATGATTTGCTTCACATCTTCTTTCTTGAATTGCAGAAACTCTAGTTGTATAAATGGGAAGTAGTGTTCTAAGAACTTTACTTATAACTATTTCTTCTTTGATATCTCCTCCAAAAACTTTGAGTGCACTAACACTTGCTTTAACTCTTTCAACATATTTTGCAATGTTTTCATCTTCTCTCATCCTCATTTGATCAAATTGACCTCTCAAACTTTTTTCTTTGGCTCTTCTCACATTATCATCACCTCCATAGATATCTTTCAGCTTGTTCCACATTTTGAAAGTAGTTTTACAATCCTTCTTCATAACATAGGGTAGATGCAATATATATCATCATGTTATTGTGAGTCTCATTTTCAGCAATATCATTGATAGATAATGTGCTAGTAGATTCTACATATTTTGCATTAAGGTACTTCAACTCTATATCACCAATAGAAGCTAGATCAAGTCTCATCAGTCCCTTCCATGCTGAGAAGTTGTTCTTGTTAAGCCTTTGAATTTCCCTCTTGTAAGACATCCCGACCTTTAGCTTAGATCCTTGAAATCCTTCCTACAAGTACCAAAAGCTCTGATACCAATTTTTGGAAATGTAGATGGAGTAACTAAGAGGGGGGTTGAATCAGTTACCACAAAAACAAATCCATAGATCCCTTAGATGTCAAACAAGTTACTTACTACTGCCACTCAATAAATATTCACAAAAATGATGTAACTTGGTAGATTAACTTGTTACTGATCTTTAAGCATTCACAATTATTAACATGCATGCAAAAGTAAATAACATGAACACAAGAGACACTAGATTTAACGTGGAAAAAACCACCAAGTAACTAGCTACCAATTTTCACTCTTCTAAAGTGAGCCTTGTTAGGAGCCAACCCTATTAAAGGTTTACAAAACACATTGTTATGTGTGACCCTGTTAGAGGATTTATTCACCCTCTTAGGAGTGGCCTTGTTAGAAGTCTTTAGAACAATTCAATGGAACTGTCCACCTTGTTAGAGGATTTACAAAATGGCTATTAAACCAACTCTGTTAAGAGATTTAGGAATTACTATTACAATGGTTAGAAACTAACAATGAAATGACATGAATATGATGCAACTGAATTTGCTAATTACAGATCTCTATTCTACACCATTAGATCCTCCTTGATCAAATATAGCTTTTTTGCTTCTTAATGATCTTAGATCATCTTTCAAAATTCACTCTCACAATAATCAATCCACTTCCACATTCATATCACATCAAATTCACCACACTTAAAATTTACAACTTGACCTCTAATATATATCATTCAAATTATCAAGTCAGCTCAATTACAAGTCACAATCACCTCTAATCATTACCATAGTCGATTGGAAATAATACTTAAAACAATCAAGCATTAAATCATAAATTAACAAATTCTTTTACTGGCCAGCCCTACTCGGTAAACACTACTTTAGAAACAAGTTTCCTAAGTTAACCAACTCAACTCGGTCAACACTGCAAATTTTGTGAAATGCTTTGGCTATCAAGTGAACTTGGTAAGAATTGAATTTCCTTCGCTGACCATAAGAGCTCGGTAAGAACTGAATTTTGCCACATCTTCCTTTGATGACCGAGTGAGCTCAGTAGACACTGAATTTCCTTTACTAACCTTGAAAGCTTAGTAACAACTATCTGCACAAGGTAAAGTCTAAGAACACTCGATAGACACTATAAATCTTCTTGGAAACCAACTGAGCTCAGTAAGAGCTAACAAATGACTTGTATGACATTTGTGTAACATCAAAGACAACACACAATTGGATAATTGTATCCAACAATGTCTTCCTGGGTGCTTGCATAATACTTATTAATTTATTGTGTTGATTTTTGGATAAAGAATTATGTTGTAGATTTTAAAAATGAAAAATTATTGATCAAGAAAACTTGAATGATGAAAATTTGTAGAAAATTATTATGACTGTATTATTTTGTAACCATTTTTGATATATGGAAGATTCAATTATAGAAAATTGGAAGAAAATAACAAATTGAACAACTAGAGTTTCAACTTTAAATCTATCATTAGAACGATGCAATTATCATGAATTCTATAAAAAAGATAAATATTCATCTTATATCTAGAATAATTTAACTACAAAATTTATTGGGAAAACAAAATATTAATTGAGAGGAAACCATGTTGTAACTAAACTTATACATGCATGTAAAAAAAATACTAAAAATAAAAAATTAAGTATATTATGCTTGCATTGTTAATCTCATGTCAAGATATATTGTCATTTTTTGTCAAAACACTTAGTCATAATGAAAGACAATAGTAACCAAGTTACCAATATATAATAATGGAACTCATAAAGGAACCAAGCTATTAATGTTAACCTTGTAGAAAGTAAGCAGTGTCAGCTGAGTTGACAACTCCCACCGAGCTGTAGTGTCAATTGAGTTGATAGTATTCATCAAGCTTCAGTGAGAACCAAGTTGAGTAGAGTATTCATCAAGCTCCAGTGAGAACCGAGTTGAGTAGAGCATTCTTGTTCCAATATAATGATCAAATTGGCAAAGTAGTGTGAACCAAGTTAGCAATGTCTACTGAGTGATTAGTATGAACTGAGCATCTAATATTAGTCGAGTGCCAAAGTTAGCCAAGGTGACAATGTTGCTCGAGTATCTTCAACATCACTTGAGCAAGCCATTAGACCCAAGTTATAACACTAAGCTAACTTGATAATTATTTTTAGTATTTTTTATGTTGTATCCGACTTATAAAGGAATTATTTGGATTGATGTAAGTATGAGGTATTTTATTTATCCAAATATGATATGAATGAATTATAATTGAAGAACATTGGCGAATATGGAAGAGAAAATTATTTGAAGGCTACAAGAATTCCAAGGAAAGGAAGATACTCATCTATCACAGTTAGGTGATCAATTTACTTGAAAAGATCTTCATCAGTAATCAAAGTTTCACATCAAAGATCAATCCACTAACTCATCCTAATAAGTGCATCAATCTCAAATCCTTTAACTAGGTGGACCTAACAATCCTTTGTAGAAACTCCTAACAAAGTATATAGTTGATTGTATTGTATAAATCCTTTCACAAGGTGGACCTAATAGTCTTTATTACTCTTAACCCAGTAAGATCACTAAAAGTGATCATTTGTAAGCCTTAACAGGTCAACTTTATTACTATAGTAGTGAAGCATTGTGGGTGTCATCCCCACCCTAGTTTTACCTTCTACTTGGAGGGTTTATGGGTTACCAAATATTGTGTGTTGTTCTTACTTTACTACTTTATGTTTCTTGCATGTAAGTAAATTAGACAACTTCACAAAGAGGGTTGAGTAGAAGAAGTTTAAATGGTTTCTAATTCATGCCCCCCCTGCATTACATTTCCAACTGATTTGAGATATTAAAGACATATGAAAATACTAAATGCATTTTATTTTTTATTTTATAAAAATATAATTTTATTTTCAGATTTACTTTTTTTTTTAACATTTTTTATGATTAATTATTAATTTTAGAAGAAAAAAAAAATTATTTATTTATTTTGAATATTAAAAAGGAAATTTTTTTTTTTGAAATAGACAACTTAACAAAGTGGGTTAAGTAGAAGAAGTTTAAATGGTTCCTAATTCACAACCACCACCACACCCCCGCATTACATTTCCAACTGATTTGAGATATCAAAGACATATGAAAATAAATACTAAATGCATTTTTATTTTTATTTTATAAAAAAATTATTTTATTTTCAAATTTACTTCTTCTTTTTTTAATTATGATTAATTATTGATCTCAGAAGAAAAAAAATTTAAAAATTATTTATTTTGAAAATTAAAAAGGAATTTTTTGAAAATTAAATAAATAAATACTTCATATTTTCTTATAAGTGGGATTTTAATATAAATTACATTTAAAACTCTTAGTGGGAAATAACTTATTATATATTTATTAATGCAAGTGGAGTTACAAATTAATAGATATACATTTGTGATTTAGTTATGCTCTAAGAGAAGCTATAGTGGAGTTCACTATATAATCATCTAGTTATGAATATTTAATATTATGAGAGAAATTGTAGATAATTAAAAGTATAATTTTAAGTTTGAGTTATCTCTAGTTGCATTGTGAATTAAAGGAAAAATAAATATTAATATTGAACTTAAATAGAATTCAAATGAATATTTTAGAAATGAAATTGATATTAGTATATAGTCTAATAATATGCATTTATATTATTAATTAAATTATTTATGATTTAAGATTATTTAAATTAATAACATGATAATATTGCATGATATTTTATATGTACAAAGAGATTTGTCATTTAAATACTTATTGATTTAAATAAGTATATTAATATAACAATTTATATTAACATATATATTCTTACCTTATTTATAAACACATACTTATGGTTCAAACTAAACAAGAGAAATTGATAGAATTAAATCATATGGATGGAAACTATGTGTTTTCTTATATTTTATTTATAGTCTTGTAATGTTTATTTTCATGATGGTTTTCTTTGTGAGTTGTTTAGTTGGCCAAGTTAGGATATGCACTAGAGGCATTTTTGAGATTTCTTTTATGATTATTTGACTTGATGTCATGATATATTTTATCATTCAAATTGAGATTTATTTAATGAGATATCTTTTGATGAGCATTTATCAGAACTTGAGTTTTGAGAACCAATGTTATTTTCAAGTTACCTATTGAGGAATTGAACTTGATCAGTATTACTTTTGTGGTATGGGACACAATTATGGTTTGTGAATTTTACGAAGGTAGTCTAGATGCACGTCCATGGAAGTGGCTTATAATGCGGCCAAGGCCCAAAGTGGTTGCCAAGGTAACTCATTATAAGTTGTGTAAATGAGAAATAACATAGTAATTAAAATATTTAGAAAATATTAAAAAGATAAGTTAGCGATTTTTCCTCACCCATGCCTTGAGCACTTGTATAGACTAAGGATGGGAATGGAATGAAACCTAGTGAGATGTATGACTAGTTTTCTTTGTCTTCATGAGAGGATATTTTGGTTATGCATGTGTCATATTGAGGATCCATGGTCCAAAGTGACCAATCCAAAGTAACTCAATGCTTGAGGGTCTGAGGTCTAGTGAGAGAATAATCCAGGATAACTCAAGTAGTCTAACCATGCAATGATAGTCCCTAGTATGTAGCCTGAGTCTCCTTCAAGTTTTTTTTCATATTTTCCTCTAGTGGTGTACTTGTTGGATGTTACTTTTGATAGTGTTTTTATTGTGAGTTATTGATTGGATGTCATTTATTGTTGACAATTGACTTTTACTTATCAGTGTTAGCTATTTATTGGTGGTGTTTTATGGTTTGATGTATTAATTGTTTATGGTTTACTTTCATTGATGAAAATTGGTGATTAGTTGGTTGTTGTGCTTTTGACATGTGATTTTTGACTTGGAGTGGATATTTTTCATTGATGTTATCTCTTGATTTTTTATACTTGGTTTATATTAGGTATCTGGATGTCAACTTGGTATGTGATGTCAGTATTGAATAAGTGTCCTTTTGATTTTGACTATCTCCTCTTCTTGAGTAGTTTGTGTTACCCTTGAGGTAGTTTTAGCTATTAGGATTCCTTGCCTATGACTACTTTATTATTGATTAACCGTTTGTGGATCATTCATTATCTTCCTTGCATAGTGGGAGTGGAAGCCTGACTAGGTGACCATGCAGT
Source organism: Cupressus sempervirens (assembly GCA_028749045.1). NCBI lineage: Eukaryota > Viridiplantae > Streptophyta > Pinopsida > Cupressales > Cupressaceae > Cupressus > Cupressus sempervirens. The sequence goes on from CM053793.1 coordinate 838,938,946, forward strand.
CAGGAGGTAGTGTGTTCTTACCATTTGGGTCCCCCTCTTTTTGGCATATGTTGGATGTTCACGGATGTAGTTGCACCACTATCATTCTTACTCTTATCTTAGAGAACTTTATTCAATTAATGTATGTATGTTGTCTTGTATTTTGATGTAATTGTATCTATTCTTCCACACCCTATGACATGTGCAGTGGATGTTATTCATTAGATGTATTTCACTGTATCAATTATTTTTATGCATTTTGTTATGAGATGGTGTATTTTTTATTTCTTTATGATCATAAACATGTACTTGAGACATAAACTAATGAATATAAACTTCCTAAGCCTAACTCAACATGAAGGAAGCCTTAATGAATAGAAACTGTATTTATAATTGCTTATGTATATTTTATGTGTATGTGTATATTTCTTCCACATTGTTATCTTGTGTTGTTTAAATTTTCAAAAAAAAAGTTTAGTAAACTTTTTAACATTTTAGATTTATTTCTTTTGGGTTCCTAAGTGGTGCATTACATCTTCTATTAGAGCTCGAGTTTCAACATTTGGAACTCTAGGCATATTGTGTGCTATCAGTTAACAAGTAGTTAAACTTGCAACAAGATTAAACAACAAGACTTATCAATAGAAAATATAAACAAAAAAATTGGAAACAATTGAACTATGAATAATAAAGCTTGGATTCATAACACTCGGTGTTTCAAACACTATTTTGTGATTGTATATTTCATCTTTGTTATCTTAGTAGCAATACTCAACTTCCAAGAGTAAGCCTATTTTAAGGGGAGGAGAATGTAATGCCCCTCTTTTACTATCATTGCAGACTTAGTTGTTAAATTTATATATGACTCTTCTAGGGATGTGTTAGCCCTTAACTGATAATTGAAAAGTAATACTTTGATATATTGAGTAATTAATTATGTTAGACAGTAATGATTGCCTAATTGCAATGATGATGCTTTAATTCTTCTTAGTTAGTTAATGAGATTACTTTTATGATGATGCCATATGGTGTGTCTTAGAAATATGTTCATTATGTCCTCGAGATGATGTTATTTATATTTAGGATTTACTATTTTACTTACTTCATACTTTCATGTGTATGGTGTGTGTATGTTTTACATTTATGTTTGACGTACCTAATATGGTTGAGAGAGGAAGTCATAGTCACCTGCTAGCCAAGATCTACATGATGTACCACTCCCCACCATTTATTATTTAGCATATATATATGCACATGTACATGCTCATCTTTTATATAGATTCGCAGGTACCGGGAATTGACTTCCCTAAATTGCCAGGATAAGTGTGCCCTATCACAATAACTCGATGGTAAAAATGGGGAGATAATGTTTAGGTTCAATCCCAGCCATAACTTAATTACTTGTCCTGAGAATGAGGACATGTATCTAACTTTCTGCCCATTTTAGACCCATGAGTTTATCTTTGTCTATGTTGTTTAATTTTGAGTTTTGGTAATGTTGTTTATATGTGGATTTGACTATGTGAGTTATTTGGTAAATGATTTAATTAAAACATTTGAGTTAATCATATAATATTGAGAATTATTAAATATTATTTGATTAAAAAGTAAATATTAAATGTTAGTTTACATGTAATTGCAATTAATTCGCATTTACAATTCCAACACTTTCTTTGCCAATGATTAATTAAGTTTAGCAATGATATGAGTGATGATATCAATGTTGTTTTCCATGGTTGTTTGGTCTTAACCATTTGTTCAAAGTGCATGATTACCATGCATGAATCTTGCATGCATAGTTGGATTTTCTCTAAAGTATACTAAAGGCTTCTTGTAATTGCAATGAATGCATATAGATGGTTGTTCATTTAGTTTTGATAATAGAATTTTCTCTTTTTGCTCATCAAGAATGTCTCATCTATGGATTTGGGAATCGCAACCTCCGTAGCTTTTGCTTCACTCTTTTTGTGATAGGTGTTTGTATGTAGGTGATTCTTTGGAGATGTGGGGTTGATCTTTCATTAACTTCAACATGGTATTAGAGTTCTAGATCTTCATGCCCCTGTTCTATTTATGAGAGGTTTGGCTTGGCTTTCATATCTATATTTTTTCTTTCAAAGGGTTTCATTTTTAGAGGTTTTTTGTATTGGATCTAGGGAGTCGCTAATTTTTAGTGTACTTTGAGAAACAACAGACCTTACCATTGAGCTCATAGCACCCAAAAACCCCTATTTTCATTTAAGGCATGTCTAATTTGGACACATTTAGAATCGAGGTAAAAAAAGTTTTCCCTAGATCTGATGCACTTCTCGAGGTGGTGAATTATTTTTTATCAAAAAATAAAACAAAATATTTTTTAATAAAAATTGTTGGAAAAGTTTTTTTTCAAAAAAAGGCTCATGCAAAAGGTTAAAAAAATTAATACAAAAAACAAAGTCAAAAGGCCCACATCAATGATATAGTCACTGACATCATTAGTACAGACATTGAAATCATTGGTACAATCGTTCACATCTATGTAGGTTCTGACATCACCATTTCTCATGCCAAAATTTGATGGTCATTCGACCATCATTGTTTGATTTATTTTGTCCTAAAGTCCTATTGATGGTTTTTTGCCCATATCTTGGGCATATAGAAGTATTTTTAACAAATCTTATATCGTTGGAAAGCTCTTTCCAATCCCATCATGATGGTGTAGGTTATTTGGAATTTTAATACAGTTTGGTTTCCTTTTTATGAATTCAAAGCCAAGAGTTCTATTTTGAGCTCTAGGAGACATATTTTGAGCATCCAAACTCCAATTTTGGAATTTTTTATATCATTGGAAAGGTATTTCAGAGATCTTTCTAATGATGCTGGTTGTTTTTCCAAATGCTTCTCCAGGCACATTCTATTTTATTTTATTTTATTGCATTCTAGTGGATATCTTGGTTATTTCAGGTCTGGAGACTAATTTTGTTTCTTAAGATTATTTTTCATGGGTTGTACTATATTTTGTATAAGTCTTATATCTCTTTTGATCTTTTTTGACATTATTTTGTAGTATTTTTGCAAACATACTAAGACAAAGTGCCACTCTATTGCATTTGAGGATCTTGCACATCTTTTTGTTTTGTTGTACTCACACTACATTATAAAGTGCCTTGGGGGGTTTCATGTTGGCCATATTCACCATCCTCCTTTGTTAAGTGAGTGTTTCTTCCATGAAATTAGCCTCATCATGTGTTAATGGCATGTGTCATTATAGGTGTTTGTGCTTCTTTTGCACTCTCGATGTTCCTAGTTCTTCTTTCTACAAAGATATTGCATTTAGTTTTAGTGTTCATGTCTTACCTCTCAGCATTATAGGAGGTTATTTTGGTTCTATTTCTTTCTTAGTTTGATGGAGTGAGTTATGTATTCAGCATTTTATCCTATGTACTAGGCAATTATAGTGGATGGATACTTATGCATTTTGGTGAGATGGATCATTTACCATATAAACATTCTTTCATTCCTATTTTTGGAGGCCATGAAGATGCCTTCCATCTTTGATTGATTAGATCTTTAGACTTAGTCCTCTCTACCTAGTCATGTTCTATATAGTGGAGGTTCTTTAAATTACCAATTTGGCAATGTTTGTAGCTTCATATTTCAATTGTGTTCTTCATTATCATCATTTTGTTCCTATCTTCTAGAGCATTATTTCCATCTCTTTTTGGAATAGGGTTTTTCCCATGTGGGTTTCTTTATTTCTCCTCTTTTCATAGATTTGCTTGTGTTGGGGTACCTCATTAGGCCCTTTTGTCAAAACCCAAATTTACTTTCAGTAGTATTTTCCAGGTTTTTAGCTAGTCCCTAAGTTTATCTTGAGGGGAGGTGTTAGTTTGCATGTAATTCCAATTCATTCACATGTACAATTCCAACATTTTCTCCACCAGAAATAAGTGAGTTTAGTAGTGATATGAGTGATGATATGAACATTTATTTCCATGGTTATTTGGTCTTAACCATTTTTTCAAAGCATGTGATTTTCATGCATGAATCTTGCATGCATAGTTGGATTTTCTATAAAGCATGCTTGATGCTTCTTGTAATTGCAATGAATGAATTTAGATGGCTATTCAATAGATCTTTATTTTCTCTATTTTTTTATATGCTCTAATACCATGTAAAATTTCTTAGAAGTAAAGGCTTTTATTGAATAGTTATGGCGACAGACGTTGAACCAATTTTTGTGCTTCAAAAGTCTAAATACTTCAACCGCATAGATGAAGCATTTGCTTTTCTATGCTTATCTATCTCTCAAAAATTGTTTTTTCATGTTGAAGCATGCACAACTCCAAATGAAGTTTGGACTATACTGGAGGGTCTTTTTGGGAAGCAAGATGAGATGTAGGCTTACATCCTTGAAAATGAGCTCAAATCATTAGATCTAGGTAGTTTTGAGAACATTGAAGACTTTTTCACAAAGTTCAAGGCTTTATTACTTCAGTTGAAAGACTATGGAAGTGAAAAATCCACACAAGAAAGAAAATTAATTCTTTCTATTTTGTCAAAATTGGGTCTACAATATTTTGTGTTTGTCTATGCTTTTCACAGCATCAAACTTACAGTAGGGAAAAGTTGGAAGATGCCCACTCTTGATGCTTTCATCAAGTCATTGGTACATGAATAGGATAAGCTCATAAAAATGAGTACTTTGAAAATTTCTAGAACTCGTGCTCTTGTTGCGCATACAAGTGAGAAGAGAAATTCAAAATCTAATTAGTAATCCAAGACAAATAAGAAGTTGGATGAGCCTTGTAGTTTTTGTGGTAAGGAGGAACATGTGGTCAAAAGATGTTGGAAGAGGCTAGGGGCATTGGAAAAGGCTATGCAACAACATGAAATTTCAGCCCCTGAGTCTTCTTCATCACTGACTATCCAAGGTCATGCTCTTACTGCATGGGCCTCATCTTTATTTCCTCTTTAGTGATATTATTTTTATTGTGGACCTATCATACCTCTTGGTGAAAATAATTTCTTGGTTTCATAGTTGATCAAATTTATATAGATGATTGACACTTGTATTTTCAATCAACAACTTATCCATGCATGATTGAATAGCATCATTAGGGTCACTCATACATACTCATGTGTTAGCTACATCCTTGAATGGTAGATTTTTTTTCTCTATTCAACCTATTCATTTATTAGGGGGGCTATGCAGATTATTGTCTTTTGTATCTTCGATTTGATTGAGAGATGTTTTACCTTTTTTTTCATCTATTCATTGTTCAAGTAGTGTTGTTGGGGGCACTCATGCAAATTGATTTTCATCTTCATCTTGGTTTCAGAGGAGGTTCTTCATTTAGCACTTTGGTAGCTATGGTTTGATAGATGTCTACAATTTTTCTTGTCATAGATGATTCTCCCTATAGATTTTGAGGGGGGGGGGGGGGGGTTATTCCTACTAGGTTTTCCTTCTTTCCTCACTTCTTTCATTAGTTATCATTCTCCTTGGTTGGAATTAAGTTTTCCCATTTGTAATTCCAACACTTTCTCCTCCACTGATTAAGTGAGTTTAGTGGTGATATGAGTGATGATATGAATGATGATTTCCATGCTTATTTGGTCTTAACCATTTTTTCAAAGCATGTGATTACCATGTATGAATCTTGCATGTATAGTTGGATTTTAAATAAAACATGCTTAATGCTTCTTGTAATTTCAATGGATGAATATAGATGCTTATTCATTTGCTTTTGATAATAGCAATTTCTCTTTTTTCTCATCAAGAATGTCTCATCTATGGATATGGGAATTCCAGCCTCCATAGCTTTTGTTTCTCTCTTCCTATGATAGGTGTTTGCATGCAAGTGATTCTTGGGAGCTGTAGGGTTGATCTTTCATCAACTTCAACATTAAAATATGATCATATTTAATTAATTAAATATGTGCTTTAGTTTAAAATATTTAATTTAAAAGTCCAATTTAAGAAGTTGGATAAAAGAAGAATTAAAAGATTAAAATATTATAGATTTAATATTATTTTATTGTAAATATTTAAGTAATAAACAATTAATTAGATTTTCATTTAAATAATGAGGTTTAATTATTATTATTAATTTAAATAGTAAACTACGCTTCAAATAGTGCTTGCACTGATTAATAAAGTGGAGGAAAAGAAAATAAAATAATATTTTAATAAAAAAAGCTCTTTAAGTGTGCATGAAAGGATTAAATAATAAAAATTAATTTTAAGGAGAGGCCTTTGCTTGTTTGAAAATTGAAAATCCTGGTTAGAGTTAAACTCTTTATTAAGAGATTCGAGCTTATTTCTAGACATAGGTTTTGGAAAGAAAAATTTAGAATTGGGGCAAAAGAAATGTTGAAAGTTTTAGAGGGTTTGGATTTGCATGCATTCACATATTGTCTCAGATTTAAGTTGTGGTTTTTAGCTAGGGTTTCAAACCCAATGTAGAATTTTATTTAAATATTTGTCTATTTCATTTCTTCCTAGGTGCTTGCATAATGTTTATTAATTTATTGTATTGATTTTTGAATAAATAATTATGTTGTAAATTTTGAAAATGAAAACTTATTGATCAAGAAAACTTGACTGAGGAAAAATTGTAGAAAAATCTAGAAAATTATTATGGTTGTATTCTTTTATAAACCTTTCTAATATAGGGAAGATTCAATTATAGAAATTTGAAAGAAAACAACAAATTGAACAGCTAGGGTGTAACACCCCATCAGGGAACCCAAAAGAAATTAACCTAAAGTTTCACTAGGTTTGTCAAACATTTTTTTAAAAGATAATAATTTAACAACAATAGAAATAAAATAGTGGAAGCAATAACATGCACATAAACACATACCATAAAATAGATCACAATTCTTAAGGGTCCCATGATGTTGAATCACATTTAAGTTTAATTAATACTAAGACCAATATATAACACATCCACATTAAAGAATAACTACAAGTACAAATTCATTTAAATAGCATACAATTATCTCGAACATCACTTGGCAATAATTGGAATGCACAATCATCCACTATACAGGTCACAAGGTATGAAAGGTTAAAAGAATATGCATCGTAAAATAGATTGCATCATCTCTTTAAGATCCATGAAATAAAATACAATCCATTAGGTATAACCATCCATCTTAGTACATAAGAATAGAATGAAAGGAAATACAGAATAGGAAACTCCAGCCACAACATTGAACAGATGGATCATAATGGTAAAATTAAAAATCACTATCACCCAACCTTGTGGTAACTTGAAAAGGATCCACTCCCACTGTGTTGAGGAGATAGTCTCAAGTTCCAAACAAGATAACAATCCCAAACGCCAAAATCAACATCTAGGTCAAGGAAAACTTGAAAGAAATCTAATTCAAGGTACAAAGAGACAAGTGACATCTAAACCTAGAGGCAAAGAAAGACACGTACGAAATCTACTATGTAAGCAGGCAAGTATTATCGCATGAGCCAACTCTAAGGTTACCCTGGTAGTCTTTTAATACTCTAACCCCCTAGTGTCTCTATCTGGCATCAGTATCCTTTCATACTAACAAAGAATACTAATGAAACAAGGTCACAACCAAGCATCCTCTCTACTCCCATCCTAGTCTATACTAGCACTCGAGGCATGGGTGAGAAAAGACAAGGAATCTTATTAATTCATTTTACTCATTTAATGTAGTGCTATCACTTATTAAAATAACCTACAATGAGTTACATGTCAACCTCTTTAGGGCCTCTGTAACATATAGATAACCTACCCTAGGCTCAACAAAAGCAGAAGGTCTCATATGCCATAAATACTCTTCAATCCTTAAGCAAGCAACTATAAATTACTAAAAAGACATCACTGATCAAACTCACAGGTTTTACCCATACAATCATCCTAACATGATTGATTCAAGAAACACAAGTACATATCTACAAAATCATGACATAACATAACATCACCAAAAAAATATACTCTTGGCCTCTAGTAGACATCTTGAAACTGGTCAAAACTCTAAGTCAACCCCAAACCCAACATATAAGAAAACATACAACAGACAGTGTAGTTTCATAGTTCTGTTTGGTTTTGAAAACACATAGATTAAGTTTATAGTAAGGTTCAAGTTTTTATTTCATTGTAAGTTTTCAGTTTGATAAAGTTTACAATTTTTGAATTTATTTTACATATACAATTTCATAATACAATAATTCCAATTTTAATTAAATACTATTAAATTTTAATCAATAATCATTAGACTATTAAAGATAATAATTACTGATTTATTAATAAAATAAGTAATTATTAATCTAATAATAAAATAATAACTATTAAAATAAAATAATAATATTGTTATATTTTAACATTTAATAACTATAGACATTTATTTAATTAAATCTAGCATTTAATAATAATAAAATTTATTAAATATAACATTTAATAAAAATGTTATTAGGTTAATTAATTTAATAAAATAATTATTTTTCAAAAACTACAAACTTACCCTTTTGTTTTTAAAGCACATAGGTTGAATTGTTGACATGACAGAAGAGTTTGTCGTGTGGCAGCCAGAATGGCCACTAGCAGCATTCTCTCTATTGTGTGGGGGTAAGAAGAAAGGGGTGGGTGGGAGGGTTGATGGCCCCACCCACCAACATACATACATACATATATTTATTTATTTATTTATTTATTTATTTATTAAAACAAATAAATTCACACCTACCCCCCCCCCCCCCCCCCCCCCCGCCCCATTTTTTATTTGCCAAAATAGGTAAATCTTGTTGAGATAATGGGTGTTGCACACATTGCATAATATTGTTATATTTTATTATTTTATTTTATTATGTAATGTTGCACCTAGATGGACGTGCAAGATGTAAAGATTCTCATGAAATATTCTTGATGAGTTGTATTGTAACATTGTAAAAATATTTTATGTAATTATTTAATATTGGGGAAAAGAATTAAATGCCCAATATTAAATGTGGTGTCAGTGGGTTAGGTAGCACATGGTTTATGTAATACCACTTAGTGGTTTTGTGGGACTTGCTACTATATAAGCAGCCACAAGGGTAGTCGTTGTAGAGAGTAAGAGTGAGAAAGGCAAGAGTCGAGCAGGACAAGGCTTGACAGGTTAGCCAAGGGAGCATTTGTGAAGGTTAGAAGCATGGCATGGGATGTGTGGATTCATGCTTGTTCACATAGTTTTCTCGGTTGTGGCTATGGCCATGAAGGCTTCCATGGTTGTATTGCAATGGTAATTTTGCAGATTAATACATGGTGATGGATGCTTTTGGAGGTTGGGTTTTTCCCTTAAATGAGGGTTTCCCAGGGTATATCTTGTGTCACAATTTTGTGGGTATGTTGTCTATTCTCTTGCGTGTGGATTTTAATTTCATGTCTATTTCATATTTATTATGGGTTATGTGGAAACAGTTATATTCTTTATTGCCAAGTTTCTTTACAAGTGGTATCAAAGCTATGGTTTTAGTATTGTAACCCTAGATTGAATCCATGAGAATGCATGAGAGGATAAAAGAAAAAGGCAAGATATATGAATGATTTATTGCAGATCTGAGGGTTTTGGATTTGTTGTTATGATGAGATGTTAAAGGATTTGGGTGTGTGAAATTTTTTGGGCAAAAGGATTTTTTCAATGTTTCATTTTAAATGAGGGTTTTGGGGGGTAGCTTGCAGAAATGACATCCTGGGTAAAAATAGACCTCACCATTGGATCCGAGTCAACATTTCCATAAATTTTGATATATAATATGTCCTAGTTTGGCCATGTTCAGAGGAAATGAAAAAAAAATTGGTTTCAGCCCATGATGGCCGTCAAATTTAATCCCATCAAAATTTTTGTCATAAAAAATAAAAAATGAAAAATGAAAAATCGCAGTAAAAATGGTAAAAATATTGTCTTAGTAAAACAGCCATAACTTTCTCTCAGAATATCAGATTTCAGAGTTCTTACATGCGTTGGAAAGCTAATTCAGAGTACTAAAACATGGTATAGGTTTGGTTCTATGGTTTTGATATTTTTTTAGGTTTTAAGAGCCTTAAAGTCAGATGTTTCTTATTTTGAGAATAAATTAGGACATAACTTGGGCATACGGAGTCAGATTTTGGACTTTGAGTATTCAACAGAAAGCTCTTGGAGAGCTCTACGCATTGCTTCATATTTGGTGTAGGTTTGGCATGATTTATTTATTAAATATTTATCTAAATAGTTTATAGATATATTTTGACTATGGTAACATTATGAGTTAATGACATTGGAGATTTAAGTTTTGATGTCATTGTATACTCAATTCATATTTCAAATTGGTTTGATGATGATATGGTTATCAGTGTTTGGTTTTGATATGTATGATGACTTGTTGGATCTACAAGTTGTGCAATGTTCTAAGCGGTCTATACTTATAGGTTGCATTTATGGCTTGGTTATGGGTTGTCTTTGCCCATTGATCTTTCATTATTGATGCATATTTAGATTGGTGGCTTGAATTTAGGTTGTTTATGCCCTAAGTCACATGATTTTCTGATTTTATTCTTCATGTAGAAGGGATGAGATATTGTTACTAGGTATAGTCATGGTGGAGGATTGTGGTTGACTATTTTATGCTGACGGGTTGGACATATTGAGAGCTAGATGCTCAGTTCATAGATGTGATCATGGTGCCATGGATGTTGGCATGACATGATTGTCTATACAGGTGTATGCATGAATATGCGGCCTATGGTAACACACACACTTCAACACGATCTTTATTTGTGGATTCATCCCAGAATGAACATTGTATTGGTCATCTGAAAATCAACTTGCAAAGCAACCTGTTGCCTTCTATCTAAAGGGAATTGCTTGTCAGATATCCTCAGATTCGAGGTGTTTAAGCAACCAGACCCTATAAGAATGAAGGATTTGAATGCTATTTAAGCTATATGAATGTGCACATAATCTAGATGAAGTGCAAGAAATTAATCTAAGAAATAAAAGACATTAAACTAAAAATGTATGCATTATTAAGCTGGATGAATTTAAACTAAGAATGCAAGATGTATGTAAAAATATGAGCAAATGTGAGTATGAATTCCAGCAGCCATTCAATGCAAATTCTCCAAAATTCATCCTCTCTAAATGAAGAGATGAGGGTCTCTTAAATAGACTTTCTCGGAATCCATCAATGGTTGAGATCAATTTTAATCAACGGTCGGGATTAAAGGTGAAGTTCAGTCATAAAAGGAGATTCCCAAATTAAAGGGAGTTAATAGATTTAATTTGAGTAAAAAAAGGAGTTAACTCATTTAACTCATTTTTTATCAATAGTGAACTGGAAATTTCCCTTTTTTGAACTGAAGAGAGATTTTGGTGAAATATTTAATTTAATAAAATGAGATATGCTCTCATAATTACCTTTTCTATTTAATTAAATAATCTATTAATTAATTAGAGATACTTTTCTTATTTAATTAAATAACTTCATTTAATTAATTAGGAATGGCTTCCCATTTAATTAAATAATTTTGTTTAATTAATTAGAAGTAAGTACTCCATTTAATTAAATAATTTTGTTTAATTAATTGGAAATACCTTTTCCATTTAATTAAATAATTTTATTTAATTAAATAATTTTATTTAATTAATCAAGATAGGCGTATTTAATAAATTAAATAAATTTAATTCCATAATACATTAGCCTTAGGATATAATTTAATTTAATTTAATAATTAAATTATAATTAAATCAAGTAAGTTTAATGCGACTAATATGAGTACGTACTATAGGAATTAAATAAGAAAGATGATAAATGTAGATTAGGGTTTTCTGCATCTGACAACTAAGTCAAGTAGCGAATAGCAAAATGAGAATTGCCTATTAGAATAGGACTTAGAAATTATCAAAAATAGACCAGAATCGGTATAATGGCAATGACCCAATTTTGGGGTATTACATTTTGCCCCTCTTTGAATGAATGTGTGAGTAGCACGTTTAATTCAAAGATAATCAGAAAGCATGATGCAATCATGAGATTGGTTCTGAAGGTGATGATACGGAGACCAATTGATAAACTTTTAAGGACTATCTCTAGAATAGAACTTAACCCTAAAGGATCCAAGTAGAGCACTTAGATACCTAAGATTGATAGCATTTAAAAGATTGTCTCCAAAACGGAATGTAATCTTTAAGGATCTAGACAGAACATCTAGATACCTAAAATTGATAGCATTTAGAAGATTATCTCCAGAACAGAGCTTAACCTTCAAGGATCTAGGTAGAACACCTAGATACCCGAGATTGATAGCATTTAGAAGATTATCTCCATAACAGAGCTTAACCTTCAAGAATCCAGATAGAACACCTAGATACCTAAGATTGATAGCATTTAGAAGATTATCTCCAAAACATAGCTTAACCTTCAACGATCCAAATAGAACACCTAGATACCTAAGATCAATAAAAGATAACAAGGTCCAATCATGAGTCATAGAATCATCCCCAGAATGAGGCTTGATCTTCAAGAGTCGAGGTTTACACTATCCCAATACCTATCTATCGAACTCTGAGAAGAGTTGTTATAAGGTTCATTAATTGATGAAAATATAAGATAGATGGAAAAGATGCCAAATAGAAGGGAACAAGATGCCCTGAGTGATGAGATGCCCCAAGTGATGAGAACATAAGATGGAAACTAAATGCCCCAAGCAATAAGTATTTAATGATGTAATCATCTTGCCCCCTTAGGAGCGAAATCGAAAGATGACACACCAAAAATATGATTTGAAGCAGTATATCATGAGATATAGAAGAAATTTGAGATTCAGTAGAATCTAGAAGAGATCATAACGATCTAAAGAAGATTCAAGGTTGATTTGAAATGATTACGAAGTCGCAAAGACCAAGTTTGACCAAAATTTGACCATATTTAGCCATAGTTGACTTAAGTTGACTATTTTCAAAATGAAAATATGGAGAATATAAAGTTGAAAGGATTCCAAGAATCACAAAGTATGAGAAAGATTTGGGCTGCACAAGCGTTCGATTGCATTGGTCCCTAAAATTTTTAAATGCATTTTTTAAGCTCTTAGGTGTGTCAGATTTTGAATTTGATCCCAAAAATGGATCCAGAATGGTCCAATTGGCCAGGGGTGTGATTTTTGCGCAAATCTAAGCACTTTGAAAAATTTTCTCAACACCTATATAAGGGCCCAAAGGGTCATTTTCAATTCATTTGTGCTTTTGTCCTGTAGTGATTTTGAGCTCTGATAAAGACATGGTAGTGAACGTGAGATATCATCATTTTGAGCGCTCCATACAACATAGCCAGCTAGCAGACTACAGACCACCGGTGAGTCGTTGATTTTCCATCTTCATAATTTTGTTTTCACACATTTTGAGGTCATTTATTGCACATTTTAGCATTTTTTTCTTCGTGTGAGTCGATTCAATTTTTGCATGGAATCTTCTTTTCTCGTGCGGACATTGATTTCTTCACGTGAGCAACTCTTTTTTTGCACGAATGCGTGATTCTTCGTGCGAAGAAAGAGTGTCTTCATGCAAAACTGTATAATTTTGCATGAGATTTCATGAATTTTGTGCAAAATTCCATGACAGTTTTGACTTTCGCACTTAAAAATTGCATTTTATTTCATTTTGATGCATCATTTTGACTTGATACTGATCATTTGTTTGTCATTTTTTTGTTGTGCGTGAAGGAGGTCTTTGGAGACGTTGCATTTAGGTCACACTATCCACCATATGGAGAGTTATTGCAGATTTTAGATGACGCAGATCGGGCACACATTGCTCGATTGGGTTTGTCTTCTCTTTGTCGAATTCCAACCGTGATGGTGACTCATGGCTTACTCACAACTTTGGTGGAGAGTTTCCATTCAGAGATGAATACCTTCCACTTGCCAATGGGTGAGATGACCATCACTCTGGAGGACATCTGGAGGATTCTGAGGATTCCTTTCCACAGCACTCGGGTCATCTATGATATAGTGCCTCAAGCAGGGACAGAGGCATTATCAGTTGTGTTCAGGAGAGAGCTACCGAGGGGGAGGGCCATCAGCTAGGATGAGCTCATGCATACCTATGGACTGACACATAGGCTGACATCTATGCTAGCTATATTCCTAAGTTGTTTTTTATGTCTTGATAGAGGATAGCATGGTTTGGAGTGCAGGTGGGGGGTCATGCTCCATATGATGGTTGAGGCACCCGAGATCTTTGGGTGGGGTCAGTGCATGTTGGCCCATCTTTTTCATGAGATGCATGAGGTCATCTTCCACAAGAAGAAGACCATGGTAGCGGGAGTATATGTGCTACAGATCTGGGCCTAGGAGCATCTCCCTAAATGTAGGCCAATTTTTGAAGATGCCTGGGAGCCCATGGAGCCCTATATTTGTAGATATCGAGGGCATATTACCCAGGCCCACCTGGGTAAGATAGAGCAGTGGAGGATACATCTTGATGACCTGGTGTCTATTGTATGGTGACCATGGCGAGAGACAAAGGACTGGGATGATGCTCCCAAAGAGTTATCGTGGACGTTCAATTCTCGACCACTGGTGGGCAGGACGACATCTGTTATGGAGAGATTTGTGATCTCTCGAGTGTGGTGGCAGTATGGCCAACCATAGGATATTTTTCTTGAGTTCTGCGCCTATGCCAGGTTGTAGAAGGACATCAAGCAAGGGTGGCCAGCATGGATGGATCCATGATAGACATCCGTAGCCTAGTTGCAGTTTAGTTGGATTACCTGCCAGCGATAGCAGATGCTAGGATGATGCCTGCATATCAGGAATTTTTTATTAGCCATCCATTCTCATGTTTCACAGATCCAGTGGGGATGGTAGGAAAAGTAGTACAGACAGAGAGACAGGCACCCCAGCAGCAGCAGGCACAGCCACAGTAGCAATCATGAGTCTGGCACCAAGTTCAGTAGATGCAGATTCCCCCACGTTAGATGGGATCAGACCCAGGTGCTGAGGGTAGTGGGAGTGGATAGAGCCGATGCCGTAGGTAGAGGACAGAGGAGGAGGCCCCTCAACAAGAGGCTCCACAGCAGCAGGTGCCACCACAGCCATAGGCACCACCACAACAGCAAGCATCTGAGATGTTAGATGAGGATATGCCAAATCAGCCAGAAGGTAGGGTGCAAGATGCGGCATGAAGGTACCAGGAGCAAGTTCGTGCAGCCTCTCGACAGTTGGGAGAGTTACAGATTGCAGTAGCAGTCCGGGATGGGCAGCTATTGGAGAGATAGTGAGAGACAGATCATCAAAGGGAGTGCAAGACTGCAGAGCAGAGGCTGGAGCTAGTGCAGGATGAGATCCGCTTCTAGTCTGCTCAGGCTGCGTATTACTATGCTGCATACACCAGCACCGTACCAGATGATACATTGCAGGTTCAGTGTTTCTCTTAGTACACGTGAGAGTCTGGAGGCGCATGACCTCTTGTCAGGCCAGATATGCCACCACCACCTCCACCACCTACTGCCCCTCCTCCTCTTGCTCCTCCTAGAGGTGAGGGTTTGGGACAGAGTTAGATGCTATGTGCCTAATTTTTGATTTTGATCCCTGGCTATGTATCAATTGGTGTGCCAGCACCACATGTATCATTTTTGATATGTATTCTTTGAGATATATATATATATATGCGAGATTCAGAGCTGAGTATTCCTCTGTACATGTCATTTTTTGTTTTGTTTTGCTTTGATGTACATGAGACGTATGTTGTACTTAGATAGAATGCATATGTATGAACTAACATCTTACGTAGTGTTGCATGTTTTTGTTTGATAGTCACAGGTATTCCATTGAGGAGCGTGAATCGATGAACCAAATGCTTGTGCAGCCGTGGAGGAATCTGATGCATGTGGAGTATGAAAAAAATTACCATCGAATTTTGTGCTAATGCAAATGAAGTATGTAATGCAATACTATGTTAAATGCAACCCTAGGTCTGGTTACCAAGCCTCGACGATTTATCATCATTGGACATAAAATAAAGCTCGTATGTTATACAATTGCCAATGACATTGCAATCATGAAAATATGAATATAATATACGTTATTGGGGTGTCAGGATTAAATGTAAGCATTCGAGGCACAAAAAGCCAGAATGACCAGAACATTTTTTCCCTTTTAATTTATCAAGTTAACATAAGCATCGGAGCATAAATGCTAGGATGACCTGAATGTTGCTTGCATAACAGGCACACCAAACACACGGGAGATCCCTCTTATGCTAAGTACTTAATATTCATTTTGTTCACAACGACCCTTGCATTCATAACCTAAGACAGAAGTGTGCTAGATATACTCGCAATGACCCGTACGTTCACTTAGTAGGATGAGCATCAGTATGTACTATAGCATGAAGATTTCAGTCCAACAAACAAGGAGAAGAACCAACATTATTGGCATATTCATATAAAAAGAGTCGAGGTACACACGGCCATCCAATACAAGATGGAGGCTCTTATAGTGGACACCCCTCTTATAGGAATAGATCAACTTATTAGAACTAAACTACAAACAGAAAGCAAAGAAAAAGATCATGCCCCCAATCATTACTTCTCTAGTCAAAGATGACATCATCAAGTTGCTCGAAGAGATATGATAAAGAAAAACAAAGCAAACAAAGAAAAATGCTCAGCATATCCAAACAAGTATATCATTTTTGAGTTCAATGTTTTGGGATTGATGTCAAGTGCTAATGTCCAGAATACATTTGAAAGAAATCTCTTTAGTAGGGTGACAATAGTAGGCAGATGTAGTCAGAATGACTGGTCACTGAGGTCAAAGAGGAATCTTCACGATGAAGAACCTAAGAAGTACTAAGTGACAGTAGAAAGACATAGCCAGGATGACTGGTGACTGACGCAAAAGAGATCTTCCATAAAGGAATCTTGAGACATGACCTGAGCAATGGTAGGCAGACACAGCTGAAACAACTGGAGACCATTGCAAGAGAGATTCTATGAGGAGAATCTCGAAAAGAGTGACACTAGTGACAGTAGGCAGATGCAGTCAGAACCACTGGTGACTATTGCAAAGGAGATTTCATGAGGAGAATCTCGAAAAGAGTGACACTAGCAATAGTAGGCAGATGCAATCAGAACCATTGGTGATTGTCGCAAAGGAGATTCTATGAGGAGAATCTCGAAAAGAGTGACACTAGCGATAGTAGGTAGATGCAATGAGGACCACTGGTGACTATCGCGAAGGAGATTCTATGAGAATCTCAAAAATAGTGACACTAAGGGGGAATGTCCCCAAGCTGTGACAAAACTTTATCCATGGATACATGAGCAGGAAGCAAGAAAGTGAAAGTGACTATACAGAATAGCCAAAAGATATGTTGCAAGGTGAGGCATTGGGAACAAGAGGCGCCTGTTTACCAAGTTTTCACCTTCTTGGCAAGTTTTCTCTTTTCTTTTTTTTTCAGGACTTTTTCTAATTTTTAGATTTTTTTTAGGACATTTAGATATGTACAGACAGCTTGCTGAGATTTAATCAACTATAAAACCACTTCAGGTGGAGAGTGTTCATAGGCTCTTTAAGCACTTCCCCTTCGATTGTGGAAAGCTGATAAGCGCCAGATCCATATACTGCAGTAATGATGTAAGCACCTAGCCAGTTTGGTTCAAACTTTCCCTTTTGCATTCGTTGTTGTTGATTCTTAGGGTTCTCTCTCAGGACAAGGTCACCCAGCTGGAAGTCATGTGGCCTGATCTTTCTATTGTAGCTCCGTGCCATTCTTTGTTGATATGCTCATAGATGATCACATGCCACTTGTTGTTGTTCATCTAGTAACACAAGCTCTTAAAGCCGAGCTATCCTGTAGTCATCATCTATGATAAGGCCTTTCATGGAGATTCTCAAGGTAGGAATCTCGACCTCTATTGGAAGCACAGCATCCGCCCCATACACCAACGCAAAAGGAGTCATGCCCGTTGGAGTTCCAATGCTTGTCCTATATGCCCACAAGGCTGGATTGATCTAGAGATGCCAGTCTCTCCTTGACTTACTGACTGTGAGATGAAGAATTTTTAGGATCCCCTTATTGGATGCCTCAGCTTGGCCATTACCCTAGGGGTAATAAATGGAAGACCAATGTTGTGTAATCTTGAATTTCTTGCACAGTTCCTTGAGGTCTTTATTTTTGAACTATCCTCCATTGTCCGTAATGATTGAGGATGGTATACCATATCTACAGATGATGTAGTTTGTGATAAAAAGCACTACATTTTTTCCATTAGCAATTGTGAGAGGGACTGCCTCTACCCATTTCATGAAATAATTTGTAGCGGTGATAATGAACTTATGTCCATTGGAAGAGGTTGGGTGAATCTACCCCACCAAGTCAAAGGCCCATTGTTGAAATGGCCATGTTGTAGTAGAGGGAATCAGCTCTCTGGCTGGAACGTGAATGAGATTCCCGTGCAGCTGACACTGTTTGCAGCACCTAGCATATTTAATAGCTTCTTGCTCTATTTTAGGCCAGTAGTAACCACACGAAGGATTTTGCAAGCTAGTGTGAGGCCATTGGAATGAGATCCACAAATGCCTTTGTGAACGTCAACTAGTGCGTGTTTGGACTCATCGGGTTCTAAACACCTAAGGAGTGTTCCATCAAGACCTCTCCTATATAGATCATCAGCAATAATGACATAATATGAAGCATTGTGAATTAGGTAACATTTCTCATTTCAGGTTAGACCTTTTGAAATGGTTTGATTACGAAGGTAGGAATAGATGTGATGGTAGCAGGATGATTCTTGTCCTATAATAGAATAGATCATCCTGGAATCAGGTGTGTCATAGGCTGGGTAGTGTAACGCTTCCACCAAGAACTCATGTCAGAGATAATTTTTTGGCATTTGTAGCAGGGAGGCTAGAGTGGCCATGACATCATCCGCTTTATTATCGGCGCGTGGAACTTGTTGGAAGGTGATGTGTGATAAATACTTTGTCAAGTCATCAACCATGCATTTGTAAGGAATTAGTTTTTCATCCTTTGTTTGATACACATCATTTACTTGGTTGATAACAAGCTGAGAGTCACCGAAGATATCCAACTGATCTACTCTCCATTCAGCTGCAATTTTCATACCATTGATCAAAGCTTCATATTCAGCAATGTTATTTGTACAAGGAAACAAAATCTTGTATGCTTTGGGCAATGAGTATCTCTATGGTGTAATGAAAAGTAATCCAGCACCTGATCCTTGTTGTGTGAAGGACCCATCGAAGAACATGACCCATGTATGGTAAGTGAGTGTTAGAATTGACTCATCTAGAAAATCAATGTTTATTGGTAGAAGACTCTGTATGGGTGCCTCAGCCAGCTAGTCTGCAATTGCCTGTCCCTTTATAGCTTTGCGTTCAACATATTGGATGTCAAACTCACTTAGTATCATGATCCATTTAGCCAATCTTCCTGTGAGAGCTGCCTTACTGAGCAAGTACTTTAATGGATCTATTTTAGCTACAAGCCATGTAGTGTGGGCAAGCATGTAGTGTCTCAACTTTTGGGAAGCAAAGACAACTGCCAAGCAAGCTTTCTCAATAATGTTGTAGTTTTTCTCATAAGAGACCAATGTTCGGCTCAAGTAATAAATAGCTCTTTCTTTGTTGTCATTGTCTTCCTGAGCCAAAAAGATTCCCAAAGATGTTTCAGTGGCTGAAATGTAAAAAAGCAAAGGCTTCCCATGCATAGGAGGCATCAGGATCGATGGATTGACAAGATATTTTTTGATCTATGTTAAGATTTGCTCACAATCCTGGCTCCAATTGAATTTTACACCCTTACGTAAGGTCTTTGTGAAGGGTTGTGATTTATCTGCCAATTGTGAAATAAACCTGCGAATAGATTGAGGCCTTCCCTATAGTCCTCTCATCTGACTGATGTTTTGAGGTGGTAGCATGTCCACTATTGCTTGTACTTTTTCTGGATCTATTTCAATTCCCTTTGCAGAAATAATATATCCTACCAGTTTTCCTGATGTGACACCAAATGTGCATTTCTTAGGATTGAGCCAAAGATTAAATTTTTCCATAGGATCTAGGATGGGTCCCAAATCATGAAAATGAGTATTGTGTTTAGCACTTTTGACCAAGGTATCATCAACATAGTCCTCCATGGTTCTATGCATCATGTCATGGAAAATTGTAGTAATAGCCCGCTGATATGTAGCTCCAGCATTCTTTAAACCAAATGGCATCACATTCCAACAAAAGGTTCCCCATGCACATGTGAAAGCTATTTTCTCTTAATCTTCTAGCACAATTTTTATCTGATTGTATCCATAAAAACCATCCATAAGTGAGTACATCTCATAGCCAGTTGTCATGTCCACGATCATATCTATATTAGGGAGTAGAAAGTCATCTTTAGGACATGCCAAGTTAAGATCACGAAAGTCTATACAAACTCTGATAGATTTATCGTGCTTGGAAATAGGAACAATATTGGATATCAATTCAACATAATCAATTGCATGGATGAAACAAGCCTTTAGAAGTTTCTCCAATTCTTCTTTGACTAGCAATGCAACATGAGGATGCATTTTTTGAAGCTTCTATTTAACGGGTTTGATGCCTGGTGTTATGGACAAGTGATGCATGATAAGATCAGGATCCAATCCTGGCATGTCAGAATATGTCCAGGCAAAATTTATTTTCTTCTCCTTGAAAAAGGCAATGAATTATTCCTTTTCTTCAGTTGACAATGACTGAGCCAGATGTATCACATGAGGATGTTCTTTTGTGCCCAGGTTAATTGGTTGTGTCGGCTCTATTAACATTGATGATCTCTCCTAAAAGTGACTGGGAAGGACATCAAATATCTCATCTACGGGCACCTTAGAGAGGTTTTCACCCTTGGGTATGTCTTTTGTTTTTACTTTTTTGGGATCTGACACTACCACAATGTGGTTTTCACCATGGGACCTCTTGCATTTTTTCTTTTTAATTATGTCACTAAGATATTTGATGTCAGCCTCAGTCATGTTGATGCTCTACTCATTGGTGGAAGATATTACAAGTTCGATAGTGTTTAGGTAACAAGCAAGAGCATAGTCATTCTGGAACGTGGGGACTTCATTAGATTCATTGGGGTTCCAGTCTATAAGCTCGAGATGTGTGAGTGGGAGAGTAGTGGTTGGTTCAATTGCATTCACAGTATAGTCATTAAATGCATGGACCAGCAATTTGAGACCTACGAAAACCTCACCCATAGGTGTATTCAAACACCTCAAAATACTAACGTCAAGAATTGACAACTCTAGGACACTAGTTGGATCAGATTCCTATGACCTAACCCTAGACATTTCACTCACTTCGATTTGATTTTCATAGACATGCACTTGGTCAATGTCTTTATCAGTAGTCACTTTTGAAAGATTGTCAAATTCATATTCATGAGAATCGGTGCTAAATGGTGAGAGACTATAGAACTCCCCAATAGTGATAGGGACATACTCTCCTTCAGCCTTTGGATTCTTACAAAAATACTCAATATGGCATGACTGACTAGATTCTCCCTTTTCTGAATGATATTTGAGTTGCTCAACATTGTCCTCAGAAGAATCACTAGTATCATCCACACTACTAACACGTGGCACAAAGTCATCTGGCTCAGAAAAGAATTTAGCAAGAAAATAAGGAATAGGATGAGGGTAAGAATCCTCATCATCATATTCTTCCTCTCGAGTACCTGACTCAGATTGTGACTCATTTTCAAATGAACTCTTAGTTATGGGTATGAATTTATTGGATCCCAAATGGAAAGGGACCTTCTTAAACCCTAGGCCAGTTGTGTCACTGTTGCTTTGAGCTGTTGCTTTGATAGGATCTATTAAACCATTGTTATTGCACCCAATAGAGCCAGTTCCCTTGTAACCAAAATGCTTCATAAGCTTAAGACCAGGTCCATACTTCTTAGGAGTGATTTCTCGAGCTTGTTCTATTAGGTCTACTGGAGCCTCTTCTTTGTAAATTCATGTAGCAATGGCTCTATTTTTTCTTTCATCTTCTAAGGGAACTGGAGCTTTGACAAAAGATCCATTAAACTTGGTCTGAGGTGTCAGCACAAACAGCTTCTTTACTTCTGAGGGTCTCCCAGAATGTCGAGGGACTCTGGAATAGATGTTAATGATAGCATTGGTTCCATGTGGTACTCTCCCATACTAGTTTCTTTCAATTTAAATGACTGCTCAATTTGTTTCAACTTATTGTTGTGACAATCAGTAGACTCATGGTTAGCAGTGACAAAAGAATTAGCAGCTTTGAGCATATTGCAGGTGTAGCTAGTAGTGGTAGGAATAGTAACTTCGGAGCCATGAAATGGGAATTTAATGCATTGGTGGTATGTGGATGGCACAGTGCGCATCTCATGTATCCATGGCCATACCAATAGAATGTTGTAGGCTAAGGGAATGTCAAGCACCTGATAGGTGACATTCCTTTTGACAGGACCGACGCGAATTGGTAAAGTCACAAGACCTAGTGACTTTCGTTCTACTTCATCGTATGCTTTAATAGTGATCTTTCGTCGAGGAAAAATAGAGTCCTCAGAATAATCCAATTGTCTAAGCAGAGCAACAAAAACAATATTTAGGCCAGCACCATTGTTAATGAGTACCCGATGAACACATGTCTAGTGGATCATAACCTCAATGTGTAGAGGTTGATTGTGTGGGTGATTTAGTGAGTTTTCATCCTCCTCAGAGAAGGTCATAAGATGAGGTGAGGGATTAAGATGTTGAGGAATGTTTTCCTTAGTGAGGGCTTTGTCCAAAATTTGTCTATGGGCAAGCGAGATTTTAAGCAGCTCAAATATGAAAATGTGAGCATTGGTTCGTTTCAACTGATCTAGAACACTATAAGTGGTTGTAGTCAAGTTCGTCGTGTGTTTTGCACCTTTATCGGATGCACTAGCAAGGGTTTTGTCCTTGTGTTGTTCAAGATTTGAAATAGGAGGTGTAGGGCCTTTGAGCACCAACTTTGCATGAGAGCCAGTAAAAGCATTAGCACAATGTTGTGAAGATGCATTATCCATGTTATTGGAAGTAGGGCCTCTTAAGACAAATGGTGTCTTGCGTTTGTTGTTATCTTGCTTCCCCTTTATGGTAATAACATCACAGTATTCAAAATCTACAAGTTCAACCATGTGAATGACATTGTCATCATTGGAATATGTATAGTTGACCTTATTGTAGGGTTCTGGTTTCGAAGTCTCTCCTTTTTCATAAGCTGGGGAAGGCTCTTTGAACACCTTGTGGTCCGAGTTTTTGTTATGTCCATCTACCACAAGTTCACCAGCATCAATCATGTCCTAGACTTTATGACATAAGTTTATACAGTTGCTGATTTTGTGTCCCTTTTTTTGGTGATACTCACAAAATGAGGTCTCATTCCACCATGGTGGATGTGGTTGTGGATCATAGGGATGAGGGTTATCCATTGGTGATATAAGCTTGTGTTTTAGCAATGTTTTGTAAACCACATCCAAAGGTTCTCCCAAAGGCGTATACTCTCGCTTGGGTCTTTTTGCCCATGAGTTTCTCAGTTTGTTCCCAGATGCCTTATTGTCAGGAGGACGCTTCTCAGCATTTTTGGTTGCTTTGAGGAAGTTTGTGAGATTAAATGTTGCTTTAGCATATTTTGGTGTGACATTATCAACAACCCCATCATGTACAATTTCTCGGTTCTTGTTGACATGTTTTGTTTTATCCCTGTTAGAAGTGAAACCTTGTTTTGTGTCTCTCTGAAGAGTGAGCTCACCTTTCTTGACCATAAATTCTTCAATATGGATAGCCTATATAATCATGTCTTCAAAGGTATGTAGACCTTGTAGTTGGACTCTATACCTAAAATTAGGTAAGAGGTTATCAGTGAAAATGTTGAGCTTCTCCATTTCTGAGATTTTACAGGAATACTTAGTGTGGAGTTGTCTCCACCATTAGAGGAAAGTGAGAAAAGGTTCACCAACCTTCTGTTTAAGGTTGCATAGATCTCGAATATTTACAGGATATTCAATGTTATGAGAATATTGCTGAACAAATGAATTAGCAATTTCGTCAAATGTCTTGATACCAGGAGGTAAATGTGAGAACCACTCCAAAGCCTAACCACCTAGGCTTCTAGGGAATAAATGCATGTGGTACATTTGATTGTGTATAAACTCCACAAAAAAAGCACCAAATTCTCGCAAGTGATCTTGGGGATCAGTAGTACTAAAGTACTTGTCATATCTGGGTAGTTCAACGCCTCGTGGGAAAGGTGACATGTTTATACTTTTGTCAAATGGGAATGAACAAAGAGCGTCCAATGTGTATGTCTTTCTGGGTTTCTCTTTCTCATGCATCATCTGAGCCAATTGGTCTTGCATAATTTTTAGTTGTTTTTTGAGTTTAGCGGTCTCAGTTTCTTCTTCACATGTGATAATGGTCTCCACATTGAAATGCGTGGGAAGTTTAGCTCCCTCTTGGGCAAGTTTGAGAAAGTACTTTTCTTTCTCTTCATTGAGTAGGATTTCCATGACCTTTTGAAATTTTTTGTCTCTTCGACATTTTGCTATGTGTTCAGGAAGGATTTTCACCTCTTCCTGTTCCTCATCAGTGTCATATTCTTTCTCTTTCTCCTTGTCATCCCTAGGTTTTTCTTGATATCGACTATGACTACCTTGTTCAGGTTCATGATTAGTCATTATAAGAACGTGTTCAGTTGATGTACATTGTGTTTCAAAAGGGTCTGTGGAGAAAGGATCATACATTGTATTTGGGAATGTAGGACCTCTACCTATTTCAGTATCCTCTTGGTAAAAAGGATTCCTAATTTGTTGCAAATTGAAAAATGTTTGTTGAACTTGAGATGACCTTGTAGGTGAGGAAGACCATGAAGATGCCTCACTAGCCAAACTGGATACAGATTGCATAGTGAAAGGTAAGCTACCTCTACCATGATTATGACCCCTAGCACGACCACGTCTAAGGTTATCGAGATAAAACACATTTTCACTTCTGGTTGTGACAGTCATAGGCAAGGACAAGAAGCTAGAACCAGGACAAGGACTACACTAAGACTGAGTCTCAAAAAGGACAAGATAATAGCAAGAATTTTGTTCACTAAGGCACAAATGGTCTGATTTAAAGGCTAAAATAGACAAATATTATGACCACTGCGACACAAAGTATGACAAGCATTAAGACGAGGACCAAAATTACTTATGAGATGAGACTAGTCAAGGTATAAGACACAAGTCTTTAGCTAAGCAGAGTGTTGCTATTTCAAGGCTGTTTGCAAATAGAGAACTATAAATGGATGCAAAAAAGGATAGCGTACAGGCCATAGATAGCTAGAACAGACCCAAATTGGTAATGTTGATACACAGTCTCACGTAAAAAACCTTTACAGGTCACGCGAAGAAGTTTTATAGGCCACGCAAAGAAGTTTTTGTCTCACGTGAAGGTCAATAATAGTGGTTTAATTTCACGCAAAAGTGTTCACTGGATCGCGTGAAGATATACAACAAGAATTTAATTTTGCACAAGGACAAAATGGCTTCGCACGAGTGTCATATGATTTTGCACAAGACCCAAATGATTTTGCACGAAAGGGCAGAACAGTTTAAGAACAGCGATTGATTTTAACAATTTTTTTTGATCGTTCCAATGACCAGGCAGATAAATAGGCACGTAGAATAGCACGCAAGTGATTTCAAGCATGTCTGAATATAATGAGCAAGGGCAAAAGCAACCTTGCACATGAACAATCAAGTGACTTAGTTTGTGCTAATCCCTAAGAGAGCTATTTGCGTATGTTTTCAAAGAGTTTTACAATCATGCATACATCTCTAGAAAAGAAAAGTTGGCCTCTCTAAGGTATTTAGTAATGGTTTGACTCTGCAACTTTTATGACTCACAAGGGTGACCTCCAATCTCGGCACACCAAAGTTTTGACACAGTCTAAGAACTTAATCTTCAAGAGCTACTAGGGAGATCTGACAACCCACAATGAACCACACCCATGGAGATTTCTTCACAAGGACATTTATATAGCAGTTGTCACTACTATGGCAAAAATGGCTATTACTGCTTGAGGTTCTGTCATCATAGTTTTCCCTGTAGAGGGATTGTCTACTAGGATTAACCCTCTCTAAAGGTGATTGACTCACAACAGTGTACCACAAGGGGACTTAGCTTCCAGATTCAAGGTTTTGACACCTTTTCACCTTTAGCCTAATCAAAGTAGACAGATTAATCTGACACGCTAAACTAAGATTATCTCTTAAAGATCTATGATATCATCTCCCAGTGATCTATCAACCTCTCCGGAGAAAGGATGCCTTAATCAACAAGTTAAAGATTCATCTATCTATGAGATGCTCAAAGTATCCTCCCCACCTACAAGGAATCCGTCTTAGAGAGGAGTTTCACTAGGAACCCACTCCCTCAAGATCCACAAATAGTGTTCATGGGGGCTTAATTACTATGTGTGTACAGATGTCAATTTTTGAAAGCAAATCTATTCAAAAGCAATCAAAAAAGCACAAGGTGGTACACTTAACACTATAACTAATGTGAGGTGAGTCCAAAGATGTGGAACATTTAAGCCCTCACACAAGCTAACACGAGTCCACAACTCAGAAACTAGTGAGTTTTAGAAAGCACAAAAGGGTTGCCTAGTGGAGCCTTTAACGCTTCTGTTCTGTAGACCCCTCCCCTTTAACATGGTGTTGATCTTGCAACCACAGGTTGGAACGAGGGGCCGACGGATAGCGAGTCCAATAACTCAAAATAGCTATCTAAATCTATCACTAGTACCTAACCCTACTAAATGAATATTAATGGAGATCACACCCTAGTATTAAATTATGCATGTGTTGTAAAATGAAAATACGGAAGGAAACACACACAAGCTTGACATGAGAGATGTTTTTTTTAGATCCAAATGAAGTGTTATTAGCTGAGGAAGGTTACCTGATGATCCTCACAACGCGCTTAGTAGATTTTACCTATTTTTAGTGACTTTATCATGCTTTTCCAATTGTCTTGCAAACCATTGTTATGTTGTTCCAAAAAAATCAAAAAACACAGAAACACTAGAAACTATGAACAGTCAGCAAAAAAACTAGAAAACATGAAAATCAATTAAAAAAATTTCCTCTGTCAGCAAAGTTTCACGTGAAATTCTTGACAGTCCACGCAAAGAAGTTTTACGGCTCGTGCGAAATTATATTCGGCTCGCACGAAGAAACAAGTTTTGCATGAAGTTTTGCATGCCCAAAAACTTTCTCGAATGATTCGGAAAGAATCTTCGCGCAAAGATTCTGGATCCTCGCACGAAAATGAACAGTCTTGCGCAAAGATTCCCAAATCTATACAGAACAGTACAGACAGAGAACAAAAAAATGATTTAAAAAATATAGAAAGAGGCCAAAAAAACTAATTTTCAGGCCCCACGGTGGGTGCCAAAAATGTATGCGTGAATATGCGGCCTATGCTAACACACACACTTCAACACGATCTTTATTTGCAAATTCATCCCAGAATGAACATTAGATTGTTCATCTGAAAATCAACCTGCAAAGTGACCTGTTGCCTTCTATCTAAAGGGAATTTCTTGTCATATATCCTCATATTCGAGGTGTTTAAGCAACCAGACCCTGTAAGAACGAAAGATTTGAATGCAATTTAAGCTATATTTATGTGCAAGTAATCTAGATGAAGTGCAAGCAATTAATCTAAGAAATAAAAGACATTAAACTAAAAATGTATGCATTATTAAGCTAGATGAATTTAAACTA
Organism: Cupressus sempervirens; assembly: GCA_028749045.1. Classification (NCBI taxonomy): domain Eukaryota; kingdom Viridiplantae; phylum Streptophyta; class Pinopsida; order Cupressales; family Cupressaceae; genus Cupressus; species Cupressus sempervirens. The sequence goes on from CM053793.1 coordinate 838,966,738, forward strand.
AGAATGCAAGATGTATGTAAAAATATGAGCAAATGTAAGTATGAATTCCAACAGCAATTTGATGCAAATTCTCCAAAATTCATCCTCTCTAAATGAAGAGATGAGGGTCTCTTAAATAGACTTTCCTGAAATCCATCAACAGTTGAGATCAATTTCAATCAACGGTCAAGATTAAAGGTGAAGTTCAGTCATAAAGGGAGATTCCCAAATTAAAGGGAGTTAATAGATTTAATTTGAGTAGAAAAAGGAGTTAACTGACTTAACTCATTTTTTATCAATAATGAACTGAAAATTTTCCTTTTTTGAACTAAAGAAAGATTTTGGTGAAATATTTAATTTAATAAAATGAGATATGCTCTCATAATTACCTTTTCTATTTAATTAAATAATCTATTAATTAATTAGAGATACTTTTCTTATTTAATTAAATAACTTCATTTAATTAATTAGGAATGGCTTCCCATTTAATTAAATAATTATGTTTAATTAATTAGAAGTAAGTAGTCTATTTAATTAAATAATTTCGTTTAATTAATTAGAAATACCTTTCCCATTTAATTAAATAATTTCATTTAATTAATCAAGATAAGCTTATTTATTAAATTAAATAAATTTAATTCCATAGTACATTAGCCTTAGGATATAATTTAATTTAATTTAATAATTAAATTATAATTAAATCAAGTAGGTTTAATGCGACTAATATGAGTACGTACTATAAGAATTAAATAAGAAAGATGATGAATGCAGATTAGGGTTTTTTGCATCTAACAATTAAGTCAAGTAGCGAATAGAAAAATGAGAATTGCCTATTAGAATAGGACTTAGAAATTATCAGAAATAGACCAGAATTTGTATAATGGCAATGAGCCAATTTTGGGGTATTACAACAGGTACATCCTTGATGTTCATTAGCTTGGATTTCTAATTTGGTTATGGTGGTATATCTTCTTGGTTTGAGGATGGGTTCTCATCATGATGTCATGGATAGCTTGGGTACACGGTTTAGTGGGAGCTTGTGACAGTGATGAGGTGGCAGTGCAGGATTAGTTCCTAGTTTGGTTTGGATCTTTATATAAGAGATGGATTTTGTGATGCCATAGGTGACTTGGTACCATAGTTGAGTGGGAGTTGTTGGCATTGATATATTTATTGAGTGTTTGCAGATGTTGGAGGTTTTTCTTAGATATTGTTGCTATAGAAGCATCTTTGACATTTGCATGGTGCACTTGTTATCTTCATGGTATGTGGAGATAGTTCTTCCTAGTATGTGGAGATGGTTTTGTTCATGGTGTGTGGAGATGGTTGCATCTTGAGGACTCACAGAGTTCTAGGAAAAGGTGTGGTTCATGCTTTTATTTGGCATGTTATCATTGGTGTGAGGATGGTTTTCATTATTATGTCATGGTATACTTTTGATATGCATTTAGAGTTGTGACATGTTATAGTATGTTCATGTGGAGCATGTTATCTCTTTGGTTGAGATAGTTAGATCATGTTGTCATGTTTATGTTCCTAAAGCCATGGTTGGAACTTTGACATTGATCTTGGTTTAGTTTCTTGATATTGAGTAAACTAATCATAAGTTGGATACTTCATGATATTGCTATGTTGCATTTGGAGTTGGCAGGGATTGATTAATTACAGGTGCTCATGGATACTTAAAGATGGTTGTAATGTTGATTTCTCTTGGATTAAAGAAGTATTTTTTGGGACGATTGATGGTTTCAACAAGAAGTCCAAGGGGCAGTCACTTGATATGGACTTGAGAGGAGATTGTTCTTAGATGAGTCTTGGTTGGAGACTTGGGTATCTTGATGAGCATTCTCACTCCCCACTCTTGGTCTACTCGATGGTTTGCTACTTGAGAGGTATAGCCCATTGTTTCTCTCAGTTGCATTATATTTATGCTTTTCTTTCATGGATATGGATCTTGAGCTATGGTACATGAGTTAGTTATGGAGAGTTCATTTGAGAGATGGTTTAGCATTAGTTATCTCCATTTTCATATGTTGTTATGTTGGTTGAGTTTGGGAGATGGTTTTATATTGGGCATTTTCCTTGGATTAGGAATGGTTATTCCTTGGTTTAGGAATGGTTTTATGAGTTTGATCTTCTTGTGAGAGACTTACATCCATGATTAGTTATATGGCATGGTTTGGGTGTTGTTGAGGCTTCTTGTTGGGGTTTTATAGAGGAGATCATACTTGCACAGTTTACATCTAAAGGTGTGTGTAGAAGGACATGAAACAGTTAATAAAAATTTTCCTTTCCTATTGTGTCCATTCTGTTCTTGGGTTGTGTCCCCATCAAGTGGTATCAAAGCTAGTTTTCCTGAGTGTGTAGACAGAGCGCCGACTGTGAGGCAGTTTACACCAGGACTATGCAGTTGTGGGTTTGAGTTAAAAGGATGCCTCCATGAAGAGAGTGTGGTGGAAGGGCCAGATCTATTAATCTTGAGGAGGTTATAGCCTCCAAAGGTAGGCACAAGCATTGCAGGAGGAGCTCCGTAGAAGAATAAATGTTGCCGCAGGCAACGAAAGTGAGGATGACAATGAAGAAGAAGAAATTGGACCAGAAGGGGAATTTGACAGGGAAGTTCTGAATTAGGTAGAGGAAAGGATTTTTAGGGCCATTACTAAGTTTTGGAAAAGACCTACAATTGATGTTGATGTATTTTCAAGAAATCTGAAACTAGATGAGTTGATCGACTGGATCAATGAACTGGAAGAGTACTTTGAGTATGAGGATATCAAGGATCCAAATAGGGTTAAGTTTGCAAAGGAAAAACTGAAAGGCCATGCCAAAATCTGGTGGCAAGAGGTTCAATTGGAAAGAAATAGAAGAGGAAAGGAGAAGATCACAAGGTGGGATCGTATGGTGGATAAATTGAAGAAGCAATTCATTCCTGTTGATTATAAGCTTGATTTGTTTAAGAAGATGCATGGGTTAAAGCATGCAAAAAAATTAGTCTAAGAATATATAGAGGAGTTTTACCAACTTCTAATTAGAGCAGGGCATGCAGAAACAACTAAGGAGAAGGTTGCTCGTTATATCAATGGATTGTGACCTAGCATCCAAGAGAAATTAAGTCTAGTAAGAATGACTAGCGTTGAAGAGGCATACCAATTTTGCCTATGAGTTGAAGAGAAGCTAAATAAGAGGTTTGAAGGGAGACAAAGAGGGTGTGGTCAAGGAGGAAGGGGTAGTGGTAGGTCATCTGGAGGCTAAAATGAAACCCAAAAGAAAAATGAAGATGTGGGTACTAGCAGGAACCAGAGGAACGAGGGTTTCAACCGCTCCCATGATCAAGACTTTGAAAATCAGAGAAGAAGAGGTAGAGGATGTGGACAAGGAAGAGGAGGCTTTTGTGGTACCTATTTCCATTGCAATGAAGAAGGTCATCGTGCCTTTGAATGCCCTCAACAACAAGGAAGGACAGATAGGGGAGACTTTAGTAAATGAAAGGGTCCTACTAAGTGGTGAGATTGAACCAGGAAAAAGAAGGAGTCTATTTTTTACCAGGTGCAAGTGTGAGGATAAATGTTGTGATGTGATCATTGATGGTGGTAGAAATGATAACTTGGTATCAGAGGAGATGGTCTCTAAGCTGAAGCTCAAGAGGGAGAAACACCCCCAGCCCTATCAGATTGCTTGGGTGAAAGATGATCATAAGGTCCTGGTAAGTGAACAATGTTTAGTGAAATTCAAAATTGGGAGTTACCATGATGAAGTTCTCTGTGATGTTATTCCAATGGATGTTTTCCATCTATTTTTGGGTAGACCATGGCAATTTGATAGGCATGTAGTACATGATGGTCATGCAAACACATACTCTCTAACAAAGGATGGAGTTCACCACAAACTGAAGCCCATGAAAAGGGAAGGCGAAAAGGTATGTAGCAGTGCTAGGATTTGTCTTGTTGATGGAAGGAAGTTTTTAGATGGCATGAAACATCAGTGTATGTGCTATGCTTTGATCCCTAGGAAAGATAAAGGAGGTAGTAGTGAAATACCACTTGAAGTTTCAGATTTACTAGGTGAGTTTGGAGATATCATCTCTGATAATGTTCCAGAAGGATTACCACCAGTAAGGCAAATCATTCATCAGATAGATTTAATTCTAGGAGCTAGTTTTCCTAACAAGGCTACTCATAGGATGACTCCTACTATAACTAAGGAGCTAAATAGATAGGTTCAAGAGCTATTGAGGAAGGGCTTGATTTGGGAGAGCCTAAGTCCATGTGTAGTACCTGCAGTACTGGCACCAAAGAAGGATGGAGAGTGGAGGATGTGTATAGACTCTTGAGCTATAAATAGGATAACCATCAAGTATCGATTTCCTTTTCCAAGAATGGATGATCTTATGGACTTCTTGAGTGGAGCTCAATACTTCACAAAGATAGATCTCAAGAGTGGCTATCATCAGATATGGATACAAGAAGGAGATGGGTGAAAAATAGCCTTCAAGACCAAGGAGGGTCTTTATGAGTAGTTAGTCATGCACTTTGGATTGATGAACGCCCCAAGCACCTTCATGCGGCTTATGAATGAGGTACTTAAGAAGTTCATGGGAAAATTTGTTATTGTCTATTTGGATGATATTTTAATTTTCAGCAAGACTTTGGAAGAAAATTTATTGCATATTCATAGTGTCCTTGAAAGGTTAAGGGAAGAGAAACTATTAATTAATTTGAAGAAGTGTATCTTTGCAAAAAGGGAGTTAGTCTACTTGGGGTTTATTATATCACCTGAAAGTCTCAAAATGGATTGAGAGAAGGTAAAAGCCATCTTGGAATGGCCTACTCCAAGTTCTACTACTGAGGTAAGATCATTTCATGGTTTGGTTAGTTCTTACAGGAAGTTCATTAAGAATTTCAGTGGCATATGTGCACCCCTAACTGACACAATAAGAGGGGATAGAAAAGAGTTCAAATGGACTACGGCAACTGCGAGAAGTTTTGAATTGTTGAAGAAGAAGGTGACAGAACAACCTGTGTTGGCACTTCAAAATTTTAGAAAGGTGTTCTAGGTGGATTGTGATGCTAGTGGCAGTGCTATTCGGGCTATATTAAGCCAAGAAGGTAAGCCTATTGCATATTTAGTGAAAATTTGAATGATGCGAAAAAGAAGTATTATGTTTATGATCAAGAGTTCTATGCAATAGTTCAGGCATTAAAGAAATGGAGGCATTATTTGTTTCCAAAAGAATTTGTTTTATATACTGATCACCAGGCATTACAGTACCTAAATAGCCAACGTAAATTGAATCAGAGGCATATGAAGTGGGTAGAGTTCTTGCAGAGCTATACATTTGTGTTGAAGCATAAAAGTGGAAAATCTAACAGGGTTACAGATGCACTAAGTAGGAGATAGTTGTTGCTTACAAACTCTCCCTTTGACATGAGTGACAAAAACACTTAACTAATCTTATGAGTACATTAACTAATCTGCTTGGTATATACAGAAGTTTTAAAAACTTTTAATCAAAATTTGTGTAACTTACAATATATATACCTCAAAATTATTGTAACTCCCCCTGAGTTGGTTGTTTGTGCCATTATTATATATCATGCTCCCCTTGGTTGTGTTTCCCCCATTCTCTCATTCCCCCATGCATCTTATAATATCTCCCCCTTAGTTAATAAGATATATATCTCCCCCTTTTTGACACTTATGTCAAAACATTTTAAGGGTTAAGACCATATTTTGCCAAAAATGTGTTGTTTACCTCCATAATCATCCTAAGAGCTGCATCCCAATTGTTCAAAGCAATTTCTAGTGACTTGTGTTGGATGGAAATCTCTGCAACAAGATGAATAAGTCCATCTAAAGTAGAAAGATTGGGATATTTCTTGAGAACAGTTTCTGCATAGACTTGTTCCTTATGGAGTATTTCCAAATGTGGGGTAATGGAGGACTGGAGCTATATCAGTTTTGCCTTGATATTGGCCTCATCTACTGTTAATACAGCTATTTCTTTCTGAGTGTGAAGCAATTGAGCAAAATGCTTCTCACTTTGCGCTAGATCTTTTGGTAGATGCATGCTTGAAATATTTAAATTTATCTCCAAGCTTAGTATCTTTTGGCTTGTCTCCTATGTGAAGTATTAAAATTCACATAGCTTTTTGTACAATGAGAATATGTTCTCAAGTACCTTTTTCACTTTATCTATTAGCTTTGCCAATTCAACTTGGGAGAGTGCAATTTGACTTGATACTTGCTCATTTACTTTTTCCTGGAATTTCCTTTCAGACCATTCTATAAGTTTTGCATTTGTTTCTTGGTCTTCATTTGTCACCTGGTCAACAATATCTGACAATTGCTCAATGATATCCTTTGACTCATCTGGTGACTGCAAACTGAAGGCATCCATAAAGATGTCCTTAATCTCATGTAGTGTTTTCTTTTGTTTATACTCCCCCCTGAGTATCTCTTGTCTCTTTCTCCTATTCAGTGCTTCATGCACCTCATTAATTTGATAAATGGTTTTTTTTTTTGAGTCATATCCTAGTATGACTATCTCCTCATCTAATTCAGGGTTTCCATAGTGAAGTACCCTTGCAAATTTTGTAGTACTAGATCCTAGTGTAGATATTTGCAATGGCTATTGTGAAGGATTTCCTAAGGTAGGAAATTTTATCAATGTTTGTATTGCTTCTTGCTCTTTAGGGGTTTCCTCTATTTTCTCCTCCTACTGTCTACTACCTTGATCAATTATGGTAATCTTAGGAAGTGCACCTTGTGTTTGTGCTGTAGGATCAATGTAATAGTTTGTCTCATTTTTTTTGTTTCTTTTTCTACAGCTGCACTTGGCTTCTGTATTGAGGTGTCAACTATGCCTAATGAATAACTATGGGAATTTGAGGTTGACCACTAGTAGCTATAGAGATGATGGAAAGTGGCTCTTGTGGATTCACCTTATCTCTAACTGTGCTTTCTACTAGTTTTTGTAATTCATCCATACTGACCAATACTGGATCTGTACACAATTTTTCTTGATGTGTCGATTGGTCAAGGATTCTTTTGAGGTCTTCTGCAGTTAATGGATTGATGTTCTAACCAAAAGTTTCAGGAACATCTTTTATAATTATAGTTTCTGTAGGTGTGATAGGTACATGAGGAGGGCTAGAGGGTGGCAATTGTGTGTCTTGCACACTCTAGTTTGATTACTGCTCTTGCTCAGCTGTTGCCACTACATCTTGTTCTTGTGTCTCTTCCTCCTCTCCATCTTTCTTTTCTTCTTCCTTCTTCTCTTCTTCTTCTTTCTTTTCTTCTTCTTTCTTTTCTTCTTCTTCTTTCTTTTCTTCTTCTTTCTTTTCTTCTTCTCCCTTCTCTACTATTGTCTTCTCTTCTCTCCATTTTCTTCTCTCTTCTGGTGAAGCGGTGGCTTCTTCCTTGTATTCTTTTTCAAGAAAATCTTCAATCTTTTTATACAAGTTTTTCCATGATTTCATTGTTCTTTGAACAATTTCTTCCATCTTGTTTTGGAGAATGAAGAATGCCCTGTACTTAGGTGTAAACCTAGTATTATGCCTTTTGACTACTTTCTTTATTTGTTCCTTAGTCAAATCAAGCAATATGCTTGCTAGGGTTGATTCCCTCATCTCCTTCTCCATTTTCAAACAAAAATACCATCTGTCTTCTACAATTTTAGATAGTTCTTTTGGCAATTGTCCATCTAGTTCAAGAGGAGTGTACTTGAACTATGCCATCATTCCATAAACTATTTCCTCTATCCTATTCTGTTCTTCTTTAGTAAACTTATTGAAATCAACTTTATTTAAGTTGCTTAAATCACCATTTCCAATCTTTTTACATAAAGTATCAACTGAAAAATGGCTTACCTTTTCAGATTGATCTTCTTCATTAGTATCAGGTTGAGCCACATATCTTCTTCTTTTCCTCAGCTCATCCTGTGTTTCCTTGATTGGTTTCTTCTTTGTAGCTTCCTCTTTAGCCTTTTTAGTGGAGGCCCTTGTTTCAGCTCAGGTTGTTGGCTTTTGAGGTGATGGCATAGCAGATTTCTTTGGTTTTTGCTGAGCTGGAGGTTGTTCTGTTGCCTTCCTTTTCTTTGACTCAGCTTCAGTTGGTGCTTCCTTGGCTTCTTCTTCCTCTACACCTTCCTCCTTGTCTTCACCTAGGCCTTGGGTCAATTCCATTGGGCCTTGTTCTTGTTCATCTTCATCATCATCATTTTCATCTTCTTCTTCTTCTACTTCAACCTCAATTCCTTCACCAAATTTCTTTTTAATCTTCTTCAACAATTTTTCTTTCTTCTTTAATGTGGAGGCAGTCTTTAACTCCATATTTATCTTTGATCTTACCACATCATAAGTGCCAAAGTGTGGAGCATTCTTAGCTGTCTCTTCTGCTAATAATGCAATTATTGCTGCAGAAGCTTCATCTATATTGATTTCATATCCAAATGGCCTTAGCCATCTCACCCTTGGAATAACTACTTGAATATAGGTAAAATCAATGTCAACTATGAAGCACAAATCATTAGTATGTTTTTCCACTAAGGAAACTAGTATTCTTGATCTTTGCTTCATGGATTTCTTGAAATTCTCAAAATAACTTGTCATCAGGGTATCAAAATTTTCTCCCATCTATTCTATATATTCATTGATTTGGGCAATGATAGTTCTATCATTCCTCTATGTAACTTTTCCAAAAGAGGGAAACTCATTCTGAACATAAAAGAATATACAAACTACAATTGCTCCAAATTTGCATTGAGCACCCTTTGTCCTTCTTATGGTAGCTAGGTTTCCAGTAATCTATTGTAGTTGCAGTTCTGCAAGATCATAAGTATGATCCTTTTTCACCAATTTGTAACCTACATCTACTGTAATACATGGCACACTGTTGATTCTACTGGATTGATATAACTTATGGGCAATGACTCTAATAGAAAACTCAACTAGAGGATCATGAATGGTGTGAATTTTCATTCCTCTTTTATTCCACTGAGCACCAATGTTCTTTTCAATAACCTCCTTTGATTCACTTCTTAAGGTTTTGAATCGATCTAGGGTAGGGTACGTAGTTACCCTATGTATGATTCCTTTGGTTAATTTTATGGGAATATCTTCCAACCAAAGACTTCCACCATGAATTTTGCTTAACACAAGTTTAACCCATTCTATCTTGAATATGGTGGGAAAGCTCAAAACTCAGGTCAAATCCTTTCTTTCAACAATTTTGAATTCATCTTTTAAGACTCCATCTATGCACAATTTCTCATAGGCTTGCCTTATCTCCATATCTCCTAGGGATCCTATCTTACAATTGTAGCATCTTCTCATGTCTTGAACCATTACAACTTTTGGGGTCATTTGGGAGAGAGCTCCAGCTAAGTCATTTTTGTATGCAACTTCAGGAATGGGATGAAAATTAGGTTGCTTGACCTCATTGGACACTAATTGAACTTCAAATGATTCTTTTTCCTTGGCTTTCTTGGAACTTGACATCATTTATGCAAACTAGGGTTTCCTTTTTACAAAATATGAAACTGTGTAGCTCGTACAAATGAAAATACCTCAAGATCGATGAAAATGTATTGAGAGATGTTGCAATTTTCTTGAAATACTAGATTCTCTGCTATGAAGTTGCTCTTCTCTCTTTCTCTTCTTTGCTTCTTGATCGTGATGAGGAAAATTGATTGAAATCACGATAATATACCTTATTTTCATCACATTAAATGCTCAACTACCAACTCGGCTTCTTATGGATTTTAACATTACTCAGCATATACTACATTTCCACTTTACTCAGCTTACATTGGAGTTAACCAACTCGGCATCAGTTATCAACTCGGTCACTGTTAGGAACTTGGCATGTGTTGGAGTTTAACTTGGCATCTAAAGATAGCTTGGCAACATCATTTAGATTTTGTCTTGACATCTTGCCTCATGTAGATTTATACTTTGCATTGCTTCTTTGTCTTGGGACTGATGTGTGATATAACTTTGCATATCAATCCCATATACTTCTCATGCTTAGTTTGATGAAGTGTGATCACTTGACCCATTGGGTGAAGTGATCCTTCCACTTGATGTGTTGCACTCATCTTTCTTTTTCCAAGTCTTATTCATTTTCCCCCTTATCTTTTTGACATCAATCTTTTCTTTGCCCTTATTTTCTTCAGTCTTGGGTGCCTTTGACCTTGTAGGATAGTTTCTGCTGGTATGGCCAGTTTTCAGATAACTGAAACATGTATTTTGGCTCAACCATCTTTTATCGTTTCCCTTGAAATGTGTTCTTATGCAATTCTGGGGTGTATGTCCATATTCCTGACAATAATGATAGCTATACCTAGTGTTGTAATCTCAATGATAGTGACTTTCATTTTCTTTTGATTTTGCTGGTTGATTTGATGTCCACATAGGCTTTGATCTGCATTCAAATGCTCTATGTCCATACTTCTTACAATTATGACAATGTCCATCAAATCTTTGAGTCCTTGTGACATTGGATCTGCAATCTTGTGTTATATGTCCTTGCATATTGCACTTGCGACAGTAACTCTTACTCTTGGGTGTATTTGGCTGATTGAATCTCCTACTCTTGCAAATATTAGCAGTATGTCTGTTTTTATTACAATAATGACAAGTGGGTTTAGAATCCTTACCTTTGTCACTTCTTTGCTCAACACTCTTTGATGATTCTCCAACTTCAGTGCTATTGTATCCAAGTCCTGATGTATCATGGGTGGATCTTGGGGATTTCAGCAACTGTTCAAGATACTTGATGGCTTCACTTGACTTGTTGAGATTCTCTACTACCTCTTTTTCTCTATTTAATTCATTCTTCAGTTGTTCATTCTGCATCTTCAAAGTAGAGATCTCAATATCTTTCATATTGAATTCATGATGAAGGTTCATCATTTGGGCAAGTGTATCCATCTACATGTTTGAGATCCTTGTTAATTTAGTACATTTTTCTTCAAGTCTGTTTGCAAGATTTCTTTTGTCATTTTCCATCATGACTTTGTCCTCAACTGCTCTTTTCTTTTGTTTAGTGATTTCACATAACATTATGGCATGTGATTCATGTTCCATCTTGAGAGATCTTATCTCTTTTACTTGAACTTTATTTTTCTCCATCAATTCTGCTATTGCTGCATCAAACTCTTTGGTGTCTCCATTGGCACACAGTTTTGTAGTATGAATCTCCTTGTAGTTTATATCATTTTCAGCTATGGCTATATCCTTTCTTCTCTTCAAGAATTTTCTCAATTCCTCCCTTGCTTCCTCTACTTTGTGTAGAGCCAGTTGCACATCAATCACTTGATTGTTAATAATCTTCTCAAGTTTGAATACTTCCATCTTTAGATCTTTTTCTCCAAGTTTTTAGACTTCTTCTTGTGAGAACCTTGCTTTGATACCAATTGTTGGAATATTCAAGTAGGAAGAATGCTTCTGAGAGGGGGGGGGGTGAATCAGAAGTACTGTATTTTGACCATTAATACTTTTTAACTGAAAGTAGATTGCATGCATATGAACATATCAAACAATTATGAGAAACACATAAGAATCACAACATAACACTTGAGACTTTGGTAACCTAGAAACCCTCTAGAAATAAGAAGGTAAAACTGAGGTGGGGATGATACCCACAAAATCACTGCAGTAATAATATTTAACCACTTCTGATGGTCTGCCCTGTTAAAGGCCTGCCTTGTTAAAGGCTTTACACTGTATCAATAGTGACCTAGTTAAAGGATTTACAAACACTTTACATGAAGTGTAACCATGTTAAAGGATTTAATCACCTATTTAAAGGATCTACAAAATAGCTATTAAGCTAACCTATCACCATAGGGTTTTTCATTCTAATACAATTGCTAGAGAGTATTAGGTACAATAAACCTGATATCTTACAATTCTTCATTTGTTGAATACAAGCACTTGATCTGCTTTCTCTAATCTTGATCCTCTGAGATCTGATACTCTTTACTCTGAAATAGATTTTCTTCCATACCCTTGTACATCACCTTCTTCTTTTCTAATGAGATTTCGTCTTCCTTATAAAGATATTTAAAGACTTAGGGTTAGGTATGGATCTACGATCCATATTGAATCTTTGCTTCCCGCTCATTCCTTGCACTTTTCTTATTGGTTGCATGCCTTCTCCATTTTTCTTATTGGTTACATGTAGATTGTATAGGAAATACAAAATATTCAATCTTATCATTTAATCCTTCGAGATTCATCATATGTCGGCCATGAAAACAATTTACATATGAATCAATGAAGTTACAAACTCATATGTACATTCTGTGTTACTCGAAACTTGCTGATTCCAGATGCTTGGCACTAATATCAAATTGGCTTACTCGAGCCTGTTGCATTTCTGTATTACTCAACATCATCTGTGACTCGGCACTTAAATATCACTCAGCACCTGAAGTCTTTCTTGACTCGACTCATGTTGTGGCTCGGTATACATGGTGTATTCGGCTCCAATATAGAAAGTGGTTAAGTGTATTGGCACTCCAATGTCAAAAACCATTATGAGGTTAACAACAGTAATGTAGGTTGAAGTAGTTGGGTTTGATGAACTCAAGAATTTGTACCCTGAGGATCCTAATTTTGCTGAAGCATGGAAAGCTTGTAAAGAGCCTATTGTTGTAGACAGAACTAAGTGGTTAGACTATCTGATTCAGGATGGTATGTTATTCAAGGGCAGTCAATTATGCATTCCAAGGAGTTCCATGAGGAAAAATTTGATTAAGGAGAAACATAGTGGAGGGATGGCAGGACATTTTGGTCGAGATAAGACCATTGCCATTCTTAGAGAATATTATTTTTGGCCTCAAATTTCACAGGATGTGAAGAAGTTTGTACAGAGTTGTCAGATTTGTCAAGTTGCCAAGGGATTTAGTCACAATACTGGACTATATCATCCATTGCCTGTTCCATCAAAGCCATGGGAGGACATAAGTATGGATGTTGTTCTTGGATTTCCGAGGACACAAAGGGGTAATGACTCAGTATTTGTGGTGGTTGATAGGTTCTCCAAAATGGTACATTTCATTCCATGCCACAAAACTCATGATGTTGTCCATATTGCAGACTTGTTTTTTAGAGAGGTGGTAAGATTACATGGTCTCCCAAGGAGTATAGTTTCTGACAGAGATACTAAATTTGTGGGGTATTTCTAGAGAACATTGTGGAAGAAGTTGAGAACAGACTTGAAATTCAGTTCCACACATCACCCGCAGACTGACGGCCAAACAAAAGTGGTAAAAAAAAGTCTAAGCAATTTGCTGAGATGTTTAGTTGGGGATAAGCCCAAGGGGTGGGATTTGATTCTACCACAAGCAGAGTTTGCTTACAATAACTCTATAAATAGGAGTACTGGTAGACCACCATTCCAAATTGTATATGGAAGTAGCCCAAGGACTGCACCAGAATTAAGGAAGATAGAGTAAGGGGAGAGGACAAGTGCTTAAGCTGAAGAATTTTCTTAACATATCAAGTGTCTACATGAGGAGGTTTAGGCACACATTACCAAGATAAATCAAGAGTATAAAGCTAGGGCTAATCAAAGTAGAAGACATAAGGAATTCCAAGTAGGGGATCTAGTCATGGTACACTTATAAAAAGAAACATTTCCAGTCGGTACTTACAACAAGCTAAAAATGAAGAAATTTGGCCCCTGCAAAATTCTGAAGAAACATGACTCAGGAAATGCATATGAGGTGGAGTTGCCAGATGGTATTCACATTTCTCTTATTTTCAACATTGCAGACTTAACAGAGTATCATGATGATGGTGCAGATGAGGAGCCGATGTTAGAGCCATGTCCAATTCTTGCTTCTAAGAAGGAGGAGATAGAAGACATTCTAGAACATCATGTGGGAAGGAGTACCAGAAATAGGCAATATGAAGAGTATCTAGTCAAGCGGAAAGGATGGTCGATAGAGGACCCAACTTGGATATCAGTAGCTGAAGTTTCCCATTTGTGATTTCCTCTACCATTCATAAAGTGACAGGGTCACTTTTCAATCTACCCTGGGTGTCTGATGCAGGAGCATCCAGAGGTATAAGGGCAATCCTGTGTCATCCAAAAAATGTACTTAGACTTAGTTTTTTTTTCATGTTTTTTCATTTCTGGATACCCATTTGGGTCAAATAAAGGTTCCAACTCTCACAGTTCCACTATTAGTGTTTTGGGTTAGAGTTTTTAATCACCTTGGGATATGTGTAAATGCCAAAAGAATAGGAGTATGTAATTGAGCCATCATTTTGGTGAACTAGAAGGTGTAAATTGGCCAGATGAATGTAATTGTAATTTAGACATTCCAGAAAAAGAATCAAGTCAAAAGGCCCCACGGTTTGAAAGTTATCGCAGTTTTTCAATTTTTTGAGACATCCTAATAATGCTTCAAATTCAGGTTAGGGGAATTAAATGACCTCAAACAGGGCCAAAAAATGGGGGACAAGAAAAGATCCTCCATAGGGCTATAGAGCACTTTGAGAGCTTTTCGAAAATGTAAACAGTTCGTCAATCAAAGCTACAGTTCAAAAGTTATGCCTCCTGAAAGTTCAGTTATCATTTCTAGATTCTTCTAATTTTGTGCCAACTTCTAATGCAACTTCTAGAGCCTTCTATTTGGTTGGTGGCTGTCGACTAGCACTTCTAGAATGTATTCCTAATCCTTAACCCTCTAGGGTCTATTTAAGAACATTTCTTGCATTGTAAAAGGCAGTTCAGAGTGGAGTTTGAGAGAAGGTACTAGGAGAAGAAATTATCTCCAGTTTTATGCTATTGAAGCTCATAGGGCCTGTTTTGAAGTCTATTTTCCCTGCACTAAGTGTACTAGCATATTTTTACAGTTAATAGAATTTTCTCTTTCCTATTGTGTCCATTATGTGCTTAGGTTGTGTCCCCATCAGTTATAGATTGGATATGTCGGTGATATGAGATTCACTTGTTATACCTTTTGAGGTATGGATAGTTGGATGAGTTTGGCACTTATTGTGGGTGCTATTTCAACTATGGATATTTTGACAACTACATATACATGTGATTACCTTTGGATCAGGTTTTTTTGTGCTTGAAATTTCAGTTGGTACATAATTTTATGATCTTCTAATGCGATAGGTTGGGTTGCTTTCTCTTTGGATGGCTTCTATGTATGTCCAATGGCAGTGGTATAATAGGAGGTGATATCATTCATGTTCGAGATGCTGGATACTTTGATTTTGTTGCAGGTACCAAGATGGAACACTTGGTTTAGTTTGATCCATGATGGCGGATGTGTTGGGAGGGATTGTTCCCTTGTTCATTTGTGTGGCTACAGATTGACCCTATGCAATGTATACAACAAGTGGGAGATTGTTGAGATAATGGGTGTTGCACACATTGCATAATATTGTTATATTTTATTATTTTATTTTATTATGTAATGGTGCACCTAGATGGATGTGCAACATGTAAAGATTTCCATAGAATATTCTTGATGAGTTGTATTGTAACATTGTGAAAATATTTTATGTAATTATTTAATATTGGGGAAAAGAATTAAATGCCCAATATTAAATGTGGCGTCAGTGGGTTAGGTAGCACATGGTTTTAGCACATGGTTTATGTAATACCACTTAGTGATTTTGTGGGACTTGCTACTATATAAGCAGGTACAAGGGTAGTTGTTGTAGAGAGTAAGAGTGAGAAAGGCAAGAGTCGAGCGAGACAAGGCTTGACAGGTTAGCCAAGGGAGCATTTGTGAAGGTTAGAAGCATGGCATGGGATGTGTGGATTCATGCTAGTTCACATAGTTTGCTCAGTTGTGGCTATGACCATGAAAGCTTCCATGGTTGTATTGCAATGGTAATTTTGCAGATTAATACATAGTGATGGATGCTTTTGGAGGCTACCTTTTGCCCTTAAATGAGGGTTTCCCAGGGTATATCTTGTGTCACAATTTTGTGGGTATGTTTGTCTATTCTCTTGCATGTAGATTTTAATTCCGTGTCTATTTTAGATTTATTATGGGTTATGTGGAAACGGTTATATTTCTTATTGCCAAGTTTCCTTACAAATCTAACCCTCCCTAAATTTGATTATAAAAAATGTATGTGTGTGTATATCCCTTGTCTTTCAATTTTTATTTACTAAAATAGGTAAATCTGACCCTCCTAAATTTGATTATAAAAGTGTGTGTGTGTGTGTGTGTGTGTGTGTGTGTGTGTGTGTGTGTGTGTGTGTTATTAACAAGGAATTTTCCCAAATAAATAGGTAGGAGAAATACGAGAGGTCAATCGAATCTCTATAATCTCCCACAAGCCTAACATGATTAAAACATTCAATTTAATCAACAATATGAAGGTTTCTAAATTCTCAAAACTCATATATAGACAATTTCAAAATGAAGAACAATGAAAATAAATGACAAGGGTTTCAATTTAATTAACTCATTCATAGAAAAAATCAAGAACATAACCCAATAAATTACAACATAATGATATCAACCAAATCTAAAATTCTAAGAATGGATTTATCCAGGAATGAAGAAGACAGGAAATTTAAGAACGGAAAACTACTGCATAAATTAACCACAAGATTCTACCTAAATTTGATGCTAATTTGACAACACATGGAGCACGCAAGTATTTCCCTTTCTTTTTTAAAACCTCCTTCTTTGAAATTACTCCTCCAAAACTTGGTCCTTGAGAAATGAACTCTGAATTGCTAATAAAGAGTTTTTCCCCAATTTAGGGTTTTGCTTGTGCAATCACATGAAAAGCCCTTTACCTTTATTATTTAATTATATTTTAATATTTAAGCACAACCTTTTCACCATTTAATTAAAATATCTTTATTAAATAATTTTCTTTCTCTCTTTAATTAATTCTTGAGATATTTTTTAGAAAAATATTTATTAACTTAAGTAATAATAATATTTAGCATTGATTTAAAATGAAGTCCTAAATATATTATTATTAAATTAAATAAATATTATTATGACCAAAATTAGACTTTAACTAAATCTTTAAATTTAATTCTTTTATTTAATTAATTAAATCTAATTAAATGTCAAATTTTTCTTATAAAATTTGTATTAAATTAAATCATTAATTATTCTTTTAATTTGATTTAATTATAACAACAAATAATCATAGACCCACAAGACTGAAAAGAAAAACCATAATACAGTATAGAAAACTAGATCAAACTCGACAACGAAAGGTAGACAACTCAGTTTCTTGCCCTACTTTTTAGGACAAATGGTTTAAGGATAGGATTCATCTTCCCTCTCTTACCATTGAGATATTGTGATAGGGTACGCTCATCCTTACAATTTAGGGAAGTTGATACTCAGTACCTACAATCTACATTCACATATATTCTAAACTAAATAGGCAATGGCGGGGAGTGGTATATTGTGTAGATCTTGACTAGTAGGTGACTACAACTCCCTCTCTCAACCATATCAAGAACGTCAATCATAAAGTAAAACATACATGTACACTATACACATGCAAGTATGAGGTAAGTAACCATAGAAACAGCATATAAATCATTCCTCTAACTAACATCATGAAATAACTGAAAGTCATTAAATAAACATACATATATCATCATCGAAACAATCATAAACACCTGAAATAACTAACTCATCACATATATAAACTAAGTATGAAATACATCTAATCTAATCTAGTAACCAAGTACCAATAATTATAAACATAAACATAAAATAGGCCTAAACAAATCCGACAATACAATCAAAAAAATCAACTAGGGGTAGGCATTACATTCACTCTCCCTAGACTTAGGCTTACTCCTGGAAGCCTACAAGAAAGATAAAACTAAACTAGGGGTAGGCATTACATCCACTCCCCCTAGACTTAGACTTACTTCTAGAAGCCTACTACAATGACTAGGCCTTAGAGTTGAATCATGCAATGATACTTGTCCATTTACATAGTAGATTTCGTATGTGCCTTTATTTGCCTCTAAGTTTAGATGTCACTTGTGTCTTAGTATCTTGAGTTAGATTTCTTTTAAGTTTCATTGACCTAGATGTTGATTTTACCTTTTGGGATTGTTATCATGTTTGGGACTTGAGACTATCTCCTCAACATGGTAGGAGTGGACCGTTTTTTGAGTTACCACAAGGTCGATTGGTAATGCTTTTTACTTTTACCATTGAGATCTATCTGTTCAATGTCATGGCTAGAGTTCCCTATTCTGCATTTCCTTTCATTATATTCTTGTGTACTATGATGGATGGTTATACCTATTATATTGTATTTTATTTCATGGATCTTAAAAAGATGATGTAATCTATTCTATGATGTATATTATTTTAGCCTTTCATATCCTGTGACATGTATAGTGGATGATTGTGCATTCCAATTATGACCAAGTGGCATCTAGGATAACTGTATATTATGTAAATGGATTTGTACTTGTAGCTATTCTTTAATGTGAATGTGTTTTATATTGGTTTTAGTATTAATTAAACTTAAATGTGATTCAACGTCACGGAACCCTTAAGAATTGTAATCTGTTTTATGGTATGTGTTTGTGTATGTTATTGCTTCTGCTATTTTATTTCTATTTTTAAATTATTATAATTTAAAAAAATGGAAAACTTAGTGAAACTTTAGGTTAATTTCTTTTGGGTTCCTTAGTGAGGTGTTACATAGGGTTTCAACTTTAAATTTGTCATTAGAGCAATGCAATTATCATGAATTTTCTAAATAAAGATAAATATTCTTCTTATTGTTGGTGTAAATAAGTATTTACTTATTACACTTTACTTAATTTTACTTAGGTCAATGCATTATTTTATTATTTATTAGGTTGACACATAGGAGTTTGTGTACTCTTATGAGTTGTCATGTTGACAACACTGGAGTAAGAAACTCTAATTCAGCACATGGTGTCTACAACACTGAAGTTTGTATAATTAACTAAGTTTTCATGTAGACAACACAGTTATTCACACTCTTATTTTAGCACATAGTGTCTACAACATAATTTTACTTGCTACACTTTTTTATCCTTATCCTCTCATCATCGCACTTAATCCTATGCTTAATGGATGATAATCTACTCCTGGTGGACATGTGATTGGTTGTAAGACTTATCAGTGTGTTGGCTCTTAGACATTCTAGAAGCATTCCAGAGGCCTTTATATTTAGGAATTTCTAGTGTGTATGTACATGAATTCAATATCATATTGTTGTTTGCATCATACCTTGTTGGTCTATTCTTGTGCTTGTGCATGAGTTTCTTGATCTTGGGTGATTTTGCCCTAAGGCAAATTCTTGCACTTATATCTAAAATAATTTAATTGCAAAATTATTGAAAAAATTAAATATTAATTTAGAGGAAAGCATTTTGTAACTAAACTTATACATACATGTGAAAATAAATATACTAAAAATAGAAAACTAAGTATATTATGCGTGTATGATTTAAGATATCAAAAACATATGAAAATACTAATTGCTTGCTTATTTTTATTTTATAAAAATATAATTTAATTTTCAAATTTACTTTTTTTAAATGTTTTTTATGATTAATTATTAATTTTAGATTTTTTTTTAATTATTAAATTTTTATTTATTTATTTATTTCAAAAATTAAAAATATTTATTTATTTATTTTGAAAAGTAAATAAATAAATACTATTTACTTTTCTATAAGTGGGGTTTTAATATAAATTATTTTTAAAACTCTTAGTGGGATATAACTTATTATATATTTATTAATGCAAGTGGAGTTATAAATTAATAAATATATAATTGTGATTTAGTTATATTTTAAGAGAAGCTATCATGGAATTCACTATATAATCATCTAGTTATAAATATTTAATATTATGAGAGAAATTGTAGATAACTTAATTAAAATTATAATTTCAAGTTTGAGTTATCTCTAGTTGCATCATGAATTAAAGAAAAAGTAAATATTGAAATTGAAATTAAATAGAAGTCAAATTAATATTTTAGAAATAAAATTAATATTAATATTTAGTCTAATCATATACATTTATGTTATTAATTAAATAATTTATGATTTAAGATTATTTAAATTAATACCATGATAATATTGCATGATGATGTGTATGCACAAAGAGATTTGTCATTTAGATATTTATTTATTTAAATAAGTATATTAGTATAACAATTTATATTAACATGTATATTCTTACCTTATTTCTAAACACATCCTTGTGACTTAAACTAAACAAGATAAATTGATGGAATGAAATCATATTGATGGAAACTATATGTTTTCTTATATTTTATTTATAGTCTTGTGATGTTTATTTCCGTGATGGTTTTCTTTATGAGTTGTTTAGTTGGTCAAGTTAGGATGTGCACTAGAGTCATTTTTTAAATTTCTTTTATGATTATTTGACTTGATATCATGGTGTATTTTATGATTCAAATTGAGATTTATTTAGTGAGATATCTTTTGATGAGCATTTATGAGAACTTGGTGTTTTGAGAACTAATGTTATTTTTAGGTTGCTTATTCAGGAATCGAAATTGATTAGTATTACTTTTGTGGTATGGGATATAATTGTGGTTTGTGAATTTTAGGAAGTTAGTCTAGGTGCATGTCTATGGGAGTGGCTTGCAATGGGGGTTGGGGCCCAAAGTGGTTGTCAAGGTAACTCATTGTAAGTTGTGTAGATAAGTGATAACATAGTAATTGAAATATTTAAAACACATTAAAAAGATAAATTAGAGATTTTGCCTCGCTCATGCTTTGAGCGCTTGTATAGGCTAAGAATGAGAATGGGATGATACCTAGTGAGAGGTATGACTAGTTTTCCTCATCTTCATGAGAGGGTATTCTAGTTTTTCATGTGTCATGTTGAGGATCTAGGGTCTAGACTGACCGGTCCAAGGTAACTCAATGCTTGAAAGTCTGGGGTCTAGTGAGGGCCTAGTCTAGGGTAACTCAATTAGTTTGACCATGTGATGGCACTCACTAGTATGTAGCCTAAGTCTCCTTCATATTTTTTTACATTTGCCTCTAGTGGTGTACTTGTTGGAAGTTACTTTTGATGGTGTTTTTATTGTGAGTTATTACTTATTGGTTGGATGTCATTTATTATTAACAATTGACTTTTATTTATTAGTGTCAACTATTTATTGGTGGTGTTTTATGGTTTGATGTATTTATTGTTGATGATTTACTTTCATTGATGATAGTTGGTGATTTTTTGGTTATTGTACTTTTGACCTGTGATGTTTGAATTGGAGAGGATATCTTGTGTTAATGTTATCTCTTGATTTTTGATACTTGATTTATATTTGGTATCTGGATGTTGACTCGGCATGTGATGTTGGTATTGAATGAGTGTCCTTTTGATTTTGATTATCTCTTCTTCTTGAGTAGTTTGTGTTACCCTTGAGGTATTTTTGTCTATTAGGATTCCTTGCCTAGGAATGTTTTATGATTGATTAATCATTTATAGATCTTTCATTATCTTCCCTATACAATGGGAGTGGAAGGTTGACTAGGTGACCACATAGTCAAGAGGTAGTGTATTCTTACCATTTGGGTCCCCCTCTTTTTGATAGATGTTGGATGTTCATGGGTGCAGTTGTACCACTATCATTCTTATTCTTATCCTAGAGACTTCTATTTAGTTGATATATGTATGTTATCTTTTATTTTGATGTACTTGTATCTATTTCTACATTTCCTATGACATGTGCAATGGATGTTATTCATTAGATGTATTTCATTGTATCAATTGTTTTTATGCATTTTCTTATGAGATGATGCATATTTTATTTCTTTATGATCATGAATATGTACTTGAGACTTAAAATAATGAATATAAACTTCTTAAACATGACTCAACCTAAAGAAACCCTTGAGGAATAGAAATTATATTTGTAATTGCTTATGTATACTTGATGTGTATGTGTATATTAATTACACATTGTTATCTTATGTTGTTTAAACTTTCAAAAAACAAAACTCAATAAACTTTATAACATATTAGATTTATTTGTCTTGGGTTCCTGATCAAGGTGTTATAGATAATTGATACAGGCCCAAAGGAAAGACTTGGATTAAGATTTGTGGTATTTCCTCATTTAAAGTCTCTGGAAGACTTGAGAGTAAGTTGTCATTTACATATGACCACTATGAAAAAATGAAAAGTGGGAAACAACTTTTAAATAGAAAGGTAAAAGAAATGAGATTGAGAAGCATTGAAAGTCAATGATGTGTTCAAATGATGTATTTACAAATTTCTTTTAAAAATGCATTATAAATTATTCTTCTATTTTGTATCAAAATTTTGTTGTATTAATTTTAACCAGTACATTACTACAAGATAATTGGAAATTATGTTCACTTATTCTTCAATGTCTATGAATAATCATAATAAGTTCACACTTCCATACCCAATATTTCATTGCAAATGTCAATGCAATATGGTTTTTATGCTAATTTTTTCCACACTTCATTATACTAAGTCACCTATTATGTTATTCAAAACATTATTGATATCAAATTTATATCCCTTTAATTAAGTATACTTCTGCTCTTGTTTTTTATTTGTATTGATAATTTTATTATTATTTTTGACAAATTATTTTTGCCATGACAACCTTTGATAGAGAGTCAAGCATTATTGACATTAGCCCAACTTCTTCTATAGGTTCAAATAACTTTTTTGAGACATAATTTGACAAGTATGCATGAATAATTAGAGAGTCTTGTACAAATATAATCAAAGCATTTGAGATCATGACTTTGTCAATTGATGATGTACAAGAACTAGAGATAATATAGATGGGAGATATTGCGATATTCATATGTAACACATCTACAAAAGTAGATCAATTTCCATCCATGATGAAATAAGTATATAGTGTACAAAGAAAGGTCACAATACCATTTTAATCTCTGAAGAATATGTGATGTACTTACATCATTATGGAGAAATGTTCTCTGTATAGTGAATTCATATCTTTCGATTTCCGCTTATTACTTCATCTAAATCATTATATTGGGAAATAATTCTCCTTTCATTTATGTAAGAGAATAATAACATCCAATTTTACTATTCAGTTGATGTTTATTTCTGATATACTTGTAAACATTTGCAACATGTTATCTTGAACTTTGTGTATACTATTTAAGCCTTTACATGACACATATCACTAATATGTTAGGCATTAAATTATGTATACAATTGATGTGCTAATTCTATCTATAAACCTACTATAAAGTATAATATTTGCTTTGTATTCATTTTAAGTGTAACCATTAATTCAATAGCATTAAGTAACCCTACATGCTATATTTTTATGCTAAGTATAATTAGCATTAAATAATTCTCTAATTATAAAATCTTAATAGAATAAGAAAATCATAATAGTACTTAAGCAACATCATAATCTTTTTATAATTTAATTATGGTAAGAGGTGTGTAAAATAAGAGCAAGATATCTCACTAATTGTAACTCTAAACATAGCCCTAACCCTAATAATAACTCTAAACCTAGCCATAACCCTAACACTAACTTTAAACCTAACTACATCTTTAAATTTAACCCTAACCCTAATCATAACTCTAAGTGTAACCCTAATTGTAATTGTAACTCTAAAGCTAATCCTAACCCTACCTATAAGCATGTGCATGTAAGCGTAAGTCTAGCTCTAACCATAGTGACTACTCCTATCCCTAACCTTACTCATGGCCATAGGAATATACTTGTTTGATGTAGAAGAATCCTAGCCATTGTGTTATCCTACTGATTCTATTGGTTGTTGTTGAGTTACAACAATTTCTGAGTGCGAGTAATTTTGTAGTGCAAGTCAAGTTGAGGTTATCCTATGTTGTGTTAACACTTAGGTTAGTGTGTTATCCCATCTTGCTCTACAGTGTGTCCTAAGTTCTGTAGAGTGTACCAATTGACTCTTCATGTGCTGAGTGACTCTTCATGTGCTGAGTTATCTTGTTTATGTTGAGTGTCAGCATTTTGGACGTATTTTCCTATATTTTTGGTACGAGTCGACTTGTGGGATTTATTTTGATCATGTCATTTATGATAAGATTTTTCCTTGGGATGTGTCCTGACTGTCATTGGGTCAACCTTTTATTTTGTAATATTCTAAAATGTTCTTTAAACCATTTTGGCAAGTATAAAAGGGTGTTTTGGCTTAGAGTTTGGAGTATTTTTTGGAGAAGCAATCTGGGAGCAACAAATTTGGGAGTAGCTAAAGGTAGAATTTTCCTAAGTTTATCAATAGAGCACCGAATTTGAGGCAATTTATAGCAGGATTCTAATGAAGTTGTGAGTGTGTGGATAGAGTACCAAATGTGAGGCAGTTTACACTTGGATTTTGGCTAAATTTTGGAGAAGAGCTAGTGGCTATGGTTTAGAAACAAGGAGGTTTCTTGGTGGCTTGCAAGCACAAGTTGAGATCTTGGAGGTTTCTACCAAATTTTTGAACTATGTTACAAATCTAGACTAGCTAGTTTTGGATTGGATCTTGAGGGATCTCCTAGAACTGCTATTGTAATTATTGTTTGTATTTGGCCTTAACCCGAAAGGCCTTACAGTCAAGCATATTGCATGTAAACAATTATTTTATAAATAAAGAGTTGTGATTGGTACTTGATCTTACATTATTGCTTCTTATTGTTGTGTTTCTGCTATGTGGTTATATTGTTGGGGGCTAGGACAATCTCCTTTGGATATTCTTTAGCCTTGTACTGCATTAGGTGGTATCAGACCAAAGGTTGTTCCTAAGCATGTAGATAGATTACCAAAGTTGTGACAATTTAAACCATGACTTGGGTTCAAGAAGTAGATCTGAGAAGATCTTGATCTGGTGGTGGATTTTTCTTTTTAGAGTCCTAGACCTCTTGGTTGTGAGGTGGTAGATCATGGTTCTAACTTGCAATTGTAGAGGGCTTGCAGATGGATTGATGGATGTGAAGATGGAAAACTAATCTTGTTGAGGCATGATTGCAGAGTGTTTGTGGATTATAGATCCATGGTCCTAGACTTGTGATGTGGTTCCTAATTATTCATGCAAGGTGGCATGTTGTGATCTGACTTGCAAACAATTTGGTTTTATCACAAGGAGCATGGGAAGGATTTGTTGCAAAGGGTTTACAAAGATCTTGGGAGATGGCTTTGAGAGGATTGGACCCTAGGATGATTATGAATCTATGTGGTGTGGTGGAGAGGAGGTTCTCTGATATCTCTACTCAGTTCAAAGCTAGTTTGGTTGATTGTGCTAAGGAAGAGGTTGCTTAGTTTGAAACTAGTTACACTGATTGAGATAAGGACAAGATAAGAAAGGCATTCCATAGATGTTTATGGAGTTGGTGTCTACCGATCTAAAAGAGAGTTTTTTGGCTAGTTAAGAGACTTGTTCAAGAGAGAAGATGGCATGGCAAGGTCGAGGTGGAAGAGGTTAGTTTTTTTGATCATTTTTTGGAGTCTCATACAGAACTTGCAAACCAGCTAGAGATTGTTGCTAAAGATATTCCTATCCTTATTGATGCTAGGATAGAGGTTGGTTTTCATGATCAGTTAGTTAAGTCTAACATGGAAATTGTAGAGTACTTGGTCGTGGATGATCCATTTGGTGTTGGTGGTGAGTTGTATATTGTAGAGCACTTGGTCATGGACGATTTAGTTGCTATTGGTGGTGAGTTATGTGTTTCAAAACATCTTGTTAAGAGCAATGACATTGTTGGTGTTGTGATTTTGGCATGTGTTGATGGAGATCTACATATTGTCGTTGATGTAGAGTTTGTTATTGCTGGTGTGGATTCACTAGTTGCTGATGTGGATGAGGATTTGGTAATGAAGCATTATGTTCAGTTTGTTCCTAGGAGTGTGGATGTTGATTAGATAGTTGAGATTCTGGTGTTTGATAGAATGATGCAGATGTGGATGATTTGCATGTTGGTTTTCTTGTCCTTGTATGAGTGGAAACCTTTGGTGAAGATGAAGATTTTTGTTGATTTTTCTTTGGGCATCAAAGTGTGGGACACACCTTTCTAATTACCTGGGGAGTCTGATGTAGGAGCATCCTAGTTGTCACATTATCCAAATAATTCTGTTGTTTTCTGTCGAGTTCTAACAATTTTCGAGTGATAGTAATTTTGTAGTGTAAGTTGAGTTGAGGTTATCCCACATTATATTAACAATCAAGATAGTGTGTTATCTCATCTCGCTCTATAGTGTGTGCCAAGTTCTATAGAGTGTGTCAAGTGACTCTTCATGTTTCGTGTGACTCTTAATGTGTCGAGTGACTCCTCACATGTTGAGTTGTCCTATTTATGCCAAGTGTCAACATTTTGGACATCTTTTTCTACATTTTTGTTGTGAACCAACTTGTGAGATTTATTTTGATCACATTGTTTCTGATAATATATTGCCTTGGGATGTGTCCTAACCATTGTTGGGTCAGCATTTTATTTTGTAACATTCTAGAATGTGCTTTAAGCCATTTTGGAAAGTATAAAATGGTGTTTTGGCTTAGAGTTTGGAATAATTTTTGGAGAAGTGATTTGGGATCAGAAAATTTAGGAGTAGCTGAAGGGAGAATTTTCATGAGTCTATCAATAGAGCACTGAATGTGAGGTAGTTTGGAGTAGGATTGTGATGAAGTTGTGAGTGTGTGGACAAAGCGCCAAATTGGAGGCAGCTTACACTTAGATCTTGGATAAAGTTTGGAGAAGAGCTAGTGGTTGCGGCTTAGAAACAAGGAGGTCACTTAGTGGCTTGAGAGCACAAGTTGAGATCTTGGAGGTTTCTACCATATTGTTGTTATGTTACAAATTTGGACTAGCTAGGTTTGGATTGGATCTTGAGGGATCTTGCAAAACTATTATTGTAATTGTTGTTTGTATTGGTCCCTAACCTAGAAGGCCTTATAGCTGGGCATATTGCATGTAAATAGTTATTTTGTAAATAAAGAGTTGTGATTTGGTACCAGATCTTGCATTATTACTTCTTCTTGTTGTTTTTTTGATAAGATAAATAATTTTTACAGGGACCTTAAAACCCAAAACTAATTACATAAACATGGCTGAAAATAAGCAAAAGAAGCCCAGCCAGAATAAAATAAGTCTAATAGCTGACAATAAGCACGAGGCCCAACCAACAATCGAGGCCAACAAAAAGGCTAGAAAAACAAACTGTCTTTAACAGAACTTAGTAAAAGGTAGAACCAAAAGCCAAAAAAGAAATAGCAAAAACACAAAAAGACAGAAGAAGAGGGCTACTCTTCATTCTTCAATTCAATATCATGCATGGTCTAGGTAGCCTCAAAGATCTTCTAGTGCTCCTCGGCCATCTGCTCTTGGACTTTCTCCATTTCCTGGTCCAAGCTGGTAAAGGTGATATCAGTGGCCATATCATCATCTGACCTGGCTCTTCCTCTGTCCTTTTCTTCCTCACCAGCCAATAGTCCTCTATCTTTTAGCACACTAGTTAAGGAGAGAATATTTTCATTAATCAAATTAAGGAGAGAGATCATTTGACTAGCCAAATTATGATTATAGTTTTCAAGATTCTTGATTCTCCTCTTATCCAGATTGACTCTATCCTCCTAACCCTCCTGATTCTCATTTTCAATCTTCTTTTTGTTGCCCTCCAACTAAAAAACCTTCTCTCTAACCTCTTCGAGCTCATGATATAGCCAATTGATTGATTTAAAATTATCAATCATGATGTTACAAGCATTGTTCAAAAGATTCATACCCATCTCCCTAGCATTATCAGTGATGGCCAAAATAGCAGGGTCAATGAGCTCTTCAAGCTGGGGTTGCTCCTAGTTTTCCACTAGAATCTGAGGATTCATTGCTTCTTTATAAATTCCCATCATCGCAGTCCTAAAATTGAAGTTTCTCCAAGCTTTTCTCCTATTTTTGACAAGCACTTCCCCCTCTTTACCACTAGTATTATCCTTATCCTTCTCCTCAATATGAGGATGAGGATGAACAAGGGAGAGAGGGATAATCATAACTCTTCTTGTTGTTATGTTTATACTATGTGGTTGTTGGAATAATCAAATGGGAAGAATACTTCTAAGAGGAGGGGTGAATCAAAAGTATCACACTTTAACCTTAAAAACGTTTAACTAAAAATAAATTGGATGCATGTAAACATATCAATTAACCATAAAGTAAACACATGCATCAAAACACATAACACCAAATTTGGTAACCCAAAAACCCTCCAAAATGAGAAGGTAAAACTAGGGTGGGGATGATACCCACAAAATATCACTACAATAATAACATTTGACCACTTCTGATGGCCTGC
Source organism: Cupressus sempervirens (assembly GCA_028749045.1). NCBI lineage: Eukaryota > Viridiplantae > Streptophyta > Pinopsida > Cupressales > Cupressaceae > Cupressus > Cupressus sempervirens. The sequence continues at coordinate 838,995,036 of CM053793.1, forward strand.
CTTGTTAAAGGCTTGCCTTGTTAAGGGCTTTACACTATGTCAATAGTGACCTATTTAAAGGATTTACAAACACTTTACATGAAGTGTCACCCCATTAAATGATTTTATCACCTTGTCAAAGGTTCTACAACCTAGCTATTAAGCTAACCTATCAACATAGGATTTTTTTTCTAATACAATTGCTAGAGAGTATTAGATGAATAAACTTAATAGCTTACAATCCTTGATTGTTGAATTTAGGCACTTGATCTGATCTTGATCCTCTTAGATCTGATATTTGTTCAATGCCCTTTCTCTATTCTGATTAACTAAATATGCAATGTTGATTCAAGTCTTTAACACCCCTGCTACTTTCTCTCTTATGCAATTTTCTTACCTCAATTATTCATCTACTTAGCAACTTCAAATCAAGGGGTCTTTGCCTTCTTATAAAGGCTTTGAAGACTTATGGTTTGAAATGAATCTATGATCTATATTAAATCTTTATTTCCTACTCATTCCTTGTACTTTCTTATTGGTTGCATTCCTTCTCCATTTTTCTTATTGGTTGCATGTTGATTGCATAGGAAATATAAAGATTCATTCTTATCTTTAATATCCTTTGAGATTCTCCTATGTTGGCTCAAAAAATGGTTTACATAGGTGTTTGTGCAATTACAAATAACTATGTCCAATCTATGTTACTTGGTACTTGTTACCTCTGATGCTCAACTCATATATAAAAGTAGGATCACTCGAAACCTATAAAAATTTTGTTCCACTTGGCATCTATAGTGACTTGGCACCTATACTTTTCTCGGCACTTGATCTTCACTTGGAACCTAAAGATCACTCGGCACCTGTTGTAGTTCTGTCTAGCTCAGCATACATTGTAGCTTGGCATCAACTGTTTTACTCAGAATCAATACATATTTTACTCGGCATGTGTTACTAACTTGGCATGAACTTAGAAAATATCTTAAGTGTGTTGACATGAAATAGTCAAAACCTAGTCTTAGATTGAACAATCTCCCCCTTTGACATGAGTGTCAAAAACACTTAGCAGTATACCAAAGTCTAATCTCCTTGAGTAAAATATGCATACAGTTCAACATATATACAAAACTTCTCAAAATTATATACAAACTATCTATATATATAACTCAAAAAAAAAAAAAAAATTGTAACTCTCCCTAAGCTATTGTGTCATGTCATTCTTGTGCTCCCCCTAAGCTAATGTATCTGTGCTCTGTACTCTGTATCTATGTAACTCCCCTAAAACATTATAACTTCCCCTTAAATATATCTCCCCCTTTACTATATCTCCCCCTTTTTTATACTTATGTCAAAGGGTTCTAAGGAGTAAGACAATATTTTGTCAAAAATGTTTTATTAACTTCCATAATCATCTTGAGAGATGTATCCAAATTTTCCAAGGCAATTTCTAATGATTTATGCTAGATAGTTGTCTTTGCTACAAGATGAACAAGTCCTTCTAATGTAGAAAGATTAGGGTCTTTCTTTATTACATTCTTAGTATAAGCTTGTTTTTTACAGAGTACTTCCAAATGTGGGGTTATGGAAGACTATATTTGCATCAATCTGGCCTTGATGTCGGCCTCTTCAACTGTCAACACAGCTAATTCCTTCTGAGTGTGAAGTGTTTGAGAAAAATGCTTCTAACTCTAAGATGGATCATTTGGCAGTTGATTACTAGAAATCTTTATATTTCTTTCCAAGCTCATTATTCTTTGGCTTGTCTCATGTGTGAAGTATGAGAAATCACACAACTTTTTGTACAATGAGAACACATTCTCAAGTATGTTTTTCACTTTGTCAATCTTCTTCGCCAATTCAACCTGAGACAATGCTATTTCACTAGATATTTTCTCATTTACTTTTCCTTGAAATTTCTTCTCAAACCATTCCATGAGTTTTACATTGGTTTCCTGGTCTTGATTTGTCAACCTATTCTACAATATCTGTCAATTGTTCCAATATTGGCTTAGTTTCATTAGGTGTTTGCAAGGAAGGCATCCAAAAATATGTCCTTAATTTAATATAATGCTTGCTTCTTCTTATACTCATTTATGAGTATCTCTTATCTTTTCCTCTTTTCTAGTGCCTCTTGCACTTCATATATCTGTTGTAGGTTCATTTTTTTTGAGTCATAGCTTGGTATGACTATTTTTTCATCAAGAGCAGGGTCTCCATAGTGAAGTACCCTTGCAATCTTAGTAATGCTCAAGCCTAGTTTAGAGATTTGTAGTGGTATTGCATCAGTGCTTGTTTGTTTCTGAGGAGTCCCTGAGGTAGGTAAGTTTACCAACATTTTTATTGCCTCCTACTCCTTAGGGGTTTTCTCTACTTCTTTCTCCTCTTGTCTTCTACCTTGGTCAATTACAACAATTTGAGAAGGTGCACCTAGAGTTTGTGCTACAGGAACATGTTTTCCTATTGGTTCCTTTGTAGGATCCTTGGCAATAGTTTTCATCCTTAGTGTAGAGTCAACCCTAGAAATTTTGTCTTGTACTTCTTGATCTTTAAGTTAATCTATGGGAGGTTGTGTTGATTGTTCTTGATTAGTTTCCTTCTCCCTTGTTATTGCTACTACAGCTTTTTGTAGCTCATCAACACTCACCAATACTAGATGTGTGCATAGTTGTGCTTGTAGTGTTGATTGGTGAAGGATCTTCTTGAGATCCTTTGCAGTTAAAGGGTTGATGTTCTAAGAAGAAGTGTCAGGAACATCCTTTATAGTGACTATAACTATAGATGTTGTGTGTGGAGGACAAGAAGGTGGAAATTGTGTATCTTGTACATCTTGTTTAGTTTGCTACTCCTCTTCAGCTATTGCCATTTCTTTTTCTTTTTCAGTTTCCTCCTCCACAATTTCTTTTTCTTGATCTTTTTCTCCTTCATCCTTTTCTTGTCCTCTTTCTTCTTTTTCCTTATTGGCCTCAATGTTATTTGTATCTTTATCTTTTTTAGTGTTTTTTCCCTCAAAGGGGTCTTCTTCTCTATCCTTGATAGTAGTCAAGCCATATATCAACTTCCACATTCTAGTTGATTTATTAACTACTTCTTCAACTTTATTCTACAAGATGCTAAAGGCTCTATACTTTGGTGCAAACCTGCTTCCATGTTTCTTGTTTGCCTTAGTTATTTGGTCTTTTCTCAATTCTGGCAAAACTTGTGCCAATGTGGATTCTCTTATTTCCTTTTCCATCTTTAAACAATAATGCCACTTATTTTCAACAATTTCATATAATTCCTTGGGCATTGTATTGTCCAATTAAAGAGGAGTGTTCTTGAATTATGCCATCATGGCATATACTAATTCTTCTACTTTATTTTGATCCTCTTTACTTAATTTCTTTAAGTCAATGTTTTTCAAACCAAAAAAATCTGCATTATTCCTAACATCATCATAGATTTTATCAATATTTGACTTGGGAGCATGGCTTACCACTCTAAAATTTTTTATGTCTTCTAATTTTTTCCTTTCCTCATCATCTAACTCTGATTGTACAACATATTTTCTCATTGGTTTCTTTTGAATAGGACCAGTCTACTCGGTAGCCTTCTTCTTCTCTTTGACTTGTTCCTTTGTCTTTTGAGTTGAGGCTCTTGTGGTGGCTCTTGTCACTGATATAGTTGGCTTTTCTTGAGTTGTCTTTGTAGCCTTCTTTTCCTTTGGTTGGTCTATAGGCTGAGCTTTGGCCTTTCTCTTCTCGGGCTTGGCTTGAGCTGGTGCTTCCTTGGCTTCTTCTTCCTCAACATCTTCTTTTTTTTCTTTATCCTCACCTAAGACTTGTGTAATTTGTAGTGGGCCTTACCCCTATTCATCTTCTTCACTCTCATCTTCTACTTCTTCATCATCTTCAACAACCCCTTCAATTCCTTCTCCAAATTTATTCTTCAATTTCTTCACTAGTTTATTCTTCCTCTTTATCACAGAGGTTGTCTTCAACTCCTTTTCAACTTTGGATTTCACAAAATCATATGTTCCAAGGTGTGGTGCATCCTTATCAATATCCTCTACAAGCCATGTTGTGCTTGTTGCTGATGCTTCATCAATGTCTAGCTCATATCCCAATGGTCTTAGCCATCTAACCCTTGGAATTGCTACTTGGATATAAGTGTGATCAATATCAACTAAAAAAAATATATCATTGATGTGTTGTTCCACTAAGGAAATTGGTATCCTAAGCCTTTGTTTCATGGAGTTCTTGAAATCCTCAAAATAACTTGTCATTTGAGCTTCAAAGTTGTCTCCCATTTTCTCAATGTACTCATTGATTTGAGTAATAGCTAACTTGTTTGATTTCCAATTAACTTTTCCAATAGAGAGAAATTCTTCCAAAACATAGAAAAATATATAGACCAAGACTGATCCAAACTTACACTGAGCACATTTTGATTTTTTGATTGCTCCCAAATTCTCCATGATCTACTATAACAACAAATCTGCTAGATCATATGTATGATCTTTCTTGACAAGTTTTTAAGCCGAATCCATAGCAATGCAAGGAAAACTATTCAATCTTCTTGATTGATAGAACTTGTGAGATATCACTCTCATTGCAAAATCCAGAAGGGGATTTGTGATTGTATCAATAGTCATGCCCCTTTTATTCCATTTTGCCTCAGTGTTCTTTTCAATAGCTTCCTTGGAATCACTTTCGCAAGGTCTTGTACTGATCTAGGGTTGGAAAACCTGTAATCCTATGCACAATTCTCTTCATTATCTTAATAAGTCCTCCTTCTAGCCATAAACAACCATTATCTATCCTGCTTAGGACAATTCTTATCCACTCAGTTTTGAAGACTATGGGGAAAACTAGGGCATGGGTTAAACCCTTTTTCTCAACTATTTGAGATTCTTCCTTCAACACTCCATTATCACACAATTTATCATATGCTTGAAAAATCTCCAAGTCTCGTATTACACTTATCTTGCAATTGTAACATTTCCTGACATCCTGCACCATCACGACTTTGGGTAGAATAATGCAAAGTGCACCGGTAAGGTCATTTTTATTAGAAACTTTTGGAATTGGCCTAAAATTTGGTTGTTTCAACTCATTTCTAACCAACTGAACCTCAAAACCTTCCTTTTCCTTAGGGTTTTTAGAACTAGATGCCATTTTGTAAATCTAGGGTTTCAAAAGATATAAAACTTTATAACTACACAACTTGGAACTTGAAGAATACCTTAGACTGATGAAAATGGTGCTTGAACCTATCAAAATCCATGTAAAAGCTTCAATTCCTATTCATCAATCACTTATGTGTTCTTCTCATTCTTGCTCTACATTTGAATGATGAGAAATAATCAAAAAATTCACCTTATACTCTTCAAAACATAGCATTAAATGCTTAGTGCATATATAGTTGTATACTCAGGTCTTGAAGATTTCAACATAACTCAGCTTCAATTAAAATTCCCTAACTTAGCATCAACTAAAGATTAGCTCAGCATCAACTATCAACTTGGTCGCAACTAACTACTTGGCATGCACTGACATTTACTCAGCATCTAAGGACAGCTTGGCAACACTTGTAGAAATTTTAAGTTTTAACTTTGCATCTTTTCTCATGTTGTTTTCTTCTTTGCAGTGCTTGTTTGTCTTGGGACTAATGTATGATGTAGCTTTGTATATCAATCCCATATGCCTTCTTTTTTCTTAGTTTGATGAACTGTGACCACTTGACCTATTAGGTGAAGTGATCCCTTTATTTGATGTGCTAACCTCATCTTTCTTCTTCCATGTCTTGTTCATTTGTCCTCTGATGTGTTCAACATCTACCTTCTCTTTTCCTTTGTTGACTTCTAACTTGGGTCCCTTTGACTTTGTTGGACAATTCTTGCTGATATGACCAGTCTTCAAGAAACTGAAACATGTGGTTTGGCTTAACCATTTGTTGTAGTTTCTTTCAAAATGTGTCCTTATGCAGTTTTTAGGAATGTGTCCATATTCCTGACAGTAATGACAATTATACTTGGTGTTGTAGTCCCAATTGTGGTGATTACCATGATTACCTTCTCTTGTTGTCTAATTTAATGTCCATATAGGCTTTGATCTGCAATCAAAAGCTCTATGTCCATACTTCTTGCAATTGTAGCAGTGACCTTCAAATTTTGGTGTCCTGATAGTCCTAGTCCTACATTCATGTGCTTGATGTCTTTGCTTTTTGCACTTGTGACAATAGCTTGCATTCTTAGGCTTATCATGTTTATGGGCATTCTTGCTCCTGCATACATTAGAAGTATATCATTTTTTACCACAGAAATGGCAAGTGGGTTTAGTGTTCTTACCTTTGTTGCTCCTTTCCTCTACTATCTTGGAAGACTCTCCTTGTTCAGTGGTGGTGTAACCAAGTCCTGAAGTGTCATTGCTAGATCCTAGTGACTTTAGCAATTGTTCAAAGTGCTTGATGGCTTCAATTGATTTGTTGAAGCTCTTTGCTATCTCCTTCTCCCTTCTCAATTCATTCTATAATTGTTCATTTTGCATTTTTAGAGTGGAAATCGCAATGTCTTTGACATTTAGCTCATGATGAGCATTCATTATTTGGCTAAGGGTATCAAGTTGCATGTTTGAGATTCTTTCAAACTCAATTGTATTTTCCTCTAGTCTATTGGTAAGATTTCTATTGTCATCTTCTATCATAGCCTTGTCTTCAATGCCTCTTTTCTTTTGTTCAGTTACTTCACAAAGTATTATGGCTTGTGATTCTTGTTCAAGCTTGAGTATTCTGATTTCTTCTGTTTGAGATTTATTCTTCTCCATCAGGTCTGCTATTGCTGCATAAAATTCTTTAGAATCTCCATTTGAAAATAGATTTGAGGTATCAATCTCCTTGTACTGTGTGTCATTCTCAGCTATGGCAATCTCATTTCTTCTTTTTAATGATTTTCTCAATTCTCCTCTAGCTTCTTCCAAAGCATGTAAAGCAAGTTTTATGTCAATTGCCTGATTCTCTATTATCTTCCCAAGTTTGTAGACTTCCATTTCTAGATCTTTTCTCCAAACTTAAAGGCTCCTTCTTGTAAGAACTCAGCTCTAATACCAATTGTTGGAATAATCAAATGGGAAGAATACTTCTGAGAGTGGGGTTGAATCAGAAATATCACACTTTAACCTTAAAAATTCTTAACTAAAAATCAATTACATGCATGTGTTCGGACTAAAAATTGCATGGTCACCTTTTAATACCATTGAAAAAATCAAGCCCTTAAACGCTTTTAAAATGCATATGTACCTGGTTGTACCTAGTTGTTTCATTGAAGCCCCAGAGGTGTTCAATGTTTCTAACACCTTCCATTCAGCCTGTCTACCTATTCCATGAAGATAAATCATCATTCTAAGCTATTTGGCGAAGTCTTGTTTCAAGCATTTGTCAAATTTGCAATTCTGCCCTAGTGTCAAACAGCGATAAGAGGTTGTGTTTGCCAATGAATATCTCACACCCAAAAATGTTTCATGACTTTTCATTTTGAGATTATCTAGTATCCATACCTAAGAACCTATGTTTCAGATTTTGAGTCATTTTGAGTTCATTTGATTAGGTTTTGAATCCCTCAAAGTTGGTCAGTTATTGTTTTCGTGCTTTTGCACTTTGCACCTAATTCTAGGAAGCCCTGTTTGAATCGTAATAACTTTTGACTAGTTGACCAAAATGCTAAAATTCCTTTTGTGTTGCATTATAGAATTTAGAGAGTTATCATGTTTCAAGTTTCAGCTCTTGAAAAATCTGTTTGATTAGTTTTCAAACGCGATTCCAAATAGAATCTCTAAAATTTTACTGGTGTCAAGTATTTGCAGATTGATTGGAACCCCTATTCATGACATCATATCTCCTTATCCATGATAGGTGAGATCGAATGGTTTTTTTCCCTATGTTCTATACTAAAAATACTATAAGTGTGTCAGTTTTTTAGCCTTGAAAAATCCGTTTGCACACTTTTCCAGGGTCATTCCATTTGTAAAAATTGTTACATTGTCATTGTTTCTTGTCCTGCAAATCCAGCTAGCCAACTTCAGATGCTTCTCAAATTTTCCCAGTTATTCATCATGAGCCTAAATCATAAATCTGTAATTTCCTCATGATAGAGAACCAATGCCCCAGTTTTTGTCTTCCAAAGTGTCCATTTGCCAAGTTTTCAAACCCTAATTCGAACCTATTTTATTGTTTTCTGACTTGTTTTCTTGCAGATAAAACCGAGAGGGAAACTTTGATGGTCAATATCTTTTGACCCAAGATTCTTCATGAGATGAGATTTGATAGGATGGAAGAATGCAGAACAAAGATTCAGTGGGTCTTTTTTCAGAGCTCAATCTAGTGTCTAGATCAACTTTTAGGGGCAGTCATTGGACCTATTGGTGCAAATTTGACAGTCAACAGAAAGTGATAAAATGGATTTTATTTGATTGTTCAGTGATCAAAATTGATTCAAATCAGTTTGAGATGTTTAGTTGATCATTTTTCCCATCAGTTGTTTGGAAACAAAAAATATTTTTTAGCTAGACCCACTTTGGGGCAAACTGATTCCATCGGAATAACAACATGCTATGATCTTTTCATTAAATTAAGTATTCAAAAAATATGCAAAAAATAATGTACAAGGATGCAAAGATCAGTAGTATGGATACTCTAGGCCAGGTGGAGTTTGAAGAAATAGAGATTGCTTGACGAAATGCCATAAGTTAATCAGGCCATAGTGACATAGAAAGGACTTTATAATGTTAATTCCCATTATCATGTGCATACAAATTTGTAAAGGAGAGCATTTTCTTGAGTTATTGAAATGTCAAACGAGGGGGCATTCAGATCCAAGGCAATTTCTATACATGAAGTTGCTAAGTATACATGGATACCCATGGCTTTCAAGAGCTGGGAAGCGTCTACAAGAATGAAATGGCTTGAGTGGTTCATGGCAGCCGAGCACCCATGTCCAAGACATGATAGATAGAAGGAAAGACCACACCAATTAAAAAGCTAGTCAAGGGCATCAGACAAAGAAAGTCTCCAAGAAAAAAAAAGAGCCCACAGATCTTTGTGGAGCACAGCACACAAATTAAAAGAAATGCCAATGTTTCAAGCATCCAATGTACAAGAAGACCTGTGTTAAAAGCCAAACTTGCAATCTCTAAAGAAGACGCCATGCATAAGGTGAAGCCACAATTGTTAAAGCATTAAGGAATAGTGAAGGGTAGAGGATGTTTGAAAGACAAAGTCATTGTAGAACCAGAGAGTCCATGTAGATTTAAAAGGAAGGCAGCTGCAGTTAGAGAAAGGTCAACACTGCATTTGAAAAGGTACAGACCAAGCAAGAAATCTGCCAATAAGAAATAAAGTTGCCCATTCTTAATAATGAGGGAACCTCCCATACCAGAGGAAGAATCCATAAGGCACATTACAAGATGAGCAATCCACATCTTCTGCAAGAGAAGGGGTAGTCCATACCTCACTCATGCATAAAGAAGATCATTTTAAACAGAAGAGACCCAGCGCCAAGTTCAAACATGAGATCCAACGCAGTTAAAGCCACCATTTGAAGACTTTCAAGGGAAGTCAACATTAAGATGATTACATCCAATAGTCAAGAAGAAGAGCATCCCATGTTTTTGGGGACAGCTCACGCCAAGAGCAGAACTCCAGTGTCATAGGAAGAGCGCAAAACATAGCTAAGACAAAAAACTCATGCCCACGCCTAGAGAAGAATCCGCAGTCAAATGAAGAAGGACATTCGTGGTAGTAATATTGTTAAAAGACTCACATTTTGAGCAAAGGAGGTGTTAAAAGGAGCTTCCAGTGAACTTTGGAGCAGTATGAAAAGAAGAGCCATCATTTTAATCTGGCAAATATAAAAATGATCCCACGCCCAGCTTAAAGACATAGAAATCTCACGCCAGTAGAGGGCAGAGTTGACGCCTTTCAGCCTCACACATTAATCAAAGGGGCCACTGATATATAAAATAACATGCCCAAGAAATTAAAAAGATGTCAGTCAAAGAGACAAATCATAGTCACAGGGAGGTAAAGGGTAATATCACATTCCTCTGGGGGTTACTTTTCATATTCTTCAAATACCATTGCACACATAACATTTGTTGTCTCAAAGGAAGGCCCTTTTGAAAGGCATGGGTGCATGTGGAAGGTGGGGTCCTCTTGGATGACGTCAGTGTGACTAAGCAAACTTTTAATCAAACATGCACACGAGCTGATGTGGCACCCAAAAGAAGATCACACCGGACACCGACATGTGGCTTGATCCAATGGTGTGCGCATCCCCGCATTATGAAGTTGTAGGTAGTTAAGTAATGCAGGGAAGCACATTTTTGATAAGTGGCAGGAGGGCCCGATCAGTGATGATGAGGCAGGTGACGTGGCTGGGCTAGGGGTGAGGTAAGTGGGTGATAAAGCAATCGGTAGGCCACTCAAGCGTTGCCACGTGGCAGTTCGGGTGGCACCAAGTGGGCCCAAAAAAGAAAAGGAAAGATTGAGAGTGAGAAAAAAATAATAATATTTTATTTTTTCCTAAAAAGCATGGGGCCATGTTAATTTTAGTTTTAAAAGTTTTTAATGCTAAAGTTAAACTTTAGAATCTTTAAATTTTTCAAAATTTAAAGTATCAAAAGTGCAGATCAAGGGAATGCCATGCCAGAAAGGCATTTTTCAAATTGAGATTACACAAGTTTCTGGAAGGCTAGATATGCCTTATCATATACTGCCAAAATCGTGAAAGTCTAAATTTTCTGATTCCAAGGTTAGTTTATGCACAGAAGTCCTTTCATTCAAGTTATACAAGGTTTTCTATCAGGTACCTGAATTCTAACCATTTTCAGATCAGGAAGTTCAAATTTGATTTTTTGTCAAGGTATATGCCATTGAATTTTAATGGTATTCATGGTTTCTAGAATACTATGCCTTATCATCTCAAAAAGTATTTACCCAAGTTTAGTAGAAATCATGAAAATTCAGCCAGTCATCACGTTTAGTTGTTTAGTGACTTGGTGATTTTGAAATTGCTAATGAAGATGTTCAGATGAAGTTGTTTGTTCAGATTTTAGAGGATGATGCTAGGGATTGGTTTTTTTTTTTACCAGCATGTTCAATTTCATCCTGGGATGAATTACTATCAGCCTTCATGATGCAGTTCAGGGAAAGAGTAAGCATCTCTGATTATTTTGATAAATTTTTGAATATCCAAGTCAGGAATGATGAGTTAGTTCCTAAATTTAATATCAGATTTGTAAAGGTTTTTAATGAAATTCTTGAAAGTTACAAGCCGAATGATCAAATGTGTTTAGTGGTTTATCTCGGTGCATTTGATAAGAAGATGAGCTATCTATTGAAAGATAAAGAACCTAAGACTTTGCATCAAGCATTCATGACAGCGATAGAGATTGAGAATAACATAAAATATGGCTTAACCCGGAGTCACTTCTCTAGAAATATTGGCTGGCAATATGAGGTGCAAAGAACAAATTAATGTCATATAGAATGTTTAATTTCAGATCAGCAAATAAGCACTCCTGCTATTGTAAATAGTTTTGTTGAAGATTCAGAAATAAAAACATGTGAACATGAAATCTCTCTGTTGCAAAGAAGAAATCATTCCATTATTGCTGAATTAAATGCACATGTTTATGGTATTACAACAGTAGGACATAAAGATAGTTCACTTGATGAATTGTACATGCAAGAAATAAATTCAATTGTTTCTACTCCTATTGATAATATGCCTTTGGTTGAGAATGTCATAAACTTTGAAGTTGAAGGATATTCATCTCAGTACGAGGAGGAAGAAATCAGAAGTGATCTATCAAGTGATAAAGGTGAAATTGCTGATCCGACATGCCATGGAGAGATGACACAAGATAAAGAATGTAAATCATATGTATCTCAGTCATAGTCAAAAGAACTAAGCTCATATATTTATAATATTTCAATGGTAGAGATGCATTTTCTTGACCAATAGGATAGGCAAGAAATGAATTATCTTATTGAGAGATTGCATCATGTTGAGAACGTTATTAAATCTAAAGTTGAAAGACAATCATATCAATGTGAGTATGATAAAGCTGAAAGTCATCTTTCAAATGATAATGAAGTTGTTGATCCAATATATTATCAAGAGGTGTCATATGAAGCTGATGATGAGAGTTATTACTCAAGTCAAGAAGAGGATAGTGCTAGTGTATGTCCATCTTCATGTAAATCAGATGCAGATTGGGAAGAAGAGAGAAATGATGGAAGTGAGTGCTCTTATGTCAGTAAAGGTATGAATTCTTTTCTTAAATCTGAAAGTGAATCTCTAGTTCAGAATTGTACGAATCAGTTTGAGGTTGAAAGTTGTGAAGAAGAGTTGTCTACACAGTATGAGGATAAAAGGATTATTTATAAAGAGGAATTGGTTAGTTGTGTAGATGAATGTCTTGAAGATACATGCAGTAGTAATCAACAATATAGAAAAGATTTTGAGGTTAATGCATTAGCACCTAAAGATGATTCACTTGCAAGACATTTGAATCACCTATATGGAGACAATGAAAGTAACTTTGATTTGTATTCTACATGCTTTTTTGACGGAGTGGATGTTGAGTCTTCATATGATTTTGATTTTTCTTCCTCATATGCTGAAAGTGTCCATGACAGTGATGTTAGAAATGGTTTTAAAGTTTTCACTAATCCGTTATATGGTGAGGAGTTTGATGTTGATCAGCACATCACTTGTCCTAATGTCTATGAAGGCACTTTGCATGGAATTATCAATCCTCTTTTTGAAGAACACATCGACAATTCAGATTTAGTTGAGAATGAGTTTGATGATGATACTTTGTCTTACTACTGTAAGAGATTAGCCTATTCTTCTTCCAAATATGACAGTGAATATGATCATGATATTGCATCTGATTATGATAACAAGGTGTTTGACAAAGTTGTTCTTGAAAATCAGCATGCACCTTGTACTAAGTTTTATGATGAATATTTTAATGTGATGACTAATCCACTTGCTGGTTTCAAAGAATCATTTGAACATCCTTTATTAGTTTCAGATTCTGATGTGGATGACATATGTGAGTATCAATCAGATTGTTCATTTGATTCCTATCCGGTTATACAAAAGGATACACATTTTGAAGGTACGAGTGGTCTTTTTCCCCAAGTTGAATATGATGTTAGATTGTGGTGACTGATCAGGAAAGTACTGTACATACTTCATAAATAGTGGGCTTTGGGTAGCCGACATGGTAGCCGACATATTATGGCCGACATATGGCCGACATGTTATAACCCTAAAGTAGTTTAATACTTGTATAAAAGGGCTTAGGGTTGGGTATTTTTCATAATTTTGTGATATGAAATTGGTTCTTGTGGCGGTATTGAGTTGTAAGGGATTACGAATTGTAATCAGGTTGTAATCACTGGATTGTAATAAGACCGGACTTGCTGTTTGGTGGACGTAGCCCAGGGATTGGGTGAACCACATTAAATCTTGGTGCCTTGTGTTCATTTCTGTGTGTTCTATTATTTTTTGTTATTGGTTATATTTGCATGTAGTTTTTATTTCTTTCTGTGGTTTATCCTAACAAGTGGTATCAGAGAAAGGTTGTCTTTCAGTTATCCTCTGCAAGAAAGTCTCACGGTTAAGTGGGAGTCTCACAGTTGAGTGGGAGCAATGGCAGATGAGGGTAAGTTGAGGGTTGATAGGTTTAATGGGCAGAACTTCCAGTTATGGAAGATGCAAATGGAAGACTATTTATATCAGAAGGATTTATGGAAGCCGTTGGAAGGAAAAACCAAGAATCAGGGAACTATGTCAGAGGCTGAATGGGATCTTTTGGACAGAAAGGCACTCGAAAGTATTCGGTTATGCTTGGCACCATCGGTGGCATTTAATATTACAAAAGCAAAGATGATAGAAGATTTGATGAAGACCCTAGCGACACTGTATGAAAAGCCCTCTGCTTCAAATAAGGTATCTCTCATGAAGCATTTATTTAATATGAAAATGGCAGAAGGTGGATCTGTTGCAGATCATTTAAATGAGTTTAATACTATTACTAGTCAATTATCTTCTGTAGGTATCAATTTTGATGAAGAAATTAGGGCTCTCTTGATTTTGTGTTCTTTGCCTGAAAACTGGAATGGCTTGGTAATGGCGGTGAGTAATTCTTTTCCTGGATCTAGTACCCTAAACTATGATGATGTGATCGGTGTTATTTTAAGTGAGGAAACTCGTAGAAAATCCTCAGGTGGATCTACATCAGGAAGTGCTTTAAATGCACAAAGCAGGGGCAAAATGGCTGAAAGAGGAAGTAACTCTGGAAATCGTGGGAAGTCAAGAGGAAAGTCAAAAGGGAGGAGGTCTCAATCGAGAGGACCAAATGATTGCTGGTACTGTGGGAAACTAGGGCACAAAGAAATATTGCTAGAATCGAAAGAAAAATGAAGGAGATAAATCAGATGGAGACAAGGAGGCAAATGTGGTAAGTAAAAAATCCGAAGAGGATGCTTTGCTTTTTTCTTTAGAGAGTGTTGATGATTCATGGGTTTTAGATTCTGGTGCTTCATTTCATGCTACACCTCATAGAGGTTATTTCATTGATTATGTCCAAGGGGATTTTGGGCTTGTTTATTTGGGGGATAATGAACCCTGTCAGATTGTTTGAAAGGGAAAAATTAAGATTAATTTGCAGAATGGGAATCATTGGCTACTACATGAGGTAAGACATGTTCCAAAGCTGAGTAGGAATTTAATTTCAGTAGGGCAACTCAGTGATGAGGGTTGTGTAGTTACTTTTAACGATAAAAATTGGAAGCTTTCAAAAGGTTCCCTTGTAGTAGCAAAAGGTGTGAAAGTAGGCACCTTATATCTTTGTACAGGTCATATTGTTCCTTCTACTTTGATTGTTTCAGAGAAAAATGAATATTCAGGAACAATTACTGCAGTTGAGCAGGGAGAACAAATAGTTGTTGTAGATTCTAATACAGTGTTGTGGCACAATAGACTTGGGCACATGAGTGAGAAAGGTATGAAAGTATTTCATTCAAGGAAAGTTTTACCAGGTCTAAAATGTGTGAATATGTATTTTTGTGAAAGTTGTGTGTATGGAAAACAAAAGAGAGTGAGTTTCGTAAAGATAGGGAAGGAAAACAAAAAGGAGAAATTAGAGCTTGTGCATATAGATGTATGGGGACCAGCCTAGGTATCTTCCCTTGGTGGCTCTCATTATTATGTTACATTTATTGATGACGCAACTAGAAAAGTATGGGTTTATTTCCTTAGATAGAAATCTGATGTATTTCAAACTTTTATGAAATGGAAATGCTTGGTTGAAAATGAGACTGGTAAGAAATTAAAATGTCTCAGATCTGATAATGGTGGTGAGTATTGCAGTCATGAATTTGAATATTATTTCTCCACTAATGGTATTCGTAGACAAAAAACTGTTCCAAGGACTCCACAGGAAAATGGAGTGGCTGAACGCATGAACAGGACTATAATGGAGCGTGCAAGGAGCATGAGGTTGCATGCTAGGTTGCCCTTACACATGTGGGTGGAGGCTGTCAATACTGCAGTATATTTGATTAATAAAGGTCTGTCTACTCCTTTGGGCTGTGGTATTCCAGAGGAAGCATGGACTGGTAAGAAGGTGAGTTATTCTTTTCTCAAGACCTTCGGTTGTGAAGCTTTTGCTCATATAGACTCTGAAAACAGAACCAAGCTAGAAGCTAAATCAAAGAAATGTGTCTTTGTTGGATATGGCATTAATGAATTTGGTTATAGGCTTTGGGATTTTGAAATAATTAAAATTATTAGAAGTCGGGATGTCATATTCCATGAGAAAGTGTTGTACAAAGATCTGTTGCAGCAACATGAGAAGAAAGAAGATGATTATGTAGTGTTGGATGATACTCCAAAAGCTGATGTTCCAGCCATTCCTCATGATGTACAACAACTGCAACAACAAATACCACACACACCAGTGAATGTTAGACGGTCAACAAGGAAAATTAGACCACCACAAAGGTTTTCTCCCTCTTTGTATTCTATTTTACTTACTGATGCTGGTGATCCTGAAAGTTATGATGAAGCTGTGCAGGTGGATACTAAGATTCAGTGGGAGTTTGCAATGAAAGATGAAATGGACTCTTTGCTGAAAAATAAGACATGGGATTTGTGCAAGTTGCCTGCAGGTAAAAAGGCTTTACAGAATAAATGGGTTTACAGGTTGAAAGAAGAGGAAGGAGGTAAGAAAAGATTTAAGGCTAGGTTAGTTGTAAAAGGATTTGCACAGAAAAAGGGAATTTATTTTGATGAGATATTTTCTCTTGTATTTAAAATGACTTCTATTCGTACTATTTTAAGTCTTGTGGCTACTGAAGATTTGCATTTAGAGAAGATGGATGTTAAAATAGCCTTTCTTCATGGTGATTTGGATGAAGAAATATATATGGCTCAACCATAGGGTTTTGAGGTCAAAGGTAAGGAGAACTTAGTGTGCAAATTGAAGAAAAGTTTATATGGCTTGAAGCAAGCACCTCGGCAATGGTATTTGAAATTTGATAGTTTTATGCATGAGCATGGATATAATAGGTGTCATTCAGATTACTGTGTTTATTTTAAGAGGTTGGATGATGATAGCTACATTATTTTATGTTTATATGTTGATGATATGCTTGTAGCTGGGTCTAACATGGATCATATTAAGGGGCTGAAACGCCAATTAGCACATGCATTTGCTATGAAGGATTTGGGGGCAGCAAAAAAAATCCTTGGTATGAAGATTTGCAGAGATAGGAAGAACAAAACATTGACGCTATCTCAAGCTGATTATGTTGAGAAGGTGTTGCAACGTTTCTCTATGGAGAATGCTAAAGCTGTCAGCACACCTTTACCTGGTCATTTGAAATTGACTAAGGAGATGTGTCCCAAGATGCAAGAAGAGGAGGATAAGATGTCCAAGCTACCCTATGCTTCAAATGTAGGTAGTTTGATGTATGCCATGGTATGCACTAGGCCAGATATTGCACATGCAGTGGGAGTCGTTAGCAGGTATATGAGTCATCCAGGATTTGAGCATTGGAATGCTGTCAAGTGGATTCTTAGGTATTTGAGAGGAACATCCAATAAGTGTTTACACTTTGGGGGCTCTACTACTGATTTATAGGGCTATGTTGACTCAGATTTGGCTGGGGATATTGATACCAGGCAGAGTACTACAGGTTATGTCTTTACTGTTGGTGGGGCAGTCGTGAGCTAGGTTTCTAGATTACAGAAGATTAATGCTCTCTCCACTACAGAGGCAGAGTATGTTGCTGCTATAGAGGCAGCCAAAGAGATGATATGGCTTTAGTTCTTCTTGGAAGAATTGGGACATCCTCAGAAGGATAATTATTTGTTCACAGATAGTCAGAGTTCCATTCATCTTGCTAAGAATTCAGCACTGCATTCTAAGACCAAACACATACAGTTGCGGTACCATTTCATTCGATCAGTTTTGGAGGATGGACAGTTAAAGCTGGAGAAGATACATACCAATGACAATCTAGTAGATATGTTGACAAAGGTTGTAACAAGGGAGAAGTTGAACTCCTCTTCAGCTTCGGTTGGTCTTTTAGACTGAACATGAATAAAAGAATAGTCAATTCCAAGATGGTTTGATCTAGTGGGAGCCCCATGTGGTAGTGGTATTGCTACAGGATCAGTCTCCAAGTGGGAGATTGTTGTTTAGTGTGGAGCCTGATCAGTCCCCAAGTGGGAGATTGTTAGATTGTGGTGACTGATCAGGAAAGTACTGTACATACTTCATAAATAGTGGGGTTCGGGTAGCCGACATGGTAGCTGACATATTATGGCCAACATGTTATAACCCTAAACTGGTTTAATACTTGTATAAAAGGGCTTAGGGTTGGGTATTTTTCATAATGTTGTGATACGAAATTGGTTCTTGCGGCAGTATTGAGCTGTAAGGGATTACGGATTGTAATCAGGTTGTAATCACTGGATTGTAATAAGATCGGACTTGCTATTTGGTGGACATAGCCCAGGGATTGGGTGAACCACGTTAAATCTTGGTGCCTTGTGTTCATTTCTGTGTGTTCTATTATTTTCTGTTATTGGTTATATTTGCATGTAGTTTTTATTTCTGTCTGTGGTTTATCCTAACATATGAAGCCTTCATATTCAAGAATGATAGCATGCATGATCCATTAAATGAAGAGAGTTTTTAGTTTCAGTCTAATATGTTTAAGCACACTAATCAGTATTTTCATAATGAGTTAACGGTTGAAGATGAAGTTTTTATATGCATTATGAAAGTAAGAGTGATAATTTTGTTTTGCCAAGTGATTTGTTATACGATGATAATATGATTGGTGAAACTGATAGGAGAAGAAATTTTAGTTTACTTCATGAAATTTCATATGAGAATCACGTTTATGACAAAGGTAAACAATTTTGTTGGAGTTCGATGGCCTGGGGCCATCGTGTGTACATAATCTTGGTAGTTAGAGTAGTTTCCCTATTTTCAATAAAGTTGTTCAAGAGAAGTTTTGAAGTTTTTGGGAATGGTCTACTTCCTCTAGAGATATGAATCCTTGCCATGCCCGCAAGGGACATGCATCCCCAAACAGAGCCATTGTTGGGACTAAAAATTGCATGGTCAACTTTTAATACCATTGAAAAAATCAATCCCTTAAACGCTTTTAAAATGCATATGTACCTGGTTGTACCTGGCTGTTCCATTGAAGCCCCAGAGGTGTTCAATGTTTCTAACACCTTCCATTCATCCCGTCTACTTATTCCATGAAGATAAATCATCATTTTGAGCTATTTGGTGAAGTCCTATTTCAAGCATTTGTCAAATTTGCAATTCTGCCCTAGTGTCAAACAGCGTCAGGAGGCTGTGTTTGCCAATGAATATCTCGCACCCAAAAATGTGTCATGACTTTCCATTTTGAGATTATCTAGTATCCATATCTAAGAACCTATGTTTCATATTTTGAGTCATTTTGAGTTCATTTGATTAGGTTTTGAATCCCTCAAAGTTGGTCAGTTACTATTTTCTTGCTTTTGCACTTTGCACCTAATTCTGGGAAGCCATGTTTGACTCGTAATAACTTTTTACCAGTTGACCAAAATGCTAAAATTCCTTTTGTGTTGCATTAAAAACTTTAGAGACTTGTCATGTTTCAAGTTTTAGCTCTTGACGAATCTGTTTGATTAGTTTTCAAACGTGATTCCAAATGGAATCTCTAAAATTTTACTGGTGTCAAGTATTTGCAGACTGATTGGAACCCCTATTCATGACATCATATCTCCTTATCCATGATAGGTGATATTGAATGTTTTGTTTCCTTGTGTTCTATACTAAAAATACTATAAGTGTGTTAGTTTTTAAGCCTTGACGAATCTGTTTGCACACTTTTCCAGGGTCATTCCATTTGCAAAAATTGTTATGTTGTCATTGTTTCCTGTACTGCAAATCTAGGTAGCTAACTTCAGATGCTTGTCAAATTTTCCCAGTTATTCATCATGAGCCTAAATCATAGATCCATAATTTCCTCATGACAGAGAACCAATGCCCCAATTTTTGTCTTCCAAAGTGTCCATTTGCCAAGTTTTCAAAGCCTGATTCAAACCCAGTTTTCTTGCAGATAAATCTTAGAGGGAAACTTTGATGGTCAATATCTTTTGAACCAAGATTCGTCATGAGACAAGATTTGACAGGATGGAAGAATGCAGAACAAAGATTCAGTGGGTCTTTTTTTAGAGCTCAGTCGAGTGTCTGGATCAGTTTTTAGGGGCAGTCATTGGACCTCTTGGCACAAATTCGATAGTCAACAGAAAGTGATAAAATGTGTTTTATTTAATTGTTCAGTGATCCAAAATGATTCAAATCAGTTTGAGATGTTTAGTTGATCATTTTTCCCATCAGTTGTTTGGAAACGAAAAAAAATTTTAGCCGGACCCACTTTGGGGCCGACTAATTCCATCGGAATAACAACATGCTATGATCTTTTCATTAAATTAAGGATTCAACGAATATGCAAAAAATAATGTACAAGGATGCAAAGATCAGTAGTATGGATACTCCAGGCCAGGTGGACTTTGAAGAAATAGAGATTGCTTGACGAAATGCCATAAGTTAATCAGGCCACAGTGACATAGAAAGGACTTTATAATGTTAATCGCCATTATCATGTGCATACAAATTTGTAAAGGAGAGCATTTTCTTGAGTTATTCAGATGTCAAATGAGGGGGCATTCAGATCCAAGGAAATTTCTATACATGAAGTTGCTAAGTATACATGGATACCCACGGCTTTCAAGAGCTAGGAAGCATCTACAAGAATGAAATGGCTTGAGTGGTTCATGGCAGCCGAGCACCCATGTCCAAGACATGATAGATAGAAGGAAAGACCACACCAATTAAAAAGCTAGTCAAGGGCATCAGATAAAGAAAGTCTCCGAGTTAAAAAAAGAGCCCATGGATCTTTGTGGAGCATAGCACACAAATTAAAAGAAATGCCATTGTTTGAAGCATCCAATGCACAAGAAGACCTGTGTTAAAAGCCAAACTTGCAATCTCTAAAGAAGATTCCATGCATAAGGTGAAGCCACAATTGTTAAAGCATTAAGGAACAATGAAGGGTAGAGGATGTTTGAAAGAAAAATTCCCTGTAGAACCAGAGAGTCCACACAGATTTAAAAGGAAGGCAGCCGCAATTAGAGAAAGGTCAACGCTGCATTTGAAAAGTTGCAGACCAAGCAAGAAATCTTCCAATAAGAAATAAAGCTGCCCATTCTTAATAATGAGGGAACCGCCCATACCGGAGGAAGAATCTGTAAGGCACATTACAAGATGAGAAATCCATGTCTTTTGCAAGAGAAGGGGCCATACCTCACTCATGCATAAAGAAGATCATTTTAAACAGAAGAGACCCAGCGCCAAGTTCAAACATGAGATCCAATGCAGTTAAAGCCACTGTTTGAAGACGTTCAAGGGAAGTCAACGTTAAGATGATTACATCCAATAGTCAGGAAGAAGAGCATCCCACATTTTTGGGGATAGCTCACACCAAGAGTAGAACTCCAGCATCATAGGAAGAGCACAGAACATAGCTAAGACAAAAAACTCATGCCCACGCTTAGAGAAGAATCCACAGTCAAATGAAGAAGGACATTCATGGTAGTAATACTGTTAAAAGACTCACGTTTTGAGCAGAGGAGGTGCTAAAAGGAGCTTCTAGCAAACTTTGGAGCAGTATGAAAAGAAGAGCCATCATTTTAATCTGGCAGATATAAAAATGATCCCATGCCCAGCTTAAAGACATAGAAATCTCATGCCTGTAGAGGGTAGAGTTGACGCCTTTCAACCTCACAGATGAATCAAAGGGGCCACTGATAAATAAAACAAGATGCCCAAGAAATTAAAAAGATGCCAGTCAAAGAGACAAACCGCAGTCACAAGGAGGTAAAGGGTAATATCCCACATTCCTCTGGGGGTTACTTTTCATATTCTTCAAATACCATTGCACACATAACATTTGTTGTCTCAAAGGAAGGCTCTTTTGAAAGGCATGGGCGCATGTGGAAGGTGGGGTCCTCACAGATGATGTCAGCGTGACTAAGCAAAATTTTAATCAAACATGCATGCGAGCTGATGTGGCACCCAAAAGAAGATCGCACCAAACGTCGACACGTGGCTTGATCCAATGGCGTGCACATCCCCCCATTATGAAGTTGTAGGTAGTTAAGTAATGCGGGGAAGTGCATTTTTGACAAGTGGTAGGAGGGCCCGACCAGCGATGACAAGGTAGGTGACGTGGTCAGGCAAGGGGTGAGGTAAGTGGGTGATAAAGCAATCGATCGGCCAATCAAGCGTTGCCACGTAGCAGTCCGGGTGGCGCCAAGTGGGCCCAGAAAAGAAAAGGAAAGATTGAGAGTGAGAAAAAAATAATAATATTTTATTTTTTCCTAAAAAGCATGGGGCCACGTTAATTTTAGTTTTAAAATTTTTTAATGCTACAGTTAAACTTTAGAATCTTTAAATTTTTCAAAATTTAAAGTATCAAAAGTGCAGACCAAGGGAATGCCATGCCAGGAAGGCATTTTTTAAATTGAGATTACATGAGTTTCTAGAAGGCTAGATATGCCTTATCATATACCGCCAAAATTGTGAAAGTCTAAATTTTTGATTTCGAGGTTAGTTTATGCACAGAAGTCCTTCCATTCAAGTTACACAAGGTTTTCCATCAGGTACCTAAATTGCAACCGTTTTCAGATCAGGAAGTTTAGATTTGATTTTTTGTCAAGCTAATGAGCTGAATATCAGTAAACAAAAATGGAAATGCAGTTAGGGTCAAATTGGTTCAAATTTACTCAGTAAAAACTCATTTTCACTGGTATTTTCATGGGGCAATCAGATATTTTAGTGAATCAAAAGGCTTTCATCATTTGAATAGAGATATTTTCCAATCAGTTAGAGTGTAATGATGAAACAAGATCATATCAGATCTGTAGAGAGATGAAAGAGGTGATTCAATTGAGAGAGATTGAATTCCCAGTGGACAAATGTCGATTTCAGATTCTATCCGAGAATCCTTCCTTGTCTATATCTTTCCCTTTCTTTCTCATTTGGGAGGTTCCAATTTTTTATGACTGAGAGACCATTCATGGTTCCAATCTTGAGTTCTCTCGAATCTGTGATCCCATTTTTCTCAGTGATTCTTCCTGTTATGAACAGCATATTGTATTCCTTTTGAGGCATTTATATTACACAATCATTCTATGTGTATTTTCTGAATTTTTGTATGCAGATGTTGTATTCTTTTCAATGATATTAATACAAAGAGCCTCATCTTTTAGTTTCATTATGATTCTCATCTCCTGCTGTTGTTATTTGCAATGTTCTGTGTTTAAGAACTAAGAGCTTGAACCTAGTTACATCACCTTAAGGTTGTATATCAGAATAAATTTGTTGTTGGAACAAAGCTCCAAGTAAATGCTTGTTTATACTAATAGGATTGCAGGTTACACCAAAAGGATATCACCATAAGTACGAGAGTTTTAATGAATATTGATGTCTATTTGCAAGTCAAGCAGATAGACCATATACCTAAATATATGAGTATATTTTAGGTATCCATCTATATGTGAAGATTCAGTTAGTGCCCAATGGATAAGGGACTGGTCAGCTTGAAGGATGCATGTTTGTTGTTGTTGCATACCTGGTTATGCTAAGAAATCAAATCAAAATGAATATTATTTTCCCATTTTATGTTTTGAAGAACTATAAGTGTAGGTCATGGCTTATTTGTGGTTACTTTCCTTGGTTATAATTAGCTACTGTGATCAGGAGATTTACCAACAAATTGAAGAAGAAAATTGACCATATCTACTATAGAGGGTAGTCTTGTAATGAAGTATCAAGATAAATTAGACAAATCCCTCAGGTTTTCCCACCTTGGCTTTGCAGAGCCTAAAGTCAAGTGAGTCCTAATATGACTTTGTTAAGTGGCCCAGAACTAAGTTTTAGCCTTGCTGAATATAGGATTTAGCTCATCCTGAGGCATGTTCCTAGTCTTTGTTTCTTGGTATCAAGTTTAAATCTACCTGGTATGTTCTTTACCAAAAAGAACACCAACAGCATGTAAACATATCAATTAAGCATAAAGTAAACACATGCATCAAAACACATAACACCAAATTTGGTAACCCAAAAATCCTCCAAAATGAGAAGGTAAAATTGGGGTGGGGGTGATACCCACAAAATATTACTGCATAATATTTGACTACTTCTGATGGTCTGCCTTGTTAAAGGCCTACCCTATTAAAGGCTTTACACTATATCAATAGTGACCTATTTAAAGGATTTACAAACACTTTACATGAAGTGTCACCATGTCAAAGGATTTTATCACCTTGTCAAAGGTTCTACAACCTAGCTGTAAAGCTAACCTATCAACATAGGATTTTCTTTCTAATACAATTGCTAGAGAGTATTAGATTAATAAACCTAATAGCTTACAATCCTTGATTGTTGAATTTAGGTACTTGATCTACTCTCTCTGATCTTGATCCTCTGAGATCCGATATCTATTTGATGCACTTGCTCTATTCTGATTAATTGAATATGCAATGTTGATCTAGTCACTAAGTCTTTAACACCCCTACTACTTTCCCTCTTCTACAATTTGCTTACCTTAATTATTCATCTGCTTAGAAACTTCAAATTGAGGGGTTTTTTCCTTCTTATAAAGGCTACAAAGACTTAGGGTTTGAAATGAATCTACGATCCATATTAAATCTTGATTTCTAGCTCATTTCTTGCACTTTTCTTATTGGTTGCATGCCTTCTCCATTTTTTTTATTGGCTACATGTTGATTGCATAGGAAATATAACAGATTTGTTCTTATCTTTAATATCCTTCGAGATTCTTCTATGTCAGCTCAAAAAATGGTTTACATAGGTGTTTGTGCAATTACAAATAGCTATGCCCAATCTATGTTACTCGGCACTTGTTACCTATGATGCTTGGCTCATATAGAAAAACTAGATCACTCGACATCTATAACATTATGTTCCACTCGGCATCTATAGTAACTTGACACCGATACTTTGCTCAGCACTTGATCTTCACTTAGCACCTAAAGATTGCTTGGCACCTAAAGATCATTAGTACCTATTGTAGTTCTATCTGGCTTGGCATCCATTATAGCTTAGCATCAACTATTTTACTCAGCATCTATACATATTTTACTCGAAATGTGTTGCTAACTTGGCTTGAACTTAGAAAACATCTTAAGTGTGTTGAAATGAAATAGTCAAAACCTAGTCTTAGATTCAATAGTGGTTATATTGCTAGGGGCTAGTAAAATCTCCTTTGGGGATTCTCTAGCCTTGCACTACATCACTTTTAGAAGTAGTGATCTTTCCTCGGTTGTATTTATTCATTAAATGGGATAAACCAAGGTATCATTTTGTATTTTTTTCCTCTAGTCCACATGTGAAGGACATCTCATTTTCTTGTCCTATTGTCCATGTGTGAGGACAACTCATTTTTGTAATTCATTTTATTAGGAAATTAGTTTATCCTCCTTAAGAAGATCTTGACACTTTGTACACACTTATTATGAATGGTGACATCCATAAAAATGGTAGTTACACATGCAAATTCATTCTCATATCTATGAAAGAGATGCATCTCTCTCATTCTTCTAATTATTCACATGTTCTTGATGTTATTGTAATGAGTTGATTTTCTCCACCCTCTTTCTCCCTCCACTATCTTTCCATAGGATTTTTCCAACATTATTAATATTACACAAGGGGTTTTACTTGCTTTCCCCTTTCAAAATATCTTGTTTTCATTCTTGTTACTATGTTGGGAAGCTCATTTTGTTAATGGTAAATTTATTCACATCAAGCTCTCTTGGATTGTTTCATTAGTTTTCATTTTACTCAATTTCTTACTATACCTAACTCTTATATGGTGCCAAATATAATAATAAATCTAACCAAAAACCCTGACCCTGACTCAACTTCTAATTGTAAACCTAATTGTAATTTTAAATTTGTAATTTTAAATATTCATAGAAGAACCTTATAGTAAGTGTACCCCTAATTGTAATTGTAATTTAACACTAATGATATCACTCGTCATATGATGCAGGATCATCATAGGGTTTTTATCAATCCTACATGTTGGAGGTATTTTGGCTAAGTATTGTAGACTTAGTCACCAAATAGTGGTGCTTGGTCACTAAAGGATGTAATTATGGCCAAGGAGTTGAGTCATTGAAGGGGCTCAGTCATTGAAGGAGCTTGGTAGATACAATTTGCTTGGTATTATCCATAGTTCTTGGCATTTATTGGTTTCTTAGCACTCTTTGTATGCTTGTCATATGTTGGTTTCTCAGTATGCATTGGGAGCTCAATGATGCTAGTGTTTTGGTTCATGCTCAGCTTGGTCTTCCTAACACTCGATCTAGTCTTGGTTCCTATAGGTGTCAAATTATATATAAGCCTAATTTTGGTATTTATTCCATATTGTAGCTAACTTTTGGTATTTAATTTGTGTTTTAGCCAACTTGTGGCTCAACATATATTTAATGTAAGGGATTTAATTTGATTTATAATGAGTTGGGTTGACTTATGGCTTAGTTGGGTGTAAGTAGGGGGTCTTGTGGAGTCTTTAGGAATTATGATATTTTTCTTGGAGAAGAAGATATGAACTTTGAAGGACTAGTAGCTAAGGCTGGTAAACTAGGAGATTACTTGGAGGGCTTGTGAGCACAAGTTAAGATTTCCTTGGGGTTTCTTCAAAAGTGTAGATCTAGACTAGATGGGTTTAGTGTTGTGAGTTGGATCTTATGGGATCTTGTAGAATTGTTCTTGCAATTGTTTTTGTATTTGGTCCTAACCCCAAAGGCCTTATAGCTAGGAATATTACATGTATTTAGTTACCTATGAATAAAGAGTTGTAATTGGGTATCAGATCTTGCTTTGTTATTATTTTGTTCTCTTATTTTTGTTGTGTGGTTATTTATAGGGATCTAGTTTACCTCCAATAGGGGTACCCTTAGATTCTAGCTACATCAGATGGTATCAAATTAAAGGTTTTCCTAAGTGTCTAGACAAATCATTGAAGCTAAGGCAATTTGCACAAAGACTTGGGTTAAGGCTAGAAGAGAAGGTTGATCTAGTGGAGTTGATTGATCTTTTAGATTTCAAGATCTATTGCTTAGGGTTTGCAAAGATCTTGGAAGATGCCTCTAAGAAGATTGGACCCTAGGGAAATTGATGATCTTAGTGATGCTATAGAAGAAAGGATCTTATAGAAGATTAAAGCATAATTCTTGGATCTAAGATTGCATTGATGAAGAGTGACATGATTGTTGAAATTGTGACTAATTTAGGTGGTACACTTAGGCATCTGGGTACTAAATATGGTTATGAGGAAGTTGTTGTAGACTTTAAAATTTCTAGATCTAGTGTTGAGGATAGAACTAATCATGTGGAGAAACCTATTGGAACTAGCATCAGTCAGTTTTCTAGACCTAGATCTCAATTAAAGCTAAAGCATTACATGGAGGTTTATAATTTCTCAACTACATTGAATCCTAAAAACTTGATTGATTGGATTGGTGAATTGGAAGACTACTTTGAGCTTGAGGATATTGAGGATCCACTCAGATTGAGGTTGGCACAAAACAAGTTGAAAGGATATGCTACTCTTTGGTGGAAAGAACTACAAAGAGACAAAGAAGAGGAAGGTGAAATGAAGATCACTAGATGGAGATTGATGGTAACTAAGTTGAAGGATATGTTCATTCCTATTGATTATGAACTTGATTTGTTTAAGAGGTTGTAGAATCAAAAATAGAAGAATTTGATTGTGAAATTTTATACAAAGGAGTTCTACAAGTTGACTGTTTGGTCTGGGCATAGAGGATTCTCAAAGGAAAAGGTAGCTCAATACATTAATGGTTTAAGATTCAATATTCAAGATAAGGTTGGTATGTTGAATATTTTTTTGGTTAAGAATTCTTATCAATATGCCCTAAAGGTAGAAGATAAGTTGAAGAGGAAAACTCAAGGTAATTCTAGAGGGAAAGAGAAGCAAGATAGCTCAGCAAAAGCTAAACAAACTGTAGAAGGTGAACCAAAACCTATTGATTAGAGAAGGATAGGTGGAGGTGAGTTCAGAGGTAATTATTTTAGATGTGGTGAAGAAGTGTAATTCCTTGCCTAGAGCTCCTTGGAATACAAGGACAAAGCATGCACTGAATTATTTTTTCTTAAGATAAGTTATTGAATCAACAACATAAAGTAACCATGTGCAATAATGAAACATCAAACAAGGTGATAAGAATAGGGAAAATGGTTAAACTTGCATTTTAACTTACACTAGTGGAAGTCTTACAACACTTCCAAAGATCTCCAAGCACTATATCAAAATTGAGAACCCAAAGATCACACAAATCATGAGAATATACCAAGGGGATGTTCTCTTTCAAACCCAAGGTAAAAGCTTCTAGCATGGTTATACAAACAATTCCATTTCCACTAATCACAACATAATAAAGAATTATAAGAAGAGGCTAACAATGGTCATACACAAGATGAGGGCTCAAAATTACCACCACTCATCTATTGGACACCATGTTGAAAGACAAATGATGACTGTTGAAATTTGACTCTGTTTGAAATCCTGAAGCCCTAAAATTTCCTAGAATCTTTATCTTAACTCGGAGAGGTCTAGAACCTATCTCAAATGAATCATTGCATATATTAAAATATATCTTAAGTATAAGGAAAAATTAAATGATATATGTTAAACCCCATAGAAAAAAAAATTGGACTAGGAAGGTGTAAAACTCAATAGGTTGTCCAAACCCAACTTCCAAACTTTCCTCGGCCAAGCCTAAATGCTTAATGTTTTTTATGCAAGGAAACACTGATATTTAGTATCAAGCTACAATTTTCTTCTCTATGCAACACCTTTCCTAACTACACATGAGGATTTGCATTGCTTCATTTGAGGCTTTGCATCATGTTGTGCGACGAAGTACCCACTCCGTGTGAGACTTCATTTCTCCATGCAAGGAAGTACATACTCGTGTGAGGTAGTACATGCTCATGTGAGGTAGTACATGCTCACACAAGGGATAATGTATGTTCATGTGAGTCAATACATTCTCGCACTAGAAATTACCCTTCTCATGCAAGGAATGCCAATAGTGCAACATCAAGGCAAGAAGAAAATGCATAAAAACATGAAACCTCCACACCAAGGAGTACTAAATCCTTGTAAATCAAGGAATAGTCACTCAAGAGAATAAAAGAGATCAAATAAATCTAGCATCTAATACATAGCATCTAATGTTATCATGTGGCAAGCAACATCACAATGAACATACATGAGCACAAATCAAATATTACAAAAAGGAAACACAAACAATGAATCCACCAAACTAGCAATAACCATGCTTGTTTCCTCCCATCGATAATAGCATCATGAGACCTCAAAGGCCCTAGCCATCCCCCAAGAATGAATCTCAAATTGTCAAAAAGATAGTTTGAGTTGTATCATGAGATCATTCTTACAAACACTATCAATAACAACATAAGGGAGAAATACATCCAATCATGCTAATCTATCAATAGCAACACTATCCAAAGTAATGGTAAGGAATCTCATCTAAACCATAAGATACAAAATCATAATAAGGAATGCATCAAGTAATAATTACTATAATCTAACCATGATATCAAATTCATCCAAAGTAAAACATAAATCATAAGGAAACATACTCTAGATACACCAAAGTACCAAGTGAATATCCAGCATTAGCCTCAAGCTAGAAGTTGACCATCTCTATACATCAGTCCCCATTAGTGGTATAGGTAGCTATTCCTCAAATCACATTACATGTGATGACTAAGAATAATCATGCAAGAGGGATAAATCACCACACAATGCTAAGGAATACATCATCTTAGCAACATTAGAGAACACACTCACACACATCAAGTAGTATGCCATTAATAACCTCATGCATATATAGACTAAAATGATGTCCTTGATTATTTTCCATGTAATGCAACATTTGGATATACAAAAATTTTACTAGAATTTCCATAAGCTTAAGAAGCAAGCAATTCAGGACATAATTCATTAACCCAAAGGATCTAACATAACATCTACTTCCTTGTAATGATTCACAATATACACTCATTTCCCAATGAAAGGAACATTTCATTACTAAATTGACATAACAGAGAATCGCAAATAAGATTCAATTTTAGATTAAGGTAAAACCAAGTTTTGAAAGGGACCTGAAACCCTTAACAAAAAAGAAAAAGATAAACCATGAAGCATTACCAACTTTTACAAGGACCTTAAACCTACAGTTTAACAGTAAGAAAATAAAGTTTTATAGGGACCTAAAACCACATAAAAGGACCATAAAATAAACCCAGGTTTTACAAGAACCTAGAACCTAGTTTTTACAATAGACAAAAACTAGATAAAATAACCAAGATCAGAAACCAATTACCAAGACCACTACAAAAATAGAGACCAGATACCAGTGACACTATTAGCTGCTAGTGCAGCTCTTTAATCATTTTGACCACCTCTTTGCCTACCTTCATAGTGCCTTGGATGTTATTAGCAGCTGATCCTCCAGTAACCTCAGCTGCCCTTTTCTTGGAGCTCTATCTGGTTCTTTTACTTGGTCCACCTAGAGACATTATTTCTTCATTGGTTTGCTTCCCTAAACTTGCAGCAGTTGCACAAATGCTGGAAGTAACCTGCTCCATCTTATTGCCACTTTCTTTGATCAATAAACAAAGTTTATGTTCATACTCCTTTAGTTTCTCTAGTATATTACCCACCTGATCTAGCATCTAACTAATCTTTGCACGATCAATTTCAAGATCATGTTGCACCTTTTCCACTTTTTTTTTTAAACTCATAAATTCATTATACATCCATGAGTTGGCTTGCAGAGAGGTATCATCTTTATGCTTTGTAGTATGCAGGAAAGAAAGCATAGTATCCCTATGAGTAGACTTGTTCTTCTCCTTCCCCATTTCTTCCCTACTAGAAAACTCATCCTTCACTATCCTTACATCTTCCCTCACATTCACATTAGAAAGATCCTCCTTTTTCTTTTCCATTTCTTCTTTTTCATCCCTCACTCCCTTGCAATGCTCACTCTGATTTTCCTCTTCACCAACATTATCTAACCCATTATTTTTCTCTTTACTTTCTTCCTCCTCATCCTTACCAATCTCACCCTTGCTTCTTGGGTAGCCTTCCAAATTGGAGCTAAAATCTCCCACATCTGTATTCTCCTCCTCCTTCAAATTTTTCTCATCATTATTTTCCAAGTTATCAGACTCAGTAATCTCTTCCACATTTTGCTAAGGGGTTTGTTGATTTTCTTGCTTTAGACTCCACCTTTTTCCTTAACCCCTTCCTCACCCTTACTCTTCCTATAGTAAGTTTTGCTAACAAAGCTCTTCTTTTTTCCAGAAGGAGGATAAGATGCAATAGCCTTATTTTTACAGTGATCCTCAATTAGTAAAATTAACCCTTCATGTAAAATTAGATGAGACTCTTTTTTCCTATGAGCTTGCAAACTTTAGAGTAAAGAAAATCTAAAAATAAAAAGGAAACGAGAGCCTATCCTTGTTCCTAAAGTGATTGAGGAACACAAAATGAAATTTATGAACATGCTTAGCTCTACCATCTAAAATAAAATACTCATAAATGCAAGAGAGCACATCCTGTCAAATAACCTTAATCTAACCCAGTTTATAAAAATCATCATTCTTCTCCAAATTCCTTTCCTCTTCATCCATTTTTGAATATTTATTAAACACATCATTTGAAATACTCATTTCTTTACTGAACTTTATGTCTTCCTTAGACAAACCCATTACCTTAGGTATGAACTCTTAAGTCAAATGCACTATCACTCCATGCAGGGAAATCCCTATCTTCAATCTAGTTTTTGAAGAATGCCTCTGTAACATGAGGTTTATATCCATGAAGGTCCTCCAAATATGTGGTGACCTTACCCTTCTATAGAATATTCCAAAAAAAAGCTTTGGCCTTCCATGTCTTACAATTTTTTGGCTCTTGTTTTCTTAGTTCTCTGCCCATTTCCAAAGACTTCGAATTACTGCAAAAATACAAAGTTGGATGGACATGAAGAAATGATGATTTAATCAAAGATAATACATTCATTAAAACAACTGAGGCATGCATTAAAATAGATATGTGCGAAGCTAGGATAAAAATCACATTAATGTACTTCCTTAGGGAGAGAACACTGACATTCGTAACCCCACTCCAATATATCATTAAATTTCTAATATTAGCAAATATTTCCCTCCATCACATGAGTTGTATCATAATTAATAAGGGCTTTCAAATCCACATTCCTACTTAAGTCGCCATACCACGTCATTTGATACCTGTTTTGGACAGCTTGGTTGGCAATCCAGTCAGCCACCGCATTACCTTTGCAAAAAGAATGAGATATAATCACTTTTTCAATTTTATTCATTAAAGATTTAATTTCCATAACATGAGCTTCAATCAACCAAATAATTGAATTTTTATCATTAAGCATATTGACAATGTTTAAGGAATCTCCTTCCATCTACAAGTTTTGAAAACTAGTTTCCACTACAAGCCTCATTGTATAAAGAGTTGTAGTAGCCTCAGCTTTATGACTGTTAGAGATACCAATAGGTATTGCAATAACATCTATTATATTACCTGTATGATCTCTCAAAAATCCTCCACAACCTGCTTTTCTTGGGTTTTCCTTAGCAGCACCATCATAGTTCCCTTTAAGTCATCCAATATGGGGAGCCTTCCGTCTAGCCTTTAATCTTGGGTTTTCTTTTTTTATATTAGAACCTTTGGATAACACTGGAGTGTCAATTTGAAAGTCTTGATCACATATTCTCTAAGACTTAAAATTTCCCTTTATTGCCCAGACAATATTTTGGCCAAGCACCCACCCTAGCATTTCTTTATTTCTAAAGATTCTAGTATTTCTTTCTTTCTAGATACCCCACTAGAGATGGGGAAGAGTAATCTTCCATTGAAAATCAACATCAGTATCCTTAGATGGACATCTCCAACTTTTAAAACAAAGTTCAACATTATTTTGATGAACCCAAGTTATGTTCCAATAATTGAGAATAGAGCTCCATACTTGTTGACTGTAAGAACAGTTTAAAAATAAATTATCTTTGTCTTCAAAACCTCCTTTACATAGACTACACCTATTAAACACATTAATGCTTCTTTTTTGCAAGTTATCCTAAGTAAGAATTTTGTTTTGAAGCAAAATCCAATAAAAGATATTTATTTTTGGTATGAGACCCTTTATCCAGGCTTGTGTCCATAAAGGTTGATTACCTTTCTCCTTAGATTTAAAAATAGAAGAACCTTTAAACTGGCCACTAGGATCAGCATTCCATATCATCTTATCCTCTTGATGGGGATACAAAGAAAAGGAATTCAACATTATCTAGTTGTTATGAAAACCTTGGTCAACATCAGTTAGGTTAACCCAACTATTGTTGTGCCAATAATGTCCCACAAAAGTCCCATACAATTGTTTGCATCTGTCAACTTGGGTTCTATCCTCAAAGTCCTCAATCAAAAGGTGATCCATTAACCAAGAATCTTCCCAAAATCTTACCTTCTGCCCATTTCCAATTTTCCATGAACAGCCTTTGCTTAAGGTACTCTTATTTCCCTAAACATCTCCCCAAGTAGTAGAAGGAGAGAGAACATTAGGGGATGGTAGGAAATTAGATAAAGAATTAGCATTAAAAATATACTTATGTTTCCATATAGTGCTCCATTCCTTATCATCGTGATAAACTCTCCATCCTTGTTTCACCAGAAGAGCTCTATTCATACTTCATATAGACTTGATTCCCAATCCACCTTCCCTGATGGGCTTACAAATTTGATCCTAGGCAATCAGATCCATTCTCTTCCTTTCTTCAATTCTAGTCCAAAGAATATTTCTTTGAATTTTATCAATAGTATCTACAAATTTCACTAGTATTCTGAAAAGACTCAAAGCATAATAGGGAAACTTTGGAGACGGGCTTTAAGGAGGGTAATCTTACCAACTTGACTCAAAAGGTTACCCTTCCAGTCCACTAATTTCTTGTTAGATTTCTTTATGAGATCTTCCCAAAAAGAATCAAGAGCTTTTGGTCCCAAAGGAAGAGCCAAATAAATATAGGTAAAAGATCCTATTAAGCACCTAGAATTTTAGCAATTTTGTTTTGTCTTGGAATAGGGGTATTAATAAAAAAACAAAGAACTCTTGTTCCAATTTACCAACTAACTTGAAGCAAAATTTACTTATAACAAGAGAATACAACTAAAACAATGAACCTTACTCCACAAGGGGACACAAAAGAGACACTCAAAGCCAATACATGGACACCAATCAGTGACTCCATCTAAGAAGGTCACACAACAACTAGCCATGCTAAGGCACATTGATTTTTGTCTGCATAACAAGGAAAGACTCACTTCCTTCCCCTTACATTGCTCTAGTTGCATCTACTGGACAAGCAAGTCTTCCATAAGTAGATACCCAAGCAACAAACTTACAAGCTCTTAAAGAGGCATTCACACTTACACAATCGCAACATCAACCATATGGGCAACATATAAATGTAGAGATCCTAATGTTTGAAAATGGGCTCTAATACTAGATGTAATGCCCCACCCAGAGATCCTTCAAATGTAGGGATAAAACATGCATGCAATAAATTTTTTCTTAAGATAAGTTACTAAATCAACAACATAAAATAACCAAGTGAAATAATGAAACATTAAAACAAGGTGATAATAATAGAGAACATGGTTAAACTCACATGTTAACCTACACTAGAAAAAGTCTTACAACACTTTAAAGATCTCCAAGCACTATACTAAAGCTCACAACCCAAAGATCCCATGACTCATGCGAATATACCAGGGGATGTTCTCTTTCAAACCTAAGGTAAAAGCTCCTAGCACGGTTAGACAAACAATTCTATTTCCACTAATCTCAACATAATCAAGAATTGCAAGCAGAGACCAACAATGGTCATACACAGGATGAGGGCTCAAATTTACCACTACTCATCTATTGGAAACCATATTGAAAGACAAATTTTGACTTATGAAATTTGGCTAAGTCTAAAATGTTGATGCCATGAAATTTCCTAGACTCTTTATCTTAACTTGGAGAGGTCTGGAACCTATCTCAAATGAATCATCATATATATTAAAATATATCTTAAGTATAAGGACAACTTAAATGATATATTTTATACCCCATAGAAAATATATTTTGAACTAGGAAGGTGTAAAATCCAATGGGGTCTCCAAAACTAGATTCTAAACTTTCCTTGGCCAAGCCTAAATGCCCATTGTTTATTGCATGAGGAAACACTAATGTTCAGTCTCACATGAGAATTTGCTTCTTCATTTGAGACCTTGCCTAATTGCATGTGAGGATTTAAATTGCTTCACATCAGGCTTTGCATCACGTTGTACATGGAAGTACCCACTCTAGGTGAGACTTCATTTCTCCATGTGAGGAAGTACATGCTTGAACGAAGTAGTATATGCTCACATGATTGAGAATGTATGTCCATGTGAGATAATACATTCTCACATGAGAAACTACCCTTCCCATGCGAGGAATGTCAACAGTGCAACATCAAGGCAAGAAAAAAATGCATAAAAACATGAAACCTTTGCATCAAGGAGTACTAGATCCACTTAAATTGAGGAATGGTCACTCGAGAGCATAAAAGAGATCAAATAACTCTAACATTTAATCTATAGCATCTAATATAATCATGCAACAAGAAAGATCACAATGAACATACATCAGCATAAATCAAATATTACAAGAAGGAAACACAAACAATGAAGCCAGAATCTCAAATTTCCAACAAGATAGTTGGATTCATATCATGAGATAATTCTTACCAACACTATCAATAACAACATAAGAGAAAAATACATCCAATCATGCTAATCTATCAATAGCAACACTATCTAAAGCAATGTTAAGGAATCTCATCTAAAGAATAAGATACAACATCATAATAAGCAATGCATCAAGTAATAACTACTATCATCTCAACATGATATCAAATGCATCCAAAGTAAAACATAAATCATAAGGAAATGTACTCTAGATACACCAAAGTACCAAGTGAATATCCAACATCAGCCTCGAACTAGAAATAGACCATCTTTGTACACCAGTCCCTAGTAGTGGTATAGGTAGCTATGCCTCCCAACCATGTGGTAACCCATAGATCCACTCCCATTGTGAAAATGGAGATAATGACCTGGTCACAATCACATAGTACAATCATCCATGACTAACACTCACATCAAATAGTATAGAGGATTGAAACCAAGATCATGAGACAATGCCATATAATAGGTCCTAGTTAGATACTCTATGGGTCTACTATGTAGGGACTTTGGTGGAGAGTAACTTGCTTAGGACTCCCAATCTCAATATTGTAAGGATCATTCCCCTTGGGAGGCCAAAATGTTATGTCCTTGGATGAGACATGCAAACAATGTGGCTCTTGGATAAACTGACGAGCACATACCTTTGGAGGAGTCATATAGGTACACAATATTTTAATATCTTAGGTAATTACCCATGAGTTTATTTAATTATCACTTAATTAGAAACTTCTTCACATATACCTCACTAAGAACATGACATAGGATTATGAGAGATGCCCCTCTACTAGTGTCCTCTACATACCCATGCTCATCACACAATGATTGCTCATAGGCAATGCAATTTCCCAACCCAACTCAATGAACATAACTCAACTGAAAAGAAAATAGGAGCATAGGACTTGCAAGTGCATGCTCATGTGCCCGTGTGTGGGTGCACCAACTACACAATGATCATAAACAACAAGGGTTGGATGAAAAGCATAAAAAAAACAAGTATAGGAAGATCACTCAACTGACCTATATTCAGGAGTAACGAAACTACACAAATCTGAATGGTGCAACAAAACCAAACATCATGGCTCACTCCATTGGTGTAAATCAAGGAGTATAGATTCTACACAAATCCCAATGATGCAGTAAAATACCAAACATCATGAATTCACTTAATCGACCTAAATCTAAGAGTATAGATTCTTAAAGAATCCTATTGTCCATGAGATAATGACAAGGGTTCAGTTAGAAATAATAACGCTGGTTAATAATCACTCAAACAAACACATAGTCAAGAGTATGGATTCAACACAATTCCTTATGCAAGAAAAATACAATGGTCAAATTGGAATCCTCACAGATAATCCAAATCCATGACCATCAACTATGCTAAGAAAACTAGGTGAGACACAAATCGAGGTAAAGTTAAAATGGCCAAAATCCAATGTTTAGGTAAATCAAGGCTTCATAATATGTTTCTACTCTAGTCCCCATTAGTGCCATTTTGATAAGCACATGAGCTTCAGAATTCATTTGTGTTATTTCTTGGGATGTATGTGCTAATAGAACCAATGAAGGCACTAAAAGAGACATGTGCTATTACAAGACTCAAAAGCACTATTATATACTTCAAATGTGTTATGTAATGGGAAAGCACTACCAGAACATTCATATGTGCTATTTAGAAAGGCATAAGCACTAGAAAACTTTAAAATGGTAAACTATCATTCATATACACTTCAATATGACCTATCACCATGACTTTATGGACCCAAAAACCCTACATGACAAATGCACTACTCTTTATCTAATATGTGCTCCAAGTGTTAGTCTCAGATTGGTTTTGACATTTGAGTGTCAACATACTTAACCAATTCTCAAGTTAATGCTGAGTATAATATAGAAGTTGAGCTACAATGTATGTCGAGCTAGAAAATTCAACAGGTGTCGAGTGAACTTTAGGTGCCAAGCAATCTTTAGGTGCCGAGCAAAGTTTAAGTGTCGAGAAAAGTATAGATGCCGAGTCACTATAGATGCCAAGTGAAACAGAATTGCTATGGGAGCCAAGTGAGATAGTTTTCCTATATGTGCTAAGCATCAGCAACTAGTATGTGTTGAGTAACATAAAATAAGCATATGAGTTTGTGTCTTCACAAACTCAGATGTAAACTATTTTTGTAGCTGACATGGGATGAATCTCTAAGGATCTTGAAGATAAGATCGAATCTCTTGCATTACCTATGTAATCAACATGCAGCCAATAAGAAAATGTAGAAGGCATGCAAAAAATAGGAAAATTGCAAGAAATGAGCAAGAAATGAAGATTTAATATTGATCATAGATTCATACCTAACCCTTAGTCTTTGAAATCTTTAAAAGGAGAACGAAAACCCATTATGTGTATATAGGAGAGGATATGTATGGGTGAAATATAGTGAAGTGCAGTAGGGTAAAAGAATAGTGAAGAACAGACTAGCATACTAGAATCTAGTTTTTTAAGAATAGAGTATTAGAACCTCACAAATTGACATATTAGATCAAGCAAGGATCATATCAGTAAGAGTAGAACAAGGATTTGGAATTAGCAATTAAAAATTGCAAATCTATCAGGTCAAAGGCTTTCTAATACTCTCTAACAATTGTATTAGATATGGAAATCCTATGGACTTCAGTTGGCCTAGTAGCCATTTATAAATCCTTTAATAGGGTGGCATTCCAAGTGAATGTACAAAATTCCTTTAACCTGGACTACTTTTAGCAGGCAAGGTCACTTTTTATAGAGTGTAAAGTCTTTAATAGGATAGATCTTTCATAGGGTAGACCATTGGAAGTGGTCAAACATTGTAACCTTGAATAGTTACACATTACTATAGTGATATTTTGTGGGTGTCATCCCCACCCCAATTTTACCTTCTCATTTTGGAGGGTTTTTGGGTCATCAAAATTATGTGTTGTCTATTTTCATGCATGTCTTTACTTTCATGTTTATTAGATAATTTAGATGCATGTGAATGGTTTTAGTTAAAAAGGATTCAAAAAGGTTAAAGTTAGTTACTTCTTATTCACCCCTCCCCCCCTCTCAAAGGTAAATCTTCCCACTTGTTAATTCTAACAATTGGTATCAGATCAAGGTTCTCACAAGGAGAAGCCTTACAGCTTGGAGAAAACATCTAGAAATGGAAGTCTACAAACTTGGAAAGATAATAGAGAATTAGGTAATTAACATACAACTTGTTTTACATGCTTTGGAAGAAGCTAGAGGAGAACTGAAGAAATCCTTAAAAAGAAGAAAAGAGATTGCCATAGCTGAGAATGACACACAATACAAGGAGATTGACACCTCAAATCTATTTTCAAATGGAGATTCCAAAGAGTTTGATGTAGTAATAGCAAACCTAATGGAGAACAATAGAGCTCAAGCTAAAGAAATCATAGCACTCAAGCTTGAACAAAAATCACAAGCCGTGATGCTTTGTGAGGTAACTAAATAGAAGAAGAGAGCCATTAAGGACAAGGCTATGCTAGAAGAAGAAAAAAGAAACCTTGCCACCAGACTAGAAGAAAAGTCAATTGAGCTTGCAAGAATCTCAAACATGTAGATAGACACCCTAAGTCAAATGATGAATGCACATCATGAATTGAATGTCAAGGACATTGAGATCTCTACACTGAAGATGCAAAATGAACAACTGTAAAATGACCTAAAAAGAGAGAAGGAGATTGTAGAAAGCTTCAACAAACCCAATGAGGCCATCAAGTACTTTGAGTAGCAACTAAAATTACCAAGAGCTAGCAATGATACTTCAGGACTTGGTTACACTAGCACTAAACAAGGAGAGTCCTCCAAGATTGCAGAAGAAACGAGTAACAAAGGTAAGAACACTAAACCTACTTGTCATTTTTGTGGTAAAATGGGACATACTTCTATTGTATGCAGGAGCAAGAATTCTCATCAGCATGACAAGCCTAAGAATGCAAGTTATTGTCATAAGTGCAAAAAGTAAGGACATCAAGCACATAATTGCAGGACTAGGACTATCATAACACCAAAATTTGAAGGTCACTACTACAATCACAAGAAGTATGGACATAAAGCTCTTGAGTACAAATCAAAGCCTATGTGGACATCAAATCAAGCAGCAAAGGAAGGTAACCATGGTCATCACTACAATTAGGACTACAACACCAGGTATAGCTATCATTACTGTCAAGAATATGGACACATTCCTAAAAATTTCATAAGGACACATTTTAGAGGGAACTACAGCAGATGGTTGAGCCAAACCACATGTTTCAGTTGCTTGAAGAATGGTCCTATCAGTAGGAATTGCCCAACAAAGTCAAAGGCACCCAACTCAAAGAATGAAAAAGGTAAAGAGAAGGTAGATGTTGAACACATCAAAGGATAAATGAACAAGAAATGGAAGAAAAAATATGGGAGTACCACATCAAATAAAGGGATCACTTCATCTAATAGGTCAAGTGGTCACACTTCATCAAATAAAGAAAGAGAAGGCATAAGGGATCTTTACAAAGTTTTATCACACATCAATTCCTAGAAAAGAAAGTACTAAAAAATAATAAATCAGCATGAACAAAGATGCAAAGTTGAAAATTCAATATTTCACAAGTGTTGTCGAGTTGTCCTCAAATACCAAGTAAAAATCCAGTATAAGCTGAGTTGATTGTCAAAGACTATAGGTGCCAAATGATTAGTAGGAGCCAAGTTAATAGAGAAAGCCAAGTGAAGAAGAAATCTTAGTTGAGGCCAAGTGAGTATTACTCCAGTGGAAGCTGAGTAATGTAGAATCCTTCAGTAGCCAAGTGGATAGCTGTAAATGTATTGAGCATTAAATACGATGAAAATAGCGTATATTATCATATTTTCCATCATTTTTCTTCATCAAGAATGAAGAGAAAAGACGAGAAAGAGCACAAAGTGAATCCCAAGTAGATAATCCAGTGTATAAAGAAGATTCCAATAGCATTCTAGCATGATTCCACTGATTTCAAGGTATTTATGATTGTGTTGAGCTATGCAGTTTCGTGTTTTCTTTGTATTAAAACCCTAGATTATGTAAGATGGCTTCTAGCTCTATAAAAATTTAGGAGAAGGAATAATTTGAAGTATAATTAGTGTCCAAAGAGGTTAGACAACCCAATTTTCATCTAATTCTAGATCTTGCATACAAAAATGACCCAGTTGGAGTTTCTATCCATCATACCCCCTAAGGTTGTAATGGCTCAAGATGTAAGGAAATGCTATAACTGCAAGATTGGAGCCATAGGTGACATAGAAATGAGGGAGGCATATGAGAAATTGTGTGAAAATGGAGTTTTGACAGAAGAATACAAAATTGTTGAGAGGAAGGGTTTAACGTGTGCCTTAGAATTCCCTACAGTATTCAAAACTAAATGGATTAGAATAGTGTTGAGCAGAATGCATGATGGTAGCTTATGGTTGGAGGATGGCCCTATAAATATCACAAAGAGAATTGTACATAGAGTGATAGGGTACCCAACCCTAGATTGGCCAAAGACCCTCAGGAGTGATTCTAAGGAGGAAATTGAAAAGAACATAGGTGCAAAATGGAATAAGAGAGGGATGACAATTGACATTATCTAAGACCCTCTAGTTGACTTTGTTGTTAGGGTCATTACATAAAAATTATACCAGTCTAGCAGACTCAATAGTGTGCCTTGTATTGCAGTAGATGTAGGATACAAACTAGTGAAGAAGGATCATACATATGATCTTGTAGAGCTGCAACTACAACAAATCAATGAAAATCTAGTAGCAATCAGGAGAACAAAGGGAGCCCAATGCAAATTTGGTGCTATTTTGATATGTATTTTCTTTTATGTTTAGAATTAATTTCCTTCTTTTGGCAAAGTGGCATGGAAAACTAACAAGTCAATCATAGCTCAGGTCAATGAATACATAGAGCAAATGGGAGCTAATTTTGAGACCTTGATAACTAGCTATTTTGAAGATTTTAAGAAGAGAATGAAGGAAAGGCTCAGAATTCTAGTTTCCTTAGTGGAGAAATATGTAAATTATGTATGTTTTCTTATAGATATAGACTATACATACATACAAGTGGCCATGCCAAGAGTGAGATGGTTAAGATCTCTTGGGTATGAAATAAACTTAGATGAAGCATCAGCATCAATAACTGCATTACTAGTAGAGGAAGCTGACAAGGATG
The DNA here is from genome assembly GCA_028749045.1 of Cupressus sempervirens. Taxonomy (NCBI): domain Eukaryota; kingdom Viridiplantae; phylum Streptophyta; class Pinopsida; order Cupressales; family Cupressaceae; genus Cupressus; species Cupressus sempervirens. The sequence continues at coordinate 839,036,786 of CM053793.1, forward strand.
CACCACATTTTGGAACTTATGATGTGGTGAGATCAAAAGTGGATATGGAGTTGAAGACTACCTCCACTTTGAAAAAGAAAGAAAAGATTGTTAAGAAGTTGAAAGCTAAATTTGGGGAAGGCACTGTAGAAGAAGTAGAGGACGAAGGTGAAGATGCTGAGGGTGATGAAGAAGAACAAGATCAAGGGCCACTTGCCTTAACCCAAGGTATGGGAGAAGATTTAGATTAAGAGGAAGGTGTTGAGCAAGAAGCACCAAAGGCTGAGCCAAAGAAGAGAAAAGCTCAAAAACAGCCAGCTACACAGCCCAAGGGAAAGAAGAAGGCTACAAAGCCAAGTCCAACCAAGCCAATTAAAAGGGCTAACACCAGGCTACAACACAAGGGGTAAAAGAATAGGAAAAATAGAAGGAAATAGAGCAAGGAGGACCTATAGAGCAGAAAAAGAGAAGAAAGTATGTTGCACCTCTAGAATCAAACGAGGAAAGGACAGAGTCTAATGAAGATCAATTTAGATTGGTAAGTCATTCTGCCACATCTAAATTGGAAAAAAATTGCAATAATATTAGAGATAATGCAGATTTATCTGGTCTAAAGACCATATATTTCAATAAGTTGTCAAAGGAATAGAAAAACATAGTGGAATAATCCATCTACACTATGATGGAAAAGTTCAAGACTACCCCACTTGAACTAGATAATTCAATGCCTAAGGGGCTAAGCTCATTAGTTGAGAATAAGTGACATTACTGTCTCAAAATGGAGAAAGAAATAAGAGAGTCAACATAGGCTCATGTAATTCTAGACCTTACTAAAGGCCAAATAACAAAGGCTAGTATTCTGAAGCATGGGAGCAAATTTGCACCCAAATACAAAGCCTTCAAAATTGTGTAGAACCAAATAGAAGATGTTGTCCAAAAGTCCACACAAATATGGAAACTAATATATGGTTTGATAACTACGAAAGAAGGGTAGGAAGACCCATTTGAGGATAGAAATGATGATGATGATGAAGAAGAAGAAGAAGAGAATGAGAAAGAGGAAGAAAGAGAGAAAGAAAAAGATGAAGGAGAGAAAGAGACAATGGAGAAAACACATGGTGAAGAGGAAATAGCTGAAGAGTATTAGATTGAATAGAGTGTCCAAGACACCCAACTACCACCACAAATTCCTCCACATATAGCACCTTCAGATAAGGTAATTGTTAAGGATGTTTCTGAAAACTCAGGTCAGAACAAGAATCCTTTAACTGCAAAGGATCTTAAAAAGATCCTTCATCAATCTACATTACAAGAACAACTTTGTACAAATCTAGTTTTGGTGAGTGTTGATGAGTTATAGAAAGTTGTAGTAGAAATAACAAAGGAGAAAGAAAGCACACAAGAAAAATCTTCACAACCTCCCACAACTATAGTAGATCAACCCAAAGAGCAAGAAGAAAAGGACAAAATTGCTAAGGTTGATTCTACAATAAAAGTGACAACAACTGCTAAGGAGCAAGCAAAGGAACAAATAGCGCAAGATGTTCCTACTGCAAAAATTCAAGGTGCACCTCCACAAATTATCATTATTGATCAAGGCAGTGGACAAGAGGAGAAAGAAGAAGAGAAAACCCCTAAGGAACAAGAGACAATGCAAACATTGTTGAACTTTCCTACCTCAGGGACTCCTAATAAGAAGCCAAGCACTGATGTAGTACCATTGCAAATTTCAGCACCAGGCTCGAGCTCCACCAAGGTTGCAAGGGTACTTCACTATGGAGACCCTACACTTGATGAAGAAATAGTCATACCCAATTATGATTCAAGAACTATGAACCTACAATAGATAAATGAAGTGCAAGAGGCACTAGAGAGGAGGAAGAAACAAGAAATACTCAAAAATGAGTTTAGCAAAAGCAAGCACTAGTGGAAATCAAAGAAATATTTCTTGATGCATTCAACTTGCAAGTACCTGATGAAACCCATCCCATCATGGAGAAATTGTCCAACATTGTGGACCAGGTACAAAATGAGGACCTAGAAACTAATTTTAAATTCTTAGAATGGTCAGAAAAGAAGTTTCAGATGAAAGTGAATGAGAAAATATCAAGTGAAATAGCACTTTCACAAGTTGAATTGGCAAAGAAGATTGAAAAAGTGAAGAAAGTACTTGAGAATGTATTCTCATTTTACAACAAGTTGTGTGATTCCTCATATTTCACAGTAGAAAACTAGCCAAAGGATACTAAGCTTGGAACAAAATCTGAAGATTTCTAGCACTCAGCTACCAAAAGATCTAGCTTAGAGTGAGAAGCATTTTGCAGCTACACTTTACACACAAAAAGAATTAGTTGTGTTAATAGCAAAAGAGGCCAATATTAAGGCCAAATTGATGTAGATTCAATCTTCCATTATCCCACATCTAGAAGTACTCCATAAGGAGCAAGCCTATGCAGAAAATGTTTTGAAGAAAGATCCTAATCTTTCTACTTTAGAAGGCCTTGTTCATCTTGTAGTAGAGATAGCCATCCAACACAAGTCATTGAAGATAGCTTTAGATAATTGGGATGCTTCTCTCAAGATGATTATGGAGGTAAATAAAACATTTTTGGAAAAATATTCTATTTATCCTTAGGACCCTTTGACATAAGTGTCAAAAAGGGGGAGAAATATATTCATGGGGGATATAATTCATTATTACATCTAATAAGAATGGGGAGATATAATGTTTTGGCTGAGATGTAAATAAGAATGGTTACATAATACATTCTTTGATGGGAGCAATAAAGAATATCCAATAGGGGAGATATTCATATTCACATTTTTAGGAAGTAATAAAGTCAAAAGGATGCAAGAAGATGTGACAGGGAATAGATACAGAGTATAGGAAGTAGACACAAGGTACACAAATATAGAAAAAGGCAGATAAGGCAAAGAGTATCAGATATATCATCATGAGACATATTCAGCACAAGAATTTTAGTTACAGAAATGGTCATGGCACATCAACTCAGGGGGAGCTACAAGATTTTGAGGTATACAAAATTTTGAATAAGTTTGAAGTCTTGTACATATGTCGAATAGAATATGTAGTATACTCATGGATCAAATTCATAAATGTCTAGTTAAGTGTTTTTGCCACTCATGTCAAAGGGGGAGATTGTTAGTCTCAAATTGGTTTTGGCATTTGAGTGTCAACACACTTAACCAATTCTCAAGTTAATGCCAAGTATAATATAGAAGCCGAGCTACAATGTATGCCGAGCCAAAAAATTCAACAGGTGCTGAGTGAAGTTTAGGTTCCGAGCAATCTTTAGGTGCTGAGCAAAGTTCAAGTGCTAAGAAAGTATAGATGTCGAGCCACTATAGATGTCGAGTGAAAGAGAATTGCTATAAGAGCCGAGTGAGCCAATTTTCCTATATGTGCCAAGCATCAACAACTAGTATGTACCGAGTAACACAAAATCATAACTAGTATGTACCAAGTAACACAGAATCAACATATGAGTTTTTTCCTTCACACACTCAAATGTAAACCATTTTTTGAGCTGACATGGGATGAATCTTGAAGAATCTCAAAGATAAGATTGAATCTCTTGCATTACCTATGTAATCAACATGCAGCCAATAAAAATATTGCAGAAGGCATGCAACCAATAGGAAAAGTGCAAGAAATGAGTGAGAAATGAAGATTTAATATTGATCATAGATTCATACCTAACCCTAAGTCTTCAAAAAATTTAAGAGGAGAATCAAACCCCATTATGTGTGCATAGGAAAGGATATGTATGGTTGAAATATAGCAAAGTGTAGAAGGGTAAAAGACTTAGTGAAGAACAAAGCAACATAGCAAAATCTAGTTGTTGAAGAATAGAGTATCAAAACCTTGCAAAGTGACATATTAGATCAAGCAAGGATCATATCAGTAAGAGTAGAACAAGGATCTGGAATCAACAATTGAAGATTGCAAAGCAATTAGATCAAAGGCTTTCTAATACTCTCTAGCAATTGTATTAGATATGGAAATCCTATGGACTTAGGTTGGCCTAGCAACCATTTATAAATCCTTTAACAGGGTGGCATTCCAATTGAATGTACAAAAGTCCTTTAACCAGGCCTTCTTTTAGCAGGGTAGTGAAATCCTTTAACTAGGTCACTTTTTATAGAGTGTAAAGTCTTTAACAAGATAGGCCTTTCATAGGATAGACCATTGGAAGTGGTCAAACATTGTAACCTTGAATAGTTACACATTGTTGTACTAATATTTTGTGGTTGTCATCCCCACCCAATTTTACCTTCTCATTTTGGAGGGTTTTTAGGTCACCAAAATTGTGTGTTGTCTATTTTCATGCATGTCTTTACTTTCATGTTTATTAGATAAATTAGATGCATGTGAATGGTTTCAATTAAGAAGGATTTGAAAAGGTTAAAGTTAGTTACTTTTGATTCACCCCCCCCCCCCCCCCCCCCCCCTCTCAAAAGTAAATCTTCCAACACCAAGATCCCTCGAATGTGTTGAACTACTCATATGTGGTAATGAAGAATATATATATTGCACTATTCTCTTACTATATGGACTACATCACTCCTAAGTTAGGGTTTTGTATGTGCTAATTCATCACGTGCATGTGCTAAACTATTATTCAAATGCACTAAAAGAATAGGTAAAAGCAGTAAAACATCTAAACTACCACATTTATAATAGAAATTTGCACAAAAATTCAAAAATCCCAAGTACAAATTGAAAATCTTAAAACTAGAAGATCTTGACAACTTATTGGGGCATTGTAGTTGGCTAGACGCTCATACCTGCAACCCCTCTTGAATCTTTGTTCTTGCAAAGGGACCACCATCCTCGCTAGCTCAAAGCTCAAAATCACTAAAATAAAAAGGGGAGTGTGCAAATGAAAAGGGTAAAAAGTCTTTTGATATATTTAACCCTCCTTATGGGCATTTATATGACCTTTTTGCCCTGTTTACCCAACATTAGAACCTTTTTGGATCACTCTCTCGAATTGGGTATTGTTTTAAACCAACTTGATCATCTTCATCTATCACTTATCAACATTTCAAAAATAAAATTTGAATATCCCTATTTTGCACATTCATTTTTCCAATTTCATTTCTAAGGGGGCAGTATATCCATATCAAACTAGGGCATCAAAAATTTTTAAAAAAATAAAAATGTTCTACCCTAGCCAAAATTTCAAACATCAAATCAAAAAAATAGAGGCGTCTAAGAAAGACATAAAAATATCTTTGAATCAACAAAATCAACAACATCAAATATCAATGGTCAGACATCATATCAACCATAAAATGTCAAAACATCATCAACCATACATTTAATTATTAGAATTTGACATAAAATTAGAGAAGCAAGATAGTCTTTAAACTAATATGCTTCACATATTGGCTCAAAGAGGGGCATTTGTAGACACCCAAAAATTGGCAAAAACTTAAAACGCTGCAAATCTCAATCTAACAATGCAAATTAAAGGGAAAACAACAGACTTTCAAATCAAGGATTACATCAGGTCATTAATCGATCAAATCATCTACCAAATCAATAAGACTTAAATCAACTTCAAAAAGAGGAGAAAAATAATTCAAAATCATAAAATGAAATTCAAAAAGGGAAGAGGAAAAAGAAAAAAGTTTGAAAAAATAAATAGAACATGTATTAAATTAATAGTCATTTATCCTAACAAAAGTGAAAATCCTCCTTTTACATTTAAAAGAATTGGAAAAGCCCTCATTTATCCTCAAAACTAAGTCTATTGGACTCTTCCTCCTAGTCCCTTATGAGATGTTTTCAAGTTTCACCTCCACCCTTCAGTCAAAGGTAAAATCATGATTCTTACCCCAACCCCTTCTAAAATCCTATAAATAGGAGGGAAATTCAAGAGCTAAAGGACCCAAGTTTTAGGCATATGCACTATATGCATATTCTAAGTTATCATCTCTTTAGCATTGTCATTATAGCAAGTTCATGTCATTTTGATAGCATTTTAGCTTTCTTTTCATGTTATTTAGTATCATTTTAGCACATGTTTAGCTCATTGCATATTTATTTAATAGCATTTTGTAGTTTTTACAGCATATAATTTGCATTTAGTCATAGATCTTGCATACATTCTTGTAGATCTACATTTTAAGCATACTTCCATTCTAGAACTGTCACTGAGATGCTGGTCTAAGAGCTTTCTTAGCAGTTGTAGTTAGGGAAACATGGGATGTCCGTAGAGTTTCCATTGTGACAATGATTTCTTGGGTTTTGTTTAGTTCATTGTCATTTTATCTACACTCTGCATTAAAGCCTCATGAATACATGAATATACTATGTACAAATTGGCGCCCACCATGGGGCTTGAAATGAAAGCCTCTCTGATCTTCAATCTTTCTATCTAATCTTCCATTTTTTTTGTAGAGCTATATTTTTGTTGGTTTCTTGTGTAGATATAATTGGTTGTAGGTTCTAAAACATTTTGGAAGCTTTGTAACAATAACATCAAATGCTCAAAGGTTTTCCAGATGCACAAAAGGTTGAATCTACAATTCTTTGATGGTACAACACTTTCAAACTCTATTTTAACACTTAGCAGTAATCTTTTAATGCATTTAAATCATTCTATAGTGCATTTACATGTTTCTATAATGCATCTAAGGCATTTTTTACTACATCTAAAGCTTTATATAGTGCATTTAACATTTTTTGTAGCGCATTTGCTAGTTTAAATAGTGCATATGATGAATTTTGCAACACAAATGCTTATTCCTGTAGCGCATTTGATTAAAGTCATAAATTGTTGAGTCTAACTTGCAAATATAATTATTGGTTATGTATAGGTCTCTTGAAAGCCTAAAAAGATCTCCCAAGTCATTGACAACACATGACAGGAACAAAGACCCTCAAAAATGCACCAAGCCTTTGCTAGCATTCAATCAGGTAAGTAGACCTGGACCCTTTTTAATTAAAACTATGGCATTTCTAAGTTAAAAGCCTAGTTTAATAGAAATATTTTATCTCACTAACCTAAATAGGATTAGGTCTATTCTATCAATTCTTTTGATTTTATTAGAATGCCTAACCTTTTGTAAAGATCAATTACAATTAAATAATGATGCAGGAGCATCCTGGGTTGCACTGCTATCCTACATGTTCTCAATTTTTCTTAGTTTTTCTGAGTTATAGTGTCTTTCATTGCCAAGCTTGTAGTATTTTTTGAGTGTTGGAGGCACTAGGGAACCTTTTCCTATGTGCACAAAAAGATTGGAGTTATCATGTTAAGTTTTGAGTCATTTTACGTTACTACTAGAACTGTGTTTTTTTGGTTTCTAAGTGCCTGTTGTGAGCTATGTAACTAATTTTTTGAAATGAGTTAGATGATGAAAAATTCAAGGATTAAAGAGGGCCTAGATTAATATCTCTAGTTAATTTTTTAAGTCCTAATTCATTATAAGTTGGGAGATATGGTAATTCTCTTGGAGTATCAATTTTTGGCAGTTTGAGCAATGGGTTTCTATGCGTGACTTTTAGGATGAATGTGAAGATATCCTTAATGAATCAACCTTTGAAAACTTAAGAGGTTGTAGAGGACCTAAATTAATACCTTTAGTTTGAATTGCAAGTTCTAATTCAATCAGATCTATGAGATATCATGATTTTTCTCAAGTATCAATTTTTGGACATTTAATTTCTATTGGAGGTCGACTTGTGGCTCTTCAAGTATTTAATCTTAGGTTTATTTAGTTTTTAGAATTTTGGGATGACTTGTGGCTTAGATTAGTATAAGTAGGGGTTGTGGTGAAGTTGTTATGAATGATTATCCATCTCAAAGAAGAGACATGATAGAAGGAGGATAGGAAATTGAAAGCATATGTGTCTAGAAATCTAAACTTGAAGCTAGATCTTGGAGTTGAATGTATTTTGTATGTAGTTGTAACCTAGAAGGCCTTAAAATTGGGCATGTATGATGATATTTTCATGAATTAATAAATAATATTGTTCTCTCTCTCTATGGTGTTTTTCTCTTTTGTGTTTGCTTCCATTCTCTGAACTCTTGCATGGTGGTTTGGGTAGCTGAGTGTGCCAATTGGCCTTAGTTACTCATATCTCCTTGCATCGAGTGGTATCAGAGCCTAGTTGTTCCTAAGTGTGCAAGAAGATCACTGAAGTATGAGGTAGTTTTTACTAGTACTTTGGATTATGTAGAACCCTAATTTAGACTGGGTTCTAGGGTTGTAGATCTGTGGATTTGACCTATAACTTGCAGAGGGTTATGATCTTGCAAGACCCTGATCTATAAATATATTTTGTGGTAGAGGAAATGTTGATAATGCAATATTAGATACATTAAGAAAAATTTCAACCAAATTAGATAGTGTGGAGACAACCCAGATGAGAGGAGCACATCTTGATGATGTAAGTGATGATGTAAGTGATGATGAAGTAGTAGCACCTAACCCTAATCTAGAACCTAAAGAAGATCACGATGAAGCAAGGTTGTTGAGAGTGTTGTCTAGGGAAAATTCAAAGCCTGCTATAGACATAGTTCCTTATGATGGATAATTGGATACCAATGTTGTGTTAGATTGGATCTTAGATATGGAGAATTTATTTGAGTATGAAAACACTTCTGATAATAGGAAGGTGAAGATTGCAATTACTAGGTTGAAAGGTCATGCTTCATTATGCTGGGAGCATTTCCAAACTGATAGATAAAGGAGAGGAAAGGAGAAGATCAAAACTTGGCCAAAGATGGTGAACAAGGTAAAAAAAAATTCCTTCATGTTGATTACCAAGTTAGGTTGTTGAAAAAGTCCAAAATTTGAGACAAAAGGACATGACTATGACAAAGTATAGCAAAGAATTCTATAGATTGGACATCAGATCTAGACATGTGGATGATGATGTTGAGAAAGTTGCAAGGTACATAAATGAATTGAGATCTAGATCAAATAAGTTTTGTGAAGTTGGAAAGTGTGGAAGAAACAAATCAATATGCCTTGAAATCTGAAGAGATCTTGACAAAGAAGCATGAACAAAGACAAAGATGTAGAGGTGGTAGATTCCAAAGAGGAAGAGGAAGATCTTATGGTCAAGGTGGTAGATTTGATAGTTCTGTGCATGATAAAGGAAAATATGAATGGAAGAATGATGACAAAGACAAGACCAAGTGGAAAGGCTATAGTTCTTACTAAGGAGGTACTGGTTCTTACTAAGGAAGAGGTAATTCATATTCTAGAGGTAGTTTTTGTGGTAATTGTTTCAAATGTGGTAAACAAGGGCATAGATCTTTTGAATGTAGATCTTTTGAAAGTGGGAAAAATAATAGAAATATTGTGATTTAAGGAGACATTGAGATTTCACCAATTGGACCTGAGGCTGGATAAAATCTAATGGTGAGAAGAACCTTATGTAATACGGGAAGTGATGAGGAACCTATTTTGAGAAGAAGTCTTTTCAAGACCGGATATAAGATGGATAGAAAATGCTACAAAGTGATCATTGATAGTGGAAGTTCAATAAATTTGGCATTAGAAGAACTGGTTACAAAGTTGTAGTTGTAGAGGCTGAAACATCCCAAACCTTGTAATGTTTCATGGATCAAAGATGAGCATAAGATATTGGTAAGTGAGAAATGTGTTGTGAAGTTCAAGATTGGACATTATTTTGATAAAGTTTTATGTGATAGTATGCCTATGGATTGTTGTCATATTTTGTTGCGAAGACCTTGGCAATATGATAGATATGGTGTACATGATGGAAGATTGAACCAATATACTCTTTGGGTAAATGGGAAGAAACAAATATTACTGCCTTTGATTGAAAGTCTAGATAAGTTGGTTGTACTGCAATAAAAGTTTGCATGGTTAATGGAAAGCAATTTGAAAAGGAAGCAAAGAAGAATCAAGCTTTTTTTGCTATAATTCCTAAAGGATCAAGTGTTGGTAGTAATGATAGAGCAGAAGAAGTTGGTAATGACTGAGTGATAGTAGATAGTGGTAGCCGAGTACTAGAAGAAATTGCAAAATTGATGAATGAGTATAAAGATATTGTTTTTGAGGATATTCATGATGGTTTACTGCCAGTAAGAAGTACAAGTCACTGTACAGATCTAATTCTTAGAGCTATTTTTCCCAAATAAAGCACCATATAGATTAACACCTACAAAGAATGAGAACTTAATAGACAAGTGCATGACTTGTTGCAGAAAGGTTTGATTAGAGAAAGTTTGAGTTCATGTGTTGTACTTATTGTATTAGCACCTAAAAAGAATGGAGAATGGAGAATGTGTACTAATTCCAGAGCTATTAACAAGATTACAATGACATATAGGTTTCCTATGTCAAGGATGGATGACATTATGGATTGTTTGAGTGGAGAAAATTATTTTACCAAGATTGATTTAAAGGGTGGCTATCATCAAATCAGAATTAGAGAAGGTGATGAATGTAAGACTGCTTTCAAGACAAAAGATGGTTTGTATGAATGGTCAGTTATGCCTTTTGGTTTAACTAATGCACCTAGTACCTTTATGAGGTTGATGAATGAAGGTCTAAAAAGATTTTTGGGTAAGTTTGTGATTGGTTTTTATTAGATAAACCAGTTTTACAGGGATCCTAAAACCCAAGTTAAAACAATACAAAAGGCTGAAAATAAGCAATTAAAGCCTAGCCAAAGGACAATGGCCAAACAAAAGGCCAGTACTACAGATCACCAAACAAAAGGTGACCATTGTGGCATCTCAATAGCCACCAACACAAGTTTTGACTAGGCTCCTAAAACCCAAAGAAGAAAAGGGAAAAAAGTCCCCAGCCATGATACACAACAAAGAACAATAGGCCAAAAGCCAGGGGACAAAACAAAGAACAACAGGCCAGAAAAGACCAGTCAGGCTTTGCCTTTAGATCACTTCTTTTGAGAATATAATGCCATATCGAAAGAGATAGTGGAGGGATTGATCTTTTTTCCTTTTACTATGGTCCATCCATCCTCCACCAAACCAGTAGCCTTCTGCCATCATAAATCAGCAACACCAAAGCCAATCCTAGAAATCCCCGAGACCAGGGAAGACACCACTACTGAAACATCTACAACCTGAGAAGAAGCCATAGGAAGGTTCATCCTTGATAAATTAGAAGTGGAGGGAATGACCTTATTTCCTTTTATTGAGGTCCTTCCAAACCCCATCAAACCAACAGCCTTCTAGCTTTGTGAATCAGCAAAGCCACCCAAACCTTGAAACCCCTGAAGTGAGGGAAAAAATTGCAACATAGGAAGTTACAATAGAAACAAGAGAAGGAACATCAACTTGAGAAGGAGCCAGAGAGGTGGCTACCCCCAAATCACCAAAAGACAGACTAGTTGCATCCACAAAAGGAGCCAAAGGAGGATCCTCCATCAAATCACCAAAAGATAGGACAACAGAATCCAAAGATCGATTTGCTACAACCAAAGGAGCCAAAGGATGATCCTTTGTCAAAATCCTAGGAACAGCAACTAAATCCTCCACCAAAATATCCTGAAGAGATTCATCATCCCCTATAGAGAGGACCTTGTGGACTGTGTAGTGATCTTCCGAGACCCCCTTCCACCAAGAAGGGGGCATTTTTGGTCTAGATTTACTAGCTAAGCAACCTATAGCCAGGTGACCAGCCTTGTGACACTTCCTATAGTGGAAGGGGATACCCTCAGAGTCATGAAGGATATTCCATGATCCAAAAGTAGAAGCCACCAAAATCATTTCTAGGAGTCCCTTAGAAATATCAATCTCTACCAGAATGCAAGCATACGTCATTCAAAACACATTGATAGAATCCTTATCTATCAAGTAGAATCCACCAATTCTAATATTTAGTAAGACCAAGGAAGAACATCTTGAGCATATTAGACAAATATTGCAAAGATTGAAGATGGAGAAGTTAATCATTAATCTTAAAAATTGTTCTTTTATACAAGAGGAGATTGTGTATTTGGGATTTGTGATTTCAACTGACAGTTTGAAGATGGATCCTGAGAAGGTTAAAGCAATTTTGGAGTGGCCTACACCTAAGAAATTGGGTGAGGTAAGATCATTTCATGGTTTGGCTAGCTTCTACAAAAATTTCATAATAAATTTTTGTTCTATTTGTAATGCTATGATTGAGACAATGAGAGGAGATAAAAAGGAATCCAAGTGGACACATGGAGCTAATAAGAGTTTTGGGACTTTGAAACAAAAGGTTGTTGAGTTACCTATATTGGCTTTGCCTGATTTCAAAAAAGTATTTCAAGTTGCACGTGATGCAAGTGATAGGGCAATAAGATCCATATTAAGTCAAGAAGGTAAACCTATTGCTTTCTTTAGTGAAAAGTTGAATGATGGTAAAAGGAAGTATTCTATGTATGATCAAGAGTTTTATGCTATTGTCCAAGCATTGAAAAAGTGGAGACATTACTTGATCCCTAAAGAATTTGTGTTGTATACTGATCATAAATCTTTGCAATACTTTGAAAGTAAACATAAATTGAATTAGAGACATATGAAGTGGGTTGAGTACTTATAGAGTTTCACATTTGTCATTAAGTATAAGAGTGGAGTTAGTAACAGAGTTGCTAATGCATTAAGCAGAAGACATTCTCTATTGACTAAAATGAAGGTTGAAGTTCTTGGTTTTGATGAAATGAAAGAGTTGTATGATGTTGATCCTGATTTTTCTAAGGCATGGAGAGAGTGTAGAGCACCAAATTTATGAGATCACATAAGTAAGTATGATGAGTATTTCATTAAATAAGGTATGTAGTTCAAAGGTATTCAGTTGTGTATTCCTAGAGGTTCTATGAGGTTGAATTTGATTAAGGAAAAGCATAGTGGTGGATTGGCTGGACATTTTGAAATTGATAAGACATTGAGTTTGTTGAAGGATAAGTATTATTGGCCACAAATGTATAAGGATGTTCAAAAAAAATTTAAGAGTTGTGGAGTTTGTCAAGTTGCAAAAGAAGTGAAAATATTGATTTGTATACACCTATTACTATTCCTGAGAAACCTTGGAGTGACATCAGTATGGATTTTGTTCTTGGATTACCTAAGAAAATGAAGAGGTATGATTCCATATTTGTTGTAGTGGATAGATTTTCTAAGATGGCTCATTTCATACCATGTAAGAAGACATCAGATGTTGAGCATGTTGTTGATCTTTTCTTTAAAGAGATTGTGAGATTGCATGGACTACCAAGAAGTATTATTTTTTACAAATACAATAAATTTGTTGGTTATTTTTGGAAGACTTTGTGGAAGAAGATGGGTATTGAGTTGAAGTTTAGTTCTACATTCCATCCATAGAGAGATGGAAAAACAGAGGTTGTAAATAGAAGCTTGGGTAACCTGCTAAGATGTTTAGTTGGGAATAAGCCAAGTAATTAGGAGATAGTATTGGCATGAGCTGAATTTGCATATAATAATTTTGTGAATAAGAGTACAGGGAAGACACCTTTTGATATTGTTACTAGAATGTAGCCTAGAGGTATATCAAATTTGATCTAGATGTTGCTGGTGAAGAAAAGAGAAGTGTTACAAGAGAAGAATTTGCTGATTTTATGGAATCTTTACATAAGGAAGTGAAGTTGAGGATAGACAAAAGTAATCAAAAGTATAAGGAGAATGTTGCTTAGTCTAGGAGACATCATGATTTTCAAGTTGGTGATGAGATGATGGTTCATCTAAATAAATAAATATTTCCTATTGGAACATACAGTAAGTTGAAGATGAAGAAGTTTGGACCTTGTAATATCTTGAAGAAGTTTTACAATGAAAATGCTTATGAAATTGAGTTACCTAATAATATGGATATATCTCCTATATTCAATGTTTCTAATTTATACAAGTTTCATGAGTTAGATGATGAAGTTATTGTATTAGAGGATTATCCTAAGAAGTAGATTAAAGAAGTTGAACAGATATTGGATTAAAGAGTTGGTAAGAGCACAAGGGGAAAAGATTATTATGAACATCATGTGATATGGAAGAATAGACCTATGGAAGAGGCTTCATGGATTTCTCAGTCTGAGTTGGATTTAGCTTAGGTTGTGACATCTCAATGATTCAAGAGAATCATTTTTTCCAACCCTGGTTGTCTGGTGCAGGAGCATCATGGGTTGCACTGCTATCCTGCATGTTCTCAATTTTTTTCTAGTTTTTTTGAGTTGCAATTTCTTGCATTGCTGAGCTTTTAGTAGTTGCCAAGCATTGGAGGCACACTGGGGAATCTTGTCCTATGTGCGCAAAAATATTGGAGTTATCATGTTAAGGTTTGAGTCATTTTACCTTGCTGTTGGAACTGTGTTTTTTTAATTTTTGGGTGCATGTTGCAAGTTATGTAACTAATTTTGTGCAATGAGTTAGAGGATTAAAAATTCAAGGATTGAAGAGGGCCTAGATTATTATCTCTATTAAGGTTGCAAGTACTAATTCATTATAAGTTGGGAGATATGGCAATTCTCCTGGAATATCAATTTTTGGCAGTTTGCGCGATGGGTTTTTGTGCGTGACTTTCAGGATGAATGTGAAGATATCCTTAATGAATCAGCCTTTGTGAGATTAAGGGGTTGTAGAGGACCTAAAGTACTACCTTTAGTTTGAAGAAAAATTTCTAATTCAATTTAAGCTATGAGATATTGTGATTTTTCTCCGGTATCAATTTTTGGACATTTAATTTTTGTTGGAGGCTAACTTGTGGCTCTTCAAGTGTTTAAAGTTAGGTTTATTTAGTTTTTAGCATTTTGGGATGACTTGTGGCTTAGATTGGTATAAGTAGGGGTTGTGGTGAAGTCTTTAGGAATGATTATCCATCTTAGAAAAGAGACATGATAGAAGGAGGATAGGAAATTGAAAGCATGTGTGTCTAGAAATCTGAACTTGAAGCTAGATCTTGAATTTGAAAGTGTTTTGTATCTTGCTATAACCTAGAAGGCCTTACAGCTGAGCACGTATGATGATATTTTCATGAATCAATAAATAATATTGTTCTCTCTCTCTAAGGTGTTGTTCTCTTTTGTGTTTTCTTCTATTGTGTTAACTCTTGCATGGTGGTTTGGGTAGTTGAGTGTGCCAATTGGCCTTAGTTACTGATATCTCCTTGCATCAAACAAGGAAAGAACTCACACATAGCTTAACTAGGAGCCCCTTGTCTTCTATAGTATAAGGGCTTATAATTAAACAACTGTATCTATTGTGTTTGGGAGTTAAGATAGTAGGGATATGCTCTCACTCTCCTAGAGTGATCAAATTCCCAAACCTATTTTTTATTTCCATTTTCCTACTTTCTACTAGGTAGAATTACTCAGCCATAGAATGAATACCTCTTTAGCAGGGTCGGTGTGAGGTAACACCTTCCAATCTTGCATTCCTAATCAAATGCAAGCCACCTATATTTGGAATATAGCCTTCCTCTAGTAGTCCCACCAGGGATTGCATCAAACCTCCTTAGCATTGGTGGGAAGATCTCTATCACAAGAGAGGTAAATCCAAACATTGTTGGTTAAAAACTAAAACCCACTAGTCATTAGCTCTAGACAACCTTATTAGGAAGCCCTTTTTTTCCATTTTCTAGGTGCATGTGGTTTTATATTTTATTGTTGTTCTTACTATTATTGTGCTTGGATGTAATATTTGAGGCTTAATAATAAACTCCAATTTGGATCACAGTCCTTCCAAGAGATGTAACTATAAACTGATATATAAAAAAACCAAGTTCAAAATAATAAATTTGCTAAAGACCTTGAAATAGAACATCTACTACTTAAAAAAATGCATTTGACCCATCTTTTGATGCATTTGAACTTTGTTATAGTGCATTTGACTGTAAAACAAAAATTCTAAACATTTAAATAATGCATTTGCTCTTCATTTCTATGCATTTGATATGTAAAACAACACATCTGAACTTTTAAATAGAGCATTTTCCTTGCAGAGCAGCACCTAGTGAACAAAGAAATAGCACATACACCAACCAAAATAGTGCATTTGAGCAATCATTTAGCACATTTAAGAAAAAAACCTAAAACAAAGGCCATTTGTATACACGACACTGGCAAACAAATAATAGATTCAGATACCCTTTTTCCTCATTAACATTTTCCAAGACTGAGAGATTTCAATATTGACTGTAACCATTTTTGAAAAAAGCAAAGATAAGGCTCCCTTTACAGATTCTTAATACAACAGTCATTATTGCTTCACCTCACATATCAAGCCATAAACATCCAGAGACACACATATGTTCCCTACTTGACTTCATGAAAGTGAGCTCACCATTATCAATAGTCCCAAACACCTTTTCAAATTTATCTTGCTACTCCAAATGAACCACAATTAATAGAAACCCTCATATTGTGAAAATGCATAAGAGTTAGAAGAAGCCTATTCAAATCTCATACCATTGCATAAAACCAGTATAACCATGAAACCAAAATGATCACCTATATAGGTGAGTGCCAAAATAGCCAACAAAACCATCAAATGCATGAAATCTCCAAATATTATTAAACATATCACACCAATGGATTGCTCATCAAATACAATTACCCATGAGTCACCCTTGTTCAACCAAAATTTAGAACCTTTTGCCAAAATGGGTTCATCGAATGCATGGGATGAAAAGAGCATTGAAACTAAAATTGAGGATTTTCAACAAAATTTTGAGCTTGTCGATATGATGGATAAGATTCTTGAAAAATACAAAGAATGTTACATACTAGCGTTAGCACAACAAGGTGCAAAACTGCCATCTAACTTTGATGTAACCAACCTTAAACAAGATGAAGAAGAGTTACCTTTAGATATTGTCATACAAAAGCTATAAGAACTACAATTGGAAATGGAAAGGATAAAGAAAGTAAAAATACAACCTATAGGATTTAGCCTTGAAAAGATGTGTTCTCTTCCATTCGATAAAAGCATTACCTTCACACCTTTGCCTCAAAATGTGCAAATACCAAAATATGACAAATATTTTGGTACATCAAATCTCCAAGATCATCTTTGACAATTTTATACTCTAAGTACGAAGTTTGTTCACCACACAACTTACCTAATTCATGTATTTCCTAGGAGCCTCGAAGGGCAAGCCATGGAGTGGTTCTCCATGCTACCCTCTAAAATTAAGTCCTTTGATCAATTAGCTTCCATTTCATCACCTAGTACTCTTTATAATATTGAAAGGAAAGTTATGATGATTGATTTTTGTAACACGAAACAACTTCCCAAAGAATCATTCAAAGTCTTTGTGAGGGCTCACCCTATCTACCCTAGCGTAGATGACATATTTGCATTATGATACTTTTAATTCAAAGTTTTGATACACTTTTGACACTATAGGGTTATGTCATTTTAATATCTACATTTTGATGATCCACACGTATGTCTGCATATTAGGACCTAATTGATATATTTAATGATCTCATTTCATGTTCTAAATTATTTCAATTGCTTTAATAGAAACCAAATTGTAAAAATGGTTGAAATTTCAAATTGTAATGTTTAAATAGAAATTATTGTTAAAGGATAGATTGTGATATGCAATATGACCTAATTCAAATGCCTGGTGACTTAATAGTCATGGAATCAATATTTCATCACTATGATAGAAAATAGGTTATAAGGTTTTTCAGAATGTTATTCAGGTCATGTTAAGTAAAGATCAATAATGATATGTAGGGATTTATATTTTAATGTTTCAAATATTTTACATGAAAATGATTAGAAAAGGGAAAGTTAATTTGAAATGATGAAATATGAAAGCCTAATGTTGAATGGGATAATGATTTATTGCACATATTTATTTATTACTTACATGATTTTCTTAAACTACTGATGCTCAAGTTTAGTGTGTAGGAATTTAACCATGGGGTTTAACGGGGAACTAAGGCTCAAGCCCATGTGAACATAACATAGCCAAGGTGAATCTTTAGAAGATTTGAAGCCTCATTGTGATGTATTTTTTTTTAAATGTGAGTTTGCATGTGTAGTAAATTTAAATTCATGAATATAATAGAGATATGTCATGATAAATTATGATGTGTTTTAATGTGTCACTTGACACTTGTGTTGTACATGTGGAGATGACATATCATTCATGGTTTAGCAAGAAGTAACCTAACCTAAATGTAACCCCAATGTAGTACCCAAGTTAACCTCAGATGGAAAAATGTTATGAGAAGTCTCCATCAAGGGAAATTCGAATTCCAACTTCCTATTGACTTTCAAGGATCAAAAAGTGGTCATAGGGGGTTATTTTGGTGAAAAATAAGTGCTCTCATGATAGTAATATGGATTGGGGGTCTAAATTTAACCTTTAGTAGGCCTAGATGACACGGGGAACCCTCCAAACAAGTCACTTTCAAACCAATTCGAAATTTGAGTTGTCCCATGAGTTTACCCCCACTTTTTCCACTTACTCAAAGTAGAAATTTTGGTAGGGTGTATGAAATAGTGGCTTGATGTTTTTGCCAAAAAGATAGGGGGAGAGTCTTTTTAGTGGACTTGGACAAACTAGTGGAGTGTCTACCCACTCCCTAACTTTAGATACTCTTAGGGTTTGGAAGCTTGGAGGGAGCTCTTCTACCACCTTTCATCTCCATTTTTCAAAGGGATTCAAGGTTAGTGTTCTTGTCATGTAGTTAATTTTCTTCCATTTTGAAGTTGAAACTTAGTATTGCATTCATGAGAATGTAGGTAGTGAGAATGCCATTGTAAGGGAAATGTGTGGTATCATCTTGTATTATGTTGTGTTGTGTTGTGATGAGCATAAAGTTTGGATTTCCATTGTTTTCTTACTTTTGATCTTCCATGATTTTGTGCATAAGTGTTTTTATGGGTGTGAGGGCTTCACTCACCCTTTGGAAAGGGAAGAGAAGTCTAAGTTGAAGGGGTTAGTTGGGCTTGAAAATGTATTGAGAACCTTGGAGTATGGGCTCCATTGTATGCCATAATCATTCATATCTTGTTGGGGGTGATAAGGGAAGTATGGTGTAGAAAGGAAATTTAAGGAGTATGGGCTTCAAGGAAACTACAGTTGATGGTAGTGTGTTTGGAGGATGATTATGAAAGCTTTGAAAGAGCATGAAATTTGCTAATTTTTGATAGCCCTAAAAGGGCATGAAAATTGTCTCTTGCAGATATTGTTTGATATGGCAAGTCTCCATTTGAAAATCACACCTTCACCCTATGTTTATGGTTCCATTGGTGAACCATTTTGAAATATCCCTGGGATGGAAGTGTTTAAGTTTTGAAATGTAGGGTATATGCATTTGCAAGATTGTATGTGAAACCTGGTTTGAGCCTTGTTCCCCTAGTACGAGGATGGCCTCCTTGGAGGCCTATGGTTGGGTGGAGAGCACCCATGGTCCTTGTTGTTTTCTTTGTGATGTATTTGCAGATTTTGAGCTCATGGGAGCAATGGAAACAAGCTTGGAATGGTCATCTTGTAGATGTTACTTGAAGGAGAAAACTTTTCTTTGTGCATTAAATACTTATTGGAGAACCTCTCTCCATCTCATTCATGTTGTTGCAATGAAAGATTGCATAGTATCAAGAAAGGAATATGTCATTTGGTAATGTAGTTGAAAGGATGAAATATTTATCCATGTTATTATATATTGCATTGCAAAAGTTGAACCCTTTACTTGTGTCCTTGTGTATGGTATTGTATTGTAAAAGTGAGGTTATCATCTTATGTACATTGTTGTGAAAAAATAATCCATTAAAGGAATGAAGAATTTGGAGACATTGTCATATGTGATTGCATTGTAAAATTCTAGATTATGCTTTTAGATGTAATAAAAAAGAGAGATTATTGCATAATAGTTAGAATTACAGAAAGGATCCATTTCAAGGATAGTCATCCATTTTGATACCTAAGAAATGTACATATATTGTTGTATTTTGTTCATTGAATCAAGAAACAAATCAAGATAATGTATTATCAAAGTATTGTTCAATTGAAAATATTTTTTTTTAAATGTATCTCATGAGTTGAATTTATCTCTGAAGTACTTTTAAATAGATTCACTTAATTAGATATAAACATTGAAAAAAAATATCAATATGTCAACCTACCACCAAACCCATATACTTAGCAATATAGTTAATTTAAGAAGATGAAGAAAATAGATAAACTCCAACAAGAAATTTGGCCTATACATGCACATTCTACTCTCTGGAAAATGTATGGGGAGTGAAAATAATCCACTCCCCAAATTATAGACCAATAAAATACTCATAGAAGATATTCCCTAGAATATTTAGCTTATAAATTCAAAAATAATAAAAATAAACATATACCCTTTAATAAATTGCTAGACCTCTCCCATACAATAAACAAATAAATAAATATCAAATATCAAATGGAAGACCCATGCTCATGGCACGTCCTTGTCCTTGGAAAGGACCCTGTAAATATGCATGTAAAAAAAAAAAGTATACATTAAAATAACATAAGTGGCATTCAAAATTAATGAGAGAGGAAGGGAATCACGTGGGTTCCTCCCCTGCCCTCTATTTATTTGTCCTAGGTTCTATAAAGGGCCCACTTAATATGAAATTTGTCCCCCCCTTCATGCTCCCCATGTGATCTCTAGTGGAGTGCTTGGAAAATGGAGAGGAGAGGGGTTTAGGGATTTGGATAGGTTTAAATGGGGAAAAGAGATTAGAAAAAAAAAATGCTTGGACATGAGGGTTAGATGGGACACGTGAGCTAGGAGGAAGTCAGGCTAGGTTGAGGGCTAGGTTAAAGGGCATTATAAAATTAGGATTTTAGGTAAAGTTTTTTGTTTATTGGGGAGAAAAGTAAGTCTATAACATGTAATATAATGTGAAGAGGAGATTAGTCTATAGATCATGTGACATAGTATGGGTATAGCAACATTTTATGAGGATGTAGATGTTAGTGAAGGTTAGTAAATATTTTAGATAGTGGTATAGTGTTTAGTGAGTTTGTTACTGGTTATTCCTTAGTAGGAAAAGATTTGTTATTAGTTAGTAAGTATGTGTATTAGCATACAAATATTAGACAAATGGAATTATTAATTTGGGATGTGTTGAGTAGATGTAGTAAAGTTAGTATAATAGATGGGTTAGAATATGAATTAGTTCATGGTACATATTAAATTAGCAAGTAGATAAGAAAATGAACTTTAGTTAGTAAGTAAATTAATTAAGTGGTATAGTTTGGAATTAGTAATTAGAAGAAAAATTAGTAGAATTGAAATTATGAAGGAAGCAACCTCAAATGAGATAATAGGAAGGGAGTAGTAGTTTAGAGAAATAAATTAGCTAATTAAGTACTTGGAGTTAGCATAGTTTAGTTAGTATTTTAATTGTTGTTAATTAGATAGTAAGAATCAATAGACTAGTTAAAATGTGTTTCACTTGTTAATTTCTTACTAATGAGTTGGTAGTTATTAATTTATTAGGACTTAGGATTAGGGTAGTTATATGTTAATAAGTGTTTAAATATTGTTATATAACTTATCTTATGGTAACTAGCAAGTGGTATAGAAAATTAATTACTTTTGTGTGTAGTTACATGTATGTTGGAGATAGGTTTAATAGGTGGTGTAGATTAGATTATATAAGCAATATTTATGGGATAGTATCTGTGTAATGTGTATTGTTAATTAATACTTAAATTAATTATATCTAATAGTAACAACTAAACTATATAATTTTTATCAGCTAGTGGTTTTATATTATATATAATATTATAAATTAAAAAGAATATAAGGTGTATAATATATATATATATATATATATATATATATATATATATATATATATATATATATATATATATATCCTCTTATTTGACTCAATTTATGAACATAAAATTGGTAAAGATTGGAATGAGATAAATCTTGTGTGCCGATGGATGTTACATTGTAGATGGATAACAAGGCCCCTTTATATAAATATAGGTTGTGAAACCTAATATTACTTTATAGCTAAAGTATTATACACCTTCCTGTCATTCAATAACTAGAAAATAAATAAGTGTGGATGTCAATGGATATCGCAAATGACTTTCCAATATGTCCTTTGATATTGTCCATTTAGAACTTAAGGCTAGTTAACTACATCGATGCAAGTCTTGATATCATGTGCCTTAGTTAACGTGACCTCACTCATGACTAGGATATGAATACCCTTGTAGTAAGAGTTAGTGTCAAAATAAGATTGTGATTTGAGCTATTTTTCTAAACATATTAGTACTAACACTCAAATTCTCACATAGGACATTGTTATGAGGAGTATCAAGGAGTAATGTACTCATTCTAATCTAACCACTAAGAAGATACCCTCGATTAAGTTAATAACATTTAGAAACTTAACGAAACATACTAGTACCACAGGGATCTTGATTTGATGTGCCTTGATTATACAACTACCTAATTTAACCTAGTTGTAACATATTTATATTGTTGTGTCGGTAACTTAGGTTCAATTTTTTTCAAAATAATAAATAAATAAATAACTTTAAAAAAATTGTAGTTACATTTTGCTCTTGTAAATTTTGGGCATGACAGTCTTCCTACAAAGGTGGATACACGTTTGCCAAATACCACAAAGACATTCCAAACAAAGAGAACACTGACATCTTCATCAATAGTCTCTCAAAACCCATGAATTACTGACTCTAACTCCAAGGGCCTAAAGACTTTAAGACTACCCTAGAGAATGTTTCCAAAGTAGAAGAGACACTGATAAGCAATGATATCATCAAGTTATCAGAAGATGGTAAGGGTTTCTCAAAAAACTCCTCACAGACTCACAATTCATCTAATTGGTCCATTGATAAAAAAAAATTCATGGTGTAGAAATAGCAACAAAAAAATAATCAATTATGGGGTGTTTAAAGCTAATCATGTTAAACCACAAACTCAACCTCATCCAAATCCATAGTATCCTATTATCAATAACACCAATCGTAACACACCTCGATAAGATAATGCCTGTCCATTTTACAGACATAACATGACAACTCACTCAATGTCTAATCAACAAGTAACTTATAACTAAGCCTCTCCTTCGAGAAGATATCAGTCTTCTGACATACCCAAGGAGTATACACATTTTGGGGTGTCTTATGAGAGTGCTTTACAAACCCTCTTGGTTGATGAACTCATTGTACTCCCTGAGGCCAAACCCTATTAACCACAAGTTAAACTAAAGTGGTGGAGTGGAAAGAATTTTTGTGCCTACCACCTAAATAGGGGGCATTTAGCAAACAATTTTTTCACCCTTAAGGGGGCCATACAAAAATTAATCAACGATGGAACTATCGAAGTGAATAACCTTAACAACAATGAAAACCATACGACCTTCAAGAACCCTTTCATGAGCCATGAAAAGGGAAAATCATCTAGAGCTAATCAGAATGCACCTCCTTGTGATAAGGTTAATTATGCTCATCACTACGATAACACCATCAACATGATCTCCAAATTTGATGACACCATAAATGTTATCATAATTAAGGATAAAAATAAGAAACAATAATCAAATGTTGTTACCTAAGGCCAAGCCTCTAAAGTCATTTTAATAGGGCCTGTGACAAATTTTGATCATGCAACTACAAGTTCCTCCATACCCAAATATAGCTTGGTCAACCAATTACTCAAGACTCCCTCCCATATCTCTATTTTCAAGTTGGTGCAAATTTACCCTGAACATAAAGAATCCTCACCAAAGCCTTAGTGCAAAATAACCTTGATGTTGGCAGACTTCAAAACATGGTCAACAACCTTGTTGCACATTGAAGTGTTCATTCATAGAAACAGAGTTAAAAGAGCCTTGGTTAATGGTGGAACAAGACTAAACATTTACACACTGAATTTGGTAAAAGCCTTAGGACATACAAAGGATGTTGTCAACCCCAAAAATAAAATCATCATTAAGTCTTATGATGACAAGGAGAGATCATCCAAGGGCATGGTTATTCTACCAATCAGGGTAGGCCTAGTTGTAAAAGAAATTATTTGTCAAGTCTTGGACTTACAATTAACTTACAATATCCTATTAGATAGGTCATGGATTCATGACATGCAAGTTGTTCCTTCCACTTACCATCAATGTCTCAATTTCCATAGATGAGTCAAAAGGTGACCATACCCAAGGATCAAAACCTTTCCAAATATTGTAACTCCCTTGTCCCTCATAATAGGGAAGAAACTGGCACCCCAACAGATGACATCAACCAATCCACATCAACAGACACTTCATGTTCTACCAACCAAAATAATGACCACTTATTTACATCAACTAAGGATAAAGAGAAAGTTGGTTGTTCAAGTTCTTCCCTTCCTTCACCATCATCATTGAAGGACCCCAAACAATCACATTATGAAGAAATGGACAGGCTAATGAAAGAGTTTGATAGGAAGTGCAAACTACAATGCAAATGGGTAGGTGAGTACTCAGTCTCATTATTTGATCCCCCACTTTCTCCAAGATCTTACAGCAAGCCATTATCCACCAGTAGACCTTACCATGCACATTTTGTCAAAGCAAGTGGTGTACCTTCAAGCTCTTTAGAAGAAATTAGTGAACAAAATATTGACATCTCCCCTCACCTGTATGGAAAAGGTTTTGATTTAATGAAAAGATGGCTCCTTAGGGAAAGGAAAAGGCATCGCTGAACCCCTAGTAGCATAGTTCAAGTCTAACAGATCCAAAATAGGGTTGGAGTACACTAAACAAGACAATGTAAAAATAACTCTCGAGTCTCATCCCAAACATGGTGATTCCTCCTCTTCCACCTTGGTATGGGTGCCTAAGGAAAGGGATGGTAGTAACTAGAAAGTAGCTGACATTAAAAATGTAAATCTATCCTTCCTAGAATCACATCACACAAGAGAACCACTCATAGACACCTCTAATAATGAAGATGATAATGATTCCACCAAGTGGTAATTCGAATCATTATCTGAAGAATCTATTCATGACAAAGAATTTGATGTTGTGCACATTCCTACATCCAATGGTTTCATTGCACAAGGATCAACCTCTTGTCTGAAATGTACTTCACCAAGAGCTAGTGCACATCAAAACAACTTAGAGGCTGATACAAAACAAACACATCTCATCACATCATATGAGGATGATGAACCTATTGAATGGTCTCAATTGCAAACCCTATTTCTTGACTTCTTTTTGGTAGAAGTTGAAGATGACTAGTATGAGCCACTTGCCAGCTCTACTTTTCCTAACACTTTAGAGGAAGCACATTTCATAGACCTAACTAATATAGCATATGAACCATCTAATAAGGTCATGTCTTCAAATCCTACCAAATACTATCCATATTATGAACCACTCTCCTTAGTCCATCCCAAACTCATTAGTTGGGATACAACTGACCCCCACCATATTCCCAATTTTCACACTAACCATGATGTCTCTGTCTACCTTAACATGGTTGAACCATCTCATCCACAAATAATAGAGGAAATGCACACAAATAGGTCTAATATCAATCATCTCATTCATACTACGACAAGCCAAGTAGTTCAAAGCCTTAATAACTACCACTAGGTTATAGTTGATCTTGAGAGAAAAATAGAAATGACATATCCAAAGTTGAAAACCCAACTGTGGCACCCACGGATGAGATGATTGATACCTTACTTGAACACTTAGAGGAAAGATCATCTATTCTAATTGAACCTATATAAAAAGATAACATCAAAATAGAACAAGAACCAAGTACCATCCATTTGGTACAGTATTTAAATATAGAAGAAAGAACCGTATTCATTCATTTCTTCAAAGAGAGGCAAATAAACTTTGCATGATCTTACACCAACATGCCAAGGTTAGACCCAACTCTAATCCTTCATCACTTAAACATTTCTTTAGAGGCTAAGATAGTTAAGCAAAAGCTAAGGAAAATGCATCCCCACATAGCCTTGCTAGTCAAAAAAGAATTAAAGAAATTGCTCATAACCAACTTCATCTGGCCCTTAGCATATGCATCATGGATATCACATATTATACCTATATCAAAGAAATATGGTAGCATTTGCATCTATATTGATTTTTGGGATGTAAATAAAGCATGTCCTAAAAATGATTTCTCCCTTTCCAACATCAACACAATTATAGATTTGATAGTAGGTCACTCCATGTTCTCACTCCTGTATGGATTTTTAGGGTACAACCAAATTAGGATAATGTTAGAGGACCAAGAGAAAACAACCTTTACTTGTGCATGGGGCACTTTTTGTTGGAATGTAATGCCTTTTGGGCTAAAGAATGTAGGAGCCACCTATCAGTGGGTCGTGACCACTATCTTTCATGATATCATGCATATTTTTATGGAAGATTTTGTTAATGATATCCTTGCCAAATCTCATACCCGAGAAGAACATATCCCAATCTTGGACAAGATATTTACCCACCTAGAAGTATTCAAAGTTAGGCTAAACCAAAAAAATGCACTTTTGGCATTAAATCTAGCAAGCTTCTAGGATACATTGTCTTAGCCAAACGAATAGGAGTTTATCTCAAAAAGATAAAAGCTATAGTCAGCATGAAACCTCTGAAGAACTTGAGTCAGCTATGTTCTCTTCAAGGAAGACTTCGATTAGTCTATCATTTCATTTCCCAGTTAGTAGAAAAGTGTGTGACTTTCACCCACCTACTCCACAAGGACATAATTTTTAAATGGGATGATCAGTGTCAAATGACCTTTGATTTACTCAAAAAACTACTTGATGAATCCACTTGTGTTGGTACCTCCAATATCATAGAAACCATTGTTGCTATATATTTCCCTAATAGATAAATTAACTGGATCCCTCTTGGCACAAGAAAATGACTAGGGAAAAGAAAGGGCCATTTATTAAATTAGTCACACCCTGGTCAACTATGAGCTCAATTACACCTTTATTGAAAAGGCTTGTTTAGCCATAGTTTTTTCTTCCCAAAAGCTACGTCATTATCTTTTGACACATAAGGTTAAGCTCATCTCCAAGATTAATCCCCTCAAGTATCGTGTCAATAAGATAGTGTTAATAGGCAGATTGGCCAAGTGGGTAATGATCCTAAGTGAATTTGATATTGAGTATTTAGATAGGAAAGCAATAAAAGGATAGGAAATTATTGACCAATTGGTAGATGCATCCATGGAGAGCTCGAATCCTACCTTAGCTATTTTTTTGGATATGCACATTCTTCAAACCACTAGTACATTTGGATCCAATTTTTGACCAAGGTTCATCGCTATTTTTCTCATCAAAATTTTGACCAAACTACAATTTATTCATTGAACTTTTGACCAACCTACAATTTGGTCAAAATTTTGATGAGAAAAATAGTGACAAGCTTGGTCAAAATTTGACCAAAATTGGGTCCAAATTTACTAGTGAATAGAGCTAGTCACTTGGAAGTTCTATTTTGATGGTTCTTATATACAGCATCGTTTAGGCACTGGTATTTTGTTCATTACACCTCTAGGAATTACCATCCCCAAGTCTTATAAACTACTTTTTCCTTGCACAAACAACATAGCAGAATATGAAGCCCAAGGCTTAGGCCTCAAACTAGCCCTAGAATGGAAATTAACAGTGCTAGATGTTTATGGAGATTCTCAGTTGACCATTAATCAAGTCACTGACACATATCAAGCCAAAGATGAAAATTTATTGCCTTACAATAATATAGTTGACACACTCAAAACATGTTTTGTTCATATTACTTTTGAACAAATTCCCAAAGATAAGAATAGAGCAGCAAATGCCATGGCCACCTTGGCCTCCTTGCTCCGGTTATCAGAGCAGCATGAGTGATATGAGTTTTTAGTAGAAGAGGTGGTTCAACCCTCATTTACTCAACCTGATTCCCTCATTATTTTCCACTTAGAGACCCCCATTCCCTCTAGTATAACCCGATCATTACCTACCTCTACGATAACACCATCCCCTCTGATCTCTCATGGAACCAAAGACATAATTTCATTCAACAGACCTCACACTACACTTTGGTGGCTGATATGTTGTATAAGAAGGGTCTTGACGGTACTTTGTTTATATATCTTGAAAAGGACAAGTTAATAGTCACTCTATAAGAAGTCCATGTAGGCATTTGAGGTTTGCACTCCAATGGGTTTACACTAGCACAAAAAATTCTTAAGATGGGTTATTTTTGGCCAAACATGGAAAAGGATTCTATCAACTATGTTAAAACTTGCAAAAAGTGTCAAATCCATGGTAATCTTATTCATGCACCAACCTAAGAGCTCAACCCTTTGGCCACACCATGGCCTTTTTATCAATTGGGCTTAGATTTGATTGGACCCATCTTTCTCTAGTGGACATAAATGGATTATCACCACAACAAAATATTTCACCAAGTGGGTTGAAGCAGTGCCACTTGCCAACTCTATAGGAAAAAAAATTTCTTCCTTCATCCTAAACCATATCATTTGCCAGTTTGGCATACCTCATGCCATTGTCACAGAAAATGCCTTGTACTTTAAAAATTAAATAATTGACAAATTATGTGATAAATTCCACATTATACATCATTCCTCATCAATCTATTATCCCCAAGGCAATGGTCAAGCAAAGGCCACCAACAAGACCATTATCAATATTCTCAAAAGAATCGTTAATGATATTGGTAGAGATTGGCATTTACAGTTAAACCCCACCCTTTGGGCCTATAGGAAGAGTGTTAGGACACCTATAGGAGCAACACCCTTCTCTTTGGTTGATAGTTGTGAAGCCATTCTTCCTTTAGAGGTTGAGATCCCATCCTTGAGAGTTACTCTTCGTGACATCCTATCAGATGAGGACTACAGAATGGTCCATCTAGAGCAACTAGAATTATTAGAAGAACATCAATGTGTAGTGCATGAACACCTCAAAGTGTATTGAAATAGGCTATCAAGACATTAAAAGAAGGTAAAACCTGGTGTTTTTAGATTGGTGACCTAGTCCTCTGAGAAAACCCTAAGAATCAAGCTACTAGGGAAAAGAAAGGAAAATGGGAGGCCAATTGGATTGGCCCTTATATCATTACAGAATCTTTTAGGATGGGTACTTACAAACTTTCATATTGTGATGGAGAAGACCTAGCCAAGCCCATCAACAACATCCATCTCAAAAGGTTTTATGTCTAAAGCTTTGAGGAAACACTTCATCGCCAAAAATACCAAAAAAAAATGAAAAAAAAACAAACAAACAAACTAGTACAAAAGAAATGAGAAATACCTTCTTTGGTTTACAAGGTGTTAGTAAAGAGTCTTTCCCAAAGACTTTAACACTTTTGATTAGGGAAATTTTTGTATACTAACAAGTTGAATTCCTAAGTACAGATAAGGAATTCTCTACTTAGTATCATTTTACAATACTTATTAGGTGCAGCTACCAATTTGAAAAGATAATCGTTAAGTCCTCTATTGAGGGAAAATATTCCCAATGAGTATTTTACTAAAAATACTAAAAAGCTTTGAATTATCTCATGAACACAAGACAAATTTGACTACTGAAAAACCATTTGATTTTAATAATCAATGTCATCTACATGATTGAATGTTAAAACAAGGATAGATAGTGAACTAATATAGATTCCACCTCTCACAACCTTCAAGATTTAAAACAAATAATTCTAGAGTACACAACAACATATCTTCACTTTCACATATAACATACATCCTCAAGAATGCAAATTATCATAAAGTAGAAAATAATATCCACTTCAGAAAGCTTCAGCACATAAAACTATAGAATTTTACTTTAACTTGCTGCTATTCCAGAAAATATTCTATTCAAAATTCAAAGTGCAGAACTTTAAAACAAAAGTATTTCTATTTTAGTCTATGGAAATATGAACCCTATTAGATATTATCCATTACATATTTATATAGTATAGGGCTAGATAACTATCCAAAATTATCCTGCCACAAGTAAATTGTCTCTTAGTTAACACAACTATGTTAACTGAAATGCATAAAAGGAAAATAAATAGGAGAAAACAAAATGTAACTGCCCAATGACCACATGCCATGTCAAGAAGAACTATCCACACTAGTCACAATTCTTGTGGCCTTCCATGTCTTGTAAGCAGTGGTAAATACAGAGATAACTGACTAATGAGGTAAACTTATGTATGTAATTCTCTGTCTCCAGACTTCCTTTTCCCTCTTTAGCTCTATTACTTTTTCTTCATGCATTTCCAAATGTTTTAGGTTTATTATCAACATGGCTTCAATATGAGTGACATTTGAAAAGTCTTGTTTGCATGAAATTTTCTTCTCCTAAATCTCTTGAAGCTTCTTCTAGACTTCATTTATTATTTCCTCCACCTAGGCTACGGAGTCAATTTCCTTACCTGTGCAATGCTTGTTGAACCACTTCAGATCACCCTAGATTATCACATCCACAAGCTTGAGACCATCTCAGATTTCTTTGACTTTAGTTACTCCCTGGACTAGTGCCTCATTCCACCATTCAATACAATCTTTAATCACATACAAAATCTTATCATCAAGGCCAACCATATGGCATTCAACTTGGAACCTTTGTAACTCAAAGCTTTGAATTTCCTCTATCCAAAGCACCACTTTTAACCAATTGTTCCTCTCTTTCTAAAAGATTTCATTACTGGACTCTACCTTTTTTATGATGGCAACAGTTTCCTTTGAAGCTTTGTCTAAAAGACTTATTTGTTTCACGGTTTCACTCAGGACATACTGCAATCATTCTTTAGATGTCCTTGCAATAGCTTTAAATTTCTGTAAATTATCAAGAAATTGTTGATTGGCCAAAGAAGATACATCCATGATTGCAGACATCACATTTAAAGGCTTGGGTTCTAGGTCTAGCATAGTGTTAAAGTATTGCACCATGCTCCTCATTGCCACTTTCATATCTTGCTTATCCTTAGCATCTTTCCAGACTCTGTTTGTAATCTTTTTGTTTGAAGCTTCAAAAATCTTCATATCCACTACATGGCTTCCCTTCTCAAGGTCAATCCTTAATACTTGATAATATTGAGGAGTGAGATCCTCATGTGCACTACCTCCTGGTGGGTTGGAAATCTCGGCTGACCAATGCCCTAAACTTTTATCAAACTTTATCTTGGATTTAGTTCTGGCCTTTTTGGTTTTCCATGATTTTCTCAGACACTTGCTAACCAAATCATCAATAGATATAAACAAGGCCACCATACTTCCTTTTTTCTTAATGGAAGTTTCTAGCCACTTGGGCATGATAGGGTCTTTTCCTATCATGGGAGAAACCTTAGTTAAGGCAAGGGTACCTGATTGAGTATCAATGCTTTCAGGTAACTTTTGAGGATTTGATGCATTATCTACCATGGAAGAACTAGGAAGCTACTCTAGGTTTGCCTTTATTTCTATAGGATCTAGATCAACTATCATGGTATCTTTCCCTTTGCTTGGTGTTGCCTTCCTAGTGTTTGATCGAGTTACTCTTATAACCTTCAACACCTCTTTATGAACTTGAAGTGGAAGTGGCTATGGAGTTACTTTGGCTTCAACTTCGAGTGAACCTGCAATAGGATCATTAACACTAGGGTTAGTGATGAACTTTGGTTTTGAGTGTGCTTTTTTATGTTTGGCTCTTGAGTATTTCTTTGGGGTCCTAGGGATGGTAGATTTAACAGTCTTTGATTTCAACCAATTTTTAGTTCTTCTCAATACTTTTGAGGTATGAAAAAGCAATCATTCTCCTCCCTTCCACTCCAATCAATTTCAAGAATTGTCATAAATTCAATTTGATTAACATATAGAGATCAATCACTTCTTCAACTTCATCCTCTTTTATCCAATTAGTGTTGAGAAACTTCAAACATATTAATTTGGCTAACTGTTAACCTAGACCACAACCTTTTTCTTACTTCAAATTCATCAGAACAATTAGCCCAGTAATATTCTAAATGTGGAACATGCACTAGTGAAATTGCATGTTTCAAATTATTTCTAGAAAAACCCATGTAATCAAAATCTTGTCTACGAGAGTATGGTTTGAAGCACAAGTTTGACAATGCAGTTTTTGCTAACACATCTTGCTTGAAGTTTGAGCATCTATAATGACCAATTTCTATGGGAAATATGAAAGAGGATAACTTTTTTGTGCTTTTAAGAGATTATATCATAGAAACAAACTGTCTGCATATCTCAGATAGGACAATCTTGTCTAGACAATAGTGCAGTAACCTGAGAGGTTCACTGAAAAAACCTCCACCTCTAAGATACATAAATTTAGGAAACTGGATATAGAAACAACTATAAATCTTGATGGCTTGCATTGATTCTTTAGATAACCTATGATTTTCATGTCCTTGGAGCTCAAACACTAACCTTTTGGGGAATACATTATTCACCCTCCTGAATTCCTTGCAAAATTCAGTTGCCTGGAGATCTTTGTAGTATTGATAGATAGTCATTTCATTGGTCCAAGGCATGTGTGGAAGACCTTCCCACTCCTTAGATTTTGCTAAATGAATATTAAGAAGGAAGACAAAAAGAACGAGCTGAAACTACTAATAGCTATCAGGCCCTTATGTAAATTTTCAGCAATTAAATCAACCCAATCAATGAATTTTTCACCTTCAAAAATCTTCCGGATAAAGAAGTACATCCAACTTTCCTAGTGAAGGGCATAATAATTACCAATAACTTTTTTCAAGAGTAGCACAATGTCTATAATTTCTCTAATGAAATTCTCAATAGTCAAGGGTTTGGGCAACCTAGAGCCTCCTTCAACTAGTTTTAGAAGCCAGGTTTGAGCTACAATAGAACCATAGTCTTTCTTTCTATCACCATACAAACATTCTGCTTCCTCAAATGTCCAGGGTTCATAAGGTTCTTTGTGAGGAATTCTTAGAGCCAAGATGATACTAACCCTATTTATCTTGACCAAAACTTCTCCAAAAACTTTCTTTATGCACTTGGTGCTAGGGACATAATGATTTGAACATTCAACAACCAATTTTGGACACCCTATGGCTAATGGAAAGGTAGCAGCTTCGAGTAATCCACTATTGGCCAATTTCTAGTATATGGTCAAGACTAAGCATTTTTTGCCCACTCTACTATATCAGATAGGTTTTTATTTACTAGGAAAGTATCTCAGATTTCTAGGAGGGAACTTAAGAGGAATGGATTTTCTAGCTTAGGCATCTTAGGGCTGAAGAGTGTCATGGTTTGGTTTGAAAAAGAAGGATTTTTAGAGATAAACTTAAACACTTTAAATGAAAACCAGGCACAATAAAAATGACATAGTAACACAAGATAATTCACTTATAGTTCTTGACAGAGCTTAACCCTCCACCTCTCTTGCTTACAAGCCAATGTCGAGAGCTTAAAATGATTAAATAAGAAATAATACTAGCTTGATGGGTAATTTTAGGAAATGATTTCTTGTAAATCTTAGGACAGATATGAGTGGGCCAAGGTATTTATAACAAGGATTTCGCCTGTACCTAAGAAGACTTGTGAGTTTATTTATAGTTAATACCCATCAAATCTGCATGTGGATCAACTCTTCATGATATCATGAGATCTAAACTCCACCTTTTCCTATAAAACTAATTGTACCTAGGCAAAAATTTCCTTAGCTATCACATTTATTATTTTACATGCCTTCAAGATCGCCTATCAAGTGGGACCCATTTTCCATTTGAGAAGTTGCACATGTCACCTGTGGGAAAACAAGAAATCATTAGAAAAGCATGAAGTGAAGGTTGAAGTTGAAGTTTGTTTGAATCAACTCTGACTTTAACTTCAACTTTGAGGGTGTACACTCGGGTTGACGGATAAAGACTTTATGGGTTGATGAAAAAGTGGGTAGACCTGAAGTTGAAGTTAAAGTAAGTTTAAACTTCAAGTTTGACTTCAAGTTACAAAAAGCACTCTTGGCCAGCACATTGCATTTTGCGTAAAAGTGGGCTAACACAAGGAACAAGGGATAGCATCTTTGGACTTTCCTAAACATTATAAGTCCTTCAATGCCAAAAGACAATCATCACAAGACTCAAGCAACTCTCTCGAAGAAAAATTTTGCTTGTTTGTGGCTTACCTAGCACAATTGAGCTAATTTCACACATACTCAATGGAGAAACACTTGTGGGTTATAGTTTAGTGGTTTCTTGGCATTAGACATAGTTCACAGCAACATAGACAATCTGCATAATAGCAACAATAGGAAGAACAACAAATTAGAGGAAACAAGGAGTTAAATTATGTATTGAGATACCACGGACATGAATTGTAAGAAAACTAGTGCACATCTCAGCTATCTACTATGGCCAGTAATTCCCAATATCTATTTTAGCCTTCATTCAATCCATTTAATGTCCCAAGATCCTTTTGACTCCATCATCTCAAATATAGCTCTCCATGCCCACTTTTTGCCTTTGGCCCACTTTTGGGTCTCCTTGACTCTTTAGGTGCCTCCATACGATCCTGGTTACCTCCATATTCCAACAAATCTCACTCATATCCTCATTCCACTTCCATCAGTTCAAAAATTGTCAAAAATATTAAAAAATTGTCAAAAACATTCAAAAATTGTCAAAAACATTCAAAAGTTATCCAAAATCACCAAAAATATTCAAAAATGGGTAATAATTGCCAAAAATAACCAAAAAAATAACAATAGCCCAAAATTCTAGTAAAACATGGCTCACTTCAACTCAAATAGGCTATTTAATTATGCATGAATTATTGATGTATTTTTCAAACCAATGATCCATTGATTTCATGTTGAACTGGTGTCCATCTATAATTGCTACTCCTTTGGGACAAGTTTGTGTACCTCGACCAATTTTATATGAAATCAATGGTGAGGCCCACCATATTGAAAAATATTTAAATATTTTATGGCATGTTTTATGGCTCTATTACCTCTAACAAAATAATAAAAAGTGTCTTCTATTGGATACAATTGATTAATTGTGTGTTGTCTTTGATGTTACACAAATGTCATGGTGCAAGAGTGTGTGCCTAAAATGTGAGCACACTTCTATGAGTCATTATATCCAAGATTTCTCAAAAATGAGGTCTCAAATGGAAACTCATAGCTCTCTATTCATGGAGTGTAAGGGTTTGTAATGGAGGCCCTCAGTTTGACCTAGTTTGTGCCCATGTAAGTACACCATAAAATAAGAGATTCAAGGATCAAAATATGAATAGAAATGAGGATGCATACTAATCGAAATGATAACAATTCAAAGCAATGCAAGGAAAGGAAATCTTAGCTATGAAAGGAAATAATAATGCAATATTAATCTATGAAAATGCAAAGATGAAACCTCATGATGGAAGCCATGGATGCAAGAGAAAATAAGACAAGAAGAGAGAAGTTACAATGAAGCTCCAATGTCCAAACCCTAAGGCTCAAACTCCTTCTCCAAAATCACTCTCTAAACCTATATCATAACAATACTATAGCAACAAGTTATTTTCTCTATATCTCTCTCTATTGCTCTATATATTGCTCTATATTGCTCTATATCCAAATGAGAAGGAGGCAGTTCCTTATAAAGGAAAATGTGGAGGTGAGAGGCTTCTCACAACCAATGTGGAATAATAGAGTTTGATCCATTTGATCCATGTGAAACAAAATTCCACCAATGAGAAAAGAGGAGTGTTTGAGAAGAAAGTGGAAAGAGGAAAAAGAGGAATCCCACTTAGAGATATGTGCATTTAAGTGTAGAGGAAAAAAAGAATTTATTTATTTTTATTTTTATTTATTTCCTTTTTCAAGTGGGTTTAATTTCTATTTATTTAATTTCCTTTTTCAAGTGAGATTTTATTTAATTAAAAGGGAGCAAGTTCTTTTAATTAAATAGTAAATAGTAAATATTTAATTAAATTAAAAGAGAGGTTTTTCTCTTCATTAATTAAATGTGGATTAATTATTTAATTATAAGAGAGATTTTCCTTTAATTAAATAAGACTTAGGATTAAATGATCAAACCTTAGGAAATGTTGAAATTTTTTTTTTTTATTTTTTTTTTATCGGTAAACGGCCAAAGCCTTCTAATATATTATATTAATAAAATTGAAATAGTTGCAAGAATTTCTTCATTCTAACGGGCACTGGTAGGAAAGAATAAAGCAAGAAAACATCCAATCTTGCTCGGGACCGAAGTCTTATATTATTACATAAGTAAAAGGGGATTACCCCAGTGTACAATAATTAGACAGGATGACATGATAAAAGGATATTCTTGAGATATTTGATATTTATAATCCATCTAAACTCCAAATGCTGCATATTATGAATTAAGCTATACATCCCGATATCTATAAGACATCACAGTTTAAACATCAAATAACGTTAATGGTTAGAAAAAACATGATTTAGCATATATCATAATGTGTTTGTGCATTAAATAATTTGAAGGGAGCATAACCCATCAAAATAATAGTCAAAGATTAGAGCTCAAAACACTCCAACAGACCAAAGATTAGAGTGTTAGCTATATCATAAAGAGTAGAATTGTCAAGGAAAAAATGCAGTATATTCGAAAAAAGTTTAGGGAAAACAATCAATTGAAACGTGTTTAATTAATTTTTAAAGGTATCAAATACCATATGTGGAAAATGTCGAGCTAAAAAGGAAGAAGTGATACACGTAATAATGAGAGCCAAACCAAAATAATAAACTAGAAAGAGATCCTCATGCCAAAATCACAAAGGCCATCAAAACCAACTCACAAATATGAGAGAGATGATAACGAGTAACGATTATAATATATTCCAAAAAGTGATATTTACAGAGCAAGATTATATGAAATTTTAGCAATGAACCAATGGGAAGACTGCTTTTAAAATGTAGCCTTATAACAACCTTATACAAGATTTCATGTTTGCAAAGGGAAAACAACTTACTTAAATTATAAAAACTAAACCTAGATACAGATTCTATACCCTATACTTAATTGGGTCAGATTAATACAACAATATTGGCCCAAAACTACAACTATAGTTATCAATACTATTTCTTAAACACCATTATAATCTTTGAGGCTTGATGTAGGTTTTTGGCCTTCGAACCTAGTGGAAAATCATAGGCAGACCTACCTCTACTAGATTTTTCATAGTTTGGGAGATAGAATTCCACATCTTCCAAGTTGGAGAGGTCCACATCTAGATGGACTTATGCATCATAGGCCCACAAATAATTTAGGAGCTAGTCTCTACTTGGGTCCTCAATAATTCCTCTCCATCTCAGCAAGAAGTTGATGCTTGCTTCCATCCTCAACCACTCTTTGAAAAATTGAATGTTATCTCTGACAACCTGACATAGATGCCTAGGGCTATTGGCAAGTTCTGCACTTTCCAATGCATCTTCCATGTATGCTTCTAGAAGGGGGATTCACAATCTTTCATCAGTGTTAGCTACCACTATCTCTAGCCCTAGTAGCCAACATGGGTCGAAAAGGTTGTAGCTAAGCCTAATAATGTCCCACTTCTCAACCCCTACCTAGCAAGGCAACCTACCCATAGCCCCAAAATGTCACTATTTATTCTCCACATATACTCATAGTTGAAATACCCCTCACCCAATGCTCTATTGACTACAATTCAACTCATGTCATCTATCGACCGAAAGATCCTATTCCATCTTCCTTCCTTAAGAGGACCATAGAAGGCCATAGTGCAATTTTTGAAAGCATGATATAAAAAAACATTAGTATCCATGGAGAACCAATATTATAGACCAGAGAGCTACAATGAAGATTAAAACTTTAGAGAAAATTCTACTAGTTATAGATTTTAGGGAGGAAAAATCTAGAACCCACAATGATGACATAGTCACCCAAATCGGTTTGTAAATGTCACTCGATTTCATAATTAGGTAGATTTTTATGCATGGATGAAAGACATGCATCAAAATCTAGTACAAGGCCCAATTAAATAATAAATAAAATCATGATATCATAAGGTTGGGAGGGAGAACTAATTTAACAAGTTGTCCTAGTTCACTTTGGTTGAAAATTAACTAATTTTCTTCATCGGTACCTTTATTTTCTAGGCTATCAGCTTCCGTGTTTCCTTCTCTAAAGATATGCGAGAATCTTACCTCTTCAAATTTTTCTAATAGTTTAAGGGTTGTTTCTAGTCTAGAATTTATGATCTAGTTTGGTGTTCCCCCTTTCTTGAGAGTGTTTAATATAATCTATGAGTCTCCTTCGATTATAATCTTTTTGATGCTAAGGCTACTACATATTATTAGACCTTATTCTATCACTTCTAATTCTACTAAGTTATTGGTTGTTATTTTTAGTGGCTTAGACCTTTTTGCAAGCCAGTTTCCTGATTCTACCCTAACAATACATCTTATGCCTCCTTGCCTGAATTACCTCTAGAAGCTTCGTCAAAATTTAGTTTCTTCCATCCTATCGGTGGCAGTTCCCATTTGCATGCTTTCTTAGCTAAATTATTTTTCTTCTTGTAAGAGATAGGAGGATTTCTGATGAGAGGCCATAATTTTTTAATCTCTACATCCCATTCTATAAATGATTCTTCTTCTTTCAGTCTTTTCCTTAGATTGTTATTTATAACTTCTGTAATGGCAACTTTTATTTTTGTAATGAGAGATTGCAAGTTAAGCTCTTGATTTTGAAAGATGTGTCAGTTTCTTTCTTTCTAGATTTCCCAGGTTGGGATTGCTGGGGTGATATTCCAAAGTTTCCCATATACATTGTTAGGAGGGTCTTTTGGCCGGCCTATTAGGTGATCTAGCCAATTTCTTGCTAGGGGGGCTATCCACTTGAGTTTGTATTTGAGCCACCTCCAACATTCCTGAGTGTATTTACAAAGATAGAAGAGATGTTCTGCAGTTTCTTCACTTCCTTTACATAGTATACATCTAGAAGGACCTTCGAGACCCATTTTTTTAATTCTATCTACTGTTAGTATTCTCTTTTGCATAGTGACCCACAGAAATATACCTGCTTTTAGAAGCCCTGCTAACTCCCAACATAGGTTTATTGGGAGGGCACTGACATCCCATCTCTAATAATTTGTGATTATTCTATAATCTTCTTTGACTTTATAAGTTTCATCCTTGGAAGCTGCCCAAATCAATTTGTCCTCCCTATTTTTAATTGAAATGGGGCAATTTTTAAGGATGTTTTCTAGAATATCTTGGTCCATCTGGTTGAGGCCACAGTTAGTGAGGGGTTTCCATTTCCAACACTTTACGGACTTAAAGTAGTCTTCTTGTATATAATCTTTCACTTTTGAACCCCATATTGTCTTAAGGTGAGTTATGGCTTCTAGAGTATTTTTTGATAAATTTATAGGTGGATGTCCATTCAATGAGTCCTCCCAGAACAAAGCTTCATCGCCTTTCCCAATATCCCATGTAAGGTATTTGGATATTAGCTGTCGACATTTTACTAGGAAGTTCCATCCTGCAAAGC
Organism: Cupressus sempervirens; assembly: GCA_028749045.1. NCBI lineage: Eukaryota > Viridiplantae > Streptophyta > Pinopsida > Cupressales > Cupressaceae > Cupressus > Cupressus sempervirens. The sequence continues at coordinate 839,076,211 of CM053793.1, forward strand.
CTTTAGGGGGCTCTCTAATTCTAAATAATGAGGTCTTATCTGATGAGTTGAGGTATTTTTTATATAGGATTCTGACCCATTTTCTGTCCCATTCTTGATACAGTCTCCAAACTTGTTTAGCTCCTAATGCTTCATTCTACCATTCTAGATTTTTGATTCCTAAGCCCCCAACTTCTTTGGGTTTGCAAATTTTGTCCCAACTGATTATAGTTGCCTTCTTTTTATCCTCTAATCCATTCCAAAAAAATTCTTTGAGTTTCTTTTCAATTTTTAGGTTTATGTTCTTAGGTAATTGTGTATAGGAGAGCTGATAGGTGGGAATAGCTAATAAAATAGCTTTAATTTTAGTAGTTCTCCTAGCCTTAGTCAACCATCTTCCTTTCCAAGTCTATGTTTGGTTATTAATTTTCCCTAGGATGTGCTCCCATCCTAGGTTGGTCTTGCTACCTTTGTCTAGGAAAATTCCTAGATATTTAAATGGTAAAGTGCTCTTTTGGAATCCTAATTTGTTGCATATCTAATCTTATCTTTCCTCTGGTGTATTTAAGAAGAAGATTTCTAATTTTTCAACATGAATTCTTTGTCCCAAAGATTTAGTATATTTTTCTAGAATATTTTGCATGTGTTCGGCCTTATTCAGAGTGTTGATTCCTACCAAGATTGTGTTGTCAGCAAATTGTTGATGAGTCATATTTTCTACATCATTTGTTACTTTGACTCCTTTAATTTTGTTATGTGATTGTGCAGAAAAATTGAAATAATTGAATTAATTGCAATTTGATCAAAGAAATTGATTTGAATTTATTTAATAAAATATTGCAAACCATTGATTCAGGAAATTTGATAAATTGAATAATGGGGGGCCATAGTCTAGGCAACCATTTTAGGGTGCATACAGTTGCCCCTCTTTGACTAATGTGTGATCAATTTGGGAACACATGTAGTCAAAGAAAGAAATTTAAGTGTGAGATCGATTTGGGATCACAAAACAACCTGGATGTGTGGTCAATTCAGGAACACATCAGGACAAAGAAAACAAATAAATTTTGACTTAAAAGAGTAGAGGATAAAATTGATAAAACCAAATCAAGGATTGAAGTTTATAGGTACTTCCCCCTCATGATCAAAATAAAAATGAGATAGAGGAGAAACAAAAAATTAGTAAATATGATCAAATTGAACAAAACATAAAGTTCTTGATGTAAGATGAAAGATATAAGAATCATAGAACCAAGGTCAATCATCAAGAATGAAGTATTATGCCCCAAAGGTAAATTAGAAGAAAATAAGTGGGGTGAAAGAAAATGAAAGGTAGAAATTTGGAAGATATAGAAAGAAACAGAAAGAAAAAAAAGAAAAAAAATTCATAAGAAATAGAATGCCCCAAAATCAATCAACTATTTAAGATAGAAATTTTGATTGAGATCACGAAAGAAGATAAGGAAATGAAGATCAAAACATGACCACATTTGCTTAAAATTCCACAAGAAAGATGAAGGGAAAACCCTCTCAAACTCATAATGCAACCTAAAAATGCAAACTAACATGAAGTCTAATAATGAAAGCTACATGAAAATGAAAAGGTGTACTTGAAAAAGAGCAACTATAACATAAGATTTTGTGTTCATCGTTCATTAGAGAGTGCTAAAGAATGTATTTTCATCATTGGGCCATTATTAACAGACATCATAAAATAACATAATTATCACTAGTCACAAGCACAACTATGAAGATATGAATGTGATTTATATTGGATTGGAATGTGGAAAGATTCTAAGATAAGAATCAAAGACATAAAGGTCAAGATGACTTCAACAATAGCTTACCCAATTTAAGATGGAAAAACCATGCTCACATCAAGGCATAGATGCCAGGATGACTGTAAGAACAGTTGTCCAAAAATCTCCTAAGTGTTTCAAGGGGACAACAAGAGACACTCTAGAGTTTCAAGACCATAACTACAAGCAGAAAAAAAATAAAGACATGCCCCATGCCCCAAGTCCTCTAACTATGCATCTCGAAGAGACTTATCAAACAAGGACACTCAATAAAAATCAATAACAGTTAGCACACAAAGAAAATATCATGACAGAGGTCAAGCATTAAGTGTTTGTGTTTAAAAATTTAAGTGTGTTAATTGATAGTAAGTTCTAAGGATAAGGATCAAATGCTTGTAGGTAGGTAAGATCACAAGATGAAACTAGGTAAGACCAAACCGATAAGTGTTGAAAAATACTTGATGTAACCCTCATATGGTCAAATGATGCTTGGCGTTTCTCATCTAGAAGTTATAACTCTTGAAGTCTCATGGCATGGTAGTCTTCATCTATAAGTAGACCTTTGAGGGAAACTCTGAGTGAAGGAATCTCAACCTCTAAAGGTAACACTACTTTAGCACCATATGTAAGGGCAAAAGGTGTAGCCCCAATAGAAGTACGAATACTCATTCTATAGGCCCACAAAGCTAGATTTATTTGTAAGTGCCAATCCCAAACATTCTTATGAACTATTCTATGTAAGATTTTTAGAATGGTTTTATTTGATGCTTCTGCTTAACCATTTCCTTGGGGGAAGTAAATGGAGGACCAATGTTGTTTTATCTTGAGTTTCTTAAAAAGTTGTTTAAGTTCCTTATTTTTAAACTGGCTTCAATTGTCAGTGATAATCTGGAAGGAACTCTATATCTACAGATAATATGATTCAAAATAAATAGAGAAATTGACTTGCCTGAGGCAACAAAAAATGGGACAACTTCTACCCACTTAGTGAAGTAATTAGTAGCATTGATAATAAACTTGTGTCCACATGATGAGTTGGGATGAATCTACCCAAGATGATCAAAGGCTGAACAATGAAATGGCTAATGAGAGATAGAAGGAATGAGTTCCCTACTCGAAGCATGTATCAGGTTACCATGCTTTTGACACTTTTCACATGACTTTGCAAAAGCTACTACATCAATCTACATCATGGGCCAATAGTATCCCACCCTAAGCATCATTGAGCCATGGAAAGACCATTAGAATGTCCTCTACAGATACCCTCATGGATTTTAAGTAATGCTTGATTAGATTCTTCCTTTTCCAAGCATCTAAGAAATGTTCCATCTAGACCTTTCCTATACAAATCTTCAAAGATAAGGGAATGGTGAGAGGCATTTTGAATAAGGTTTTTGCATTCATATCAGTTAAAGGTGTCAGGTATAATGCCATCACGAAAGTATGAATAAATGGCACTATAATGGGGTGACTCATGGCCAACAAGGGTACAAATAACATGACTTTCTTGGAAATCATACATGGGGTTATGTAGCTCTTCCACCAAAAATTCAAATCTTGATTCATGTTACTCCAATTGAAGAATTGAAACAAGTGTAGCCATACCATTAGTTGCTTTGTTTTCTACTCTAGGGATTTGCATAAATGAGACAAATGTGAAGTAGCATCTCAAGGAATCAACCATTTGTTTGTAAGGTACCAATTTCTCATTTTTTGTTAAATAATTTTCATTGACTTGGTTGATTATCAGTTGTGAATCCCCATAGATGTGTAACTCTATAATTCTCCATTCTATAGCCATCTTAAGTCCATTTGTTAAAGCTTCATACCTAGCAATGTTATTTGTACATGGAAATAATAACTTGTAAGATTTAGGAATCATGTACCCATGAGGAGAAACAAACAACACACCAACTCTGGAACCATTTTGCATAAAGGAACTATCAAAGAACATCTTCCATGTTCTTTTAGTCATATACATGTGGTGCTCATTTGGGAAATCAACTTGAATAGGTGCATTATCTTGTAGTGGGAAATCAACCAATTGATCTACTATGGCTTGTCCTTTGATTGATTTATACTCAATGTACTCTATGTAAAACTCTAAAAGGATCATCATCCATTTAACAAGTCTACACATGAGGGAAGACTTACCTAGTAAATACTTAAGTGGATCAATTTGTGCTATGAGGTGTATAGTATGCACAAGCATATAATGTTGCAACTTTTGGGAAGCAAACACAACTGCAAGGCAAGCTTTCTTAATACAGATGTAATTAACCTCATATGAAACAAGAGTACAACTAATGTAGTATATTGCTCTTTCTTTCCCATGTTCATCTAGTTGAGCTAATAATGCCCCCAAGGAAGACTCTGTTGCTGAAATGTATAGAATAAGTGGTTTCACTAGGATAGGAGGCATTAAAATAGGAGGATTTGCCAAGTATTTCTTGATTTGATCTATCCTCTTTTGACACTCTTCATTCCATACACATTTGACTCCTTTATGTAAGTTCTTGTTGAAAGGTTGAGCTCTATCTGCCAACTATGAAATAAACCTCCTTATAGATTGAAGACACCCTTGAAGACTCCTCATTTGACTAATGTTTTTAGGAGGTGGCATATCCATGATTGCTTGAACATTTTCAAGGTCCACCTCTGTTCCTTTTGCTAAAATAATGATTCCTAGTAATTTTCTAGAGGTGACTCCAAATGCACACTTTTTAGGATTTAACCTTAGTTGAAATTGTTCCATGCAATCTAGAATGACTTCTAAATCATTTAAGTGTATATCTCTTTTCTTAGACTTGGCCAAGGTGTCATCCGCATAATCTTCCATGTTTTTATGCATTATATAATGAAAAATAGTTGTCATGGATCGTTGATAGGTGGCTTCTACATTTTTTAATCTAAAGGACATAATGTTTAAACTATAGGTACCCCATGCACAAGTGAATGCATTATTTTCTTGATCTTCAGGAGCTATCTCAATCTGATTATATCCAAAAAAAACCATCCATTAAGGAATAAATCGCATAACCTGAAGTCATATCCACTATCATGTCTATATTAGGAAGTGGAAAATCATCCTTAGGCATGCTCTATTAACATCTCTAAAATCTGTGCAAACTCGAATGGTTTTGTCATGTTTTGAAACTGGTACAATGTTTGGTATCCATTCAACATAGTCAATAGCTCTTAGGAATTTTGTGCCAAGGAGTTTCTCTAATTCTACCTTGACAAAGAGAGCTATGAAAGGATACATCTTTCTCAATTTCTTCTTAACTGGTTTAACACCTAGAGTTATGGATAAGTGATGCATAATAATATTAGTGTCCAACCCTAGCATATTTAAATAAGTCCATGCAAAATTGATCTTATTTTCTCATAAGAATTTAATGTAGGATTCTTTTTCTTGTGATGACAAAGACTGAGCCAAATGTACCATTTGTGGAGCTTTATCTGTACTCAAATTGATTGCTTATGTTAGTTCAATAAGTATTGAAGATCTATCTTGAAAATAACTAGGGAGACGATCAAGTACCTCATCCTCAGGCACCTCAAAGAGGTTTTCACCCTCAAAATTGTCCTTTCTTTTTACTTTTTTTGGTTCTGGTAGTGCCACATAGTGGTTTTCACCATCAAAACTCCTATTCTTTTTACTTTCTTTTCTCTTTATTTTGTGACTAAGGTACTTCATGTCTGGCTCTACCATGTTGGTAGCCAGTTCACTGGTGAAAGAGACCATGAGTTCAATGGCATTCAGATAGCAGGTTATCTCATAATCATTTTGAAAACATTAAAAGCTTAGGTTCATGATTATGTTGGGACCAATCAATCAAATCGTGATGAACAAGGGGTAAATCAATGATTGGTTCAAGGTTATGAATATGAATGATATCTCTGGTGACTGAAGAGTCAGAGTTTGTCAAGTAACTTCCTAAACTACCCAAATTAAGATTTGTCCTAACAAGCAAAGAATTGTCCACTAAGGTAACATGTGAGTTCAAATCATTTGATCCTACTCATGAATCATTGACTAACTCAGGTTGAGAACTATATGTATGAACAACATCAATGTCCATATCAACTGTAGAAGGCTCTAAGAGGGAGTCTCATTCATACTCATTAGAATCTATTTCTAAGTCTCGACTAGGATGCTTACACCATGAAGGCTTGGGACATCTAGACATAGAAGCTTCAATATCATCGAGGGTCACACTCTCTTGTTCTAAATTGGTGATTTTCTCATGAGATATTAGATTATCTGAATCTCCCCAAAGGAGATTAGTAGAAGGGACCCAATCTTCACACATATCTTATTGATTTTCCAAATTAGGTCTATGGATTTGAAATTATCTTTATATTCAGCTAAAGCTACATCAAAAATCATCTACTTCTCTACTGAGGAGAAATGAGTACTTTCTTAAATCGAGTTAATAGACAAAGTATTATCCCTTGGTATACAAATCTGTGTTCTATTGTAAGGAAACTTAACACACTGATGATAGGTAGATGGAACTTCTTGCATATCATGAATCCATGATCTACCAAGTAAAATATTGTATGCAAGGGGTCTAGCATCAACTATTTGGAATAAAACATCTTTTTCAACATGACCGACCCTAACAGGAAGGATGGCCAACCTCATCATAGGCTTTGATAATAATCTTCCTTCTGATGTCAATAACTTGTTCAGAATAACCTAATGTCTTTAAAAGAATGAAAGAAAAAATATTAAGCCCAACACCCCCATCTATCAACACGCGCCTAACACAGGTCCTGTGGATCATGACCTCAATATGAAGGGCAAGGTTGTGTGCATGGCTCAAAGATTTATCATCTTCCTCTGAAAAGGAAAGGTAATGAGGGCTAGCAATATGATTAACCATGTTCTAGAATTGATTGACATCTAAATTTTTGGGGACATTTCCCATGCATAAAGCATCCTCAAGGACTTGTTTTTGTCTCAAAGACAACTCTAAAAGCTCAAAGATCAAAATTTGAGCAAGGATTCTTTGCAATTGATCAACAAGATTATAATTTGACCTAGGATTGACCACTAATCTTGAAGGAACATACTTGGATTGCACTTTTTTTGGCTTACTTGGTTGGTTTGAACTAGGTCCTTTGATGACAAGGGGACCTTGACTTTGCGTAACAGCATTGAGACTTTGGGAAGACACTTGCTTAGGTTTACTTGACTGGTTTGAATTGGGTCCTATAATAGCAAGGCTACCTTGAGATGACTCTCTAGAGTGAGCACCCCTTAGCACCAAAATAGTTTTTTCACCAAGGATAGGAGAGCTCAAGTTTAAATCACAACCACTAGGATCTTTATCTTCCATCATGTTGGCACTTTCTTCTACAACATCAAGCATATTGACAACATTTTTTGCATTTGCATAAGTGTAATTGATTGTAGCTTTTCCATTCTTAGGTTGGGAAGCTTCCCGTTTCTCATACTTGGGAAAAGGTTCTTTAAATGTTGTATGATCAGAATTGGTATTTAATCCATCTATTTCAAGTTTTCCATTCTCAATAAGATCTTGAACAATATGCTTAAATCTCCCACATTTTTCAATATCGTGTCCAATACCATTGTGAAGCTTGCAATAGGTCTTCTCATCCCACCACCATCGCTTAACTTCAGGTATGCAAAACTTTGCAGTATCATAAGGGTGCACAAGATTACAAGCAAGGAGCTTCATGAATATCTCTTCATATGACTTGCCCAATTGTGTAAAGTTATATTTCTCTCCTTTAGGCTTTTCTTGATATTTTGGCTTGTTACTTTGTTGTTTAGCACTAGCCAAATGGAGAACAACTTGGTCTTTAGGCTTAGAGGAATCCACAACTCCATCATTAACCACTTGTTTTTTCTTATTCCAATATGTGTTATTTCCTTTATCCTTGTTATTATTGTTATTATGACCATTTTTATTGTTGTTGTTTCCATTTTTTGTCAAAGTACCTTGCTCTCTCAAAATATCCTCAATTCTAAATGCAGCTGCAACCATGGTATCAAAGGACTCAAAAACCATCTTCTTAACATCATACTTCATCTCAAGAACCATGTTACTAATGAGGATTTCAATCTTTTCTTTCTCAGGAATAGTCCTAGAATAGCAAGAGCATTGTCATCTCCATCTTTGCAAGAAAGTAACAAAGGATTCTCCTTGATTTTGCTTTGTGTGACATAAGTCCAATAGAAAAATAGATCATGAAAGATTGTATGCAAAGTGTTGAACAAATCTTTGAATTAGCTCAAGAAATGTCTTAACATGAGGAGTTATATTGGTAAACCATTCCATTACTTGACCCTTAAGACTCCTTGGAAATAATCTCATAACATATGAGTAATCATGATGAAACTCAAAACTCATAGTATAGACCTGACACACATGATCATTCAAATCCCCATTTCCATCATATTTGTCATATTGGGGGATCTCAATTTTTCTAGGAAAATTTTTCATGTCAACACTCTTATCAAAAGGATTAGGACAAAATGAATCAAGTGAAAAAGAGCTCTTTGAGTGCCAATATTTGCTTCAGTTGATTCTTCAATTGGTCAATTTATTCTTTCATAGAGGGATCATGCCTTTGAATCTTTTTGTCTACATCAAAGTTGTAAGGGACCTTATCACCCTTGTTGATTAAACATTGAAAGCATGCATCTCTATTTTGGTCCATATATGCTTCCATACATTTCTGAAAATGTGGGTCTGGTTGCATGGCCAAGAAATCATAAGCATTACAATCAAAGTTTGAGGTAGCACCTCCATATCATGAACCATGATAAGCTTGTTGTGAAGGTTGTCTTGAAACTCTAGGAGGTGTTGGTCTCCTATAATAATCATGTCTTGAAGCTCTCCTTCCTCTAGGGCTAGGAGATCAAGAAGATGTTCTTGAGTTTCTTCCACTTTGTGGAGTCTTAGGAGGTATAGATGGAGGAGAATTGTTTCCACCACAATGTGCACATTGTTGAATTGATTGTCAAGTTGTGAAGCCATGAGAAGGTCTTGGGCTTCTTGATGGGATTTCCTTTCCATCTCAATAATAACTTGCCTTTCTTCCTCTAGGCATCTAATTTTTTCTTCCTTCTTAGCGGGTTCTTCTAGAAGGGCTTTTCTCTCACACTCAAGTACTTTGAGTCTACCACTCGCATAACCTAAAGGTGTCATGAGCGGTGTACAAGGTCTTGACTATCTAAACTAGTTACCAGTAGATGTTGCATTCACACAAGTGCTAGAAGGGTCACTAATTTGATCATCATATTGGGATTTCTCTTCTTGATATGCATAATGCTTACTTTTCTCAACCCTTTGGTATGCATGCAAATATATATCCTCAGTATGGGGTGAGGTTGGTCTAATTTCACAAGCGGGACCACCACTCAAGAGGTCAACATAGTATTCACCACTTTGATTCTTCTTTTGTGGAGCCATTGTAAAATCCATATCCATATTCAAGTGAGGTGATTCTAAGGGTGTACTCAACTTAATAAGGTCACTAATAGGGTCAAACAAAGCTTCTAGAATATTCTGAGGTGATTGAACAAACACAAGTTCTTTTCCCTTACTTCTTTGACAAGTTTGAACTAAAGGTAATTGTTTAAAGATTACTTGAGGTCACTTTCCTTGATCTACTTGATATCTTGTTGTGACTCACATGAAGAAAAAGGTACTAGGTGATAGGATAACCCTAAGAAATGTTGGTGCCAAACTAGGATAGTAAAAGAACTCACCTATCAAAAAGAGATGTGATGAGATAGAATTTTGCAATAGGCATAAACCAACACTACCATAGAGGTACCCACAACTTTGGGTGAATACCCTAGCACATATGGACCAGGAGGATGATTTATCCAAATTATAAATAGTTAAAATTGAATTTTTATGAAAGTGGATGGACAAGAAATTACTAAGACCCTCCAAGCATAATATCAAAGAATCCAAAGGTATATCTTTCTCAACAAGGATGGTCTCTAACTCACCAACTCCAAACCATATTAGGGTACATACAAGGAGCACCACCTCCACTCTCTATTTTAATATTTTAAGTCACCTTAGAATCCTATTAAAATCATTAAAGCTAACAATGGTTGATTACTTATCTATCCTCGGGAATACCCTAAACATTGAATTATATTAAATGTAAAAGGGTAGATATCTAAATCTTTTGTATTACATATTAAAATATAATCAGTTAGAGGGGAAGTTTGATAACTACCTAAGAAACTTGTGCTTTAAATAGGCACCATTGTAATTGATAAAAAAGAGTTGATAGGAAATTAAAAAGATAGTTATCTTTCTTGGTGTACAAGAAAGTGGAGAAAGCCATGCTATGTAAATGTGTAGATGAGTAAAGACTTGTAGAAGTATCTATGTCTAAATCCTATCTCTATCGATTTGTGTTAATTCTACCTATGTTTATATCTTATGGTGTTTTAGTTTCAAATAGCTCTATCAATCTATGAATTCCTTATGCAAATTCAAGTTCATAGATTTGGAATGTAGGAAGCAATGGTTTTAAAGTCAAGTCTAGTTCTAGAATGGATTTGAAATCCATAATGGTTTTCAAGAACCATTGCATACATCTTAAGTTGATGGTGAGATGGCTCTTATTGTGAGTATGATGCCTATGTCTGAAACTTGATTGAAAGTCTTCTTTTAATCCAAAAATGGGAGGAAGAAAACATGATTTATTCCTTATTTCATTACAAATACATCTTGTCTATACCAAAGGGTGGTGGCTTTCTTGATAGTCGATGGACACTAAGAATGGTGTCATGTATGAAGAGTGGTGTGGGTTCTATTGTAAATCATCAACCATGGCAATAACAAGGGTGGCAAATGATAATGCCATGTATACTCCACATCAACACCAAGCATGTGAACCTGATGGCTTTTAGTTGATTGAAATTGCAATGTGTATCATGATCAGGATCACTCCTTTAATCTCAAAAAGGTGGTGGCTGTCTATATCACCATAGACAAGTCTAACCACATTGGCACCAAAGCTCGCAATGATTATCTTAAGGATGTTAAGCGCCTTGGGTGAGAGGAAGAACCAAATTTTCAATTGAAAACCAAGGTAACAACATGTTATTATATGTATATTATGTTAAAATAGAGGCTCCACTAGTCTAGACCCATGAGTCATGAGGTGGTGAGAATGGACTAACCATGAATGACCCACACGACATGCATAAGTCAATAATGGTGAAGTCAGGAGGACAATGGAGTTTAGTCTTGGTCCATGGAAGGAAATTTAAGGGTTGGTGAGTTTATTATAAAGGTTGATATCATTATATCCAGTAAAAAATTGTTATTGTTTCAGAATGACAAAAGGTGGTGAACCTCTTAATTCAATGTCTATTAAGATAAATAGAAGCTATTATGTGGATTTTGATGGATTTATTGCACCTTTCTGCATCATGTTATATCATTATCAGTCAATGTATGCCAAGCTCACTCGGGTAGTGAAGATAGTTTTCTATGTCTACCAAGCATTCTAGAGTTTGCCTAGTTTAGAAGGCAGTGCCCACTAAGTTCACTTGAGCATCAAAGGAAAGTCTATAGAAGATGAGTATTAATCAAGCTCACTTAGATAATGAAGGAAAAGTTGGATGGAACTAGTGTTAATTGAGCTCACTTGGTTACCAAAGGAACTTTGTGAATATATAGTATTAACCGAGCTCACTTGGTCAACACAGGAAAGTCATTTTTGAGTTAGTGTCTAACAAGAAGGGTCAGCTAATGAAGGATTTTCTTGTTTTTACATATTAAGTTTAATTGATTTATCTATTGGTTCTAGTTGACTAAGAAGATGAATATTGGTTATTCTAAGTTGTATTTTAGCCGACTTGACAATATAAAAGATATAAGTATAAGGTCAGGTTGTGGGTTAGAATGTGTGAGTATGGAAGATTTGATGATGCTAAGAAGCGAATAAGAAGGAGAAGTAGAATATCCTTATGGAGTAGAAAAGATATATTTGATTAGGAAGGATCAAGTATAAGCCAGAATTGAGATTTTTAATCAGCAATTCAGTTGCATTCAAATCAGGTCATGTCATTGTTACTCTCTAACCATTGTAGTAGTGATCTAAATCTCTTAACAGAGTTCGCTTAGTAGCTATTTTTAAATCCTCTAACAAGGTGGCATTTCTATTGAATTTTCTAAAGACCTCTAACAAGGCCACTCCTAATAGGGTGATTAAATCCTCTAATAGGGTCACACCTAACAGTGTGTTTTGTAACCTTTACTAGGGTTGGCTCCTAATAGGGCTCACTTCATAAGAGTGAAAACAACTAATTGCAATTGGTGGTTTTTCCCAAATTTGGGTTTCTACATTAAATCTTGGTGTAAAATGCATTCATGCTATTTTCTTTTATATGTTTTTAACAAAGTTAAAGTCATGGTAATCATAGATAACATCTTAAGATTTTCATGTTAAGTATTTGCCGAGCAATTTCAGTATTTACCAAGTTACAATATTTTATATGTGTTTTTCGAGCATTAGAAATATCCAATTTTCAGAGTCCATTTTGTACTAACATCTAAGGGATCTAGGATTTATTTTTGTAGTAACTGATTCACCCCTCCCCTCTTAGGTACTCCTCTTATATTTCCAACATTTCCAATGCATTGAGAAGCAGCATAGTTATATCTTGAAGCATCTTGCTAGGCTTTAGAAAATTTGGCACAACACAAATAGCGAAAGAGGCTTTGGTAGAGTCCCTTTTCTTTCCTCTAGCCAAGAACAATAATTCTTGATGGATTGTTAGTCTTATTTATGTTGCAATGGCCATGATTGATCTAGACCCCTTCAACAAATATATCAATGCTATCCTGAAAGGCCCAGATTTTTGTCAAACTCTTTCATCATCATCTAATAGGGGTCATAAAATAACTAAGCATAGGTTTGAGAGATCACCACAATCTCCTTTCCTTTTTAGCCCTTGAGACACCTTTTTAGACTCTCAAATGCCTTTTTCAAGGCCCTATTTTGCCCTTTTAGGTCCCTAAAGCGCCTTTTTAGGCCCCTCAAGCATCTTTTTAAGCCCTTGCATGCCTTTTTAGGCCAAAATACCTTTTTCAAGGCCCTATTTTGCCCTTTTAGGCCCCTCAAGTGCCTTTTAACCCTCACATGCCTTTTTAGGCCAAAATGCCTTTTTCAAGGCCTTGTTTTGCCTTTTCAAGCCACCAAAGTGACTTCTTAGGCCCTCGCAAACCTTTTCTTGCCCCAGGTGCCTTTTTCAAGACCTTGCTTTGCCTTTTCAAGCCACCAAAGTGACCCCTAATCACCTTTTTCAAGGTCCCACTTGGCCTCTTTTGGCCATCAACACCTCCTTTGGGCCCCAACACCTTTTCACAAGCCTTGTGAGCATCCGTCTCAGCACATACCTAGAGAAAAATCTCGATTGTGATTTAGCACTTCGTGCTTTTTCCACTTTCAACACCATGGCTCTCCAAATATTACACAAGTATGTAGTCATCTTTTATTGAAAGCCCACACTGACATTCAATTCCCCACACATAAGTAAAGGTCTTTCTTCCTCTACAAATCTTATTGTTCTCACTTTTACAGAGGTTGATGCCTTTCCAAATATTTACTAAAATCCCAAAAATATTCAAATATTTACAAAAATTCCAAAAAAAATCCACATATTCCTTAAAATTCCAAAAATAGTCAAATATTCATCCAAAATTTCAAAAAAATCCAAATACATTTGCAAAATATCAAAAATAGATATGATAACATGTATCTGATATTTTCAATGCGAGCCATGGTCACCCCTTTTGCTTGCCACCAAAAAAAAACACAACTTTTATTCTATTATGATGACAATGAAAATATTGCATTCAAATAGCATCTAGTAGATCATTTATTCTAGCCTCCCTAGGGGAGGTGTTTCTCTAGACCCTATTCTAGAAGAAAAGGCCCCTAGTGTCAATCCTTTTTGTACCTACACTGCATTTATGGGAATCATAAATCTACCACTGCATAATTGTGCATTCAATAGTTGCGTAAATTCCCTATCCACAAACTATGTCTCATATTGGTTCTCATTAGGGAATGCCTGATGATAAAGTTCCATATAATAGGTAGCTTCTCAATGCACCTTTGTCATCTATTGCATACCCACAAACATATATTCCACCAGCTTGTTTATTCTTGGTATAGTGATTGCACATTGGGCCACATACCCCTCCTGGTGCATTTGATCAATCATCATTCACCAATGCTCCACATCATCTTTTGTCTCACCCAATCACTGCTATAATTGTCTCACCTTTGACTCACTTAATACTAACCACTCCTGCAGCTGCAACACTAGGGTGTTTGATTTTGAAATTGCCTCCCTAAACAACTCAAATTTTGACTACAGTAACACCAACTCATTTTGTGTACTCTCCAAACCCACTTGCACCATCTTTAGGGATTTTTGAAGCCTCTATGCTTGCAATCTCTCTACCTACATCCCCACATCATTTCCTTCTACTTGTGATTGCTCCACTCGTAGTTCTACTTCTAATGATTGTACCTATGCCTACTCTATATTCACCACTACTTGGAGTCATCTCACCTCTATTTGCGCTCCATCTTCTTGCACCTTCTCCACCAACACCAACAAAAATGCAACTTCTTGTTCTACATTTTTTACCTAGACTCTCTCTATGGCCAACATTCTTTGTAATTCTTCCACATCACTTGATGATTGATCTCCATCTCCCACCTCTAGTTGTGGCTCCTCTACACTCACACTGCCAGCCTCTCCTTTCATTGACCCTTGTCCTAGAATCCTAAGACTGATCAACTAATGTGCTCCACTCATCACTACACCCACACTAATGTCTTCCATCTCTCTCAAAGTTTTTCCCACAGATTTTTTGGGAGAGTTTGTCTCCCCCACCTCCATCACCACTTCTAACACACTCCTTGTCACCTTGAGTGGACTATTCTCTGCCTACATCATTAGTTCATCATCCAATACCACCTACAACACCTATTATGCTATGCTCCCCAAAAACATCATTAATGTTAATAAGGGCATTTCTTCTTCCCTTATCCCCACATTCTCAGGTTGTGTTGGCACTCGTCTTGCATGACTTGATTCACCCTGCTCCTGAACTAATGCTTGAAGTTTGGCTTGATACACCAGTTCCCTAAAATTTTGCCAACTACACTTTTCCCTTCGTCCTTCCTAATGCACCTTCCTTGGCTAGCATCACCCTCTTGTTGCATCTAATCTAGTGAACCCAACATGCTTTGACTTACACACTTCCGTAGACTTCTCAATAAACCTAGCAGCCATGTTATACTCTTCATTGTCCTTCACTTCATCTGCATGTTATCCACCTATTTATGGTCATCACTCACCCTAACTCATACTTTGCTGGCCTTGCCATGTGTCTGCTCTTTGCATCTTGCCACACCAATACCAGGTACACCTACCCGTTGGCTCTAACACTCAAACACCCTATTTCATGCTGACACATATCTTTCACCACAATTAATGATCCCATTGTTGAATCATCACTAACACATCCCACTCTTTGTTATCATATTTGTATAATAGTTATATCTAGAATGAATTGAACAAACTTGACACTATTACACACAACTTTCAGCACTATTGGTTGGCAAATAATGGTTTTTTTCTACTATTATGAACTTTAGCACTTCGATGATGTAATTGACTAGATGTACCATGATGAAATCATGATATTTTATTTTCCTTTGGTTTTTTTTCACTGTTTTGCTCTAGTGATCCTTTGATTTTCTGCATTATTGGTGTCCACTTATAAGTGCCTCCTCTCATCTGGGAGGCTATGTGTACCTTGACCAATTTTGTATGATATCTTAAGGGAGGTTCTTTATCTGACATATGATTGTTTGCTTGTCTATTTTTATTTACTGTGGCTATAGTTTCTATTTTTAGTGGTTGTCCTATCTTTCATGTACATTATTTCTATTTGTAGTTCTTAGCATAATACAGTATTCATATCACCATAGTTGAACTAGTGGTGGTTGTACTTGGTCACTTTTTATCAAATGCTTTATGATGATAGTTAATCTGCATCTCTTTGTAAAAAGTGATAGTTAGATGCATTCATTTAGTTTACATTTTCATCTTAGGTACCTTAAAAACACACACAGTTGGCACATAAATCAGGATAACACACACATAAGTCTCAACAACAACGATCAACAAAATGGATAAATAATTTGAGTAAGGCTATCAAACAATAGGACATAGACAAACATACTTATGCATAGTTAACACTCTACTCTTGTGGACTTGGTCTCATCACAACACTACCACCTTGCATCACACTTCATTCTCACCTATCATCTATTCCACCTATTGCATTATGTGACCTTTGCATCTCAAACAATTATGGTCATTATTCATTACACCATTCATCATATTTTATGTATTCACTATTTCACCTATCCTTACTTGGGTCTCAACTTTCATTTTGTGACTTTTGAATCTCCAAGGTTGAGTCTCATCCCTTCATGTCTTTTCATCTCTAGTGCATTCATTTCCTTCCATTTTTCATTGTCATTCACCTCATTTTACTTCTTCTATTTTTATGTCATTATTCTCATCTCATTTTCACATCTCCTTTACGCATTTCATTTCATTTCCTCACACTTCATTTTCATTTCATCCATTACATATTAATCGCATTTTATTACATCACTTTTCACATTTCATTTCACTTCACCACATTACATTTTTTTTTTTACTTTTCACATTTTTGTTCATTTACACATTTCATTTCATTCCATTTCACTACATCACATTTCTTTCATTACATTTCATTTATCATGATTCATTACTTCACACTTCATTACATCCAATCTCATTTCATTACATACCACATTTCATTTCATTACATCACATTACATCAAATTTCATTTCATGACATTTCATTTAATCACATTACATCTCATTTCATCACATTTCATTTACACCTATTTCATTATATTCATGCATTTACATTACATTTTATTTCATTCATGCATCTTGTTACTTAACATTTCCTTCATACATTTCATTAACACATTTCACTCATTCAAGTTATTCAACTACTTCATTCACTATCCCCATATCATGTTATTCTATATACAATATTAATCATCCACAAGTACATCAATATCTACTACAATCCTATCAATCAAATTATACCATCACATGCATACATGAGTCCATGATATAACCAGTGCACAAGTTTGAACATCAAAAAGCTCAAATATCTCATAAATCAAAAGATTGAACAATATATCAAAAGGATCACATCAAAATTAATATAAGATGGTTTGCATCAACATAAACATCCAAATGATCACATCACATGAACATAACAAGGTCACAAATTATATCCACATGAACATCAAAAGGTCACCAAGTACATTAGCATGAATATCCAATGGTCCTCATCAATAACAAAATATATGATAAGTACTACAATGACAAATGATATACAATAATTCCTGTGTCTCATTGCCTACATCATCCATATGTGGCTGATCTGAAGGTCCTTGCCCACTAGGGGCACTCCTCTAATCTTGCAAAGCATACTTGGTTGCACCTATTGACATTGTGATAGGTATGGCTAGGGCCATCTAATTGGTTGTAGCCCATCTGTCCTCGATGGTGATGGTGGTGGTGGTGGCCTCAGTGTCATTATCATAATCAAAGCATGTACCATGCTTGTCAACTCACTCATTCATGCCTCCATGGCACTCATCTGAGTCTCTATATCCAATGACCCAACTAGCCTCTCGGGTGGTAGCTACTCTTGTGGAGGTACCTACTGCTGCCCCTATGGTTGTAATCCATGTACACTAGGCACCAAAACCTATACCTATTGCCTTTTCCATCGAATAAACTACACATCATTGGCTAACCTAGCCCTAACCTTCTCTATCATGCTATGCCCAACATCACCTGCCTGTTGGTTGGACCCTGCACCCATAGATATACCTCCTCTCACCCTTTCCCCACCATGGCTATAGATCCCTCTAAACCTCCATGCACCCACATCTACTGGCCTCTGCACTAGACCCCATGTAATAATCCTCCATGGTAGTATGACTACTACTCAGCCTAGAGCTCCATATCTCCCCCGTGCTCTAAATAAACCTCTAGCTCTCCCTTCAGCTTGACACCCCCCTCTACCTCTCCCCTAGCTACCATCCTAATCCCTATCATCTCCTCCACTTAACTGCTCATCGATACTAGGAATAGACTCTGTTGGATCTGTGTATCTTGGGAATAGATGCTCACAGAACCACCATACATAGTCTCCCTCCATCCCTGCATTTGCCTCTCCATCTCTCAATGTCCATGGTTATGGAGTATCTATCATTTGGAGAAAGCTTCAAGGCAAGCTACATACTCCAATGTCGGCCCCCATACTACCCTCTTTGACTGAACTCGAGCATAATGCGATGATCCTTGTGGCATGCCCTACTGTCACCCAAACTGTCTCATAACCCACCTGAAATAAAATCTCTTTATCACTACAAGAATCCGGCCAACAAAATATCTCAAGCCAAAGAAATATACCATCTCATCATCATCCTTAGCCCATAGCTCAATAAACCTGTATGGCCTCCATATGACCTCATCAATGTCGTCCAATATTTTTTGCCAATACTCTGTCTTGCTTGGATGTTGCTGCATAATCACACCTAAATACATGTATATGTAAGGCATCTCTTGAGGAAGTTGTCACACACATATTGAGTGAGTGATGGGTAGATGCTCCCATGTCCATAACCGTAACAATATCACCCTTGCTGATAGTGATGAGGCCCCAAAATATACAACCTTATGCAAATCATGATATATGTGGGCCAATATGCAGCTCCCCAATGAAAATATTTGGGGATGATCGATCATGTCCTGTAGAAAAAATAAGCCCATCCAACTGGACATCCCCACCCTCGTCTATCTGGCAACAAAATTCCTCCTATCAGTCTAGCCAACACCATTGACAATGGCTCATACTGCAACATCTGGAACCATGATACACTATCATCATCAATGTCATCATCTCCAAACAAATCCCTGAAGGTAGTACCATCTGTAGTCTAAACATAGTACACCAAGATTCCTACTGTCAGGATCTATAATAATCAATATACATCCTCAAGAGTCATAGTCATCTTGCTTATGGGCATGTGTTGTGGTTCGAGTGTCATCACTCAGCCATAGCTGTCAATAGCCCTCTATTCACTCGAAACTGGGGCATTTGTAAAAAATAGGTGAAACCACATCTGTCAATCACCTACAACTACTCTATTGGCAATCTGCCTACAACCTTTAAGGGCTATGGATACAATCCTTGCACCAAGAGATTTTTCCCCTCTACATATTTTCATCAAATAATCAAATGGCAATGTTAATTTTCATCCCAAGTGATCATCATACATCAATCTATTGTCACTATCTAGCTACTCAACTAATGGTTCTATCTTGGACCTATTAATTGTCCTCCTCTATATCCTAAGTCGAGCATGTTTGTTTCCCTACTCTACATCCTAAGCTGGGGCATCATTCTCTATTATCTATCATTAGATTCATCCTAATACATCACTTTATGACTACTTGATTCTTATTGTTTTCTTGTTATGACATACCACTACTTGACAAACCCAGGATCTAGCCTTTTGCATTATCTTATACTAAATCAAGGCTTCACAATCTATTTCTACTCTTCAAGTCCCCATTAGCACCATTTTGACAAGCACATGTGCTTCAGAATTCATTTGCACTATTTCTTGGAACGTATGTGCTAATAGACCCAACGAAGGTGCTAGAAAAGACATATGCACTATTATAAGACTCAAAAGCACTATTACATACTTTAGATGCACTATGTAATGGGAAAGCACTACTAGAACATATGCGCTATTTAAAAAGGCATAAGTGCTAGCAAACTTTAAAATGTTAAACTATCCTTCATATGCACTTCAATATGACCTATCACCATGACTTTATGGACCCAAAAACCCTACATGACAAATGTGCTACTCTATGTCTCATATGCACTTCAAGATCCCTCGAATGGGTCGAACCACTCATATGTGCTATTGAATAATATATATGTGCTATTCTTTTACTATATGTGCTACTTCACTCTAAGTTAAGGTTTCATATGTGTTAATTCATCGCGTGCATGCACTAAACTATTGTTCGAATGTGCTACAGGATTTCAAGTGAACTAAAAGAATAGGTAAAAGCACTAAAACATCTAAACTACCACATTTACAATAGAAATTCATGCAAAAATTCAAAAAAATCAAGTACAAATTCAAAAATCTTTAAAATAGAGGATCCTGATGACTTACTGGGGCATCATAGTCAACTGGACACTCATACCTATGACCCCTCTCAAATCTATGCTCTTGTAAAGGGACCACCATCCTCACTAGCTCAAAGCTCCAAATTGCTAAAAGAAAAAGGGTAGGGTGCAAATGACAAGGGTAAAAAGTCTTTTTACCTATTTAACCCTCCTTAGGGCATTTATATGACCTTTTCACTCTATTTACCCAACATTAAAACCTTTTTGGCTCACTCTCTCGAATTGGCTACTATTTTAAACCAACTTGATCATCTTCATCAATCACTTATCAACATTTCAAAAATAAAATTGGAATATCTCTATTTTGCACATTCATTTTTCCAATTTCATTTCTGAGGGGGCAATATATCCATATCAAACTGGGGCATCAAAATTTTCTAAAAAATCAAAAACGTTCTACCCTATCCAAAATTTCAAACATCAAATAAATAAATAAAAAGGGGTATCCATGCAAGACATCGCAATATCATTGAATTAACAAAATAAAAAACATCAAATATCGACAATCAGACATCATATCAATTATGAAACATCAAAACATCATCGATCATACATTTAATCATTAGAATTTGACCTAAAATTAGAGAATGAGGATAGTCTTTAAACTAAGCATATTAGCTCAAAGAGGGGCATTCATAGACACCCACAAATTAGTAAAAACTTAAAACACCACAAATCTCAATCCAATGCAAATTGAGAGGAAAATAATAGACTTTCAAATCAAGGATTACATTAGGTCATTAATCGATCAAATCATCTACCAAATCAATAAGACCTAAATCAACTATAAAAAGAGGAGAAAAATAATTTAAAATCATAAAATGAAATTCAAAAAGGGAAGAGGGAAAAAACAAAAGTTTGAAAATAAAGTCATTTATCCTCACAAAAGTGAAAATCCTCATTTATCCTCAAGACTAAGTTTGTTGGACTCTTCCTCCTTGTATGAGATATTTTCAAGTTTCACCTCCACCCTCCAGTCAAAGGTAAAATCCTGATTCTTACCCCAACCCCTTTTGAAATCCTATAAATAAGAGAGAAATTCAAGAGCTAAAGGACCTAAGTTTTAGGCATCTGCACTATAGGCACATTCAGAGTTATCATCTTTCTAGCATTGTCATCATAGCAAGTTCATGTCATTTTGATAGCATTTTGGCTTTCTATTCATGCTATTTAGTATCATTTTAGCAAATGTTTAGCTCATTTCATTTTCATTTAATAGCATTCTAGAGTTATTACACCATATAATCAACATTTAGTCATAGATCTTGCATACATTCTTGTAGATCTACATTTTAAGTATACTCCCATTCTAAAACTACCACTGAGATGCTTCTCTAAGAGCTTTTTTAGTGGTTGTATTGGGGAAACATGGGATGTTGGTAGAGTTTCCATTGTTACAATGATTTCTTGGGTTTAGTTTAGTTCATTGTCATTTTATCTACACTCTGCATTAAAATCTCATGAATACACAAATATACCATGTACAGATACATCATCCATACAGGGATGATATTGGCTCAACATGAAATGTTTGATAACTAACTCTGTGTGCCACGACCAAGGATATAAGTCGTGCACAATAAATAGACACAATCAAGTGTAGATGCACAATAATAATAGACAATTACGCAAAATCACGTAATTAAAGCATCTAATTAATTTCACTCAAATAATCTATTTTGCATAACAACTAAAATGAATAGGGAAAATATCTATAACACCATCACATCATAATAAACCCAACAATATACATTGATAATCCTTAGTGAAACCATCTAACACAACATAATCTCATAAATTAGGCAAAGGCATAATCAACTAAATAATGCAACAATATAAATCAGATCACCCCCAGGGTGTAGACCACCCATGGTCCCAATCGTGATCACTGACAAGAAGATCATCAAGGTTTCATCCATTAGGATGACTCACAGAAATCAAATGGGAGAGGCACTACAACATCCCTCCCAATGACTAGGCTTACTCCTAGAAGCTTGCAATCCAGGAATAGAAACCAAACAAACCAAGTGCAAAGTCAAGATTGAAAACACTCAAGGAAACCTCATCGACTTCTTCACAAGTCCAACCAAATCACTCCAATATTCACAAAGCATCTTGTTAACTAAAAAATAAGTCAACCATATAGAAAATGGGTGTCACAATGTCACAATAACACAAAGTCCTTCAACAAGGAACTTCCCATATGCTAGGAAAACCCATCCAACCATAATTCAACACTATGAGGTAAGTAAAAGGTTGCCTTACCTTGTCAACAAGTGCTCAACTACAACATGCACCTACCGAGCGACCACAAAATAGGGTCAAAACACAAACCACTTCCAAAAAGAGTTGGAACATGGGGAATAGTCATCCCAAAATTCCCAAGAACACTATCATGCAACACATGAGCATTCTTGAATCCATGTAAACTCACCCTTTGATCACAAATGATGAAAGTTCACTAACAAAATTGCACATTCCAAAAGGATACTCTCCTCAACTAACCACCAAGCATAGGATCACTTAGTCTTTATGGTATAAAAGGCTCAACTATCACTAGGAGCTAGGGTTAGTTAACCCAATGAGACAAGTTATCACTATTCTGCAAGGTTGCAAAGAATTTCATCAGTGGACAAAATCACGTAATAAGTTCATACCAACTCACAAGATGGTAACATGTGTCCAACAATACCATGTCCCTCCAATAAAATGTTGGGGATACTACACTCAAGCTAGTACTAAACTCAATCTTTAGCCTCAAGTCAATCGTAAATGAGAAACTTGATTGAGATAACCTCTTAAAGATACAAGCTTAGGGTGAAAGAAACTACAGATTATTAGGATTGAGAGGGAGTCTCTCTCAACCTCTATACTACATCAACCCAAGATGCATTAGGGAGAACTCACAATTCTACCAACAATCAAAATACTCATTCAACATTAACTATGCTAGTGGCATAACCACACTAGTCAACTTTCTCTAAAGAGGCAAGGATGTAGAGATACACCATAGTCAACATATAAAAGGATGATCTAGACTCACCAAAAGACTGAGTCACTCCCAAATGACAAAGACAACATCTACCCCAAGCAAGGAAATGCTTGCAATCTACACTTCACCTCACAGAAGTGCAAAAAGTGTGTTTTGTTCCCTAGGTGACATTTTGCATTAGCACACTCTCACACGAGATTTCTCACATAAAAATGTGAGATAATGCAATGTCCTTAGCGAGAAAATGCATGACACCATGTTTACTTGCAGAAAACTCCAAATCAACACAAAAATTGCCTTCACTCTGGAGGCCATAACTTTCATGTTTGAACTATAATTGACTATGTTCTGAATGCGACGAAAAGATCTTGATGAGTCTTACAACATAATGGAGTTTAGAATGTCCTAAGACCTAAGATTCTAAGTCACCACTCAAGATAAAACACATACGCAAAATCAGATAGTCTCGATTACCAAGACAAGCACAAACGAAGCATCCAAAATAACCAAAGAGTAGATATACCCAAATCGACATAAGACATGAAATGAAAGGTAATTCACACATCAAAACCATCATTACTTCTCTTTCATAATTTCATTAGTTAACCATAACACAAGCATTAATGCACAATGAAACTAAAAGGTTTTTGAAGCAAGGGTTTAAGAGTCACTTACCATAAAACAAGTACATATCTTTTTAATTTTCTTTCAAGAATAACATTATGTTTAATCATCATTTATATGATTTAATTTTAAATAACACATTTACCTCTATTCACAAACACATTAGTATGTCCTCTATGATAGTATCCCTTTTACATACTACTAGAGGTCCGAGATGAATGTGATAGAGTCACAACACAAGACTAGCAAGTAGTAGAACACATTTAGAATAGTCATCATGAACCAAAACAACAAGCCAAATGGGGGAATTATCAACTCCAATAGTAAATCACCAAAGAGATCATTCCAAAAATAAGTCAAGTGTGACAATAGCCACAAAGAAAGTGATAGAGAAATTTGATGACTAGTTCAAGAAAGGAAAATACCAAAAACTAGTGCTAGCCCAACAACATGAGGAAAGTACCTCTAGCCAAATAAAATAAGGCGTCAATCAAATCACATTACATGTGATGACTAAGGGAGTAGTCACACAAGAGGGATAAATCACCACACAAATCTAAGCAATACATCATCCTAGCAGTGTTAGAGAACACACTCACACACATCAAGCAATATACCATTAATAACCTCATGCATATGCAAACTGCAATAATTTCCTTAATTATTTTCCATGCAATGCAACATTTGGATATACAACAATTTCACTAGAACTTCCATAAGCTTAAGAAGCAAGCAATTTGGGGACATCAGTCATTAACCCAAAGGATCTAATATAACACCTACTTCCTTGCAATGATTCACAATATACACTCATTTCTCAATGAAAGGAACATTTCATTACTAAATTGACATAACACATAATCACAAATAAGAATAAGTTATCTACTTACAATAGGAGAATACAAGGAAAATAATGTACCTTACTCCACAAGGAGAAACAAAAGAGACACTCAAAGCCAATACATGGACACCAATCAGCGGCTCCATCTAAGAGGGTCACACAACAACCAACCATGCTAAGGCACATTGATTTTTGTTTTCATAACAAGGAAAGACTCACTTCCTTCCCCTCATACTGCTCTAGTTGCATCTACTGGACAAGCAAGTACATCACAATTAGATACCCAAGCAATAAACTTACGATCTCTCAAAGAGGCACTTGCACTCACACAATCACAACATCAACCATGTGGGCAAAATATACATAGAGATCCCAATGATTGAACATTGGCTTTGATACCGGATGTAATGCCCCACTCTAAGATCCTTAGAACACAAGGATAAGACATGCACTAAATAATTTTTTTCTTAAGATAAGTTACTAAATCAACAACATAAAGCAACCAAATGCACCAATGAAATATTAAAACAAGATGATAAGAATAGGGAACATGGTTAAACTCACATGTTAACCTACACCAGTGGAAGTCTTACAACACTTCCAAAGATCTCCAAGCACTATAACAAAAATCACAACCCAAGATCACACGAATCATGAGAATATACCAAGGGGATGTTCTCTTTCAAACCCAAGGTAAGATCTCCTAGCATGGTTAGACAAACAAGTCCATTTCCACTAATCACAACATAATCAAGAATTACAAGTAAAGACCAACAATGGTCATACATAGGATGAGGGCTCAAAGTTACCACCACTCATCTACTAGACACCATGTTGAAAGACAAATGCTTACTCCTACAATTTGGCTAAGTCTGAAATGTTGAATCCATGAAATTTCCTAGAATCTTTATCTTAACTCGAAGAGGTCTAGAACCTATCTCAAATGAATCATCACATATATTAAAACATCTCTTAAGTATAAGGATAACTTAAATGATATATTTAAAACCCCATAGAAAAATTTTTTTGAACTAGGAAGGTGTAAAACCTAATAGGGTGTCCAAAACCAACTTCCAAACTTTCCTCAGCCAAGCCTAAATGCCCACTATTTTTTGCATGAGGAAACACTAATGTTTAGTTTCATGCGAGACTTTTCTTCTCCATGCAAGACCTTTCCTAACTACAAATGAGGATTTTCATTGCTTCACACGAGGCTTTGCATCACATCGCGTGAGCAAGTACCCACTCTGTATGAGACTTCATTTCTTTATGCAAGGAAGTACATACTCACGTGAGGTAATACATGCTCGCATGAGCAAGAATGTATGTTTGTGTGAGACAATACATTCTTGCATGAGAATTGCCTTTCCCATGTGAGGAATGCCAACAATACAACATCGAGGCAAGAACAAAATGCCTAAAAACATGAAACCTCCACACTAGGGAGTACCAGATCCATGTAAATCAAGGAATAGTCACTCGAGAGCATAAATGAGATCAAATAACTCTAACATCTAATCCATAGCATCTAAAGTAATCATGCGACAAGCAATGAACATACATGAGCATAAATCAAATATTACAAGAAGGAAACACAAACAATGAAGCCACCAAACTAACAACAATCGTGTTCGTTTCCTCCCATCCATAATAGCATTATGAGACCTCAAAGGCCCTAGCCATCCCTCCAGCATGAATCTCAAATTTCCAACAAGACAGTTGGAGTTGTATCATGAGATCATTCTTACCAACACTATCAACAACAACATAAGGGAAAAATACATCCAATCATGCTAATCTATCAATAGCAACACTATCCAAAGCAATGGTAAGGAATCTCATCTAAACCATAAGATACAACATCATAATAAGGAATACATCAAGTAACAACCACTATCATCTTAACATGATATCAAATGCATCCAAAGTAAAACATAAATCATAAGGAAACATACTCCAGATACACGGATGTACCAAGTGAATATCCAATGTCAACCTTGAATTGGAAATAAACCATCTTTGTACTCTTATCCCTAGTAGTGGTATAGGTAGCTACACCTCCCAACCACATGGCAACCTATAGGCCTGCTCTCGACATGTTGATGGAGATAATGAACCAGCCACAATCAAATAGTACAATCATCCATGGCTAACATTCACACCAAATAGTACAAAGGATTGAAACTAAGATCATGAGACAATGCAAAACAACAAGTCCTGGTCAAACACTTTATGGGTCTACTGTGTAGGGACTATGGTGGAGATTAGGTTTCTTGGGACTCCCAAACTCAACATTGTAAGGACCATTCCCCTCGGGACTCCCTCAGGAGACCAACAAGTTGTGTCCCTAGATGAGCCATGCAGACAATGTGGCTCTTAGATAAACTGATGAGAATATACCTTCAGAGGAGTCATACATGTACGTATTATTTTCTTATCATAGTTAATTATCCATGAATTTATTTAATTATTACTTAATTAGAAACTTCTTCATGTATACCTCATTGGGAACACAACCCATGGTTATGAGAGAAGCCCCTCCACTAGTCTACCCTACATACCCATGCTCATAACATGATGAGTGCCTATAAGCAATGCAATTTCCTAGCCCAACTCCAATGAACATAACTCAACCAACAAGCAATTGGGAGCTCGAGATTTGCAAGACTCTGATAAGTGCATGCTCACGTGCTCATGTGTGGGCACACTAACTACACAATGATCATAAACAATAAGGGTTGGATGATAAACATAAAAAACACAAGTATAACAAGATCACTCAATCTGGGAATACATAATCTACACAAATCCTAATGGTGCAACAAAACCAAACATCATGACTCACTTCATCGGCCCAAATCTAGGAGTACAGGTTCTACACAAATCCCAATGATGGAACAAAACATCAAATGTCATGAACTCACTCAACCAGCCTAAATCTGAGAGTACAGATTCTTCACAAATCCTAGTGTCCATGAAATAATGACAAGGGTTTGATTAGAAATAATAACACTAGGTACAAAATCACTCAATCGAACATATAGTTGGGAGTACAAATTTGACACAAATCCCAATGC
Organism: Cupressus sempervirens; assembly: GCA_028749045.1. NCBI lineage: Eukaryota > Viridiplantae > Streptophyta > Pinopsida > Cupressales > Cupressaceae > Cupressus > Cupressus sempervirens. Next base: position 839,103,918 of record CM053793.1, read on the forward strand.
AAGAAGAATACAAATATGGATAGATTGGAATCCTCACAAATAATCCAAATCCACAACCATCATCAATGCCAAAAAATACCCAAGAAAACTATGTGTTACGTAAATTGAGGTGAAGTCAAAATGCCCAAAATCCAAAGTTGATGAAAATCAATGAAATTAAAACCCTTTTTAAAGTGAGTATAAAAACCTCAAATATCCAATAAAATTTGGGTTCCAAGACTATATGTGAAAACAACCAATATAGTGGTCCAAAACCCCAAAACCCCAAGTCAAAAAGCAATCAAATGCTCGTACTGGCCCAACCAAGTAGAACCAACATAAAGGAACAGAGGGGAACACTTGTTCTCTGCCTCCTAGAAAATTGCTATCCAAAATAGACTCTAAAATATAGCCGAAACATAAAAGTGGGAGAGCCCTACTTGATAGCCAAAAGGGGCAAAACAAGAACACACATGATAAAATAATCACTTCGTGGAGGTCACCCAAAATCTCGGCAAACCAAGGTCTCCCCAAGATGGATCCAATGAGACCAAACTTGCAATGATCCCACCCCCGTAGCTCTCATTATGAATCAAACAATAATTCCCCTTAAAGAGGATTTGGATTTTGCTCTCAAACTTTCTAATTCAAAAGGTGAGAAGTGAGAAAGAAATCCCTTTTTGGGATATATATTCACTTTAAAAGTGAAAAATTAAAACAAGAAAATAATTGCCTCACTTAATTAAATCCTTTCTCAAACCAGACTAAAATCAGGCAATTCCAATTAAATGGAACTCAACTATGAAAAAGTTGTCGGTAATTAAAATAAGTTAAATCAATAAAAAATTCCCTTAAGACATTAAATCACAATAAATAGATAACTTCCACGACTACTATGGATTCCTAAATGAATAGACACACTCATGGGTCTAATCACATAATGCATTATGAATCTAGATTTACCAATTACTCGAGGATTAAAATATCAATAAAGATACATCATCCATACATGGACGATATTGACTCTATATGAAAGGTTTGATCACTAACTCCATGTGCCACTACCGGGGATACAAGTCTTGCACAACAAGCAAACACAATCAAGTGTAGATGCACAATAATAATAACCAAAGTGACAATTACACAAAATTGCATAATTAAAGCATCTAATTAATTTCACTTAAATAATCTATTTCACATAACAATTGAAATGAATAGGGTAAATATATGTAGCACCATCACATCACAATAAACCCAACAATATACATTGATAATCCTTAGTGAAACCATCTAACACATCATAATCTCATAAATTAGACAAAGGCCTAATAAACTAGATAATGCAATAATATAAATCAAATCACCCCCAAGGTGTAGACCACTCATGGTCCCAATCATGATCACTCAGAAGAAGATCATCAAGGTTTCATCCATTAGGATAACTCACAAAAATCAAATGGGAGAGGCGCTACAAGAAGGGCATAAATCTTTTGAATTTCCTCATGGTAGAAAAGTTGTTATGAATGACGTTGTAGTCCAAGGCAATCAACGTGAGAAAGGAGACAATTTACTGGTTTGACGAGTACTAGTTGGATAGAGGACACTGGATTATTTTCAAAGGACTAGTTTGTTCAAGACTTGTTGTAAGTCTAGTGGTAAAGTTTGCAAGATGACTGTGGATGGTGGTAGTACTGATAACCTTGTTGCTAAGGAGATGGTTCAGAAAGTTGGTTTGAAGAGAGTGAGACATCTTTATCCTTATAGGATTGGCTAGTTGTAAGGTGAACATGCTTTGGAGGTGAGGGAGCAGTGCCTTTTTAATTTCCAGATTGGGCAGTATAAGGATCAAGTGTTGTGTGGTATTGTGGACATGAACAATTATCATGTGTTGCTTGGTGAATCTTTGCAGTATGATTGCAGGGTTGTGCATGATTGTGTTAAGAATGTGTTTATTATTGAGAAAGGTGGCAGGAAGCATTCCCCAATTCCTTTACAGAATGAAGAGCTTGGTAGGAGGAACCTAAGTATTGGTAGCCGAGTTGAGTTGAGGGATTCTGAAGATCAACATGGAAATATGACCTGTAGAACAGCTAGGATGGATGTGAAGAATAAGGGAAAGAGTGTACAAGTTGGGGACTTAGAGGATATGTATCTAAAGAACTGGTTTATGATTTATGTGTCGAATCCCATAAGTTGTTCTTCCAACTATTGAGAACATCTTATCAAACCTGGGGTGTCTGATGCAAGCGCATCCAAGGGTTTTTAGCAATCTTGCATGTTGGAGGTTCTTTGGCTAAGTGTTGTGGACTCAGTTACCAAACAATGGTGCTCAGTTGTTGAAGGATGTAATTGTGGCTGAGGAGCTCGGTCATTGAAGGGGCTCAGTCATTGAAGGAGCTCAACAGATACAATTTACTTGACATTCTCTGTTGTGCTCAGCATGTGTTGGTTGCTCTACACTCTTAGTGTGCTTGACATGTGTTGGTTGCTTAGCATGCACTGGGAGCTTGATGATGCTGGTGTTTTAGTTGATGCTTGGCTTGGTCTTCTTGATGTTCAGTTTGGTCTTGGTTCCTGTAGGTGTTGAGTTGTCTGTGAGCTGACTTTTGGTATTTATTTCATGTTGTAGCCAACTTTGGGTATTTAATTTGTGTTGTAGTCAACTTGTGGTTCAACATATATTTAATGTAAGGGATTTAATTTAATTTGTAATTAACTAGGTTGACTTGTGGCTTAGTTGGGTATAAGTAGGGGTTCTTGTGGAGTCTTTAGGCATTATTGGGATCTGTCTTGGAGAGTAGGATGTGGACTTTGAAGGGCTAGTAGTTGAGGCTAGTAAACTAGGAGATTTCTTGGAGGGCTTGTGAGCACAAGTTAAGATTTCCTTGGGGTTTTCTTCTAGAGTGCAAATCTAGACTAGCTGGGTTTAGTGTTGTGAGTTGGATCTTGCAGAACTATTATTGTAATTGTTGTTTTATTTGGTCCTAACCCTGAAGGCCTTACAACTGGGGATATTGCATGTAATCAATTATCTATGAATAAAGAGTTATGGTTTGGTATTATATCTTGCTTTGTTGTTGTTTTTTCCTTGTGTTGTTATTTGCAGGGATCTAGTTTATCGCCAATACGGGTACCCTCAAATTCTTGTTGCATCATCATAGTCCTAAATCTAACCCTATCCTTAACCCTTTACTTATCCTAAGTCTAATCATAGGCCTAAATATAAATCTAACTATCATCATAACAATTACCTTATTTTATGCCTCAATCTGACACTAATCCTACCCCTAATGTTAGTTTCTGGCACCTAATCAGGGAAGTATTGTACACTCTCCATAATTCCTTGGTGGGGTTCGAGATCAAGCAGGGCCCTAAGTGGGGGTTTATGGGAAACAACCCCTAATACAATCCATGACTGTTGGGAGTTTAGGGGTGTAGCCCCCAAAAAATATTTTTGGGGCTATTTTGTCAGCTATTTTTTCGAGGGTTGATATGTTGTAATTATTGTAGCCCTAATTTTGTAAGTGATACAAATCTTGTATAAAATAGCATAGGTTTAGAGATTTCATAGAGTGTGATGCAATAATAACTTCTTGAAATAGTATTGAGTTGTAAGGAATTATAGATTATAATCATTGGATAACAAAAATATTGGACTCTCGGTTTGGTGGAGGTAGCCCAGGGATTGGATGGACCAAGATAAATATTTGTGTCTTGTGATCTCTTTTGTGTGCTTTTTTATTTTTTGATATTGGATATATTTACCTATAATTTTTATTTATATCTTGTTAATCCTAACAAGTGGTATCAAAGCAAGGTTGTTTTTAGCTATCCTCTATAGAAGGCCTCACAGTTGAGTGGGAGCAATGACAAATAAGAGTAAGTTGAAGGTTGAGAAGTTTAATATGTAGAACGTTCAGTTATGGAAAATGCACATGGAGAACTATATTTATTAGAAGGATTAACGGTAGCCATTACAAGGAAAATATAAGAAACTACCACTATTACATATGAGGACTGGGATATTTTGGATTGAAAGACACTTGGAAGTATTTTTTTATGCCTAGCATAATTTGTATAATTTAATATTACAAAAGCTAAGATGACAGAAGAGTTGATGCAAACCCTAACAAAGCTATATGAAAAGCCCTCCGCTTCAAAAAAGGTATTTCTCATGAAGCATTAATTTAATATGAAGATGACATGAGGTGAATATGTTGTAGATCATTTAAATGACTTTAGTACAATTACTAGTATATTATCTTCTATAAATGTTAATTTTGATGAAGAAATTAGGGCTCTCTTGATTTTGTGTCCTTTGTCTGAAAGTTGGAATGACTTGGTAATGGTTGTGAGTAATTTTATTTCTAGATCTAATACCCTGAAATTTGATGATGTGATTGGTGTTATTCTGAGTGAGGAAACTTGTAGGAAAAGCTCAGGTGAATCTACATCAAGAAGTTTTTTGAATGCACAAAGCAGAGATAAAATAAATGAGAGAGGAAATAATTCTGAAAATTGTGGGAAATCATGTAGAAAATCAAAGGGGAAGAGGTCTCAATCAAGAGGACTAAGATATTGCTATACTGTGGGAAACTAGGGCATGAGAAGAAAGATTTCTAGACTCGAAAAGACAATGAGAGAGAGAAACAAGAAGGGAACAAGAAAGCAAACATGATAAGTAATAAATTCAAAGAGGATGTTTTGCTTTTTTTTTAGAAATTGTTGATGATTCATGGGTTTTAGATTTAGGGGATTAATTTCATGCTACTCCCCATAGAGGTTATTTTCTTGATTATGTCAAATGGAATTTTGGGCTTGTTTATTTAGGGGATAATGAACCCTGTCAGATTGTTAGAAATATAAAAATTAAGATTAAATTGTAGAATGAGAATCATTGGCTACTACAAGAGGTAAAATATGTTTCAAGGCTGAGTAAGAATTTAATTTTAGTAGGGCAACTGGGTGATGAGGGTTGCATAGTTACTTTTAATGATAAAAATTGGTAGGTTTGAAAAGGTTCCCTTGTAGTAGCAAAAGGTGTGAAAGTAGGCACCTTATACCTTTGTACAGGTCATATTGTTCCTTCTACATTAATTATTTTTGAGAAAAATGAATGTTCAAAAATAGTTGTTGCAGTTGAACATTGAGAATAAACAACTACTATAGATCTTGATACAACAGTATGACACAACAGACTTGGGCACATGAGTGAGAAAGATATGAAATTACTTCATTTAAAGAAAGTTTTACCAAGTCTGGAATGTGTCAATATGGATTTCTATAAAAGTTGTGTATATGAAAAACGAAAAAGAGTTAGTTTTATGAAGAGTAGGAAGGAAAAGAAAAATAAGAAATTAGAGCTTGTGCATATAGATGTATGGGGACTAGCTCAGGTATCTTCCCTTGGTGGCTCTCATCATTATGTTACATTTATTGATGATGCAACTAGAAAAGTATGGGTTTATTTCCTTGGCTTGATTGAAAATAAGAATGGTAAAAGATTAAAATATTTTAGATATGATAATAGTGGTGAGTATTGCAGCAATAATTTGAAGATTATTGTTCCACTAATGGTATTCGTAGGTAGAAAACTGTTCCAAGGACTCTATAAGATAATGGAGTGGTTGAATGCATGGACATTGCAATAATGGAGTGTGCAAGGAGTATGAGGTTGCATGCTAGGCTAGGCTTAAATATGTGGGTGAAGGCTATCAATACTATTGTATATTTGATCAACAGAGGTCACTTTATTCCTTTTAGCTATGATATTTCAAAGGAAGCATGGACTAGTAAGAAGGTGAGATATTATTTCCTCAAAACCTTCAGTTGTGAAGCATTTGCACATATAGATTATGAAAATAGAACCAAGCTAGAAGCTAAATCTAAGAAATGTATATTTGTTGGATATGTCATTGATGAATTTGGTTATAGGCTTAGAGATTTAGAAAATCATAAAATTTTAAGAAGTAGGGATGTCATTTTAAATGAGAAAGTGTTGTACAAAGATTTGTTGCAGTAGCATGAAAATAACAAAAATGATTATGTAGTACTAAATGATACTAAAAAAGATGATGTTCTAGTAGTTCCTCATACTCCACAACAACTGCAACAACAAATACCAAACACCCAAGTGAATATTAGACAGTAATCAAGGCTGAGTAGACCTCTATAAAGATCTTCTCCCTCCTTGTATTCTATTTTACTAACAAATGATGGTGAACCTAAATGTTATAATGTAGCTATGCAGTCAGATATAAAGCTTTGATGGGAGTGTGCAATGACAGATGAAAATTGACCCCTTGCTAAAAAATCATACTTGGGATTTATGTAAGTTACTTGTAGGTAAAAGGGCTTTATAGAATAAATGGGTTTACAAGTTGAAAGAAGAGGATCTAAAGGTAAGAAAAGATTTAAAGCCAGGTTAATTGTAAAGGGATTTGCTCAAAAAAAGGGCACTGGTTTTGATGAGATATTTTCTCCTATTGTTAAAATGACTTCTATTCGTACTATTTTAAGTATTGTGGCTTTTGAAGATTTACATTTGAAACAACCTGATGTTAAAACAACATTTCTTCATGGTGATTTGGATGAAGAGATATATATGGAAAAACCATGAGGATTTGAGGTCAAAGATAAGGAGAATTTAGTGTGCAGATTGAAGAAAAAATTGTGTGGCTTGAAGCAAGCAAGCACTTTAGCAATGGTATCTTAAATTTGACAGTCTTATGAATGAACATGACTATACCTGGTGTCATTCAAGCCATTGCGTTTATTTAAGAGGTTGGATGATGATAACTACACTATTTAATGTTTATATGTTGATGATATGCTTGAAGTTGGGTCTATAATAGATCAAATTAAGGGGTTAAAACAAAAATTAGCACATTCATTTGCTATGAAGAATTTGGGGGCAACAAAACAAATTATTGGTATGAAAATTTGTAGAGATAGCAAGAACATGAAATTGACATTATCTCTGGCTATTTGTATTGAGAAGGTGTGCAATGTTTCTCTATGGAGAATGTCAAAACTGTTAGCACAACTTTGCTTGGTTGTTTAAAATTGAGTAAGGAGACATGTCTAAAGAAACAAAAAGAGGAGGATAAGATGTCCAAGGTACCTTATGCTTCACATGTAGGAAGATTAATGTATGCTATGGTATTTACTAGGCCAGTTATTGCACATGTAGTGGGAGTTGTTAGCAAGTCTACAAATCATCCTGGGATCGAACATTGAAATGTGATCGAATGGATTCTCAGATATTTGAGAGGAACATTCAATAAAATGTATAAATTTTAGGGGCTCTACTACTAATTTACAAGGCTATGTTGATTCAAATTTGGCTAGGGATCTTGATACTAGACAGAGTACTACATGTTATATATTTACTATTGGTGGGACAACAATGAGTTAGGTTTCTCGGTTATAGAAGGTGAATGCTACAGAGGTAGAGTATGTTGCTGCTACATAGGCAACCAAGGAGATGATATGGCTTCAATTCTTCATGGAAGAATTGAGACATCTAGAGAGGGATAATTATATGTATATGTATAGTGATATTGCTATAAGGATTTAACTGTGTAGTTTTTGAGTCAAACTCATTGACCCATATTTCATGAGTAGTGATTCAAAATGAATCCATCTCTCATGAGAATAAATGGAAAACTTAGCACTCATTGGATCTAGTTGATGCTCATGAAGGTGAAGCATTGGGACTTCCCAAGATGTCACCCATCCCAGTACTACTCCAGCTTGAGTGCGCTTAACTACAAAGTTTCATCCATTGTTAAACCCATTCTGCTTGCAACCCCATTTGTGAAACCTTCACCAAGTGTTGTGCCTTATGAACCATTCATTAGAAAGCCTCTTAAGCTAGTCAATTGATAAGTAGGAGATGATTTCCACAAGAAGTCAAATTGTGATATTGCTATCAAGATTTAACTATGTAGTTTTTGAGTCAAACTCATTGACCCATATTTCATGAGTAGTGATTCAACACGAATCCATCTCTCATGGAACACTTAGCACTTGTTGGATCTAGGTGATGCTCATAGAGGTGAAGCATTGAGACTTCTCGAGAGGTCACCCATCCTAGTACTACTCTAGCTTGAGTGCGCCTAACTATGGAGTACATATATTCACAGTGCAATTCATCTTGCCGAGAATTCAACTTTGCATTCAAAGATAAAAACACATACATTTCATTCAGTTAGTTTTGGATGATGGACAACTAAAGTTGGACAAGATACATACAAATGATAATCTAACATATATGCTTACAAAGGTAGTGACAAGGGAGAATCTGAACTCCTCTCTAACTTTAGTTGTTCTTCTAGATTGAAAAGAATAAAGGAACAATTGAGTCCAGGGTGGTTCAATCTAGTGGGAGCCTCATAGAGTAGTGGTATTGCCACCAAATCAATCTTTAAGTGGGAGGTTGTTGTCTAGTGTGGAGCCTAATCAGTCCCCAAGTGAGAGATTGTTATTTTGTGGTGATTGATTAGGGAAGTATTGTATGTTAGAATCTGATAAGATTAATAACCCAGAAAACTAGTGCAAAGAGTAAATATCTAAACTATGAATGCAAACGATACAAAATCAAAATAGCATCATAGAGTTAGTCTCCAAGAGAGTAATGCAAATGCTAGAAGCAAAATAGCATTAAGAGGATGCAAAAACAAGAGATACAAATACAAGCTAGATAGCATGCTTATATAGGCTAGGAAGAGGGAGGAGGTGGCAACACCAACCAATAAGGAGCAACCATCTATCGGACTAAAGATAGCAAAGTATCTTCCCAAGATAGCTGATTGATGCTTACATGTAGTAAGGTGACACCTCACAACCATTCACCTAATAAGACATGCTTTATTAACCTAAGCGAGATTATTAAAAGTGTAAGAAAAACCTAGCAAAATAGGAAAAATAAAAAACTACAGTAACACCCCCCAAAAGATGAAGCATCCCGCACCTCCAGCAAAGCTTGCAAATTTTGTCCGATTGATCCACTTACATCGAACAAGTTTTCTTCCCTTAGAAAAAGGGACAAGATCCCAAGTGTGGTTCCTCATCAAGGAACTATACTCTTCCTACATAGCTGTATCCCACTCAGAAATATCAGAAGCCTCATGAAAGGACTATGGATTTGAGGCAGTAGCAATGAAGATATGTAGAGCATCCTGGAATTGTAAACAAGTCTTTTTGGTGTCTGATGGATCCCCAACCCAATCACCTGCAAACTACAAGGTCTGTCTAGCCCAAAGTGGACCAGAAGATGGAGAATCTAGAGGAGAATCATCAATCTGTAAATGATGACTAGGAGAGGAAGGAGGTGAGTCCTCTGAATCACTCTCTGCATCAAAAGTGGAGGTAGAAGACTGCTCAAGTGAATCTGACCCATCAGAAGATCTATCATGTATTCCAAGTGACTCCAATGTCAAAGTAGAAGGCAACCCTGTGACCATGCTCTATTGGTTAAGCTGATGCAAGTAGTGGAAGTTAAGATGGCCAAACCGCTCATGCCATAATCTGCTCACATCATTAAAGTGAGTGAGTGAAACAGTCAAAGGAGGATCAGGAACAAAGTGAGAAAACATATAGAGTCGTGACTGATGATCTGCTCTCCCAACTGCAACTGTAGAATCATTGTGCAACTCACATATCTCCACCGAATCAGGAGTGAACTCAACCCGCTTGCCTAAACCTGTGTGAGTGATCTGGTGTACCGATTGGAGATTAGTTGACAAGGAGGGTACATAAGGAACATCATGGAATGTACCATCCCCCACATCAATAGACCCTCTTCCACACACCTCAACAAGAGTGTTATCACCCATCAAAATAGAAGGCATAGTACATGGCTCCAAGGATGCAAGTTCTTCCTTAGATGAAGCCATTTGGTGTGAAGCACCCAAATCAAGAACCCAAGTGGATGGTGAGGAAGCAACTGCAAAATGGGCATTGCCCTTTCCTTTCCCCTTGCTGTTTTCTTTTTCCTTGTTAGACCCTTCATTAGAACTTTGTTTGATAGACTCAGGAACACTGATATTATTCTTCTCAAGAATGTATGTCAAGTGATCAAGTTGTTTATGCAAACATTTATGTTCATCATGACCAGGTCTTTTACAATAAGCACATTTGACCTTTTCTTTCTTAGGCTTATCGCCCTTGGAAGATGGTGTATCAATAGTTGCTTTTGAAGAAACTGTCATCTGATCCTTCTTCTCCTCGCTATTCTTTTGTTTCTTGTCCTTACTATTGTTGTTACTACTTTGTCCTTGTTGTTCTTTTCTGCCTTGGTTGGCAGCCAAGGCATGTGACTTAGAGGACTTAAGAATGCCCATATGGATTAGCTTGTCTTGTTCTCGAGTGAGATTGATAGCAAAATCATCTAAAGATGGCATGGTGAATTGAGTATCAAGTGCACCCTTAGTAGCATAGAAGGTAGAGACAAACACAGAATATTCTGAACTTAGCTTAGAGAGAATACTAAGAATCAGTTGTTCATCTTTCTTTTCAATTCCACATTGTTTTAACTGCAGCCTTAGTGATTTCAATTTGGTGAAGAAATCTTGGATTGTGTTGAAATTGCCTGGACTCAAACTTATTAATTCATTTTCTAACATATGACCCCTCATTGAATCTTGTGTGCCAAATAGTGTTTCTAGCTTTGTCCATACTTCATTTGGTGTATCCAAAGACTCAATGTGAAATAACAAGTCAGGAGATATAGACAAACACAATGTTCCAAATGCCTCATCACATTTGTTAAACCACTTAGGCTTATCTTCATCTTTAGCAGGTTCAGTTTCAAGTCCCATAGTTATCCTATTTAATCCAGCTTTCCTTGAGTGAATTGTCATGCGTGATTTCCACTCAAAATAATTGTATGGAGTTAGGATGGGCATATTTGTTTGATCCATGATGAAGAAATGCAGAGAAGAAATGCTAGAAAGAAGAGAACCCGGCCACGACAATGGCCCCCCCTCTTTACTCAATCAAAGAACCCCCCCCCCCCAAAGAAATATGATTTGGCACTTTATTTTAGTGCGTTTACAACTACCACTAGAAAGAAATACTTAGTGGTCTTGATTTCAATGCATTACAAACCCTCATGAAGAGCATATGCTAAAAGTGAAACTTGGGCACAATAATCAAGGAAACAAATAGCACCACTACGATCTACTCAAAAAATCATGCACTTTCAAAAAAAGAATCGCCTTGATATGAGGTCGTATGAGAAAGTTATGATCCTCCGAAGTTTCCAAAATGAGAACTGTGCATAGTCACGGCTGAGAATCTGCAATTTTTGAAGAATTCATGCATGAAAATCAAAAAAACAACTCCACTAGTGGATAGAGCACAAAAAAATAGCCAAGTTCATAACAAGAATCATCAAAATCGAAGTCCGTATGAGCAAGAATGAGACATTTGAAAACTACGTTCAAATCTGCGACTGCCAAGGGAGAGGGGTATTGCTGTAGCTTTCCGCGCTAGATCTTGCAAAATATACAGCTTGCATGCAAAATCTAAAAGATACCCAGATGGTTTTTCGGGGCTGCGAACAAAATCCAAAAAGCATTTTTCTTGCTGATGTACAGAAGATGTTGCTGTAGTGTAAATCAGACGCCTTTTACAGTAAAAAATGGCTCCAAAAATAAAAAACCAACCCCAGCAACCAAAATATGACATGCAAATGCTGGATCAACTTCTTAAGTCCATCAATGGCACGTTGGAACCTACAAAACTGATTGAAAACTCCAAATATGCAAGTTGCTTGTCAAATTTGAGATTGAAACCCCAGAGAAAAACTTGTCAAAACTTTTCTAATTCTCAGGATCATCCAAAGATGCAAGAGAAAAGCATACTTCATTTTTCAAAAAACTACAATAAAGTTTATTTGCCCCCCCCCCCCAAATCTCTCAAATAAGGAAACTAAAATCTACTCTTGCACATAGAAAAGCTCTGATACCATGTTAGAATCTGATAAGATTAATAACCCAGAAAACTAGTGCAAAGAGTAAATATCTAAACTGTGAATGCAAATGATACAAAATCAAAATAGCATCATAGAGTTAGTCTCCAAGAGAGTAATGCAAATGCTGGAAGCAAAATAGCATTAAGAGGATGCAAATACAAGTCAGGTAGCATGCTTATATAGGCTAGGAAGAGGGAGGAGGTGGCAACACCAACCAATGAGGAGCAACCATCTATTGGACTAAAGATAGCAAAGTATCTTCCCAAGATAGCTAATGGATGCTCACATGTAGGAAGGTGACACCTCACAACCATTCACCTAATAAGACATGCTTTATTAACCTAAGCGAGATTATTAAAAGTGTAGGAAAAACCTATGAAAATAGAAAAAATAAAAAACTACACTAACACTGTACGCTCTCCATAATTCCTCGACAGGGTTCAGGGCTATTTTATCAACTATTTTCTTGGGGGCTAACATGTTGTAAGTATTCTAGCCCTAATTTTGTAAGCGACAAAAATCTTGTATAAAATAGCTTAGGGTTAAGGATTTCATAGAGTTTGATGCAATAATAGCTTCTTGTGGCGGTATTGAGCTATAATGGATTATCTATTGCAATTAGGTTGTAATTGTTGGATAATAAAAATATTGGACTAGCTTTTTGGTGGATACAACCCAGGGATTGGGTGAACCACATGAAATCTTTGTGTCTTGTCTTCTTTTATGTGTGCTTTATTATTTTCTGATATTGGATGTATTTGAATGTAATTGTTATTTCTGTCTCATTAATATTTTCTAATATTGAATATATTTGCATGTGATTGTTATTTCTATCTCGTTAATCTTAACACTTAAGGTCCTATCACTAAACCTAACTCTAACCCTAACTATATTCCTAATGTTATGTCAACTTGTATCCCTATCTATAACCGTATTCCTAATCCTAACCATAGAACAAATAAATTAAAGATTACAATTTTTATTATTATAATTTAATACGTTACCAACATTGTACTAAATTAAAGAAAATCAATCATGTGTTTTACAACTAAAACACTACATATAGAATGTTTTTTAAATAAGTAAAAGAACAATTTGATACTAACCTTACAAAAAATATAGAACTAATAATTGTAATAATCCAAACCCTAATCCTAATAGTAACCATATCCATAATAGAGTTAAAAAATTAAAAATTAAGAATTAAGAATTAAGAATTAAAATAAAATTATTATCACAAAATTTTCTTCAAATATATCTTCCATGGTGTGTAGGATTGCTACTAGCTTATATACACTTGTATATATAATATGTAGAGATTAATCCTTTGTGAGATGCCTATTTTCATCTAATCCTAAGATTTTTTAATGTGAGTTAGAATTATATGAAAATAAGCACTTGAAAAAGAATTATTCTATATATATAATTTTTCTTTTTATAATTTACTTCATCTATTCATTTGCATGTGTATCAACGTTCTTTCTATTCTATTAGTACAACTGATTTTCATCAAGTCAACTCGTATATGTTTATCACTAAATTGGTCAAACATTCATTATCATACATAAATTGACATATATAATTTAGAAGAAAACCATTCTTGAATTGGAATAGGGAATATGGCCTCCAAAATAAGCTTATAACCATTCCATAAAAAAAGTTGTTAATTGTTATTGTTAGTTCCTACCAAGGTAGGAATACTTATGCATTCATGACAATCCAAATATGACATTAACACTAACCAGTCAAATCCAAGGATTTAAAAGATTATATGAGAATTCAAATGTTTATATCTTTTTCTAATTTTTCATTATTTTATAAATCACATTTTTCATCTATTCTATTGGTCCATACTATTTTTGGTGGGGGAGAAAATTAATTTTCTTCAACAAAAAATACAAATATTTTCTAACAACTTCATCTTGCATTAATGAATGTATTAATTATAACTTTATCTTTCCCACATTTGTGACAAGTTGATAATATTTTATTTTTTCAATAATTTTATCTTCCACCCCACACAACATGTCTAATCAATATTAATTATCATAATCTATTAAATATTTTTAATTTCTTATTTTAAATATATTTATTATTAGTTTTACATTGATGTTTATTTTTGACTATTTGATATAACTTGTTCCTAAAACTTCATGTAATGCATAAGTTCAAATTATATATATATATATATATATATATAACTAATAATATGTCTTTTTAATATAATTTCAATATGTTATATCTTTGTATTTGAATTTCTAATTTTTTTTTTTAACTTTGCTTTTTTAATAAAAGTAGTTAACTTATTACTATTATTTTAATTTTATAAAAATAAATTAAACAATATTATTTTTTAATTATATTTTATAATAGTGTTTATAATAAGTATAATTGTGAAGTGTTACAATTTTTAAATTATATTATTTATTATTATTAATATTTTTTATTTAAACAATTTATCATTTAGTTTAAATACATTTAAAACTTATATATATATATATATATATATATATTCCTATTAGATATAGAGAGATAAAAAAAAAAGGTTACATAGAACTCTGAGCACTACAAAAGAGGCAAAGCCTCAAACCAGAGTTATAGTAACAAAAGATCAGCTAGAGAACATCAAAGAACAACAAAAATCGAATAGCACAAGGCTAGTACAAGATATCACAGTATAGAACAACCCAAGCGGTCCAACCGAGAGGGCCTTCCATCCAAACAAGAGCCTTCCGCTCCTGAATCTAGGACAACATAAAGATGTCCTCATTCCTAGCATTATGGTTCCTCTTAATAGCTTGGATCATCTTCCAACACATGTGCTCAAACATTTGCAGATTTTCCATAGTCCTTCACCACTGATAGCCATACTTAAGATCGTGAACAAAGAAAGAAGCCTTCCCATCTCTAAGAAATCTACTTAATTTGTCATTTTCAATCACCATGGTGTTTTGCACCTACAAGAAGATTTTAAAATGTGTGAGTTTTCGAAAAAACTCAGTAAGAACCCTTGGCTTACCTTGGTACTTTTCCTCATTCCTACATTTCCAAATCTGCCAAAGAATGTTAGAGGACATCATATTCTAGAATAAATTAGCATCCTTGCTAATCCCATTGATATGACTAGTAACAATTTTAATGATGCTCACACTAATGGGATAGTAAATATCAAATAAATTCCAAATTTCTTTAGCAAAAAGGCAATCAAATAAGATATGTCTACCTATTTTAGGTAACTTGCAAATATTACAAATATCAAAATGTTGATTATCTCTTCTAATAGGAAGTCTATCAATTAACAATAACTGTTTAAAACATTGAATTTTAGGCTCACAAGGACCTTTCCAGATAGAATTTAGCAACTTATTCCAAACTTTAATATCAAAAGAACAATACCATAGTTTATTGACATGGGCAAGAATATCCACATTATGAGCAATAACCTTATAAATATTCTTAGCTTTAAGCTTATCTAAAACAACTCCGTTAGGCCACTTGCATTTAATGTATCTAAGAGAGTCCACATGGCAAAGAGAAGGAATATCCTTGGAAGCTTGAGAAATTAAATTATAGGTTTTCTTCTAAGACTGAGGTAAATTAAATCTAATCTTGAGATCTTCCTAAGGAATAAGAGAATCATGTTCGAAGATATCAACAAATTGAGAAATACCAGCTCTAGCCCAAGACTTGGCAGAACACCCCTGGTAGAGGGCTAGGGGCTTGTTATTCAAGCTCAAATTCCACCAGATGGATCTCTCTCCATGAAGGTGACAATCATTATAAAAATCTCTATTGGTGATAAATTTTCGAACATGCTCCCAAGCTTGCTAGATGGATCTGAAAATAGGTGACCCTTGGACCATAACTAGGAACTTAACAACAATAAGGTCACATAAAGGGAGATTTTTCCAAGATCTAGCCTACTTGGGAAAACCTCTCTCAATGTTGTGTCTAACAAGAACTTTCCAAGGACTATCACCCTCCATAGATTGAAAAATCTATTTGGTGGAAAGAGCAATACCTTGCAGCTTAAGATCTTTTAACCCTAGCCACCCTAGAGACTTATTAGTATGGCACCAGTCCCATTTAACAACATGATACTTTCTATTGCCCTTGCCATTAGACCAAAGAAAATGCTTGGTGGCCTTTTGAATCTCAATAATTTGGTAGCTATTGAACATCCAGGTAGAGGAGTAATAAATACTGTAAGAAGATAAAAGCTTTTGACAAACTTGAAATCTCTCAACCAAAGATAAAGATCTGTTATACCATTTATTAAGTCTATTCTCAATCTTGGCCTTAACCCAAGGCCACATGTCCTTAAGAGAAGGATCAACAGAATAGGGGATACCAAGATACTTGACTATATTTTTGGGGCCTCCCCATTGAAACTTGTGCTGGAAGAACCAATCAGGAGGCTAATCAGTCCAACCTAAGCAAATAGACTTAGCCTGGGAGATTTTAGCACCTGAGATGACAAAATAAGTCCAACTTAATTTGTAGATTTTTAAGGTTATTGTCAGTAAGCTCAAAGAAGACAGCAGTGTCATTAGCAAAGTGACTATTTATAATGTCTTCATTATTAGGCAGGTAAAGCCCTCTAACTTCCAGGGATAGAGTATCATCTCTAAGGATATAGTATAAAGCTTTAGCAACAATAACAAAAAGAGCAAGAGCTAAAGGGCAACCTTGCTTGATAGACCGACTAAGAGGGAAAGGGTCAGATATAGAACCATTAATCTCAATTTGGGCATAAGCATCAGTGAGCAGAGTTTGAACAACCATATAGAAGGATAGAGGAAAACCAAAAGACTATAACATCATGATAATGAACTTTCATTCAACTCTATCATAAGCTTTCTCAAAGTCAAGGAGGGGCAAAGCAGAGTTCTGATGAGAACATTTAGCCCAATCCATAGCTTCCCAAGCAGTAATAAAATTTTCCAAGATATATCTACCTTTAATGAAACCAGTCTGGGAACTACTTACAAACTTAGGAAGAATGTGAACCAATCCAAGGGCTAAAACTTTCACTAAAATTTTATAAGAAACATTAAGGAGCAAAATAGGCCTCCATTTTTTTATAAGAGTTTTGTCCCCTTCCTTGGGAAGGAGTTTAATGACACCTCTGTTGATTTTAGGGCTAAGAGAACCCACACTAATGGCCTCATTATAAAGATCAAACAAGTCCTTGCTGATCCAACTAACGTTAGCCTTATAAAATTCAATAGAAAGCTCATCTAGCCCAGGGGCCTTGTCATCCTTGAGAGCTTTAATAGCCCCCTTGA
The DNA here is from genome assembly GCA_028749045.1 of Cupressus sempervirens. Taxonomy (NCBI): domain Eukaryota; kingdom Viridiplantae; phylum Streptophyta; class Pinopsida; order Cupressales; family Cupressaceae; genus Cupressus; species Cupressus sempervirens. Next base: position 839,121,165 of record CM053793.1, read on the forward strand.
TCTCTTCAATAGATATAGGGGTCAAAAGAAGCATAACATCTTCAACATCTAACTTAGAAGGAATAAGGGGTCCACATTTGGATCTAATTTCCTTAGCCTCCAAGAAATCTTCAGATGAGAAAAGCTTACTATAGTAATCAACAAAAGCCAAAGAAATACAAATAGGATCAGAGACTTCCTAATTATTAATAACAAGCTTGTCAATAGATTCTTTAATCTGTTTTTGCTTAAGAAAACTAAAGAAAAATTTAGACCCTTGATCACCATGCTGGATCCAATTAATCCTAGAACGAATTCTAGCTCCATGAATTTTAGTCTGTTGATGCTTGCTAAGGGCATCCTTAGTAGCAATAGCTTGGTTCAAAAGATCTCCATTAGAAGGGTCAGCCTGAACATTAAACTCAACAGTTTGAAGGTTAGAGCAGAGCAACTTTTCAGTGAACCTATAGTCCTTGGCACACTTTTGGCCAATGGTTTGCAGGAAAGCTTTCCAAGCTAGGAGATTTTCCTTCCACTTGGCAATCATGAGAGAGTCCTTCATGTTAAAGAAGTTGATGTTCCTGATAAGATGCAAGGCACATAGAACATCATCATCGTGCAATAGCTTAGTATTCAACACGAATTTGGAAGAGGTAGGTTTATGACAAACAAGATTAGAATTAATGCTGATACAGGTTAAAATAGGATGATGATCAAACCAGGTGGTGGTAGAAACCAAAACAATGTTACCATTACTATCGGGAAGAAAAGAAAAGAAGTCTCTATTGCCATAAAAGCGGTCTAATCTGGAATAGATCCTAGATCGACCTTGCTGGAAATTGCACCAAGTGTGCCAGATTCCAGGATGAGAATCTTTAATGTTAGTTAGGGGGTCAAACAATTTTTTTGAGTTAATAAACTTAGACCAATGCAGATACTCATAATCCTTCCATCTGAATGGGTTGCCACCAATTTTATCCTTCTGGGACTCAACCATATTGAAGTCTCCTTATAAAAACCAAGGAATATTAGGGAGAGCAGATAGCCAATTCCAAAGGGAGATTCTATGCTTAGTATCATTAGGAGCGTAAATAGAGCAAATACCTATTTGTTTATTATTAATATTCATAGTAAACCAGATAGCCCTTTGACAGGGGGAAACACCATTATTAGTTATGAGCTTTCCCCACTTGGGATTAACAAGGATAACAATTCCACCTTTACCCCTGATATGGCTAGAGTAAAACTTAATGGCATCCTTCCAAATAAAATTAAGGCTAATATCAAGCATGAAACCAATAGCTTTAATTTCTTGCATCATAAACAAATCAACAAAGTTAAAAGAATTTAAAACACGCTTAACAACATATTTTCTATCTGGAGACTCAAGCCCCCTAACATTCTAGGATAAGCAATTCATTGAGACACATTGCAAGGGGTTTGTGACACATCTTCAACAGTCATGCTAGCACAACTAGGAGCATCCCCAAGATTCTTATTAGTAGAATTATTTTTGGACCTTGGTGGCCTTCTATGCCTACTGGTGGAAATGGTGTCTAATTTAGGAGACTCATCAAGGACTGACGACTCCATATCCATATTGAGATCAAAGAGAGCAGACCTAGAAGTAGGAATGACTTTGAAAATATAACCATCCTCAATTTCCTTAAACACCTTTGGTGGATTTAAGGTGGACTTGACTGCTTCAATGGAAGAAGTAAGACACTCAATCGGGACAACACTTATCGGGGGATTTAATATGGGATGAGAATCTGAAATAACATAATTGGATTTAGGGTTAACCAAAGTAACCCCTCTCCTCTTTTTCTTGTTTCTAATAGGAGTAAATCCATCATCTAATTTAGGCCTCGACATAGTCTCTAGAGGGGGAGATAAATTCAAGTTAAGAGCAGAAACAACCTGGTTAAAATCTGAGGAAATAGGAGCCTTCATAGCAGCCTTCATAGCGGGTTGACCATAAGATTTAGAAGCAACAGGGGGGTTAACTGAAAAAGTGGACTTGGGAGGGGGATTATTGCTATTGGAAGACTTAGCAGAAGGCTTATTAAGGATGGGACAAGCCCTACGCCAATGACCCTCCTTCCTACACAAAAAAAAAGCATTCAAGCCCCTTAAAATTTCAATAGGGCAAACAAAATTTTCATTAAGCACATTAATATTAATTTCAGAAGGAATTTCTTTGCTAGGAGCGATATAAGAACCCTAGCATCCATATGTGGACTAATTTAACAGTTTCATCCATCCTGATAATTTTGCCCAAATTTTCCAACAGTTGTGGCAAAAAATGCCAAAGAAATGGCGGTAAGTTTTTTACAAGAATCCACCTGGGCATCGATAGGGCCAAAACTTCCTCATGGACAGCCTTAGGGGTCCAAGCCAATGCTCGGAAGGACGTCAACCCAACCATCCAATACTACTTTTTTAGAACCTCTTGTTGGGCATCATGGTTAGCAAAAAAGATAACAAAAAGCCCCCTTTGAATTTGTCTGCAAAAAGTTATGTGAAACCCTAGTTTGGTATTCCAGAAATTATGAAACCAATCATCTATAAACTTGCATGGAGGATATTTTTCAATTTCAACGGCAGTAAAAAAGATTGCAGTGTCTTTAAGCCTACCTTTTTCTTTAGTAATTTCGGCAACCATCTTAGAATTAGGAATTAAAGAAAAATGAGCTGAGGAAGCCAGAGGGCTCTTACCATCCTTGGCGACCTCATAGTTGTTAGGGCCAACAACAACAAACCTCGTATGTTCACGAATACCACTTGTCGAATTGGAAACTGCCTCTGAGAAAGATTTAGGTTTGAAAGAATTGCTAGCAGTCGGCATAGGAATACCATTAATGCTGGCAAAAACATTAGCTGAAGGAGGAGGTACAAGGAGCTGCTTGGAAGTAAAAGCATCGCCAGGAGCACTGAGAGAAGAACAACCACTATCAACAGTCAAACATGTGGGGACATCCAGATGTTCACCATTGTTGACCCCAAACTTTTCCTTCACCACCTTGCCGGCAATGAGCAAGACCAAAGTGAAAAAAGAGTAGAGAAAACTTGCGTTTCGCAGAGCAGAGCGATCAGTTTTTCATAGAGCAGAACGATCTTATCTTCATCTCAATTGCTATCTTCTCTATTGATAGATTTCGAGCTTTAATGGACGAGTGAATGCCGAGAGACAAATGGTGTTTCAGATCTCCGAGAATCGTTGGAGAGAATGTGAAAAAAATCTTGTAAGGAGTTGACGAATCTGTTTTCCTACTACTCAATGCAAATGTTTGCAAACCCTAACCCTAGTGTAACTTGCAAAAAATAATGCTGGGAAAACGATCAATGCATGCGCCAAATCTCGCTAATTCCTGCATGTGCCAAATTTCACCTATTCCCGCCCAGAAAAATAAATTTTCCATATATACAATCTGGTCTAAATTCAGAAGCCAACATAATTGGAACATATCTCAACAGTTAGATCGAAATCACATGAAAGAGTTTAGTGAACCATTGCACTCAATACATATATATTTTAATATTAAATTAATAATTATATTTTATATTAAAAAAACACTAAAGAAATAACCACAAAATAGAAATAATTCAATTTTAAAAGATATATAAATTATTATTAAGTTTTTATAAACTATGTATTAAAATTAAATAGTTATATTTTATTTCTTATTTATTACATCATATTTATTCATCAACATCAAATTTATATGTATTACATCTATTTATTATTTACAAATGTACATATTAAATTATATAGATATTATTTCATAATTAAAAATTACTTAATTTTATGAAAAATTTGGAAATACAAAACATTAAATAGTAAACCTTCTCTAATTGTGTAAAATTAAACAATTAGTTTTACTTATAAAATATTTTTATATTTCAATACATTTCATTTTTTCTTATAGAAATGTGAGTTTTAATATAAAAATTAAATTCTTAGTTTCATTAATTAAAATATAATATATTTTAATTTTTTATTATAACTATGATTTTATTTTGACTATTTGTTTTATTAAGAAAAATAATTATATTTAATTCTCTCTTCTCTCCCTCTCACATACAACTTATGTTGGTATCACTCTATCTTACTATTTTATCTCTCTTCCTCTTCCTCCTCTATATTATCTATCCTTTTTTCTTCTGCATACATACATATATATATATATATATATATATATATTTATGTTGTTATTGTTGTATATTGCTATTTATCTCTATCTATATCTCTATCCTAATTTTTGTCCAGTGCTAATGATTAAAAATAGTGTGAGTTCCATTTGATAATCAAGATGAGAATAATACATAGTTGGGAGAGTTATTCCAACTACTTATGGTTGTGTAGTAGCATGTATGGTATGCTTAAACATATAATGTGATACTCTAAATGCTTCATCACTTCTTCAAGTTTTATAATTCAAATATTGGTATGGATATCTTTTCTCATTGCACATAATTTAAGTTGTCAATATAGAAGGTGCAAATTTGTCTAAAGCATATTTATTTATCGTAGTATGATATTAAGTACTTAGTGCCATATTGAGGACTTTGGCCTCTTATTCTTGGGCTTAAATGTTCAAAGATATAATAATATAGCACGAGAACTTAACAACAAAATATGAGCCATCCTATCAGATCACAAGCGCATTTTTAGGATGAAAATTTAACAACAAAATATGAGCAATCCTATCAGATCACAAGTGCATTTCTAAGTAAAAATTAATGCATTGATAATATTAATTTAGATTCTTACTCATCTACATCTCTACAACCATTATGTGTTAGGTAGGAACTATGACGCATTGCGTCTCTTGTTATCATTGGAATCGCCATTCATTTTCCCAATATACATTCCTATTATTATTCCTAGCCTCCAACCAAACCGTATATATGGACAAAATGGTGGGACGTTTTCCACGATATTAATTCTAATGCAAAAGTTTGCTCTATCCATTATAAACGAAAAAACAATAAAAATTTGGCGTCCGCATAAAACGGTGTTTACAGTCTAATAAAAGAATGGTATCGGGTCGAGAATATCCAGGTCAAATGAGATATTAAAATAAGCAAAAGGAGAATCAAATAATGATGCGGGTATCCTGTAGATTATATTCCTTATCCGAAGAATCCACATGGTAACTGGGGCGCATTAAAGCAAGGCCCACATTTTATTCGAATTTAGAGGCAGAATATTCGCTACACGATATGTTTCGATTTCAAAGACCAGGCGCCCCTTCAACTCCAACTCCGCCAGGGTTTCATCGGATTCATCTGTCCACAGTCACACACACAGACGGTTTCGAATAAGGTAGACCTTTTTCATTTCTTTCTTATTTTTTCCTATATGTTTCTGTATCAACGCTGCGTTTTTCTCAATTACGTCTGTGGTGTTTCTGTTGAGGTTCTTCTGGCCGGCGCAGATTCTTTTCGATCTTGGTATTTCCTTTAGTGCGTTTTTTCTTTCCTCTGCTTTTCGCCATTGTTTCTTGTTTTCAACAGGCATGGTAATCTGTACATTTTTAGCCGACGATTGACTATCTGATAAAACTTAATATGGAGCTGTTGACTTTCTTTCTCTTTTGTTTACTTAGTTTATAGTTTCTGCATTTTTAAAAATATTTTGATATGATGTGTCAGCGTCCCTGGTAGAAGAGGAGTATACTCGTATGGGAGGAGGAATGAATTGTTTAAGTAATTCGGAAACGACATTAAACGATCTATAGAATGCATTTAAAAAACTTTGAAGTTATGAGATTAGGGCATGGGGTTTGTGGATCACGATTAGTGATAGTGTTCATTTGTATGTGTTATTTTTAATATTGTCATATTATCTTAATTTTAAATTGGGGCTTGTAGTTCGAGTTAGTAGATAGCTCTGAAGATCTAGGGAAATTGTAGAATAAGTTTCCGATTTCCGAGAAATCTCTCGGCACCAGGGATGTGTTTCTATCTTTGAGATTCCTTTTTATGTTCTGGTAACACTTCTGGTATATAAAATATGTACATCTATCATTCATATATATTATATAAAAAATCCGAGATATTAATAGATAAATATGGTTACAATATTATATGCCCGGATATTATTGTGTTAGTGGTTTGAATGCCTTACATGAAATTCTTGAGGGACACTGCAGGGGAACTAGAAACGCCTTTGACATTCTAGGTTTATAGTTTCACCTTCTGGAATTTCCGGTTTCGTCCGAGGTTTAAAACTGCCAATATGATTTGGATGTCATGAACGATTGGTCTCACAGGACTAAGCTGCTGAGGTATAAGTGCTCAGTAGATTTTCCCACAAATTACAGGTCTCATCAGGCTGAGTTTCCTTGGTCTAGGAATTATCATTGACTCTTTACGCTGATCAGCTGAACTATGGCCACTTCGACAATTTCAATGTTAGTTCACAGCAGAATACAGTCCAAGGTTTTCAGCCTTTCGTTGCACTGCATTGTCATGGTGTTGTCTTGCCTTACGCTGAGTTATATTCACATCCTGTTTTGTATGAATATGGAGTTTACAGCTTTAACTGGAGTATCAAGTTCTGTGGAGTTACTATATTGCATGGTACACTGTCTGGAGTATCAAGTTCTGTGAAGTTACTATATTGCATGGTACACAATCTCTGGGAACATGAATATGAATATTGACCTTTTGGTTCAGACAAACTGATGGTGACGTTGAGAAACAGGACTATGTCCTATAATGATAGTATAAGTTTGTTAATATCTAATGTCTCTACTTTGAAATAAATTGAATAATAAATACTAATAAATTAATATATAAAGGAACAAAAAAATATAAATAAAAAAGAAAATACTTAAAATATAATCAAAATTTGATTAAAGTTAATGAATGGTTAAAAGCTAATGAATGGTTAAAAGCTTAGTTACCAGATTTGTGCCCTAGAGGCTGGATCTGGATTCGGATCCGGATCCATGGCTGGATTCGTCCGGATTCTTCCAGATTTTTTTTTGAATATTTTTGTTCGATTATTTTCTTATAATCATAGTGGATTTGATCCATAGATTCATATCAGAATCATAGTTTTATACTATGAAATGATTTAGAATCATAGATTCATACTTTGAAATGATTTAGTTTTAGAATTATGTATATTTCTCTCATTTTTTAGTATGTATAATGCATATTATATATTTATATATATAAATATAATGCAAGAATCCTCCATGAATCATAATTGGGAAAAAAAATTTACGAATCCACAGATCAGATTTGTGTACCCAAATCAGATTCGTTTCACGAATTGGTAACTAAGGTTAAAAGGCATGACATGATAAGTTGTGACTCACTTAAATATGAAGTATAAAAGAGAGGGGAGAACTTCATTTCGCTACAACTCGGCAATGACTTGGCAAAATGATAAAACCCTTGAAAAAATATACTTTTATAATTGTTTATATGAAAATATACATCATATTCCATGACCAGGGCCGAATCATAAAAACTCAGCAAGGTCTGCTTGACTCGCCGATTCGGGGTCTGCTTGACTCGCCGATTCGGACTACTCATACAACTCGCGGAGAGCCATGGAACTCTAATAGAGAATAAGAAGTTCAGATCTAATTTAAACAGGAACTGCAGATCTGGTTGTGAATGCTTTTATCCCTTTCAAAGGGACATAAATAATGAAGATTTGCACTCCTTCAAAGGGTGCTAATGGTGAAAGGTTGTGTCTTTTGCCAAGGGGCATTTGTGTTGAAAAGATGTGACCTCTCTCTCACATTAAGAGATATAAGGGAAGAATTGTAGAATCGGATAAAAACCACATCTCGCTATAATCAAAGGACTAAAGATTATTAAATAATAAATATTTAAGGATAAAAAAAAAAAAATCAGTTTTGTAGAACTTCGGACTGATAGTCTGAAATGTGGCGGCAGCAAGGATTACTATATTAAAATAATCTACTGTTAGTGTAGCCTGGTATGCTAAATTTTATGATATTTAAGAAGTATATTTATAACTTATGAATAAATAAGGTATACAAGGTTTATCAAGGAAAGATTAATGGTTAGCGCGCGAACACACACACACACACTCACCCATATATATACACGCCTGTGATTGAATTGCTCTACTACTCAATATTTAAAGAGGAAGAGACTGAAGTGTTTCCGAGGAGGGGCAGTCTAAATCTAGCCAGTAGGTTGATACCCAAGATAGGGTAGGGATTAGTGTACATTGGGTGTCTCTCTTCAGTTTTATAGGAAAGATACAAAAGGGATGTTAAAATCATTTTCTTGAAGTGATTAGTATTGTATAGTGTGAAGTGTGATATGTGAATCGTACTTGCCCAAGAGTATAAACATTGAAGACAAATAAAACACACAAGGTTTGAAGTGAAATGAAGATATAAGAGTGCAGATTTAATTAAAAGGATTTTCAAAAGACTTCATCATATATGTACATTAAGGTGATGAGAAACATTAGAACGTGCCATGGTGAGGGGTGAAGTTGTTTAAAGAAACATCAAGCAGATTGAAATGATCAGCAAATTTATGTAGATTTCGAAGTGGTGCAAGGCCAACTTTATAGTAATTTGTGAAGATTATTATTGTATGCTTGTGATTAATTGAGAAGGTGACTATAACAAGTTCCATGAACTGTGCTTGAGGACAAACAATCTTAAGTGGGGTGAACTATAATGTCTCCACTTTGAAATATAATTTAATAATAAATAATAATAAAATAAAATATAACAGAATATAATTACATATAATTAAAATTTGGCTAAAGTTAATGAATGATCAAAAGGCATGAAATGAAAAGATGTGGCTCCCTCAAATATGGAGTATAAAAGAAGGGAGAAGAGAACTTCATTTTGAAGGGGACAAAATATGAAGGAGCATCATGGGTGCAAGGGCAATCTTGCATCACCCGAAAGTATTTTGTTTTATCTTTACAATAAGGGCTATCTAAGTGCAGAGTTGCTACTTCTAGAAGGTTGCTTTTTTTAGGAATTTGGTCATTCAAACTTAGAATGTTTTGATTTCTTCCTCGGAGGTTCATTTTAGATATATCGGCCTGCCAGTAATGTTTCATTGCAAGATGAAGTTTATTTGTGAAGTTATTGAAAATTTTCAGTATCGATACCAGGTATAAAAACTTACGGGGTTAAACTTTCATTGACTAGAGCTTGCACTAGTCTAGCGCCATAGAGCGCTTATTGGCATTTCTGAAATGGGGTCATAATAGTAAACCGAAGCAACTGACGATGAGTTATGGTCTGTGGAAGTTGTGCTACTTGAAATCAAAGAAAATTAAATTCTTTAAATTTCTTTTGAGCATTCGAAAGTTGTTGGGGCCTACTCTGAAGTAATAAAATTAAAATAATAATATTTTAGGATTGGTTGACCTCAAAGTTTAAGGTTAAAATTCCTAGAACCTTCTTTGGCGGTGGAAATTGCTTATATGATGAAGGTCTATAGGGTTGTCTAGGACGGTTCTGATAGATAGAGGGTGGCTCTGGCCTACAAAATACTGTAAGGACAGTGCCCATGTGACTTTACATGTTCTATTTCTGAACATTGTAATTCCATTTTATTGGAGATAATAAGAAGCCTATTTTCTGTTCCTGCTACTTCTTGTTATTTCTCTATTCTACTGTGTGTGTTTGTGTTAACAAGGGGAGTACCCATCATCAATAATAGAGAATGAGAAGTACAGATCTGATTGAAATAAGAACTAGACATCTGATTGTGGTGGACTGTAATGTCTCCACTTTGAAATATAATTTTATATAAATAATAAGTTAAGATATAAAAGGAAAAAAATTCAAATATAAAAGAATACAATTACATATAATTAAAATTTGATTGAATTTAATAAATGGTCAAAATAAATGAAATGATAAGTTATGACTCCCTTAAATATGAAGTATAAAAGGGAGAAGAGAACTTCATTTTGAAGGGGATAATAGAGAATGAGATGTATGGATCTGATTAAAATAGAAACTAGAGATATGATGTGAAAGGTTGTATCACTTTTTAGGGACAGACATAATGAATAGTTGCTCTCTTTCAAAGGTTCTAATTTAGAAAGGGTTATATCTCTTGCCAAAGGGCATTTATGATGAAAAGGTGTGACCTCTCCCTCACGTTAAGAGATATAAGGGAAGAGCTTGAAAATTGGATTAAAAACACATCTAGCTGTGATCAAAGGACTGAAGATTAATAAGTATAAAGATTTAAGGATATATTCAGTTCTGATTGATAGTCTGAAATGTGGTGACAGCAAGGATTACCACATTAAAACTCTTACTACAACCTGGCATGTTCAATATTCTGATATTTAAGAAGTATAGTTATGAATAAATAAGGTCTATAAGGTTTTTCAAGGAATGATAAATGGTTAGAACATATATTATATATATGTACACATTAATTGAATCCTTCTACTACGCAGTACCTATAGCGGAAGGTACTGAAGTGTTTCTAAGGAGGGGTAGTCTAATGCAGCCAGTAGGTTGATTCCCAAGATAGGGTAGGGATCAGCGCCCTTAAACCTTGAGGGTATGGTCCCAAGAGGGGATAAGGGCTTGGATCTGTTAACTTTGAGATAGACTACTGTTCCTGGTCTCATTCTCAAACTGAGGCAGTAGTGACATTTAAGAATTATAACTAGTAAAAGAAACCAAATTACTTAATATGTTTGATAAATGGACAATTTTTTCTTACCTTGAACCATGGAATAACATAGATCTGAATCATTATATTTTTGTAATCCAGCTTAGGACATAAGAACATTAAATATGGGATAGTTCTGGTTATAATAGGCTTAAACCAAGCAGGGGATATCACATATTAGTTTCTGTTGATATGATATTTTACCATCTCCAAAATTTCCATTTTGTGAAATACATTATATTGGTGGGTTCATTTTCTATTATAAAATATGAACATTGTTTGTTAAGCCAATATTGAAGGAATAAACATAGAAATTGTGCTAACTGGCACAAATCTTATAATATTTGGCACATCATGTAATAAAATGAGAGAAAAGTGTAGATCTTACTTGTGAATTTTGCTCCATGTAGTCACTTTAGTTGTACTTGTTTTAAAACTTATGATGGTATTTTGTGGAAACTTTATAAATAGGCAACTGCTTAAAAATTCTATGTCAGAATATTAATAAAGAGATTTGTAATGAAACCTTGATTCCAAAGAAAGTGATTGTTAAACTCTAGACTGATGTGTTTTTGTTGGGAATCAGATATTAGATCTGTACAAACTACCCGTCACAAGTTTCAGTTCTTTAATTTATACAAATTTCATGCATGAACTATAAAATTTCAACCATTTATCCCATGATTCTTTTATTAATGTCAACTATGTCAACTGTGCTAGCTTGTGACAACTCTATATTTGTTCATCTTCTCTTATTAAAAATGCGTTGAAGCAGACATTTTTATGATTTCCTCTTTGCTTTTTTGAATTTGGAGTTTGGAGAACTACCATGATGTGTGCATACAAATAATATTTTAGCTAATTTGTGTATAATCAGATTATCAACTCTCTGCTTTCTTTTGGCATGCATTCTTGAACAAGCATTGCATTTTGTGCGCATATAATAACTATTTAACAATGTGTTCGTTCAGGGATTTGACTAATAAGGAAGAATTTAGTAATGCATTTTAATGTTTCTGAAATTTTAGAACATTTTTGTTCTGATTTAAAGGTTGGGTGTATATTGAGGTATACTAGTAGCTTGGTATGCATATCTATTTTGACTATAGAGGAATTGAAATAATAATGTTATTCATTCTGCTAGTGGGAATTTCTAAAATGGTCTGGCATGTCCTTTTTTTGCCTTTGTTAAATGATGCAGTTGCAAGGTTGAAGCTGTAGTCATACATTTGGTTGTTTCTTGAGGTGCCATAGCAATCTATTAGTTGATACAATATAAACAATAGTACTGAATAAGATCAAGAGGAATCATGAAGTTTGGGAAGCGTTTTCAAAGCCAGATGGAGGAAACTCTCCCTGAGTGGCGAGATAAATTTTTGTCTTACAAGCCTCTCAAGAAGAGGCTTAAGCAGCTCTTAGATCCTGAGTATTTGGAAGATGTTATGTTGCGTGCAACTGGCCTTCCACTCAATGTGAACTCCACCTCAGTGGTAAATGCAGCTCTTGATGAGCTTAGAGAGGGGCTACAAAATGAGAGTACAGATGAAGTGGGTAGTTTCAAGCCTGCCCAAGAGATAACAGAAACACATGATGAGGTGTCAAGTCAATGTAGTGTCCATGAAGAAAGAAACATAGAAAGGAAAAAGGGAATCTTTGAAGGTGAAGATTTCATTCAACTCATTTATGAGGAGCTAGAGAAATTCAACGACTTTTTCTCAGACAAGGAAGAAGAATACGTCATTTATTTGCAGGTATGTCAATCAAGGTGTATTCTTTCTGAAATTCAGTTTATGTAATATGAGCATGCAATATAAACAATTGCCTGTGTCACATGTGGGCAAGTTGTTGGTACTTGGTAATTCCTTATTGTTATTGTGAATGTTCTATGTTTTTTTTCCTTTTAAGCTTTGAATTTGTTTTTGAAGCAAGTGATGATTTATTAACATTAAAGATGTATTTGCAAGTTTGAAACTGTTTTGGTCACCTATTGGGAAAAGCATTAAAAGACATGCCTTATATGATGAGCTATTGGAGCTGAAAGTTATAACATTAAAATTAACAAAAGAAGGCTCAAATGCAACAAATAAGAGATTTTCAACTGACAGATTTCAAATCCTCAAACCTGCTTTTATTTTTGGTGATGGTGACCAACTCTCCTTTAACAAGTTTATAAATCTTGACATGATGCCTTAAAATATAATTTGAACTCATATTGCAATTTTTGGAAGACAACATGCATTGTAAATGAGTAGTGGATTGTGCCCAGGGTCATTGAAAAACAACTTGTTAAATAGTGTCTGTCCAATCAATAAGTGCCGAAAATTATTAATTTAAAAAACTACTGAAAGTAATAATATTCAAATTGAGTGTATTCTTCTGGATTGAAACGTGTGAATTTTGTTTACATCAATGTTTCGGATCATTCTCTATGATCCATCATCAGGGTGAAAGAGAGCTGTAGAAAGATAATATTCATATTAAAAAAAAAACTCAAATGCAACAAATAAGAAATTTTTAAGCAACATATTCAAGATCCTCAAACTGGCTCTTCAAAATATTAGTTTTGGTGATGGCATCTAACTCTCCTTTAAAGAGTGTATAAACATTGAGATGTGTGTTTTAAAAATCATTTGAACGTGAATTGCAACTTCTAGAAGGCAACATGTAGTGTAGATGACCAGTAGCTTACACCCTAAGTTATTGTAAAACAACTTCTGAAATAATATTTATCCAATCAATAAAGTTTAAATTTTATAGAAAGATGTGGCATGCGCCCTTCTAAATCATTATGCTGTTGTCCAACTTGGAATTTGTGTCACCAACTAGTGATAGCCGTAGACATCACAATTTAGTGGTGACTCACTCGGAAGATTTACATGGAAGTAGTTAAGAGTGAATTTAGTACAACAATTTAAAGAGAAAAAAAGGTTCCCACCAAAATTTATCATGTGTTTTCCTATTTATTATGGTTATGCACCCCAAGGTTTCATTCGTGCTGCTTTGTTTGGGAATATAGACAAAACATCGTCTCCTCCAAAATGTCCTCTCCTTGTCCCTATTTTTTTTGTGGGAGTGTCTTTGGGATATCTTCCCAAAATAGGGATTATTTCTTCGGATACCCCTCATTTCCAGGGGCTTTGTAGATATGGCCTTCCAACCATGACCTCCCTATGGCCCTTAAAAAAATGAAAAACTATCGAGCCCTTTTTGGGGTTTAAGCTAAAGACTTTAACTCACAATTTGCTTTATGTTTCCATCATTTGTCATTCACATTGTTACAATTGACCTTTGGAAGCATGAAGGAAGTGAAAAACTATATTTGATATGGAGATTCTTGTGGCCTCAAAACCCTTAATTAACTTGGTGACTAGGATTCTTACCTTCAACCCTTGCCCCATGATTGTGTTGCTTCTCAACCTCACTAGGTGTTATTGGGTGTCACCTACCAACCCTAACTTTGGTTTTAAAAAGCAATAAAAAAGAAGTTTGTTTTCAATTCACTAGATGGGATTTTTTTTTTCCTCGATCAAATCTTATGACCCATGTAATTGAATTCATTATGTTCTTTTGGTTTGTCAAATAAGTTCTAATATTATTTAATATCACTATGATATAAACCATTTTGATTTATGAACAAAAATGATGATTGACATTGTGTGGGTGAACGTGTGCATATGTTTTTATATATGTCCATTATTTAATGTTTGTTATAGCCAAAACCCCATTCGTGCATTTTCTCTCCCTTGATATTGTGTAATGACACTATTATACATGTCATTTTGATATATTCGTAAAAAATTAATGATTAAAATTGTGTGCATGTTTTGAAGTATTTCCATTATGTAATATGTGTGCACCATGGCCAAAACCTCATTCTTGCATCTCGTATTCCTAGCGAGTGTCGATGTGTATGTCCTATGCAGTGTGTGCGCCATAGCCAAAATCATATTCTTGCATCTTGTATCCCCTAATATTATGTAATGTCATTATGATATAAACCATATTGATTTATCAATAGAAGTTAATGACTGGCATTGTGTGCATGTTTTTATGGATGTCCATTATGTAATGTATGCCATAGCTAGAATCTAATTCTTACATCTTAGATCCTCTTGTCTAGGAAAACTTGTAGAAACATTGCTATTTGCAATTTAAAATATTTTGAATTCTCTCCTTATTTTCCAAAATTGGATATTCAAATTGAATAAGAGTATTTACATATGCATGTATGTAATCCCCCAAAACCCATTTTTGCATCTCTTGCCCCCTTGCCAAAAAAATTGGAAAAACATTTTTGTTCACTTTGAAATGTACTAGAATTGTTCCCCTATATGTTCAAAATTTGGTTTCCAAACTAGGAAGAGTTGCATGGAGGTAGTAGTAGAGGGAGATTTAGTACAACACCTTTATTGATTTCCATCCAAAATTATCATTTTTTATTGTCACATTGAAATTTATTGTTCACTTTTTTTTCCATCTTAAGAATAAGGTTTATAAACTAAGGAAGGGAAATGATTTATATTCTTTTCCATGTGACTAAGTTGGAGCACTTAAACTTGATCTATTTGCTTTAAGAATTATTTCAACCTTGCCCTATTAATAGGTAGAGGTACACCTCGATTTTAGGGACGAGTCTCCCTTAAAACATGTCCACTTAGATTTCCTTGTTTTGGTAAAGTCCTCGTACTAGAGGACAAGGGATGTTATGGTGCATGTGATTATGCATCATAAAGCATCTTTGGTTGGAGATAATGGAACCACAGTGGAATGCCCAATTGCAATATTGGATTATAATGAGGTTGTGATAGGTGGAAGGACTATACTATTTTTAGCCTTTGGACTAATCTTGAGATTTGGGTTTGGGCACCACCATTTGGGTAGGTTTACCTCATGGCTTTCTAATTGCCATTCAAAGGTTTTCATGTATTGTATCTCCTATATATTACGTGCTTGAGGTGGAGTTTGAGGGGAGGCTTTTGTAGATATTTTTAAGCTATGATAATTCCTTCAAATCATTAGTTGGTGATACTTCAATTACGGCTTGCTTGTAGGTGTATTGTAATTGTGTTGTTTACTAATAATACATTGGCCTTCTTTTGAGTGGGTTTTTCCTTTGAACAAGTTTTTTTCCACATTAACTTGTTATGTTGTGTGTGTATATATGTATATTATGTTTACATGTGTTTACTCTTTTTGGAATTGGTAACAAATTGAAACTTGCGCAACACTCAATTTTAGAGTAGGATGTGTTTTTGTATACGTACATCCCTTCATTTGGTGCCTAGAGTTCGATCATTTCAAATTTAAGTGTTAGGTAAGGGATTTTTTGTACTAATCTTTGTTTGAGTGGATTTTCATAGACAAGGTTTTGATTTTTCTTTAGGATGAGATTGCAAGCACATTAAAGATAGAGATGAGAAGTTCTTAGGCACAAGCTGAGTTTTGCAATGGAGGATGTGCTCATAGACTAAGAGCTATGAGTTGTTGGTCTTTGGATCTAAACTTGCAGCTACAATTTAGGAAGATTGGAATAAGATGGATAGAAAAGCAAAGGGTTTCATTAGATTCAGTTTGGCCTATTTGATGTTGTTGAATATGTATGAAACGACTTTCATAGGGAATCTTTAAAATAAGCTCAAAGAAGTTTTATCAAGCTTAATCCTTGCTAAATAAGTTTTTTTTTCTTTGAGAAAGAAGTTGTATACTCTTAGGATGGAGATAGTGCGTCTATGGTTAAACATTCAAATGCCTTTGATATTGTAGTTACCTATTTGCACCCTATGGGGGTGAAAGTGTAGGAAAATTGATGTTTGACTTTATTGTGTTGTTTGCTTGATTCATGGGACCACCTAAATATGGGTATTGGGAGCACTAACACCAAGTTCTAGATGGAAAAGTCTTTTTGCTATTTGAAGAAATAAGAAGGAAGACCTTTGAATTGGGTAAGGATGCCCTAGTGGTTTGTGGAAGATCTAAAGAAAAGCCAAGAACAAGAAACAAGATAAGCCTAGATCCCTATCTTGTTGGATATTCAAATCACTGAGTAAGTTAAAGTCAAAATGTTGGAATTGTGGTAAAGTTGCACATCTGAGAAGTAACCATAATGAGAAGTTAATTATTTCTTGACGATGAATCTAAGGGATCTTCCTAGTTTTGTTGCTGCATTAAGTATACATGCATTGGAAAGTGTATTGTTGATAAACTGTGGTGTTTCTTTCCACATGACCTCACATCGAGGTTGATTTACAAAATATGAAGTATATAATGGTGGGAAGTTGTACCTTGGAAATGATTCTCATTTGGAGGTTGTTTGTACTGATAAATTTTTGACTTGATTCCCTAATGGATGGGTGAAGAGGATCAATTGTGAACTACATATACTTGTTTTGACATTGAATTTACTATTTGTAAATGAACTAAATGATGTAGGTGTGCAAGATGGTTAGAGGAGTTATGATTCTTGCTAAGGGTGTTTAGACTGAGGCTATTTCAGCTAGATAAATGCATGACTTAGTACTTCAATTCTTGTAGTGAAGAGATTTGTAGAATCTTTACCTTCGCCATTGGAACCAACAACAAAATGGTATACTGTCTACTTCTAATGGTTGCGCTTTTTTGTTACCTCAAGGTGTGCATACTTCAGAGAAAAAGCTCTATTAGTAGAGGAAATGATGTTATGGCACCATATGACGAGTAACACACATGAGAATTCAAACTCTCATTAGAGAAAAATGGGTTTTCAAGGAAGTTTACCACCTCAAGAAATCTAAAAACTCAAGTTCTTAATTAGAGAAAAATTGCAAAGATAATAGTTAGTTTAACCCTTATTCTCTCACAAGTGCGCACAACTTAACTAGGCTCTTATAGAGCAACTTTAGGGCATTTAGATAATTTCCCTTTTAAACATTTCATTTTTCCTCTCAATAATAAAATAAACTGACTTTTTGAGTACTCTAAATTAAATAAATATTTTTAATCCTTCATTTCAATGCCCCTTTAAAATAATAATATTTTAAGTCACTTGCACCCCATGCCTACTGCTGTCACATTTGTTGGAGTAAATGTTTTATTGTTTACTCTTTGCCCAAGTCTACTTAAGTGGACACACTAATGAGGTAGATGGATATTGTTGAGTTCTATCAAGACTCTACTTCCTCCAAGTTGAGACACTTGTCTCAACCTTGTCCATTCTTCCTAACTGCTCTTGCCTATTTAAGAAGATCCTATTGTCAATTATTACACAACTCATTACAATGTGTTTTATCATTATGTTATATCTCTTTGTTCTGGAGGATGTCGGACTAGCACTAGGGTTAAAGATGACCTATCGTAATATGGTATTAGAGCCTACAATCTGGCAACTTCTAGTGTTTTGAGAATTTTCATACTTTTTGAGGTCTTGTAGATTTTTGGCAACTTTAAGATGTCCAGTAGTTTTGTCAAACCTGTTGTGTTAGTGATTTGTACAAGTGAGGTTTGTACATTTTGTTTGGTCATTATATTGCATAATCTCCCTAGGAAACATTCATTGTTTACCGATAATGGTTGGCTATTAATTGGCCAAACCCAAGTATTGGCCTCGGTGTTTGACTCTTCTTATTTCTAACAGCCTTTAGATTTTCATTTCCAGTGCATTTCCTGGACATTGGTAGTTTCCTTATGTCATTTGTTGGTTCCATCTCCAAGCTCCATGTGGTGTAGGGCATTCCTCTTGGTTGATGTTAGGTTGACTGCGTTTTTAGGCCTCTACATTAGCAATGGCTTCCTTATTGGCAGCGTTGTTTTCCCTTAGTTCTATTGGTATGGATTAGAGTTATTTGTTAAACTCAGATTGTCAACACTGACTCAAATCACTAGGTTTGTCATGGTGGCTAAAGTTTATTCATTTTCGTTGAGATATCCATGAGCCCCATGAATTTCAACACCATCAAAACTCAAAGCCTTGGCGTTTCTAGCAGTAGTGCAGAACTGTTTATTAATTTGTTGTATTTCATTTGTTGTGAGAGCTCGAGGAGTAGAAAATTCAATAATATCCTTTCCATTGGCTCTGAGAGTTTGTCCTGCTATCTTTTTGCTTGTTTTGAGGATGAGAGCTTGCCCACTGATACTCCATGTGTGAAGCTCTTCCAGTGTGCCAAATTGATAGAAGAAAACATTTCCTTTTAACATGCACAACATTCACAATAGGCTTCCTTGCCTTCACTCACTCCTTGTTCCATATTCCGACGTATTTGGATACCCTTGTCAGGTGGGGAGACAACAAATAACTTGTCCAATGAGATGACCTTTGGGGCTTGGTCTTTGGGAGTCATAAAGAACTGCATGTGGCTGGGACATGCAATCATAAGATCTTTGTCTTGTCAAAGGTGTTAAAACCTCTTTGTGAGACAAAGTGAAAGTACCCAATTGATAGTGCATTAACAATGGGATAGAGTGAGAAAGAGATAGAGACATGCTCTTGTCTCTCCTGATTTGGTTCACCATTTTCTATTTCATTCATGCTATGGATTGAATTATAACAGGAAATCACAGTTCAACGTCTAGAAATCGTTGGTGCTCTTTCTTAATACAACTAGGCCTTTGGATTGTTGCTTATTAATTCAGCAGTAGCAATTTTAATTGGCCGTAAAGGGGCTTTCAGTGACTTTTGCAGCTCTCTCTTTTGGTGTTGATCAGAGCAATACCAATCCGTGGCAATTGTTTTCACCTTGATGGTTGTGACCATTCCAAGTTGGTGGTCATTTCGTTTTCCATGTATGATGAACTTTGTGTAGATCAGCTTCATTATTATCACTAGATATTTATAGATTTGGTTGTTGGGCTCAATGATGGTGATGCAGCGGGGTTGTGATTAGACAATGCCTCATAATTGGTGGCAACTTTCTTTTTGCAAGCGACATTTATTACTTGGCCTTTGTGGCTTGCATGAAGAATGGATTCATTGTCAGCATTTATTGGCACGAGTCGTGCTGAGCCAACTCCCATAGTTTTGTGGCTGAGGGGTAAGCATGTTTTGAGGAGCTTTGAAGGTGTAAAGTCAATGGCCCTCACAATGTCCACTTGTTTGTGTATTTGCATCATGTCTTCCAATGTTTTGCTTCTGTTTTGCTTTTGACTTCAATGGCTTGTGGTGGTTTTATGCACACCAGAGGGTAGCATATGGAGCTGTCATGATACCTTGCCACCCCATCCTCTTTTAACACCAACCAATTCGTTATTGCGAGCTTTTTCTTTAGTTTTTGTTCTTTGGATTAGTTGAGCATCCTTTATAAATAAGCATGCGTTTTGGGAATTTTTGCGCACATGATGAGCCATAACATTATTGTACAAACATTGAATTGTGAAGTGCCATGTTGGGTTGTGTCGAGCCTTCATTTGCCGATCAGGACTTTGTCAAAGTGAGTTCCTTTAGGAGAATGGAAGAATCTGATATTCTTGCCTCATGTGAGTGTGTAGTTTGACACACACCCTTTTCTCAGGTGAAGATATTCTTTTGGTCCCTTATGCATAGCATGCTAACACACCATTTCAATGGATCTGTCATGCCTCTCCTTAGTCAACTTTATGAGGGTGTGTTATTTGGTTTTGCTTGAAGTGTGTTGAGACAGTCGTACATTCCTTTTAGAGTATTTCACCTGCATTTAGAACTTGGTTGAGAAGTGATAATAGTATCACTCAAGCAACTTCATTGGTTGCGTAGCGAAGGTCACTCAAGCAAATTCATGTGCCGTCTGTCATTTTGATTGATAGATGTTAATGCCATTGTTGCCATCTAATCATTGTTTGAGAAGTGCCATTTGGAGCACTCGTACAGATTATTGTTTTCCTAATCATCATTTTTTTAGAGGATCTTCAAATATAGTACCATATCATTGGCAATAGTCTACAGATCCTGTGCGTCAGTGATGTACATGTTCATGATTTCAGGACATCTTTTTTGAAGGCTTCTCCAACATTCCTGTACTTTTTTTTTGGAGAGGAGTTTTATCCCACTGGGTTTTCTCCTTTCCTCCAGTTATGAGAGACTGCATTGTAGTTTTACATGGGTACTTAACATGACTTTGCTGCCAGGATGCATAAAACCATCTCTACTGCTTTTTTGTACTCTCTAAATTGCACTCAAGAGGGGGTGTTTGAGCAAACAGTACTTTACTGTTTACTCTTAAGATTACTCAGGTAAACACATTTGAGGTAGATGGATACTGTTGAGTTTTGCCACAAATCTACTTCTTTTAGGTTGAGACACTTGTCTGAGTTGTCTCAACCTTGCTCATTCTTCCTAACTGCTCTTGCCTATTTAAGCAGAGCCTATTGTACATTGTTACTCATCTCATTGCAATACATTTCATGTGTTATCTCTCTCTGTTTTGAAGAATGTCTTTAGATTGGCTGTTGGGTTAAGGATGATTTGTCCTAATTAATTTTGAGTCTCTTTTAAGGACACTTTATGACAAAGGTTTTAAAATAAACAAGAAAGTAAAGGATAAGTTGCTTTTATAGTATCAAATCACTTTAAGGCTGTGTATATTATTTATTTGATTATTTTTATACTTTCTAAGTTCATAGGAAAGTTGGTGCTCCCAATGGATGTTGGGAATCTCCATGAAGTTTGGGTTGGTCTGTGAAAGTTGGACCTGCACTTGGAGAAAACTATTATTCATCTTGGCCTTGAGATTTTTGGAATGCTGCTATTGAAAACTGACTCTATAAATCTGGCACTTTCCAAGAATGTTGGGATGGAGTGAAAAAGGAACATTATGTCTGTGTAAATGATAATTTTAGATTTGATGGGTTCTCATAATCTGCACGCCATGCACTACTCTGATTATCCTTGGAGATACTTGGGGAATGTGGATCCGGTTATCCATGCAAATATGCTAAAATACTGAACGGAGAGCTGCTTTCTTGTCCATGCTTCATGTGTGCAATTTTATTCTTGACTGCTTTTGTAGAGTCCATTTCAAATGCATTTTGCACATGATATAGTTCTCATGGCAATCTACTATTGACCTGCTGAGCGTGGGGCTTGCATCAAGCCATTGGTACTAGTTTCATGTTTTTTTATTTAAAACAGCATTTTTTCAAAATCTTATTTTCTGATATGCCCTTACAGGGGACCTGCCCCCAACAAAATGTCATTGAGAGTATCAATCATTGAGTAATAGCAGGTAACAAAAACCACTAAACAGATATATTCAGGCCAAATTCTTGAGCCTAGTATGTAGAGACTTCCATGAAATAAAAAAATAAAAAAATAAAAAACAGGGAGTTTTCAAGAGGCCATACAAGATCTTTGACCCTGTACAAACCAAGAAAAAGATACCATCCACCATTGGGCATTTCTTGAACCACATAATTTATAGTATTTCTATTGTCATGAAGAGAAGCAGCTTTGCCAGTTACATATAGAACTTGAAATGCTAGTTAGGAATGATGATTCAGTATAACATACCAAAGTAGGCATGACTTGCCATTCTTTTTTGTTTCAATCTGGTGTTCCTTTGATGGTTGCTATCCTTTCACTGGCTTTTTGTATCTTCCTGCCAGCTGTTTTGTCTTTGTTTTTGGCTCTACCTATGTGGTGCCATAATGATCTATCTTTCTTTATTATAATGTAAAGGGTTTTGCGGCCACTTCAAAACCTGCTAAATAGCATACCAATTTGATTCTTGAAATACTTGAACATAGCAAAATTGCAAGACTAACTAAAACCAATTGAACATTCAACATAGTAACATGGTAACATAGTACACAGTAACATACCCAATACTAGTAACATTCAAAAATCACAATTCAAATTAATAGCAAATAGGATTTTCATTTATATTAGCTCTATCGAAGATTCAAATATCATAAATGTAATGAGTGAGTTAGGGGGATGCCTAGGAGACTCCTCATTGTCCTGGGATGTCCGAGAGTCCCCAAGCATCAAAGCGGTGTGGTGATGTTTGGGCAGCGGTGGAGTCCTGGGGACATCTCTGCACTGGGTACTCCTGAATTTTGGGTCAGGTGTACTTCCCCGTGTTTCACTGATTAAAAGGGTGGTTGGGCAGCTGCTTCCCACTGATTCTAAAGATTTGATTAACTGCAGCATTTTTTAATCCTACATGAGAGACACTGAAGATTGGATTGACTGTAGCCATCTAATGTGGGTGGGAACTCCTGTACCTACATAATGCTTAGGTGATCACATAAACAATTAATGTTGTTTAAGTTCAATTCATTAGCCTATAGTGAATTGTAGAAATTATTCATTTGCATAAATAGTGATGCAATGTTTTTTGTGATAATCAGCAATATCTTGAGCTGATTTTGGAACATAGTTTTCATATTATAAAATTTGATAGTTTTGTATTAAACAATGGAGACAAAGTCTCCTTAAATAGAAAAGTACAAGACAGTGTTTCTAAATGAAACAATTGTTATTGAATACAAAAATAAAAACTAACTAATAAAACTAAACTCACCAAATATGACCATTAGAAACATTACATTATTATTTTAATACCCTCCCTTAATAGTCATCATACTAACTACACAGAAATCAAAGAATGCCGCTCCTTTCTATTCAGAAGACTCTGCAACATGACCCTGCTGCTAAGACGCAGGGCATGAGGCTGCTGCTAAGACCCTCCCTGGTTATGCAAAACTTTTGGATATGACCAAGATAGCCACAAAATCACCCAACCTGATGTTGTGTAACAAAGGTATCGCTCCCTATAGCCAGAGATACCAAGATGAAACTGAAACCATGATTTTGAGGAAACATTAGAAAGCTCTCGTGCAGATTGTTGCACTAACAATTCTAGGTGCAACCTAGAACAGCTGCAAGAAACACATTTTTTGTGGAAAAAATCGTCAAACCCTCAAATGATTTTTTATTTTTTTCCAAAAAAATCAGAAAAGTATAAGATGTTTATAAACAAAACAATATTTAACTGAATACAAAAATAGAAACTAATTAATAAAACTGAACCCACTAAAGATGACCATTAGGAACATAACAGAATTATTTTAATATTTCAAAGGTCCATTGGTATTTATTTTTATTGGCTTCTTTATTTTCAAGAGGGGCCAAATATGGGTGGCTCTCTACCGCAACATTGGGATTAGACAGGGGCAATGGAGGCTTCATTTTTTACGTAGTTTGTTTGTTTGCTTTCTTTTGTTCAATAATATATGCTATCACTTGCTTCAATGGCATGGTTACACCATTGACGCCTTGTCCAAGTATTTCACCCAAATTGGCTTTCACTTGACTTTATGAATTTGAATATCTGACATCATCACATCTTTGCATAGTTACTAGGAAACTTGTCTCGTACCCCTCAAGATACATCTCTGAGACCTGTGGTATCAGAGATGCGTCTTTGGTTCCAGGGATGTTGCGATGCACAGATTTCTTCTGGTTGCAGTCTTCCACCATCTCCAAAATCTCCTGAACCAAAAAAAGATGTTTCCTACCAAAAAACATAGGACATAAGGTGTTATAAAAAAACTGTAATTCTCCTCCTCCATAATTTCCCTTGCAAATTATTATTACTTATCTGTTAGTGATGATAACAATAGCCACTATATTATTCTGATCAATCTACTCAATTGCTTCTCTAGAAAGACTTGTCAATGAAGTACAATTATTCGCTTTTCTTCTAGTGCCATGATATACCAACTGTTGTTCTTTGAAAGAGGTCATGAAAATGGTTATAAGGGATCTTTGGTAACATCAATTCAACCATTGGAGAGAATGGAAGGCACTTTGTATCCTCAGCCTTTTCAAATATCTTATAGGGACACATCTATGCTAACAATATTTTTGAATTTCAATGTGTAACTATAATATAATATGAATCATGTATTGTGAGTTTTGAGCTTTTTGACTCTTTGACACAATGACATTTGGCTTTTGTGTATATAAATTGTACATTTAATGTTAATCTTAAACACTGTTCTTGTCTCCAAAATTTTATTAGTTATGATACTTTCTAAAAATTATAAATTTATATTAAACAAAAATTGTCTCAAGTACTCTGGTCTCCTATTTTTGAAAATTAGCTGTACCAGTACTGGTACTAGTTTCTGTGGTCTCCCAGTAGCTCCGCCTTCTGGTAACCTTGCATCTTTGACAAATCCAAATATATTTCCCACCACCTGGAACTTGAATCATATTGACATACTTCCATGTTGGAGACCTCGGATTTTTTTTGAATTTAGGTTAATGTATGGATCTAAAACTAGCCATCATTGGGATTCCCATGGAAAGAGATTTTATCAACACGATTTTAAACAAAACACAAAATAAAACCCAAAATTAGACAAATAAAAATGGACTCTTCTGATATACAGGAAAATGAATTTTTTTGGGAAAAATACTTACATCTTTGCAAGAATATTCTTCTATAATCTTATTGGCCCATGTGAGCTCTAACCAACTTTTTTGGTGTTTGATATATTTTAGAAACATTTAGGGTTTAAAATCGTTTTAGGTCATCCATGTAAAAATAAAAACATGAATGGAATGACAAGTTTGCCGAGGTTCCCCTGAATTTGTCTTGGGTTCATCTCAGCTGAACTGAAACTGTTTGTGTGAGATCTTGTTCAGATCAGCAAGTAGAGTGGATTGGATCATGGATACGTTTCAATCTGTACACAGATCCAGCTAACATAGGATATATATATATATATATATATATATATATATATATATATATATATATATATATATATATATATATATATATATATATATATATATATATATATATATATAAGGCACAAGAGAAATGTATGCAGGTTTTGTTATACTTCCAATGTGTTTAGTAGTTTAACTTTACACACAAGGACAACTATAAAGAATCCTGGAAAATTCAGCACATTTCTTCTAAATCCTCGAACTGAGAAATCTGTAAATCACCCACCTAACATCTTATTCGTGTGCAGTCATCTAAGAATGCAGATCTTAATTAATGGGCCTTGAAATGATAATGGTCACTGGGGAATTGACATGAAACACCAAGACTGGAATATGGATCTACAATATGCATAGCATTTTGTTTCTAAAAAAATCCAATTTCACCTGGTTTTCCCCCATTTCTTTGTATCATCCTGAAGTGTTTAAATATATTTCTGATTTTTCAATCCTATCAAACATTTGCATTGGAAATCTGATTTCCACTAGCCTCTTTACAGGAGGTCAAGGAAAGGATTGAGCGGTTAAAGGAAAAGAGCAGACAAAATGGAATATATGGATCAGAGAATGAATTCAATGAAGAAACAGTGGCAATCCGCAGAGATATTGTCACTATCCATGGTGAGATGGTACTGCTTGAGAACTACAGTGCTCTCAATTTTACAGGTAATTGATCCATCTAATTCTGTAGCAACTTTTACAAACATGCTATAGTTCGGCAATTAGTCATAATGATTAGGGGTGACAAAGATTGCCCCTTGCAGGTGTCTACAGCCTTTTGAGTTCTGTTGACATTTTATTGCGTTTACTGAGATTGACATTTCTGTTATCATCATTACAGGATTGGTGAAAATTTTGAAAAAATATGATAAAAGAACTGGTGCACTGCTACGCTTGCCATTTATTGAGAGTGTTCTTCAACAACCATTTTTCAGCACTGAACTGCTTGCAAAGCTTGTAAAGGAATGTGAGGCCAACCTCCAGAGCATCTTCCCATCGATTCCTTTGGATGACATTGTAGTTGATACAAATGAGCCAGGACAGGGAGCAAATTCACAACAAACACCCTCACTTCAAGGAGACACTGTAGAAAGTATTTACAGAAGCACACTTGCTGCTTTGAGAACTATCAAGGATCTTAGGAGAGGCAGTTCTACGTATAATCCTTTATCTTTATCACACTTTCTTCCAAGCAATAGTGCTGATGACTTGGCTGCTCTTGCCACTGATAAATCCAAGTCAAATTCATAATATTCCAATAGTAATTGCATGGCAGAGAATTAGGAGAATGTTATATCCACTTTTTAGTAAGGTAAATATGGGCCAGCCCTATGTTAAACATAGAGGCTTCCCTTCTCCCGAGCAGGAAGAAGTGGCTGTATCCTGAGTTTTAAGGCCAGGGATTTATCAGAGAAACAAGGCTGTAATTTACTTCCACTGTATAGATTTGCTTCAGAGATGATAAAAGGAGAGGGTTAATTTATGAACTTCGTGCAGGAATGTTAGCAAATTGACACTTGCTGACAAATTTAAGAACAGTAGCAGCTACATCTGTTAGCACTGTTTGGTTGTGTATATTTATTCTGCATCTTCTGAATGTACAATCAGTGATAAAGCAACGGCACATTTGAATGGCATATTTTTCTGAATGTGATTGCACATTTTTTTTTGCATTTTGTTTAAAAATCTAGTTTTATTCTGTGTGTTGTAAGCATATGTACGTTGAAGAATCATATGGCTATAATATTTGTTCAAATTTGGATATACCGTGAAAGGGTATCTGTTTGTTAGGCCAATATATCCATGAACTTAGATTTTACCATTCATGTGCGAACGCCTCTACTTGTTATTGAAGCCATTTTCCGATGCTCTGGTAATTAGCATTTTCATATGATGCTAATTTGCTTTTGACAATGATAAATATAAGTAAATAATATAGATAACTGTTTGATTGTTATATTGGTTTCTGATGTTGTGAAGTGGTGTCTGGCTTGGATATGCATGTTGATGACTAGCTTGCAATTAAATCCGTCTGATATTTTGGAATCTTTACTTCGTGTATCATCAAAGGGTTGACTAGATTAGTTTCTTCTGATAATATTCAGGCAGTTGATGTCAACACAAGGCCATTAGCTTCCTTTCAAGATAGCAAGTTTTTTGCCCAACATTTTACCATTTTAGGCTTTTATAATTGTAATTAATCTAATAATGATATTTACAATATCACTTGAACATCAGAAAATGTCAATCAGTTTGTCAGGTTCAAGATTGATAGAATCCCCTCAGAAATGCCTTTTCTAACTGAATACCATTTTAGCATATCCTGAATTATTGGGGCTTACGTTTTCCATTATAAATTTACACGTACTGGTGTAGGTCTATATATTGCCCTGGGACACATTTTGTACGTGTCACTTTTACCGCATGATATAAAGTAATGTTTTCTTTTCAGGAGGTGTTTTTAAATTCCATTCTGAAATGGATTGAAAATTGTAAGAGATGGAAGATCTTGGGACTTTTAAGGTTACAAATCCAACTAATCTGCCAATTCTAAACCGATTTGTTCAAAAGAGAGAGTATCACTAAGTTTGCTTTAAAGGCAGGTGAGGCTGCTAACGCAATTATTTAACGAACAGTCAATATTTGAAGAGACAAAAATACAAAATTAACTCTTATTGGCAGTGAAATGAAATATTTTAAATGACGTCCATGAGACCAATGATCTAAGGGACTAAAAGAAGACCCATTAATCTGTCTGCTGAGATTTCTCCAAGCTGTCCCTTTTGTTGTGGATCTATGTAAGTAAGATGCCCCCCTTGTGAAGTCTTGGCCCTTGAAATGGTTCTTTTATGATGCTCACCGTAAAGTGTCCTTGTATTGGTTGTGGATATCCTTGTATGCAGTACGATCTTTGACATAATGCCTTTCTATTGCCACCACTCCCTTGTTGCAAAACATACAAATTCTGTCCTCTCACTCTTCTTTAGGGACCTTCCATCTGACAGTTTCACATTTCAAATGATGTGATCCAAACCTCAATTGGGCGATTAGATTTTTTTCCTTTCCTTTGATATCAGCTCCTATGTTTTCTTTGTCGCCATGTTCAATTATTTGACATAGCTTTTTTCCTACCTATCTGGTTTGTCCACAGGGTAGACTTCATATTTTTTACCACCCATTTTTGAATTTCTAAGTTGGTTTCCGGGTACTCTTGGTAGTCAATGTTCCATTTGTTGAACCATTTTTTGTTTTGTTTCTTCCATGTCTTCTTTAGACAACTTAGCTCCTCGTCAACCACCATTTTAGGCCAACGATTTATATCCATTTTACCCACTTTTTTTAGATATCTTAATAGTTGAATAATTGCTGAGGCCTTCATTGGGAACATGCCTTTGCCAAAAGAATCTTGTAGGGAATTGCTGACTTGACTTTGAGGTTAGTAGTAATGAAATGTTTTTGTATTCTATCTATTTGTTATCACTTGTGGGTAAATACACTGCTCCCCCATACCTCACTTCCATAAAGAACAACCAGAATCACCAACAACCCAGAGAGGACTTTCCTAGTCTTCCAATTCGATAACTCCGCTTTCTTGCACCTATTATGAAGAAGGTAAGAGGCTTTCCAACCCTCGTGTATTTTTTTTGATCTGCATGTCTCCCAACTTTTTTGATCTGCATGTCTCCCAACCTAACTTATAATGGAAATCGATCCCTAGATACTTGTATTCTTCCACAATTTCTAAAGCATTGCCCTTAAATATGAAAGTAAGTTGTTGCTTTCTTTTCTTCAAGGAGAAAACCATGATCTTAGTCTTAGAGGTGTTGACTTCCATCTTGACCTCCATGCAAAAGGTTTCTAAATTACTCAAATGTTCCCTCAACCCATGGGCAATTTTAGCAATGAGGATTAGTTCATCGACATATAGAAGCAACCTAATCATCACATAATCAGCTAGCTGAATTCCTTCTCCTTTGGCTTTGTTTAGCGATTCCCCTAGCTTATCAATATATAGACCAAATAAGGACAACCTCGTTTGACCCCCACATTGCTTCCAAAGCACTTTGACATGCCATCTTTTGTTTTGATTTTTGCTTTAACCTATTCATAAAACTTATCAACAAGAGCCTTGTACTCTATTGGAAGTTCTAATTCTTCCATTTTATTCCATAGTTTATCCTTAGGGATAGTATCGAAAGCTTTCTTAAAGTCAACAAAGCAACAAAAAGCCTCCTCTACTTGTTTCTCAATGCGATATATTAGAGTAATGTAGTGCTTGATGGTGGAGTGTTTTGGTCTGAAACTTGCCTACCCTTTTCCTCTATGTTTTTTCTCTTTTTTTGCCCAACCGCTGATTCTATGTTCTAACATACTCTTGTAGAGCTTGTCCAAGAGGTTTTACCATGATGGTGCGGTAATTGGAAGGGTTGTTGACGTCCCCACTCTTATGAAGAGGGATAACTATGCTAGTTGTCCAATCAGTAGGAAGGCAACCTTGTGTGACTTCATTAAAAATGCTCTTGATGTGTTGAGCCAACAAATCTGCCCTCCACTTTAGAAATTCTGCTTGCAGCCCATCAATATCCCTCACTTTGCTGCTTGCTAAACTCCTTTTCCCTAGGTTAATGTCTTCAATAGAGAATAATTCAATTGAGCAGCTGATTATATGAAGTGTTACCCTCTAGTCTCTCATATAATAGTTTTGCGTATTCCAGCCATTGAGAATTCGTAATTTTGTTTTCAACATTTTAAAAACTATTTTAACTCCCTCCAGAAACCCTTCGGATTATGCTTTCCTAACATGATTAACTCTCCCTTCGGTTAATCACATATTCGTCTTTTTTAGATTTGATTAGCTGTTTGTATGCTCTTATGATTGCCTTGTTTTCCGTTCTCCATTTAAGGTCTCTTTTTGTAGCCTTGCATTCTTCATCATACCATGGATTAGCCGAA
The DNA here is from genome assembly GCA_028749045.1 of Cupressus sempervirens. Classification (NCBI taxonomy): domain Eukaryota; kingdom Viridiplantae; phylum Streptophyta; class Pinopsida; order Cupressales; family Cupressaceae; genus Cupressus; species Cupressus sempervirens. Next base: position 839,151,451 of record CM053793.1, read on the forward strand.
AAAGTGCTTGAGATGCTCTTATTTGTTCTTGTTCTCTTACATCCCTTAGCACCACTCTTTGAATTAAGGGGGATCATTGAATTGCTGCTGGTGTGCTCTTACTTATCGTTGTATTCATTGGGATTTGTGTGGTCATGGATCAATTAGATCTGTTGTTCCAGGGCAGTGCAAAGTACCTCCTTATTCGCACCGTTTTAAAGAATTTTGCCCTCTTTATGACCTTTTGTGCTGTCACCTTGGTCTTGATCACTTTTTAGCCTTCCCTCATATTGTATTTAATAAAGAGAGGCAAATGGTTTGAATTTAGTTCCATAGGACCATGTTGAATCCTGAAATCTAATAACTTGGTGATAGATGAGTGAGAACACATTATATAGTCCACTATGCTTTGTCTGTTATATGTTTGACAAGTGATTCTATTTGATTTTGGACACATCTTCATGCCATTGCAAACAACCAGTTCGTGGAGGCTACATAGCCCCAATAGTTTAGCCCCAAAGTGAGACACATCGCTTTTCTCATGTTGCGAGGTCCTTTTACTGATATTGTCTTCGTCCTCTTTTAGCCACAAGGGATTGTTGTCCTTTTTTTAGTCATTACCCAACTGAATAGACTAGTTACTCACACTCCTAGCATTAAAATCTCCTATAAAGATTGTATTTTCGGTAGAACTAAAAGAAAGAATGTATTTCTTTAGGGCTGCAAATGGGTCTTCATTGTCTAGATTTATCCTTTTGTAGAACTTAGAGCTTTTAGGTGCGAAATAACACGTTGCCAATCATTTAATCTCCTCATCATCCTCAATCTTTAGCTATATAAATTGCTTATTTGAGTCCTCTTTCTCAACTTTTATCTTTTTGTTCCATGTATCTTTTTATCAAAATGGTAATCCCTCCATGACCTTTACCTGTCTTTGTTTCTTCATTCCACATGAAAAATTTATTGTACCCTTCAAATTCTAGAATCCTACACCCTTCATGTTCATGTGTTTCTATGAGGCAAATAATGTCTTGCCCTTTAGCTATAGACCCCAACCCCAATCCTCTTCTCCATGGGCAACCTCTACAATTCCAACTCACCATGTTTAGATACTCTCGTGGGGCCGTAAGTTCCTATTTTTGGGTTGCTCATTTATCAACAATCTGTGCTCTACCATATTTCATCCAAGCCCATTTGCCTACAACCCTTGCTGATTTTACTTTCTCCCACTCTTTTCTCCTTTCCTCTTGCTGGTTAATGGTCAAATCCTCATCTAGATAGATTTGAGTGTCTTTGAGTAACCCCCTGTTCTTCATGATTGCATTCTTGTCCTCTATGCTGCTTAAAGTGACTCTCATGTGTCTTTTTTTCCCCATTCCCATACTTCTGCAAGTCTTATTTTCTTGTTATGTTTTCCTTGTCCAATGGAACTTGTCCCTAAGAAAGTCATGTGCCAAAATTTCTATATTTTTTACATTCCCTATAGTCTTTTAAACCTTTAATTATGAGGTTTATTGCCTTTTCTTGTATGTCCTTTTCCTCACTGATTCTTTTTATGATTTGTTTCTCAATGATTTCCTTTTGTCTCGATGACGGTTCATTGACAACTTAAGCCCACGATTGGTCTCTTTTATTTGTTCTTTTAGTTCATTTTCTCTCAGTACCATATTTGCTAGAGCTGCTTGGACCTCTTCGATTTTTGTTGTGGAAGTTGATTTTGTCATTGTTTTCGAGTTGATTTCTATTATTGTTTTTCGGTCACTCAAAGCTTGTATGAGACTGATTATATATTGCTGACCTCTCTTGGTGTCATCTTGAAGAATTAAAACATGGTTTTTCAACCATTTGTTCTCTCTTTCAAGCTCCCAACTAGTTAACTATAGCCTCCTACAGTTTTTCACTCTCTTGTTGTCCCTTCTCCTCCAATGCCTCTAGCATTTTTCATGTCCATAAGATCATTCACATACAATTCCGATGACCAAAGCAAAGGAGAGGAGGGGTTGTATGTGTAGAAGTTGAGAAAACTAACTTCACAGATCCTCAAGAACACCTGCATGCAAATATCCTGCAATAAAGAGAAATCAGAAAACGAAAAAAGCAGAGCTTAGAAGTTCTCAAGAATGTGAGAGCAAAAATGTATTCTAAGTTATGAAAACAAAATACAAAAGTTCAACCTTTTACGGTGAACGAAACCCCAAAGGAAAGAAAATTAGGTTTGCGCATTATAATTAATATAAGATATTAATTATATGCACCTAAGAGAGCTAAAGTAACTAGAGTAATAAATAACTTACTGTAACATCCCCCCTTAAGCGAAGCTTAGGAGGAAGCTAACCTAGCAAAGCTATGAAAGCAGGAAAATGGGTCCCGGCAACAAGGCCTGATTAGGTACCCAATACAAGGAAATCTCTGTAAACCGGAGACAAAGGAGAAAACCCAGTGGGAAAAACCCCTCTCCAAAAAGAGATAAACAAACTTGCTAAAAAAAAAACATGAAGGAAGGAAGGCCTCAACAAGATCCCCCAAGGACAACTTCCAAAATCCCAAGCATAGATCGCAGCTGAAGATAGCGAGGCGATGCAAATGACTTGGTGAAGATGTTAGCACCCTATGCATCAGTGGAAATGTACTCCAAAGAGAGAACAACATCTTGGATCAAATGACAAATGAAATGCATATGAAGCTCAATGTGTTTATTGCGTTGATGCTCCACCGAGTTGCGGGAAAATGAATAGCACTCTGATTATTGCACCACAAAATAGTGGGACGATCAGGAGGGAAACCAAACTCAGTCATCAACTGCCGAAGCCATAAAATCTCCTGACTAGCAAGCACTACGGCTTGATACTCAGCCTCTGTAGATGAAAGTGCATGAGCCTACTACTTCTTGCATGACCATGTGATATGACTAGAGCCAAGACAGAAAACAAAGCCAGAAGTAGACTTCCGATCATCAGCATCACCAGCCCAATCTGAGTCAGTGTAGCCAACAATGTGAGGTGTCCTTGATGTGTAATGAATGCCATACATCAGTGTGCCCTGAATTTATCTCAAAATACGCTTGGTAGTTTGTCAATGACTCTCATGAGGCTCATGTGAAAATCGAGAGACAAGACCCACTGCGAAGGAGAGATCAGGACGAGTGTGTGTCAGGTACAACAAGCTACCAACTAACTGCCAGTACAATGTGGGATCCACTGAAGGTGAAGTGCAAGAGGTAGACAAGGTAACACCCGACTGAAAAGGTGTAGGAGCATGCTTGCAATCAAGCATGTCAAAGCATCGAAGCATGTCAAGAGCATACTTCTACTGGTAAACAAAGATTCCATCAAGGGACTAAACAATCTAGAGACCAAGAAAATAGTGTAGTAGGCCAAGATCAGTCATCTCAAACTATTTCATCAATGCTCTCTGAACATCCTTAATCATAGAGGATGAGCTACCGGTGAGAAGAAGATCATCAACATATAGCACAAGGATCAAAACCTCAGCCTCAAGACATTGAATGTAGATTGTAGGATTAGAATGACAACGGGTGAATCTTGTAGCAAGTAGAAAAGAGTCCATCTTCTCATACCAAGCCCGAGGGGCCTGTTTGAGACCATACAATGAGCGTCGAAGTCTGCAAACCAAGGAGGAATCCTACACAAATCCCTGAGGCTGCTCCCTATAAATCTCCTCAGTAAGATCACCGTGCAAGAATGCACTTTTCACATCCATCTAAAAAATGGGCCATCCCTGTGAAGCTGCAAGGGATAAGACAGGCCGAATAGAGTTCATCTTAGCAATAGGGGTAAATGTCTCAGTGTAATCAATACCCTCAACCTATGAAAAACCCTTTGCAACAAGACGGGCCTTGCGCTTATCAATGGAACCATCAGCAACAAACTTAGTACGATACAACCATTTGCATCGCACAACCTTTCTTCCCTTAGGAAGAGAAAAAAGATCCCAAGTATGATTCTTCATCAAAGAAGAATACTCCTCCTCCATTGCACTGTCCCACTCAGGATGTCTTGTTCACTACTGCAAAAGTTTGAGGATCATCACAAATAGCATGACTAAGAAGACTAGAACCTGCAGTATGTGAATGGGTGCGACAGGAAGTGGTAGGGTCACCAGCTAGTGATCCTGTAGCCTCAATTGTAGCTCGAGCCCATTTAGGCATCTGGGGAGGATCCTGTGGCAGAGGTAAATGGGGATCAACATGATCATCATCCTCATCATCCAGAAAAGAGACTAGAAAGGATGAGGGAGTGGTGGTAAGTGAAGTAGACTCTAGATGCGAGGTATCTACTATAGGGATAACTTTAAGAAACCCCTCCCGAAAAAAAAGCCTAAAATGGTGGCGAATCCAACATCTTGGGGGCAGGTAAATTTTAATATCGAGGGCAATTTTTTTTTTCTATATAAGGAAATAAAATATTATATGTTGGCAATTTTTTTCTTGCCCTAGCAAAAATCATTTTAAATGTGGCGAATTAATGTTTCTTTTCACTGACGGATATATAAATGATGGCTATTTTTTCCCTTGCCAAAAATGAACTAATAATGTCAGAGGCGAATTACTTGTTTTGTAGGAAAATGAATAATAATGGTCTTGGCTAATCTTTAGTGGTAAACTGAAAAATTGTTTAATCTGAAAGCGAAATTTGCACATGTATTGGCTAGTGACTATACTGACTGCTGAGTAGTCACCTTCAAGTTTCAACTTGTGTACTATCTTAGGTGTGTTATTAATAATGTCGTAACATCGTTACGTCAGTATCACAATTACCAAGTCAACTATCGTCACTTTTGTTACGTTAATAGTAAATACAATAGTTTTATTGACCGTTGATTAGTTAGAGATCAACGATAGTAGATGCATCTCAAGGCCACTCGCTTGAAAAGACTTGGAGTCACACGTAATTTTTCGGAATGGAGACACGTGAAAAAGTTTGCATGGAAATCATTAATCATGTCAGACACTATTGACTGTCCGACATTAATGTCAGCACATTTTGGCGCTTCACACACTTGAAAATTAATAGGAATACGAAAAAATAAGATATGGAAGATCGTGAATGCCAAAGAATTAGATGCAACTACAGTCTGCCATTAAATAGGCTCTTCAATTCCTCTTTCAATATCATTTTTCATATTCTAATTTCTTCAATCTGAATTTGGTTTGTAGTTGCACTTTGCAGAGTTTTCAGTTTCTTGAATCGTAGTCATGGATACGCCAATTCGCTTGAAATGCACTAATATGACTCTGCAAAAGCCCTTTCTGGAAAAAATTCCTGATGATGTCCTTGCCATGGTTTGCAAGGTAGATGGCCGAAGTCCTTTTATCTGCCATGCTATATGTATGGTACTTGGCCATGAATTCTTGAGAAATGATAAGAGGTACCGTGTGTCCACGGATATTACCTCTCGCTTCCTCACGTCTCTTCTCGACCTTGGAGGCAGGGAAATAGACATGCTGATGCTTCTGCGTAACATTTTTAATGAAATATTTTTAGAAGATGATGTCAAAATTATTGTATTGGCTGAGCAGGTACCGGGGCCAGGTATTGGCATCCCTTTTGCAGATGTAGCAGACAAGTGCTGGAAGGCATAGGGTGCATTATACATAAGCATCTTTTCTTGCTCGGCATGAACGAACTACAATTGACTCGTCATTGGTAGTGGGCGCGGCTCGGAAGGGATTTTCTGCAGAAATGGTTATTGTTGGATGATGACGTCAGCGAGACGAACTTCACATGGCTGGACGAGTTCAGTGACATTTTTCTCCAATAAATTCCTCACAAACATAATTGAAGACCTTTTTGATTAAAGGCTTCAATCCCTTGGCCCCTCAGCCTGCTCATGCTTCCAGCCTCCCAGGTTCCCTAGTTCCCTATTTAGTGTTCCCCTGTTCCCTTGGCCCTTTAGGGCACAAAAATGTTTTGATTAGGGCAAAAGTTTGCCAAAAAAATGTTTTCAAGATATCTATATTTTTCTTTGGATTGGGCCTTGCCCATTTTTGTAAATTACGAAATAGTAAAATCAGGCTGACTAGTGATTTAATCAGCTATTTTGAATATGTAAGCTATGAATTAGTATTATGTACATTGTACAGTCTAAAAGATTATCAATGAAAACAATAGTTTTTAGCTTCTCAAATCATTGTTCTTCTTAGTTTACGACTTTGTAAATTTGTTTTTGGCATCTTGTTTCTCAAATTATGCACTGTTGAAATGTTACTATTAGTCTGCGACTTAGTTAAAAATAGTAAACTGTTAATAATTAACTATTTTCCTTTAATCTGATTGGTTAAAAGTTAACAAATGGAGCTTGAAGGAAAACTAAAGATTAATAGATTATAACCTTAACAAAGTTAAATATAATTTTGATAATTTATGTGTCAAATTTTTATTTCATACCTATCTTGTCATTTATTACTAACTTTTTTTTCATAATGAAATCTTTTAAATTATGAAGAATAGTTTATAAAAAATTGTCACAATTTTCAATATATGTTAAATTTTAATAATTTATAGATATTATAACTATATTATATTTTAATTTTGAAACTAAATAATAAATATGAGTAAAATAGAGCATTTGCAATTATATTTTTAAATTGTAATTATAACCATATCATATACATATAATATAATTATTTATACTATAATATAACATAATATAATTACAACCATATGATATAATCATAACCATATAATATAATATAATTATATTCATAACGATATGATATAATAATAATCATAAACCATATGATATAATATGATATAATTATAATTTATAACCATATAATATTTATATAATATAATAATAATAATAATGACCATTTCAATTTGATAGATCGACGGCTCGGGATGAATTTCGGGCCGATTTGGTGAATCTTTTCTCATCTGCCCAGATTCATTCAGAAACGTGTCACGATTTCGGATGAATCTGCGTAGATAGAACAAGATTTCGGATGAATCTGTGCAGATGGAAAAAGATTCTCCAAATTGGCCTGAAATTCATCCCGGGCCGTCGATCTATCAGATTGAGATGGTCATTATATATTTTATTAAATTTATTATTATTATTATTATATTATATTATATTATATTATATTACATGGTTATATTTATATTTTATTATATGGTTATGATTATATCATATGGCTATAATTATATTATAGTATAAATAATTATATTATATGCTCTATTATATAATAAATAATTATAAATAAAAATAATAAATCTTAAATGATTACATAATATAAGTAATATTATTTTTAATTGAATGTCAAAAACATATTATAATTTATTAAAAAACACATTATTAAAATATAAAATATAAACCAATGCACTCACATTAAAAAAATTAAAAATATTTAACAACAATAATAATTTAATAATTTAATTAAAAATAATAGAACATATGATATAATTATTTATACTATACTATAATATAATATAATTACAACCATATGATATAATCATAACCATATAATATAATATAATTATAATCATATAATATTTATATATAATAATAATAATAATAATAATGACCATCGAGTCATCGACGACCCGAGATGAATTTCGGGCCGATTTGGAGAATCTTTTCCCATCTACCCAGATTCATCCGAAATCGTGACATGACCCGAAATTCATCCCGGGTCGTCGATCTATCAGATTGAGATGGTCATTATTATTATTATTATACTATATTATTTATATAATATTATTTATATTATTATAATATAAATAATATTATATAAATAATATTAAATAATATAATATAATAATAATAATAAATTTAATAACCATTTGATAGTCTATAGATCGACGACCCGAGATGAATTTCAGGCTAATTTGGGGAATGCTTTCCCATCTGCCAAGATTCATCCAGAATTGTGACATGTGTAACTTATGTACATCACTACATTATTTAATATTGAGTCTTGACAATTTATTACGGTTAGATGTACATTGTACATAAAAGTTAAAACCATTAATTACTTATTACTTTCGTTTTAACTATTAAACTTCAAGTATTACCTTTTTAGAGTATGAAGTTGAGAGTTCTGGAACTGTAAGACGAGAGTCCGATACGATAACCATAGGGTTTTCAAATTTCAAATTTTCAAAGATTGGCAGAATTCCATTTTGTGTTATGATTTCTGAAGATTGAAAGTGTGAAACTTGGGCATCAGATGACAACACCAATTATCCAATCTCAATTCCAGGTATTTAATTTTTTTTCAAAAAAAATTCATTGCAATTTGCAGCAATAGAAATTTTGATTTTAATTGTCTTAGGTTTACACTTTACAATTATTTTTGAATAGGGCCTAAAGTCTAATAACTAGTACCAACTAGACATGGGCAAAACAAAGTCAAAAACCTCCCAAACGAGTGCACCCATAAAGGAAAAGAACACCATTATAGAACTCAAACAAGTGCTACAAACCCCAGGTTTCACTGATGAATGTCATGATATTTTTGATCTTGTTATGCATGGAGATTCTGGAATCATGGCAATTAGACATTCATTGTTTAGTAAGTGGAAAGATCCCTAGAAGGGGAGAATTTATTACAAATATAACAGCAGTGTTGGTGCATATACAAATAAACTAGCTACTCTGGTTACTTGATTAGCAAACCTCACTGTACCCAAAGTATTCCCTTGCCCTGAAATTGTAATGCTATGCGCTCATAACTATGATGAAAATAGAAAGGCAATTGTAAACCAAAACACTCAGGAGGAAATTTTATCAATAACTGAGAGTGAATTTTTCACTCTGTTAGACCTAGGGTTAGGGTTTAGAACAGAAAGCTCTAAGGAGTGCATTGACTTGGATAAACTAGCTCAAGCTTATGACAAGCTAGAAAGAAGTTTTCAAGATTCATATATTAAGGGTTTAATACCCTCAGAGTCCACTACTAGTGTTACACTGGACAAAGACCATAAGCGTCCTTATCAGTATGATATTTTTGTGCCATGGGTTTAGAATACTATTTATTTGTTATCATTTTGCCTAGGATTGGATAGTAACAAGGAAGTGGGGGCCAATGTTCTTGAAATGATTTATAATATCCATTGTCGAGGTCAGTCAGTTGATAATGTAGTAGTAAGATGTGATTTTGTTCAGTACATTGTTGAATCTATGCAACAACAAATACTAATGATTAAACAAAGTACAACTACAGGCAAGACGAAGACATTTAGGTTCACAAGTTACTGGTGCTACCTTCTTTTAACAAAGCATTGCCCAATATTTGAGACAAAGAACAACAAGTTTGATATTGAGGTCTATAAGTTTGATGAGAAAACCTAGAAGAAATCAGAGACACCAAGTCTAGTATATGAGTGGACACATAAGATAAGGATGACTGCTAATAATAAAAACTACAACCATTTTGTAGACTTCTTTTTGGCACCTATTTACCAAAAAATCATAAGCACTACAATGCCTAGATTGCCCGTGTCTTGTAAATATTGCATTCAACTGGGAAGTCAAATTCAATTGGCTGACTGGTTCTTCATGGAAGAGTACACTGTCTTAAGGTTTTACGATTCAACTGTTGAACCCTGCAAACTTTCAATGCATGTTACAGAAAGGGTTTTTGCACTAGAATATGTAAGGTAGATGGAGAGTGTAGATGAACTTTTCAGTGGACAACAAAAGAAAACGATATTTCCTTCCTTGCCTTTCGCAATTGGAGGCCTCACATTTGAGAGAAAGGTTTTCAATGTGGCAAATGAATTGGTAAATTTTTTTGGCTTTCATTTTTTTAGTCACTGGAATTATGATCCACTGAACATAATAAAAACAAGACTTATTGCCAATGGGAACTCTGTGAGCAAATATCAACACCAGGAGATGCCATTGATAGAAAAGTTAAAAAAAAAGGATTCGTGGGATGAGGTTAAGAAAGAGATGGAGAAACATGCAGCAAAGAATAATATTTCAATGCAACAACTGTCATCCCAAACTACGACATTGCACATATCAGAGTCACACAAATCGGGGCCTCTGACATACTTAAATTTCTATGAGAAAGCATCTGAACTTTCTAAGAAGTCTATGCTGAAAGCAATTAAAGACTCATGCATATTTGAAATGTGGTGTCAAACCAAGATAACTGAGTTTTTGAAAATGAGGAAAAATTTGTGTGAACTAAAGACATCAGTAGATTTTGAGGAAATTGATGAGGATGACCTTTTCAACACTTATTGGGATAAAGAGCATCCAACTGCACTATATCAACTTGGTAGTTGTAGTGACAGTGATATTCAAAGACAGAAGGACCTCCAATTTGATGCTGACATTCAAGGTATTGAGGATTTTGGGTCAACCAGGGGTAGAGATATTATTAAACTTCAAATGAGTGATTCTACTAAACAAACATATGGTAAAGGAGCAACTATGATACAAAAAATGAGTTATGCAAGTATAGGGCCCATTGGTCAAGTGGTGATGGGATTTGGAATCCAGTTCCAGTACCAGACCCACCCAAAAGAGGAAGTAAACCAATCATTGGAAGCTCCAAGATTGAAGATGATTCATCTAAAAAAGGCAAAAAACATTATACTTCTGTTTCTGAAGGTCATCCCAACACATTATTTGTTAAATCTTCAAATCCAGTTGTATTGACACTGGCACTAGCATGGATGAACCTTGTGCAAAAAAGTAAAAACTTATGACAATTACACCGCAAGAAATGTCAGCGGTTACTTCAGCAATGTATGCACCAATGGCTTTTATACAAAACCCTGAAAATAGTCCTAAAATGCCAGGATTTGGAATGGGCCATCTTCAGTATGTTGGCAATCCTCAAAATACAATTGTAGGTTGAGTAAGTTTAGTTGGAGATGGAGAAGAATCAACATTCAACGATACAGTTGATAATTCACCTTTCAAACACTCAATTATGTCAGAAAACCCAAATTTTAGTTTGAACGAGTTTACATCAAAGTTTGAACAGACAAGTGAAAAAAATAGGCAAATTATGAAGACTTTGAAAAGTGATGTAGTTGCTGAATGTTAGGGATCTACTAACAGAATATTTCCAACATATGATCCAAATAATGAAATGATGAACTTCATGGCTGTTATGCCCCTGGGTAGAGATAATAATCCACCACAAAATGTAATAAATCATAACGATATACAAGTTACCAGTCTTCAAATGGATTTGTCATAAGTGAAAAATATTGACAAAATCAATATATCAAAAGAGGCAAGAAAATGGTCTACTCTACACTTCTGAAAGCGGAGAGGGAAAACAAAAGGCATACAAAGCAAATAGAAAAGTTACAGGCAGACCTTGATAATGTGAAGGCGAAAGAGAAAGCAATAGACAATAGGTTCAAAGAATTGCAAAACAGGATAAAGAAATCTTCTCCTACAGAGGCAATTTTCCAACAAGAAAAGATGAATGAACAAGTGCAACATTTGACTAAAGAATTGGATGAGTGCCAAAAAAGACTTAAGAATGACCAAGCATGTACTGCACAGTTGTTCAAGTTTGTAGAGAGTAGTGCACAGGTCATCAATCAATTGAAAACTGAGCTGAAATCTGCTACCAAGGAAAATAAAATTTTGAAAGATGAATGGGGGAAGGAAAAGAAAAAAGTGGAGTCTAGAGCAAGTATGATTTTTAATTTGCAAAAGGAATTTGGGAATGAGAAGAAAAAAGAGGAGTCTAGTGCAGACACAATCCACAATTTGAATAAGCAATTGGAGAATATGAAACAAAAAGAGTTGTCAACTACAAAAACTATTAGTGATTTGAAGGAGGAATTGAAGAATGCAAAGAAAACAGAGTCCAGTGTTATTGCAAGCACTAACACAATCCACAAATTGAGGAGGGAATTCGAGAATGCAAAGAAAAAAGAGGAGTTAGCTGCAAAGCAAAACCTCAATTTGAGAAAGGAATTGGAGAACGTGAAGAAAGAGGAGTCTACTTAAAGTCTCCATGATTTGAAGAAGGAATTGGATAGTGTGAAGAAAAAGGAGGAGTCCACTTCAAAGACAATCCATGATTTGAAAAGGGAACTCGAGGAAAAGAAGAAAAAAGAGGTAACTACTGATTTGAAGAAGAAATTGGAGGATGAGAGGAAGAGAGCAACTAACTGGCAAAGGCAACTAGAGGAAATGCAGAAAAAGAGTGAAAAAGAGATGTCTGAAATGAAGAAAAAGGTGGATAATGTAATGGCAGAAAATAGAATGACCTCTTCCAAAGACCATCATGTAAAGGATACTATAATAAACATAGTTAAGCTTATCAAACAAAAAATTTGGGACAAAATAATGACGATCAGTGATGTTTTGGTTGAATGGCTTGATTTAAATAGCAATCTCAGAGTTGTCTTTGAAAATGTAAAAATTGATTTTCAAGCTAAAAGACAAATCTTCACCAGTTCCTTAAAAGATTTTTCTGACCAAGTTCTCAATAAACTAAAGAGATCCAATGACAGGGATTTGGAAAACCATGGAATAAACAACCGCTTGGATGCTTGTGTAATGGCCATTAATGTCTCTCAACATTGTGAAGAAGTAACATGAATTGGTGAATGGCTCAATTCTGCTTCCAAAGAGTTGATGAAGATGAATAACACCATAGTAAACTTGCTGAATGTTGGATTACCAAATCTAGGTAACTCAGAAGGCACATTCATTGGAAATGAAAATTAGATGCAAAAGTTGCAGGGCAGGATGAATTCTGATGGAGGGAAATTGCTTGAGGAATTCACTCTGGAGGGAATTGCAAGTTGCATCAAACCACTGTCAACAATGAGTGATGTTATAGATAGATTCTTCCTATCATATGATTCTATCTCTCAGAAGTATTTTTTGTTGACACGAATACAACTAATTAGGTACAACCTCAAAAAAATGGGGTTTCCAAATGATGCAAAATGGAGTGCCCTAAAGAAATTTAGTGAAGTTGGGTCATCTTCTCAAACTATTACTATTGCTATCAATGGCAGTCATAACTGATAGCACTAAGCAGTAACACTGTAACAACTTAGTAAGTGATATAACTATAATCGTTTTGTTACTTGTTGCTTTTTAATTTCAAAATTTGGATTAAATTTCAACTTTTTTTTAATGTTAATTGTTATAGGAATCAATAGCTACAATATTAGGATAGTTGGGCAGCTGGGCACTAGCATACTATGGCATATCAAGAATCAAGAGCCAATATATCTGATCATATATACAATTACAAACCGACCTACAGCCATTGTTGGTCCCTTGTATCTGCAAAAGGGAATTCACAGTCATGTCAATTTGACATTGAGTCATTTGCAAAGGGTTGTAATTGTTTGTAATTGACAATTGTTAAATGTGTTATGTTACAGGCTGATTTGTAATTATAAATTATAATACAATTTTTTAAAAAAATGGAGCTTATTCTGTTAAATGCATTATGTTACAATTTCCTAAAGAAACTAGAATCAATGAAAATCTCAACATGTTTAAAAAATACAATCAATGAAAATATCCACATGTAAGTACTAAGTTTGTAACATCAACATGTTCAAAAAAAAAATAAAAAAATAAAGCATCTATAAAGGGACAGTGAATGAAGGCTATAAATTAACTTCTACAAACATGTTACACAATTAATTAGTAGGTAGAGTTTTAGATCAGAGCTACTAGCCTACTACTTGACTCACACAAAAGGTTGAGAAGCTACTATAGTTGCCATTCTACCTAGAGTGGCTTAGCATCACTATCATCAGAATCCTCCTCATTTATTGCATATAACATTTCATTGTTTGTTGTGTTTTCTTTAGATTCACTGTTAGCGTCAGACTCACTATGCATGCCAAATTCAACATCATCTTCATTGCTTTGACTTTCAATATCACAATATGAACCATTGCCACTGCCACTACCACCGTCACTACCACTACCACTTGTGTTTGAATTGTTGGCAATCCCTCTTCTTTGACATTGCTTTCTCCAAATTCTAACAACCCTGTCATAAGGGAAACTTTCTACCTCATACCTAGAATTATAGAGCCTCAGACAATTATCCAAATTTTTGTCTAATTTGTTTCTAACCTTTGACTTAAGGAAGCCCAAAGTACTAAAAACTCTCTCATCCTCCGTTGAACCCAATATCATTGTCAAACATAAATTGGTAAGCTTGAAATATTCTGGTATTGCCTCTCTCAACTGATTGCTCTCACCAAGGTTTTTCCAAAGCTTTTTTACTGCTCCCTCTTCATTTGGGTTCTCCATAACAGTATATTATTCCCTCATTATGTTTGCAAAAGAGTATGATTGATCTCTCAGTCAAGTTTCATCTAAAATTTCATTTATGGTGACTCCATTGATTATTTTAGGTGTGCAAAAATGCTGAATCAGAGTCATCATCCTTCTTCGAAAATTAGTTGGACTGTTTAGAGACCAATATTGTGGAAAAACAATTGACATTGCTTCCAACAGTTCCTCTGGAGGGAATCTGAATCTGATTTCTGACGATAGATTGTAGCAAAATCGCTTGATAGAGTCAAGCACAGAGTCTTTGATCGTCTTGAAGGCTTCACTTGCAACATGTGAAAGTACCTTCTCTGGTTCTGATTCAACTTCGCTTCCTGCTTCGTTGGGGTTGACGCGGGCATAGTACTGCATTGGTATGTCAACTCTACGTACCCTGGCATATACCTCATCGTTTGCACCAATATGTAAAAAGTTCCTAGGATTGTTCAAATATGAGATTTCTAACCACTTTAAAAACTTTGTTTCATCTAATGGTAATAATCGGTATAGAGTATCTAGGCTACTACATGTCATTTTACGCATCTTATTATATTCTGCAATGTACATAGCTCTTTGTTGAACCTTTTTAATAATATTTCTCATGTCCTGTAGCATGGGGAGAATAGCTGCTAAAGTTAAGAGTACCTTAACATTAGTTAGACTTGAATATAGCCAAGGGAATCTGTCTCGCACAGAGTGGATTAGTCCAAGCAATGATGGGTATTTAGACATTACTCGATGCACTGGTCCATCCAAAGAGATCCATCTGGTATCATTGTCTTTAAGAAGCTTCCTCCCATCAGTAAGTCATGCAGCAAAGTGTTGAAATTCTCAGACTCGTTTTGGACTTCAAAAGAAGTATTGGTAAATCTCTTTGACGAGAGATTCCACTTTACTTACACAACCAAAATTGCTGACAATTCCAAAAGCTAGATTTATTCAATGGGTCATGCAATGAATGGGAATAGCGTAGGGTGCCAAATCATTCTTGATCTTTTTTGCAAAGACCGCCTTTACGACCTTGCATAACCGAAGCACCATCCGCTCCAACACAGACCAAAATTTTGGCAATTTCCATGCTATCCAAACCTCCAGATTCAATTAGAGTAGTCTTTAATAATTCATATAAGTTTTTAGCTATCACACTATGATTCAATTTAGCAATAGATAGTAGAAATGGTTGACGACAAAGATTGTTTACAGTATAAACATGTATGCACACCTAGGAAGTATTATTAATTGCTCTAACTTCATCTAGAGATAATGCAATGAAATTTGAGTTTTTTTATAGATTCCTTCATATCTTCTATTTCAACTTGTGCAAGACATTTAGCCCATTCCCACCCACTGTTTACTGACCAGTGACTGTTAGGATAGTTTCAAGTTTTCAAAAAATGTAATAATGCAGTCATTGAAGGGTAATTCGTCATAGGGCATCCTCTACTCAATATATAAAATACCACACCTAATTGAACTACTTTTTCTATATTTTGCACTTCCATTGCTTTCCCAATAAAATCTTCAATGAAACCTTTTACTGCAGAACGCTTCTCCCATATTTGCTAGTGTAACTCATATATTTCAGCAATCCTGATATGCAGATAGTTCTCCTTTTCACACTATGATTCAATTTAGCAATAGATAGTAGAAATGGTTGACGACAAAGATTGTTTACAGTATAAACATGCATGCACACCCAAGAAGTATTATTAATTGCTGTAACTTCATCTAGAGACAATGTAATGAAATTTGAGTTTTTTTATAGATTCCTTCATATTTTCTATTTCAATTTGTGCAAGACATTTAGCCCATTCCCACCCACTGTTTACTGACCAGTGACTGTTAGGATAGTTTTGAGTTTTCAAAAAATGCAATAATGCAGTCATTGAAGGGTAATTTGTCATAGGGCATCCTCTACTCAATATATAAAATACCACACCTAATTGAACTACTTTTTCCATATTTTGCACTTCCAATTGCTTTCCCAATAAAATCTTCAATGGAACTTTTTACTGCAGAACGCTTCTCCCGTATTTGCTAGTGTAACTCGTATATTTCAGCATTCCTGATATGCAGACAGTTCTCCTTTGTTTTCCAAATTAGCACATATTTTTTGACTCCATCTATAATTTCCTTCTTGTAAACTTTACCGACATGCTTTTCTATGGTATCAATTTTAAGCTGCAACCTCTTCTCCTTCTTTGTTATCTCTATGCAAATCTTACATCTGCATTCTGCAGGAGGCTCACCATCATTTGGATTGGGCACTAGTTCAATGAAATAGTACTTTTCCACCCATTCTAACTGAAAATTCCTTTTGGACAGATCCCAGCGAGATTGATCTTTCTTCGATTCTAGTTTTCTTTTCCCCTTTTGTGCATGAACCTGATTTATGGAATCAATTTTGGTTTTCTCAACCGATTGGTCTAGGACCGACTCCAACTCTATAATCTTAGTTTGTGACTCCCTACTTAGGGGAAGTTCCTCCAATTCTTGTTCAAGTTCATCCTCGACTGAGATATCAGGTTCACCAACTTGAACTTCAATACTGTCTGACGGTCCAACTTGTGATGAATCTCCTTTTTCAGTAACCACTGGAGATCTAACTTGTGAATCTTTTAGGTTGCTAACATTTCCACCACCAAAATATGCCACTATGGTTGTGCATTTTGGTAATGGTGGCCTCTCTTGGATTTTAGGGATCGTACCCCTCTTGTTTGACATGGCAAACTGATAAAGGTTGCAAAAAAATCAACTTAGTTATTGAACAAAAGACTTAACTACTTAGACTACATATAATAACAATAATATGATTCATTCTCAAAAAAAGGGTACAACTACTATAGTACTACAGTCTACGGTACTACCCAATATAATTCACAAACCTAATACCTATAGGCTATCTTAGCATGTGAGATGTCTAGTCACTAGCGGGCACTGGACAGTGAAACTAAAAAAAAACCAGTACCACTTACAAAATAATTTAAAAATTAATTTCCTTTTACAAAAACCAGGGTCCACGAGTCAATGGCCAATGCACTCAGCACTCTGAAAGTTCGGTAGCAATAAGAAATGCTAGTCTCCAAACCAAAAAATAGCGAATTGTGTAGAATAATAATTTCTTATAGTCTAATCTAGGTTGGCAAATTAGGCGGGATTAACAAGTGGGAATGTCAAATGCAAGCGAAATGCACCTTCCTATGCAAGCCCATAATAGGAAACAGTTGGCTAAATGGGGCGGGTGATCGACACACATCGGTAAAATGGTTGGCGACACCCAACCCAAGGGAAAATTTATATGGTTGTAGTAATGGCGAAATAACGTCAGGAAATAAGAAACAACACACAAAGGCTGGCAATATGTTTAAAATGAATGTATCCAAATTGTATATCACATTGGCGATTGCATCGATATTTTTGACTGATCATGTGATAACTAATGGGCGACCACCCCGAGCATTGGACCCAAATATGATAAATATCTAGCGACATAGTTGGACCCAAATATGATAAATATTTTCCAAATGATGATTGATCCATCAGACGAGATCTCCAAAAGGTGAAGATTCACCACTAAATTAATCCCTGATCTACTATAGGAAGGTGCTCATCAAATTGAACATCCTGATGAAATAAGACCTCTCAAGAATCAAGATCAAACAACCTATAGGCCTTAACATCCTCACAGTAGCCAACAAAAATGAGGTGTCGGCTCTTCTGCTCCATTGCTCTCCTCTGAGCATTAGGTATAAATGCCCATGCTTTACTACCAAAAACTCAGAATGAAGATATATCAGGCTTGACATGAGACCAAGCCTCCTCAGAAGTCATATTTCGAACGGCCTTGTGAGGCATCCGATTCTAAATATAGTTTGTATAATTGACTACCTTTGCCCAAAAACATGAATCCATGGACCTGGACTGAATCATACAATTAGCCATCTCCTGAAGGGTTCTGTTCTTCCTTTCGGCCACAACATTCTGTTGAGGGGTGTAGGGCATTGAAAATTGATGCTGAAGACCATGTTCAAAGCAAAAATCCCTGAAATCTTGGTTCACATACTCCCCCCCATTATCATGCATATCCACCAAGTAGAAAGACCAGATTGCTTCTCAACAAATGTCTTGAAGACTTGAAATGAATCGAAGACATCAGACTTGTACTTCAAAAAGTACACCCATGCACGTCTGGAGAAGTCATCAATGAAAGTAAGCACATATCTGACACCTGAAAAAGGAGTGGGAAATGACATGAGGTCACTATGAATCAACTCTAGTGGTGCCAAAGCACGAGTGGCTCGTCCATGTGGAAAAGGATCCCTATGTTGTTTTCCAAGTGCACAACCTTGACAAACACCATCTGTATAGAAAATTTGGCGAAGACCAAGAACAAGTTCCTGTGTGCTCATCTGTTGAAGATATCTGAATTAACATGGGCAAAATGCTCATGCCAAAGTCTGCTTACTGAATCTGCATGTGCAACAAGACATGAACCTGTGTCATCAGAAGACTCACATCCATCAAATCTGTAGAGGTGAGATGCAGAGTCAACACTCCCAGTAGCCACAATCATCTTAGAATCATGTAAGTCCTAGATAACCACATCATGTGGTGAGAACTCAACTGTCTTACCAGAGCCAGAGTGGAAAATCTGATAGATAGATAGTAGGTTCATCAAAATGTCAGGGATAAGAAAAACATCCTGAAGAGAGCCCCTAGCTAATGCAACAAAACCAGAACCCATGACGGAAAGATGTGATGAGTTCCAAGAACACCTGCATGCAAATATCTTGCAATGAAGAGAAACCAAAAAATGAAAAAAGTAGAGCTTAGAAGTTCTCAAGAATGTGAGAGTGAAAATGTATTCTAAGTTATGAAAACAAAATACAAAAGTTCAACCTTTTAAGGTGAATGAAACCCTAAAGGAAAGAAAACTAGGTTTGCGCATTATAATTAATATAAAATATTAATTATATGCACCTAAGAGAGCTAAAGTAACTAGAGTAATACATAACTTAATCTAATAGTAAGATTCTTGTATGAAGCCTCCCTCACAATTTTCTTTATCTACCCCTACTTTTATTTTAGGAATCTCTATTGTGGTATCCTTGATTCCCCCTTGGGCTACGTAGTCATCTACTATTTTATCCTTTGGAGCAATTATCGAAAGAATTTTAGCTTCCCTAGGTAGGATCATTATAAGTTTTTTCTTCTTTCGAATCTGCCTCCGTTCAAGTATCCTCAAATATTATTATTCATTTACAAAGATGAACTTAGTGTTTGCATTGTGACTTTCCTTCTGTTGAGCCTCTGATAGGCTGGACTATTGATCTGAACTAACCCTTGGTTGTAACCCTCTAAGTTGTGGCTTACATAGTGCCCACTATGCCAATCTTAGGTTGTTTAGATAGTGGTTTAGTTTCCCATTCTGGTGATTATCATGGTCTTGGGTTTTCGATAAAGGACCCCCTATCCTTAACCTCATTATGTTCTACATGACTCTAGAGGAGCTAGAGGTCAAGCAAACCTCAAAATAACAACTTTCTTGCTTCCCCAAACCCTTAGTTTATATACAGTGTGGCGGAGAAACGAAACTTAGTTTCTAACTACAATAAACCGACAATGAAAAAGATTAACAAAGAAGTGCTTTTTGATGCAAGATGATTTGGATAGAAAGAAAGTGGAATCAAATATATGTACATGTTGTTCCCTTGTGACAAATGACTTAATTGCTTATCCTATAATCTAAAGAATTCTTGTTCAAACCATATTTTTCTATTGATCTTTCCATTTGACCTCCCAACATGAGACTAATCAAGTTATTATAATGAGTAGGGCTTTGGTCACAATCTTGTGTCCCCTTGTCTATACTATTAAAGCCCAATTTGACAAAAAAAGAAGGAAATCATATTTTTTTGTGAGTAAAATTTGACTAGCAATGTTGAATGTGATTGAAAAATTGAAGAGAGCAAATGAGTGTCATTTCCCTAGAAAAATTATCCTTCATAACGTGGACATTTTTGGTACAGGTAAACTAACACGAGTTTTTTGTAGAGGTAAATGACTTTTGAATAATCGAGAAAAACTGTCCTTTACAACATGGATATCATATAACATAACAACAATATATATGAATATATATAGCTTGATCAGGGCATGATCATAAAGTATCAAATAACATGAGATTAAATCAAATATATACTGATATTAGATCTAACTGAAGCTATTACTTTAACACTCTCTTAACGAGGGAGGATACGATCAATTTCTTAATCTCAATAATCTCATATTTGAGTTTGCATAAAAAATGCTTATATACAATTATATCCCTTTAAGAATATATACTATCTAATTTCTGGCACATTTTGGAACAAAAACATAGTTAATCAAATAATTAGTCTTGCTCTTATGATTTTGGCTCAATCCAGGACTATCATGATTTACTTATTGGCATGACTTGCGACACAGTCAGGGACATCAAGTTTATGTAGTCTATCATGACTATGGATCAATAATACAACACAATAACCATAGTATCATGATTTACTACTCATAGGAAAACAATTTAATGTAGTCTATCATGATACATTTTGTTAACATGGTTACCGACATATTCCAGGAAAATAACTTAATGAAGTCTGTCATGATAGCATGGTCAAACTATTGCTAAGATTTTCACATTACAATAGCGACCTCACACATATATCAAATGGAAAATTGTCAACTTTTATGACATAAATCATAACATCATGTAGTAACTCACATGATATCCACTATGAACCAAGTTAGAGGGTGGACCCACCATAGCTGCTCCTAAAGGGTGGAACAAGGGTTTTCACCTCAAACTTCTTTCTCAAGGAATTTTACTTCAAACTTTTCTTTCATAAAGAACTCATTAACAAGGAATTACAACTCATAATTCTTCCTCTGAACAAAAAATCCTAGGAAGTCAGATCCTCTAGTTACTCCCCTAGAGCTCTCTTCACCTAAGGATGCCTGCCAAACTCCTCGATATCAATCTTTGGACTTTTTGGTGATAAGTTGTTATTTCCTCATGATGTACACTATTGATCTCAGAATGGTTTTGACTAGTGAGTGTCTATACACTTAAGTCATTTACTTAGTTCATGCCGAATAGGTAACATATGCTGAGCACAACATACAAGATAAAGCATGCCGAGTAAATAGTGTGCCGAGTCACTCAAGTGCAAAGTAAATAGCATGTGCCAAGTGATTCAAGAGTTGAGCAAGAAGTGCATGCTATGTCATTCAGATGCCGAGTGACAATATTGAAGTTAGTATGTGCTGAGCACCAGGGACTTAAGTTGTTGAGTAACATAGTTTTGTCATAGTTGTTTGTATTGGCACAAACTACTATGTAAACCATTTTTGAGTCAACTTAAAGATTGAATTATGATATTTTGGTGATAAAGAAAAATCTTAAGTTGAAATCTCTATGCATTACATGCACCAAATCAAGTAAAAGGAAGGTTTAAGTGGCCATATTTGTGAATCATAGCTGTTGATTCATACCTAACCCTAAATCACCTAGGTCTTCTTAAGGAAGACAAACCCTAAAATTTCTAAGAGCGAAAAAAGGGAATGAATGAATAATCAAGGAGAGTTTTGCATGTGCAAACTAGAACATTCATGGTGACCAAGGTATTATGATCTGAATTGCATTATAGAATTAGTTAAAGGAGAATAGAGGAAAGAAATAGTGAACAACAGAGAGACATCTAATCAAGAAGGATCAAGCATAGATCAGTTTAGAGGTGATATGTCATTAAGCAACAAAGTGCTAATTGCAGGATCATTGTTGAGACATTCTAATAAGTGAATCAGTTAAAACTCTTAACAGAGTAGTCCTAACAGGCTGTATTGAAAACCTCTAATAAGGTGCTTACTTAATTGTGAGTTGAAGTTCTTTAACAAGGCACACTTCTAATAGAGTGTTGAAATCCTTTAACAGGGTGAGACCTAACAGTCTTTGTAAGCCTTTAATAGGGCATACCTTTCACAGGGTACATCATGGTTCATGATCAAACATTATAACCTTCATTGGATACACTTTATTACTACAATAGTGAAGATTTGTGGGTGTCATCCCAACCCCAATTTTACTTTCTCATTGGAGGGTTTCTAGGTAATCATATCTGGTGTCATATATGTGTGAATGCTTACTTGTTTACATGTTTTAGATGTACATGCTTTATATGGTATTTTAGTTTATTTTTTGAATGTATGAGATGGATGTGTGGTGAATGTTTTATGGGACAAAGTTTAGAGAACTTAATCACCCCCCCTCAGAAGTTTACCTTTCCTATTGTAATTCCAACAATTGGTATCAGAGCCTTGTTCTCTAAAAGAGAAGCTTTGCAGCTTTGAAAAAAAAATTGGAAATAGAAGTCTACAAGTTGGAAAATATTATTGAGAACCAAGAGATTGAAATACATCTAATTATACATCAGTTGAATGAAGCAAGAGAAGATCTAAAGAAATCCTTAAAGAGAATGAAGGAAATTGCTATTGAAGAGAATGAAACACAATACAAAGAGATAGACACTACTAAGGTATTTGCAAATGGAAACTCAAATGAATTTGATACAATAGTTGTAGATTTAATGGAAAAGAACATAATTCAAGTTGAAGAAATTATTTTTTTAAAGTTAGAGCAAGAATCACAAGCCATAATACTATGTGAGGTGATTGAACAAAAAAAGAAAGCTATGGAAGACAAAGTCATGATTGAAGATGACAAAAGAGTTTTGACCAGTAGACTAGAAGAGAAATCATCAAAGGTAACTAGGATTGCTAACATGCAATTGAAAACTTTGGGACAAATGATGAATGCCAACCATGACTTGAATGCCAAGGAAATTAAGATAACAACACTAAAGTTGCAGAATGAATAGTTGAGCAATGACCTAAAAAGGGAATTTTTTTTTACAGAAAGTTTCAATAAACTAAATGAAGCTATCAAGTACTTTGAACAATTGATGAGATCGCCTAAATCTAACAATGATACATTTCGACTGGGATACACAAGTACTGAAGAAGGAGAACCATCCAAAAGTGCTAAAGAAAGAAGTAACAAAGGTAAGAATTCCAAACCTACTTGTCATAATTGTGGTAAGAAAATACATATTAGTGATGTGTGCAGGAGCAAGACTATAAATCAGAATGTTAAGTAGAAGAGCATGGGCATGCAAAACTAAGGCCATCCACAATCAAATATTTGAAAGATATTGTTATAACTGTCAGAAGTATGGACAAAGAGCTTTTGAGTGCAGATCCAAACCCATGTAGCCATCAAACAAACAAACAAAGGTAAAAAAATAATGACAACTTCTATAATTGGGATTATAATACAAGGTATAGTTGTCACTACTGTCAAGAATATGGACACGTTCCTAAGAATTATATTAGAACACACTTCATAAGTGACTACAAAAGGTGGTTGAATCAAACCACATGTTTAAGTTGTTTGAAGACATGTCACATCAACAGATATTGTCCAACAAGGTCGAAAGCACCAAGTTGTGAGTTTAACAAAGGAAAAGGCAAGATAGATATTGAAAATGTTAGAGATGAGATGAACAAGACATGGAAGAGAAAGGAGGATTGCATCACATCAGGTGGAGAAGGGATCACACCTCATCAAACTAAGAAATCAAGAGGTATGTGGGACTGATATTTAAAAAGGATGCATCATACATTAGTTCGAAGGATTTAGTTCCAAAAAGATTACATAAACATGAATAAAGATGCAAAATTTTATTAGGAATCAAAGACAAATATTTAAGTTTTTCATGTTATTTCCAAGCATGAAAAGTTTCCCATGGTTGTTGAGTGAAATGCTAGTGGATATCGAGATAATAGATTGGATAGTTGATGCCTAGCTCATAATGGTTATCGAGCGAATGGGAAGACAAGTGGATGCTGAGTGAGCTAGAAATCAGCTGATGTTGAGCTTACAATTATGTAAGCACTTAGAATTAATTGTAGTGTCTTAAAGGGCTATTTGATCAATTTCTACTCATTTAACATCATTCAAATTCAAGAGAGAGCAAGAAGAGCTAAAGGCGATCTAGAAATTTCATTTGAAGCATTTGTAGGAGATTTGAGTAGTTGTTTGACATCATTTCATCAGGATTATTTTGAGCAAAATTTATGATAGCTCAGTGTGGTTAGATAATGGACCAATCAAAATCACAAAGAGGATAATTCATAGGGTAACAGGGTATCGAACCCTAGATCGGCCAAAGACTATGATAAGTGAGTCCAAAGAAGTTATTGAAAAGAGCATAGGGGCTGTGTGGAACAAGAGGGGAATGACCATAGACACAATCATAGATCCCCTGATAGCTTTTGTAGTAAGTGTAAGGCCCCTCCCCTAATACCCTATTATAAACCCTTAACAACACAAATATTGTCAGAACTAAGAAGTGTAAAGAGGTGAAATGTCATGTCTCTGTCTCTCATGTATAGAAAGTGAATTATAAATTATTACCATACACCTTATGATAGAATAATGATAAGTAGGTTCCAGGATTTAGGGATGCCATGATTGAAATTTTCCTTATTAACATTGGACTAGAGATATTATTGAGACTGATATATATTTTAGTCATTATTATGCTAAGTATCATATTCAAACTTTTATCAGGTTGGTAAGCTAAGGCCCTATGGGATAGACTCGAGATGTTATAACTTAGAAACTAAGCCGATTGGTCCATGGTATGATATGATCTATTAGGATAATTTATTTAGGTGGCCATTATGGAAGGATGAATCAACACCTACCCTTGTGAGTACTAATAATAATTATAGATGAAAATTGTTATCAATTTAGATAAAGGCCTACTTGATAGAGCTCGGTATGATGTAAATATAATAATCCAATTATCGTGCAAGCAGTATTAGGTGGATAGGTTAGAGTGGCTGCTAATTAAGATGAAGATATAATATATTGACTAACAAGATGTAATGGATTTACTCGATGATTGATTTTGAAAACTATATGACTATGCACACATCCTACTTGACATAATTGATACACCTTATAATGTATTATAGCATAATGATAATGAGATACTATTGGTAATCAAACTATATTTAATTGAATCAAAGGATACTAGTTGTGATGTTTGCATTTTGCTGATTTTCACCAAAGATATGTATTCAAAACCAATTTTTAGGTTGGCTGATTTAATTGTTATAGAATTAGTATTTCACCATTATGATAGAAATTTTATTTTTGATGTGGTTAAAAAAAAGTCAATAAGATCATGTGATTAGTTATTAATGCCGACATGGAAATTCTGACATTTTAACATTTCAAATTCTTTATATGAAAATGATTGGGAAATAAAAGTTGATTATGACAATTGAGTATGTTAATGTGAATTATTTAATATGAAATTTGTCATGCACCTATATACATGCCTTTTATATGATTTTTCATTGGACTACTGATATTTGAGTTTAATGTGCAGACAATTGAACCATGGAATTTAATCAAGGAAACAAGGTCCAAACTTTTGTGGACAAAATACAACCAAGGGAAATCTTTGGAAGATTCAAAGCCTTGTTGTTGTACACTAGAAAATGTGCACTTCTCTAAACCATTCTATCTGAAGTTCTCCATAGATTGAAAAACTCGAATGCCAACTTAGAGCTCCCTAGTCATGGAGTGCAAGGGCAATACAAATGAACATATAAGAGCTCTCAATTGAGCCTTAGAAACATAGCCCTTGCTAGTAAACCACAAAATGGAAGATTCTTTAGACAAGAGGAAGAGTGCTAGTGTCAAAGAACTCTTGGATCATGCAATGCAAAAATGAAACTATATTAGGATGAGATGCACAATGTAAGCTATGCTAAAATGAGATGCGAATATTACAAATCCAACTACTAAGCTATGTGATCTAACTATTTGCAAAGAAACTACACTAACATGCAATATGATCTTAAGACTAATATGAAGTGGATGAAAGAATGAGACAAGAAATAAGAAGTTCTCCAAAAGCTCCAAGAAAACCTATTAGAAAACTTGCAGCATACCAATATTCAAGAGTGTGTCCTCATATGAGGGGAGAGCCCTCTTTTTAAAGAAAATTGGATGGTTGAGATCAAAAGGCAAGAAATGGTTAATCAAGGGTGGAGAATAATCCTTGCCTAATTTTTAACATTAAAATGTCATTAGTCAAAATAAAAGGCTCCACTCATAGAAAATTATGCATTTTTGTAAAAAATGATTTTGTTTTGTCAAAATGGGAGGCTTCTCAACATATGGAAAATTACACTTTCATGTGTAGACAAAATATTTTGTCAAAATAGAAGGCTCTACACATAAAAAATTACACTTTCATGTGTAGACAAAATATTTTGTCAAAATAGAAGGCTCTACACATGAAAAATTACACCTTCATGCATAAACAAAATATTTTGTCAAAATAGGAGGCTCATTTGTAGACAAAAAATGCATTTCTTTTATTTATGAAATAAGAAATGTGTGGATGGATTTTTGAGAATTATATTTGAAATAAAAGGGAGCAAATTCTTTTAATCAAATATGTTTTTAGAATATGATGGTCAAATTATAGGTTAAAATCAAATAAATTGATTTTACTTTATTTTTGTGATCAAACACTTGATAATATTAGCAATAAATGCTAGAAGGGGGTTTATAGTCTAGGTAACCATTTTTAGGTGATTACATTTTCCCCTCTTTGACTAATGTGTGATCAATGTGGGAACACATGTGGTCAAAGAATAGAAAAAGCTTAAAATTATTCATCTAATATGTGATCGATATGGGAACACATCAAATAAAGAAGCCATGATAGCTCTAACTTCAAAGAATGAAGCCATTCTCTAACTAATGTGTGATCGATATGGGAACACATGCAGTCAAAGAATAAAGAAACTATAATAGCGATGGATGTAGCAAGCATTGAGTGACCAGACTGATAGCGATAGTCTAGAAAACTAGTAGATAGATCAAGAGCAAATGGAGATGGCCAAGCATATGCCCTTGAAAGAAAAAATGTTGCCAAGCATAGTAATGATAGATTATGTCTCCCCCCTCGAGATTGAAATGGAAATGGTAGAGAGCAAGTGTAGAAACTAGCAAGATATGAGAAAATCAAGATATAGCAAAGTCCATAATGACAGATAGGTGATTAGAACCAAAGGCTGACCATAAAGAAGTGATGGAATGCCCAAAGTTAACAAGAGTTGACCATGAATGATGGAATATGAAAATGAGGTCAAATCATTTTCCATGTGTTGGGAAGCCTCCCATTTTGACAAAACAAAATCATTTTCTACAAAAATGCATAATTTTCGATGAGTGGAGCCTTTTATTTTGACTAAGGACATTTTAATGTCAAAAATTAGGCAAGGATTATCCTCCACCCTTGATTAACCATTTCTTTTGTTTTGATCTCAACCAGCCAATTTTCTTTAAAAGGAGGGCTCTCTCCTCATATGAAGACACTCCTAATCACCTAAAAATGGTTACCTAGACCATAAACCCCTTCTAGCATTTATTGCTAATGTTATCAAGTGTTTGATCACAAAAATAAAGTAAAATCAATTTATTTGATTTTAACCTATAATTTGACCATCATATTCTAAAAACATATTTGATTAAAAGAATTTGCTCCCTTTTATTTCAAATATAATTCTCAAAAATCCATCCACACATTTTTTATTTTATAAATAAAAGATATGCATTTTTTGTCTACAAATGAGCCCCCTACTTTGACAAAATATTTTGTCTACAGATGAAGGTGTAATTTTCCATGTGTAGAGCCTTCTATTTTGACAAAATATTTTGTCTACACATGAAAGTGTAATTTTCCATGTGTAGAGCCTTCTATTTTGACAAAATATTTTGTCTACACATGAAAGTGTAATTTTCCATGTGTAGAGCCTTCTATTTTGACAAAATATTTTGTCTACACATGAAAGTGTAATTTTCCATGTGTTGAGAAGCCTCCCATTTTGACAAACAAAATCATTTTCTACAAAAATGCATAATTTTCTGAGTGGAGCCTTTTATTTTGACTAAGGATATTTTAATGTCAAAAATTAGGCAAGAATTATTCCTCACCCTTGATTAACCATTTCTTGTCTTTTGATCTCATCCATCCAATTTTCTTTAAAAAGAGGGTTATCCCCTCATATGAGGACACACTCTTAAATATTGTTATGCTGCATGTTTTCTAATAGGTTTTCTTGGAGCTTTTGGAGAACTTCTCATTTCTTGTCTCATTCTTTCATCCACTTCATATTAGTCTTAAGATCATATTGGATGTTAGTGTAATTTTTTTGCAAATAGTTAGATCACATAGCTTAGTAGTTGGATTTGTAACATTCCCATCTCATTTTAGCATAGCTTGCATTGTACATCTCATCGTAATATAGTTTCATTTTTGCATTGCATGATCCAAGAGTTCTTTGACACTAGCATTCTTGCTCTTGTCTAAAGAATCTCTCATTTTGTGGTTTACTAGCAAGGGTTGCGTTTCTAAAGCTCAACTGAGAGCTCTTATATGCTCATTTGTATGTCCCTTGCACGCCATGACTAGGGAGCTCTAAATCGGCATTCAAGCTTTCCAATCTATGGAGAACCTTAGATAGAATGGTTTAGAGAAGTGCACCTTTTCTAGTGTACATTTTTGGCGCCCACCGTGGGGCAAGAACAAATTTTTAGCTCCATTTTCTTGCTTCTATTTTGATTAAATTATCATTTTTGGTTTTACAACAACTTCTTGGATCTAACCAAGTGGTTTTGCAGGTTTCTTACTTTGTCTTTAAGGCTAACCTTTATGCTGATTCATCTGAAGGCTAAAAACCTTGTTTTGAAAGATTAGAGCATATCTCCCAAACTAATTTGAGGTCGGGTCTGAATTTTTTTTTGTAGGTTGATGGTGCATCACACAAGTCTCAGCCCAAGTTTCAGGTCATTTTGACTCGCTTTGCATTAGTTATGATATTTTCTTTATAATTCATAAAAACTCATGTTTGATCGTAAATCAAGGTATTTTGCAAAAAAATTTACATTTTTAGAAAGCTCTTTAAATTTTAGAGGTAGTCCATTCTTTGTAGTTTGAAGTTGGAAGTCATATTAGGGTCCAAAAATTTGATTTGATAAATCTGACCTGTTTTGACAAAATGGGTCCCTAGAGCACAAATAAAGAGATTTTTTTTAATTTCTTACATTTTTGGAAATCTCTCTAAATTTTAGTAGGGGTCTATTCTTTTCACTTCCATTTTTGGATTCAAAATCATAAAAAACAAGTCCAATCTATTGACTAGGTCAAAAGCAAAGAGTGAAATTGAGAGCATTTGTGATTAACTTCCACTTTCTTTACATATACTTGGTTAGAGGATAATTTGGATTTTATTGAGAAAACTAACCACTTTGTGTTGCAGGTCTTACTTGGTTATTATGCTTTAACCTTGGTTATTTTGTAGGGATTTTTTTGTTACTTTCACGTAAAAAAGAAAACAAAGTGATGAAGAAAGAGGAACGCATGCCAAAGAAAAATTCTTAAACAATTTTTTTGAACATTCCTTGCAAAACACATGTCAAAGATTAAAAAAATATAAAAAAATGAGGTGAAGACCCTTAAAAATGTGCCTAGCCTTTACTAGCTTCGAACAAGGTAAGCCTAAACTTTTGTTCTTTGCTTAAATTACGACATTTATTTTTGAAATCTAGCTTAAGTTAGGAGGGTTAATTCACTTTCATTTGCAGCACTCAACTAGTTGTTTTCATTTCCTAGGCACATTAAACTTGTGATTGAGGTTCTTTGGTGATAGGAGAGTATGCTCTTCACCCTTGTGGTGAATCAAAAATTTTGACCCACCTTTGGACTTTCAAAAGTAAGGGGATAATTGAATCTTTTTGGCATGTTTGGGAGAAACGATTGGAATAGGAGAGTATGCTCTTCACCCTTGAGGTGAATCAAAAATCTTGACCTCCAAGAGTTGATCCGCTCAATGTTTAGTTAGGATCCTTTAGTAGGCTTTCTCTCGGACAACCTGAGAGGAATGACCCAAGTGGGGACAAGCAAATTACCCGGCTCTTCCAACCCACTATAAACTCAAGGCTACCAAGGACCCAAAACTTTGGTAGAGGTAGTGTTTGTCTTCACCTAGTGTGATCGCTTATGAGATTTTGACCATAGGGAGATGACTAAGCAAGAATGCTTAAGGTGCTCTTGTGGCCATGAGGCTTGTTACCCACCGTGAGGTGCGATGTCCCATAATTGGGAGCAAGAGGAACACTATGAACGAAAGTCCTATCTAAACACCCTAAGTTAGTAGCTACCCTATTTATCCACTCAACTTCTTGGTGCAAGGTTGATCCTAGTGGGTTACCCAAATCTCCCCAAGATTTTACACTCACTATTTGTGCCCCTTAAAGGCACTTAACGTGGGCCAAGCTATTGAGTAATGAGCCATGACCTTTAGGTAGATTTGCTTGGCATGTGTTTTTGATTGTGAATGACCTGTGTAAACGTTCTTGAACATCAAACACAATGATAACATTCATAGGGTTTCATTGTTTTCAAATATGACAACTGCATGTTGACAAGGTTGCTTTGTCCCTTATTCAACTGATTGAGACATGTAATTACCCCTATTGTCTTCAAACCAAATTCTTGTTGATTACTGCTTGGTGTTACTATATGTCTTGATACAAAAACAAAACAACCTACTGGAAAAATATCATTCACAATATCTTCCTACAAACTATTGCTTGGCTACTAAGTGTAGCCCTTCCATCGACATGTAACTAAGGAAATAACACTAAGCAACTAATGCACATTCCTACATTATCATGTAAAACCTCAAAATATGAAAGAAGACATGTAAATGAACAACAAAATAGCACTATGCAAACTTCATGAAACCATCAAGTGTAGATGATTTCATTGCTCATGGGATGTGGCTGCTCACAAATCCAACAACATAACAATGAGATAGAAGGTGCTTCATTGAACATGAGGAGAGGGCTCTCCTTTTATAGAAAAATGGATGCAATGGACGGCTAAGATTGAATGCAAGATGGATGGCTAGGATCTCTCAGGATCAATGAGGTGTCCATGAGGTGGAGGCCAAGTAGACTCCATGTGGATTAGGGTTTTGACCATTCAAAAGGGGAAAGATGCTCACACATGTGTGAGCAACCTTTGATGTGACATGTCAATGACAGGTGTAAGAGGTGTGTAAGATCATATTTCCTCACACATGTGTGAGACACCTTTGAAAGTGATGGGTCAATGACATGTGTAGAGGGTTGGAGGCTCAAGGTTTCTCACACATGTGTGAGACACCTTGGTTCACATGTGAAGGGGGACAAGGTTGTAAGCGTGTAAGAGTCACATGTCACATGTGACTAGGGTTTGCTAATCCTTTGATTAGGATTGTGCAAATGATTAGTGATGTGATGAGATGAGGAACTAAGATTAATTAGTGGATAAGTAGATTAACCTAGGTTAGAAGGATGGGTTAGGTTAGGGAAGTGAGGTTAGGTGAGGGTTAAAGGTAGGAGCCATGTGCTCAAATTGGATTAAAATTTAATATTTAATTCCAAGAGGGATTAGGCAAAGATTAATTAAGTAAACAAAGTACTTAATTAAAGGGGATGGGTTAGGATTTAAATAAACCTTAGTTTGTTTAAATCAAGAAAATGTGAACATAATTAAATAAATATAAAATTTATTTAATTAAAGGTAAGGGAATTAAATAAATAATAAATATTTATTTAATTGGTCAAGATACGTGATTTGGACAATTTTAGGTGTCTACATTTTGCCCCTCTTTGATATAGCATTAGTAATGTTATATCAAAGAAGAATAAAATATAGTGGCTGGAAGGATAAGATTAGTAGCGTGATGCCCCAGTCATGGAAGGATGAGGAAGGATGACGAGGGTGAAAGGGTATGCCCCCTCGAGAGGACATGCGGGTTAGGAGAACACGGATGTTCTCTCGAAATGGAAGGGAGTTATGCTGCAATGGTGTGAACAACCTAAGTTTGATATTATATTTAACACTATGCACCAAGGTATGAGGAACCAAGATGACAATGTGTCAAGTACGTGAAAAAGGGGTCAAATACAACCATATGCCTTATGAAACCATGATATGGAAGACCATGATGCCTGGGACAAGAGGATGCAAAGACCATGATAAATGCAAGAAATGCTAATGCATACAAGTAATCAGCAATCATGCACAAAAGACCAAAAGAAAACCACCATTTTGCCCCTAGTCAAGTTGAAAACCCATTAGTGGATTGATTGATGATGATTGATTAAGGATGGAAAAGCTAATGCTAAGCATGATGCACATCCAAGGATTGGGAAGGATTCATCCCATGATAATGATGTTTGAATATAAGAAATGGATTATCAGCTGATTGGGTCAAATTGATAAATTGATTAAACATTGATGGACAAGATTGCAAGATTAGATTGATTGAATTAGTATTGAGTGCATAGTTGATATGTTTTTTGATTTTTTGATTTTATGATGGATAGAAGAATGAACGTGGATGAGATTGGAAGAATGATGTTGATAGGATGAAGAATGATGAGAGTAGAATATATTTGATGTGAAAGAATTAGAAGAATTGAAAATTTATTGAAGAATGAATAAATTTGATTGAAGTGATCGGAAGAATTGGATTGAATGTGATATGAACAAATAGAATGGATAGAAATGAATTGATTAGAGGAATGTGTTAGAGAATGGATAAAATGAATGGATTGAATGAATGTGAGATAGAATGAATAGAATGGAACCAATGACAAGGGAGGGTCAAGGTATGGTAAATGGAGGAAAAAGCAACATGATGTTGGTGGATGCAAGGAATAGTGAAAGGATATGAGGGGCCAAATGATATGGTGGTGAAAAAAAATGTGGAGCAAGGATCATGTTTCGAAGGAGTCCAAATGCTCCATACTAAAGATGGGAAAATGGAAGAAAATGCGGTGGGAAAGGATGCATGAAAATGGAAAGATGGTGCGAAAGCTAGCATATGGGGGAAGAGGAGGCATGTGCTCTTCCAAAGAATGTATGAACCTTTTGATATTGTGCCTCTAGTAGTGATCACGAGCATGGGATGAAAGTGGAATGAATAAGGGATATGGGAGGGAGGTATGAAAAAGGGATAATGATATGAAGGGTATGGATGCAATGTGGGATATGAAGTGGATGAAATGGATGTGATAACCAAGAACAAGAACATATGAAAGGGGTATGGAAGTATATAGGAGTATGGATGAAAAATGGATGAACATGACAAGGACTATGGGATGTAAGATATGGATAGCATGTCAAGATCAAAGATGTGGATGTGAAAGTGAATGGAAGTGCATAAGATGATGTATGGATAATGTGCAAGGGATATGGAAAGCACATATGGATGGATGAATGGAAAGTGAAAGTCAAGATCAAAGATGGAAAATGATAATGAACGGTGGATGGAAGCATGGAAGGTATGTATGTAAGAGTGGTATGGCTAGAGCTTGCCCCCAGTGTAGAGTGCAAGTGGAAGAGGAAATGTGAATGGATGGATAAGCAGAAGTGGAAGGCTATGGATACATGATAGGAAAACAAAGGGAGGACTCAAGCATCTATTTACATGGATGGTATCCCTTGATATTGTTCTTTTTTAATTTTCAAGGAATTTTTACTATTTGCTCATAGATGTTGGTAGTATGGTGAAAAGAAGGATGAGGTGGATTGGGGAATGGAGGACAGTGACTTATGGAAAGGTGGGAGGAAGATATGGTTGATGGACTCTAGGTTGGAAGGCTTGTGAATAAAGTGGAAAGATCTTCATTGGCACACACCTTGAAGGGTGATGGAAAGGAGGAAATTGCGGAGGATATGCAGGGGAAAGTGTGGATTTTGGGATAAAGGGACCCAAAATAGAGGAAGGAGATGATGGATTTAGGATGGTGGATTTGGGTATATAAGGACCAAAAATGGATGTGGAAGCCTTTGGATTAGCCAAATTGGATGTCATTTTGAATCTTTCTTTGAGATTCATTGCTACATTAAGTAGCTTTGGTATCCACAAAATTTTTGCATTTTTGATTTTCAGCCTTTGTGACCTTGTGATTTTGCTTTGGATCAGATTTTTCTTTTCTTGAACATGTCGTTTAGAAGGGATATGTTGATCCTTGGATTTTTATGGATTTTTGGCTTTATTTGCTTTTTCTTTAGCATCCAATGTGCTTCCATTGGCCATGGTAGGGGTGCATGAAGGAGAGCGTATGGATGGTGAATGTGGTAAGGAATTCAAGGATGTGTGCCTTCGTTGATATTTAGTAGGAATATGAGGGGATGAAGTGGAAAACATGGATATGGTGGATGGATTTACGTAAGGGCCCAAAATGGATGGAAGGGATGAAGGGTTTGAATGTGGAACATAAGGACCTAGAATGGATTTGGAAGATGAATAATGGGAGTGTTTAGGTTTGGAAGGAGGAATTGTGGAAGGTGTACCAACATCTTGAGATATTATTGCTTCAAGGGCATGCTTATCATTTTCAACACAAGATGCGAGTCCAGGTAGATGGGATACATGAGTGGATTCAATAGGTATGATAGGATCATGTGGAGGATTAGGATTATGAGGGCTAATAGGATCGTGATATGGAGTGGGATCATGAAATGAAAATGGAGAGGTGCTTTGATCTTGAATTGAAAGAGGATCATGTGGCGGAATGCATGGATCATGAGATAGAATAGGATTATGAGATGGAGTAATTTGATCTTGACATGGAGGAATGTTAGTGGAAGAAATGGAAGGGACTTCTGCATGAAGGGAAGGATCTATGGAGGCTAACTCTTGAGATGGAGCGGAATCGATAATGTGTGCAATACATGAAATTCATTGATCTTGATTAGAAAGGGGATCATGAGATGAACTAGGAGGGATAAATGGATCTTGAGGGATAGGGAAACGATGGGATGAAGAAATGATCGGATCTAGAGGAGAAGATGAACCTATAATGTCATGCATTGGAGAAAGGTTTTGAGATGGCACTGGGGGTATGACTTTGGGTGATTGGATCACTTTATCTTGTTCTTTACACTTAGCCAAGAGTGATGTGAAAAACCCCTTACGAGGTGGGGATGATGTTTTTGGAGGAATAGGATGAGGATTGTGGGAAGGTGTAACTATGGGTGGGGGATTGCATGGAGGGTTGGGGTTGGATGGGACATGAGGACTATGATCTTCGAAACATGGGGGAAGAGGACACATGGCATGGAAGGTGGCCTCTTTTTGTTGACTTGCTAAAAGATAATTCTTTAATTGTTCCATTTCCATGGCAAGGGCATTTGTGTTGGAGGAAGTGTGTGGGCTATGAATGGAATCGTATGTAGTGGAAGGGTAATGAGGTGGATTTCCCTTGTCAAAGGTAGAAGAATAATGAACATGAGATGGATTAGAGTTGGATATGAAAGGTGGAGGATGAATTTGATATGTAGGTTGAGCGTGAGGTATAACTCCATATTGTCTTTGAAGATTGTCGACCATTTGATTAAGCAAATTCAAATCCATAGATGTTAGAAGAAGAGTGATGAATGATGAAGGAAATATGAACTTAGGACTAGGAGCTTTGGACTTTGACTTGATTCAAATTGGATTTGACTTGATATGATTTGATTGAATTTGATTGGATTTGATTTGAGGTTGATTTGATATTGATTGGATTGGATGAGGGTTTGATTTGATTTGATAAAAACCCTATTAGATTGTGAACAAGTGAATGTGAGATTTGAATTAAAGTCCAATGTTGATGACAATGCTCCTATGACCAAAGTAGAAGACGTGATGCAAAGTTGAATTAAAAGAAGACTTGAATGAAATGAGATTAGAAAGATTGATTATGGAGGAATATGTAAATAGATTGAATTAAGAATTGATTAGAAATGCATGAATTTGACAAGGGGTTGAATTAGAAGAATGATGATGTGGAGGATTGAATTAAGAATGCATTATGAGATTGGCGGAAGAAATTGAAGTTGGATGATGATGAAGCATCACTAGGATGAAGGTTATGAATTAGATTGAATGATGAGGAAATGATGTAGATGAATAGAGATAACTAAGACGTGGAGGAATGGTTTGAATGATGAAAACAAGAGATGTATGAGGGTGATGACTGTGATAGAAAGAGGAAGTGACGTGGAATGATGTGGATAACTTGACTAAGAGGACCTAAACCAAGACTTTTTTTTGTTGTTTTTGATTTTTTTTGATTTTTGAAGTTTTATGATTTTTTTGAGTTTTAATGTTTAAGATGTAAAATCAAACAAGGAAATATGTACAAGGCAAGTGTGTTTCAAACATGCAAGAACATCAAACACACCAACAAACCTGTAAGGTTTTGACTAGGATGTACAAGGATCAACTAGAGGGCGTCCTTGATATACACAAGGTACATGAGGCCCAAATCTGTAGATGAAAGAAAATACTGCCACACAGCCGGGGGGGGACGGTAACCAAAATCTCCTCCTTCACTTCCCAAAGGTATAAAGTTCTTTGGGGCTTAGCCAAGAGTGAAAATATTATGCTTCCAAGAGAGGTGTCTTTCGATTCACCTCCTAATTTTTATACTCCGCTAGAACACTAGAGTTGAGGTCATCCTAAGGGGTGATGAAATCCCCAAGCAGGCCTCTTAAAAAAAAGAAAAACAAGACCACTTATTTCTTGTGCACCCAAGATCACCCGAAGGCGCGAGGGGAGAGAATATGTAAGTGGCATTGGGGTTCAAAAAGACACGTGTTTTTTCCCAATGAAACTTTAGGTTTTTTAATCTACTTTGAAGACACACGTGTTTAAAGCATACAATGTTCTTTCCAACTTGAAATTGTTGTCAATATAAATGAAAAGCATGGATTTTTCAATAATAAAGTAAATCGAGTGTGTGCATAAGCAAATTTGACAAGGAAAGAACCAATTTCGTTATGCATTCAAGATTGATTGATTGTTCATTTTAAGCACCAAATTGAAGTGTGAGTAAAATGTTCATTGATCCTTAGACATGCAAGATTATGTGATCATTCATTCCAAAGCAAAAGCATTCGATTAACCATGAATTCAAGATTGAGTTTTAGCATTAATCATGCATTCAAAGACAAGTGTTTAATCATGCAAGTTCATTCCCAAAACAAAATGTGAAGCAAAAATTGCAAGCTAGATGGTTAGTGAGAAGATATCCCTGCAAAAAACACAAGTTAAGGCAGTGAAAATGTAGAACAAATGTGAAACAACCCTGCAATGAAAAGGTTAGCATAAAATTTGGTCTTTGACAGAGAAAATAGAGATCTAAACAACATCAAAATCTCATGAAACTAGCACCATGACGATGGGCTTGGAATTAGCTTTCTGACGATATTTCATTTTTCAAAAATGGAGTTCGTATGCTCAAGTTATGAGCAAAAAATGGAAGGCTGCTCCTTCTGGCTTAGAAGGGCATGTGGACTGCTGATGCAATGCTGACATCAGCAACCTGTGAGAAAAACTTTGATGGTTAGGAGAACGTCAAGCAAATTTTTTATTTTATTTTTTAAACATTTTTTTCTTAAAAAGACAGTCATGAGATATAAAAAAAATGTTATTTAAAAAAAAAAAAACTAAACGTGAAATAACAAAATAAAAGTTTGTAACATTATTATCTCCATTCAAAAAGGGAAATGGAATAAAGTTTTTTTTTGTTATTTGTTATTTATTTATTTATTTGTTTGTTTGTTTTGATGTTTTTGCATTTAAAAAAAAAAAACTAAAAAAAAAAAAAAAACTGTTTTTGTTTTGTTTTAAAAATGGGGCGGAGGGGTAGCCAAGGGGGGCAGTGTGGCCATGGGTTAGGGTTTCGATGAGGGCCAAATGGAGAGGTGGTGTCCATGGCAGAGCGGAGCAGGGGTTAGGGTGGAGGTTTTTGCACTGGAGAAGGTGGTGAAGCCGAGCGTGTTGAAATCGAGCGTGGTCAAGCTGAGCACTGGAGAGAGTCGTTGAGCGCAGAGAGGAGGGGAAGTGGCGGGGCACAGTCATAGGGCAGCGCTAGTGGGTGGCAAGTGGCGCACCGAATTTCAACGCCATGGTCACAGGATATTATAGGCCATGGATATAGCAATGCCACGAGTGGAGAATGTGGCTGCAGCTCGTGATTGCGTGGCGGGGAGGAGGCCGCAGGAATGGCCGGAGTAGAGGGGATGCAGCGGCGCAGGAGGAGTTGAGACTGCATTTGTGATGGGAGCGAGGGCAGACAATGGCATCAGAAAGTCTTCTGCAAGAAGAGGAGGTGTTGGGAGTGGCTGGAGGTGTAAGAGGAAGGGTTGCTGGGTTTGCAGAGGGCCGTGGGTTGCGGCATAAATGCAGAGGGGGAGCGGCTGCTCGTAGGCGGCGACAGGAGCAGGCGGTGAGGAAAGGAGCAGGCGGCGAGGTAGGGGGAGCGACTGCTCAGGTGGCAATGTAGAGGGGTCTGCAACGCGGGCCGCCAGGAGGGGAAGGGGAGTGGGGGCCGCGACAGCGGCTGCGTCGCTCGTGGGCGCCGCCTGCTGGTGGTGCCGCGGCAGACTGCGGCCAAACTAAAAACAAAGCTAAACAAATGTGCTGTTTTTAATTTTTATTTTTTAAATTATTTTTTAAAAAATTCTTTTTAATTTTTTTTTTAGATTTTTAATGTTCTCTACTTATACAAAAAAAATGAAATGAAATGAAACAACAAAATCTACCCACTTTTTTTTTTCAAACAATTTATATATTAACAAAAGGGGAGTATTTTTTTTAAATTTTTTTTTTTTTCTAATAACGAATATTTAATGCATATGTACCCTAAAACTTGAAAATAAAGCCATAAGAAAAATATAAAGTGTTTTATGTCAAAAAACTTCCCTTAGGTCCTCCAAATGCAATGATGGGTTTTATGGATCGATTAGAAGCTACCCATGAAACTTGATTTCCAAATGCAAGCCTTCAACCTATGATCTTGAAAACTCACAAAACACTCAAAAACACATTATATGGTTAGTTCGAACCTGTGAAGTGGGTCCCACCGGGCGTGCCAAAAATGTGTTGCATAAAAATGTAACTAAGGAAATAACACTAAGAAACTAATGCACATTCCTACATTATCATGCAAAACCTCAAAATATGAAAGAAGACATGTAAATGAACAACAAAATAGCACTATGCAAACCTCATGAAACCATCAAGTGTAGATGATTTCATTGCTCATAGGAT
This sequence comes from Cupressus sempervirens, assembly GCA_028749045.1. Taxonomy (NCBI): domain Eukaryota; kingdom Viridiplantae; phylum Streptophyta; class Pinopsida; order Cupressales; family Cupressaceae; genus Cupressus; species Cupressus sempervirens. The sequence goes on from CM053793.1 coordinate 839,190,976, forward strand.
ATGGTTGCTCACAAATCCATCAGCATAACAATGAGGTAGAAGGTGCTTCATTGAAAATGAGGAGAGGGCTCTCCTTTTATAGGAAAATGGATGCAATGGATGACTAAGATTGAATGCAAGATGGATGGCTAGGATCTCTGAGGATCAATAAGGTGTCCATGAGGTGGAGGCCAAGTAGACTCCATGTGGATTAGGGTTTTGACCATTCAAAAGGGGAAAGATGCTGACACATGTGTGAGCAACCTTTGATGTGACATGTCAATGACAAGTGTAAGAGGTGTGTAAGATCATGTTTCCTCACACATGTGTGAGACACCTTTGAAAGTGATGGGTCAATGAAATGTGTAAGAGGGTTAGAGGCTCAAGGTTTCTCACACATGTGTGAGACACCTTGGTTCACATGTGAAGGGGGACAAGGTTGTAAGTGTGCAAGAGTCACATGTCACATGTGACTAGGGTTTGCTAATCCTTTGATTAGGATTGTGCAAATGATTAGTGATGTGATGAGATGAGGAACTAAGATTAATTAGTGGATAAGTAGATTGACCTAGGTTAGAAGGATGGGTTAGGTTAGGGAAGTGAGGTTAGGTGAGGGTTAAAGGTAGGAGCCATGTGCTCAAATTGGATTAAAATTCAATATTTAATTCCAAGAGGGATTAGGCAAGGATTAATTAAGTAAACAAAGTACTTAATTAAAGGGGATGAGTTAGGATTTAAATAAACCTTAGTTTTTTTAAATCAAGAAAATGTTAACATAATTAAATAAATGTAAAATTTATTTAATTAAAGGTAAGGGAATTAAATAAATAATAAATATTTATTTAATTGGTCAAGAAACATGATTTGGACAATTTTAGGTGTCTACAGTATCGCACCTTATGCAAAGTTCTGTCATGCGATACTTTATGCTAAACTTTTGTCACACGACCTCTAGGAAAATATCACCCAGTGTATTTTGGGTCAAAAATAAAGTCTGCAGTTAGATTTGTTTTGGTCTAAGGAGCGTCACGTTGGTCACCCTTGATCCTGGCTATGTATCAGTGTGTGAGGAATTTGTCCTAGGTTGAAAAGATGGGTTTAGTCTATCGAATGTAAGTATTGAAACATTCTTGATGAATCACTTGTCAAAATCCAATTATTATTTTATTTTAGCTATTCACCATTGAGCTTCTTTCTTGTCTGCTAAGCTCAAGCCACCAATGCTGTAAGATCTTGAGCACTGTTTGACAAGCCATCTATCACACTTTGAAGAGTGACTAGTCGTAGTTGTAAAAGCTTCAAATTTGGCTCTCTTTTCTTGTCCATCTACAAAAAAAAGACAACTCTTTACATGCCGGTCACAACTAGACATCAAGTTGGTAACGGTAACCACACACCTTTCATTTTCAAACAATTGGAAACACCATCCAAACGACCTTGCAAGTAACCTTGTGATCACAATCTCGAATCTACCCAAACACAAACGATCAATGTTCGACACAACCCACTTTATAGTTTTAAGAATCCATTTGGTACACCTTCTGAGACATCCAATGATACTAGTGGTATAGCCACTATGGTGCACCTTGATGAAATCAGACGTCGCTTAGAAGAACAAGAACATGAAACACAAAGAATCTTGGATGCTATATATGCTATCAAAAGAGAAAACCAACATGTCAGCATTGCCAATCAAGCACACTGTGAAGGACATAATGGAACTTGTCCACACAATCCTTTTGGGAATGACGATGGCAACCATACACCACCAAGGACTCCTAGAGCCACCATGGGCACATATCCTTCACCACCTAAGCCTTCTCATCATGATAGTGATGAAGAAATAACCAACGAAGACGTGATCAGGTTCCAACAAGATGGCCTTGCCCAAAAACTAATGCTTAGGGCCTTAGAAGAGAATGGAGATCAATACTTCTGCTACATGGTGGCAAAGGGATGGAAGCTACCCCAAGATTTTGATGTAGAACATATAATTCATAAATAGGAACCCACTGAAACTGAAATCTTTAGAGAACAAGTGCAAGAAATGATGAAAAATATTGCACAACTAAAAACATCAAAAGAGCCACCTAAGACCTCTTTCATTGATTCAATATGTGCTCTACCATTTGATAGGAGTTTATGCATGCAACCATTTCCTAGGGATATAGAGGTTCCAAAGTATGACAAATATGATGGAAATGGCGATCCTCACGATCATGTGAGGCATTTCTATGCTCTTAGCATGGACTTTATGCATAGAGACACATTTCTTATGCATTTGTTCCCTAGAAGTTTAAGAGGACAAGCCATGGAATGGTTTACCAAATTGAGTCCCCCTCTTAAGACATTTGATGAACTTGCACAACACTTTATCCAACAATATTCATACAATATCCAACATCCTGTGACTATGTTGGACTTATGCCAAATCAAGTAAAAATCAAGGGAACCTTTTGCCATCTACCTCCAATGGTGGAGATCTCTATACTCACGGTACCCTCAGCAAGTTCCTGAAGCTGAAAAAATTGACATTTTTATCAACATACTCATACCTGAGCTATATTTTGATCTTAGAAAGTAACTATTCACATCCTTCAACACCATGGTTGAGAGTGCATATCACATTGAGGATGTTGCTATCAAAAAAGGGGACATTGTCATAAACAAGGATAAAATTAACAATGGAAACAGTAAATACAAAGGCAAACCTTGGAATAAAAACAAGTATGTTGTCAATGACAGAGTAGTGGAAACTCCTAAGACTAAGGAGCCTGCATTTAATCTTTCCAATGCCATCTATGCAACAAAAAAACAAGAAGTTTCAAAGCCACAAACCTTTGACAAAGGCTCTAAATTTGCAAGGAAGCGACGTGTTTACACATCTATGGTTGAACCTTATGAAGTGATTTTAAAAACTTTAATTGCAAACAAGTTGGTTACCTTGCCAACCAACTAACATTCTTATGATCCACTAGTAAGACCTCCATGGTGGAGAGAAGATCATACTTGCAGCTATCATCGAAGTAAAGGGCATAACACAAAAAATTGCTTCAAGCTCAAAGATGTGGTTCAAGACCTCATTGAAGTTGGCAAAGTTGTCACAGATGGCCTTGTTAAAAATGCTGATCATAAGGCTTTCAAACAACCATTACCTGAATACAAAAAAAGTGAGAGCTCAAAAGTGGCTGCCAAAAAGAATCATGATGCCAAAATTAGTTATGCTTACACCGACATTGATAATGTTATAGGCATGCTTGAGCCCATTGAATACATATGTATGGCAAGCTCCAACAATGACAACTGGCCAAATTATGATGCTAAGGATGAACGACCAAAAGTGGTCTTAAAGACATGATCTACTCCTCAAGACCATATTGATACTAGACCCACGGTGGTGCTCCAAGTGGCTGAGTCTTTGTCTTCTCAGAGTGAACCACTTAACACTATTACTAGGGGGCAATCTAAGGTTTTCCTAAAAGTTGCTCATGACCCTAAAAATGCTTCATCATCTAAGAAACCTATTACTTCCAAGATCTCCAACTATGATCTTGTTAGCCAACTAAAATGCACACCAACACAAATCTCCATTTTTAGTTACTAGAGTTATCTCCTTTGCACAAGGATATCCTAGAGAAAGCTTTATGCTTTGCCAACGTCCCCACAGACATTGATGTAGAACAGTTTGTTGTCACTTAGGTTTGCACCCTTGTCCAAAGCCTATGCATGAGGACAACTTAGTGAAACATGGAAACAACCTTCAAGCTGTGGGACTTGAACTGTGAGGTTGAGTCTCCAGAGAAGGCCGGCTTCCTCTTACTATTAGGATGCACCTAACTACTCTTGGAGAGGAAAAGGGAGAAGGAGAGCATGAAAGAAAATCTACCTAATCTAATCTAAAGAGGTGATGCACCAAAATAGAGTGTTTAGACCAATCTCTGCCCATATATGCACTATTGAACCAGAATGGAACTAAGGATATACACATTCAGACTTGCTTTAATCTAATAATCACATGTACATCAAAAGACCAAGATGAATGACACAAGGAAAGAGAGATTTTCCTATATTATCATTCATAGGCTAGGGAGATACAGTCATGCAGATTATTGATTTCCATAAAACACTAGTGGAGGCAAAGAGTTCTTGCACTTCACACCAATGGTTGAAGGAGATAAGGTAGAAATCATACAATTTAGAGGCAAAGGAAATTTTACACTAGAATTATAGAGCAACAACAGAGAACAACAGAGAATGAATGACCTTTTTACAAAATTCACAAAAATTGCCTTTATAGTTTAGGCATAACCGAGATGTCCTCCAACTGTAATTAGTCCCCAACCACTTGCCATTAAGCCCTATAGAGAAAAATCATGGAGAAAATCTGATCTGGATATAGATCTAGATGCAATAATATCTAATCCTTTGTGTCAAATAATGCCTTGAGAAGATAGAAACGACACCATTAAGCCATCCTGACTAGGTAGATGGATTGGATCAGGGGTAGAGTGTTCTTGTCTTGCATTCACTCTGGGTTGGTTGGGATTGATCATAAATATCAAATCACACAAAAAACTTGACCTCCTATCACTTTTGGTGCATGAATCAACAGAGTCAGTGAGTCAACCTGTCTTTGGCACCAGGACAAGCCACGTGGGCTAATGAGTTTATTTCCTTTTGCCACCTCGTAGGGTCCCCCTAAGTTGACCATGCCTTTCTCTAACTAACTGCACCATCTTCTTAAAACCTTGACCATGACGGCTACAACATAAACACCAACCCTTAACTGTCAATCCTAGCTAGGCCCATGAAGACACATGTCAGCTAGGCGCTATGTCGCTATGCGTATCCTTTGAGCACTTTCCCATAGTGAGATAGCACCTACCGTGGATTTGAACTAATCTGATGATCATGAAGACTCGCCACAATATTGCACTATCTCCTTAGAACCTCTAGGCCCACAAAACAACTCAGCACACCTAGCATCTAACTTGGCCCGAACTGGTACCATCCCTACAATTTCATAACCCTCAGCCCCACCTGCTATGTGTCACTGAGGTGCTATGTCGCTATGGTTAAAATTCTTGCAGCTTTCCATAGCAAGATAGCGCCCACTGTTGATCCTCTGAGATCTGATGGTGGGCAAGATGGGTTCGATCTACCAGCATACTGACCAATGAGAATTGGCCACATGCCAACCTGTCTGACAAGTCCTTGTAGGGCCCACAAAACAACTCAGCACACCTCAGCTAATGAAACAATTGACCAGTGCCAACATGTCTGAAAAATTCATCCTTGGTATCCAACAAGGCATACTTGGGACCCACCTGACAACTGATGTAGCCATAGTAATATTTTTCATCTAGGCACTATGTCGTTAACGGTGAGAAGAATGAATTTCCTAATAATGCCATAGCGCCCATCGTACTTAGCAAAACTTAGCGTTGGAGACACAATCAGGGAAAGGGAGGACCCACCTAACACATGACAAAAGGATGCTATGTCACTAACACAAAACACCGTGCAACTTTCCATAGCGACATAGCGCCATCCATTAATCTATCTCGATCTAACGATGAGGAACTTTTGGACTCGTGAAAAAGTTGAAATGCATAGGGAAGAAATGTCATAAGGTTAAGCATAAATATTTTGTGCCCCTTTTGAATATTTGAATATTTAAAACTTGTGAACGTTTACTTTGTTGAATTCAAATTTGGTGATTTTTGCAGGAAGGCAAAAATGACCAACATGGTTCCAAGCTATGATAAATCAAATTTCATCACCTCACCACCTTACATTCTTTGAAGAAGATGATCAAGCTCTCAGTTAACCCCATAACCTGGCTCTCCACATTGAAGTTCAAATTTTTCATACCCACGTCCGCTGAGTCCTAATAGATGATGGTGTATGGTTAAATATTATCTCATTCTAGGTAATCCAACAGTTGGGCATGTTATAGTTTTCCATTGACCCTAGGCAAAAGATCACCATCAAAGCCTATGATGAGGTTGAATGCCCTTCTAAGGGTTTAATTGTGCTACCAATTTGAGTGCATCAAGTGGAAAAGGATGTTGTCTTCCAGGTCCTAGATATACCTCTCGCATATAACTTGTTGTTGGGATGACCATGGATTCATGACATGCAAGTGGTGCCCTCTATGTACCATCAATGCATCAAATTCCCATTTAATGGTACTGAGATAATTGTCCCTAGTGACAAATCGATGTCAATCAACACATTGAACACTGCTGAAATGCTAGTCCCACACAACCGCTCTTCTCATGAGCCAACATCATCTTTCACAGAGTGTGAACAAAAGCTAAAAATGATGAGCCTTGGTATGGGCAAGTACACTTTGGACTCTATTTCTACCTTACTAGTTTCCCCTCGATCCTATGGGAAACCAACTACTGCAAAGAAGCCTTCCACTTCTGCTATGGCACTTTTAGGCACTTTTGTACAATCTTCAGTACCTCTAGAAGTAGAAAAGGAAGAATAGGCCATTAAAGACTGGATCTACAGAGAAGAGGAAGATGAGGAAGTTAAAGTGACTACTCCTATTTCCCCCAAAAGATATGGAAAAGGCTATAAATTTTTGACAAAAATGAGCTATCAGGGTCATGGGTCCTTAATTGGTTGTAAGAATGCTCTAGTTGAACCTTTAAGTCATGTTCAAGGTCATGATACTCGAGACACTACCAGTTTAGGCTTTGGGCTACACAATGATATACCAACATGTGGTTGAAGACTATCCACATCTAGTGAATAAGAGGATGATGACCCTCACATGATTGCTGCTACTTCACAAGATGAAGACTTTGTACCTATCACTTCCCTCCTTTGGGGAGAAGAAATATTGACCACTGATAATGATGAGGAAGCTTTCACTTCCCAACAACACAAACCAACAGAATCTACTCCTGAGGACATGAATAGAGGATGAAATAGACAAAATATTGCTCGTCTCATAGCTAGGGATCAGAGTACAGATTCTCATGAGTATGATTGGGAAAGTCTATCAGATGCATCTTGTGAGTTAGGGGTGGATGTAATTCATGTCTATACAACCCAACCAAATGTAGTCAAACAGTCTAGTGTAGGGTCAGATGAGTTTGACTCACAACACATCTCAATGGATCACACTAGTCCCTCTAGGTCTATTCTTGAGCTAGACTGCTTTGTGAAATTCACTATAGGCTCGACTCCACAAGTCACCAAAAATGACTCCTTCCATATCAATCACATTGAAACTTCCTCCTCACTCTCACTAATTCACCTAGATCTCATAGATTGGTCTCTCCAAAATCAAAGACCTGAAATACGATCTTTCCAGAATGATTATGAGATCGCTTGTTACCTGAATGCCATTGAACCTATCACTTCTTCCACCAGCGAACCTATGGTTAACATGATAGAATCAGATATCAAGTACCTTAGTCAAAAAATTAAAAGAAAAAATAAGTGGTCAAATGGTGAAAACCACATTGTGGCAGTGTCTGATCCTCAACAAAGTAAAAATAAAGATGTATCTAAGGGTAAAAACCTCCCTGAGGCACCTACGGATGAGGTACGTGGTAGTCTGCCAAGCTATTTTTTGGATAGATCTTCAGTTCTAATTGAACCTACACAACCTATCAACTTGGGTACAGAAGAATATCCTCAAATTATTCATGTAGCTCAATCCTTGTTAGACAAAGAAAAGACACAGTTCTCTCAATTCTTTCAAGACAAGAAGGTCAACTTTGCATGGACATACTCTGATATGCCAGGGCTTGATACAAATCTCATCATGCATCACTTATCAATCTCACCCAAGGTCAAGCTTGTCAAACATAAGCTAAGAGAAATGCATCCACATGTGGCCCTACTGGTCAAGGCCAAGTTGGAAAAATTATTGAGTGCAAACTTCATTAGGGCCATTGATTATGTAGAATGGATTTCCAACATTGTACCTATCTCTAAACATGACAAATCCATTCAAGTTTGTACTAATTTCAGAGATCTCAACAAAGCATGTCCCAAGGATGACTTTCCACTACCAAACATCGATATGATAGTGGACATGACTGCGGGTTATGAGATGTACTCTCTCATGGATGGATTTTCTGGGTATAACCAAATCAAGATAGCCCCAACAGACCAAGAAAAGATAGCTTTTACATGTGCGTGGGGTACCTTTTGTTGGAATGTCATGCCTTTTGGGCTTAAAAATGCCGGTGCTACATATCAAAGAGCAATGACAACCATCTTTCATGATATGATCCATAAAAATAGGGAAGACTATGTTGATGACACACTGGCTAAATCTAAGAAATGAGACACACATTTCAGAGACCTTAGTATGATATTGGACTATATGGAACAATTTCAACTTAGGCTAAATCCAAAAAAATGTGCCTTTGGTGTCACTTCTGGGAAATTGCTAGGTTATATCATTTCAGCAAAAGGCATTGAGGTTGATCCTAAAAAAGTCCAAGCTATCATGGATATGCCTCCACCAAAGAATATCGGCCAGCTTAGAATTTTGCAAGGGCGTCTACAATCTATAAGAAGATTTATCTCTCAATTGGTTGATACGGCTCAAGCTTTCAATAAAAATCTGCATAAAGGATCTACCCATATTTGGAGTAGTGACTGTCAACAGAGTTTAGATCAAATCAAAGGCTACTTGGCAAAACCTCTAGTTTTGATGCCACCCATCCTGGGAAAACCTTTGATTCTGTATATTTCAGCTACAAATTCTTCTCTAGGAGCGCTTTTAGCCCAAAGTGATGAGACGGGTAAAGAAAGAGCCATATACTATATCAGTCAAACTTTGGTAGCCTATGAACTAAACTATACAAGTATAGAGAAGGCATGCCTTGCTATAGTATTTGCCTCTCAAAAACTCTGACATTATATGTTGGCACATACAGTTCACTTGATTGTTAAGATAGATCCTTTGAAATATCTATTAAACAAAGCTGCACTTATTGGTCATCTTGCTAAATGGATGATGATTCTTTGTGAATTTGACATTCAGTATGTCAAATGTAAGGCAATCAAAGGGTAGGCCATAGCTGACCAGTTGGTTGACTTTCCACTTGAAGATATAGCACCTATGGAAATTGAACTTCTAGATGCCTCGATCATGTACATTACGGAGAGAACATGGAAGATGTTTTTTTATGGATCACATACACAGAATGGAGTTGGAGCAAGGGTTTTGTTTGTTTCCCCTCATGGATATAAAATCCCAAAGTCCTACAAACTCCTGTTCCCATGTACAAACAGTGTGGTAGAATATGAAGCATTAAAAATTGGGATCAAAATGGCTCTTGAATGGCAAATAACAAAGCTACACATATACGGTGATTCTCAACTTGTTGCGAACCAAGTAAATAATGAATATCAAACAAAGGATGACAAGTTGATCCCTTACAAAAAGTTGATAGATGCTCTAAGGAATTATTTTACCTTTGTAACATTCCAGCAGATTCCTAGAGTAGAAAATAAGGTTGCTGATGCTATGACCACCTTAGCATCTATCCTCCAACTGCAAGAACATGAATCACGATTTGAGTTCCTGGTGGAAGAACTACGTCATCCCACCTATGATTCCTTAGATAACCAGGTGATCTACACTATTGTAGGTCGCGATTCCTCCCACTACGCGGCTATCTTCTCCTACCTATGTGATTAGGTTATCCCTGAAACCCTCACACGCAACCAAAAATGCCAACTTCTCTGTAATGCTTCACATTACACTCTGGTCTCTGGTGACTTGTGTAGAAAGTGTCTAGATGGAACATTGCTTAGGTGTTTAGAGCTAGAAGAGTTTGAAAAGAAACTTTCCAAAGTCCATGAAGGCATTTGTGAGGCACATTCTAATGGCCTTGCACTTGACCAAAAACTGCTTAGGATGGGTTATTGCTGGCCCACCATGCAAGCTGATGCTATTCACTATGTGAAGTCTTGTCAGAAATGTCAGCTCCATGGAAACTTGATTCATGCTTTTGGGCGAGAATTAATCCCTTCTGTGACATATTGGCCATTTCAGCAATGGGCCTTTGACTTGGTAGGAAAGATTCATCCAAACTCATCCAGTGGTCATAAATTCATCATCACAGTGATAGAGTATTTCACTAAATGGGTTGAAGTTGTATCATTCTCTGCTGCTATAAGCAAACATGTTGCACTATTTATACTAAATCACATCATTTTTCGATATGGTATCCCATCCTCTATTGTTACAGACAATGGAGGGCAGTTCAAGAATAAGGACCTAAAGTAGTTATCCAAAAAGTTTCGAATCAAACAACATTGGTCCTCTATTTACTATCCCCAAGGGAATGGCCAAGCTAAGGCCTCCAACAAAACATTGCTGAAAATCTTGCATCGTATAGTTCATAAGTCTGGGAGAGATTGGCATCTATAGATAAATCCAACACTTTGGGCCTATAGAACTACCATCCGTACTCCTACAGGGGCCATGCCTTTTTCTTTAGTCTATGGCTCTCAAGCTGTTCTCCCATTAGAAGTAGAGATCCCCTCCTTGTGAGTCTCTTTACATGGGTTGATAATTGATGAAGACCATAGAGCTATGTGGATACATGAATTAGAGACTCTTGATGAGCACCGTAAGGCAGCTTTTGATCACATGAGAGCTTATCAGAAGTGCATGTCTACTCAGTATAACAAGAAGGTTCGTCCGCATGAGTTTCAAGTTGGTGACCTTGTGCTTAGAGAAAATCCAAAAAATCAATAGAATAGGGAGTAGAAAGGAAAGTTTGAACCTAATTGGTTAGGCCCATACATTATTAAAGCAACATTTGGGTCTAGGGCTTATCAGTTGTCTACTCCTAAAGGTGAAGAACTAGCAGAACCTAATAATGTTCTACACTTAAAGAAGTTCTATGCTTAAAGGCTTACTACTCAACTATCTTGTACATATCTATGCTCCTGAAAAAAATCCTAAAAATTGCAAAAGATATTTAAAAAAAAAAAAAAAACAAAAAAAAATTCAAAAATTGCCTAAAAATGCCAAAAAAAAAAAAAAAAAAAAAATTGCCCAAAAATATCAAAAAATTCCACAAAAAGCCGAATACATTCAAAAGGGGGTAAAAATTTCCAAACATGGTCGTAAAAGCTTGAAACATTTACCATGCCAAAATTCCTCTCAATTTCTGATATTAAGAAATTGATATTAAGAAGAAGCGTGGTAATGTCTTGAAACATAATTCTAGGCTTAGGAAAATCTAGCACAACTCGGATAGTGGAAGAGATGCCGCAAAGCCGACCATCGCCTTCCTTCCATGCAGCCATTATTAATGTAAATCAAGAAGGATTTTTAGTCTTATTTAAGTTGCAGTAGCCACGATTAGTCTAACCATCTTCAACAAATATATCAATGCTATCTTGAAAGCCTCGATATCCATTAGATTCTTTCATCGTCATACAACTGGGGGCACAAAATAAGTAGGTGTAAGCATAAGAGCTTGGCTACCCTTTTAGCACCTTTTTTTTAGGCCCATCAAGTGCGTTTTTAGGCCCAAGCGCTTTTTTTAAGGCCCATCAAGTGCCTTTTTAGGCCCAAGCACCTTTTTCAAGGCCCATCAAGTGCCTTTTTAGGCCCAAGTGCCTTTTTCAAGGCCCATCAAGTGCCTTTCTAGGCCCAAGCACCTTTTTCAAGGCCCATCAATTGCCTTTTTAGGCTCAAGCACCTTTTTCAAGGCTAATCTGGGACAAAGGGCCTTTTTCCAGGGCCTATTTTGCCTCTTTCAAGGCCCTAGCCATCCTTTTGGGTCAAAGCACCTTTTTCAAGGCCCCAGGCATTCTTTTTGGATCAAAGAGCCTTTTTCAAGATCTTATTTTGCCTTTTTCAAGGCCCCAATGATCCTTTTTGGATCAAAGTGCCTTTTTCAAGGCCCCAAGTGTCCTTTTTGGATCAAAGTACCTTTTTCAAGACCTTATTTAGCCTTTTTCAAGGCCTAAGGCATCCCTTTTAGGCCCCCAAAACATCTTTTTTGGGACAAAATACCTTTTCAAGGCCTTATTTTGTCTTCCTCGAGGCCCAGGTGTCCTTTTGGGCCCCCAAAATGCCTTTTTATAGACCTTGAGAATGTTCATCTTGGTGCACACTTAGAGAAACATCCCAATGTTGGCCTTGTAATCATCTATAAGGGCTATTAGTACACGCAAAATTATGCTTTACACACTACCGCTCTTCAAATGTTATGCAAATTTGTAGACATTCAGTTCCCTGCATACAAGTAAAGGTTTTCCCTAATCCACGGATTGTATTATTCACACTTTTACAAATATTACCTTTACAATAGTCTTCAAAAATTCCAAAAACATTCACATATTCTTCAAAAATTTCAAAAAAATTCACATATTCTTCAAAAATTCCAAAAACATCCATATATTCATAAAAAAGCTTACAAAACATTTAAAACATTTTTCAAATAAAATCATAAGAACATCCACCTATGACATGAGATCGACACAATCCACTTGAACAAATACTTCCTACCACACGATACACAAAGTCACAACATCAATACAATACTTGTCAATGTCCTCCTTGTGGAGGTGGGGCATTTGGGTTTCTAGTTGGGGGTACTCTTGTTTGTGCAGTTCCAAATGATGAAGCTCCTAGTGTCAGTCTTGCACCTTCCCATATTGTATCCATCAGAATTGGGATATGGCCATGTCTCAAAAAAGTATTCATCTGAGTAATAAACATCCTATCTGAGAAGGATATTCCTCTCTTGTGCTCTGGAGGGACTGCCTGATGGTACAATCCCATGTAGTACGCTACCTCTTGTGCCAGCTTCTCTAAATTCTCCCTCACTTCATTCATGTCTACTCGCAATTTTTCTACCCCAGCTACTATTGTTGCCTGTTGAGCAATGTCTCATTCCGTCTTATATGTATTCACAATCATCTTCCATGATTCCCTCTCATGCTTTACTTCATGCATCTGCTTCATGAAGTGGGTGATCCTTGCATTGGCAACATTTAGTTGATCCTGTGATCGGTATGCTATGGCATTAGTCTTTGCCATAGCTTCTCTAAATGCTTCCACCTGAGCTTGTAGCAACACCATCTCATTGCGAATTCATTCCACCACTACCCGCTTTGCTGCCAGAGATGTCTCTGCAGTTTTTGCCCTCGCTCGTTCTACTGACAATGTTGCTTCTGCATGCTTCGCTTCCTCTTGTGCTCCATCTTCTCGAGCTCTTTCAATCAAACCTTGAAGGAACTCTACATCTTTTTTTGCATTATTATCCCACTTCATCTCTGCCACCAAAACTTTCTTTAGCTCCAATTCCATTGCCTTGGCTGCATCATGAACTGGTGGCAATGCCATGCTAGGCTGTGCTTCCTTAAATGGACGAAAGGCAGACCTTAGAGCACCACTTGTGTTCTCCTCAAGGATGTTGCTCATACCCCCTAAGATGTTTCTTGCCTGCCTCCATGGTGATGCAATAGGCTTTAGCACTAGTCCTTGCTCCATATCTTGGGAAAGCTCCTCCATCGGCATTTGTTCCTCTGCTTGGCTATCTGTGAAACCAATATGCGCATCTTTAGTCTCACTAAGTCTCTCCAGGCTTGGTGATCTTGTTTCCTCTGTTGGTTTCTCTTGCTCCATGAGTTGCGTCACACTCTTTGCTAAAAATTGAAGCAAGGTAGGGTCCTCTGCATTTTCCTCCGTTGGACCCTAGCCCGGTAGCTGCACTTGGCTTGCTCTAGCCACTTTTGGGTTGGATCTACCAACCCTTTGATGAGATGATGCTCCTCTTGGTTTTGACCGCTTGCACTTTTCTCTTTTCTATCCCCTTTTGCCCCGTTCCATCCACCAAGCTATCGCTTCCCTCATCAATCCATCCCCCCTTTCCAGTAGCTACCATCTCTAGTTCTTGCTGCACTTTATCTTGAGCGCTAGTCATGACTATAATAATTCATAAACTTTTTTTACTTCACTCCAATTTCTCAAGACTACTACTAATCTTGCAAACTTGTGAATCGGTTCACTCAATGTAGCTGCTCATTTATAGAAAAACTTTCACATACATTGTTGCCTCTACATGTCATTTCACTTGTCTTGTGATTACAAAGTGTCAAAGTAATAATGGGAGTAGGTGAAGTTGTCTATTGATTTGTCAATATTAACTTGGGTAGTTGTGGATAGGTGTCTCACATATCCTTTGTTATTATACTTTTTTCTCGATTTGTCCATTGAATACTGCACTTTTCATGATACGACATGATTTTTTTTTGATTTCCACTATCCTTTAATGGTTTAAACCGTCTCCCACTTTTTCTTTATTCAACAGGATAAGAAAAAATTGCACATTGTTAAATACTATCACACACTATTTTGCAATAAACAAAGACTATGTGATGTTTTCTTTTCTTCAGTCCCATGTCTCTTGTCACTCAATGATGTTCAAAAATAGAGGAGGCAAGACCATGAGATATGATCTTTTATTTGTTTTTTACTTGATGGTTTAGTTGCAATGATATGAAAAATCCATATAAAAGGGGTGTCTACTATAAGAGCCTCTAGCTCGTGTTGGATGGCCATGTATACCTTGACTCATTTTGTATGGACACTTTAGTGAGGTTGGTTCTTCTCCTTGCTTGTTGGAGTGAACTCTTCATGCTATAGTAAATACTGATACTCGTCTTGTTAAGTGAACTTATGGGTCACTACGAGTATCCTTCGTAGAATTCTATCTCAGATTATGAATGTAAGGGTCGTTGCGGATAGAAGACTTCCTGATTACTTAGCATAAGAAGGATCTCTCACGTGTCTGGTGTGCTTGTCTGCAAGAAACATTTTGGTCATCCTAGCCTTTATGCTTTGATGCTTATGTTCCCTTGCTAAATTAAAAGGGATAGGTGTTTTGGTCATTTCAGCTTCTTGTGCCTTAATGCTTACACCTCATCCTGACATCCAGATAAGGTCATATTCATATCTTCATAGCTCATGCTAGTGCTGATTTTATGATCTTATAAAAGCTCGATGATGAAATTAGAGTCTAAATGTTTTTTACTCCTTGCTAGTAAACCAATTTGCATAGTCTTGCATTCCTTCATATGGGGAGAGCTCTCTCTTTATCTTTTTTCAGACATCTCAGCTAACTGCTTTCATCTAATCTTTTACTTTCTTCTTGATCATGTCTTTTCACTCTCTTGATCTTTCGCTTCACCTCTTTGATATTCTGTCAACAAAAGGGTTAACCTTATCATCACAACTATCTACCCTTTTGTATCTCTTATTATTTTTGACTTTGCTAATTTTTCCATCCTGGATATGTTGTTGGGATCAAAATCAAAATTTGAGTTTATCTTTCGGGTCAAAATCACATTTTCACATTCTACCTTCTTCTCTGCAGTTAGCTGACTGTTGGAGGTCTAGTCCTTGAATCTCCACTAGGACATCTTCATTCCTCCATGAATTCACCATTACCATGCTTCATCTCTACTTCAATTCACAACTTTCACCTCTACATCATTCTTTTCGATTGATTTGACCACATTTTCATATTCCATCATTCATGGTCAACTCTTGTTAACTTGGGGCATTCCATCACTTCTTTATGGTCAACCTTTGGTTCTAATCACCTATCTGTCATTATGGACTTTTATATATCTCGATTTTTTCATATCTTGCTAGTTTCTACACTTCCTCTCTACCATTTCCATTTTGATCCTGAGGGGGCAGACATAATCTATCATTACTATGCTTGACAACATTTTCTCTTTTAGGGGCATATGCTTGGCCATCTCCATTTGCTCTTGATCTATCTACTAGTGTTCTAGACTATCGCTATCAGTCTGGTAACTCAATGCTTGCTACATCCAATGCTATTATAGTCTCTTTATTCTTTGACTACATGTGTTCCCACATCAATGACACATTAGTTAGAGAATGGCTTCATTCTTTGAAGTTAGAGCTATCATGGCTTCTTCATTTGATGTGTTCCCATATTGATCACATATTAGATGAATAATTTTAAGCTTTTTCTATTCTTTGACCACATGTGTTCCCACATTGATCACACATTAGTCAAAGAGGGGCAAATGTAATCACCTAAAAATGGTTACCTAGACCATAAACCCCCTTCTAGCATTTATTGCTAATGTTATCAAGTGTTTGATCACAAAAATAAAGTAAAATCAATTTATTTGATTTTAACCTATAATTTGACCATCATATTCTAAAAACATATTTGATTAAAAGAATTTGCTCCCTTTTATTTCAAATATAATTCTCAAAAATCCATCCACACATTTCTTATTTCATAAATAAAAGAAATGCATTTTTTATCTACAAATGAGCCCCCTATTTTGACAAAATATTTTGTCTACACATGAAGGTGTAATTTTCCATGTGTAGAGCCTTCTATTTTGACAAAATATTTTGTCTACACATGAAAGTGTAATTTTCCATGTGTAGAGCATTCTATTTTGACAAAATATTTTGTCTACACATGAAAGTGTAATTTTCCATGTGTTGAGAAGCCTCCCATTTTGACAAAACAAAATCATTTTCTACAAAAATGCATAATTTTCTATGAGTGGAGCCTTTTATTTTGACTAAGGATATTTTAATGTCAAAAATTAGGCAAGGATTATTCTCCA
Organism: Cupressus sempervirens; assembly: GCA_028749045.1. Classification (NCBI taxonomy): domain Eukaryota; kingdom Viridiplantae; phylum Streptophyta; class Pinopsida; order Cupressales; family Cupressaceae; genus Cupressus; species Cupressus sempervirens. The sequence continues at coordinate 839,207,590 of CM053793.1, forward strand.
CCCTTGATTAACCATTTCTTGTCTTTTGATCTCAACCATCCAATTTTCTTTAAAAAGAGGGCTCTCCCCTCATATGAGGACACACTCTTGAATATTGTTATGCTGCAGGTTTTCTAATAGGTTTTCTTGAAGCTTTTGGAGAACTTCTCATTTCTTTTCTCATTCTTCCATCCACTTCATATTAATCTTAAGATCATATTGCATCTTAGTGTAGTTTCTTTGCAAATAGTTAGATCACATAGCTTAGTAGTTGGATTTTTAACATTCCCATCTCATTTTAGCATAGCTTGCATTGCACATCTCATCTTAATATAGTATCATTTTTGCATTGCATGGTCCAAGATTTCTTTGAGACTAGCACTCTTGCTCTTGTCTAAAGAATCTCTCATTTTGTGGTTTACTAGCAAGGGTTGCGTTTCTTAGGCTCAACTGAGAGCTCTTATATGCTCATTTGTATGCCCCTTGCACTCCATGACTAGGGAGCTCTAAGTCAGCATTCGAGCTTTCCAATCTATGGAGAACCTTGGATAGAATAGTTTAGAGAAGTGCACCGTTTCTAGTGTATAGTTGTGACGTGTTTATTTTATAACTGTGTTTGTATGTGTGTAATAAGTTTAAACTCATGAAATAGTAGGGACATGTCATTGCGATGTGTAATGTGTTTTAATGTGTCACTTAAGACACTTGTAATTATTTATGTGTTGATGACATGTCACCTAGGGTTTTGGTCATGAATACACTTAACCTTAAACTAATTATCTTTTATAAGATTAAGTAGATCCACTTGGATAAAGGGTAGGATGGGTCACCATCAAGGGAAACTCTTCAAACTTGAAAAGGATTTTAGAGGGTCTATATGTGGTCCCAAAAGTGGCATTTTTGTGAAAATAAGCTACCCATATGTTAGCATAACATGTTAGGGGCCTAAATTTTACTATTTTATTGCTTAGCTAGCCTAGGGGACGCCTTAACCAATGCATTCTTTCTCCAATTCGAAAATTGAGTTGTCCGATTAGTCATCCCCATATTTCCTCTTAGTCAAAAGTAACAAATTTGGTAGGGAAAAGGTTGTAAGGGATAGTGGCTTGATGTTTTTGCCAAAAAGAGATATTGGGGGAGTATTTTTTTAAGGGACTTGGACAAACTAGTATGGTGTTCACCCACTCTCTAATTTTAGAGACAATCAGGGTATGGAGAGGGAGCTAAGGAAAGAGGGAGCTCTTCAACAACTTTCATGGCCATTAGCTTGGACAAAGGTTGGTGTCCATTCCATGATCCTCATTGCACTTGTTCATTGTGTAGAATACTTGTTCATATTATGGATGGAAATATGTAATGTTTGTGGTGTTGTATTTTTTGTTATGTGTAAATGTTGTGATGAATTTCTCTTGCATTTTATCTTGATTTGGTGTATGAAAATTTTATGGGTGTGAAGGCTTCACTCACCCTTGGGAGATAAGAGATGCCTTGGGTGAAGGGGTTAGTTGGGCTCAACAATGTAGTTGAGAAAATCTTCTCTTGGAGAGAAGATAGTTTTTTTTCATGGAGTATGGGCTCCATTGTAGCCATATGCCTTTTAATGTGAAATGGAGGTATAAGTGTATGGATGTGAAGAGGAGGATATTTTGATAGCCTTGCAGAGGCATGTTGTGCATGTAAATTTGTATGTTTTATGGATATGACATTCTCCTCTTAAAGAACCCACCTTCACCCAATGTTCATGATTTGTATGGGAATCATTGTGTAAGCTATGGTTGGGGTTGTCTTTGTTATTGTAAACATGACTTGTGATTTTTTTGAGTTGTTCATGCATGAGTGAGACACTTGTGTACAATCCATTTGGAGCCTTATTTCCCCTATCTCGGTGGGTGGCCTCAATGAGACCTAGGATGGAAGGTGAGCCTCCATGGTTCTTGTATCCTTGTTTTGTAGGATTATGCTCTTGGATCCATGAAGAAATTTGGGATTTTTTTCTCCGTTGATGAAACAAAACAAAAAGGAGATGTGTCATTATGTGATGTATTTGAAAAGTGTAGTGTTCCTCAATGTCATCAAGAAATGTGTTGTGTTGACAAGGTCTTCATTGTTGTTTTGTAAAATGTAATGTAAGAGAGGATCTTCATTTTATGTACATTATTGTGAATAATGAATTCATGAAAGAAATGAGGAAGTATGGATATTAACATATGTGTTTGTAATAGGCATCTAGACATATCAAAATGGAATGATTTATGTATTAAAATAGTCATAGATGAAATGTGGAAGACATGCATTTCAAAGGATAGTCCATTATTTTGAGACATATGAATTGTAAGACAATACAATAAAATGCATTTCTATTAAATTTTTCATTAAGAGAAAGGTCACTCAGCATTAGATCATCAATTCATGTCATTCAAGTTCCTATAGTCATAGAAAAGAGAAATCTATTAGTTCTATAATGTTCACGATTCAATTCATTTCATATATTAAGCAATGATTTGAGTGACATCTATATAAATCCAATAAACTAAGTAATTACATTGGAATATGAAGGTAACATCAAATTCCTATCAAACCAATATTCATAACCCCATAGTTGTGTAGAGGAGAGAAATAAAATCAATCACAAGCATAACAAGCTTGTACATTCTTATTTAGCTCTTTGGATTTTGTATGGGAAGTGGAAATAAATTCCCTCCCATTACAGACCAAAAAAATAATCTTAAGAAATATTCCCAAAGATTTTAACTCTAAAAATAAAAATAATAGACATCTAGTAACATCAAACTTGGGAAGTAAATAAAATAAGAAAAAAATATATCACTAAAGTCTTCCTCCACAAGAGTCATGTGACCCATGAAGAGGACAAGAAATATTTTACCCCAAAGTAAATAAGCTATCCCACATTACCTAACCACACCCATTCCCACATGAAATCTAATTTTCAACTCCCTTTCCCCCTTCTTATAAGCTATCCATTAAAAATATCATACTATTAAAGGCGTACAAAATCAATGTCTAAGTACCACCTTCACACAACCCTTATCACATTCCCCAAGTGCAGAGAAGGGGTACCCAAGGATGGATGACACATCCCTCTCCTTTCATGTGGGCCATCACGTGCACCTAGGAAGGAGGAGAGTCCACGTGGATGAACTAGCAAATTTAGACCAGGTATGTGGGGAGGGGTTAAGTAAGTAAGTAAGTAAGTGGATTTTATAGTCCATGACACTATGCAATAGTTTTTGGGTTTACATATGGTGATAGTGATATAGGACTACCTTGTACTCTTTTTCGAGAGGCGCTTAGCGCTACAAACGAGGCGTACATACCCTACCCCCCAGTGAGATTTGAACTTGTGACCTCTCTTTCAAGAGTACAAGTTCTCCACCATTAGGCCAATACAGGTTGTACAGGCCAACTCAGGTTGTACATATCATGTGATTCTTCACATGAGAAAAGGGCTAGGCAATGGGTAGTAACTTAGGAACTTAGGAAAACGTGATTGCTGCTTAGGAGGTGGGTTTAGGATTTTTAGTTAGTGTGTATGTTAATTTGGAAAAATAATTAGTGTTTGGAATGTTTGGGATTGTATTATAGAAAATAATTAAGGGTTAGGGAGTAGTAATAAATTTGGGTGTTAGTAGTAATTTAGTAGGTAATAGCATTTGTATTTTTTTGGGTTTAGTAATATTAGCTTGGCAAGGAGCTAAAAAGAATTCTACGATTAGCTCTTAGAAAGTGGTTAGCTAACTAGTAAGTTGTTAATATATACATGGGAATATTGTATAGTCAATATATGTTAGTTATTAAATATATTAATATAAATAAGATGTATGTAAAATAATACGCTTATTATATGATATTTAATACATATAGAGTTGAGTGAATTGTAAATGTCATACATTATATAATGCTCTTCTATATCTAAATATTAAATAAACATTTTATAAGATGTGAATTATGGGAATAGAATTATTAATTAATTTGCTTGACTAGCAACTTGTGATCTTTAGATAGAAAATAACATTGGAAAACTTACTTAATAGGATAATGAATGTTTCTATTCCCACTTAATTGACATATCACACAATTAGGTCTATTATGTTGTATGCATATATATATATATATATATATATATATATATATATATATATATATATATATATATATATATATATATATATATATATATATATATATATATATATATATATATATATGTATGTATGTATGTATGTATGTATGTATGTATGTATGTATGTATGTACAACCTTTGACTACCATATACCTTAATACAATATGCAAGAAATAGGGGCACCAGTTGTTTGGTATGCACATGTATATAGGTATGTAAATATGGATATGCAGTTATCCTATCTAGTATGAAGAGATGAATCATATCTTTGTTAGTAGGAAATTAAGGTAGTAATCTCAAAGAGAAAAGATACGTCCCCACAAGTATAAGTAGAAAAACCAAGAAATTAGATATGTGTAGCAATAGTAGACAATACATACATAAGGGTCATTAGCCTCATAGAAAACTAGGGTTTATACTTTGTGGTCTTGATGATATTGCTTTCAAACACTATGTAGGCCAACACCACATGACATGCCTATCCATAAATACTAGAATACATTAAGAGGCTTAATAGGAAATTGAATTGGGAGTGAAATGAATGAAGGTTGCATATTTAACTATGGAAGCATATATATATATATATATATATATATATATATATATATATATATATATATATATATATATATATATATATATATATATATATATATATATATAAAATTATCAGTGCTACATCTCCACCATGAAGTTGGGAATCCCATACTGGTTAAGATTTGGTACCCAACATTTATGAATGCAATGTTCTTCCAAAAGTAGGAATTGTGAGATGTATCGACCCTACAAACACAATTGTTTCTGTGAAGATTCAAAGTGGATGTATTTGAAACACTTAGCTATCCAATAACCTAGTAGTAACATACTTTATTTATATGTGTCTCCTTAAGTTTACCTTTTTTTTTTAAAATAAAAATTATTAGCTGTGTTTTTGCCTATGAATTTTGGGCATCACAATAAGGGTAATTGTGCATAAGTTTTATCAATCAAGTATATTGAAAAATGTACCCTACATTGCAGTGGATATAGGCTACAAGATTGTGAAGAAGGATCATACATATGATCTTTTCGAGTTGCAACTACAACAATTGATTGAAAATCTGGGAGCAATAAGGAAATTAAAGAGTGCTTAGTGTAAATTCAGATCTATTTTGGTATGTATCTTGTTTTATGTATAGAACACATTTCGTACATTTGGTAATGTTTCATGGAAGACAAATAGTCTATTGGAGAGTTCATTGAACAATTAGGTGACAACTTTGAGTCAATAATGGCTAGCTATTTTGAAGATTTCAAACAATCCATGAAGAAGAGATTAAGAATTCCAATGTCATTAGTAGAAAAATATTATGATGATGTTTGTTTCCTAGTTGATGCTGATTACACATTTGTTCAAGCAACAATTCCTAGAGTGAGATGGGTAAGGCCATTAGGTTACGCGATTAATGTTGATGAGGCCTCTGTAGAAATCACAACATTACTTGCAAAAGAAGTGGACAAAGATTCCAAAGCTTTTGGTAACTATGAGTTGGCCAAATCAAAGATTACTATAGAGTTGAAGACTACTTCTATGATTAGGAAAAAGGATAAATTGGTGAAGAAACTAAAAGAGAAATTTGGTGAAGGTGCCGAGGAGGAAGGAGAAGAGGAAGAGGATGAAGAGGAAGAAGACACTTAGATTCAAGCACCTCTAGCATTGACACAAGGTCAGGGTGAGAATCAACAAGAGGAAGAAATAGAGACTGCAGAAGGTGGCAAGGAAGAAGAAGCTAAGGAAGAATGTATTCCTGCTAATCAGAAGAAGATAAAGGCCAAGGAACAAGTAGTGACAAGACCTTAAAAGGTTGCTAAACCAAGCCAACCCAAACCAAAAACACCTACCACAAGGGCTAGTACACAAGTCATTGCACAAAAGGCTAAAGAGGTAGCCAAGTCTATAGAGTAGGAAGGTAGAGCACAGAAAAGCCAAGAAGAAAATATGTTTCTTAGGCTGAATCTGATGAGAAAAGGGCTGAATTTGATGACAACAACCAATTCCAAGTGGTGAGTCATAATCCATCTTCACATCTAGATAACTTATGTGAGAATGTTAGAAACAATGTCGATTTATTAGGTTTCTCTGACATTGATTTTGAAAATCTTGGAAAAGTTGAGAAGAATAGAGTGGAGGAAGCAATATATGCCATGATGACTACTTTTAAGAAGGCTCATCTAGAAATTTCCAACTCCATACTAAAAGTCTATATGAAAGAGTTGAGAAAAATGGCATCATTATTTGAACTTAGAAAGACAAATTAGGGAGACATCCCTCGTCCAAGTTATGCTAGAACTCAGCAAGGCACAAATATCCAAAGCCATAAAGAAATATGGTGTTAGATTTGTTCCTAAATATAGGGCATTTAACATACTATAGAACAACATAGAGGATGTTGTAATGAAGTCCAAACAAATATGGAAGATCACATATGGACTAGCCATAGTCAAAGAAGGTGAACAAGAACCTATTGAGGTCAAAGATGATGAAGATGATGAAAATGAAGAAGGCACAACTAAGGGAGGGACTGATATGAATATAGATGATTAGGTAACAACTGAGGTAGAGTAGCAACAAGAACAACATGTACAAGATACACAAATGCCAAGTGCCAACCCTCCACAGATAGTAAGTATAAGTACTAAAACTATTACAATAAAGGATGTTTCTAATCCTACTGATCAGAACATCAATCTCCTAACAGAGGAAGACTTGAAAAGATACTTGACCAATCTACACTACAAGCCAAATTATGTGACAACCCTGTATTGGTAAGTGTTGATGAAATTCATAAATTAGTGACTATAATTACAAGGGAGGAGGTTAAAACACAAGAACTACTTACAATCACTCCTCAAGTCACTAGTGTACAACCTTCACAACCCTTGGTTGTATATTAGAGGAAGGAGACAAAAAAATGCTTAGTCAGTACACACACAGGTGACACTCTAGCCTCAAAAAATGTACCAAAAGTTGCAATAGATAAGGTTGAGATAATTGGAGAGGATAAGGTGGAAACACAATCACTAATGAGACATAGAGTCAAATAGGTTAGGTAGATTCACTTGGACCTCTAGCACAAGAAAAAGGTACAATTCATATCAATGAGGTAGAAAAGGAAAAGTCTGAAGAGATTAATTTGACACCCAAGTCGAAGGAGCTAGCAGCAATTCAAGCACTAGTAACGTTACCAAAATCTAGCACTCCTTTGAGTCAAACTCTTTAGAAGTCAAGCATAGATGCAACACCTTTGCAATTCTCAATGCCAAGTCCTTGTTCATCAAAGGCTGAAGAGGTAATAACCTATGGAGATGTTAGCCCAGATGAAGAAATTATTTTGCCTAAGTATAATATGCATCAATAACAATTGAGCAGATGGTTATACTTCAAGAAGCCCTAGCAAGAAAGAAACATCAAGAACTACTCAGAAGGGAGCATAGGTAAAAACAAGCTTTGCTTGATATCAAAGACATCTACTTAGATGCATTGAGTTTCCTACTGCAGATGAAACAAAGCCAATTATTGAACAATTGACCAACATAGTGGAAAGAATAAGTGATATAGACTTGGATACCAATACCAAATTATTAGAATGGTCTAAGAATAAATTTCAAAGTAAAGTAAATGAAAAGACATATAGTGAAATAACATTAACACACTTTGCATTGGCAACTAAGATAAATAGTGTGAAGAAGATACTAGAGAATATTTTCTCCTTTTGTACCAAACTATGTAATCCTACACTCTTCACACAAGAGAAAGGGAATCACATCCTGAGCTTGGAAAGTCAAATGAACTCATTAGGTGCAAAATTGCCCATGACTCCAACTCAAAGTGTGTAGGGCCCATTTGCCGTTGCACCAAAAGCCATGACTGTTAGTGAACATGGAACACCACATAATTAACCACCTATGGGCAGGGGAGCGCGTCGCATCACCCAACAATCTCCCCCTCGACGTGCATACCAAGTGCTTACATGGGTCGGGAAGGCACCGGGGAGATTTGAACCCATGACCAGGCTTTGATACCAATTGTAGGGCCCATTTTCCATTGCACCAAAAGCCATGACTATTAGTGAACATGGAACACCACATAATTAACCACCTGTGGGCAAGGGAATGCATCGCATCACCCAACAAAGTGAGAAACATTTTAGGACCCTATTGCAAACCCAAAGTTAGTTAGTAGCACTCTACAGATGAAGCCAACATTAGGGCTAAACTGATAAGCATCTAGACCACATTGACTCCTCACATGGAGATTTTATATAAGGAGATAGGCTATGCCAAAACACTTATGAAGAAAGACCCCAATCTTTCTACATTAGATGACCTAGTACACCTTGTTGTCGAGCTGGCCATCCAAATTAAGTCTTTGGAAGTAGCTTGTGACAATTGGGATACCGCTCTTAAGATTATTCTTGAGGCCCATTAATCCTTTTTGGACAAATACACTATTAGTGTATGACCCATTGACATCAGTGTCAAAAAGGGAGAGTAAGATCTAAGGGGAGAAAGTATGGGGGAGCAAGAATGGGAGAGTAAGAACAAAGGGGGAGTAAGAAAAAATCAAAAGCAAGTGAAAGAGTATCAATTGAGGCAAATCTACTCAGTAGGAGCGATTTTGATACAGAATACAAAACAAAACAGAGTATAAGTTGTTGCACAATTTTAATATTTTGAAATTTTGTATAGAAGCCAAATAAGAGTTTATGTTATGCTCATACGAATAAGAGTATTAATGTATGACCAAGTGTTTTTGACACTCATGTCAAAGGGAGAGATCATTGATCTTAGAATGGTTTTGAATAGTGAGTGTCTATACACTTAAATCATTTACTTAGTTCATGTCGAACAGGTAACATATGCCAAACACAACATACAAGATGGAGCATGTTGAGTAAATAGTGAGCGTCGAGTCACTCAAGTTTTGAGTAAATAGTATGTGCCGAGTGATTCAAGAGTTGAGAAAGTAGTACATGCCAAGTCATTTAGATGCCGAGTGATAGTATTGAAGTCAATATGTGTCGAGCACTAGGTACTTTAGTTGCCAAGTAACATAGTTTTGTCATAGTTGTTTGTATTGGCACAAACTACTATGTAAATCATTTTTGAGCCGACTTAAAGATTGAATTATGATACTTTGGTGATAAGAAAAATCTTAAGTTGGAATCCCTATGCATTACATGCACCCAATCAGGTAAAGGGAAGGTTTAAGCAAAAATATGGGTGAATTACAACCATTGATTCATACCTAACCCTAAGTCACCTAGGTCTTCTTAAGGAAGACAAACCCTAAACTTTCTAAGAGTGAAAAAAGGGAATGAATGAATGACCAAGGAGAGTTTTGCATGCAAAAACTAGGACATTCATGGTGACCAAGGTATTATGATTTGAATTGCATTGCAAAATCAGTTAAAGGAGAATAGAGGAAGGAAATAGTGAACAATAGAGAGACATCTGATCAAGAAGGATCAAGTATACATCAGTTTAGAGGTGATCTATCATTAAGCAACAAAGTGCTCACCACAAGATCATTGTTGAGACAGTCTAACAAGTGAATCTATTAAATCTCTTAATAGAGTAGTCCTAATAGGTTGTATTGAAATCCTTTAACAAGGTGCTTATTTAATTGTGAGTTGAAGTCCTTTAACAAGGCACACTTCTAACAGGATGTTGAAATCCTTTAACAGGGTGAGATCTAACAATCTTTGTAAGCATTTAACAGGGCATACCTTTCACAAGGTAGAGAATGGTTCGTGATAAAAAATTGTAACCTTCATTGGATACACTTTATTACTATAGTAGTGAAGATTTGTGGGTATCATCCCCACCCCAATTTTACCTTCTCATTGGAGGGTTTCTAGGTAATCATATCTAGTGTCATATATGTGTGAATGCTTACTTGTTTACATGCTTTAGATGTACATGCTTTATATGGTATTTTAGTTTATTTGTTGAATGTATGAGATGGATGTGTGGTGAATGTTTTATGGGTCAAAGTTTAAAGCATTGATTCACCCCCCTACCCCCGCTCTCAGAAGTTTACCTTTCCTAGTGTAATTCCAATAGTACACAAGGTTAGGCCCATCAAAATCATGTAGTCACACATATATTTTTAGACTCCCTCTAAGTATCAATCTTCTGAGCTCCTACATTGCCTTTTGAAGAAGTTTTAGACTCCTCTTAATGGAAGAATACTCATAATCTTAATCATCAATGATGTTTTCTTCAAGAGCCTCACTTTATCTAGCCTGATTATCAGATTCTAGATCACAACTTCTTTGGAGCTACTTTCATGTAAGATTGAGTCTGCACAATATTTGGTAGCATGTGTAAGGAGCCAACCTTATTTTCATGCAAGAACATCCTCAGACATAATGGAAAAGATCAAGGTACATAACTATTATTTTATATATAGAATTACAAATAGGGGAAAGACTATAATGAGTGGATAAATGTAAACGATAAGAATAATTGTCTACACATGAGTGTCCATAGACCTTTGAGAATGGAACATCTCCTTTCAAAAGGTGGTTCAAGAATGAATGAAATATTGGTTATGATTATTTCTCCCCATAATGTATCATTCCCACTCATTCCTTTTTATAGAGTTACTACATTTCTTCCACTCATTCCATTCTATAGAGTCAGAACATTTCTTCCAATTTGTTTTAGGAGTGAGCATGTAATCCATCTGTGATCCTAGTGTATATGGACATAACTATTTCCATCCCTATGGTGAAACATTGTTAACTAGATCACATATTTCCCATCTCATCTACATTAGTCTTTTTCAAGTCAACATACTTTGATGTCATGAATAAATATGTACTAGTTCCTTATAACCAAACATGAATCAAGTCCAAGTTTGATGAATTCTACACAAACCTACTAATCCATGAGAATTTAATATCTGTCATCTCACTAATAGTAGCTGATCATAGGGTAAAAGCACAAATCTGTGTCACTGTTGATGATACCAAAACCTGTTTTGGTCAAATCTCATTTCTCTATCAAAACTCAATTTTTTTCAAAAACTAAAAATACCATTTTATAGATCTCAAATTCAATATCATCATTATATAAATTTTGTGAGTTTTGATTAGTTATAATATGTTATAATCTCAAAATATTATAAGTCGATATTTCAACATTTTAGAAGATGCTCCCTCAAAAAAGGAAAAAAATAAATAAATCATATCAAAAAAATTTAAAAATATATTTATCTTTAGAGGAGAGAATCCTCTTCATGAATATGTAATTTTTTTTCAAGAAGGTATAGATTTGATAGGGAAGTTTTGATAGGAGGAAAAAACTGTTGGATTTTCATAAGGTCAAACTTGAGTAATTATAACAAAGAAAATATACGTAAAAAAAGTTATTTCTTTTTTTGTTCACTAGCTATACATGTAATCTATAAGATATTTTTAAATCAGAACAAAAAAAGATGATTTGCATATACTTGTTTGACAAGAACTACACCCTATATTTTTTACAGTTAAAAAAGGGACTTGAAAATAAAATAAAATGAATAAATTCTTACTCAAAATAAAAATAAAAATTATAGGCATAAAATTCATCCAATTCTATACATTTTATCAATTTACATCATCTTCATATTTTAAACAAAAATACCATTTTTTTTTGTCATTAATGTTGAATTGTCACATTCTGATATCCCATTTCTTTATAAAAGGTGACACAGGTTTGTGCTTTTACCCCATGCCTAACTCAAGTAGCAACTCCCTTTTGTTGAATTATCAACCCTTTGATTTTCTCTCAATAGACAAAATAGTAACGTGAACTATCATGTTCACCCTAATGTTGAGATGCTTGATAAATTGATCTCACCATTTATCCTTGGAGCTCCATTGCATTGCTTATAACAATACAAGGCATGCACATCACTTGTGAAATAACTTGTAGCCCCAACAAAAATGTTGATCATTTTTTTATAGAAATGGAGCAAATCTTGGCAGTCACCTTTAAATTTGGGATCAATTACTTCTAAGTCCTCAAGAACATTTATTTTGTGAGAGGTTGTTTTTGATATGAGATTATTTTGAAGTGAAGGACCTATAATGGAACAAACATTATTTTGTCAATGATGCCAAACCTACTACCTGCTGGTGAGGCAATTACTTTTTGGTCTAAAAGCTATCATTTAGTTGATTGATGAAGATGATTTGAAAAGAGGAGATAACAAAAGCACCTAGAGAAAGGTTGAGATATTTGGTATGTAAAAGAAGCACTAAGATCAAGTAAGACATTGATACTATAGTGTATTGTTTATCTACTTAAAATCTGAAATGGAATATTACTTAAGATTGGAAGAAGATCAAGTAAGAAAAGTGTTTGGCAAGCCTTAACAAGCAGTCAGTGCAAGTTGAGTAGAAACCAATGGAAGCCAAGTGAAAATCAAGAGGTGCCAATCAAAGATGAAAAATAGATCAAGCTGAGTGAATGTAAATATATGTTGAGTAAAGTTTAGTTGGTGCCAAGCATTAGTAAACTTTAGTATTTTTTGAGTGAACTAGTGTTGGTCGAGTGATAGAACAATATAGATGCTAAGTGATAATAAACAGTGTTAAATTGAAGATTTGATGAATTTAAGTGAGATAATTTGATTTCTTGAATTGTGTGAAGCTGTGGAAGATAAGTATGATGAGTTGGTGGCACATATTTCAAGGTAAACCATTTTGAGAAAAATTCAAGAAAGATTGTAAAGGAAGTTTGTAGAGGAGCCAAATGAAAACTAGGTAGATTTATTGAATCCTACCTAATCCTACCTAACCCTAAAATGGACGATTGTGGTTAAATGGTAAAAGATCTAAATTCACTATTTATAAAGATGGCTAGTCAGAAGAAAAGGTTGTCATGTGCAAAATCTTAAGAAAGACAAGGAGTCTAGGGTATTGCTTCATCTAGTGGCCGAATTGAAGAGACTGTAGTTGGCATACAAAGAAAGATGGCTTAAGGGGATGAATTCTTGAAGGGTAAACAAGCTATTAGAGTTGAAGGGTAAGAATGTCAAGTAGAATGGCAGACTGAAATAGAGATCTATAATCTACAATTGAGTTATAATTTTTTATCAGATCAATCATACTGTTACTTTCTAATAATTGTCTTGAAATTATTTAGAATAACTGAGAGGGGTGAGGGGGGAAGGGGGTAGTGAATTAGTTATCGAAGGTCCAAATGTACAAATAATTTTTTTCACAACTTAGTGAATACATATCCATAAAACATATTCATGCATGCATCCATTGGATCATACAGTTACTTAAACTTTGTAGGTTACTATCAAATCAACTTTGTAGAAATGTAAGCATGAAACATAATAGATTCAATAACACATTTGACACAATGATTTTACATGGAAACCCAATTTGAGAAAAACCACTAGTAACATGCTACTCATTCTTACTCTTTTGAAGTGATGCCCTATGAAAGACCAACCCTATTAAAGGTTACAATAAACATTGTTAAATGCGACCTGGTTAGAGGATTTCAATCACCTTGTTAAGAGTGAGACTTGTTAGAGGACTTTAGATCATTCACTTGGAACTTGTTAGGATTAAACTACAGATAGAAATAACAATTACATATGTAATCACCTAAAAATGGTTACCTAGACCATAAACCCCCTTCTAGCATTTATTGCTAATATTATCAAGTGTTTGATCACAAAAATAAAGTAAAATCAATTTATTTGATTTTAACCTATAATTTGACCATCATATTCTAAAAACGTATTTGATTAAAAGAATTTGCTCCCTTTTATTTCAAATATAATTCTCAAAAATCCATCCACACATTTCTTATTTCATAACTAAAAGAAATGCATTTTTGTCTACAAATGAGTCTCCTATTTTGACAAAATATTTTGTCTACACATGAAGGTGTAATTTTCCATGTGTAGAGCCTTCTATTTTGACAAAATATTGTGTCTACACATGAAAGTGTAATTTTCCATGTGTAGAGCCTTCTATTTTGACAAAATATTTTGTCTACACATGAAAGTGTAATTTTCCATGTGTTGAGAAGCCTCCCATTTTGACAAAACAAAATCATTTTCTACAAAAATGCATAATTTTCTATCAATGGAGCCTTTTCTTTTGACTAACGACATTTTAATGTCAAAAATTAGGCAAGGATTATTCTCCACCCTTGATAAAACATTTCTTTTCTTTTGATCTCAACCATCCAATTATCTTTAAAAAGAGGGCTCTCTTGTCATATGAGGACACACTCTTGAATATTGTTATGCTGTAGGTTTTCTAATAGGTTTCTTGGAGCTTTGTGGAGAACTTCATTTTCTCATCTTCATTCCTTCATACCATAGCATTTTAGCTTAGATTCATATTTGCATGCTAGTCTAGTTTCCATTTTGCAATAATTCTATCTCACATAGATTAATAGTTGGTTTGTAATACTCTGATTCATGCTTAGAGTAGTTGCACTTTGCATTCTCATCTTAGCTTAGTTTTCATCTTACATTGCATCATTGAGGCATATTTGGTAGACATTTGCACTCTCGCATCTCGTCTCTAAAAGAACCTCCCATTGCATGGTTTATTAGCAAGAAGCACATTTCTAAGACTTAGCTGAGAGCTTGCATATTCAAATCCTAACTTCTTGCACTCCATGGATAGGGAGCTCTAAGCCGACATCTAAGCATTTCAATTTCATGGAATACCTTAGATAGAAGGGTTTAGAGTGTTACACAAAATATAGTGTACAACATGTAAATATAACCAATATCAAAAAATAATAGATTACACAAAATGAACACAAGACACTAAGATTTAATGTGGTTCACCCAATCCTTGGGCTACATCCACCAAACATCAAGTTCAATATTATTACGATCCAATAATTACAACTTGATTACAATCCGTAATCCCTTACAGCCTAATACTGCCACAATAACCAATTTTCGCATCACCTTATGAAATAATTCCTAATCCTAAGCCCTTTTATACAAGTATTTTAACTACTTTAGGGTTATAATTAATAATTACATGTCAGCCCAAAATCTCGATAAAATAGGGGCCAAATTTTTTTCTTGGGGCAATGTCCCAAGCCCCAAAGAATTTATGAAGTATGTACAATAATTTCCTAATTAGTCACCACAAACTAACAATCTCCCACTTATGGACTGATCAAGCTCCACACTAAACAACAATCTCGCACTTGGAGACTGATCCTATAGCTATGCCACTACTCCATGATCCTCCCACTGAATCAAACCACCCTGAACTCTGCTGTGCTTTTATTCATGTTCAATCTAGGAGACTAACCAAAGTAAAGAGGAGTTCAACTTCTCCCTTGTTACTACCTTTGTAAACATATCTACTAGATTTTCATTTGTATGTATCTTGTCCAACTTTAATTGTCCATCCTCCAAAACTAATCGAATGAAATGGTACTATAATTCTATGTGTTTGGTCTTTGAATGCAGAGCTGAATTCTTGGCAAGATGAATGGCACTCTAACTATCTATAAACAAATAATTATCCTTCTAAGGATGTCTAAAATTCTTCTAAGAAGAACTGAAGCCATATCATCTCCTTGGCTACCTCTATAGCAGAAACATACTCTGCCTCTATAGAGGATAGAGCATTAATCTTCTATAACCTAGAAACCTAGCTCATGACTGCCCCACCAACAGTAAAGACATAACCTGTAGTACTCTGCCTAGTATCAATATCCCCTACCAAATTTGAGTCAACATTGCCCTATAAATCAGTAGTAGAGCCCCCAAAGTGTAAACACTTATTGGATGTTCCTCTCAAAAATCTAAGAATCCACTTGACTCCATTCCAATGCTCAATTCCTGGATGACTCATATACCTACTAATGACTCCCATTGCATGTGCAATATCTAGCCTAGTACAAACCATAGCTTACATCAAGCTTCCTATAGCTGAAGCATAGGGTACCTTGGACATCTTATCCTCCTCTTCTTGTGTCTTAGGACACATCTCCTTAGTCAGCTTCAAATGATCAGGTAAAGGTGTGCTAACAGCTTTAGTATTCTCCATAGAGAAACATTATAACACCTTCTCAACATAATTAGTCTGAGATTGTGTCAATATTCTATTCTTCTTATCTTTGCAAATATTCATACCAAGGATTTTTTTTTTTGCCCCCAAATCCTTCATAGCAAATGCATGTGCTAACTGGCATTTTAGCCTCTTAATATGATCCATGTTAGACCCAGCTAAAAACATATCATCAACATATAAACATGAAATAATGTAGCTATCATCATAAACACAATGATTTGAATGACACTTATTGTATCCATGCTCATGCATAAAACTGCCAAATTTTAGATACTGTTTTCGAGGTGCTTACTTCAAGCCATATAAACTTTTCTTCAATTTGTACACTAACTTTTCTTTATCTTTGACCTCAAATCCCCATGGCTGAGTCATATATATCTCTTCATCCAAATCACCATGAAGAAAGGCTATTTTAACATCAAGCTACTCCAAATGAAAATCTTCAGTAGCCACAATACTTAAAACAATATAGATAGAAGTCATCTTAACAACAAGAGAAAATATCTCATCAAAATCAATTCCTTTTTCTATGCAAATCCTTTTACGACTAACCTGGCTTTAAATCTTTTCTTACCTCCATCCTCTTCTTACAACTTGTAAACCCACTTATTTTGTAAAGCCTTTTTACCTTTAGGCAACTTGCATAAATCCCATGTCTTATTCTTAAGCAAAGAGTCCATTTCGTCTTTCATTGCAGACTACCATTGAATCTTAGTATCCACCTGCATAGCTTCATCATATAACATTCAGGTTCACCAACATCTATTAATAAAATAGAATGCAAAGAGGGAGAAAATCTTTCTAGAGGTCTAATTTTCCTTGTTGACCGTCTAACATTCACTGGTGTGTGTGGTATTTGTTGTTGTGATTGTTGCACATCATGAGGAATGGCTGAAACATCAGCTTTTGGAGTATCATCTAGCACTACATAATGATCTTCTTTCTTCTCATGTTGCTGCAATAGATCTTTGTAAAACACTTTCTCATTGAATATGATATCCATGCTTCTTACAATTTTATGATATTCAAAATTCCAAAGCCTATAACCAAATTCATTAATGCCATATCCAAAAAATACACATTTCTTTGACTTAAATTCTAGCTTGGTTCTCCTTTTAGAATCTATGTGAGCAAATGCTTCACAACCGAAGGTTTTGAGAAAAGAGTAACTCACCTTCTTACTAGTCCATGCTTCCTCTGGAACACCACAACCCAAATAAGTAGAGGGACCTCTATTAATAAAATATACAACAGTATTGATAGCCTCTGTCCACATGTGTGATGACAACCCAACATGCAACCTCATGCTCCTTGCGTGCTCCATTATAGTCCTATTCATGAGTTCAACCACTTTATTTTCTTTTGGAGTCCTTGGAATAGTTTTCTATCAATTAATACCATTAGTGGAGCTATAATCTTCAAATTCATTACTATAATATTAGATTTGAGACATTTTAATTTCTTACCAGTCTCATTTTCAACCAAGCATTTTCATTTCTTAAAAGTTTGAAATACATCAGATTTTTGACTAAGAAAATAAACCCATACTTTTCTAGTTGCATCATCAATAAATGTAACATTATAATGAGAGCCTCTAAGGAAAGATACCTGAGCCAGTCCGCACACATTGGTATGCACAAGCTCTAATTTCTCCTTTTTGTTTTCCTTCCCAGTCTTCACAAAACTCACTCTCTTTTATTTTCCATACACACAACTTTCATAGAAATCCATATTAACACATTTTAGACTTGGTAAAAAATTATTTGAGTGAAGTACTTTCATACCTTTCTCACTGATGTGCCCAAGTCTATTGTGCTGCATCACTATATCAGAATTTACAGTAGCTATTTATTCTCCTTGCTCAACTACAACAATTGTTCCTAAATATTCATTTTTCTTTGAAACAATTAAAGTAGAAGGAACAATATGACCTATACATAGATATAAGGTGCCTACTTTCACACCTTTTGCTACTACAAGGGAACCTTTTGAAACCTTCCAATTTTTATCATTAAAAGTAACTACACAACCCTCATCACCGAGTTGCCCTACTGAAATTAAATTCCTACTCAAACTTGGACTATGTCTTACCTCATGTAGTAGCCAATGATTCCCATTCTACAACTTAATCTTAATTTTTCCCTTTCCAACAATTTGACAAGGTTCATTATCCCCCAAATAAACAAGTCCAAAATCCCCTTGGACATAATCAATGAAATAACCTCTATGAGGTGTAGCATGAAATGAAACACCAGAATCTAAAACCCATGAATCATCAACACTTTCTAAAGATAGAATCAAAGCATTCTCTTCAAATTTTTTACTTACCAAATTTTTCTCCTTGTCTCCATCTAGTTTATCTCCTTCATTTTTCTTTCGATTCCAACAATCTTTCTTTTTATGCCCTGGTTTCGCACAAAACCAACAGTCATTTGGTCCTTTTGATTGAGAGCTCCTCCCCTTTGACTTTCCTATTGATTTTCCATGATTTTTGAAATTACTTCCTCTCTCAGTCATTCTACCTTGACTTTGTGCATTCAAAACACTTCCAGATATAGATCTACCTAAGGATTTCCTATGAGTTTCCTCATTCAAAATAACACTGATCATATCATCATATTTTAGGGTACTAAATCTAGGAATAGAATTACTCACAAGCATTTCCAAGCCATTCTAGCTTTTAGGCAAAGAACACACAATCAAGAGAGCCCTAATTTCTTCATCAAAATTGATACCCATAGAAGATAAATGACTAGTAATAGTATTGAACTCATTTAAATGATCTACAACAGATCCACCTTCTACCATTTTCATATTAAATAAATGCTTCATGAGAAATACCTTGTTTGAAGTGGAGGGATTTTCATATAGCGTCACTAGGGTTTTCATCAACTCTTCTGTTGTCTTCACTTTTGTAATATTAAATCTCATAAATGGTGCTAGGCATAATCAAATGCTTCCAAGTGCCTTTCTATCCAAAATATCCCATTTTTCATTTGACACAGATCCCTGATTCTTGGCTTTGCCTTTGAATGACTTCCATAAATCCTTTTGATAAAGATAGTCTTCCATTTGCATCTTCCATAATTGGAAGTTCTACCCATTAAACTTATCAACTCTTAGCTTACCCTCGTCTGCCATTGCTCCCACTCAATCATGAGACTTTCTTGCAGAGGATAACTAAAAAAAAACCTAACTCTGATACCACTTGTTAGGATTAATCCATGGATATAAATAACAATTACATGCAAATATAACCAATATTACAAAATAATAGATCACACAAAAAAGAACACAAGAGACCATGATTTAACGTGGTTCACCCAATCCCTGGGCTACATCCATCAAACAACAAGTCCGATATTATTATGATCTAGTAAATACAACTTGATTACAATCTCTAATCCCTTACAGCTTAATACCATCACAAGAACCAATTTTTGCGTTACCTTATGAAACAATCCATAACCCTAAGCCCTTTTCTACAAGTATTTTTACCGCTTTAGGTTTATAATTAATAATTATATGTCAGCCTAAAATCTTGATAAAATAGGGCCCAAATTTTTTTTCGGGGCGATCCCCCTTTTGGAATTAACAAGTGAGAAGATTTACTTCTGAGGGGGTGGGGTGTGAATCAGAAGTAACTAACTTTAACCTTTTCAAATCCCTTTAACTAAAACCATTTACATGCATCTAATTCATCTAATAAGCATGAAAGTAAAGACATGCATGGAACAAATAACACACAAATTTGGTAACCCAGAAACCCTCCAAAATGAGAAGGTAAAACTGGGGTGGGGATGATACCCACAAAATATCATTGTAGCAATGTGTAATTGTTTAAGGTTACAATGTTTGACCACTTCCAATGGTCTGCCTTGTGAAAAGCCTATCCTGTTAAAGACTTTACACCTTGTTAAAAGTTGTAGGAGTTGAGAATTGGACTCTGATAATGCACCAAGATCACTTGCAATGCAAATAGCTTGCTAAAGAGAAACCTAGGGAGCAAAGAGCTTGAAGCAAATATTGCACAAGAGAATATTTCACAATAGGAAATTAGAATTTCTATGTGAAAATGGAATGAATTTACAATGAATGAGAGATAGAATAAAAAGGCCTCATGGAAGCTTGTAGAACAAGTTGGAATGAGGTAGGAGATAAGGTTGAAAACTAAGCACACATCCACAAGAGGTGGAAAAGATAAGTATTCTAAAGGGAACAAACTCTCGTGTTGTCAACAACTAACCTCAACTACATGCATTAACCTAAGTAACCTAAAATAATAAAATAAATAATTAGCAATTAATTAATTATTTACTCTAACACCCCCCCTTAAGTGAAACTTAGGGGAATGCCTTAAGCTCACAAAACAAAGGAAAAATGCAAAATGGGTCTTGACAATGAGGCCATTTTAGGTACCAAAGTACAATGCAAGAAAATGCAACCTCTATAAAACGGGGAAAGAAAGAAAACCACATGGGAAAAACTGTCCCCCAAAAAGAGGTAAAAAAATCATGCTGAAAAAAAATATGAAGTGAAAGAAGGATGGCCTCAACCAATCCCCCCAAGGAAAAATTTCGTAACCCCAAACATCAATCGTAGCTGAAGAAAGAAAGGTAATGAAAAAGGCTTATTGAAGATGTTTGCAACCTAATTGGCGATAGGAATGTACTCCAATGCAATAACACCATCCTGGATCAACTGATGGATGAAATGCATATGCAACTCAATGTGCTTGGTATGCTAATGTTCCACAAGGTTGTGAGAAATGTGGATGGCACTTTGATTATCGCACCACAAAATAGTGGGACAATCAGGAGGAAATCCAAACTCAGTCATCAACCGACAAAGCCATAAAACCTCCTAACTAGTAAGAACTGCAGCCTTGTACTTAGCCTCAGTAGATGAAAGTGATCGAGCATGCTTCTTCTTGCATGACCATGTGATGGGACCAGAGCCAAGGAAAAAAACAAAGCCAGAAGTAGACTTTCGATCATCAACATCACTGGCCCAATCTGAGTTAGTGTAGCCAATAATGTGTGGAATCCTTGTAGTGTAATGAATGCCATACATGAGTGTGCCCTGAATGTAGCACATAATACACCTGGCAGCTTGCCAATGACTCTCATGAGGGTCCTGAGAAAACTGAGAGACTAGTCCAACCATAAAAGAAAGATTAGGGCACGTGTGTGTCAAGTATAATAGGCTACCAACCAACTGTCGATACAAAGTAGCATCCACTATAGATGAAGAGCAAGAGGTAGACAAAGTAACACCTGACTAAAATGGTGTAGGAGCAGCCTTACAATCAAGCACGTGAAAGCGACAAAGCATGTCAAGAGCATAGTTCTGCTGATACACAAAAATGCCAGTGGGAGACTGATGAATCTGAAGACCAAGAAAGTAGTGCAACAAACTAAGATCAGTCATCTCAAACTGGTCCATCAGTGCATGCTTAACATCCTAGAGCATGTATGATGAACTAACTATAAGGATAAGATCATCAACATACAAAAAAAGAATTAGAATCTCATCACCAAGACATTGAATGTACAGTATAGGATTAGAATGGCAACGAGTGAAGCCTGTAGATAGCAGAAATGAGTCCATCTTCTCATACCAAGCCCTAGGGGCTTGTTTGAGACCATACAATGAATGTCAAATCCTACGAACCAAGGTGGGATCCTGCACAAAACCTAGAGGTTTCTCCATATAAATCTCCTCAATGATATCACCATGTAGGAAGGCACTTTTCACATCCATCTGATAAACTGACCATCCTTGTGAAGCTGCGAGGGATAAGACAAGGTGAATAGAATTCATCTTGGTGATAAGGGAAAATGTCTCAGAGTAATCAACACCCTCAACTTGTGAAAAACCCTTCGCAACAAGACGAGCCTTATACTTATCAATGGAACCATCAATAACATACTTAGTGTAGTAAATCCACTTACAACGCACTAGCTTTCTCCCTTTGGAAAGAGAAAAAAGATCCCATGTGTGGTTCTTCATTAAAGAAGAATATTACTCCTCCATTGCACTGTCCCATTCTAAATGTCCTATCACCTCCAAAAATGTCTGAGGATCAGTACTAATAGCATGATTGAGTGGATTAGAACTCATAGTTTGAGAATGGGTGCGATAGGATGTGGATAGGTCACTAGCTAGAGATCTTGCAGCCTCAATAGTAGCTCAAGCCCATTTAGGCATTTAGGGAGGATCTTGTGGTGGAGGTATATTGGAATCACCATGATCATCATCTTAATCATTCATGGAACAAACTAGAGATGAAGAGGGAGTAGTGGGAGCTAGAGAAGTTGCTGGAAGTGAGAAATGAACTGCAGGAGGGCTCTCATCAAATCGGACATTCCGTCAAAATAGGACCTCTCTGGAATTAGGATCAAATAACTTGTAAGCCTTTACATCCTTATAGTAGCCAACAAAAATCAATGGTCAACTCTTCAGTTCCATTTCTTTCCTCTAAGCATCAGGTACAAATGCATATGTTATGCTCCCAAAAACTCTAAATGATGACACATTAGGCTTGACATGGGACCAAGCCTCCTCAGGATTCATATGTCAAAGTGCCTTATGAGGCATCTAATTTTTAATGTAGTTGGCACAATTGATTGCCTCTGCCCAAAAACATGAATCCATGGACCTAGACTAAATCATGCAATTTTCCATCTCTCGAAGGGTTTTGTTCTTCCTCTTGGCCACACCATTTTGCTGAGGAGTGTAGGGCACTGAAAGCTGATGCTAAAGACCATGCTCAGAATAGAAATCTTTGAAAACCTAGTTCACATACTCCCCCCCATTATTCATGCATATCTACTGAATAGAAAGCCACGACTGCTTCTCTAAAAATGCCTTGAAAACTCAAAATGAGTCAAAGGCATCAGACTTGTACTTAAGAAAGTACACCCATGTGCATCTGGAGAAGTCATCAATGAATGTAAGCACATATCTAGCACCTAAAAAAGAAGGAGTAGGAAATGACATGAGGTCACTATGAATCAACTCCAAAGGTGCTAAAGCACGAGTGGCTCGTCCATGTGAAAAAGAATCCCTATGTTGCTTGTCAAGTGCACATCCCTGACAAACACCATCTGGAAAGGAAATCTAGGGAAGCCCAAGAACAAGTGCTTGTGTGCTCATCTACTGAAGATATCTATAATTGACATGCCCAAAATGTTCATGCCAAAGTCTGCTTACTGAATCTGCATGTGCAACTAAGCATGAACTAGGGTCATCAGAAGACTTAAATCCATCAAATCTATAGAGGTGTGATGTAGAGTCAACACTCCCAGTGGTTACGATCATCTTCAGATCATGCAAGTCCCAAATAACCACATCATGTGGTGAGAACTCGATTGTCTTCCCAGAGCTAGAATGGAAAGTCTGATAGATAGACAGAAGGTTCATCGAAATATCAAGAACACAAAGTACATCCTGTAGAGAACCCACGGCCAAAGCAATAGTGCCAGAACCCAAAACTAAAAGTTGTGAAGAGTTCCCAACTGCAATCTGTGTGGTGGAACAAGGAGCAAGTAAGGTAAGTAACTTAGGAGTGTTTTTTAAGTGGTGAGAAGCCCTAGAATCATGAATCCATAAAGTTGCTAAAGTCGTAGCTTATGTAGAAAGAGCATGACCTTTCCCTACAAGTGGAGATGAAGACCGAGGAACTAAAATGTGATGCTCCTTCATGGCTTCCTCTAAAGCCTCTAATCATTTCCAACACATGGAAAATGAATGTCCATCTTTCCCACAAAAGCTGCAGTTCTCACTTGATTTCTTCTTGGTCTTGGAGGTAGACTCACCCAACTTTGAAGAATTTTTACCCTTGGGAGGGTTTGCTGGAGGCTTGGGATCAGATTTTGATGTGTCTTTCTTCAATTTTAATTTGTTCTTTGATTTCCCCTTAGAATTTTGAGCAACCAATACTTGGCTGGAAGTGCAAGGGCCATCCACTTGTTGGATCTTTTCCTGTTCCCTAGTCAACCTGTCACAAAATGTCTCAAGTGTAGGCATCCTATGTCTATCTCCAAGGGCATCCATGGTGGAGTAGAAAGTAGAAGAAAAAAATTGATACTGCCCCTTTAGCTTTGAGAGTATCAAAAATATGCACTCATCATCAGTTTTGTTCTTCCCACATCCCTATAAAACTGCACGTAGGGATTTGAATTTCATTAGAAAGTCCTCAATGGCGGGAAAGTTGCTTGGTAATAAAGAAGTCAATTCTGCATCCAACTAAAGTGCTCAGAATTCATTCACCTATCCAACAAAATTTTGAAATTTCATCCAATAAGCTCGTGGAGTAGTTAAACCATCTAGATGAAATAGCAGACTATCTAAAATATTGAGTGCAATCAGTCCCATGGCTTCATCCATTTTGTTCTTGTGCTATAGAAAATCAAAAGGTTATGTAAGAGTAGGATGATTCTCATCCAAACAAGACCATAGACCTCTTGATATGAGAAGCCTAGTCATTTGTGCCTTCCAGGTGTGGTAGTTGTGTGGTGTGAGATGAGTCACAATTGGATCCGCCATTGGGAGAAAGAAGAAGAAGGAAGTAGAAGGGTCTTAACTAAAGTAAATTATAGAAAAAAAAGACACCCCCCTCCCCCCCAAATATACAAGAATATCCCTCAAATACCACAAAAACAACTATGGAAAGCAAAATTCTGAAAAAGAACCCAGATTTGTTGATGTAGAATAGGAGGAAACACAAGCCTCTACTTTGATGCCAAAAATGGGAGCACAAATGAACTTAAAATCTTACAAAACTAGCACCAATGTCTCTATTTCTAAGTCAGCTTTTTGATGCTTCTTTCAGATAAAAAAAAAACCTCCGTATGCTCAAGTTATGGCCAAAAAACTACCTGTTGCTCAAAAATTGCACCTTGCTAGAAAATTACAGACACTGTGTTAAATTTGATGTCCATACGACCATCAGATGGCCATTGCTAGAAAGATGATGTCAATGCTAGAATGATGACATCAGCCACTAGGATGATGACATCATCCACTAGAATGATGATGTCAGCACACTAAAAAATGAT
Organism: Cupressus sempervirens; assembly: GCA_028749045.1. NCBI lineage: Eukaryota > Viridiplantae > Streptophyta > Pinopsida > Cupressales > Cupressaceae > Cupressus > Cupressus sempervirens. Next base: position 839,232,879 of record CM053793.1, read on the forward strand.
GTCAGCGCAAACAACTAGAGGGATAATGTCAACTAACGGAAAAGTGATGTTAGTGATGGAATTATGATGTCAATCTGTCAAAAAATGATGTCACAATACTGAGGGGTGACGTCAATGCCAGGGGTGGTGCTTGAGTGAAGATCACCGGTAGCAGTGGTGCATGGGAGGAGAACCCAACGGTGTCGCTTGTGGCAGTTGCTCCTTGGCTGTAGGTTGGTGGTGTGGTGGCAGCGTGCTGGTAGTGAGGTCTACTGGTGGTGCTGCAGCAGGAGCCACTGATTGAGTGGTGAGCAAGAGGCGTGCTGGTGGCACACGAGTGGCCTTGCGGTGGTGCGCATTTATTTATTTATTTTTTTCGCTCTATTTGTCCGTACGACTACTTGGGAGGCTAAAATTTTTCCAAAAAAAATGCTTGAAGCCAAATTTTTTTTTTTTAAATATGAAACTTAGCTGTAAATGGCCTTCTAGATCCAATGGTAGCATCCATTTGACCCCAAAGTGCTCCAAATTTTTTCTCTACCCCTGACTTGAAGAAAAATTGCATAAACAAACTAGGGTTTGTGACTCCAAATGACGGCTTGAAAAATCCTTCAAACAAGAAGTAGTAGGGAGGCTTTGATACCATGTAGGAGTTGAGAATCTGACCCTAATAATGCACCAAGATCACTTGCAATGCAAATAGCTTGTAGAAGAGAAACCTAGGGAGCAAAGAGCTTGAAGAAAATATCGCACAAGAGAATATTTCACAATAGAAAATTAGAATTGTTATGTGAAAATGGAATGAATTTACAATGAATGAGAGACTGAATAAAAAGACCTCATGGAAGCTTGTAGAATAAACTAGAATGAGGTAGGAGATAAGGTTAACAACTAAGCACACATCCACAAGAGGTGGAAAAGATAAGTATGCTAAAGGGAAAAAACTCCTGTGTTGTCAACAACTAACCTCAACTACATGCATTAACCTAAGTAAGCTCAAGTAATAGAATAAATAATTAATAAATAATTAATTATTTACTCTAACAAAAGTGACCTGGTTAAAGGATTTCACTATCTTGCTAAAAGTAAGCCTAGTTAAAGGACTTTTTTACATTCACTTGAAATGCCACCCTGTTAAAGGATTTACAAATGGCTGCTAGGCCAACCTAAGTCCATAAGATTTCCATATCTAATACAATTTCTAGAAAGTATTAGAAATACTTTGACCTAATAACTTGCAATCCTCTCTTGCTGATTTTAGATCATTTTTCTACTCTGTCTACTCTGATCCTTGCTTGATCTAATATGTCACTCTTTGAGGTTTTGATACTCTTGTTCTTGATCAATTGGATTCTACTATGCTACTCTGTTCTTTACTAAGTCTTTTCACCCTTCTACACTTTGCTATAATTATCCTATACACTTCTTTCTTACCCATATCCTCTCCTGCATAATGGGGCTTCATCCTCCTTTTAAAGATTTTAAAGACTTAGGATTAGGTATGAATCTACGATCAATATTAAATTTTTAGTTCTTGCACTTTTATTATTGGTTGCATGCCTTTTGCATTTTTATCATTGTTTGCATGTTGATTACATAGGTAATGCAAAAGATTCGATCTTATCTTCAAGATCCTTCAAGATTCATCCCTTGTCTGCTCTAAAAATGGTTTACATCTTATTTTGTGAAGGCACAAACTCATTGTTATAATTCTTTAGAATAACTGAGAGGGGGGGGGGGGGGGGGGGGGGGGGGGTTGAATCAGTTATTCAAGATCCAAATGCCATAATAAAACTTTTTCTATTTTCTCTACAAATCCTTAATGGTGCATAACTGAACTTATCATGTATGCAATTTAAATATTGAAACAACTAAGAAAAGTAAACATGCATCACACCATAACACTAAGAATTTGATAACTAGAAACCCTCAAGGAATAAGAAGGTAAAACTGGGGTAAGGATGATACCCACAAAATAACTGTGCAATTGATTTTAACCACTTCTGATGGTCTGCCCTGTGAAAAGCCTGCCCTATTAAAGGCTACAACACATTGTTAAATTTGACCTTGTTAGAGGTTTTCACCAAACTGTTAGGAATGGGCTTGGTTAAAGGACTTTGGAACATTCACTTGGAATGTCACCCTATTAAAGGATTTACAACATGGCTATTAAACCAACCTAAGTCCATAGGTTTTATCTTATCTGTTATAATTGCTAGAAAGTAATAACAATAGATTTGATCTGATTCAACTTACAACATAACTTGCAGATTACAGATCACACTTCAGTTCAATCCTTTGCTTGGCTTTTAATCACTTTAGTTCTGTTAGCTTGTCTTCCTCTCAAGCTTTGTTTCCTTGGGTCTTCTGTACTCATCAAACCAATGAAATCATATCTGTGGTCATCTAGCAAAACAAAGTATTCTTTGTTCTCTTACTCCTTAGCACTTTTCTTCAGCAGCTCATGATTTCATACTTTCTCACCACCACACTTCTGCTTCCTGACCTTATGACTTCTTAAATAGAAATCTAAAATATCTTTCCCTCTCAATTCTCCCTCTCCAATTTTAAGGTTTCAATGGATTAGGTAGGATACAATGTATCTACCCTATATTTCTTCTTCATCTAGAAACTTTGTCTAGCATCTAGTTGTATTCACCAAAAACTTCTAGGTAACAACCTTGTCAGCTTAGATCTAATGAATCTTTGATTTCAAAATAATGCAGCAACTTGGCATTATTGGTTTATTGATACTTGACTTGTTCTATGTTACTTGACAATTATATCTTGCTCGGCATCTATATCTTTACTCGGCACCTATTTCATGCTCAACACTTTTTTTCTGCTCGGCATCTATATCTTTACTCGGCACTTATTTCATGCTCGACACTTGATGTTTACTCAGCACTTGTTTTCTGCTCGACACTTATATCTTTACTCGGCACCTATTTCATGCTCGACACTTGATGTTTACTCGACACTTGTTTTCTGCTCAACACTTGCTTGCTTGACTCTCTCTCTCTCTCTAATGATCTTAGTTAGACTTTACAAATGACTTAGCTAAAATTTTACATCTTTGATATGTTTCAGTGTGCCCATTTTCTGTGTCTTAGAGTATGTCATCAATACACTTTTTCATCAATGGCTTAGCTGATCCTTGTATTTTATTGCAACATCATAACTTCAACCTTTCTCTAGGTACTCTAGTTACATCTTATTGATTGCATCCTCCTTGTCAATCAACCAATTGATAGTATTTGGATCACTTAAAGCAATTGTCATTCTTGCAAGTAGCAAGTTTGACATCAATGATAAAACAATGATTGAGAACATTCTTCATTAGTTCCATTACTTTTTATGTATAATCTCTTCAGTTATTTCCAACAATCTCCCTCATGATATTTTTCAATCATTTCCAACAATCTCCCTCTTTGGCATTGATGGAAAACCAAACTGATCATTTGATCAACTTAGTTACCATCAAAATTACATACATTTTCCTACCACTTTCTGTGCCACTTTTTGTTTCTCCCTCTTTTGCCGTAGTTTTACTACTCATCATATATCTTTACTTTTCAATTTTTCATAAGTCTCCCTCTTTCATATATATCTCCATCATGAGTATCTTTCTCTTATTTTGTTTATTTTGATCAGTTTCTTCATATCTCCCTCTTTGATATAAATGCCAAAGATGTAGCATCTTTAACATGTGAAATATAGGCTTTGCATCTCATATTTTCTCCCTCTGTCACCATGTTTGTGCCTGATTTGGAGTTTCTACTCCTACTGTTATCCTCTACATCATTCTTCTGATATTTCAATGGTCTATTCCCATTGATGCAGGGCAGCTTCCTTGTTATTTTTATATTGCTTGAGTTAGGGGTATTACCCCCAACTTGCCTCTAAGATATTCATAGGCATCCTTAGGCAATGGTTTGGTGAAGATATCTGTAGTTTGTTCCTTTGTGTGAATATACTCCATTTTCACTTGTTTGTCTTCTACCAATTCTCTGACATAGTGATACTTGATTGCAATATGCTTGATTTTTGCTTGCATTGCTAGATTCTTGGATATGTTTATAGCACTTGTGTTATCACAATACAATATCACAGGTTTGGTTACCTCTTCTTTCATTCCTTTCAATAAATGTGTGAGCCACACAATGTTTGTGCAATTGACTGTTGCTGCCACGTATTTTGATTCTACAGTGGACTGAGACATGCATGTTTGCTTCTTGCTGGTCCAAGTAACTAATCTTTTTCTTAAAAATAGTGCTCTTCCACTTGTGCTTTTTCTGTCATCAATGTTACCTCCCCAATTTGCATCTGTGTATGCATTGAGCTCAAACTTTTCATTCTTTTTATAATATAGACCAAAGTTATCAGTTCCTTTGAGATACCTCATTATTCTTTTTACTGCTATGAGATGATTTTCTTTGGGATTAGCAGAGAATCTAGCCACTATTCCAACAACTAATGCTATGTCTGGTCTACTATGTACGACATATTGTAGTTTTCCAATTATGGATCTATACATTTTTTGATTAACTTCAGCTGCCATTGGTGTGCTAATAGGTTTGGAATATTCTAATCCAAATGTTTTAAGTATCTCTTTGATGTGCTTTGATTGTGTCATAAATATACCATGTTTTAGTTGATGTACTTGCAATCCAACAAAGAATTTGATTTTTCCAAGCATAGAAATTTCAAATTCATGTTTCATTTTGTCAGCAAAACTTTTGCAAAGCACTTCCTTTCCTCCAAACACTATGTCATCTACAAAGATTTCAGATATAATAATGTCCTTACCTTCTTCTGATTTGATGTACATGTTGCTGTTGTCATTAGTTCTTTCAAATTTGATCTGCACTAGATACTTGTGAAGTCTCTCATACCATGCTCTAGGTGCTTGTTTCAGACCATAGAGTGCTTTATGTAGTTTACAAACCATATCTTTGTTGTTTTCATCAACAAAACCATCTGGTTGTTCAATGTAGACTTCCTCTTCCAATATACCATTCAGAAAAGCAGACTTTACATCCATCTGATAGACTTTAAAATATTTATATGCAACATATGCAAGTAAAGTTCTTACTCCTTCCATTCTTGCAACAGGGGAAAATGTTTCCCCATAGTCTAATCCTTCTTCTTGAGCATAACCTTTACATATTAGTCTGGCTTTGTTTCTGGTAATTTTTCCATTTTCATATAGCTTGTTTCTGAATACCCATTTGGTACCAATCACATTTTTGTCAACTGGTCTGGGAACTAAATTCCAAGTTTTGTTCTTCTTAATTTAATCAATTTCTTCTTCCATAGCTTTATACCAGTCACCATCTTGTAATGCATCATACACTATCTTTGGTTCAATTTTTCTTAGTAGACATGATTCATTTCTTAGTCTATTCCTTGTCATTGGTCTTGCATCTTTGTCACCAATTATCTGTTTAGTAGGGTGATGCCTCTTCACATATTTGGACAATCTTGGTTCTGTCCTTGTTTCCATATTTGATCTTTCAGATTCAGGATCACTATGCACTTCATTGTCAGGTAGCTCTACATCTCTGTCATGTGTACTGACTTCAGAGTTAGAATGAGCATTTTCTTCATTTTGCAACTCGACATTCACTAGTTGTGAGTTGACTGACACTAAAACTTGTTGTTGAATCCTAGTTTGATTGATGGTATCTTTGTCAATGGGCATTCCTTCATAAGAATACACGAAGGTTCTGTAGTCATCCATTTTCTTTGGTTTTTCAACTTGGACATCTGCATGCTCATCAAAGTTTACATTTGCACTTTCCACAATTTTGTCAGTGTTGGTATTTAAACACTTGTATGCTTTACTTCTAGTGGAGTAACCAAGGAATATGCCTTCATCACTTTTTGCATCAAATTTTCCATTTTTAGCATCTTTAAGGATAAAACATTTGCAGCCAAATACTTTGAAATGCTTTACATTGGGTGAGTGACCATACCATAATTCAAAAGGTGTTGCATTTGTACCTTTCTTGACTTGTACTAGGTTCAGTGTATGAACAACCACACTTACAACTTCTCTCCAATATTTTAGAGCAACAACCTTTTCCATCATTAATTTTTAGGTGCAGTCAATCACAGATCTATTTCTTCTTTCAGCAATTCCATTTTGTGGGGGAGTTCTTGGGGCTGATGTTTGTCTCTTGATTCCTTTGTCATTGTAGAATATCTTGAATTCATTTGATGTAAATTCACCACCTCTGTCCGATCTCAAGCATTTCAAACTTTTTCCTGTTTCCTTTTCAACTCTAGCCACATACCACTTAAATATTTGAAAAGCATTAGATTTTTGCTTTGAAAACATAACAGTCATCATCCTAGAATAATCATCAACAAACAACATTATATATGTCTCCTGTGTAGCTTTGTACTTCCATTGGACCACATAAGTTAGTATGGACTAACTCAAGTACTTCTTTAGATGTATAGTTTTTACTTTTAAAACTTGACTTGGTCATCTTTCCTAGTTGACATTGTTTGCACATGATATTGTCAGGTTTCTTCAGTTTACGTAAACCTTTGACTTTTTTCATTTTATTGATATTGAACAAATTATCAAAGTTGACATGACATAGCCTTCTATGCCATAATCACACATCATCAAATTTTGCAACGAGACGAGGTATTTTCCAAATCAAGATAAAATAGATTACTTCTTGTTTGATCTCCTTTTCCTATCAGTCTATCATCATTATCATAGATTTTTCTAATTTTATTTCCAAATTCTACTTTGTAACCTACATTGCCTAACTGTGAGACACTTAGCAAATTGTAGTTTAATCCTTCAAGATAGTATGCATTATCACATGAAATTTGTTCAGTAAGCTTAATGGTACCTTTTCCCTTGACTTGACATGGAGCATCATTACCAAATCTAACACAATTTCCATCATACTAAGTAAAGTTAACAAAATTATTTTTGTCTCCTATCATGTGATGTGAGCATCCGCTATCTATGACGCATTTATCATTATTGTTCATGCATGTTACCAGTGCTGTTGGCTCTTCTTCATCAGATTGGTCCTTCATGGCCACATAAACAACTTCATCATCATTATCATCAGAATCCTCTTTAGAAATATAGCACTTCTTGCCTTTGTCTTTGTAATCTCTCTTATCATCTTCTCTTCTATTTTTGTACTTGTTGCTTTCCTTGTATTCCTTTTTCTGTGTACACCTTGCAACAATATGTCCTACTTCATTGCAATTAAAAAAAATCATAGGCATCTTACCTTTGAATCTTCCTTTGCCTATGTGAAATCTTCTAGCCAGTAGTGCTTCCAATTGTTCCACATCTTCCTCATCAGTGCTATTGTCACTGGATACATATTTCATCTTTCTTCTTTCTTTCTTTGATTTCACCTGATCATCATTTTTTAATGATAGCTTGGCTTTGAAAGTAGATTCAACATTCTTAGGTCTGTAGTTATCAAAGTTAGATAACTCAAATGCAGTGAGTCTACCTACTATGCCTTCAAAACATAGATTGTTTCCTAGTACACATCTTAGCTCTTGTATAGATGATACTCTAATAGCATAGATAGGAAGCAAGGTTCTTAAAAACTTACTATTAACAATATCATCATCTAATTGACCATTCAAGCATCTTATTGCACTTATCACTTCCTTTATTCTAGCAACATACTGAACAACATTCTCACCTTCTTCCATTTTCATATCATCAAACTTTCTTCTGAGACTTTCTCTTTTTTCTGTTTGGACATTTTGATCTCCTCCATAAATGTCAGATAGGGCTTTCCACATTTTGAATGCAGTGTCACATCCTTTGATATCATCAAATTCAGCATAGTTGAGTGCAGAAGCAATTTCCAGCATTGTTTGATTGTGTTCCTGTTTGTTTTTTAAATCTTCTATAGTAGGAGCACTAGTTGGATCAACATGTTTAGTATCAATTGAGTTTTGAGCATAATCTCCTATGGATCCAAGATGTAGCTTCATCAAGCTTTGTCAAGCAAAAAAGTTGTCTTTGTTGAGCTTGGGAGCTTCTCTCTTAGGTATTTTGATCTTTTCTGCTTCTGATCTTTTAAACTAAATCAACAGCCGAGGCTCTGATACCAATTATTATAATTTTTTAGAATAACTAAGAGGGGGTGGGGGGGGGGGGTGAATCAGTTATTCAAGGTCCAAATGCCATAATTAAACTTTTTCTATTTTCTCTACAAATCCTTAATGTTGCATACCTGAACTTATCATGCTTGCAATTTAAATATTGAAACAACTAAGAAAAGTAAACATGCATCATGCCATAATTTGATAACCTAGAAACTCTCCAGGAATAAGAAGGTAAAATTGGGGTGGGGATGATATCCACAAAATAATTGCATAATTGATTTTAACCACTTTTGATGGTCTACCATGTGAAAAGCCTACCTTGTTAAAGGCTACAACATATTGTTAAATGTGACCTTGTTAGAGGATTTCACCAAACTATTAGGAATGGGCCTGGTTAAAGGACTTTGGAAGATTCACTTGGAATGTCACCCTGTTAAAGGATTTACAACATGGCTATTAAACCAACCTAAGTCCATAGGTTTTATCTTAACTATTACAATTGCTAGAAACTAACAACAATAGCTTTGATCTGATTCAACTTACAACATAACTTGTAGATTACAGATCACACTTCAGTTCAATCCTTTTCTTGGCTTTTAATCACTTCAGTTCTATTAGCTTGTCTTCCTCTCAAGCTTTGTTTCCTTAGGTCTTCTTTACTCATCAAACCAATGTAATCATATCTATGGTCATCTAGCAAAATAGAGTATTCTTTTTTCTCTTACTCCTTAGCACTTTTCTTCAGCAGCTTATGATTTCATACTTTCTCACCACCACACTTCTACTTCGTGACCTTATGACTTCTTAAATAGAAATCTAAAATATCTTTCCTGCTCAATTCTCCCTCTCCAATTTTAGGGTTTCAATGGATTAGGTAGGATACAATATATCTACCCTATATTTCTTCTTCATCTAGAAACTTTGTCTAGCATCCAGTTGTATTCGCCAAAAACTATTTTACATGGTGTTCTGTGCCACCAGCTCATCACTCTTATCTTCTATTTGGTTTACAAACTTCTAGGGAACAACCTTGTTGGCTCAGATCTAGCGAATCTCTAATTTCAAAATAATGTAGCAACTCGACATTATTGGTTTACTGATACTCGGCTTGTTCTATGTTACTTGGCACTTGTATCCTTCTCGACATCTATATCTTTACTTAGCACTTGTTTCATGCTCGGCACTTGTTTTCTTCTTGGCATCTATATCTTTACTTGGTACCTGTTTCATGCTTGACTCTTGATGTTTACTTGGCACTTGTTTTCTACTCGACACTTATATCTTTACTCGGCACCTATTTTCATGCTCGACACTTGATGTTTACTCAGCACTTGTTTTTTGCTCGGCACTTACTTGCTTGCTTGGCTCTCTCTCTCTCTCTCTAATGAACTTAGTTAGACTTTACAAATGACTTAGCTAAAACCTTACATCTTTGATATGTTTTAGTGTGCCCATTTTCTGTGTCTTAGAGTATGTCATCAATATACTTTTTCATCAATGGCTTAGCTGATCCTTGTATTTCATTGCAACATCATAACTTCAACTTTTCTCTAGGTACTCTAGTTACATCTTATTGATTGCCTCCTCCTTGTCAATCAACCAATTGATAGTATTTGGATCACTTAAAGCAATTTTCATTCCTGCAAGTAGCAAGTTTGACATCAATGACAAAATAATGTTTGAGAACATTCTTTATCAGTTCCATTACTTTTTATGTATAATCTCTTCAGTTATTTCCAACAATCTCCCTCATGATCTTTTTCAATCATTTCCAACACTCATATGTTGATTTTATGTTACTCGACACATACTAGTTGCTAATGCTCAACATATGTATAGGTAAACTGGCTCACTTGGCTCCTATAATAATTCTATCTTGTTCGACACTTATAGCAATACTATTTTACTTGGCATCTATACTTTGCTTAGCATCTATACATCACTCAACACTTGAACTTTGCTTGGTACCTGAAGATTGCTCAGGACCTGAAGTCACTCGATATCTATTTAAATTTTCTAGCTCGGCACACACTACAACTTGACATTAACTAAAGAATTGGTTAAGTGTGTTGACACTCAAATGTCAAAATCAATATGAGATCAACAACGTCGAGCTCCAAAGAATTTATGAAGTATGTACAATACCTTTCCTGATCAGTCACCACAAACTAACAATGTCACCCAGTTAAAAGATTTACAAATGATTATTAGGTCAACCTTAATCCAAAGGATTTACCCTAGATTGGTACAATGATTAGAAAGTAATTGTTGAGATAATGGGTGTTGCACACATTGCATAATATTGTTATATTGTATTATTTTATTTTATTATGTAATGTTGTACCTAGATGGATGTGCAACATGGAGAAATTCCCATGGGATATACTTGATGAGTTGTATAGTAACATTATGATAATATTTAATGTAATTATTTAATATTGGGGAAAAGAATTAAATGCCAAATATTAAATGTGAGTTCAGTGGGTTAGGTGGCACATGGTTTTAACACATGGTTTATGTCATACCACTTGGTGGTTTTGTGGGACTTGCTACTAGATAAGCAACCGCAAGGGTAGTTGCTGGTGAGTGAGAAGGGAAAAAGACAAGAGTCAAGTAGGACAAGGCTTAATAGGTTAGCCAAGGGAGCATTTGTGAAGGTTGAAAGTATGACATGGAATGTGTGGATTCATGCTTGTTCACATAGTTTTCTCGATTGTGGCTATGGCTTTGAAGGTTTCCATGATTGTATTGCAATGGTATTTTTGATGAATAATACATGGTGATGGATGCTTTTGGAGGCTAGGTTTTTCCCTTAATGAGGGTTTCCCAGTGTATATCTTATGTCACAAGTTTGTGGGTATATTGTCTATTCTCTTGCATGTGGATTTCAATTGCATATTTATTTCAAATCTATTATGGGTTATGTGGAAACAATTATATTCTTTCTTGAAAGTTTTCTTACAAGTGATATTAGAGCTATGATTTTATTATTATAACCCTAGATTGAATCCATGGGAATACATGAGAGGATAAAAGAAAGGGAAAGATATATGAGTTGTTTATTGCAGATTTGAGGGTTTTGGGTTTGTTATTATGATGGGATGTTGGTAGATTTTGGGCATGTGAAATTGTTGAACAAAAGAATTTTTTGGATGTTTCATTTAAATGAGGCTTTTAGTGGGAGCTTGTAGAAAGGACCTCCTAGGTAAAAAAAGACCTCACCATTAGATCCAGGTTGATGTTTCCATAAATTTTGATATATAATATGCTCTAGTTTGGCCATGTTTAGCGAAAATGAAAAAGGTTTTTAGTTTAAGTCCATGATGGCAATCAAATTTAATTCTATCAGAATTTTCATCACCAAAAAAGAAGAATAAAAAATTGTAATGAAAATGGTAAAAAGATTGTCTTAGTAAAATGACCATAACTTTATCTCAAGATATCAGATTTCAAAGTTCTTATAGGCTTTGAAAAGCTAATTTAGAGCACTACAACTTAGTGTAGATTTGGTTTTATGATTTTGAGATTTTTTTAGTGTTTAAGAGCCTGAAATTTAGATATTTTTAATCTAGAACACAAATTAGGGCATAACTTGGGCATACAGAGTCGGATTTTGGACTTCAAGTAATCAATAGAAAGCTCTTAGAGAGCTTTACACATTGGTTCAGATTTGGTGTAGGTTTGACATGATTTATTTTGTGATATATTAATCTAAATAGTTTATGGTATATATTGAATATGGTAGAATTATGAGTTTATGACATTGTGTATTTTGGAGATTTAAGATTTGATGTCATTGTATACTCAGTTCATGTTTTAGATTGGTCTCATAATGATATAATTATTAGTATTTGGTTTGGATATGTATGATGACTTGTTGGGTCTACAAGTTGTGCAGTGTTGTAAGTGGTCTATACTTATAGGTTGCATTTATAGTTTTTATATGGGTTGTCTTTGCCCATTGATCTTTCATTATTGATACGTATTTAGATTGGTGGCTTAGATTTGGGTTGTCTATGCCCTAAGTCACATGATTTTCTATTTTTTTTCCCTTCATGTAGAAGGGATGAGATGTTTTTACCAGGTACAATCATGGTGGAGGATTGTGGTTGACTATTTTATGCTTACAGGTTAGACACATCGAGAGTTAGATGCTCAGTTCATGGATGTGATCATGGTGTCATGAAATTTGGCATGACATGATTGGATATACATGTATATCCTTGATGTTCATTATCTTAGCTTCCTAATTTGGTTATGGTGGTATATCTTCTTGGTTGAGGATCATGGTTATTTGGTTTCTTTTAAAGAGTTCATGATGTGTACTTTGAGTTCTTTGATGGTTTGATGCCCTAGTTGATTCTCATGGTTAGAGGATGATTTTTCATCATGTGTCATGGATAGCTTGGATACACGGTTTAGTGGGAGCTTGTGATAGCGATGGGGTGATGATGGATGATTAGTTCCTTGTTTGGTTTGTATCTTCTTGGTTTGGAGATCTTAGTTTCACTTGGTATTGAAACTTTGGTTGTGTGAGTGTAGACCTGGGGGATCTTCATGTAGGAGATGGATTTTATGATGCCATGGGTGACTTGGTACCATAGTTGAGTGGGAGTTTTTGGCATTGATATACTTATTGAGTGTTTGCAAAAGTTAGAGGTTTGTCTTAGATCCTGTTGCTACAGAAGTGTCTTTGACATTTGCATGGTGCACTTGTTTTCTTTATGGTATGTGGAGATGGTTTTCTTCATGGTGTGTGGAGATGGTTTCATCTTGAGGACTTATGGAGTTCTTGGTAAAGGTGTGGTTTATGCTTTCATTTGGCATGTCATCCTTGGTGTGTGGATGGTTTTTCATTTTTTATGTCATGATATACTCTTGATACACATTTAGAGTTTTGACATGTTATAGTATGTTCATACGGAGCATGTTATCTCTTTGGTTGAGATGGGTTAGATCATGTTACATGTTTATGTTCTTGAGGCCATGGTTAGAACTTTGACATCAATCTTGGTTTAGTTTCTTGGTATTGAGTACACTAATCATAAGCTAGATACTTCATGATATTGCTATATTTCATTTGGATTTGGCATGGATTGATTGGTTACAGGTGCTCATGGATACTTAGAGACGGTGGTGATGCTGATTTCTCCTGAATTAGAGAAGTATTTGTTGGGATAGTTGATGGTTTCAACAAGAATTCTGAGGGGCATTCACCTGATATGGACTTGAGAGGAGATTTTTCTTAGATGAGTCTTGGTTAGAGACTTGGATATGTTGATGAGCATTCTCATTCCCCACTCTTGGTCTACTTAGCGGTTTGTTACTTGAGAGGTATAGCCCACTATTTCTCTTAGTTGCATTATATTTATGTTTGTCTTTCATGGATATGGATCTTGAGCTACAGTAAATGAGTTAGTTCTAGAGGGTTCATTTGAGAGATGGTTTAGCATTGGTTATCTCCATTTGCATATGTTGTTATGCTGGTTGAGTTTGGGAGATGGTTTTATATTGGGCATATTCCTTCGTTTAGGAATGGTTTATGAGTTTTATTTTCTTATGAGAGGCTTAAATCCATGATTAGTTATATGGTATGGTTTGGATGTTGTTGAAACTTATTGGTTGGGGTTTTATGGAGGAGATAATACTTGCACAACTTACATCTAGAGGTGTGTGTACAAGGACATGATATAGGTTATGATTTGTATGGTTTCTCTCTGGTCTTGGTTATCTTCCTAGATGTTCAATTTTGCTTACATTGGATTTGAGATTGGTTGGAGATTGTGATCACTAGTTTTTGCTCATGTATGTAAGGTTATTGGTTTATGTATTATGGATGTCCTTAAGACTACATGGATTCACTTCTTTGACATGTTGTGAGTGGATTAATTATAGATTTGACATTATCTTTTACAGTGGGAGCTTCTTGGTATATATGTGGTAGGTATTTCTCTTGAGGCTTGTGATTGTAGGTTACAGATAAGATATGTTGATGATGTGAGATTCACTTGGTATACCTTTGGAGGTATGGATAATTGGATGAATTTGACACTTGCTATGAGTGCTATTTCAGCTATGAACATTTTGACAACTACGGATACATGTGATTACCTTTGGATCAAGTTTTGTTTTGTGCTTGGTATTTTAGTTGGCACAAGATTTTATGATCTTCTAATGTGACAGATTGTGTGGTTTTCTCTTTGGATGGCTTCTATGTATGTCCAGTGGTAGTGGCATAATAGGAGGTGAGATCATTCATGTTTGAGATGTTGGATACTTTGATTTTGTTGTGGGTACCAAGATAGAGCACTTCTTGTACTTTGATGCATGATGGTAGATGTACTGGGAGGGATTGTTCCCTTGTTCAATTTATGTGGCTATGGATTGACCCTATGCAATGTATACAACAAGTGGGAGATTGTTGAGATAATGAGTGTTGCACACATTGCATAATATTGTTATATTGTATTATTATTTTTTATTTTTTAATATTGTACCTAGATAGACGTGCACCATGGAAAGATTCCCATGGGATATACTTGATGAGTTGTATTGTAACATTATGATAATATTTCATGTAATTATTTAGTATTGAGGAAAATAATTAAATACCCAATATTAAATGTGAGGTCAGTGGGTTAGGTAGCACATGGTTTTAGCATATGGTTTATGTAGTACCACTTGGTGGTTTTGTAGGACTTGCTACCATATAAGCAGCCACTAGGGTAGTTGTTGGTGAGTGAGAAGGAAAAAAGGTAAGAGTTGAGTGGGACAAGGCTTAACAGGTTAGCCAAGGGAGCATTTGTGAAGGTTGGAAGCATGGCATGAGATGTGTGAATCCATGCTTGTTCACATAGTTTTCTCAGTTGTGGCTATGGCTTTGAAGGTTTTCATGATTGTATTGCAATGGTATTTTTGCTAAATAATACATGGTGATTGATGCTTTTGGAGGCTGGGTTTTTTCTTCAATGAGGGTTCTTTCTTGCAAGTTTCCTTATAGTAATAGTAAGGCTTGATCTGACAACAACTTACAACATACTTTCATATTACAAATCTCTATTTTAGTCTTTCATTCTATTTGTCTTTCATACACTTCAACTCTGATAGCTTGTTCACCCTTCAAGCATCCATATTCTTAAGCCTTCTTTCTTTGGTTGCCAATAATAGTCTCTTTAGTTCAGCCTTTAAATGAAGCAATACCCTAGACTCTTTGTCTTCTTTAGGTTCTCACACCTAACCAACCTTGTTTTTGAGTAGCCATCTCTATAAATATAAAATTAAGATATTTTTTCATTCATCCTCTATCATCCATTTTAGGGTTAGATAGGATTAGGTAGGATTCAATGAATCTACCCATCTTTCAATTTTAGTCCCTTCTAGAAACTTCCCTTAAACCCTCTTTGAATTCACCTCAAAATGGTTTACCATGAATTCTGTGCCACTGGCTCATCATAGTTATCTTCCACACACTTCACAAAATTCAAGAAAATAAAATAGTTAGCTTATATTTATCAAATCCATGATTTAACACGAATACTTGCACTTGGCTTCAATATGCTATCACTCGGCTTCCATATTGTTCTTCCACTCGTATCCACTAGATAACTCTAGCAAATACTAAAGTTTACTAGTGCTCGACATCAGCTAAACTTTACTCGGCTTACACTGTATCACTTGGTATATACTAAACTTTCACTTTACTTGGCTCCAACTAATTTTCTACTCAGATTGCACTAACTTTTCTTGGCACCTCCCATCCACTCAGTCAAGCTTAGCAAATTCAATTCTTCTTACTTGTTCTTCTAGACTTTATCAGTGTATCCTTCCTTTGCAACCTTAAGTAGACAATCAATGCACTATATCATTACTATCTTAACTAATCTTTGTACTCCTTTTTCATACAATAACTAAACCTTTCCTCTATGTGCTTTTTTTTTTATCTCATTTGATTAAATCCTCTTCATCAATCAAACAAATGATAGTATTGAAATCAACTAAACAATTATCTTACCAACAAATAGTAGGTTTGACATCAATGACAAAACAATGATTGAAACACATTCTCATACTTGTATCAATCTATTTTCAACAATCTCCCTCTTTGCAATTGATGAAAAACCAATACAACTAGTAAAACCAACAATAATACCAAAACTAGGTTTACCACAAACCCTTCAAGAAGGTGTTTTGAAGGTTGAGAGCATGAGGATAGCGATGGAGTCTCTGAGAAGCGTTGGCTGCCAGCTAGGCTAGGGTTTTTCCCCTAGCCTATTCTTGGTGTTTGATCTTTACTATTTTTCTGTTCTGTTTGGATTGTTAGCTACTGGACATAATTTGCATCGGTGTTTTTGGAGATCTTCTGTAGTCAATTTTGGATTGGGGGTTTTATTGTTTGCATGGCAAGGCCTGGGATTTCTTCTCTGTTGGTGAGAACAGATGGTTCTTCTCCAACTATGCATTCAATGCGATCTGAATCATTTTATTCAGGGGAGAGCTCCAAGCTGAAAAAAGTTAATGGTTGTCTTCTGCGTAGCCATGATTTCCCTGTTCTGGTTATTCCTCCAATGGCTGTAATGGAGGACATTGATTATTGGACCAAGCATGCTTTGATATGCAAATTTCTTAGAATCTAAATTTCCCTATCTGCTCTTGAGGCACGGATCCACCGCTCTTGGTAGGTGGAAGGCGATATGGAGATTATGTTGGCAAGGAATAGTTATTTTTTTGTTGTATTCTCTTGCATGTCTGATCATGATCATGTTTTTGAAGGAGGCCCTTATTTCTACAACAATGTGGGGTTATTTGTCAAACCTTGGCATTCAGGTTTTAATTCTGCTGAGGATCTCCCTTCAACAGTGCCAGTTTGGGTTTGCTTGCCTCATCTTCCCTTGGAATTTTAGCGTGAAGACATCCTTTGACAAATTGCTGCTTTGTTGGGGAAGCCAGCTGCGATCACACATCAAACCCTCGATAAAAAGGTTATTTCTTTGTCTAGAATTTGTGTTGAAATTAATTTGAATAACCCATTACCAGATTCTTTGGAAATTTTTCTGGGGGATTCTTCTTGGGTGCAGCAGTTAGATTATGAATCCCTCCCTTTCCGTTGCCAGATTTGTCATGAGTATGGTCATTTACTATGGCAGTGCCCCCATAATTCGAGTTTCAAAGGAGTGGATCGGTCTACAGTTGGAAATGCTGGTGGTTTGGCAGATACTACAGGGAAAGGACAATCTCAAATGGTTAATACTACCAAGGGGATGAATCCACAAGATGCTACAGGTAAGGGTAAGGCTCCAATGCAGGATAAGGATGGATTTACCCCTGTTCATCCTCGAGCTAAGGGACGTGGTCAAAAGAGGCCTTTTAAAGAAAGATTATCTGATTCAGGTTTTAATCGTTTTGAGGTGCTGGATAGTATGGTTCTAGAGGAGGGTATTCCTCCTCCTATCTCTTCTGATCCAGCTTGCCCAGATGAGAGATCTGTTCCTAATGATGCTTGTGGGGCATCTCAAGTTGTAGTATATTAGAATTGTGAGGTTCTTGTAGCTCATGTGACAACGGCTCTGGTGACTCCTGCAGTGTTGGAAGATGATGATGTTGTTTTGGCTGACTTGGTTAAGGATGTGCTACCATCAGGTAAGGGCAAGGGATCTCCTCTCCCCTTGGGGTTGCTGCCTCGACCCTTTAAGTGGGCTTCTTCTTCTCCCCCTGTAAGGAGTGGGCGAAAAACAGACCAAGAGAAGATTAAACTCACAGGAGATATATTGATTGAGTCTGGTTCAGTGAAACCTTTGGATTCTCATTTTCCCAAATCTACCCAATGATGATTATTCTCTCATGGAATGTAAGGGGGTTGAATAGCATCCCTAGACAAAAGGCTATTCATAACTTGGTGGTTGATCATAGTCCTGATATTTTTTGTATCCAAGAGACTAAGCTCTCTGTGGAGTCTATGGTCCAACATGCCTCTAGTATTTAGTCTCGTGGCCAATGCCAGTGTGTTGGGGCAACAGGCAGTGTTGGTGGTTTAGCTATATTTTGGGATCCTCAAAAAATTTCTCCTCTTGGCTGGATGTCTTCTCTCTCAGCTCTCTCTATGGTAGCTTCTTCTCTAGACTCAGGAGAGGTAATCATGCTTACTAATGTGTATGCACCTGTTGATCTTGTGGGAAAGGAGGAACTTTGGGAACATATTCAATATGTTAGAAATTGTCATCCTTATCATCCTTGGGTGTTAGCAGGGGACTTCAATTCAGTTTTAAGTCTGGAAGAGAAGCATGGTGGTTTGGCTAGATTGGGGCCTTCTTCTGCTCTTCTTCGGCAACACATATCTCTTTTTTATCTCTCTGATGTTAAGCCTTCTAATGGCCTCTATACCTGGAATAATCACAGGACTGGTGTTGCTGCTATCTCAGAATGCCTGGATAGATTTCTTGTTTCTTGCTTCTGGCTTAGTGGCACCCTTACTATCTCTTCAGAAATCCTTGATTAGAGGGGTTCAGATCATTGGCCAATCAAATTTTCTGCTATAGGGGCTTATGTTCCGAAGCATCCTCCTTTTAAGTTCCAGTTGATGTGGCTTCGTGACTCCTCTCTTAATGATTTTGTTTTTTGTTGGTGGAAAGATGGTGCCCCTGCATATGGTACTGCAATGTTCTCATTTTCTAAAAGGCTTCAATATGTTAAAAGGCAGCTCAAGATATGGAATAGGGAATGCTTTGGGAATCTTCACTTTATGAAGAGGCTTGCTCAAGAAAATCTTGATGTCATCACAAGGGATATTAGAGATCGAGGTTTCTCAGAGGATCTTGGCCAGGCTGAATCCCTTGCTTCTAGAGCTCTAGAAGAATGGGAACTTCGAGAGGAAATTTTTTGGAACCAAAAGGCTCAAGTTGATTGGCTCCAGGAAGGTGATCGAAACACTGCCTTTTTCTATAAAACAGTGCAATCTCACCGAAATCAGAGAACTATCTCTTCTTTGGTTAATTCTCAAGGTATCCAACTGAATTCCTTGCCAACTTTGTTCCAGGAGGCTATTTTGTACTTCTCTACCCTCTTCTCTGAGGACTCTCCTCCTGCTGATAATGAAGAAAATATTATTTTGTCCTGTATTCCTTCCCTTATCACTCAGGAAATGAATGATTATCTCATGCGTCCTATCTCTTTGGAAGAGCTGGAGGCAGTGGTCTTTGGCATGCCTAAGGGGAAGGCTCCTGGTCCTGATGGTTTTCCAGTTGAATTCTTTCAGGAATTTTGGGACATCATTAATCATGATTTATTGGAGGTGGTTAAAGAATCCTATGCTAGCAAGCAGATGCTTCGAGCTTTGAACTCTACATTCTTGACTCTTATTCCTAAGAGAGAGGGTGCTAATAAATTGGAGTTTTTTAGACCAATTGCCTTATGTAATGTGGTCTACAAAGTTATTACTAAGCTGATTGCTAAGAGACTGAAAAGGTGGCTTCCCATTATTATCTGAGAAGAACAAGGTGGTTTTGTTGCTGGAAGACAAATTTTGGATGGGATGGTTATTGCTACTGAGGCTATTCACTCTATGGCTACTTCAAGGGATAGAGCCATGTTTGTTAAGCTGGATATGGCTAAGGCCTACGATAGAGTTAAATGGAGCTTCCTAAGGAGTATTCTTCTTTCTTTTGGATTTAGCTCTGACTGGGTGAGTTGGATTATGAGTTGCGTTACTTCTGCCTCTTTTTCTATTCTTATTAATGGTCAACCTTCACAACTATTTGGTGCTTCTAGAGGCCTCTGCCAGGGTGACCCTCTCTCCCCATATCTATTCATCATCATGGCTGAAGGCTTGGGCAGATTCATTAAGCATCACGTGTCCCAGAATTCTATTCAAGGCTGGCAGTAGGGTAATGGCTTACCTTCTCTTTCCCATCTTCAATTTGTTGATGATTCTGCTCTTGCCGGTCTTGCTAGGATCAAGGAAGCTGAAGCCTTTCGACATGCTTTGGACGTTTATTTGGCAACTTCAGGCCAGAAAGTTAATGAGCACAAATCTTTCATTTACTTTTTTAACACTCCTGATTCTATTCAGCACAGGATTGTTGGTATCCTACGGTTTCAGATAGGTTCACTTCCTTTGACTTATCTTGGCATTCCTATTGCTGTTTCTAGGCAGCCACGTCTCTTCTGGCAAAATTTGATTACCAAGCTTCAGGATAAGGTAAATCATTGGACTCATAGATGGCTTTCTACTGCTGCCCGGGTTACTCTTCTTCAAACTGTTATCCAAGCTCTTCCTACTTATAGAAGCATGGTTCATGCTGCACCTATTTACTTTCTCAAAGAGTTTGATGCTCTTTCTCGACAATTCCTTTGGAGTGGTAATTTGCATAGTACTAAATGGAGCTTGGTTAATTGGGAAACTGTTTGTAGGCCTAAAAAGGAGGGTGGTCTTGGTCTTCGTTCTGCTCTATTGAGTAGACAAGCTTTGGCTGCTAAACTTTATTGGCGATGGTGCTCTGGACAGCATCAACTTTGGGCTTGTATTATCACTCATAAATATTTTCATGGTGCTGATCCTTGCTCTGTTTTTGCAGTTCCTCTTGAAGGTCATGGCTCAATGGTTTGACATACTTTCAAGACAGGTGCGATGTTGGTGAAGAGGGGTCTGTTGTGGATATGTAAAGGAGGTTCTTAGGCTTTGTTTTGGTCTGATGCTTGGGATGGATTCCCTTCCATTTTATCCATATACCCTCATCTTCAGCCTCTTTGTGACTCTTTTCTTGCCACTGGATGGGATAAAGTGGCTCATTACAAGACTCCTTATCAATTGGGACCTGTTGTTGGTTATAGATTGAAGCATTCCTCTGATTGGCCTTCTGGAGGTACAGACATGGATCATCAGGAGCTTTCTCAAATTTTGGCCTCTAGAGAGTGTTCCTCTTTGCTTGGTCCATATGTATTGGCTTGGGGCGGTACTTTGTTTGGTAAATATCATGTCTTTGCTAGGTATCAGGAGATAACTAGACAATTATTTGGGGATGCTGAGGTCCCTTGGTGGAAGCAAGTCTGGAATAAAGTTTCTTGGTCCAAGTGCAATTTTTTCATGTGGCTAGTGGCTCACAACCATTGTCTTACCTGGGATAATCTTTGTAAATGTGGATTTCAGGGCCCCTCTTATTGTGTTTTGTGTGGTAATGGAGAGCTGTCTCCCATCTGTTCTTCCATTGCTCCTATTCTACTCAGATATGGCACTTTTGGTGGAGCACTTGGGGTTGCTCTTGTCGGCATGCTTCCTCTTTGCCTGAGTTCTGGGCTTGCTTGGGTAGTGCTCCCTTCAAGTCTTCTTCTCTCCATGCTGCTTGGATTGCTGGCCCATCTTTCATGCTTTGGCATATCTGGTTGGAGAGGAATCGTCGCATATTCCAAGATGTTTGGCTTGGTGTTTTGCATCTTTGGTGGAAAATATCACATTCTCTCCAGGAAACTATTCTTGTGAAGTGTGAGCTTGATGGGGGTATGGATCCGGTTGATCTTGCTATCTGTAGTCGCCTCAATTTTCATCTGCAGGATGGGGTTGTGGCTCATAGGTTTCCTTCTATGTCCAAGCAGCTTCACCATCAGAGGAAGGGTCGGGTTAATCAGGATGGGCACTGGACTCGTCCTCCTTGTGGAGTTCTGAAAATTAACACTGATGGTTCTTCTCGTGGGAATCCTGGTCCGGCTGGTATTGGCGGAGTGGCTCATTGTAGTTCTGGGAATGTTAAATTTTTCTTCTCAATTCATAAGGGTGATTATACTAACAATCTCATGGAAACTCAGGCTATTTTATATGCTGTGGAACAGTGTTGCTTGTGGGGATGGAGTAAGATTATTTGTGAGTCTGATTCCCAGGTGGTGGTGAACATGCTTTCTTTGCAAGAGCTTGAGGATGTTAGTTGGCAGTTGGCCACTGTTGTTAAGCAGATTCTTTTCTTCTCTTCCTCTTTTCAGTTCATTAGGTTCAAGTATATTCCACGAGAATGGAATAGACCTGCTGATTGTTTAGCCAAATGGGCTTCTAGTCATGATCCGGGTTGGAATATTAGGGATAGGGGGTAACTGTCCTTTGAGATGGTGCAAGAATTTGATGATCTTGTTGCTCAGGATTGAGCTCCTTGTTGAGCTCTCCTTGTTGTATTCCTTTCTGTCTTAATAAATTTTTACCCCTCTTTTTGCACCTAAACAATAATACCAAAAAGAAAATAATTCCTTGTATTGAAATCTCTCCCTTTATCAACAACTTTCATCTTCTGTATAGGTTACAAAATTATCTTCTTATCAACAAACAATCAACTCATCCTTATGACTCCTTCTTGATCACTTCTTATATCTCACTCAACACTATCTCCCTCTTACTAGGTAGATGTATTTATTTTAACCATTTTTCTCTCTATAGTAATCATTAGGTACACTATCTCCTTCTGAGTATATATTTCATGTTTCTTCCTTTCTTCCTTTCTTCTTTTCTTCCTTTCTTCTTCTTATGTATTTCTCCCTCTTTGACAACAATGCCAAAGACTTGTCATCTTAATATGAAGATATGAAAATTTTTAGTTTCTCCCTCTATCACCTAGCTTGTAACTAATCTATAGCTCCAACTCTTTGGTTACTATAGGAAGCTCCTAAAGTAAGATTGGCTGCATCAATGTAAAACATATTTCAATCATCTCAGTTGATGTAGGGCACTTCTTATTCTTCTTAAATAGCCTTGGATAGGGGTATCACCCCTACTTTGCATCTTAGATACTCATGAGAATCCTTAAGTAATTCTTTTGTGAAGATATCAACTATTTGCTCTTCTGTATTCACATATTCCATCTGCACCTCTTTATCTTGAACTAACTCTCTCAAGTAATGATACTTGATTGCAATGTGCTTAGTCTTTTTATGAATCATATGATGCTTTGATATATTTATATCACTTGTATTATCACAATAAAGTATCACAAGTTTAGTGATTTCCTCCTTCATACCTTTGAGTAGCTATTTGATCCATACAATGTTTGTACAATTTGTTGCAATAACAAAATATTTAGCTTCAATAGTAGATTGAGCTATGTGGTTTTGTTTCTTATTAGTCTATGTAACCAACCTTTTTCTTAAGAAAAAATGCTCCTCCACTAATGCTCTTTTTGTCATCAATATTTATAGTCCAATCAAAATCAGTGTAGGCTCTCAACTCAAACTTCTCATTTTTCTTATAGTATAGACCATAGTAATCTATTCTTTTTAAATATCTCATTATTCTGTAATGACCATCAAATGATTCTTCTTGAGATTCATAGAGAATCTTGCAACTATCCCAATAGATAATGAATTATCAGGTCTATTATGTACTACATATTGCAATTTAAAATTCTTAGACCTATACAATGTTTGATTCACCTTAGTTGAATCATCATTCTTTGACAATTTGTGTCCTATCATCGTAGGTGTTCTACTAGCTTGGAATCTTCTAATCCAAAAGTTTTTAGTATCTCCTTTACATATTTTGACTGAGTGATGTATATACCATATTTTATCTAATACACTTGCAAACCCATAAAGAACTTGATCTCTCCAAACATAGACACCTCAAATTATTTCTTCATTTCATTTGTAAAAGATTTACATAAAGTATCCTAACCTCCAAATGTGATATCATCAACAAAATTTTTAAATTGTAAAATACCTTTTCCTTTTTTTGTCTTTAATTATAGATTTCTATTATCATTAATCCTCTCAAATCCAATCTTCACAAGATAATTGTGAAGCTTTTCATACCATGCTTGTGGTACTTGCTCCAAACCATATAAAGCTTTGTGTAGTCCACATACTGTGTTTTTGTTGTTAGCATCAAAAAATCCTTTTGGTTGTTCTATATAGACCTCTTCTTCCAATAGATCATTCATAATTGTAGATTTAACATTCATTTGATAAACTTTGAAACCTTTGTATGCAGAATAAGAAAGTAGAGTTTTTACTTCTTCCAATCTTGCAACAGGAGTGAATGTTTCTGCATAGTCTATCCCTTCTTCTTGTGCATACCCCTTGTAAACTAATCTTTCCTTATTCCTTGTGACTTCACCATTTTTATCTAACTTGTTTCCATACACTCACTTGTTTCCAATCACATTTTTATCTTCTAGCCTAGGAACTAGAGTCCATGTCTTATTCTTCTCAATCTATTCAATCTCTTCTTTCATGGCTTTACTCTAGTCAACATCTTCTAAGGAATATTTTACTATTTTAGGTTCATGCATGCTAAGAAAACATGTATCACTTCTTAACCTATTTCTTGTCATTGGTCTTGCATCCTTATCTCCAATAATTTGTGCAACATGATGATGTCTTTTAACATAATTTGAATCTTGGTTCTTCTCTATTTTCCTCATTTGATCTATCAACTTCTGAATCACTATATACTTCTCTATTAGGTAATTCAACATCTCTTTCATGTACAATAATCTCATAATTAGAATGTGCCTCAACTTCATTCTATAACTCAACATTTGATTGTAGATCAGTTCCTGAATGCAACTCGATATTCATTGTATGTGAGTCGATAGTCATAGAAACTTGTCGTTGATTTGTAACTTGTTTTACAACATCTTCATTAGTAGGCATAACTTCATAAAAGGATACAAATGATTTGTATTTTTTTGGTTCCTTCATAGGTTTAGCCTCATGTACTTTTATATATATTCATCAAATTTCACATTTTCACTTTCCACAACTTTGTTAGTGTCAGTATTTAAACACTTATAAGATTTACTTCTTTTGGAATAGCCAAGGAATATACCTTCATCTTTTTGCAATTAATTTTCCATTTCTAAAATCTTTGAGAATATAACAGTTGCTTCTAAATACCTTAAAATATTTTACATTGGGTGAGTATCCATACCATAGTTCAAAAGGTGTTGTATGAGTACCTTTCTTTACTTGCACATGGTTCAAGGTATAGTCAACTGTACTTACAACTTCTCTCTAGTATTTCAAAGAAACATTCTTCTCCATCATGAGTGACCTAGCACAATCTATTACAGATATGTTCCTCCTTTCAACAATTCCATTTTGTGGAGGGGTCCTAGGTGAGAATGTATGAATTTTGATTCCTCGATCATTACAAAACATCTCAAACTCATTAGATGTAAATTCTCCTTCTCTGTTAGATCTCAAACATTTCAGAATTTTACCTGTTTCCTTCTCAAATCTTGCTATGTACCATTTAAACATTTGGAAAAAATTAGATTTTTTGTGTCAGAAACATGACTATGATCATCCTAGAATAGTCATCAACAAATAGTATAATGTACTTATCACCTTTGTAGCTTTACACATCAATTGGTCCACACAAGTTAGTATGAACAATCTCCAAAATTCCTTTAGAGGTGCGAGTCTTACTCTTGAAACTAGACTTTGCCATTTTGTCTAATTGACATTGTTTGCAAATTATATTGTTAGGTTTCTTCAACTTAAGAAAACCTTTGACTCTTCTCATGTTATTTATACTAACCAAGTTATCAAAATTAACATGACATAGCCTCTTGTGCCGCAACCACACATCATTAGATTCTAAAACTAGACAAGTAGCATCATCTGTATCAAGGTAGCATAGATTAACTCTAGTTTGATCACCTTTTCCCATTATTTTTCTATCAATATCATATATCTTAGCAATCTTGTTCTCAAACTCAACCTTGCAACCTGAACTATTCAGTTGTGACACATTCAACTAAATATAGTTAAGTCCTTCAACATAATAAACATGGTCACATAAAACCTTTTCTATGAGTTTGATAGAACCTTTTCCTTTTATCAGATGGAGTGCATCATTAGTAAACCTTACACTATTTCCATTCTAATAATTCAAGGTAATAAACTAAATTTTATCTCCAGTCATGTGATGTGAACAATTGCTGTCAATGATCCATCTATCATTCTTGTTCACATAAGAAACTAATGCAGGTACCTCATCCTCATAATAATAATCTTTCATTGCAACATACACCACTTAATCATCAGATCCTTCTTTGGTTTCCTCTTCTACAATGTAGCAAGACTTCTTTCCTTTTTCTTTGTAATCTTTGCTATCCTCATCTCTTCTACTTTTGTACTTGTCTCCACCTCTATAGTTCTTCTTCTCTAGATATCTAGCAGTAATATGACCAACCTCATTGCAATTAAAACTCATGATAGGTAACTTACCTTTGAATTTTCCTTTACCTCTATGAAATCTCCTTGCTAGAAGTGCTTCAAGTTGTTCTACATCCTCCTCATCTATATCGCTATCACTAGAAACATATTTTACCTTTTTCTTCTTCTTCTCATTAGGTTCCTTCAATGACATCTTAGCTTTGAAAGTAGATTCAATATTTTCAAATTTGAATTTTTCAAAATTGGATAACTCAAGAGCAATGAGCCTACCTACCAGACCTTCAAGAGTCAGATTAGAACCTAGTATATGTCTCAGTTCTTGTATTACAGAAACTCTAATAGCATAGATGGGCAACATTGTTCTCAAAATGTATCTTAATATAGTCTCATCATCTATGTTACCAGTCGACCCTCTTATAGAATTAACATTTTTTATCCTAGAGCAATATTTAACAACATTCTAACCTTCTTGCAATCTCATATTATCAAACTTACCTCTAAGACTTTCAGATTTGGCTCTCGAAACATTTGAAATACCTCCATAGATGGTGTGAAGAGCATCCCAAATTTTCTTTGCACTATCATAACCCTTGATGTCATCAAGCTCAACATAGCTCAGGGCAGAGGCAATCTCCAACATTGCCTGATTGTGTTCTTTCTTCTTTTTTTAGATCTTCAATAGTTAGGGCTCCAACAGGATCAACATGCTCATTAGCAATGGTAAATTGTTCATAGTCTCCAAGACCTCCTAGGTGTAGCTTCATAAAAAATTTCCATGTAGGAAAGTTGTCCCTATTAAGCTTGGGTACCGCTCTTTTTGACATCTTGATCTTTTTCTTATAGTACCTTCAAACTAGTTCTCTTAAGCACATGGCTCTGATACCAATTGTTTGAATTCTTTAGAATAACTAAGAGGGGGAGGTGAATCAGTTATCCAATTTCTAGATGTACAAATAAAAATTTGCACAACTTAGTGAACTCATATCCATAAAATATATTCATGCATGCATCCATTAGATCATACAATCACTTAAACTTTGTAGGTTACTATCAAATCAACTTTGTAAAAATGTAAGCATGAAACATAACAAATTCAATAACACATTTGACAAAATGATTTTATGTGGAAACCCAATTTGAGAAAAACCACTAGTAACATGCTACTCATTCTCACTCTTTTGAAGTGATGCCTTGTGAAAGGCCAACCTTGTTAAAGGTTACAATACACACTGTTAAATGTGACCTGGTTAGAGGATTTCAATCACCCTATTAGGAGTGAGCCTTGTTAGAGGACTTTAGATAATTCACTTGGAATGTTCAATAATAATCACCACCCCAAACTTAGTTATTATATTAGGAAGAGCCTAATGATGAGTATTGATAAGACATTTCTCTTTCAAAGGAGAACATAGAGAGGCTACAACATGGGACAAACACATCTGCATGCTCATTATTGTTAAATCTATATATAAATTTTTTAGGAGAATTATTTTGTATAATATTAGTATTATGTTATACAAATAATTACTTGGAGGTTTTGGTCATTTTATATGCTATGAATCATTTTTGTGTTCTTTTTGACAAAAAATTATTTGTGAATTTGATTCTTAGGTAGCGGTGATTTTGTTGGAGCAATGACTAGATGATGTTGGCACTTAGTTTTGGTTATTAGACATATTCTTTTTAAGCTTCGGTTATTAGACATTTTTAAAGCTTTCCTTAATTAGATAGATTCTTTGGTTGTGTCTCTTTGGAATCTATTACTTTTACGCATATTCCTAGGGAGTGAAATGGAGTACTAAATTGTTTGGTCAAATGGGCTTTTGATCAAATGTGAGGGTGAAATATTATGAATAGAGAACAATTATCTCTAGAATTTGTCTCATGTATTGGATCAATTGAACCTTCTTGTTGTCATTGTATAGTTCAGTCAGATAAAATGTTATTAAAAATATAGATGTCTAAATATCTAGATAATAATAATAATAAATTATGAATATTTGTTCTAACCGACTAAGTTAACTACCCAAATAATTATGTTGAATGAATAATTAGACATGGGTTTGGGAATTTATAAATATAATATAAGTTTTGTTTATTATGGTCACTTGGGAGTTGTGTACCAAATGAGAGGTGACTCCATGGTGGAGTCACTCCCCTTGGGGACATGACTCCATGAACCTATATAAATAAGAAAAACATCGACACGTTGTGAAAGAAAAGGAACACATAAAAGAAGTTAAGTCTTCAATGCATTTAATTTGGTTTGATGTACTTTCATCACCAGGAATAAGATGACTAATAGAATCTTCTATAAATATTCAATATGATATGCCATATCATATATATGATAAATAATGACATATAGTAAAGGATAAAGTTGTATCAGTACATGTACAAGTATTGTCTAAGTCTCACATATATAAGATCTTACATATATTGTACATAAGTAGGCTTAAGAACCCTTTGTGCATAAATCAATAAAAACAATTGAATAAACTTGACACTCAAACTTAACATGGTATCAAATAAAATCTAAGGGATGATCCTAATTAGATTTATCTATCCAACACACAAATATTTTTAAACTCAATATCTACCAAAAATGTGAATGATATGAGACTAGAGGATAGACTCAAAGGTGAGTCAAATTTGTGGCATGAAAATTATAAATAATATTAATCTTGAAGGAGTATGATCTAAAATAGAATTCTGAGAAATTAGACCAACCACTTGAGGATAGAGTGACAAATTGAGTAGATGGAAAAAAAGACAATACTAAGGCTATGAAATCACTTATGGATAGTGTTAAGGATCATCTACTTCCCATCATTACAAAACTAGACACAACACTTGAAATTACCAAAGCACTTGAAGCAATGTTTGAGATAAACAATACCAACAAAATTCTCACACTAAATGACAAACTATCCAACATTAAGATGAATAAAGGAGAGTCTATCTTTTCATATTACATGAGGATAATAGAACAGAGGAACCAACTCTCTATAATTGGTCCTATCTATGATGGCACAAAATTAACCATGATAATGCTAACAGGACTCCCACCATCATGGGAAAATTTTAGACAAGGAGTATGCTCTCAATACAAGCTTCCTAAACTTGATTGACTTAAGGCTCACTGCATACAAAAGGAGTACATGTTAATATCTCAAGGAATTGGTGATACTTCTATTGAAGGTGATATTCAGATCCTCATAACTCAACTTGATAAAAGGAAGAAACCAAAATTTGAAGTGAAAAGGAAACATATAGAGTACTCTAAAATGAAATGCTTTAGATGTGACAACTATGGTCACTCAACAACAAAATTCCCTGATAGACTAAAAGATCAAACATCCTTTTCCAGAGACAACAAATCTAATACAAATTCAGAGGGATGTCCATTCTAAGAACTTCAAAATATCTATAATACATGTGAAATATTGGATTAAGAGGGACTTCTCTATTATTTTTTTATAAATGAGGAACACTTTTAAACTGAACCTGGCATTATTAAAATTTCTAAGATAAAGTCTTAGAGCATCAGATTATTGCACTATATATTTTTAATTCTAAATTTAATAGTTTTATGAGACCTATGTACATCATAATAAAGTGACCACTTTTTAATGATCATCACTTATATTTGCAAAAGTTATTGGAAGGTGGCAATCTTACAATAACTTAAATCATGATATACATTTTATGTAAATGTTGAAACATATCATGATGAATTATATCTTGTAAATCAACAACAAAGCATTAGATGCCATTCATTTGATGATCTATGAGTTGTTTGTATAGATATATTTTGAGTACTTGGTAAATATCATGTGTTGATATTTTGAAAGGCCAATGCTAATGATATCAAATGTGATATCAAAATGGAGATCTTTTGATGAAAGATATCCTAAAATTTTTTGTCATTCTTATTATTACCAATGGTGTAATATCTATCAAATTGTTTATCCTTCTAAAGTAAGAGGGAGTGTTATTTTATAGTTTAGTCAGATAAAAATGTTATTGAGAATAGAGATATATTTGTGTCATATATAACTATGATTTTTTAATGTATGTGTGTATGCACACACACACACACATCTATAGATCTAGTACACACACACACACACACACAGACACACACACACACACACACACACACATAGACACACACACACACACACACACACACACACACACACACATCTATATCTATAGATGTGTGTGTGTGCATACACACATACATTAAAAAAACATAGTTATATATGACACAAATATATATATATATATATATATATATATATATATGTGTGTGTGTGTGTGTGTGTGTGTGTGTGTGTGTGTGTGTGCGCATATGTATATATGTATAAATATAATTACCAATTTTTTTTCTAAATCTTTATACAATAATAATAACAAAAAATTATGAATATTTTTTTTGACTAAGTCAATTGCCTAAATAATTACTCTAACTAACTAATTAAACATTGGTTTGGCCATTTATTAATATAAAATGAGTTATGGTGACTTGACTTGGGAGTTACATACTAGATGGGATGTAACTCCATGGTGGAGTCACTCCCATTAGGGACATGACTTCCCAGACCTATATCAATAAGAAAAACACTGACCTTTTGTGAAAGACAAGGAACACATAAAAGTAGTTAAGTCTTCATGGTTTTCAATTAAGGTCAACATAGAACTAATAGAGTTTGCTCTAAATTTTTAGTACTATCTGCCAGATCGTATATATGATAAGTATTGACATATAGTAAAGGATAAATTTGTATCAACACATATTATTATATGCATTGTCTAAGTCTCACATAAATAAGATCTTATATATATTATATATAAGTAGGCTTAAGAACCCTTTATGCATAAATCAATAAAACAAATTTAATATATTTGATAGTCAAGCTTAACACTTGTTTTCTAGCTTTGTTTTGTGTTTAACAGTGTTTGAACCCTCTTTTAGTGAATAATGGATTTATGATATAGATATAAACAATCATTTTTTAGTTAATGATGTTTGTTAAAATGAGTCTGAATAGAGAAGTGATAGCTACAAAATAAATATGCATCCACTTAACCTTGACTCTAATTCAAATCTTAACCATGATACCACAAACTTAACTCTAATCATGATAGGAACCTAAACCATTATCCCAACCCAAACATAATAAAATTATATTTTAATCATAAAACTAACCACAATCCTAAATCTAACTTGAATCCTAATCTTGACTAGTATCTTAATTCTAACATTACGATGCAAACCTATCTCTAACAATGATTAAATTTATGATCATAATCTTAACCTTGAACTATAACCTTAATTGACACTTGACTAGGAGAAGAAAAGATATCCCAAAAATCTCGTGGGGATCATGGATTCATCTTAGCCTTTATAAAATTCAATAGGTTTAGTACATTTGAGGCATAGCAAACATCAAACAACCTAAATTGACTAGAATTTCATTTATCTCAATCTAATAAGCTAGCCTACCCAATGTATCAGAAATTTGTCACAATATCCTTCATTCACAATCTTTTGACAAAGTTAATATAACATTGTTTTGTAACAATGCCTGCTGATCTTTAGTTTTGTTGTCTATTAATGTCAAACACTTTGTCATATAGAAGATAGAGTTGACTAGTCGATCACCACTCTGATTGAGTTACTCTATATAGGCTGAGTTATGTATGTGCTTGACTAGTAAATTATCATGTATATATATCAAGATCTATAGGAGCCGAACAAGTTTATGGTCATGAGTATCTGTTGAAAATAGATTGATAGAAGTACAAGAATATGTTTCAATCATTGTTTTGTGATTAATGTCAAACCTACTGATTGCTGGTAAGACAATTACTTAGCTGATTTGAGTACTGTCATATATTTGATTGATGAGAAGGATTTGATAGATAAAAAAAGAACCTAAAGAAAAGGTTGAGTTATGGTATGTAAAAGGGAGTACAAAGATCAGTTTAGATAGTGATGATATAGTGCATTGATTATCTACTTAAGGTTGCATAGGTTGGATACACTAAGTCTAGAAGAACAAGTAAGAAGAATTGAGTCTACCAAGCTTGACTGAGTGGATAGTAGGTGTTGAGAACATTTAGTGCAAGCCAAGAAGAATACCAACTAGAGCCGAGAAAAGTCAAATTTTAGTGTATATCAAGTGATACAATGTAAGCTAAGTAAAGTTTAGTTGATGCCAAACATTAGTAAACTTTAGTATTTTTTGAGTGATCTAGTTGAAGACATGTGGAAGAAAGTATGGAAGTTGAGTGACAACATATCGATGCCAAGTGCCAGTATTCATGTTAAATTGTGGATTTGAAAAATATTAGCTAACTATTTTGTTTTCTTGAATTTTGTGAAGCATGTGGAAGATTACTATGATGAGTTAGTGACACAAAATTTAGGGTAACCATTTTGAGGCAAATTCAAAGAGAATTGAAGGAGAAGTTTCTAAAAGGGACTAAAATGAAAAGGTGGGTAGATTCATTGAATCCTACCTAATCCTACCTAACCCTAAAATAGACTATAGAGATGGCTGGTCAGAAGCAAAGTTGATCAATGTTGGAGAACCTAAGTTAGACAAGAGTTCTAAGGTATTACTTCATTCAGAGGTAGAATAGAAGAGTATGCTACTAGCAAGAAAATAAAGAAGGCTTAAGAGTATGAATGCTTGAAGGGTGAACAAGGTATCAGAGCTAAAGTGTGTGTGAAAACCAAGCATAATGTAGGACTAGAACAAAGATTTGTAATCTACAAGTGAGTTGTAATTTATTATTAGATCAAGCCTTATTGTTACTTTCTAATCATTGTACCATTCTAGGTTAAATATTTTGGATTAAAGTTGACCTAACAGTAATTTGTAAATCCTTTAACTAGGTGATATTCCAAGTGAATGATCAGAAGTTCTCTAACAAGGCTCACTCCTAACAGTGTGATTGAAATGCTTTGACCAAGTCACATTTAATAGTGTGTATTGTAACATTTAATAGGGTTGGCCTTTCACAGGGCATCACTTCAAAAGAGTGAAAATGAGTAATATGTCACTAGTGGTTTTTCCCAAATTGGGTTTCCACATAAAATCATTGTGTCAAATATGTTATTGAATCTATTATGTTTCATGCTTACGTTTCTAAAAAAATGATTTGATAGTAACCTACAAGTTTAAGTGATTGTATGATCTAATGGATGCATGCATAAATATGTTTTATGCATATCAGTTCACTAAGTTGTAAAATGTTTTATTTGTACATCTCAACCTTGAATAATTGATTCACCCCCTCTCAGTTATTCTAAAGAATTCCAACAATTGGTATCAGAGCCATTTGCTTAAAGAGGACTAGTTTGAAGGTACTAGAAGCAAAAGATCAAGATGTCCAAAAGAGAGGTACCCAAGCTTAACAAATAAAAATTTCCTACATGGAAAAGTCTAATGAAGCTAGACCTAGGAGGTATTGGAGACCATGCACAATCTACCATCACAACTGATCATGTTAATCCTACTGGAGCCCTAACAAAAAAAGATTTGAAAAGGAAGAAAGAACACAACCATGAAATGTTGGAGATTGCCTCTGCCCTAAGTTATGCCAAGTTTGATAACATCAAGGGTTGTGATAGTGTAGAGAAGATGTGGAATGCTCTTCACACCATTTGTGGAGGTTATGGAAATGTTTTGAGAGCCAAATAGGAAAGTCTTAAAGGTAAATTTGATGATTGAAGATGCAAAAAGGTGAGAATGTTGCTCAATATTGCTCTAGGATAAAAGATATTGTTAATTCTATAAGAGTATCTACTAGTAAGATAGATGATGAGACTATATTAATTTAAGTTAGGAGAAAATTGTGTCCCATCTATGTAATTAGGGTTTTTGCAATACAAGAACTAAGATGTATACTAGGTTCTAATCTGACTCTTGAAGGTCTGGTAGGTAGGTTCATTGTTTTTGAGCTATCCAATTTTGATAACTTCAAATTTGACAAAGCTGAATCTTCTTTCAAAGCTAAGCTACCATAGAAGGAACCTAATGAGAAGAAGAAGGACAAAGGTAAAATATGTTTCAAGTAACAGTGATATAGATGAGGAGGATGTAGGACAACTTGAAGCACTTCTAGCAAGGAGATTTCATAGAGGTAAAGGAAAATTCAAAGGTAAATTACCTAACATGTGTTTTAACTACAATGAGGTTGTTCATATTGCTGATAGATGTCCAGAGAAGAAGAACTATAGAAGTGGAGACAAGTACAGAAGTAGAAGAGATGAGGATAACATAGATTACAAAGATAAAGGAAAGAAGTCTTGCTACATTGTAGAAGAGGAAACCAAAGATGGATTTGACGATCATGATGATGAAGTGGTGTATGTTGCAATGAAGGATGATTCTGATGAGGATGAGACAACTACATTAGTGTATTGTTTGAACAAGAATGATAGATGGATCATTGATAGTGGGTGTTCACATCACATGATTGGAGATAAAAGTAAGGTCATTAACTTAAATTATTATGATGGAAATAGTGTAAGGTTTGGTAATGATACACCTTGTCTGATAAAAGGAAAAGGTTCTATCAATATCATAGAAAATATTTTATGTGACAATGCTTATTATGTTGAAGGACTTAACTGTAATTTGTTGAGTGTTTCACAACTAAATAGTTCAGCTTGCAAGGTTGAGTTTGAGAACAACATTGCTAAGATATATGATATTGATGGAAAACTAATGGGAAAAGGTGATGAAACTAGAGATAATCTATTCTATCTTGATATAAATGATGCTACTTGTCTAGTTGTAGAATTTTAAGATGTGTGTATATGTCACAAGAGGTTATGTCATGTTAATTTTAATAACTTGGTCAGTATCAGTAACATGAGAAGAGTCAGTAGTTTGCATAAGTTGAAGAAACTTGTCAATATAATTTGCAAACAATGTCAGTTAGCAAAAATGACAAAGTCTTGTTTTAAAAGTAAGACTGACACCTCTAAAGGAATTTTGGAGATTATTCATACTAACTTTTCTGGACTAATTGATGTGCAAAGCTACAAAGGTGATAAGTACATTATGCTATTTGTTGATGATTATTCTAGGATGATGATAGTCATGTTTTTGAAACAAAAATATGATGCTTTCGAAATGTTTAAGTGGAACTTAGCAAGATTTGAGAAGAAAATAGGTAAACATTTGAAATGTTTGAGATCTGATAGAGTAGGAGAATTTACATCAAATGATTTTGATATGTTTTGTAATTACAGAGGAATCAAAAGATAGACATTTGCTCCTAGAACCCCTCCACAAAATGGAATTGTTGAAAGGAGGAACAAATTTTTAATGGATTGTGCTAGGACACTCATGATGGAGAAGAATTTTGCTTTGAAATACTAGAGAGAGGGTGTAAGTACAACTATCTATACCTTGAATCATTTACAAGTCAAGAAAGGTACTCATGCAACACCTTTTGAACTATGGTATGGATACTCACCCAATGTAAAATATTTTAAAATATTTGGAAGAAAGTGTTATATTCTCAAAGATTTTAGGAATGGTAAACTTGATGCAAAAAGTGAAGAAGGTATATTACTTGTGTTTTCCATAAGAAGTAAAGCTTATAAGTGTTTAAATACTAACACTAACAAATTTGTAGAAAGTGCAAATGTAAAATTTGATGAATATATAGAAGTACACGAGGCTGAACCTATGAAGGAACCAAAGGAATATAGATCATTTGTATACTTTTATGAAGGTATGCCTACTGATGAAGATGCTATAAATCAAGTTGCAAATCAACAACAAGTTTCAATGACTGCCAAGTTACATACAATGAATGTTGAGTTGCATTAAGGAACCAAGCTACAATCAAGTTTGAAGTTACAGAATGAAGTTGAGGAACATTCTGATTCTAAGATTAATGTATATGAAAGAGATGTTAAATTACCTGATAGAGAAGTACACAGTGATTCAGAAGTTGATAGACCAAATGAGGAAAATAGAGAAAAACCAAGATTGTCAAAGTATATCAAAAGACATCACCCTGTTGCAAAAATTATTGGATATAAAGATGCAAGACCAATGAAAAGAAATAGGTTGATAAATGATGCATGTTTTATTAGCATGCATGAGGCTAAGATAGTGAAAGATTCTTTAGAAGACGTGGATTAGAATAAAGCCATGAAAGAAGAGATTGAACAAATTGAAAAGAACAAGACATGGACTCTAGTTCCTAGACCAGAAGATAAAAATGTGATGGGCACCAAGTGGGCATATGAAAACAAGTTAGATGAAAATGGTAAAGTCACAAGGAATAAGGAAAGATTAGTTTGCAAGGGGTATGCACAAGAAGAAGGGATAGATGATTAGAACTAAACTGGCATATTATTTTAAATTATATAATTATGGTCTCTTATCAATTGTAATGACTTTTAAATTTTTATTTGTCCATTCAATTTCTAATGAGAATGTAGATGGAGTGACCTTTAAACTTCCATGAAGATCTATAAAGAGGACCAAGTTGAATTCAAGATTAGAATGACATGGAAATACATCTCATTTTTAAAGAATGCCAATTTGTACCAGATCTTGTATATGGAGTTTGTGGGCATACATCTCATCCATAGGATTTCCCACCTCCTATGAACATTCATAGGATTGGACAACTTTTATGAACTTGGACATACAACTCATCAACGTGTTTGTTCAAATATTGATTGAAGCCAAGATATAAATCTCACTTCCAAGATTCTCCATAATTGTACATAATTTTTAGTACTACAAATAAACAAAAGTTTTCATATGACTTATTATGTGTGTAAAATTCCATTATTTCTTCTTTCGATATTGTCCTCTGAATTAAAGAAATGATTCAGATCAATAGGCTATGGTGAAACATTCACTCCTGTTGCAAGATTGGAAGGAGTAAGAACTCTACTTCCTTACTTTGCATACAAAGGTTTCAAAGTTTAGCAAATGGATGTTAAATCTACATTTTTGAATGACATATTAGAAGAAGAGGTCTATATAGAACAACCAAAAGATTTGTTGATTTTAACAACTAAAACATGGTATGTAGATGTTGGTATACAAATTTATGCTTTAACAAAAAGAAATAACTAGGAACTTCTATGCCCAAATTTGCAAGAAAAATACAAGTTTCCAACAGTTGAGGAATTTAACTTCTTTGATTCCTCTTTGAATTTTGGTAAGGTTCATCTTCCTTATTAGATGTTCAATCAAAAATTCCTTCTATATGGGGGTTACTTTTAACCAAAAAGTAATAAGGCTTCCCATCTATTCTTGGATAGAGGGATGATTAGAAAACAACAAATAAACATATGAGAAAGAACAAAATAGAGAGAATGCATAGTTTCTCTATCAATCGCTTCTTAGAAAGACATATAGAAAAAAAGCTTATTTTAAATCATCTACTAGATATCATCCAACATCAGAAAGAGATCTCAATAGTTTGACATCAATTCAATACTAAATCAACAAAAAACCAATCCAAAGCATACAATTTTTGAATAATTAGATCCTTTTGATTCCAAAAAGAACAATCTTGTTCAAGTACAATGCTGGAAAACTTAAAAGAAAAGAATTTATGTAACTATTAAAACTTAGATTTAAGTTTACAGTATGATATCCATCAAAAACTACCTAGCCCTAACACTACTAATTTTTAAACTTAAATAGAAAGCTATCTAAGAATCTCCCTTAAAACTCTATTCTTAGACAATTAAAAGTAATAATGAAAACCAACTTAAGGGTATGCAGACCTAGAAATTAACTTTAGAAATAAAAACCAAATGTCTTAAAAGAATTAGAAAGATAAAACTTAATCATCTACTAATTGGTCAAGTGTTTCTTCTTCCTCCTCATCTTCAACATCAACCTGCCCATGTACTAGCATCAGTCATGGTAGTTGTATTCAATCTCTTGATGTTTTGCAATCAATTTTTATAGATGTCCCTATCAAGTCTCATCTTATTCACTGTATCCAAATAACTAAGAATTCATAGAGTGCACATTCTTGACATTATCTTGGTCTTAGCCACCTTGGAGATGTTAAATGATGTGAGATCAATTTTGTCTTTCACAAAGTTCATGCACTCTTCATATTGTTTGATCATGATCTCCTCATCAAAACCTCCTTCTTCAAGAGGAGTGGAAAAGGCCAAGCTAATGGACTAAAAATCCCTATTTACATTTTCAAGCAATATTTTGAATTCTTTTTCAAATGATTGCATCCTAGAAATAGTAGAACTATAATTAGATACCCTCTAGGCTATGCTCTTTCTTAAAACTTGAATCAACCCCACATCCGCATACTGTAGTTGGTTTTCCTTCACAAACATTTCTAGCCTATAATATTTTGCCTCTACTAATTGAGTTACCATAGCTGAGAATCTTTTGACTTCACCCTTCCAAATTACTAACTAAATGTGGGATTCATCAAGTGTGGCCCCAACCAGAGAAATGGTTTCATGAAAATTTCACATGACTTTAGCAACCTAATTTGTTACTAGGCCAATCCAAATGAACACAATCACCATCATCATCTTTCCTTTCTTTAAGTCACCTAGAAATTCTTGGTTTTCAAGGGCACTAGAATCAAAGGTAAGTCATGGTTGGTTACCGAAAACGAAAATCTAACCTTTTAGCGAGTTTATGTATTCAACCATTGCATTTATCTAAACTTTTAGTTTCTTCTTTTCAATCCTATCTTTCTATGACTGTAGCACTATTTGTTTGATAGATTCTTTGACCTAGTGTTACTTTGTTTCACAATTCACCACCCCTAAATCTTTGCGTGTGATTTCAAAATTGTTTAGATCCAATTCATCAGTTCCCTCTTTTTGATTGTAGCTAACCACTTCAGCTATAATTCTCCCCATTACACTATCAAAAGTTATTCTGGCTATTCTTTTAGTCCTTTTGGGTTTTGGGGCCTTGTTGGTATACTCACTAAAAATATTGTCAATAGGAAAAGAAATAGGAAATAAAATCCTTTTCCTATTTACTAAAGCTACGAGCCAGTTAGGATCAGTAGAATCCTTTTGCAATTTAGTACTTTTTTTAGGGGTGTTTATGAACTGTATCCTTAAAGGAGATGAACCCATTGTCATCTGGACTCTTTGGCTATTGTCAATATGTTCACCACCTAGGTCTTTATCTAGTTCACCATCTAGGTCTAGATTACCTGGTGAAGTTTTACATGTACTGACATTTTGGTTTTCTTGTTAGAACTAGCTTTCCATACAAGAGGTAAATTATGGATCTTTCTCTTAGAAATCCTTTGCAACCTTCTGTTACATATAATTGTAAGACAAAAATTAGAAAGAAGATCAATCTAGTCACTAGTATGTATATCATTTTTCATTCTCAGCCAAGACTTTGTCTTTTCAATCACATTTTCTATTGTTTCAAGAATATTATCCTCTTCTTTAGAGTTCCAATCTATGGCAATCATGTTAGAAATTATGGGTTTAATTTCTTGGGGGGTTAGGCAATCAACTCTGTCTTCTTCTATGTCTATGATATCTATACCTAGTTTCGATTGAAATAGGTGGACTTGTGCAATAGTGAACCTTGATGACTATCTTCTTCTCACCTCCAACTCATCTGCACAATCCTCCCAAAAATCTTCCACATTAGGGACATAATAATCTTTGCATGAGTATTAAATAGACTATGAATAATTTTGTTGTTGTCAAAGTTTGGTCTAGCCTAGTAGAAGCCAAAACCAAGATTAACCAAGTCAGAGTTTATACTTGTTGTATCTTCCATGCTTTCACATGTCAATTTTCCTAAGTTAAGTGGGAAAAAATATCACAAGCCTCTTCATCCAAGAATTTATTTATCGCAACAATTAATTGCTGAGCTAGCTTTGCTAGAACAAAGAAATCAAGAGTGAATTTAGGAATACATATAGACTCTTCATCAAAACCTCCTACCCTCAAATAAGTGAATTTAGGGAATTTAATATATAGGCTACCAAAAAATTGAATGAGGTTTTGAGACTCAGGGGACAATCTATGGTGCAACGGACTTTTCAAGTCAAAACACAAATTTCTAGAAAAGACATCATGGACCCTTTTGAAGTCTTCCAAAGCTTTATCCTTATGCAAAATGAGGCAATAGTTATATATGGTAATGTTCTTAGTCTAGGTTCATGGGATAAATTTTGTAAATATTGAGTGCTAGCTAGCATATACATCAAATAAGATGACATAAAAAAGTTCTTTTTCAAATTTAGAGCACCGTTCATCTGATTTCTCAGAGAGCTAGCTATTAATTCCACCTAATCTAGGAATTGTGAGCCATTTAACACAATTTGAATATAAAAATAAATCCACTCTTTAAAGATGGAGACATTAGGAGACCCATAAATTCTATGCAACCGTATCATGATGCCCTGGACTTGAATGGTCATTTATTTTTTCTTTAAAGTTTTAGGTAACCTAGAACCACCTTTGTAGAAAGACTCAGTCCAATTCTTTGCTATGGTGTTCCTATAGACATTTTCTTGCTCTAAAAATCTAGCCATGGACAATGTGGGAGTCAGGTTAGCAAATTGCTGCTCCTCTAGGTGAAATAATCTAGATATGATTTCTCTATTTACACTCAACAACACACTTCCATCTTGCTTCAATGCATTCCCCCCAGACACATTATACATATGAATGCACTCTTGAGTTGGCTCTAGATAGGTGTAGGCTAGTGGGAAAATGAAGGCCATGAGGAGTTTAGTATCCAAAACTTTAGTGGAAAAAGGTTTCGCAAGTCTTTAACAAAATCTCTCTACAACACCCCCAAATTAACTCCTAATATGTCTGTGTTGGATACTATAGGTGATTTACATTGCGAACTATGAGTATTCTTGAATAAGTGCAGTGTGGACTTCATGATTTAGGAACTTTAATCATATTTGGAAGCAAAGAAATAGCCACAAATATTCTTTGTTTAATAAGCAAGAGAAAAATAACCAGAGTAGAAGGGTTACTTGAAGAATTATGATCATTACAGATATGGAAGAAGGCTCGCTCTCTCTGATTTTCCTACAATTGATTATTTCAGACAAGAAAATAAACTTTATGCTTTTTTAAAGGTTTCCTACAATTGATTATTTTAGACAAGAAAAGAAACTTTATGCTTTTTCAAAGGTAAAGTCTTCTTCATATACATCTCAAAAATAGGGAATGGTCATTAATTATGTGGAGGAAAGAATTAATTTTGGCATGCTGTGAGTGTAGGGTGATGGGACAAATTACTGATTAACATTAAATAGGAAATAAGTACTTCAAATGATTATTTCCCTTTGCATGTGCCAAATCCTTATTTTTGTACTCCCAAATCAAGGTTCTAGCACGATCATTTATGATGATATTACTTCAACCATTAATTACTTGAACTTACTCTAAATCATGACATCACCAATGATCATGTTAGATTTGATGAGGCATCTAGCTATTGCATGTCCTTCAGACATGTATCCATGCATTATTGATTAGGCCTACTAAGAAACATTATCAATGAGAATCGGATGAAGCGTTGAACTTTTAAACTAGTTCAATTGGTACAAAGCATCCAAGGAAGCTTCATGCTATCTAAACTTGGTACAAGGAGTAAAAAGGTTCAAGGGGTACAAAGAAGTTTACATTTAATACCAAGCCACTTGCAAACTTTTCGTAAGATGGTTTCAGGATAATCACTCCTGATCAAGGCTTTCTAAGGGAAAGACTGGTTCAACAATTCACTTGAAGGAAGGATGAATTGAAAGAATGAGGTTGGTGAATGATCGATGATAATGTTATCATATCTCAAAGTATATTTGACTCTTGATAGAACTGATGGTTCAATGACAACATTTGAAAATAAGAGTGAACCAAAGATAAAGAGTAAAAATGGTGACTCTAAAAAATCATGAACTAATAGTAGACTACACAAAGCTTTATATAGTTTGAAGCAAGCACCAAGAGTATGGTATAAAAGGCTTCACAATTATCTTGTGAAGATTGAATTTGAGAGGACCGATGATAACAACAATCTGTACTTGAAGATAGAGAAAGGAAAATGTATTTTACTATTTGAAATTTTTGTTGATGATATCATATTTGGAGGTCATGATACTTTATGTAAATCTTTTACAAGTGAAATGAAGAAATAATTTGAGATGTCTATGCTTGGAGATATCAAGTTCTATGTGGGTTTACAAGTACATCAGATGAAATATGGCATATACATCACTTAGTCAAAATATGTAAAGGAAATACTGATAACTTTTGGATTGGAAGATTCCAAGCTAGTAAGCAGATGTATGGTGACATGACATAAATTGTCAAAGAATGATGATTTTGCTGAGGTGAGTCAAACATTGTACAGGTCTATGATTGGAAAATTGCAATATATAGTACACAAAAAACATAATATTGCATTATCTATTGGGATAGTTGCAAAATTCTTTGCTAATCCCAGGGAGAATCATTTGGTGGCTATTAAGAGAATAATGAGATATCTAAAAAAAATAGAAGAATGTGGTCTATACTACAAGGAAAATGAGAAATTTGAGCTGAGTGCCTACATTGACGCTGATTGGGTTGGAAATATTGATGACAAAAATAACACTAGTGGACGGGTATATTTCTTAGGATAAAGGCTGGTTACATGGACTAGCAAGAAATAAAATTGTATATCTCAATCTAATACTAAAGCTAAATATGTTGCTACTACAGTAAATTGTACACACATCGTATGGATCAAAAAACTACTCAAAGGTATGAAGGAGGAAATCATTGAATCTGTGATACTTTATTGTGATAACACAAGTTCTATAAATATATCAAAGAATCTTGTGATGCATACAAAGACTAAGCACATTTCAGTAAAGTATCATTACTTGAGAGAGTTAGGTCAAGACAAAGAGGCAAAGATGGAATATGTGAATACAAAAAAGAAAATAGCTGATATCTTCACAAAAGCATTACATAAGAATGCTCATGGGTATCTAAGAGGTAAAGTAGGGGTGATAACCCTATCCAAGGCTATCTAAGAAGCATGAGAAGTTCCCTGCATGAACTAAGATGATTGAAATATGTTACACATTGATGCAATGGAGCTTACTTTAGGAGCTTCCTAAAGTAATCAAAGAGCTGGAGCTATAGGTCAGTCACAAGCTAGGTGACAGAAGAAGAAACTGAAAATGTTCATATCTGTATATTAAGATGAGAAGTCTTTGACATTGTTGTTGAAGAAGGAGATAGTATTGAAGTAGAGGGAGAAATAGAAAGAAAAGAGGGAGAAAAATAGAAGAATAAATATAGAAAGGAAGAAACATGAAATATCTACTCAGAGGGAGATAATGTACTTGATGATTTAGTAAATGATTACATCTACCTAGTAAGAGGGAGATAGTGTCACTAATAGATTTGGTACCAAATTGCAACAGCAGTGCCATTGCAGTTTTTCCGTCACAACCTTGTCATTGTCACAATTGCAATGGTCTACTGTCGCAATTGCAACGATGACAAGGTTGTGACAGAAAACAAGGTTGTGACAGAAAAATTGCAACGACATTGCCATTGCAATTTGGTACCAAATGTATTAGTGTGTTGAGGGATATATAAGAACATAATAGACAGAGACAGATACTTGAATAAAGAGGAAGTGATCAAGAGGGAGTCATAAGGATGAGTTGATTTTTTTTTTATTAGAACAAAATTTTGTAACCTATATAGAAGTTGAAAGCTAATAGAGGGAGAGAGTTCAATACAAGGAATTATTTTCTTTTTGGTATTATTATT
The DNA here is from genome assembly GCA_028749045.1 of Cupressus sempervirens. Lineage (NCBI taxonomy): Eukaryota > Viridiplantae > Streptophyta > Pinopsida > Cupressales > Cupressaceae > Cupressus > Cupressus sempervirens. Next base: position 839,276,932 of record CM053793.1, read on the forward strand.
GGTTGTATTGCTTTTCCATCAATTCCAAAGAGGGAGATTGTTGAAAATAGATTGATACAAGTATGAGAATGTGTTTCAATCATTGTTTTGTCATTGATGTCAAACTTGCTACTTACTGGTAAGACAACTACTTAGTTGATTTGAGTACTATCATATATTTGATTGATGAGAAGTATTTAATCAAATGAGATAAAAAAAAGTACCTAGAGAAAAGGTTGAGTTGTGGTATGTAAAAGGGTGTACAACGATCAATTTAGACAATGATGATATAGAACATTGATTATCTACTTAAGGTTGTAAAGATTGGATACACTGACTAAGTCTAGAAGAACAAGTAACAAGAATTGAGTCTACCAAGCTTGACCAAGTGGATAGTAGATGCCAAGAAAAGTTAGTGCAAGCCAAGAAGAAAACTAGTTGGAGTTGAGAAAAGTCAAAGTTCAGTGTATGCCAAGTGATATAGTGTAAGCCAAGTAAAGTTTAGTTGATGCTGAGCACTAGTAAAATTTAGTATTTTCTGAGTGATCTAGTTGAAGATGAGTGGAAGAACAGTATGGAAGCCGAGTGACAATATATTGATACTGAGTGCTAGTATTCATATTAAATCATGGATTTGATGAATCTAAGTCATCTATTTCATTTTATTGAATTTTGTGAAGCATGTGGAAGATAACTATGATGGGTTGGTGGCACAAAATTTATGGTAAACTATTTTGAGGTGAATTTAATGAGTATTAAAGGAGAAGTTTCTAGAAGGGAATAAAATGAAAAGGTGGATAGATTCATTGAATCCTACCTAATCTTACCTAACCCTAAAATTGACAATAGAGGATGAACAACAAAAGATTTTAATTTTCTATTTATAGAGATGGCTGGATAGAAGCAAGGTTGATCAATGTTGGAGAACCTAGGTTAGACAAGAGGTCTAAGGTATTGCTTCATTTAGAGACTAAATAGAAGAGACTTCTATTGGCAAGAAAAGAAAGAAGGATCAAGAGTATGAATTCTTGAAGGGATGACAAGTTATTAGAGCTGAAGTGTGTGTGAAAGCCAAGTAGAATGAAGGACTAAAACATAAATCTATAATCTACAAGTGAGTTGTAATTTTTTATCAGATGAAGCCTTACCATTACTTTCTAATCATTGTACCAATCTAGGGTAAATCCTTTGGATTAAGGTTAACCTAACAGTCATTTGTAAATCTTTTAACTAGGTGACATTCCAAGTGAATGATCTAAAGTCCTCTAACAAGGCTCACTCCTAATAGGTGATTGAAATACTCTAACTAGGTCACAGTTAACAATGTTATTGTAACCTTTAACAAGGTTGGCTTTTCACAGGGCATCACTTCAGAAGAGTGAGAATGAGTAGCATGTTGCTGGTGTGTTTTTCCCAAATTTGGTTTCTATATAAAATTAGTGTGTCAAATGTGTTATTAAATCTATTATGTTTCATGCTTACATTTTTGCAAAGTTGATTTGATAGTAACCCACAAAGTTTAAGTGATTGTATGATCTAATGGATGCATGCATGAATATGTTTTATGGATATGGGTTCACTAAGATGTGAAAATTTTTATTTGTACATCTAGACCTTAGATAACTAATTCACCCCCTCTCAAATATTCTAAAGAATTCCAACCATAGCCCTATGCAAGTTGAGTTTAGTGAATGTCGAGTAAAGAAGAGTAAGCTGATGCCAAGTAATATAGAAGAAACCAAGCTAGTTGAGGCTGAGCATAAGAAGGCATAATAGTTATGATTGAGAATCGCAGATAGTATGTGTTGAGTAACACAATTTCAACAAGAATGTCTAGAATGGCACAAAATTTGAGGTAAACTATTTTGGCCAACATGTAAATGATATTTAATGATTTTAGAGTTTGTTAAAAATATTTTTACACATTTTGATGTGGATCACCAATCCATATGAAGGAAAGCTAACCAAGTAGACTAAGAGGCAAAAAGGGAAGCATACAGATCATTTATTTTATTCTAGAAGACTCTACATATGTCTATATAAAGGAAGATCCAAAACCCTATTTTATAAGGATGTGAAGTGTTGTGAATGCTTATGCAAAGGAGTTGTATTTTGGATGCTACAAGTGAAGTTGTGAAGTAATAGAGTATAGCGATTGAGTGAAGAAGGGAAGAGTAGAGGCTAAGATATATCAAATAGGAGATTATATTAAAGAGTGGAAAGAGAAGATCCATAATCAACATTGTGAGTGTAGATCAAAGGATTAGGTATTGATACATTTTGGGAAGTGAATCAAGGTAAATATCTTAATAGAGTGGTCATAACAAGCATAAGTAAATCTCCTAACAATGTGCTTACTTAATTGTAAATTTTAAATCCTTTAATCAAGGTAGACCTAATAGTCTTGCAAATCTCTTAATAGGATAGACCCATCATAGGGTACTTCATCAAAAGTTATCACATTTGTAGCACTAACATGCAAACTTTGTTACTATAGTAGTGACAATTTGTGGGTGTCACCCCCACCCCAGTTTTACCTTCACCTTGGAGGGTTTTTGGTAACCAAAATCTTTTGCATTGTGTGTTTATCTTTCAGCTTATGGATGTGATGAATGGTTAGATTTATTTCAACATTTCAAGTTTAAAGTTATGTTATGCATCATCTAGACATGAGATGGATTAAGTGGTGAATACAACTAAATTGTTTTGAAGGTTAAAAGTTTTTGTGATTTTGATTCACCCCCACCTCAGTATCTCACTTTCCCAATAAACTTCCACCAATTGGTATTAGGGCTTTGTCCTCTTAGAATAAGTTTAACCACTTAAGAGTTGAGATTTTGGAGATAAAGTATTACAAATTGGAAAAGACTATTGAGAATAAGATGATTGACATCTAGATCATACTGTAGCAACTTGAAGAAGTAAAAGAGAAATTGAAGAAGTTCTTAAAGAAAAGAAGAGAGATGGCTATCTAGTAGAATGTCACAATTTATCAAGAAGTGGATACTAAAGGAATGTTTGACAATGGAAGTTTCAGTGAAAGTGATGCAGTTATAGAAAATCTATTGGAGAAGAACAACATTCTGATTGAAGAAGTTAGAGGATTAAAGAGAGAACATGAAATCCAGTTAGTAAGGATATGCGAGGTTGCTAAAAAAGAAAGAAAGATTAAGAAGGAAAATTCATGGAAGAAGAAGACAAAAGAAAAAAGGCTATCAAAATTGAAGAAAGATCATCAGATGTGCAAAACCTTACAAATGATATGCTAGACATGATGACTTAGCTACTACATGCAAATCAGGAGCTAAACTAAAAAGACATAGAGATTGCAAATCTGATATCACAAATTGACCAAATGAGGAATGAGTTAAGATTTGAGAAGGAACTCCTTGAAAGGATGAACAAACCTAGTGAAACTATAAGATACTTTGAAGAAGTGATGAGATTACCAAGGTCATCCAGTGATACCTTTAGATTAGGACATATCAAGCACTACTCATCTAATGAAGAAGGAGAATCATCCAAGAGTGGAGAGAAAAGGAATGTAAAACTAAAAGGAAAATATACATGCCATCATTGTGGCCAGTTGGGACACACAAAAAAAATTTACATAAGCAAGAATGACAAGCAAAATCCTAAGCCTAATTTTACTGGTAACTATTTTAATTACAAGAAACAAGGTCACCAAGCACATGAATGTAGATCAAAGGTTAGAAATACACCTACACCACCTAGATTTGAAGGATATTTCTACAATTGTCAAAAGTGTAGACATAAAGAACAAGAATGCAAATTATAAGTAAGATCTAATTAGACATAGAAAAGGTAAGTAAATTCACCTAAGAAAGGCAACTCTTATAATTGGGATTACAAAACATGGTATAATTTTCATTATTGTGGAGAATATGGTCATATTATAGAAAATTGCATAAGAACACATTTCATGGGAAATTACAAGAAATGGTTGAATAGAAGCATAGTTTGTTTTAGTTGTTACAAGACTAGATATGTGAGCCAAAATTGTAGGACTTGAGCACCAATACCAAACAATGAACACATCAAGAGATAAGGCAAAGTGAATGTAGAACAAAAAACAAAGAGATGAATCAAACCTGGAAGAAGAAGGTAGAAAAAGGAAGTAGTGGAACTACTGAAGCCAAGATCACCCAATCTAATGAAGAAGGTGATCAAACTACCTTAAACTAATCAAGAAAGGTATGTAAGGAACTGCATATTCAAATGACATATCATACATCAATTCCTAACACAAAGTGTGCCAAAGTTAATATTTGCATAAGATAAGATGCATTAGAATAGATTTGTGGAAAGATCTAAACAAATGAAATCAACTACACTATTGGTGTTGAGCATCAATAATACTCTCTATATTGGCGAAGAATTTCAATATGGACCAAATGCTTAAAATGACTGAGATGATGTATTCGATGAGTTAAATGGTATTGACCAAGTTGTGTAGTGGAGATCGAGTTAAAAGGTGTAAAGCCAACTAAGATAGCTATATTCCACCTAATAAAGTACACAACATTTATGAGTTCCCTAATTTGAATGAATGGAGGTATATAGTGCAAATTTGAATATATTTTACACATCTTGCATTTAGATTTTGAGAGCCCTAGTGATTTGAGTGAATTGTGAAGTCATTACAAGTGAGTTTGTTGAAGCATGATTGAGCATTGATTGTAAGTTGTGCTGAGTTACTCAGGAAGTGAATATAAAACACTAAACATAGAAATGGAATCTGGATCATGGTCAACAATGAGGAATCAAGATGAAGAGGTTAGTAATGTTCAATTAGTGAAGAGTGACACTTGTCCTCCACCCAAATATCAAGGTATTCCAAAAATTGTAGTGAAAGGAGATTCAATAGGTGTGTTATCATTGATACCACCTAGGGTTATTTTCATACATGATGTATAGAGTTGTTACATGTGTAAGATCAGTCAAGTTGGAGACTATGAGGTTCAAATGGCTTATAAGAAATTGTGTGATGAAGGAGTATTAAAAGATGACTTCAAGATTGTGGATAGGACAGGGTTAACACTTTCCCTAGAGTTTCCAAGAAATTTTAAGACTAAATGGATTATATTAGTATTGAGACAAATTCACAATATGGAGTTGTGGCTGGAGAATGGGCTAGTGAAAATTACAAAGAAAATTATACATGCAGTCATAGGGTATCCCACATTTGATAAGAAGAAGACAATGGGATTTTAGAGACAAGACACTATTGAGGAAAACATCAAGTCTTAGTGGAATGGACGTGGTATGTCAATCTCAAGTTTTATCAATCTATTGATAGATTTCTCTGTAAGAGTGATTACACACAAATTTCACTAGTCAAGCTAACTAAACACTGTGCCATGTATGGAAATGACCAAGCTTGGAAGACTGTGATGAAAGACCATGAATATGGTCTTGCTAAGCTCCAATGGTTTCAATTGGCTAAGAATCTTATATCAATTAGGAAGAAAAATAACTCAATGTGTAAGTTTTGATCATTGATAATGTAGATCTTATTTTATGTTCAAAATTACATATTTTGGCATCTCAAGGAAGTGATGAAAAAGGATAAAGAAATTCCATCATAAAGATAGTATCCACAAGCAACACCCAATCCAATGAAAATATGTCACATCTCCTATGAGGTTATAGAAAGATATAACATGACAAGGCACCATGAAAGAAGTGAAAAAGTAAATCCTTGCAAAGGATAACACAATATTATGAGTCTCCAATATCTATCATGAAAATCTACTTTCTATTAAAATAATATTGGATGTGACATGATAAAAAAATAACACTCAATCAAATGAAATAGTGGATCCTTGAAAGAATGAGAAAGATGGATAAAGTTCCCTTGCCCCCCAAGTATAGGAACAAAGAGAAAAGAAGAACTATTATGCTACTCATAAAGAAGACTGTGCATATCAATGAGCCCCCAAGAGAGAGGTTAACAATGTTACATGGCATAGAGAAACATAAGAGGGGCCTAAGTGTTATTTAAATAAGTATGGACTAACATAGATCATATCATAAGGAGATATGCAAATAACCTTATTATCAATAAGTTTCTCAATCTTGTAATTTAAAGATTGACAATCATTAGTAGGTATATCATGATAATGATGATACATGTAAAATAGAAGATTCATTAGTTTTTGACTTTGTTTCTTTCTATGTTTAGGTCTAGTAATCCTCTTAGCACAGAGAAGCATAAGCAAAACAAGCTCTTGATTAGTAAAAGATGATAGAGGAGAGGATGTGGACAAAAGATCACTTTGTTGCACACACCTAACGTATGGTAAGTCATGGTATTGAAAGAATTATTATTCCCACTATCACCTAAGGGTATGCTAGGTTTGATAGGATCTTCATGACTGAAAATAGAAACAAAATTAGTAAAGAGAACAACAACTCAATTTCTCATGAATGAAAGATCATTGAATCTATACTATATAATTAATGTTGGATTAGAATCTAATGTAACCTAAGAATCTTTGGATAGAGAAGAATAAGGGTCTTCTTTAGAATTAGGATTCTTCACTTCTTGTGTAGGAGGAGAAACCCAAGCATAGTTCACATTTAAACATGGATAAGGCACATCATCAACATGCATGGTATACAACATGCATAGAATGTAGCCAAGGTCTTGCTAAGAGAAGGATATAATTGAGAGGTCCAAGCATAACATGTATAAGAGTATCCAATATCACTGGACCAACTTTAATAGGTAGCATTATAATACCCAAATTATTTTTATCAATGTTATGAAATCCTAGAATAGAAGTGTCATAAGGTTGAACAATAGAAAGATCAACATTCATAGCCTTTAGCATACCTATACTATGAATATTTAAACAATATCCATTATCAATCATAGTGCAACATATGGTAGCTTTATTTATAGATATTGCAACCATAAGAGGGTCATGACGATCTTGAATATATTTAGAAGGAAAATCCTCATGAGTAAACATAGCTGAAGGTGGGATAAGAGTAGTATGCATACATTGTAAAAATGCATTGATGTTATGTTAATTAGGAAGTGGAACAAAGAGATTGGATAAAGACTTTTTCAAGGCTTCATGTTATGTTGGAGATGTTTGAAGAAGTTTACAAAGAGAAATATTGGCAGGGGTATTATGTAATTGTGACACCAAATTATAATCCAACCTAAGATTTTAAGGAAGATGACATAGAGGAGGAAGAAACTATTGAGAAGGTGAAAGAGAGGTAGTAGGTTGAGGATTATTCCTTGTACAATAGGTGTGAGACACCACATCATGATCCAAAGGATTACTAGATTTTCCCTTAACAATTATTTGAGGACAACCTTTAATAGTCATAAGAGGCTTAGTAAAAGGTTCATGAATATTGACCATATTAACTTGATGAATCTTGTGATTATTCATAGAGTATTACTAGAAAGGAGAGCATAAGAATTGTGATCTTCTACTAATGCTTCATCTTGACTAGGAGAAAAGACATCTCTACAAAAAAAAGTAGAACCATGTTGAAGATAAAAGGTACTAACCATTGCATCTTTTCCATGAGGAAGAGGAATAATCAAAATTGTCTTCTAGAGGCTCATTAAAAATAGAAAAATCATCCCAGGGTGGAAGAGAACACACAATTGAAGATGAAGACACATCTCTATCAAAGATCTCATCCCAAATAATGATATTATCATGACTCAATAGAGGTGGATCATAATCATCTTTAACAAGATGAGCCTTAATGAAAGAGTACACTTGAGTGTCATCATATTCATGAAATTGAAAATCTTGAAGGTCATGAAGAACATTTGAAAATAAAGATATAAATTACTAGGATTAACCATAGATAGAAATAACAATTACATGAAAATAGAACCAATATCATAAAATAATAAATTACTTAAGAGAGAACACAAGACATAGATTTAATGTGGTTCACCTAATCCCTAAGCTATGTCCACTAATAAAAAGTCCATTATTATTATTATCTAGTGATTAAAATCCACAATCACTTACAACTTAACACTACCACAAGAAGCTAAAATATCACCATACATTATGAATTCCTTAACCTTAAGACATTTTATACAAGTTTTTTCTGCTTACAAAATTAGGGCTAGAATAATTCATCTAGGAGAAAAATTACAATTTATTCCTTTTACAATAGAAGAGTTAATTTTGGCTTTGGTGGCACTACCCCCCAAAACCCTTGTGGGGGTGTTTCCCCTCAAGCACATCTTGTACTATGAAAAGGAGTGCACTTGGGGCATTTCCCCAAGAACCTACAAGTGGCACTACCCCTTTACCCCATCTTGGGATCACTTCCCCCAAACCCCCATAAAAATAATCTAGTTGAAAAATGTGCCTAATGAACCTCTGAGTCTGATTAGGCTTCACATCAGAACAATCTCCCACTTGGAGATTGATCAGACTCCATAACAATAACCTCCCACTTAGAGACTAATCATAACACTTCTAAACCTATAGCTCCCAATTGAATAACAAACCACCCTAGACTTTATTGTTCTTTTATCTTGTTCAGTCTAGAAGACCAACCAAAGCTGAAGAGGAGTTCAACTTCTCCCTTGTTACTGTGTTGGTGCACATATTTTCTAGATTATCATATATATATATCTTCCCTAGTTTAACTATCTATCGTCCAAAATTGACTGAATGAAATGGTATCGCAACTATATGTGTTTTGTCTTTGAATGTAGAGAAGAATTATTCACAATATGAATGACATTTTGACTATTTGCAATAAATAATTTTCCATCTATGGGCATCTCAATTCTTCCATGAAGAACTAAATACATATTATCTCCTTCATTGTCTTTGTAGCAGTGAAAAACTCTACCTCTGTAGTGGATAAAGAATTAACCTTCTGTAACTGAGAAATCCAACTCATTGCTATCCCACCAATAGTAAAAACATAACATGTAGTAGTTTTCCTAGTATCAATATCCTCTACCAAATCTAAGTCACATGTGGCCTTGTAAATTATAAGTAGAGCCCCCAAAATGGGAACACTTATTGGATGTTCCTCTCAAATATTTGAAAATCTATTTGACTACATTCTGATGCTCAATCCCTAGATGGCTCATATATCTACTAACAACTCTTACTTCATTTGCAATATCTAGCCCAGTACATACCATGGAATATATTAAGTTCCCTACAGTGGAAGGATAAAATACCATAGTCATTTTAGCATTCTCTTCTAGTGTCTTTGGACACAACTCATTAGTTAATTTCAAATGACCAGGTAAAGGTGTGCTAATAGCTTTAGCATTCTCCATAGAGAAACATTACAACACCTTCTTAATATAATCAGCCTGATGTAATGTCAATTTTCTTTTCTTCCTATCTCTACAAATTTTTATACCAAGGATTTGTTTTTCTGCCTCCAAATCCTTCATAGAAAATGAATTTGCTAAATTTTCTTTTAACCCCTTAATATGATTCATTTTAGACCCAACTACAAGAATAACATCAACATATAAACATAAAATAATATAGTTGTCATAATCTAACCTCTTATAATAAATACAATGGTCAGAATGACACTGAGTATAACCATTCTCATTCATAAAACAGTCAAATTTATTATATCATTTTTGAGGCATTTGCTTCAAGCCATATAGACATTTATTCAATCTGTAGACTAGATTCTCCTTATCTTTAATCTCAAATCCTTGTGTCTATACCATATATATTTCTCTATCTAAACCAAAATGAAGAATTTTTTTTTTAACATCAAGATACTCCAAATACAAATATTTAGTAACCACAATACTTAAAATAGTATGAATATAAGTCATTTAACAATAGGAGAAAATATCTTATCAAAATCAATGCCCTTTTTCTATGTAAATCCTTTTACTACTAACCTGGCTTTAAATCTTTTCTTACTTCCATCCTCTTCTTTCAACCTATAATCTCATTTATTCAGTAATGCTCTTTTACATGAAGTCAACTTGTGTAAATATGAAGTCTTATTTTTAAGCAAGGAGTCCATTTCTTCTATCATTTTTTACTCCCACTAAATCTTTGTATCCACCTACATAGCTTCATTGTAACATTTAGGTTCATCAAAATCTATTAATAAAATATAATACAAAGAGGGAGAAATCTATCTGGAGGCCTACTTAGCCTTGTTGATTATCTATTATTTACTGGGGTGTGTGGTATTCATTGTTAAGATTATTTTAGAGCATGATGAGGTACTGGAACATCATCCTTTTAAGTATTATCCAACACTACATAATAATTTTCTTTCTACTCATGTTGTTGTAATAGATCTTTGTACAATGCTTTCTCATTGAATATGACATCTTTGCTTGTTACAATTTTATGATTTTCAAAATCCCAAAGCCTATAAAAAAATTCATCAATGCCATATCCAATGAATACACATTTCTTTGACTTATCTTCCAGCTTGGTTCTATTTTTAGAATCAATATGTGTAAATGCTTCACAACCAAAGGTTCTAAGAAAAGAGTAACTCACCTTCTTACCAGTCCATGCTTCCTCTAGAATACCACAACCCAAAGGAGTAGAGAAACCTCTATTAATAAAATATATAATAGTATTAACAACCTCTACCAACATATTTTAGGGAAGCCCCACATGCAACCTCATGTTCCATGTACACTCCATTATTGTCTTGTTCATGCGTTTAACCACTCCATTTTCCTCTGGAGTCCTTGGAACAAATTTTTGTCTATGAATACCATTAGTGGAGGAATAATATTTAAATTTATTGCTGCAATACTCACCACCATTATTAGATCTGAGACATTTTATCTTTTTACAAGTCTTATTCTCAACCAAGAATTTCCATTTCTTAAAAGTTACAAATACATCAGATTACTTTTTGAGGAAATAAAACAATGATTTTCTAGTTGCATCATCAATGACTATAACATAATAATGAGAGCCACTAAGGGAAGATACCTGAGTTGGTCCCCATACATCTATATGCACAAGCTCTAATTTCTCAATTTTCTTTTCCTTCCCACTCTTCACAAAATTAAATCTCTTTTATTTTCCATACACACAACTTTCACACAAATCCACATCGACACCTTGTGGACCTGGTAAAACTTTCTTTGAATGAAGTAATTTTGTACCTTTCTCACTCATGTGCCCAAGTTTGTTATGTTATAGCATTGTATCAGAATATACAATAACTATTTGTTCTCCCTTCTTAACTACAACAACTATTCCTGAACATTCATTTTTCTCTAAAAAAATTAAAGTAGAAGGAATAGGATGACCTATACAAAGATATAAGGTGCCTACTTTCACACCTTTTGCTACTATAACGGAAACTTTTGAAACCTTCCAATTCTTATCATTAAAAGTAACTATACAACCCTCATCACCTAGTTTCCTTGCTGAAATTAAATTCCTACTCAGCCTTAGAACATGTCTTATGTCTTTCAGTAGCCAATGATTCCCATTCTGCAACTTAATCTTAACTTTTCCCTTTGCAACAATCTGACAGGGTTCATTATCCCCCAAATAAACAAGCCCAAAATCCCCTTGGACATTATCAATAAAATAACCTCTATGGGATGTAGCATGAAATGAAGCTCCATAGTCTAAAACCCAAGAATCATCAACACTTTCTAAAGAAAGAAGAAAAGCATCCTCTTCAGATTTTTTACTTATCATATTTTTCTCCTTGTTTCCATTTGGTTTATCTCCTTCATTGTTCTTTTGAGTCCAACAATCTTTCTTCTTATGTCCTGATTTCCCATAGTACCAATAGTTTCTTGGTCCTGTAGAGACCCCTTTGATTTTCCTCTTTATTTCCAATGATTTCTAGAATTACTTCCTCTCTCAATCGTTTTGCCTCTACTTTGTGCATTCAAAGCACTTCCTAATGTAGATCCACCTAAGGTTTTCCTACAAGTTTCCTCACTTAGAATAACACCAATGACTATTGATCTTAGATTGGTTTTCACAAGTGTCTACACACTTCAATCATTTACTTAGTTCATGTCAAACAAGTAGTATATGTTGAGAACATGTATAAGTTAGAGCATGCCGAGTCAAAAATGAATGCCGAGTAACTCATGTTCCAAGTCACTCAAGTGTTGAGTAGATAGTGTATGCCGAGTGATTTAGGAGCCGAGCAAGTACTGCATGCTAAATTATTTAGATGTTGAGTCATAGTAGTGAAATCAATATATGTTGAGCATCATAAACTTTAGATGTCAAGTAACATTTTTTTGTCATAGTTTTATTTATGGGCACAAACTACTATGTAAACCATTTTTGAGATGACTTGTAGATTGAATTATGACAATTTGGTGATAAGGATGAATCTTAAGTTGGAATGCCTATGAATTACATGCATCCAATTAGGTAAAGGGAAGGTTTAAGTGATAAAATAGATGAATCATAGTCATTGATTCATACCTAACCCTAAGTCACCTAGGTCTTCTTAAGGAGGACAAACCCTAAACTTTCTATGAGCATGCAAATGAATGTATGAATGATCAAGGAGAGTTTTGCATATACAAACTAGGACCTTCATGGTGACCAAGGTATTATGATCTAGAATTGCGTTGCAAAATTAGTTAAAGGAGAAAAGAAGAAGGAAATAGTGAGTATTAGAGAAACATTTGATCAAGAAGGATCAAGAATACATCAGTTTAGAGGTGATCTATCATCAAGAAACAAAGTGCTAACCACAGGATCAATGCTAAGACATTCTAACAGGTGAATCAGTTAAATCTCTTAACAAAGTAGTCTTAATAGACTGTATTGAAATCCTCTAACAACGTGCTTACTTTATTGTGAGTTGAAGTCCTTTAACAAGGCACACTTTTAACAAGGTGTTGAAATCCTTTAATAGGGTAAGACCTAACAATCTTTGTAAGCCTTTAACAGGGCAGACCTTTCACAGGTTAGATCATGTTTCATGATCAAACATTGTGACCTTCATTGGATACACTTTATTACTATAGCAGTGTAGATTTGTGGGTGTCATCCCCACCATAGTTTTACTTTCTCATTGGAGGGTTTCTGGGTAATCATTTCTAGTGTCATATATGTGTGAATGATTACTTGTTTGCATCTTTTAGATATACATGCTTTACATGGTATTTCAGTTTACTTATTAAATTTATGAGATGAATATTTTATGGGTTAAAAGTTTGAACTACTGATTCACCCCCCCACCCCTCTCAAAAGTTTATCTTTCCTATTGTAATTCCAAAAATTGGTATCAGAGCCGAGTTCTCTAAAAGAGAAGCTTTGTAGCTTTGAGGAAAGATCTTGAAATGGAAGTCTAAAAGTTGGGAAAGATCATTGAGAATTAGGGAATTGAAATACAACCCATTCTACATCAATTGAATGAAGCAAGAGATGATCTAAATAAAACACTAAAGAGAAGGAAGAAAATTTCCATCGAGGAGAATGACACACAATACAGAGAAATGAACACTACTAAGCTATTTGCAAATGGAGACTCAAATGAATTTGATGCAACAATTATAGATCTAATGAAAAAGAACAAAGCCCAAGCTAAAGAAATTAGAAATCTCAAGTTAGAGCAAGAATCACAAGCCATACTACTATGTGAGGTGGCTGAACAGAAAAAGAAAGCTATGGAAGACAAAGCCATGATTGAAGATGACAAAAGAGTGTTGACCAACAGACTAAAAGAGAAATCATCAGAGGTAACTAGGATTGCTAACATACAATTGGAACTTTGATTAAAATGATGAATGCCAACTATGAATTGAATGTCAAGGAAATTGAGATAGCAACACTAAAGTTATAGAATGAATAGTTGAATAATGACCTAAAAAGGGAAAAAATAGTTTGCTAAAAGTTTCAATAAACTAAGTGAAGCCATCAAATAGTTGAGCAATTGATGAGATCTCCTAGATCAAACAATGATACATATGGACTGGGATACATAAGTAGTAAAGAAGGAGAGTCATCCAAAAGTGTTGAAGAAAGGAGTAACAAAGGTAAGAATTCCAAACCTACTTCTCATAATTGTGGTAAGAAAGGACATATTGCTAATGTGTGTAGGAGCAAGACTATAAATCAGAATGTTAAGAAAAAAAGCATGGTTCATTGTCATAAGTGTAACAAACAAGGTCATCAAGCACATGAATGCAGAACTAAGAGCATGCACACTCAAATATTTGAAGGACATTGTTATAACTGTCAGAAGTATGGACATAGAGATTTTGAGTGCAGATCCAAACCCATGTGGCCATCAAACATGCAAACAAAGGTAAAGAGCAATGAAAACTTTTACAATTGGGGCTATAATACAAGGTATAGTTGTCACTAATATCAAGAGTATAGACATATTCTTGAGAATTTTTTAAGAACACACTTCAGGAGTGACTACAAAAGGTGGTTGAGTTGGACCACATGTTTCAACTATTTGAAGATTGGTCACATCAACCAATATTTCCCAACAACATCAAAGGCACTAAGTTGTAAATTAAATAAAGGCAAAGCAAAGGTAGATATTTAAAATGTCAAAAATGAAATGAGCAAGACATGGAAGAAAAAGGAGGATTGCAACACATCAAGTTGAGAAGGGATCACTTCACCTAATGGGTTAGGTGATCACACCTCATCAAACTAAGCAATCAAGAGGTTGTGGGACTAATATTCAAAAGTTATATCATATGTCAGTTCCAAAGGATTTAGTTCTAAAAAGATTACATAAGCATGAGTAAAGATGCAAGGTGTTTTCAGGAATCAAAGAAAAAAATCTTTAAGTTTTGTCAAATTTTCATGTTACTACCAAGCATGAAAAGTTTTCTGTGATTTCCAAGTGAAATGCTAGAGGATATTGAGCTAACAAACTGGCTAGTTATTGTTGAGCTCATAATAGTTTTTGAATGAAAGGAAAGACTAGTAGATGTTGAATGAGCCAGGAATTAGTTGATGCCAAGCTTTCAAAGAGGTATTTGATCAATTTCTACTCTTTTAACATCATTCAAAATCGAGAGAAAGCAAGAAGAGCTAAAGGCAATTTGGAAATTTCATCCAAAGCATTTGTAGGAGATTTGAATAGCTATTCAACATCATTTCATTAGATTTTTCAAGGAATTTATTGTGTGTTGAGCTATGATGTTTCTAATTTTGTAAACCCTAGTTTTATAAAATGGCATATTATCTATGATACCACCATAAGTTCTAGTGATTCAGGATGCTAGAAAATACTATAATTATAAGGGTGTTTCAAGATGTCAGAAAATGTTATAATTGTAAGGTTGGTAGTATCAATGACATGGAAATCAATGAAACTATTAGAAAGGTTAATCTTTCCTTGGATATATATATTTTAATTGGGATATTCCAAGGGTCTCTACATGTAGTTTGTCCACTTGTACACATGTGGAGGACATGTCATTGTTTGTCCTTTATTCCACATGTAAGGACAACTCTTGTTTATTTCTTTATTTAGTTTATCCTCCTTAAGAGGATTGTGACACTTTGCACACACCTATTATGAATGTGGCATTCATAGAAATGGGAGTTACAAATGCAACTCCTCTCTCATCTCTATATAAGAGATGCTCCTCCTTCTTTCTTCACAACTATAACAACACTCTTAGCACTTGATGTTATTGTATTGAGCTACTTTTGCTCCAACACTCTATCTCTCTCTTCTCTAGGCATTTGCCTTCGTTCATAATACTCACAAGGGGTTTTCTTTGCTTTCCCCTTATAAATCCTTGTCTCCATTGTTGAACCATCTTGGTGTATGCTCTTGGAGTTGCTTATCTTATGGTAACATTGTTTCACACTTAACTTACTTGGATTGTTTCTCGTTCCTTGCTCAACATTATCATTTCTTACAGAAACATATGGACAACTATGTGAAAATGGTGTGTTAGGGGAAGAATTCAAGATTGTAGAAAATAATGGATTAACTAATGCCCTAGATTTCCCTAACATTTTCAAAACTAAATTGATCAAGATTGTTTTGAGTAGAATTCATGATAGTTCAATATGGCTAGATAATGGGCCAATCAAAATCACAAACATAATAATCTATAGGGTAACAGGGTATCCAACCCTAGATCAACCAAAGACTATGAGAAGTGAGTACAAAGAAGTCATTGAAAGGAACACATGAGATGTGTGGAACAAGAGAGGAATGACCATAGACATCATCACAAGTCCTTAGATAGATTTTGTAGTAAGGGTAATTGCACACAAGTTTTATCAATCAAGTAGATTGAACAGTGTACCCTATATTGCAATATATATGAAGTACAAGATTGTAAAGAAGGATCATACATATGATTTTGCTGAGTTGCAGCTACAAGAATTGATTGAAAACCTAGGAGCAATAAGGAAAACAAAGAGTGTTCAGTGTAAATTCAAATCTATTTTGATATGTATCTTCTTTTATGTACATAACACATTTCCTACATTTGATGCTATTGCATGGAAGACTAATAGGTCTATTGTAGTTAAAATAGGAGAGTTCATTGAACAATTAGGTGAAAAATTTGAGTCAGTAATGACTAGTTATTTTGAGAATTTCAAGCAATTCATGAAAAAGAGATTAAGGATTCCAGTGTCATTAGTAGAAAAACATTATGATGATGTTTGTTTCCTAGTTGATGCTGATTACACACTTGTACAAGAAAAAATTTCAAGAGTAAGATGGATAAGGCCATTAGGTTATGAAATTAATGTTGATAAGGCCTCTACAAAAATAAAAACATTACTTGCAGAAGAAGTAGGCAAAGATGCCAAAGCTTTTGGTAACTATGAGATGGCCAAATTAAATATTACTATGGAGTTGAAGATTGCTTCTGTCATCAAAAGGAAAGAGAAAATGGTAAAGGAATTAAAAGCTAAATTTGGTGAAGGTGCCAAGAAAGAAGAGGATGAAGAGGAAGAAGACACTCAGATTCAAGCACTACTTGCATTAACACAAGGAAAGTGTGAAGATCAGAAAGAGGAAGAAACAAAAATTGTAAAAGGTGTTGAGGAAGAAGAAGCCAAGGATGCACCAATTCATACTGATCAAAAGAAGAGAAAGGCTAAGGCACAAATAGTGACAAGACCTAAGAAGGTTGCAAAACAAATCCAACCAAAACTTACAACACCTACTTCAAGAGCCAGCACACGTGTCATTGCACAAAATGCTAAAGAGAAAGCTAGGCCTATAGAGCAAGAAGGAGGATCACATAAAAGACCAAGGAGAAAATATATTACTCAAGCTGAAACTAATGAGAATAGATCTAAATATGATGACAACAACCAATTCCAAGTGGTGATTCATAATCCATATTTAGATCTATTGGAGTTATAACTGGTAAGGAACATATGAAGTGGGTTAAACTTAATACCAAGAAGCATAAGATAGGGACAAGCCTAAGGATTAGCTAAATCCTATAATCAGCAAGGCTAAATCTTAGTTCTGGGCTAACTTTAATAGAGTCTTCAAGAATCACTTGACTTTGGGCTTTGCTAGGCCAAGGTGGGAAAATCTTAGGGATTAATCTTGTTAATTTGATATTCTTGTCCTTCAAAGATTGTTCCTTATAGAAGAAATGGTCAATATTCTTCTATTATTTGCTGAATAAAATTCCTAGATATAGTAGCTAACTATAACCAAAAATAAATGAAAATAAGTAATGACCAACACTTTTAGTTCTTAGTACATAAAAATAATAAATTGATTTTGTTTGTTTGTTATTTATTTCCTACACTTAGGTGAATCATCAACTTGTTCTTGAACTTTAAAATGACCAGTGTCTTATCCATGGATATATAGAGTAGATAATCAAAAAACTTGTATCTTTTTAATCAACTCATAATTAAATTTGTCAACAATGTGCTCTAAATTTCACTCTTACCATATCCTTTTTATAAACCCTAAACCCTATCAATTATAGAGAGTGATTTTTTCATTCTTTGAACCAACAACAATTAGTAAGAGATATACAATTTGTGTGAATTGCATTAAATTGAATGAAACTTGTTCATTTCAATCTAAAGATTATAGATATATAAGAAAGGAGACAACTCAAAGACAAAGATATACATAGAAAAATCCTTCTTATATTGATTTCCTCTAAAATTTGTTTACAAAAGCTAATAGAGACTCAATGAATACTTAGAAACAAGCCATTGATACTAAATGTTCACTATATGTATTCAAGTATCCAAGAAATAATTACTTCACTAGATTATAGAAAATAATGGACAAAAAGACATAAGAATAATAAAAATCTATAGATAGCCGACCTCAACTCCACATCTTGGAAATCCATTTATAGGATTCAAACAAGCTACATATGAGAGGAGGACACATGTCTAAATGAGAATGGATACAAAAGGTAGCAAGATAGGAATAGCAAGATAGGAACAAAAGATATACAAAAACATTTCTCAGATGTTCGATCAGAAAAAGGTGAGGTAGTTGAGAAAGTTAGTAGGTGAAAATTGAAGTCATGCTCTTTGACTTTACTCCCCTTTGTCTTTATTTTTTCTTGGTGAGTAATATTTCAATTACTTCCTGCTGGCAAGGCTTTGATCTCTCCCAACACTTCACAAACATAAATTTCTCTTTTTGTGGGCCACTCCATAGTTTTAACCTCTTCTAAGTCCTAAGTGGCCTTAGTTCACATAACATCCAATGTGGCTTTAGATTCAACAAATGACTTTTTTAAGTCTACTTTTTCCTTAAAAGGGAATCAATTAATTTATTATATGGGACATCAGAAGTATCTTCAAAAATTGCCACTGTGTCATCCTGAGTAATAATGGTACCAAAGAAATTAGACCATTCTTGTATTAGTGGCATCCAAAATTGATGGTATACAGGGCTATATTCCCTGGGATAAAACTTTCAATTTTCCTTGTATAACCTATAGTTTTCTAGTGAAGAAACCAATCAATTCTTTGACTATATCTAAGCCCTCCTTTACTGAGATTATTTTATCAAGCAAATTTGGTTTTTTAGCCTTCAATACAATGAGCCTCTCCAAGAAATGTGTATATGGCCCCCAAAGATTAAATGTGGGTGATAGCCATTTAAGTGCCTCATTGCAAAATTTCTCAACACTTTGTAGGCAACAAAAGAAGTATGAGCATGTTATGATATACTCTTCAAAATTTCAATCCTATGGCTCATCAAACTCCTAAGGATAGTTGTCCTTATTTCATCTCCTTGTTGAGTAGATGGAGCATCAACACTCACTCTCCTAGGTTTTATTATTTCCTCTTCCCCCAGATTATCTATTTGTGTTGGGGCTTCTTCAGTTGTATCCCTAGTTGGTTGCTATTGATCTTCCTACTTAGGTTTTGGTCTTGTAGCAACTACCTTCTCTACTAGTGTAAGTTTCTCTCTGAGAGAAGCAACTTCATTTTCAAGTGCTTAGACCTTGGCCTCAAGCTCTACAATTCTCTCCTTATACACATGGATATTTCTAAGCTCATCTTCATAGAGCTTCCTTACATGAAAATGATCATGAATGGACTTAGATAATATAGTCTCCAACTCCTCTACTTTGGCTTCATTCATAACTGAAAAGTATTTCATGGATTTAGAAATTTCTATGCCAGAAGTGCCCTGTAGAGTCCATACAATCATATTACCTTGCTTAGTATTCGAACATCCATCAATTTTGGCTTGTTTTATGATGGAGCCATACTCCACATTTCCAGAGGTTTGGTGTCAATGTTAAAACTAGTTCCTCTCTGTAATTTGTTAGCACCAAATGCCTCATATGAAATATCATTTTCTTGCCTTCTTATTTGATCAAGCATAAAAGCTTGTTCAAAGTCCCATCTAGGCACCAATAGCATACCACTCCTCTATACAAGGTCTCTTTCCTCTTCTAGAGTCATGACCTCACTCTCAAGATCATAGGGCAGTAACTTTTCCACTAGTTATATCTTTTGCTCATTGGATTCTCCTAGCTTTATTTTCAATAACAACTCACTCTATTTTATCTTGTACAAAAAGCTCTTGAATTCAGTGGATTTGATGAATTCATCATCTTCCAGGAACTATTGGGCTTGAATGATCCTGTCATCCAGCCTTGCTGCTGCCAATTCCCTATCAGTGAGTGTGTTCTTAGTTGCATTTATTCTATCTTGGAGGTAATTTTGTCTTTAGTCAACAAAGTGTTGACTATTCCTAGGTAAGATCTACAGTGTACTCTGTTTCACCTTAGTAGGGATATGGACAATCTTTTGTCTCTTATTTCCATTTGTGACCCATGATACTTTAGGGACATCATCCTCTTCTATTTCTAGGGTTACATCAGGTTTGGGGCTATCAAGGCATACCCTTTCTTCCTATCCCATTGGTCCTTTAGGCATCCTAGCCATGATCTTAGCATGGTCAGTGACCATCTTCTTGATCCTCTGAGGATAGGGAATATCCATGTAAAATTCCAAAAATTGGGGATCTACTTTCTTCAATTCTCTCTCCACCCTCAGAATATTATCCAGCTTTGCTAGTTTATTAGCTACCTCACCCTCTGCAACTATGTTTAGAATGGCATCCTCATGGAGTAATTCCTTCGTACTAGCTAGTACATAATTTCTCATTTCTTTAAGGGAAACCCTTGTCCAATTATCAGGTTCATACATTCTGTAGAGACCAATTGACAAATTGAAATGATGGAGGAAAGAATGAATTTGGTCAAGGGCCTCTTTTCCAATTATGAAGTCACCAACCCTAAAACATCTACACAAGAAAGTTCCCTTATGCACTTTGGATCCTAAGTACTCCCTATTGACCATGAACAATTTCCATATGAATTCAATTATACGAATCTAGGAGGGATAAACTTTGGTAGTATGTGGGGTGGTTAAGGATAACCATAGACTGTCATTAAAGAAAAAGTTGGAAATAATAAAATATCCCCCCAATAATGGTCTAGTGTTTTCCCTTTAGGAAGCAGGGCTGGTCTCAAAAGGGCTTTTAATATCTCAGGTGTCCTAAATTAATCTAGATCTAACATTCTCATTCTAATAGCACTAAAATTATTAAGGAAAGAAATAGAATCAAAAAAATGATAATTTCTATCCCATACCCATGTCCACAATTGAACTGGTAGATCTCCATTTGCATTAGAAGTATGGTCAATGAAATTAGAACTTATATATCCTACATTCTTTTAGAGGATCAGGTGCATTAGTAGTGAATAATGATGGAACTTGAAATCCTTTAGTTCTCTACTTTGAGCTCTAGCAATATTTTCTTTCATCACCTCTAGAATATAGTCAACATAATCATACTCTCCACCATGATAGGAGTCTTGCACATCTCTAGCATTTATGAATTCAGCTCCATATACCACATCAATTCCATCCTTGCCAACCACCTTGTGGACACCATATACTATCTTTACAAAATAATTTCAAAACTTGTCCAGTGGCATCATTTTTTCTACCTTTTTAGGGTAGTCATCCACATTCTTCAAATCCATGGGAATATGTTGCAGCAAAGATTTCCCAATATAGGCCTTGGTATTTGCCTCAAATTTCCTCTACAAATCCTTTAAATCTATAGGCTGGCCCATAGCTCCATCCAATCCAAAAGCCTCAATGAATGATTCATGATCAAACATGTAGAGAATGGTTCCATCTTTCCTATGAAATGATTTGGTGGCTGGATTGTAGCAATGAAATACGACCTTCATCAAATCCACATCTATTAAATTTTTTGGAAATATCAATTTGGCTAAATTCTTCTTCCATGGGTTATACACAAGAATCTTCTTCTCCCTATTATAATAGAAGTATTAAAAAGTTTAGAACCAGTAACACCAGGGTACACAACATCTCTGCAAAGAGAATATGGGTCAATAAAGGCATGATCATCTGTGGCATTGGTATTAGAAGAACTAGGGAAAAGTTTCATCCATTCTTATACAAACCTATTTGGTTTCTTCTATCTTGTTTTCCCACCTTTAGAAGTTGAAGTCTCTGCAACTCCCATGTTTGATGCTTGAATTTCTTCCACCTCTTTATCAAACATCTTCCCAATATGCTAGCAAATATAGTATGGAAATCAATCCTAGGTTCTAAAAACAATTGTCTGTATACACTGAAAGCTCTGCAATTGCTCAAATTCTCTTTCTCTGTAAATGGTGAACCATAACCGATAAATATGAAAGCCTTTATAACTCAATGCATATTATCAATGTTCACTTTGCATTGATTTTCAACATGCTTGAAACATAAGATTAGTTGATTTTCTCACCTCTAGGGAGCATCGCCATTACTATCCAACAATGTACTTTTGTACTATATTTAAATCTCATTGGTTGAGAAGCTTATTGCCATCTTCAACTCAGAAAAGTGACTAGAACATTTTATGTCAAAATAGGGTCTATGATCTGATGATGTTACTAAAGGGTTTGACTCTTCATAATATCTTATTAAAGAAAAATGAATCTCCAATGTTATCAAACCCTTTGAAAATCCCTTATCAAATAATCAAAAGCCCTGGCCAAACTCTTTATGATCTTATGACTCCTTAGTTGTCATGGTGTCAGCATTGACTTTTTCTTCTTCTACAATCTTTTAGCAAACAACTTATCTTAAGATCGCATAACATCTTACTTTAACCTATTTCATCCTATGATCTTATGATTGTAGTGACTTTTGTTACTTTATAACATCTTTGGTTATCTTTTAAACTTTTAAGATACTACAAGAAAACACTTAACCTTCTTTATCTTTTTCATTGATCTTATGATCATGGCTTACTCGTAACATTGGAACACATTTTTCATTGCCCTGAGATCTTATGATGAACTATATATCATAAGATCAAAGATTTCCAAATGCCATTCAAAATTAATATAAAATTCTTTTCTAGTCCCACTGATCTAGCTAAGAAAAGATCTGGTATTCATATCATAATTTGGCCAATCAGAAATGGACACCTATTTGATAGCACATTATCACTTTTTCTTATCTTCTATCACCTTATGATCCTATGATCATAAGTATCCCATAACATCATAGAAACCAAATATTTACTTTATGACCTTAAGATGACCATTGCTTCATAAGATCATAACACCTTTTTTCATTATCCTCGACGATCACCTCCTTTATCGTAATTTTGTAGAGGAAAAAATGCAAACCATTCAAACTACCATATGATCATACAATACAAAGAAAATCATAAGATTGGGAAGACTAAATTTATCATCCATGATACCATGACACAACATTTTTATCTTAAGATCAGGTCATTGAAAACTCTTCTCCATGACACTCCACTAACCCTTTTATCATAACATCGTAGAAGATGATGTAAAAGATAAGTAAGCTCCTATTGACATTAAGTCAAGTTTTTTATTAGTGACAATACTTATTTAGATTCTATATGGTTACCAAGCTCATTGAATAGTATACAACACTTTCCATGTAATTCAGTAGCCACCAAGCTTCATAGTTCCTACCGAGCATTCTAGTGGTTACCAAGTAAATTTAACTAGTGTGAAGTCTTACAGTTCCTACTGAGTAGTTCAATGGTTACCAAGTTTTGTAGTTTCTATCGAGCCATCAGTTCATGTGAAATGAAGTTAGTGTTAACCAAGTGATGAAATGATTAGTGTTTACCGAGTTCAGGTATGGTAAATGTGGAATTTAGTTTCTACCAAGTTGCACAGTATCTATCGAGTTGCTAGTGTAGGTTGAGTTTGACACTAATTTGAGATGTTTCGTATGGATCGAGCTTCCACTTCTACCAAATGCATGGTGATGCTAAGTAATGATAGTGGACAATGTGTATCAAAACTTTGCCAAGTCATTCTTTAGAACCTAAGTGTCTTCATTCGAGCTGAATTTGTAATATTGGTGTTAACTTGTATATTGGCCAACTTTGTAATTTTGTAAAGTGGATTGATATATATATATATATATATATATATATATATATATATATATGTAATGTATTGTATCATATCCAAAAATAAGTAGTAGCATGGATTGATGAGATATGTGAATGAAATATATGCATGTGAATGTGAATCAACAATAGAGAAAAGTGTATTGTAAGGCCATATTTGGAGCAAAAAAGTTATATCTATCACATAAAGGTGTTCAGTACTTCAAAGAATCTTTATCAACAAATTAGTTGTAAGTCAGAGATCTACTATTTCATCCTAATAGGTGAATCAGCTCCAAAATCCTCTAACAAGGTAGAGTTAATAGTCTATTGTCAAATCTCTTTACCGAGTGCATACTTCCTTGTATGTTTGTAATCCTCTAACAAGGTGGACCTAGCTATCCTAATTGCTCCTAATAGGGTAGATCATCAGAAGTGAGCATTGTAAGCCTTTAACAAGCCAACTTTATGCTACAGTATTAAAGTTTTGTGGGCATCATCCGCACCCTAGTTTTACTTTCTATTTGGAAGGTTTCTGGGTCACCAAATCATTGTGTTCATGTGTCATGAATGTTTATATTCTCAGTTTCTCATACATGCAGTTAGATCTGAGGTAATAAATTTAATGATTATTGGGTTATTGCAATTAAGGTCTAAATTTGTTAAAGATTTAAGGTTATTGATTTACCCCTCCCCTCTCAGTAACCTAGCATAGTCTTGAATATTTCCAACAATTGGTATCAGAGCTTTGTGGTTCTTAGGATAAAGCTTGACAACTTGAGAAAAGATCAAGGACAATGGAGATTTTCAAACTTGATAAAGCAATTGACAATGAAAAGGTAGATCTAGAAATGGCCATTGCACAACTCAAGAAAGCTAAGGAGCAACTTTCCCAATCTCTAAAAAGAAGGAAGGAACTTGTAAATCAGATGAATGATCATCGGTACATTGAAGAAAAGATTGAAGATTTTTTCCCTTCAAGTAGTTTAGATGAAGCAAATGATGCAATCAAAGAACTCCTAGAAAAGAATGGTTCCCTACAAGATGAAGTAAGAAAATTGAAAAGAGAACAAGAAACTCAGTCAATAAGATTGTGTGAAATCTTAGAACAAATAAATAAGGCAAAAGAAGACTTGGATGCAAGGAACAATGAAATTCAAAATCAATCCCTTCAGAAAGAAAATCTTATTGATCAACTCTCTAGTGCAAATGAAGAAATCATGAGCCTAAGATCTAAAAATGAAAGGTTAAGAATTGATCTAAATTCTGAAAAGCAACTCAATGAAAGAATAATGAAATCCCAAGCAGACATGGATCAATTGAATTGAAAAAGTGAGTAGAATCTTTATAGGCAAAAAGGTAAGGTAGGAATTGGATACAAAGAACAAGGTGAAACCTCCAAACAAGGTGCTCAAAGGAATCAAAGACCCACTTGCAATCACTATGGTAAGATAGGTCATACATCATATAAATGGAGTAATGGAAAATAAAAATTCAATGGTAAATGTTACAATTGCAATCAGCATGGTCACAAGGCTAATGAATGGAAAAAGAAACCAAAATTTGAAGGAAAATGTCATAAATGAAAGAAACAAGGTCATAAGGCATCAAACTGCAAGTCATTCAATCCAGTAGAGCAAATTGTGAAAGCATTATTTGGTTGGGACTATAAGACTTGATGTAGATTTCATTACTGTGGAGAGTATGGACACATTGGCATGAATTGTGTTAAACATCACACAAGGAAGAGAGATACCACCATAAGATGTTACACTTGTACAAAACTTGGTCATCTAGCCAAAAATTGTATGAATATAGGTAGAATTAAAGATGAAAAGAAGGCAAAAGTAGATAACATCAAAAAGAAAATGAGGTAGTAATGGATTCCTAAATCCACTAAGGCAGCTAGTCTAAGCAATGATGGCCACGTTACTCAGGAAGAGGGTGACTCCACCATTTACAACTAAGTTCTTAAGTAAGAATTGGAACTGTGTAATCATAGTCACATCTAAAATAGTTCCAAAATTGAAAAGGAAGTAAAGATATAGATTAGTATTCAAGATACAAAGGGATCACAAAAAGACTAGTATCAGTAATCACCGAGTAAGTTTGGGTCATGGACTCTACTGAGCAAGGTCAAGAGTAATTAGTCACACATGTTTGGTTATCGAGTTATGAAGTATTCACCAAGCACATAGTGGATGATAGCCTATCATAATGATGTCATCACAACTACTTTTGTATTGAGCATTAGTGGAAAAATGTTATCCAAAGGGTAGGAAATTGAAATTATTTTTCACAAAAATCTTAAAGTGTTATTATGATCAAGCAAATTGTAGAGAAATCAAGTGATTTCAAGCAAAAATTGTAGTAATTTTTTTTGAAGTTTTCCATATCCCATCAAGTAACCATGGCAACATCAAGTAGCAGCAACAAGGAAATGAAAAGGTCAAAAATGTTGGTCTAAGGAGTCGAATGGAAATTACCATATTTCAAACTTATACCAACAATCGCAAAAACCCTCAATCCAAATGAAGCGCAATTGCAAATCCCTCCTAAGGTACTTCTCATTAATGATATTTGAACTCATTTTAAGTGTGCAATTCAAGAAATTGGAACCCTAGATATGGATGATGTCCTAGGTTAATTATGTGTAAATGGTGTTCTTAAACCCGAACATAAGCACTTGGAAGATAAAGGTTTAACCCACATTCCCCACCTACCCTGGAGTTTCCAAATCAAATGGATCAGATACATCCTAAGCAGAGTTCATAGTGGTTAGTTATGGCTTGAGAAACTAGTTTTGATTACTAAGAAGATGATATTTTGCATGTAGGCCAAACTTGAAGATGATTGAGACTATTATTAACTTAAAAAATATTGCATTGGTAGCATAATTTGTATATTGTACATATCTCAAGCTGGGTAAGCCTTTTGAAGTATTTAAAAAAATTTTCTCTCCAAAGCCAAAGCTACTAAAACCCTAGGTCAAGTGGAGTTAGAGAAGAAAACCCTAGTCAAGTGGGATGGCAGAGGCATGAAGATTAGTAGTGTAACTAATGCAAAACTAAAATTTGGCATACATGTGATAGCACACAAGATTTATAGTTCAAGCCATCTTAATAGTGTGTCATGTGAAGTAGTAGACTTGACATTCAAAGTCATGAAAAACAATATGTCATATGATCTTGCAGACTTATTGTTGAAATAGTTCAACAAAAAAATGGAAAGTATAAGGACATCCAAGAACAATCCTTGTAAATTCGGTTCATTGTTGACATGTCTCTTTTTCTATGTTCAAAAGTTTTTCCCTTCAAAAGATACAACCATATGGAGAAAGGATGTGCTACTTTTGTATCAAATTAATGAGTACATTGGAGAAATGGGTGAGAATATTGACAACATAATGGATAACTACTTTGATGTTTTCAAGGAGAAAATGAATAACAGATTCAAGATTCCCATGAAATTGGTTGAAGATTACAAAGATGATGTTTTTTTCATGGTAGATAGTGACAAAGTCTACATTGAGGCAGTGATTCAAGGAGTTGTATGGGTAAAACCTCTTCCCTATAAGGTAACGTTGATGAATAAAAAGACATAATTGAAACCTTATTAAACAAACCTGTTGATCCAAAGGCACCACACTTTGGAACCTATGATGAGGCCAAGCCAAGAATAGAGCTTGAAATCAAGTTTCCACAAGTTGTTAACAAAGGCAAGAGAAGAATAGAAAAACTCAAAACTAGCACACCTCTTTTATTAACCAAAGGTAAAGGAGAAGATGATGTAGAAGATGAAGACGAGTTAGAGAAGGAAGAAGAGCTAGTGAAGAAGAAAGGCAAGGTGATCATCATAAAGCCATCTAAGCCATCCACTATAGTGTTTACCAAAATATCCAGGAAGAAAGGTAGTGAAGTTGTGTTTAGCAAGCCTCCTCTCACCTTCTAGGAAAGATTGACTCAAATGGAAAAAAGTACAGGCATAACCAACTTTAAATAATTGAAGTATGAGACTAGAACAGAGGTTGAGAAGAAGTAGATTAAGGAATTGGTGCTAACCAAGATGGGTAAATGGAAGTATTCTCTTGATTAGATAGCTTCTCAGATTTGTAAAGATATATTAGAGAGATTGAAGCCAAGATGGGAATCAACCATGTAGACATCAAGAGATATCTATGAACAAAACTTGAGGCAGTTGTTATCGAGTGTTACAAATGTTGAGGTAAAAGAATCTATGAAGAAATATGAATATAGGATGACTCTTAGATTCAATACTTGTTTAATTTTGTTAAAGGATATAGAACATGTAATCAAGAATGCTACAGGCATGTGGAAGAATATATATCATTTGAAAAAATTGAGTGACTCTCTAGTAGAAGTCAAGGATGATGACAGTGATGATGAGGAAGAAGAAACAAATTTTGAAACAATTCAGTTTGACAATGAAGGAGTTGAAGAAGATAAAGTGGAAGAAGCTATTAAGGAAGTCAAAGAAGATGATGAGGAGATTGATCATATGAAGATAGTTGTAGCAGTCATTTCCTCACTTCCTTATTCTCCAAGCAAATCAGAAGCTACATCAAATTTGGAGTTAGCTTTAGCAAGTTTGATTGTGACCACAACAGACACATAAAATGTCCAATCACTCTTCACTCCTTCTCAGCTCATCATATCACTAATGGAAGTGTCTACTACTTCATCTACCAAGTTGCAACCTCCCTCTTCTTCAGTTCCCAAGTTTGGTTCATCAGCAGTATGTATAACACATTCTACAATTTTGTGTTGTTCAGCAGTAAGTATAGTTTCGAGTTCTACAATTTTGGATTCTACAATTTTTTTTTCTATAGCTATGGATACTTCTATAAGTATATTAGTTTTAGATTTAGTAAGCATTCCAGTCACTATTCTATCTATTAGTGCTATATTAGTTTTTACTACTAGTCCTGCTATCTCTACTATTATTTCCATTATGGATTCTAAGGCAGTTTGTACTAAGGTAGTTGAACACAAGGCTCAACCTTGTACAAGGCTTTTGCATGGAAAGGAGATAGAGGAGGATATTGATTTAGATGAGGAGATTGAGATTCCAAAGTGGGATTTTGATAATGCAATTGTAGATCAAATGCAATTATCTAGTCAGCCCCTCCAAAACTAGAAAGCCAAGAAGAAGAAATTAAGAGAAGAAAGAGACAGAGAATATTAAATCATAGAGAGTGCTAAGGATATTTTAACTGAGGTAATAGGTGTTGAAGTTGATACTTCTCAACACATTTTATTTCAATTGGAAGAAGTAGTTCAAAAATTCAATGAGGACTCCAGTGGTCAAGAAAAAATTATTAAGAAAGTAGAGAAGAAATTTAATAACAAAGTGCTTGAGCACATTGCTCAAAAAATTATTATTCAGCAAGTGGAGCTTTCCTCAATTTTGACCAATCTTAAAAATTCTTGCACAAATGTTACATCACTTTTTGAAAAGTTATGTGATATCATTGAGCACACTAAGGAAATAAAGAGAAAATTGAATAAAATTGATGAAGATCTGAAGGTTAGAACACAATAGTTACAACTTGACCCTAGTTCAAGCTTTGTACATCATATGAAAATTAGATTCTTGTTAGATATGTAGGCATAATTGTTGAGAGAGGAAGCAAGGATCCGGTCTTCACTCATAGATATCCAAAACATGATCCTTACCATCATGGATAAAATGTAGAAGCACATTGCCTATTCCAAAATATTGATCCATGACAATAATTTCTCAATTGTAGATAACATGATCAAGCTCTTTGTAGAAGTGAAAGTTGCTCTACAAATGTGAAAAGTTTTGAAAGAAAATTGGGATAAGACTTTAGCTCTCATACTTAAGGTACATTCTGAGTTTCTTTCTTACATTGGTGTATCTATGTAAATAAGTTTTGAGTAAATCTTTGGCATTATTGTCAAAAGGGGGAGAAACAAATTATATCTATGTGAGCCTGTATGTATATATGAGGAGAAACAAGTAGTATGTATATTTTATGGGGGGGAATCATGCAAAGCAAAGGAAAGTACATACTTACAAAGACAAATTTTGAAAAATCTCAAAAAAAATGGTATTCCAGTACCAAGTCTGTATCACACTATAATGTATATAAGTTTTGGTTGATAAGTGTTTTTGTCACTAATGTCAAAGGGGGAGATTGTTGACATTAAGTCAAGTTTTTTATTAATGACAAGACTTATTTAGATTCGGTATGGTTACTGATCTCATTGAGTAGTCTATAGTGTTTTCCATGTAATTTAGTAGCCACTAAACTTCACAATTCCTAAAGAGAATTCTAGTGGTTACCAAGTAAATTTAGGTAGTGTGAAGTGTTATGGTTCCTACTGAGCAGTTCAATGGTTACAAAGCTTCATAGTTTCTACCGAGTCATCAGTTCATGTGAAATGAAGTAAGTGTTAACTGAGTGATGAAATGATTAGTGTTTACTGAGCTCAGTTATGGTAAATGTGGAATTTAGTTTCTACTAAGTTGCACAGTATCTACCTACTCTGAGATGTTTAGTATGGACTGAGCTTCCACTTCTATTGAATGTATGATGATGTCAAGCAATGATAGTGGATGCCATGTATCAAAACTTCACCAAGTCAATCTTTAGAACCTGAGTGTCTTTATTCGAGCTGACTTTGTAATATTGGTGTTAACTTGTATATTGGCCAACTTTGTAATTTTGTAAAGTGGATTGGTATGTATATATATATATATATATATATATATATATATATATGTAATGTATTGTATCATATCCAAAATGAAGTAGTAGCATGGATCGATGAGATATGTGAATGAGGTATATGCATGCGAATGTGAATTAGCAATAGAGCAAAGTGTATTGTAAGGCCATATTTGGAGCAACAGAGTTGTATCCATCACATAAAGGTGATCAATACTTCAAAAAATCTCTATCAAAAAATTAGTTGTAAGTCATAGATCTACTATTTCACCCTAATAGGTGAATCAACTCCAAAATCCTCTAACAAGGTAGACTTAACAATCTTTTGTCAAATCTCTTTACTGAGTGCATATTTCATTGTATGTTTTTAAATCCTCTAACAAGGTGGACCGAGCAGTCCTAATTGCTCCTAATAGGGTAGATCATCATATGTGATCATTGTAAGCCTTAACAGGCCAACTTTATGCTGCAGTATTGAATATTTGTGGGCATCATCCCCACCCTAGTTTTACTTTCTATTTGGAAGGTTTTTGGGTCACCAAATCATTGTGTTCATGTGCGATGAATGTTTATATTTTTAGTTTCTCATACATGCAGTTAGATCTGAGTTAATGAATTAAATGATTATTGGGTTATTGCAATTAAGATCTAAATTTGTTAAATATTTAAGGTTACTGATTCACCCCTCCCCTCTTAGTAACCTAGCATAGTCTTGAATATTTCCAACAGATCTTACTTAGTTATAAAACCTAGGGTTAGGGCCTATAATTTGATTTTATGGAGATTTTTTGCAATGTAGGATAAAATTAAAACCCTAGGGCACTAAAACTCACACTTGGGACAACAATGAAATAATTAGATTAGGGAAAAACATGATAGAGTTTCCTCTACAGATGGAAAACAAAAAAATATAGACCTTAACTTCTCAATACTCTTTTTATTTTCACCATAAAATTTGAAAATTATGCTTAGTGAAAATAGGAGCTATCAAGAGCTAGACAACCTATATAAGAATGTTAGAAATAATGTAGATTTATCAAGATTTTCTCACATTGATTTTGAAAATCTTGGAAAAGTTGAAAAGAATCAAGTGGAGGAGGCAATAAATGCCATGATGGCCAATTTTTAAGAAAGCCCCTCTAGAGATTTCCAACTCCATACCCAAAAGTTTATATGAAAGAGTTGATCAAAAGTGGCACAATGTTTAGATACTGGAAGAAAAATTAGGGAGACTGCCCTCACTCAAGTTATGCCTAAACTTAGCAAGGCACAGATAGCTAATGCCATAAAGAAATATGCTGTTAGATTTGTTCCTGAATATAGAGAATTTAACATATTATAGAATAAAATAGAAGATGTTGTAAAGAAGACTACACAAATGTGGAAAATTACATATGGGCTAGCTATAGGTAAAGTAGGAGAACAAGAGCCTATTGAGGTTAAAGATGGTGAAGATGATGATAATAATGAAGGCACAGTTGAGGTAGGTTCTAAAATGAATGTAATTGATGAGGCAACAATTGAGAAAGAGAAGCAACATGAATAGAGTGTACAAGATACACAAATGTCAAATGTCAACCCTCAACAAATAACAAGTTTAAGTACTAAAACTATCACAGTAAAGGATATTTCTGATCTCACTATTCAGAACATCAATCCCCTAATAGAGGAAGACTTGAAAAAGATACTTGATCAATCTACTCTATAGGCTAAATTGTGTAACAACCCTATATTGGTGAGTGTAGATGAACTTCAGAAATCAATGACTAAAATTACAAGGGAGGAGGTGAAAACACAAGAACCACCTACCATTAGTCCTCAAGTCACAAATGTACCAAAAGTTGCACCAAAAAAGGTTGAGACAATTGGAGAAGATAAGGAGGAGACATAGAGTCAAACAGGTCAGATAGATTCATCTACACCTCTAGCACAATTTCAAGGTGAAATTCAAAGCAATGAGGAAAAAATGGACAAGCTTGAAGAGACTGAGTTGACACCCAAGATGAAGGAGCAAGAAGTAATTTAAACATTGGTAACACTACCAGTATCTGGAACTCCTTCCAGTCACACTCTTCAAAGGCCAAGCACAGATGCAACACATTTGCAATTCTTGGTGCCAAGTCCAAGTTCATCAAAGGTAGAAGAGGTAGTAACATATGGATATGTAAGCCTACATGTAGAAATTGTTTTGCCAAAATATGATTATGCAACAATAACAATTGAGTAGATGGGTATACTTCAAGAAGCCTTGGCTAGAAAGAAACATCAAGAATTGCTTAGAATGGAGCATAGGAAGAAGCAAGAAGAAACATCAAGAACATCTTCTTGGATGCATTTATTTTGCCTACTCTAGATGAAACAAATCCACTTATCAAACAATTGGCCAACATAGTGGAAAAGGTAAGTTATGTAGACCTTGATACTAATGCATAATTATTAGAATGGTCTAAAAAAAAGTTTCAACATAAAGTGGATGAGAAGTGATGGGGACACAACCCAAGAACAAAATGGACACAACAGAAAAGGGAAATTGTATTAACTGAGAAAATAAGCTAGTACAAATAGTACAGAGAAAATAAACTTCAAAACATGCCCTAAGGGCTTACAATAGCATAAATTTGGAGATAATTTCTCCTTTCAGTACCTCCTCTCAAACTCCACTCCGAACTGCCTTTTACAATGCCAAAAATCTCCTTAAATAGACCCCGAAGGGTTAAGGACTAGGAGTACATTCTAGAAAGTTCTAGTAGGCACCCACCAACCAAATAGAAGGTTCCGAAAGCTGCGGTGGAAGTCAGAACAAATCTAGAAGAAACCAGAAATGGTAATCGAACTTTCGAGAGGCATAACTTTTGAATCGTAGCTCTGATGGACGAACCGTTTACATTTATGAAAAGCTCTCAAAGTTCTCTATAGCCTTATGGACTAGCTCCACTCGTCCCCCCATTTTTCAACCCTTTTTGAGGTCATTTAATGCCCCTAACCTGACTTTGAAGCATTCTTAGGAGGTCTCCAAAACTTGAAAAACTATAATAACTTTCAAACCGTGGGGCCTATTGACCTATAACTTTTTTTCGAATGCTCTAAATCATGATTACATTCATCTGGCAAATTCACACCTTCTAGTTTACCAAAATGATGGCCCAATTACATGCTCCTATTTTTTCAGGATTTTCAAACACACTGATAGTGTAACTGTGAGAGTTGGAACCTTTATTTGACCCAAATGGGTATCCAAAAATAAAAACACATGAAATAGAAACTAAGTCTAAGTATTTTTTTTTGGGTGACACAGGATTGCCCTTATACCTCTGGATGCTCCTGCATTAGACACCCAGGGTAGATTGAAAAGTGACCCTGTCACTTTATGAATGGTAGAGGAAATCCCAAATGGGAAACCTCAGCTGCTGAAATCCAAGTTGAGTCCTCGATCAATCGTCCTTTCCATTTGACCAAATACTCTTCATACTGCCTATTTTTGGTACTCCTACCCACACAATGATCCAGAATGTCTTATATCTCCTCCTTCTTAGAAGCAAGAATTGGACATGGCTCTAACACCAGCTCCTCATCTGCACCATCATCATGATACTCTATTAAATCTGCAATGTTGAAAATGGGAGGAATGTGAATACCATCTAGCAGCTCCACTTCATATGCATTTCCCGAGTCATGTTTCTTCAAAATTTTGCAGGGGCCAAATTTCTTCATTTTCAGCTTGTTGTAAGTACTAACTAGAAATCTTTCTTTTCGTAAGTGCACCATGACTAGATCCCCTACTTGGAATTCCTTATGTCTTCTCCTTTGATCAGCCCTAGCTTTATACTCTTGATTCATCTTGGTAATGTGTGCTTGAACCTCCTCATGCAGACACTTGATATGTTCAGCAAATTCCTCAGCTTCAGCACTTGTCCTCTCCCCTTGTTCTATCTTCCTCAATTCTGGTGCAGTCCTTGGGCTATTCCCATATACAATTTGAAATGGTGATTTTCCAGTACTCCTATTTATAGAGTTATTGTAAGAAAACTCTACTTGTGGTAGAATCAAATCCCATCCCTTGGGCTTATCCCCAACTAAACATCTCAGCAAATTGCCCAGACTTCTGTTTACCACTTCTGTTTGGCCGTCAGTTTGTGGGTGATGCGTGGAATTGAATTTCAAGTCTGTTCTCAACTTTTTCCACAATGTCCTCTAGAAATACCCCACAAATTTAGTATCTCTGTCAGAAACTATACTCCTTGGGAGACCATGTAGTCTCACCACCTCTCTAAAAAACAAGTCTGCAATATGGACAACATCATGAGTTTTGTGGCATGGAATGAAATGTGCCATTTTGGAGAACCTATCAACCATCACAAATACTGAGTCATTACCCCTTTTTTTGCTCAGCAATCCAAGAACAAAATCCATACTTATGTCTTCCCATGGCTTTGATGGAATAGGAAATGGCTGATATAGGTCAGTATTGTGACTAAACCCCTTGGAAACTTGACAAACCTGGCAAATCTATACAAACTTCTTCACATCCTGTGAAATTTGAGGCCAAAAATAATGTTCTCTAAGAATGGAAATGGTCTTATCTCGACCAAAATGTCCTGCCATCCCTCCACTGTGTTTCTCCTTAATCAAATTTTCCCTCATGGAACTCCTTGGAATGCACAATTGACTACCTTTGAACAACATGCCATCCTGAATCAAATAGTCTAACCACTTGGTTCTATCTACAGCAATAGGTTCTTTACAAGCTTTCCATGCTTCAGCAAAATCAGGATCCTCGAGGTATAAATTCTTGAGTTCATCAAACCCAACTACTTCAACCTACATTACTGTAAGCAACAATTGTCTCCTACTTAGTGCATCTACAACCCTGTTAGATTTTCCACTTCTATGCTTCAACACAAATGTATAGCTCTGCAAGAACTCTACCCACTTCATATGCCTCTGATTCAATTTACCTTGGCTATTTAGGTACTGTAATGCTTGATGATTAGTATATAAAATAAATTCCTTTGGCAATAAATAATGCCTCCATTTCTTTAAGGCCTGAACTATTGCATAGAACTCTTGATCATAAACAGAATACTTCTTCTTTGCATCATTCAATTTTTCACTAAAATATGCAATAGGCTTACCTTCTTGGCTTAATACAACCCCAATAGTGCTGCCACTAGCATCACAATCCAGTTGGAAAACCTTTCTAAAATCTAGAAGTGCCAACATAGGCTGTTCTGTCACCTTCTTCTTCAACAATTTAAAACTTCTCATAGCTGCTGCAATCCATTTGAACTCTTTTCTATCCCCTCTTATTGTATCAGTTAGGGGTGCACATATGCCACTGAAATTCTTAATAAACTTCCTGTAAAAACTAACCAGACCATGAAATGATATTACCTCAGTAGCAAACCTTGGAGTAGGCCATTCTAAGATGGCTTTTACCTTCTCTGGATCCATTTTGAGACCTTCAGGTGATATAACAAACCCCAAATAGACTAACTCCCTTTTTGCAAAGATACACTTCTTCAGATTAATTAATAGTTTCTCTTCCCTTAGCCTTTCAAGGACACTACGAATATGCAATAAATGTTCTTCTAAAGTCTTGCTGAAAATTAAAATATCATCCAAATAAACAATAACAAGTTTTCCCAAGAACTTCTTAAGTACCTCATTCATGAGCCGCATGAAGGTGCTTGGGGCGTTCGTCAATCCAAAGGGCATGACTAACCACTCATAAAGACCCTCCTTGGTCTTGAAGGCTGTTTTCCACTCATCTCCTTCTCAAATCCATATCTGGTGATAACCACTCTTCAAATCTATCTTTGTGAAGTACTGAGCTCCACTCAAGCAGTCCATAAGATCATCCATCCTTGGCAAAAGAAACTGGTACTTGATGGTTATCCTATTTATAGCTTGAGAATCTATACACATCCTCCACTCTCCATCCTTCTTTGGTGTGAGTACTGCAGGTACTGCACATGAACTCAGGCTCTCTTGAATCAAGCCCTTCCTCAACAACTCCTAAACCTGTCTATTTAGCTCCTCTATTTCAGTAGGAGTCATCCTGTGAGCAGCCTTGTTAGGAAAACTAGCTCCTGGAATCAGATCTATCTAACAACTGATTTTCCTTATTGGTGGCAATCCATCTGGAACATTATCAGAGATAATATCTCCAAACTCCCCTAGTAAATCTAAAACTTCAAGTGGTATTTCACTACTATCTTCTTTATCTTTCCTAGGAATCAAAGCATAACACATATGCTAATGTTTCATGCCATCTAAAAACTTCCTTTCATCAACAAGACAAATCCTAGCACTACTACATACCTTTTCACCTTCCTTTTTCATGGGCTTCAATTTGTGGCGAACTCCATCCTTTGTCAAAGAGTAAGTGTTTGTGTGTCCATCATGTGCTGCATGTCTATCAAACTACCATGGTCTACCCAACAATAGATGGCAAACATCCATCGAAATAACATTACAAAGAACTTCATCATGGTAACTCCCAATTTTGAATTTCACTAAACATTGTTCACTTACCAGGACCTTATGATCATCTTTTACCCAAAAAATCCAATAGGGTTGGGGATGTTTCTCCCTCTTGAGCTTCAGCTTAAAGACCATCTCTTCTGATACCAAGTTATCAATGCTACCACCATCAATGATCACATCACAACATTTATCCTCACACTTGCATCTAGTACGGAATAAACTCCTCTATTGTCCTGGTTCAATCTCACCACTTAGTAGGACTCTTTCATTTACCAAGGTCTCTCCTCTTTCTGCATCCTCTGAATGTGATGACTGTGCATCCTCATCCACATGAGCAACCCTAGCTTGGCCCTCAGCTCTCCTATTTGTCCTTCTTTGAGGGCATTCAAAGGCACAATGACCTTCTTCATTGCAATGGAAACAGGTACCATGGAATCCTCCTCTTCCTTGTCCATGTCCTCTACCTCTTCCTCTTTGATTTCCAAAGTCTTGATCATGGGAGCGGTTGAAACCCTCATTCCTTTGGTTCTTGCTAGTACCCA
This sequence comes from Cupressus sempervirens, assembly GCA_028749045.1. Classification (NCBI taxonomy): domain Eukaryota; kingdom Viridiplantae; phylum Streptophyta; class Pinopsida; order Cupressales; family Cupressaceae; genus Cupressus; species Cupressus sempervirens. Next base: position 839,314,543 of record CM053793.1, read on the forward strand.
CATCTTCATTTTTCTGTTGGGTTTCATTGCGGCCTCCAGATGATCTACCACTTCCCCTTCCTCCTTGACCGTGCCCTCTTTGTCTTCCTTCGAACCTTATATTTAGCTTCTCTTCAAATCGTAGGGCAAACTGGTATGCTTCTTCAACGCTGGTCATTCTTACCAGACTTAATTCCTCCTAGATGCTAGGTCGCAACCCACTAATATAATGAGAAACCTTCTCCTTATTTGCTTCTGCATGCCCCACTCTAATCAAGAGTCGGTAAAATTCCTTTGTATATTCTTGGATTGATCTTCCTGCTTGCTTCAACCCATGCATCTTCTTAAACAAATCAAGCTCATAGTCCACAAGAATGAACTGCTTCTTCAATTTGTCCACCATGCAATCCCATCTTGTGATCTCCTTTCCTTTTCCATTTCTTTCCAATTGAACCTCTTGCCACCAGATTTTGGCATGGCCTTTCAGTTTGGCCTTTGCAAACTTAACCCTATCTAGATCCCTGATATCCTCATACTCAAAGTATTCTTCCAGTTCATTGATCCAATCAATCAACTCATATGGTTTCAGATTTCCTAAAAATACACCCACTTCAATTGTAGGTCTTTTCCTAAACTTAGTAATGGCCCTAAAAGCCTTTCCTCTGCATGATTCAAAACTTCCCCATCAAATTCCCCTTCTAGTCCCATAACTTCTTCTTCATTGTCATCCTCACTGTCGTCACCAGCGACAACATTTGCTCCTATACGGAGCTCCTCTTGCAATGCTTGTACCTACCTTTGGAGGGCTCTAACCTCCTTAGGATTAATAGCTCTGGCCCTTCCGCCATGCTCTCTTCATGGAGGCATCTTCTAACTCGAACCCACAACCACACAATCCTGGTGCAAACTGCCTCATAGTCGACGCTCTGTCTACACACTCAGGAAAATTGGCTTTGATACCACTTGATGGGGACACAACCCAAGAACAGAATGGACACAATAGAAAAGGGAAATTGTATTAACTAAAAAAATAAGCTAGTACAAATATTACAGAGAAAATAACTTCAAAACATGCCCTAAGGGCTTACAATAGCATAAATCTGGAGATAATATCTGTAGACACCTAAAAATCTTTTAAAAAATAAAGTATTTTTATTTTTTGAAAAAATCTCTGATGACATCATCATTTATTAATTAATTATTTAATTAATTAATTAATTAATTTTTATGCCATTAAATCCCTTTATCTTAATTAAAAATATTTAATTAAGGAATCCCTCCCTAAAATGTTTAATACTTATTTAAACATTATTTCCTTATTTATTAATTATTTAATTAATAAATTGACCAAAAATCCTAAAATAAATAAAAAATTTATTTTTTGCCCAAAACTTGGCCAATTTCCTTATGAACAATAACCTCTTCCAAAATCTTCTAATCCTTCTTTAATTTCGATTAAAGGCTAATCCCATCATTTCCTACCCCTAATCCCAACTCAAAATATTTAATTAAGATTAAATATTAATCCTCATGTTTATTAAAAAAGTTTTAATAAATATCTCCTCAACCCAAACCCTTGAAATAAATAAAACTTTATTTATTTTCTAAAAATCTAATTTATCCTCATCCTAAGAAGTTCTAGACTCTTCTAGAAAGTCTTCATCCTCATCCTAGGAAATTCTAGACTATTCTAGAAAGTCTTTATCCTCATCCAAAGTGTAGACTCTTCTAGAAGATGTCTTTAAACCTAATCCTAATCCCCTCCTAACCTTGTCACATTCCCTAAACATGGGTTAAAACTTACTAACCAAGCCAAAGTTAACAAATATCTCTTCCTTCACCCACCCTCATTAAATGCCATCCACTTGCCTATCCCTAAGCTAATCCTAAACCATCCTAATCCATCCTCTAATCATTTGCACAAGACTAAACAAGCCTAAAACGTTCCTAATCAAGTCCAAGTCGAAATTGCTCTCATCACCCTCAAAATATCTCAACCATAAAACTTTATGAAGTCCACTAGGTCATAAATGACTCTTACAAGCCCTTTTATTGCTCTTACAAGTCATTATGAGGGTCTTTATGAAGATTTTATCCCTTGAGCCTCCTTTTTTGACTCATCCTTCCCCTTTCCTCCATTCTCTCACCATGTGACATGTGTCACTCCTTGATTGGCTATAAGGAAGCACAATCCATGTGCTCTCTTCTCATGCAATCTGAGCCCTTCATGAGCTTTTTCCCATCCTTGCATCTTAGCCCTCAATCCCTCAAGCCTCTTGCCTATAAATTGGATCCTTCCCCTTTGCAAAATAACACAATCCATGAAGTAAAGTTATAATGCTATTTTGAGAGCCAAATCCTTACTAAAGTCATCTATCCACACCAAAAATCCACAATCATCCATTGAAGCCTTTGGAAGCATATTGAGCATACATCCTATCCATTTAGATAAAGCCACTCAACAAGAGAGCTTCTCATTGAGAGAGCCCATTAATGGCTCATATTTTCAATTGAGAGCTCATCTTAGTCTATCTTGAAGTTTATGAATTTTGTTTAGTTTGTAGAAGCTTTATTTAAATTTGGTTTCTATTAGCATACTAACATTGCTCATATACATTTTGGCATGCCCGGTGGGACCCCGCATGGGTCATCTTTATTAGCTTTTTTAGTCAAGTTTTGTATGTCATTTGCTGATTTTGGCTAATTTTACTTGTTTTTGTGATTGGTAGGATTGTATAAATTGGTTTTGTAGGTCCAAATGAGCATAAGAAGAAAAAGGAACTCATAATCTATCTCATAGTGTTTGCAGATTTTTCAAGCTTATAGGTGGACAAAGAACTTGAAATTCTTCTTCCTCTTCTTGTCTATATTCTTCTTATTCCATCTAATTCTTCTTCTTCTTCTTGTGAGAGATCTTGGCCATTTTTTTTTAAGGAAGAAAAATCATACACACTTCTTTTTAGTGCTTAAAATGAACCCCCAAATCATACTTAAATCCATTGAAAAATTAAAAATTTGCAAAAAAGAAAAAATCTTTTAACAAGTGAAACTAAACCAATCTAATCATTTGCATCCTTGCAACATCAAGGTTTTAGATGCATTCATGCAAAATTAGGAACACTTCATTTTTGGGAATTTAAAAAGAACTTCAAGTTTCCATTTCAAAAGGTTCAAAATCAACACTAAGTGCACACTAAAGTTCTTTTAAAAAATCTCATGAAAACTAAGAGTCCTAAATGGTTGCCAAAAGTTGTCCTAAAATCTTTTTTATTTTTTCCAAACAAATGTCTTATTGCAAAATATTGAATGTTTCTTAGGTTTTTCATGCATCAAAACAATCTAGGAATATCATTTTTGGGCTTAAAATATGCAAACTAGAACACAAAATCTTGAATGAAAACCAAAGTCCAAAGAGTCATTTTAACTTTTGAGTCCAAAACAATCTTGAATGATCTAAGGTTAAAAAAAATCACTTCAAAGTTCTTAAAACAACACACAAAATCTCAATCTTGAATGCTCAAAAGAAAACACTTGAATGTTTCACCACTTGTCTTTGAATGCATGTTGCTAAAATCACTCTTGAATGCCATGGATTAAAATCAAATTTTCCTTGAATGCATGATTAAAACAAAAAATCCAATCTTGAATTCTAAGGATCAATTAACCATTGCAATATCAAACACTTCATTTGGAGCTTCTAAAAATTGAACAAAACAAATCTCTTTTCCACATGCAATCTAGGTAAAGTTTGATTTTTGGACATTTAAGAAACCTTGTTAAGTTAAAATACAAATTTGCAAAAATCAATTTGAGTAGTTCTTTGAACTCACCTCTTTTCTAATCACCCATCAAATATTAACCATTGGTTGCAATCTCAACGCCATTTATGGGGATGGGTCTACTTGAAAAAGGTGTTAAATGTTTCACAATCTAACTCACTCACTTGGTCTTTGAATGTTTTCTTTAACTTTATCAAAATTCTTAAATGATCAAAAATCTAGATTAAATCGATCACACTTCAAGTTTGGGCACTAAAATTGAACAACAACTGACGTGGAGAGCCTCCAGGCACACGCTTGAAATTGAATCTCACACACTTTTGTTTTGGGCTTAAAACAAACTCACACTCAATCTTGAATGCCTTAAAAAAAATTAATCGATACTTGACGTGGAGGGCCTCTGGGCGCACGAGTTTTCTTTTGTTGACCCTAACTCTTCTTATTGTTTGCATTCTTCGATCGATTTACTTTTGTTGGTGCTTCAAGTTGGAATTGAACATTGTCTCTTAAACATGAGTGCTTGCAAAGTCTAGATTAGCACACATAAGAGTCAGTTGGTAAAAGAACAAGCGTGTTTTTTAGCCCAAGGTCATCCAAGTCTTCTCTCCTCTTGTCGTCTTTCGAGGTTATCTTGGGTGCATAAGATTAGGATCCAAAACCTTGTTTCTTTTTAGGAGGCCTGCTTGGGGATTTCATCACCCCTTGGATGACCTTAACTCCAGCGTTCTGGCAGAGTATAAGAATCAGGAGGTGAATCGAAAGACACCTCTCTTGGGATCAAGATTTTGTCACTCGGGCTAAGCCTCAAGGAACTTTATACCCTTGAGAAGTGAAAGAGGAGAAGTGGGTTACTGCTCCTCTCGGCTGTGTGACATCTTTTTGGTCTCATCTACAGATTTGGGCCTCACGTACCTTGGGTATATCGAGGACTCCTTAGCTAAACCAACTGTCAACCTTGTAAACAACCATCTAGGATGTTAATGTGTTTGAGGTGACTGAGCAAAACATTTGTAGAACATACACACTACTTGGCACAAGTATCACTTTCTGAGAATCAAAAACTTCTATCTGTTGTTTCTATCTATTGCTTGATCTTTTATTTGTTGAATGAATGTTTGCCAAACTTGGTCAATCCTAGCTTAGGGCATACTTAGCGTAGTCACTGCCTATTCCAGAAGTTGAACGAGTTGAAGCAAAACAACCAAGATCTCTCAAAGCCAAGAAGATTCAGAAATTGATGTCAGAGCAACCCAAACCCAAACAGAAGTTCCACAAAGTTAAACTCAAACCATCTCTAGCATACCAAGAACTTTCAGCCAAGAGAAAAGAAATAACACCAAGCCCACGAATTGCCAAACTCCACAAAGTAGAGGACAAAGCTACCGACGAAGCACTTCAAGAGGCCTGGTTAGAGCGCAACATCAAATTTAGCCAACATCCAGGAGTTAATCCTGCTTATGCCTTACCAACTAGGCATGATTTCTATGATTAGACACCCTTGTTTCTCCACATCTTCTTGGATAAGCTTCACTTTAGAGTCATCTTTGTAGAAAAGCCAGCCATCTTAGGTTATCCCCTTAAGCATTATTAGCTCATCCATCTCATTTAGAATCAAACCATCTAGCCAACAATAAAAACCTCACATCCAAGCCTTCAAAATTGTTGTCACTTTTGCCAAAATTTTGCCACTCCCAAAATCTTCCAAATCCATCAATCTCACCAAGGTTATCCCTTTGACAGAGCTTTGTCTAGGGTAATCCAGCTTTGTCACTTGTTATCCCTCATCACCTTGAGCTAAAGGTTAGGATCCACAAGTGGTCAATCTCGTGTTCTTCCTAAAGGATCATCAGTCTATCCTTAAGTTGACACAATCACCTCCAAGCTCGCACATAGGAAAGCAGACCTTTCGTACTTTGGCAACATATCTTTGAAGTTAGAATCTCCAACCCAATCCTCCTTAAGTTTTGTCATATAGCTTTTCCTTAACCTAGGAAATCATTTGCATAGAGAAGCCTTCCCCCTTTTGCATCCATCAGCATTATTGCATCTCATCCCTAGGAGCATTTTTCATGCCACCCGTCACTCGCTTAGCCAAGAAGAAAGAAACAATGGAGCCCTATCATTTGGATCGAACAACCTCACCCCCCTTGAGCACTCAACCATCCTTCAGCCCAGAGAAAGCTATGCCATCATGTACTGACATTGAAGCTTTCATGAACCAACCAGGAAATGCAGTATTGGTAAATGCCATTATAGACAAGAACAAAGAGATAATCATAGCTAATTTTCGAAGGGAAAATGTAGGAACCTTTGACTTTGGAAGACCCCCTCCATTATCAGATCCATCTCACCCATTTTTTGGGTAGCTACCACCACTCATAGGCTCTTATGATCCAAATTATCCTCAATATATGCCAAAAGAAGAGCCTCCAGCCAATCCATATGATCCAACAGACCCAAACATACCATCATCCACCCAAGTTGAAATCTCCATGCTGCAAGCCAACCCAGACACCACCACTCCATCCTTGGTTCATACCTCTTCGCTCCAAACCCCCTTTACCCAAAATAGCTCACCATTCACCCCCTTCACTATTGCTGCTGCTGCTCCCCAACCCAGCCTTCCAAATCCACCCATCTCCCAAATCAGTGCTAGCATCTTTGGCCAACCTCAGCAATATACAATAGGGATGCCACCCATGGGGCCAAGTAATCAACCTTTCATCACCCCCAGCTTGTTCATTGCAGCCCAAAGCACAATCCCATCATTTCCATTAGATCTTTGGAGCTCAATACCATTAGCCACAAATCTACAAGCTACTGCCGTCACTCCACAAAGCTATCAAATCCCACAAGCTACTACCAATTTTCTACCAAGCTCCCAAGTGACCCTAGCCCCTGCCACCACTCTACCAAGCTTCCAAATCCAACCACAAAGCTATCAAACCCCATCAGTTCTATTCCCAAGCTTTCAATTCCCACCACCTCCACCACCAACTAATCTATTACCTCCAATTACCAACTACTTTTCAATGCCACTTCTAGGAGGTAATCCATCACCCCAACCAACCACCAATTATTTGCAGATACCATCCCAAATGGGGGCACAACCCACATATATTGGTCAAACCCCACAAGCCCCCTGATCCTTTCCCCAAGCCTCTCAACCATCTTATACCTTACCTCCACAAAGAAATCCATTTATCCCACAGCCAGCTTATGTTCCTCAATCCCAACCTCAAATCCCATATCAATAGCAAGCCTCACAGCACATGCAGCCATCCATATTCAATGGCCCTATCCAGCACATACCTACCTCAAGGCACTCCTACATTGGGGGCACCCCAGCCATCACCTATCAATTCAGAATGGGAGCAAATGAAGATAGCTCTGAAAGCCATCCAAGAAGGGAATGATCCGAAGACATTCAAGTTTGAGAATGTGTGTCCTTACCCATTTGACAGAGCCATTACCATGACACCATTTCCCAAACACTTTGAGGTACCCAAATTTGACAAATTCAGAGGAAAAGGAGACCCTGTCACACATATCAAAGAATTTTACATGCACTGCCAGGACGTAGCATACAATGATGTCTTCCTCTTGCGCCTTTTTCCCAAAAGCTTGGCTGGACCAGATCTTGAATGGTTTTATAGAATCCCCTATGGCACAATTAAAAACTTTGCTGAATTATCTGAGGCATTTGTAGCCCAATATGCCCATCTTGTTGAAACAGAGCTATCAATAGTTGATCTTGTCCACACCAAGCAAAAAGGTGGAGAAAGCCTTGCCGAATACCTGCAAAGATGGCAAACCCTTACCACCCACATATCCTGCACCTTGCCAGAACGCCATGTGGTGAAAATGTTTATTGATAATGCCCATCCTAGCTTGGCTCACCACATGACCATGAACTGTTTGCAGACCTACAAAGATATCAAAGAGAAAGGAATGATCCTTGAGAAAGGACTCATTAAAGATGGTGTAGTTAAGATTTACAAGGAAGCCAACCAAAATCAATCACATTCCAATGACAAGTCTAGGTATTGGAACAAAAACAAGCACGTTGCAACAAATGGCGTCACTGACACCAGACATGTGAATATTGTTGGTCCTTCTCACAACCAGTCCAACCCACCATATCAACCAAACAATCAACAAGCTATCAACTACCAACAATAGAATAACCAAAGCTATCAAAACCACAATCCAAGACCCAACTTCCAAGGGTCTAGCAATCAAGCTAATGCCATCAATGTAGCTACAGGACAAAAGCCTAGATTCCAACCTACACCTAGAAACTATACACCCCTTGGTGAGCCATTGGATGTCATTTTTGAGAAATTAGTCAAGGAAAACCTCATCAAATTTCCTCCTACCCAGCAAATTGACCCAAGCCAATCCAAAGCTGCATGGTACAAAGATAATGAGTACTGCAAATTTCATAGGGTAAAAGGTCACACTACCCTCAGATGCATGAAACTGAAAGACTATGTGCAGGACCTCATTGATCGAAAGGAAATCACTATTGGTGCCCAAACCTCTTCCAATGTAGGCTTACAAATCTATCAAAATGCTTTTCCTCCACACCACAACCAAAATCCTAGATAAGCACCTATCCAAACCAACAACAAAACCACCAACAACCATCAACCAAACCAACAGCATGGGAAGAACAATGACCACACTTCATCCTATATAGACTATGGTAGCCTTATAGGTTGTATATCCAAGAAAGAGCCTTCTATCAATGTTATCAATATCCAAGGACGAAACAATGAGTGTGCAGTCACCACTCGAAGAGTGCCATTTAACATCGCAGGCCCACCTGTTACACCAACACCATTAGCTCCATCGAAAAGCCAATAAAATATCTTGGAACACCTTGGGAACATGCCAGCCCAAATCTCCATTTTAGACCTTCTTCACACTAGTCCTGTGTACAAGAACATCCTTGACAGTGCTCTCATAGAATCCCATGTCCCTTCTGATATTAATGCTACTGATTTTCATAATCTTTTTGGACACCTCTCATCCTCATGTGCCCTATCATTCAAACCCACCGACATACCCGTGGTCGAGCCAGATCACACCCTTCCGCTTCGCATAGCCATCATGGTATCCAACTTTTCTATGAAAAGAGTAATGATAGATAATGGATCAGCCTTGAATATTTGCACCCTAAAATTCATAAAACAAGCTGGGCATACTGAGGTAAATATCATCAATGAGGTTATCACCATCAAAGCTTATGACAACTTGGAAAGAACCACAGAAGGAACTATTTTGCTACCAATCAAGGTTGGGCCAGTCATCCAAGAGACACTCTACCATGTTATTGATCTAAACCTACCATTTAACATCCTCCTCGGTCGCCCATGGATTCATGCCATGAAAGCCGTTCCATCCATTTACCATCAGTGCATCAAATTTCTGCATCAAGGCATTGAGGTAACCATCCATGCCGATCCAGAACCCTTTGCTTACTGCAATGCGGTTGAAGCTTCATATACAAACCATTTCCTTGGAATTGATATTGACACATCCATCGCTAGCTCATCCCACACTTATAATGACCCAGAAACCATCCTCGCCTCTACCCTGTCTACCGTGAAGATCAATAACAAAGGTTATGGAGAGTATAGTCTGTCAGATGCATTTTCTGTTGGGGCACTCCCACTTGATCCACATGCCCATGGACGATCGACATATCACAAAGCTAAGGAGATTCCACCTCCCCGATACAAACAGTTTGGCCCAACAACCTTTGTATCCTCAAAAATCCCTCTTAATGAGGAGCTCACTCTAGATATCAGCAAATGGTTACATAAGGATGCACCTCAAAGAAATCAAGCACGCCTTGATCACTTCAACCAAAAGTATCCCCAAGAACATAAGATCATCACTGACAAATGGAACTATCAAGGTTGTGGTCTAGGACTAGAAGAAAGAGGCATGTAGTGCCCCATCGACGCACACAAGTGGGAATCGAAGTCAGGTCTTGGCTTTGACATACCCACAACTGGGGGCACCAATGAGAATGGTCACGCTTTTTCAAACATTCACTGCAACCTTGTCGAAATCAAAGACATTCCTGAGGAAGTTGAAAAGAGAGCCTACGACGATATCCTAGACCAAATCTCCCTTGGAGACTCTATTCTTCAAGAACTATCCATCCACCTCATTGACCTACCACTCGCCCATCCACAACTCATAGATTGGGACCAAGCAAGTGTCATACACATCGATGAGTTCACATCAGAGGAGGCACTTCTAAATTTCATGGGAGCTGAAACTCCTCACAAGAAAACAAAGCTAGATTCTGCCTATATCTACAAGCTAGATCCCAAGGGGTATTTTGGAGAAAATCCCCAACCTAGTTTCGATACACCCAAAACTGGAACTAAGGTGAATCTGAGACTAGCTAAGGCAACAAAGAGAACCCCTTAGCAAGAAAATCCAGAGCCACAAGAAGAACATGAGGATTTAGCATTGCCATCTCAAGATAATTGACCAGAGGTGTCTTCTATTCTAATTGAGGATACTCGAGAAGTCAACATTGGTTCTTTAGAGATCCCCAGACTTGTTCACATTGCTGCATCCCTATCATAAGACCAATCTGACCTCCTCTTTGAGGTCTTAAGAGAGAACATTGGCCAATTTGCATGGTCATATCAGGACATGCCAGGACTTGATCCAAAGCTTGTAGTTCATCATCTTGCAGTTGATCCAAAGATCAAGCCTGTCAGACAAAAGCTTAGAAAAATGCACCCCAAGGTGGCATTATTGGTCAAAGCTGAATTAGAAAGAATGTTAGCTGCTAAGGTTATCTGACCTATCGACTACTCAAAGTGGATCTCCAACATGGTCCCTATCACTAAACCTTTCAGTGACATCAGAATCTGCACTGATTTTAGAGATCTTAACAAAGCTTGTCCAAAAGATGATTTTCCCTTGCCCAACATAGATATTATTGTAGATCTTACAGCTGGACATGAAATTTTGTCCCTCATGGATGGATTTTCTAGGTATAATCAAATCAAGATTGCAGAAGAGGATCAGCATAAGACAACATTCACTACCCCTTGGGGAACCTTTTGCTACAACATGATGCCTTTTGGCCTAAAGAATGCTGGGGCTACCTATCAAAGAGCTATGACAACCATTTTTCATGATCTCATCCATACCATTTTGGAGGATTATGTGGATGATATCTTGGTCAAGTCTCATACCTTCATGGATCATCTTGCTGACCTGGAGAAAGTCTTTGATAGGTTAGCCAAATATCATCTCATGCTGAATCCCAAGAAATGTGTCTTTGGGGTCACATCTGGCAAGCTTCTAGGCTTCATAGTTTCTAAACAAGGTATAGAGATCGACCCCAAGAAGGTCAAGGCTATCTTAGACATGCCTCCTCCCTAAACACTGCGACAGCTTCACTCTCTTCAAGGAAAGCTCCAATCTGTTCAACGCTTCATCTCCCAGCTTGTAGATAAGTGTACATCATTTTCACATTTACTGAAGAAGGATGAGAAATTCAAGTGGGATCCTTTATGTCAGCGCAGCTTCGACCATCTCAAGTAGTATCTCATCAATCCCCCTATCTTGGTTCCACCAGTTCCTGGTCGTCCCCTGATTTTGTACATATCAGCAACACCTACTGCTCTAGGGGCACTTCTAGCACAACTTGATGACTACAACAGAGAAAGAGCCATCTACTACATCAGTAGAACCCTAGTTGGTTATGAACTCAATTACACTCCTATGGAAAAAGCTTGTTTGGCAGTTGTTTTCTCAACTCAAAAGCTTCGCCATTACATGCTAAGTCATACCATTCAACTAGTCTCCAAGATTGACCCTCTCAAGTATATGCTCTCTAGAACAGCACTTACAGGCCGTTTGGCCAAATGGGTTATGCTCCTTAGTGAATTTGACATCCAGTATGTGGATAGAAAGGAAATCAAAGGGCAAGCTATAGCAGATCACCTAGCCGATGCACCTCTAATAGATGCTTATCCATTGATCACAGAATTTCCAGATGAGCATATCTGTCTAATTGAAGAACAACCCCCATGGAAACTTTATTTTGATGGCTCATACACATCTCATGGATCAGGGGTAGGAATATTGTTGGTCACACCTCAAGGAGATTACATTCCAAAAGCCTTCAAGCTATAATTCCCTAGCACCAACAATATAGCTTAATATGAGGCCCTCATAGCAGGATTAAAGATAGCTGTAGAATGGAACATTGTTGAGCTACAAATCTTTGGCAATTCTCAGCTCATCATCAAGCAAGCCCTAAATGAATATCAAACCAAAGATGAAAAGCTATTACCCTACAAAGAGCTAGTTGATCAGCTAACCCAACATTTTACAAAGCTTCAGTTTACACAAGTGCCTCGAATACAGAATAAAGTAGCAGATGCTATGGCTACTATAGGCTCGCTCTTGGAAATTCCCCAAGCAGCTACATAGTATGAGTTTTTAGTGGAGCAGCTCCTCACACCCGCCTATGCGAATGAGGATTCAAACCGTGTTTGTATCTTGGTTGGTCCCCAATCCCCTTGGTACCATGAGATTCACGCTTACCTTAATGATGGTATCATATCCCCTCACCTCACACGTACCCAACGCTAGAACCTCATCTGAAAATCATCCCGCTATGTTATCATAGCCAATACCCTATATCATCAGGGTTATCACGATACTCTCTCTCGATGTTTAGACTAAAATGAGGCCGCGATGGTGTTAAAGGAAGTACACTCTGGACTTTGCGGTGCCCACACGAGTGGTATTGTCCTAGCGCAAAAAATCATTAGAGCAGGCTACTATTGGCCTACCATTGAAGAAGATTCCTGTGACTTTGTCAGAAAGTGTCTCCCATGTCAGCAGCATGCAAATCTTGTGCACGCTCCAGCACAGGATCTACAGCCTATTGCACCACCTTGGCCTTTCGCTTGTTGGGGCCTTGATCTAGTTGGAACTATCACACCCCTCTCATCTAATGGACATAAATGGATAATAATAGCTACAGACTATTTCACTAAATGGGTGGAAGCAGTCCCCCTAGTCTCAGCTACAGGAGTTCAGGTCTCCAAGTTCATCTTATACCACATTGTTTGCCACTTTGGCATCCCATCCACCATCTTCACTGACCACGGAGGTAACTTTGAAAATCTCAACATGGAAGAATTATGCACTTCCCTCCGCATCCATCACCGCTTTTCTAGCCCATTTTTCCGACAAGGTAATGGCCAGGTAGAGGCAACTAACAAAACCCTCCTCAAAATTCTAAAAAAAGTTGTCAATGATTTCGGCCGTGATTGGCACCTACAAATAAATCCAGCCCTATGGGCCTATCGAACTTCCTTCCATACATCCACAGGCATAGCTCCATACTCCCTAGTCTATGGTGCCGAAGTGGTACTACCTATAGAGGTTGAACTTCCCTCCTTGCGCATATCTTTGCAAGGGCAAATATCAGATGAAGAATATAGAGTAGGTTGAATCACCCAGCTAGATCACTTAGACGAGAAGCGACAACAAGCCTATGATCATCTCACAGTCTATCAAACTCATCTCAAAAGGAATTTAAACAAGAAGGTGCTTCCATGACACTTTCATCCAGGTGACATGGTCCTCAAAGAAAACATGAAAGTCCAAGTAGATCAAGAAAAGAAAGGCAAGTTTGAACCTACATGGCTTGGTCCTTATGTTGTCACTGCTTCCTTTGGCTCCGGAGCTTATCAGCTATCTACACCAGAAGGAGAACTCTTGAATGATCCTACTAACATCATTCATCTCAAGAAGTTCTATGCTTGAAGATCCTTGGTATACCCAGCTTTTGAAAAATACAAAAGAAAAAAATAGTAAAGAGAAATAAGCATCCAATGGTGAAAACTTGGCAATTCAAGCACCTTGGATAGGTACCTTGGTGAAAACCTGGTAATTCAGGCACCTTGTGTACTAAAGACTAATCCATTATCTATCACTATCCTATCCCTCATCCATTCACCCACCATCCCATAAGACACACTTGCTTTTTCCCTTGGTGTTCCAACCAAATATCCAAAATCTGATGAAGCTTGTAAATACCTCCTGTACAGCTTGTAAATCTTGTACCAAAGCTTGTATTATACCTTGTAAATCTTGTACCATACCTTGTCTATCCAAATCTTGTCCAAGGTTTGTACCATATTCCAGCCTATAAATAATCTTGTATCCTAGCTTGTATACTATCACGTGCACACACAAAACCCCATTTTCACTTAATCTTTTTGCAAACCATCTACCTATCCACCTATCACCTATTATAGACATCCCATCCTTCACAAACATTTCCATCTCACAAAAACCAAAACATGAACAAACTTGTACATTTGTAACATATCTTGGTCCATCATCTTGTACATCCTCTTTAGCTTAGTACCATTGTATCTATCCAGCATTCGTGTCAGTTCATCCTTGATCATCATCTTGCACCCATCATGCATCTTGGTTAGCTATTCCAACACATCCTTTAGCTAGATTTCCTATCACCAAAGTGTTATCTTTCTTAGTTCAGCTTGCTAGATGCATCACTCATCCAAATGCACTAGCTTCAGTGCTATCCGATAGGTCCTTGCATGATATAGCTTTCCTCATGTCTGATCTTGGTCCGTTAGTACCTTGTCCTACCCATCTCATTGGCGAATGACTCTCTTTTGGATTTTCACTTTCTTTTGATTTGGGATCTTCCCTTTTGGATCTTGAAGTATCTTTTCCAAGCAATCTCCTTGTTCCCTCCTCAAGGTTTCCACGATCTTCCATATCATGGTATGCTATGAATGGGGAAATTAGAGCATAAGGTCTTGATCAGGTCTTTCATTTGTTTTTCTTTTCTGCTTGTGGGTTCTCCAGTGTCGTTTTCACGCTGCTTCCTCTAGGATTCATGTGTGATGCTGGGGCAATCCTTGCGTGTTTGTTTTGAGATAGTTTGTCAGTCCTTTGGACGGTTGGTGAAAAGGCCTTGATGTTCTTGGTAACATTGGCAATTAACCAATAGTCCTATAGCAAATCTAGTGCTCAACTACATGGTGGTACTTCTCTTTGAAGTATCCCCCCGCTCAAAAAGCTTCAATGGTTTTCCTTCATCTCCATTATCCACCATCCATATCCAACATCCGTCTCTCCTACCCCAACTTATGCATCAGTATCTCTTTGAATCACTCATCACTCTTAGCTTTAGGGATCCACAATCCTAGTCTTAGGGATCCACCAATCCAAATCAATCCACCAAGCCTCATCTTTCGAGATCCACAATCCTAGTCCTAGGGATCTCCGAAACCCATCTTCTGCCAATCTAACTCTTTGAAATCCTGTTGCATCAGCTTTATAATCCCCTCATCCATCTCCCTATCCTGGATTCTTTTTTATAGCGCTCCGCTCCTTCATCCTCTACAATCCCTGAGATCTTATGCTTGCTTCCTCTTGTGCCTCTTATGCTCCCTTTATCATTCTCCCATAGTAAGAGTTTGAGCTAACTAAACCTCTTCTCTTAATCCAATCTGAGTCTCCTTGCTCATCCCAGATTCTTGTATTTTTCAAGAAGCCACCGAGCCTCGCTTTCTCTCCCCGTTGCCTTCTTGAGGGGGCATCTCACAGTCCATTCTCTCCTCTTTTGCTCTAGCCTTGGGCATCTTATTTTCTTATTTTTGATGCCATGCCACTTGCGGCATCACATCAAAGAGGGGCAAAATGTAGACACCTAAAAATCCTTTAAAAAATAAAGTATTTTTATTTTTTGAAAAAATCCCTGATGACATCATCATTTATTAATTAATTAATTAATTAATTAATTTTTATGCCATTAAATCCCTTTATCTTAATTAAAAATATTTAATTAAGGAATCCCTCTCTAAAATGTTTAAATCTTATTTAAACATTATTTCTTTATTTATTAATTATTTAATTAATAAATTGACCAAAAATCCTAAAATAAATAAAAAAATTATTTTTTGCCCAAAACTTGGCCAATTTCCTTATGACCAATAACCTCTTCCAAAATCTTCTAATCCTTCTTTAATTTCGATTAAAGGCTAATCCCATCATTTCCTACCCCTAATCCCAACTCAAAATATTTAATTAAGATTAAATATTAATCCTCATGTTTATTAAAAAAGTTTTAATAAATATCTCCTCAACCCAAACCCTTGAAATAAATAAAACTTTATTTATTTCCTAAAAATCTAATTTATCCTCATCCTAAGAAGTTCTAGACTCTTCTAAAAAGTCTTCATCCTCATCCTAGGAAATTTTAGACTATTCTAGAAAGTCTTTATCCTCATCCAAAGTCTAGACTCTTCTAGAAGATGTCTTTAAACCTAATCCTAATCCCCTCCTAACCTTGTCACATTCCCTAAACATGGGTTAAAACTTACTAACCCAAGCCAAAGTTAACAAATATCTCCTCCTTCACCCACCCTCATTAAATGCCATCCACTTGCCTATCCCTAAGCTAATCCTAAACCATCTTAATCCATCCTCTAATCATTTGCACAAGCCTAAACAAGCTTAAAACCTTCCTAATCAAGTCCAAGTCAAAATTTCTCTCATCACCCTCAAAATGTCTCAACCATAAAACTTTATGAAGTGCACTAGGTCATAAATGACTCTTACAAGCCCTTTTATTGCTCTTACAAGTCATTATGAGGGTCTTTATGAAGATTTTATCCCTTGAGCCTCCTTTATTGACTCATCCTTTCCCTTTCCCCCATCCTCTCACCATGTGACATGTGTCACTCCTTGATTGGCTATAAGAAAGCACAATCCATGTGCTCTCTTCTCATGCAATCTGAGCCCTCCATGAGCTTTTTCCCATCCTTGCATCTTAGCCCTCAATCCCTCAAGCCTCTTGCCTATAAATTGGATCCTTCCCCTTTGCAAAATAATACAATCCATGAAGTAAAGTTATAATGCTATTTTGAGAGCCAAATCCATACTAAAGCCATCTATCCACACCAAAAATCCACAATCATCTATTGAAGCCTTTGGAAGCATATTGAGCATACATCCTATCCATTTAGATAAAGCCACTCAACAAGAGAGCTTCTTATTGAGAGAGCCCATTAATGGCTCATATTTTCAATTGAGAGCTCATCTTAGTCTATCTTGAAGTTTATGAATTTTGTTTAGTTTGTAGAAGCTTTGTTTAAATTTGGTTTCTATTAGCATACTAACATTGCTCATATACAATATCTCCTTTCAGTACCTCCTCTCAAACTCCACTCTGAACTGCCTTTTACAATGTCAAAAATCTCCTTAAATAGACCCTAGAGGGTTAACGACTAGGAGTACATTCTAGAAAGTGCTAGTAGGCACCCACCGACCAAATAGAAGGTTCCGGAAGCTGTGGTGGAAATTGGTACAAATCTAGAAGAATCCAGAAATGGTAATCGAACTTCTGGGAGGCATAACTTTTGAACCGTAGCTCTGATTGACGAACTGTTTACATTTTAAAAAAGTTCTCAAAGTGCTCTATAGCCCTATGGACTAGCTCCACTTGTTCCCCATTTTTTGACCCTTTTGGAGGTCATTTAATGCCCCTAACCTGACTTTGAAGCATTCGTAAGGGGTCTCCAAAATTCAAAAAACTGCAATAACTTTCAAACCATGGGGCCTATTGACCTGATTCTTTTTCTGGAACACTCTAAATCATGATTACATTCATCTGGCCAATTCACACCTTCTAGTTTACCAAAATGATGGCCCAATTACATGCTCCTATTTTTTCAAGATTTTCATACATACTAATAGTAGAATTGTGAGAGTTGGAACCTTTATTTGACCCAAATGGGTATCCAAAAATGGAAACACATGAAACAAAAACTAAGTCTAAGTACATTTTTTTGGGTGACACAGGATTGCCCTTATACCTCTGGATGCTCCTGCATCAAGAAGATATCGAGTGATATAACACTTACAAAAGTTGCATTGGCAACTAAGATAGATAGTGTGAAGACGGTACTTGAGATCATTTTCTCTCTGTACACCAAACTATGTAATCCTACACTCTTCACACAAGAAATGAGGAATCACATCCTAAGCTTGGAAAGTCAAATGCAATCATTTGGAGCTGAAATTCTCATGATTCCAACCCAAAGTGAGAAACACTTCAGGACCCTATTGCAAACCCAGAGTCAATTAGCAACATTATCTATAGATGAAGCCAAAATAAGGGCCAAAATGATAAGCATCAATACTACATTGACTCCTCATATGGAGATTTTGCACAAGGAGTTAGGTTATGCAAAAACTCTTATGAAGAAAGACCCCAATCTTTCTACATTAGATGACCTATTTCACCTTGCTGCCGAGCTAGCTATCCAAATTAAGTCTTTGGAGGTAGCTTGTGACAATTAGGATGCCGCTCTTAAGATTATTTTTGAGGTCTATAAATCTTTCTTGGACAAACACACTATCAGGGTATAACCCATTAACATCAGTGTCAAAAAGGGGGAGAAAGATGTAGTGCCCACCTATAGTTTTCTTTTCCATTATATTTACCAAACTCTTTTTTTATGCCTATTTCATGCATGTGTTAGTTTCAAGGGTATTGGATTTATAATTATGAAATATTTCATGACTTGGATTACATGTATATCAATAAAGAATTACTTAGTTAATTATATTTCACATGCTGATTAATTATTATGATTACTAGCACATTAGTGATGCTTTAATGGGTCTTAGTTAGTAAATATGATTATTTTCTAGATGGTATCAAATGATCAAGTATTTTATATTCACAATGATGAGTTTTCCATATTTGGATATGTGATAATTTGTACTCAAGATTTATTAAAGTACTTACCCCATACTTGCATGTGTATTGTGTGCATGTTTGTTTTACTTTTATATTTGACGTGTTTGATGTGGTTAAAGGAGGGAGTCATAGTCACTTGCTAGTCGAGATCTACATGATGTACCACTCCCCGCCATTGTCTATTTTGTTTAGATATATTTATATACATGTACATGTTCATCTTTTATGAAAAATGTAGGTATCGGGCATCAACTTCTTTGAATAGCTAGGATGAGCATGCCTTATCACAATAAATCAATGGTAAGAATGGGGAGATAATGTTCAGGTCCAATCCTAGCCATAGCCTAAATACTTCTCTTGCAAGGAGGACTCATAACTGACTTTCTACCATTTTTAAAACCCATCATTTTATCTTTCTCTATGTCATTTGATTTTGAGTTTTGGTAATGTTGCTTTTATGTGGATTTCGCTACGTGATTTATTTGGTAAATGATTTAATTATAATATTTGGGTTAATCATATAAATTAAATATTATTTGATTAAAAAGAAAATATTGAAGCATGAGAATATTTAATTAATTTTAAAAAACTAATTAAATATTTTATTAAATATAAAAGTCTTAATTTAGAAAATTGGTTAAAGAGAAATTAGAATATGATGATATTTAATTAATTATAAATTAATTAAATATGTACATCAATTTAAAAGTATAATTTAAGAAGTTGGACAAAAAAAAGAATTAAAATATTAAAATATTAAAGATTTAATATTGTTTTATTATAATTATTTATTTGATAATAATTAAATTAGAGTTGCATTTAAACAACGAGCCTTGATTATTATTATTAATTTAAATAGTAAACTATGCTTTAATTAGTGCTTGCACTAATTAATAAATTGGAGGAAAATAAAATATAAAAGAATGAAATTTAAAGATAAAGTTATAGTTCTAATTGTGGTGTAGTTATATTTATTTAATTTAATAATAATTATTTAAGAGTTTTATTTTAATAATAAATTCTAAATAATATTATTAAAAATACTTTGAAAATTAATTAAAGAGATAAAGCTAATTATTTAAATTAAGATATTTTTTAATTAAATATCTAAAAGTGTTGTGCATGAAAATGTAAAAATGTAGTAAAGTAATAAACAATAATTGATTAGTGAGTTCCCTCTCCTAATTACATAACTAGAGCTCCAATTTAGGGGAGAACTCTTTATCAGAGATCTAGAGTTCATTTTGCAAATACATAGGTTTTGGGAGCGAAAATTTAGAATTGGATCAAAATAATTGTTGAAAATTTCAGAGGGTTTGGATTTGCATGCATTCACATATTGTCTCAGATTTTAGCTATGGTTTTGAGGTAGGGTTTGAAAACCATTGTAGAATTTTATTGAAAGATCTGTCTATTTTGCATCTTTCTAGGTGTTTGCATATTGCTTATTAATTTATTATATTGACTATTGAATAAAGAATTCTATTGTAGATTTTGAAAAAGAAAAACTTATTAATCAAGAAGACTAAGGAAAATTATAGAAAAATTGTGAAAAATTATTGTGACTATATTCTTATAAACCCCCTTTCTTATATAATGAAAATTTAATTATTAAAAATTGGAAGAAAATAATAAATTGAACAATTATGATTTCAACTTTAAATTTGTCATTAAAACCATGAGATTATCATGAATTTTCTAAATATCGATAAATATTATTCTTATATCTAAAATAATTTAATCACAAAATTTATTGGAAAAAGAAAAAGATTAATTGAGAGGAAAGCGTGTTTTAACTGAACTTATACATGCATCTGAAAACAAATATACTAAAAATAGAAACTAAGTATAGTATGGTTACATGCATGTGAAAATAAATATGCTAGAAATAGAAGCTAAGTATAGTATGGTTACATGCATGTGAAAACAAATATGATAATAATAGAAACTAAGTATAGTATTGTTGGAAATATTCAAGACTATGCTAGGTTACTAAGAGGGGAGGGGTGAATCAATAACCTTAAATCTTCATCAAATTCAGATCTAAAATTGGAATAACTCAATAATCATTTACTTCATTAAATCAGATCTAACTGCATGCATGAGAAACTAAAACATAAACATTCTTGACACATGAACACAATAATTTGATGACTCAGAAACCTTCTAAATAGAAAGTAAAACAGGGGTGGGGATGATACACACAAAACTTCAATACTACAGCATAAAGTTGGCTTGTTAAGACTTACAATGATCACTTCTTATGATCTTCCCTATTAGGAGCAATTAGGACTACTAGGTCCACCTTATTAGAGGATTTAGAAACATACAATGAAGTATGCACTCTGTAAAGAGATTTGACAAAAGACTATTAAGTCTACCTTATTAGAAGATTTTGGACCGATTCACTTGTTAGAATGAAACAATAGATCTTTGACTTACAACTAATTTGCTGATAGAGATTCTTTGAAGTACTGATCACCTTAATGTGATAGATATGACTCTGCTACTCCTTTGCTAATATGGCCTTACAATATACTTGCTGCTAATTCACATTCACATGCTTCTTACATATTCTTCATTCTCACTTTTCATCCATGCATACACACATCTATATGGATATGATACTATATATATATATATATATATATATATATATATATATCTAATTTAAAAAATTACAAAGTCGGCCAATATACAAGTTAACACCAATATTACAAAGTCAACTTGAATGAAGACACTTGGGTTCTGAAGACTCCACTGTCATTACTCGACATCGTCCATACTAATCATCTCAGAGTTGTCTTGAACTCGGTCTACACTGGCAATTTGGTAGATATTGTGTAACTTGGTAGAAACTGAATTCCATGTTTACCATACCTAAACTCGGTAAACACTAATTATCTCATCACTCGATTAACACTAACTTTGCTTCACATGAACTGATGACTCGGTAGAAACTGTGAAGCTTGGTAACCACTGAACTACTTAGTAAGAATTGTAGGGCTTCGCATTGCCTAAATTTACTTGGTAACCACTGGAATGCTTGGTAGGAACTGTGAAGCTTGGTGGCTACTGAGTTACATGGCAAATACTGTAGACTATTTAATGAGCTCAGTAACCATACACAATTTGAATAAGTGTTGTCACTAATAAAAAACTTGACTTAATGTCAACAAGTATGGTTACATGCATGTGAAAATAATTATGCTAAAATAGAAAGCTAAGTATAGTAGGTTACTTTAGTAGGGTTACATGCATGTGAAAACAGTTATGCTAAAAATAGAAAGCTAAGTATAGTAGGGTTACATGCATGTGAAAACAAATATGCTAAAAATAGAAAACTAATTATAGTATGGTTGCATGATTCGAGAGACCAAAGACATGCGAAAATACTAATTGCAAGTGTATTTTTATTTTATATAGTTTAGTTTTTAGATTTATTTATTTAAAAGTTAAAAAAATAAAAAGTAAAATAATAATAATAATTTATGAATTTAAAAAAATTAAATAAATATTATTCATTTAGTTAAAGTGGATATTAGTATTAGTGATTATTTAAATCTAATTAAACTCTTAGTTGCATATAAATAATTATATAATTATTAATACAAGATGGAAGTTATTAAATAAATATTTAGAATTTTATTATATTTTAAGAGAAGTTATGGTAGAGTTCACTTTGTAATCATTTAGTTAATAACTATTTGACTTTATGGGAGAAATTATAAATAATTAAATTAAATTTATAATTTTATCTCTAGTTGCATTATGAATTAAAGGAAAAGTAAATGTTAATATTGGACTTAAATAGAAGTCAAATTAATATTTTAGAAATAAAATTGGTAGTAGTATTTAATCTAATAATATACATTTATGTTATTAATTAAATCATTTATGATTTAAGATTATTTAAATTAACAACATGATAATATTGCATGATATTTTATATGCACAAAGAGATTGGGTATTTAAATACTTATTATTTTAAATAAGTATATTAGCATCACAATTTATATTAACATGCATATTCTTATTTTATTTCTAAACACATCTTTATGACCCAAAATAAAAAAGAGAAATTGATGGAATTAAATAATGTGGCTGAAAACTATGTGTTTTCTAATATTCTATTTATAGTCTTGTGATGTTTATTTTTGTGACGATTTTTCTTTGGGGTTTGTTTAGTTAGCCAAGTTAGGATGTGAACTAGAGGTGTTTTTGAGATTTATTTTATGATTATTTGATGGGATGTCATGATGAACTTTATGATTTGAATTGAGATTTATGTTTTATGAACTTTATGCTATTGAGCATTTATGAGAACTTGGGTTTTGAGAACTAGTGTAATTTTTGGGTTGCCTGTTAAGGAACCAAATTTGATTAATATTACTCTTGTGGTATGGGACACTATTGTGGTTTGTGAGTTTTGGGAGGTTGTCTGAGTACATATTCTTGGAAATAACCTATAGTAGGGGTCCGAGACCCGAAGTGGTCAGTGCCATGGTAACCTATTGTAAGTTATGTAATAAGTGATAGTCTAGTAATTAATATTATGGGGAAACACACTAAAATGATAAGTTAGAGATATTTTCCTTGCCCATGCCTTGAGTGTTTGTATAGACTAAGGATGGGAATGAGATGACGGTATGACTAGTTTGCCTCATCTTCTTGAGAGGGTTTTCTAGTTCTACATGTGTCATGTTAAGGGTCTAGATTTAGAGTAACCAGTCCAGGATAACTCAACACTTGAGGGTCTAAGATCTATTGAGAGATCAATCTAGGGTAACTCAATTAGTTTGACCATGTGATGACACTCCCTAGAATGTAACCCAAGTCTCCTCCATAGTTTTTTTGGTATTTTCCTCTAGTGGTGTTGTTATTGGTGGTGTACTTGTTGTTGGATGTATTTAATGTGGTTATTTACTTTCATTGATGGTGATTGGTGATTTATGGTTGATATACTTTTGGCATGTGGTTTTTGTCTTGAGGTGGATATGTTTCATTGACTTTATCTTATGATTTTGGTGATTTGATCTATTCTTGGTATGTGTATGATGTTTTTATTGGAATGAGTGTTCTTCCTTTTGGAGTATCTTATCTTCTTGATTCATAACTGCTACCTTTGAGGTAGTTTTGGCTATCAAGATTCTTTGCCTAGGATTATTTTATGATTTGATTATCTCTGTGTGAATCATACATTATTTCTCTTACATGTTGGGAGTGGGAGCCTGATTAGGTGACCACATGATTGGGAGGTAGTGTATTCTTACCATTTGGGTCCCCCTCAACTTGACAAATGTTGGATGCTCCTTGATATAATGGTACTATTATCATTCTTCCTCTTATCTTGAAGACTTCAATAAATTTAATGTATCAACGTATCATGTGTTTTGAGATCCTATGGAATATTATATTGTATATTGATGTACTTGTATCTATTTTCACATACATTGTGACATGTGTAGTGAATGTTATTCATTAGATGTGCTTTCATATTATTAGTTGTACATATACATTTTTTTATATGACTATGTATGTGTTTATTCATTTTATGATTATGAAAAATATAATTGAGACTTAAACTTATTAATAAAATTTTTTTAAATGTGACTCAACATGAGGGAACCCTTAAGGAATTCAAACTGTATTTGTAATTGATTATGTGTTCTTGATGTGCATGTATATATTGCTTTCACATGATTGTTACTTTGATGTTGTTTAAACTTTAAAAAAAAAATTGTTTAGTAAACTTTGTAACAAATTAGGTTTATTTTTTTTGGGTTCTCGAGTGGAGCATTACAAAAGAGAGCTAAGCTACGAGGGAGAAAGAGCTAAGCTAAGGAAGAGTAAGAGCAATGGGGAGCAAGAAAAGAACAACAAAGCAAGTGAAGGAGTATTAGTTGATGCACATCTACTTAGCAGGAGTAACATTTTGAGTACAAAACTAGATCAAAAAACTCAAGGGAGTTATAAGATTTTGAGGTATAAATTGGTGCAAAATTTTGATATTTTAAAATTTTGTATAGAAGTCGAATAAGAGTTATGTTATGCTTGTAAGAATATACTTATTAATGCATGACCAAGTGTTTTTGACACTCATGTCAAACGGGGAGATTGTTGATCTTAGATTGGTTTTGACAAGTGAGTGTCTACACACTTAAGTGATTTACTTAGTTCATGCCAAACAAGTAGTATATGCCAAGCACAACATATATAAGTTAGAGCATGCCAAGTCAATAGTAAGTGTCGAGTCACTCATGTGCCAAGTCACTCAAGTGTCGAGTAGATAGTGTATGCCGAGTGATTCAAGAGCTAAGAAAGTAGTGCATCCTGAGTTATTTAGATGCCGAGTCACTATATTGAAATTAGTATATGCCGAGCATCAAAGACTTTAGATGCTGAGTAACACAATTTTGTCATAGTTGTTTGTATTGGCACAAATTACTGTGTAAACCATTTTTGAGCTGACTTATAGATTGAATTATGATATTTTGGTGATAAGGATGAATCTTAAGTTGGAATCCCTATGAATTACATTCATCCAATCATGTAAAGAGAAGGTTTAAGCAGAAAAAAGGATAAAACATAGCCATTGATTCATACCTAACCCTAAGTCACGTAGGTCTTCTTAAGGAGAACAAACCCTAAACTTTCTATGAGTGTGAAAAGGAATGTATGAATGATCAAGGAGAGTTTTGCATACACAAACCAGGACATTCATGGTGACCAAGGTACTATGATCTGAAATTGCCTTGCAAAACCAGTTAAAGGAGAACAAAGGAAGGAAATAGTGAGCAACACAGAGACATCTGATCAAGAAGGATCAAGAATACATTAGTTTAGAGGTGATCTGTCATCAAGAAATAAAGTGCTAATTATAGGATCAATGCTGAGACATTCTAACAGGTGAATTAGTTAAATCTCTTGACAGAGTAGTCCTAACAGGTTGTATTGAAATCCTCTAACAAGCTACTTACTATATTTTGAGTTGAACTCTTTTAACAAGGAATACTTTTAAAAAGGTAGTCTTTGTAAGCCTTTGACATGGCAGACCTTTCACAGGGTAGATAATGTTTCATGATCAAACATTATAACCTTCATTGGATACACTTTATTATTGTAGTAGTGAAGATTTGTGGGTGTCATCCCCCCCTAGTTTTAGCTTCTCATTGGAGGGTTTTTTGAGTAATCATATCTAGTGTCATATATGTGCGAATGATTACTTGTTTACATGCTTTAGATATACATGATTTACATGGTATTTCAATTTACTTATTGAGTTTATGATATGAGTGTGGTGAATATTTTATGGGTTAAAAATTTGAACTACTGATTCATTCCCCCCCCACTCTCTGAAGTTTACATTTCTTATTGTAATTCCAAAAAATCACATCATCAAATTTTATGGTATTAGATCTAGAAATAAAATTACTCACTACCATTGGGTAAGTGCAATAAGTTGGGTCTCACTTTTAGGTAAAAAGTGGAAGTGTTTTTCTCATTTTTGAAATTTCTTGTCAATTCATGTCAAAATTTGAGGCATTTTGAGATTGAATATAAAAAAACTTCAAAAATAAAAATTGTAGTGCTCAAAATCTACTTTTTGAATTTTTAATTTATTTGTGTAACTATATAATAGATTTTGTTTTTGGTATGAATATTTAAAATCCACTTTTCCAAAATGCTTGTTTCGGGGCCATATGACACTCGTGTACGAACACCATAACTTGAAACAAATAAATGAGTTTTTGTAAACAATTTTTAAGGAAGTTATCTAACACACCAAAGATTGATGAAAACATTTTTCTTTAATTTTTTATTGAAATTATTATTATTATTAATTACTAATTGGCTACAAAGGTAAATTTTTAAACCTCTTGTGTACAGACACCATAATTTGATCAAAATTTTACTTTTTTAAATTATTTTAAAACTTCAAAATAATTGTATGTAGATTGATGACATATAAATTAATTTAATAAAAATCATAAAATAAAAATGTTATTAAAGTTTTAGTGAACCTTGCTATTTTACATTTAGTTACCATCTTTGATTAAAAAATAATGCAAAAATAGTGAATAAATTCATTACACTTTAAAATTTATATTTCTAAAATTAGGAGAGTGAGAACTTTAATGGGTTTTTGTTTCATAAAAAATTTAATCAGGAAGACCCTCTAAAAATTATGGCAAGGCTTGAATTTTTTAGTTCAATGCCTTAGCCAAATCTTGAGAGGTCAAGGCATAAGCTTGGTCTCACCAAACCTATCTTGAATTGAAAGCTAAGGCATGAGAAAAAAGTCCCACTCCATTTTGTAAGAAAAGGGTATCCATTTTGAAAAAGTAAAATCAATGTTTAAAACACATTTTAAATCCCTCCAAAACAAAAATTGAATTTTTTAAAAATCGGCACCTAATTTTAAAAAGTAAAAAATGCGCAACTGATTTTTGAAAAATGGATGCCCATTTTTTTAAAATTCAATTTTTTTATTTTTTCAAAAAGGGCATCCGAGCCTAATATAAGTGCCCATTTTTTAAAAATGGGTGCCCATTTTAAAAAAATGGGTGCCCATTTTAAAAAAATGGGTGCCCATTTCTAAAATAGCATGATCTTAATTTGTGGACTTCTACGGTTTTGAGACCCAACTTCTTGCTTCTACCCCATTACCAATCCATTCCAACTTTTTGGCAAAGAACACAAAATCAAGAGAGCCCTAATTTCTTCATTGAAATTAACATTCATAGAAGATAACTGACTAGTAATCATATTGAGCTCATTTAAATGATCTACAAAAAATCTACCTTCTACCATCTTCATATTAAATAAACACTTCATAAGAAATACCTTGTTTATACATTTTTGCTAGGGTTTGCATCAACTCTTCCATCATCTTTTCTTTTGTAATATTAAATGTCATCGATTGTGTTAGGCGTAATCAAATACTTCCAAGTGCCTTTCTATCCAAAATTTCCCACTCTTTCCAAAGTTTTTTGTTTCTAGGCTTTTCCTTCCAATGGCCACCATATATCCTTCCAATAAAGTCAATCCTCCAATTGCATTTTTCATAATTCAAAGTTCATCCCATTGAACTTCTCAACCTTTAGCTTACCCTCATCTGTCATTGCTTCCAATCAACTATGAGACTCCCACTCAATTGAGATACCTAATTCTCGTAGAGGATAGCTAAAAAAGGTAATAATAATAGTCTAGGATAAAAATAAAATGAAGATAGTCTGGCTCTGATACCACTTGTTAGGATTAAGCATAGATAAAAATAACAATTACATGCGAATATAACCAATATCATAAAATAATAAATTGCAGAAAAGAGAACACAAGACACAAAAGTTTAATGTGGTTCACTCAATCCTTGGGCTATGCCCACCAACAACAAGTCCAATATTATTATTATCCATTAATTACAATCCACAATGACTTACAACTCAATACCACCACATGAAGCTACAATCTCATCATACATTATGAAATGCCTCACCTTAAGCTATTTTATACAAGTTTTTGCCACTTAAAAAATTAGGGTTACAATAAGTCATCCAATAGGAAAATAACAACCAACACCTTTACAATAGTAGAGTCATTTATGGATTTAGGGATGTTGCCCCCCAAAACCCTTGCAGGGGCATTGCCCCTTGACCCTACCTTATATTGTGACAAGGAGCACACTTGGGGCACTACCCCAAAACCCTACAAGGGGTGTTTCCCCTTGACCCTATCTTGGAGGTGCTACCTCCAAACCCTTGTAGAAATAATCTAGGGGGAAACCACACCAAGTAAACCTCCAAGACCAATTAGGCTCCACATCACAACATAAACCCCATTGAAAAGAAATGCAATGACTAAAAATGTAAGATGTAATGTATTTTTAAATTTTTGAAATAAAAATATATAAAATGCAACCTATATGTAGAGGAAAGGAGATATAAATACAATAAATGAAAATGAAGTAGATCTAGATTCACCAAGAAGCCTAACTTTAAAATTGAATAAACAAGAAAAATCTAATCACCAAAATCAAAAGTGGAAGTGACACATCTCAAGTTCACCAAAGAAAGATGGACACACAATGCAAATAATCTAACTCTAAA
This sequence comes from Cupressus sempervirens, assembly GCA_028749045.1. Lineage (NCBI taxonomy): Eukaryota > Viridiplantae > Streptophyta > Pinopsida > Cupressales > Cupressaceae > Cupressus > Cupressus sempervirens. The sequence continues at coordinate 839,343,216 of CM053793.1, forward strand.
AAGAAAGGGATATGAGGTCAGATCCACCAAAGAAAAATGAACACATAATAGAATTAAATAATCTAACTCCAAAGTCAAATGAGGAAATTTTGAAGTTCAGGTTCACCAAAGATATTAATGGGGAAATGTGAATAAAGGAAATAAAACCCTAAGTTCATCACATAACCACAATTACACAACTCAAAGAGGGAGTTAAGAAGATTGATCCTTTATTTCCAAACTCTAAGGTAACTAGATCCAGGAAGATTAGTGTCAACCGAGTGATAAAGGAGTACTAATGAAAACAAAGATCTAATGGTCATAGGATTGGAAAAATGATACAAAAGTCCTTAAAACCCCAATTTAGCAAGAGTTACGACAAGAAGTTAAGTAGATGCACAATGTAGAGCTAAGATATATAAAGAAATGATAAATTATATTGAAATGAAAGAGGGAAAATGATATAACTTTTTAAAAACTTGAAAAAAAAGCTATCAAATGAATTTAAAAGGGTCAATTCCTAGACCGATGATCTAGACTAAAAATAGCACTCTAGACAAAACCCATTAATTGTTTGGTGAGAAATCAAAGGTGACCTGGATAAATTAGGGGTGAATTGTGACCTTCATTAGCCTATTAGGGATGAACTAAAGTCTCTAGGGGAAAAATTAAATCTTTACGGGTGTAGTGCACCCCTAATGATGGTGTGCAATGTTGATTCTGATTTCACATTTCTAACAAATGTCAAAAATGGTACTCAGATCAGCAATCTATTTGTCAATTAGAGATCTACAACATGCAAAAAGTGGTTTTTGTTTGTTGATGAGGGGTTTTCCCCAATCAAACCTCACTTTAGGAATTAACCTTGAACTGAAATAACTGAATTGTAAAAATGTAAAGTAAATTGTACGAATTCACCTTACAATAGTAGGATCTCTCAAATTACATGTAATGTGCTCACTTCACCAATTGATTTGGATCAAGAAGATGAAGATGAATTGATGTAAAAGATGCAATGAAGGATCTTGAATGGATTGAAGGAGATCTTGAAGATGACTCCTATAATTGCTTGAATTCTTGAATCCTTGATCTTCAATGGAGGAATTGCTTGAATGATGCTTGATGACTTGAATGCTTGAGTGCTTGATCTCGTGAATGCTTGATTATAGAATGCTTGGATGTGAAAATGAAATGAGAAGGATCCCTTTTATAGATATCTCAAAGTGGCCAAAGCCTTGAACTTTAAAATGAGGCGAGATCCATCTTAAAGTGGAACAATAAATGATTAACCATAATAAGATTCCTTGGGGGAGTAAATTAAGGATAATTAATTTAAATAAATAAAGGTTTAACCCAATTTATAAAATAAGAGGAGACACATAATATTAATTTATAGGGGAGATAAAATATTATCTAAGACTAATTAAAAATATTAATTTCAATTAATTAATAAACGAGGACACAATATTTAAGGAAAACAAAGGTCTAACTCATTTATATTAATTTTAAATTTATAAAAGGGATGAAATCAATTATGTAAATGGAGAAAAAATAGAATATGAATGCAAATAAATGATAGGATTGCATTAAATGGGTGTTAAACCTTCATTAAATTGGAGTGCTTCCAATTTAAGATAGTACAACAACTAAGAACTGTTGGAGAAGTAGTTTCAACTCATAGTTGACTAACAATGTTAGAAACCTAGTTTTCATTATTGGATCTTTTATTTCATTTTGTTTATAATAAAAAATAATAATGATTGGAGGTGTTCAATAATGGAGTAGGCCAAAAGGAACAATAGTGAGTTCCTTGGCTATATCAAGAAAGAAGGTCTCTCTAGAGAGATGATGCTTATACAACTTCAAATGATGTTCATTCACAAGAAGAGCCAAACATTTAGAGTCCACATTAGACAAGAAAACAACACCATTATCATAAACTATTTGAGTTTCATATGGGCCAAGCCATCTGGTATGAAACTTTCCTCAAAAATCTTAGAATCAAGAGTCATAGAGTAACACCCAATCACTAGGTTGAAACATACGAGGCTATATGAAATGATCATGTCATTTTTTACATGTTGTTGGACCAATTCTACATGGTGAAGAGCTTCTAGGCACAATTCATCAAGGGAATGAAGTTGAGTGTGATGTTCCTCATTTGAAAATAGTATGATAATATAATAAATATTACAAAAAAATATTATTTAGTATATATAAATAAATAATATAAATTTTACAATAATGTATTATTATAATAATAAATAAGAATAATGACATCAATGTAAAATATAATCTAATTATATATGATGATATGATCACAACAATTTATAAAGATATAAATTTAACATAATGAAATATTATATAGTTGATCTTAAAATATTAAAATGGTATAGTATATATAAATTTTATTAATATAATAATATAAATGTATAGTATTTAGATTATGATATAAAAAATTAAGGATATGGAAATAAACACCCTTCCACATGGAAGAATATAAATAGAGAGATCATATCATGAAAAGAAAGGGGACATTCACAAATAGATTTATATAAGAACTCTAAAAAATACTAAAAGAATCATAGAAAATGATCATCAAGAATGCTATCATAGCTTAAGATCTTTCATCCTATAACTATGATATTTCAAGAATAGATAACCTAATAAATAGTACTGAAAATTTATTTTGAATTTCTTATTAGAGGGTAAGAATTAGATGACATTTTTCAAAGCAACACAAGAAAATAAAGAGGATTAGATCAATTAGGGAGATCTGTTTCAACAAAGGAATAGAAGAGCCAAATAATTGATCAAGCATGTGAAACACATACATATGCATTTAAAGCCAATTTACTTCCTCACATGAATGGGGAAGAATGAAAAGGGAAACATATCTATGGGATGAAAGATTTCAAAGAAAGAGAAAGAGCATACGCAAGAAAAAAATCATAGTAAGCTAATGAAAATTAGGTAATGTTAGCTAAGGAGATCACGGGTTAGAACCAATAATTTTTTTTTTGGCAATGACATTTATTGAGATGTGGCATGGTTAGTGATCTGGTTGATATACTATTCAAGCCATTAGGTGATCAATCATAAGTGGTGACAATAATCACCTTCATTAGGAAGTACACAAGGAATCAAGAAACGTCTATAATGTTCATGCACATACTTCAAAAATGTGGTATTGAGTATGGGAACAAAAGAAATGGCACATGAGATGTCTAATTTCATGAAAAATATGAAATTTGCAGCATCTACAAAAAATAGGTTATAGGTTATAGTCATTTATTTAAGGTATTGTGGCACAACATTGCTATTCACAATGAAACATATTAGAGAACATGAACTATTCAACAATTGATTAAAAATGGATATAAAATAGTGAATCAGAGTCAAGTTACATGCATATTATTTGATAGAATGTCACATGAGTCACTTGGGAGCTATTTTTGCTCAATCTCTGTTCAAGAAATGTTTTGATAGTAATGTATAGTTTGGATAAATCAAATGGGTGCATTTGGCTAGTACAATGTTACATCCCATAAGCTCGATAGACAAACTTTCTCCTCACAAATCAAAATCCTTGAACCAACATATGAATGTTGTTAGGCATATATATACAAGACCACTAATACATCAAAACACTATGTTGGAATACTATAGAATAACTGAGAGTGGGGGGGGGGGGGGGGGGCTGTGAATCAGTTATCCACTTGGTCCAAATGTGTAAATAAAACTTTTCACAGCTTAGTGAACCCATAAAACATTTATACTCATGCATGCATCCATAAGATTATGCTATCACTAAAAACTTTTAGGTTACTATGAAATCAACTTACAGAGATGTAAAGCATGAAATATAATAGATTCATCAATGCACTTGACACAATTATTTATGTGGAAACCCAATTTGGGAAAACCCACCAGTAACATGTTACTCTTTTCACTCTTCTAAAGTGATGCCCTATGAAAGGCCAACTCTATTAAAGGTTACAATACACACTGTTAAATGTAACCCGATTAAAGAATTTCAATCACCCTTTTAGGAGTGAGCCTTGTTAGAGGACCTTACACCATTCAGTTAAAATGTCACTTGGTTAAATGATTTACAAATGACTATTAGGTCAACCTTAATCCAAAGATTTACCCTAGACTAATACAATTATTAGAGAGTAACAGTAAGGCTTTGATTTGATACAAATTACAACTTCATTTGTAGATTATAGATCTCTATTCAATCCTCAATTCTACTTGGCCTTCATACTTTACAGCTATGATAGCTTGTTCACCCCTCAATCATTCATCTCCTTAAGCCTTCTTGCTTAAGATGCCATTGCAAACTCTTCTCTTAGGTCACTAGATGAAGCAAAACCCTTGAATCCTTGTTTCACTTAGGTTCTCACACATGACAACCTTGCTTCATTACAAGCCATTCCTATAAATAGGAAATTAAGATATTTTTATGCTCATTCTCCATTGTCCAATTTAGGTTTTAGATGGATTAGGTAGGATACAATGTATCTACCCCATATCTCATATCTCTTCTAGAAACTTCTCCTAGAATTCACTTTGAATTTGCCTAAAAATGCTTTACCTCAAATTATGTGCCACCAACTCATCAACCTTATCTTCCACCTAGTTCACACAATCCAAGAAAAAAAACTTGTTGGTTCAAATTCATTGAATCCACAATCTTTTAAATAATGTAGTAGCTCAACATTATCAACCTTCTGATGCTTGGCACATACTGCATTGTTTATCATCTACTATGAAATTACTCGAAACAAACTAAAGTTTACTGGTGCTCAACATAAACTAAACTTTACTCAACATCCATTGTTCTACTTGACATACACTAGAGTGAACTTTTACTTAGCTCCAACTTATTTTTCTACTCAGCTTGTACTAACTTTGGTTGGTACCTACTATCCACTCGGTCAAGCTTGGTACACAAACTTTGTGTAACTTGTTCTTCTAATCTTTCTTAGTGTAACTAACCTTTGTAACCTTAAGTAGATTATCAATACATCATGTCATCACTGTCTTAATTGATCCTTGTACTTCATTACATGATCATAACTCAACCTTTTTGGTAGGTGCTATTGTTACATCTTTTGATCAAATCCTCTTCATCAATCAAATAAGCGATAGTACCTTGAATCTTATAAGTAGTTATCTTACCAAAAAATAGTAGGTTTGACATTAGTGAAAAAACAATGATTGAAACATAGATTCTTCTTCAACAATCTCCCTCTTTCAATAATCTCTCTCAACAATGATCTCTTCAATCTATTTTCAACACACTAAAGTGTTCAATGCATAGTTAAGTATATTCAAGACTAACATATTGTTTCTCTTTTTGAGATTGCCATAACATAAGAACCCCTGTATAGTTACAAAACACTATTTATGATAGTTGTAACTACATTAAACATATCTATCTTAAAAATTATATAGATTCCATCATATAGCAATGTCCTCTTTAGCAAGAGAGTGATATCATACTTATTATGTGAGATTAATATTTATTAACATCAAGCTAACAAACATTTATAGTCATCACTTTTCTATTTGTCTTACAAACCAAGTTAAGGGTGTTGATACCCTACAACTTTACATGTAATATTCAATACATATATTCATTATAAAAAAAATTATATGAAAGTTCTAGAAAAAGTCTCTCACAAATAAAATTATAATTTTTTTTCTCAAAGTCCTAAAGATTCTTGAAGGGACATTATAAAGAAAATATATTCATTGTTAGTGGGGAAATTGAGAGGGTTTTTCGAACACACATCAATAGAAAGGGGTTCATGAGAAGAATATCATATTAAGGAAACACTAATAAAATACCCTTAGCATAGATCAAGGCTAAAGAAAGATCCCAATTAAGTCAAATAAAAAGAAAATAAGCATTAGAAAAACAAATGGAATGAAAGGCTATAGGTTGCAATCTTGAGGAAAAAACAAATTTGGAAATTTAGAAGGGAATATTATTCAAAATCTTTGTGATTAAATTCATGATGGATAGGGAGTGTGCTCAAGGGGAGGAGTAAATTGGTCTTGTTGGGCCAAAAGAATCTCAATATGGATAAAGATATGAGGGAGCCCCAAGCTTAGTGTGTCCAAACTTGAGTAGTAGTAAATCTACCATCCACTATTAAATTAAGCATGTTTTGAGTGGATAGGGAGTGTGCATAGAGGGAGGAGTAAATTAGTCACATTGGGGGAAGAGAACCCCAATATGGATAAATATATGAGGTTTCCCCAAGCTAATCTTGTCCAAATTCAAGCAGTAGTAAATCTACCATCTACATTTTCAAGAGATTTGACTTCAAGACAAGGGAAATGAGTGTGACATATATAGTCAAAGTTGGTAAAATATCTCCTTAAACTTTCCTTATTTCAAATTTTAACATGTATACTCTTTTTCTGGATCATGTCTTCATGCATTAATATGTTTGCATTGTGTCTTCTTTGTGTTTTCATGCATTCATGTTTCAACCTTGTGTTTGCATTGTGTCTTCATGCATTAATATGTCTACTTTGTGTATGCATTGTGTCTTTATTCAAATGTTCTTGTGTAGACTATCATATATTAAAATACAAACTTTGGAAAATACTTTACACACATCCACAAAAGAGAATGAACTTGAGCTATGAATTGCTTGAGGACAAGAAAATTCAAGACAAGAGGACTGTAATGTTCCTCATTTAAGAATAGTATGATAATATATAAATATTATAGAAAATAATAATAATTTATTATATATAATTATATAGATAAATAATATAAAATAATATAAATATTAAAAAATAGGCAAGAGCCTACAATACAACGGTAAACTGTAGGACTCTTATTTGGAAGGTCTTGGGTTCAAATCTACTTGAGTGTAAGAAATAATAATAATTAATCACACCATATAGTTATTAATTATGACTTCGGCCTCTTACTGATATATATATATATATATATATATATATATATATATATATATATATATATATATATATATATATATATATATATATATATATAATTTTGGCAAAACTTTATATTATATTAATAATAATTGATCCAAAAATGACTCCTAGAGAAAAGAACAAAAAAGAAAAACTCTGGTCATTGCCTGATACAAAAGGATGTGAAAGAAGAAATATTGCATCTAGAGAGAGTACAATAATATATTATAATAATAATATAATAACATCAAAGTAAAGGTATAATCTATTATATATAATGAATATTCACAATAATTTATAAAGATATAAAATTAACATAACTTAATATTATATAGTTGTTCTTAAAATATTAAAATAGTATAGTATATAAAATTTTATATTAATATAATAATATAAACGTATAGTATTTAGATTAATGATATAAAAAAATTAAGGAGATGGAAAGATACACCCTTCCACATGGAAGAATATAATTAGAGAGATCATATCATGAAAAAAAGGGGCATTCACAAATAGTTTTATATCAGAAATAAAATAAATATGAAAAGGATCATAGAAAAGGGTCAACACATTGAGCCAATCGAGCCTCTTGAGCTTCGCTAAGACTCAGCCCAAGTTAAAAATAAGTACGAAGAGTCTTGATTTCAAACTTAATGGGTGGGAAAGGTTTCTTTCCATAAAGAAGCTCATATGGAATGAGCCTATTGGTGGTCTTCCATGTGGTTCGGTAGGCCCATACAACTTTATGGAGGTGATCAAACCAAGGTTGTTGTCATTGTTAGAATATTCTCCAATTATCTATTGGTCACTTCTGCTATCACATTGGGTTGTGGGTGGTATGGAGAGGACTTGTGATGCTTGAGTTCATACTTCTAGACCAATGAATTAATCATATTGGAGATGAATAGTGACCCTTGATTGGTAATAATTTTGCGTGGAATACCATACCTGGTAAAAAAAATATGATTACAAGAAGTTAGCAACTTTTGTATCTCTAGCATGTTTTCAAGCTACCACTTCTACCCATTTTGTAACATAATTTGTGCAAACAAAAATATTCTCCTTATTTTGAGAAGGGGGTTTTAAAATGTCCTACAAAATCTAACCCCCATTTTTCAAATGGTTCAATAGAAAATTGAGGGTGCAAAGGCATCTCATCAGAGTAGGATGACCTATTCGTTGAAATTTGTAAAAAATGTTGAGAAAACCTTTTACAATCTTTATGTAACATTGACCAATAGCCAATAGTAAAAAAATTGTTAGTAGTACGATGGGCTACAAAATGGCCCCTAGAAGGTTCAAAATGAAAAACATGAAGAATATAAAAAACATCACCTTTTGCAATACAATGACACATAACATTATCTGATACCAATGCAAAAAAAGTAAACCATTAATCCACAAATATTGGCCACTAAGAATGAGATTTCTTCTTTCTTTTGGAGAGAAGTGAAGTGGAAACTTGCAAGTAACAAGGCAATTAACAATATTAGAAAACCATGGGCTTTTGGTAGAGATTGCAAATAAATGTTCATCAAGAAAAGCATCTATGTAAAATGTTTATCTAAATGTGATTGTGTTTCAATTGCTTTTTACCATCAACATCTTAGATCATACTCAATGATCTATCATTAGGATGAAAGAATAAAAAAAGAATCATCAAATAGGTGAGGTTCATCCACATTTTACAACTATGATAGAAAGTTGGCTACAACATTTTTCGCATCCTGGTTTGTCAAGTATGGTGATTCAAATTCCTACAAAATAAGTAACTATCGAATTATGTGACAAGTAACCACTAGTTTGTTTATCAAAAATTGAATGGAATAATGATCAGTATGTACAAATATTTTATATCCAAGGATATAATGGAGAAAATATTAATTACATATATAATAGCCAAGAATTCATTTTCAGTAATTGTACAATTTACCTCTGCACCAGTAAAATCCTCACTGATGTAATAAATAAAATATAAAATATTGTTTTCTTTTTGTCCAAGGATGGCTCACATAGAAGTGTCAAATGCATCCGTATGAATATAAAAAGGAATTTTCCAATTTGGTCCACGTAATATAGGAGTAGAAATGAGCTTACCTTTAATTTCTTCAAAGGCATGCTAGCAATTTTGCGTCCATGCAAAATATGCATCTTTACCTATCAACTCAAATAGTGGTGAGGCAATCTAGCTAAAATTTTGAATGAATTGACAATATTAACTAGCATGCCCTAAGAAGCTACATACTAGTTTAGGACAAGTAGGTACAAGAATATCTTGAATGATTTGAGTCTTTTTGATAGACCCAACATTACCCTAAGAATTGTAGGAACAATTTATGGTTATAATATTAATAATAATTGATAAAGTTTATGAGCTAGTTTATCTTGCATCTAAATGTCAATTCGAGGTCATAGATTGATGAAAGGTATAATGGTTGTCTGCTCAAGGGATGAAGACAACATGTCAAGTGAGGATGATTGTAGCTAGAACACGTGGACAAAAATCTACAGTAAATCAAAACAAAACTAGCAACATGAGCTAAACTAAAATTGTTAAAGAAATTTCTTTCTAAGAATTTGAAACCCTTAAACTGAATAGAAAGCATGAAATTTTAATCTAGAACACAATATTGTAGGAATTATATATCAAACCACACAAATATGAATTTACATTTAAATCTCAAACATGAATGAATTAAAGATAATTATTTATAATTACATAAATTAAAAATATATGAACAAATATAATAATTCTATATATGAATCAAAATAACAACACATGAAAATAAAAACATACATTAAATCTAAAGCAAATAAGAATCAATGATAATTATTTACATTGACATTAAATAAAAAATATAAATTAATATAATAATTATGTTTATGAAATCAAACAAAAATAAAAATAAAAACACAAATAATCTAAAATAAATCACCAGCCATCCCGAGAAGTGGATCCTGCCTTATCAGTACACTTGGTGATGAAGTGTAAATTATTTTATACTTTGTCGTAATCATAATAATGGTGTTTTATTCATGCATAACTAATATAAAGTTTCCACAAAATTCTACTATAGGAAAGTCTACATATAGAAGCTTATATTTTAATTTGATATCTCCCTCCCTAACATAAAAAGTGTTGTATATATACAATCTCAAGTAATAAAAAATATTGTCAATAATAGACAATTTGTTGAGAAAGCTTATATTTTAATTTGATATCTCCCTCCTTGACATACAAAGTGTTGTATATATCCAATCTCAAGCAATAATAATATCAAGCAATAACAAATATTGTCAATAATAGACAATTTGTTGATAAAGCTTATATTTTAATTTGATATCTTCCTCACTGACATACAAAGTGTTGTATATATACAATCTCAAGCAATAACAAATATTGATAAGTAGGAGATAATTTCCATAGCAAGTCAAATTGTGTTATTGCTATCAGGATTTAACTATCTAATTTTGAGTCGAACTCATTGAACCATGTTTCATGAGTAGTGATTCAACATGAATCCATGTCTCGTGTGAATAAATAGAATATGGATTCAAAGTATTAAGTGTTCTATTCTCATGAGACATGGATTCAAAGTATTAAGTGTTCTATTCTCACGAGACATGGATTCAAAGTATTAAGTGTTCTATTTATTCTCATGAGACATGGATTCATGTTGAATCACTACTCATGAAACATGGGTCAATGAGTTCGACTCAAAATCACACAGTTAAATCCTGATAGCAATAACAAAATTTGACTTGCTATGGAAATTATCTCCTACTTATCAATTGATGAGCTTAAGGGGATTTCTAATGAATGGTTCATAAGCCACAACACTTGGTGAATGTTTTACAAATGGGGTTGCAAGCTTTGGGTTTAACCATGGAGGAAACTTCATAGTTAAGTGCGCTTAGGCTGGAGTAGTACTGGGATGGGTGACCTCTCGAGAAGTCCCAGTGCTTCACTCCTGTGAGCATCACATAAATCCAATGAGTGCTAAGTGTTCTATTTTTTCTCATGAGATATGGATTCATTTTGAATCACTAATCATGAAACATGGGTCAATGAGTTTGACTCAAAATCACATAGTTAAATCTTGATAGAAATAATACAATAACAAATATTGTTAATAATAGACAATTTGTTGAGATATGTAACCAACAAATACGTGCAGCCACAAATTACATATTAAAAATAAACTTTATTATACCTTCCAATGAGAAACTATTTATTTTATTTTATATGTATTACTATATATTAAAAATGTGTATGTTATAACACCAACCAAAATATTTAATATCCAACTATCAATTTTTCTCCTTATGTGACAAATCTTCATAAAATCTGAAATAATCTTCTTCTTTTTATTGGTAATAGGTTTTTGTATTGATATAAATAGAAGCATTACATTATATTCAAATCTTACAAACACCATTCCCTTCCTTCCTTCCTACCTACCTTACTAACCTACCATACTTGTAAAAATCATTTACATTCTTTAAATCTAGATTAAACTATCTAAAAAGCTTAAACTCCCTATACTGAACCTTTAATCATTATCCTATATGATAGGAGCTATACTCCATTTACAAAATCTGGCTCTACCCATTTTCTATTCATTTCTTCCATCTCTTGCTACTTTTCCACTTTAGTCATTTCCAAAAAAACCAAAAAACCTCTTGCATGCAACTTCACCAATTTGCAACCCCTCAAAAATATATTGTCTTCATTCACCTAGCTACCCATATCATTCACCTCTTGATCTAGACCATGACCCAACACTACTCCTATGACATCGTGAGACATCACTCTATGACCCTAAACCAACTTCTCTCTCTCTCCTCATTCTTCTCTTCCTAGCTCACACACAACCCTTAGTCACACCTCCTCATCCTTTCTGTACATTGCAGGTTTATCAACCCTTGCCTTGCACCTTAGAAAGGGAACATAGCCATATTGACATGCTTCATCCTCATCAACAAAGCATTTACTAATATCGCATCCAATTCTAGGAATTGACCATTCCATTACTGAGCCTAACCCATCCAACATGTCGTTCACAAACAAAACCCTTGTTATAGTGTCCACCTTGTATGTGCTCTTGTTTAATCCTAGACCCCATGCTATTGAAATGGAAATAACATCAAGATTTTCCATCCTTTTAATCGATCTCTCCTGAAATTGATTCCCTGTTACTCCTAAAGCAGTTGAGACCATTTCCTCAGTCTTGATTTTGATAGTCCTTTCATTCTTTCCCAACCAATTGGCCCTTTGAAATCCTTCATCTACCTTTCCAAATCTACTAAGAAAGTCACTTCTATCCTTTATGCTACTTTGCTTCAGATCAATAACTTATTCCTTTCCTTGCTTATTTATAAATGCCTTCTCATTTTCTTGCCCTTCACTCCCCCTTCACACAATTTATCAGTCATTCAACATTAAATCTCTATGATTACTTTTGTCATTGGTAGTCACCTTTTGTACTATTCTTTACTTCATTTAATAAATTCATAATTTCACTTTGTCACCACCTCTCCTTCTTTCACCATTAATCTTCACTATAACCCTTACAAAAATGATCCATCATTACCACTCCCACAATAGGTAGTGATATTGCATAATTAGCTAAGTTATCCACTTCCTTGTTTGCCTCTCTATAAGTATGGCTAATGTTAAAGTTGGTAAAGCTTTCTAACATTATAATTAGCTCTTCTATTTGGCTTTGTAAAAACCAACTATGTGATCTTCGACTTTTCAACATGTTAACTATAATTTCCAAACCCCCTTCTACATGGATATTATGCACCTTCAACTTCACCCTTAGTTGCACTGCAAGAAGAGCTATATGTGCTTCCATGACATTGTTAGTCCCATTTGGAAACCTTTTTTCCTCTATTGCTAATACTTATCCATTAGCCATTTCAGAAATTACCCTTGCTCTCAAAACTCCTAGGTTCCCTTAGAAGCTCCTACAAAATTGAACTTCACCCAATCTTTATTTGGCAGTTGCCATACCACATTCTCCATCTCCTATTTCCATTTGAAGCCCAATTGATCCTTACCTCTAGCAAACATCTTTGGATCATGCTATCCCAAGAGGAGAATAGCTTTTTACTCAAACCCCAAGAGGCTATAACTTGTAAGGTTTCACCTATTGATCTATGGATTCTATCCCAGACTCTTTCTATAAATTCCATCTTTGCTTGGAAAATTCTCCTATTTTATTCCTTCTATACCTCCCAAATTACAATAGAAGGGCTTATTACCCATATTTTTGAAAAGATAGATTTTTTAGACTCCCTTAGCCATCCTTGAAATAGAGTCCATAACCTTTTTGGAAGGGGAGATGACCAATTTAGATGTATTTTTAGGTTTTCTCAACACTTTTTTTGCAAATTCAAATTGGACTAGTAGATAATTTGAATCTTCCTCTCTCTTTCTAACATAAAATTTAGTGGGTTGGCCCAATGAATCCATATTTCTTTCTCCTTTCATAGGTTGAAATCTAGCCTTGGATTGCTAGCCAATATAAGAATTAGTCGTGCAACCTTATAATTAGTTATTTTCATATGAATCAACTCATGTCCAAGTTGTGATAGGAAGTGTTAGAGCAATTAGATATTTTCTCATTAACTCTAGTTTTCTTAAGCTAAACTTTAGGCATCTAATAATTAATTCTTTTATTAATTATTATGATGCAACCTTGGTTAGACCTTTTTATGGTTTCGATCTCCTTTATAAGGATAATCTCTCTTTGTAATTATTAATTGATTCACTTTTGATTATAGCAATTTCTCTTTTTCCTCATCAAGAATGTCTCATCTATGGATTTAGCAATTCCAGTCTCCATAGCTTTTTGCTTCTCTCTTTCTGTGACAAGTGTTTGCATATGCAAGTGATTCTTGGGAGCTATGGGGTTGATCTGTCATCAACTTCAACATGGTATCAGAGCTTCGAATCTCCATGCCTGTATTCTATTCTTGAGAGAGATTTGGCATTGATTTTTAGATTTGAGCTTTCAATGGTTTTGTATTGGATTTGTGTGGTCACTAATTTTTGAGGCACTTTGAGAAAAAATAGACATCATCATTGAGCTTAGAGTGCTCAAAAAATCCCATTTCCATATAAAATATGTCTAATTTGGATGCTGTTGAAATTTGAGGCAAACTATTTTTGCACCTAGATTGTATTAACATGGGCATTGAAAATGAGGTAACAATTTCATTTTTTGGGGAATGTTTCTAGGCCTATAATTTGTAGTGGAGTGTTGCATTGTTTTTTGTTAAGAGCAATGCATGCTTTGCAACAGGTAATTTAGAAAGGTGGGTCCTTTGTCCTTGCAACTACACATGCAATAGGTACAATGCGCATGGCTTTCTCCCACACAAAATAAGAGCACAAGGGTGGCTTTGCGACTGGTGGATTTTTTTATTTTGGGTCTTTTTTTTCCTTGGATGGTCTACAATCTAACTATTTTTCTCTTACATTTTTTTGGTTGGTGCTAAGGTTATGTTTTGGCCCACCCACTTTGGATGGCCTTGGGCTCTGAAACCATTAGTTGATGCCACTAGTAGTCCCCCATCCTCTATACAGTGCCATCATCTATGCCTTGTATGCTACCACCATACATGCCTAGCTTACATTTTGTACAACATCCACATCATCATTTGGTTGACTATGTATGTGTTTGGAGTGATTTGTTCAACTATGATTTGATAGCAGTTTGTAGAAGTCAACTTTTTTTGGTGACTTTCAATGGACCTCCAAGGTTATTATGCTTGAAGATTGATGAACTCCAAGATTTCATTGGAGGTGATTTGGCTTTCAGGTTCACTTTTCCAAGTGTAGGCTATTTTGGAGCTATGGATCCCAAGAAAATCTCTAGCTACATGTGTAGTTAGTGGTGGTTAGATAGCACATTCTTTTTTATGGGAGGAGCTCCCACATTAGTGCATGGTTTTCTAGCATGCTTTCTTAGATTTCACATTTTTTTGGAACACCCGAGGTCTCTTTTTTGTGGGTTGCATTGATTTGGTGTTGATTTGACACATTTTTTGTGAATGTGGGAGCACAATATATGGGTTCATGCCTCCAAAACCTTCATGTCATGATTCTTAGTGGCTGGTAGTGCCAATTTGTGTGATTCTTCATGCCTTTTTTTTGGCACCCATACCCTTTATGTGTTTCCTATCCTAAATTGTGGTTGTCGAAAATCCTTCTTGTCTTGCCTGATCAATGCTCCAAGGTTGCCTTTTTTTGTGAGGTGATGGTTGCAGGTTTAGTGGGCCTTTGGCCTCATGTCGAACATAATAATTCTATCTGTTAGATTGTTATGATGGAAATAGTGTAAGATTTGGTAATGATGCACCATGTTTGATAAAAGGAAAAGGTTCTATCAAGCTTATAGATAAGATTTTATGTGACAATGCTTACTATGTTAAAGGACTTAACTATAATCTCTTGAGTGTATCACAATTGAATAATTTAGGATATCAGGTTTAATTTGAAAACAAGGTTGCTAAGATATATGACACAAATGGAAGACTAATTGGAAAAGGTGATCAAACTAGAAGTAATCTATTCTATCTTGATATAGATGATGCTATTTGTCTAATTGTAAAATTTGATGATGTATGGATATGGCACAAAAGGTTATGCCATGTCAATTTTTAAACTTGGTTAGTATTAGTAACATGAGAAAGGCTAGAGGATTTCTTAAGCTAAAGAAGCCTAATAATGTAATGTGCAAACAATGTCAATTGGGCACGATGGCAAAGTCAAGTTTTAAGAGTAAAACTTATACCTTTAAAGAAATACTAGAGATTGTTCATACTGACTTGTGTGGACCAATTGAGGTGTTCATATTGACTTGTATGAACCAATTGAAGTGCAAAGCTATAAAGGAGATAAGTATATTATGCAATTTATTGATGATTATTCAAGAATAATGACAACTATGTTTTCAAAAAAGAAATTTGATGCTTACAAATGTTTAAGTAGTACTTGGAAAGAGTTGAAAAGGAAATAGGTAAAAGTCTGATGTGCTTGAGATCTAATAGAGGAGGAGAATTCACATCAAATGAGTTTGAGATGTTTTGTAATGATAGAGGAATAAAAAGATAGACATCTGCCCTTAGAACCCCTCCAAAAAATGGAATTGCTAAAAGAAGGAAAAAATCTATAATGGACTATCCTAGAACACTCATGATGGAGAAAAATTTTGCTTTGAAATATTGGAGAGAAGCTATAAGTACAACTATCTATACCTTGAACCATGTACGAGTGAAGAAAGGTATTGATTCAACACCTTTTGAATTGTGGTATGGATACTCACCCAATGTAAAATACTTTAAGGTATTTGGAAGAAAATGTTACATTCCTAAAGATCTTAGGAATGGTAAACTTGATGCAAAAAGTGAAGAAGGTATATTTCTAGGATATTCCACAAGGAGTAAATCTTACAAGTGTTTAAATACTAACACTAACAAAGTTTTGGAAAGTGCAAATGTGAATTTTGATGAATATACAAAAGTATATGAGGCTGAACCTACGAGAGAACCAAAAGAATATAAATCATTTGTATACTCTTATAAAGATATGCCTACTAAAGAAGATGCTACAAATCAAGCTACAAACCAATAACAAGTTTTAGTGACTACCAAGTCACATAATATAAATGTTGAGTTACATTTAGGAACCGAGCTACATTTAGATGCCATGCTACAAAATGAAGTTGAAGCACATTTAGATTCTAATATTAGTAGAGATGCTAATTTACCTGATAGAGATGTACAAAATGATTCTAAAACTAAAAGATCAAATGAAGAAACAAGAGATGAACCAAGATTGTTTAAATATGTCAAAAGACATCATCCTACTACACAAATTATTGGAGATAAAGATGCTAGACCAATGAAAAGAAATAGATTGAGAAACAATACATGTTTCCTAAGCATGAAGGGACCCAGAATAGTAAAATATGCATTAGAAGATAAAGATTGGAGTAAGGCCATGGAAGAAGAGATAGAACAAATTGAGAAAAATAAGACATGGACTCTAGTTCCCAAGCTAGAAGACAAGAATGTGATTGGCACCAAGTGGGTATTTAGAAACAAACTAGATGAAAATGGTGAAGTAACAAGGAACAAAGCAAGATTAGTCTACAAAGGATATGCACAAGAAGAAGGAATTGCCTATGGAGAGACATTTGTCCCTATTGCTATATTGGAAGGAGTAAGAACATTACTTTCTTATTTTGCATAAAATGGTTTCAAAGTTTATCAAATGGATGTTAAAATCTGCATTTCTAAATGACATGTTAGAAGAAGAATTTTAAATAGAACAATCAGAAGGTTTTGTTGATGTTGACAATAAGAACATGGTATGTAAATTACACAAATCTCTAGATATCGTTTGAAACAAGCACCAAGAGCATGGTATGAGAGACTTCATAAGTATCTTGTGAAAATTTAATTTGAAAGGACTAGCAATAACAACAATCTATACATAAAGATAGAGAAAGGTCAAGGTATTTTGTTATTTGAAATTTTTGTTGATGATATCATATTTGGAGGCCAAGATGCCTTAAATAAAGTTTTTGCAAATGAAATGAAGAAATAATTTGAAATGTCTATGTTTGGAGAGATCAAATTTTTTGTGGGTTTGCAAGTATATCAGATGAAATATGGTATATACATCACTTAGTCAAAATATGTCAAAGAAATACTAAAACCTTTTGGATTGGCAGATTCAAAACTAGTTAGTACACCTATGGTGACATGACTCAAGTTGTCAAAGAATGATGATTTGGCTGAAGTAAATCAAGCACTGTATAGGTCTATGATTGAAAAATTACAATATGTAGTATATAGTAGACCTAACATTGCATTATCCATAGGGATAGTTGCAATATTCTCTACTAACCCTAGGGAAAATTATTTGATGATTGTGAGGAGAATAATGAGATATCTAAAAGGAACAAAGGAATGTGGTTTATACTATAAGAAAAATGAGAAATTTAAATTAAGAGCCTACATTGATGCTGATTAGGCTGGAAACATTGATGACATAAAAAGCACCAGTGGAGGATCATTTTTCTTAGGCAAGAGAATAGTTTCATGGAATAGCAAGAAACAAAATTGAACCTCACAATCTATTGCTAAAGTTGAGTATGTTTTTGCTACTATAAATTGTACAAACATTGTATGGATCAAACAACTACTCAAAGGTACGAAGAAAGAAATCATAAAATCAGTGATACTTTATTGTGATAATACAAGTGCTATCAATATATCAAAGAATCTTGTGATGTACACAAAGACTAAGCACATTGCAATCAAGTATCAATACTTGAGAGAATTAGTTCAAGATAAAGAAGTGAAGATGAAATATGTTAACACAAAAGAGAAAATTGCTGACATCTTCACAAAAGCATTACCTAAGGATGCTCATGAGTATTTAAGAAACTAGGGGTGATACCTCTATCAAAATCTATCTAAGTAACAAAGAGAAGTGCCCTACATCAAACAGGATGATTTTCATATGTTACAAATTGATGTAGAGGATCTTACTTTAGGAGCTGCCTAGAGTAATAAAAAAGCTGAAACTTCAAATCAGTCACAAGCAAGGTGATAGAGGGGGAAACTAAAAAAACTTAAAAAGCTTATATCTACATGTTAAGATGAATTTTTTTTGGCATTTTCATCAAAGAGGGAGAGATTACTAATCAAGAAGAAGATATCAACAGATAATTTCTAAGGGAGATTTTGTTGATCAAAAGAATCAAGAAGAAGATATCACGAGATAATTGCTAAGGGAGAGATTGTTGATCAAAAGAATTGATGATCAAGCTAGTATATTTAGCAAGCAAGATTTACTAATTAGATTAAGGTAGAGATTACTAATCAAGAGAGAAAATGATCAAGAGTAATACAAAAAGTGATATGAGTTATCAAAGATGGGGAAATCCTAATCTAAGAAATATTCGAAGGGAGCTATAAGAAGGATTTTTGTAACCTATTTAGAACATGGAAATTGATGATAGAGGGAGATATTACAATACATGGAATTATTTTCTTTTTGGTATTGTCTTACTATTTTAACCTAGTTAGTTTGGTTGAACAAGGTGTTTTTCCATTTGGTTGATCAGTATTAGTTTGCCTTCAATGCTAAAGAGGGAGATTTTTGAAATCAGATTGAAAAAGATCATTGTTGAGGGACATTGTTGTGATTAGATTAGAAGAAGGAGATTGGTGAAGAAGATCGAATGTTTCAATCATTGTTTTTCCACTGATGTCAAACCTGCTATTGCTGATAAGACAATTACTTATATGATTTAAGTACTATCACTTAGTTGATTGATGAAGAGGATTTAATCAAAAGATGTAACAATAGGACCTAAAGGAAAGGTTGAGTTATGATGATGTAATGAAGTACAAGAATCAATTAAGACAATGCTAACATGATGTATTGATAATCTACTTAAGGTTACAAAAGGCTAGTTACACTAAAAAAGTTTAGAAGAACAAGTTACACAAAGGTTTTCTACCAAGTTTTACCAAGTGGAGAGTAGGTGCCAAGAAAAGTCAGTGTAGGCCAAGTAGAAAATTAGTTGGAGCCAAGTAAAAGTTCATTCTAGTGTATGCCAAGTAGAATAGTGGATGCCAAGTAAAGTTTAGTTGATGCTAAGCACCAATGAACTTTAGTTCACGCTAAGTGATTTCATAGAGGATGCCGAGCAACGCAATATGTGCTAAGCATTAGAAGCTAGATAATGCCAAGCTGGTGCATTATTTTAAAGATCATGAAATAAATGAGTTTGAGCTAAAAAGTTTTTTCTTAGAAATTGTGAACCAGGTGGAAGATAAGATTGATGAGCTGGTGGCACAAAATTCAGGGTAAACCATTTTTAGGTGAATTCAAAGATGATTCAAGCATAAGTTTATAGAAGAGATATGAAATGTGGGATAGATTCATTATATCCTACCTTATCCATCTTAAACCTGGAGAATGAGAAAGAAAGGATTTTAATTTATAGGAATGGTTAGTCAAAAACAAAGTTGGTTAAGTGCGAGAACTTAAGGTAGACAAGGAGCCAAGGGTTTCACTTCATCAAGTTACTTGAGAGAAGAGATTGTATTGGCATATTAAGCATGAAGGCTTAAGGATATGTATGCTTGAAGGGTAAACAAGTTGTCAAAGCTAAAAAGTAAGAAAGCCAAGCAGAATGGAGGACTAAAATAGTGATCTACAATTTGCAAATGAAGTTGTATGTTGTTATTAGATCAAGCCGTACTGTTACTCTCTAATAGTTGCATCTATCTAGGGTAAAATCCTTTGGATTAAGTTTGACCTAAGAGTCATTCGTAAATCCTTTAAATGGGTGACATTTCAAGTGAATGGTCTAAAGTCTTCTAACAAGGCTCACTCCTAACAAGGTGATTGAAATCCTTTAATAGGGTCACATTTAATAGTGTATATTGTAACCTTTCACAGGGCATCACTTTAGAAGAGTGAAAAAGAGTAGCATGTTACTAGTGGTTTTTCCCAAATTGGGTTTCCACATAAATCATTGTGTCAAGTGTGTTGATGAATCTATTATGTTTCATGTTTACATTTTTGTAAGTTGATTTGATAGTAACCTACAAGTTTTAAGTAATTGCATAATCTTATGGATGCATGCATGATGAAGACAAATGTTTTATGAGTTCACTAAGCTATAAAGAGTTTTGTTTATACATCTAGACCTTGGATAACTAATATAAACCCCCCCTCAGTTATTCTAAAAGTATTCCAACAATTTTTCATCTTCCTTTGTCTAGTGAGTATCCCTTTTTTGACATTAGACTCATGACATATCTAAGATTGATCACCTTAGTACACACATATGTACTCTTTTGTGCATTTTGATAATGGTTCTTTGACATGCAACTCTTTTGGCCCACTTTTCCAATTTCTTGTCACCTCACCCTTGTCTTCATTAGGGGGGGTTCTTCTATTGTTTATCATGCTTCCTTGGTTCAATGGAGTGAGATATGTGTTCAATTTTTGTTTCTATGTACTAGGTAGATGCAGTGGTTGGGTACTTATGCAATTCAGTGACATGGATCATTTACCATATCTAGACACTCTTCTCTTCATTCCTACTTGGTACAACCTTCCATGTTTGATTGATAAGCTCTTCAAGATTTGGTGTTTCATGCCACCTATATCTTCAAGTTCATTTGTTTTTCTTTATGTGTCTTTTGATTTGATGTAGATTATAGTCTTCTCTACTTGGTCAAATTCTATTTTAGTGGAAGTTCTTCAGATCAACAGTTACTTTTGATAGAACTTTGCAGCTTCTACATGCTTTAGTGGTGTTCTTCATGATCATAACTTGTTCCTATCTTCAAGGACATTCCCTAATTTAGAGGCTTCTTTAGTCCTTCACTAGTTTCTTTCAACATTATTTCTATCTCTTTTTGGAGTAGGGTTTTCCCCATGTAGTTTTCTCTATTTCTTCTCTTTTAGAGATTTGGTTGTGCTTGGGTACCTCTTCAGACTTTTTTGTTGAGATCCAAATCTACTTTTAGTAGTATTTTTTAGGTTTTTAGCTACTCCCTAAGTTTATCTTAAGGGGGGGTGTTAGAGTAATTAGATATTTTCTAATTAATTTTAGTTTTCTTAAGCTAAACTTTAGGCATCTAATAATTAATTCTTTTATTAATTATTATGATGCAACCTAGGTTAGACCTTTTTAGGGTTTCAATATCCTTTATAAGGATGATATCTCTTTGTAATTATTAACTAATTCACTTTTGATTATAACAATTTTTCTTTTTGCTCATCAATAATGTCTCATTTATGGATCCGACAATTCTAGCCTTCATAGGTTTTTGTTTCTCTATTTTTGTAATAGGTGTTTGCATGCATGTGATTCTTGGGAGCTATTGCGTTGATCTTTCATCAACTTCAACATGAAGTTCTTATAAAATAGGTAACAAGAAGTTCCTATAAAATAGGTGATAGGCCTGCAAAATAGGTGACATGAGATTCTTGTAAAATAAGTGTCAAGCCTACAAAATAAGTGACATGAGATTCTTGTAAAATAAGTGTCAAGCCAAATAGGCGAGAAAAAGATTTGTATACACAAATTAGAATTTTGCAAGCTATATATTTGTCATGACATAAAGTAATTTTGATTAGTAAAAATAATCAATAAAAAATTTCTATAATTTCATCCCAAAGCTATATTAAATACTACTGATATATATATATATATATATATATATATATATATATATATATATATATATATATATATATATATATATATATATATATATATATATATATATATATATATATATATATATATATATATATATATATATATATATATATATATCACATGCAACACAAAATGGTAAAGTGGGATGAAATAGAATGGAAATAAAATATGGAAGTGAGTATGAAGGTACATAAAATAGATTAAAATATGGTATAAAAATAGGTCATAAATGACTCTCATCATTCCTCTTGAGTTAACATTTTGCATGTCCTTGTGCAATCTTTTATTTTGAAAGGAAACCTTACTTTTATAGAATTTTCCTTGTTCATCTATAACTTTTATAGCCCATGTTGAATTCATTGTATTCTTCATTTTGCATCTTTCATTTTAACATGTGTACCTCCAAATTTTAGTTTCATTGTACTCTCTTATTTTTGCATTTCACATAGCAATATATTTTTATGATGGTAGATGTATAGGAGGTTTTATGAAAATTTGTCAGTACACATGAGCTTGGTTAGCATGAGTAAAATGTTAGGTAGTAAAAATAATTAGCAAGGAGGAAATAATAGGGTTCATGAAGGATGGAATGGAAAGTATGAAGTACTAAATAATGGGTTTTAAGATGAAATGAAAAAGGATAAGGGACAATGGGAGAAAATATATGGAATAAGCATGTTGTACCTCCCCCTAATTTAAACGGTTGACCATCCTTAGGAAACAAGGAGAGGCTAGGTATGAGTGTTGCATAATAATTAATATAATAGGTAATATTAATGAAGTTAAGAGATTAAGAGATTAAAAAAATAAATTGATTATTTTACCAACATGCATGTTTAGACAGGCCAAGGTTGGAATCTAAATGATCTCAACAACTATGAAGCATGAACAAAGAAGGAGCCAAAAATGTTGACTAGAGTGAGTATTGTATAAAATATCACCATCTAAAAGAAGTAATGTAGAGCACATTGAAGGGAGTGGAATCCATTTTCTATAGCACCTTGACTGAATGTGTAGTGCATATTGTGGGTGATTAAATTTGTGTGATCACTAAAAAAATGAAACATAACTACACAACAAAGTAACAAGAGACGCGAGAAACAATGAGAGAGAAAGAGCCAAAGAGGCAACTAAGTGTCCTTGAAAAATTGTTAGCTCAACCCAATTATTGTATTTTTCATTTGTTTTAATTTTGTCAAATTTTTATTATTTTTGATAATGACAAGTGATGGCTAACAAGCTAGTTTTAAACCACTTACTACTTAATGGTGTTGTATAAATAGTTTTCACCACTAAGAATTTATTTTGCAGTTAATATTCGCCAGAAACCAAATTTTAGCTATTAACTTACTAACAATGTGTGAAGGTTTTCATTGTTGGATCTTTTATTGCTTTTTTCTTTTTCTTTTTTCAATTTTTATTTTTCATTTTTCAATAACTGCATATAATGACTAAAGGAAAAGAATCCCTTACATGAATGATGAAAAATGATATCATCAAAACTTTAAGTTTTTTCTATGACACCACAAAAGGCACCATTGAAACTGGATTTCATAATGGACTTGAAATGAGTGCCAAGAATAACTTGACGATACTAGGGATATGTTCTCAAACACTCTTGATCTAGGTATCTCATGCCATTGATTTTGGAAGATTTTTGTAGAACTTTTGAACATACAATGACACACTTGGCTACAAGAATTACTCTTAATGATGACAATCCTCAAAAAACATAGATTTATAGATCTAGAAAATTGCACTATAAGATTCATGGATCTCATAGATCAAGTTGTACAATCCTTCACATGATCTAGCATCCAATAAGAGAAGTTCAAGAGGGAAGAACAATGGAAATATATTCTCTAGATAGCTAGCAAAGCCATTATCAAATTCTCTCATAGAGAAGCATCACCAAATGGTATCGGTGCAAAAATACCATCTCACAATATTAAGAGACCTGTAACCATATTCTCAAGATCAAGCATATCAAGTATAATGAAGAAATATCATCCATTCAATAACTCTACCTTTATGTAGCTAATTCATATCTACAAATGATAGGTAAGTTATTAATATGAATAGATACTTGATAAAAATGGATAAATATAATGACAATAAATGCTTGTGTGCAAACAAATACATACCTTTAACTAGTTGAGATCTCACATGTGGAGGTTAACTAGAAGGGCCAATGAAATAATTAATGAGGTTTTATTGGAAATCAGCCAAGAATCCATTAAATGCTTGGTTACCTCTTCTTTCATTCCTTCCAATAATTACTTAATCCATACAATATTTGAACAATTTATAGCAACAATTTATAACAACAACAACATAGTTAAGAATTTCTTGCTTTTTAGTCAATAATAAATAAATCAAATATCTCAAGAATTTTATGGATTTCTCCTTAATGTCACATTAAAAAAGCATGAGCATTCAAATCATCCAAGGAATCAAGAAACTAGTCCAGCACATGTTATCAATGAATCATCATCTTAAGATACAAGAACCAAGAATGAGAAATATATACATATTAATACCTTAATTTTTGTTAAATAAATGAATCATCCATATGTAACATAATTTATTTGTTCATCTTAGGTTAATACAAAGAATAAAAAATAAGGAATAATCACCATCCATTTGTAAATTATTATATTTGGTCATTAATGCATTCAAATCCTTCTAGTTCTTCTAGATCAATCGGGCCCAAATGAATAAGTGTGTGAGGAATACACATTTTTTCATAATCCTCCCAAGATCTATATGTTTGACTATTAAAATATTTTATAATAATATTTATTGTAATATATAATTTGGTATCAAACACAACACTTGAATGATTAAGATATACAATAGACCACCTTTTAATGCATGATTAATTCCAACACACACACACACACACACACACACACACACACACACACACACAACACACACACACACACACACACACACACACACACACACACGCACGCACACACACGCATGCACGCACGGACGCATGCACACACACACACATACACACGCGCGCGCGCACACACATACACAGGCGCGTGTGTGCACACATATTTTAAATGATGAAATCATAATAATTTATTTCCTATGTGTGTGAAATATATCATAAAAATGTGAGTCAAGAAGTACTTAAGAAGAACTAAATTGATGGTTGATGATTTGATTATTATATTCCTGTAGTTCTTTTAAACAATAATCACATTCTTTATCCATATCAAAAATTCCATCCACATTAATAGAATGTAAAAGGATCTTAGAAATCTCATCATTATATGCAACTTAAACCACCCTATTATGTAATATTATATAATGAATTTTGACTTCCTTTGGTTGATATGTTGGAGTGGATTGTGGATGAAATGAATGGAATAAAGATAATGGAAAAGGTTGTATTGGATAGAGAGTAGGTGAATATGAGTAGGATGGGAATAATGGAGATGATAGAATATAATATGGATGTATTGGTTGTTGCGAGCATGCATGATTACATTCATTGTGCATACTAGGTGGAAAACTATCTTTTGAAGAAATATGTTGTCTTTGTAATGTAGAAGAGTGATGATTCATACCTTGATCTTCTTGACTTAGTTTTTGAAATTGTTCATCTATTACAAACAATGCATGCTCACTCCTATTCTTAGTATAGTGGGACATACAAATATCTTCTTCTTCATTCACCATGTCTTCTTTGTTGTTTGGGAATATGCATTTATCACCTTGCTATAATAAATAGAACAAAAAATGGTTAAATTGTCATTCAAAAATCACATTGTTCTAAAAATTCATTAATTATATTCTC
The DNA here is from genome assembly GCA_028749045.1 of Cupressus sempervirens. Taxonomy (NCBI): domain Eukaryota; kingdom Viridiplantae; phylum Streptophyta; class Pinopsida; order Cupressales; family Cupressaceae; genus Cupressus; species Cupressus sempervirens. The sequence continues at coordinate 839,369,256 of CM053793.1, forward strand.
TTATTCAGACACACAAATAACATTTGGATATACCTCTAACAATGGAATATCAAGATCATTTAAGTTGCATTTATTAGGTAGAGAGTGTATTAAAATGTCACAATTTTTTAGCATGATTCCCCCAACAATTTCTCCTTTTATTTTTAAATTTAAAAGCAGTGGTGTAGGGGTGGCAACCCTGAGTGTAGTCGAGGGGAAATGCCCCTTTCTTCTTGCATCCTCTTCACATTTTTTATTTTTGAAGATTTTTTTCCCAAAATTGATATCTATGAATTACCTTGAAAGTACATCATTTTTAACATTGTTTCTTTGAATTTCTCTTTTTTGTTTCCAATTACTCACAACAACTAGTGATAACATAAAAGTGAATCTAACTTCTAAGACCTAATTGCAAACTCTAAAAAAATACACCTAAATATTTTACTACATGGCAAACCTAAGGTACTAGACTAAGCAAGGTCAACACTTTATTAGAAACTCTCTAAGTATTATTTTTTACTTGGCTCACTACAGCTTCACACTTTTAATACCTTTCCATGACAACACCACCAAAAATGTAGGGACAAATGTGACTCTAATATTGATAATAATTGATAAAGTTTATGAGCTAGATTATCTTGGATCTAAATATCAATCTAGGGTCATAGACTGATGAAAGGTATATTGGTTATTTTCTTAAGGGATGAAGATAAAATCCCAAGTGGGGATGAGTACAACAAGAACATGCAGAAGGAAACTTACAATAAACCAAAATAAAATTGGCGATAGGAACTCTCACTTCTTGGTGATGGGAGCTAAACAAAAATTGTTAAATTTTTTTTTCTTCTAAGAATTCAAAACCTTTAAACTGAATAGAAAACATGAAATTTTAATCTAGAACATGATATTGTAGGAATTAAATGAAAAACCACATCAATTTGAATTTATATTTAAATCACAAACATGGATGTGTTAGAAAATTTAGAATAACTGAGAGGAGGTTTGAATTAGTTATCCTTAGGTACAAATGTACCAATTCAACATTTAATAACTTTAAATAGCTTAGATAAACTCATATAACAACTTGGTCTATATAGCATCTCATCAACAACTTAACATTATGTTTAGTACTTAACTCTATATTTTGTATATGCTGACTAAAAGTGAAATAAAACAACTATAAATAGCATGCATAATATATCATTTGTACAAGTAAATGACAATAAGATTTAATGTGGAAAACCAATTTGGGGAAAACCACTAGTAACATGCCACCACTTTTCAATTTTTTGAAGTGATCTCGACTAAGAGCCAACCCTATTAAAGGTTAGAAAACACACTGTTAGGTGTGACCTTATTAAAGAATTTAATCACCCTAGTACGAGTGTCCTAGTTAGAGCATTTAGGATCATTACATTAGAATGTCATCTTGATTGAAGGATTTTAAAATAACTATTAGGTCAATCTTGATTAAAGGATTTTGATTGCCACAATGGTTAGAAATTGATTGCAAGTTTGATCTATAAAATCCAACTCACTTTATAAATTCAGATCTCCATTCAACTCATGTTGGTTCATTGAATAGCCTACATCATGCTCTCCTTCTTTGGTCTACTTGGAAACCCTTCAATAAATCACACTTCACCAATGTTATCACTTTTTCTCTACTACTCTATTCTACACAGGTTGTTCATAAACATTGCTAACCAACCTTTGAAAACATCTCTTATGCCTCCTTAAATAGGTGCCTTTGATCTTTTTTTTCTTAAAAATTACCATAGATCTTAGGGTTAGGTTAGATATATTGAAGCTATCCATGATTTTGTCCTTCTACTCCTTTCTTGATACTTGTAGAAACTTTTACTTAAATCCTTATCTTTGATTGCATAAAAAAAAAATTGTTTGAATTAAATATGCCAAATCATCAATCATTATCATCTATGTGCTTTGACTAATCTTAAAATTCAACTATGTCAGCCTCAAAATTGATTCTTTCATTAACTATTATTTTTCTAGACACTTTTTCATCACTATGTTCTTTTTCGTGGTCATCACTAGATTGCTCGACCTTCACTATTCACTTCAATACTCTACTTCTACTAGCTTGCTCTCTCTTCACTATGCTTAGTCATTACCCCAACTTGCTCAACCATAACTATTACTTGGCTAATACTTTTTACTCACCTAACCTTTAAGTTCCTTAATCTTCTACTTCAATAGCCTTGTAAAAATGTTACTCGATCTAGCTCAGTGTTTTACTCAATTTCTTGGCTTCTCTTCTAAACATCAACTCAATTGTCTTCCTCACTTCATATAATGGTTAAACAACTCATTATCTTGTCAATGAATAACTGATTAAGTGCTTATTGTAATTACATCATACTTACTCCTCATCTCTCCTAAAATTCACTAGTTCATCTAGTTATCTCTCTTTTCAAATCCTTTATGTCAATCAACTAATATGACACTCAACACAAGTAGTAAATGTCTCAATAGTAAGGCTTGACATCAATGAAAAAATAGTAATTGTTCCAATAGTATAAATTAAATATAATTATTTATAATTACATTAATTAAAATATATAAGCTAATATAATAACTCTATATATGAAATTAAAATAACAACACAAAAAAAAAAAGACAAGAGCCTACAACACAATGGTAAATTGTGAGCATCCCATTGAAGAGTTCTTGGTTTGTAATCTATTGATATTAACACATAATAATATTTAACATCAATAAATAATAATAATAAATAATAAATATTCTAGAATTCAGCCCATTAACTATAAAAAAAACACAAAAAAACGTAGATTAAATCTAAAGTAAATATGAATTGGTGATAACTCTTTACAATTACACTAAATAAAATATCTAAACTAATATACTAATTTTATTTATGAAATCAAATTAGAATAAAAATAAAAACACACATCTAACACTAGCCATCCTGAGGAGTGGATCTCGCCTCCTTAGTATGCCTGGTGATGGAGCACAAAATAATTTCTACTTTGTTTCAATTAAAGGAATGATGTTTTACTAATGCATAAATAATATAAAGTTACTACAAAATTCTAGTACAGGAAAATCTGTATACAAAAGCTTATATTTTAATTTGATATCTCCCTCCCTAACATACAAAGTGTTGTATATATATAATCTCAAAGAATAAAAAATGTTATCAATAATAGACATTTTTAGTGAGATATGCAACAAATGAATATATGCAGCCACAAGTCACATATTAAAAACAAACTTTAGTATACCTTCCAATAAGAAAGTATTTTTATTTGTTTTATATGAATGACTATATATTAAAAATGTGTATGTTATAATAGCAACCAAAATAGGTGATGTCCAGCTACCAATCCTTCCCCTTATGTGACAAATATCCATAAAATCTGAAACAATGCATCATAATAGAAAATGAAATAGGAATGAAAGTAAATGTACAAACGTAACACAAGATATTTGGTTACCCAAAAACCCTCCAAGGTGAAGGTAAAATTAGCAGGGGGATGAGATGCACAAATCTTCACTATAGCTACAATAAAGTGTATCTATTAAAGCTACAATGCTCGATCACTTTTGGTGATCTACTCTATGAGGGGTATACCCTATTAGGAGCTTAAAAGACTTATTTAGTCTACCTTGATTAAAGGATTTTAACTCACAATTAAGTAAGAATTTTTTTAGGAGATTTGAATAGGCTTGTTAGGACCACTTAGTTAAGAGATTTTCCCTGATACACCAATGAGAATGTTTTAACCCTTGATCCTTTGATTAACATTTTGCTTCTAGATTATGGACCTTCTCTTTCCAATCTTGATTTGATCTCCTTATTAGATATATGTTGTTCTACTCTTCACTTCTCTATTTAGATACTTTATCTAATCTTTTTGCTTCTCATTAACATAACCTTAATTTCTATCACTTCATCTTTGGTCACATCCTTATCCCATCCTTTTAGATTTAGGGTTTGTGTCCATCTTTAAATAAAAAATTGACAAACCTTATAGATCATGATCAACAATCTAGATTCATCCCTTTCTCTGTTTAGTCCTTCCATTTTCCTAATTCGTTGATCACCTCACATAAGGATCAATGACCTCTGATAGAATGTGTACACCTTTTTACTTGTCTCTATAATTCATAAATTAAGTGTAGAATTAGGCCAAAAATGGTTTACATAAGTGTTTGTGCCATTACAAACACATCTATCAAACCTGGTTAACTTGACACTTAAATATCCTGCCACTTGATCCATATTGATATTCATGGTGTCCCTCATCTTTTGAATTCTCAGAAGTAACTATATCACTTGATATAAAATTTCTCTTCTTCACTTGGCATTAACTGACTTCTGACATGTTCAGTATACATTGTCACTTGATCAAAACTAGAGTACTTAGCAACTAAAGACCTACTTAGCTCAAACTAAAATGTGAACAACTCTGTCATACATGATGTAGTAACATGGAATAAATGAAGGATAATTTGGCTCTCAAGTTTTAATATTTAGCCTGTAACTTGGCTAACCTTCGTTGTGCAAAATTTAGTCTATTGATAGGAATAGAGCTTGAACTTGAATCCATGCTTAAATAATTTGTTGATGACTTCAAGTCTACTTGAATTTTATCAATAGACCGTTGATTCTCCAATGTGAAGAACTCAACACCATTAAGTTTTCTATACAAAAAATAAATAGTCTTCAAAACTCCTATAGTATGTACAAGATTTGAAAGTTGAACCTATTTTATTGTTATTTCTATTGAAACTTTCTCTATAACTTTGTGCTCAAATTTATTTTTAGACCATCTCATCAATTTCTCATTGGCCTCAATGTCCTCATTATTTAATTTCTCATCAATATGAATTAATTGATCAAATATTGATTTTTTCTCATTCATAGTATGAATGCCAAATGTACATACAAAATTATCTTTTATTTCATGTAATACATATTGTAGACACCCAAAAATTGGCAAAGACCTAAACAACACAATTTTGATTAATCAATGCAAATTAAGGAGGAAAGCAAAGGAACACAACAAACTTTCTAATCAAAGATCACATCAGGTCATTAATCATCTATCAAAACAATAAGACCTAAATTAACTCCAAAAGAGGAGAAAAACAATTCAAAATCATAAAATGATATTAAAAAAGGTAGAAATAAAAAGACAAAATTTTGAAAATAAATAGAGCATTTATAAATCAATAAAGCCTTTTATCCTCACAAAAGTGAAAATTCCCCTTTTACATTTAAAAGAATTGAAAAAATCCTCATTTATCATTAGAACTATGTCTGTTGGACTCTTCCCCCTGGTCTATTATAATATATTTTCAATTTCACCTCCATCCACTAGTCAAAGGTAAAAATACTAATTCTTACCCCAACCCCTTTTGAAATTATATAAATAGGAGGGAAATCCAAGAGCTAAGGGACCCAAGTTTTAGAAATATGCACTATAGACATATTCTAAGTTATCATCTCTTTAGCATTGTCATTATAAAATGTTCATATCATTTTGATAGCATTTTAACTTTTTTTTCATGTTATTTAGTATCATTTTAGCACATGTTTAGCTCATTTCATATTCATTTGATAGAATTCTAAGAGTTTCTACCCACATATAATTTGCATTATAGTCAAAGATTTTGCATGCATTCTTGTAGTTTTGTATTTTAAGTATACTCCTATTCTAGAGCTATCACTAAGATGTTGTTCTGAGAGATTTCTTAATGGTTGTAGTTATGAAAACATGGGATGTTCATAGAGATTACGTTTTGACAATGATTTCTTTGGTTTAGTTTAGTTCATTGTCATTTTATCTACACTCCACATTAAAGTCTCATGAATATGCAAATATACTATGTAAAAATTGGCACCCACTATGGGGTTGGAACTCAAAACCTCTCTATTTTTCAATCTTTATGTCTAATCTTTTATTCTTAGTATACATCTATGTTTCTTTTTGGTTTATAGTGTATATTTGATTGTTTTCAGGTTCCATAACATTATGGAGGCTTCATAATAGTGACAACAAACTCTCAAAGGCTTCTCTAAATGCACAAAGTTGGATCTATAATTTGTTGATGCTACAACACTTCTGAACTCTATTTTAATTCTTTTGAGCAATGTTTTAATGCATTTAAAGCTTTATGTATCACTTTTAAATATTTCTATAGCACATTCAAAGTTTTCTACAATGCATTTTCCATTTCCTATAGTGCATATACTAGTTTAAATAGAGCATATGATACATTTTGTAATGCAAAATGGTTCACCTCTGAATAGGTGTAGCATAGTCATGCTTTGGGCCATCCTTAGGAATAATATATTCAAACTAAGGACTATTTTTACCACTATGAGGTGCATTTAATCTTTTCAACCCAGGGATGTATACTTGAAATGGTCAGCACAGTATGTGCACTAGGTCTCTTAATGAGTCACTAAGCTTATGTTGTAGGAAAGTAAAATGCAAGGAAAAGAACATACACTATTGCTGTAGGAAACTAACACACTTAATTCTATAAACAATATAAATACAATGAAAGGTTAACAGATATTCCAACTTAGTTCATCCACTATAACTGTTCTCACATATGCTGCAGGAACATTCATGAAGTACGATGTTACAGGAAGGAACTTTCAACTTCTACTTACAATACTAAGAATGCTTGGAAATAAATCTATAATAACCTAATCTAATCCACCTTCCAAGTGGGCCCCCTTGGTCAACTTCAACTGAACTACTAGTATAGGATAGAAGCCAAAAACTATTTCATTACATTTTAGAAATTCATTACATAACACATAGAGCTGTAAAAACACAACTCACTATAAAAGTTAACAGTCCATTCTCATAAACTCTTTCTTCTAACTAAACTAACACACTTGGTCTGATTCTTAACTATAGGAGATTGACACTTATTCCCATAATAGAAAAGTAAATAACCTAGCTATAAATCTGCAGGAGAGAAAGAGGGAAAATAACAATTCAAGGCGGGAAGAAGAGATAACAACTTAAGGCATGAATAATAAATTCTAAACATCCACTTTCCATAGGAATAAATGAAGAGAATGCAATAAGTCTTGATAGCTCCTCCATACTCACTACCATGTCCTTTGGAACTGTTACAACTTTCCTCCATCATGGCTACACCTTAGCATTCTTTTCTCCTTGACTGTTATTGGCGCTCATCTTTGAATTCTTCCAATCATCTTTCAACTTCATTGCTAACAAGTTAGTTATAATAAAGAGATAATTGCAAATACTAATTTTCAAATTAAATTCAAATATAAGAACACACATTTTGATAATTATATGAAATACTACATCATGTATATGATATTGGCAAAAGATGACATACTATCTACCCATAGGTTAATCATTGGTTTAGGTAAACATAGGTCAACAAATGTCTTGATGAAAATGAAACAAAGTATTAACAAAGTGTTTAAAAACTATCATGAAATAGAGGCAATATTTAGCCTCATCATCTACCCCTCGGTAAACTAATGCTTGTCCTCAACCATGGCATTTCCTAGTTAGTGACCTGAATTCCCCCACTTTTTCCCTTCCTTTCCTGTTGCTCTTGAAGGTGTAATAAAATCCTTGTTTTCTTTCCCAAACCCCCCTTTTTGTTGTCCTCCTATAGCTTGTCAAGTCTATCAACATTAATGTCATATAAAGGCCACATGAGAATTGGAGGTTGCATAGTGAGTGGGCACCATAATTTAGGTCTAGCTTGATTTCCTAGCTCTAAATACTTTGGAGCTTGGTGAAGGGTAGCTTCCAAGTTAATTGGATTGTGTGGCTCTAACTTTTTAAGTGACTCAAGTAATCTGGCCTATCTACTTCTAGCACCAGACATAGCTCTCTAGGAAGTAAAGTAGGGAAAATTCTCATAATCAACATAAGCCTTAGCTCTGGCAGTGAAGATCCTATCCCTTACTCCCTTGTTCTTATCCCCATAAGTTAACTTAAACCAGTCTTGAAGAACTTCTTCTGGTTTGTTGCTTTTGACTTTGAATGGCAGGGGTTTTGTCCTTTGCTCATCTCTGCAATTATTTAGCTACCTATCATATTTTACTTCATTAGACATCTAGGACATCAAGGCTCTTAAATATATATCCCCTATATAAAGTAAAGGGTTCCATTGGGTTTCTAAAGGGATAACAAAATTATGCACATATAATTCACAAAGAAAATTTTGCTACCAAGATGGTAGAGTTTGATACAAACCATAAAATTTCTAGGCTGATTTAAACTTTGCATTGATATTCTTAAGGGTTAACATGAGTTGGAACAAGAGAAAATGTTCTTTTAAACAGAGAGCATAAACTCATGGCGGCAGTCTATAGGCAAGTGCTTGATCAGCCAATTTAAGGGCATGATCCATTCATTGTTTTTGATTCACCAACTGCTCCTTTAAATCTATAATTTTTGCATTCAGAGACACTATATCTTTCTTCATTCTTTTCCTCTCCTCTTCTCATAAGGCCCTAGCAAACATATGTTGTCCAAACAACTGAAAAAGGAGTTTCTGCATAGTAATGGAACCACTGTCTTCCTCATGGTTTCTTTTCCTCTTTCTCTATTCCCTCCATAATTGTTCTACAACATCAATAAACCAAGTCAATTTATAGGGAACTAGGGTAGTTTTTGGATCAATTTCCTCAGGAGCTATTTCATCCCTACAGCTCAAAGTACTTGGTTGGTCTGCTAGGGTATCATTTGGATTTTTATTAACCTCAACCCTACATTCCTTATTAAGGTTTTTAGGAATATTTTCAGTTTTAGGGTGAGGAGGAGAGTGGTTAGGAACAATTTGTATAGGGGATTCTTTAGTATATGGCTTGGATGAGGGGGATTCTTTGGAACATTTTCCTCTCATTCTAGGACTTCTTCTTATAGGGGTTTCTTCTAATACCTTTTCTTGTTGATGTCTCTACTGTAGGAGTAACTGCTATAGGACCCTCCTTAGTTCTCTTTTGCCTCACAATTGTAGGCTTTGGCTCTTCTTTTACTAGGATAGAGATTTCTTTTCATTTTCTCTTTGTTCGGCTAGAGGTAGGTTTCAAGGTTTCTTGAATAGGTGAAGGCATTGTTTCTTGCACATTTTCTTGAACATTTTCTTCTATGTTTTTTTGTACATTTCTTTGCACGTTTTCAGTTTTAGCCTCTTGGGTGCTTTGTTCAGTAGGTTCATTAGTGGGAGCTACATTTTCCTCACTAAGCTATTCATGAAGGGCAGCTTGGGGTTGCAAGGTTTTGGCTTGGATAAATTCTTCCTATGATAGTGGAGAAACATCCCTAAGTGACCTTTCTATAAGTAACTTAATTAGGGCATGATGGGTAATGAAATTATCTTTTCCTTTTTGAATTTCTTCCGCACTAATACACAACATATTATATAAGAAATTGGGAATATTAATTGGATGATTATACCTTATACAACTTAGTAATTTAAAATGATGTGCATGTAAATATGAGAATCTATCTTTGCATGTAAGGTACCTGATAATGTGCATGGCTAGTTTATTGTATGGCAGTAGAAGAGACATTCTCTTACATCCTTGCTTGGTAATGTCCATCTGAGGGTTGGTTGGCATGAAAAATTGAGCTTTGGTTGACTTGGCATCATGAGTGTCAGGATAATGTTCTCCTATCGCTAGTAACCCTGTAACTTCTGCTATATATTCCTCTGTAGCAACTAGTATTAAGCCCCATATAGAAACCTCCCCTTCATCAAACTTCCTTGTGAATTCTATGACTACTTCTTCATCATATGCAATCAAGATTAAAAAGTAACCTAAACATTTGCATGCATTAAACCTCCTCACAACTTCTACATCTAAGAGGAAAATAGTATGTTGTACTAGTTCTCTCCTCTGCAATTGTCCACCCATTTTTTAACACTTCACTATCTGCACTGCTTCACTGTTTACCCCTTACAAATTTAGGATTCAATTGTTGTTTTACAGACCATTTCACATTTTATTTAATAGATAATTAATGCCATAGTGATTCACTATGAGCAATAATATGGCTTTAATGAGGGTAAATCATGGAAGTGTGTGAAAATCATCCGAAAATAGGGTTTAGATCACTTAAAATTTAAACACAATGTCACATCACAGCCTGATAATAAAATTATTCAAAAATAAGGGGTATGATACTTAGCCACTTGTGTACTTAAGGAAATATGAAGATTTGGGAAAAAATTAATGAATAAATGCAATCATTGGGTTTTAGTAACCTTCCCTGCCCCCTATGAAATAAGGACAAGTGTCCATACTTGTCAAACTTGATATGGGGGTAGAAAACTGACATAACGCCACCATCATATAAAGAATGCAGTATTAAATATAATTAAAAAAATATAAAGACTATAAATGAATTATAATTAAAAAACCTTACACCTATTAAATGATCATCACATATACCAAAAAGGTGGTGGGAGTGATATCAACATGGGCAGCATCCGTCAACATCTCGTGGGGTTTATTGAAAACATGAGAAATTGATGACGTGGAAAGTGGGTGGATGGAAGATAAAGAAATAAAATGAGGTGGATGGTGGAAGGTAACGAGATGAGATGGAATGAGAAAGTGAATGAGAAAATGAACTTTATGTGGACATAAAGTTTTTATTATGAGCATGCACAAAGAAATTAATGTTGAAGAGTGGTGGACACAAGGTTGACACCTTTGACTATAGGAAGAGTTACCTTGGTTGTATTTGAATTTGGCTATTGGAACTATTGCAGGAAGTCTTCTTTTTTTTGAGACCATTTATATAATTTGAGTTTTTGACCATTGACTAATAATTTGAAAGGTACTAGATCAATGGTAGTTAATTGAATAGCTCCATTATCAAAGACATGACTAATTTCATATGGTCCTAGCCATCTTGTTTGTAGCTTTCCTGGTATATCTTTAAATTTGAAATCATATAGTAGTGCCCCATCACCAACTTGAAATTGCTCACTAATAATATGAGGGTCATGCCATTGTTTCCTTTGTTTCTATATAATTTTAGTGCATTCAAAATTAGCTTTGTGCATTGCATCCAAAGAGTTAAGATGTAGAAGACGTTCTCTTTGTGCTACAAGAAGTTCAATTTCTAGCTCCATTGCAGTTCTCAAATTTTTATGTTCAAATTCAATGGGGAGCATTGCTACTTTTCCATATAGGAGTTCAAATGGTGTGAATCTTGTAGTACTCTTGCATGTTGTTCTGTAACCCCAAATAGCTTCTTGTAATCTACTAGTCCAATCCATACAATGTAGATGAACCGTTTTTGTTAGGATTTTCTCTAGCTCATGGTTTGTGACCTCTTCTTATCCATTAGCTTGAGGGTGATAAGAACTGGATTTTTGGTGCCTGATCTTATACTATTTCATCAACTCTAAGATCAAATTAGAGGTAAATTGTGCATCTTGGTCAGTGACTAGCTCTTTGGGTACACCATAGCTGGTAAAAATTTCTTCATACATAAATTCTACAACTTTTTCATCATGAGCTTGCTTCAATGCCTTGACTTCAACCCATTTTGTTAGGTAATCAGTGCACATAAGAATATAGGATTTCCCATTAGAAGGAGGATCAATTGGACCAATGAAGTCCATGCCCCATTTGTCAAATGGTATTAATGCCATCTGAGAGTTAAGAGGCATTTCATCTGTTCTTGTTGGTTGGCCCATCCTTTGACACTTATTACACTTCTATGTATAGTTGGCTACATCTTTGTGAAGTATAGGCCAATAATAACTAGTTGTCAAGATTTTCAAGGCTATTCTTTTTGCTGCAAAGTGTCCTCCACATGGTTCATTATGAAATGCATGGAGAATATCATATGTCTCATCCTTTCTCACACATCTTCTCATAACTTGATCAAGTCTAGTGTAAAACAAGAGATCATCTATCCAAGAGAAATGAAAATATTTTCTCTACAAGAAGCTTCTTTTTCTTTTAAGAAAAAATGTTGTGGTATTTTGTTAACTACAATGTAATTAGCCATGTCTACATACCATGGAGTTTGAACAGCAATATGATATAAATGCTCATCTAGAAATGCATCATCTACCAAAGTAGTGTCAGTATCATTATGATGGATTCTTGATAAATAATCAGCTACAACATTGGCTTTTTTAGGTTTATCAACAATAGTTATATCAAATTCTTGCAACAATAGTAACCATCTTGCTAATTTGCTAGTTGTAGTAGCTTTATTCATGAGATATTTAATTGCTACATGATCAGTATGAACAAATATGGAGTGGCTAGTTATGTAATGCCAAAATTTGTTGAGGGCATAAACTACTACTAGCAATTCTTTTTCTGTCACTATGTAGTTTAATTCTAGTCCATGAAGGCTTTTGCTAATATAATAGATTTCATTTTTAAGATTTTGGGATTTTTGTGCTAGGACTGTACCTATGGCATAATCAGAGGCATCTATATATATATGAAAAGGTAAATTCCAACCAGGGCCTTGAAAAACTAGGGCTATAGTCAGAAGTTTCTTAAACTATAGGAAGGCTTCATCACATTTGGATGTGAAACTAAATTCAGCTTCTTTTGTGAGTAACTTATACAAGGGACTAGCTATTTTGCTGAAATCTCTTATAAAATTTTTGTAATATCCATTATGTCCTAGAAAAGATCTTACATCTTTTGATTTTGTAGGTATTGGAAATGTTTGAATTACCTCTATCTTAGTTGGATCCACTTGTATTCCTACAGATGATATGAAATGACCAAGTACCATGCCTTCCTGTATGAGCATGAAACACTTTTCATTATTACATTCCAAATTATGTTCCTGACACCTTACCAAAACCTTTTCAAGATTCATCATTGTTTCCTCAAAAGTCACTCCAAATGTTGTGAAGTCATCCATGTATATTTCCATACAATCATGTGATATATCAGTAAAGATGCTAATAACTACTCGTTGGAATTTTGTAGGAGTATTACATAGACCAAATGGTAAAATAGAGTATGCAAAAGTACCCCATGGGCATGTAAGTGTGGTTTTGTCTTGATCTTTAGGAGCAATACTAATTTGGTTATAACCACTATACCCATCTAGAAAAGAAAAATACTTCTTTCTAGCTAGATTGTCCAGAACTTGGTCTACACAAATTCTCCATTTTCCTCCCTTTTTAGGAATTATGACCAGGGGTGACACCCATCTACTATCAGATATAGGATAAATAAAAACAACATCAAGCAATTTTTACAATTTAGTTTTAACTATCTCTCTAAGGCTTGGATTTATCCTTCTCTGGGGTTGACAGAGTGGTAGACAACCTTCATTGATGTATATCCTATGGGTGCATAGTGTAGGACTCAATCATTTCATATCACTATAGTCCCATGCAAAGGCCTTTTCATGCCTTTGAAGAAAATTTTTTAATTGTTCCATTTGTGTGGGTGTTAATTTGGGATTAACATGGAGATTATGACCTTTATTTAGTTCAACAGTAGTGGTGGACTCTATCATAGTAGCTTTAGAGATTAGACTTGCTTCTAATTCACATGGTAAGAGTGGATAAAGAATGTCAGGTTCTTTGAGCAAAGTACAATTCTTATCACATTATTCATATGTGATTAATTCCAACATAGAACTTTTAGATACATCTTTTTCTACCACACAATTGTTAGTAAGGATACTCTAAAGTACTAAATCTTCCTCTTGCAATTTTAGAAAAAACTATCTATGCAACATCATGAGCTGTACTATAGAATTCAACTCGTCTTCTTCATCCCTTGAATTTGGCCAAATAGATGTGCTCAAATCTGGTAATGGTTGTGCTAGAGGATATAAATTAAATTTCTTTATTGCTTGGCTATTTGATATGGTCATATTCCCTGATCTACAATTTATATTTGCATCAGCTGTGGTTAACCATGGTCGACCTAGGATGATAGGGTAACTAGATAGATTAACTTTGGGGGATAAAATCATGATGTTTGTAGGATATTCTAGAGAATCTAAGGTTACAACTAATTTTTCTATCATCCCATTAGGGGTGATGGTAGTGTTAGGATAAACCACGGACAGAAATAAAAAACTACATGCAAATATAACCAATAACAAAAATAATAGAACACACAGAAATGAACACAAGGCACCTAGATTTAATGTGGTTCACCCAATCCCTGGGCTACGTCCACCAAATAGAAAGTCCGATCTTATTACAATCCAATGATTACAACCTGATTACAATCCGTAATCCCTTACAGCTCAATACCACCGCAAGAACCAATTTCATATCACCACACATAAAAAATACCCAACCCTAAGCCCTTTTTATACAAGTATTAAACTGCTTTAGGGTTATAACATGTCGGCCATATGTCGGCCATAATATGTCAGCTACCATGTCGGCTACTTTCCTGATCAGTCACCACAATCTAACAGGTAGAACTATCTGCAAGTTGCAAAATTATTGGAGTAGCCCTTAGTCCTTCTATTTTCAACTTTTTCATAGTATCCTTGGTCATGACATTTATAGTAGCTCCAAGATATATTAAAGTATTTTTAACAAACTGACCATTTATACTGACATTCACTACTAGACTTCCTAGATCAGAGTATTTTAGTATGATCAATTTCCCTAACATGGTGTCAGTCAATTGTCCCACAACATGGACTATGGTGGGGTCCTTTTTCTTCCTTCTAGGCTTCTTTAGGCAAGAATCTCTAATGGCTTTTCCATAAACTAGAACATCCTTAATGGCTTGAAATAGGGGTATTTGAACATGTATATTTTTCAAGTGATCAACACTATCAAAAGGCTATTCCTCTGCTGGTATAGATTTGCTTTGTATAAACTTTTTTGGAAAAGGAGATTCCACTACTGGTTGAGCTTAGGTTGATATTGTAACATTGGTTGGGTCAACTATTTCAGCAACTAAGGGTTCTGATGCTATAGGAGGGTCTAGTATTTTAGTTATAAGAGGCAATTTAGGCATTGGTAAAGTTGTACCAGATCTCAGATATATATCTACAACACATAAAGCTTAACTAGGATACTATTGAGCATCAACACTATACATGGGCTACTATGGCTATTGGCTATTTGGGTTTGGCTGAGGTTGTGTAGGTAACTATGTCTACTTTTGAGGTCTAGGATTTGCAGGTAGTGGCATTAGAGTAGGTTGTTGAATTGGAGGCAATAATTATGGAGTACCAATATTTTGGTTAGGCCATTGTTGAGATCCCCTCCATTGGTTTGTAGACTTTCAATTCCCTTGGGGTGGTTACCATTGGTTCTGTTGGTTTTTCCAATAGTTCTATTGGTTTTGCCATTGGTTACTCTATTGGTTAGGCTAGGGTGGTTGGGAATTCTAAGGCCATTGGGACTGTTGTGGGTTTTTTTGCCTAGCATTGTTCCAATTAGGTTGACATTGTGGAGGACCTTGGGGATTATGGTTTTTCCATTGATTACCATATGAATTTTAATTTTTCAAAGGGTCCTTAGCCATACCTTGATGTTGGTCCCATGGTCGACATTGAGTAACAAAAAATACTTGCTCATTATCTCCATCTATCTTGATGTACTTAGTTGGAAGATGTTGGTTCTCCATGCTTGCAACTAGTTTACATTGGAAATCCTTCTTTTGCTTCTAGCAATGAGGGCAATATTCAACTAGTTGTAGCTTAACTTCTACATACTTCTTCTTTATAGTCATTGTATCAAGATGTGTAGTGACATCGTTGATGATGTCTTTTTTGAAATCTAACAATAGGTTAGATATCTTGAGCTTTCAAATGCCTTGACTGATTCCTTTAGTGACTGTGGAATGAGGTCCTTGACCTTTCTTCATGGTTTCCCTTGAATAGTTCTGACAGATCTTCTTGAGGTCTTCCCAGGAAGCTTGATATACATCACCACTAGCCATCAGGTTGAGTGCTTCTAGATATTTATCATTCACACCTCTTAGAAAGACTAGCTTTTGTGAATCCTCGGACAACACATGTTGAGGGTTCTTCTCTAGTGTATATAAGAAATGTGAAACATAGTCTTCCAATGTTTCTTCCTCCTTCAAAGATATCTTGAAGACATCATCTCCTCTTGAACTAGATGCTTTGCAATACTCTTTGTACTTATCCAGAAACAAACTTTGCATTCCATCCCAACTTTATACTGTATTGGCTCCTAAGCCCATGAACCATCATAGAGTTGATTCTTTCAATGTTGCTAGAAGCAATTTAAGCTTATGGACATTAGTGTTGTAGTTAAAACTATGACAAAGTATGTCAAACTCAAACAAGAAGGTATCATGGTCTTTGGTTGCTAGGCCATAGAACTTTGGAAGGGCAATTGGACATATATTCTTGATATTATCAGTATTTACAAGGCTTGGGAGAGGAAATGGAAAAGTAGGTTTTTCCATTACCGGAGGCATTAGATTATGAGGTTGCTACTGAAAAGGGACATTGGGTACTAGATGATTAACAATTGGTGGATTTAGAATAGTGTTATCAAGAAAACTAGCAAAAAATTTAGTAAAAGGTTGAAGACCACTTGTATCTATTGGTTCGGCTCTTGATGATGATGATGTGGGAAAAATAGGGCTTGCATCTTCAAAAGGCAACTCAACTTCTTCTTCTTCAATTTCTTCATTCAAATTAATAGACTCCCATGGAAGAAATCTACCATATTCATCTCATTGTCTTCCTCTTTGATGCATGCAATTAAATGTTTCACATTGGTGAAAGAAGCTTCAAAACTAGAAATTTCTAAAAAAAAATTATCTAGGAACTATGACTCAAAAATGCTCCTAGCTTGACACCATACCCAAAAACGGTGCCAAAAATGGTTTGCCTCACAATAGGTGTATCATAGTCATGCTTTGGTCCATGCTTAGGAATAATATATTCAAACTAAGGACTATTTTTCCCACTACGAGGTGCATTTAATCTTGTTAACCAAGGGACGTAAACTTGAAATGGTTGAAATAGTATGTGCACTAGGTCTCTTAATGAGTCACTAAGCTTATGCTGTAGGAAATTAAAATGCAAGGAAAATAACTTACTCTATTGTTGCAGGAAACTAATACACTTAATTCTATGAATACTTGAAATATAATGAAAGGCTAACAAATATTCCAACTCAGTTCAACTCACATTTGTTGTAGGAACATTCATGAAGTGCGATGCTACAGGAAGGAACTTTCAACTTCTACTTACAATGCTAAGAATGCTTGGAAATAAATCTATACTAACTTAATCTAATCCACCTTCCAAGTGGGCCCCCTTGGTTAGCTTCAACTAAAATACTAACGTAGGATAGAAGCCAAAAACTATTTCATTACATTTTAGAAATTCATTACATAACACATAGAACTATAAAATCACAACTCACTATAAAAGTTAACAATCTATTCTTATAAACTCTTTCTTCTAACTAAACTAACACACTTGGTCCAATTCCTATATATAGGATATTGACACTTATTCCCATAAAAAAAAAGTAAATAACCTAGCTATAAATCTGCAGGAGAGAAAGAAGGAAAATAACAACTCAAGGTGGGAAGAAGAGATAACAACTTAAGGCAGTAATAATAAAGTCTAAACATCTGCTTGCCATAGGAATAAATGTAGAGAATGCAATAAGTCTTGATAGCTCCTCCATACTCATTGCCATGTCCTTTGGAACTGTTACAACTTTCCTCCACCATGGCTACACCTTAGCTTTCTTTTCTCCTTGAATGTTGTTGGTGCTCATCTTTGTATTCTTCCAATCATCTTTCAGCTTCATTGCTAATAGGTTAGTTATAATATAGAGATAATTGCACATAATCATTTTCAAATTAAATTCAAATATAAAAACACACATCTTGATAATTATATGAAATATTGCATCATTTATATGATATTGGCAAAAGATGACATACTATCTACCCATAGGTTAATCATTGGTTTAGGTAAACATAGGTCCAAAAAATGTCTTGATAAAAATGAAATAAAGTATTAACAAAGTGTTTTAAAACTATAATGAAATAGAGGCAATATTTAGCCTCATTACAAATGATTATTCATGTAGCACATCTGATAAAAGTTATAATTTGATTAATTTGACTTCCAAATTTGATTATCTGTTGCTTATAGGTCTCTTCCAAGCTAATGGGAACTCCTAGACTACAGAAAACATGAGATAGGAATGAAGATCCTCATAAATACACTTAGCATTTGATAGCACTGAATTAGCAAAGTGGACCTCAACCCTTTTTAATTCAAAGTATGAAATTTTTAAGTTTAAAACCTAGTTTAATAGCAATGCTCAATCTCACTGACCTAAATTGGAGTAGGCCTATGCTCTCAACTCTTTTGAGTTGATCAGAATGTCTGACCTTTTGCAAAGATAAGTTACAATCGAACGGGGAAAGAACCCACACATAGTTTAACTAGGAGCCCATTTGTATTTGGTAATATAAGGGCTAGTGATTGAACATTTGTGTCTATTGTGTTTGGGAAGTTAGGATAGTAGTGATATTCTTAGGCTACCTCCTGAATTGCCTTAGCAAGGCTAGTGAGAGGGAATGCCTCCCAATTGAATGCAACCCATCCGTGTTCAAAATTGGCATAGTACAAGGAAGGAGTATCCCCAAAGGAGATGTCCTATCCCCTAGATATATAACCACATAGCAGAAACACAACAACAAGAAGCAATAGTGCAAGATCTGATACCAAATTAGAATAATTTTTCATAAAATATAACTGATTACATGCAATATGCCTTGTTGTAAGGCGTACTAATTTAGGGCCAAATACAAACAAAAATAAAAAAATCAGTTCTACAAGATCCAACAAGATCCAACTTATAAACCACTCTCATCTAGTCCACATACACAATTCGATAGGAACACTAAGAAGAATACACACTTGTACCCTCAGGTCCACCAAGAGATCATCTAGTTCCTAAGCCATAGCTCTAGCTCTTCAATTTTGCATATACCATTCCTTCTCTCACAAATCCCTAACTAAAAGACTCTAAAAGACCCATACTTATACTAATCTAAGCCACAAGTTGGCCCAAAATGCTAAAAAATAAAATTAAATACTTGAAGAGCCACAAGTTGGCCTGTAACAACAATTAAATGTCCATAAATTGATATCTGAGAAAAAATGTGATATCTTATAGCTCTGATTGAATTAGAACTCATGATTCAACAAAAAGGTATAATTAATGTCAATAAAACCCCTTAAAGGTGCAAAGGATGATTCACCAAGGATAACTACACATCCATTCCAAAAGTCAAGTACAAAAAACTATTGTGCAAAACTACCAAAAATTGATACTATGAGAGAATTACCATATCTACAAAATTATAAGGAATTAGAGCTTACTCCTTGGATCATAGATATTAATCTAGGCCCTCTTCAATACCTAAAATTTTTAGTCTCTCATTCATTGTGTAAAATTATTTATACAGCCTGTAATAGGCACCTAGAAACCAAAAAAACATAGTTCCAATAACAAGGTACAAATAGCTTAAACTTCAACTCAATCCATCCAATCTCTATGAAATCATGAGGAAAGGTTCCCTAATGTGTCTCCAAAATTTTCCTAACCATGAAAGAATAACTCCACCAAAATCCAAGCTTGATGCTCCTCAACACTTAAGCAAAATTCCTCCAAACATGTAGGATTGCAAGAAAACCTAGGATGCTCCTACATCAGACACCCCAAGTTCAAAAACATGTTCTAGTAATTGGAAGACCATCTTTTAGGATTCAAAACATAAATCTCAAATTGGTTCTTCACATACATGTCCTCCAAGTCTTGAACTTTCAAACTCTTTCCCTTGTTTTTCTTCTTCTTCTTCTTCACATCCACCACATGTGTTCCATAGGTCTACTTTCCATGATCTCCAACCTTCTCAGAATCTGTCAACTCAACTCAGCTACCAATACTCAGGTTCCTCCTACCAAGCTCTTCATTTTACAAAGGAATCAAGGAAAACTTCCTTTTGCCTTTCTAAATAGTAAACTCATTAGTAACATAGTCATGCACAACCCTGCAATCATACTACCAAGGTCTACCAAGTAACACATGACAACTGTTCATATTTGCAATATCACCCAACACTTGATCCTTATACTACCTAATTTGAAAATCAACAAGACATTTATCCCTCACTTCCAAATAATTCTCACCTTGCAACCAACCAATCCTATAAGGATAAGGATGTCTCACTCTCTTCAAACCAAGTTTCTAAACCATCTCTCCAACAATAAGGTTATCAGTACTACCACCATCCACAATCACCTTGTAGATTTTGCCACCAAACTTACAACCAATCCTAAAAAAACTAGTCCTCTAACAAGAATCCAATATTTAGTCACCAACCAATACTTGTCGAGCTAGAAAACTCTCTCCTTTCTTAGGCCAACTATCTTGGACTATAACCTCATTCACAACAATAGTTGTCCTCCAAATCAAACATTCAAAAGATCTATGCCCTTCTTGACCACACTTGAAAAAATCACCTCTAAACCCACTTCCACCTCCCCTTCATTTTTTTTCTATAATTTTTGGTTCACCTTCTACTTTTGGTATAGCTTGTGCTAAACTATCTTGCTAATCCTTCCCTCAAGAACTACCTTGATTCTTCCTCTTTAGCTTCTCCTCTGCTCTCAAAGCATACTAATAAGCATCCTCAACTGAAGAAATATTCAACATGCCAACCTCATTTTTAATATTTAATCTCAAACCATTAATATACCAAGCTACCTTCTCTTTTGATAATTTTATATGCCTAGACCGAATAGTCAACTTGTAGAACTCCTTAGTATAATCCTTCTTAGTCATATCTTTTTGCTTCAGATTTTGCAACTTCTTAAACAACTCAAGTTCATAATTAATAGGAATGAACTTAGATTTGAACTTAGTCACCATCAATCTCCATCTAGTGATCTTCATTTCACCTTCCTCTTCTCTATCTCTTTGTAGTTCTTTCCACCAAAGAGCAACATGTCCATTTAGTGTAGTTTGTGCCAACCTTACTCTAAGTGGATCCTCATTATCCTCAATCTCAAAGTAGTTTTCCAATTCATCAATCCAATCAATTAGGTATTTAGGATTCAAAGTACCTAAAAAATTAGAAATCTCCATTTTATGCTTTAGCTTCAACTAAGATCCAAGTTGAGAAAATTGACCAGCCCTAATTCCAATAGGTCTCTCCATGCAATCAATTCCATCCTCACTACTCAATCTAGAAACTTCAAAGTATTTGACAACTTCTTCATAACTACCTTTAGTACCCATATGCCTAGGTACACCACCTAAAGCAATTTTATTTTTAGAAATCATGTCACTCTTCATGAATGTCATCTAAGATCTGAGAATAGTTTTAACCTCCTCCATCTCAGATCAAAAATCTGCTTTAACCTTCTCTAAGATATGTTCATCTAGAACATCACTAAGATCAACAATTGCCCTAAGATCCAATCTTCTTAGAGGCATCTTCCAAAATTTTAGTAAACCCTAAGAAAAAAATCCACCAATCTAGAAGATCAATCAGCCACAAGATCAACTTTCTTTGCAAATCCTACTGTAAACTACCTTAGCTTTGACAACCTATCAATTGTTGGAAATCTGATTGAAAAGATCATTGTTGAAGAGGTTTGCAAAGAGGGAGATTATTGATAAAGAATATTTTCAATCTTGTCACTGATGTGAAACTTGCTGGGATGAAAAAATTGCTTATAAGATCCAAGTACTATCACTTAGTTGATTGATGAAAAGGATTTAATTAACAAGATGTAACAAAAGTACCTAAGGGAAAGGTTGAGTTATGGTCTTGTAATGAAGTGCAAGGATCAGTTAAGATAATGGTAAAATGATGTATTGATAGTACACTTGAAGATACAGAGGTTGGTCACACTTAGAAACCTTGGAAGAATAAGTTGTAACAAGGTTGTCTACAAAGCTTGACTAAGTTCATTAATGAGTGCCAAGCAAGCTAATTCACATCAAGAAGATTTTCAATTAGTGTCGAGAAAATACAAAATCTAGTGTGTACCGAGTAATATAGAAGGAGTCGAGCAAGTTTAGTTGCCAAATAAGTAATGGGTGTCAAACATCAAAAAAACTTAGTGGATGCCAAGTGAATCCATAGTAGGTGTCGAGCATCAGTAAAACATAGTTGGTACTAAGCAACATAGTATGTGCTTAGCACCAAAATTTCCATAGTACTGAGCTACTACATTATTTGAAAAGTCAAAGATTCACCAAATCTAAGCTAACAAGTTTGTTACCTTGAATTTTGTGAACCAGATGGAGGATAAGGATGATGAGCTGGTGGAACAAAATTTTAGGTAAACCATTTTTGGGCAAATTTAGAAGGATTCTTCATGATGTTTATAGAATGACCAAGACATGGGTTAGATTCATTGAATCCTACCTAATCCATTCAAAATAAAATTAAAATGGGAAGATTCGAGAGGGAAAATTATTCTAGACTTCTATTTAAGGAGTCACAAGCTAAGAAGAAAGAGTGGCTGGGGTGCCAAGTTGCAAAGTTATTGAAGTGTATCAAGGAGAAGGCATTAAGAAGGAAGAACAAAGCACAAAGACTCTACTTCAATAAGTGGTCATATAGGAGATTGTACTGGTATATTGAGCATGGAGACTTAAGGAGACAAAGCTTGAAAGGAGGACAAGTTGTTCAAGCTCCAGAGATTGAAAGCTAAACAATGTTGTGAGCTAAACAGAGATCTAAAATTTTCAAGTTAAGTTGTGAGTTGTATTAGGTCAAAAGCCCTTGTTGTTACTCTCTAAAAATTGTATCATTTAGGGTAAAATCCTTGTACTTAGGTTGGTTTAGTAGCCATTTGTAAATCCTTTAACAAGTTGGCACTCCAAGTGAATGTTTTAAAGTTTTCTAGCTAGGCCCACTTCTAACAGGGTGGTTAAATCCTTTAACCAGGTCACATTTAATAGTGTGTTGTAGCCTTTAATAGGGCATCACTTTAGAAGAGTGAGAATTGAGTAGCATGTTACTGGTGGTTTTTTTCAAATTGGGTTTCCGCATAAATCACTGTGTTATGTGTTGATCTTTCATGTCTTCTTCTTGCATGTTGATTTTATAGTAACTTGCTAAGTAGGAAAGTTTAAGCTTGGATGCATGAATATTTTAATGGGATAACTTTACTTGATGAAAAAGTATTATTAGGACATTTTGGACCTTGAATAATTGATTCACCCCCCCTCTTAGTTATTGTAAAGTATTTCTAACAATTGGTATCAAAGCCACCTATTGATTTAGTTTAAAGGTACTAAAAGTAGGAAGATAAAAATGTCCAAGAGAGAAGTTCCCAAGCTCAACAGAGATAACTTCACTACATGGAAAATTTTGATGAAGCTACACCTTGGATCAATAAGTGACCATGCAAAAATCTCAATTAAAGTAGAGCACATTGATCTAGCTGTACCCACTGCAAAGGTTATGAAGAAAAAGAAGCAGCACAATTAGGCAATGCTGGAGATTGCCTCTACCCTCAACTATGCTAAATTTGATGACATCAAGGGATGTGACTCTACATTCAAAATGTGGAAAGCCTTGATTGATGTCTATGGAGGAGATCAGAATGTCAAAGATAAAAAAGAGAAAGCCTTAGAGGAAAGTTTGATGACATGAAAATGGAGGAAGGTGAGAATGCTACTCAATATGCCTCTAGTTCAAAAGAAATAGTAAGTGCAATAAGAAGTTTGGGTGGTCATTTAGAAGATGATACTTTCAATAGAAAATTGTTAAGAGCCTTTCTCCCTATCTATGCTATTAGAGTTTTAGCCATCCAAGAGTTAAGATGTGTACCAAGAAATCAACTAAGTTTTGAAGGAATAGTAGGAAGACTCATTGTATTTGAGTTGTCCAACATTGATAACTACTGACTTGAGAATCTTGAATCTACTTTCAAGGCCAAACTATCATTGAAAGAAACTAAGGAGGTGAAACCAAAGAAGAAGAAGAAAAAAGTAAAGTATGCATCCAGTGACAACATCACAGATAAAGAAGATGTGGAACAATTGGAAGCACTACTGGCTAGAAGATTTCATAGAGACAAAGGTAAATTCAAAGGTAAGCTTCCTATCATTTGTTTTAATTACAATCAAGTAGGATGTATTGCTGCAAGATGCACATAGAAGAAGAATTATAGAGGGGGCAACAAGAAAAAGAATAGAAGGGAAGATGATAGCAGAGATTAAAAAGAAAAAGGAAAAAAGTGTTACATTGTTAAAGAAGAGGATTCTGATGAAAATGATGATGAGGTAGTCTATGTAGCGATGAAGGATGAATCAAATTAAGATGAAGCAATAGCACTGGTAACCTATGTGAACAAAAATGACAAATGGATCATAGATAGTGGATGCTCACATCACATGATAGGAGACAAAAGTAATTTTGTTACCTTTACTCAGTATGACGGAAATCATGTTAGATTTGGAAATGATACTCCATGTCTAATCAATGGAAAAGGTTCAATTAAACTTATAGAGAAAATTTCATGTGATAAAGCATACTATGTTGAAGGTTTGAAATACAATCTGCTGAGTGTGTCACAATTAGGCAATATAGGTTGCAAAGTAAAATTTGGAAACAAATCTGCCAAGATCTATAACTCTAATGGAAATTTGCTAGGAAAAGGAGAACAAACTAGGAGTAATTTTTTTACCTAGATATGGAAGATGCAACCTGTCTTATTGTTAAACTTGATGATGTGTGGCTATGGAATAAAAGGCTATGTCATCTTAACTTTGATAATCTGATTAGCATTAGCAAAATGAAGAAAGTTAGAGGTTTGCCTAAATTGAAGAAGCCTAAAAATATAATGTGCAAATAATGTCAACTTGGAAAGATGACCAAATCAAGTTTCAAAAGCAAAACTTACATTTCTAAAGAAGTACTAGAGTTAGTGCATAGTGATTTATGTGGGCCAATAGAAGTGCAAAGCTACCAAGGAGACAAATACATAATGTTGTTTGTGGATGACTACTCTAAGATGATGACTTCCATGTTCTAAAAGAAAAAATCTGATGTAATTCAAATGTTTAAGTGGTATTTGGCCAGGGTTGATAAAGAAAAAGGAAAGAGTCTAAAGTGCCTAAGATCAGATAGAGGGGGAGAATTCACATCAAAAGAGTTTGAGACATTTTGTAATGACAAATGAATTAAAAGAAAAATATTACCACCAAAAACTCCACCTCAAAATGGCATTGTAGAGAGAAGGAATAGATCAGTGATAGACTATGCCAGAACATTAATGATGGAGAAATTTTTTTCTCTAAAGTACTAGAGAGAAGTTGTAAGTACACTAATCTACACCGTGAATCAACTACAAGTCAAGAAAGGTACAAATGCAAAACATTTTGAATTATGATATGGTCACTTACCCAATGTAAAATATTTCAAAGTATTTGGTTGTAAATGCTACACTCGTAAAAACTCTAGAAATGGCAAGTTTGATGCAAAGAGTGATGAAGGCATATTCCTTGGATATTCCACTAGAAGTAAAGCATATAAGTGTTTGAATACTAACACTAACAAGATTGTGGAGAGTGCAAATGTAAATTTTGATGAGCATGCAGAAGTTTAGGTGGATAAAATCAAGAAACTAGAAGAATTCAAATCCTTTGTTTACTTCTACGAAGGGATGCCTGCTAAGGAAGAAGCTACCAATAAGGTTGAGAATCAACAACAAATTTCAATATCACTCGAGTCACAACCAGTGAATGCTGAGCTGCATTCAAAAGCTGATTTGTAGAATGAAGATGGAACACATTCTAATTTTAAAACTAGTACACATGAGAGAGATGATGAAATACCTAAAAGAGATGTGCATAGTGACTCTAAAGCTGAAAGATTAAACATGGAAAGAAGGACAAAACCAAGGTTATCCAAGTATGTGAGAAGACATCACCTTGCAAAACAAATCATTGGTGACAAGGAGGCCAAACTAATGACAAGGAATAGACTAAGTAATGAATCATGTCTACTGAGCAAGATTGAACCCAAAATAGTGAAAGATGCATTGCAAGATGATAATTAGCATAAAGCTATGGAAGAAGAGATAGATCAAATAGAGAAGAACAAAACTTGGACCTTAGTCCCAAGACCAATTGATAAGAATGTGATTGGTACCAAATGGGTATTTCAAAAAAAGATAGATGAGAATGGTGAGATCACAAGAAACAAGGTCAGACTAGTTTGCAAAGGTTATGCACAAGAAGAAGGACTAGATTATGGGGAAACATTTGCCCTTGTTGCAAGGATGGAAGGAGTGAGTAAACTACTTGCATATGCTACCTAAAAAAGTTTCAAAGTCTACCAAATGGATGTAAAATCTATCTTTTTGAATGGGATATTACAAGAAGAAGTTTACATAGAACAACCAAAGGGATTGGTTGATGACAACAACAAGGATATGGTTTGTAAACTACATAAAGCACTCTATGGTTTGAATCAAGCACCTAGAGCATGGTATGAGACACTACACAAATATCTTTTGAAGATATGATTCAAGAGAATAGATAAAAATAGCAACTTATATATCAAGAAAGAAAAAGGTAAAGATGTTCTAATATCTGAAATTTTTGTTGATGACATAATATTTAGAGGAAAGAATGCCCTATGCAAAGATTTTGTTGATTAGATGAAACATGAGTTTGAGATGTCAATGTTTGGAGAAATCAAATTCTTTATTGGATTGCAAGTACATCAACTAAAGTATGGCATATTTGTGATCCAATCAAAATATATCAAATAGATACTTAAGACATTTGGCCTAAAAGATTCAAAACTAGTCAGCACACCAATGGTAATAGGACATAAGTTATCCAAGAATGATGAGTAACCTGAAGTAAATCAGACAATGTATAGATCAATGATTGGAAAGTTGCAGTATGTTGTGCATAGTAGAACAGACATTGCATTAGCTATTGGAATAGTGGCAAGATTTTTTGCTAACTCAAGAGAAAATCATCTAATGGTAGTAAAAATAATATTGAGGTACCTAAAAGGAATATATGACTTTGGATTATACTACAAGAGGAGTGATAATTTTGAGCTAAAAGCCTACACTGATGCAGACCAAGGAGGTAATATTGATGACAGAAAGAGCACCAGTGGAGGAGCACTTTTCTTAGGTAAAAGATTGGTTACTTCGACCAGCAAAAAAAAAAGTTGTACCTCACAATCCACAATAGAAGTTGAGTATGTTGTTGCTACTATCAACTGCACCAATATTGTATGGATCAAACATTTGCTGCAAGGTATGCAGGAAGAAATAACTGAACCTATGATACTCTATTGCGATAACACAAGTGCCATCAACATATCAAAGAATCCTATGATGCATACTAAAACAAAGCATATTGAAATTAAGTATCACTATGAAAGAGAATTGGTGGAAGACAAGCAAGTGAGGATGGAATATGTCAACTCAAAGGAACAAATTGCTGACATCTTCACAAAAGCACTACCTAAGGATGCATTTGAGTATCTTAGAGGTAAGTTAGGGGTGATACACCTATTCAAGGTTGTTTGAGCAACAAAAAGATTGCCCTGCATCAAATGAGTTGAATGATGTAATATTACAAATTGATGTAGAGGATACTTACTTTAGGTTTTTGCCTAAAGTAACTAAAGTGTTGAAATTCCAAATTAGACACAAGCAAGGTGATAGAGGGAGAAATTGGAGTACCTACAAATGCTACACTTGCATGTTAAGATGCTGAAATAGTATGTCTTTGGTATTGTTGTCAAAGAGGGAGAATTAGCAGAAACTAATCAAATCTACAAAATTGAAGGAAGAAGTAGATGATATTAGAATAGAAAAAAATGATCAAATATACAATGGAAGAAATAATGTGTAGAGGGAGAAATGACATGGCACATTTAAAGAAATAAAATGTAAGAGGGAGAAATAGTAGTTAAGAAGAGAAAAGTTGATCAAAGTGGTAAGCTACAAAAAAGAGGGAGTCATATGGGAACTGATCTAACATGCAGAAGGAGAAGAAATAGCAAAAAGGAAACAATAGTTAAGAGGGAGACACAAAAGCAAAGAAATCAAGATAGCAAATATGAGAGGGAGATGTGAAAACTGACGAAAATTGAAATGGTAAATAAATTTCTTTTTGGCATTTGTCTTATTGTTTTAACCTAGTTAGAATTTTGATAACTTGGTTGATTAGTTTGGTTTGCCATCAATGCCAAAGAGGGAGATTGTTGGAAATCTGATTGAAAAGATCATTGTTGAAGAGTGTTTGCAAAGAGGGAGATTGTTGATAAAAAATATTTTCAATCATTGTTTTGTCACTAATGTGAAACCTGTTGGGATGATAATTTCTTATAATATCCAACTGCTATCACTTAATTGATTGATAAAGAGGATTTAATCAACAAGATGTAACAAAACTACCTATGGAAAAAGTTGAGTTATGGTTTTGTAATGAAGTGCAAGGATAAGTTAAGATAATGGTAAAATGATGTATTGATAGTACACTTGATATAGAGGTTGGTCACACTAAGAAACCTCAGAAGAATAAGTTGTAACAAGGTTGTCTATAAAGCTTGACTAAGTTCATTAGTGAGTGTCGAGCAAGCTAGTTCACACTGAGCAGATTTTTAATTAGTGCCAAGCAAATGCAAAATCTAGTGTGTGCTAAGTGATATAGAAGGAGCCGAGCAAGTTCAAGTGTCAAACAAGTAATGGGTGTTGAGCATCAGAAAAACTTAGTGGTTGCTAAGTGAATCCACAGTAGGTTTCGACCATGAGTAAAACATAGTTGGTGCCAAGAAACATAATATGTGCTAAGCTACTGCATTATTTGAAAAGTGAAAGATTCGGTAGATCTAAGCTAACAAGTTTATTACCTTGAATTTTGTGAACCAGATGGAGGATAAGGATGATGAGCTGGTGGCATAAAATTTTAAGTAAACCATTTTTGGAAAAATTCAAGAGGATTATTCATGATGTTTCTAGAAGGAAGAAGATATGGGTTAGATTCATTGAATCCTACCTAATCCATTCAAACTAAAATTAAAAGTGGAAAGATTTGAGAGGGAAAAGTAGTCCAAACTTCTATTTAATGAGTCACAACCCAAGAAGCAAGAGTGGCTAGGGTGCCAAGTTGTGAAGTTGTTGAAGTGTATCAAGGAGAAGGCATTGAGAAGGAAGAATAGAGCACAAAGACTCTACTTCGATAAGTGGTCCCATAGAAGATTGTACTGGTATATCGAGCATGGAGACTTAAGGAGACAAAGCTTGAAAGAAGGACAAGCTGTCAGAGCTACAAAGATTAAAAGCCAGACAATGTTGTGAGCTAAACATAGATTTGAAATCTACAAGTTAAGTTGTGAGTTGTATCAGGTCAAAAGCCCGTGTTGTTACTTTCTAACAAATTTATTAGTTAGGGTAAAATCCTATGGACTTATCTTGGTTTAGCAACCATTTGTAAATCCTTTAACAAGGTGGCATTCCAAGTGAATGTTTTAAAGTCCTCTAACTAGGCCCACTTCTAACAGAGTGGTTAAATCTTTTAACCAGGTCATATTTAATAGTGCGTTGTAGCCTTTAATAGGGTATCACTTCAGAAGAGTGAGAATTGAGTAGCATGTTACTAATGGTTTTTCCCAAATTGGGTTTCCACATAAATCACGGTGTTATGTGTTGATCTTTCATGTCTTATTCTTGCATGTTTATTTTATAGTAACTTGCTAAGTAGGAAAGTTTAAGCTTGGATTCATGAATAGTTTAATGGGCTCACTTTACTTGATGAAAAAGTATTATTAAGATATTTTGGACCTTGAATAACTAATTCAGCCCCCCTCTCAGTTATTCCAAAGTATTTCTAACACACTCAGGAACAACCTTCATTTTGATACCATCTGACATATTGCAAGGTAGGAGTATCCCCAATGGAGATGTCCTAGTCCCCAACTATATAACCACACAGTAGAAACATAATAGCAAGAAGAAATAATGCAAGATTTGATACCAAATTACAATAATTTGTTCATAAAATATAATTGATTACATGCAATATGCTCAGCTATAAGGCTTTCTAGGTTAGGACAAAATATAAATAGTAGTTAAAAAATTAGTTCTACAAGATCTAACAAGATCCAACATACAAAACCACTCTTGGCTATTCTAGATACACAACTAGATAAGAACACTAAGAAGAATCCACACTTGTACCCTCAGGTCCACCAAGAGATCCTCTAGTTCCTAAGTAGTAGCTCTAGCAGGGATTACTTTAGAAGTGAATCTTCACCTTTTGGCGATCCCGTCTAATGGGTCAATCGTCATTTGGCAAATATTTATTATATTTGGGTCCAATTGCATTGCTGAATATTTATCATATTTAGGTGCAATGCTCTGGGTGGTCGCCCATTAGTTATCACATGATTGGTCAAAAATATCAGTGCAATCGCCAATGTGATATATAGTTTGGATACATTTATTTTAAACATATCGCTAGCATTTGCATGTTGTTTCTTATTGGCTAACATTAGTTCGCCATTACTACAATCATATAAATTTTCCCTTGGGTTGGTTGTCGCCAACCATTTTACTGACGTGTGTCGATCACCTGCCCCATTTAGCCAACTGTTTCCTACTATGGGCTTGCATAGGAAGGTGCATTTTGCTTGCATTTGACATTGCTACTTGTTAATCCTGCCTAATTTTCCAACCTAGATTAGACTATAAAAAATTATTATTCTACACAATTCACTATTTTCTAGTCTGGAGACTGGCATTTCTTATTGCTGTTGAACTTTTAGAGTGCTGAGTGCATTGGCCATTGACTCATGGACCCTAGTTTTTGTAAAAGGCAAGTGATTTTTAAATTATTTTGTAAGTGGTACTGGTTATTTTTTTAGTTTCACTGTCTAGTGTCTGCTGGTGACTGGACATCTCACATGCTAAGATAACCTATAGGTATTAGGTTTGTGAATTATATTGGGTAGTACCATAGACTATAGTACTATAGTAGTAGTGCCATTTTTTTGAGAATGAATCATATTATTATTATTATATGTAGTCTAAGTAGTTAAGTCTTTTGTTCAACAACTAAGTTGATATTTTTTTGCAGCCTTTATTGGTTTTTCATGTCAAACAAAAGGGGTATGATCCCTAAAATCCAAGAGAGGCCACCATTACCAAAACGCAGAACCATAGTGGTATATTTTGGTGGTGAAAATTTTGGCAACCTACAAGATTCACAAGTTAGATCTCCAGTGGTTACTGAAAAGGAGATTCATCACAAGTTGGACCCTCAGATAGTATTGAAATTCAAGTTGGTGAACCTGATATCTCAGTCGAGGACAAACTTGAACAAGATCTAGAGGAACTTCCCCTAAGTAGGGAGTCACAAATTGAGATTATGGAGTTGGAGTTGGTCCTGGACTAGTCAGTTGAGAAAACCAAAATTGATTCAATAAACCAAGTTCATACATAAAAGGGGAAAAGAAAACTAGAATTGAAGAAAGATCGATCTCACTAGGATCTATCCAAAAGGAATTTTCAGTTAGAATGGGTGGAAAAGTATTGGTTCATTAAACAAGTGCCCAATCCAAATGATGGTGAGCTCTTGTAGAATGCAGATGCAAGATTTGCATAGAGATAACAAAGAAGGAGAAGAGGTTGCAACTTAAAATTGATACCATAGAAAAGCATGTCGGTAAAGTTACAAGAAGGAAATTATAGATGGAGTCAAAAAATCCATGCTAACTTGAAAAAAAAAGGAGAATTGTTTGTATATCAGGAATGCTGAAATATATGAGTTACACCAGCAAATATGGGAGAAGTGTTCTACAGTAAAAGGTTTTATTGAAGATTTCATTGGGAAAGCAATGCAAGTGCAAAATATGGGAAAAGTAGTTCAATTAGGTGTGGTCTTTTACATATTGAGTAGAGGATGCCCTATGATGGACTACCCCTCAATGACTACATTATTGCATTTTTTAAAAACTTGAAACTATCCTAATAGTCATTGGTCAGTAAATAGAGGGTGGGAATGGGCTAAATGTCTTGCACAAGTTGAAATAGAAGATATGAAGGAATCTATAAAAAACTCAAATTTCATTGCATTGTCTCTAGATGAAGTTACAACAATTGATAATACTTCCTAGGTGTGCATGCATGTTTATACTATAAACAATCTTTGTCATGAACCATTTCTACTATCTATTGCTAAATTGAATCGTAGTGCGATAGCTGAAAATTTATATGAATTATTAAAGACTACTCTAATTGAATCTAGAGGTTTGGATAGCACGGAGATTGTGACAAAGTTGGTGTGTGTTGGAGTGGATGGTGCTTTGGTTATGCAAGGTCATAAAGGCAGTCTTTGAAAAGATCAAGAATGATTTGGCACCCTACGCTATTCCCATTCATTGCATGGCCCATCAAATGAGTCTAGCTTTTGGAATTGTGAGCAATTTTAGTTGTGTAAGTAAAGTGGAATCTCTGATCAAAGAGATTTACCAATACTTATGTCGAAGTCCAAAATGAGTTTGAGAATTTCATCTCTTTGTTGCATGACTTACTAATGGGAGGAAGCTTCTTAAAGACAATGATACCAGATGGATCTCTTTGGATGGACCAATGCATCAAGTAATGTTTGAATACCCATCATTGGTTGGACTAATCCACTCTATGTGAGACAAATTCCCTCAGCTATATTCAAGCCTAACTAATGTTAAGGTACTCTTAACTTTAGCAACTATTCTCCCCATGCTATAGGACATGAGAAATATTAAAAAAAAGGTTCAACAAAGAGCTATGTAGATTGTAGAATATAATAAGTTGCGTAAAATGACATGTAGTAGCCTGGATACTCTTTATCGATTCTTACCATTAGATGAAACAAAGTTTGCAAAGTGGTTAGAAATATTAGATTTGAACCATCCTGGGAACTTTTTACATATTGGTGCAAACGATGAGGTATATGCCAGGGTACATGGAGTTGATATACTAATGTAGTACTATGCCCGTGTCAACCCCAAATCCAACCCCAATGAAGTAGGAAGCAAATTTGAATCAAAATTAGAGAAGGTACATTCACGTGTTACAAGTGAAGCCTTCAAGAAGATCAAAGACTCTATGCTTGACTCTGTCAAGCGAGTTTGCTACAATCTGTCATCAGAACTCAGATTTAGATTCCCTCCAAAGGAACTACTAGAAGCAATGTCAATTGTTTTTTCTAAAATATTAGTCTCTAAATAGTCCAATTAATTTTTGAAGAAGGATGATGACTCTAATTCAGCATTTTTGCACACCTAAAGTAATCAATGGAGTCACCATAAATGAAATTTTAGATGAAACTCGACTGAGAGATCAATCATACTCTTTTGCAAACATAATGAGGGAACAATATGCTGTTATGGAGAACCCAAATGAAGAGGGAGCAGTAACAAAGCTTTGGAAAAACCTTGGTGAGAGAAATCAGTTGAGAGATGAAATACTAGAATATTTCAAGCTTACCAATTTATGTTTGATAATGATATTGGGTTCAGTGGAGGATGAGAGAGTTTTTAGTACTTTGGGCTTCCTTAAATCAAAGGTTAGAAACAAATTAGACAAAAAATTGGATAATTGTCTGAGGCTCTATAATTCTAGGTATGAGGTAGAAAGTTTTCCTTATGACAGGGCTATCAACATTTGGAGAAAGCAATTTCAAAAAAGAGGGATTGCCAACATTTCAAACACAAATGGCAGTGGTAGTGGTAGTGGTAGTGGCAGTGGCAGTGGTAGTGGCAGTGGTTCATATCGTGATATTGAAAGTTGAAGAAATGAAGATGATGTTGAATTTGGCATGCATAGTGAGTCTGACTCTAACAATGAATTTGAAGAAAAAACAACAAATAATGAAATGTTATATGCAATAATTGAGGAGGATTCTGATGATAGTGATGCTGAGCTGGTCTAGGCAAAATGACAACTATAGCAGCTTCTCAACCTTCTGTGTGAGTCAAGTAGTACGCTAGTAGCTCTGATCTAAGACTCTACCTACTAATTAATTATGTAACATGTTTTTAGAAGTTAATTTATAGCCTTCATTCACTGTCCCTTTATAGATGCTTTATTTTTTATATTTTTTTTGAACATGTTGATGTTACAAACTTAGTAATTACATGTGGAGATTTTCATTGATTGTATTTTTTAAACATGTTGAGATTTTCATTGATTCTAGTTTTTTTAAGAAATTGTAACATAATGCATTTAACAGAATAAGATCCATTTAAAAAAATTGTATTATAATTTATAATTACAAATCAGCCTGTAACATAATACATTTAACGATTGTCAATTACAAACAATTACAACCCTTTGCAAATGACTCAATGCCAAATTGTAATGACCGTGAATTCCCTTTTGTAGATACAATGGAGCAAAAATAGTTTTAGGTCAGTTTGTAATTGTATATATGATCAAATATGTTGGCTCTTGATTCCTAATATGCCATAGTATGCTAGTGCCTGGCTGCCCAACTATCTTGATATGCTGGCTCTTGATTCCTATAACAATTAACATCAAACAAAGTTGAAATTAAAACCAAAATTTAAAATTAAAGAGCAAAAAGTAACAAAAAAATTATAGTTCTATCACTTACTAAGTTGTTACAGTGTTACTACTTAGTGCTATCAGCTATGACTGCCACTAATAGCAACAGTAATAGTTAGAGAAGATGACCTAGCTTCACTGAATTTCTTTAGGGTGCTCCATTTTGCATCATTTGGAAGCCCCATTTTTTTGAGGTTGTAGCTAATTAGTTGTAGTCTCGTCAAAAAAAAATACTTTTGAGAGATAGAATCATATGATAGGAGGAATCTATCTATAACATCACTCATTGTTGAAAGTGGTTTGATGCAACTTACAATTCCCTCTAGAGTGAATTCCTCAGGCAATTTCCCTAAATCAGAATTCATCCTGCCCTGCAACTTTTGCATGTAATTTTCATTTCCAATGAATGTGCCTTCTGAGTAACTGAATTTGGTAATCCAACATTCAGCAAGTTCACTATGGTGTTATTCATCTTCATCAACTCTTTGGAAGCAGAATTGAGTGATTCACCAATTCATGTTACTTCTTCACAATGTTGAGAGACATTAATGGCCAATACATAGGCATCCAAGTGGTTGTTTATTCCATGGTTTTCCAAATCCATATCACTAGATCTCTTTAGTTTATTGAGAATTTGGTCAGAAAGATCTTTTAAGGAACTGGTGAAGATTTGTCTTTTAGCCTGAAAGTCAATTTTTACATTTTCAAAGACTACTTTGAGATTTCTATTTAAATCAAGCCATTCAACCAAACCATCACTGATTGTCATTATTTTGTCCCAAATTTCTTGTTTGATAAGCGTAACTATGTTTATTATAGTATCCTTCACATGATGGTTTTCAAAAGAGGTCGTTCTATTTTCTGCCATTACATTCTCCACCTTTTTCTTCATTTCAGACATCTCTTTTTCACTCTTTTTTTGCATTTCCTCTAGTTTCCTTTGCCAGTCAATTGCTCTCTTCCTCTCATCCTCCAATTTATTCTTCAAATCTTAGATTTTATTTGCAGCAGTTACCTCTTTTTTTTTTCTTTTCCTCAAGTTCTCTTTTCAAATTATGGATTGTCTTTGTAGTGGACTCCTCCTTTTTCTTCACACTATCCAATTCTTTCTTCAAATCATGGGGACTTTGAGTAGACTCCTCTTTCTTTGTGTTCTCCAATTCCTTTCTCAAATCAAGGTTTTTCTTTGTAGCTAAATCCTCTTTTTCTTTGCATTCTCTAATTCCCTCCTCAATTTGTGGATTGTGTTAGTGCTTGCAGTAACACTAGACTTTGTTTTCTTTGCATTCTCACATTCCTCCTTCAAATCACTGATAGTTTTTGCAGTTGACAACTCTTTTTGTTTCATATTCTCCAATTGTTTATTCAAATTATGGATTGTGTCTGCACTAGACTCCTCTTTTTTCTTCTCATTCCCCAATTCCTTTTGCAAATTAAAAATCATACTTTCCCTAGACTCCACTTTTTTCTTTTCCTTCTCCCATTCATCTTTCAAAATTTTATTTTCCTTGGCAGTAGATTCCAACTTAGTTTTCAATTGATTGATGACCTGTGCACTACTCTCTATAGACTTGAACAACTATGCAGTAGATGCTTGTTCATTCTTAAGTTTTTTTTGGCGCTCATCCAATTCTTTAGTCAAATGTTGCACTTGTTCATTCATCTTTTCTTGCTAGACTCTATAGGAGAAGATTTCTTTATCTTGTTTTACAATTCTTTGAACCTATTGTCTACTGATTTCTCCTTCACCTTCACATTATCAAGGTCTCCCTGTAACTTTTCTATTTTCTTTATAAGCTTTTTGTTTTCCCTCTCCACTTTCAGAAGTATAGAGTATACCATTTTGTTGCTTTATTTTGATATATTGATTTTGTCAATATTTTTCACTTTTGACAAATCCATTTGAAGACTAGTAACTTGTATATTGTTACGATTTATTACATTTTGTGGTGGATTATTATCTCTACCCAAGGGCATAATAGCCATGAAGTTCATCATTTCATGTTTGGATCATATGTTGAAAATATTCTATTAGTAGATCCTTGACATTCAACAACTGCATCACTTTTTAAAGTCTTCATAATTTGCCTATTTTTTTCGCTTGTCTATTCAAACTTTGATGCAAACTCATTCAAACTAAAATTTGGGTTTTCTGACACAATTGAGTGTTTGAAAGGTGAATTATCAACTGTATTTTTGAATGCTGATGCTCCTCCATCTCCAGCTAAACTCACTCCACCTACAATTATATTTTGAGGATTGCCAATCTACTGAAGATGGCCCATTCCAAATCCTAGCATTGTAGTATTATTTTTAGGGTTTTGTACAGAAGCCACTAGTGCATACATTGCTGAAGTAACCACTAACATTTCTTGTGGTGTAATTGCCATAAGTTTTTTCATTTTTACACAAGGTTCATCCATGCTAGTGCCAGTGGGATCAACTACAACTAGATTTGAATATTTAACAAATAATGTGTTGGGATGACCTTCAAAAGTAGAAGTATAATTTTGTTTCCCTTTTTAGATGAATCATCTTCAATTGCGGAGCTTCCAATGATTGGTTTACTTCCTCTTTGGGTGGGTCTGGTACTTGAACTGAATTCCAAATCCCATCACCACTTGCACCAATGGGCCCTATACCTGCATAACCCATTTCTTGTATCATAGTTTCTCCTTTACCATATGTTTGTTTAGTAGAATAACTCATTTGAAGTTTAATAATATCTTTGCCCCTAGTTGACCTGGAATCCTCAATATCTTGAATGTCAACATAAGACTAGAGGTCCTTCTATCTTTGAATATCACTGTCACTACAATTGTCAAGTTGATATAGTACAGTTGGATGCTCTTTATCCCAATAAGTTTTGAAAAGGTCATCCTCATCAATTTTATCAAAATCTACTGATGTCTTTGGTTCACCCAAAGTTTGCTTCATTTTCCAAAACTCAATTATCTTGGTTTGACACCATATTTCAGATATGCATGCCTCTTTAATTGCTTTCAGCATAGACTTCTTAGAAGGTTCAGATGCTTTCTCATAAAAATTTAAGTATGTTAGAGGCCCTGATTTGTGTGACTCTAATATGTGCAATGTCGTAACTTGGGATGATAGTTGTTGCATTGAAATATTATTCTCTGCTACATGTTTCTCCATCTTTTTCTTAACCTCATCCCACGAATCCTTATTTTTTAACTTTTCTATCAATGGCATCTCCTAGTGTTGATATTTTCTTATAGAGTTCCCATTAGCAATAAGTCTTGTTTTTATTATGTTCAGTGGATCATAATTCTAGTGACTAACAAAATGAAAGCCAAAAAAATTTACCAATTCATTTGCCACTTTGAAAGCCTTTCTCTCAAATGTGAGGCCTCTAATTGCGAAAGCCAAGAAAGGAAATATCATTTTCTTTTGTTGTCCACTGAAAAGTTCATCTACGCTCTCCATCTACCTTACATATTCCAGTGCAAAAACCCTTTCTATAACATGCATTAGAAGTTTGTAGGGTTCAACCGCTAAACCATAAAATCTTAAGACAGTGTACTCTTCCATGAAGAACAAGTCAGCCAATTGAATTTGACTTCCCAATTGAATCCAATCTTTACAAGACACAAGCAATCTAGGCATTGTAGTGCCTATGATTTTTTGGTAAATAGGTGTCTTCAAAGAAGTCTACAAAATGGTTTTAGTTTTTATTGTTAGTAGTCATCCTCATCTTATGTGTCCACTCATATACTAGACTTGGTGTCTTTGATTTCTTCTAGGTTTTCTCATCAAACTTATAGACCTCAATATCAAGCTTGGTGTTCTCTGTCTCAAATATTGGGTGATGCTTTGCTAAAAGAAGGTAGCACAAGTAGCTTGTGAACCTAAATGTCTTCATCTTTCCTATAGTTGTACTTTGTTTAATCATTAGTATTTGTTTTTACATAGATTCAACAATGTATTGAACAAAATCATACCTTATTGCTACATTGTCAACTAACTGACCTCGATAATGGATATTATAAATCATTTCAAGAACACTAGCCCCCACTTCCTTGTTACTGTCCAATCCCAGGAAAAATGATAAAAAAGAAATAGTATTCTGAATCCATGGCACAAAAATATCATACCAATAAGGAGGCTTATGGTCTTTGTCCAGTGTAACACTAGTAGTGGACTCTGAGGGTATTAAACCCTTAATATATGAATCTTGAAAACTTATTTCCAGCTTGTCATAAGCCTGAGCTAGTTTATCCAAGTCAATGCGCTCCTTAGAGCTTTCTGTTCTAAACCCTAACCCTAGGTCTAACAGAGTGAAAAATTCACTCTCAGTTATTGATAAAATTTCCTCTTGGGTGTTTTGGTTTAAAATTGCCTTTCTATTTTCATCATAATTCTAAGCGCATAGCATTACAATTTCAGGGCAAGGGAATACTTTGGGTACAACAAGGTTTGCTAATCCAATAACTAGGGCAGCTAGTTTATTTGTGTATGCACCAATATTGTTGTTATATTTGTAATAATTTCTCCCCTTCTGGGGATCTTTCCACTTACTAAACAATGAATGTCTAATTGCCATGATTCCAAAATCTCCATGGATAATAAGATAAAAAATATCATGGCATTCATCGATGAAACCTGGGGTTTGTAGCACTTGTTTGAGTTCTACAATGGTGTTCTTTTCTTTTATGGGTGCACTCGTTTGGGAGGTATTTGACTTTTTTTTGCCCATGCCCGGCTGCTATTGGTTATTAGACTTTAGGCCCTATTCAAAATAATTGTAAAGTGTAAACCTAAGACAATTAAAATCAAGATTTCTATTGTTGCAAATTGTAATGGATTTTTTTTGAAAAAAATTAAATACCTGAAATTGAGATTGGATAATTGGTGTTGTCGTCTGATACCCAAGTTTCACATTTTCAATCTTCAGAAATTAGAACACAAAATGGAATTCTGCCAGTCTTTGAAAATTTAAAATTTGAAAACCCTATGGCTATCATATCAGACTCTCTCATCTTACACTTCTAGAACTCTCAACTTCATACTCTAAA
Organism: Cupressus sempervirens; assembly: GCA_028749045.1. Lineage (NCBI taxonomy): Eukaryota > Viridiplantae > Streptophyta > Pinopsida > Cupressales > Cupressaceae > Cupressus > Cupressus sempervirens. The sequence continues at coordinate 839,408,875 of CM053793.1, forward strand.
AAGGTAATACTTGAAGTTTAATAGTTAAAACAAAAGTAACAAGTAATTAATGGTTTTAATTTTTATGTACAATTTACATCTAACCGTAATAAATTGTCAAGACTCAATATTAAATAATGTAGTGATGTACATAAGTTACATTTGTTACGATTCTAGATGAATCTTGGTAGATGGAAAAGCACTCTCCAAATCGGCCCAAAATTCATCTTGGACCATCGATCTATAGACTATCAAATGGTTATTAAATTTATTATTATTATATTATATTATTTAATATTATTTATATTATAATATAAATAATATTAAATAATATAATAATAATAATAATAATAATAATGACCATTCTTAGCTGTGTTTTCTGGGTAGATTGTGTTACAATTTTTGCATCAATGTTTCGGATCACACTCTGTGATCCATCATCAGGATGAGAGAGCTGAAGGAAAAAAGTAGAAAGATTGCAGACCCACTAAGGATAAAAAGGTGGGGAAAGGAAGGGGGGGTAGGTGCACCACAATCAAGAAAATTTTGAGGTTCAACAATAGGGACAAAGAGGGAAGGGGACCCCAAAAAGAAGATAAAAATACATCCAACCACAAGAGAGAAAACAACTACCAGAAATAATGACAAATCTACTATTAAAAACCAAAGTGAAAGAAAAAATAAAACAAATGAGGGTGACCCGAAAGGTGAATATGAAGGCTGGAAACAAAATAATAACACAACAATAGATGAAAATGTACAAATATGCATGATATTTATTATTACATAAAATTATTATATATATAAAAAACCTTAAGAAATGCTAATGAAATTCTAAATGAATAATGACCAAATAATATAATAGAAATTATTATTATATAATAATGGTCATTATTATATAATAATAATCAATATTATATAATCGTAATCATTACTATATTATAATAAAGGAAATAATGGTAATAGACTAAAATGACACTAGAAAGGAACTATGAGACAATAACGACATGGATACAACATAAGAATGCTTAAGAGTGCTTTTATGAGTGTGTGTGTGTGTCTAACAAGGACACATGCGTAAACACCATAGAACAAATTTGACCCACACACACACACAAAAATATAAAGAAATAAAATGAAAAGAAAATGAAAATAATTATTAAATGAATAAATAACTAAAGAAATTTTTTTACAATAATAATAATAAATAAATTATAACAATAATAATAATAATAACAATAATAGTAAAATAAATAAATAGATAATATAAATTTAAAAAATAAAAATAAATAAATAAATACAAATAAAAATATAAAAATAATTTAGAAGCTGAAAATATGAAAAGCAAAAGATAAAATAAAACTATAAGAATAAAACTAAGTGAAAACTGGAACGAAAAAATGGGGGGGGGGGGGGGAGAGCAGGAGAGGTAGAGCGGAGGATGATGTGAGAGAGAGAGAGAGAGAGAGAGAGAGAGAGAGAGAGATAGGTATTGGGATAGTCTAAACCCTGACTCCTGAGGGTCAAGCCTCGTTCTAGGGATGATTCTACGACTCATGATGGGACCTTGTTATCTATTTTCAATCTTAGGTATCTAGGTGTTTTATCTGGATCCTTGAAGGTTAAGCTCATTTTTGGAGATAATCTTCTAAATACTTTCAATCTTAGGTATCTAGGTGTTCTATCTGGATCCTTGAAGGTTAAGCTTTGTTCTGGAGATAATCTTCTAAATGCTTATCAATCTTAGGTATCTAGGTGTTCTATCTGGATCCTTGAAGATTAAACTCATTTCTGGATATAATCTTCTAAATGCTATCAATTTCAGGTATCTAGATGTTCTATCTAGATCCTTAAAGATTACACTTCATTCTGGAGGTAGTCTTTTAAATGCTATCACTATTAGGTATCTAAGTGTTCTACTTGGATCCCTTAGGATTAAGCTCTGTTCTACAGATGGTCTTAAAAAGCTTATCAATTGGTCTATATCATCACCTTCGGAACCAATCTCATCTTTGCATCATGCTTTCTGATTTTCTTTGAATTGAATGTGCTGCTCGCAAATTCATTCAAAGAGGGGCAAAATGTAATACCCCAAAATTGGCTCATTGCCATTATACCAATTCTAGTATATTTCTGATAATTTCAAAGTCCTATTCTAATAGGCAATTCCCATTCTGCTATTCGCTACTTGACTTAATTGTCAGATGCAAAAAACCCTAATCTGCATTCATCATATTTCTTACTTAATTCCTATAGTACGTACTCATATTAGTCGCATTAAACCTACTTGATTTAATTATAATTTAATTATTAAGTATTTATACTTTAATTAAATTAAATTATATTCTAAGGCTAATGTACTATGGAATTAAATTTATTTAATTTAATAAATACGCCTATCTTAATTAATTAAGTGTAATTATTTAATTAAATGGGAAAGGTATTTCTAATTAATTAAAAAAAATTATTTAATTAAATGGAGTACTTACTTCTAATTAATTAAACAAAGTTATTTAATTAAACAAAAGTGTCTCTAATTAATTAAAGATTATTTAATTAAATAGAAAAAGTAATTATGAAAGCATATCTCATTTTATTAAATTAAATATCTCAACAAAATCTCTCTTAAGTTAAAAAAGGGAAATTTCCAGTTCACTATTGATAAAAAATGAGTTAAATCAGTTAACTCCTTTTTCTACTCAAATTAAAACAGTTAACTCCTTATTTTACTCAAATTAAATCTGTTAACTCCCTTTAATTTGGGAATCTCCCTTTATGACTGAACCTCATTTTCAATCCTGACCGTTGATCCGAATCGATCTCAACCGTTGATGGATTCCAGGAAAGTCTATTTAAGAGACCCTCATCTCTTCATTTTGGAGGATGAATTTGGAGAATTTGCATCAAATTGCTGCTGGAATTCATACTCACGTTTGCTTACATTTCTTCCATACATTCTCATTCTTAGTTTAATCATGCATATGCTTAATCTAGTTTGCTTTATTTGTTCTTAGATTACATTGCATCTTTCATTTTAGATTAATCTACATACTCATTCTTAGTTTAATTCCATTATCAAATCCTTCATTCTTAGAGGGTCTGGTTGCCTGCACCTTGATTTTGAGGATATTAACAGGCAAAATCCCTTTAGATAGAAGGCAACAGGTCACTTTGCAGGTCAATTTTCAGATGAACAATCCAATGTTCATTCCGAGATGAATCTGCATGCAATGACCGTGTTGAAGTGTGTGTGTTAGCATAGGTCACATATTCATGCATAAAATGGTACCTCTTATCATTTCACAAGAATTCATGGCTGTGTACCATGAATATAGTATGGTAGTTAAAAGGACTTTGGCCATCTACCTTGTAAACCATGGTAAGGACAACATCAAGAATTTTTCCTAGAAAGGGATTTTGGAGAGCCATATTAGTGCATTTTAGGTGAATTGGCGTATCCATGACTACAATTCAAGAAACTGAAAACTCTACAAAGTGCAACTACAAACCAAATTCAGATTGAAGAAATTAGAATATGAGAAATGATATTGAAAGAGGAATTGAAGAGTCTATTTAATGATAGGCTGCAGTTGGATCTAATTCTTTGGCATTCATGATCTTCCATATCTTATTTTTTCGTATTCCTATTAATTTTTAAGTGTGTGAAATGCCAAAATGTGCTGACATTAATGTTGGACAGTCAATAGTGCTTGACATGATTAATAATTTCCATGCAAACTTTTTCACGTGTCTCCATTCTAGAAAATTAGGTATGACTCCAAGTCTTTTCAAGCGAGTGGCTCTGAGATGCATCTACTATCATTGATCTCTAACTAATCAACAGTCAATAAAACTATTGTATTTACTATTAACATAACAAAAGTGATGATAGTCAACTTGGTAATTGTGACACTGATGTAACAATGTTACGACATTATTAATAACACACCTAAAACAGTACACAAGTTGAAACTTGAAAGTGACTACTCAGTAGTCAGTACAGTCACTAGCCAATACATGTGCAAATTTTGCTTTCAGATTAAACAATTTTTCAGTTTACCACTAAAGATTAGCCAAGACCATTATTATTCATTTTTCTACAAAACAAGTAATTCACCTCTGACATTAGTAATTCATTTTTGGAAAGGGAAAAAATAGTCATCATTTATATATCTGTCAGTGAAAAAAATAATTAATTCGCCACATTTAAAATATTTTTTTCTAGGGAAAGAAAAAAATCACCAACATATAATATTTTGTTTCCCTATATGGAACAAAAAAATTGCCCTCGATATTAAAATTTTCTTGCTCCCAAGATGTTGGATTCGCTAGCATTTTAAGTTTTTTTTTGGGGAGAGGTTTCTTAAAGTTATCCCTAAGCTCTAGCTCTTCAAATTCACATCTATCCTTCCTTATCTCTCAACTCCCTAACTAAAAAAACTCAAAAAGACCCCTACTTATACTAATCTAAGCCACAAGTCAACCTAGAATGCTACAAAATAAAATTAAATACTTGAAGAGCCACAAGTTGGCTTGCAATAGCAATTAAATGCCTAGAAATTGATATCTGAGAAAAATCACAATATCTCATAGCTCCAATTGAATTAGAACTCATGCTTCAAAAAAAAGGTAGAAATTTAGGTCCACTAAAACCCCTTAAAGGTGCAAAGGCTGATTCACCAAGGATAAATACACATCCATTGTGAAAGTCAAGCATAGAAAACTATTGTGCAAAACTGCTAGAAATTGATACTCCGGGAGAATTTCCATATCTCAAACTTATAAGGAATTAGATCTTTCACCTTGGATCATAGATATTACTCTAGGCCCTCTTCAATATTTGAAATGAGTAGCCTCTAATTCATTGTGAAAAATTAGTTATGCATCCTGCAACAAGCACCCAAAAATGAGAAAAACACAATTCTAGTAGTAAGGTACAAACAACTCAAACTTCAACTAATCCAACCAATCTCCATGTAATCACGAGGAAAGGTTCCCCAATCCATTTAAAACACATCCCTAACCATGAAATCATAACTCCACCAAAATCCAAGCTTGATGCTTCTCAACACTTAACCAAAATTCCTGCAAACATGCAAGATTGCAAGCAAGCCTAGGATGCTCCTGCATCAAGAATCTAGCCTTCCTCTAGTAGTCTCATGAGGGATTGCACCTAACCTTTATGGTGTTGGTGGAATGCTCTCTATCAAAAGAGAGGTAAATCCAAACATCGTTAGTTAAAAACTAAAACCCACTAGTCACCGGCTCTAGATAACCTTGTCAAGAAGCCTTTTTTCTTCCATTTTCTAGGTGCGTGCAATTTTATATTTTATTTTAGTTTCTACTGTTATTGTGCTTGGATGTGTTTTAAAACTTAATAACAAACACTAGTGTGGATCACAATCTTTCCATAAGGATGCAACTATAAAATAATACGAGAAACCAAGTTCAAAATGAGAACATTGGTGAAAGACCCTAAAATAATGCATTTACTGCTTGAACCAATACATTTGGCTTATTTTGTGATGCATAAACTCTGTTATAGCACATATGACTACCAAACAGTGCATCTAAAGCTTTAAATAGTGCATTTTCCTTGCATAACAACATATTTAAAGCCTAAAACAATGCATATGGTAAATAAAATAGCACATTTGAATATCTAAATAATGCATATAATCAATGAAATAGCACATTTGATCAATCCTATGATGCATCTGAGAAAAAACCTAAAATAGAGAGTATCTATATACACAACAATTGCAAACCAATAACAGATTTGGATACCCTTTTTCTCATTGATATTTTCCAAGACTGAGAGATCGCGCAATTGACCAAAACCATTTTTCAAGACAAATATTACAAGACCTACAATTGGAAATAGAAAGAATGAAGTGAGGAAAAATACAACCCATAGAATTTAGCCTCAAAAAGGTGTGTCCACTTCCATTTGATAAAAGCATTACCTTCACACCTTTCCCTCAAAATGTCCAAATACCAAAATATGATAAATATTTTGGTACATCAGATCCACAAGATCACCTTAGAAAATTCTATACCCTAAGTATGGAGTTTTTCCATGACATGACTTACCTAATGCATCTATTTCCTAGGAGCCTTGGAGGGCAAGCCATGGAGTGGTTCTCCAAACTACCCTCCAACATCAAAACCTTTGACCAATTGGCTTCCATTTTCATCACCCAATATTCCTACAATATCGAAAGGGAATTTATGATGATTGATTTGTGCAGCACAAAACAACTTCCTAGCGATGCATTCAAGATTTGTCTACAATGATGGAGACACACATTTGCCAAGTATCATAGAGACATACCAGATAAAGAGAAGACAAAAATCTTCATCAATAGTCTCTCAAAACCCATGAATTACTAGCTCCAAGTCCAATGGCCTAAAGAGTTTAAGACTACCTTAGCGAACTCTACAAAGGTAGAAGAGACCTTGGTAACTAATGACATTATTAAATTATCAATAGATGGTAAAGGTTTTTCAAAAAATTATGTTGTTGTTTGAAAATGTTACCCATTTCCAATTACCTTGATGAGAACAAAATGCATCTAGGGGCAGCTAACTCCCATTATCAACACATCCATTTAGACACCAGGCCAACTATAAGGCTATACTCCTTCTGCACTTCAGGCTCTGCAAAACCTAGGTGGGTGAACCTATAGATTCCTTATATGGTACTAGTTATCAAAGCATACACTGAATCTAATACAAAGCAGATAAAAACCCTTATTTCTCCTAATAACTTATGAAATAACATATATCTGCAGTAGCTAGATGCAAAACAATGAAATTCATAAGCTGAGTGAGGGCATTCTGATTATAGCTCTTCAACATGAAAGGGAAATTCATTTGATTAAAGATGTTGATTCAATAAAACTTCAAAAATGCAACAGTGTAACCAGTGATCCTATAACTGATCAGTGCCTAATCCATTGGGTAGTTCCATTAATTCAAAACACACATCTGTGACATCAGGACATATCTCATATACCTAGACATCAAATCTATCCAACCACCTTGTGATTTAGACATCAGTGTTCATTCAGGTCTCATTCTCATGAAATATCCTTCTCAAACAACCAGTAACCTTGTTTAAACATATCGAGCATTTACTTGGCCCTTTGGTCCAACAGCAAAATACATCAAACATACAACCTAAAATGGATGCAAATGGGTCTCAAATCTTTGTTCCAAAACCACATAAGACTTATAGATTGCTGAGACAGGAGACGAGAACCAGAACAAAACTAGTGAAATTGTTGCTCATATGTATTCATTTCCTTGAAACTATACATTCAGATGCATAAAATTAAAACATGAAACAACCTAATATCTCAGAACTATCTATATTACCTCTACAATGCTGTTCACATGAGAGTTCTACTGAAGAAAAATGGTTTCACAGTCATGAAAACATGTCAAAATACTGGAATCAATGGTCTCACAGTGCAAAAACTGGAATCCCTAATGGTATCACAGCAATGAACTTCTTCTTCCCAAAAACTAGAACCAATTGGTTTCTCAGTAACAAAAAACTGGAACCCTTCAAATGGAAGAAAGAAAGAATAATATAAGACGAAGATGAAATCTTAGATTGAACCTGCGATTGCCATCTGTCGACTTAGAAATCCATCTCCTGCAACTGAAAAACCTCTTTCATTTCTTTACCCATATGATCTAATTTTTTGTTTCATCATTACATTGTAACTGATTTGCAAAATATCCCCAACTGAATGATGAAATCCCTAATTTGCTAAATATCTGATTTGCATCAAAATGCTGATAAAACTTCATCTAACTGACTCAAAAATACCCCCAGCTGAATTCTCCTTGTCTTTTATGCATATTCAAGGTATTAACTTGCCAAAAAACACAACTGAACTTCCTGGTCTGAAAATGGTTGTAATTTAGGTACCTAAAAGAAAACCTCTTATAGCTTGAGCCAGCTACTACTTGTGTAAAAACTGACTCCAGAATTGGATAGTTTGTCTTTTTCTGGCTCCAACGGTATATTGGAGTCCATGTTTAGCTTATCAAAAACCCACTAAATCTTCATTTGAAAAATGCCTCTCTAGTTGAAAGTTTAGGCTTGCACTCAATTTGATTTTAAATTTCAAGAATTTAATATTCTTTAAAGTCAAAACTTTACATTTAAGCCTTTCTTAAATTTAAAATCAACTTGCATGTAGCACATTTTTTATAAAAATAATAATAAAATATTATTATTTTTTTATTCTTTAATATTTCCCCTTCTTCAATCTGGGTCAACCTTCAGTTGACCAGCCTTTCTGCCACGTGGCAGCCTCTGATTGGTCAACCATTGTTCTTAGATGCCACGTCACCACTGCAAGGACCTAGTACCACGTGTTGCCAAGGCGCTGTTGGAAATATTCAAGATATGACAAGTTACTGAGAGGGGAGGGGTGAATCAGTAACTTCTAAAATTTCAAACAATAAAACTGTATACTGATATATTCATCATTCATCCAAGTAACCTATTGTAAGCATAAAACAAAATCATTTGCAACATTTGAACACACAGATTTGGTGACCCAGAAACCTTCCAAATAGAAAGTAAAACTGGGGTGGGGATGAAACCCACAAGCTTCGTTACTGCAGTATGAAGTTGGCCGGTTAAGGCTTACAATGACCACTTCTGGTGATCTGCCCTGTTAGGAGCACAAAGGATTGCTAGATCCACCTTGTTAGAGGATTTCCAAACATAGAATAAAGTATGCACTTTGTTAGGAGATTTACAAAAGACTGTTAAGTCTACCCTGTTAAAGGATTTGCAAAAACTGATTCACCTGTTAGAATGAAACAGTGGATCTGATTACAACTGATTGCTGATAAGATCCGCTATGCTCTGATTCACCTTGATGTGATAGATAAAACTTTTCTGCTTCAAAACTAGACCTACTGAATATCTTCACAATTCAGCCCACATACTTTCGCATGCATGTATTTCTTTCGCACTTTCACATATTCACACTTTCATATTTCCACTCATTACCATTTGCTATTTTTCTTTTTTTTTTAATGATACAATACATTGCATATATATACTATCCATATAAATAATACATGCAAGGTCGGCTAAACAATACATGCAAGGTCGGCTAAAACAACAAGTGCAAATCTCTATACAAAGTCGGCCCAAGGTAAAAACTCGGGTTCACTGAACTGACTCGGTGTCCTTCTGATACTCGGCGTCCACTGCGTTACTCGGCATCGTCGTGCACTCGGTAGAAGTGAAGGCACGGTTCATACTAAACACTTCGAATAGTTCTAAACTCGGTAACCACTGGAGACTCGGTAGAAGAGATGTCACTCGGTGAATACTTCTTTCTGAACTGTTGCTCGGTGATCAAAGGAAATACTTGATAGAACCTTGTGACTCGGTGATAGTTAGTTTCCTTGATATCCGTCTGAGCTCGGTAAAAATTAATTTCCTTGATAACCTTAGGAGCTCGGTTATCATGAAGTTCTCGGTTACATCTTAGTACATCTTTACTCGGTCAAAACTGATTCCTTTCTTTATCTTGAATGCTCGGTAAACACTGATTGCTTTGTTCACCTTGATCACTCGGTAAACACTGATTGCTTTGTTCACCTTGATCACTTGGTAAACACTGATTGCTTTGTTCACCTTGATCACTTGGTAAACACTGATTGCTTTGTTCACCTTGATCACTCGGTAAACACTGATTACTTTGTTCACCTTGATCACTCGGTAAACACTGAGTATTAGGTAAAGCTTGGTTTTTGGTGTGAGCTCGGTAAGCATTCAGAATCCAATAAGTGTTGTAACTAATGAAAAAAATGTATCATAATGCCAACAATCTCCCCCTTTGGCATTAGTGACAAAAACACTTATGAGACAAAATTTATCTGACATGCTGATGACTGATTCTGAATATACATAGCTTCGTTATATACAACTCCCATAGAATAGCTTTTATGTACAACTCCCCCATAGAATGTACATACATTATTTACATGAGCTGTATATCTCTTTCTTTGTAAAAATTTTGAAAACACTTATTTACCCATAGTATACATATCCAAATAGTATACATATTCAACAATAATCTCCCCCTTTTTGACAATAATGCCAAAGAATAAAGAATATATATACTTATATGGAAACACCAAAATGAGAGATGAACTCTGAATGTACCTGGAGAATAAGCTGGAGAGTCTTATCCCAATTCTCTTGCAAAATTTTGCAGGTAGAAAGAGCTATTTGAATTTCAGCCGAAAGTTCAATCACATGATCTGCAATGGAGAAGTTATTATCATGGATTAATGTCTTTGAATGTGCAATATGCTTCTGCATTGAATCCATGATGGGAAGGATCATGTTTTGGATATCTATCAATGTAGATCGGATCCTTGCCTCTTCCCTCAACAGCTCTGCCTGCTTCTCTGACAAAAATTTGATTCTGAGGTGATGAGATGAGCTTGAACTGGGGTCAAGCTTCAAGTTCTGTGCGCTTACCTTCAGATCTTCATCAATTTTATTTAGTTTTTCTCTTATTCCTTTAGTGTATTCGATAACATCACAAAGTTTAGCAAAAAGAGATGTTACATTATTAAAAGAATTTTCCATATCTGCCAAAACTGAGGTTAATGCAACCTGATTTATTGCAATGTTCTGGGCAATGTGCCCTAATACCTTATTATCAAATTTCTTTTCTACACACTCAATTAGCTTTTCTTGTCCGGAGGCATCTTCATTGAATTTATTAACTGCCTCTTCTAGTTGAATCAAAATGTGTTGAGAAGTATCAACATCAACACCTATAGCCTCAGTAATTATATTTCGAGCTTCCTCAATTATCCTATATTCCTTATCCCTTTCTGATCTTAACTGCATCTGAGTAGCCTTTTTCTCAATAAGTTGACTAGCATACCTCATTTCTTCAATGGTAGCATTATCAAAGTCAATCTTTGGAATTATTATCTCTGTGTCCAAGTCAATATCTTCAGGAATTTCCTTTCCAGTGATCATAAGTATTAATGGTTGCTTTTGTTTGACTTCTGGGATGACTGGTTTGACCTTTGGAATAGACACAACAGTAGAGATAGAAGGACTAGCAGTAAAAACTGGGATGTTTGAGGTTTGAGTGCCGATAGAAGTATGTACAGGGTCAAAAATTTGAGTGCTGGCCAAAAATGGTGATACACTCGGTAATATAGTATCTGAGCTCACTGTGTCTGAAGTAGATGGCAACAAAATTGTAGAACAAATTTGAGTTGTCAAAATTTGAGAACTTACAGCAATGCCAACTGATGATGATGGAGTCGAGGAGGCTAACTCGGTAGATGAAAAGGGGTGCAGCTCGGTAGACGAAGTGGTAGTCACTTCCACTGATGATACCTGGAGCTGAGATATGGCAGGTGTAGATGGTAAAACTGGTGTAGATGAACCTGCTGAAGCTGACTCCAACCTTGATGATGTCATAGGTTTTTCTGGGGAGTGAGGAAGGGATGCAATAACTGCTGTTGCAATTTTTACCATATCATCCTCCTTATCTTCCTCTTCAGCTTCTTCCTCTTTTTCTTCTTCCTCCTTTTCTTCCATCATTGCATGCAACTCTCCTGGTGTAACTATGATGGATGGAGTGCTATCTGATTCATCATTGCTGCTGCTGCTGTCATCATCCTTTATTTCTACTAGGTCTACACTGGGCTTATGTAGATGATAGATGTTTTTCCACATGTTTGTAGCATCATTTACAACATGCTCTATATCTTTGATCAAAACTAAACAAGTGTGGAATCTGATCATCATTTTACCTTCATAGGTTTTCAATTCAGATTTTACCTCAGCTCCAGTGAGACTAGGCCGAAGATTCTTCAGGGATTGCTCATATATATCTTTTACCGTCTTGGTGGCTAACTCCCATCTTGGTTGTACTCTCTCCAGTAGTTCTTTAGGGATATGAGGAGCAATCTGGTCTGGGGAGTATTTCCATTTTCCCATTTTGTTAAGTACTAGTTCCTCAATTTGCATTTTCTCTGCATCAATCCTTGTCTCAAATCTCAATGCCTTGAAATTTGCAATGCCAGCTCCTTCTTCCAATGTTTTGAGCCTTTGCTCGAATGTAGGTGCAGGTTTGACCAATACAGGTTCCTGAATACCTTTTCTCGTTCTTCGAGTGAATACTGTAGTAGGCTGCTTCTTGGGCTTGGTAATGATTACCTTGCCTTTCTTCTTTGCCGGTTGCTCTTTTTCTGATTCTTTTTCTCCTTCTTTTTCTTCTTCACTTTCTTTATCTTCACCTTTTCCCTCGGTGACCATAAGAGAACTCATTTCAGTTTTTAGTTTGGCCATTTTCCTTTTACCTTTGCTGATGGCCTGTGGAATTTTGATTTCTAGTTCAATTCTGGCCTTTGCTTCATCATAAGTACCAAAAATTTGTTGCCTTGGGTCTACGGGCTCATTTACCAGTGCTTCAATGATATCCCTGGTTTCATCAATATTTACCTCATATGGAAGAGGTTTCACCCATGCAACTCGGGGTCTAACTGCCTGTATGTATACCTTGTCACAGTCAACCATGAAACAGACATCATCCTTATACTCTTCAACAAGTTTTGGAGGTATTCTGAATCTGTTGTTCATCCTTTCCTTGAAATCTTCAAAATAATTGTCCATTACTTTGTCAAAATTCATACCCATATCTACTATGAATTCATTTATTTGATACAAAATTGGAGTATCTTTCCTCCATACAACTGTACCTTTGGATGGAAAGAATTTCTGTACATAGAAGAATAAACAAACTAGCAAAGAACCAAATTTACAAGGGTTTGTCTTTGCAGTCCTTATGCTTTCCATGTTTTTATTGAATTGTTTTAATAATACATCTGCTAGGTCAAACTCCATATTTTTCTTCACAATTTTATATGCCAAATCTACAGCTTCGCAAGGTACACTATTCAGCCTACTGGAACTATACAGTTTGTATGCAATAACATAAATACCAAATTTCAGTTCTATATTTGAAACATTGTTGAGTTTTAAACCTCTGCCATCCCATTTGGCTTGGGTTTTCTTCTGTAACTCATCCCGTCCTAGGGTTTTGGTGGTTTTGGCTTTGCTGAGCATTGGGAGACCCGTGATTTTGTGAATCATCTTTTTGGTTATCAAAACTGGTTGTTCCAACCACAACTGACCATTATGTACTCGGCTCAAGATATACCTCACCCATTTCACTTGGAAACTTCCTGGCAGATGCGGGATATGGGTTAAGCCTTTGGTTTCCAAATGTTTGAATTCAGGTTTTAGGGTTCCATCTATGCATAACTTGGCTAGGGTGCTATCCATATCTAGTGTCCCTATTTCTTGCACAGTACACTTGAAATGAGTACAAATATCATTGATTAGAAGTACCTTTGGAGGAATCTGTGATTGAGCTCCATGCGGGTCGAGTGTTTCAGCGATGGCAGGAACAAGCTTGAACGTCGGTGCCTTCCATTCCGTTCCCTTCACAAGCATTTTTGATCCTTTCTTCGCCTTGCTGCTGCTAGTGCTTGCGGAAGCCATTGCTGCTCGGTGAGTAAGAAGATTTTGTAAGAATACTTCGCTGGAAAATTTCTTCAACTTACTTGAATTTTCTTGAAAGCCCTCTTTTGAAAATCTCGAATTCGCGGTGAAAAAATGAGGTTGAAATTTGCCCTTTTGATGAAAAATTCGTCATTAATGTTCAGCACGGAGGTAGCTGCGATTGATAGGCTGTCATCCACTAGCTCGGTTTAAACTTCGCAACTTGGTGACCAAAAGAAAATAGGTTAATCCACCCTTAACTTGGTAAGAGAAGAACCAACCATGCTCGGTAAGTGCAACTTGGTGAAAGAAGCCTTATTGCACCCGACTGAGCTCGGTAAGGTCATGTACCGACCATGATCCTGATGTATCTGAAATACTGATTTGATCATATTTTCATTCTAGGACTGCTTAGGATATTGCTTGTAGATACAGTCCTGGTCTTATCCTGATGAGTCTTAATTGGAAATGGGAGAGTCACTCACTTCTTGAGTGACCATTCCATTACTTGAATTATCTGGCTCGGTAGACTTAGAAATCCATTGCCGCTTCATTTGCTTCCAAATATTGTCTACTTTGATTTTCTTCTCATCCTTGACTTTCTTTATGTTCATGCAGTTTTTAGATATATGACCAAGTTCTGTACATGTATAACATCTTACAGTGGTATCCCTTTTTCTTAGGTGATGCCTTGCACAGTTTATGCCAGTATGACCATATTCTCCACAATAATGACATCTGCACCAAGTGTTGTAGTCCCAATCAAATATTGCTTTGACAAGTTGTTCAGCTGGATTAAAAGATTTGAATTTGCATTGTGATGCCTTATGACCTTGCTTTTGGCATTTGTGACATTTACCTTCAAATTTCGGTTTCCTTTTGCATTCATTGGCTTTGTGTCCATGCTGATTGCAATTGTAGCATTTTCCATTAAATTTTCCTTTTCCATTGCTCCAACATCTGTTAGATGTATGACCTAACTTACCACAGTGGCTGCAAGTAGGTTTTTGATTCTTTTGAGTACCCTGTTTGGAGGATTCACCTTCTTCCTTGTAGTTAAGGCCTGCTTTACCATTTTGTTTATGAAAGTTTTCTTCATTTTGCAGATTCAATTTATCCATGTCTTTTTGAGATTTTACCATTCTCTCATTGACTTGTTTTTCAGAGATTAGATCACTTTGTAAGCTTGCATTGATTTGTCTTTCAGTAATTAAGTCATTTCTCAAAATCTCATTCTCAGATCTTAGATTCATAATTTCTTCATTTGCATTAGATAACTGAGTTACAAGATTTTCAAGCTGAGAGGATTGATTATTTCTTACCTCTAAGTCTTCAGCTGCCTTGTTCCTTTGCTCCAAGATTTCGCATAGCCTGATGGACTGGATTCCTTGTTCCCTTTTGAGCTTTCTTACTTCTTCCTGCAGAGATCCATTCTTTTCTAAGAGTTCTTTGATTGCTTTGTCAGCTTCATCTGAACTATTTGATGGTGAGAGATCTTCAATCTTTTCTTCAACATACTGATGGTCATTCATTTGCTTTGCAAGTTCTTTTCTTCTTTTCAAGGATTGTAAAAGATGCTCTTTTGCTTCATTGAGTTGAGCCATGGCCATTTTCAGATCTAGCTTTTCATTCTCAATAGTTTTGTCAAGTTTGAATATCTCCATTGTCCTTGATCTTTGCTCAAGCTGTGAAGTTTTTATCTTGAGAACCTTATAGCTCTGATACCAATTGTTGGAAATATTCAAGATATGACAAGTTACTGAGAGGGGAGGGGTGAATCAGTAACTTCTAAAATTTCAAACAATAAAACTGTATACTGATATATTCATCATTCATCCAAGTAACCTATTGTAAGCATAAAACAAAATCATTTGCAACATTTGAACACACAGATTTGGTGACCCAGAAACCTTCCAAATAGAAAGTAAAACTGTGGTGGGGATGAAACCCACAAGCTTCGTTACTGCAGTATGAAGTTGGCCGGTTAAGGCTTACAATGACCACTTCTGGTGATCTTCCCTGTTAGGAGCACAAAGGATTGCTAGATCCACCTTGTTAGAGGATTTCCAAACATAGAATAAAGTATGCACTCTGTTAGGAGATTTACAAAAGACTGTTAAGTCTACCCTGTTAAAGGATTTGCAAAAACTGATTCACCTGTTAGAATGAAACAGTGGATCTGATTACAACTGACTGCTGATAAGATCCGCTATGCTCTGATTCACCTTGATGTGATAGATAAAACTTTTCTGCTTCAAAACTAGACCTGCTAAATATCTTCACAATTCAGCCCACATACTTTCGCATGCATGTATTTCTTTCGCACTTTCACATATTCACACTTTCATATTTCCACTCATTACCATTTGCTATTTTTCTTTTTTTTTTAATGATACAATACATTGCATATATATAATATCCATATAAATAATACATGCAAGGTCGGCTAAACAATACATGCAAGGTCGGCTAAAACAATAAGTGCAAATCTCTATACAAAGTCGGCCCAAGGTAAAAACTCGGGTTCACTGAATTGACTCGGTGTCCTTCTGATACTCGGCGTCCACTGCGTTACTCGGCATCGTCATGCACTCGGTAGAAGTGAAGGCACGGTTCATACTAAACACTTCGAATAGTTTTGAACTCGGTAACCACTGGAGACTCGGTAGAAGAGATGTCACTCGGTGAATACTTCTTTCTGAACTGTTGCTCGGTGATCAAAGGAAATACTTGATAGAACCTTGTGACTCGGTGATAGTTAGTTTCCTTGATATCCGTCTGAGCTTGGTAAAAATTAATTTCCTTGATAACCTCAGGAGCTCGGTTATCATGAAGTTCTCGGTTACATCTTAGTACATCTTTACTCGGTCAAAACTAATTCCTTTCTTTATCTTGAATGCTCGGTAAACACTGATTGCTTTGTTCACCTTGATCACTCGGTAAACACTGATTGCTTTGTTCACCTTGATCACTCGGTAAACACTGATTGCTTTGTTCACCTTGATCACTCGGTAAACACTGAGTATTAGGTAAAGCTTGGTTTCTGGTGTGAGCTCGGTAAGCATTCAGAATCCAATAAGTGTTGTAACTAATGACAAAAATGTATCATAATGCCAACAGGCGCATCCCCGCATTACTTAAATCCCTACAACTCCATATTGCGGGGATGCGCAGACCGTCGAATCTCGCCATGTGGCAAAATCTTGTGCCTCCATTTGAGCTACTTGTTCTTGCCATGTCATCACTCCAAGGACCCACTGTGCCATGTGGCACCCAGCGCATCCCCACATTTTTTAACCTTCGCGCAACTCCATTTTGCGAGCGTACGCTAACCCTTGGATCATGACACTTGGCGCAATCTGGTATTTCTGTCGCCACATCAGCATGCATGCACCTTGGTTCAAAATTTTGCTTTCTACACGTTGATTTCATCCATAGCTCATGGTGTCCAGTTCAATTTCTGTGCCCGTGCTCTTTAAAAAGGGCGTGTCTTTAAGACACAATAACATATGTGTGAGATAGTATTTATGGGTAATGAAAACTTGCCCAGTATGAATGTGGGATAAAGCAATTTCAATGCTTTCCCTCTGCTTGAAAACCTTTCATTCCAGCTAACCGCTCTGCGTCTCCAAAGCAAACTTCAGCTTGTTGAAGGGCTCTGTTCCTTGAATGCCTGCTCACATGGATCTTGCCATAGAAACTGTGAGTTTTTCTTTTAATCTACTGACTGCTGTGGATGCCTTGTCTTTTCTGACTGTGGCTTAATCCATTATGCACTTGATGTGGCTTTCTCTTTCAAAATGGCAAATTTTTCATGAGCAGAGGGTATCCTATCTCATACTACTCAACATGGGTGTGAGCTACTTCTTTTGGATTCGCGTGGGCTTTCTTTTTTCATGTTGGGTTACTTGAAATTTGTGGCCTTCTCCTCTTACATGTTGCTCAGACCATTGCTCTTTAGCCTAGATTCCTCTTTTCCTGCAACGATACTTCTGCAGCTTCCACGATGGATTTGTTGTGCACTGGCATTTCTTTGACTATATTTTTGTTTGTTCCTCTACTCATGCTTTAGCACAGAAATCTTTTTTTCTTTTGCACTGGCGTGAGTTCATTTTTTTACTATTTCGATGTTCTCTCAGGCTGTAGCTTTAGAATTTTCTAGTGAGAACTTCCTTTTCAATTTATTGTTGCCCATTAATTGTGTGATCTTGGAGCTAGATGCGCCCCCCCCCCCCCCCCCCCCCCCAATCTGCTATGAGCTCCTCCCACTGTGACTATGTTTTACCTACTGGTGACTACCTTTTTGATGGTGGCTGGTGATTATTGCACAAAATAATGCCCAATTGTGATGTCCAAACCCTCTGCAAACTGTGACATCCAAATGTAGAATAAAAGGAAAGGGAAATGCCAATAAAATCACCCAAAGTCCACACTAGAATTCCCAAATTCTGGGCACTTATTTACCAAACTGACCTCTTCAATTTACAGATGGAGATATAATTAACTCCTCAATCGCACGTTGTCTCCTATTCTTTTCCAGCAGCTTGGATGACTTTCTTCAGCTATGGGTGGCTTACTTTGTTCGATTAACTACTTATCCCTCTCTGGGCAGCTTCTTCTTACGTTTCTTGCTAAGCATTAATGCCTTCCAGCTTTGATATTAGACCTTCTACATGTCCTTTTTTGATATTTCAAGTTGGCTCATCAATTAGATCAAATTCTTTGCTAGGAGAATACTGATTGGTTATATAACAACAGGATAATCAGCTAGCAGCTTCTATTGTTATATCCATACTATATGTCAAATCATGCAAAATATTCATGATATCTGCCACATTAGGTTTGGCAAAGTATACCTATTGTAATTGGCATTTCAATTGCAACACCTTTCTCTACATATCTTTTATACTCATCCCATGTAATTGATCTCATACTACATAAAACATTATTTTTTCCCTCGGGATTCTTTTATCTCCTTCAACATAGATTTAAGTCACCCTTCAAACTGATCTATGTATGTTGCTCCTTAAATTAGGACTCCTGTATCCAATGCTATCAATCTAGCTCCAAGAAAATTTCTTTGTTCAAGAATATTTTTCTTTAATCATTTTGAAAATCCCATAATGCCTTATCAATCTGATGAAGCTTAGTCGAGCCCAACATAGGTTCAGCTAAAAATATTTTGCATTTCAAGCGACTGACTTCTCAAACTGGTTTATTTATCAATCTGATATTGATTAAACTCAAATTTGAGCATTGATTGATCATTTAAAACTCATCTATCCCTTTTGCAACCTATCAAATCTCTGTCAGGAGGTCCGTTGACTGCCTTTGAAAATTGACCCAAATAACTGACCAAGCTCTGAAACTCAGGATCTCTGTTCTTTCTAACATGATCAATAGGCCTGCCAGATCTCATTGCATGATGACATCAAGGTCAAAAGATATTGACCTCTGAAGTTGCCAACTTAAATTCACCTGCAGATAAACATGTTAGAAAACTATAAAGTGAGTTTGGAAATGGCCTGGAAATCTGGACAAATGGGCACTTGAGGTTACAAAAACTGGGGTACTGGTAGATTGTCATGAGGTGAGTATGATTCTACAATTTTAGCTCATGATGAATCACAGGACACATTTGGCAAGTGTGCAAAGTAGGCTATCTGGGTTAGTAGGATAGTGATCATCACTAAAACAACATTTTTTGTGAATGGAAAGACCTTGGAAAAGTATACAAACGGATTCATTAAGATTTGAAAACTGGCACACTTGGAGTATTTTCCATATAGAACACAAGGAAACAAACCATTCAATCACACCTATCACAGATCAGGAGATATGACGTCCTGAACAGGGGTTAAAATCAATCTGCAATTACTGACACCAGTTAAAACTTATAAATTGCGTTTGGAATCACGCTTGAAAACTGACCAAAAAGATTTTTCATAAGCTAAAACTTGGAACATAACAAGTCTCTAATGTCTAAAATTCAACGTAAAAGGAATTTTATCATTTGGCTCAATTGGTCAAAAGTTATTGCACGTCAAACAGGGCTTCCCAGAATTAGTTGCAAAGCGCAAAAGCATGGAAACAGTAATTGGCCAACTTTGAGGGATTCAAAACCTATTCAAATGGACTCGAAATGACTCAAAATCTGAAACATAGGTTCTCAAGTATGGATATTAAATACTCTCAAAGTGGAAAGTCACAAAACCTTTCTGGGTGTGAGATATTCAGATGCAAACACAACCTCCTGTCACTGTATGACACTTTGGTGAAAAAGCAAGATTGACAATTGTTCAAAATAGGACTTCGTCAAATAGCTCAGAATGATGATTTGACCATATGGAATAGGTATACAAGCTGAATGGAAGGTGTTAGAGACATTAAACACCTCTTAGGCCTCATACTGACAGTCGAGTACATAGGCATATAAAAGTGTTTATAGGGCTCAAAATTTCTATGGTGCTCAAAATTAGGACTGCGATTTTGAGCGCCAACAAATTCCACACAAACCCACAATTCCTCTAATCAAACCACTGATAAACAAAATTCATGGTAGAGAAACAACAACAAAAACATCATCAATGATGGGGTGGTCAAAGCTAACCATGTTAAACTACAAACCCAACCCCATCCAAATTAGTCATACCCTATCGTCAACAAAACCAATCCAAAAACACCTTGAAAATACAATGCCCATCCATTTCACCAATGTAGCATAGAAAATCCCTCAATATCTAATCAACAAGTCACTTATAATCAAGCTCCTCCTCTATGAAGATACCAGTCTTTTGACATACCCAAGGAGTATACACCTATTGGGGTGTCTTATGAGAGTGCTTTACAAACTGTCTTAGTCAATGAACTCATTATACTCCCCATGACCAAACCCTATAAACCTCAAGTCAAGCCAAAATGGTTGAATGACAAGCACATTTGTGCCTACCACCGAAATAGGGGGCACTTAACAAACAATTGTTTTTCCCTTAAGGGGTCCATACAAAAATTAATCAATGATGGAACTATTGAAGTGAATAACCTTAGCAACAATGAAGACCATACAACCTTTAAGAACCCTTTCATGAGTCATGAAAAGGGAGAATCCTCTAAAGCTAATCAAAATGCACCTCCTCACACTAAGGTTAATTACACTCATCATTATGACAACACCATCAACATGATCTGTGTATTTGATGATACCTTAAATGTCATCATAATTAAGGATAAAAACAATAAACAATCATCAAATGTTATTACCCAAGGCTAGGCCTCTAAAGTCATTTTACTAGGACCTGTGACAAATTTTAATCATGCAACTATGAATTGCTCCTTTCCCAAATACAACTTGGTCAACTAGTTACTTAAGACTCCTTCACATATCTCTATTTTTGAATTGTTGCAAATTTCCTTGGAGCATAAAGAAATCCTCACCAAAGCTTTAGTACCAAATGACCTACATGTGAGTGGGTTGCAAAACATGGTCAACAATCTCATTAACCCTCATTGTGTATCCTTTTTAGCCCAAGATGACATGTCTGTCATCTAGCCACAAAATTCTCCTTTGCATATTGAAGTCTTTATCCATAGAAACAAAGTTAAGAGCGCATTGGTTGAAAATGGGGCAGCTCTCAACATTTGCACACTAAATTTAGTGAAATCCCTTAGATATATCGAAGATGTTGTTTATCCAAGGAAGAAAATCACCATCAAAGCTTATGATGACAAGGAGAGATCATCCAAAGGCATGGCTATTTTGATGATTAGGAGAGGACTAGTTGTGATAGAAACCATTTTTCAAGTCTTAGACTTGCAATTAACTTATACCATCTTGTTAGGGAGACCATGGATTCATGACATGTAGGGCATTCCCTCCACTTACTATCAATGTTTTCAAATTTCCATACATGGGTCAAGAAGTGACCATACCTAGGGATGACATTAGTAGGTCCACATCAATAGACACTTCATACTCTATCGATCGAAATGAAAACCACTTATCTACATTGACTAAGGGTAAAGAAAAAGTTGGTTGTTCAAGTTCTTCCCTTCCTTCACCATCATCATCCAAAGACCCTAAATAGTCACACTGTGAAGAAATGGATAGATTAATGAAGGAATTTAATAGGAAGTGTAAAATACAATGTAGAGGGGTTGGTGAGTACTTGATCTCCTTATTTGATCCCCCACTTTCTCTAAAATCTTGTGGAAAACCATCATCCACTACTAGACCTTATCATGCACATTTTGTCAAAGCCAATGGAGTATCTCCAAACTTGGTAGAAGAAACTAGTCTATAAGAATTTTCCTTAGGGAAAAATCACCCAAGATCAAGAAGCTCAAGCACTAGCACAATATATACCAATAAACTATGATCAAAATAACAATATGAAAATGGATTGATATACATACAAACTAGGGGTGCCTGAATATAAAGGCCTCTAGAATGACTAGGAGTCAAAAAAGTAATAAGACTCACAACTAAGCACATGTCCACCAAGAGTGGATTATCCTCTATTAAGCACAAAAGTTAGTGTAATTATGAGAGGATAAGCTTACATAGGTATGTCATGTAAAAATATGTTGTAGACACCATGTGCTAAATTAGAGTTGCTAACTCTTGTGTTATCAACAAGATAACTCTTATGAGTACACATACTCCTAGGTGTCTAACTAATAAATAATAAAATAATGCATTAACCTAAGTAAACTTAAGTAAAGTGTAATAATAATTAATTATTTGCACTAACACAGTCAAAAAAATATTGACATCTCCCCTCACCTACATGAAAAAGGTTTTGATTTAATGAAAAAGATGGAATATATGGGAGATGGTCCCTTAGGGAGAGGAAAAGGCATCATCAAACCTCTAGTAGAATAGTTCAAGTCTAACATATTCAAAATAGAAGTGGGGTACAACAAACAAGACAAGGCACAAATCATTCTTGAGTATCATCCCAAGCAGAATGATTCCTCCTCTTCCACTTTGGTATGGGTGCTTAAAGAAAGGGACGGGATGGTAGTAACTAGAGAATATCTAACATTATAAGTGTAACTTTATCCCTCCTAGGTTCACATCACACAAGAGAACCACCCATAGACACCCCTAATAATGAAGATGCTGATGATTCCACTAAGTGTAAATTCAAATGATTATCCAAAGAGTCCCTTCACGAAAAATAATGTGATGTTGTTCACATGCCCGCATCTAATGGTTTCACTACACAAGGATCAACCTCTTGTACAAGTTTTACTTCACCAAGAGTTAGAGTAGAACATAACAACTTAGAGGCTACTATAGAATAGAGACATCATGTCACATCATATGAGGATAATAAATATATTGAAGGGTTTTAGTTTCAAACCATATTTCCTAACTTCTTTCCAATAAAAGTTGAAGATGACTATTATGAGCCCCTCACAAGCTCTACTTTTCCTAACACTTTAGAGGAAGCACATGTCATAGACCTAACTAATACAATGTATGAACCATCTAATGAGATAATTTCTTTAAACCCCACAAAACCCTTTCCATATTATGAATCACTCTCCCTAGTCCATCCTGAACTCATTAGTTAGGATACAACTGAGCATCACCATATTCCCCACTTTGACACTAACCATGATGTCTTGTCTACCTTAACATAGTTGAACCATCTCATCCACAAAGAATAGTAGAAATGCACATAGCTAGGTCTGATTTCAATCATCTCAACCACACTAGAACAGATTGAGCATTTCATAGCCTTGATGATCACTACCAAGTTGTAGTTGATCTTCAGAGAAAAATAGAAACAAATAGAAGTGATGCATCCTAAGGTGAAAACCCAACTATGGCATCCATGGATGAGTTGATTGATACCTTACCTAAGCACTCCAAGGAAAGATTATCTTTCTTGATTGAAGCAACAAAACAAATCAAGATTAGTATAGAGTAGGAACTGAGGATCATCTATTTGGCATAGTCCTTAAGCATAGAAGAAAGAAGCACATTTCTTCGCTTCTTTGAAGAGAGGCAAATAAACTTTGCATGGTCTTACATAGACATGCCAAGATTAGACCCAAATTTAATCCTCCATCATCTCAACATTTCTCTAGAGGTCAAGTCGGTTAAGGAAAAGCTTAGAAAAATGCATCCCCAAATAGCTCTACTAGTCAAAGCATAATTAGAGAAATTGATCAACACGAATTTCATTTGGCTCTTACTGTATGCATCACAGATATCAAACATTGTACCTATATCAAAAAAAAATGGTATCATATGCATCAACATTGATTTTTGGGATGTAAACAAAGCATGTCTTGAAGATGATTCCCCCCCTCCCAATATTGATACCATTGTAGATCTGATAGTGGGCTATTCCATGTATTCACTCATGGATGGATTTTTGGGGTATAATCAGATTAGAATAGCACTAGAGGACCAAGAGAAAACAACCTTTAATTTTGTTGATATGTGATGCCCTTTGGGCTAAAGAATGCAGGAGCCACCTATTAGTGGGCCATGACCACTATCCTTCATGACTTGATGCACATCTTTATGGAAGATTATGTGGATGGTATCATTACCAAATCCCATACTCAAGAAGAACATCTCCCCATATTGGACAATATATTTATCCACCTAGAAGCATTCAAAGTTAGGCTAAATCCAAAGAAATGTGCCTTCATCATCAAATCTGGCAAGCTTTTAGCATACATTATTTTGGAAAAAGGAATAGAATTTGATCCTGAAAAGGTACAGGCCATGGTTAGCATGCAACCCCCAAAGAACCTAAGTTAGTTAAACCTCTTCAAGGTAGACTTCAATCAGTCTATCATTTCATTTCCCAGTTAGTAGAAAAGTGTGTGCCTTTCACCTACTTATTACACAAAGACATAATTTTTAAATGGGATGATTAGTGTCAAAAGGCTTTTGATTTACTCAAGAACTACTTGATGAATTTGCCTGTGTTGGTACCTCCAATGTCACACAAACCATTGTTGCTATACATTTACCTAACAGATAAATCAATTGGAGCCCTCTTATCATAGGAAAATAACCAAGGAAAAGAAAGGGCCATTTATTACATCAGTCACACCTTGGTCAAGTATGAGCTCAATTACTCCTTTATTGAAAAGGTTTGTTTAGCCATAGTTTTTGATTCCCAAAAGCTATGCCATTATCTTTTGACACATAAGGTCAAGCTCATCTCCAATATTGATTCCCTCAGATATCTTCTGAGAAAAAAAATATTAATAGGTAGATTGTGTTGATCTTAGATTGGTTTTGACAATTGAGTGTCAACACACTTAATACATTTACTTAGTTTAAGTAAAACTAGTAATGCATGTTGAGTATAATATGTGTCGAGTTGCAATGAGTGTCAGAGTCACTCATGTGCTAAGTAACTTCAAGTGGTGAGTGAATAGTATATGTCAAAAATCTCAAGTGCCAAGTGAAGAGTAGATACCAAGAAGTTCATGTGCTGAGTTAGAAACATAATTACACTATGTGCTGAGCATCAGTAACTTCAAGTGCCAAGTAATAGAAATTGGATATATTTTTTTGTGATTGTGCAAACAACTATGTAAACCATTTTCAAGTTGACATAAGGATAGATTTCAATTCTTTAAAGATAAGGACAAACCTATTTGTAGAATCCTTATGCATTTCCATGTAGCCAATTAGAAAATAGGAAGGATTAAGCAGCAAAAAGAATGAATCTTAACCATAGATTCATACCTAACCCTAAGCCACCAAAGTCTTTATAAGGAAGATGAAGCCCCAAAGGTTTAAGTGTGAGAGATAATGTTACAGGAGGTAAAAAGGGGTGAATAATTAATTTTGTTCACAAAGCATTCAAGGTGACTTAATAGTGAGAGTGAATTGTAGAATCAATTGAAGGAGAACAAAGAACAAAATGATACAACAATTTTTATATCAGATCAGAGAGGATCAAGAAGGACACTATATGGATTTGATCTTTAATTAGGCAACTAGATTCAATCACAAGATCTATGCTAAAACATCCTAATAGGTGAGTTAAATCTCTTAGGTAGAGTAGTCCTAACAGGCAATTGTAAATCCTTTAATAGGGTCACATTCCAAGTGGATTTTCTAAAGTCCTTTAGCTAGGAACACTTCTAAAAAGGTGTTGAAATTCTCTAACAAAGTGGGACTTAATAGTCTTCATAAGCCTTTAATAGGGCAAGACTTTCATAGGGAAGATCATGTTTCATGGTCAAACCATTGTAACCTTAATTGGCTACACTTTATTGTTGTAGTAGTGAAGATTTGTGGGTGTCATCCCCACCCTAGTTTTACCTTCTCTTTGGAGAGTTTTTGGGTAATCGTATCTAGTGTTAAGTGTGTGTGATTGATTATATGCTTACATGATTTAGATGTATGTACCTTACATGTTATTTCTAGTTCATATATTACATGCATCTAATGAATGGTGAAAGTTTTAATAGCCAAAGTTTGAACTTCTAGTTCAAACCCCCCCTCCCCCCACCCCCACCCCTCTTAGAAGTATATGTTTTTCATTTTTAATTCCAAAAATTGGTATCAGTGCTAAGTTCTTAGAAGAAGAAGCTTTGTAGCTTAAAGGAAAGATCTTGAAATGAAAGTCTATAAATTGGGAAAGACCATTGAGAACTAGTAGATTAAAATACATCTTATACTACATCAAATGAATGAAGCTAGAGATGCTTTGAAGAGTTTCCTAAAAAGAAGGAAAGAGATTGCCATAGCAGAAAATAACACACAATACAAAGAGATTGACACTACAAAGCTATTTATAGATGGTAACTCTAGTAAATTTGATGCAGCAATTGCATATCTAATGGAAAAGAATAGAGCACAAGTTGAAGAAATTAGAAATCTCAAGTTGGAACAAGAATCACAAGCTATACTGCTATGTGAAGTGATTGAATAAAAGAAGAAAGCTATAAAAGATAGGGCTACGATTGGAGAAGACAAAAGAATTTTGGAAAAAAGATTGGAAGAAAAGTCAATAAAATGATCTAGGATCTCAAACATGCAATTGGATACCTTGAGCCAAATGATGAATGCTCATCATGAGTTGAATGTCAAGGACATTGAGATAACTACATTGAAGTTGCAAAATGAACAACTATAGAATGACTTGAAAAGAGAAAAGGAATTTACTAAAAGTTTCACCAAGCCAAATGAAGTCATCAAGTACTTTGAGAAATTATTGAAATCCCCTAGATCCAATAGAGATACATTAGGAATGGACTACAGAAGCATTGAAGAAGGAGAATCATCGAAAGCTACTGAGGAAAGGAACAAAAAAGGTAATCACTCCAAACCTACTTGTCATAATTGTGGAAAGAAAGGGCATACTGCTAATGTGTGTAGGAGTAAGAATACAAATCATAATGCTAAGTCTAAAAACATGGTCCACTATCATAAGTGCAATAAACAAGGTCATCAAGCACATGAATGCAAAACTAGAACCATGCATGCACCAAAATTTGAAGGATATTGCTACAACTATTAGAAGTATGGACATAGAGCCTTTGAATGTAGATCAAAATCCACATGGTCATTAAGCAACCCAAAAAAGGTAAGAAGCTCTAGAAATTCTTATAACTAGGATTACAATACAATATATAGTTGTCACTATTGTCAAGAATAATGACATGTATCTAAAAACTACATTAGGACTCACTTCAGTGGTAATTACAAGAGGTGGTTGAGTCAAAGTATATGTTTTAGCTATTTGAAGATTGGTCACATTAGTAAACATTGTCCAACTAGGTTCAATGCACCAAGTTGTGAATTTGATAAAGGTAAAGGCAAGGTAGATGTTGAACACATCAAGAATGAGATGAATAAGACATGGAAGAAGAAAGATGGTTTCAGTACATCAAATGGAGAAGGGATCACTTCACCTAGTGGGTCAAGTGGTCACACCTCATTAAACTAAGAAAACAAGAGGTATGTGAGATTGATACTTAAAGTGTTACATTATACATCAGTTTCAAAAGAAGTAAGCACTAAAAGGATTACATTAGCATGAATAAAGATGCAAGGTGTTGTGAAAATTCAAGTTAAATCTTCAAAAGTTTTCATGTTTTTGCTAAGCATGAAAAGTTCTTTGTGTATGCCAAGTGAAATACTAGTTGATGCCAAGCCTGTAGTAGCTACCAAGTGATGGAAATGTCAGTGGATGCTGAGTAAAATAGAAATCATGTTGATGTTGAGTTTACAACTATACAAGCATTAAGCATTAAATGTAGAGTTTTGAAGGGTATAAGGTCAATTTTCACCCATTTTTTTTGTCATTTCAAATTTGAGTGAATACAAGGAGAGTAGAAGGGGACTCAAAAACCAAGTTCGAAGCATTTGCATAGATTCTAGCAACGATCCAACACCAATTCATCAAATTTACAAGGTATTCTTCATAAGCTGAGTCACATAGTTTGAAATTTGTATAAACCCTACCTTGTCAAATGGTGTCTAGTTCAATGAATGTAGAGGGTCAAGAAGTTTAAAATGTTTAATTAGTTAGCAATGAAGTAAAGAAACCAAATTTTAGAGCAATTCCAAATGTTGCATATAAACAAGACCCATCAGGTGCACTTTCCATGATTCCCCTAAAAGTCATAATGGTCAAAGATGTCAGAAAATGCTATAGCTACAAGATAGGAGGAATAGGAGACATGGAAATTAGGCAAGCCTTTGACAAACTATGTGAAAATGGAATTTTGAAAGAAGAATTTGAGATTGTTGAAAGAAAGGGTTTGACCCGTGCCCTAAATTTTCCCACAGTGTTCAAAATAGAATACATGATGGATGCTTATGGATGGAAGATGGTCCCATCAAAATTTCAAAGAGAATAGTTCATAGGGTAACTAGTTTTCCAACCCTAGATCGGTTGAAGACTCTGCGAAGCAACTCAAAGGAGGTCATTGAGAAAAATATAGGAGAAAAATGGAACAAACATGGAATGACTATTGATACTATCATAGACCCACTACTTCACTTTTCCATAAGGGTAATTTTTCATAAATTTTATCAATCAAGAAAATTGAATAGCATACCTTGCATTTGTAGACACCTAAAAAACCTTTAGAAAATAAAGTATTTTTATTTTCTAAAAAATTCCTGATGACATCATCATTTATTAATTAATTAATTTATTTTTATGCCATTAAATCCCTTTATCTTAATTAAAAATATTTAATTAAGAAATCCCTCCCAAAAATGTTTAAATCTTATTTAAACATTATTTCCTTATTTATTAATTATTTAATTAATAAATTGATCAAAAATCTCAAAATAAATAATTTATTTTTTTTTTTTCCCAAAAGTTGGTCAATTTCCTTAAGACCAATAACCTCTTCCAAAATCTTCTAATCCTTCTTTAATTTCGATTAAAGGCTAATCTCATCATTTCCTACCCCTAATCCCAACTCAAAATATTTAATCAAGATTAAATATTAATCCTCATGTTTATTAAAAATATTTTAATAAATATCTTCTCAACCCAAACCCTTGAAATAAATAAAACTTTATTTATTTCATAAAATCCTCATCCTAAGAAGTTCTAGACTCTTCTAGAAAGTCTTCATCCTCATCCTAGGAAATTCTAGACTATTCTAGAAAGTCTTTATCCTCATCCAAAGTCTAGACTCTTCTAGAAGATGTCTTTAAACCTAATCCTATTCCCCTCCTAACCTTGTCACATTCCCTAAACATGGGTTAAGAATTACTAACCCAAGCCAAAGTTAACAAATATCTCCTCCTTCACCCACCCTCATTAAATGTCATCCACTTGCCTATCCCTAAGCTAATCCTAAACCATCCTAATCCATCCTCTAATCATTTGCACAATCTTAAGCAAGCTTAAAACCTTCCTAATCAAGTCCAAGTCGAAATTGCTCTCATCACCCTCAAAATATCTCAACCATAAAACTTTATGAAGTCTACTAGGCCATAAATGACTCTTCCAAGCCCTTTTATTGCTCTTACAAATCATTATGAGGGTCTTTATGAAGATTTTATCCCTTGAGCCTCCTTTGTTGACTCATCCTTTCCCTTTCCTCCATCCTCTCACCCTGTGACATGTGTCACTCCTTGATTGGCTATAAGGAAGCACAATCCATGTGCTCTCCTCTCATGCAATCTGAGCCCTCCATAAGCTTTTTCCCATCCTTGCATCTTAGCCCTCAATCCCTCAAGCCTCTTGCCTATAAATTGGATCCTTCCCCTTTGCAAAATAAGACAATCCATGAAGTAAAGTTATAATGCTATTTTGAGAGCCAAATCCATACTAAAGCCATCTATCCACACCAAAAATCCACAATCATCCATTGAAGCCTTTGGAAGCATATTGAGCATACATCCTATCCATTTAGATAAAGCCACTCAAGAAGAGAGCTTCTCATTGAGAGAGCCCATTAATGGCTCATATTTTCAATTGAGAGCTCATCTTAGTCTATCTTGAAGTTTATGAATTTTGTTTAGTTTGTAGAAGCTTTATTTAAATTTGGTTTCTATTAGCATACTAACATTGCTCATATACATTTTGGCACACCCGGTGGGACCCCGCATGGGTCATCTTCATTAGCTTTTTTAGTCAAGTTTTGTATGTCATTTGCTGATTTTGGCTAATTTTGCTTGTTTTTGTGATTGGTAGGATTGTATAAATTGGTTTTGTAGGTCCACATGAGCATGAAGAAGACAAAGGAACTCATAGTCTATCTCATAGTATTTGCAGATTTTTCAAGCTTATAGGTGGACAAAGCACTTGGAATTCTTCTTCCTCTTCTTGTCTATATTCTTCTTATTCCATCTACTTCTTCTTCTTCTTCTTGTGGGAGATCTTGGCCATTTTTTTTTTAAGGAAGCAAAATCATACACACTTCTTTTTAGTGCTTAAAATGAACCCCCAAATCATACTTAAATCCATTAAAAAATTAAAAATTTGCAAAAAAGAAAAAAAAATTTAACAAGTGAAACTAAACCAATCTAATCATTTGCATCCTTGCAACATCAAGGTTTTAGATGCATTCATGCAAAGTTAGGAACACTTCATTTTTGGGAATTTAAAAAGAACTTCAAGTTTCCATTTCAAAAGGTTCAAAATCAACACTAAGTGCACACTAAAATATAAATCAAACTCAAAGCATCAATCAAAGATAAAATGAACCTCATTTGAAAATATTTTAAAGTTCTTTTAAAAATCTCATGAGAACTAAGAGTCCTAAAACTTTTGTTATTTGTTCCAAACAAATGTCTTGTTGCAAAATCTTGAATGTTTCTTAGATTTTTCATGCATCAAAACAATCTAGGAATATCATTTTTGGGCTTAAAACATGCAAACTAGAACACAAAATTTTGAATGAAAAGCAAAGTCCAAAGAGTCATTTTTACTTTTGAGTCCAAAACAATCTTGAATGATCTAAGGTTAAAACAAAGCACTTCAAAGTTCTTAAAACAACACACAAAATCTCAATCTTGAATGCTCAAAGGAAAAAACTTGAATGTTTAATCACTTGTCTTTGAATGCATGTTGCTAAACACACTCTTGAATGCCATGGATTAAAATCAAATTTTCCTTGAATGCATGATTAAAACAACAAATCCAATCTTGAATGCCAAGGATCAATTAACCATTGCAATATCAAACACTTCATTTGGAGCTTCTAAAATTGAACAAAACAAATCCCTTTTCCACATGCAATTTAGGTAAAGTTTGATTTTTGGATATTTAAGAGACTTTGTTAAGTTAAATACAAATTTGCAAAAATCAATTTGAGTAGTTCCTTGGACTGACCTCTTTTCTAATCACCCATCAATTCAACCATTGGTTGCAATCTCAGCACCATTTATGGGGATGGGTCTACTTGAAAAAGGTGTTAAATGTTCCACAATCTAACTCACTCACTTGGTCTTTGAACATTTTCTTTAACTTTTTCAAAAAATTTAAATGACCAAAACTCTAGATTAAATCGATCACACTTCAAGTTTGGGCACTAAAATTGAACAACTATTGACGTGGAGGGCCTCTGAACGCGCGCTTGGCAATCGAGTTTCAAACATCTTTGTTTTGGGCTTAAAATAAACTCACACTCAGTCTTGAATGCCTAAAAATCAATGAACATCGCATGGTTTTGATGCATTTTCAATGGTACTCGCATTTCTTATGTTGACGATCTCTCAACTTTCATTATGCTAATGACGTTGTCAAATTGGAATGAACATTGTATGCCATAATCACAAGTGTCTTCAATCATAGCTTACAAAATTTAAATCATCAATTGGAATGAATGCGTGTCTTTTAAAGCCCAAGATCATGTATGTGGTCTTGTTTTACACTTTTTATGAGGCCTGCTTGGGGATTTCATCACCCCTTGGGATGACCTCAACTCCAGCATTCCAGTGGAGTATAAAGATCGGGAGGTGAATCCAAAGACACCTCTCTTGGGATCAAAATTTTGTCACTCGGGCTAAGCCTCAAGGAACTTTATACCTCTGGGCTGTGTGACATCTTTTTGGTTTCATCTACGGATTTGGGCCTCACATACCTTGCATATATCGAGGACTCCCTAGCTATAACAAATTTCATCCTTGTAGAAAGTTTCCTAGGATGTTGGTGTGTTTGACATGCTTGCTCAAAACTTTTGTCTGCTTATTTGTTCATAGATTTTGAATGAATGTTTGCCAACTTTGGTCAAAATCCCAAAAAAGCAAAAATCTCCTAGCTCAAGGCATACTTAGCATAGTCACTACCTCATTAGAAAATCATCCAAGCTCCCCCGCTGCAACCAAATCTATCTAGTTCCTTGCTTTAGAACAATCCCAAATCCAAAGTCTCTCCAAATCATCCCCCCTTAGCCAGCTAGAAACCCAATCCAAAATCACACCCAAGCCTTTAGAGAGTTGTTGTCATTCTACTAGAATTTTTTATCCAATCAATCCTACCAATCCACTAGGCTCACCATGGTTATCCTTTTGATAGAGCTTTGTCTAGGGTAATCTAGCTTTGTCACCTGTTATCCCTCATCACCTTGAGCTAAAGGTTGGGATCCACAAGTGATAAATTTTGTGTCATGCCCATAGGATCATTAGTCTATTCTTAGGTTGACACAATCTCCACCAATCCAGTGCATAGGAAAGCAAAAATTTCACTTTTTGACAGCATGCCCTTGAAGTCTTCCATCCACAGGAAAGCCAAAAATCTCCAGCCAATCCTCCTTAGGTCTGTCATGCAACTTTGACTCTCCCTAGGAAATCTTTCATCAGCCAATCCAAAATCTGTGCTTAACCCAAATCCAACCATGAGCTTCTGTGTTCATCCATACGAAAGACCCCATCCCCATCAAACTCATCATCAAAGCATGAAGTACCAATCGTATCATGATGTGTTTGGTCGCATTGTCCTTGCTCCCGCCACCTCCTATTCCAATGATGATGAAAATCTTGTTGACTATGACGGGTATATTGAAAGCCTTCGAAATATTTCCCCAAGCATCCCCCAAAATCCAAGAGTTATTCCAAACTATCTAGTCATGCCATCTGATATTCCAGCTTCCCCTCTATCACCCCATCAACCAAGCTTCCAATCTTCCACCCCCATCACACTAGCTATTCCTGTCAATCCACCTCCACCTTTGACACACGAGTCTCCAAGGAATCTCCTAGAGGAAATATAGAAAAGTTGCCTCCAACAGTCGATAAGCCATGTCATCTAATCCAACCATGTGAAGTAGTTAGTGATGAAGCTTCCCCATCTATAATATCACCTCCATCTCCCATAGCTATCATCCCCATACCATCCATCAAATTGCTTAAAATCCTTCCACTTCTCGCAAGAATCAAAATCCCACCACCTGTCAAATCCCTCCAAATCCTATCCACATCGCCTCCAAGCATTTCCCAAATCTCTCATAATGACCCTTATGCATCCATCTTCTACTCACCCATCTCTACTACTAAATCTCCCATCTATCCATCCGCCGCCTTTGAAGAATCCATCCCTTCACCTCCTATCATACCATCCACTCCAAACCAATCCTATCAAGATCCTACCCAAAAGCATGTTGACATCCCCCAAAGCATAAATGAAGATATCATCGTACCATGTCTTCCATCCATAGTGCAGTCACCATCTCCTCCATCTCCAAAACCTCGAGCCATATCTCCTCCACTACAAGATATCTTGTCATCCCACCAGCTACATCAAGATCCTATCCTTCCATCTCCCCTGCTCCATGCTTCCATCTTACCACCTATCCAAGCTATTCCACCATCTATAATCTACCCTCTTGGTTCACTTACATTCATCCATGGTGGCCCTCTCTTAGTAGAAGAATTAAGAACAGTATCTCCCCATTGCAATACACCTAATAAATCACTTCTACCATTTTTTGCAAGCAAAAAGTTTCCTCAGCTTGTTCAAATGCTCAATCGATGGCATTATCAAGGTCAAGGTTTAGGACCACAAGAGCAAGGAATCAGAGAGCCTATTATTGCACAAAAAAATCTAGGATTTCATGGTCTTGGATATGTATCCAAAGGCTCACCATCTAAAGGTGTTGGTACACCACACCCCCAAACCAAGCCTATCTCCAAGCCCACCATGCCAGCCTCCCATCACTCCTTCAAGAAATCTTATGGCATCCCCCCTCCACCATCTTTGCAACCCAAAACAACCTACCATATCCCCCCTTCATCTGCTAAATCCATTTTGGGTCCCTATGTCCCAAAATCTACCATCCTCCATCCTCCTATCAACCATCATAAAAATCCTATTCCATCCATTTCTATGCAAGATCAACAAAGGCATATATCAGGGCACATCATCCATCATCATCCCCCTACATGCTCTTTCATATCCTCTCCATCTCACAAAGCTTCTCCTAACCATCTTCCCAAAGCTTACCACAACAATGTGAATGCAAACTTCAAAATGCATAAAGCTAAAAATCCACATCCTAGGCAATCATATTTCTATTCTAAAAGACATACTCCAAAAAGGCAAAATCCAATCAAAGAATGCAAAACAATGCAAAAGCCTACGAAAAGAAAATCCAAAACCATGTGGATCCCCAAGAACAAAGTTGAAACCCAATGCATAATGGCATCCACCATTGCTAATCCCCCATCTAGTGACTCATGTCCCCCATCTCCTAACTCCATCTTGGGTTCCTATATCCCCAAGCACGCTTCCACAAATCCTCCATCACGCCCACATCTACCATCTATCCGCCATATGCTCTTTTCACACCCGTTCCAACATGTGCCAATGTTGCTCTTGCAAGCATCCCCATCTCATGCTCCTTTCCAGCATTTTCATCCCTCCATCTCCTACCATCAATCCCATCTAATCCGATCTATTGCATAAATCACACATCCGATGTACCAATAGCTAGCAACAAAATTGAACATTCCAACAACCAGTGAAAAATCCCAAAAAATCCAAAATAGCTGAACAAAGCCAAAATCATTCCAGCTAAGTCCAAAGTCAAAAAGTCAAGAAAGAAAAGAAAAATAAAGCATCCACTAGTGAAAACTTGGCAATTCAAGCACCTTGGACAAGTACCATGATGAAAACTTGGCAAACAAGCGTCATGCGTAATCCCGCCATCCCCAGCTTAGCCTATCACCCTCATGCTTTTGGTCATCTCTTGACATCCAACTCCATCTTCCAATCTATCCACCTATCCTCCATCCTCCATCTTCCATCTCACACCATCCACTAATCTTAGGCAACTTCAGCCAATAATCTCAGCTATCATCCATCTCCCTAGCCCCTTCAGCTTTTTCCATCCTAGCTTCAATCCTATCACATCCATCATAAGACCTCCTTCCGCATGTTATCTTCTGATTGGGGGCACTATATTCCTTGGAGATCTTGTCTTGTCCATCCTCCCTTGTCATTGGTATCTAGCTCTAGGCTATCCTCATGCAAACCCAATGTCATCTCTTTATATCCATCATAATCCTAGCTATCTACCATCCTATCCAGCCATCTCATCCTGCTCCTCTAGCTATCCTTGGTCACAAAATCTCTCATTATCATTGGATGCATCCTGCCAAATCCATATCTTTCGCTATCACCCCACCCTTAGCTTTGGCATCTTGCACAACATCGAACCATCCCGCTATCCTATCATCCTGAGCTTTTGCCTGCTTGTAACTATCTTGGTCCAATAGCTTGTACCATATCTTGATTAGCTCACTTGTAAATATCTTGGTCTATCAGCTTGTACATCCTCTTTAGCTTAGTACCATTGCATCTATCCAGCGTTCGTGTCAGTTCATCCTTGATCAGCATCTTGCACCCATCACACATCTTGGTTAGCTATTCCAATGCATCCTTTAGCTAGATTTCCTATCACCAAAGTGTTATCTTTCTTAGTTCAGCTTGCCAGATGCATCACTCATCCAAATCCACCAGCTTAGGTACTCTCTGATAGGTCCTTGTAGGATATAGCTTTCCTCATGTCTGATCTTGGTCCGTTAGTACCTCGTCCTACCCATCTCGTTGGAAAACGGTTCTCTTTTGAATTTTCGCTTTCTTTTGATTTGGACTCTTCCCTATTGGGTCTTGAAATATCTTTTCCAAGCAATCTCCTTGTTCCCTCCTCAAGGTTGCCACGATCTTCCATATCATGGTATACTGTGAATGGGGCAATCAGAGTGTAAGGTCTTGATCATGTCTTTTGCTTGTTTTCTTTTTTGCTTGTGGTTTACCCAGTGTCGTTTCCACATTGCTTCCTCTGGGATTCATGTGTGATACTGGGGCAATCCTTGCGTGTTTTTTTTGAGTCAGTTCATTAGTCCTCTGGACAATTGGTGAAAAGGCCTTGATGTTCTTGGTAACCTTGGCAATTAACCAATAGTCCTATAGCAAATCTTGTGCTAAACTACATGGTGGTACTTCTCTTTGAAGTATCCGCCCCGCTCAAAAAGCTTCAATGGTTTTCCTTCATCTCCATTATCCCCCATCCATATCCAACATCCGTCTCTCCTACCCCAGCTTATGCATCAGTATCTCTTTGAATCACTCCTCACCTTTAGCTTTAGGGATCCACAATCCTAGTATTAGGGATCCACCAATCCAAATCAATCCACCAAGCCTCATCTTTCGAGATCCACAATCCTAGTCCTAGGGATCTCCGAAACCCATCTTCTGCCAATCTGACTCTTTGAAATCCTGTTGCATCAGCTTTTTTAATCCCCTCATCCATCTCCCCATCCTGGATTCCTTTTATAGTGCTCCGCTCCTTCATCCTCTGCAATCCCTGAGATCTTAAGCTTGCTTCCTCTTGTGCCTCTAATTCTCCCTTTATCATTCTCCCGTAGTGAGAGTTTGAGCTAACCAAACCTCTTCTCTTAAGAAAATCTGAGTCTTCTTACTCATCTCGGATTCTTGTACTTTTCAAGAAGTCGTCAAGCCTCGCTTTCTCTCCCCACCACCTTCTTGAGGGGGCATCTCATAGTCAATTCTCTCCTCTTCTGCTCTAGCCTTGGGCATCTTATTTTCTTATCTTTGATGTCATGCCACTTGCGGCATCACATCAAAGAGGGGCAAAATGTAGACACCTAAAAAACCTTTAGAAAATAAAGTATTTTTATTTTTTTAAAAATTCCTGATGACATCATCATTTATTAATTAAATAATTATTTAATTAATTAATTTATTTTTATGTTATTAAATCCCTTTATCTTAATTAAAAATATTTAATTAAGAAATCCCTCCCAAAAATGTTTAAATCTTATTTAAACATTATTTTCTTATTTATTAATTATTTAATTAATAAATTGACCAAAAATCCCAAAATAAATAATTAATTTATTTTTTTCCCAAAAGTTGGCCAATTTCTTTAAGACCAATAACCTCTTCCAAAATCTTCTAATCCTTCTTTAATTTTGATTAAAGGCTAATTTCATCATTTCCTACTCCTAATCCCAACTCAAAATATTTAATCAAGATTAAATATTAATCCTCATGTTTATTAAAAATATTTTAATAAATATCTCCTCAACCCAAACCCTTGAAATAAATAAAACTTTATTTATTTCATAAAATCCTCATCCTAAGAAGTTCTAGACTCTTCTAAAAAGTCTTCATCCTCATCCTAGGAAATTTTAGACTATTCTAGAAAGTCTTTATCCTCATCCAAAGTCTAGACTCTTTTAGAAGATGTCTTTAAACCTAATCCTAATCCCCTCCTAACCTTGTCACATTCCCTAAACATGGGTTAAGAATTACTAACCCAAGCCAAAGTTAACAAATATCTCCTCCTTCACCCACCCTCATTAAATGCCATCCACTTGCCTATCCCTAAGCTAATCCTAAACCATCCTAATCCATCCTCTAATCATTTGCACAATCTTAAGCAAGCTTAAAACCTTCCTAATCAAGTCCAAGTCGAAATTGCTCTCATCACCCTCAAAATATCTCAACCATAAAACTTTATGAAGTCTACTAGGCCATAAATGACTCTTCCAAGCACTTTTATTGCTCTTACAAATCATTATGAGGGTCTTTATGAAGATTTTATCCCTTGAGCCTCCTTTGTTGACTCATCCTTCCCCTTTCCTTCATCCTCTCACCCTGTGACATGTGTCACTCCTTGATTGGCTATAAGGAAGCACAATCCATGTGCTCTCCTCTCATGCAATCTGAGCCCTCCATAAGCTTTTTCCCATCCTTGCATCTTAGCCCTCAATCCCTCAAGCCTCTTGCCTATAAATTGGATCCTTCCCCTTTGCAAAATAACACAATCCATAAAGTAAAGTTATAATGCTATTTTGAGAGCCAAATCCATACTAAAGCCATCTATCCACACCAAAAATCCACAATCATCCATTGAAGCCTTTGGAAGCATATTGAGCATACATCCTATCCATTTAGATAAAGCCACTCAACAAGAGAGCTTCTCATTGAGAGAGCCCATTAATGGCTCATATTTTCAATTGAGAGCTCATCTTAGTCTATCTTGAAGTTTATGAATTTTGTTTAGTTTGTAGAAGCTTTATTTAAATTTGGTTTCTATTAGCATACTAACATTGCTCATATACAGCATTGCAGTAGATGTGGGCTACAAAATTGTAAAAAGAGATCACACCTATGATCTAGTTGAACTACAATTGTAACAAATAATGGAGAACCTAGGTGCCATTAGAAAAACCAAGAGTGCACAATATAAGTTAGGAGGAAACTTAATTTGCATATTTTTCTATGTTGAAAACACATTCCCATATTTTGGCAAGGTGAGTTGGAAGACAAATAGATCTATTGCAATTCATGTCAATGAGTATATTGAGCAAATGGGAGATAACTTTGAGACTATCATGACCATCTACTTTGAAGACTTCAAGAAGTATATGAAACAGAGGATGAGAATAGTAGTTTCTTTGGTTGAACAGTATTACAATGACATATGATTTCTAGTTAATATTGACTATAGATATGTACAAGCTATAATACCTAGGGTAAGATGGCTAAGACCCTTAGGCTATGAGAATAATGTTGATGAAGCCTCAGCTACCATCACTGCACTTCTTGCTAAAGAAGTTGATAAATCAGCCAAAATATTTGGTAATTATGATGTCATGAAATTTAAATTTGAGATGGAGTTGAAGAAAACCTCCACATTGAAGAAGAAAAACAAATTGGTGAAGAAAATTAAGGCCCAATTTGGTGAAGGTACAAGTGAAGATGAAGAAGATGATGAAGAGGATGAAGAGGAAGAATAGGAACAAGCTCAAGAACCTCTTACAATAACCCAAGGATCGGGAGAAGAAAAACATGAAGAAGAGGTAGAAGGTGTCAAGGAAGTAGAGGAAGCACCAATACAAATATAACCTAAGAAGAGAAAGGCCAAGGCATAGCCTATGGAAAAAACAAAGGATGAGAAGATCACTAAGCCAAGCCCAGCAAAGCCAACAACACCAACAACTAGAGCAAGCACATGGGCCACTACACAAAAGGCCTAGGAGAAAGCCGAAGAAAAGGCCAAAGTGATAGAACAAGAAGGCCTAGAGCATAAGAAAAAAAGAAGGAAATATATTGCACAACCAAAAAATCATGATGAGATGACAGAATCATAGGATAGAAGCCAATTTAGAGTGGTAAGTCACCCACCAAAATTTGATCTTGAGAATATCTATGAAAATATAAGAAATAATGCAAATTTGACTTCTTTGAAAAATATTGATTGAAGAATCAATATATGAAATGATGTCTAAGTTCAAGAACACTCCACTTGAATTAGATAACACTATGCCAAAGGAATTATATACTATTGTTGAAAATAAATGGCAGTATTATTTAAATCTAGAGAAATAAATTAGAGAATCCACATTACCCAAGTAATACTAGAATTCTCAAAAGGGAAGATTATCAAGGCCACCAAGAAATATGGTGGAAGGTTTGTACCAAAATAAAGGGCATTCAACATTCTTCAGAAAAATATTGAAGACGTTGTGAAGAAATCCACACAAATGTGGAAATTGATTTATGGATTGACAACTATCAAACAAGGAGAATAAGATCCCTTTGAGGGAAGAAATAATGGTGATGATAATAATGATAAGATGGATGAAAATGAGGAAGATAAAGAAAAGGATAATACTAAGGAGGAGACACAAAAGAAAGATGAAGACATGGCTATAGCTAAAGAGTAGTAGGAAGAATAGAGTGTGCAAGACACACAAATGCCAATTATGATCCCTCCTCATGGCACTAGTATACCTGCAAAAATCATAACTGTTAAGGATTTTCCTAATAGTTTAGCTTAGAACATCAATCCTTTAACTTCAAAAGATCTGAAGAAGATTCTTGACCAATCTACACTACAAGCAAGATTATGTGAAAATCCAGTATTGGTCAGTGTAGATGAGCTTCAGAAGGCAATAGATGACATCACAAGGAATAAGGTGAATACACAAGAACCACCTTCTACCATCCCTTTAGCTACTAGTGATCAACCCTTGATTCAAATAACTAAAGATACATCTATCAAGGTTGACACAAGTGTTAAAGAAGACATAGTTGAGAAGAGGAAGGCTACCAAAGAAGATGAAAAGGAGACAATAATAGAGAAAATACGATAGATAGAAACATCTATGCCTATAGCACAACCACAAGGTGCAAGTCCAATCATTATGATTGACAAAAGTAGATTTGAAGAGAGCAAGGATACACCAAAGGAAAAGGAGCAAGAAGCTATTCAAGCATTGATAACATTACCAACATCAAGAACTCCTACAAAAATCCTTCAAAAGCTAAGCACAAAGGCTATACCACTACAAATTTTAGCACCAGG
Organism: Cupressus sempervirens; assembly: GCA_028749045.1. Taxonomy (NCBI): domain Eukaryota; kingdom Viridiplantae; phylum Streptophyta; class Pinopsida; order Cupressales; family Cupressaceae; genus Cupressus; species Cupressus sempervirens. Next base: position 839,449,733 of record CM053793.1, read on the forward strand.
CTCATGCTCTACAAAAGTTGACAAGGTAACTCACTATGGTGATGTAACTTTAGATGAAGAAATAGTGATACCTTAGTTCGATTATGCAACAATGACACTAGAAAAAATAAACATGTTACAACAAGATTTAGAAAAGAAGAAGCATCAATAAATACTAAGAAATGAATTTAGGCAAAGGCAAGCATTACAAGACTGTTAGAGTAAATAATTAATTTACTAATTATTTATTCTATTTACTTAAGCTTACTTAGGTAAATGCATTAGTTGTAGTCTCGGAGTTTTTTATAAGTTTTTGACAATACGAGAGTTTTTTCTCTCCTAAGTCATACTTATTGTCTCACATTTTTTGAGGACTTTCCACCTTATGTGGATGTATGCTTAGTTGTCACACTTATCTCCTAGTGTCTTCTAGCTTGTTCTAGGAGATTTCTGGAGCTCTTTATATTTGGGCTCCCTCATTGTATCACAACATTAACAATCTCATTCTTGCATATTGTAAATGCATATTTCTTGTGTTGCAATATCTTGTTGTCTCTCGTGTCTGTTTAGAGTTTTTCCCTTGCTCTACACTCTTCTCTCCTTGGCTTCTCTTTGACAAGTTTTTGCATGCAGGTGGTCTTGGGCATCTTTGGAGTTGGATTTCATCAACTCCAACATGGTATTAGAGCCTCCTTGTAGCTACTTCGTTGAAGGATTTTTGAAGCCATGATTTGAAGACACACACCCTAGTTTGTTTGTGCATTTTTCTTCAAATCGGAGGAACAGCAAATTTTTGGAGAACTTCCAACCCAAACAGATGATTCCATTAGATCTGGAAGGTCATTTACAGTTAGGATTCATATAAATCTTTTTCATTTTTAGAGATAGAGCTCCAGGAGGCAAAAAAATTTTGCCTATAGGTCATATGGAAGGATGGTTTTTGAGCGAATATATATATATATATATATATATATATATATATATATATAAAATAGGGTGTGTCGCCCATCAGCCACCATGGCTAGGTGGTGCCCCTAGCTTCCTCTACTCTGCTAGTGTCTTCCACCAGCTCGCCACCCCTACAGTGCTCCTCCATCACCTATCTCCAACTCAGCACTAGTAATTGGTCTTCTTCCTGTGTGGTAGTACACTCAGCATCATCAGCGTCCACGTCAAATTTTTGCACACGTGTCTTTGCTGTAGGGTTTGTATAGCTAGCACCACTTTTCCATGTGGCCTCTGCCATGTCAGCCATTTTGCCACATGGCTACCATGTGGATTGCCATGTGGCACCTTTTTTTGCTACGATGGTTTCTAGGCCTTCAAATTTAAGCACGTGAAATGCCAACATTAGCATGATGTTAGCACTGCATCAACATCCTTCTTGCACATCTCTAGGGTCAGTTTTGGACCTACTTACAATTTTTTGGCCATAACTTGAGCATACAGAGGTATTTTTCTGATTCGAAAGAAGTGCCAAAAAGCTGGTTCTAAGACGGAGACATTGGTGTAGGTATTTCAGGTTTTGATGCTTTTATTTTGCCCCTTTTTTTTAGTTTAAGTCCAAAGTTCTTTTTTTGACTCCAGCTTGCATATCTTTTGCATCCCATGTTAGTTTTTTGAAAACTTTATATTTTTGGAAAGTTGGTTCTGTCATCTTTTTAGAAATGTGGTATTTTTTCTTAGATTCTAGCCCATGTTATTTCTATCATATTTTTAGCATTTTTTCTATATGGTGGATATCTTGAGTGTTTTAGGCCCGAGAATCATTTTCATACATGATTTCTTTTGTTTTAGGCTATACTTTATTTTGTTGCAACTTTTTGTCAGTTTTGATCATTGTAGCTATTATTTTGAAGAAACTTTATGTATCACACTAAGATAAAGTGTCACTCTTGCATTTCGAGGGTCATGAGTGTTGTTTTGAGTTAGTTGTACATGCACTATTTTCATAAAGCACCATGGGGGGGATTTTTGTTTGTTGTTTTAGGCATTCTCCCTTTGTCAAGTGAGTGTCCCTTCCATGACATTAGCCCCATGTAGTGTCAGAGTGACTGTGTCTTTATAGGTGTTTGTACCTCTTCCTCTCTCGTCATTCTTGATTCATCTATAGGAGACTTTGGCCCACCTTCTTAGTTGCCTGTCTCTCACCCCGTCTTCATTAAGGGGGGGTTATGTTGTTGTTCTAATGCATCTGTGGTTCGATGGTTCAATAGTGTGAACTATGTATTTAGTAGTTGATCCTATATACAAGGTGATTGTAGTGGCTGACTACATATACATTTCGGTGAGAAGGATCATCTACCATATAGACATGCTTAGTTCATGCCTTCTTCTTCCATGGAGGTTCTTTAGATCAGCAGTTGCAGTTTTCTTCTTGATGGCAGAGTATTTGTAGCTTCTTCATGCTTCAGTGATGCTCTTCATGATCACTTTCTTGTTCCTATTTTAGGGGACATTCCCCTAGTTGGAGGCTTCTTCAATTCTTCACTAGGTTTTTACCTCTTTTTGGGGAAGGGTTTTTAACACATGGTTTTCTCTCTTTCCCCATTTTTAGAGGTTTCATCCTTTGCATTTGTACATGGGTACCTAACATGGCCTTGTTGCCGGGACCCATTTTGCATTTTCATCTTAGTTTTGTGATCTTAAGGCATTCCCCTAAGTTGCACTTAAGGGGGGGTGTTAGAGTAAATAATTAATTTACTAATTATTTATTCTATTTACTTAAGCTTACTTAGGTAAATGCATTAGTTGTAGTCTAGGAGTTTGTTATAAGTTGTTGACAATACAAGAGTTTGTTCTCTCCTAAGTCATGCTTATCCTCTCACATTATTTGAGGACTTTCCACCTTATGTGGATGTATTCTTATTTGTCACACTTATCTCCTAGCATCTTCTAGCTTGTTCTAGGAGATTCCTTGAGCTCTTTATATTCGAGCTCCCTCATTGTATCACAACATCAACAATCTCATTCTTGCATATTGTAAATGGATATTTTCTTGTGTTGTAATATCTTGTTGTCTCTGATGTCCATTTAGAATTTTTTTCTTGCTCTATGCTCTTCTCTCCTTGGCTTCTCTTTGATAGGTTTTTGCATGCAGATGATCTTGGGCATCTTCAGAGTTGGATTTCATCAACTCCAACAAAGACAGCAAGAAAATCTTCTTAGATGCATTCAACCTACCTACACCTAAAGAATCAAAGCCTCTATTGGAAAAATTGTTAGAAATTATTGAGAAGGTCAATAATGAAGATATTGACACAAGTGCAAAACTTCTTGAGTGGTTCGAGAAGAAATTCTAGAGTAAAGTGAATGAGAAAATATCTGGTGAGATTGCACTTACTCAAGTTGCACTAACCATAAAGGTTGAAGATGTGAAGAAGGTGCTGGAGAATATTTTTTCACTGTACACTAAACTGTGTGACCCAGTACTCTTCACTCAAGAAACAAGACATAGAATTCTAAGTTTGGAGAGAAATCTCATTGTATCAAGTCTGCAACTACCTCAAAACCTAGCTCAGAGTGAGAAGCATTTTCATACATTTCTTCAATCACAAAGTTAACTAGCTATGTTAATAGTAGAAGAGGCTAATATAAGAGCCAAGTTGACACAAATTCAAGCCTCCCTCACTCCACATATGGAAATACTCCATAAAGAGCTAGGATATGTAGAAACATTGTTAAAGAAAGATCCTCATCTTTCTACATCAAATGGACTAGTTCATCTAGTAGCTAAACTGGCAATCCAACTCAAGTCACTAGATGTTGCATGTGACAACTGGGATGCAACTCTAAAGATAATTATAGAAGTTAATAAATCCTTTTTGGAAAAAGACACCCTAAGTGTATAAACCCTTTGACATAAGTGTCAAAAGGGGGGAGATAAAATGAAAAAAAAGGGAGATAAAAAATAAAAATGGGGAGCATAAAGAGTAAGGGGGAGATAAGCCAAATTAGCAGAGTAAGAGAGTAGGAAAAGGAAATAAGAAAAGGAGCAAATAATGAAAGTAGAGAATAATGAAAGGGGGAGAGACACAAATTGAATCAAACAGAGAGATGAGGAAGAAAGAACAAAGTGGGGAGCTAAATCAGTTTTTAACCCTAGTGATATACATTTTGAGGAATACAATATAGAAACAAAAATAGAGTAGGTCAGATATCAGCTAAAGAGAGAGCATCAATTGCAAGCACATTGATGTCAAAGAGTATTAGTCAATAGAGACAAACCTACTCGGAATGGAGAATAGACATTTGATATAGAATAGGCACATTAACTCAAGGGGAGTTATGCATTTTGAGGTATATAGGTTATTAGAAAATTTTAAAATTTTGAAGTTTTGTATATAAGTTGAGTTTTCAATATGTTATACTCGAGAAGATTAGAACATATTATGTACAGTTAAGTGTTTTTGATACTCATGTCAAAGGGGGAGATTGTTGATCTCAAATTGATTTTGACAATTGAGAGTCAACACACTTAAGACATCTACTTAGTTTATGTTGAACTAGTAATGCATGCCAAGTATAATATGTGTCAAGTTGTAATGAGCATCAAGTCATTCATGTGCTGCGTAACTTCAAGTGCCAAGTGAATAGTAGATGCCAAATAATTCAAGTGTTGAGTGAATAGTAGATGCCGAGTAGTTCAGGTATTGAGTCAGAAATATAATTATAGTATATGTTGAGCATCTGTAACTTCAAGTGTTGAGTAACACAAATTGGACATATTTGTTTGTGATTGCACAAACAACTATGTAAACCATTTTCAAGAAGACGTAAGGATAGATTTTGATTCTTTAAAGATAAGGATGAATCTATTTGCAAAATCCATATGTGTTTACATCCAGCCAATCAAAAAATAGGAAGTAGCAAGCAGCAAAAAGAATGAATCTCAGTTGTAGATTCATACCTAACCCTAAGCCACCAAAGTATTTATAAGGAAGACAAAGCACCAAAGTATTAAGTGTGAGAGATAATGTTATAGGAGGTAACAAGGGGTGAATAATCAATTTTGTTCACAAAGCATTCAAGGTGACTTAGTAGTGAGAGTGAATTGCATAATCAATTGAAGGAGAACAAAGAATAGAAGGATACAATAATTGTTATATCAAATTAGAGAGGATCAAGAAGAACACTGTATAGATTTGATCTTTAATCAGGCAACTAGAGTCAATCACAAGATCTATGCTAAAATATCCTAATAGGTGATTTTAGTTAAATCTCCTAGGCAAAATAGTCCTAACAGGTTGTTGTAAATCGTTTAATAGGGTGACATTCCAAGTGGATGTTCTGAAGTCCTTTAGCTAGGCACACTTCTAACAAGGTGTTGAAATTATCTAACAAGGTGAGACTTAAAAATCTTTGTAAGCCTTTATTAGGGTAGGCCTTTTACAGGTTAGATCATGTTTCATGGTCAAATCATTGTAACCTTAACTGGCTAAACTTTATTGCTGCAGTAGTGAAGATTTGTGGTGTCATCCCCACCCCATTTTTACCTTCTCTTTGGAGAGTTTCTAGGTAATCATATCTGGTGTTAAGTGTGTGTGATTTATTATATTCTTATATGATTTAGATGAATGTACCTTACATTTTATTTTCAGTTCATATATTACATGCATCTAATGAATGGTGAAAGTTTTAATAGCTAAAGTTTGAACTTCTGATTCACCCCCCTCAAAAGTATATGTTTCGCATTTGTAATTCCAATCGATTAGCAAAGTGGGTGATGATCCTAAGTGAGTTTGATATTGAGTATGTCAACAGGAAAGCAATAAAAGGATAGGCCATTGCCGATCAATTAGTAGATGCACCTATAGAGAGCTCAAATCCTATCTTAGCTGATTTTCCAAATATGCACATTCTTCAAACAGAGCTAGTATCTTGGAAGTTCTATTTTTATGGTTCTTACACACACCATGGATCAAGCACTGGTATTTTGTTCATCATGCCATTGGGTGTTACCATCCCCAAATCTTACAAACTACTTTTCCCCTACACCAACAACAAGGAAAAATATGAAGCCTTGGTCTAAGGCCTCAAAATGGCTTTAGAATGAAAACTAATGGTGTAGAAGTTTATGGAGATTCCCAGTTTATCATCAATCAAGTCACTGACACATATTGGACCAAGGATGAAAAGTTATTTCCTTACAAACATATGGTTGATACACTTAAGGCATGTTTTGTTCATATTACTTTTGAACAAATTCCCAAGATAAGAATAGAGTAGTAGATGCCATGGCCACCTTGGCCTCCTTGCTTCAATTACTAGAGAAACATGAATGATAAGAATTTGTAGTAGAAGAGGTGGTTCAACCCATGTTTACTCAACCTAATTCCCTTATTATTTGTCATTTAGACACTACCAATTAACCCTAGTATAACCCCATCATCACTTACCTCCACAATAACACCATCCCTTCCAACCTCTCATGCAACCAAAGATATAATTTCATTTGATAGACCTCATGCTACACTTTGGTGGCTGATACATTATATAGGAAGGCTCTTGATGGTATTTTGTTTAGATATCTTGAAAAGGATGAGTTGAGAGTTTCTCTACAAGAATTCCATGCAAGAATTTGTGGATCACACTCTAGTGGGTTTACACTAGCAAAGAAGATTCTTAGGATGGTTTATTTTTGGCCAACCATGAAAAAGGATTCTATTGACTATGTTAAGGGTTGCAAAAAATGTCAAATCCATGGTAACCTTGTTCATTCACCAGCCCAAGAGCTCAACCCTTGGGCCACACCATGACCCTTTTTATCAGTTGGGCTTTGATTTGATTGGAGCCATCCACCCACCTTCCTCCAATGGACATAAATGGATTATCATCACCATAGAATACTTCACCAAATGGGTCAAATTGGCACCACTTTCTGACTCTATGGGAAAACAAATCTCTTCCTTCATTTTAAACCATATCATTTATTGGTTTGGCATACCTCATGCCATTCTCATAGATAAAGCCTTGTATTTTAAAAATCAAATAATTGATGAATTATGTGAAAAAATTCACATTATACACCACTCATCAATTTATTATCCCCAAGGCAATGGCCAAGTAGAGGCCACCAACAAAACCATTATCAACATTCTCAAAAGAATCATCAATGACATTGGTTTAACATCTACTAGTGTAACACCCTTCTCCTTCGTTTATGGTTGTGAAGCTATTCTTCCTTTAAAGTTTGAGATCCCATCCTTGAGAGTTACTCTTCATGACATCTTATCAGATGAGGACTACAAAGTGGTTCATCTAGAGTAGCTAGAATTTTTATAAGAACATCAGCATGTCACACATGAACACCTCAAAGTGTATCCTAATAAGTTATCAAGGAAACACAAAAAAAAAAGGTCAAACCATGTGTTTTTCAGATTGGTGACCCAGTGCTTTTAGAAAACCCTAAGAACCAAGCTACTAGGGAAAAGAAAGCAAAGTGGGAGGCCATGTAGTGCCTACCCCTAGTTCACATTTCTGTTATCAATACTAAACTCTTTTAGGTTAGTTTCATGCTTATGATTAGAAGCATTGCTTTAAGATTATCAGATATTGTTTTACATTCAGCTAATTATATGATAAGATTACTTGATACTCTATACTTCATGTGTGTATGATGATTATCACAGTGTTTGCAATTATTTATGATGATTAGTTAGATGGTTATTGTACATATTTTCTTATGAATACTTACCCCATACTTGCATGTGTATGGTGTGCCTATTTGTTTTCTTTATGTATGGCATTTTTGATGTGGTTAAGGAAGGGAGTCATAGTCACCTGCTAGTTGGGATCTACACGATGCACCACTTCCTGCCATTGCCTATTTAGCTTAGAATATTGTGTTTTTACATGTATGGATTTTATGTAGGTTGCAGGTACTGGGTATTGATTTCCTTGAATTTCCAGGATGAGTGTACCCTATCGCATTATCTCAATGGTAAGAGAGGGGAGATAAATTGTTGAGTCCAAATCCTAACCCTTTAAACCATTTTTCCTAATTGAAAATAAGGACAAGTATCTAAGTCAGTACACTTTGAATGCATCAAATGATGTTAATTTGTGATTCTAACCCTTTTGTTTGTTTTGGTATGTGTTTTGTTATAATGGGTTTTCGTATGTTGCTTTATGAGTCTTTGGTGAAATTTCTATTAATTAAGTCTAATTAAAAGATTAAATTAATGATTTAATTTAATGAAAATTATTATGACACTTTAATATTTAATTGTATTTAATTAATTGAGAAATTTATTAAATAAGAGAATTAAATTTGGAGATAAAGCTTTAAGTTTAAATTTTAGAATGTGATAATATTTATTTAACTTAATAATAATATATTTAGAGTTCATTTTTAAATAAATGCTAAATATTATTATTAATTGAGTTAATAAATATTTTACCAATTAAGTTTCTAAAATTAATTAAAAAGATAAAACATGTGAACTTAATTAAGATATTTTAATTAAGTGCACACATGAGATTAAAGCAATAAATTAAATTAAAAATAGAAGTCAAGTGGAAAATTAAATAAAGTTATTTAATAATTCATTTAATGTGCATTAAAAGATAAAGCAAAGATTAATTTGGAGTTAAGAGTTGTGAGCAAGGAGTTCTCTAGGGAACGCACAATTACTGCCTTGATTTTTGGGAGAGAACTCCATATCACAACTTGTGGGTTCATTTTTCATTTACACACACGAATTTGGAGGAGGAATTTTGACACGAATTTTGGGAATGAAATTTGGAGATGAATTTTAGAGGAGAATTTGAACGCTAATTTTGCAAGCAAATCTTCTCACAATTCTCGGTTGGTTGCATGTTAGCATCAGGTTCAGGTAGGGTCTTGTGTTTTGATCACTGGTTGAATTATGCAATTTGATGTTCCTATCTACTTCGTGATTGTAAGAACTTGTCTTCTCAAATTTCATTATATATATGTGTCAATTCTTCATTCTAGATCACTTGATATTCGATTTCATCTGTAAATCCAGATTGAAAATTATCTAGGAAACCCTGTTCAACAATTGAAAGAAATTAGAATTAAATTGGGTTTTGGGTTTGAATTAAAATGGAATTGAGAAAATTAAATTTGGAAAGAGATTGAATTTGAAATTGGAAATCCCAGGTTGAAAATTCAAATGGTTAATATTATTTCCTCTATCAGAGTGATGTGGAAATGAAATTATATATATATATATAATTGGAATTGTATTTATTTTAAAATTTAATTAATAATAAAATACATTTTAAAATGTATAAATATAAGTCTTGAGGAATATCATGTATTGGGAGAGTATTATTTAAATTGATAAAAAATAAATATATATAATATAAAGTATGGGGAGGGGGTCTTACCCACCCTCCCCAACTCCTTTAAGTCGTTGGTGGCAGACCTGCGTCAATGGGGGACTGCATGCCCTTAAAAAGCCTGCGGTACCTTGTGACTAGGGTCGCACGACTTTTCAAAAGAAAGTGGCAGTAAATGGATTGGTTCACTTATTTTTTTTTTATGAAAGTTTAATTTGTTAATAATTTTTTAATAATATTAAAGTTTGATTTAATAAAAATTTTAAATTAATAAATTTTGTTAATAATATTATTAATTGTTTTAATTATTATTTTTAATTAGTAATATATATTTAAAAAGTTTTAATAATATTATCATTAAGATTTTAATAATTCATTGTTATTATTTAATGATATCTATTAATAAATTTTATTATTGTTTATTAATTTTAATAATAATACAATAAAATATAGTTAGTTCTTAGTTAATAAAATTACTAATAATTTTATTAATTATTAATAACTATTAATTATGGGTATTTTAACATAGGTATTTGTATAATTATTGATTAATTTAATTAATTGAAAATTAATTAAGTTAATTGTTAATTAAAGTATTTTTTAAATAGGGTTTTAATTTATTTAACTATCATCAATATTGAGTTAATAAAATTTAGATTATTTTATTTAAAATCAATAATTGTTACTTTTATAACTTAGATTAAAAAAATGATTATCCTTAGTTTATTTATAGGATAATTATACAATCATTTAAATATAGAAATGGGTTAATTATAAGGGTTAATTGAGAAAACGTATTACTTGAAATATGTATGAAATTGGAAATAGAAACCTTACTTTAATTCAACAATATTTTATCATTTCAAACCAACTGTGACACTATGATGTTTTCCATGTTCTATCTATGCATTGGGGTGTTGGGGGTTGTATTAGCTTGACCAGTCCTAGGTCATTACCAGAGGCTCGGGGGTTTGTGAATGTGAGATTATTATGATTTGTTCTCGATCTTTTCAAAACAACCAAGGTAATGTGATAGTATGCTCTATGATGGATGTATTTATTGTTTGTTATTACTTTCCAGTTTCCTTGTGTGAAGCTAAGGTGTATGTATATGAGATACCTGACTTAACCATTTTGAGTCATTGATCAGTTATATTTGATTTGCCTTCTAGTTGCTTTGAGAGGACTGAGATGCTTTAGATGATTTGTTCTTGATGGTGTCATGTTGTGACATGTTTTGACTTGACCATTTTGGAGTCTTCGATCAATATTGGGATTTATTTTGGGATACTTTCTAGTTGCTCATTGGAGAACCATTGGATAATATGATTTATCATGGATGCCTTCAGATGCTGATAGAGATCTGTTGTGATCATTATGATTATTATTTGATGTTATTTAGTTGCCCATGAAGAACTGATGTGGTTATTGTGGATTATATATATGATGTTTTCAGTCACTTATATAGGATTGAGGTGATTTTATTATGATTCTTTGATTTGAGATTTCATGAACCTAGGGTAGGTTATCTATGTGTAGTGTCAGGAAGTGGCTTGCAATGGGGTCGGGGCCCTAAGGGGCTGCCTAGAGAAACCCATTGTAAGTTGTTTTAATAAGTGATAACATTTACACTAAATGGGGATTAAAATGAACCTAATAATTGTATGTTCTCTCCCATGCCTTGAGTGCTAGTACAGACTAGGATGGGGTAGAGAGAATGCTTGGTTGTGACCTTACATTTCGTAGTATGCCTCGTTAGTACGAGAGGATACTAGTGGCCACAAGAACAGAGGGACCCAAGATTCCTAGGGGATTTCTCAGGTAACTTCCAACATGATTTGTGTGATGACACTTTCCTGCTTACATAGTAGGTTTCCTATGTGTCTTTGTGGTGCCTCTGGGTCTAGATGTCAATCTATGTGTTGGAACCTTTGAGTTAGTATACTTTTAGGATTTCCTAGACTTAGAGTGTATTTTTGTTTTGTATTTTGATATCCTATTTGGGACTTGAGACTATCTCCTCAGCACAGTGGGAGTGGACCATTTAGGTTCCACGCGGTCGGGTGGTAGTGCTTTTTCACTCTTACCATTTGAGATTCGTCTGTTGCTACCGTGGTTGGAGCTTCTTGGTATGCTTGTTTATCATGTATAGATGATGTTGTTTACTATGCTTTATTCTAGTATGTTACATTCCTTTATGCATATGATGTAGTATGTTTTAGGAATGACATCCCTATTACTATAGTACCGATGATATCTTCGGTGACTTGGGATGTTATGCATGGGGGATGGCTAGGGCCCACTATGGTCTAATGATGCTATTGATGGTTGGGAGGAACCACACACTTAGATTAGTTGTGTTTTATGATGTTATATCTTTATGATGGGTAGATGTACCATGTATGTTGTTAGATTCATTTACTTTATTGCACTTGTATTATGGATTCTTGGGGGACGATGTATCTTTATTTCTACTTATGTATATTCTTTTAGCCTTTCATAACCTGTGACATGTACAGTGGATGATTGAGCGTTCCAAATTAATTTTCCAAGAGGCATTTAGAACAAATGTATAATATGGACTTTAGACTTTTCATTATTCTTTCATGTGGATGTGGTAGTTGTTAGAGTTAGTATTAATTATATTTAAATGTGACTCAATGTCTTGGGATCCTTAAGGAATGTAACCTATTATGTATGTTTGTTTATGATTACATGTTATTGCTTCCGCTACTATGTGTTTGATGTGTACGTTATACTTTCTTGTTTAAAAAAAAAAAAATTAGCAAACTTAGTAAAAACTTTAGGTTAATTCTTTTGGATCCCTTGGCAGGGCCTTATAGGCCAATTGGATTGGTCCTTACATTATCACTGAGTCTTTTAGGGTTGGTACTTACAAACTTTTAGATTGTGATGGTGCAGACCTATCAGAGCCCATCAATAGCATCCATCTCAAAAGGTTTTATGTCTAGAGCTTTGAGAAACACCTCATCACCAAAAATACCCAAAAAAATCAAAAACACCAAAAAAAATGGTACAAAAGAAATAAGAAATGCCACATTTGGTTTCAAAAGGAGTGAGAGATAGCACCTTTGGATTTCCCTAAACAAAACAAGTCCCTCAATTCTGAAAGACAATCAAAAAAACACTCAAGAAACTTCCTTAGAGACAAATTTTGCTTGTTTCAGGCTTACCTAGCACAGTTGAGTTAATTTCACACATACCCAATTGAGAAACACTTGTGGGTTATAGTTCAATGGTTTCTTGGCATTAGACATAGCTCATAGTAGTAGAAATAGTTGGTATAAGAGTAACAAAGGGAATAACAAAAAATCAAGAGAAACATGGAGTTAGATTATGTATTGAGATACCATAGACATGAATTGCAAGAAAATTAGTGCACATCTTAGCCATCCTCCATGACCAATGATCCCCAATGTCCATTTTAGCCCTCATTTGAATTCATTTGACATCCCAAATTTCTTTTTTTACCTCCTGCATCTTAAATATAGCTATCCAAGCCTACTTTTCACCTTTTGGCCTACTTTTGGTCTCCTTGATTCTTTAGGTGCCTCCGCATAGTCTTAGGTATCCCTATATTCCATCAAATCTCACTGACATTCTCATTTCACTTTCACCAATTCATAAATTGTCAAAAAATTATTTAAAAAATGCAAAAATTGTCAAAAATTATATCAAAAAGAAAAGAAAAAGTGACAGATAGACACATTCATTGAGTTTGCATTTTCATCTTGGGTCTCTTGAAAACACATGGTTGGCACATAAATCAAGATAACACACACATAAGCCTCATCAATAGTGGTCAACATAAAGGTTAAACAACAATGAGTAAGGTCATCCAACAAAAAGTCATAAACCACCATACTCATACATAGTTAACACTCTACTATTGTGGACTCAATCTCATCACAACACTACCACCTTGCATCAGACTTCATCCTCACATATCACTTATTCCACCTATTGCATTGTGTGGCTTTTGAATCTCAACCAATTATGGTCACTGATTCATTACATCATTCATCACATTTTATGCATTTAATTCTTCATCTATTCTTCCTGAGTCTCAAGCTTCATTTTGTGGCTTTTGAATCTCAAAGGTGAAGTCCCATCCCATATCTTTTCATCTCTAGCACATTCATTTCCTTTCATTTTTCACTATCATTCACCTCATTCTATCTCATTATGTTCATCTCATTTTCACATCTCCTAAATAAAAATTTCATTACATCACATTGAAAATTTCATTCCATTACATTTCATATTATTAACTCACATTTCATTTCATTACATTTGATTTATTACATTCCATTACATCAAATCTCATTTCAGTACATCACATTGCAAATCTCATTTCATTACATGACATTACCGCAAATTTCATTTTCTTACATTTTATATCATTCCAATACATTGCATTACATCTAATTTCATTTCACCACATTTCATCTACACTTATTTCATTATTTTCATACTATCACATTACATTTTATTTCACTCACACATGACATTTAATTCCTTCATTCACTATTCTCATATCATGCTACATTAATCATTCACACATATATCAATAGCTACCATTCTCATATCCATCCAATCCTACCATCACATGCATACATAAGTCCATCATATAACAAGTACACTGAACATCAATAAGCTCCACACATCTAAACATCAACAAGCTCGGATATCTCATAAAACAAAAGATCGAACAATATATCAAAAGGATCATATCAACATGAATATAAGATGGACTACATCAACATGTACATCCAAACAATCACATGACATGAACATCAAAAGGTCATAACATCTATCCAAATGAACACTCAAAATATCACCAAGTACATCAGTATGAATATCACACGGATAATAACACATAATGATAGGTAATGCCATAAGAAATAATAGGTGGTTTACCCAAAGGTCCCCACTTATTGGGGGCACTCCTATCCTCTTGGGGCACCTACTTGATTGCATCTATCATCACTACAATGTGTTTGGCTATTGTTGTCTCACTTATTGAAGCCCTGTCTGTCCCTGGTTGTGGTGGTGGTGGCCTCAGTGTCATCAATGCTATAAAAGCCTAAAGAGTACTCATCAACTCACCCATTTGAGCATCCATGGCACTCCTTTGAGCCTCTAAATTAGTGGATCATCCTAGCCTCTCAGCTAGTGGTTGAACATCTAGTAGCACCTGTTGCTGCCCCTATGGTTTTAAATCCTATGGATCTCTAATAGGAACCTATACCCATAGCCTCTATCACCAAATAAACAATACATCACTAGGTAACCTAGCCCTCACCTACTCTATCTAGCCCTACACAACATGACTATCATAATAACTAGATCCTGCACAACTACCCATCCCTCCTCTCACTGTTGGACCTCCCTAGCCTTAGATCCTTTCCAACCTCCCTGCACCCACATCTCCTAGCCTCTATAATAGACCTCATACAATGACCCTCTATGGTAGTACCACTGCTACTCAACCTTGCCCTCCATATCTCCCCCTTGCTCTAACCACACCTCTAGCTCTCCCTTTGGCCTACCATCTACCTCTACCTCTCCCCAAACCACCCTCACCATCCCCATTCCTCTCCCCCACTCAACTACTCATCAATGCCAAGAATAGGCTCTGTTGGATCCGTATATCTTGAAAATGGATGCTCACAAAACCATCATGCATAGTCACCCTCCATCCCTACATCTACCTCTTCATCTCTTAATGCTCATGGTTGTGGCATATCTATCATCTAGAGAAAGGCCTCCAAGCAAGCTTCATACTCTAAGGTCAGCCCCCATACTACCCTTTATGCCTAAACTCGAGCATAATGTGTTGCCCCCTGTAGCATGCCCTGCCACCACCTAAACTATCTCACAACTTGCTTGAAACAAAATCTCTCTATCACTGCGAGCACTTAGCCAAGAAAATATCTTGGGTCAAAGAAATATACAATCTCATCATCATCCTTGGCCCATAGCTCAATAAACATCTATTATCTTCATACAACCTCATCGATGTCATCCAATATCCATCACCAATACTTTGTCTTGCCTAGACATGGCTGCATGATCACACTGGAGTAAGTATATATATAAGGCATATCTTAAGGACACTATCACACACATATCAAATGAGTAATGGGTAGATTCTCCCATGTCCAAAGTTGTAACAATATCACCCCTACTAATAGAGATGAGGCTATCGAATATACAACTTGATGTAACTCATGATGTAAGTGGACCAATATGCAACTACCCCATGGAAATCTTTGTGGCTGATCAATCAAATCTTGTATCAACTAACCCCATCCAACTAGACATCCTTGCCTCCATCTATCTGGCAACAAAAACCCTTCTATCAACCCAATCAACACCACCAAAAATGACTCATACTACAACATCTTATACCATGATAAAATGTCATCACCAATACTATCATCTCTAAAAAAGTCTTTGAATGTAATGTCATCTATTTTTTGGTCATAGTACACCAAATCTCCTATCTATTGCTTGGTCATAGTACACCAAATCTCCCACTTTTGTTATCCAAAATAATCAATATACATCCTCTGACATCACAGTCATCTCACTCATGGGAAAATAAAAGGTGTTTTGGTTTGAGTGCCATCACTTGGCCACAACTATCAATAGCCCTCTATTCACTTAGAACTAGGGCATTTGTAGTAAATAGGTGAACCCACATTTGTCTATCACCTAGAGATCCTTGGCTGAAAATCTACCTATAGACTCTAGGGGCCACAAATACAATCCTCACACCATAAGCTTTCAACCATGTACCTATTTTCATCAAAAAACCAAACAACAATGTTGGTTTTCATCCTTGGTGACCATCATACACCAATCTACTATCCATATCTAGCTAATCAAGTACTAGTTCTATCGTGGACTTGTTACTTGTCCTTCTCTATCATGAGTTGGACATGTTTCTTTTCCCTACTTTGTATCCTGAGCTAGGACATCATTCTCTATCTCACTATTGTCAAATTGATCTTATGACATCACTTTCTAGTTACTTGATTGCTATTGTTTGCTTGTTGTGACATATCACTACAAAACACAGTGGAAGCACTATTTCATGGGATGGATGCAGTATAAAACATAGTGGATGTGCTAAAAGAGCATATGCACTATTAGACAAATTAATAGCACTATCAATTGCTTTAGATGTGCTATGGAAACATATGTGCTAATGCCTAATGCATATTTTCTATTTCTAGGACAAAAGTACTATTCAAATGATATGTGTCACAATTTTATTCATATGCACTACAATATTCTTTTAATGTGCCAAAATGTTCAAATGCATTATTAGATAGCTCATATGTGCTATTGTTTTCCTATATGTACTAATTAATTCCTAATCTAGGGTTTCATATGCACTAATTCATCCTATGCATGTGCTAATCTATTGGTCGAATGCCCTAAAAGATTTCAAATGTGCTATAAGAATATGTAAATGTACTAAAATAGCTAAACTACCACATCTACCACAAAAATTCATCCAAAATTCAATAAACTTAGGTACAATTGCAAAAAAATCCTAAAAATAGAGGATCTCAATGACTTAATAGGGCACCATAGTCAATTGGATGGTTGTACCTACAACCCCTCTCAAATTTGTACTCTTGTAAAGGGACTACCATCTACACTAGCTCTAAGCTCCAAATTTCCAAATGTCAAAAGGGAGTGTGAAAATGACAAGGGTAAAAGGTCTTTTGACCTATTTAACCCTACTTAGGGGCATTTATATCACTATTTCACACTATTTACCCACATTAGAACCTTTTTGCTCACTTTCACAAATTGGGTATTGTATTAAACCAACTTGATCATCTTCATCCATCAATTATCAAACATTTTAGAAATAAAATTGGAACCTCCTTAAATTTCACACATTCATTTTTTCCA
Organism: Cupressus sempervirens; assembly: GCA_028749045.1. Lineage (NCBI taxonomy): Eukaryota > Viridiplantae > Streptophyta > Pinopsida > Cupressales > Cupressaceae > Cupressus > Cupressus sempervirens. Next base: position 839,466,977 of record CM053793.1, read on the forward strand.
ATTTCATTTCTGAGGGGGTAGTATATCCATATCAAACTAGGGCATCCAAATCAGGGCATGAAAATTTTCTATAAAAATAAAAAATGTTCTATCCTAGCAAAATTTCCAATATCAAACTAAACAAAATTGGGGCATCCAAGCAAAACATCATAATATCAAAACATCAAATCAACAATAATTAGAGCTCAAGTCATCAACAATTAGACACCATGACAACTACAAAAAATCAAAATATCATCAAACATACATTCAATCATCAAAATTCGACCAAAAATTAGAAAATCAAGATAGTCTTTGAACTAATATGCCTCACATATTAGCTCAAAGAAGGGTATTTGTAGACACCAAAAAATTGGCAAAGACCTAAACTATGCAATTTCAATTAATCAATGCAAATTAAGGAGGAAATTAGAGGAACACAATAGACTTTCAAATCAAAGATCACATCGGGTCATTAATCATCTATCAAAATAATAAAACCTAAATCAAATCCAAAAGAGGAGAAAAATAATTCAAAATCATAAAATGAAATTCAAAAAGGGAGAAAGAAAAAGACAAAATTTTGAAAGTAAATAGAACATTTATTAAATCAATAAAGCCTTTTATCCTCACAAAAGTGAAAATCCCCCTTTTACATTTAAAATAATTGGAAAAATCCTTGTTTATCCTCAAAACCAAGTATGTTGGACTCTTGCCCCTAGTCTCTTATGAGAGATATTTTCAATTTTGCCTCCATCCACCAGTCAAAGGTAAAAATCCTAATTCTTACCCCAACCCCTTCCGAAATCCTATAAATAGGAGGTAAATCCAAGAGCTAAGGGACCCAAGTTTTAGGCATATGCACTATAGACACATTTTGAGTTATCATCTCTTTAGAATTATCAAATAGAAAGTTAATATCATTTTGGTAGCATTTTAGCTTTGTTTTCATGTTATTTAGTATCATTATAGCACATGTTTAGCTCATTTCATATTCATTTGATAGCATTCTAAGAGTTTCTACCCACATATAATTTGCATTACAGTCATAGATCTTACATGCATTCTTGTAGATTTGTATTTTAAGCATACTCCTATTCTATAACTATTACTGAGGTGCTGGTCTGAGAGCTTTCTTACCAGTTGTAGTTAGGAAAATATGGGACATTTGTAGAGCTTACATTCTGACAATGATTTATTGGGTTTAGTTTAGTTTGTTGTCATTTTATCTTCACTCTACATTAAAGTCTCATGAATACACAAATATACCATGTACACATATCATTTTTTATCTTCTCTTCTCTTTTCTTCTTGTTTTGACATTCTTTTCAAGAGTTCTTGTAAAATTTGCATTTTTTAAAAAGTAATTATGTCTGGTTTATACTTCAGAATAGAAATAACCTCATCCAATGTCACTAGCTTCCCAAGTGACTTAACCTTTTTATTCATCTTTTAGACCTTGGTGTGCTGATACTCAACAATTTAATATGAAATGTTGTAGCTTCAACACTCGATCCTTGTATCTCTTGTACTATAGTAGCACTCTCATTTAGAGTAGGTATTGTTGGATACAATTGATTAATTGTGTATTGCCTTTGATGTTATACAAATTTCATATCATTATCAGTCAGTATGTGCCAAGTTCACTTGGGCAATGAAGACAATTTTCTGTGTCTACCAACCATTCCTATGATTGCCTAGTTTAGAAGGTAGTGTCTACCGAGTTCACTCAAGTGTCAAAGGAAAGTATGCAGAAGATGAGTGTTAACTGAGCTCACTCAATAAATGAAGGAAAGTTGGATGGAACCAGTGCTATCCAAACTCACTCAGTTGCTAAAGGATTTTTGTGAGTTTACAGTGTTAACCAAGCTTCTATTGGTTAACAAAGGAAATTATTTTTGAGCTAGTTTCTACCAAGCTAGGTCAGCTAACGAAGGATTTTCTTGTTTTGGCATATTAAGCTTAATTGATTTTTCTATTGATTGCAACTAATTGAGGTGATGAATATTAGTATTCTAAGTTGTATATGAGCCAACTTAAGAAAGTGGAAGATATAAGTATAAGGTCAAGTTTGTGATTTCAAAGTGTGGATGTGCAACTATTAAGATGTTAGTGAAGATTTAATGATGAGAAGAGGAAGTGAATTTGAAAGATACTTAGAATATTCTTATGGAGTATAAAAGCTATATTTGATCAGGAAGGATCAAGTACAAGCTAGAACAGAGATCTATAATCTGCAATTCAATTGCATTCAAATTAGGTCATCTCATTTTTACTCTCTCACCATTGTAGTAGTGATCTAAATCTCCTAATAGATTTAGCTTAACAACTATTTGCAAATCCTATAACAAGGTGGAAGTTCTATTGAATTGTCTAAAGACCTCTAACAAGGCCACTCCTATTAGGGTGATTAAATCCTCTATCAAGGTCACACCTAACAATGTGTTTTGTAACCTTCAACATGGTTAGCTCCTAATAGGGCTCACTTCAAAAGAGTGAAAATAGTAACTAGTTGCAACCAGAGGTTTTTCCCAAATTGTGTTTCCATGTTAAATCTTGGTGTTAAATGTGTTCATGCTATTTTCTTTTATGTGTTTTCAACTAAGTTAAATTAATGGAAATCATAGATAATATTAAAAATTTATATGTTAAGCATTTATTGAGTACTTATCAAGTTACAACATTCTATATGTGTTTACCAAGCTTCAATAGTATTCAATTTTCAGTTTGCATTTTTTGTTCTAACATCTAAGGGATTTGGGATTTATTTTAGTAGTAACTAATTCACTCGTCCCCTCTTAGTTAGTCCTCTTATATTTCCAACAATAAATATCAAAGCTTTTGGTGCTTGTAGAGAAAGTTTCAAGGACCTAAGCTAAAGATCAGGATGTGTTACAGAAGAGAGATATCCAAGCTGAACAGAGACAATTTTGTAGCATGGCAAGGACTTATGAGGCTATACTTGGCTACCATCAGTGACTCAAGATGAGAGTATCTTGATACTAAATACAAGACTCACACTAGAAAATTATCAGTTGAAGATATTCTTGAAAAGAATAATCACAACATCATGATGATTGATATTGCATCTGCTCTTAGTTATGCTGAGTTTGATGAAGTAGAAGACTACAAGATAGCTCATGAAATTTGGATCAAGCTAAAAGATATATATGGAGGAGATGAAAATGTAATAAGGGCTAAGGCTGAAAGTCTTAGAGGTCATTTTGATCAAATGAAAATGAGAGAAGATAAGAACATTGCAAAATATGTGGAAAGGATCAAAGCAAGTGTAAGTGCAATCAAAGCATCTGGAGGAGACATTGAAGAGAAAATAGATATAAGAAAGGTAATTAGAACTATTCTTTCTATTTATGCAATTAGAGTTTTTGATATTCAAAAGATGAGATGTGATCCAAATAATTAAATATCTTTAGACACTCTAGTTTGAAGATTGACAACTTTTGAGTTAGATAATTTTGATAACTATGTTCCTAGTTCAAAGGTTATTGAATCTACTTTTAAAGCTAAACTCTCACTCAAAGAAAAGGGTAAGAAATCAAAATCTAGTCAATCATGAAGTGAAGAAGAAGTAACATTAGAAGAAAGTTCAAATAGTGATCTTAAAGGTGTTGAAGCCCTACTTGCAAGGAAGTGTTCCAAAGGAAGAGGAAAGTACAAAGGTAAAGGTCCTATGATTTGCTTTTCCTATGAAGAAGTTGGTCACATTGTTACTAGGTGTCCAAATAACGAAATCAAAGATGAAAAGAAAAGCAATAAGCACAAAGGCAAGAAGGATTCCAATAACTCTTGAAGATAATAAATCTTGTTTTATAGCTAAAGATTCTGATAAAAATGAAGATGAAATGGTATATATTGTTGTGAAAGATGAATCTGATGATGGAGATGAGACAGAACTTATCTCTCATGTTATAAAAAATGACATATGCATTATTGATAGTGGTTGTTCACATCATATGACTGGAGATAAAAAAAAATTTGAGCACATGGAATATTATGATGGAGGTAGTGTGAGATTTGGAAACAATGAACCTTGTAACATAAAAGGAAAAGGATGTATTTCATTTACTAAAGAACTTGTATGTGACGATGCTTATTGGGTTGAAGGGCTAAAGCATAATCTACTAAGTGTGGCACAATTGAATAACATTTGATTCAAGGTAGAATTCATGAATGGGTAGGCCAAACTACTAGATGGAAAGGGTCATTTGGTTGGATCTGGAAAGCAAACAAAAGGTAATCTATTTTATGTTGATCTTAGTGATTGTTCATGTTTCATTGCTCGAGTAGAAGAAATCTAGTTATGACACAAAAGGCTATATCATGTAAACTTTGATAATTTGGTTAAGATAAGAAAACATAAAAGAGTAAGAGGTATTCCTAGTTTGAAGAAGCCTGATATGGGTCTTTGCAAGAATTGCCAAATTGGTAATATGGGAAAGACTAGTTTCAAAAGAAAAAACTATCACTCAGAAGAAGTCTTGGAAATTATTCATAAAAACTTATGTGGACCTATTGGAATAGAGAGTTATAGTGGAGAAAAGTTTTTCATTCTTTTTGTTGATGACTATTCTAAAATGATGACTGTAATGTATCTAAAAGAAAAATCAGAAGCCAGTCAAAAGTTCAAGTGGTATCTAGTAAGAGTAGAAAAAGAAACTGGAAAGAAGTTGAAATGCTTAAGATCATAAAAATGTGGTGAGTTCATCTCCAATGAGTTCAATAATTTCTACATTGAAAGAGGAATCAAAAGATAAGTATCAAATCCTGGCACACCACAACAGAATGATATAGCTGAAAGATGAAACAGATTTATCATGGACTATGCAAGAACCCTGATGATTGAAAATAATATTGCTCTCAAATATTAGAAGAAAGCTATTAGCACTATAGTTCATACCTTGAATAGAGTATAGTTGAAGAAAGATTCAAATAAATCTCCTTATCAACTATGGTATGGCTACAAACCTAATGTAAGTTACTTGAATATTTGGTAGCAAATATTATATCTTGAAAGAATCTAGAAAAGGAAAATTTGATGTAAAAGGTGATGAAGGTATATTTATAGGATACTCCTATACAAGTAAAGCATACATATGTTTGAATTTATCTACTCATAAAATTATATAAAGTGCACATGTTAGAATTGATGAGTTTGCCAAAAAGAGTGAAGAAGAAAGCAACTAGGAGCCAGAGGATTACAAAAGATTTGTTTACTATGAACCTAATACCCTACCATATATATCTAAAAGAAAAGAAGCTTCATCTCATGATTCCCTAGAATCTCCAATAGTTACCAAGTTGTAGATAGTGCAACTCAATTTATAGTCTGAAGGACTCGAGTCACAGTCAGAGGCTACTGAGCTAGTTTAAACCAAACTTGATGAACCCAAGTCATAGATAGAAGGACCTGAGCTTGAAATTAAAATTCATGATGAAGATGGTGGAGCTCATTCAAAGTCTAAAGATCCTATTTTAGCAAGTTATGTTAGAAGGCATCATGCTCCTGATTAGATCATTGGAGACAAATTTGATGGAACAATGACAGGAAGCAAATTAAAAGGTACATGTTTACTTTTTGAATTTGAACCTAGAAGTGTTAAAGATGCTCTGGATAATGAAATTTGGATTGAAGCAATGAATGAAGAGATAGAACAAATAAAAAATAACAAAACTTGGATTCTTGTTCCTAGACCCAAGGATAAAAATGTAATTGGTACAAAGTGGTTATTTAGAAATAAGCTAAATGAAGATGGAAAAGTTTCAAGAAACAAAGAAAGATTGGTGTGAAAAGGTTATTCTCAAGAAGAAGGTATTGATTATGGTGAGACTTTTGCTCCTGTAGCAAGACTAGAAGGTGTTATAACTTTACTAGCATATGTAGCACATAGAGGATTTAAGGTGTATCAAATGAATGTTAAATCTGCATTTTTGAATGGAATTCTTGATGAGGAAGTCTAAATTGAACAACTAGAAGGTTTTGTAAATCCTAACAAAAGAAACATGGTTTGCAAGTTACACAAAGCATTATATGGTCTCAAACAAGCTCCCAGAGCTTGGTATGAAAGACTTCATAATTACTTGGTACAAATTGGCTTTCAAAGGATAAACAATAATAGTAGTTTGTATATCAAGGAAGGATTAGACAAGAAGACTGTGTTGGTAAAAATATTTTTTGATGATATTCTATTTATAGGAAATGATGACTTGTGCAAAGCATTTTTAGAACAAATGAGTAAAGAATTTTAGATGTTCATGTTTGGTGAGATAAAATTCTTTGTTGGATTGCAAATATAGCAGAACAAAAATGGTACCTACATCACTTAATCTACGTATATCAAGGAGATACTTAAAAAGTTTGGAATGGAAGATTCAAGACCAGTTGGAATCCCTGTATCTACTGGACATAAGATATTCAAAAATGATGATTTGAAAGAAGTAGATCAGCCCACATATAAATCAATGATTGGAGAATTGTAGTATGTAGTACACACAAGGCTTGATATTGCTCTAGCAGTTGGAATAGTGGAAAGATTCTCAACAAATTCTAAGGAAAATCACACGATGGCAATCAAGAGAATCATGAGATATCTAAAAGGTACTAAAGACCATAGCTTACGGTATAAACTTGGAGGAAATTTGGACTTGAAAGTATTTATTGACGCTGATTGGGTAGGAAGTATTGATGAAAACAAAAGCACTAGTGGTGGAGCACTCTTTCTTGGTAAAAGACTAGTGTCTTGGACAAGCAAGAAGCAAAATTTTACATCTCAATCCACAATAGAGGTAGAATATGTTGTAGTAGTAGTTAGTTTTTCTAACATTGTTTGGTTCAAATCATTGTTGGAAGGAATGAAGATAGAGATCAAGGATCCAATAGTCATATACTATGATAATGCCAGTGCAATCAATATATCAAAGAATCCAGTGATGCATACCAAAACAAAGCACATGCTATAAAATATCACCTCTTAGGAGAGCTAGTACAAGAGAAAGAAGTAAAATTGGAATATGTTAATACAAAGGAACAATTTGCAGACATATTTACCAAGCCATTACCTAAGGATGCATTTTTTTATGTAAGAGGTAAGCTAGGGGTCATTCCCCTATCTAAGGTTCACTAAATAAAGTTTAGTGATGCATCAACAAGAGTTAAGTTGAAGATCAATCAGTTGGTGCAAAATTAGCAAGGGCATATTGTAAATGAATAAGTACCTAAGGTACATAGGTAAAAATAAAAAATTTGTGTTTGGCATGTGTTATCAAAGAGGGAGGAGTTTACTATCATATCTCTGAGAAATTCTTGGAACCAGGATAAAGTAAGGAACCAAAGAGGGAGAAGTTTACCAAAGAAGGAAAAGTTTGCTGTAAGAGGGAGAAAGCTCTATAAATGAACTTGGTAGAAGTTGTTGCAAATAGAGAAAGAATCCAGTGAAAGGAAGAGCTCATACTGATAGAGGGAGTTCTCAAGAACAAATCCAAAATTTTATTGTGCTATGACATGTTGTGTTTCTATTAATGCCAAAGAGAGAGATTGTTGGATACAATTAATTAACTGTGTATTGTCTTTGATGTTACACAAATGTCATATCATTATCAGCTAGTATACGCTAAGCTCACTCAGGCAGTGAAGATAGGTTTCTATGTCTACCAAGCATTTCTATGATTGCCTAGTTTAGAAGGCAATTTCTACCAAGTTCACTTAGGCATCAAAGGAAAGTATGTAGAAGATGAGTGTTAACTGAGCTCGCTCAATAAATGAAGGAAAGTTGGATGGAATTAGTGCTAACTAAGCTCACTCGGTTGCTAAAGGATTTTTGTGAGTTTAGAATGTTAACAAGCTTCTGTTGGTTAACAAAGGAAATCATTTCTAAGTTAGTTTTTACCAAGCTAGGTTGGCTAACGAAGGATTTTATTATTTTGGCATATTAAGCTTAATTAATTTATTTATTGATTCGAGCCGACTGAGGTGATGATTAATAACTATTCTAAGTTGTATATGAGCTGACTTGAAAAAGTGGAAGATATAAGTATAAAGTCAAGTTTGTGATTTCAAAGTGTGGATGTGCAAGTATAAAGGTGTTATTGAAGATTTAATGATGAGAAGAGGAAGCAAATTTGAAGGAAAAGCATGATATCCTTATGGAGTAGAAAATCTATATTCAATCAGGAAGGATCAAGTACAAGCTAGAATAAACATCTATAATCAGCAATTCAGTTGCATTCAAATCAGGTCATCTCATTGTTACTCTCTAACCATTGTAGTAGTGATCTGTATCTCCTAACAGAGTTGGCTTAATAGTTATTTGTAAATCCTCTACCAAGGTGGTAGTTCTATTGAATTTTCTAAAGACCTCTAACAAGGCCACTCCTAATAGGGTGATTAAATCCTCTAACAAGGTCATGCCTAATAGTGTTTTTTTTAACCTTTAACAAGGTTGGCTCCTAATAGGGCTCACTTTAGAAGAGTGAAAATAGTAACTAGTTGCAATTGGTGGTTTTTCCCAAATTGGGTTTTCATGTTAAATCCTAGTGTCAAATGTGTTCATGCTATTTTCTTTTATGTGTTTAAAACTAAGTTAAATTAATGGGAATCACAAATAACATCTAAATTTTATATGTTAAGCATTTACCAAGTACTTATCAAGTCACAACATTCTATATGTGTTTACCAAGCTTCAGTAGTATTCAATTTTTAGTTTTCACTTTTTGTTCTAACATCTAAGGGATTTGGGATTTATTTTAGTAGTAACTAATTCACCCCTCTCCTCTCAATTACTCCTCTTGTATTCCAATAGGTATTACATATTATATAGATGTAGAAATCAATGTTTTAGTAGATACATGCATAACACTTGTTAATTGTACTAGAGATTGTATTGCTTCTTTTTGCTTATGAGACTCTTTATTCTGTTGTTTATCAGCCTCCTTTACTCCCTCAATGTGAGCTCTTGAGGCATTATTTTCAAATTTGTCTATTTTCTCTTTCTCTTCTTCTTCTTCCTTGTGAATAAAAATATTGGCCATAGAGGTTGGATATTGAATCACAATGAGAGCTTTTCCCTATTCCTTGACACTTACATCTTGTTGACCTTTCTCCTCAACTATGATAGATGCAATTTGGAAATGATCAGTTGTAGAGGTCACAGTTGGTGCACTCTCAATCCTTGTGTAATCCATGATTTGTATCAATATAGTATTGTTGCATGATAGAGGAGTATCTGAGGTTGCACTTATCAATGTTACATTTTAAATTTCTTCCCCAACCAAGACATTTGGATTATGTTGTGTTTCATCATGAATGTCTTCAATGGCAACAACATCTTGTTCTCCACTCTCCTCTTCTATTCTTCCTATCTACTCTTTCAAATTGACTGACTCAACTATTTTTATTTTTATTTTCCTCTTCTCCTATTGCAGGTAAATTCAATAGCCCAAATGCACTTTGCCACACTAATGTGTTTTCTTGCACAACCTCTTTTATTTGGTTTTTAAAAATATATATTATAGGCTCTTGTTTTGGGCACAAATTTCTTTACAAAATATTTTAAGGAAATAGACATGTGAGCTTCCCTAAATATGGCATGGATTGGGCTAGAGTTGTCTCCCTTATTTGTCTCTATGTAGACAATGCCATTTTCATTTTGCATCTAATTTTTTATAGAATTCTTCTAGTATACCTTTACCTAGCTCTATAGGCATGTATTTGAACTTTTCCATCATTCTATCATTTTTTTTTCAATATTTTCTTTATTTCCTTTATCTAAAGAATCATAATCAATATCTTTAAAACCTAAAATTCCTATTGAATTTATTATACTTTCACATACCTAATCAACACTCTTAGGAGGTAGTTCAGGAACAATTTATAGATTTCTTAATTATCAAACTCAATTTTCTATCCTTCATCTTCTTCATTACTAGGCATGACAAATAACTTCCTCCTTAGTTTCTTTTATTGACCCTACTCAATCTCTTGTCTTCTCTTTGGTGTGCCTTTTCCCTCAATTAGCTTGGTTATCTTTTATATGTCTTTCTTTTGTGCAGGTGCAAAGATGGGAGGTATAACATTTTTGTTCAAATCCCTCATGACTGTAGGATCTACTACCACAATTTTCTTTTGTATTTTTGCCTTAGGCTCAACAACCACTAATTATTTTTCTTTTGATTCTTCTTCTTATTCATTATCTTCCCCTTTACCTTTAGTAATCTGCAAAGGACATTCACCAAATTTACCCTCAAGATTAGCAATCGTCTTCTTTCACTTTTTTTCCATCTTTAGCACTTTGGTTTGCATCATCATTTTTATCTTTTCTATCTCAAATGTGTTAAATGGATTGGCATTAATGTTAATCTCTTTAGATAATATGGATGTTATAGCTATAGTTATTTCATCTATATTTATATCATATTGTATAGGCCTTAGCCATGCAACCCTTGGTAGTAGAGCCTATGCATATGTATAGTGAATGTCCACCATGAAACAAATATCATCATAATAATGATCAATGACTGACTAGGGAATTCTCAAAATTTTCCTCATTTTTTTCTTTGAACTCCTCAAAGTACTCATCCATAAGTGTCTCAAAATTTTCTCCCAATTATTCAATACAATAATTTATTTGTTTAGTCACTAGTCTTATCTTATCCCACACTATAGTATATGCTATTGGAAATGAATTTTGCACATAGAAAAATATACACATTAGAAGTGACCCAAACTTACATGATGTATTTTTTTTTTCTTGATAGCTCCAAGAGTCTTGGATAACTATTATAGTTTCATATTGGCAAGATCATAGTTGTGATCTTTCTTAACAATTTTGTGCCCTAAGTCAACTGCAATGCAAGACACACTATTTACTCATCTCAATTGGTAGAATTTTTATGCAATGACACATACTATAATGGGGTCTCTAATGCCATCTATAGACATACCTCATTTTTTCCACTTTGCCTTTGTTTGTTCTTCAACAACATTCCTTTCTCATCAACACGTTGTCTTCACTCAATCTAGGGTAGGATACCCTATCACATGATGAATTATTACCTTATTGATTTTCATTGGCCCACTTTCTAGCCAAAATTTCATATCATGAACCCTTCTTAAAATTATTTTTATCCACTCAACTTTAAAAAATTTGGGTAAAGCTAGGACATTAGTAAGTCCTTTTTTAACAATAACCTTATTTTCATTCCTCAATACTCTATTTTCACATAATCTATTGTATGCATTTGTGAGTTCAAAGTCTCTAATCTCCCCATCTTGTACATGGAGCATGAGTGAATGTCATGCACCATAATAAATCTAGGAGGAATCAATGATAAAGCATTTGATGTGTCTCCAGTCAACTGAACATCAAGGTATTCCCTAAATTCTGGTGAGGGCATTGATCATTCCTTATAATATGTGCATTATTGTCTTTCAGTATTTCCTTGCTAGTACTAGATGTAGATGATGTCATTTTTGAACTAGGTTTTAAAAAAAATTTAACAGTTTCACAAAACAACTCAACTTGATTTATAAGACTTACTTACTTTACTTTTGGAATTTGTCGACGACATGCTATAGAACCACACAATCTTTTACACAAATTGATCTTTGGTTGCTTTTGAATCAATTTGTGAGTTTAAAATATCTTGGTCAATGAAGATGAACTTTAAAATTCTATATATACCTCCAACCAGTCAAAATAGGTTTGCAATAATGCTTCGTAAATGGGTAGGTGCATTACAACTATCCTTTAGTCTCAACACAATATATTTCTTTCATTGCTTAGTTAAGACCATCACTTAGTCACCATTTGTCATTTCCATTCTTAGCATACCAACTTAGTATATATAGGAGCTTGGTATATATAGTGATACTTGGTCTCTATAGACATTAATAGTAATACTCAACATTGATTATGCATATGATTTCTTTTGCTCAATTCTTGCTTCAAGTTTCTCCTAAGGCATCTTGATTTATGTAGATATGGACTTTAACATATCTTATGTCAGGAACTGATGTAAAATGTAACATTCAAATATACATTTCCTTACATACCTTCTTTTCTTAGTTTGAGGTGGTGTGATCACCTGATCGATTGGATTGGGTGACCTCAACTTCATTGTTTCCACTACTACCTTATTTTTCCTTCTTTTTCCAAGTTTTGTTCATCTCCTTGCTTGTTTATTTTGTATCAAATTTTCCTTTTCCTTTGATGTGTTAATTGTTTGGTATTGGTGCTTGGGTCCTACAATTCTTTCTTACATGTCTAATCTTGTGACAAGTAAAGAAAACTAAGCTTCCATTCAACCAACACTTGTATTTTCCTCTAAAATGTGTCATGATATAGTTTTTTGGAATATGACCATATTCATCACAATAATGAAAACTATATGATGTGCTATAATCCTAGTATAAATTACCTTGCTTGGTTGAATTCCCTTATTTATTGGTTTTCCAATTATATTTTTCTTTGGATTTGCATTCTTGAGCTCTATGTCCATATTTTTGACAATTATAGAAATGACCTTCAAATCTAGGTGCAACTTATATACTGCTAGCCTTTGACCTACATTCATGTGCTTGGTATCCTTGATTCTTATACTTAAGATAGTGTCAATTAAATTTAGGCTTAGGATTTTTCTTACCATTATTACTTCTACAGATATTGGCTATGTGTCCAGGTTTCCCACAATGATAATGTTAGCTCCTAATTTAATAGTTTTAAAATAACCTAGAGACCAAACTAATGCATCTAAGGCTAGAAAATTCCTATGATGAATACACTTGACTATGATCTTTAGCCAACTGTAAGATATAACTCCTTCTTCACTTTAGGCTCTACAAGACCTAGGCAGGTTAACCTTGAGGTTCTAATGTATGGTACCAATGCAATTAAACATAAATCTAAACCTAATAATAGTAGATGAAAGCCCTTTTATCTTCTAATACTTATGCAATGACATAGGAATGAAATAGCTACAGATCATAACCTATGAAACCATAAGCTAAGTGAGGATCAATTCTTTTTAGCCCACTAAAAAATGTGAAATACTGAATTAATTTTGATTAAGATGATTTGTGCAAACAAATTTCATCTCAACCTGCATCTGATTTAGTGATCAATGCCTTATCCATTGAAACATAGAGTCATTACTAGCAGGATGACCTAACTTGATTGCATTACAATGAAGTTTGTCAATTGAAATCTCCAAATTCTATTCTTATGAAATATCCCCTCCATACACCTAAAAACCCTATCAAAACATTGGAGCATTTACTTAACTTGTTGAGTCAAAAGCAACAATAGATCTGATATACAACTAATCCAAGATGTCTTAAATCAAATGAACCTTATTCATTCAATTAAAAAGTCAATAGTATATGAAGAATCAAGAGATAGAATAAGAGAACCTAGATAATTCATTGTAAATCCCTTTTTGTATTAATCCATGCGAAGACTAAATACATAAACTGGTAAAACTAAATGAAACTCAAGATATTTCATGTATAATCTAACATCAATCTCCATTTAGCTCATAATAACAACACACGAAATGAATTGAAAATCTACAAAGAGGTAGATGTGTGGTCTTCATGACTAGAGCTCAGCTTAATAGATAGGAAGCAAAACCATCAACAACCCTAATTTCATAGTAGAACAATGGAACTATGCTGGTATCACAATAGTGAGAAACATCTCTAAAACTAGAACTTCTACAATGAGAAAGAAAGAGAATGATAAAGGAGGAAAGAATTCTCAGATTTGATCAAAAGCTAACAAGTGTCCACTCAAAATTATTTCACAAGAAGCTAAAAAACCTCTCTCTACCCTCTCTTTGTAACTAAAAATGAAATCCCCATCATTTTGTCTTTCCAAATGCAAAAATATTTGAAATATTTGATTGAACAAATAATTGGTTTTAATGCCAGATCTGAACCCAACGTAACAACAAAAATTAATTAAAATGACCTCTTAAAGGCATGAAAACCTTTTTAGAATTTGTTTTATGCTTCAAAAAACATCAATGTTTGCCTCCTAACTGATTCTGGTGCTCCATAAAGAATTCTACCCATTCCACTAAGAATGCCCTCAAAAACACAAATTTGCTTGTAGAGTGAACCAGTGAAGACTTGCTCAAAAACTGACCTCAGAAATGGAAAATTTATCTCCTCTCGATTCTAATGGTATACTACTCTACATATTTTGGATAAAAATTGCCCTCCTGAGATCAATTTGAAAATTTGGCTCCTATGCCATGAACAGAGCATTAGAATTTGAAATTTTTTAAAAATTATATAGCTAGAATATATTAAACTTTAAAATCATTCAAATCTTTCAAGTTGAAAATTCATGCGTTTAAAAACTTTTTTGAATTTTCATTTTAATATTAATTTCAAATATCCTTACTCCCAGTCCACTGATGCCACATGGTAGATTCCCATTTATTGAGCAACATTTGAAATATTTTAAATCATTTTTCATTTTAATTAAATATTAATCCTTTAAATGATTTAAATGATTTTACCATCACTTTTGGCCTCTTTACACTCTTATGCTACATAGCATTGGTCGTAACATTGTGACCCTTTAAAATTTTCTTCCTAACTATACATTGAAGCTTTCCTATAGCATTGGGAAGCCTTTGAAATCCACCTCCCAACCATATGCTCAATATTTTCCTATAGGAGTGTAAGCCTTTGAAATTGGTTGTACATGCTTACACTATTCATAAGAATATAAGGTCTTCACACTCTAACTCACGCTCTCATGCCGCATTGCCATGTGGCTCCTCTTTGAATTTTGCATTTGGTCAAAATATACCTACTTCACCCCACACGTTAGCTCCCTCATACACATTAGATGATCTTCCAATGTGTCTCTTGAGACACTTAACCCTATGTGTGTGGGAATATTTAAAATATTGGAAAGGCCTCCACCCACTAAATCTAGGACAAAACCTTATAATGGTTTTCTCGCATTTCCTTGTGCTAATCTTTGACTAGCAGAAAACACCATGGTGATGTTGAGAAAAAGGAAGACCTCCATGCTAGCCATAGCAAAGACACTTCCAAGAGGTAGCTTCATCCTACTCTCCTTTTCAATGCATGGCATGAGTCCTCTATTCTTGCATTTTCCTCTAACTTGCATGAGGCTCTTCTATATGCTACGATGATCTCCTTTATGCATGTAGTTTTTCTTACCTGAATCCTTTCCTTCAAATAATTGAACACATCATAAAGTATACTAGTAATATCTTCACAAGGACTATCTTGCAACCATAGCATCTTGTAAACCAAGTCCTTCTTGAATTATTCCAGGCATACAAATCCAATATAATTTAGTACATAAGTGATTCCATTTAGTCAAAGTATTGCTCTATTCCTGGAAATCGAATCACTACCTAAATAAACATGCTCAGCAACCCTCTACATCTTCTTTCACTGCGTGGGTACCTCCTAGCTAACTCCCCTATTTGTTGTGTTCTTCTTTTCGGCTCCCTTGCAGATGTGGATGGTCCTATTGTGCATGGAGTTCCTTTTGTAAAGCTAGTAAAGTTGTGGTCTTCGCTATAGTCAATGGGAAATGCATTTAAGATAGCATAGCACGATATGAACAAATAAGTTGGTAAGTTGAGCTTAATGCCAATTTCAAGGAGGTTGGTGGAATATATCTATGAGAAAGGTGGAGCTAGGGAAAGAGGAAAGTAGTGATTGCAAAGCTTCTTCAATGTGTGGCTTAGCTTTATGGAGCTCTTTCTCTCTTTGGGTAGTGGCTTTCCTTTATAAGTTGTTGGCTACATGGTCATGAGTCCTCTTCCAAAATGTAGAGCTTCCCCCCTTATAGATGAGAGTTCCATTTCATATTGTCTAACCTTCCCTTGAGTTTGATAAAGAGAATCTTCCAATTTCACCTTTTTTTTGCCAAGCTCTGATGCTTCAATAAGAGCCTTACTAGCCATTTCCTCTTTTTCATCAAATGTTGATGACATCCATTCAATAAGATGTTGCACCTCATTTTCTAGCTGCTAAATTGTGGTTGCTTTTTCTAAATTAACTTGATTAAGTGCTTATTTTTCTCTTTATGTTGCTTGTTCATTCTAATTACTAGATACAAGAATTGCTTCCATTTCAATAGACCAAACTTTTTCTTTCTTGGCCATATCCTTTTGCAAAGTTGCCAGTTTAGACTCTAAAGACTTCACTTGTTAAACATGAAACAAAAACTTTCCTCTTAATCCATCGAACTACTCCTCTCTATTAGAACAAGAGGAAGACAAGTCCAAGATTTCTTGTTCTTGAATTGATTTTTATTCAACATATTATTTCATCAATGCATCAAGTTTTTGCTGAGTTTTTTGGTGTTCCTACTTATGAAATTCTACCTAGACCCAGATAACTTACTTTTTGATTCATGTAAACTATCTTGTAGTTTCATAATTTTTCACTTGAGATCAAATTCAAGTCTATGCAAATTAGTCTGAACTTCAATTCCATGAGAGTTGGCATTTTCTACATCCAATTTATAAGATTCTCTTTCCTCTATAATGTACCTTAATTGGGCTTCTAGTCCTAATATACATTCTGATAATTGCACATTTTCCACCATCTGATGAAATCAATCGGGCCCCAAAGTAGGTCCTGCCAAAATTTTTTTTGTAAACTAATCCATCAACCTTCTGAACTGAATTGAAACAAATTCAACACTGAAAATGGATTTGAAGCTCATTTGACATCCTTTTACAAATTGTCAACTTTGTGCTAGGAGGTCCTTTGATTGGCCTTAAAAATTGATCTAAACCTCTAATCGAGCTTTGAAATCAAACATGTTGATTCTTTGTTCCACATTCTTGCACCCTATTGAATCTCATCTCATGATGACATCAAGGTCAAAAGATATTGACTATCAAAGTTACCCTTTCAGAATTGCCTCCAAGAAAACAAGTCAGAAAACCATAAAATGCTTTTGAATTTGGCTTTGAAAACTGGGTAAATAGAAACCTGAGGAAATGAAAACTAGGGAATTGGATCATTTTCATGAGGACAACATGAATCTAGGATTTGGGCTCATGAAGAATAGCAAGACACAAATGGAAAATGGTCAAAGTGAGCTACTCAGAATTTGTAGATTGAAACAAGGTCAGAAAAGCATTTTTTACAAATGAAATTTTGATTTGGGAAAGTGTGCAGATGGATTATGCAAGATTTTAAAATTGGTGTACTTAAAGTATTTTCATAGTACAATATAGTGGCAAAATCCATTTGATCTCATTTATCATGGATCTCAAGTTATAACATCACGAACAGGGTAACTGATCAATCTGCATTTCATGACATCGGTGAAACTTTATAAATTGCAAATAGAATCACATTTGAAAACTAATCAAATGGATTCATCATAGGCTCAAATAAGGAATATAAAAAGTCTCTGACCCCTAGAATATAATGCAAAAGGGAATTTTAGATATTGATCAACTGGTCAAATTTTATAATAGGTCAAACAGAGCCTCCCAAAATTTTGAACAATTCATATTAGCATGACATCAGTAAATGACCAACTTTGAGGAGTTCAAAACCTAGTTAAATGGATTCAAAATGACTCAGAATCTAAAAAATAGGTTCTTTGGTATGGACACTAAACACTCCCAAAGTAGTGAGTCATGAAACATTAGTGGGTGCGAGATATTCACATGCAAACAAGGCCTCTTGTCGCTATTTGACACGTGAAAATGCAAAATTGTAAACTACACAAAATAGGACTTCATGAAATGGCTTGGAATGCCAGTTTATCATCATGGAATGAGTGGATATGCTGAATGGAAGGTGTTAGAAACATTAAACACCTTACAGGTCTCAAATGGATAGTCGGGTATATATGCACAAAAAGCATTTATAGGGCTTAATTTTCTCAATGGTACTCAAAATCGGGGCTTCAATTTTGAGTCCCAATAGATAACATGTATGTTTTCTGTGTTTTATCTTTTCATTCCTATGTTCTCCACTCTTTGATGACTTTGTTTATTCAATGGATGAGTGGTGCTTGGAGTATCCTAGTCCAGAGGTGTCTTTGGTGATATCATCACTTCTTCAAAGTATCTTATAGCTTCATTAGGTTTGTTTACCCTTTTTACTAGTTCCTTCTCAGTTCTTAACTCATTCCTTAGTTGATAATTTTGTGATCTTAGATTTTTTATCTTCACATCCTTTTTATTTAGTTCCTAATTTTTAAGTAGCAGTTGATTCACCATGTCTACCTAATCATTTGTGAGTTTCTACACATCAGATTTCCTTTCATCAAGTCTAGTATTCATTTGTCTCGTATCTTTTTTTTGCCATGTCTTTGTCTTCCTTAGATTTCTTTTTCTATTTAGTCACTTCACATAACCACACTGATTGGATTTCATTTTCTCTCTTCAATCCTCTAACTTCTTCATTTAGAATGTTATTCTTCTCTAATAGATATGTTATAGCTGCATCATTTTCACTAGAGTTTCCATTGTCAAACAATCCTTTAGTGTCCTCTTCTTGATAAAGTGTATCATTTTTTTGAATAGAAAACTCATTTCTTTTCTTTAAGGATCTCTTTAACTCCTCTCCTTCTTCTTCAAGATGTTGCAGTAAAATATGGATCTTAGGTTTCTTATTCTCAATGACCTTTCCCAATTTGTAAGCCTCCATCTCCAAAATATTGACTCTCAAGTTGTTAGACTTATTCTAAGAAAACTAGGCTTTGATACCAACTGTTGGAAGTCTTATTGGAAAGTGATATCCTAAGAGGTGTGGTGAATAAGGATCTATAAAACTTCTAAATTCTTCAAAATAATCAAATACATTCACCATTTACCCATCTCATATCTAAATATATATTTTTTATGATGTAATAGATCTAAGTATGCATCACATGAAAGTAGATGTACACACATAACACAAGATATTTGGTTACCTAGAAACCCTCAAAGGTGAAGGTAAAATTTGGGTGAGGATGAGACCCACAAATCTTCACTATAGCTACAATAAAGTATGTATGTTAAGGCTACAATATTTTATCACTTCTGGTAATCTACCCTATGAGGGGTCTGCCCTGTTAGGAGCTTACAAGACTTATTCAGTCTACCTTGATTAAAGGATTTTAACTTACAACTAAGTAACCACTCTATTAGGATATTTTAATAGGTCTATTAGGATCACTCAGTTAAGAGATTCTCCCTAATACACCAGTTAGAATGCTTTAGTACCTAATCATTCGATTAGCACTCTGTTGCTAGATTATGGACCTTCTCTTTCCAATATTGATTTGATCTCCTTATCAAATATATTATATTCTACTCTTTACTGCTACGTTTGGTTTCTCTATCTGATCTCATTACTTCTCATAAACATAGTCTCCTTTTCTATCACTTCATCTCTACTCCCATCCTTATCCCATCCTTTTAGATTTAGGGATTGTATCATTCTTTAAATAAGAAATTGATGATATCAAGATGAACAATCTAGATTCATAACTTTTTCCATTTATCCCTTTATTTATTTTTATTTGTTGATCACCTCACATAGGAATCAATGATCTTTGACAAAAATGTAATTATCTTCTTAGTTGTCTCTATAATTTGTAAATTAAGTGTAGAAGTTGGCCAAAAATGGTTTACATAAGTGTTTGTTCCATTACAAGCATATATGTCAAAATTGGTTAACTTGGCACTTAAATATTCTGACACTCAGTCCATACTGATATTCATGTCCATATTGATATTCATGTTGTCCGTCAACTTTTCAATGCTCAATAGAAACTATGTCACTTGACATAAAATTTATTTTCTTCATTCAATGTTAACTTACTTCTGACATGCTCGGTATATACTATCACTTGGTCAAAACTGGAGTACTCGGTAACTAAAGAATTGTTTGGCTCAAACTAATATGTGGACAAGTCTATCATACATTTCTTGATCCATATTGGATGGTTCAGTCACAGTGATGGCCGAGCAATATTACCTTGGAAATGACTAAATAGGAAACATGGCTTAGAGATTAATAGTCTCTTCCACTAGTGAGTTGAATACTAACATGACAGAAATATATATTAAGTACCTTATTGAAAAAATGAAAATGAAAATGAAAAAAGGTGCTATGATGGAAAAATCCGCTCTATGGTGGTGTCAAAGCTTAAAAATAGTTAAACTAAAGACACATCTAAGGGTGAAAACCTCTTTGATGAAATTGATGATGTAACTGGTAGTCTTCCTAGTTAATTTCAAGATAGATCATCAGTTTTGATTGATCCTATGTAGCCTATTAATCTTGGCCCAAAGATTCTCAAAAAATTATACACCTCACTCAATCTTTGTTAGCTGAAGAAAAGGAACAGTTCATTCAGTTCTTCAGTGAGAAAAAAGATAAATTTATCTTGGACCTATGTAGACATGCATGGTCTTGACATTGAACTTATCATGCATCATCTCTCTATAGGTCTTGGTGTCAAGCTCATTAAAATAAACTAAGAAAGATATATCTAAATGTTGCCTTCTTGGTAAAATTTGAATTAGAAAAGCTATTGTGCCAAATTCATAAGAGCTATATACTACAAATAATGGATCTCCAATATTGTACCTATCTCAAAACATGATAAATCCATTCAAGTGTGTACTAACTTCTAATACCTAAATAAAGCTTTCCCTAAGGATCATTTTTCACTCGCTAATATTGATATGATAGTGGACATGACTATGAGATATTGGATGTATTCCTTAATGGATGGGTTCTTAGGTTATAACCAAATCAAGATCCCTACTAAAGATCAAGAGAAAATCTCTTTCACCTATGCATGGGGTACCTTTTGATGGAATGTCATGTCATTTGGTCTTTAAAATGTTGGTGCTATGTATCAAAGGACTATGAAAACCATTTTCCATGACATGGTACATAAAAATATGGAGGAATATGTAGATGACACTTTGGATAAGTCTAAGAAAAGGAATACTCGCTGGGATGACTTGAGCTTCACTTGGACCATATGGATCAATTTCATCTTAGCTTAAATCCTTAGAAATGTTCCTTTGGTGTCACTTCTAGGAAATTTCTAGGCTACATCATATCTGCTAAGGTCATTGAGGTTGACCCTAAAAAAGTATAAGCAATTATGGAAATGCCACCTCTATGCAATATTAGTCAATTAAGAAGTCTGTAAGGACATCTTTGATCCATAAGGAGGTTTATTTTTTAGTTGATTGATAGATCACAACCCTTCAACAAGAACTTTCATAAGTTGTCTACATGTATTTGGTATGAAGAATGTGATATGAGTCTTAATTGGATGAAAGAATACTTGGATAAGCTACCAATTCTTATGCTTCATATCCTAGGGAAACCTTTAATTTTGTATATCTCAGCTATAGCTACTTTCCTAGGGGCATTATTAGCATAACATGATGAAAATGGAAAGGACAACACTATTTATTATATCATCATAAATCTAGTTGCTATGAGGTTAATTACAACAATATTGAGTAGGCTTGCCTTGCTGTAGTTTTTGCATCACAAAATCTTTGACACTATATGCTAGCTCATACTAAACACTTGGTTGCCAAAATATATCCTCACAAGTATCTCCTAAGTAAATCTTAATTCACTAGTTGACTTGCTAAAAGGATAAGTTATTGTTGATCAACTTACTAATTTCCCACTTCAAAACACTACTCCTATGCAAATACACTTTCCAAATTCATTTATCATGTATGTTAGTGAAAGGACTTGGAAGATGTTATTCTATGGATCTCATACTCAGAATGATGTTGCTGTTGGCATCATGTTTGTTACACCTCATGGATACACTATTCCTAAGTCCTACAAGTTATTTCCTTGTACAAACAACATAGCAGAATATGAGGCTCTTACAAACATGATTAAGCTAATTATTGAATGGAGAATTATTGAGTTGCACATCTTGGGAGACTCGTAGTTTTTTATTCATAAAATCAACAATGACTACCAAACTAAGGATGAAAAGTTGATTGATTCTTTGAGGAACTATTTCACTTTTTTTATGTTTCAAAAAATTCCTCAGGATAAAAATAAGCTTGTTGATGATATGAATACCTTGGCATCTATTCTACAATTCCAAGATTTGAGTCTAGTTTTAATTCCTGGTGGAAGAGCTATCTCACTCTTCCTATGATTCCCCTGATAATTGAGTCATTTGTATTATTTTTGGTCATGAATCCTCTCTTTAGGCCACTATCTATTCTTGCTTATATGACCAAATCATTCTTAATAATCTAACCCACAATGAGAAACATTAACTCAGTCACAATAGCTCCCATTACACCCTCATCTCTAGTGACTTGTATAAGAAGATTCTAGATGGAATGCTAATTAGGTTCTTAGAGAAGGATGAGTCCAAATAAGCATTATCTGAAATCCATGACTACATTTATAGGTCTCACTTTAATGGCCTTACGCTTTTTTTTAAACTACTTAGAGTTGGTTACTATTGGCCTATTATGTAAGATGATGTCATGTGGTGTGTTAATTCTTGTTAGTAGTGTCCACTCCATGGTAACTTGATCCATGCTCCCAGACGTGAGTTGATTCCCTCTATCATACATTGGCTTTTTCAGAAGTGGACCTTTGACTTGTTTGGCAAGATATATCCTACCTCTTCTAGTGGATGCAATTTCATCATTACTGCTATTGATTATTTACTAAATGAGTTGAAGTTGTCTCTCTTTCCACTACTACAAGGGAGAATATGACTCTCTTCATACTAAAGTAGATCATTTATTTCTTAGGTATTCCATCCTTTATAGTCACTAATAATGGAGGACAATTCAAGAATAAGGACTTCAAAATACATTTGCAAGAAATTCAAGATTAAAGAATATTGTTCCTCTATTTACTATCCCTAAGGGAATGGTCAAGTTGAAGTGTCTAATAAAACATCATTGAAGATCTTGCATATAATTATATATAAATATTGAAGAGATTGGTACCTATAATTTAATCCTTCACTATGGGCATATAACACTAGCATATGTGAGCCTACTATGGATACACCTTTTCTCTAGTCTATCATTCTAAGTATTTTCTACCATTATAGGTTGAGATTCCTTCCTTGTGATTCTCCTTGAAATGGATGATTATTAATGATGACTATAGAGATGTGAGAAAACAACAACTTGAACACCTAGATGAATGTTGCAAGGCTTCTTTTGACCACATGAGAGCATATTAAAAATGGATGTCTAATAGCTACAAAAAGAAGGTTCATCTTAGAATTTTCAAGTTGGTGACATTATCCTTAGAGAGAATCCAATGAATCAACAAAATAGAGAACATAAGGGCAAGTTTGAACCTAATAGGTTGGGTTCCTACATTATTACTACTACTTTTGGATCTAGTGCTTATCAAATCTCTACATTTGAGGGAGAATATCTGCCCAAGTCCATCAACATATTACACCTAAATAAGTTATATGCTTAAGTCCTCTAGCTTCTTAGAGCTTAGACATACTTTATCCTAACAAAACCTATATGATCCTAAAAAAAATCCTAAGAAGAAGACAATATCCTGAAAAAATGATCATATTAGTGAAGACCTAGTAATAGGCACTTTGATGTATCACCAAAATAATTAAATATATCAAAAATAGAAAAAAAATCTAAAAAGTTATGAAAAGAAAAAGATTAAAAAATCATGTCAAGTGGTGAAAACTTGGAAATGGGTGCTACTTGATACTCTTGCACTTATGTCTATTGGCATTACTCTCTAAACTATACATCTCCTACCACTTTTCTTTGTCTATATTGGAATTGAATCTTGTCTATGTCTAGTGGGCACAAACTATATAGCTTATTAGGGTGTCTTAGTTGTGTTGGTGTTTCTCTGGTAGCTCTCTAAATAGTGTTCTTTGATGCTTCATTATGACATTGAGTGTTTCTTAACACTTATCAAATACTTTGGATAGAGTTTAGGATGTTGTGGTATTTCTCACTGACAAGCTTGTCTTAGGAAGACAATCGTGTGACTTTCACACATGCACTTAAACTAAAAATTAGTTGAGACTTGTTGGCTTTTTTTTTTTGTGTTTTCTATGATGATTTTTTTTAGTGTTCCTTCCCTAATAGTCTGTCAAGGATGTTACTAAACACGAGGACTAGAGGTATGGGGCATGTTTTCTTTTTTTTTTCTGTCTACTAGTGGACTTTGTTGATCTTAAGAATCTTGAGCATCTTTCTTGACCCACTTGACACTTAGGATCTTCAAAGTTATATCCTTATCTTCTTTTTTTCAAGTGTGTGCTTATGGCCATCTCAATGTTTTGTGTCTTGATGCAACCATAATCTTACTACATTAAAACTAGGGAATCTAACTACACTATCATATTGACCTTTATGTCATTGATACATAGGTTGGGTTCCCATATTCCTATCCTCTACATATCATATTTATATCCTCATAGTTATCTCTAATGATGATTGTATGACCTTTTGATGTCCCTAATTAGGCTTGATGATAAAAAATAGGACCTACTTATATAACCCTAATAATTGCACCTTGCATACTAGCTTGCATTTTAGGGTTCATCAAGTTTGTCTTCTAAATCCAAGTTACAACAATGGACCGACTATGTGGATTATGATGAATTTGGTATTGTAGCTGACTCCAGAAGGTAATTAATTAGATTCATATATATGTAATGTATTGTATCATATCCATAATGTAATTGAGTATGAGTATGTGAAGAATTAAGGTGGGAATTAAAGAAGGATACAAGAAATATATGGTAAAGTAGAGACTTATTTATCACAACCAAGTGATCATTGCAATTCAAGGAATCTCATTCAGAAAATAATAGTTGTAGATCAGAGATCAACCACTAGTTCATTCTAATAGGGTAGATAACTAGAAGTGGTCAATTGTAAGCCTTAATAGGCCAAATTTATACGATAGTACTAAAGCTTGTGGGTATCATCCCCACCCTAGTTTTGCTTCCTAATTGGAAGGTTTCTGGGTCACCATATCTTGTGTCAAAGTGTTATGAATATTTTATTGCTTTCATTCATTCATGCATGCAATTAGATCATAATAATATACGAAGGATTAATTAGTGAAGTGAGTTAAAAAAATTATTGGTTCTTGATTCACCCCTCTGATGCAGAGCCACACCTTGGAAAGCTTAGGAGAAGAACTCACTCAACTGAGTTACATCAAGGGGCATCTACAATAGCAAGGATCGAACTCGAACCAAACTAAATGCAAATCTTCACATGCACACCAAGACCTTTAACCCAGAATGTCCTTCCAAATCAAATTGTTAAGGCTAAGACTCAAAGAAAATATATTCCATCTCCATGTCGCCTACACTTTAATGTGATCAGACTCGGAAAAGGTTTGCATGAAGAATAAAATGGAGTGATAGAACATGCAGAAGATCCACCAGAAAATAGACTTTAAAAGAATGTTATAACGTCTCATACTAATCCTCCTGCAACATCATTCAGAAATCTACACCTTTTTGCTTTCGCACGGACTCACCACAATCTTTCCTCACCTTTCATATTCCTGTCTTAGAAAATCGGGTGCAACTGAATCATAAATGCCATGCTTGAAACAAAAATCTCAAAACCGTATATCTCTGTTGAAAAACATCAAAAACACCATAGAAAACTGAAACTTTCCATAATGGAAATCATTTCATATTTGCCAGATGGAAACCGAAAAATCTCAGCGGTTTTTGGAGAGTTTTGAGAAAAAAAATGACAACTTCAACGAGACTTGCACAAGAAAACCAAAATGCATTTCATACTAAAAACTAAACCATGCACCAGGAAAATCAGAAGAAACATTCTATTCTCTCCAAAATTTGATTCTTCCAAAGCTGAAGAGACACACGAAAAAATTGCAACTTTTCTATTTTACTCAAACTCGAATGAATCTCTTACATAGCCGAATGGCTTATTTAAAACTGACTCTCCTTTTCTAATAAAAGGATGAGAAATGTTTTTTCGTCTTCTACCCCAAGAAAAGGATAAGAATCCGAAAACCACCTACTACCTATTATCGGAATCTGACAATCATGCAGTAGGCCACATGTTTTTTTTCTGTCTTCTATCCAAGAAAAGGATAAGAATCCGAAACTACCTACTACCTATTATTGGAATCTGACAATCATTAAAACTATTCTAATTAAAGAATCTACACCCGGTCCTAGGTGGCTATATCTGGAGAGCTCATCAAACTGCTACTCTAGGTATGCCACCACATGTAGGACGTTTACTGAAAACATTAAATTTAAAATACAAAAAACATAAACATTTCTTATTCTATTTTCCATTCTGCTACTGCAGCATACTCCCCTGTAGAAAGAATCTCAAGTCCACTTGAGATGAGGTGTTGTAGTGATAAACTGTGCTTGTTGCTTTGTTCCTCATCCATCTGAATATGTTTTGTTGCAGGGATGTTCTTCCATATTATTGGATACTAAATATATTGTCTCCTTGGAGTCTTTTTAGAACTATCTGCAAAAATAAATGTTAGAAAAGAAAAACCTTTCTTCATCTTTAGTTTAAGCTTATATTCATCTTCCAGTTGCAATCCTGCATAT
Organism: Cupressus sempervirens; assembly: GCA_028749045.1. Taxonomy (NCBI): domain Eukaryota; kingdom Viridiplantae; phylum Streptophyta; class Pinopsida; order Cupressales; family Cupressaceae; genus Cupressus; species Cupressus sempervirens. The sequence goes on from CM053793.1 coordinate 839,493,565, forward strand.
TCTTGTCTTTGACTCCCTTGGATTTGTCTTTCCTTCATCTTAATCTTTGGTTTGTCTCTGTTTCGTAACATAAAAACTATTTGCTGTTGATCATTCATTTCCAGTAACAACTTTATCCCATGTAAGATTTTTACTACTACATATATTTGTGATTCCACCAAATACACTTTCCAATTAAATTGCTCTTTGTTGTCCTCACAAACATACCACATCTTCGTAGATAGAGAATATGCCAAAAATTGATCACGTTCGTAACCCTTAACTAGCTTTTCTATAGTCTCTTCTTTTGGAACCAAATTAGGTTTCTCAATCTGAGTTTCTTCAACCTTGTCATAAACACAATCAGAATTTTTTACCTTCTCATTAACCCATTCAATGTCAACTTCTATTTTCATAACCTCATTAGATATCTCTTCTTTAAAAACTTTGTCATTCTGAGTCTCTATACTACCACCATTCCTTTTCTATTCTTCCATGATGGCTGCAAAATCTTCCCATAAATCAGATTCTTCTTTAGAACTTGCTGTTTTAGCTTTATCTTCATGCCATTCCTCTTGACATTTCACTACACTATGTGATTTTAGGGCTTCATCATTTGCCTCCAATCTTTCTTTCATATGAGTACTTTCCAGCATTGTACTCTTCTTTGTTTTCAAAGGACACATTATTGTTCCAACCATAACTTTATCACACTAAAATCCCATAGGACTTTCCTCTTTATTCTTCTTATCAATATTTACTTGCTGCACTCCTTCTTTCTGCATTTTATCTTCTCTCAACTTAGCTTCATTCTCTTCACATTTCCTTCTCAAACTTTTTATTTTCTCTTCTATCTTGTTTACCTCTTCTCTTTGTTTTCTCATTTATTTTTCTTCTCTTTTCTTCTTTTCTATCACTTCCACCTTTAAGTTTGAAGACTCCATTTCTGAATTTTCTTCCCCAGTCTGATTTTCAGCATCCTTCTGTAATTTATCTTTGAGTACAAGAACCAGTGTAAATAGTGGATATGTCTTCCCTTTTACCTCTTTCAAGAATTCTTTCTTACCCATCATCATAACTTTGGCTTCTGCGGCTTTTGATTCTTCTTGACTTGGCTCAACTAAAGGTATCAGTTCAATGACCTTGCCATTCTTTGTAATGGTATATGTATTCTTCACTCCATCATGATGTGCCTTGAGATCATATTGCCAGGGTCTGCCGAAAAGTAAATGGCATGCATCCATATTAACAATATCAAACAATAATCTGTCCTTATAGGCTCCAATCTGAAATTCCACCCAATCTTGCTCTTCTACTATAGTATGCTGCCCTTTATTTAACCAAGATATTTTGTAAGGATACGGGTGTTGTATTCTTGGTAGCTTCAACTTTTCCACCATTTCAAGAGACACAAAATTTTTTGTAGAACCAGAGTCTACTAGTACCTTACAAAATTTTCCCCTAGATTTACAGGTAGTTCTGAAAATGGACTTCCTTTGTGGTCGTTCTTCTTTGACAGGCCTTTGCAACAATGTTCTTCTCATCATAAGTGCTTCCCGCTTTTCTGGATGACCATAACCGTCTGAATCTTCTTGTGTCAGATGTATTCTTCCTTCGCCATGAGTACTAGAGCTTGCTTTTGCTAGACATTTGTGTGCCATATGCCCTTCTTGATTACAATTGTAGTATCTCATTGGTCCATTCGTCCTTCCTGGTGATCTTCCTCTGAAATTTGGCCTTTTACCTGTGAAACTTTCTCTAAAATTATCAAAATTATTAACTTCATTATGCATCTCCGTTTGTGGCTGAAAATTTGGACTCCTTCCTGCAAATGTACCTCTTCCTCTAAATGGTTGTCTTCCTCTACCTCTGTTATTATTTTCTTGTCTCCTTTTGATTTTCTCTTCCACCTTCAAAGCCAGCTGATAGCATTTAGCTATTGTGTTCGGACTTAGCAACTGCAACTCTTCTTGTATGTTCATCCTCAAACCATTTAGGTATCTTGCTACCTTGATACTGTCGGGTTTTGCAAATTTTGACCTTAGACTTAACTTCTGAAACTCTTCTATATAAGTACAGACATCCATATCCCTTTGTCTGAGATTCTGCCTCTTTTGATGCAACTGTACCTCATAGTCTTTAGGGAGATACGTCTCTCTTATCATTGACACCATCTTCTTCCACGAACAGATCTTCCTCTTATCTTCCTTTACCCTTTCTCCTTGCACAAAATTCCACCATGTAAGGGCTACTCCCTTCATTCTAGATTTGGCCAATTTAACTTGCTACGATTCTGAAACTTTCTCACATTCAAAATGATTCTCTAAGGCTTCAATCCATTCCAACACTAATTCAGCGTCCATCTTTCCTATAAACATAGGTAAATCAACGAGTTTTCCTCCCAAAGCCTTTAAAGATTTAAAAAATGGCCTCTCATTCTCAGCTATTCTATCTTCTTCACTGTCGGGTACATCTTCCTCTTCTTCCATTCCTTCTTTCATTTCTTTCTTCTCAACTACACTCTGCATATATTCCAACTTACTGGCTAGTTTTACCACTATCCCCTTCAACTCTCTATTCTCGTTCTGGAGAAGTTCTTCTTGCTCCTCGACCTTCTTTGCTAACTCTGCATTGGTCACCATCTTGCTTGACCCTACTGAAGAATCTTGATTAGGGGCGTTCAACATACAACTTCACAATCTGCAACTCTCAAGCTCTGATACCAAAAATGATGCAGAGCCACACCTTGGAAAGCTCAGGAGGAGAACTCACTCAATTGAGTTACATCAAGGGGCATCTACAATAGCAAGGATCGAACTCGAACCAAACTAAATGCAAATCTTTACATTCACACCAAGATCTTTAACCCGGAATGTCCTTCCAAATCAAATTGTTAAGGCTGAGACTCAAAGAAAATGTATTCCATCTCCATGCCACCTACACTTTAATGTGATCAGACTCGGTAAAGGTTTGCATGAAGAATAAAATGGAGTGATAGAACATGTAGAAGATCCACCAGAAAATAGACTGTAAAAGAATGTTATAACGTCTCATACTAATCCTCCCGCAACATCATTCGAAAATCTACACCTTTCTGCTTTCGCACGGACTCACCACAATCTTTCCTCACCTTTCATATTCTTGTCTTAGAAAATTGGGTGCAACTGAATCATAAATGCCATGCTTGAAACAAAAATCTCAAAACCATATATCTCTGCTGAAAAACATCAAAAACACCATAGAAAACTGAAACTTTGCATAATGGAAATCATTTCATATTTGCCAGATGGAAACTAAAAAATCTCAGCAGTTTTTGGAGAGTTTTGAGAAAGAAAATGACAACTTCAACGAGACTTGCAAAAGAAAACCAAAACGCATTTCATACTAAAAACTAAACCATGCACCAGGAAAATCAGAAGAAATGTTCTATTCTCTCCAAAATTTGATTCTTCCAATGCTGAAGAGACACACGAAAAAATTGCGACTTTTCTATTTTATTCAAACTCGAATGAATATCTTACATAACCGAATGGCTTATTTAAAACTGACTCTCCTTTTCTAATAAAAGGATGAGAAATTTTTTTTGGTCTTCTACCCCAAGAAAAGGATAAGAATCTGAAAACCGCCTACTACCTATTATTGGAATCTGACAATCATGCAGTAGGCCACATGTTTTTTTTTCTGTCTTCTATCTAAGAAAAGGATAAGAATCCAAAACTACCTACTACCTATTATTGGAATCTAACAATCATTAAAACTATTCTAATTAAAGAATCTACACCCGGTCCTAGGTGGCTATATCTAGAGAGCTCATCAAACTGCTACTCTAGGTATGCCACCACATGTAGGACGTTTATTGAAAACATTAAATTTAAAATACACAAAACATAAACATTTCTTATTCTATTTTCCATTCTACTACTGCAGCACCCTCCCCTTTTAGTAACCTTGCCTACCTTATATTTCTAACAATTGGTATTAGAGCTATTGGTTCTCACATCAAAAGTTTAATAGCTAGAGAAGATTAGAGGCAATAGAGGTATATAGGCTAGAAAAGGCTATTGAGAATGAAAAGATGGATCTTGAATTAGCTATTGGACAACTCAAGAAAGAAAAGGAGAAACTCTCTTGATCATTGCAAAGAAGGAAAGATCTTGCAGCACAAATACATGACAATCTCTACATTGAAGACTTATGCCCAGATAGAAATTTAGATGAAGTTGATGTAGCAATCAAAGATCTACTTGAGAAGAATTCCAATCTTCAAGAATAAGTCAAAAAGCTGAAATGAGAGCAAGAAATCCAATCAATCAGATTATGTTGTGTCATGGAAGAAAAATACAAAGTCAAAGAAGAGATAGAATAAAAGGACAATGAAATTCAAAAACTACCCCAACAGTAAATGGACTTTATTAATCAACTCAATGATGCAAATAAAGAGCTTTTGCAATATGAGGACAGAGAATGAAAGACTACAAAACGATCTCAGTATTGAAAAGAAAACCAATGAGAGAATGATGAAATCTCAAGAAAGCATGAATTATTTGAATGAGAAAACTCAATATAGACAAAAAGGCAAAGTTGGATTAGGATGTACAGATGAAGGTGAACCATCTCAACGAGGACCTTGAAAGAACAAAAGACCTACTTGTAATCATTGTGGTAAGATAGGTCATACATCAAATATGTGTTGGAGCAATGGAAAAGCAAAATTCAATGGAAATTTTTACAATTGCAATAAGCATGGTCGTAGAGCAAGTGAATGCATAGAGAAACCTAAGTTTGAAAGAAAGTGTCACAATTGCAACAAAAAAGGACATAAATCTTCAAATTGTAAGACCAAGAAGTTGAACCTAGTAGAGAAATTTGTGAAAGAAATATTTGGTTGGGATTATAGCACATGGTGTAGATATCTCTATTGTGGTTAGTTAGGGCACATTGGAGAAAAATGTGTGAAACATCACATGAGGAAAAGAGACACTACAAAGAGATGTTTTGTTTGTACAAAACTTGGACATCTTGCCAAGAACTATATGAACACAAGTAGAATAGAAGATGAATAGAAAGCTAAAGCTAAAAATATCAAAAAATAAATGAGGTAGCAATGGGTGTAGAAATATCTGGAGAATGCAAGCCAAAGTCATGAAGTTGTTGACACCCAAGTCAATGAGTTGGGTGGAAAATTTTTAGAGCATAAAGAAAAGAGAGAATTCAGAGCCTTTGACCGATTTAAGTTATTTTTATTATATATTTCTCCCATGTTCAAAACCCTATCAAGTGATGGAATCTTCTAGCAGCAAGGCTAAGAAAGGTTATGAAATGTTGATTCATGGAGTTGATTGCAAGGCTCTCACATAAAAATTGAGTCTTGCAATTGCAAAGGCACTTGATCCTACTGGAGTGCAATCCAAAATTCCTCCTAAGATACTTCTTGTCCATGAAATCCAATCATTTTATCACTATTCCATTTAGGATCTTGGAACCCTAGATATGAATGAAGCATACAATGAACTATGTGTGGATGGTATTCTAAAACCTGAGGACAAACATTTAGAGACAAAGGGTTTGAGGCATGTTTTACATATGCTGAGGGATTTTCAAGTGAAGTGGATTAGATTCAACTTGAGCCATGTTCATAACATGTATTTATGGTTAGATCATCTTATTTTGATAACCACAAAGATGATACGCAAAATTACCAGATTACCTATGTGGGATAAAGCTAAGACTACAAAAACCCTAGGTCGAGCTGAATTGGAAAAAATGACTCTTGCTAAATGGGACAAAAGAGGCATGAAACTAATTGGTGTAACTGACATGGAATTCAAATTTGGCATCCATCTGATTGTACACAAAATTTATAGCTCAAGTCGATTGAATAGAGTATCATGTGAAGTAATTGACATGGCACACAAGGTGTTAAAGAATAATTTATCTTTTAACCTTGTTGAGTTGTTGCCAAATAAATTAAGTAAGAACATGGATAATATTTGAGTATCAAAGAAAAATCCATGTAAGTTTGGTTCTCTCTTGACATGTTTATTCTTCTATGATTAGATTTTTTCGCTTCTAAAGGAGCTGTAGTATGGAAGAAAGATACTCTAGTAGTGTACCAAATCAATGAATTTATAGTAGAGATGGGAGAATAATTTGATAGTATTATGGATAATTAATTTGAGACATTCAAGGATAAAATGAAAAGTAGATTTAGGATACCCAGGAAAATAGTAGAAGATTATGAGCATGGTATATGTTTTATGGTTGACTGTGACAAGGTTTACATTCAAGCAGTCAGGCCTCAAGTGGCATTGGTTAAACCTTTGGAATATGAGGTTAACATAGATGACACCAAAGATATCATTGAGGCTCTACTGAATGAGCTTATAGATCCTAGGGAAACATATTTTGGCACTTATGAAGAGGCTAAGGATAGAATTGAGTTTGAGATCAAGTGACCCCAAGTAGTGAGTAAAGGAAAAGGATAGAGAAAATAATGAACACCAAGCAATCAAGCTCTCCTCTCATGCTTACTAAGGGTAAAGGAGATGATATAGCAGATGAAGATTAAGAAGAGGATGTAGAGGAAGTAGAACCTAAGGAAGAGGAGCTTCCAAAGAAGAAAGGGAAGTTTATAATAATCAAACCTTCCAAGTCTTCCCCTACTTTGTTTACAAGAAGATCTGCCAAATCCAAAAGGAAGTTGAAGTTGGGTGAAGAGGACAAAGTTGAATAGATTATCTTTTAGAGATCTACCCCTACCCTTCAAGAAAGATTGAAGAGGTTGGAACAAGGAATAGTATGACATTTTTTAAGTCTCTTAAGTATGAGACTATGAAAAAAGAGGAGAAAAAGAAAATTGAGGATACCCTTGTGACAAAATTGGGCAGGTGGAAGTACTCACCTAATGAGCTAACACAACAAGTTCCTAGTGTACTTTTGAAAGTAGTCAAACCTCAATGGGATAGTGCAATGAAAGTTTCTAAAGACATCAATGAACAAAGTTTGAGATAGCTTATGTTGAGTGTCGGTGAGAAAGAGGTAAAGGAATATTTGAAAGAAAATGAAAAGAAGCTCACACCTAAATTCAATACATGTCTAATATTGCTAAATGACAATTAATCTATTATGAAGTCTACTACTACCACATGGAAAAATATCTATGGGCTACACAAGCCTAGTGACTTTTTTGTGCATGTTGATGAAAAAGATGGTGAACAAGATGATGCAAAAGAAGTAGAAATTAGAGATGATGAAATAGACAATGTTGATCTTGATGATGAGGAAGAAGAACAAGAAGCCACTAGAGGAAGTCTTACAAAAATTCAAAGTATTGAGGAATTTGATGCAAAAAAACTGTAGCAAAAGTTATGATTTTCTTTCCTCATTCTCCAAGCAAAGCCTTAGTGTAATCAAGCTTAGAGAAAGCTTCTACCGAGTTGGTTTAGGTCAGATCTATAACACCAAGCACATAACTAGTCTATGGAATTTCTTTGTTAGGAGTTTTAATAACTAAGGTGCCTAGCACTTCATCTGCCAAGTAGCAAGTTTTTCCATCATCAGGCTTGACCAAGCAATAGCAAGTTATTTCTATTGTTAGTACATTTGGTGCTATTCCTACTTTTTCAGCTATCGTTTCCACCATGGCTAGAGCAATGAAAGTTGAGACCTAGTCTCAACTGTGCACTAAAGTTTTGAATAAGGGAAAGGAAATTATTTCATCTATTATTCATAAGGGTAAGGGTAAAGAAGAGGAAGAAATTGATCTGGATGAGGACTTTTTTATTCCAAATTGGGATACCTCTAACCTCAATCCTGAAGAGATAGATACCATTGGAGAACTTTGGAAGAAAAGGGCTAAGAAAAAGAAGCTTAGAGAAGAGAGGAAAAAGATTAATCAAGCCCTTGAGGACATAAAGAGCATATTTGTTGATGCTCTAAACATTGAGGTTGATGGGAAATAATCTATTCTAGATTAGTTACATGAAATTATCCACAAGTACAATGAAGAACTAAATGGACAAGAAAAACTATTGCAGAGATTTGAGAGAAATTTTGAAAATAAAGTTTTGGAGCAAGTGGTATAGAAAATTGATATTGATCAAGTAGGGTTGCCTACTATTCTTTCTTGAGACAAGACCATGATAATCATTTTGAAGGTAGACACTAATTTCTTTTCAAATTTTGATATTAACTTGTAGATATTATAAACCTTTGGTATTTATGTCAAAAATGGGGAGAAGATATGTTTATTAATAATAAGGAGGAGAATATTATTGATAAAGAGAGACAAGAAGATTATTTGTATAGAGAAGATTAACATACTCTAGATATATGTACGGGGGAGTAGTAATATGTAGATATATGCATAGCTAAGTAGTAAATATGTTTACAAAAGCAATTTTAAAAAAATAGAAAAATAGAGTAATTTACCAAGCTACAATAGTAGCAAGTCAAAATAGAGTAATTTACCAAAGGAGGATATTGTTGACATTAAGGTCAATTTTTCTATTAGTGACTTAACACTTAGTCAGTTGGTTACATTGCTACCAAGCTCTACAGTTTCTATTGAGCTTATCATTTATCTAGAAGTGTTAATCAAGTGTTTTAATTGCTACCGAGCTAAGTAGTCAGAATGTAGTTCATGTCAAGTTTTACAATGTCTACTATGCATCTAAGATATTTTTTTATATCACCAAGTTTTGTAGTGTGTACCGAGCTCATAGTGTTAATGAATTGAATCTAGTGTTGATTGATTCATGTGGTGTCTACTGAATGATTTAGTATCTACCAAGTTTCTCAATGTTTACTGAGTCATATAGTGTTGACTAAGTTCATGCTACTTGAAGTGATCAGTATGGACTAAGCTTCAACTTCAACTAGGTTCTAGAGTATCCTGAGGGTTGATAGTGTTTTTTGAGAGTCATAACATCACTAAGTTTGTCTTCTAATCCCAAGTTACAACAATGGGCTGACTTTGTGAATTATGATTAATTTGGTATTGCAGCTGACTCTAGAAGGTAATTAATTGGATTGATATATATGTGATGTATTGTATCATATCCAAATGTAATTGAGTATGTGTATGTGAAGAAGTAAGAGCATCTATGTGTGTGAGTTGAAGAAGGCTACAAGCAGTATATGGTAAAATAGAGACTTATCTATCACAGTCAGGTGATCATTGCAATTCAATGAATCTCATTTTGCAAATCATAGTTATAGATTAGAGATCAACCAGTAATTAATTCTAATAGGGTAGATCACCAGAAGTGGTTAGTTGTAAGCCTTAACATTCCAAATTTATACTACAGTACTAAAGCTTGTGGGTATCATCCCCACCCCAGTTTTACTTTCTAATTAGAAGGTTTCTAGATCACCATATCTTATGTCAAAGTGTTATGAATATTTTATTGCTTTCATTCTTTCATGCATGCAATTATATCAGAATAATACATGAAGGATTAATTGGTAAAGTGAGTTAAAAAAATTATTTGTTCCTAATTCACCCCTCCCCTCTTAGTAACCTAGCCTACCTTATATTTCCAATAGTAGGAATACTCTATCATTTCTTTTCTATTGCTGCAAATTGATTATGACATATCTATCTATCTCTTAGGAGAATATGCTTGACCTTTCCATTTTCTCTTGATCTATCTATTTCTTAAGAGAATATGCTTGAACTTTCCATTTTTTCTTGATCTATTTATCTCTCTATGGTAGATGCTTGACATTTCCATTTTCTCTAGATATAGCTCTCCTAATGTTCAACCCCATTGCTTATCAATTGTGCATTCAAGATCACATATCTCTCCAAGCTTCATTCTTCATAGTCAAATATATCTATTAGCTACTATCTTGACATCTTCATTCTTTGACTTAATGTGTTCTCAAATCATTTACACATTAGTCCAAGATAGGAAAATGTAATCACCCAAAAATGGTCATCTAAACTATGAGCCCCCTTTCTATCAATTTTACCTAATGTATCTATCACATATCTTTGATCAAATAATCACTTTTTATTTATTTGATTGTATTTAACCACTTTATCCTAAGTATTTTATTTAATTGAAAGAACATGTCCCCTTTTAATTAAATAAAATTCTCCAATTCCAACTTATCCTAAGTTTGCACATGAAAAGCATTATTCCTATTTCAAGAATAAAATAAAAATCCATTATTGTCTCACAAAAGGTGCACACTCTCCAAGGTGGGTAGAATCTTCGTCCTGCTCCACATATTTTTTGCCTCTTAAACGCTATAATTGATCTTTCTTAGGTAAGAGTATTGTGCACATGAATCACTCAAGATTCATTCTTTGCCCTTGATTTTGCTTCTTATCCTCTATCATCCATTTCTCTTTAAAAGCAATCTCTCTCCTCACTCTCTCAACTCTTACATACTTCTGCTATTGTTATGCTATAGGTTTTCTTGGTTATTTTGGAGCACTCATCTTACACATTATTCTCTCATTTTTGTTTAGCCTAGTTTCTTTTTATGCATGTCTTAGCTCGCATAGCTTAAGTAAGTGTCTTTGTAACTCTTTATGCTTGTTATCTTATTCATGCATCTAATTCTAGTTTACTCATATTTGCATTGCACTCATCTTGATTCTTGAATATTGTCATTCTCGCCTCTACTCTTTGAATCTCCCATTCTATGGTGCACCTTCCAAGGGTTACTTTAACAAGGCTCATTTGAGAGTCACCATCTCATAGCTCTTGTACATCATAGATAGGGAGCTTTAATTCACCATTCAAGGTTCCTAATATATTCGATCCCTTGGATAGAATGTCTTAGAGAAGTGTGTACACATTTTTGACATATAGGTTCACCTTATTCTTCTTTCTTCTTTTTCACCTTCAAATAGTTTGCACTTTTTTAGTATCTATTAACAATAGTTACAATCATCTCCTTAAATAGTTAACTTATGCCTTCCATATCCTTCTAATTTTGTCACTTAATCTCAATCATAGATCTTTGATTCATTGTATTTATTCACTCAAAAAATAGAACTTCCTTGAACTTTGTGCTCATCCTTATCTTTCATAAATCTCCTTCATCATATCTCAATTACTTTTCTCTAGTCATAGATCTCATAACTAACTTATACTTCATCCTCTAAATTTCTCGATCATTCTTTATTTTCACCATAAGTCAGCCTTAGACTCATTATTTCTTAACTTGTTCTTCCTATTTATACTCGGTGAACACTATAACTTACTCATGCAATACATCACTAGGTTAACACTAAACTTTAACTTTTCTTTGTAAAGCGCTTGGTGATAGATGCAATTAGTCATAATATATTGTATCTCTTCTTTAGCATAGTTTCTTAATGTGACTTGTGTAGCTCAATGAATACATGAACTTCAAAAAAACATTACATGATTGTAAAATAATCAAACCAACATTATACTGTCATGGTCCAACTCATTCAAGTAACTATTGAATACCAATACTTATCAACTCTATCATCATACTTTTTTCAGCTCCTCTTCACCAATCAAATGATATGGAACTCTACTAAATTAGTATAATATCTAACTAACTAAGGCTTGACATCAATGACAACATGCAAACTGATATGACTAATTTACATACAATAACAACATCATTAGTTGAGGGTAACAATATACCCCTTTGGTATTGATGGAAACACATAACATAATATTTTTCATTACAAAACATTACATGTAAGATAATCAAAAGTATGCATTGACAATCATACAACTTTTTAGCTTTCTGACTTTATTCAGGTTCTATACAATAGATTTTAACATAAGAATTAACTTGATTTGTATCTTTAGAAACTTCATCTTCACATTTACTCCATTTATCTTTCTAGTAGCCACTCCATCAACATGTGTCTCTCTTAATTCTTCTCCATAGTATATTACTCCCCAAATAGTCATTATCTCCCCCTTTAGTCATTCTCTCCCCCTTTGACAACAATGTCAAAGGAAAATATAAGTTTCAATTTGAAACTTATAAATTATTTTAGTAATACCTTGTACCTTGCATTTATTGTTTACATTAGTTTCATTACAATCACTTTTACATCTTCAGGAAATATCTCTAAAGAGTGAACTCTTGCATTAACTCCACAAAGATATATTTGGTCATCCATGAATTGATGCAACATGCATCCTTTTTTAATGAATCTTGGATAGGGGAAGGACCCCATTTTACCTCTTAGATACTCAAAAGAATCCTAAGGCAATGACTTGGTAAATATGTCTACAATTTGTTTTCTAGACTTCGCATATTCAAGCCTCACTTGCTTATCTTATACTTGCTCTCTCAAGTAGTGATACTTGATAGATATATGTTTGGTTTTTACATGCATCATTGGATTTTTAATTTTTTTTTTGCACTATTATTGTCAAAATAAATAGTAATAAGCTTAGTTACCTCTTCTTACATTGCTTCCAATAGTTCCTTAATCCAAACAATATTAGAACAAATAATTGCAACAACAACATACTCCACTCAACAATAGATTGTGAAATGCAACTTTGTTTCTTGCTTAGCCATGTAATCAATCTTTCTCCTAAAAAGAAAGCTCCACCACTTGTAATTGTTTTATCATCCACATTAACAACCTAATCTATATACTATTATGATCTTGGTGGGCAGCCTTCACTAGCAACTTGAGGTTTTGGTGCAATGGTTCATACCATGTGGTATCAGATCCTCTACCCATGTTTGAGTCTTAGAGTCTTAGAGTAGGTGGAAACTTCGGCATTGTAGTGTTTGTCTAGGGCTCATACAACTAAGGGATGGCCCATCATATTGGCACACATCTAGCCCAGAGTCTAGACTATGGAATGTGGTGGGATGTTATGATCCTAGTGGGTTTCCTTCACTAGCACCTCAAGGTTTTGTTGTAATGGTTCATAGCACTTACTTTAAGTGTAAAGTCACCATCTTTCTTATACCACAATCAAGAATCTTTAGTTCCTTTTATATATCTAAATATCCTTTTAACAATAGTCATATGTGTTTCCTTAGGATTAGAGGAAAACCTTGCATGAATTATAATTGCATGAGAAATACCAAGTCTACTATGGACCACATATTGTAATCTACCAATCATTGATTTATGTTGTGTTTCATTTCCCTCAATTTTAGTATCCTCCTTTGATAATTTGCATCCAATCACCATAGGTGTATCGACTAACCTTGAATCGTCCACTACAAATATTTTCAAGATCTCCTTCACATACTTAGATTGGGTCACATATATAATGTATTTTATTTGATGAACTTGTAAGCCAATGAAAATTTTGATCTCACCAAACATAGTCATTTCAAACACTTTGCTAATTTTATCAAAAAATGACTTGCACTATTAGAAATGTTTAGAATAATTGAGAGGGGCAGTGAATTAGTTACGCAAGGTCCATAAGTACCATTTGAAAAATTAAACATTCAAACATTCACTATTATTCTTATCCTATAATTACTCAATCTCTGTTGTACTGACAAACAAATTACTATCCTAAACATAACATACTTATTGAATGTAAACTTTATAAAATGCAATACATCATTAAACATTCACCACAAGTTTGACACTAGGATTTTATGTGGAAATCCAATTTGGGGAAAACCACTAGCAACATGTCACCACTTTTTTACTCTTTTGAAGTGAGCTATGTTAGGAGCCAACCCTATTAAAGGTTATGATACACACTCTTAAATGTAACCTTGGTAGAGGATTTAATCACCTTGTTAGTAGCCTTGTTAGAGGACTTTGATAATTCCATTTATAATGTTACCTTGCTAAAGGACATACATAGACTATCAAGTCCTTCAAATGACTATTAGGTCAACCTCTATTAAAAGGATTTCAATAAAAACTATTCACAATTATTAGAAAGAAAATAGTAGGGTTTGATCAGTATGATTACAACTCACTTTTGTAGGTTCAAATCATTGTTTGGTTCATGTGTTGATTCACTGATAAGTCCCTTTATCAATTATGTCTCTTAACTCACTCAACAACCCTTCAAGAAACCATCATGCTTCTCATCAAACTCAATTCTACTACGCTGATCAACTTATCATAATCAATAACTTTGTTTCCTCATACTAGAAATATTTTCACATGCACATATAGTCTTGCATTGGTTAACTCTTGATCTCCTTTTGCAAATAGTTTATTTGATCTAACTAGAAAGCTTCACATGCATCCACACACCCATACACACACTCTGATAGTTTTCATGTTCACCTCCTTATATAGGTAATTCTCTCTTTGTCATTTTCCATGATCACTATAGATCTTAGGGTTTATGATCTGGTTCAACATGTTCAGTGAATCTATTCACCTTCTTGATCATCCTCTAGAAACTTCTCTAGACTCCATCTATTAGGTATTTATCTAGTCCTCTCCTTTAATTTAATGAGCCAACTCATCAATCTTATCTCTAACATAGTTTCCATATCCCAAGAAATCAACTAAGTTAGTTGGAAATCATGATTTCTCAAATGCATTCAAAATATTGTTACTTGGAAATCACTAAGTTCTAACACTTGGTCATCACTTAATCACTCAATCATTGTAGAACTTCTAGTTCAGCATCAATCAACTTTCTTGGTTGATATTGATGCTTGGTCAACACTAGATTATGCTTGGCTTACACAATAACTCGGTTAACACTAGCATCACTTGGTATTCCTTAATCTTTTACTCTTTTTCTCAATTAAGCTCTACATTCTTGATAGAAATAATCAATTTGTCTTATCAAAGTCTAACTAATCAAATGTCCATTATAGCTTCCTTTTCATAACTCAAACTTTCTTCTTAGCTATTTTTTTTAAAGAAATCTCTCAAATCCTCTACATAAATAAAATAGATATGACATTTAGATCAGATAGCAACATATCTCATTAGTAGATTTGACATCAATGACAAAACAATAATTATTCCAATTGTAAGTTTCTAATAATCTCCCTCTTTGGCATTAATGGCAACATCTCAATACATCTTATAAGACATATTGTTGTAGGAATACAATCTCCCTCTTTTTACCATGCAATCCAAAAGATTTCACTTCCATGAGTAATCAATATCCTTAGTTTCATTCTAATCATTTTGATTCTCATCTCTACAAGTTCATAAACTGTCTCTATCACTCTCTTCCTCTTGGGTACATCTCTCCCTCTTTAGTATATCTCTCCCTCTTTGACAACAATTACAAAGATACTTAGCATTCTAGACTTTGGTGACTTCATACATCTTGACCATGTAGATATTTGCATGTCTTGTTGAATTCTCTATCACTTGTCTATGACTGATCTATTATGTTGTACTTGACTAGATACCTTAGGCATTTTCCAAAGTAGAACTATTTTGCATCAATGTGTAGGATATTCTGATTAGAATAATTGATGTAATGCACCTTTTATCCTTAAGTTTCTTTGTTTAGGGGAATCACCACCAATTTACCTCTAAGATATTCATGAGAATCTTTAGGTAAAGCTTTAGTGAATATGTTAGCAATTTGTTCTTTAGTGTGCACATATTCTAAATGCACTTCTTTGCCTTGAGCTAGTTCCCTCATGTAGTTATACTTGATAGCAATATACTTTGTTTAAGTGTGCATAATTTAATTCTTTGAAATGTTGATAGCACTTGTGTTATCATAATAGATAACTTTGGATCTATAATCTCTTCTTTCATTCCTTTCAGTAATTGTTTGACCCACATAATGTTTGAGCAGTTCACTATAGCTGCCACTTACTCAACTTCAACTATTGATTGTGAAATATAATTTTGTTTCTTACTTGTCCATGACACCAATATCTTTCCTAGAAAGAACCAATTATCTACATAAAAAATATAAGTTAATAAAACTTGAGGAATGATCGAGCTAATTGTTGGGTCCAATGATTGGCTATACCAACACCAAACTTGTTTACTATTTTATCGATAAAATTTTAATACAAAAAACATATGAATTACCTAATCACTAATGGAGTGGTTTCATCCATGTTTAGTGATTGAGGACAACTTGTTTATAATTGAGTGTATATGGTTTCATGCTCTCCTTTAGAAGAGGTGACTCTTCAAATCTTGTTTCACTAATTAACTATGACCTATCACTCTACATAGTTGCTTATTAGTTCTTTGCCCAGTTATAGATGTGAGATTCCTACCTTTGGAAGTGGAAGTGAATGCATTTTTATATTGATCTAAAGGTGCAATCCTTGTGTGTGTCATCCAGATGTGGCCTCTAGCCATCCAAAAGTGCAAGGATGCCTCTGTGAGGCATCCACATACTTCTAGATGTCTATAGGTTTCATTTAGATGTCACCAATAGGTATTTGGTTACTTCCAAAAGCCTCTATGTATCTAGAAGACCAAAAAAGACAAAAAAATTCACTTTTTTCCACTTAAATTGATTTAGACATGTGTGAATATGATTTTTTAATGCTCTTTTGCACTCCCAAACCCTAAGGTCCTGGAACCCCAATCCATTTTTTCTCATTTTTTTCCACATTTATTCTAAAGTTTCCATGTGAACCTCAAGGACTTAGTGTTGGAAATATGACCAATCAATAAAATAAGGTGAGATATGTGGTTGTCATTTATGGCAACATTTGTTTTGCAATTTACTCATGATTATTTGTGAAGGAAAATTGTTTAAGTATTAGACATTGTTATAGCAACATGACGAGATTTTTTGATAGAAAAATATTCCCTTGGAATATTCTCTTGCACAGTTAACTAGAGATGCATGATATCATCCTAATGATGCATACCAGTGCACATGTATGTACGAGAAAATAAATTCAAGTTATGAAGGAAATAGTGATGCAGTGATTTCATAGTGTAAAATAGAGCATGTCAGTAGAATGAGTTAAATGACTTGATTAATTTTTTTAATTATTAATTCTTGATGAACCAAATCTAAGGATGATATGTGAGCCAACTAAGGAAGAATTTATTAATATGTTTAGTAAATATAAAGAACTTTAATTGTGAAGTTAAGAGGTGATGTGAATGATGAAAAATGCTATGCAAAGTAATGTTATTTGATGCGAGATATGATGCAATTTGATATATGTGTAGTTACCCTTTGTATGATGAACTAACAATTAGAAGAATTATGGAGTATAGCAAGAAATTTAGTTATACATAGTTATTGACAATCAAAAAAATTGTGAAGTACAACAAGCAATCTAGTTTTGTATGTATATCTATTCTTTTGAAGAACTTATTTGTATAGTTTCATTTTAGAGAAGTGGACTCTTCTTGCACACATTTGTATATAATTTATCAACTCTTGACAGGGTTGAAGAAACTCTTAATAGGGTTGAGGCTTCTAACAAGGCCTAATCTCCTAACAAAGTCACTATACATTCTTCATAAACTCTTAACAAAGTCAATATCCTTAACTAGATTCTTTATATAGTGAATCATCTTGTGGGTTCCATCCCCACCAGGGTTTTCCCTTGGCCAAGGTTTCCCTAGTTAACAAAATGTGGTGTTATGAGTTCCCTTCATGTATGGTTGTTTATATTTTTTAGGACTATTGGTTCTCTATCTTATGCTTGTAGAAAAGTAATTAATAATATTCAGTTATGGTAAAAATATTGAAAATACTGACTTACCCCCCCCCCCCCTCCCCTCTCAGTATTATCTATTTCTAACACTCGAGACAATGTAAAAGGAATAATTTTAAATGTAGAAAGCCTATTAAATGAAATAATAGAACATATATGGTATACGTAGTAGACTTTTGTTTTTTCCTTTTCCTATACATTAGATAAAATGCAGGTCCATTATTGAAATTTTTATCATCATTATTTCTTTCCAAATCTAAGTCAGTGAATACCTTCAGCTCAAACCTTTCACTTCTCTTGTAATATAGTCCATAGTATTTTGTACCTTTTAGATATCTCAATATCCTTTTTACTATAATCATGTGATTCTCCTTAGGATTTTCTAAAAATCTAGCAACTATCTCGATTGCTAATACAATATCAGGTCTACTATGAACAACATATTGTAATTTTCCAATCATTGATCTATATAATGTCTAGTTAACATCAATAGATTCATCATTTTTAGATAACTTATATCTTGTATACATGGGTGTACTCATTGGTCTTGATTCTTCCATCCCAAAAGTATTTAATATCTCCTTGATATATTTGGATTGAGTAATGAAGATACCAAACTTCATTTGACATACTTGCAATCCAACAAAGAATTTGATTTCACCAAACATAGACATCTCAAATTCCTTCTTCATTTCATTAGCAAATGATTTTCGTAGTACTTCTTTACCTCCATATAATGTCACCAATAAATATTTTAGATAGCAATACTTCATTCTTCTTATCAGTCTTCAAATTTAGGTTATTGTTGTCATTTGTCCTTTCAAAACTAATCTTCACCAAATAATTATGTAGTATTTCATACCATGCTTTTAGGGCTTTTTCCAATCCATAAAGTTATTTTTTAGTTTACATACCATATTCTTCTTTTTTGGATCCATAAATCCTTTAGGGTGTTCAGTGTACACTTCTCCCTCAAGTATACCATTCAGAAATGTAGATTTGACATCCATCTAATATACCTTGAAATTCTTGTAAGATGAGTACGCAAGCAGGGTTTTGACTCATTCAAGTCTTACCATAGGAGAAAATTTTTATCCATAGTCAACTCATTTTTGAGCATATCCTTTTCACACTAGTCTTTCCTTGTTCCTTGTGACTTCACCATTTTCATTGAGTTTGTTTTTGAAAACCCATTTTGTTCTAATAACATTTTTTTCTTTAGGTCTTGGCACTAGAGTCCAAGTATTGTTCTTCTCAATCTATTCAATTTCTTCATTCATTGCATGAATCCAATCTTCATTGTCTAGATCACCCTTATTGATTTGAGCTAAAATTCACAAAGTAAGCATGTATCATCTTTGAGTCTTTTTCTTGTCATAACACTTGATTCAACATTACTAATTATTTTTCAAGTTTGTGATGTCTTCTTATAAACTTGGCTAGCACAGGTGGTTTTCTTCTATGTTCTTCAATAGTTTCATCTTGAAAAATAATCTCATGCTCATTAACTCTTTCTTGTTCAAGCTTTGGTCTAATTTTAGCATGCTTAGTATTCTCTCTTTGATGTTTGACATTGCCTCTCTATGACTTGGCATCTTCATTCTATTGCTAGGTGCCCACTATCTGCTACTCGGTAACCTTTTATTGAGCTTCATCTTTCTTGTATATTGGAAAACTATAGCTTGGTTTCCCTATTCATTTGGAGTGTTGGGAGCACCATCTTCAACATAAATGAATATACTATAATCTTCAAGTTCTTCATTACATATAAGATCACTTCTTTCTATAAACTTGTCAACTTTCACATTGGCACTTTCCACAACTTGTTTTAGTGTTAGAGTTGAAATACTTGTAAGCTTTACTATTGGTGGAATACCCTAGGAATATATCTTCATCACTATTTGCATCAAGTTTTTTATTCCTATTATCCTGGAATATAAAGAAATTACTTTGAAAGATTTTGAAATATATTACATTAGGAGCATATCTATGCCATAGTTCAAAAGGTGTAGCATTTGTACCTTTCTTGACTTGTACTCTATTTAGGGTATATATAGAAGTATTGATTTCTTCTCTCCTATACTTCTTTGATACATTCTCCATCATCAATATTCTTTCATAGTCCATTATTGATATGGTTCTTCTTTCAACTATCCCATTCTAAGGAAGGGTCCTTGGTGCTAACATATGTCTTTTAATTCCTTTATCACTACAAAATGTATTGAACTCATTGAAAATAAATTCTCCACCTCTATCAAATCTTAGACACTTCAGACTCTTCCTTTCTTCTTTTTCAACTCTGGCTATATACCACTTAAATAACTAAAAAGCATCAAATTTAGCTTTAGGAACATTACAATTATCATCCTAGAATAGTTATCAACAAAGAGAATGAAATAATATCTTGAACATCAATAGGTCCAAATAGGTCAGTATGAACCAATTCCAAACTTTTATTAGAAGTGTATGTTTTTCTCTTGAAACTAGACTTGGTCATTTTTCCCTATTGACATTGTTTACAGGTAGCATTGATAGGCTTCTTTAGATTTGGCAACCCTCTTACTTTCCTCATTTGACTAATGTTTATCAATTTTTCAAAATTCACATGACATAACCTTTTGTGCCATAACCAAACATCTTCTTATTGTACAAAAAAATATGTTTCATTAGATAAATCTAGATAGAACAAGTTACCTCTTGTCTGATCACTACTTCCAATTAGCTTACCATCAACATCAATATATCTTGACCTTTTTGTGATGGAATTCAACTCTATGACTTTATTTTTTCGGCTATGAAACACTCAATAGATTATAGTTAAGTCCTTCAACCCAATAAATATTATCACACTTAATCTTGTCAGACAATTGAATTGAATCTTTACCTTTTACAACACATGGAATATCATTATCAAATTTAACACATCCACCTTTGTATGGACCAATATCTTTAAATTTATCTCTATCACCAATCATTTGATTAGAACATCTACTATCAATTATCCATTTATCACTCTTGTTCACATAAAAGATTAATGCAATTTTCTCATCTTCATTGGAATCTTCTTTTATAGAAACATAGACAACTTCATCATCATTACTTTCTAATTCAGTGTTGGTTTCTTCTTCATCAATATAACAAGATTTCTTACCTTTTTCATACATGATTTTCTTGTAGTCTCGTTCATCTCTTCTTCCTTTGTACTTTTTTTCCTTTCTCTCATCCTCATCTTCTCTGTCAGGACACCTAGCAACAATATGACCAACCTTATTCCATGAAAAACAAGTAATAGGTAGTTTAGCTTTGTATTTACCTCTACCTCTTCCAAATATTTTTTCATTAAGGACTTCTAGTTCATTAAGCTCATCATCAGAACTATCAGTGTCACTCTTCACATGTTTTCCTTTCTTTTTTCTATGAACCAGTTGTGACTTAAAAGAAGATTCAATAGTGGTAGGTGTATAGTTATCAAATTTAGAAATATCAAAAGTAGTAAGTCTACCAATTACACATTCTAAAGTCAAAGTGTTACCTGGAGTACATCTCAATTCTTGAATTGTAGAAACTCTAATGGCATATATATGGAGTATGGTCCTCAATACCTTTCTTATCATTTTTTCATCCTTAATTGTTCCATTTTCACCTCAAATAGCATTGAAAACTTCTTTGATTATTGTGCACCATTATACTATATCCTCACCTTCCATCATTCTCATTTCATCAAATTTACCTCTTAGACTCTCTGATTTGGTTCTCAAGACATTGTCATCACCTCCATATATTGTCTTCAATTTTTCCCACATCTTCTTTGCACTATTACATTCTTTTATGTCATCAAACTTTGCATGGCTTAGGCCTAAGGCATTATCCAAGATAGCTTGATTGTATTCTTGTTTTTGTTTCAGTTGTTCAACTCTTAGAGGAGTAGTCATTATCTTTACATACTCATTGTCCATTAAGTTTGTAGCAGCATCACCTATAATGGATATATGAGACCTCATCAAGGTTTGTCATGTAGGAAAGTTCTCCTTGTAAAGCTTTGGTACCTCTCTTTTGTGAGTCATGATCTTTAGCTTCAAGTACCTTCAAACTTATCTTTGTAAGTACTAATCTCTAATACCAATTGTCAAAAATGTCTAGAATGACTAAGAGGGGGATTGAATAAGTTACTCAAGGTCCATAAGTACCATTTGAACAACTAAACATTCACTATTCTACTTATCCTAATGTTTCTTAGTCTCTATTGTACTAATAAACAAATCACTGTCCTAAACATAGCATACTTGTTGAATGTAAACTTTATCAAACATAATACATCATAAAAAATTCACCACAAGTTTGACACTAGGATTTTATGTGGTAACCCAATTTGGGAAAAACCACTAGGAACATGTCACCACTTTTTCACTCTTTCAAAGTGAGATCTTCTAGGAGCCAACCCTATTAAAGGTTACAATACACACTCTTAAATATGACCTGGTTAGAGGATTTAATCACCCTATTAGGAGTGGCTTTTTCAAAGGACTTTGATCATTCCATTTGGAATGTCACCTTGCTAAATGATTTACATAGACTGTTAAGTCCTTCAAATGACTATTAGGTCAACCTCTATTAAAGGGATTTCAATATAAACTATTTACAATTATTAGAAAGAAAATAGTAGGGTTTGATTTATATGATTAAAACTCACTTTTATAGGTTCATATAACTATTTATTTCATGTATTGATTCACTAATAAGTCCCTTTGTCAATTATGTCTCTTAACTCACTAGACAACCCTTTAAGAAATTATCATCCTTCTCATCAAACTCAAGTCTACTACTCTTATCAACGTATCGACATCAATAGGCTTGTTTCCTCATATTGTAAATATTTTCACATGCACATATAGTCTTGCACTAGATCACTCTTCATCTCCTTCAACAAATAGTTTATCTAATTTGAGTATAAAGATTCACATGGATTCATGCACTCTATATGCAAACTCTAAAAGTTTCCATGTTCACCTCCTTATACAGGTAATTTTCACTTTATCATTTTCCATGATCACCGTAGATCTTAGGGTTTATGATATGGTTCAAATGTTTAGTGAATCTTTTAACCTTCTTGAACATCCTCTAAAAACTTCTTTGGAGTCTGTCTATTAGGTTTGTACCTAATCCTCTCCTTGAATTTAATGATCTAACTCATCAATCTTATCTGTAATATGGTTTCCATTTTCTAAGAAATCAACTGAGTTGGTTGAAAATCATGATTCCTCAAACACATTCAAAATACAATTACTCGACAATCACTAAGTTATGACACTCAGTCATCACTTAATCACTTGGTTGCTATAGAACTTTTGGCTTGGCATCAACTAACTTTCTTAGTTGATACTAATGCTTGATCAATGTTAGATTTTTCTTGAATTGCACTAGAACTTGGTTAACACTAGCATCACTTAGCATTCCTTAATCTTTTACTCTTTTTCTTGGTTAAGCTGTACATTCATGATATAAACAATCACTTTGTCTTATCAAAGTCTAACTAATCAAATGTCTAGTGTATCTTCCTTTTCATCACTCAACCTTTCTTCTTAGGTGTTATTTGTTATGAGAAATCTCTCAAATCCTCTTCATCAATAAAATAGATATGAAATCTAGATCAGATAGAAACATGTCTCATAATTAGATTTGATATCAATGATAGAACAATAATTTTTCCAATTGTAATTTGTCAACATTGTACAACAAATTATTCCTGCCAAATATGATTTCATCCACAAAAAATTTAGTAGTAAACACCATGCTTTTAGTTTCACTTTTTAAATATAAATTATTTTTCTCATTTATTCTAACAAATCCAATCTTAATCAAGTATGAATGCAACCTTTCATATCATGTTCTCAGTGTCTGTTTAATTCCATACAAAGCTTTGTTCAATTTACAAATCATGTGTTTCTAATCAAGTTCAACAAATCATTCTCATTGTTCTATTTACATTTCTCCTTCAAGTATTCCATTCTAAAATTTTGACTTAACATCCATCTTGTATACCTTGAATCTCTTATAGGTAGCATAAGCCAACAAAGTTCTAACTACTTCTAGTCTTACAACAAGGGAAAATATGTCACCATAATCAATACCCTCTTCTTGGGCATAACCTTTGCAAACTCATCTTTCCTTATTCCTCACAAGTTCACCATTTTCATTCAATTTTTTTCTAAAAATCCACTTTTTTCCTATTAGATACTTATCAACTAGTCTTGTTACTATTGTCCATGTGTTGTTTATCAATTTGATCAATCTCTTCATTCATGACATTAATCCAATATTCATTATCAAGTGTAGCTTTAATAGTTGTTGGTTTAAATTCAACAATTAAAAAGGTATTATCTTTCAACTTATTTCTTGTCATGACTCCTACACTTTTATCTCTTATAATTTTTTCAAGTGAGTGGTTCCTTCTCACATATTTTGATAGAATAGGTTTAGTTCTTTGATCTTCAACATTATCTTCACTCAGTTGGGAATTTATATCTTGCTTAGGTTTCATTGTATATGACTCAAGTATTATGATGCTCAGTGGATCTCTATTGTTGCTCAAGTATTAGTCCAAAATCATCTTCATAGAAATATACAAATTTTTTGTAATTATCTGGTTTCTTTTTTCCTTTCCTAGTCATTCTTGTATGCA
This sequence comes from Cupressus sempervirens, assembly GCA_028749045.1. NCBI lineage: Eukaryota > Viridiplantae > Streptophyta > Pinopsida > Cupressales > Cupressaceae > Cupressus > Cupressus sempervirens. Next base: position 839,517,797 of record CM053793.1, read on the forward strand.
AACTCATCAATTATTACATTTGCACTTTTGATCATTGTATTAGTAGCCTTGTTCAAAAATTTGTATGTCTTGCTCTTAGAATAATAAGTAAGAAAAATATTGTCATCACCTTATGAATCAAATTTACCATTCCTTACATCTTTATTAATGTAGCATCTACTTCTAAATATATTGGAATAACTCACATTAGGTGTATGACCATACTAGAGTTCATAAGGTGACTTGTTTGTTCCTTTCTTCAATTAAACTCAATTGAGAGTGTAGACTATAGTGCTAATTACTTCTCTCTAGAATATTTGAGAAATTCCTTTTTCAATCAGCAATGTTCTTGCACAATCAATAATTGATTTTTTCATCCATTCAACAATACCATTCTGTTGTGGTGTTCTTGGTGTTGACAATTGTCTCTTAATACCATGCTCAACACAAAAGTTAGTAAATTCAATAGACATAAACTCACTAGCTCTATCAAATCTCAAACATTTCAATTATTTAATAGCATCTTTTTCAACTCTATCTTTATACCATTTGAACATATTAAAATTATGTGACTCAACTTCAAGAACATAGCTGACATCATCCTAGAACAATCATCGACCAATAGTATGAAATATCTATCACCATAATAGCTTTATACTCTCATTGTTCCACACTAATTGGTATGCACTAATGATAGAGTTTTATTAGAAGTATGGGTCTTACTTGAAAAACTTGACTTTGTCATTTTATCGAGCTAACATTATTTGCACATTGCATTATCAAGTTAATGCAAATTTGGTAAGCCTCTAACTCTCTTCTTTGTACTGACCTTCACCAAATTCTCAAAATTTACATGACACAACCTTTTATACCATAACCATACATCCCCAACTCTTGCAAACAAACATGTCTCAATAGTAGGATAAAGATAAAATAGACTACCTTTAGTTTTCTCACCAATGCCAACTAGATTTCCTTCATAATCATAGATCTTGACTCTCTTGTTCTAAAATTCTAGCTGATGACATGTATTATTCAATTGAGTAACACTCAACATATTGTATTTAGTCATTTCACCTAATATGCATCATCACATCTAATTTTATCATTCAACATTAATGGTCCTATACTTTTTATTGGACATGGAACATCATTGCCTAATTTAATAGTTCCACCATCACATTCCTCAAATTTTTCAAACTTACAAAGATCTCTAGTCATATGATGTGATCATAGACTACCAATGATCCATTTATCATTCTTACTAATATGTTGAATAAGAACTTTATCATCCGCATACCTTTCCTCATTTGGATCTTCTTTAACTACAACATACACCACTTACACTCAATCTTTGTCATCTTAAGTGTCTAATTCGATGTGCTCTTCCTCAGAAATATAGCATGATTTATTCCCTTTGTCCTTATATTTTTTGTTATTCATGTACTTGTGATCCTTCTTATCATTTATGTCACTCTTTATCTTGTTAGGACACATATCTTCAAAATGACCTACTTTATTGCACTTAAAACATATCAAAGGTAGTTTACATTTTCCTCTTAGTAACCTCCTTGCAAGAAATTCTTTAATATCATCTTTAGATTTAAACTCACTTTCATTCTTATAGCTCTTCTCTTTATTTGAACTACAAATGGTTAGTGAAGACTTTAAAGCATTCCCTATTGTAACCACACTATTATCAAAATCACTCAACTCAAATGCAGTCAACTAACCAACTAAATCATCAAGTGTAAGATCATTAGTAGGCATAGCTCTAAATTATTGAATTTTAGTTACTTTATTAGAATAAATAGGTAAAAGAGTCCTAAGACCTTTACTTATAACTTTAGTATCACCAATGACTCCTCCAATAGCTTCTATTTCACTCACAACTTCCCTAATTCGTTTCACATACTGCATGACATTTTTTCCTTCTTTCATTTGCATGCCATCATACTTTCCTCTCAAGCTTTATGCATTTTCTATCAACATAGCATCATCATCACCATACACAAGTGCCAACTTGTCCCACATTTGTTTAGTAGTAGTATAGTTCTTGACATCATCAAATTTAGCATCATTTAAGGTAGATGTAATCTCAGTCGCCAAACTATTATGTTCTCTCTTCTATGTGATCTCTTCCATAGTCATAGGAGGGGTAGGAGTAACATATGAATTGTCTATGTAGTGTGCAGCATTGTCTCCAATTCTAAATAAGTGTAACCTCATTCTATTCTACCATGAGGAAAAATTCTCCTTATTAATCTTGGGTACTTCTCTCTTGTACATCTTTAGATCTATAGCTCAAATCCCTTTAAACTTATTCCTCCAAGAACTTAGCTCTGATGCCAATTATTAGATAGTTGAGGGTTAGGGTGAACTAGTTATACTACATGCCTTTCAAACAATTCAACACCAATTCAAACTTCATAAACTATCATAGCAATAACTCGATGATCACATTCAACTCCTCAAATCAAACTTATATTCTTTTGTACTTCAAACTATTATCTCACTATTTATTACTTTACCAAGTATCAAAGATATAACTTAGCTTATACCAAGTTGCAGTAATAAGTAAACAACATGAAAAATAACTTGCAGCACATGATAAATTATACATTTTTACACATATATTTTATTGTGGAAATAATGTAAAGGGACAAAACACTTGGAAACCAGCAACCCAAATATTTCACTCTTCTGAAGTGAGCTCTATTAGGATCCAACCTTGTTAAATGTTTAAAGCACATTTTTAGTGTGACTTGGTTAGAGGATTTTAACCAAAGATCATCTAGATCTTATCACTCCTTGGCATTACTAAAGAGTGGCATGATCTATAGGACTTACAAACATCACTAATCAATGTTACCATATAGTATTTCAAAGACTTTGTAGGTCTAGTCAATTAAAAGATTTTATCTGCTACAATGGTAAGAATGTAATAGTCAAATGATCTTCTAGATTTAGCACTATCTTGTTAGTTCAAATCTCTACTCTTCTCTTTCTTCTTCCTACTAATCTATGTCTAGATTATTCACACTCTTTCTTTTTTACTTTGCACTTCCTCTGCTTGATCTTACTTTCTTCTAGTCTTCTCGGCTCACCTTGTTCTTCTTTATTCTTTTTTGACTTCAATAATTCACCATTTTTTAGCAACAATTAGCAAGCAAAAATAGTTCCAATCATCTCCTTAAATAGTTAACTTATGCCTTCCATATTTTTCTACTTAATGACAATCATAGATCTCAGATTCATTATATTTAGTCACTCAAAAAATAGAATTTTCTTGAAATTTGTGCTCATCCTTATCTCTCATAAATCTTCTTCATCATATATTCATTACATTTCTCAATCTATATATCTTGTAAATAACTCTAACTTCATCCTTTTAACTTCTCGATTATTCTTTATTTTCACCATAAGTTGGCCTTAGATTCAATCTTTCTTAACTTGTTCTTCCTATTCATATTTGGTGAACATTGCAACTTACTCAATAAATACATCACTTGGTTAACACTAAACTTCAACTTTTTTTTTCTAGGTTCTCGATGATAGATGTAATAACTTAGTGTATATTGTATCTCTTCTTCAACCTAGTTTCTTACTGTCACTTGTGTAGCTTGATGAATACATGAACTTCAACACAACATTACATGATTGTAAAATAATTAGACCAACATTATACTGTCATAGTCCAATTCATTCAAGTGCCCATTGAATACCAATACTTATCAACTCTATCATCATACTTTCTTCAAATCCTCTTCATCAATCAAATGATATAGTACTCTACTAAATTAGCATAATGGCTTGACATCAATGACAACATAATAGCTGATATGACTCTCTTACATACAATAACAAAAATATCAATTAGATCATTTGGGTATAACAACTTGGTATATTGTAAATTAGTTGAGCGAAAGCCTTATACTAAAACATATTTATTATCAATAAAAGGATATTTTACTGGTGTTTTTGGGTTTTTCCCTTCAAGTGGAAGGGTTTTATTAGTATAAATATATTGAGTCTTTTGTGTATTAAATTACTCTCCTTTTTTGTTGTTTATCTAACTTATTGGAAAAACCATTAATACAGTTGAATTTTCTACATAAAATCTTACTAGCATTTGTCTTTAGTCACAAATGGTGTAAATAGATCCTAAATTGCATAGAAGGAGAAATTTTTTATAGCAAATCTCAATGGGAAGTAATGTTGACCCCTTTGTTGATCTCTAGTCCTAAGTTTTGTAAGAGTTTGGTATAGCTCTAATACCATGTAAGAATTTGCCTTAAAATTCACCCAAGACCAAGAAGCACAATAACGAACGCAAAATAGACCAATAGAGTATGATCAGAATAACAATATGATATTCAATTCATTGTAATTGATATACTAATTGATATTTACACTAGAGGTGCCTATATATAAATGCCTCTATGATGCATCTAGAATGTCTAGGAATTAGCAATATGATAAGCTCCACAATTAAGTGAATGTCCACCAAGAATGGGTTATCCTCCATTAAGCATGGGAATTAGTGCGATGATGAGAGGATAAGCCTACAGAGGTGTGTCACATAAAATTATGTTGTAGACACCATGTGCTTAATTAAGAGTGTGAACAACTATGTTGTCAACATGAAAACTCAATTGATTATGCATACTCCACTATTATAGACACGATGTGCTAAATTAGAGTTTCTTACTCATGTGTTGTCAACAAGAAAACTCATATGAGTACACAACCTCCTAGGTGTCTAAACTAAGAAATAATAAAATAATGCATTTATCCTAAGTAAACTTAAGTAAAGTGTAAATAATAATTATTTTCACTAACACCCCCCTTATGTGCAACTTAGGGGAATGCACTTAAGCTTACAAAAGCTATGATGAAATGCATAATGGGTCTTGGCTACTAGGCCGTGTTAGGTACCCAAGTACAAAGCAATGATAAATTACAATGAAATCTCTCTACAACTGGAGAAAGAGGGAAAACCTCATGGGAAAAAACCTCCTCCAAAAAAAGTGAAAAATACAATAAAAAAATGCATGAATGGATGGAGTAATCAAGAACCCCCCACCCACCCCCCCCCCCCCCCCCCCCCCCCCCCATTATGACATACATCATGCATATACAATAGAGAATCAATTGATGAAATCCCCCCTTAGTGAAGGATCTCGTAATGATAAGTATCTAAAGATAGAAGAAAATCCAATGCCGACAAACAATATTTCTCCCTTTAGGAAGAAGATACACCAAGTATAGGTGCAAATATGCTTCCCACTATGGATAGAAAGATGGAAGAGGGATCCAGATGTAGTATGCAGTGGATGTTGCCTCTAAAGTCTACTCAAATATCAACAAGTCCTTGATGAATGAAGATGCCACAAACCAATCTGGTGAATTCCCACAAGAAGGTTACAAATAAGGAAGCATGTCCATCTATGATGTTGAATCATCCTCCAAATATAATGAAGCATCTAGATAGGAATATGGAGGAAGAGAAGCAATGTCGCCTTCTCTCAATGATGTAGGCACACCCATGCTAGAAGCTCCTTGATAACTGAAGAAGTTGCACCATGAAAGCTAAATGCTTTTCCTCCTTGTAGGAAGAAATGGTGCCCATGGTGTAATAGAGAATGCTCCCCGACTAGTAGGAAGAATCCTCAAAAAATATGATGTCTGAGGAAACTAGAATATAATCTCCACAGACTGAAATGTCTCCCCATAAGTGAAAGAGTCCTCCTCCAACTATTGTAAACAAGCTACAATCAAGTCATTCTCAGAAGAAAGCTCAATTGGTTGAGGGTCAAATTTTTCCCTCGAAATGAGTGAAGAAGTCTCCTCAACAAAGAGAAGATTAATGTCATTGATGATGTCTCCCACATCTTCAATGTGAGACTCCACAAATAGCCCTATAATATCTAGAAGGAAGTCATCCCATGAAGCTAAAGTAGGAAGACATGGTATTTCCTACTGCACTAAATTAGGAGCATCTATGGCTGCAATTGGATTAGTAGAAGCAATAGAAGTATCAGGATGTGGGATCTCATCTAGAGTTGGAGGAACCATTACTTAAGTGACTAAACATAGAATGTCCTCTAGAAATGGAGGGATTCATGGATCTCCATATGCTTCCCAAAGATCCATCCAAATATCATGAGAAAAACTTTCCATACTAAGAGGAGAAAAATATTCCTTAGTCATACTTTTATACATAAAGTGAAGAAGATGAGAAAGATATCTGAAAGTAGGATTAGATGGAAATATCTTCAAAGATAGATAAGGAAACACTTCTAGATGTTCTATGCTTAGATGATCAATGATTAAGGCATTCCATTTATGATAGTTCCTTGGTGTCAACTTTAATCTTATACCAGACTAACATATGTGACAAGACTCCATGAGATCAATCAATGAACCCCCCAAAATGCAAAAATAAGAAATCAACCCCCCAGTGTATGATTTGGCACTTTATCGGTAGTGCATTTACAATAGGCCACTTTTTCAATTTTGATCTTAGTGGACTTCTAATTTTCAGTTTACAACCTCCTTTTATAGTTCAAATTTGGAACTTTACAATGTAGCTCAGAAATACAATAATTTTGAAGCAATACAACACAAAGAAAGGACCTATTTCTGAAAGTGTTTTTTTTGTCCACACAAACCCATAATCTGATTGTAGATCTAGAAAGTAGACAAAAAATTAGTCACTTTCAAAAAAAATGAAACTTGATTATGTGTCTAGATGAGCCCGTACTAAGCATTTGAGGTTGCAAAAATTGAGATTTGAGACTTGTAAAAAAAAAAAAGGATAAAGAGCTCAAACATCCTACACCAATGTGTAGATCATGAAATTCTACCCCAAACAAAAAAAATTGCTCGAAAAAAGGAGTCTGTATGAGGGAGTTATTTCCATTTGAAAATCACCTCTATAATTATTTTTCCTGAATCATTGTCATCGCACCTCCAAAAATCAATTGACTCTAGATTTCACCTTAGATGTCTAATTTTGATGAAACAAAAGTCAATTTTGAGGTTTTTTGATCTTCTAAATATGATGTCAATATCTGATTAGTACCAGCAAGCATCAATCTTGTCCTACAAAAAATCTCTCCTCTATAGCCTGATGGCCAAAATAATACAGATCCAAAAAAATGTAGAGAAATTGCAAAGACTGAAATAATAAAATATGTAGATCTAAAAATTAAATTCAGAGATCTAAAAGGATCATACCAAATTTTCAAATCAGACCTTTGGGTGTTGGTTTGTAAAAAAAAATTTGCCTCAAATTCAACTATAGCCCAATATAGGTGAATTTATAGTCAATTTTCACCAAATTGACACTCTGGATGCAATGGTGAGGTCTACTTTTGCTCTAGACACTCCCAATATTTGTGGATACTATGGATCTAGGTCAAGGTGTCCTTAGAGAGGTGAAGCAAGATTGGTCTCCAGTGGCTATGAAATGGCGATCCTATGGCTTTGATACCATGTAAGAATTTGGTATAGCTCTAATACCATGTAAAAATTTGCCTTAGGGAAAAATTCACCTAAGACCATGAAGCACAATAAATAGCATGAAATAGACCAATAGAGTATGATTAGAATAACAATATGATATTCAATTCATTATAATTGATATACTAATTGATATGTACACTAGAGGTACCTGTATATAAAAGCATCTATGATGCATCTATAATGTCTAGGAGTTAGCAATATGATAAGCTCCAAAACTAAGCACATGTCCACTAGGAATTGATTACCCTTCATTAAGAACATGAATTAGTGTGGTGATGAGAGGATAAGCCTACAAAGGTGTGTCATGTAAAATTATTTCGTAGACACCATGTGCTTAACTAAGAGTGTGAACAACTGTGTCATCAACATGACAATTCAATTGATTATGGATGCTCTACTGTTGTAGACACCATATGCTAAATTAGAGTTTCTTACTCTTGTGTTGTCAACAAGAAAAATCATATGAGTATGCAACCTCCTAGGTGTCTAACCTAAGAAATAATAAAATAATTCATTTATCCTAAGTAAACTTAAGTAAAGAGTAAATAATTATTATTTGCACTAACAAGTTTCCTATTAGTATCTAACACTTAGCCATTTCCAAGACAACATTGGATGGTCATCACTGCAACCAAGCCATCCATAGAAGGTCAAGCTATGAAAGGACTTTTTTAATTTATCAATACATGTTAAGAAAGTAAAAGGTTACTGAGTGACAAAATATGTTAATTTTATAAAAGCTAAGTGACAGCATGAATGTTAGTTATGATTGAGCATCTAAATATTCAAGTGTCAAGTAAACTAGTATTGACATATGATTTTGTAATTGCACAAAAGCTTATGTAAATAATTCCATCCAACCTCTACATGAAATTTAAGGATCAAATAGATAGTAAATTAGGGAGTTATGCATTTTTTAGAAGGTATTAATCCCTAGACAAGAAGATAACCAATTAGAATGGAAAATAGAAAAAGGATGAAATATGGATCGTTGATCCTAATATAGAACCTTCAAGGATTATCTATTTTAAAGAATGTTTCATACCCTAGAATTAAAAAAAGAGGGAATTAAGTGTATGAATCATATATAAAAGCATGCATGTGAAGAAAAATGAAGGGAAGAAGCAAACAAGCTACGAATAGAGTAAAGGAGTTCAGATAGCACAACCAGAGTAGCAAAGGACACAACAAGTATATTAGATAAGGAGGTCAAATTTTTAGAGAGAGGAGATCCATAATTAGTTTTCAAAGAAAATGAAGGATCGGGTACTGAATCAATTTTAACAAATTTAGCCAAGGAAAATATCTTGACAAAGTAGTTCTAACAAACCTATTTCAAATCTCCTAACAATGTCCTTACTTTATTGTAAGTGTAAAATTATTTCACAGGGTAAGACCTTACAATATTAAACACTTTTAACATAGAAAACCCCTCATAGGGTAGATCATCTTATATAATCAAAGTGGAACCCTAAAAGGTTAACTTTATTGTTCTAATAATGGAGATTTGTGGGTTTCATCCCCACCCTAGCTTTACCTTCATACTAAAGTATTTTTGGGTAACCACAATCATTGTGTTATGTGTTGATGATTTTCATGGATGCTATGCTTAGATAGATTTTATTTCACCATTACATATTTATGTTTATATGGTATGAGATTTGAGATATGAGATAGATTACGTGTGAATTGTTTTAGTAGTGAAAAGTATTATAGATCCTAATTCACCACCCCCCTCTTTGTATCTTGCTTCCCATTAGTATTTCCAACCATTGGTATCAAAGCTTAGTTCTCTTGAAAATTTCTAATAGCTTCATAGGATCAAATCTCAAAGATGGAGGAATACAAGATAGGAAAAATCATTGAGAATCAGATGATTGAAATCCAAATCATAAATCAACAACTTAAAGGAGAAAAAGGAGTTAAGGAAATCCTTAAAGAAAAGGAAAGAAATATCATTCAAAAAACTGATGCACAATATAAGGAAGTTGATATAAAAGGATTTCTTAATAGTGGGAATACTAATGACAGTGATGCAACAATAGAAGACCTACTAGAGAAGAACAACATTCTGAGTAAAGAAGTCAAAGAACTCAAGAGAGAACAAGAAATTCAACTAGTAAGATTATGTGAATTGACTAAAAAAAATAAGAAAGCAAAGGAAGATAAAATCATAATTGAGGAAGTCAAAAGACAAATGGCTTCCAGACTCAAAGAAAGATCATTCAAGCTGGAGAAGCACACAAACAATTAGTTGGACATGATGAACTTGATAGCCCTTATTTTCACTTTGACAAAATTTTGAAATTTTATTGTGAAAATATCTTGAAATATGTTGTCTTTATTAGGGCTTGTTCTATATTGTTATCAATTTTTTGTTGAAAACCCTAACCTAGTAAAATTTTGCCCTAGTCCAATTTGAAATTTTTGACCTAGTAGGATATTTTGATGTCCTGAGGATCGTGTCTTGACCTTGTCATTGAGATATTTCTTAAATATGCAAACAATTTTTACCTTTACCCTAGGTTTTGTGTTCAAGCAAGATATTGTATGTTATTTTCATATTTTCCATCTTATGATATGATCTTATGATCAGGGTTTTAACCATCAATTCATAAGCCTAAGTTTTCCCTCTTTCAATGTTATGAAGTAAAGTCTAGTGCAAGATTGTAAAGGTAACTGTTGGGTCTCCTAATGTTATAATATCCAATGCAATCATAGCATTGTAGGTGTGAGTGTGGATGTTTTTGATCTTACGATCATCCCATATCATGTCATTGTAAGTGTCTTATGGTAAATAACAAGTGATACAATATTATAATAAGCTGAAAAGCATATAACTATAAAGATTTTTAAAGAGACTTTCAAAGATATGAAGGTAAGAAGATCATAATATTGTAAGGAAATGTCAAAGTTGAGTGATATGTTGTTGTGAAGTGGGGCCAGGCACATAAGTATAAAGAAATTGAAATATGTGGCATTTGAATCTTCTGAAGATACAAAGAGAAGTTAATCATAAGATCGTAGGAGCAAATAGTGAGGATTTCTAAAGCCATGAAATATAGGTGAGCATATGGTTGTAAGGAATAATATAAAGTATATCGGAGAGTCTTCAAAGTTATGACAAAGGGTAGATAATAGCCAGTGTATGATCGGGAGTTAAAAATAGTAGTGAAAGGAAAGCTTTTGAAGTCAAGATAAGTGTAAGTTGACCCTGATTGAGAGATTGTAAGACAAGAAAAGACAAGGCCTGTTCCTACACAAAGTTGTGATTGTATGATTTTAAAGGTTTATGTGTAAGGGAATGAAGCTACAAAAAGGTTTGTAAACTACTTTGTGTAATAACATAGCTAAGGAAAAGGTATTGCATTCAGTGTTCCAATCTTATGATATAACTGTCAATCATAAGATCGTAAGAGACATGAAATGGTTCCTTGCCAATATGATGAATTTTTTATCATAGGATTGTAAAGGTTGAATTCCTCACTTAAGATGATAAGAAGGGTTTAAATTTTAAAGTGAATCATAAGATTGCAAGCCCTAAAATAAGACATGAAAACACTTTTTTGCCCTTTTTCTAAGCTAGAAAAATGATAGAAGTTCTTGACCAATGAGATCTGAGTAAAGTACAAAAAATGCAAAGCTAGATAGTTATGTTGATACTCCATTAAGATGATAGAAAACACCAAGTTCAATTGTGCATGTAGGAATTTAATGTGTAGAGATGGTTGATGAAGTACATGTAGCATAAAGACATTCTCTAGGCCAATAATAGGTTATCATTTATAGAAAGAAAAGATTTCCAGAGCTTTCAGTGTGAAGGATTCATATTTTTTGGAACTAATTGTAGAGTATCCAAATTTTTAATTCATAGTCAAGATGTCTGATAAAGAAGTTGAAGAAATCTAGGCTATAGGTATGGAATTTTTTGAGTCTTCTACTTCCAAAGGAGGGAAAACCTAGTAGAGGAAACCTAATAAATATGTAATTGAATTGATAAATTTGTTCCCATATTCCTCAAATGCTATCTCTGTAAATGACTATGAGTTTAGATATTTGTATGCATTCTATAGGGATGCTACACGCCCTAGTTTTGATGGGTATTAATATTCAGATATTTCTACAAAAAAAGATTTGATAAGATTCTAGTATGTAATCCATAGAGGAAAAAGGCTAAGCTCATTTTCCCAGAGGTATTCGTAGATGTTGATCTAGTGAAGGCCCTAATCAAGTCCTAAAACCTAGCTACAAAGTAATTTCATAGGCATTATGGGACTATTATGTGTACACTAGATCGTGCTTCTTTCATTGAATCTTTTTGGTTAGATGGCACAATGGGTAAACCACTAGACTTAGAAGAACTTCAGGGGAAGTTTGAGAGAAATAAAAAAGCCTATGCTAGAAATATATAATATAACACATCCCAATAGACCTAAAGAAGGTTGGGGATTATCCAAAGAAGGTAGATAAGATGATGCTCATGGAAAAATTTAAGAATTATTTTGTGAATACTATGTATGGTGTCCACAAAGTAGTAGGCAGAGATGGTTCTGATATGGTATATGGATTGATATACATTGTGGATAGAGATGTACATGATGCATATCATGGTGGAGAATATGATTATGTAGATTTTATCCTAGAGAAAATCAAAGGTAATATTGAGCAGGCATGGAGAGGAGAAATGGGGAACTTTAGATTCAACCGTTATTAATTACTTATACATATGATTAGGATTCAATATTGATTCCAAGTCTCTAGTAGTATGGAGCATGGCTCCTACAAAAAATAAGCCTAAGTTAATGGATGTATAGAGCATTGACCAAGGAAACATAATAGTGTGGACTCTACAAGGCACATCATGTAAAGAAATCTCCCAAGCTATGAAAGACTTCTCATTCATGAATGAGGCTAAACTAGAAGAAATAGAGATAAAACTGGCTAGAACATTCTATGACTACATAGATGTTAGGAAACTCTATGAAGAAGAGCTTAGGAAGAGCCATGTCTATAAATAGAGGATAGAAGAACTGTAGGCCAAAGATCGGGGGTTAGAAACTAAAATTGCATCTTTAAGAGAGCAACTAGCTAATGGAGAGAAAAACAAGGTATAGGACATCTAGGAACAACTAGCAAGAGTCACAATGGAAATTTCTACTCAGACTTCAAAGCTAGAGATAGAGGAAAAGGGCCAAGAAGGATGAGCATTGATGCTTAAATCCCATAGCAAGTTGATAAGGTAAGGACAATTGTCCTAAAAAGCATGATAGACCATAGAGTAGAGACTCTGAAGTAGATTTCTCAATAGGCTCAAGCTCTTTATGTTTCTTTACAAGATTTTGAGCATGTTTGCAGTGAAGAACTTGAATGGCTATCACCCAGTTTTAATTTATGGGGGCCATATGTACAATTCTCAAAAATGATAATCATGTTAATGGCAAAGAAGCCATACCTTCAAGATAAAATCATTACAATTAAAGAAGGCCTAGAAACAATAAGAGAATTAATAGGTTTCTTTACTGGTAAATTATAAATGATATAAGGTAGGATAAAAGTCATGTCACAAGGTATTGAGCCTTGTATCCCACCAATTTTGGATGCTAACAATAAACTAAAGGACTAGCAAGAATGGTCATATTCTTTTAGTTCAATACTAACACAAGTAGGAACAACATTAGTTTAACATTTTGATTAATCCATTGTTTAAAGTTGAAATAGACTTAAAAAAAATTTCAATAGAAGAAAAAGCCATCACAGATGCTAGGTGGAATAAGGTAGTAGAAGACTCAAGCAAAGTCAGAGACACTGAGTGGCCCACTAAAAGAGAAATATAATGGGAAGTGGTGGGGTAAATTAAGGCTCCACCAATAAGGAGTAGTTAAAGAATTTCAACAAAATGGTAAAAGAGGCAAAAGGGTAAAGAAAAGGGGCAAGGAAAGTGATAGATAGTTAAAGACAACTTGAAATATGCTAGAGACACCTGTAGGAAGTGCCACCTACCAATTTTGTAAATGCACCCAATTTTGATTAAAGTACAAAGAATGTTTTCAAAAGTAAGATGTGAAATATCTTTGTATTTGTTTTCTAATTACATTTTGACATCTATCCTCCCATCTAAAGCTTGTTGCAATCCTTCCTATAAAAATATTTCCAAGACATGGAGCGAGGGTCCAAAGTCTCTGGATTTTTGTGTTTATTGATATTGTAGTCGATCCAATTTTGTGTCAATGATATGTTCTATTCAATTTTGCAAGTCCAAGAATATAGTGAACATTGAATGGTTAAAATTGTCAAGCTTTGAGTTATATTTTGAGTCTTATATCAGTAATGTATGATTTTCAAGGAAGTTTAATAAAAAAAAGGGAGTTTTGAATATCTATGTCTCTAAAGTTTTTTCTCTATTTTCATGTGTTTGTTATCTTGATATTGATTGAATAAAATTCTTTCAATTTAGTAAAGCTAGGATAGGTTGTATATCAATTTCATTGTTTCTTTTAATTCAAAGAATTAAGTAAATGCTTCTATAAATTGATAGGGTTTCTAGGCATATGGAAAAGATATCATAAGAATGGGATTTAGGGTTAACAACTAATAATTTAAATTGCAAGTCAATTAAATAGGTCAAGATTCTATTGGTTTGACTCTATATAACAATGGATAATACACTAGTCATAAATTTGTGATGAAAATTGATGTATTCATGTGGTTACACAATACACATTTAAAGAAAATTTATATTTATGTAATGAATAATTAAATTGTTAGTCATTACTTATTTGTAATAGATTTCCTCTAAGTTATAGTTGGCTACTATAATCAAGGAGTTATTTACAAGTCCAAGAAGATGTTGACCTTTTTCTCTATTGGGGATATATCTAGAGAGAAGAGTATGAGTGAATAAATTTTGAAGAAGAATATAAAAGAAAAAATCATTTCAATCCTTGAGGTGCACTCACCTTGGCCTTGTAGAGCCTAAAGCATAGAGAGTCTTTCTACTCAATTGAAATTGGTCTAGGTCTAAGTTAAATTAGGTTGAATATGGCAGTTAGCTAATCCTTGAACCTTGTTGTATCATTTGTATCCTGGAATTGGTTTTTACAACTTGGTAGTTTTAAAACACCAACAAAATGGTGACTCTACTTGGGAAGCCTATGAGAATAATCCATATCTGAAATGGTGGAGTCTCTTCTATGAGTCACATTCTGTAGTCATATGCATATTATTTTTTAAACCTGTATTTTGGTATTAGTCACTTTTGAGCAACAAACCTTGAGAATTTACAAAATCCTAGTACCATGGAAGCAATATGACATATGACATGCTTGCATGGTGCCTTATTTTCCAAATAGAGTTTTTGTTTCCCAAAGTATAATATAAAAATCTTTCTAGGTCAAGATTTTGTTGTCAAATCTATTTCTAAAAGTTATTTTCCATGACCTTTTTCATCCTAAGAGCCATTTAAAAATATTTCCCTTTATAGAGTGGTGACTTAGTCAAGTTTTTGTAGCTAGTAATATATTTTTCAAGTGATTCCAAAAATGGCAGATAAAAGAAAAAGTACACAAGCATTTACAAAGGCTAATCCAGAAGTGCCATTGTACATAGATTTGCCTCATGGAGGTAGGAAAAATCAAGAAAAACATAAGGTAGATCTTAATCCTACCTGGAAACCTAGAGGTAGTTTGTCAGTACATTCTCAATACCAACCTATGGTAGAGATAATCCTCCTCCTTAAATTCTAAATCAAAAACCACTAGATTTTTGGGAGGGATATTTACCACCCCATCGTAAGAAGAAAGGGTTTATCATGACAAGAATATCTCTTCTATAGGGGATGTTCCTTTTAGAAAAAATGTGGTAAAAGAAATGAACCATAGGTTGGGATATAGGAATACTTTGAATACTGGTTTTAACCCTAGACAAATCCCATATGTTGAAAGGAACTGCATAGATTTGGATGACCCATTTTATTTAGAGACCACCTTTGCAGACCTAGAAGATTTCTTCTTAGAGATTGAAGTCCTCAAGAAAAGGGTTGTTGAGGAAGAAGCCAAATGCATATGTTTAGAGAAAGAGAAAGAACAAGTTACTGTGAATAATCTCAATGAGACAGATAACCTACTTAGGAGAATGGCTTCTTTGTAGGAGCAAAATAAAAAGTTAGAAGAGAAATCTTCTAAATTACATCTAGATTTTTTGGGGGATTTAGAAGTATTGATGTCCAAAGTGAAAAATTAAGAGCATATTCTACAAGACAAGGAAGAACTTGTCATCTCCCAAATACAACCCTATAAGCCTACTGAACATGAAGTCATAGACTTAAGTGTAAAAAAACCTAATAAAGGAAAGTAGAAGGTTGTACGGATACAAATAAATGAGCCCCAAGATCTTCATAACAAATCTAAAAGTCTTATCATGTCTAAACTAGATTTAGATTTAGAGAAAGCTAAGAAGGAAAGAGAAGAGTTGGCCAAAGAACTTGAGAAAGTTGAAACTAGAGCCCAGGCAACTAAGACTAGAAGGAAAATATAGTATGTGAAATCCAATTTTTCCTTAGCATCTTGGCCAAATCTATCCTCACAAGGCATGCCCTCTCTTCCAACTTATGGACCAATAATGACTAACCAAAATACATTTCAATCAACACTTACTTCCTCTTTAGTAACTACCACTAGCTAAATATCTATTATTCTAAAACCTTAAATCCCTATACAAACTCAAGGGGTTGGACCAAGCACATCAAATATTGTTGTTTTTTAGAGAAGACTCATTTATATGGAAAAATATAAGCAAATGGCATTTGTGGACATTCCTAGCTTTCCCCATCCTATTTCAAATGATCTAAGAGATAAGGTTATAAAAAATTGAGGCAACAATGCCATAACTGGTGAAGAGAACCTTAGAAATTTCTTTGACATGCTCAATGATTATGAAGTAGAGCATAAGGATGTAGTAATCAAGTTTTTTGTACACTCATTAACTAAGGATGCTAGGGACTGGTTTAGAAGATTTCGATGATGATAGTATCATCTCATGGAATGATTTGGAGAAGCTCTTCAAAGAGCAGTATGGTGAAAACACCAATGTTGGTTTTATGTTAAATGATTTCAACAACATAAAAAATAACCCAAATGAGTACACCTTTGACTTCAATGTGAGGTTTCAAAAAGGGGTGTATAAGTTATTTTAAGTTATGAGGCTTGGTGAAGATATTTGTCTCATAACTTACTGCAATGCATTTGATAGTAAGATGGCTTATGCTCTCAGATATAAAGATCATAGAACACTAAGAGATTCTTATAAGATGGATCTAAATATTGAGAATAATAGATAAGCCTCTAGTAAGTTAGGGAGGAGGTAGGACCCAAAATTATTTCATCCAAGGGGGAATAAGAAAGAAGGGGACAAGCCTATTTTAACCAAGAAACTTGAAGAGGATACAATAGGTCAAGTCTTGAATCTTCTCAAGAATATGAATCCAACATCAAATCATACTAATAAGCTAAATACTAGTGAGAAAACTCAATTTAATACACATTACAATAGGCAACCTAGGATGTAGAATTATCCTTATACCACACAATGGAAGGATGGGAAGCCTATTGCTCCTCCTGCTAAAAATATTGGTGAGAAGAGTACACCTCATCCCTCGAAAAATGCATCCATTAACATGGTTGATGACCTTCAATGGTGTATGATTTGTTAGTTATCTCATGCACCAAAATATTGTGTTGTTGCATTATCATTTGTTGTTGATCAAGATAGAAATGAAGAAAAAACTGATTATGATGGTGGTGTTGGAGATGTTGGATGTAATATGGTTGGATCATACTATGATGATGCTTCTAAAGGTAATGATAATGATAATGATGTTCATGACAAAAGATAGTTCAATAGTAAATTATAGCAATAAATCTTCTCAAATGAAGATGAAGAGGAGGACACTACTTGTAATATGGTGTCATCAAAAAATGAAGTGACCTTAAGGTTCCCTACTAAAGAAGAAATTGATCAGATCATTGCCAACATGGTTACTTGAGTATAGACCAGAGGTATGATACATAAGGTTGAAGGAAATAAAATGTCTAGCATTTTTATCAAGAAGACTGATCCAAAGAAAATAGAGATCATTGAGCCAAAATATAAAATAATAATAGGGTTAAGACTGTAAATAAAAAATGGAAAGCCAAGAAAAAATATGTTGCAATAGATCCTGAAGTTCAGAATAATGACAGTAAAAAAGAAGAGGGATCATTAGTGCTTACTATTGTGAGTGAGAAATAAAAAAATTAGCACAATTCGAGTTCATCTGACAAGAAAAATGAGAAAAAAGGTATGTCTATTGATAATTCCATTCTTCCTTCTATTGATATTTTGTCATTGTTGTCATAAATCATAGTAAAGGTTCCTTAATCTAAGTAGAAGAGTAAAGCCATAGAATGGGCCAAGGGTGTAGATAATAAGGTTAATAATGATTGTAATACTAATCAAGTCCTTGATGAACCTGAGAAAGAACTAGAAACTAGGGTTGTTATGTCTCAAATTCTATCCATGTACTTAGATGATTCAGTGAATTAGTGTTTAGGAAGTGTGGATCCTTTCTTCTTAAAAAAAAAATTCAATGGAAAAACATTGAAGAATTGTATGATTGACTCTAGAGCATCTAATACAGTCATTCCTTTTGAGGTAATGAAGGAATGAGGATTGAAAGTGGATACTTCTTAGGGTAGGTGTTGTGTTATGGACAAAAGAGAAGTTACTATCATAGGGACAATGAATGCAATACCTCATAAATTACTTGCTTATCCTAAAAAGGAACAAACATGAGTGTGCTAGTTGTAGATATCCCACCTTAGTATGGCATGTTACTATCTAGAAAATGGAGTGCAACAATGGGGGGAAGTCCGCAACGTGATCTGACATATGACACTTTTCAAATTGATGACAAGTTGGTGAAAGTGAATAGAGGTCCTAAGAGTATTTACATGATTGAACAAGAAGTTGAAGATGATATGATATGTTTTGTAGACACTGATGTGAATTCTTTTAGGGTTGGTGTTGTGCTATGGACAAAAGAGAAGTTATTATCATAGGGACAATAAATGCAATGCCTTATAAATTACTTTCCTATCTTGAAATGAAACAAAAAATGAGTGTGTTAGTTGTAGATATCCCACCCTAGTATGGCATGTTACTATCTAGAAAATGGAGTGTAGAAATGTGTGGAAGTTTGCAATGTGATCTATAATATGCCACTTTTCAAATTGATGAAAAGTTGGTAAAAGTGAGTAGAGAGCCTAAGAGTATTTACATGATTGAACAAGAATTTGAAGATGATATGACATGTTTTGTAGACACTAATGTAAATTCTTTTAGGGCTGAAGTATTGGTATTAAATAAAGATAAAATTAAGGAACCCATTGTAAAGGAAGTTGAGTCAAAATCAAAAAAGGGTGACCTAT
Organism: Cupressus sempervirens; assembly: GCA_028749045.1. Classification (NCBI taxonomy): domain Eukaryota; kingdom Viridiplantae; phylum Streptophyta; class Pinopsida; order Cupressales; family Cupressaceae; genus Cupressus; species Cupressus sempervirens. The sequence goes on from CM053793.1 coordinate 839,536,768, forward strand.
GAATGATGTATTTTGATGGAGCCTACTACAAAGAAGGATCAGGAGCAGGTATTCTTTTGATTTCTCCTAATGGATGAACTTACAAGTTCTCGTTCACTTTGAACTTTCCATGCACAAATAACATAAAAAAATATGAGGCTTTACTCTTAGGGTTGAGAGTAGCTCATAAACATTGTATAAAGTGTTTACATGTAATAGGAGATTCTAAATTTATTATTTCCCAAGTAAGGGAAGTGTATGTTTCTAAAAATAAAAGGCTAAAGCAATAGAAATTTTGTCTAAAATATGATTAAAAAAATTGATGCCTTTGGGATTACATGGAAGACTAGAAATAATAATAAGATGGTAGATCTATTGACAAACATTATTATCAAGCTTGATGATATAAACTTTTTTGGTCTGTCAAAACTAGAGGTAAAAACCAGACCCTCGGTCCTTGACAATATCCAAAATTGGCAAGTCTTTGAAGAAGATAGAGATGTAATAAGATTTCTAAATTGTGAAGACCAATTTTGGGGGTAGGAGGTTGATTGTGCAGCTCTTTTAGAAACCATAGATGGTAAGGATATATTTTTTGGTGAGGAATTTGTTCAGTTGTAAACAATTAAAATCTCTAAGGGTCTGGTTGTGTTGGCAACTATTTTTGATAATCATGATTGATTCAAGTTAATCAAAAAAGATCATGATGCAAAAGACTTAGAGGAGGTAAGCCTTGGAACCATAGAAACACCTAAGAAGGTGTATATAGGGAAGAAATTATCTCATAAAATCAAAAAAAAAATTGATTGAATTATTGAGAAAATATATACATGTGTTTTCTTGGTCCTATGATGATTTGAAGGCTTATAGAGAAGATCTCTTTCAGCATGAAGTTCCATTGAAAGAAGGAGATAATCCTTTCAGACATACACAAAGACCTATTAATCCAACACTAGCTCCAAAGATGCAAGAAGAGCTAATAAAGTTAATGGATGCTAGAATTATCAAACCAATCAGGCATTCTTCTTAGGTGTCAAATATAGTTCTTGTTAGAAAGAAGAATGGTGATGTCAGACTATGTGTTGACTTCAAAAATTTGATCATATCATCATTAAAGGATAGTTATTATTTGCCAAACATGGAAAACATGTTGCAAAGACTTACTAGATTAGAATTGATGTCTATGTTGGATGGCTTCTCTGGCTTTAACTAGGTAGATGTAAAGGAATCAAAACAATACAAAACAACATTTACAACACCTTAGGGGACTTATATTTATAGAAGAATTTCTTTTGACCTAACCAATGTTGGTGCCACTTTTCAAAGAGTCATGGATGTGGCCTTTGCTGATATTATTGATAAATTCTTATTGGTGTATCAAGATGACTTGATAGCATGTTCAAAAGATGAAAATGATGACCATATGCAACTTGAAAAGGTATTCATTAGAGCTTTAGAATTTGGTATCTCTTTGAATCCTAGAAAATGTGCATTTATTGTTACTAAGAATAAATTATTAGACCATTTGGTTGGAAAGGAAGGAGTTAGAATAGATCCTAAAAGAGTTAAAGCTATAGACAAGATTCAAAAGCCTAAGAATGTGAAAGGAATTCAATCCTTCTTTGGACAAATAAATTTCCTTAGAAGATTTGTAACTTTTTTTTTTTGAAATCAGTAGAACCATTTCTAAGATGCTAAAGAAAGGTTCAAATATCAAATGGGATGAAGAACCAAGCATGGCTTTTCATTAAATAAAGAAAGCAATCAAAGATGCTCCTATTTTGAGAGCTCCTGATTATTCCAAGCCAATGCACATATTCTCCATTGCATCATTTCATACAATTGTAGCAGTTTTATTGCAAAAGAATGAGGATGGGTATGAGCAACCCATAGAATTTTTTAGTAAGTCTTTTCATGCTATAGAATTAAAATATGATATAAATAAGAAACAGATTTATGCATTAGTCAAATTTGTGAAAGCATTTAGATGTTACTTGATGGGAGCTATTGTAATTGAATTTGTTCCAAGTGTTGCAATAAAGACATCTTCTCACAACAAGAAGTTTTAGGAAGAATATTTAGGTGGATCAACAAAATCTAAGAGTTTAATATAGATATTTAGATCAATAAGCTAGTGAAAGGTCAAGGACTTTCCAAACTAATGGCAAAAGAAAACCTTAAAGCTAATCAAATAAATCAATTTGATAATGATGTCATTGATGGATTGTGTGATATGGATACTTATGAATAGTATAAGGATATCATAATTTACTTGCAATACATGAAATCTCCACCAGGCTTAAGTAAATATTAGAGAAGGGCTTTAAAGTTACAAGCTATTAAATATGTTATTGTGAGTGGACAAATATGGTGAAGTATGAAGGTGTGTTGCTGAAATATGTTGATGAGAAACATGCATCAATGATTCTTGATGAGACACATCATGGAGTATTTGGAGGCCATTATATGGCAAATATAACAGCCCATAAGGTGATCAAAATAGGATTTTGGTGGCCTGCTCTTTTTAAGGATGCATATTTGTCAAAGGTTTACTGTAAAATTGAAATTCTCTAGAAATCTACCAGTAAAACTAGTAGAAGTACAAGCACCTTTTTAGTAGTGGGGAATAGATTTTATAGGTGAGTTTGTAAAAAAGTCAAGTAGAGGACATGCCTAGATGCTAGTAGCTACTAATTATTTTACAAAATGGGTAGAGGCAATCCCCACTAGAAAATCTACTAGTAAAGTGGTGATGGATTTTATTTTGAATAACATCATTGTTGGATTTGGATTTCTAGAGAAAATAGTTATAGATAATGGAATGTGCTTCATATATAAAGAGTACAAGGCTTTTTTTAAGAAATATGGTATAACTAGAGCCACCTCTTACCCATATCATCCATAAGGAAATGGGTAGGCAGATTCAAGCAATAAGAGCCTATCGAAGATTATCAAGAGGATCCTAGAAGAAAAACAAAAAAGTATGGGATTCCAAATTTTCATTAGCACTCTTGGACGACAGAGTAACATTGAAGAAAGCTATAGGATGTGCACCATTTGATCTGGTTTATGGAATACAAGCTAGATTATCATAGAACAATTTAAGAAGTATGTACAAATTTGTTCAGCATTATGATGATGATCTCATTAATGAGATGCAGATTAGAATAGATGACATTATGTAGTTAGATGAGGTCCAAGAAGAGATAATTTAGCCAAAAATGCAAAGCTCCAAATACAAGTTAAACACTTGTTTGATAAGAATAAAATACCAAGGAATTTTCAGCCTGAAAATATGGTACTATTATGGAATGCCAAATTAGAAGACAAAGAAAACATGGAAATTTTGACCCCATTTGGTTAGGTCCATATTTTTTCATGAAAATTGGGGAAAGGATTCTTATTTCATAAAGGAACTATCAGGAAATATTCTTGAATTTCCAGTTCATGGACAATTCTTGAAGAAATACTTTTGTTGAAAATATTTTATTTCCATAGATAGTAGTTAGGCTTATACATTCTCTAAATTGTTGTACATATGTATGTCCCCCTATATATATTTGTTATTTCATTTAAGTATGTGTTTTTCTCTTAGACTTGTCAACATTATTGTCATGTGTGTGGTATGCTCTTCCCAAAAATTCTAAATTCTTGCATGGATACAGGTTATCCATCATCCCCAGATAGAGCCAATAATAACCCTTATTTTCACTGTGTCAAAATTTTGGAATTTTATTGTGAAAATATCTAGAAATATGTTGCATTTATTATAGCTTGTTCTATATTGTTGTCAATTTTCTAGTGAAAACTCTAATCTGATAAAAAAAAAATCATTGGCCTAGTTTGAAATTTTTCCCTAGTAGGATATTCTGATATCCTAAGGATTGTGTCTTTACCCTATTATTGAGAAACTTCTAAAATCTACAAACAATTTTGAACTTTACCCTAGGTTTTGTGTTCAAGTAGGAGTTTGCATGTGATTTTCATATTTTCCATCTTATCATACAATCTTATGATCAGGGTTTTAAGCATCTAGTCGTAAGCCTAAGTTTTCACTCTTGCGATGTTACAAGGTAAAGGCTAGTGTAGGATCATAAAGGTAAGTGTTGGGTCTCCTAATATTATGATATCCAATGTAATTGTAGCATCACAAGTTTGTGTTTTTAAGTTTTCAATCTTATGATCATCCCATATTGTGTCATTGTAAGTGTCTCATGGTAAATAACAAGGGATACGATGTTAGGATAAGTTGAAAAGTATATAAGTGAAAAGGTTTTTAAAGAGACTTTCAACGCTATGAAGGTAAGGATATTGTAAGATTGTAAGCAATCAAATCTCAAAGTTGAGAGATACATTGTTGTAAAGTGGGGCAAGGTACATAAGTATAAATAAATTAAAATATGTGGCAATTGAATCTTCCAAAGATATGAAGAGTAGTGAATCATAAGATTGCAAGAGAAAATTGTGAGGATTTCCAAAGCCATGAAATATAGATGAGTGTATGGTTGTAAGGGATAATATAAAGTTAATTCAAAAGTCTTCAAAGTTATGACAAAAAGGAGATAACAACCAGCATATGATCAGGAGTAAAAAATAGTAGTTAAAGGAAAGCTTTTGAAGTCATGATAAGTGTTAGTTGACTGGGATCAAGAGATCATAAGACAAGAAAAGACAAGGCCCGATTCTACAAAAAGTTGTGATCATATAATCATAAAGGTTTATGTGCAAAGGAAAAAAGCTATGAAAAGGTTTGTAAACCACTTTTAATAATATCATAGTTGTGGAGAATGTATTGCATTCAATGTTATGATCTTATGATATAATTATCAAATCATTAGATCATAAGAGACTTGAAAGGGTTCCTCACCAATACGATGAAGTTTTGATCATAAGATCATAAAGGCCAAATCCTCACTTTAGATGATATAAAGGAGCTGAATTTTAAAGTGAATCGTAAGATTTCAAGCCCTAAAATAAGATATGAAAGCACTTTTTTCCCTTTTTCTAAGCTGCAAAAATGATAAAAGTTCTCGACCAGTGAGATTTGAATAAACTATAGAAAATGTAAAGATGGATAGTTATGTCGACACTCCATTGAGATGACAGAAAAAATTGAGTTTATAGCTTGTTCATATAGGAATTCAATATGTAGAGATGGTCGATGAAGTACATGTAGCATAAAGACATTCTCTAGGCCAGTAATAGGTTACCATTTATAGAAAGAAAATATTTCTAGAGCTTTCAGTGTGAAGGATTCATAGTTTTTGGTGCTAATTATAGAGTTTCTAAATTTTTAATTCATAGTCAAGATGTTTGATAAAGAAGTTGAAGAAATCCAAGCTACATATATGTAATTTGCTAAGACTTCTACTTCCAAAGGAGGGAAAACCCAACAAAGGAAACATAATAAATATACACTTGAATGGATAAAGTTGTTCCCAAATTTGTCAAATATTATCTTAGCAAATGACAATGAGTTTAGAGATTTATATGCATTTTTTAGGGATGCTACATGCCTTGGTATTAACAAGTGTGAATTATTCAGATATTTCTACAAAAATAGATTTGATAAGATCCTAGTATGCAATCCATGGAAGGAAAATATAGCTAAGCTCATTTTCCTAGAGGTATTCATGGATGTTGATCTAGTGAAGGCCCTAATCAAGTCCTACAACCCATCTACCAAGTCATTTCATATGCATTGTGGTACTATTATGTGCACACTAGATCATGCTTCTTTCATTGAAGTTGTTGGGTTAGATGGTGCAATGGGTGAACCACTGGACTTAAAAGAACTTCATGGAAGTTTGGGAGATATCAAAAATCCTACACTAGAAAATCTATGATGAAGCACATCCCAATGGACCTCAAGAAGGTTGGGGATTATCCAAAGAAGGTAGATAAGATGATGTCCATGGAAAAATTCAAGAATTATTTTGTGAAGACTATATATGGTGTCCACAACGTAGTAGACAGAGATGGTTTTGCTATGGTATATGGATCGATATACATTGTGGCTAGAGATGTATAGGATGCATTATCATGGTGGAGAATATGATTATGTAGATTTTATCCTAGGGAAAATAAAAGGTAATATTGAGATGGTGTGGAGGAGAAATGGGGAATTTTAGATTCAACAATGATTAATTACTTATGCATCTAATTATGTATAAGAATGTGGGTTATATTAGCCCAAATTTCATTGATCAAACATTAGATGCCAATGAAGAGCTACTAGTTCAATTGTGGACATAGGTATGGGATAGATTCTATCACTACTCTAATTGTGTTTCTTTTTTCAATAACTTTAGTTCTATGATTATGAGAATGCTAGACCCCAGTTTCTTTAGGGCTTTTGAAGTGTTAAAAAGTATTTTGAGACTAGCCCTCCTACCTGCAAAGAAGATATTAGATCACAATTGGAGAAACATTTTCTTGTTGCCAACCTTTTCACTCATGCAAGTATATGGTTATCCTCATCTACCCGACATATTGCCCAAATATATCCCTCCTATACTAGCCATCATTGAATTCATGTGGTTCATAGAGAACATTTAGGGCCAAAAGTGCATAAGGGTACTTTTCTATGTAAGTGCTTTAGAATAGGAGACTTTTCAATTGGAAAAGAATCCTTAGACCAAATTCATTCTTTCCTCTACCACTATAATTTTTCAATTGCTTCCTATAGGATGTATTACTCTGATGGCTATTAGGAACACCCTAAAAGAAATTAGGAATTATGTGTTGCCAGGTACAAAGGAGTTACCGCATGAGGACTTGATTCCAAAAATTGTAGCTAAGGGGGGAGCTACTAAAAAATTAGTTAAATTTGATGATGTTTGGAGGGTAGAGAATGAGATGAAGAGAGCACACCCAAAGTTCAAGTGTTTTAATATGGATATCCCTTATTCATAAAGAATAAGGAAGATGGTGAATGATCAAACTTAGATCATGGCACAAATGCCTGTAGGGTCAATTGGAGAGGAGGAAAGGATAAATCCTGATAGCCTTGAGTAGATGTAATTTTAGAAATTGAAGAGGATGAGCCTACTGAAGCATCATGGGTTACAAAGGGTAAAAAAAGGAAGAAAGTAGTCCATATACTTGAAAAGGTAAAACAAAAAACACTTTAGATCATGCCTAGAAGAAGTTAGTATTTTGTAGACCTAAGGTAGAGTTACTTATAGGATAGGGTGAATGTAGTAGAGAATTCTTAGACTGATCTAGAGATTGCAGCTGCAAGATTGGATGATAGGATCATTCAAACTCAATAATTTATACGATATGGTGAGTACATCAAATCTACTAAGTTTAAAAGTTTGAGTGAACTAGTCTTGAAGCTTAAACTAGGAGAACCTGATGAAAAGAAATAAGAATTGGTTGATAAGCTTCATGCCTATGAGCTAGAGAGTGAGGTGATGACTCCTACAAAGGCTAGAGACCTTGTACAAAGAAGTGGTATGCTTCTAGTGCCTAGCTAGGATTTGTAACAAGCTTTCATGCTTGACCACATAAGAAGATAAAAAAATGTTATATCTTATGAAGCATTTGGAGCTGATGGACTTCAGAGGGGATCAAGATTCAATATTGATTCCAAGTTTCTAATAGTATGGAGCATGGCTCTTGCAAAAAATAAGGCTAAGTTAATGCAAGATGTATAGAGTGCTAACTAAGGAAACATGATAGTGTGGACTCTATAGGGCTCATCAAGTAAAGAATTTTCTCAGGCTATGAAACACTTCTCTTTGATGAATTAGGCTAAAGTGGAAGAAATAGAGACAAAATTGGCTAGAGCATTCCATGACTACATAGATGTTAGGAAACTCTATGAAGAAGAGTTCAAGAAGAGTCATCTCTATAAATAGAGGATAGAAGAACTACAGGCCAAAGCTTAGGGGTTAGAGACTAAAGCTACATCTTTGATAGAACAACTAGCTAATGCAAAGAAAAACAAGGTATAGGGTATCTAGGAACAATTAGCAAGGGTCACAACAAAAATGTCTACTCAAACTACAAAGCTGGAGATAGAGGAAACTGAGCCAAGAAGGATGAGCATCGATGCTGAAATCCAATAGCAAGCTAATGAGGTAAGGACAACTATCCTAAAAATCATGATGAGCCATAGAGTAAAGAATCTGAGAAATATTTCTCAATAGGCTCAAGCTCTCAATATTTTTTTACAAGATGCTAAGCATGTTTGCAATGAAGCACTTGCATGGCTATCACCCACTTTTAATCTATGGGGGCCATATAACAATTCTTAGAGAAGATAATCATGTTAATGGAAAATAAGCTAGACCTACTAGATAAAATCATTACACTTTAAGAAGGCCTAGAAATAGTAAGAGAATTAATAGGTTTCTTTACTAGTAAATTACAAATGATACAAGGTAGAATGAAACTCTTATCACAAGGGATTGAGCCATGTATCTAACCAATTTTGGATGCTAATAGTAAATTGAAGGACTAGCAAGAATGGTCAAATTCTTTCAGTTCAATACTAATACAAGTAGGAACAACATCAATTTTTGAAGATGACAATGGTGTTCCTTTTAACATTTTTATTGATTCTTTGTTTAGAGTTGAAATAGATTTAAACAAATTTTCAATATAAGAAAAAGTCATCATAGATGCTAGGTGGAATAAGGTAGCAAAAGACTTAGGAAAAGTCAGAGAAATATATGAATGGGAAGTAGTGAGGGAAATTAAGGCTCTACCAACAAGGAGCAATTAAAGAATTTCAGAAAAATGGAAGAAGAGACAAAAGGGTAAAGAAAAGGGGCAAGGAAAGTGACTGATAGTTAAAGGAAAATAGAAATATGTTGGAGGTGCCTATAGAAAGTGCCACCTGCCAATTTTGTTACTAGATTCCAATTTTGATTAAAGTACAAAGAATGTTTGCAAAAGTAAGATGTGAAATATCTTTGTATTTTTTTTCCAATCAGTTTTTGACATCTATCCTCCCATCTAAAGTTTGTTGCAATCCTTCCTATAAAAGGATTTACAAGATGTGGAGTGAGGCTCCAAAGTATATAGATTTTAATGTTTGCAAAAGTAAGATGTGAAATATCTTTGTATTTTTTTTCCAATCAGTTTTTGACATCTATCCTCCCATCTAAAGTTTGTTGCAATCCTTCCTATAAAAGGATTTACAAGATGTGGAGTGAGGCTCCAAAGTACATAGATTTTAATGTTTATTGCTATTGTAGTTGGTCCAATTTGGAATATCCAAAAATACAATGAACATTGAATGGATAAGATTGTCAAGTATTGAGTTATATTTTAAATCTTATATCAGTAATGTATGATTTTCAAGGAAGATTAATAAAAAAAGGGGAGTTCTGAATATTTGTCTCTATATTCATGTATTTTTTTTATCTTGAGATTGATTGAATAAAGTTCTTTCAATTTAGTGTAGCTAGGATAGGTTGTATATCAATTTCATTATTGCTTTTAATTCAAATAATTAAGTAAATGCTTCTATGAATTGATAGGGTTGCTAGCCATATGGGAAAGATATCATAAGAATGGGATTTAGGATTAAAATCAGATAATTTTAATTGCAAGCCAATTAAATGGGTCAAGATTCTACTGGTTTGACTCTGTATAGCAATGGATAAGGCACTGGTCATAAATTTGTGATGCAAATTGATGTATTAATATGGTTACAAAATACACATTTAAATCAAATTTCCATTTATGTAATGAAGAATTAAATTTTTGGTCATTACTTATTTGTAATAGCTTTCCTTTGACTTATAGTTGGCTACTATAATTAAGGAGTTAATTACAAGTCCAAGAAGAAATTGACCTTTTTCTACTATAGGGGATAGATCTAGAGAGAAGAGTATGAGTGAATAGATTTTGAAGAAGAATATCAAAGAATAAATCATTTGAATCCTTGAGTTGCACCTGCCTTGGCCCTACAGAGCCTAAAGTATAGAAAGTCTTTGTGTTATGTTGAAGTTTGTCTAGATCTAAGATAAATTGGGTTGAATATGGGAATTGGCTAAGCCTCAGACCTTTTTGTATCTTTTATATCTTGGATTTGGGTTTTACAACCTGGTAGTTTTGAAACACCAATAGAACTAATTGCTAATTGCAAATCAAGATTTGAACAAAAATACATAGAGATAAAAAATCTAATATTACAAAGTGACTAGCTAAGAAGTGAGTTAAGACTTGAGAAAGAAATACTAGAAAGAATGAACAAACCAAGTGAAGCTATCAAATACTTTGAAGAACTTATGAGATCACCAAGGTCATCGAGTGATACTTTTGGTCTAGGACATAATAGGAACTCTTCATCTATTGAGGTAGAAGAGTCATCAAAGAGTTGAGAGCAAAGAAATACAAAATTAAAAGACAAGCCCACTTGTCATCATTATGGTAAACTTGGACACACTACCAACATATGCATGAGAAAAAATGGTAAGAAGAACCTTAAACCTAAGTTTACTGGTTATTGTTTTAATTGGAAGAAGCAAGGACACCAAGCGCATGAATGCAGATCAAAGAAAATTGATGCACCCTCTTCACCTAGATGTGAAGGACAATGTTATAACTCTCATAAGTATGGACATAGAGCTTGTGAATGTAAATCTAAGGAAAAATCTAACTGGATATCCAAAAAGAAAACATATGCACCTAAGGAGGGTAACTCTTACAATTGGGATTACAAAACATGGTATAATTGTCATTATTGCAGAGAGTATAGGCACATTCTAGAGAATTGCATAAAGACACATTTTAGAAGTAATTACAAGAAATAGTTGAATGGAATTGTAGTTTATTTTATTTGTCTTAAAGTTGGACATGTTAGTAAGAACTACATGACCCAAGCACCGGCACCAAATAATAGAAACAAAAAAAAAAGGGGAAAGCCAAGGTAAAGAAAACATGAAAAGAGATAGTACAAGATGGAAGTAGTGGAGAAGACAAAGTTGAGATCACCCAATCCAATGGATCAGGTGATCACACCTCATCTAACTGAAAAAGAGAAGGTGTGTAGGGATTGTATACTTAAAGTAATATCATACAATGGTTGCTAATTAGTAATGGTTAAAAGTCCATATCGACATGAATCAATATGCATTAGGACAAATCTAACAGTAGTATTGGGAAATGAAATATATTATTAATATCAAGTGTTGAGCATGAGTATTATAGTAAGTATTGATCGAGAATTGCAATATAGACTAAGCTCTTATGAAAACCAAGCTAATACATTGACTGAGCAAGGTAATGGTGACTAACTATTTGAAAATAAGCATGAAAGGTCAAGATATTTGTTGCACACCTACCAAAGTACAAATGTATTTATTGCATACCTAATTGGCAAAACTAAAGGTATATTTATCAAATTTGGTCATTCATTTTCACTTTACCAAGAGAATTCTAGTACACAAATGATTCAAAGGTGATCAATGTGAATTTAGTGATAAAGAAAGTGAATCATTGTATGTCATTGGTGATTAATTAGAATTTAGTAAGTGAAAATTTTACCTTCAAGCTAGTTGTTATTAGAAGTTATCAAAGAAAACATTGGTTTCAAAAATCCTATTTCATAATGACATTGTCTGAACTAGTAGTGAAATAAATATTGAAGGAGAGCAATGCACAAATTGGGAGGAATGATCAGTTTCCCCCACCAAATTCTAGGACTCATTCAGATGTTTAAGAAACTAAAGATGAAATTGTCACTCTATCTTTAATTCCACCGTAGGTTCTAGAAATTCATAATGTAAGAACATGTTACATGTGAAAAATCAAAGAAGTTGGAGATTTTGAGCTAAGATCAGCTTATGAGAAGTTGTGCAATAATGGAGTATTAAAAGAGGAGCATAAGATTGTTTTTGAGAAAGAGCTTACTTGTGCCCTGGGTTTTTTAAAATTTTGCAAAGAAGAATGGATAAAGATTGTGTTGAGAAGTGTTCATGACATGAAGGTATGGTTAGAAGGAGGACCAATCAAGATCAACAAGGCCATCATCCATAAAATAACTAGATACCCTACTCTGGATAGAACAAAGTAAATAAGATGTGCAACAAGAAATGAAGTTAAGAAATTGACAAAATCTAGATGGAAAAGTAAAGGCATGTTAATCAACGAGATTGAAGACCCTGTTATCCAATTTGCAATAAGAGTGATTGCACATAAGTTTTATCAGTCAAGCCAAATAAATAGTGTGTCATGAATTGTAGTAGACCTAGGCTACAAAATTATTAAAAAGGATCATATTTATGATCTTGTTGAGTTGCAACTATAACAATTGACAGAGAATCTTGGAGCTATAAGGAAAGTGGAGAACACATCATGTAAGTTTGGATCTATGTTAGTTTGCATATTTTTCTATGTACAAAATTTATTTCCTACCATCATCAAAATAGGCCATCTATGGAGAAAATTAATGACTTGATAAGTTAGTTAGGAGAAAATTTGGAGACAATTATGGATAACTATTTTAAGGAGTTCAAGAATAAAATGAGAAATCTTATGAGGATTCCTAAATCCATTATAGATAAATATTTTGATGATATCTGTTTCATGGTAGACAAAAATTTTGTTTATGCATAGGTTGTACAAAATAGAGTTTCATGGCTGAATTTGATGCCTTATGAGGTAAATGTTGATAAATTCACAACACTAGTGATTGCACTTTTTCTCTAAAGATGTTGATGTGAATATCAAGCTATTTTTCACATATGATACAATAAATAATCAAATGAATGTAGAGATAAGTGAACCCAAGAAAGATAAGAAAAGTACAAAGGAAAATAAAGGTGGTGCAGGAGCACCTAGGTAGGCTAGTTTGTACCTAGTGCTTCTTTCTTGTCATTTTTTCTTGTATTGATTCTAGCCACATCACTAGTGGTTTAATAAGACCTAATAGGTCCTTAGGTAAGGTTTCATTAGTTGCTAAGTGGGTTTTTGCTCCTAAGTTGTTGTTATGCCTAAAAGTTGCTCAACAGGGGTTAGGTTGACCAAAGTGGTAGGAAAGTTTACCAAGGGTCAAAAACCATCTTGAAATGTTGAAATAAACCTAATATGAACCCTTACCAAGTTTGGTGAACTCATTTGTTAAGAATTTTAAGTTATGGCAAAAATTGCTCAAAATTGCAAAAGTTGCAAAATTGCAATTTTGCAACTTTTTGCAACTTTTCTTGCAAAGTTGAAAATGAGTGCAAAGAGTTAGTTAGGGGTTTTATCACGACCAAAATAGGTTGGAAACACCTATATAAGTCCATTCTTGATTAGTTTCAGGGGTTGGCAAGTTTAGTGGCCATACATGTACGGATTTTGTGTGCATTTTTTCATGGCAGCCACTTGGTAAATGAGCATTTTGGTGTTGAATATGGTTGGAAGTCTAGTTTTTCTTGTTTGGAACAGTTATATGCATTATTTTTAATCTTTTTAATGTGCTCAAGTTGATATTACAAGCATTGTTAATACTATACATAAGTTTTTTTGAAGTTTTTGCCAGTTTTTTAGTTTATAGCAGCGGTTTGAATTAAATGGACTCTTTCTCCATTTTCCACCATTGAAACCTCATGATGCTGTGGGATTTGGAGGAAGATACAATTTACATTATGTTACAAAAAGAAGGGCTCTTAAATATGAAGGAAAACAATTGTTTGTTGATGCCCTAGGCAAGAAAAGTGTCTTGGCTAGTGGAAATATCGATGTAACCAGCAACATATCACATGTTGGGTGATTGAAAATGTGAAACCAAGTATGGAAAGTGGTAGGGAATTTTTCTACAGTACTCTTGGTGCAATTGGAGGTGATGATGTGCTCTAGAAAGAAAGTTATGCAAGATTTTGCAAAATCGGGTTCAAAAACTACTTCTAGCTTTAGTTTTTAGCATTTTTGTGTTTTGGGTGTTTGGCACATGGGGGAGGCCTAAAAGTGGTGGAATAATCTCTATTTTTTAAAAGGGTATTCATATCCCTCATTTGTTTTAGGATTTTTATGTAGGTTTTGTGAGCAGCACACAATTTTAAGTGTTGAAACCCTCTTTTCTTGGTTATATGACAGCAGCATTTGTAAAGGTCTTTGTGTGAACTTGTAAGATCTTCTATTTAAAGTTTTTTATTGGATTGATAATGTCAATATGAACATGCTAAGGTAGTAGAAAGGTCTTCAAGGATGAAGCAAGTTGGAAAAACACAAGGTCTATGTTCTATCCTTGTTTTGGCAACATTATAGCAGCACTTTGCCAACTTGTTTGTAAAGTTGGAAAATCTTTCTAAAGTGTTTTATTTTGGTTTGAACATGATTTTAAAAAAAATCTTGATGAAGAATGGGAAGACCACCAAGAACCTCAAGAAAGGCTGGAGAGCATATTGTGGCCAGTTACCTAGGAAGCACCTGGCAAGCCATGTGGTGAATGAAAATTTCAGTCACCTATGAAGTTGTACTTTGTTTCAATTGGTGTCACAAGGTGAATGGAGTGGATCTTGGATTGATCCAAGGTTGGTGAGTGGGTAATCACCATCAAGGTCAAAGGAATGACCTATAAGCCCTAGGAAGGGACTAGGTAGCAAGAGCACACCTTGTGATTACATCAGAGTGGTATCAGAGCAAGTTAAAGATTTGGGAAAAGGTAGTGGATGTCTGAAGCTACAGAATCAGTAGGTGAATCCATGATGGTGACTAATGTTCAATTAGTCAAAGAGTTTAATGAACAAAAGGAAAGAAATCAGCTTCTTGAAGAAGAACTGGAAGAGGTGAAGCAAAAACTGGATGTAGTTGTAGAGGAAGCCAAGAAAAGAGATGAAGAAGAAGATGGTAAGGGTAAAAAGGTAGCAGAGGAAGACATTGTACCTGAACCTGATCCTATCTTGCAAGAAGAGCCATTTTTAAAAGCTATCAAAGCACTAGGTGGCAAAGCTTTGGAAGGAATACCTCTGTTTACAGTAAAGATGGACTTAGATGCTATCTTAGAATGGATTGAAGGAATGGAGAACCATTTTGAGTGTGAAGGGGTAACCAAGGCTCAAAAGGTGAAAGTGGAAACCTCTAGACTTAGAGGATCAGCACTCACTTGGTGGAAATATGTCCAAGGCGAGAGAGTTATGCAGGATAAAGCACCCATAGCCAACTGGAAAGCTATGGTAATGAAGATTTAAGAAAACTTTCTTCTAGAGGATTTTGAAATCCAACTTCATCAAAGAAGGCAAGGACTGAAACAAAAAGATATGGATGTGGCTTCCTACACAGAAGAATTCCAAAGATTATGTTTGAGATCCAAGAAGCAAGAGGAGGATCCTATCAAAGTTGCAAGGTACCTAAGTGGCCTAAAATGGAGTATTCAAGAAGAGCTTAGTTTGTGGACACCTACAACAGTCCAAAGATGCCATCAACTTGCTATAAAGGTGGATGAGAAGCACAAAAAGAAAGGTGATTCAAGTTTTAGAGGAAAAGGAAGGAACCAAAGAGGGCAAAGAGGAGGCTACCATGGTAGAGGTGGTGAACCAAAAGATCAAGCTGAAAGTAAGACCAATGAGCAGCCAAATGAAACCTCACAAAGAGGAGGTCATAATAAAGGAAGAGGCAATCATAGTAGCTCTCAAAGGGAAAGAGGAGCAGGCAGATCAAGTTCTTATTTTGCAAGCATGAAGTGCTACAATTGTGGCCAGCTTGGACACCCTACTTATAGGTGTCCTGAGAAGCCTTCTTCTTCGAATCCAAGCAAGAGAGTGGCATTTGTACAAGAGGATTGTTCAAATAGCAAGGATGCTGATGTAGATTATCTTGAGTCTGAAAAAGGAGAGAGTTTGATGTATAGGAGGGTACTAATCAAAAAACCTACCCCTAATGAACCCAAACAAAGAAGGGCATTATTTAGAATCAAGTGCAAGATTCTAGGCAAAGTATGAAAGGTGGTAATGGACTCAGGATCCACTAATAATGTCATCTCTGAAGAGGTTGTTACTAAACTAAAATTGATAAGGATACCTCATGAGAATCCCTACAAGGTCACTTGGTTAAATAAGGGGCAAAGTATCTTGGTTAATGAGCAAGCTTGGGTGGAATTCTCCATAGCCGGCTATAAGGACAAGTTTTTGTGTGATATATTGTCCATGGATGCATGTCATCTTTTGCTTGGTAGACCATGGCAATTTGATAGAGAGATGAAGTATGATGGTAGAGAAAACTCCATTTCATTCAAGAAAGGAGGTAAGACTTTCAAAATTTAGTCTTTACTAGAAGAAGAGGGAACACAAGAAAAGGTTCCTAAAGTGTTGTTGTGTGGTGAGAAGGAGTTCTTAAGGGAACTTAAACAAGTGGAGAATCAGGGTTTTGCTATCATACTAAAGTCTGAAAATGAAGAAAAATTAGTCAAAGAACCTTTGCCTTTTGAAGTTCAAACTTTTCTTGATAAGTACAAGGAAATTGTGAGTGATGGTACACCATCTACTTTGCCTCCAAGGAGATTCATTAGCCATCAAATTGACTTTGTTCTTGGTGCCTCTCCACCTAATAAAGCAGTGTACAAACTCACCCTGAATCAGAATTTGGAAGTTGCAAGACAAGTTCAAGAGTTGTTGGAACAAGGCCTAATTCAAAAGAGCATAAGCCCATGTGCGGTTCCTGTGGTTTTGGCAGCCAAGAAGGGAGGAAAATGGAGGCTTTATACTGATTCAAGAGCAATAAATCAGATCACAATCAAGTATAGGTTTCCCATGCCCCGGATTGAAGACCTAATGGATTGTCTAGGTGGTGCTAGGTACTTCAAAAAGTTGGACTTGAAAAGTGGGTATCATCAAATTAGGATAAAGGAGGGAGATGAATGGAAAATAGAATTTAAGACAAATGATGGTCTTTATGAGTGGCTTGTAATGCCATTTGGTCTTTCCAATGCTCCTGGCACATTCATGAGACTCATGAATGAAGTGCTCAAAGATTTCACGGGTAGATTCGTGGTGGTGTACTTAGATGATATTCTCATCTATAGTAAGACAAAGGAGAACCATTTCAAGCATGTGGAGGCAGTCCTAAAGAGGCTTCATGAAGAGAAGTTGGCTATTAATCTTGAGAAATGTGAATTTTTCAAACAAGAGCTAGTGTATTTGGGTTTTGTTGTATCCAAAGGTTCTTTGAAGATGGATAAAGAGAAAGTTGCTGCTATCTTGAGTTGGCCAAAACCTACTACAGCCACCGAGGTAAGAAGTTTTCATGGTTTTTCACAATTCTATAGGAAGTTCATTAGGAACTTTAGTGGGATTTGTGCACCTTTGTTGGATACTATCAAAGGAGGGGTCAAAACAAAATTTAAGTGGACCCTCGAGGCTGAAAAATCCTTTGAGTTGTTGAAGAAACAAGTAGCTACCCAGCCTATATTGCAATTACCTAGCTTTTGAGAAGTTGTTCACCTTAGAATTAGATGCAAGTGGTTTAGCCATAGGTGGTGTTTTGAGTCAAGAGGGCAGGCCCATAGCTTTTTATAGTGAAAAACTTAATGAATCCAAAAAGAGGTATTCATCTTATGACTTGGATTTGTATGCCTTAGTGCAATGTCTTAAGAAGTGGAGGCATTACTTGTTACCTAAGGAGTTTGTGGTGTTTACTGACAACCAAGCCCTTAGTTACATAAATACCCAAGAGAAATTAAGCAATAGGCACTTGAAATGGATGGAATAATTGCAGCCTTTCACTTTCACCATTAAGCAGAAGAAAGGGCAGCTTAACAAAGTAGCAGATGCACTTAGTAGAAGGATCATGACAGTCCAAGAAGTACAGCTCCATAGCATGGGCATAGAGGCATTCAAACACCTATACAAAGATGATGAAGATTTTGGTGAAGCATACAAGGTATGTGCAGATTTTGAGAACCATTTTCATAGCAAGTTTTCATAATATACTTTGCAAAATGGGTTACTCTTCAAGGGTAATCAGTTGTGTGTTCCCAAGGGATCTATAAGGGAGAATCTCATTCAAGAGAAACACAATGGCAGCTTAAGTGGCCATTTTGGCATGAGCAAGACTTTGGAACTAGTACAAAGATTCTACTTTTGGCCTAAACTTGTCAAAGATGTTACCAAGTATGTGGAGCAATGCATCATATGCATGAAGGAAAAAAGAGGTATGAGTAATACAGGTCTTTACCAGCCTTTACCAATTCCTAACCATCCATGGGATTGTGTAAGTATGGATTTCATTGTTGGTTTACCCAAAACCAAGCAAGGATTTGATAGTATTTTTGTTGTAGTGGATAGGTTCAGCAAAATGGCACATTTCATTCCTTGTAGGACTACTAATGATGCTAGTCATATTGCTCATTTGTTCTTTAAGGAGGTGGTTAGGATTCATGGACTCCCTATGAGTATTGTTTCCGATAGAGATGTGAAATTTATGAGTCATTTTTGGCAAACTCTATGGAAGAGGCTTGGTACTAACATGTATTTCGGTTCAGCTTACCATCCTCAAAATTGATGGTCAAACTGAAGTGGTTAACCATATCTTAGGCAACCTCTTAAGGTGCCTTACAAAGGAGTATGGTCAATCTTGGGATATGGTGATTTCACAAGCTGAATATGCATACAATGATAGCAAAAATAGAACAACCGGCAAAATCCCTTTTGAAGTGGTTTATGGCATGCATCCTAGAGGTGTGTGTGAGTTGAGGAATCTTGGAGACTTGGATAAGAGGAGTGGACAAGCCGAAGACTTTGTTCAAACTATGAAGGAAATTCAAGACCAAGTTAGGCAAACTATCCTAGAGAACACTCAAAAACTCAAGGCTAAACTGGATGAAAAGAGGAAAGATATACAATTTTCTATTGGTGATTATGTCATGGTACATTTGAACAAAGCAAGACTCCAAAAAGGTGTTCCCACCAAGTTGCAAATGAAGAGAATAGGACCGTTCAAAGTTTTGGCTAAGTATGGTGAAAATGCTTACAAGGTAGAACTTCCTTCTGATTTGGGCATCTCTCCAATTTTTAATGTTCAAGATTTGATAGCTTTTAAGGGTGATATATCTCAGAATCCTATAGATGTTCATGGAGATGTGGAAGTTGCTGCTACACCACAGGTCACAAAGTTGGAAGAAGAAAAGGTTTTAGAAACAAGACCCAAAAAGGCTACAAGGCACAAGGTGTATTTTGAACACCTCATCAAGTGGAAGGGTAAACCTAACTCAGAGGCTACTTGGGTGGCTGAATCTGACTTCAAGAAGCTGAACATTCCATTGGACCTTCTTCAAACTAAAAATGCTTGACTTTCCCCGGGGGGAGTATGGTGTAGGAGCACCTAGGTAGGCTAGTTTGTACCTAGTGCTTCTTTCTTGTCATTTTGGCTTGTATTGATGCTAGCCACATCACTAGTGGTTTAATAAGACCTAATAGGTCCTTAGGTAAGGTTTCATTAGTTGCTAAGTGGGTTTTTGCTCCTAAGTTGTTGATGTGCCTAAAAGTTGCTCAGCAGGGGTTAGGTTGACCAAAGTGTTAGGAAAGTTGACCAAGGGTCAAAAACCATCTTGGAATTTTTAAATAAACCTAATATGAACCCTTACCAAGTTTGGTGAACTCATTTGTTAAGAATTTTAAGTTATGGCAAAAATTGCTCAAAATTGCAAAAGTTGCAAAATTGCAATTTTGCAACTTTTTGCAACTTTTCTTGCAAAGTTGAAAATGAGTGAAAAGAGTTAGT
Source organism: Cupressus sempervirens (assembly GCA_028749045.1). NCBI lineage: Eukaryota > Viridiplantae > Streptophyta > Pinopsida > Cupressales > Cupressaceae > Cupressus > Cupressus sempervirens. Next base: position 839,556,403 of record CM053793.1, read on the forward strand.
TAGGGGTTTGAGCATGACCAAAATAGGTTGGAAACACCTATATAAGTCCATTCTTGATCAGTTTCATGGGTTGGCAAGTTTAGTGGCCATACATGTACGGATTTTGTGTGCATTTTTTCATGGCAGCCACTTGGTAAATGAGCATTTTGGTGTTGAATATGGTTGGAAGTCTGGTTTTTCTTGTTTGTAACAGTTATATTCATTAGTTTTAATCTTTTTCATGTGATCAAGTTGATAGTACAAGCTTTGTTAATACTGTAAATAAGTTTTTTTGAAGTTTTTGCCAGTTTTCTAGTTTATAGCAGCAGTTTGAATTAAATGGACTCTTTCTCCATTTTCTACCATTGAAACCTCATGATGCTGTGGGATTTGGAGGAAGATAAAATTTACATTATGTTACAAAAATAAGGGCTCTTAAATATGAAGGAAAACAATTGTTTGTTGATGCCCTAGGCAAGAAAAGTGTCTTGGCTAGTGGAAATATCGATGTAACCAGCAACATATCACGTGTTGGTTGATGTACAATGTGAAACTAAGTATGGGAAGTGGTAGGAAATGTTCCTACAGTACTCTTGGTTCAATTGGAGGTGATGGTGTGCTCTAGAAAGAAAGTTATGCAAGATTTTGCAAAACCGGGTTCAAAAACTACTTCTAGCTTTAGTTTTTAGCATTTTTGTGTTTTGGGTGTTTGGCACATGGTGGAGGCCTAAACATGGTGGAAAAATCTCTATTTTTTAAAAGGGTATTCATATCCCTAATTTTTTTTAGGATTTTTGTGTAGGTTTTGTGAGTAGCACACAATTTTAAGTGTTGAAACCCTCTTTTCTTGGTTGTATGACAGCAGCATTTGTAAAGGTCTTTGTGTGAACTTGTAAGATCTTCTATTGAAAGTTGTTTCTTGGCTTGATAATGTCAATATGAACATGTTAAGGCAGTAGAAAGGTCTTCAAGGATGAAGGAAGTTGGAAAAACACAAGGTCTATGTTCTAGCCTTGTTTTGGCAACATTATAGCAGCACTTTGCCAACTTGTTTGTAAAGTTGGAAAATATTTCTAAAGTGTTTTATTTGGTTTGAACATGATTAAGAAAACATCTTGATGAAGCATGGGAAGACCACCAAGAACCTCAAGAAAGTTTGGAGAGCATATTGTGCCTTGTTACCTAGGAAGCACCTGGCAAGCCATGTGGTGAATGAAAATTTCAGTCACCTATGAAGTTGTACTTTGTTTCAATTGGTATCACAACGTGAATGGAGTGGATCTTGGATTGATCCAAGGTTGGTGAGTGGGTAATCACCATCAAGTTCAAAGGAATGACCTATAAGCCCTAGGAAAGGACTAGGTAGCATGAGCACACCTTGTGGTTACATCAAAAGGTCTTAAGGGAAAACATGATGAAGAAGAAGAATTTGAAGATATAGATGAAGCCAAGAAGTCTAAAGGAAAAGAGTTAAGTGTTGTCAAGCCCAAGGAAATAAAGAAGAAGAGAGTGATAATTATTGGTCCAAAGGTGAAAGAAGATCTCAAGAAAGGTGTTCAGAAAGTTGTCATAGACCAAGAGCCTAAAAGAAGAAGAATAATACGATCAAAGATAGCCTAGCCCTTGGCTGCCAAACCACAAGTAAGTCCAAGAAATGGACCAATTCACCTAATCAAAACATTCCTAAGAGGCTAAAGAGAATATTATTTATATCAAAGTAGGAAGAAGATGATGAATAAATTAAGTCTGATGATTTAAGAAAATTTTAGATTATGTCAAGACATCCTCCAACAAATATAGATAAGGTAGGTCAAGAGAATAAGTAATTAGCAAGCTTGAAAGGATTCAAAGACATCAATTTTGATAATTTAAATAAAGAAGATAAAGGAAAACTTGAAAAATATTTGATAGAAATGATGATACAATTTAAATCCACACATATAGAGCTAGGATAAGGCATTCTAGAAATTTGTATAATAAAGTTGATGCTAAGTGGAAGTGGGCATTATCCACTGAAAGAAAAATTAGGGAGACCAATTGACACAAACCATTCTAGATTTAGGGAAGACACATATGTCTTTTTTCCTCAAATATTTTGTGAAGAAATTTATGCTTAAGGAGAAGGCTTATTTAATTTTGATGAATAAAGCTCATCAAGTTGAGCAAGAGAGCATAAATATATGGAAGGATGCATTTGAGTTTCTTAATCCATCGACTAATAAAGGAGATGACAAGGAAGAGGAAAGAGATGGAGAAGTAAAGGAAAAAGAGGATGATGTATAAGAAGTTGCAAAACTTGCTAAGGAAATCAATAAATTAGTAGAAGGGTGTGAACAAGATGTTGTCACAATTGAGGAAATTCTTGTTTCATCATTGCATGATCAAAATGTATTAATAGAAGAAGACCTAAAAAATGTTGAAACTAAGACATCCCTACCTAGAATCAATCTAGTATTACTAAAAATCAAGGATTATCCAAGGATTGAAGGTGCCAAAACTGATATTTTGATGTTACATCAGTTACTATTAAGACAAGTGTCAAGTAGTAAGGCAAGGCTATCATTGTATTTCCACAATTTACTTGTATCCAAATGGGCCAAATAGTTGAAAAGGTTGAAGAAAAGAAAGAAAAATAAATGACAAATGAAGGAGAGAAACTCAAAGAACAAGAGGCTACCCAAGCTCTTATATAATTGGCATGTGCCAAGCCAGCTAAGATATTAACTATTACATCTAAGCAACAGGTTATATATACTCAATAGGAACATACACAAGTATCTAGATCAATTGAAAAAGGTAACAATTTTAGCTATCACTACCCAGAGATACAACCCCTTGATCTTAGATAGTGGCACAATCAAATGACATGATAGAAGAGTGAATAAGTTTAGATGAGGTAATCACTTTACCCATGTATGACTTAAACAATTTGACACTGGAACAAATGCAAGAGTTGTACACCTTGCTGAGTTGTAAGGCAAAGCAAGAATAATTGAGAAGAGAGAAAAAAAGAAGTAGGTATTACATAATATTTAAGATATTTTTGTTGATGCATTTGGAATCACTAATATTAATAGCCATCATCCAATTTTAGATCAGTTGGTATATATAGTTACAAAGTTCAAATGGATGATATTGAGACCAATGATAAATTGATGCAATGGTCTAAAAGAACTTTTTTTAGCACAAAGCTTTGGAGAAAGTTTCTAGGGAACATGTACATAGACAAGTAGAACTTTCTAATCTAGTCAAACAAATGGAAGAAATTTTTTAGGCTATTTGTTATGTATTCTTGAAGTTTTGTGATGTTGAGTTCTTCATGTTGGAAAATAAATGATCAATTGATATAATTTAGGTAGATATGATTTCATGTTCACATTCATTGGGAAAGGATGAAATTTTAGTCTCACCTTCATAGAATAAGTTGACATTTGGTCAACAGAGGTTAGCCAAGTTATTGGCTAGAGATAGTGGCATGAGGACCAAATTGATTTCTATTCAATTCATGTTTTTACAACATTCAGAGATTACTCAAAAGGAATTGTCTATAACTCAGAGTTTATTGAAGAAAGACACATCTTTCAAATATTAAGATCTTAATTGAATTAGCTATGGACCTAGAGATTCATATTCAAGTCATGGAATCTACAAGAGACGGATTGAATAAAGGATTTGAAGCAATTTTAGCTACTCATCATAATCTTTCTACTAGCTCACACACGGCAAGCCATTAATGACAAAAATGAGGTGTAAATATAGAAATAAAAAGAGAAATAAGGGAAGTACTATCTAGAAACAACAAGGGGAGAAGGTAACAACAATCAAATTTTTTTCAATGAAATTTTTGATCTATACATATCGTGTATAAAATATTACTTTTTTTTTGCAAACTAAATTATAGCCTTAGTGGGAGTATTATTTTTTCATGGAAAGATATGTCATAAAGTGTTTCTCCCACTGATTTAAAAGGGGGAGTTTGTTGATTTCTAAGCCTAAGTTTCCTTTTAGTGTCTAACACTCAATCATTTCCAAGACAGTGTTGGACGGTCGTCACTACAATTGAGCCATCCAAAGAAGGTCGAGCTATGAAGGACTTGTTTATTTATCAAAACATGTTGAGTAAGTCAAAGGTTGTTGAGTGGTGGAATATGCTAAGTTTATAGAAGCTGAGTGATAGCATGAATTTTAGTTATGACTGAGTGTTAGAACATTCAAGTGCCAAGTAAACCAGTATTAATATATGAGTTTATAATTCTACAAACTCTTATGTAAATCATTCCAACTGACCTCTACACATATTCAATGATCAAAGAGATAATTAATTAGGAGGAAACTACATTTTTTTTAGAAGGTATCAATCCCTAGACAAGTAGATTAACCAATCAAAAAATCAAAATGGAAAATTGAAAAAGGATGAAATATGGATCATTCATCCTAATCTAGAACCTTCAAGGATTATCTATTTAAGAAGGGTTCATACCCTAGAAAAACAAAAGAGAGAGGGGGAATTAACTGTGTGAATTATATATAGAAGCATGTATGTGAAGAAAATCAAAGGGAAGAGGAAAACAAGCTATAAATAGAGTGAAGGAGTTTAGACAATGCAACTAGAGCAGCGAAGGACACAACATATATATCAGATAAGGATATCAAATTTTTGAAGAGAAGATATCAATAATCAACTTTCAAAGAAAACCAAAGGATCGAGTATTGAATCAGTTTTAATAGATTGATTCAGGACAAATCTCCTAACAGAGCCCTTACTTTATTGTAAGTGTAAAATCCTTTCACAGGGTAAGACCTAACAGTCTTAAATGCTTTTAACAAAGTATACCCCCCATAGGGTAGATCATTTGATATGATCAAATTGTAACCCTAATAGGTTAACTTTGTTGTTGCAATAGTGAAGATTTATGGGTTTCATCTCCACCTCAGTTTTACCTTCATACTGAAGTGTTTCTGGGTACCCAAAATCATTGTTTTATATGTTAATGATTTTCATGGATGTTATTCTTACATAGATTTCATTTCAAAATTACATATTTATTTTTATATGGTACAAGATTTGAGAAATGAGAAGGATTAGGTGTGAATTTTTTTAGCAATGAAAATTATTATAGATCTTGATTCCTCCCCCCCCCCCAAGTATCTTTCTTCCCATTAATATTTCCAACACCCTTATCCCCATTTCTCTTCATCACCATGATAGAAGTCCTCAGCAAGTCTATATCAACAACTCAAAACAATAGTAATAAGAAGGTATTATTATCCTATATTCAACCATCTTACTAACTCACTCTCTTTTTTATGATGCTATGTTTCTCTTTGTCATGTCTATGTTGATTTAAATTCACTAAGTTAATGGAATTATACATCAATATGAGGTTGTCTTGGGACAAAAAAGTCTATTATAGAAAATTAACAGTTTTTGTTTTCAACACTAAGAAATGCTTGAAGCATACAATAATTTCTCTATTTAATTTTCAAGAAGCATCCCTACTAAGATCCTCTATGGGTATTCCCTTCTTCATGGGTGTAAAAAAGAGGAGTTATTGGTGTTCAGTAGTTCATAGGCTCAAGAAAATGACTTTCTCTTGGAAGGCCAGATGGTTCTCATTTTCAAGAAGGTTGCTTTTAGTTAAAACTTTCTTGACAACAATTCCTAGTTACTTCATTCCAATTCTTTAAGCCCCTTCTACAGCAATTAAGGAACTAAAGAAAATCATTTCAAGATTCATATGGAGGGACAATACAAAAGATAAAATAGGAATCTCTTTGGTTTTTCTTAAGATTATGAATTGACATAAAATAGATGGTGATGTAGGCCTAAATGCTCTACATTTAAGAAAATAAAATGGAGCTAAACTAGCTTGAAGGATATACACCTATCCAACATCCCTTTGAGTTCACATCATGCAAGCAAAGTATTTAGATTCAAAAAACACTATTATCTTCACCATTGAAAATTCACTTACATATTTTGCAATGTGGAAAGTTATCTTACAATCAAGAAAAGTCCTCACCAACTATACCACATGAGAAGTGGAATGTGGTGAATAAGTAAACTTCTAGACAGATTCATGGTCAAGTTTTCCCCCTTTGATTTTGCATCAATCTTTAAAACTTATTGTTGGTATTGTGCCAAGACAATAGGATAGGAAAATATGTGATTATGTAAACATAGTTGATTTCAATAGTCATAGGGTGATTCAAAAAGATTTTTCTGTATTGAGAATACCATTGACTCATCAAACCTAAATTAAACAAATCCTAAGTCACCACTAATTTTTTTTTACAAGGACTAGAGATAGTATCAAATAGACCCCTTCTAACATAGGTGAAAACTCAATAAAAGGTGGATACAAGGTTCTACTATATTTACAAGATGATTATACTATACGCAATCCCTTCATTTTTTGTTGAAGTCCTTCTATCTCCCCCAAGGCTAGGAGTTTTGTGTGGCTAGCATTAAAAAAAAAAAGTTCTCATCAATGATCGAATGGCTGATCCATTTCTATGTGTATTTTGCAAGAACAACATTATACATATATATATATATATATATATATATATATATATATATATATATATATATATATATATATATATATATATATATATATATATATATATATATATATATATATATATATATATATATATATGTATATATCTTTCTTCATTGTCAATTTTCCAATCATTATTTTTATAATTTACCAAAAAAAATGAATGTTTCATTTCCACTTCGAAATAGTTTATGGAACCAACTCAATTCCTAGCCATTGATGTTCTATTCCTACTTGTTTGCATCACTATTAGAAATCATCCCATTTGCTACTGTCTAGAAAATATGGTGGGAGAAAAATCAAAGGATTTTTAGGCATCAAAATTCTTCTACTGCAACTTTCTTGTCCAATCTTGAACATTCTATAGTAGAATTTGTAAATGTGAAATTGTTTTAGAGTAATCATCCAACTTGTTCCTTTACATCATGAGATGCTTTAATGTGCAAGAATTGGAAGAACTTATTCATTGGACTACCCTAGCTTTGCAATCATCTACACTACCATCTAGAATTGCCCACCAACAAGTTTTTTGACATCCACCCATACATCCTTTTATCCAAATGAATTTTTAATGAAGGGTACTCCCCTTAATACCATAAACACATAATAGAAACAAAAGAATAAAAATATTTTTTTAAGAAAAAAATATGGGCTTCTTATTACACTGCAAATGTAGAATTATAGAATCCAAAATTACAATAAGCTAACCCACATAGGCACCTTCATTGTAGTAACCTACAAGAAAAAGCTGTGAACTATCACCCAGAGTTGTCCTAGATAATATTTGGGCATTTCTTAAATAACCAATTTATGCCACCTGGGAAGGTTTTAGATACTCAAACTTAATACCTAGACCCTAAAATTACATGTAGAGTCGATCAAATACACTTTTGAAATTTATTTTGGAATTTTTAGTTAGCCCAACTTTAGAAGGTCATAAATCTTGAACCATTGCTCTGATTGGCTATTATAATCACTTTTTAGGAAATCTCAACTACTAATCTATAGGCTCAAATTGGTGCAAGTGCCCATCCATCAAGTTTTTGGGCCTCATCCAAGCACTTTTAAGCCCTCAACAGTGAGTATAAAGTTTATATACCAAAATTGCAAACCAAAAATCTATAATAAATTGATGAATACACATGATATGGCATTGAGCCTCAACTAGTAAGCTGATATATCCAAGATGAATATCCACCTCTAAAATTAAGACATTATAATCTCATATGACTAACTTACTACGTAGAAAGCCTCCATAGAAAAAAACTCTACATTAAGACAAACCCTATTCAAACAATTGAAATGGAATATTTTTGGTTGATGTAAGATTTCTCTTACACCCAAGATGCTCTTGCATCATACACCCATGGTAATTTAAGAAGTGAGCCCATTATGTCTTAGGTATTCAAAGGAAACCCAAGATGGTTAACCTCCTCCCTTTCTAGCCATGATGAATCTTCTACTAGCCTCCCTTTCCATTTGACCAAGTATTCTTCATAATTTATGTTCCTTGTACTTTTTCCAACATGACTGTCCAATATCTCCTCAATCTTTGTTGTAGCCAAACTAGCTGCTAGAATACTCCACTATACTTCTGCAACTTTAGCTCCATCACCTCCTTTATAATACTCTATCAAATATGAATTATTAAATACTGGTAAAATATTCAATTCAACAGGAAACTCCATTTCATAGGCATTTCCAAATTCATGCCTTTTCACTATCTTGCATGGTCCAAACTTCTTCATTTTCAGCTTATTATATGTACCCACTAGAAAATGCTCTTTTCTCAGATGAACCGTGACTTCATCTCCAATCTAAAATTCCTTATACCTCCTTTTTACATCTACCTTAGGCTTGTACTATGTATTCATCTTTGTAATGTGCTTCCTCTCCTCCTCGTGGATATTCTTTAAATGTTCAACAAATCCTTCTACTTTAGCACTACTTATCACTCCTTTATCCAACTACCTCAATTCAGAAGCATTTTTGGGACTGCTCCCATATATAATATAAAATGGTGATTTACCAGTACTCATATTGATATAATTATTAAATGCAAATTCTACCTATGCTAAAATCAAATCTCATTCTTTTGATTTATCACCAACCAAACATTTTAGCCAGTTTCCTAAACTATGATTCACAACTTATGTCTACCCATCAATTTGAGGATGATGTGATAAACTAAACTTCAAATATATATTCAATTTCTTTCACAATGTATGCTAGAAATACCCAACAAACTTGGTGTCTCAATCTGAACCTATACTCTTTGGTAGACCATGTAGTCTCACCACTTCTCTGAAAAAAAGAACTCTACCACATGAACAACATCACTAGTCCTCTTGTAGGGAATGAGATGTGCCACTTTGAAAATATTTCAACCACCAAAAAAATAGAATCATGCCCTCACTGACTCCTTGGTAATACAAAAACAAAATCCATGCTAACATCCTCCCATGGCTTCTCTGGTATAGGTATTGGTTGATACAACCTTGTATTCAACTTCACTCCTTTTTCCATCTAACATACTCTACAACTCTATACAAACTTCTTGAGATCTTGCTACAAATGTGGCCAATAATAGTTATTAACAACCAAAGAAATGGTCTTATCTCTCCCAAAGTGTCCAGCCAATCCTTCACTATGCTTCTCCTTGATGATATTCTCTCTCATTGAACTTCTTGGAATGCACAAATCACTTCCTTTAAATAGCACAACATCTTGGATTATAAAACCCAACCATTTTGTCCTATCAAGTGTAACAGGTTTTGTACAAGCCTTCCATACTTTACCATAATCAAGATCCTCTAGATACAAATTACTAAGTTCCTTGAACCCAACCACCTCTATGTACATTTCTGTCAACAAAATTTGTCTTCTACTAAGAACACATGCAACTCTATTATACTTCCCAATCCTATGTTTTAAAACAAATGTATAACTCTGCAAAAACTCAACCCACTTCAAATGCCTTTGGTTCAATTTTACTTGACTATTCTAATATTGCAAAGCTTAAGGGTCAATATACAAAACAAACTCCTTGAGAAGAAGATAGTGTCTCCACTTCTTCAATGCCTAAACTATAGCATAAAATTAATGATTATAAATAGAATATTTTCTTTTGGAATCATTCAACTTCTCACTAAAATAAGCAATAGGTCTACGTTCTTGGCTCAAAATAGCTCCTATTGTAATACCACTAGCATCACAATCTACTTGAAACACCTTGTTAAAATTTGGAAGTGCTAAAAACATGTTGATTTGTAACTTTCTATTTCAATAAATTAACACTCTTATCTACTCCTGTAGTTCACTTAAATTATTTCCTATCCCCTATCATTGTTTCAATTAAGCAACTACAAATACTACTAAAACCTCTTATGAACTTTTTGTAAAAACTAGCCAATAAATGAAAAGATCTTACCTCTATAGCACTCTTTGGAGTAGGCTATTCAAGGATAACCTTCACTTTCTTTGGGTCCATTTTCAGACCTTCTACTGAGACTACAAATCTTAGGTACACCAACTCCATTACAAAACTATGCTTTTTTAGGTTTATCAACAAGTTTTTTCCCTCAACTTATCAAACACCTTTCATATATGCATCAAATACTCCTCCAATGTCTTACTAAAGATCAAAATATCATCTAGGTAAACAATGAAAAACTTACTCAGAAACTCATTCACTACCTCATTCATGAGCCTCATGAAAGTGCTCAGTGTGTTGGTTAGCCCAAAAGGCATGACTAACCACTCATACATTCCTTCCCTTGTCTTGAAGGTAGTCTTCCACTCCTGACCTTCTTTGATGTGAACCTAATGGTATCCAATCTTCAAATCTATCTTTGTGAAATAGACTACTCCACTCAAATAGTCCCTAATATCCTTGGCAATGGAAATATGTACTTGATTTTGATCTTGTTAATAGCATGAGAATCTATGCACATCCTCCATTCTCCATTCTTCTTTGGTTCTAATATTTTTGATATAGCACATGGAATCAAACTCTCTCAAATCAACCCCTTCTACAACAACTCATGAACTTGTTTGGTCAACTCTTCACTTTCTTCTAGTGTCATTCTATGCATTGGGTTATTTGGAAAACTGGCTCCTGGAATCAAATCCATATAGAGATCGATCTTCCTCACTGGGGGTAATCCATCAGGTACATTATCTGATACAATATCAAAAAACTTTCCCAATATATTTGCAACTTCTATAGGTACCTCCTATACTTCTTCTTTACCATCTATTGGAATTATAGAAAAGCACATATGCTCATTATTGGTGTAAATATGTACTTTACTATTTACACTTACTTAAGTTTACTTAAGTTAATGCATTATTTAATTATATTGCATTATTTTATTATTTTTTATTTGTGAGACACTTAGGAGTTTGCACACCTTGTGAGTTGTCATGTTGACAACACAAGAGTATGCAACTCTATTTGAGCACATGGTGTCTACAAACACTGATTTGCATGTCCCACCCTTGTAGACTTATCCTCACATCACCGCACTTACTTTTGTGCTTAATGGAGGATAACCCATATCTGGTGGACATGTGCTTGGTTGTATGACACTTCATGGTGATAACTTCTATGCATTCTAGAAGCTCTCCTAAGGCCTTTATATGCAAGCACTCCTAGTGTACTCTGTGTATCAAGTTATTGAATACATTGTTATTTTGATCATACTCTCTCCATGTTTGGTCTACAGTTGTCCTTGTGTTTGAGTTCTTAGTTCTTGGGTGAATTTTTTCCTTAGGAAAATTCTTACATGGTATCAAAGCTTGGAGACTTTCTCATCACAAGCCATTCAAGATCTCTTGCTTGCTTTGTCACCTCAGCCCAAATTCAGAGTGCTATAGAAATTGGGAGTGTCCAACACCAGATCTGACCTCTCCATTGCGTCTAGAATGTTGAATCAGTGAAAATTGGCTATAAGCACACCTACCTTGGCTCAAAGTTGACTTATAAAGTGCTATAAGCATGATCATACTACTTATAATGTGCCAATAGCATCACTTTTGGGGGGGTCTTTTGATTGAGTGAAAAGCGGGGGTGTGTATTGTGTTTGTGTCTCTTTTTTGTGCTCTTTCATTTCTACATCATGGGTTTTAAATGTCCTCCTCTAACTTCACACAACTATTCTACTTGGAAAGATATTGCATGGAGTAGATTAATGGAAAAAGGATATAGTTTGTATGTTGATGGCACAATTACCCAACCTACTGATGCAAAAGAACTCATTGATTGGAAAAGAGAAGACCAACAAGCTTTAGGTGAGTTGTGTACATAGCGATCTTCTCTTCCACATTAAAAATTGTTCAGACTCTAAAGAAGCTTGGGATAAACTTGAACAGTTGTATGGTAAAGTGGATGAAGAAAAGGGATTTCAAATTGAGGATGATCTACTTCTCTTAGATCCTAAAAATTATGACACAATTCAAGATTATATCATCAAAGTCAATGAGTATAGGGCACTTCTTAAAGATTGTGAAAATCACATGAAGGATGATAGGTTAATTCATCACATCCTCAAGAAGCTACCTTCTGAGTATGCCAACTTTGTTTTGAGCTTTAATACTCATAGGTTGACCATGGGATCTGCTTACCATAAGCCTTCCTTTGATGGATTTGTAGACATGTTGATTGTTGAACAATCTCACTTGGTGGATTTTGGTCTTCTCAATTCATCTAAGACCAAAGCCTTAGTGGCTAGTGATGGTCAGAAATCTAGTCAAGGGGGAAAAAGAAACAACAACAAGAAGCAGTAGAAGCAGAAAACACAATCTGAGAGACAACATGACTCCTCTCAACAAGGCAGTTCTTCTTCAAACAAGAAAGTAAGTAATGAAAAGAAGGAAAAACTCTTTTGTGCATATTGCAAAAAGCCAAATCATGATGAGCATCATTGCAAGATAAAAAGAATCGATGAGTTAGAAAATCTACTCAAGAAGAACAAGATTCAAGTGCCAGGTACTTCCAAGGATTCTACTCCTACCTCTTCAAAGGGTAAAGGTCAAGCACTTATGGCAAACACAAGTTCTTCTTCGAAATGGATACTTGACTCAGGTGCCTCTTACCACATGGGTTCTTCAAGGGAAGACTTTTCTTCATTGAAGCAGTCAAAGGTATCACACATCTTTGTGGGAGATGATGCAAAAATGGAAGTTGAAGGGAAAGGACATGTAAAAATGGAAGATGGGGAATTCAAAGATGTTCTCTATGTTTCAAATCTAAGTTCCAATCTACTATCTGTTTACCAAATCACTCACCTTGGAGATAGTCATAAAGTTGAGTTCCTTCCTAATTTAGTGATGGTGCGCAGTCTCACAGATGATTCATTGGTAGCAGTTGGGAAAGTCAATGATGATAAGAGGCTTTATTCCTTCTCCCACTTTGTGCCTAAGAGTCCTTCTCAAGCCTTGTTAACTCACTCTACTACACAAATCAACTTATGGCATGAGTGGTTTGGTCACCTTGACTTCTACTTTCTTCAGCAACTTTGCTCAAAACACATGGTCAAAGGTGTACCTAATATCAGCTTTTCTAAGGAAGAGTGTTCATCTTGTTTATTGGATATGAATCTCAAGGAGAAGTATGATAAAGGGAAGTCTTCACAAGCTCCAATTTTTCTATAGCTTGTTCACATGGTATTAGCAGGACCATTTGCAGTGACTTCAGTCAACCAAGGCTACTACATACTCACATTTGTTGATGACATTTCCATATTCACTTGGGTCTTTTTCCTTCATCACAAGAATGAAGTAGTTCATAAGCTACAAGGCTTCAAGACTCATGTTGAATGCAAGTCAAGGAAAGCCATCAAAGTATTAAGGGTGGACAATGAGAACCGTTATGTTGACAGAGGACTTAAGAACTTTTGTAAAATTGAGGGGATTGATCTTCAGAACTCACTAGCATTTAGTCTGCACAAGATAGATGTTGCAGCTATGAGGATTAGGAATCTCAAGACCATGGCAAGTTGCATGATAAAGGCCAAGTCTCTTGATTCTATATTAGAATTTGAAGCCATTAGCAGTGCTACTCACATACTTAATAGGTCTCCTCATCCAACCTTAGATGGCAAGACTCCTTTTGAGGCATGGTGCGGCAGAAAACCAGTTGTGAGTCACCTCAGAGTCTTCGATTGTCCAGCATGGGCAAACCTTTCTTCTAGGAGTTGCAAGGCACTGACACCTAGGCCTTATACCTTTATTGGTTATGAAGATAGTATGAAGGCTTACAGACTTATGGATGCAGAGACACACAAGATTTTTGTGGAGAAGGATGTTCACTTTGAGGAAAGTTCTCCGAGCTTGTCCTCTACTCCTCTCCACACTTCATACACAATGGAAACTAATAGTAACACTAGCGACAATGCTTCAATAGGTTCAGATACATGGGGTTCTATCAATAGTTGCAGTGAGAGGTCACATCAGTCCAGTCCATGTGCTTATATTGCCATAGTGAAAGGTCCATCACAGCATGGTACATCTCGTCTTCTAGCTCCAGCTTTAGTTGACTTCAGAGACAAACTTGAGGACATACATCTTCTCATTGATGATGATTCTTCTATAGTTGTTGCGAGGGCTCACTATGACCCTCATGTCCATTATCTACATGATCAATCTGATCAAGTTGGCATGATTGTGGATCCTTATGAATAGCAATTAGTGGAGGTCTCTTTGTCAATAGAGGAGACAGATGGTTTAGTGGAACAAGTTCAGCAGACATCCTTAACAGATCTGCATTCATTCTTTTCAACACAGTTGGAAGGGGTGAACTTCAGCATTAGTACAGGGATACTTGAGTAGGTTTTTGAGCCAGAACACATCTTCAGGACTATACCTTGGGCATTGTTTCTTCCTAAGGGGAGGAACACTATTCTACATTCATGGACCAGCTTCTTCATCGGAGCCACTTTCACTTGTCGGCATTCTTCTTTTGGAGGGGGAGCCTATTCTGTCTCTCTTCCTTCTCTCATTCTCTTATGTATATACTGGATGTATGTCGTAATGGGGGGGTCCTAATTACTCCATCCATCGGTGCATCCTTCTTTATATCTCTTTTTGGGGGAGGGTTTTTCCCATGAGGTTTTCCCTCTTTCTCCGCTTTATGGGAGATTGCATTTCATTATGTACATGGGTACCTTACATGGCCTAGTAGCTGAGACCCATTATGCATCTTCATCCTAGTTTGTAAGCTTAAGGGCATTCCCCTAACTTGCACTTAAGGGGAGGTGTTGGTGTAAATATGTACTTTACTATTTACACTTACTTAAGTTTACTTAGGTTAATGCATTATTTTATTATTTTTTATTTGTGAGACACTTAGGAGTTTTCACACCTTGTGAGTTGTCATGTTGACAACACAGGAGTACGCAACTCTATTTGAGCACATGGTGTCTACAAACACTGATTTGCATGTCCCACCCTTGTAGACTTATCCTCACATCACCGCACTTACTTTCATGCTTAATGGAGGATAACCCATATCTAGTGGACATGTGTTTGGTTGTATGACACTTCATGGTGCTAACTTCTATACATTCTAGAAGCTCTCCTGAGGCCTTTATATTCAGGCACTCCTAGTGTACTATGTGTATCAAGTTATTGAATACATTGTTATTATGGTCATGCTCTCTCCATTTTTGGTCTACAGTTGTGCTTTTTTTTGAGTTCTTAGTTCTTGGGTGAATTTTTCCCTTAGGAAAATTCTTACACTTATGCTACATACCATGGAGGAACTCCTTTCCATCAATGAAACATTTTCTGGCAACACTATATACCTTTTCTTCTTTCTCCTTCAATGGATTCAACTTATGTTTCACTCCATCCTTTGTTAGAATGTAGGAATTTTTCTCACTCATCATGTACAACATGCCTTTCAAACTACCATGTCCTACCTAGCAGCATATGGCATATGTCCATAGGTATGATATCACAAAGCACCTCATCCTAGTAGCTTCTAATCTTGAACTTCACTGAGCATTTCTCATTGACCATGACCTTATAATCATCTTGCATCCAAGTAATAAGATATGGGTGTGGGTGTTTCTACATCTTGAACTTTACTTTTGTGACCATCATTTATGACACTAGATTTTCATTACTTCCACCATTAATGAATACTTCACAACACTTATCTTCACATTTGCATCTTGTGTGAAACAAGCTCCTTCTTCGATTAGGTTCATTCTTGCCACTTCACAAAACTCTTCTGTTAACCAAGACTTCTCCTCTTTTAGCATCTTTAGAATGTGATGATCTAGCATTTTCATCAACATGTGTAACTCTGGCTTGGTCTTCTATTCTTTGATTAGTCCTTCCTTGGTGTTGGGAACATTTAAATGCTCTATGCCCTTCTTCTCCATATTGAAATTATTTTTCACAAAAACCTTCTCTACTAGATCCTTTCCCTCTCCCTCTTCCTCTTTGATCTCTATTATTTTTGTCATGGAAACTATTTGAATTATTTCCCTTCTAGTTTTGACTACTACTTCTAGCCCCATCCTTGTTCTTCTGATCATCATTTTAGCATCCATAAGACTATTTCTCAAATATTCCATCGCAACATCTACCACTATTTTTGTTATCAAAATTTTTTCTTAGCTTCTCCTCAATTCTTAGGGCAAACTGGTACACCTCCTCAATACTAGTCACTCAAACAAAACTCATCTCCTCTTGAATGCTTAGCCTTAACCCATTAAGATAACATGCCATTTTCTCCTTTTTCATCTTCTGCATGGCCAATTCTAATGAGAACTCAGTATAACTCTTTAATATACTCTTCAACATATTTTCTTACTTGCTTCAACCCTTGGATTTTCTTTGACAAATCAATCATATAATCCATGGGAATATACTATCACTTCATTTTAGCTACCATTTGATCCTATCTGGTGATTTTTTTCATTTTCTCTTTTATTTCACTCCAACTAGATCTCTTGTCACTAGACCTTTGCATGGCCCTTCAATTTGGCCTAATAAAACTTGACCCTATTTGAATCTTTAATATCTTCATATTCAAAGTACTCTTCTAATTCATTGATCTAGTCAATTAATTCCTCTAGGTTGAGATTTCCTGAAAATGTGGGAACATCAAACTTAGGTATTTTCCCAATAGTAGAAATGGCCTTAAAAACTATCACCTCCTCTAGGTTAAGAACTTCCTCTACTACATCTTGGTATGCATTTCCTTCTTCTCTTTCATCCTCACTTTCATCATCTTTTATAGTAAGATTTATTCCTATATGCATCTATTCTTGCAATGCTTGCATTTTAATTTTGAGGGTTCTAAAATCCTCAAGTGTAACACCTTTGACTCTTCCACCATGCTCTCTTTGTGGAGGCATTTTTGTGCTTCTTTTGAAACCTAGTGCAAACTGCCTCACAGTTGGTGATCTATCTATACGCACAGCCCAAACCATAATCCTAGTGTGAACTTCTTCATAATTAGTGATCTAGCCACACACTTAGGAACTCCAGCTTTGATACCACTTGATGAAGGGTGTTCCCCTTAATACCATAAACATGTAACAAAAACAAAGGAATAACAGCAATTTTTTGGGAACAAAATATGGGCTTCTTATTATCACCGCAAGTGTGAAATTACTAAATTTAGAATTACAATATGCTAAACCACATGGGCACCTTCATTATAGTAATCTATAAGATAAATCTATGAACTATCACTGAGAGTTGTCCCAGACAATGTTTGGGCATTTCTTAAATAGGCAATTTATGCTGTCTGAGTAGGTTTTAGATACACAAACTTAATAGGCCCTAAAATTACATATAGAATTAGCCAAATATATTTTTGACATTTATTTTGGAAGTTTTGATCGGTCTAACTTCATAAGACCATAACTCTTAAACCGTTGCTCTAATTGGCTATTATAACTGCTTTTTGAAAACCTCAGCTTCTGATTTATAGGCTTAGATTGGTCCAATTGCCTATCCATTGTGTTTTTGAGACTCATCTGGGCACATTTAGGCATTCAATGCTGAGCTTGAAGTTTATATGCCAAAATTGCAACCAAAATTTTGCAATAAATTGATGAATATGCATGATATGGCACTAGACCTCAACTGGTAGGTTGATATATCCAAGATGAATATCCACCTCTAAAATTAGGTCACTCTGAGCTTGTACGACTAACTGACACTTATTCAAACAACTAAAATGAAATATTTTTGGTGAATGCAATATTTCTCTTATACCTAGAATGCTCCTGCATCAATTTTAGTTGTGCTTAATCCTAGAAAAGTTCTCAAATTTTTATTCAAGATAATAATCACTTTTTTATTTTGGATTTGGCCATTCACTTCCACCTTTGACAAATAATCAAACATAGGTTGTGGCATTATTGTTAGGTCTTCCAAAGATACTCTCTAACGAATTTTCAAATCTTTCAATTGAAGGTGATTTTGTAATTATTATACATGATACCAAAACACTCAAGTTAACAAATTGAAAAATCAGCATATTTCAGGTATGGAAGATATTAGAAAAATTTGGAGAGGTCTCAATATCTCATATTTATCATGAAGGCAACTCTCTTGAAGATGGTTTTAAAAAAAAAATGATGGTATAGATCTCTTTGTGTGTGAAGCTTTACCAAAATTGATAAATTTCACTAATATTTCTATTAAAATTTCCAAATATCACCCATCTTCATCTAGCTTTTGACTCCTTGTTTGACGTGGTCTTTAAACTACTAACAATGCACCCACATGTTCATTTTTATCTCTTCCCCCAACCTTTGATGTGGGATTTTTTAATTTCAAACCTCATGTCTCCATGTCACATTTCTTTTTCTCCACATCCCTACAATGTGCTTCTATTCCCATCTTTTCTTCCACCTCACATATCATCTCATGAGTCTTTCTAAACCATTGGCACAATCCCTTTTGATTCATCTTTTTCAAAATCATATTTTAATTTATATAACACTATTCCCATCTAGGTTGTAATTAATTATGTCAATAATTCTTCTCTTTTAATCATTCTTGATCACATCTCCTCTTTATGTGTACATCTATCCTTTTTGCCAATAGTTGGAGTCATTTTAACAACTTGTACTATCTTTCCATTTTCATCTAGTTCTTCTCATTAATCCTCAAATATATGACATGGTACTTCATCCTCTATTTAAATGCTTTATAATCATATGAGTTTATTGTTTCATTATTACATCTGTCCATTCATTCCATCTCTAAAGCACTTGTTATAGTTCAAACATGATTTTATTCGAGTCAATGTTTGATAACAATAAATATCAAAGGATCTACTCCATTGCATTACCAAAAAAATGGAGTATTTAGCACCAAACTACCAATTTCTAGTTTGTGTTCTTCACTCTCAACATGGTCACTCAAGTAAGGTAACTAATGAAGTTATTAGCTCATTTGTTTGAATGTATTGTCCAATATCTGCAAGAAATGTTAGGCTTTGCATAGGTGAAATAGTCCTAACCCCGTACCCATCATCTTATCTACCCACACTGAATCATTTCCATCTTTTTGTCCAATGACTTGGACCTTATGCAATCAGAGCCAAAGTTGTTTTATTTTTCACATAAGGTTCTTCATGTTGGGGCTTTCTATGAATGTCTTTGCTCCTTAGTATTCAAAATTACAATATTTTTTTTTTCAATGCTCGCATTGGTGGTATTCTACCACTTGAAAAGGATCTCCATATGATACTTTATATGACGTAATGAAATATAGTATTCAAATTTTATATTTTTGGTACTATAACATGGTCTTTGTTGTGCATGATGATGAATTAGGTAGGCCTTTGATTGAAATAGCTAGGTCTAAAGTTAGTGCTCTTTTTTCACTCATTGATCATGAATACTTTGTTCCTATGGTTTTGGGTACTTCTTAATATTTTTCTCTAGGTTATTGTGTTCACCTTAGACATTTTGAAATGAATAATTTGTGTTCTAGGTTTCATGGACATGTTCCTTCTTGCCCAGTCAATTAGCATAACCATGAACCAATGGTTGAATGACTTGGAGGCTTCAACATTTTTTGGTTTTTGTTGTAGATTTCATGGGTTTACCTAAAACTGTTTAGTTATCTTATGCTATATGGTGATAGTTGGTCAATCATCTATTTTTGTTGTACAATGAGATTTCTTTGTATTTATCTATATTAGCTAGTAGTTGATGGCACTTAGTCAAGTTTTCACATGCTTTCAATCAAGTCTATGTTATTTATCTACTATAAGCTATGGCTTCTCTATCCATTCTCTATATTTTCTAAAAACTCTTTAGTATAAGTATTTTAATATTTATAGGCTTTGCCTTTTGGTTTTTTTTTTAAAGTTGAAATGTGACTTTTAACTTTTTGTTTCCACTTGA
Source organism: Cupressus sempervirens (assembly GCA_028749045.1). Taxonomy (NCBI): domain Eukaryota; kingdom Viridiplantae; phylum Streptophyta; class Pinopsida; order Cupressales; family Cupressaceae; genus Cupressus; species Cupressus sempervirens. The sequence continues at coordinate 839,576,333 of CM053793.1, forward strand.
AATTCTTTTACATTTGTCAGATTAAGTGACTCAAATAGTTAGTAGCCCACCCTAGTAAGATCAAATGTAAAGAAAACACTCTATTTTTACTTATGCAATTTATGGATCATGTTTGACCCTTATTGAGCCTTTAGAACTTAGTTGCCTTACAATTAGGTCTTTTTATTAGAAGGGATTAAAGCCTTCATTTGAAAACATGCAAATCTCTACAAAACATACCAAGGTCCATGTAGGTTATATCTAAGTTACCCTACACCACATAAGGAGTGTGATTCTAATGAGTTTGGGGAAGAAGGGGAGGAGGAAACATCAAGGTAGGTAGTAGATTTTTTTATAAGTTAGAATGTATTTGTGCAAGCCTTAAAGTCTATTAGAAGGGATATGATAGATAGTATTCCTACTTTTAAAGGGAGTATGTATCCCAATGAAGTGATGGATTAGTAAAAGGAGTTAGAAAACTTCTTTAAATACAAGGAGGTTCTTGAGAAGAAAAGAGTGAGTATAGAAAAGGCCAAGCTAAATGGTTATGACTTGTCATGGTGGAATTTTATACAAGTGGAAAGAGTTAAGGAAGACATGAACATGTTCTCTATTAATACAAGAATGATTACTAAGAGGAAGGGTGAATCGATAATCACCAACTAAAACTTAAACTCACACCCAATAAAATTGATTAACATTTCAACCTCTTAAACATTAAATCAAAATGATAGGTAAAGTGAACTTTAAGCAACATAAAAACACATAAAAATCATCCACACAAATTTGAAACAAGATATATCTCATGGGAGCCCAACTAGGGTGAAAACCACACCTTGATAATGATTCTTACAAATTGTATACTCTTCTAGAATATGCTCTATTAAGAGCTTGCCTAATTAAGGGTTACAAAAGCATTGTTATATGCCACCCTGTGAAGGTATTTATCTATAGACAGGTTAAAGTTTTTACCCTGTTAGGAGTAACTTAGAGGATTTTGAACATTCTTTAGAATTTCTTTTGGTTAGAAGATTTTGCAATAGGGACCTATTAAGATCCACTATATTAAGGGATTTTTTGTCACAATTGTTAGATATTAGTAGATAGAAAATGATCTAGAATTTGCACTAACTCTAGTTGATCCAATCCAATCATGCATTGTGATTCAAAAACATATCATACATTTTACTCTAGGTTGATCACACTTGATTCTAAAACTTCCTTTATGATCACAACCTTCTCCATTTTTGCATTACACTTGCAATCAATAATTATCCTCTTCTCTATTATGTCCTTAAGTAGAAATCCATTCTACTGCCTTAACAAAACCTAAATCCAATTATTCAAATTAATTCTTGCATCTAAAATCACTTCTAACCATCCATTTTTTATTTTCTCTTGGCCTCATTATCTCACATTTGATTTGTACCTTGGAAACTATTCCAAATCCAATAGTCATTTGACTAAGTAGAAGCTTATTGAAGAATTTCCTCAAATATATTACCTTGCTCAATGTATAATTAATTATTTCTACAAATCATGCATATACCTTCTAACTATTTGAAAATCATCATTGATCCAAATATCAATTCAAATAGTACAATCACTCCTCAAATATTTAATAACTATTCTTAGTTACCTATTCAACCTTTTTGTTTACCTATTGACCCATTTGTTTAGTTCACCTATTTGTCTATTTAGTTCACATGTTTACCTATTCCTATTAAAATTGCTTCTTGATCACTAAGATACCTTTACTTTTTATTATTTTAAGGTTATATCTTAATCAAATCATCTTGACATCATTATCAACCATATGCCATGATTAGTCTAGCTAAATCTTCACTAATCCAAAGTTACATTCAAGTCATTTAACTGTGTGCCACTGACTACACTAGCAATTACCTGGTTTGATTCCCTAACACATAGCTTACTCAATTATTCATATAAATAGGTGTTTTCATATACATAACCTCATGAATTTTATATTAACCTTCTTGTAGGATAGAAACACTTAATTTCCAATGCAACTCTTCCTTTAGGCCAATGATTATTTGGTATAAAACACTTACTCAAATAGTTGACATCAATGAAAGCCATATAATTGATTTACTTGTCATCAAATTTTGTTTAAATCTTCATTAAATCTTCATCAATCATAGTAAACAATCTCCTCATAGCATTTCTTTAATAGTTATGCCAACATCATGGTTTGAATTTTCACTCAACTTAAAAAATTTGATGTCTTTTGAAAACCAAGAAGAAATTGTGTTTCAACTACTTTGGGTTTCTTAAAATTTTGTCACTCAATAAAAATCCTAGAATATTAATCATACCTTAGGGTTTGATTGTTATTCATAAGTTGGTATGTAGTTAATAAAATGGATATATTAAGACTTTGGTTATATGTTTGATTTTTCATATCCCTAAGCTCTTTTTTTTTTTCATATGTTTTAAGTTATGATGTCGTGAAACCCTCTTGATCACCTGATGTGAAAACCAATCTTTCTCTAAAACCCAAGCTCTCCAAGGTCTCCACTAGGTCATTCACTTAACCAAATATGGTATCTACACACCCTATGTTTTTGAGTATTCTATCCAATAGATCCTACTCCTTCACTTCGTGCACATTAATTAGATAGTACAAGCTTACACATTAACTTCCATCAACACACACATAGCCCCAAATGCTCATTGAATCTTCCCACATAGTTAAATGAACATATAGGATTGTCCTAGGTCTCTCTCCAAGTTTCCAAACCCAAAATGTCATATACCTAATCGAGTTGCAACCCACAAGTGTAAACGCACTCAAATTCATGGAAAAAGGCTACAAGGATTAGCCTTCCAAATGCACAAAAACTAGGATATCTTGCAAAAATCCTTAACAAGTATCCAAGAAAACTACCATTCCCAATACCCTTTTTAGAGTTCTTGGATATTTTGAAAGTCTTGGGTTCCCAACTTGTCTGTACTGTATGGGCATGGAAAAGTACAAAGTTGTGTCACCTTTTAGGCTAACTTATTAGAACGACTGAATTTGAGTATTTCTATCTAAAAAACATTTTTTTCAAACATATGATCTTGATAAAATTATTCTAGCTAAGTTATATATGGTCTCACACTTTTCCAATTGGAACTGTCTATTAAATGTATGCTTTATACTAGTTAGTATCCAATTACTAAAAAAAATATAATTATTTTAGAAAATTGACATTTCAATAACTCTTACTATTTATTATGATTTTTTTTAATAACATATAAATACCATTTTATAGAGCTCAAATTCAATAATATTATCTTATAGAGTTCGTAGTGTTTAAATTAGATATAGTATATTGTAATTAAAAAAATTCAACAAGTGCATATTTTAGCACTTATATATATATATATATATATATATATATATATATATATATATATATATATATATATATATATATATATATATATATATATATAATGTTCTAGAGGAGAGAGTCCTCTTCCAGAATCTATATTTTTTCTTTTGGTTGGAATAAATTTATTTTGAAAAATGTGGTGGGAGATGAAAACTATCAATTTGAATAAGTTGAAATTTGAATCGTTATAAAGAGAAAATATAGGTTTAAAGACCATTTTTATTTTTTATTGTTCTAGCTACGTATATTATTGATAACATAATCTAAGATTAAAGGGAAATAAGTTTATTTCCATATAGTTTTGTGGTGGGAACTAGACCCCTTATTTCCAGCATTCTTAAGAAACTAAAATTTATCTTTAAAAATAGGAAAATATATAATTTCTTATTCCAAATAAATATTAAAATTATAATTGTAAAATTCATCTATTTCTACACATTTCATTAGTTTACTTCATTTTAAAATTATAAATAATAATACTAGTTTTATGTCATTGAATGTGAATAGCTACACTTTTGTTAGCCTTTTCCTTTGTAAAAGGGTGACACAATTTTGTGCTTTTACCCCACAATTTAGCCTTGAATTAAGGGTTTCCAGGGTTTACATGTTGTCTAATACAAAAACTTGTTTTGCATTCCTTGGGGTACACACCAAGACTTCTCTTCAGGATTGGAGTTAGTCCACAACACCTTCTAACTATCCACATGCTTGGATAGAAGTATCAGCACGTTCAATCCTCTCCATAGCTTTTTCTCTACTCTATAATCCCTAACCAAGTTGGAATGACTTGCCTAGGGCATCAGCTTAAAAAATCATTGTTGTGCTTTCCATGGGCCCATCTCTACTTTACATGGATTACATGGAGTCTAGTTCCAAATCCAAAAAAACCATACAATGCCAACGATGGGAAGTGGCCCTATGACTCCATCTTGCATTCACACCTTTGTTCAGACCAACAAACTGGTGAACACCAAGATAATTATCCTAAGCACTCCAAACCCTATAAAATAACAAACAAACTATGTATAGAACTAAAAAAAAATTACTACTAACACTTCCAACACAAAAAATACTGAAACTAATCCATACACATGACAAGTGTTAGTGTAGTTTTTTATTTTTCCTATTTTGCTAGGTTTTTCCTACACTTTTTAATAATCTCGCTTAGGTTAATAAAGCATGTCTTATTAGGTGAATGGTTGTGAGGTGTCACCTTCCTACATGTGAGCATCCATTAGGTATCTTGGGAAGATACTTTGCTATCTTTAGTCCGATAGATGGTTGCTCCTCATTGGTTGGTGTTGCCACCTCTTCCCTCTTCCTAGCCTATATAAGCATGCTACCTAGCTTGTATTTGCATCTCTTATTTTTGCATCCTCTTAATGCTATTTTGCTTCCAGCATTTGCATTACTCTCTTGGAGACTAACTCTATGATGCTATTTTGATTTTGTATCATTTGCATTCATAGTTTAGATATTTACTCTTTGCACTAGTTTTTTGGGTTATTAATCTTTTCAGATTCTAACATGGTATCAGAGCTTTTCTATGTGCAAGAGTAGATTTTAGTTTCCTTATTTGAGAGATTCGGGGGGGGCAAATAAACTTTATTGTAGTTTTTTCAAAAATGAAGTATGCTCTTCTCTTGCATCTTTGGATGATCCTGAGAATCAGAAAAGTTTTGACAAAAACAGTTTTTCTCTGAGGTTTCAATCTCAAAACTAACAACCAACTTGCATATTTAGAGTTTTCAATCAGTATTGCAGGTTCCAGCATGTCATTAATGGACTTAGGAAGCTGATCCAGCATTTGCATGTCATATTTTGTTTGCTGGGATCATTTCTTGATTTTTGGAGCCATTTTTTACTGTTAAAGGCATCTGATTTACACTATAGCAACATCTTCTGTACATCAGCAAGGAAAATGCTTTTTGAGTTTTGTTCACAGCCCTGAAAAACCATCTAGGTATCTTTTAGATTTTGCATGCAAGCTTTATATTTTGAAAAATTGAGCATGAAAAGCTATAGCCATACCCCTCTCCGTTGGCAGTCGCAGATTTGAATGTAGTTTTCAAATGTCTCGTTCTTGCTCATACGGACTCTGATTTTGATGATTCTTGTTATGAACTTGACTATTTTTTTGTGCTCTATCCACTAGTGGAGTTTTTTTTTTATTTTCATGCATGAATTCTTCAGAAATTGCAGATTCTCAGCCATGACTGTGCACAGTTCTCGTTTTAGAAATTTCAGAGGATCATAACTTTCTCATACGACCTCGTATCGAGGCGATTCTTTTTTTGAAAGTGCATGATTTTTTGAGTAGATCACAGTGGTGATATTTTTTTCCTTGATTATTGTGCCCAAGTTTCACTTTTAGCATATGCTCTTCATGAGGGTTTGTAATGCATTGAAATCAAGACCACTAAGTATCTCTTTCTAGTGGTAGTTGTAAATGCACTAAAATAAAGTGCCAAATCATATTTCTTTGGGGGGGGTTCTTTGATTGAGTAAAAAGGGGGGGGGGGCATTGTCGTGGCTGGGTTCTCTTATTTTTAGCATTTCTTTGCATTTCTTCATCATGGATCAAACAAATATGCCCATCCTAACTCCATACAATTACTTTGAGTGGAAATCATGCATGATAATTCACTTAAGGAAAGCTGGATTAAATAAGATAACTATGGGACTTGAAACTGAACCTGCTAAAGATGAACACAAGCCTAAGTGGTTTAACAAATGTGATGAGGCATATGGAACATTGTGTTTGTCTATTTCTCCTGACTTGTTATTTCACATTGAGTCTTTGGATACACCAAATGAAGTATGGACAAAGCTAGAAACATTATTTGGCACACAAGATTCAATGAGGGGTCATATGTTGGAAAATGAATTAATTAGTTTGAGTCCAGGCAATTTCAACACAATCCAAGATTTCTTCACCAAATTGAAATCACTAAGGCTGCAGTTAAAACAATGTGGAATTGAAAAGAAAGATGGACAACTAATTCTCAGTATTCTCTCTAAGCTAAGTTCTGAATATTCTGTGTTTGTCTCTACCTTCTATGCTACTAAGGGTGCACTTGGTACTCAATTCACCATGCCATCTCTAGATGATTTTTCTGTCAATCTCACTCGAGAACAGGACAAGCTAATCCAGATGGGCACTCTTAAGTCCTCTAAGTCACATGCCTTAGCTGCCAACCAAGGCACAAAAGAACAAAAAGGACAAAGTAGTAGCAACAATAGTAAGGATGAGAAACAAAATAATAGAGAGGAAAAGAAGGATCAGATACCAATTGCTTCAAAAGCAACTATTGATACCTCATCCTCTAAGGGCGATAAGCCTAAGAAAGAAAAGATTAAATGTGCCTATTGTAAAAGACCCGGTCATGATGAACATAAATGTTTGAAGAAACAAATTGATCACTTGACATACATTCTTGAGAAGAATAATATTAGTGTTCCTGAGTCTATCAAACAAAGTTCTAATGAAGAGTCTAACAAGGCAAAAGAAAACAACAAGGGGAAAGGAAAGGGCAAAGCTCTTGTTGCAGTTGCTTCCTCACCATCCACTTGGGTTCTTGATTCGGGTGCTTTGCACCACATGGCTTCATCTAAGGAAGAACTTGCATCCTTGGAGCCATGTACTATGCCTTCTATTTTGATGGGTGATGACACTCCTATTGAGGTGTGTGGGAGAGGGTCTGTTGATGTGGGGGATGGCACATTCCATGATGTTCTTTGTGTACCCTCATTATTAACTAATCTCCTATCAATATACCAAATCACTCACACAGGTTTAGGCAAGCGGGTTGAGTTCACTCCTGATTCAATGGAGATACGTGAGTTGCATAGTGATTTTGTAGTTGTAGTTGGGAGAGCAGATCATCATTCATGGCTCTATCTATTTTCTCACTTTGTTCCTGATCCTCCTTCATATATTTTTCTCACTCACTCTAATGATATGAGTAATTTATGGCATGAGTGGTTTGGCCATCTTAACTTCCACTATTTGCATCAGCTCAACCAGCAGAGCATGGTCACAGGGTTGCCTTCGGTTCAATTCTCAGGACGTGTTTTCCAAGGTTGCATTCTTGGTAAGCATCCTAAGGAAAAGTTTGACAAAAGTAAGGCATGGAGAGCTTCACAGATACTAGAGCTAGTTCACAGTGATTTGGCTGGTTCATTTCAACATCCTTCTTTCAGCAGGGCCCGATATGTCCTCACATTCATTGATGACCTTTCTCGATATACATGGGCGTACTTTCTCAAATAGAAGTTAGAGGTATTTGATCATTTTCAAGACTTCAAAAATTTTGTAGAAGAGCAATCTGGGAAAGCCATCAAGGTTTTGTGCACAGACAATGGTGGTGAGTATGTCAACCATCGGTTTGAAAGATTTTGCACTTCAAAGGGGATTGATTTACAGCATTCAATTCCATACAATCCTCAACAAAATGGTGTTGTAGAATGGAAGAATAGATTCTTGAAGGAAATGGCAAATTGTATGATTCACTCTAGATCTCTTGCACCACAATATTGGGCAGAAGCCATTAACTATGCTTGTTATATCCAGAATTGTGTTCCTCATCGAGCCTTGAAGGGAGTTACTCCTTTTGAAGCTTGGAGTGGTCGAAAACCATCAATTAAGCACTTTCGAGTTTTTGGCTCCCTTGCATGGGCCCACATTCCTATAGAGAAACGTAAGGCCTTGGATCTATAAAGCAGACCTTGCATATTTGTAGGTTATCCTGATGGTGTGAAGGGTTATCGATTGCTCTACCCTACTACACATGAGTTATTCATTGAGAGGAGTGTTCAGTTTGAGGAGGGATCTTCAAGCTCACTTTCTATCACTTCTCCAACTCCTTCTACCTTGACATTAGAGTCACTTGGAATACATGACAGATCTTCTGATGAGTCAGATTCACCTGAACAGTCTTCTACCTCTACTTCTGATGCAAAAAGTGATTCAAAGAACTCACCTCCTTCCTCTCCTAGTCATCATTCAGAGGTTAATGATTCCCCTCCAGATTCTCCATCTTCTTACCCACTTTGGGCTAGACAGACCTTGCAGTCTGCAGGTGATTGGTTTGGGGATCCATCAGACACCAGGCGAACTCGTTCACAATTCCAGGATGCTCCACATGTCTTCATTGCTATTTCCTTAGATCCACAGTCCTTTCATGAGGCTTATGGAATTTCTTAGTGGTATATAGCTATGCAGGAAGAGTATAGTTCCTTGATGAGGAACCACACTTGGGATCTTGTCCCTCTTCCTAAAGGAAGAAAACTTGTTTGATGTAAGTGGATCTATCAGACAAAATTTGTAGTAGATGGGTCAGTTGACAAACACAAGACTCACTTGGTTGCCAAAGGATTCTCCCAGGTTCCTAGGATTGACTACTCTAAGACTTTTGCACCAGTTGCCTGAATGAATTCCATTCAAATTGTTCTTGCCATTGCTGCAGCTAATTGTTGGGAGGTACATCAGATGGATGTGAAGAGTTATTTTCTTCATGGTGACCTTCATGAGGAGATCTACATGGAGCACCCATAGGTCTTCCTTCAGGATTCTTCACTTGTGTGTCATCTTTGAAAGTCTCTCTATGGCCTCAAACAGGCTCCTCGAGCCTGGTATGCCAAGATGGACTCCTTCCTTCTATTAGTTGGGTTCACTCGGTGCCATTCTGATCCTAATGTCTACATTTTGCAATAGGGTGATTCACTTCTATTTTTGGTTTTGTATGTTGATGACTTGCTGATCATAAGAAGTTCTTCACCCACCATTAAGGCTATCAAAGTGGCCCTTTAGGATAGTTTTTTGATGACTGACTTGGACAGATCCTTCAGTCTCCTTCTAGGATCACCATCACACAATCCAAGTATGCTCTAGATTTACTCTCAAGGTTTCATATGGCTGACTGTAAGCCTGCTCTGACTGCCTTCCTTTCTGGAGTCAAACTTGAGGCTCAATGTTCTTCTCCACTTGTTGATGGCACTTTTTACCACCAACTTATTGAGAGTCTCATTTATCTGACTCATATGAGACCTGACATCTCCTATGTTGTAGGCATGGTCTCTTGATTCATGCAGGAGCCCCATGAGTTACACTGGAAAGCAGCGAAGTGGATCCTTCACTACATTTAGGGTTCTCATAGTTGTGGGATTCACTACGCAGCAGGTATTGATCTTGATTTGGTGGGCTACATAGATTCAGATTGGGTAGGTGATTCTGAGGATCGCAAGTCTACTTCAGGGTATAGCTGCTCACTTGGGTCAGGTCCTGTTTGTTGGTCGAGCAAAAAGTAGTTTGCTATTGCTTTGTCTTCTACTAAGGCTGAGTATGGGGGGGCTGTAAATGCCACCACTGAGGCCATTTGGATTCAACATCTTCTTGTTGAGTTTGGTATCTAGATCAGATGGCCATCAGTCATATTTTGTGACAACCAGAGTGCCATTCAAATCTCACAGAATCTAGTTCATCATCAATGGACCAAACACATAGAGGTCCACATGCACTACATCCGAGAGCTCATCCATGGTCATGTCATTGACCTTTGCTATTGTTCAACTTCTGAGCAAGTTGTTGATATCTTCACCAAACCCTTCACTGAGAGCAAGTTCCTTCATTTGCGAGCTTTACTGGGGGTGAGGGATGCTTCATCTTTTGGGGGGGCCTCTTCCTCTCACTCGGAGTCCTGACTTTTTTGTGTGGGGGGGTCTCTTTTCTCTCTCTTTTGAGAAATCTTATGTACATGGGTACCTCATCAGGCTTGACTTGCCGGGACCCATTTCTACATCCACCTAAGCTTCGCTTATGGGGGGGTGTTAGTGTAATTTTTTATTTTTCCTATTTTGCTAGGTTTTTCCTACACTTTTTAATAATCTTGCTTAGGTTAATAAAGCATGTCTTATTAGGTGAATGGTTGTGAGGTGTCACCTTCCTACCTGTGAGCATCCATTAGCTATCTTGGGAAGATGCTTTGCTATCTTTAGTCCGATAGATGGTTGCTCCTCATTGTTTGGTGTTGCCACCTCCTCCCTCTTCCTAGCCTATATAAGCATGCTACCTGGCTTGTATTTGCATCTCTTGTTTTTGCATCCTCTTAATGCTATTTTGCTTCAAACATTTGCATTACTCTCTTGGAGACTAACTCTATGATGCTATTTTGATTTTGTATTATTTGCATTCATAGTTTAGATATTTACTCTTTGCACTAGTTTTTTGGGTTATTAATCTTTTCAGATTCTAACAACAAGAACACTCAAAAACAAGGAACTGTTATTCATGTCTTGTTTCCTAGGCCTTACAATGTAATAAATGTTAGAGTAAATTATTATTATTTACACTTTTAATTAAGTTGACTTAAGTTTACTTAGGTTAATGCATTTATTTATTAGTTGTATTCTAGGAGTTGTTGACAACATGGGATTTTGTTCCTATCTAATTCATACATATCCTCTCACTTTAATCGAAGATATCCCACCTTTTATTGACATATGCTTAGTTGTCAACCTTATCTCCTAGCACTTTCTAGCTTGTTCTACAAGCTTCCTAGAGGCCTTTATATTCGAGCTCTCCTATTGTAATTTTATATCTTTCTTCTCAATATTGTATAGCAATTTATTTTTTCATTGTTGCAATATCTTCTCTCTCAGTTCATTTAGTTTTTCCAAGCTCCACCTCTTCCTTCTTTGGTTTCCCTTCGGCAGGTTATTCGCATGCAGGTGATCTTGGTGAGCTGTGAAGTTGGCTTTCATCAACTTCTACATGGTATCAGAGAAAGAAAAAAGCTGATACAAAAGATAGTACAACCCAAAACTAATGATCCCATGCCATGAAAATGATCCTCAGACCTAGAACACCTAAGATATTCACCATATGATGTCTTCTCAAGGTGTCTTGTCCACTATTGAGGCTTCTTCCATTCTTCATATTCTCATGGGGAATAACACTACCCTACTAGCCTCTAGGAAAGGTTTAGTTTCCATCTAGGATGGTATATTCAATGATGTATTATGTGTTCCATCTTTGTATGTAAACCTTCTCTCAGTTTCTCAGATTACACATAGTGTACCAAGAAAGATAGTTGAGTTCACTACAGATTCAATCTTCATTTGGGATCATGCAATAAGAGGTCTTATTTCTATAGGGTTAGTTGATCCTTCCACTTGTCTCTACACCTTCTCACACTTTGGTCCACCATCTCCATTATCGAAGCACACTTCTTCTCTTTTACAGGAGCATCATGTGGTGCAGTCAGGATACTTGAACCTTTGTATTGTTCTTGAGATCCTTGTTTTGACTTCCACACCACATTTAGCTGAGGTATTTTCTCTTTAGCAAGATTCTTCTTCTACTCTACCTAATCCTCTAGCTCCAATCATTAAGCCTCCAGGTGCACTTGTTGTAGATTCTATAGTGGACATTCATGTTAGTGTCATCACACCTACCTTGGGGATTCCCTTTTAGGATCCTCACATTTTCTCCTTTGAGCATTAGCTAGGCCTTCTAGTTTTCCCTCTCATTTAGGGCTTCCCTTGTTTCCTCTACATTGGAGTTTCATTGGTTCGATTCTTTATCCAAGGGCTCCATTATTCTGGGGGGGGCTTTGGTGTCTTTTCTATCTCTCATGGGGGGGCTAGTTGTACTTATGGTTTTGAGAGAGTCTCTTGAGCCATTTCTAGTGGAAGTTGTCCTTGGGTGGTCTTGTTGAGGCCCTCCTTCCTTCCTTCCTTCATGTTTTATCTACATTTTTGTACTTACCTCTTTTTTGGGAAGGGTTTTTCCCATGAGGTTTTCCCTCTTTCCCCATTTTTAGAGGTTGCATTTCTTTGCATTTGTACATGGGTACCTAACATGGCCTCATTGTTGGGACCCATTATGCATTTCATCTTAACTTTTGTAAGCTTAATTGCATTCCCCTAAGTTGCACTTAAGGAGGGGTGTTAGAGTAAATAATTATTATTTATGCTTTTACTTAAGTTTACTTAGGTTAATGCATTAATTTATTAGTTGTAGTCTAGGAGTTGTTGACAACATGGGAGTTTTTTTCCTATCTAAGTCATACTTATCCTCTCACTTTGATCAAAGATATACCACCTTTTGTGGATGTATGCCTAGTTGTCAACCTTATCTCCTAGCACTTTCTAGCTTGTTCTACAAGCTTCCTAGAGGCCTTTATATTATGGCTCTCATATTGTAATTTTATATCTTTCTTCTCAATATTGTATAGTAATTTTTTTCTTCATTGTTGCAATATCTTCTCTCTCAATCCATTTATTTTTTTCAAGCTCCACCTCTTCCTTCTTTGGTTTCCCTTTGGCAGGTTATTTGCATGTAGGTGATCTTGGCAAGCTGTGAAGTTGGCTTTCATCAACTTCTATGATAACTCATTTCTCCAACCCCATGCTTAGGTTGAAATAGACTTATAAAGGTTTCTCATGAGCAATCCCAACTATTTTTATGGTTGAAAATCTTTAACTAAAAATTTTCTCACATTGCAAGAAATTATCCAAAAAGTTATCAATGACAACTTTTGCAAGTTTGAGCAATTTTTGCAATTTTGAGCCTCTGCTCCTCAAACTTGCTCCAATTACTACCAAACTATGAAAAGGCCTTAGATGGTTATGAAACACCTAATAAGGACCTTCAAAAATTTACTTAACCTTTTTAGCCACCAAAACCCAAAAATACTCTGTATAGCCAAATAAGCAATTTTTGAGCAACTAGGAGCAACATTACCATTTTGGGCTCTTCCAACCTACCTATCCGCACCATAGGACCAAGTTAGTCTACATAATGATCTAGTGATGTGGATAGCATCACCACAAGAAAAAACATCTAAGAAGCCTTAGGTCTACCCACTAGCCTACCTAGGTGCTCCTACACATTGCCTCATCTCTTTGTTTTGTTCTCTAACAATCTTGGTAGCCATGAAGTTGCAAAGCTGATGAAGGGTGCTCCCCTTAAAACCATAAACTCATAAAAGAAAAAAAGAAATAGTAGCAAATGTGAGAACAAAATATGGAATTTTTATTTGAGCTACAAATGCAGAATTATAGAATTCACAAGTACAAAATGCTCACATTGGGTGCCTTCATTACAATAATCTGCAAGACAAAGCTATGAACTACCACCCAGAGTTGCCCTAGACAATGTTTGGGTCTTTCTTAAATAGGCAATTTTATGTTACCCAGGAGGGTTCTAGACATTGAAACTTAATACCTAGGGCCAACGGACCCTAACAATACATATAGAGTTAGCCAAATATATCTTTGACAATTATTTTAGATATTGCATGTAGCCCAACTTTGAAAGGCCATAACTCACAAACCAATGCTCTAATTAGCTATTATAACCACTTTTCATAAATGTCAACTCCTAATCTACAGGCTTGGAATGGCACAAGAACCCTTCCTTTTTGTTTTTGAACCTCATCCAAGCACTCTAAGGCCTCCAATGGTGAGCACAAAGATTTTTCTAAAAATATTTCACCAAAAATCTCAATAAACTCTCTGATACTTAAGATGGAGTAATGAGATTTTTATCATAGGCTTATAACTCTAAAATGAACTTTCATGTAGAAAATAAGAACATTCCAAGTTCATATGACAAACTTACTAAAAATAGAAAGTTCTTATAAATAGTAACCACCCTATCTACTAGTCCTTATTAAAATAGAAAATATTTTTGGGTGATGCAAGATTGCTCTTACACCCAGGATGCTCCTGCATTAGACACTCAAGGTAATTTGAGAAGTGACTTCATCATGTCTTAGGTGCTCAGATGAAAATCAAGATGATTAACCTCCTCCCTTACTAACCATGATGAATCCTCTACTAGCCTCCCTTTCCATTTGACTAAGTATTCCTCATAAGTTTTTTTCCTTGTACTTTTACTAGCATGGCTATCTCCTTAATCTCCTTTGTAGTTGAACTAGCTACTAGAATACTCCACTACACTTTTTCAACTTCATCTGCATCACCTACTTCATAATACTCTATCAAATATAAAATGTTAAATACTGGTGAAATAATCAATTCAGCATGCAACTCCACTTCATAAGCATTTCCAAAATCTTGCCTTTTCACAATTTTACATTGCCCAAAATTCTTCATCTTCAGCTTATTATATTTACCCACTAGAAAATGCTCCTTTCTCAAATGAACCATGACTTCATCTCCAATCTGAAATTCCTTATATATCTTTTTCACATCTAACTTAGCCTTATATTGTGTATTCATCTTTATGATGTGCTTCATCACCTCCTCATAGATGTTTTTAAAATGTTTAGCAAATTTCTATGCTTTAGCACTACTTATCTCTCCTTTATCCAACTACCTTAATTTAGAAACATTTTTGGGACTACTCCCATATACATTTGCAATGGTGATTTACTAGTACTCTTGTTCATAGAATTATTATATGCAAATTCTAGCTATGGTAAAATCCTATCCCATCCTTTTGCTTGTCTCCAACCAAACATCTCAGTAAGTTTTCCAAATTGTGATTTACAACTTCTATCTGTCCATCAGTCTGTGGATGATGTGATGAACTAAACTTCAACTCCATCTTCAATTTCTCCCATAATGTACACCATGAATGCCCAACAAATTTGGTATCTCAATCTAAAACTATACTCTTTGGAAGACCATGCAGTCTTACCACTTCTCTAAAAAACAACTCTACCACATGAATAACATCACTAGTCTTATTGCAAGGAATAAAATGTGTCATCTTTGAAACACTATCAACCACCACAAAAATAGAATCATGCCCATGTTGTGTCCTTAGCAATCCAAGAACAAAAACATCCTCCCACAACTTCTCTAGTATAGGTAATGGTTGATACAAACCTATATTTAGCTTCACTCCTTTTGCCATCTAACATATTCTACAACTTTGTACAAACTTCTTCACATCTTGCTACAATTGTGGCCAATAATAATTCTTAGCAACCAAATAAATGGTTTTATCTCTGCCAAAATGTCTAGCCAATCCTCCACTATGCTTCTCCTTGATGAGATTCTCTCTCATTGAACTTCTAAGAATGCATAGCTAGCTTCCTTTGAACAACATACTATCCTAGATCATGAAATCCAACCACTTTGTCCTATCAAGTGTAACAAGTTATGTACAAGCCTTCCATGCTTCACAAAAATTAGGATTATTTGGATACAAAGTACTAAGTTCCTTGAACCCAACCACCTCTAACTTCATTTCTATCAGCAAAAGTTGTTTTCGACTAAGAGCATTTGCAACTTTGTTAGACTTCCCACTCTTTTATTTCAAAACAAATGTATAACTCAGCAAAAACTCAACCCACTTCAAATGCTTTTGGTTCAATTTTCCTTGACTATTTCAATATTGCGATAATCAATATACAAAACAAACTCCTTAGGAAGAAGATAGTGTCCCCACTTCTTCAATGCCTAAACTATAGCATAAAATTCCTGATCATAAATAGAATATTTTCTTTTGGCATCATTCAATTTCTCACTAAAGTAAGTAGCAAGTCTACCTTCTTGGCTCATAACAACTCCTATTGTAGTACCACTAGCATCACAATCTACTTGAAATACCTTGTTAAAATTAGGAAGTGCTAAAATAGGCTGCTCGGTAACTTTTTGTTTCAATAGATTAAAACTCTAATCTGCCCCTAAAATCCACTTAAATTATTTTCTATCCCCTCTCATTGTTTTATTCGGGGGTCCACAAATTCCACTAAAACCTCTTATGAACTTTTTGTAAAAACTAGCTATTCCATGAAAATATCTTACCTCTATCACACTTCTTGGATTACAATATTCAAGGATAGCCTTCAATTTCTCTAGGTCCATTTTTAGACCTTTTGTTGAGACTACATATCCTAGGTACACAACTCCTTTAAAAAATTGCACTTCTTCAAGTTTATCAATAACTTTTCTTCCCTCAACTTATCAAACACCTTGTGAATATGAATCAAAATCTCCTCCAATGTCTTACTAAAGATCACTATATTATCTATGTAAAAAATGATAAACTTAGCCAAAAAGTCCTTTAGTACCTCATTCATGAGCTTCATGAAAGTGCTCAATGCATTGGTTAGCCCAAAAGGCATGACTAACAATTTGTACTATCCTTCTTTTGTCTTGAAAATAGTCTTCCACTCATCACCGTCTCTGATGCAAATTTGATGGTACCCACTCTTCATATCTATCTTTGGGAAATACTCAACTCCACTCAAATAGTCCATAATATCATCCATCCTTGGTAGTGGAAATGTATACTTGATTGTGATCTTGTTTATAGTGTGAGAATCTATGCACATCCTCTATTCTCCATTCTTCTTTGGCACTAACATGAGCTAATATGGTTGGTACAACACATGGACTCAGACTCTCTCAGGTCAACCCCTTCTGAAACAACTCATGAAATTGTCTATTCAACTCTTCACTTTTTTCTAGTGTCATTCTATGCATTGCCTTGTTTGGAAAACTAGCTCCTATGGGAGAAATCCATCAAGTACATTATTGGATACAATATTTAAAAATTCTCCCAACATATCTACAACTTTTTCATATACATCCTCTACTTCTTTACTATCTTTTAGAATTATAGAAAAACACATATGCTCACACTTCATACCTTTGAGAAACTCTTTTCCATCAAAAAAACATATTCTAGTAGCACTACATACCTTTTTCTTCTTTCTCCTTCAATGGCTTCAACTTATATTTCACTCCATCCCTAGTTAGATTGTAGGTATTTTCTCGCCCATCATTTATAGTATGCCTATCAAACCACCGTGGCCTACCCAACAACATATGACATATGTCATCCATAGGTATCATATCACATAGTACCTCAGCCTGGTAGCTTCCAATCTTGAACTTCATGAAGCACTACTCATTGACCATGACTTTGTGGTCATCTTGCACCCAAGCAATACGATATGGATGTGAGTGTTTTTTTCTCTTTAACTTCAACTTGGTGACCATCATTTCTAACACTAGATTTTTAGTACTTCCACCATCAATGATCAAATCATAACACTTATCTTTACATCTACACCTTGTGTGAAACAAGCTCCTTCTCTGATCAGGTTCATTCTCACCACTCAGCAGGACTCTTCTATTAATTAGGACTTCCCCTCTTTCAACATCTTCATAATGTGAGGATCTGGCATCTTCATTAACATGTGCAACTCTAGCCTGGCCTTCTATTCTTTGATCTATCTTTTCATGGCACTAGGAACATTCAAATTCTCTATGCCCTTCTTCTCCATAGTGAAAACATTTCCCACTGAGGCATCCTCTTCCATATCCTTGTCCTTTGCCTCTTCCTCTTTAATCTCTATTGTTCTAATCATGGAAATGATTGGAATTGTTTCCCCTTTGGTTCTGACTGCTACTTCTAGCCTTATCCTTGTTCTTCTAATCATCATTACGGCTACCATAAGATCATCCACCAGATCTTCCATTATAACTACTTATGTTATTCTTGTTGTCAAACTTCTTGCTCAATTTCTCCTTAACTCTTAGGGAAAATTGGTATGCCTCCTCAATATTGTTTATTCAAACTAAACTTATTTTTTCCTAAATGCTTGTCCTTAACCCATAAAGATAATGGGACACTTTCTCCTTATCAACTTTTGCATGGCCAGTTCTAATGAGAACTCAGTAGAACACTTTGGTATACTCTTGAACAAATTTTACCACTTACTACAACCCTTGTATTTTCTTCAACAGATCAAGCTCATTATCCATGGGAATGAATTTTCACTTTAGTTTAGCTATCATCCATTCCCATCTAGTGATTTTATCCTTTTCCTTTCTATTTTGTTCCAACTGAACCTCCTACCACCAGATCTTTGCATGTCCCTTCAGTTTTGCCTTTACAAACTTGAACCTATCAGGTGTAATGACCCAAAATTGGCACATTACCATATTAACCAATTTTTCTTTATTCAATCATTTCTGAGTCCTATTTCACTAGGCAATTCTAATTCTGATAATCACTACTTGACCTAGGTGTCAAATGCAAAAACCCTAATCTACATTAATCACACTACTTATTTAATTCCTAAATATTGGCTCAAATTAGCTATAATAAACCTATTTATTTAACTTAATTTAATTATAAGTGTTCATACTTTAATTATATTAAAATTACCTCTTTAGCTAATGTACAAAGGAATTAAATACATTTGATTTAATAAGATATCTCCTCTTTTTAATTATTAAATTTAATTATTCAATTAATTAAAGTTTATCTATTTATGAGGTCATATTCTATTTTATTAAATTAAATATTCTATCCAAAAACTTCTCTCCAGTTTAGAAATGGAAACTTTGGGTGAACTAAAATTAGAAAAGGAATTAAATAAGTTAACTCTTTTTATCACTCAAATTAAATCAGTTAACTCCTTTTATCATTCAAAGGAAACTAGTTAACTCCCTTTTCATGAGGTAGTTTCCACTATGACCAAGTCTCCTCTTCAATCTTGATCATCCATTCTGATTAATCTTGATTGTCAATCACCTCTTGGATTCTAATTAAGAAGCTCTTCATTCCTCATTATAGAGGTTGAAAATTGGAATTTGCATCAAACTTATGCTGAAATATCTACTCATTTTATCTTGCATTCTTAGCTTAATATTATTGCATATCAATTTCATACTAGTTTAATATGCATCCATTTAGCATAATATGTTTATTTATTTCTTAGCTTAACAATGCATTCTCATCTAGATTAATCTTACATATCTCATATAGCTTAAAATCCTTCATTCTAGAGGTCTGGTTGCCTACTTCTCATTCTAAGAGCAAAGGTAAAATCCTTCTAGTTAGAAGGAAATAGGTCACACTATTGGACTTAATCAAGCGAATAATCTCATATTCATTCCAGAATTATCTTTCAGATAATGACCATGTTGAACTGTATGTGAGGATCTGAGGCACACATTTTATGTATACATTTCTAGCACCCATTGTGGGGCTAAGAAATCAATTTTTTGACCTCAATTTATCTTTTTTTTGCATTTTTTATGATTTTTTCACATTCGTCTGTACATTTTTCTACATTTTTGTGCAAGAAATCTCATTCTCGTGAGAAGTACTAAAGATTTCACATTTTCCTCTACACTTCCTCATGCAAAAAAATGCATAATCATGTAGATTCTCATGCAATATACATCATTTCTTTGTGTGGGTCTATGCATGATTTTGTGCAAAATTTTGCAATAGTAATGCAAAATATAGTTTTGTTTTTAGATTCTAGTTTATTATGATGTTTGACTATCAATTTTCTCTAAAGCATTTTCTTTCAATTTTTTTTTTTCTGTAGCATAACATTTGTTTTTAAAAAAACAAATTCTAACATTTGGTGTATAAAAAAAAAATTGGCTTTTGACATTTTCATAGGTTTTGACATTTTCTAAGCTATTCTATGGGTATAAAAAAGAAAAGAAAGTTTAATTTTATTTTCCCATAGTTAAACTTCTATTTAACTAATGGTGTTTTTTGAAGCATTTTATTTCTGATTTCTAGTTTTCAAATAGCTTGACAGTGGTTTGCAGGATGCATGTCAAAGACACCTTATTAAAACACTTGAAACAAGTACTAATTGTGCGATTGCAGGATGCTTTGTCAAAGATATGCATGTCAAAAGACTCATTTAAAACCCACTTAAAATGTTGTGTTTTCTTTATTGCTTTCCACACATAGTATAAATAGGGCTTGTGAAATTCATAGGGTACAAGATAGGGGAATAGGGGAGTATGTTCTTTACCACTTGGAAGTGATGCCCAAGGGTAAATTAGAAATGTAGAAGCCTCTGAAAGATGATACCTGAGGGAGGCAAGCAAGTTAGTTGTTCTCCCAAATGAAGCCTTTAATTAAGAGATGATGATTTCCTTTTAAGGAATCAAAATCTTGGAATAGGACAAGGTGGGATTGAGAAGCTAACTTGGTGGTTAACATGTCTTGCATGTTTGGGTAAGATGATGAAGTAGAGGAGTATGCTCTTTCCCTTGAGGGAAATTAGAAACTTAGACCCTTAAATATGAACCACCAGTATGAGTCAACCTTTAGAGGGCTTGCTAGAGTGATCCAACATTTGGGAACAACCCAAGTGAGCATACTCCTTTCGCCAGAGATTCCACCTCACTCTAATAAAGAAGCTTTGTTAAGCAAAAGACTCCAAAGCCATATTAATTTCCTCCTCTTCATTTTGATATCACATATTAAGAAGAGGCTCTGTAAACTACATTGGTTAGTGTTGGCCCCAGTCTTGCTAGTTAAATGTGTGCACTTACAGATGCTGGTGTGGGTTGTTGACCTCAACTTCACTTGCAAAGCCACTAGGAATTAATATGAATGGAAGCCAAGTAAAAACCTCTTAGATAGTTGCTACCTAGTTCACCTCTAAAAGGGGGCATACTCTTTGTGCAAGGAGGGGGAAGAATCTATCCTATAGAACTCACCATAGGCATGCACTTGGACGTTGGAAGGTGGTATGCATGCTTGACCCCTGCCACAAGGGTGTTCATTTAGTGTATATGTTATTGAGCCCTTAGAATACACCAAAAATATGGGTTCCCTCTAGTGGGGTGACATGGTTGTTTGAGATGAATGCATGCATATAAGTTGTGGGATAAAGGTTTTGCCTTCTCTACCAATTTTTGTTTTAGGGATAAAAGTGTGTTTATTATTGAATGTTAAACTTGTCCAAAATTTTCAAACAAATAGAAAGGTCAAGACTTCCTCGTCCCTCTTATTTTTGTTGCCCTCAGTTGGATTGTTTGTGACTACTACTCGCTTCCCGTGCTATCTAAAAATAGTCTTTTTGAAACCAAAATGCTATTCAAAAATTTGAAAACCATCTTGTTATCTACCTGAAATCTATCAAATGACCAATAATCTTGTCCCAAAATTGTCAAACTATCTATCAGAGTTGTCTGCACTCTAAGTCTAGTCTGTTACCTACAATAGTCCACCTCTTTTCTTTCTGTAAATAGTGTCAAACAATGACTTCTTTCTTAGCTAATGACTTGTGACCTACACACAAACTAGTCTTGTATCTTGTTTATTTTGTCCATGGTCTCTTGTGCTTTTCATACTTCATGTCACGATAGTCATAATATTTGGCTATTCTAGCCACCACTCAGACAACTCATACCTTAGTATACAATACATTTATCTTGCTTTTCTGAGATTATGTTCTAGTGTGTTCCCTGTTTAAGCTTTCACTTTTTGTTCTTGTCTATGATTGTGGCAAAAAGAAGCAAAAATATATTTTATCCCCTTAGACCTAGATGAGGTAGAGCTAGGAGTCATAATTGTAGTAGAAGTCACTTTTTAGTTTACACATAGTCTATTTCTAGTTCATCTAGTGAGGAATCTTCATGATCTCCCTCACTTGTCAAATCATCTTGTGTTTAGAGAATGTTCTCTATAAAATTACAACAAACTAGGAACCCCTTGTATCAAGAGGATCCTAAAACTAGAAAAGGTCATATGTCTCCAAACAATATAGCTGAAATCTTATTTAGACAACCTTTTCAACCAAAACACATTGAAATTTGTCACATTCCTACAATGGCTAATCAAGAAACTAAATATGGAGAAAAAAGTAGAGACCAAGATCAACATAGGAATGAATGACATAAGGAACCTCTCTTTACTGATGAGAATGAAGAAGAGGTAAAAGCAACTGAAAATCATGCAAGACTAGTTAGCTCAAATGATGCATGATAAAGAAAAACATACACCTTAGACACTCTTTGTCCATTTCCTTTTGATAAGAGTATAGACATGCCTCCTTTTTCAAGAGGAGTTGAGTTACATAAGTATGATAAATACTTTGGAACTACCGATCCCCAAGATCATTTGTGGGAATTTAGCACCTTGTCTATGGAATTTATGCATAATCAGACATATCTCATGCATATATTCTCAAGAAGTCTAGATGGTCAAGCTATGGAGTGGTTCTCACAATTGCCTATTGGTATCAAGACATTCGATGAGATTCCTAACTTTTTTTTCCAACATTACTCTCACAACATAAAACACCTAGTTAACATTAAAGATTTGTGCAACCTTAAATAGAGATTTGGGGAACCTTTCCTCACATTCCTTCAGAGATAGAGACAATTGTACAGAAAATACTCACGTAAAATCCTAGAAATGAAGAAACT
This sequence comes from Cupressus sempervirens, assembly GCA_028749045.1. Lineage (NCBI taxonomy): Eukaryota > Viridiplantae > Streptophyta > Pinopsida > Cupressales > Cupressaceae > Cupressus > Cupressus sempervirens. The sequence goes on from CM053793.1 coordinate 839,598,895, forward strand.
TGACATCTTTATGGATAATCTCCTACCTAATTTTGGGTATAGAGTTCAAATTCAAGGTCCATGTACCTTCAAATACATGGTCACACAAGCTATCTAGATAGAGGAATTCATGATCAAAAAGGGTGAGCTAACCTTTTAGGACACTAAATAAGGATCAACCTCTAATAAGGATAAGTCTAAATATGTGAACAAAAATTGAGAAGTTGTGCATGACAGAGTTGTTGACAACATTACTCCTAAACCTCCCAAGGTAGTATTCAATCTTATGGATAATCTCAAAGCATCCAAGAATGTTGAGAAACCTCCTTCTGACAATAAGGCATCTGGAAAAAAATTGAGGAACTCTTGGGCTACACACCCTAAATGATATTTTAAACCTCTTGGTGAACCTTTGGATGTGGTTTACAAGACTTTGTTACAAAAAAAACTCATTTCTCCATTGGACAATTCTCATCCTTATGATCCACAACCACAACCACCAAGGTCATAAAACCAGCAACTGCATCGACTTGCATCACAAAATCCAAGACCTAATCAATGATGGTGACATTTTTGTGGATGAACATAACAAGAATTCATATCACAAGGATTTCAAGGAGTCACTCACTTAATACAAAAAAGGAGAAAACTTGAAACCAGAACCTAACAACAAGGTCCACTATATGTACTCCAATGATGATGATGAGATAGTCCACATGGTTGAACTAGTAAGTGTTGAGTATTGTGATATTATCACCATCAAGGGTAAACAAGAAAAAACTAAACCTAAGACACTATTTGTCTTGAGGGGTCCTACTTCTAACACATTTGACAATAAGTCATCACAAACTTGTTCCAATGTTGTTATGCATCCTCATGCCAAGTTAGTACTCAAAGGCCTTGTGCCTTCTACTCTTGAGATAGAACAACACAAAGACAAACCTCTTGCTGGTCCATCTAGAAAAGGAACAAAACTTGCGACTGCTATCTACAATATCCTCAATCAGTTACAAGGAAAAAATGCTCAAATCGCATCTTTGAACTCATTAAAATCTTGCCTACTCCTAGGAAGATTCTCAACAAAGTCCTTACTAAGGCAAACATTCCTCAAGATCTTGATCTTAAGAAGTTCTAATCTATGGTAGGTCATCTGACTTCACCTTACTATATGTCCTTCTTTGAGCAAGACAATAAATTCATTGAATCATCTGCATAATCAACCTTTGCACATTGAGGTCATGAAATGTGTCCAATGCATGCTTATTGATAATGGAGTTGGTTTAAATATTGTCTTTTCTACTCTACTAAAATAGTTAGAATATTCTAAAAAGTTCATTGACCCTCATCATAAGATAACTATCAAAGTGTATGATGAAGTCGAGCACAAATCTTTGGGTCTTGGTGTGTTACCTATTTGGATGGATCCTGTCAAAAGGGATGTCACTTGCCAAGTCTTGGACATTCCCTTAGCTTACAATATTTTTCTAGGAAGACCATGGATACATGAGATGTGAGCTATACATTCCACTTATCATCAAAGTGTAAATTTCCCACTTCATGGCTCTGAAGTCACTATACCTACAAGTACTAGCTATACCTATAACATGTTGAAATCTACTACAAACTTTGTACCTAGTAATAGAGAGTCTATAGATTATCATGATAACAACTTGAAGAAAATTGAGCAATCACTCAAGCTGAAAGAACCTAGAATGAGTGAATATCACATAGATCCAGTTTTGTCTTTGACATCTCTTCCTGATTCTCCTCATCATTATGTGAGACCCTCTGAAGTGAAGAGACGATTTGTGTTAACACCTCAAACTAAGTATGATGGTACCTTTTTCAAAGCTAATGTACCTCTTGAGGAGGAATCTAAAAATAGAGCTATTACTACATGGATCTACAAAGAAGAAACTCTAGTTGACCTCACAGAACAAGCTTATGAAATTACTCCTAAAAAATATGGTCTCGATCTTAGATTCATGAAATTTTTTGACTACAAGGGACCAATCCTATTGGATGCAACAAAAATGGTTTGGTTGACCCCATCAAGGTGATAGCTAGAAGGAATTTAGACACATCTAGTCTAGGCTTCAAGAAGATTCCCTTCCATTTAGGGATCAACAAATTTGTACCAGAACCTAAAAATTAATTTGAAAATGAATCACAAGCTGGGTTTGATGACCTTGAAGATAACTTTGATGATGAGGATCCTTATCCTTATCCCATTCTTTATGATATTGCTAAATTCTTTGATGAACCTGATGATTTTTGTACCACATGTCAGCACCATGGATGGTGATAGTGTTTCTTCTAATGCTACTACTAATTCACATCATACCCAACAAGAACAAGGAGAGTCTAGTCATGCTTTATGCATTGAGTATCTTTGTAAAAATCCAAATGATGAAGGAGAGTTTGTCCCTATCAATATTGGGGAATTTTATAGTCTATCACCATTTAGTACAAATTCTCATGAATATGAATTTGACTCTCTCTTAGAAGAAACTACAAAAAAAGATATAGATCAAATTCTAGTCTATGAAAACCTCCTCCAAGTAGGTGAAGCATCTAGGGTTAGGTTAGATGAATCTTATCTAACTAGTGTCATCAAGCCTTCAATTAATGACGTTAGAACTCAGAGATATTCGAGCACACTTATGGACAAAGTTTCTCTAGGTCTCAAATTGCTTGTCCAAGCTTTTAATGATTATACCATAAATGCAATCAAACCCATCACATCTATTTCACTCACCCATCCTGAGCTCATAGACTAGAATTCCAATGTATCTAGTGAAGCCCCTACATTCCAAAATGACTATTCTCTTCCCTGCTACTTAAATGTTGTCGAACTAGTAACATCTTCCACCAGCAAAAAAGTGTCAAGATGACTGAAGCTAACATCAAATATCTTAGTCATACAATCAAAAAGAAAATAAATAAAAGGTTTGATGGTGAAAACCACATTATGGCAGTATTGAAACCTTAAAAAGTAAAAATAAAAGATGTATCCAAGGGTGAAATACTCTCTGAGGTGCCCACGGATGAGATATTTGATGCACTTCCTAGTCATTTCTAGGAAAAATCATCAATGTTCATAGAACCAATACAACCAATCAACTTAGGAATAGAGGAATAGCCTCACATGATACATCTTGCATAGTCACTATCTCTAGAAGAAAAGGAGGAATTCATTGCTTTCTTCCAAGAGAAAAAGATAAACTTTGCATGAACATACTCAGAAATGCTAGGATTAGATCTTGATCTTATTATGCATCACTTGTTTGTCACACCAAGAATTAAACCAGTCAAATAGAAACTTTAGAAAATGCATCCTCATGTTGCATTGCTTGTCAAAGCTAAACTAGAGAAGATTCTAAAAGTTGGTTTCATCTGTGCTATTTATTACATTGAATAGATATCAAACATTGTTCTAGTCTCCAAGCATGACAAATCTATCAGAGTCTGTACAGATTTTTGAGATCTAAGCTTATCATGTATGAAGGATGCTTTTTCACTACCTAACATTGATATTATAATGGACATGATAGCAGGATATGAAGTGTACTTGTTCATGGACAAATTTTCTAGTTATAATCAAATTAAAATTGTGCCAGAAGATTAGGAAAAAGACTACTTTCACTTGTGCATGGGGAGCTTTATATTGGAATGTGATGTCATTTGGCTTGAAAAATGTTGGTGCTACATATTAAAGGGTAGTTACTACAATTTTTCCTGACATGATGCATAAAAAAATGGAGGACTATGCTAAAGATACACTAGTTACGAGCACAAAACATAATACTCACCTTTGAGATTTGGGACCTATCCTGGATCGCATGGAGAAATTCAATCTGAGACTTAACCCCAAGAAATGTGCATTTGGGGTAACATTTGGGAAATTGCTTGGTTACATTGTGTCTGCAAAAGGAATCGAGGTTGATCAAGAGAAAGTTTAAGCAATCATGGATATGCCTCCACCTCATAATATCAATCAAATGAGGGGCTTATAAGGAAGACTTCAATCCATTTGTAGATTCATCTAATAACTAGTGGATAGGTCACAACCTTTTACCAAAACTTTGCATAAAGGTGTGAAATATAATTGGAGCCAAGATTACAAATAAAGTTTAACACAAATAAAGAAATACCATGCTTATCCACCGATCTTGATGCCTCCTATTCATAGGAAGCCTCTAATTTTTAAGATTTCAGGAATAGAATCATCTTTGGGTATCATTCTAGCACAAGAAGACAATGGTAACAAGGAAAGAGTTATGTACTATCTGAGTCACATGCTGATTTCTTATGAAATGAGTTATATATCATTAAGAAGGCTTTCTTGGTAGTTGTCTTTGCTTCTCAAAAGTTGAGGCACTACATGCTCACTCATACTATGTGATTGGTTTCTAAAATTGATGCACTGAAGGACTTACTCAAAAAAGAAGCTCTAACAAGGAGGCTGGCTAAGTGGGTCATGATCTTAAGTGAGTTTGATATTCAATTTGTTAAAAAAAAGGCTATCAAAATACAAGTGATTGTTGATCAGTTAGTAGAGGCACCAATGTAATGTCTTATTCTGCTACACATTGACTTTCTTGATGAATCAATTGACTTTCCTGATGAATCAATGCTAAAGCTTAGACACCAAACTTGGGTGATGTTCTTTGACGATACTTTCACACAATAGGGATCTGATGTTGGGCTACTGTTAATAACACCTCAGAAGTATTCACTACCTAAAGCATACAATATTTTGTTTCCTTTTATGAACAACATCATAGAATATGGAGCTCTCATTAATGGCATGAAGATGGCAATTGAATGGAGAGTAGATCAATTGAACATCTTTAGTGATTCATAGAACATAATCAATTAGGTCAATGACATATATCAGACAAAGGATGAGAAGTTGATCCCATATAAACACATGGTAGATGACATGAAGAAATAATTTTCTTATATCACTTTTCAACAAATTCCTTGAGTAGACAATAAAGCATTTGATGCCATGGCTTCTCTTGCTTCCTTGTTACAAATGCCAGAAAATGATCTTCAACACAATTTCTTGGTGGAAACATTAACTCTACCTTACCTATGACTCTCATGAATCTAGGATGATCTATTCTATTATAGGACATGACTCATTCTACTACTGCCACATATACTCTTACTTATGTGACCAAACTATTCTAGACAATCTAACCTAGAATGAAAGATGCCACCTTATCCTTAATGCTTCATGTTATGTTATTATTGTTGATGATTTTTTTAGGAGAGGTCTCAACAGGACACTCCTTAGTTGTCTAGAACTCAATGAGTCCAAATGTGCATTAATAGATGCACACAAGAGCATTTACAGATCTCACTCTAATGTCTTGACACTAGCTCGTAAACTTAGTAGGGCTGGTTACTATTGGTCAAATATGGAGCAAGAGGCAATCAAATATGCTAAGTCCTATAAAAAATGCCAGCTCCATGGGAATTTGATTCATGCTCTAGCTAAGGAGCTACTTCCATCTATTGCACTATGGCCATTCCAACAATGGGCCTTTGATCTTATGGGTCAGATTCACCCATCTTCTTCAAATGGACAAAAGTTCATTATTATAGCTACAGACTACTTCACTCAGTGGGTAGAGGCAATACCTCTCTCTATAGCAAATGAAAAAACTATATCTTTATTCATCATGAATTACATCAGATGCAAGTATGGTGTACCTTACTCCATTATTACTGACAATGGAGGAGAATTTAAGAACAAGGATCTTAAGGAGTTATGTAAAAAGTTCAAAATTATGCAACATTGGTCTTCTATCTATTATCCTTAGGGTAATGGTCAAGTAGAGGCATCCAACAAGGTGATCCTTAAGATCTTGCATCACATAGTTAGAAAATCTAGAAGGGACTCACACCTTCAGATTGATCTAGCTTTATTGGCTTACAGAATGAGTATCAGAACTTCGATAGGTACAACACCCTTTCCTTTAGTATATGGAGCAGATATTGTGCTTCCCATTGAGGTTGAAATTCCTACTTTAAGAATCTCCATGAAGAGCCTCATTACTAATTATGACTATAGAATATCTCAGCTTCAAGGGCTAGTATTGTTAGATGAATGTTGACAAGTGGCGTGTGATCATCTTTGAACTTATTAGCAACATATGTCTAGAAGTTACAATAAGAAAGTTAAGACACACAACTTCCAACTAGGTGATCTTGTTCTTAGAGAAAACCCTAAGAATCAGCTACAAAGGGTACAAAAGGGGAAGTTTGAACCCAACTAGCTTGGTCCCTACATAGTCACTATAGTGTTCAGATCTCGTGCTTACTAACTTTCTACAACCAAGGGAGAGGTGCTCAAGGAGCCCATCAACACTCTTCACTTGAAGTGGTTCTACAGCTTATTTGGCTTTAAAAACTCTCTATATATATATCTAAATGTCTTGAAGTCGTGAAAAAAATCATTACCTAGGTGAAAACCTAGGATAGGCACCTTGATAATACCAAAAACATTCGAAAAACTCAAAAAGAGAAAAATTCAAAAAAAATTGAAAAACAAAAAAAGTGTCATTGATGGAAACTTGGAAATAGATATCATGGTAAAAAAAATAGAATTTCTACCAAGAAGGTGAAAACCTAGTAAATAGGAACCTCTTGTTCCCAATGCTATATCTTACACTACATCTTCAAGCTCATGTACAATTGCTTTCCTATTTTAGTTTGTTGCTTTCACTCATGTATCCATGGATTGAATCCTATCATAACTCAAGGACAACACCCTATAGTATCATAGGAATCTCTTGCGATAGTCACCAATTATTCTAATTGTGTCTGCCTACTGTCACTAGTGTCACTTTTTGAGATCCTCTCATGGATAATCTCTTAAGTGCCAGTCACTAGTTGTTCTAACTGTGTCTGCCTACTATCACTTGTCTCACTTTTAAGATTCATCTCATGGAAGATCTTTCTCATGTAAGTCACTAGTTGTTCTAACTATGTCTACCTACTATTGCTTCTACCACTTTTTGAGATTCCTCTCATGGAAGATCTCTCTCACATTAGTCACTAGTTGTTCTAACTATATCTTTCTACTATCACTCAGTTCCTACCAAGGTTCTTCTTATTTGAAGATTCCTCTTTGACTTTAGTCAGTAGTTGTTCTCACTGCATCTGCCTACTCTTGTCACCTAACTGAAGAGATTTCTTTCATACATGTTCTAAACATTGACACTTGACATCAATCTTAAAACACAAAAAATGAACTCAAAAAATGATGAATCTATTTGGGATATGCTGAATTTTTCTTTATTTGTTTTTCTTTTTCTTCATCATATCTCTTCAAGTGACTCAATGATGTCTCTTTGACTAGGGAAGTGAGGGCTAGGGGCAAGATCTTTTCTTTTTTTTTTGTTTGCAATTTAGTTCCAATAATCTAAAGCATCCATATAAAGAGGGGTGTCTGCTATAAGAGCCTCCATCTCATATTGGATGGTCATGTATACTTTGACTCCTTTTATATGGCTCTTCATTGAGGTTGGTTCTTTTCCTTGCTTTTTTGAGTGAATTCTCTATGCTACAGTAACTATTTATACTTGTCCTGTTAAGTGAATGTACAGGTCACTACAAGTATATCTAGCACATTTTTGTCTCAGGTTACGAACACAAGGGTCATTGTGGATAGAAAACTTACTGATTACTTAGCATAAGAAGGATCTCTCATGTATCTAGTGTGTTTGCATGTAAGAAACATTTTGGTCATCCTAGCATTTATGCTTCAAAGCTTATGTTAACTTGCTACATTAAAAGGGACAAATATTCTAATCATTCTGGCTTCTTGTGCCTCAAATGCTTACATTTAATCCTGACAAAACTAGAATAGATGTCCTATTCATATTCCTATGATTTCAATGTTAATGGGGATTGTATGACATCTAGGATTTGCTACATGCTCAATGATGATATTTGTTCTAGCTTGGTAACCAAACGTAGGGTTGCATCTAGTTTAAGGTTGCATCTACCATAGGGTAGCATTGCATAAGCACATGGTTCGATTGTAGATCTACTTGCATCCTTCATGATGAGGAATTGTTGACTTCTTCAAAGTATCACATTTCTTCACGACTGCACAAATGATCAATTCATCACCCCCTAGCTAATTTGGTTTCTTAGAATCCATTTTCAAGATCGAATTTGAAATTTGACACACTTAAATAGCTCAAAATCACATTTTAAAATTTTGGGACTAACATGATCAAATGCTTGTGCAGTTTATCTTTTGATACTTTGTGAATCTTGGAATCTTATCAAATCACATTTTCTTCAAAATTCTCTAAATTTTTGGAAAAATTCAACTCAAGTCAACTCTGGTCAAACTTGGTCTTTTGGACCTCAAAATCCCTTCGAATAGACTCCAAATTTTCTTCAAATAATTATGATCTCTTCTCTATTCTTCAAAGTCTCATATTTCTTTTGTATCTCTTGATATATTTCTCTACATCATAGATGTGTCATATTTCAATTTCACTCCTGAGGTGGTAGGATGATTATATTATTGAATCTGAATTTCAAATCAATCTAAATATTATGTCCTCATCACTTGGGGCATCTCATCACTCGAGGTATCTTGTCGCCTCTACCTAGCATCATTTTCCATCTATCTTATCTTTTGATAAGCTGATCAATCTTATAACAGTTCTTGTCAAAGTTCAATGGATAGGTATCAAGATAGTCTAGACCTTGACTCTTGAGGATCAAGCCTCATTCTGGGGATGATTCTATGACTCATGATAGGTCTTGTCATCTCCTTTATCAATCTAGGTATCTAGGTGCTCTATTTGGATTCCTTAAGGTTAAGCTTTTTTCTGGAAATAATCTTTAAAAGTTTATCAATCTAGGTATCTAGGTGTTCTATCTGGATCCCTTAAGATTAAGCTCTATTCTAGAGATGGCCTTTAAAATCTTATCAATCAGTCTATGTATCATCAATTTCAGAACCAATCTCATTTCTTGATTGTTGCATCATGCTTTTGATTTCTTTGAATCGAACATGTTGCTTTCACATTCATTCAAAGAAGGGCAAAATGTAATATCCTAAAATTGGCAAATTGCCATATTAACCATTTTGATTTATTCAATCATTCCTAAGTCCTATTTTACAAGGAAATTCTAATTCTAATAATTCCTACTTGACCTAGGTGTCAAATGTAGAAAACCCTAATTTGCATTAATCACACTACTTATTTAATTCCTAAATATTGACTCAAATTAGCTATAATAAACCTATTTATTTAATTTAATTTAATTATAAGTGGTCATACTTTAATTAAATTAAAATTACCTCTTTAGCTAATGTACAAAGGAATTAAATACATTTGATTTAATAAGATATCTCCTCTTTTTAATTTTTTAATTTAATTATTCAATTAAATAAAGTTTATCCATTTATGAGGTCATATTCTATTTTATTAAATTAAATATTCTATCCAAAATCTTCTCTTCAGTTCAGAAATGGAAACTTTGGGTGAACTAAAATCAAAAAAGGAATTAAATCAATTAACTCCTTTTATCACTCAAATTAAATCTGTTAACTCCTTTTATCACTCAAAGGCAACTAGTTAACTCCCTTTTCATGAGAAAATTTCCATTATTATTGAATCTCCTCTTCAATCTTGATTGTCCATTTCAATTAATCTTGACCATCAATCACCTCTTGGATTCTATTTAAGAAGCTCTCCATTCCTCATTATAGAGTTTGAAAATTGGAATTTGGCTCAAACTTATGCTGAAATATCTACTCATTTACTCTTGCATTCTTAGCTTAATATTTTTGCATATCAATTTCATACTAGTTTAATATGCATCCATTTAGCATAATATGTTTATTCATTTCTTAGCTTAACAATGCATTCTCATCTATATTAATCTTGCATATCTCATATAGCTTAAAATCCTTCATTCTAGAGCTTTGGTCGTCTTCTTATTCTGAGAGCAAAGGAAAAATCCTTCTAGTTAGAAGGCAATAGGTCGCACTGTTGGATTCACTTGGGTGAATCATCTCATATTCATTCTAGGATTAGCTTTCAAATAATGACCATGTTGAAGTGTATGTGAGGATCTGAGGCCTAGAAGTCATGTATACATCAAGATCCTCATTATATTCATACTAAAAGTACTCCTCTAATTCACTGATCCAATCGATCAGCTCCTCTATGTTAAGATTTCCTGAAAATGTGGGAACCTCAAACTTAGGTCTTTTTCCAATCTTGGAGATGACCCAAAAAATCCTCTATTCCTTTAGGTTTAGAACTGCCTCTGCTTCAAAATTTTCATCTACTTTGTCCTCATCCTCACTTTCATCTCTTGTAGGAAGATTTATTCCTCTATGCATTTGTTCTTCCAATGCTTACATTTTTCTTAAGAGGGCTAGGAAACCCTCAGGCATAACACCTACATCTCTTCTGCCATGCTCTCTTTGTGGAGGCATTTTTTGTGGTTCCACTAAAATCCTAGTACAAATTGCCCCACAATCAATGATCTTTCTATATGCTCAGCCTAAACCATGGTTTTGGTGCAAACTACCTCACAGTTGATGATCTACCCACACACTCAAGAACTCTAGCTCTTATACCACTTGATGAAGGGTGCTCCCCTTAAAACCATAAACTTATAACTGAAACAAAGAAATAACAACAAATGTGAGAACAAAATATGGACTTATTATGTGTGCTAAAAATGTGGAATTATAGAATTCACAAGCAGAAAATGCTAATATATCTTTGACAATTATTTTAGACATTTTGGGTAGCCCAACTTTGAAAGGCCATAACTCAAAAACTAGTGATCTGATTGGCTATAATAACCACTTTTTGAAAACACCAACTCCTAATCTATAGGCCCAGAATGGTGCAAGTGCCTTTCCTTTCAATTTTTGGACCTCATTCGGGCAATCTAAGGCCTCTAACAGTGAGTTTGAAATTTTTTCTAAAAATATTTCCACCAAAAATCCACAATAACTTCTTCGATACTTAAGTTGGATCAATGAGGTCTTTATAGTACACTTATGACTCTAAAATGAACCTTCATGTGGAAAATGAGAACATTCCAAGCTCATATGACAAACTTATTAAAAATACAAGTTTCCATAAATAGTAACCACCCTGTCTACTGGTCCTTATTAAAATAGAAAAGACTGAAAATAAAATATTTTTGGGTGATGCAAGATTTCTCTTACACCTAGGATGCCCTTGAATCAGAAGTAGTTAGTTGCAAGGTTATCATAGCATTGTGGGTAGCATTGCTAACTTTCAAGTTAAGGCCATGAAGTGGAGATAAACTAGAGATTGTGGGGTTGTGGCTTTTGTTTCACTTAATGTATTTTAAGTTGTGAAGATGTGAATCATAACCATGGTAGTCAAGTCTCAAGTCACCGCTACATATCCTAAAGTTAATGATGACCTAGGGTTAAGGTGGAGAAGTAGAGATAGATTGTCATTGCACCATCACAAGTTTAAAATATGTTATATATTTGACAGAAATGAAGTGGTGAAAGGGTTAAAGGAGAAATTTTCATAACATCGCAAGTATCATGGGTATTAACTCATAAACCATGGAGAAGTTGTGAAGTATTCAGTTACAAGGATTTTGCTACGTTGCAAGGTTAAAATGTTAGTTAAGAAGGTAAGCTACAAAGTGGAGATAACAATTCTTGCACCTTCATAGGGGTTAAGTCATGGTTAAAGTTTAAGGTAAGTATGTTGCAAAAAGAGGCTAAGTAACCATTTCACTAGGTCATTATGGTTAGTAAAATAAAAAGTTGAATGGTTGTGAAGCTATGAGATGATACAGTAATATAGTCAACTACTTCATGAGATATTTACAAGCAGTTTGATTTCATGTTGTGATGCAGTGAGCATGTTATTTTGATGGTTATTGCCACATCTATGTGGTGTTGAATGGTAAGCCCTTAACTATTGTGATAAAGCAATGAAGGATTGAGTAAAGGTTTCAGTGCTTTATAGATCCACATTGTAAACAAGAAAATAACATTGCAAAGAAGATATTAGTACATGGTGCAACATCACAAGATTAAGTTAGCAATTAGAAAATCAAGTGGTGAAGCTACTAAATGGTCAAAATAACCATTTTTGTGCAGTTGCAACTAGAAACAAAGAAAGATAAGAAGTTTCTAAGAAGTAGAGAAAAGAAGTTGATCACTACTTTGCCACTCTCAGTTTTAAAGGAAAAAAAAAACTAAAGTGCATGTCCAAGCTGGAAAAGGATGATGAGCTGGAAGTTTGAACAGTGTAATGTATGAAGGCAAGGCAATTTTTTGAAGGACTGAAAAGATTTTTGACATGCCATTTTAATACCATTAATGCCATGCTCTAATTTACAAAAAATGATCAAAGGTAGAAAGAGAAATTATTTTATTACTAGTTGTAGGGTGTTTAAAGTTTTAATGTAGAATTGAAGTTACAGAGAAAATTCTAACATATAAAGTATAGAGTTGCTTTGGTAATTTGAAGCAATGGCACATAAAGAAGGAGAGTTAATTGCCCAAACTCAAATTGAAGAAGTTCCATCAAGTTCTTCAAAAGGGAAAATCCCTAGACCTTTCATTGATGAATGGTTACAATTCATACCAGGTTCATCAAACCTCCAGTCTAAAAATGACCATTCCTTCAGAGACCCAAATAGTTTCTATAGAGATATAGAGGTTCCAAATAGAAATGGGAATGAACTATTTTAGTACTTTTATAAAAGTAGGTTAGAGATGGTCCCTATATCCAACCCTTGGAATAGGAATGTGGGAAAATTTATTGTGCTAGAGGTTTTCACTAACATTGATTAAGGCCTACAACCCTATCAGAAAATCATTTCATAGGAAGGACAGAAGCATACTTTTCTTGCTAGATAAGGAGAATATTATCGAAGCTTTCGGCTTTGGGGGACCTATGTCATTTCCAATTGACTTGGAGAAATTTGATGAGAATTTCAATAACCATAAGAATTTCTATACTAGTAGGACAATGCCGAGACATATCCCAAAGTTGAGAAAGGATCAAGGAGATATACCAAAGAAGTTGAGACTTTGTGCCTCTAAAGCATTTCCAAAGATATCTTTAGAACACAATGTTTGGATTAAACAAGGTCTTAGGGTCATATGGAACCATGAATTCTTCTGGTGGATTATACATCAAGGCATTGAATATTCAAGACCCACACACCAAGGTGGGATATGAATTTTTCACTTACATAATCAATCACATCCATGATGAGATTGTTGTAGCCCAGGAGGGAAAAATGGAGAATTTTAAATTGCATCATTACTCTCTGCTCATGCATTTGATTTTGTACAAGAATGTCGAATACATTGAGAAAAGCTTCATTGCAAGTACAGAGGAGTTCAAAGAAAATTTTCTTGTGCAATGATGGACAAGCATATGGCAAAAGGTTCTACCCTTATTCCAATACTATCTCATTTTATAATGATTTTGTTTATCATGTTTTAAATATGTTGGGAGCAATAATAGATAGGGTTCTTAGGAATGTTAGGAAATTGATAAAGACCTCCAGATGCTTTGATGATGGAAAATAGTTAGGGCATAATTGGAGTAGCATTTTTCTATTTGAAGATTACACACTTATCATGGTTTTTGGGCAACCTCAGCCACCACATCTTCTTCCCAAGTTTGTTCCAGAGGGGTTAGGAATTGTAGAATTCTTCTGGCAGTTGATTTCAACAAACATGGAATATTTGGGCTAAAGGGTTAGAAAGGGGACTTTCTATGTCTAGATGCTCTAAGATTGGGGATTTTGATAGTGGCAAAAATGTAACTGAGGAAATTGATGCATTCCCTAGAGACTATAAATTTCCTACTACCTTGCATGAACATATAATCAAGAAAATGTTGTTAGAAATGCTTGAAAGAAAATGAGGGGATACAACTTGCCTACAACCAAATATCTATGGGAGAAAGATGTAATTGCATATTATGTTGATGATAACATATGTAGAGATAGAATGGAGAAGTGGAGGGAGATAATGAATTTTGAGAAAGAAATGAGGAAAATTGACCCATCTTTTAAGGATTTTATCATGAAGATGCCTATTGGCCACGATTCAATAAAAGTATCAATAACTTTGATGAGATTGTAGTGTAGGTTCTAGAAGAGATCATAAACAAAGCAATTATTGACTTTCCTAAGTAGGATATTATTATCCAAGTGAGTGATGATGAAGACCAACCAAAAAGCTTAGCATGGGCTTAGTAGAGAAGGATAAAATAAAATTTGGTTGATATCTATGAAAAGGAAAGAGAGAAAGCCTTGCAAATAATTCTTAGGAACAACCAATACTTTGATGATACAAGGAAAAGTTGTTGAGACATTGTTGGAAGCATGAATTATGATGATATTCCTATGAGGGAGTATTGTAGATATGTTACTATAATGATATGTTACATTCATGATTAATTTTTTTATTGATGTCAACATAGCAGTCTTCTATGGTATTTGACATAAAAATAGTAGAAAGATCAAGTTGGTATGGATGGCTAGATGAGTATTCTAACTATCCAAGGTTATGGGAGATATGTTTGAGTATCTAGATATGCAATTAACATCAAAAGAAGAAATGATAAGTCTGGAAGAAGTTATGTAAGCTTTGGTGATGTCTATTGTGAGATAGAGTTTACAAAGGCATGTTCTGGTAAACTTATTATATCTCTTAGCAGAGTTTTAATTTTTAGAATACAGGTTGAGGATCTAGAGAAGACATGTTGGAGATGACATGGCTAAGTTTTCTCATCATAATATTATGTGTATAGAAATTTATTCAAGTTGCTAGGCAGAAGATTAATGTTATCGTGTAGTGTAACATGTCCTTAATGTGGTCCTATAATGATTAATTGAGAAGGTCTAACAGCCCACGCAGGGAATTATTTTATGGACTTGGTATAAAGGAAGGACATTTTACTTTATCATGTATGATAAGAATAAGTATATGTAAGTAGCACAAGAGCGGAATGCAAAGTTGAGAAAAGTAGAGTGGAAGTGAAGGAAACTTCATTGCCAAGGTTTTGCTAAGTGATTTGAGGTTTGATATTTGGATCCAAGGTTTGTGACCTAGTCTACAAGGTCTAGCAATGATTTGTTTGATAGAAAGAACAAAGGAAAGAAGAAAATTATAGTAAATTTTATGTTTGGGAATTGAGCTCTTCTTGTAGTTGAAATTGTATGTTTGGGCAATGGGCTCTTCTTGCATACATTGTACTACAACTCCTAACAAGGTTGGCACAACTCCTAACAGGGATTTAGAGTCTCCTAGTAGGGACTCATATGTACTAAATATTGTAATAGACTCCTAATAGGGTCCATCCTCTAATAAGGAATATTTATATTAGTACATGATCTTGTGGACATCATTCCCACTAGGGTTTTCCCTATAATCAAGGGTTTCCCTAGTTAACATATTTGGTGTAATTGGTTCTTTTTTACTTTGGTTGAATGGTTAAGTTTGTTTAAAGAAGATAAATTTTTTAATTTTTGGATAACTAATTCAACCCCCTTCTTAGTTATCTTGGTGGACTATTGTTTCTAACAGTTGGTATCAGAGCATCAAGTCCTTGAAGATAAAGCTCAACAACTTTGAGAGATCCATGGCAAGCATGTTCAGGGAATATAGTCCAAAGTTTGATGGAAAAAATTATGAAAACTAGAAGTAAAATATGAAGATTCATCTATTATGTATGGGTCCATGATATTGAATCTTGACAAAAATAGTGAAGACAATCATTGTTGAAAAGGATTTGGAAACTTGTACCAAGGCAAAAAGAGATCTTTTTATGTTCAAAATGAGTGCTAGAGAAGTACTATTGATTGCACTTCCTAAAATTGAATACAATTAGATAAAATAACTTGCTACTTCACATTTGATTTGGAAAGGTTTGGAAAATAGTTATGAATATGATGAACATACTAAGAAATTGAGGCTACAAAGTTTGATTTGTGCATTTCAAAATGCTAAAATAATGGAAGATGAATCTTTAAGAGCATTTATAGGAAGAATATCAAAGATTACTTTAGATATCAGATCTCAAGGAGGAACCAAAGAAGATTATGAAGTTAAATGGAAGATATTGAAGAGCTTAACACCACCATTTAAGCCAGTAGCTCAAATGATACAGTTATTGATATCTTGTAGCAAAGATTTCACAAAAGAGACATAGCTTGGAAGACTTGAAGTAGTTAAGAATGAGCTTAGAAAATTTGGAGAGTTGACCAAAAAAGAGATAACTTTTAGTGCCTTGAATATTCAACCTAGTTTATTAAGGAGCACAAGTGCTAGAGGAAACTTTGCTAGCAGTAGTAGATCTAAGGAGCACAAAAAGATTGAAGAAGGATTAGCCCTTCTAGTAAGAAGAGAAAAAGGAGGTAAGAAAATATTTAAATTTTGGACATGTGATGAATATGGTTATTATGCATCTAAGTGTCCTAAAAGAGAGAAAAAAAATAAAGGAAATTACAAACCTAGAAAAGACAAAGAGTCTTTGTATGCAAATGAAGAAAATGATTCTGATGAACAAGTAGTAAGAGATAGTGATGATGAAATTGGATTTGTAGCAATTAAAGAAGAAAATCCAGAAAAAGTAGCATTGGTATCACTAGTGTTAGAATTCTTTAGAATAACTGAGAAGGGTTGGGGGGGGGGGGGGGGGGGGGGGGGGGGGGGGGGGGTGAATCAGTTATTCAAGGTCCAAATACCCTAATAATACTTTTTCTCTACTTTTAATGAATCCATACAATTTTCATCCATCCAAACTTAAATCAACCATATTAGCAAGTTACAGTAAATCAACATGCAGAGATAAAACATGAAAGATCAACACATGACACAATGATTTACATGGAAACCCAATTTGGGAAAAACCACCAGTAACATGCTACCTGATTTTCACTCTTCTAAAGGCTTACAACACACTATTAAATGTGACCTTGTTAGAGGATTTCACCAAACTGTTAGGAATGGGCCTAGTTAAAGGACTTTTGAACATTCACTTGGAATGTCACCCTGTTAAAGGATTTACCTCATGGCTATTAAACCAACCTAAGTCCATAGGATTTAAACTATCTGTTACAATTGCTAGAGAGTAACAATAATGGATTTTTGATCTGATACAACTTACAACATACTTTTCATATTTTAGATCACACTTCAGTTCTATCCTTTTTCTTGGCTTTAATCACTTCAGCTCTAACTACTTGTCTTCTTCTCAAGCTTTGTCTCCTTGAGTCTTCCTACTCATCATACCAATGCATCCATATCAGGGGTCTTCTTATTGAAATAGACTAACTATGCTCTCTTTCCTCCTTAGCACCTCCTTCATCATTTTATGCTTTCATACTTGACCACCTCTCTCTCTATCTCTTCTTCATGAACTTATGTCTCCTTAAATAAAAATTTGATTTTCCTTTTCTTCTCAATTATCCCTCTCCAATTTTAGGGTTTCAAATGGATTAGGTAGGATACAATGTATCTATCCCATATCTTGTTCTTATTAAAAACTTGGTTAGTTGTATCTTTTAAAAACATTCTACATGGTGTTCTATGCCACTAGCTCATCATTCTTTTCTTCCATTTAATTTACAAACTTCTAGATAACAACCTTGTCAGCTTAGATCTGGCAAATATTCAATTTTCAAAATAATGCAGCAACTTAGCATTATTGATTTACTGGTGCTTGGCACCTCTGTGTTACTCGGCACTATTGGTTTTCTGATGCTCGGCATCTGTTTCCTGGATAGCTTAGCACCTAAATAAAATTGTATCACTCGGCACCTGAAGTTCACTTGGCACTTGATAAATGTTGTATCACTCGGCATTTGAAGTTTACTCGGCACTTGATAAATTTTGTATCACTCGGCATCTGAAGTTTACTTGGCACTTGATAAATTTTGTATTACTCGGCATCTAAAGTTTACTCGGCACTTGAAGTTGAACTTACTCGGCTTCAACTAGGAATCTGTTTGGCACCTACTAGCTTGCTTGGCTCCCTCTCTCTAATGAACTTTAGTTAGGCTTTATAGATGTCTTAGCTAAAAACCTTACATCTTTAATATGTTTCAATGTGCCCATTCTCTATGTCTTATAGTATGTCATCAACACACTTTTTCATCAATGGCTTAGCTAATCCTTGTACTTCATTACATCATAACTTCAACCTTTCTCTTGGTGTACTAGTTACATCTTATTGATTTCCTCCTTCTTGTCAATCAACTAACTGATAGTATTTGGATCGCTAAAGCAATTGTCATTCCTACAAGTAGCAAGTTTGACATCAATGACAAAACAATGATTGAGAACATTCTTTACCAGTTCCATATGATCATTCTAACAACTTTCCTCATGATCTTTTCAATCATTTCCAACAACAAGTTGAAAAAAAATCTGATTGGATAATTGATAGTGGTTGTTCACATCATATGACTAGTGATATGAACAATTTTGTTGACTTCAAAAGTCAATATGGAGGCATTGTTAGAGTTGGAAACAATTCAGCATGCCAAGTTAAACGTATTGGATCTATAACTGTTGATGGTAAAACTAACACTAAAGATGTCTATTTTTTTTATGGTTTAAAGAACAATCTTTTGAGTGTTGGACAATTAGTGGACAAAGGTTATTAGTTGCAATTAACAAAAAAGACATGCATGATCAGAAACAAATATGGAAATGTAATTAGAATAGGAACTAGATCTAGAGATAATGTATTTCAATTGAATCCTACTGAGATGACATGTTTGGTTGGAAAGGTAGATGATAGTTGGTTATGGCATAAGATATTTTCTCATATAAACTTTGATAGTATTGTGAAGATTAGTAGTATGTTTGCAGTTAGAGATTTTCTTAAGATTGTAAAGCCTACTAACACAATTTGCAAGGAACGTGTGTTGGCAAAGCATAACAGAACTTCTTTTCCTTGCAAGAAGTTTACTACTATAGAAAAATCAAAGATTATACACACAGATCTCAGTTGTCCAAAAAAGACTAAAGGATTATATGGTGAAAGGAATTTTATGATTCTAGTTGATGACTTTTCTAGAATGATGTGGATTATATTTCTTAAAGAGAAATTTGAGGCGTTTGATAAGTTTAAGATATTCAAGAATAGAGTTGAGAATGAATCTGGCATGAAGATTAAATGTTTAAGATTAGATAGAGGAGGAGAATTTACTAACATCTTTTGTGAGGAAAATGGAATTAAAAGATAGTTATCAGATCCAAGAACCCCTGAATAGAATGACATTGCAAAGAGAAGGAACATATCCATTATAGAAGTAGCAAGAACTATGTTATCTAAGAATGATGTATCCAAGATGTTTTGGAGAGAAGCTATGAATATAGAAATCTGCATTATGAACAAAGTACAAGCCAAGAAACACACAAATAAGACCCCTTATGAACTATGGTTTGCTCACTCACCTATAGTTAAGTATTTCAAAAAAATTGGAAGTGTTATATCAAAAGAGATGATGATATTGGTAAGTTTGATGCTAGAAATGATGAAGGTATATTTCTTGGTTATTCATTGAAAAGAAAGGCTTATAGATGTTATAATCTAGGAACTAAGACTATTATGAGAAGTAAAAATGTGCGAATTGATGAGAAAGTTTAGGATACAAGAAAGAATAGTTGATTACAATTTAGATGATGATGTTGTTACTAAGCCAAGGAATGGTGAATTATTTATTGATACTAACAATGAATTGTAGAATGAAGGAGAGCTAAGGTAGGAATAAAGCTCATAACCTTTAGTAGATCCAAGAATTGAGATAGCAACTCCTACTTAGAGAAAGATATGATAAAGAATCACCCATCAGAGTAGATCATCCAAAGCAGAGATAAAAGTGTGATGACAAGAAGTAGAGTCAATGAAGAACTATTTTTTATTTCTCATGTTGAATCTAATAATTTAGATGAAGCATGTAAATATGATTATTGAAAATAAGCTATGAAAGAGGAATTGGATTATATAGTAAAGAATGATATATGGGAATTGGTTCCTAGAATAGCAGACAAGAATGTGATAGGAACTAAATGGGTATTAAGGAACAAGATGAATGATCAAGGAAAAGTTGTAAGGAACAAGGCAACATTGGTATGTAAAGGTTATTCACAGCAAGAAGGAATAGACTATGATGAGACCTATGCTCTTGTGGCTAGAATAGAAGCAATAAGATTATTCTTAGCCTATGTAGCACAAAAGAAATTCAAAGTGTATCAAATGGATGTCAAGTGAACATTTTTGAATGGAGAACTTGAAGAAGAAGTATACATTAAGTAGCCTAAAGGCTATCCTTTGACAGATGTGTTAGAAATATAAGATAGGCTAAGTTAAAGCTTTAGTACTACAATATAAAGTTGGCCTATTAAGGCCTACAATGATCACTTCTGATGATCTACCCTGTTAGGAGCAATAAGGACTACTTGGTCCACCTATTAGGATGAACTAGTGGTTGATCTCTGATTTGCAACTTGATTTATTGAATGAGATTCCTTTGAGTGTAATGATCACCTTGTTTTGATAGATAAATCTTTGTTGTTCCTTATATAATTGTAGCCTTTTACTTTGCACTTCTGCACTTTTTATGCTTCAATGATACTTCTTTGGATGAAATTCAATATATTACATATATACCAATCCAATTTACAATTCAAAATAGTTGGCTACAATACAAGTTTCACCAAAATACATAAATTCGGCCCAATTATAGGTACTTAGTTTCTGAAGACAAACTTGGTGAGGTTCTAACACTCGACAACCATTTTCAATGCTCAGCATTGTCATGCACTTAGTAGACATAGAAGATTGACTCATACTAATCACTTCCAAGTAGTCTAAACTCGATCTACACTAGTGACTCGGTGAACACTATGAAACTCTGCATATAAACTGAATCACTTGGTTGACACTACATAGCTCGGTCAACACTATATGTAGCACAAAAGAAATTCAAAGTGTATCAGATGGATGTCAAGTCAGCATTTTTGAATGGAGAATTTTAAGAAGAGGTGTACATTGAGCAACTTGAAGGTTGTCTTTTGATAGATGTGTTGGAAATATAAGATAGGCTAAGTTAAAGCTTTAGTACTACAATATAAAGTTGGCATGTTAAGGCTTACAATGATCACTTATGATGATCTACCCTATTAGGAGTAATAAGGACTACTAAGTCCACCTATTAGGATCAACTAGTGGTTGATCTCTAATCTACAACTTAATTTTTTGAATGAGATTCCTTTGAGTGTAATGATCACCTTGTTGTGATAGATAAATCTTTGTTGCTCCTTATATTTGTGTAGCCTTTTACTTTGCACTTCTACACTTTTTATGCTTTGATGATACTTCTTTGAATGAGATTTAATATATTACATATATACCAATCCAATTTACAATTCAATCAAGTCATCTACAATACAAGTTTCACCAAAATACACAAAGTTGGCCCAACTACAAGTACTCAGTTTCTGAAGACAAATTTGGTGACGTTTTGACACTCAAAAATCATTGTCAATGCTCAGCATTCTCATGCACTTAGTAGACATAGAACATTGGCTCATACTAACCACTTCCAAGAAGTCTAAACTCAGTCTGCACTGGTGACCCAATCAACATTATAAAACTTGGCATATAAACTAAATCACTTGGTTGGCACTGCATAGCTTGGTTAATAATATCTTTGTGAGCTTGATATAAATTGAATCACTAAGTTGATATTGCATAGCTCGGTCAACACTAGATTCACATTGTTGAGACTATAAACTCGGTGTGCACTAGAAAAATTGGTTAACATTGAGAAACTTAGTAAATATTATGAAGCTCATTTTACACTGATAATCACCAACCTAGTAGATATTGCTTGATGTGAATTGAACATTGTTCCTAGAACTCGTTGGAAACTGTAGGACTTGATAGATCCTGAATTACTTGGTTAATATTGTTAACTATATAATAAGATCAGTAGCTACTAACCATATGAAGAAGTGTGCATGTTACTAGTAAACAAACTTGACCATATTGTCAATAAGATGATAAGAAAATAGTATGCAAACTGAAGAAAGCATTGTATGGCCTAAAGTAAGCACCCAAAACCTAGTATGCAAGGTTGGAAAAGCATTTGACAAAGCTTGGATATAGTAAGGCATGGTAGATAGTAATCTCTATTGGAAAGAAATTAATAATGGTTTGATGATTTTGGTAATATTTGTTGATGATATCATATTTAGAGGAAATAATGAAGAAAGTGAGAAGTTTGTAGAAGAGATGAAGAAAGAATTTGAGATGAGGATGATAAGAGAAATGAAATATTTTTTAGGATTGCAGATAGTACAGAATAAAGAAGGAATCTTCATTTCTCAGACTAAGTACTTGAAAGATTTACTAAAAAGGTTTGGTTTGGAAACATGCAAACCCATTGGAACATATATGGTAACTAGACACAAGTTATCTCCAAAGGATGAGACACCTACTGTTGAGTAGAAGAAGTAAAAAACTATACTCAAAGGATTGCAATATCTAACTCACACAAGGTTGGATATAGAAAATGCAATTAGAATTGTTGCAAGATTCTAAGTTGATTCCAAAGAAGCACATTATGTAGTAATTAATAGGATATTTAGATATCTGAAAGGAACATCTAAGTTTTGATTGTGGTATGATAGATCTAATTATTTTACTATAAGTGCTTATATTGATGCTAATTGGGTAGGCAATATAGATGATAGAAAGAGCACTAGTGATGGAGCCTTTTTTCTTGGAGGAAGATTGGTTTCTTGGCTAAGAAAGAAGCGAGATTGTACATCACAAAGCATAGTGAAAGTAGAATATGTTGTAGCAACTAACAATTGCAATCAAGTTGTTTGGATGAAGCAAATGCTAAAAGATACAAGGATAGAAATTACTGAACCTGTAGTCATACATTGTGACAACACAAGTACAGTAAATATTTCTAAGAATCCAATGTTGCATTTGAAGACCAAGCACATTTGTATCAAGCATCACATGTTGAGAGAGAAAGTTAGAGAAAAGGAAATTAGATTGGAGTATGTGAGCACAAAAGAGAAAATTGTAGATATATTCACTAAACCTCTTCTCAGAGAGACTTTTGAATATTTTCAAGGTATGCTAGGGGTTATGCCCCTTCCTATAGTAGAGTAGAAGATGCAAGAGTGCATCAGTCCAATGTAATAGAGCACCATTGTTGTCAAGATTGAATGCTAATGCTTCCTATATAGGGGAGTATCTATGATGGATGTAATACCCCAAAATTGGCACATTGCCATGTTAACCAATTACGGTCTATTCAATCATTCCTAAGACTTATTTTACTAGGCAATTTTGATTTTGATTATTGCTACTTGATCTAAGTGTCAAATGTAGAAAACCCTAATCTACACTAATCACTCTCTTTATTTAATTCCTAAGTATCAACTCAAATTAGCTACATTAAACCTATTGATTAAGTTTAATTTAATTATAAGTATCCATAATTTAATTTAATTGAAATAACCTCTTTAGCTAATGTACAAAGTGATTAAATATATTTAATTTAATAAGATAATGTCCTCATTTTAAATATTAAATTTAATTATTCAATTAATTAAATTTTATGCATTTATGAGGCCATATTCTATTTTATTAAATTAAATATTCTCTACAAATATTTTCTTCAGTTCTAGAATGAAAGTTCTAAGTAAACTATCTCTCGAAGTGGAATTGACTTAGTTAACTTGTTCTCACACTTAGGTGAAACTTAGTTAACTCTCCATCACACTCAGATCTAAATTAGTTAACCTCACCCACACAAGGAATTTTCCATTCTGATTGAGTCTCATCTTCAATCTCAATTGTTCATTACAATTGATCTCGATCGTCAATCAATCCTAGGATTCTATTTAAGGAGCCTTCAATTCCTCATTATGGAGGTTGAATTGATTTTTCTTTGAATCTATTCTAGAATACCTGTCCATTATCATTGCATCCATAGCTTTTACATTTTACAGTATATTAATATCATCTAGATTCTAAAATGCATTCATTTAGCATAGTATGCTCTTTATTTCTTATCTTAATATGCATTTCATATAGTATAATTTGCATTCTCATTTAGCTATAAATCCTTCGCACTAGAGGTCTAGTTGTCGACTTCTCATTCTAAGAGCAAGGGCAAAATCTGTCTAGTTAGGAGGCAACAGGTCAATTTGCCGAATCATTTTGGGTGAACGATTCAATGTTAATTTTGAGATGGTTTTGCATGTAAGGATCATGTTGAAGTGTGGTTTATTATAAGCCACAATTACCACATACATTTTTAGTGCCCAACGTGGGGCTGAGAAATCAATTTTTTGGCCTCATTTATTCTATTTTTTCTACATTTTTTATTACTTTGTTGCTATCATCTATATAGTTTTCTAGATTCTTGAGCAAGAAATCTTATTTCTATGTGAAGAGTCTATGATTTATCCCCTTTCATTACACTTCCTTGTGCAAAAAATAGTATAATTACATGGTTTCTCATGCAGTACATATCATTTTCTCATGTGGGCCTATGTAGGATTTTGCGCAAAATTTTGCATCAGCAAATGCAAATGCAGTTTTCAAAATTTAGTTTTTATCATTATGTTTTAACTAATAGTGTTTTCTAAAGCATTTTCATTCTGATTTCTAGTTTTCAAATAGCTTGATAGTGGTTTGTAGGATTCTTGTCAAAGATACATCATCAAAACACTTGAAACATGTATTGATTGTGTGATTGTAGGACATTTGTTGAAGATACACATGTCAAATAGATCTTTTCAAACCCACTTAAATGTCATGTTTTTTTTTACTGCTTTATTACACATAGTATAAATAGGGATTGTGAACTTCATAAAGTGCAAGTGTTAGAAATAGGGATTACTAAGGAGGGGTTGAATAATTAATCTACAAACTTTAGTCACTAATTGGATATTATTACTTACTTTAAACCATGCATAACAAAGAAATAAATTAATGTTGAATAGTAATGGTAACAATGCACAAAGATAACTCATAACACCATATTTTGTAAACTAGGGAAACCCTAGCCAAGGGAAAACCCCAGTGGGGATGATACCCACTAGATAATATATTGATTAATAAGTTCCTTGTTAGAGGATGGACCCTGTTAGGAGTCAATGAGAAAATTTAGTATAAGGAGTTCCTATTATGAGACTTTGAATCCTTGTGAAGAGATTCTAACCCTGTTAGGAGTTGTTAAGTGACAAAACTTAACACCACAAGAATAAATAACACCTTACATAACATCTATTATAATTTTTTCATCTTTACATATGCTCCCCCTTACACTATACTTAAAACTTTTATCTATATATGCTACTTTAGTAGAAACACTAAATTAAAACAATCAAAAAACATTTGCATACTAATTTAGCATAACTTCATGAGAGACAAAGTGAAGTCCTCAAATGAGAATATGAGCCATGGATAGGCTCTCTTAATGAGGATTATCACTTGATGTAGAGGTGTGTCTAATAGCTAAGATGGCTTAATTATGTATGTATGCTCAAATGCTCAAATGGGCTTCAATGGAAGATTTTTGATAGATTTTTGGTGAATGGATTTGATGTAAAAATGGCTTCTCAAAATGGCATTATGGCTTTACTTTCTAGATTGTGTTGTGTTTGCAAAGCAAAAGGATCCAATTTTTAGGCAAAAGGCTTGAGGGATGGAGGGCTAAGATGGAAGGAAAGGAGAAAGCTTATGGAGGGCTCAGATTGAATGAGAGGAGAGCACATGGATTGTGTTTCCTTACAGCCAATCAGGGAGTGACACATGTCACAGGGTGAGAGGATGGAGGAAAGGGCAAGGATGAGTCAACAAAGGAGGCTCAAGGGATAATATCTTCATAAAGACCCTTCATAAGTGCTTTGTAAGAGCATTGAAGGAGAGTGTAAGAGATATTTGAGGGTCATTTATGTTGGAGGGTGAGGAATTTTGACTTGGGTTAGATTAGGAAGGTTTTAAGCTTGCTTAGGATTGTGCAAATGATTAGAGGATGGATTAGGATGTTTTAGGATTAGCTTAGGGATAGGCAAGTGGATGGCAATAAATGAGGGTGGGTGAAGGAGGAGATATTTGTTAACTTTGGCTTGGGTTAGCAAGTCTTAACCCATGTTTAGGGAATGTGACAAGGTTAGGGGGGGGATTAAGATTAGGGTCAAAGATAAGGATTGACATCTTCTAGAAGAGTCTAGGCTTTGGATGGGGATGAAGACTTTCTAGAAGAGTCCAGAACTTCCTAGGATGAGGATAAAAAGGGTTTTTTAGAAAATAAATAAAGTTTTATTTATTTCAAGGGTTTGGGTTGAGGAGATATTTATTAAAACATTTTTAATAAACATGAGGATTAATATTTAATCTTAATTAAATATTTTGAGTTGGGATTAGGGATAGGAAATGATGGGATTAGCTTTTAATCAAAATTAAAGAAGGATTAGAAGATTTTGGAAGAGGTTAGTGGTCTTAAGGAAGTTGGCCAAGTTTTGGGCAAAAAATAAATAAATTATTTATTTTGGAATTTTTGGTCAATTAATTAATTAATAAGGAAATAATGTTTAAATAAGATTTAAACATTTTTGGGAGGGATTCCTTAATTAAATATTTTTAATTAAGATAAAAGGATTTAATGACATAAAAATAAATTAATTAATTAATTAATTAATAAATGATGATGTCATTAGAGAATTTTTCATAAAATAAAAATACTTTATTTTCTAAAGGATTTTTAGGTGTCTACATTATCTTCTAAACTTGATTTACAATTTTCATATGTATTTCTCTGTCTTTAACATCAATGAAAAAGGTCAAAATGTCAAGATATGTCCAAAAATAATCCAAAAAAGTTGTCCTTCCTTATGCTGATATGATCTTCATGCAACCATCAAATTAGCTTTCGAACAATCCATACCCTTAATCCATGTCTCCTTGGTGGACTCAGCTGAGGTGAGAATTGCACATAAAGCATATGATGCTATCTCAACTGCATTAAGATCTGAATACAAAAAGTTGGAATATGTGTCTTTGGCATTAACACATTCCTCTAACTATTTCTCAACAAAATATAATTTTAGAGCAATAGATTCTCTAAAATCTAATATCCTTTTCAAGATCTATTCCTTCTAAAGTTTTCATTTCCTAATGTCACTTAGAATGTCTTCTATGATATATCTCACAGTAGATATATCAATCTAATCTTTCTCAAAACTATTATATAAATCATAAAACTTGTTCATCTGAACAAAATTACTTTCATTAGAAATAGTTGTATTGATCTTTTCTATCTTTGGCTTCAAAGGTTGTCAGGCTTTACCTATTGCTTGCCTAGATGGAGTCACTTTTTCTTCTTTTTTGGTCTCATGTTCCTCATCTTCTTCTTCATTGGAATCAATTGTCAACAATTTATTATGTTTCTTTCCTGGTCTAATGGCCTATTGTTTGACTCTCTTTTTCTTAGTAGACACTGCTTCCACTAGTCTTTCAAACTTTCTCTTTCGCTCACTAGGTTGAATGTTAGACACAGTTGTATATAGAATGCTCTACTCTGAAGATGTCTCAGCAACTGTTATTGACAAAGGTTGAATGTTCATTATTCCTTGCTTCATTTTTTGTTTTATAGCCTCAAATTCACTCTCTATCATTCTGGCCTCTGATAGTGCATTCTTCATTATAGACTTTACCTTCTTATGTGATGCCTTCTCCAAGGTTTCTTGATGAGCTGACTATGTGATCTCGTCATATGTGCCAAATCTATATTCTACTCTGTCTTTATCTAAATTTAGAAAGAAATCAATATAACCAACTTCTATATCATCATTTAATTCATAGCTCAAGGGATTAAGTAATTCTTCTCAAGGTTCCACTACTTGAATATAAATATGATCTTTGCAAGGAATGATGATCTTTACAATGAATTTTCAAAGCAAATGAACAAAGAATTTGAGATGTCAATATTTGATGAGATCAAATTCTTTGTTGGTCTTCAAATTCAGTAGAGTAAAAATGGTATCTACATCACTCAGTCAAAATACATGAAGGAGATACTGAAAAAGTTTGGTATGGAGGATTGCAAACTAGTTGGGACTCCTATGTGCACTAGTCTAAAGCTTAACAAGGATGATGAATCAAAGGAGCTAGATCAAACATTATATAGATTTATGATTGGAAAGTTACACTATGTAGTTCATACAAGGCCAGATATTGCTCTTGCAGTTGATATTGTAGCAAGATTTTTAGCAAAACCAAGACAAAATCGCATGATGGCAATCAAAAGGATCATGAGATACTTGAAAGGTACTAAAGATTATGGATTATGGTACAAATTTGGAGATAATCTAGATTTGAAAGTGTTTACTGATGCAGATTGGGTAGGAAACATTGATGAGAGAAAGAGTACAAGTGGAGGAGCATTATTTCTTGGAAAGAGATTGGTTTCTTGGACAATTAAAAAGAAAAATTGCACATCCCAATCTATAGCAGAAGCAGAGTATGTTGTAGTAGCAATAAACTATTCTAATATTGTTTAGTTCAAGCAATTATTGGAAGGCATGAAGGTGGGAATCAAAGAACCTGTTGTTATGTTCTATGACAATACAATTGCAATTAACATATCTAAAAATCTAGTGATGCACTCAAAAACCAAGAAAATTGCAATAAAGTATCATTTTGTCAAAGAATTGGTGTAGGATAAGGAGATGAGATTGGAATATGTCCATACAAAGAACAAATTGCTGACATATTCACCAAGCCTTTACCTAAGGATGCATTCTTGTATCTAAGAGGTAAGTTAGGGGTCATTCCCCTATCTAAAGCTCACTAAAATGAAATTTTACTGATGCATCAATAGGTATCAAGTTGAAAATCTTTCAATTGATGCAGAATAGTCATGGAATCATTGCATATGAATTTTACCTTGCTACTCATTTGGTGTGCGTTGTCTTTGGCATCTGTTGTCAAAGAGGGAGAGTATACTATCATATCTTTCTGAAATTTGAATTTGTTTGTGGAGATTTTGTTTTCTATGTAATTTCTTCGCAGAGGGAGATTACTATATTTGAGAAGTTTGTGGAATATAATCTAAGAGGAAGAAATGTTCTGAAAAGACTTGATCTCAAATTTCATTCTACTAGGACATGTTGTGTTGCCATCAATTCCAAAGAGGGAGATTGTTGGATATAATTATTCAATTGTGTGTTGTCTTTGATGTTACACAAATGTCATATTAGTTATTAGACAAAGGCTATCAAGCTCAGATGGTCAGCAAAGTGAATTACAGAGTCTACCAAGCATCCCTGAACACTACACTATGGAGACAATTTCTACCGAGCTCACTTGGGTGTCAAAGGATTTTGTGACAGAAGTTAGTGTTAACTAAGCTCCCAAGGTTAACAAAGGAAAGTTAGTTTCTACCGAGTTCACAAGGTCAGCGAAGGAAAATTAGTTGTTACTGAGTTTACTTAGTCTCCAAAGGATTTTGTAGAGTTTACAGTGTTTACTGAGCTTCAGTTGTTTAACACTAGAAATCACTTCTGGAGTAGTGTTTACTGAGCAGGGTCAGCCAATGAAGGATTCCATTGTTTTGGGAAATAAAGTTTAATTGTTTCATCTAATTATTGTAGCTGACTAATGTATTATGTATTGGTAAATGTACATTGTAAATGAGCCAACTTGAAAATTTGTAATGTATAAATAAAAGGTCAATTTGAGAATTCTAATGTATGAATGAATGGATGTATAAATGAGTGAGTATGCAAGTTGTGTGAAGAAGAAGGTGTGAGAAAATTTTGAAGAAGGATCAGATATCTTTAAGGAGTAGGAAAGGTGAATTCAATCAATAAGGATCTAGTGAAGCAGAATAGAGATCTGTATCAGCAAAGTTTAGTTGCATCTCGTTCAATTCACTCATTTTTACTTTCTCACATTTGTAGTAGTGAATTTTAAATCTCTTAACAGAGTTGGTTTAGCAGCCATTTTTGTAAATCCTCTAACATGGTGGATAGTTCTAATGAATTGTTCTAAAGTACTCTAGCATGGCCACTCCTAGCAGGGTGTTCAATCCTCTAATAGGGTCACACCTAACAGTGTATTTTGTATCATTTAATAGGGTTGTTTCCTAATAGGGCTCACTTCAGACAAGTGAAAATTGGTAGCTAGTAACTTGGTGGTTTTTTCCATATTGGGTTTCCACGTTAAATATGTTGTCTCTTGTGTTCATGTTATTTCCTTTTGCGTGCATGTTAATAACTGTGAATGCTTAAAAATTAGTAATAATCTAATAAACAATTCATTTATTGAGTTATAGCATTTTTCTATGTGGCTATCGAGTGACAAAAATAACTAGTTATTTAAGACATCTAAGGGATTTGTGGATTTGTTTTTGTGGTAACTGATTCACCCTCCCTCTCAGTTACTCCATATATATTTTAAACAATTAAGATCAAAATTTTTGGTGCTTATAGGAAGGATTTCAAGGATCTAAGCTAAAGATCAAGATGTCTTACAAGAGGGAAATTCCAAGACTTAACAGGGATAACTTTTTAGCATGGCAAGGTCTCATGAGACTCCATCTGGCTTCAATTAGAGATTCAGGATTGAAATATCTTGATCAAGCATATGTAACTCCTTCTGGCATATTATCTTCTAAGGACATTGTTGAGAGGAAGACTCATAACACCATGATGATAAACATTGCATCTGCCCTAAGCTATGAAGAATTTGATGATGTCAAGGACTGCACAACTACCTTTGAAATGTGGAACAAGCTGAAAGATATTTATGGAGGTGATGATAATGTGAGAAGAGCCAAAGTAAAAAATTTAAGAGGACAATTTTATCAGATGAGGATGAGAGAGGATGAAAACATTGTTAAATATGTTGAAAGAGTAAAAGTAGTTGTCAGTGCAATCAAGGCTTCTAGAGGAGACATTGAGGAGGAAATAGTTGTAAGTAAAGTTCCTAGAACATTACTTCATATTTATGCAATTAGAGTTATATCAATTCAAGAAAGAAGATGTGAAGCAAATCATAAGTTTAGAGGCCATAGTAGGAAGATTGACTGCATTTGAGCTAGATAACTATGATAACTATGTTCCAGCTTCCAACAACATTGAGTCAGAATTTGAAGCCAAGCTTTCACTCAAGGAGAAAAGCAAGAAGATAAAGGATTCTCAATTAGAAAGTGAAGAAGAATTAGAATAGAGTTTAGACAGTGATCTTGAGGTGGTTGGAGCTCTACTTGCAAGGAAATATTCTGGAGGCAAAGGGAAATACAAAGGTAAGGTTCCTCTTATTTTTTTCTCATGTGAAGAAATTGGACAAATTGTTGCTAGGTGCCCAAATGAGCAAAACAAGAATGAGAAGAAAGGTCACAAGTGCAATGGCAAGAAAGACTTCAAATCATTCGAGGACAAAGGTAAGAAAACATGTTTCATGGCTAAGGATTCTAATGATTCTAATGAAGAAGAAGATGAAATTGTTTACATTGATGTGAAAGATGAATTTGATAATGATGAGGAAGATAAAATGGCACTTATCTCTCATGTGAGTAAAAATGATACATGGATCATAGATAGTGGTTTCTCTCATCATATGAGTGGTGATAAAATTAAGTTTTAACAATTTGAAGACTATGATGGTGGTAGTGTGAGGTTTGGTAATAATGAACCTTGTTGCATAAAAGGAAGAGGAAGAATCTCACTAACCAAAGAGCTTGTATGTGATAATGCATATTGGGTAGAAGGACACAATCTGTTGAGTGTGGCACAGCTACTCAATAATGGATTTAAAGTGGAATTCATGCATGGAAAAGCAAGACTTTTGGATGACAAAGGAAATTTGATTGGATCAGGCATATAGATAAAAGGTAACTTGTTCTATCTTGAACATAGTGAATGGTCATGCTTTATTGCTCAAGTTGAAGAAAGTTGGATATGGCATAGAAGGTTATGTCATGTGAACTTTGATAACCTGGTGAAAATAAGAAAATTCAGAAAAGTTAGAGGCATTCCTAGTATAAAGAAACTTGAGGTTGGTCTATGCAAGAATTGTCAGATTGGTAAGATGAGAAAGACTAGCTTTAAAAGTAAGAACTATCAATCAGGAGAAGTTTTAGAAATTTTTCATACTAATTTGTGTGGACCCATTGGAATTGAAAGCTATACTGGAGAAAAGTTCTTCATTCTTTTTGTTGATGATTACTCTAGAATGATGAATGTCATGTATCTAAGAGAGAAATCAAAAGCATTTGAAAAGTTCAATTAGTATTTGGCCAGAGTAGAAAAGGAAATAGGAAAAAGGTTGAAATGCTTGAGGTCAGACAAAGGTAGTGAATTCATCTCTCATGAGTTCAATAACTTTTGTATTGAAAGGGGAATCAAAAGACAGGTATCAACACTTGGAACTCCCAAGCAAAATAGAATAGCTAAAAGGAGGAATAGATCTATCATGGAATTTGTGAGAACTTTAATGATTGAAAAGAACATTGCTATCAAATACTGGAAGGAAGCTATCAACACTGTAGTTCATACCTTTAACCTAGTACAATTGAAGAAGGACTCATTAAAAACTCCTTATGAGTTATGGTATGGCTATAAACCCAAAGTAAGTTACCTAAAAGTATTTGGAAGAAAATGTTACATTTTGAAAGAATCTAGAAAAGGTAAATTTGATGTGAAGGGTGATGAAGGAATATTTTTGGGATATTCTTGCAAGAGTAAAGCATATAGATGTTTGAATTTTTCTACTCACAAAGTCATAGAAAGTGCACATATGAAAGTTGATGAGTTTGCAGAAAGGACTGAAGAAGAAAACAAAAAGGAACAAGAAGATTATAGGAGACTTATGTTCATTAAACTTGATACATTGCCAAATACAACTATCAATTAGGAATCTTCTACTCCCAAGTCATCAGTAACCGAGTTGCAAGAAGTTCAAAATGAACTACAGGAACCTGAGTCACATTTTGATGCTATCGAGCCAATGTATACTGAGTCTAAAGGACTTGAGCAGTAGATAGATCAGCCAGAACCTGAAGTTGAAGTGCAAGAGGATGAGAATTCAATTCATTCAAAAGGAAAGGAACCTGTGTTAGCCAAGTATATCAGGAAACATCATACACCATATCAAATAATTAGAGACAAATCTAAAGGAACTTTGACAAGAAGTAAGTTGAAAGGTACTTGTTTACTTGTTGATTTTGAACCTAGAAGTGTCAAAGATGCATTAGGAAATGAAAGTTGGATTGAGGCTATGAATGAAGAGATAGAGCAGATAGAGAAGAAAAAAATATGGACTCTCATACCCAAGCCTAAAGATAAAAATGTGATTGAAACTAAGTGGGTATTTAGAAATAAGTTGAATGAAGATGGTAAGGTGTCAAGGAACAAAGCTAGATAGGTATGCAAAGGATACTCTCAAGAAGAAGGAATAGACTATGGAGAGACTTTTGCTCTTGTTGCAAGATTAGAAGGTGTTAGGACCCTACTTGCATATGCTACATATATAGGATTCAAGGTTTATCAAATAGATGTCAAATTAGCATTTCTCAATGGCATACCGAAATAAGAAGTCTACATTGAGCAGCCTAAAGGTTTTTTTGATCCAGACAAGAAGGACATGGTATGCAAATTACAAAAAGCATTGTATGGTCTAAAACAAGCCCTTAGAGCATGGTATGAAAGATTGCATAACTATCTTATTCATATTGGTTTTAAAAGAACTAATGATAACAATAGCTTGTATATCAAGGAAGGACTAGATAACAAAATTGTTTTGGCAGAAATATTTGTGAATGATACTTTCTTCACAGGGAATGATGATCTTTGCAAGGATTTTCAGAGCAAATGAGTAAGGAATTTGAGATGTCAATGTTTAGTGAGATCAAATTCTTTGTTGGTCTTCATATTCAGTAGAGTAAGAATGGTATTTACATCACTCAGTCAAAATACATCAAGGAGATATTGAAAAAGTTTGGTATGGAAGATTGCAAACCAGTTGGGACTCCTATGTGCACTAGTCTAAAGCTTATCAAGGATGATGAATCAAAGGAGGTAGATCAAACATTATATAAATCTATGATTGGAAAGTTATAGTATGTAGTTTATACAGGGCCAGATATTGCTCTTGTAGTTGGTATTGTAGCAAGATTTTCAGCAAAATTAAGAGAAAATCACATGATGGCAATCAAAAGGATCATGAGATACTTGAAAAGCACTGACAATTATGGATTATGGTATAAATTTGGAGGAAATCTGGATTTGAAAGTGTTTACTAATGCAGATTGGGTAGGAAACATTG
Organism: Cupressus sempervirens; assembly: GCA_028749045.1. Classification (NCBI taxonomy): domain Eukaryota; kingdom Viridiplantae; phylum Streptophyta; class Pinopsida; order Cupressales; family Cupressaceae; genus Cupressus; species Cupressus sempervirens. The sequence continues at coordinate 839,633,271 of CM053793.1, forward strand.
ATGATAGATAGAGTACAAGTGGAGGAGCATTCTTTCTTGGAAAGAAGTTGGTTTCTTGGACAAGTAAAAAGTAAAATTGCACATCCCAATCTACAATAGAAGTAGAGTATGTTGTAGTAGTAGCAAACTATTCTAATATTGTTTGGTTCAAGAAATTATTTGAAGGCATGAAGGTGGGAATCAAAGAACCTGTTGTTATGTTCTGTGACAATACCAAGTGCAATTAACATATCTAAAAATTTAGTGATGCACTCAAAAACCAAGCACATTGCAATAAAGTGTCACTTTGTTAGAGAATTGGTGTAGGATAAGGAGATCAGATTGGAATATGTCCATACAAAGGAACAAATTGTTGGCAAAACAAACTTCAATCTATATCTCTTCCATAATTTCTTTCTTTAAACAATAAAACAAAGTCTCATGATCCATTATCATTCTGAAACAAATAATCTGAAACATGTAACAAAAACAACTATCACTCAATGCTATATCATAACTCTACAATAAAAATCTACAAGACATCCAACCATGAAAGCTACAGGAGGACGACACGATGGGAAACAAAAACATAAGGTAAAAGAAACTATTATAATAACACAACAATTATTACATTTTGCATGGCTCTTTGGCTGCTGCCAAAGAGCCCCCATTATTTAAGCTTATCCCTTCCAACTATCAATTGCCCCCTCCAATTGAATAATCTTGTCTATATAAAGACAATTGTAACAATTACAAAATTGTACATTTTTCCTTTCAGTTACATATTAATTATCCAACTATCAGTTACATTTATGATTATTTGATGGTTCTTTAAGAACCATTGCATGCTTACATTTTTTGCATAACAGTAGATAAATAATTATCAGAATTAAATATTTTATGGGTGTCATTGTACCATACTCCCCAGCTTCAAAATTTCCATGTCCCTATGGAAATGTCTTCACTTGATCAATGCCTCTGTTGCTTCCATTCTTTACCACTTTCAATTGTGACTCTTCATAGGATGACTCCCATCAATGGAGTTCAATTGGTTGCCATCAAGGTGCCTCTCCCATTCCACTATCCACTCCTCCATGCTACTCACAAACACCAACACTTTGTCCCTCACTTGGGAGTCACTCTTGCCTCTCTCCCCAAGACTTTTGGTGACACACAAAGGACCATCTTCTCTAGCCCTAGACCATCTCCTATGGCCTTCACCTGGTAGACCTCCTGTCCACCCATCTACAGCAAGTGAACTAGCACCTGCAACCACAAAAACTTCACTAACAAAAATCATATACCCAACTCTGCTTGGTGTAGATTGCCTTCTACACACTCAGAATCTTCTGAGCTCTGATACCAATTTGATGCGGAGCAACCACAATAATGACAATAAAATAATTGTAATATGAAACTGACTTTTCTTAACTTGGAACCTGAACCAAATTGTTATAACATTCTTCCTATCAATGAACCAATGAACTATAACCGAATGCTTCAGAGTACAAAAGATCAATATAGAGAAGACTGAAACATTATTAAAACTAAAAGACACTTCCATTATATACCAATGATAGATTACAAACATATGGCTCTCTGGTGGTTTCCGCCAGAGAGCCATGAGAGTTTCTTCTCAATTTACTCTCTTCTTCAAACCTATCATCTTTTCCCCTCTTATTGATTCTCTTCTCTATCTCCTTCCATTACATTATGAGATGTCTTTCAAAGACTATTTGAATGGTTTACAAACCATTTACAACTACCCTAAAATCATTCATTCAATTATCATTCGGTTACAAAATAGTGTAAAATCCATTTGTTTGAGGATTCTTTATAAGATACATTACCCATTGAATTAAACTTGTGCATCAACTTAAATAATAATGATAAGATATTAATTCTCCTAGGATCCTTCACCCATGTCACATTTCTTGCTTACATTTGTGCATAATATTAAACCATAATTATGGTAAATTAATTCTTTAATGGGTGCCACTACACCACATATTCACCAAGCCTTTATCTAAGGATTCATTCTTGTATTTAAGAGGTAAGCTAGGGGTCAATCCCCCATCTGAAGCTCACTAAAATTAATTTTTAGTGATGCATCAATAGGTATCAAGTTGAAAATATTTTAATTGATGTAAAATAGTCATGGAATCATTGCATATGAATTATTACTTAAGGTACCTTGCTACTCATTTGGTTTGTGTTGTCTTTGGCATGTGTTGTCAAAGAGCAAGAGTGTACTGTCATATCTTTTTGATATTTGAATTTTTTTGTGGAGAGTTTGTTGTCTATGTAATTCCTTCGTAGAGGGAGATTACTATATTTGAGAAGTTTATGGAATATAATGTAAGAAGGAGAAATGCTTTGAAAAGACTTGTTATCAAATTTTATTCTAATATGACATGTTGTGTTGCCATCAATGCCAAAGAGGGAGATTGTTGGATACAATTGTTCAATTGTGTGTTGTCTTTGATGTTACACAAATGTCATATCAATTATTAGACAGAGTCTACCGAGCTTAGATAGTCAGCAAAGTGAATTATAAAACTATCTATTGAGCATCCCTGAATACTACACTATGAAGATAGTTTCTATCGAGCTCACTCAGGCATCAAAGGATTCTGTGAAAAAAGTTAGTGTTAACCAAGATCCCAAGGTTAACAAAGGAAATTTAGTTTCTATTGAGCTCACAAGGTCAGCGAAGGAAAATTAGGTCTTACCGAGTTCACTCAGTCTCTAAAGGATTTTGTAGATTTCACAATTTTTACCAAGCTTCACTTCATTAACACTGGAAATCACTTCTAGAGTAGTGTTTATCGAGCAGGGTCGGCCAATGAAAGATTTCATTATTTTGGGAAATAAAATTTAATTGTTTCATATGATGATTGTAGCCGACTAATGTATTGTTTATTGGTAAATGTAACTTGTAAATGAGCCAACTTGATAATTTGTAATGTATAAATAAAAGATCAAGTTGTGAATTCTAATGTATGAATGAATGGATGTATGAATGAGCGAGTATGAAAGTTGTGTGAAGAAGAAGGTGTGAGTGAATTTTGAAGAAGGATCAACTATCTTTGAGGAGCAGCAAAGGTGTATTCGATCAGTAACGATCTAGTGAAGAAAAATAGAGTTTTCTATCAACAAATTTTAGTTACATCTCATTCAGGTCACTCATTGTTACCTTCTCACAATTGTAGAAGTGAATTCTAAATCTCTTAACAGAGTTGGTTTAGTATCCATTTTTGTAAATCCTCTAACAAGATGGATAGTTCTACTAAATTGTTCTAAAGTCCTCTAGCAAGGCCACTCCTAGCAAGGTGTTTAATCCTCTAACAAGGTCACACCTAATAGTGTGTTTTGTAACCTTTAATAGGGTTAGCTCCTAATAGGGCTCACTTCAAAAGAGTAAAAATTGGTAGCTAGTTACTTGGTGGTATTTCCCATATTGGGTTTCCATGTTAAATCGGGTGTCTCTTGTATTCATATTATTTCCTTTTGCATGCATGTTAATAATTGTGAATGCTTAAAAATCAGTAATAAGCTAATACACAGTTCATCTACCAATTTACAACATTTTTCTGTGTGGCTACCAAGTGACAACAATAACTAGTTATTTAAGACATCTAAGGGATCTATGGATTTTTTTTTGTGGTAATTGATTCACCCCCCCTCTCAATTACTCCATCTATATTTCCAACACCTTCTATTATTTCCATCATTCCTTTTTTTCATAAAGTTTCTTCCATTGTTCCTTCTATCTCTGAAGTTTCTGTCCATTTTGTAGTACTTCACTGTGTGTCCAAAGTTGTTACATAACTAACATATAGGTACTCTGCTTCTAGAATTTTGTTGAGCATCAGGTGCATGACAATTCTAAAAAATGTGTCCTAAGTTATTACACTTGTAACACACAATCTATCTTTTATCTTCATAAGATCTTCCTTCTCTTGATGTCCTTTCATTATATCTTCTTCTATCTATAGGGTTAGTATTTCTAGACATTCTACTATTTCTTCTATCATTATCATACTTAGGTTTCCTACAATCAATTGCATTATGACCCATACCATGACAATTATAATAATAAAATTCCTTAACATGATTAAATGACTTATTAGTACAATCTCTTTTCATATGACCTATTTCATTACATAAAAAAAACTTACCTCTAGATTCATACTTGCTTGCCTTAGGAGATTCCACTTTCTTTGGTTCATCCAAGATTTCAACTTCCTTAGGTTTATCAAAAGATTGACTAGATTCAATCTTATTATCAGATTTGTCATTTTCTTTTAGATCTGATCTAGTCTCAGGTTTCTTCGCAGACATGTTAATTAGATAACCAGACCAAGCTTATCATAAGTAGGTCTCTGTATTCATATTGAAACATCAAGCTTTTCTCTAATAGAATAAAGATTCTCAAGTTGTTGCTTGCATTGTGTTAATTCACCTTTCACAATAGTATTGTACTTATGGATTTCTTCATGATCTTCTTTCAATATTTCAAACTTTGATGGTTTCTTTGCCAAACTTTCTCTTAGATCTACATTTTTAGTGTTCAAGTCAAATTTAATTTTGCTAGGATCATTTCTCAAAGTCAATTTTAGATTTTTAATCTTCAATTCATGCTTCAAGATTTTGTATTCTATTTTTGACATTGAATTATCATCATCACTAGTTCTAGATTTAGTAGATTCAGGTTTGGATTTGAGATGTTCAATCTTTTCCTTCAATTGACCAATATATACTTTGGAGTCTTCATATCTATCCTTCATCTTTATCTCTTTCTTTTATAAGGAGATCAATTTGTCCAATATCTTCTTTGAGGTTCTTCATCAACTATTCCATATCCATAGGAATCTTACTTAAGCTATTAAGACTCTTTAAAGTAATTGTGCTCTAATACCAATTGTTAGAAATAGGGATTACTAAGAGGGGGGGTAAGCCAATGAGATAATTCAGTATAAGAAGTCCCTATTAGGAGACTTTGAATATTTTTTGGAATATTCCAACCCTATTAGGAGTTATGGTACAATAGATGCAAGATGATCCCACTGCCCAAACATGCATTTCCAATTACAAGAAGAGCTCACTGCCCAAACAAGTAATCAAACTTTTAGAATAGGTACTGTATATTCTTCCTTGATTGATCTCTGATCTTTAGCTTGATCTCAGATCATCAAATATCTCATATAAAACTTTTCATATATCACTTTCACAAAAGTTCACATATAGCACTTTGCACTTTTCCTTTCCACTTTCTTATCGCAAAATGTCCTTTGCATAAATACCATGCCTTTTCACAAATTTTTGTTGGGTTGGCTAAGACCAAAAACCACTTTTCCAACTTAGAGTAGACATATTGGATGTCGACCCTAATTGGACAAGTAATTATCTTGTAAAAAAAATAATTCTCTCCTTCAATTCCATTGTCTTGTTCCATCAAAACATGAATATATCTATTTTGTATAGTCTGTATTGACTTCTGACTTTATACATGTCATCACCTACATGTATACTATCTCCATGTAACTTTACTAGTCATAATATGATGTCAGTAATAGGTTATAAATAGAACAATAGACTGATGTAAACCAAATTCTATACTTAGACAATTTTCTAATTACCAAACACTAAGTATCTTTATTTTTGAGGTTTCTTATGAACATGTACATTATGTGTTGCCATAAATGACAACAATTACATATCACTATTAGCTATTTATCAATAGTAAGATAGAGGAATAGGGGAGTATCCTCTTTACTACTTGGAAGTGATTCCCAAGAGAAAATTAGAAACCTAGATGCCTTTGAAAGACGATACTCAAGGGAGGCAAGCAATTTAGTGGTTCTCTTGTACAAGTCTTTTCTATGAAAGGATGATGATTTCGTTTTAGGAAATCAAAATTTTGAGAAAAGATAAGTTAGGATTGATTAAGCTAACTAGGTAATTAACATGTCTTGCATGTTTGGGTGAGGTGATGAGGTAAAGGATTATTCTCTTTCTCCTTAAGGGAAATCAAAAACTTGGGCCCTTAGATCCAAACCACTAGTCTGAGTCAACCTTTAGAGGGTCTATCAAGGTAATCCAACCTCCAAGAATTACCCAAGTGAGCACACTCTTTTCACTAGAGATTCCAACTCATTATAATTAAGAATCTTTGTAAAGTTAAAGACTCCAAAGCCAATTTTTTTTCTCTTGATTCTTGATATCACATATCAAGAGAAGGCTTTGTCTATTGCACTAGTTGGCATGGGCCCCAGTATTGCTAGTCAAGTGTGTGCACTTTAAGATTTTTGTGTGGGTTACTAGTCTTAACTTTACTTGCAAAGATACCAGGGATTAATATGAACAAAATCAAAGTAAAAACCTCTTGGTTAGTTGCTACCATGTTCACCTCCAAAAAGGGGCATAATCTTTGTACAAGGAGGGGGAAGAATCTCTCTTGTAGATTCTCACCATAGGCATGTACTTGGATACTAGAAGATGGTATATTTGCTTGACCCTTTCCACAAGGGTTTTCATTTAGTGTATATGTTATTAAGTCCTTAGAATACACCAAAAATATGGGTTCCCTCTAGTGGGGTGACACTATTGTGTGAGGTGAATGCATGCACATAAGTTGTGTGAGGTTTTTCTTTCTCTAACATTTTTGGTTTTAGGAATAAATAATTTTTGTTCTTGAGTCTTTAAACTTGTCCAAACCTATCAAACAAACAAAAGGTCAAGACTCCCCCATCCCTATGAGTTTCTTTGTCCTCAGTTGGATTGTTTTTTTACTACTACTTGCTTCCTATGTCTATCTGAAAACAACTATCTTTTTGAAAAACACAATGCTATCCAAAAACTTGAAAACCATCTTGCTATTTGTCTAAAATCTATAAACACAATCAACCATCTATCTAGAACTATTTGAAACTTGCAAAATCTCTTCAAATTTAGTCAAAGTTGTCAATCTGGTCCCCTTTCTTGTGTCTATTTTTGCAAATTTTCATGTGAGAAAATACCCTATTGACACTTCCTTGAGCAGCTATGTACAAGTCCTCGTGTGACTCTCTACGAATCTTCATACAATATTTATTAAAGACACTATCTTTTAATTCCAAAACTCAATTTTTTATCAAACTATCAAATCCTCATGTGGCTTTATGCAAGTCCTCGTGCAAGAAAATTGGTCAAAATTTGTTGTTTTGAATCTTTACTTTCTTCTCTATACTTTCTTGCGTAGTTCTCTATGAATCCTTGCATGGGATATTGTCCTAAAACTATCAAACTACTATTTTAGAGTTATCTACACTACAAGTCTGATCTATGCCTACAAAACTTGATCACTTCTCTATCTATAAATAGTGTCAAATAGTGACTTCTTGCTTAAGTTAACAACTTGTGATCTACATGCAAATTAGTCTCATTACCAAGTTATCCTATCCTTGTCCTATCATGTTTATCATACTTTTTGTCATGATAGTCATAATTTTTTGCTATTCTAGTCATTTTAGACAATGTGTACCTAAGTGTACAACACTTTTATCTCACTTTTCTAAGACTGCATTCTAGTGTGGTCCTTGTTTAGGCTTTTGCTTTTGTCCTTATATATGGCTATGGCAACAAAAAGTGGAAACAATTGTTATCCCCATAGACTTTGATGAGGTAGATCTAGGGTTCCTAATCATTGCAGAGGTTACTTCTCCATTTATACATGGTCTATGTCCAGTTCATCTAGTGAGGAGTCTTCACAATCTCCTTCACCTGTCAAATCACATTGTGTCCAAAGAACATTTTCCATAAAGTTACAGCAAACTAGGAAGCCCTTGTATCAAGAGGATCCTGAAACAAACAAAGTTCATATATCTCCAAATGACACAACTAAATTCTTATTCAAACAACCTTTTCAACCAACATACACTAAAGCTTATCACATCCTTACAATAGCTCATCAAGAACTAGAACATGGAGAACATAGTAGAGACCAAGATCAACATAGGAATAAAAGACATAAGGAACCTTTTGTTGAAGAGAATGATGAAGAGGTAGAAATACTCCCCAAACATATCAAAAAATGTCATAAGGACAAAAACTTCCAAAATGTCATGGAAATCTTGCTTAGAAAACAGAAAGAGAAATACTTTCTCAAAATTTCTCAAGAGGGAGCCAAGCTACCTCATCACTTTAACATTGAAATGATCATTACACTTGAAGAGGAAATTGAAATGTCTAAGTTGCAAAAACAACTAAAGATCATGCAAGAATAGTTAGCCCAAATGATGTATGATAAGGACAAACCTACAAAGACATACACCCTAGATGCTCTTTTCCATTTCCTTTTGACGAGAGTATATACATGTCTCCTTTTCCAAGAGGAGTTGAGTTAGCTAAGTATGATAAATACTTTGGAACTTCGAATCCCCAAGATCATTTGTGGGAATTTGGTGCCTTGTCTATAGAATTTATGTATAATCAGACATGTCTCATGCATCTATTCCCAAGTAGTCTAGGTGGTAAGGCTATGGAGTGGTTTTCATGCTTACCTATTGGTATCAAAACATTCAATGAGATTGCTAACATGTTTGTCCAAAAATATTCCCACAACATATAGCACCTAGTTAACATACGAGACTTTTGTAACCTTAAATAGAAAGTTGGTGAACCTTTCCTCACATTCCTTTATAGATGGAGACAACTTTACACCAAATATTCATGCAAAATCCCTGAAATGGAAAAAAAATTGACATATTTACTGATAATCTTTTACCTAACTTCAGGTATAAAGTTCAATTTTAACGTCCATGCACCTTCAAAGACATGGTCACACAAGCTATCTGGATAAAGGCACTCATGGTCAAAAAAGGTGAGTTAACCCTTCAAAAGAACATCAAACAAGGATCAACCTCTAATAAAGACAAATCCAAGTATGTGAACAAAAATTGAGAGGTTGTGCATGATGGATTTGTTGACAACATTACTCCTAAACCTAACAAGGTAGCATTCAATCTTACAGACAATCTCAAAGCATCCAAGAACATTGAGAAACCTCCTACTAACAACAAGATGTTTGGAAACAAACCAAATAACTCATCTTTGGTCACACACCCAAAATGAGAATATACAGCTCTTGGTGAACGTTTGGATGTGGTATACAAGACCTTGCTACAAAATAAGCTCATTTCTCTATTGGATAACTCTTGTGCTTATGATCCACAACCATGACCACCATGGTGGAACAAAACCATGTTTTGTGAATATCATCAAAACAAGGGTCACAAAACTAGCAACTGCATTAACCTGTGTCACAAATTCCAAGGCTTAACTAATGATGGTGACATTGTTGTCAATGGACATAACAAAACTCAAATCACAAGGCTTTCAAGGAGCCATTTCCATCTTATGAAAAAAGAGAAAACTCAAAAAAAAATCTCATAACAAGATCAATTATATGTATTCTAATTATGATGATGAGATAGTCCACATGGTTGAACTGGTGGATGTTGAGTATCGTGACATTATCACTATCAAGGGAAAACAAGACAAAACTAAACCTAAGACACCATTTGTCTTAAGGGGCCCTGCTTTTAATACATCTAACAATGAACCATCACAATCTTGTGCCAACACTATTATGCATTCCTACACTAAGCTGATACTCAAAGGCCCTACGCCTTCTACTCCTAATTTAGGACAACACAAAGAAAAACCTCTTGTTGGTCCATCTGGCAAAGGAACAAAAGTTACATCATCTGCAACCGCTAGCTATAGTATCCTTGATCAATTACTATGAATAAATGCTCAAATCACAACCTTTGAATTCCTTAAAATCTCACTTTCTAATAGGTAGATTCTTGACAAAGCCTTCACTGAGGAAAATGTAGCTTAAGATCTTGATCTTGAGAGGTTCCAATCTATGATAGGTCATATGACCTCACCTTACTATATGTCCTTCTCTGAGGAGGATGATAATTCACTGATTCATCCACATAATCAACCTCTACACATTGAGGTCGTGATACATTAGAAACTTGTTTTTCATGTGCTTATTGATAATGAAGCTGGTTTAAATATTGTCTCTACTACTCTTCTTAGATAATTGTACTATTCTAAAGAGTCCATTGGTCCTTGTCACAAGATAACTATCAAAGCATATGACAAAGTTGAGCACAAATCTTTAGGTCTTGTTGTCTTGTCTCTCCAAGTTGGTCCTATAGAAAGGAATGTCACTTGTCAAGTCCTTGACATTCCCTTAGCTTATAACATTCTGCTAGGAATACCATGGATACATGAGATGTGAGCCATTTTGTTGACTTATCATCAATGTGTAAACTTCCCATTTCACAGCTCTAAATTCACCATACCTGCAAGTGCTAGCTATACTTATAACATCTTGAAATCTATTGATAACTTTATATAATCTAATAGGGAATCTATAGACTATCATGATAATAAGATGAAACAAATCGAGTAGTCACTCAAGCTGAAAGAAACTAGAATGGGTGAATATCACATAGAACCAGTTCTATCTTTGACATCTCTTCCTGAGTCACCCTATCATTATGGGAGACCATTTGAAGTGAAGAGACCCTTTTTGTTGACACCTCAAACTAAGTACAATGGTACCTTTTTCAAAGCTATTGTACATCTCAAGGAGGAAGATGAAAACAAAGCCATTGATGCATGGATTTACAAAGAGGAAACTCTAGTGAACCTCATAGAATAGTCTCATGAAATTACTCATAAAAAATATGGTCTAGGTCTTAAACTCATGAAATTATTTGGCTACAATGGGACTAGTCTTATTGGATGCAACAAAAATGGTATGATCAATCTTGTCAAAGTGATAGCTAGAAGGAATCAAGATACATCTGATCTAGGCTTCAAGAAGATTCCCTTCCATCTAGGGATTATCAAATTTATACCAGAACCTGAGAGTTCATCTAAACATGAGTCACAAGCTGAGTCTGATGACCATGAAAACAACACTGACGATGAGGATCCTTATCCTTACCCAATTCCTGATGATCTTGCTAAATTATTCGAGGAACCAGATGATTTTGTACCACGTGTCAGCACCAAAGATACTGATAATGTTTCTTCTAACAACACTATCGATGCTTTAGTCATTGAGTACCATAGCAAAAATCCAAATGATGAAGGAGAATTTGTCCCTATCACTATTTGGGAATTCTACAAGTTGTCCCCATCTAGTGCAGATTCTTAAGAGTATGAATTTGACTCTCTCTTAGAAGCAACTATAAATAAAGACATAGATCAAGTTTAACTTGATGTAGGTCAATTTTCTAGGGCTAGGTCAAATGAATCTTATCCAACTAGTGTCATTGAGTCTCTAATTAATGGCATTAGTACTCAAAGGCATTTGAACACACTTGCTGATGAAGCTACTCTAGGTCTCAAATTGCTTGTCCAAGCATTTAATGATTATACCATGAACACAATCAAACTTGCCACATCTCTTTCACTCACTTATCCTAAGCTCATAGACTGGAATCCCAATACATCTAGTGGAATCCCTACATTTTAGAATGACTATGGTCTTGCTTGCTACTTAAACATTTTCAAACCTATAACATCTTCCACCAGTGGACAAAGCATCAACTGATATTTGAAGCTAACATCAAATATCTCAGTCACACAATCAAAAAGACAAGAAATAAAAGGTCTAATGGTGAAAACCACATTATGGTAGTATTGGAACCTAAAATAGTAAAAGTAAAAGACATATACAAGGGTGAAAAGCTCTCCAAGGTGCCTACAGATGAGATATTTGATGCACTTCCTAGTTATTTTTAGGAAAGATCATTAGTGTTGATTGAACCAACATAGTCGATCAACTTGGGAAAAGAGGAATAGCCTCACATGATACATCTTGCACAGTCACTATCTCCAAAAGAAAAAGAGGAATTCATTTCCTTCTTCCAAGAGAAGAAGATAAACTTTACATGGACATACTCAAACATGCCATGATTAGATCATGATCTCATAATGCATCACTTGTCTATTGCACCAGGGGTTAAACCAATTAAACAAAAACTTAGCAAAATTCATCCTCATGTTGCATTACTTGTCATAGTTGAACTGAAAAAGATTTTGAAAGTTGGTTTCATCTATGCTATTGATTACACTAAATGGATATCAAACATTGTTCTTATCTCCAAGCATGACAAATCTATTAGAGTCTGTACAAATTTTTGAGATCTAAACTTAGCATGTTTGAAGGATAATTTTCCACTCCCTAACATTGATATGATAGTGGACATGATAGCAAGATATGAAATGTACTCACTCATGAACAGATTTTCTAGATATAATAAGATCAAAAAAGCACTAGATGATCAGGAAAATATTGCTTTCACTTGTGCATGGGGGACCTTCTGTTGGAATATGACACCATTTGGTTTGAAAAATGTTGGTACCATGTATCAGAGGGTAGTTACTATAATTTTTCACAACATGATGCATAAAACAATGGAAGACTATGTTGATGATACCTTGGTTAAGAGCACAAAATGCAACACACACCTTCAAGATTTGGGACCCATCCTAGATCAGATGGAGAAATTCAGTCTGAGACTTAATCCTAAGAAATTTGCATTTGGTGTAACTTCTAGGAAACTACTTGGTTACATTTTCTTTGTAAAAGGAATCAAGGTTGATCCAAAGAAAGTTCAAGTAATCATGGATATGTGTCCACCTCATAATATTAGTTAGATGAGGAGCTTACAAGGAAGACTTCAATCCATTTGTAGATTCATCTCACAGTTGGCAAATAGGTCACAAGATTTTACCAAGACTCTACACAAAGGTGTGAAATATAACTAGAGCCAAGATTGCGAATAGAATCAAACATAGATAAAAAATACCTTGCTAATCAACCAATCTTGATGCCTCTTATTCATTAGAAGCCTCTTATTTTGTACATCTTAGCAACATAATCATCTCTTGATATCTTGCTAGCACAAGAAGACAATGATAACAAGGAAAGAGCTATCTAATATCTAAGTTGCATGCTGATTTCTTATGAAATGAATTATAAAATCAATGAGAAGGCTTGCCTAGAAGTTGTCTTTGATTCCCAAAATCTGAGGCATTACATCATATTACATGAGTGGTTGCTAATATTGATCCACAGAAATACTAACTCGACAAGGTGGCTCTGACAAGAAGGTTAGCTAAGTGGGTCATTATACTAAGTGAGTTTGACGTCTAGTATGTTGAACAAGAGGCAATCAAAGGACAAGCTATTGTTGATCAATAAGCAGAAGCACCAATGTAGAGTCTTCTCCCACTGAACATTGATTTTCCTGATGAATCAATTCTAACACTCACATACCATACTTGGGTAATGTTCTTTGATAGTTCCTTCATGCAACAAGGATCCAATGTTGGGCTATTGTTCATATCACCACAAAGATATTCACTACCTAAGGCATACAAGATTATGTTTCCTTATAAAAATAACATTGTAGAATATGAAGCTCTAATTAATGGCATGAAGATTGTAGTTGAATAGAGAGTGGATGAATTAAACATCTTTGGTTATTCATAGCTCATAATCAACTAGGTTAATGATGTATATCACAAAGGATGAGAAGCTAGTACCTTATAAATGTATGGTGGATGACCTGAAGAAGTACTTTGCTCATATCAATTTTCAACAGATTCCTTGTGTAGGCAAAAAAGTGGTTGATGCCATGGCTACTCTTTTTTCCTTGTTACAGATGCTAGAAAATGATCTTCAACACGAGTTCCTGGTGGAAACGTTAATCTAATTTGCTTATAATTCCCCTGAATCTTGGATGATTTTTTCTATTGTAGGACATGACTCATCCTGCTACCACCATATATACTCTTTCTTATGTGACCAAAACATCTCAGACAATTTAACCCAAAAAGAAAAACATCACCTTTCTGGAATGCTTCATAGTATGTTATTATTGCTGAAAACTTGTTTAGGAGAAGTCTCAACTAAACACTCCTTAGGTTTTTAGAACCCAATGAGTCCCAATGCACATTAATAGATGTATACAAGGGTATTTTTGGATCTCACTCTAATGGCTTGACACTAGCTCATAAACTTGTTAGAGCTAGTTACTATTGGACAAATATGGAGCAAGAGGCAATCAAAAATGCCAAGTCCTAAAAATAATGCCAACTCCATGGAAATCTGATTCATCCTCTAGCTAGGGAGCTAATTCCATCTATCATGATGTGGCCATTTCAACAATGGGCATTTGATCTTGTGGGTCAAATTCACCTGTCCTCTTTAAATGGACACAAGTCTATCATTAAAACTACAAATTATTTCACTAAGTGGGTAGAGGTAGTCCCTCTCTCTATAGCCAATGGAAAGACTATAGGTCTTCTCATCATGAATTACATCATATGCAAGTATGGAGAACCTTCCTCCATCATTACTGACAATGGAGGATAGTTTTAAAAAAAATATCTTAAGGAGTTGTGTAAAAAGTTCAGAATCACACAACATTGGTCTTCCATTTATTATCCTTAGGGTCATGGTCAAGCAGAGGCCTCCAACAAGGTGGTCCTTAAGATCTTGCATCACACAATTAAAAAATTTGGAAGGGACTGGCACCTTTAGATTAATCTCGCTTTATGGGTTTACAGAACAAGTATTAGAAATCCAATGGGTACAATGCCTTTTGCTTTGGTATATGGAGTAGATGTTGTGCTTCCCATTGAGGTTGAGATTCCTATTTTAAGAATCTCCATGAAAGGCCTCAGTACTAATGATGACTACAGAATATCTCAACTTCAAGAGCTAGAATTATTCGATGAGCATCGGCAAGTGGCATGTGATCATCTTCAAGCTTATTAGCAGTGTATGTCTAGAAGCTACAATAAGAAAGTTAAGCCACATGACTTCCAACTGGGTATCTTGTTCTAAGAGAAAACCCTAAGAATCAGCAACAAAAGGTATAAAAAGGGAAGTTTGAACCCAACTAGCTAGGTCCCTACATAGTCATTGCAGTGTTTGGGTCTGGTGCTTACCAACTTTCTACATCTAAGTGAGAGGTGCTCAAGGATCCCATCAACACTCTCCATCTGAAGTGGTTTTATAGCTTATATAATTCCAAAAGTTCTTTGTATATACTTAAAAGTCCTGAAAAAATCATTCCCTTGGTCAAAACCTAGCAATAGGTGCCTTGGTAATACCAAAAATAGTTGTAAAAATAAAAAATACAAAAAAATTCAAAAATACAAAAATACAAAAAAAATTGAAAAAAAAAGCCATTAATGAAAACCTGGCAAACAGGCATCATGGTAGAAAAAAAGGAATGTCTACCAAGAAGGTGAAAACTTGGTAAATAGGCACCTCTTATTTCTGATGCTATATCTTGCAGCGCATCTTCTAGCTTCCTATATAGTTGCTTTCTTTCTTTACTTCATTATTTTTGCTCATGTATCCATGGATTCAATCTTTTCATAACTTGAAGACAACACCCTATAGTATCATAGGAATCTCTCACATCAGTCACTAGTTGTTCTAACTATGTCTACCTACTATCACTCATGTCACTTTAGAGATTCCTTTCATGGAATATCTCTTGTGTTAGTCACTAGTTGTCCTAACTATGTCTGTCTACTATCACTTAGTTTCCTCCTAAGGTTCTTCTTATTGAAGATTCCTCTTTAACTTAAACTACTAGTTGTTCTAACTAATTCTATCTACTATTGTCACCCTACTAAAGAGATTTCTTTTATGCATTTTCTAAACATTGACACTTGACATCAATCCTATGACACAAAACACTAAACTCAAAATGATGAATTTGTTTGGGATATGATGAGATTTTCTTTGTTTTTTTTTCTTTTGCTTTATCATGTCTCTTTGAGAAACTCAATGATGTCTCTATTGACTAGAGAAGTGAGGACTGGGGGCATGATCTTTTCTTTTTTTTATGTTTGATGGTTTAGTTCCAATGATCTGAAGCATTCATATAAAAGGGGTGTCCACTATAAGAGCCTCTATCTCATTTGGATGTCTATGTGTACATTGTCTCCTTTTATATAGATAAATCAATAAGGTTGGGTCTTCTCCTTGCTTGTTGGAGTGAACTCTTCATGTTATAGTAAATACAAATACTTGTCTTGCTAAGTGAATGTATAGGTCATTGCAAGTATGCCTAGCACACTTCTATCTCAAGTTACAAATGCAAGGGTCATTACAAATAGAATACTTATTGATTACTTAGAATAATAAGGATCTCTTATCTGTCTAGTGTGTCTACACACAAGAAACATTTTGGTCATCCTAGCATTTATGCTCTGATGCTTATGTTCACTTGCTACATCAAAAGGAACAAATGTTCTGGTCCTTCTAGCTTCTTGTGCCTCAAATGCTTACATTTAATCCTGAAAATACTAGAATGTATGTCCTATTCATATTTCCATGATTGCAATGTTAGTGGGAATTGTACAACATGTGGGATTATGCTAAATTCTTAGTGATGACAATTTTTGAAGCTTGGTAACCAAACTTAGGGTTTCATATAGCATAGGGTTGCATCTGCATTAGCACATGGTCTGATCACTAATTTATTTGCCTCCTTCATGATGAGGGATTGTTGACTTCTTCAAAATATCACATCTCTTCAAGACTGCAAAAATGATCGATTAATCACCCCCTGGCTAATATGGCTACTATGAATCCATTTTTAGGATCAAATTTGAAATTTGACACACTTATAAATGGTGGGACCGACATGATCAAATGCTTGTGTGGTCCATTTTTATTATACTTTGTGAATCTTAGAATCTTTTCAAATCACATTTTTTAAAATATTCCAAATTTTTGGAAAAAGTCAACTTTGGTCAGACTTGGTCTTTGGACCTCAAAATTGTTAGGAAGATTCAATGATAGGTGAAGACATGTGGCAACTACGATATTTAAGTACTGTACACTCTACCCCAATAGTGGGGTTGAAAAAAAATTTTGGGCTCCTATTTTCTCAGAGAATGGTAAAACCCTAATATGTTTTACCTTTGGGGAGTAGCCCTAAAGTGAAGTGCATGTTATAAGCATTTTTAGGGTTGCAAAGAGATGCGATGCGAAATAGGTGTATTGTTGGTACTGCGAGTAGCTACTGGAGTCTTCTGTTGTTGATGTTGAACTTGCATTGCAAGTGTATTGTAACCTCGTGTTGAAGATAATACATTGTGTAGGTTCTAAAGGGGTGGGGTTGTTTTACCGAAAGGTTTTTTCCCACCGAAAAATCCTTGTGTTATGTGTTCCTTTCTCTATCTATTTTTTGTATGCATGGTTGGCTACAATATTGTTGTTTACATGATATTGAATCTATAAGTGTAGAAGATTTTAATAGGATTTGCATCATACTTTCCTTATGAGATTAGTGTAGGAAGCTATTTCTGCACCTGAGTTTCCTTACAAGTGGTATCAGAGCTTGATCAACTTTTGATCCTAGTTGTTGGGTAGGGCTTTTTGAGCTAATCTCAAGTTGAGTGGGAGTCTTGTGCAGAGCATCCTGAATCTTATTTGCAGATTGAGATGGTGAGTTCATCATATGGAAGAATGGAGGTGGAGAAATTTAATGGCACTAATTTTGAGTTGTGGAAACTCAAGATGGAAGACATATTGGAAGTTCATGACCTATGGGAAGTGACTACAAGCACTACAAGACCAAAAACTATAGCTCAATCAGATTGGTATATCAAAGACCATAAAGCTAAGGGTCTCATAAGACTCTGTTTAATCGATGCAGTCCTTCTGAATGTTCTAGATGAGAAAACCACATATAGTTTGTGGGAGAGACTTGGGGCCATGTATCAGGCCAAATCTTTGGTGAACAAGTTGTTCTTGAGGAAGAAGTTGTATTCTCTATGAATGGAGGAAGGTGGATCCTTAACGGATTATTTAAATGTATTTAATCTGTTGGCTACACAGTTGACATCAGCTGGTGTCAAGTTAGAGGAGAAGGATCATTGCTACACACTTTTGTGTTCTTTACCAGATTCATGGGACCATCTTGTGATGGATCTCAGAAGCACATTAGTCACTTTCAAAATGGATGATGTGGTGTCTTCACTGCTATCAGAGGAGATGTAGAGAAAGGCTTCCATTTTGGAAAAAGAAGCCCTTGCTATTCGTGGGAGATCCACGAAAAGAGGAAAGAAAAATGACAATAAGTCTGATAATAAGGGTAGATCCAAATCCTGTGGGAAGTCAAAGACTTCCAATAAGTCCAAGGAAAAATGTTGGAACTATGATAAGACTGGGCACTTATGTAAAGACTATAAAGAGCCTAAGAAGAAGAAGAAAGCCTCAGATTCTAGTTCTGAAAAATCTCAAGAAGATGGCAATGCATTCATCGTAGCTTTGGCAGCCCATGCATCTGATGATGTGTGGTTGGTTTACTCAGGTGCATCTTTTCACATGACCTCTCATCAAAATTGGTTCTCAAAATATGAAGAGTTCAATGGTGGAAAGGTGTACTTGGGTGATGATTCTCACCTAAAGATAGTTGGACACGGAAGGGTCACTATCAAATTTCTTGATGGACGAGTAAAGGGAATCAATGGAGTTATGCACATTCCAAGTTTGGCATGAAACCTATTATCTATAAGTATGCTGAATGATGTAGGTGTGCAAGTTTTTTTCTAAAGATGGATGTAAGATGATGAGAGGAGCTATGGTGCTTGCTAAGGGTACTAGGAGAGGTACTTTGTTTCAGCTTGATGCACACATTTCTCAGTGTAATAGTTCTTCTATTTCAAAGAAGAGAGTAGCTATCACTTCATCCCCACCATCTAAATGAGTAGTAAAGAAGACTATGGTTAGTGGTTTTGATGGTATTGCAACAAGTGTACCTAAGGGTGCAAACACTTTGGAAGGAAAGCTTCCTGCAAAAAAGACAATGTTGTGGCATTTGAGATTTGGTCACATTGGTGAGAAGGGTCTCAAAACCCTTAAAAATAAAAATCTCATTGAGGGGTTAAATGATTGCAATCTTGAGTTCGACTTCTGTGAACATTGTGTATATGGTAAAAAAAATTGTGTTCAGTTTTACTCTAGTTCTCACAAATCTTTTGATGTTTTGGATCTTATTCATTCTGATGTATTTGGTCCTGTAAAAGTTCCTTCAATCTCCAAGTCTATATTTTTTGTATCTTTCATAGATGATTATAGTAGAAGGACATGGATTTATTTCCTTAAAAGTAAGACACAAGTCTTTATTCAATTCAAGGAATTTAAAGCCCTTGTAGAGAATCAGACTAGCAAGAAGATTAAGTGTGTGAGAACTGACAGTGGCGGTGAGTTTTGCTCAGCAGAGTTTGAATAGTTCTGTAAAGAACAAGGTATCGAGAGGCATAAGACAACTCTATATGCCCCACAACAAAATGGAGTTGCAGAGAGAATGAATAGGACACTGATGGAGAAGGCTAGGAGTATGCTTAGTGGAGCTAGTTTAGAACAAAGGTTTTGGGCCGAAGCTATGGCCACTGCTTGCTATCTAGTTAATAGATCTCCTACATCAGCCCTTGTTGGTAAGACACCCATGGAGGTGTGGTCTAGTAAGAAGCCTTCAATTAGACATCTTCATGTTTTTGGTTGTGAAGCTTATACACATGTTCCAATGGACAAAAGATCTAAGTTGGAAAACAAAGTTGTTAAATGTATTTTCATCAAATACAGTGCTGGTGTGAAAGGATACAAGCTTTGGGATCCTGTGACTAGTAAGGTGTTGTATAGTAGAAATGTTATTTTTAGAGAGCTAACATCTTCTCCTATTGTGCTACAACCAGATGAAAAAGAAAAGGAAAAAGATGTTGTTCAGTTGCCTCCTACCCCTGAGAAGACTGAACAGAGAGACCATGTTGGGTCTAATGATGAGGAGAGCTCTTGCAGCTCTGATAGTTCAGAAGAAGAGGAAGAACAACCTCAACCTCAGCCCTTGAGGAGATCCATGAGAGAAAGAAAGCAACCAGAAAGGTTTGTTTATTCTATGTTAGATTCCAGTTGTGCTTTTTCTTTGATTACTAACACTGATGAGCCTAGATCTATGAAAGAGGCTTTGGGCATGGAAGATGTAGGTTCTTGGATTGAGGCTATGGATGATGAGATGGCTTCATTAGAGAAAAAAAAACATGGTACCTTGTACCTTTGCCTAAAGGGAGAAAATTTGTTGGCTGTAAATGGGTGTTCAAGAAGAAATTATGTGTAGATGGCAATGTTGAAAGGTACAAAGCTAGATTGGTTGCAAAGGGGTATACACATGTAGAGGGAATAGATTATGGTGAAATATTCTCTCCTGTTGCAAAGTTGACATCCATTAGATTTATTTTATCTCTTGCTGCATCATATGATTTAGAGATAGAACAGATGGATGTGAAGACAGCTTTCCTTCATGGTGATTTGGAGGAAGAGATTTATATGTCACAGCCTAAGCACTACATTTTTAAAGGTAAAGAATCCTTAGTTTGCATATTAAAGAAATCTCTATATGGTTTGAAGCAATCTCCTAGGATGTGGTACCTTAAGTTTGATTCCTTTGTGTTGTCAACTAGATTTGTAAGATCAAAATTAGATCATTGTGTTTATTTCAGAATTGAAAATGATCGCCTTCTTATTGTTGCATTATATGTTGATGATATGTCACTGTTTGGGAAGGGTAAGGATATGATTTCTGATTTTAAATCTCTATTGTTAGCACAGTTTGAGATGAAATATCTTGGGGCAGCTAGGTACATCTTGGGTATGGAAAATAGTAGAGATAGGTCTAACAAAAAACTTTGGTTGAGTCAAAGTAAGTATGTGAAGTCTGTGTTGGACAGGTTCAGCATGGCAGATTGTAGACCACTATGTGTTCCTATTCCTATGGGAACAAATTTATCTATAGATGATTGTCCAAAATCTCCTAGTGAGGTGGAAGACATGAGTAGAGTACCTTATGCTAGTGCAGTTGGCATTCTTATGTATGCTATGGTCTGTAATAGACCAGACATTGCCCAAGCAATGGGAGTCCTGAGTCAATTTATGGCTAATCCTAGACGGATACATTGGGATGCAGTTAAGCGAGTATTCAGATATTTGAGGGGTACATCAGATTACTCCATATGTTATCATGGTAACTCTTCTAGATCTCAGCATTCAGTTTGTATTCATGAGTTTGTGGATTCAGATTGGATAGGTGATATCAACCGCAGGAGATCCACCAGTTCTTATGTATTCACTATGTTTGATGGTGCCATTAGTTGGATGAGCAAGCGATAACCTATGGTTGCTTTGTCCACTACAGAAGCTGAGTACATGGCTGCTACTCATGCTTGTAAGGAAGCCATTTTTATTAAGAGATTGTGTTCTGATGTTGGTGTTGATGCAGAACAAATTACTATTTGGTGTGATAGTCAGAGTGCTATTTTCCTTGCAAAGAATCCAACTTTCCATGCCAGAATGAAGCACATTGATGTGCAGTATCACTTTGTGAGAGATATGGTGGAAGATGAAAAGGTAAATTTGGAAAAGGTAGATACTGTGAAGAATGTTGCAGATGCATTAACGAAACCAGTGGGCACTAAGAAGTTCAGATGGTGTTCAGAGTCTATGGGCCTTTCGGCCTATAGTGGTTAGTTCCTGTTGCTCTTACAAGGTGTTCAACAAGTGGGAGAATGTTAGGAATAAGGTGTCTCAACCTTGTATAATTCCTATTCTTATTATTTATTTTGTAAAATGTATTTCTTGCAAATAATGGGGTTCAATTTTTTGGGGTTCCTATTTTCTAAGAGAATGGTAAAACCCTAATATGGTTTACCTTTTGGGAGTAACCCTAAAGTGAAGCGCATGTTATAAGCATTTTTAGGGTTTCGAAGAGATGCGATGTGAAATAGGTGTATTGTTGGTACTGCGAGTAGCTACTGGAGTCTTCTATTATTGATGTTGAACTTGTATTGCAAGTGTATTGTAACCTCATGTTGAAGATAATACATTGTGCAAGTTATGAAGGGGTGGGGTTATTTTACCGAAAGGTTTTTCCCCACCAACAAATCCTTGTGTTATGTGTTCATTTCTTTGTCTATTTTCTTTATGCATGGTTGGCTACAATATTTTTGTTTACATGATATTGAATCTGTAAGTGTAGAAGATTTTAATAGGATTTGCATCATACTTTCCTTATGAGGTTAGTGTAGGAAGCTATTTTTGCACCTAAGTTTCCTTACAAAAATCACTTCAAATTGACTCCAAATTTTCTTCATATCCTTTTGATCTCTTCTATTTTCTTTTAAACCCTATATTTCTTTGATATATTTTAATATACTACTTCATATCACATTTCTAGTGTGTCATCTTTTGATTTTGCTCTCAAGGGGGAAGTATGATTACATCATTGAATCTTTCAAAACTAGCTTCAACTCAATATTAATCCTATGTCCTCATCACTCAATCATTCTAAATCTTATGCCCTCATCACTATGGGCATCTCATTACTCGAGACATCTTATTCCCCTCTATCTAGCATTTATGTCATCTATCTCATCTTTTGATCAGATGATCAATCTTATAACAGTTCTTTTCAAAGTTTAATGGATAGGTATTGGGACAATCTAACCTTGACTCCTGAGGATCAAGCCTTGTTTTGGTGATGATTTATGACTCGTGATAGGTCTTGTTATCTCTTTCATAGACCAGTATTCAAGTGTTCTATCTAGACTCTAGGAGATTAAGCTTTGTTCTGAAGATAATTCTGAATTCTTACCAAGGATTAAGCTTTGTTCTGGAGATAATCCTAACTTTGGCTAAGAATTAAGCCTCATACAAGGAATAATTCTAAGCTCTTACTTTCAATCAATATTCAATGGATATATATTGGGGTAGTTTAACCCTGACTTCTAAAGATTAAGCCTCATTCTGGGGATAATTCTATAAATCCTAATTAATCTTGTCATCTTTTAATGGATAGGTATCAGGATAGTCTAAACCCCAACTCCTAAGAATTTAGTCTCATTCTAGGAACAATTTTGTGAATTTTGACAATCTTTGTTCTATCAATTTTGGTATCTAGGTGTTATATCTAGATTCCCTAAGGTTAAGCTTCATTCTAGAGATAACTTTTAAAAGCTCTTTTAATCTTGGTATATAGGTGTTCTATTTGGATCACCTAAGGTTAAGCTTTGTTCTAGAGATAACCTTAAAAAGCTTATTAATTGGTATTAGTATCATCAATTTCAGAACCAATCTCATTTCTTGATTTATGTTTCATACTTCTAATTTCTTTCAATCAAACGTGCTACGCGCACTTTCATTCAAAGAGGGGCAAATGTAATACCCCAAAATTGGCGCATTGCCATGTTAACCAATTCTGGTCTATTCAATCATTCCTAAGTCCTATTTTACTTGGAAATTCTAATTCCTATTATTGCTACTTGATCTAAGTGTCAAATGCAGAAAATCCTATTCTACATTAATCACTCTATTTAATTCCTAAGTATCAACTCAAATCAGCTACATTAAACCTATTGATTAAGTTTAATTTAATTATAAGTGTTCATACCTTAATTAAATTAAAATTACCTCTTTAGCTAATGTACAAAGGGATTAGATGTATTTAATTTAATAAGATAATGTCCTCATTTTAATTATTGAATTTAATTATTCAATTAATTAAAGTTTATGCATTTATGAGGTCATATCCTATTTTATTAAATTAATTATTCTCTAAAAATCTTCTCTTCAGTTCTGAAATGGAAGTTCTGAGTGAACTATCTCTTGAATTGGAATTGACTTAGTTAACTTGTTCTCACACTCAAGTGAAACTTAGTTGACTCTCCATCACACTTAGATCTGAATCAGTTAACCTCACCTGCATAAGGAATTTTCCATTCTGACTGAGTCTCATCTTCAATCTTGACTGTTCATTCCAATCAATCTCGATCGTCAATCAATCCTAGGATTCTATTTAAGGAGCCTTAAATTCTTCATTACAGGGGTTATATTGATTTTTCATCGAATCTATGTTGGAATATCTATCCATTATCATTGCATCCATAGCTTTTACATTTTACATTATATTAATATCATCTAGATTCTAAAATGCATTCATTTAGCATAGTATGCTCTTTTATTTCTTAGCTTAATATGCATTTCATATAGTATAATTTTCATTCTCATTTAGCTATAAATCCTTCATACTAAAGGTTTGGTTGTCAAATTCTCTTTCTGAGAGCAAGGGAAAATTTTGTCTAGTTAGGAGGTGACAGGTTGATTTGCTGAATCATTTCGAGTGAACGATTCAATGTTCATTCTGGGATGGTTTCTCATGTAAGGATCATGTTGAAGTGTAGTTGATTATAGGCCATAATTAATGCATACAATGGGTAGATCCATATAGGAATCTTGTTGGATGTTGTTTTGAACAATGTCTTTAGACACTTGAGCTAAGTAAGAATCAGTTGTTGCAGAGTTTTATGGTTGCTAATGTAGACACCTAAATTTGATTACACTATTTTAGTAATCCTATTTAGTTATCTAAAAAGGCATTATTAATTAAATTTCTATTTAATTAATCCTTTGTCATCCCCTAGTTGATTAATTTAATTAATCATCTATAGTCCTAATTGATAAATCAAATAATCTATTATTTATCAATTAAATCCTATTCTTCTATCTAATTCCAAAAATCCCCATTTATTAAATAAATCTATTTGATAAATGAAATCCTCAAATTCAAAAACCCCTAACCTATCTCTAATCCTCCATTTAGCCTAATCCACCCCATCCACCCATACTAACCAAGCTTAGCCACTAACTCACCCACCCTCATTAATGCCATCCACTTGCACATCTCTAACATCCCTAATCTAATCCTAAACCCAAGCCTAATCCACCCCCTAATGTTGTCACATTCCTTAAACAAGTTTAAGACTTTGCTAATCCAAACCAAAGTCTCCCCTCAAAAAAACCCAACCACTAAGTCATGAGTGCTCTTACAAAACATAAAGACTCTTACAAGCCCACTCATGACTCTTACACCCATCTTCCACACTCTTCCCTCTTCCACACTCATTCCTCTTACATCCCTCTTACATACTCAACCCCACTCATCATGACTTTAACCAACCCTTTACCCTACCCTCTCACACTCATCCTCCTTGTGACAAGTGTCACCTTCCCATTGGTGCTAAACAAGCACAATCCATTTGCTCCCCTTTGAGTGCATCTTAGCCCTCCTTAAGCCTTCATCCATCCTTGCATCTAAGCCCTCCATCTCTCTACCCCTTAGCCTATAAATTGAATCCCATCCCAAGCCATTTCATCAACAATCTTTGAGCTAAAGTTACCATGCTATTTTGAGAACCAAAGCCATCAACCATACCCTTATAATGCCAAATTGAGAGCTCACAAAGCTACCAATTTGCCATTACCCATCTCCATTGAAGCAGCTTTTGAGCATCTTTGAGCATACATCCACAGCAAAAGGACACATCTACAGAATCAAGAAAGCATGGAGTGCTTTTTCTTGTGAGGTTTGCACTTCTTGTTTTCTTCCTTTGTCTAAGCATATATGTGAATTTAGTTTTTGGTTTGTGAATGTTTACTTCATTTTTTAATGTTCTTTGCATACTGATTCTGGTTCTACAGCTAAAACCTTTGATATTGATGTCAATGGGGAAGAAGTTTGACATGAAAAACATCATGAGGAAAACATGATGAGAAGATCATGAGAAAGAACAATATGTTTGGAAGATGTATAGTATGGAATGACAATTTCATAGAAAGAACATTGAGCTATATCAATGGGAGAGAATGATTGATGAAGAGGATTTGAAAAGTAAGATGAATCGTCTTTTGTTGTTATTCTTGGAGCTATATGTTTTTTTCTCTATGTTGCCATCAATACTAAAGGGGGAGATTGTTGAGAGATTGTTGGAAGCATGAATGTTGATGATATTCCTATGGGGGAGTATTGTAGATATGTTACTATGATGATATGTCACATTCATGACTGAGTTTGTCATTGATGTCAACATAGCAATCTTTGTGGTATCTAATAGAAGAATAGCAGAAAGATCGAGTTGGTATAGATGGCTAGTTGTGTATTCTCACTATACAAAGTCATTGGAGATATGTTTGAGTATGTGGTATATGTAGTTAATGTTACAAGAAGAAATGATAAGTCTAGAAGAAGTTATGTAAGCTTTGTTGATGTTTTTTCTAAGATAGAGTTTACAGAGGCATGTTTTGGTAAACTTGTTATATCTCTTAGCAAAGTTTTTATTTTGGGAATCAAGGTTGAGGATGTGGAGAAGAAATTTTGGAGATGACATGGCTAAATTTTCTCATCATAATATTATGTGTACAAAATTTTATTCAAGTTGCAAGGTGGAAGATTAATGTTATCGATAAGTGTAACATGTTCTTAATGTAGTCGTATAATGATAAATTGAGAAGGTCTAACAGCTGACTCAGGGAATTATTTTATGGACTCAGTATAAAGGAAGGACATTTTCCTTTATCATGTATGACATAAATAAGTATTTTTAAGAAGCACAAGCGTGGAATTCAAAGTTGAGCAAAGCAAAGAAAAAGTGAAAGAAACTTCATTGCCGAGGTTTTGTTGAGTGATTTGCTGACCTAGTCTACAAGGTCTGATAGTGATTGGTTCAGTTGACAGAACAAAGGAAAGAAGAACATAATAGTAAATTTCATATTTTAGTAGTGAGCTCTTCTTGTAGTTGAAATTTCATGTTTGGGCAGTGAGCTCTTCATGCATACATTGTACTACTACCCCTAATAGGGTTGGAATCTCCTAACAGGGATTCAAAGTCTCCTAACAGGGACTCATATGTACTAAATGTTGTAATGTACTCCTAATAGGGTCCATCCTCTAACAAGGAATATTCATATTAGTACATCATCTTGTGGGCATCATTTGCATCAGGGTTTTCCCTCTGATCAAGGGTTTTGCTAGTTAACATATATGGTGCAATTGTCATTGTGCATCTTATTATTGTTTTTTTCTACTTTGGTTGAATGGTTAAGTTTGTTTAAAGAAGATAAGTTTTTTAATTTTTTTATAATTAATTCAAATGCCCCCCCCCCCCCCCCCCACTCTCAGTTATCTTGGTGGACTATTATTTCTAACAAAAGCTTCTTGACGGCACAAGCTACTAAAGATGAGAAAAGGGAAAAGAACTTGGATATACAGGCCATGATGGTAGATGATGAGATAATTGAGGCCAAAAAAATTATGAATGATGAAACTTTCATAATAATAAAAGAATTCAAAAGGTTATTGTTCAAATTGAAAGAAAATAAATTGTCCTTGCAGCTGAAGCCAAGTGACTCTAATAAAAAGGTAGCAAAAATGGTAAAAGGGATACAATAGTATGATCCAACAAGTAAAAGTTTGACTCTAGAAGAGGTGAGAGAACTGATACAAGGAAGTGGTATGATCATCTTTCCAGGATGGGAAATCAATTCTTCTTTCTTTCTTGATCAGATGAGATGACAAGACAAGACAGTCTCTTTTGAGGATGTGAATCAACAAGGCAAACTGAGAGGATCTAGTTATAGAATTGATGCTCAAACCATGGCCATATGGATCTTGGCTCCATAAAATGAGAAAAAAACTCTCATGTAAATCAAAGATTCCCCTAGTGAATGTGATCTTTTGAAATACATCAGCATCTCTTCTAGGGAAGAATAGAATTGATGTACTGGAAGAGAAATTACATAAAACCTATGATAGGTATGTAATAAAAAAGAGACACTATGAAGAGGAGATGAAGAAAACATATGTCCTAGAAAAAAGGAGTCTTGAGTTAGAAAATGAAATAGTAGCCTTGTAAAACACTGCTAGGCCTGCCATTGAGATTGAATATAAAGGTGTGCAAACAAAGAGCTATGCACTTGATATAGGGGATATGATAGGCTAGTCTATAGCTACTAATGAAAAAGAATTAGAATCAAGCAAAGAAATAGAAATTAGAACTATAAATAATTTATTGATTCATAAGATAAATTCTTTGAAGTATGCTTCATAGAATGTGCATAGAAATTATATTGATTTATAGGGGATTGAGTATTAGTATTCTAAAGAAATCTCCTTATTGTCTCCCTTATTCACTAGATGGGGCTCATGCACTCAATTTTTTGAAAGCCTTGTACCCATGTTGACACTAAAGAAGGATTTACCAAAAGGGGTAATTATTTTTTTTAGGAAATTGATTCATAGGGTAAAAGAATTAAATGGTTTCTTTGTAATGAAATTGCAATCAATTCAAAATAAGATGAAAGTAATTGCTATAAGGACTCAAAATTTTGTACACAATATATTGGATGAAAAGGGAGGAGTAAAGAAGTGGCAAGAATGGTCATCTTATTTTGATGGTATTCTAAATCATGTTAGGTTTATGGCATATCATAATGTTGAGGCAAATATTGTCGTGGTGTATGATTTAATTGAAGTTTTACACAAGTTGGAATCATAAATGGGAAGGGTAACTATAGAGGTTTAAGCTACTAGATATTCCAAATGGAATAAGAGCCTTGAGGAATTGAACAAGGTCAAATATGTCAGTTGGCCAAATGTTGAAATTGGCATAGCTATATGGGAGGTCATAGTTTGTGTAAAGGCCTTGCCATATGGGGATAGTGAATAAAAAATTAAAGTCACAACTAAAAGGAAGAAAAGACAAATAAAAGACAATGATAGTGATAGGTTGCTAAAGTGCAGACATACTCATCTTGAAGACACCTAAAGAAAGTTACCACTTGCTAGCTTTGGAATTGTTTCCCCAATTTTATCCAAGTACAAGGAATGTTTGTAAAGAAACAAGTATATAAAATATCTTTTTATTTGTTTTTAGTCAAATTTTGACAAGTGTCCTCCCATCTAAATTTTTTTACAATCCTTATCTATAAAGGATTCCCAAGGAGTGGAGGCCGAATTCTATTTTATTTTAGTGCTTAGGTTGTTTTACAGTCACTCCAATTATTATGTCAATCATGTGTTTTCTCCATTTTTGTATTCTAAGACCTTAATGGATATTGAATGACAAACTTGTCTAGTTCTGAGCTATATTTTGAGTCTTATATCAGAAATGTATTGTTCTCAAGAAGATTAATACAAGAGGGAGTTCTGAATATTTGTCTCTTTGAATTATGTCATTATTTTCATATATTTGTTACTTTTGGATTGAGTGAGAAAACTTCATTTGAATTTAAATGTAGCTAGGATAGGTTGTATGTCAATTCACTGTTGTATTTAATTCAAACAATTAAGTGAATGCTTCTATAAATTAATAGAGTATCTAAATATATAGGAAGGATATTATAAGAATGAGATTTAGGGTTAGTATTTTCTAAATTTGATTGAAAGTCAATTAAATAGATCAAGATTTACTAGTATGACTTTGTTTAGCAATGGATAAGACACTAGTCATCAGTTGAGATACAAATTGGAGCATTCATTTGGTTGCATAATACACACTTAAATCAAAATCATTTTATGTAAAGTTTGTAACAAAGATTTACATGTTTGTCACTCACTTGTTGTTATATTTTGTTTTGAGTTTATAATTGGTTTTTGTAAAAAAAAATAGTTAATTATAATTTCAAGAAGGTTATAGACCATTTTCTATTATAAGGGATGAATATTGTATTGGAAAAACTAGTAAATTAGTAATAAAATCCCTAGGTGCACCTGCCTTGGCCTTGTAGAACCAAAAGTGTCAAAAGCCCTTGTGCTTTGTTATGTTGGTCCAGATCTAAATAAGTTTTTTCTGAATATGAGAAGCACCAAAACCCTAGGCATTCACTTTGATTCTACATCTTGGTGTTGTTTTAGATGTGTAGCTTTAAAACACTAACAAAATGGTGACTCTACTAGGGAGCTATGAAGAGACAAAATCATATCTAAGATGTTCAAGTATTTGGTATAAGTTGAACATATACAATCATTTATCCAGTTTCCCATTATGTTTATGCTTGATATTGGTTTCTTTTAAAGTGACAAACCTTGAGAATCTACACAATCCTAATACCACAAGAGTTGTATGATGTAGGATGTGTTTGCATAGTGCCTTATTGCAAAATAGAGTTTATATTTCTTGTTGTTACAAAAGTTTGCACCCTCCCCTGAATTTTGACCTATAGACAACCTTGTGAAACATGGAAACAATCTCCAAGTTGTGCGACTTGAACTGTGAAATTGAGTCTCTAGAGAAGGCTAACTTCCCTACAATTAGCATGCACCTAACTACTTCTTGAGAGGAAAAGGAAGAAGTAGATGCAAGAAAGTAAATTGTTGAAAGGGAAAGTGGGGTGATGCACCTAACTAAAATGCTTACAACTCTGCTTAGGGATGCACAACACATCGATGAAACACCCAAATACATAAGTATTTACTCTATTCTACCTTCTAAGGAACCACATGTAGGTTTGGAATTGATCAAATGCTAAAAGAAAAGACATCTTTACAGTACAACAATCATTAATAGTTTGAACATGACATATAATTCTAAGTAGAAAAGAAACATTCATAGAGAGGAAAAATACATGCATAGACTAATGAATGGCAAGAAGAGGTAAGAAACTAGCTATTTCATTAATGGAAGGCAAGGAATACAATTGCAGAGTAAAAAAGTGTTGCAAGTAAACATAACAAAAGAGAGAAGAACCCCTAAAACATACTTACAACTGCCTTTTATAGAGTTTAGGCATAACTCTAATATTTACATTGAAACTCTAAACTCAACTACTAAGTTCAAGTTGTAGAAGAGCAATAACTAAGAATCAAAAGGGAGATTTTATCAGATGCACATCTCATGCAAAAAATCAAATCTTGCATGCAAATTGAGCCTTGAAGAGATAGAAATGATGGCCATAATTTTTTTGGATAGGTAGATGGATAATCCAAGGTGGCAAAAGGATAAAAACTACATTTACGAGGCATGGAGAACACCAAAAGGTGGTCATAGATGATCAAAAAGGACAATGTTCACCATCAAAGAGCTCCTTGATTTTGTGTTCATGACCATGCTAGGTTAGCTATGTCATCAAGTCAACCAAATTCAAACATCTAACTTTCCATGTGGCCCTATATCCTTTAAACATTCTACCAAATCATATAGCTTTCTATATGTTATGTTGACCTGGAACTGCTCCTGCTTAGAGCTTCGCAACTCATTTTTCTCATTAATTGTTTGGCCATACAAAATGATGACATCTTCATTTCATGTCTTATCACTACTTCACAACTTCAAATCACTTTATCCCACTAACTATGATGACCCTATGAACATCACCAAACCAACTACTTCACACCCTCACAATGGTTAGGACCTAACAATCCTTTAACCATGTGATGTTGTGATGCCTTTATCTTTAACCATGTCACTCTATTAGAAATACCAAACATGAAGCCTATTTGAAACATGCAACACTATGAGCATTGTTTTGATTAACTGCCATCTTGCTTTGCAATTTCGCAATTGAAAACCTTAAATGCAGATGAAACCTTGCAATGTTGCGCTAGCCGCTAACTCAATTATTTTAATTAGTTTTAAATCATTATTTAATCCTACAATGGTGTAAATACAATCTTTTTTCTACTTCATAGCCTTAACCCTAGGTCACTTTTAACTCCATGTGATGTTACACTAAAGCACTTCACAAACTCGCCACCTTTAGCTTGTGTTAACCTTCACCATGTGCAATTATGTGACTACAAGCTTCACACCTTCACAACTTGAAATCTTCATTGTCCATGTTGACCTATGAGGCTGCAAAGACCTCCTTTAACTTTTGATCACCACTTTACAACTATAGACTGGTTAAATTTGCTAACCATTGTGACTTGACAATAACCACTTGATTACCTTTATCGCAACTTCACAACTTAAAGCATCAAAGCTTACGATAGATTGATATCAATTTAAGATCAACTACATTTATCAACAATGCACTCCTTTGAAACTAATCATTTCCCTACTTCTTAACCTTGTGCAAATGTGATTAAGAATTTTGCTACTTCGCACCCTAAACTTGAATATTATCCCAAATAGTTGCAAAGTTGCACATTCAACAGCCAATCCATCTGATATGACTCCTCTGATGCATGAAACTACACTATGCTTTTGTGTACCTAATTTTTCTTGAAACTACACACTATTTTTGGCCAAAACTATAGAAATTACATCATTCAGTGCCCAAAAACCACATAACTTATCCCATGGAAGATGTCTTTGATCGATTATCTACACTGAGATAAATTGTGAAAAAATTGTCAACATTTCTTTTCAACTTAGAGGGGATGCTTGTCTACTAAGCATGGACCAGTGACCTTAAACAACCCATTGGGCTATAGAATCACAAAAAATGAGATCTGCTCTTCAAATAACTAAAAAACTCTAGCCTCTACAACTACAAAACTTCAAAAAATTTCTATCTCACAAAGAAATAGATGTGCTCATGCACTTCTTGAAAATCTAGAAAATTGCCACTCTAATATGTACACGGATTTACAAACAAAATATCAAACAAACCCATTGACTAGTTTGTTGAAGTAGTTGCCCTTCCTCACTAGTTATTTTTTTCTTCTATGCACATGGATAGCTAAAAAGATTAGTAGACATGATAAGCACATTGTTGCATGGAACACCTTTTCCCCAATGTTGAAGACAATGAAGTTATCTAGTACTGGGGCATTACCTTGTGGAGAAAAGCATACTTGGTCATCTTTGTAGAATTCTTCCTCATGCTCAAGAATGAGCATGACTAGGGGCAACTTGCATAAATGTAGAGCTCAATACATGATGGGGCATCCTCTTGATGGTGTTGGGTCCAAGAAATCAGCCTTCACCATGTTGTGCTATGAAATGGTAGCATCTAACTTATTTGGAAGTGGCTCCTCTCTTTGTGAAGAAATAATCTCCACCTCTTGCTCATGATGCTCATGAGCCACCTCCTTGGGAGCCACTAGTCTAGTGTGACTCTCCACTTTTTGCTAATGTAGAACATGTTCTTCATATATATGAGATGATGACCCAGCATCTATAGAAGAGTAGATAGCATCAAAATCATCCAAAAGGTAATCCTCACCATTGATCTCCTCCATTATGTCTACAATAACATGCATAGGTTGAGGGAAAACCTTGTGCATATTAGCATGTTCCACTTTAAGGACAGAGCTATCCTTGGGATCCTCCCTGCCATCCTCCATAACATGAAGGATAGTTTACTACAACAAATGTTCCTAATATGGGGAAGATGACTTGTTAGATAGGCATGAGGCCTTAATCTCATAGAAATCAATCCCCCCTATCTGCTCTGATGTCCCCATATCACAATAGTCTCTATGATGACTTGAAGAGATAAATGCTTCTTCTTGGATCATCTTCCCAATTGTGATATTTCATGTGGGCTAAGAAGCTACCTCAAGAAAAT
Organism: Cupressus sempervirens; assembly: GCA_028749045.1. Taxonomy (NCBI): domain Eukaryota; kingdom Viridiplantae; phylum Streptophyta; class Pinopsida; order Cupressales; family Cupressaceae; genus Cupressus; species Cupressus sempervirens. The sequence continues at coordinate 839,666,695 of CM053793.1, forward strand.
TAATGTGTTCCTCCTCAAGGACGAGGATTTCCTCCTTATGTTATTTCTTTCCAACCTCCTATTGCAATGCATGTTCTTCAATTGGTGGCTGCTCATTTGTTGTCTCTAATGTGGGAGAAGATATGTCCACTTCTTTAGGAACAATAAAGAAGGGATAGTAATCATATTGGGGCTCACAATCATTTACATGTAGAGGTGTTTGAATTTTAGGTTGAGGTTCAAGGTAGCTTGAAGTAGAAATATGGGGAGGGTTGCTTTGTTTAAAGCTATAAAACTTCCTCCTTGGAGGCTTTTGAATTTGGGCAAGTTTGAGCTTTGCCTCCTCAAATTTCTTTTGTTTTAGTTTTATTCTCTAGCTACAACTAGAGAAAAGCCTCTTGAGCCTCATTCAAATTATCAAATGCCTCAAACACCATGGTGTGAAAATAGGGGTCATTTTCCCACATCTCCCTCTCATAATGCAAATCATTAAGCCAATAAGTCATGATGAGCATAACATAAGTAGCATCTCCATAGTATGTATCCTCATAAGGGTTATGAATGAATTTAAAAATCTTGTCAATGTCAGCAAATCCAAGGCCCAAAAAATTTAAGTGATCATAAAACTCTCATACCTTTCACATGAGATCACTACAAGGGTCTAAGGAAGACTGGGTAGGCTAATGTAGAGAATGAGAGGGCTGAGGAATAGCCTCTCCATACTATGGGGGAAAGTAGGAGGCATTTCTATGAAGGGGATCCATGATAAAGAATTTAAGATAACACCTTCATAGAAATCCCAGAGAAACATAAAAAATTAGGAAAATGCCATCACTTGGTCTATTGAAACCAATAGATGCATAGAGTCACCATGGTGTTAGATGAATTCCTCCAAAGGCTAATGGAACTAAGAAAAAGCACCCAATTTCTCAGTGAATGGATCTTCAAACTAGCTAACCAACAGACTTATGAATCTAAATTTGTCCCATTAGGGATGCCAAAAAGTATTATCACAAAAATTTGCACCCTCACCTAAAGTTTGACCTACAGACAACCTTGTGAAACATGGAAACAATCTCCAAGCTATGAGACTTGAACTGTGAGATTGAGTCTCTAGAGAAGGTCAACTTCCTTATAATCAAGATGCACCTAACTACTACTTGAGAGAAAAAGGGAGAAGGATATGTAAGAAAGTAAATTATTGAAAGGAAAAGGGGGATGATGCACCTAATTGAAATGGTTATAACTCTACTCAAGGATGCACAACACATCAATGAAACACCAAATACATAGGTCTTGACTCTATTCTACCTTCTAAGAAACCACATGCAATTTTGGAACTAATCAAATTTTGAAAGGAAAGACATATTCACAATACATCAATCATCAATAGTTTGAACACAATATATAATTCTAAGGAAAAAGAAAAGAAACATTCAAAAAGAGGCAAGATACATGCACAAACTAATGAATAGAAAGAAGAGGTAAGAAACCAACTATTTCATTAATGGAAGGCAAGGTATACAATTAAAAAGAACAAGGCTACTAGAAGTAAACATAACAGAAGAGAGAAGAACCCCTAAAACATATTTACAACTGCCTTTTATAGAGTTTAGGCATAGCTCTAATGTTTACATTAAAACACTAAACTCAACCATTGAGTTCAAGTTGTACAAGAGCAATAACTAAGAATTAGAAGGGATATCTAATTAGATGCATGTCTCCATGCAAAAAAATAGATCTTGCATGAAAATAAAGCCCTAAAGAGATGGAAATAGTGGCCACAACTATTTTGGCTAGGCAGATGGATAACCCAATGTGGCAAAAGGATGAAAACTGCATTTACCAAGCATGGAGAACACCAAAAGGTGGTTGTAGATGATCAAAATGACCTATTTTCCATCAAAGAGTTACTTGATTCCATATTCACAACCATGCCAGGTTAGCTATGACATCAAGTTAACCAAATTCAAACATATGACCTGCCACATGGCCCTATATCCTTAAAACATTTTACCAAATCATCCAGCATTTTATCTGTTATGTTGACCTGCACCTACTCCTGTTCATAGCTTCACAATGCATTTTCCTCATTAACTATTTGGCCATGAAAAATAGTGACATCTTTATTTCATGTCTTATCTCTACTTCACAGTTTGAAATCACTTTAGCCCACTAATTGTAGTGAACCTATAAACATCACCAAACTAACTGCTTCACACACTCACAATGGTTAGGACCTGACAATCCTTTAACTGTGTGTTGTTTCAATACCTTTATCTTTATTTGTCTCACTCTATTGGAATTTCCAAACATGAAGCCTGTCTAAAACATGCAATGTTGTGAGCACTATTTAGATTAACTATCATCTTGCTTTGTGGCTTTATAATTGAAAATCTTAACTACAAATGAAACCTTGTGATGTTGTGCTAGCTGCTAACTCAACTATTTTAATTTATTTTGCAACTTTTCAACCTAAGTTTTAACTCATTATTTAATCCTACAACAATGCAAATACAATCTTTTTTCCACTTTATAGCTTTAACCCTAGGTCACTCTTAACTCAATGTGATGTTGCGCTAAAGCTCTTTGTAGACTTGCCACCTTTACCTTAGGTTAACCTTCACCGTGTGTGATGATGTGACTACAAGCTTTCACACCTTCTCAAATTGAAATCTCCATTAACCATGTTGACCTGCAAGGTTATGAAGACCTCCTTCAACTATTGATCGTCACTTCGCAACAGCAAACTGCTTACTTTTACTAACCGCTGCAACTCGATAATAGCCACCTGACTACCTTCATCGCAACTTGGAAACTTAAAGAATTAAATATTTTTGATGGAGTGATATCAATTTAATATCAATTTCATTTATTGACAGGGCACTCCTTCAAAATTGATCATTACCCTACCTCTTAACCCTACAAAGATGCGATGAAGGATGTCACTGCTTCACAACCCAAACTTGAATGTTATCCCAAATAGATATCAAGTTTTGCATTCAAAAACCAACCCATCCAATATGACTCCTCTGATGCACAAAACTACACTATGTTTCGTGCACCTAATTTTGCCTGAAACTATGCACTATTTTCAACCAAAACTGTAGAAATTGCATCATTGAGTGTATGAAAACCACATAACTTATCCCATGGAAGATGTCTCTGATCAGTTATCTATGATGGGATAAATGGTGACAAAATTGTCAATATTTCCCAAAGTATACAATATTGAAATCTTTCTAGGTCAGGCCCTTGTCTTAGATCTATTTTTAGAAGTGCTTTTCCCATGAAATTTTCTCTCCTCTAGCCATAGTAAAGTTATTTTCCCCTTGTGGGTGGTAAATTGGTCAAGGTTTTGTTAACTAGTATTGACATTATAACTAAGAGATAGGTGATAGAAGAAAAAACACGAGAGCATATGTAAGGGAAAACCTAGAAATCCCTTTGTATACAGAATTACCAAAAGCTAGTAAGAAAGTTTGGCCAAAAAAGAAAGGGGAGTCCAATCATACATGGAAGCCCAAAGATAATCCACAATACCAACCTATAGTTGAGAAGGAATTTTTGTCCCATAGTTCTGAGTCTAAGAGTACTATGCTTCTAGGTAATCTTTTTACAACACCTTTTCAAGAAGAGTAGCTCTACCAAGATAAAATGGTGTCATCCATGGGAGATACTATTTTCAAACCACATGGTTTAGGGGAAATAAACCAGCGTCTAAGACCTAGAAGCATTCAATCAAGTAGATCTCACCTTAGGCATGTCCCTTTTATTGAGAGAAACCTCATTGACCTAAGTGACCCTATAGGATCAGAGACTACCATTACTGATCCTGATGATCTATTGATAGAAATAGAAGCACTTAAGAAAAGAGTTATTGAAGAAGATGCCAAATGCATCCATTTGGAAAAGGAGAAAGAGAAAATCACTATGAATTCTCTCATTGAAAGAGACAACTTGCTTAGGAAAATGGTTGATTTGCAAGAACAAAATAAGAAGTTAGAAGAAAGATCTCTTGCCATACATTTAGATGTTTTTGGAGATGTAGAAGATTTAAGATCTAAATTTTGAGACCAAGAACACCTTCTAAAGTAGAAGGAAGGACTTGTTGTTTCCCAAATCTAGCCCTATAAGCCTATTGAGAAGGATATCATAGATTTGAGTGTGAAGAACCCTAATAAAGGAAAACAAAAGGTTGTAGGGATACAAATAAATGAACCCCTAGCTTCCTCTAGAAATCCTATCATTTCCAAGCTTGATTTGGAGTTAGGAAAAGAAGAGAAGGAAAAAGAAGAACTAGCTAAAGAACTTGAAAAGGTTGGAAATGAGGCTCAGGCTATAGAATCAAGAAGGAAGATACACTTTATCAAATCCACTTCTACCCTAGCATCTTGCCCAAAGTAGTATTCACAAGCCATGTCCTCTACTCTAGTATCTAGACCTATAGTAACTAGCCAAGGTTTGTCTCAGTTAGCACCTACTTCTTCTTCCACAACAACTACCCAAATACCTACTACTCAACAAGCCCAAATTCCTTTGCAAACTCAAGGGGCAGGACCAAGCACTTCTAATACTATAGGTTTCTAGAGAACACCTGTCTATATGGAGAAATATAAGCAAATGTATTTTGTAGGCATACCTGGTTTTCCTCATCTCATTTCAAATGATTTAAGAGACAAAATCATTAATTTTTTAGGCAACAATGTTATAACTAGTGAAGAGCATCTTAGAAAATCCATTGACATGTTAAATGACTATGAGGTAGAGAATGAGGATGTGGTGAAGTTGTTCATACATTCTCTTACTGAAGATGCAAGAGATTGGTTTATGAGGTTACCCAATGATAGTATTGGTTCATGGAATGATTTGGAAAAAAAATTTAAAGAACAATATGGTGATAAAACTAACGCAAGTTTTGTGTTAAACAATTTCAATAACATTAAGATGAAATCAAATGAATCAAAATTTGATTTCAATGTTATATATTACAATGGAGTGTATAAGTTATTCCAAGTAATGAGACTAAGTGAAGATGTGTGTCTCACAAGTTATTTCAATGCTTTTGATAGTAAGATGGCCTACACCCTAAGAGATAAAGATCCCAGGGCATCAAGTGATGCTTATAAGATGGTTATTAACATATAAAATAATAGGAAAGCATCTAGTTAGAGAGAAAAGATGATCCAAATTTGTTCAACCCAAGGGGTAATAGAAGAGAAGGTGATAAGCCTACTACAAATAAGAAACATGAAGATGACAAGATGGACCAAGTTCTGAATCTGCTTAAAAATCTAGATCCACTAGTAAATTATGCAAATAAACCAAATACTAGTGAGAAGCCTCAATTCAATAATAGTTATAATAAGTAGGCCAGAATGCAAAATTATTCCTATACTACCCAATGGAAAGATGACAAGCCTATACCTAATCCTATCTAAGGCACAAAGGAAAAGGGTACACCAGATCCACTACAAGAAATTTTTTGAATATGGTAGAAGGCATGCCTTGGTGTATTGTATGCCAATCTCCTCATTCTCTTGATTATTGTGTAGTTGCTTAATCTTTTTAAGAAAATCAGAAAACATAGCAGAAAGAAGGTGAATAAAAAAAGATTCATGAATATATGGCATGTAATATGATAAATCTATGTGATAATGGTGAGGAATCTAATCTGAAAGACTAAGATTGATGCTAGTAGTTAGAGATATATATCAATTACATCATCAACAAGTATCTCAGATGATGATGATCAAAGTGAGGATAAGACATGCAACATGATATCAAATGTTGAACATATAAATTTAAGAAATCCATCCAATGAAGAAATTGATAGAATAACTACTAAGATGGTAACCTAAGTTCATAGTGTATATGAGCAATGTTAGTATGCTAATAGAAAAAAAATATAAATAAAGCTTCTACAAACTAAACAAAATTCATAAACTTCAAGATAGACTAAGATGAGCTCTCAATTGAGAATATGAGCCATTAATGGGCTCTCTCAATGAGAAGCTCTCTTGTTGAGTAGCTTTGTCTAGATAGATAGGATGTATGCTCAATATGTTTCCAAAGGCTTCAATGGATGATTGTGAATTTTTGGTATGGATAGATGGCTTTAGTATGGATTTGGCTCTCTAAATAGCATTATAACTTTACTTCATGGATTGTGTTATTTTGCAAAGGGGAAGGATCCAATTTATAGGCAAGAGGCTTGAGGGATTGAGGGCTAAGATGCAAGGATGGGAAAAAGCTCATGGAGGGCTTAGATTGCATGAGAGGAGAGCAAATGGATTGTGCTTCCTTACAACCAATCAAGGAGTGACACATGTCACATGGTGAGATGATGGAGGAAAGGGGAAGGATGAGTCAACAAAGGAGGCTCAAGGGATAAAATCTTCATAAAGACCCTTCATAAGTGCTTTGTAAGAACATTTATGACTTTCTGGGCTTTCTAAAGTTTTGTGGTTGAAGATATTTGTGAGAGATACCATGAAATTCGAATTTGAGGGTTTAGGGGGGTTTTAAGCTTGCTTAGGGTTGTAAAAATGATTAGAGGAAGGGTTAGAGATGTCTTAGGACTAGGCAAGTGGATGGCAAGTGGATTGCAATTAATGAGGGTGGGTGAAGGAGGAGATATTTGTTAACTTTGGCTTGAGTTAGCAAGTCTTAACCCATGTTTAGGGAATGTGACAAGGTTAGGAGGGGATTAGGATTAGGTTTAAAGACATCTTCTAGAAGAGTCTAGACTTTGGATGAGGATAAAGACTTTCTAGAATAGTCTAGAATTTCCTAGGATGAGGATGAAGACTTTCTAGAAGAGTCTAGAACTTCTTAGGATGAGGATAAATTAGATTTTTAAGAAATAAATAAAGTTTTATTTATTTCAAGGGTTTGGGTTGAGGAGATATTTATTAAAACTTTTTTAATAAACATGAGGATTAATATTTAATCTTAATTAAATATTTTGAGTTGGGATTAGGGGTAGGAAATGATGAGATTAGCCTTTAATCGAAATTAAAGAAGGATTAGAAGATTTTGGAAGAGGTTATTGGTCTCAAGGAAATTGGCCAACTTTTGAGAAAAAAATTAATTAATTATTTATTTTGGGTTTTTTGGTCAATTTATTAATTAAATAATTAATAAATAAGGAAATAATGTTTAAATAAGATTTAAACATTTTTGGGAGGGATTCCTTAATTAAATATTTTTAATTAAGATAAAGAGATTTAATGGCATAAAAATAAATTAATTAATTAATAAATGATGATGTCATCAGGAATTTTTTAGAAAATAAAAATACTTTATTTTCTAAAGGTTTTTTAGGTGTCTACATTTTGCCCCTCTTTGATGTGATGCCGCAAGTGGCATGACATCAAAGATAAGAAAATAAGATGCCCAAGGCTAGAGCAAAAGAGGAGAGAATGGACTATGAGATGCCCCCTCAAGAAGGTGGTGGGGAGAGAAAGTGAGGCTCGATGACTTCTTGAAAAGTACAAGAATTCGAGATGAGCAAGACGACTCAGATTTTCTTAAGAGAAGAGGTTTGGTTAGCTCAAACTCTCACTACGGGAGAATGATAAAGGGAGAATCAGAGGAACAAGAGGAAGCAAGCTTAAGATCTCAGGGATTGCAAAGGATGAATGAGTGGAGCACTATAAAAGGAATCTAGGATGGGGAGATGAATGAGGGGATTAAAAAAAGCTGATGCAACAAGATTTCAAAGAGTTAGATTGGCGGAAGATGGGTTTCGGAGATCCCTAGGACTAGGATTGTGGATCTCGAAAGATGAGGCTTGGTGGATTGATTTGGATTGGTGGATCCCTAAGACTAGGATTGTGGATCCCTAAAGCTAAAGGTGAGGAGTGATTCAAAGAGATACTGATGCATAAGCTGGGGTAGGAGAGACGGATGCCGAATATGGATGGGGGATAATGGAGATGAAGGAAAACCATTGAAGCTTTTTGAATGGGGGGGATACTTCAAAGAGAAGTACCACCATGTAGTTGAGCACTAGATTTTCTATAGGACTGTTGGTTAATTGCCAAGGTTACCAAGAACATCAAGGCCTTTTCACCAACTGTCCAGAGGACTGACAAACTGACTCAAAACAAACACGCAAGGATTGCCTCAGTATCACACATGAATCCCAGAGGAAGTAGTGTGGAAACGACACTGGCTAACCCATAAGCAAAAAAGAAAATAAGCAAAAGACATGATCAAGACCTTACGCTCTAATTGCCCCATTCACAGTATACCATGATATGAAATATCGTGGCAACCTTGAGGAGGGAACAAGGAGATTGCTTGGAAAAGATATTTCAAGACCCAATAGGGAAGAGTCCAAATCAAAAGAAAGCGAAAATCCAAAAGAGAACCGTTTGCCAACGAGATGGGTAGGACGAGGTACTAACGGACCAAGATCAGACATGAGGAAAGCTATATCCTGCAAGGACCTATTGGAGAGCACCTAAGCTGGTGGATTTGGATGAGTGATGCGTCTGGCAAGCTGAACTAAGAAAGATAACACTTTGGTGATAGGAAATCTAGCTAAAGGATGCATTGGAATAGCTAACCAAGATGTGCGATAGGTGCAAGATGCTGATCAAGGACGAACTGACATGAACACTAGATAGATGCAATAGTACTAAGCTAAAGAGGATGTACAAGCTGACAAACCAAGATATTTACAAGCGAGCTAATCAAGATATGGTACAAGCTAACGGACCGAGATAGTTATAAGTAGGCAAAAGCTCAGGATGACAGGATAGCGGGATGGTTTGATGTTGTGCAAGATGCGAAAGCTAAGGGTGGGGTGATAGCGAAAGATATGGATTTGGCAGGATGCATCCAATGATGATGAGAGATTTTGTGACCAAGGATAGCTAGAGGAGCAAGATGAGATGGCTAGATAGGATGGTAGATAGCTAGGATTATGATGGATATAAAGAGATGACATTGGGTTTGCATGAGGATAGCCTAGAGCTAGATACCAATGACAAGGGAGGATGGACAAGACAAGATCTCTAAGGAATATAGTGCTCCCAATCAGAAGATAACATGTGGAAGGAGATCTTATGATGGATGTGATAGGATTGAAGCTAGGATGGAAAAAGCTGAAGGGGCTAGGGAGATGGATGATAGCTGAGATGATTGGCTAAAGCTGCATAAGATTAGTGGATGGTGTGAGATGGAAGCTGGAGGATGGAGGATAGGTGGATAGATTGGAAGATGGAGTTGGATGTCAAGAGATCACCAAAAGCATGAGGGTGATAGGCTAAGCTGGGGATGGCAGGATTACGCATGACGCTTGTTTGCCAAGTTTTCATCATGGTACTTGTCCAAGGCGCTTGAATTGCCAAGTTTTCACCAGTGGACGCTTTATTTTTCTTTTCTTTTTGACTTTTTGACTTTGGACTTAGCTAGAATGATTTTGACTTTCTTCATCTATTTTGGCTTTTTTGGGATTTTTCACTGGCTGTTGGAATGTTCAATTTTGTTGCTAGCTGTTGTTACACCGGATGTGTGATTTATGCAATAGATCCAATTAGATGGGATTGATGGTAGGAGATGGAGGGATTAAAATGCTGGAAAGGAGCATGAGATGGGGATGCTTACAAGAGCAACATTGGCACATGTTGGGACGGGTGTGAAAAGATCATATGGGGGATAGATGGTAGATGCGGGCGTGATGGAGGATTTGTGGAAGTGTGCTTGGGGATATAGGCACCCAAGATGGAGTTAGGAGATGGGGGACATGAATCACTAGATGGGGGATTAGCAATGGTGGATGCCATTATGCATTGGGTTTCAACTTTTTTCTTGGGGATCCACATGGTTTTGGATTTTCTTTTCATAGGCTTTTGCATTGTTTTGCATTCTTTGATTGGATTTTGCCTTTTTGGAGTATGTCTTTTAGAATAGACATATAATTGCCTAGGATGTGGATTTTTAACATATGATAGACAAACTCACTCAAAGCATTTTTATGATTGACATAGACATAACTTAACATATGATAGACAAACTCACTCAAAGCATTTTTATTTGTTTTTATAACTTAAAAGATTACAAAAATGTAGATTCTTTTTATGATCCAAAAGATGATTTTTTGATCTATGGCATTCAAGATTGGATTTTTTCTTTTAATCATGCATTCATAAAAAAAACAAATTTTGATTTTAATCCATGGCACTCAAGAGTGATTTTAGCAACATGCATTCAAAGATTTTTCCTTTGAGCATTCAAGATTGAGATTTTGTGTGTTGTTTTAAGAACTTTGAAGTGCTTTGTTTTAACCTTAGATCATTCAAGATTGTTTCTAGACTCAAAAGTGAAAATGACTCTTTGGACTTTCCTTTTCATTCAAGATTTTGTGTTCTAGTTTGAATGTTTTAAGCCCAAAAATGATATTCCTAGATTGTTTTCATGCATGAAAAACCTAAGAAACATTCAAGATTTTGCAACAAGACATTTTTTTGGAACAAATAACAAAGCTTTTTAGGACAATTTTGGCAACCATTTAGGACTCTTAGTTTTCATGAGATTTTTAAAAGAACTTTAACATATTTGCAAATGAGGTTCATTTTATCCTTGATTGATGCTTTGAGTTTGATTTAGATTTTAGTGTGCACTTAGTGTTGATTTTGAACCTTTTGAAATGGAAACTTGAAGTTCTTTTTAAATTCCCAAAAATAAAGTGTTCCTAACTTTGCATGAATGCATCTAAAACCTTGATGTTGCAAGGATGCAAATGATTAGATTGGTTTAGTTTCACTTGTTAAAAGATTTTTTCTTTTTTGCAAATTTTTAATTTTTTAACGGATTTAAGTATGATTTGGGGGTTCATTTTAAGCACTAAAAAGAAGTGTGTATGATTTTGCTTACTTAAAAAAAAAAATGGCCAAGATCTCCCACAAGAAGAAGAAGAAGAAGTAGATGGAATAAGAAGAATATAGACAAGAAGAGGAAAAAGAATTCCAAGTGCTTTGTCCACCTATAAGCTTGAAAAATATGCAAATACTATGAGATAGACTATGAGTTCCTTTGTCTTCTTCATGCTCATGTGGACCTAAAAAACCAATTTATACAATCCTACCAATCACAAAAACAAGCAAAATTAGCCAAAATCAGCAAATGACATACAAAACTTGACTAAAAAAGCTAATGAAGATGACCCATGCGAGGTCCCACCGGGCGTGCCAAAATGTATATGAGCAATGTTAGTATGCTAATAGAAACCAAATTTAAATAAAGCTTCTACAAACTAAACAAAATTCATAAACTTCAAGATAGACTAAGATGAGCTCTCAATTGAGAATATGAGCCTTTAATGGGCTCTCTCAATGAGAAGCTCTCTTGTTGAGTAGCTTTGTCTAAATAGATAGGATGTATGCTCAATATGCTTCCAAAGGCTTCAATGGATGATTGTGGATTTTTGATGTGGATAGATGGCTTTAGTATGGATTTGGCTCTCAAAATAGCATTATAACTTTACTTCATGGATTGTGTTATTTTGCAAAGGGGAAGGATCCAATTTATAGGCAAGAGGCTTGAGGGATTGAGGGCTAAGATGCAAGGATGGGAAAAATCTCATGGAGGGCTTAGATTGTATGAGAGGAGAGCACATGGATTGTGCTTCCTTACAACCAATCAAGGAGTGACACATGTCACATGGTGAGAGGATGGAGGAAAGGGGAAGGATGAGTCAACAAAGGAGGCTCAAGGGATAAAATCTTCATAAAGACCCTTCATAAGTGCTTTGTAAGAACATTTATGACTTTCTGGGCTTTATAAAGTTTTGTGGTTGAAGATATTTGTGAGAGATACCATGAAATTCAAATTTGAGCATTTAGGGGGGTTTTAAGCTTGCTTAAGGTTGTAAAAATGATTAGAGGAAGGGTTAGAGATGGCTTAGGACTAGGCAAGTGGATGGCAAGTGGATTGCAATTAATGAGGGTGGGTGAAGGAGGAGATATTTGTTAACTTTGGCTTGAGTTAGCAAGTCTTAACCCATGTTTAGGGAATGTGACAAGGTTAGGAGGGGATTAGGATTAGGTTTAAAGACATCTTCTAGAAGAGTCTAGACTTTGGATGAGGAAAAAGACTTTCTAGAATAGTCTAGAATTTCCTAGGATGAGGATGAAGACTTTCTAGAAGAGTCTAGAACTTCTTAGGATGCGGATAAATTAGATTTTTAGGAAATAAATAAAGTTTTATTTATTTCAAGGGTTTGGGTTGAGGAGATATTTATTAAAACTTTTGTAATAAACATGAGGATTAATATTTAATCTTAATTAAATATTTTGAGTTGGGATTAGGGGTAGGAAATGATGAGATTAGCCTTTAATCGAAATTAAAGAAGGATTAGAAGATTTTGGAAGAGGTTATTGGTCTCAAGAAAATTGGCCAACTTTTGGGAAAAAAATTAATTATTTATTTATTTTGGGTTTTTTGGTCAATTTATTAATTAAATAATTAATAAATAAGGAAATAATGTTTAAATAAGATTTTAACATTTTTGGGAGGGATTCCTTAATTAAATATTTTTAATTAAGATAAAGGGATTTAATGGCATAAAAATAAATTAATTAATTAAATAATTAATTAATTAATAAATGATGATGTCATCAAGAATTTTTTTTAAAATAAAAATACTTTATTTTCTAAAGGTTTTTTAGGTGTCTACATTTTTCCCCTCTTTGATGTGATGCTACAAGTGGCATGACATCAAAGATAAGAAAATAAGATGCCCAAGGCTAGAGCAGAAGAGGAGAGAATGGACTATGAGATGCCCCCTCAAGAAGGTGGTGGGGAGAGAAAGCGAGGCTCGATGACTTCTTGAAAAGTACAAGAATCCAAGATGAGCAAGAAGACTTAGATTTTCTTAAGAGAAGAGGTTTGGTTAGCTCAAACTCTCACTACGGGAGAATGATAAAGGGAGAATCAGAGGCACAAGAGGAAGCAAGCTTAAGATCTCAGGGATTGTAGAGGATGAAGGAGTGGAGCACTATAAAAGGAATCCAAGATGGGGAGATGGATGAGGGGATTAAAAAAAGCTGATGCAACAGGATTTCAAAGAGTTAGATTGGCGGAAGATGGGTTTCGGAGATCCCTAGGACTAGGATTGTGGATCTCGAAAGATGAGGCTTGGTGGATTGATTTGGATTGGTGGATCCCTAAGACTAGGATTGTGGATCCCTAAAGCTAAAGGTGAGGAGTGATTCAAAGAGATACTGATGCATAAGCTGGGGTAGGAGAGACGAATGCCGAATATGGATGGGGGATAATGGAGATAAAGGAAAACCATTGAAGCTTTTTGAGTGGGGGGGATACTTCAAAGAGAAGTACCACCATGTAGTTGAGCACTAGATTTGCTATAGGACTGTTGGTTAATTGCCAAGGTTACCAAGAACATTAAGGCCTTTTCACCAACTATCCAGAGGACTGAAAAATTGACTCAAAACAAACACGCAAGGATTGCCCCGGTATCACACATGAATCCCAGAGGAAGCAGTGTGGAAACGACACTGGGTAACCCACAAGCAAAAAAAAAAACAAGAAAAAGACATGATCAAGACCTTACGCTCTAATTGCCCCATTCACAGTATACCATGATATGGAAGATCATGGCAACCTTGAGGAGGGAACAAGGAGATTGCTTGGAAAAGATATTTCAAGACCCAATAGGGAAGAGTCCAAATCAAAAGAAAGCGAAAATCCAAAAGAGAACCGTTTGCCAACGAGATGGGTAGGACGAGGTACTAACGGACCAAGATCAGACATGAGGAAAGCTATATCCTGCAAGGACCTATCGGAGAGCACCTAAGCTGGTGGATTTGGATGAGTGATGCATCTGGCAAGCTGAACTAAGAAAGATAACACTTTGGTGATAGGAAATCTAGCTAAAGGATGCATTGGAATAGCTAACCAAGATGTGCGATGGGTGCAAGATGCTGATCAAGGATGAACTGACATGAACGCTGGATAGATGCAATGGTACTAAGCTAAAGAGGATGTACAAGCTGACAAACCAAGATATTTACAAGTGAGCTAATCAAGATATGGTACAAGCTAACGGACCAAGATAGTTACAAGTAGGCAAAAGCTCATGATGACAGGATAGCGGGATGGTTCGATGTTGTGCAAGATGCGAAAGCTAAGGGTGGGGTGATAGCGAAAGATATGGATTTGGCAGGATGCATCCAATGATGATGAGAGATTTTATGACCAAGGATAGCTAGATGAGCAGGATGAGATGGCTGGATAGGATGGTACATAGCTAGGATTATGATGGATATAAAGAGATGGCATTGGGTTTGCATGAGGATAGCCTAGAGCTAGATACCAATGACAAAGGTGGATGGACAAGACAAGATCTCCAAGGAATATAGAGCCCCCAATCAGAAGATAACATGCGGAAGGAGGTCTTATGATGGATGTGATAGGATTGAAGCTAGGATGGAAAAAGATGAAGGGGCTAGGGAGATGGATGATAGCTGAGATGATTGGCTGAAGCTGCATAAGATTAGTGGATGGTGTGAGATGGAAGCTGGAGGATGGAGGATAGGTGGATAGATTGGAAGATGGAGTTGGATGTCAAGAGATGACCAAAAGCATGAGGGTGATAGGCTAAGCTGGGGATGGCGGGATTACGCATGATGCTTGTTTGCCAAGTTTTCATCATGGTACTTGTCCAAGGCGCTTGAATTGCCAAGTTTTCACCAGTGGACGCTTTATTTTTCTTTTCTTTTTTGAATTTTTGACTTTGGACTTAATTAGAATGATTTTGACTTTCTTCAGCTATTTTGGCTTTTTTGGGATTTTTCACTGGCTGTTGGAATGTTCAATTTTGTTGCTAGCTGTTCGTACACCGGATGTGTGATTTATGCAATAGATCAAATTAGATGGGATTGATGGTAGGAGATGGAGGGATGAAAATTCTGGAAAGGAGCATGAGATGGGGATGCTTGCAAGAGCAACATTGGCACATGTTGGGATGGGTGTGAAAAGAGCATATGGGGGATAGATGGTAGATGCGGGCGTGATGGAGGATTTTTGGAAGCGTGCTTGGGGATATAGGCACCCAAGATAGAGTTAGGAGATGGGGGACATGAGTCACTAGATGGGGGATTAGCAATGGTGGATGCCATTATGCATTGGGTTTCAACTTTTTTCTTGGGGATCCACATGGTTTTGGATTTTCTTTTCATAGGCTTTTGCATTGTTTTGCATTCTTTGATTGGATTTTGCCTTTTTGGAGTATGTCTTTTAGAATAGACATATGATTGCCTAGGATGTGGATTTTTAGCTTTATGCATTTTGAAGTTGGCATTAACATTGTTGTGGTAAGCTTTGGGAAGATGGTTAGGAGAAGCTTTGTGAGATGGAGAGGATATGAAAGAGCATGTAGGGGGATGATGGATGATGTGCCCTGATATGTGCCTTTGTTGATCTTGCATAGGAATGGATGGAATAGGATTTTTATGAAGGCTAATAGGAGGATGGAGGATGGTAGATTTTGGGACATAGGGACCCAAAATGGATTTAGCGGATGAAGGGGGGATATGGTAGGTTTTTTTGGGTTGCAAAGATGGTGGAGGGGGGATGACATAAGATTTCTTAAAGGAGTGATGGGAGGCTGGCATGGTGGGCTTGGAGATAGGCTTGGTTTGGGGGTGTGGTGTACCAACACCTTTAGATGGTGAGCCTTTGGATACATATCCAAGACCATGAAATCCTAGATTTTTTTGTGCAATAATAGGCTCTTTGATTCCTTGCTCTTGTGGTCCTAAACCTTGACCTTGGTAATGCCATCGATTGAGCATTTGAACAAGCTGAGGAAACTTTTTGCTTGCAAAAAATGGTAGAAGTGATTTATTAGGTGTATTGTAATGGGGAGATACTGTTCTTAATTCTTCTGCTGAGAGAGGGCCACCGTGGATGAATGTAAGTGAACCAAGAGGGTAGATTATAGATGGTGGAATAGCTTGGATAGGTGGTAAGATGGAAGCATGGAGCGGGGGAGATGGAAGGATAGGATCTTGATGTAGCTGGTGGGATGACAAGATATCTTTTAGTGGAGGAGATATGGCTTGAGGTTTTGGAGATGGAGGAGATGGTGACTGCACTATGGATGGAAGACATGGTATGATGATATCTTCATTTATGCTTTGGGGGATGTCAACATGCTTTTGGGTAGGATCTTTATAGGATTGGTTTGGAGTGGATGGTGCAATAGGAGGTGAAGGGATGGTTTCTTCAAAGGCAGTGGATGGATAGATGGGAGATTCATTGTGCAGCACTTGAGGAGACAATAGTGTTGAGGTTTGATTGAAAAGATCATTGCTCAGAGAGATTATTAAAAGAGGGAGATTGTTGAAGAAGATTATGTGTTTCAATCATTGTTTTGTCATTGATATCCAACTTACTATTTGTTGGTAAGAAAACTTCTTATAAGATTCAAGTATTATCACTTATTTGATTGATAAAGAGGATTTGATCAAAATATTTAACCATAGCACCTAGAAGAAAGGCTAGTTATACTAAGAAAGATAAGAAGAAAAAGTTAAACAAAGTTTGTCTGCCAAGCTTGACCAAGTGGGTAGTAGGTACCAAGCAAAGTTAGTGCAAGCTAAGTAGAAAATTAGTTGGAGTTGAGTAAAAGTTCTTTCTAGTCTATGTTAAGTAGAACAGTGGATGTCGAGTAATGTTTAGTTGATGTTGTTGGGACTAAAAATTGCATGGTCAATTTTGAGAACCATTGAAAAAATCAAGCCATTAAACGCTTTTAAAGTGCATTTGTACCCAGTTGCCTATTTGAGTCCTAAGAGGTGTTCAATGCTTCTAGCACCTTTCATTCAGCATGCCTAAGCATTTCATAATGATAAATTGACATTCTGAGCCATTTTGTGAAGTCCCATTTTGAGCATCCATCAAATCTACATTTTATCCCAAGTGTCAAAAAGTGACAGGAGCCTGTGTTTGCCATTGAATATATTGCACCCAAAGATGTTATTAGGACTCACTACTTTGGAAGTGTCTAGTATCCATACTTGAGAATCTATGTTTTAGATTTCAAGTCATTTCAAGTTCATTTGACTAGGTTTTGAATCCCTCAAAGTTGGTAAGTTATTGTTTTCATGCATTTGCAATTTGCACATAATTCTGGGAAGCCCTATTTGACATGTTGTAACTTTTGATTAGTTGACCCAAATGTTGAAATTCTTTTTACATTGCATTGTAGACATCAGAGACTTCCTAAATTTCAATTTTTAAGTTTTGACAAATCTATTTGATATGTTTTTTAACATGATTCCAAACGCATTTTCTATCTTTTTACCGGTGTCAGCATTTGCAGATTTGTTAGGACCCCTATTCGTGATGTCATAACTCCAAATCTGTGATTGGCCAGATCAAATGGATTGTACCACTATGTTTTTCTCCAAAAATACTTTTTAAGTGTGCCAATTTTTAAGTTATCACAAATCCTTCTGCACACTTTCCTAGGTCAACTCCATTTACAAAAAATGTTGTCAGTGCTTTTAATCTGCAAATTTTGAGTGGCCCACTTGGATTGCTTTCCATTTGCACCCTGTTATTTGTCATGGGCTCAAATCACAGATTCATAATGTCCTCATGACAAAGAACCAACGCTCCATTTTTTGTATTCCCAAGTGTCCATTTGCCCAATTTTCAAAGCCGATTCTGAACCCAATTTGTTGCTTTTTGACATGTTTACATGCAGGTAGTTCTGAGAGGGAAATTTTGACAGTCAATATCTTATGATTGGGAATTCTTCATGAGACAAGATTTGACAGGGTAGAAGTATACAGAGAAAAGAGTCAGTGTACCAGATTTTAGTGCCTCGTTAGTTGTTTGAGTTAGTTTTTAAGGCCAGTCAAAAGACCTCCTGGCACCACATTCACAATTTGCAGTTCAGTCATAAAATGAGTTTTAGGTGATGATTTAGCATTCAAATTGAATTCCAGTCAGTTCAAGGATGTCAATGAATTAGTTTGCAAATTATTTGTTCGAAAACAAAAAAAAATTAGCCAAACCCACTTTGGGGCCCGACTGAATCCAGCAAGACTGATAGAGCTCGAGGGAATTTAAAGATGTTTTTGAAGAAAGAATGATAATAGTCTTAATAATAAATGCATATTATATATCTGTCATTCTATTTAAAAAGGATGAATGTAGGGCAACATTTGATATAAATATATTATCATTCAGTAGGAGCATATGGTGTTACACACAAGGGGAATCATTGACTGGTTGTCGGCTTTGGTATCTCATAACATTTTGGATCATAAGATTATTGCCACAATTAATGATATCATTTGATCACCTCAAAAGGAAAATTTTAATGGTGATTATAGAGTTTACGCTTTCCAAACACAATATATCTATGGTTGTCTCCATCCACTTGATGTTGAAGATGCAATTTTTACAATAAGAGAGACATGGTTTTTAAACATAGCATCTATGTGGCAAGAAAAACTTTATTATAGAGCTCCATAAAAATGTATGGAATTCATATGGAAAATGGTGAAGAAAATAAACTCCACCCTACCATCCACAATGTTGGATAAATAAAATCATAACAGTTGTACACTGAAAGAGGAAGCAACATGCCAGCAAAAGGAGGGATGACTCACGTCTTCCTTGACAGTAGTATTAGGAGTAGACACAGAGTTTAATAGGGGAGGTTCATACCAAAAAGAGGAACCCATGACAGTATAAAAAATAGGGAATGCAACACTATTAAAAAGCAAGGCAACATGTAGACAAAACAACCCATGTGGGAAGAAGCAAGAGAAGGCATAACATGTTTGTGATAAAAGCAAGGGAGTTTGAAGAAAAGGGCACAACTTATAAAAAGATGGGAATATCTACAAAAAATGTCCAAGCCCATACTCAATGCATACAAAGAGAAAGTGATTTCAAATAGCAGGAACAACCCAAATGCCAAAAGAAAGAAAGGCGTGAGTCAGGGAATCCACAGGAGCTTCCATCACTAAGAGGCAGTAAGCAAAAGTTTTCATTGACACATGTGCCTTAAAAACTTCTACTTGTAGAGGAAGCTCTCAAAATAGCTAAGATATCCAATCCCAATATTCAGGGGTCAATTTGACTATGAATGGCTGAGCCACCAGCATTTGCATTATTGCAATCTTTGATTCTGATAGAAAATAGCAATATTGCTACACCTTTACAAGTATTACAAGCTATAGCAACTAAACACAATGAAGGATGTGGAAGGGGTTCATGTAATAGAATACTTGCAATGATAAGGATTGCCAACTTTCTCGAGCTATCTTTTTCTGAAGCATTCCAAGAGTAGCCAATTGAACTCTTACAACTTCTTTCCCTCAAAGCCCAAGATATTCTTGATGAAGCTAGACTTCTTGTTGATACTCACTCAATACCTGGAGCAAGTATTGCCTGTATACTTGCAGAATCACTCCTAAAGGGCCTTTTGCCAACTCATCATGGTGGACACACAGAATCTTCATAGAGGGAAGAAGGGCCTGCTCCTCTTTTATGGCAAGCCTCTGATTTCTTAAAGTGGGCAAAATTGTGCCCATCTAAGCCACGAAGTTGGGCATGTACTTATGCGACTGGTTATAACTGGTCATGATATGCCTCATGCATGTGAGGTTGAGCTACTTATTTTAGCCCATCATTTCTACAAGTCCTCTACATGTCTTGATGGTGTAGACATCCTTATGGCCCTTGCAGCAACCCATGTTGAATCATATGTTGTAGAAGGAAACTTCTAATGCTTGGCTCATTTGGTAACAGGAGTTAGCAACTTCCATGCATCGTATTCCATGTTATAGAAAATTGTCAACTTGAGCTACTACTTCAGAAGTATGAAGTTGAAAATGCGATGTCAGAATTAGGAAAAGCTATCCAAGGTTTTCGGATGACAATCCTTTCAGCCTTGAAACATTTCAATCCTGATGATCTTGATGCATTTGCCATGGTTTATTATCATTTTGACATGAAACATAAAATGTCTGAACTACTGGAATTATGGGCCCATAAAGCCTTAGATCAGTGGCTTCCACAACCAAACAAGAGCAAGCACAATAATAAAGAAGTCATCGTCAAAGTAGAGGCTCATGTTAAAGAGGAAGCAAATTGTTTTTTTTATCAAAGCCACAGAGAGAAATAGTAAAAACTAATATCCCACATTTGTAGTATGGATGTGGCTTTTGATATTTAAATACTTTTACATGTGGTAAGATTAATGTCCGCAAGATTGAAGGCTTTTGGAAAGACAAGTGTTGATTGTGGGACCCAACCCTATTGGAGGCGAGAGTTAAAATTTTAAACAAACATGCGATCAAAGTTGTTGACATCATCAAATGTGAGGTTGCTGGGAAATTTAGAAATCTGGTGCCTCGCTACTTCACTAAACGAGAAATTTCAAAAAATCTGGCTACCAGGGTAGCGACTCACTGAAAAACTCCAAAATTTGGTGAGGGGATAATAAGTCAACATGGGTCCCACTTGTAGGAGCAACAATGAATTAGATCACTCCATGTGGTAGCGAACAAGAGGTGGTGTAGAAAGATCTAGATAGTTGAACGAGATTGTGCCATGTGGCACATCCGACGGTCCTCACTATCTCACCGAGGAGAAGTTGCTCACATGATAGCATGGTGAAGTAGCGAGAAGATGACATGTGGCACTGATGAGGATGTCTAGTTAGAATGTGACATGTGGTGTTTCCCAGGTTCAAGCCAATTAGAAGATGACACATGTCAAGCTGGTCAGACCTGGTTTGACCCGGGTAGAAAAATGAAAGGAAAATTGAGAATTTTCAATTTTTAATGTTTCATTATTATTTTTCCTTCAAACTCACGTCAGGTTCATTTAAATAAAGTTTTAAACTTTATGTATTCTAAACTTTATAAAAGTTTAAATTTTGCAAAATATATGTGGAAGCTATGAATAGAGGGTCGATCTTCAGAAGGCCATAATAGGAGCAATTTTTAACTGAAATGGACACTTCAATATACTGTTGGAATCAGGACAACCTGAACTTTCTGAATCTAAAGTCAATTTTTGCATAGGTATTCAATGGTTCATGCCATAGGTCAATTTGTAAAATTAGGGGCATTGGCAACAGAACAAGAAGATTTGATTATTGAGCATCTGAATCAGTTACAGGGTAGATTTGACAACCTTTTGAAGCTTGAATGTGGTAAAGATAAGCTGGAAAAGATTATTTTGTATTCTTAAGACCATTTTAACTGATTTGTTACTTTTACCGAGTTCATTTTTACACCAAAATCAGTTACTTTTCTCATTATCAGATTTTTGAGATATTTTGACACCTTTGAGAGGTGAAATTATGGGGATTTGATTTTTGGTTAGAAGGAGAAGTTAGAAAGAGGTTTTTGATCTTCTTGGGAAGGATTTTTTTGAAGGGACACTTGTCAACTACAAATTCAATCTGAGAATTGCCCTTTTCATACATATTCTTTCTTCTTTTCTGAAGAGGTTGGTTGGTTTTCTATTTTCCAATTCTTGGAGATATGTTCAGGCTATGAAAACCACACACCCAACATTTCTCTATTGTATTGAGCAACATTAAGTCTTTTATGCAAATAGTTCTTACCTATTAGGTAGTTTGGCATTTCAATTTCATGCATCTCCTGTATTTGTTTCAAAGAAATAAATAGAATTCAATAGCAAGTTAATCTTTATTCTGGTATCTTGTCTCCCATTCATGTTTTCTATAATCTCTTGTGTTTTGTAAACAAAGAGTATGAAACTTAGTTGCAATCTGTTGGTTGTATATGTTGATTTATTTTGCTAGTAACTCAAAGGGTTATATAAATGCTTAATTCATCATCATAGGATTGTAGATCTCAGGAAGGGATAGGTCAAGTATGAGATTCAGAAGGATGCAGATGTCTAATTCATAAAGTGGATAGATAGATCAGGAAAGTCCTAATATATGGCATATATCAATGACTTTCTGGGATGTGTGTTAGGGATTTGTGTGACTTCCCAATAGATAAGGCACTGATCATCTTCAAAGATCACAGACTTATGTTGATTCATGTCATGGTTTGCCAAAAATCAACATTATTATTCAATTGTATTTCCCTTTCATGTTGAAGAACCTAAATGTGATGCCCTGTCATGTCCCCTTTTCAAATAAATAAAAATAATAAAGTTTGCTAAGGTAGGCAGGCTCCAAAAAGGTGAAGTTTCGGCAAAAGGGGCTAATCTTTGGAAACCAATGGACTAATAAATAAAAATTATTATTAAATTATATTTTATTAACCCCTCTTGGATGTGAGTTAGGGTTATGCCCTCTTTTAAGGGGTTTGGAGGCATTTTGGGCTCATTCCAGAACTTGATTTTTGCTCATTTCTTTGTTATTCTTCAGAGGCTGCCAAACCTGTGGAGAAGGAGACCCAAGAATGGGAGTTTTCAAGTTTCCAAGAAGGCTAAGGACAAGATTTTGAAGCCATTCCATGTGCATGCTCATGCAAAGTTTTCCTTTGTGCTGAACAGTGTAGATTTGTGGTTTTTCGGATTTATTAATAATATGTGAAGCTGTGAAGTTTTTGGCACTATTTCTGGCATACCCGATTTGGGGTTTATTGAGAAATTTGGTGGATCTTTGTGATATTGGTTGTTTGATTTTGAAAATCTGATTAGAGGCTTGAAATTTCATGTAAAATCAGAGAAAGGGACATTTCAGTGGTATCAGAGCAATCATCTTGCCAGCCTGAGGGTTTGTAGAAGTTTGCATGTTAGTTTTGACAACTACCTAGATCTTGCATGTCAAAATTTATGGTTTCATGCCACTTCTAATCATTTGCATGATTAGTTCTTGGTGAATTTGGTGGTTGCATGTTGCTTCTAATCAGCTGCATGTCAAAATTTATGGTCGCATGCAACTAAGTGAAAGAGAAAAAAGATATTTGCAGCGAGAAAAGAATAAAGAAATTTTGATCAAACCTCCAGTTGAAAGTAAAAATACAAAATCCAAGGAAGGGAAAATTATGGCTGATCCAGATGAGATGGCAAATAAATTCTTCCAAGACATCCAAAATACTCAGAAGCAAACAGTGGATAGTTTGGCAGAAACTAGAGAGGCTTTGCGAATATTGACAGAAAAACTACAAGGAGTTGCATCTATTTATGAGAAAGGGAGTACTTCAGAGGAGCCAATAAATCTGAAATCCACACCATCTAAATCAACCAAAACTATTTTCTTGCCTGCAGATGAGCCACCAGTACCAAATCCAACCATTAATCCCGTGGAAGAGGTTATAGGTAACTTGATTGCATTAAGAGCTACTTACAATGGCTTAGATGATGACTTTCATAGTTTGGTTCCTTTTAGAGAATATGTGGATATGATGAACACTTTGATGCCCAAGAAAGATAATAGGAGGAAGCATGACATAAGTGGAAGAGAGCTCAAAAATAAAATAAGCAAGTTTACAGCACCTACTTTTGATGGAACAAATAAAATTTCAGCTAGAGCATAGCTACAAAAATTACAGACTTTCTTTAGACTTAACCCCATGAAGGAGAGTGATGCTATTCAATTTGCAAGTCTACACTTGGAAGATGCAGCCTATGATTGGTGGTATCATGGAATGACTACTCAAGGTCATGATCAGGTAACTACATTTGATGATTTCAATCAAAGAGTGATAGATAGATTTGACCTCAAGGATGATGAAGAGTACTTTAAAGAATTGTCAAAGTTGAAGCAAACCAAATCAGTTAATGAGTATATAGAAGAGTTTCAAAAAGTGGCTATTATGGTACCTGATATGCGTGAAAAGAGGATTGTTTATCTTTTTCTTGATGGTTTAGAAGATTCTGTTAAGGGTTTGGTTAAGGCTTTCTCACCCTCAACCTTATAGGAAGCTATCAAAAGAAGATTGCAACTTGAAACTTGTGTGCCTATGAAATCAATCACTAATCAAAAACCCCCAAATCTTTGGCAACATAAGGGAAATTTTCAGAAAAAGACTTTCCCAACACTACCACCAAAAGATGTGATAAATGTGGCAAAAAAGAAGGTAGATGAAGAGACTAGGAGTGAATTACAAAGGAAAAAGCTTTGTTTTACTTGTAGAGAACCATGGGTTCTAGGACACAGATGTTTGGGGAAAGGTCAAGTGCACTATATTGAAGTTGCTTCAAAATCTGATTCAAATGAGCATGAGGAATTTCATGATACTAGGGAGGAGGTAGAAAAAGAGAAAGAAAAAGAAATCAGCAAGGATGGCACTTTAGCAGCATTATCAGGAGTCCCAAGATACCATCCCTTTCGAATTCAAGGGGTACTAGCAGGGCAAAGGTTGACAGTTCTTCTTGATAGTGCGGCAACTCACAACTTTATTAATGAGGGATTTTTCATGAAAAGAGGGCTTAAAGCAGAAGATTTTGAGGGATTCAATGTTACTGTAGCTGATGGATTCACTATGCCTTGCACACGGGTGGTGAAACAACTCAAGATGACCTTAGGAGATTATGAGTTATGTGATGAGTTCTATGTGGTTGGTATTGGGGAGACAGATCTGGTATTGGGTGTTCAATGGTTGCACTCTATTGGAGGCTATTACATGAACCATCAAACTATGGAGTTTAAATTTCATTCTAATGGGAAAGAAGTCATATTGAGAGGCTTATCGAATGGAGCACCTAAGGTGGTCTCTACAAAGAGGATGGAGAGGACTTTTCGAAGAGGACAAGTAGCATGGGCAGTAGGAGTCATAATCCATCCAACAAGCTCTCCAAAGAATCAAGGTAATTTCCATTTTGAAATTCAAAATATTCTTGATAAGCATAGTATAGTTTTCAATAACTTCCCTCCAGGATTACCACCAAATAGAGGTTTTGAGCATGTTATAGAATTAGAACAGGGTGCCAAGCCAGTTATAACAACCCTATACCGCCATCCAAGAGGTTATAAGGAAGAAATTGAAAAAACTATTAAAGAACTCCTGGACATGGGATTCATAAGGCTCACTTTGTGTTCCTTAACATCTATCTCTGCTGATTGGAAAGTCTCCATAATTTTAGAGTATGTTAAAGATTCCTTTGCCACCAAGATTTTGGATAAGTTAGTGGATGATAATAGGTACAAGGTTTTTGATGAATTTATTTATTACAAGAACAAGATCTTCTTAGTGCCAGGATCAAAAACTAAGGAGAGGATATTGAGGGCCTTTAATGACACACCTTTGGCTGGTCATCAGGGATACTTCAAGACATACAGGAAAATTTGAGAGCAGTTTTCATGAAAGGGTATGAATGAGGATATCCTTAAACACATTAAGGAATGTATGGTATGCCAATAAAGCAAGAGTGAGAAAAATTTTCCTGCAGGGTTGTTGCAGCCACTTCCTATTCCTAAACAAAAATGGGAAAGTATTTCCATGGACTTCATCACTGGGTTGCCCAAGGTTCAAGGTAAGGATTGCATATATGTGGTAGTAGATAGACTAACTAAGTATGCACATTTCTTTCCTATCACATCTGATTTGAAGGCATCACAAGTGGCCGAATTGTTCTTCAAGAAAAATTTTAGATTACATGGCTTGCCTAGAAACATTGTTAGTGACTGGGACAGTAGATTCCTCAGCTCTTTTTGGAAGGAGCTCTTTCATTTGGCAGGAACTGAACTCACTCCCAGTACTAGCTATCACCCTCAAACAGATGGAGAAACAGATATAGTTAATAAATGGATAGAGGGATATTTGAGGAACTATGTTACAAATTAACAACATGCTTGGGTGAAATGGTTACACCTAAGGGAGTATTGTTACAATACATCTCATCACATGTCTATTGGTATGCCTCCTTTTCATGCTCTTTATGGTTATGATGCCCTTTCCTTTGTTGATCTAATACTTTTTGATAGCAGAGTACCTATAGCAAGTGTTTTCATCAAGCAAAGCCAAGACATAATAAGGTCCCTCAAGGATAATCTACAACATGCACAGAACCAACAAAATTTATATGCTGATAGGAAAAGGATTGAAAGATCTTATGAGGTGGGAGATTTGGTATTTTTTAGGTTGCAGCCATATAAGCAAAGCACATTGAAGAGGAGTGGGGTAGAGAAACTCAAGCCAAGGTTCTATGGGCCTTATAAGATCATCAAGAAGGTAGGAGAGGTAGCTTATGAATTGGAGCTCCCACCAAATAGCAAAATACATAATATTTTCCATGTATCTTGCCTGAAGAAGGTTCTAGGCCAAAAAACCATAGTATCTACAAAATTACCACCTTTTGATGATGAAGGAAAATTAGTTGTGATACCAGAAGAGATTTTGGATACAAGAGAGAAAAGATTGAGAATCAGGAGCGTCATAGAGCATTTGGTCAAATGGAAAGGATTACCACTAGAGGATGCAACTTGGGAAGGAGCACATATTCTTGAGAATTCCAACCTTCATTGCTTGAGGAAAAGCAATATTTGGGAGGGGAGGACTTGTCATGTCCCCTTTTCAAATAAATAAAAATAATAAACTTTACTAAGGCAGGCAGGCTCCAAAAAGGTGAAGTTTCGGCAAAAGGGGCTAATCTTTGGAAACCAATGGACTAATAAATAAAAATTATTATTAAATTATATTTTATTAACCTCTCTTGGATGTGAGTTGGGGTTATGCCCTCTATTAAGGGGTTTGGAGGCATTTTGGGCTCAATCCAGAACTTGATTTTTGCTCATTTCTTTGTTATTCTTCAGAGGCTGCCAAACCTGTGGAGAAGGAGACCCAAGAATGAGAGTTTGCAGGTTTCCAGAAAGGCTAAGGATGGGAGTTTGAAGCCATTCCATGTGCATGCTCATGCAAAGTTTTCCTTTGTGCTAAATAGTGCAGATTTGTTGTTTTTCAGATTTATTAATAATATGTGAAGCTGTGAAGTTTTTGGCACTATTTTTGGCATACCCGATTTGGGGTTTATTGAGAAATTTGATGGATCTTTGTGATATTGTTTGTTTGATTTTGAAAATCTGATTAGAGGCTTGAAATTTCATGTAAAATCAAAGAAAGGGACATTTCATGTCCTCACTTAGCTTGTGAATACCATAGAGTTATAATTTGCTACCATAGATCTATGTTATTGCATAGGTTATTAGGAGAAATAAGGGTTTTATCTGCTTTACATTAGATTCAGTGTATGCTTTGATAACTAGTACCATACAAAGAATCTATAGGTATACTTGCCTAGGTTTTGTAGAGCCTGAAGTGCAGAAGGAGTGTAGCATTATAGTTGGCCCAAGTTCTTGGTGAAGTGTGTTCATTATTGGAGATAGCTTCCCATAGATGCATTATTGCCTTGCATACTTGGTTGTTTAAACACTGTTAAATCAGGAGCCAACAGATGTCAAGCATCAATAAACTTTAGTTCATGCCGAGTAATTTCATAGTGGATGTCAAGCAACACAGTATGTATTGAGCATCAGAAGGTTGATAATGTTGAGCTATTGCATTATTTAAAAGATCATGTATTTGATGAATCTGAGCTGACAAGTTTGTTTTCTTGAAGTTTGTGAACTAGGTGGAAGATAAGGTTGATGAGCTAGTGGCATATAATTTGAGGTAAATCATTTTTAGGTAAATTCAAAATGAAATATAGGACAAGTTTCTATAAAAGATACAATATATGGGGTAGATACATTGTATCCTACCTAATCCATCTGAAACCTAAATTGGACGATGGAGAATGAGTGGAAAAATATCTCAATTTCCTATTTATATCGATGGCTGGTCATGAAGCAAGGTTTTCATGTGCAAGAACTAAGGGAGATAAGGAGTCAAGGGTTTTGCTTCATCTAGTGACCTAAGAAAAGAGTCTACAATAGCATGTTAAGCAAGAAGGCTTAAGGAGATGAATGCTTAAAGGGTGGACAAGCTACCAGAGCTGCAAAGTATGAAGGTCAAGTAGAATTAAGGACTGAATAGAGATCTATAATCTACAAGTGAAGTTGTAAGTTGTATCAGATCAAAGCCTTATTGTTACTCTCTAACAATTGTATCAATCTAGGATAAATCCTTTGGATTAATGTTGTCCTAACAATCATTTGTAAATCCTTTAACTAGGTGCCATTCTAAGTGAATGGTCTAAAGTCCTCTAACAAGGCTCACTTCTAATAGAGTGATTGAAATCCTTTAATAGGGTCACAGTTAATAGTGTCTATTGTAACTTTTAATAGGGTTGTCCTTTCATAGGGCATCACTTTAGAAGAGTGAAAAGAGTATCCTATTACTGATGGTTTTTCCCAAATTGGGTTTCCACGTAAATCATTGTGTCAAGTGTGTTAATGAATCTATTACATTTTATGCTTTACATTTTTGCAAGTTGATTTGAAAATAACCTATAAGTCTTAGTGATTGCATAATCTTATGGATGCATGCATGAGTAAATGTTTTATGGGTTCTCTAAGCTCTAAAAAGTTTTATTTATACATC
Source organism: Cupressus sempervirens (assembly GCA_028749045.1). Classification (NCBI taxonomy): domain Eukaryota; kingdom Viridiplantae; phylum Streptophyta; class Pinopsida; order Cupressales; family Cupressaceae; genus Cupressus; species Cupressus sempervirens. The sequence continues at coordinate 839,695,146 of CM053793.1, forward strand.
TGGACCTTGGATAACTAATTCACCACCCCCCCCACCCCCCAAGTTATTCTAAAGTATTCCAACAATTGGTATCAAAGCCCAGGTGCTTAAGAGAACTAGTTTGAAAGTACTAGAAGCACAAAGATCAAGATGTCTAAAAGAGAAGTACCCAAGCTCAATAGAGATAACTTTCCTACATGGAAAAGTTTGATGAAGCTAGACCTTGGAGGAGTTGGAGATCATGTGCAATCTACCATTTCTATGGAACATGTTGATCGTGCTAGTGCCCCAACTGGTGAGGATATGTGGAAGAAGAAAGAACAAAACTATGAAATGTTGGAGATTGCCTTTGCCCTAAGTTATGTTGAATTTGATAATATCAAAGGTCCTGATAGCGCAAATAAAATGTGGGATGGCCTAGCTACAATATTCTATTGAGGGGACACCAATGTTCTTAGAGCCAAAGTTGAAAACCTCAAAGGTAAGTTTGATGAAATGAGAATGGAAGAAGGTGAGAATATTACTCAATATGTTGAAAGGATAAAAGAAGCAGTCAATACAATAAAGGAGTAAATGGTAAACTAGATGATGATATTGTTTTAAGAAAATTTTTGAGAACACTGTTACCTATATATGCTATTAGATTTTCTACAATTCAAGAACTGAGATGTATTCCAAGGAATAAGCTATCACTTGAAGGTATGGTAGGTAGACTCACTACTTTTGAGCTATCTAACTTTGATAATTACAAAGTTGAAAAGATTGAATCTATTTTCAAAGCTAAGATGTCATTAAAGGAACATGATGAGAAGAAGAAGAAGAAAAAGAAGAAGTATGTGTCTAGTGAGAGTGATAAAGATGAGGAGGATGTTGAACAACTTAAAGCACTACTGGAAAGAAGATTACATAAAGGTAAAGGCAAGTTCAAAGGTAAGTTACCCATCTTTTGTTTCAATTGCAATGAGTGTAATGTCCCATTTTAGGACATTAGTTAATTTTTCATTTCTTTGTATAAATTTCATAATATTTTCTCTGATATCCTTCTCAATATTTGATATCCTATATATATGTGTGCATTTCATAGAGTCACACCCTTTCATTAATATAAATATAATTAATTATATATTTATATCAATAATATTAGTTAAATTAATTAATATAATAATGTATATTATATTATATCATGCTATAACATATATTATTTTAATAATATATCAACTCTATATATATATATATATAATATTATTATATTATAATACTCTATATTAATATAATTTTCCTATATTAAATCATAACTTAATCATTATAATATCATTATTTACTTATAATTATATTAGATTAGCATTTAATTCATTTCATAATTCCATATTGCTATAATGCAATGATATTATTATATGACTATATATAATATTAGTTATAAAATATTATTATTTTAATATAATATTACTTATGAACATTATTATTTCATTATAAATATTAATATATAATACTTATTTATTATTTAAACTATATATCAAAGTGGGGACATCACAGTCCTCCCCTCTTGAATTTGCTTGCCCTCAAGCAAAATCTTTCATACATGAGCTTTGTCATAGACACAACACATATTTGCACATCAAAGTCCTAAAAGATTTATGAAATAAACATCTTTAATGAATGAAAACACAAAGTAAACATGATGCAAACAGATGAAGACATGAAGCAAAAACAATGCAAACACACAATGCACATGTTATGCATTTCTTTAATTGTGAACCTGTAACCAAAAAATCATTAGTACACATAAATCAATCTCCTGAAAAGGTATTTATAGTATGAATTTTAGTGTCTTGTCAATGAAAAGTATAGTCCATTTATTAACTCATCATTTTTTGAATATGGAAGGAGAAACTATAATAGGGTGCCCTGTTACCCAACTAGTAGGCCTCACCATTCTCCCTTATTATTGTTAGCTCTCTCCCATCATTCTTCCCAAGATGGTGCCTTTGTATGATGTACCCTGGGGTATTCACTCCACCATAGGCCTTACTTAGTACCCATAGGCTTTATCCAGTACCTCAAGTGGTGTCACCCAACCCATTCCACCACAGACCTTATCTCATTATTGGAGAATTGTGATCTTAAAGTATTTCTATCAATTATTTTTCAATAAGAAGTATTTTAAAGCATAATATTTGAAATATCAGATACTTAATCTTATCATTCAATTATAGGAGGAGAAACCATAATGGGGTGCCATGTTACCCAAATTAGTGGGCCTCACCATTCTCCCTCATTATTGTTACCTCTCTTCAATCTTCATTCTCAAGATGGTGCCCTTGTATGATGTATCCTAGGATATTCACTCCACCATAGGCCTTACCCGGTACCCTTAGGCTTTATTCGGTACCCCAAGTGGTGTCACCCAGCCCATTCCACTACAAGCCTTATCTCATCTTGGAAGATGATGATACATAGTGTTCTCACTTATTAAAATTTTGCTAATACTAACCCAATAATACATATGTAATCTTCATTCTTGGAACTACTCATAATTTTCTCTCAATTTCCCAATATTAAAATGTTATAATATTATATTCTTCATAAACATTATTAACATATTATATATTAATATGAAAAGAAACATTTGAAATAATATACCATACACATACCTTTATTGGATCAATGTCAAATACCTTTACCTCCTTGTAGCACTATGACTCAGATCTTGCATTATACATAAATTATGAACTTTGTTCTTACTTATTCCTTGTCCTTGTCGTAGATGGTAATATGATATTTTCAAGAATAAATACTATTTGATTACTTTCTTCAATTCATTATATTCTTCATATAAGGTTTTATGATTTTCTCTCTCTATTTCAAGGGCAATGTCCCATTTTTTGAATCGCTCTAATTTTTTTCATAAACATTTCCTTGTTTATGCATGTTATATCATTAGTAATACCTTCCTTTATCTATGTTGCATTCCTTTATTTATCTATGTGTATAAAGGTTGGCTTTAAAAGGGGGAATATAAAACACCTTATACAATGAGTTGGTGTCAACCTGCGTATGGTTACTAACCTCTACTTGTCAATACGTACGATGGTAGACCTTCATATTAATGTTGACCCCGGTCCTTTCATTGCTCGATGTTTTTAGTGCACATGATCTTTCATCCTCCTCTTTTTTTTCCACATCCCTCACCCATGGGAAATCTGGCTATGACGTCCTTCTATTTATGTTGACCAGAAACTAACCTGTGCATTCGTAATTCCTTGTTCAGTGGTGCTCCACAACTTTTGTTTTTGAATAATGTATTCTTGCTATGTCATAGCAGTTTGGATCTGATAAAATCCAACTCGATAATAATATTCCTGGTCAATTTTATCACCAAAACATGAATGTTTCTATTACTCAATCTGTGAATCCTTAAAACTATCAACCTAGCTTCAAATTTGCAGATTGGATATATGATTCTCCTCTTCTTTCAATAACTCAAAGGACATGATAATGACAACCCTCATGGATCGCATATGCACATGAGATATTCTGGTATCCAAACACCAAGTCCCAATCACCAAGCATATTATAGCTTTCAACCAAATTCATCATCAATACAAAAAAAAACATTAAAAGGTTAAATTTTTTATGCAGCAAATATGTACTCAAACTTTAGAAATATAAAAAAATTTCCCCAATGGTAAAAAAAATTCTTGAAACAATACTTTAATTCATGGCAAAAACTTCCTCAACTGATAATAGAGCCCAATTATTATTTCCTCAAATTATTTGATCTTCCATTAATCAAGTATTTGTCCATAGTATGGAATGTATATTTTTAAATATTTCAAAGGCAAACAATAATCAAAAGCACTAGAAAATCCAGACTTGCAACACTAATTTCATTTGATATTCTCTTCTTGACCGACTACCTACTCCTATGCTAAATAATGTACCCCAATATTTATTAAATCCAAACTTTAATCAGTCCATTCCAATGTTGTAAACTATAATGATCTAGCAACTGCTCTCTAAAAGGAACACAAAAATAAAAAGCCTAAAGAACACTGCTTGAATGAAACTAATTATGATCTTGTCTAAACCTAGCTTTGATCTCTAATACCATTTTATTAGATTTAAAACCCTGACTACATATATATTTTCTATTTTTTTGTTGGTGTTTTCATTTCTTTGTTTGATATATTTCCTTTCATGAATGATGATTTTCTTCATTTCTATCATTCCACAAGCTGGTAGGAAGGATGCTCTGATACCACTTGTATTGTCCTGTTTCAGGACATTAGTTAATTTTTCATTTCTTTGTATAAATTTCATAATATTGTCTCTGATATCCTTCTCAATATTTGATATCCTATATATATGCATGCATTTCATAGAGTCACACCATTTCATTAATATAAATATAATTAATTATATATTTATATCAATAAGATTAGTTAAATTAATTAATATAATAATGTATATTATATTATATTATTCTATAACATATATTATTTTAATAATATATCAACTATAGATATATATAATATTATTATATTATAATACTCTATATTAATATAATGTTCCTATATTAAATCATATCTTAATCATTTTAATATCATTATTTATTTATAGTTATATTAGGTTAGCATTTAATTCATTTCATACTTCCATATTGCTATAATGTGATGATATTATTATATGAATATATATAATATTAGTTATAAAATATTATTATTTTAATATAATATTACTTATGAACATTATTGTTTTAATATTAATATTAGTATATAATACTTATTTATTATTTAAACTATATATCAAAGTGGGCACATCACAATGAGGTTGGTCATATTGTTGCTAGATGTCTAGAGAAGAAGAACTACAGAGGTGGTGGCAAGTACAAGAGTAGAAGAGATGAAGAAAAAAAAGATTACAAAGATAAAGAAAAGAAGTCTTGCTACATTGCTGAAGAGGATGAATCTGATGAACATGATGATGAGGTGGTGTATATTGCAATGAAGGATGAATCTGATGAAGATGAGGCAACTGCACTTGTGACTTGTGTGAATAAGAATGATAGATGGATCATTGACAGTAGATGTTCTCATCATAACTAGAGACAAAAGTAAGTTCATTGCCCTAAATTATTATGATGGAAATTGTGTAAGATTTGGTAATGATGGGTCATGTTTGATAAGAGGAAAAGGTTCTCTCAAACTCACAAACAAGATTTTGTGTGACAATGCTTACTGTGTTGAAGGACTTAACTATAATTCGTTGAGTGTGTCACAACTAAATAATTTGGGATGTAAGGTTGAGTTCAAAAACAAGATTGCTAAGATATATGACACAAATGGGAAACTGATTAGGAAGGGTGATTAAACTAGAAGTAATCTATTCTATCTTGATATAGAGGATGTTGCTTGTCTTGTTGTAAAATTTGATGATGTGTAGTTGTGGCACAAGAGGTTATGTCATGTTAATTTTGATAACTTAGTCAGTATCAGTAACATGAGAAATTTAGAGGTTTTCCTAAATTAAAGAAGCCTGATAATGTAATGTGCAAACAATGTTAGTTAGGCAAAATGACAAAGTCAAGTTTTAAGAGTAAAACTTATACCTTTAAAGGAATACTAGAGATTTTTCATACTAACTTGTGTGGACCAATTGATATGAAAAGCTACAAAGGAGATAAGTACATAATGATATTTATTGATGACTATTCTAGGATGATGATAATTATGTTTCTGAAATAGAAATCTGATGCCTTTCAAATGTTTAAGTGGTACTTGGCAAGAGTTGAAAAGGAAATAGGTCAAAGTCTAAAGTGTTTGAGATCTGACAGAGGAGGAGAACTTACATCAAATGAATTTGAGATGTTCTATAATGACAAAGGAATCAAAAGATAGACATCTACCCCTAGAACACCTACACAAAATGGAATAGTTGAAAGAAGAAATAGATCTATAATGGATTGTGCTAGAACACTCATGATGCAGAAGAATGTTGCTCTAAAATATTGGAGAGAATCTATAAGTACAGCTATCTATACCGTGAACAATGTGCAAATCAAGAAAGGTACTCATTCAAACCCTTTTGAACTATGGTATGAATACTCACCCAATGTAAAATAATTTAAAGTATTTGGAAGTAAGTGTTACATTCTTAAATATATTAGGAATGAAAAGCTTGATGCAAAAAGTGAAGAAGGTATATTCCTAGAATACTCCACAAGAAGTAAACCTTATAAGTGTTTGAATACTAACATTAACAAAATTGTGGAAAGTGCAAATGTGAATTTTGATGAATATACAAAAGTAAATGAGGCTGAAGCTATGAAAGAACCAAAAGAATAAAATCATTTTTATACTTTTATGAAGGTATTCCTATTGAAGAAGATGTTTCAAATCAAGTTACAAATCAAAAGCAACTTTCAGTGACTGTCGAATCACACCCCATGAATGTCGAGTTGCATTCAGGAACTGAGCTACATTTAGATGCTGATTTATAGAATGAAGTAGATGCAAATTCAAATTTAGAGATTATTGAACATGAAAGAGATGTTGACTTACCTGAGAGAGGTATGCACAGTGATTCTAAATTTGAAAAACAAAATGAAAAAACAAGAGCTGAGCGAAGATTGTCCAAATATGTCAAAAGACATCATCTTGCTACTCAAATCATTGGAGATAAAGATGCTAGACCAATGAAATGAAATAGATTGGAAGTGAAACATGTTTGTTGAGCATGAAAGAACCCAAATCAATAAGAGATGCATTAGAAGATGTTGACTTGTATTAAACCATGGAAGAAGAGATTGAACAAATAGAGAAGAACAAAACATGGAGTCTAGTTCCTAGACTAGAAGACAAAAATGTGATTGGTACCAAGTGTCTATTTAGAAACAAGCTAGATAAAAATGGTGAAGTCACAAGGAACAAAGTAGAATTAGTTTACAAGGGATATGCACAAGAAGAAGGAATTGACTATGTAGAGACATTTTCCCCTATTGCTAGATTGGAAGGAGTAAGAACTCTACTTGCTTATTCTGCATTCAAAGGTTTCAAAGTTTATTAGATGGATGTTAAATCTACATTTTTGAATGGCATATTAGAGGAAGAATTTTACATAGAATAGCCAGAAGGTTTTGTTGATGTTAATAATAAGAACATGGTATGTAAACTACACAAAACTCTATATGGTTTGAAACAAGCATCAAGAGCATGGTATGAGAGACTTCATAATTATCTTGTGAAGATTAGATTTTAAAGGAATGATGATAATAGAAATCTATACATAAAGACAAAAAAAGGAAAAGGTATTTTGTTTTCTGAAATATTTGTTGATGATATCATATTTGAAGGTTAAGATGCTTTATGTAAGGATTTTGCAAATCAGATGAAGCAAGAATTTAAAATGTCTATGTTTGGAGAGATCAAATTTTTTGTGGGTTTACAAGTATATCAAATGAAATATGATATATACATCACTCAATAAAAGTATGTTAAGGAAATATTGAAAACTTTTGGATTGGAGGATTCCAATCTAGTAAGTACACCCATGGTGATGGGACACAAGTTGTCAAAGAATAATGATTTAGCTGAGGTAAATCAAACATTGTACAGGTCTATGATTGAAAAATTGCAATATGTAGTACATGGAGACTTGATATTGCATTATCTATAGGGATAGTTGTAAGACTCTCTGCTAATCCTAGGGAGAATAACTTAATGGCTATGAAGAGAATAATGAGATATCTAAAAGGAACAAAAGAGTTTGGTCTATACTATAAGAAAAATGAAATTTTTGAATTAAGAGCCTACACTAATGTTGACTGGGCTAGAAATATTGATGATAGAAAGAGCACCAATGGAGAAGCATTTTTCTTAGGAAACAAACAAGTTACATGGACTAGTAAGAAAAAAATTGTACTTCACGATCTACTATTGAAGCTTAATATGTTGTTGTTGTTATAAATTGCACAAACATTGTACGGATCAAACAGTTACTCAAAGGAATGAAGGAAGAAATTTAAAAACCAGTGATACTTTATTGTGATAATACTAGTGTTATCAATATATCAAAGAATCTATTGATGCACACAAAGACTAAGCACATTGCAATCAAGTATCATTACTTTAGAGAGTTAGTTCAAGATAAAGAGGTGAAGATGGAATATGTTAACACAAAGGAGCAAATTGTTGATATCTTCACATAACCATTACCTAAGGATGTTCATGAATATCTAAGAGGTAAATTAGGGGTAATACCCCTATCAAAGGCTATCTAAGTAATAAGAGGAGTGCCCTACATCAAACTAGATGATATTCATATGATAAACATTTCAGTAGATGATCTTACTTTAGGAGCTGCCTAAAGTAATCATAGAGCTAAAACTTTAAATCAATCACAAACAAGGTGATAGAGGGAGAAACTGAAAGAACTTGATAAATTTTATATCTACATGTTTAAGATGACAATTTTTTGGCATACGTCTTCAAAATTTTTGTCAAAGAGGGAGAGATTTACTGATCAAGAGGAAGATAGATCAAGCCAGTATAAATGTTGAGGGGGATTTTACTGATCAAAGGAAAATCAAGAGGGAGATATCAAGAGATTGTTGTCAAGGAGATAGAGAAAAATATAAGAAGAAGGGAGAAATCATAATCTACCTAGTCAGAGAGAGATATAGTAAGAGGGAGTTATAAGAAAGAATTTTGTAATCTAATAAAAAGATGGAAATTGCTGATAGAGGGATAAATTCCAATACAAGTTTTTTTTTTGGTATTGTCTTACTATTTTAACCTAGTCAGTTTGGTTGAACAAGATGTTTACTATTTGGTTGATATGGTTGATCAGTTTGGTTTGCCATCAATGCCAAAGAGGGAGATTGTTGAGATCTGATTGAAAAGATCATTACTGAGAGAGATTATTGAAAGAGGGAGATTTTTGAAGAAGACTATGTGTTTTAATCATTGTTTTTTCATTGATGTCAACCCTACTATTTGTTGGTAAGACAATTGCTTATAAGATCTAAGTACTATCACTTATTTGATTGATGAAGAGGATTTGATCAAAAGATGTAACAATAGCACCTAGAGGAAAGGATGAGTTAAGATTATGTAGTTAAGTACAAGGATTAGTTAAGATATTGCTAACATGATGAATTGATAATCTACTTAAGGTCACAAAGGTTGGTTACACTATTAGTTGCATATAGATCACCATTTTCCAAAGGTTTTTCCTTCGAATGTTTTCCCATTCAATTATTGAAGTCCTTCCCTTGTTGCCCATGTATTCACCATCTCTTGAAGTAAATGGTTGAAGTAACTAGTGTCTGCGGTCATGGTCACTTCCCTTGAACCACTTTGAACCACTTCAAACCTCAATTCGAAGTAGTTCAAAGTAGTTCAACCAAAGGTTTTTTACTAACGATCTTTTTGGTAGGTGATACATCAACCAGATGGAGTTTTCTTTTGAATCACTTTGAACCACTTTGAACTTTAGTTCAAAGTTGTTCAAAGTTGTTCAATGGTGGAGGTGTTTGGTAACTTTAGATCCTGAAGTATAGTGCATCATCATCTCACAAGACAATTCGTGATTGTGTCAGAGAATAATGATAAAAAGGACATTTCTATTTCCAAGGAAGGAAGTCATCATTATTGGCGAAAGTGGGAAATCTTCAGCTGGAAAGTTGATTAGATGTCACATTATGCTAATCATTATCAACACATCCAAAAAAGAAATCATTAAATATAAATTCATGCAACAAGGTTTTCGAACGTGTGAAGGTTAACAAGAGGTGATGTGTCATTAATGCCTAATAATCATCCTATACTTCTGTACGTAAATACTATCTTTAAAGAAAAACTTGTTTAGTTTCCTTTTTAATTATCATGCAAAGAATTGAAAGTGTGAAGAAGGATTTGTTAAGGGAGATAGGGAAAATTCTTAATTTCTCAACAAAATATAGGTGAGAACTTAGCAATCCTTGTCTTGTTCTACAAATCTCTGTATTTTCCAAACTTTATCTGTTCAAAGCCTTGTTGTTTGGTTCAGAATGAAGTCAGTGTTGCATTTCTTTGGTAATGTCTCAAGCCTAGAATTTAGAAAACTAGTCATCTATGATATGAATTTATGTGGAGTGAAGTTGGAAAATTTATAGGCAAATTTAATATGCTAATGAAGTGAATGGATGTATGGAAGTTTGAACTAGTGGGTTGGTTGAGGTTGTCATTTTCCCCTTAGCCTTTGTAGGTCTTGAACTCCTACAAATCTATATTGATCAGTATGATATTAAAAGCAAGAGTATTGTAAGTAAAAATGGCAACGTGATACTCATGATTTCAAGAGACACTATTGCCTCTAAACTAAATTTTCCAGAAAATACCTATGCTACATTCTCCCCTATTCAAGCCCAAGCCAAATACCAAGAGACCCCAACTCAATTCCATAATACCATGGCTAGGAAATGGACCAAAACCATGTATGGTGGAGGTTCTAGGCTCCCCAAGGTCATCACTAAAGATCACCTAAAACCCCATATCACCTAAAACCCCATATTCATGATGTAGAGGTGTTATTGCATACGGTAAAAGGTTCAATTGATGTGCTTCTTTTTGAATAATGGATGTATAGGTATATAGAAATCATTTTCAAGGGTGAACAATGGATAGATTGGGCAAAGATTATTGCCAGTTCAATGAGGTCTCAACTCAAACATGCTAAGGAATTCTAAGAGGATTTTTATATCATTTCCTTTATAACTTACTATATAGCCTATACTTGTGATCTTACCCCTCTTCCTCATGGAGTGTGGAGTGAAGAAATGACAGTTTTTCAGTATTGTCCTCTACTACAGAAAGGTAGAATCTTGGAAGATTTCAAGAAGATTTATGAACTATTGATAGAAAGGATTTATATGTCCCTAAAGGAAGTGCCCACTCCTAGACTATCCCTTGAAGCTCAAAGGTTAATTCAAAAATATGGAAGCTACTTTATACAGTTCCCCAGATTTATGTATTTGAGAATTGGTAGGTTTGAGAATGAACCTACGAAGTTGCCTCAATATGCCTTAGACTATTTTGTTTTGGCAAAAATATGTAGAGAACTCTTCTCTATTATAAACAATAATCTACTGCAAGCAGATTGGGAAACAGCCTTCCCTATTAAGTTGGGCCCATTAGTTTGTAATAACATGGATAGTGCTTCCATCATTTGAAGTAATTTACTTGGGTTCAATCTCGACTTCTACCATAGCAAGAGGAACTTTGACAGTAAAGGGTATGCAGCCCAGGTCCTTAGCCTTGAAGTTAACCCATTAGAGACTCCACGGTCGGAAGACCTTTGGTGGGATTGCAAGGATGAAGGAGAAGTCCTAAGGATGGATCATTTGAGACTAACCTTGCAAAAAATTGACTCTTTCAGGTTGAAGTTCAAGATAGAGGAAGTAATTGATGATGGCTCAGATATAGTTGAACTTGGTTGGGAGGAATCCAGTGAATTGAAGTCCTTAGTAGTTGACTAGAGTAAGGATGAAGAGGATGATATTAATCTAAGGGCTAGGTTCATACTAACCTTCACAGATGAATAGTTACAAAGAAAGAACACAAAAATCATCAATGAACCTTCTGCAGAGGTCATTTCTTTCCCTGAATCACTTCCATCTGACATCCCACTTTCTCCTATTGTAGGTAATATATTGGTTTAGGATAAAAAAAAGAAGTCACCTCCTCACTTGCAAACTATGGATCCCAGAACAAGGTCTCAATCTAAGTCTAAAGCCTTGAAACAACATAAAATTTAGAAAGAGAGAATTTCTACTTAGGGGTAGGATTCAGGTGATGGCCTCAATTTCTCTAATAGTACAAATGGTAATGTTCAATTCATTGAAGTTCCCAAGGTAGATCAACCTAGATTCCTAACTCCTATTAGAGATGCCCAAGTGATGTCCGTGAACCTTTTTATTCCTTCTTGGTAGTCAAGCATAATTAACAAGAAAAGGAGTTTGCAACTAGTGTCCGCACCAGTGGAAGATATCATCACTAGGTATGCAGCCAGAGGTTCGAAGGTAAAGAAGTTGAAAATGGATGCTCACCTTACCAAAGATCTAGTAACAAGAAAAATCACTACCAAAATAGCTACCTACAAGAAAAAGAAGGATCTTGGGGATATTGATAATGAAGGGTTTAAGGTTATCTATGTTGAACTGGGAACTATTAATAGAAGCACCAGTGACCATTTCTTTAAGTTCTCTGTTCACCATATGCTTACACAATCTCAGAAAGATAGTAAAGAAAAGAAGGAATTAAAGGGCATGGTAATGAAAATGGCTGCCTACATTGATTCCTTAATGAACCTTGGAGCTTTACCAATTGTTCAAGTTCTATAGCCATTTGATCCCAATTCAAGAGGAAGTCAACAATTGATCAAGCAAATGCATAGAGGAAAGGTTTTAGCTGATGGCATGAAGAGCTAGGTGGAAATCATAATAAAAGAAGGTAATAAATTCATCTCTCAATTTACTAGTGTTTACACTGAGGGAGAGACATTGTTGGGAGAAATTCAAACCTTGGTTCCAGTTTGGGAAACAGAACTAGGTCAATGCCAAGCAATCATTTTTTTAGGTAACAAAAGTTGAACGGTTCGAGGTCCTCAAGTTCTTAAAGGAGAATCCCATAAAAATGTGGATCCTTTTATGTTGTTCATTCTGAAGAAAAATATGGGCTAGAAAGAAACAATCTACAAGGAGACAATCAAAGAAGTGCAGGGCATTGAAAGTAGGATTGCAAAGATGCACGAAGAGCTCTTGAAGGATATGAAGATTGTGAACCCCATAGGAATCTTGTAGTTTGATGAGGGGAACATGGATGTTGAAATGCTAATCAAGAGTTTCAACAAAGCAGTGGTGCAAATCAAGGGTAGTGAATCACCAAGTGCCGATGACTTCACTGCATTGGCAAGTATTGAATCAATGTTGCATCTCAATAAGAACTTGATGCCATGTCAAAGTTTGAAGGTAAAGGAATATAGGTGGTAGAAAGATGCATCTAGGGCCCAGTTATTAAACCTAAAGGACCCTCACTCCCACATGATGCAATATTTTATGCGTACATTCTAAAGCTAGAAGCTGGTACGTCAGACCATCGGTGAGGAGGAGAAAATTGGAAAAGATGTCTGAACTAAACCATTTCTTTAGTTACCTTTTGGTGCCTTTTTTTAAAAATAACTACTTTCTCATTTTGTAACTATTTCTTGTATTATCTGAAATGGCTGGGTTTTGATGGAGGCCTTTTGGATTTGGAAAAACTATAAATATTGGGGCATTGAACTAGTTTAAGGCTAGCAATAGATAGCTAGAAGATAGATAGTAGAAAAATATTGTTAAAGTAGATAATTTTAAATAGTGGTCAAGGATAATATATGGATTTCTAGCTTTCAAATGACTATGTGCATGGGAAGGTTTAGTTTACATATATAAATCATCTCGGATTCTACTTTGGAACTTGGTGTTCAGAGTGTTCAATAATTGTTACTTTGTGAATGTTGATTTGAAAATTCAGGATCTTTATTGTTGTTCACTTTGTAATTTTATTTCAGTTATGATGTTTGAATGATTTATGTTAGTTTGTGGTATAATTCATTCATTGAAGCAAATTTTCTGTATGAGTAAATTTGAATGGATGTTTCTTTGAGAAAATTGTATTGATATTCACCTCACTGCCTTAGAGCAGTATAGAGATCCTTATGCACTTTCAGGTAAAAGTGTAAAAATAACCTTAAATTCATTGCAAATCTAATAAGGGAGCTATACCTTTAGAAATTCAAAAAGAAAATTAAACAACATGAGACTTTCTCAACTGTTGTGAACACTTTTTTACTTTTTGTAATTTTGGTCATAGAGTAAACTTGATAAATTGGTTGAAAGGACAATCTATTCACTAACAGATTTTTGGTGACTCTATTGGGGAGAGTCCCTTTGAAAAAGAACCTAAATTTTCATAAGCATGTATAAAAATGGTTCTTCCACATAACAAGGTCTTCCTTGTACTACAACCTTACCTTTAGTTTGAAGATACTCAAGAAGAGTTAATCTCAAACTTGGTTGCAACTGCTTGGGCATTGCACAGAGGTAATCAGCAATACCAACAAGTATTGGGTGTTGTGGAAAGAGAAGAACAAAGAGTTGAGTTGTTAAGAGGAATACTGGAAGTTCAACAGGAAGCAATTGTAAATAGACTAGCTCAGGCTCACACAAGACCTTGAACTTGTAATCAAAATTAGAACTGGCTACCCGTAGATACACAAGGGGGGAAAGAGAAAAGGGGATTCTTGACAAAAATTTTGAGTCATTGAAGAATCTGAAGTTTTTACCAAATTTTAACGATCCTAAGAAGAAGAGTATCAAATCTCAAAGTAAGCCTAGTTCACCACCTAAGCAATCTCCTTTTTCACCTTTAATACAATCTTTGCTTCCATTGAATACTCTCATTCCTATTGTTATAACCATCCAACCTTTGCAAGCTATACCACCAATCATGGCTACAAACCAACCATGGGGACAAAACATAGGGCCATTGAACTTGGGTGTAAATCTAGCACCATTACCCAAAGGAGCCACTAAAATTTTACCCAAATTTAGTGGAGTTGGCAAAGTTTTAATAGAGGACCACTTAAGTGCCTTTCATTCAGCCTGTGCTGTAATAAATGTTCCCACACAAGAAGTTGTTGTAAGATTGTTTGAGCAGACCCTGACTGATGTTGCCACAGATTGGTTTAACCATCTACCTCATCATTCCATCACCAGTTGGGATGATATGAAAAATGCTTTCGAAGATAGATTCAAAGCTCCTGAAAACAAAAGCTCTCTATTTTTCCAACTTAGCCAGATAAAAAAAGAAATGCATGAACCAATGAGGGAATTTGTAGCTAAATTTAATAGACTCATTCAAAGAATCCCCAGTGCATCTAGGCCTAATGCAGAGAACCAGAAATCATTCTTCATTAATTTTGTTCATCCAAACATAAGTTTCCATCTTATAAAAGATGCATGTGCTAATTTGGCCACAGCCTAGAGACTTGTTATTCAGTTAGAGGATGCATTTATTAATGTGGGTAAATGGAAGTGAGAGGTTCAAACACTAGGAACACCTTCATCTTCAAACTCTACTAATCTTGTCTTACAAAGACTTATGAACAATGTAGCAATGATGAAGAGGAAACAAAACAAAATCCATGGTTCTTACCAAACTCCTCACCAAGATATCCATAGATGGAAACAATCTCAAAACTTTAGTAAGAATCCCACCTTGATTCCTCCTCCAATGAGATTGCAAATTGAAGAAGCCCCCAAGGAGGCAATGTGTTCATTCCATATGACTTCTGATCATCATGAATGAGATTGTCCTAAATGGCTAAATTGTATTCAATTATTAAAGAATGCCCTTACAACAGAGCAAACACCTAAAAGTCAAAATGTGGAAAATAAAAATCTGGGTGCTTATTTTCTTGAATATGAGTCTAATTCAGAAAGAGGAGGAACTGTGTTCACAACTCTCCAAGACCCTACTTGTGTAGTGATGACTAGAGGATAGAGAATTCAAAAACCTCATCTGAGAGCTAACTCAAATGCACCCACTTCCAAAGGTAAAGAACATATACACACTGATTCAACAAAAACCATTGAGCCAAGGATCTTGTGCAAAACAAAAACAATGGCTAGTACTTCAGCTTTTGATATTGTTGAATTTTGCAAATCCTCTTCCATATCTCTTTCTCCAGCTAAGTACCTAAAGAATAATCCTAAAGAATTAGATAAATTGGTTCAATATGTGAAGGGAATTTCTACCAATAATTCACAATTTGTGAATGGTGCATCTGAAAGTTCTAAGGCTTGGAATGAACCCATTTTTATTTCTAAAAGGGGTAGAGTAGAGTTTCCTTATGGCAAAGTAGTCACTAATTCTGTTGAAAAGGAGGTAGAAGAGAAGAAGCCTAATCCATTCTAGCACTGGACATATACACATATTAACAGCAACAGATTATTTCACTAAATGGCTGGAGGTAGTTCCAACCAAAAAAGCTAACTCTCGAGTGGTATGTGATTTCCTGATGGATCATATTTTTGTTAGATTTGGGGTACCTCACAAGATAGTTTCAGACAATGGCACTTACTTTTCATCTGAGGAAATCTCTCTTTTTTATTATGAGCATGGCATATCACTGGCCCATTCATTAGACTATTTTCCACAAGGGAATGGGTAGGTAGAGTCTAGCAATAAAAACTTGGTAGCCATAATTTAAAAGCTGGTATCTAAAAATTCCTGGGACTGGCATAAAAACTTTATGAAGCATTGTGGGTAGATCACATTACACTGAAAAGAGCTATTGGTATGGCTCCATTTGAATTGGTATATAGAATTGGAGCCTAGGTATAATTACCTCTAGAATTATTTTTTGCAAAATTTCAAATAGTTATTGAAGATCAATTCTTTAAGGATTCACTAGAGAAGAGAATAATGTACCTTCATAAGCTAGAAGATGAAAGGAACAAGCCATTTGATCACATTATTGAGCATCAAATGAGGTGAAACAAATTTTTGATAGGAAAGCCAAACCACGCAATTTCCTCAAAAATGATGATGTACTTCTCTAGGATAAGAGGAGGGAACCAAAAGGTGCATATGGAAAATTTTATTCTCTCTAGAAAGGCCCATTCATTATTTTAGAGGTTGTTGGCCCAAACACCTTTCATTTGAAGTACCTAGGTGGAACAGTTTTGCCCTTTACTTATAATGGGTAGGACTAGAAGTTGATCAAGTTTTGAGTTTAGAAGTCCCCTATTATGTACATAGTCATTTTGTTGTGTTGTGTTTTCCTTTTCCTATCATTTCCCTTTATTTTAGTTTAGGTCTGTTTGTGTTTCTTGTTTTTTGAGTTCTCTGTGTATTTTGCATACACAGTCCCCAGTTAGAGCCCCTATTAGTTTCATATAGAGTCGCTATTTTCCAAAGGCTTTTCCTTTGAATGTTTTCCCATTCAAGAATTGAAGTCCTTCCCTTGTCGCCCATGTATTCACCATCTCCTGAAGTAAATGGTTGAAGTAACTAGTGCCCACAGTCACAATCCCTTCCCTTGAACCACTTTGAACCACTTTGAACCTCAATTCAAAGTAGTTCAAAGCAGTTCAACCAAAGGTTTTTTACTAACAATCTTTTTGGTAGGTGATACATCAACCCAATGGAGTTTTCTTTTGAATCACCTTGAACCCCTTAACTTCAGTTCAAAGTAGTTCAAAGTTGTTCAATGGCAGAGGTGTTTGGCAAATTTAGATCCTGAAGTATGGTGTGCCATCATCTCACAAGACAATTAATGATTGTGTCTGAGAATAATGATAAAAAGGACATTTCCATTTCCAAGGGAGGAAGTCGTCATTATTGGGGAAAGTGGGAAATCTTCAGCCAGAAAGGTGATCAAATATTGCATTACGCTAATCATTATCAATACATCTGAAAAAGAAATTATTAAATAGAAATTCATTCAACAAGGCTTTCAAACATGTGAAGGTTAACAAGAGGTGATGTGTCATTAATGTGTAATAATCATCATGTACTTCTGCATGTAAACACTTTCTTTAAAGAAAAACTCATTCAGTTTCCTTTTTAATTATCATGCAAAGAATTGAAAGTGTAGAGAAGGAGTTGTTAAGGGAGATAGGGAAAATTGTTGATTTCTCAGCGGAATATAGGTGAGACCTTAGCAATCCTTGTCTTGTTTTGCAAATCTCTATATTTTCCAAGCTTTATCTATTTTAAACCTTTTTTTTTGGTTGAGAATGAGGTCAATGTTGCATTTATTTGGTAATGTCTCAAGCCTAGAATGTAGAAAACTAGTCATCTGTGATACGAATTTGTGTGGTGTGAAGTTGGAAAATTTAAAAGAAAATTTTCTTGAATATGCTAATGAAGTGAATGGATGTATGGAAGTCTTAACTAGTGGGTTGGTTGAGGCTATCGCTTTCCCCTCAGCCTTTGTAAGTCCTGAACTCCTACAAATTTGTATTGATCACAATGATATTAAAAGCAAGAGTATTGTAAGTAAAAAAGGCAATGCGATACTCATGATTTCAAGAGACAATATCGCCTATGTACTGTGTTTGCCAAAAAATACCTATGTTGCATTCTCCCCTATTCAAGCCTAGGCCAAATACCAAGAGACCCCAAATCAATTCCATAATACCATGGCTAGGAAATAGACCGAAACCATGTATGGCGAAGGTTCTAGGCTCCCTAAGGTCATCACTAAAGATCACATAAAACCCCATATTCATGATGTAGT
Organism: Cupressus sempervirens; assembly: GCA_028749045.1. Classification (NCBI taxonomy): domain Eukaryota; kingdom Viridiplantae; phylum Streptophyta; class Pinopsida; order Cupressales; family Cupressaceae; genus Cupressus; species Cupressus sempervirens. The sequence continues at coordinate 839,713,449 of CM053793.1, forward strand.
GGTGTTATTGCATAGGTTAAAAGGTTCCGTTGATGTGCTTCTTTTTGAAGAATGGATGTATAGGTATATAGAAATCATTTTTAAGGGTGAAAAATGGATGGATTGGGCAGAGATTATTGCCGGTTTAGTTAGGTCTTAACTCAGATGTGCTAAGGAATTCTGAGAGGATTTTTATATGGATTCCTATTTAACTTACTGTATAGCCTATACTTGTGATCTTACCCCTCTTCCTCATGGAGTGTGGAGTGAAGAAATGATAGTTTTTGAGTATTGTCCTCTGCTACAGAAAGGTAGAATCTTGGAAGATTTTAGGAAGGTTCATGACCTACTGATAGAAAGGATTTATTTTTCCTTGAAGGAAGTGCCCATGCCTAGACTATCCCCTAAAGCTCAAAGGTTAATTCAGCAATATGGAAGCTACTTTATACAGTTCCCCAGGTTCACATATTTGAGAATTGGTAGGTTTGAGGATGGACCTATGAAGTTGCCTTGGTATGCCTTAGACTATTTTGTTTTGGCAGAAATATGCAGACAACTCTTCTATGTTATAAAAGATAATCTACCGCAAGAAGATTGGGAAACAACTTTCCCTATTAAGTGGGGCTCATTAGTTTGTAATAACATGGATAGTGCTTCCATCATTGGAATTAATTTCCTTGGGTTCAATCTCAGGTTCTACCATAGTAGGAGGAACTTTGACAGTAAAGGGTATGCAACCCAGGTCTTTGGCCTTGAAGTTAACCCATCAGACACTCCAGAGTTGGAAGACCTTTGGAAGAATTGCAAGGATGAAGGAGAAGTCCTGAGGAAGGATCATTCATGACTAACCTTGCAATAAATTGACTCCATTAGGTTAAAGTTTAAGACAAAGGGATTAGTTGATGATGGCTCAGATATAGTTGAATCAGGTTGGGAGGAATCTAGTGAATTGAAGTCCTTAGCAGTCAAGTGGAGTAAGCATGAAGAGGATGATATTAATCTAAGGGTTAGGTTAATATTGACTTTCACAGATGACTGGTTACAAAGAAAGAACACAAAAATCATCAATAAACCTTCTGCAGAGGTGATTTGTTTCCCTAAATCACTTCCATCTGACATCCTGCTTTCTCCTATTGCAAGTAATATATTGGTTCAAGATAAATAGAAGAAGTCACCTCCTCACTTGCAAACTATGGCTCCTAGAACAAGGTCTCAATCCAAGTTTAAAGCCCTGAAATAGCATAAAATTTAGAAAGAGAGAATTCCTACTCAGGGGTAGGATTTAGGTGATGGTGACAATTTCTCTAACAGTGCAAATGGTAATGTTCAATTCATTAAAGTTCTCAAGGTAGATCAACTTAGATTCCTAACTCCTACCAGAGATGCCCAGGTGATGTTCATGAACCTTGTTGTTCCTTCTTGGTTATCAAGCACAATTAACAAGAAAAGGAGTTCGCAACCAGTGTCCACACTGGTGAAAGATATTGTCACTAGGTATGTAGCTAGAGGTTCGAAGGTAAAGAAGTTGAAAACAAATACTCACCTTACAAGGGATCCAATAATAGGAAAAATCACTACCAAAATAGCTACCTACAAGAAAAAGGAGTCTGGGGATATTGATGATGAAGGGTTTAAGGTTACCTCTGTTGAACTAGGAACTATTAATAGAAGCACTAGCAACTATTTCTTTAAGTTCATTGTTGACCATATGCTTACACAATCTAAGAAAGATAGTAAAGAAAAGAAGGAATTAAAGGGAATGGTAACGAAAATTGCTGCCTACATTGATTCCTTAATGAACCTTGGAGCTTTACAAATTGTTCATATTTCATAGCCATTTGATCCCAATTTAGTAGGAAGTCAACAATTGATGAAGCAAATGCAAAGAGGAATGTTGTTAGCTGATGCCATGAAGAGCTAGGTGGACATCATAATAAAAGAAGGTAATAAATCCATCTCTTAATTTACTAGTGTTTACACTGAGGGAGAGACATTATTGGGAGAAATTTAGACCTTGGTTCCAGTTTGGGAAATAATGGGAAACAAAACTAGGTCAATGCCAAGTGGTCATTTTTCAGGTAACTGAAGTTGAACGGTTTGGGGTCCTCAAGTTCTTAAATGAGAATCCCATGAAAAATGTAGATCCTTGTATGTTGTTCATTTTGAAGAAAAATATGGGGTGGAAAGAAATAGTCTACAAGGAGACAATCAAAGAAGTGTAGGGCATTAAAAGCAGGATTGCAGAGATGGATGAAGAGCTCTTGAAGGATATGAAGATAGTGAACCCCACAGTGATCTTGTAATTTGATGAGGGGAACATGGATGCTGAAATGGTAATCAAGAGTTTCAATGAAATCATGGAGTGAATCAAGGACAGTGAATCACCAATTATTGATGACTTCAGTGTGTTGGCAAGTATTGAATCAATGTTGCATCTCAATAAGAACTTGATGCCACGTCAGAGTTTGAAGGTAAAGGAATATAGGTGGTAGAAAGATGCATGTAGGGCCTAGTTATTGAGCCTAAAGAACCCTCACTCCCATGCGACACAAGATTTTATGACTATGTTTTGAAGCTGGAAGCCAGTACGTCAAACCATCGGTGAGGAGGAGAAAATTGGCAAAGTTGCCTGAACTAAACCGTTGCTTTAGCTACTTTTTGGCACCTTTTTTTTTAAATAATTACTTTCTCATTTTGTAACAATTTCTTGTATTATGTGTAATGGTTGGGTTTTGATGGAGGCTTTTCAGATTTGGAAAAACTATAAATGTTGGGGCATTGAACTCGTTTAAGGCTAGCAATAGATAGCTAGAAGATAAATAGTAGAAAAATGTTATTAAAGTAGATAATTTTAAATAGTGGTCAAGGATAATATATGGATTTCTAGCTTTCAAATGACTATGTGCATGGAAAGTTTTAGTTTACATATATAAATCATCTCGAATTCTACTTTGGAACTTGGTGTTTAGAGTGTTCAATCATAATTACTTTGAGAATGTTGATTTGACGATTCAGGATCTTGATTGCTGTTCACTTTGTAAGTTTATTTCAGTTTTGATGTTTGAATGATTTATGTTATTTTGTGGTATAATTCATTCATTGAAGCAAATTTTCTATATGAGTAAATTTGAATGGATGTTTCTTTGAGAAAATTGTATTGATATTCACCTCACTACCTAAGAGCAATCGAGAGATCCTTATGCACTTTCAAGTAAAAGTGTAAAAATAACCTTAAATTCATTGCAAATCTAATAAGGGAGCTATACCTTTAGAAATTCAAAGAGAAAGTTAAACAACATGAGACTTTCTTAGCTCTTGTGAACATTTTTGTACTTTTCATAATTTTGGGCATAGAGTAAAATTGATAAATTGGTTCAAAGGACAATTTGTTCACTAACATACACTGAGAAAGATAAGAAGAACAAGTTACACAAAGTTTGTCTACCAAGCTTGACTATGCAAATAGTAGGTACTGAGCAAAGTTAGTGCAAGACAAGAAGAAAATAGTTGGAGCCAAGTAAAAGTTCATTCTAGTGTATGACAAGTAGAATACTGGATATCGAGTAAAGTTTAGTTGATGTCGAGCACCAGTAAACTTTAGTTCGTGCTGAGTGATTTCACAGTGGATGTCAAGCTACATAGTATGTGTTGAGCATTAGAAGGTTGATAATGATGAGCTATTGCATTATTTAAAAGATCATGGATTCAATGAATCTAAGCTAACAAGTTTGTTTTCTTGAAGTTAGTGAACCAGGTGGATGATATGGTTGATGATCTGGTGGCATAAAATTTAAGGTAAATCATTTTTAGGTGAATTCAAAATGGATTCTAGGAGAAGTTTATAAAAGAGATACAATATTGGGGTAGATACATTGTATCCTACCTAATCCTAAATTGGATAATGGAGAATAAGTGGAAATATATCTTAATTTCCTATTTATAGGGATGGTTGGTCATGAAGCAAGGTTGTCATGTGCAAGAACCTAAGGGAGACAATGAGTCAAGGGTTTTGCTTCATCTAGTGACCTAAGAAAAGAGTCTACAATGGCATGTTAAGCAATAAGGCTTAAGGAGATGAATGCTTGAAGGCTAAACAAGCTATTAGAGGTGCAAAGTATGAAGGCCAAGAAGAATTGAGGATTAAATAAAGATTTTTAATCTACAAGTGAAGTTGTAAGTTGTATCAGATCAAAGCCTTACTATTACTCTCTAACAATTGTATCAATCTAGGGTAAATCCTTTGGATTAAGGTTGATCTAACAGTCATTTTTAAATCCTTTAACCAGGTGACATTCCAAGTGAATGGTTTAAAGTCGTCTAACAAGGTGATTGAAATCCTTTAACTAGGTCACATTTAACAGTGTGTATTGTAACCTTTAATAGGTTTGGCCTTTCACAGGGCATCACTTCAGAAGAGTGAAAAGTGTAGCATGTTACTGGTGGTTTTTCCCAAATGGGGTTTCCACATAAATCATTGTGTCAAGAGTGTTGATGAATTTGTTATGTTTCATGCTTTACATTTCTACAAGTTGATTTGATAGTAACCTACAAGTTTTAGTGATTGCATAATCTTATGGATGCATGCATGAGTATAAATGTTTTATGGGTTCACTAAGCTGTGAAAAGTTTTATTTATACATCTGGACCTTGGATAACTAATTCACCACCCCCCCCCCCCCCCCCCCCCACCAGATATTCTAAAGTATTCCAACAAATAGATGGTAAGGATACCATTTTCGGTGAGGAGGTTGTTCAATTAAAAACAAACAAGATTCCCAAAGGTCTGGTTGTATAAGAAATTATTTTTGATAACCATTATAGATTCAAGACAACTGAAAAATGAACATGATGCAAAGGATTTAGAGGTGATCAACCTTGGAACCAAAGAAGCACCTAAGAAAGTATATGTAAGGAATAAATTGTCTCCTAAAATCAAGAAAACCTTGATTGATTTACTGAGAAAGTACAAACATGTATTTTCTAAGTCATATGATGATTTGAAAGCTTATAGAGAGGATCTTTTTCAGCATGAAGTCCCATTAAAAGAAGAAACTAAACCTTTTAGATAGAATCAGAGACCTATCAATCCAACTCTTGCACCAAAGATGCAAGAAGAACTTATAAATTGAGGGATATAAGAATCATCAAGCCAATTAGACATTCTTCTTGGGTATCAAATTTGGTTCTTGTTAGGAAGAAAAATGGTGATATAATATTGCGTGTTGACTTTAGGAACCTGAATATTTATTCATTAAAGGATAGCTATGGTCTCCAAAATATGGAGCCTATGTTGCAAAGTGTCACTGGATTAGAGTTGATGTCCATGATGGATGGTTTCTCTGGATATAATCAAGTGGTTGTGAAAGAATTAAAGCAATACAAGACTGCATTCACAACACCCTAGAGAAGATATGTTTACAGTAGAATGCCCTTTGGTTTAACTAATGCTAGTGCTACTTTCCAGAGAGCCATGGATGTGGCCTTTGCAGATATAATTGATAAGGTTTTAGTAGTGTATCAAGATGATTTGATAGCATACTCAAAGGATGAAAATTACCATTGTATGCATCTTGAAAAGGTGTTTATCATAGCTCTTAAATATGGTATTTCTTTGAATCCCAAGAAGTGTACCTTTGATGTCACTGAAGGTAAATTGTTAGACCACTTGGTTGGAAAAGAAGGAGTAAGGATAGACCTAGAGGGGGTGGAAGCTATAGATAAAATTCAAAAGCCTAAGAATTTGAAAGGCATTCAATCTTTCTTTGGGAAGATTAATTTCTCAGGATATTTGTCACCAATTTTGCAGAGATAAGTAGACCAATTTTTAAGATGTTAAAGAAGGGATCTAAAATTAGATGGGATGGTAAACCAAATCTAACTTTTCAAAAGATAAAGAAATCAATAAAGGATGGTCTTGTCTTAAGGGCACCTAATTATTCTAATCCAATGCATGCATTTTCCTTTGCTTCATTCCATACTATTGCAGCAATTTTATTACAGAAGAATGAGGATGGATATGACCAACCAATAACATTCTTTAGTAAGTCCTTATAGGCTATAGAATTAAAGTATGACATTAATAAAAAAATAAGCATATGCATTGGTCAAAGTTGTGAAGGCATTTAGGTGCTATTTAATGGGAGCTATGATGATTTCTTTTGTATTTAGTGTTGCAATGAAAGATATCATCTCACAACAAGAATTTTTAGGGAGAAGATGTAGATGGATCAATAGGATCCAAGATATCTAGATTACCAAGTTGTTAAGAGGAAAAGGACTTTCTAAGTTGATGGCAGAGGCTAATCTTGAAGCAAATCAAATGAAGTAGCTTGATGATGATTGCAAAAGTGGATTGTGTGATATGGATGTTTGTGGTACAAGGAAGTAATATTTTACTTAAAACACACAAAAGCTCCACCAAGGCTAAATGATAATTAGAGGAGAGCCTTAAAGTTGTAGGCTATCAGATATGTTATTTTTAGTGGGCATTTATGGTGGAGGAGTTTGGAAGCTATACTACTTAAATGTGTTGATAAGGAACATTCAGCAAAAATCTTAAATGAAATGCATGGTGGAATATGTGGAGGCCATTACATGGCTAAGACAAAAACTCACAAGGTAATCAGAGTAGGATTTTGGTGGCCTACTCTTTTTAAGGATGCATATGAACTTATGAAAAAATGTGATGTTTGTCAAAGACTTACTTATAAGTTAAAGTTTTCTAGAAATATGTCACTAAAGCTAATAGAAGTGCAAGCAGCATTTCAACAATGAGGAATTGATTTTGTAGGTGAAATTACAAATAAGTCAAGTGGAGGGCATGCTTGGATTCTGGTAGCCACTGATTAATTTACAAAATGGGTAGAGGCCATCCCTACTAGAAAGTCTACTAGCAAAGTAGTAATGGATTTTATCATAAATGATAGCATTGTTAGGTTTGGATACCCTGAAAAATATTCACAGACAATGAAATGTGTTTTAGATCTGAAGAATACAAAATTTTATGTGAAAAATATGCTATCACCAGATCTACTTCATCCCCAGATCACCTCCAAGGAGATGGATAGGCAAAATCAAGTCATAAGAGCTTACTAAAGATAATTCAAAGGATCTTATATGAAAACAAGAGAGCATGGGATTCCAAACTACCATTGGCACTATGGGCTGATAAGGTAACAATGAAAAAGGATATAGGATATGCCCCATTTCATTTGGTATATGGAATACAAGCTAGGTTGCCCCAAAACAATCTAAGGGGGATGTACAAATTTTCCTTGCAATATGATGAAGATATCATTAATGAAATGCAAATCAAAATGGATGATATTCTGTAGTTCGATGAGACAAAAAGAGATGTCTTTGTCAAAATTCAAAGTTGCAAGTCCAAGTTAAACATTTATATGAAAAAAGGAGAGTAGCAAGAAAGTTTCAGCCTAAAGATATAGTGCTACTCTAGAATGCTAGGTTGGAAGAAAAAGGAAACATGGAAAATTTGATCCCATTTGGTTAGGTCCATACTTGATTCATGAGAAATGGGAAGAGGATTCCTATTTTATCAAAGAACTATTAGAAGGTATTTTGGAGTTGCTAGTTCATGGAAAATTCCTAAAGAGATATTTCTATTGAAATGCTTATTTTTTCCATGAATATTAGCTTAGGGTTCTTGTATACTTTGTACATTTTGTAAATCCTATGCAGTCTAGTTTTTTCTTTTTTTTATGTTGGTTTCCCCTATTTTGTTAGCCATTGATCTCCAATGTTTCCATGTGTTGTCATGTATGTGGCTTGCTTAAGCCAAAAATTCTAGATTCTTGTATGGATACAAGTTATCCAACATCCCCAGATAGAGAAAGTGATGGTCTAAATTTTCACTCAGCTTAAAAAATTTGATGTCTTGTGAAAACCAGGAAGAAATTGTGTTTCAATTGCTTAGGGTTTCTTAAAATGTTATCACTCCTTAAGAAAAAAACCCTATAATCTTAATCATACATTATGGTTGGATTGATTATTCATTAGTTAGTATGTAGTTAATAAAAGGGATACATTAAAACTTTGGGTATATGTTTCATTTTTCATATCCCTAAGTTCTTTTCCTTACCCTATTCATATGTTATAAGTCATGGTCTTAAGTGTTTTAAGTTGTCATGTCACAAAACCCTCTTGATTGCCTCATCTCTTTATTTTGTTCTCTAACTATCCTGGTAAACATGAAGTTGTGAAGTAGTCAGTTGCAAGGTTATCATAGCATTACAAGTAGCATTTCTAACCTTCAAGTTAAGTTCATGAAGTGGAGATAAGATAGAGATCACAGGGTTGCATCTTTTGTTTCACTTAATGGATTTTAAGTTGCGAAGATGTGAATCATAACCATAGTAGTCAAGTCTTAAATCATCACTACATCTCCTAAAGATAATGATAACTTAGGGTTAAGGTGGAGAAGTAGAGATAGTTTGTCATCACAACATCATAGGGCTAAAAGATGTTATGTATTTGATAGTTGCAAAAGGGTTAAAGTAGAAGTTTTTGTAGCATCATGGATATAATGGGTATTAAGTCATAAACTGTGGAGAAGTTGTGAAGTAGTTAGTTACAAGGATTCCATTGCTTTGCAAGGTTAAAAGGTTAGTTAAGAAGGTAAGTTGTGAAATGGAGATAAGGATTATTGCACCTTCATAGGGGTTAAGCCAAAGGATTATTGCACCTTCATAGGGGTTAAGCCATGGTTAAAGTTTAAGGTAGTGATGTTGTAAAAAGAGGCTAAGTAATCATTTAGTTGGGCCACTTTAGTTAGTGAAATGAAAAGTTGAACGATTGCAAAGCTGCAAGGTTGGTCAAGTAATATAGTTCGCTACTTCATGGGATGTTTACAAGCAATTTGATTTCATGTTGTGATGCATCAATTGTGTTAGTTTGATGGTTATTGCCACATCTCCATGGTGTTGAATGGTGAGCCCTTAACTGTTGTGATGTTGTGATGAAGGATTGAGTAAAGGTTTCATTGCTTTACAGGTCCATGTGATAAACAATAAAATAAGGTTGCAAAGAAAATATCAGTACATGGCATGACATCAACAGGTTAAGTTAGTAGTTAGAAAATCAAGTGGCAAAGTTGTGAAATGGTTAAAATAACCATTTTTGCACAGTCACGGCCAAAAATAAAGAAAGGTAGGAAGCTGCCAAGAGTAGAGAAAATAAGTTGATTGCTACTTCACTACTCTCAAATTTAAAGGCAAAAAACAAAACAAAAAGAGCATGTTCAAGTTGGAAAAGGATGATGAGATAGAAGTACGAACAGTGTAAAGTGTGAAGACAGGGTAGTTTTTTGAAGGACTAAAAAGATTTTGAGCATTCCATTTTAATTCCATTAATGCCACACTCTAATTTGCAGAAAAGGGATAAAAGGTAGAAAGAGCAAGGATTTCATTACTAGTTGCAGAGTGTTTAAAGTTTTAGAGTAAAATTAAAGTTGTAGAGTGAATTCTAGTATACGTAGTTCTGAGTTACTGTGATAATTTGAAGCAATAGCATAGAAAGAAGGAGAGTTAATTACCCAAGCTCAAATTGAAGAAGCTTTGTTGAGTTATTGTTGAAAATAATTGATTAATCATGTATTGTCTTTGATGTTAAACAAAATTCATATCATTGCCAGTTAGTGTATGTTGAGCTCACTCAGGCAATGCAGATAGTTGCTTGTTTCTGTCGAGCATTACAGAGTTTGTCTAGTTTAGAAGACAATGTCTATCAAGTTCACTCGGTAATCAAAGGCAAGTTTGCAAAAGTTGAGCATTAATCAAGCTCGCTTGATTAATGAAGAAAATGTTGGATAAAACCAATGTTAACTGAGCTCACTTGATTATCAAAGGAACTTTGTGAATATGTAGAGTGAACAAAGTTCACTTGGTTAATATAGGAAAATCATTTCTAGAAATGTCTACCGAGCATGGTCGGCTAACGAAGAATTTTCATGTTTTGGCATATTAAGTTCAATTGATTTAGTTTTTGGTTCTAGCTACCTAAGAAGATGAATATTAAGTATTCTAAGTTGTATTCAAGCTGACTTGACAATGTGTAATATATATATATATATATATATATATATATATATATATATATATATATATATATATATATATATATATATATATATAGTCAAGTTGAGGATTAAATGTGTAGAAGTGGAAGGAATAGAACATTTGATTATGCTTAGAAGAAGCAAATTGGAAGGATAAGTAGAATATCCTTGTTGAGTTGCAAAGATACATTCGATCAGGAAGGATCAAGTATACAAGCCAGAATTGAGATTTGTAATCAATGATTTAGTTGCATCAAAAATTAGGTCATCTCATTGTTACTTTCTAACCATTATAGTAGTGATCTAAATCTCTTAACTAAGTTGGCTTAATAGCTATTTGCAAATCCTCTAACAAGGTGGCATTTCTACTTAAAGTTTCTATAGACCTCTAACAAGGTCACTCCTAATAGGGTGATTAAATAATCTAATAGAGTCACACCTAATAGTGTATTTTATAACCTTTAACAGGGTTGTCTTGTTAGATTGTGGTGACTGATTAGGAAAGTACTATACATACTTCATTAATTCTTTGGGGTTTGGGGCATTGCCCTGAAGAAAAAAAATTTGGGTCGTGGCCAACATATGGCCGACATATGGCTGACATGTTGTAACCCTAAAGTGACATAAAAATACTTGTATAAAAGGGCTTAGGGTTAGGTATTTTTCATTATGTTGTGATGCAAAATTCGTTCTTGCGGTAGTATTGAGCTATAAGGGATTACGCATTGTAATCAGGTTGTATTCACTAGATCATAATAATATCGAACTTCTTATTTGGTGGACATAGCCCAAGGATTGGATGAACCACATTAAATCTTGGTGCCTTGTGTTATTTTTTGTGTGATCTACTATTTTCTATTATTGGTTATATTTGCATGTAATTGTTATTTCTATCCGTGGTTTAATCCTAACAAGTGGTATCAGAGCCTAGTTTTTTTTTCAGTTATCCTCTACAGGAAAGGTTCACGGTTGAGTGAAAGTCTCACAGTTGAGTGGGAGCAATGGAAAATGAGGTTAAGCTGAGGGTTGATAGGTTTAATGGGTAGAACTTCCAGTTATGAAAGATGCAAATGGAAGACTATCTTTATCAGAAGGATTTATGGAAGCCATTGGAACACAAAGCAAGAATCAGGGATCTATGTCAAATGATGAATGGGACCTTTTGGATAAAAATGAACTTGGAAGAATTTGGTTATGCTTGGCACCATTAGTGGCATTTAATATTACAAAAGCAAAGACAACAGAAGAGTTGATGAAAACCCTAGCGACACTGTATGGAAATCCCTTTGCTTCAAACAAGGTATTTAACATGAAGCAAGGTATTTAACATGAAGCATTTATTTAATATGAAAATGGAAGAAGGTGGATCTATTGTAGACCATTTAAATGAATTTAATACTATTATTAGTCAGGTATCTTCTGTGGGTGTCAATTTTGATGAAGAAATTAGGGCTTTCTTGATTTTGTGTTCTTTGCCTGAAAGATGGAATGGCTTCGTAATGGCTGTGAGTAATTATGTTCCTGGATCTAGTACCCTAAAATGTGAAGATGTGATCGGTGTTGTTTTGAGTAAGGAAACTCATAGGAAATCCTCAGGTGGATCTACATCAAGAAGTGCTTTGAATGCACAAAGCAGGGGCAGAACGACTAAGAGAGGACGCAATTTTGGAAATCATGAGAAATCAAGAGGAAAGTCAAAGGGGAAGATGTCTCAATCAAGAGGACTGAACAACGATTGGTACTATGGGAAACTAGATCATAAAAAGAAATATTGCTGGAATCAAAAGAAAAATGGAGATAAATCAAATGGAGACAAGGAGGAAAATGTGGCAAGTAACAAGTCCAAATAGGATGCTTTGCTTCTATCTTTAGAAAGTGTTGATGATTCATGGGTTTTAGATTTTTGTGCTTCATTTCATGCTACACCTCATAGAGGTTATTTCATTGATTATGTCCAAGGGGATTTTGGACTTGTTTATTTGGGGGATAATGAACCTTGTCAAATTGTTGGAAAGGGAAAAATTAAAATTAAGTTGTAGAATGGTAATCATTGGCTACTACATGAGGTAAGACATGTTCTAAGGCTGAGTAGGAATTTAATTTTAGTAGGGAAACTCGATGATGAGGGTTGTGTAGTTACTTTTAATGATAAAAATTGGAAAGTTTCAAAAGGTTCCCTTGTAGTAGCAAACGGTGTGAAAGTAGGCACCTTATATCTTTGTATAGGTCATATTGTTCCTTCTACTTTAATTGTTTTAGAGTAAAATAAATGTTCAGGAACAATTGCTACAGTTGAGCAGGGAGAACAAATAGTTGTTGTAGATTTTGATACAGCATTGTGGCACAATAGACTTGGGCACATGAGTGAGAAAGGTATGAAATTACTTCATTCAAAGAAAGTTTTACCAGGTCTAAAATATGTTAATATAGATTTTTGTGAAAGTTGTGTGTATGGAAAACAAAAGAGAGTGAGCTTTGTGAAGACTGGGAAGGAAAACAAAAAGGAGAAATTAGAGCTTGTGCATACCGATGTATGGGGACTGGCTCAGGTATCTTCCCTTGGTGGCTCTCATTATTATGTTACATTTATAGATGACACAACTAGAAAAGTATGGGTTTGTTTCCTTAGATAGAAATCTAATGTATTTCAAACTTTTAAGAAATGGAAATGCTTGGTTGAAAATGAGACTGGTAAGAAATTAAAATGTCTCAGATCTGATAATGGTGGTGAGTATTGCAGTCATGAATTTAAATATTATTGCTCCACTGATGGTATTCATAGATAGAAAATTGTTCCAAGGACTCCATAGGAAAATGGAGTGGTTGAATGCATGAATAGGACTATAATGGAGCGTGCAAGGAGCATGAGGTTGCATGTTGGGTTGCCCTTACACATGTGGGTAGAGGCTATCAATAATACTGTATATTTGATTAATAGAGGTCCTCCACTCCTTCAGGCTGTGGTATTTTAGAGGAGACATGGACTGGTAAGAAGGTGAGTTATTCTTTTCTCAAAACCTTTGGTTGTGAAGCATTTGCTCACATAGATTCTGAAAAAAGAACCAAGCTGGAAGCTAAGTCAAAGAAATGTGTATTTGTTAGATATGGAATTAATGAATTTGGTTATAGGCTTTGGGATTTTGAAAATCAAAAAATTTTAAGAAGCAAGGATGTCATATTCAATTTGAAAGTGTTGTACAAAGATCTATTGTAGCAACATGATAAGAAAGAAGATGATTATGTAGTGCTGGATGATACTCCAAAAGCTGATGTTCCAGCCATTCCTCATGATGTGCAACAAATACCACACATACCAATGAATGTTAGATGGTCAACAAGGAAAATTAGACCTCCACAAATATTTTCTCCCTCTTTCTATTGAATTTTACTTACTGATTAGGAACCTAAATGTTATGATGAAGCTATGAAGGTGGATACTAAGATTCAATGCAAGTCTGCAATGAAAGATGAAATGGACTCTTTGTTGAAGAATAAGACATGGGATTTATGCAAGTTTCCTGTAGCTAAAAGGCTTTACAAAATAAGTGGGTTTATAGGTTAAAAGAAGACGATGGAGGTAAGAAAAGATTTAAAGATAGGTTAGTTGTGAAAGGATTTGCATAGAAAAAGGGAATTGATTTTGATGAGATATTTTCTCCTATTGTTAAAATGACTTCTATCCGTACTGTTTTAAGTCTTGTAGCTACTGAAGATTTGCATTGAGAGTAGCTTGATGTTAAAATAGCCTTCCTTCATGGTGATTTGGATGAAGAGATATATATGGCTCAGTCATAGGGATTTGCAGTCAAAGGTAAGGAGAACTTACTGTGCAAATTGAAGAAAAGTTTATATGGTTTGAAGTAAGCACCTTGGCAATGGTATCAAAAATTTGACAATTTTATGCATGAGCATGGATATAATAGGTGTCATTCATATTACTGTGTTTATTTTAAGAGTTTGGATGATGATAGCTACATTATTTTATGTTTATATGTTGATGATATGCTTGTAGCTGGGTCTAACATGGATCATATTAAGGGGTTGAAATTCCAGTTAGCACATGCATTTTCTATGAAGGATTTGGGGGAAGTAAAACAAATCCTTGGTATGAAGATTTACAAAGATAGGAAGAATAGAACATTGAGACTATCACAGGCTGATTATGTGGAGAAGGTGTTGCAACGTTTCTCTATAGAGAATGCTAAAGTTGTCAGCACACCTTTACCTAGTCATTTGAAGTTGACTAAGGAGATGTGTCCCAAGACATAGGAAGAGGAGGAAAAGATGTCCAAGGTACCCTATGCTTTAGCTGTAGGAAGCTTGATGTATGCTATGTATGTACTAGGCTAGATATTGCACATGCAGTGGGAGTCGTTAGCAGGTATATGATTCATCTAGGAATTGAGCATTGGAATGTTGTCAAATGGATTCTCAGATATTTGAGAGGAACATCTAATAAGTGTTTACACTTTGGGGGCTCTATTACTAATTTTCAGGGCTATGTTGACTCAAATTTGGTAGGGGATATTGATACTAGGTGGTTTACTACAAGTTATGTCTTTACTATTGGTGGGGTAACCGTGAGTTGGGTTTCTAGGTTATAGAAGATTAATGCTCTATCCACTACAGAGGCAGAGTATGTTGCTGCTACAGAGGTAGCCAAGAAGATGATATGGCTTCAATTCTTCTTGGAAGAATTGGGACATCCTTAGAAGGATAATTATTTGTTCACAAATAGTCAAAGTCTCATTCATCTTGTAAATAATTCCGCTCTACATTCTAAGACCAAACACATATAATTGCGGTACCATTTCATTCAGTCAGTTTTGGAGGATGGATAGTTAAAGCTGGAGAAGATACATACAAATGAAAATCTAGTAGATATGTTGACAAAGGTAGTAACAAGGGAGAAGTTGAACTCCTCTTTAGCTTCAGTTGGTCTTCTAACTGAATATGAATAAAAGAATAGTAGAGCCTAGGGTGGTTTGATCCAGTGGGAGCCCCATGTGGTAGCGGTATTGCTACAGGATCAGTCTCCAAGTGGGAGATTGTCATTTAATGTGGAGCCTAATCAGTCCCCAAGTGGATATTGTTAGATTGTGGTGACTAATTAGGAAAGTATTGTACATACTTCAAAAATTATTTGGGGTTCGGGGCATCGCCCTAAAAAAAAAAATTGGGTTGTGGCTGACATTGTGGCTAACATATGGCTGATATATTGTAACCCTAAAGCGACATAAAAGTACTTGTATAAAAGGGATTAGGGTTAGGTATTTTTCATTATGTTGTGATGCAAAATTGGTTCTTATGGCAGTATTGAGCTGTAAGGGATTACGCATTGTAATCAGGTTGTATTCATTGGATTGCAATAATATCAAACTTGTTGTTTGGTGGCTATAGCCCAGGGATTCGGTGAACCACGTTAAATCTTGGTGCCTTGTGTTCTTTTCTGTGTGATCTACTATTTTCTATTATTGGTTATATTTTCATGTAATTGTTATTTATGTTTGTGGTTTAATAATAACATGTTTCCTATCAGGGCTCACTTGAGAAGAGTGAAAATCAGTAACTAATTGCAATTGGTGTTTTTTCCCAAATTGGGTTTCCACGTTAAATCTTAGTGTCACTTGTGTTCATGCTATTTATTTTATATGTTTTCAACTAAGTTAATCTTAAGGCTAATCATAGTAAACATCTTATGGTTTGCATTTTCCAAGCTATTGTTGTTATTTGGTTATTGTCGAGTTATAGTATTTGCTAGAGTAAACCGAGTGCATGTGTGTTTGTCAAGTTATAGAAAAATACAATTTAAACAAAGTATTGTTTTGTATAGACATCTAAGAGATCTAGGATTTATTTTCATAGTAACTAATTCACCCCTCCCCTCTCATTTTCTCCTCTTATATTTGCAACACTTCAAAAGTAAAAAACCCTAGCCCTTTCTTTGATGAATGGTTACAATTCTTACCAAGTTTGTCAAAGCTCTAATCTACAAAGAATCATTCCTTTAGAGACCCATACAGTATCTATAGAGATGTAGAGGTGTTGGATAGAAATAGGAATGAACTATTTTGGTACTTTTATAAGAACAAGTTAGAGAAGGTCCCTATATTCAACCCTTGGAATATGAATGTGGGAAAAATGATTGTGCCAAAGGTTTTCATTAATGTTGATTTGATGAAGGCATTGATTAAGGCCTACAACCCTGTCAGCAAACCGTTCCATAGGAAGGACAAAAGCATACTTTGCTCATTGGATAGGGAGTCTTTTATTGAAGCTTTTAGCTTTTGGGGTGTTATCTCATTGCCAATTGACTCAAAGAAATTCAATGAGAATTTTAGTAACCAAAAAAATTAATACACTGGTAAGACCATGTTGAGACACATCCCAAAGTTGAGAAAGGAACAAGGAGACATACCAAAGAAGTTGGGAGACTTGGTGTCTCTAGGGCACATCTAGAGATATCTTTAGAACATAGTGTTTGGATTGAACAAGGTCTTAGGATCAGATGGAACCATGAATGCTTCTAGTAGATCATACATCATGGCAATGAATATTTAGGACCCACACATCAACGTGGGATATGACTCTATCACTTACATTATCAATCACATCCATGATGAGATTGTTACAGCCTAAGAGGGAAGAATGGATAATTTTAAATTTCATCATTACTCTCTTCTAATGCATTTGATTTTGTACAAGAATGTCAAATACATTGAGCAAAGCTTCATTGAAAATACAAAGGAGTTTAGAGAAAATATGCCTGTGCAGCGATAGACAAGGGTATGGCAAAGGTTATACCCTCTTTCTAATACTATCTCATTTTATAATGATTTTGTTTATCATGTTTTAAATATGTTGGGAGCAATAGTAGAGAAGGTTCCTAGGAATGTTAGGAAATTGATAAAGCCATCTAGATGATTCGATGATTTAAAATAGTTAGGGCATGATTGGGGTAGCATTTTTCTATTTGAATATTACACAATTATTAGGGTTTTTGGGTGCCCTCGGCCACCACATCTTCTCCCCAAGTTTGTTCTAGAGAGGTTAGGATTTGTAGAATTCTTCTAGCAGTTGATTTCAAAAAACATGGAATATTTGGGTCAAAGTGTCAGAAAGGGGACTTTCTTATGTAGATGCTCCAAGATTGAGGATTTTGACATTGGCAAAAATGAAATTGAGGAAACTGATACATTCCTTAGAGACTACAAATTTCCTACTACCCCTGCACAAACATATGATCTAGGCAATGTTGTTAGAAATGCTTTAAAGCAAATGAGGAGATAAAACTTGTCTACAACAAAATGTCTATGGGAGGAAGATGTAATTGTAGATTACCTTGATGATAACATATGCAGAGATAGAATGGAGAAGTAGAGAGACATAATGAGTTTTGAGGAAGAAATGAGGAAAATTAACCCATCTTTTAAGGGTTTTTATCATGAAGAGGCCTATTGGCCAAGATTTAATAAATGTATTAATAACTTTGATGAGATTGTAGCGCAAGTTCCAGAAGAGACCATAAACAAAGTAATTCCTAACTCTCCTGTAGGATTTTATTGTGGAAGTGAGTGATGACGAAGGCCAACCAGAAAGCTTAGCATGGGCTTAGCAAAGAAGGAAAAAATAGAACTTCATTGAGATCCCTCAAAAGGCAAGAGAGAAATCCTTGCAGATTATGCCTAGGAACTGCCAATATTTTGATGATACAAGGCAAAGCTTCCTGATGGCTCAAGTTACTAACGATGACAAAAGGGCAAAGAACTTGGAGCTATAGCCCAAGATGGTAGATGACTAGATAATTAAGGCCAGAGAATTTATGAAAGATGAAACTTTCGTAAAAATATAAGAATTCAAAAGCTTCTTGTTCAAATTGAAACAAAATGAATTATCCTTGCAACTGAAGCTAGTTGACTCTAATGAAAAGGTAGCAGAAATGGTAAAAGGGCTACAAGAGTATGATCTTGCAAGTGAAAGTTTGATTGTAGAAGAGGAAAGAGAACTGATACAAAGAAGTGGTATGATCATCTTTCAAGGATGGAAAATTAGTTCTTCTTTTGTGCTTGATCAGATGAGAAGACAAAACAAGATTGTCTCTTTTGAGGATGTGAATTAACAACGGGAACTAAGAGGATCCAGTTATATAATTGATGCTCAAACCATGGCCATATGGAGCTTGGCTCTAGAAAATGAGAAACCAACTCTCATAGAAATTAACGAGTCCCCTAGTGGGAATGTGATCTTTTGGAATATTAACTCTACATCCAACAGCCAAAATTATGGATTAATGACTTCAACACCTCTACTAGGGAAGAACATAATTGACATGTTGGAAGAGCAATTTCATACAACCTATGATAGTATGTCAATACAAGGAGGAACTATGAAGAGGAGATGAAGAAAACATATGTCCTAGAACAGAGGAGTCTCTAGTTAGAAAATGAAGTTGTAGCCTTGAAAAACACTACCAAGCCTTCCATTGAGATTGAAGATAAAGGTGTGCAAATAGAGAGCTATGCACTTGATATAGGGGATATGATAGGCCAATCTATAGCTACTAATGAAGAAGAATTGGAATAAAGAAAAGAGATAGAAATCAGAACTATAAAGAATTTACTTATTCATAAGATAAATTCTTTGAAGTATGCCTCACAGAATGTACATAGTAATTATATTATTTTGTAGAGGTTGAGTATTAGTGTTTTGAATAAATATCCTTATCATTTCCCTTATTCACCACATGGGGCCCATACACTCAATTTTTTGAAAGCCTTGTACCCATGCTGACACAGAAGAAGTATTTACCAAAAGGGATAATTGTTTCTGTCAGGAAATTGATTCATAGGGTAAAAGAATTAAATGGTTTCTTTGTAGGGAAATTGTAATTAATTAAAAATAAGATGAAAATAATTGCTACAAGGACTCCAAATTTTGTGTCCAGTATATTGGATGAAAATGGAGGAGTAAAGGAATGGCAAGAATGGTCATCCTCTTTTGATGGCATTCTAAATCATGGTAGGTTTATGGCATATTGTAATGGTGAGGCAGATATTGTGGTGGTGTATGATTTAATTGATGTTTTGTACAAATTGGAATTAGAAATGGGCAAGGTAACTACAAAGGTTAAAGCCATCACAGATGCTAAATGGAATAAGAGCCTTAAGGAATTGAACGGGATCATAGATGTCACTTGGCCATATGTTGAAACTAACATAGCCATCTAGGTAGTCATAGCTGGCGTAAAGACCTTGCCATCTAGGGATAGTGATTAAACAATTAAAGTCACAACTAAGAGGTAGCAAAGACAAAGAAAAGACAATGACAGTGACAGGTTGTTAAAGTGTAGACATGCTCATTCTAGAGAAACCTAAAGAAAGTTGCCACCTGCCATTTTTGAAACTATTTCCCTAATTTTTGTCCAAGTACAAGGAATGTCTGTCAAAAAAAAAGTATATATAATATCTTTGTATTTTTTTTTGAGTCAAATTTTGACAAGTATCCTTTCATCTAAAGCTTTTTGCAATCTTATCTATAAAAGGATTCCCAAGATGTAGAGTGGAAGCTGAATTCTATTTTATCTTAGTGCTTAGGTTGTTTTACAGTCAATCTAGTTCTTATGGTAATCATGTGTTGTCTCCATTTTTGTATTCTCAAAACTTAATGGATATAGAATGACAAATTTTTCAAGTTTTGAGCTATATTTTGAGTTTTAGATCATAAATGTATTGTTCTCAAGAAGATTAATACAAGAGGAAGTTCTAAATATCTCTGTCTTTGAATTTTATCTTCATTTTCATATATTTGTTACTTTGGGATTGAGTGAGAAAAGTTCATTTCAATTTAATGCAACTAGGATAGGTTGTATGTCAATTCACTATTGCTTTTAATCCAAGAAATTAAGTAAATGCTTCTATTAATTGATAGGATATCTAAATATATGGGAGGGATACTATAAGAATGAGATTTAGGGTTAATAGTTGATAAATTTGATTGCAAGCCAATCAAATAGATCAAGGTTTACTGGTATGACTCTATGTATCAATGGATAAGGCACTAGTCATCAATTGAGATGCAAATTGGAGCATTGATTTGGTTGCATAATACACACTTAAATCAAAATCAATTTATCTAAAGTTTGTAACAAATATTTTCATGGTGATCATTCACTTATTGTAATAGCTTGTTCTGAGTTTATAGTTTGTTGCTATAAAACAAATAGTTAATTATAGTTTCAAGAAGGTTATAGACCATTTTTTTCTATAAGGAATGAATATTGTGTAGGGAAAACTAGTAAATGAGTAATAAAATTCCTAGGTGCACCTACCTTGGTCTTGTAGAGCCAAACATGTAGAAAGCCCTTGTGTTTTGTTATGTCTGTCCAGATCTAATTAAGTTTTTGTTGAATATGGGAAGCACCTAACCCCTAGGAATTCACTTTGATTTTGAATCTTGGTGTTGTTTTAGACTTGTAGCTTTAAAACACCAACACAACAAACACATCATCATTTTCATTATCATTGACTTGTTGATGGCAACACACTTTCTACAACTTGCAACACTCCTATATAGATAGAAAAGGGAACATTTTCTCTCCTTTAGCACTCTTCTCACTAATATTATCCCCATTTCAATCATTGTCTCCATCATTGATATCCTCCCCCTTTGACAACAATGCCATTGGTAACAAATTATGTAACCTTTTACATTCTTCTTATTTTACAACCCCCTCTTATTGCCTTGTTATTTCTTGCCTTTTTTTCATCCTTTGATTTCATCTCTGTATCTATTATTGTTTTCCCTTTACTTCCATTACATCTTCTAAGACCTCTCTCTAAGTGGATTAGTCCACCTTTATATCAATTCATGTATATGATATTCTGGTTGATGCATATGAATTGATACAATGTACATCTTTCCTCTAGTTAATTGCAGATAGGGGAATGACCCCTAATCTACCTCTAAAATATTCAAAACTCTCCTTAGGTAGCAGATTGGTAAGTATGTCAGCAAATTTCTCTTTTTTAGGAATGTAATCAAGCCTTACCTCTTTCACCTACACTATCTCTCTTATGAAATGATACTTTATAGCAATATGCATGGTCTTTTAATGCATCGTCAGATTATTTAAGATATTTATAGCACTTGTGTTTTCATAATGTATCCCCCTTTGTTTTTTTACCTTCTCATGAATACCCTTCAAGAGTTTACTTGATCTAAATCACCCATTGATAATTGATGACATCAACAACATAATCAACTTTTGTTGTGGATGTGAAATACAATTGTTCTTTTTGCTAGTCAATGGCACCAATCTTTCTCCAACAAAGAAAGCTCCTCCACTGGTACTCTTTCTTTCATCAACATGATCAACTCAATCAAATATGTAAACACATCTAGACTAAAATATCCTTATTTTACATACCATAAACCATATGGCTTCTATCATATGAGACTTCTGTGGATATGATAAAAATCTTGCAACTATGCCAACTACATGAGCTATGGTTGATCTACTATAAATGATATACTACAATGTACCTATCATTGATATGTACAAAGTTTCATTTACCTCTTTAGATTAATCTTCATTGGATAATTTTTAATATGTGATAATAGGTGTACCAACTAGCTTTTCATCTTCCATCCAAAAAAATTTCAATATCTCCTTGATATACTTTGATTGACTTATAAAGATACCTTTCTTTGTTTATTGTACTAAAGTCCTATAAAGGATTTGTTCTCACCGATCATATACATCTCAAATTATTTTCTCATTTAGTTTGGAAATGATCTACTCATTGCTTCATTTCCACCAATGATCATATCATCAACAAATATTTCAGCTATCAATATTCTATCCTCATATTCAACCTTAGGATACACATTGCTATTGGCACTAATTCTTATGAATCCTATTTATCACACATGCATGAAGTCTCTCATACCATGATCTTGGTGCTAGTTTTAGTCCATACACTACCTTATGCAACTTTTAAACCATGTTTTTACCTTTTTCAACAACAAATCCTTTAAGTAGTTTAATGTACACCTCTTCTTCTAGTATTCCATTCAGAAAAAAAAAATTTCACATCCATTTCATAGACTTCAAATCCTTTGTATGTTGCATAAGATATAAGTATTATAACTCCTTCCAATCTTACAACAATGGTGGAAGTCTCACCATAATCAAGACCTTCCTCTTGAGCATGTCTTTTGCAAACTAATCTTTCTTTCTTTCATATCACCTCTCCTTTCTCATTTAGGTTATTCCTATAAATCTACTTAGTACCAATAACATTTTTATCACTAGGTTTGGGTAGCAAAGTCCTTGTTGTTGGAATTATAGATGGAGTAACTAAGAGCGGGGGTGAATTAGTTACCACAAAAACAAATCCAGATCCCTTAGATGTTTTAAATAACTAGTTACTATTGTCACTCAGTAAACACTCACAAAAATGTTGTAACTTGGTAGGTTAACTTGTTACTGATCTTTAAGCATTCATAATTATTAACATGCATGCAAAAGTAAATAATATGAACATAAGAGACACCAAATTTAACTTGGAAACCCAATATGAGAAAAACCACCATGTAACTAGCTACCAATTTTCACTACTGAAGTGAGCCCTATTAGGAGACAACCCTATTAAAGGTTACAAAACACACTATTAGGTGTGACTCTGTTAGAGGATTTAATCACCCTATTAAGAGTGGCCTTGCTAGAGGTCTTTAGAACAATTCAACTGAATTGTCACCTTGTTAGAGGATTTACAAAATGGCTATTAAACCAACTCTTTAAGAGATTTTGTAATCACCGCTACAATGGTTAGAAAGTAACAATGAATTGACCTAAATAAGATGCAACTAAATTTGCTAAGTACAGATCTCCATTTTTCACCATTAGATCCTCCTTGATCAAATATAACTTTGCTGCTCGTCAATGATCTCTGGTCATCCTTCAAAATTTTCTCTCACAATAATCAGTCCTCCTTCACATTCATATCACATCAAATCCATCACACTTAGAATTTGCAACTTGACCTCTTATATATACCATTCAAATTGTCAAGTCAGCACATTTAGAAGTTAAATTTACCAATAAACCATGCATCAATCAGCTACAAGTATTACATTAAACAAATAAACTTTATTTCCCAAAATAATGAAATCCTTTATTGGTTGACCCTGCTCGATAAACATTGCTCTAACAAAATTTCCTGAGTTAATCAACTCAACTCAGTTAATACTGCTCCATAAACAATTTCTTGAGTTAACCATGTCAACTTGGTTAACACTACAAGTTTTGCGAAATCCTTTGGCTACCGAGTTAACTTGGTAAGAACTAGATCTCCTTTATGAGAGCTCTGTAAGAACTGTTTTCTACCACATTTTCTTTGATGACTGAGTGAGCTCGGTAGACACTGAATTTATTTTACTAACCTTGAAAGCTCAATAACAACTGTCTGCACAAGGTAAAGTCTAAGAATTCTCAGTAGACATTGTAAATCTTTCTGCAAACCTTCTGAGCTTTGTAGACTCTGACTAATAATTGATATGACATTTGTGTAACATCAAAGACAACACACAATTGGACAATTGTATCCAACAATCTCCCTCTTTGGCATTGATGTCAACACAACATGTCATAGCAGAATGAAATTTGAAAATAAGTCTTTTCTTGTTAGAATGCTTCTCCCTTTTACATTTCATTCCACAAAACTCCTTAAATACAGTGATCTCCCTCTTTCATAGTAATCTCTCTCTTTTGCATAAACTCTCTTTTTCTTGCAAATTTTAGAAAGATATGACAGTAAACTCTCCCTCTTTGACAACACATGCCAAAGACAACACAACTCAAATGAAATTCAATGTACCTTAAGTACTAATTCATATGCAATGTCTTCATTACTTTTTTGCATCAACTAATAGGTCTTCTATTTTGTTCCTATTGATGCATCACTAAAACTATATTTTAGTGAGCTTCAGATAGGGGAATGACCCCTAACTTACCTCTTAGATACAAGAATGCATCCTTAGGTAAAGGCTTTGTGAATATTTCAGCAATTTGTTCCTTTTTATGGACATATTCCAATTTGATCTCCTTATCTTGCACCAATTCTCTGACAAAGTGATACTTTATAGCAATATGCTTGATTTTTAAATGCATTACTTGATTTTTGGATATATTAATTGCACTAGTATTGTCACAAAACATGACAACTGGTTCTTTAATCTCTACCTTCATGCCTTCCAATAATTTTTTTAACCAAACAATGTTTGAATAGTTTATTACTACTGCAACATATTCTACCTCTGTTATGGACTAGGATGTACAATTTTGCTTTTTGCTTATCCAAGAAACCAACCTGTTTCCAAGAAAGAAATCTCCTCCACTTATACTATTTCTATCATCAACATTTCTTGCCCAATCTACATCAATGAACACTTTTAAATCTAGATTTCCTCCAAGTTTATATGATAATCCATAATCTTCAGTTCTTTTCAGATATCTCATGATCCTTTTGATTGCCATCATGTGATTTTCTTTTGGTGTTGCTGAAAATCTTGCTACAATACCAACTGCAAGGGCAATGTTTGGTCTTATATGCACTACATACTGCAACTTTCCAATCATAGATCTATACAATGTCTAATCCACTTCTTTTGATTCATCATCCTTGGTAAGTTTCAATCTAGTACACATAGGAGTCCGAACTAGTTTGCAGTCTTCCATACCAAAAAATTTCAGTATCTCCTTGATGTATTTAGATTGAACGATGTAGATGCCATTCTTATTCTACTAAATTTGAAGACCAACAAAGAATTTGACCTCACCAAACATTGACATTTCAAATTCCTTGTTTATTTTTTCTGAAAATTGTTTGCAAAGATCATTATTTCCTCAGAACAAAGTATCATCTCCAAATATTTCTACCAAAATAATCTTATTATCTGGTCCTTCCTTGATATACAAGCTACTATTATCATTAGTTCTTTGAAAACCAATCTGAACAAGATAGTTATGTAATCTCTCATACCATGCTCTAGGGGCTTGTTTCAGAGCATAAAATGCTTTGTGTAATTTGTAGACCATGTCCTTCTTGTCTGGATCACCAAAACCTTCATGTTGTTCAATGTAAACTTCTTCATCTAGCATACCATTGAGAAATGCTGACTTGACATGCTTCTGATAGACTTTGAATTCTTTATATGTAGCATATGCAAGTAAGGTCCTAACATCTTCCAATCTTGCAACAGGAGCAAAAGTTTCTCCATAGTCTATTCCTTCTTCTTGAGAGTATCCTTTGCATACCAATCTAGCTTTATTTCTTGACACCTTACCATCTTCATTTAGCTTATTTCTGAATACCCACTTAGTTCCAATCACATTATTGTCTTTAGGTTTGGGTACAAGAGTCCATTTTTTTTTCCATATATATGCTCTATCTCTTCATTCATAGCCTCAATCTAGTTTTCATTTTCTAATGCATCTTTGACACTTCTAGGTTCAAAATTAGCAAGTAGACAAGTACCTTTTAACTTACTTCTTGTCATAGTTCCTTCAGATTTATCTCCAATGATCTTATCTAGTGCATGATGTCTCCTAACATACTTGGCTAGCACAAGCTCCTTGCCTTTTGAATGACTTGCATTGTTATCCTTTTGTGTTTCAACTTCTGGTTCCGGTTGCTCAGGCTTGATAGCTGTTGATTTGGTAGCTTCTGTTTGTAACTTGGGTCCTTGCAACTTGGTAGGCATTAGCTTGATTTGAACTTCCTGCAACTGGTCAGTTACAAAAGATTCTAGAGTAGAAGATTTTTAATTGACAAGTGTACCTGGCATTGTATCAAGTTCAATGAAAACAAATCTCCTATATTCTTCTTGTTCCTTTTTTCTTTCTTCTTCAGTTCTTTCTGAAAACTCATCAACTTTCACATGTGCACTTTCTATGACTTTGTGAGTAGACAAATTCAAACATCTATATGCTTTACTCTTGCAAGAATATCCCAAAAATATTCCTTCATCACCCTTCACATCAAATTTACCTTTTCTAGATTCTTTCAAAATGTAACATTTTCTTCCAAATACTTTTAGGTAACTTACATTGGGTTTGTAGCCATACCATAACTCATAGGGGGTTTCGAAGGAGTCCTTCTTTAGTTGTACTTGGTTCAAGGTATGAACTGCAGTGCTGATAGCTTCCTTCCAGTATTTGATAGCAATTCTCTTTTCAATCATTAAGATTCTTGCACAATCCATGATAGATCTATTCCTTCTTTCAGCTATTCCATTTTTTTCAGGAGGTCCGAGTGCTGAAACCTGCCTTTTGATTCCCCTTTCAATGTAGAAGTTATTGAACTCATGTGAAATGAATTCACAACCTCTGTCTGACCTCAAGCATTTTAGTCTTTTGCCTATTTCCTTCTCTACTCTGGCCAAATATCATTTAAACTTCTCAAATGCTTCTAATTTCTCTCTTAGGTACATGATAGTCATCATTCTTGAGTAATCATCAACAAAAAGAATGGAGAACTTTTCACTAGTATAACTTTCAATTCCAATAGGTCCACACAAATCAGTATGCACAATTTCTAAGACTTCTTCAGACTGATAGTTCTTGCTTTTAAAGCTAGTCTTTCCCATCTTGCCAATTTAATAATTCTTGCATAAACTAACCTCAGGTTTGTTTATGTTAGGAATGCCTCTTACTTTCTTGAATTTACTTATTTTCAACAAGTTATCAAAGTTCACATGACAAAACCTCTTATGCCATAACTAACTTTCTTCAACTTGAGCAATAAAACATGAACATTCACCAAGTTCACGATAAAATAAGTTACCTTTTGTTTGAGTTCCTGATCCAATCAGCTTTCCTTTGCCATCCAGTAGTCTTGTTTTTCCATGCATGAATTCTACTTTGAATCCATTATTGAATAGCTATGCCACACTCAACAGATTGTGTTTTAGTCCTTCTACCCAATAAACATTATCGCATACAAGTTCTTTGGTTAGTGAGATTCTTCATTTTCCTTTTATGCAACAAGGTTCATTATTACCAAACCTCACATTGCCACCATCATAGTCTTTAAAATTTTCAAACTTAGTTTTATCACCAGCCATGTGATGAGAACAACCACTATCTATAATCCATGTATCATTTTTTCTCATATGAGAAATAAGTTCCATTCCCTCATCATTATCAAACTCATCCTTTACAACAATGTAAACAATTTCATCTTCTTCTTCATCATCAGAATCATTAGAATCTTTAGCCATGAAACATGTTTCTTACCTTTGTCCTTGAATGATTTGAAGTTTTTCTTGCCATTGCACTTGTAACCTTTCTTCTCATACTTGTTCTGCTTATTTGGACACCTAGTAGCAATATGTCCAATTTCTTCACAAGAAAATAGATTAGAGGAACCTTACCTTTGTATTTTCCTTTTCCTCTTGAATATTTCCTTGCTAGCAAAGCTTTAACCACCTCAAGATCATTGTCTGAACTCTATTCTGATTCTTCATCATTGTCTGATTGAGAATCCTTTATCTTCTTCCCTTTCTCCTTGAGTGAAAGCTTGACTTCAAATGCCGATTCAATGTTCTTGGTAGCTAGAACATAATTATCATAGTTATCTAGTTCGAATGCAATCAATATTCCAACTATAGCTTCTAAATTTATCTTATGATTTGCTTCACATCTTCTTTCTTGAATTGCAAAAACTATGATTGCATGAATGGGAAGTAGTGTTCTAAGAACTTTACTTATAACTATTTCCTCCTTGATATCTCCTCCAAATGCATTGATTGCACTGACACTTGCTTTAACTCTTTCAACATATTTTGCTATGTTTTCATCCTCTCTCATCCTCATCTAATCAAATTGACCTCTTAAACTTTATGCTTTGGTTCTTCTAACATTATCATCACCTCCATAGATCTCTTTCAGCTTGTTCCACATTTCAAAAGCAATTTTGCAATCCTTGATATCATCAAACTATTCGTAACTTAGGGTAGATGCAATATCTATCATCATTTTGTTGTGAGTCTTCTTTTCAGCAATATCATTGACAAATAATGTGCCAACAGGTTCTGCATATTTTTCATCAAGGCACTTCAGCCCTGTATCGCTAATAGAAGCTAGATGAAGTCTCATCAATCCCTACCATGTTGAGAAGTTGTCCATGTTAAGTCTTGGAATTTCCCTCTTGTAAGACATCCTGATATTTAGCTTAGATCCTTGAAATCTTTTCTTGCAAGCACCAAAAGCTCTAATACCAATTGTTGGAATTATAGATGGAGTAACTGAGGGGGGTGGTGAATTAGTTACCACAAAAACAAATCCAAATCCCTTAGATGTCTTAAATAACTAGTTACTGCTTTCACTCGATAAACACTCAAAAAAATGTTGTAACTCGGTAGGTTAACTTGTTACTAATCTTTAAGAATTCATAATTATTTACATGCATGCAAAAGTAAATAACATGAACATAAGAGACACCAGATTTAACATGGAAACCCAATATGGGAAAAACCACCAAGTAACTAGCTACCAATTTTCACTCTTCTAAAGTGAGCCCTGTCAGGAGCCAACCCTATTAAAGGTTAAAAAACACACTGTTAGGTGTGACACTATTAGAGGATTTAATCACCCTATTAAGAGTGGCCTTTCTAGAGGTCTTTAGAACAATTCAATTGAACTGTCACCTTGTCAAAGGATTTACAAAATGGCTATTAAATCAACTCTATTAAGAGATTTTGGAATCACCGCTACAATGTTTAGAAAGTAACAATGAATTGACCTAAATAAGATGCAACTAAATTTTCTAAGTACAGATCTCTGTTTTGCACCATTAGATCCTCCTTGATCAAATATAGCTTTGATGCTCCTCAATGATCTTTGGTCATCCTTCAAAATTTTCTCTCACAATAATTAGTCTTCCTTCACATTCATATCACATCAAATCCATCACACTTACATCTTGACCTCTTATATATACAATTTAGATTGTCAAGTCAGCACATTTACAAGTTACATTTACCAATAAACCATACATCAGTTGGCTACAAGTATTACATTAAACAAATAAACTTTATTTCCCAAAATAATGAAATCCTTTATTGGTTGACCATGCTCGGTAAACACTGCTCTAAAACAATTTCCCGAGTTAACCAACTTAACTCGGTTAACAATGCTCCAGAAATAATTTCTTGAGTTAACCATGTCAACTCGGTTAACACTACAAGTTTTGTGAAATCCTTTGGTTGTCGAGCTAACTTGGTAAGAACTGGATCTCCTTCGTTGACCATGAGAGCTTGGTAAGAACTATTTTCTACCACATTTTCTTTGATGACTGAGTGAGCTCGGTAGACACTAAATTTTTTTTACTAACCTTGAAAGCTTGGTAACAACTATCTGCACAAGGTAAAGCCTGAGAACACTCGGTGGACACTGTAAATCTTTTTGCAAACCTTCTGAGCTTGGTAGACTCTGACTAATAACTGATATGACATTTGTGTAATATCAAAGACAACACACAATTGGAAAATTGTATCCAACACTTTTTTGGTTCTCTTTCATTTGATCAATTACCTCTTTCATTTCCTTAATCCAATCATTATCTTTCAATGCATCCTCGACTATCTTAGGTTCTACTTCAGATTAAAAAACATGTTGTTTCTTTTGCTTGACTTATTATCCTAACTCCAACATTCTTATAACCAATAATTTTAGATCTAGAGTGATTAAACCTTACATACATTTGGGTTACTATTTAAATATTCTAAATTCCTTCATTTCCATTTTCATATTTACTTGCATCGTCATTCACCGATTGAGCTTTATTCGCTCTTTGTGGTATTGTTTCAAGTTCTATAGGTTCATAATATATGAGCTTGTTGTAATCCTTAGATTTCTTCTTGATTTCTTCTTCAATTTTCTCTGAAATTCATCACCCTTTATTTTTTCAGTCTCAATCATCTTATTATTTATCTTGTTCACACACTTGTATGTTTTGCTTCTAGTGGAGTAACCAAACAATTTTCCTTCATCCACTTTAGTATCAAAATTTTCATTCATTTGATTCTTCTTAAAATAACAATTGATTACAAATATCATAAAATAACTAATTAGGTGTGTGACCATACCATAATTCATAATGTATCTTATTTATATCTTTTTTGAGTTATACCATGTTCAAGGTGTAAACTGCAGTACTCACCACTTCTATCCAAAATGTTTGCACGTCACTCCTTTTTGTTTTAAAAATGTCATTCTACATTCCACTATGGAGTTATTTATCCTCTTTTTAACTCCATCTGTTGTGGTGTTCTAGGTGTTGTCATCTTCCTCTTGATTCCATTCTCATCCCAATAGATATTGAACTTATGTGAAGTGAATTCTCCTCATCTATTAGATCTAAGACATTTTAGAATTTTACCTATCTCCTTTTCAACTCTTTCCTTATACATCTTGTATATATGAAATACATTAGATTTAACTTTTAGAAACATGATAGACATCATCCTTGAATAGTCATCAATAAACAATGTGAAATACTTATCACCGTGATAACTTTCTAGACCAATAGGATCACATAAATCAATATGCACCAAATCTAGGATGCTCTTTGAAGAATAGAACTTATTGGTAAAGCTTGAACTTTTCATCTTTCCTAATTTTCATTCTTCACACATAGCATTAATCTTAGTTTTGAATAACATAGGTATACCTCTTATATATTTCCTCTTACTAACCTTTATTAGATTATCAAATTTTATGTGACAAAACCTAGTAAATTATAACCAGCATTCTTCTACTTTAGCAATCAAATAGTGGCTATTAGAAGCATTCAATTTTAAAAGATTGCCTATTATCTATTCACCAAGTTCCTAATATCTTGCATATACCATTACTAAACTCAAATCTAAAACCTTTGTTATCTAACCATGATACACTCAACTAGTTATACTTCAAACCATCAACCCAATAGACATCATCACAAGTAATGTTTCATTAAATACAATAGAACCTTTACCTCTTATTGCACAAGGTGAACCATTACCAAATCTTACTATTCTTCCATCACATTCTTCCATTTATAAGAACTTGTTCTTTTCACCAGTCATATGGTGTGTGCATCCATTGTCAATAATTCAGTTTGTTGTTCATACTTAAAATTATTGCTTTGTCTTTACTAACTCCTTCTTCACAAGTAGATATATCTTCCTTCATTGAAACAAATACTATTTATTCATCATCACTATTTCCATCACAATCATCATCAGTTCCATCATCTTCATCTATGTAGCATGTTTTCTTGCCTAAATTTCTTGTACATGTCATTCTTCTCATTATCATTATCATTCTTGTATTTATTATGGAATCTATGAGAAAGATGGCCAATTTGTTTACAAGTCCAACATACAAGGGAACTCTTTCCTTTGTATCTTCCTATATCTTTAGGATACCTCTTAGCTATCAAAGCTTCAAGTTCTTGTAATTCTCTCTTTACCAATAAACACTCGTAATTGTCAGAACTGTGAGAAATTATTTTTTTGAAAGATAATATCTACTTGAGGCATATTATTTTCAAATTTTCTTAGCTCAAATGTAGTATGTTTACCAATAATTGAATCCAAAGTAACATTATTAGGGTAATAGATCTCAACTCTTGAATAGAACATACTCTAATAGTATATATGGTGTAAGAGTTCTCAAAAGTTTACTTAATACTTCATCATTTTCATGTTTCCCTCAAGCTCCTTTAATTGTAGTAATGACTTCCTTTAGCCTTAAATTATACTAGGTAATATTTTCAAGGTTGTACATCCTCCTCTCATCATATTTTCCTCTAAGACTATCAACCCTATCCTTTTGCACATTAACATCTCCTCCATACACTTTCACCAATTTGTCTCACATGTCTTTTATAGTATCCATGTCATGGACATCAACATATTCCACATCATATAAGGCACATGTAATCTTTATTATCCCTGAGTTGTGGATCAATTTTTATCTTCTATCATTTGCACTAGGGGTTCCAAACGGTTGTGTGTAATTTGTAGTAAGGTAGTCCAATGTTGTGTTTATAACACTTGACAGGTGTAATCTCATTATGCTTTCCCATGTGGTAAATTTTCCCTTTGTGAACTTGGGTACCTCCTTCTTTCCCTTAAATTTTAAGCTTCCTAAATCAAGGAACAAAAGCTCTTACACCAATTGTTAATAGAGGAATGATTATTGAGAGGGGAGTGAGTTAATAATTGCCAACTTAAACTTAAACTTACACCCAGTCAAACTGATTAACACTTTAACCTCTTAAACATTCAATCAACACAATAGGTAAAATGAACTGTAAGTAACATGCAAGCACATGAAAATTATTCACACAAATTTGACACCAGATATATATGTCATGGAAACCCAGCTAGGTGAAAACCATGGTATGAGAATGATGCTTAGAACTTGTATACTATTCTGAAATATACTTTGTTAGAAGCTTGCCTAGTTGAGGGTTACAAAAAGAGTTGTTAAATGCCACCTTGTCAAGGGACCTATCTATATACTTGTTAAAGTCTTTACCCTACTATACCTATTAAATTTTTTACCATGCCAGGAGTAACCTAGTTAGAGGATTTTAAACATTCTTTAGAATGACACCTAGTTAGAAGATTTTACAATAGAGACCTATTACGATCCACCTGATTAAGGGATTTTTCTATCACAATTGTTAGTGAGTAATAATTAGAAAATTAATCTATAATTTTCATTAACTCTGATATATCAAATTCAATTATGCATTGTAACTCAACAATGTACCATACTTTGTACTCTAACTTGATTACACTTGATTCCAACACTTCCTCTGTGTTCACAACCTTCTCCAACTTGAAATTACACTTGCAATTAATAATTATCCTCTTCTCTATTTTATCCTTAAGTAGAAATCTATTCCACCACCTTAAAAAAACCTAAATTCAATGGTCCAAATTAAATCTTCCATCACAGATCACTTCTAACCATCCATTCTTTATTTTCTTTTGACCACATCGGCTGACATTTGATTTGCACCTTTGAAATTGATCTAATTCTATTAGCTATTTTGACTAAATAAAATCTTCTTGAATATTCTTTCTCAAATATATTATCTTGATCAATGTATAATCAATTATTTTCACAAATCACACATATACCTTCTAACTATTCAAAAAACATCATCAATCCCAATAGGAATTCAAATCTTATGATCGCTCCTCACATTTTTACTAATTACTCTTTAATACTTGTTCAAACTTTCTATTTACTTGTGTATATAAGAAAACCTAACATGTTGGGAGCACACATAAACAAACACATGTTAGTTGTACATGTATATCACATATTCAAAAGAAAGTAAAACACAACTAACACTATTCTTTAGTTTTACAACTCAATGCAACCAAAAAGAAATGTCCTCATGCAACCTCAAAGTAGCTCAACAAGGGCGCTCATAAGAGGCCTTGTTGGTGTGCTCAAGTGTGAGGGATGTGAATGTGCTCTCCCCAAACACAACTATTGAATCCCAATGTAATGAAAATGTAATATGAAATAAGTGAATCTAGACTAATTGAGTGGAGAATACCTTTAATAAATGGCTATGAGTGTGCCAATCCTCAAAGGATTCTAGGATATGAAATGAAATGCAAAGAACAAAACTAGTAACAAGAATCTATCATGAATGATGCAAGCATAAATTCAAGAAATCTAACGTCTACTAAAGGTTAGTAGCAAACGTGCAAATCACTGAAACAACTAGAAAGCTTCTAACTCTAAACTAGCATGATAACAATGCAAATGAGGGAGATGTAAAATGCTTGAGACAAGGGCTCTATTTATAGGTTTGAGAGAGGCCTTAGGGGAGGTGGAATCTATGTGGAATCCCCATAGGTGCCACAAGAGAGAGACATGGGCTAAAGGACAAGCCATGCAAAAGTAAAAAAGAACCTTTATGGTTGAGAGGCTCAAGGTGTGCTCACACGTGTGAGCAACCTTGGGGAAAGGAGTGGCGGGACAAAGGTGTAAGAAGTGTAAGAGGTGTAAATGAAGTGGAAGCTTTATTATATCATGAGCTTCTCACACATGTGAGCAAACACTTAGGAGCTAAAAGGTGTTTAGAAAGGTGTTTAAAATAAATAAGTGGGATTAAGTAGTGGGTAGGCTTAAAAGAATGAAAGTGATGGGTGTAGACTAGGTTTTAGGATGGGATTAGGATTGAATTAAATAGGATTTAAGTTAATCATAAAATTAGAGAATTTAATAAAGTTAATTTAAGTTAATCATAGGATTACAAAATTTAATCATAGGTTGCATGAGGACATTTCTTTTTGGTTGCATTGAGTTGTAAAGCTCAAGCATAGTGTTAGTTGTGATTTACTTTCTTTTGAATATGTGATATACATGTGCAACTAACATGTGCTTGTTTATGTGTGCTCCTAATAGGTTAGGTTTTCTTGTATATGCAAGTAAATAGAAAGGTTGAATAAGTATTGAAGAGTAATTAGTAAAAATTTGAGGAGTGATCATAAGATTTGATTTCCTATTGGGATTGATGATGTTTTTTGAATAGTTAGAAGGTATATGTGTGATTTGTGGAAATAATTGATTATACATTGATCAAGATAATATATTTGAGGAAGAATCTTTAAGAAGCTTCTATTTATTCAAAATAGCTAATAGAATTAGATCAATTTCCAAGGTGCGGATCAAATGTGAGCCAACGTGGTCAAAAGAAAATAAAGAATGGATGGTTAGAAGTGATTTGTGATGGAAGAATTAATTTGGACCATTGAATTAATTATTGATTACAAGTGTAATTTGAAGTTGGAGAAGGTTGTGAACATAGAGGAAGTGTTGGAATCAAGTGTAATCAAGTTAGAGTACAAAGTATGGTATGTTGTTGAGTTACAATGCATAATTGAATTTGATATATTAGAGTTAATGCAAATTCTACATCAATTTTCTAATTGTTACTCACTAACAATTGTGATAGAGGAATCCCTTAATCAAGTGGATCCTAATAGGTCTCTATTGTAAAATCCTCAGCCAGGTGGCATTCTAAAGAATGTTTAAAATCCTCTAACCAAGTTACTCCTGGTAGGGTAAAGACTTTAATAGATATAGTAGGGTAAAGACTTTAACAAGTCTATAGATAAGTCCCTTGATAGGGTGGCATTTAACAACTCTTTTTGTAACCCTCAATTGGGCAAGCTCCTAACAAAGTATATTTTAGAACAGTATATAATTTCTAAGCATCGTTCTCACACCATGGTTTTCACCTAGTTGGGTTTCCATTAGATATATATTTGGTGTCAAATTTGTGTGAATAATTTTCATGTGCTTGCATGTTACTTATAGTTCATTTTACCTATTATGTTGATTGAATGTTTAAGAGGTTAAAGTGTTAATCAGTTTCACTGGCTGTAAGTTTAAGTTTAAGTTGGCAATTATTAATTCACCCCCCTCTCAATAATCATTCCTATATTAACAATTGGTATTAGAGCTTTGGTTCCCTAATTTAGGAAGCTTAACATTTAAAGGAAAGAAGGAGGTACCCAAGTTCACAAAGGGAAAATTTACCACATAGGAAAGCATAATGAGATTACACCTATTAGGTGTTATAAACACAACATTGAGCTACCTTACTACAAATTACACACAACCATTTAGAACCCCTAGTGCAAATGATAGAAGATAAATATTGATCCACAACTCCTGGATGATAGAGATTACATGTGCCCTATATGATTTAGAATATGTTGCATGTTTGCTACTAACCTTTGGTAGATGTTAGATTTCTTGCATTTATGCTTGCATCTTTCATGGTAGATTCTTGTCACTAGTTTGGTTCTTTGTATTTCATTTCACATTCTAGAATCCTTTGAGGATTGGCTCACTCAGAGCCATTTCTTGAAGGTATTCTCTACTCATTTAGTCTAAATTCACCTCTTTCATATTACATTTTCATTGCATTGGGATTCAATAGTTGTATTTGGGGAGAGCACATTCACATCCCTCACACTTGAGCACACCAACAAGGCCTCTTATAGGTGCACTTGTTGAGCTGCTTAGAGGTTGCATGAGGACATTTCCTTTTTGTTGCATTGAGTTGTAAAACTCAAGCATAGTGTTAGTTGTGTTTTACTTTCTTTTGAATATTTATGTGTGCTCCCGATAGGTTAGGTTTTCTTGAATACATTTTGGCACGCCCAGTGGGACCCATGTCCCTTTTTCAATATCAAATTTGCTCAAAATTTTGACTTTTTTTTGTAAAAAACCACGCATTATCATCTTTGTTAGGACACAGTGTCATCTATGCAAACATTTCATCATCTTCACAGATCATCGTCTCTGCATTTTGGCATCTCCTCTAGACCCAGCCCACAAAAATTGCCAAAAAAAAATTGATTTTTTTTTTTTGTTGTCTTTGACATTTGGACGTCTCTGCATACTAAATTGTCGTCTCCACAGTTTAATTTTTTTTGTCATCTGTGTTATGGGTGGCTAAAAATTAGTAGTTCACTTGACCATTTTCTTTGCCTTATCTCTGACTGTAGACCTATCATCTGTGATTTCTTAGCCACCCACTATTTTGTCATCTACAATTTTTCTAGCAAGTTGTCATCTGCATGGTTTGGCATCTTCATTCTACTACTATCATCTATGATCAACTAGAGTAAGTATCAAATATTTACTATTTTCTCTTTTGTCATCTGCGAGTTTTGTCGTCTCTACCTACATTTTGTTGTTTGTGATTTTATTTTATTTTTAAGTATAAAACAAAAATTGACTTTTAGTGGTTTCATAGGATATGGGGTCATTCTAAGTAGATTTATGTATATAAAAACTTTCAAAAAAAGTTAAAATCAATTTTCCCATTGTAAAGCCTTCATTTTGGAGATTTTTTGTGAGACTAATCAAGTTGTTTATTGCAACATTTGCAGATTGGAGCATTCTAAAAACAACTAACCATGTATCTTGCAGGTTTTCCTTCAATTTTTTTGGGGGGATGAACTTGAATGATTAAACACTTGTCTTTGAATGTATGTTGCACTTAATTGGATAAATAAAACACATTCTTGAATATCTTGAAGCTAAAACAATCCAAAACTCATTCTTGAATGCCTTAAGGGAACTTACAATCTATCATTGGCATGAATGCACTAAAATCAATCTTGAATGTCATGGATTAAAACCTACATGTGTTTCATTAGAATGAATGCTAGGGCACTCTTGAGTGCCCTAAAGAGAACACATTTTTCATTGGAATGCATGCTAATGAACACACTCTTGAATGCATAAAGTTCAAAGAACAATGCTATGATACAAATTTCAACTTGGGTTTAAAATGAATCTCATCAATCTTGAATGCTTAAGGTTCAAAGAACATTATGAACACACACTCAATCTTGAAAGAATTAAAAGAATTGACTCTTTCCTTATTATTATTTTTAATGTTGACG
Organism: Cupressus sempervirens; assembly: GCA_028749045.1. Classification (NCBI taxonomy): domain Eukaryota; kingdom Viridiplantae; phylum Streptophyta; class Pinopsida; order Cupressales; family Cupressaceae; genus Cupressus; species Cupressus sempervirens. The sequence continues at coordinate 839,751,004 of CM053793.1, forward strand.
ATGCTCAATTTTTTTATGTTGGCGAACTCTTGATTTTATTATGTTGACGACATTGTTGAGTTGAAAAGAACATTGTATGCTATAAACATGAGTGTCTTCGAGAATAGATTACAAAACCTAAAGCTCAATTGGAAAAGAACAAGTGTCTTTTAAACTCAAGACCACTTACGTATTCACTCCTCTTATGCCTTTGGGTGATCTTGAATGCACAAGAAATAAGTGGCCTTGTTTTACACTTTTTAGGAGGCATGCTTGGGGATTTCATCACCCCTTGGGATGACCTCAACTCTAGCATTTTGGCAGAGTATAAATATCAGGAGGTGAATCGAGAGACACCTCTCTTGGAAGCAAAATCTTGTCACTCTTGGCTAAACCCCAAAGAACTTTATACCTTTGGGAAGTGAAGGTAGAGATTTGAGTTACCGTCTCCTCCTGGCTATGTGGCATTATTTTCTTTCATCTACATATTTGGGCCTCACCTATTCATTTTTATTTACATGTTTTCCTAGTTCACCTATTTGTCTATCTAGTTTACATGTTTAGTTGTTCTTAACAACATCACTTCTTGATCAGTAAGATGTTGGAATATTCAAATATGGAAAGAGTACTTATGAGAGGGGGGGGTGAATCATAAGTATCATATTTTAGACAATAAAACTTTTTATTGAAAGTAAATTGCATGCATGTAAATACATCAAGTAAACATGAAATTTAACACATGCATCAACAACTCATAACACTGGAATTTGGTAACCCAAAAACCCTCCAAGAATAAGAAGGTAAAACTGGGGTGGGGATGATACCCACAAAAATTACTGCAGCAATATTGTTCAACCACTTCTGATGGTCTGCCCTGTTAAAGGCTTTACACTGTGTCAATAGTGACCTAGTTAGAGGATTTCAAACACTTAACATGAAGTGTCACCCTGTTAAAGGATTTTAATCACCTAATCAAAGGATCTACAAAATAGCTGTTAAGCTAACCTATCACCATAGGATTTTCATTCTAATACAATTGCTAGAAAGTATTAGGTATAATGAACCTAATAGATTACAATCCTTGATTGCTGAATGCAGGCACCTTTTCCACTTTCTCTGATCTTGATCCTTTTGTGATCTGATAACCCTCACTTCTAAAAATAGTTTTCCCTTGTGCACCCTTGTATGTCCACTCATATATATTTACAATGAAATTTCATCTTCCTTATAAAGACTTCAAAGACTTAAGGTTTGATTTGGATCTACAATCCATATTGAATCTCAATTTTTTGCTTAATACTTGTCTTTTACTGATTGGTTGCATGCCTTTATCATTTTTCTTATTGGCTGCATGTAGATTGCATAGGAAAAATAAAATATTCGATCTTATCATTAAATCCCTCGAATTTTACCTTATGTTGGCTGCAAAAACTGTTTGCATCATAGTTTGTGCAATTTCAAACTTTTATGCTGATATTCTGTGTTACTCGGCTCCTGAAGCATTGCTGATGCTCGGCACATGTTGTTTCCTGGATAGCTCGACACTTAAACAAAACTGTATCACTCGGCATCTGTTAACACTCGGCACTTGTTACTCTCGGCACTTGTTGACACTCGGCACTTGTTACCACTCGGCACCTACTGTTACTCGGCACTTGATATAGCTTAGCACTTCATCTTACTCGGCACTTACTCTTGATCTTAGTTAAGTGTATTGACACTCAGTTGTCAAATTTATTCTTTAAGCTAACAATCTCCCCCTTTGACATGAGTGGAAAAAACACTTAACTAAGATCCTTGTGACTCCTTATTAATTGATCCTGTATGTACACTCTGTGAGTTCTGTCAAAATTTACTATCTCAAAATTTTCTATCTCCCCCCTTTATCATACTTATCATTTCATATATTTTGTACTTAACTCCCCCATAATTAATCACTTCTTATCACTCCTGCTATCTTATTCTCCCCCTTTTTTACACTTATGTCAAGGGTTTTACAAGGAAATGCCATACTTGGCAAAAAATTTACTATTTACTTCAAGGAGTACCTTCAGAGCTGCATCCCAATTTGCTAATGCGACATCCAATGTCTTATGTTGGATGGCAATCTCTGCTGCTAGGTGTACAAGTCCATCAGATGAAGAAAGATTGGGGTCTTTCTTGAGTACTATCTCTGCATTTATTTGCTCCTTGTGAAGTAGTTCCAAATGAGGAGTTATTGATGATTGAATTTGCATCAATTTAGCTTTTTTGGTTGCCTCCTCTGCTGCTAAGATAGCTAACTCTCTTTGTGTGTGAAGCGATTGGACAAAATGCTTCTCACTCTGAGCTGGATTTATGGGGAGTTGCATGCTGGAAATCTTCATATTGTTTTCCAAGCTTAGTATTTTATGGCTAGTGTCCTATGTGAATGTGGAAAAATCACACAACTTGTTGTACAAGGAAAATATGTTTCCTAGTATAATTTTAACTGTTATAACTTTCTT